>OY390714.1:16118485-21118485 GCA_959613365.1 Balanococcus diminutus | reverse complement strand
TTAAAATTTTTTTTTTAAATTTTTAATCTCAAATTTTCTCAAAAAATCATTGAAAATCTTATGAAAAAATTCACAAAAAATTCTCATTGAAAAAATTTTAAAATACTTTTTTCAAAAAAACCAATGCGAATCTTTTAAATTTTTTTCCAAAAAGTCCTCTGAAAATTGCTTTAATAGAAATTCTCCAATTTTCTTTGAAAAATACAAAAAAATCAAAAATGATTTCAAAAAAATCTCAAACATCAAAAAAAATAAAATTCGCTTAATTTTTAAAAAAATTGTTGATTGGAATGATTTTGAAAAAAATAATCAATTATTTTATTACTTTTTTTTAAAAATTGATAACGATGAAAAATACATCTGAACGGAACCTATTTTGTAGTTTGTCTAAGAGAGAAAATTTGAAGAGAGGAAAATGTCGATTATTTTCTAAAGAGGACCTTATCAAGTTACACGGCGAATATTAAAAAAATACTTAAACTGATCAAAAGCTAGTGCTCCAGAAAAGTATTTTATCCAAGTTTAAATTAAAAACTAATTTCTCAGAAACGGGGTATGATGTGAAGGTTCTGAAACTTTGGTCAATCCATCTACCACCGAAACATCATCGAGACATCACTGGTGCTAAATTCGCCCGTTTCAATCATCTATGAATTTTCCAAAGACAAAAGCTTTAAAAATTTCATTTCTATATTTTTTTTCAAATTTAATTTTGAACTAATAAAATTAAAAATTGTTGGTAATTCATTTTATTTTTTAATGAGCTCATGGTAGATTTCATTTTTTTATTCGAACTGCGAGATGAATTAAATTTATCTTAACCTAAAATAAAATATATAAAATTAAATTTGATTATTTCTAAACGATTCATACCTATATCTTATTAGACTATTGCATACGGAATTTTTAAAAATTTAATCGAACTAGTCTACAAAATTACGAATGAACTAAACAAAAAAATATAACCACACACTACTACTACAAGAATAAGAAAAAACACGCAAATACGATAAAAAAATAAAATAAAATCTCCAACGAATCACATTAAATATATTACCAATAATAATAATAATAACGCCCCTAATACACCAATACGATAAAAAAATTCGACCCCTTTAATTATCTAGTATGGTTCCGTTCATCGTAAAACTTTCACAGACGATCACTCTACGACAAAACAGCACATTCCAAAACATGCAATAAAAATTTCCAAAACCACTTTCTACAAGATCGTAAATAAAAATTCGGATCAATTCAATACCAAAATATAAATTGGAAAAAAAAGAAAAAAAAGGAATACAACAAAAACATTATAAACCGACAAGACGATTATATTCTCACTTAGGCAAGAATACAGACAGCGTTTTAAAATTATTTATACGTCAATGAAACGAAAAAGTTGAAAAATAAAAATCACTCTTTGAAAATGAAAATTGATACAGAAGAGAAAACTGAATCGCAATCAGATAAATTTACTAAAATACAGAAACATAGAGAAAGTAAAATGAACAAGAATAAAAACAAAGAGTGTGTGAGAGAAAGAGACAGAGACAGAAAAAGAGAGAAACAGCTTCAAGCAGACACGTACCTTAATCCATCTTCTAACCATCAAAATGAAAGGGTATCATTAGTTCAGTATTACACTCCTTCAACTTTCAAAATATATTTCTTAATAGAACCTGCTCCCCTTTCGATAACTTAATCAAAACCACAATTAAGTGGCAAAATTTAATAAACCGAGATCCGACATCATGTTGCTTCCCTATTCCCAATATAAACCGGTATAAAATTAATAGGAAAATAATGTGACATCGTTTCGTCTCGCACATCTTCGAGTATGGTACATCGAGTAAAAATTTATCGACTTCGTAACCCTTACTGCGCTAAGAGAGAATTACCGTGTAAAGAACATTTCTCTTTACGCAAATATCGTCTAAATATTTCACACACGAGCTCGTTATACGAGTACTGTACCTACCTAACTACGTTTTCCTAAATAAACTACCAAGACTGTCTGTAATTCATTCGTGTCTTAAAACATAAATGGAAAACATGAGGATAACCTGCGCTACGTGTAGCTACAGTAATAGAACTCGTAGATATTGGTACAGAATGAGCGTTCGAGGTGACTTGATACTTGAGGAAAGAAATGGAATAAATTCTGCTTCAAAAACTGTTTCTAAAGGAAGTTTGAAATTCCACAGTAGAAAATGAGAAATTTATTTTGAAGGTCTTTGCTGAAAGAATTGTTTTAAATAGGTATTCAGTATTAACAGAATTTCTGAAAAAAAAATTTAAAATTATTTTCGCAAAATTATGCTCTATTAAATATTTACGAGAACCAAGAAGGAAAAAAAACGTTCATACTAAAAAATTTTGATTCATAAGTGAAATTTTTCAGTAAAATAATTTTTTCATGCATGTAGTTGAAATATTGAATTTTTCTAATTGAATTTTTTTCAATGCATTGTCAGGAGAATTTCCAATCATTCTTTTCAAAGAATCTTTTTTTTCCGGAGAATAAGAAAATTTCGCTCAAGAAGAATTTTTTTTTTGAAGGAAAATTGATATCTGAAAGAATTTTGCAGCATATTTTTTTTGCAAAAATTCAAACCAAAAATTTTTGACCATGAAAAGTGGTATTTTTAGCAAAATAATTTCTCCAATAAGAATATCAACAAAGAAGTTTTTTATAATTAAAAAAAAATGTTTTTTTAGTAAGTTTTCCAGAAAAAAAAAAACTTTTCTTGGCAGATCTTTATTTCTTACGAAAACACTGCCAAGAAAATTTATAAATAAACATTTTAGGAATTTTTTTCAATAGAATTCAATGAAAAAAATTACATTCAAAAGTAAATAATTTTCGGAATGGATTTTTCACACAATAATTTTTTAAACATTTTTTTAGATTTTTTTTTGTGGAATTTTTCAAAATACCTAAAGACGTTTTAATATTTTTTCTGAGAATTTTGCCAAGAGAACTGGCCATTGAAATTTTTCGTTCATGATTGCAATAAAATTTTTGAAAAAAAATCTAATGGAATTTCGCTCAAGAGAAAAATTTTAATTTGAGGAAATATTTCAAGAGAATTTTTTTGAAAGAAATGCAAAATTGAACTTTTTAAAATTCAAAAGTCAAGTTTTTCAACAGAGAATTTTCAAAAATGAAATTTTGCCAAAAAAAAATCTTTTATATTTCATCTGTATTTTTTTTCATTAAGTCTTTATTTTATTTTATTTTTTTGTAAGCATAGGTAATTTCATTAGTGAGATTCCATTTTTAACGAAATTTTCCAAAAAGACGAATGTCGTTTTCTTTTTTTTTTAATTTTAATTTCTTGACGACTGAAAATACAATTTTAGCAAAGAATTGCGCTCTTGAAGAATTTTTTTCAAGAGAAATGTTATCCAAAAGAATTTTTAAATAGGTTATTTTGCAAAATTTCACTCTGAGAATTTTTGACTTCCAAAAGTAAAATATTAGATAGCAAGAATAATTTTTAAAGATTTTTTTGAATTCTTGAATTTTTTGGCGTAATTTTTGAAAACTTTTTCGTCAGAATTTTTTTTTTCAAATCAATTTCTTGAGAATTTTGTTATGCAAGTCACGAATAAATTTTTGCAAGAGGGTTCTGCTTCAACGAAAAAAAACCATTAAACAAAGTTCGCTATTTAAAAAAAAATTGGAAGAAGATTTTTGCAAAATTCATTTTTAAATTTTGAAAAGAGCAATTTTTCAACAAAAATCTGTTATTCTTTTAGATTTTTTTTTTTTTTTTTTTTTTTTTTTTTTTGGTTAAAACTTTATTTAACATTTTCTTTATTTTTGAACACAAGTTTTTTCTAAGAATGTTTTCATTCCAGAAAGTATGTTTTCGAAGGGACTCGCTAAAAAAAAATCCCAGCAAAAAACTTGAGAAAATACTCACCTCGAAAAAAAACAAGTAAGGTGAAATACTAAAATATTATGCATAATAAGCTGAGACCCCTCTCCCGGCTCTCCTGCCTTAAAAATTTTCTCAAAACACCCACAGCTCATTTTCGTCATCAATGTATTTGTAACAAACATTTTCGCAATGCGAGAAAAACTCTTCCAGAGGTGTTCGAATTAAAAAAAACCTCCAACTCTACCCGAAATTCGCGATTTTGACACAGTTAACAAATACCCAGCTTTTTCATAGCTCGAGGCATTTTAACCTCACATCTCCATTCAAGGTACCACGAGGCACGGAGAGTATCGCCATTAAATGTACTTTAAAGCGAATTATGCGAGGTCACGAACTTCAACTTTAGCTATTTAGAAAAGATTCCAGGTGAATGTACGAGACATACGTTTAAAAGACCAGGCAAGCAGGCACTTAAAAATATAAAACCCCGGTAAAGATGAAAGCAGCGTTAGAATGGCCCAATACAATGCAACCAATTTCAGACAATTGTATACCTAGTCACGTGGAAGGTTTAAAAAATGAAGGAAAAAATGCGTGTTTTTTCTTACCTGTATTGTAGTAAGTTATGGTGAAATAACAATACACATTTATCGTCTAATCGTCTAGCAAATTAAATTATCGCTACAAATGACTTTCTATTCCCTTGATTAAACGTCATTTTCTTTAACCCTTTCGGACCCCAGGACGAACTAGCCGAGATTAAAGCATTATCTTTTAGTATCTGCATGATATAAAAAATTCCAAGACTCCTGAATTTTTTTTTCAGTTTTCCACCGTCAATACTTAAACCAAGAAAGAATACCCAAAATTTAAAATTTATTAAAATGCATTTGGACGAACGTACACCTCAAAAAATGATACAGATCGTTCAGCTCAAAAAACAAAATGATGTATGGTCGTACACCTCAAAAAATGACGTACGATTGTACATCACAAAATGATGTACCATTGTACACCTCACAAAACTGTGTACGATCGTACAACATCACAAATTGATAAAAATTTTAAATTCACCTCAAAAAAATTATGCACGATCTTAAAACATCACAAAGTGATGTAACATCAAACACCTCAAAAAATGATGTACGAGTGTACATCAGAAAATGATGCACGAGCGTACATCACAAAATGATGCACGAGCGTACATCACAAAATGATGCACGAGCGTACATCACAAAATGATGTACGATCGTACACCTCATAAAAATGATGTACGATCGTACACCTCAAAAATGATGTACGATTGTACAACATCACAAAATGATGTACGATCGTACACCATCACAAAATGATGTACGATCGTACACCTCAAAAAATGATGTACGATTGTACACCTCACAAAATGATGATGTACATACGACTGTACATCACAAAATGATGTACGATTGTAGAACATCACAAAATGATGTACAATCGTACACCTCATAAAAATGATGTACGATCGTACACCTCATAAAAATGATGTACGATCGTACAATATCACAAATTAATGTATGATCGTATACCTCAAAAAAAATTTAAAAATGATGCACGATCTTAAAACATCAGAAAGTGATGTACGATCGTACACTTTTTTGCGAGGTATATCACATTTTAGAAAGAAAAAAGAAATGTCGTCATTTTGATCGTCACATGGCTCGTCTTGCCTTCGAAAAAAATGCCTATTTGTGTGAAATTTCATAAAAATCATTCTCAAACAAAAGTTGTATATCAAAGCCTCTAGCACAAGTTTGGTGATTAAAAAAATTTAGATTGGACCACTCATTCCATTCAAATTTTGCATGTATACGTACGTGATTTTCATGATTTTCATACGTACCTATAATGCGAAAATGGAAGGGGAAAAGTGATCTAATCAACATTTTTGTAATAACCAAAATATTGTTCCTTAGATCGAAATACACAACTTTTGTTTGAAATTTTTTTCGATTAAGGCCTTGAAAAAATTTTTATAGCATTTTTTTTTTTTTTTAATTAAAAAATATCTCAGCTAATATTTCGCCAGAATATCATTTGGCTTCTTCAGTGTTATAGGTACATATAATTATGTACTAAAAGATAATGCTTTAATCTGGGCTAGTTTGACCTCGCGTCCGAAAGGATTAAAATCAAACCTATGAAAAAACACAGATTCATCTAACATTATAGGTAGGTAATCTATATAAGTGCATGTTAAAAAGATGTTTCCAGTGCTGAGGGTTTTACTCTACTCAAAATCTCTATTTCGGAGTCGTCTACGAGGTATGGTGAAGGTTGTATAAGTAGAAAAGACTCAGCGATAAAAGTCAAAACCTTAATTGTTCTGTGCAAAGGTACACAAAGAAGGGGTAGGGTAAGGTAGGTATTATTTTGATGGCAAGAAAATGGACCAAGGTTACTAATTGTATTCGTACGTCACCGAGTATTCCAGTCATGACGGCGACAGGAGAAAGTACTGTGCTATCGTCGGTTCCAGGCAAATTCGAATTCGGAGCCAACTGTTGATTGGAATTATCGCAATGCGTCGTGATACCAAGCAAACAGAACGGATCACTGTAACCTATTAATAAATTTTCTTATTCTATGCGGCAAAAAATCCGGCCATCTTTCAATGTGAAGGGAACGGTTTTAAAATTCGTAGCAAACGTATTCGAGCCACTTATCAACGTTAGCATATCGCACCGGTTGACGTGAAATATTACCTAATGCTCGTTTATAAGAATTTAATTAACCGTGGTTTGAAATGACAAATTTATTTCACACTAACACTTCGCCCATTAGTCTACGTCGTATTAAAATTATCAACTGTTTCGTTCCTCGCATAAACGAGCAAATTAAACATTCGCTGTGCGCGAACTTTTTATATGCAGCTGCGTTGCCAAATACCACGTCTAAAGCATCGACCATCAAAATAAAACGACTAGTGTCTAGTTTACTTAATTCGTTTGCGTGGTGGCGGATCATTTTTGTTAAATTTTACAAAGTCCAATACTACATGAATACTTGTTATTCAAAATTGAAATGGAGGGAGGGATCCTATCGAAATTTTTGAAATAACCAAAATTATTTCCAAGACTTCAAGCTACAACTTTTATTTGAAAATTTTTTCGATTGGACCCTTACTTCCACCAATTTTTAATGATATTATAAGTACTTAAGTTATATTATGCAAAATTGGAGGAAAGTAAAGGGTCTAATCGAAAATTTTATAATAACAAAAATTATTTCCAAGACCTCAATCTACAAATTTTGTTTGAAAATTTTTTCGATTGGACCCCTCCCCTAATGTTGAAAAGTATCTACCTGATGTTATGTGAAATCAGAGGAAAAAAAGGTATCCAATAGAAATTTTTATAATAACCAAACTTATTTTTAGGATCTTAATCTGCAACTTTTATTTGAAATTTTTTTCGATTGGCCCCTACTTTCCTCACGCCTCTAATTTGTAGTTTGCATCTTCGGAGTTATATACAAAATCAGTGCGAAGGGAGATGTCCAATTAAACAATTTTTCAAACAAAAGTTGTAGATAAAAGTCTTAAGAGTAATTTTGGTTATTACAAAAATTTCGATAGGACCCCTCCCTCCTCTCTAATTTTGAATATCAGGTATCTATGTAGTATCGGACTAGGTAAAATTCAACAAAAACGATCCGCCACCATGTATAATAAACAAATTGAGTAAACTAGACACTATAAAAGAAAAAGAAACCCTCGGTAAAAAATAATTAATCGTCGATGTCGAGTAGTTAATAAAATTTTGAACCAAGCGTCATTATTCTGTCGAGCGAAAAATTAAAAACTCATCTTCAAAGGATCTCCGGCTCCACAGAGGCGAAAAAAATACCTGTCTATCGGTAAAGTTTTTTTGAATAAAAAGAATCAACTTTAATTTCTACTTAATCCGGCTCTGTGAAGCTAAACAGGTAATTGAAAAACAATCCACTGCTTAACTTTCAAAGTCAACCTTCATTATAATTAAATTTCAACACGCTTACGCTGCTAGTCCAAATAATGTTCGTAGTATACGCTCGTTTAACGAGAAACAAATATAACCAGCAACAGTTTATTCGGCCAGCTCTATCATTTACGATATAAATTACTATAGCTTTGCCTCGTTAATGTAGGTAGCCCGACGAGTGAAGGTATTAAATAAAAAAATACTCCCCTGACCCCAGTCTTGGATTACTTTCTATGCTTAGGTTAGTTGCCTTTTTGCTTATGATTGTACGTATATTGTGTACGATCAATAACGTATAAATTATGTATCGGTGAGCTCTATTAAAATACATACATGATTCGGTTAAATTCTTTTAAAGTTTAAATTGATACGGTCATCAGGTATTATTTTCTGGTCGTCGTGAATGGGTTTTGCATTTAGTTTACGAGTTCCCTTCTACTCGCCTCGAAACCTATTTTTGTGACATGTTTTTTCAATGTTGAGTTATATTTAGAGGTGTACTTTGGCGATATGATGTATTTTATAGTCGATAAATAACGCATGGTTTGGTGGAAAAAATTTACATACGACGACCGAGGTCGTATTATTAATTATTTCTCAATAAATTGGAATTTTTTTTTTCGAAAAAGATTTGTAACGTTTTGCCTCGCAGGTACGATTTTATTGAGAACGTAATGCGTATTTACGGCATTTCGGGTATGCAATTTAACTCACTTCTACATAATAATGCGGAACGGATTTACGGCAAACCAGGTATGCAATTTATTCAACACGTCTGACTGGGTTTATACGGCAAATGGGACAGACAGACAACTTATCGAACGTTTGACATTGAAAGTTGGATGTTGCAAGTAACGTAGGTACTAATTTTGGATTTACTTATTTATTTTGGTACCAGTAGTAATTCAATTTTTGTCGAATTAAACGGGAAAAACAGGAAAAAAGAAAAAAAAGATAGGTAAAAAAGTTTTCAAATTTTTGTCACAATATTTTGACAGAATGCAAAAAATATTATGAAAATGAAACTTGGCAATTTGAACATTTTTTTAAAGCCAAATAACAGACAAAAAAAAAATCACAGACCGAATACAATTAAAAGAAATTGGAAGAAATCAAAATTCATAAAAATGGAAAAAATAAAGAGTTTCCAGATCAATCAACATTCCAAATAAAGAAATATTGTAAGAAAATCATGAATTCACAATAAAGACTAATCTCAAAAAATTCAGAATAAAAAAATTGAAAATAGGTAATATGCACAAAAAAATCAAAAATTAAAAATTAGATAAGACTTTTTTGAAAATTGAAGGAAATAAATATTCAAATGTACCTAATTTATAGTGAAACCGTTTGAAAATTGAAAATTGAAAAAGATATATTTTTTTTTCAAAGTAAGTATTAAAAATTATCAAAAATGAAGGAAATAGAAAATAGAATAAAAACAAAATAAAAATTCAAAAAATTGACGATCAACAAAAACTGAAAGTCGGAAAAAAAACGAAAACTTAGTAATACCAGAAAAAGAAATAGGTGGGGATAACTTTTGAAAAAAAAAATCCAATACCAAAATGGAAAATTAAAAGAATAAACAATTGAGTTCTCAAAGAATTATAAATTGAAAATATCGAAATCGGATTGAATTTTAAGAAAGATTTAAAATTTTAAAAAAGGCACTTAAACATGAAAAAAATGAATACACTTGTGAAATGGAAAAATTTACGATCAATAGAAATCAGAAATGGAAATAAAAAATCGTAACAATCATAAAATTGGAAAACATTGGTTAAAATTTTATAAAAATTAGAAAGTAATCAAAAATTGAAAAATTGGCAATTAACCTTCCATAAAAGAATGGAAAATTTAAAAAATAGATACCTATAAATTTGGAAAAATTATGAAGGAACTTGAAAATTATATAAATTTGAATTGAATTGAAAAATTTAAAGAATTAGGTTAGGACACTCACTCAAAAAATTCCAAAAATAGATAAATCTTTCTCAAAATTAAATTGGAACTTGTGACAGGTTCAATGCAAAAAATAACGTGACTAGAAATTTTGAACTAAATAAATGAGTAATTACTTAATTGCCGAATAGTCGAAAAACGAGGAGAAAATTAATGAACATTGAAAATTTATGTAATTGAAAAAATTACAATTGAGAAAAAAATGAAATTTCTATGAATCTGTAAAATTGTAAAATTCGCATGAAATACGGCGACCTACTCCAAAAATTTGAAGAAGAGAAGAATTTTTATAAAAATTTTAAAACAAAAAAAAACGAAATGATTAAAAAAATTTAAAAGTCGATAAAAATTGACGAAGATTCGTAAAATAAATACCTAAAGTAGAAATTGCTATCAATCAGAACTGTACATTGAAATAAAAAGATGCAGATGAAAAATTGAAAAAAATTCACAACGATCTTGAAAATTGATGAAAATCAAAAATTTGAAATTAATTAACAATTCAAAAATTTAGGTGATGAAAAAAATTTAGAAAGAAAAACTTTGAAATTGGGAAAGATTGAAATTTGAAGAAACATTTAAAAAAATAGAAAAATAATATTATGATGAAAAGTTCTTTAACGATCCATCAATAATGAATAATAATCCACAAAATCAAATAACGAAAAAATTGAATGGAACCAAAAAAAATTTCAGTTTTTATTCAATGCCTAGAAAATTTAACAAAAATTATTTCCCAAAAACTTGAAAAATTGAAAAATAGTGAAATCGATTTAAAAGTTGTAAAAGAATCAAAATTTAAAATTGATTCAAACTGACTAAGAATTTAAAAAATGAATTATTTAATAATTGCGAAGAAAAAACTTAATCTTTATAAAAGTTATAAAATGAAGAAGAAAAAAACAAAAAATTCATACATCTTTGGGAAAAATTCAAAATCAAATAAAACTAACAAATTAATTTGAAAAATTTATTGCTCACGAATTGAAAAGTTGAAACAATATTTTTGAAACTGCAAAAAATTGTACCTGAATTGAAAAATAGAAATAATTTTAAAACAGATTTTTTTTTATTTATTTCAAAATAAAAACAAACGACGACGAACATAAATCAAAAATTTGAGAGACACTGGAAAAAATTTGCATTACTGATTTAAGATTTCTGATCAAAAAAATTCAAAATTTGGCAACAAATATTCCCTAAAATTCTTAAAATGAGATTTTCTTCATTTTTCCAAAAACTTTCTCGAAATGTCTTATGTCGAATTTTTTTCATTTTCAAAAGAATATAATATCTTGAATATTTTCAATCGAAATATCTCATAAAATATATTAAAATCAGTACCTATTTCAATTTTTGAAATCGATTCGATACACTAAAGTTAGAATACCCTTGAACCCGCTCTTTCTTTTGTCAAATGATGTCACTGCTAATGACTTGTATTTTGATCTCAATCAAAGAACAATATAAGTACATCTCGTCCCCATAATAATAAAAGAAACCGTTTAAGAAACAAACACCGCCTACAAATTTTATGCTATAGAAAAGACGGCACCTACTAATACTTATGTGAAAATCATACGCAACATCATAAGCGATAATATGACACAAAAGAAGGATGACTTTACATTGTTCAAACCATTGTAACAAACATTTCAACGAGGCGGGATTTTGCTAGATTAATTTTACACACACAGAGTATAAAAGCTCGATAAAGACATACTTTTCACAACACGTCGGTTTATTTATTACCGCTTCAAGCCTTTCGGAAATTAAACAATGGATATTTAATGACAAAAAGTTGATTTGAGTTTTCGAAATTAGAATTCGAAAATTTCGAATTACATTCGGCCAAAATGATACCGCATCCATGTCGATGGAAAGGTAATTTTTTTACACATGCATTGAAACAATGTTAGATATTATTACGTATGTGAGAAAAACTCGTTTATGTAAAAAAAAATAATAAAAAAATAAAAACAATTTGTTAGGATTTTTAATAAAAAAACAGAATAATACTTTGACCATAATCGATGTGAAAGCGAATTCAGCGGGGAAATTAATTTTATAATTAATTAATCTTGCACTCGATCATTATAACGGATTCCCATTCAAAACGTGTAATAATAAAATATTACAAAAAAAAAATTCTCGGTATTTTGATGGGTACCTAAATGTTTGCTTATGATAAATGTACTCCAGCTAATTACACAATATAAAAGTTCACTTACCATTGGCATCCTTTGCTTCTAATCCTTCTGCTTCTATGACAACCACATTGAGCACAATAATTGGAGGCTGTGGAGAAAGAGGAAAAAAACATCACGATGTTAGCAATACATAATATTATATTACTTAATATGAGTTGATAATATGATTTAATCATTTTTCACTACATTCACACCTTCAAAATTCTAGGTGAGAATAAAGCAAGAACCCCCCCTCCCCTTCCCTGAATGAGTTTCTTGTCTCGCTATGCTACTGAACAAAAAATTATTTGTCAAAAAAATGAAAAACCCCCAAAAAAATATATGTTTTAGGAAAAAATGAAATAAAAAATAATAAAAACTGGTAGATAAAAAAATAAAAATATTTTAAAACTCCAAATTCAGACAAAATTTGAAAAAAAAAGAAACAATCGATTTATTTCAAAATTTAATTTCTCAATGAAAAAACGTTAGTTATGAAGTGATAATAGATACAATATAAATGAATTTTGTTAGAAAATTAATTTCTTCGGGAAAAAATTGAAAAAATTTGTTTTAAAAAATAAATATTTTTTTCAAAAATATAAAATTTCAAGGAATTGTGAAACAAAAATCCAATTTTAAATAATGCTTCAATATTTTTCATTTTCAACTAAGTTATTTTCGAATTTTTCAAACAATGCGCCATGTTTTTTATTTGAACATTTTCTTCAATAATGTTTTAATTTTTATTTTTTTTGAATTCATAATTTTCTTTGGAAGGTTGCACTATAATTTTTTTAATTTTATGGATTTTTAAAAATTTGATTTTATGGCACGACTTTTTGGTGGTCGTCAATTTTTTCTCATTTTTTGAATGCTCTTCAATTTTTTCAATTATTTTGGTCACTTTCAATTTCTTTCAATTTTAATAAAGTTTTTTTCGGTTTTTCAAACTTTTTGAGTAATTACACACTTTTTATGCTTTTTTTTTTTAATTTTTGTTTATTTAATAATTTTTTTAATTTTCGAATTTATTGTTAATTTTATAGTTTTTATTGAACTTCGACTTTTTTCTCATTTTTAAGCATTCTCTGATTTTTTTTTTTAATTTAAATTTTCAATCATTTTTATTCTTTTTTTTTCATTTCAATTATTTCACAATAAATTCAAACACTATTTCAATCATTTTTCAAAATTTTCAATTTTTTTTTTGAGTATTCAAGTTTTTTTTTCTAATTTTTGATTTTATTTAATTTTTCCACTTTTTTTTCATTTTGTGATTTTTTTAACGAGTCGTTTCTGCTGATTTTTCTAATTTCTTTTTATTTCAATTTTTGTTTTTCCTTTTTTTTTTACATTTTTCAATTTTTACCTATTGTAAATTTTTCCCAATTTTTTAATGTTCTGAAATTTCAATTATTTTAGATATATTTTGAATAACTTACAACTTTTTTCTATTAAATTTTTTCCACATTTATAATTATTCTAAAATTACAAAAAAGTTCAATTTTCTAAATTTTTTCAATTTTTTTCTGAAATTCCGGTTCAATTTTTATAATATATTTTTCTGTTGCAAATTTTCAATTCAATTCAATTTACTTCAATTCATGAAGTTGGTTTTCCATTTCTTATTTATTTTTTGGAGAGGGTTGAATTTTTTATCACCTATTGCTGTCGCTATTATAAATTCAACTGTCATTTTTTACAATTTTATTGATTCTTCAGTTTCTTTATTTCACTTCTAGATTTCGTTGATCGAAAATTTGGATTTTTTGAGTCTTCATTGATTTTATATTGATTATTATTTTGAGAGAGAGGAAATTTTCATCACCTTTAATTTTTAATTTGTTTTATTGATTCATTTACAATGACACTTTAATCTATTTCACCAAAAAAATGAAAAAAATAAATATAAGAAATTTTAAAAATATTTTTCTCTATAATTATTACTGATTTTTCAATTCAAGTTGAATTTCCAAAATTTTATTCTTTTCCATTTTCACTTTATTTTCAACTTTTGAAAATAAGATCTACTTATTACAAATTTTACCCGCTTTTAGAAAAAATTCCAGACTTTTCTTATTTTTAGATTCTTTTTCAAATTTTATTCAGTTTAGGAATATTATTATTCAGGGAATTTTAATTCTTCCCTATTTTCCGCTAAATTTATCCTAATTTCATTCCATTTGTTTTGTTCTGTTTTTTAGAAATTTGATTTCTAAAATTTACTGAAATCACCAATCGTAATTCTTCAAATTTTCACATTCTAATCAAGATGGCCAAAAAATTGAAAATTTTTGTCTCCACTTCTTTGTACTACGTCACAGGAATAAAACTGCTACCGAGACCAAACTTTAATGAAAACAAAAGTGGTATCTATGCAACTTATTGCAATCATTTAACCTTTCATGTCAAATGATAGATAAGTTTCCTATCTCGTTTGCGGTAGAAATTCATTCAAACGTGTTAAATAAATTGCATATCTAGTTTGCCGTAAATCCGTTTCATGCTATTGAGTGGATGTTAGTAAAATTGCATACTCGAAACGCCGTAAATATGCATTATGTTTCGAGTGCAAAGCAACACGTAACATGACAATTCAAAGGGGGAAAAAAAATGAAAAAATGGTTTTTGAAATAAACCTTTGAAAAATTTATTTAGATATTATAATAAAATTCGAATAATAAATTTTCACTCTCAATCCACCTGCCTTGAAAGTTGCTACTGAATGTGAGCAACCCCGGTTTCAAATCTGAGTCGAAGTGAAACCACGATCGATTAAACATGTGAAAAAATTTCAGTTTAAAATACGCTCAAGGTCCAAAAAACAAGCACCCTAGTATCAAGTCATACACACAACATACGAATGCAAAAATTCGAAACCCAGATGATGAATTACCGCAAACACACAATGTAGAAATGCCATAAACACAGTAATACCGCGGTGAAGAAGTTAGGGCGACCTTAATACGTGGAGAAATTTTCTACTCGTAAATTCGCAGGTAACGCGTGTTCTCTCGAGTGGGATATCATGACAATACTATCTCACAACCAAGATCAATGCCAAATAAGGGCTGCCTAAAATTAAACATGTAAGCGTGATTTTCTAACGTAAACGAAAATATTCATTTAGTTTAAAGAAATCACGTTATAAATTGAATGCTTTCTACAAGCTTATCGTTTTTATAAATCGACGGTTCGCCGATTCGCACTTTCCATTTCTAACCAAATCTGAGGGTATTTTTGTCAACACGGTTTTTTCCAACGACGAGTAAATTTCAAATTCTGGTCGCGAAATGAACTCGAAATGACCTTCAGATGCCGTATTTTTTCTCAAACTACAACCTTTTTGCACAAATAGAGGAATCGTGGCTGTATAGATAGAGATGTTTACCTTTTTCTTTTTTCTTCTTCTTCTTTTTTGTAGGGGATAAATAAATAAAACGAATTAATCGAATCAATCATCTCGCTGAAACCGTCTCTCGGTGTGGTAATCCTATTTAGTAATCTCATCGGTTATGACAGTTGGATACAGCTTTGAAATAAGAACACCTTTTGTTTATTTATACCTAACTAAATATTCCTTATCGTTGGTATAACTTTTAGAACGGGTTTACTTTAATCTTTTCATATGTATCGATAGTATTATTTGCATTCGTATTCGGTCTATGGGTGCTTTCGTATGGGCTCGAAGACTCGTCCAATCTCGTTTCAAAAATAACAACAGATTTTAACCGCTTTTAGCTCATAAGCTTATAATTATAAAATTTCATAAAGGCCCAGTTAAATAAGGGAATGAAATTGCGTTTCCAGTCATCAAAGATTTTTTTATTCTAAAATCTTTCTATCGGTGCCATGATTAACCACTTGAACGTTCTCACAAACTTACCCTTCGGCAACTTACCGAAAAATAGACTCAAAGGTACCACCCACGAAGTTTTTCGCTTATAACTTTGCAAAGAAGCGTTTAACCTTTTCGGACCCGAGACCGAATAGCCCAGATTAAAACATTATCTTTCAGTGTCTGTATGGCATAAAATATTCCAAGGCTCCTGAATTTTTTTCAGCCACACCCGCCCCATTAATACTTATACTGAGAATTCCCCAAACTTAAAAATTTATCAAAATGCATTATCAATATAACGACATGATTTTTTAAATTAAATATACGGTAGAAGTGTGATATTTACGTATTTTTTAAATGATGACAACTGAAAGAAAATTTGATTCTCAATGAGTAGAGATGAGGAATAACGTATCTTATCAAAAACATTAAAAATGAAAAAAAGAACAAATTAGTGTACTGATTCAAAAATCCAAGTATTGAATGACGAGAAATGTTCTTCAATCTTTAAACAAAAAATGGAACTGTGGTTTTTTTTTTTTTTTTTTTTTTTTGAAAAAACAGTTATTTTTAAAATTTTGACAATTGAAAAAAAAAAACAACTTATGGCCCCAATTTTGAAAAAAACTTCAAACTAAAGTTATGTATTTTTTTTTTTTTTTTTTTTTTTAAACGCCATATACAGCAACTAAGGCTAGAGGCGTATCGTGAAGGAGGTTTAGTTATGGAAGGGATCATAAATTATATAAGGGAAGAAGGGATTTTAATTTTATAGAAGGGATCGTAAACCAGTTTTGGAGAGAAAGGATAATAAATTTTGAATTTTAATGGGGTCATCTGTTAGGATTTCTTTTGGATTATTGGAGGTCAGGTATAGAGATCTTTCATTTTGATATTTGGGGCACTGAAAAAGTAAATGCGTTATTGAAATTTGGGTGTTACATATTGAACAAATGGGGGGAGGTAGTCTGTTGAGCAAGTAAGAATGGGTCATAAGAGAGTGTCCTGTTCGTAAACGTGTGAGTAAAACGTCTTCTCGGCGAGAGATATCAAAGCAAGTTCTTGGAAGTATATCGTTTTTGATATTTTTCAGTTTATTAGTAGAGGGAATTTGGTTCCAGAAGTTTTGAAAAATGATTTGAGTTTTCGTTTTGATGAATGTTTTAAGGTTAGAGAGTGGAATTGGAATATTTTGGATGGGAGTTACGTTTAGTGCAAGTTTTGCAGCTTTGTCGGCTAATTCATTGCCTGGGATGTTCTTGTGTGAAGGTAGCCAACATAAAATCGTATTTTTCAATGAGGAAGAAGAAAGCATATGGGATATTTCCTGGGCTATTGGATGTTGTTTTTTCTTATTTTAATCTCTGGAACAATTTTAGTTATTACGAAAATTTTGATTAGACCAATTCCTCCCCTCCAATTTTGCATTTTACGTATGAAAATTGCATACATAATGCAAAATTATTATTATTTTGTGTATGTATAATACAAAATTTGAGGAGAATGAGTGGTCCAATCACAATTTTTGTAATGATCGAAATTGTTGTAGAGTCTTCGATACACATCCTTTGTTCGAAAATTTTTTCAATTGAGGGCATAAGTAAAGAGGTAAAGAGATTTTTAGAAAAGGAAGTGAGCTCTCTTTTCCAAAAAAATCTCTCTATATAAATGTAGGTATGTAGGTAGATGTACCCAAGGCACCGAGTAAAAAAATTTTTAAACAAAAGTTGTACATCAAAGTCTAAAAAACAATTATTTGGATTATCACAAAAATTTTGATTAGACCACTCATTCGTCTTAAATTTTGCATTATACGTATCCATGTGTAATAACTTTGTATTATACTTAGCTATTAAAATTTTAATTTGATTTCTACTGGTACGTATAATCCGAAAATGGGGACGAAGGAGTGACTCAATCAAAATTTTTGTAATAACCAAAATTATTCCTGAGATCAAAATACACATTTTTGGTATGATTTTTTTTTTTTTCATTGGGACCTTGGAAAAATTTTTATACCTAACAAATTCATTTTTCAAAAATTTTCAATTTTTTTATGGATTTTCACGTAATTTTTACATTTTTTCGAAAAATCCCACGTAATCGTTCTGAGACATTTCCCGCCATTTAATACGTACCTAATTGTATTTTTAAATCGGTACACCAATTTGTTCTTTTTTTCATTTTCTATGTTTTTGATGGGATATTTCTCAGCCCCTCAACCCAAAAATATCTCCGATTTTGGACAGATTCAATGAGGTGGTTCATTCCGAGTTGGAGATCCCCATGAATTTTTTTAGACCGCTAACTCAAAGGAGCTAACTCAAAGGAGAACGGAATTATGAGTGCTCAAAGTGGGGTCACTTTTGAGAATAACAGCAGGGTGACCGAAGTAACCCGCAGATGACACTATCTAGAAGTGGAAATAATTCGTGTTATTTTCAAAAGTGACTTGACTTTGAGCACAGAGGAGGTATGAAGGCTTTTGAGTCTGTGGTGAGTCTCATTCATGGAAATTATTGGAATATTCACTTTTTTCACTCTGTATATTTTGACGCGAATTTTTGCATCACCCGTTCACTTTTCAAAAAAAAACGAATAGAAGTTTTTTCATTACAAATTTTATGTACTTTAATTTTAGTTATCATCATTAATTTGTTTAAGGCATATTTGTAGAGTTATAAGCAAAAAACAACGAGAAGGTCACTTTGGGTCCACATTTTAGGAAATTGCCGAATAGTGAGCTTAAGGAAATTTTTGGTTGTTAATCAGGAGATCGAAAAGGACATTTTAAAATCATAAAATCTTCGATGACTGGAAACGAAATCGCCACTTCCATGGTCGAATTTCACAGAGCTATTACGATAATCAAAATGTAACGTTCTAACTGATGCTGAAATAACGATATTTTTGTCGTTTTCGCGTAATTTTCATCGCTCGTCGATTAATAAAACGCGCCGAACGAAAGATATTAATCATTTTCGGGCTTAATAAAACTGCGAAAAAAAAAATACCTAATAAATTACGTACAAAGCCAACTCATCGGCCAAGGGTATAAAATCAAGTTGCAGAGTTTTTCCATTTGGTAAAGTAAAAAGTTGAAGTTTTCTTGCTGGAAAAAAAGGCGTAGGTACCAATTTGAACTTCGGAAACAAACTCGAAACTCATAGATTACTGTACTTTTTCCTTATTTTTCTCCAAAACGGATGACACAATTTGGCAGGAAAAAAGAGTACAAGGTGTCAAAAAAAATTATCCTCCTCTTCCGATGATTTATTAACAATATCGAATAGAATTTCAAAAAAACGAGGCCAACGTCGGCCTCTCGGTTCAAATTACTCCGCTTAAGAACGTGTTCTAATTAAGGTAAACAAAAAATAAACGAGGTCGATTTACATTTTATAAAAAGCAAACATAATAACCTGGGATTAAGTGAATTATAAAATCGTTAAAACGGTTAAAAATTACGTGAAATGTTTTTCTCTGCTTCTTTCTTTATAACGAAGAAATTCCAAACTAAAATATCGCCAATAGTACTACACTGGTCGTTACGGTCGATTTACATATTTGTCACATATCTTTTTAAAAAAAAAGAGAAAAAAAACAGGCACATGAATCATTGAAAGCCAAAATAAAACCTACTAACGATGCGAAAGTTCAAGAGACAAGGCTAAAAAAAAATCCAGGCAAATCTAGCGAGTAAAAATACCAAGCCGAGCCAGGGTTATACGAATAATATAATCTGAGAAATGTTAAACCGGAAAACAGCGCCATTTTTCTGCTCACACATCTTGCATTATCTTAGGTACTCGGTGTACGTTAGCACTACCTCGAAGTTACCTTTCACCTTTACAAGAAATCCTATAGTACCTTAGAGCTGGTAGATTTTTGAACTCCTGTGGGTAATCAACTGTTTGGCTATCGTTTTTTTTCCTCCCTGGCGACGAATACGGAAACTAGATAAATTTGATTTATCGTCAAACCATTAACGACCGTCCACTTTATTTCTCGTTAAATACCGAAAGCGAGTTTAAGCGGGAGAATGTATTACTTCAACGTATGTTGCTCAGTTGTAGAAATAAATAAAAACGTACTCGCATGGCAGAGATAAGAACAATGAGTTTTACTTTCGTGGCATTTTTTTCCTAGAATGAAATATAAATGATGAAAGTACAAAGTTGTGAATGGGTAAGCCCGCACTTCTTTTTTACTAATTGGCGGTTCAAGTTGTTCGGTCAACCGAGACATTATTTTTCAACGGTGAGAGAGATCTGAAGGGTGGCTAAAGAGATAATCATTATAACTTTTGAACTTTTAATCGACTGTACCCATTACCCATCTTTATTACAGAATTAAAGATTAAACGAATAATATATTTTCCAATTGTAAAGGGTTTTCTTGGCGTTTTTTTGGAGGTACTCCAGAAAATACTCGAAACTAAAAAATCCACCAAAGAGATTTTAAACTGCATTTTATACCTAAATAAAAATTGCACCAGAAATTTCAAAAATGTACCGAAAAATTCAAAACCTCATTTGAGATTTTCAACACTGTAGCCGAGAATTCAAACTGCAAAATTTTCAGAATTTTTTTTTCAAAGTCTTACAATTTGTTTTCAAGGAAAGAGACAAATTTTGAAGTTGATTATTTCCTAAATTTCCGGAACACAAAAATTCAACACACCTAATAAACCGTTGGTATCGGTGTGTCAAAATTAATTAATACTATGATGATATCCCCTGTGGAATATTCTTGGGTTTGCTGTGAGGTCACCCAATTGAGTTACTGCTGGGCCTGAGTATTAATAAAAAAATGATTAAAAACACCAAAAAAAAATGAAAAAAAAATAAGTACTTAAAGTTTACCTAATTTAAAATTCATTGCACATCTAAATACAAACGAGAAATTTCTGAATTATCGACAGTTTTGATTTTTTTTAACACCAAAAAATTTTTAAAATCTCACAATTTTGAAAGCAATAAAAAATTCTGTGTAAAAATGATAAAAATGTTGCCCAACTTAAATTTCTTTATAGGATTTTCTAAAATTCATTAGGTATATGTACTCTAAATTTTAAAAATATTCTCATTAAAAATTTTATTGTTTTGGGAAATTTTAAAATATCGTTTCACTTAAAAATTTATAAAAAATAAAAAGAAATATTTCTGAACAAAACTTTAAAAAATTTTGATTCAGTCTTTTTTAAATTTAAATATCTAAAAGCAGTGTTTTTTATTATGTACCTACTTATTCATTTTAGGAAAGATCTTGTTCGATTTTTTTTGAAAATTTTGTAAAATTCGACGATTTTTTCACGGTTTGAATGAAAAATATTTCTAATTCATTTCCAGGTATGGCGAAAAAAATTGGTGAAATAAGTAACACAAAAATAGTTTCAATTTTGCAAAAAAAAAAAATATATTTTTTATTATTACCTATTGAAAAAAACAATAATTTTTAGGTTCATTTTTTGGTAGAATGTTGGAAATACCTTAGGTACCCTAGTGAAGACAAAAATTTCAAAACAGAGTAAAAATACAAATTTTTCATTAAAAAATCAAATTATTTTTCAAATTAAAAACAAAAATGTTTCAACATTCCTGCAGAATATTTTTTTTCAAAAAGCAATCTAGAATTTGTTTGAATAAAACAATTCAAAAAACATTTATTGTGAAAGAAATTTAAAATTTTTTTCAAACTTGAAGTTAAAACACTTATTTTTTAAGGAAAATTTCTGAATTTTGTTGTGATACAAAATTTTTTGGAAGTAAAAAAAGTCTCAATTTTTTAGTAGGTAGAAAAAAAAACTCAATTTTTTAGTAGCAAAAGAAAATCTTAATTTTTTGTAGGTATAGTAAAAAAATGTTACTATTTGTATTTTGTTTGTAGATAAATCTTTTTTTAATAGGTAATTCTTAACTTTTTCGGAGTAAGAAATAGTATATTACTTAATAGGGTGCGAAAATTGAGCTTTTCCTCACAGTAGGAACATTTGCTGAACGAGCCGAAGGCGAGTGAAGTAAAAATTGTTTGCTTAGCGAGCCGGAGGCGAGTTAAGCAAACAATACTTACTGTGGAAAAGCTCAATTCGCACCCTTGTTAAGTAATATAATTTTTATTATAAACGGTGCGAATGAACTGAAAATCAAAGAACTAAAACACTAATATATCGATATTCTTTCCAACTTTTAACACTTTGTGAATCATAGAGTAGTATGACCGATGCTGGTTACTTTACATTTCGTACGCAACGCGCGTAAATACTGTGAGGAAAAGTTTTATTTTCCCTACTGATTTCAATAGGGAAAGTAAGTACTTTCGCACCGTGTATAATGAAAATTAAAATTTTCTCATTTTTTTAAATACCTAGGCAAGAAAATCTCAATTTTATTCAGTAAAAAATTCTCAATTTTTTCGAGGTAAAAAAATCTCAATTTTATTCAGTAAAAAATTCTCAATTTTTTCGAAGTAAGGTAAAAAAAAATTTTGTACGTTGGAAAAAATCCCAATTTTTTCGAGGTAAGAAAATTCCAAATCATTTTGTAGGAAAATAATTCTCAATTTTTTGTACCTATTTAATAGTAAAAAAATTGTAATTCTTTTGAGATGAAAAATCTCAATTTCAATTTTCGTTTTTTTGAAGCAAGTGAAAAAATCTGAAATTCTTTGGGATACCAATTTTTTCAATTTTTTCGTACCTAGCAAAAAAATCTCAGTTTTTCAAGAGGGTAAAAAATTTTAAATCTTTTGGTAGTACGAAAATTCTCAATTTTTTTTAAAGTGAGAAATTCTTAATACTTTGAAGTAGGTACTTAGGTAACAAAAAATCTCAATTTTTTTATGTAGGTAGATCACAAAATTCAAAATTTATTCGTAGATAGAAAATTCACAATTTGAAGTACCTACATGTATCTCAATTTTTTGAAGAAAGTACTGAAGTAAAAAAAATATATACTCAGTAAATTTTTTTAAATTTATTCGTGATGAAAAAATTCCCAATCGTTTCTTGGAACATAATTCTCAACTTTTCGGTATTTAGTACTAGGTATAGTGACTTTTTTTTTTTTTTTTTTTTTTTTTGTGAAAAATCTCATTTTCTTTGTAGGTAGTAAAAAATTCTCAATTTTTTTGTACTTACTTGGTAAGCAGCAAAAAAAGTCTTAATTTTTTATTTCTTTGTATTAGGTACTAAAAAATTCTCATTTTTTTAAGCAGGTAAAAAAATCTCAAATTCTTTGTGGTAAAAAAATTGAGAATTTTTTTGATTTGGGTAAAAAATTCTCAATATTTTCGTAGTAAGAAAAATCTCAATTTCTTTGTAGTAAAAAATTCTCTTTTTTTGAAGCAGGTAAAAAAATCTCAAATTCTTTGTGGTAAAAAAATTCTGAATTTTTTCGAAGCAAAAATTTTTTATCCTTCCTTTCTTTTTTTGCCCATCTACGCACAAGAAATTCAAAGGTGCTTCCGAGATTTCAAAACGACACCTTAGATTTAAAAACTGTAGATACCCAAGAAATATTATAACTATACTCCTACTTTGCCCTAAATTCATTTGCCAAGCCCCTTAAATTCCTTTTACGATTCAATGTCTAACCCAAAACTTATCTCTACAAATTATTTTTTTTTTGCTGAAACCTTAAGAAAGAAACCCCTTATTTTCAAAGATGCTAAATACCACTGAAAAATGACGTCAGTAAATTTCAACAGAGTTTTAAACTCATATTATCAATTATAATCTATTTCTAAGCTAATTTGAAAAGCAACTCTGTCTCCTGAACATAAACTTGATTAGTTCTATATTTCTATATCAACAAGTGCTACGACACTTCCAGTTCACAATTAATATTCGCCAGCTGACGATTAAAATAGATCCGGGGGAGGGGCAGGGAGGAACATCACCGAGTGAAAAATGTCAACAGTTTGGCGCATTCTTGGAATACGAGCTCTCGAAAATAACACTCCGAGCTTTCGTATTCTTATCCTTGTACCTACTTCGTACTTTCAAGCGACTATTTTTTTCCTTGCTTCGACTAAACAAGAACTGTCAGATATTGCGGGTTTTATTTTTAATTTTAGCGCAATGCTGGCAGGGTTCTCGTATTCGTAAGAATATTTTTCGCTTTATGGTTCCAATGAGCTTTTTCGTTATTGTACAACGAGTCGCAATACGTGTTAATCTTGATTACATACACACTCGAGCGTATTTTCCTTTTTCTTTTCTATGGAAAGAATGAAATCCAGCTAGAGCTACGCGTAAATATAATCGATTAGTTTTTTATGAGGTATAATACTCGAATACTTTCTCAACTGTAAGAAGCGTCGTGTAGGTATGTGAGAAAAAATATATCGTTTACGTGCTCGAGTCGGCCAAAAGTAAATACTATTTACAGTATAAATACTCTATGGTTTACCCATCGAGTAAACAGGTTAATTGGACAAAGCTCTGCAATGGCCTGACGCTATCACAGCCAGAAATGAACTTCCACGAGGTGTTTTCTTATTTTTTATACGACGTAGACCTATATATTCGAATACCTAAAGACGATATCTTGTGCACGAGCTATCGTCAAGAGGGCTAAAAAAAAATTACTCGTCGTACAAAGAATCCCCTTGGATATATCTTTTCGCGTCAAATCGATTTGTAACATGTAAATAGAAAGGAAAACATTTCGGTATGCATGACACGTAACGGAAATATGTGTACAACAAACCTCCCACCAGGCGCGTCTGCCATCATCATCATCACGCACCTATAAAATTTCACCCAGCCATTGCGCCGTATAATTAAAATGTTAATTTAATAAAGTCACTGGGTAGAAAATACTCAACTCATGCATCGGCCTTGAAGACGTTACAGTTACACCCTCGTATATGAATATTCAATTATTCATACCGTGTAATTAACTCATTCTGCGGTGAAACGGAAATCAAAAAATTTTCACAAATCCGCAACTCGCTCGAGAAAATGCTTTTGTAATTTGTACGCGATTTCTCAGATTAGATCGATTAAAATGATAACTTTGTAAAGAGCCATGAAAAACCGCAGCAACCCTAACGCTATTACGACTGGTAAATATTTACTTCGATGATTTACTAATTGCGATAGTCGTGGACGGTGTATGGTATGGTGAAGTGGTGAAGAAAACAACGAGCATGGCAAATACCAACGAGAGAAAAGTGTCGTGAATAATTTATGCCCGAAGAAAGGCCGACGAGTTAAATTCCTTTCAACGAAGCACGATATTCTAAGTGTCAAGTAAATCCGATAAAAATACGTTGAATGTTTAATCTCATTCGATTTATGCTTTTAGCGTACATGCAATCCGTCTTTTCAACTTGTTATTTTATTATCATCGTTTCGGGCGTTTTTCTATACTTAGATACATAATTCAAAAAGTTGCTTTTGTTTTGATTTCGAAATCGAGAGATGTCTATATATTCGCGACAAATGTCTTGTGAATTAGAGTACATACGTACTTTAAGTTGAACGTGTGTTGCTTTGTTCAGGTATCGAGTATAGAAATTATTCATTTTTTTGTAGAAATGTCAAATGAGAGTGGATTGTAGTATTTTTGTGATAAAATCGCAGATTGGAAAACATGATATCAATTCATTAAATATGTACGCAGCCTCCGTTGATTTTTTTTAAATTGACAGCTCTTGAGAAGTATTTGAACTTAACTTCAAAAAAATACAAATTTTTGGATTTTGATGGTCCCAAAGATCCTATGTATTAGGGTGATTTTGCCCTGAGCACCGAATTTGAAATTCCATTTTTGGCAGTTTTCAATCTAATTTTTTCAAACTTGCATGGATGGAAGGCAGTACAAAAGACAGTTTATGGAATTTTTTTGAAAAAATTTCAACAGTCATTTTTGGGCGAAAAAAGTTATCTTATGCTATACATCATCATTATACACCTAAACACACCATCAGCTTCGGTTTGGATGAAATTCGTACATTTTTTCAATTTTTTCTACATTTATTTTAAAACGTTCGAAAAACGACTTTTTGGGAATCCACGACCTCTTTCCAGATGATCTAGGGAGTCTAAAATTCTTTTCTAGCCTTATTTTACCTCGATCTGCCTCAAATGTACAATTTCAGCAAAATTGAAAAACTTTCATTTTGTTGTACATTTTTACAAATTAACAAGGGAACCTTGCCAACTTGTCACTGAATGAGTTTTTCACCCAGATCTCAGGACCAAATTTTTAGCTGCGAAAGTAAATTTTTCGATTTTTGATGAATTTGTTAAAATGATGAAAATAGCCCATTTGTAGGTAGTTGGTAGGTAAAATTTTTAGATATCTAAAACTTTTAAAATGGGTTTTTATACTAAAGTCCAAAGTCGACCTCCTGAATCTATTGCGAACACTTTCAAAGCGATCTGGAGCCTTGGCACCATCGAAAATTTACTAACGTAAGTTCAATACTATACTAATAGAGACTTGATATTCAAAATTGGAGGGAAGGGAGGGGTCTAATCGAAGGTTTTGTAATAAACAAAATTATTCCTAGGACTTCAAACTACATCTTTTGTTCGAAATTTTTTTCAGTTGCACCCCTCCCTCCCCATCTATTTTGCCTAACACTCCGAAGATAAAAATTAAAAATTAGAGGAGTGAGGGAGGAAGGGATCAATAAATTGAAAAAATTTTCAGATAAAAGTTCTAGATTAAGATCCTAAAAATAATTTTGGTTATTATAAAAATTTCAAGTAGATCCCTCCCTCGTAACAACAAGTAGGTACTTTTTCAAAATTTGGGAGAGGGGTCCGATTGAAAACATTTACAAACAACAGTTGTAGCTTAAAGTCTTAGAAATAATTTTGGTTATTACAAAAATTTCGACGATAAGGCCCCTCCCTCCCCTCCAATTTTGAATATCAAGTATCAATGTAGTATTGAATTTTAATTACGTTAGTTAATTTTCGATGGAGCCAAAAAAACACAAATTCGGTGCTCAGGGCCAGATCATCTTCATAAACCTGACTAAGGCTCTTTGGAAAAAAGGTTCCAAAATTATTAAAAATTTTGAATTTTTTTTTTTTTTCAAATGTCATTTTGAACGAAAACATGAAAATGGAAGCTTTTAAATCCCATAAGAAGGGTGTCCACAAATTATTAAGATCGTTTAAGTAACTCACTTCATTCTTCAAAATGATTTTTTTTTTCAGTTGAAATGTCTTCATAAGCCCATGAACAAGTTAATTTTGAAAAAGTGAATTTTAAATTTTAAAGATCCCAAATTTTGGAAAGAAATGTCAAAATTGATATATAAAAATTTCGAAAGATTCATTCTTCCTGTATCGACTAATTAGGTAAAAATAAAATAAAACTCACTTTTTCTTCGCTGGCTACGCTAAGATATCGTTTGTGCATTTCGTTGGATATTCTAAACGCCCTTTGTGCATATGAGTATAGTTCTTCTTGATATTGAGACATCTGACCACCGGGAGATCCGGCTTTAAATTTAATGGTATATAAAACTTCTATGTACAGTTGCTCCATCTGAAACAAAATAATTGAAAAAAGTGTAAATAATCGTGAAGATGCAAAAATACACTATGATGAGGTGATAATATAATTATGTGTAGTATAACCAGAAATAAGTTCCATGTCGACAGAAATATTTCTTTTTATTATAAACCCTGAAATATGTTCATTTCTTATATTAATTTATTTTTGTGGATCTTGAAATTCAGAATTCACAAAGTCGATCATTTTGAAAATAAAAATAAATCATGCCTCATTTTGGGGGATTGTGTATCGACTAAATAAAAAATTGTGTGATTTTTGCCAATTTTCAAAACAATCTCATTGGTAAATGGAACACCTTGTATATGCAATTCAATTTCTAGTGCTGGGTCCCGATGTTAAAATAAATGATATTTTGAGCAAAAAATGAAAAACGAAAAATTTTATAATATTCAACAAAATTTTGAAATATCGTTTCTGAAAAAATTCAAAAAAATGTTCATAAGCAGGTATTTAAATAAAATTCCAAAGCAAAAAAATTGTTTAAATTAAAATAAATAAATAAATAAAAAATCAGCTATAAAATGGAAATTACCAATTTTTACTTTTTTCGAAACTTTTCTTTTGAATTTTGTTTAATAAAATTTGAGAATATTGCTTTCAGAAACAGAATTGAATACGTCACTTCAAAAACGACGTAACTCAAAAACGACGTAACCCTAGTGACGTCGTTTTTGAAGGCATTAATGATTCATACTATATGAAGCCTCCGCTGTTCGCTATCGAATGAGACCACACTCACTTCGCTAGCATCAAAACTCGCTGAGTTATGGCGATTTGAAAAGTATAAAGTGCATTTATTAGGTATGAAAACCCTCAAAATTACTTCTTTTTTTTTATAAAATTCAACTGATTTTGAAGTGTAAAGTTCAAGTGATTTTAAAGTGTCATATATTCGCATTTAGTAGAGTTACACAAAAAATTCAGATAAAAAAAAAAAAATTTTTTTACCCTCTACAACTTTTGTTTCATGAATTTTTTTAAACTCGGCGTATTTACGAAGTTACAGCCAAGAACGTGTTGCGCGCCATTTTCACTGCAAAAACGACGTAACTTTTCGCAAATTATACAGGCTGCCTACCAAAAAATGTCGCGTAGAAAATAAAGATGGCGCTGTTTTCGTATAGTGGAATAGTGGGTCTACAACATATTAAATTCACAAGTTCCCATCTCAACCATTATTATAGGAGAAATAGATGTAAATACTTTGAACACGTTTTTGAAAAAAGTTGCTTTTTTACTTACGTCGCGTCGACGTAGTTTTTGAAGTGACGTATTCAATTGGAAAAAATTCCCAAGACTCATAAAAACATGAAACTAAAAAAAATTAAAAATCGTATTTGAATAAAATTCCAAGAAACTACTTTTGAAAAGAAAAAACTTCATTTCGAATATCAAGCTCAAAAAATTTTTACTTTTGAAGAAACTTTTGAATATTGCATTTGGAATTTTTTAAATAAAATTTTAAAGTATTTCTGTAAAAAAAAAATGAGAAATGGCAAAAATCGTAAAGAAAACCCTTAAATAACAAAATTAAAAAAAAAATTATGCAAAAAATTTTGTTTAATGTAAAGATATTTTTTTTCAAAATATTTCTCTAAAAAATTCAACTCTCCAATAATCCTCCAGAAAAAAATGACCCAAAGAAAATATTTCAATAAGTGGGTAGGTATATAATATATCTTTCTTAACAAAAAATAAACAAGAAAAAATTTCTCTTAAAAAATGAAATTGTCCCACTTTACTGAAAGACACCATTTTTCTTTTCAGGTTATTTTCAAGAAAACATCCTTTAAAAAATAATTCTTTAGATTTCTGTTTGGAAAAAATTCTCTCCTTGAAAAAAAAAATCAAAAAAAAAAAATTCTCACAATTGAAAAAAAAAAGTTGCAGCACTTTGTCGAAATTACAGTCTCATTGTGTTGGAATTAGCTTCGAATAGAAATTTGTCGAGACCATCTCGAATTTTGTATTTTTCTCCTGTCTCTTTCCTTTTAACTTTGCTATCCGAATTACAAAACAATTTCGCTTTTCGGTAGCCTAAACAAAATTTTCAGCTTCGAAATGGTCCGCAAATACACCGAGTTATTTCCTCTGCGAGTCTACACGTAGATATAGATTGCACAGTTGTAGAAAATTTCACAAATCGAGTAAAATATTCTCTATTTATTCTGCGAGCTGTCAATGTAAATTCCTACAAGTCGCATAGTTTTCTGTTTTCTGAAAGTGGATGTGTTTTTGAAGGCTGCGTTCATTTTTTTTTTCTAAATCATCTCTTTTGCTATATCGATTATTCAAAACGTAGAATACAACGGTTTGGAATTTTTAATAACAATTTCTATCCTCGTGAGGTTATTGTTGTCGAAAATATCGGGCGAAAAGGCCTAAAAAAATGACACCACGGAGCAAGAAATTCCAAACTACTACACGAATACAATTTGTACAAATATCGTTTTTATGTCATCGCAATTCACGTATTTCGTATATATCTATTGTCATAGTTATGAAAAATTTCCCATTATCACATTTTCTACGAGTATAAAATTTTATCAGAAAAGGGCAAAAATGGCACAATGTATTTTAAATTCAATCAAAGGTCGTGTTATTTGGAACGTGTGTTTCCGTAGATGGAATTCCATTCGATAATAAGACGTATACGTATAGATATAGACTTGAACTTACATAAAGAAGTAAAGTTTCGTGATTTTTCCATGGTCCTGGTTACGTTCTAGTCAATCATGAAAATATTAAAGGAAACGAGATTTTCGACAACAATTAAACTTTTTGAAACGTCACCAATCCCAAAGGTAACATTCATTAAGTTGGGTTGGCTTTGGTAACTCTAACGGTAACTTTTCAATTCTATAGCTTTAAAGCGGATTTTGTAATTTCATTTTCGGATTTACTCTGATACACGCAAAGGAATCAAAAGTTTATAAACGTAATTCATGTTGAAATTGTCGAGTTTTATACAACTGATCAAAGTTTCACTTCCATACTGAAATCGAAATGTTTTTAATTACTCTATATAGTTCAAAGTTGCCAAGTTTCTTATACGAGATTTGAAACGATGATGTTTTTTCCTATACCCTGAGCCATCGTCGTCAGCGCCACAATCGTATATATTTAAGACGTAATACGTGAATAGCGAGGATTAGGAAATTTCTAAATTATTCCTACGTCGGATCAATTTATCAATATAGTTAGATTAAATTATACATATCGTCGAGGCTTAATTTCGTATTCGGTTTTTTGTTAACGATGAAAATTTATTAGCTGTACTTAGCAAGTTCTCGTATCTTAAGTCTAGATATTCACTTTTGTAGCATCAATTTTCTCATACCACAGTTCACACACTTTACATAGTAAAACAGCGACTTGACTTCTTCTCTGTCAAAATAATTTGAAATACGATCGTTGTGTTTAATGAGACGAACTAAATTACACCAACATGATTTTTTTTTGCATTATTTTCAGGCTGTTGCAAGATTCAAGTTAATGTCTCGTCTAGTGTACTAAAGAAGCTCCATTTTGCCAGCACACCATTCACGAGCTTCAGACATGAAACTAATATAAAGAGAATGAACGTTTTTGTACTTTGAATTTCAGAATTTGTGCTCATTATCTTCGTGGGGTATCCAAAAAACAAATTTCAAGGTTAGTAAAGTGCTAATGAAATGCTTCCAAAAGATGCAATCTCAGCAGCTTTTGTTTGCTCGACTAAAATGAAAACGGTGTCAATAATTTTTTTTGGTGCTTTCAAATGAGCCTACTCATGTTCTGCCATGATTGTTTAATATTTACCCCCTCTCTACCTGAACATAACATGTGTGGAGGTGGTCCGGTAAAATTAGACCGGCTGACCTGCCTCACCAACAAAAATCCCCCCTACCTCACTACTCAGGAAGTCCCCCAAACATGGACTCAAAGTGACCCCTTGTTATTTTTCCCATAGACCATAACTATATTCAACTATGTGTTTGAACAGAAAAATGATAATGACTAAAATTATTTTAAATTTTTTACTGAGTTCTTGCTTGCCAAGATTATCATTTGTCAGAAATGATTTTAGTAACTTTTTTTTTTATCAAAATCACTTTTAGTTAAAGTTTTTTTTAGTCAAAGATCGCTTTCTTCATTGAAATTTTTTATGGAATTTTTTCTCAGTCAGAGTCGTCACTTTTTTCAAACTTTTTGAATGTTTTTTTTATTATTATTTTTTTATCAGCGTTTTTTAGACATGGTTTTTTTTAAACGTATTTTTCTGTCAGAGATGTATTTATTGATTATTTTTATAAGAGTCACTTTCAGCAATTTTTCATCTTTAGCAGAGTCATTGCTTATCAGGATAATCGTTTCTCAGAGACTTTGTTCAATTTTTTGTTAATTTTGTAGTGAGCATTATTTTCTGTCATCATTACTTTTATTTGAGAGTTTTTTTCTGAGAATTATTTCCTATTAGACACTTCTTCGTTTTTTTTTTTTTTTTTTTGTCAGAATTAGATATTGTTCATTCGAGTTATTTTTCTGTTATTTTTTTGACAGTCTTTTTTTTTTGTCACAATTATCGTTTGGTAGAGTTAATTTTGGTCTATATACGAATATAACCTTTTTTGATGCAAATTTCATCCACTGTAATTTTAGTCATGAAAATTTTTGTGTTTAAACGCATATTTGAAGAGTTATGAGCAAAAAAAACAACGAGGTCACTTTAGGTTTATATGTATCAGGGGGACTTTTCGAGGGATAAGGTCTGGGGACTTTTTTTTGGTTAGTCAGGACACCAAAAGGAACATTTCGACCAGCAGCAGCGTTGCCAAACGGAAAATTGAAAAAATCAGTTTTTTTTCTCCAAAAAATCAAGTGTTTTTTACTAAAAAAAAACCGGATGTTTTCAAAACAGAAAAATTGTAGCCTTTTTTTCAAAAAATCTGTAGTTTTTTCCCTCAAAAATAGAGTGTTTTCTCAACAAAAAAAATCGAGTGTTTCTTCTCAAGAAATCAGTTTTTTTTTCAAAAAATCGGGTGTATTCTCAAGAAAATAGTGAAATCATTTTTTCTTCAAAAAATCGGGTGTTTAAAAAAAAAGTCTGGTTTTTCTCAAAAAATAATCGACTGTTTTTTCTCAAGAAATCAGCTTTTTTTACCAAGAAATCCGTTTTTTCTCAAAAAATTGGATGTTTTTCTCAAGAAATCAGTTTTTTTCTCAAAAAATTGTGTTTTTCTCAAGAAATCAGTTTTTTTTCAAGAAATCAGTTTTTTTCTCAAAAAATAGATTGGTGTTCTAAAAGAAAAATTGGATGTTTTTCCTCAAGAAATCATTTTTTTTCTCAAAAAAATTGGGTATTTTTTTCTCTCAAAAAAATCGAGTATTTTTCTCTCTCAAAAAATCGGGTGTTTTTTCCCCCAGAAGTTTATTTAAAAATTAATTATTATAAAATCTTTTTTAAATAAAATTAATTTAAAATTTTACTTTTAATAATTTTTATTTTTTTTTAAATATAATTTAATAATTAAATTTATTATATTAATTTTTATCTTTAGTTTAACCGCTATTGCTGGCACTAAATTAATTAATAATTAAATTAATTTTTAATAGATTGGTTTTTCTCAAAGAAAAATTGGATGTTTTTTCTCAAGAAGCCAGTTTTTCTTTTCTTCAAAAAATCGGATGTTTTTTCTCAAGAAATCATTTTTTTCTCAAAAAAATTGGGTATTTTTTTCTCTCAAAAAATCGGGTGTTTTTTTTCCAAAAAAAATAGATTGGTTTTTCTCTAAGAAAAATTGGATGTTTTTTCTCAAGAAATCATTTTTTTCTCAAAAAAATTGGGTATTTTTTTTCTCTCAAAAAATTGGGTATTTTTTTCTCTCAAAAAATCGGGTGTTTTTTTTTCAAAAAAAATAGATTGGTTTTTCTCTCAAAAAATCGGGTGTTTTTCTCAAGAAATCGTGTTTTTTTTCCTCAAAAAATCGGGTGCTTTTCCAATTTTTAGGTTATAATTAAGAAAAAAAATGTTGTCTACATCCTCCCCACCTTTACACGTTTGAGTTGTTGTTGTTGTTGTTGTTGTTGTTGTTGTTTTGTTTTAGTTTTCAGGTTTTCGAATAAGTATCTCACAAAGAGAATAGGCACAAAAGTTCTTAAATTTGAAGGGGAAAAAAAATCACAAAAGAAGCACAGTTTTTCTATTGTTTCATCTCTAAAACTCAATATAGAAGGGGGTGCTGGAAATGGAGCTTTGTACTCAACGACTATAAATTTTCCAACGTTGAAATAAACATTAAAATTAATAGACATTTATTGGGTTCTAGAAGGGTGATTTTTTCCTCGAGGAATGCGTGGAAAACGTTCAATAATAACTAAATCCAACCATAGACACGAATCGTCCCCCGATAACCCTAAAAATGAAACGCCTCTTAAGAAAATCACAAACCCAATCTCATGTAGTACTCGAGAGAAAAATATCACCACTAACGGTACTTTCAAAGTGAAAGAAATCTATTGCGAGCAACAGGAAACGGTAGTATTTTTTCTACCGACGATGAAAGTTATTTCTCGCAGAAAAGCTACAACTACGACGACGTCGTTTAGCTCCCTTTGTTAATTTTTTGCCACTTTTGTAGCAACTAGGTATAAAATTCTGCTCGTGTTTCTGTTTAAATAAGAAACAGAGATGGTGCTTTGGGTGGGTAACACGCGAACAATCTCAGCCAAGCAAAAACATCGATATAAACTTGCCATTATCTTATTAACGCACCTGAAATAGAAGTTTCATCTGGAGAAATTTCCAAGTTCATAACTCGGGCGAATTTTGCGACGTAACGTCAGCTAGACAATGATTTACAATGTCGAAAGGCGAGCCCGTTTAATAAACGCCACGTTAACTTATTGCATAATACCTACGTACATGTTGATAAAATATACATAAAAATGAACATTATTCTTCCAATATTCTCAGTCAGCAACACGTATGAATGATATTGGAGAGGAGATGAACGAGGTGGTAGGATGGTGGATACACGTTCGATATGTTTGTACGCTTCTTTTCTTCTTTATTTTTTCGGATTAAGTGTATAACACGTAGAACATGCGACCTTATGTTCGCCTGTGAGCGAAAAATTATTATATTTTATTCACTTTATGTTGAACGAGAAACGATGATGCGATATGAGCTCAATCTGACTTGAGGGAATGAGTGCCAGAAATCAAGAATTACCATCTATTTTTTCGATTAAAGGCCAGATATTCAAATCGAATCAGAACATACAGGGTAGATAGGCAAATGTAATCATATTTTTTTGGTATCCCATCGTATCGTTTCAACTGGAGTAATTTTATCGTGAGATTGAAGAACTCTCTCGAGCATGAAACAGTTGATACGTAGGAAATTAATGCGAACTCGTGTTCTTAATTTTAACAAATACAATATGGGACCTCGAGTATAGTCTTATTTCCCGGAATGTTTCTCTATACCTACATATATTGGCATATTTTCTGAAAAATCGTTGAATTCCATTAACCCAATGCAAATTGCATTTCGAGTCATCAAAGATTTTTTAATTTTAAAATGTTCCTTTCAGTGCCCTGATTAAATCACTAAAAAAATCCAAAGACAAAATTAAAAAAAATAGTACCTAGTAAAAAGTCTTTTTACTACAAAAAGTTGAAAAAGTTTTTTATTCCAATAAACAATTAAGAGATTTTCCTTCATAAAAATATTCAGATTTTCATCTCTAAAAAAAATTCAACCCACTCCTCAAAAAAAAAAAACTATTTTTGAATAAACTAATTAGTTTTTAAACAATTTTGAATTTTTTACTCAAACAAAATTGAGATTATTTTCTCAAAAAATTAAATAAAAATAAAATTAATCTGCATTAAAATTAAGTGATTTTGACACCAAAAAAATAAGACATTTTCTTTCTTGAAAATATAAAATTTTTCATTTTTAAAAGACCTTTTCAAAAAAAATATGGTCTCTGCACAAAAATAACTTCAAAGTAAATGTAGAGGTTTTCTTTTCAATTTTTTTCTATTCAAGAATTAAGAAAAAATTTTATTGCAACATAAGAGAAATATTGTTTGCTTCAATAAAATGGAAAGTTTTTTTTTTTTTTTGGGGGGGGGGGCTTCGAGCGAAGCGAGAAGGCGAAGCCCTCCTATCCAAAGCGTGGCAGGTCTTATTTCGCACCAAACTCCTCCAAAACTACTGATTCGATTTAAATAAAACACTGTAATCATATACAAGAAAGCACAGTTTCAATTTCATGTTTGTATCTCAACCCGTTCGCGAAATATTAATCATGTTGTTGCGGGGTAAAGGGAAACATACAACCCGTAGTGCTATGGTAGTTCCGTTGTAGAGGGGTAAAGGGAAACGGGCATGTGTAGAACGTGAATCACGGCAGAAACCAGTTTTCCATCTTGCCTCATAATTTCCACGCGTTATCTAGCAACATTTTTTGAGAAGCGTTCATATTATTTTGTTATGTTCAAGTTATTTTATGATTGATTGATTTATAATTTTTTAGCAATTACTTTTTTCATGTTTTCATTGTTTTCCATAATTTTTTCTCCTTTCAAAAAAGAAAAAAAAATCTCACGGAGTAAATAGATTTTTTCATTTTTTTAAATAGAAAATTTTCTAAATTTTTTAGAATAAAGAAATTTTATGATTTTTCGGGACATTTTTTGCGTTGAAAATTTTTTTAAATTTCCAGAACAAGAAATGTTTCAAATTCTGAGGGGATATCTTTACTAGCTTTTTCAAAACAACAATTTCTCAACTTTTTTGGAGTTGGCAAAAAATCTTCAATTTTTTGTACTAGATAATAAGGTAAAATTTTAAAAATATTTTTGGAATGAAAAATTTATTTACCTATTAATTTTTTTAAATTTTTTTCAAAAAAATCATTCATTTCATTTGAAAAAAATCTTTGAAAAAAATTTTTTTATGATTTTTTGGGAATGAAAAAATTCCCCATTTTTTGTAATAAAAAAGTATCTATCAATCAGTTGTTTTTTTTTCAAAAAGAAAACAACAAAAAGTTTTTAGTTTTATGAGTTGAAAATTTTTTCAATTGTGGAACAAGATACCCGAGCGGCACACTCGATCGATAATATCGGAAGATGAAACGTATCGATAAAAAAACGTTTGAAAATCTATAGATAATCTCACGTAATTATAAAGATTTATCGGTACATTTTTATAGGCAAAAAATCTAAAAACTATCGAATTCGATATTATTAAGATTTTATGACGATATTCGTCAACGATACTATCGACAAAGAATATTAAATTTATCGAATCCGATTTTCCACCGATTTTGTGCAGATATTTTGAAACTACATTATCGACAAAGAATATTAAATTTATCGAATTCGATTTTTTAACGATTTTGTAAAGATATTTAAAACTATATTATCGACAGATTATATGAAATTTCTCGACTTCGATATTTTACCGATTTTGTGACGATATTTGAAACTATATTATCGACAGATTATATTAAATTTATCGAATCCGATTTTTTACCAATTTTGTAAAGATATTTGAAACTATATTATCGACACATAATGTGCAATTTCTCGAATTCGATTTTTTAACGATTTTGTGAAGATATTTGAAACTATATTATCGACACGTAATCTGAAATTTCTCGAATTCGATGTTTCAACAATTTTGTGACAATATTTGAAACTATATTATCGACACGTAATATGAAATTCCTCGAATTCGATTTTTCAACGATTTTGTGGCGATATATGAAACTATATTATCGACAAATAATCTGAAATTTGTCGAATCGATTTTTCAACGATTTTGTGACGATATTTGAAATTGTTTCCAAATTTTAAAAATTGGTGAAAATATTATCGACAAATAATCTGAAATTTGTCGAATCGATTTTTCAACGATTTTGTGACGATATTTGAAATTTTTTCCAAATTTTAAAAATTGGTGAAAATTTTTCCAAGTCCAACACGTCTGGAAATACTAAACTGCCTATTATAAGCGTTTTATATTGCTAGTTACTCAATGAACAGGTATGGCATAGTGGTTAAGGTAGGGGGATACCATGCAGGAGGTCGGTGGTTCAAGTCCCGTGGGTGGCAGAATTTTTATAATTTTTTTTGACTTTTTCTGAAATTATCTCCTTACCGTAACATGAATAATGTGTTTAGGAATAGTTTAATGAATTAATTATGCTAATTAATGATTTTTAATTATAGAAAAAAGCTAGTAAACGACGAAAAATCGGAATAAAAAATCGACAGAATATCGAATTCGATAAAGTGTCGCGTTAGTTCCGCCTAAATCGTGAAATTATCTTTCGATATTATAGATAGATTATCGATAAAATATCTTACTGTAATCTCGAGATTTTTGCTAACTATAATTCGTCGATAATCTATCTATATATCGAAAGATAATTTCACGATTTAGGCGGAACTAACGCGACACTTTATCGAATTCGATATTCTGTCGATTTTTTATTTCGATAATTTGTCGATTCTGCTGCTCGGGTATGTTTCAAATTCTGGGGGGAAAATCTCCACTTTTTCGAAGTAACAATTTCTCGACTTTTTTGGAGTAATTTTTTGGAATGAAGAAGTTGATACTTTTTGCCAGTAAAAATGTTTCATTTTTTCCAGAAAATTGTTTTTTGTCTGTTTGGAAAAAAATCGCTCAATTTTTTCGAAACTTTACACACTGAAAGTAAACGTGTCTACCTTGGTCAATTTCTCTTCTCAAATCTTCTGTTCACACCAGCCCTAGTTAACTAAGTTTTTTTTTTTTTTTTTTTGATCGACACAAAATTTGAGATTTTTTTCTCAAAGAATTAAAATTTGTTTTTCTCTGAAAAAATTAGCGATTTCTTTCTTGAAAAAAAAAGAATTTTTAAAAAATGATTTTTTTCGAAAAAAATTGAGACAAGACATTTAGAGATGATTTTTGCTACAGACAAACCACTTTTTCTTCAAAACATTGAAATTTCCTTTCCAAAAAATTAAGATTTTTTTTCTTCAAAAATCGATTGAAAAATTTAAGATGTGAAAATTTTTCAGATGTGGTGCAAAAAAAATTAATGACGTCAGCTACCCCCGTTAAATTTCAAACAAGAGTTTTTTTTAGGCTTTGAAAATTATTACACTTGAGCTGTTCATTTGACAATGAAAAACTGCTCGAAGTTTTTGTAAAAAAATTCCACAAACTACCCTTAGTACTGTCTACTATCCCAGTCAGTATGAAAAACTTCGATTAAAAGCTGTCAAAAATATAAAATGTTAACGAAAATCTAGGTTTATTGACTATTTTTTGTAAAAAAATTGATATACCAACTGGGCTGGTTTTCCCATTTTCAAAAATTCGCCAAAAATCGATAAATCAACTTCGGTAGCTGAAAATTTGGTTCTCAGGTCTGTGTAATATGCTCTTTCAATGCGCCAAATTTCAGCTCAATCGGAGTTAACGAATTAAGAATATTCCCTTGTTATCTGGCTAAGTATTCTCTTTTTAAAAAAAATCCAAAATGAAAATACGCACGATTTATAAAAATAATGAAAAATCAAACATCCTAACTTCACATCGACGATCAGCGCACCATAAAGCTGGCCATAAAATTTACTTACATACGTCTATTAGTAACATCTGGTTGTTGTTAGCATTGTGAAATTACACCAAACACGGCGACTATAGGCAATCTAGAGCGAGGGATCAGATCGTAGATCAAATCTGTTTTTGAATATAAAAAAATACCAAAATTACGCGTCGACGACTGGAATAAATCAACAAATGAAATTGGCCATTTCTTCCGAAGACTCCGAAGTGAAAAATTACCTCCGTTTAGAAATCGACTTCGAAAGGGAAATTTTATATTCTTAAAGACAATAAATAGCGCAAAGACGAGAAGAGGATAAATAATGGAAGTGAGCCAGATGCGCTCGGTAACCGGCTCGTAGACTCGTAGTACATTAGAGTTTATCCTTGTATACCTAACAATACACGAAATATGCCACGAAATTAACCTTTTCACTTTTGTTTCGTTTTTATGGTCCGCTCGTAAAATAAATATTCATTTTATGGAAAAATTCCTCTTATATAAAGCATCCCAGAACGTGGAAAATTTCCCACCAAAGGCTGCACGCGGCTCTGCCTCTGGTAACCCTTCTGCAAACGAGTAGTCTGGTCGCAGCATTTTGATATAAACAGGTACATCCGCGGATACTCTAAAATTACACCGAGATTCGGGTAAAATCACGTGTAAGGGCCTAAGCGACTCGTCGAAAACCGACATCGTAGGAAACGTCGCCTCGTCGACGTTGTTTTCGTCGTCGTCGTTGTCGTCAAAATGCCAATATTTGTTCAACTTTCAAACACATTCTGTTTATTTTACAAACGTTCGAAATAGAAGCTTTAAAAAAGTGCCTAGCTCCGTACGAGCGACGCGGACGCAGCGTGTAACTTTAACCCTTCTCTAAAATAGTGCCAATCTACCACATACGCAGTACTCGGTACGTGAAAGTTTTCAAACTGCGATAATGAATGGCAACATGGTAAGTGAAAAAGCTGGCACTTGGCTCGGCCCCGAGATCCGGAAAAACAAACTGAGCATTTGCCAGCGCACTGACTAAACTAGTACTTAAATTTTCAAGCCGAGCTGATATTTTATCCTTTTTTTTTCATCCTCGATGAACGCGTCCGACATTGAAGTGAAGTTGGATTTTAAAATAAAAACATTCCTTTGAATTGGTATAGTTGACTTGTTTTAAAAAGCTTTTTCAATTTTTTTTTACCCCTTCGAAGTCATCGATAAATAAAAACTTCAACTCGGTGCGTCATGGGCTTCTTTTATACTTCGTTATTATATTTCCTTTTAATTTCAATACTCGCTTTAATACCACTTCGCAACTAAGCCAAATTATCTATTAAAATTTCTTTTTATTACACCAACAACTCCGGTGCGCTTTTTTTGACCTTATGAAATTTAATTTTATAGTCATTTCATTTTTTTTTTAACAGGTACGTGTCGAAAATGCCACCGAAATCGAGTTTCTCCCTCTCGCTCGCTCGAATTAAGATAAGCTGGAGTGCGAAAAGCAAAAGCGTAGGTATTTTTTCGAGTACTCGTTTGAAAAATTAAAACGCCGCTTTTTATGGATTTTAAAAATTTCCTTCCACCAAAGTCGCGCCTTTTTTCATGCGAACAAGATATTATATCTGGTATTTTCTCCCACGCGTATTTCTTTTTCGCGTTTTTTAGTCGCATTCGAATGTGCTCGAGTGAAAATATCAATATGGAAAATTTCGTTTTGATAGCTGCGTCTCTGCTGCTGGCAGGTAAAGAAATGGCGAAATTGTTTTTCGCACGCTTTAAATGGTAATAAGAATAGAAATGGATTCGATTAATTCGAATACGAGTAGGTATTTCGGCTTATTAGAGTAGACAATGACACGAACGAAAATAAAATTGTTTTTTTTTTAGAATTCTCGTATCTTAATTTACTAGTTTTGCATTTTCAAAAAAGATCGCTAGCTAATTTTGTTCGAAAATAACGCCGAGTGCTTTCGAGGCACGTTCGAGTGGTTCCAGTGGGTCGGAAATTATTTTACTCTGATTTTAATTACGATTTTAGTACCTAACCGAATAGATGAAAAAAATTACAAATGGTGACTAGTTTTGATCAAAAACATTAGGTACCGTAACATGGGGTTACTTTGGCCCACTTTCTGAGACTTTTATTTGAAAATTCATCCTGCTTCTTTCAAAATCGAAGTAAGGGGCTCGGTTTTAACTCTAAATAGTGTCGGACACTTGTAGGAAGCTCTGTAAATTTTTTCAAATTTTTCGTCAAACCCCCTCCCTCCTCCGCGGTTAGTCAAAGTCATGGGCCAAAGTTACCCGGCTCTGGGGTTACTTTAGCCCACTTCTTTTTTTTCGTAATAAATCGATTTCTAGGCATAATAATAACTCACCAAAGGCATGAAACTTATTGAAACCATATGATCAAACGTCGGCATTTTAGAGATTTCCTGATGATATTTATGCTATGGGCCAAAATAACTTCAAAAACGACGAAAAACGGTACTCTGATGAGTAACTTCAATCTATCTTACAAACACTTTACCAAATCGGTATTTTCATGATGGATTCTGACTCTACGTCAAATTTTCGATCGATTTTCATAGGAAAAATTTTTTTTCTCGATTTTTGATAATATTTATACGTGGGCCAAAGTAACCCCAAAAACGACGAAAATTGTCCTTTGACCAGTGATTTCAATTTATCTCACAACCGCTTTACAAAATCGATTTTTCTATGCGAGATTCTGAATCTACATAAAATTTTTGATCTGTATCCATAAGAAAAAAAATTTTTTGGACCATTCATTAAACTTCGTTTAAACAAAAGTTTTAAAGGTGAAAAAACCACATGATCAACGTACTAATAAGCAAAAATTCAGGGTTACCAAACTTGCGACACAAAAAAAGTGACAATCGCATAGAAGTGAAGTATGAAAGCCCTCTATCGTTGACACTCATTAGAAACTCCCTCCACTTCATACAGTTGTGATTGGACAGGCAAATATCTTTTTTCCGAGAGTGGGTCAAAGTTACCCCATCTTACGGTACCTATTATTAATTTTTTTAGAGAAAAAGTTTTAAAATATCTCACAAATTTTTTTTTGTTAGAAACTTTTTTTGAATTTTTTTTTCTCAATTTTTCAACACATTTTCCCATAGGATTTTTCAAGTAGAAATTTTGAAGAAAAAAAATCAGAATTTTTTCTGGGTAATTTATCTATGAAAAATTTTTGTAAAAATTATTTTGTGTGAAATTTTGAAAATATTGAAAGAATTTTTTCAAACATTTGTTTCGAACGTTTTTTGATAAAATTGAAAGAGAGAATTTTTCAAAAAAGATTTAGAGGGAACTTTTCCTAAAATCAAACAATTCTTTCAACATAGATACGTAAATTTTCTAACAAAAATTTTGAAGAAAAAAAAATGTACAAATTTATTCTAAGCTACCTAGTTTATTATAGAAAATTGAGTTGCTCAAAACGAACTTATGAAATTTTTTGAATGAATGCCTTCAATCATTTTTTGAGAGATTTCTATTAAAAATTGATCAACAGGATTTTTCAAAAAAAAAAAAATCGAAAGAATATTGTTCAAAGCAAACTTTTGGTGGTACTTTTGTGAGAGAATTTTTTCAAAATTATTCTATTTGAAAAATTTCTAAAAAATTGACAAACAGAATTTTCCAAAAAAAAAAAAAAAACAAGAAAACTTTTCTAAAATATTTGTTAAAAAAAATGTTTTCATCATATTTTTCCGAGATTTTTTTACTTGATTTTTTTCAATTTCAATTTTATTCAGAGTAGTTTATTTTAGAAAAGTTTTGGTAGGTACCTAATAAATAATTAATTGATAAAAAGAAATTTTAAAAATTTTCAGAGACCTTTTTTCATCGATTTTTTTTTTTAAATAGGTAGGTACGTTTTTTTCAAAAATGGACCTAGATAAAAGGTACATGATTTTTCAAAAAAAAAAAAAAACGAATTTTTATGTTTTCCAAGGAATTATTTTTTTGAGAATTTCTGAGAATAAAGATCGGATTTTTTTTCCTAAGTAAGTCATTTTATAATGTATTTAATTCATTTATTAATATTTTTGGGAAAAAACATTTTTTCAAAGAGTTTTTTAAAAATTGTTTGCATAGACAAATACACTTATTCAAGAATTTCTCGATTTTTTTGTAGGTACAAAATATTTTTTCAAAACTCTCTTTTATATTTCGAGAAGTTTTAAAATGTTTTCTTTTTCAAAAGAAATTATTTTTATAGATTTTTTAAAAAACTGAACGATTTTTTTTTCAATTTTTTTTTTTTTTTTAAATGTTTTTGTATCAACACGTTTTAAGAAGTAAGAATTGTTTTTCAAAAAGAAATGAGTTGAAAAACTTTTTGAAACTTTTTTTTTTTTCAAAAAAATGTTTTGTATAGAAGCATGGTTCCGAAATATTTTTTTTTCAATTCAAAACAAATTTTTGGAAGGATATGTATGTTTTTTATTTCCTGATTTTCAACAGATTTTTATTTTACAACATTCATATTTTTATGGAAACATTTCAAATGGTTGTTGTTCTCTTTTTCAAAAAAAAACAAATTTAATTTTTTTTTTTTGATTTCGTGTTTTTAAATTTTTTTTTATACTTCTGTAGAAACATTTTTTTAAGCTGTTATTATTGTTTTCTTTTTCCAAAAAAAAAAAAAAAAAAAAAGAATAACATTCTTTTTCAATCTAGCATTATTCTCTTTTTATGAACATTTTGTGAATATTTTTCAAGGATTTTTTTTCTTCAAAAGTATGACTTCTCTCTAAAAAAAAACACAATTCTGAAATAACTTCTTCGCGTGATTTTTTTCTTATGACATTTTTGTTAAGTAAAAAAAGTGTTTCGCGTTATTGTTGTTGTTGTTGTTGTTGTTGTTGTTGTTGTTGTTGTTGTTGTTGCTGTTTGTTTCTTTTTTGAATAATTAATGGAATTTTTGGGATTTTTTTTTTCTTCAAAGTAGGTACTTTTTTGAAAAAAAAATTTTTAGATTGTGTTTCGTTGTTTGTTTTTTTTTCTTTCGTTAACAAAGTTTTTGAAGGATATGTATTTTTTGTTTTTTAAGAAATTTTTGTTCAATAACCCGTGTAGCAACGTCGATGCTAATTTCGATATAAATGTCGACACATCGAAATCGGTCACTTTTCGATCGTACATGTCGACACGATTGTGGATGGTTTGTCGAGCTTATTATCGACAAACCATCCACAATCGTGTCGATATGTACGATCGTAAAGTGACCGATTTCGATGTGTCGACATTTATATCGATATCCACATCGACATTTGCAATGATGAGATTTTGAAAAATATGCTAAGTTCAAATATTCAATATAAGTATATATTAAAATTACACCAAAAATAGTGTTCAAGCCAACATTTCGACATTTTTTGTCAAATATGCGGCATTGAGGCCACATTTGTAGCTGGACACATGCGAGTGTCCAACTAACATAGAGATGATTTTTAGACCTTATGTACTAATTCACAACACACTTTATCTGCGAGTATCACAACCACCCTCAAGACGTCGACAGTCAAGTCGATGCATTATTCGACCCTCGACAATTAGATCGACATTAACTCGACTTAAAATTCCTCTGGTCAACACTGTCGACAGTTAAGTCGATGCATTATTCGATCCTCGACAATCACATCGACACTATCTCGACTTAAAATTCCTCTGGTCGACACTGTCGACAGTGAAGTCGATGCATTATTCGACCATCGACAATTATGTCGACAATAACTCGACAAGTCGTTGTATTATTCAAAACTTTGAAAAATAAGAAAATTTTGTGATTCTTTCAAAAATTATTTATTCCTGAGCTTAAAATGTTCCTATTAATTGTTTTTCGTTCTTTTTAGATATAAAATTTGTAAATTTAATTGGCAGAAATTGTCGACATAAATGTCGATGCATTTATCGAGTATCGATTTTTACATCGACTTGTGTACGTAGAAAAACAACGTTTTCTAAATTATAGGAAAATACTGAGAAAAATTCAAAAATTTTGATTGAACAGTTATGTTTAACATAGAACATTACTTTAAATCTCAAATATCATTTTTAATTCATCGTTAACCGAGAAAAAAATGTGTCTGAATTTTGTCGACATAAATGTCGATGTCGACAATTGCTACACGGGAAGCTTATTTTTGTGGTTTTGTGAAAAAAATCAAGTTGTTATTATTGTATTTTTTAAGATATTAAAAAAAAAAAACTTCTTTATAGAAATTTTTTTGGGAGATTTTTTTAAAATGAAATATCCAAAATTTAAAAAAGTGTGTTAGAAGGTTTTTCTTAAAAAAGCCAACATAATTTTTTCATGAATTCTATTTTTCAGTACACTTCTATGCCAAGAGTCCGCAGGCGGAAAGACAAGAAAAGTAGTGGGATAATAGTGGATAATACTTTTTTCATTTGATTAATTGGACGAGAATTTTACAAAATTTTCGTATATTTTTTTCGAAAAATTTTTGAAGGAGTACACAGGCAATTTTTTATCAAAAATTTTAGTAGAACAACCGTGACACTTATGGCAAAAGCGTGAAAAATAACAAAAATAGAAGAAATAATTACAACTTCCAAGCCCTGTCTGTTCAAATTTCCAATTTTCTGAGTACGAGAGTTTAGAAAACCTTTGAGCAAGAAATCTGTTTTGTTCCAAAAAAAAGAGCACATCCTACTCGTGAACTTTTAATCGTTCAAGAAACGTGTAAAAACAAAACAAAAAAGAAGAGAAACCCTTCGGTGGAATACTTGATTTCGTATCGAAAATCTCGTCATGCTTGCCACGTAAGCCCCGCACTAAGGTCGTCTGTATGCTGAGAAATTTTGCGTATACTATAGAACGCTACGTAGGCGGCACGTGGCGGCGGTACAGTCAGAGTGGCACAGTCGTTACACACGTGCGTTGTATTTTCATTCGTCATATCAAAGAAACAAATTGCCTGTAACAGGCGTGAAATATTCTTTTTTTTCTTTCTTTTTGATTTCTTAATCAAAACGATACGCGAGTGAAAATTTATACCCCGAACGAGGTTACTGCGAGCTCACGAGCCTCTTTGGCCGCGTATCGTATAATAAATGAAAGCTTATATTTTCCCCAAAATATACCGCTCGCTTTATACATTTCCTCGTAAAGTTTTCTTTTTCCTTCTCGAGGCCCTTTGTTTTGCCGGCATTAAAACAATGTTAAATGTTTCAAGTTAAAGGGCGCAAAACTCGGCGTATAATTTTTTCATAAATTTTATACGCTGTATTTAAACTCGTTTATATAATAAAAGTCGAAGGAATATTGGAGAAAATTTTTTCCTCACCAAATGAGATTCTTTCTTTCGGTCCAAAGTGCACGGGCGACGCGATGTTTTACATTCTTACAACGTAGCTTCAATTTTCATCGTCGCAAACGACTCTTTAGAACGACATTTATCGGCGTTTAAATCAACAGCGAAAATTCTCAACTTATAGTACCGCTATTGAGCTTATACTCACGATGAAAATTCAAACGAAAAAATAAATAAAGAGAGGAAAACATCGCGACCTTTGATTTATCGCCGAGCTCCATTCAATTATACCGTAATCTATTTAAAAGCTCGTAAAATCATACTTAAAACAATTCCTTGGAAAACTCTGCACTTGGAAAAAAAGCATAGACTTCGTAAAAAAATTGTTTCTTTGAAAATCATTTTTAAAGGGTATTTTTTGGAAAGTTATCTAAAAAAAAGTCGAAAGTTTGCTTCGAAAAATTATTGATAGAATAAAAAAAATATATTCAGAAAAGAAATTCAAAACATTACAAGACTTTGTGTTATAGGAAAAGGCATAGGGAGGTCTTTTTTTTTCTTTTTTTTTAAGAATTGAACTGCCAAAAAATATTTTTCGACAAAAACCATTAAAAAAATTATTTTTTCAAGTTTTCTCAAAAAAAGTAGGTAATTAGTTTTGTTTGAAAAATTATATGTACCTAGTAGACCCACTTAAAAGTTTTCTTACAAAACATTAAATTAGGCCTATCAAAAAAAAAAAAAAAAAAAAAAAAAAAATTGAAATAGGTATAAATTAATTTAATTTTTAGAAAAGCACGTTGAAAAAATTGTTTTAAGCAATATTCATACTAATAGAGTAAGCTCTAAGTTGTTGATAAAAAAAAATTAGGTTGAAATATTATCTCGTGATAAAATTAAAAAGTTGGTTTCACAATTATCATCTTTAAACTTTTTTTTGGAGAAATATTAAATCTTTTGAAAAACGTATGGAAAAAATTGTTTTAAGAAATGCTAAAAATATATTTGACGTAAAGTTCTCTTGGAATTTTTTCATTTTGAAAAATTTTCGTTGGTCAAAAAAAAAAAAAAAATCCAACAAAAATCTTCCAAAAATAATTTTTTAAAGAATTAGAAGTTCGTTATTCCCGAAAAACATTTTTAAAAAAAACCCTACAAAAACACAACTAAAAAATTCTTCTTTTCAAAAGCATTCAGCTTGAAAGAAGAAAAAAAAAATCTTTAATATCTTCGCCGAAAAAATACACTTTCGAAAAAACATGTTTCCTGGAAAAAATGATGATCTTAGAAATGAAAGGTTTTTGAAGGGGAAAAAACGAACTTTTTAAGAATGTCAAGTACCATGCAAAAAAAATGCATTATTTGAAAAAAAAATCCTGGAATAAACATTTTTCTGGCAAGATAGTCTTTAAAAAAATCGAAACACTTCACATTAAAAAATAAAAAAAAATTTTAAAAAAATGTTTTGAAAAAATCAATGGAAATTTTTTACTTATATTCAACTTCCATTAAGAAGCGTAAAAAATTTGAAATCAGTTTCATAACTCTTCCTTCAAAAGTAAATTAATTCACCAAAAGTTAGCAACGGTTGAAAACCGAAGCAAAAAATAAGAATAAAATTCCGGCTATTCTTCGAGCTCGTAACTCACTCGACTTACTGGCATTTGAATAACATCTACGTCGAGAATTTCCATTTGGAAAAAAATAAAAATACCAACGTGAATGCCACCTCCACTATCCTACAAAAATCTGATTAAATTTCGTCACCAATAATAATCAAACCAACATTGGGTGTATTCCCGGTAAACACACCGCCTGCTATTCGTATGCTAAAATCACAGAGACGAAAATCGCGGTCTATTCGCATACGAATAGAATGCGAAATCAAAGCAAAAATCGAAGAAAATTTTCTCAGATAAATTCGTATACTATTCGTGAGCGAATATCATGCTAAAATCGTATTTAAAAACCTGTAGATGTTTTGTGGGATATTAGCGCGATATTCGCTTGCGTATCGCATGTCTGAAATCACATTGAAAACTGGCAAAAAGTTCGTACGATATTAGCGCGATATTCGCATAAGAATCGTATGCTAAAATCGCAGTGGAAAACGTGCAGATATTTCTTACGATATTAGCGCAATATTCGCTAGCGAATAGCATGCGATTTTCACTACAACTTCTTTCAATACGTTTTACAAATGAGAGAAGTCAGTTTCAAACATGAACGTGTACTTGAATGTATTGCAGTGACATTTAAACAATAAAATAAAGGTTTTTCTGGGTTTTTTGATTTTGTTGGGGAATTTTGTGTTTTGTTTGATGTTTTTTCTTCTTTTTAAGTAAAAACGCCAATGATTTGATTTCAAAGTGATAAGAATGGAGACGAAGGCAGAATTTCTTGGACGATTTCCACTCACAGTAAGTTAATTATTTTGAATTTATATCTTATTTGTGATCGCGTGAATCTGTGTGAAATTAAATTTTATCAAATCGTAAAAATGTTAGACGTCTTATCAGTGCTATAAAATTTTTCAATTGTTCCTCTCTCCAATTTGAACGCAGTATTATGTGAAATTATAAGGTGAGGAAGAGTCAAATCGAAATTTTTGTAATAATCGAAATTATTTCTAAGATTTCAATCTACAACTGAACCATCCCGAGCAGCACACTCGACAAATTATCGAAATAAAAAATCGACAGAATATCGAATTCGATAAAGTGTCGCGTTAGTTCCGCATAAATCGTGAAATTATCTTTCGATATATCGACAGATTATCGATGAATTATAGTTGGCAAAATCCATCAACAGATAAACTTTCGATAAAATCGAACGATTTTTCTTTTAAAAATCTCAAGATTATAGTTAGATACTTCATCGATAACCTATCTATAAATCGAAAGATAATTACACGATTTATGCGGAACTAACGCGACACTTTATCGAATTCGATATTCTGTCGATTTTTTATTTCGATTTAGTTTCGATATTTTAACGATTTTTTATTTCGATTTAATTTCGATATTCTATCGATTTTGTATTACGATTTTTTGTAGATTATCTAGTTTCGATATTCTATCGATTTTTTGTAGATAATTTAGCATATATGGGTATATGCGCGCGCACATTTTCAAGACCGGCTGGCGAGTTTGAAGTCGTAGTTACGCTTAAGGCTGGCGAATTTCGTTCCAAATACAGCAGTTTCTACCAAAACAAGCGTCTGTTGCGAACATCGGAGTTCGTTCGCATAATACGAATTGGATTATAATATTCAAACATCTTATGCAAAATTGGAGAAGAGGGAGGGGTCCAATTGAAATTTTTATAATAACTAAAATTATTTCTAGGACCTTAATTTACAACTTTTGTTTGAAAATTTTTTCAAATTGGCCCCTTTTTCCTCCGCTCCTCCAATTTTGAATAAGTATCAACGGAGTATTATGCAAAATTGGAGGAGAAGGAGAGGTCCAATTGAAAAAATTTTCAAACAAAAGTTGTAGCTTAATGTTCTAAGAATAATTTTGGTCATTACAAAATTTTCGATTGGGCGCCTCCCTCCCGTTCAATTTTAAATACTAAGTATTCACATAGTAATCGTAGTATTGAACTTGGTAAAATTTTATTTAAGAACAACGATCTGGTTTCAAGTAAAATACCTAGTAAACCAAAAAAACTAGATAACTTGTTTGAAAATTTTTTCAATTTTGATTTCGCATATTACTGTTACACGTAAGTAGGTAAATGCAAAATAATAGAGGCTAGAGATGAGGTCCAATTGAAAAAACATTTCAAACAAAAGTTGTAGAATAATATTCTGGATTTAATTTTGGTTATTATAAAAATTTCGATTTGGCCCTTTCTTCCCATCCAATTTTGAATATAAAGTAGGTATTTTTTGACTAGAAAAAAATCAATATAGTTTCAACAACTATCGTTACAAAATCGTTGAAATATCGAAGTCGATAAATTTCATATAATGTGTCGATAATATAGTTTTAAATATCGTCACAAAATCGTTGAAAAATCGAATTCGAGAAATTTCATATAATCTGTCGATAATACAGTTTTAAATATCTTCACAAAATCTTTAAAAAATCGAATTCGATAAATTTAATATTCTTTTTCGATAATATAGTTTCAAATATCTTCACAAAATCGTTAACAAATCAAATTCGAGAAATTTCAGATTATTTGTCGATAATATAGTTGTAAATATCTTCACAAAATCGTTAAAAAATCGAATTCGAGAAATTTCAGATTACGTGTCGATAATATAGTTTCAAATATCTGCACAAAATCGTTGAAAAATCGAATTTGAGAAATTTCAGATTACGTGTCGATAATATAGTTTCAAATATCTTCACAAAATCGTTAAAAAATCGAATTCGAGAAATTTCAGATTATTTGTCGATAATATAGTTTCAAATATCTGCACAAAATCGGTGGAAAATCGGATTCGATAAATTTAATATTCTTTGTCGATAGTATCGTTGACGAATATCGTCCTAAAATCGTAATACTATCGAATTCGATAGTTTTTAGATTTTTTGCCTATAAAATCGTACAGCTAAATCTGTATCATATCGTGAGAACATCTTTAGATTTTTAAACGATTTTTTATCGATACGTTTCAACTTTCGATATTATCGATCGAGTGTGCTGCTCGGGATTTGTTTTTATTAACTGCTAAACGCCAGATTTAAAAAAATCGAGTTAGTATCGAATTTGGTATTTTATGGGGCTGAAGAATCGTTTTCCGATGTTATTTTGTGTGAAAACCTGCTATTTCCACCAGAAATTCCATCTTTAAAATTCGGTTTTGTACCAAAACCTGCTAAAAAATATTGAATTTTGTTTCAAAACCTGCTAAAAAAAATTTGTCTCAAAACCTGCTAAAAACCATATGAACCATATGACAAATATGGAAGTTTTGCATGAAAAACTGCTAAAAAAATTTTGTATGAAAACCTGCTAAAAATTAATTCGTAATAAAAATCTGTTATAAAAAATTATGATTTTTTATTAATAAAACGTAACTAATTTCGTATTTTTACGTAAAAATACTTAGACGAACAACAGAAAAATACATTATTTTTATCGTAATTCAGCTCGTACGCCGCGTTTTATCGTAAAGTCATTGTACAGAAATAATGTAATTTGAAAATACAGATTTTTACATGAGTTGGAGTTTTAGAAGTGAATTTTTAATTTCGTGAATTTTGAGTTTTCTTGCCAATGCTTGGCTAGGGTAGTTTAGCCATGGGCTAGGTGAGTAGTAGTGTTTCGATTTTTTCTTTCTTTTTTTTTCATTCCCCCAAAATTCCCCAGTAGTTTTAGAATGTAGTTTTAATCTTCGAAATACTCCATCATGCAGTCACACGTTATTTTTCTAGCCGAAATTGATCATCTGATCAGGTTCAAAAAATTAATCTAAATTTAATAGCGATATGATCTATTCAGATCTCTTTTTCTTCTGTTTTTGAGTTTTGAAAGTTGCCATCTTGGTTACTTAGAATTTAGGAATTCTTTGATTTAATCGTTTTGATTTAGATAGTAGATATGTCAGGTAGGTCGATACCTATCTGATACGTGTTTTTTATTTACTAATTATTTTTTCTCTTCGGATATCAAAATTACTCGTTTTTTACTTTTGGTTCTAAATTAATTATTTATTTATTTACGTGTGTAGGTGTAGGGTATTTTTTATCTGCGTGGCATTGCTTTTTCCATCCTTGTCAACATTCCCAAAACGTACCTACTTATTTTTTCCCTATTCCTTGAGCTAGTTTATCCCACCTAACACGTTATCCTAAAATCCCATTTATCAATCATCCTAGATATAGAGATAGGTTAATCGCTGATTCTCGTTCCTCTTCCTTCCAAGCTAGAAAATTTATTTTTATTTTATTTCTATTTTACTGGACCCCCCTTTTACAGCAATGTCACAAAGGTAAAATATTTTCGTTGGTATGGTTACATAAACTGCAGCAGTTGCCTCTACAAAAACATTGAAAAAATTGGAAAGTCAGAAAAGTCTATTTTTTTGTGTCAAAATCTACTAAATCCATAAAATTTTGTATTAAAATCTGCTATAGTGATTTTTTTGTACCAAAACCTGCTACACGATTTTTTAAACTTGAATAACTTGGATAATTTTTAAAATTACATTGTGGCATGTTATTATACTGGTAGATGAGGATATCATTGAGAAATTGAAAAAAAATCGTCCACTTATCATTAAAAACCATGTTGTAGCAGTATTTCGCGCTTCCTGAAAATTTCGATGATTGGCGTTTAGCAGTTAATAAAAACAAACGGTTCAACTTTTGCTTGAAAAAATTTTCATTTGGGACTGCGGGACAGCCCTTCTTCCCTCTCACAATTCAGAGTAATAAATATACGTTTTTATACCTATCTAATCTATCTATCTATCTATCTACGTAGTATTGGGCATAATTTTAGGGGGGGGGGGGCTCAAATTGAGAAATTTTTCAAACAAAAGTTGTAGATTGAAATCTTGGTAGTAATTTTGATTTTCCTAAAAATTACTTTATCAAATGCCACTGATAGGTACTCCAAAAACTTTACGATTCGGCATAATTTCATTTTCCACAGATCTGCGATCACAAATATGATATATTTTCGAATAATTAATTTACTGCTGAGTGGAAATCGTCAAAAATCATTTGCCTACTTTTTAGAGGCGAATTTCGAACGCTAATCGCAAGCGAATTAACAGCGAATAGAACGCTACATTCGCTGCTAATTTCGCGTACTATTAGCGTTCGAAATTAGCCGCTAAAAAAGCCGGACATTTTTGATATGCTAATAGTACGCTATTTTCGCATGCTATTCGTATACGATAAATGCGAATTTAGCACTCTATTAGTACGCGATTCGCATACAGTGTGTTTACCGGGTTACGTCACTGGTAATTCCAACACATCTGTACTCTGTAGGCAGCCTTATAATAAAAGTAAAAATGGAGAATTCGACCATTATTCGGTAATTTGGGCTCGGTAAAAAAATATGAATCGGAATTAATTCGGCGTTTCTGGTCGACGACTTGATTAAAAATATGAAAGTCTAAACGAGCGCGAAAATCATATTCTAAAATCGAATTTATAATAATATTATTTACATCTGATAATAAAAACGCCAACATCGAGGATGAAGAAAGCAAACCAGTGGGAGACGAGGGCAGAAAAGGGTACATACCGCGTATTTGCATATAATAAAGAACGTTGCTTTAAACTTGGTCTTTTTCCAGTCGTAATAGAAAGAGGAACTGATTCAGCGAAATATTTTTCAAACAAACTTATTAAATGTTGGAATTATAATTCGGTGTGATGGATTAACTAATATTAGTTCGTATATGTTGATAGGAAAATTACGTACCTCCTCGGGTTCTATTCTATACGCGGGGGGCGGTTTTATACCGACTGAAGCCTCCGAAGGGGGTGGTTCGCCTTGAGCTGAATCTTGACACGCGGCGAACTGTCGATTTTGTATTTTCCATGATAACGCTGTATAGTTTTCGAAAAACGATCCGTCTGTTTCTTGAACACTGTAAAATGAAAAATTTACAGCTAATTAGTAAATGGCTGGAGAACAAAGCGCGTGTAAGTCTTCGTTTAAATTAACCTTGACGACGAGAGTTATCGATAATGACTCAAATTTGTAGTCGTGGGTATAATGTGGAGACAATAATAGGGTGTCTCGTGATTTCATTTTTTTCGAAATGTCAAGGTCCTGACTTCTAAAAATGATTCTTTTAATGTAAAATCAACTCCCTAAAATTTTTTCTTCAAAAAAAAATTATTCTGAGTGGTGGCGCAGAGTTACCTTTTTTGAGAAAACAAAAAAAAAAAAAAAAAAAAAACACAATCAAAAAATTGTAATTAAATTTTTAACAAAATGGTCACTCGACAAGACCATTTTCAGTGATTTTTCATCTTTATCTCAGTTTTTAAGGCGACATAAAAAAACTCTTTTTTACGTTTTTTGTAAAAAAAAAATCAAAAATCAGCTAGAATGAAAAAAATAATCAGCTAATAAAATTGGAACAAAGTGGTCTTAAATTCTTAACAAACATATTTTCAGAATCAAGCAGATTTTAAATCCACAAAATTCTCAAAATCGAATTTGGATTTTGGATTTTAAATCTTGGAATAGAAAAGAATTTGGATTTTTTCAAGTTATCAAAAGGAATTAAAATCCAATCTTTTTTTTTTGCTTGGTTTGGGTGTTGCACTGGTTCTTGTGAGTGCGACTCGCTCTATGAGATTTCTTAGAATTACGGTTTAAAAAAATTGATTTTGTAATGTTCCAAGAAAACTCAGAAATTTTTTCATCAAAAAATTAACATTTTTTCTAACTAAAAACATTTATTATGTATTTTTTTTCTCCAACAAAGTTTTAAAAAATACTCATTTTTTTTACTTCGAAAAAATCAAAAATTTTACTTTATTACTCACATTACTGACTCCAAAAATTTCCATATTTTTGAGATTTGAATCTCTCATCACTCCTCACACCAAAGCCTTTAACGATTTTGAAATAAAAATTTACTTTTTGAAAAAAATTAAGTCAAATTTTGAATAAGTAGGTATTTCCACAAAAATATCACACAACCTATCAAAGTGGATTAAAATTTTGCGAGAAAATAAAAAATAAAATTTTTTTCGAATATTTTTTGATAATTTTGAGCCTGAAATCGAATTGAATTTTGAATATTTTCACAAAATATCACGCGACCTATCAAAGTGGGTTAAAATTTTGCGAGGAACTCAAAAATCGTAATCAAAAGTTTTTCAGCGTTTTTGAACAATTTGAGCCTCACATGAGTCAATTTGGTTATTCTTTGAAAGCTATCACATCACTAAATACTTTACACATGACATGACATTGACATATCAAAATGGGTTGAAAATTCGCGAGAAAATCACAAATCGCAATCAATTTTTTTTGAACATTTTTTGAGAATTTATAGTCTATTTGTACGAGTAGATACATTATTTTCACGTTAATTTGTGACTTGGCGTCAGAAAGGAAGGCCAAAATGACCGAAAAATGGAGTATAAGCTTTCAGTTCAAAAATTGTATCACGTAGTACTTCAAAATTCGTCTTGAACTTCATATTTTTAATTTTTATCCAGAAATTTCATATGAATTGGCTTCACAGCACTAAGCACAATATTAGTTAGCTCGCTATCAAAAAAAAAAAATGAAAAATGAAAAATTCGAAAAATCACTGGAAAAAATTACCCGTGTAGCAACGTCGATGCTAATTTCGATATAAATGTCGACACATCGAAATCGATCACTTTTCGATCGTACATGTCGACACGATTGTGGATGGTTTGTCGAGCTTATTATCGACATGTTTGTCGACCGTCCAAATATGGCTCGACATGTCGACCCATATTTGGACGGTCGACAAACATGTCGATAATAAGCTCGACAAACCATCCACAATCGTGTCGACATGTACGATCGAAAAGTGACCGATTTCGATGTGTCGACATTTATATCGACATCCACATCGACATTTGCAATGGTGAGATTTTGAAAAATATGCTAAGTTCAAATATTCAATATAAAGTATATATTAAAATTACACCAAAAATAGTGTTCAAGCCAACATTTCGACATTTTTTGTCAAATATGCGGCATTGAGGCCACCTTTGTAGCTGGACACATGCGAGTGTCCAACTAACATAGAGATGATTCTTAGACCTTATGTACTAATTCACAACACACTTTATCTGCGAGTATCACAACCACCCTCAAGACGTCGACAGTCAAGTCGATGCATTATTCGACCCTCGACAATTAGATCGACATTAACTCGACTTAAAATTCCTCTGGTCAACACTGTCGACAGTTAAGTCGATGCATTATTCGATCCTCGACAATCACATCGACACTATCTCGACTTAAAATTCCTCTGGTCGACACTGTCGACAGTGAAGTCGATGCATTATTCGGCCATCGACAATTATGTCGACAATAACTCGACAAGTCGTTGTATTATTCAAAACTTTGAAAAATAAGAAAATTTTGTGATTCTTTCAAAAATTATTTATTCCTGAGCTTAAAATGTTCTTATTAATTGTTTTTAGTTCTTTTTAGATATAAAATTTGTAAATTTAATTGGCAGAAATTGTCGACATAAATGTCGATGCGTTTATCGAGTATCGATTTTTACATCGACTTGTCTATGTAGAAAAACAACGTTTTCTAAATTATAGGAAAATACTGAGAAAAATTCAAAAATTTTGATTGAACAGTTATGTTTAACATAGAACATTACTTTAAATCTCAAATATCATTTTTAATTCATCGTTAACCGAGAAAAAAATGTGTCTGAATTTTGTCGACATAAATGTCGATTTCGACAATTGCTACACGGGTATCAATGATCAAAGAAAAATGTGATTATAATTTTAGATTTCTTCGCGAAATTTCAACCCATTTTGATAGTTAGTGTGACATTTTTTTCAGAATATCCCAAAAATTGACTCATGTGCGGCTCAGAATGTTCAAAAAATTAATAAAAAAAATTAATTGTGATTTTTAATTTGCTTACAAAATTTTAACCCACTTTGATAGGTCGAGTGATATTTTTGTAAAAATTTTCAAAATTTGAATAAATTTCAGGCTCAAAATTCTCAAAAAATGCTCAAAAAATTCCCATTATAATTTTTGATTTTATCACGAAATTTTAACCCACTTTGATAGCTCGTGTGATATTTTTGTAAAAATATTCAAAATTCGACTAAATTTCAGGCTCAAAATTCTCAAAAAATGCTCAAAAATTTCCATTATGATTTTTGATTTTATCGCGAAATTTTAACCCACTTTGATAGCTCGTGTGATATTTTTTTTAAAATATTCAAAATTCGACTAAATTTCAGGCTCAACATTCTCAAAAAATGCTCAAAAAAATTTCCACTCTAATTTTTGATTTTATCGCAAAATTTTAACCCACTTTGAAACGTCGTGTGATATTTTTGTAAAAATATTCAAAATTCGACTAAATTTCAGGCTCAAAATTTGCAAAAAATACTCAAAAAAAAAGTTTTCAGGCTCCAGTATTTTCTGAAAGTTTTGACCCTAACCTACAAAAATCCAGCTGATTTTTTTTGTCTCGCAAAAATACTAGCTAAATTCTATTTCTAGAGCACTTTTTGCATATTGAACTGTGGACTAATAAAATAATAGGTAGATACTGAAAATTGAAATTAGGCTGAAAATTGTGAAAAATGGAGCATGGATGAAAAAATTGCCAACAGTCATAAGGAAATTTAGGCCATGGAAAAAAATCTCCCCACCTGAATTTCCATTATACCAGAAAAAAGGTTGAAAGGCGCATATAGAAAGACGTATATTCATATTTATGGCATGGCACACGTTTCAACGGCAACCGTTCATTATAATAAACACACATACGCGACACGGTATGTACGGAAGCAGGAATACGAATACGGTAGGACGAGAAAAAGGATACCATTTATCGGTAACGTCAAGCAACAAGTTAATGATAGCGGTTGGTGACGATGTTTTACGAAACTATATGCTAGCTTTTGAGAAAATGTGTGTGCGCAGCATGTGTAACCGAAAGTTTCAAGTTACAGTGCCAGGCGAATGCAAAGTTTATATCTGTGCGGAGAATTGGACGGGTTACACGAAGTTGAGTAAAGTTTAGGGTGCCTGGTTTATCGCGCGTCCAACTTGGACGGATATATTCACGGATGATAATCAAATTGAGGGTGTTTGTCATCGCGCGCTTCGTACTTCACAAAAGGGTCTATGGTGTGGTTTTTTTTTCCTCTTCGCGAGATTGGTCGGATTATATAATGCGATGCGAAATTATCATCGTGTCGTGAATTGAAACTGATAAAATACTCGACGCTCGGAATTAGTATCATCATAAAACTCGCACAAACTGTCATTTCATGTTCCGTTAAGTTTTAATGCGGCTGTTAATCTGTCATTTTATGTTGACGTTATTGAACAAGCAGTCATCTCCGACACCTAATGTCAAATACCTTCTTCTCGGATGTGCCATTTCTCATCGTGTATGTCTCCTAGGATGTCCCATAATTTAATTTTTTCGAAATTTCAAGGTTCGGGCCTCTAAAAAATGATTATATTGGGAGTAGAAGCAACTCCCTAAAAACTTTTTTGAAAAAAAAAATTCAAAAAATTGGGAATTTCGTTTTTTAAAATTTTTTAACAAAATGGTCAATACATAGGTACTTTTAACCAACAATACTCTTTTTTAGTGATTTTTCATCTTTATACCAATTTTTAAGAAGACATGATTTTTTACGTTTTTAAAAAAAAAAAATTGAAAATAAGGTAGAATGAAAAAGATTTTTTTTGAATCAAAGAGGCTTCAAAATACATATAATATGGCGATTTTTCAACTTTACTTCAGTTTTCATGAACTGCATCTTTCTGGGAAAATGGTGCAGTTCATGCAGTTCCTGAAAATTACAGCAAAGTTAAAAAATCGAATCAAAGAGGCTTCAAAATACATATAATATGGCGATTTTTCAACTTTACTTCAGTTTTCATGAACTGCATCTTTCTGGGAAAATGGTGCAGTTCATGCAGTTCCTGAAAATTACAGCAAAGTTAAAAAATCGCCATAATTGTTTCTTTTCGAGGGGAGGGGCGGTAAAAATATGCGGTGGTCGTCAAAATTCAGGGAAAAGAGATTTAAAATCAAAATTCAAAATTATTGTGATATTTGTATTTAAAATCCAAGATCCAAAATCCTTTTCACGCCTGGATTTTAAATCCAAAATCTAAAGAAAAAATTCTTTTACTCTGACATCTGGTCCATGTTAATTTTCGAGTAGATGATCCCTTACTCATCTCTTATTTTTTTCAGAAATCTAAATTCTTCTTTGTCCTTTCTTTTAAAAATTGAAATTAAAAATCATTCAATTTCTTTTCGCAAAACCGAATTCTTTTGCAGAAAGAATTCCAATTTTTCTTGAAATAAAACATCTTTTCTTTTTAATTGCTTACTGATTTTTTTTTTTTTTTTTTTGAGTCAGTGTAATAAAATTTATTTATTTCATTAATTATTTTGAAAAAAGTTTCTCAACTTCGAACTACAAAATACTTTTCAACTGATTTACAAAATTATTTCGAAAAAAGTTGCCAAAATCGAAAGATTTTTTTTAAAAAGTTGCAGTAAATTATTCGCCCGTGAAGCATTTGCGACAATAAAAAACGACGGTAGAACAGTACGTCGAAAAAACGTCAAATGTGCGATCATAAAATGGACGTAATTTTGTCGTATATGCGATTTTTCAAACACGTCACAAATACGTCAATAAAACGATCGTGAAATGGACGTAATATTGTCGCATATACACTGCTTCAAAAACGTCAAAAATACGTCAGTAAAACGATCATGAATTGGACGTAATATTGTCGCATATACCATTTTTTATGAACGTCACATTCACGTCAGTAAAACGATCGAAAATTTTTTTTTAAATTTTCAAAGTTCAAAAGTTTGAAAAAATTTTGAAATTTTTTTTCTAGTCGAAAGCGATTTTTCATGAATGTTGCATATACGTCACAAATACGACAGTAAAGCGATCGAAAAATTAAAAAAAAAAATTTCCAAGTCCAAAAGTCTGAAAATTTTTGAAAATTTTTTATAAGTCCAAAAAGATTGAAAAAGTGTAAAACAATTTTTAACAGTTGAAAAAAATTGAAAAACTTGAAAAAAATTTTATAAGTCCAAAATCTGAAGGTATTGAGTGGTCTATATGAGCGTTTTATGAGCGTTCTTCCAACGTAAGGGGGTGGCTTAGGAGATAAATGGAGTACTCTCATGTGGGAGGTCGAGGGTTCGAGCCCCAGTGGTGGCAGAATTTTTTATTATTTTTTCGATTTTTTTTGGGATTATTAGGTACAATATGTGTTTAGGGATTGTTCCAAGCATTAATTTACATTGGTTAAATGATTTTTAAAATTAAAAATTAGGTCAGTACTATGTAAATATTGAGTGGTATTATTGACGTACATGCGACAAAGATACAGTCGCAAAACGGTGGTACAAAGGGGAAATTTACAGTGTTTTTACCACGCGTATTACTGTCGCAAAATTGACGTATTCCTATCGTTTTTTTAGCGTATTGTGGTCGCCAATGCTTCACGGGCGAAAGAAAAAATAAAGTCTTTTTTTTTGAATTTACGAAAAATGAGAAAAATCACGTGTTTCGACATTAATTTTATTTAAATTTATAAATTATGAAATTCTCAACACAGTATGTATAATTACCTCAAAAAATAAACAATAAAATAACTATGAAAAAAGTTGTAGTTTTTTTTGGAAAAAAAAAATCCAATGAAAAATACTTACACGAATCCAAAAAAAAAAGAAATTTAAACATTGAAAATAGAAAAGTTAATTACAAAATTACAATTCCACCCTATTCCAGACCAAATAACCTTCGAAAGACCGCTGAAGTATTTTATACACAAATAAACTCAAAATGAAGATAAGTGTAAAATAATAGTTTAAAATTTTCGCAGGTAAAATTTTCATGTTCATTAATTTTTTTTTCTTCTCTGTAGGTATACGCAGATGATTAAAAATTTTCGGTCGTCTTAAATTAAGTTTTCCAGCCAAAGTATTATACTAGTATGCATTTAACGCCAGGTATTCTTTCGGATTTTAACGTACTGACTTTCTTTGTTTTAAACAACGATATTTCTCGCAGCGGAAAATTAATATTCGCCGAGTTGGATTTTTTCCATCTTTGAATGAAAGTTTTTTCCATTTTAAAATTGACCTTGTAAAAGCAATGGACACCATACGCAAACGTATAAGCTTAGCTTTGAAAAATGAGAAAATTTTATTAACAAGTCAGGTCGACTATTTTTTACACATATCACATTTATAATGAGGACTGACGTTTTTTGCATATTTTTTTATAGAACGCGACATTCGTAATACACCGAGTTATAGATATGGTCAAATTGATTCCTTACGAGCATTAATCTAATAAAATTATCATTTTCAAAAATAGTTTTTTAAAGAATTCTTTCAACAGATTTTCTTTATAAAATTTTCTACATGAAATTTCTTAACAAAAATTAACACGTTTCATTAAAGTGGAAAAAAATTGGCACTATTTTTATTTTTTTTTTAGAAAAAAATCAATTGAATTTTTAGTTTTTTTTTTTCAAACTCCACTTCTTCCTTCAGATTTTTTTCGAAAATTTTCTCGTTGAAAACTAGAACTTTGGAAAGTTATCAAATTATTCCATAAAAACCCTCTTCAAAACAACAAAAAAAAAAAAATGGAAAAATGTATTATTTTAGAAAAATTTTCTCCAAAAATTCCAATCACTTTATATTTTACGAAAAGAATTAAAATATAAAATTCTCTCATTAAAAATGTTATTAGAAGGTCTTGGAAAAAATTGTTTAAAAAAATATCAATTTTTTGGTAAGTTCTCCTTTGAAAATTACAATTTTACGAGAAAAAAATTCTTTTGTAAATTTTTTGTTGGGAATAAAAATGTTTAAAAAATTTTTTTTTCTCCAAAAATTCTCGGTAAAATTTTTTTAAAAAGATTAAGATTAGGTACCACATTGAAAAATTTCACCAGATTTTTTTTTTTTTAATTGCAAAAACTTCTTATTATTTTTATTTATTTTTTTTCAAAAAAATTTACATGAAATTTTTAAAAAATACCCAAGATAGGTACAATCTTTGTTATTCACAAGATTTTTTTGAAGATTTCACTTTGAAAATTGAAATTTTGAAAAAAATGATGAAATTACCTACTTACTTATTTCATAAGTATAAAATTATTCAAAGAAAAAATTGCTCCGCAAAATCTCGGTGAAATTTCTTGAGAAGAATCTTTTTAAAAAATTTTGATCGTCAAATTTTTTTATTAAAAAAATTCTCAGTAAATTTTATTGAATCATTTTATGTTTATTCGGCCAATTTTGGACCTTATAAATTCTACCCTTTTCCTCAAAAAAAAAGTTTACAAGTTTCTACCATCAAAAGTAAAAAAAATTTCTTTTGAAAAAGTACCTTCATTTTTTTCAATTTCTTCAAAAAATTTGTTTTAAAAAAATTAAAAAAATAGAAAAAAATATTGAAAAAATGGAGAAAAAAAATTGAAAAAACCTCTCATAAAAATCCTTCAACAGATCTGAAATTTTCTCGAAAATAATTTTTCTAGAAAAAATATCATTGGTGTAAAAAGTTTTCTGAATAAGAATTCCATCAAAAAATTACAGACGACTTTTTTAAATCTCTTTTTTCAAAACAATAGAGAAATTTTCTTGAAACAAAAATGATATAAATTTGATTAAAAATTCAATTCTTGGAAGTTTTTTTTTTGTTTTTTTTGCAAAAATTTAGCTGTAGGGATTTTTTTTTATTAATTAGATTAAGAATATATGCACGAATTTTTTTCAATCTCGTATATTTTTTCTATTTTTTCTCAAAAAATTCCCTTCAAAAATCTTGCGAATAATTCTCATTAAAATTTCTAGTTGGGTACTTTTCAAGATTTTTTTTTTTGTCCTCACAATCAAAATTTATCAATTGTGAATTTATTTAATAAATAATTTCACTAGGAACGTTGAAATTAGTTAACGAATCAAGTCTTACTTGTCCCACGTTCGAAAAAAAATGGCAATATAGAGAAATTGAAATTCAGATTAAGGTTATTTGAAGTTTTTGGCCGAGCTTCATGGCACATCAAGTGTCACATAAAATATTCTTAAAGTTTTTCAGTTTCAAAAAAATAATATATCAGTCGAAAATTAGTTTGGTATAAGATTTGGATCTTCCACACATTGTAAGTGCGGAAAATCACGTTGCTGTCTGACTTTATGAATGCTAACTGATGCCAAGCTGATTCGCACCGCACCGGGCACCATCTGCGTCAGTGCTAGTTTACGTAGATAATTATTTTAAGGATTTGGAAAATGGCTACCTATACGTACCAATATACTATAAATCTATATATAAGATAGCTTGCGAAATACCTGCTTTTATAACTCTGTTATTGCGAAGGTAAATGTTGGCGATAAAGTTGAGCTTTGACTTTGGCATTCGGTTGAAAGCTTAAAAGATCACAACATTGACTTTTAACAAATTACGTCAACGGTGAGTTCAGATTTGTTAACTGATTCTGCTTATTTAATCGATTAACGAGAATGCTTAAAATTTCATTTTCTCACGATTTTCATCGAACCAGGTATAATGGGCGGGTAAACATTTTATTTACTCATATCATCATCAAAGAAATCTGTAGACTCGAAAATTTCCAAATACTTAAAACATCAAAACCCGAAAAATCAATTCGTCGTGTGGATGTACACATATAAAAAAAAAGCAAAGCAGGCCACACTCCGGTATAATAAATATTTATCGAATGTGTACCTACACAACGAGACTATAGATGATACAACGAATGAGAAAAAATTTCGCAGAAACGAAATTCAACCATGAGAATGTATTTTCAAACGAATCTCCCTGTTGACTTACGACCTTTTTTTTTTCACAAACGAGTAAAATTGACTTGACCGTTCGCATCAATGAACCACATGAAATTTAGCTTCCAGACACTAATAAGACTGTATCAAAATAACGAAATCAAAACTTTCCAACGTATCGATCTTGGCTTATTAAAATGTTTATATTTACACATTCGAGATGAAGAAGCAAATTCGTCGATAGATGGTTATTTTTTTTTTGCAACTTTCCCTCCCTCGCTTCTTATACTTGGAACTAGATACTGGAAACTTTTCAAATGGTTATAAACTTAAAAAGGGATTTAGCATTCGAAAACAATGCAATTTACCTCGTAAATTGATATTTAAACACTCGAAAGTAGGTATTTCCGTAGCCGGTGGATTAATTCGCTTCGGCAAAAGAATAATTTTCCAATTTCATAAAAACCATATTGAACTTTTCGAGTACCTTCGGAATTAGTACATCTTATCTCGTTTCAAAAACTTTAAAATACTTCACTGGCAATTTTATTGACTTTCGAGCGCGCCTCGAAGTAAAGTACGACGCGACGTGTCGAAAAAATTCAATTATTTTCGAGATTTTTTGGCACTACAAGGTGGGTATTCGATCGAGTATACAATTCGTTTCCACTCGAGTATTTATTGTGAAAAAAATAAAAAATTTCATTACTTTGTCATTCGTTTGTATCTCATGATCACTCCTTGTATTACGATTCGGTTTATATTTCGAGATGACAAAAAAATTAACTTTTTCTCTTTTTTAATACGATTTGTTAAATCGTTTCTCGACAAATAAACTGCCAAATAGGTATAAACGTGTCGGTGTCGGTGTCGTATGCCATGAGATGAGTAGGGGATTTTTTTTCAGCTTCCAGCGCTCCAGTCGAACGTCTCTTATTTTGATTTACAATTCGAAATGATTCTACGAATCAGCATATCTTCGAGGAAAAAAGTAACCGTCTCACGGGTTAAAATTATGCTAATTTTGGCTATATTCGAAGCAGTTTTGATATTCGCAATTTCAATGTCAACCTTAACCGTTCGTCGTCATATCGTTTAGAAACGAGGGCACTGTCCGAGTAGCTCCAGTCTTCGACGAAATTCGCCAGAATCGTCTTTCATAAATTTATTACTAACGAATTGGGACAGTCGAGGGTATTTTTCCAATAAACTGGTATTTGAAAAATGTCAAGAAATGTGGAAATGCTGCTTTCAGCTCGAAGAAAAACACCCTGTATGATGAAAAAAAAAATCAGTTACAAAATTTAATCCTAGGAAAAGCGTTATTTTCTACGATTATATATAACTCAGGCGACCTATGTGAAACACGAAACAGACAACGTTTCGAAATTTCAATTAAACTCGAATCGTAGTGTTCGACAAATGGACGCGAAATACGATTAGTTTCGAATGAATTTGACAAAATAGAAATCAAAAGCGATAACAAGGTTTTTAATGTGAAATTACAAAACCAATTTCCACTCTATTATAGCATCGTAATTTCCTTGGATTTTTACTAAGCCTCTTACGCTATGAAATGAAATGAATTGTGCAATGTGCAGCAGTGCATCAGACTATCTGTAGTGAATTTCATATTCGGTAAATTGGCCAGACATCGATTTCAATTTTTTTCCTTTATATTAGGTATTGATTTTTGAAAATTTAAAATTTTTTCAAGTTCAAAAAATTTCTCGAAAATCGAGTTTTCAATGTTGAAAAGTTTTAGAAAAGTAATTTTGAATTTTTTATAATATTACTTAAAGTAGAAAATTTTCTATCACCTACCACTACCTCTTGAAGAAGTAACTTCAAAGGTACGTAATTTTTGCTTACTCATGAAAAAATAGGTAAAACTCGATTTAAAATTTTTTGTACTACTGAAAAAGAAATTTCGTGGGAAAATTCTTTATTTTCAATCATTAATGTGTGAAAGTTTTCAAAATTCTAAAAATCGTTTTTCTAAAAATTTTTATAGGAAAAATGAAGGTTAATTTTTTGAAAATATCAAAATTGGATATCTTCTGGGTATTTCTAATTTTTTTAATGCTGAAAAGGTTATTTTGAAGCACAATTTTTTTTAATAGTTTGTAAAAAAAATTTTTTTAAAAATTAAAAAATAGGGAAAATCAATTTTTAGAGTAAGTGACTGAAAAGTTGATTTCATTTCGAACGAGCAATTCTTCAACTCTTGGTAGTTTACGTCTAGAACTGAAATTTTTGAAAATCAGTTTTCGAAAAATGTTATATCTATACTTACCTACTGCTGAAAAGGTCATTTTGAAATTCAAATTTTAATTTTTAAATATTTCAAAAAGAAAATTGATTTTCAAATAACATTTACTTGAAGAACCATTATTCAAAATTGCTATGGCTAGAAAATAGAAATAATTTCCATTTAAGGTAAGTAGGTACATAATTTTTAAATGAAAATAATTTTTTTTTAAAGTCGAAAATTGGGGTTCCAAATTTTTTTATGACCAACAAATTAATTTTGAAGCTTATGTTTTTATTTCAAATAGGTACCTACTTAATTTAAAATTTCAACAACTTTTTTTTAAAAGTGAAAATCCATTTTTGAAAGTTTTTTGTTTGAATTCGAAGCACAATATTTTATTTTATTAATTTTAAAAAAGAAATCGAAAATTAGGTTATGACAAAATTTTATGAATATTATGTTTCTCATTTCAAATAATTTGAAATTTAAAATAAATAAAAAATTGGATAAATCAATTTTTGAAATTTGTTAACTCAATTTCATAGAACAATCTGATATTTTGAATAACGCAAAAAAAAAAATTAATAAAGCTTTAAAAAAATTTTCAGGAATACCAAATTAATTTTGGAGCCCATGTTTTTTATTTCAAAAATTTTTTAAAAAAATGAAATAAAATTTGAAAAATCCATTTTTACCACGTTAAAATGAAAAATCTGGTTTTAGAAAATTGTTATTACTGAAGAGGTAATTTAATGGCTTTAAAAAAAGGGGGTTGGAAAAATTAGTTCTTGAAAATCTTGAATATTGAAGCTCCATTTTTCACTTCAAGTAATTTGAAAAAAAAAGAAAAAAAAAGAAAAAATCAGTGAATGAAAATTTTTTATGATTGCATAAATCATTTCAAATGAGCTCAAGTTTTCATTTAAAATAATTTATAATTGAAACTGATTCTCAAACACTGTTTTCAAAAATCGGTTTTTCAACATTTTTCTTAAGTATTACTTAAATCGCAACATTTCATTTCAAGTTGCAAGACTGCTCTTTATTTTTAATGAGTAAAATGAAAAATAAACCCCATTCTGTAATGCTTTTGGCACTTTTTACACAACATTAGAGTAATCACTTTTAATTTTCACCTTTTAATGCCCCCCCCCCCGAGGGGTATGCATTATTTCCAACACTTGTTGAACTCGACTTCGTTCTCAAAAAAAAAAGTGCTCACTCTTGATCGACGAATTAACCAAAAATAAGAAGGTACGGCTTTGGAAAGCGGAAGAAAAGAGTTTTTTCCCCTCATAAAAATTAAAAACTGATGCGGCACCACTTAAACACAACATAAATATTTGAAACTTTATACAACATCAACATTCTACTTCAACATATATTACACAATACTACCGAGACTACCTAGATTTTCCACTTTCGGTTTCTGTGGGGTGACGTCATTACCATCACTCAGGTACCTCAGAATAGTTTTAATTTTTATTTTAATTTGAAATGAATTAAAAATGATTTTTTTTTAAATACATTTTTGAAATTTCGAAGTTCAAGAAATTTTTTGAAAATGAAATAATTTATGATTTTACGAAAATTTTGAAAATCGATTTTTGAAAAATTAGGTTTATTTTGAAGCTCAGATCATTCACATATTTCAAAAATGAAATTATTTTTCAAAAAAAAAATCAATATTAAATAATTATGGATTTAAAAAAAAAATCAATTTTTTTCAACGCTTTTTAATGCGAGAAATGTTCAAAAGTTCCATTAACTTTGTATTATTTATTCATTTTGTTTTCGAGATTTTTCGAAAATAGGTTTATAAACCGATTTTCAAAAACCAAGGCTGGTGAATTTTCAGTTGCATTTCTTGCAAAATAAGTTACTTTTTAAATCTCAATCTCGGGAAATCAAATCATTCGTGCACATTAGAATAAATGTTGACTGTAAGAGCGAAAAAAATTCCAAACGACTTTTGCAATGAAATCCATAAATTCAAATAATTTCCACTCTTCTTCGAAGAATCTTTCAAACAATAAAATTTACAACCACTTCAGCCATACATTTCGAGATAACAATGGTAAAAAACCTACACTCCATTTAGAATCACTCAGATAGCTCGATTTAATAAACCATTTCGCTGTTAGGTTAGGTACTCGCCGCATATAAAAATGTATTTTCACAAAACGAAAACACACTGTTCAGCGGGCAGGAAAAAAAACTCGTACAAGGCACTTTTAACGCAACCATTTTATAAGCTTTGTACCTACCTACGTATTTCTAGCATAGAAAACAGTTCGGTTAAAATTCACCCGAAGAAAAAAATGGCTCGGAATTGTAACGTTTATTTTTTGTCGACGTCGGTCCGAATAAGGCCTTAGTTGAAATTAATCCGCGATGGTGAAACTGTTCGACATAATTATTTTGTCATATTCACGGACGCGCCCGACGTCGGGGGTGGTGCTCCACACGGCGCATCGTGGTGTTTTTTATCCTAATACGACGTTTATCTTATTCGCGAGTCGCGCGATATGGAAATTAAAACGCGGCTAGAAAAATTAATCAATTAACAAACTTAGAGCCGAGCTTTATAAGGGTGTTATGCGAACGGTAAACCCCGAGCGGCACACTCGATCGATAATATCGGAAGATGTAACGTATCGATAAAAAATCGTTTGAAAATCTATAGATGTTCTCACGATATTATAAAGATTTATCGGTACAACTTCATAGGCAAAAAATCTAAAAACTATCGATTTCGATATTATTAAGATTTTATGACGATATTCGTCAACGATACTATCGACAAAGAATATTAAATTTATCGATTCCGATTTTCCACCGATTTTGTGCAGATATTTGAAACTATACATTATCGACAAAGAATATTAAATTTATCGAATTCGATTTTTTAACGATTTTGTAAAGATATTTAAAACTATATTATCGACAGATTATATGAAATTTCTCGACTTCGATATTTTACCGATTTTTTGACGACATTTGAAACTATATTATCGACAGATTATATTAAATTTATCGAATCCGATTTTTTACCGATTTTGTAAAGATATTTGAAACTATATTATCGACACATAATATGCAATTTCTCGAATTCGATTTTCTAACGATTGCGTGAAGATATTTGAAACTATATTATCGACACGTAATATGAAATTTCTCGATTTCGATTTTTTAACGATTTTGTGACGATATTTGAAACTATATTATCGACAAATTATCTGAAATTTCTCGAATTCAATTTTTTAACGATTTTGTGAAGATATTTAAAACCATATTATCGACACGTAATCTGAAATTTCTCGAATTCGATTTTTCAATAATTTTGTGACGATATTTGAAACTATATTATCGACACGTAATATGAAATTCCTTGAACTCGATTTTTCAACAATTTTGTGGCGATCTTTGAAACTATATTATCGACAAATAATCTGAAATTTGTCGAACAATTTTTCAACGATTTTGTGACGATATTTGAAATTATTTCCAAATTGGTGAAAATTTTTCCAAGTCCAACACGTCTGGAAGTACTAAACTGCCTATTATAAGCGTTTTATTGCTAATTCCTCAACGTTAAGGTATGGCATAGTGGTTGAGGAAGAGGATTACCATGCAGGAGATAGATGGTTCAAGCCCCGCGGGTGGCAGGTTTTTTATAATTTTTTTTGACTTTTTCTGAAATGATCCTCTTACCGTAACATGAATAATGTGTTAAGGCATAGTTTAATGTATTAATTATGCTAATTAATGATTTTTAATTATAGAAAAAAGCTAGTAAAAGACGAAAAATCGGAATAAAAAATCGATAAAAATCGACAGAATATCGAATTCGATAAAGTTCCACCTAAATCGTGAAATTATCTTTCGATATTATAGATATATTATCGATAAAATATCTTACTATAATCTCGAAATTTTTGCTAACTATAATTCGTCGATAATCTAATTATATATCGAAAGATAATTTCACGATTTATGCGGAACTAACGCGACACTTTATCGAATTCGATATTCTGTCAATTTTTTATTTCGACAATTTGTCGATAGTGCTGCTCGGGATCGAATTCGATAAAGTGTCGCAAAAGTTCCGCCTAAATCGTGAAATTATCTTTCGATGTTATAGATATATTATCGATAAAATATCTTACTATAATCTCGAAATTTTTGCTAACTATAATTCGTCGATAATCTATCCATATATCGAAAGATAATTTCACGATTTAGGCGGAACTAACGCGACACTTTATCGAATTCGATTTTCTGTCGATTTTTTATTTCGATAATTTGTCGATTGTGCTGCTCGGGACACTCTTTTTTCATCCATTAATCGCCGTTTTTTTTAACGTCGAAACGAAATAATACGCGATCGTAAAAAATTACGTGAAATGCAATATAAAATTTCGCAGTTAATTGAACAATAACATAGATGAACCACTCAATACTGATACTTGAATTATTTCCTCCCGAGAGATCCTTTTGAGAGAGAAAAATCAAAAATATCACGAGCTTCGTGTTCGCACATGTAATACGCGCTTTGCTTTTCACATCTTCGACTTTCTCAAAATGGTAAATTATTTGCCCGAGAAAAACTCTATGTACGTATGTAAGTATTGGATTCGATAAATCACATGTCCGACTGTATTACAAAAGGTTTTCGGATCAGGTGGCTGAATAGCGTTTCCGAAATAAATACAGAAGATTGGTACATAGATAACGATGAGCGAAGAAAAGAGCAATGGTTTTTTTTTGCTTCGTTTGCCCAGCAGCTTATCCGATGGGTAATGCTAACTAAGCTGATGATAAAATACAGGGTGTTCCGGAAGTGAATGTAAAAACTGGATTTGGATACGACCGAATATTACTAACAAAAAACTTCATGTACGTCCAGGGATGAGCACGAGTTTTTTTTTCAACTCAAACTCGCGAGTTGACTCTTTTACAAAAAAGAGTTGAAAATAGTTGGAAGTTACCACTCTTTTTTAAAAAGGGTTGAAAGAATTTTCATAACTCTTTTCCAACTCTTCCTCAAATTTTTGGGTCTGGAAATTGAATTAGAATGTGCTTCAGCTATCCACTTCTTGAAAGTACAAAATTTTTGAAATCAAATCTCAAAAAAAAATTGCGAAATTTGAAAACAAATAAAAATTTACAATTTGCAATCAATCAATACACACAGGGCTGCGTTCCCCATTCTCCAAAATAATCATTTAAACGTTAGATTTTTTTTTTAAAGTCTCAATAAATAAATTTCCTATTTTTTTAAAAATATATATTTTTAAATTTTCAGTATGTAGGTAAAAACTTCTCATTTTAAATTTTTTTCGGAATGAATTTTGGAACAAAAAATTTCCAAATTATTAGAATAATTATTTTTAAATAAAAAATTTCTCATTTTTTGCAGTAAAATTTCTTATACTTTTTTTGGAATAAATTTTAAAATGAATAAATTCTAAAAACTCATTTTTTTAAATGAATTCGGACCACGAGCGCGGAGTGGATGAATTCTATCGGCAAAACTGAAAAGGTTTGAAAAGGTGCATCATAAATGACCACAAACAAAAATTTGCTTATCACTGAAATTTTTCAAATGTTATCACGACTTGATCACGACCAAATCATGACGAAAGGCACCTTTATTAGTTGAAATTAGGGAAATCATCACAACACAGCCATCTATTTTTAAGAAAAATAAACAAAGGTGCACCTTTTCAATACCTACTTGATAGTAATGCACACTAGCGCGCCATACCTATCCTTGGTCCGAATAGATTTCCAAAATTTTTTGAAATGAATAACTTTTGAAATTGAAAAATTCTAAACTTATGAAGTACAAAATACTTTTCAAATTTCTGAAAAATTTGGAAAAGAAAAACATCTTACTTTTTTGAAATGAAAGAATTCTCAAATTGTATTTTGTACATTTCATTAGGAGTAAGTAGACATAAAAAATTATAATGATATCAATATTAATGACTATAATAAAGTGTAAAACAATGCTTTTTTAACATACTAAGAGTTGGAAAAAGAGTTAACTCTTGAAGAAGAGTTACCTCTGAGTTGACCTCATTGGAAAAAGAGTTGACTCTGAGTTGAACTCAAAATCGCATAAAGAGGGAGGTGATCTCTCTTTTCTCTATATCTGTACCTAAGGCCCCAATCCAAAAAAATTTCAAACAAAAGTTGTGTATTTCGATCTCAGGAACAATTTTGGTTATTACAAAAATTTTGTTTGGCCCACTCATTCCCCTCCAATTTTGCATTATACGTGTCCATGTAGAATAATTTTGCATTAAACGTACACGTGATTTTCCATGCGATTTCCATACGTAAAATGCGAAAATGGAAGGGAAGGTGTGATCCAATCAAAATTTTTCTAATAACCAAAATTGTTCCTGAGATAAAAAAACACAATTTTTGTTTGAAAATATTTTCGATTGGGGGCCTTGGAAAAATTTTTATAACATATTTATTTGTCAAAAACTTTCAAATTTTTCAATGGATTTTCGACACTATTTTTTCGTTTTTCCAAAAAACCCACGTAGGCATTCCGAAAACTCCACTTTTTGTTCAAAAATTGAAAGATATTTTCTGTCATTTAATAATTGGATTTTCAAAACCGTGCTCTAATTTTTTTTATTATGTATTTCATTTTATGTTTTTGACTGAGCATTTCTCATACCTACTTGGTGGGAATCAATTTATCTTTCAATTACCATAATTTAAAAATTAATTCCACCCTTCTACTAAATTTTTGATTTCCAAATTAAAAGATAATGCTTCAATCTGGGCTAGTTCGACATTGGGTCCGAAAGGGTTAAGTTTGAATACCTATTCACTTACGGAACACCCATAAATATGTAAAAATTGCGGTCTTCCACTGTAACTACCTATGTTTATTCTGATTTAGCTGCTCGTACCTAATATTTTTCATGAACTCGAAATAAAGAGCGATTTTTAATTACGTTGATTACCTACGATGAGATTCTTTTACACGAATGGTGAGTAACTAAACTTCACAACGATTCGACGTTCGAATTCAACGTAGTCTTTATGAAAGCACAATCGTAAAGCACATTTTTTCACAATTCAGTTACCTCGTTGCTTTGTCGGTAGACCATTTGACAGCTTAATAAAAACATCAAGCGGTTAAAAGAAAAATAGAGCGAGAGAGAGAGAAAAAACGCTCAAAGGCATTTACAATATACAGAATTCAACAGGTAATGGTCTAGGTGAATTTCAAACTAGAAATGCGACCTCTTTTGCCATTCTTTCACAAAAAGGTTTTAGAATTCATTAGGAAAATTGGTTCTAGTACCATTAGGGGTAAAATAAGTATTTCTTCACAGTATTGAAATTTATTTTGAAAAAAAAAAAAAAAAATGAAAAAGATGCGATACATTCCAGTTCCACATACCAAACGCAAGGTAAAATGGGTCAAAAAAAATTCTTATGCATATTTAATGGTGGTATAGCGTGGACTGAAAAATGCCGAGGTAATTTTTACTCGGGAGTATTTGAAAACCGAATGTACAAACAAATCGACTAATTTATTGTGAAAAATGGTACTCGTAAATTCGCAGATTGGCATACATAATAAACACCGTGCTCGAACTGAAACCGCACATGAAGAAATGACCGCGCAATTAACCGGTAATATTTTGCCTTTGCAGAAGGCCACGGTCATCGTTTTTCTCACGTTGCTCGATTTATGTTATGTGCCAAAGTACGACGGAAAAATTGGTTCGGAGTATAATTTTATACCATGTTTTATGTACGTGGAATAGGTTACCTGTTGTGGTATGAGTGGAAATGTATTCAGCTATAAGTTACCTAACTTGTGGGTACATTTTGTACGAGTGCATATCTACAGTAAATATTTTACTCAACTGTGACAAATATTTTTTATTTGCTTTTATAGCCAAAAAACTCGAAATTATTGCAAGTACTAGCAACTGTACCATTTATAAAATTGCAAAAAGACCATGGCCTGATAAAACGTGATGTAAATTGGTCCTTGAAGTTTAAAAACTCAGTATTAAAATTATTGGTCCCCTATCTCACTCCCATATACCCTTCAGTGAGGTCAAATTGGTATTTTTGGTTAAAAAAAATTTCTTATAAAGTACCTATAATCACCAACCTGAATTTGGACCAAATTCGTTCATTTTTTAAAATACCCAAATGACTCTACTTTGAAAACACAACCTCCTTAAGCGTAAGCAAAATATTAGAGGGGCAAAAAAAAATTCTCATTTTTTTTAAAGTAATTTTTTCCTATATTTTGCTGTAAATATCTGTCAAAAAAAATATTTAGGGGCAAATGCCTCCTTGCCCCCCAGTTACGCCCTCCCAGATATCCTGAGGGCCTGAAATTCATGTCTGGACGTAAATATTACAAGAAGAAAAATTTTGACAAAAATTCGTCATAATTTCTACAAAAAAATTGCTTTTCCGCGAAGAAGTGGTGCATTTTTACAATACATTTGCAATTTTTCAATCTGAAAAAATTAAAGATTTCAAAATTAGGAATTTTACACAAGATATTTGCAAATAATTCATTTTTACGAAAATTTTGCAAGATTTTGACGCTTCTAAAATAAAAAATTGTTACGATTTTGTTTTCTCAAAAAATCGAACATATTCGTTAAAAAAAATATATTGCAGTTTCATCTCTTAAAAAATTTGAAAAAATATTGCAACTTGCAAGACGAAAAATTTTGACCAGAAATTTGCAAAAAAAATTATTCATGCAAAAAGATAGTTTTATGCAAAATACACGCAATAATTTTTTGATCTCGCGTCTAAGAAAATTTGTAACTTTCAAAATTGGATGCTTTTCACATTTTTCAAGATTCTCAACGAATTTGAAGCAAATAATTAGAAAAATTATTTTTTTTAATGAAAAACTTTTGCAAAAAATATAACCTAATATTGTAACTTCATTTCTTGAAAAATTTTCAAAAATTTTGGAAGTTTTGCAAGATGAGAAATTTGGGCAAAAAAAATTGTAAAATTTTTTTATTTATGTTAAATAATGATTTTTTGCAGAATATTTGAAATTTGCAAATCTCATCACATCTTAAGTATTTTTGAAGCTTTCAAAATTAGACATTTTCCACAAATTATTTGCAATTTCATTTTTGCAGAATTTTTACAAAATTTTCCGAAATAATTTTTTAAAGCCTGTAAGAAGAAAAATTTTTGCAAACAATCGAAAAAATTTTATTCATTCATTATGGTTTTTTTTTTCATTTTTACAAAAAATTTTCAAGATTTTTAACAATATTTTGAAGTGAATATTTGTAAAGTTCAGCGTTTTTTAAAGACAAACTTTTGCAAAAAATTGCCAAATTTTTATTCATAGAAAAATTTTCAAAGCCTGCAGGACGAGAAATATTAATAAAAAATTGAAAAAAAAATCATTCAAAACGATGATTTTTGCAAAATATTTGCAAACTCACATAAGCCTATAAAAAAGTTTGAACCTCTCAAAATTTAGCATTTTTCACAAAAGATTTGCAATTTTATTTTGCAAGTTCTTCAACAATTGAATAATTATTGTTGCAATTTCATTTACTTATGCAAAAAATTACAAAAATTCGATCTTTTAAATAACAAACTTATAAAAAAATGATTGCAATTTGATTTATTGAAAAATTAAAAAAAAAAGGAAACCTGCAGGATGAGAATTTCTGCAAAAAATTCGCCATAATTTGTAAAAATAATTATTCGTGTAAAATAATAAACTTTTGTTAAATATTCGAAATTTTCAAATCTCACATCTGAAAAAATTTGAAGCTTCACATTTGCGCTTTAATTTTGACAATAATTTTCTAAAATGTATCCAAACATAATATTTTCCCAAAAGGACATTCATCAATTTTTTTCAGGTAAACAAGTAACTCAATATTGATTGTAACTCGAGCTGCGACCTTGGTTTGTATACCTTGTGCATACATATCACTATCACTCGAAAAATTTAACGACATAAACAAAAAGCCCAAATATTCGTATAATTTTCGAAAGTAATACTCGACTAATGCAACCCTCTCGCCCAAAATAATAATAAACTCGATTAAATCCCATTGGAGAGAACATCCAACGCATTAAAATAAATTAAGCCAGGTAACTTGGCAAGGTCGCCACGAGAAGGGTGAATATCGTGATCGTAAATTGCAAATGACGAGATCTTTACTCTTTTATAAAACATTTATACCCCATTGGAATAAATTCAACGCCTACGGTGAATTCGACTCGTAAAAATAACGTTAATTACCGATTCGAAATTCAAACAAGTTGAACTTTTTTTTATTTTTTATTACCGAGCTGTAAAAAATAATAAAATTACCCCAGTTTGGAGCAACATTGTCGAAAAAAAAATCAGCAATAAAATTCCACTTCGATTGGGAATACAGTAGCGAGAAAATACGTATAGCCAACTTTAGATCAAAATTTTCCATTTCGAGTGCCTCGAAAAACAAACGAGACGAATACGATCAATTTTATCGTTTGTGAAATTTCCTCGGAAGAAAAAGTACATAAAATAAAAGTAAAACACAAAGCGGTAAATTCTGCTTTCTTTGACGTGTAAAATCGTTTGATCAATTATCTCGCCTATTTCAAATTGGGGGCTTTGAAAAAATGGAATAATATAATTTACCAATACAACCATAACGATAATTTTATTACTATCGAATGATCGCGTGTGTATTTTGATAATCGAATGTTAACACGCTTTTACAGCGATATTTCCAACCCTCGGAGAAAATAATTTCGCATTCGGCTCCATTCTCCTTGTGTACGCTTTTACGAAATAAGAGATAAAAATGTCCATTGTTTCGTTTCGCAACTCGAAAGGAACATTTTTGCGAGCTAAAAGCAAGGTCTTTTTTTTATCTCGCCAATCTGGCAATCTTTTGTGGGCTTTTGTACAAATTATTCGGATTAATTTAAACTGCGGGGGTTGAATCGAGATATAAACTTTTGTTGAATTATCCGACGCGACACACGCTGCGTATGGTGGAAAAAGTCTTTCTAACTAGTGTAGAAATGTGTACCTGCCCTCGGCCTGATAAAAACACCCTCGTATGGGCTAAATTGTATATATTATCGGGGCTAGATATTCGGTTAAATACGTATAAGTATGTGTTTCGTCAACACGAATAATTTAAATTAGCAGCATAATTTTACGCGTCCGCTTACATAAAGTTGAAGTTTTAATTAAATGAAAATATTTCCATCGCACGGTCATATACGTAGTATAACGAATAAGTTATCAAAATGCGTGAAACACGGATATGGATGTACTATAACGTGTGTAGCTGTAGCTTTCGAGTATAGTGTATTAACGTTTATATAGTCGAGCTTTCCACATTAATATCGAATAATTTATGCAAAACGATGTATAAAATTTAAAAAGACGACTTTCAAACACATTGTGCCATCTTTTCTGATAGAATTGTTAGCGAGAAAAATGCTCTGAAATCTATCTCCTAGCTTACGACCTGCTATTTTTTCGAAAATCCACCTGCTGTATCATTTGCTCACCTATAATTTTACTACATACATATTTTATATCCAAATTTGGTGAGGAGGGAGGGGTCCAATCGAAATTTTTGTTATAACCAAAATTATTCCTAGAACTTCAAGCTACAACTTTTGTTTGAAAATTTTTTCAATTGGACCCCTCTTTCTCCACCGATTTTACATAATACTCCGAAGACACTAATTAAAAATTAGATAGGTGAGGAGGAAAGGGGTCAATTTAAAAATTTTCTCAACAAATGTTGCAGAATAAGGCCCTAGAAATAATTTTGGTTATTATAAAAATTTCTATTGGATCCCTCGTTCTCCTTCAATTACACATTGAGTCATATCAGGAGATAAATACGTATTCAAAATTGGGGGAAGGGTCCAATTGAAAAAAAATTTCCAACAAAAGTTGTAGCTTGAAGTTGTAGAAATAATTTTAGTTATAACAACAATTTCGATTGGACCTCTCCCTCCCCTCCAATTTTGGATAATTCAACTTATTCAAGATGCATTATTTTAAAAAAGGGGGAGGTAAGGAGCCCAATTGAAAAAATTTTCAAACAAAAGTTTTAGCTTGAAGTTCCAGAAATGATTTTCGTTATAACAAAAATTTCGATTAGACCCCCCTTCCCCACCAATTTTGGATAATACAACTTATTCAAAATACATTATCATTTATTAAAAACAGGGCGGGGGGGGGGGTGGGGGTGGACCCAATTGAAAAAATTTTCAAAAAAAAGTTATAGTCCAGAAATTATTTTAGTTATAACAAAAATTTTGATTGGACCCCTCCCTCCCTTCCAATTTTGAATAGCAAGTAAGTATTAATGTATGTAAAATTGTACTTAGTAAAATTCAAGGTGAGCAAATGATGCAGCAGGCGGGTTTTCGGAAAAATAGCCCATGGTCTCCTTGCTCTTTGTTTTATCGCTGGTTTTATTACCATTATTACACGGCTCACTGTCAGCGTATTTACCACCATGCTACACTACTGGTCGCGTAATCAAACGGCGACAAAATATCGAAACGGTTTCAATCTCGCAATACCTACACTTTTTCCACAAGGTGAAAAAAAATTCCTCGTCATTTCCTCAATATGTATAAGTAGTGGTGGTAAATTATCGATAATTATCGATAAGAAGCAAAATTAACGATAATCGATAAGGATTGAAAGTGATCGATAATTATATCGATAACTCGATTTTTTCTCTTTTCCCCCCGTTTTTTTTGGTTTTTTAATAAATTTGAGAAGTATTACTACAATCTGTGTTGAAAACAAACGAAAATTCATCATAACGCTATCAAAACATTTACAAACCACCAATAAAAAGTTGAAAACGGAAGAAATTAGAAAAAAAAAAGAAAAAAAAAGTCTCTTCTTCTTATAACAAAACTTCAATATAATTTTTATTATATGATATTCTTTTGAAACAGTGCCTTTGTTTAAAAGCTCTCCTCAAAAGCTTTGAAATGATATCCCACACGACTTTTTTTGATACCCCCTCCCCACTGATGAAAAATTATCGATAATTATCGATAAGCGATTTTCTCGACTTTTACCATCACTATGTATAAGGTATCGGACAGAAAGCATTTTTATGTAACAGATAAAAATCGCATATGAAGAAAAAAAGTACCAAAGAATAATAATGTTTTTTTCTGAATTTTTCTAAATTGCTGACAGCTGGTCCTTTCACTAATACACGCTACGATTCTTTCACCAACAAACTTTTCCAAATACTTATTATAAAAGAAAAATGCCACGCCACAGAGCTATGGTTATTCGTGATATTGTTGAAAGGTGGTCGACCGAATCGTGTTATGACTTTCGAGAATACGTTTTCCTCTTTCCTCTTCTTTTACTTTTTTTTTTTTTTTTTTTTTTGCCTTCGACAAATATGAGGAAAATTCGAAAGTTTTTCTTTTTATCATTATAAAAACATTTCTGTTCGAATGGATACTCTGTATCAAACTGGCGAGAACAATTTTGGAAATAAAGATTGGTCTGTGTTGACAGAATGATTTCTTGTGTAAGAAAATCTCATACAGCATTTCGATGTGGAATCAATTCCGTAGTTTTTTATCACGGACATCTTATTTTGTTATAGCTTGAAATTTCGAAGTAAAATGAAGTACAAAATGTGCTATGAATTTTTGCTATGAAAGTAGGTAGATTATTTTTTTTTAAATCAAAATTTTCCTTTTTTGTCATTATTCTTTTTTAGTCAATTTGTTCTGAAAACTAATTTTGACAGTAGGTACGTTGGTATTTTTTTGTAATGAGTACATAATTAGGTACAGATATTTTTAAAATCTTTTTGAAAACTAAATTCGAGCAAATGTATTTTTTTAAATTAATAGGGTGCTCTTAATTTTGAGTTTTTTTTTTCTTTTTTTAAATTGGAAATTTCAAAATGATTTTAATATGCACGTTCTTCAAAATATACCATTCATGGCGATTTTTCATCTATACCTTCAGGAATCGCCATTTCCTATTTTCTTAAATTTTTGATAGATTCTTGAAAAATTTTCAAAACTATGAAAACGATGAAAAATAGCCAGGAATGAAATTTTTTGGTGTAAATGGGTGTGTTGAAAGCATTTAAATCGTAATTTTTTTTCCAATAGGTAGGTATGTAATCTTTCCCATTTTTTTTCCTTTTTTTTCAAAAACATGAAAACTGAATTTTTTATGTTCCATAAATACGGGGGAAAGATGAAAAATCTCCAAAGATAGTATTCTACGTTGCAAGCATTTTATTTATTATTTTATTTTTTCAAATTGAAAATTTTCAATTTTTTTATAGGTCCAAAATAGGGGAAAATAAAAAATAGGAAATTATTTTCTGAAGGGCGGTCCTAAAAAATTTCAAAAATTTTCAAAATAAGTACCACCTTAATAAGTACTTATATTTTATAGTCATTTTAATTGATTCAAAATTTTTTAAATGCCCGATGAAAATTCTTCAAAAAATTTTTAAAAAATGAATTGGTTTTATAATTTCTTTTCAATAACTTTCTTGTAAGAAATTCAAAAATAGAATTTTTTATCAAATTTTATTCTGAAAATTTTTGATAGAAGTTTGTGTAAGGTTTTTTGCAGCAATTTGAAATTTTGTAAAAAAAAGTGTGTTCATGTAGGTACATTTTTTACACAACTACTGAACATTTTGCAAAATAAAAAATATTAATTTTCTTTTTAATTTCAAATTTAAATTTGTAAATAATTTAAAAAAAAAAAAAAAAAAAAAACTTCAAGAGAATTAATTTTTTAACCAACCAATTTTTTTGATTTTACTTTTTGCGAAGTTGCTAGTTATTTTAGCGCAAATGATTTTTATAAATACCTAACATTTATCAAAACAAGCGAATTTTTCAAATTATTTTCAATTCCCCAAGTTTCAAAATGTCAAATTTTCAAAATATGCTTTTCAAAACTTTTCCCAGTGTCTCAAAGTTGAAAATTGTTTCAAAATTCACTACTTTTTTTAATAGTTCAATTTTTTTTGTCGGTTGTTAGAAATATTTCTGATTTTTATACCTACACCTAGTTTTTTCCATTTCCATGAAAAATTGTTAATAAATTCCTAGGCAAAAAATTTTTCATGATTTTTTTAGGAATAAGTTTTCCCCAAGTTTTTTGAAAGAAATTTTCAATGCTTGAACTCTTTTGTAAAATGTGATTTATAATAAATCGCCACTATTTTTTTAAACTATTCTTTTCAGGAAATTATTTCATAAAATGGTCGTTAAAAACAATTCTAAGTAGGTACAATTTTTGCAGAATATTTTCCAAAACGTTTTTCATAATGAGATTTCACAAATTTATTAGCAAGACCTTTCATATAATATTATATTTTTTTATATAGTAAAATGTCATTTTACATAGAGTTGGTATTTCAGTTTTCCTAAAAAATTCTCATACCTATTTTTTTTTTTTTTTTTTTTTTTTTGGAAAACTTTCTTAAAAAATTGTAATTTATTCGACTTTTTAAAATTTTCAATAAATTTTTTGGCAGAAATAATAGGTAGTCATTTTTTTTTTAAATGCTTACAACAAAAGAAAATTTTTCGATACTTTCTTTTGAATGAATAATATCTATAATTATCTATCTAAATTGTCATGTACAAACAATTTTTAATGAACTTCTTCCGAAAATGACCAATCTTTTTTTGGGCGAATTTAAAAAAAAAATTCATACGTGAAAAAATTAATGATTAAAATAATTTTTCCTAAACATTAATAAAAACTATACGTATTTTTTGAGTAGTATTGAGAGAACGTGAATCAAATATCAAAAACTTTCCATTTTTGGCACCGAACAACAGCGAAAAAAATAATTACACCAGTATAACTGGGACCGTTGAAAAAACACAATGAAAGAATACCTTATTCGTTAATCGACAATCCTACAAAGGATAATTTCGCCGTTTTCGACCCGAAAACTCAAGTCAGAAAGGTTCACGTTGGTGAAAAAGTGGAGTGGCGAATCGATACTCGGAAAGTTTAGCATTTCACCATTCGTATCTTTAATTAAAATTAACTATTCTGTATTGAAACTGTTGCTTTCGTTGGAAAACACGTTTAACGAAAGAACTTGCGAGCTTTTGAAAAAGAAAAAAGCGAAAAAAATCTCACTGAAGCGTAGGTAGGTGTAGTTATCCAAGGAATTGAACAGCAAGTTTATTGTCAAGGTGATGACGCGTACTTGGTACATTTTCGCATAGCATATCCTTGAACTTATAGGCTGGCTTTGTGCGAAATCGAAATAGGTAATGAGTGGAGAAGCATGGAGGAGTGTTTCAATAGATAGATAGGTATAATGTAAGTAGTAGGTACGATACTTTTTAATCATAAAGCTGAAAGTAAAATGAGAAGCGATGAAAATTAACGTGGCGCGACGATGACGACGGTGACATCGAAATCGAATCGAAAGGCCATTGTAGAAATAACATCGATCTCGTCATGCACTGTGTGACAAAATACGAGCTAGGTACGAAAGGAGTGTTCGTCCTCCACGTAGGTATATTCCATCGACGAATACGCAGCTTCGAGTACACGTTGTTATCGCCATAACAAAGGCAAGAGGCTGGCTTTTGAATGGAGAGTCGAAAATAATAACGACGACGTTGAAAAGCTCGGCAAAAACACCTCTTCGGAATCTTTTAATAGGTCTAATTCAGTTTAAACTCGATATACCAAACACATAAACTAAGCTGTTATGCCTAAAACACAATTAAACTTCTCTCATAGAGTAATACGCTATTCCCATGAACACAAGTAAAAGGTCTTCCTCGCACAGGGATTGTCGGCTACCCCCCCCCCCCCCCACCAATACCACGACCGACACATAAGCGAAAATTCGATTAAATTATTAAATTAATTCGAGCCTCGACCGATGCCTTTTCTCTGGCCGAAGGGCATCTCCGAATTTCAAAATGTTGCTGCGACGCTTTCAAGTTACATCCTTATGGGTGTTTAGAAAAGCCCAACTATTTACCCGTCATCGTCATCAAACACAAGCAACAAATGCTTTTGTCGTATGATTTAAATTCGATTTACTTCAAACACCGTAGAACCATCGAAAGGACAGTTTCCCTATTTAAAAAACTTTTCTTCAGAAAAACTGCTCCCAATGTACACACGTCGAATAAAAAAAGTCAACATTGACATTTCTTACCCATCCGCGACGATAAAGCAACCTACACAGAACTCCTACAATAAAAAACATTTTATACCTATAGGATTCCACTACATCAAAATCACTTTTTCCGAGACATGTGAGGCGAAAATTCGATCACATTTTCATCCAAGGTTTACATTATGTTCGCTATATTTACACGTTCAAGTGACAACGCCGATACTGGTAACGTGTAAGTGAAAATTAAATTTCACCCGAGGCTTCCAACTTGCAGAGAAAAACAGCCAACTACGTGGGAAATTTTTCAACGAGTGCGAGTATATTTTGTAACGCATTATATAATCTAAGATTCTGATATTGATTCGAATCGCAATTATCTATGTACGTATCATGTATGGCAGTGTTTCTCAAATGGTGGTACATGTACCCCAAAGGGTACGCGACGATTCATCAGGGGGTAAATGACGACAATGGCATCTTAATGCTATAACTACATACAATATTTGAATTGGTACATATTCAGAAAATTCATATTTTTTAATTCAAAATGATAATTTGTTTGAAAATGTTTGCCCTCGCTTTGTTTGGGCAGCAATCACTTCTCAGTTTTTGGTTAAATTCAATTTTTTTATGGATGAAAAATCTTTCATTTTTTTTTTTGAATGAAAAATATTTTAAATTTCTTGAAGGGAAAATTTTTCAATTTTTCTGGATAAAAATGTTTATTACCTACCAACCTTTTTTTCTTTCTTTTTTTTTGAGAAAATAATTTCTTGAAGTTTTTGGAGTAAAAATATTTTACTATCTTTTTTCAGAGAAATGTTCGTTTCTTTTGTTTTTTTAGTAAAAAATCTTCTAATTTTCTGGATATTTTTTCAAGTTTTTGGTGGGATAGAATTTCTCGTTTTTTGGGGAGGGGGAGCAGAAATACTTACTTTTCATTAAAAACGAATCATTTTGAGGAAAAGAAGATATATAAATTTTTCCGGAGTGAATGTTTTTCAACTTTTTGAGAAAAAATTAATTCTCAATTTTTTGGACGATTTTTCATTTCAATTTTTTTTCTTTTTTTTTTGAGAAAAAAATTTCCAATTTTTTGTGAGTAAAAACTAAAAATAGTAGGTATTTTTCAAAAAAAAAAAAATAATAAGAAATAAGAATTTTTCAACTTTTAAGATTGAAGAATATTTTTGATTTTTTTGGGGGGATCTCATTTTCTTTAAAATAATTTTTTTTTTCTGAAGTGAAAGTATTCTTCATTTTTTTAGGAAAAAAATTTCACGATTCATTTTTGAATGAGAAATCTTCCAATTTTTTGTTGTTTTTTTTCAATTCTTTTTCTAGAATGAAATTTCTCGTTTTTTGAGAGAGGTATTTTTTTTTTTAATTTCTCAAATATATATATATATATTTTTTTTTCGTAAAAAAAATTTCTCAATTTTTTAGGTGTTATACTTAATACTTCTGTAGGTATTAAATTTCTCACAAAGAGGATTTTCAAATAAAATTTTTATTTATTTATTTATTTTATTTTTAAAAGTAAGTATTTTGTGCCCAAAAACATGATTTTTTTAATCACAAATAATTTTATTCTGAAATATTCTTTCATATGGTGATACACGAATTCAGCTTCAGCTTCATACGAAAAATCCAAACAAGAAATGTTTACTTTAAAATATCTACCAAAATAGAATTTTCGACATCTTTTTTCATTTTTCCAAATGTTTACTTCGATTAAATAAAACCTAAGATACCAGTGAATAACAAATTTTCGAAAAATTATCTCATTTTTGAGAATGATTAAATAAGTATATAGTGATAGGTACTGTAGTTACGAAACCGAGAATATCTATTCTCGCTACAAATTCGGACAAAGGTTAACGAAAGCAACAGCCCAATCGAAATTGCGTTAGTTTTTACAGGGTAATAAAATTTTATACATATCGCACTTTTACGTGCCATATGTTATAACTAAAGTAAAGCCTCGGCTAAGAAGATATATTTTTCATTGCTATAAAATTAGCTGAATTTTCTGCAATTTCAGTTGACTATAGAAAAAAAGGTTTTATTGTGCCTTCCTATTGCTGATATAGGCATTATCTACTCGTATATTCGAAAAATGTGTCGCAAGAATAATGAGAAAAAGAACTAGCATTACAAAAAAATAACCAACCTTTTTTAAAGGTAAGTATTTTTTTCTGAATTTTCATCGATGTAAAAAATTTTTGTTGAAATTTTTAATTTGATGTTTTTACAAAATTTTTAGCATTATTTTTCAAAATTTTCACCGAATTACAAATTTCTGACTAATTTTTGATTTCAAATTTTTTATCACAAAATTACTATTTTAGGTACAAAATAGGTTTAATAAATAATTTTTTTTTACAAAACTTTTACTAGACAAACACAAATTTTTATTTAAGTATTTATTTATTTTTTAATTTTCAACTTGATAATTTTACAGAATTTTTGTTACAAAAATTCGGAGCCTTCAACCACTAAGTATATTCATACAAACTTATCAGTCTCCAAAATTTTTTAAAAACCATTCAATTTTTTTTTTGAAAATTTTTTTTACTTTTTTTTTACTTCTTTAGTGTTTTTTTTTAAATTTTCAACTTGATATCTCTTTAAAAAAATTTAATGAAAAATTTAGAAAATATTCATCAATGTACAACATTTTGTTAACATTTTATTTTAATATTTCATAAAAAATCAACTATCAAGTTGACAATTTTTTTATACTTACAAGTGAACCTCGCCAACTCGTCACTTGAGATTGAGCTGTCGAAGTTGATGTTTCGATTTTTGGTGATTTTTTGAAAAATAATTGTAAAAATAGATCATTGGTAGGTAAATCATTTTTTTTCAAAATGTAAATTTTTTAGATAGGATTCGGAAATTCGGTTTATCTACTTGCTGAATTCGGCCTCCTGAGTCGATTGGGACTATTTTCGAAGTGATCAGAAGGCTCCAGATCTCTTTGAGAATGGTCACAATCGACATCAAACTTAGTATAGAAAACAATTTTCAGAATTTCATCACAAAATACAATTTATGTAAAAAATTGATTTACCTACTAATGTGCTAATCTTCAAAAATTCACCAAAAATCGAAAAATCAACTTCGTTAGCTAAAAATTTGATTCTAGGGTCTGGGCGACATGCACCTTCAGTGAGCCAAATTTCAGCAAAGTTCCCTTGATATTTTTCAAAATGATCTTAATCATTTTTGCCCATTTTTTATTATTGTTCATGTTATTTTTGTTGATTTTTTTCATTTTTATTCTGAAATTTTGAACATTTTCATCGATGGACTTTGAAGTTTTTCATCGATTTTTCATTATTCTTAAAAAATGTTTATTTCAATATTTATGTACAAAATCGTCAGTTAACAAAATTTTACAATTTTTTTCTTTATTTTTATTATTGTCTCCTAGTTTTGAAAAAATTTATCAGTATTTTCACAAAATTACTAGCTAATAAAATTTGTTGAAAATTTTCAAGACGAAATTTCTTAAATCTTTATATTATGAAGTTATTTGTATAAATTTTGAACGAAAAATAATCAGACGCTGAGCAAAAGTTCAGTGATGTATATGTAGGCTCTAATTCGAAAATTAAAATTTTTTCCATTGCGTATCTCCGATTCGATTGGCTTTTACCATCAAAAACAAGCAATTTCAAAATAAAACGTATCGTATAGTATAAGGCCATGGAAACATTGGAATAAAATTACATCGAAATAACTCTTTGCTTTCAACCTTGCTTCACGTAACATGTTAGGCAAACAATTTATGATTACTTATTCCATAAGAATTCAACGTTGTGAAAACGACCATCTCATAAATTGCCGCACCAGGTTCATTTAATTTTCCGCAATACCACATTAGACGTTCCTTTGATCTTTAATATTGAAAATTTGCACTCGACGAGAATTACGTTTACATCTCCATACGTTTGTACAACGCAGTACGCAACTTGGTTTACAAAATATAAAATTAAATAACATAATGAATTTTAGAAAGGCGGTAGGTATCTATTGCAACAAGTTACTGTAAGAAAACAAAGGAAAATAAAATTAATTTAGGTACGTTTATTCTCTTCTATATTCTCTGTGTGTACAAGCCCAACATACACGACTTCCTTTCTTTTCTTCTCTTCACTCGACTTGACTTACACATGTACGTAGTTTTTTATTTTTTAATAAACTGGAATACCAAATTTCCATGTAACATTCCTCAATATTAATCTCTCGACGAAGATTCCATCGACAGAAAAAATTTTATCCTTAGAAAAAAAGTCTAATATCCCAAAACGAAAACAAACTCGTGTAGCTACCCGGTAAACACACCGCCTGCTATTCGTATGCTAAAATCACAGAGACGAAAATCGCGGTCTATTCGCATACGAATAGAGTGCGAAATCAAAGCAAAAATCGAAGAAAATTTTCTCAGATAAATTCGTATACTATTCGTGAGCGAATATCATGCTAAAATCGTATTTAAAAACCTGTAGATGTTTTGTGGGATATTAGCGCGATATTCGCTTGCGTATCGCATGCCTGAAATCACATTGAAAACAGGCGAAAAGTTCGTACAATATTAGCGCGATATTCGCATAAGAATCGTATGCTAAAATCGCAGTTGAAAACGTGCAAATATTTCTTACGATACTAGCACAATATTCGCATACGAATCGTATGCTAAAATCGCAGTGGAAAACGTGCAGATATTTCTTACGATATTAGCGCAATATTCGCTAGCGAATAGCATGCGATTTTCACTACAACTTCTTTCAATACGTTTTACAAATGAGAGAAGTCAGTTTCAAACATGAACGTGTACTTGAATGTATTGCAGTGACATTTAAACAATAAAATAAAGGTTTTTCTGGGTTTTTTGATTTTGTTGTGGAATTTTGTGTTTTGTTTGATGTTTTTTCTTCTTTTTAAGTAAAAACGCCAATGATTTGATTTCAAAGTGATAAGAATGGAGACGAAGGCAGAATTTCTTGGATGATTTCCACTCACAGTAAGTTAATTATTTTGAATTTATATCTTATTTGTGATCGCGTGAATCTGTGTGAAATTAAATTGTATCAAATCGTAAAAATTTTAGACATCTTATCAGTGCTATAAAATTTTTCAATTGTTCCTCTTCCTTCTCCAATTTGAACGCAGTATTATGCGAAATTATAAGGAAAGGAAGAGTCAAATCGAAATTTTTGTAATAATCGAAATTATTTCTAAGATTTCAGTCTACAACTTTTGTTTGAAAAAATTTTCATTTGGGACTGCGGGACAGCCCTTCTTCCCTCTCACAATTCAGAGTAATAAATATACGTTTTTATACCTATCTAATCTATCTATCTATCTATCTACGTAGTATTGGGCATAATTGGAGGGGGGGGGGGCTCAAATTGAGAAATTTTTCAAACAAAAGTTATAGATTGAAATCTTGGTAGTAATTTTGATTTTCCTAAAAATTACTTTATCAAATGCCACTGATAGATACTCCAAAAACTTTACGATTCGGCATAATTTCATTTTCCACAGATCTGCGATCACAAAGATGATATATTTTCGAATAATTAATTTACTGCTGAGTGGAAATCGTCAAAAATCATTTGCCTACTTTTTAGAGGCGAATTTCGAACGCTAATCGCGAGCGAATTAACAGCGAATAGAACGCTACATTCGCTGCTAATTTCGCGTACTATTAGCGTTCGAAATTAGCCGCTAAAAAAGCGGACATTTTTGATATGCTAATAGTACGCTATTTTCGCATGCTATTCGTATACGATAAATGCGAATTTAGCGCTCTATTAGTACGCGATTCGCATACAGTGTGTTTACCGGGTACATATTATACTTATACATATAGATAATGTTTATCATACTCGTGGCACGATGCGAAAAATACCGAAAAACCAAAAACTTGGTGCTGAGGAAAATTCCACATTATTTTAAGTAGCTTTTAAGGAATTTCTTCTATAAAGCAATTTATTCGAGCTTTCTATACCGTGAATAATTTTAATCACGTCAACGAGAAAGCTTATTAGAATAAAATGTTGGAATTTTTCAAGTTTTACAGCCTATATTCGACGTATAGGAAACCCGTAAAATACGACTATATACTTCGACAATGAAACGAACAAAAAAGCGAAGAATATGAGAAGAATTCGACCTCGGCTTCGGCTTTTTTCTATATTGAACTTTGACGAAGCGCGTTAATTCCACAGACGAATTCGAATGAAAAACGAAACACGCAATTATCTCGTAAAAGGGATTGATTCTACGTATATCTAAGAAACGCTCTTTTACGCTTATTTACTTCTTTTTTGAATAAAATATCGAATTTTGTAGGCAAAACAAAACGCAAATCGGGTATAGCAGTTGGAAATATCTTATTTTCGGAGGATTCGTATGAAAAAATTTCACTTCTGAAAAAATATTCCCTCGCTGATTCGTTAGACAAGAAATTTTTCCAAGTGATTTACTTTGATAAAAATATTTCTTGCTTAGATTTACCTTTTTAAAAAATATTCTTTCTCATTTACCTTTCAAAAACATTCCTTTTAATTTCTAAATTTGCCTTCTAAAAAAAAATATTTATATAAGTGGGTTCCACAGATATAAATAGCGAGTTTACAGAAATTCAAAATGTAGATAGGACAAGAGTAAATTTCTCGGGAAATACAAACATCATTATGGTCTTGACGAGTCAGTACCGCGATATAAGACTGTCGAAAAAAATCACAAAACTAAAAAGCAGGAGTTTTCAGAACTTTGAAAGAACTTTTTCGAAATGAAAAATGTTCAAAGTTTCAAAGATTTACTAAAGTGCCTGTCCGAGTTTATAGGGGTGGGTTTGGCCCTGAGAATCGAATTTAGAATTATGTAGTGAAAGATGGTCCTTATAAGTAAAATTACTATAAAACAACTAAAAACTTAAAAAGTGGAGTAAAAAATTTCAGTTGAATTTTTAATGATCGAATCATGATTTCTTTTTTTTTGTAAAAATACAATTTTAGGAATTTTTTGAAATTAGATTTTAAAAAATCCACTTTCAAGCCTTGAAGTTGGAAAAAAATCGAAGAATAACACATAAGTATAATAAGTTGCATATTCGGTTTGCCGTAAATATGATGATGTGATGTACGTTAATTTGCCTACCCAGTTTGCCGTAATTACGAATCTATGTTTTTTTATGTTTTCTAACTTTTTAACGTGATCTTTTTGAACGAATTCTTTCAAAATTATTTTATTGAAAAAAGAAATAAATTATTACGTAGCTGAATTTTTATCTCTGCGAACAAAAAATTTTTTCATAAGCAATTATTTTGATTTTGTATCAGAAAAATTCTGAATTATTCCTTTTCATTTGAAAAAAAAAAAAAAAATTATGTAAAATTTTCAAATTTTTTCCATTTTTTCTCCAAATTTTTTTTTTATAAGTAAGTATACCTAGTATTTACTCACAATTTTTTTTTTTAATTTGTGAATATTGTTTTTAAAATTTTTGATTGAATTTTTGAATTTTTCAGAAACATTGTTGACGATTTATTAAAAAAATTTTCAAAATTTTTGATAGTTACGATTTCTGATTTAGCACAAGGGAAAACAGTTTTGGTAGTTTTTAAAAAACCAAACTGTTTAATAGACTTTTTCTTGAAGCAAAATTAATTTCTTTGTCTAAGGTAAAAAAAAAACGCGTAGCAGTCAAGATGCTCCGCGACAGCCGAATTTTTTTTTCCAAGTTAGTGTACCACTTTAAAAACGTTTTCATCCATGGTATTTCAGAAAGTAAGGAGAGGGTTGGGGGCTTCGCCCCCAACCCTCTCCTCACTTTCGGCTTTGAAGACGGGGGCCAACACACCAAAAAAGGGGTTAAAACGTGAAAATTTCTGATTTTTGACTCTGTACGAGGGTCAAATGAGGCTCAAAACTCGAAAACCCCCCAAAAGGTACACTACATCCCAAATTTCGACCTTTTAGGTCTTTTGGTTTGGGCTGTAGGCTGTTCAACGCATCAGAAAAGACAGGTTAAAACTTGAAAAATATTGATTTTTGACCCTGTATCAAATTCAAAAGGGGTTTAAAGGCCAAAACCTACAAAAGGCACATCAGGGGCATGAACTCAAACTACTATGAAATTTTTGACTCCCTACCTCCATTTGGAGGGACTGTAGCCCAATCAACTTGAAAAAATGACCCCAAAATCCACGTTTTGGCCCCTAAAATGGGGTGGGGATGACTTCGGGAGCTGAAATTTGAATATGTTGGAGGTAATTAGGGTTCTCATCTCTGGGGCAAGTTTCAAAAAATTTCATGATTTTGGGGCTTCCTCGCACCCCCCTCAAAAAGGGGTCATATCCCCAATTTTGAGTTGGGGCCCCAACATTTTTTTTGCATCATTCCTATTTCAAGGGGACTCTACACAATAAATTTTACCGAATTCGACCCATTGGACTCTCCGCCAGAGTCCCAAAAGTAGCGGTAAAATTACTAATAAATATATATGTATATATATATATATAAATATGTGACATGTGACAGATCGTCATCTTTTGGTCCCAAACGTCAAAAAATGGGGTCAGAACTTTTCTACCCCCCCCCCCCCCCCTCCTTCTACATCAGATTCGGACACAATAGCCATCATTTTTTTTTTTTAATTCGGCTAAAAATTAGGAAAAATTCAGTTTTTAAGGGGTGGATGATGAAAAATTGACATCATAACAAAAAGTAACCAAGACATGCAATAATGACATGATAATGTTTAATTAGATACTTGTTGTGGAAGTCGATCCTGAAATGTTCTTCACAAACTTTTCAGCCCCTTCAATAGCAAGGTTAAGCAAACATATACGCACATTGTTGAAACAAGTTGCCGACTTACCAGATTGAAGAAGAATCTTATTAACTGAGACACCCTGTATACTTGAATTTTAAATAAAGAATTTGTACTAAGTGAATGTTTCCTGGAGTATTCTAGTAAGTACTTCACTTTTCTTCGCAATTTCCCACTAATAGAATTTTTCATGCAACTTTTCAGAAAATTATGCGACAATGTAAGTAAGTGAATTTTTACCAACTACGTTCAATGTTGATCTTATATCGGTACGTCGGTCGTAAATAATAATTTCTCAGTTCAGGTGCTAAGTACTTGAAGATTCTATCAAGGATTTTGTCACCATCCCATTATAATACTGAACTGATAAAAGTATGAAATGTACATATTAAGTACTTATACGTAAATTTAAGGTAGGTACCTAAATATAATTTAGATCAGGTAACTGAAAGCCTAAGGAAAAACTCGAATGAAAATCTTTCACTCGAAAGAAGAATAATTTTATTTAGAGTAGAATTAATTACAACGCGTCACGCGATCTGAATCCAAATAAGATGTATTTTTAATAAACCCGCCACACAAGGATATATTTTTTTGACGACGAAAAGGAAGAAGCGAAAAAAACCACACCAAAGATCTTATAATTCAGTCTCGAATGATTGATAAAGAGCAGAAATAAGTACACGATGTGATGCCAGCTACCTGGAAAATATTTCATCAGCTTTCACGTCACATACTTTGCGCTGCTCTTCCTACTGTCATTAGTACGTGCCGAGGAATTAAAAACGGCGAGGAATCATTTTATTTGATAAAGAAAACAAGTTACAACGTCATCGCGAGATGATAAATTACCGCCTTATGGTTCCGAGCAAACAATCAAAGGCCAACCAGGTTTGGGAAAAAATCGCCAAAAGAACCGAAACGAAAAAAAAAATCAAACGTGAAATTTGGCATCGTCGTACGATATTTTAACTTTTTCAAAATATATTTTCGATTTCTTTCTTATATACGCGATTCAAGTATACGAACTTGATGGAAACAAGAAGAAAAAAATACATTCATATACGTTCCAAAAAAGTTTCTTTTCAATGCTAAAGGGGGTAAGATGATCGGAAACGACACACGTAAAATAAACTTTTTTCATATGTCGCGTAAAAAATGTGAAAAATTTCCTATAACAAAATATTCTTAACGATTTTGCAAACTGCGGAGGCTTTTTTACGCACGCACAAGTCGTAAAGTTATTGAGAGTAGTACCGTATAAGTATTTCTGGCAAAGGCACCTACTCGTAGGCATAGAAGATTCAAATAATATCTATGAATTACGATGGTATTGGAACAATATAAACTTTAAAATTTTTTTTAGTAACTTTAGTAACATCCGGATGTGAAAAAGTGACCAAAAATCAACTAACAATCTCAAAAATCAGATTACATTACCGATCTTTTTTTTATTTTTTTTTACCTATGATTATTGGTGATCGGAAAATGAAAAATTTGCAATGTTTTGTGAAATTTATGGCACGTAAGGAATGAACTATTATGAAAAATTATCTTAGATTTTATGAAAATTTCCCACAAAAAATTGAGAAAATTCTCTTTGGTTCTTGAAAAAATCTTTGATTTTTTTTTGAAAAACTTTCTGAAATTTAGGAAAAATTTTCAACTGTTTTGTGACAAATTAGACAAATTGCTAAAAAATTGTTTCCAACATTTCAAAAAAATTTCAAAAATTCTATGAAACTTTCTGAAGTTCTGGGGAAAATTTTCCAAAGTTTTGTACAAAATTTCTAAAATTTAAAAAAATTCTGTTTAATAATTTTGGGAAGATTTTTTGACTTTTTTAGATTTTCTGGAATTTTGTAAAAAGTTTTTTGCAGATTTTGTGTAAATTTCCTGAAGAATTATCTGAAACTTGAAAAAAAAAATTTATTTCCTTGAGTGGTTTTTCTCAAGTTTTGGAAAAATTTTCTAATGTGATTTTTATTTTTTTTCAAGTTTTTTTGAAGTTAAAAATCATGTTTGGACAGGACTTACCTCTGTATACAAGACATGTTAAAATTTCAACAAAATTGAAAAAAACAATTTTTTTGGCAATCTTTACAAATTGGGTACCTAGGTTTTTTTTTTACTTTGGTGAATTTGTAAGTATAGAAGATGAGTCATATAAATAAATAAAAATCCTAATAAATGAATAAATAAATAAATAAATAAATAAAGGTTGAAAAAAAATAAAACGAGTTGAGAAATGATGTCTGGACCTATTGAGAGAGGGTCTTGGGTTCCCAAAATGGCTTCATTCGAATAAAAAATATATATTTATATAATATAGGAAAAATGGAAAAATGAACGAATCTCAAAAAATTCTAATTTGTACAAAACAATCAATAAGTTCTCCAATAAGTTTTAAAAAATGTAAAATTATGTGAAAATTTGTAAAAATTCTTTTAAAATTTTGATAACTTTGTAAAAAGAGATTTGTTTTTGAAATTTTCTAAAAAATTCTTTCAAATTGTGTGAAAAAACTTCTGAACTTCTATGAAAAAGTTGCTAAAATCGTTTGAAAAAATTTCTCATTTCGTAAGAATTTTCTATATCTTCTTTGTAAGAAATTCTCCAATAGTTTATAATAGAATTCCAGAAATTTGTGGAATTTTTTTTTTTTAATTTCTCGAAGTTTGGAAAAAAGTTGTAGAAAATTTTGAGATTTTTTTTTCAAAATTTTTGATGTGTAACTTAACATTTTCTGGAATTTCACGTCCTTAGGTATAAGAGTTTCAGAAGTCATCTCAGAAAAAATCTTCAAAAATCTTCTGAAGAAATTTCTGAAATTTAATATGAAATTCTTGAAAGGTTGAAGAAAAATTGTGTAAATTTTTCTTCTGATTCTCAAAAATTCTAAGAAAAATTTTCAAATTCAATTATAAAATTTTTTGAAGTTCTGTAAACATTTTTGAAAGCTTTTTTTTTAAGTTTTGAAAAAATGAAAATTTCATGAAAAATTTTCCAAAACTCTTTGAAAATTCTGAAGTTATGAAATTTTATTTAAATCTAAAATTTCGAGAAAAATTCTCTTTAGTTACTTGAAAAACTTTTCTAAAATTTTCAAAAAAAATTTGAAGTTTTTTGAAACTTTCACTAAAAATTTTTGACTTGAATGAAGTTCGTAGATAACGTTTTCAGATTTCTGTAGAATTTTCTGAAGTTTAAAAAAATCTATTCAACGTTTGTTATGTTGATTTTCAAAAATTTTCTGGAAAATTCTTCCAAGTTTTGAGAAAATTGATTTCTTAATTTCGTGAAAATTATCTGATATTTGATAACATTTTTTCTAAAACTTTAGTAGAAAATTATAATTATAATAATTCTGTACAAATTTTCTTGTTTTTTTTTATAGATTTTCTGAAGCTTTGTAAAAAGTTTTCTGAAAATATGATAGGTATTCTGAAAAATTATTTGAAGTGTAAAGAAAAATCTCTAATCTATCGTTTTGAGAAAAGAATTTCGTAATTTTTCCAAAACTTTGGGAAAATTTTCGTAATTTTTCATTTTTTTTTCGAAAATGTGTAAATAATATTTTCAAAACTTTGTGAAATATAATGAAATTTTTTGAAAAATTTTGTAAAGATTTCCTAAAATTTTATGAAAAATTATTTAAAAATTTCATTAAAATTTTCTGAAACTGGATAACATTTTCATTATACAGTATTTCATTTTTTGTGAACGTTTATCGTCTTAAAAGCTACCAAACTGAATTTACAAACAAAACTAGAGTAGAAAAACTTACCCAGAAGTAGCCTGTTGATCGACTTCGGGCCACGACAGTCTCCGCCTACAAAACATGATGCTTGGCTTTTGAGAGGTAGTTGGTTGTCTAAAGGATACCATTTTTTTCGGATACTCTAATGTTTTTCTTCTAGATGGTGTAGTGGATACGCCGGGCGAAGGAACGACTTTCGGAAATCCGGGTATTGAAGAAACACTTCCGGTCGACGCACTTCTTGCGGCACTCGCGTTTCCGAAATCCTCGGCCGGGCATTCCGAAGAGGATTCCTTCGACAACGAAAATCGTTTCGGGCTTAGAGATAGGTTGGCAACGCTACTGGTAACATATTGTTGAATGGAATTGAAAAAACTCATTTTCTAAAGTACCCTTCGATGGATTTTTCCCTCACTGCATAGTTTCCTGTAAACAAAAATTAACGCCAGAAAATTAACATCGAGTTATTTTCACAGTTTACATTTTATAGTCTATCTATGTCGGCAATTACCGGCGAATAAAACTGTCAGTTGGAAGAATATAGAGATAATTACGTCGCACGTCTGAGCCTCGTTTATAACAAACCGATCGCATCGCAAGCCATATACTAAAAATCAATACCTAGCCGAGTGTTTTCGTAAAATTAAAAAACTTTTATCGGCAATTTTTAACGTACGAATAGAGGCGAAAAAAAACACCAATGTAAGAGAAGCGCTGCACTCGCTCTTAATCAATCATTTTAACAATTACTTTACACACTCGAGCGAAACTCTTTCGACGAATACGTTCCCAACGGAAACCATTTGCGAAATTTTCAAAACAAGCGGAATTATTTTTATTAAATAATTTATTTCCAGGAGACTCAGACGTTTTGTTAGTCATCTCATGCCGACGACGACGTATGCAAAGGTACGACGGTAAAATACTATTTAAAATTTTGCCTGCCTTGCAAATTCGCAGAAATACGATATTCTCGAGCATCTCGACAAATAAATACTCCGAAAGTTGGCTTACTTACATCAACCTTATATTGCAATCTACGAGTATATTTCAACGTAACGAATTTTCAGCAGTATTAGCGAACATATTTTCTCTAAGTGGGAGATTTTTGTCCAACTTTCGCAATTTTCGTTGTTCGCCTAAATTTTAAACGAGTTATGGTAAATTTTTGCAATTTTCATCCTAAATCCTCGATTTGACAATTCAGAACTTGAAACTGGCAACTTTGACAATTTTTCAAAAATACGAGAAAGGGACCCTCCCCTATAATCCTTCCAAAAATCGGTCAATATCTACCCTAAAAAATATACACGTACGCTGAATTTGAGTAAACACACCGCAATGGTCGAGAGACCAAATGTGACGAATTCACTTCACTATGCCTATTAATTTATCGACCTGTATTGGAAACCTGACCTTTTTTACGGCAATTTTACACCTTTTCAAATAAAAGCCCCTCTCGCCTGTTACCTTAAAAGCTATAAATTTACTAAAAAGGAAGTACGATGTGTACTTTCGACAATACAAACATAGCCATCGAATGAGTTGCCTATAAGAGAAAATCGCAGGCGTTCCATTAGGTAACTTCTTCCGCCTAAAATATATGTTCGAGTAGCTCTGCGTACGTAACACATTGTACCATTCCATGTGCCATAAGATTTCTAAAACGCGTTCCATGTTTATTGCCTTTACTTTTCGATTAAGTGAAAAGAAAGCAAAGGAAAAAAAGTCGCAAGAAAATCGATAAATAATTTAGATATTCGATGATAGAGGAAACAAAGCGTGAAATGTAACAGATAAGATTTACCGTCATTACTGCGTTTTCCTCCCCCCCCCCCCCTACCTCCACAACCTTTTCTGAGTCTTTCGACCAACTTCACAAATGAAGTAATCAATCAAACAAGTTCAACATACTTAAAGTGAAGAAAGTCTTCCATTTGCGAATACACAAAACATTTCAATAACAATACTCGCTCGCGGAATAGTTTACTCTGGTTTTTCGTTACAATTTTTCTTCCTTTTTTTCTTTTTGTTTGATTCTGTCTCTCTCTCTTACTCAACTTTACCAGATACGTTGTTGGAATTATAGTAGAACAATTAAAGGAAATGCGTTGGAATCGTTTGTTAGTGAGATGAAATCCTCGATTAGAAGTGTTTCGTTTTTCTCTCTGCATCAAGTACTAAAGTGTTTCTAAAAAAAAAAAATTTAAAAACGTAAAAAGTAATGAGTGATGAAAAATTTTCAAAATTTTTTCTTTACCCTACATTTTAATTTTTAAATTTTTTTAATGAAAATTAATTTTTAAATATGTAAATTAAAAGGCAAAGATTTCGCCAATAATCAGAATTTTCAAAATCAGTCAAATTTAAAAATACATAGAGACACGTTTTTGTTTGTCGAAGTACTTATTTTATTAAATTCGTAGGTATTTTTCGAAAATTCAATTTTTCCACATGCAATATTTTACATAAAAAGATCCATCGAAATACTTTGCATCAATTTCAAATTATAACGCATTTCAGAAAAATTTATAATGAAATTTTTCCGAAAATTATTTTTAAGAAATTACAAGCTTTTTTCTTTGATTTTGTCTCAGTTCATCTGAGAGACATTGTTTTCTATATTTTATTCAGAAAAAAATGGAATTAAAATAGTTCTCTGAATTTTATACAAAAACACAATGTGCTAAAATTTTGTTCGAAAACAATTTTTTCCCAATTTCGTTCAAAAATAAACTCATTTTTCATTTCACTTCGAAGATTTGAAGACTTTTTTTTTTGAAATTCATTCAGAAACGAGGCTCGAAAATTTTATACTTTTTCCAGAATGGGTGAGCGTGAAAGTTCTATCGAATTGAGAATGATTTTTTTTCCAAAAAATTGAGAGATTTGTATACTCGTACTTCAATAAAAATATTTTTACTGCAATAAAAAAAATTTAGCCTATAAGATTTTTCAACTCCAAGAAAATTGAAACAAATCGAGATTTTTTTTCTCAGAAAAGATCTTAACGATTTTTCGTTACCTAATGAAACAAAAAAAAAATGTTTTTTTCCCTCCTAAAATAAAAGATTTTTTACATTTTTTTACATTTTTTTTTTTTTTTACTTTAAGTACGAAAATTGTGAATTTTTGTTACGCTGACTTCAGAAATTCATAAATAACTAAGATATTTTTTCCTCCAAAAAATTTAGATATTTTTCATTCTAAGAAAATTCAGAAATTCTTTTCTCTATTTTCTTCTTTGTCCCCTACCCCCCCCCCCCCCAAATGAAATACAGAGATTTTTTTTTAAACACAGAGATTATTTTCTCTCAAAAAATGAAAGACTCTTTACCTATTTTTTTTAGGTAGGTACATAGGTACTTATTTTGTTTTAATTAGGATTTTTTATGCTTACTCCAAAAAATTGAGAGATTTTTATTTTTTACCCTAAGACTTGAGAAATATTTCACTCCAGAAAAATACAGTTTTTTTGTTCTTCAAAAGAAGTGAGTCATCCCCCCCCCCCCCCAAAAAAAAGAGAGGTTTTACTCACAAAAAATGAAATTTTTTTCATGAAAATCTTTTTTCTCAAAGCGTTAAATATCAATGAAAATTTATTTAGAAATCAAAATAACGTGAAGTATAAAATAACAAATATAACGAAAAAGTCCGAAGTTTTGGCTATCTACGATGGCCTTTATCAAGAAAGTGAATAAAAAAATAAAAACAAACCGAAAGAAAAAAATAATTAAATAGACAAATATTTATAAACTTTGAAACCATTAATATCTGTTTTATTTGTGTATTTAATTATTTTTTTCTTTCGGTTTGTTTTTATTTTTTTATTCACTTTCTTGATAAAGGCCATCGTAGATAGCCGAAACGTCGGAATTTTTCGTTATATTTGTTATTTTATACTTCACGTTATTTTGATTTCTAAATAAATTTTCATTGTAATGAAAACGCGAAGTTTTTTGATCATTTTTAGCGTTAAATATCGTTTTCAAACATTTAAATTTTTTTTTTCATTAGAAAAAACAAAAAAAAAAAACAGATTTTCACTTCAAAAAAAGTAAATGGTTTGCTCTTTCATAAAATTGAAAGATTTTCCACTTACTTTTTTTTTATACTGTAGATACTTTGGAAAAATTGGGATTTTTTAAGCTAGCTCCAAAAAAAGTGAAATTTTCTTATTCCAAGAAAAAATATTTTTTTCTTCAACAAAATCAAAACAATTACCTAAATGATTTTTTTATGTTATTTATTTTTTAAATAAATAAAAAAAATTTCTTCCAAAAAAGTAGGTACCTAATCAGTTTTTTCTCTCAAACAATCAAAACACTTTTTTCAAAGAAATTGAATACCTGATACTTTTTTATTCCTAGAAAAATCATGTGACTGGTTTTTTTTTTAATTTCCTTCAAAACCCATTTTTTTTTTTTTAATTTTCTCGGAGATACTTCTTCCGATTTTTATTAAAGCAGATGCCTAAGTATGCTGAAATTTTGTTTAAAAGGTTTTTTTTTTCAAATTTGGTGGATAAATAATTTTTTTTAATTTTTTCTAAAAAATTAATTATTTTAATTTTCTCTGAAAAAAATATTTTTTGAATTCTAAGTATTTGAAAACCACTTTTCTGAAAAATTTTTCAGTAATGGACATTTTACAAACATTTGATTCCAAGTAGAATTTTGTCAAAAGAATGAATATTCAGTCGAGAACCGGCCCAAAAACTGAATTTTTCGCGGATCACAGGGCTTAACCAAAACAGCACGTAAATTCCCAACCATCAGCTCCTGTTTACAAAGCCAACTAACCATACAGAGATAATCGCAATAAAATATGGAGAAGTTGCTAAATCCGCCAAGTCGATTACGGCGAATCAAAATCTCATATACAGTCACGTCATCGTCAGCATCGGAAATAAACGCTGCAAGGTATAAATTCGCTGGCTCAACTTGTCTCTGGCATCGACCACGTTTGCCTATTTTGGTGAAAATATACGTAAAGCACCAACGACCACACTTTCAATTAACAATCACCACTACGGAGTACGGTCCGTTTAAAAGATAGCTTATGAAATGTCAGCTACAGATTGTCTTTATATTTCAACTGATTCGCGTTTGGTTTATTAATCGTTCGCGTTTTCGTATACGACCAATTGCTAAATAATCAAACCACGTAAATTTTGAGCTAAAGCCAATACGAGTAGATACAATACGTCGCACTAGTCGATACTCGGATACTAATTTTCCACCGTGTAGGATTTCCCTTCGAATAGAGATTCGACCATACAAATATATAGGTCTTAAGGTTGATCTTGGAAGGATAATTCTTATCGAGGATAAAATATGTGTGGGATTTTTGCAGTCACGCATCGAATTATACTACCACAAAGGTCTTCTTAAATCCCTGCCTCGAATCGGCTGTTTTATATAATATTCGGCCCGGGTCGAGCGGTACTTTAACTCGTTTCTTGGGCTACAATTCAACCGACCGTCTAAATAGAATCCATTATTCCCATTGTAAAGGCGAAAACTAATTAATTAAAGTCGAAAACAATTTTTCGTGCCGCAGCTTTAGCTTTTTCCAAAATACAAAGTAAGTGCTCGTTAACACGGAATATCAACTCGAGAAACTTCAAATTGAAAATAATCATCGGCGAGTACAGTCATTTTAAATAGCTTTTAACAATGCAGTGGGAGGGAGAGAGGGGGAACGGAAATGGCGATAATTTTCATTGATATAGGCCCACGTGGTACGTTGGTACGTAAATGATGATACGACGAGTATTAAGAGTCCCTTATACGTAGATAGAGCTCAATTCGAGGAATACGTCATTAGGGTAAATATCGTCTGATCGAATTTCATTTATAAATTGCCCACTTGAAAATACTTATATATATAGGCATAGAACGAGTTTGCCTGTAATTTCATATATCTAACGCAGTGTTTCTCAAATGGTGGTTCAATTTGAATTTGTATACATTTTCAAATGTATTCAGAAAATGCATAATTATATTTTTTATTAATTCAAAATGATAATTTGTTTGAAAATTTTCGCCCTCGCTTCGCTTGGACAGCAATCATTTCTCAATTTTTTATCAAATTCAAATTTAATGTTTTTTAAATAAGTAAAAAATATTTCAAATATAATTTTTCTAATGAAAAAATTTCTTAATTTTTCAGATGGTATAATATTATATTTACTTATGTAGGTATCATTTTCTTATATAAAGAGGATTTTAAAATGTGTTTTTTTGATTTTTAAAAGAATTTCATGCAAAAAACAGGAATTTTTTATCCTAAATAATTTTTATTTATTCTGAGAGATTTTTTTAATTTTGTGATTTTGATAAGAAATAAATTTTTATGAAGAATTTTTTAAGACTTTTTTTAATAAGTCCCGAGCAGCACAATCGACAAATTATCGAAATAAAAAATCGACAGAATATCGAATTCGATAAAGTGTCGCGTTAGTTCCGCCTAAATCGTGAAATTATCTTTCGATATATAGATAGATTATCGACGAATTATAGTTAGCAAAAATTTCGAGATTATAGTAAGATATTTTATCGATAATATATCTATAATATCGAAAGATAATTTCACGATTTAGGCGGAACTTTTGCGACACTTTATCGAATTCGATATTCTGTCGATTTTTTATCGATTTTTTATTCCGATTTTTCGTCTTTTACTAGCTTTTTTCTATAATTAAAAATCATTAATTAGCATAATTAATACATTAAACTATGCCTAAACACATTATTCATGTTACGGTAAGAGGATCATTACAGAAAAAGTCAAAAAAAATTATAAAAAATCTGCCACCCGTGGGGCTTGAACCATCTACCTCCTGCATGGCAATCCTCTTCCTTAACCACTATGCCATACCTTATCGTTGAGGAATTAGCAATAAAACGCTTATAATAGGCAGTTTAGTACTTCCAGACGTGTTGGACTTAGAAAAATTTTCACCAATTTGGAAATAATTTCAAATATCGTCACAAAATCGTTGAAAAATCGTTCGACAAATTTCAGATTATTTGTCGATAATGTAGTTTCAAATATCGCCACAAAATCGTTGAAAAATCGAAATCGAGGAATTTCATATTACGTGTCGATAATATAGTTTCAAATATCGTCATAAAATCGTTGAAAAATCGAATTCGAGAAATTTCAGATTACGTGTCGATAATATAGTTTCAAATATCGTCACAAAATCGTCAAAAAATCGAAATCGAGAAATTTCATATTACGTGTCGATAATATAGTTTCAAATATCTTCACGCAATCGTTAGAAAATCGAATTCGAGAAATTGCATATTATGTGTCGATAATATAGTTTCAAATATCTTTACAAAATCGGTAAAAAATCGGATTCGATAAATTTAATATAATCTGTCGATAATATAGTTTCAAATATCGTCAAAAAATCGGTAAAATATCGGAGTCGAGAAATTTCATATAATCTGTCGATAATATAGTTTTAAATATCTTTACAAAATCGTTAAAAAATCGAATTCGATAAATTTAATATTCTTTGTCGATAATGTAGTTTCAAATATCTGCACAAAATCGGTGGAAAATTGGAATCGATAAATTTAATATTCTTTGTCGATAGTATCGTTGACAAATATCGTCATAAAATCTTAATAATATCGAATTCGATAGTTTTTAGATTTTTTGCCTATGAAATTGTACCGATAAATCTTTATAATATCGTGAGAACATCTATAGATTTTCAAACGATTTTTTATCGATACGTTACATCTTCCGATATTATCGATCGAGTGTGCCGCTCGGGGTAATTTTTTCCTGAGAAATTTGATCAATTTTTTTTATAAGTTTCTTGAATGATACATATTTACAAAAAAAAAAAATGTCAAGAGTTGCTGCTTATAAAAAAAGTGCGGGTGCCCAATGCCCATGCTAATTTATCGCCCAATCACTCACTATTTCATTTTTTGAGAGAGCGGGTATGCGCAAAAAATATTTTCAAATAGAGGTACAATGCACATATATGAGCAAAACTAATTGTGAACCATTGATCTAACGTATTGTTATATACGCACACGTGGATCTTGAAAAAGGCTTCGATATCAAGAGGCAGAAAAAAATAATGTAAATCTATAATATTATGGTTATTTCGAGTCGGTACGTGAAATTTTCTCTATCTTTTTGTAGCACCTTTCGAATCAGTCAGTAAAATGACCCGAAGATAAAAGCAACTTTTCAAAAACCTCTATAGATACGGCCAAAAGGGTCTCGTAATATTCATAATTTTGCAAACCACTTTTCTATATAATCCTACATAGTATTAAATAGGACGTCTGAAATTTTCAAATAATACCAAACGAATCGACGTCGACTTAAATACTATAAAATAGCGCGAGCTGTATATTAAAAAGATACCGCAGCGGACATTTCGTTTAATATTTTTACCCGAATATAAACTTCGATTAAAATCCGATTAAAAGTTTTTAGTTCGAATTTACTGGAAAGTGGAAACACACTGAAAATGGAGTACCTAAGAAAGGCTCTTGCAACAAAGTTGTTCTCCTCGTTTAAAATTGAAGCCTCGATCTGTCTCAAAGTGGAAAAAAAAACAAGCCTGTCACAAAAAAGTGACCGGCACGAAAATGGAACGAGCACATTGATTTGTTTAGTAGATTTTTATGCGTACACAGAAAACGCGTTCGACTGTAACGGAAAACTTGGCAATGTGTGAACGACTCGATACCCCTCCGGCCCTCCTTGAAGCTGGAAGAAAAGTGGAAATCTCAAATACATCGAGAGAAAACCCAGAACCTTTGTTTTGTTCGGCAGTCAAAAAAGAAAAAGAGAAACGATTTTTGGGAAACTTTGCTATTAATTCGTCAACAGATTGATGGCTCTTTTGAATGTTCGCCTTCGTGTTATAAACGACCCAGATTTTTCTCCATTTCGCCAAAACAACAACAACAACAACGACAGATAATTGCGTCGTGAAAGCTTAGAAAAGAAATAAAATTGGTTAAAATGTAACCTCGCCAGACACGGATTTGGTGAGCGGTGAAATTTACCTAAAAACAACCACAATTATCGCACTCGATTACATTCATTGACTATTAAACTACGTATACTCGTATAGAAGAGAGCACAGCGATGTAACACCGAGTACGCAATCCTCCCAGGAATACAAAAACGACCGAACCTTAACCCCCTGCTTAGTATTCCATCTGTTATCATCGTATCCTTAATACAAGATCATGGGTCCCTCAAGTCCTTCTTTGCGAAAACAACTTATAGCTTTATCTCGACTACGAGCCGGATATGAACGAAGAAATCGTTCCGTAAATGTTCCATTTTTTCGCCAGAAATTTCGCTTCAATGTTCACTTCGCCGGGTATAATGTGTATAATCGGGTACTTTCGCTTGATGGATATTTTCAATAAAGTTAATTTGATAAAACGCGATGAAATTAAAAAGGTGTTTTCATTATTAAGTCGACCTTAGTGTTCTTTTTTCAACGAGCCACTTGAAACCCATTTTTTTCAATTATTTCATTTCGTTCGAGAAGCTACTTCGAAGGGGGAAAATATCCAGTTGAAAATGAGAAAAAAAAATTCTGACGTAGATAGCGGATTTTTTATCATCAACTTCGTAATAATTATTCGCGTCATTTTTGTGAATTTTCAATATTATTAGTAGATATTCAAGACAAGAGGAAAAAATTATAATTTGGTACTTTTTCAGAAAATTATAATTCAGTAATTTAAAAAAAAATAGGTCCCAATTTTTCAAAAAATGTAACTTGGTCATTTTTCAAAAATTATTCAAGTAAGTAACTTTTTGAAATGTCAAATTTTAAACTTGGCAAAATTTTCTAAAAATTTAAAAAATAGGTAGGTAAAATTTTGAAACTTTGGAGATTTTTTATAAATTTTAGGAATTTGATAAAACTTTAAAATTGGGTAATTTTAATAATTTTTAATCAAAAATTTGGCAGAATTTTTAAAATTGTTATGCAATTTTTAAATAGTCAAATTTTCAAAATGTGATGAATAATGTTATTCGTTTTAAAAAAATGAAAAATAAAAATCTCAAAATTATCTCCAGAAACAAAAAATAAATTGAATACATACGCGGTGTCTAACTCAAAAATTGAAGGGACTAGAGAAACCTAAATGGGGAGGAGGATTCAATTCAAAATATGGATAATTTATGTACTAAAAAAAAAATATAATAAAAAATAAAATAAAACATTTTACTCTTGACATTTTTTTTCCAAATTCTAAAATGAAGGCACAGTAAAGCTTCGAAAATTTGTATTTTCAGAGTTTGAAGCGTCGGCGCCTTTATTTCGGAAAATAGACAAATTAATCACATACAATTTTTTATTGCTGTCAAAAAGTTGCACCAGTTTCATGTACTATCTTCATAGAAATTTGACATTTTCATGTCCGTAAAAAGCACATTTTTTCAAGGGTCTGCCTCCTTTCCTTGGCAGTCGTTTATACCGGTTCCTAAAGCCCCAATTTAAAAAATTATCAAACAAAAATTATAGATTGAGATTCTTGGAATAAGTTGGGCTATTGCAAAAATTTCGATTGGACCCCCTCCTCTCGAATTTCGATTAGCATATATGTACCTAACTACCTATTTAACCTATGTACTTATATGAAAATCATGCAATGATTTTATGTGTAAATCTTTGAATTTAAACTATCCATTTTGAAAATTCATCCAAATACATTATTATAAAAAGAATTAAACACGTATTTTCAAAGTTCGTCAAATTCTTTATTAAATTAAGTACTGTTTCGTAAAAATTCTAAATTTGGTAAAACTCTGCATTGTGCAATTTCGTAATTCATTAATTTTATTAGATTTTAAAAATTGGAGAAATTTTCAAAATTTGAAAAAATTTTATAAAAATTAAAAAAAAAATCGAGGCGATAATATTTCTTGATCATGACATTAAATTTTTTTTTCAAACAACTACAACAGTATTTCTCTTAACAACTTTTTTTTAATGAATGCAAAAAATTTTTTGTTTAAAATTCAAAATTTTAAAATTTGGTGAAGCTTGAAAATTTTATAATGTTTAAATTTTCGTTAATTAATTTTGAAATTGAATCAATTTTGAAAGGTTTTTTGATTTTTACAATTTCTAAAATTTTATAATTTCGTAATTTTAATTTTATAATAAATTTTCAAAATTCTGTCAAGTTTTCAAAAAAATTGACAAGATGAATTTTAACAATTTTTATAATTTTGCCAGATTTTTAAATTTTAGTAAAATTTTGATGTTTGAAAATTTAAATCTTATTGTGAAATGATAAAATTTTTCAAAATTTGTAAAATCTGGTAGAGTTTGATAGGGTTTACATTCTAAATTCATTTTTAAAATTGTATCAATTTTGTTGAATTTTGAAAATATTCAAAACAAAACTTTCAAAAAAATTGTGAGAATCATACTATTAAAAAAAATGAATTAAAACAACAACAAAAAAAACATGAAAAGAACACCACCTTGATGAAAATTTTCAATTTTTTCCTAATGATGAAAAAAAAAAAAATCGAGGGAAAAGGCTTCAAAAACAAACAAAAACATTACAATAAACGAGGATGACGAATGAAGGGCAGAAGGCGAAAAATGCCTCAAATTGACAAAATTATTCCAAGTTTACAAAAGCGTGAAATTTTTATCAACTTCCGAGTTGAAACAATTTTTTTTTAAAAGAGCAGATAAAAATGGAAAAAATTCTCTTGATGCTTTTCAAAAATCAATGTACTTTGATAAAATATGAAATAGAAAAAAATGATGTTTCAAATCAATAAAATTATTCTTAGCTTCCAAATGAAAAATGGAATGAGAAGCTGAATTTATCTCAATTCACATTAATGAAGTACTTAGGTAGGCAGCAAAATAATTCGTTTTTTAATACTTCTCTAAGCGAAAATAAAATGGAAATATCAGTGTTGGTAACAATTTCAGAAAAACATCTAATTAGCACATACAAAGGATTGCAAATCGTCAACGTGGATAATTCAAGAACCACCTCATTGATTTAGTTCAAAATCAACAGACTTCTATTTTGGACAAACTTAAAACTCTCATGAAAATTTCAATTCGTTCTGAAAAATGAAATGAAACGATAAAATTAAACCTTATTATAAATTTTGACTCGAACTCTACATAAAATAAAGAATCGAACCAAAGACTAATTACCCAAATTGATTTATTCCTAATTACGTCCCCGATTACCAATCTTCAATCGAACCGGAAATTACAAATTACGAGTAGAATTCAAAAATTCCGTCAAAATTGCAAAGCAACCATTACTTAGTTTTATTCTATTTGACAAACGGGGAGAAAAAAGGAATGATAATCTCTCGTTTAAATCGTATTAAATCATAATTAATTCCAACATCTTCTCGTAATTAATTATTCGAACCAAAGAGGAAGAAATCGTGTATAGGTAGCTGGTGAGACAAAGTACGAACAAACATTTTGTACTTATAATAATGAAATTACCAATGACCTCCGAAACACCTTATTTCATTTTGGTATAAAATGCAGACGATACCGATTAAATAATGGTGCAAAATTAACGAAGGTGAAAAAGTTTCTTTTTATCGAGTTGGAGATGTTTTTCGGCTAAATTAAACCCGTCTGCAGAAAAAAGTTTATTTCTTGCCAAATTAAGCCATATTACCTTAACTATATTTTACAACCATCATAAAAGTCGAGTCGCAAAACCAAACGGGTACACGACCTCCGTATAGTGAACTGAACGATGTAAACAGAAGTGGATAAATTATACGAAATGTCGCTATTTTTCAATTTTTCGATCGCTAGCTTTTTTTTTTTAAAAAAAACAGTCTCGAACAAATGGAAGTGTGTTTTTGCAAAATTGGGTGTTTTTTTAACAAGTAAAAATGCCACCAGATCAAAAAGACTTCACCAAATGATAATACGATTATGGAATTTTTTTTCTTTCGAAAAAATACGATACGCAATTTATTATACTCGTGTGTACAAATAGTTACATGAGTTTTTTCTCGCAGGCACTACTTTTTTCTCCTCGTTGCTCCTTATTGATTATGACAGAAACGAGTTGTTAGGATTTTGTTACAAATTGTAACCCGGAGCGTAGTATTTTTCATCGCTATAAAACGGTATTTACCGACCTAGCAGTTTTATTCCTATTTTTTCATTTTTTTTTTTTTTTTTTTTTTTGGTTCAAATTAAGTATGGTATATCGTTTACCAGATATTGAATTTTCAATTTATTTTTTTCGGAAATATTTAAACCGATTTTATACTTGATTTACCGATGAGGGGAAAAAATCGCCGAATTCAATTTCAAGGCCAGTCAACCGTAAGATTTGCCACATTTGGAAATTTTTCTGCAAACATCGAACAACGCTTCATAAATTTCAAACACGTAAACAAAAATTTCGTTTGGAAAGCAAACTAGTTATTTTCAAACCATAAACCAGCCAATGTTATCGAAAATTTCTCCTAAATAAATCTTGCTCGTGCAAAATGAAAATTTACGAACCATTGTTTGGTACACAGTGGAGCTCAAGGTTGGAAATTACCGCATTATGAAAATGCATAATTTAGTTCCATTTAGAATAACATTGACCCTTCTCAATAATACAATTCAAAAATCATTTTGACTCGTGATGCTTTTTGTTTGAAGTTTGTGGTTTCATTGGGAATTCTGTTTCTATATGAGATGTTTGTAACGTGAATACAATGATTTCACAATGAAGGTACACTATAATAACAAATACTTTACATATATAATACTGGAAACTTCAATAGGGACAAGTGACCCCAACAAAAGCGCTCTTTCAGCGGCTCGGCATGAAACTATTCTCAGACTTTCGACCGATCGTCATGTCTTCGACCAATCAGAGGGCGAATCACGCGACGATTAGTCGAAAACCTGGAATTAGTTTCATGCCGAGCCGCTTAGAGAGCGCTCTTCTTGGGAGTCAAATCAAAAGCACAGAGTTTCCAGTATTATATATGTAAAGTATTTGATAATAACTTGAATTACACGTCAATGAAATGGAATGCATAAGGTATGAAATACGGTGAGCGAAATTTCACCTAAAAATTATTACTCTTACGTTATTTTTCAAGAAATTTAATTATTTTGATTTAGATTAAATGAAAATAACAATATGAATAGAATTGTGTTTGCTATGAGAAATTTCTCAAGCAGTAAAAATTTTAATTTTTATGGCTTAACAACCCTACTTCAGTCGTGAATTCGAGTTAAAAACAACAACAATAACAAGGTAAAACAAATTAAATTTCAAGAAGTTTTGTAACATATAAAATGTTTTTAAAGAAAATATTTTATTGGTTCGGAATTTCAAAATCTACCTCTAAACGAAATTTTTTCGAGTTCCTTTTTGAATAAAATAAAATTAATGAAAATTGATTTTTGAGAAAAATTTTAAAAATATTTTCCTCGCTGATTTATTTTTTAATATTTTTAAAATTAAACGTCCCGAGCAGCACAATCGACAAATTATCGAAATAAAAAATCGACAGAATATCGAATTCGATAAAGTGTCGCGTTAGTTCCGCATAAATCGTGAAATTATCTTTCGATATATAGATAGATTATCGACGAATTATAGTTAGCAAAAATTTCGAGATTATAGTAAGATATTTTATCGATAATATATCTATAATATCGAAAGATAATTTCACGATTTAGGCGGAACTTTTGCGACACTTTATCAAATTCGATATTCTGTCGATTTTTTATCGATTTTTTATTCCGATTTTTCGTCTTTTACTAGCTTCTTTCTATAATTAAAAATCAGTAATTAGCATAATTAATACATTAAACTATGCCTAAACACATTATTCATGTTACGGTAAGAGGATCATTTCAGAAAAAGTCAAAAAAAATTATAAAAAATCTGCCACCCGTGAGGCTTGAACCATCTACCTCCTGCATGGTAATCCTCTTCCTTAACCACTATGCCATACCTTATCGTTGAGGAATTAGCAATAAAACGCTTATAATAGGCAGTTTAGTACTTCCAGACGTGTTGGACTTGGAAAAATTTTCACCAATTTGGAAATAATTTCAAATATCGTCACAAAATCGTTGAAAAATCGTTCGACAAATTTCAGATTATTTGTCGATAATGTAGTTTCAAATATCGTCACAAAATCGTTGAAAAATCGTTCGACAAATTTCAGATTATTTGTCGATAATATAGTTTCAAAGATCGCCACAAAATTGTTGAAAAATCGAATTCGAGAAATTTCAGATTACGTGTCGATAATAAAGTTTTAAATATCTTCACAAAATCGTTAAAAAATCGAATTCGAGAAATTTCAGATTATTTGTCGATAATATAGTTTCAAATATCTTCACGCAATCGTTAGAAAATCGAATTCGAGAAATTGCATATTATGTGTCGATAATATAGTTTCAAATATCTTTACAAAATCGGTAAAAAATCGGATTCGATAAATTTAATATAATCTGTCGATAATATAGTTTCAAATGTCGTCAAAAAATCGGTAAAATATCGAAGTCGAGAAATTTCATATAATCTGTCGATAATATAGTTTCAAATATCTTTACAAAATCGTTAAAAAATCGAATTCGATAAATTTAATATTCTTTGTCGATAATGTAGTTTCAAATATCTGCACAAAATCGGTGGAAAATCGGAATCGATAAATTTAATATTCTTTGTCGATAGTATCGTTGACGAATATCGTCATAAAATCTTAATAATATCGAATTCGATGGTTTTTAGATTTTTTGCCTATGAAGTTGTACCGATAAATCTTTGTAATATCGTGAGAACATCTATAGATTTTCAAACGATTTTTTATCGATACGTTACATCTTCCGATATTATCGATCGAGTGTGCCGCTCGGGGTACTGAAATTACCTTTCAAACAAAATTTTTGTTTTTGAATCTTTTTTTTTTTGAAATGAGCTAATTTTGAGCATATTTTTTTTTAAATATTGAAAAAAAATTCAAAAAACTATTTTTCAAACCAAGTTCTAAACAAATGTTGTTCAGAAAAATTGAATTTAATGAAATTGGAAAGTTTGTTGATACGAGAGGTAGGTATTTGTAATAGAACTAGAAGAAAATTTGGCAACACGGTCACGAAAATGTCGAATAAAAATTTAAAACGTAAAGAATGACATTTATTGTGACTTCATATCACAAAATAATTAATGTAAAATTACAAAAAAAAAAAAAAATCAACTTGAATTATTTCAAAAGTAGTTGGAGTTCGTGTTTTGAATTTTTTTTAAATTCATGGAAGTTCAAAAATTGGTCTAATTTTAAAAATTAAAAACCGACCAAATTAAAACTTTTTAATAATTTTGAAATTTTCGATCGTCGGACACGTTTTTAAAATTTAGAATAGAATAGAATTTTATTTTATTTAATGACGCCCGGCGTCTAGGCCATTAACGTCAGCTATACAATTTATACCACTCAGAAAATAATTTTAAACAGAAAAATACTAATACTAATAATAATAACATGAAAAACGTAAAACGAATAATATAACATGATGAAAAAAAACAAAGCGAATATTGTAACATGATGAATAAATAAATGAGTGAAAAATGTAAAGTGAATAATATAACAAAAAAATAAAGAAGTACATTAGATTTATTATATGAGCTCATATAATTTGGTAACTTTAAGAAACAATAGTATTTTTTGGCATACCATCTCGCTATCTTCATCGACATTTTTGTATTTGAAATTTGGTCCGAGAATTTTGTTTTTTTGTTCCAAGTGTACCTCACATGAGTCGAAAATATGTGGTATTGTCATGTAGGTATTGCATGGTTCGCATTTTTTTAGAGATCTTTCAGTGAATAGCGGACTGTGGGTGTATGCTGTGTGGCCTATTCGAATTCTGGCCAAGACAATTTCCTCTTTTCTGCTTTTACGATATACGATTGTTTTTGGTGGTGAGATTAGTTTGTGGAGCTCAATGTATGTCTTGATTTCACCAATGTTTAAAGTATCGATCTGAAGACTGGCTGGTAATTTTCTGACTCGATGTCCGAAAGGCTCGTATTTACTGTATTTGTTTTCCAGGTGCGAATGAAAGGTTTTGAAGTAATTTAGATGATGTTTATTTTCGGCCAGTTTAACGTAATATTTTAATGCGAGATAATTTCTTCTTTCTTGTAGCGAGATGATTCCCATTTCCTCCATTATTTTGGCGATAGGGCTGGTGCGAAAGGCACCTGAGCACAGGCGTAAAGCCTTGATTTCGAATAGCGTTTAGTTTATCTAGGTCTGATTTAGCCGCTGTGTTATAGATGATAGATCCGTAGTCTAGTATAGATTGAAGGTGGCTTGTGTATATACGCTCCAAAGATCTTCTATCAGCTCCCCATTTCGTGTGACTTAGCTTTTTTAGTAAGTTTATAGCAGAGTTTGTTTTTTGTTTCAAATGGTTTAGGTGAATTTTCCAGTTCATTTTTCTATCCAAGTAAAGACCCAGGAATTTATGCGACTGTGTATTTGTGAGTTGAGTTCCATCGATTTGTAGGTTTACATCAGGTGAATTTCGCTTTCGATGGAAATTTAATACAACCGTTTTGCTTGGTGAAAATCGTAGTCCTTTATTTGAAATCCATGTTTGTAAGTGGTTTATCGTGCGCTGGAGAGTTTGTTGGATTTTTGCTATGGAACTGCCTCTCATATAGATAGCAAAATCGTCTGCCAATATCGAGTAGTCAACTGGTTTCTTAATTTGCGTGTGGACGTCGTTTATTCCTACGATAAATGCGGGTGGACTGACAACTGATCCTTGTTTCTTGAACATGTAGATTTGATAACGTTGCACCTATTCGTATTTTGAAGCTTCGATAACTTAGAAAGGCAGAAATGAAACGTGGTAGATTGCCTTTTGAGTCCCAGTTTGGCAAGTTCTTTTACAATAGTCAGTCTAGGTATCATGTCAAATGCACCTTCTACGTCGAAAAAGACGCATACAGTGCATTGGCCAGTAGTAAATCCATCAAGTATTTCCTGCTGAAGTTTAGCTAGCTGATCTATTGTTGATCTTCCTTTTCTGAAGCCGCATTGTTTGTTGTCAAGTAGGAAATTTTTTTCAAGGTGATCCATTAAACGCGTTACAACCAGCCTCTCCAGTATTTTACAAGGTACCGACGTTAGTGCAATTGGACGATAGCTATTTGGATCTGTGGAAGGTTTGCCAGGTTTCAAGATTGGAATGATGTGCGATTCTAGCCATGATTTGGGTATTTTGTGCGAATTCCATATTTTATTAAAGAATTTGAGTAGGAATTTCAGGTTTGCATCGTTCATATGTATAATCATTTCAGCATGAATATTATCAGGACCAGGAGACGAGTTTTTGGTATTTTTTATTGCCTGTTTTAATTCTGCCATCGTGAAGTCTCGGTTATATTCGTATTTTACTCCATTTTCGTCGAAAATTCTGTCGTCAAATTCAGGATCAGAGTGATTTGTTTGAAACTGCGGTGGAAGATTTTGACTTGAGGTTTTATCAGCAAAGGTCGAAGCTAATATTTCAGCTATTTCTTTTGTGGAGCATTCGAGTAAGCCATCAGGAGAATGTAATGCACTTATTTGAGTACTAGAGGGTTTTCCTGAGATGCTTTTAATTTTTTTCCAGAATTCTTTCGGAGGAGTGTTGTTGTTGATTGTGGATAGAAATTTTTGCCACGAATTTCGCTTGCTTGACCGTACAATTTTTCGAGTTTGTGCTCTTATGATTTTCAGCTGTAGCAAGAGTTCTGGTGTTCGATATAGCTTGTAAATTTCGAGTGCTTGTTTTTTCCGAGTTATGGCTTCTTTACATTCTTCGCTCCACCATGGTACATATCTCTTGGGTGGAATCGACTGAGAAAACTCTCAAAAAATTTACAAATCAAAAAAGTTGATGAGTATTGAAAAAAAATTAAAGGAAGTTGAAGTCGAATTGAAAATAAAATTATTAATTGTAAATTGCCTGTAGAAAAAAAATTAACAATGGGGAAAAACGTAAAGTGACGGTTATTAAAAATTGAAAAAATTTAAATATTTAATTATAATTACCTACACTACATTTATATTTTTTTAAATTAGAAAAAATCTCGGAAATAATGCTGCAGAAAAAGTAGGTAGGTAGGTACTTAAAAAAATCAGTCGAAAAAATTTAAAAACTTTTTAAAATATAGTTTGAATTTTTTTAATGAAATTTTTTTTTTTGCAAAACGAATCTTTTAAGAAAAATTTTCAAAAAAAGAATTCTGATTAGATGAAAATTTTTCTGAAAAAATCATCCCATAAATATTTTTTTTTTTGAAAAATTCATTCTGTAAAAAATTCTCTTTTGGAAAAAATTTCTTACAAAATATTTCTTCCACAGAAATTCTAAAAATAATGAGAAAAAAATTGAAAAGAACCAAAAAATGATTGATTAAAAAAATCAGATTGAAATTTAGCACCGAAAAAAAAATATAAATTATTTAAAATTATTGAAAAAATTACCAAATTCGCTTTTTAGAAAACCATACATCAAAGCAATAAAAAATGAACCCAAGAAATAACTTCGTCTACGCTTTTAAACCCCATAACATTAAGAACTTGCGTCATTAACCAGGCTTACATATCAAAACATTCTGCACATATACAACGATACCAAAATACATGAATAAATATCTTACGTACGTTTCGTTGGCACAGTAAAATACACGGTTCAAAGACCCTTCGATAGACTATAAAATTAGACGCAGCTCTAGAGGGAGAAAGAAAAACGAGTCATGTCGATATGTTGCCTATCTTATGCAAACCAAATAAGTCGAAGCAACGAGCAAGTACTCAGTGGAAATTTACCTTTCCGGTTGAACGAGTTGAAAAATAGAATTTAAATGCGGCCGACTGGCAGCATCGACAGAAGAAAAAAAATCATCGTCTTGAATCCGAAAACCAAGAAAAACTTGGATGGCTAGGGGAGCTCTACGATGAGGAATTTTAGCGAATACTCGTAGTATTAATGAAATTGTGTTTACACGCCGATATTTCATATTTAGAACGGCTACGGCGATATTTAACTTGAAGAAAAATGCCGGCCATTTATCCTTTTATAAAAGATTGATTTCGCAAACTTGGCCAAGTGAAAAATTAACGATCAATTCTTCAGTAAGCGTATCGACGCCAAGAGCCCTATGTCGAGTTTTTATTTCGCTAAAAGGATAACGTAATTAATGAATTTTTTTTTTCTAATTCGTAACCAAACTAGATTTTTTGCCTACGAGATAAATCTCGTTCGTCTTTTCGCCATATTGATGCTTTTCAACGCAGCTTACGTTAGATGAATCTGGTTCGGATGCGGATTTTTTTTCTCTTATATGTTGGTTTTTGAAGAAAAATAAACGATAAAAACAAACGTCTTTTCGGGTATTATTCGGTTAGTTTGTGGAAATGACATGACTGAAATTAATGATTTCAAATGAATAAAGAGAAAAGTTGTACTTTACGTATGTATATTGTATAGTTCGCTTTGTTATGAATTTTTATACGGCTAAGCGTCGACGTTGTAAAAAAAAAATTCGCGGTTACTTGAACTGTGGCTTGTAATAAGTGTACGTATAGTTCGTCTTTACAAAGTTATTCGGTATTATTTAGAATTCTATTTAACCTTACAACAGTTTTGCATTTTAATTACTCGTATTTGCGAATTTTCTGTCGGTATTTCGTGTAATAAATTATTTAAAAATAACAGTCGACTACGAACTACAAGTAGGTGTATAAAGTTTTAAAAAGCAGCACAGACTTTTCTATAAATTACCAATCAGATATTACTAAAGACCATAAAAAAATTTTTAAGTGCATTCTCCACCTCTCATTCCTCCACCCCACCACTATTCCCTAAAACCTCACTTTTTCATTAAAAATTTCCATTTTGGGAATCATGTGAGTAAAAATTTTGAAAATTTTATGGTAGGTGGAACTAGTGATGACAAATTTGTGAAAATTTTTCCTTTTTTTTTTTTGTAATGCATTCTAGCCAGAAATCACCTTACAGGGGAATCTTGCCAACTCGTCAACTCAGATTGAGCTGAAATTTGACTTACTGAAAGAGCATATCACACAGACCTCAGAACCAAATTTTCAGCAGCCAAAGTTGATTTTTCGATTTTTGGCAATTTTTTTTGGAAATGGCGAAAATTTACCATTTGTAGGTAAATCAAAATTGTTTACAAAAATTGTGAATTTTGAGATAAAATTCTGAAAATAGGTTTATATGTTACGCCTAAATCGTGAAATTGCCCAATTCATGATGAAATAGCAAGAAAATTATCTATTTTATGAATTATTAGGAAGAATTACCCTTTTTTCACGAATTCTTCAAATTCTTCAATTTTTTTTGGTAATTTTTTTGTTAGTTTTTTTTTCTTTCAGATTAGTATACTTAATTTTTTTTGTAAAAGTAACCTTTAACAATTTTTCACCTTTAACCAGGTTTTTCTTACGAAAATTATTATTTGTCATAGATGATTTTACCTAGGTATTTTAAAAAAAATTTTTTTGTCAACGACACTTTCAGTTGGCGCTTTTTTATTGGTTATTTTTCACTGAAATTTTCTATCAAATTTTTTTTCAATCAGAGTGACTTTTTCTAAATTTTTTGATCAATTTTTATGAATTTTTTTCTTCTTATCGTCATTTTCCTGCCAGCTTTTGTTTGGTAATTGTTTTGTTTTGTCACCAAAATTTTCTGTCTATTTTTTTTCTCGGAGTCACTTTATTTCAAATTTTTAAATAACTTTTTTGTGTTTTCTTCTGTCACCGTTTTTTGGTCATAGTTTTTTTTTTTTTTTTTTTTTTTTTTTAACCAACGTAATTTGATCAGAGTGACTCATTTCAATGGCAGAGTTTTTGCTTGTCATGATTATAACCTCTATGAGTAGATTTTGGCCAATTTTTTGACAATTTTGTAGTCAGCATTATATTTTTCTGTCATTCTTTTGTATGCCAGAATTATTTTTGCCACTTGCTTTTTTCTGTCATAATTACTTTCCCTCGAGAGCTTTATTCTCAGAATTATTTTCTATTGGGGCAGGTTTTTAATTTTTTTTTTGTCAGAATTAGGCATTGTGAATTCGAGTTATTAATTGTGTCAGTTTTTTGGCAAAGTTCTTTTTTGTTATGATCATCGTTTGTTAATGTTAATTTCGGTAGAAAAAAATTAAATTTTTTTTTTAAAAATCAAAAAAAAAACTCATAAACATTGACAAAAAAAATGGAAAAAGTGACTCTCACAGAGAAGAGATTCAATTGAAAATTCCAGTGAAAAAATAACCTATCACTAAAAAACATCAAATAAAGTCTAAAAGTGAAGTTGAGTGGTTGACAAAAAAAGCTCAATCTGAGGTGACGAGTTGACAAGGTTCCCTTGTTAGAAATTTTCAAACTCCACTTTTTCAAACTGTTCATTCCACGGAGCTAAGTCAAAAAATATTTCTACCATAAAATTTCGTTTTCGCAGACAATTCAAGTAAAATTTTCAAAATTTTTATACAAGTACAAAAAACACAATTTTCAGGACTTTTCAGCCAAAATGCGAAATCTCAGAAATGTAAAAATATTCAGGTGCACGAGTATTACTTTTTTCACGTTCCATGAACATTTTGAAAATTTTGGTTAATTTTATGATAGAAATGTATTTCTTCACTTTGACCTTATGGAATGAAAAATTAGAAAAAATTATGATAGATAGTACTAGATTGGATTCACATTTAAATGAAGAAAAAAATGTATCTATGTGTGCCAGTTTTGAAATTATAAATTTGAAAATTTATAAGAAGGTTTTTGGCTAAATTCGTTGCAAAAAATCTAAAAAAAATGCTCACAAAAATCCCACCTCTCCCTACCTACCATTTAAATTTCAAAATTTTTACTCATATGGTTCCCAAAATGGAAATTTTCAATAAAAATGTGAAGTTTTTATGTATAGAGGTTGGAGGGTGCGCCCTACAATTTTTAGAAAAGTGATGACAGGGCCGATTCACATGATTATTTTAATCGGGGTACTCTTTTGAAAAAAATACTCCTAGGATGCGATTTTTGATACTCCAAAAACCTCACAATTTCAGAAATAGCCTATCTCGGATGAAATAAAATTAAACGATCGAGGAAGAAATGCGCCCATCGGAACTCGCAAACGTTCACCTCTAATAAAAAGTGATAAAACTCCAAGGGGAACTCATCAATAAAGCTCTCGAAAAGTATTTGGCGCGTATTGCGAGAAAATTTAATGAAATTCAAAAGTAAATAAAAACACTGCTTCGCGGCATCCTACTAACATACCGTAAGAAGATTAACGACCAGAATCGTAATCGTTGTGAACCATCTTCCTCGTATTTATTTTTTATAACTCTTCAAACTTTGAAGAATTCTTTGAAACCTTTATAATTACACACTGCTCTGCTCGGCTCGCTCTCATGTACGCTCTCGAGCGAACATTTTTCCCAATCTAAAGGCAAAAAAGCAACAGTTGAACGCGTCCGTATAGTAGGTTCAAACTATCCGCATATGGATTATGGAAGTATTTTCTATGGAAAAAAAATATTCCGCAGCTGGAAAGCGGTAGGTAATTGAGTGGAAATATTTTCCCATTAAATATGCGCATTTTTACACAAATATTATTCCCTAATAGATGAATTATTTGCAATACATAATCAAAAAATACACTTCTAACGTAATATGCACATTCGAGCGTGAATTTATTCCATATATCTAATAGTGGTGCAGATTTTAACGAATCCAGATTATCTACGTACGAGTGTATTGTTGTATTAAGAGTATATAATTTGGTGCCAGATATTTATTTTATGCTCGTCTTTTTAACTATACGTATGTACAATCTTGCATTATTGTTTCTATTATATGACATAAAGCGTAATAACAATGTCGCGTTTGGTTGATCTATGTTCAAAAAATATGCTTCGAATGGCATCCATTGTGAGCGATATAATGTTTACGAGGAAATAAGATGTACGCTGAATATCCTTTTAAGCGAAATAATGTATTGTTTATTCTTCGATTTTCTCGTTCTTCGTTGTCGTAATAGTATGTGAAATAGATATATTAAAATATGCTATCAATTATCAGATCTGCAAAACCGTACCAAGTTGGTTCAATATTTGAAGAGAATATACCAAAAAGGGGGCTCAGAATAGGCATCAATAATTCATTTTCATATTCACTACATCAGAACATTTTTGTATTCTTTTTTTTTACACGCATCAAAAACAAATTTTATGACAAATTTTTTGGAAGAAATAAACGAAAATATTTTTGGAAGAAAAAAGTGTCAATTTTTTGGAAGAAAAAATTCCACTTTTTTAAATGACAAATTTTTGAGAAAAAAAAGTCCATTTTTGAAGAAAAAGGTGTAAATTTATTTGGAAGAGAAAATGTCAGATTTTTTGAAAGAATTGGAAGAAATAAATGTCATTTAGAAGAGAAAAATGCCAATTTTTCAGAATGAGAAAAATAGAGTAATTTTTTAGAAGAGAAAAATGTCTATTTTATTTTAGAAGAGAAAAATGTCAATTTTTTTGGAAGAAAAGAAATGTCAGTTTTTTAGAAGAGAAAAATGACAATTTTTAGAAGAACTAATGTCAATTTTTCGGAAGAAAAAATGTCAGATTGTTTGGAAGAAAAAATGTCAGATTTTTTGAAAAAAAAATGTCAGATTTTTTGAAAAAAAAATGTCAGATTTTTTGAAAAAAAACAACAAAAAAAAAACAATGTCATTTCCTTGGTAGAGAAAAATGTCAATTTCTTCAGAATAGAAAAATGTCAATTTCTTCAGAATAGAAAAATGTAAATTTTTTAGAATAGAAAAATGTCAATTTTTTAGGAGAGAAAAATCTCAGTTTTTTAGAAGAGAAAAATGTCAATTTTTTTGGAAGAAAAAAATGTCAGTTTTTTAGAAGAGAAAAATTACAATTTTTAGAAGAAATAATGTCAATTTTTCGGAAGAAAAAAAGGTCAGATTGTTTGAAAGAAAAAATGTCAGATTGTTTGGAAGAAAAAATGTCAGATTTTTTGAAAAAAAAGTCAGATTTTTTGAAAAAAAAAACAAAAAAAAACAATGTCATTTCCTTGGTAGAGAAAAATGTCAATTCCCGAGCGGCACACTCGATCGATAATATCGGAAGATGTAACGTATCGATAAAAAATCGTTTGAAAATCTATAGATGTTCTCACGATATTATAAAGATTTATCGGTACAACTTCATAGGCAAAAAATCTAAAAACTATCGAATTCGATATTATTAAGATTTTATGACGATATTCGTCAACGATACTATCGACAAAGAATATTAAATTTATCGATTCCGATTTTCCACCGATTTTGTGCAGTTATTTGAAACTACATTATCGACAAAGAATATTAAATTTATCGAATTCGATTTTTTAACGATTTTGTAAAGATATTTAAAACTATATTATCGACAGATTATATGAAATTTCTCGGCTTCGATATTTTACCGATTTTTTGACGACATTTGAAACTATATTATCGACAAATTATATTAAATTTATCGAATCCGATTTTTTACCAATTTTGTAAAGATATTTGAAACTATATTATCGACAAATAATCTGAAATTTCTCGAATTCGATTTTTTAACGATTTTGTGAAGATATTTAAAACTTTATTATCGACACGTAATCTGAAATTTCTCGAATTCGATTTTTCAACGATTTTATGACGATATTTGAAACTATATTATCGACACGTGATATGAAATTCCTCGAATTCGATTTTTCAACGATTTTGTGGCGATATTTGAAACTACATTATCGACAAATAATCTGAAATTTGTCGAACGATTTTTCAACGATTTTGTGACGATATTTGAAATTATTTCCAAATTGGTGAAAATTTTTCTAAGTCCAACACGTCTGGAAGTACTAAACTGCCTATTATAAGCGTTTTATTGCTAATTCCTCAACGATAAGGCATGGCATAGTGGTTAAGGAAGAGGATTACCATGCAGGAGGTAGATGGTTCAAGCCCCACGGGTGGCAGATTTTTTATAATTTTTTTTGAATTTTTCTGAAATGATCCTCTTACTGTAACATGAATAATGTGTTTAGGCATAGTTTAATGTATTAATTATGTTAATTAATGAGTTTTAATTATAGAAAAAAGCTAGTAAAAGACGAAAAATCGGAATAAAAAATCGATAAAAAATCGACAGAATATCGAATTCGATAAAGTTCCGCCTAAATCGTGAAATTATCTTTCGATATTATAGATATATTTTCTATAAAATATCTTACTATAATCTCGAAATTTTTGCTAACTATAATTCGTCGATGATCTATCTATATATCGAAAGATAATTTCACGATTTATGCGGAACTAACGCGACACTTTATCGAATTCGATATTCTGTCGATTTTTTATTTCGATAATTTGTCGAGTGTGCTGCTCGGGTTTCTTCAGAATAGAAAAATGTAAATTTTTTAGAATAGAAAAATGCCAATTTTTTAGAATAGAAAAATGTCAATTTTTTAGAATAGAAAAATGTCAATTTTTTAGGAGAGAAAAATCTCAGTTTTTTAGAAGAGAAAAATGTCAATTTTTTAGAAGAGAAAAATGTCAATTTTTTAGAAGAGAAAAATGTCAATTTTTTAGAAGAGAAAAATGTCAATTTTTTTGGAAGAAAAAAATGTCAGTTTTTTAGAAGAGAAAAATGACAATTTTTAGAAGAAATAATGTCAATTTTTCGGAAGAAAAAAATGTCATATTGTTTGAAAGAAAAAATGTCAGATTGTTTGGAAGAAAAAATGTCAGATTTTTTGAAAAAAAAAACAAAAAAAAAATTTTTTAGAATAGAAAAATGTCAAATTCTTCAGAATAGAAAAATGTAAATTTTTTAGAATAGAAAAATGCCAATTTTTTAGAATAGAAAAATGCCAATTTTTTAGAATAGAAAAATGTCAATTTTTTAGGAGAGAAAAATCTCAGTTTTTTAGAAGAGAAAAATTACAATTTTTTAGAAGAGAAAAATTACAGTTTTTAGAAGAAATAATGTCAATTTTTCGGAAGAAAAAATGTCAGATTGTTTGGAAGAAAAAATGTCAGATTTTTTGAAGAAAAAAAAAACAATGTCATTTCCTTGGTAGAGAAAAATGTCAATTTTTTTATAATAGAAAAATGTCAATTTTTTAGAATAGAAAAATGTAAATTATTTTAGAAGAGAAAAATATAAATTTTTTTGGAAGAAAATAGTGCCAATTTTTTGGAAGAAATAATGTCAGTTTTTGGAAGAAAAAAATATCATTTTTTTTTCTAGTTTCCAATCATTCTCCAATCAAATAATTGTTTTCATTTTTTATAATAATTATTCTTAAATAAGGAAATTTTAAACCAATTATAATCAGAAATTTTTGAAGAACTTTTGGCAAAAAAAAAATAAATAAAAATTTTCAAATTCTTTGAGAATTTTCCCATAATTTCAAAGTAAATTCCACTCCCCCTCAAAAAAAAAATGAAAAAAATTGTCAGTTTCAAAAAAAAAGTTCAAAAAGTTTTTCAAAAATATTTTAGCAATGGATTTTTTAACAAGCAAACTTTCAATTTTCATCAAGAAATTTCACCAAGAATTTTTTGGAGAATAAGTATTATTTTTAGAATAATTTTTTCAAACAAAATTTTTCTAAAAATCTGAGAACTAACTCTAATTTTATAGATCAAGACAAGAACTTACGCAGATTTTAAGGACCAATTTCTAACACTTGTTTTAAAAATCCCATCCCAGGATTGGATTCACCCTTCTCACCCTGCTGTGCTCTTTTTGAGACTGAAATTTTAAAACGTGGATCCTTTTTGAATATTTAATTACGTATCGAAGATGAGATGTCAAAAGCACTCGGTATTAATCAATTTTTAAGAAGATGCTGGGATATTTTTCTCGAGGTCATCGTCTCGATACACTTGTTTAGAATACAAATCTATAAGGCTTGCTTTTCTTCTTTCAGCTGCGCATCGTCGTAGTAGAAAAATCGTTAAAAATGAGTTTTTATACGGGGACCAGAAAAAAAGGACCAGCTTAACAATATGGCTTTATCTTATCCCCGTTGAATTTTTCTTCATCTCCGTTAATAAATATTGATGACCGTCGAATCGCCTTCTGCCAAAATACAAGCTCGAGAGAAGAAAAAAGAAGGAAACAACTCGTAACCGTGTAACGTTCAAACAGCAACAGCGTGTAACCATCGATTACACGCAATGACATTTTTATGTGGCGGATTAATCAGGCAATTTTCATGCGCACCGCTCCGTGCAAATTTATCGTTTCGAAATTTTCCAAACGCTGAGTCGCGCGAATCTATACATCGAGTCGCTTTTTCCGATTGTCGTATAATTGGATTACGTAACCGGGTTCAGCTCATGGCTCATTTGCAGCCGGAAGCAGCCTACAAAGTTATGATGCGAATAACCAACCGCATCTTTAGTAAAACAAAAAGGGTTAATTTTTACATCGCAAAGTTTTATTCGCTAGAGTTTATTCGAATTTTAGGTTCAAATTTGAAACTTCCAAAGCGTTTATCTTTCCCGGGTACACGTATCTACCATTTACCTAGCCGTGCTTGCTTTTAAATAGTACGAATAATAACTATAGACGGCTCAAACTGAAGGATTTATAATTTGCACGAATGAGCGATAATTTATAGACTCGGATTTTCGTTTGATTTTATAATAATACTGCGATTTTATAATTTGTCAAAATAAGTTCGAAAAATTGATTATTCATGTCTGAATGCGATTCGCGATGGTAAATTGAAAATGAGTAGAAGAACTACGACGCACGTCATGGCAGACTCGAGAGCTTTTTTTTTTTTTGGTAAAAAGTTTTTAATAAGGAAAAATCTATGTAAAAATTCTCTCGAAAGATAATTTTTTTACAAATTTTCTCGATAAACCAATTTAGTTTAAAAATTTCTCTAGGAACTGACTAAAAACTGGTAAGAAAGTTAATAAATCATAGGTAAAAAGGTTTCAGATTTAAAAGATCGAGAAAAATTGAAACAGTCGATAAGTTTTAGTTTAAATAAATGAGAAAATTCTTAAATAAAAATGATACCTAAAAAACGAAAAAAAAAATATATAAATATTAAAAAAATTAGAAATAGTTAGAAATTGAAGTTGACACAAATAAAATTGAAAAAAAAAATAACTGAAGATTATATTGAATTTGAATAGAATACGGTAGCTAAAAAATTTCAGGAAAGATGAAATATAAAAATACTAAAGTACCTAATCGAAAAATTGAAAGAAGAAATTAGAAAAAAAGTTCGCGGTATTTTTTTTTTTTTTTTTTTGAAAAAAAAATCAAGCTGCATCAAAAATAAATTGAAAGTTCGAAAAAAAATGAACTGAAGATGACGACAAATTTGAAAAAAATCAATTAAAATGTTAATTGAGGTGAATATGGGTTTGAAAATGTTACATTAAAATTTTTTTGAAAAATTGAAAGAATTAATTTTTTAAATAAAAAACTGAAAAAATTAAAGTTGAATCCAAAATAAATTGCACGAAAAAAAATGAAAAATTACTCAAATTGAAGATCATTAAAAATTGAAAATTTGAATTTACCTACTTGGATAAAATTAAGAAGAAAAAAAATGAAATAAATAATGAGAAAAATTTCCAGTTTAAACAATTCAGAAAAAAAGAAGAATGAAAAAATTCGGAAAACGATCTATTAATTTAAAAAAAATGGTAGGTACCTAACTGAAAAAAATTTAACTACAGATCACTAAAAAAATGAAATAGGTACTTAAATAAATTCAAATAATGTTTATTATTGAATTATTGAAAAATTGTAGGAAAATTGAGGTGAATTGAATTTAAAAAAATTAGAAAAATTGGAAGAATTAATTTTTTTAAATAAAAAACTGAAAAAATTGAAGTTGAATCAAAAATACATAAATTGCACAGGAAAAAAATGAAAAATTACTCAAATTGGATATCATTAAAAATTGAAAATTTGAAAATACTGAATTTATACCTACTTAGATAAAATCAAGAAAAAAATTAAAAATTGAAATAAATAATGGGAAATATTTCCAGTTTAAAAGATTCAGAAAAATTGGAAAATGCAAACACTTGCAAAAGTTGGTCTATTAATCTAAAAAAAAAAAAAATGGCAACTGAAAAAATTGAACTACAGATCACTGAAAATTAAAAAATTGAAAACAACAATTTAAAATTCCTACCAAGAAAAATCAAAAAAGTTCAGAATGAAATGAAAAATTGGAAAAAACATAAAAATTTACAAAATTTTGGAACTTGAGCATTTCTTCTTGTGCTTTTATATATGTATAACCCATCAAAATTGTTCCTCTTCAAGAGAAATAACTCCCAATTTTTAAAAAATACCAAATGTGAGAAAATTTTTGATTTTCTTCTTTTTTGAGATTGAGGAGACTGGCATAAGGCAGATGTCACTTGAAATTCAGTGAGAAGAAGTTGAATATTCAAAAGTTTCCCCTTTTCTTGGAACAGTTTGTGGTCTTCAATTTTTTAATTCTTCTGTTGTTTTTTTTTTTTTTTTTTCACGATGATCTTTACTTAATTGGTTTAATGCATAATAATAATTCTTACCAATTGATGTGCTTACATTTCCTAGGAATATTCAGAATAAAATACCTAGGTAGTGAAAAAGGACCATTTCAGGATTTTGGATACTTGAAAGACTCGACGTCGACTTATACGTACATAATTGAAATTTTCGTACTCACCTGAAACAAAAATTAAAAACACAAAATAAATACTTTCAATTTACACGAGTAAGTTCTGAAATTAAAATTACAAGAATAATAAAATAGGTACATAAATCACGTTGATCAACTAACTGGACTCCAAATTTTTTGAAAAATTGGGGTGCTCCAAGATAGAATTTTGAATTAAGGGGGGGGGGGCGCCTATAAAAAATTTTTTTTGGTTGAATGCATAGAGTTGACAAGCAGAATTTTCTAAGACCTTTGCATGACGTCGATTTGATTTTTCATCTATGAAGTTTTGAAGAAAAATTGGAAACTAATTTCATCTTGCTTTTTTTTACAAAAAAAATTAATTTTTGATTTTTAAAAAATAAAATGCATGGAGTTTTCAAAAAAAAAATTATATTCATTTTGCATTTTAATGATGTCATTTTGTAGAAATTATTGATAAATTTTTTGGAAAATCAAAAATTTTAATCGTCAAAATTGGAGAAAAACACGACTTTTTCTTAATGCCCCGTTTCCAGAAAAACTATGCAACCCACGAGGTTTTTCCTCAGAATGTTTTTTATTCAGTACAGTCTGGTCTGTAGTCTGACGAGAGGGTTTTGCGAAATTCCTACTTTTTCCCCTGATTTTATCTAACTTTCTTATAAATTTCATCTTAGTATTCCATTCATCTCGAAAGAAGTCGTCGGAAAATTATAATTTCGCGAAACCCTCTCGTCAGACTACAGACCAGACTGTACTGAATAAAAAACATTCTGAGGAAAAACCTCGTGGGTTGCATAGTTTTTCTGGAAACGGGGCATTAAGAAAAAGTCGTGTTTTTCTCCAATTTTGACGCTTAAAATTTTTGATTTTCCAAAAAATTTATCAATAATTTCTACAAAATGACATCATTAAAATGCAAAATGAATATAATTTTTTTTTTTTGAAAACTCCATGCATTTTATTTTTCAAAAATCAAAAATTAATTTTTTTTGTAAAAAAAAAAGCGAGATGAAATTAGTTTCCAATTTTTCTTCAAAACTTCATAGATGAAAATCAAATTGACGTCATGCAAACGTCTTAGAAAATTCCGCTTGTCAACTCTATGCATTCAACAAAAAAAAATTTATAGCCCCCCCCCCCCTTAAGTTGAGAAAAATAAAAAATTGGGAATAAACTCGTGGAATAACTTTTAATGGGTTTTAACCAGAAAAAAGCAAGAGTTTGGAAACCATTCAAAATTTTCATTTTTCTCAACCGTGAGGGGGTGGGGTCACTGAGAGTCACCTAAAATTTTATTAGGGTTATTTTTTTCTGGTTGAAATAATTTCATAAGTCGAAACTTTTTTTCGGGTCGAAATAATTTTACAAGTCGAAACCTCTTCTTTGGATGAAGCCTTTTTAGAGTCGAAATATTTTTGTCTATGGTTGAAGCTATTTCACAGTTGATGAGTTGAGCCATTTTTTTCTGATTGAAGCCTTTTTAAAGTCGGAATATTTTTTCCATTCGGAGAAGGTAATTTTACAAGTCGAATCCTTTTTGAAGTCAAGTTTTTTTTCCAGTTTGATGTAATTTTACAAGTCGGAACATTTTTTCTGTTTGAAGTGATTTTACAATACAAGTCGAAACCTTTTCTCTGGTTTTATACTTTTTATAGTCAAATATTTATTTTTGGTTGAAGTAATTTAACATTTTGAAATGGTGAAACAAATTGCCTACGAGTGGTTAAAAATACAAATACGTTATTTTTGAATAATTTTCGAAACATATTGGAGGAAAAAGGCACCAGCTTAAAAAAATATCAGCCATTTTCACGTACGATGAATACAGTTTCACGTTCGGGGTATTTAAGTTAATCCGGAATGGGGTATCGGTATTGCAAGTCAATTCCATATATGAAGGAAACATTTGGCATGTACTTTTGTTTTGCGAGAATTAAGAGAAAAATGAAAATAAACTCAATAATTTGAAAATTACTCTCGCGAGTTTTATTGGCGAACGAGTTCGAATCCGTATTCGCTCCATAAAGAAAAACTATCGCGAGCACCAGGTGGAGAAATGTACGTAACTGCGCGAAATATAACGTAACATGTTTCATTTCAGAAGGGGAGGGAGGGGAGGGAGTGAAAAAATACCGCTGTGAAATTTCTTAGTCGATGGTGTACTCACCCGGCAGCGTATTTTAAACACTGGAGTAGAAAATTTAAAAAGCTCGTCAGAGTCAATATTAGAATTAATGTAAAAGTTAATTTAAACCGATAAGAACACAATAGATGTTGTGAGAGTTGCATATACAAGTACATGGTTCAGAATTCAGATAGACGGTTTCACTCGTGCTGAGTCGGAGCATGTTAAATATTCGTTTAAAATTTCGATCATTTAATTAAACACGCTCGCAGTTGCTTGTTTGATTAAAACAAAAATACAAAACTATTCAACTACGACTATACGAGTGCGATTTCGAGCTGAAAATGTCATAAACTTTGAACATATTTTAAACTCGACGCGGTTTACAAAGTATCTCAAAAGTGTAAAAGCAAATATATACATTAACAGGCTTGAAACTTCACACAAAACTAGAATCTCGATGCCAAAGGAAAACTTTGATCGTGCGTATGTTACAGACGTTTTCCTATTAATTTTTTTTTCCTCTTCTTCGAGTCTAATTACGAGCCGCTTTAAGTGATTTTAGAACGTTGCTTAAATAATATGTAGCTTAGCACTTGGGGGAAAATATAAATAAAGTTTCGGGTACTTCGAATTGCCCCTTAAGTATAATATATCACCTAACATTTAAAGTTTTTATTTTTTGGATGCTTTAGATGGATGTGAGTAAGTTGAAAAAATTAGTATTTATTTGAATTCTATCGAATGGCCACTTGTTCGAACGTAGATGATGGTTATATGAATACATACTATTCATTTACAAATACGGAGATATAACTACCTTACCTAAAATACTTTTAAAAATTTTACTCCTAAAATATCAAATTAGGGATTTCATTTTTTTAAATTTCTTAATCAGAATTCGTTTTTTTTAATTTTTTCAAAATTTTCTTCACAAAATAATCATTTTTCGGTGATATTTTTTTGAATAGGTAATAAAAAATGAAAAAAAAAAAACATTTCTTTCAAAAATCAATCCGAAAAAATCTATCCTTGAAATAATGTTTTAAAAATTTTTGGGAGAAGTCTCTAAAATTATAATTTCTTAACAAAATTTTTCAGAAATACCTTGGATTAATTTTTTGAAGTACCTGGTTAAAAAATATTACTTAGAAAAAATGTACATACCTACCAATAAAAATTTTTGCAACAAATCTTACTCAATTTTTAAAAACTCTTCACCAAAAAAAAATATTCAAAGAAAAATTATCTGATTTCTTAAAATAAAATTAAATAGGTAAAAATTTCAAGTCAAAAAAAAAATGAAAACATATCTCTGAAAAAATCTTTTTGCAAAGAATTTAGCATTATTGAAAAAAATGTCAATTTGAGCGAAGTGTGGCCAAAAAATCACTCGAAGAAAAAATTTAGAAGAATTGGAAAAAAAAGTTTAAAATTCATTGGAGCAAATTTTGTTTTGAATTCGCTCAAGAGTGAAAAAATAGAGGAAATAATGTCGAAGAATTGAAAAAAAAAGAAGATGAGGGAAATTAGCTACTCATGAAATATTTTTACGAAAATCTCCACCTTTTCTTTATTTCTCCTAAATCAAGAAAAAATAATTCAAAAAGTATCTCTGAAGTCACCACCTTGGAAAGGAAAGAACATCGGTTTAAGAAATTGCTCTTGAGAAAAAATAGCAAAAAAATTCTCAACTAAGATCATTTAAGCAAACAGATCCGAAAAATTGACTGACAAAAATAATTGTTTTTTTATAGTCGAAAAAAAATGGCGGGAATTAATGTTGAAGAAATTTCGAAAAAAGCGTTAGAATTTTTTTTTTTTTTTTTTGCAAAACATGGGTCCATTAATTTTTTAAAATCTTTATTTAAAAAAAGATAAGAAGTACTTAGGTACTTGAAAAACAGTTTAAAATTTATTGAAACAAATTTTATTTTGAACTCTCTGAACTGAAAAAAATATATATAAATTCGGAGAAAATAACGTTGAAAAAATTTTCTAAAAACGAAGCGAGGAAGATCATCATTTATTTATTTTTTTTTATCTCCACTAAATTTTTTTAAAAAGTTCTTCTAATGTGGCATGTTGCGAAAAAATATTTAAAAAGTGTCTATGAAGAAATCATTTTCAAAAAACAACAACAACAACATTGATAAAAATTTGAAGAAAATTTGCAACAAAAAAAAACGTCTTTTTCAAGATCATCTGAGAAAAGTGACTTCAAAAGAAAAATCACTTAAAAAAATTTTCTATATGAAAGATTTTTGAAAAATCCTGTTTATCTAAGTATTAAATTTTAAAATAATTTTCTTTAATTAAAAAAAATCTCATGAAATTTATTTTTCAAATTTTCAAAACATTTTTCGTCGAAATTTTTTCTTGAAATTATTTTTTTAAATGAATTTTTCTTCAAAATATTTTTCTTTTCTATTTTTGTCGTTGAATTTAGGTACCTAATTATTGTTTTTCTCAACATTTTCCGTTATTTATTTACTTTATTTCATTTTTTTTTGTTCGTAAAAATTATTTTTGAGAAGAAAATATCGATGATAATTGATAGGTAGGTACATAATAATAAATTTTAAAATAGTTTGAGTTTTCCAGCAAAAAAAAATCTGATAATAAAAATTTAATAAAAATAAACCTCTTCCTCTATATAGACAAAATTAAAAAAAGGCAACTCAACACATACCGAACGTTGAGAGAAAATTCAATCAAAAATATCTACTCTCCGATGACCCTCTCTCTTCTTCAACCCAATTTTCTTCAGGAAAAAAAACAAACGATACTAAAAACCATACGTATCTATAACAAAATCCGAGAAAAAATCGATAAAAATTTACAACCCGTTATTTTACGCGAAAATTAAACAATTTCGTTGAAAATATGACCGTTAAAAGTGCCCAACATCCCGCTGACCGTATCACAACCATTTTTCGAGCATTCCAAAGGGATATCGTGTGTGGAATTCCATTATGAAAAAGCAGCATGGTATCCACTATTATCGTAAAGGTACCTACAGTATACCAGAAGATAGTACAAGTAATTGAGAAACCATGAAGTATAATATAATGGATTCAAATCGATAATAAACACAACAACAGTGTGCATATAATTATACATATTTGCAAATTATTGTCCATCTGAACATATAGAGAGTTGTTGACGTATGAGAAGCTGGTTGTATATCTGTTTGTACGAGATTGAATTATCGATGTATCATTTTACAGCCATAAAGTGAAGAATGCAGGGAAAAGGCAGCTACGTGTGAATTATTCACTACGAAGGGTACACTATACAAAAATACTCGCCTTTATGGCCTTATTAAAATACATAAAAATAATTTTCCTATTCGTCCTGTAGTCTCCACTATTGACTCTCCTATTTATAACCTATCTAAATTTATTACTAAAATCCTTACCTATTCTCCTAATCTTACTTCTCCTTATAATGTCAAAAACTCTTTTGAAATCAAAGATCTTCTTAATTTACTTCCACCTAATCCTGATTATATTTTTATCTCTCTTGATGTAGTTTCAATGTTTACTAGTATACCCCTCGACTTAGCTTTCAATACTATCTTAGAACATTGGGATCACATAAAAGTAGAATTCGGTGATAATTTAGTAATGTTTAAACGTGTCCTCAATTTCGTACTATATAACAGCTATTTTCTTTTTAATGGAACCTTTTACAAACAACTTGAAGGTGTTGCCATGGGCGATCCTTTCTCTTCAAAAATTTGTGACGTTGTTATGGATTCCTTATTCGACAAAATTATCGACGAATTTCAATCAGACATAGCCTTCGTTCGCAAATATGTTGATGACAGCATTTTTTACATCAAAATTTCTGCAGTGGACCGTCTTTTCAAATTTGTTAATGAACTTAACAAAAACATACAATTCACCATTGAAAAAGAAAATCACAATCGAAGCATAGTATTTTTGGACCTAGAAATCATTACAAAAAACAACACTTTCATCACGAAACATTATGTAAAACCGACTTCCAGCGGCCGATTTTTAAATTATCATTCCTTCCAGCCCGCTCAACAAAAAATCAACGTTTTGAAAAACCTCATTCAAAGAACTTTAGGACTCACCCATAATGACTTTTACGAAGAAAAAATTGCATACATTCGAAATATCACAAAAATGAATGGTTACCCGGAAAAATTAGTCAACAACCACATTAACAATTTTCTCCATAATACTCATCTTCCTACAAATGTTCAACAACAACCTAGGCCTAAATTCTATGGATTAAATTATACTGGCAGAAATTCCAAACAACTTCAGAACCTATTTACAACTTTTGACAAAAATACCAAATTGGCCTTTAAAAATCCCAACAACCTCTACCAATGCATCTTCACAAAAACAAAAGATCGTATCCTTCCTCTCCAGCAGAGCAATCTTGTTTACCAGTTAAACTGCCTTAATTGTCCTGGAGTATATATATTGGAGAAACCTCTCAGAAGCTTGTGAACCGTTTGAAACCACATCAACGCGACATATCCAATCAAATTGAAAACACGGCTCTTTCCAAACATTGTAAACAACTTTCCCATACTTTTGACTTCCAAAAAAAATGTAACTCAAACCGTAAAAGAAAATTTTTAGAAAGTCTTCATATCTTACGAAACCCGAACTCAATTAACGACAAAAACGACGTGAACGGTATAGAACCCTATAAACATTTGGCTATATTTTGATTTTTCTAAAATTTGTATTTTTGTATGTTATAGTATTTTTCATCATTTCGTTGTTTTCTTCGTATCGGACTTGATAATGAATTTCGATGAAATTCGAAACGTCGCCCAATTTATTCGTATACTGTATTTTTTTCGTTTCGCTTAAAATTTGATCTTTATAATAAAATATTAAGGTACACTATACCTCTACGATAAATTTTGCTCCATTAAACATTACGTAAGCATAAAGATGAAATCTGATAAAGAATATTATAAAAATCTAAGATAAAATGTTAATCTATCAAGTATAAACGATTCTGATTGTCGAGATGAATTTTAAAATTTGCTTTATGAAGGGTATTACGATGACGACTCGAGTAACGATATAATTTTAATACATGTTTAGCAACCATATCGAAATACACACAACGTTCGCGTAGACTGTTATAAATTTTTCATTAATCCATCTTTATTCATGACGACGTCTTCGAATATCAAAAAGAGTAACTCGGGATGACGTTTTGAAATTAACAACGTATAGATAGGTTGGTTCGAGACACCAATATAGGCGGTCTAAACTATTCGATATGGGTATAATATAATGAAAACATATTCAATACACGAGGTGATAAACTTGAATATAATTTCATTAGCGAATTGTAAATATAGGTACAGGGTGGCGAAAGTTGATTAATGTAATAACTCAGCCCCCCTAACCGAAACTATTTTTAACCCAAATGGCTTTATGTATATCGGTGTATAAGGTACTTGTTAAAACAAATTTAGGTTAGAGATGAAAGTAATAAAACGTACCCTCAAAATCAACCCCTTATATACCGGATGTTTCTCCAAGCCTCAAAATAGTCTACTTTTTCATCGTTCGCATTCACTTCGAGCCAGGCCTTCTCCAAGAAGTTAATTTCAATTAACCAACGCTTACGTGGTCGCTACGTGTGGTATAAAGGTATTGAAAAACGCGCCGAAAATGAGAAAAAAATAAGCCAGCGAGGAGAAAAAGCAATTTTGACGATAGAAAAATGCGAATAAATGAATAAAAGCTAATATTTCGAGCTCAACGTTTCACTTTGGCGACTTCATTTACATTTAAAGTTGAAAAAAAGCATAAAATTGAAATGTTTCATTGAACACATAAAAGTGTTTATTTTAGGGAATTTTTTTCAAATATCTTCGAAGTAGATTTAATTTCGATGATAGAAATATATTTCTGTTCGAAAATTTTTTTCAGATTGGACTCGACCAGTTTCTTATTATTTTCAATGCTTGTTTGTGAAAAACGGAAATGGTTGTAATTTCCGGTAATCTCGACCAGATTGATTGAAATTTCAATCACGAAACCGCAAAACCATCACCAAAGCTGCAGCCGCAAGTAATAATTAACGCAGGAACTCGAACAATGGTCGAGTCATGTTGTGTGGGTAGTGAACTTTGATACAAAAAACCAAACCAGATTGGCGAATATTTTCGAAGCTTAGAACAAGAGAAAAAATAAAAGAAATACTAAACAACGCTGAAAAAAGTTCACGCCTTCGAACTTGGCCAGAATACAAAATGACATCGAGTCAATAAAATTCTGCCAGGCTTTTCCGCATCTTGTATAAATGTCGACCAGTCATCTGTTAAAATATTCTGCAAAGTTGAAGTAAAGAAAAGAAAAGAAAAAAGAAAATGGTAGGACAATAGTCTCTTATGCAATGTTTAGATTTATCTAATATGCTTATGATATGAAAGCAGCGAAATATGCATCTTTTGGATTTTTATTGTGTTTAGACTCATCGTGGCGGAAAACTGTACTTACATTGGGAAACTACGAGAAGATTATTTTTTAACAAAATTATTACCATTTTAGCTATAAATTTTCTAAATCCCGGTTACACTAAGACGGTTTAAATGTTGAAAATAACCGCGCAACGTTGGGATTTCCGACATACAAAAGCGCGTACAGCGTAGATTGTGGGAAAAAACGCAACCTCTGGTATAAGCATTGGGTTGAGATACCGAGAAGGGGCGGATAGGCTACAACAATGATTGCGATTTTCCTCCTATATCACACTTCACAGTTTGACGGTGATGAATTTACAAAACATTTGCTATATTTTTTCACTTATGGGAAGTCTTGTGTCTTAGGTGACAGGTTCTGGGGTTGGGAAATTTTTACGAAAATTTTCATCGTATTTTATTTGAATTCATTTCGGTAGTTTTAAAATTAATTTTTTATACGTGTTCCAAATGTTTCCTGTATTTTCATTTTTCATGGGTTTTAAACTTTTTAACGTTTTTTGTGAGTTTTCAAAGTTTCTTCCACTTTTATGTGGAAACTCTTTTCCATATGTCTTTTTTACAATTATTGTTTTAAATGTATTTTTGAATAAAATATCGTCAAACTAAGTAGCCTTGTTTTTTTTTTTTTGTTTTTTTTTTCAGTTACCATTCTTAAACAAGCGCAATGATCAGCGCCAGCAGCCACTAACATTTTTCTAAAATCTTCTAAAATTCTCTATAATTCACTTAATAAAACTATCTCAACCTTTGTAAAAAAAAACAACGAAATTTTTTGAAATTCTAGAAAATTTTCTAAAATAGGTAACTACTTTGAGGTTTTTTAAATCTCTTAAAATTCTAAAATTTTGTCGATTCTTCCTAAATTCCATGAGATTTTGAAATGTAATATTAACTTTTTCGGGCACGAGGCCCAACTACCCCAGATTAAAGCATCATCACTTTTTAGTATCTGTATCACATAAAATATTCAAAGACCCCTGCATTTTTTCAGCACCCCCCCCCCCCCCCCAACTGACAATATTTATACTGAGAATCCCCAAAAAAGAACTAATTAGTAAACCGATTCAAAAATCCAATATTACTGAATGACGAGAAATGCCTTTCAAGTTCTGAACGAAAAATGGAAATTGTCTAAAGGGACACGTGTTTCTTTTTTTTGAAAAAAACAAAAAAATGTTGTCGAAAATCCATTGAAAAATTTTGAAAAATAAATAAGTTATGAAGACTTTTCCAAAGCCCAAATGCAAGAAAATTTCAAACAAAAGTTATGTATTTTGATCTCGGGAATAATTTTGATTATTACAAAAAATTTGATTCGACCACTCCTTCTCCTCCATTTTGAAAATCACGTACGTAAAATACAAAATTATTATAAATGTACATGTATAATGCAAAATTTGAGGGGAAGGTATGGTCCAATCAAAAGTTTTGTTATAACAAAAATTGTTTTAAAGACTTTGATATACAACTTTTATTTGAAAATGTTTTCAATTGGAGCATTAAACACAGATATAGAGAGATTTTTTGGAAAAGAGAGTTCACCTCCCTCTTTAAAAACCTTATATCTCTGTACCTAATTCTTCAATTGAAAAAATTTTCAAACAAAAGTTGTACGTCAAAGTCTCTAAAACAATTTTGGCTATTACAAAAATTTTGATTGAACCACTCATTCCCCTGCAATTTTGCATTATACGTATGCGATTTTCATACATAAAAAGTGAAATTGGAGGGGAACGAGTGGTCCAATCAAAATTTTTGTAATTACCAAAATTGTTCCAGAAATCAAAATACACAACCTTTTTTGAAAAAAATTTCAATTGGGGCCATTTTTTGACATTATTTTTTTTGTTTTTCTAAAAAATCCCACGTAGTCCTTCAGACAATTCCATTATTATTCCACTACCAAGTTATTCGATCATTTGAACATTTGGATACTCGGTACCCTCGTCATTTAATCACTTGACCAATCGGTCACTTAGTTATTCAAGCTAGCATTCAATCATTGGGCCATTCAAACATTTGTTCACTTGGTCAATTCATCACATGATTGCTTAAACATTTGGCCACTTGGATCTTTCGATCATTTGGCGATTCCACTACATGGTAGTCCTGCCACCGGTCTTTCAAAAAATTGTTCACTTGTCCATTCGAACATTCAGTCACTTACTTATTTAATCCTTCGGTTATTCTGCCACTTGACCATTTAGTCATTTGGTCGCCTGATTACTCAATCAGGTAGCCTTTTTGGTCATTCCCCCACATGGTCATTCAAACATTTCGTCACTTGGTCATCAAATCATTTAACCATTCCACCACTTAGTCATTCAAGCATTTGATCATTTGGTCATCGAAACACTTGATCATTCTGTCACTTGATCATTCAAACATTCAGTCACTTGGCTCATTAGCTATTTGATCACTTGATCAATCAGTTACTTGACCATTTAATCATTTGTCCACTGGCCATTATCGTCTTGGAAAACATCTGTCAATCAAAACCCCAAAATATTTCAAAATTTTGCAAAATTTTCCAAATTCTTTAAAATTCTATAAAATTTTCTGGATTTTTCAAAAATCTTGTAAAATTATCTCATATTCAGTAAAATCTTAAATCCTCAAATATTCTATATTTCTATCGAAATAAAATTCTGAATCTTTCTTTCTAAAGTACGTAAAATTTTTTCTAAAATCCACTGAAGTGTTTATTCAATATATTTATCAAGTTTCTAAAAATTCTCTGCTATTCTGAAAATTTTTCTGAGGTGCTCAGTGAATTCAGGGATGCTTTTGGTCACAGTGTTGGATTTTCGGCTACTTTATTTGTGTTTTTTTTTGGGGGGGGGGGGGGGGTGATTTAGATCAGAGGTTCAACAGCAAGATTTTATAAAATCTTCTGAAATCCAGTAAAATAATATTTCAGTTCTTCTGAAATTCTATAGATTTTTTTCAATTCTCCGAAGCACCTATACTCGGAAGTTTTTAAAAATTTTTGAGAATTTTATGAAACTTGTTGAAACATATTTTAAAATATCCAAAAATGTTTTGAAAAAAAAATGATCATTTTTTTATCTTTTGAAAACAACGAAAAATAATGTTTTTTTACGAAAGAATTGATGAACGAAGAAACATTCGAAAGAGAAAAATCATGATTCATTTTTATTTTCTTTAAAAAATATCTGAATTCAGTTTTTTTTTTTTTTTTTTTTTTTTTGAGAACGAAAGAAAACCGAAAAGAAAAAAATCCTTAGAAATTAATCAAGCCTCTCAATTTCACTATTAGTTACATTAGACTTTAACAAACAAAAAATGTTGACTCAACAAATTTCCTAAGCTACCTATACCAAGTCGCAGGCTCACAGCGATAATCCCAATACAGACGACATGAATAACATAAAGTAGAAAGAATAGTTGACTAGACATCCGACATCCAAAACAAATTCCGCTTATCCTTCTGTTACCCGAGTAATCCTTTCGAGAACGAATTAATCACCTAATGTGAGATTGTATTTTTCACATTTGGGGTAAAAAATATAAAAATACAACACACTCGAACGACATATTCCAGTTTCCAGTATATACTCGTACGTATGTAACTGCCTCGAACACATAATTATTGAATCCGAACTCGAGATATCGTCGACTGATTCTCGAGGGGACTGTCGCAAATCTTCTTCGCGTCGTCAAGGAGGAGTTAACCTGAGAGAGACGAGTTGAAAATATCGTATCGATACTTTCCAGCTCCACCAGTGTATACTTATCATAGGGACACTCAACGCTGAAGGGATTATAAGACTATACGCACACATGAGGGAGACCTTATTAAAGGTTAACTTTGCCAATGTACCATAATACGTATAGTTCGGCTGAGATACATAGCTGGCTTCGTGGACTCGTCGACTCGTCGTTAAACATACGTCAAAGTTTGGCGAAACTCGACGACATATACACAACATAGGCATTAAATATGAAAATTTCTACATTAACGCGTCATACCGCCGCCTATCTCTTTGATAATAAAATATCTTTACGAGTACGTGCCCGTACGCCTCGTTCAATGTAGGTAAATTGTATTAACGAAAGTCTCATTAATTCGCGTTAATTTAATTCCTCTTAAATCTGTCACTCACAAAGTAAAATATTGTTAGCGAGAGCGAAATCAAAGCAACGGCTTGTATTATAAAAGTCTTAAAACGATATTCAATCCGTTCTTCTCGTTAAAAATTTCCAAATATAAGATGGAAATTATGCGCCAGGAGGAGGAAACTTTATATAGAAAAATTCTTCGCAGATACCTGCATTCAATTTCACCAACACGTGTAATGTTTCCAAACGTCGTATTTCTTTTTTTTCAACCCTCCACTTCCTCGTACATCGTTGGTCTCTGATATGAGGCGAGATTTCGCTGTCTCAGCGATGCTATAGCGAAAGCTGCCGCGTCTTCGGAGAACCAATACGTAAGGAGGAATTATTATAAAATATATGGCCGACAAGAATGAATAATGGTTTTTCGCGAGCTTATACGGTTCGTTTTGATTAAACATTATCCTAAATATTCGTGCGAAAACCTATGCTGCTACTATACGCTTCGCAAGAAAATATTACATTCAACGTTTTACACCCCTGAAAATCTAATAACCACCGCGACCATGTAATCCATTTTATATTAGCTAATCTCATTTAACGACAATGCCATCGCCTAGCCCAGGTTATGCTTCTCTTTACACGGCAACCAAAACAACGTATGTCTCCATAGGATCATCGCTTTCCATCTACCTCATTCGAGCTCCAACTACATGCAACATTACACGTTTTCTTCGGCTTAAATCATGTATATTATCTCAACGCTATAACAATTAAACCCGCTCGTCTGACTTTTTAATGTTTTCACCTTCCCTCTACTTCGTATATGCAAAAATTAGCCCACTCCCACGCACGCACGGTAGGGAAATTCTTAAATTTCAAAGCCGCTAGCTACGAATACGAATCAGCACATGTATAAGACCTAATTTTCCACAAACTTTGGATTCCAGTCCAGTCGCAATTCCAATGTCAGTATTTAACATGTGCGTGCTTCGGTATTTATACTCAACAACGCCTTATTCGCGTCCTACATTCGTCACGAACCTCGCGTAACACTTACATTCCGAAAGGGATAATTTCAGTTGCGGTTTATTATACCTTCCCAAAATGCGCCGCGCCGATCAAATTACCCAAAAAATTTCGCCCACCTTTTTTAATCCTTCGTTAGAGTTTATTTTTAGTTCGAGATGTACTAAAAACAGGCCTACATTATGACCTAGTTGTTCCCTGAAGCGGAAAAATGGCGTTAATTTTTTTCAATTATTCTTGACCCGTCTCTTCCTCTCACTCTCGCTCTTATTTCTTATTTTTTTTTACTACACACAACCACAAACTTTGTTTACATCAACCGTTTGGTCTATAAAGTGTTACGTGTTTTTTTTAAATGTATTAACTACCTGGAGTTTTTATAAAAAAAATTATCGATGAGAGGTATAATCTGAGATTGGAAATTATTTCTAAAATGTCAAAAAAAATCAAAAAATGACAAAAAAAAAATATATTTTTTTTTTGCGACGGACGGTTCTAAAATATTAGAATCACCCGGTAAACACACCGCCTGCTATTCGTATGCTAAAATCACAGAGACGAAAATCGCGGTCTATTCGCATACGAATAGAATGCGAAATCAAAGCAAAAATCGAAGAAAATTTTCTCAGATAAATTCGTATACTATTCGTGAGCGAATATCATGCTAAAATCGTATTTAAAAACCTGTAGATGTTTTGTGGGATATTAGCGCGATATTCGCTTGCGTATCGCATGCCTGAAATCACATTGAAAACAGGCAAAAAGTTCGTACGATATTACCCGAGCAGCACACTCGATCGATAATATCGAAAGTTGAAACGTATCGATAAAAAATCGTTTAAAAATCTAAAGATGTTCTCACGATATGATACAGATTTAGCTGTACGATTTTATAGGCAAAAAATCTAAAAACTATCGAATTCGATAGTATTACGACTTTAGGACGATATTCGTCAACGATACTATCGACAAAGAATATTAAATTTATAGAATCCGATTTTTCAACGATTTTGTGCAGATATTTGAAACTATATTATCGACACGTAATCTGAAATTTCTCGAATTCGATTTTTCAACGATTTTGTGACGATATTTAGAACTATATTATCGACAAATAATCTGAAATTTCTCGAATTCGATTTTTTAACGATTTTGTGAAGATATTTGAAACTATATTATCGACACGTAATCTGAAATTTCTCGAATTCGATTTTTCAACGATTTTGTGACGATATTTACAACTATATTATCGACAAATAATCTGAAATTTCTCGAATTCGATTTTTTACCGATTTTGTAAAGATATTTGAAACTATATTATCGACACATAATATGCAATTTCTCGAATTCGATTTTCTAACGATTGCGTGAAGATATTTGAAACTATATTATCGGCACGTAATATGAAATTTATCGAATTCGATTTTTTAACGATTTTGTAAAAATATTTAAAACTATATTATCGACAGATTATATGAAATTTCTCGACTCCGATATTTTACCGATTTTTTGACGATATTTGAAACTATATTATCGACACGTAATACGAAATTTCTCGAATTCGATTTTTCAACGATTTTATGACGATATTTGAAACTATATTATCGACACGTAATATGAAATTCCTGGAATTCGATTTTTCAACGATTTTGTGGCGATATTTGAAACTACATTATCGACAAATAATCTGAAATTTGTCGAACGATTTTTCAACGATTTTGTGACGATATTTAAAATTATTTCCAAATTGGTGAAAATTTTTCTAAGTCCAACACGTCTGGAAGTACTAAACTGCCTATTATAAGCGTTTTATTGCTAATTCCTCAACGATAAAGTATGGCATAGTGGTTAAGGAAGAGGATTACCATGCAGGAGGTAGATGGTTCAAGCCCCACGGGTGGCAGATTTTTTATAATTTTTTTTGACTTTTTCTGAAATGATCCTCTTACCGTAACATGAATAATGTGTTTAGGCATAGTTTAATGTATTAACTATGCTAATTAATGAGTTTTAATTATAGAAAAAAGCTAGTAAAAGACGAAAAATCGGAATAAAAAATCGATAAAAAATCGACAGAATATCGAATTCGATAAAGTTCCGCCTAAATCGTGAAATTATCTTTCGATATTATAGATATATTATCGATAAAATATCTTACTATAATCTCGAAATATTTGCTAACTATAATTCGTCGATAATCTATCTATATATCGAAAGATAATTTCACGATTTATGCGGAACTAACGCGACACTTTATCGAATTCGATATTCTGTCGATTTTGTATTTCGATAATTTGTCGAGTGTGCTGCTCGGGTAGCGCGATATTCGCATAAGAATCGTATGCTAAAATCGCAGTAGAAAACGTGCAGATATTTCTTACGATATTAGCGCAATATTCGCTAGCGAATAGCATGCGATTTTCACTACAACTTCTTTCAATACGTTTTACAAATGAGAGAAGTCAGTTTCAAACATGAACGTGTACTTGAATGTATTGCAGTGACATTTAAACAATAAAATAAAGGTTTTTCTGGGTTTTTTGATTTTGTTGGGGAATTTTGTGTTTTGTTTGATGTTTTTTCTTCTTTTCAAGTAAAAACGCCAATGATTTGATTTCAAAGTTATAAGAATGGAGACGAAGGCAGAATTTCTTGGACGATTTCCACTCACAGTAAGTTAATTATTTTGAATTTATATCTTATTTGTGATCGCGTGAATCTGTGTGAAATTAAATTTTATCAAATCGTAAAAATTTTAGACGTCTCATCAGTGCTATAAAATTTTTCAATTGTTCCTCTTCCTTCTCCAATTTGAACGCAGTATTATGCGAAATTATAAGGAAAGGAAGAGTCAAATCGAAATTTTTGTAATAATCGAAATTATTTCTAAGATTTCAATCTACAACTTTTGTTTGAAAAAATTTTCATTTGGGACTGCGGGACAGCCCTTCTTCCCTCTCACAATTCAGAGTAATAAATATACGTTTTTATATCTATCTAATCTATCTATCTATCTATCTATCTATCTACGTAGCATTGGGCATAATTGGAGGGGGGGGGGGGGCTCAAATTGAGAAATTTTTCAAACAAAAGTTGTAGATTGAAATCTTGGTAGTAATTTTGATTTTCCTTAAAATTACTTTATCAAATGCCACTGATAGGTACTCCAAAAACTTTACGATTCGGCATAATTTCATTTTCCACAGATCTGCGATCACAAATATGATATATTTTCGAATAATTAATTTACTGCTGAGTGGAAATCATCAAAAATCATTTGCCTACTTTTTAGAGGCGAATTCCGAACGCTAATCGCGAGCGAATTAACAGCGAATAGAACGCTACATTCGCTGCTAATTTCGCGTACTATTAGCGTTCGAAATTAGCCGCTAAAAAAGCGGACATTTTTGATATGCTAATAGTACGCTATTTTCGCATGCTATTCGTATACGATAAATGCGAATTTAGCGCTCTATTAGTACGCGATTCGCATACAGTGTGTTTACCGGGCACCTATGCAGGATTTACTAGTAATTTATCTACTGTAAGTTTACTTATTATATTTTTTAGAAAGTAAAATGAGTGAGAAGTGGAAAACATTGTTAATTGATTAGATCTAAAGTTAACACACCTAAAATTAAAATTTCCTAAATTTTTCTGATTCACACTTCTCAATCATTTCCAAGTAAGGGGACATAATTAACTTGTAGAAGGTTCAAAACATAAGAAAATACAGATGTGGCAACAAAAAAAAAAATCACTCAACCGATTTGTACAATTCAATGTATAACTCGCTGGGTTTATAGGGGTTATTTGGCCCTCAACAGCGAATTTGAAATTTTTCAGTGTGGTTAAAAAAAATTAAATACATTTTTCATAAATAGGAAGGCATTTTTTTTTTATTTCAATAAAAAATACTATATTTTTTAATTTGAAAAAATCATATTCAAAATATTCTTCAAGGTCAAATGGGCATTGATTTCTAACGGTCATTTTGGGAACCCTTTTCAGAGGTGCAATTCTGAAAAAAGTACATATTTTTTGTAAGTACTTAGTCTAGATGCACAGCCTCAATTTTTTTTTATAATTCCAAATCGTGGCACGTCACCTTCAAAAATGTTTTTAAAAAAATTCTCAATTTTTTGCCTTTAAAACAGCCATTTTAAGTAGAATATTTTATGTATAGCAATATATCATAAAAATATACATCAAAACACATCATCAATATCATTTTGAACCAAATTTTTTCATTAATATTTATATTTTCTAAAATTTTCTTTTAAAATATCCGAATGACGCTATTTTGGAAATCTGTGATCTCCTTCCAGATGAATTCAACCAATCTTGTGTACAAATTTTTCCAAGTTGAAATACCTACTTAAGTGAAAATAGACAAAAAAATTGACTTTTTTTTTCGATTTTGCTAAAATTTTGACATGTGACCTATATCGAGGTAAAGAATGTCCGATCAAGAATTTTAGATCTCTAGATCACCTGGAAAGAAGTCGTAGGTTCCCAAAATGGCAGAATTTGTATACTTTAAAAGAACATTTTTGAAATTGATGATACATTGCATTAAAAAAAATTTTGACCAAAAAATGACTGTTTTAAGGACGAAAATGGTGGGAAAGTAGTTTTTTTTTTTATTATTGATATGACCCACCACGATTTAAAATTCTAAAAATACATTATAAATGAGTTTGCACTTACGTCCAGACTCGATAGATAATAAAAAGTTGTATTTTTTCCAGAATTGTCCCTCTGCAAGGAGTCACCAAAATGACCTTTAGAAACCTTAAAATATTCGTTTAACTTTGAAAAAGTGCTCAAAATGATTTTTTTCAATTTCAATGTATTACTCTTGATAATGTCAATGATTCCTGCAAGTTCGAAAAACTCGGTTGAAAACTGTCAAAAACAGAAATTTTAATCGAAAATCCACGTTCAACTTCACAAAAGGGGCGAAGGGTGAGATATCGAGCTAAAAATCTTGTCACAGAGGTATTAGACTATGAGGATTAACTTTCACTTGATAATTTGGAATTTGGTAGGCAGGGCCAAATCTCTCCTGTATAAACGTGGCAACACTCTTTTGGGCAAATTAAAAAATTAAGACTGGTATTTTGTAGAAAATTTAATTTTTGATCAAAAACGTTCTTTTCACTTTTTGCCTATCTCGAATATTTCAGGCGCTCTATGAGAAAATAATAAGTACACATTTTTTCTCCATATCGGAGAAAAGGTGTAATTAGAGAGCAGTACGATTGAGTACAAACAAAACTTAAACAAATTGGTATAAAATTTGAGGGGTCCGTTGTAAAAAACAACCAAAGTAGAAATTTTCGAAATTGTTTTATTTCGGATTCTGAAGGTGAATTTTACGAGAAAAAATTATAATGATATTCATTTTTTTTAAAGTAAGTCTTTTGTCACTTTTAAGGTTATTGTCACAAAATCAGAACTTTTAAAAAACAAAATTACTCCACATCTCGAAGCTAATAACGCTCATATAGAAGTTTAACTTCAAAAATTTTAGACCTCAAGCGCAATTATTTTGGTGGTGGGCATTTTTTATGTGTTCTATACGCAATCAGAGGAACCTACAGATTTTTTAAAATAATTTTTTGCAGAGCTTTAGCATTTTAAAAATCCCGAGCAGCACACTCGATCGATAATATCGAAAGTTGAAACGTATCGATAAAAAATCGTTTAAAAATCTAAAGATGTTCTCACGATATGATACAGATTTAGCTGTACGATTTTATAGGCAAAAAATCTAAAAACTATCGAATTCGATAGTATTACGATTTTAGGACGATATTCGTCAACGATACTATCGACAAAGAATATTAAATTTATCGAATCCGATTTTCCACCGATTTTGTGCAGATATTTGAAACTATATTATCGACAAATAATCTGAAATTTCTCGAATTCGATTTTTTAACGATTTTGTGAAGATATTTGAAACTATATTATCGACACGTAATCTGAAATTTCTCGAATTCGATTTTTCAACGATTTTGTGCAAATATTTGAAACTATATTATCGACAAATAATCTGAAATTTCTCGAATTCGATTTTTTAACGATTTTGTGAAGATATTTGAAACTATATTATCGACACGTAATCTGAAATTTCTCGAATTCGATTTTTTAACGATTTTGTGAAGATATTTGAAACTATATTATCGACACGTAATCTGAAATTTCTCGAATTCGATTTTTTAACGATTTTGTGACGATATTTACAACTATATTATCGACAAATAATCTGAAATTTCTCGAATTCGATTTGTTAACGATTTTGTGAAGATATTTGAAACTATACTATCGAAAAAGAATATTAAATTTATCGAATTCGATTTTTTAAAGATTTTGTGAAGATATTTAAAACTGTATTATCGACAGATTATATGAAATTTCTCGAATTCGATTTTTCAATGATTTTGTGACGATATTTAAAACTATATTATCGACACATTATATGAAATTTATCGACTTCGATATTTCAACGATTTTGTAACGATAGTTGTTGAAACTATATTGATTTTTTTCTAGTCAAAAAATACCTACTTTATATTCAAAATTGGATGGGAAGAAAGGGCCAAATCGAAATTTTTATAATAACCAAAATTAAATCCAGAATATTATTCTACAACTTTTGTTTGAAATGTTTTTTCAATTGGACCTCATCTCTAGCCTCTATTATTTTGCATTTACCTACTTACGTGTAACAGTAATATGCGAAATTAAAATTGAAAAAATTTTCAAACAAGTTATCTAGTTTTTTTGGTTTACTAGGTATTTTACTTGAAACCAGATCGTTGTTCTTAAATAAAATTTTACCAAGTTCAATACTACGATTACTATGTGAATACTTAGTATTTAAAATTGAACGAGAGGGAGGCGCCCAATCGACAATTTTGTAATGACCAAAATTATTCTTAGAACTTTAAGCTACAACTTTTGTTTGAAAATTTTTTCAATTGGACCTCTCCTTCTCCTCCAATTTTGCATAATACTCCGTTGATACTTATTCAAAATTGGAGGAGCGGAGGAAAAAGGGGCCAATTTGAAAAATTTTTCAAACAAAAATTGTAAATTAAGGTCCTAGAAATAATTTTAGTTATTATAAAAATTTCAATTGGACCCCTCCCTCTTCTCCAATTTTGCATAAGATGTTTGAATATTATAATCCAATTCGTATTATGCGAACGAACTCCGATGTTCGCAACAGACGCTTGTTTTGGTAGAAACTGCTGTATTTGGAACGAAATTCGCCAGCCTTAAGCGTAACTACGACTTCAAACTCGCCAGCCGGTCTTGAAAATGTGCGCGCGCATAAACCCATATATGCTAAATTATCTACAAAAAATCGATAGAATATCGAAACTAGATAATCTACAAAAAATCGTAATACAAAATCGATAGAATATCGAAATTAAATCGAAATAAAAAATCGACAGAATATCGAAACTAAATCGAAATAAAAAATCGACAGAATATCGAATTCGATAAAGTGTCGCGTTAGTTCCGCATAAATCGTGTAATTATCTTTCGATTTATAGATAGGTTATCGATGAAGTATCTAACTATAATCTTGAGATTTTTAAAAGAAAAATCGTTCGATTTTATCGAAAGTTTATCTGTTGATGGATTTTGCCAACTATAATTCATCGATAATCTGTCGATATATCGAAAGATAATTTCACGATTTATGCGGAACTAACGCGACACTTTATCGAATTCGATATTCTGTCGATTTTTTATTTCGATAATTTGCCGAGTGTGCTGCTCGGGATAAGATTGAAAAAATTCATTTTTTGAAAAAAAAATCCTCATTTTACTTTCTTGTGCGGCCTTGCCCCTTCAATTTTTGTGGTAGGCAACATACGTACTTATACATAGAACATTTTTTGTTAGTGGTACTCGATTGTATTCAAATCTGATTGTTTGACTTTTGGATTAAGTCTCACCCTCTCAGGAAAAAAAGTCAAAAACATTCACAGTAGACATAATTAGAACGTTGGATTAATATTAATATTTCTCAAAACGTACCTAAATCAAAGAGAAAATTATTTTACAACGATAAATTGAGGATGCTTTAATACGTATAATAACAAAACGCCCTGGTATCATTTTACAGTTTATTTGCGCTCTGTCCCCTCTTACCCCTCGTACTCCATCCATTAGTCGTTAACATTTTCTACTTTTTAATAAGCTGGAAGTTGATTCAAAACGAAATCCATTGTTGTACAAACAAGGCTCTAAATTAAACATAACATCAGCCATTAATCCGGGGTCTGAAATAGTAAATCCTGTAGATTCGAGTTATATACGCAGGTATAGTTCATTTCGAGTCCTACTTTCGCAAAGGATATTCGAACCAAGGAAAAAATCCGCTCAAAAGGGTTCCATTTGCGGTGCTTTTTCAGGAAAAACCGCTCGGTATTTTTTCCCTCGTCGGTTCACTTTACCAGAATGAAAAATACGGTCACTATTCGATCAATAAAATGGAGTATTTTTTTAATCGAATGTCATTAAGCGTTTGAGTTAATAAGTAAGCGCATCGATGAAACAAACGCGCCCCTTTCGAGGATATCGCAAGTTTGCAGGATTTTATAGGAGAGTTGAGGAATAATAAAAAGGTTCGGTGGTTTTTATTCTTGTTGTATAAAATTTTTGCAAAGATGGAAATTAAACTGAACAAGAAGAAGAAGAAGAAGAAAACTTTCGCAGTTTAAAAGTTTTTTCGTGTCGTTGAAATTTTAATTTTACGAATTATAAAGTTTAAAATGACAATGGCATGGCGTTAGATTTTAAAGTGCGTGACCACGTGCGCAAGATTTTGTTTTTTTATTGTGCAAAAATTGTAATTTTCATATGCAGATGAAGATAGAGAGGGGATGGTCCGCAGAGATGGAAAACTAAAAAAAGGGGAAAAACTGAAATCGAAAAAAATCGAAACTTGAAATCGAAACTAAAACTGAAACTAAAAAATGTCAGTTTTAGTTTCCTTTTTTGTTTTTTGAAAATGATTGATTTATGATGTATCTTAATTCTCGTACTGATATTTTTACCAAAAAATCGAAACTGAAACAGAAAAATCAAAAACTGAAACTAAAAACTGAGAAAGAGAAAAACTGAAAACCAAAACTGAAATTAGAAAATGGAAAACTAAAAAGGGAAAGAACTGAAATCGAAAAAATATGCTAAAAACGAAACTAAAATGAATTTTTGAGACCAAAATCGAAAATGAAACTAAAAACTAAAAAAAAACTGAAACTGAAAAATTTTAGTTTCAGTTTTTATTTTTTATTTTTATTTTTTGAAATGAATTGATTTGTGATGTATTTTAATTCTCTTAATTCTCCTTCTCGTATAAATATCTTTACCAAAAAATCAAAACTGAAAAAAGAAAATTAAAAACTGAAACTAAAAAAAAAAAAAAAAAAAAAAAACTGAAAACCGAAAACCGAAACTGAAATCAGAAATGGAAAACAACAATAAGGGGAAAAACTGAAATCTAAAAAAAAAGAAACTGAAATTAATTTTTGAGAACGAAATCGAAATTGAAAAAAGACAATTTTAACAAAAAATCGCAACTGAAACAGAAAAATCAAAAGCTGAAACTAAAAACGGGAAAAAAAATTAAAAAATTGAAACCCGAAGCTGAAATCATAAATGGAAAACTAAAAACGGAAAAAACTTAAAAAAAAGAAACTGAAATGAATTTTAAAAAACTGAAATCGAAATTGAAACTGAAACTGAAACCGAAAACTGAAACTAAAACTGAAAATGAAAATGAAACCTAATGAAACAGAAAAAAATTCAGTTTTACTTAGTTTTTGGTTTTCAGTTTCAGTTTTTATGTTTTTTAAATACCTAATTATTTTCTAATAAGATATTTTTTTTTTTTTTTATACTGAATGCTAATGCAAATCCTAAATGCTAATTCATTTGTCATTTTTTTCTTTTAAAATAACGAAAATTTTATCATTATCTACTAGATACTAAAAAAGAAGAAAATTTCATTAAAGAAATTGAATAAATTTTTTTTGAATTGTTAAATTTTAGGTAGGTTTATTATTTTTTTCAAATCAATTTTTTTTTTAAATACAAAATTTTGTTTTTTCAGAACAAAAATTTGAAATATCATATTAATGAAAAAACAAAAATTCATCAAGAATAGCTCGGTATTTATTAATTTTTTTTTTGAAAAAATTTAAATTTTGTATGAAATTTTCTTTTCACTTTTAATGATGAATATTTTCATCATCACCAATAAATTAAAATTTTGAATAAGATCGATAGGTACCTATTTGTACAACACTGTTTGAAAAAAATAGTATTTTTTAATAAGTTTTTTTTTTTTTTTTTATATAAACAAATTTGAAATACCATATTTACTAGGAAAAATTGATGAAAAATAGATAGATATTTTTTATTTATTTTTTTTCGAATAGATTTTTTAAAGAAAATAAAAATTGAAAATTCTTATCAAGTTCTCAGTTTTAATTTTGATAAAAATATTATATTCAAAATTTAAAAAAAATCAATACTTAAAATCTAGGTATTGAATTTTTAAAATGATTAAAAACAATTTTTCGTTAATTTCTTTAATAAATATTTTTGTTATCCCAAACTCGTTTTTCATCAATTTTTACTAACGAATCCAAAATTAAAATACATATATACTTAAAACCAACAAAAATTGAGAACCTAAAAAAAATTGAAACTTAAATTGAAAAAAGAAAAATTTAAACTGAAACTGAAAACTCTAAAACTAAAAACTGAGAACCTAAACTGAAACTAATATTTATCAGTTTTCCAACTCTGACTTGAATTTTAAAAATTTCAATTTTTCAACTCTGGTATCAAGATTTTCATATGGAGATGGATCGATTTAACCGGATAAGAACAGGTATCATTTCGATAAAGAAGAAAATCGTGTCATACTGTGATGACAGTGATGTTAGCAACGAAAAATACATATAAAGTGAAATTCCTGGTACACTCGCATTATTCAAAATAGTACTAAAAAAAAGGTATATTTCTTCAAAAAGATAGGTAGGTACTTTTTAACTGCTATCGTTGTATTTGCAAAAGAGAAAGGAAAAGAGAGCTTGGCAAAAAAATACAGATAACCGAATACCGAGGAAGAAAATTGGATTTTCATTCTCGCGTATCCGTATTGCAAATAGATACAAAAAAAAAGAAGAGAACTTCGACGATGGAAATTCGTGTGAAAGTACGCTTCGTTTGGTAAAAAAAACATGGAAAATAACCACGCCAGTGCCACAGCGTCATGTGATCACGTGGAAAGCACCGAAATGGATATCTTGGAAAAAGTTTCACTCAGCAACATTGCGAAAATAAGATTTATTACAAACCAATGACGGTAAATTGAACACGGTTGCGGCGTAATTTTATTCAAATCTTTCATACGAAATCGCAAATTTACCAATCGAATTAAAATTTAACCTCGTCCGCTTCCCTCCTTTGACGCTTTTGATTCATCGCCCATGCCCAAGCCCATTCGCTTTCGTAATCAAATCGAACCAAAATGGACGGACGAGGCACGGCCGAATGAAAATTTTCAATTTCCTACAATAAGTCGGGTTGGAAAACTTGGCTTTGTTGTGTTTTTAATCAAAATTCAACAACGTTTTCTACACAGTCGAATGAAACGCGAGAGAAGATGGAACGAGAACGATAAAAACGCCACTACCTTGTTTCGCATCCTGTCGCGTCATCAACTCGTCCTCAAAAACATGGCTCTCTTTTCATGGCGAAAATATCATCGCCGATGGAACATTTCGCGACGTAATTTCAAATTCAACTTGGATGAAAAAAAAAAAAAAAAAATTCGAGCAGAAGTTACATCGCACGACTTCGTTATCGTTTGAAAACTCGATGAGAAATAAAATAGGTTTAAATCGGCCAATCGTCCGAATCAATCGTTTAACTCGAAGTAAATACCATCGAAGAAGGTTCACTTCGCACAATTCATCCATAAAGTAGAAGTAAAAAAATAGTAAAACTTACATCACGGAGAGAAAAGTTCTGTAAAAACTACATATATTATTCTGTGTAAAACGTTAGCAAGATTGGAAATCGAGCAGAAATTACAAGGATTTTGTAATTAAAATATAATGCTACAGATTTGCAACTTCTAACTCGAAAGTATAGCATTTTTTACCAGACTGTTTAGTAATTATAGGTAATTTGTCACATGATAAAATGCTATCGAATTGAACGGCAAAATGTTCTTTATTATTCCACCAATATTTACCAGACTATGTCTAGTAATTATTGGTGGAATAATGAAGAACATTTCGTCATTCAATTCGATAGCATTTTATCATGTAATTAATTACCAATAAACTACTAAACAGTCTGGTAAAAATTGCCAACTGCTGCATTACATTTTATTTCAAAATTCTTGTGAGAAATACAGCATTTGCAAGCACACAAATTCATCACCTGTTAGGTAAAACCCGCCAAGTCTATCTAACCTGGTTTTTGGAAATGTATCGTAAGGGATGAAAAGTTATTTTTCAGATTTTAGATGTTTTCGATGTCTTTTACAAAAAAAAGAACAACATCTAAAATCCGAAAAATGGCTTTTCACCCCTAGACACATTTCCAAAAACCAGGTTAGATAGACTTGGTGGGTTTTACCTGACAGGTGACGAATTTGTGTGCTTGCAAATGCTGTATTTGTCACAAGAATTTTGAAATAAAATATAATGCAGCTTCTTTCATTTTGAACTCTTCACATTTTCTGAATCTATGAAATTTGTACATTCAGTAAAATGCAACTTCTATCACCCTTTCTTACCCAAAAAATATACACAAGCTGGCAACACCTCTGGTCTCAACAAACACCCAATAAACTCTTTCAACATAAAAAAAAATCATAATACTTTTGGAAAAATCTCTTACACCTAAATAGACAAAATAAAATTACGAGTAGTATAACAACACTGAGAATTGGTCACACAAAAATCACCCACAGCTACCTCTCTATCAAAAAACTTCAAAACCTCCTTTGCACTATCTATCTGAAACCCATTCCAACGGATGTGATCATCTTGTAATTATAAACGCACACACACACCAAAAAAAAAAAAAAAAAAAAAAAAAAACTTGGACATACAAAAACTAACTGCACTGATGAGGTTGTTTAAAATCTAAATTTTTATTTTTAAACACAAACAAATTTATTATTTCAAACATAAAATAGTAAAACTAAAAACAAACAAATCGATGAGAAAGCCAATTCAGGAAAATCATAATCAGTATCATACTTGTAGAAAATTTCAAAACGGGATTAAAATTTTGCAATAAAAAAGTAGTCAAATCTTCATTTAAAACACTAGATACATATTTCCAAATTCGATTCCAAAATTTATTTACATATTTTTAAATTTTATAAAAGTTTACTAAAAACACAAATTTTTGAAAATTTTCACAAAATCATTTTTTCAATTTTGCTCAAACCGAATTTATCAAAACCTAATCAAAATAATGTGGTTACAATATTGAAGAGAACATCAGATGAAAAAAAAAGGACATATTTCAACCCATTTGAAAGTCTGGAAAACATTTCGATCATGTATGATACAATGATGATTAATACCTTTGGCTGTCTCATTTAGTGTAATAAATTCAATTACGCGATTACGAACTTAATATTCACACAGTACAATGGAAAACAAAACAGTCGAGAAAACCAATATTCAACCAAACATTTAACGTACTGAAATATTCAAATTTCAAAGAGACATTAAAATTTCACCATAAGAAAAATTCTCAAATAGTGCCTTCTTTCTAAACACTATCTGTCATACAAACAGATAACTTTTATATGACTGTTATCAAAATGTGTTGTACAGTCTGGTGATTTCTATTAGATTTCACCCCTAATTTTTTCTACACCGAAGATGCACAAAAGTTATCTGTCCTACAAACAGATAACTTTTATATGACTGTTATTAAAATGTGTTGTACTGTCTGGTGATTTCTGTTAGATTTCACCCATAATTTTTTCTACACCGAAGATGCACAAAATTATCACTTCTCATTTGTGGAATATTTACTGAACCGTCTTGTAATTTATCACACAGCTTACAAGTAATTTCTCCATAACTGTATTAGTGAAAGGAGTTTACCAAAATATGATAAATTTTATTAGTGGGTAGTCTGTCATTTTTTGTAGTGGAAAATATGGAATTTTTCTACAAAATTTAATAGAAGTTGCTGTTTATTTCATTAGAAATTGTAAGAATTTTATTTACAGCGACTATCTGGTGTATTATACCCCTAATTTTGGTAATTTCTACTGAATTTCCAGTTGAATGTACCGTACATTTGAGAAATATTGCTAAACTGTACTGGAAATTTTACAGGGCATTTTTCTCCGTGCAAAACGTAATTAACCAAGTTCAAAAGGTAACTTGGAATTGGTAAACAAGTTTAGAGACAATTTTCACCCAATTCTTTGCACATGCCAATGTACCTACCCTGAAGGTAAACAACGCTGCAGGAAAAACTTGCTCGAATTAATAATTCACCCGGTTACAACCCATTTATATACGTATCGTTGGTAACACGTCTATATTGAAGTGCCGAAAAACACGAAGTGAAACGAAAGCGAGATAGGGAGGAAAAGAAGAGGGAAAAATTACGAAGCCACAAGTGCTTCGAGTTAGCAGTAAATATTTAATGGTCGTTTTGCAAAACTACATTGTTAAAAGCTTTCGGTCAAGATTCATTTGCATAGAAACAAGATCTTGAATAAAGTCAAATAATTAATACCCTTTAAACTTTATCCCCGACAGCGTTATTTTCTTCAAAAACCATCCTACATGCTAAATTGATGTTCGCGGTAAGACGACCCAAGGTTTCTCAATTTTTTATATTTTTTCATTTTTCATTGGCGAATATTTTGTAATTCCCCCCCCCCCCCCCCCCCGAAGAACGAGCATATATCGACGTTCATTTATAACTATCACAATACTTATCATTTCTCAACTTGGTCAATCCTTTTTCTGTCAAATCAAATGAAAAAACTCGTTCATAGAAATTCTTTATTTTTTCCTCTTTTCTTATTCCACATTTGTTTCGTATTTTCTCTCGAGTAATCTGTCAATTCGGCTAAAAAAAAAGAGGGGAATGAATTCACGACGATGGGGAAACACGACGACGGCGGGCCATCTCGTCAACGAATAAAATTTCTTTATCGATCTGACGATGAAAACTACCCCGAAATGTTTTTTCACTTTGGTAATATTTTTCGTAATAATTGGTTCGGAAAGTAGTTCGTAAAATGAGACCGTATGATGGCCTAAATTCGGCAAATAGCCACTTTTGTCGGTATTAAGCCAGAAAATAGGGGTAATGGGTAAGTTCTTAAATCGAAATTAGAAGATCCGTCATTGTTGTGATTCGAACATGCGTGAGATAGTTCGAGTATTTAATTAATAATTAGGATGTAAGTGGAAAAAGACGTAAAGAGCGATGGTTTCTGAGTTTATCCATCGAGTGAAGAGGGGAAAAAAACAATTAGAAGTAAAATGTTGTTCATGTCTGTCGGACGGAGGAGTAGGTAATGATTTATTAGAGCCCAAACGTACAATTTAGCTACGTTAATTTTTCCTTGCTCTTTTTTTTGTCTCAATCACGGAGAACATGCCTAATTACAGTACCATCATATCTACTCTTTAGCTTATTTTCGAATTTTAACTGTATTGAGGCAAATTTTCAAATTTTATTAAAAATTAAAAATTGGTAAAATTTTCAAAATTTTTGCAATTCCAAATTTTAAAAATTTTAAAAATTCTATGTTAATTCAAAACTTAGGTAGTAACAAATTTTAATTAAAAACTACCTAGATTTAAAGTCAGACAAATTTCATATTTTTTGCAATTAATTACAATTTGGTAAAGTTTTTTTAATTTGATCAAAAATTCAAAGTCTGACAAATTTTTAAATTTTATCAGATCTAACAGATTGAAATTTTTGTTAAAAATTCATTCGTATATTTTTATATTTTATTGAAACTTGAAAGTTTGAAATTTCACAAATTTTTGAATTTTACTTGACTCGACAGAATTTTGGTTTGATTGAAAATTTGCAAGAATTTAACCAATTTTTTAATTTTATTAAAGGTTCAAATCACCTAATTTTGAAATTTAACAAAACTTCAAAAAATTTCCAAATCATTTTATCATACAGATTAACTTGATTTTTAAAATTCGAAAAAATTTTCGATCATCAAAATTTTTGAAATGTTCATATTTCAAAATCACTTATGAAATTAAAAGATTCCCAACATTTCGAATTTTCATTAATTTTTAATGAATTTTATGACTTTAAAGCTAAATCAATTTATTTTAAAAATTGTGAAATTTTAAAATTTCAAGTAAAAATTTATCTACCGAATAATTTTCAAAAATTCATAAAACATGAATGTTTTCAAATTTTGATTTTTTATCAATTTTTTTCAATTTTATTATTAGTGTAGTAGGTGGTAAGAAGGGTGAAGAGAAGTCCTACCTAATACACTCCGCACTCAAGTGGACACCCACGAGCGCAAGGAGAGGAGACTGTTCGAATGATCTAACACGACGAGGTTAATATTTACGTACGAGTTTATTCAGACGAAATGTTCTGTTTAGACTAATTAGTACAAATAGCGATTAAGCTTAAATAGTGTTCTGCTCACTGGCTTACGTAAGAGAAGTAAACATACGCGAAACTGGTCCGGGTGATGCGTAGCGCTGGTAGCGCTGCAGACGCTACACACCCCCTTTCCAGAAATTTGGAAAAATTTCGTAAAAAAATTGACAGATTATTGAAAAAATTGAAAAATTTGAAAGTTTCTAAAATTAGATGTACAAGTATGGGTATGAGTATGAGTGTGACAAAAAATGCATTGAGAAGTTTGAAGAAAATTGGTTGAATTTGAGTTGAGTTGCTGAATGCTGATGATTGATGAATGATGAGTGATGATGTGATGATGAAAGGAAACATCTGGAATTTTGATCGGCGATATCCACTAGTCAAAATTTTCAATTAATTTGATAATAGTGAGAATTTATGCCTTTTGAGTGTCGTGTTGCATGTGGTTGAGCAGCATTACATTGAGTGCGCATTGTTGAGTTGGTGTGATGTTTTGAGTGCGAGCAGCCTGAGTTGAGTGTGGTGAAGAGCGATGATGCGTTGGGTAAGGTGATTGCGCTGAGAATGATGCCTTTGAGCGGTGCATCTGAAGTTGTGCTGCGGTTTGGCTTAAGTTTGTCATTGACGGCTCACTACTACTGCTCAGTGGGTCGAGTCTTACAGTTCGGATACTTGCCGCAATGTGTTTGATGAGACCTTGGTGCAACTGACTTTCAGTTTGTTTCCAAATGTTCTTTTCTTTTCTTGTCGAGTCTGCTAACATTTGATTTGCTAAGAAATCTGCCATGGTCTAGGCAATCATCGTTAACGCGATGCCAGATCGGATTTTAGCTCAAAATGTAGAAGGCTTTCGGAGCTGAGATTGTAGTATACTTTGTTGATAGTTTAAGGTTTTGGTAGACTTTTAGCGCTCAATCTTGCCAGAAAGAAAAAATTCGCTGCTACCTGGAGACCAAAAATCTATATCGTATACATCGTGCTGAGTTGTTGGGTTGCTTGAGAACTTGGTAGGTACATATTTCGTTGAGAGTAGGTAGTGTTTTGTTTGGCATTTCAAATTTATAAGAAAACTGCATTGATGAGTGGCGAGAACTGGTTACACTGGAGTTGTGGATTGGCGTTGTACTGACTGGTAACATTGACTGGATATTCGGTGCTATTTGCCATGTGAGCTGATGACAATATGATGTAGAGTGGTCATAAAGTCAGAAGGAAGTGCGGTAGTTAAAATCAGAAGGGTAACGCGGTTCGAGGCACACATCGCGAAACGTCGGGATTTAGTCTGGACACACGAACTACATATTTGCGAACGTCGGGGTCACCACTGTTGTAGGTGGTAAGAAGGGTGAAGAGAAGTCCTACCTAATACACTCCGCACTCAAGTGGACACCCACGAGCGCAAGGAGAGGAGACTGTTCGAATGATCTAACACGACGAGGTTAATATTTACGTACGAGTTTATTCAGACGAAATGTTCTGTTTAGACTAATTAGTACAAATAGCGATTAAGCTTAAATAGTGTTCTGCTCACTGGCTTACGTAAGAGAAGTAAACATACGCGAAACTGGTCCGGGTGATGCGTAGCGCTGGTAGCGCTGCAGACGCTACATTAGTAAAAAATTTGCCAAATTTTGAACTTTCATATCAATAAATTTTATGAATTTTCCATAACTTGAAGTTTAATAAAGTTCAAAAACTTGACCTTCAAAAGAGCATAGCCGGGTAAAGATAGGCGAATCGGCCTTTGGCTGGGATTTTTGAAATTTTTAATGGAAGTTGGTCCATATGGTCCAAAAACTCGCTGCTAAAAATTTTAGCCCCCTACCTCACCTCCACCCCGCGCCAGCGCCCAAAATGTGGATTTTCAGTATTGAATTTTCGAATTGTGTAATTCTCAACCGAATTTTTTCAAACTTGCAGGGATGATGGACCATACCGAGGGCCATCCCTGGAAATTTTTTCAATTTTTTTAAATTATTCCTTCGTACTGAAATTTGAGTTTTAAACTTTCAAAACACAATATCTACTCGTTCCTTTAGAGGTGTCACGATTTGAAAAATCGCATATTATGTAGTATACCCACATGTATAACATATATTTTTTTCAGAATTTTTTAATATGGTGGAAGACCCTCAAAAATGCAAAAAACCGAATTTTGTCACCATTTTGCGCGCCTAAAACGGTCATTTATGGTCTAAAAAATTTTTTCTTGCAATATACCATAAAATACAACTAAATACATCATCAACTCGAATTTGGATGAAATTCGTTGATTTTTTTCTATTTTTTCTAATTTTTAATTAAATTAACCGAGTGACGCGATTTTGGGATTTTATGAATGTGGACCAAAAATCGAATTTTCTCAACTTTTGCTAAAATTGCAATATAATTTATGAATACGAGTATTATCGAGTTGAAACGTGCCCAAACATGAATTTCAGGCCCTCCAGACACCTGGTGAGACACTGGGTGTTCCCAAAATGGATCCCCTCGGGTAATTTAATAGAAAATTATAAAAAATAGAAAAAAAATCAACGAATTTCATCCAAATTTGGGTTGATGGTGTATTTAGATGTATTTTATGGTATATGGCAAGGAAAATTTTTTCAGACCAAAAATGACCGTTTTAAACGCGAAAAATGGTGACGAAACTCAATGTTTTGCATTTTATCGCCATTTCTCGTGCTTAAAACGGTCATTTTTAGTCTAAAATTTTTTTTCTTGCGATATATCATAAAATACATATTATGTATTTTATGATATATCGCATATGTTATACATGTGGGTATACTACATAATATGCGATTTTTCAAATCGTGGCATCTCTAAAGGAACGAGTAGATATTGTGTTTTGAAAGTTTAAAACTCAAATTTCAGTACGAAGGAATAATTTTAAAAAATTGAAAAAATTTCCAGGGATGGCCCTCGGTATGGTCCATCATCCCTGCAAGTTTGAAAAAATTCGGTTGAGAATTACACAATTCGAAAATTCAATACTGAAAATCCACATTTTGGGCGCTGGCGCGGGGTGGAGGTGAGGTAGGGGGCTAAAATTTTTAGCAGCGAGTTTTTGGACCATATGGACCAACTTCCATTAAAAATTTCAAAAATCCCAGCCAAAGGCCGATTCGCCTATCTTTACCCGGCTATGCTCTTTCAATAAAATTTGAAAATTTACTTAATTTTTAATTTTTAATAAAAATTAAAAATCTGCCCAAGTTCAATGAAATTCAAAAATTGGTCAAATTTCGAACTTTCAATAATATTTTAAAATTTGCTGAATTTTATTAATATTCGGTACAATTATAAAATTCGAAAATTTGAAAGCCTGAAGAATCTAAAAAACTTGAAAAATTTACCTAATAATTTTGAATTTTCAATTTACTTTAAATTTTCAAGATTTGCCAGATTTTGAAGGTTCAATAAAATTTATAAATTTATGTTTATTAGGTGTAAAGTAGTACAAAATTTTCAAACAATAAAAAAACGTTTCTAAGGAGAAAGTTCGTAATGAAACGGCCTGAAAAACTATTAGCCTACTTACATTCTTTTTACCAAAAAAAAATCTCAACTAATCATACTTATTTTTTGATTAAAACAACTCTACATTTAGACATTTTCCAAAAAAAATTTCACACGCCATTTTTCTTTTTCCTCCAAATTTTAAATTTTAACACGGAGAAAGTAGATAGTAATTTCTATGTGATACCATGAAAGAATCGAAAAACTCTGTTAAATACTCTCATTTTTTTTAAATTCATATACTACTGAATGGAGCTGCTCAGAGTTATCATTCATCTTACAGTTAGAGATAAAAAAATTCGTAGGAACTATTTCCTCACCAAAAGCACCATCTTTGAATGGGGTAGCTTACTTACAAACGTTTTCTAAAAAAAACTGCGTCAAATATAATTATTTTTCGCGCGCGGTCAAGGAGAATACTCTATCGTAGTTTTTTCCCCAGTAACTTAAAATATATAAGACAAGAAAAACACCATGTTGCGAATAAAATTGCACTTTTTATATTTGAACTTTATTTTCTTTAAAATACATGAAATTATACGAAATTATGCGAAATCATATTCTCCACATTTTTTAACTTAAACGATGGGTAATCTGTGCGAAACACCTATGACCGACTCGCTATCTACAGTTATTCTAACTACACTAAAACAAACATTTTTTTTTTTTTTTTTTAATTTTAACATAACATACTCCGGCCCCAAAGAAAAGGACTACTCGAGTTCATCGGAAGTAGATGGCATAAGATAGGCAATTTTCGAAATCGGACGTTTTATTACACCATCTTTACAACGAATGTCTGCAACGCGGACAAGATTGTCTTTTCCAGGGAATACTTTCTCGATTCGACCTAGTTTCCAGTTCTGGATGAAGTTATCGTCCTTTACGAGGACTAGATCACCTACAGATAGGTTCCGAGTAGGTTCTTGCCATTTACTTCGAGTCTGCAACGTAGAAACATAGCTCGATGACCATCGCTTCCAAAAGGACTGTACGATTTGTTGAATTAAGAGCAATCTTCGAACAAGATTCTTAGGTTTTTCAGCCGCTTCTCGCATCGGTTCAGCAGTCAATGATCTTCCGATCAAGAAGTGAGCTGGAGTCAAAGCTTCTAAATCTCTTGGGTCGTCTGATAGGGCGCCAAGAGGGCGAGAATTAAGGAATGCTTCGATTTTGTCTAGCACGGTGATGAATTCTTCGAGATTTAAAATTTGCTCGCCAACAACTTTAGTCAAATAAGTCTTGGTACTTTTAATAACAGCTTCCCATAGACCTCCAAAATTTGGCGCACTTGGGGGAATGAATTTCCATTCTATACCTCGGTCGGCGAAGAGGTTTTGGGTTCTTGATTCGGCGCAAATTCTATTCATCTCGTTTGCCGTGCCGTGGAAATTGGTGCCGTTATCGCTCATGATAAGAGTGGGTCTGCCACGTCTTGAAACAAATCTGGAAAATGCACGGAGAAATCCATCCGTACTGAGTTCGGTTGCAACTTCTAGATGTACCGCTTTTGTGGCCAAACACACAAAGGCACAGATGTAATTTTTCGTCGCTTTCCGGTTACGAATTCCATCGACGTTGATCATGAACGGACCGCCGAAATCTATACCTATTTTCTCGAAAGCGAACGCCGGATTGACTCGTGCTTCTGGCAATTGCCCCATTAATTGAGGGATCAGCTTCGCGTTCGCCTTTCGGCATGTAATACAATTTCTAGCGACGAATTTTGCGAGATTTTTAACGCCAAGAATCCAATAATTTTCTCGCAGAGTACCAAGCAATAAGTCTCTTGTCGGGTGATTTAATTCCAAATGAACATTTCGGACTATGTCTTTCGTAAACTGATGTTTCGAGTCCAAAATGGGGGGATGTTGTTGCTGGTAGATCATGTCGGCGTTTGATAATCTTCCTCCTACTCGTAAAACTCCATTTTGATCCAAGAAAGGAGCTAGTTTGATGATTCTGCTGCGTTTTCCAACTTTATTCTTCTGTTGTAATTTTTCGATGTCTTGGTGGAAAGATTCACGCTGGGCTATTTTGACCAATACGATCTCGCTTGCTTTGAGCTCCTGTACTGAGAGAGGACCTTTTTCACACGAATTTTGATCCTTCAAGGCACTGAAAAATCTTCGCCAGTAGGCTACTGATCTAGTGGCTTCGACTGAATCGGTGGCCTTTTCGAACATTTTTTCCTGCGTTATTTTAGCAGTGGAAATGTTGATTTTTGGTTTCGCTGCTTCGGAATAGATTTCTTCATCATTTATTTGCCCGTCGAAACAAGGAAACGTCACTGGTTCTTCAGCAAGAAATTGAGGTCCATGTAACCAAAATTGAGATTCGTTCAACTTATCAGCGCTGACACCGCGCGATCCCAAATCAGCTGGATTCAATTTGGTAGGTATATATCGCCATGAATTGATATCCGTTCGTTTTTGTATTTCAGCGACTCGATTTCGTACGAATTGTTTCCATTTAGCAGGCTCTTTAGCAATCCAAGCCAATACTATTTGCGAATCACACCAAAGAGTCACTGATGAGGGTTCATGTAAGAGCGCTGGTATGACGTTCTCGACGAGCTTGGCTAATAAAAGAGCACCTAAAAGCTCAAGTCGAGCAATACTTTCTTGTTTGATGGGAGCTACTCTCGTTTTAGCGCACGCCAAAGTAACGTTGAGTTTGGTACGAATATAAATACAAGCACAATACGCTTTACTGGATGCGTCGCAAAACCCATGTAATTCGAATGAAGTGTCTGTACACATTAGCCTTGGAACAGCTAACTTTAGGTTGCAAAGGTCAGCGCGCAATTTACGCCATTCTTCCTTTTGCTGATTCTGTAATTCGTCGTCCCATTCGGTAGAAGTTTTCCATAATGATTGAAGAAAAATTTTCGCAACGATTACAACTGGGGCGGCCAAACCAAGAGGATCGTAGATACTTGCAATTTCTGACAATACTGCTCGTTTTGTAAAATGAATATCGTTTTCAAAATTAACAGTGATGCAAAATTGATCTTGGTTTTTAAACCAAGTGATTCCTAATACTTTCACTTCTTCGGAATTATTTATAAAAGCTTCATCTTCGATTTTAGGCAAAACTGACAAAACCTCCGGCTGATTAGTGCACCATTTGCGTAGTTTAAAAGCACCACATGCCATCAAGCTAATTAATTGTTGAACTAACAATTTTGCCTCTTCAATCGACGCTGCTCCGGTTACACCATCGTCTACTAAAAACTCCTCCAACACGACCCGAGCTGCTAATGGAAAATTCTGCATTTGTTCTCTCGCCAGCTGCACGACGCAACGTATAGCTTGGCTGGCGGATGACGTGAAGCCGTAGGTTATCGTTGTCAATAAGAAATCGACTAAATTGTCATACTCGTCGAACCAACAAATTCGTTGAAAGTCTTGATCGTCTTCGTGCAGTTTGATTTGGCGATACATTTTTTCTATATCGCAAATGATGGCAATTAATCGACATCGAAAACGTAGTAAAATGAAGAAAATACAATTCTGCAACGCTTCACCATTCATGAGGAGAGAATTTATGGTAACGCCGGTGCTGGTGGGTCTGGAACCATTGAAAACGACTCTGAGCTTTGTTGTAATGCTTTCTTCCCTTATTACCGGGTGGTGAGGTATATATATATGGGGAACATCAAATCTAGCGTTTTCAATTTTCACCATATGACCGAGTTTGATGTACTCGTCCATAAACGCATGATATTGTTTCAGCTTTTCTGGTTTCAATCGACTCATGGTGTAATTTAACAGACGAGCGGCGGTACTTCGGCTTTCTCCTAGTAGCTTCAACGCTGGAGCAGTCTTGAATGGTAAACGCACTTTGAATCGACCGTCGGATTCTCTCGCGGTAGTTGAGAGGAAATGTTGCTCGAACAATCGTTCTTCTTCGGTTTGCTTTAAATTACGATCGTTCAATTCCTCCACTTTCCAAAAATTTTCCAATTTTTCTGAAATAGCGCAATGATTTACTCGAACTGTTTCAACATTGACAGCTAAACTAGGAGCTTTTCCCGAAATAATCCATCCAAACACAGTTTCGCGCATAGCTGGCGTTGTATTAGTTTGTTCACAATGACCGGACAAGAAGATGTCGAGGAAATATTCGGCATTTAATAATAGGTCAATTTCACCTGGCTTATGGAATTCTGGATCAGCTAACACTCTGCCAGCTAGCTGTAACTTTTCAATCGGAACACGCGACGATGGTAGCGTTGACGTTACTTTGGGAACCACTAACGCGTTCAATGTAGATTGATAATTTGACGTACGTGATGCAATAGTACAGCGAACTGTTGCTCGAACGTTTGACGAAGCACTAGCAACACCTTCGATCGTTACTTCGATTGATTTCGTAGGCAGTTCCAACTTTTGCACTAGACTTTTTGAAATCAAGTTCACTTGAGCTCCAGGATCGAGCAGCGCACGAGCTTTTTGACGATTACCTTTCTTGTCGACGATTAGTAACGATACTGTTGCTAACAGTACTTGAGTAGCGGGATTTTTCGTTGATACGTGCGCGGCGACCTGAGTCGATGTTGAGCTCTTATCTTCATTGGATTCTTCCAATTTGGGCGATGATTCGATCGTTTCTGGGTTAACGTTTGTAGTTGAGTGTAGCAATGTATTATGTTTTCGTTTGCATGTTTTACAGACGTACGTGCTGCTGCATTTCGAAACACGATGGCCAACACGAAGACAATTATAACAAACATTGGCGTTTTGTACTATCTCGTAGCGTTGCTTTGGTGTTTTGCTGAGAAACGACGAACATCTGTACAAGGGATGATTTTCTTGACAATCGATGCACTTACGATCTTTCGCATTCGTCTTGGTAGTTTCATCATTCATTGTAACTTGATGTACTCCGGCAGACTTGAATTTTGTGTTTGAAGTACCAGCTCGAGACGATGTATTATACAACGAACCTTTCTGAATGGCAGATAACGTATTTACTCGCTTGTTTAGAAATGTAAACAACTCATCTAACGATTGCTCGGCGTCTTTAGATGGTTTTGAATCTTCCCACAGTTCGCGTGTACGGTTGTCGAGCTTATCAGTCACCATAAATTTGATCATCGAATCTGATAAGGAGCTTCGTTTCAATTTCTGCGTTTCTAAAGCACTCAGATTCGTTTGCACTGTATCTAGCAAAGTTTTCAGAGAGTTAACACTGTCGTCACATTTACGCAATGAAAATATTTTGGCAAGATGCGTATTTATAATCAACTGAGTGTTTTCGAACCGATCTAACAATTTTTGCCATGCAGTGGAAAAGTTCTTGTTGGACAGCGGCAAATCTTTGATCAAAATCAATGGTTCGCCAAATGTGTACGCTCTCAAATAATAATGACGTTTGCTGTCTACTAGTTTCGTACTGTTGATGACTGTAGCTTCGAACAAATCTCGCCACGACGTCCAATCTTCTTGTTTTCCGTCGAATACGGGGAGATTTATCTTTGGAAGGTTGATATCGTCGTTATCATTACCGTTTGATTTTGATTCATGCTCATTCTTCGATGGTTTCGGTGAAAATTTGGCAATCGTAGATTTAATCGACGTTTTCGTTTCACAATACTGCTCTTCAACTTGCTGACGAGTTTCACGTTCACTTTCGATTTGGTCTTCGGTAGCTAAATCTTCGATCTTAGCTTGGATTTCTTGAAATGTTTTGAAGTAATTTTCGAGCATTTCCATTTTCACTTCACATTTGGCTTGATTGAATTGCTCTGCGCCGGACAGTTGGTTTGTCGCGAACGTTTCGCAATTTGTTATTTGCGAACGACAGGTTGCTCGCTGTCGCACCAACTTCTTCATTTCTTCCTTGTCGGACATGGTTTCAGTTGGTTTTCGAGTGGACTGTATGATTTTCATGAGATACTTTGCATTACGAGAAATTAAACAACGCGGATTCAACTTTAATTCGGCACGATAGGACCATTATGTTGCGAATAAAATTGCACTTTTTATATTTGAACTTTATTTTCTTTAAAATACATGAAATTATACGAAATTATGCGAAATCATATTCTCCACATTTTTTAACTTAAACGATGGGTAATCTGTGCGAAACACCTATGACCGACTCGCTATCTACAGTTATTCTAACTACACTAAAACAAACATTTTTTTTTTTTTTTTTAATTTTAACATAACACACCATAACCCAGCATGAACCCGACTCGCAAGTCAACTTCAACTAGCTCATGAGAAAATCACCCGCTGAAAATTACAAGAAACGACAGAAGCAGGACTTAATAACCAAGGTCACGATAAGTTGCAGAAACAAATGTAGCGAAAAGTTACGTATGTAAGAGTAGGTATACATTTGCTCAACTGGTGAAGTGCTTTTGGTCAATACGTAAGAAAGGCAGTTTTGGTACCACCTACGATGGCTTTTTAATTACATAATACAAGTTTTAATAGAAAGACTTTGGAAAGTTTGTCGTCGTACTTGCGGTCGTATCGCTGTACATGGTAAATTTTACTTCGAAATCAGCCCTAACCCATACAACCTAGTTGACTAATTTTTATACTTACTTACAAGTTTATTTCACCTCAATTTTGCGACCTCAAGATGCCCTTATTTTGTTGATATCTACCCACCCCCACCTATACAGAGTGTTTCATAGCTGACTGAGTTCCTTCCACCAGGTGAATAGGCAACTCATAAGGAACAAAAAATGTCATATAAACACGTTGCCTATCTTTAATATTAAAGGGGCGAGGGAAAGTTGAATCGAGAAAAAATATGATTAGGTAAATGAAGAATACTAAAAAATACATACTTTTTTGTTCCTGACATTTTTTGCATATCTTTAAAAATGAAGGCACAAGCAAGAGAGAATTAAACGTTAAAAAAAACAGTTTTTTATTATTTCCCAAACTAAGTATGTAGTTGCTTTATTTCCGAAGACAGGCAAATCATCATAGGGTGTCCAGAGAGCACTGCACAAGACTTCAAATTTGGATACAGCCAGGTACCACTAAGAAAAAACTTTATACACAAGATGCCTATCTCAAAAATTGAAGGAGCAGGAGAAAATTTGATAAATAAAATTGAGAGAATTTTTTTTTTTGTTGGGTATATGGGTAGAGTGCTAAAAAAATGCATTTTTTTTTCATTTTAAACATTTTTGCTTATCTCAAAAATTGAGGGGAAGGGAAAATTTCACTAATAAAATTGAGAGAATTTTTTTTGGTTGGGCATTTGGGTAGTACTAAAAAAAATACCCTTTTTTTACTCTCAAAATTTTTTGCCCAGGTTGTAAAATAAAAACGCTATCGAACTTTTTCATTTCAGAAATAAATGAAATGGTAGCACTGCTTCGAAAAAGCAAAAAAAGTTCTAATTATAATGGAATATCTAGATTTTAAATTGAATGAGTTGAAGAATAAAGAAATCATATGTTAAAAATTTTGCCTAGCTCAAATTATGAAGGGGTACTGGCGAGAATTGAAAATCGTGAGATTCCAGTGTTAGCAATGCATCCAATCAGTGTAACTTTTGGAGAGGAACAAAAAAAGTTATGTGATGGATTTGCCTATCTTCAAAAATGAGGGCACTAGGGAGCCTCAAACTTCTGAAATTTCAATTTTTATTGGTCTGTGGCGCCTTCGTTTTCGAACTTATGCAAAAACTGTCATTAGTAAAAAATGCTCATTATATCAAAAAAAAAAAAAAAAAAATTCTTAGTTTTATTTCCCATTGCCCCTTGCATCGTGTGCAAAAGTTTTTTGTTAGTTGTACAGTGCTCCCCGGATACCATATAACCTTTTTTGCTTATCTTTAAAAAATGAAGGAGCTACAGAGCTTTGGAAATTAAAAAACCTGTTTTTTCAAAGTTTAATGCTCTCTTGCATCTTCATTTTCAAAGGTAGGCAAATAATGTTAAGAACAAAAAAATATAAATGTGCCCGAGCGGCACACTCGATCGATAATATCGGAAGATGTGACGTATCGATAAAAAATCGTTTGAAAATCTATAGATGTTCTCACGATATTATAAAGATTTATCGGTACAACTTCATAGGCAAAAAATCTAAAAACTATCGAATTCGATATTATTAAGATTTTATGACGATATTCGTCAACGATACTATCGACAAAGAATATTAAATTTATCGATTCCGATTTTCCACCGATTTTGTGCAGTTATTTGAAACTACATTATCGACAAAGAATATTAAATTTATCGAATTCGATTTTTTAACGATTTTGTAAAGATATTTAAAACTATATTATCGACAGATTATATGAAATTTCTCAACTTCGATATTTTACCGATTTTTTGACGACATTTGAAACTATATTATCGACAAATTATATTAAATTTATCGAATCCGATTTTTTACCGATTTTGTAAAGATATTTGAAACTATATTATCGACACGTAATATGAAATTTCTCGATTTCGATTTTTTAACGATTTTGTGACGATATTTGAAACTATATTATCGACAAATAATCTGAAATTTCTCGAATTCGATTTTTTAACGATTTTGTGACGATATTTGAAACTATATTATCGACAAATAATCTGAAATTTCTCGAATTCGATTTTTTAACGATTTTGTGAAGATATTTAAAACTTTATTATCGACACGTAATCTGAAATTTCTCGAATTCGATTTTTCAACGATTTTATGACGATATTTGACACTATATTATCGACACGTGATATGAAATTCTTCGAATTCGATTTTTCAACGATTTTGTGGCGATATTTGAAACTACATTATCGACAAATAATCTGAAATTTGTCGAACGATTTTTCAACGATTTTGTGACGATATTTGAAATTATTTCCAAATTGGTGAAAATTTTTCTAAGTCCAACACGTCTGGAAGTACTAAACTGCCTATTATAAGCGTTTTATTGCTAATTCCTCAACGATAAGGTATGGCATAGTGGTTAAGGAAGAGGATTACCATGCAGGAGGTAGAACGTTCAAGCCTCACGGGTGGCAGATTTTTTATAATTTTTTTTGACTTTTTCTGAAATGATCCTCTTACCGTAACATGAATAATGTGTTTAGGCATAGTTTAATGTATTAATTATGCTAATTAATAAGTTTTAATTATAGAAAAAAGCTAGTAAAAGAATCGGAATAAAAAATCGATAAAAAATCGGCAGAATATCGAATTCGATAAAGTTCCGCCTAAATCGTGAAATTATCTTTCGATATTATAGATATATTATCGATAAAATATCTTACTATAATCTCGAAATTTTTGCTAACTATAATTCGTCGATAATCTATCTATATATCGAAAGATAATTTCACGATTTATGCGGAACTAACGCGACACTTTATCGAATTCGATATTCTGTCGATTTTTTATTTCGATAATTTGTCGAGTGTGCTGCTCGGGTGATTGTGGATAAGAAAACGTGCCTAGTCAGGAAAAATTATTCAAGGGCTTTGGCTGTTTTTCATCAATTTCGAACTGTACTTTCATTTAAAAATGGTTTCACGGACCTACGAACAATATTCAGCCCCCAAGGGGGACACAACTTTCCCAAAATCAATAGAAATTGTTTTTTTTTTAAGTTTTTGATTTTTTTTAATGGTGTTATGGACTTGAGAACAATATTCAGTTTCACCAGGGCGGGTAGAATTTATCCAAAACCAACAAAAACCAATTTTTTAAATTTTTATTGAATTTTATTTTTTCATTTTTTTCTCTTTAAAAAAATGGTTGAGATTGTCACGAAACACAATAAAAAAAGAGAGATACAGACTAGCAAAGTTTAAATCTTTCATTACCAAAAAAAAAAAAAGTTTTTCTTGACTAGGCACGTTTTCTCATCCACACTCACATATATTTTTTATTGCTATTCATTTACCTAATCAATTTTTTTTTCAATTTAATTTTCCCTTGTCCCTTCAATTTTCAATATAGGCAACATATTTATAATGTCTGATTCCTCATGAGTTGCCTATTCACCTGGTGGTAGGAGCTCAGTCAGCTATAAAACACCCTGTAGGTGTATATACGTATATTAAAATTATACGCATTAGAAATGCCATCATTTTCAACATCTACTTGGTGGACTTTTGAAAACTCGGAATTACAAATAATACCAGATCCGAGAAAATTGTAAAATTACAAAAAAAAAACAAAAAAAAAAAAAACATTGCCAATTCCGACTTGAGAAGCAACTCGAATGAAATCTAAAACCGATAACGTATCGTTTAATAACGATATTAGAAGACCATCTGGCACACATGTCACATGGTCGGTTTATTTGCAGCATTTATTGGGATGATGATGACATTCGTATCATATTATAACGTCTCCTGCTTCGTGTCCTAATAACACCGACACCGAGGACAATAAAGTGTCACTGTAGCTCTCTTAAAGTAAAAACATATTCGAAACCTATTGTTTCGATGCCAGACTAAATACCTCGCTGACGCTATTTAAAATGTTGCTTTTACGGCTTTTGCTCGTTTTGATGAACTTTATATACCGATAGCTGCACCTCGACCGACAACAAAGAGGACAGAAAATCAATAACACTTTAACAGTGCAGGACCTCCATTGTTTTATATTGAACATCGGTGGTATGCGATTTGCCTGTGTATCTTTTTTTCTCTCCACCATAGCCTCAGATTGAAGCTACCTTTCAAAGGAACCCCTTTGAATGTATCCTTGATAGAGCATGTATTACGATAGAATACATCACACATACCGCCAGATCCATCACATTATGGAAATGCGGAGATTTTAACTTTACCAAAGGAAAATAGAGGAGGAAAAAAATCAAAATATCAATACGAGAACCAAGCTCTCGGGCGAAATTTCCAATAACAAATGGCTGGCTTTATTTTCATTTCCATTTATATTATTTCCTTATTTCAGTCACGAGCGAGAGGGCCCTTTTCGAAATCTTGCTTTCCTGTTCACCCTTCGACCGACGAATTAAAGAGAGAGCGAAAAGTACAATCGTACAAATATTTATCGTACTTATTGTCCATAACCTTACAAATTTGTCTATAAAGTACCCATACGTGCTATTCAGTCCATCAAAAAACTGGAACTTTTTTCAAACCGATACATAAGTCTAAATAAACGTGTTTTGTCAGCATTTTCAAAAAATTCGATTAAAACGCAAAACGAACGAGATCTCAGTCGAGCGTTGAATTGGAATTTTTAATTCATCTTTCATCAAAGCCTCTACGATCATTACTTTCTCAAAAATACTCCTACTAACATCGTTTGAAAAAAATCTCCCTGTGCCAAAATTTTCTCTCTCTTTTTAAAGTTGATTTGTTCTAAATAGAATTTCGACCTCGTTAGACTGACATCTGTAAGAATTTGGTAAAAGACTCGAGGTCGGTGCAGAATTGGAGAAAATATAATTTTTAGCTGAGCAATTTCGGTCAAAGAAACTCGAATTTAATTTTCCGGCGACTTTTTTCATCGCATCGTTTATATATTATTTGAAATGTCTTGTTTCCTCGCAAAGCGCGTTCCGCTTTTCAACTAAGTCCTACATCGAATGAATACCGCTTTATAAATCATATCACATGAGAATCACGTAGTATTTTTATAATGATATTTGCTTACCTTCCTTTTTTTCTGTATTTTTTTTGACCGAACGTGTAGCATTTTAACTGGACCCGACCGGTACCCAAGACTCAATTGTTTGATCAGTTCGAAGAAGCTGGTAGCGGAAATACTTTATTTGGAATTTTTGCACATATGTACTGGCGATATTTTGCTGATGTTTGATTTTTTGCACGACCAACGAAGAAATGAATTATTGTGATTTTGGTGCGAGCTAATTGCAACACTGGGAGAAAAATGGAAAACTCAGCAGTTTGAGATACGTTTTCGTTCATATAACGAGGAAGAATTCTATTTTTAAAACGGATATGCCTGCTCTAAGAAAAAAACTTGAGAATATTTTCCTTATTGGTGAGAAATTTTCGTGACTAATAAATTTTCAAATTAAAAAAATTCCAACGTCAGAAAAAAGTAACACTTTCTCAACTAGAAAAAAATCAATAATAAGAAAGTTCTTCTAGTCGAAAAATTTTTCCAGGCAAACACTTTTTTGAGCAGAAAGTTGCTTAAAAAAAAAAAAAAAAAAAAAATAGAAAAAATTCAAGAGTCAGCAGAAAAATCTGGTATTGATTTTGGAAATTTTTTTTCAAAAAAAGTAAAATTCAACCATTTAAAAAAAAAAAAAAAAAACTCCCAGATAAAATCTCCGTAGGTAACGAAAATAATGTCTTTCTCAAAAAAAAAATTCTCACAGAAATAGTTTTTAAAAAAAAATTAAAAATTTTTTTTCAACAAAAATTCCCAATTTCTGAAAAAAAAGTCCAAGAAGAAAATTAATTTGAGAAAACCAAAACAAAGTTCAATATCGATAGAAAAATCGATGAAAAGGGCGAAAAAAAGTACTCCTGAAAAGTATAAGAATAATATCCTCTGTAGGTAACCAAAAATTCCTTTCACAAGCAAAAATTTCATTTGAGAGGGGGGGGGGGATTAAAAAAAATTAAACATACAATCTTACCCAAGAAATCTAAAAAAAAAAAAATTTTAGCAAAACGATTTGAAAAAAAATTCTGCACCAAAACATCTCAATTATTCTGAACAGAAAATTCTATTGAAAAGATTGAAAATCTTGAGGGAAAAAAAGGTTGTATTTCTTCCCTTTTTGTCAAAAGTTCCGTTTAAAGGAACTCAAATCTAGAAAAATTCTCAAAAAAATTCAATTTTTTTACAAAAAAAAAAATACTGCCAGAAAAGAATTTCTGTAACGAAGTTTTTTTCTTTTTGAGTTGAAAAAAAAATAAAAGAAAGAAAGAAAAACTAAAATCACCTAAAAAATTTTTAAAAAATGAATGATTTTTTCTGCAAAAAAAAATACTAGGTACCTGAAAAATTTTTTATACCTAAAACATCCCAATTCTTTAAAAAAAAAGGGAAAAAAAAGAAAAGATGCTTAGATCTTACTCCTTTCTTTTTGGCAAAAAACTTAGAATCATAAACAAATAAATAGGCATCACCCATCTAAACAAACTTTTATAATTACCTTTACCTTAATTTTTAAGCATGTAACTAAATTAACTTCTAATATATACACTTAATACTTACATACTATCCTAATCTTAAGAATGTGCCTCTAAGCATAGTACTTGTATATGGCACAATAAATGAATTAAAAAAAAAAAAAAAAAAAAAAATAGGCACAATTTTTAAAACAAAAAATACTGTCAAAAAATTTCCGTAATAAAAAAATTCTTTGAGGTCGTCTCATTCTCTCGTACAAAAAATTGGTTTTAGGAAAAAAAAACTAAAAAGAAAGAGAAACTCAAGTCTGCAAAAAAAGGAAGAAAAAAAAAGAAAACAGAAATATTTTCTAAGGTCTCAATTATTTCGAACAAAAAAATCCATTCAAAAGATGAAAAAACCTTTAAAAAAATTTTAAAATACCATAAATTTAAGTAGTCTTATTTTTTTCTCTTTGGTCAAATAAAATAAAAATATAGTTGATTTTCAAAAAAATCAAGAAATACCAATCACTTTTTTGAATTTCATAGAAAACAATTTTCCAATTTGAAAAAAATCCTAATAATGAAGAAAAAAACAATTTAGGAGAAAAAAACTCCAAAGACTTATTACTTTATCAAAAAAAAAAAAAAAAAAAAAAAGATAACTGCCAGAAAAAATCTTTTTAGAAAAAATCCTCTTCGAGGTGATTTCGTTCTCTCAAGCAAAAATATCTTTTTGGGGGAAAAAATCCACTGAAAGAAAAAGATAACCAAATCTAAAAAAATATTACACCGCGACCTCATTCTCTCAATCAAAAACTTCCTTTTTTGACAGAAAAAAAATCTTCAAGTAGATACTGTTTTAAGGGAAAAGCTTCAGACATTTTCGTCAATTTTTTTTTAAGTACCTACTGCCATTAAAAAATCCTTAATTTCAACGAAAAATGATTTTTGAAGAAAAATTCATTGGAACGACAGGACAGTAGAGAAAATCACATAAGCTATTTTAGAGTAAATTAAGTTGCCACAAAAGACAATTTTTCGACGAGAAACTTGGGTTTAATAACAAAACAGCAAAGATAAATTTTAGAAAATACGAAAACAAACAAAAAATGTTCCAAACAAAAAAAATCCTTTTGGTGAAAAATTTCTTTAAAAAAATAATCAAAAAAATAATTTCATAGGTACTAAAAATTATTACTTATAAGCAAAAAAATCTTCAATTCAAAATTTTTGTCTGAGGGGAAAATTTTATGAAAAAAAGCTAAAAATCTCACAACAATTTTTTTTTTTCAATAATTATTCTCCAATCAAAGACTGTATTAATTCAAATTCACTCGAAATTATTAGCAAATCAAGAAAAGTCTCATCAAAAGTATCCCTTTAAAAAAATCTTGACAGAAAAATCCTCTAAAATTCTCACATAAAAATTCCTTAATGTTAGTAATTTTCATGTTAGAATTTTTCTTTTTTCTAAAAATTCCAATCGTGACCCTTCAGGAGCAACGAAAAACCCCAAACACACCACAAACCACAATAGTCCTCAAACCTCGAAGAAAATCCGTCCAAAAAACCGCACACCTCGGATCGTAACAGTTTGTTCAAATTAACCGCGCAAATAACCACCATAAGATCATGTATTCGTAACTTTACAGGCCACAAGAAACGGAAATAATACGCAAGAGGTAAAAAAACACGACCATTTTGGGCTCGAAGAAAAAAAATGCGTTTACAGCGCACCGAGCGAGACAATATAAGGGAACAGCTAATAAAGAAAAATAAAAGAAAATTACACCTGGCGTAGGTATAACAATATCGCCGAGCTGTGGCACAGTGAAGAGAAAGAGACAACCTTACACGTACATTTGGGAATACTTTGAAAATACACGAAGAGCTCAATCATCGATAATTTTAAATAAATACCTTTCTTTATAATGTTAAAACAATCCTTTTGGCGCGTATCTGCGCTTTTATGCTTTGTACGCGAGCTACGACAGCGAATTCTCTCTGTCTTCGTTAAATTACACCTTTTTTCCTTTCCAACTTCCAAGTCGATATGTCGTTGTAATTCTGTGGATGCTATAAATCGTCGTCTGCGCTTATGTAGATGCTTTTTTCGCCACGAAATTCGCTTCCTTTCTAACTTAGCTGCGGGTGTAATCGTTTTTTTGTTAGTGTTTTCGAGAATGAGACTTGCGACTTAGTGTGAGGGTTGGAGGCCGGGAGTGGCTTAGGAAGCGGAGTCATCGTCGTCGGTAAGACGTATTTCGCAAAATATATGGGAATATTTCGTTAATATTACAGCACACCTTCGGGTTAGATTTTATCCTAATTTATCGTCCATTAATTTACAATTAACGTGATTTCATCGGGGTATAAGAAACACTCGAGGGTACAAATATATACGCGCCGTGTGTGCCATTTCACAGAGCAGCGAAAAGTCGATGTACATATAAATAAGAAAATACACTCGCACTCGAAAAAACTCCACCATAATACTGTCCTATTATAATGCCAATCAACTTGACCGAAAATGTTTAATGCAAAATGTTCTACAAAGCCATGTTAGCTTTTTAGTTTTTCCTCGCTTTTGAACTGGAAAATTGCACCTTGAAAATCTCTTTTCAAATGCTAAATATAGAACACTTTTATCTGCTTTTGAATGTCTTAGTTGACATCGCATCAACTCGAACTGTATAAATATAACTTGAGTGAATTTATTATATGATATTTGAAGATTTTAAAGCACAAGGTTGAATAATTCCCTAATATAGAATATTTCTTCTAAAAGGGTAACTCACTCAGGTTCAATTTTGCAGATAGACTGAAGTTGTAGGACTTATTTAATGTTAGAATTTTTTTCAAGTGTAGTTTGAGTTTCTGCATTATCAAATACGTAGAAGGTCCTGAACTGTGACCAAAACACCCAATCCATGTATAATTCATGAATTTTTTATTATAAATATATTTTTTTACTCGTAGTACTACCAACTACGACTAATTTTATCCATTGCATTAAAATTATAAAAATTAACCAGCAGTCTGAATTATCTAATCCCCACGACACTGTAAACAAGCAACAATACTCGAAAATGAAAATATTATTATAAAAAATAAAATAAAAAAAGCAACCAACCTAACTCTATAAATAATTCATACAATTCAAAAGACATATATTAAATCTCTGGTGCTTTGGAAAGGGCAAAAAAATCAGATCTCATTAGTAAAGCTTACCATTTGACGTAACCCTCTGAAAATTTTCTTCGCTTAGAAAAAAATAATAATAATGATATTATATGCGAAAAGCGTTGAGCCATCACTCCGAAGAAAATTTCTCATCGAAAATAAAACGGCTCACGCTTCCAAAATACTCGAAAATAAGAAAAAATGATACAATTAATTTAGGTATAAAATGAAGTCAGGTCTGATATGCGGACTATAAAACCATTCGGAGATATAAAAAAACCCACTCGAATTCTTTTCTCTCTCTCTCTTACTCTCTCTGCCTGCGAGTAAAGCATCTAAAATAAATATTAAGTAAGAGATAACTTTGCAAATATTTAAATAGAAGTTTTAAAAAATGTCAGTTTTTTTCCTCCGTCGTGGAATGAAAAAAATAGTCAATTTTCATTTTTCGAGTCGATATAAAGTAATTTTGGGAATGAAAATACGTGAACTTAATTTTGGTACAATGGGATCGGAATTTTGGCGAAGTGCTTTGATTTCGAAGGTATTTTTTCGCGAGGAATTTTTTTTACATACCTAAGATTTTTTTCGTTTTCAAAGGAGAAAATCTCTCAAGAGTTTTTATTGCGATTTTTTCGTATGGAAAATTTTTTCCACTTTTTTCTCAGTCGAACTTTTTCAGAAAAAAAATATATCATAGGTATAAAAGAGACAAAATCAAGAATTTTTTGCAAAAATAATTTTTACTACTTATGTAGATAGTTGAATTTAAAAAATATATATATTATTTTCACAAAGTTATTACCAAAAAATTTAAAATCAAGTAATTTTAGTAAGGAGATTTCTTGAATATATAATATCTGGTAACAATTTACTATTTTTTATACGATTTTTCCGGGTGACAATTTCCCAAAAAATGCCTTTGATCCAATTTTCCTCGAAATAGGGGTTTTTTGAATCCTGAATTCCTTATGAACGTTTTTCTCAAAACTCTCTCAAAAAAGAAGTGTTTTCTTGCAAAACAATTGAAAATTGAACATTTTTTTTTGTAAAAATTATTTTTATACCTAGATATGAAAATTGTATAGAGATTTTTTTTCATAACTATTTTACTCAAGAAGATTTCTTCGCTACTGAAATTTAAAAAAAAAAAATTTTTTTGATCAATTTTTTCAAAAAATTTCCCTTTGTACCTAGCAATTTAAAAACAATTTTGCAAAAATAATTTTTACAATAATTTTTACCAATGAAACTTTTTTTTTATTTAATTTTCTCCGAAGAGGATTTTTTCAATTTTTCAAAAAACCTTTATTTTTTAAAAACTTTTTCTTGCAAAATAATAATTATCAAAAAAAAATTCAAAATATTTTTTTTTACAAAAATAATACTTAGGTACCTACTTATCAATAAATTTTTCAGAGAATATATTTCTGAGAAATTTACTCGAGAAGATTTCTATTGCATTACATTTCTTCTAATTTTTTTAATTAGTTTATTTTAGTGACCTTTTTTTATAAAAAAAAAAATCGATTTCAATAATATATAAGTATTTTACAAAAAATAAAAAATAAAAGTGAAGAAAATTTCATGAGAATTTTTTCAAAGACTCTGATTTGATCCAATTTTCCCAAGACAGATAAAATCTGCAAAGCAATTTTTAAATAAAGTGAATTTTCTTCCCCAAATATGAATTTTACTGGGAAAATCCACCATGACGATTTTTCTATGAGTTTTGCTTTTCTATGGTTTAGAAAAAAAAAAAAAAAAACGTTTTCATGTAAAATGTTTTGGGAAAACCAAAGATTTTTTCTAAGTTTATTTTTTGGCATCCAATTCTCTTCAATTTTTTTTTACAAATTTCATTTTTTGATGAACTTTCTTTAAAAAAAAATCCTGCAAAACTATTTTTCGAATAAATAGGGGAATTTTTTAGTAAAGATAATTTTCACCAATAAAATTTGTTTGATTTTTTTTATACCTAATCATACTCAAGAAGAATTTTTTTAAAGTTTGGATTTCTTTCGTTGAACATTTTTTTTAAAACAATGTTTGTTTAACAAAATATTTTTTTTAAATTTCATTGTTTCATTTTTTCTCCAGCGATTCTTTAAATTTTATTTTATGACGATTTTTTTTTAATCGAAGAATTTTAAAGTCAACATTATTTTTTTATATACAGATAAAATTTCGTGTGAATTAATCAAAAAAAAAGTCAATTTAAAAAAATAAAACATGAATTGGAGAATTGTCCCGATAGATTTTTTTGAAATGTGATTTTTTTCTATGGTTTTTTTGAATACAATTTTTCTTTCCAATGAATTTTTTTCAAAAAAATTTCAGTCTCACAAAATAATTTTGAATAAAATAAAAAATTACGATGTTTCCTAAAATTTTTCTTTCATAAATTTTTGAAGAAAACGTACCTACGAGTATTTCTTGCAAAAATTATTTTTAAACATTAAAATCTTCATAAACTGATTTTTTCATATTAACTTCAGCAGCTTAAAATTCGGTTCTGAAAATTGCCATGACTTCCTTGTTAGGGAAAAAAATTTGAAAAAATTATACCTTGGAAAATTCACGAGAAAAAAAAATAAAATTAGGCATCTCTTTTAAAAAGAGCAGAATTTTTGAACATTTTTCATTTCACCAATAATAGCGTTATAAGAACGACTCGTGTACTTAGTATTCAAATAATCTAGAGCATGGCATCGTTTAAAAGAAAAAGGTCTCACCTCACCTCAGCGACGTAATTCCCAAGTTGTATCGCGTCAATATCATAAAAATGAAAATTTTTCTACGTAATGGTCGAAAAAGTATACAAAGAGTGGAACTCTATAGAATTTACACAAAGGTATGAAAAATTTGGTTTTTTTCCTCCATTTCGTAGGTATTGGAGCATGAGAAACGAAAGCCAACGCTACGACCAGAGCAAATAAAAAAAGGCCAAATGAAGAGGTACCATAATGGATACGACAAATACGCGCCGAAAATGGTAAATTATAAAATCGAAAGTGACTTTCGATAAAGTATTAAAATCTAGCTCACATCGTTGTTAAAAATTCTATAAATAATTAATGAAAGTGGAATTATATTTTTGAGTTGGTAATAATAAGGCGTAAATTTGGAATAAATTTTCGGCTAGTTATTACGTCGTTTATAAAATTGAATTTTTCAAATCGTCGTAATTTGTATAAAAAAATAGAGAAGGTAAGCATCGATGCGAGATGATTTCGTCGATAATTACGACACTTTGGCCCGTATTTTAAAAATTTCCTTATACTTAAGGCCAAAGTTATATAGAACAAGATAGTTACCACACTCCCCATATGAATAATGCAATTCTTTTCTGCCACTCTTACGGCGGGCAAATCGCTCACTATAGAGCGCGCTTGATACGACGGGTGATACACTCTTATCAAATCATCATATGAAATGTGAAGTGATTAACCATGATCAACTGTTGCATGTGAAATTTTTTAATGTGAATTGAAACATTTATAATGATTTAAATATTTAGTTATTGATAAAATGGCCTATTGTTGTGTTCCTAATTGTAAGACTGGGTATAAAAACAGCAGCAAGCGAGATAAAAATGGGGAAAAGCTACACTTATTCTATGTTCCAAAGGTAAGATTTTTCAAAGTTTCATTACTTCACAAAAATTGGAAGGGAGGAAGGGGTCTAATCGAAATTTTTGTAATAACTAAAAGTAGTTGTACAACTTCAAGCTACAACTTTTGTTTGAAAATTTTTTCAATCGGGCCCCTTACCTCTCCCCTGTTTTTAAAAATGTATTTGAAGGAGTTGGATTATCCAAAATTGGTGGGGAGGGAGGGATCCGATTGAAATTTTTGTTATCACCAAAATTATTCCTAGTACTTCAAGCTACAACTTTTGTTTGAAAATTTTTTCAATCGGGCCCCTTACCCTCCCCCTGTTTTCAATAATGTATTTGAATGAGTTGGATTATCCAAAATTGGAGGGGGAGGGAGGGGTCCAATCGCAATTTTTGTGATAACCAAAAGTATTAGCGAAACTTCAAGCTACAACTTTTTTTTGAAAACTTTTTCAATTGAGCCCCTCTCTCTCCACTTATTTTGCATAACACTCCCAAAATACTAATTAAAAATTGAAGGGGGAAGGGGAAATGGGTCCAATTGAAAAAAATTTGCATTAAAACTTGTAGCTCAAAGTTTTAGGAAAAATTTTGGCCATGACAAAAATTGCGATTGGACCTCTGCCTTCCCTCCAATTTTGGATAATCCAACTCATTCAAATACATTATTGAAAACAGGGAGAGGGTAAGGGGCCCGATTGAAAAAATTTTCAAACAAAAGTTGTAGCTTGAAGTACTAGGAATAATTTTGGTGATAACAAAAATTTCAATCGGATCCCTCCCTCCCCACCAATTTTGGATAATCCAACTCCTTCAAATACATTTTTAAAAACAGGGGGGAGGTAAGGGGCCCGATTGAAAAAATTTTCAAACAAAAGTTGTAGCTTGAAGTTGTACAAATACTTTTAGTTATTACAAAAATTTCGATTAGACCCCTTCCTCCCTTCCAATTTTGACTATAAAGTATTATGGAGCACTGGACTTGGTAAAAATTTATCGAAGTTGCACCCCATGAATGTAAACAAAACAATCAATCTAGACGTTAGTTGAAAATTATAGCAAAAATGCAAAATTAGTAATTTGCTGAAAGTAAAAATGAAAATTTCGCGGGTAATTCATTCAAATCAAATTTAAAATTGAATCAATCCATTAACTTTCAATATAATTCAATGCATTATATGTATCACCCGTCGAATGCAGCGCTCTCAGTGATGTACTTTGGCGAAATGGGCGTGGCTAACCGGAGTGTGGTAACTATGCTTAAGGCGAAGCGTTCTTACACAGACCAAATAGTTTTGTTTATTTTTTCCATACAAATAAATGGCTGCTCGATGTAAATTGACACGATACGTGTGAAATCGCCTCGCCTTAAGGTCAATGTTTGCTTAAGCAAATTTTGAAAATACGGGCCTTTGAATACGCTTTGAAAATGTGAAAATTTCCATTCGGCGAACTGTTGCACGTGTATATAGTATAGGAAAAATGGAAAACGTTTCGCATGTATTTTTCATAACCGAGGCGTTAAACTCGTCGACGGTGATGAAAATTCAAAACACGACGAGATTACGAATGAAAAATAAATTGGTTGGTAATTATGCCCGAATACAAGCCGATAAGTTTTGCTTTCGTCGAGTCAAACTCCAAGGGGGGAAACTTTCTCTGTAATCTCGTTAAATAAGAGATTTAATTTTAGGAGAATTATTCAAATTAAAATAGAATTCCTTTTTTAAATTCTGTTTGCATAAAAATTTAAAATTATCCCGCCGCGAAAAATAATTAACACGAAATCAAATGACCAAAGTTTGGAAAAATTGTAATGCTTTCTCCATCGAATATAACCGAGTAGTTGACCGAGGAGAAAAAACCGCGTTGCAGTCAAGCCGCTACTCGAGAGCCGAATTTTTGAATTTGAGCTACTAACTATTTAAAAACGTCTTCAGTTTTGGTATTTCAGTTTCAGTTTTTCCAATTTTTTCTTATTTAATGGTGCAAAAAGTAACTGAATAAAAATAAAATGATGAATACAAATCACAGAAGTTGGTGCATTAAAGATTTTAGCTTCAATTGGGAGCAGGTCCCCGACCTCAATTTTGGCTTCGTTGGTTTTTTGGATAAGCTACACATAATATGCTGAATTATTTACCTGTCAAAAAATAAATTAAAAAAATTGGTATTTGATCTTGCATATTGGTGCAAAAGGGGTCCCAAAGATCAAAACAAATAAAAGACATATCAGGGGCATAAACTAAAGCAATTTTGAACTTTTGATTAGAAAAATATTTCGAATTTAACCCCAAAAATGTTCATAATTGTTTTCTCTTCAAAAATTAGGTAAGTTTTTTTTTTTTTTCAAAAAAAATTCGATTTTTTCTTCACAAAAATTCAAAAAATTGGAAATTTCTATTTTTTTTCAATTGAGTAAAATATTTTTTCTCGCAAAAAACTGAAATATACAAATTCACGTCAAACTGAGAGGTTTTTTTTTAGTCTAAAAAAAATTCGGATATTATTAAAGTATAGGTATTTGTTCATTTACACCAAAAAAAAAAGAAGATTTTTTTGTACCTGTGAAAAATCTAAAAAATTAAGAAGTTTTTTCATTACGAAGAAATTGAAAAATTAATTATTATTGGACTTGAAAAAGAAAAAAACAATCAAATTGGATGATTTTTCCTCAAAAACTTGAGACATATTTTGTACCAACTCCAAATAATTTGAGAAATTTACCTATTTTTCCTTAGAGATAAAGCAAAAAAATACTTAATCGATTTATCCTTCAAAAAATTGAAAATTTTTCATTTCAAAAAAATTGATTTTTTAAATTAAGAGCCCCAAAGTCCCCAAAAGGCACATCTGTGCCCTCTACCAACAATACATATCAAATTTTTACCCTCTAGGACATTTGGTTTGGGCTGTACGCTGATCAATGAACTCTACACAGGGGTCAAAAGGTGCTTAATGATCAAAAACCCCTGAAGCCACATTAGTGACCTGTAATGACACGGCGTACTAAATTTCTACCTCCTACATCATTTAGTTTGGGCTGTACGTTGATCAACTCACTAAAAAGATGGGTCAAAATGTAAAAATTTACAATTTTTGACCCTGCACAAGAGTCAAAATGGGTCCCAAGGTCAAAACTTACAAAAGACACATCAAGATCATGAACCTAATCTACTGTGAAATTTTTGGACTCCCTTGACCGATTTAGGGGGCCTGTAGGTTGATCAATGAGGAAAAAATGACCTCAAAATTCACTTTTTGGACCCTAAAATGGGGTGGGGATGACTTAGGAAGCTGAAATGTTGATGTTGTAGAGGCAATAAGAGTCACTATTGCTGGTATGAATTTCAAAAAAAATTGTCACATCTGACTTCTCTTAGAGCGCCCCTAAAAAAGGGGCTCACCCCAAACTTGGGGCTCACAGTTCAAAATTCCCAAAAGAAACATCAGTGGCCTCTATCGATGCTACAAACCAAATTTAGGTCCCCTAGGTCATTTGGTTTGCTTTGTAAGCTGAACAACTTGCAGGGAGATGGAAAAAACGTGAAAATCTTGATTTTTTTACGCTACACAAAGTCAAAAGGGGTCCAAAGGTAAACACAAAATGCTCATAAGGGGCATGAACCAAATCTATGATGAAATTTTGGGGCTCTTAGTCTGATTTTGGGAGTCTGTAGCCTGATCAATGAGAAAATATGGCCCCAAAACCCACGTTTTGGAACCTAAAATGGGACAAGAATGACTTAGTGGGCTGAAATTGGGATTTGTTAGAGATAACAATGGTTCTAGTCGTTGGTGCAAATTTCAAGAAATTTTATTATTTTGGGACTTCACCAGGGCTTCTTACAAAATGGGTCATATCCCTCATTTCAAGTTGGAGTCACAAAAATTCTAGGGTAGATTTCCTATACCGAGAGGATCCCACATATCAAGTTTTGTATCATTCAACCTATTAAACTGGAGTTAGCAGCCCAAAATTAGCGACAATACATTATTACTAAATAAGCAAATAAATAAACTCAGGACCTTTCCCAATAGCCATCATTTTTTTGACCAAAATTCGTCTAAAAAGCAAATTGAGAAAAACGTTGAAGAATTTGCAAACTCGGGTGGAATCACGTTTCATTAAAAATAATGCCAACGTGATAGGCAAGATAATTATAACGGACAATGTTTCAACAAAAACACCAGGTGGAATTTTCATTAAAAGTGGCAAAAAAATATTAAGCTATTTTTCATTCGTTTAATAAGAACCGGCGCGAAGAAAATTTTTATAAATAAAATTAAATCTGCGATTCTTGCAAACAATAAAGGAGCGAAATTAAACGCCGAGTTTATTTATTGGAAATGTTCATTGGAAATAGCTCCTCGTCCGAGGGTATGTTACCTGCTTTCGAAATATATTCGCTGTATTTTACACGTGTGAACGATTAACATCAACGTTAGATACTGCTGCGTAGATATTCATCCCATAATTTGCAAATTTTCGCAACGAGTTTATCTCTAAAATGAAACACGCATGGCTAAATTTGCGTTTACCATTTTCAAATTAAATATTCCGACGGTTTTATTTCCACAGGATACGAATTTTGCGTAATTATAATTTCAATTTTACTACTCGAACTAGGCTTATTTACTGCTTAGAGAAATGCTGATTCTTGTGGCAGCAAATTCGTACGTACGTTTTTTTTTTTTTTTTTTTTTCATTTGATCGTATTTCAATTACAAAGGTAAAAGGGAGCCCGAAATTGGAAAAATATCAAAGAAATTCCATCTTATAAAATTAGTATACCTGGTGGAATGGCTTTTGAAAGTCGAGACGATTATTCTAAACGACTCTCTCGAGATGATGGCTGTTGGCAAGAAATATGTAAAATTGGGCTTAGTTTAATTCAGTCTACTGATAAAATGGTATTTTCATTACAGTACTATCTGTGTTTTAAAGTATGTACCCGAGGAACATGAACATAATTAATGTTTAGGTTTCACCATCGCGATAAATAGTCATGACTCATGAAACATGTGCGATACTTCGCTTGGTGAAAACTTTTCCAAGACTACAAAAGGTACTAATTTTTCAAAGCTTCGTGTATGTTTAACTATAGTTTAAATTTCTAACCCAAGTATAGTATATGAAATTGGTTCGGTGTTCATTTAATAAAATTTATAGACTCGATTTCGTTTTCAGGTGGAGTTGATGGAAAGCAAAACGGCGAATTTGGATAAAATGGGCCTGGGAAGTTTCTGGAAGCTTCTATTGGAAACGAATTTGGCTTCGGTGGCAAAACAATTAACCATTTTTGAAGCCATACAAGATCTATACTTCTCTGCGACATACGTATTTTCTCCGAAAGACCGAAACGGATTAAATAGTTCAGCTTTAATCTAAACAGCAAATACTATTAACACTCGAAAAGTAAACAAATCCTCTCCTTTGTATTGGTGTTAATGTGAAGTAAAAGCTAGACATTTTCCGTTAAAAACGTACTTACCATCGTACACGAAGTAGATTCTATGAACCCAAAGGACTTCATCGACATCTTTCAAGTTTCAACACACATTGATATCAATTATGAACGCATATTTGGTAACCGAACGACAATGTTTTTCATCATAGAATCATTAAAGCAGTATAAACAATCAAATAGAGGATAAACTAAACACTCACTTCGAGTTTGAGAACATCTACGAGCTTGGCGAATGACAAATTTAAACTCCACTTGCACAGTATTATCTAGATACTTGTTGCTTGGCGATTTGAAAGTAGTAATTTTATCAAAGTCCGACATTGTGAAACAAAACGACCAACTCGAATCGAATTTAAAAGCAATGAAATTACGAATTCAAATAAGTTTGCGGATTGATTTTCATGACTTCGACTCGCGTTTCATTCGCTAATTTAAATAAGTTTCGCTATTTTATGGCGAGATTTTAATGCAAAAATGTAAAAATTATAAGTTTTTCGACAAAACAAACACCCGCCGAACAATAAAAAAAAGAAAACTGATTATAGCGTCAGTGTTACCAGTTCGATTACATGAAAACTGCTAACCTTAAAGGGGACGTAATTTTTTTGGTAATTACCGTGAAAAAATGATAAACCTATTTTTTTTTAAATTGAAAATTATAAAAAAAAATATTAAAATTTCATTTTCATCGGTTGTGAATCAAAATATTTCAGAGGTCTGGATCCTTATGATTTGAGTTCGTGGTTTATGGTTCAGGGTAAAACCAACGAAAAGTACGTGGTTATAGGTTAAATTGTTACGGTCCAACCTTTTTGTTTTAATGGTTAATGGTTACGGGTTACGATCGTCTGAAAATCAATTAAATTACTGGTTACTGGTTCAGTTCCTGGTTACGCTCCTTTTTTTCAAAGTATTAAATTTTTTCATGCCCCCCCCCCCCCCCAATCGTTAGAAAATTTTTCTGTGAAAGCGCGAAAGCAAAATTACGATTTTTTACTTGGGTCCGCTTGGGTGATATTTTAATCTCTTAATTTTACGAAACCCAGCACTACATAGATACTGGATATTCAAAATTGGAGGGGAGGGAGGGGTCCAATCAAAATTTTTGTCATGATGAAAATTATTCATAGAACTTCAAGCTACAACTTTTTTTTGAAAATTTTTTCAATTGAACCCTTCCCTCTGCACCAATTTTGGATAATACGTACAACTTATATAAGTCTAAGTAAGTTACTTTATCCAAAACTGGTGGGGGCGGAGGGGTCCAATCGAAATTTTTCATAAAACTAAAATTACTCCTGAAACTTCAACTTGTAACTTTTGTTTGAAAATTTTTCAATTGGACCGCTCTGTCCCCACCAAAGCATAATGCAACTTACTTCGGCTAACGTAAGTTGTATTATCCAAAATCTAGGTATGTAGTGCTGGACTTCGTAAAATTCAAAGAGTAATGTGACACTTTGGTTGGATCCGTTGATCCATAGACGCAAGTCGATTACTTTTGTATTTCTAGACATCTAGGCTGCACACCAGTGATGGAAATTCAATCAAGATAGTGAAGTAACTGAATCCGTAACGTAACGATAACGATAACAAACAAAAATTGGTGAACCATAAACCACTTTGAATTTTGGAATTTTTTTTCTGGTTACTGGTTAAAGTCCAAAACCATGTTCAAAAATGAATATGGTTAATAACTGGTTCGGTTCTTTGGTTTTTTTTGTGAAAGTGGTTTATAACTGGTTCAGCTCTTTTCAAATTCGCTGGCGATTAGCGTTCGAAATTCGCTTCTAAAAAGCAGCCAAATGATAAATTGACGATTTCCACTCAGCAGTAAGTTAATTATTTCGAAAATACATCTCATTTGTGATCGCAAATCTGTGTAAAATGAAATTATGCCGAATGGTAAAGATTTTGACCTACCTAGTAGTGGTGTTTGATAAATAAGTGGGGCGTAGGTATTTCAATTTACAACTTTTTTCATAAAAATTTTTGATGGACCCTATACCTTCTTCTATTTTGAATAATAAATATCTACGTAGTATTTTCAGATGAAATTAGAAGGAAGGAAGGGAGGGAGGGGTCCAATCTTAATTTTTATGAAAATCAAAATTATTTCCAAGAATCCAATCTACAACTTTTGTTTGAAAAATTTCTCAATTGTGAGAGGGAAGAAGGGCTGGCCCAACTGATTTTTTTTTCAAACAAAAGTTGTAGATTGAAATCCTAGAAATAATTTCGATTATTATAAAAATTTCGATTTGACTCCTCCTTTCCTTCTAATTTCGCATAATATGTACTTATACTGCTTCAAACAGGAGAAGGCAGAGAAACAATTTTATTGAAAAATTTTATAACACTGATAAGACGTCGAAAATTTTTACGTACGATTTGATAAAATTTCATTTCACACAGATTCACGATCACAAATAGATACACATTCAAAATAATTAACTTACTGCTGAGTGGAAGTCGTCCAAGAAACTCAATCTTCGTCTCCATTCTTGTCATTTTGATCAAATCATTGGGATTTTTATTTAAAAAGAAGAAAACACATCAATCAAAACACAAAATCCCCCAACAAAATCAATAAAACTAGAAAAATATTCAGTTTATTGTTAATAAGTCACTGCAACAATCTCAAGTACGAGTATACACGTTCATGCTTGAAAATGATTTCTCTCGTTCATAAAAAATATTGAAAGACATATTGTCGCCAAAATCGTATGCGATTCGCAAGCGAATATCGCACTAATATCGTATGAAATATCTGCACGTTTCCCAATGCGATTTTAGCATACGATTCGTAGGCGAATATTGCGCTAATTTCGTACGAAAGATGTACGAATTTTTATATACGATTTTAGCACGATATTCGTTCACGAATAGTATACGAATTTATCTCAGAAGATTTTCCTCGATATTCACGTTGATTCCGCATTCTATTCGTATGCGAATAGACTGCGATTTTCGTATCTGCTATTTTAGCATACGAATAGCACACGGTGTGCTTATCGGGTACCTACGAAATTAAATACTTCACTGTGAAAACACACAAGTTTTCACATTTTCCTCGGAAGAAAATTTTCTAAATTTTCTTCAAAATTCTATTCAAAAAACATTTTAGTTGAAAATATTATTCAGGCGCGAATTTTTAAACATGAAAAACATAGCCGGGTAATAATGCACAATCAACCTTGGACTGAAATTTTCAAATTGAGTGATGGAAATGAAATTGATCCTCAAGGTCCAAACATTGTGTAAGAAAATTGTTGGTTCACTGACTTTCTTTGCAGGGGTGGTGAATCCCATCAAAGGCTAATGGTGGAAATTTTTTAAATATTTTTAAAATGATCATTTTATTAATATAAAAATCCAAGTTTTAAGATTTCAAATTACACGTTATTTCAGACCTAGCACAATTTAAAAAAAAAACTGAATACATTTTTGATGAAAAATAAAATTTTGTTGAAAATTCAATGTGAAGTTACGCCAGAGAACTAAACATTTTTCTGCCATAAAAATTTAATAATTTTTTTTTTACCTACCTAATAAATTATTTTTTCCAAATTTTGCTCAAAATTCATTTTTTGTTCTGATTTTTTTTTCAAACAAAAATTTTTCGTAACCTTTTTCAAAAAAAAATAATTATTTCGTACAAAATAAATTAAAAAATTTTCAATCCTGCCAAAAAAATCCAACAAAAATTTTCAAAATTACGTACAAAGGTTATTTTGAAAATTCAAAAATAATTTTGAGTTGATATGCTTTTAATCTCCTATAAAACTATATATTTTTTGACCAAATTGTTTTTTCAAAAACAACTCTTAATTTAGTTCGCCTTGTGAACTTTCAAAGTTTCAAACAACATATAAGAGAATTATTTTTAACGTCAGACTCAGAATAGCTTTGAAAATAGAACTACTAAGTACATTTCCAAGCATATAATACTCCTTTTCAAATAAAAAAATCCCCTAAGCTGTATTAAATTTTGGAAAAGACTCGCGTATCTTGTAATAATATTTTCTCATTTCAGCCTTCAGGTAAAATACGAAATTTAGAAACTCGCAGCTTAAAGTAGAAGTTGAAAATAATTTTTTTTTGAAAACCATTCATTTGAAAAATTAATTTTACGTTGGTAAACGAGATAGGATAGGCAGGAGTTTACCTAAAATGAAGAGTTGAATGTTCTTTCAATAGCGATGAACGCTTCGGTAAAGTTTTCAAATAACATTTCTTTATGACTTCATAATCACTTTTAATTTTGTATTAAGTTAAAACAATGTTGGCAGTTTAACAATAAAGCGAAAATAACTGATTTATGAAAAAAAAATTTAAGAAACTCACTTCTAGAGTTTTCTATAAACAATCTAAACTACCGCGAAACGTTTTAATTAATATTTTTTTCAAGTTATTTACGAAGAAAAATTTTTCACACTGAAGAAGTTGAAGTTGAAGATAAGAAGGATTTTTTTCGTATTTCATTTTGAAATAGGTATTAGATACAATTTTTTACCCTTTTTTTAAATTTTGAATTTCGTTGAAAATTTGAAATATAATATTTGAAAATTATTTAGAAATGCGAAACGCGTGAAAAACTTTTGTACTTAGATAGGAGTAAAACGTTTCTGGAATTTTTTCCCTTTGATGTTTTATCTTTTTTTATAACTGCAACAATACCTATAATTTTCGACTGGAAATTCAAAAACCAATTTTTTTCATCAAAGATACAAGACGAGCTTTAAAAAAAAAAAAAAAAAAAAAAAAATTGAAAGGAGTAAAGTGTAACTTTTTGTTTGATAAAAATATTAAAAATATTCGATATGATTTTTTATGACCAATGAAAGTTGGTATGAGAATAAAAGTGAGTACTTAGGTATGAATATTTCATTTCGATATATTCGAAATGAGAATGTGAAGCCCACAAATTAATACAACCAAAATTCGTAACAAAAGAATTATTTATCGAAATTAGTAATTCGTCTCGAATTAAAATAAAATTGATTACAATTTAGCACATTCTTATAGTTTTTAACTTTTTTTTTTTTTTTTTTTTGAAACAACGTCCACATTATAATAACGCTGGTCGCACCAATCGTTAAAAATAATATACTCAATGAAAGAAAAAATAGCATTAGCAACGTCAAAATGATGTAAAAGCAAAGCGATAAATTTACGATGTAATTTTATTCTCGATTAGAAATGATGCAAAGGCTTACCTATGAATTGTAGTACAATGAAATTGAGGCCTTTCAACAGGTGAGTCTTGTATTGCCGTTACAGCAGAAAAGGCTCGCAAGAAACGAAACTAACCCACGAATTGCGCCACGAATAAGTGAATAAAGTCGACCACAGCGGAACGCCAGAATTCAACAAAGATACAATGCTAGTACATTCTCACGCATACTCTTTGTATCGTGAGCACGCGTACTATCATTGCGTCACGTTGTAGGTAATATCAAGTTTTTGGAAAATCTATCTTAGCTACCTGACTACCTGAGCACGTGTTTATAACATAAAATAAGCCAACTAAGAGTAAATTTCGCTTTTTAACGCAAATTTTTCAACGATCTGTGGGTGTTTTTTCTGCCTTTTTAGCCGGGTGAGGCTTCGTCGAGGTGCTTTATATTTACTATAGTATACAGAATTACAGATACGAGCAGAAATGTTCTTTGTGTTGAAATATTCGAAAGGAATTTCGCAGATTATAATTTCCAACGAAATTCATTCGTATGAAATGAAGCAGTATGGTGTGTTTTGGTTGTTGATTTAGTTCGTATGGATAGATAGGTGGGTATTTATACTTACAATTTTTCCAACCGAGGGTGAATTTAATTATTCGGGTAAGGTTTGGTAAATTCGTTCAATTGGAAATCAGATGAACGAATTTTATTTTTTTCGAGGTCTGGTTCATCGATTTCTGTAATTTTTTAAAATAATTTTTTGCAAGATTTTTTTTCTTTTAAAAAAAGTTGAATAAATTTTATTCTTAATTTATGTTTGAGGGCATATTTTCTTATTGATATAAAAAAAAAAAATCATCAAGTATTTCAAGTATTTATCTTTTTTTTCGAAAGAACTAGTGAATAAACTACCCAAGAAATTTTTTCAAGATTTTTTTTAGAATTTTCAGAACTTTTTTTGTTTTAATTTTAAAAAAATTTTCATTTGAAAAATTTTTATTCATGAGGATTTCTTTTAATGATTTTTTTAAAGAGAATTACCTAGTATTTTTTGGTGTTTTTTTTTGGGGGGGGGGAGGTTTATCTTTTTTTAAAGCATTTCTTTTTCACTTTTTACCAATTTTGCTTCCAAAAATGGTGAAGTAAAAAAATCGTTTTTTTAGAGATTTTTAATTTTTAAAAAGTAATTACACTCTGAAAATATTTGATTTTTTTCATTTTTTTATACTACAAGTATACCCAGAGAATTTTTATTTGAAAAAAAAACTTCAACGATTTTTTTCTATATTTTCGGAGAATTTTTTAACAAATAAAAAAAAATATTTTTGAAAAGTTTCAAGGGTTTTTCTGATCACGAAAATTTTTTCAATAGAGTATGTACTTTCTTTTTTACATTTTTAGCAAATTTTTGTCAATTTTTGTTCGAAAATACTTACCTATATTTAAAATGTTCAAAGTTTTTAAAAGAAAATTGAAGGAATTTCATACTATTTGAGTTTATAAAAAAAACCTTCAACAGAACTAGAAAACTTCTATCGAATTAAAAAATAACAACCCCCCCCCCCACCGCAATTATATACAAAATTACTGAGATTTTTTTTTTAATTTCTAGTATTTTTCTATGATGTTATTTCTGAAGGGATTTTCAAAAAAAAAAATGCAGAGTATCTTTTTAAACCAATTTTTAAAAGATTTACGTTTAATTTAGGTACCTACTTGTACTTTATTTTTTTATTTTTTGATCGAATCTCTCATTTAAAAAATACCATTATTTTAAGAATTTTTATAATTATTTATCAAAAAAAAATAATATTTTTTTCCAGAATTTCCAGAGAATTTTTCTAATTTAAAAAAAAAAGAGATTATATTTTTAACAATTTAAAAAAAAAATCAATTTTTTATCCGTGAGAATTTTGCGAATAATTTTTTTTTGGAATTTCGTATAGAATTTTCAAAAATGTTGTTTCAGGATATTTTTTTTGAGTAAGTTTTTGGATTTTTTTCGAAGTTAATTATTTCATTTTTCTGTTTTTTTTAAATCAATATTTTAAAAGATGTTTTGCCATCTTTCAAAAATAGTTGAAGAAAATTTCAATTGAATGTTTAAAGATTTTTTTTAAAAAAGAGAATTTCATTCTGAAAATATTTGAAAATTTTTAAAACGTTCAACAGAACTAGAGAATATTTTACTTAATAAATTTTGCAGAAAATATACCTACCAACCTACCTAAGTATAGGAACATATTTTTTTTATACCGAGACCTACATAAATATTAAAGAGAATTCATCTAATCTAAATAAATTTTACGATTTAGAAATTATTGAAAATTTTTTAGAGGGTGTCGAAGTATTTCCACGTGATGTTTTTTTTCTGAGAGAATTTTCGATGCTTTTTGCAGACTATTTTTTTGAAATGTTGAAGAAATTGTTTTAGAATTTTTTAATGAAATTATTTCTGAAAGTATTAGAGATTTTTAAGAAATCATAATGAATACTAGAGAATTTTTAATAAAAAAAATTTCATTTTTTTTTTCAAATAGGGATGTATGTACCTACTTACTCATAGAAGAAAATTTTCATCAAGTAAATTTTTTTGAAAAATTTCAAGTACCTACCTATGCGTATTTTGAAAGTAGGTACGTAAGTATATTTTTTCAATTTATTCATACCTTTTATTTTAAAAATCTTTTTAAAGAATTTTTTTGAGATGTTAAAAGGACTTTTTTCAATTCTCAAGGGGATTTAATTTAAAATATACGTATTTGAGCTTTTCAATAATTTTTTAGAATTCCTAAAAAGAAAATCACAAATAAAAATTTTTTGGTTTATGTTTTTAAAAATGTTCAAATTCTCTTGGGATTTTTTTTTAAGATGAATTTTTGTGTTTTTTCAGAGCATTTTTTTATCTAGGTTTTTCACTAATTTTTTTTTTAAATAGGTAACTTTTTAGCATAGTATATGCTTTTACGGAGACCAAAATGGGAAAAAACGACAGGAAAATCCGACCCAAAAATCCGACACCATTGGTTTTTTTTTAGGTTAGGTTCATTGGGTTAGGTTTGGATGCCATAAAAAAACTTGGAAAAATTTTTTAAAATTAGATTTTTTAGACATTATGTCAGACATTCTGAAACTTGGAACTTTTTTTTTGATTTTTTAGACATTATGTAAAATATTTTAAAACTTGTGGCATTATTTTGGAAAAGTCCCACTTTGACTTGTCGGTCCAAAATGAGTTAAGACCGGGTCTTTGTAGGGTAGAAAATTCTCTGTCCAATGAGATGTTTTTGAAGTCTGTTTGATAATTTTTGAGCGTTTTACAGCGGTTCAAAGTTGAAAGTTCAGGAAATGAAAATTTTGGGGAAAAAGTTTTACAATTTTGCCCCTAATTTTTCTTATTACTGTAGAATTGCCCTCATTATAGCTAAAAATTGCATTGACCACTCATTTGAAAGGAAATTTTATGCTCTACAACATGGTGGTCTCGAAAATTTTCCTTGAGTCAAAATTGGACCTGTCGTAATATGGATTTTGATGAATGGTCAACCTAAATGCCTTAGTTAACCGACTTCCCGCGAGTTGCACTAGTAAATTCTTAGTCCACATGAAATAATACACCTTCCACTTACTGAATCCATCAATAACTCACAACGTCCCACTTTAAACATTTTTACCTAAGAATGTGATTTTCTCAAAACTATGAAAAAACCAAAGTGGGACCTTTTCCAAAATAATGCCACACTTGTAAATTTTTTTGAAATTTTATGACTTTTATACATTTTCTAGACATTTTGTCAGACATTCTGAAACTTTTATTTAATTAAGTATTTTAGAAATGTTTAAAATAAATTTTATGACTTTTAGACAATGTCTGACATTCTGAAACTTGGAAATTGTTTAAAAAAATTTATGACTTTTAGGCTTTTTGTCAGACATTCTTGAACTTATTTTTTTTTTATTATTATTATTTTAATTTTTAAATTTCTATGGAAATAAAATATTTCATCATTTTAGAATTGATGACTTTTTGACATTCTGTCATGATTTATAAATTTCGATGAAAATTAATATTCATGACTTTTAGACATTTTGTCACAGAGTAAAAGCATATACTATGTTTCATACTTTCAAACGTAGTGTGTTCTTTCGAGAAAAATACCTGCCTGTTTTCTTAGAATGTTTTTCTGAAAGAGTTTTTGTTTTGTCTTTCCATTTTAAAAAAAATTAAGATTATTTTTGAATAAAAATTTTGAATTTCAAAACGAATTTAATCCAGAAAATATCTTGGATTTAAAAAAAATTCAAAGTAGGTACCTAACCTAATCATAGATTTTTTTTTTAAAACCTTATTATACTTAAATTTTTCTAAAAATGTAGATATCAATAAGAATCAGTTGTAAATATTTGCAGAAACATTTTAAGAGGATTAAAAAAAGTCTGCCAATAAATTTTTTTAAATTTCTTTACAAAATCCTTCAAAACAATTTTGAAAAAAGAGTCGAGAAAAAGGAGAAAAGGCACATTTTTGATGGTCAAATTAGTGTTAAGAGGATGTTTTCAGGCCCAAACTTGGGCCTAAAATACATAATAATACTGCTCGAGGAAAAATTGGCACCTATAATTTTATATATTATACCTACTTATATATTTTTTTTTCTAAAAAGCTAGAGGTAGAAGTCTGAAACTTTGGTCAACTAAACATCATAAAAATATAAGCATATTGCTCGAAGAAAAATTCTCCTATCTTATACACCTACACCATTTTGTATGTATTTTGGAAAATTATTACAAAAAATAAAGAAAATTGGTAGGTATAAAATTTTGATTTTTTTTCGTTCATTATTTCGCTGGACGTGAAAATATCAGTGACCTCGATAAACCTTTCGCATTGTATCATAAAAAATCTATTAATTTGGCTGAAAAATTTAAATTATTATGAAAATCTTTTGATGACGTATTGTGATCCCGAACAGGCGAACACATATAAAAGGGTCCAATTTAAAAAATTGTTGCTCTAAAAATGAATTGGTTAAAAAAATTCTAACGCATTCCCTATTTTTCCCCTTTACTTTCCAAAATAAGCTGTGTTCAAGGGAAGGTATCATGATACCTTTTTTCGTCGATATAGAAGTATATAAACTCACTGAAAAGGAGACAAAAAAATTGACTAGGTGGTTTTTTCATTTCCAAAATGGAAAAATTTAACGATTCGTCTGACCTTCAAATTTCCAGTCGATAAAAATAAAGCAACCTTGATCGAGACCATCCTCGATGATGCTCATTTTATCGCAAATTGATCCAAATCTTGGCACCGGTAATTTTTTTTTGACTTCGTTATAGAGTGGAATTTTTACAACGGTAAAAATTGACGATTCGTTGCACTCACATTCACATACCTACAAAAGAAAGGTACCTAGACAATGGTAGCTCGTGTCCGGCTTTTAGATTTGTAGATTTAAGCCTACGTTTACACGTGATTCTATGCTTTGTTTGGTGACTTCTTGAGCTATTTCGTGAGCGAAACGAGAAAGCAGTTTGGATTAAAAGACATAACAAGGGGAGAAAACTTTAAACTGGAAAGAAGAAGTGAACAAGACTCGAGAATGGTATTGAAGCGATGAAGCCCGAGGTGATTTTTCATTTCGCCCTCGTTTCTCTTACAGAGTGTAATTTTTTTTAAATGCTGAGTATTTTCCTTTTTTTTTTCCTTTGGAGGAGAAACATGAGATTTCGCAGAGTGGAAAAATACCGTTAAAAAGTTCATGGCAAGAATAAAATAAAAAAGTACCTACAATGCTTTTTGGAACGATAAGATTTACCAGCAATGAAAATAATATATTACTGTTTTTAGAGTATTCTCGGATCTTGTTTTTTGCGACTTCGGTTCCGGTGTTTTTTTACTCCACTGGAAGAAATTTTTTACTAATTAGCTCTGTATGAAAAGTTACGATCGATTTTTCAAATAGACATTTCAAAACAACATCCGTTCAATTTTAGTATAATAATTAGGAATAATTTATTTTATTATAGGTACGTTTTTAGGTACATTTTATGCAAGCTTTAAAAAAACAATCAAGGTAATTCATTCGTTTTCTTACCTATTTTTTATTGTTGACTGCTACATTACTTACTTACGTTTACCAAAGGCACCTACCTATGGAATTTTTTACTCGCTTTGACAAAAATATTGATTGTAAGAACCGAACGGGAAAAAAGTATAAGGAAAAAAAACGAATACAAAAAGAAGTAAAGAAGAACAACATTTGACGAACGTATAAAATTTATAATAGGATTTTGAAAGAACTTCATGGAAAAAGAACGAACAAAGATCAAAATACTTGGGCAAAAAATAACGAAAGAAAAAAATACAACACGGTGAAAGGTAAGGTAGGAAAAAGAGTGAGATGGGTATTTCTATGCATGCGATTCAAATGGTTACTTATAATAATATGTACTATTATTCTTCCAGACGTGGAAAAAAATCGAAAAGAATTTATCAATTTTGAAACATTAATTAGATAGGTAACCTGTTTTTTTTTTTCAAAATAAGCATTGGAAAGCAAAGAATAACGAGTGGATTGCCGCAGTACTGCTTTTTTGGCACCATTGATAATTTACCAAGTTCAATACTACATAGATACTTGATCCAAAATTAGAATGGAGGGAGGTCCTATCGAAATTTTTTGATAACCAAACTTATTCTCAAGACTTCAAGCCACAACTTCTGTTTGAAAAATTTTTCAATTGGACCTCTACCTCCACAACGATTTCATATAATAATCCGAAGATACTAATTAAAAATAGGAAGAGTAAGGGAGGAAGAGACCAATTGAAAAAAATTTTAAATAAAGGATCCCAAAAATAATTTTGTTTGCTCACATTCTTCATTCTTAAAATTGATAAATTCCAAAATAATTGGAGAATTATTTTTAATAACATTAGAAAATTTTCATTCCAAAAAAATATTTTTTTAGATAAGTATTTAAAAAAAACTCCGAACTTCTTTGTTTTAAAATACCAACTGGACACTTTTTCATTCTAAAAAATTAAATATTTTATATAAATTAAGAAGTTTTTTACTCCGAATTAATTGAAAGTTTTCTCAGTACAAGAACATTGAAGCATTTTTTGTTCCAGAAAAGATTGAAGAATTTTTCATTCTAAAAAATTGAAAAATTCTTCATTCTAAAAATTAAGGCATTTTAAATGCTAACGTAAGAATTGAGGAACTTTTCATTACAAAAAAAAGAATTTTTCATTCTAAAAAAATTGAAAAATTCTTCATTCTTAAGATTGAGCCATTTTTATTCCTAAGGTAAGAAAATAAAATAAGAATTGAGGAATTTTTCATTCCAAAAAAAAGTAAAAAATTTTTCATTCTAAAAAAGTAAAAAAAAAATTATTCTAAAAATTGAAGCATTTTTCATTTTGAAAATTGAAGAATTTTCCCTCCTAAAAATTTAATAAAATTTTCATTCTAAAAAAAATGAAAAATTCTTCATTCTAAAAATTAAGACATTTTTAATTCTAACGTAAGAATTAAGGAATTTTCCGTTCCAAAAACTTGAAAAAATTTTCATTCTAAAAAAAACATTGAAAAATGCTTCATTTTAAAAATTAAGGATTTTTTAATTCTAACGTATGAATTGAGGAATTTTTTATTCTAAAAAAAATAAAAAATTCTTAATTCTAAAAACTAAGGCATTTTTAATTCGAAGAATTCAGAAATTTTTCATTCTAAACAATGAAGAATTTTTCATTTAAAAAAGTTAAAAATTGAGAAATCTTTTTCCGAAAAAAAATTGTCAAATTTAAATTCCAAAAGAATTTGTTTATTCCCGAGCAGCACACTCGACAAATTATCGAAATAAAAAATCGACAGAATATCGAATTCGATAAAGTGTCGCGTTAGTTCCGCATAAATCGTGAAATTATCTTTCGATATATAGATAGATTATCGACGAATTATAGTTAGCAAAAATTTCGAGATTATAGTAAGATATTTTATCGATAATATATCTATAATATCGAAAGATAATTTCACGATTTAGGCGGAACTTTTGCGACACTTTATCGAATTCGATATTCTGTCGATTTTTTATCGATTTTTTATTCCGATTTTTCGTCTTTTACTAGCTTCTTTCTATAATTAAAAATCATTAATTAGCATAATTAATACATTAAACTATGCCTAAACACATTATTCATGTTACGGTAAGAGGATCATTTCAGAAAAAGTCAAAAAAAATTATTAAAAATCTGCCACCAGTGGGGCTTGAACCTTCTACTTCCTGCATGGTAATCCTCTTCCTTAACCACTATGCCATACCTTATCGTTGAGGAATTAGCAATAAAACGCTTATAATAGGCAGTTTAGTACTTCCAGACGTGTTGGACTTAGAAAAATTTTCACCAATTTGGAAATAATTTCAAATATCGTCACAAAATCGTTGAAAAATCGTTCGACAAATTTCAGATTATTTGTCGATAATGTAGTTTCAAATATCGCCACAAAATCGTTGAAAAATCGAATTCGAGGAATTTCATATTACGTGTCGATAATATAGTTTCAAATATCGTCACAAAATCGTTGAAAAATCGAATTCGAGAAATTTCAGATTACGTGTCGATAATATAGTTTCAAATATCTTCACAAAATCGTTAAAAAATCGAATTCTAGAAATTTCAGATTATTTGTCGATAATATAGTTTCAAATATCGTTACAAAATCGTTAAAAAATCGAAATCGAGAAATTTCATATTACGTGTCGATAATATAGTTTCAAATATCTTTACAAAATCGGTAAAAAATCGAATTCGATAAATTTAATATTCTTTGTCGATAATGTAGTTTCAAATATCTGCACAAAATCGGTGGAAAATCGGAATCGATAAATTTAATATTCTTTGTCGATAGTATCGTTGACGAATATCGTCATAAAATCTTAATAATATCGAATTCGATAGTTTTTAGATTTTTTGCCTATGAAGTTGTACCGATAAATCTTTATAATATCGTGAGAACATCTATAGATTTTCAAACGATTTTTTATCGATACGTTACATCTTCCGATATTATCGATCGAGTGTGCCGCTCGGGTTCTAAAAAATGTAAAACTTTTTTTATAAAGAAATTAAAAAAAATATTCTAAAAAACCGGTAGAACTTTTCAATTTTAAGTTTGTCAATTGTTTTATTTCAAAAATAATGTCAATAAATTTTTATAATGCCAAAGAATGAAAAAATTTTCTTTTGAAATAATTGAGGAATTTCTTCATTCTGAAGATACTGTGATTTTTTATTCCAAGTGGTTCGAAAAATTTTTCATTCAAGTACATTGTCAAAATGTTTTATTTAAAAAATAATGTCAAATTCTAAAAATTCTTATTTCAAAAAGTAAAATAAAAAATGGGAAATTCCTTATTTCAAAAAACTGAAGAACTTTTTATTTCGTAGAAATCGAGAATCGGGCTACGTTTAGTCAAAAAAAAAATTGAATACCTTTTTTATTTCAAAAAATTGACTCATTCTTTACACTAAAAAATGAGAATTTTTAAAATATTATTGAAAGATTTTTTTGAAAAAAAAAAATCTTATATTTTGATAGGTCGGAAGTGTATTTAATTTTCAAATTTTTGAAGTTTTTTAAATTGCAGCTCGTTACACGTTTGAAGTTTTGGTTGCTGTGCTGGTCATGGTGCGAGAAAGCTGAAAAATTGAGAATCGACAACCTTGAATTCTAAACCTGAAAGTGTACACAATACACATTGTTTTATTTTGTATTTCTGTAAATTTTTTCATAGAAATCAAACAAAATCGTCAAATGTAAATCAGTACTACCTAAACTGTGGTTTTACAAGGTTAACTGAACAGTTTTGATAAATTCATTTCATCGAACAGGTTATTTTTAAAATATCAAAGATTGTTGATTTTTTTCAAAAAACATTCATTTTTTCCTCACGCTGCTTGGTCTATCATCGAATGAATCAACTTCGCATGTAGTTATTTGTCGACAAAACGTCGATTTGAGTTTCGCACTTTTTTCAATTCGACATCGGTGAAGAAACGAAAACGTTTTAAAGCTCAAATTGAATCTTCACAAAACAAAAAAAGTATACCTATCTGAAAGAAAAAAAAGCATTGAAATTCCATTTTAATTGTTGAATTTCGAATAGTAAATCCTTTTGAATTGAATTTCTCGTGACATTTTATCAGCTCGGCGTCCTTGGGCCTTGTATTAACGAATTAAACGCAAGGTGCGCAGTCTAAAATTATGAACTTAAGTCATCCTTATAAAAGCTCGATAACTCGTAAAATACGAGCATTCTTTTTTGTAAAGAAAGAAAAATTACGCACAGGCCTCGTCTTCAATCTTCTATTAAAACTGTTAACAAAATAATCTGAGCTGGAATTTGTTGCCATTTTGTTCTTCTTTTTGCCTTCTCCAAAATCGTCTTATCCTATTTTTATAACTTTGGCGAAATACACGTCGCATTTGGATTCAAAATTTTTTTTTCTTCTTTCCGTTGAAAAAATCGATAAGTTTTTCGAGCACGTTGTCTGCAATAGGCGATAAAATAGATTAAATAAAGTTTTTATTGTCGCCATTTTCAACTTTTTGGCAGGTAAATTGTGCAGTAATAGGATATAACGTGAAAATCGTGCAGACGAAAAGCAACTCATCCAAGCAATTTTTTTCGTACAAATATTAAATGAGAATTAGGTAAGTCTACCAAGTGTATGGTGAGTAGATTACATAAGGAGTTTGGATTTTACTTTGAACACTTTCGTTTTCGAAAAATAGAATTTTAAAGTAAACTCGCAGTATCGAAATTGAGTTTAAATGTTTCGCAAGTAAAATACGAGTAAATTCTAAACATCTTCGTGCGAAACAAATTTCAAGTTGAAAATTGAATTTTTTGGCTGGCGTTTGAAGTCAGCGAGAAAATTTAAAAAAAAAAAAAAAAACCTAAATTGACGGGTTTTATACAAATAAAAAATTTATTATTAGTAGCTATCATTATTTTTTTTTTACAATATTTCCCTTCGATTTTTTACTTTCTTTCCAAACATTTTTACACAAAAAAAATGAGTTGAAAAGGAATTTTTGGCAAGGTTTGAAAAATACTTACATAAGAATTTCCTAAATTATTTCGTTTTTCAAAATTTGTCATAAAAACATACAAATATTTCAAGAGTCATTTGAGGCCGATCAGTGACGACTTTTGACAAATCATGTCAAAGCATGGGCTCAAAGATTTGGAGGTCTTGGAGTAAAGAATTTCTCATTTGTTGAAATAAAAAATTCCACAATATTTAGGGTTAAAAAGTTCGTAAATTTAATTCGACAATGTGTTTGGTATCAAAACATTATTTTTTCAGAATTTCTCAATTTTTGTTTTGGAAAATGAAAACTCTTCAATGTTTTCGAATGAAATATTTCTCATCCTTATGAATAAAAAATTTGTTAAAATTTAAAAAATAAAACATTTTAACAATTTTTTTTTTTTATGTTTTACAAATTATTTTTTGCGATGAAAAATTCCCAAATTTTTTTGTAGGTAATGAAAATATTTTTGAAATGAAAAAAATGATAATTTATTCACAGAAAAAAAATTCTTTTTTTTGGGATAGGAAAATTCTTTAGTATTTTTGAACGAAGAATTTCTCATTTTTCGAAAAAAGAATTTGACATTCTTTTTGAAATAAAACGTTTCACTTTTTTTTGGAAAGGATTCCTCAATTTTTTTCAAATGAAATTTTTTTCATTTTTTGCGAAGAATTTCTCATTTGGTCAATTTTTTGAGATGAAAAATTTCTCTTTTTTGTGAAGAAAATGGAAAAATTGTAATTTTTTGAAGAAACTGAAATTTTTTGCTAAAAAACGAGGGATATTTTTTCTCTCAAAAATTGAGGGTTTTTCCCCTAAAAAGTTGAAAGATTTATACAGGGTGTCCCGGTAAAGAATAACATCCTTCAACTTGGTAAGAAAGCAACTCATTTCAACAACGTGTAGGTATGTTTGCATACCCTTACATTGAAGGGGCTGAGATACCGCATTGTAAAAAAAAATATTTTTCATTTTTTTTCACTTGAAATTAAAATTTTATTTTTTCTGATTGGAGACAGATAGAAAGATGAAACTTGTGGGAGATAAAGTGCGGTGTTCAACAAATTTATTTTACCAAAAAAATTAGGTAAAAAAGAATTTGAAATTTTGTAATTTAAAAAAAAATGCATTTTAACCTAGTTATTTTTTGTCAGCAGATGATTCCCCTCTACTTCCGCTACAAAATGTCCCTCAGAATTATCTTCCTATCTCTTTTAGTTTTTAAGTGAAACATTTTTATTATTATGAGTCGAAATGTAAGTTGAAATTTTTTCAAATTTTCAAAGTCAAGTTTTTATGAATTTGTACTCATTAGAAAAATTCTAACTCAAAAACTAAAAGAGATAGGAAGATAATGCTGGGGAACATTTTGTAACGGAAATAGAGGGGAATCATCTGATGACAAAAAATAACTAGGTAAATAATGCATTTTTTTTTCAATTTCGAATTTTGTACCCAATTTTTTCGGTAAAAATAATTTGTTGGACACCCTATGGCATCGATTTTGATGAAAAAATTTTCAGGCATTACTGCAACACTATCCTACTTCATCTCCCACAAGTTTCATCTTTCTATCTGTCTCCAATTATAAAAAAAAAAATTAATTTCAAGTGAAAAAATGAAAAATAATTTTTTTCACCCAATCACCATGCAGTATCTCAACTCCATCAATAATAAGGGTATGCAAACATACCTACACGTTGTTGAAATGAGTTGCCCTCTTACCAGGTTGAAGGATGTTATTCTTAACTGGGATACCCTGTATAGAATTAAGAGATTTAATTAGGTGATCATTTCTTTACTTACTTAAAAAAAATAAGAAAAAAATGAGATTTTTTTTTTTGATTATTCCAAATTTTGATCTTCCAAAAAACTGAGAGAATTTTTTTGAAAAAATTACCTAATTGAGAAATAATTTTTCCTCAAAAAATTAAGTTTTTCCGCCTAAGAACCATCCATTCAAATTAGTAATGTGCACCTATTTATTTGAGATTTTTTTTTGAGTTCTCTCGAATGTAGTTTATATTTTCACTGTTGAAACTCGCTGCGGAAATTAAAAAAAATAAGAAAAAAAACACGTTTTCAATTTTCATACAATGCACATAATTTGTTGAAGTAAAACTTGAAATTCGAACAGAAAACTCAATACCTACCTACCTACTCATTTTTCATTCAATAAATTTTCGTAGAAATTTAAAAAAATTAATTCTCTATTGGAAAACTCATTGATACTTTAATTTTATTAAATTCGCAATTGTTTCGACGCGACGTTTTAAATCTGTGGGTGAATTGATATTTTACGTGGTATCGTATTGAAACGACGATATACGAGGTGTCGTCGAATCAGCCATGTGTGAATGTTCGATACAAAGTAAGATTAAATGACAATTGTTATTGGTGTTTTGTCTTCGAACGATAAGATGGCTTTTATCAAGGCAGCTTTTGCCTTTCGAGTATAATTAACGTAAGTTTATCGACGAAAAGCTTCGCATAATCCGGCACCATCGATGCGAAATGATTCGGAACAGATGTAGATTGACGATATACTCAACATGAACTTTATTATAAAATCGTTCACGCTGGAAAGAACTAATTTTTAGCCAATGGACTGTTCTGGTATCTACGTAGGTAGGTAGGTACTGAATTTTCATCGGTTAAGCCAGTACTCGAGCGAAAGCTTATAATCAGTCTACAACGCCGGAGGCATCGCACGAATACGTTTTTGTGTAAATGGTAAAATCGCATTAAAAGCGTGCAAAAATATGTACCTGCAAATTCAACCATTAATGTAAATCGTATTCGGCGGCTGGAATTATAAAAATGCCATCACATCGAGTATTTTAACTACAGAACCGCGACGTGGTTTGTGTAAATTATTCGATTTACAAGATTAATTTAACCGTCGAATATTAACCAGATTAAAAATAGGCTCGCGAAATGTAAATTTTTACCTCTCGCCAACGTCGCAATTAATAAATTTTATTTTGTGTATGGGCATTTGGGTGGTCCATATTTTATGCTTGATGATTATTTTTTTTTTTGGTTCCATCCAAAATGGTAATTTATTCTTATCCTTTAACTTTCGCTCAATTGAATTTTAAGACGCAAGTTGATTATTATTTTTTTCTGAAACAAAACAATAAAAAAAATTCCATTTCAAAAATTTGACCAGTTTTTTTACTAGAAAAAATCAAGAATTCCTAATAATCGAGGCATTCTTCATTCCAAAAAATGAGAAATTCCAAAAAATTGAGAAATTCTTTATTTAAAAAAAATAAGTCGATTTTTTTCAAGAACATTGAAAAATTTCTCATTCCAAAAAAGAGCAACTTATTAGGTAGTCCAAAAATGATAAATCCCCCCCCCCCCCCCAAATAAGAAATATTTTTACTCCAAAAATTGAGCAATTTTTCGTTCAAAAAATTCCTTATTCCTAAAAGAAGTGAGAAATATTTTCCCAAAAATAATTGACCAATTTTTCATTTGAAAACTATGCTTAATTGCCCACAGATCAAATTTTTTATCACAAAAAATTGAGGAATTTAAAAAAAAATGAAAAATGAGAAATTTTTTATTCAAAAATTTTTAGGTATTTTCCCATTTCCGAACAAATAGATACCTATCTATATTTTTTATCCCAAAAACAAAAAAATTTCTTACTGTGAAAAAATTGAGAAATTTTTTATTCCAAAAAACAAGAAACTTTTTATTCAAAAAATTTAAAAATTTCTTCGTTCCAAAAAAAAATCTTTCAATTTTTTTGCATAAAAAAAGTTCAAATCTTGATCTTTAGGCTTAAAAAATCTCTCAATCGTTTTGGAGAAACAAAAATTTCAGCTCATCACCACACTTTTGGGAAGAAATCAAGACAAAACTCCTTTAAAAATTCTTAGTTTTGTAGAATCTGTCACGAACATTAAATAAAGTTTTGAAAGTATGTTGTGGTATACGTTTTTGGTGGTCGCGATTGATTAACACCGTTTAGATTTAGTCACTTTATTAACGAAACATACCACAATAAAATGTAACAACTTCTCCGATAATCATAATTCTAATTGCTTATGCTTAGCTTAAATACTAATAATCCAAATATCCGGTTTATGACCATATTTCGTCATATCGTCATACTCGATGACGTCATTATTTTCGATGATTCTGCTTTTACCTTAACGCCAGGCGCTTACTCACTCGTACTTATGACAAAAAGACCCCCGCGAAGGGTTTTTGTGGAAGGGGGAGGTACAGTGTCCACCGTGGTAACCTAATCAGACAAGAACAGAAGATTCAACCTCAGTTTTTGTGTCAAATTCCCCGCATTTATGATTGGCATTCAGATTGTAAGATTTGCCCCCTACGCTACCTCCCCCACCTTTCCCGTGAACAAGTCGCGCAGGGTATCATCTTATAGGAAATTTTACGAGGAACATTTTTTGTTCTGTGTCATTTCTTCGTATTTTCAATATTTTCAGAATTATTTACAAAAAACACGTTTTTTATGGTTCATCCCCCTTTTCTGGGGCCCCTGTCGGGGTAGGTGTAAAAATTATTATAGCATTCTTGAGAGAATTGAATGAGGAACAACGTTTTCCTGAACTGTTTTTTCAAATTTTTAATAATTTTTGAGTTATAATATGAAAACTAGCGAATTTTGGGACAAAATCCAAAAATGCCAATTTTTGGCAATTTTTACTGCAGCTATAGGTACAATTTTCTGGAAAAATAATGATTGGAATGAAAAACTTGTAAGAACCTTTCTTGTCTAGAATTGAATAATCAACAACTTTTGTTTGAAACTTTTTTTTGTACCACTCAATTTTGGGGGGCTCTGAGGGGGAGGGGGGGAGGTGCTAAATCAAAGTTGGGTCATTTTATGGGAAATTTTACGTGGAACATTTTTTGTTCTATACAAATTTCCCATATTCGCCAAAGTTTTCAAGTTATTCAAGAAAAACAACATTTTTTAAAACTTGTCCTTTTTGCCCACCCCCCTGGTGGGACTTCTGTTTGGCGGTGGGGGCAATGCATGGCATCATTTTGTAGGAAATTGTATGTAGAATTTTTTCTTATACCACCTCTTTATCCCTAACTCTCAAACTTTTGGCGTAATTTGCGAAAAACGAAAGGGGGGTTCAAGTTCCACCCCCCAAAAAATTTGCCAAGCCAGCTATGGGCGGTGACTTTTTTTTGGAGACTATTGGGACCCTAATGAACACTTTTCCGCAATAAAACACTTGCTACATAATTTTTCCTTTTTTTTTCCTAATATGCCTGAGCTATTTGGAATAAAAAAATTATTTATTCATTCATTTAAAAAATTTCTGTTGTTTTTTTTTTTTTTTTTTTTTTAGAAAGAGAAACGAAAAAAATCCAATTTTTAAAAAAATTTCATTTGAAGAGAGAATTTAAATTTTTTGAGATTTTTTTTTTCATTTTTTCTTGGAGAATTTTTATTTTTATTTTCGAGGAGCAAAATAATTCTTATTTTTCTCAAGTGAAAATATTTCAATTTTATGTAGGAAAAATCTGTTTTGTTGTTGTTTTTAGCAGAAAATTTCCTACTTTTAGAGAAAAAGGCCCAATTTTTGAAAAAATCGTTTTACAATTTTGAAAAATAACTCATGATTTTAAGGTGAATTTCTTGATTGCGAGAATTTCAACCGTTGCGTTGAACTGAATAGTTTTGGCATTTCTATTAAAAATTTAACTTTCCTTTTATTTAAAAAAAAATTACTTTGAATTTTTAAATTTTTCCTTATAGTTCCTACAATCAAATAAAATTTAGTTTATCTCTTGTCAACATCGAAACCTCCTCACTCCTTATAGGTGAATTCGCGAGCACGCCAACAAGAGAATATTTCCAGTTAATTTCAGATATTACAAAATTTGTGACACTTTTTAACAAGTTGTTCATAATATATCATCTAATCGCTATCAAGTCACAGTGAACTGTTTGTTTTAGCAATTAGCTGAAAGTTCATTAAAAATGTACAAAATTTGTGAAACTTATATCGAACATAGCTTTTGTAGAAATATCTCCCTGTAGTAAACTAATTAAATACAAACATTTTTAATATTTTATGAGCGAAAAGTTTAAACGATATAAAAACCTTCTTGAAAAACTTTACCCATGACGAAGTTTTAATAAGGGATCAAGGATGGTGTCACGGTTACCAAAAACTCCTTTTACTTTATTTTCGGCATAAAAGTGTATGCTTCGATGTGAAAGATTCCGCGTACCTAGTTCTTTAAAAAAAAAAAAGCTCCCATTTTGTGAACTGCATATTTAATTAGACGAAGAAATTATTATTCCAAGTTTCCAAAATCTGACGAAAAATTGCAAAATAACAACACCAAGTCATAAAACACAATTGATTTTTATTGTAAAACTTTTAAATTAAGCATAAAACTCGTCGCTGAAGTACGTAACACTGAAATTCGTACAGGCTACAATCGAAAAAAAATATCATTTTTAATACAAATTGATAAATTATTATTTATTTAGACATATTTACAATAGAGAGAGAGAGAGAGAGAGAGAGAGAGACAGAGATAGAGATAGAGAGAGAAAAAACAAAAGAATGATTTACGATACATAATTAAAACACGAGAGAAAAAAGAATGGAATTATCGATAGCAAAAAAAGAAAGAGAGAAGAGAGAAAAAAAAACATTAAATAAATATATGGCAATGAAGTTGTTTTTTCCCTCTTAATACCTAATCTTTTCATTTTCATCATTTACATAAAAGAAGAACGAAAGAAAAAAAAAATGGAAAAATTTACAAACCTTTCGACGTACATTTTGAAAAACGTAAAAAAAACCCTAACGAAATAGTAAAATGAGCGTGTAAATATGAAAAATCTTAATTTCCAAAATATGGTCTACAGTAAACAATGAAACCGTTCGACGAACAAAATAATCGATTACTGGGTTAGTTATTATTTTTACATAATTTCTAATCATGGTCCTCAATATACAATGGAATTGTCTAACCAGTCACACATCGAAATTTCCATTTCCAATTTAAATACAAACACGAGAAAAGAATGTCGATAAGAAAAAAAAAAAAATGAAAAATATTGTCGAAATATCTTTGAGCAACAATATAGCGAATAATTAACTAAATAACGATTAATTCTAAATGTCAATAAAAGGTATAAGCACCGATAACACCAAAGAAACAAAGCTTGGTGCTTGGTTCCTTTGACGTGGCTTATTCGAGCCGTACTTTTTCTCGACTATTATCACAAATTATTTCCGTTTAATGTCTAACGCAACAAATCGATGGTGCCAATTTATACACATCGATTTTATCAGATCTTTTTTATGGAATGAAAACGTAATGGTAAAATTCAGATAAGATGTAGTTTTCTCAAATGGCTCGAAATTTAAAGGGAAAAGTAGTACTCGTATGGGTAGAAGAAAGGTGGGGGGGGGGGGGGGGGAGAAAACAAGAAGTTGCTTGACAAGAGATAAGAATTTTTTCATAAAATAATAATACATCAAAAAGCTAGGTAACATGATACAGTTAATTAAAAAGTTGATCTCGCGAAAGAACTTCTTTTTTAATATTTTAAAATTTACTTTTCCAGCATTAGAATTAAAGAAGCGTGACAAGAGAACAAGGGTTAGTTTATAACAGTGGGTATCAAAATGAAATTTTCACAAGTGGAACGAAAAGTGATCAAAAATTGACAAGTTAAAAAAAAATCACAAATAATTAAAATGCAAAAATTCAAAAAAAAAAAAAAAATTGGAATTAAAAATTAATAAATTTCTTCATCTTAATATTGAAAAAAGTCTTGGATTTTTCTTTACAAAATTTAGTTAAAATTTTATATTTTTTGAGAAATGAATTTTACATTAAAAGAATGAAAGTTCAAATTTTTTTAAATCAATTTTTCAATAATTTGGGTTTTTAGAAGAAGAAAAAAAACAGTTTTTCAAGAAGGTAAGTAAGCACTTGATTTTTTCAAAAATAATTCTTACGTTTATTTTTTCAAAAATATATTGATTTTTTTTTTTTTTTTTTTTTTAACACAAAGTATTAGGTATAATCATTTTGGTGAGAAATAAATTTGAATAATTTTTGTACAGGTAAGTATACATTCAATTAGGTATATTTTTTTCAAAAATAAATTGTTTAAAATTTAAAAAACACATTTTTTCATTTTTTAAAACATTCCAGATAATTTTTTTAATACCACATTTTTTTCGAAGTTCGTATGTATAACTTTCAAAAAATGATTTTTCAAGCCCTACTTAGAGCACCTGAATTTTTTTTCAGAAATACGCACATTTACATTTTTCAAAATAATTTAAACAAAATTTATTTTTTTGATTTTTTTTTTCAAAAATTTATTTTTGAATTTTCAAAAAAGTTATTTACCTATTTATATTTTTATCTCTTTTTTTACGTAAAATGGAAGATAGAATTTTTATACTTAGAATTAATTTTTATTTGTACGTAGAAATACCTAAGTAGGTATATAAAATTTGAATATTTTTTTCCAAAAATACACTTGAAATATTTTTATTTTATCATTTTTTTCTTTAAAATTATTTTTTCACATAGGTAAATAAAATGTTTTTTTACATTAAATTTTGAAAACAAATTGGCTTTTTGAAAACATTAAAAAAATTAATTTTAAAATTATAAAATACTCTTTTTCCTTTTTTTCAAAAATACATCCTTTAATAATTAATTTTTTCAATTATTCAAAAAAAATACCTACTCGAATTTATTCTATTTTTTAAATAACGATGATTTTATTTTGTAAGAATTAAATTCTTCGAGTGGATACCTACACTTTTTTCAAAAAACAATTTTTGAACTTTGAAAAAAATTGATTTTTTAGAAAATATTTGAACCTTTTTCCCGAAAAATGGGTAGGTACTAGGTAGGTACATTTTAAATGTTCGTTTTCGTCATTTTTTTCAAATTTCATTTTTCATATGAACTATTAATAAGACTTCTTTTCAAAAATAATTTTTACAATATTTAAAAAAAATTAATCAAGTTTATTTGGCAGATAATTTTCATTTTCTCAAAAATTCATTTTCAAATAAAAAAGTTTCATTTTGACTTGAAAAAATTATGCAGCCCAAAAATTTTGAAAACCACTGCTCTACAACTTACAAGATGAAATTCGAGCCAAAAAGGATGTTTGAAAAAAAAAGTGTCGAGATTTTTAAACTTTTCAAATACTCGTTCTGTATTTAAGAATTTCATTAGAGGCGTAATTTTTCTTAATGAAATGGACACTATTCAAAGATGAATCGAGCAAGACGCGGACAGAGGCGGAAAATGCGTGCCCACTCGAGTCGTTTTATTTATTTATTTCATTATTTTGATTAAAAATTACAACATTAAACGCCTCGACGAGACTATCAAATTTTCGCACCAGCTTTGCTTCGTATTGTACTTAATAAAGATACCAGCTTTGGGGTATTTTTTTCTGCTCTAAAGCCACGACACCCCTAATTTGTATTAAAAACTTGTTATTATATTGCGGTGAAAAGGTCGTCGCGAGTTAAATCTTTCTCTCCCAAATTATATAGGTCATCTAAGCATCGAAAACTAAATTCAAAACTTTATCTACCAACTCGGAATTAATTTTTCGTCGGTATACGAGCGTAAAAGTTGCCTGTCTGGTAAACTGTATACCTACTTTCTGTTCAACCAGCCAATACAAATAAGAAGTTAGCCAAATTAAGATTAAATTCAGGTAAAACACGATATCCTTCACTTTCAACTTAGCCAACTTAGGTTTCCCTTTGAAGTGTTACTTTAGGTCATAAAACTTGTAAAAAGTCAGCTCTCTGAGACGACGATGAAAACTTTAAAAAGGTTAAAAGTTTTATCAAACGGATCATTTTTAATGAGGTTGAAAAACGTTTTGGAAAAACCTTCGAATTGATTATTATTATTTTTTTACTGGAAAGTTGATGGAAATTTTTTTTTATGTAAGGTATATATATTTTTTTTTTTTTTTCGGGGGCCATTTGAGAAAACCGCATGAACCATTCCTTCACACTCCGATAGCGAATCCACACTACACGGGGGGTAAAATCGTACTCGTAATTACTATCACAAAATTAATGGCACACAAATTCTACATAGAGAAGAAGGGAATGTGACATACGAAGAAGAATCGATCGCGTTACGACATTATCGAAACATACACCATCGAACACCGATCGACGGCTCTGGTAAAATAAATAATAAACACGGTACAAAAAAACAACTTATCAAAAGTAATTGACTACATAATGAAGAAAAAAAAAATATAAGAATACCTCTAAAATTACCTCTCGTCATAATACTTTGAACAAACGTACGTACGGTACATTCCAATCACATAGAGATCCCGAAAATTGGAGGAGAAAAAATGAAATAAAACAAGCAAGCGCAGCTTTTTACCCAAAGATACTTTTTCCCCCTTGCGAATCACGTCCAGCTAAGTTCGGCAGCTAATTTGAATTCGTTGTCGTCGATATTGAAGAAATCCAAAGGATCGGTGATATTATTATTGAGTAAAGATTCGTAATTGCCACTGACAGAAGATGTCATAGGTGTCGAATGATCCAGCTCAGACGATATCAACCGGTCCAGCCAGTCGGGATCTACGTCTACGTCCATGAATTCGGTCGTTTGTACCGGAGGATCGTTGGGTTCTTCTCTTAAATCCATAGGGAACGTTTCCATATCGATGCCGAGCTGTTCGTAGCTTAGATCTTGCGATGGTAGGCTTAGGTCGATATTGCTCGTTGAGTAAATAGCCCCGGGTTCAGTGTGATTAGTGCTGGACGAGGTGGTCGTTTCCATTGGAATTCTGGCCGGTGGTGCGCTCACAGTGGACGGTTGAGTCGTTGGCACGACGAACTGATCGGCAGAGGAGGTCGGGATGGCAGGGGTCGTTGAGCCCGATTCGGGTGGATCGAATTCGCCGTTTTTCATCAGTAGGTCTAGAACGTCGTCGACTGATTCATGTACGTTGTATTCCTGCGAAGAGAGAAAATATCGAGGTTATTTTTTTCATCGAGAACGAAATTTATTACTTGAAAAAAACTTGACATTTTTTGAGAATTTTTAGTGTTTAAAGAAAGACCCCAAGAAAAAAATTCGTAAGAATTTGTCATGATAAATTTTTTTTAAATTCTTATCTCAGGCAAGAAATTGATATTTTAGAGTTCTTTTTACATTTTTGTTTTGATTAAAATTATCAAGAAGTAATGTTATTGTTCAAAATAAAAATGAATAATTTTTCAAAACGAATTTTAAAATTTTGTTAAAACGCAAATTCTTTATACCTAAAATTCGATTTCAAAATTATTTTAAAAATCGTTTCATGAAAAATAAGTTATTTTAAACTTATCATAAAATTATGTTTTTCAAGAAAATTTTTAAAAATTTGAGTTAAAAAAATTTGAAGGTAAATAAAAAATTACAACAAAGTAATGTTTACATAATTTTTTTCAAGATTTGTTATTTTGAAATATTCTTTTTACATTTTCAGTTTTGATGAATTATTAAAAATTTCATAACAAAAGAATATAAACCAATTGTTTGAAAAATTCCAAGATAAACGTGTGCTTGAAAAACTGACTTTTTTTTTCAAAATCCCTATGTACACATTCTACACGAGATTTTTTCCAAATTTCTATTTTGAACAAAAATTTTTTTCTAAAAATTTGTACTCGAAAAATTCCAAGACTGAAAAATTTAATAAATTTTTTCTAGATTTTGTCATTTCGGAATATTCAATTTACTTACATAATTCTTATTCCTGATAAATTCATTTAAAATTTCGCAACCAATTTTTTTTAATTGTTTGAAAAACCCCTAGTTGGACAAAATTATTTAAAACTGTGCAAACAACAAAATTTAAAAATTGGTTTCGAAGAAAATTGAAAAAAAAATTTTGATCCAAGGTGAAAAAAAAATACTTTGAACAATTCGAAAGAAATTCTAGAAAAAAAGTCATGATGATTTTTTCAAAAATTCAACAAACAAAATTTTAAAATTTGTTACGTTGAAAATTTTTATTCCACGCAAAATTTTGTTTTTATAAAGACAAAAAATAAAAATTAATTTCTTGTTTTTATTTTTTTTTAAATTTCAATTTGAACGAAATTATTGAAAATTTATGCAACAACAAACTTTAAAAAATAAATTTCCAAAACAATTTAAAGTAATGTGCTTGAGAAATTCCAAGCTGAAAAAATAGTAGAAATAGCTCAAAAAAATATGAATTCTAAAACGCGAAAATTCATCAACAACAAAATGTAGAAAGTTACTACCTAAATCTTTAATATGAGTAAAATAATCGAAATATTGTGTTAGAAACCCTTAATTTGATAAAGAATTTTTTTTCAAATTTAAAAAGAAAATAAATTAAACCATGTTTTTATAAAAAATTTTCATCGGAAATCTTTCTGAATTTTTATTTTGAATAATATTATTGAAAATTTGTGCAACATCAAACTTAAAAAGTGGGTTTAAGGAAAACTGAAAAAATGATCTGAAAGTTTTGTTTCAAAATTCCAAAATACTAAAAATATTTCGTACAGGAAAAAGACTTAGTTATTGTTATTTAAATATTTTTTGTAATATTCATTCCCAACTAATTTGCAAAATAAAATTTTATAAAAACTAAATTGCAAAAAATTGTCATGCAATCATTTTTTAAATAATTTATACATATTTTATAGGTATCCTATGAAAATTATTCAAAATATTTTTCCATCGACTTCTCCTTTTTAGCCAATGATTTGTTATTCCGATACTCAAATTAAAATTAATAAAATATTTATTCAGAAAAATTTCTAAAAACGATTAATAGTTTTAAAAAAAATTACCTATTAAATATTTTTTCTGATTTGTAGATTCGATTTTTTTTTTCAATTTGAATTTTATTTTAAACAAAAACGCAAAAAAATTGTACAAGGAATTATGAACAAATTTTGGTTTGAAAAATTCCAAAATAAAAAAATAGTATACCTAAAATCAGAAATTTTTTTCAAAAAAAAAAAAAAAAAAAAAAATTGTTACGTATGAAATTTTTTCCAAATTTTCATAATTATCTAGGAACATTATCAAAAGTTTGTGTTAAAAAACATTCAAGACAAAAAATAGCAGTGATTCAAAATAATTTTTTCACTTTTTATTTAATTCGTTACACTGAAATTTCTTTAAAATTTCATTTTCAATGAAAATTATGGAAAATTCTTGTTCCAAAAAAATCAGTCAGTCTACCTAGAAAATTTTGAAAAATAATGTTTAAAAAGTTTTCAAGTAAAAAAATTCTAAAAAATTCAATTAAAAAAACTTTTCAAAAAAAAAAAATCAAAAAATTGTATGTAATTTTGATTTTTTTCAAATTATTCCGAATACAAAATCATAAAAGTTTATGGTTTTGTGTAACAACGAAATTGAAAAAAGAAATTTCTATAAAATTTTAGAGGATTGTTTTTAAAGAGAATTTTCTACCTACGCTTTTATTTCGATGAAATTTGGAAAAAATACATTTGTATGAATTTGAAGAACATTAGAATGATCATTTTTTTTAAATTTCTAAAAACACAAGTGAATTTTTATTTTATTGCAATTTTCAAATTTCAATCACCGAAATTTTACAAATTTTCTTCTCTAATAGTTGAAAAAAACAACAAAAAAATCATTAGAGCGATACATTTCAATTTACTTTAAATGAAAATTTCATTTTACGAATAAGAAACTCGAACTGAGTACTTTCAAATTATAATTTTTTACTCACTCGAATAAAAAATTGAAGAAAAAAAAAGTTAATTAATAAGAGATATTTTAGGTCGGTTCTAAAAAGTATACATTTAAAACCGCGTTCGTTTGTCGTTTGAATTCTTTTTAATTTCTTAAAATACACGAATTATCAAAATTACACTCGCGTTGTTAGTTTTTTGGTTTAATTTCGCAGTTAATTTTAAAAATGGAAAATGTATTAAATTCTGCTATTAATTTAATTGAAAATGTTACCTTATAACTTGTACTTTTTTTTTACATTTTTCCTCTCAAGATTAAAAAAAAAAACTTCTTTATTTTTAAATTTTCAACTCTTTCATCACCTCTCGAAAGTAATTTAATAATTTCGGAAAATTCCCAGGTAGAAATAAGTAAGTCTCCCAGCAATTATAATTTTAAAAAAATTAATTAACTTTTCGACTCGATTAAATAAAAAATTGAAATCCACATGTAGGTACATACAAAAAAGAACGTACTTGTTTAAATATTTTTGAGATCTCTTCGTTTTGATTAAATCCTTCGATTTCGTTGACAGTCATTCCTTCGTCTTCGCCGATATGTAAAGTAACGTAGTTATCGTTACCGAGAACGATCTGCGAATTTGTACCGTTCAAAGTCTCGATATCTGGTTTGACATCGACTTCGATAGCATTACTACTAGGACTACTGGACGTGACTGTCGAATCGGCGGTCGTAGCTAATACGGATCCGTTAATGAATCCGTTCTTAATTTTAATATGTTCGGGAATAATTACAGAATCGGAATCGAAGACTAGCTGTTTCATTCCTTGATTGGATAATACTAAATGAGGTTGTACGAATGTTCCGACAAAATTAGGTAACGATGTGGTCCTGCACAGACAAACAAACCATTAACGTATTTGGTATAAAATTCTTCACCTGGTGAGTACAATTTACTAGACTGATAGCGGTACCTTTGATGGTGGCCATCAGCGGATTTAATATTGAAATGGTTAAGTACTAAGGTAGCCGGATGCTCTCCTAGGATAACAGTATTACTGCGCTCCCTTCCGGTAATGTTGTTGGTATTATTGGCGTTATTTATCACAATATTGTTGTTTATATTTCTAACCACGTTTAGGTTATTATTATTATTGCCCAAGTTGGTTTTAATCTTATTGTTGAGCTGATTACTGCAATTATTGCTATTGAGAACCGCCTGCTGAATTTGTTGCTGTTGCTGTTGTATTTGCTTCTGCAGTTTTTGCTGTTGCTGGGCTATCTGCTGATTGAGTTGTTGTTGTTGGAGAAATGCGGCCAAATTTGCCTTCGCGTTTATCGCCTGCGGTGGCTGAAAAAAATAATCATATTAATATTAATTTTTTTTTTTTTTTTTTTTTTTTTTTTTTTTTTTAAATAGTTCATTTATTATTTAGGTAAATAATTTACCTGGAATGTTTGAGATGACCTGGCTTGCTGTTGGAGCTGTTGCTGTTGTTGTCTTTGCTGTTGCAGTAATAATTGCGAATTCAACAATTGCCTTTGTAATTCTTCGATTTTTCTTTGTTGTTCGCGTATTATATCTTCATCAGATTGTTCAACAATAATATTATTTTCGCCCGAAGAGGTTACCTTATTTACCGACGTGTCGATAATTTGCATTTGGGGCGAGTTCGGCTTCGATACCGGATCCGGTTCTGTACTGCTTATAGATAATGGCTGGTTTATTTGTGGTGCCGGAGACGGAACACTTGAATCTAAATTTAAAAAAATTCACATTGAAATATTTCTTTGAAATCCAATAATCGATATAAATAGTTATGAAAAATATATAAACCTGGAATAGAATCGTCATTAAATGGAATGGCAATATTGGAAGATGATACGTTGGTTTGATTAGAATGATTATTACTAGTGGTACTTTCGGCGTACGGTTTCAGCCTTTGTATTAAATGCGGCTTAGGTCCGGATACTCTCAAATTTCTCTTCTTTAATTCTGCTTTCAGGTCGCTAACTGTGTAAACAGAATGAAAAAAAATCGTCATATTTTTCCATTAGCGATAATTTACAACAACGTACAAGTTACATTAATCGATTTATATAGTATCTAAAAATACTCGTACGAGATGAAATAAAAAGTCGCATCGTTAATGTTTCATCAATGAAAGGAAGTCATGAAATTGTATTTTCCGTTGGTTGTTTTTTTGTTTGTTTTTTTGCCATTATGTCAATAATCGATCATCAATTAAGAGCTCGCTCGACTACCGTCACTCCCAAAATAAAAATAAAAACTCCATCACAATGAATACCTCCGCTCTTTGAAGTGTGTATTTTTTTTCCCAAACACGTACTTATTTATTGTATCGCGGAAGTATGTCACCCAGTTTTTGGATACGGCGGTGAATAAAGAGAACAAAGGAGAGGTATGGCCTATCGTAATAATATTAATTGACTTTTTAAACGACCTAAAACGATGGAATTCGAAAATTACCAATAAGCGATTCGGCTGTATAATTTTACGTAAAAAGGGACAAGGACCAGGGGTCAGAACGTATATTTTTTCAAATCACTCAATTTGTTTAATGGGAAAATGATTGATAGCGTTAGAAAGTTTTTTTTTTTACAGAGTATGGTGACTGCAATAATTTTGAATTAAATTCTATTTTTTATACGTAATTAAAAATACAGCCACTCGAATTAATTTTTTCAAGAACGTCAATTTTTTAGAATTTTTGGGAATTTCGCAAAATTTAGCAAGTCATTTACATTTTACTAGGGCAGTGGTTTCCAAACTTCTTTGATCTCTCAAAAATTAATTTTAGACCCAAAAAATTTCATCTTTCACAGAAAAAAAAAAAAAAAAAAAAACACATACCTACGAGGAAAAAATATTTTAGAAAAAAAAGTAAGTAAATTGGACAAAATTTCAAAAATTATTTCGGAATATAATATAGGTAATGTATAAAAATTGATTTCAAATCAAAATATTGAAAATATTTTCAAATTAGTCAAAATTTAATTGAATAAAATTACTAAAAAATAATTTTAAAAGAAATTTTTTTTTCAAAACATTGAAAATCTGTTTTTAAACAAAAATTCAAAAAATTTGTTCCTCAATAAAAATGGTGAAGATTAATTTTTGAATAAAACTGAAAAACTTGTTTTTAAACAAGATTTTAATAAAACTTTTTGGAGAAAGAATTTTAAAAATATAAAATGATTAAAAATTGATTTTTGATTAAAATTTTAAGAAATGCTTTTGAAAAAAAAAAAAAAAATTTCCCCACATGAAATTTTGAAAAAAAATGTTGAACAATGTTTTTGAACAAAATTTTGAAAACCTGATTTTGAATGAAATTTCAAAAAATTATTCAAAAATAAAATTAATAAAAATTCATTTTTGAATACGATTATTAGATTTTTTTTGAACAAAACGTTAATGATCTGTTTTTAATTTTTTTTTTAATTGTTCGTTTAAACAAAATTGATGACAATTAATTTTTGTATTAAATTTTTTAAAGTAAGTAATTTTGAATTCTTATTAAAAAAAATTAAGTTCTAAATATAATTTTGAAAAATGTTTTAGGACAAAATTTTGAAAATCTGTTTTCAAGCAATTTTTTTTTTAACTTCTAAAATAAAACTAGATGATAAAAATTAAGTTTTGAATAAGATTTGAACAAAATGTTAATAATCTGTTTTTAACACAATTTAAAAAAATGTTCGCTTAACGAAATTAATGTTTGAAGAAGATACAAAAAAAAAATATATATATATATATAACAAAATTTCAACAAAACGAATTTGAACAAATTTTCAAAAAATTCGTTTTTGAATGCCAGTTGATAAATGTTGGTTTTTGATAAAAAATACACAATAAAATGAGTTGGAAAAAGTGAATTTTTTCATATGAATCCCAAAAAAGTTATTTTTGAAGAAAATTCAAAGAATGAGAATTTGAATAGAATTTTTAAAAGTGTTTTCACAAAAAAATTATTCTTAAATAACATTTTTAAAACCTTTTCAACAATTGTTGAAACTTTGTTTTTAAATAAACGTTCAAAAAAAAGTTTTCAAGAAAAGATTTAATGTTGAGCAAAAATTTAAAAAAATGTTTTTAACGAAATTTTTACCATCTATTTTTATACGAAATTCAAGAAAAAAATAAGTTTTTTTTTGTTGATAATTTAGGTAAAAGTTAGATTTTAGAACGAACGTTTTTAGAAAAAATCCAGGTAAAAAAAATCAAAAAAATAAATTTACCTATTGAAACTTTCAAACATTTTGTTTTCAATTAAAATTTGACAAATGACAAAAAATAATTTTTGAGCAAAATGTTTGTTTTGATTTAGAAAAAATCCAGGTAAAAAAATCAAAAAAATAAATTTATTGAAACTTTTAAACATTTGTTTTCAATTAAAAGACAAAAAATAATTTTTGAGCAAAATGTTTGTTTTGATTAAAATCTGTAAAAATTGGCTTTTGATCTTAATTGAAAATGCAATTGGAAGTAAAATTGTAAAACTTAGAGGGGAGGGAGGAGTCCCATCGAAATTTTTGTAACAACCAAAATTATTTCCAAGACCTCAAGCTACAACTTTTGTTTGAAAATTTTTTTAATTGGACTCCTACCTCTAAATATTAGAAGAATCTAATTCATATCATCAAAATTTGGAGGAGAGGAAAGGATCTAATCGAAAAAATTTTCAAACAAAAGTTGTAGACTGAAGTACCAGGAATAATTTAGGTTATTACAAAAATTTCGATAGGACCACTCCCTCCCCTATAACTTTGTATTTTAAAATTTTAAAAATTTAAATTTCCCATTTTTTTTCATGAGTTTATCAATTATTTTTTTTCTTCAAATTTTTATGGACTTCAATCGTGCTTTAATTGGCAAAAATTCATCAATTTTTCAAAATAACGATTTCGTTAATATAAGTGAGGTATTCCCCCTTCAATACTTCCATACTGTCCTCAAACCATCAGTCAATTTTCAAATCATCATTTACCTTTCATATCTTCCAAATTTCTAAGCGGTTTAGCCACATTCGTATTACACGAAGGCATCGGTGGCGGTGGAGGCGGTGGTAACGGTGGCGGAGGTGGTGGGGTAGGAGGAGGAGGCGACGTCGACTGATCCATCATTTGTTGAGATAATAACGAAGGCGAGGGCGACGACAGTGATATGACCGACGGCGAAGACGGATTTTGATCCGCTGATTTTTGCTGCTGCGAAACCAGCATTTGCGAATGCTGCAATAAAACCAAACGTAATATCACACGAAATACATTTTACGACCTTTGGTCGAAAGAAAAAAATGAAAGAAAGGTCAAATCGAGGTACCTTTTGTTGCCACTCCAATTGCAACTGTAAAATCACTTGTTGTTGTCTTAATAATATATCGTACGACGTCTCGGCATTTGAATTTGGATTCGAATTAGAAGACGAGTTAGAATTATTGCTATTTTTCTGAGCACTCGGAGGTCCCTGCAAGAGGCAAAAAAATTCATAAAATCTTGGAAATTGAAAAGGAGATCAGTTCGAGTCGTTTCAACGACCACTTTACCTTGTACTCGTGAAATTTAATAGTCCTAGTTTTCTGCTGCTGCGCTTTCGACTTGGACTTCTTCCTATTTTTATCCTTGCCCGGTGCCGGTTGCTGTTGATGGACCGGCAGTGCTGGCCTTGCAGTAGTAGTGAACGCTGGCGAGGAACATGCGAATGTGGCGCCATTACTGCACGATACCGACGACGGAGACGCTATCGAGCTTAACGGAGACAAACTAGAAGTAGAGGAACCTAAAGAGAGCGGACTCGGAGCCGTCGTGAGTATGCTCGCGTTCGGAGCAACGACCACGGTAACGATGCCAGCTTGAGCGGCGGCCGTTTCCAGCATATCTGATCCGGTATGATGCCTGAAAAGTTCGGTACCGTCGGTAACCATGGCATGGATCGAATGGCTGGACGGAGGCGACATGTCGCCATTGAATGTCGATCCGGAATCACGAGGAGATTGAGCATCGGAGCTTTGAGAGTCGTCATCGATTGTCATGTAATGATCCGGATGCTCTGGTTTGGTTTTTTGACCCTCGCTGGTCGCTTTGAATTCGATGTGACCCTCTGTAAACGAGACGAACGGTAAGGATTAGTAAACATACGTATATGGGCGGCCGACCCCATTACTTTTCAAAACACTAAACTCGCAATGAGTAAGAAAAAATCGTAAAATTGGCTGCCAAATTTTAGCTCTCTACTCGAAAGTGTATATTCTTTTATGCTCGTACCATGCCGGCCGCAAAAACGACATCTAAAATGAAGATGAATGGATGATCGTCGTTATTAGGTAAGAAAAAGACCGCGACAGTGGTCGCCCTCTTATTAAATATGCGATAAAAGCCATAAAAACGCAAAAAAATTGGACCGTTGGGTCGTTAAACGCCAGCACGCGTCGAATACATGGCGAAAATATCGTCTAAATGAATTTCATAAAGTGCAAATGTTGCATAAAAAATTACTCAAATTAAAAAATGGGAAAAAATATTCGTTTCCTAGATTTCGTTTACTATAATTAACCGGTAATAAATACGAGATTATACATGGTGTCCGAGTAGAGAGCACGATGTTTGGCAAGACGGTGGGTGATGATGCAATTTATTAGGGCTAAGTAATAAAAAGAGTTCCGAGAATAAGATGCATGTCATTTTAAAAAATCAAAGAGATTGCTTCGAAAATAGGACAGAATCTAAATTGCTGTTTCTCTCACAAAATTTATAATTTTAAGGTGAGTAAATAAAAAAATTTACGAAATGGCTCGTTATGAAATTAAAAAATGATTCCCATTTAAAATAGGACTTACTCAAAAGAACAGTCATTCATGTTTCTGAAAAATTCAATTTTGTGTAAAATAAATTTTTGGAAGTCAACATAGAAAAATCTTTGATGTCCCTTTCAAAAAGTGGTTGAGAACGCAAAGAGGGCATTTCATTGATATGATTGTTAAAAAAATTTCAAAATGTTGAGTAGATAGTTTTACATAATACTATTGTCTTGAAATTTTTTTCAAAATGTAAGGAGACGTCTAATTTATCTTTTCCAAAACTTGTAGAAACAAATTATCTATTTACTCGTATTTATTACCTAATTTTGATTGATGAAAAAATTGATAAAAATGAAATTTATCAATTCGAGATGAAAAAAAATCTTGATATTCAATTTGAGAAATTTAATTTATATTTATGAAAAAATTGTGTAAGTGAAAAATTGATTTAAAAAAAATAAAGTTATAAAATCAAGACAAAAAAAAATTTGGAAGTGTAAAGGGGGCATTCAATTTTATATTTTTGAAATTCCCAAGTTGGAATTTTGTTTTTGAATTTTCAAAAATTTTATATGAATAAAATTTCTAAAATTCGAGATGAGAATAATTTCTTGATATTTCATTTTTATATTTTTCTGAAAATGTAAAAATTATGTTCATTTGAATTCTTGTGAGGTTGTTTTACTCAATAATCTCAAAATAAAATTGTAGAATTTTCAAATATTTTTTCATTAACAATTTTTATTAAAGAGAAAAATTTTTTAAATTCAAAATTAAAGAATCAATTTTTTTTGATGTCTTATTTTGTTTTCAAAATGTGAAAAGAGTAATTCTTCATATTTTCCTAAAACATTTCAGAATAAAAATGTAATGTCTCAATTTTATTTTTAAAAAAATTTTTAATGTCAAGAGGAAATTTTTTTCAATATTTAGAAAAAATTGCAAAAGTGAAATTTTGTTTCAGAATTCTCAAAAATTTTGAAAAAATGAAAATTATAAAATGTAGGAGGAGAAATTTTTTCATTTCTTTAAAAACTTCAGGAAAAAAAATGTAGGTAAAATTTTCAATTTTATTTCAAACAGATTATCATTGTGAAGAGAAAATTTCTTCAAAATTTCTTTCACAACACAAAAAAAATTGTTAAAGTGAAATAATGTTTCAGAATTTGCAAAAATTTTGAAAAAACGAAAATTTTAAATTTTAGGAAGAGAAAAAAAATCTTCATAATTATTTCAATTTGAAAAAAAGACCCTTTGACCTTTTTTCTTTGAAATTTTTTTCAACTTGAGAAATTAGGATTTTTTGGGGGGGAGGGTGTTGAAATATTTAAAATTCGAGATGAGAAAAAAACTTCACTTTTCATGTTTTATTTTTAAAAAATGAAAATTTGAAGATGGCGATTTACTCAAATTAAAAAAATATAAGGTTATAAGGTACGTACCTAAAAGAATAAAATTGTATAAAGAGTTAATTTTTTTCGATTAAAAAAATTTTGACAGAATGAAAATCTTAAAATTCAAAACAAAAAATACAAATTCCCTTGGAGTTTCATCGATTCTTTTTTCCAAACTGTACAGTATACAGAGACTTTCACTCATTTTTATTAAAAAAAAAAAAAAAAAAAGAATACCATTTTAAAAATTGCAAAATTCATTTTTTTTTAAATTTTCGAAGGACATTTAAGGTAATCACCAAAACCATTGAATAATGAAAAGGTTTAACAAAACACCTACAAAATGAAATTTTTAACTCGAGACGGGGAAAAAAAATTCAATATTCAATTTTCTAGAAATTTTTTTCATGTTAAAGAAATCATCTCAAATATCAATATATATATATATATTTTTTTTTAAGAAGATGTATAAGTATATATTTAATTATGAAGAAATTGGGACAATTTTGAAAGAACAATTCACTTGAGTTTGAAAAAAAAATGTACTCGAAATAAAATAGAATTTTAAATTTTTACCTAATTTTTAAAATTTTGAAAATAATGAAATTTTTATAATTCAAGACAAAAAAAATTACTCGATATTGAACTACGTAAAAGAAGTGTTATGTTGAAAAGGCTATAAGTTTGTTCATTTCCAATTTTTTCCAAATTGAAAATTTTTGTGAAAATGAAAATTTTTCAAATTTTTTTGGGATAGAATTTCTTTAAAAAATGGTAAATTCTGCTCTTTTCACTTTGAAATTTTTTTGAAAATACCTGTACGACTAAAAATTGTTTTTTTTTTCATGTCTATTCACTACTTTACGACCACTCCTCGTCAAAAAAAAAAAAAAATGAAAAATATCCGACCCGAATCTAGGGAGCAGGGGACACCCTGTACATATAATAAACAAACCACGTTATTAAAACGCATTTCAAAGCCAGACACACCAAAATAACGCAATTTATAACCATTTTCGCGTGTTTTCTACCACTTTTATTGGCTGGAAAAGACTTACGGTCCATTTAAAACTCGCTCGTATCAACCAACATGACACCTCGTAAGCCAGCTGCATCTCTCCTATCATTTATTATCTCTCCTCGACGCATCCAAATCGCTAATTTTTCTCTAAATTATCTCCGAACACGTATCGTATCGTGTTTGTAAAAATTTTTCAAATTAAATTCGCGTTCTTGGTCGTTTCCGATTATCATTAAAAATTCAACGCGAGCTTTCAAGAATGATAACTCGCGAGTAGAAATATATTAATCTATACGTGTTTACGAGAAGCACGTAAGGCGAAGATATAGTACTTAAATCCCTTCTCGTATATACCTTTGACTGCTCTTTCGATGGGCTCCTCGGTGTGTAATATATTTTTTTTGATGAGCTCCAACGGACCCGGCCGATGAGATAGTTGATCGTTCAAAGAATCCACAAGTCGACATTTTTTCAACATTCTTTGTCGTTCTGCCAACGACGGATCAACGTGCCCTACATCCGCTGAAAATAAAACACGAAATAAATTGAATAACGCGTGTCAAAACGAATAATAATTAAGAAATTTTACAATCTAACACATTATTAAAATGAACAACGCTCCGCCACCACCAGTAGCCAGTCACCAGTCGTAGAAAGGGTCAGGCTAGGCAGACGAAAATGCGACACACACAGTAAAAAAAAAGCACGTTGCGTAATCGAAACACGTGGGTTATTCGCTCACATATATATTATATACATATATTAAAAAAAACATGTTTTGTTCCAGATTTTTCCGTTAAACTGTTTGTAATCTTTACTCGTATTTTTTTCTTCATCATCATCAACGTCGTCCTCCTCCTCTTTTCTCTCGTTATCGAATCGAGTCGAATAAAAAAAATTGTTGACTGACTAAATTACGCCAATAAACTCTCTCCCACGTTTAAATTGTCGTTTTTCTTCAAACCAAATCACCGAAAACCCATTAAAATGATTAATAAAAAATTTCAAATAGGGGAAGAAGGAGGACAGGAAGCTAACGAGGACGTTTCTACGTATATATTTACTACTATATACTAACGTAAGTTAGTACTCATTATACCCATTTAAAAGCCAAGTACCAGACAGTGAGCAGTGTGCGGAGTGTGCGGCGAAATACACGTAAGTATGTAGACATTATAGACGTACCTTCTAAAATGTGCTGTCTGACGAGTTCTTGTCGATCGGGTCGTTGTTGGATTTTCGCCTTCAATAAATCGCCCATTTTCGCCCTTTCCAACTTCTGTCGTTGTTCGTGTATCGTAGGAGAAGTTTTTAATTCTGCGGAAAAAAGAAATATGTACTTGAAAATTTACGATGAAGCGACGATTAAAAATACATATGGGTGGAATGAATCAACTATGGTGACGTGATCGAAAGGTAACACGTGGGACTGTTATTCTCGGTGATATAAACTTCCTTAGGTGAAAAATTGATATTTCTTCGCTTGGTGAAAAAATTAGAAAGTATGAAAAATCGATTTTTTAAAAATGTCGTTCCCAGTGAAATTCATTTAAAAATTTAAAATATTCTCAAATCTGGTATTTCCCATTAAATCGAAAAAAATTATTTTAAACAAAGATTGAAAAAATTTCAACCGTTATTTCTTGAAAAAAAACATGATTCTTTGATTTTAAAAAAGGGCGTTTTTAATAGTCAAACTTGTATTAAAATCACTATTTTCATCAAATAAAAAAAAAAAATAATAAAAAAATCAGTTCAAAATTTGAACATTTGTTTTCAATAAAAATTTTTGAAAAGAAACAAAATTAAATAAAATAATAAAAAAAAACTTGATAAAAATGATTCAAGAAAATCTAAAACAAGCAAAATAAATGAAGGAATGTTTTTCTTTTGTAGGAAATACAAAGTACCAATCTATGCAATCCAAAAAATAGAAGCATTTCCAACAAAAATTTTAAAACATAATTCCAAGTGATGATGAAAAAAATTATTTAAAAAAAAATATATATTAGCTTTTAATAAATTTTTGCAAACCGATCTTAGCAATTTATTCATTTGGGTAGATACTTACTCAAAAAAAAAAATTGTTACTTTAAAAAAGTTCAGCAAAAACAGCAATTTTTTTTCAAAGTACCATTTCAGAATGAAAAATTTGATCAGGAAACATTTTTGAAAACTGGTTTTGAAATTTAAAAAATGTTTTCGCCAAAAACTCAATTAGGTAGGCAATTTTCATCAAATTTAAAAAAAAATCAAAAAAAAATTAATTAAAATTTGAAAAAATCTTTGTTAATAAAATTATTTTAAATTTGTTTCTAGGTAGGTATTATAAAAATTTCCTAAAAAAATATATTTCAACAGAGAGGACGGTGAAATTATTAGTTTAAAAAAATTAAAATTACATCCACCTCCCCCCCCAAAAAAATCCTTCAAAAAAATCTGAAAAAATTACAGATCAAATTCATGTACCTACCAAGACAGCATTTAGAAAAGAAAAAAAAAAATCAGAAAAAAAATTTCGAAAATATTTTCAAAATTAAATTCAAAGGAATAGTTGGTTCTTATAAAAATTGAAAATTTTAACCTAAATAGTATGAAAACTAAAGAAAACAACACTGACCCTTGAGAAAAAAAATATACAAATATAATTAAGAAAATATTTGTTTTCGATGGTTTCTCAAAATTTTAAGATTTGGCAAGAGCCCCTCTCTCTATCTTTTTGAAAAAAATTATTTGGTTAATAAAAATGATTTCTTTTTCAATTTTCAAACCGAAAAATTAGAATTCATCATTAAAAAAATTGATTATCACTTTCGATTAAAAAATTTATAAAAAAGTGAAAACAACATTTTGAAAAAATACAAAAATCAAGAAAAATATCCATTCAATGGTTCCTAAAAATTTTCAGACTACTTGTCAAAAACCTATCTCATCTCTATCTTTTCGAGAAAAAAAAATTATTATTTTGGCAATAAAAACGTAATATCCCCCCCCCCCCCCTATTTCAGAGGGAAAAAATCAGGAATTTTGTTTTTAAATCAATTTCAATCTGATTTTTTTTTTTTTTTTTAAATACAAAGTTTGAAATTTTTAAAAAAATAAATTAAATATTCCAAAAAAAAAAAAAAAATTAAAAATTTGAAAAAAAAATTAAAAAAAGACTGGAAATAGGCACCTTTCCAAAAATCTTTTATCTACTCTAAAAAAAAAATCAGAAGAATAAAAAATACTTAATCCCCCCCCCCCCCCCCAAATAAACGAACATAAAACATAAAACCATAAGAAAAAACTAATCCTCCCATCAAAATTTCTTTCACCTTCAACGCAAATTTTCACGCAGAATATACATCACATACGGTCGAATAATTTTGATAATTTCGTTCATTCCTGGCGGTCTTATCATCATTAGACGATCATTAGACGAATTTCAAACGGCTACAAATTATAATAAGCATATTTTAAAATAAAACTCGACAAAGTCTGCACTAGGTGGCCTATCACGTAATAATAATTCGACCAGACAAGTACAGCAGGGCGCCCACAGAATACAATTTCTGTACATTGTACGAGTAAGTCTAAATGTCACGGACGATCGACGTCACCGAAGTAAATTCGAGGAAAAAGATAGAAATAGGCAAACTTACGTGGCATGATGCCTTGAGCAACAAGTTGATTTATAGGACGACGCAGCATCAACTTCACTTTCAAAGCTGCAAAAATACAAAATACAAAATAAATTAATTTAAAATTCTAATCGCGTATTTTTTTTCTACAAAATACTTAATATTGTAAATTCCCAAAATCGTAGGTCACCAAAGAGATCAAAAAATTACACGTGTGAATGATCTCAGAATCAAAATGTTGAAAATATGTAGGTAAAAAATGGGCCACGGGGACACGGATTAGAGTTGAGAAGCCATGTAAACTAAAAAGTAAATCATTATTGCAAATGAGAGACTATTTTCAGAATTCTATTTTCGCTTAATACACACATAATATAGTACTGATGAGCTAGAAATGTTCGTTCCATTAAAAACGCATCCTCGTTAAAACAACTTTTCATTTAGTTTTTTTCACGGCAAATAAACAAACGATGTGCCTTTCTTGACTCAATATTCTCAACTCCGCCCCAACTTCCAGCTCCCACTGATCCCAGATAATTGTGTAAGATTGACCACCGCGTGTTGAATTAAATAGTACACGCTGTGTGAATCTTGCTGGTACCAAAGAGAGCAGAAGAGAGACGGCGTTGAAAGCGAAATTTACCAAAATTACAGCCACGAACGTGTCCGCAAACAGCATCGGTTGTAACGTGATTTTCACACAGTAAAACCACATTCCGCGAATTTCCATCATCAGAGCGAAGGAAACAATACGACGTACGAGTATTTCCACAATTCACAATCCTACATTCAAGGTTTGGCATGGTAAACCTAATTGTTAAGCACATACGTACGTCATACCCGTGTACCAAAATCTCGTCCCCGAATAATACATAAAAAAAAAGAATCCATCTGAGTGCAAAACCGAGACAAATACACGAAAGAGTACAATCTATGAAAATGTTTTCTACCAAATGAAAATATAATTCCAGTGCCAACATCATAAGTACCAAATTAATGTATTTTTTCACTCAAATGTTCTTGAAAATTTTCTCCTTGCGTGTCACCCGAAGGGCACCGACATCTTACTCTCTAATAAAATATTTCAACAGTAGGAATTTTTTATTTTGGGCAAAAAAATAACCCACGAAGAGTGGTGGAGCGGAAATAAATGTAAGATGTGCTATGAAATGAACATACATTAAGATGTGATATTGTATTCTCGGGTGTTTAATTTTCTTCGTCGATGTAGCACTTACGTAATCGGCCATGCGCATCCCCGCAGGCATCTCCACCCTGGGCGAATTTATCGTTCAAAGGCGGCAGTGCCAAGCGTCAAGAGCTGACAGATGCCAAGGTCGTACGAAATCGTAAATTTTCAACCATTATTCCCGAATGTTAATCTCCTATCAGGCCCCGCTTCGCAGAAGCTCAATGGTCGTTTGAATGACAGAAAATCACGTTGTAGTTAGATCTCTCTTTCTATATACTTGCACTGGGTGAGTATGTGTTTGGGCCAAATTTTTCTTCTTAATGGAAAATTTTTCGCCAGAATTTACGACGAAGTATATGACCAAAATGGAATAAAAATTACGTATTTTTGAAAATAATTTTTCAACTTGCCAAATGCGAAAAAATCAGATTGAGAAAAATACAAACTAACGAAACTTTTAGAATGTTGTAAGTTTGAAACATTTTAATAAAAAGTTTCTAAAGGTGGTGACGCACTTGCGTGCCGTGCCTGTAATGTGCCTTACTTGTAACCAATTTTTATGGTGATTGCGAATGATTCGCGAACTGTTCGCGAACCGGGTTTGTAATACAAAACAGTCAATGTTCGTGGTATGTTCGCGGCATAAAAAATGTCCACGAGCGGTTCGCAAATGGTTCGCGAGGCGCACATTACAGGCAAAATAATAGAAAATTCAAATTTTTTACGAATTTCTGGTCGACACTGAAGTTGAAAATATCTACGCGAATTTTTCCCTTTTTCGAAATCAAAATATCAACTTGATGATGAGAATATTCCGAGAAGAAAAAGTTTCGTCCTCGTAATTTATTATTCGTATATTTATAAAAATTTATGTTCGTTTGCTGAATATTGTTAACTTAAACCCAGAGCTCGAATTTGGTCGGAGTGAATAATGAAAATTCTACATTCTGGTTCGTGAAAAATCTAAATAAATGTTTCTTTTATCAAAATTTGTACAAAATTCTTTGATTTTTTTCACTAGGGGGATAATTAGAAAATTATTCTCATTAAAGAATTTTTTTCAATAATTTTTTAAAAAACACTTCTGTTTTTTGAGAAAATAACCTTTAAATTTTTGGAAAATAAAAATAAAATACAATTTTTAGGAGAAGAAACTTACTCAGTTTTTCTGGAATAATATTTCTCAAATTTTTGAATAAAAAATTTCTCAATTTTTTCGGAGAAAAAAAGAAAGAAGAAAAACATTTCTATTAAAAAAAAAATTACAATTTTAGAATAAAAAAATCTAGGGTAGGTACCTAGGTATTTCATTTTTGTTTAGAATGACATCTCTTATTTTTAGAAAAGAAAAATTATCAATTTTTCTGAGAAAATAATCTTGATTATGGTCAAATATTTTGGAGTAAAAAATCTCATTTTCTGCTTAAAATTAAATCTCTCATTTTTGGGGAATTTTTTTAATCAATTCATTTCAAATTTTCAAAAAAAAAAAACATTGAATTTTCTGGAGAAGAAAATTTCTTAGTAAAATCTTCAATTTTTTGAAAGATGAAATACCTATCTCATTAAAAAAAAAAAAAAAAAATTTCAATTTGAAGTTCTCCTTTCCGAGATTTTTTTCCAAAAAAATTTTCGAAGAAGTTTTTTACACGACGATCATATTTTTGTTTCTGGTTCTTACGATTTTTTTCTTTAGAAAAAAAAAAATCGTATAAGAACCAGGAACAAAAAAAAATGATCACCATGTAAAAAACTTTTTTGAAAACAACCATTGAAAACAATAAACAACTGAAGAAAAAAAAGTCAACGATTTTTTTCAAACAATTTTCTCGTATCGAGCATTTTACGAGATTTTTTTAGAAATTTTTTTTTAAATTATTTTTTTATTCTTGGTTCTTACGATTTTTCTTCCATCATTTTGGGACATAATTTTCATCATTTTTTCCCTTCAGTTTTTTATTGTTTTTAATGAATTTTTACAAAGATTTTTTAAAACAATTTTTTCATCGTTCAGGGAAATTATTGTATTTTCGTTGATTTTTTTTTTGATGGTTTTGTTTGAGAATTTTTTCAATGGTTTTTTTCTCAAGAAACACTTGAGTGATTTTTCAAAAAAAAAAAAAAAAAAAAGTTTTTTCTAGAAAACTGTTTTAGAAGAGCATTTTCCTCATTTTTTTAAAATAATTTTTTGGGAGATTTTTTTTCTGCAGTTTTTTCATTTTTATTTTATAATTTTTTTCGGAAAATTTTTTTAAATTTTTCTTCCAAGATCGTACTGGGACATAATTTTTACGATTTTTTTCCTTCTTTAGTTTTTTTGTTGTTTTTAATGAATTTTTTCAAAGACTTTTTTTCTAACAACTTTTTCGAGCGTTTTACGAGATTTTTTTAGAGAACATTTCTTTTCATCGTTTTGAGAAATTATTTTCATTGAGAATTTTTTCAAATATTTTTCTAAAAAAACTCGGATAATTTTTCAAAAAATTTTCAAGCGTCTCTCTAGAAAAATGCTTTGCATTCTGTCCATTTTGCTAAAGATTTTTTTTTAGAAGCTTTTTTCTGTAGTTTTTTCATTTTTATTTTTTCTAAAAAACAAAATGGTAATTTTTTAAAAGATTTTTCAAGTTTTTCGCAGAGAACCGCTTTTGAATACTTACTTTTTCAAAAAATTTGTTTCTCCTGATTTTTAAAGTTTTTTTTGTTTGAAAATTAAAATAATTTATGGCTTGAAAAATTTCAGATTCTGTCTTACTTATTTAAGCTATAACTCCTCTCTTACTCCAGATAGGAATAAAAAACATTCCTGAATAAAACGAATAATTTTCAACGCTCTACGACTTTTATTTGAAACATTTTTTCTTGAGCCCATTTTATCACCTTACACGTCGAATTTCAAAAACATCCATCCATAAAAAATACAATCAAGGTAACTAGGTCCTCATGAAAAATTATTTCATTCAATCAAAACTTTCTAGCTACCCTGTAGAGGCAAAAAAACTTACTCGAAAGTCTTTCAGTTCCATTTAAGCTTAGATACATTTGATGTAGGCTTATTTTGACACTGGAAATGTCAACTTATCAGTTGAATAAACTTGATAACAAAAAAATAAGAATGCAACTTTCGCGAAATTCTCGAAAATTGCGAACGAACAAAGTCTGTCAAGGTGAAAAAAATATTTCGAGATAGTCGAGCGACATCACAAGTGACTCACCTTTTCAGCTTTGTTGTCAAATAAGAGCCCATTTTAACAGCCTGTTTAGAAACAACTTTTGGAAACTTTCGTCTCGTTTATTTGGAAGCTTGAGCTATGGGTATGGTAAGGTGGAGGAGTCTCTAATGCATGTACATTAAGATGTGAGAATAAATGCACATTGCAGACGTTGTTATCGAGTAATTGTGTATAAATACAAAAAGCACCTATCTCGTCATTAGAATACAACGTTCGAGACGTTTGTGTGTAGTGTGTACTTACAGACCTACGTATTCTGTACGTACCATTATGGTTATTTTTCTATCCTACACGAGGTAAAATTCGCATGGCACGGTGCCTCTGGGTACAAGGCTATTGTTGACATGGTATGGATTTTTCTTTTACGTCATTTTATTGTAACGATTTTGAAACTTCGATCCAAAAATCCATTTAAGGCATTTACAAGAATACGTACGTACGTATTATCGCGCTTATTGCCTTGTGTCGAAACAACACCAAACGAACTTTATCAAAGTTGTGTTTAGCTCGTACATACGCCGGGGTCTACCCCTGCCAATAGGATTGTCAGCAATGTTTTTATCAAACTATGTCACATACTGATACGAATAGTTACGCTGTTATTCATTCACTAATCACCTCGAAGGTCCGATTAGTCGAATAGAAGAAGGAAAAAAATACAATCTAAACGTTTCAATGCTAATTGAAACTAGATCATTTTATACAATATTACCTGGCCAGTCGTCGTTTGAAAAACAAAACGAAAATCGTGATCGTGTCACATGCTGCGGGCGGGCTGCTGGATCATGTGACAAGATCAACGTTACATCAAACCGACTGCTGGTCTGCGACACCGTGTAAAAGGTGTGCCAATTAAGACCACATTGACAATATCGTATGAGACTTTATAATATCTAACTTTTACACGTACTTACATTGAAATACATCGCGTATATATTGAACACGATATCGTATTACTCTACTATATGAGAGTACGAGATACGAGTAGATTGAGTAGATTTGTGCCAGCTTCGACTTCGAGGTACTACTTCATTCACACTCAACGTGCCCAGCAAACACAACACCGCCGCGCCGGTCCGGTGGAAGGTGGGACCTTCGAACCTCGTGGTCAATGCGACCAAAGCCCGAGCACAACAAATTAATTCTTTCTGTACAAGTTCGCGTACCGGCATCGGCCGCACCAAACAACAAAAGGCGAACACTATAATAATCCGGTATTCACGCAATCGTAAAACCGTATTTGAACGTGGACTCGGCGCGCCAAGCCAAGTCGTGTTCGCCACGTACCATTTAAACCAGTTCATCGAGCAATAATAACCTTCTCCTTCTCATGTGAACGTTATCATTACATCCGATCGGAGCACCAAAAGCTTCCAACAGGTGGAGCCGGAGAAGAAACGAAAATTTATGAGTATCTTAGAGTTTAGAGCTGCAGAGCATCGCCAAATTACAGGGGTTCTCACTTCTCAGAGTATGGGCTAAATAATTTGTATTTTAGAGTGAACTCGGAGCTGTATAAGGACCAACGTCGGTATCGAAATTTTAATCAACAAAAACACGTATCTGTGGTAAGCATAAATTTTATGCGATAAAATTTAAAACAGCGAAGGGTTTCGATACAAGCCCCCTTCCCCCGCAACACAATGGAAAAAATCAGAGAACAATAAAAATCCCAATCTAAAATAGGAACCAAATGAATCTCATTTTATCAAAACATTTTTTCAACAAAAATTTAAATTTCCTTCGTTTTTTGACCAGAATTACTTATTTCTCAAAAAATTTATAAAAAAATATCCAATATAGGTAGGTGGTTTTTTTTGTTGCAAAAATTGAGAATTTTTCGTAAGATCTCATATTTTTTGAAGGTGGTTGGGGGGGGGGGGGGGGGTGACACCTTTCAGTAAAACTTTGCTCCCGCAAGAAAAATGTTTCAAGGAAAATTGAAAAAAATTTCAGAAAACAAGACAAAAAAATTTCAATTTGAAAAATCAATTTTCATAGGAATTTTGATAAAAATTGAAAAAAGACAAAATTTCAACAAAATTAAAAGTTGAAAAAAAAAAACAATTTTAGTCAAACAAAAATATAAAAAAATTAATTCAAAAAAAAATCCCAATTTTTTCAAATGCAATTTTTCAATGTTCTCTACAAAAAAAATATTCACAAAAAAATCTGCAAAAAAATAGGAAATTTTTGATATCTGTTAATTTTTTTTTTCAAAAGATAACCTCTCTCAACAAAATTATCCAAAATCATTAATTTATAAATTTCATTTTTTTCTTCGTCAGAATAATTGTGAATTCTTCTTGCATATATATTTTTTTTTTTTGTAAAAACTTTTTAGCAAAAGTTTTTAAAGTAATGGTTCCCTTGAGAAAAAATTTTTTGCAAGAAAATTCTTCAAGAGACGTGGACAATTTTTTTAGAAAACAGAAAGTCAAAACTTAAATTTAAAAAATCAAAGAAATCAATTTTTACAAAAATCAAAGAACATATATTTTCAAAAAAAAATTATGAAGGTCAAATTTCAACAAACATTGAAAAAAATGTAAATTTTTAAGTAACATGTTTTAGAATTTTCTAGAGAAAAAATTTGTTTCAAAAAAAATTCTACAAGAAAAATTGAAAAAAAAAATCATTATGGAGTCTACAGGAATTTTCTCCAAAAAATCACTCCTTGTAGACATCCTAGTTAACTGCCCTTTTTTTTTCAAAAAATTTACTCTCAAAAAATATATACTTAGGCAAGTAAAAAATAATTATGAATTTTTTTTGAGATTGTTTCATTATTCTTATTGGCAAAAACATTTCAATCGAAATTTTTGGAAAAAATGACTCCCTTTGAGGAATTGTTTTACTCTGCATGAAAAACTGACGTAAATATGAAATTCAAAAAAATCAATTTTAAATTTTGAACAAAAATTGCAAAAATTCCTATTTCTTCGATAAAACAATTGTTCTAAAAAAACATTCATTTTTACAAAAAAAAAAAAAAAAAAAAAAAAAATCAAGAAAAATATGCAATTTATTTTAGAAATAAAAAAAAATCAATTGAAAATAAATTTTGAACAAATATGTGGGGGGGGGGGGGGGGGGGGTCCTTGAACAACAATGGGAGAAAATCAATTTTAAAGTAAACTTTCAGAAATTCTGTTTTCTTTAATAAAATTTTTCAAAAAAATGGGTCTATTGAGAAAAAAATACTTAACAAGAGAATTCGCGAAAAAGTGACACTTTTTTAGGGGATTCACTTGAAAAAAAATCATAACGAATCTACTTCTTCAATTTTTTAGGAGGGAATTACAGTATTTTCAGAAAATGATTTTCTAAAATTCAAATAGAAAAATACTTTCAACAAGAGCTTTCTTCAATTCTTTATACTAGGTATGAATGATTTATACGAGATTTTTAAAATTAAAAAAATATATTACCTATATTTTTTTTTAATAATCTATAAAATCACCTCTTGAGAAATAAGTATCTGAGTATTAATTTTTTCCCAAAAAATAAGGATATCTCGAAAACAAATACCTATCGAAAAACATTTTTGAAAATGTTTTGCAGTAAGTCTAGTAATTTTGGAAAGATTTGGGGAAAATTTAATATTTTTACTAAATAAAAAATTCTTTCAATTGACCTCAAAAAAAATTTCCTAAAAATTTTCGCAATAATTTCTTCAAAATTTGAATGATAAAAGTAATAGGTAAAACAATTTTAATAAAACATTTTCAGAGATTTTCGTATTTCAATAAAATGCTACATACATTTTTCTGATTTCTTTTATCGAAAAAGAAAATAATATTTATATGTACACATATTGTCCCAAATGAGAAGAATTCTGTTAGAAAAATATTATCCTGTAAAAAATCTTAATTTCCTCATAAAAATGAGCCTAGAAAAAATTGAATCACCCTTGAACATACGATATAGGTAACAACGAACGATGAAATTCTTCGAAAATGCGAATACTTATGAAAAACACTCAATGAGGATAAACTAAAAATAAGAAAATAAATTAGTTTCAAATTACGTGAAAGATTACTCATTCATTGTAAATTGATATCTTACGAAAGGGCCGGAAGAAGTGGTGAAGGGAAATACTAAACACAAACACATACTCGAGCAAACTTTTCTACAGATTATAGACTACGTACAGAGGAAGAATGGAATTACCAAGTTGATAACATATTTATGCAAGTTCCTCGTACTCGTGCATAGGCCGATAACACGACACTCGTATAACGTGTGCGCGAGCGATAATGAAGAAAACTTCAGTTTTAATAATTCACGCACCGAGTACGTTGTTTTCGGCTTCTGGTAAATACACAAACATTGCATACTGCGGAACCGGCTTTAAGCAAAAATCACGTCTTCTTATCGTAATTTAATTACGTTGAATATTTGTCTCGGGCAGAATTTAACGAGCCGATATATGGTACGCAGATTATTGGACACGTTTTGGCATCGATGTCACGTTTTTTTTTCTCTTTTTTTTCTTTTAATTCCTCTGTTTTTTCCCTCTGCTTAGTTCGACTTACGGGTTTACGCGAGAGTATTTAGCACGTGTTTTATTACATTGGATCGTTGCTGCGTTAAGTACCCCCGATAATGGCGATGGATTGTTAATAATTAAAAACCATTCCAACTTATTGGCAATTAAAAAGAAGCTGGAGAAGGAAATATTTTACAGAAGTGTGTTGTGCACGCGTTTACAAAGTCATCTGGTCTTACAGTATTGCCAACTTTCCAGCAGCAGGCTGGATTACTGGTGGTTTATGGACTGAGTAGAATTTTATATAAATCAATCACAAACTTGGTAAAATATTGCATTGAAAATGATCAATTGAGAATTTGAGTCAAATCAATTCCTGTAGAAGATAATTAAGACAGATTTCCACCAAAAATTTAGAAAAAAAAATGGAAAATACCGATCAAAATTGACAAAAAAATACACAAACGCCTCAAATCTGGTAGAAATTTTCTTGAAAAATTTCGAAAATGTAAAAAGCATTTCACAGGCCCAGAATTTAATTTCGATCATGGAGAATATTAAAATTTGCAAAAATGTGACTAATATTGACCAAGAAACTCAAAGGTAAATGAAATAATAATAATATGAAAAAGTATGAGCTATACTAATTGCAAGTTGATACCACTGATAAGTGATAATGCACGGGTGTTTGTAATTAATTTGACACAATACCTTTTCATTAATTCAATAAATCTGACAATGAATTACCACCAAAAGTTACCAATGTGCCGAAAGTTACCAAGAAAGTTACCAAAGTATGTAAACCTGCTACTGCTAAGAAAATTTTCTTAACTGACAACACGCACACAAATTTTAGTTTTCAAAATTTTTACAAAAGTTGAATTTTCAAAATTTCTTACAAAATTTAAATTTTAAATTTTTTTTACAAAATTTAAATTTTTGCACAATTTTTACAAAATTATAATTTTCAAAATTTAAAACCTTTATAATGAAACTTGAAAATTCGGCTATGCCCGCAACGCTTGTGGTGCGGGCAACTTATTTTCCTTTATACGAGGGGTGTTCAATAAAGACTGTCACTTGTGCTTTTTTTCGCAGAGAAATGATCTGAGGGGTCTGAAACCCTCATAAATCGATTCCTCGCGTCATTTTACATTAGAATACCAAGTTTCAAGTTCCTAAGTCGACTGGTTCTATTTTTAATTATTTTAATAAAACGCGAGTAAAATTTTCGCCTCTAAACTTTGTTTTGTTGCGGGGGTGGGGGGTAAACGTGGAACTTTCATGTGTTTTTCAGCTTGAGGGTAAAGGAAAAAGATGGTCGAAGTCGAATTTAGACTTTGGATCAGTTGCGACACTGTTTCGATTTTTTCTGGACCATGAAAGTTGAAGCAGAACTCGCACATTCACTCTCCAGAGTCAGGTAATGAGAGAGCCAATGTGCGCAGGCGCGGGACATGCGCATATGTAGGTGTCTGCGCTTGATAATGTTATCTGAAGTATAGGAGAGTGTTTTTCGATAGTTAGGCGGCGATTGGTGCGGATATTTTCTGTTTAGTGTCGATATCATCTTCGGTGAGGGCTGCAAGTGGTGCACCGTTTCCCCCTTTACACCTTACATCTGCCCCTGATGTTCAGAAAGGACTGGTGCCTACAAGAACACGATCATTTAGTCACTGCACTATCCCCAAAACATTATTTCAACCCCTCGTACGTTTCAACCTGTTTCAACTAGCGATTTATCCAAGAATATTCAAAATTTTATAATAAATTTTGTTAAAAATTTAGAGGCGAAAATTTTACTCGCGTTTTATTAAAATAATTAAAAATAGAACCAGTCGACTTAGGAACTTGAAACTTGGTATTCTAATGTAAAATGACGCGAGAAATCGATTTATGAGGGTTTCAGACCCCTCAGATCATTTCTCTGCGAAAAAAAGCACAAGTGACAGTCTTTATTGAACACCCCTCGTATTACTTTAGTTGGGAACCTTTATCAATGTTTTACATTAAATCAACAGATGCCATTTATTCCTCAAATTCTCACATGAAGCCCTACATTTGTAGAGTAAAATATTGGGGAGGGGGGGGGGGGGGGGACTGCCACCAAATTCAAAGCAAAAAAATTGATTCCATAAAATATTATGCAATTTCAAAATTTGATAAATGTAGAAATTTTCTTGTAGGATTCAATATTGTGAAAAAATTGACTTTTCTAAAAAAAATTGAAGAACATCGAATTTTCACAAAATTAATGAACTTCCATCTGAATTTATGCCACGTGAAGACCTACATATCAGTCTTCAATTTGTAGGATAGGTAAAATATTGCGAAAAATTTGCAATTGAAAGAAGAATGGGGAAAAAAGCGATCTCATAAACATTCTGCAATTTTATTATTTGATGAATGTCAATTTTTTTCAAAATTGATGAGCTTTTTCTCGATATTATGACACGTCTACACCTACATTTTTAGGATTTAATATTGTGAAAAACTTGAAAATATTGAAAAAAAAATATTTAAAAACTGATCTTTGAAAAAATTTAAATGTTTCATTTTAAATATTACTGCAAGATTTGTTTCTATACCTATACGTTTAATATTTCATGTGAACAATTTTTCATTCGAATCCTAACCGAATTTCAAATTTTATTCCAACCTTTTTCAAAAGATTTTTTCTTTCTTAGAAGATTTTTATTACAAGTTAATTTTATTTTAAAGTATTTTTCTTCAACTAAATATAGCAAAATTTTTGATTTTTTTTTTCGAATTTCAATTATACCTAACTGCAATAATTTTTTTTTCGAAATGAACAAAATTTTCAATGTACCTAAAAAAAATCTTCTTGGGACTTTTCTTCTATACTTACTTCCAACATTTTAATTGGAAATTTTTCTCATTGCCCGAGCAGCACACTCGACAAATTATCGAAATAAAAAATCGACAGAATATCGAATTCGATAAAGTGTCGCGTTAGTTCCGCATAAATCGTGAAATTATCTTTCGATATATAGATAGATTATAGACAAATTATAGTTAGCAAAAATTTCGAGATTATAGTAAGATATTTTATCGATAATATATCTATAATATCGAAAGATAATTTCACGATTTAGGCGGAACTAACGCGACACTTTATCGAATTCGATATTCTGTCGATTTTTTATCGATTTTTTATTCCAATTTTTCGTCTTTTACTAGCTTCTTTCTATAATTAAAAATCATTAATTAGCATAATTAATACATTAAACTATGCCTAAACACATTATTCATGTTACGGTAAGAGGATCATTTCAGAAAAAGTCAAAAAAAAATTATAAAAAATCTGCCACCCGTGGGGCTTGAACCTTCTACCTCCTGCATGGTAATCCTCTTCCTTAACCACTATGCCATACCTTATCGTTGAGGAATTAGCAATAAAACGCTTATAATAGGCAGTTTAGTACTTCCAGACGTGTTGGACTTAGAAAATTTTTCACCAATTTCAAATATCGTCACAAAATCGTTGAAAAATCGTTCGACAAATTTCAGATTATTTGTCGATAATGTAGTTTCAAATATCGCCACAAAATCGTTGAAAAATCGAATTCGAGGAATTTCATATCACGTGTCGATAATATAGTTTCAAATATCGTCATAAAATCGTTGAAAAATCGAATTCGAGATATTTCAGATTACGTGTTGATAATAAAGTTTTAAATATCTTCACAAAATCGTTAAAAAATCGAATTCGAGAAATTTCAGATTATTTGTCGATAATATAGTTTCAAATATCGTCACAAAATCGTTAAAAAATCGAAATCGAGAAATTTCATATTACGTGTCGATAATATAGTTTCAAATATCTTTACAAAATCGATAAAAAATCGGATTCGATAAATTTAATATAATCTGTCGATAATATGGTTTCAAATGTCGTCAAAAAATCGGTAAAATATCGAAGCCGAGAAATTTCATATAATCTGTCGATAATATAGTTTTAAATATCTTTACAAAATCGTTAAAAAATCGAATTCGATAAATTTAATATTCTTTGTCGATAATGTAGTTTCAAATATCTGCACAAAATCGGTGGAAAATCGGAATCGATAAATTTAATATTCTTTGTCGATAGTATCGTTGACGAATATCGTCATAAAATCTTAATAATATCGAATTCGATAGTTTTTAGATTTTTTGCCTATGAAGTTGTACCGATAAATCTTTATAATATCGTGAGAACATCTATAGATTTTCAAACGATTTTTTATCGATACGTTACATCTTCCGATATTATCGATCGAGTGTGCCGCTCGGGTGTGTTTGTTTGTTTTTTTCAATTGATAGCCAGCACTACTTGGTGAAGTGAAATTTGAAACAGTCAGAAAAAGTCAGTTTTATGTAGACAAGTCTATGTTTATAGATGCCGTTCTAGGGAGTGGTTCCAAACACCTCTTGTTGACCGCTCCCAGAAGATTCAACAATACGGTAAATTTACTTTTTTTTACAATGTTTCAATCTTATTTCAATTTTTCAGTTTAATAGACAAATTTTTGGTTTAAAAAAATGTTGATTAAACATTTTCTTCAGTTATTTTTTTTTGAGCATTTTATTTTAATTTGATTAGAATTAATAATCAGGGGAAAAACGATTTTCTTAAAATAATATTCAACAACTTTTTTTCAATAATTGCTAAAATTTCTTCAATTTGACAATTTTTAAGGAAATCTTTATTCTAAGATTTTTCCAACTGCAACTTGTCTCTGGGCGCTTCTGATTTTCCAAACTAAAAATTGAACGATGAACACTTCAACTGGTTCACAGCTGAATCTTCCTTCACTTCTTGGCCCGCAATAGAGCATTTTTTTTGCCAGCACAATCATTAATCACTTCCATTTTTTGTTTACACTTGGCCCGCAATCGTTTTGCTTTTTTAGGGGGAGAAAACAATAGCTGGCCCGCAATCGATCGACGGCCTAAAATCTATCAAATTGAAAATTGTACAATATTCTCATTCAAACCTGCGTCATTTTGCAACAAAATTTTTTGATAACCATGATATTTCATCATGTTATCTTCGCAATAAAATCGAACAAAAGCAACATGAATATCTCAGCGATTTAAAATTTTGACGAATTTGACCTCACTTTAATACTTAAATCTGAAACATTTTAAGAGAAACGAATATTTTACGGTTTCTGAAAGACATCATACATTTTTTCAGTCCTCAAGTGTTGAAAAAATTTCGTTATTTATCGAAAAGTCCTACTTTGAAATTTTTTAAAATATGTACTCCAAAAGTGTGCATTTTCTCAAAGTAAAAGTCCATGAAAAAAATGCTTAAAATTACGATAAAAAATCGAGTTGCTTATCTCACCTCTTTCGTTATTTTTTTTTCTCAATTTCGACACTTTCTTATAAAATTGCCAAATTTTCAACCTTTCATAATTTTTTTTTTGAAATTAAACTTGATTTCCTTATTCAGGCTAAATTTAGGCAAAAATGCAACAATAATTTCTAATTCCAACGTAATATAAAAATGACCATAAATATTCCAATTCTAAATATAAAAACCATCGCACTGACGCATTTAATCTGTGTTTTGTCTCGCAAATGCTTCGAAAACACTACGTCGACGTCTAGTCTCCTCGCATAATCCCTCGTCTAACCTCCCCCTGACCCCTTGGCGAACTCGTGTTTGAAAAGTAAAAAAGTTTGAAAAACTAAAACATTCGAACGAAATCTCTCTCTTATCTCATCACGTCGAAGAACAAACCGCTGGACATAAATCAACTGCCAAAAAATAAGTATAAATAAAAAAAAGTGCATCTCTAGGCTTAGTACGGAGCATCTCAGCAACATATCAATCACTATGCTGATTCTAGCCATCAACACGAGTCGATTTTTCGCTTCGCTAGATGCAGCTTTACGAATTATCCCACACAAACGTACACGCGTCTGTCGATTAATATTTTCATTGATGAAACCAGTTTCGATTTCGTTCGAGTCGAATGCGAGTACCTACGAGAAGAGGATACGAAATTAAGCTGAATTAAAAAATCACAAATTAAATATTACCAAACAAAACGTGTCAAATGTTTTCGTAGCTTCACCCATTAACCTGCATACTTAATATCTCGCTCGTATATAAACGATCGAAGGAAATAAAAACAAACGCCTACTTAATGAACCGACATTTAGCATAGATAATGACAACATGTCAGTTCCGAGTGAAGGTCGAGGACGCCACAGACTAGAGTAGATTTACACCCACTCGCATTTTACTTCACATATTCTCCGATCTAAACTGACTGGTGACTGCAGCGTGCTTATAAAAACGTATCGCGATATTGTGCCTCGAAGAGTCGACTTGGATCATTTCATTCCATAATATGTTCCCGCATCGGTGTCTGACGTAATCGGTCGTCTTATTCGCTGTATTCGATTATCACGCCCAGATAATTATGCATTTTATAAGGTACGAAGATATCGATATTTGCATATGTACGAGTATTTACCAGCGCGATAATCGTCGTTCGTCGTAAATTGTACTCGAACTGGTATTTGGATTGCGTTGCTTGCGTTTAGAGCGATCTTGATATTGAACTGATCAAGATCATTGGAATAGGGATGTGAATTGTGAACAGGTGCATTATGATCTAAGTACGGTTTGTCGCCACAGATTATGTAAATTTTTTATTCCTATTTATCTACATTTTTTTTTTTTCGTAAACACACGTGCATGCACTTAATTTGAATCGCGAACCTCAAAGCAAGAAGAAAAATAAGAGTTGTTCATAAGGAAAACATTTTTTTAGAAACTCTCGATTTCAAAAGAATTTTGGAAAAATTGAATTAGGCATTAACTAAATAAATTTGATTTTTCCTGCTCAATCAACTGCTCTTGCCCTTGTAATTCAGGAAAAAAATTGACGCCAACAACTGCTTCAAAAAATATGATTTTCACAAAATTTTTTCAATTTTCGAAATTTGGTAAAAATTTAAATTTAAAAATTTTTAAAATAATATTTATCTTAAAAATTTATTTAAAATTTTTGGGAGAAATTTAAAAAAAGATTTACAAAGTTTGACAACTATTTACGATTTTTCAAATTTTATAATAATTAAGAGTTTCTACATTTTTTAAGTTGGCGGGTCAATCTTTAAAATATATCTACATTATTTTATTTAAAAAAATTAAAGTTGATTTTTGAAAGTCAGATTAATAATACTTAACTAGGTAAATGGGTAAAAATTCAAAATGATCAAAATTAAAAACTTCGTAATTTATCAAATTTTTAGTGAAAATTTTGAAAATTGGGCCGATTTTTAAAATTTGAAAAAAAATTTAAAATTGTATTTTTTAAAAGTTGGCAAAAGTGAAGGAAAAAAAATCAAATTCTATAAAAATACATACATTTTCAAATTCGTGTAAATCTTAAAAATACAAAAATATCTATTAAAATTTGGAGAAAATTCCAAATTTTCAAAATTTCTTGTTAAAATTTTGAAACATTAACATTAATTTTTAAAGTTTGAAGATTATTTTTTTGTAATTTTAAAAGTTCATTGTAGGTAGCTAACATAAAATCTTCAAAATTGAGAACATTTTTATAACTTCGCAAAATTTCAATACCTGAATTCTAAACAATGAATTCTGAATAAATGGCAATTAAATTTACCAGAAAATTTGATAATCACAACTTTTAAAATTTTCAAACTTTGACAGAATCTAATTTTTTTTTGAAATTAGATCCGTTATTAATGTTTGGAAAAGATGAAAAATTTCAAAATTTTTATAAATAAGAAGATTTTGAAAATTTTATTTTTATTTATTAATTTTTTTATTGTATTTTGTATTTTTTTATATATGAAAGGACCTATTTCTTCAAAGATTTAATACCTCAATATTTAAAATGAGGGGAACCGAGCCTCAGAAATTCGTTAAATTTTCAGAGCTTATGAAACTTCGAAGTATCTGATCAGAAATATACGCAGTATTTAGTTCACCATGTGGAACTCGATACCTTCGATATTCTAGCGGACGAAGTTTCGCCCATCAGTCCGCATACTACCCCGGGGGAAAAAGTTCTATAGAACTGTATAAAATTTTATAAAAATTTTATCAAATTCCATACAAAATTTATCAAATTTCATAAAAGGTGAATATTCACTTTTATAAAATTTTATCAAAACTTATGCAATGTGATACAGTTTAATAAAACTTGACTCAATTTTGACAAATTTCCACATTAAAATTTTATAAAATTTTGTAAAATCTTATAAAATTGTATAAAATTGGAATTTTATTTTTAAAAAATTATATCAAAATTTACACAATTTGATAAACCTCGACTCAATTTTGACAAATGTTCCACATTCAAATTTGATAAAACTTTGTCAAATTTGAAGAAAATCTTGTCATTTTATCAAATGACATACAAAGTTACATTTCAATTTTTTAAAAATTGTATCAAAATTTATACAATTTGATACAGTTTGATAAATCTTGACTAAATTTTGAAAAATTATCACATTACCATTCGATCAAATTTTATCAAATTGTACAAAAATTTATGTAGTTTGACACAACTTCACTCAATTTTGAAAAATTACTACATTAAAATTTGATAAATTTTTACATGGAGTGTTTTTTCAAAGTTATATCAAATTTTATAAAAATGAGTAAAGTTCTAAAAAACTGTGATGTAGTTTTGTACTCTTAGAGAAAGTGTGTGATAATAAAGTACTTAAGGTTTTGGCCCCAGACTTAGAAGTCAGGAAACACAGTGTGGAAAAATCTTGCTGGAAACTTGCCGCTTGGTTTCTACCCTTCCTTAAACAGTGGATAGTGACACTGCACCGTCTACTAAATTTTTTTGGAATTATTTTTATTTCAAGGAAAAAATAATAAGTTTTGTTTTTATAAACTTTAACACAACTCTATAAAAATTTTATACCTATAGAAGTATTCACAGTTTAATAAAATCTTGAATATTTTTATAAAACTCTAAAACTCTATACAATTTCATAAAACTCTATACAATTTTATAAAACTCTATAGACACTCTATATCTTTCTATAGGTATAAAATCTTTGTAGAATTCTATAAAAAAAAAAATATACAAAATTTTATAAAACTTTTTTCTCCGGGATGTTATACGCGGACGTAGTCAAGACTTTAATCGATCACTTCAGTCCCAAACCGTTGGAGATCGCCGAAATATTTAAATGTAACCGTCGGGTGCAAAAAGAGAACGAATCTGTTCGAGAATTTGTCGCTGCATTGCAGAAGTTATAAATTTACTGTAATTTTGGTACGAAATTACCCAAAGTCGCCCGTTGGAAGTGAAAAATTCAACATTGGACAGAGCCATAGAAATCGCTACTGCGAGGGAAACGTCTACTCAAGGTACAGCTGAAGTTCAAAAAGAACCAAGTGCCGAAGTAAATGCTCTACACACTGTCAAGAATAAGAGAATGCCTAAAAACATAAGTTCGAGAAAAAGTATGTGAAACGTGACAAATCTGTCGAATCGGATGAATCCGAATCTGAAGACGAAAAATGCTCTCGTTGTACTAGTAGACAAAAACGGAACTATAAGCCCAGTGATGAAGAATGTTTTCGATGTACCCAGCCCGGGCATCCGCCGGACAAATGTTATCACCGGAGAGCAGTTTAAAAAATTGAAATTGAAATTATAGATCAGTTTTTTCAAAATCTGATTTTTTTTCTCCAATTTTTATAAACTTATCTAAGTATGCAGTTTAAAAAAAAATGACAAATTTTTCAAATAAATTCAGAAAATCTCTAAAATTTAAAATAATTTTTAATTGGATAAATGTTGACAATTTTCTAAAAAATTTCAACTTATTGAAAAGAATTAATAAAATTTGAGCAATTTGCAAAATTAGCCAAATTTTCCAAATCTCTCACTTTTTAGTGAAATGCAAAAACCTGTCTTTTCTTAAAGAAAATTGGCTGAAATGGTAACTTCTTTTTTTTTTCTTTTTTTTTTTTTTGAAAAATGACATCACGAATATTTTGAAAACCAGTTCACTGCCCGTGTAGCAACGTCGATGCTAATTTCGATATAAATGTCGACACATCGAAATCGGTCACTTTTCGATCGTACATGTCGACACGATTTTGGATGGTTTGTCGAGGTTATTATCGACACATTTGTCGACCGTCGACATGTCGAGCCATATTTGGACGGTCGACAATCATGTCGATAATAAGCTCGACAAACCATCCACAATCGTGTCGACATGTACGATCGAAAAGTGACCGATTTCGATGTGTCGACATTTATATCGACATTCACATCGACATTTGCAATGCTGAGATGTTGAAAAAAATGCCAAGTTCAAAATTTTTAATAGGTATATGTTTTAAAATTAAACCAAAAATAGTGATCAAGCCAACACTTCGACATTTCGTCAAAATTGCGGCTCTGAAATCACCTTTGTAGCTGGACATATGTGTGCCCAGCTAACGAAGAGGCAATTCTTAGAGTCTTATGTACTAATTCATAACACACTTCATCTGCGAGTATCAAAAATCACCCTCAAGACGTCGACAGTCAAGTCGATGCATTATTCGACCCTCGACAATTAGGTCGACATTGGCTCGACTTAAAATTCTTTTGGTCGACACTGTCGACAGTTAGGTCGATGCATTATTCGACCCTCGACAATTACATCGACACTAACTCGACCTAAAATTCCTCTGGTCGACACTGTCGACAGTGAAGTCGATGCATTATTCGACCATCGACAATTATGTCGACAATAACTCGACAAGTACTTGTATTATTCAAAATTTTAAAAAAATGAGAAAATTTCGTGATTTTTTCAAAAATTGTTTATTCCTGAGCTTAAAAATTGTTTTTAGTTCTTTTTAGATATAAAATTAGTGAATTTAATTGGCAGAAAATGTCGACATTAACGTCGATTCGTTTATCGAGTAACGATTTTTACATCGACATGTCTATGCAGAAAAACAATATTTTCTGAATTACAGGAAAATACTGAGATAAATTCAAAAATTTTGATTGAACAGTTATGTTTAACATAGAACATTACTTTAAATCTCATAGATCATTTTTAATTCATCGTTAACCAAGAAAAAAATGTGTCTGAATTTTGTCGACATAAATGTCGATGTCGACAATTGCTACACGGGTGAAGTCTTTTTGAGAATCATACGAAAATTGGTGCATAAATTTCACGGTTGATAAAAATTTCTACCGCGGATATTTTGAGAACCGGTTCACCGAGATAAAATTAGTACTAGTGAACTCTCTTCTTCTACAAGTAGGTCTTTTTAAATGTTGTAAGAAAGGTCATTAACAAATTTTATGCATCTGCTGTATTTATCGTATTAGGGATTTGAAAATTTACATCGCGGATATCTTGAGAACCGGTTCAGCGAGATAAAAATTGAAAATAACTTCTTCATTAAGCTTTAAAAAAAGGTTATGAGTAAATTTTACTTTTCTGCTGTATTTTATATTTTTAAAGGGCTTCGAAAGTTTACACTAGTGGTATCTCAAGAACCGGTTCACACTTCATTCATCCATTTTATTCAAAACCAATACACTTCTATTCTGGGTACAGTCCAACTTCCCACAAAGATTTTAATTAATTTAATCAATCAAACTCCCACCGTCGGTCGGGTCAGTTTTAATAACTGATTTTATCGAAACGAAAAATTAGCTAAAAATCACAAAACATTTTACAACCTTGTAAATAATCAACCGTAGTGGAAAATACCTTTCAAACTTCTACGCACCTTATGGAAAACTAAGGTAATAGGTTTTTGGGCACATCGCGCATTTTAATGAATACATTCTTGACCCGTCGATAAACTTACACGATAACTTTGGTGGAAAAAAAACCTTCACTCGAGCGACCTACAAACACCTTCGATGAACTTAGCAGAATTTTATTGGAATACGCTAACGTTGCATAGAACCACATAGCAATGTAGCACTCGAGTACACGATATCTGTATTAAAATCTGGCTCTGTTATCGAACGATTCACTACATTCTGTGCCGGTTAGGCTCGATTCCATTCCATTCTCACCTACAATTTTTAATTACGATACGAGTACTGGATAACGATTAGTTACACACAGAGTGCACTCAGCGCCATGGTATGATTAATTAACATGTCACCGCAGCGGGCGAAAGCATTTTGCCAGCGCGGGGTCTGTCTCCGAGAGAGCTCGAACTGCAGACTCGCCAGAATCGAGATAATTAAACCCGATTCCACGACTGCATATCGAAGATGGCGCGAATTAGAACGCGTATGTCACGTCGTCGTTGTCTTTTAAAAGGAATACAAAAAAAAAAAACTGTTCCAGGGTCACAGCAGCGCGTAATTGTCGATTAATTGCTAACCAGTTCTTCGGGTGCGATTTAAATGTCTCGGGAGAGTTTATCTTTTGTCGGGATAAGAACCCCTCCCCGAATAACCATATCAACTGAAGATCGACTAAATTGAAATTGGGTTAATTTTTACCATTTTTTTCCAAGTCCATGTTCAGACTTCAAAACTTGACTTGAAAAGAGGGTCCAATTGAAAATTTTTTTAAACAAAAGTTGTAGATCAAGCTCTTAGGAATAATTTTGGTTATTACAAAAATTTCGATTGGACCCTTCCCTCCCCCCAATTTTGCTCAATACTACGTAGATACTTCATTATATTCCAAATTTGAGGGAAGGGAAGGGTCCAAAACAAGATTTTTTATAATGACTAAAATTATTTTCAAAGTCTCAATCTACAACTTTTTTTCGATTTTTTTTTCGATTGGACCATCCCTTCCAATTTTGAATGATAAGTACTCTCCATAGTTCACTGTAATTTGAAATTGGACAGGAAGAAGGGGTCTAAGTGGGATTTTCGTAATGACCAAAATCATTTCTAGAATCTCAATCTACAAAATTTGTTTGAAATTTTTTTCAATTGGACCCTCCTTTGAAGCCCAGTTTTGAAGTCTGTGGACTATTTGAAAATGAATATACGTATACAGAACTCAAGTTTTACCTCATGGCTGCACTGCAGGCCAAAATTTCATCGAGGTGACTGCAAGATGTCAATTTCACATTAAAATGTGATTTTCATATGTACGTATTATGCAAAATTGGAGGAGAGGGAGAGGTCCAATCGAAATTTTTGTAATGACCAAAATTATTCCAAATGTTTGAAAAAATTTTCAATCAGAGCCTTTGGAACCGAATTACGATGTTTCCAAAGAAAGGAAAAATCGAATAAATTCCAATATTAAAAATATAATAAAATTATCAAAAAACAAAACTTACATTCTTTATTTCGATCCATGGATTTCTGCAAAGGAGACTCGTCCACTTCAGCTTTAGGTGGCGACCTTGGATATAACACAGTTTGCGACGAACTACCGCCGACGGAAGTAGCAGAGGTACCGGCAGAGGAACCTCCTCCTTGGGCCATATTATTACTACCCTCTTTCAATCCCTTAAACCACTCTGGATAAACGGAAATAATCGTATTGAGCAAATCCTGGTCCAGCTGGATATTCCAGTATACCGAGTCACCGTGATTCGCTTCTGCAAAATGTCCGAGAAAAAAAAGAACAACTTAATAAAACTCGATTAATATTGTAGGCGGTGGAATAATCGTGAATTTAAGAAGAGGGAAAAAAAAGACGCGTCCAATATACGGTATAAACACATGCGGCGGTACGATAAAGAAGGGAGTAAAACCTCGGGGAGACGTCGGGTCGCATCGTGTTGTGTAATTTATGCTTAGAGCGTCCTACGCGATCGTATAATAAAATATCGCAGCACAATAATACAAAAAATAAATTAACATTTTGCGCTGAAAAAAATCCAGCTGTTTGGAACAAACTCTCGCCACGAATGTATATTTCTGCGAGAAATGCCCACGCGCTCGCAATTATCTCATAATTTTAGGCAAAATAAAGTGTATTTAAAACTAATGATGGTGTTGAGGAAATTTCTTACGTAGTTTTGTCATTCGTCATTATTATAATGTACTTAGTATCCGCGATTCCGGGAAATTTCCCATTTTGACGAATGGCAGGATAAATTCTGCATCGTAAGTGATATGACATCGTAACTAATCGACAAATGCCAGTCTTATGTAGCACAGATTGAAGTTTCAAATGTAAGACCTTTAGATGGGACACATCATCAGTGTTTGATGCAGTTTTAGACACGCCATTTGATTACATGCATCTTGTGTGTATTGGAGTTTGTAAAACAATGATAAAAAGATGAATGTCGACATCAAGGAAAAAAAGATCTATGTATGCTTTGAATTACATAGACACCTTGAAAATTTCAAAAAAATTAATCCATGCAGGAAAATATTGCCCATCCGAGTTTCAACGAAAATGTCGTGGACTCACAGCTTTTGCTCATTTCAAAGCTACTGCATTTCGATTAATTCTGTTGTATGTGGATATTTTTGCTTTCAAGGATACTTTGGATCAAAAAGTTTTCAAATATTTTCTCATGTTGCATTAATTTATGCAAATCTTACAACAATTTGTACAATGCAGAATTAGACGCTGGATGATTTGATTTCATTAGGTTGGTTATAACTCATTTCACGACAATGCTCCATCTGATTGGTTATATTTACGTGTTGCAATAAAAATATGTTTATTGTTACAAGAAAGACGCTTGATTTTAATTTATCGGATGAAGATATTAGATCTGTCGAAGAATCATCTCAAAATCAGGCATCCAGCACGCTATGGTTCCAATATAGATCTGGCCAGATCACTTCTTCCAACATCAAAACATTTTGTTCAAGAAAGAGCAATACATCTAACTTATCACTAGTGAAAGCGTAAGCTTATCCAGCTGCAACCCGGTTTAAAACTGCTGCCACTGAATGGGGTTGCAATCACGAGAAAGATGCACAAAATGAAAATCTATCAAGTCAGTTCATTTTCTTTAGGAAAATACATACAGTCATTGCATTTCACTGAAAAAGTGAGACTTTGGGAAATTTGACTAGAATGTTGCAAACAGCTGCACCTCCAATCGCTGGGGAACAGACTGTTATGGCATAAACTGCCCTTCGGTTGTTTTCGGGTTTATTCGTAGATTTATGATTAGATTATGATTACGTACATCTAGGTACGTTGTAATTGTTGGTGTTGTATGAACTTTCGTATAAAATACAGTCCACTGAATGATTCAATGGTTTAGTCTTTTTTTTTTGTAGAACATTCAATGGTCCTTCGGGCCGGATAGGTTACTCCGGTTTTGAATAATGTTTTTTTTGGTTTAAAGTTCGTATTTTTTTTGTTCGTTATGTATCGTCGTTCATTAAAATGGTTTTAAATGCGGCTCAAGCACGCTGCTTTGTTACTGTTCATGCAGCATGCTATCACGTTGTTAGTGTTGCCGATCGGAACAAATGGTCTACCTACGAGTATCTTTGTGAGATATGTATATGTATCTTATATCAAAACTTTTTCGCCGATGCCCTCCAAAATTACAGTAGTGTTTGATGGTTATAAAAGTACAAGAACATCAACAAAAAATGCAACACATTTGCGTCAAAAGGGATGTTCAGGCTGTGCAGACATCACGCCATCTGGAGCATCGACTTGCGATATTCCTCAAAAACAATTTTCAACTAATGTGTAAACAAAGCTCAATTCATAAAATTATTATGCAGTCATTTGGAGAAAAATGACATAAATTCGCGAACTGCGGAAGATGACGCAGATAGGCTAATCATTGAAAATGCCTTCAGCAAGTGTCGCGAGGGTGAGAACACAGTGATAATAGGCAGTGACACAGACCTAGTCGTTCTTGCTGTCGCCTTTGCTGAAGAGTGGCCAGGATATATCAAAACATTTTCACCGACGCCCTACAAAATTACAGTAGTGTTCGATGGTTATAAAAATACAAAAACATCAACAAAAAATGCAACACATTTGCGTCGAAAGGGACATTCAGGCTGCGCAGACATCACGCTATTTGGAGCATTGACTTGCGACATTCCTCAAAAACAATTTTTAACTAACCGTGTAAACAAAGCTAGTTATTTGGAGAAAAATGGTATAAATTCGCAAACTATGGAAGATGATGCAGATAGGCTAATCGTTGAAACTGCCTTCAGCAACTCTTGCGAGGGCGAGAACGCAGAGATCATAGGCAATGACACCGACCTAGTAGTTCTTGCTGTCGCCTTCGCTGAAGACTGGCCCGGATATATCAAAACTTTTTCACAGACGCCCTTCAAAATTACAGTAGTGTTCGATGGTTATAAAAATACAAAAACATCAAAAAAAAAAGCAACACATTTGCGTCGAAAGGGACATTCAGGCTGCACAGACATCACGCTATCTGGAGCATTGACTTGCGACATTCCTCAAAAACAATTTTCAACTAATGGTGTAAACAAAGCTCAATTCTTAAAATTATTATGCAGTCATTTGGAGAAAAATGGCACAGGCTAATCGTTGAAACTGCCTTCAGCAAGTCTCGCGAGGGCGAGAACACAGTGATCATAGGCAATGACACCGACGTAGTCGTTCTTGCTGTCGCCTTCGCTGAAGACTTTTTTAATTTATTTAATAAAAGTAGTGGGTGCATTTCGAACTTTGAAGCGGAAATTTACTTGCAACCAGATGCAGTACCGATTTTTTGCCGGGCGAGAACAGTTCTATATGCCCTCCGAGATGCTGTAATTCAAGAAATAAATCGTTTGGTTGCTGAAGGTGTATACACACCAACGACTACATCAGAGTGGGCTACCCTCTGAACTTTACAGGCATTTTTCGTACAAAGATTCATGAGACTATAAAAAATCCTATGATGTAAAGCAACACTAAAAACGATTATAGCTGAGACCCGCTACACACAGGAAGCTCATTTCTCGGCACAGGCACATCACGTAGCAAAAAAAAAAATCACATCACTATCACGTTATCAACACAAATTCGTAATCGTAATCGCGTTTACATTTACACATCATAGAAGTAGAGTTACTAGCGGGAGCCAGAGTAGGTACGACGACCGAATAGCACCTTCTTAAAAGTCAACGACTGCTGTATAAGCCGACAATTCATCAACCCAACACACAAGTTCAATTCAATACAATTTGCCATTAGGATTGCTGCGTTGCGGAGCATCAGATGCAGCAATTTACCTTGAAACCCAGCATGAAATTATGCACTAGCTTACGTACCCGCACCTCATCCATCGTCGTTCGGAAAGACACAGCTGAAGAGAGATGGAAGAAATAAAACATTCTGGCCAGATCTACACAGTGGCTTGCTGCATTGAAAAATAACACAGATCGTAAAATCCTTTTCTGGAAGCTAATTAACGACGTATTGGCACCTGAGAATTATACTTTTATACCTTAGGATAAACAAGAGGTAAAATTTATTACGTCTGAGACGACCAGAGACGACGACGATCATATTGGCATTTTCATAGGGTAGGTAATATGTAAACATATCTGGTATACTTGAGATTTATACCACTGTGTAAAAAATTGCATTCGATTATGTAACCTATCAGATCACAAATTGGATTCAAAACAAATAATCGACTGCGTATCACTGAAAGGAATTTTTCCCGAGACATTTACTCGTGAAAACATTCCGATCCGCTAGGCATATGGTGAATTAAGACGCCAGTTTCGTAAAATTTTCCTTTAGGTACCTACGCTTTATTTTGTAATCAAATTAAACGAACAGTTGAGTTTCTCATTTCCTTAATCAAATCGTCTTATTTATTTATCTATGTATTCTAAACGTGCGTATTACTCAACAGGTGAATAATTCGTGTCAATTTTTATAACCTGCTCGTCCATTTCATATTTATATTCTCCATCGTGCTTTACACAATACCCAATTACCAACGTACGTTTCCGAATTTCCTTTCAATGAGTTGCACACACGTCTAGTGATGAACATGAAGAGTAATTCTTGTTGTAATTACGACGTCGATAAATGAGCAATAATTTTTTAACGTCTTGGTATCTTTCTACCAACACCAGCTTATTTATTCTTCGAAAGAGAGGGATGAATCACCTGACTGAAACATGGAACATTTCATCGCATAGTAGCCGTATTTATTTGGGAAGTTATCGATAACTCGATTTTTTTCTCTTTTTTATGCGGTACCAGCGAGCAACTCTCCATCTGAGGTATATTCTCAAAATTCAGTAATTTTTTTCAAAAAAGTAAAGCCAATTGTCACCAGAAAACGTTAATAGATTGGTTTTTCTAAATAAAAACCATTGGATTTTGTAATTTCAGACTAATTTTTCCTTTTTCTTATGATATTACTATGAGTCTATGATAGAACGATTTTCTCAAAATACTGTTTTTGTTTTGTTTTTTTGTTTGTTGTTGTGGAATCTCCGAAGCCATTACTGGAAGGACGAATGACATAATAGAATTTGATGGTTTCATTTCATATTGCAAAAATGCCAATAAAAAAATATTGAAATATCATCCGAAGTCGTATGAAAAATTTCTAAGAAAATTTTCTAAAACGAAATAAAATTCTAGAGTCATCATATGGAATGTATCATGGGAAAAAATTCTGTTCTCCAGTCCTTGGAAGAAGTCAAACAGCCCTCGCACTATTTCTAAAGAAATATTTTCTAGCAAATCCAAGTCCAATAAGCGTAAAAATATCATAAGTCTCTGCGCGGGTGAAGGCAACTCGGATGACCACTACAGTGTTCACAGAGAGACATGACGTACAACACATAAAACGTGCTACAAAACATGGAAGTTCGTGGTGCATACCGGGACTGGGACTGGCGAAAAACAAATTGTATGTCAAGAACAACTCGACACGAAGGGCGAAACCGCCAAACAAGTTTTTCGAATCGAAACGGTTCTTGGTTCTCAGTTGGGTACCGCGTTTCCGGTCATATCGATAATTCATTCGCAATATTTTCATCGTGGTACGCGGTGGTGATTGATTAAAACGCATTCGCAAACCTACGTAAGAAATAACGCCATCGTAAATATGTAAAGTAACACCTACCTTAGAGGATTAGGTAGTCTAAGGATGGAGTAAGAAGCAAGGGAATTACGAGCTCTGATACACAATTCACAATAAGATGCAGGGGCGTAGATCGGTTCGCTTGTAACAGACTGTAGAATACAGACTTACCTAACCTGATCCGTTAGACAAGATAAAGCCACACGAGCCGTCTGCGCGCATATTAAATCAGGCTCTAGTTTTCTCTCTTCATTCAACACAGCCGTGTTTCGACCAATTATCACGCTAAGCTTGTCTACTTTACGATGATACCGATCGCCATAAGCGCCACGAAGCTAAACAGCTCATTTTGTGAGTGCTATGGTCTTTGGGATATAATATTTAGAATGAACCAAGTCCAGAGAAAATTGGCTTATCAAGTGTTCATTATTTTTTCCCAAGGAATTAAAAAAATTGTGCTTAAAAAAACAGTGGCCAATAAAGAAAAAACACATTCTTGGAGTAAAACAAAGTGAATTTCATAATTGAAAAGAAATTACTCAAATTCGAAAAGAGTTCTGAAAAAAAAATTCAAATAAAAAAATTATCATCGCACGAATGAGGAAATCGTTCTATTATGAAATTTTCTTCTCAAAATTTTCAAGTGCTTGAATTTATTATCAGCAAAGCGACGATTTGCGTACCATAATATGTAAATAAGCTTACGTCTGGGTATTCCATTCAACAATGTGTACTTCACATAGACACCAAGCTCTTTCTATGTATTGCCCTTGCATGTGTAATTTCCAACGACTTATCTCTGTGGCCAAAACAATTAGCCTGGTCAACCTTTCGGTTTTTAGCGCAGATTTACAGACAAGTCTGCGTGACATTGTTTAATTACACCTTCCCTGCCTAACCGAACTCAACTGTACTGCATAATTTATAACAACTGTCTCGACTGACCAAATGACTTAAGTTAATGATACTGTTGTAGTATTTTATGTAATTTTACCAATTTCACATAATACTGAGTACATACGGTCTCCGCATAACGCGTTTAAAACTATATCAAAGGGATGACGAAGTCGATACCTAACATTTTTTCCGAGGAGTTCTCCTTAGTCAACTTCAAAAAGATTTGGTCAAATACATATATCATACATGTATATACTAGTGCTTAAGATTCGTTACCAGGGCAGAAGCTTACAATCAACACCATCTTAACTTGATAAACCATCTTTAGGATAATAAAATGGCAATTACTTCAGATGAATGGTCCATTGGAAATGTAATTGTTTCTAATTTTATTTTTTGCCTCCTCCCGGCCGTCAACGCTGTTTTCATAATTTCAAATCACTAACTGCAGAAGATATGAAGCCAATAAAAAAAAAAAATAAAAAAAAAAGATTTCAAAAAGATCTCCATGCTCAACTTTATTTGAGTCTTGATATATTATTTCCAGATAACTTTCAAAAAATGAACGTGAGAGTTCATTGTGAATAAATCCTATACTTCTTTCAATAGTGCAATTCTAGTGTGTACTACTTGTGAGGCCAAAAAAAAAGTGGTCTATATTAGATTCCAAAAAAATCCACAGAGTCATCCGAACCAAAATTCAAAATTCCTTCCAACACTCAATGAGCGATTCACCTTTCACATTAACCCACAAAAAACCTTCCTCTACCGCCCTTACACTTGAAAAAAAAAATTCACGCTGATGGTAGTAAATTCATTGATAACTATTGCGGGTGCTGGGGGCGTGCTTCAAAAGCAGGGTAGACTAATTACAGACATCACGTTAACATCCGGCGTACACAATCGAAGCAAAGAGATTGGTGAGGCAATAACACATTGGTAATTTTTACATCGCCTACGTGCGAGCAAAAATTCACTCGTAGACATCTTCCGCATTTCCTTTTCAAGGTTGTATTTGCCCCGAAAAATGTACGTAGGCTGCGTGTAGTGGCACGCGTTTGGATGCGTCTCGACACCGTACGTGAGACAGACGCACGTACCTATATCAACATAGTGACGTGTTGGACTATTATGATGGAGCAGTAGAAGTAATCAAAGGCACCTTAGTCAAGCCAAGTAAAGAAGAAGTGGCACAGTACAATAAAAATTTTGAAAGATGCCGTAAGGCTAATTGTGCCCCCAAATACCCTTAAGCACCCGTTCGAGGCATCAGCCAAAGATCATCGATTCCACATTTGTACCAAATTTTTCGAATATTCGTGGTCAAAAAAAGAAGTTTCAACACATGTAGCCCGATTGAAAAGTTGGTTCAATGAGTTAAATAATGACTTAAAAGAGAAGAAACAAAACGAACTATCAGAAATTATGTTGGTACATAAATTGTTACAAATTATGTTTATGAAATTGGTGTACTTTTACGCACTGAAAAGTGCCCAAATATCTGCTTTAAATCGAAGTTCATATCAATGAAATCTTCAAAATTCCAATGCATGATTTATCTCATTTCAAAGTCTTCAAAAATTGGAGTTTTTAAAATAAGAAAAACGTTTCAAAATAATTGAACAATTTTGAAAACATTGGAAATTATACAAATTCTAAATTGATCAGTATTTCTATAAAATGAAAACTTTCAAAAATGAAAAATTTTTCATAGGTACCGACTCATTTTGCAAACCACACAAAAGTTTATTTCTTTTCAACTCATGGTTTTTTAGGCATTATAATTTTTATAATTTTGGAATTTTTTTATTTGAATAAACATATTTTTAGAAACAACCATATTTCAAAAATTAAAAAATTTTTAGAAATCAAAATTTTTGGAAATTGAAAATTGATAACTTAATAAACGTTCATTCATTCAAAAAGAAATTGAGAATAGTTTGGAAAGTAAAAATTACTTCATGAATGCAAAAAAAAAAAAAAAAAAAAATCAAAAATCAAAAATCAAAAATTGGGCAGTTAAAAAAAATATACAATTGATTCAAAATTTTTTAAAACAAATAATTTTTCAAGTTCAAAAACTTAGGAAACTGGACATTACAAAAAATAATTTTTTCTGAAAATTTGGAATCTATTGACTTTTTTTGTACAAATTAAAGGTTAAATAAGTACTTGAAAATTGGGAGCTTTTCAAGAATTGAAATTTTTTATAAAGTAAAAACGGATAACTTTAAAAATTGAAAGCCAATTGAACAATTCAACTATAATTCATCATAATTATACAAAAAATGCATACCTATTTTTTCAATAAAAATACCAAATTTTTTAAAATTTTGGTCCTCGATTTCAGGAGTTGTGAAATGTAAAATTAAACAAAAATCTTGGGTTAAAATGTTGAAGGGGCGGGGTTATGAGGCATTATTTGAGTGACAATAGAAACATTTTGGTTACTTTTTCCATGATTTTTGATTACTTTTTTGAAATTTTAGGTTACTCAAGACATTGAAAACATAAAAACCAGAAACCTTGATATTTAGTTTTTATTGCCAAAAAAATCTCACACTTTGAAAAATACCGGATGGTGCCACTTATTATTCCAGGAAGTTCTACTTCTAAAATTTCATCATCTTTAAAGGATCGCCATCTCACTCAAAGCTTAACCCAAAAAGATGCGCTTTGTTTGTCTGGACTGAAAATCAATACAATCGAAATTCAAACACAATAGCGTCCTGTCTACTTACAGTATTTCTTGTTAAATATTCCAGATTGGTCCATTTATAAAAACGTTTTATTATTTTCCGACGGATGTAGAGGACAAAATAAAAACACGACGATGTTATCACTCATCAATGATTACGACTGGCCCATCACTCAAACTTGAAAAAAATCTCTCAAATTGCTAACCAATGAACCGGTTTGAAAAATTTATATTTATCGTTCTTTTATTCCGTTTTTACCATTAGGAATAAATCGAGACACATTACTTTCACGCCACACTGTACACTCATGCAAGTGCATCGAGAAAATTCGCGTCAAAACGTACAATGTTGACCTAAAAAACACCATTTACATGGCATCAGCACTTCTTAGCTCAACCATAATACACTCAAATACAATACACTCGAAGAAAAAACACGACCAAAAAAAAAGAGTTTGGTTTTAATTAAACCTCAGCCGAAATATAACGGTTTCAATGCAGTGGGGTGACCGCAACGAGGAGGGCAGGACAAGCAGAGACCTGAACGTCCTCAACGCGATTCTGAAGCGCACGCATGCAACCGGTTGAAACAGTGAAAGTGTTTACCTATACTTTGCAGACGAGCGAGTTACCTGTACGTTGCCAAATTCGCGTCACGGACAAACGCCATATGGTATATTTATTAAAAAAAACTATGACGATATTGTGCGAGTACATTAACGAAAGAGAGAGAAACGATGGACCGGGCGCGACGGGTAGGTACGTTTTTTAACGAGTAAATTATACGTACCGTTTGCCATTCTACGAATTAAACACTTAAATTGTCTCTCGCTAATAAACGAAGATTAATAAGAAGCATATATCGTGTAAGGTGGCCCATACTCAAGACAGTACCTAGACCGGTAACCACACATCACTCTGTCCCTTTCTCTCCGTACTTATCTATCTTTGTACTTACACGATGGGACCATCTGTTGCGTGTTGCGCGTGTAATCGATTATATCATTAATGAACGAGGATAAATCGCGTAAAAAATTAGTGACGGCTAGGTCACGAACGATTTGCTGACGAATCTGCCGCACCGACCATGACTGAAAGTATTACCTCAACTTTTCTCACATCTAATATACGTCCTACCTAGTACACTCGATACTTTTCCCATCCACCTACCGAGATGGAAAATTTAATTGAATTTCGCACTTGGCACCCAGTCCGAGATCTCCTAATTGTCCAACGATTCAATTTAAACGTACACAATGTACAATGCTCGGATGCTGTGAAGGATTGTCATCGTACGTTTGAACGAGACGTCGTCGTCAACACTTGTAACCTCGACGACGTTGATTCGTATGACCCTTGCAATTGCGTAATTCAATCTTCGATATATGGATAAATGCCTGGAGGGCTTCTTAACATATGCTCACTTCGGACATCGTCCAACTGCCTCATGTATCTTTCTACCGGTCTTGGAAATCGTGGTATCTTTGTCGGCGTGTACTTGTACATCAGAACTACTCGCACGATGGCAGCAGATCTTCATTGCGTAACATTCGTCATAATGTGTAGAAAGTATCAAAGTTGGATTAAACTGTCCTCAATGTACCATAATCATTGACAAATTTAACCCCAAGTTTTCTGCATTAGATATGGACATCGTTCGAGGAAGGCTTCCATCACAACGTCTCATGCACACATCTCAATCTCATATGCAATTATGGCTATCTATCATTATCGATATTTGCACCAGAAAAATTGAGCTATATTTCACGCGAATTCAGCCACCACAATCATAATTCCCACCTACCAATCGACTAAACGTACATATTACGATGGCGTTACAAATTAAAGCGAAAAATTTTTTGCAACCGTATCCAAAGCGTAAAATTTACTCTACCGGTATGTTTGGCCTAGGAAAAAATCTTTCTTGAGGACGGGTTCCTGAACGCCTGACACTCCTCAACAGTTTCTAAATAGCGGATAACTTACAGCTGACTGCGTTCGTGGGTTTTGCGCGTAGGTTCACGATATCAATGCTTTTAACAGTTTAGATTATACGAGATTTTTTTTTTTTCAAGAAGGAAAAAAGTGAACGAAGGAGATACTCGCTCTTGCCATGGAACATGACAACAATACAACCATCTAGTCTGGGAAGATTGGATCAGAGAAGATGGTGCAAAATGAACGACGCGACGGATAATTTACATAATTTGGTTGTGAAGTAGATTATCAAATCGAAGTAATAGATGATCGAATTTATGATGCAAAATTTTTTCCTTGGGATTTTTTTGATTTGAACTGACAGATGCCCTTACCGCAAATCAAATCGATCGACAACTACCGTAGAACAAAATCCTGCCCCAGAAAAACCAAAAACCAACATTTAACGACTAAAAACAACTAAACCTATCTTGAAAAGAAAGCATGGTTGTTCCACAGAAACTTGTCTTGCAGCAGTATATGAAATAACAAAATGTTTTCATTATTTTGTTCAAAATTGTGGTAAAAAGTGTATGTTGTTTGTCACTTGATTTCAAAGTTCTATTTACTGATTCCTACATCCTTGAAAGTAAAAAAAAATGGAGAAAAAGAATAATTAAACGTGTGTTTCTTGATCCTTTAGGATCCGGGTTCGTTAAAGAATGGATCTGGTTCTAAATCTTGAAAATCATTTTAAGACAGTGATAGTTCTGATGTGTAATGCGAGCTATTTTGGCAAGGTTAATTAATTTCTGTTGCGCTATTTATAATGATTGCTTATCTTTGTGTATATTTATCTGATCTATTGTTTGATTATATTTTTTCATCAAATGTAAGCTCAATCAGAGCACACTATGATGATTTTGTTCGGCATTTGGGTAATTCTATTCTAAATTTCGATATTCTCGCTCTGACTGAGACTTGGATCTCTCAAGAAAAGGTTTGTAGATACCAAATTAGTGAGCAGCAGTAGATGAAATAACAAAATGTTTTTATTATTTCGTTCAAAATCGTGGTAAAAAGTGTATGTTTTATTTATCGTTCTTTCACTTTTTATCTATTAAAATCGTATTTTTCAGGAATTTTTGCATGATTGTGGTCACTGATGGGGGTAAACTAAACTATACAGGTTACAAACATAAAAATGACTTTTTTGTCAAAGAGAAACAATTTTAGTGATTCTACATGGTCGACATATAATATGAGGTACCGTAGACATCGTTTTCGAATTCAATTTCCATTCGCCTCCTCGTTTGTTTGAGTTACCAACTCACCACAGAGGAACTCCATCGACGAGGCTTTGGTGGTAAAATACTACACGTGGCCCAACCCGACGACTTAAGGAATCACAGTAGAGGATTAATCCGCCTTGAACCTCCCGCACCTGCGGAAATCGTAGAGGAAGTTGTACCTCATTTCTTGAAGCTCATCGGCATGACGCGGAATCGATATGGAATGGTGCTATTTCCCAAACAAAATGACATGGACAGCTCTCCTTGGCTGTTTCAAGTTCGAATCGCTAAGGTGTCGAGGCATAAAACTGCTATTATAACACCGGATGCGACCGGCGAATACAATCGAATGTCTTTTGGGTTTAAGAATGCTCCACGCGAATTTTCTCGCCTAATGAAGAAGGTAGTAGATAGGTTGCCCAAAAAGATAACAAAGGTGTATTTAGACGAAGCTTGTTATATCACATCTGTGATCGTTCTAAAGGGCAAGCTGCTGTAAAATTACCAAAACTCGAGATGCCTGAATTTCATGGAAAACCAGACGAATGACCCACCTTTTTTCAACGGTTCAACTTGATGGTAAAGGGTCTCAATCCGTTGACCAAGTTCGAGTACCTTTCACTATGCTTGAAAAAGGATTCAGATGAGGGTATCAAAAACAGAATCCTTAAACAACGTTTTGACAACAAAACCCTAAACTTGCGACGCTATCTTCAAGAATTATTCCAGTTACCTGTCGTTCTAGAAGGTAACCCTGAATCCCTGAGTCTACTGATCGATCGTACCACTTCGAATATTCGAGCAATCGAAATCCAAGGCCACAAGAGAGATAAAACTCTCAAACGAATTACTGTCGATCTTTGTAACAACTAAACTCGATCCCCGTACAAAGGAGCTTTATGAAACCACTTTAACCAAGAAACTCCAAAATAGCGACGATTCTGCTAACCGTGTCCGAGAGTGGAAGATATGTGTAAACTGCTTCTCGCATGGTCATTGGTCTAAGGATTGCAAAGCTGAATTACATATACCAATATCTAAAATGAGAAATTTTTTTTTTGTTGAAAATTCACATCTCCATTTTTTCATATGTATGAAATGGAAGGTAAGCACAAATATTCATGGATATTTCTGTCTATGAAGACTCGGGATGAAAACGAAGAAAAAGACGTCGCCTATAATAAGGAAATGGAAAAACTGAGCTCTCTCAAGAGAGACTTTTTTCCAGATGTAAAAATGAATGTTTTCAACAAATCGCAACACCAATTAAACGAAAAGCTGTATTACACTTCACATCTCTTAAAACAAAAGATGAGCAAGATTTGATGTTACGTATGTTCTCTAATAACAATACTTAGTGTTTATCATAGAAGGATCCGACAATTGCCGAACGGAAAGAAACCTGAACCAAAAGAACGCTGCGCTGTGCAATTTTCAAGTGCCTATTTCATATATTAGTCTTCATAATTTTCAATCAGTTGAACTGTCTACAATTTTGTTCATTATGATTTCATTGTTTAACTTTAGTTTAACTGCATTTCAAGATTTATACTCGAAAAACATAGAATGCGTCATCTTATCTCAGCTCTCGTACACTCTTTTATGTGTTTGATACGACGAGTAAGAGTCACCATAGCACAAATAAAAATTCTAATCAGGCACCAAAAGGGTGAAAAAAAATTGCAATTAATTCGTAGATAAATCTCGACCAAATATATAATTTACAGCAATCATTATTTCAAAAATTAAATAAAAATTCGCTTTCATTTCGTAATTTCCTTTTTATTTACAATACTCAACGAGTGAATAAAACCACGATGACTCACATCGCGAAAAATCCACTCTTCTGATTTTCAAGTTCGCTTATCAAACTCGACAGGAAACGACGAAGGGCAATTTTCCCTGCAGTTCGTTATTCAATCCACCCACAAACGTTTAAAAAACACGAAGAATAAATTCGTACAAAAACTACGCATCAATCGATGACCCGAATGTTACAAAACCTTCAAAAAGATACGCTATAAAAAGCTTGAAACAATGTACAAATGTACTTAGAACTAGTTTACATTCTCATTGTAGATATTATAGGTGCATAAAACACTTGCCACTGTTTCCAGTTTAGTGGTAAATTAATAGGTACACGGTATCTAGATGAAAGTCTGTTGCACTGAGTTTACAAAGTGCCAACACCCACGATATACTTTTCTCTTGTATTAGCATTTTTCACACAAGGCGATCATTTTTTTATTAGAGAGGAAATTTTTCTCATAAATTATCTAGATAGGTATATCCTATTATTATTCCTAGTTAAGGAGATATCTTGAAATCTTTCGATAATTTTGAAGAATTAGATAGGTAACTCAAAAATTTCCAAAATTTGGGAATAGAGATGCAAAATAATTACCACATTATCACATTTTAGGTCAATTTTCAACATCGCACTATGGGCTACAGAACCCCCTAAAACGCCTAAAACTCAATATTTCGCCATAAATTCACATCATATTTTCAAAAATTATGATACCTCATGTTTTTAGGGTAGCAGAACACGAAATTAATTTCAATTTTTTGGTAGCAGTTAGGGGGTGAGGCTAGAGGGGGGGGGGGGAGAAAACAAAAATTCTGCTAAATTAATGTGTAAAATATAAATATATAATTATGTTTTCGAGGCCGTAGAACACGAATTTGACATTATTTTTTTTGTAGGCGTATAAGGGGTGGAGCTAAAAGGAAGGGAAATTTAATTTCTCTCATATCGATGAGTCAAAATATCAGTATGCTCGTTTTTGAGATTGCAGAACACGAATTTGACTTTTCCCCCTGGGTGAGATATTAGTGGGGGGGGGGGGGGTGGGGGGAGAAAAATCAAAACTGTGATTACGTTGATGTGTTATACAAGGTGGTTTATACACAAAATCAATAATTTTGAAAACAAAAAAGAAAACTCAGTGCGTTTTTCTGGCCAAACTAGGGGTTCTACAAAAAAAAAAAATGATAAGAACCAAAAGTGTAGAGAATTAAATTCTCTTTCTGTGTTGAGCGATTAGTTTTTTTCTAGGAGGCTTATTTTTCGTGATTTTTGCAGTTGAAGTTTAAAAGTTTCATTCAAAAATATCTGCATACTTCGTGTAAAAATTAGTTCAATTTCAAAAATTAATCATGAAAAAAATATTCGAAATCGACAAAAACTAACTAAACGACGTAAAAGTACTCATTTTCAGGTACAAATTCATTTTTTGAAAGTTTAAAAACAATAATTTGAACATGAGCTACACCTCTTTGAAAGTAGCGATTATCTATTATGGATTTTGCACACTAGTGCGTCGTCAACTTTTTCGCGCCCGTACGGCCGTTCTAGCAGCCGCGGCGGCCAAATTTTGCAGGATCTGAACTTGTTAAAGTATATACTATCATATCCCATTTTCGTTGAATCCATCAAACAACATTCATTTTTCGAATTTCAGGCGTTTTAGGGGGGTCTGTAGCCAATAGTGCATCGCGATGAGCTCCTGGTTCAGTGCGGATCGTGCTAAATGCAGATGGATTCGGCAACATGACGTCATCTTACTGCATGAAGGACTTCTCCAGAATGAAAGCGATGTGATTTGAAAGAAACGGAGGGGCCTAATTGAAAAATGTTTGAAATAAAAGTCGTGCATTGAGATCTGAAGAATAATTTTGGTCATTATAAAATTTTGATTGGACCCCTCCCCATTCAAAATTGGAGGAGAGGGGGAGGTTTGATTGAAAATTCTTTCAAACAAAAGAATTGTAGATTGAGATTCTGTAAATAATTTAGATCATTACAAAAATTTTGATTGCACCCCTCACACTCCTCCAATTTCGAATAATAAGTATTTATTTATGTAGTATTGTGATTGTGAAAAATGAAAATTAGAAGAGAGAGGGGTCCAATAGAAATTTTTAAAATGGCCAAAATTACTTCCGAATATCTCATTTTGCAACTTTGTCTGAAATTTTTTTCAATTGACCCTCTCCCTCTCCTCCAATTTCGAATAATTCAAGTATTTACGTAGTATTATACAAAATTAGACGAGAGGAAGGGGTCTAATCAAAATTTTTGTAATGACCAAAATTATTCTTCAGATCTCAATCTATGCAACTTTTTGTTTCAAATATTTTTCAATTGGGCCCCTCCCTTTACTTTTAATCACATCGCTGTCATTTTTGTAGAAAATTATTGCAAGTCCGTCATGCATTAAGATGACGTCATGTTGCTGAAGCCATCTGCATTTAGCACGATCCGTTCAGTGCAGGTCAGTTTGGAAAAAATCAGATGGAATATATTTGAGGAAAATTGAGAAATAATTTTTTCTTTCCTCTTCCAGAATGATAATTTTTCTTTCCTCTTCCAGAATGATAATATCTATTTCGAACAGAGATTTTGAGGATACTTCCGTTTTGTCTCAGGTTGACTGTGATGAAGTTGATCACACTCAAGCATCTTAAATTACTATTAGAATTCGATGGTAATTTGGAGGAAATACATAATAATGTATGTGAGATACAAAATATATGTAAAAGCGTGGCTAGTCTTGAAATGGTACTCGATTCGGTTTTAAAACTAATTGGTCAGTACCTGCTCATCACCTACAGTTAGGTCAGAGTGGAAGTAGGGTAATACAAAAGTTCGCCTTAAACTATCTCAATTTTTTGGAAGTGCCACCAGTAATCTCTCAGTCTCACATAACAGTACAAAAAATTTCCCAAGTCACTTTATTTTCATTAAGAATCAAAAATGACCAATTTTCACTCCAGAAATAATTGGCAACACTGGCCACCTCGTAATCCTGTTCTAAACCCTGAACAGGTGAGACACCAGACACCTGATTCAATCGATCAAAAAACCGTTTTTCTTTTACTTTTGCTTTTCTCTCCCCGCATAGGCTCGTACCAACCTAATAGCAAACGTCTACGTAATCAAATATCTCCTCGGAGATTAAGAAAACTGTCAACTTTGTCGGATAATGCACGCGATGTATGGTACAAAGCACACGAAAATCTATCACGCAATCTGGCTTTTGTTAACTATAGACGACCGCAATTCTATGTACATGAACTGGTTACTTAGTCTGGCAACACTATTGAACGTCAAAATATTCAAATACGAATAAACCACAGACAGCCAGAGAGAGGTTTATCAACACCGATGATTAAATATAAACAAGGAATTTAAAAGCTAAACGATGTCAACGAAGTGGTAGAGGTATTTGACAAATATTAGACGTTTCAAGGGCATCGAATGTATAAGAAAAGTATTATTTAAAGTTAATAATTCGATCGAAAATAAATTATTTCTGTACCTGAATTATTCGTACAGCGGCGAGTCTTTGCATTGGAATGTATTTTTCCGCGCACTTACACAAAAAACAACAACAACAACTAACGAAATAAAATGGTAATCTTCTCGACACTGCGGGTATCACACTTCGGATGGTACTTCTTACATACCACTTTTTCGACACAATTACGTACTTAAATCGGAACACAAATCGATCATTTGTACGACGCAAATCGAGGAAGAAAACATAAGCTAGAAAAATCGCCAAGATTTCACAAATAAAGCCACACTGAACACCGGATTTCGATACTTTTTATCTTGAAAAATTCTTTGTACACGTACGTTTTATTTGATTGGCACTCTCGAGGCACGATACACAATGCACATACTACCTTCGAGTATCGAATACTACAAGTGTAGTAGTCAACTTTTCTGCTAGGTATTTTCTCTCGCACCGATCTCGTCCTAGGTGGGAGCAACGGCGTCACGGCGAACGCGGGCCACCTACCGGTGGGAAGGCGATATACCTGTATTATTTTGCTTCAGCGGAAACAATGTTACCAGCTGATAACGAAGAAAAAAAGTTTCCATTTAGATTATTTGTTGATTTTTCGCGCTTATCAAATACGTTGCGATATGAAATTCAAAATTATTTCGAAAGTTTATTCAGTTTTTAACCGTTTTGCATTCTAATTCAATCGAATTACTGTGTTAATTATTAAAAATGGGTGGTTGTTCGGCAATAAGATGCAGGAACAGCACCAAAAAGGGGCTTCGGTTATTTCTTTTTCCAACTGATGCGGATAGAAGAAGTAAATGGGCTGCTAATTGCAGACCTCTCAAACCAAATTCCAGAATTTGTGAAGTATATAGAAAAGAGAACATTATTATACACATTGATGTATGCTTTGTGAATTCGTTTTAGTAAAACTCTCTTTACCTGAAATTTCCTAGGTACATTTCGATGATAAACAATGCGAATTGAATCGTCAAGATGGATGGAAGAAGTTAAAATGGAACGCAGAACCGAAGTTATTTAGGGACCCAGAGGATAAGGTAAGGGCTCTAGTTCTAGTGCTCTACCTCGGAGTGTAAACGGATTGAGGGCGCTAAAAAATGCTATAATTGTAAAAACTTCATAACCGGTTATATTTCGAAAAATTGTCCTGTAAATGGAAATAATCATCAATCTACTAATTCGCTCAAACCAACTGCTTCAAAGAAATTTAAACTCAAACGTAATAAAGCAGTCAAACGATTAAAACCGGGTAAAACTATTCAGGCAAATATGACACTCAATGAAGAAGACCTCGAAATACACTACGAATACAATGATAGAATCGTGGATAATATTTTTTTAAATAGAAAAACAGATCTAATTTTTTTTCAAAAAAATAAAAAATACTGCTTTTTTAGGAGTCAGCATGAAAAAATTTGTCATTTTTTAAAAAAAAGTAAAAACAATTGATGAAATTTTAAATTTTTTTGAAAAGAAGTCCCTATTTTATTGCCTGATTGCCTCATTACATTATTTTCATTTTTTTTAAATTCAGCAATCTTCAATTTTTTCAGAAAAAAAATTCTGAATTTTTATGACATTGAAATAAGTAATTATGTACAGACTGCTTACCTTGAGTATTTATTTATTTATTTGTGTCATTCCGTAGGTGATGGGCCCATATGGTCGATCACAGTTTTCGAGATAATCGCGTTTTTAGTAAAAAATCTGAAAATAATGAAAAATCATTTTTTTTTTTTGGTATTTCGATTAAGTAACTGGAACTGTCGAAAATTCGACTCCAGTGGCGCTGCCACATGGAGGAAACTAGAAACAAAACCACCTTTCCCTTACCCGTATTTACCGTAATTACGGTCAACACATAGGTCAAAGGGCATCGACCTACCTGGAAATCCAAAGAGCTAGGTAACTTATCCCTATTCCCAAAATTATACCTCTTTGCCGATGATTCATCCCTTCTGATCGAGGTGAGATTATTTCGTATGTACGCTAGTAGAATCGAGTGGAATTGGTCACTCGCGTTTTATTTATATTTGTTATTTGAAAATGTCGCCGACGCCAAGCAGTGTAAGCAATATGGAGACCGAGGAGGATCGGAGCCTCAGGATAACAGTGAGTTTCTACCCATTTATTTATTCGTTAAATCAAAAAATATTACTCTCTCTTGCCGCCGCGATTTCCCCCCTCTGTTCTCAAAATTAGCAAATATTCAAAAGCCCCTCGAAAGTATATTCAAAACCCCCTTCACGCTTCCACATTCGATCTTCTGCCTTCAAATTATTTTATTTAGTTAGTGAAACTCATTTAGCCTCAAAAGCTAATGGGTAAATTTTCTATTTGCCCTCAGGTCATTCTTCCGGACGCGGTCGCGGGTAACTGATCGATCGCAGATTTATTTCTTTTGTCGCTAGTCGCGCTTTTTGTTATTTTTATTTCCAAGTAAACTATTTTTCTTTTCGTTATATTGTATGTTTTATTTACTTGGTAAATTACGGCGAACGGCGAATCCGTTCGTCGACGAGTGGAATTGGTCAACCTTAAATCGGTGCCAATTTCCACAAGAACTACACAACACGTTACATTTTCAGAGCTCTGAGAGCACTCCAAGCGGAGAAAAATGGAATCAAAGTATTTTTGTAAAGGGCTCATTTGGTCGATTTTGTTTTTTCGCAGTATTTCCTCGTAATTATCACGTCTTTCATGAATTTAGAAGTGGTAATGGTATTTCGACGTCAAGTTGATGTTCTCTAGCGCTATCATCTGTTGACAGATGACGAAAGAAAGATGTTTGTCGATGGTTGCGGATCCGACTGTACACTGAATTCTTTCAAAAAATTTATACAACTCGTAATTCTCACGTAAATAACTTACCTACCTGGTAATGATTTTTTTTTGTGAAATATAATAATAGAAATTTTAACAAGAAAAATTCTCATTACATTTGTTGAAGTAGGTATGCATTTTTAAACTATTTCGTACACTGATAACACAAAGCCCAAGCAGATATGAAGGTGTCCAAAGGAAGTAAACCCCAAATCACAGCATCGTTCAATTTGCAAGCAGTTCTCTCTCTTACTTTTGTTGGAGATAGTGTGATTTACTATGAAGAAGTTATCTATGTATAACTTTACTGTGTAAGCTTACGATGGCAACGCACATTGTTTCACATGGGATGAAGAAAATATAAACGAAGAAGAATCATGTTCTAATCAGGAATGTTTTGTAGGTAACATGAATTGAAAGGAGGTTGAAGGAGTATTTTGAAACTTGAGCGAGAAGAATTCAAGAGTCTATGTTTCATGGGTCGAAATTTTTCTTCATCTTTGTAGCTTCCCTCATTATTGCAATTTTTGTGAAATTGGAAATTTATGTACAAATAAGTATGAACCCATCGAAAAAATTCTATTTGAAAATTAAGAAAAAAAAGAAGAAATAACGCTACAAAAGACAGATCTTCGCTTGGCTCAACGTTCATAAAAACAATTCCCACCTCTAAACGAATCGTGAATGAAATCGTACAAACATACCGACGATCAAGCTTTCTTCCAATACACGCACATGAATTTGGAAGAATGGAACACATTGCTCTCTTTCATACAACCTTTCTTGGGGAGTCATCAAATTAACGATTCAGCAACGATCATAATGTCGCGCAACCAAAACACCCATTAAGACTTCTAAAATCGCGCCATTCGGAGTCATTTAATTAAAATCAAACCGCTCGTAACGTATCTGATACGATATTTCATTCGCTAAACTCGTACGCGAACGTAAATTCGAAAAAGCCACGTTAGCCTATGTAATATCCATCATTAAGCATAATTTAGTCGACAATTTTTGGCTTTTAGAATTTTCACATGGTGAGCTTGGTCGCGGCCGCGTGCGTCGTCGCCATTTTGCACATCAACTCCGTAGCCAAATGAAGCGCGAAGCCAAAAATTATCATTTCGTAATAAATTAAAACAAGTTCAAGACCGAGAATGTAAGAGGGATTTTGGCCCGAGCCGGGGTGCGAGATATTTTTACATAATGCGGTTGTTAACTTCTTTCACTAGTCTTAATCCATTTATCCTATTATTTTTTTCTCCCTCTCTCTTTGTCTGGGCTTCTAATAGGCAATGTGGACCAATTTCAGCAGCCAGATTACCATGTCAAGCATAAAAAAAGGAAACTTTGTCCGGATGATGAAATCTATAACCAGACAGTTCGGTACATCCACTTCATGATCAAAGTGAATGAATAATAATGTGATGACTGAAACAGACAACCCCGAAATCGCAATTACTGTAGTCCATACGTTACTGATCAGTTGATCATACCTACATCAAAAAATTGTCCTCTACGTAAGTACAATTACAATTTTCAAAGTTTCGGACCTTTCTGGGAGGCCCAGTTTTAAAAGGATGAAATAAAATTCTACCTTTCAAAGAAACGTTTGTTTTCGAATGAACAAAACGTATAAATTTAGCGTTCATTTAAAAGTAAATAAATAAATATTTTCTAATCAAATATTTCCAATATTTCGCGATTCGCGACATTCCGAAACGAAAACGAAGACAAAAACAAAAACAAAAAAATTCGCGTGCACGACTCTCCCGACGACGAATCAAAAATCTGTACACTAAATAGTTTTACTCATTTTCCCTGAGTTGATATACTCGTAGATCATCACTATTCCTAATTTTAGGATTAGAAAGACTGGAATTTGATTTTTTACTTGAAGTGGGCTTAGGTACAAATTTTGAGATTGTTTCCAGAAATCGGCAAGACATTATTCTGATGAATGTGACGTATTTAAAACCCAAGAAGAACGAAAAAAGAAACTCATTGGGCATTGTTACGTGTGTGTGAGCCCAATCATACGATTCAGAACTGTCCAAGAATCTACAACCGAATCGCTTTTAACTAAAGATAAAGAAAGCAACTTATTAGCATTTACTAATAACAACGATTTAAAAGAAAAAACCACCATAATTCTCGATTGTGGTAGTCGTCGATCTTATATTTCTAATAGGTTAGCTAATGCTCTTAAACTTAAACCAATCAGCTATGAAACGATAAAATTAGCTACTCTATGTTCGGAATCGCCTAAAGAAATTAAAACAGAAGCCGAAGGAAAAATAACGATAATCACGCTCTGCTACCATTTTAAAAGGACTAGATAAAATTCTCCTATCCTTTCAAAAAAACGTTTATTTTCGAATGAACCAAACGTATGAATTTAGCGTTCATTTAAAAGTAAATAAATACATATTTTTAAACCAAATATTCCCAATATTTCGCGATTCGCGACACCCAGTTTGGTAGCTGATTATCTGGAATTCCTTTTACTGCTTTCCAAACCATTTTTGACACTACTCAGAATTTTCAAGCTTTTCGTCAGGGGTGGGGGGATTCATACATGAAAGTCCAAGAAACCAACAAAAAGATTAGGTATTATTGGTTTCTTGGATTTTTCGAGCTTGCATTTGTCAACGATTTGCTAGGCCTATATAGAGCGAGAACCGTAAAACGAAAAATCATCGACGACGAAGGCGACAATTTTTTAGGCATGAATCTCTTCAACACCATAAAAATTGGGAAAAATTCTGAATAGTACGTATAATAGTTATTTAGAATACAAGAAAAAAAATTTAGCTTGTCAGCTCTCAAACTCTTCCTACCAGGACGATTTGAATTTTTCAGATTCATTTTCAGGATCATTCCAGTGGTCGGAAGGAAAGAGTCTGAAAAAGCTTCCTGACATTTGCCCTGGGCACTTGCACCTGCATGCCAAGTTTGATTGAAATCTATGGAAAAATCGTGAAGCTGATGTGTTTTTAAGGTTACAAATTACGTATTTCGAGGCACCTCATTTTCGGGGTTGTGAGGTCAAATGGTCCAAAATGGACTAGCGAAGAGTTTAAAGAATTCGTATCTGAAATTATTATTCATAAAAAATCCGCACCTTACAACCCGTCAAACAATGGAGAGGTAGAATGTTACATTCAAGCCCTTCAAAGATCGTTAAAAGCGAAAGTTCCTGGGATGATTTCGACTCTCAAGAAAATATTAATACGTATAATATGGTGCCATTCAATCCGCAACTACCTATCTCAGTGGCGTGTGACGCCAGCTCCACTGGGATCGCCGGAGTTCTATCTCACACAATTAATAGAATTGAGAAACCAGTAGATTAGTAATTGTTTTAAAGATGACATTCAACTCATTTTGCTTCCGTAAGAACTCACCAACTTCAGCCGACTTATTTGAATGCAGCCATTGGAGTAATCGTCGCATTTCTTCAAAATAATGTCTTCATCCTTTTCGATGATGACCTCGCTCATTTTTAAATCTCTATAATATTGAAGAATTACGCGTTTTCAACGGGTCAATGCTGCTTATTTTGGGGGGGGGGGGCACCTTCATAGACACTAGACAAACTATAAATTGTTTCCCTATTCTATACCAGTTTTGCTGTGAAGGATCAAAAGCCTCTCTGAACTATGTATACCAAAGACCAATCACAACAAGAAGCTAAATATCATTCATCAAAGAGCGAATTACTCGCAATTGTTTGGAGTATGACTAGATTACGACAATTTTGGTTGGATATTTCGTTCACGATGGTAACTGATTGTCAAGCGTTACTGCATCTAAATGCTCAGAAATAAACCAATCCGCAAATTGCAAGATGGGCATTGATGCTTCAAGAATTTGATTTTATCGTCAAACATCGTAAAGGTGAACAAATGAAACACGACAATCGAGAATCAAAGTAGATTAATTTTTTATCGCGTCAGCACAGCACATACTTACAAAAAAAAACTGTAATAACTCTGTCTCGGGTATAACGAACGTATAACAACGACAGGATATTAATTTTTTCCCCTCTTTACCGACATAAAAAAGGCATTTAACAACCAAAACCCTCAAGTAAAGTTGCCAAGTTTATTCATATTCAAAATACGAATTACATACGATTAAACTCGTGCGAAAATATGTACCTAGAGTTTTTTAAAAGCACATTATAATTTTTCTTCTCCGGTATCTGCCCCCGCTTATTCGCAATTTCTATGACCATCTCTCTCACACCGATATTTCTACCATAAGTATATATTTTATAGCGAAGCGGCGACGATGCGGTCGCTTATAAGATACACGGTGCCGCAAAAATGTCACACGCTGGTTCCTTTGACACGACAAAGTTCAAGGTTTAGGAGAAATTTTTTGGCTCGAGTAATCGACGTTATGAATAATACTCCATTTTATTTATAATAACAACTAGCGTTTAAAATATTTGTTTCGGGTAGTTTATGTAATTAATGTTTAATACCAGCGAAATCGTTCTCTCTTTCTCTTCGCCCTCGAATACAATTTGTGTAATAAGTGTTCGTACGTGTGGATTTGGTCGTGCTAAGGCAGCTTCATTATTACAGAGACTGCTATTTTTCTCAAATTCGATCCAACTTCCGGTTACGGTTAATGAAATAATTTCATCTTACGTTTATGCTCACTCTGTAATTCTGCGAGGTGTAAAAACGTTCAAAGTCGAAATTTTTTTAACTAAGGTGTCGCGTCGCGTAATACAGGATATATTTGTACTTAGGTTATTATGTGTTTCGACACCTACGCCAAATTAGAATGCAAAAAAAAAAATCAACGGGCTAATTTTAACTTTTCTCGTGATACGTACTGTGCACAGTAGACATAATCGTATTTATTTTTGATTTTTCACACCTTTTCGACAATCGTAGGCGCGTTCTTGTTTTTTTTTTCTCTCAGTTGGCGTAGGTAATTGATGTTTATATGGTCGAATTTTTGAACAAGAAGACTTATCGGGAGGGGAAAAAACCTTGGAATTTTTCAACAGATGTAAAACTGATGAATAATGTACACTAGGGTGGGCCGAAAAACAAAAATTTTTTATTTTCAAAATCTTTAAAAATAATAATTATACAGAAAATCAAAATTTGAAAAAAATTCCAAAATGTTACAGAATGGGGTTTATACCTTTTGTTGGCAAGTATTATCATCGTTATTAATATCTTTTGGGAAAAAAAACATAATTCATCAGATCATCGCATTTATAAAACATTAAAGAAATGTCGTTTTTTACTTTTTTTTTTTTTAATTGAAAAAAATGTTATTAAAAATTGGGGAAAAATGTAATTAAAATGGGTTTAACACGCATAGTTTTGGCCAAAACGACAATTACAGCGATTTTTCATCTTTTTCGTACCCTTGAGAATTTTTCAAAAACTACGAAAAATTGAAGGAAATGAAGGAAATAATGGTTTCTGAAAATGAAGGTGAAGATGGAAAAGCGTATAGTAAATTGTCTTTTTGGGTGAAACTATGTATGTTGAACCCATTTTACCTAATTACAATTTTTTTCCAATTTTATTTTTAAAAAAAGCGTAAGTATGGCCATTTTTTAATGTTCCATAAATGCGATCATCTGATGAATTCTGGATTTTTTTCAAAAAATATCAATAACGATGATGATACTTGCCAACCAAAGGCATAGAATCCATTCTTTAATATTTTGGAATTTTGTGCAAATTTTTAAAAATTTGAGGGCTCTTGCGCGATCGGTTACTCATTTGATAGCGTTATTTCACCATCTTCATTAGTTTCCGTACCCACGCTGTGCACATTGAGATGATAGCCAATCTCACTACTGCTGTCTTTCGTAAATTCTCATCTCTCGCAGGGGTTATCCAGCAGAAATATGGTCGGACAATGCAACCAATTTTGTTAGAGCCTGTACTGAACTACAACTAATTATTCCTCAATTCATTCTTCACAAAGGTGATGAAATCAATCGATTTTTTACGAGAGTCAAATTGTTTGGAAGTGTATTCCTCTTACTACTTCGCACATGGGTGGGCTCTGGAAGTCTGCTGTGAAATTGTTTAAATTATTTTTATTAATTTTTACACTATGTTACCTAGAAGATGCTTGTGACGAGCATTTTGAAAATACTGACCTAATAGTCTCTGGTGGTAAATTTATGTATCTATTATACAAAAATTCCGTTCAAGGACGATCCCTCTAAAATAACTAATAATTATAAGAGAGCCCTGAGTATGGTCAAGCGAAATTAGAGGAGAATGAAGGGTTGAAATTGTGAACGAAGTCAGGACTAAAAAGAACAAAAATGTATAATTGCTATGTAGTACGAGTACGAGTACAAATATTCCAGAAAAAAAATTGTTTTGGTAAGTAAGTTTTCTTCTTAATTATTTTCAGTAAAAATTGAAAAGCTTTTCATTTAAAAAAAAATTCAATTTGTATTGATTTGCGCAGGTTTCAATAGTGTGACAATAAAATTAGTGAAAAAATAATTGCTGTTGAGAGTGAAAAGCGTGATGGGAAAAATTCCTGAAGGTAGCCAAATACTAAAGTAAATTCCCAGCCAATAAAATTTGAGATAATTTTATTACAAGGGTTGTGAGGGGAGAATGAAGCTTAGGGTGCAATTTTTCAGTGTTAGCTCCAAACAATCACAAGCTGTGAAAGCTGAACTGTGAAGCGGCCTTTTCAGGGGTCATTTTTGTAGGAGCTAGGGGGTGAAACAAAATTGCTAAGTATCTCCATTTTGGCGCAACTTCTCTTACTCCTTCACTAATTAAAACACTTCGCATTCCTGCGAGCACATTTTACAAACATACACAAACCAAAAGGGACAGATGAGAGCAGGAGAAGAAGAGTGAAGATGACTCGAGACGAAAGTACCCACCACATACACACGACTAACAACCTCGTCCCGTCTAAATTTATTGAATCGGTTGAAATTTATTACATTCGTGACGTAATACGTTTACTTCGAGAATCACGTCGATTTGCGAGGGAGAGAGCTTGGTAATACACCGGGTGACGAAACCATTATAAACAAAGATTAGACGCCAATGTTTCGTGCATCCACATCAACGCAGATGAGATGAGACATACGCAGGTAGAGAGCTCGTCTTTATAGGCGTCGTCGCATTAAAAACACGACCTCGACTCGGATTAAATGACAAATACGAGCTCGCGATCACAGGATTCTATAGTATAAACTTGATCGCACACAACACAAATGATGCATCTACTTCTACGAGTATACTAATAAACCTTCAGTTGCAATGCCGTTATGTATACTCACATTCACAGCCACAGCCACAGTCAGCAGCACCACCTACACCTTAGATTGCGTAAAGGACGTAGCCGCCACCGTGAAACCATTCAACCGAAAAACAAAATCATCTTTTCCACGAATTTTTTTTTCTTCATCTCGTATAGCTCGTATATTGGACGCATGATAGAACAATTCGTTACACACTTACCTAAAAAAAAAGAGAAGGAAAAGGCGATTTAAAAATCAACCGGTAAGTCTCTATGTACATATGTTATTCGCACTGATTAATGTTTTACAACTTTACAACACGAACGAGGTCGTAGTCCAATTAATCACCATAGATTTAATTAGTAGTTATACACATCTGTCTGGATAAATTACAATGTACGTGTATTAAGGACTAATGTTTTGAATTGGTAAGTGATAAATTGCGATTTTCAGTTGATAATTTCATATGCGATACATTTTGGAGTATTTATGCAACATTTTGATCTTAGGTAATGATACTCGATCGAACAAATAAAATAGAATAAATTGATTAATTTTAACACACGTCTCAATGGGACAAGAAAAGAGAACCGGAAATAACCGAATAATTCATTAGATAATAAGAGGCTCGTCATTACTCATCACAAATGCTTCGAGGGGTAAAATTTTCTCCGAGAAAAAAAAGGTCAACTCACTCTGCGATGAATTTTGAAACAAAAACAACACGAACGCTAAAATTAAAATAAAATTTCGAGAAAAACATCGCTAACCATATCGCCTTCGCTTCGTCTGGATTGCTCTCACATTTTCCACGAAATGTATCAAAACAAACCCGAATTTGACCTAATTATAGCTCGACCCACTAGAGCATTACTCATTCGACTACTAATAGCTCAATTTTTGGTTCGCGAGAAGCGCGTTAAATCAAGTGTAGTGCTTTTTGTATAAATTCCAAAATTAAGGCGTTCTACTTGGTTACGTAAACAAATTAATAACGTATGTGTGCGTATGGGGGGTAGCGTTATGAGACCGCTTTCATAAAAATATCATTCGAATTTGTCTCGTTTGGAGAAATTCTTCGAAATTACTACATTGTTTTTATTTTTAACTCTCGTGTACGTGGTCGGCGCGATGTAGTAGTGTGCTAGTGCTCGGATACGTGACTATGGACGAGTCATGCTGAAAAAATGACAACAATTTCGTTCTTTTTGTTTTTCCCCTTTTTTTGGTCGAATATTGGGCAAGCTTAGACATACGGGAGATGACAGGGAAAGGTCGTGGCATTGTTTGTGACTAGTTAGATATCTCGAATTTCAGCCTGACTTGACCTACGTAACATGTTGAGATACTCCACATGCTAAAGTTTTTCTGCAGATTCCTTCACCAGTGGTCAAATGGCAAGTTTTCGGAATCTACATGAATGGTGTGTACAATAACTTTTTTTTCTTCAAAATTCAATACTTTTTCACTACTTTTTCAAATCTACAACTACACACAAAATTTTCAAAACACCCATCCCCTCCCCCCAAAAAATGCAGAAAATACTCCTCGCTGCTGAAGAACGTTATTCGTCTAAAATTATGTGCTCTCTTCCTTGAAAATATAATAAATTTAGTATTTGAAACCTTATAAATCAGCTGGACAGAAGGAATCGTATATTTTCTAAAAGGAAATATTAAAAAAATTTATGGAAAAAAATTCGGAAATTCCATTGAAAAATTTTCTGATGTTTTCTCATGAAAATAATTATATGTATTTCCATTTGAAAAATGTGGACTGTGGTCATCAATTTTCATTTCTAAATCTAAACTGTATCTAGTGAATATCAAAAATCTGCAAGTGAACGCCCAATTACTATCCACTCTTCCGTAATATTCTGATCGAGGAGGTATAGGCTTGTCCTGTGGAAAAGGAAAAACCAACAGCAGCCGTAGGTATTGTGATGGCAAATCACCAGGAAAGGAAAGATGGAAGAAAATCTGAATGTTTCCGGTGTTAGAAAATTGGATGTATCTGAATTTTAGATGAACCACTGTGTTGAGGAACATATCAAATTTCGAAAAAAAAAAAAATGTCTAGAGGTATTTTTGGTTTTTAGGCTGCCTTGGGTCTTTTTGACCAGCAGCATTGTTTTTTTTTGGTTTTTTTTCTTATGGTAGTGTTTTGGTATATAACTCGTCTGATTTGGAGCTCATTTCCGTCTTTTGGTTCACTTGTTTGAAATTTTCTCTTTGGATTTCTTGGCTCTGAGTGTACAAATTTTTTTTTTCTTTTTGGTTTTTGTGTGGTCAAAAAATTCTCTTTTTGGATTGTCTCCTTTTCGAATTTTCTTTTTGTTTTTTGAAAAATTCACCCACCACCACGCTTTTTGATCCCTGTCACCTCTAAATTTCCAGTGTTGCACCGCCCTTGCTAAAGCAGTGGGAGCAGCAGGATAGAGGTCCCTATCTAGAGTCCCTTTCATGTTCTTGCACGTGCTTTCCCGCGGCCGTTGCAAGGGACTAGCCTCTTGTAACCACGCGGGGGCATATGACATGAGAATATGTGGCCCTCTACCCCGGTGGCAATACTGTGTGGTAAAGTGGTCGGAGGGGGTAGGAGTGCCGTAGGCACGACAATATGATCGCGCTGCGAGGGCAAGATCAGTATGTTTGTGAAAGGTTCGGACCCGTACACGTATTCGATGTCTCAAGATTATTGCTGATGCAATAGTTTACTAGTCTCAAAGTGCACCCGGTTTTAAAGTTTACATTCTGGTCCCTTTTGTATCAAATTGTAGATTAACATGTAAATTGTGTTAAATATCGTTGTTTCAATATATGAATTGGTGGATGTTAAAAGGTGCTCATTCCACTTTTTGGGGGTATGGAGTTACGAGTGGTACTTGACTCTTGAAAGGTAGCCGCATCGTTCTATGATGAAAAGGGGTTCATTCCACCTTTGTATATGCTCGAAATGGAGGGGTAAACAACTGACGTCTTTTAAAAGGGGTTCATTCCGGAATGAGCCCCTTTTGACATGAAATGTAATATACCATAATACAAAAAAGGGGCTCATTCCAATATCACAGATAAACGCATGATGTAAACTTGAAGCAGTGATAAACAATGTGAACGATCTGTGTTTGATTAACTGATAATTCTGGAAGTGTTGTGTCATTAGAATTACTAATTTACAATATTTTTGTGCTCAAGAAATTTACTTTTAGCAAAATGGACGGTGAAAACGGTAATAAAAAAGTAGCAACTGTTGGTAAAAAACGAAAAAGAGATCCTGATAAATACGAACGTAATACTAGAAAGGAAGCCAGACTTTCTGGAGATAATTATAAAACCTGCAAAGGTATATCCGTTTCACCCAAAAAACAAGGTCCACCATGCAAGTATGTAACGAATAATACTTTGATAATATTGAACAATAGAAAATGATACTAATGATAAACAATTTTCGTTGTAGTTGTAGGAAGAAATGCTACAATTCCTTGCCAACTGCGGAACTCAAAAATATATGGGATCGTTTTTACACACATGAATCAAAAAATCAGCAAGATACGTTTTTTCAAGATCTTATAGCAGTGGCTCCAATAGAACGCAGGCGATTAGTTAATGAGGAGCGGACTCGAGCCGAGAACAAGGCAAATTTCATCTATCAAGTTCGAACGAGCGACGGCAAACTACATCGGGTTTGTTTCAAGGCTTTTGTATCGATATTTGGATTAAAAAAGAAACGTATCGAACGTTTGAGAAGTCTTGCCACGAGTGGAAAAAGTCCTAATGATGAAAGAGGAAAGACGCCGTCGAATAGTTTACCTCCAGAAACTGTCGAAATTGTAAAAAAACACATAGAGTCCTTTCCAACTGAGATTAGCCATTATGTTTCCGTTTCATATCTTCCGTCAAGTCTCACAGTGGAGAAAATGTATACGTTGTTCAAGTTGAAGAATCCAATGGTAAAAATTTCATACTCATCGTATCTTCGAATCTTTAATTACAATTTTAAATTGTCGTTTGGTCAACCCCAAATAGACACATGTGGTCTATGCGAAGAATACAACGTCAAAATGAAAAATAAAGCAATCAACGATAGTGTCAAACAAAAAATTGTTGCCGAGAAAATGGTACATCTGAGACGAAGTAAAATGTTTCACAGCTCCATAAAAAAAGATCGCGATGCGAAGGATGAATCTGTTTTATCAATCTGTTTCGATTACATGGCGAACATTAGTTTGCCCAAAATACCTGTTCAAGAGGCCTACTACAAACGCCAGTTAACTGTAAACGTTTTCTGTGTGCATAATATTCAAAAAAATAAATCTCGGATGTATGTTTACCATGAAGGAACCGCAAAAAAAGGCCCAGATGAAGTTTGCAGTTTTTTGTATGATTACATCATGGATGAAGTAGCCGCCAACCCCAATAAGTACCAAGTTCTACACCTCTACAGTGATAACTGTGGGGGTCAGAACAAGAACCACGCAGTTATCAAGTTTATGCAAGCGCTTAGTGACAATCGCATGTTCCAAGAGTGCCGATTTTACTTCCCATTACGTGGACACAGTTTCAACGATTGTGATCGCGATTTCGCCCTTATTAAGCGACAATTGAAACAACGTGATCGAATTTACACCTTGCGTGAAATTGTAGAAATCATCACTGCCAGTGGAATCGGAAAATTCGAAGTAGTGACTATAAACAACAGAGATATTCTCGACTTCAAAAATTGGTGGCCTCAATACTATCGTAAATGTACGATTTCTGAAGAAACAAAAGACCGTCCGCGTTCCGAAAGAATCATGTTCGCAGTGCAGCAGTTTTTTCATTTTGCAAGTACATCCGAATTACCAGGAGTTATTGTAACTCGTCCTTTCATCGATGGAATACAACAACATTCGTTCCTTTCAAAGCAAGCTGAAGTAAGATTTCCTATCCCATTCCCGACTAAGAAAGCGTATAAACATAAAATTTGTTTAAACAAAGATAAATTAAAAGATATCAAAGATTTAATGATTTATGTACCAGTGCCAAAACGTAAGATGTATGAAAAATTGAAGTAAATATATTTGTAATCGAAATGAAATTGTAAAATTTCGCGTATTAATTAATTTTGTTGAAGTATTTTCTTTGTATTCATAATAAATGATAATTTTGTCGATCGATTTCTACTGTAATTTTTTGAAAGGGGTTCATTCCATTTTTTGAAGCTCCACAGATGGCGCTGGAGAGGGGTTTCAAAAAAAAAATTGCCATAATCTTGTCAGGGATACTTCAAGGTACATACGATTCTAATTTCAAAGTTATGTGTCTCCCATAGGCTGAGTAAAAAAGTTTTTTTTATTTATCTCAAAACCACTTTTTTGGAATGAGCGCCTTTTAACATTCACCAATTCATATCTCGTTTGCACGGAATGTTCGTATCTAGTTATTTAGGCAAAGTGTCAACTTGTATATGTGAGTATGGAAGGAGCCATTCGGTAGCTCAACCTAACGTGGCTAACTATTTCTGTTTCTCTCATTAGCGTTCAATACAGAAAATGAAGAAGTGAAGGAGTGATACGAAGAAGCTTTAGAAATATTCAATAAAAAGATCCAAACAATTGAAGCCAAATTTTTTTTCCTTGGAGTAATATTTGTATAATATTTTTTAAATTTAGTTTTAGTGTCAAAAAATAGTTTACCTTCGATAGCAAACCTATTTTGATTTTCTTTAGTTTTTCAATTTTCAGCCAACTTTTTCGAAGTTTGTTTGTTTCCAAATTTATTTCCGGTGTTTTCAAATTCAAATGTTTTTCAATCCCCTATAATTTGTAGTAGGTAAATGTGAAGTGAAAATTCACCTTTCAAGTTAGCATATTATTTTGTTTTCAAATTATTCTGTCAAATTTTTGATTGACTGCACTGACACTTGGCTGGGCGTTTTTTAATTCGGCTACTTCCTTTGCGAGGGCTTGGGCGATATTTAGTAAGGTGGTAAATTCAAGCATTGTTTATTATTATTTTTTTTTACCTTGGCGGGGCAGTCCGACCGGACTGCTTGATCTAATTACCTTTAATAAAATTATAGAAAGAGATCAACGAGAGAGAATGTCCAAAATGTAGATTAAATTACGACCCATAAGGAAATTCCACACACAAAACCCAGAATACTCGGAGATGAAATTCGCCAGGCGACTAAAAAGTAACCACCAGTTTCTTCCCAGTCAAGAAAGGGTTAATATAGATATTCGTTCATTCAAGGTTATTTAATATCGTAATTACGATGTTTACGAATCGAATTGAATCGCCTCTAGTACTCATTTTCATATTTTTATATCCGCTCCATACGACTATTGCGAACATACAGAATCGTCACGAATTTTACAAAATAAACTTACCCTTCGCACAAATATCCAAACGAATTCCTCAAAATAGTGAAAATTTCAATTCGACCAAATATGAAAATATTTTCCAAATTCTCGAAAAAATCACCCCGCCTGAGAAATACCTCTTTCACAAATCATCTGCAAACTCCACCGAGCACACACGAAGTTTAGCATGTAATTCAGAAGAAACACAACGATCACCTGGGAGAGCTGGCACGAGGAGGGAAATTTTTCCACAAACCAGATATTTCGCCGGTTTGCATAAAGCGCGAAGGCGTTATTAAAACGACACAGTCACGTCATTATCTTAGTTTTATACTTGTAACGTCATCATTATATTTAGAGTGTAGTAAACAGCGCCATATCGCCATACACATGTAAACACCTGTCAAAAATACACGGCACTAGAATCGGCAACCGATGACGCTCTCTCAATCTAAACGAATACGTAATTACTCTCTTACATTTTTTTCTTATTTTAGTTTAATACGTAGGGGAAATAACAACAACAACAATGATGAGTACGTCAATGATGCAAAAAGTACATCAGACGTCCCCGCCCTCCCATCGTGCTCTCGACCATCGACATTCGGTCATTCATAATAAATACTCTTATGTGTATTTAGTCGAAGCCAAAATTTATCGCATGAATGAGATTGGGTGAAAATCAACACTGCGTCGTTGTACTTAGGTACGTGATATTTTCTACCACGCGTATTTCACTTGTTTACGTCTCGTCTTTACACCTCTATACAGTTCCACACCCTTCTGTCAGCGATTAAAATACTCCACGTATGTATTTTGAAAACTGACAAAACGATGACTAGTGAATTTGACAGGTTTCGCGACGTCGATAGTCATATTCGTGGTTTGGAATACGACACCATTTTTTAATTCGCATTTGGTTTCACTATACGCCATTTCATTCAACTTGAGCCCTTACCAGTACATACAAACCTGTAGCAAAACAGACATGAGCTAACCTCAAAACTGTCTTAAAACGCGAAATGAAAAAAAAAAAAAAAAAAAAACGAAACCTGCGGCCAGTGGCAGTGGTTCTCCAGAAGATGGAAGTGTGTCCGTGTACTAGGGCATTTGGTCTCACTGGGAAATGATGGGTTCTCGATTAGCTCCATGGCACCAAGAGAAACGACTAGTAATCTTGACAATACTCCAAGTTATGAGTTGATTGAGCCTTCTCAAAATCAACTGAATGACTGTTTACCTAGAGACAACACTGAAGATCTTGATGAAGTTGATCATCTCGCAGTGGATGATGACGACTACGAATTTCATGTTCCACCGACTGAACCATTTCGTAGTGATGGGATATCAAAATGATGATATCGATATATATCGATATGTCTTTGGATATTGATATATCGATATCTCAAAATGATATCGATATTATCAATTCAATTTTTTTTTTTCATTTTTTAAAAACTAGCAACTAGCACAAATTGAAAATGTAGAAAGCCAAATAATGTTTCAAATCAACTAAAAAAATTAAACGTTATTCGGTATTGGTATCAGAGCCGGTGCGGGGGGGGGGGGGGGGGGGGGGGTGGAACACCCCCCCGGTGATTCCATTCGGCAAATTTTCGAAAAATTTTCGACAAATTCGGCAAACTTCCGACAAATTAAATTAGGTATGTTTACAAAATTTGATAAAGTTTTGAATTTCAAATATGTAAATTTTTTAGAAATTCTAAATCACAAATTCGGCAAATTTTTGAGAAATTCCGAATCATAAATTCGATAAATTTGAGAGAAATTCCAACTCACAAATTCGGTAAATTTATGAAAAAAAATTTCGCCCTCGCTTCGCTCGCGCAATGTACTTCTACTACTTCATCTTTCTCTCAGAATCAGAATAGGAATCAAAAATCAGCGCATTTCAATTGTTATAACTTATAACGTTGAAAAATGAACATGATCTTTTTGAAAATATTAAAAATTATGGTTAAAGTGCATTATTTTTAATTAAAAATTCCAATTTTTTCAAAATTTTCGCCCTCGCTTCGATCGGGCAACATATCACTTTTTCATCTTTTAAAAAACCAGAAATTATTGTACGTTTTCAAAATTTCTGCAAAAAAAGCCCATCTTTTCTTTTAGAAGTGCAATTTTTTCAAAAATTTTCGTCCTCGCTTCGCTCGGGCAGCAACAGTCGTTTTGATTCAAATCATAATGCTACCATAAGTTCTTCAAAATTTTTCTATGAGGATAGTGAGAAGTTCTTTCGAAAACTCACTTTTTTCAAAAAATTCAGCGCAGGGGTTTACTTCCCACTGTTGTACCTATTAATTATCATTCGGCATTTTGAAAATTTTCATTCGGCATTTTCGATCTACACCCCCAAAAAAATTTTCTCAAATTATCATTCGGCATTTTGAAAATTTTCATTCGGCATTTTCGATCTACACCCCCCAAAAAAATTTTCTCAAACCGTCTCTGATTGGTATTCATTATCATTCGGTCCATTCCAATTCCGCCATGATGGTAATTTTACTGTTTCGTGTTTTAGTGTGATTTACTGATTTTACATTTTAGATTTTCTTTTCTGAAGTGAATAAAAAATATATACGTATTACGTAATGGATTTCAATATGAATGAAGAATTTCCGAGTAAGTGAACATTTCTCTGATTTTTCCATAGTCATAATTATATGATTATAATTTTGACACATTTTCAATTCATTCAAACTTTTTAAAGGATCAGAATCAGACTTCGAAGATAACAATTTTGCAGGTGCTTCTGCTTCCACTCAGTCTCAAGCTATACCTTCGCGACCATCAGTTTCTACATCAGCTTCATCGCTTTCGAATTGGCTCATATTAAACAAAGGAAAAAAAAAAAAAAATCGTTCATCAAGAAAATTTGAATTTAGCCCAAAGAAAGTATGTAAATTTAATTCGTTGCAAAATTTAATTAATAATTTACTTACATTCTATTGTGAATAAACAAGTTTATATTTTCAATTTGTAGGACGAGAAGATCGAATGTTTGGGATCATGTTGAAGAAACTGGTATCAAAGGAAAAAGAAAATGTAAAATTTGTGATTGTATTATAACTGGCGATAATACATCAAATTGTATGACCCATTTGAGAAAGTTTCACTCTGCTGTTCTTATTGAAAAAACTAACGACGAAGATTCTGATACACCTGATACAGCAACAAATACAAATTCAGCAACAGAAAACGAAAATGAACCACAACCAGTTGCTGACAGAATTCGAAGTAAAAAAAAAGGCAATATGGCTGCGAAGACGAATGATACTATTACTAAAAGTAGAACTGAAGCTGGAGGTGGTGAAACCAACCCTCCACATCCGCCAGTTGCAAGTAATAGTAAAGCTATTACCAAGAAGAAATCAAGAATTACAAATTATTTCACAATGCGTCGTAATAAGAAAGCTCCGTATAAGAAATCTGGCGATCGTTGGAAAATTCTTATTTTTTACCTTCTTCGAATGATTGTGTTGGACTTTCAGCCTTTCAATATGGTTGAGAATAAAGGTTTTCGTGCTTTTGTGCAGGAATTAGATCCAAGATATGAGCTACCGTCGCGAAAACATATTTCAGCAACGTTGTTGTGTCACTGTTTCAGCGTGTGCTTGAGAAAATTGAAAGAAATGATGAAAAGTGTTATGTAAGTAGCAGTTTTTGAGAATTTTCACCTTTTACCAATAATTATATACATAATCGTTTTTTTTTTTTTTTTTTTTTTTTTTTTTTTTTTACAGAAATATTGCCATAACATTTGATGGCTGGACAAGCAACAAACAAGAAAGGTTTATCGCTGTAACTGGTCACTTTTTATCACAAGAAAACAAACTACAGTCTACATTGTTAAAATTGATCCATACCTCAGACAGTGCACACACTGGTAAAAATGTTGCTGAAATCATTACAGAAGAAGTACTAAACCCTAACGATATTAAACAAAAGACAGTTTGTGCTGTTACCGATAATGGTGGTAACATGGTGTCCGCAGTGAATACAATGGGAATTTGTCACCTCAATTGTTTTGCGCATACGTTACAATTGGTAATAAATGGTGCCATTGCAGCTTGCAAAGCACCACTCAATACACCAGTTATAACTCGAATTCAACCAAAGTCAGTTGCTAAACAAGTGAATGAACCTCCGAATGATATTTTCTCAGAAGAAGAAGCAGCATCTATTGGTAAAACTTTAGAAGAAGAAGATATTCCTGCTCACCTTTCGGTTTATTCAATGGTAAAAAAATGTAAAAAGATTGTTGGATATTTCAATTCAAGTACCAAATCGATGTCTATTCTTCGTTGTGAAATGAAGAGACGAAATCTATCGATAAGTGATCTCATCCAAGAGGTTTCAACGCGTTGGAATTCGACGTTTTACATGTTGGAACGAGTCTATAAACTTTTGGATGCAATACATACTGTCAAACCTAAAATAAAGAGCTGTGATATACCTACTTTAGAACCAGAAGAAATAGAAGCATTCCCAGAAGTTTTATCTATTTTGAAATTGTTTGATTCAGCAACGGTAGCCCTGAGTGGCGCATGTTATCCTTCGATAAGTTTAATAATACCAGCAATAAAGGGTTTGAAACAAAAGATGGATAATGTCGCAGCATCAACAACGTGTGAAATTTCAAAAGATTTTCTGAATCAACTGAAAATTAAAGTCAAAAAACTGGAACGTTATGAAAGCCGAAGTTCAACCCAGTATGTATTATCTACTTCTTTTCAGTTTTTTTCTTTCAAATTTAATGTTTATTACTTTTTTTTTTCAACTTTACAGAATTGCTACTTTATTGGACCCCAGATTCAAGGAAGAAGGATTTATTGATAGAGTTCATTATTGCACCGCTGTTGAAACGTTAAAGAATGAATTGAAAATATTTTATAATCTCGATACCAAAACAAACACAAGGAAAGAATCAGAAATTGGGAATGTAGCTGTTGTAAGTGAAACTGTCGAAGCTGAAGCTGAAACTACTGTAACCACGAAGAAAATTATTCCAGGTATGCATATTATTAGATGAATCACTGATATTGCAGGCAGACATTATTTTAATTCCATTACTTTCTTTTTTTTCTGGTATAGACTTGTTTGATTTTCTAAACTCGAAATCTAGGAGAAATGATTCAACTGCTCCGTTGCCGAAGAAATCGATAACAAAGATAGATATTGCATCGCAGATAAATATTTACACAAGCGAAGACCGAGAAAATTATTTTGAATGTGATCCCATACAGTACTGGGTAGAGAAGCCCATGACCAATTTAATAAGACCAATTGCGTTAAAAATTTTGATCATTCCGGCTACAAGTGTTCCCAGTGAGTGTGTGTTTTCCACTGCTGGGAACACGCAAACCAGTCGGAGAAGTAAGTTGTCTCCACTGAACTTACAAAAAGTAGTATTTTTAAATAGAAATATAGATTTAATGAACGTTGACGACCTTGTAAATAGTGATAGTTCTACTTAAGTATTAGTTTTTTTTTAAGAATTAAAAATGTATTCGTCTTATCTGTAATAAAGTTCTTTTCAAGTTGTTTTTTAATTTTTTTATTAGTTTTATCTGTAATAAGTGTAATAAATAAAAGGAGACACCCCCCCCCCCAAGGGTTTTAATTCCAAAAAAAAGTGAACTTTGATATCGATATATATCGATATCTTTGTATATCAACATCAAAAATATCGATATGTTTTTTTGGTTGATATTCCCATCACTACCATTTCGCGCACTTTGATTGGACGCACGTAAAAAAACTATTTGAGCGATGGAGTGGAAATTTTGAACATGTTTACATGAAGGTGGAGGGAAGTTCTACTAAAAATTTCAGCCTTCCATATCCCCCCCCCCCACCACAGACTCAAAATTTGTTTTCCAAGGTCGGAGGTGAACATCCAACAAATAAAAATCAAGAAGATATGATTTTTTCTAGTAATAAATGAAATTTGTGTCCGTTTTGCCCTAGTTACTTTTGGTCATTTTGTGAGCAAGTTGAAAAAAAAAAACCCAGAAAATATGAATAAAAAAATCTGAAAAAAAATTCAGGGATACACAAAGGGTAGGGGTAAACAACGAAGATCGCGAAGAGAGTGAGAGGCAGTAGCGCCAATTGAATAAGCAACGAGAACGTATAAAATGTCAATATATACATATTATTTTAAATTCTAAATTTATTGGATTTAAATTTTTTATTTTAAAAATTTTTAATATAAAAATTATAATTAAACCTTTGGAAATTGACTTTTTAGTGATGTATATTCAATCCCGAAAATGTCAACTAATTTTTTGATTTATTGGAAGCAATTTTTATTCGACCACGAAATGCGTAATTGTTTTTTCATTGGTTTGCGACTACAGACTACGTTTTTTATCGAAGTACAATGCGGCTACCTCTGCCATTTATTTGACGACGACATTCCCGAGCAGCACACTCGATCGATAATATCGAAAGTTGAAACGTATCGATAAAAAATCGTTTAAAAATCAAAAGATGTTCTCACGATATGATACAGATTTAGCTGTACGATTTTATAGGCAAAAAATCTAAAAACTATCGAATTCGATAGTATTACGATTTTAGGACGATATTCGTCAACGATACTATCGACAAAGAATATTAAATTTATCGAATCCGATTTTCCACCGATTTTGTGCAGATATTTGAAACTATATTATCGACAAATAATCTGAAATTTCTCGAATTCGATTTTTTAACGATTTTGTGAAGATATTTGAAACTATATTATCGACACGTAATCTGAAATTTCTCGAATTCGATTTTTCAACGATTTTGTGACGATATTTACAACTATATTATCGACAAATAATCTGAAATTTCTCGAATTCGATTTTTTAACGATTTTGTGAAGATATTTAAAACTGTATTATCGACAGATTATATGAAATTTCTCGAATTCGATTTTTCAACGATTTTGTGACGATATTTAAAACTATATTATCGACACATTATATGAAATTTATCGACTTCGATATTTCAACGATTTTGTAACGATAGTTGTTGAAACTATATTGATTTTTTTCTAGTCAAAAAATACCTACTTTATATTCAAAATTGGATGGGAAGAAAGGGCCAAATCGAAATTTTTATAATAACCAAAATTAAATCCAGAATATTATTCTACAACTTTTGTTTGAAATGTTTTTTCAATTGGACCTCATCTCTAGCCTCTATTATTTTGCATTTACCTACTTACGTGTAACAGTAATATGCGAAATCAAAATTGAAAAAATTTTCAAACAAGTTATCTAGTTTTTTTGGTTTACTGGGTATTTTACTTGAAACCAGATCGTTGTTCTTAAATAAAATTTTACCAAGTTCAATACTACGATTACTATGTGAATACTTAGTATTTAAAATTGAACGGGAGGGAGGCGCCCAATCGAAAATTTTGTAATGACCAAAATTATTCTTAGAACTTTAAGCTACAATTTTTGTTTGAAAATTTTTTCAATTGGACCTCTCCTTCTCCTCCAGTTTTGCATAATACTCCGTTGATACTTATTCAAAATTGGAGGAGCGGAGGAAAAAGGGGCCAATTTGAAAAAATTTTCAAACAAAAGTTGTAAATTACGGTCCTAGAAATAATTTTAGTTATTATAAAAATTTCAATTGGACCCCTCCCTCTTCTCCAATTTTGCATAAGATGTTTGAATATTATAATCCAATTCGTATTATGCGAACGAACTCCGATGTTCGCAACAGACGCTTGTTTTGGTAGAAACTGCTGTATTTGGAACGAAATTCGCCAGCCTTAAGCGTAACTACGACTTCAAACTCGCCAGCCGGTCTTGAAAATGTGCGCGCGCATATACCCATATATGCTAAATTATCTACAAAAAATCGATAGAATATCGAAACTAGATAATCTACAAAAAATCGTAATACAAAATCGATAGAATATCGAAATTAAATCGAAATAAAAAATCGATAGAATATCGAAACTAAATCGAAATAAAAAATCGACAGAATATCGAATTCGATAAAGTGTCGCGTTAGTTCCGCATAAATCGTGTAATTATCTTTCGATTTATAGATAGGTTATCGATGAAGTATCTAACTATAATCTTGAGATTTTTAAAAGAAAAATCGTTCGATTTTATCGAAAGTTTATCTGTTGATGGATTTTGCCAACTATAATTCATCGATAATCTGTCGATATATCGAAAGATAATTTCACGATTTATGCGGAACTAACGCGACACTTTATCGAATTCGATATTCTGTCGATTTTTTATTTCGATAATTTGTCGAGTGTGCTGCTCGGGTTGTTTCTTCGGTAAGCAAATTATTTTACGACTACGTTTGACTGGAGTCTTTTTTGTTTCCTTAACCTTGCTTTTAGATTTCAACGATTTTTGCGCCCAAAAGTGCAGAAAAAAAAATTCCAAAGTGATTTTAGAAAGAGGAAAGCTCCAGCCAGGTAGGGGACATTTCCTCTGGCTAAAGAGGAGTCAGTACAACATTAGTGTGCTGCTGCAACGCTGCAGGGATGTTTGTAGTTGTACCCCCTATGATCATTTTCAAGCATACAAGATTATGCGATTCTCTAGCCAATGGTAAGCCACCTGAAAGTTTGATCGAAGTATCCGATACTGGATACATGAATTAGGAGTTATTTGTAAAATGGATGAAACATTTCATTGAAAAAAGTTACACCAACATCAGATAGAAAAACTGGATGAAAGCAAAATTCAGAGAATTAAAGGTGAGACAGTATAGTATGCATGTACTTACTACTTACAAAACACTTCAATTATTTGGGTATTGATATATTTATCTATTTATTTATTTTTTTTAGATTACGCTCAAAAATTTTTTAAAGATGATAATGATTTGAAGAAGCCAATGTAGCGGTACGCTATCATCAAACTCCTCGATTGTTACACCCGGAACGTAGTTTGGTGAGCAAAAGACAGAGAACTCGAGGGTCGTGTTAATTAGTCGTATATTCAAGAAATATAATACAGAGAAACCTTAGAATTACGCGTATATTACAGTCGATTAAATTTATCGCGGTAGATGGGAAAGGTCCGGCTGTGATGGCTGGAACTTGTTCACTTTTTCATTCGAACCGACTTAGTCGATTCGTCTTCGATGGGGAATTTTCGTGAATTTCCTAAATCCAGACTCCAGAGTCCCGTTCGGGGTACTTGGTGTTTTCTTGGTAGGTTTTTCGAGCTTCTTCATCCTTTGGCTGGAGCTTTTCAAGTCTTCTTTTTGCAGGTCGTTTCGGTGTCGCTGTCGTAATATTTATTTTTGTCGTACAATATATTTCATCAAAGAACGAAAAGATGCCAAAAAATCTCTCATCAACGTCGTCGTCGTCTTCATCTCCCAAAAAGACGCCAGAAAGAACGCGCCCGAAGCTCGCGTCAGTTGCGTCCAAAGCAGAAGACGCGAACGAAAAAAACGCAACCCGCCCCAAGCTCGCCGACCCAACAGAAAGAAAACTCACGCGTCCAAGACCAATAATCGCCCCAGAGAAAGTCGCGGCACCGGTGGAAAAACGCGCCATTGAAATACAACCAAAAGCAACACCGAAACGGGAGCGGATAACCCCACCGCACGGCACCGAAAGCGGAGCGCGAGAAAAGAGACCGGCCAGACGGGAACAAGCATCAAGTACGCCGACAGATCCGCGAAGATACCGGCCCACCGTATTCCAACTGCCCGCCAGCGAGCTCGCGCGGGAACTCGAGGCTGCGCGCAGAGAGTTAGAAGACGCTGAGAATGTACGTAGATCGCTGGTGACCGCGCTCGAGCGGGTCACTAGCGAGAGAAACAGATCCCGCGACGACGTCTTTAGAGCATTCGCTCAAGTACGTGGAATGGTGGAGGCGCTACGCAAACTATTAGAAGATTTCGAACGGAAGTAAAAAGAAAATGAAAACCATAAATTATCGAATATCGTAACGTCAGTAAATCGAGTTTTTTTAAATTATAATGGCTATTTAGTATTATCGTATTATTTTTTTTGTATCGAACGTTGTTATCACCAAATTTTATCATTATTGTCGAATATTAATTATACGCACGAAAAACAACACGAGCCTATTTCATTGTTCCAACAAACTACTACGAAAACTCTTTTCAGCTGATCATGCTAGAAATTTCAAATACGTACAATAAACACATCCAAACAGCACTCAGCTCGGTAAAAATCTCATTTCTCTCGATCGTCGAACACGAAAACCGTAACACCTGGGGAAAAATACATATCGCAAGCAATTTTACGCCGAACAACGACAATAACATGACATAACAGCATTTCCCAGACACAGATCGTGCACACATCAACACCATATAGATAAGGAAGGCAAAAATAGTCCAAGATACTAAAATGAGTGATTAGAATAAGCTTGAAAAACATTGAAGATTTTCGAATGCTCATCCATTATACGTTTCTCTTCGCATAAGCACCGAATGCGTGGCTCGTATTTCTTGCCTTGAGCGAGTGTTTTTTGAGAAAATTCTCTTTTGCATTGTTCAGGTTTTTTCCACTGTTCCTTTCGTTTGACGGTGCGATCGAAAGTTTGATCGCTGGAGGAGTTTGTTTGCCGAGATTTGGATTCGTCGAAATGAACAAGGGGTAAGGAGCAGAGATGAGCAGGACAGCAACGGAGTCGATTGTAGACGCCGGTAAAGTTGCCTAGCTAAATCGTACATATCTTTCCAACACTGTATTATACGTCAGTCAAAATAAAGACGTAGAGATCGCCGAAAAAAACACTTCGGTGATCACGGCGATCTGATCTCGAAAGACATCGTCTCTGTAAGAAATGAGAGTCCAACCTGACAGGTAAAAATTACATCTCTATCGTTGAGGTATAAAACGAGCCTTTGACTGTGCCGAAATAATGGCCACCTCAGAAATCGTCCCGTCATCTGGCGAGAGCACCGGCCCGATTTCGGCGGATTTTTATATGTTAAAAAGGACCCAATTTTGAGTAACTTCGTGAAAAAAAATTCTTTATCAACAGGTTCATACCAAAATGTCTAATTTCCCTGTACTAACAGTAAGAAAAAAGCAGCGAAAAACAGAAAATTATTGAAGAAGAAGAAAATACGAAAAAAGAGAAATGACGAAAGAATGCCCTAGATTAACAGTGGGACAAAAGGCACACCGAATTATGAATTTGAAAATTTTTGAATTTTTAAAATCACGAACAAGTCGACTGAATCGTTACCAAAGTCGGTACAAATTTTACCTACAAATACAGAACACGTACTACGTCTACGTACGTACGTACATTTATACTACATCGAACGCAAATATGTACTTCGGTTCCAAAATAAAACAAGATTCACGGTCTTTGAAATCGGCATGCGACCAGCCCATCGCCGAGAACAAATAGCTAGTTAAAAAGATGATTTACGTTCACGTAACTTTTAACAACTCTATTAAAACACATTGCATCGAAAATATATCTCGGCTACTAGGTTATGAAAATTTTCTAAAGCAGCGCGACTTGTCGACATTTCGACATCAGTTACCATATTATATACGATACAGTACGCTTTCGCCTACGTAACAAATTTCCTACATATGAACTAAGCGACTAATTTTGGACACACCCACATGCACCCTCTTCTTCGGAAAAAATTCCTTACGATATTGGGAATATTATCAAGTTTCCGTTTTGTCGCTGTTTCAAGTGCACAAAAAAAAAAAAATTACACTGTCACGACGTCTTTGGGTTTTCAATGAGAATGACAATAACAGACGACCAAACATTGATAATGTGAATGGAGCAGACTCCAGTTACCTAAGCTTTACACGTCAGGTACACAATTGACTGCAAGTACGCGAAGAGACAGGCAGGGCTGCTGACAAAACAACCATCATCCGAGATTAATACGAGTAATAATACTATAGACAAACGGTATACGCACACGATGGCTATCGAACTAATCACGCGAATAAAATAGGTTAGGGTCAGATGAGCGATGTGATTTTTTATTTTCGCTGAAATAGGTACATACGACGACAAGGCTAACGTAGCCGGTGAAAGTGCCTTCATCTTATTAGTTAGACTACTGGTGTTACATTAGCTCGTGCTAGCCGGCAAATCGTACAAGGTGATTAAAGATCGAAAGTATACATCATTAGAGAGACATAAGGTACGGTAAGGTAAACGGACGCCGTATATGAAAGACGATAATGTAAACATTATTGACATCCGTTGACATCGGATGAGGTAACACGTCTACGTGCAACTTGTTCTCCAAGCGCATATGCCCAGACCAGCGTAAGATCAATGGCGTAATTTTACCAACTCCTTTTACGATTATCATTTTTTTCAAGTTTCGCAGATGTTAGAATGAAAAAATTGAAATTTTCTTAAGAATGATGTTAATAATTTTTTAAATTATTTCTTCGGAGAATGTGTTCCCCATCTTTCTGATGTGGAACACTGACATTTTCAATTTTAAGTTTTCAGTTTGTCAACAAAAAGGTTATACAATTAATGGAGGCACCCCTATGATTATTCTTACACTGGTTAAATTATTGCAATGATGATAATTTTGATGATTTTTTGTAGATAAGGATGAATGAATACGAATTATATTAGAACTTCGTAATACAGAAATTTCCGAAAGTATGAGAATAGTAGAAATGCCGGGTCAGAAAGCGATGATCCTGGTTACTCTATAGACAAAAACCGATCAGGATGAAAAAGCCGTGACAACCTGAGGAAAGAATATAATCGGTCATTTTCAACAAATTTTTCTTCTTTGATTATGAAAACGATTTTTTAAAATTTGTTTGTCTGTAAAATCGAACTAAATGTCCTAGAAAGTTCCGCTTGGTCTTGGTCTCATTCGAAAGAGAATTAAATTTGCTTTCGAAAGGGCTTATTGCCGATTGCTCGAAAAATTTTCACTATTTTTGAGGAGCGTACAAAAATTGTTTAAAATAAAATTGTAAAAATCATGAAAAAAACACATTTTTTCAAATCAACACTGGGGGAGGGGGAGGGGGAGGTAGAAAATTCTTTCTGGGCTCATTCGATAGCAAATTGAATGGGCTTTACAGACTGCCCACTTTGGACCTGCTGGGCTAGGTTGCTTACCCAAAAAAACCAATAAATTTGTAAGATGCAAAATAGAAGATAGGTGGCTCAATTAATTTGCACGGTACTGTAGACGGGGCTTTTCTTATCAAATTTTGTTTTTCACGTATGTAGTATCTGTTACTGCCGTGTGATGGCGCTCGGTGCCGGTTGAGTTCTTACTTCTTATACCTAGCTATATTATATACCTTGTACGACGAGATGTTCGTTAATTATTATGCCGATTATGGAAATTAAATAAAGTCATTCATATTACAATTACTCATAATTATTCGTATCAAAGTTACAATAACGTATTTCTCAAAAACTATCATTTTTATGAAAAAAGTGTAAGAGACATTTTTTCAGAGAATTAAGAGACCTTTCCATTAATGTATAAAGATTTGCATTTTGTGAAATTTGGTGGAAAGCAAAATCACCTGTTAATCATCATCACTTTTTAGAAAATGCCACGAAATGCAAATGTCAATGGAAAGGTCTCTAATTCTCTAAAAAAAAAAAAAAAAACCTCTTACACTTTTTTAGTAAGAACAATAGTTTTTGAGAAAATATGTGATTGATAAGAAAAGCCCTTCTCTATTTTTTTATAAACACTAGTGCTCTCTCCTTGAGTGCACGGTCCGAATAGATTCGGTGTTAAAGTCGCGTTTGTTATAATTTCGGGTAGTGGCAGCACTGCGTGGCTGCCAATTCTTAGCGGTACAACGAATGGCTTTTGAATGAAGAACCAGTTCTCTAATAAACGTTTTGAGTCGCGTTAGACTGCGGAAACATACGCCACCTATGAACGTCTAAAGTTTCAAAGTGAAGGACGATTTGTCCAAAAGTTTTAATAATAATCAAATCCAGTTCTTGTGTAAATATGTACATAGTATCATCGTGTTATATTCGTGTTAATACATTCGTTACACAAGCAACGAATTGAAGTTATTTCTGGTAGTCTCAAAGTGTATGGAAGCGCAAATAAATACATACAACGGTCAGCTCACACCAAGTACGAACATTTATTTATATCTCTTTCAAAAGGTTTCTTTTGAATTTCTTTTGATTTTTTTTGAAAATGTATAGAGCCATCGAATACCTCTCCCTGCGAATAATTATTCGAAGAAGAAAAAGGGATGGATGCTTATAGAGGCCGCAATAATTTACGCTGGTGTTTCCAATTGCCATGATGATATGAGTTTAATTTTTTTTGTGCAATTTGGTTTCGTAGTCATCATTGCTTTTGCTACATGTAATTCTCAAATAGTGTTGGCAAAATGCGCGCACTTTCTATTTTGATTGCGCGCACATTTGAGCATATTTGCGCACATTACTTCAATTTTTTCAACAGAAATCGTACAAATTTCGTTTATAGCTTACAAATAAACATGATTTTGCAAAATTAGGCCAACATTAAAAACTGCATCATCCACCTTCGGTTCCACCCAGCAATCAACAATCCCAATTCACATCACATGTACAAACAAGCTCGAAGGCGAGCACGATGTAGCGAAGATAACATATAAAGCTGTGCCATTTTATGGCAGAATGAAAGAGTGGGTGAACTGGTGGCAGTTATACCAGAGCAGCGTCGACAAAAACGAAAAGTACGGAATTGAAACGAAGTTAATCTGCCTCAATCGCAGCCTGAAAGGAGAAGCCCGTGATATTTTAACCGGTATCAACCTCACTGCAGACAATTACAAAAAGATTCGGAGAGAACTCTTGAAGAAATTCAACAACCCCATCAAACTGCACCAAATATATATTGAAGAACTGGAAAATCTCACCCCAGCTAACAATGTCAAATCGTGTAGAAGCACGTTCCACAAAGTTAAGAACCTCGTAACAAATTTTCTGGCATGAGAAAATCCCGAGCCTATTGATCCTGATGATCCCAAAAAAGAAGCCCCTGTTCCAATTAACGTAAACATCCCTCAAATACGCAAGATTATTACCACAAAATTTCCCTTAGACTACATGAACGAGGCCATGAAGGATGCATACAAACTAGCCAAACGAAATTTTACCTTCACGCTCCCTCAGCTTCTAGCTTGCTTGGACGATGCCATTCAAGTTAGGGAATTCGTACTCTATCAGCACAAAACAGCAGACGAGACAGACCTAGCAATCGTCGAGCGAAATGCTAGTGCTCTAGCTATCCATTCCCGTTCCAATCCTACAGCATCAACTACTTCCGACAACAAGAGAAAGATCACTGAACATTCCAATTCCAATCTACCACCTCCAAAGAAAAGAAAGATTATACGTGCATATTTTGTGACAAGGCTCATAATTCCGTGGAATGTCGAATGTACCCTACAATTCCAGCGCGCAAGAAGCGCATCACCAAACTAAAAAGATGCTTTAACTGTTGTGGTCTTCAGAGATTGAATGGGGAGAATGCTACAAATTATAATGTGTAAAATATATACGTATGTAAGTATAATATATTTCATTTTTCAATTTTGTAACTATTTGTTGAAATATTTTTTTCTTTGTGTAAATATTTTTAATGAAGGTGCTTCCCCCTCTTACCCCAACTCAATTGACCAGTTTTGTTGCATACTTAAGAAATGTACCCACAATAAGTAGTGAAAAAAATCCATAGTAAAAATTGAAGCCAGATAGGTATATTTGTACCATAATTATGTTCACCTTTCAACTTTGTAGTGCGAAATGAGCTGTCCTGCTGGATGAGTCTGAAATGGACGAGCCTATACTATGGTGAAGGTCTCTTGACTGGAGCCTTTTTGGGCGCCTTCAATACCTACTATTTCAGACTCTTTCAATACACCATAGTGATTTGTTGGTGAAAAAAAAATTTCTGTAAATTTTAGTTTTTCAACCTCATTAAAAGGAGAAAAGCTGTGTACATCTGGTCATAAGTATCATTAATGTGCAACTAAAAGAAATTTTCCTCAAGAATGTTTTAGATACAATATGTCTTATCAAAAAAAAAATCATCTCACCTAAAACATCTGAAATTTTGTGAAGCATAATTATGCGAAAAAAAATAGAATTCCCTGCATTGATTCAAAGTATACGGCAAAACTTATAGATTCAACTATAGGGTATTGCATATAGATAGAAAACATCAATATTTAATTGACAATTTTTTTTCTACCGATAAATCGATTGGTAGGGAGGCGTAGGGGTCCGAAAAAATTTTCAAGGCCATTTTGCCAAGATTTTCCCATCTAAAAAATGAAAATTGAGAGAAATATTCGTAAGAACCGAAGGGGGAAAAATGCAAATCTTGAACATGTTAACCTTGAGATTCTATCTTTCTATGCATTGTTGAAAGATCCTTAACGTCGAAAACTTGAAACTTATACGGGATCGCTGGGACTACCAACGATAAACTCTCAGGACCATCCGGAAATAAGAAATATTCTGAAAAACACTATCACCCAATACAATTTCATAAATCATCACAAAATAATCACATTTATGCCTTAATAATTTCACAAAGCAGAGGTCGGTCCTCATAAAAACAAGCAATCTGCTAAAACTATTTTCAAAAGCAATACAACGAACTGGAACTCGCACTTACGACGTTCCAGTCGGCTCGTCTCGAAAAAATAAAAAAACCATCATTACGCAACAAAGCGTGCTCTAGAGAAGCTGCGAACATACGTTCAAAGAATACGGCGAAGCTCTTTCTCAACCATGACGATTAAAATTTATGAAGTGGCAATGGTTAAACAACGCTTAAACGTAACAATTAACGACAAACACAAAACGAAAAATTTGCTGAAAGAAACGGCTCCTTTGCCCCTTTACGTCGATCTTTTCGAACTAATTCGAAACACAATAATAATGTTTACGATGAATAAAAATAATTGGCCAGACGCCACGACCGGAATTCGTCGCCCACGTAACGCGACGTCCACGTATACCCGAAACAACGCGTCCGCCCACGACACCTCACTTCTGTATATACTTAAAAAAAAAAAGGCCTATATCTACGCAGAGTGTGTAATTATGTTTTTTTTTTTAGTTTTGAGAAATTTGCAATCGATTTTCAAAGTGATGTGTATCAGAGGAAATCATGGCCAGTGATCAAACCAAACTTATTGAACACTGCTGAGGAAGAAGATGCTAATGACGTGTTTGGAAAATTTTTTGCCAAGAAGTTGGAGGGTCTCAGTGCAAATAAAGCTGCTTTACTTCAATTTGAGTTCACCAATATGATTTTTCAAAAAGAGATAGAGGAGAAAGGTATTTCCTCTCATTTTACCATTTCCAAATGTTGAGGTTGAAAGAAGATCTCACTCAAACAGATCCCGCCCAATTTGCTATCCCTCGAGAAATACATGTCGCCCCTGAAGACGAAATCACTCACCAATCTATGAAGACACAGCGCCATAATTCAACGGAGAATTGTGTTCAGTTTTGAGGAATCAGCCATTTTCACTAATTTTTGATGAAACGACCGATGTAAGCTCGAAAAAACAACGCGCCGCGACCGTAATCTACTACAATAATAACAAACATAAAGTGAAGGCTGCGTTTTTTGAATTTATGAAGGCGACATCAATGGCGATTGTTTGACGATTTGCAAAGAAATCATATCATCACTGAAGCGAAATCAGATACCGATCAATCAAATGATGGCTTTATGTACTGATACGACTAATGTGATGGCGGGTGAGAAACAATCCCTTTATACAAATTAAAAGAAACACATTCCGGGCTTGGCCAAAGAAATCAGAGATAAAGATACATCATCCCTGTTAATCTAGAAAAAAGTCCTCCTCAGAGATCCTTCCAAGACTGCGACAAATTTCTATTGTCGTTTTTAATGATCATTCTAAAATAAAGTTCCCAATTTCCAACACTTTTTTTTACAACTTGTCGATAATTCGACGGCGATCCGAATTCTTGATCGAATTGCCAAGAATTCCAACCGTTTGAGCCGACCGTGAAAAAGGTGCTAGGAAGGAGAGGGAAAAAACTCGGCCGCTTTATACTTCACGTTCGTTTGTTTCTTTGGTCAATACTGGTAAAATTAACGTCAGTCAGCCAGCCAAAGGTCAAGATTGTGTTTGATTCTTTCGTCGTGTGTCTACAGCAAATAAATCTACTAATTGTTTATTACGTTCACGTATAAATACGTACATAGGTACTCGGTGCTCGTATAAATTTGACATCACGTCCGTTTCGTTTGATGAAATTTATCCCTCAACGGAAGTTTTAAATACTCGATATTTTTTTAAAAATTTTTTTTTGAACTGGGCTTGATTTCTTTGATTACAAATAAATAGTCAAATGGGTCGAAAAAAACAACGTGTCATCGCTTAAGAAAAACTTTCCAAATGACATCAAAAATGACGAGAGAACGATTAGCAAAGAAATACCCTTTTATAGTTAAATTTGAAAATATTTTCGTTACATAGTAAAGACGCCGGCGTTTTTCATCGCAGACATTGTAAAACATCGGCCAATTTCTCAAGTACCCAAAAAAAAATTGGCATCATTTCATTCGAAAATATAATCAGCTGATTACTGCTTGGCCAACTAAACGAGCTTCTTAACTCGTCAAAAATATTATCGCTTTAGAAATAAATTACCATTTTTTTTTTAAATTTTTTTTTAAATTCATTTATTGTGCCATATACAAAGTACTATGCTTAGAGGCACATTCTTAAGATTAGGATAGTATGTAAGTATTAAGTGTATATATTAGAATCGTTTTAAAAGTCGAATTAAATCAAAATATTACAAGTTAATTATCTAATCCTTTCACGATCCTTAGTAATACATCTAAGTAATTATAGGTTGTGGAAAGAGATAATTATTAACGAGATTTCTATTGGTAATTTTTCATTTTTTCAAAATTGTGGCTAGTTATGCCGCTCGAAATATGCTAGTGGAAAAATTAAAAATAGGGAATTATTTTCTAATAAAATTCAACAACTTGAAATAATGTTAGGTGAATTTATTTTTTACGTATTTCTTTGGTTTTTTTTCCCCTTTTTCTTTAATTTTTGGGTGCCTCAAGAAATAAGCAAGATTTTGAAAATCAGTCAATTTTTTTAGTTGGTTCTTCTAAAAAGGGGCTGACCAGGAGCCACCTAAATTTGAAAGGAAGAAATTGCTCAATCAAAAAAATGTGTAATTTGTGTAATTTTATTTCTTCAGTCTTTTACTAAAACAAATGAAATTTCTTGTTTCAGATCAGATTCAAAAACCGCCAAAATATACTTTGCCGCAATGGAAGAGCATAAATTGCGCGAAGAAGGCTTCATATTTTATGTTCCACCGCCAAGCTTGCAAGAAATGGCTGAGTATTCTGTAGCTCGAGCATTATCATATCATTTTTATTCTCATACAACTTTTAAATTTAATAACCAACTAGAATTTTCGGATTTTTCATTTTTTCATGCGAAAAAGCAGTTAGATTCTTTGAAAATGCCTTCCATCAAAGAAATACTGAAAGCACGCTTGGAACTAACAGTATATCAAATTGCCTCGTTGTTCTTCCACTTCAAAGAGGATTTATGGCCTGATGATGAAGTAGACGACAAAATTACACTTTTCGATTTGAAATGCTGCTTTTGGTATCCAAATGGTGAAATTGATCACGAAAAAACCGCCCTTGAAATGGTATCTAGCTCTGTTTTGAGCGATACTCGACGGTTTGCGATCATGTGCAAATATTGCTTGGAAGAGCAGATCGCAACGTTTGACGTGAATTTACTTCCTGAAAACGTTGTCAGAAAAGTGAACATTGAAAAGCAATGTTTGATGTACTATTGGATATGTCGCTTGAAGAATGAACCAAATAAGATACCGTTGGGCGATTTCAATTCGCTTGATGCTGCCATGGCTTTCAGGTGCAGAAGTTTGCATGAGACAGCTTTCAAATATTTCTGGCGCCGTTTATGTGACGACGGCCAAACCTCGACATTCATATCGTATTATACTGATCCGTATAAGTATTGGCCTGGCTGTGCACACGAGGAATTATTTTCCATGATGTCTCGTAATCAACAAATATCACTACTTCGTCAGATACCTGGAGAAATATTGGCAGACTTTTGCATAAACGAACGCTTGAATTTTCCTAAGCCTGTGTTTTGGGTTTGGGAAAATTGTAAAGATCTGATGACCGTGGACCAGTTCACCGAAATGATAGAGGAAATATTTCTCAAGGTGGAGGGAAATATAATGATTGAAAATAGAGCGCAAGTGTTGATTGAATTATGGCAGACAGCTCCGGAACCCCTTAGAAAATACGCGCAGGCTACTCTCAGAGATAAAATCGTGTCTGTTTTATCACCTGAAAGGTATGGTTTCGGTTTAGATGCATTTTTATACCAGAATCGAAATAAGTGTCCATCTTTCTTCAAATTCCTGTGCATATTTTTGTCACCGGAAAGCGCCGATTTTAGGAAAACGATTATGCTGGGAAAAGTTTTGTTTGCTGTCCTTAGTGACCCTCGCTTTTCCCGCGAAATAATCGATTTGTGTTTGCCGGATGCTGAGGATCAAATCGAATTCAAATCTTCTGTCGCGATTTCGATGCACATGGAACATTGGTGTAATACGATGTTGAAATTTCGCCGTTTCGAAGAGTTACGCTGCAAGTTGGAATTTTACCTACCGAATGTGGAATCTAGGATGAAGTTTCAGAGAAGATTGTTACAGTCTTATATTGCAAGTGATAACTTCCATAAGTTCAGTGTAAGCAATTGGAACCAGTTGAATATGTTTATCAGCGAAGTGTACGGAGAGGATGTAGACCTAGCCTTGAACATGAAGAAACAGGTCGCTTCCAGTCTCTTCTCGAGAATCATTTATCGCGAAGAAAACATTTCCAAAGATTTGGACGAAGTGATAAAAATTCCGCATACCATATTTGTAGGCCAAGAGTTGGTGGAGTTTAGACGAAAGTTTTTGGACCACCTATTATCGAAGTACAACACTATTCGTATTTCTTTCGACAGTTGGAGTATATTTCACAGTTCGATTTTCTTCAAGGTTATACCGTGGTGTTTGGGTCACGATGAAGAAGCTATTCGACGATTCAAAAACAAAGATTTACCCGTTGATGTTTTTTTCGACGCAATAATTGTTTTTTACCACGCTTTTATATACTTGGTATGTATGTATGTATGTATGTCTATGTATGTCTCATGGAACCAAAAGTATGTTTTCAACCAATCCTCTCTCATTTAATATTTTACTGGAATTGAAAGAACATAGTGCTCACTTTAGGGGGTTTCGAGGTCGCTGAATTCGATTTTCGAACTCAAATTTACCCCCGACCCCAAATTGAGCCCCTATGAGGGGGTTCAATTTTGAAAATTTTAGAAAATCACAACATTGGTATCGAAATGTAGGTTTTCGAGGTCGCTGAATTCGATTTTCGAGCTAAAATTTACCCCCGACCCCAAATTGAGCCCCTATGAGGGGGTTAAATTTTGAAAATTTCAGAAAATCACAACATTGGTATCGAAATGTAGGTTTTCGAGGTCGCTGAATTCGATTTTCGAACTCAAATTTACCCCGACCCCAAATTGAGCCCCTATGAGGGAGTTCCATTTTGAAAATTTCAAAATTCACAACATTGATATCAAAATGTTGGTTTTCGAGGTAGCTGAATTCGATTTTCGAACTCAAATTTACCCCGACCCCAAATTGAGCCCTATCAGGGGGTTCAGTTTTGAAAATTTCAGAAAATCACAACATTGGTATCAAAATGTAGGTTTTTGAGGCCGCTGAATTCGATTTTCGAACTCAAATTTACACCTGACCCCAAATTGAGCCCCTATGAGGGGGTTCAATTTTGAAAATTTTCAAATAAAATATTTTCAACGACAAAAAGAGTTAAATAAAAATGTAAAAAATTTTTAAAAAACCACGCTTTTATTTAAAGTTGGTCACTTTGTAAAATGTTATTCATAGGGAAAGAGTAATGCCTTAAAAAACAAAAAATAAAATTTACTTGAATACAAAAATGTGTCATGAAAATTTTTTTTTCAAAAATTTTAATGATGAAAAGCGTGGGTGTGCGAGGAGCAAACGAATACCTTTTCGATTAACGCCCCACCACGATTTTCATCATTAAAATTTTTGAAAAAAAAATTTTCATGACACATTTTTGTATTCAAGTAAATTTTATTTTTTGTTTTTTAAGGCATTACTCTTTCCCTATGAATAACATTTTACAAAGTGACCAACTTTAAATAAAAGCGTGGTTTTTTAAAAAATTTTTACATTTTTATTTACTGACTGGGCTTTAGGGGGGATATCCTGTAGTCGATCACTGGCTGGATGAATGTTTCAAGTGGTATTTGGTGGATGACGAGCAAATAAAAATGTATAAATTGAAAAGGATAAATAGTGCTGATGATTTAATCGCCCTTAAAGCAGAAATGAAATTAAGGGCTACGCATGAACATTGTTTGGCTAGAGTGTTGCATTGGTTCTTTGATGGCAATGAAATCTTGATCCGCGAGTTCAGTTTGAAACATCTGGATCAAGCTCTGTTTTGAATTTTAGTGATGTCCTATTATTGTATGTACGTACTATGACCCTTTGGATATTGCATGCATCAAAGCGCGGTTACTTTTTTCATGCTAGGTTACTTTTTGTTACGTTTTTCACGAAAATGGTTACTCAAGTTACTTTTTTATACCAATTTTGGGTACTATTTCGTCAAAAATCTGACTTGAAAAAAAAACTGTCATTAAAATTCAAAATTTCGTTATGCACGCTATAAAATTGAAAAAAAATTTGCTGCGAAAAAATCAGCGATTTTCTTTCCAAACAATTTAAAGTTTTTTTATATTTTTTAAATTGGGATGAAAAATTGATATTCTGTCTTTTTCCTCGAAGAATAAAAAAGATTTCTTCTTACTATTTTTTTTCCAATTTTTAAATTTTTTTTTAATGAGAATTCATCTGAAAATTTGTTTATTCAAAACAAAATGTGATCAAACTAAACTATATATTTAAAAAACAATGATTGAAAATTAAACATTAAATCCATTAACTACATTAAAGAATAAGAAACTCCTCAAAAACGTAATTCAAAATTGTTTGAACTCGTTAACTTGAAAGTCTGCAAAAATTGGAAAAATCTATCTACTCATATAAAAACATTTCGGTTTTATGATACTTTTTTAAATCACCCACTTGGCCAAACTCAAGCGATGAAAAAAAAAGTGTCATAAAACCGAAATATTTTCATATAAGTAAATAGATTTTTTAATTCTAGAAACAAAAGTTCTCTTCTAATTTTTGTGTAAAGTTAATATTTTACGAGTTATTTTAATATTACTAATATTGATAAGAAAAAAATCCCCGAAAACGATAACAGCGTATGTAAACAAACGGGCAGCCATTTTTTAGGAGGTCCCTATTCTTATACATACAGCTGGTAGTTCTCAAGTGATGTAGGAAAATCTACATGGTGAATAGGATACCTATAATAAGCAAAACAAAATTATATACACATGTTGCCTATTTTAAAAATTGAAGGAGCAAGAAAAAATTTAATGAATTTTTTCTCAAAATTTATACCCAAGTTATTGAAAATTACGAAATAATTGAGTGATAATTTATTTTTTAAAAAGTTGGAAAAATTTGACAAGAAAACAGGAAGTGAAAATTTTTCAAGTTCAATTAAAAATTTGTAGTTTATTTGTGATAAAAGAAATTTTTGACATTTTACATTGGTATTAATTACGATTTTTTTTTTGATTCGATAAAAATTTTTCCAACTGACGAAGTATTTTATTCGATAAAGAAAATTCTCTTATCGCCAGTGGCGTATTCAAGGGGAGAGTTTTGGGGTACAAACCCCTACCATTATGCATAAAACAAAAGCTTAGATGGGTGATTTTTATTAATTGGAGAAGTTTTTCGATGTTGTTTTGATTATCTGAGAGGATGTTTTGTAGATTTCCGTCGAGGTAGGTGTTTCGGGCTTGGTGATATTTAGGACAATCGATAAGAATATGGGGAATGTTAATAGGAACGTTGCAATTAGTACATATCGGAGGAGGTTGTTTTAGAAAAAGGTGTTGGTGAGTAAGGAGAGAATGACTCGTTCTTAGACGAGTGAGAATTGTTTCTGAGCGTAGGGAAGGTTGTTCGGAAGTATACCATGGGTCAACTGTGTTTTTTATAAATTTTAATTTGTTAGAAATGGGAATAGTTGACCAGAAATTTTGAAATTCATGTTTCATCATGTTTTTTACAAATAGTTTGAGGTCTGATAGAGGAATAGGAATGTTTGCTATGGGAAGGGTACGGTGAGCATGTTTAGCTGAAGAATCGGCTGCTTCGTTGCCTTCTATTTGAGTGTGTGATGGGATCCAGCAAAGTATGATAGTGTTATTTTGATTAACCTTTCATTAGTCGCACCACGGAGATATCCTCCGGGTATATCATCATTTAGTCGCATCGCCGGAGGTTTCCTCCGGGTGTATCATAATTTAGTCGCATCGCCGGAGGTTTCCTCCGGGTGTATCATAATTTAGTCGCATCGCCGGAGGTTTCCTCCGGGTATATCATAATTCAGTCGCATCGCCGGAGGTTTCCTCCAGGTTATAATTTCTGTCATTTTAAATCCATTACACCCTTCGGTAGTGTTTAAAAAGTGTTATGAGTTAAATCAAGAGTCAGGTTTATGGTTTGGAGTCCTTTAAGTATTTGCCTGGTAAAGTAGAAAAAAATTTTCCATGGTTTTAATTTCGACTTCGAGAAAGTACCTTTTGATAAAGCTTTAGTTCAAGTCATCAGCTCAACAGTGTCGTACAAAAATTGTTAAAATGGAAAGGTTACCAAGTGTCGTATACGAAACGGAAAGATTACGTCGAATGTTGCAAGATCAAGATGAAAATGAATTTTTCGATGGAGCTGATTCCAACGATAGCGCGGAGAGCAACGCGGTACTGCTCTCCGACCACGAAACGGACTCGAATCAGAGTTTCGACGACAGTGATGCGGACCCCCATTGGGTGCCTGAAAGTCGAAAGCGCCCGAGGGGATGGAGTATTCGTCGAGGTTGTCGAGCACCTGACAGTGCCGGCCCTGCAGAAACACCACCTGCAGCTGATCCTCAAGAAGCCTCTCCTTCAGTAGCCTCTCCTTCAGTACCGCAGGTGAGGCTTACTTTCAAGGGAAAAGACGGTACAGCGTGGTACACGGATCCACAGGAAAGAGAGGTGGCCATAAATCCACCTGAAGGGCAGTTAAATATGGAATCTGTAAAAGAAAGCTGTCAATCTGCGACTTCGCCGCTGACCAGTTGGAACATCTTCATCGACAATTCCATGATCGAAGCCCTCGTCGGATATACAAATAAAAAATTGGACAAGATGCGGGAAAAGTATTCGCGTACCAGAGATGTATTACCAACGGACGCCACTGAACTACGCGCAGTTTTTGGACTCCTCTACCTCGCCGGCCTTCACAACTCTGGTCACGTAAATGTCACAGATTTATGGGCAGACGACGGCACGGGTGTGGAGATTTGCCGACTCTGTATGACTGAGAGGCGTTTCCGTTTAATATTGTCAGCTTTGCGATTCGATGACATCGACGAGAATAGCAGAAAAGATAGGCTTAGTCAAGACAAGCTCGCCAAAGTCCGTGAGTTTTTTGATTCTTTTACTAAAAACTGCCAGAATAGTTATACGCCTAGTTCGATGCTCACGGTTGATGAAATGTTGGAAAGTTTTCGCGGGAATTGTTCTTTTAAGCAGTATATGCCCAAAAAACCTTCAAAATACGGGCTCAAAATTTTCGCTTTGGTTGATGCAAAAACATATTTTACATTAAATTTGGAGGTTTACGTGGGTAATCAACCCGAAGGACCGCGGCGAGTGAGTAATTCCCCTGGTGACATAGTTTTGAGATTGATAGAGAATAATGATGTAAATGGATCTGGGCGTAATATAACGACGGATAACTGGTTTGGAAGTTTAGAATTGGCGGAGAGATTGCGAGAGAAAAATTTAAGTTTGATTTCAACGTTGAGAAAAAATAAGAGATTTATTCCGCCTACGTTTTTCAAGGAAAAAGAATATCCGAATCCTAATACAACTCTTTTTGGTTTTAATAAGGTTGCAACTTTGGTATGTTTCAAAGGAACAAACAAAAAAATCGTACCTCTAATTTCGACGTTGCCTAAACATAACGAGAGAAAAATAATTACCGAAAAAGACAACAAACCCGAAATTGTTCTCGATTATAATTCAACTAAGGGAGGGGTGGATATGGTTGATAAGATGAAGGTATCGTATTCACTCGCACGCTCGTCCAGGAGGTGGCCTTTGACGCTATTTTTCTCGTTATTAAATATCGCTGGGATTAATGGCTATATAATCCACAATTTAAACACTAAATCATACCTAAATCGGCGAACATATTTGAAGAATTTGGCAAAAGAATTACTCTACGATCAAGCTAGGCGCCGAGCGACGACGCAGCAGCTGGCACCTGGCCTACGGGAACGCCTTGATTTCCTATTTCCGCGACGTCCGAACGATCCCGAAATGTCTACAAGAAGCCAGCGAGTGGAAGGAAGATGTTACTTGGACACTTGGAAAGAAAATCGAGCGTCAACGGTTACATGCTCGAAATGCGAAAATTTCATATGTACAAAGCATCGGGTGCTTTATTGTACAAGATGTGCTCCGAGAACATAAACGAAAAACAATTTGTATCGACGCGACCAAAAAAATTAAATGAATTTTAACCATCAATTAAAAATACTTCTTATTGATGTAAGGGCAAGGTATTGAGATAAGAAGAGTTGAGGTGTACAGACTAGGCAATAGTGATCCTTGACTATGGAGAGCACTACAGAATATTCGCATCACCGGAGATTTCCTCAGTGTAAGTATAGGTACTAATACCGCGTTGCATTCTATTCCCCCTCTCTAACCTTTGGTTTATTCACCGAGTAACGCAATGCAAAGCTGTGTGTAGATAGCTTTGTATTGCGTTACTCAGCGAATAAACCAAAGGTTAGAGAGGGGGAATAGAATACAACGCGATATCAGTTACCTACACTTACACGGAGGAAATCTCCGGTGATGCGACTACTTCGCAACTATCGCATATGTGTACCCGGAGGAAACCTCCGGTGGTGCGACTACCCGGAGGAAATCTCCAGTGATGCGACTAGATGTCCTTTGCGACTAACTGAGGGTTAAGGAGAAGATTTATAATTTCTTGTGATATGGGGTGGGCGTATTTTGATCTAAAGTTATTTATAGATAAAAGAGCCGAAAGAGAGTCGGTAAAAATGATACCGTTTTGTAATGAGAAGTCTTTTATGTAAATAATAGCGGTTTTAATTGCATACAGTTCAGCTGATAATATAGAAAAAGTGTGAGGTAAAGCTACTGATATGGTAGTATCATTGTGGATTACTGCACATCCTACAGAATGTTCAGTTTTTGATCCATCTGTATAAAGATGAGAAAAATTGTGGTATTTATGTAATAATTCTTGAAAAAATTTTTTGAAGATTATTTGGTTTGTTTCTTTTTTACTAAATTTAGTCAAGGATAGGTCAATTGTTTTTTCAAATCAACTTTTCATCTTTTTTGCTATTTTTTTTTATTTTAATTTTTTTCTAAACGTGGAACATGCGAAATTTTGCTGACTGACGAAAATAAAACACTGCTGATGTTTCGAAAAAAATTCAATTTCTATTTTTATATACAAAGGCGATCACCTCAAAAACGTCTAATTCTTATACAGCTAATTTGGCCGGATAAAAATTTATTATTTTCCAGCATCTTTTTCTTTCTTTCTTTTTTTTTTCTAATTTGAAACTAAATGCTAAAATTAGTTGAAAATTTTCACTCAGAACATAACACTTTCTACGCATAAAAAGTTGAAAAGTTAGTACAGAAATAAAAAGAAAAACCAAGCAAAACTGAAAAAAGCGTGTTAAAAAAAAGTCATTCATTAGCCACGTCATCTAAATAAAAAGATTCTAAATAATGTCAACTTATCGTGATTCTTACCGTCTGCAAAAGCTTTATTTGGCTTTACCGTGTAATTGCGGGTGTTCCCCCCCGGGTACCCTTATGCAGGACTTGAAAAGCTCAAGTACTCGTTAATTTCCGGGTGCTTGCCGATACACCTCGCCAAGTTATTTCGTTTTACGTAACAAGTACAGTACGTACAGTGGTCGTATGATGAACGGCGCTTGGCAATGGCCACATAGCGCTTAGTGTTTCGAATGAATTATACCATAGGAGGGAAAAATCGACTCTTTTGGCTATGACCATCGGTCACACCGCGTGTACCTGACGCTTACAGGGCCGATCAGGCGCGTGTTGGTCGGCCAGCCGGCACCTATAAAAAACATCATTTTGGGAAGTCGCCGCCAAAAATGTGGCCGGCGATAATGAAAATCGTGTGTGCGTTTCAGCACAGTGCGATTTTAATGACCTATGCGAAAATCGTAGGTAGGTACGAAGAATTCGCATGCCATCGTACATAATCTACCGCAGATTCAACACATAACGTACAACTGCACATAGTACAGATGACGAAAGGTGAAGCTTTGTCATTCATTTCCCACGCTCAAGCTCGTAGCTATTCGCTCGCGAATCTGAACAGAAACGTCGAGCAGTCGAGCTTGTGTTGATGTTTTCATTAGGACGAAAAAATCAAATTAGTCGACATTCCAATTCGGTAGCTTCATTTTGTATACCAACTACACGAGCTTAATATTTTTTCTATCTTCACCTGCTGCTTCGCAGCTACAGGTGATGACGGCGAAGACCACCTCGTAACGAGCGACCATATCGATTTTACCTCGCAAGTTGCAAAGTCACCTTATACGAAATTCGCCTCCTATGTCTGGAAAATACCACCCTACGCGAATTTTGTCTCGTGTTTATTCTCGTGTAATCACTCCAGAATTTTTTTTTTCAAAGAGCACGATTACCACCTTATTACACGTGGAAAAAGGCCAATAAAACTTCGCTACAGACTGGCGAACGAAAAGTTGACTAATTTAATCTTTCTAGAGAGCGTGCTCGAGGTGATAGGTATGTGAAAAATTTCCATTATGATTGGTTTTTTCTTTTTTCTATTTTTTTTAAAAGCATATAATTATATATATATTTTTTTCAATGTTATTGAGTGTTCTAGAGGTGGAAAAAATTGGTATGTGAGAAATTATTCATTAAAAAACATCGAAAATGTAGTTTATTGACAGAAAGTACGTAAGTATAAATTGGATGCGATATGTTCTCCAGTGTTGGATGAAAATTTATTATCGTTAAAAAAAAATTACGTTACATTGACGTTTTCTGGTGATCGAGCGATCGCCAATGTAAAAAAAAATCAACTGGTGCTGCTTTCACCGAGTGATATGCTAAAAATGTCGAAATTTCTGGAAAAGTGTGAGACATTGAATAGAAATATTCAATATTCAATTGACAATTATGCCTACATTTTTTCACTTTTGACTTTTTTTTTTATGAATGGCTATAAATCCGAAAAAATCCACGTTAGAGAGCTACAAAGTTTGTTTTTTTTTTTGTTTTTTTTTTTAAATCAGCCTTTGTAATAGGGAAAAAAACATTTAATCGTTTGAAGGTTGAATGAAAATGAGAAATTACAAAGGCGAATGCTTAGGTACTTATTTAATTAACAAAAAAACACATCGGCTTCTTTACTAGACTCGACACTTTCAGTAATTAACAAATCATCAATGAAATAAAATCGAATCAGGATATTTGACCAAATAGAATAAGGTTTTATTAGATGGTTGAAAAAAGAAACACAACAATATTGCGTTTTTTGAGGAGAATTCAACTGATCTTTTTATGAATTAACTACCTTCTTTTTTTCTTTTCATACGACGATTTCATTTTTAAAAAGTTTGTTGTTATGCTTTATCAGTAGGTATAAGTATAACATTTCAAAGAAATGTGAGAGAAAAAATTGTCAACTTTTAACAAAATGCATGAAAATTTTTGTCATTTTTTTCTTATTTTAAAAAATTATGCTTCATAATGTTTTCCAATTTTGCCTAAAAATAGTAAAAATTGCCAGAATTGGGTAAAATATACAATATTTTCTCACAAATTAGAAATAAGTGAGTAATACACGTTGTAAAACCATTATTCGAAATGGTAAGTATATAATTATTTTCATCTTTTTTTCAGATCAACAATTATAATGGTATTAATAATTCGCTTATTGGTCATCGGAATCTGTGTTTCGGGGATGCGGTTCCGTACAACAATGCTAAAAAAACCGTCAAGTAAGCTAGGAATCAAACATGGTAGATCAAGAATCAAAAATAATAATATATAAAATATAATTTATTACCTATAATATAATTTTTTTGTAAAAAAAAAATTAAGCACTCACTTCGAGGAATTATCGATGTCGACGTTTATTTTGGGTACATTTTTCAACATTTCGTTTACGTCTTTTTTTAATTTTGGCAAGGCTAAAAATTTTCAACAATTATAAAAATTATTTATATTTTTTTTTTTTTTTTTTTTTAATTTTTAACATAGAGTGAGAAGAGCTGTCTTCTCACTCTCTGGCTGCCTGATCTTATCTTCCAATTTTATATTTTTTTGGACAAGTCTTGAATTCTCTTTTTTGACTAATATCAGTTTCTCGTTTAAATGCGTAGCATCGTCTAGATCGCTATCAGAATCAGAGCTACTGGTAGATTGGTTATTCTGAAATTAGATGCAAACGTGTGTTCATGTTTCCCAAAGATGATACTTTGAGAGAGAAATAGCTAGCTTTTTTAAAACGGGAAGAAAGTTTCGAACTCACTGATAATACAAGAGTATGAATGTACGAGGGCTATTCAAAAAGTAAGTTCAGTTTTGCCATAACTTGTCTAAAAATCAACTAAATGAGATGCACTTTAAACCAGATGTTTTTGGTGAGTTTTCCCCTCCATAACAGCAAACACGTCCTTTTTTCTTCACTGGGGCGAGATTTAGGACGTTTTAAAAATCACGCGAGCTTGGACGCGCCGTCCAAAATCGAAGTGAGTTCTGTAATTCATTTTCACTTCTTCAAAGGGTTGAAATCAATCAAAATTTATATCAAGATTGCCTCAGTATATGGCGAAATGAATTCATTATCAATGATTGCTCGTTGGGTGCCGTGAATTTGTACAGAAAAATAAAGAAACGCAAGGTATGCTACGCACCGATAGTCCACGAAAATCGACCAACGACGAAAACATGAGTTCCATCAAAAAACTCAATTTTGAGAACTGTCACATCCAAGTTAAAAAAATCTCTTGAGGTTCTAGACATTTCTATTGGCAGTGTTTATAAAATGGACCACGAATGAATAAAATTTCTCAACATTTGTGACTGCTGGGTGCCTCAAAAGTTCACTGTTGACCATTTTGCATGAAAATGTCATCTCTCTTGCGGCGAAAATGACACTGGGAATATTAAAATTATTCGAGTGGAATATTTTAAACCATAGTATGTATAGCTCTGGTTTTCCTCTATACGACTATCACCTATTCGGACCGATGAAGCGACATTTAAGCTGCGTGAAATACAACAACGATGCAGAAGTCCAAGGCGCGCTTTTCAACTACCTTTCTGAAACTGGACGCGACTTCTACCGTAACAGAATTTTCAAACTCATCTCCCTCGCGAACAAATGCACCGATTTTTTAGATGAATACGGTAAAAAAAAATAGAAAATTGAGTCTAGTTTCAGAAAATATGCAAACTTTTGTCGAAATATATATTTTTACGGGAGTTATGGCAAAACTGAACTTACTTTTTGAATAGCCCTCGTATTCATTTAATTTCATTTATTTGAAATAGATTTTAAAAATGCTGCCAAGCTTTTAAAAAATTAATCAAAATAAAATCTTCTTCAAATTTTAGAATTTTGAAATTAAAAAAAAAACTAGACACCTGCGCTAGCGCAGCTCTAACAGTGTGCGTAGCTTTTAAATAGATAGATACCTACTATTTGTCTCACGATTCTATTGGAAAATTTATTCAGTGAAAGAAAAAAAAAATAGAACAATGGTATTTATCTTTGAAATTGACCCATTGTTCGATTTTGAATATTTAAAATTTTTTTCACCAAAAAAAGATAAGACTGCAGACCACAAGTCCGACCCATTGTTTGATTTTGAACATTCAAAATTTATTGCCCTAAGCAAAGATAAGATAAGAACTAGACACGGACCAAAAATTTGAATTTATTGCCCTTAGTTGAGACGTAATTTCCGATTTTTCTAAAAACACCGAACATGTTTTTGATTTATACCTCCTGCTGAGCCCTAAATCACAAAGACCCCTGCTGTGCCCATTGTGTGAAGTGCTCATTGTTTGATTTTGAGAATTTTGAATTTATTGCCCCAAAAAAGATAAGACGGCAGAGCACAAAGAGGACGTTGTGACGTGACCATTGTTCGATTTTGAATATTTAAAATTTATTGCCCTAACCAAAGATAAGATAAGAACTAGACACTGACCATTGTTTGATTTCAAAAATTTGAATTTATTGCCCTGAGCCTGAGACGTGATATCTGATTTTTTTACCACCTGCTGTGCTGAAATTTTTTTTACCGCCTGCTGTGCTGATACCACCTGCTGAGCCCTAGATACAAAGTTTTATTTTGAACATTTTAAATTTATTGCCCCAATAAAGATAAAACAGCAGAGCACAAAGAGGACGTTGCGTTGTGACGTGACCATTGTTTGATTTTGAACACTTTAAATTTATTGCCCCAAGATAAGATAAGATATGAATAATAGAAAAATTCCCTTTTCCCTTTTTTATTCAAGTGAAAATTGCAATTATCTCGATAATTACTCATTAGATTCACACACAAATCTCATTGGCCCTCCGCCTTCATGAACTCTACATTCCTCGAAAATGTGAACCAAATCCATCCCATCATTAGTGAGTTAACCTCGATAAACCTATTTCAACATTTTATATTTCAAGACTGAAACCAATAGTGTGCTTACTCACACTTAAAAAATGAAAAATTGTTTGAAAAATATCTTTTGGTAAGTACCTAGCTACCTTACAAGAAATTTTCTTGAAACAATTCAGAAATTCTATCGAAAGTTTCAAAATTCTTTCTTGAACAGGAATTCGCCATAAAGAAAGCCATATTTCAGAAATTAACATATTTTTGTTTGGAACCGAACTGAAAAAAAATTCTAGAAGAATTCTTTCATTAAAATTAGGTAAATACCACTATAGGTACATATTATATTTTTTGTCAATTTTTTTCTTCTGCCAATTTCATTTCATCTGAATTTTTAAGTAGCTGAGTATTTTTTTTCTTTTTTTTTTTCATTTTGTTTTTACATAAAATCCTGAATAGACCCCCCCCCCCCCAAAAAAAAAAAAATCAACGTAAAGATTTTAAAATCCATAATTTTTCAGACATTTTGAGAGTCTGGAGGGCTGAATCCACCGAGAGATCTGACGAAAAGTCAGTCTTAGATCTTTACTCCCGCTGAATTTTATTATCTCTCTCGAGTAACCTCCGTGTTAGAAATAGTGCTTAATAATACTTAGTAAATTTTCAACACAGTGAAATATCGAGTTTACGAAATAATCGTATAAACTTCGGAATATACCTACTAAATATTTTTAGTGTGTCAATGGGTGACAATTTAATTCTAACTTTACTATTTTAATTGCGTATCAATAATTGTGAATTTTTCTAAAAAACTTATTAAATAAGTTTGAGTGTCGGATTTACGAATTATTTCGTGTGACGTGCGACTCAAGTATTAAATTCGCTACTGTGCGAATATCTACGAATTATCATTCAAGGAAATACGTATTATTCAAACCCAGGAGACCATCGTAATCGTAATCTTACGCAGTGAGTTAATATACAGGGTGTCCCGTCACCAGTTGACACCCCTTCACCAGCGACATAGTCAACTCAAACTAAGCTCATGTATGCATGTTTGCCGACCCTGTGAATTGAAGGGGCAAAGATATGCTCAACTGAAAATTTTCATTTTTCAGTTTCGTTTCAGATTTTTAACCATGCGCTACTCGACAGCCGAGATAGGTAGAAAGTTGCACTTTGCGGCGTTGGAAAGGAAATTTTGTGTATAATTTTTTAGTGGGGTTGATAATTGTACTAGGTAATCAGGGGGGTCTGTACTGCACTAATTATCTTAAAAAACGTGTTCAAAAATTGCGATTTTTTTGGAATTTTTGAGGAAATCTCAAAAAAGTTTCATCATTTGGTATTATTATTATGGTTTCCCTTGGATGAAAAAAGTTTGACCTTTTGAATGCCGCAAACCGGACTCTTCTATCTTTCTCGGTTAAAAAGTTATAGCAATTTCAATTTCAAAATCTTAGCAGAAAAAAATCAATTTTTTGAAAAAATTTTAAAATTCCTTTTTATGTTATTTTTGAAACTTGATACCTAACATAACTAATGATTTTGAGTGAAACTCGATGTTTGAAATAAAGTAAACAACATTTTAGAAAAAAAAATTTTTTTTGAATTTTTTCATTTCTTTTTTTTTAGACCTGATTTTGAAATTGCTATAACTTTTTAACGAAGTGAGATAGAAGTGTCTGGATTGCGGCATTCAAAAGGTCAAACTTTTTTCATCCAAGGGAAGCCATAATAATAATACCAAATGATGAAACTTTTTTGAGATTTCCCCAAAAATTGCAAAAAAATCGCCAATTTTGAACACTTTTTCAAGATAATTAGTGCAGCACATACCCCCCTGATTACCTAGTACAATTATCAACCCCACTAAAAAATTATACACAAAATTTCCTTTCCAACGCCGCAAAGTGCAACTTTCTACCTATCTCGGTTGTCGAGTAGCGCATGGTTAAAAATCTGAAACGAAACTAAAAAATGAAAATTTTCAGTTGAGCATATCTTTGCCCCTTCAATTCACAGGGTCGGCAAACATGCATACATGAACTTAGTTTGAGTTGACTATATCACTGGTGAAGGGGTGTCAACTGGTGACGGGACACCCTGTAGAAATTATTATTAAAGTCGTTTGTGTAAAATTCGTTGTTCAGTATATTCGTGGCTCATAAAGGGCAGTAGGAATATAACAAGGCTTTGATTCTTTTTAGAAAAACTTGAACGAATCAATAAAGTTTTAGGGTGCCATTTGTCGTGTATTTGCACATTTGTACATAAAAAAATTTTAAAAAAGGAAGGGGGCAAATTTTTACGATCTTCCCTCCTGATTGAAAAATGTTCTGGACACGAACAAAAACAAATATTGGTCTTTGGAATCGAAAAAAATCACATATCAGTAGAAAACAAGACAAAAACTGCTAAAAATCCGCACACGTACGAAAAACCAAACTAAAAAAAATCCTGCCTTCGACTATATGACCGATATTTTGACTCGACCAAACCGTCGATCGTAAAACATGTTGCAAAAAAATACAAATCACCACTTAACCATGCTATTGACCTCGTGCGAAGCTTATGAACTTGAAAATTTCACAAGCCGGCGAATTTTTTTTTCCACTTCCCGACACGAGGCTCGTAAAAATATCTGGGAATCGTAAAAATTGACGTTTCGTTTTGTAGAGAAAAATCTGCCAAGCTGGGGCAAAAGGCACGAGCGCGTACGCCGGACTTCAAAACTTCTACAAATGGTGATAAAAAAAAATTAAAAAACGTCGAGTTGAAAATATCCGCATTTAACTATTATTTAAAACTTCAAAGATGGTGTTTGCTGGCGATCGGCCATAGAAAATAATTACTTTATGTAATTATCATCGCGCTGCAATTACCATGCCGACCCCTTGGTCCTGTCTCGATTGGTGATCGAATCGTAAACGTTGAGAAGATGGCAAAATAATGTAAAATCGTACTACACACATACCCACAACAAACCGACTAAATGGAAAAAAATTTAGTAAATAAACGTCATCGTTGAGTTTGCAGCGTTTTCCAGCGTAGCTATTTTACGTTCTAATATCGTCAAACTTCGCGCTTATTTCTTTCGATTCTTCGTAATTTCACTAAAATTATATTACTGTTGGAATTCTTCGAAGACATTTGAAAATTTATATCATTTCCTGCGCTAAATTATACATACGTATGTACATTACATAGACGACCTAAACGTTTTGTAAATTTCAAATTTCATCGAGTAATTAATCAAAGAGTAATCATCGATGAAAAATCATGCTCTTTTTCTAAGTACCATGCGAATTTCAATTAATCACGAGCCACGTGCATATCGTCTCTCGTTTTTAATCGAAAATCATTCTCATTTGATTTAGGAAAAAATTGGCATATCTCTTTTCAGGAGAATGCCACCAACGCAGATAACAACTTCTCGAACGTAAAAAAAAACTAATTCCATAGACGCTGTTTTTTTTTTTTTTTTTTTTTTTTTTTTCGTATAAACACGTCAGACGTGGAGAGTCTAAAATCTTTCCTGGACGACTGGGCGACGTGTAAATACACAAAACAGAATTTCTCCTTTTATACACGTTAAACGTGCGTTTGATAGTGGAACAAACACTGCTGGACGGCCTTTTCGCACTATAAACGTATATGCATCTCCCTCGTATATACATTTGGCAATTGCTAAGACGTCAGCGTCAGGTTCGTCGGTATAGAAATCAGTCCTAAAATAGCATCAGAGTGTACGTCGGTAAGTAACTCGCAAATACATACTGTGCAAGTAGAAAAGTACCAAGTACCTACGTCTATGCTACGTACACACGTTAAAAAGTCTCTCTGCACGGCTCATGTACTCGCTAAAGTTAGATAAGCGAAGCTTATTACCTTGAATTTACGAATGTGCGGTGCAAAAATGATAAATGCGCTTTTGCGAAATGAAACTCAAAATATAGCGAGGCGGTTGCCGAATTTACGAAATTTTTCGCATACGTAAATCCTTATCCCTGCGACCACCGCCTCCCATAGAATGCAATTTTTTCTACGGTCTCGTAACATAAACACACAGCTCATCAAAACGTAGAAAAAAAAACATACAAGAGTCTCCTGCCCCCTCGATGTACGAATATCTCTACTCGCACCGTTCGTAATCTAAATTACCCTTTTAAAAACACTCCCGTCACGAGCCAAGAACAAGGTGCCCAACGTTCTCACAGTGTTCGCAATTCAACCGCACCAAAAACTTAATTACCATATCGTCGTCTATATGAATTGCTGGCGTCTATCGGAAAGGCATAGCGGCGCGAAAATTGTACCAAAAATTGCTCGCGAGCTGGTCTCTCAACCGCGACGTTTTGCGAAAAAAATTTTCGGGTATGTAAAATTTCATCGAATGAAACTTGGCACGTTTCGAACCCGATCCCACTATCGTGAGCGAAATTAAACTAAATAATTGAGTAAATATTTTTTCTAATGCAATTATTCAAACTGTGTTGTGACAATTTTGTTTTATTTTTTTTTTCTAACTGAAAGATTCAAATACCAACCCAAAAGAGAGGCAAAGTTAGGGAATTCACAAAATTCATGGTGCCCTAAGGAAATGAAAGTAAGGAAAAAATAATGATTTGAAAAGTGCATACATCGGAGTGAAATTTGAAAAAGAAGTAATGTAACCAAATACTTTACATGCGTATAATACTGGAAACTCTGTGCTTTTGATTTGACTCCCAAGAAGAGCGCTCTCTAAGCGGCTCGGCATGAAACTAATTCCAGGTTTTCGACTAATCGTCGCGTGATTCGCCCTCTGATTGGTCGAAGACATGACGATCGGTCGAAAGTCTGAGAATAGTTTCATGCCGAGCCGCTAAGAGAGCGCTTTTGTTGGGAGTCACTTGTCCCCATTGGAGTTTCCTGTATTATTATGTAGAGTATTTGATGTAACCCAAAATTTTAAAAAAGTAACCAAAATTTTTCCATTGCCACTCAAATACCTAATGACTCATAAGCCCTCCTTGCCCATTTTTTTTCTCAATATTTTCGCTCATTTTGATATTTCGCAACTCCTAAAATCGAGGGCCAACATTTTGAAATATTTGAAAATTTTAATGAAAAAATATGCATTTTTTGTATAATTATGATTAAGATGATGTTGACGCTCACATCCGATACAAATGTTTTTTTGTTGTAGAAAATGATGATATTCTGAGGGAAATAAATCCATTAATAACTTTCCTTATAAAAGTGGACAGACTCTGAAACGAAACTGTAAGTACATCTCCAACCACATTACCACAATGCTGTCTAATTCTAATTTCTATCTACCATTTATCTTGATTTTTTTTTTGTTTAGGATTACCCTCGCGTGTTACGAGTTCTTCAAGAAAGTGTACGTCTATTCGATGACGAACTCAATTTGATCGAAGCTAACAGACGCGCAGAACTCGCTGCTAATGCTCGAGCAGCCAGAGAATAAACTAGAAGAACGGTAAGTTAAAAAAACATAAAACAGATAAGATTAAAAATTTCACCAACGTTTGCGCGAGATGGAGAAAATCAGAGAACGTCTTGAACCAACGAATCTATGCTGCAGAAGAACAGTTGATGCGGATTTAGAAATGCAGTGATTTTAGTCTTCAGATAATCATTCCAAGGAGCACCAGCAGCCGGTGGAGCTCAAGGAGCACAAACTGAATCGTTGGCTTGAATTTGTTTCCTCTGCTCTAGCCCTACGTAATGATCCGTAATAATCGACAGAAATTATTTCTCCAGGCACAGAAGACTTTGGAGGTTGTAATGGACCTCTCAACAGTGCGGACCTTTTCTTCGAGACTTGGCATTCAATACTTAGACTGAATTTGATCAAATTTCGGCATTTAATTAAAAAAAAGACAAATTATAACACGAACGAGAAACATAAATGGTCATTTGGAAAGATTTCTAGAAGAGAAGGAAGTATATGGTTGCTTTTATTGAAAAATGAACTGAGTTTATTCCTTTGTTTATTTACATTTCTTTGATACGAATTCATTTTGGTATCTTTTAATATGTAAAATTTTTGTAAGTATTTAAAATTGATTCAAAATTTTTGTAGATTTTTCATGGATTTAAAGGACATCTTCAGTAACTGGCTTAGACCGGGGAACCGGGTGATGGTTTATTTTGGCGGAGGTTACGCATATTTTCCAGCGATTGTAAGTATACTTTTTGAATATTTTTGCGCGTGATCTTTTTTCGGAACTTTGACTTCGACGGTTGCTTTTGCGTACGTTTTGTTCTCCCGTCTGTAGTCAGACGGGGTATAGAACTGTCTTGGAGCCTACGATTTAACAGCTTGCTTATCTACACTCCTTCATAATTTCAAGGTGGCTGCAGGAAAGCTATTCAGTAGCTTCACGCCAAAAATGAAGAAAAATGAATAATGAAAAATAAAGTGCAGCAGATTCAGGAAGTAAGTAGTCTTGTTAATGTTGGCTAAGGAAGATATCGCAAATAGTCAGATGTTCGATTTTTCCTTATTTCTTGCCCACGGGGCAAGTATTAAAAAAAGTGTAAAGAAATTTTCTCGTAAGCAGGGATGGCAGAGAGAGGGCCATGGACAACAGCGAAAGAGGACGCGGAGTACGTGGTGGACGTGGAATGAGTAGGTGGCCGAGGCCTTCTAAGACGACGTACATCACGTGGATGCCGAAATTGATGAAAATTTCTTGAAAACTAATCAACACTCTTTAACCCTTTGGGTCATGAGACACTTCCCATGGATTAAATCCTAAATGCTTCAGAATATATATTAAGACCTCACTAATAGTTACAAAAAATACCACAAAATTGAGCTTTGAGCTAATATTTGTCTCGAAAGTTGTCATTATTGAGAAATACCTCATTTCGAAGTTTCGACAAAGGAAAATGACACACATAAAATTTTTTAATGTGAGATGTTTAAATTCATGAGCTAAAAGATAATGGTCTGAAGCAAAACTCGCTCGAACATGAAATTTGTAATGGGATACAAAAAAAGAGACCATTTGAAGAAGTGAATTTGAGAACAGCAGTTCCAAAAGATGTGACGAACCAGTGAGTTTGAAATCGTTTGCTTCTGATGGAAGTACATACAAAACCAAAATCTTTGCCGCATAGAAAGCTTTTTTCAAAAAATTGACAATTCACGTCGAAACTTCAACTTGAAATCAAAATCAAAATTATCACGTCATAAAATTATATCTTTGTATTGATCATGTATCAGCAAAAAATCTTTGAAAAATGGTCAAAAATGAAATCATTGTTTTTGTAATCAAGTTTTTGATTTTTTCAAAGTAAAAAAATTAAAAAAAGAATTTTTGAAAAAAATTGGAAAACTTTAAAAAATTGTTACTCCGAGTTCAAGGTAATAATTTTTCCAATTTTTCCAAAAATCATTTCTAGTTCATTTTTTTGAATATTCATTTTTATTTTTACTTTGAAAAAATCAAAAATCTAATTTAAAAAACAATGAACCCAGTTTTGACCATTTTTCAGAAATTTTTCTGTTCATATATAATCAATATATATAATTTTATGAGGTGATAATTTTGATTTTGATTTCAAGTTGAAGTTTCGACGTGAATTTTCAATTTTTTGAAAAAAGCTTTCTATGCGGCAAAGATTTTGGTTTTGTATGTACTTCCATCAGAAGCAAACGCTTTCAAACTCACTGGTTCGTCACATCTTTTGGAACTGCTGTTCTTATATTCACTTCTTCAAATCGTCTCTTTTTTTGTATCCCATTACAAATTTCATGTTTGAGCGAGTTTTGCTTCAGACCATTATCTTTTAGCTCATGAATTTAAACATCTCACATTAAAAAATTTTATGTGTGTCATTTTCCTTTGTCGAAACTTCAAAATGAGATATTTCTCAATAATGCCAACTTTCGAGACAAATATTAGCTCAAAGCTCAATTTTGTGGTATTTTTGGTAACTATTAGTGAGGTCTTAATATACATTATGAAGCATTTAGGATTTAATCCATGGGAAGTGTCTCATGACCCAAAGGGTTAATTAAAAAAAAGACAAATTATAACACGAACGAGAAACATAAATGGTCATTTGGAAAGATTTCTAGAAGAGAAGGAAGTATATGGTTGCTTTTATTGAAAAATGAACTGAGTTTATTCCTTTGTTTATTTACATTTCTTTGATACGAATTCATTTTGGTATCTTTTAATATGTAAAATTTTTGTAAGTATTTAAAATTGATTCAAAATTTTTGTAGATTTTTCATGGATTTAAAGGACATCTTCAGTAACTGGCTTAGACCGGGGAACCGGGTGATGGTTTATTTCGGCGGAGGTTACGCATATTTTCCAGCGATTGTAAGTATACTTTTTGAATATTTTTGCGCGTGATCTTTTTTCGGAACTTTGACTTCGACGGTTGCTTTTGCGTACGTTTTGTTCTCCCGTCTGTAGTCAGACGGGGTATAGAACTGTCTTGGAGCCTACGATTTAACAGCTTGCTTATCTACACTCCTTCATAATTTCAAGGTGGCTGCAGGAAAGCTATTCAGTAGCTTCACGCCAAAAATGAAGAAAAATGAATAATGAAAAATAAAGTGCAGCAGATTCAGGAAGTAAGTAGTCTTGTTAATGTTGGCTAAGGAAGATATCGCAAATAGTCAGATGTTCGATTTTTCCTTATTTCTTGCCCACGGGGCAAGTATTAAAAAAAGTGTAAAGAAATTTTCTCGTAAGCAGGGATGGCAGAGAGAGGGTCATGGACAACAGCGAAAGAGGACGCGGAGTACGTGGTGGACGTGGAATGAGTAGGTGGCCGAGGCCTTCTAAGACGACGTACATCACGTGGATGCCGAAATTGATGAAAATTTCTTGAAAACTAATCAACACTCTTTAATAAACTTCAACAGCTAAAAATTTAATTCCACCCTCAGTACGATATTATCAATCAATTAAATCCCAAGTTACGAATTGCAATTGACACGTGTATGTCAACTTCTGCTGGAGGATCTAGATTAACTTAAAATTGGTCAAAATCCACTCTGGAGGTCGACTTCAATATTTAAATCGATTTTCACAATTTCATCTCGAAATGTAATATTTTTATAAGAAACTGAAACAACAAGGAACTATTTTCACTATTTTCGAAAATTCACCCTTAAATATTTTTTTAAAATAAATTTTGTTGGCAATTTTTTATGACGAAATTTTCATTATAATTTCAAGCTGACTAAGCCCCAAATACACCTTAGCGAGCGGTAATTGAAAAAAAAAACTATACGTACACCGTTGATGTACCAGTAATGAATGAATATAGGGCCAAGATATTCTATTTTTGAAAAATAGGTCAGCAGCAGGTGTTTGCGAGACGGTCAGGTTTAAGCAGTTGGCAAACGATCTAGCACAAAAAAATCGACCGTTTTTTTCTCTCAAATGGAAAATATCCTACATAGATCATATATGGTATCATTTTCGCATCTGTGTAGTTTTTTAATTCGTTATTCTTGTGGAGAATAATGTCTCGTTGGAGAGGAAATTTTTCAATTTGAATCGAATTTCTATCAGATTTACGACGATCTTGCAAGAATATTATTCGTAAATAGCACGAGAACAAATTTCACGGTCTAGAAATATTTCTGCTAAAAACAATTGATACAAAACGGTTTGAAAAAGTGAAAAACGTTCTATTCCAATGGAAATTGAAATAAATTTGACTGAATTTCAAAATGCATTGATGATAAAAAATATTCATATTTGAATTAATTATGAATTTCACAACGGGTTGATTTGTTTTTTTTTATCCTGCTAGTTTGGTTTTTTAAAATTTGTTCAATCAAAGCAATTTGTATTTCAAATTTGTTCAATCATTCGTAATAATGTCTTATAATGAAAATATTCTATTCAGATATAAAGAAGGTAATTATTATGAGTATTGATTATCTGACCTATACTTACAGGATATGTATCATTTATACATTAACAAATAATCGTGAAATATTTTTGCTTGTAGCTCTAGGAGTAAAAAATGACGATGAAAGGCATTATTGCAACAATTCATAACTTCAAAAAAAATGTATGCTGAGAAAGTGAATACGACGTGTACGTATGTCGATGATCAAATTTTATCGCTCTCATTCAGTTATTCCCGTCTAAAAATGTGTTCGTATGGCTGATAACACCATAAATACCAAGTTGATGACCTATTCGTCATCGAAAAGGCAGCAGCTGCATCTACAGGCCCCAGTAGGAGCAGAAAAATTTCCCCTCCATTTCAGGGCCTCTTTGCTTTGTTGTAGAGGAAGTTCTGCGAAATGATCGCTATCGTGTAGTCGATATTGCTAGCTGTCATCATACCACCAGGTCTGGGAAATACTCTCAAGTTGCCTCCTCAGACAAAATGAAGCCTTTTGGGGGGGGGGGGGTGTTTCTGATGATGATGATAGTGGTGGCTCTGACGGTATCAAGGTAAATATCTAATTATATAAAAAGGTGTTAAAGCGTAGGATCTGTAAATTTTTCATTGTCAAACGTGCGAGTCTATTATTTTCTTGCATTCTGTCTGCAAAAATCACCCTGAAGAAGGACCAAGTCGTTGCTCGCGGTTTTCCATGTGAAGAAGAGCCCCTTCTGAGGAACAAGTCACGAGAGTTGACTTGTCCACCTGTAAACCTATTCAACTTGATGACATTAAATTTGGAGATGATGTCCGCGAGGAGAAAAAGTTAAAGTTACTGAATCTACTAAGCAATTATCGCGAATGTGTTGCGACATCCCTGGCTTTTCGGGATTTGTGGTCTGCCTCACAAATTTTGTCGAAATTTATGAAGCCTGGGTTCGTCGTCTGGAAGGCAGAATGACGTATTTGTTGACTTACAAACTGTCACAGGACCACTTGGAAAGTTTTTTTTAGCGCTGTACGAAGTCGTGGTGGCTTTAGTAACAACCAGATGCAGTTTTTTCGTCTTCTTCAACCAATAATTCAACAACTTCAACCGAAGATTACCGCAAACCAATAATAAACTCCAACTCGAGAATTGGTTTTATTGAGATCAAGAGACGATTCGAATATTTTTATTCGCCCAGGACCAGCTGCCCAAGGTGATGCGGCAGACCATATTCAACATGTAGACCCAACAGTAATATTAGCTCAAGTTTCGTGGAAAATACCCGTCATATTAAATTGACAGATTATGCAATAGTACAATTACTCAATATTATTAAAGAAAACAGAAAAATTGATGTTTCATTCAGATCATGGGATTTTTACGAATACCCTACACTACCGTCAACAAGTTAAATATCGTGGCCATTACATTTTTCCCATTCTCTTCTTAGACCTCGTCATATTGCTGGGGCATTTCAAACAAATCGACGAAATGCTTACTCAAAAAATGTTTCCCTGTTTGATGAAATAGGTCTACAAACAATTCAACTCTTTTTAAATGATCGACAATTCCCCCAAGAAGCGTTGAATTTAAATTTTACTTTGAACTTTTTTTTTTCAATTTTTTGACAAGAATTTTTTATGCAAAAATAAAAAAATAAAAATAAAAAAAACGGACCAATTTTTCCAAATGAAAATATATTCGATTTGTTTTCAGCCAACAAGCAAGACGTGGTAGTCGCGAATTAGATAATTTCATTAGTTTTTTTCTTCTTCACAAATCCAAAAATTCAGGTAAAAAAGTCAAAAGGGTGAAAAATGGCAATAACGATAAAACTATGAAAAAAATACAATGATTTTCTGGATAGTTGGTTACGCAAGTTTGATTGGTTGAAAAATGATCAGGCTGCGGACAAAATGTTCTGCGTTCACTGCAGAGAATGGCATGATGTATTGAATGGGTTCCGTAGAAATACTTTCGTGGATGGCAACAAAAATTTTCGCATTGATTCAATTGCATCCCATAATATTACGAAATCTCATATAAGATGCTACAATAAAGCAAAATCAATTTTGCAATAATTTTTACTATAATATTATCGATGTATTCGTTGACCAAATTTTAAGAATTGTGATAATTTTATATTTGTTAGTCGAACCGTCGATCGAACTTGATAATGTATATCTTTGTCGACTTTTATTATACCTACCTATCTATATATTGAGTTTTTTTTTATAAAATGTTTATTTTCAAATTGTGACATTTATTTTTTAGTTTATTTTAAGTGATATTTATTTTTTTGCTTATTTTATATATCTAGGAACGTAATGAAAAAAATGTCTTCGTCGACTCATTAATCAAAATGTTAAAATTATCAAAGACATGGAAAGAAAATTGCCAAGTTAGGGTAGAGTTAAGTGTTAAGTAGTTCTTTTGCAGGGCATGTATGTTTGGGTTTATAATAAATGGAAATATTTGAGAGCATGAACGAATAATTTAATGTATCAATGTCATCAATTTTTTTCCATTTCATAAAATTTTCAATCAATATTTCACTCAAAAAAAGTTATCTTTTTTATTTGCACGATATAGTCACTAATAGTTTAAGATACAAACATCTCTTAAAAAGTTCGTAAACTCGTTACGTAAAGAAAATAAAATCAGCGAAGGTCTCCAAAAGTTCATATCTTTTTTTTGGAGATTTTCTACTCAAAAAATTTGAGATTTTTTACCCAAAAATTGAAGGTTTTTAAAAATGTAATGTTTATTCCAAAAAATTTTAGGAGTAATTATTCTTCATAAAAAAAATCAATAATTTTTTTCGTCTTGGTTTTTGGTGTCGTTTTTTTCCATTTTGGTCTCTGTAAAAGCATTTTTTTGGGGAGATACCTGTGCATTTTTCAGAAGGCACATGGTACATCAAATAAATTTGAACAAAATGTAGATCGACCTGCTCAAAAACTGGGTCCAAAGTGTAAATCAAAAGAGTGCATTCGTGCGAAGAAAATTTGTTCCACGATCTCGGAAGAAATACGAAACGAGATTCATGAAAAATTCTGGAATAACTTATCTTGTGATCAACGGAAAGTATTCGTTATCAACCACGTCAAAGAGGTTCCTAAAGCACAAAGTTATACTGATAGCAGTGAAAGTAGAAGAAAAAATAACTTTGCGTTTCATCTACCTGTTCCGAATAGTCCATGTTACACAGCAGAAGAAAGATACATGCTTTCAGGAATAACCTTACGCAACGACCACGAAGTGTTTTCAAGAAATAGGATCGGACAATGTTATACATCATTGAACACTATTTAAATGATGACAAAGTGTAGACACCCAAAAGGATTTTATAAACTGAAGATTAAAAAAGAAAAAAAAACGACATTGAAAGACTTGGTGCACGTTTTCCTATTTTGGGATAACCATAAAACTTTCTCCAGTACAAGGACATTGATGTCCTTCAAAACCTCAAGATACAAAAAACTTGGTGAAATATGGACATACGACACTCGATTCGATACTTTGGGTAAAAAAAGGTGGTATCCTACCTTCGCAATGTTTGCAACGTTTTGATTGACGATGATCGGTACTGACTGGCATCCTGCGGTACCTGGACAAGTATCACGAAGACAGACCCTTTGGTCGTCCGCTATCGATCCCATAACAATCACATTGTTGAAATCCGGCTCATAAAACCCGATTTACACACCTTCACGACAATCCCAATACATCAACCATTGACACTTGGCAATCCGAATAAATCGCCAAAAGAACAGTAACTCGATGACCAACACCTTCGAGTCTCTAAGTCCACAATAATTCACACCGATCATCTATATCACGCCGGCCAACATACCACCGGCGAGGCGATATATTCATTTACCGAAATGGAAATCCCTTCGAATTTTAACAGTCGCAAGAATTGGAAATTTTTTTTTTAAAAAACGAACGAACGAAAATCACGCGAAATCGGACGATTAAATGATTATACAAACAAATTACGACGACGAGAGCGCAGAATACATTGCATTTCCGAAGATCTTTCGGACGACTTCCGACAATCGCAACTGCTTATGTTCCATGGAATCTTTTTCTCCCTTCGTAAAAAAGCTCCTTGCGTCGTAGCGCATTCTTTGGCACCGTGCCGCACACGACGTACTCGTTCCGGACGCCCGCGAGAGCAACCCGTGACTCATTTTAATACGTTAACGACAGCCTGTTGCTGCCCCAATCCGTGCCCGCGTCGCCTATTTTTGATATTACCGACACGATTGGAGTGGCTGAGGGCAGGAGGGGGAGGAGAGCCGACGACGCGAATTTTCAATTCCGCGGAGTTGGGAGTCGCGTCGTCCAATATCGGCTCTTTGCCCTTACTCGCCGCGGCGTTGACACGATTAAAAATCAAAAATATGCACCTACACCAACGACGATGTTGCGTTTTGCTCCCCTACTTTGTCTGGAGTTTTTCGAAATTTACCACATGTTGCTCTGAATCTTCAAATTTTCAGGACTGGGTCAAGTCAATCCAACAAATCGGAAATTAAATAACCTCGAAGTCTCGAATAAAAAAACCAGAGAAAAGCAAACATAGATGATATGAATTTACCAGAAGACGTCGAAAATCCTGCAGCTCAGCCGGAGAATGACCAAAATTTTGAAAAGTTTGAAAAAAAAAATTCAAAGAGCGTACCTCAAAGGGTTAAAATACTTAGATTTTGATCAACAAATCTTGGTGATACAGGAATAGTTTCTCTTTCTACTGGTGTATTCGGATTCAAAATTAGATCATATATCACAGTCAATCTCGCTCAAGTGGTTCCACTTGCTCAAACATCCCTTAAACGCTAATAATCACACACATTAAAGGGATAATTGTAAAAAGCTTCGAACTGGGAACCCGACCTAAATCAAGCGAAGTCATACCAACCATACGAATGAATGAGACCCATCACCGGAGACCCACCTACTAAGTCTAACCCGATTGCGACATGTACATATATTATTATCTTTATTATCATATCTTACCTTAAGTTAGCAGTATTATCCTCATAACCCATTGTATATTATTATGTTATCCTAATCTAATCCTAATTGTAAGTAAATATAGTCTTATCTTTAACTAAACGTAAACTAATTATAAGCTAAATTCTCGCCCCCTGCAAGCAGGGGGCGATGGCCCCCAACCCAAGGTATTACCTAGGTTGGGGGCCTGGGGGTGTGAGAGGCACCAGCGGTCTCCCCCACCCTTACTTCTTAGTTTAAAGTCCTCATAAGTAAATAGCCACCCAAAAACTTTCGACTACCCTACTGTGCATGAGTGGAAAGCCTCCTGGCAAGTACACTCATGCACCAAAACAAAATTCGCTGAATCTAGGCTTTGGGCGGAAGGGACCTTGGGGTTCCCTTCCGCCCCCGAAAAAACACATTTATCTCATGGTTTCCAATCCATGGAAAGTACGAGTGCCTTTCCCCCTCTTCCTCTTCTCCCCCTCTATCCTTCTTCTCTTTCTCTCTCTTTTACTCTCCTTTCCTCTCCCACTAACCCTCTTTCTCTCTCCCACTAACCCCTCCTTTCTTTCTCTTCTTTCTTTTCCTTTCTCCCCACTCGTACTTACTCCTTGGGCAACTCCTCAAAATTCAATTTCCCGCGAAAGACGGGTCGGTGGCGGGCGCCTGACGGAGGGGGTGTGAGTTTCCCTTCCTTGGGGCGGTCTCTCTCGTGAAAGTGCCGGAATGTGTGAGCATGTTGAGCGTCACACCACCCCCCCCCCTGTTGGTTCCCGTTTTGGGTACCCTGCCCAAGGATGAGAACGAGTGGTCCCCGGCAGCGTGTGGTCCGACTCGTCTTCATCCTCCCCCTAGTCTTAAGCAAAATTCACCCCTCCCTTTTTCGATCTAATTTTAATCCTTTTTTTCCCTAGTTTTAAGAATGTATTTCTATCTTTATTTTAATTAATAGTTTTAAGATTGTATTTATTTTTAAAATTTTTTGTAAAAAATATTTCTCTAATAAATCTTTTAAAACCAAAAAAAAAAAAAAAAAAAACCATACGAATGATCCCCGCGAATTTAGAAAAAGAAAAACAAAAATCCTGCAATCTCAACGACGAAATAATCACTTAGTAGCTTATATCTTTACCAAACCCAAAACGTTTTCCTTTCAATCTACATCTAAAATCATGCACCAATAACCACGATGCAATTAAAACATTGTGTATTCGTCCCATAAAAAATTTCCATCGTGTATACAAGCAGCATCTATCTGGAAACACCTACGATGCGTAAGATCAGCAAAGTTGGCTTGTGTTGATAGACCATTTCATCGAATCTCATCGCGAAACAATGTACAAATTAATCTATCCTACTAGCATATCATCTTCACTATCGAACCAGTTTCTCAATCATTTTTTACAAAACTCTACACACAGCTTCTCCGAGAAAATCGAACAACCCACGTACGAAATTTCATTATTAATTAGGATACGAAGGGTAAAAAAATCCATTTGATGAACACACAGCGTTGAAACGTTTATAGCCCAAATAAAAATCATCATTTTCGGAGGAGCCAGTTGATTTAATACTTTTCACCACATATTGCGGTTGACGGAATTATGCGGCCGAAATCGGGAGTGAAATGACCGATCGCAGGCTGCATACTTATAACGTCGCAAATACGACGACGACGTCATTTCTAACCGGCACACACGCGGTAAACATTTGGCGAAAAGTTTTCTCCAAAACTCATGGAACATATAGATTTGTCTCTCAACAAGTAAACCCCGAATGATTAATAATGCCGGGTTTCAGGACACTAGAAAACGCGCACCAACAAAACAGTGTAAAGTAAATTACCTGATTATATAAACATAAGAAATGTTAACCTCATTGGCAACGCGTTACGTCTGAGAGGAGTCACGTAATAATCTGCGATATGAATGAAAAACATGTCTCACACAAAATACACGCATATAAGTGTATAGTATCATAGACGGAGAGAGAGGCGAGGGAAAAGAAAACATAATCTGTCATTAAAAAACAACATTAATACACATAAGGTACCGGCGGGTAATAATTTTCATTGTATAATAAATTATATTTAACTAAATGAATTCGGGGAAATTTTATATCAAAAAGATAGGAAATTTCATGAGCTTTCCAAATATGTGCATGAATGTTGTTTTTGAGATCGGAGTCTTGAAGTAATTCCACTTCAAAAAAAAAAAAAAAAAATAGCATGGTAGGGTAATATGGGCCATTCTTAAAAAAGTACTGGTAGGGTAATATGGACCCGTCATTTTTTGTTCTGAAAAAATTGATTTTCGCCAAAATTTATTCAGAAGGGTGTATTGTATCCACATATCAAATTTTAGCCGGATCGGATGAAAGGAAGTCGTTCTACAGCAATTTTTCAATTTTTTAATGGAAAATTCGACACTTTTCCACCTAAAATAGGTTCTATGGGCCGGATCTGGCTCATTTTTGGTATGTACATTCATAGGGACCTAACACACTCTCATACCAAAAATGAGCTCCATTTGGTGATCGCGACTGGAAAACTATCAATCTACTTCGTAACTTCCTTCGTGAGTTCAAAGAGACTACAGAAATGTTATCCCGAGACAAAATCCCATCTATCAATGTAGCCCTCGTTTTTCGAGACGAATTGGAGTCCAAGCTAAAGATTAATAAGAACGATCCGATACGCTTGCAGCACATAAAAACTTCAATTTCAAATAAATTTGATCATCGGTTTCCTGTGACAGAAATAGTGATTCTTGGAGCTCTCTTGGATCCCAGATGCAAGTCTTTAACATCTATTCCTGATTTTGTGAGAGAAGTTTATCCACCAACGTCGAAATTATCAAATAAAGTTGCTATAGTACAGTTTCTTATCTATACAGTTGAGAAGTATGTAGTGGTAGAAGAACCCTATGTCACACAGTCAGAAAATGATCTCAGTGCAGCTAATAAGACGACTAATACTAATGGTAGTCAAACACGCAAATGCAAAATAACATCGTTGGCTCAGAAACATTCTTCATCGATCGATAATGACTGTTCTTTAAAGAACGAAGTCGAATCATACCTCCAAATATCACTCGCTAAAGATTCACCATACCTCGAGGATACAGCAAATATATTGAATTTTTGGAAAGAGTCTACATTCCCCCATTTAGCAAAATTGAGCCAAAGAATTTTGTGCATACCAGCTACCAGCACCTCCGCCGAACGTAATTTTTCTACCGCTGGAAATACAGTTACCAAAAAAAGAGCCTCTTTAAATCCACTTACAGTTAACAAAGTATTGTATTAGTCGCCGATTAAAGTTAACCGAGGTTTAACTGGCCAAAATCGGCCGGTTTAGCCAATCGCGTAACTCGGTTTGCGCTCGTTTAACTAAACGGAACTTAACAGACGACTGTACAACTAGCCCTTAGATGAAGTTATAGACACTGGACCTAACCCAAGATACCCAACCCGCCGCCATATTGGCCTGATATCTTGAGTTATTCCAATTTATCCCGCTGGGTGCAGATGAGCGCGCTGTTCTCGTTTTTTCAAAGTGATAAACAAAAAAGTACGCGGAAAAACACGTTGTATGTGATTTGAATTATTTGATTTCTGTTATTTATTCTGAAAATTGTCAATTCAAATTGAAATTCACAATAAATAAAACTAAAAAAATATTCTGCCTCTCATGACAAAATGTTGGATTGTATCAGTTATAAAAAATGCAACTCTTTAGATGATATCTTGGACTTCAGGAGTTTGTTTTTATAAAAATTCGACTGCAGCGCCATCATCTGCACCCAGCGGGATAAATTGGAATAACTCAGGTATCCGGCAGGGTACGCGGGACCCTCCTACCCGGAGTTGGGTATCTTGGGTTAGATCCAGTGTCTATAGATGAAGTCTTATGATTCTTGCTTTTAAGCTTGAACCAGTGTGTATTTGTTCAGCAAAGCCGCGACGGACGGCGGTTAGTTTGCTCTTTGGTGAGCAGGCTGCTGTCTGTCGCAGACCTGGAGGCTGTGTTCACACGGCCACCACATTATGTACACACCTTTGGGTGTGTAATTAATTCTTTTAAAGAATTTTTGGTCATTGGTAGCTTGGTGGGGGGTGGTTTATAGGTTGTTAATAAAATTGGTTGGGAGTTTTATCATGTGATAAGGTAAACAAAGCATGGTTGGCCTGGGTGGTTTTTTTTGGTCAATGTCAATGTAATTACCATATGAAAGTTTTTATTTTTAACTTTTTTTTTTTGTTGGGAAATAAGGAGGATTTATGTATTTAAGGTAAAGAGTAGGGTTTGTGAAGTGCATAAACCCTCTTATCGTGAATGGGTTTAAGTATCATTTCTTTGGTAAATTTACATTGGCTGTTGTAATAAAATATTTTTAAAAGGTAAATAAGGTGGGGTTTTGCCTCTCTGTAGCAAGCAATAAGTTTGGGTTTCTTAAATTCTGTGTAACCTATGAGAACATGTTTTTTAGGTCTCAGTTGTAAGTTGCTTTTTTTTTTTTGGCAAAGAAGGAGGGTTTTATCTAACAGAGGGTTCGTGTATCTTGAAACACAAACCCTCTGTTTTGTAATTAAAATGGTTTATGTATTTATGGTAAAGAGTAGGGTTTGCATAGTGCATAAACCTTCTATGAATGGGTTTATGTATTATTTCTTTGGTAAATTTACATTGGATTGGGTTTTTAATGTGGTAATAAATTTTTTAAAAGGTAAATAAGGTGGGTTTTTGTCTCTTTGTTTGTAGCAATAAGGTTAGTTTTCTTTAATTCTATGAAACATATGAGAGGACATGTTTTTTAGGCATCAGCTCAAAGCTGATTGACCATTATACCATCAAAAGAGTAGATGTATCCATCATCATCATTATGAAAATTTAGTTATAAATAACAGGGTTTGTGTCTAAACAAATCAATGTTATTTTTTACCTTATAATGGAAACATGTACTTTGAACGACTCTTCTTTTGATGGTTTGACGGTCAAACAGCTTAGAGCTGAGGCCAAAAAACGTAACTTCAAAGGTTACTCAAAATTAAAGAAAGCAGCACTTATTGCTTTCTTAGAGGAGCATGATGTAGTGACAGAGGTTGAAAATTTCAACCGCTTTGAAAAGTGTGCTAATCCAAATCCTTTTTTTGTTGGGCCACTTTGGCACAATTTTTGACACACCACGTTTAGAAACGTCCTACCACTACAACACAACACATCCATGATGGCCTAGGACGACCTAAACTGACTGGACCAAAAAGTGTGCTAAAGTGACCCATATACTACTTTTGTATTTTCACCAATTACAAATTCTTTCAATTCATCCTTTCGAAGTTGAGTTGTTTGCTTGAGTTGTAGTTCAATGTAAATCCGCGTACTTTTGTAACTGTTGATACGTACTTCCCGTTTCTGTCCACTACTTGTCATGAAATTGTGTCTTATCATTTTTTAGTATTTTCACTCTCCTATAGGTAATTGGTAAAACAGAAACTTCTTTGGGCGATGACAGTTTGTGCCATTGCCCAATTTGAAGAAGCGTAAGAATCATTAGTTTGATCTTTCGACATTACCATTTTTTAAGAGAATTTTTGAAGACAAAATAAGCTCGATTGGTGATGCCGAAGCCCGACTTTTCAGAAGTGGCAAGGCAAGGGTGCCTGGCCTGTGTGAATGGTGTTCCTCAAAAAGTCTGCTATCCATGTGAGCACATGAACTTCTGCAACCCTTGTCTGGAGATGGCCAATAGGGAACGGTTTAAGTGTCCTACATGCAGGGTTGATTTGGTGCTTGGACACAGTATATTTATTGCATTATTTTTATTTACCACACAGGATAATCGTAGTATATTAATTTGAAATTAATCATTTGTTGTTTATATAGGAAAAAAACAGTAAGTACTAAAAACCGTTAAGAAGACATCAATCAAAGATTACGAATATTTTTGGAAGATGTTTGAAAACTTTTCAAGTGAATTCGTATAAAAAAGTAAGTAAATCAATTTTTTTTTTTGCCGACCTAATAAAAATTCAAAAATCTATAAAAACAGGTATTTTGACAATTTTTTCAAATTGTAATAGATTTTAGAAATTGCATCAAATTTTGAAAATAATCCTTGTCCTTTGAAAAAAACAAAAAAGGTCTTCGTCAACAATTTTATTAATAACAGAAAATGGTAGTAAACTAAAGGTAAAGAAACGCTACAATATCAAGTAAGTTCCCCCTTTGCATTTTTGAAACATCAACGTAAATATTCTCATCCGGCGTATTTCGTTAAAATTTCCCTCGAAACTTTAATTATAGACGTATGACTACGTGAAGCGAAAATTTCTTCAACGCGAATATAAAGTGTGAAATACTCAAGCGACCAGCGCGTATAAAAATTAAGAATATCGCGCGATATATTTAGTGAGCGAATTAACAGTCTCTAAAAGACTTCGTATTAATGTGTGTTTATATTATAAAAGACAGGCGAGATTAATTCACCGGACAAGTGTCACCGCTGGCCACGATGCCATGGAAGTCGACTTCAATTTTTTCGGTGGGCGATAGGATACTGGTCTGTGGTGATAAACGTGTACATCGCCGCGTACACGTCACCCTCGCCAGTCGCTTCCTCCAGCAACAACGCCTACCACGTAACAATTGTCTAGGTAGTCTCGATTAAAATATTTTCAATTTCATTAAAATATATAATAATCAAATCAAATCAATTTTTCTATAAAAATTCTGTGGATCGTTTGTTGGATGTTTATGTCGATGCCGATTATGCTAATGACGTTACTGATAGGAAATCTACTACCGGATTTGTTTTTCGATTTAAAGGTAACCCTATTTTTTGGGCGAATCGCAAACAAACTTTGGTGACATGTTCATTAGGGTGGAGTGAAAATAAAAACATATCTCGGATTTCGATCAAACTCGCAGAGGTGGTTTACTTTGAGTTGAGAACCTCCCAAAAAAAATTTGAGCCGCTACCTCTCAGGGGAGCGGAGCTAGGGGCTCTCAAAGTAGGGTCTTTTTTGAAAAAAAAAACGCGGTTTTTCGCTATTTTCGGGTAGTTCCAATCGAGTTACCCCCCACCGCACCCCTCTGAAAAAGTGCAGTTTGAGTTTCTACACATCCCTGGACCATCGATTTTGAAATTCGATACCACTTACGTCTACCAACCAGGGCTTGAAAAGTTGCAAATCGTCCATTTTTTTGCTTGTTTTTTTTTTTTGAAATTCGGACTTTTTAACTTTGTTACTTCGCGGTTCGACAAAAAACTGGTTGTCTTCACCTAGAATAAAATTTTGATGAATTTTTTTGAAAAATTTCATCCCAGTGCTGCCAACTGCACTGAACTTGAAATTGTGAAGTATATAAATAATCATATGAGATGAAAGTGCATTAAAAAAAATAGATACTTTGAAAAAAAAAAAAATTGCCGCACCTGTTTTAAGCGATCAACATTCTAAAAAATTTTATAGCTGAGCTGACACGTATGATAATAAATTCACCCTAAAACAGTTCGCCTAAAAAATCGAGCGTTATTGATGAAGGCTTTATTTTATGAGAACTCAATAAAATAATTAATTTATGCATCAACGTGTCATCGCATTTTTTTTGTTCCGACTTGCATGGCTACACTAGAGCTCGAACCAGCGCGATTGAAATTTCACACTCCATGGTTGCGGATAAAATTGTTAGTTTATACTTTGACGGAAAAAAAGATAGAACGATGATTAATAAAAAACTTTTCGAGGATCAAGTTACACATAAAACGATTTATGGAAAAACCTTCATCGATGAAGAACACATAAGAATTTTAACAGAGCCGGGTTCGAAGTACTTGGGGTATGCTACTCCCAATGGAGGCTCTACTAAGGAAATCGTAGATAGTATTATAAATTTTGTCGCCGTTCGTGGATTTAGATGTTTCTGAGTTGACTGTATTAGGATGTGATGGCCCCGCAGTTAACACTGGCTTTAATGGAGGTGTAATTCGATTGTTGGAAGAACACTTCAAGAGACCATTCCAGTGGTGCGTTTGTTTGATTCATATGAACGAGCTTCCCTTCAAGCATTTGCTAAAAAAACTAGATGGAGTGGCTTCCGGACCGAATTCTTACACTGGAGACGTAGGGAAATTATTATCCAAATGCGAAGAACGCGATGTTGTGGAATTCAAGAGTATCGAACATAACCTACCGGATGTTTTCCAAGATTTGCAGAAATGCACCGTTACTGATGACCAGAAATATTTGCTGGAAATGGTACATGCGGTAGCAAATGGGTCGGTAAGCCCACTTTTGGCGAGTAAGAAGATTGGCAACTTGAATCTGGCTAGGTGGCTTACTACTGCGTCGAGAATTCTCAGGCTGTATGTGAGTACCACAAATCCATCGAAGAATTTGGTGTATTTAACAACTTATATTGTGCAAGTATATGCGCCAATTTGGTTTAAAATCCGTTTAATGCCAACGATGAAAGACGGAGCGCGCGTTTTTTATGAATTAATTCGTCTCTCCCGAAATTTAGAAAAATCTATAACAGATATAATTGATCCGATAATTTCTCGAAATGCGTTCTTTGCTCATCCCGAGAATATTTTGCTGAGTATGGTAACCGATGAAGACAGCGAAACACGTGAAAATGGATTGAAAATGATAAAAAATCTAGAAACAAAACCATCCAACGAAGTTCGGTGTTTTAAAGTACCAAAACTAAATTTTACAGCCAAGAGTTATGTAGAAATGATCGATTTTGAAAAAGAGAAGATCTCGATTCCACCGATTTTAAAAAAATATACTCGTGACAATATTCCAGACTTTCCTAACAACATGCAGTCTGTAGAAAGGCTAGTAAGAGTAGTGAGTGAAGCATCTTCATCCGTTTGCGAAGACGAACGTAATGGTTACATTGAAAACAAATTGAGAAATCGACTAACTTTACCTAGATTTAATACAAAAAAAGATTATGTTATGAAGAAATAAACGCGATTTTTAAAATTATTTCTTACAAACATCAAGTTATTATTTTTTATTCAAACTTTTCCTATAATTTTCATGTATTTTTTTTTTTCTTTTTTTTTAGGTGTAGTACAAAAAAGATTAGGTACTTATGTAAGGAAAAAATGAACGTGATTTTTTTTTAGAATGATTTTTTAAATAAAAATATCAATTTTAATTTTTTTTTTTCAAACTTTTCCTAAAATTTTCGTGTAAAATATTTTCAAGTCAAGTACTATTAATTTTAATACCTATTTTATGTAAATTTTTTCCAAAAATTTTCTTAGACCTTGAATGTTTTTTTAAGTTAGAAATTTTGTAACAAAACTATTCATGAATTGCTTTTAAAAATTATTTCAAAGTGTTTGTAATTTATTTTCAAAAATTTTGTTTTCCTACCAATAAAAGATAGACATTTTTGGTAATGTATAATTTTTCAATCATCATAATATTGTTCGCAGTTTAGCAGTTGGCAGCACTGGGATGAAATTTTTCGAAAAATGTCATCAAAATTTTATTCTAGGTGAAGACAACCAGTTTTTTGTCGCACCGCGAAGTAGCAAAGTTGAAAAGTCCGAATTTCATAAAAAAACAAGCAAAAAATGGACGATTTGCAACTTTTCAAGCCCTGGTTGGGAGACGTAAGTGGTATCGAATTTCAAAATCGATGGTCCAGGGATGTGTAGAAACTCAAACTGCACTTTTTCAGAGGGTAACTCGATTGGAACTACCCGAACATAGCGAAAAACCGCGTTTTTTTTCTTCAAAAAAGACCCTACGTTGAGAGCCCCTAGCTCCGCTCCCCTGAGAGGTAGGGGGCTCAAATTTTTTTTGGGAGGTTCTCAACTCAAAGTAAACCACCTCAGCGAGTTTGGTCGAAATCCGAGGTATGTTTTTTTTTTGCTCCACCCTAATGTTCATCTACTGACGCCGAATGTTTTGCGATGAGTGTTTGTCTTATCGAAGGTTTATGGTTATAATAATAATAATAATAATTTGAATAATTGATATTTCAGATCATTTAGGAAAAATATATATATATTTCAACATGTAACTTCGCGTCTTCGCTAGTACGCATAGATAAAAGACTAACATCTAGTATGGCTAGTACGTGTAGTCGTGTACGTTGTAATGGAATTCGTTTTCGTGTTTTTCTGTCTCGGTTTTCGCGTTTTCGGACGATTAATTAATAAAATTCGAACTTAATTCGCAATATTCGGCTCTAATTCGCGTACAGATGAAGATTCCAGTGACAAGCTGTGACGAAATCCTCGATTTTATAATCGGATTCGTAAAGATCAGTTTTATCCAGTGGACCGTATGGAATAATTCTAATTTCAGTGAGTGGATTCTAATCTGTTTCGTTTTCTACAGAAGACTAGCAAATTGGTTTTTCCTTGTAAAAAGAAATATGCCATTTCGAGAGCATGAAGTCTCGCCATGGGTGAAAGTTCAAAAAATTTTACCATCTAATGCAGTTGCGGGAAAAAAAAGAATAAATAAATAAGTAAATAAATTGAAAAGAGTGGTAAAGATAATATGGGATCCATTACTTTCAATTTTTACAATAAGCAAGACACAATGGGAGGTTGTATTCATCACATGAACAAAAGAAAATAGTACAGAAGATGAATATCGTCAAGCAACAGGTAAGAAAACCATTCTCGAAAATGGATATGAATGGAAACTTAGAACCACATTTCAATGGAAGATACTCTAAATATGACTACCTATGTAATTTCGAATATGACATATCCTGATTTTCTTACATTTGTGAATTATTTTTTTAGTGAGTAAGTTAATGCACTGTTTATGATGACCATAATGAAAATTATCAACATGAAATGCGAATTCATTTGTTTTTTCCTTTTTTAGGTATGTCAACTTCTGTCACCAAACTGACTGATTTAGGAGATCAGTACCCTTCGTATGGCGTTAACGTTGAAGGGGTGGTCATCAAAATTTTAGAATTAAAATCATTTAACAAATTGTAACTGTATATCTGAGGCCTATAGGATTTTATTCATCTTAGGTACTTTTTTCAGATCGAATGTTTGGTATACGCAACTCGACCTTTTTTCCCTCCCCTTCAGGTCCAGTTTCCTTTCCCATCCTTTTTGTCCATTCTCGGCTTTCTCCACCAATTACATCACGTCTTCTTCTTTATTTCCGTCTTCACCCCTTTTCTCCTGTCAATCCTTCGTCCTTTCGAGCTGCGTATATCGCACGCGATCGATTACATTAATAAGAGTCTATATTTGTCCCTACGTGGCGTATAGTCTCAAATAAGAATCTCATTATCTGGTCATAGTGACCGCCCGTATTTTACTTTCAAGTATTAATTTTTAATTCGTTGTGCTATGAAAATCTATCTGGTCATAGTGACCACAAGTGAAGTGTGTTGGCGAAATAAACGATTACTTTTTGTGAAATGCGTATGTATATTTTTCAAAAAATAATTTAATCGAGGTTTTCCAATTTTCCTAAAAAAATCTGGATTAATTTTGTCGCGTTCGTGAAAATTACGTTTCTCGGATTTTCGCGTTTAACGAAGAAAAATATAACGTGACAAAATCATCAGTCAGGGAACACATAATTAACAAACCCAATGACGACCCTTACACTGTAATTAAAAACAGCCTGCTAGCAGCCTGTGAATAACCCGAAGAGGACAAAATCCAAAAATTGTTGAATGAATTACAAATGGGCGATAAAAAACCTTCTGTACTCCTACGCGAAATGAGAAATTCAGTCGGAAAACCAGTAGATTTATCTATGACGATTTGATGGCTATTTTCCGAGATCGTTTTTGGTCACCTGTTAAGCAGGCAAATGTTCTTGATCATCTTCGAAAATTAAAGCTAGCTAATACCACAGCTGAAACGATCGAAGAAGAAATTAAAAGCTGGATTGATGCAGTCTCATTAATTGAGCAAGGTCGCCCTACTGAACATTCAATTATCAACTAGGTAACTCGGTGTATCGAAATTCGAAAACTGCACTATGTATTGTGTAATCACATCGCGACTAGAACCTACGACTTCGACGGTTGCTCGAGAAGGGTTTCATTGGCAGTACGTCTTCAATCAAATGCCTCTCAATGATCGGGAGATATCGGTTTTGTGGATCACGAGAAATTGTGGTTTGATATCGACTAATCTAAACCCTTTCGATGTTTCGAAGTGCAAGTTGTTTTCTAAAACTATGACTTCCGTTCAAATCCACATGTAATGTTAATGACTACACCCATTAAAAATAATTAAAATCGTCCGATGGCCAAACTCTCACTTACCCCGCCAACCCCTCAAAACAAATAACGCCAGCTTACACAAAAACAAAAAATTAAATTAACACCAAATAAATCGGCACCAAAAATCCGATTTATTACGCTCATAAATGTTATGTTAGTGTTTTTCGAAAGAAAGAAAAAAAAAGAAGAAAAAAAAACCTTCAAATTAATTTGCTTGATCAAACTCGCACCACTTCACCAGCATAAGATCACAAACTCATTCCAAAACCGCGAGTAAACTTCTTCGTATAACATGGAATCTTATGCCAAATCTAATGCATATCCATCCTACTGTGAAGCTATTTAGCGTTCATATGGGCAAAGTCAAATACACACGCCACAATGTAGTATAACAATATGTCTGAAATTTATTCCTATTCCGCCTTCGTTGTTGCGAGAGCGACGAGACGAGGCATACAAACTATGGAAGTAAGCGACAAAATGAAAATAAAATTGAAAAATATCTCCATCTTTATGCCAAAATACCGAAGAAATGGGCAATATTAATCACGCGCATTCAACAACGGTATACATAGTCGTACATATAAAATGTTTCGCATAGAGAAGCCATATTTCATACTTATAATTGGTCTTATTTCTTCAAGTGCGTTTAACTCGACTCCGCGTACAAACACGTGTATAAAAATACCACAGTTATGTGCCTCTCATCACTCTTTCATGCTTATTCGATCGACGAGACTGAAATCGAATTTTCTTTTGATCGTTTTCAATACAGCTTTCATTAATAGGCAATTTCAAAAAAAAAAAAAGTTTCATCAAAGTATTGAATTATTTGCACAGAAAAACATCAATTATTCAATTCACCTCTTCAAATATCACTTTCACGATAACAGAAAAAAAAAGTCAAAGACACTTTCATTCAAAGGTTATACACCCTTCTCCTTCAATACCACAATCTAATGTCCACATCTGGAACAAAATTTCGATGAAAAATAACCATCTCGTCAAGTGTTCTTTTACACTATGTGAAAAAAATCACGGAGGTATAAATCCATTCCGACCCCTCCTCTCATCTCATCACATCAACCCGTTAATAAAAGCAATTAGTATTTCTGGCGCTAAGCATCGAGCTTAATAACCCGTGAATGCAAACAACACCAACCACACTACACGTATACAAAACACGGTGATAATTTCATCATCAAAGCGAAAAATTATAAAAATTACTCAATTTTAATAAATAGCCCGTGAAAATAATCAAAAGAATAATTCTGTTGTAAATGCGATAAAAGCCTCTTTCGAACGATATTTCGCCAAATTAACTTATATTTACTAATATCAAATTTGAACTGACGACCGACGCGACGTGGTGATTTTCCATACACTCGTCTCATCTGTTTGCATCGTGTACACCTTTAGCACATATCAGCACCTTTCCAACATCATACAAAAGCAACATTCGTGCTGCTTTTAAAAATAACACCAATTTTATGCAACATTTTTCTTAACCTATCCACAGCACACACATGCGCATGCTTTTTGTACTTTGCCACGTCATGTCATCTAAGTGTTTTTCAAGAAGATTTACTACTCGTAGTTATGCTGCTTTCGATTCAGTCAAAAAGAACATAGGGTAAATGTACTGGTTCGTGACATGGGACTAGTTTGTGACACTTTTGTAAAAAATTGTAAATACTAAGGTAAATTACGCGTTTTAACTAAAGTGATCTATTTTTCCCTGAAATTTCGATCTTTCCTTGTTCTGAAACTTCTCTTACTTTTCATCTGTGGAAATGCTTTCTTTAAGAATACTGCTGTTCAAAAATCCACATACTCGAATGCTATAAAATTAGCCGGTTTTTTAATAGCAAGAACAAAGTGACATGTGTGTTTCTAGTTCATTTTCTCGTCATTTTAATTCGAAATTTTTGTGAAGATGGCGAATAAACGAAAGAGAAATGCTAAAAGAAGCAATAAAAGTAAGCAAAATTAATTTCTTTCAACTATAAATATATTTAATTGGTAATTTTTGAACTAGTACATCAAAAATGACGATGTACTAATTTGTGATGCATGTCAAATTAACTAGTACAATATATTTTTACCACTAGTACTGGTTTGTGACTTTCTTATCTTTCAACCTTTTTTTTTCAGATAAACGATTGAATTATTCACCAAATAAACTGGGTCGAGCACTGAGAACAATTCGAAATGGTGAAATGAGTGTTAATGAAACGAGTAAACGTTTTGGGATACCACGAACCACACTGCTGTATAAAGTACAAGGTAAACGACCCGAAAAAACCCGAAGACCCGGACCAGAATGCATGCTTGGTATGATTTTCACTGCTTACTCGATCAAATTGACAATTAAAACAACAAATTTGCGTTATATTATATCACTTTTATTCAAATCACAGGTACACAAAACGAAGAACTTCTTGTCGAATGGATACAACAGGTATCAAAACGAGGATTTCCATTGACAAAGACAGCATTATTTCATTCTGCAAACGAACTTCTAAAGCAAGGACACGGCAAACTGGTTATTACCTTCAATGCAGGAAAAGGTCCTGGGAGGCGATGGTTTGAAGGCTTCATGAGGAGGCATCCAACGATGACATTAAGGGCAGCGGAATACGTCCATAAAGGAAGAGCAGCGGTGACTGAAGAAAGTATTCGAAAATGGTTTGAAAATGTATGTATTTAAATGTAATTACTTATTTAATTCGAGTGAAAATTTTGAATACTTACCTTAGTCGATATGTTTTATGATCATACACAGATTTTCGCGGATTTGAAGGATCACATTGATATTTGGAATGATCCAACCAGAATTTTTAACTGCGATGAAACTGGCGTAGTTCTTCATCCAAAAAGCAGACCTGTACTTGCCACCAGAGGCCAAAAAAACGTTTACGATGCCAGCGGAACCTGCAACAAAGAAAACATGACAGTTCTGATTACTGGCAGTGCAGCTGGAAATATTGCCCCTCCGTTAGCGTTGGTTTCGTATAAAAAAATTCCATCGGATATAGCAGCCACTGCGAATCCTGAATGGTCGATTGGACGAACTGAAAATGGCTGGATGACGTGTCAAAGTTTTTTCGAATATATTGCGAATGTTTTCGAACCTAGTATCAAAAATATACCAAAACCAGTCATCCTATTTCTTGACGGTCATGGAAGCCACATATCGTTGCAGCTCAGTCAGTTTTGTTTGGAAAAACAAATAATTTTAGTCGCCTTACCGCCAAATGCAACGCACATCCTTCAACCCTTGGATGTAAGTTTTTTTGGACCGTTGAAGAAATTGTGGAGCCGCGAACTGGAGAATTTTCTACTGACGAAAAAAATCGAACCCAGGAAGTGCCATGTGTTGCCTATTTTAGAAAACCTTATAACGAGGCCAAATTTTGCTCAAGATCTCATCAGTGGCTTTAGAAAATGCGGCCTTTACCCTTACAATCCTGACGCAGTTGACTACACGAAATGTCTCAAAATTGATGAAAATACGATGCAAGAAAACTGTACAGAGACCCAAGCCAATAATATCGTTTGTGACGACGCATTGAAACAATTTGAACTACAGCTGCCAATTTCTATTAAGAAACAATTCGATGAATTGGGTCTAGATAAGGAATGGTCCGGAAGTAAAGAACTGTTGGGTCTTTTCAACTTTTACAAATCACTGAAATACAATTTGAGCTTCGAACTTTTGCCTGGAAATGAACTATGTACCTTGAATAATTCTAATTCGCCAGAAGGTAGTGATATTTCGGATGGTATGCGGGGAATAGAACCAATTTATTCACCAGAAAATGGTGAGATTATATTTTATCAATTTTTGTAAAAAACTTTTGTATATTTATACTTACCCATATCTTTCAAATTTCAGAAACTGATTTCGAATTTACGTTTTCTAACGATATATTTGAAAATCTCGAAGCTGAAGGCCATGTGGACTTGGATGTTTCAGTTACTTACGGTGATATCCCAGACATGCCAGTACCCAACGATGATTTTAATCAGAATGATTTGAATACGACTTCCACAGCTACGACTTCCACAGCTGATACTCCTTCTGCTTCTGTCTCCTGTGTTGAAAATTCAAATACGAACGTAGTACTCGATCTCAGTCTTGCAGTGCCATCTAATCCGACTTGTAATTTGAAAAACACACCTGTAGTTCCCACATCATCTGAGAAAAATGTCGTTACTCCTCCCACAGCATCATCATCGACGTCATCTTCATCTGGAAAAAGTGTTGAAGAAATTTTAAATTCTATTGTAAGATATAAAGAGAAAGATTCGACTCCAAAAAAGAAAAATTTTCGGAAGCAGTTGAAATTACCCTCGGTTATGACCAGTCAAAATTGGATTGCTTTAAAGACTGCATCAGAGGAAGAAAAAAACAAAGCTGAAAGAATGAAAGAGGATCGTAAAAAATTGAGAAATTTGAAACAAAAGGAATTCGAAGAAAAGAAAAAAAATGCCGCCAAAAAAAGAGAAGAACTTAAAAACTCAAGAGTAAAGGTAATAATATTGGTCTTGGTTAGGTATTACTTACACTTTTTTGTACATATCAATGATACCTAATTTTGAAATGTTCTCAATTTTTCAGGAACGTGTCAAGAGAAAATCGCCATCCGTAGAAAATGTGAAAAAGAAAAAACCAGTTGAAAATTCAATTCAGAGAAAGCCATCGTCAGTTGAAAATTCGTTGCCTGCCAAAAATCCAGTAAAAATTCAATACAATTTTTTCTCATTTCTCTCAGTAGGTACTTACCTATTTACTAACCTTTTTTTTTTGTTGTTAGATTACAGAAGTTATAGAGAACCCAAAAGAAGTAGAAATTGGAGATTGGATCGTGGCTGAATACGACGTTCCGAATTCTCAACCCAGGCGTTATATTGGAAATATTTTTGAGGTCAAAAATAGTCGACTTTTTGCCAGATTTTTGCGAGTACGAATGACAAGAGAATTCAATGGATTTGTATTTTCTTATCCGGATGTTGAAGATATATCACACGTAAAGTTCGAGCAAATCAAAAAACTTCTTCCACCGCCAGCTGTGTATGGACGTGGTCTTCTCAAGTTTAACATTAATTCGAAAGATTTGTAAACTGTGAACTCAATAAATATTTTACAGACTTACTTACTTGCTTTCTACTTCTTTATTTTTTCACATTTTCATATGGAATAAAAACATCAAATAAAAAACGAGATGTATGTGTCATTGTAAAAACAGTTCTAACACAAAAAATATATATTAATGATTCACTTTTAAATTCACATGTACGTGTAATTAGGTAGGTACATACCTATTCGATTTCAAATTGCAGAAAAATATGTACCTGTCACAAACTAGTACAAATCAGTCGAACTAACTAGTACAGCTGTGTCACAAACTAGTCCAAATGATTTTTTTTTTTTTTTAATTAATTTAAATAAAATTGTGATTAGGTAGAATAAAATTAAAAATGCATTACGATTTGGAATCTATACACCTTTCTAAAAATCAGTCTCCCAAATTCCTACCTCTTTTTAACAATTTTATGTTAGTGTTACAACTTGAACTAGTGCTTAATGTGTCGCGAACCAGTACAATTACCCTAATACATAGTGGAGACACTAACTACAATTCACAAGAACTTTTACTACCACACTACCATTTCATGGATGTGTATTCCCTATGTCAAATGCACTGGAAGGTTTCATAATAATTTGGCTCGAAATTTCTACCAGACTGACTCGTGCTTTTTCATTACCTGCCTCCGAGTTGCGACTCAGTACTATGTATCTGATCAAATGCGCTCAAAGACAGGCATTCTTGCCTGAAATTTTGTTGTTGCAGGACGGCAAACCAACTTCGCCCCACAGAATCTTAGTCAAAGTTGAGCCTTATCTTGATGAAGATGGGCTGCTTTGTGTTGAGAAGTGACTTTCCAATGCAGAAATTTCGTTCAACAGCAAACTCCTGTCAAGCATTGGATCGCTGAATTATTAGTAATGCATTATCACCATTTTTATATAAAAAGAAAGTACCATAGAGGACGGATGGTAAGAGAGCAATGGGTATTTGGAATTATATTGATAGATATATTAAGTGTAAGTTGGTTGTGCTACAAGTAATTTTTTTAGAATTCTTAAAAACACCCGATGCTTGTGGTCATTTAATTGATCAAGAAAAGAATGTAATTGTAAAAATATTTTAGACGGTTCGATTGGACCTATGCCGAAGGAGAAGAACGTCAAAACATTGATGTATGCGGAATTGACAACATAATATTACGTATGTCTTTTCATCATACACACTAACTCAAGGAATGTTATTTTGAAAAGTAGTTATGCCAAAAAATGCATTTATGTTGTTGCTTTGTTTACCTCGGCATCGACTGCAGAATGTTTACAGTCTGCACATTTGTGCACAATGTAATATTTTTCAAAATATTCCAATGTCGTTGAAAGTGCAGTTCGATGTGAAGTTTTGATAGGAATTATTGATTTGATCAATTTTGATACTGACCACTTTTATCTCTGCAGAAGAAACCCCTCGATTCCGTAGAGAAAATTTTGAAACATCTTGAAGGACAGGGAGCCATTACTGATTAAGATAACCTTCCTGGCCAAAAATTTCTTCGTTTACTGTGTCGTGTAATTCCTCATCAAGACCATGATGATCAAATGAAATATTCGAAGACCAGACTCCGTCAAATATATCTATCAATAAGTTTGAGAATTTTTCAGAATGATTTTAAAGCATTTCCTTTCGAAAATAAATTTCTAGGTCATTCTTTGAAAGTTTGGATTCCAAATTACCTTGATAAATTTGAATTGGGCAGAGTGGTGCGCCGAGTGCGAATTAATATTCCCCTCATTTCGCGAGGCGGTGGTGCACGTGACCAGTAGTCATACCGTACTTCGCAAAAACGGAAATTGGTTTTTGTTGAAAATAAAATACTTACGAATTATGTATTATACGTAATCAATTCTGCATTATACTAACAAGTTTATTTCTTCACAGGTAAAATGCAATTTTGCCAGCTCAGTTTCTCCAACAACCAACTGCCGAGCCAACACAAGTGGAAGACTTCTTTCTCAAAAAAAATAAGTTTTTTTCTGGTTACAGATCAAGAAATTTTTACTCCATAACAATAATTTTATTTTAAAAATATTTTTTACTCCGAAAAATCGAGATGCCTGTTCTTCGAAAATTAAGAGGTTTTTTATCTTTATTTTCAAAGAAATTAAATAAGACCAAAAATTGGGATCATTTTCTCTAAAAAATAAGGGTAAAAAAATATTGAAAAATCAAATTTTTTCCGCGTAAAAATCAACAGATTTTACTTCAAATTGATTAAAGAAAAGTTTAAAATTGAAGCGGTATGAGATAAAATTGATTTGTGGATTATTCCGATTAAGGTGAGAAATTTCATTCGAAGGAAAACGTGATGGATGCCACTGGCCTCTAATACCACTCTTACGATAGAAAATAAAACTAAGAAATTCGTTCAAATGACCTCACCCTTACATCGACGTCGCGTCGACCCTGAACCAACGACGAGTTCATTAATTTCACAACGTACAAAAAAATGGACATAATCGGGCACCCATACCAGCATAATTTTCGAAATTTTACAAAACATTCTGCGAGGCTTTTTAATTGAAACCCATCGAGCGTATCCGTATCATCGAGTTGGTTCGTCGCATATACGTACGTCAATACGTCTCGCGAATCTCATGCACTGCCAAATGCGCTTACGAAATAGATGCAATTGTCGGATATATAAAGTCCGGCATGGCATGGCATGGCACCTATATACGCGTATAGCCAAAAATGTGACCTTTTAAAGCAACTCAGAGCTTCCTAACGCTGGCGCATATTTTAATTTGCAACCGTACAAGTATTCTTACCTGCAAAATGCGCATTAACTTATAGCCTTTTGAGAGCGACATCGACGCTGTACCGTTTTTTCATTTCTTTCCAACTGCTCTTCGTCTATCGCACACTACACAGCACGCCTCACAGATCCCAATCTCGTGCCAATAAATTCGAACACACGTTAACGTTTCCCTATGTCGAGCCTATCTTCCGCTCTCGCTGCACTTTGCACCCTCCTCGCGTCCAAACACTTCTTCACATCATCGACGCGATTTGTTAATTAGTCGATCGAGTCGTTTCAAACGAGTCTCAATTTATAGCCAAAGCCATTATACGTTCGTACTTATTTCGCGTTTTTTTCATGGTCAATGCGATGAAAAATTCGTGCGCCGTGTAAAAGCCTTTACACGTATGCAGGGGGAGAGGGGGTTCGAGGGGAACAACGCCGGGCAACAGTTCGCGTGGCCGTCGCGATCGTAAATCGGTTAATTTATTAAACAAATCTCGCACCATCTTTCACGCTCCAAATAATGAAAATACTTGGCCCGGCGAGCTCGCTCATTGGACGCTGGATAAACACAGGTCATTAACGAAATGCTATAAAAATAACAATTTTTTCACTTATATACTTTGCGAGCGAAAAAAAAAAAAAAAAAAAAAAAGGAAAAAGTACCAACGAAAAATAACATTTTATACAATTTGGCAACACTCCGCCTGGTGCGGGTGTCGTTGTTATCAACTGTGTAACAAAATTCATTACTTTTAATACGCAGTAAAAATATGTCCCCAGTGTGGTGATTCTCAAGCAGAACCATCGCGATACGGATACCGCAGTCTCTCTACAAAGGTCAGATTCTTATCAAGTACCTCTAGCCCAGCAACCACTTGACTAAAATAAACTCCTCCATCGTACTCGTACACGCGACAATTCTATGGCCAAAAAACACCACCAACAATACACCAAAGTCGAAGATCACCAGTGATTTTTCTCATTCTACATTCTCTAACTTGCCATCTTTTCAATTGCATATTAGCTTTTTTTTCTTTCTTGCTCGCCAATCTTTTCCAAAGACCTTACTCTATTTATCGCTTCATAAATGCTGACCATAGAATATTGGGGGCTGGCCAATTCTCTCTATGCCGGTGGCTGATAGTAAAATTTGGAATCTCTTTCATTATCGTGCCGCAGAACGAATCACACAAGAGCTTTATTACCATTCGGCCGAACCCTTCCGTGAACCTGTAATAAATAAAGATTATACAATTTTCAAGGTTCCGTCGCTCTCTCAAAGTATCTATACACCACGTAAATTAAGCGCAAGTCGCAATTATTACCTTTGTATACTCGACGAGGAGTTGATCAACCCGTTAAATGACCCAAATAAATCACTCGCCAGAAAAACGGTTTGTTTACACACAAAAAAAAAAAATCCAAATAAGATTTGGATCTCAGATGAACGTGATATTGAAAAAGTATAGTGATCCTGCCCAAGAGGTTTGGTGGTTTGTCACCACATTGGAGCGTTACCCTAATTTAAATTTTTAAATGATTTTTGTGAAATTGAAAAAAAAAACGTGATTGTAGAAAATTTTGAAAATATATTTCAAACAATTTTTTTAGATTGCTTATTATTCATTTTATTAATTAATTTTTTTGAAGATTTTTGGTATAGGTAGGTATAAATTTTGGAATGTTTCATTTTAAAAAAAAATTTGACCTTTTTTCAGTTTTTTATTTATTTATTTTTTCATCAAAATAGGCATTTATACAACAAAGATGCAAGCGGTGTTCTTTTACACATTATTTGTTGTAGGCCTTATGTGTTTCGGAATGGTAAAAAAACTTCATTGCGAACAAAAATATAAATACAACTCATTTAAAATATAAATCAAGAATAATTCAACATTTCCATTGAAAATGAAACTGGTGTACACTCCCAGTAAGAAGGTGCACCCAGTAATATTGGTTGATGAGTATACTTCGCGGCGGTAAGCTAGTAATTTAAACAGGGTGTCCCGGTATGGTATCAAAAATGGAGGTGTGTAGTAGGGTTACTCTGAACCGGGACACCCGTATCCTATATCAAGTATGTGATGTACTTGTGTGCGTTTTAATTGTTTGCAGGAGAAGATGAATTATGCCTTAAGAAAGAGGACCCACCAGCTAATAATAAAAAATGAAAATTTTGTCAACGTATGATCACTCTGAATATAATGAAACATTAAATTTCGTTTTTTAATTAATTTTCAACAGCGTAAGTATTCTTCTTCTTCTTTTTACTTTGGTCACTTTTGTTACATTCGACTCGAGATGTATTGTAGATGTTGTAAGGTTAGCTGGACCTGTTGACCGCTGGGCGCTCTGTCTTCTGGCTTAGGAAACAGAGTCGCCCAGTTGAGAACTTCTTGCACTTGCCGGATCTGCCATGGCCGGGAGGCAAAGTGGTAAGCCTGAAGAGGGCCTATCACGAGGCCACAACCAGGGCGTGGCAGGAGCGGTGGCAGAATGCAGAGTTTGGCCGCTGGACCTTCTCCATTTTGCCCAATGTTACTGTGCAGCTCCCCATCAACGAGATTGACTTCTACTTGGGCCAGGCTCTTTCCGGCCACGGCTGCTTCCGAGCCTACCTCTACAAGAGGGGTAGAGCTCCCTCGCCCCTCTGCGAGTGTGGAGAGGAAGAAACTCCGCAGCATGTCTTCGTCGAATGCCAGCGCCACTCCAATGGTCACCCTGCTGCCCCTCTCGATCCCAGGCTGGAGGATCATCGAAGATACCTCCGGGATGTGGTTCTCGCCTTGTGGCGCACTGAGCAGTCCCATCAGCACCCAGCGGCCATTCCGCAATGATCGTCGCCTTCGTATAATGCCACGCGGGGTCTTGGCCCCGCACCACTGTCCCTGGCAGCTGGTCTGCTAGGGCTAGGTATGTAACTACCATCATCTCTTCTTCTATGCCTGTCGCTTTTACTGCCGAAGCATTCTTGCAGCTTTGGCCTAGGCTTGGTAGTCTTTCCAGGTACATGGCCATCCAGTGGTGCCTTCAATCTCGGATATCACTCTGTTCCCGACTGTGTCCCTGTGATGGTGACATCACGGGTGCCGGGTATGCTACCAAGTTTACTTCTCTGCCATGTTCCCATCTGCGGTGCCTTCTCAGTCTGTGTCTTTTTCAGATATGCAGCCGGTTGTTGGTCTAGTCGCAGTTGGAGGTCTTCTTCGCTTCATATAAAGCCACGTGCCGGATACTCCCTGTGGGCCCAGGGCCCACAGGGCGTGGGTATGTGTCATCTCTTTTAACTCTGCTTGTTGTCTGCTTATGCGCTGCCGCAGCTTTTTCCACAGTTGTGGCATAGGGTTCTGTAGCTCCAACAGGTTCCAAGGCTCTCCTGTCGTCAATGATGTGCTGTACCCACCCTGTTCCTGACAGTTCCCCGTGATGGCAAATCACAGGGCCCCGGGTATGCACTTTTTATTATTACCCGCCTTCGTATCCCAAATGGATACTTCCGAGGTTCTCGTTTTCCAGGTTGCCTCGCTTCTGGTCTTTGCAGTCTCGTTCTGCCTCGCCTGATGGTTCAATGTCCAGATTATGCTCACCTAGACCTTTTATAACACCTGCGTTCCTGCAATGTCCCGTGAGGTTGGCCCTCACGGGCTACAGGTATGTCTCTACTCTCTGTCACAATTCTAGTCACGTATGTGCCAGTTTCTGTCCAGTTGTTTATGTCTGTTGGCAGCTGTTCTGGTAACTCCTCGGATTTCTCATAACCGACCCGGATGGTTGTTCGTGGCCCTCCTTGAGTATTCTGCGTCGAGTCTACGCTACCGCAGTTTTCGTCCTCAGCTTCCCCCTGGGTAGGTCTTCGCACTGGGCGTCCCTGGTGGCTGTTCTCCTGGTCCGTGATGGTGGGATGCAGCTGCTGGGGTGCTCAGTGTGCTCCCATGTAGGTATGTTCGGCCCGCCACTCCCTTAAGGGGTGGTTCGGTTTGGCCTCTTTTGTCTCACTTAGGTTTGTACGGTCCGCCACCCCCTTAAGGGGTGGTCCGGCTGTAATATTATTTATAAAAAATGTTTTTTTTCGTCTTAAATCCCTATTTCCCAATTCCATACCTGTAGTGCCCTCTATTCCTCGAAATAATAATTATAGTTCTCTCTCTCTTTTGATTTTCTCCCACCCTTCCAAATCCATCAACCAGTTTATCCTTTCCTAATCCTATGCTTCAATTCTTCAGTTTTTTGGGTTTCCCGTTTATAATTTTGTTAGGTAAATAGGGGCTTGGTGTATTATTTTAATTTTTTGTCTGTTTTTTTTTTTATGTGTAGAATATACACTTATTTTCGTGTAAATATGTCTCGTTTTTTCTTTTATATAATTAATATGATGAGATAGTTTAGACGGAAGGAATAAGTGGATATGAGAGAGAGTGAGGGAGAAAATTGGTATGAGGATCAAAAGGAGCACAGGTAAGTGCAGTTTATTTTATCTATATTTTCCCTTCACCCTAAAAAAGTTCTAGATGGCCCTTTTGTTAATCTAATGCTTTCGACTTGATCCTATTCGGAGGGTGATGTATTTGCTCACATAGGTAGGCATTTTCGTGGCCTACTTATGGGGTTATTTACTCACGGCTTGACCTCAATCTTTTCTTTACCCCTGTTAGGGTGCCTTTTGTTTTTGTCCTAGTTTTATTTGCTGCCCCTCAAATGTATGTATTTATTGATATGCCAGAAATGGTACAATTGTACATATATTGCACAAATAAACTTCCCCCACTCCCAAAAAAAAAAAAAAAAAAAAAAGCGGTTAGGTTAGGTTAGGATAGGTCTGGTCAGTACCAATATAGACGTCAACCAAGGAAGTCGTGTGTTGCTGCGTTCAAGTTCGTCCTCGTGTTCGACCACGTGTTAAACTTTGTAATGCCGTAACTCCGCGAGTTTTAAAGTTACAAAACTGAAATTAGTTTCATTGTTTCGGAAAAAATTTTTACTTTCATGTGAACTAAAAAATTTTTTCATTCCGTTAAAATTGTGAATTTTTCAATTTTTTACAAGTGCTCGTAGTGCGTCGCAAGCCGGAATCGGTCCGGAGTCGACCCACGTGGTGGCCATCATGGCCACATCAACAAACTCTCTCCCTAACATTGATGATCCTCCAGATAACACCATGAATGTGGACATTATCGCAGAGGATCTCGATCTCAGCAGCGACAACGAATCAACTATCGAAAATGTACCCGATACCAGACAAACAACTAAACGCAAGCGAAAGAAGTCACCGTCAGACGAAGACTCCTTGACTAAAAGAACGCTCACAATCTCCAACATCTTAAAAATCGCAAGTAAAATTGTAAACAAAGGGGAAGGAATCGATCCTCAGGTACAAGCCCAGTTGAATAAAGTTCTTACCAGAGCCGATCAAGAAGTCCAGAGCCTTATCGAAAACTTAAACGTCATTATCGAAGAAAAAATTAAAGAAAGTTACAACTCGCCGGAATTAACCAAGGTAATACAGCAGCAAATTGTCCTCAGTGCTACTAATAATCGTCCGGAATTAAAAGCTCCGAAAAAAACTGAGAAGAAATCAAAGCCAAGTAAGACAATCCAAACTGTTGAAGAGTTTGAAAAAAATCTTAATAATCTCAGTTGCGAACGTGGTGTCTCGACCGATAGAGATAATTCAACCGAAAGAAATAATTCACCTGGAAGAAATGTAAATAAAAATCGTGATATTTCGAATCAATTTAAATATACTTATAGTGATGCCGCTAAATCGAATGTAAATATGCCAAAGCATGTCCCTGACAATCTCTACAAAGTTATTGTTGCAGCCAAGGAAGATCCTATTAAAGGAATTTCTCTTAAATCGACTAGTTTTATTGTTTCTAAAATAAATCCTATTAAAAACAAAATCAATTCCGTTTATCGTCGTAATCTTCCGGATGGAAAAGTAGCAATAAGAAGTAGAGTACAACCCCAATTACCATCACGGAATACAGTGTGGAGATGAGATTTTTTCTAGCTCGAATGCACTTAGGTTTGTGAGGATTATATGTTGTGGCGCGACACACATTTGGGCCAAAGGAACCCAAAAATGCAACTATCTCAGGAAAATGTTGAAGCGCGATGTTTGGAATTTAGACGATGTAGAGTGTCCTCGCACTAAAGACATCACTTACAACAAGGAATTTCGCGAATGTACTCACATACGTCACCAATCTATCAATGAAATGGATCCGGAGTTTGCTTGCGCGCTGGTGCAGGCTCAAAAGTTTGACAGCTGGATGAAGGAGAGGTCGGAGCGAGAACAGACTTGTTGGCCATTTTGTTGTAAAAAAAAAAATGTTTCTGCAGGTAAAAAATTGTTACTTTATCCGATATTATTATTTTTTTCAAATTTTTTTAAACAAAATCTATGGTAGACGATTGGATTGGAAAGGGTAAAAGCAGAATGATGAATATCGAATTAATATATTATGGCGAAGGATGGTAGTTGGTAGGATAAATTTTCATTCTCTCACTCATGCTGCAATCAGTCCCCAAAAAAACTTTGGAACTGAACAATAATCCAACCTCAATGATCTAGTTCAACGAGCGTCCTTCGAAACGCAACATTTCACCCTTCGCACACCCTCTCACGCGATATACACGATGTACTTGTAAATACGCCATAAACATCCCGAGTCGAAGAGAGGCACGGAGAGAAAATCAACGCTATTTTTCGTCGTCTAACAGTCACCGCTTTGGGAATCTTTGACGCGTGACTCATTAAAAAATGAACTAAAAGAAGAAAAAAAATACTCTGAAATAGGTACAGTGTCAAATACTTAACGAGTACAGAGTACATACTGGTACATTTGGGATCATACCAATAATACTTATTCGCGACGAGTACGTTCCAAATGTTCATTTGTTCACCTTCGACGTTTCTGTTTCTTTTTTTTTTTTTTTCAGTAGTGAAGAAAAAAAAAGACGTACGAAGGACCTTATACACTTATTGCGTTGGTAATGTACTTATTCGACTTGACGTATATTAGTTAAAAATGTAGGAATTTTTGTTTTTAAAAGGGAATCGAGGACGAACTACGCGTAATGTAGGTAATCTACAAAAAGTGGAACGAATATGAAAATTTTCCATTCAATTATTGGTCAGACCGGAAAACGAGCCGATAAGAGTTGTGTACCTAAACTATACTGAAAAAAAAAAAAAAAAAAAAATGAAATTTCGAGAATATGAACCAATTTTGAACGGAGATTCATAAGAAACATTTACACGTGTGCTTTCGCTGCTTTGCAAAAATTGTAGTAAATGTTTGTTCTTCTTATTTTCAAAAAATGAATACAAATGCAAGTTTCGGTTAATTCTAAATAAGTAAATCTTGTATGTCTTTTTTTAATAGGATAAGCAGTTTTCATGTTTCACAATCGTTGATATCGGAGGGAAAGTATTTTTGACAATTTCAACGAAATGGCAACAAAAGACCAGCATAACTCTTATTTAGCTGGCTTAATCATGATGCAAGATGTGCAACAAAAGCGTCAACGTACGTTGTAAGGGTACAACTATAGTTGATAATATGGATAAAGATGGATCAGAAATATTATTGAATTATTAATTTTAAATTTTTGTTAATAATGAAATTTTGTGTGTTAGGATGATTTAGAAAACGTGTTAAAGATAGTCAATTTCTATCGGGAGGATTGTTGGATCTCCGATTCAAGATCACATTCCCAACAACGTATGAGTCCTTAAAGAGTAAGCAGTTTTCATATTTCACAATCGATGGTAGTATTATTATTATATTAGATGTACTTTCATTTTAGAAATATTATTGAATTATTAATTTTATATTTTTGGAATAGGTATAAAGAATTGAATAACGTGGTATTAGAATATCCTTCACTTGAAAATGCGATTTCTACCTCAGCTGCACTGAGAAAAATGATTTTTTTAGTAATGTACTGATTCCTATAGTTAATGTAATGATTACTTCAATTTAAGTAAACGATTAGATTACCCTATTTCTAGGGAATGAATTTTGTTTCTTCAGCACTGAATCCATCAATCATGCATTAAATGCACTACATTAGTGAATCCAGTGTCTTAAGTGTTCATGACTTCTTATTACCAGATGAAATATAATCATTACATTCCTATCATGCAGTACGTTACTCTTCCCGATGTGACAATTCTTCAGAATTCGGGGTATGAATTACATCCTTGGATAGTAATCAATACCTCACAATCATTTAATTATTCAATGAAAATGGATTAATAAATGCTGATATTAATTGAATTTATCACATTATTTGGGAGCTCAATGCATTGTATCGATACTGAGTACATTATTCGAAAGGTTACCCAGTACTCAGTACATTACCAACTGTAAGAAATGATTCTTTTGAAACAGTTAGTCATTTCCAGAATTAAGGTAATGATTACCATGAAATACAGTAAAAGTTGAAATGCAAATAGAAATCAGTATATTGGTAATGTAATCACTACATTAGTGAAGTGAATAGTTACAATGTGCTAAGGTATTGCTTACTTGCTGTACCAAGGTGCTGAATTACCATTTTGTCAGTTGAAGTCGCGAATTTGATCATATTTGTGGTATTTTGTTTTTTGTGTATTTTTGTGCCAGGTGAAACGAACTGTTAATGAAAGCACGTTTTTGTTCAATTTTACATGTTAATGTTGTGAATTTGTTTATCGTAACTTGATTTCTAAACCTGCTTTGAAGAAACTCTTTGTTAGAATGCGGAGTGGATGATGGGTATATGTGTAAAAGTGTGATATTTCGAACAAATATACTATATCTCTTTACTGCAATGTGTATAAAAACCCCAAACACCGAAAAAGATGCCTTTGTTACATTATCCAATGAGCTCAAAAAAGTGGCCGAAATTTATAGTGTCGAAAGGGTCATAATACCGATTTTAAATCCTGAGTTGGCGAGGATCGAACAAACCAGTTGGGACGATTTTAAGACCCACGCTCATTGTTATTTTTTGATGTCGACTTATAATAAAAACCCCGACACGAGAAAGAGCATGCCTAAAGAACTCGACAAATATCTGATCAATGAGTGGTTGAGTAAAATCGAAACGAAGAACAAATAACTTGATACTTTCCTGAGAATGTTATTGAAACAAACCTGTTGTCCAGACATTATTTCTTTAATAAAACTTTCTCATATCCCGTAGTCCTAACCATCACACCACAGTGACCACTCCACATAACCAATAACCCTAATACTTTAGTCGGACCACGTTTACACGTACAGTTAAGGGGGGGGGGGGGGGCTATAAAATTATTTTTTTTGTTGAATGCATAGAGTTGACAAGCGGAATTTTCTAAGACCTTTGCATGACGTCAATTTGATTTTTTATCTATGAAGTTTTGAAGAAAAATTGGAAACTAATTTCATCTCGCTTTTTTTTACAAAAAAAATTAATTTTTGATTTTTGAAAAATAAAATGCATGGAGTTTTCAAAAAAAAAAAATTATATTCATTTTGCATTTTAATGATGTCATTTTGTAGAAATTATTGATAAATTTTTTGGAAAATCAAAAATTTTAAGCGTTGAAATTGGAGAAAAACACGACTTTTTCTCAATGCCCAGTTTCCAGAAAAACTATGCAACCCACGAGGTTTTTCCACAATGTTTTTTATTCAGTACAGTCTGGTCTGTAGTCTGACGAGAGGGTTTTGCGAAATTCCTACTTTTTCCCCCGATTTTATCTAACTTTCTTATGAACTTCATCTTAGTATTCCATTCAACTCGAAAGAAGTCGTCGGCAAATTATAATTTCGCGAAACCCTCTCGTCAGACTACAGACCAGACTGTACTGAATAAAAAACATTCTGAGGAAAAACCTCGTGGGTTGCATAGTTTTTCTGGAAACGGGGCATTAAGAAAAATTCGTCGACTCCGTTGACTGCGCATTCAACGTAGCTTTAGGGTTAGGAGACGATTCAGATGAAGCGATTAACTATCTGAAACAATGTATAACTGGGTTGCCAACAGGATGATGCTTTCGATGGCTTCGTTTTTTTTGAATTTCGGGGTGACGAACTTCTTCACGCGGACATTAAATCTGAAAAATGTGTCCAGTATTACTTCCACCGATACAACATATCATGAATTCTTCACGTATTCCTTAGAAAGTATTGAGCGTGTTATTTTAAAATGGAAACTGACTGAAGTAAATCCAAATATTGTATTTGAAAATGCGAAGTTCAAATTTCTTACCAATACTTTTGTTAACCCCAACTTGGCCGTATTTATACTACAATCGTTACGCAGCGGAAGCTCCTTTAAAGTAGAATTGAACCCCAAGTCGATTTGGGTAGATAGTTTCTTCCGCTCGAAAGATACTGAATTAATAATGAATCAATTAATTCTTCCACCGCCAATTTTGACGCTTAAAATTTTTGATTTTCCAAAAAATGTATCAATAATTTCTACAAAATGACATCATTAAAATGCAAAATGAATATAATTTTTTTTTTTTTGAAAACTCCATGCATTTTATTTTTCAAAAATCAAAAATTAATTTTTTTTGTAAAAAAAAGCGAGATGAAATTAGTTTCCAATTTTTCTTCAAAACTTCATAGATGAAAAATCAAATTGACGTCATGCAAAGGTCTTAGAAAATTCCGCTTGTCAACTCTACGCATTCAACAACAAAAAAAAAATTTATAGGCCCCCCACCCCCTTAAAAGGGAAAAGACGTATAGTATAATAACAAACGCCCAGACTGATGTTGAGATGACATAGTTTTAGTTCTATTTTCAGTATGGGGCAAGTGTACAGTTATGATGGCGAGCAAATGTGTTTTTCAACGCGCTGGAACTAATATCATCAACGACTATTTCATCATTTTCATACGAAAACATCGTTTATTAGTAAACAACATTTTTATTCGCCTGTCATAAAAAAAAGAAAAGACCTAATACCCGCGCACAAGTCTGCTCCGATCGAGCATGCCGTATCTGAGATTCTGAGATTACATTTCGTGTACGAGGAACGTTTATAAAAATGAGATTATGAACACGCAAAAATTATTCTTATCGAAAAATATGGAGATCTCGAAAAGCTCCATTATATTCATCTTGCCGAATTTGTAGTAGGGTAAACGTACCAGTTCGTGACAGTACCCCCGGTTTGTGACAGTTTACACCAAAAAATGTAATTATTAACGAAATTACGGTAAATTACAGCATGGAAATATTTTTCTGTGAAAATATCATCTACACAGAAATGAATGAAACTAAAATCTTTCAACTACGAGGTATTTATATATTACGAATGCCTTAAAGAAGATTTGTATTTGTGACTATCGTGAACATTTGCGGTTTTTTTTATAAGAACATGGAAATGTAGTGTGTTTGATAATACGCATAATAATCTACTACAAACTGATGTAATTAAGGTAAGTCGTGTTTTTTCACATTTATGGGTCCTAAGTGAGTTCATTTTTAATAAAGTTGATCAAAAATGACCACTTAATTAATTTTTATCGTCATTCGACTAAACTGGTACACTAGTATTTCAGCATTTAGCGCAGTGTACCAATTTGTGACATAGGTGTCACAAACTGTTGCATGTAGTGTTCCTGTTTGTGACATGTTCGAAATCAACGTATTAACACATTTTTATTCTGTTCATAGGTGTAATTACTTCGCTTCAAAATCATCCATGGCCAAACTACGAAAAACGTTGAGTGAGAAATCACGAAATAAGGTTAAGAAACGGGCACAAAAAACCTCGAATAAAGCTAAAGGACGATCGAATAAGTCTAGAAAAAATAATCACTCGTATACTGACGATGATTTAAAAAATGCTTTGGAGGAAATGAAAATTAAAAAAACCTCAGTATACTCCATAAGTAAAAAATATAAAATCCCAAGAACCACCCTGATATATAAAGCAAATGGGACCAGACCACCGACAATTCGTAGACCAGGACCACAGTGTGTATTAGGTGAGTAAAGTAAAATTTGTATTCATTTTGTTGGATAACTTTCTGATGGTATCTACATAATGTCTTGCTCAATTGTTTCAATAGGAGATGATACAGAACGAGCTATTGTTGTATGGTTGATGGAAAGTGTTCAAAAAGGTGTTCCTATAAGTCGATCAGCTCTCAAGTTCTCAGTCAAAAAACTAGTGGAAGAAACCGGCATCGAGAACCTTCCGTTCAAAAATAATACCCCAGGTCGTAAATGGATCAATAGTTTTAAAGATCGTCATCCTGAAATTACCGAACGAAGGTCTGAATTTATACATCAGGGTAGAGCAAATGTTTCTGAAAAAAATTTTCGAGCCTGGTTCAAAGAGGTATGTGGCCAAAAATTTGTTGTACCTGCCTAATATATTAAAAAAATATGCTCGAACTTATGATTTAAAAACATTTTTGCAGGTGGAAGAAGGATTTGTCAATAATATGGATATTTTACAAGACCCAAAGCGTGTATTCAATACTGATGAAACATGGATTTCGCTTCACCCTAAACGAGGGTTAGTATTCTGTGCGAAAAAACAAAAAGATATTTACGATACCGGGACCGGTTCGGAAAAAGCCAGTCTAACTGTTCTTATGACTGCCAATGCAAACGGTGATATTGCACCTCCATTGGTTGTATTTGATGGCGAGCGAATTTCATCAGCGATAAAAATCCATGTTCCAAAACACAGTCCTATTCAGTGGGGTCTTGGCAGATCAAAAAGTGGCTGGATGAACGCAGAATGTTTTTTCGAGAATTTTGCAAACGTATTTTTTCCTTACGTCAAAAAAAGTGGCATCAAATTTCCACTCGCTGTATTTTTGGATGGACATAAATCTCACCTCAGTTTAACCCTGAGCAACTTCTGTAAACAGCATCAAATTTTCCTAGTGTGCCTATTTCCAAATGCTACACATATACTACAACCCTTGGATGTAGCATTTTTCAAGCCATTGAAAGTAAATGGAAGGCAGAAGCCGAAGACCACGCTATGTTAATACTTGTAATAAATTACGACTGTCTATATTTGATGCTTTCTTTCCACAGGGTATTTTAGGAACTCTTCGTATACGACCAAATATGGTCTTATAACCTGTGTAATCTTATCCTAATTTAATTTCATCTTTTGTTAGAATTAAAATATGGCCGAAATTATTATTTTTAGATTTAAGTTTTTACAGTTGGTGTATTAGTAACGACCACTGCGTAAAAGTTTTCAATTTTATTTCGTATTCTATTTAAAAAAAAAAAAAAATTCTACCCTAGTTGTTGTTATCGCCACCAGACGTCGCTACGAAACTTGAAGGCGACCTATCACAGAACGTCGTACCAAGCAGCTGTTCTTGAAGTTGAAAATCAACAAAGCCAACTGTTGAATTAAAATGTCACCGTATTTTTTGTGTTATTAATTTGATCGATTGCATTAATTATTCAATTAAATAGCCAGTATAATAATTAATTCCAGTTTAAATAATATCGATACTGATTTCTATGTATGCAAGTAAATGTGATCGAATTATCCCAGTTCATTTGTTTGGAGTGCTTTTCAAAAGAAGCTAATCTTCGTTCGTTGATCGCTGTTATTTTCATCGATAATCAAATTAATTGTTGTAGAGTAAAATATCGTGTAGGATACGAAAAAGCGAATAAATAATTCGAATATTCGGAATAGTATTCAACGTTCCCAATCCGAAGATTCCGAAAATGTCGAGATTCATTTCCGAACCTAGTGATATCGCTGACGTAAAGGTAAACAAACGAAACTAGAGGTAGATTTATATAAATATATTCTTTTAAACGTTATATCATAATTACAAAATCGTCACGTAAGTGGCTGGCGCCCAACATGTTGTGTAACCTTCTAGATAAAATCTATAATTATGATAAATCGTTCAATTACGCGTAATTGTAAATATCACATGTAAATATTACTTTTCCCTCCCTCTTCCCACATAACATGACCATTTGAACTACTCGCTCGACTATTTGGTACTCACAGCCATGTTGATTTTAGAATAAACTTCAAAAATTAAGTTCGACGAATTTTGGAATATTTTACTCTCGCCAATCCGTGATCGATTACGAAATAATCGACCAGAATGTGGTTTCTACTCAGAGACGAATTACAGACCTCGACTCGATCGCGCGTATGTTGATCTTTCGAATATATTGAACTTACCGACGGTAACTGAAATAGAATCATCGCTGTCGAGAGAATCGTCATTCGATACTTCTAATATATCGTTAAATATCAGTGACGAAGTATCTCGTTCAATTAATACTACATTTCGTAATTCAGAAACTACTATGCCTTCAGACGAATCCGAATCAGAACCTGAACTTACAGCTGAAGAAGCTGCAAAGCTTGAAAAAATTATGGCAATTCGTGAACGAAAAAGACTTGCCGAAGAAGAGAAACGTAAAAAAGATGAAGAAGCTGCCCAGAAAGCCGAAGCTGAACGTATACAAAATGAAGAACGAGAAAAAGCTCGCGAAGAACGTAAAGAACGACGAAGGAAAGAAAAAGAAGCTCGCGAAGCTTACGCTAGAGCCGGTGGTAGTACTTCATTTATAGGTCCAGATGAAATCACTGAAATAATGGAAAGTTTGTCAGATAATATGATGAAACAATGTGGTGATCTCGTTACAAAGGTACTACGTGACTCTAAACAACCACATCGACATCGTCGGAGATCAAACCAATATGAACCCGGAGAATTCGATGGAAATGTTACTTCTGCCGTCGACCGTACATTCTCTCTAAATAAGACAGTTACCAATAAGAAAGAAGAGCAATTAAAATGCGAAATTGCTGGTTCGAAATCTCTAATTCAAATTAATCCAGTTAATTTTGACGACGAAGAATTTATTCCAGAACAACTCTCGAAACATGAGTCAGATCTTCGGTTCGGCGAATGTTGTATCCGAATGGATTGGACCAAAAGATTACAGAACTCCCGAACAATTTTTGGTTGAGTTCGACTCGAAAATACGACCACTATGTAAAAATGGAATTACGCTTACACAAGGTCTTTTTCACTTATTGAAAGGTGACGAATGTGATCGTTGGAAACAAGGAGTCAATCGTAAGAAACCGTTTGAAAAAATCGCCGAATCGTTCATTACTCGTTTTAGTAATGAGATGGTTTATAATTCAGATATCGCAACGTTTTTAAAAGAAAAGTATCCTGTTCGTACTGGTCAAACTGCTACTGAATTTGCTACGTATTGGCTAAGCAGATTTCGCTATAATCCTCGCGCTGATCCAAATTGGGTAGCTCAGCTCATGACTAAAAAACTACCTCGTAAATTTGAAGACGTATTCAGAAACGCTGATGAAAACACCACCGTCGAAGACACTCTCGATCAAATTCCTGAAATTTAGATGACAGATGAACAGTACGTCGATCATTATACTGTAGGTAGTAATGCTTTTTATGAACAAAGAACGAAACGTGAAAAGAAAAGATTGCATATCTTTTCTTTTCACGTTTCGTTCTTTGTTCATAAAAAGCATTGATAGCTCTTCCAGTTCGTCTGAAAAACCAAAGACGAAATCAAGTGAAGATAAATTTAAGAAGAAGAATTTTTTATTTAAAAAACGTTCATCTTCGTTTACTACAAAATCTACAGACTCGTCCGAATCTAAATCGAAAGACACCGATACGAAGAAGCCTGCTGATACGTCGATCAAGAAATTGTCTTCTAAACCGTTCAAATTACCTAAAAAAGGAGCAGCGAATTTATTGAACAACGAATCTGAAGATTTAGAAATTTTTATAAAGGGATCCGATGGTGAACTTTACCAAGTCGACCTCTGTTCAAACGAATCGGAAGCAGAAGAAAGCTCCACCGAAGCCGACGATTTAAACAACCAAGAGGCAGCATAATTGGTCGTAATGCTGACCTCCAATCGTTGAATAAATTGACCAAACCAACCGAAGAAAATTCTATACCTAAAATTTCTCCAAAAAAAAGTACAGATGAAAATCTTCAAAAAAAATAAACCCAACAACGTACCTGTTAATCTCAACGTTCCTATCGCTGAAATACGTGAAAATAAATCGAAAAATGAAGATGCTGAGATTTTGAAAAATGAAAATAATACGATCACCTCACCTGTGAAAAATACGTTCGTTTTCAAGAACAAATTCGTCTACGTTGGAACTTTACCTGTCTACAATTTCCTCAAAGATATCGACGGTTTGACTGAAAGCTCACATATATTATGCGATAATGATCTTACTTCAACTAAACTGTTATCAACGTTGAAAAAAGATCTCAAGATTTTAGAAAAGCCCACCAACGTCGACGTTATTATGTTATGTATTGGCTCCCACGAAGCTAACCAGAAAGATTTCGATGGCTCGGAATTTTTAGTCAATATGAAGCAAATTGTTGGAATATTGAAGCAAAAATATTATTTTCGTTCAATTTTAATATGTCTCGTACCTCCATACTTGAATAAAAGACACCGATCCTGAGTACTGGAAAAATCTGCAAGAAATAAACAAGAATCTCTATTTCGTTACCAAGGACATCGATTCTTGCAACTATATCAATTTTTTCTCGCAGTTTGTTCAAAGAAAAAAGATCTGGTCGAATGAAAAATGGTTTACGTATGTATTCGAAGACGATATTCTCTACGAAACACAGAACGCGCTGTATAAAAAAGTCAACGTTAACGGAACGCCGAATATTTGAGATTTTAGTATTGAAGCTTATAAAAAATGTAAAATATTTTTAATACGTGTATTTAAAAGCCTGTATAAAATCGATCTTTTTCCAGACTACAAATTATCAGCTAATTCGATCTCTATACCTGAAGTCGAGAACTCTATCGATCGAATGCTTGGAAATTCCGACCCACCCGTCGTATGTAAAATCAATGACGAAATTGAAGACGTCCTTGAACCTGAAAAAATCGACTCGAATACTACGAAAGACGTCGTTCCCAAAGTAATCATTCAATTTGGAGAAATCGAAGTACCTGCGTTGATAGACTCCGGCTGCTCTCATGTTTTGATAAATGAGAAAGTGTATGAATGTATTCGTGCGAAATATCCAAAATGCGAAAAATCAGAAATTCAAGCACGTGGTGTCAACGATCGTTTCACGTTAGCTGCTGGTAAAAGCCACCTTAAAATCACTAAAATTTCGTATCTGCATTTTAATTTCAAAGGCGATAATGTCACGAGGTGTAGCTATCGTATTCCAGTTCTCCTGACTAAAGATTTAAACGCTGAATTAATTATTGGTCGTTCTCTACAAAAAGAATTCGATATGAGCATCCACATTGGTAAAAATTGCATTGAAATATTCGATAAAACAACGAAGCAGCGAGCTACTATTCCATTCTTTGAAACAGAAAGAAGAAAAGTAAAGTATCAGCTCGACAAAAATTTAGAAAAGCTATCAGAAGCTCAATTTATTTCGATCTGCAACGTTCAACTTGGAGCTCCTTTGAACTGGGAATCTTCCGGCGAAACGATCGAACTCGACTCTAAAATGCAAGTCAGCATCGATCAGACAAATTTACCTGCAGAAGTCAAAGCTCGTTTGAAACTTATTGTACGTTCTTTTCCAGACATTTTCGCCGACCGCATAGGATGTTGTTCCAAATATACTCACGAATTCAAATTCAAAGATGACAAATTCCCTGACCACATTTGGTGTAAAACCCGTCCGGTACCTCATCGTTTCTTAGAACCTGCACGAGAAGTCGTTCGAACCTGGCTAGAACACCCTTAAACGTAAGGCCATGATGAGTACAGAACATGTTTTCAAGTCAACACGCTTTTCGCGTAACAACAAACTATGCCTGAGATGAGCCCCCCCCCCCTCCCTTGCCATCTCTTCATCGAAGGAAGATGGGTATGCGTTTGTGTAGTTGTGTAAGTTTGATTTTTCAAGTCATCCTGATTGTCTAATTTTTGAGCAAATCAAAAAAATAAAACTACTATTTTGTAGGAAATTTAATTTCCAATCTATAACGAAGGGGCACCTAATGAGGATCTGAACGGGAATCTGAATAAATAAATCAACACCTGTTGCAGTTTGGTAATATATCATCAAGAAGCCAAAGTTACTTTTTACATTTTCAGATGAAATACCAATACCCAAAGCACAAAAAATACCGACATGAAACATTGTCCAAGCGCATTCGTTATAATAATGACTAATTCACGAAGAAATTTTTCAATTTTTGACAAATTCCGTTAATTTGTTTTCTAAAATTATCATCCGGTCGACGAGTTTTTTAGGGCAAAAAAATACACACAAGTTTACGCTAAAGCGTATTTTACGAGACGACTTTACAGATTTTTAATTTTCGTCGCGTATTTCGAAAGATTTCGAATACACATGTGTTTGTGCCAAATATGAAAACAAATTAAATACATGTAATATTCCAGCGATAGAACCGAGTGATCTTGTTCGTTTGTCTGTTATATAAACGTTAACCAGACGAAGAAACTTTAACGTTAAATAAAAAATAAATCTGCCAGACTACGCGCCATTGCAAATTGAAAAAAAGACGAGCGAATCTTAGATGAGCTCTGCTTTCCCAATTTTTTTTTGCAAATAAAAAAGAAAAGACGACCGTTAATTAGAAATGATTGTTTACTTTGCAACATTAACAAGAATGGGTTTACTTGATTCGAGCTTGACATGCGAGAGTATTTCAATTAAGGGAGCTACAATTTCCGTACATGTCTTAAATCTGGTCATTCAACTTCAACCTGTAGAAGAGAAGAAAAACTCTGTTTCATGTGCAAAAAAGTTGGTCATCACACCAGCATATGTGCAACAACGCTAATACAGATTATTAATTTGGTGGTTTACTTTTTTTACTTTTCCCCCCTTTTTTTTTCAGTTGTTACCTATACAATTTATTCTTATAACAACAATGGCAAGACGCAAGGCTGCTGACAGAAGCCAGTAAAGTAAGATAAAAATGTTCTAATTATAGTCGGAGAAGAAAACTGTAAATAAAGCGAAATAATGACGAAGCGCGTTACATCTTTTCAAGGTTGCACTTTGGCTAATTTAACACAGGTAGACGCCGACGCCATCGTCACATTGCATGCAGCATTTTAACCACTGTGTAGTAAATTTTTATCGTACACGATACGTGTTTTTGGCGTTTTGTTTTACCTTACATCTCGTACCACCCACATTGTTTTAAAATTTCATCTGTTAATGTGTGTAGTATGGACAATAATTAGACGCATGTAGACTTTGAGCATGGCCAGAAATTACAAAAGATAGATCAATCGCACAGAAACTGATCTTCCTGAAGCCTAAAAAATCAGATAAAAGATACAATGGCAGATAACAACAATAGCTTGCTCCAGCTTTCCAAAAGAATCATTTTTCATGGAATGTGTGAAACCTGCCAAGACGTATTGAGTGGAACGGAAAAGGCATGCCCTCTAATCGAAGCCAGGCGGTGCAGGTCGATTGCGGGCCAGCTAATGATTTAGCCTGCAAATTTTCGACTCTATTGCGGGCCAAAAAATATTGCTGTCTGTGCCTCTGTTATTGAGAACAATGGTCAAATTTTAATGCCTATTGTGGGCCAAGAAAATAAGGTTGGCTCATTCGATTCCTTCGTGTAAGTAACTACATACCTATCCTTCCAAAAATTTCCTCGAGTTTTTCAATCAAAGTGGTATTTTTATGAAAAACATAATAATTACATCAGAACAAATGAGAAAATTTTTAATCCCCCTCCCAAAAAAAAAAAGAAAAAAAAATTAAAAATATTTTTTCTTCCCAGAAATAGGAAATTTTATGGTGCAAATAATTTTAAAAAATCCAAAAAAGTGGAAAATTGTTTTACCTAGGTACCTATTCCAAAAAAAAAAAATCGGAAAAATCATTTTTCAAATAAATGAAAATTTTTTAATCAAAAAAATTTAAATAATTTTTATTTCAAAAACTTGAGAAATTTTCATTTTCATTTCCAAAAATATTAATTTCAGGCCTTAGGTAGGTACTTATTTAAAAAAAAAAAATAATAATACTTTTATAAGTGTTCCGAAAAATTGAAAGATTTCATTCTGGTAAAAAGTAAATTTTTTATTCAAAAAATTGCGTTGAATGGATTCTTGTCCATTAACTTTTATTTTGGCATATTTTAAAATTATAAAATTTGGAGCCCTAATTTGGATTTACAGCCCCTTTATCAAGAGGACCCCTATTGCTGCCGAAATACTGCAACTTGTCTCTGGGCGCCTCTGATGTTCCAAACTAAAAATTGAACGATGAACACTTCAACTGGTTTACAGCTGAATCTTCGTTCACTTCTTGGCCCGCAATAGAGCATTTTTTTGCCACCACAATCATTAATCACTTCCATCTATTGTTTACACTTGGCCCGCAATCATACCGCTTTTTTAGGGTGAGAAAACAATAGCTGGCCAGCAATAGATCAACGGCCAAGCCAGGGACCCTCACAACAAACTCAAAAGGCCTCCCCCTCGATTGACGACCTTGATTAAAAACATTGAATAAATCATCATTGCAACTGTAGATGAACATAAAATTGGATCAGAGATATTCTTTGAGATGATGTATCTTATAGAAGACAGAACGGTGCTACCTAAAGTTGTATGTGTTGATCATGCAGACATAGTAACTAGACGTATAATTTATTTTTATTGTAAAACTGAAGTGAAACTCATGAGAGTGACGTAGTATTGGTTTAGGCGGATCAGCCAATCAGATTGCGTATCGACGCGAAGCGTATGTATTTCGCTGGGCCCATTCAACAAGTATAACGCCAATTTCGTAAACAAAAATAACAAATATTGATAAGTTGATATCAAATTAGTCAAAAGAAAGTAGATAAACGCGAGTATTGTGTCAACAATAAATGTTCAAAGTAGTTTTACTGATGGTACTACATACTACATAGGGTTAGATACCAAATGTGATTTTAGCTTTAAAAAAAAAATAATATTCTAGAATTTTTTTTCAAAAAAAAGCAAAGTTATGCTAAGCAATAATCCTGTTCTTAAAATAACTTTCTTGCTTTTTGAAATTTTTAATTTTCTTTCTTCAATCTCTTTATGCATAATTGTTTTTTTATTTTTTTATGGTAATGTGGTATGATAATATTGTTTTTAGTTGAATCTGTTTGAGATCATGTAATTAAATTCATTTCCACAAAAAATTCAAGGCTCATTTAATTAAGAAAGACCCTAGATGGTGTTCAGTACGCGATACGAGTGTTTAACACTCATAGGTCATGTGTCCTCTATATTGCCGCGCAAAACTTCATTTTTCTGCCGTTAGGTTCGCATAAGTATCCGGCCTAATTAAACTCGATAATGGAATGACGCTATCCTTAGCTCATACTTATGTCTTTTACATCATCTACCAGGCAAGACTCACTGTTCAGACATATAAACCGTCGAACACAGGTGCCATTCAAAATCTGGCAGAAGCATTCGGGGCAGCCACATATTATGCAGCTGCTGCAGTAAATGGCTCAATCGAAACTCCTGCCAACAGAGCGAAATACGCCGCTAGCCAATTAAGGCAAATTCCCGAAGATAATATGCGTAAAGCAGTGAAGAAATTCGTTAAGGATTTCAGAGCTGCAGGTGGAGTAGGGAAGGTTCAGAAATCTGCTCTGAGCATCCCTGCTCTCAATCATATTATGTCAGCTGACGGCATCGATTCAGTTGTCAATAATGTGATGCTTTATCCGATCGAATTGGGAGATCAAGAGTGAGTTATTGCACATCTTTATTTTATCATTTTATTTTATTTTATTTTATCTTAACATTATTTAGTTTAATTTAGTTTTAATTAGCCTTAAGGCTATTGCAGGTCTCGCCATCTCTTTTTACTAATATTATCCTGCAATTGATGTATGGCCCGCCATACTTTGTGAAATTGTCTATCTTTGACAGGATAATAGTATAGCATTAATTTGAATTTTAGCATTAAATCAACAATGCTTTCTCTCTTGTATTTCGAGGTATTCCAAAATACATCTCGATGAGGTGATCGATGATCGAACTCATCTAGAATTTCCAGGAACTCATCTAATAAAATGATATTAGGCTTAGATGCCAAAAGCGAGATTTTTTGAACAGTGTCATCGGATAATTTAAAAGAAGCTAACATTTAAGATTTTTTTGTGTATTGAACCGTCCGGACTTTGGTATTGTTAGGGCACTGCAATACTACCATGGAAAAGTAATTTTATTGTTGCATTGTTTTTTTAGTATCTGAATCGAGCGAATCAAGTGATGAATCTAATAGTGAAGTTTCTGGTGATGAAGTTCCTGATGATAAATTTACTGATATCTGGGTTCGGCCCGATGGAGAGACACTTCCTGTTTTTCAGTTCGATGTACCAAACCCTGGATTTGTTATTCCTGACAACATCAATGAAAACATCTCATCATTAGATGTTTACAGTTTGTTTGTGACACCTGAAGTTATAAAATCTATAGTAAAGTATACCAATTTATACGTTGAACAAAAAATTACTTCGACAATTTCCTCAGACAAAGAAATACCAGTAAATAGTTTCTTAGCAACATGGACTGAAACTAATGAAAAAGAAATTCTTTCATTTATTGGTATACTGTTGTGGATGGGGCTGGATCGCAAACCATCAACAATAGATTACTGGAGTTCTGATGTATTATATGGTAATGAAAATGTCATTTGACTGTCTGGGATTAGTCGCTCTCGATTCCAAAGTTTATCTACGTTCTTCCATTTCTCTGATAATGAGAAACGCACAGATCTTCCGGATGACCGACTTTATAAACTAAATAATCTCACTGAAGCGATGAATAATATATTTCAACAGTTGAATATTCTCCCAAGCGATATATGCATCGATGAAAGTATGATTCCATTCCGAGGACGCATATTCTTTCGTCAGCATATGAAAGGAAAGAGACATAAGTACGGGATAAAACTATATAAATTGTGTTCTCGTGGAGGTTACACACATAAATTTAAAATTTACGTTGGCAAGTCACGATCTCAACCTGAAGGCAATCGTAAAGGTAAAGAAAGTGTAAGTTCAGAAGTTGTAATGGAATTGATGGAATCAGTGCTAAACTGTGGCCGAACGCTATTCATTGATAATTTCTATACAAGTATCAGCTTGGCTAAAGCATTATCAGATAAAAAAACTTATGTAATTGGTACTCTACGGAAAAATCGAAAAGAAAATCCAAAAACCGTGACATGTGCTAAACTGGACTCAGGTGAGATGACTATGTTAGAAAGAGATGGTGTGGTAGTTGCTAACTGGAAATCAACGAGTAAGAAAAATGTATTTTAGCGTGTTATTCTTCGAAATCGTACGTTCGTATTTTGTAACTATTAAGCAATTTGAAGTGTTTTTCTTACGTTATCTTCAAGAATAAAGTAATTAAATGACAAGTTTTGGTTATTTTTTCATCATTTCCCCTTCAATTTCAGGTTGGCATTCATAAAATCGATCTCTTCAGCACAACAGCTGAACTTCATTTGAGAAATCCTTTCTTTTGATACCCATATTATTATGTTTGCATATTTTTTCATATTTCGAGTTTTTTTGAGCATATTTTTTGCATATTACAACGTTTTGAAATTCATTTATATGTGCATATTTCGCCCAAAAAAAAATTATATAAATACTATTGCCCTAATAAATATTCGACTCCAAAGTTCTTCATTACAGTAGAACCTCGCTCATCCGAGTTAATTGAGGCGAGGGAAGATCGGATATCGTGAAAAATCGGAAAATTGGCTTTCATTTGTTGAAAAAATGAAACAAGTAGGTAAACTCCATATTGCAAAAATTTTATAAAAATGACCGATCAAACAGAAAATAACAAAAATCAATTCGAAGTAATCTAATAGGTAACCTAATAATAATTTTCTACATTGCAAGTACACTTTCTTACCAGTTGGCCACACGAAGTTCAGTTTAAAAAAGTCTACAAACATAATTTGGCTCATTCACGACCTTCTACACTTAACAGGCCCAAGTACGAAATCTGGCAACATTGCATTTGGAGGCTGGTTTTTTGAATTCTTCATAAGACGTAATGTTAATTCATGTCGCAGAAAAAAAAATCGAAAATTCGTAAATCTTTATAAAATCCAAAAATTCTTATATGAATCGAAAGCTCTTTTAATTCTCTACAAAAAAAGGTCTCTTACACTTTTTTTGTCAAGTTCATATTTTTCAAGTTATTGCGACATGAATTAACATTACGTCTTATGGAGAATCCGGAAAACCAGCCTTCAATGATAAAAGAATGCGGCGATGCCAGGTTTCGTACTTCGGGCCGGTTAAGTGTAGAAGGTCGTGGCTCATTGCATAGAAGATGTTGTCAAAATTTTCGAGAAATCCACGCCAGAGACAAAACTGAACTTCGCCGTACCTTGCGGAAATGAACGAGGTGACGTGTTTGTGAACACTTACGATTGGCGTGCTTTTTTTAAGCGATTCAATTTTAAAAAAAATAACTCCCAATGATTACTACGTACTCGAAATTTTTGTATTCATCTGAGTACCCAGGTGCAGTAAGAGCTCAAAAAAATTGCGACGATCCTGGCTTTTTCCACCAACGGTTCGATTTTTCGTCTGGTTCCAATAGCAGTGAATATTTTGTTAATTTGACGCATCTTTTGTGTTTTTATTTTGTATAAGAATTTTTTGAAAATGAAATCATATTCAAAACTTTGAACAAGTGAAGTTTTTTGTAAAAAAAAAAGAAAAAAAGAAAGAAATCAACATCGAATTTCAACAAACATCGAATTCATTTTTAAAGAACTACATACGATCGAAGTATGGAAAAACATCGAAAAATCGAAATAGATTTTATTCACCCTAACCTCCCTTATCGAGCAACGCATCACATATTTTCAATTTTTTTAAATTGTCAAGAAAAAATCTCGGAACTTTTTTTTGATTATCAATAAGGTCGTATGTACAAAAATAGAAGGAAATCGAATGATAAAAAATTAACCGACTTTTGAACATCGGATAATCGAAAGAAATCGGCTGTAATCTTTTGCTCGGATAATCGAGGTTCTACTGTATTGCGCCAGGAAATGATTATATAACACATCACTCTCGCGCATATTTCAAACTCGATCGTTTGCTTTATGCAACGAAATAAAATCTCTAAAATTCTGAATGACTCCAAAATTTCGCTCATATAATAATACGTGAAAAACACACCATCTCATTCTCGTACATATACGTTTAGCCGGCGTTTTATTCATCTCGCTTGGAACTAATCTAGTTGGCAAAACATCTCGGTTCCGAGAAATACCGAAATATAGGACGAACTATTAAAATTCTCCGTTATTATAAATTAATATAATGGCTTAATCTACTCGTAACGCGTGTTCTGCGCCATTAAGCTGCCTTCGATTTTTTGTTTATACGTTAAAACATGATAAAAGGTGAATAGGAGGGGTGAAAGGTGCGGGTGAATTTTTGAGAAACGCGACGGAAAAACAAAATTCTTTCGCTTGTCTCATTTATAATTAAAAGGTTGACATATTATGCGATATATTCAATACGGTGATGCACGCGTACGTATATGAGGTTGGTATACCTTTTATACCATCTTATGTACGACTTACACCGTATAGATCACCTTGATGGGAACGAGAGAAAACTATTCATAATTTACTGAAAACATCGTCGTAAATACATTGAGAGTACCTATGCATTAAATGCTTAAATTTTTCTACGTCGTTGACTTAACGTCCTAGCATACCGTATGTATTTTTTTCTCATACACGTGCCTTTATACATGCCAAATAAACTTGTTAAGACCGGCACACGTTGATTTCCAACTCGATTAATAAAGCTGAACCGAGTATTCCCACCGTATATGTACCAGTAAAAAAAAAATAACTAGAGTACGATGAAATGGGTTAATTTTCGAGTAAAAAAAATATTATATCGAGACAATAATCTCAAATGAAATTTTTTTTAAAACAAAATTTGTAGATCGAGTTGTTGGGAATAATTTTGATTATTACAAAAATTTCGATTGGACCCTTCCTTCCCCTCCAATTTCGCCCAATATTACGTAGATACTTCATTATTAATTTCAAATTTGAGGGAAGGGTGGGATCCAAGCCAAATTTTTACGATGATCAAAATTATTTCCAAGGTCTCAATCTACAACTTTTATTTGATTTTTTTTTTTTTGATTGGACCCTCCCTCCCTAATTTTGAATGATAATTGATAAGTATTCTCCATAGTGCAGTGTAATGAAAAATTACAGGGGAAGGAGGGGTCTAAGTGAAATTTTCGTCATAACTAAAATTATTCCTACAATCTCAATCTGCAACATTTGTTTGAAAATTTTTCGAACAGACCCACCCCTCCCCTCCAATTTTGGATATCAAGTATCTACATGGCATTAGACAAAATTGGAGGGGAAGGAGAGGTTTTATCGAAATTTTTGTGATAACCAAAATTATTCCCAAGAACTCTATCTACAACTTTTGTTTCAAAATTTTTTCAATTGGACCCATTTTTGAAGTAAGGATATGTACTGGGGGGGGGGGATGTAAAAATTACCGAATATAATCAAGCGGTGAAATTTAGCCGATCTGAATATTAATCGCGTCTTATCATACAATTTCTAATCTAATCAACATCACATCGAATATTATATTCTATTGATTTGGTTTCAACATTCTTCGATTAATCAAAAAGTTGAAGTTAGTAATTCCGATTTATCTACGAATATTTTCGACATTAATGATCATTGCATCATTTTCGTGTTAGGCATTTGTTCATAAGAAATGCTGGCCAAATGCAAAAAATAATATAATAATTATACGGTCGAATTCAAGAGTATAAGCGATCGAATAGCAATCCCAACTCTTTGATTATCTGATAAACAAGCCATCTCTGTTCGTAACAATGAAATTGGGCTACATAGTACATTCACAAATTATCCCATCACCAAGACCAGGCAAAAGAAAAAACCCTACCTTATTCAAACAATCCGAGCAGCTTGAGGAGTGATTCTTCGACGAATATCCGATTCCGATGAACGATATAAGTCTTCGATGATCTTCCATGTTGCGAATCACTTCAACAAACACAACGAAACCGCGACACGACTTTTTTTAACCGTTACGTAACGATTCAACGAAAAACTAAATGAGAACCGATTCGATGTATTAAATATTCTCTAGATGCGTTTTGAATTGTTCGTTGGCGAGTAATTTCATATTCGAATATGATTACCGGTGTCTCAAAGGACAATTCGCGGGTTAGTCGTCCAAAAGTATACAGGATTGCTGGGGTCGGTTTTGTTTCAGCTTCTCGACCAACTTCTGTCCGATCTTGAATGTTGTAGATAATGACTGAAACAGATAACAACAAATTAAACAAACTATCTCGATAATTTTAATTTCGATTAACATTTTGCCGATAATATGGTATGCGACGTATGTAAACATGAAAAAAACACCTAAACAACATCCCCACTCTTTCTGTACTGTACACGATTATTCCGGCTTCATACGAAATTCTATCGAAGAATATCGTTTAAAAGAAACATTCAGAGGGAAATATGAAGATAACAGCGTTTCTAGATGTATTAAATAACGCATAGAGTTCAATATTCGTATTTATATTCCCTGATTAGATACCAAATTCACGAGCTGTGACGGGCATTTAGCGACGCGACTGAGTACAGTCATCTAACACATAAATTCTCCAAAATATACATTTCAACATTGATTTGACATTCTACTAACAGAATATTGTTCATTCGAGGGGTTATTAGGATCGAAAGAAACGTTATAATTGTTGATGTTTGAACGATATTCTATGTGGGTAGTACATGAACGTTTCAAACGTAACGGATATATAATGAAAATAGCAACTGAACTCACCATTACATAATTGGAGTAGAACCCGACAGTTCCCAATTTGTCTATAAATTAATAAAATACTATTTCCGGCATAAATTATTTGCAAATATTACGATATTTTCAACAAACTTCGAACAAGAAAGCGAAATAATTTTTCGAGAAAAACAACACAGCGACCACAGCGGCCTGAAAATACAACCTCATCGATGAGTTTACCGATGGTTCTGGAAATTCATAAGCGCTGACTACAGTAACAAAATGTAATCATAAAATGTTCGATTACTGGTAATAACAGTAATTTACGAGTTATTGACCAGTATTTTGTATTATTTTCATCATTGAAACAATTTTTTTTTTTTTAAGAAAAAACCGAAGAAAATGTCATTTATTTTCTTTTTCGAATTTGGAATAATAATTAATTAATTATGATACGAGTACATGTATAACTAATCATTTCACCAATTTTACAGGTTTGTACTTACACAACGCTCAAAAACGAAAAAAAATTGTTTAAAATTTGAAAATTTAATTTTTTTTTTTAAATTCACAATATTTTTTATATCAACATTTTCTTATCACACGTAAATAAACAACATTTTTTTTTTAATTTTGAAAATGTAAAAAATTGAGAACGTGCTAGTTTTTCCCCGATTTATCCCTTTTCGTCCGCGTATTTCATTCGATAAATAGTATTTTTGTTTGATGCGAAAAACTCTCATAGCAATGTGGACCTTAGGATTACTGAAAACTATGAAAGATCCTAAATATGTGGTGTACTCCGATCACAAAATCGTCATGATAAAAGATGTTTATCCTAAAGCAAAGCATCATTATTTGGTCATCTCACAAGAAGATATCGCCGGTATAAGGGATGTAAAATCGAAGCATCTATCTCTACTCGAGTACATGGACCAGAAAGCGAGGGAGTACGTATCAAAAAATGCTCCTGATGTACATTTCAAGTGAGTCCTCTACAGTTAACGAAACACAATGTTACGAAATTCACTTTTTATGCGTATAGTAATTGAAATTTTGTATAATTATCTTTTCGTAGATACGGATATCATTCCAAGCCATCGATGCACAGATTACATCTTCATGTTATCAGTACCGATATGCTGAGTCCTGCGCTTAAAACTAAAAAGCATTGGAATTCCTTTACTACGAAGTTTTTCTTGGACTCGAAGGGTTAGTAAAACACGTTGAAATTTATTCGAAACGTATAATCGATATTAAATGAATTATATATTTTTTCCCCCAGAAGTAATTAAAGAATTGAAGTCCGAAGGTAAAATCAAACTACCCGATCTTGCTGAGTGTGAAAGACTTCTAAACCAAGATTTGAAATGTCATAAATGCGGCATCGCTTTGGCTAATATGCCGAAATTGAAAGCGCATATTTTAACTCACAGTGTCGATTCTCCTAAAACTGATTGATTGATTACTTGATAAGTTCCTGATCGTTTCAAGTCGTATTTTATTTCGTAAGACTTCCTGTGATTTGAATTAATTTTTTTATTTACCACGTAGGCTACCATTCGTTTATAATCGTGTATGTTTATCTCATTTTTTATACTTATAACCTAATTTGTTTGATATTCTGAAATTTGATTCCAATTTTTGTATAATTCACTTCGGTGTAGTGTATTTTTAATGCCACTAGAATTAAATATTGGAAGATTATCTTGAAGTTATTTCGTTTAAATCTGATTGAATGGTTACAGGACTGTCTTGTAAATTAATTTTTAGAGAAAAAAATAATTCAACGGAGTGTAATTAATCAAACTACACTATGAAATCGTTGAAAAAATTGAAAAATACAATTTTTTGGTTTTCGCAAAATATCGAGAGCTCGAATACAGCGACATCGATGTTTCAATATCGACATTGTATCGATACCTGTTTAGACCTACGTTATCGATCCTTGCACTAGTAGTAGTACGAGAGACAGTAAGTACAAGTACATACAATACAATAAATATTGTAGGTTACTCTTCAATCATTAATAAGTAATAACAATGCAAAAGAAAATGAACATGCGTCTATATAATTAAATTGTTGCAAGACTATCGATTCCTATGTAATGTATTTATTCAGTTCATAATGAAGATTTCATCACTGTAAATACAGTCAAGTCCATGGCTCCGCTTCGGTGGTAAGTAAAATGATATCAGTTTGTTATTATTGTCATTTCGGAACGCTTGTGATAACAGCGTACCTTTGCCAAAATCCGGATTATTATCGAATAATCCGCGAGTAATTCATGTCGCATAGTAATTATAATATTGTGTTTAGGTATTACAACGCGAATAGCGAAGCTGCTTCCAAACCAATAACAACCAATATCACAAATTTGCAGTTGAGATTTCTGTGTCCGGCTGATATCCGAGATGTAAGTACTGCCATAAAAGTGCTAATAAATGTTACGATATCGACTGTATCAAATTATATTTCATCCGTAGGTCTGGACGCTGTGTTCGGAATGCTTCCCAATCGAGTATCCACATTCGTGGTACGAAGAAATCACATCGAATCCAAAGTTTTATTCATTAGCTGCACTTCACGAAGGCAAAATAGTCGGTTTAATCGTGGCAGAAATCAAAGAGTATATAAGATTGAGTCAAGAGGTAATAGTTCAGATGTGATCTCGATATTCTGGACCGATTAATTGATCAATTTTGGTGCATTTTTCAGGACAAAGATATCATCTCACCGTGTTTGGGAAGTGCCACCGAAGTGGGCTATATACTAAGTTTGGCTGTGAATAGAAACTATCGTCGTAACGGAGTAGCCTCTCTATTATTGGATAATCTAATAGCACATTTAACTACCAAAGAGTATTCCTGTTGCAAAGCTATATTTCTTCATGTACTGACGACGAATACAGCAGCTATAAGGTTCTACGAACGTAAAAATTTTAGGTAAAAAATTTTGCTGACCTAAATTACCAATATTTATAAACTAGTTCGTTTGTAACTGATTCCATTATTTGTATTTCTAGGTTACATACATTCTTGCCGTATTATTACTTCATTAGAGGTAAATGCAAAGACGGATTTACCTACGTGTTGTATATTAATGGAGGACACCCTCCTCGAAACGGTTTTTTATATCCTTTTTTATGTTATGTCGTTTGTTGTGTTTGTAATCTATTCAATCGCGTCACCGGTTATCACTAGTTGCTCATAATAATGTGTGACTTTCACACGTTAAAATCTTATCTTGTTTTTTTCTTTCTTTCTTTACAATTCTGTGATATTATGTTACTACTCGGAATACACTCATAGCTTCTGGTCGTTGGTCGCTTTTCCAAAATATCTGCCATCATGTGATACATAATGTATATAATTATAATCCTAACATACTAATCTGTTTTTTAAACCATAATCCTCGATATTATCCTTCGAACATTTTCCTTAATGTTACGTTCACTGAAGGTATAAAATATACGCTCAGGCTAGCTTACGAATCAGAAGCGGCGCTATGGGCTTGGGAGAAATTTGTGAGGATTTTTCATTGGATGTTACCAGGAACCAGGCGCATCGTTGTGGATAACAGTACAGCCATTGTTATGCAATATTCTTGATATTGTATGTAGAATACATGTGTGTAGTGTAAAATGTTAATGAGCGGTCTGGTCTGTTGCTTCTTTCTTCTTTTTTTTCATGAATAATGTACGTTAGTACGATCAAGGGCATTATTATTTTTTTCTTCAGCCTTCCTTTAGCTTCTCCTTTGAAAATATTGTGTTCACGTGCGGAAAGAAATTCTCTTTCTTTATCAATGTATACTTATATTTTTTTCCATCACGAAATCATAGTTTAAAATGTCTACTTAAGAAGAGACTTTATAAATAAATCAGTTGCAAATGGGATTAGAATTTGTAATACACTAACAAAATAATTGATTGTTGAATTTTCCAAATTTTCATCACGTAATTTGATACCACGGCCTGAATTTTAAATAAATTCGATTTAATGCCATAATTATGAAATTCTTATACTAAATCTTTCATCACCGATGGGTTCCAATTTGATTTTTTTCCCATTCGTGTTCGTTGAACTTTAAAAAAAATTCCATGGAAAAATTTTATTTTTATGTTAATTCGTCGTATGTTAATATTTGTAACACGTGCAAATAGAAATTGATTTTTTTTGAGCATATTCTTGATTAAAATTTTTTCAAAATTTGAACACGAATTCGGTTTTCATATTTTTCAATGTGAAAATAAATCTACACTGAACGGTAACCGTGTTAATAAGTTTGAAAAATGTTATTTTCGCTAGTATTAAGAGAGTTCATCTTGCTGAATTAATCGGATTATATTATGTTTGGGTAGTGAGTTAATTTGGCCTTTGTAAAATTTCACATCTACGTAGATCTAATTTTTAATCCGTACAACGTTGTGGATAAAATTAATTGGAAAAAATATGCGATTCTATTAGTTGAAAGCTTTATAAAAGGTTGTAATTGACGTAGACGAGCGAATTTCACGCAGAATCGACGAGTTATGTCGATGGGTTTTGGGTTTTGTGAAATTTTCAACGAGTACGCTAAAATGAGATTATCGTTTTCTGAAGTACAATTTGGAGCGATTTTTTCCATCTCTCTCTCTCGTTCGATAATTTATTCTAGAATTTTCCAAAACATGAGATAACTTTTTTTTTTGAAACGAGCAAGGTCAAGTATATCGAGTTAGCAGAACGTCTACTTGAGGAATCAATTTATCGAATAAATCAAATTAAACGACCATTCTTACAACATGTGTCATGAGCTTTGTCATGAGATATATTTAGGGTTTATTTTTTTATTACCTGCTGTATCATTTCGAGTAGATAGCTATATTTACGAACAACTCGAAATGAACTTCATACCGGTTCATTTTTATTAAAGTATATTTTATCATCGTTAGGTATGTGATTTTTTTTTAATTCTTATTTTGAGCTGGAAAGAATACTAGATCTGAATTATATTATATGAATTAATTATTTTGTTGTAAATACTTGTAAAAAAAATACATGTTTAATTATTTAAATATAAGCGTTAAATTTGTATGAAAATATTGTTCTTAAAGGACCAATTATGTTTTGTTGAAGTAAGAATACGTTACGTGTGGGCAAACTAATTTAGTTTAGAGATTTTTTACAAAGAAGTAAATACCAGTTACGATTTCTCAGTCTCTCTAAAAAAAATCAAAATCAAAAAAGTATCTACATATTTGATGAAAGATCCATTCGATGGAAACTTAGAGACAAGTAAAATTAACAAACTGCAAAAAAAAGTGACAACTGACAACATAGTGGAAAGAAAAAGCACCAGTAGCATTTGGTTTTATTCGTGTTTAATTTGGTATCTTTTTCCTTTCTTTATCATATTAAATCGTTACATGAACCTAAACTTATCTATACTTTAATTAGCCTGGAGCTTTTGAACATGTAACGAAGTCACAAATTAAACATTGAACGTGATAGGGGAGAAAGTAAAACATTCCTATGCTGGTTGAAAGTTTTTTTCTAAAAGTTTACTCGTTTATATGATGCTATCTATGGTGCTTTTGTTTCCAAAGTTAAGGCAAAGTATGTGAAGATTAGGTGTGAATGTGAAAACGTTGGGTACTTCCTGCCATCGTACAATAATCCTTAATCTGTACTTTAAGGTTATTAAATGTGTATGCTGTGTTGTTGTTGGTATAATTAGGTACTTATACATCGTTACTGGGTAACATCGCATGTTCTTAGAAATGGCTGTTAATTGTGATCTGTTTTGATGGTTATTTCGAAATATAAATATTTAAAATTTTATTATTTTTTTTATTTTTATTTTTTTAATATGAGACTTGAGGAATTGGAATGAGCCCAAATTCAACAGGTATTTTTTTTAATATGAATTTTTATTGCTTGAAAGAAAATTTTAAAATTTATACTTGATATCATTGTAGGTACCTAATTTTTAAAAAAAAAGATTCTGCCAATTAATTTTTTAGACTTATTTTCAAGAAAAAAAAATCTTTTTGTGAGATTAACCTAAATGAGATGTTTTGAAGAAGTTTCTATCGTGAGATGTTTTTCGAAGTAAAATTTTTTGTGAGAGAATTTTTTTCAATAGATTTTTTCACAAAAAATTCCTAGAGAAGAAAAATTATAGCCCATTTTTTTTAAAACGGGGTACTTGAAAATTTTCTTTCTTGGAAAATAATTTTATTTAAAAAATCGCTACCTATACCTACTAAATCAATCTCAGAAAAAATTTTCATTGATTGAGAACTTTAAAAAAGAAAGAAAGATACTTAAATGACAAGAAATAAACAATGTTTTGAAAAATTGAGAAACCTTTTAATAAAAATGAAATTAAGAAATTGAATAAAAATTGTAAAATTAAAAAAGCAATAAAATTTTTTAGAATTAAGTAGGTACAAAATTTTAAAAAAAAATGAGATTTGAAAAAATTAGGTAAGAATTATATTTAAGTATTTCAGTTGAAATTATAAAAATAAAGAATTTTTTCATCTCATAATTTGAAAAAATTGAGAAATATGGAAAAGTGAAATATTTTTATTAGAAGTTTTGTACTTAGATTTAGAATTGATGAAAAATAGTACATAGTTACTACCTAATTTAAAAAATGATGAAAAATTAAATAAAAATTGAGAAAATTAAAAAAATTACGAAAAATATTAATCAATTTTTAAAAATTGCGAATGTTCAAGAGAAAATAGGAAATTTAAAAAATTGAGATTTTCTTCTAGTTTTAGGAATTGAAAAAAATAGAGAAATTATTTCCTTTTTTTTTTTAATTAAGTACTCAAAAGTCCTTTGTCCAGAAATTTCTTTTCGTTTTTCGTCATTTTGGTCATCATACTATCCTAAAAATATTAGTTGAAAAAATCAAGAAATTGAATAAGTACAAATATTAAAAAATACCTAGTATTTCTCAAAAAATAGAGAGGTAACCTAATGAAGAATTTTCGTGTTGAAAATTTAAGATTTTTTTAATCAAGAATTTTTTTTAATAAGAAATTTTCTTAAAAATCTGAGAAATAGCTTACTTTTTAAAAATTTAAAATTGAAAAATTGAGATTTTTTATTGACTGAAATTAATTTTTTCGAAGTTCAGAACCATTAAAAAAGTGAATAATTTAAAATAAATTAGGAAATGGAAAAGAAAAGGAAAAAATTGATAAATTGGAAAAAAATTAAATAATACAATTATGTAAATTTTAGGAAAGTAGATTTTTTAAAGTTGACCTGTTAAAAAAATTGAGATTTTTTTTTTTTAATTTTAGGGGTTTTTAAAGAATTGAGAAATATTGGGAGAAAGGTACATTTTTCCTAAGAAAATCATTGCTTAATAATAAAATTTAGAATATAAAAAAAAATTGGGAATATTTTTGAAAATATTAGAAATTAAAAAACATAAAAACAACAAACAATATATTTGAGCAATTTTTGAAAAAAAAATCAAAAAAGGAAAATGTATGCAGCATATTTTTTTTAGGAATTCTTGAAAAAATTGTTCTTTTTTGTTAATAAGGAATTCCCGTTCCCTTAAAAAAGAACATCGATCTCTTCCAAGTCTGTTACAATTTTTTTTTTTTAAATTTATTTTTAAGAACGAAAATTTAATTTAATTTAATTTTTTCTTCAAAGTAATTTTTTAAAAATTTCCAAGAGAAAAAAATTCGCAGCAAAAGGGTGGACTTGGATTTTTTAATTCAATAAAAAAAATCCACAAATAGATAAATGGAATTTTCAATTTTTTTTAAATTTCCTTTTTTTTTTTAGAGTAAAGACTCTTGAGCTTTTTTTATTGAAAAAACATCACTTTCAGGTTCATTCCAAATAAATTTGTCTCTTGAAAAAAATATTTGTACATTCATTTTGAAAACTTTCAAAAGAAATTTTTTACCTGCAACTTTACCTATACTATTTCAAAAATTTCTCCTAAAAATTTCAAAAAAGTCACATTTGAAAATGGATTAAAAATTTCTTTTAGCAAAAAAAATCATAATAAAAAATTTCAGACGCCTCTAGTTTCTGTTTATGTACCTATCTAAATGATTTTTGTAAAAGAATTTTCATCTTGAGATATTGTTTTCAGAAAATTTTTCATTGGGAATCTTTTTTCAATAACTGTTCTTTAAACATATTTTTTCAACAACAAAAAAAAGAAATGTTCTCCGTCGGCAAAGAAATTTTATTTTGAAAAACATTTCTTGAAATTGAAAATTTGTTTCAAAAAAAATTTTAAAAAGAAGGAAAAAAATTAAAAATTAGATTCTTAGGATTTTTTCCATTGCAATAATAAAATAGGTACCTATAAAAAAATTGCTTTCAAATTTTTTTCAACGGAGTTTTTCACTGGATAAACATAATTTTTATACTTAATCGTTATTTTGAAAATATTTTCAGATTTTATTTTTTGAGAAATTTTTGGAATATTTTCCAAGTAAAAAAACTTTTCTATGTGAATACAACGCTTCCTCATGGTTATGGTTAAAAATTCGTTCATTAAAAAATCTGTTAGAAAAAACACCAAGAAAATATGTTTTTGGAAAAAAATTCTCTCCACAAAAAATAATTTTTTTATATTTATTTTCAAGCCCAGTATATCGAACAAAGCTATTTTCTGAAAATTTCTGTATTTTCATTCACCCAAAAAATGAGGCAGATTACATTAGGTACGTAGGGAAAAACCTTGACATCATTTTCAGCCCATTCGTCTCGAACAAAAGTTACGTAAAATTTTTTTAAATTGTCAAGATCGATAAAAAAATGAGTCCTGTAAAGAAAGCTGAAAAAATTGCAAGTTATAACAAGCAAATTAAACAGGGTAAGGAGGTGTAAAAGTTGGTAAGGCACGTTTTGGAAAAGAAGAAACGGTTCGTACGCGAAGCATTTAGGTTGATTCAACATGGACCCATATCATTAATTAATGCGAAATTTGTACAGGCGATATTTATGTATAGTGTTATTACACACCGGGGACCAAGTTTTTGGTTCACCTGCCATTTTGTTTCCACGTTTATGAGCGTTTATTATTGCATAGGGTAAATAACCCTCTCTATACGACGAAAAGCCCAAACAGCTTGATACGTATTTTGTCACAATGAGTCAGTCGTTCTGCGAGAGAAAAAATTTTTCACGCCCTCGCGCAAAAATAAATAATACTTAAACGAGAGTACTCGAATCTTCGATTCAATAAAATTACAAAATTCAAACCGATAGTTGTTCGAAAATCGAAACTTTCAACTTCAAGCGACCTAAGTAGGTTTTTTATTACGAGCTGAGGAGAAATTTTCATTTTAAACTTTATTATATGTACGTCGGTTACCTGCGAAAATTACCAAAAAATAAGTCTTTCGAGGTCTACGCATCCCTAGTTTAACGCGATTATGCAATTTTTACACACGTGTGTGTTAAAGTTTACCTAAAACGCGAGTCTGAGGCGGTTTATAGTTTAATAGGCTATTTATGCGATGCTTTGCTCGCGCTGCGAATGCAAATATTTTAGGCAATGGATTTTTTACGACATCAGCAAACCTTTTTTTTTGCTCCAGGAAAAAATCGAGGAAATATTCGAGCATTAGAATAATAAATGTTTTTCTCTTTTTTCAAAACTTTTAGTATATTGTATGTATTTAAAAAATACGAGAATATCGTGAAATAAATAATTTTCAATGGTTAAAAATAGACTCGTGTAGATTATTTCTTGTGAAAACTATTACGTCGTCTCTGAAAAACGATTGAACGTTTTTTATCTGTTAAAATGTTATAAAATAAAATACAAAATTAAAAAAAAATACTTTTCAACAAAATTTGAAAAAAATTAATTTTTTGTTTTGATAAAATTTAAGAAAAAAAAGTTATAAAACAATTAATATTCAAAACAACCATCGGAGAAGCTATTTTTAAAAAAGTTGTGCCCAAAAAAGTTTCAAAAATGTAAATTAAAAAAAAAAATTATAAAAAAATTATGTGATAATAAAATACCTATAGTTTGAAAAATAATAATAAAATGGCTCATAATTTTCATTTTTTTTTTCAAAAAACGGTTTAGAAATCGATTTTAAAGCAAAACTAAATTTTAAAAAAATAGTAGTCTTTTTTGGTGAAAAATAAATTTTTCTAAATAAGATTCAAAATTGTCATTAAAGGAAAGTAATTTCAAAAAATTTGTGCTCAAGAGAACAAAATGAAAAAAAAAATCTGTGGTAAAATGAAATATCAAAAAATTACAAAATTGAAAAGGATTTCAAAATCACGAACAAAACCTAATTTTCGAAAAGCTAGAAAAAAAGTTAATTATCAAATAAACTACAAAATTGAAAATATTGATTGCGAACAAAAATTTTTGAAAATCCATTTTTCAACTAAATTAAAAAAAAATCAAATTGAATTTTGTAAAAAGAAATATATATCTACAGTCCGGTTTTGATAGGATTTGAAAAAAAAGTTTGTTTTTAGAACAGCATTCAAAATGTTCTGTGTGAAAATGTACCCTAAACGTATTTTGAACAAAATATTTTAAAATTTGTGTATGAACAAATTTTTTTTAAATCCTATGATAATAAAATCTGATAAATGTTTTACAAATAAAATTCAAAATGACTCCAGTTCAAATCAAAAAAAAAAATTGCTCAAATTGAATTTTGAAAAAAAAAGTAAAGTTCTTAAAAATTCAATTCATTAACAAAATCTCTAAAAAAAATTGTTTGGACAAAAATTTAAAAAAACTGTGACAGTAGGTAAAATCTAAACAAAATTCATAATGATCAATGTTTGAACCTCCATTTAATAAACAATTTCACATAAAATATTTTCAAAAATTAACTTTTAGGCAAAATTTAAATGAAAAATGTTTTTTAAAAAAATAAGAAAAATTGTTTTTTAAGAAGATTAACGGAAAATCATTTTTCAACAAAATTTTATTTGAAACAGTTTTGGAATTTCGAAAAAAAAAAATTCAAAGAGGCCTGCATTGATAAAATTGAAAAAAAAGATTTTGAACTGTGTTCAAAATTAACTAAATTAATACCTACCTATAATTTTTTAAAAGTTGTGTGTAAAAATGTTTCCTAATTTCAATATTTCAACAGATTTTTTTCAAAAAATGCTGTGATGGTAATATTTGAAAAAAATACTTTTTCAACCAAATTCAAAGTGATTCATAATCTAACCTTCATTATTTTCAAAAAAATAAAATAGAATTTCTTGTTTTTTTCATAACAAAATTTGAAAAAATTAGTTGAAATTGAGTTTTGAAAATTTTAAAAAAGACTGGTTTTAATAGAACTTTAAAACAAATACAAAAAAGTTTTTTTTAAACTATATCCAACCGGAAGTAGATATAGTGACATATTTTTTAGAAACTAGTGCATAAAAAATCTAGGAATTCAAAATTTCAAAAAAAAAATTCAAAAAATGTATATTTTTGATTTTGATTTTTTTCAGAAGTTTGTGTTTGAGCGAAATAAGAAATAAAAAGTGATAAAACACGATATATTAGGTAAAAAATATTTTTTCAACAAAATTCAAAATAATTCACACTCAAACTCCATTTCAAAAAAAAATTAAGTTGCAATTAATTTTTTTTAAAAATCGAATTTGAAATTTGAAATTTTAATTCGTAGAAATATGACAAGATGTGATAATTTGAAAGCAATTTTTAAAAAAACTGATCTTCAACAAAATTTGAAAAAAACAATCGTACGAATTGAATTTATAAAATTTTTCAAAAAGTTCAATTTCAAAAAAATCTAAAAAAGAATTTTGAACAAGGAATTAGTTTAATTAATGGAATTCGAAAAAAAATATGGAAATAACAGTACCGTTTTAATACAAATTTGAAGAGAAAAAAAATGGTTCTTACCCGAGCGGCACACTCGATCGATAATATCGGAAGATGTAACGTATCGATAAAAAATCGTTTGAAAATCTATAGATGTTCTCACGATATTATAAAGATTTATCGGTACAATTTCATAGGCAAAAAATCTAAAAATTATCGAATTCGATATTATTAAGATTTTATGACGATATTTGTCAACGATACTATCGACAAAGAATATTAAATTTATCGATTCCGATTTTCCACCGATTTTGTGCAGATATTTGAAACTACATTATCGACAAAGAATATTAAATTTATCGAATTCGATTTTTTAACGATTTTGTAAAGATATTTAAAACTATATTATCGACAGATTATATGAAATTTCTCGACTCCGATATTTTACCGATTTTTTGACGATATTTGAAACTATATTATCGACAGATTATAATATTAAATTTATCGAATCCGATTTTTTACCGATTTTGTAAAGATATTTGAAACTATATTATCGGCATATAATATGCAATTTCTCGAATTCGATTTTCTAACCAATATTTTTTTCATTTCTTCAAAATAGGATTTTTAGTAAAAAAATGTAAATTTTTCAATTTTGAGTCAAATAATCGCTGAAAGGGTCTAAAGTGGGGTAGTTTGACCTGCAGAACACAATTCCGCGGTTAGTTTTTTCTTCCGATCATTTCGTGTGATTATGCAATTTTAATCACGTAAAATTAATGAAAAAACCTCAATTCACGAAAAATGAATGAATTGAGGTGAAATTTGGGTAAAAGGTGTATAAAGGAGTATCTAGTGATGTTCCTCGAGGAAAACATTTTTTAATGAAAAATGAGCGTTCAGTGGGGGGAAAAAAGCACGATTAATTGGCTTTTTGAATATTTTGAGGGTGTTTCACCAACGATAAGAATTTGAAAAAATTCTGGGTAGTGCACGATGGTGTGAAAAACTGGGAAACATTTTTTCCGTCGTGTGCATTCTAAAACTGTGCCCTACAGGGTGATTCAAAGTGTTAAAAGTCGTTTTCAAGGTCGTTAGAGGAGTCGAAAAAATCTGAAAAAATTTCACAACATCCCCCTTGGGTACCTCTATCTACATGCCAAGTTTGGTGAAAATCTGTTCAAAACTCGCGGAGATGGAATTTTTAAGCTAAAAATCGCATTTTCGAGGCCCCAGCCCCCGGGGCGTGAGGTAAGTAATCGCTGATTCGCTCTAAAATCATCTTTTACGATACCAAATCGGAATCTGTGAAAAAAATTTCGAAGTGCGACCGGGGGCCGATTGACCCCCTTATCCCACCAGAGCCTTTCAGTTCATTTTATATGATTTATCCAGCAGCAACCCAAATTTCATTTTAAAAAACCTAGAAAATTGGTGATTGGTTGGTTACCTTTTTATCGAAAAATTCTACTGAATTTTTTTTTTGTAAGAATTCAATTATTAAGCCCAAGTTTTTTCATTTACATAATGAAAAAGTCAACCACGAGTAAAAAATTAGTCTCGGTTGAAAAATGAAACTCGCTGCTCGAAATTTCCCATACAGAAAGTAAAACACGCTATACGATGATTTAATCGACGACCGAGAACCGAAACAATATTTTTTATCCGGCACTCGTAGATTATCTTTAGGAAACACAATGGGTAGAATTTCGCCAATGTCAACGCGCCATGGCAGCCGTGGCCATCGAGACTAAAAAGGATAACGACTTTTGGTATTTCGGTGTTGCTGGTGTTTCGAAAACACGCGCAAATGGCGAATTTATAGTAAACAAAACGAGCAAAAGAAAGGACGACGGTAGACGTGAAATTATAATTAATTGGCGAAGAAGGTTGAAAATCATCATAGCGAACTACCTCTTAATTTTATACAGTGTTCAAAATGAAAGGATTCGTTTAGTTAAAGAAACGCCACGCCATCCCAATGGCGACCGGCCTGGCCCGCAGGACTATATAAAAGATGAAGAGATGCGTTTTAATTCTGAAAATGTATTTGCAGCGAATTCATTAAATTTTCAGACGACGACTTTATTGAAGTTAAAAGACCACTGGGATAGCATTCTATACTTTTAAATATTTAAGAGATACCCTGCTGCATCCCTTTCGGTAAAGTATCAACGAAATGTTAACCTTTTTCCTCTTAACGAAGGACACATATTACGCCTTTTAGCGATGTTTTCTGTTTGTAATTTTTTCCCTTTTTTCTTCTTTACTTTTTTTTTATTTATTCTTAAAGTTCGTTTTATGAAAAAGAATTGCTTCTGTTTAGTGCGGTTGGCCTTGCTAATGTTGTAGTTCATTTTCGCCATTGAGGTAAAAAAAAATCTTCTATCATTTTATCGATTTCGATGCGAAAATGTAGGTCATTCGATAGGTAGGTACCTACTTTTTTTGTTCATTTATTCAATTCGATGGTATATCAATCGAAATTCGTTCACTTGCTTTTTATGCTCCATGAATGAGTGATTTTTTTTTCACTCCTAATGAAAGCTGTGCTCGATAAAACAACAGATTCGCGATGTAAATATGACAGTACAATAATACTTTTTGAAAAAAGTACGTGTACGTGAAATCAAAATAGAGAGGGAAGAAGAGAGTATATTTATCATTTTTTCAACGTATTGTGCGATGATTTGAATGCATGTTCACTGCTCGCTTACGAGTATGTTAGTAATTTTCAAGTTGGAATTATTCGTTGCAATTTTCAATTTCAGCAGTGCCATGTTTTTGCTTTCTTTTGCCTCGTTCGAGCTACTTGATGAAAATAAACGTCAAAGTGTTTTTTTTTTGTAACAGTTGCACTCGTATAATGGGGATTGGGGGTGGATTCGTTTTTATATTCATTTTGGTCGTTAAGTCCCTACGCTGTTTAGGTATTTTCGAATATGAAGTAATATTTTCTTTTCTCTCGGTACGCTCTCTTAACACGTTCTACCAAAAAATGAGAATTAAACTTGGAGAAAGTTTCGCCTCGGCGAGAGGGTTAATTTTCGCACTTTTTTCTTCCACAGAATAAATATTAAGAAAGTTTTGGCAAACGATTCTATAAAAATGTGAATTTTCCAACTCGAGGCAGGTGTTTAAAAGTTTACAATTCTTACGAAGGACTGACATTTTTAAGCGAGCGAGCGTTTTCAATAAACCATACTATATCCAAATACACGAAACAACCGTTTTATATTGCTTTTCGCAACGAACAGCCGAGACCGAGAGCACCTATAGGTTTGTTTCGACAACTCGATGAAACCGTATTCTACTATATATACAATGTAAGGTGTGAGATACGTAGACGATATTGCAGTCACGTGCAAATTATCCCAAATAATCCGCATAACTCGAAGTATCAGAAAGTTTTAAGCAAATAAAAACTTATGTGGTTGTGGAATCAATCACTTGTTGACGTTGTTGTTGTTGTTGTTGTTGTTGTTGTTTTCGAGTTTTCACCAAAGACGCTATTTCTATCCAGGATTTCACGAGTAATCGATTGCAGAATATATGTGGTGGGTAGCACTTGAATTTACTTTTGAAAAAATTGGTTACCTTTGGTTCACCTTCAAAAAATTTTTAAACCTTCGACTTTCGATTAATTTAAAAAAAAATCAATTCTTTTTTAAATGTAAAATTTTTGATTTAAAAAAATATATTATCTTCACAAACAATTCACAGATTTTTTCAAAAATTATTGTTTTGAAATTTCTAAAAAAAAAAAAATCGAAAAAGACCCGAGCGGCACACTCGATCGATAATATCGGAAGATGTAACGTATCGATAAAAAATCGTTTGAAAATCTATAGATGTTCTCACGATATTATAAAGATTTATCGGTACAACTTCATAGGCAAAAAATCTAAAAACTATCGAATTCGATATTATTAAGATTTTATGACGATATTCGTCAACGATACTATCGACAAAGAATATTAAATTTATCGAATTCGATTTTCCACCGATTTTGTGCAGATATTTGAAACTACATTATCGACAAAGAATATTAAATTTATCGAATTCGATTTTTTAACGATTTTGTAAAGATATTTAAAACTATATTATCGACAGATTATATGAAATTTCTCGACTTCGATATTTTACCGATTTTTTGACGACATTTGAAACTATATTATCGACAGATTATATTAAATTTATCGAATCCGATTTTTTACCGATTTTGTAAAGATATTTGAAACTATATTATCGACACATAATATGCAATTTCTCGATTTCGATTTTTTAACGATTTTGTGACGATATTTGAAACTATATTATCGACAAATAATCTGAAATTTCTCGAATTAGATTTTTTAACGATTTTGTGAAGATATTTAAAACTTTATTATCGACACGTGATATGAAATTCCTCGAATTCGATTTTTCAACGATTTTGTGGCGATATTTGAAACTACATTATCGACAAATAATCTGAAATTTGTCGAACGATTTTTCAACGATTTGGTGACGATATTTGAAATTATTTCCAAATTGGTGAAAATTTTTCCAAGTCCAACACGTCTGGAAGTACTAAACTGCCTATTATAAGCGTTTTATGGCTAATTCCTCAACGATAAGGTATGGCATAGTGGTTAAGGAAGAGGATTACCGTGCAGGAGGTAGAAGGTTCAAGCCCCACGGGTGGCAGATTTTTTATAATTTTTTTTGACTTTTTCTGAAATGATCCTCTTACCGTAACATGAATAATGTGTTTAGGCATAGTTTAATGTATTAATTATACTAATTAATGATTTTTAATTATAGAAAGAAGCTAGTAAAAGACAAAAAATCGGAATAAAAAATCGATAAAAAATCGACAGAATATCGAATTCTATAAAGTGTCGCGAAAGTTCCGCCTAAATCGTGAAATTATCTTTCGATATTATAGATATATTATCGATAAAATATCTTACTATAATCTCGAAATTTTTGCTAACTATAATTCGTCGATAATCTATCTATATATCGAAAGATAATTTCACGATTTATGCGGAACTAACGCGACACTTTATCGAATTCGATATTCTGTCGATTTTTTATTTCGATAATTTGTCGAGTGTGCTGCTCGGGGATGACAAAAAATTTTCTAATTTTCAAAAGTTACAAAAACACACGAAACACACTGCCAATCATCACCAAAAATATGTACTACAATATTATGTTTTATGGACCTGGGCATTCTTTTACCCTCAAATTTAGATTTTAAAGAAATAGTTCACCTTTGATTCGCCTTCAAAATAATGGTCGACCATCGACGTGTCTTTCAAAAAATTCAACTTTTGATTCACTTTTGAAAAAAATTTAAATAATCATCGCTTTATTTTTTGAAACTGATTTCATTTTTGATGAAATTTTGAGAAATAAGCAAGTATCTATAACTTGTATGAAAATTTTTTATACAGAAATCAAAACGACAAAAAAAATTTAAATCGTACCTATTTTTAAAAATTTGAGGGGAAAAAATTATAAACAGACGATGTCTCGTTTATTCCTAATGAAATTTTATGAAGATTCAGAGGTTATTGACATGTTCTGAAAGACTTTTGGAATCACCCAAAGATAAAAGACCAACAACGTAGTACGTAGCTCGGATGTTCCAGCAGCACTCCAAATTTCACACGTTAAATTGTAACTTTTTATGAACAACGGTAGTTTTTGCTTGACAAATTGTAAAGCAGAATCAGCTATTTCTAGGTTGGAAGAATGCAGCAAGGCTAACCCAAATACTACCTCTTGAACCGGTGTGAGTTTTACGATTTTACTAAACACAGTCAAAAGCTGACTCGGATTCTTTACAAACATGTAATCAGAAATCAAATTAGTAAACTAATCGGTCAATAAGATTCGAAAGATCGAACAATATGGTTACATTTTCTTGTTGCAATGCTCTATCGATAGCAAAACACAGCACCGAAACTAGCGCTGGTTTACCCAATAGAACCGAGCACTCTTGCGTTAGTAGTTGAATCTTCTGAAAATCTTTACTGTTTGGCGTTCTGATTGCATCGGAGTTGAAATCGATTTCCGAAAATAAACAGCGCAAAAGGTGCCGATCAGCTTCTAAGCCGTGACATGATTTCAAAACTTAAGGGCTAAGTATAATAAGTGGCTTTTGGAAACCCTAACTAAAAAGTGAGTGAATATTCGAAAACATAACAATACGATATGCCACATACAATTCTGCTGTCTTCGTCAGTTTCTTTAAAAATTTGAAGGGAAATGAGGGGACTCCCGCAGAAAAACTCCAAAAATGTAAAAATTAAGTACTCACTCACTATCAATTAAAATCTCTGTTTTTTGGAGAAAAAAAATCTTAATTTTTTTGTAAGTAATTAATTAAAAATTTCTCAATTTCTTGGAGTGAAAAATTTCTCAGTTTTTCTGGAGAAAAAAATCTCAACGCCAGTTTCGTGGAATAAAAAATATACCACAATTCTTTTGGAGTCAATGTAAAACAAATTTCTCAATTGTTTGTTTTGAAGTAAAAAAACAGGTAAAACGCAATAACACTTTTTTGGAGAAAAATCATAATTTTCTGGGTAGATATTTTTTAAATTTTTAGAGAAAAAAAATTCTGGATAAGAAAAACTATTTTTACAACTCATCATTGAAAAATTTTCAATCTGTCACTACTTCTGCAAAAAATTGACCTGTACCTTGGAAAATTCCATAAAGATCCAGAAATTACACTCATTATATAGGTAGAACTTCGATTTATCTTTTAAAAATTGTTTACTTTTGATACATAAAAAATATCAACTTTTGACTGTAATGTTCGATTTATTTTCAAAAAAAGAATAATTTCTAAAAATTGTATTTCTTATATGTAGGTATGATTTCATTTTTGATAAAAATTAAAAAGTAAGAAGAAAAAAAATAAAATCATCAAAAAATCCGAATTTAATCGCTAATAACCAAAAGTACCTAAACGTTGTGAAATAGAAGTGAAAAAAAATATGAATTGAATATTGAAGATTACCTGAAATCTAGAAAAAATGAAAATCAAGTTGAAATTAAGTAAAAATGTATAAACTTAGGTAATAAAAATAATGAAATTGAAAAAAAAAGAATGAGATTCAATTAAAAATGACAAGATGAGAAAAAATTCAAAAGAATTAAAAAATGTATAAAATAAAAAAATCGAAAAATTTTGAAGAGGGTAGAAATTAATTGAAATCGGAATAAAACAAAAATTATAAAAAAGTTCAAGTCAAAGTAAAAATCCCGAGCGGCACACTCGATCGATAATATCGGAAGATGTAACGTATCGATAAAAAATCGTTTGAAAATCTATAGATGTTCTCACGATATTATAAAGATTTATCGGTACAACTTCATAGGCAAAAAATCTAAAAACTATCGAATTCGATATTATTAAGATTTTATGACGATATTTGTCAACGATACTATCGACAAAGAATATTAAATTTATCGATTCCGATTTTCCACCGATTTTATGCAGATATTTGAAACTACATTATCGACAAAGAATATTAAATTTATCGAATTCGATTTTTTAACGATTTTGTAAAGATATTTAAAACTAGGTATATTATCGACGGATTATATGAAATTTATCGAATCCGATTTTTTACCGATTTTGTAAAGATATTTGAAACTATATTATCGGCACATAATATGCAATTTCTCGAATTCGATTTTCTAACGATTGCGTGAAGATATTTGAAACTATATTGTCGACACGTAATCTGAAATTTCTCGAATTCGATTTTTCAACGATTTTATGACGATATTTGAAACTATATTATCGACACGTAATATGAAATTCCTCGAATTCGATTTTTCAACGATTTTGTGGCGATATTTGAAACTACATTATCGACAAATAATCTGAAATTTGTTGAACGATTATTTGAAATTATTTCCAAAATGGTGAAAATTTTTTTAAGTCCAACTCGTCTGGAAGTACTAAACTGCCTATTATAAGCGTTTTATTGCTAATTCCTCAACCATAAGGTATGGCATAGTGGTTAAGGAAGAGGATTACCATGCAGGGGGTAGATGGTTCAAGCCCCACGGGTGGCAGATTTTTTATAATTTTTTTTGACTTTTTCTGAAATGATCCTCTTACCGCAACATGAATAATGTGTTTAGGCATAGTTTAATGTATTAATTATGCTAATTTTGGATTTTTAATTATAGAAAAAAGCTAGTAAAAGACAAAAAATCGACAGAATATCGAATTCGATAAAGTGTCTCGTTAGTTCCGCCTAAATCGTGAAATTATCTTTCGATATTATAGATATATTATCGATAAAATATCTTACGATAATCTCGAAATTTTTGCTAACTATATAATTCGTCGATAATCTATCTATATATCGAAAGATAATTTCACGATTTAGGCGGAACTAACGAGACACTTTATCGAATTCGATATTCTGTCGATTTTTTATTTCGATAATTTTTCGATTGTGCTGCTCGGAATGAGCAAAAATTATAATTTTTTTAATTTGAAAATGGATAAAAATAGGGGAAATGACGATTGGAAAAAAAAATTTTAAATGACAAAATAGAAAAATAAATAAATCAAAGAAAGAAAAATAGAAAAAAGAAGTGGCAAAACTGAAGTTAAAATAAATAAGAAAATGAATTTAATCAAAAAGTTGATAAATTTCTTTCTGAATTAAGTGATAAAAAAGGCCAAAAAAAATGAAAAGCAAGCGGAGACGGATGGAACGATCCTGCGGCCCTCTGTATACAAAATATCGTTTCCTACCTATTGTTTTTCCAAAGAACAAAAAAAAGAACTAATATCACTATTTTATGTATAATATGTAACCTATTTGAAAAATATACCCAACTTTGAGATGACAACTCAAAGACAGGGTCTTTGACGTCACGAACAGGTAATGATAAAGCATCCACATACAAAGAAATCATTTCCACTACAAGTCGAATACGTGGTATGAGAAAATCCATCTTTTTATATTCGAAACCCGTGACACGAACCCTGAGATACCGTCGACGACAACGACGTAAGACATCAACCATCAGGAAATAAGACATTAAGTACATAGAATTAAATTGCATATATCGACAAAAATTTGATTCCATGGCATAAAGACGCAAGAACTAGCACGTTGGTAAAAGAAAAATGCATAAATTTAAAGAAGCAACATTTCAAAAAGCATTCGAGACTTGAATGAATAAAAATGTACATATTTCATTGATTTCGTAATTCCCACATAGATATAGGGTGTCCGGCGAGTGGTCTGCCGCCAAACTTGAAATTTCGTTATACCTGAGTACGACTAACAAAAACCTTCGTAAACACTAATTGCCCAACTTGGGAAATGAAGGAGCTACAAAGCTTTGAAAAGTGGTATTTTGTAGAGAAAAAACGGTTGGCAACACTTCGTCCAAAGTTTTGTTTTTCGACTGTGGTAACGAATAGCTCTTCAAAAAAGCAAACGAATTTGAAATCACCTTGGAATGTCTATCTTTGAAATTGAAGGAGTTATAGCAACATGAAATTCCTGTTGAAAATATTGCCTACTTCAGTTTTTAACGGTTCACTAGTACGTGATACACAAAAAATGGAAAACTATCAAAACAACACATAAAATAGGTGTTGTGTATTTTACTAGTGTCTAGTTTACCCAATTTGTTTACATGGTGGTGGATCATTAATCTTGAATTTTACCAAAAGTCTGCAAATACTACATCGATAGTTGATATTCACAATTGGAGGGGAGGGAGGTGTCCAATCGAAATTTTTGTGATGACCAAAATTATTTCTAAGACTTCAAGCTATATTTTTTGATTGAAAATTTTTTCAATTCAACCCCTACCTTCACCAGTTTTTAATGATATACGAGTACAAGAGTACATGTATCTAAGTCATATTATGCGAAATTAGTGTGGAGGGAAAGGTCTAATGGAAAATTTTATAATAACAAAAATTATTTCTAGGACCTCAATCTACAACTTTTGTATGAAAATTTTTTCAATTGGACCCCTCCTCAATTTTGAAAAAGTAGCTAGGTACCTGATGTTATGTGAAATCAGAGGAGAGAGAGGGATCCAATCGAAATTCATATAATAACCAAAATAATTTTTAGGATCTTAATCTACAACTTTATTGAGAAAATTTTTTCAATTTGTACCTTCCTCCCTACCTCCGCTAATTTTTAATTAGTATCTTCAGAGTGTTATGCAAAATCGAAGGGGAGGGAGAGGTCCAATTGAAAAAATTTTCAAACAAAAGTTGTAGCTTGAAGTCTTGAAAATAATTTTGTTCATTACAAAAATTTCGATTGGACCACTCCCTTCCCTCCAATTTTGAATATAAACTATCTATGTAGTATTGGAATTGATAAAAATAAAATTTAAGAACAACGATCCACCATCATGTAAACAAATTGAGTAAAGTAGACACTAGAGTAAATTTTTAAGATAAACTAAAATAGTTATGTGAAGGGTTTGCCTATCTTTGAGAATTAGGGCCCTACGTTTGAAAACAGCAATTTTCAAATCTTTGTAGCCCCTTCATTTTCAAAGATAGAGAAATTTTTTATATTTATTTTTTGTTCCTTTCAAGAAGTTACGCCTGTTTCAAGAATTAATTGTCTTGACGAAATTTTTGCAGACCACTGCCCCTTAAAAATCGAGATAAGCACCATGTGTACATGAAATTTTTTGTTAGTGGTACTCAGTTATATCAAAATTTCAAGCTTGGCAGACCAATCGCCAGACACCAGCTGTATATCTCGAAGAACGAAACATATGGTTCGACGTAAATGTGATGTGAACGTTTCACGAGGCAAAAGAAAATTTTGCACAAATCGTCGTAGGTATCAGTTGTGGTGACGTAGCAAAGAAACTGTTGAGTGAGTTTTGAATGTTTGCGAAAAGCGTGTTAATTTGTGATAATGATGAAATAATAGCGTCCTTGCTCCTGCAGAAAATTAGCTAAAGAATTTCAAGCGAAAAATTACTGGGAATGGAAAAAATTAACGATGAGCGGATTACAACGAAAAATCCTTTTATGAAATAAGGTTTCAGGTTTCTTTGGCCTGTTGAGAGGATATTAGATGAAAGACACAGTACATACATTTGTATACTCAGGGTAATATACGGATTAGAAAGGTCATTCGGACCGCTACTAGTACGTACTACGTACATACAAACGGTTCATGATGAATGGTTTTAGAACCATAAAATGCTGTAATGTTGACATTCCACTATACAATTTACCTTATACAACGAAATGTTCTTCTGGCATAATTTCTAATCTATAAAGACGGTATAACAAGAAACGTGAAGGCAGGTAGTTGATACTTATACGATATCTTGGGTTTATTTGTACCTTCAATGTCCTCAATTCTGAGGGGATTTAAGCGAAAATTATTCTATATTCGTGCATACGTACGAAGGTATAACCCCAGAAACGCGATTAATTTGCAAATCGAAAGTTCAAAACGTCAAATTTCGCTCCAGCAAGGAAAACGAAATGGTTTATCGGCTGGCCTTGATTGTGTGATTAATGAGGACGGATTTTACGAGAAACCTTCAACTTGGATATTTTCGCAGAATGAATCATTCAAAGTTTACTCATTTATTATACCGAATAGTTTTTCAAATTTTAAGCCGTTTATTGCTGCATGATTTCCAAATTCCAAGGATTAAACTTGACGCAGTTCCACCAACTTCCGATTATTTCGTTCGGCGTTTAAGAATACGAGTACTTCATTTTTGACGCGGTGTCAGGCGCCTAAAGATCATTTTCACGCTTTTCTATTTTATATTTATAGATTTCTTAATTAAGGAAATCAAATAAGAAAAATGCTTGTGTAGGTATTCTCAGATGATTTCGTATCCGAGGGTATTGGTAATTAATAAAGATTTTAAGAAAAGCGCGGATTAAAAACTTTTAAAAGAAAATTTATCACCTTTTGACGGCTGACGGAGTGAAACATAGGTAGTGAGATACTAATTTAATAGGTATAAAACTTCTTGAAAAATCCAGCTGTGCTTACCTGATTGTTTTTTTTCTTTTGCAGAAAGTGAGAAACTAAATTTTGCAGATGAGTATTTCTTCTTCTTTTTTTTTCGACGGTTCCTGAGAAAAACAAGCGAAGAAAAACAATTAATAAAACTACCCTTATGTACTTCTGTTGTAGAAAAATAAGAGCTCAGTTTAACTTTTGGAATAAAAAAAAATAAAATAAAAAAATGAGGTGTGATTATTTTCCACAGTTCCACAAAAATGTGATAACATTAAAATAAATCATGGCAGGAAAGTAATTTTTACATTACAGTAAGCCCTCTAGATTATTATTGTTTTCATGGTTTGTCATTTTCATTTTGCTTTTGCAGTTTGGTGGTATAAGAATACTCGAGGGCAGATTATGTTTTGAGGAGAATATGTCGCACACCTCGATATCTCTAGAAAGTGAGAGGTAATGGAAAGTTGGTATCTATCTGGCTCGCATCTTTGATACTCATAGTAATACACCATCAACATTATCCCCACTGTAATAGCACACATGAAAATGAAATAAAAAAACTGTCAACACCGAAACTAATAATATAGACAGAAAAATATATTTTCTCAAAGTGTTGCCAATCCGTGATTTGTTGCTTGTCACAAACTACACGTATGCGTGGTATTTTACCCCTATGCTGGTGTAATTTGGCCAAACGTGGATTTTTCTCAACCTGAATTTTTCGAGAGGGAGAGGAATGTGAAAATTTTAACCCTCTCTAATACAGTCCGCCATAATCAAGAGGGCCAGGAAAAATCTTCCAAGAATGAATCAGGGTTGTGAAACGAATTTTTTTTTGTTTCTTTACGTTATTTTGTTTCATGATTACTCCAGGCAGGAAATCCACTATTTTGATTTTGTTAGGGACTTGAGGGACCAAGAATTGTTCAAAAAGTGAACAAAAATCAAAATCACCAAAAGGAAATTCAAGGGAGTGAAATAAGAATAGTTTTGCCATTTTTTTGTTACTAGCAAATTTTTTGCTAGGACGGGCTCGCTGAATTTGTCATTCATTAAAAAAATGTTATTTAATAAAATGACAACAGAAATTTTTGATTTTTCAATTTTTGAAAAAAACTACACTAAAAATCTCTTGATTTTTACACAGAATTTTATTTACGTGTATTAGGAAATAAAACTACAACTTTTAGTAAAAAATATTCTGAATTATTGCGGTCTTAATTTTTTATTGAAAAAAAAAAATTTTGGATCAAAAAAATATTATAAATTGTTTTGAAGACAAATCTCTCAATTTTATTGGAGTAAAAATCTCTTTATTTTTTTACCTATGTTTTTGAAAACAAAAAAATCATTTAAGAATGAAATCTTTCATTTTTTCGGAGGGAGGGGTGTCTAAATTTTTTGACGTAGCAAAAAAACATCTCTGTTTTTTTTTTTAATATAATTTTTTTCTCCATTTCGAAAGAAGAAATCTCAATTTTTGGTCTTTATTTTTTTTCTAATTGAAGAAACCAAAAACCTCTCAATTATTTTGGAAGTAAAAAACTGGTCAAATTTTTGGAGTACAAAATCTCATTTTTTGACGGAATAAATTTTGGTTTCGTCTTGAAATACAGAAAAAATCTCGGTTTCTTTTTTCATTTTTACAGAAAAAATTTCAAGTTTTGGTATCATTATTTTTGAAAAAAAAATTAATTTTTTGATGTTAAAACTCTCCTAATTTTTTGCAGACATGATTAATATTTCTCAATTCTTTTGAAGTAAATTTTTTTTCAACTTTATGAAGTAAAAAACTTATTGTTTAAAGAAAAAAAAAATCTTAAGTAGGTAGGTAACAATTTTTTTTAATCAAAAAAATCTTTCAATTTTTTGGAGAAGAAAAAATCTACTATTTTTTCAAATTTCTACATTTTTTTGATTCTAACCAAAAATTTATTCTTTTTGGTAAAAAATGATTCCCAAATTTTTATTTTCGCTCGAACTGAATTTTTTAAGAGGCACATAATTTTCCCCATTTTTTTGAAAACTGAAAAAATTACCGATTCTCAAACTCTTTTCTTTTTTTGGCTTTAACCCATCCAATTTTATTCCCCCAACTAAATTTTAAATGGTAACTCAAGGAACCCCGATTTTTCATTTTTTTCACATTGCATTACAAGTTGCTGCATTACGTTAGAAAATAATTCCTCATTTTTAATTTTTCCCCTAACTCAATATTTTATGTGAGGTCGTGTCGTTCACAAAAATTGTTCTTTTCTTGAGAAATGATTCCCGATTTCTTATTTCCTCCTCCTTGAATTTCAAGTAGGTATTTAAAATTTTGCTCTTTTTTTTGGAAAAATTTGTGAAGTCTGAAGATTAGTACCCCTTAAACTTAAGATTTGGAAAAACAAAAAATATTGGGAACTCATTCTCATGAAAAAGAACAACATTTGATGTTTGAAACCGAAAAAAGGAAAGAGTTGAATCGATAATTTTTTCAGTTTTCTAAAAAGTGGGGCAACTAGATGCATCTTAAAATTCAGTTCAGGCAAAAATAAAAATTTGGAAATCATTTCTGAAAATGAAAATTTTTACAAATTTAGCCAGAGGAGGATTTTGCATTGGATCTTGGGGTAGCTTTTTTCATTGATTAAATGCAATTTCCCATTATTTGAAAATTTCTAAAAATAACAATTTTTACCAATTTAGCAAGAGGAGGATTTTGCATTGGATCTTAGGGTAGCTTTTTTCATTGATTAAATGCAATTTTTCATTTTTTGAAAATTACTGAAAATGAAAATTTTCACAAATTTAGTCAGAGAAGGATTTTGTAATGGAAACTTTGTGTAGGTTTTCTCATTGATTAGGTAAATAAAAATTAAAAATTGAAAAAAAGTAATTTTTTGAGGTAATTTTCTGATATGATTTTCATTTTATTTTTATAAATTGCTCAAAAAATTGAAGAAAAAAACCACCAGTCAGTTACGCTTTCGCGATTTAAAAAATTGCACGTCAACGAAATACATCCGAGGCAAACTGACTTAAAAGAAAATTCTACTGAAATAATTTCACTTTGCACCGTCAAACGGGATTAAACTAAGGAGTAAGTTTGCAAGAAAAATCAAGTTACAGACACCTGTTATCAAAACGTAATAAGAAAAATAATTTCAGAAATGTACAACACGATGTAATTAAGGGATAAATTATCGGTTAGCTGTGAAACGTGGGTGAAAACCGCGGCGCGGAGTGGGGTTCAGAATATCCCGGAGGAAAAAGGCGAAAATCTCACGTACGTACCTTGAGCGCACGGCCGGAGAGCGCCCGGGCAGCTTCAGTCCCAGCAGTGAATATCACGGCGCTCGCTCACTACGTAAGAAGCGGAAAACTATCCCGCCTGTATTTTCGCGTTATATGGTGTTGCCGTTTTCAGGCGTTCGTAAAAAAAAAGCAACTAGTGTTTGTATTAACGTTTGTGTTTTGAACTATCGTTTTCTCGCGTTTCGTGTCGCCATATATATGTAATTTTTGGTGCCTTTTCAATTCATCCTTCCAAATACAGGTGAGTCGGAAATATTTCGCAATTTATTTTTTATCGATTATGTTTTTTTTTCATTCGCCAACCAACTTTATTTCAGCTTTTGAGTAGTTTTCCTTATCTAGTTTTTTCCAAAAAATCGTTTCCATTGATTTATCACACACGAAGATTCGAAATTACAACTATCGTTTGTTTTTGAAAACTGCGTAAAAATTTTTTATACCCAAGAAAAATACATAATTCATTAAATTTCGCTTTTTTGAATATATTTTTCTGCAAATCGACAAATATTTCCAAAGACATTGGTTTTTATAGCTTTTTTCGAAATTGATAATTTCCACAATATTTTTATATCGATCTCGTTACGAAATTTTTCCACATTAATGTACACGAATATAAAAAGTTAACGTTTATATTTTCGAAAAAATATATTTTAAAAGGTATTTCGCTACGTTATCAAATTACTGGGTTGAATGTTCCGAATTAATGGATGCAGTTTCAAAGTGGTGACAAAATTTTCCAACTTTTTAGTGCGATAGTTATATTTTATGCAACATAGAGCGTAGTCGGGCAAACTTTTACAGTTTTAATCCTGAATGACTGAAAACGAAGATAATTCATGCTTTTAAGGAGTATTTTTATCAATATTACTACGAAACACACATCTAGTCGCGAGTGCATTCTCAGTTTAGATAAAAAAATTTAAAAAATGAAAAACGTGATAAATTGTGATAGCATTTTCCTAGATCATCGTCTTGATATTTTTGTAGATTATTTTTATTGTTTTGAATTCTGAAAGTTTGAAATTGTTTGACATTTTATTGGTCGTATGTTTCGATTATGTTTTGTTGAAGTATTTGTCGAATAAATAAAATTAAAAATTGTCCTCATAGAGAGGAATTCATCGGAAAGTTGGAGTCAGCTAAAATTACACTGGTTTCAATGATTAATTTTTTTTTAAATAGTTTAAAAAGCCATTAATTTCATATTTCACAATTTTTCTTCTGTACATTTGGCTGCTAAGCAGACCTAAAATCAGTTGAAAAATATTAAATGAAAAAATAGCGTTCGAGGTGATTATTAATTTCGATTGGGAGCCATTTTTTTATTAGGTACTTTGTACTCTGCATTTTGGAAAAATTCTAAAATATTTGTATGGTCCTAATTTTATGCAATTTCACCCTGAGTAGTTGAACAAGAACAGTTTTGAAATTTTTTGTACTTTGGGGACTTACTCGTAATTGGGAGATAATTTCTAGTACGTAATTCAAGTACTAGAAAATCTGATTCGAGTTTGAGCTATTATTTTGAGGCAAAATCAGTTCCACTAAGAACGAGTGGGAATGGGAGATATTTTTGAGAGCTTGAAGTTTTTTGATGAAATCATTTCATAATTTTTTGAATCATCAAAAAATTTTAAAAATTGTTTGAAATGTTTTTTGAAATGATATTGATTGTTTAAAGATGAAATGACCAAAAATAAAACAATAGGTATTAAAGAATGGTGGTGAAAATCAGTTTCAAATTTTCATATACTTAAGAATTAGCTAAAAATATTCGCAATTCAAGGCCTTGCAAAGAACTTTTTTGCAAAATTTGAAAATAATTTTTTTTGTAAAATATTTTCGGAATTTTCCAAGCAAAAAATTGCGATAAACATAATTTTGCAAAAATTTAAAGAGACAAACTCAGACAACTTTTTGAAAAATATTAGGAGTTTTTGCCATTTAAAAAAACTTTTGAAATATCTACCTAACATTTTTGTGAAATATTTTCAGAATTGAAAATTTCAAAAATTTTCATAGCTCTCGCCTTGGAAAAATATTGTCAATTTCAAAGAATGAAACGACTGAGGGAGATGATATGGATCGAAAAGTTGCCATACTAAGTCTGAATGTACTCTAGACTAGCCTAGATAAAAATGATTTCTCCAGTCACCAGATCTCTTTGTGTAGTTAAAAAAAAAAAAAAAAAAAAAAAATGAAAAAAATAAAATATAATGATTAGTTTTTATCTTCAATTTTTTGGAAAAATTCAAAGGTTGTGACAGTTTTAGGGTTAACAACTTGGAATTTTTCAGAGTCTATTTCGATTTTTTTCCGAAACCTTGTCGAGTTGAAAATTTTTAAATGTTGAATTGAGAATGATTCCCAGCTTCTGAAGAAATTGAGAATTTTTCCCAAAAAAATGAAGAATTTTTTCTTCAAAAATTGAAAATTGTTTTTCTTCAAAAAATTGAGAATTCCTTTTCCTCCAAAAATTTATAATTATTTATCATCCAAAAAATTGAGATTCTTTTTCTTGTTCATAAAATCGAGAATATTATTTTCCTCAAAAAAATTGAATTTCTATCCTCCGATTGAAAAAATTTGAAAAATGACCACAAGAGAGTTGAAAGCTTTTTCAATAAAATGAAACAAAAAATTTGGATTTTTTCAAAAAAAAAAAAAAAATGAGATGTTTTCTCTTCTATACCCAAAGAAGATTTTTTTTTTCTTTCTAAACAAATAAAAGTATTAAAAAATTTGAAAAAGGGGTTCTCCCTAAAAACGAAGAGTTTTTCACTTTTTTATTCCAAGAAAATTTAGAATTTTTTCTCAGATGAAAACAGATTTTTTCTCCGACAGAACTAAAAAAAATAAACTCCCAAAAAAATGAAAAATTGTCTACCTATTTCGAAAAAAAATCAAAGATTTTTTCTGTATTTTTTAATTTCAAAAATGAGAACTTTTTGTACGTTGATCCAAATAAATACAAAAATTCAGATTTTTTTCCAAAAAAAAAAAAAAAAAAAAAAAAATGAGACAAAAAATTAAGACTGAATTGAGATTTTCTTCGCTGTAAAAATGAGATTTTCCCCAAAAAATTGTTTTTTTTTTCTGTAAAAATTTGGGAAGTCAGTATTTTGTACCTACCTCAGAAAAATTTAACATTTTTTTTCTAAAAAATTGAGATACAATTGAAAAATTCATGATTTTTTGGGAGAAAATTGGTTGTGCCAAAACACACCTTTTAATTCGGGAAACATTTCTGGTACAAATTCCAACGAAAAAAAAACTGATTAGTGTTGTAGTCTTCAATCTGATGCTGATTTGGTATTTAAAACAAATTTCAGGTGGTTTGGATCTTTTGAAAAAATTCTAGATACAGAACGTTTTAACTGGTTCAAGGGAAAAATTATACAGCACTATACAACGAGTTTAATGCACTAAAGACCTATATTGAAAATAGTTTAAACTTAAATTATAATGAGTAAAAAAAATACCCACATGCGTTAAGCACTTAATTAACAGGTGTCATTATCAAGGTTTTCTTTAGAAATACCCTATTCGTGTTTTATAATTTGATTACAACGTACTATTTATAGAAATCCATATCAGTTCTACGAATCTTCTAAGGTGAACATGAAAAAAAGTACGTTACAATTTTAGCACAATAAAAAAATTAATGATAAAGGCAGTGTCAGATTAATGATAAAGGAAAATTCGTCCTCGTCCAAGCAGAAGTTTGCCTGCAAAGGATATCTACCCTCGTAACCCTATAGCACTGCCTTCCGTATCTGATTGAAGATTACGGTTGCGCACGTTCACGTTGTTTATTCAACAGTGAAATCAGGTAGTAGGTAGTAGGTCTAGGTACGTGTTGATATTGCACAAGTTGAATGTGTTTTCCATTTGAAATGAAATTTGGATGCATATTGAAAGATAATTTTTTTCCTTACGATGTTCTAGCCGGTCTAATAATTACTTTCTGAATAAATTTATACACAGCTGTATGAGCAAAACGGAGTTTTTCCGTCTTGGTTGTACGTAGTGAAATTATTAAAAGAAATATTTGGTCTGAAACATTTTTTTTTTTGGCTCAATTGTTAAATACAAAAGTTTGGAAAAAGTTTCGAGTTCGATTTAACACGATAAAGGCATATTTCTTTTTATTCGCAACGAGATATTTTTTTAACTCGCTTCAATGTTTATTGCTCCTCCAAGGGAAAAAATAAAAAGTTTTTCTAAAGAAATAATTTTTTGAGCCTCGGAAAATATTTCTTTAGGATTAGTTTTCGGTAGTAAAATGTGTTTAAAATGTATTAAACTTCGTTACACATCGTTTATAAAATTTATTTGGTATTTTGGTTGAATGGCCATCAAAATCGTACGTTTGTAGAAGATGGAAAAATTTTGCGGACTATGTGATTCGATATAAGTGGTTTAGTACTCGTATATCTTCGGTTCGATGTATATGACCCTTCTACCTATAATAAGCTAACGAGATGAAAAATTAATCAAATTCCAGGCTGAATTTAATTTTGGAATAAAATTAAGCCAGCTTTCAAATACGAAATATAATTAATCATACTTTTTGCTTTATTCGCATTATTTAAATTAGATACACCTTTTCTGAACCTTTCTTATGAATGATCGTGATATGGTTATTTTCAAACTTCCGCAGAATAACTAAGTGAGTGTTTTTTGAAGAATATAATAAGTATAGCACCCTGGGGTACATTATTTGGAACGTCATCTTACAAATAAAAAAAAAACCAACGCGGCATCTGCGTTAGAAAAAAGCTGATTTTTATGTATTATCAGCTTCATAATTCTTCACGTTTAAGTATATTTTCAAAAATTTGATAAAAATGAAAATTTCGTAATTTCAAAATTTTAATACCAATCTAGGTACTAATTTTTGAGATGGGATCGATTTTTAAAATTTGTTCAATTTCTAAAATTTGGCTAAATATTCATAAAACTCCACGCATACTCGTAGAATTTATTAAATTTTTAAAAACTAAATTTTGCAAGTGCTTTCTGTAAAAATTTAAAATTTCATGAAAATTGAAATTTGGCAATTTTAAAATTTTAAAGAATTTTTGAAATTGGATAAAATGTTTGATAATTTTATATCTAACATTTTTGAAGCAATATTCAAAATTTAACCTAATTAAAAAAAAATTAGAAGCCGAATTATTTTCAAATTTGGCTAGTTTTTAATTTGAATCAATTTTTAAAATGAGTTAATTTTTATAATTCAGCTGAAAATTAAAAAATTTCCATTGTTGTTAAGAATAGATAGGTATAAAATTTGAAAAATATAAAAATTTTTGAAATTTGAATAAATTTTTAAAATATAGATACCATATTTTATAAACCAATTTTTTTTACATCTACTTAGAAAGTAGGTACAGGCATTTTAAATATTTGCGAAAAAATGAGAAAATTTCTAAACTTTAAATCTAAAATTTTTGAAGTTTACAATTATTTTCAGAATTCAGCTTTTCGAAAAATTGAGAAAATTTCCAAATTTTATATCCAACATTTTTGAAGTTGGACAGACCCGTCGAGAGAGGGGACAGATGGGGCATTTTGCCCCGGGCCAGAGTTTTGCTAGGGGGCCCGAATTGAATTTTTCCAGATTTAGTTGAAAAAATCACATAATTTTTGGTCAAAAATGCCCTTGGAAGAGGGCCTAAAATAATTTTTGCTCCGGGCTCACTTAGACTCTCGAGGTCTCGAAGAGCCTGAAGTTCGACAATTGCTTTCAAAATTCAGCTAAAACTGAATATGGTGTCAACATGAAATTCTTCCAAAAATCACTTCTTTTTCACTTCTTTTTTCACTACTACCTGACCACAAAATTTTCAACCCCTCCCTCTAAAAAAAAATTACAGAATGTTGAGTTTCCTCTCAAAAAATTACAATCCAAATTTACTATAAAATTTTTTAAAATAGCAGGAAAAATCTCAATGTTACCAATAAGAAGAAGAAATTTGCTATTTTGATTACAGATGAAATAGATTTTTTAAATTTTGATTTTTTCCACATTTACTCAAAAATCACTACTTTTTCACAACACTTTGTAGACACCTTGTTAGAAATAAATTAAAGGCAAGTTTTGAATTTCAATAAATTAATGAGTTTAATTTTTTGATACTCAGCAAAAAATCAATTTTTAGGATTAGGCTAGTAAATAAAGTTTTGAAATATAAATTCTGTAAAAATTCAAAATTTGAAAAAAATAAATACGTGGTATTTTCTGAATTTTGTCTTCAAACTATGGAAAAAAATCAAAAAAATTTCAACTTCAGGTACCTACACAACCTTTTTGAAGTTGATCAATTTTCGAAATTTTATTGAATTTCAAAAAAAAAAAAGATCCCATATTTTCAAAATTTTTTGAAATTCAGAACTTGATCTTTTAATTTTTTTTAATTTAGCTGAATTTTAAAAACTCAATGGGTTCAAAAATATTATAAAATTGAAAATTCCTTGAATTTGAAATTTTTTTGAAGACATCGCCGAATTACGAGTAAAATTTAATCCAAGTTCAAAAATTCAGAAAAATTCAGAAATGATCAAATTTTTATCTGAATTTTCAAAAAATTAAAAAAATTAAAAGAAAAATAGTTGAAATTGTAAAAATTTATCAAACCTTGAAAATCGACTTTTATTAAATTTTAGAATATTCCTCTGAATTTTATAAATTGATTCAATTCAAAAAATGTAATAAAATTGAGAATATATTTAATTTTCGTCAAATTTTTAGTATTTTAAAAACTAAACAAGCTCTTAAAATTGATTCATCTATAAAAACTTTTGACAAATGCATAAATTACCATAAATTTTAAAATTAATAACAAATTTCTCTTTTAGAAAGATCATCTAGGTAAAAGAAATAAAACAGCATCAATGTAAAAATTACGTCATTATGTTTTTTTTCCAACGCCTCGAAATTAAATTTAATATAATCCAGCGAGGAATTTCCTCGCGAATACGTTATTTGCTCATTTTTATAAATATAGAAGGAAACAACAGGGGGAAAAATCTGCATATAATAGAGGCTTTTAAACGACAGAAATTCTAACAAAAACATATTTGCTCGTTTCATCGGTCAGGGTGAAATTTTTTTATACTCTCGGGGGAGAAAGAGAGAGGGTAAAATGAGAATACTTTTTAAACGGTAAAGTTTCAACATCAGAAATGGAAATTACATCGAAGAAGAAACGCTTTACCGTATTAAAGAAGCATTTAGAATTATGAAATACTCGCCTTTCATAATAATGCTTTTTGTACGCTTACGAGGTTTCCGTAAATTTGATAAACTACATGAGAAAGTAATTATTTAGGATTTGAAAGAAATATTTATACGGATATTTTATATTCTCGACGAATAATTTGCAATGCCACTTTGTAAATTTTCTGTTCATTAGTTTGCGTAGGATTTTTTTTTCTCCTTTACAATTTGTGTATAATTACAAACGGCTCGGCTGTTCGAATAAAAATAATGAGAAATAATAAATCTTGTTTATTAGGATTTTACGTGGAACGCGTTTCATTTCAGGATTAATTAATTTTCGAGCTTTTCGAATAAGTCTACGCAAAGAAATACTTCGCAACTGGATATAAATCAATAAGACTTGACAATGGAAACATGACCTATGCTTTAAAATTTATCGTTTACCTAATGAAGAACAGAAAAATTCGCGATTAGACTGGATAAGTAAAAAACATCCTGTATTGTACCTATTTTGGTGACGTTTTCAAATGAACTGAAAAATTACACCGACGTGAGAGGTGAAATTTTCTTTATAAAATTCGAAATATCCGTACGACGAATACAGGGTGTTTCATAACTGACGTTGTTCCCTTTCACGAGGTGAATAGGCAACCCCTAAAAAAGCAAAAAATATTACATACACAATATGGTGCCTATTTTAAAAATTAAAGGGGCAATGGAAAATAAAATTAGGAAGCAATTTTTGGTCGCACATGTGGATAGTACTGAAAAAATTGGAATGTTTGAATACATTCAAAAATGAAGGCACTACCAATTTTAAACTCAGAAAAAACTGGTTTTACGATTTTCAAAGCTCTGTAGCGCCTTCATTTTCAAAGTTAGGCAAAAAAATGTCAAAATAAAAAACGTATATTTTTAGTACTATTCATAATTATGCTCGACCAGAAATTAACCCTTCTCAATTTTATTATTTCTTGCCCCTTCAATTTTTGAGACAGGCACCATGTTTTTGTTCCTTATGGATTGCTTAAGTATTCACCTTGTGAATGGAACTACATCAGTAATGAAACACCCATTGCTATAAGTTTTGGTAAAATAATGATTCAAGTTTGAAAGTGGTTTAAATTGTGGAAGTATTAAATATTCTAATAAATTAGGAAATCATTAAAAAGGATATAAAGGAAACGGAGAAAACTACATTAAAAATCTATTTAAATTCCAACGGATAAGAATTTCTTTAAATATAAAATCAAGCATACGAATAGGTAATTATACGTATTTGAAAATTATCAAGATCGCGGAAATTAGATTAAAGTTGAATTTCGAAGCATAAGTTACATTACGTTGGGGTATTGGCTTCAGGTGCAAAAAGCGATCTAGCACTATATGCAATGGCGATGCCACAGCATAGACTTTAATCAACTAAGTCGATAGCTTTTAAATAAAATTCACTTAGCGGAAAGCCATAAAGTTAAGTTAATGCTATTAACTGCTCAGAACTTCTCATAGAACTTTTCAAACTAAACAACCAACCATCGAGGCGAGTTGTTTTGCTAGCTGAGTTGCTTTACAGAGGTAGATAGTGTGAATAAAAATTAAACATTATTACTTCCACATTAAGTAAGCTGCACGACTAAGTTTAACGCCAGAAATCAAAGTAAACTTGCATTAGTCGAGAGGTAGTCGAAAGGATAATTTAGACCGGGAGAAAACCCCTAGTAACATGTGTTGAAAAATCGATCCCTTTCGAATTACCAGTTTTATTATCTTCATCGAAATAATCCTTTCCAAATGGCCAGTCATTTTCGAGCATTACATCGAGTAATGCCAATGATGTAATTTAACGCGTAGTCAATATTCTAAAAAATTATTTACGAAGGGATTCTACAAAAACACGTTTTTAAAACAAAACTTGAGAAAAAATCGACAAAATTTTCGTTTCCAAGAACATCTCAAAAAAGTTTAAAAATTAAATTTCAAAAAAAAGTTTTGAAGAAAATTTTTTATGTTCAAAAGAGAAAAGTTTTTAAACAAAATTCAGATTTTTTTTTTTTTTTTTTGACGAAAACAGAGTTTTCAAATAAGTACTAGGTACTTAAATAAAATTCTAAGATTTTCAATAAAAATTTTAAAATAACGAGACAATGTGAAAAAATTATTTTCAAACAAAATTAGAAATTAAAACTTTTTTAAAATTTTTGTCACAACGATTGACTCTGGAATGAATGTGAAAAAAAAAATTGGAAAAACTTATTTTCAAAGAAATCTTGAAGAATTTTTTTAAGATTAAATTTAAAAAATTGTTTAGAACACGATCTTGAAAAATTATTTCGGGATACACTTTGAAAATAATATTTTTTTGTACCTGCAGTAACAAAATTTAAAACAATTTATTTTAATAAAACTTTAAAAATTTGCTGTTTAAAAAAATTGAAAAAAAAGTAAACTTTCAACTCTAACAAAATTATAAAAAATTGATGTTCACGTGGGACAGAAAAAAACTTTCAAACAAATCAAAAAAAAAACATTCAAACATAATTTTTGTCTCCAATAAAATTTTAAAAAACCATTCTAAGTAGACAAAATCTGAAAAATTGCTTTGAAATAAAAAATTTTAAAAACCAATTTTGCAACCAATTTTTAATTTCATCAAGACTTCACTTCTCACAAAATTTGAAAAAATATTGTTACAAAAAAATATATTGAAAACGAAAACTTTGTTCTTGGTAAAAAAAATCCAAAAATTCATCTCAACAAAATTTAAAATAATTTTCCCTTGATAAGACTTCAACAATTTATTCTCAACAGAATCTTATACCTTTGAACAAAATTTGCTTTAAAAAATTCAACAAAATTTTTAATCTTGACAAAATTACAAAAAAAAAGTTGTTTAAAAAAAATCAGAAAGTTTATTTTCAAACAATACTATAAAAAAATTTACAATGTTTCCCCCATAACCAGAGATTGTTTCAAAATAGGGTAGAAGAAAATAATGTAAATAAAAAAATTAAAAATATTTTCAACAGAGTTTTTGCCCGCAACAAGATTTTAAAGAATAACTCTGAACAAAATTTTCAAACATTGCACCCAACAAAATGTGGAAAAAAACTGCTTGTCAATGTTAACAAAATTTTGAAAAAAATCTTCAATAAAATTTTTTACAACGTAAATTAAAAAAAAAAAAGTTCCTGATAATTTTTTTTAAATACGTATATATAATTATCTCAACGACATTGATAAAAATTCGCTTCTATAAAAATTTTAAAAAAATGTTACCACCAACATTTTTTAAAAGAGGAAACTGCTTGCAAAGAAAATGTTTATAAATTGTTTTTAAAAAACTTCAAAATAATTTGCTCTCAATAAAATTTTCAATTGACAAAAATCAAACAAATTATTTAATTAGATAACCTCAAAAAAATTACAAAAAAATTGATCTTCACATAGTTTTCAAAAAATATTTCCAAAAAAATTCAGAAAAATACTTCTTTTAAACAAAATATGAAAAAATTATTCTGCAACCAAAATTTTTTCCTTTGGCGAATTTTCAAATGAATTTTAAAACAAATTGATTTTAAATAGGATAAAAAATGTTCTGTACCTAACAAAATTAAAAAAAAAAAAATTCTAAGCAAAATCTGATAGAAATGTTGTTTTTAAGCATGTATGATTTGAAAAAATACTTCAACAAAATATTTGCTCTTAAAAGCTAAAACTTTAAAAAATGTTTTCAAGTCATTTTCTAAAAAAAAACGATCTTACAAAGTCAAAAAAAGTTTGAAGAAATACCTACTATAGGTAGCTAAGCACTTACTTTTTCAATAAAATTTTTATACTTCTAAATTTTTTTTTGAATGTTTTTGGATAAAATTTGAGAATATTTATTTTTTGAAAACTACACCATCTCTACGTAAGTTCTCGTTAAAATAAGCCTCGAGTCAGTTTATTTCACCTACACATTTACAAAGACGTTAAGAATTACTTCGTCACGAACATTAGAAAAAAGGTACCTACTCATATTTTGATCGAACGAGCGTAAGTAATAATTTCAGACACGTACATTATGGAATAGAATTTCACACACACAAATTTTTTTTCAATAGAATGGTCTCGCCTACGACTAGGTAATGTGCTCAAAGAAAAAAGAAAACCCCAAAAATTCACACAAAAAGCCTTTTCAAAGCTTCCAACAGTGCTTCAGACCATCTCGTGCTTATGCCATGCTAAACGTGCCTAATAGGTTATTTTCTTTACACGAGTGACGAGTTAATGATTTTATATGATTTTCGAGATTTTTTTTTCTTCGTCGTGTATTTCGATTAATTGGGTCGGAATAAAAAGTGAAATGTAAACGAATCAGTAAATTAAGCATTAAAATATCCAAACTCGTATTAAACAAGTCCAAATATTTCCATGATTTTTAAATGGTTTCGAGTCTGAATGAAAAAACGATCAATTTTTTACATCACGTTTCGACAGAAGTTCAGAATATTTAGAACATTATAATGAGAAGCACGCAAAAATTACTCCATATTATAGTCTAGGTACGAGTATCGCGTGACGATTGATAATTCAAAAAAAAGGCCCAAAAAAAGGCCTATCTACTAATTCAACGATATCTCGCAAACGATAATTCGTTTTGCCCAAGTTCGTTCGTCGTTTGATTTGGTATTCGTAAATTTAGGTACGTGTTCTGAACTAACATTAAAACTGTCACGATTATTTTTTTTTAGATTTTTTAATAAAATTTTCATCGTCCAGTTAACTCGTCAAAGAAATACTTACTAAGAATAAGTAAGTAAGTGGTTCGAGACGATTTTTGAAAAATTTCTTTCTGTTCTTTGACGTGACAAGAGCAAGAAACAAAATAGCTACACCAGGTTTCATCGTCATTAAAGCGTATTTTAAAATTAAAATGGATACATCGTTGTGTATACAGTATACACCGTTACGATAAAATTCGAACGAATATTTCGTCTTTTAGCCTAAAAAAGTAGATAGTTTTGAAAAATTTACGAATCACGTTAGCTCGCTCTTACGAGCCATTAAAACTTCTTGCTTTGAAAATTATTTAGCAGTATAAAAGACACGTGAAAAATTTCCAGAATATATTAATATTCATAAATAAACTTTCAATTTCAAACCAAGCACGATAACTTTTTACGTTTTCGAAGTACTTTACACGAAACCCAAAGACTGAATCGTGGACGACATTCTACACGCTAAAAGCTAGATACCGAATAATTTTAAATCTTCCGATTGCCCCGAGCGTTTGGTAAGTCGAGAATTCTAACACCGTGTGTAGTATAGAAGTTGAAACGAGTACGTTATTTATGTACCACAGTGCAGATATATATTTTATTAATATTTTTCTAAGTACCTTTACAACGTGTGGAAGATTTAGACGACGAGAAAAGCTTTCTGATGTTCCAGTCATTTTCATAGTTGATGGGAAATCCTGTTCAACCTGCGCTGCGGTTCAGATTACCACTCTCGCGTCGAATCTATTGGGGAATATATTCGAAGTGCTTTTGAAAGTGTTTCCAAATTCGTTCAGGTATAAAAAGAAAACCTCAATGTGGGTGTTTTGAAGCTATTTACCAATTTATATCCCAAGGTAGAGTAGCACTAGATGAATTAAATTTAATATCGAGATAAATTTTCAAAATTGACCAAGCATGGGATTTCAATACAAGACAAATGTATTAATGCTCTGGTGGTAAATTTGCTTTCAAAAAATTTATTTTGGGGAAGAAAAAAAAACACGAGCCATGCTCGTAGAATTTTTCGTAAACTAACGAGTTGTATAAAAAATATTTCAAGAGGATTATTTATCCTGGGTAACCATTGAAAATGAGATTGAAAAAAATCTCTTTCGAAATAATTCCCAAATGCTTTGAGAAATGTTGAAAAATTGCTTATTAAACAAAAAATTAGTTTGAGAACACAGGACACCCTAAAAAAAAAAGAATGTTTACCGTCAAGCCTACGAGTATCATTCAGTCTGTAAAAATATTCGTATCTCGAATCAAGAAAAATTTTCAATCAAAAATTTTCTTTACCCAAATTAACCCGACCAAATATCAAATTATCAAATTGCCGACTACCTCATTTTTCAAGAGAGCTTTCATTTATAAATGCAGCTCATTAAAATTTCACCAAACTGAAAAAAGCAATAAGTTACCTACGCCGAATATCTGTGGAATAAATTCGAGCAAACAAGGAGTAAAAATTCATTCAATCTTACCCAAAACGTGGCGCCAAATACGCAGACCTGCGTTTATTGCACATTAGGTAGCTTTTATGACGAAATGGAACAATCACGTCAAACAATATAGCGAGTTAAATAACTCTTTTTTGACAACGCGTTGTTATGTATGAAGGAAAATGGTGACATAACGAAATTAGAAACATAATCTGGTATTAAATCTAAGAAAACGGTTCAACTACGAGACAAAACCACTGTTTTAAGATTTCGGGATAGATTAAAGCAGGATTTTATACATCCCCTTATACTCGGTATATAAATGTGTTTATGCGAAAACATCATTTGTGATGGTTCGTGGCGTATATAACGGTTCGTTCACGAAATGCGAGAGCATCTTTCACGCTTAAAAAGTTACCGTATCGAGCGCAGCAGTGAGATTTTTTTTAATTGAAAAGATTTTTCTTTCGAGATACAAATACGCCTTAGTTTTAGATGTCTAGAGAAATTTTTCAACTATTTTTTCGCATCGATTGATTAACGCTTTCAAAATTTAGAGAAAAACTACGTCTACAGGGTGTTATAATACATTTTTCTGGCTGCGATACATTTTTCAAGCAACTTAAAGTATACAAAGGTTAGTATGTTTGCTAGCACCGTAGCATGAAGGGGCAAATTTATCCACGTAATAATTCGCACCTCCGGAGTAATACAATGATAACTCAAAAAAAACGATTTTTTTTTTGTGTTTTTTTTTTCTGTTCTACTTCCTCTGCTCTATCATCCTACAGTGTTATTTTTTCGAAATTTTGACCGTAACCCCCCAAAAAATGGCAATGTTATAACTCAAAATCGAGAGATGTTACACACTCTCGAAGTAAAACCGTAATAACTCAAAAAATAAAAAATAAAATACAGGAAACAACACAAAATCAACTCTTGACGTTTGGTTGGTTATAGTACTCAACCACAAGTAATTTAACAACCGTATAACACTGATCTCAAGAGGTAAGTTACCCGGGGGGGGGGGAGGGGGGAGCATCAAAATTCATTATTTTTTAACACCATCAAGTGGGGTATCAAAAAGTATGTTTTTTGACCTCCCGAGTCCATTTTTGAAGTTGTTTTGACTCTTAGATGAAAATATGATCCATAAGAGTGGGGGAGGGGTGGATCCAAAATTGAAAATTTTTAAATGTCGTCAAGTAAGGTATCAAAATGTATGTTTTTTGACTTCACGAGTCCATTTTTGAAGTTGTTTTGACTCTTGGTTGAAATGATCCATAAGATTGGAGGTGGATCCCAAATTAAAATTTTTTCAACATTATCAAGTCAAGTGAGGTATCAAAATGAATGTTTTTTGACTTCCGGAGTCAAAATCGACATCAAAAACTGATTTGGGAGGTTAAAAAACCAAGATTTGCATACCCCACATGCCATTTCGGGTAATTTTGAGTTATTCCCCTCTCCCCCGGAGTCCCTATTGGAAAATTTTCAAAATCAATATAAAAACGAATTTGGGAGGTTTGAAAACCTAGATTTGCATACCCCACATGCCATTTCGGGTAATTTTGAGTTAGGCCCCTCTCCCCTCGGAGTCCCTATTGAGAATTTCTCAAAATCGATATCAAAAACGAATTCGGGAGATAAAAAAACCTAGATTTGTATACCCCACATGCCATTTTGGGTAATTTTGAATTTTGCCCCTCTCCCCTCGGAGTCCCTATTGAGAATTTCTCAAATTCGACATCAAAAACGGATTTGGGAGGTCAAAAAACCTAGATTTCCATACCCCACAAGCCATTTTGTGTAATTTTGAGTTTTTTGCCTCCCCTCCAAGGAGCCCCCTTGGACTTAGGGTCGAAATAATATAAGAAATGGATTCAGCGCCCTCGAAAACTCTCCATAGCTGATTTTCAGAATTTTGAAGTGATAACAAGCTTTAGTATCAGTGTTATAATAACTCAAAAAAAGCAAAAAATATCACGAAGTTAAACTGTAATAACTCAAAACAGTTTTTTCAACGTAGAAAATTATTAAAACAAAAGAAGTGTTGAACAAAAACATTCATATTTTTGGAAAGCAGAAACTTCAAACTTTTCAAAATGTGTTTGATCACCTCAAATGACCAAATCATTTTACTCAAAATGACGTTTGAAATTTAAGAAATTCTTTATTTGCCATTTCCCGAAAATGTGCTTTTTTGAGTTATCATTGTATTACTCCGGAGGTGTGAATTCATCATTTCTGCAATTTAAGAAGCAGGCAGGAACAACTGAGTTGCCTAAATTACAGATGGAAGGCGTTACCTCGTGATACTCGTACAACACGTGAATTAAATTTTTCCTTCGAGCGTAATACGTACTAAGTATTTGATCATTCATTTAGAGCTAACCAGGCAGAGTAAGTCTAATAAGCAAATTTTATAAGTGGGTTTTAATCTAGAGTCTATAAAAAAAAAAAAAAAAAAAAAAAAAAAAAAAGGAGCAGGTCTGCTATTTTTGTAAAGACTCCCTTCTTTCTATTATTCAAACACTTTTTCATGGAAGACCCTTATTTTTGTTCCGTTTTTGAAAAAAATTTCATTAAAATAACAGGGTTGATTTTGTTTGTTGAAATTTTTTTGTTTTAGCCCCTCTCTCCACTATAATTTAGAAAATCTTGAACAAATAAGATAAGTTCCAACTTTCGAAAAAAAAAGAACAAAATGAAAAATTGACTACAACAAACATAGATTCGTGTACCTAGTACATGAGAAATAATTTGAATTTGGCTTACAGAGTCTTACTATTCATAAAAAACTTCTCTGCTTTGAGGGTACATTCCCTTTCTTTGAAAGTCCTCCAACCCTGTTCTTAAGGCCGATTTTTAAAAAAATTTCCAATAAAAATTGAAGACTGAGATCCTAAAAATGATTTTAGTTATTACAAAAATTTCAATTAGACCCCCTCGTCACCAATTTTGCAAAGAAAATCTTCTATAGAATTTAAAACAGGTTTACTTCATGTCAATTCAGCCACTTTTTGAACTTGTGTCATCCGATTTCGTTCAAAAAAATTTTCTACATTTTTCTTTCTAATCCTAAAAAAAATAAGATTTTCTCACGAACCTCGATGAGGTTTTTTTTAAGGGGGTGGGGTTGCACTTACGAGATTTCTTGATATAATACCCAACGTTGGTGAGCCGTATATCGAGTTGATGCTACCTATCAAAAATCAATAAACGGTATTTTAAAGAGCATTAAACGGAGATTCAGAAAAAGATATGAAATTTCAAAATTTGAAAGTTGAGCTTTCTTGAGAAAAGCTCGGCTTTTGAGAATGCACTAAATCCCAGGGTCGTTATCAAAAAATCTATAAAAATTCCTATGAAGAGGCATTATTATACTACATTTGCATAATGATTTCGGTGATGAAATTCTGAAACCCCCCAGGGGGCACAGCTCCCCAAAATTTTGACCCAAATTCGAAAAAAAATTAATAATGAGTGACATATCGTTTGTTACATTTTTGATAACGCTGAGTTCAAATTTAACCCTAATTTTTCGATAGGATCCTTGCCAAGCTTTCTACGACCCCTCAAATTTGGAAAAAAATTTACACAAATCAAAAAAATCGTGTGGCATGTCGTTTGCTAATGTTTTCGAACCGCCAAGCTCGAATATCACCTCATTTTTTTGATAGGACCCTCCTCAAGCCCCAGAAGGCCAAATCACCTATAATAATTCATCATTTCTGCAATTCAAGAGGCATACATTTAGGACGAGTTGCCTGAAATTACAGATGGAAAGAATTATTTTGATACACCACCTGAATAACATTTTTCCTTCTAGCCACTAGTCTTATAAATATCCAGATGAAATTTCTACGACTTCATCTTAAAAAGCCAGATTACACCATTATAAGACAGCACTGGGTAATTGAAAGAAAAAACCATACTATAAAAGTCAAAAAAGGATAATGAATCACCGTTTGTTTAGAGTTGGTCGAGTTGGTAAGCCGATATCGTACTAAAGAATAGCTGGCTCATTGGTTCAAACGATACCACCTTCTTAATCTACGCTAGGCATTAATTTGAAAAAAAAAAAAAAAAAATGTCAAAGGTATAATTTTTCTCTTTTAACCGACGATGGTTATCATTAGTGTTCTTTTAAATGCTCCTGCGGAGGGAAAAAATGGCAACATAAAAGCGTTTTTGAAAATTGGCAATTAACAAAACGGTCAAAACTCCATTTAGCAGATTCTATGTTTTAGCGTGATATCGTCTTTGAATAGATATAAAAAATAAAAGATAGGACATTTTAGCAACATATAGAAAAAGCAAATAGGACCATAAACAGAATTTAATTTCACGTCGCAACGATTACCTAAATTTTAACGTAGGTACCTATAGTAATTTTTAATGTATTTTTTTCCTGCTCTTGGTTAACGAAAAAATACACACCTAGATGTAGCGAGTAAATAAAATTATCCGCATTTAAAACTAATGAAAGAGTTTACAACGTTGGTTTAAAAAAACAAAATTGAATGTCGTGCAATCAACACTTTTAACGAAATTATCGAAGAATCAATGGCGTTGTGTAAATAAAAATGAAAATTATTACATCGAGGAAAAAAACCCGTTAGTTTTTACACGTTCGGCAACTTCAAGTCGAGAACATGGCGAACGTAGCAAACATTTTAGGTTACTTTTTGTTTTCAAGGAAATTCCTCGCAAACTTTATAAAATCAACGCATCGGGAGATATTTTCGACGTAGAAAAATTAAATTGCTACGTTCTGGTCGCATCTTTGGCACGATTTGTTGTTAAAATTGGCTAAAGGTAATAACTTCCATTTTTCTACGTGATACACGTAACCGTAATCCTAGCCCAAATGATACCGATGCCATGACGATAGAAACATTTATCTATTCACGTTTGACCCATTCAGCTTTCAGATTGGAAATGTTTCACTGTTGAATATATTTTACATTTTTTTCCCACTTTCGGTACCGCGTACTGATGAATGGACGTAAAAAAAGATCCAATTTTGTTTGAGAAAAGAAAATTGGCCGAAATTCGAGTATTTGGAGAGCTAAATAAATGCACGCAGAGAATGTATTGTGGAAAAGTGAGGATCTTCATTGATTAGTATGGAAATTTAATGTAGTGAGAGTGACAAAATTTCGTGGAATTTGGCAAAAAATTAGTAAAATTTGGGTTATCAAAAAATATGCTATTCTAGAAATTTCAAAAAAAAAAAAAAAACTTGAAATTTTTTTTCAATAATTTGCTTTTGAAAAAAAAATCAAAAATTTCCAACACCATCAAGATGAAAATTTTTTGTGAATACGCATGTAATATTCATAATTTAATTTCTGCGAAAAATTGTAAAAAACAATTTTTGAAAATTATGTAGGTGTATACCTACCTGATTTTTTTTGTGGAAAATTTGAAAAATTACCTAGGTCACTTTCAAGAAAAAAAATAATGAAATTAAATTCTCAATTTTCAATTTAGCAAGAAACTTTGGAAATCAATTTCCGCAAAATTATTCAAAATTTATCTTTTTGAATTTTAAAAAAAAATTATCAACGTAAATTCTTCAAAATTTTTTTATAAGTTATTGCCCCTAAATTATTTGCTATTTTTATAAAAAAATTGCTAAAATTTCGTTTCAAATATGTAAATGAAAAGATTAAATCAATTTTTGGGAAATTATTTTCAAATATTATTGAATTAATGAAAAATTTACAAAAAATTCAACACTTCCAAGAAGAAAAAAATACAGCAATATTTCAAAAAATTCAACGTTTCATAAATAAAGAAAATTTGTAATATATTCTCAATCCCAAAATTATTTGCGATTTTGCTTACATGGAAAATCTAAAAAAAATTCAATCATACCAACTTGAAAAAACAACAGCAGACTATTTGATTTTTAATGTTAGGTAATAATTTTTCATAAAATTATTTACAATTTTGTACATACGTGAAACGATTGCAAAAAAATCAACACTTCCAAGAAGAAAAAAATATTGCAATAAGGACTAAGTATGTTCTCAATTTCAAATAAGTCACATTTTCATAAAAATTTCTACTCAATCTATTTCTGCGTTGACCGATTTAAATTCTCGATTTCAATTTTCCACAAACAATAAGAAATAAATTTTCGTAAAAATTTTTAAAGATTTTCTTTTGTATAAAATTTGCAAAATTTTTAACGTTTTTGAATTAGGTACATAAATTTATGAAAAATTAAATTAAATGAAAATGCAAAATATTTTCAATCCCAATTTATTTTAAACTTTTCTTGGGTAGGTACTAGGTACATGAAAAATTTGCAAAATTTTAAATGCTACTTAAATAGATGAAAAAAATAATAACGTAAAATATTAAGAATTTTCCCGTTGTAAAAATGGAGATATTCATTTTAATTTTCTAAAAAGTTTTAAAAATTAATTTTTGTTGATTTCACCTTTGTGAAAAATTTACAAAAAAATACCACTTTCCATAAACATTTCAGAAATCAATTTTTGCAAAACTAGGAATTTGCAATTTTCTTTTTGTGAAAAATTTGCTAAATTCCGAAGTTTCCAAGAAGAACAAAAACGTAACAATAAATTCTCAATTTTTATTTTTCAAAATAATTAGGAATGTATTTTTGCAAAATTATTTGAAATTTTGTTTTCGTCAAAAATTTGAAATTTTCCCTTATTTTTATAATTAAAAAATTGCAGAATGAGCGAAATTTTAATTTTTCAAAAATAGCACAATATTCAAAATATTAATTTAATGGAAATACTTATTTAAAAGTCAATTTATCTAGAAAATGTTTAAAATTCAACCTTAGTGGAAAGTTTGAAAAATTTTCTATTCCGGGAAGATAAAAAAAATCTGCAATGAATTTTAGATTTCAGTTCTGCGAAAAATTTTAAAAATTAATTTCTAAAAATTACTTGCAATTTCGACTTCGTCTTTGTAAATTTTTTTAAAAATTTTCAATGAGCTCAAAATTACAAAAATTTTTAAAGTACGTAAATTTTTAATTTATACTCGTGGAAAAATTTTAAAAATCAATTTTTGCAAAATATTTGCAATTTCGCCTTTGTGAAACTTTTTCCAAAATTTTGAAAATTTTCAAGGTAAAATTTTTTTTGAATAAATCCGAAATTTTGTTTTTGCGAGATTTAAAAAAATAATAATTTTAAAATTTTTATTCATAAATAGTTTGATAAGTTTCTAACCTTTTAATGATGAAAAAAAATCAGCAAAATTTTTCTTAAGAAAAAACTTGAAAAATTTTCAACATCGGAAAAATTATAAATTTTCTGCCAAATTAGTAATGCTTCCCAAAATGTGAAATTTTGAGTAAATTTTCCCATTTTTTTTTTTTTTTTTGTAAAAATAAAATAAATGATGAATTATTGGTGATTTTTTTTCAAAATAAATAATTCAGTAAAAAATTGAAATCTAAGCAATACACCTCGATTGATTCGAACATAGTTTTGAAATTTTCTCCGTAATTCAAGTGTAACATTTCTGCGCCAGGAGCATGACAAGAGCACAGATAAGGTAACTTCGAATTTTTCCAATTTTATAAAATACACAATAGTTATCAAGTGTTGAATTTCGAACAATATTTTACCAAATGAATAGGAATAGTCGTACATAATATTCCAAAGAAATTCAATACTCATCACCTTACACCAATTAAGCGCTAGTTGTCGCTAAAATGCCTTAATGACGTTAATATGCAATAACACGCGTATTACGACTCGAATAGCATCACTTTAAATGCATATGAACGAACTCGGAACTCGGAAGGTGATACGGGCGTTTTAAATTCACCATGTAATTCCAACAACGTAATCAAATTGACAGTTTCTTCGAATTCCGCAGACGAAAAAGCTTTGTTTACCACACTCCGGCTGTGTTCTGTTCTTATGCACCACATAATTTTGATTCCACGTATTTTCAGGCCTTTTAACAAAAACTCAAGCAAACCCTGTAATTTTAACTTACAAAACGTTAAATGCGCTTTAATTTAGTGAACAAATATTTTGAAAGGTATTTTTTTTCCTAAACGTTAAAATGAAATGTTACACGATGAAAGCATTTACAAAACCCTTTATTATTTCGCGAGTAAACCAAGCGTGCTTGGTGTTCATTAAGCAGCCAAGTTCGGCATATCTGAAGTATGTACATATGAGTACGATCATTTATAATAGTCAGCCAACTTTGAGCGTTTTTGCATAGCTGCTAGATTTCCCTAATAAACACACAAAAACACCGAGTATTTAGGTGTATTATTTTTCTATAATATATTATACGAGTACAGGGGGGTTTGGAAAATTAGTGAAATTCTCGAGCTGGAATTAATTGCGGTAAATACCGTAATAGGTGGAGTAATTCTAAAAAAAACTGTTTTTCTATGTAATGTGAAATACTTTTAATTCTTGCTTATTTAGGTAAACTCGTTTTCAAAAGGAATTCAAAGCTTGAGAAAATTTCTTCGTTGGGGTAAAATTGAATACAAGTTTTAAATTCGTTACTTGTGTTTTTTATTTAACAACTCTAAAGCGAAAAATCTGGATTTGTAAAATGGAAATTACAAGCTACGATGAGAATTGAAAGAGGAAAACGTTAAAGGGAATTTATTATTACATGAAGGTAGGCAGGGTGGGATTTTAGCAACACTAAGGTAGGTACCTTTAATTATATTGTTTCTATTGTGTGATCGTGTTTAAATAATGATAAAACCATGTAAGGTTATTTTTATCGAACATGTTATTTATTGAATACTCGTAGGGAATTTACAAATACCCATCTATATAATATAAAAGGTCTTCATTCATTGCGTGAAATTTAAGCTACGTTATACCTGTTTAATTGCATCAACATGGAAAAAATTGCCCGTCTCTATTTCTTTTATTTTCTGCGCAATGAATATTTTTACAAAGGCTCTCTTTTGTATTGGAGGGTCTCACTAAAGCATCAAAATCAAGCCCAAGGGTTCTTTGTACACTCAATAGGCTACCCTTATCGTTATCATGGGTTCTTTCGCACTACCTCATATATTTCCTCTTAATCCTGATAAGTTCCGACTCGAAATTGAAAACGAGATTCTAAAATATAGATTTTTTCACCGCAAAAATGTAACATTTTTTCCACGCGATTTTTATTATAATGATTGAACAATCGAGATAATTGTGAAATATTTACGCCAGAAGGCGACTATACGTATATCTTCATCGAGTAGGTACTCTAATGCACGTGTGTATAGATATACCTTTATTTTTTTACTTTTCGAAAAAGTTCGACTACCGAGAAAAAATTCCAGATAGTCGTCGAATAAAATAGGAATTTTATACACTGCAATGGCGCCGAATTAAGGAATTCCATAAATTAATTTTTCTAAGTGAAATACCTTAAAACGTGCTGCTATGGTGGAAGAAAAATATATATAGTACGTATTTCGCTTCCACAGTGGAAAAATCCCATTTTAGAATCCAACCTTGAAAATTTTTCACTCCGGTTGGAAAATTTGTGACGCGTAAATTGAACAACATTCGTAGAGTCTCGGAGTATAAAAAGGTTTTTATTCTTTAATAAACATAAATAGCTGAGAAGAATCAGTACACTGAGGCACTTAAATGGTGTAACCTAGCATTCGGGCTAATAGTAAAAAGCAACGATTTGATACAAGTGAGGCGTGAAATAAATACGTGCATAAATAAGAGTATACGAGAGAAACAATTTTCTCACAAACCGCGTAAACTTGGCTGCAAAAACCTTATATATTTTTGCTGAAAATACTAAACGGTCTTCTCTGCTTAAGAATTTATAAGCCCAAAAGCCAGTAAATTGCCTAAAAAACAGACTATAATTTTTACCTAATTGTTACGGCTATTTTTCGCCCAATTTTTCACCGGTTTGGTAAAATAAAGTTTAGTCCGTAACTGTGGCGATAGAGCCAAATCCAGCACAATGAGGTGGAAATTTTAGTGAAATGAGGCGATTTCATTTTCAAGCTATTTTGAACAGAATTTATTTTCGTAGTCAAGTTTTTTCATTTCTGCATTATTTTTCAAAAAAAAAATTATGAGAGTTTTTTTCAAGTGAATTTTTAAATATTTATTATGATGTACAAATATCTTGCAATATTTTTTATTTCATGAGTTTTACAAACCATTTTTGAAAAGTTTTATTTTATTTTTTTTATTTTTTAATCTAGTAAGTATTTAATTATTTACAAAGTACTTAGTCATTTTTATGAGTGGAGAGAGAATTTTTTCAAAAAATTTTTTAAATAAAATATTTTCACTAAATTTTATGAAGAGATCTCTTTGAGAATTTTCTCCCTTGTTCTGAGAGAATTTTCCGAACAAAAAACTTTATTTTTTCTAAAATTTTAAAAATTTTTCTATATTAGGTATTTTTTTTTCAAAATTCTTCAAGAACTTTTTTGGAAGGTGAGAGATTTTTCAAAGGAATTAGGATTCGTATTTAGAAAGTTTTTATAAATGAGATTTCATCAAGAATTTTTTCCATTATGAGATTTTTGGAAAAATATTTTCAACAGAATTTCTTTATAGAATTTATTTTTTCTCCATTTATTTCTAATAAATTTTTTAGAAAAAAAAATATAAAACTTTTTGTCAGAATTTATTCTTTCTTAAGCGAATTTTTCCAACAATTTTTAAGCATTTTTTTTTGAGTCGTAAGAAACGTTTTTTACAAAAATTTTTGGAGAGATTTTTTTTGATAGGAATTAAGTATTATTTAAAAAAAATTAACATTTCTGCAATGATTTTTTAAGATTTATTCATTTTATTGAAGGAAATTTTTTTGAAGGAACTTTAATTAATAAATGGATTTTTTTTTAATATTTTTGTTGTAGAGATTTTTTCCATTTGTTCTGAATGATTTTTTGAATCCAAATTCTTTAAAATTCCAGAATTAAAAAAAAATCAAGATAAGTATATTATTTCTAAGAAGATTTTTCACAACATTGGAGAGATTTTTAAAGATTTTTTTTTTTCATTGGTTCAAAAAGATTTCTTTGAAAAAAGATTCAAAAACAAAGTTTTTTCCAAATTTTTTCAAACAAATTGTTTTCTAAGAGTTAAAAGAATTTCATTTGAATTGTTAGAACATTTTTTTTTCATAGCGATTTTTTAAAGAGATGTATTGAGTTAAAAAAAAAAACAGGATTCATTTTTAAACTTTTTATCAAGAGAATTTTTCCCACGAATTTTCAAAAAATTTTAACTTGAGAGGTGAACAAATTTTATCACAAAATTTTTTGAAGAGATTTTTTGATAATTTTATCTAGTACTTAATTCTGTTTAGCACTTATTTTTAAAAATCTTTTTTTTTTTTTTTTTTTTTTTTTAATTGAGTGAGAATTTTTTTAAAGGAATATTTTTAACAGAATTTTTTACCATATTTTTCAAATGCATTTCCCTGAGAACTTATTTTATTGTACCTACTCTTCCGAGAAACTTAAAAAAAAAAATGAAAATTAACCATCAGAAGTTATTTCTAAAAGCTGAAATATTCTTGTATCTAAGTGAATTTCTTTAAGGAATATTTTTAAGAAGATTTCTCAGAAAATTTTGATACTTATGAATGAGATTTCATTGAGAATTTTATCCAGTAGGTATGACAAGATAGTTCTTGAAAAAAGTTTTCAACAAAATTTATTTCCTAAAAGTTCAAAAATTTTCCTAGTGAATTTTTCTAAATTTTTCTAAAGGAGTTTTTGTGAGATTTTTTTGAGGAGATTTCTTGCATCAATTTCTGATTTTTTTTTACAATTGGTCTGATGGATTTTTTGAAAAAAAAAAAAACTTTCCAACACGACTCAAGTTTAGAACTTTTTCAATTTTATCAATAAGCGAATTTTCTCAAGATTTTTTTTGAAGATTTTTTTGGGCTTATGGAAGAATTTTTTCAAGGACTACTTAAGAAGAAGATTTTTTTTCTAATTTATTTTTATGGATTTCTTCAATTTTCCTATTTTTAAAATTTTCTCAAACGAATTTTTCCCAGATTTTTTGGAATGATTTTTATTTTGGTTTATAATTTTTTCTAGAAAATTTTCAAGAAGATGTCTGAGAAAAGTTATGAGATTGTTTTGATTTTTTTAAAAATTTGTTTCAAAATATTTTTTTCGTTTCTTTCACGCAATGAACTATTTTCTCAAGTACCTAATTATTTGAAGAGAATTTAAAAAAATATTTTTGGATGAGTTGTGATGGAATTTTTTCAAGAAGAATTTTTGAGAAGGTTTTTTCAAAAAATTTTGGAGAGACGTTTTGAGAATTTTTTCCATTTTTTTCAGGAGGAAATTTTTTTGAGCAGGCAATACTTTCAAAAGTATTTTTTATAAAATATTTTTTTGAGGAAATTTTCCAAGAAATAACTATGTGTATACATTTTTAGAACACTACTTTTCCTGATGAATTTTTTCTTCGAGATTATTAAGAAATAAACTTGTCCAAAAATAATGCATTTTTCAAAAAATTCATTCGAGAATAGTTTTTCGGAATTTTTTGTTTGGAAAAGAAGTTACAAATGGACTCTTTTTGAAAAAACTAGAAAAATGACCTACTTACTACGCTCGAATCGAAACCACCACACTCTAATACCTATGTAATTCATAGGTACAAATGCCTACCTAAATCGCGTTGTTTATTCTCACACCATTCATTACATTAATTCACAAAGAAACAAACATCATATTATACTTATGGTATACCCATATTTGCGAAGCCATCAACAATGTAAGCCTCAAATAACCAAGAAAGCACGATTTATCCTTACCCACGACCACGTAGGCTTGCTCGTTAATCGTATTCTATTAGAATAAAAGGTATTTGAACTATACTCGTCTGAGAGTATAATCAAAGTAAAAAGGCAGATTCACTTGACTTTAAAATGTCGAGAGTTCGGGAGTTCGGTTTTTATAACCATTAGAAAAGCTTTTGTCGAGCGAATTTCGTGGTTTTTGGTTTTAAATTTTCATCCTTCCAACTTGTACGCATTCATCGCATAAAAATGCCAACTTCTTTATTAAATATTTATTAGTCCGAATTGGCGCGTGATTTCAAATTGCAAATTATTCTATTCGCAGACGTTGTTTTTTCTAAGTAGATATACTAATCTTCGAAGATGAAACAAAAAGTTGACGCGGTAATTTTCAAAGATTTTTTTCTACCTTCGGGGTTTGAAAAATTCAAACAACAAAAACCAAAAAAAAATTACGTAAAATATTGATCATGTACTGTTTGTTCGAGACAGCTAGTTTCTATTTTCTGCGAGTTGAGAAAATATAAAAAAATACGTCGGTGCAACACGTGCAGGTATTGCCTAGTCAGTTAGGTAAAAATAAAACCACATAATCACTATGAATAGAAACAGCTAGGTACTGTAAATTGCTTAAAAATAAGCCTAACGATATAACTCTTTCACGTGGTTCAGAATTTCGACAATAATAAGACATTAGAACAAACTCGAGATGAGAAAATTAAACGAAATTTTCCCCAGAGATCGTCGGTGTATACCTGTTTAACAGAATACGCCAACGAAAACATTAGAGTAGTCGCACATGAAATAATTTAATTAGTCGAATAAACGAGAGAACATCGAGTTATACACGAATTACACCGTGTCGTCCTACTGATGATTTACTCCTATCGTCCTATCGAAGAGTATCACGCTTAAAATTTAAAATGTCGAGTACCTAATAACAACTGAGAATTCAATTTTACTAGAATTAACGTTCAGCGTCGCAAAAACAAGTAGTAATTCGACGACTAACATGCCACGACGCATGCGAGTATTACGAAACGTGTCGTGTATGTTGCGTTCTGTTCCTTCGCATACTATAATTACAATTACAATTTTAGTATTTTGTCGTGTTACGATGGAATTTTAAATAATCCATTAATCACGCTAATCTGCAGCTAAAAAGGTGTACTTATTTAAATTTTTGTATTCCGTATACAAAGCGGTTGTTTGAAGAATGAGCGAAAGATCTATAGACTTGAGGAGTACGTGGAGATGCGTTAATATTGGATTTTAATAATTCGGCGTTATTTCCGCTATAAAACACAAATTCGTGAGAAAAACTCGAAATAAAGATTAAATAACTTTATTAAAATCAAAATTCAAATAAAAAAAATAAAAAAACATTTTAAAAAGAACTAAGGGAACAACTCGTCAGAAAAGTAGTGATTGTTGCGGTTGACAATAACGTCTTCATTTAGGTAACTACTTTCAAAACAAAACTACATATAAATACACGAATAAGTAGGTAATTGGAAAAAATTTAGTTCGAAAGTTTAAAAAATCCAAAATGGAAAAAACTTTTTAAAATAGAATTAAAAATAAAAGAAGACTAGAAATTGAAATATTAAAAAAAAAAAACTAGAATTGAATAACCCGAGCAGCACAACCGACAAATTATCGAAATAAAAAATCGGCAGAATATCGAATTCGATAAAGTGTCGCGTTAGTTCCGCATAAATCGTGAAATTATCTTTCGATATATAGATAGATTATCGACGAATTATAGTTAGCAAAAATTTCGAGATTATAGTAAGATATTTTATCGATAATATATCTATAATATCGAAAGATAATTTCACGATTTAGGCGGAACTAACGCGACACTTTATCGAATTCGATATTCTGTCGATTTTTTATCGATTTTTTATTCCGATTTTTCGTCTTTTACTAGCTTTTTTCTATAATTAAAAATCATTAATTAGCATAATTAATACATTAAACTATGCCTAAACACATTATTCATGTTACGGTAAGAGGATCATTTCAGAAAAAGTAAAAAAAATTATAAAAAATCTGCCACCCATGGGGCTTGAACCATCTACCTCCTGCATGGTAATCCTCTTCCTTAACCACTATGCCATACCTTATCGTTGAGGAATTAGCAATAAAACGCTTATAATAGGCAGTTTAGTACTTCCAGACGTGTTGGACTTAGAAAAATTTTCACCAATTTGGAAATAATTTCAAATAATCGTTCAACAAATTTCAGATTATTTGTCGATAATGTAGTTTCAAATATCGCCACAAAATCGTTGAAAAATCGAATTCGAGGAATTTCATATTACGTGTCGATAATATAGTTTCAAATAGCTTCACAAAATCGTTAAAAAATCGAATTCGAGAAATTTCAGATTATTTGTCGATAATATAGTTTCAAATATCGTCACAAAATCGTTAAAAAATCGAAATCGAGAAATTTCATATTACGTGTCGATAATATAGTTTCAAATATCTTCACGCAATCGTTAGAAAATCGAATTCGAGAAATTGCATATTATGTGTCGATAATATAGTTTCAAATATCTTTACAAAATCGGTAAAAAATCGGATTCGATAAATTTAATATAATCTGTCGATAATATAGTTTCAAATGTCGTCAAAAAATCGGTAAAATATCGAAGTCGAGAAATTTCATATAATCTGTTGATAATATAGTTTTAAATATCTTTACAAAATCGTTAAAAAATCGAATTCGATAAATTTAATATTCTTTGTCGATAATGTAGTTTCAAATATCTGCACAAAATCGGTGGAAAATCGGAATCGATAAATTTAATATTCTTTGTCGATAGTATCGTTGACGAATATCGTCATAAAATCTTAATAATATCGAATTCGATAGTTTTTAGATTTTTTGCGTATGAAGTTGTACCGATAAATCTTTATAATATCAAAAACTCAAAAAAAAAAAATTGAAAAAAATGAGAGTAGTTTTGCAAGACTATTATTTCAACAATTTTTTTAATAGGAAAAAATAATCTATATAAATTTGTATATATTATTTTTGTTTTAATATTTCAAAGGTGAAGAAAATTTTTGGCGTTGTTTTTGGAATTTTTAAAAGAATTTCATGCAAAAAAAATTTTCAAATTTTTTTTTGTGCGAATTATTCTATGAACATGATTTTTAACTTGAGTTTTTTTTGGGGAGGGGAAGGATTTTTGAATGAAAAATTTTCAGTTCTTATAATAATGTTTTTTAAAAGAAATTTCTGAAGAAAATTTTTTCCAAAATAATTTTTAGGGACAAATTTTTTAATGAAATAGAAAATAAAAAATAAAACTTTTTCAATCATTTGAATATTTTTCCTAGTTATTGTTTTAAAAGAAAACTTTCCAAAACAAAATCGTAAAAAAATATAAGATTCAAAATAAAACAGGTATTTTTCAACAAATTTTCAAAAAACTTTTTCGAAGAAAATTGCTCTTTTTTAATAATTTTGTTTTTCAAAATACATACTTTGAAAAAATTTTCAAAGAAAAAAAATCAAAAAAAACAACAACAACAATAGCCATAACAAAATTCAAAATTCAAATGATGAGAAAAATCGAAAATTGATAAAACTGAAAACAATTAAAATTGAATTGAAAATAGTTGAAATCTGAAAGAAATGAAAATACAAATAAAATTAGGATTTAAAAAAATTGTAAAATTAAAATTTTGATACATGAATAATTATTAGTTATAAATGAAAAAATGAATGAATAAAAAATTTGTAAAATATACTTCTTTCCAAAAAAGGTTCCACTTTGCCGCCTGCTGGCTTTAAAAATGCCACAAGTAATGCCATCATTTTGTACGTAACAAAGCAAGATATTATTTGTCATCTTTATTGTCGTAAGTATTTCAAAAAAAAACATGATGGCAAAGAGGCTCTTTGAAATAGTGAGAAGAGACCACTTCGTAACTAAAAATTTTGAAATTCATGTCAATTGCTTTATTTATACACGAAACGTCGAGAAATCCAATATTCAACTCCCATTCCAAACTATCACCACCATCGATAAAATTCAATAATTTACTTTTCCTTTCTCTCTTTCTCTAAGAAAATTCACTTTAAAAAACTAGTAACTGAAACTCGAAAAAATCTCAAAGAATCATTACGAAAATTCTCATCGCGAACAGTATAAAAAAAAGTTCATTTTCAAACTAATTTTTCTTCTTTCAAAAATAAAAGTGCAAACGTATTTCTCGCTGAAAAAAAAAACACCAACAAATCATAAGTTAAATGAACGATTCGTTTTGAGTTGATTAATAAAAAAAAGTAAGAAAAAGAAAATAAAAATAAAACGGAACCTGGAACGAAAACGCAGTAATATATTTCCTGAAAATGAAAGGGTGATTTCTCATTTCAGGTTTCGTATCCTGGAGCATTAGCAAAATAAAAAAATTTTCAATGAAGAATTCAAAAGCAGCAAAGTTGAAAAGGAAAGGAAAATATTTCTCAATACAATAGAGTCGAAACGAACCCTTTTCTTTTTTTTAAACCTCGGGTATAGCGTCAGAACAGGGGAACACGCTCTAGGATGAATAATTCAATGGCGAAATGCATTAAATTGCTAAATTTTATTTCATTTTTTTGCCACGATAAGATAATGACTTACTCTTTGAAAATAATTGTAACGAAGCTATTATTTAAAGGCATCAAAGCGCTTTAATTTTATTTAAAACGGGAACGAAAAAAAAAACACCGAGGGAATGTTTTCGTAACATTTTCAAGCTATATAAAAATTTCGTACTTATTCGTAAAAAAAAAATGTAATATTTCTAAGGATACAACTCGAGTGTTGAAATTTTCTATACGCGATAGAGACATTTTAAATAAGAGGCCCTATGAAAATATAAATTTTTATTTCAAATTTCGATCACAATAAATATACGCGCTATAATCAAACTTTAATAATCGCCATTTCTATTTCCACGTCGGGGGAAAAAATATCTACTTCAAAACCCGTACCAAGGTTAGAATTTTCGTTCAGTTCGATTATACGGCGAAGCAGTAAAAGAACAAATGGCTAAAAATACAATTCTTTATTTTATTTCGAATCGTATAAAGGGTATACCTTCGTAAACATCAAGAAGTAGGATAAACCTTTAAAACACAAACGCAACAAGTTTTTCACAATGACGAAGAAAAGCCAGATTAATAACGAATCAGCCATAAAGCATGTATTTGACTCGAGCCAAACGATGACGTTCATTTTCGTTCTATTTCCCATGAAACGACTCGCTTTACCTTTTGCTTTGGGTTATTTTGCTCGTTGAATATTTTTTATTTATAGTTGAATTACCCACGCGCGACCTTTTAAAAATTGATTAATATTCGCAATAAAATCCGACAAATTGATTTTTAATTCTCGATAAGGCGTGAAAATGATTTTTAAAAATGTCATTCATTCGAACAATTTTTTATTCGATATTTTTAATGTTTCCAAATGTCAAAAAACAGATTCTATCCCTTATTATTACACATGTTTATAGTGTAGGTTGACGCAGCCAGGGCAAAGCAAAGGCGGATTAAAGAATTACTCGAACTTGTTTTCGTAATAAAGAAAAAAACACCCTAAGCTTATGTTTATACTGAAACGTTATTGGAAGGTTAAACGTGGGAATTAACCATATTGTTCCTCCACGTGAACTTTTTACATCAGCTCAGCGCCAAACCAAACGATGAACGCAGAAAAAAATGCCGAAATGTTACAAAAGACGATTTGTGTTGAGAAAATTATATAAAAACCTTTCTTTTAAAATAAGAAACCCAAAAGAGTTTTTAATTAACGACTTTATTGCCTCGTTTGTAGTTGTTTTTTTCTCCTCTTTACAACCAACAGTTGTAAAACAGTTTGCTTTGGCGGGAAACGCTAAAGTAAAAATAAATTGAGAAAATTGCCGGAAATTCAGTTTAAGAGTTCAAGTACCAAGATGGCATCGCGTCGTTTTATCGATACAGCGTCGAGGTGTGATACAACGATGCGATGGCTTTCGTTTAATTTCATTTTCTCGTACAACTTTACAAATAAACGATATTATATTTGAACATCGCTCGTAGGATAGGTACCTCAGCTCTAGCTTAGATTTTTGTCTCTTTGTACAGTAATCGTTGATTGTGTAAACCGTGAAATTGTGGATTTCAGGTTTCTTGACTAAATTACAAAACGCCAAGAGTGCTTCCTGATACGTTATTTAATTTATCGACGTAATGATAACGTTCTAATGCGAGTGTTTTGAACTGATTTTTAGATGATTTCGAACTGAAGTAAAAAGTGTGGAGATGTTGAAATGTTGAAAGTAATTTGGAGAAAAGCACAGTTACTGACGTGAGAGAGTTACAATGCTTCGAGGTTTTGAACATTATATTTTTTTTCAACTGCGAAAATATTTTCCAGTGAAAGATTTTCTGGGAGAATTATTTTCGATACCTACATTTTTGTTTTCAAAGTATCTAATTAAGTAAAAGCGATCTTTTCATAATTAGATTTTTCGCAACGATATTTTACAACAGAATTTTCTTTCAGGAAAATTTTCTCAGAATTTTTTTTGAAGCGAATTTTATTTCCAGATGTTTTAAGTACAGAAAGTTTTTTTTGTAATTTTTTCATTAGTTATAATTTTTTTTCAATCCTTCAAACAACAAATTTACGCTCAAATTTATGAAAAAATTGAAGTGGAAAATAAATAAATCGCTCAATGACAAGAATTTTAAAAACACGGAATTTCGTAAACTAAAAACTTGAATTTCAAATTAAAAAAAAAAAAAATTGCATGAAAATATTTAGAATTCAATCTAGAGACACTTTTAAAGATATTTAATTGCAATAATTATTGTGAGTTCATTTTAAAATGCTTATTTTCGTAAACAATAAAAATGGAAAATTCTAACATGTTAAAATTTAGTGTTTTCAAACCCCTGCTAAAAATTCAGTTTTCAACTTGAATTTTTTATTTTTTTGTAAAAATGTTCAGAATTTCATATTTTTTCCATACTAGGTACATTTTAATTTCGATACTGCTAGTTAATTTTAAAATGCTGTTTTTCAGAAATAAAGTGTTCGACAAAAAGTAGATACTTTTGTAAGACTTACTAAGTCCCCAAGACGCTGGATCAATTTTATTTCAAAAATTTGAAAAAATTCTGGAAATAGTTTTGGGTGATGAAGAAGAGGTCTAGCTACTTCTCATCCCCAATTTCAAAAAATTTTCGAATAACGAACACCTTATACCTTACTGTTCATTTTCATTGATAAGAGCAACTTCAATAATATTTGACGTTAAATAAATTGCATACTTGATTCGCCGTAAATAACATTGGAGCATCCAAACAATATATTTTAATAAAGTTTTTTACATTTCATGACAAAAGTTCATTCCGTTCGTTCAGAAAAATATTAGAAATATTCATTTCTGGTACTAATTTATTTTCAGCGGGGGTTTTTGCAAGGAAAAATATTTTCATACATTTTTGAAATAATTTGTGAATTTTTATCAGAAATATATTTTGAAGACATTCATTCTTAAAATATTAAAAAAAAAAAAAAAAGATTCAGAATTTTTCTTTTCATACTTATTTCAAGTGAATTTTTGGAACTCAAAAAATATTTTTTAAACATTCATTGAAAGAATTTTTGATTTTTTTCTCAGAAAAACGTTTAATAAACATTTTTTGGTCATAGAATATTTGTCTGAAATTTTTTGATAGATTTCTTGAATTTTTCAAAAAATTCTACTCAAAATATTTTACATACATAGTTAAAAATTGAATTTTTCAAAGAAATTTTTTTTAATTTTTCAGAAAAAATTCTATCAAGAGAATTTTGCGAAATTTTTTGATGCAAACTCTCAATTTTTCGAAGAAAAATTTCAGTGAGTAAATTTTTTTGATAAGATTTTCGAATGTATTCAAAATGTTTTTTGAGTGATTTTTTTTAGAAAGTTTTCAAAAAAGGTCTGCACATGTTTGCACGTGTCAGCTCACACGTGTTTGCACGTGTATATGCACGTGTTTTTTTTTCAATTTTATTTTTTTTTTATTCAAATTTTTTTGCACCAAAAAATATTTTAAAAACATTCTCAGAAAAAAATTTTGAAAATTCTCTCATTTTTTTAGAAGATTTCACGAAATTTTTTGATAGGAATTTTGAATTTTATTCATAAAAATTTCCAATGTATTTCCTTTTTGATTCATTATTTTCGTAGGTATCTACCAAAAAAACTTCTCAAACATATTTTTATTTATTTTTTTTGAAAATTCCTTCGAACTTTTTTCAGGAAATTTTTTGAAAAAAAAATAGTAAAATAATAGTAGGTATGCTAAGCACACCGCACTAAAAAAAAGAAAAAAAAAGAAGAAGAATTTCCAAAATATATTTTTTGTTGAATACTTACGTTTACGTAGGTAGGTATGTGATTCTATTTCAAGAAAATTTTTTCTACTTTTAAAAAATCGTGAGAAAATATTTCAAAAATTTTGTATAGGTTTTAATTTTTTTTTTAATTTTTGAAGGTAAGTCTTCAAAAATATTTATTTTCTGCGAATATTTCAAGAGAGTTATTAATTTGTAACAAATAGATTTTTAATAATTTATTTCGGCTAAATTTGTAACATATAAGTATTTTTTTTGCAAATTTATTTCTGAAAAAATTTTGTTCACCTCAACTAAAAAAAATCTCACGAGGAGACTTAATTTGCAAGGAAAAATTTCTAAAAATCCATAAGAAAAATGTTCTCTGGAAATAACTTTTGTGAAAGAAAAATTGTACATATTTTACCTAATTTTTTTTTAAATCGAGATAATTGTAAATCTATTTTTGAAAAATCTAGAGAATATTTTTGAAAAATTCACCTGCAATAATTTCATACATGAACGACATAAAGCTACTCAGGTACTCACACACCATTTAGTTACCCAACAATTTTTACAAAACCAGTCATGGCCATTGGCCACCCCCGCAATTGAAAATCACCACTCATAGAATAATAAACCCCTATTAAAAACCCCCATAACAAAAAAATTCATTAAAAATCGACCTCGGTTGGAGGAGGGGGAAGGGTAATGCACCAAAAATAATAAATAAGACATTCATAGGCGATAAATGAAATTCAGCGAGGATTTTAATTTTGTAAGAAAACGATTACATAAACTATAGTACGCTTCGGTAGCACTCGTAAATTTCATATCTTTAAAGCTCGAGCATTCTAATAAAAATTTACACGTCTCTGGACGACCGTAACAAACGGCTCGGCATCGCGTATTTCAGTCGATATATTTTAATGATAGGATCGTATATGAGCTCATATTACGTATATTTGATTTCTCGCTGAAGACTCGGCGCGTATACAGTCGAAGGAGAGAGAGAAAAAAAGGCAAAAAACTCTAAAAGTTTTAATTTAAGAGGCGGTCGCATTCTCATGGTAATAAAGGGGAAACTAAAAGAAAATATACCGGCGAGATAAGCATCTAGAATGGCGCTAAATATCACCTAATTGTTTATTTTTGTAGGCGCGTGGAAATACTACGATACTTTTTCATCACGAAACAAAAAAAAATAAAAAATAGCCATAGTTTTGAGAATTCTGCCGAGAATCCAAGTTACGAGTTGGGAAAAAAGTAGGCGGCGAGGTGTAAAAAATATTATATCCGGCAAATTGCAAAGCACAGAAGTATAAATTATGGAGAGTGTAAGGTTAGGTTACTCTGGTTTCGGTTGTATCGATCGTGTAGTACTATTCATCAATTCCTACTGGCTTTTCTTAAAGACTACCACGTAGATATTCAAGATTAATGCGTTAGGTATTTTCAACAATAACCCAGGTAAAAGGTATAAAGACAATGTGTTCAATAAATCTGATATTCGGGTTAACTGGTTTATTAGATTTACCACTGCGTATAATTATTTCAAGATGAACTACGTTCGCAGTATACTCAGCATGGTTTCTCATAGTCAAAGATAACATTAATGGTAGGCGTAAAGTTTACTCGAACCTTTACTTAATCAACGGTTTATACGAACGTAAATTTAATTTTCCACCAGTAAAGAAGGTATAATGGTTTCTTCAAACTTATTCGCTCTCTTTGGAAAATCTACCCCGCATAATAAACTAGTAAAAAAAAATTACTCGATACCAGTTTTCGATGAAAACCTCAAACGATGAGAAAAAATTCTCCGAGAAAATTTCCCTTGCACTTTGTAAATTAGTCGATTATTAGACGACGGGTGAGTAAAATTTTATATAAGTTGAAAGCTGGCCTTTTGGTAAATTTCTATCGATATATTAGTTTTAATGAATCTGTTGCCCATTTAACATTCTTATCAGTGACGATCAAATAAAGCTCTTATTCACGCTCCCTTTCACTTTGTATTTCAACAGAACAAACTACTTTACGTCCTCAATGAAGAAACTGGCCTTATATAGACTGCTTAAATAAATGTTTTTCCTGCTTTTAATGTCAGTATCCTAACAGCTTTCTCAGTCAGAAACTTTCTTCGGCAATAAATTAAGCTATAGTTCTTTGTTATAGTATTTTACTCGAGTAATTTCTTTTATGTAAAACGTGAAATTTTTTCGCCTAATGAAAAAACTCGCTGTAAAATGCGGCTCGTATACGATCAATTTGCTTAATTTTTTCGTTAAAAGAGAAAAAAAAAAAAAAAAAAACTTCTCAGATAATATTGTCAAATTTTTCATATGTAGGTATAATTTTTTTTATCGAATCTCGATTACTTCACGTCATTCCAAATTGCTATATTTGGACTACACTAAAATTTTAATTTGTAAAAAGAAAAAAAAAATGGCACGTTGGCCAAGCACACGATTACACTTTTTGGGCCATCAAATCGTCAACGTATACGTATACTTAGGCATATATATAGTGAACATTAACAGCTTGCATTGGAAATACGAACCGACGCATTCAGGTGAAAATCAATATTTAAAATGTATTATGGCAGTAGAAAATATTCCACTTATCCTGAAAACAGATAAGGTAATTTTCATTGTATTCGTATACTCGCGCATAATTTTACCATCACTGAACTGTCATATTTGAAAAACACTTTCCAACGATTGTAACGACCTGGCTACCATAACGGACGTCGTAAATAAGAATTTGATCTGTGTCACTCGATGCCTCGAATAAAAGCCATCGAAGTGTGCAAAAATTCGTTTCGAGGCGAATTTTTTCTCAATCAAACCTCATTTTCGTACAAGAGCTTTCCCTATTTTTTTATTTTTATTTTTTATTTTTTAATTTTTTTTTTTACAAAATCTTAAAATATTTTGTATTAATCCATCACTACTTTTACGAAATTTCAAAGAACATTTTTCAACTTTTACGAGTATTATCTACAATTTTAAAAGAAAAGCTTCAATTTTTTTATCAATAATATTGATTGAAAACAATTTTTAAAATTATTGTTCTCAAAATCCTAATTGAAACACATTTTTTTAAAAACTTCACTAAAACGAATTTTGTCGATGACTCTATTTTGAATTTCCTTCAAACATTTTTTCGAAAAAAAAAAATCTTAAACATTTCATTTAAAAACGATTTATTTCAGATTTTGTTGTGTTTTTTTCTGAAATTTGGCTCATGTAGACTTTATTTTTGGATTGAAATTTTGAAAGTTATGTTGAAATTCTCATTCCCTAATTCTTCAAAATTTTGTAGAAAAAATTTCCATTCATACAAGTGTAAAAATATTATTTGTAACATTTCTTTCAAAAAAAAAAAAAAAAAACAAGGTTACTTATTTATTTATTTTACTGAAATAAAATTTATCATATAATTTCATCATTCAGAGTGAGTAAAAATCAATTCTATACCTAAGTAATTTAATTTGTTTGGAAACACATTTTTTTTGGAAATTTTGCTCATAAAAGTCACATTTTGTCCATTTTTTTTTTTTTTTTTTTGAAAGTTTGTTGAAGAATATTTTCTTTAAGACGTTTTACAAGTTTTGTTTGGAAACGCATTTTTTGAATTAAAAAAACTCAAAAATTTAAATTTTCGAAACACCTAAATAATTTTTTTTTTCGATTAAAAAAATAATACCTAATCAGAATTTTTTAAAAGAAATATTTTTAAATTAGATCATACACATGAAAAAAATTAAAAATTTTCATGTAAAAAACTATCTTCAATTTTTTTTCGTTAAAATCTTCAAGAAGAAAATTTTTTTCAATTTTTTCCTTCCTGTTCAAAAACACATTTTTCGATTTTTTTCCTATTCTTTCGAAATTTTGTTCAGAGACAAATTCTTGTTTTTTTCAAATTCAGTTCGAAAACAAATTTTTAATTATTTTTTAAACACCCGAGCAGCACAATCGACAAATTATCGAAATAAAAAATCGACAGAATATCGAATTCGATAAAGTGTCGCGTTAGTTCCGCCTAAATCGTGAAATTATCTTTCGATATATAGATAGATTATCGACGAATTATAGTTAGCAAAAATTTCGAGATTATAGTAAGATATTTTATCGATAATATATCTATAATATCGAAAGATAATTTCACGATTTAGGCGGAACTTTTGCGACACTTTATCGAATTCGATATTGTGCCGATTTTTTATCGATTTTTTATTCCGATTTTTCGTCTTTTACTAGCTTTTTTCTATAATTAAAAATCATTAATTAGCATAATTAATACATTAAAATATGCCTAAACACATTATTCATGTTACGATAAGAGGATCATTTCAGAAAAAGTAAAAAAAAATTATAAAAAATCTGCCACCCGTGGGGCTTGAACCATCTACCTCCTGCATGGTAATCCTCTTCCTTAACCACTATGCCATACCTTATCGTTGAGGAATTAGCAATAAAACGCTTATAATAGGCAGTTTAGTACTTCCAGACGTGTTGGACTTAGAAAAATTTTCACCAATTTGGAAATAATTTCAAATAATCGTTCAACAAATTTCAGATTATTTGTCGATAATGTAGTTTCAAATATCGCCACAAAATCGTTGAAAAATCGAATTCGAGGAATTTCATATTACGTGTCGATAATATAGTTTCAAATAGCTTCACAAAATCGTTAAAAAATCGAATTCGAGAAATTTCAGATTATTTGTCGATAATATAGTTTCAAATATCGTCACAAAATCGTTAAAAAATCGAAATCGAGAAATTTCATATTACGTGTCGATAATATAGTTTCAAATATCTTCACGCAATCGTTAGAAAATCGAATTCGAGAAATTGCATATTATGTGTCGATAATATAGTTTCAAATATCTTTACAAAATCGGTAGAAAATCGGATTCGATAAATTTAATATAATCTGTCGATAATATAGTTTCAAATGTCGTCAAAAAATCGGTAAAATATCGAAGTCGAGAAATTTCATATAATCTGTCGATAATATAGTTTTAAATATCTTTACAAAATCGTTAAAAAATCGAATTCGATAAATTTAATATTCTTTGTCGATAATGTAGTTTCAAATATCTGCACAAAATCGGTGGAAAATCGGAATCGATAAATTTAATATTCTTTGTCGATAGTATCGTTGACGAATATCGTCATAAAATCTTAATAATATCGAATTCGATAGTTTTTAGATTTTTTACCTATGAAGTTGTACCGATAAATCTTTATAATATCGTGAGAACATCTATAGATTTTCATACGATTTTTTATCGATACGTTACATCTTCCGATATTATCGATCGAGTGTGCCGCTCGGGCACTTTTTTCTGAAATTTTGTTCATTGAAAATTATTTTTGATAACTTCATCAAGAGGCAATTTATATTTTCTTGTTTTTTTCGAAAAACGCTTTATTTACGTACCTAAAAGTTGAAATTTTTCGTTTTTTTATTCAAAAATAATTTTTTCCGATTTTGTTGAGACCATTTTTTCAAAAAATTTTCAGTAGAAATTTCGAAAAATGTTCAGGTTGTTTCAAATTTATGGAAACACACATTTCATAAAGTTATATGCTCATTATAATACTTACATTTTTTAAATTGCTCAAATTATTATTTTTTTGGTTGAAATTTTTAGAAAAAGTTTTTTTTTTCAAAATGTTTACTAAAGTTTCCTTTGAAAAAGATTTTTCTCATTTTGTCCAAAAAAAAAATCCTAATGAACGTGAATGTATTAGAAACGCTCCAGTAGAGGGCTAGGAATTTGTGTTGGAAAATTAATGAAACACTTTAGGGATCCGGAAATTTTGGTTATAAAAATTGAACGCTTCAGGGGTTTGGAAATTTTCAACTTTTGTTCAATTTTTGAAAACTGGTAAGTACAAGGTAAATCAAAACTTTTGACAAAATTCAATGAAAATCAATTCATCTAAATTAGAGAAAATCATTGTTTCATCAAGTTTGACAGAATAAGTACATAAAATAGTGTAGAAATTGAAATACAAACGTACCTCGCCTAGTCGAACTTCAAATACTCGAATTCAAAGTAGGTAATTCGAACTAATTCTCTAGTCCCAATGTTCGAGTTGACTATGTCTTACAGTAAACTTTTGTTTCTCAAAGTCTGACAAAATAAATACGTCTTAAGTAATCTTCTCATGTTGGATGGAAATAATTAAAATTTGTAGGTACTTACAGCAAATATAGTGTGTTTTAAGCAAAACCATAATATCCATTAATAATGTATTCCCATAAAGTGGGGAAACTTTGATTCGAATGATTAAATTTTTTAAACTGAAAAAATCGAAAATTTAGGAAAATTGAAATTTTATAAATTTGCAGACCATGGCAAATAGGTACCTACTCTAAAAATGTAAAAATTAAAAATGAAGAATTTGGAAAAATTTTAAAAATGAAATTTTTGTAAAATAATTCGAAACATGGAAAAGGAAAAAATTGGAAAAAAATGTCAATTGAAAAATTAAAAATTCAATTTTAAATACCGAAGTGTGATTTTTGTAAAAATACAATTTCAGTATAAATTATTTCTAAATCGATGAAAAAATTCACATCGAGCCTTGGAGTTGCCGAAAAAAAATCGAAGAAAATTGACGTATAAGTTGCCTATTTGGTTTGCCGTAAATATGGTGATATGATGTATGTTAATTTGCCTACTCAGTTTGCCGTAAATATGAATAGACGAATTTTCGTTTTCCTTCATCAGGAGTGATACTTTTTTTTCAAAAAAAATAATCTAGGTAATCTAGGTAGATGGGTATATTAAGAATAAATAAGAAATTTTCAGATTTTAAGTACAAATTTTTTTCAAAATTTTATTCCCTATTTTTTTTATTTTTTTTTAAATATTTAGAGCAAGTTCAAAAAAATCAAGTCCTTAAAAAACAACTTTACCCCTAAAATAATCATTTAATGTCGCTGTGCAATATGGTTAAAATTTTGTAGAAAGAAAAATTTTCTGAATTTCCAAATGTTTTTTTTTTCATCTGGAAAATTTTAAAACATAAATTCTGCTTTAGGCCAATCCTATTCTGTACCAAAAATTTCCGCACATTGCAAAAAAATACAACTCGTTCAATTCGACGATAACTTTAACCCAGACGAATGTTTTCGTTGGCCAGGACAAAAGCCTATATATAGTAAGCTTATGTTATACATTTGCCATATATGTGCTGATAGCTCGCAATCATACAAACATGCTTTTCTTACGAATACCTCGGGGAAATGAGTATAAAACATGAACGCTTTAAAGTGCGGTTTTATGTAATAGCATCGGAGGAAAAAAAAGCACCGCTGAAGCCGACGAAGAGAAAAAGGGTTAACTAACCTGTTGAAAGTGGACTTTGAAATTGTATCGAGGGAGTAAGAAAACTTATTCGAGTAATTTTTATCGTTGGCCAAGTTAGGCACATGCACAACATCAACCAAGCAACGTTCCAGTTCAACAAATTACGCGAGGATTCGCCTCTTGAATTTTAAACTTGCACATTGAACGCTTTGTTTGACAAATGTCACATTAAACGATATCCCGTAGGTATATACGAGTATAAACATAATGTTATCACTGGTTGAGGTTTCTCTGTGTATAGCTTTGATCTTCGGACGCTGTTACCGCTCATTTAAATAGTAATATGATCGGGTAAGACCGGGGCTTGTTGCCACCGGCATTGCCACACGTCCAGTATAGTTCTTCATTATATCCATTTTACTAATGGCTTGGCGTGAAAATGAAAACGTGCCCTGGTTTTAGCCTAATATCGATATAGGATGAATTCGAGGTTTCGCTGAGTTTTTACGTAAAGGTATATTTACTACAATCTACGTGTTCCATTTCAAATTAATTTTCAAGTAGAATTGGGTTGATATTTACTTATTAGACAAATGGTCAAAAACTTACCTGCAATTTATTCTCGTAAAGGGTATCCTAATTTGACCCTGCCTTCATTTTCCCAAACCAACTGTCAGAGGAAGTAGAGGCCAAATCAATTTTTTTATAATAACCAAAATTATTTCAAATGTCTTATTCTATAACTTTTGTTTGAAAGTTTTTTAAATTGAAGCCTTGGGAACGGATATAAGAAACTTTCAAGAAAAGAGGTCGTCATTAGGGTCCTTTCAGACCCAAGGTCGAATTACCCTAGATTAAAAGATAATCTTTTAAAATCTGAATGACATAAAATATTCCAAGATTCAGCCTCCCACAGTTAATACTTGTATCGAGGATCCCCAGAAAATTCGATTCTCAAAGAATGATGAGAAATACCCATCAAGAACATAGAAAATGAAAAAAAAAAAAAAAAAAAAAATAGTGAACCATTTCAAGAATATATTATCGAATTGGGGGAGGGGGTGTCTTTAAAGTTTTGAACAAAAAATAGAATTGTCTGATGGGCTACGTGTTTTTTTTTTTTTTTTGGAGGGCTGAAAATCCATTTTAAAATTTTGACAAGTTTTTGAAAAAAATTTAGGGCCCTAATTGAAAAATGTTTTGAACAAAAGATGCATAATTTGATTACAGGAACAATTTTGGTATAATCACAAAAATTTTGATTCAATCAGAATTTTTGTAATAACCAAAATTGTTCTATAAACTTTAATATTCAACTTTTGTTTGGAAATTTTTTAAATTGAGGGCTTAGTATTTTCCAAAAAATCTCTATATCTGTACTTAAGGTCTCATCTGAAAAATTTTTCAAATAAAAGTTGTAGGTATATTAAAGTGTCTAGTACAATTTTGGTCATTACAAAAATTTTGATTGAACCACTCATTCCCCCAAAATTTTGCTATATGTGTACATGTATTACATTTGTACAAAAATTTTTCATCTTACATGAGTGATTTTCATGTGATTTCCATACGTGTAATGCAAAAATGTAGGAGAAGGAGTAATCCAATCAAAATTTTTGTAATAATCAAAATTGTTCCTCAGATTAAAATACACAACTTTTGTTTGAAAATTTTTTCGATTGAAGCCTCAGAAATTTTTTTATAACATATTTTTTTTTTTTTTTTTTCAATTTAGAATGGATTTTCTTGTTCCAAAAAAAAAAAAAAAAAAAAAAAGGCGACCCTTCAGACGATTTCCCGCCATTCAATAATTGGATTTTTGAATTGGTTCACTAATTTGTTCTTTTTTTCATTTTCTATATTTTGGATAGGATATTTCTCATCCCTTCATTTTAAAAATAAATATCACACTTATACCACATTTATTTTTAATTTCAAAAATCATAATTCTATTGAGAGTGCGCATCTTGATAAATTTTAAAGTTTGGGGATTCTCGGTATGGGTATTGAGTATTGACGGTAGAGGGCTGAAAAGAAATCAAGAATCTTGGAATAGGTATTTTATGTTATACAGATACGAGTACTAAAAGAATTGGGAAAAATGGACGAATCTGGTCCAAATTCACGTTGACGGTGAAATTAGGTGTATTTTATTAGAAAAAAAAGATCGACTATTTTTTGGTAGGAAATTTTTTTTTTAGAAGTTTTAATGATGTTTCACCACATCAAAAATTTCTAAAAAATGTTTCAAGCATTGTAAAAAGATTGGAAAAATTAAGTCGACCCATCATCTTCAAAAGTGTGCCCCCTGAGGAGATTTGAGATTTTCGCTCGTAGTTTTCAAAGTCATTTTAGGAGCCGAAAAAGTCTGAAAAAATTTTGCAGCACCTTCTTGGGCATTTGTATCAATATTTCAAGTTGGGTGAAAATCGATTGAAAACTCGCCGAGATGGAATTTTCAAGTGTGAAATCACATATTTCAAGGCGCCAGTCCCCAGTAGTAGGGTAAAACAACCTTAATAGGTATGCTGTAAAATTATCTTTTACCATTAAAAATCGAAAACCTTGAAAAATTTTTGAGAAAAAGAAAATTTGCATTTTTTGGGAAAAATGCCTCATTTTTTTCAAGCCATCAATTTTTTGAGGGAAAAATTCTTCAGTTTTTTTTTGGAAAAAATCTATTTTTTGTTGGGAAAAAAATCATTTACACTATTTAGGAAAAAGTTCTCTTATTTTTTTCAAGTCTTCAATTTTTTGAGGAAAAATTCTTCAAATTGGGAGGTCTTTAATTTTTAGGGAAAAATAATTCTTTATTTTATGGGGGATTTTTTTTTCAAGTCTCCAGCATTGTAAGAGAAAAAATTCTTCAATTTTGAGGAGAGAGTGAGTCTTGAATTTTTAAAAAAAGAAGTCATTTTTTATAAGAAAAAATTTCTCAATTTCTTTAATTTTTTAAATTTTTGAGAAGAAATTCTTCAAGTTCGACCTAGGCCTGTTTGACCCCCTCTTTACACCAGAACCTTCAAGATTTTTGCTTGTTGCCAAAATTGAAGTTTTTGCTAATAAAGTGAGATTTTCGTACATGGAGGTGAGGTGGAGGCAAAAATACGGTCTGAAAATTTTTTCAGGGACCTCAATAATAAGTGATAAATATTGTTTTCGAAAAGTTGAGACATTATCTGTCTTAATCAAGGGTACCTTTTCAATATAGAATTAGGATTATTATTTTTACTATACTTTCTAAGTGCGGATATATTATATCATTGAACACAAATACACGTTACATTTTGAACTTTATCATTCAAGTGGCTTTAAATAATGTAACTAGAGTTGAATAAAACTTTTAGTAAGTTTCGAAAGAATTAAATACAAGCTTAATGGTGCGGTTTTCAGTTGCAAACCTGATGGGTATTTGTATTGGTGGCCTTATCAGGTGAAGGGTATTTCTATCGAAGATCTCTACGGTTCGGTTTTGAGATTTATAGAAGTTCAATTAAGTTTTTAAGGATAAAGAAAAGTTTCAACATTGATAAAATTCAAACTAGGGCAAAGCTCTAGGTAAAAATTATTTTTTTCTTAAGTATTTATGAGAATTTCGAGTTGATATTTTAAACGTTTCATTGAACCGATTATTTTGGATCGTATTTCATTTCGATATAAAATACGAGTCGGTATCTTAGGTACAATGAAAATAAACCATCATGTTATATGGGATAAAATATCATCAGAAATGGTGGAAATAATTTACTTAGGTACTCAAATGTATAGTACGTACGTACGTACCTAAGTAAATAAAATATAAGTCTACGTAAAGTGCATGTACCTATTTAAAGTAAGATGAAAATAATTCATTTTTTATACCTACTTGATTCGTACGATTCACGATTCCACTATAAAAATCATAGAGTCGCAGAATAATACTCTTACATATCACGTGTCGACTTTTAATCGTATAAATTGCAAGACAGTTTTGTTTAAAAGGAAATGGATTTTCGTATACATTTATTCTCGAGTCGTATATGGTAACAAGGTTGTGACATTTAACAGCCTCCCATATAAACTACTCGTTTCCTTGAAAAATGTATACCCGAGTTGAAAATAATTGAAAAAACCCTACATTCATCTCAGCGGAAAATTCATTCGAAATCTAGTTTAAAATTTAGGCGTGGTAAACTGTGCGCCTTTGGCGTATCTTTAATAGTTCCAGAGTAAGATACTTCGCATTTGTAGAATTCGCCGATTCGACATTTCTTGTATTTTTTTGCCCATCAAGCTCGTAATCACTGAGATATGATTTTTTTTTCCACGCTTTAAATGAGCAAGTGTTTCTCTCACGGCTACGAAACGAAAGATAAAGTATTCGTTTACCCGAGCATTGTACTTTTTGGAAAGTGGGACCGAGACTGAAAATTTAGAATTTATTTTTTACTGTAATAATATTTCCTTTAGCTATCCAGTGTGCTAAGCAGCTTAATGTGTTTATTTTTAGCCGGATATTTTTTATTAGTGTTTGTCGAGTTGCTGCACAACAGTACCTAAACTTTTTAAATGATGGTTAAGAAATGTAATCTCTTTGCTATTTCTCGGTCTTCCCGATTCTTTTTTTTACACCAGATGTAAATGTAGGCCAGAGGCCTACGGAGAAACGTGATGTTACCGTACCTACCTCTAAAGGTACGAGTATTATTTAAATCACGCGGATGTAAAGGAGTAGGTATGAAAATGAAATATGTGTCAGAAGTTTTTCACCAAGTGGTCGAATGACGAGTCTCCTAAATGTTAAAAATTCACTATTCAAATTTGACGGCTATGAATGGATTTAGTTGTTGGCCAAAGGCTTATATATTTCAGAGCTATACTACGAATATAATGAAAGGATAGAAAAAGAAAAGACAACTTTTACATTTTGGTGTTAAATTTGACTAAGCGAAAGAAGTCGAAACTTACGTGTGGAAATTTTCAAAAAATTTTCATAAATAGAAAAATAATTGCAAAAAAAATTTAAAAAGTAATTTTGTTGAACCTACCCAATTGCATTAAAATTTTAAATTTTTATTTTTCAAAATTGTACAAAAAATTTTTGTGTATAATGGAATAATGATAATAATTATTTATTTTGCCATTTTTTTAAGGAACAAAATTATAGAATTTTACGAATAAAAACTCTTAAGATTTCTTCAATTTTTTTCAAATGTATGTAAAATTATAGATACTTTTAAAAGTTTTTTAAAATTTCAATCGAGGAAATTTTGAAAATTTCCTTCGCAAGTTTGTCAATTTCTACAAATTTTGCACATTTTTTTAAAAAGGACTAAATTGCAAAACTTTCGCGAATTTTTCTTTTTAAAAAATTTGAAAATGCCAATGTTTCTCAAAAGCAATTGAGACTCAGTCAATGTTTCTTGACTGCAAAAAAAAAAAAAAAAAAATTGAATGTCGTATTGAAAAAAATTTCACGTAAGTTTTGTAGAAAACAACATAAACATTTTATAAAAATTTCCAATTTTCAAAATGACGACTTTTCAAGATTTTTCTTTTTCACAAGAACAATTTTTTTAATTTAATTTAATTTAATTATTTATTTATTTTTTTTTTAGATTGAAATTGCAAATGTTTTTAAAGTACTAAGTACATACCTATAAAAAGTTTCAAAATTTTGGATTTATTTTTAAAAAAATTCAAAGTAAATTTTCTGAAAAACAATTGTAAAAAATTTTTATTTAAAAAATTCAAATTTCTAGATCATTCCCAAAAATCTTACTGCTGAAATTTAATATTTTTAGTAAAATGGTCAAATTTTACAAACTTCTTTCTCGAGGGCTAAATTTCATTTCAGAAATATTAAAATTTTGAAAAATTCTCTTTAGGGTGAAATTTTTCTTAATCCAAACTAACAAGACTGACAATTTTTCCTAGGTCAGTATGGAAGTTTTGAATAGGTACCTTGCAAACATGTAAGTTTTCTGCACAACAAAAATGCAATGGGAAAAATTCAAAAGATTTCTCTTAAAAATTAAATTTCAAAAATTTTACAATTTTTTTCTTATAAAAATTAGCACATTTTACAAATAATTACTGTCTCGAGAATAAATTACTCACTAATACATATGTTGCGAAAATTTCATTCCGAAAATCTAGAAAACTTCGTAAATTTTTCTCAAGAAAAAAGTTTTTGTATTCAGTGAGAAATGAGTGAAAAATCATTTTTAATAAGCGTTACTTTAGTAGATTTTTCTCAATAACGATGGAAATTTCAAAAATGTAAAAATCTGCACAATTTTTAAGAGGTAAAATTTTGAATATTTATTAACATTGTTTTTGTGAATTAGTTTTTACGAATTTTTAGAGAAAAAATTTTGAAAATGTTTCAATTATTTTCGTAAATTATCTAGAAAATAATACGTAGGTTACATATATTGCAAAAATTTTCCAAAAATTTCCAATTTTAAAAGCATTAATTTTTTTATGATTTATTAAATTAGATCTCTAATATTATGCAAGTTTTTTCTTCATCATTTTGGAAAAATTTACAAATTTTAAAAATTGTTGAAACTTTCGCAAAAATGTTTCTTTTCAGAAATGTAGAAAATTTTGAAAATTTTTCACATATTATGCAAATTACAAAAATTTCAACCATCAGATCTTCTGAGATTTTTAAAAATTCTTTTTTGATAAAAATGCAGTATTTTGTAAATTTTTGGCAAATAAACAACATTTTGAATATCCATTAGGCACAAAAATACTGTTTAAGATTGAAAATATGGTTCTAAAATTATTCACATTTAAAAAGACAGTATTTAAAATAATAATTTTTTTTTTTTTGAAAATTGAACTCCAAAAATTTATTAATCGAAATTTTGGATAATTTTGCAAATTTCTTCACGAGTACGAAACTTGCTAAACTTTTGCCAACTTTAAGCTTTTTCAAATACGATAAAAATAAAAAGTTAACTCGAGGACAAAATTTTGAAATTTTGAAAATATTTTACGAAAAATATCTTTTGTAATTTTTTTTCAAAGGCGAAATTGCAAACATTTCACGAATTGAAATTTTAAAGCTTTGTTAATTTTTAATTGGTGCAAAATTTCGAATATTTTACAAAAATTGTTTACGTAGTTTTTCAGTATAACAAAACTGCAAAAAATTTTGAAACAAGTTTCCATTTCTAAAAATGGCAATTTTTTAATTTTTTCCAAGAATTGAGTATATATAGGTACCAAAAATTTTACAATTTTATTCTCCCCAGAAATGTTGACAAATTTTGCAAATTTTTTCACGAGCAGAAAATTGAAAAAATTTTGCAATCGGTATTTCTCTTTTCAAATGCGCTGAAAATATTTCAAACACTTCTCAAAGACATAATTGCGAATATTTTTCGGTTGTCGAAAATTTTTGAAAATAATATCTTGCAAAAATTGCTTTTGGGTAATTCCATGTCAAGACGGCCACGTTTTGACCTTAGGTCCTCCGATTTCGTTCATAATTTTTTTACGAGTCTTTCTAATCCCAAAAGTGAGAAAAACACCGTTTTTTTCTCCATGACACCCGAGAGGGCTTTCTGGAGGGGGGTTTGTTTTTGCACTTATGAGATTTCTTGTTATAATACCCAACTTTGGTGGGCTGTATCTCATGATTGGTGCTAGGTATCGAAAATCGGTAACCGGCGTTTTGAAGAGCACTGAAAAGAGATTTAGAATCACTTATGAAAAGTTCAAAATTTTAAAGTTGAGATTTTTTGAGAAAAGCTCAACTTTTGAAAATACGCAGAACTTCAGAGCTACCTTCAAAAAATCTACAAAAATTCCTTTGAAGAGACATTACTATACTACATTTGTGTCATAATTTTCGTGATGGACATCCCAAACCCCTGGGGGGCACGGCGCCTCAAAATTTTGACTCAAATTCAATTTTTTTTTGAAAAATGGGTGACATATCGTTTGTTACGTTTTTGATAGCGCTGAATTTGAATATTGCCTTAATTTTTTGATAGGGCCCTTATCAAACCCTCTACAACCCCCCAAATTTTGGGAAAAATTGACCCAAATGGAAAAAATCGTGTGACATATCGTTTCTTATGTTTTCGATAGTGCTGAGTTCGAATTTTGACTTTATTTTTTGATAAAACCCCCTCACGCTCCACCATGACCCCTCAAATTTTGAAAAATGTGTGGTAGGGCGATGGTGAGGTGCAACATATCGTTTGTTATGTTTTCGAGGGTGCTGAATTCGAATATTCACTTACTTTTGTGATTGGGGTCTCCCGAAGCCCTTCCCAGCCCTCAAGACTTGAAATAGTACGAATTACATTCAAAAGTTGAGCTTTTCTGAAAAAAGCTCAACTTTCAAATTTTGAACTTTTCATAAGTGATTCTGAATCTCTTTTCAATGCTCTTCAACACCCCGTTTACCGATTTTCGATACCTAGCACCAATCATGAGATACAGCCCACCAAAGTTGGGTATTATAACAAGAAATCTCATAAGTGCAAAAACAACCCCCCCCCCCCCCTCCAGAAAGCCTCCTCGGGGGTCATGGAGAAAAAAACGGTGGTTTTCTCACTTCTGGGATTAGAAAGACTCGTAAAAAAATTTTGAACAAAATCGGAGGACCTAAGGTCAAAACGTGGCCGTCTTGACATGGAATTACCCTTTTATTACCTACTTTTTTTTTGTACAAAATGAAATACCCGAGCAGCACACTCGACAAATTATCGAAATAAAAAATCGACAGAATATCGAATTCGATAAAGTGTCGCGTTAGTTCCGCATAAATCGTGAAATTATCTTTCGATATATCGACAGATTATCGATGAATTATAGTTGGCAAAATCCATCAACAGATAAACTTTCGATAAAATCAAACAATTTTTCTTTTAAAAATCTCAAGATTATAGTTAGATACTTCATCGATAACCTATCTATAAATCGAAAGAATTACACGATTTATGCGGAACTAACGCGACACTTTATCGAATTCGATATTCTGTCGATTTTTTATTTCGATTTAGTTTCGATATTCTATCGATTTTTTATTTCGATTTAATTTCGATATTCTATCGATTTTGTATTACGATTTTTTGTAGATTATCTAGTTTCGATATTCTATCGATTTTTTGTAGATAATTTAGCATATATGGGTATATGCGCGCGCACATTTTCAAGACCGGCTGGCGAGTTTGAAGTCGTAGTTACGCTTAAGGCTGGCGAATTTCGTTCCAAATACAGCAGTTTCTACCAAAACAAGCGTCTGTTGCGAACATCGGAGTTCGTTCGCATAATACGAATTGGATTATAATATTCAAACATCTTATGCAAAATTGGAGAAGAGGGAGGGGTCCAATTGAAATTTTTATAATAACTAAAATTATTTCTAGGACCTTAATTTACAACTTTTGTTTGAAAATTTTTTCAAATTGGCCCCTTTTTCCTCCGCTCCTCCAATTTTGAATAAGTATCAACGGAGTATTATGCAAAATTGTAGGAGAAGGAGAGGTCCAATTGAAAAAATTTTCAAACAAAAGTTGTAGCTTAAAGTTCTAAGAATAATTTTGGTCATTACAAAATTTTCGATTGGGCGCCTCCCTCCCGTTCAATTTTAAATACTAAGTATTCACATAGTAATCGTAGTATTGAACTTGGTAACATTTTATTTAAGAACAACGATCTGGTTTCAAGTAAAATACCTAGTAAACCAAAAAAACTAGATAACTTGTTTGAAAATTTTTTCAATTTTGATTTCGCATATTACTGTTACACGTAAGTAGGTAAATGCAAAATAATAGAGGCTAGAGATGAGGTCCAATTGAAAAAACATTTCAAACAAAAGTTGTAGAATAATATTCTGGATTTAATTTTGGTTATTATAAAAATTTCGATTTGGCCCTTTCTTCCCATCCAATTTTGAATATAAAGTAGGTATTTTTTGACTAGAAAAAAATCAATATAGTTTCAACAACTATCGTTACAAAATCGTTGAAATATCGAAGTCGATAAATTTCATATAATGTGTCGATAATATAGTTTTAAATATCGTCACAAAATCGTTGAAAAATCGAATTCGAGAAATTTCATATAATCTGTCGATAATACAGTTTTAAATATCTTCACAAAATCTTTAAAAAATCGAATTCGATAAATTTAATATTCTTTTTCGATAGTATAGTTTCAAATATCTTCATAAAATCGTTAACAAATCGAATTCGAGAAATTTCAGATTATTTGTCGATAATATAGTTGTAAATATCTGCACAAAATCGGTGGAAAATCGGATTCGAGAAATTTAAGATTATTTGTCGATAATATAGTTGTAAATATCTTCACAAAATCGTTAAAAAATCGAATTCGAGAAATTTCAGATTATTTGTCGATAATATAGTTGTAAATATCGTCACAAAATCGTTGAAAATTCGAATTCGAGAAATTTCAGATTACGTGTCGATAATATAGTTTCAAATATCTTCACAAAATCGTTAAAAAATCGAATTCGAGAAATTTCAGATTATTTGTCGATAATATAATTCTAAATATCGTCACAAAATCGTTGAAAAATCGAATTCGAGAAATTTCAGATTACGTGTCGATAATATAGTTTCAAATATCTGCACAAAATCGTTGAAAAATCGAATTCGAGAAATTTCAGATTACGTGTCGATAATATAGTTTCAAATATCTTCACAAAATCGTTAAAAAATCGAATTCGAGAAATTTCAGATTATTTGTCGATAATATAGTTTCAAATATCTGCACAAAATCGGTGGAAAATCGGATTCGATAAATTTAATATTCTTTGTCGATAGTATCGTTGACGAATATCGTCCTAAAATCGTAATACTATCGAATTCGATAGTTTTTAGATTTTTTGCCTATAAAATCGTACAGCTAAATCTGTATCATATCGTGAGAACATCTTTAGATTTTTAAACGATTTTTTATCGATACGTTTCAACTTTCGATATTATCGATCGAGTGTGCTGCTCGGGTAACTACAAAAATTTTGAAAAAAATTTCAATTTTAAAAATGTAATTTTTTGGTTTTTTTTTTTAAATTGGATAGCAAAATTTTTGTAATTTTATCTCTGTAATTGAGAGAAATCTTGAAAATTTTCGTAAGGTAAACAAATTGAAAATAGAACATACGAAGTATCCGTACATCATGTTCGAATTGTAAGTATTTTGAGTAATTTATTCATCGAATACAATTTTACACGCCCCATCATTATGCAACCTAAACGCTAGATTTTCTTTACGTTTACGCAGCTCGCAGTAAACATTTTATAGTTCGCAAGATACTATAGAAAAAAAAACCAGTCACAGATAAATATTCGCATTACGTTTTGGTACTCGTATCCATACCTACGAGTATGTTGAAGAATACCCTCGATTCATCTTTATTTACTCGCCGAAGGCGGTTTCCTTCAATTGTGTGGGTTTGCGAGTTCTTTCTTATAATGAAGTGCATGCGGTGGCGAGAAAAAACGCAATGAAGATTAATTTTATTCTAAGCGAGTACGTTCGACCGATTATCTCCGTTTAGACGTAATTTTTCTCCAACGTTTTATATTATCTAACCTTAAAACGTTGTTGGTGGCGTTGCCGACATCAACAAGTGAGCTTTGGAATTCGACGTTTATAACGGTAAAATCTCGCCAATGAACGTGAAATATTACTCGAAAACTTTATACATACTCGGGTAATGTATTCTGGATATTTTCCAGCCTGGTGCGAATTCCATGTGACATGAGAAAAGCAACCCTGACATAGGTAGCTGTCTAAATGCGAGCTTTTATATGCCTAATACAATTATATTTAGGTATATGTAGGTAGGTATTTTTTTTTATGTATACGTGTTGCGTGTTTGAAAGCCTCGCTCATTAATTCGGTCGCCTTTTTTCGCACTTTTATTTTATTTCGCTATTTTGTGACGACGGAAGTTGTTACCTTAATGCAGCAATGTAATTAAAAGTATTTGAAATGGTGCCAGTCTATCTTTTTTCCCACTTATCTCTTTCATACCAAACGAGAGCATGATCCCTTTTTCGTGAGAGAAAAAAACAAGACGAATTAAACTCACCTTAATTCATCGCCACGACTCGATCGTCTATTTAATTAGATAATTGGGCTCACGTTTGACCAAATGTTACAGCCTTTTAGCAGAATGCTCGTATTCTCGAAACTTTGTTACGAAGATGAATCTAATCAAGTCTCCACTGATGGCCTTTTCTTCCTGGCGCAGTAATTTTTTCCTTATTTTTGTAACGACCATGTCCACATTAGGTCATTTAATTGACGGATGGGATTTTAATTATCACCGTACCGAAGCGAAGTAAAATTAAACCAAGGTGAAAAAGATTGATTCGTTACGTGGAACACTACCCTAAAATGATCTGATCTGTCGTGGAAAAAAAAGTTTTTTCTTTCCAAATAGGGCATGTTTCAAAATACATCTGTTTCCTTCGATGAAGTAAATATGGGAACTTTTTTCAAAGTGAATTGACTTCGAATCACTTTCATTTGATAAAATTGAAGGAGTACTTGTATTATTCAATAATAGCATACTCAACGAAATGAAGGAACAAAAAATAGTATATTGAATATTGATATTGAATTACCCTCTGTATGTAAATACTCACATATTTTTCAATTCACTCTCATATTTTATTAATTTTTTATCAAAATTGACATGTAAAAATAATAAAGATAAAATAGGTAACTGAAAAGAAAAATGGTTTTAAAAGTAATCCCAAAATGTAATCGAAAAAGGCAAATTTAATAACGACTCTGCTATAAGCTTATAATTTGAGATAGATACCGTGATATATCTACTCGTCGTTTCAAGGTATTTTTTTAAGGCTTATTTACCCTTCGTATATATTTTTTTATCTTATAAACATTCATTGAAACATTCTTACGGTATGATAATACGATTTTCCATTAAAGAATATATGTAGAAGATCGAGGCTGCTGTATTTTACGAATAATCCCTTCTCTGTTTAGCCTTTTTTACTTCTCGGTATTTTTCTTTGTTTGAGGTAAAATTTTACTAGCGATAGAATGCTTAACTTTATTCATATTTTCAAAACGTGATTTAAAACTTTTATTCTACGACAGTAGATGTTCTCTATGCAGACAAATACGAGTAGAACGTCGACAAAAATCAAGAAGTTATTTTTAAATTTTTTAACTCATCTCATCTACGTAGAAGACATTATGAACAGCCAATTTTTTCTCCTTTTTTCAAAAAACTTATCTCAATTTTTTTAAGCATTTTTTTTCTAAAAATACGTGGGATTTTTTGCAATTCTTTAAAAAACTGAGAAATTTTAATGATAGGTACAATAATTTAAAGGAAAAAATCCATAAAGATTTTTATTTAAAAAATGAAACAATAAGTACTCGTGAATTTTTTGAAGAGATTTTTCCTCACTTACGAGTATAAAATTTTTTTATTTTCTTTCAAAAATTTTAGAAAGAATTTTATTTGGAAATAGCGTTGAAATTATTTTTTATATTTCCTAAAAGAATTTCATTCTGAAAGTATTTAGGATTTAATGTTTCAGAAAACTAAAGAATTTAATTTCAAAAAATATCAAAGGATTTTTCTAAAAAAAAAACCAGAAAGATTTTTATTTTTAAAAAAATTAATAAAATGATCTTATTAAGAAATTTTCTTAATAAGATCATTTTTTCAAGAGAATTTTTGATTTTTCTAAAATTAAAACAAAATATTTGAATTTTTTTTGTTGTTCTTAGATAACTGCATCCCTGTTTCAAAAAAACGTTCAAAAGAAATCTTTTAAAAAAACTTCGAAGGATTTTTTCAAAAAAATAAAAATAAAAATAAAAATATAAAATAAAAGAATCTTATTTAAAAACAGTTTTAGAAATTTTTTTCTCAAAGATTTTTTTTTCTAACAAGGAAACCCTGACAAATCGTCAATTCCGATTGAGATAAAATTTGACTCACTAAAACAACATATCACTCAGACCTCAGATTCAAATTTTGAGCTCTTGAATTTTTTATCGAATTCATGAAAATAATAGACCATTATTGTAATCGTTAATTTTTTTACCCTAGATCGTTTCGAGAATAGTCGCCTTGAGTATATAAACCAATTTTCAAAATTTCATCTCAAAAAAATTCCTCAGAAATAAATAAAATCAACTTTTCAACGCGTAAAAATTTAGTTCTGAAATCTGGATGAAATGTCCTTTCTTTGAGCCAAGTTTCAGCTTAACTTGAGTATACGAGTTAACAAGGTTCCCATATGAGTATTAAAAAAAAATTAGGCAATTTTCTTCAGAATTAAATTTGTAAAATATTGAAGGATTTTTTTTAAAATTTCAAATGAATTTAATTCCGAAAATACTTAAGAGACAATTTTCTTAATTTTTTTAGAAAATCCAAAAAATTTTACTCAATAAATTTTCAATTATTTTTTTGAAAAAAAAAATTTGGTGGAATTTTTAAAAATGCAAAAATAATATTGTAGGAGATTTTTTTTCGAGAAAATTTCTGATTTTTTTTTTCAGAGTATTTTGTCCTAAGTATCTTACTAATGTTTTTCTGAACCTTTTTTTTCAATTTGAAAAAAATATTGAAAGAAAATATCATTTGAAAAAAGTTAAAAGATTTGTGATTTAGCTACCTACTTACCTATTTAATGAAAAAAACTAATAAATGATAGTGAATAACGAATTTTCAAGAAATTCAAATAAAGGATATTTTATATTTTCAAAAGAATTTCAATTAAAAACATTTTGAGCAATTTTCAAATTAATTTTTACTTTTTTCTGGAAAAAATTGTGGGGATTATTTAAGAAAATTTCTGAAAAAATACTCTCGAGAAAATTTTTTATAAAAAAACTTTTTCAAGGAAATTCAAAAAAAAAATTCTTCAAATATTTTAGGCATTTTAAAAATGAAATTCATCTGAAAATTTTTTAAATAAGAATTTTAGGGAAAATATTGACAAAAGATGGTAAAAAAAAACACGAAAAGAACTTGAGACCGAGTTAGGAAAAAACAAGGAAGAAAGGAAGGAAGCACATTCAATTTAAATTTTATGGTACCTATCCTTTTTTGAAATTATTCAAAACTATCAAAATTCATTGTTCCATCAAAAATTATTTTTAAAATAATTTTTTTAAAAAGCAAAATTTTCATAAAATTTGAAAAAATTAGGTATGAACAAAATTTGAGATATTGTTTTCCTTTGAAATTGAAAATTTTATAACCCAGCTCTGAAGTGATTAAGTATTCAAGAAAATTATTTCATGTAATTGTTTGTAAATAAATTCAAATCAGTTAGCATAGCATTAAAATACCTACAATTTTTGAAGATAAAGTTTCCAAAATTTATTTTCAACAAAAGTAAAAGAAAAGCCATAAGGTTAATTTTAGCCCCATCTACGTATACCAAAACCTCGACGAATATAATTTATTCAACCAAAGTAACCGATTCTTACACGAAAATCGGAGGAAATATTAAATAACTTAAACTCGAAACAATGTTTTTTAAATTCTAGACACGAGTTTAGTTTGGAGAAACATGGCCGACAGCAACCCGCATTTCATTAGGCTTATTTTCTTAATAAAATTGCAAACGAACGTTGTTATATTAATTTCGAACATCGATGTTAATTTTTAAACGAAACGAACCGAGTGAATAAAATTAAAGCTCGAGTTCTTGGCTTCGAAATAAACAATAATTTAGGTATACTTTAAAACAAATCACGCCGAATAGAGAATTTACAGATGATACTGCTCGCAAGAGCGACGTATATGGTGCATATATATACAGGGTGTCCCGTCACCAGTTGACACCCCTTCACCAGCGATATAGTCAACTCAAACTAAGCTCATGTATGCATGTTTGCCGACCCTGTGAATTGAAGGGGCAAAGATATGCTCAACTGAAAATTTTCATTTTTTAGTTTCGTTTCAGATTTTTAACCATGCGCTACTCGACAGCCGAGATAGGTAGAAAGTTGCACTTTGCGGCGTTGGAAAGGAAATTTTGTGTAGAATTTTTTAGTGGGATTGATCATTGAACTAGGTAATCAGGGGGGTCTGTGCTGCACTAATTATCTTGAAAAAGTGTTCAAAATTGGCGATTTTTTTGCAATTTTTGGGGAAATCTCAAAAAAGTTTCATCATTTGGTATTATTATTATGGCTTCCCTTGGATGAAAAAAGTTTGACCTTTTGAATGCCGCAAACCAGACCCTTCTATCTCACTTCGTTAAAAAGTTATAGCAATTTCAATTTCAAAATCAGGTCTAAAAAAAAGAAATGAAAAAATTCAAAAAATTTTTTTTTTTTCTAAAATTTTGTTTACTTTATTTTAAACATCGAGTTTCACTCAAAATCATTAGTTATGTTAGGTATCAAGTTTCAAAAATAACATAAAAAGGAATTTTAAAATTTTTTCAAAAAATTAATTTTTTTTCTGCTAAGATTTTGAAATTGAAATTGCTATAACTTTTTAACCGAGAAAGATAGAAGAGTCCGGTTTGCGGCATTCAAAAGGTCAAACTTTTTTCATCCAAGGGAAGCCATAATAATAAGACCAAATGATGAAACTTTTTTGAGATTTCCCCAAAAATTGCAAAAAAATCGCCAATTTTGAACACTTTTTCAAGATAATTAGTGCAGCACAGACCCCCCTGATTACCTAGTTCAATGATCAATCCCACTAAAAAATTCTACACAAAATTTCCTTTCCAACGCCGCAAAGTGCAACTTTCTACCTATCTCGGCTGTCGAGTAGCGCATGGTTAAAAATCTGAAACGAAACTGAAAAATGAAAATTTTCAGTTGAGCATATCTTTGCCCCTTCAATTCACAGGGTCGGAAAACATGCATACATGAGCTTAGTTTGAGTTGACTATGTCGCTGGTGAAGGGGTGTCAACTGGTGACGGGACACCCGGTATACAAACAATAAATAACACTAGGGAACAATTTTTGTCTGTGTTCGGGTCCAAAATAGGCTTAATCGATAGTTTAGGCCTAGAAATAAAAAGCAATTTCTCATTTTTCGTTTTTTTTTGCTTTTGCGGGTACGGGAGGGGTTCAAAGTGGCGAAAATCGGGGTTTTTGCACCTTTTCAACTGCTCATAGCGGCATAAATATTACTCTACGAACAAAACCAATGGCAGATTCGGAATCTACGTTGAATTTTGAGAAAACATCTCTGTCCGTTTTTCCAATTTCAAATTTTAAAGTACCTTAGTAGCGTTTTAATTTTTTTATCGAGACCGCCGACGTTACGCTTGGGAACGGTTCGGTAACTATCGGACTGTCTCCGCGCGGAACGGCGACGATTCGATAACAAAATTAAAACGCTACCAAGGTACTTTAAAATTGGAAATTGGAAAAACGGACAGAGATGTTTTCTCAAAATTTAACGTAGATTCCGAATCTGCCATTGGTTTCGTTCGTGGAGCAATATTTATGGCGCTATGAGCAGTCCCCCCCCCGTACCCCCAAAAGCAAATAAAATTAAAAAATGAGAAATTGCTTTTTGTTTCTAGGTCTATACTATCGATTAAGCCTATTTTGGACCCATTCTCAAAATGGTTGTTCCCCTGTGTAATCAACAATAAGGTTAGCTTTTGTTAGTTTATTTTTTGCTTTCAAACTTTGTGATTTATTGGAAGCTGAGACGACCAAGATTTAAGATTTCGTATGAAATATGTTAAGTTGTAAATTTTTTGATTTTTACTGATGAAAGTTATTTTGAAAAGAATGATACGAGAAGAAATCATGGCATTTGAAATGCTTTTGACGTGAATTTGTGTAGAGAGATGACATAGAGGCGACGAACGCGAGCAGATGAGCGGAGAAACCGTACAACCAGAGCACAATAACGAGTTATTTTCTAGAATAGCAATGATAATTTTCTGTTATGTGGCAACTTTTTCTATTTGTATAATTTTTGTTTTCGAACAAGTTGCGCAAAAATGATATGAAAACTGAAAAGTTATCAACGCGAATGTAAACAATGTGATACCTATTTGTTTGGTGGTAATTAAACTTATACTTGAGGCGATGTTTTGCAACTTGGCACGTTCGGGGTTTGATAAAATTCCACAACGAGTTGTATTCTAGTAACAATTTCTTAATTACGATCATTTGGGAGCTTTAATGAAAACACTATATCCGTGAGTAAAAATTAAAAACTAAAAAGTCACTCGGAGAGTTGCGAGTTTTCATCATATAGGCGTCAAATGGGTGTTTGGAAATTACCCACGGGGTATGTAAAAATTGAATATAAGCCCTTTTATGCGTATCCGTTTAGCCGGCGTACGTAATAAAAATTCGAGCGATGATTTTTATTGGGCTATTTGCCTGCGATAAATTATGATAAATTATTTTAAAAGCGTTCGCATCGTCAAATAAGGGAATATCGTATATGGGATAAATTACTCTATGTACAATCTTGCCGATCCTCCAAGTGCGATGTAATGTTTAAATTATAAAAAATACCAGACATTATATGGCTTGGTCGAAAAAGAAGACTATAGGTTTCAACAAGACTGTTTTCGTTTAATCTAAAAACATGGCTGAACATGATATCGTTCTCATGAACGTAATCATTATCACGATATAGTAAACGTTGGTGGAATATTTTATCAGTCTTAGCAGGATAATAAAGATGTAAGTGAGTGTATAAAAAACATATAATATAAAAATTCAATACATCTGGAAATCACGAGCTTTGAAAAAAATTAAGGGTAGGTACATACGAGTACGTCGCGTCATCCCATTCGTCGGTATTATTTCCCATTTTTTACCACACCTAATTTATTGTACTAAATATAGGTGACAGAGAACACCGCTTTTAGTGTTATTTTCATCTCAAAAAGATTGATAATCTTTGTTCGCGAATGACTCAATGGAATTAAAATATCTCTCGCGTAAATATTTTTCAAATAAGGCAGCCTGAGCCACTCAAACAAATACGGGGTAATATTGATTAATGATATTTTTTCCTCATCCTGCTGCTTTTTTTTTTTTTTTTTTTTTGAAAAAACACCATCGTTTTGTACAGAAAGTAATAAATGTCGAATTTATTTCATTCTGGCATCATTTATTGTAGATTGAATTGAACGATTGTTAAATATTAATCAATTGACTGTTAGGTAATAAAAGCGGCATGGAGGGGTAAACTGACCAAAGGCTAGATATCTTAAGATAAAAAATTTAAACGATAATATGAGTAAAAGAATGTTCGTTAGATTTTGTAATTTTTAGAAGTTTAAGATTTTCTGTCAAATAAGGCTAGTTGTGAATTTGCAAAAAAAAATCGACAAAATATTATTTGTACTTAAGAAAAATTTGCGATTATACATTTGCAAAATATTCTCATTTCACGCTGGCAAAAATAAAAAAAAATAAAAAATAAGGTTCAACTGTTTAAGTAGGTACCTACAAATTTTTTGACAATCAAGAGATTGAAAAAATGAAAAAATGCTTTTGTATGAAACTGATCATCAACTTTTGTAGAATATCGTTTTGGAGAAAAATTTCGTTTTATTGTGAAACCAATGTTTGCAAAAAAAAAAAATCAAAAACGACTCTAGCTGAAAATTCGAAGAATATTTTCACTTTGCTTTGGAGGAAAAAATCCATTTTTTTGGAAAACTTTCGAAAGATTAAAAATCGTCGAAAAGTTGTTAACCTACACACAAGATATTTGTAATTATTTTTTTGGAGGAAATTACTCTTCTGTGTAAAATTTTAAAACTAGTGAAATTTGCAATAGAATATTTATTATAAAATTTTGTTTTCTCTAAAAATTTTCATGATCAATATTTTCAAAGATTTCAACCTCTAAAAAAAATTGTAGAAATTTTAAAATTTGAAAAGTTGGATATTTTTGAGCAAATTTTCCTACGTACAATTTTTTTGGATTTTTTCCACCAGCAAAAATATTCATTTTTGTTGCGATCAGCAAAAACTTCTCAAAAAAAAAGATTTTTGAAAAGTCATCAAATCTTATAAAATAATTTTAATTTTTTTTGACGTTTTAATGATTAACATTTTTTGAAAATTGTTTTCGAAAGAAAAAATAAACGCGAAACGATCTCAATTTATTTTTTAAAAATATATCGGATAAAATTTTCGAATCGTTTCGTGTAAGACTAAATTAGTATTATAAAAATATTCGCTAAACACATTTAAACATTTTAATTTTTTTTTCTTCAAAAATACGTTGACATACAACTTGAAAAATTTTGAATTTATCGAGAATAGGAAATTTTACAAAAAAATGACAATTTGTTTTGCAGAATCTAGAAAAAAATTTTACTAGTTGAATTCGATTTTCGTTTTTTGAAAAAATGATAATATTTTTCGCATTTTTTGACAATTGAGTGATTAGCAGTCGAAAGTTTTTTGTCAGATTTTTGAAGAAAAATTTTACAAAAGATTTTTACTTTCTGTGTCAGATTTGTGAAAACAATATTGGAAAAAATTTTCATCTCTCAAATAAAGCAAAATTATAGTATTCAAAAAAAAATCAAATCATACCCAAAATTTTGAAAAATTTTACCATTCGAGAGATTGCAATTTTTTTTAAATTTACAACTTGTTTTGAGAAAGAAAAAAAAAACATAAAAATGGACCCTAAACGCAATTTTCAATTGACTGGGATTTTTTCAACTTTTGAAAAATAGATAAATAAAATAAGAGAAAAAAATTTCAAGATTTGTAAGATCAATATTTGCAAGAATTTCGGTTTCTCAAAAAATTTACAAAATTTAAATATTAGATAGGTATTGTTCAAAAAGTCAAATTGCTTTAGCCATTTTAGAGATTGAAAATTTCAAAAAATAATTAAAAACTCGTTTAAAAAATTGATTGATTTTTTTAAATACTAAAGCAATTTTTCTTGAAAAATTGATAAATAAAATTTGAAAAAAAATTATTTTGAGTAAGCGAGGTTTATAAGACCAATATTTGCAAAAATTTTAGTTTCTGAAAAAAAAATGCAAAATTTTGCCTATTTTTAAATTTTTCAAAATGATTTACAAATACTCAAATTTACAAATTATTTTGAAAAAAATCCCAAAAAGATCATATTTACTCGTACTTGTAGTGACAATTGGTTTTGAGAAAAAAAATTGGAAAAAAAATTGCTTTTGTGTGTAAAATTAATTTCAATAAAATATATTTTTGCAAAAAATTTGCATTCCTAAAAGATTTTCAAACCCTATACCTATTTTGTAGAAAATGAAACTTGATGAGAAATACCTAGTAGAAAAAATTGTACGCATTTGTAAGATAATATTGACAAAATCAACAATTTTTGAAAAAGTCGGCCCCTGCAAACAACTTACGAGATTTCAAATAGGTATTCACGATTTGAGCCTTTTAAAAATTAACTTTGAAAACCCATTAAGCTCTTGAGATAACACGACACTTGGTACATTATACTCATTTTATTGTTTCAGGTATATTTGAAGGATCCATTCGGAGATGAATTGAAAATGACGTAAAATGCGTTGGAGGCACAAGTGTAGGAATGTGATTCGTAATTCTTCGGGTTAAGTGAGTAAAACACAATGTTCTGTTCTCTTAGACTACACAATTTACAGGTCTCGTTATATTTATACCGCAGTTTATTGCTTCGTTTTCGAGTGCCTCCTCTTAAATCACTTTTATGTTTCATGCACTCACATTAGAAACAGATTATAAATAATTATTAAATTCAAAAGAGGCAATTGTACTAGAATCGTAAATGGCGCAACGTTCTAAACAAAATGTTCATTTCGGTTCAACTATCCGCCAATGGGAATTTTGATGATCAATGAACATTTTAACGTGTAGAAATAATTAAGAAAATAGAGGCGCGTAATAAGCGAATATTTAACACCTATTGAGCACGTTTTCTCGTCTCTGGCAACGAAAGCAAAACTATTCGCGCAATATTGAGAATCCTCGTCGTTCGCTGCTTGATTGTCGTTCAAGTTGATAATACTTCCATCGAATGTGAAGAATTCGCACTCGCAGGGAATCATTCCACATTGTAAACGTTTTCTGCGGATTATCGTGCTGATTCAAATTCAAATTTAATACGCAAATGTTTGGGAATTACTCGAATATGGTTTCGTTAAATACAACAGCTGTCATACTTCTTGTTCATATGTGTCTTATGTGGCATGAAGGCGGCACCGCATTAATTATATTTAAATTATTTACAACCAGTTTAAATATTTTTTATCCGGGTAAAGAGATTATCTTGAAACCCATTGATATTTTCATAATAGGTACTCTTATTAGTTTTCGAATTTATGGAAAACGTTCTTTGCGAGTTCGCATGAAGAATTTCGTCAACGGATATTTTAAATTTCAGATTAGCTCGCGAATCGAAGTACAAAAGAATATTAAATCATGCTGTTATATATACTCGAGGTTGCATAAATTTATTGGCACTCTCGTCATTTTTGCCTGATAAATTGAATGATAATGACCACTTGTCCAGGATATTGACTTTTTCTGCGCATATCAGACTCGTATTTCTCTTCCAAAATACAGTGTTTCGTAAAAATGTCCTCCGTATATTCGCGAGCATTGTTTTTATTGTATTAATAAACAACTAACTCGAACCATACGTTTCCACGAACAACCCCATCATCTGCCAATAATAGCGTTATAATTAATATAGAACGTTTATGAACGTATCCGCCGTATAGAATGGTTCGAGCTTAATGGATCGTAAATACGCGGGGTTAAAAGATACTTAAATTTTTACCTCGTGATTATTTTTCAAATGATCGCAGTGCGTTGTACCGGAGCTCACAGCGCGCAATTTTCAATATAGGTATAGCCAAAGTTTACCTACACAACGCGAGTTTATTATCATAACTTAAATATCGAATCATGTCAACGAATATATTATTAAAGGTGAAGAGACGACACTGTGTCGCAAATTACCGAAATCGAGCTTGTCTACTTTGAAGCGTATAAAAGTCAGTTACATCGTGCAAAAAATGACAACGTCGTAACTCGCATTCTAATTTCGGATAAACTTCCTTTTAATGTAAACCATCAGCTAAGTTCGGGTAGAGAAACCACCGCACCTCGCCGCAGTCGTCCTAGTCGCGTCGTATAAATAACATTTAGAATAATTAATTAAAAGGGTATATCGTTTGAATTAAAAGAGTAGTTTCAGAATTTCAATGGCTAATCAAATAGAAGGGAATCATTTTACGTGGTCTATTTCAACTTTGGCGTCCGTTCAGTGTATAATAATGATGAGGATGATGGTGGTGTATCTACTTAGTAATGTTGGTTTTTTTTTTTTTAATTGAAAGAAAATGAAAAATATAATCCTAAAAATTGTACTTGAAACATTAAAATAACTGAAAAATGGAAATAAAAATTTGAGATAATGTCATCATAGAAGTAGGGAAGAATTATCATAAATTTAGGAAAGGTTACCACGTAATTCAGGATACAGTTATCACGAAATAGGGGATACGATAAGTCAAAATAGATAGATATGTGATAAGTTGTCACTGTCTTGTCAGAAATTGTGGATAAGGTTATGGAAAACTTGGAATAACATAATCATAAATTCAGAATATTAAGGTTGTTATAAATTCAGGATAAAGTTATAACAGAAATAAGAGGGGAGACGATTTGATGAAGCTGTCAAAAATTTCGAATAACGTTATCATAAAGAGAAAAGTATAAAAGAATGTCATAATTTTTGTATGCTTATAATGTAAGCATAATTTCTGAATTATGTTATTATCAAAAATTTTCGATAAGGTAATAAGGGAATTAGGGATAAGGTTACTTATCATAAATCACCTATGTACTTATAATAAGTTCATAAAACAATTTGGGATTTCATCATCATGAATTCAAGGTATGGTTTCTATAGATTAAGGATAATGTTATCATTAATTTTGGTCAAGGACATCATAAATTTGAAATGAGGTTATCACAAAATTGGGGATGAGGTTTTCAAGATAAGGTTACCTAGGTACTACAAACTTGGGATAACATTATCATAAATTTGCAATAAGGTTACCATAAATTTTGGATAAGGTTATCCCTGAATTGAGGATTTAAGATCATAATAAGTTTAGAGTAGGATTACAATGAATTACATAAAGTTACTGTAAAGGCGCGATAAGGTTGTCATAGATTTGTGATAATGTTACCATAAAATTGGGGTAAGATTTCCATAAATAAAATTTAAAAAAAAAATAAAAATCAGTAGTAAAAACAAAAACTAATAGTGATTAATATTGTTGAAAATACTATCAATCACTATTACTTTTTTTTTTTTTTTTTTTTTTTTTTACTGGTGGCTATCAATTTTTTTGTAGAAGAGATTACCATACAAAATAGTACATAGTGATTAATAGTACTAATTATCACTATTAATCACAGTATATAGTGATTAATAGTAATAATATCTGTGGTAACTGAGAACCCAAATGTGAATGTCAACACAAATTCATCTTTTAGTTTATATACATTTTGCAAGCCAGTTTACCTGCGAGAATGAAACTATAACAATATTGATTAGTAGTTAACATTAATCACCATTAGTCATTATCCTTTGATAAGTAAGTACTTATCATTAGTTACTTCATCATAAATATTAATTATTAATAGTGACTGTTAATCAATTATTAGCTACTAATTTCTAATAGTGATTAATAATAACTAATTGTAATTAGTAGTGATTATCAAATTTTTTGTGTACAGCCCGAGCGGCACACTCGATCGATAATATCGGAAGATGTAACGTATCGATAAAAAATCGTTTGAAAATCTATAGATGTTCTCACGATATTATAAAGATTTATCGGTACAACTTCATAGGCAAAAAATCTAAAAACTATCGAATTCGATATTATTAAGATTTCATGACGATATTCGTCAACGATACTATCGACAAAAAATATTAAATTTATCGATTCCGATTTTCCACCGATTTTGTGCAGATATTTTAAACTACATTATCGACAAAGAATATTAAATTTATCGAATTTGATTTTTTAACGATTTTGTGAAGATATTTAAAACTTTATTATCGACACGTAATCTGAAATTTCTCGAATTCGATTTTTCAACGATTTTATGACGATATTTGAAACTATATTATCGACACGTAATATGAAATTCCTCGAATTCGATTTTTCAACGATTTTGTGGCGATATTTGAAACTACATTATCGACAAATAATCTGAAATTTGTCGAACGATTTTGTGACGATATTTGAAATTATTTCCAAATTGGTGAACATTTTTCCAAGTCCAACACGTCTGGAAGTACTAAACTGCCTATTATAAGCGTTTTATTGCTAATTCCTCAACGATAAGGTATGGCATAGTGGTTAAGGAAGAGGATTACCATGCAGGAGGTAGATGGTTCAAGCCCCATGGGTGGCAGATTTTTTATAATTTTTTTTGGCTTTTTCTGAAATGATCCTCTTACTGTAACATGAATAATGTGTTTAGGCATAGTTTAATGTATTAATTATGCTAATTAATGATTTTTAATTATAGAAAAAAGCTAGTAAAAGACGAAAAATCGGAATAAAAAATCGATAAAAAATCGACAGAATATCGAATTCGATAAAGTTTCGCAAAAGTTCCGCCTAAATCGTGAAATTATCTTTCGATATTATAGATATATTATCGATAAAATATCTTACTATAATCTCGAAATTTTTTCTAACTATAATTCGTCGATAATCTATCTATATATCGAAAGATAATTTTACGATTTATGCGGAACTAACGCGACACTTTATCGAATTCGATATTCTGTCGATTTTTTATTTCGATAATTTGTCGATTGTGCTGCTCGGGAGGGTTACCACAGAATTGGCGATAAGAGTAAGATAAATTCATGATAAGGTTACAATACTTACCGTAAATTGAGGATAAGAATTCAGGATAAGGTTACCATGAAGTGATGATAAGGTTATTAATAATTACTTATTATAAATTCTGGATCAGGTTATCATATACTTATCTCTTTCGGATATCATGAATTAACATAAAATTATCAGAAATTTTGGTAAAAATTACCATAAATTTAGGATAAAGTTATCCCAGAATTTCAATTCAGGTTAAGGTTACCATCAATTTCCGATAAAATCATTATACTTAAGATGGGATATTGTTTTCATACATTTTGAATACGGTTTATAATAGATCTATAAATTCGGCATACTGTTACAGAAAATAATTTGGAATACTGACATCAAATTTGGGATAGAATTATTACAGACTAGGAGATGAGTTCATAATAAATTTGTTATGAATTATTGAATCATCATTATAATTATTTAGGAGTAATATATAGGATTAGATCAACATTAATAATTTTGATAATGTTATAACAGAATTTGGGATAAGGTCTTGATAAATATCGGATTAGGTTAGCATAAGTATGAGGTAACATAATCATAAATTAAAGATATTATTATCACAGATCGAGGATAAGGTGATCATAAATCTCAAACAGGATTGTCATAATTTTTGGATACAATTACTAAACTCTGGGATAAGGTTAACTTATCATATACGTAAATTTATGGTATGATTATCGGATACGATTGTCAAAAATGTGGTATAAAATTATTATTGAACTTTGGAGAAGTTTATCACAGAACTGAGGATCAAGCGATCAATTGCTACAAGGTGGTAAATCACTACTTCCAATTGTACCAATTTTGAAAACATTTTGTACAAGTTTTCAAAACTCTAACAAAATATTGAAAATTAAACTTGTAAATGGGAATGAAAATGAAAATAATAAGGAAGTAAACGCACGTTCATTACAACGGGAAGTCCAAAAAAAACACGTTTAGATACTGTATTTACATGAGTGATTCTCATTATTTTTCTGAATTCTAAAATATTAAAAAGTCGTCACGATTCCTTTGAATTCGTATCAAAAATAAATAGAAATCAAGCGACGAAGATGAAAGACGGCGACTCTAATGTAAAAATTTAGCGATGAAGTATTGAGAAAAAATAATACATAATATCTACTATCGAGACAATTTCAAAAAAAATGTTTGCGAACTCCAACTAATTAATTCTCTTTCGATAAGTACGTAACTTAAATTATAAGTATTTAACAAGATGGGCTTTTAAAGTGGTTGAAAAGACTGTTAAACGAACATTAAAATTATAATATCCGGAATATTATTAATTCAACCTTATCAACCAGCTACATAAGTCCCGAATAAATAAACACAGTGATATTGGGGAGAGAGGTTACTCGTTACGATGTTAATTAGATACCTAAGTATATTTTAATAGGTATACAAGTATTTAATAAATTCAACATCCTCCATATAAAAAAAAAAGTTCATCGACAAAAATATATTATTTTCCAATTAAGCGTAAGACTGGATGAAAAATATAAAGAAGAGGGTTGATTGAAAGATACAAAGTAAACAAGGCAATGAAAAATGTACATTAGGTTTTTCATCTTTGACGAGCTTCTCGCTAAAAAATACAACACTCGAGAATAACAAACAATTTGCTACGTCAACTGCCTCGAGTCGAGCTCGACGCTCGAAATACCATTTAAATCCATCACACAGTTAACATGAAGCTGCATCGCAGAAACTTTATAATAAACTCAAACAGACAGTTAAATGTTCTTAATTATTCTTATTAGGCGGGCGATGCTGCGATGCGATGCGCGAATCTTAAAAGTTGACACAGGCTCGAATCGACGAAGAACAAGTTTAAACGTAGTGTAGATTTTCCATACGACGAAAGGGACTTATACTTTTTGATACTCGCTCAGCGGAGTAAAATTTTCTTTCATTTTAGCAGCCGAGATTAATGGTACAAACACAATCATATGTATATACCGCAAAACTTTTACGCGTTCATTAATTATGTGAGGGGTTGACGAGCTACGAGAAAGTTTTCGTACTTTTATGACGTATTGTTAATGCGTTTTATCTTAGTAGGAAAAAATCGCTCTTCGGTTGCCCCCGCCTCAGACTCTTCACCTGCAAAGGGTACCCCTGGTTCAGATGAGTGATTTGGCCCTGTTTCCACTTACCTAAACTTACTATCAGATAATACTAATGACCTTTAAAAAAAATTAGGGCGCATTTTCCATCTCACCCCACACATGAAATCTCAATTTTCATTAATGGGAACAAACATTTTTTAATTTATATGTAGAAATTTTTTTCAGATTTCTTAATACAAATTTTCAAAATAATTATTAGGTATAATTCTGTTATTTTGAAGTTTTCACAGTGTATGACTTCAACTCACAAATTTTTTAAAACTTTGAGAAAATGACATTTCTATCATAGAATTTCGATCGTCATCACCTGAAATTTTACCAAAATAATGTTGAAAATAATTATGATGATGATACGAGTTTTAATTTTTTAATTTTTTTTAATGCCTTTAGAGCTCGCTGGCCAAAGTTGAAAGTTGGTACCTCCTCTCCCAAACTTCAAAAAATTGTTAATTTTTTTTAAAGAAAGAATTTCAAATTTTATTGAAATAAAATAAAAAATTCTATTAAAATTTTTAAAAATTCACAAAAATCATCTGAAAATATTTTTGAAAAGAAATTATACCTAATTATTATAAAATATTTCAGGGGAAAAAATCAAAAATCACATCAAAAAATTTAATAAAAAGTGTTCTTTAAAAAAAATCAACCACGATTTCTCGCAGAGTTTTGAACAATATTTATATTAATAGGGTCTTTACAAAAATAAAAAATAGAAGAGAATACTTTGACAGAATATTCGAATGATTTCAGGGAAATTTTGAAATATTTCCATTCAAAAAATTATTATATAATTTTTTTAAATACAAAAAATGATAGAATTTTTGGTTTTGTTCAGAAAAAATTTGGAACATTTCATTTTTTTAAATATATTTTTAGACATTTTTTTATAAATTGAACAAAAAAAGATATGATTTTTAATTATTTTTGTTGAAAAAAATGAAAATAGCGAGTGTACCTAATGATCGATATTTTGAGAAAGTTGTTTAATTTTTTTAGTTAGATTTTCGAATTTTCTTCCAAAATTTTTGAAAAATTCTTTTCAATTTTTCTCAGGTAATTTGTTGTGAAATTTAAAAAAAATTGTTAATACCTACGTATTTAAAATTTTTGACTTTTGACAACAGGAAACTGTTTTTACATCTGATTTTCGTGCTTAATGACGTATAACAATTTTCAACAAACCATGCAAACGTCCATGCAATAAACTTTTTTAAAAAGAGAAAAATATTATTTTTTGTCTGAGTTAGAAAATACAGAAAAAAAATGATTTTTAAAAAGGAAAAATGTAGTAAATAGTGACTTTGAGTCACTCTTGAGCGAAATATGTAGTAACAAAATGGTGACCAATTTTGTGAAATCCCTCTCCAAATTTATAAACAAAAAGTCAAAAATGGTTCATCTTAACGTTTTTTTATTTATTATTATTTTTTATTTTTTTTATTTTTATTATATATTTATATATTTTTTTCAAATCTTTTTTCAAAACTTTTTTTTTCAAATCATCTAAAATTTTGTTTTTTCTGTTTTTTAAAAATTATTTCTGAATAAATCGGGCCCCCCACTCACCCATTATTGGGTATAGGGGGACCGTTATATTACATTGTATATTAATATTGTTGTATTTCATAAATAAAATAAATCTATCTATCTATCTATCTATGCTCCAAAGTTGTTTAATTTTTTTTCTATGTATTATTTCTTATTCAAAAAATTTTCTAAAAAAAATTACAGAACGCAATACTTTTAAAATTAAAAAATATATAATTATTCTGTCTTGAAATTATGTTGAAAGAAATTATTAATGCTCATAAAATAATTTTCTTGGAAAAATCTCCCAACATGTTGATTTTTTTGTTGAAAAAATTTACCTTTGAAATCTTGGGAAAAATTCAAAAGGTAGTGAAAAGTGAATACCTTACCGCAGTGCTTTTGAAAAAATTCTTTCAAAAAGAAAAATTTTTTGGTAAAAATTATTTTCAAAAATATTTTTTCCAAAGAATTCTTCATAACAATTCTCGATGATAAATAAAATTTTCTCACTATTTTGCATACAAAATTCTTGCATAAAATTCTTCTACGTACAACATTCCACCCCCCACCCCAAAAAAAAAATCTTAAGAACCCTCTTTTCCTTTGATTTTGTTTAAACAAGTGAAACTTACCTAATTATTTTTTTAAATAAATAAATTCTCTTATCATTCTTCCGATTTTCTTTTGAATAGGTACTACAAACGTTCCTTTTTTAAATTTTCAGATAATTTTTCAAAAATCTTGAAGAATTATTTTGAAAAGGTCCCCTGGAATTTTTTTCAGTTTCTTCAAAAAATTTAGTCAAAATATAATTTTGAAAAAAATCACTCGAAACTTTTTTTTTTTTTTTGCAAAAATTCTCATTATAAGATCTGATAATTTCTCATTTGAAATCCTCCTAGAAAAAATCTCATTCATTTAGGAAATTTTCAGCATATTTTTTTTTCAAAAAATCCCAATAAGCATTTTGAAAAATACTTTTTAAAAGAATGAAAGGATTCTGTCAACACAAAATCAAATTTTATGAAAAATACAATTCAAGTTTTGTTTTCAAAAATTCTTGAATTTGTTTGCTATATAATTATAATATGTGACCCGGCATGACAAAAGGGATCTAGTAGGTATTTTACAAATTTTTCAAGAGAGCAAAAATAAACTTTGAGAATGAATATTTTTAAAACAAATGGACCGATTTTTTCAGATTTTGAGGAAATAGTTACTGGATATGAGTGAAATATTTTCCAATATTTTTGAAACAAATCAGGGATATATTTTTACACTTTTTTATTTAAATTTTTGAAAAACAGCTACATTGCCTACTAGGTCCCTTTTGTCGTGCCGATTGGAAATATATTGATTTTTTCGAAATTTTCAGTGGCTCAGATGATAGACCTCGGTTCGTAGAACTCAGAACACAAAAAAAGTGAAAAACGATTTTTTACCTACTATAGGTCCCTTTTGTTATGCCGGGTCTCATATTATGAATTAAAAAAAAAAATCGTTTTTTAAAATATATTTTCTGATGAAAATTTTGTTTAAAGGTGGGGGGGGGGGGTTAAAAAATTCTCGTCGAATAGGTATGCACTACTATGGAATGAAACCCAACAAATGAAATTTCCGCTATTCCAGAGGATTTGCATTTAGATGAACCCTCCACTCCCCTCCATCACTCGAAAAAATAGTAAAACTTGTTCTCGAAACTTTAATAAAGTTAATCTCGTCCTTCTAGTAAAAAAAAATCCAAACAAAAACAACAATGCGCAAACCTTTCATAATTAATCACGTCGAGCGATGTACATCTTTTCGAAATGTTTTTAAAAATAACTTTGGCGAGTTGGATTTTCTTTGTATAATACAAATTACAATGATAAAAGTTGAGATTTGACGGAGTTTGCCAAAGACTTAGTCAATGCTGGCTTCAGAGATCCTAGGTAAACATTGGCGTGAAAAAGTAATTTAACAAAGCCTAATTTTCATTACGTTTAACTTTGCTTTTTCAAACTTCATTATACAGAGCTAACAATGAATTTTAATTTACGAAACGTCTTCGTTTTATGGTATTTAAACTCGATTGATGGCAACGCAGTGGATGCTGTTTGGTTCTCTGCTTAATCAGAGGTGATTTGTGGTTTTGGCATAATTAGCGTCGAGATTTCCATTCGATGACTATTGAAAAGAGACAAAAGCGAGATTATAAGAAAGGCATAGCTTATGCGGCAGTTTTCAATATCAGTATTGCGTACGACGTGATAAAAACCAATCACTATCGTCGACGACAAATTTCGCCTGACGTCGATTGAGAAATAATCTGTCATACGGAATACATCGTCTCAATTTCAAGCCGTAATAATTTAAAAAGTTGGATTTTAAATTTAATCCGAATCGAAATCACGTCGACGAGAACGAAGCTTCGTTCGAACTAAAATATACTCGCATTTATTCAAGTTTTACAAAAATCTTTTGTTCCGAGTGAAACACTTGCTGAACAAAGATGGCGATGGCGAGGTGTTTGCCTCGAGTCTCTCCCTGAGGTAATGCGGAAATGGAAGAATTGACGAAGCTTGGGACTTGCGGTAGCAATAGTCTTCTGAATAGATTATTACGAGTACGACTCGAGACGATGGCATAGCATATAAAACCATTTCAACAGTTTGCCCATTCGTGGCAGTCGAACGTTAATTTATATGTTAAGAGTCAAATGTTAACGAGCTGCGGACTCGGCGCTGTGTTAAAATCGAACAATTCGCCGTCGTCGTTGCCGAACTTATAAAGGTAAAGTTGTAAATTAGCTCGTGATAGAGAACGTGACCGAGCCTGTTGCGATTCGCGATAAATAATACCAGGCGAGGGTGGCACTACCTACGAATTTTATTCGAAGAAATTTTCCAAACCGAAATGCATTAAAGGGCCCAACGACGCTCGTCGATGGGGTTGGGCAGAGCAGCGTCGATGCAGATATCTATACTTAAAATTTTCGAGTGTCTTTGTTTTCAATTTCACGTCGTAATTACTATGGTTTTATAGGCGTACCTTAGCTTTACTTATTGACTCTTATCATCTCGAATCTGCGAAGTAGGTACCAACTATGAAGTGCGCATCTTAACGTGCACTCGATAAAGACATCGAACTCATCGCCAACATCATATTCGATTATACGACCGTGTTCGTATAAAGAACAGCTTGTTTTAATAATCTCTCGATATCGTCGCTTCGTAGTAACAAAATTACCTCTCTCGTGTCTTTATAGGTCTCGTCTAACTTTGCTCGGAAAATTTCAACGTTTTTTATACTCTTGTCTTGGTGTGCAAGGCAGGCACTATATTGTATGATGTAGTATGTACTAACTAATAATTAAAATAAAGTCCTATAATTGATCTGTCAGCTTTCTACTTCTTGGCCGGTTAAATACTCCATTTCGAAGTGGAAAATTTAGCACGATAAGAGTTATACTTGTACGTATTCTACTTGAGAACGGAACCTAGCCTCTAGTCATATATCTGATGTGTTTGTAAAGGTAATTTAGCGTGAAATTGATTTACCACGAGCAGGCATACTACATAAAGAGGCTCCTCCTATTAAATTTCATCCTACATAAGATACGTAATATGCTCTTCCTTTTTTTTCCTATATTATTTCTCAAACGAGATTTTGTAAATCGAGCGAAAACTCATTGGATGCGAATTGAACAGAACTCTTACAGACCTATTAATCTGTTGTTTCCGGGTCAAAAGTCACATTTTTTGTGGAACTAACGAGGCAACCTTGCGAACTCGTCACTTACGATTCAGCTGAAATTTGGCTCACAAAAAATGCAAGTTACATATACCTATAGACCTCAGAACCAAATTTTTAGCCACCTAAATTGATTTTTTGAATTTTGGTGAATTTTTGAAACTGATGGAAATAGCCTACCTATTAGTAGCTAACCAAATAAATGTTTACAATTTTTTTTTAAAGTTGATAAAACACACTTTTTTGAAGAGAAAAGTTTGTTTAGGAAAATCCAATTTTTCAAAAATTGTTGAAAATTCAAATGTCTTAAGCTTTTCTCGAAATCACTTTTTTTTTAAAAACTTTTTTAAAAAATTGTAGTTTTAGGAACACAAAACTTGATAATAAATCAAAACATTTTTTAAAAATGTTGAAAAATACTTGGAATAAAAGTTTTTCAAAATTGTTAAAACATGAAAATTGTCGAAAATCAGAATTTACAAACTTTTTAAAATTTATTGAATATACCAAATTTTTATTTAAAATTTTTAAAAGTTGGAAATAGTTGAAAATCAAAACATGTTTAAAAATGTTGTAGAGCAAAAACTTTCAAAAATTGTTTGAAAATCACCGTCTTTTCATAATAGAAAGTTGAAAATAGATTCTACCTATAAAATTTAAAAATTGTCGAGACTCAAAATTTTACAAAAATTGTTGAATATCAAAATTTTCAAAAATTGGGGAATATCAAATTTTTTTAAAATTGGGAATTAATAAAATTTTTCAAAATTTGTTGTGAACCCAAAATTTTTACAAAGTTATTGAAAACCAAAATAAGTAAGTATTTAAAAAAATTGTTGAAAGGTGAAAATTGTTGGAAATTATATTTTTTTCAATGTTGAAAAATGTTTAAACACATTGTTTGGAATTAAAATTCCTAAACGACATTGTTTTAAATTAAAACTTTCAAAAAATTTTTTTTCACGATTTCTTTATAGATCCAAATTATTGAAAATAAGAATCTATCAAAAATTGAGAAAATGTTGAGTGTGTTTGTAAATCAAAATTTTATATATCTTCAAATTTCAAAAATTTTCAAAAATTTTTGGAAATAAATTTTTTTAATTCTTGAAAATGAAAATTTTTTGTTAAATTTTCGCATAATCAAACTCATAGCTATAAGAATCAAAATATATCAAAAATGTTGACAAGAAAATCAAAAATTTTCAAAAAAAAATATTGAAAAACATTAAAACATATTTCATGAAGTTGAAATTTCTCAAAATTGTTTAGAACAAAAATGATCAAAAAACGGTTGTTGAAAACCAACATTTTAAAGAAATCTTATAAAATCTTTCAAATAGGTATTTTAAATTTTTTTTGAGAATCAGAACAATTTAAACGATTCAAAGATAATAGAAAAAAAACTCTACCGCAGCTCTGCGGTACACAAGCTGATTTCTTCGTTTCGAGAATGACCGATTCATTTGGTCGAATCGTTTGTAACAACTAATTCATTTAAGGGAATCGTTCGGAAACGAACAACTCATTTTAACGAATCGTTCGCAAACGAATAAACGATTGATTCATTTGAACGAATCGTTCGCGAATGACTGATTCATTTGAACGAATCTTTCGCGAACGATTGATTCATTCAAACGAATCATTCATGAACAACTGATTGATACTAAGGAATCGTTCGCGAATGAGTGATTCATTCGAAAGAGTCATTTGAGAACAACTGATTCATTCGAACAAATCGTTCGCGAAGGACTAAACTTTTTTTTGTAAAAATTTTCAAAACTTTCCAAAAATCAATAGGTTTAATTATCTTCAATAGGTACAAAAAAATTGCAATCAATCCAAAAATCAAAATTATGAAATAAATTCGATTTTATAAGATATTTTTCTAATGGAAAATACTGTACAAAAAACCATTTGCGAACGACTGATTCATTTGAAGAATCGTTTGCAACGACTAATTCATTTGAACAAATATTTCAAGAACAATCAATTTCAATTCATTTGAACAAATCGTTCGCGAACGACCGATCCATTTAAACGAGTCGTCTGCAAATGACTGATTCATTTGAACGAATCGTTCGCGAACGACCGATCCATTTAAACGAGTCGTCTGCAAATAACTGATTCATTTGAACGAATCGTTCGCGAACGACTGATTTATTAAAACGAATCATTCCTGAACTACTGATTCATTTTATTTGTAACGTTAAAATACCGTTATCGTAACGTTACATAAAACAGGCGATGTGCAAAAATCGCATAATCTACCTTATTCGCAGAGTCACAGAGTTTTGAAAATTTCGACCGCGGATATCTCGCGAACCGCGAACCTATTTCGCTCAAATTTGGTATTCTGATAGATCTTGAAGAGTACTATAAAAAAGGTGATGTGCAAAAATTACCTCTCTAGCTTATTTACAGAGTTATAGAGTTTTGAAAATTTCTTCGCTCAAATTCAATAGGCTTCGATTCCCAATGATCCTCTACCACTGATATAAATTTCAACTAATTCCATGAATCGTAACTCGAGTTATCACACCGACAAATTTTAGTACATACATATATATAAAGAAATACCAACTCGCGAAATTGGTGCCAATCGTCATATTTTGTCATAAAACGTCGAGAAATATCACTCCCCCCCCCCCACTCTTACCAACGGGTCAAATTTAATAAAAATCAAAATGTTTAAAAAATGTTGAAAATCAAAATTACCAAACATTGTTAGAAATCAGAATTTTCAAAAATTGTTTTTGAAGATCAGTTTCCAAAAATTGTATTACAATTATTGTTGATAACTTGAATTTTTATAAATGGCTTTAAATCAAAATTTACAAAAATTGTTTAAAATATAGGTAGGTAGGTAAAAGTTTTTATAAACGTCTTCAAAAATCAAAAAATTTGTTTGGACATTAAAATTTGAAAAAATGTGATCGAAAATCAGACTTTTAAGTTTCAGAACTTTATGGCAAACAAATTTAAGCCATTATATTTTCAAAGAAAAAAAAAGGGGGAACGAAGTAAAGAAAAATATTCAAGAGTACTGCAGAAAATTAATATTTTTTAGAAATTTTATCAAATAACAATCTATTTCACGAGTACTGCTAATTTGTCTTCCCTTTCTTGACTCCTGATCTTGAGAAACGTCCAAAGACGTCTTGTTCTTTTGTTTTTTTTTCTTTTCTTACTCTTCCTCGAGAATTTAAATGTTCTTGTTCTTTCTCAAGAATTCTAATGTTCTTGTTCTTGACGATTTTATTCTTGTTCTTACTCCATACATGGGATCATTTTTTCAAGGATTTTCTTTCATTGTTGAATAATTTTTGTTTTTGTCACTCGTTTTCTTTTGAAAATTTTTAGATAGTCCTTGCTCTTAAGAATTTACATGTTATTCTTTTTCTTTGTTTTTAGCCGAATTTTTTTTTAAAAATTTAGGCTATTGTGTCCGACACTAATTTAGAAGGAGGGAGGGTAGAAGAGTTCTGACCACATTTCTCGACGTTTGGGACCAAAAGATGACGATCTGTCACATGTCACATATTTATATATATATATATATATATATATATGTAGGAATGATGCAAAAAATTTTTTGGGGCCCTAACTCAAAATTGGGGATATGACCCCTTTTTGAGAGGAGTGCGGGGGAGCCCCAATATCATGAAATTTTTTGAAACTTGCCCCAGGGATGAAAACCCTAATTACCTACACCATAGTCAAATTTCAGCCCCCTAAGTCATCCCTACCCATTTTAGGGCCCAAAAAGTAGATTTTAGGGTCATTTTTTTCACGTTGATCAGGCTACAGACCCCCCAAATGGGGCTGGGGGGCCAAAATTTTCATCATGGATCAAGTTTGTGTCCCTGATGTCCTTTTGTAGGTTTTAACTTTTGGGCCCTCTTTGACCCCTGTCAAGGGTCAAAAATCAAGATTTTTCACAATTTTTCATGTTTTTTCTCGCTTCCCGGTACGTTGATCAGCCTGCAACCCAAACCAAATGACCTTGGATGCTAAAATTTGGTATTTAGGATAGGTAAGGGTCACTGAGGTGCTTTTTGGGGTTTTTGACCCTTGAGGCCTAAAATTGGGGGGTGGCCTTTTTTTGAGGGGGCTCTAAAGAGGCCCCAATTTGACAAAATGATTTGAAATTTTTACCAACAACAGTGACTCTGATTGTCTCCACTGTATCCAAATTTCAGCTTCCCAAGTCATCCCCACCCCATTTTAGGGCCCAAAAAGTGGATTTTGAGGTCATTTTTTCACGTTGATCAGGCTACAGACCCCCCAAATGGAGCTGGGGGGCCTAAATTTTTATCATAGATCGAGTTCATGCCCCTGATGTGCCTTTTGTAGGTTTTGACCTTTAAACCTCTTTTGACCTCGATACAGGGTCAAAAATCAATATTTTTCAAGTTTTAACCTGTCTTTTCTGACGCGTTGAACAGCCTACAGCCCAAACTAAAAGACCTAAACAATCGAAATTTGGGATGTAGGGTCAGTAGAGGTCACTGATGTGCCTTTTGGGGGTTTCAACTTTTGAGCACCATTTGACCCCCGTACAGGGTCAAAAATCAGAAATTTTCACGTTTTAACCTCTTTTTTGGTGTGTTGGCCCTCGTCTGAAGAGCTGAAAGTGTGAAGGGGATTGAGAACGAAGCCCTCAATCCTCTCCTGCCATGTCCCTATTGAGAGTAAAGACCCCCAATAGGGGCATGGGGGCGGAGCCTCCATCTGAAGAGTTGGAAGTGACGAGGTGGTTGGGGGCGAAGCCCCAACGCGGGGGTATGGGGCGGAGCCCCCATCCTAAGAGCTGAAAGTGACGAGGAGGTTGGGTAGGAGCTTCAACAGGGGTATGGGGGCGGAGCCCCCATCTGAAGTTGAAATCTTCAATGCAGAGAGGAACTAAAACTGAAGACATAAACCTGACATTTTTAAACTGAATTTGAAGTTAAAACTGATATTGAAACTGAAATACCATGGATGAAAACGTTTTCAAAGTTGTACACTAACTTGAAAAAAAAAATTCGGCTGTCGCGGAGCATCTTGACTGCTACGCGTTTTTTTTTGTTCTTGGAAATCATCAATACCATTTTTTGTTCTTGTTCTTGCTCTTTTAAAAAAGCTCCATTCGTTGCAAATTTTGCTCCGTTCGTTCTTTGTTCTTGCAACACTGCTTTAATCACAAAAGAGACCCGCTTTGGTAACAATTTATAAATTTAAAAACTTTAGCATCGTTTCTTACTTCGAGTATAACTTATATCACCATGTCATAAAACAACCGAGCCAACAATGCGAATAAAAACCTGCAGGATTAGATACTAAATAAAAAGTTTATAACAATCATAATGAAGCTGAAAGAAAACGAGCAAATAGAACGCGCCGGGCCACCGGACGAATACAGAATAAATTTTTATTCTTAGCGTAATACCGCATTAAATAACTAATAACTGAAAAGAAAATTCCATTATTTATTACAGTTTAGGGAAAAGAAAATACGAGGTACGTTGTTTTTCTTAAAAATTAAAAATAGTAGTAGAACTGGTGCAGTATTTAGCATATTTTCAGTGATTTAGTTACTCGTGTATCTGATTAGATACGAACGAACGCGGATGCGAATTTTCAAAATGACTGAAATATGACGTGGTTCGAGGAGGAGGAGGAGGAGGTAAGTACGAAATACCTATACAAATATTCGAAATATTTTCCGGACTGGCATTTCAAAGAAAAGGAAACTTGATTGACGGACGAAATGTGGTGAGAATTAATAACGTAATCATTGGATTATAAAGAAGATGGTCCGTAGTGGCACTAATGAAATTATTACTTGGAATTTAATCTGCTTAAATTCCAATAAATAAATATTAGCAAACTTTTTCGACGTTTAATCTCCAAAGAGCTTCGATATTGGAAAATAGTTGACAGTACGATGGGAATATCATCCGGTTGAAATTAGTAAGAATGATCTCGAGAGATAATGGGTCGTGTCTCGCCTCTCGGTATAAGAGCAAATACTGTGTGGATTATTTGTCGTTCACGTCACCATTCACGCGTACGAATACAGTCTATGACCATGGGTATCTGAGGAAGTGGGAGTATGTGGGAATTTAATATATTTCTCAACGCGAGGTCTTTTTCATATTCGCCGATTGCAAATATACGTAAATACCTACGTAGGTAGTAGGTACCTACGACGAAATATATAGTTGGCTGAATAATTCTGTATTGACAGGGGATATCTCGTAGTAAAACGTATTCGATCGAATGTACCTACAGAGATTCTAAAATTCAAAACGTTCGTCGAGTCAAGCGAATTCGCGTAAAAAAATATTTCCATACAAACCCCACTTAACCTAACGTGGAGTTTTTGCAACATTTTTTTGAAATTTCCATTCGACACCATTGCTCGAAAATGTTTTTATTATCGGGTCGCTTTTAATTGAATTTTTCAAACGTACTCTATAGACTACAGTTTTGCTTTTAATTGCATTCTTTAAAAATTCTCTATACTCGAACGAAACGGAACGCAACGATTAAATTTTATATTTCAAAGTAAATTCGGTCGTCATTAAGAGAACTTTGAGTTATGATTACAGTAGTTTTAGAACATTATAATTTTTCAGTAATGGCGTTTAAACTTTCTGTAATCTGATTAGCGAGGTTATACGAGATTAAATTATAATTTAATGGTCGTCTAACACAACTTTCTATTTTTCGCCAAACGTATTTCAGGCGAATTCCTCGACTACACCGCGCTCCACGATAAAAGCACGTTGAAATAAATTTATTTCTATAATTAATAATTTACACTATATATTATTAAGTTTACTTTACGTCGACGAATACGCGTAAATAATTACTATCTGATTATAAATTATAAAATCGTTATACGGGGGTTAAATAAGTGCGTTTAACCGAAAGTAAACGGTTCGAATAAAAAGTTCTTCGATAGAAAAGGTAATTTTTGTATCGTTCCGAATTACTACCGGATCATTTTTTCCCCTTCATAGCTCGATGAAATAAGGAAATGAAATTGCATTTTGGCTCATTGAAGATTTTTTGATTTTAAAATGTTATTTTTGGTGTCCACTGATAAACCACCAAAAAGTATCCTAATAAAATCTCTATAGGCAACTTTACAAATGGGGACCCAAAGTGGTTCTCTCTTTCGTTCTTTTCGTTTAGAAGTCTGCAAATATGCATTTATTAAAAAAATTGATAATAATTAAAATTAAAGTACCTAAATAAAATTTAAAAAAAAAAAGGTTATATAAATTTTTTTTGAAAAGTGAACCGGTGGCGCAAAAACTCTGGTCAAAATATAAAGTGAAAAAATTTTTCAAAGGAAATTAAAAAAAAAAAAAAAAAAACTTTCAAATTTCCAAAAAACAATTTTTTGAAAAAAAATAATACATTTTTGTTTTGGTTTCAGTTCAAATTTTTTTTTTTGATTTTTCATTAATAAAACTTCTAAGTTTCCTCGAAATAAAAAAAAAATGAATTTGCTCGAACCAAGCTGAAAATCTACTCAATTTTTTTTGAAAATATCTCTATTAGGTAGGTAATTAGTAAAAAAATCTTTTTTGAGAGAGAGAAACTCTTTTTATTGGTCTCTCAATTTGTTTGAAAAATGACAATTTTTGGTCTTTTTTTTTATTTAAAAATGTTTACAGAAGAAAATCTGAATTTAAGGATATCTCCATTCTTTTATGGTGAATATTTTTTTTTTTGCAATAAGAATTTTCCTCACTTGTAATTTTTAGTGAAAAAAAAATGAATTCTTTTGCAAAAAAATCTGTTCTTTTTTACAGTAAAAAACTTTTTTAGATATATATATTTTTTTCAATTTTTCTGAAGTAAAAAAATGAGTAAATTTTTTTAAACTTCAACGGAGAAAAAATTATCTGTTTTTAGTAAGAAAAAATATGTTTGTATTTTTATTTCATAAAAATTGAAAATTTTACTAATACTGACTAAAAAAAAAAATATATATATATAAAGACGCTTTTTATTACCTATTTTTTTTGCAAAATAATTCATTTTTTTCTGCAAAAATTAAGTGAGAAAAATTCGTAGGTAGTACCTATTGCAAAAAAATAAAAATAAAAAAATACTCAATTTTTTTGAAAAGATTCTATCAGGCAGGTATGGTAAAAAAAATGTTCATTTTTTTTGGGAAAAAAGCTCGTTTTATCAGTCTCTCAATTTGCTTGACAAATAGCAATTTTTGGTCCTTTTTTTTAAATTAAAAATATTTTTGGAGAAGAAAATGTCATCATTTTTTCTGAATTTTTAATGATTTCTCTATCCTTTTAGAGTAAAATAATAATTTTTGGAGAAAAAAAACTGAATTATTTTGTAAAAAAATATAATTTTTTTTACAGTTAAAACATCTTTATAATTTTTTTTTAGTCAGTATTAATAAAATTTTTAATTTTTTTGCAGTAAAAAAATGAGTAATTTTTTAAAACTTAATTGGAAAAAATCTGTCCTTAGTAAAGAAAAGTATGTTCAACATTCGCATAATTATAAATGCGGTTCCTTCCAAAATTGTACCTCATTTGGCGGAAGGAGGGGGGGAGGGGGACACTTCTCATTTTTTTCAACTCATATATTTTGACCCCAGTTTTAAAAAATAAATAATTATACCTTTTTTTGTTGAAAATTATATTTACTTCAATTTTAGTCAAGATCAATTTTTTTTTGTTTAAACGCATATTTGCAGAGTTATAAGCGAAAAGTAACGTGGAGGTTACTTTGGGTCTCCATTCGACAGAGTTACCGAGAGGTGAGGTTAGGGGACTTTTTGATAAATAATCAGGACATCGAAAGGAACTTGTTTGATGACCCAAAATGCAATTGGCACCATATTTATGGTCTAATTTCACTGGGCTATCAATTTCTTTCTAAAATTTGCACGTATAATTTACATTTTGAATTTTTCCAGATATCAATGTTTTTCGCTAGCCATTGCAAGGAGTAGAAACACGACGAGGATGCGAGCTGAAATATTCGAAAAGGTATAAAATTCGCTGATCGCGTAGCGGATAATGCTACGCAAAGAAAAAACGTTATCCGCACAAGCTCAGCAGATTTTGTTCCTTCGATATCATCTCTTAACGAATTAAAATTTCCTGTGCTCGAACGCCTATTTACCGATAAAAATACAAGACCTTCATCGTACAATTTCGTTTGTATTAAGTTAGGTTTAATACGATTTGGTACCTCTATCTACAAGTTTCCGAAACTCTATTTTCGATTGAAGGAAGTTACCAAATAATACGAAAACTCTAAAAGTCAAAATTTACAAAACTTATATCTGGTAAGAAGTTCGTGATATATGAACGTCTCAGGAACTTTGTGAAAATGCTTACATCACCGCGAAATAGGATTAAGTTTTTACAACGTACAACTTTTGCCAATTTACCTTACCTTCTTACCTTTTTTTTTATTTCGTTATTTTGGTTTTAAGAAAAGATACATCTGAATAATTAAAACTCGCTTCGTGCGCTACGTTACTGTAATGTGATTAAATTTCTGTATAGTTTGTTAGATTTTAACGTAGGTAGTGTAGTCGTCTCGTTGTGGTGTTTTCATGTGCTTATTATCGTTAGACGTATTTTATGTTATTAATTTTAAGCTACTTTGTATATAATCATGAAATCATATTTTGTAATTGATATTAAATTATATTATGTTTTACGGAATTAGTGGTTTTTTAAAGGTGATTGGCCTCTGAATGGTACAGACGCGAGAAAGGTGCTGAGAGAAAGGGTATTTTTTTCCCCCAATATTTCAAGGTCGTAACTCGTAATAAACTTTTTAGTGCCAGAGTGGAAAATTAAATTTTGCCAAACACAGCTTTTCTTCAACAAAAATGAGAAAAATTTTCTGCTTTAAGAATTTTTCAAAGAAATTTGGTCATTAATTTTGTAAAAAAATGTCTGTATGTTATAAATGAAAGATTTTTTAATGTGATTTTTTTTTGAAATTCTAAGCATTTTTAAAAAAATATGTCTAAAAATTGTAAAAAATTTTCCGTGATTTTGTGAAAATTTCACTGATGTAGGTACAAACCTTTTCAAGGTGTTTTTGTTTTTATTATTAATGTGAAAAACTCTCTTAAATTTTCTGAAAAATTCTCTTGACTTTGTATAAAATACTTCTCTGAAATTAGGTAAACAAATTCTTGTGGCTTGTAGGAAAAATCTCTGAAAATTGGTCAAAAATTTTCTGTGCTTTGATAAAAAGTTTTCTGAAAATTTGCTAAAAAAATCTTTGAAATCATGTCAAAAAATTTTTGTTGCTTTGTGAAAAAAATTATGAAAAAATCTGAAACTTTTCTCCAAAATTCTTTCAATTTTTTTTTTTTTGAAATGTACTGTAATTTCGTCAAAAATTTTCTGTGAATTGTTGAAAAATTATCCAAGGGTTCCTGAAATTTTTTTTCATGAATTTTCAATGGCTAATGGCTCTGTAAAAAAAATCATGGAAATTTTCGTCAAAAATTCTTTGAATTTTTTCTTTCTTTTTTTTGTTGAAATTTTGTCAATCATTTTTTAAAATGTTGTCAAAAATTTCTTGTGGCAACTGGAAAAATTCTGTGAGGTTTTTGTCGAAAATTCATTGAGATTATGTTAAAAATGTATTTGTCAATTTTTTTGTAATTTTATGAGAAAATCACAAAAATTTCGCTAAAGTTTTTTTGCAAACTCTTTTTTTAAAATTTTTGTACTAAATTTTCTATTTATTCGTTGAAAACTTGAAAATTGCTTTGAGGTTTCAGTCAAATATTTTCTACGTTTTAATGAAAACTTCTTTTCTAAAAAAATCCTTCAAACATAATTGAATACGTCACTTCAAAAACGACGTAACTTTTAAAGCAACTTTTTTTAAAAACGTATTCAAAGTATTTACTTCTATTTCTCATGTAGTAATGGTTGAGATGGGAACTTGTGAATTTAATATGTTGTAGACCCACTATTCCACTATACGAAAACAGCGCTATCTTTATTTTCTACGCGAAACTTTTTGGGAGGCAGCCTGTATAAAATGCGAAAAGTTACGTCGTTTTTGCAGTGAAAAAGTGGCGCGCAACACGTTCTTGGCTATAACTTCGCAAATACGCCGAGTTCAAAAAAATTCATGAAACAAAAGTTGTAGAGGGTGAAAAATATATATTTTTTTATCTGAATTTTTTTTGTAACTCTACTAAATGTGAAGATATGACACTTTGAAATTACTTGAACTTTGCACTTCAAAATCAGTTGAATTTTATAAAAAAGAAGTAAGTTGAGGGTTTTCATACCTAATAAATGCACTTTATACTTTTCAAATCGCTATAGCTCGGCGAGTTTTGATGCTAGCGAAGTGGGTGTGGTCTCATGCGATAGCGGAGGCTTCATAGAGTATGAATCAGGGAAGAAAACCAATTGAAACCACAACCAGGTAAAACCACCACCACCAGATATTTCAATTGGTTCTCAAAACCATTTGAAACCATTACAATGAACTTCAAAAATTCATTCAAAAACCACCACCAAAAAGAACCAATTCTTTTCGAAAAGGCAGGGAAGAGAACCGTTTGAAACCACAACGAAAAATCATTTGCTGAAATAACCACAACCACAACCACAAGAAAGTGGATCGAAAATAAATAACCACAACCACAACCACAAGAAAGTGGATCGAAAATAAATAACCACAACCACAACCACAAGAAAGTGGTTTGAAAATAAAAAACCACCATCACCACCACCACCATTTTCAATTTCCTTTACAATGAAAACCAGAACCACCACCAATTAATGGAATTGGTTCTTTTTGGTTCTAAAAAGAGAAATAGTGGATTTGAAAGGGAAGGAGGGGTCCAATCAAAATTTTTGTTATGACCAAATTTATTCCTAGAACTTCAAGCAACAACTTTGATTTGAAATTTTTTTTAATTGGGCCCCTTACCTACCCCCTGTGGCCTGTTTTCTTCATTTTTCTGATTTTTCAGCGCTCTGGAAAGTGGAAACATTATTATTTTTTGTTTTTTATTTGAATGTATATTATTCAGAGCTGGCGCGACTCAGAGTTTCGAGTGTGAGTCGCGGGAGTCGCATGCGAGCGACTCTGAGTTCGACTCTGAGTTCGACTCTTTTTCACAAGGAGTCGAAAAAAATTTGAAAAAATCGACTCATCACTAAGAGTCGAACATTAAACTGATTCACGACTCTTCTCAATTTGCGACTCTTTTTTACTCACGACTCTTTTTTTACTTGCGACTCTTTTGATTCACAACTCTTCATATCACGACTCTTTTCATCTCTCAAACTCCATTTTTCCGCGATTCATGGGTAGTGCAACCTCGTGTGTTGTTAGTTTAGTTTTGAAGTTTTACTTACTTGAAAATTAAAAATTAAAAAATAATAAATTGAAAAAAAGAGTCGCGAGGAGTCGGAAAAAAGAGTCGCGAGGAGTCGGAAAAAAGAGTCGCGAGGAGTCGGAAAAAAAGAGTCGCGAGGAGTCGGAAAAAAAGAGTCGCGAGGAGTCGGAAAAAAAGAGTCGCGAGGAGTCGTTCATTAAAAGAGTCGGACTCATGAGTTTAATCAAATTTGTAAAGAGTCGCAAATTGAAAACTCTTCGACTCAACTAGCAAAGAGTCGAACTAAAAGAGTTCGACTCCCAAAAGAGGTGAGTCGCGCCAGCTCTGATATTATTTAATTTAAATTTATTGCAATATTGCGTTTGTAACTTGTAGGCAAATTAATTTTTTATTCAAATTTCAAAGATCTGATCTTTTTTTAGTTCTTTTGTGGTATAATAGGAAGCACGAAAATGGTTCCATCTGGTTCTGATGGTTAATGCCATAGATAAATGGTTTAAATGTTGGGAAATATTTTCCATACTACGAAATGGAAGCAATTCGATGAAAACCAATTGAAAAACCAAAACGGAACCACCACCACCACCACCACAACCATTTGAAATGGTTTTTAATTTGAGAACCACCACCACAACCATTTGAAATGGTTTTTTAATTCGAGAACCACCACCACAACCATTTGAAATGGTTTTTTAATTTGAGAACCACCATCACAACCAATTAATCAAGCAAAACCAAAAACCCAGAACCAGAACCAATCAAAAAAAAAAAAAAATTAAATGGAACTACTTTAGCACCACAACCTTTTGAAAATTTTTAAAAACCAAAAACCAATTGGAACCACCAGTAATTTCAAAATTTTCTCAAAACCACCATCACCATAACCAATTGGGTCTCAATTGGTTTTCTTCCCTGGTATGAATCACTAGTCTCTGCAAAAACGACGTAACCCGGGTTACGTCGTTTTTGAAGTGACGTATTCAATTGAAATTTTGTAATAAATTTTTTGTGACTTTCTCTGAGATTTCTATGAAAAATTCTACAAAAATTTGTCATAAATTATCTGTGACTTCGTGAAAAATTCTCTGAAAACATCGCGACGAATTTTAATGTAAATTTCTTGTGACTTCGTGAAGATTTTCTGAAACTTTGGTCAAAAATTCTTCGAAACTGACTCAAAATTTTCTGAGGCTGGGTAAAAATTTCTCTGTGATTTCTATTGAAAATTTCAAGAAATTTTTTCATTAATGTTTTTGTGACTTCTTGAAAATTCTCAGAAAATTTTTTCGAAATTTATTCAAAGTTTTTTCATAGAATTTCTTTGACTTCGTGAAAAATTCTCTGCAATTTTCGTCAAAAATTGCTTTTAAAATTTTATTCTAAATGTTCTTATTGTTCTTGTTAAAAATTATATAAAACTTCGTCAAAAATTTTTCGCTGCTTGATAAAATGTTCACTTGGGATTTGTCATTTTTTTTTTTTTTTTTTTTTTTTTTTTTTGAAATTTTGTCACAAATTTTCTGAGATTTCTCAAAAAAATTTACAAAATTTTTTGAAACTTCGTCAATAATTTTTTGCAATTCTGTCACGAATTTGCTATGATTTTGTAATTCGTATATAATTTTCTGAAATGTTTTGATATTTTTGTGTAAAATTTCTTAAAATTTTATTTAAAATGTATTTATTAGCAATTTTCTGTGATGAAATGAAGTTCGCTGAGAGTTTTCCTATTTCTCTGAGATTGTGTTCAAAAATTCCTTGATATTTTTCTCAAAGGGTACTAAAATTTGGCCCAAAATTTTCTAAGTAAGTTCGCTGAAAAATCAATAAATCAACAATTTTTTGCGATTTGTTCATAAATGTTATGTGACTTCGTGGAAACTTGAAGAGTTTTTCAAAATTTTTGACAAAACTTCCATTAAACTCTTCAAAATTTCGTCAACATTTTTTCTGTGATTTAATAAAACGTTTTTCGAGGTTTTTGTCAAAAATTCCTTGGAATTGGGTTTGAAATTCTTTGAAATTTTGTCGCAAATTTTCTGTCCCGAGCAGCACACTCGACAAATTATCGAAATAAAAAATCGACAGAATATCGAATTCGATAAAGTGTCGCGTTAGTTCCGCATAAATCGTGAAATTATCTTTCGATATATAGATAGATTATCGACGAATTATAGTTAGCAAATATTTCGAGATTATAGTAAGATATTTTATCGATAATATATCTATAATATCGAAAGATAATTTCACGATTTAGGCGGAACTTTATCGAATTCGATATTCTGTCGATTTTTTATCGATTTTTTATTCCGATTTTTCGTCTTTTACTAGCTTTTTTCTATAATTAAAACTCATTAATTAGCATAATTAATACATTAAACTATGCCTAACACACATTATTCATGTTACGGTAAAAGGATCATTTCAGAAAAAGTCAAAAAAAATTATAAAAAATCTGCGACCCGTGGGGCTTGAACCTTCTACCTCCTGCATGGTAATCCTCTTCCTTAACCACTATGCCATACCTTATCGTTGAGGAATTAGCAATACAACGCTTATAATAGGCAGTTTAGTACTTCCAGACGTGTTGGACTTAGAAAAATTTTCACCAATTTGGAAATAATTTCAAATATCGTCACCAAATCGTTGAAAAATCGTTCGACAAATTTCAGATTATTTGTCGATAATGTAGTTTCAAATATCGCCACAAAATCGTTGAAAAATCGAATTCGAGGAATTTCATATCACGTGTCGATAATATAGTTTCAAATATCGTCATAAAATCGTTGAAAAATCGAATTCGAGAAATTTCAGATTATTTGTCGATAATATAGTTTTAAATATCGTCACAAAATCGTTAAAAAATCGAAATCGAGAAATTTCATATTACGTGTCGATAATATAGTTTCAAATATCTTTACAAAATCGGTAAAAAATCGGATTCGATAAATTTAATATAATTTGTCGATAATATAGTTTCAAATGTCGTCAAAAAATCGGTAAAATATCGAAGCCGAGAAATTTCATATAATCTGTCGATAATATAGTTTTAAATATCTTTACAAAATCGTTAAAAAATCGAATTCGATAAATTTAATATTCTTTGTCGATAATGTAGTTTCAAATAACTGCACAAAATCGGTGGAAAATCGGAATCGATAAATTTAATATTCTTTGTCGATAGTATCGTTGACGAATATCGTCATAAAATCTTAATAATATCGAATTCGATAGTTTTTAGATTTTTTGCCTATGAAGTTGTACCGATAAATCTTTATAATATCGTGAGAACATCTATAGATTTTCAAACGATTTTTTGTCGATACGTTACATCTTCCGATATTATCGATCGAGTGTGCCGCTCGGGGTGGTTTGATGAAAAATTCTTTGAGATTTTGTGAATGTTTCTTTTACATTTTGTGAAGGTCTTTGAAATTTTGTAGATTATACTGTTTTTTGAAATTTTGTCACAAACTTCCGATGGTTTAATGAAAAAAATCTCTGAGAATTTGTTGAAAATTTTCTGTAGTTTTTTTAAATCTTGTACATTTTTTGAAAGTTATTTGAAATTTCGCAATAATTTTTTTTTTTTCAATTTCGTCAAAAATTCTCTTAGATTTTGCCATTATTTTAGTCTTATTAAACATTCTATGGAATTTTAATCAAAAATTCTCTGTAAGTCGTGTGAAATTTTCTTGAGATTTATTGAAATCTTAAATTTTTATATTTTTAAAATTCTTATTTGCCAAAAATTTCACGCAAATGGTAATAGTCTTTACAAATTTACTCTTCGAAAAAGTTAAGATAGACTCATGTACCTAATTACCTACTAAAATACGTACATATTCCGAACAGAAAGTGAAACAAAGGTTCCAAAACTTGAAATAAATCAGACAAAGGCAGACTTTGTAATTTAATACCCCCATTAGTCTCTTAGACCTTTATAGTTAATACCGGTAACACCTACTCTTACATTATATAAGTCAAATGGCAAGAGTCAAGGAGATTGATCAATATAAGCAGCCATCTGTCAAAGTTTAATTGTCCACGTCTCCACACTTGGGTGACACGCTTCAAAGAACCGTTAACGCGTATGTATGATTTATGACTCGTTCGACACCTACTCTGAGAACAGTCCCAGTCATCGCATTTGATACACGATTTTCGATTATTGTCGCGAACCAATGAAACGATATCGTTCGAGTAAGTTGGAAAAATGGCGCGAACGAATTTAAAAAATCACCAAGTGTGAAAGATGAAAAATTGAACTTCTAATTCGAAACGTTTCGCCATATATTTTATAAGGAGAAAACTCATTTTAACGAATTCGCTCGACAATAAATATACAAAAATAAACGATAAAAAGGCCTGTAATGGGAGTCATATAGTCATTTTTGTGAGGAAAAAAAACTTCGTCGAGAGTTTTCTCAAAAAAGCCTACAAAATTTATAACGATTTTTTCAAATAAACTTCCATTGTAGGAAACAAATCGATGCGGAATTAGTTGAAGTCGAATGAGTGAGGCGATATCATTTTTATACGTTTTTGATATCGTGTTGAGAAAACGGAAATATTATACGTCGATTTCCGAAACACGTATTGAAGCCGAACTTGTAAGTAGGCAGCAACATTTTCCAAATTCGTTATGGCCATCGGAGAAAAAAAATCTAGCGGGAAAATAATTATAAAATAGCCGTCCGATGTAGCGAGAATTCGTAACGAACTGCTCAGCGAACGAGCAACTACGATTTCAAGAGGAAAGACAAGACAACAGAATGACAGCGAAATGGAATTACCACTTGAGTTAATCCAATACGCCATCTTTTCGGCTTAAACTTAAACGATAAGCCATGTAGAAAAATAATGTGAAAATTTAATAACTTCTTTTTTAAATATTCACTTTCAATTTCCGATTTTAATCTTTCTAGACTGGCGCGCTGCCGTGACGTTTTCAATTCGTAGACATCGGATGTTTTTTAAATTTTTATTTTAATTTTATTTTAGTGCAAAAGCAGCACGAGCTGTATTGATGATACAGCTGAAAAATTATCCTCGTACTGTTGAATAAACTGACTATAGTGAGTTTCGTTTTAGGAATCACTAACGCCGTCGGTCGTACTTCACTGAATTAAAATTTAAAATTGTTTATGTTGCGAAAGGGAAATTCAGTTTTTTGCAACTTTATCGTACCTATTTCAGACATATTTTAATTTCACTAAGTACCACTCGACTTTTAAAAAAAAATGCTGATTCCCGTTGATGTTTGCAAATGCGCATATCGTTGGTACGAAAATTATGGGGGTTTGTGTCATTTACGATGTCAAGAGTGAGAAATTTTTCCATTTGGTTCGTGACTGTTGAATCAACGGCGTTGATTTGATTAAAGTTTATTTTTCACGGGTGTAACATCGGCTGATTATATTTAAAATTTTCCCATTCATTTATTTATGTATAGAATGATTTATTTTATATTGAATGAGAAGAAATGGCGAATAAAACCCAAAATTTAAGAATTTAAAGTTGAAACTGTACCTGGACTGTGTATTTTTGACAATATTCAGCAAAAAAAAGATTTTTCAAAAACTGCTCGTCGTGAAAAACGAATTTCTTGAGGGGGGGAGGGGGGTGAAAAACGCTACCTTAATAAAAAATGTTTAGATAGAAACATCTTCTCAGAGAGAAATTTACAAAAACGAGATATTTAAAAAAATTTCTGAAATAAATTCAAAACTCAAAATTTGTGTACTTACCTACTTATACTATTCAAAAAAAAAAAAAAAAAAAAAAAAAAGTGGAAAAATCATTTTTTAAAAAGTGAAATTTTTTTCAGAAAACATATTTTTGAAAATATGTATTTTTTGGCGAAAAAAAATTCCTCGGAAAATAAAATGAAAACTCTTATTATTTTTTTTAACCGTGCGGAGTGCGTTTTTTTAATACTTACCTACTTACTTATTGCAAAACTTATTTTTGAATCAAAATTTGAAATTGATCAAAAATTTAAAAAAAGATATTTTGGTCGGTACAAAAAAAGTTTGGTTTGTTATTTCAGATGTTTTTTCCTTCTTTCCCTCGCTCGCCATTAAATTCTCATAAAAAGAAATTTACAAAAAGGAAATATCAATGAATTTTTGTTGAAAAAATCAAAAATCCCATCAAAAAATAAGTAAGTATAGAAAATTTAATTTTTACAAAAAATTTTATTTGGTGTTTCTTATAAAAAAATCTAAATCGCAGTTTCAAGAAAATTTTCGAATATTTTTAATCCGAATAAAATTCAAAACTTCAAGCAAAAAATTTTCTTGAAAAATAAATTAATTTTTTTAAATGAAAAATCTGAAATTATTGAGCATTAAAAATTTTTTTGAATTTTTTTGATGAAATATTCTTAAATTGTTTTATATATTCCCAAACAAACTAAGCAATGAAATCAACTTCTAGTTGATTTCGAATGATAATTCACCGCAATTATAAAAAAAATTATTCTAGAAATGTCAAAGAATCCAACCAATCAAAAAAATGGCAAATGATAGGTAACTTTGGCCAATAAAAAAAGGCAATCATCTCGTGAATATTCATCTTTTTTTTAAATACATTATTGTTCGAATTTTTTTTTTTTAAAAAAAGGCAAGTTTAGTAAAAAAAAATTGAAGGATTTTTGTCAAAAGATAATTTTTAAACCATCAGTTCAAAAAAAAATGTAAAAGTATATTATATTTTCTTTCAAATATTTTTTAGAAAGAGTATTTTTTTAATGAATAATACCATACCCACAAAAAAATTGAAATTTTTTTCCAAGTGAGTTGATACCTACCTGGTATGTTTAAGTACTTATTGGCTGATTTTTTCGAAAATAATTTTCTCTTGAAACAATCTTAATTTTCTTTATTACTCAACTTTTTTTTTTACCTTATTGAGAAATTTTTTATATTTTGTTTAGATTTCCTTTAAAAACGACTTTATCATGTACTGTGTATTCAATTAATTCCGAATCCCCTATTATGGGAAATGGTTGAAAAAACGTTATCTGATAACACTGATTGTACTACGAAAACGGTGGTGAATCAGTGTTACCAAATAATGATTTCGTAGCTGAACATTTTGAATTAATTGAACACAGTGTACTTACTTTTAAAAAGAAATTCTCAAGTTGATATTTCAGTATTATTGTTGTTTACGAATTTTTCAATTTTTTTCCAAAAATTTTTAATTTCACAAAAATTATTTTGCAAATAAATTTTCCAAATATTTTGTTTCAAGTAACAAATTCGCATAGGTAAATTTTATTTGAAACCGAAATTTTCAAATTTTTTAGAAAATGAATTTGTAAACCAATTTTTTTAAAAGTTTGCCTAAAAATGAATCTTGACAATTTCTTGAAAGCAATTTTTTTGAAATTTTATTTTGTATAGAATTGCCTAAACTTCATTTAAAAGCAGATTTATCAATAATTCATTAAATTTTTGTGCTTGCGAATGTACTTTTTTGGCTAAGTACAAACAAAATGTTCAAAATTTTACTTACATAAAAATAATTTTTCAAATTTTGTTCATAGAAATATTTATCTACATTTTTATGAGATGGTGTTTTTTTTCCCCAAGAGAATTAATTTTTCTACTTTTTTTGAATATTTGTAAAAAAAATTTTTTGAATTTTGGGTTGAAATACCTATACTTATTCTTTTGAAAATTTTTCTATACATAATGAATTTTAGAGTGAAAAAAAAATCGATGATAAAAAAAGATAGTAAAAACTCATAATCTCAAAAAAAAAAAAAAAAAACGATTTTCGAATCCTTTTGATGTTTAGGTCTCCCTATTAGATCTTCGTCTTTACTTCATCAAACCGACTTTTCGTCTAATGACAAATTTTGCATTCAAAAATCAATTTTTTAGCGATGTTGAGAACAATGAAGGGAAATATTTCGAATCGATTAATAAATTTAAATACGTACTATTCATTTCTTATTAAGTAAGTAAATAAGATAAAGTGAAATATTAAAGTAAAGAAAAATACACACATTTCAACGAGTACTTCAATATACCGGGAAATTCACGTAGAAAATTCGTTTTTCAATAATAATTCATTTTTTCGCCATTATATGGAAAACTCAATAGATCGTACACCATTCCCTTGATTTACTTTTTAATGTGAGAAAAAATACATTATTTTTCAATATGCCCGAGATAAAATCTATTTTGCCTCGGCGAAAAAAATGAATTCTCTAACCTTGACTCGTCACGTTGAAAAAAGTAAAGTCGTTTAGAATACATTCGAATGAAACTGAAAATAGTCTCAACCACCCTGGTAAATATATCCAACCAAAATAAGGGAAACTATTTTGAATATAGTGGACTAAAATTTGAATCCAGAATAGCTAAAGTAATACCATCGAGTCGATTAGGAAAAACGTTTTTGAAATCAATAGAAACTGCTATAATACGAAGGGGAAAAACATTAATTGCCTAACGATAAGAAAAATACCGCCTTCTATTGAAATTTTTGTAAGAAAACGATCGAATGGCTGGTGAATAGAAACGATGTACCGAGCTACCTACGCAGAGAGAAGAGCAAAAAAAACTAAAACAAATATACGACTATTGAAACCGTAGGTTAGCGATCTCCATTTCACGAAACGATGAAAAGCAAAATTTGAAAATAAAAAGGTACCATTAGAAGGTATTTATTCGTGCGTCCGTAACACGACAATAACGATTTTCCAACATGAAAGAATTAAAAAAATAATAGAAAAATGTTATCTACTGAAGCTGTACAAATACCGACGAAGAAGTACCCTCATGTTATACTTATTAGAAATATGATGACATCAGCATCTAAGTTAGTTAAATGACTCAACAAGAGGATACAATCGTGTATAAAGAAAAGAACGTAGGTACTCGTAGAGATCAGTCGAACTACATAGAAGGTGTTTAACCCTTATGTCATATTTCGAATTTCAAAACGTTTCTTTTTTTAATGAAATTTTTTGCCATTTTATTCACCTGTACGCGGTCCAAATATTAAACACGATTTCGTCGATTTATCTTGGGGACGATGCTGCAACTTGTACAGTCCGCAATGTAAATTTTACAAAACTGATGCTTTATTAATATAAAACGATCGGGTTATTTGCTTTTTCTATTCCAGTTTAAACGAACTCTCGTCGCAAGGGAAATTAGATATTCATTTTAGCTAGTGAATCTAAACGACGATATTTTTTTTCCGCTGTGCAAGTTTTCGAAATAAAAAAACCCAGCACTGTCCAAAGGTTTGGTTGTCGTTTCGCCGCAAGCGTGTGTATCGTTAACGCGGTAAATAAAACACGAATCAAAGAAAAACTATGACTCTATACAAGTTTATCGTTCATCCGAGTTATAAAATCATTTCGCAAAAGTTTCATCCGATCGATTTTATACGATGGTAATTACTCGAAGAAATTGCCAATTTACGTTTTATCACTCTTCTAAACGAATAATCTATTTGAAAAGGCTCGTTGTGTTTGTCCACCTCACAGTGTATCCTTCGATCGTTAATTTCAAACAAATTATTCGTGTCCTGGTGAAGGAATTGTAACGTAAATACGATCATTTTAATTATATAAAAAAATACGACCACATCGTATAAACATGATGATCTCTTTTCAAACTTCTGTATTATACTTATTTAAGGGCGTTTCATAACGAATGTAGCTACCACCACGATAGAGCATATTTTAAGCAGGTAGGTTAGGTATAGATAAATAAAAATTATTATCAAATTTTTAAAGAATATATTTTTTTTTTGATTAATTAAAAAAAAATCTTTCATTTTTTGGAGGAAGTCTCATTTTCCTGTAGAAAGAAAACTCTCATTTTTACGAAAAAAGTTCAATTATTCCCCAATGTTGTTTTTTTTTTTTTTTTTGAAAAAAGGGAATCTTGCATTTTTTTAGGAGAAACTTGTTTAGGACGAAATCAATTTTTTTGGAGAAAAAAATTTCTTTTTCTGTTTAAAATGAAATTGAAGAAAATTATTTTAATCAAGTAGGTAATCTAAATTTTTTCGAGAAAAAAATCTCTGGAAGAGAAAATTTTTTTAAATTTAAAAGTAGGATTTCTAAAATTTTTGGAGAAAAAAATGGCGAAGAAAATATGATTAAATCTCTCATTTTCAGGGAAGAAACTTCTCAGTTTGTTTGTTCGTTCGTTTGTTTGTTTGTTTTTTTTTTTTTTTTTGAGAAAAAAATCTCAGTATTTCATTTTTTGGGGGAATTTCTCAGTTTTTCTGAAATATCAAATTTTTGAATGAAACATCTTTCAATTTTTTTTATGTAAAAAAGGGAATCTTGCATTTTTTTTGGAGAAAAAAAATCGCTATTTTGTTTTACCTAGGATAAAACTTCTGACTTTTAGAAAAAAAAAATTATCAGTTTTTATGGAGAAAAAATTCTTTTTTTCTGTTTAGAATGAAATCACTTATTTTTAGAGAAAATTTTTTAAATGAAGTAGGTAATCCGAATTTTTTGAAGTAAAAGTAGGTACTTACCTACTTCTCAAATTTTTGGAAAAAAAAAATAGTGAAAATAATCTTTATTTTTATTTTTTTTAATTTTTTTTTGAGAAACAATTTTAATAATAGATAATACTTATTTCAGAATTTAAAAAATTTTTGGAGAAAAAATATCTCAATTTTTTTGTATTTGCAAGAAAATCTCGCTTTCTCATGGGAAAAAGAACAATTTTTTAATTTTTCTCACTTTACAGCTTACTTATGACCTACTCCATCAGGTGACTAGGCAACTCATGACATAAAAAATGTTATGCACACAATAAATGGACCATATTTTGAACTTCAGAATTTTTATTTTGTCTCATCCCTAAAATTGTTTCTTTTTATGAGAAAATAATTCTCTATTTTTTATTTATCGCCTAACTGCATTTTAAGTGACCGCTAGTCACCGACTGAAAAAATTGGCATTGCCTAAAAATACCGATTTTTATAGAATTTTGAACTTTTGCCAAATTTTAAAGATTTACTGAATTTCAAAAATTATAAAAATTCATTAAAATTATAGAGAATCACTAAATTTCTATTTTTAGCAACTTTTGATTTCACCATTTTCGAATTTTCATCATTCTTGGAAAAATAAAAAAAATTGACCGATTTTCAAACGCTTGCCTTTTTTTGCTTATAACCCATCAAAGATGCTCTCCTTTTATAAATTTTCCATTTGTCCCCATAAAAACTGATTTTAGGTGATACCTCGGGGTGCTCTAAATTTTTCAAAAAATTGAAAAAGATAAAATCGAACAAAATTTTTTCTGCTTTGTATTATTTTAAATTTGTTGCATTTTATTAGAAAATAATTTCTAATTTTTTATTTTTCCCGTAAGTAAATTTTATGTGGTTCCACTAACCCCAAGTTTAGAAAAAATAGGAAAAATGGCCAATTTTCAAAATTAGGGGGGGGGCTAGTGGCACTACTTAAAATTCATTAAGGGAAAAAAGAAAAAATAAGGAATCATTCTCTAAAAAAAACAACACAATATTAGATATAGGTTTTCGTAAATGCTGGGAGAAAATTTTTTATTTTTTTAAGGGGTTGGGTGCCTCAAACACCACTTGAAATTGAGTTAGAAAGAAAACGAAGTATTGTGAAATAATTTTCATGAAATGGAACATCTTTGATGGGCTATAACTAAGAAAAGGCAATAATTTGCAAATCTGACAATTTTTTAATTCATCTGAAAAAACAAGGATGAGCAGTAGCCACCTAAAATTCAGTTAGGGGAAAAATAAAAAATAGGGAATTTAGTTCCTCATAAAAAGAAGCACATTTGGGAAGAAAGAGAAGAAAAATTCGGAAATCAAAAATAAGGAGATCCCCAATACACATGATGCCTATTTCAAAAATTGAAGAGCTCCGTATACGCCTTCATTTTCGAAGGCAGATAAAAAATGTCTAGAGTAAAAAAAAGTTCCATTTTTAGGAGTATTCTCAAAAAGTAGTATAATGTTAATTTTATTTTCCTTTGCCCCTTCAATTTTTGAGATGGACATCAAAAGTGTATAACATTTATGTTACACGAGTCGCCTATTCATCTTGTGGAAGGAACTACATAAGCTATGAAACACCCTGTATACGAGTAGTACCTACCCAAAGTTTTTAAAAATATAGATAGATATTTTCATTTCCAAACTGAAATGGGAGCCTTTTTCAATTAACTTTTCGCTGAGATTCATAATACCAGGATAACATAAGTATTATAAAAGATTTACGCGAAAATCGTTTTGCTTTTAACGAAGAATCAAAAATGGCGATAAAATCTAATAATTTATTTCCTCTGATTCCGTTCTTAAAAGGTAAGAAAAACGTGCGGATGACATTTTACTGTGTAATACGCACTACACCATGATCGTAAATCAGATTTGTCCTCGAAAGTGGCTAAAAAGCAAAAAAAAAAACTAAATACGTAAAAGGCATCTCGCTAGTCGTAAATAAATTACTCGTAGTTTGTTTTCCTTCTTAGTAAAAAATTTATAGCCTTTAAAATGATTTTTATAAAAGTTTGACGAACGCGAAATTTTTTTCAAATCACACGTTCCGATAAGAAATTTACATTAACGAGTGTTGGAAAAATCGCGTCCGCAATATGCACGTAAGTGTGGATGAGATGTATTCTTCAACTTATTTGGAAATGCGATAGGTTTTCTTTCTTTTGGCTTTCAGCGTATAAGCTACTTCATCAATTTTTATCTAAATTTCGACAACTGACAGTTTTTCAAAAAAGATTGTTTTTAGAAATTCTTCATTCGAGTATGTTGAATTGAGGAAAAAGGTAGATGAAATTACAACGTTAAACAATTGGCTTGGCTTTTTTGATGAAAGCCGCGCATACAATGAAGATCCAACGTTTTAAGGCTTTGCTGATATGGTACGATACGAGTGGTAATGGTTCTTTGTTCGTTCAATATAAATAGGTGTTGTGCAGCGAGTGCGTTTCTTCGCACTCTCCGATTAATTTCTCGGGGCGTTTAATTATCTTTTCTTTTTTTTTGAAGGCAAAGAGTACCTTTCTGGTACTGGGAGGGGGATTCGGGTATTTCTTGTACATTTACGTTTTTTAAATCAAAAATGTTTGAGTAGGTACTTACTTACCCAAACGGTTGAAGCGAAGGCATTTTTCTCTAATATAAAGCCAACTGAAAATTTCATCCTTGTCGTTAACCAAAGTTGCTGCTGCGTGTTGCAATTGCTGTGATTCCAATGTTAAGTATGAGAGACCGCTGAAAAAAAAATGAAGCAGTAGTAAGAAATTACCAAAATATAAAAGTTTCCAATCGTGAAATTTTTTCAAAAATTTTAACATTTTTTAAAATTTTCTTGAAAATAAATTTTTTAAAATTCCGTTCAAAAAATTCTGCTTTCGAACGAATTTTTTCAAAAATTCTTGTTGACAGCATTGTTTTAATTTCATGTGAGAGCTAATTTTTTCAACTGTTTCTGCAGAAAAAAAAACTTTAAATTTCGTTTTGGAATATTTGTACAACTTGTTCACAACAATATTCAATTAAAATTCTCACAGCTCTAACAATTTTGTTTTGAAAAACAATTTTTCAAAATTCTGTTTCTAAACAAAAATAATCAAGCTTTAAACAGAATTTGTTTTGAATTTTGAGAACATTTCCACAATAAAACTGACAAAAAAAATTTTAGCAAAATTTTGAAAGAATGTTTTTAAAAAAATCTAAAAGACATTTTTTGGAATCAAAAATTTTTTAAATTTGGAAATTAAATTCAAAAATTTTGAATCAAATTAAATTATTGTTTTAAAGTAATTTTTGGATTTTTTTAAAAGGCAATTTTCTCAATGTTGTGCACTACAAAATTGCTTAAATTTTGTTTGAAAACAACGTTTCCAATGTTCTTTCAATAATTATTTTGAATTCACAAATTTTTCAATTAGGTAAGTATTTTTCTTTGGCTTCTTATATTTGTTTTGGACCACTTCTTAAAAAATTCTTCTTCATGGTGTCAGTAGGAATCCCCCCAAAAAAAATCACTAAATACTTTTTCACTACTTTTTTATTTTATTTATTCATTTTTTTAAATTTTTTTTTTACTAAAACCTACAAAATTGTTAGACACCGTCACCTCGCCGAAAATTCCACAGAAAATTGAGGATTTCCTTAAAGAAAATTAAATCCCTCCTAAAAAGATTAACCTTCATAAAAAATTATAATCCAAATATATTTCCGAAAAATTTTCAAAAAGGTAGCAGTAAAAATCTCATTGTCACCAACACGAGGAAAGCATTTCCTTATTATTCCTGTTTACAGACGAAATTGATTTTTCAATTTTCAATTATTACTTTTTCACTATTTGCTCCAAAATCACTACTTTCACCACTTTCATTACCTTGTAGACTGAACTCCCTATGTACTCCAAGAAATAAATTTTTAGATTTTTTTTGTAAAAATTCTTTCACAATTTTGTTAATGAAAACAATTTTTTTAAATTTAAATTTTAAAATATTGACAATGCTTCCTTCAAAATAAAATTCAAGTATCAGTATAAATATTTTATTCTTTTCTGAAATTTCGTACATAAAAATTGAATGTTTTTTTACAACTCAAGTAATTTCTAAAATTTTGTTTTAAACAATTTTTTCTGAAATCCGGCTTCCCAATGAATTTTTGCAATTTTTTAAAAGCGATATTCCCAAAATTTTGCTACTTAGAATTTTTTAGTTTCATTACTAATTTTTTATTTTTTAAAACTTTCTTCCAGTAATTTTTTTGAATATATATCTGCTTCAGAATGAATTTTCAAATTTTTTTGCAACGATTCTATCATTTTTTTAAAATATGTTTTTAAAAAATTTACGTACAAAATAACTTAGATTTTACTTTTAAAGTAGTTTTCCCATTTTTTTTAAAATTGAATTTTTGCATACTTTTTTTCAAGTTCAATTTTTACGAAATTATCTAAAATTTATATGAAAACATTTTTTTAAAGAATATATTTTCTGAAAAAAACTGACTGACAATTTTTCATAATTTTTTGCTAATTAGGTACCCTAATTAGGTATATATTTCTTTTAATTCAGTTTTTTAAAACAATTTTTGATAACTTGACTATACTTGTAAATGATTTTCTGCAATTTATCAAAATATCTGACATACTTTTAATCCAGTTTTGAAATAAAAATCAAATAAAACTTTACATTTAAATTTTTCCAAACAAATTATTCAGTATAAAATTATGAGCTACTTTCATCAACAGTATTTTTCGAGCTGCTGTATCTTCTTCCCACCTCATTAAAAGTTACAAACCGTCAAATTTTCAATCATCGAGTATATAAAAGTGAAAAATCCGCGAGAGACGATAAAAACGCCCACTTTGAAATTTGCACAAGGACGGGAAAAAGCAAATATAAATTTTAGGATCACAATATAGCCGAACGTTGGCATGATACGTAGGGTATTCTATAGATACTCGTACTGGATGCTCGACTCACGCAATCAGACATCCAACCAGGCAACCATATTGAAAGATGGTTCGAAAAATATGTTTGCTTTCTGGATGAGTTAATCGGCCGAGAGTAGAAATCGGCGAATTTTCACATTAATTAGCGAACACGTAATTGGTAAAGTGAATAGCGTTATTTTTAGCAAATTCGTGTCTGGCAGACTTGCAATAATTAATGCTACTGGGAAAACGAAACGAGAATGTCCATATATAAACGAAGTCGGGCGACAGACGCTTTCGCTCATTCGAAACGCTACAAGGTAGCATTTTCTAAAAAAATACGAAACATAATTAAAACAAAGTTCATTTCGTTAATTAAATTTCCCATTGCGAAAAACGAATTTCCAGCATGTTTGCTCATCTAGCTACACCAGCCAAAAAAATTTTTATCGGTGGTGATGGACCAAAATACATCATGCTGATCTGTTACAACAAAGGCATTGGAATATTTTCACCACCATTGGAAATTTTACAAGTCAATAATTTATAGCAGTCATAACATTTTTTCGAATGTTGTTATTTCCACCAGCCTGGGTAAATATAGTTGCTCGAATTTATAGTGAACATGGACGAAATTGCTCACACTTCCTCCTTCCATCAGTTCAGATTCTGGACTTTGAAGTTGGAATATTTCTTCCAATTAACATGTATTTTATTCGAAATTGAAGAGGAGGGATGGGCCAATCGAAATTTTTGTAATAACTAAAATTATTTCCAAGACTTCAAGCAACAACTTTTGTTCGAAAATTTTTTCAATTGGACCTCTAACTCCACCAGTTTTAATAATTATAAGTATCCAAGCCATATTACGCAAAATTGGAGGGGAGGGAAGGGTCTAGTCGAAAATTTTATAATATCGAAAATTATTTCTTGGACCTTAATCTACAACTTTAGTTTTAAAAAATTTTCAATTGGACCCCGTTTGCCAAATTTTGAAAAAGTATCTACCTGATATTATGTGAAATTGGAGGAGAGGGAGAGATTCAATCGAAATTTTTATAATGACCAAAATTATTTTTGGAATCGTAATCTACAACTTTCATTTCAAAATTTTTTTAATCATTTTCTTTCTCGCTCACTCCTCTTGGATTTTTAATTAATATCTTCGGAGTGTTATGCAAAATCAGTGGGGAGGGGGGTCCAATTGAAAAAAACTTCAAACAAAAGTTATAGCAAAAAGACCGAGGAATAATTTTGGATCTTACAAAAATTTCGGTTGGACCCCTCCTTCCCCTCCAATTTTGAATATAATAAATGTCAATTCGTCGTTAAATGTTAGATTCAATTGATTCGTTTCAATAAACTATACTCACTCAAGCTTGAATATAATAAATGTCAATTGAAACTTGAAAGAAATATTCCAAGTCCAGATAAAATGTTAGATTCAATTGATTCGATTCAATGAACTACTCATCCAGGCTGGTGGAAATAACAACACCCAAACCCACCTAGACACTACAAGCCATGAAGTTAAATTTGGCAACCTTGTCGAAGACGGCCGACTTGAGCAATTGAAAATACGTTTTCTGGGCAAACGAAGTGTTTTTCGAAAAAATTGATGGGAACCAAAATTGTAGAGGGAAAAATTAACTTTCGTTTAGTGTATTCTGAATTTTGATTCGACTAATATTTCTCGAGTTACGGTCAAAAAACTGATTTGAAGATGGGCCGTCTACCAGATTTTTCCTATTTTCCCGGTCAAAGAAGCGATTTTCGTAAAAATTGATAAGAACAAAAATTGTAGAGCAAAAAATATCCTTTCATCCTAAAATCATTGAAGTTTTGATTCGACGAAAATACCTCGATTCATTAGCAAAAACTGTTTTCTCAGATATGCAAATTTTCATATTTTCCTATTTCGCGGATAAACAAAGCGTTTTTCATGAAAATTGATAAGAACTAAAATTGTAGAGCAGAAAAAATCCTTCAGTTTTAGTGCTTTTAAAATTTTTGATTCGACCAATTTTTTGAGTTATCGTCAAAAAACTATTTATTTTTTCATTTTCGAGGTCAACGACGCCTTTTTTGTGAAAATTGATAAAAACCACAATTGTAGATCAAAAAATTTACTTTTGTTTGGTGTAGTCGGAATTTCGATTTGACGAATATTTCTTGAGTTATCGTTGAAAAACTGATTTTGAAAGGTAGCCGTCTACCAAATTTTCCCATTTTCCCGGTCAACGAAGCGATTTTCGTGAAAATTGATACGAACCAAAATTGTAGAGCAAAAAAAATCCTTTCACCCTAAAATTATTGAAATTTTGATTTGACGAAACTACCTCGATTTCTCAGCGTAAAATGTTTTTTTGGATATGCAAATTTTCACATATTCTCATTTTCAGAGCGAACGAAGCATTTTTCGTGAAAATTGATCTGAACCAAAATTGTAGAGCAAAAAAAATCCTTTCACCCTAAAATTATTGAAATTTTGATTTGACGAAACTATCTCGATTTCTCAGCGTAAAATGTTTTTTTGGATATGCAAATTTTCACATATTCTCATTTTCAGAGCGAACGAAGCATTTTTCGTGAAAATTGATCTGAACCAAAATTGTAGAGCAAAAAATTTCCTTTCGTTAGTGTGTTGTCAGAATTTCGATTCGATGAATATTTCCCGAGTTATCGTCAAAAAACGGATTGGAAATTCGGCCGTCTACTACTCGAAAATGCGACGTTGCCTTTCTACGTTCATGGCTTGTATCTCTAGGTGGTTTTGCAACACCCCATTTTCTCTCGACACATGACATGGTTGAGGATATTTTGAAGAAAAAAAAATCATACATAAAAATTCCCGAATCATCCACGTCAGTTGCAGACCATCAGTGGCAATACGAGCAAAGGGAACTTGCATGTATTGGTAGGAGAGAAAAGAGATGGATAGGAAAGGCAATCATAGGTTTGAAAGTTCAGTTATTCGTAGAATATTACGTACGTACGAGATATCACTGGAACAACAATGATTGGGAACCGCAATTGTGTATTATTAATTTAACACCTCTTAATCCAGAACTTCGTTTCGTTTTAATAAATTAATATTTCGCTCGTTCCATTTGCCATAAAACGAGTGCACCGCAACGAATAAGCGATTTCCAACAGCGTTAATTTTAATTCCGACGAATACGGTTTTTCTGCTCGATGAATGCAGTTTGTGCAAATTACCCTGGGACACTCTCATTCGGGTATAATTTTTCTATCTAACTAATTTGTATGTTGTTTTTTTCAGTTTTAATGGACTATTCGTGCGTGTAAAGTTGACAAAATACGGAAAAATTGATATATTAAGCCAGAACGTAACTCTGGCTTTCGTTTTCACGAATGGGTTTCCATTCGTGTACGTGAATTCGGATTTGATAAATCGCCACTACGATATCGAGCCGCCTCCTACGAGTGCACTGACTTGGAGTTCATCATGATACCCACGAACGTGATATCTTTCATCAATAAAGTGAGTTGGATAATTTATATTATTATATTAGCTATAATATGACGAGTTGACGACCTCGATAGAAGTCAAAACTGTCGTCGCTGGATAACGAAAATCCAAACTACGAGGGAATTTTTCACAATTCAATGGTTGAATTGAGGCTAAGTTTGGACGAAATTGTGTACATAGGATTGTGTGTTTATCTACGAATCAAGATGGTTGAATTTTTATAAAGTAAGATACATAAATTTGCACAGCTCGAAAATGGAGTTGAGATTCTCGCAGCGAGGCGCCCAGCAAAAGGGAATGTTTATGCAAATTCGTTCACATCGAAAACGCCATACTTTGCTGGTACCTCCAAAAAAGGTTTTTAGGTCAGAGCTCCCTTATGGCATACTCAAGTTTTAGCGTGCAAGTTATTTTGCAAATCGTAGAACATCACATTTTGCAAAAAGGTTGAAATAATTTCATATGTTACTTGGTACGTAGACTAACCTCAGATACTACGTGATTAAACTACCACCTTGCTTCTACGCTCAATATTTTTACCGTGCTACCTTTTAATCCAGACTGGCGTAAAATCGAATACGGCCGGATAAATTTCACCTCGAAGTGTTACCACGGTTCGGGCTTAGTTCAACACTTTGTAAAGTATCCGACCTGCCGTATAAAAGTGAAAATAAACGTAAAGAGTAATAATGCTTCATTTATAAGGTTTTATAAACCTCGAGTGGACGTTTTCGCATAATTTACGCCTGAAAAACCCCGCAGTCCTGGCTACGTCACCGAGCCACGGTCTGACTGGAATCAAATGTTTTAAGCATTTAAGGAGAACCTTTTTGTCATACATTACCCGATATTTAAATAAGTGGCCGGCTGCATGATTTTTCGATGATTAATTAAAGCTTCCTTCCGCTCATATAACTTCGTATGCTTAAAATCCATTACTCGCGCGTACCTTTTAAAACAAAAGAGCCTTCGTAACAGACAATGAGCTCACACTGCGCAGTTTTCGATTAATAATGACGTAGTACGAAGGTAAACCGCTGGCCAAAACACACTAGGTACGTGAAAAATCGTCCCATGATTCGAGAATCGTTTATAAATTTCAATTCATCTCGATAAACGAGGATATAATATTTTTCAGAATTTTCGGCTGCTGTGGAATTAGGAATTTTTTACTAATTAAATCATCTTTAATGACAATAAAAAAAAAACACGTTCATTTTTTTTTTAATTTTTGAAAACTTATTCATTTCAAGGAATACGTTTTTGAATAATTTCATAAGTTCAACTTCTTTTAAAGGAAATTATTTTAAAATAAAAATTAAATTAAAAAAATTACAAATTACCTCCCATAGGTAATTCTAAGAAATTTTTGGAATTGCCCAAAACAAAATTATTATAATGATTTTGAGATTTACGGTAAAATTGCTGGAAATTATCATTACCCATTTACCGCTAAAATAATTACATCTTCATGTTTAGTTACGTTTTTTTTTTTTTTTTTTTTAAATTTTTTATGATAAAATCTCTTTAAAAAATCTCAAAAAACAAGATCTTCAAAAAAGATAAATTTCTTTCCAAAAGTTTTGTTTGAAAAAATATTTTTCAAAGAATTTCTCCTGAATTTTTTAAAATTAAAATTTTATTATTAACTACCTAGGTATAGGTGTTTCAAAAGAAAAATTCTCGGGAAAAAAAATGAAAAAAAAAAAAAATTTAATAGGTAAGGATGAAAAATTAAAAATATAATGAACTTGAAACTATTTCCCAAAAAATCTAAGTTGAATTTGACGTCAATAATTTTTATTCATTCTGAAACTTAAATTTTTAAATTAATCTATTCATATTTACGGCAAACTGAGTAGGCAAATTAACATACATCATATTTGCGGCAAACCAAATAGGCAACTTATTATACTTCGATGTGATACATACGAGTAAATTCTCATTAATTCCAAAAAATTGATGATCAAATCCAGTGGTCCTCAATTATGTTTTGCTCATGTACCCCTTTTTGAAAACAATTTTGCGAGTATCCACTCCCCAGAAAATAAATTAGCATGGGCACCCGCACTTTTTTTATAAGGTAGCAACTCTTGGCTAGTTTTTTTTTTTTTTTTTTTTTGAAGAAGGAAATCATTTTATATTTTATTAGAAAAAAGCTGTGAAAATTCTGCATTAAAATTTATTTTTCATTAAAAATCACCATATCCTATTAATTTATGAAAAAAAATTCTCAGAATAAAATTATCTGGGGATAAAAAAAATCACCTTTTTTGCATGAAATTCTTTTAAAAAATCAAAAAAAGCACATTCGAAAAGCATGTTTATGAAATACATAAGTAGAAGTACCTATTATAACACCTGAAATTTATTTCATCAGAAAAATTAAATTTTTTCATAAAAAAACCTCGAAAAATCAAAAAAAAAAAAAATTATCCCAAAAACGAGAAATTTCATTATGAAAAAAATAATGGAAATAAAAATCCAAAAAATTGAAAGATTTCTTATTTCAAAAAAATCAAGCGATTTTTTTCTTTAAAAAATGAGAACTACTTTCACTTTAGAAAAATTTGATATTTTTTCCCAAAAAATAAAAAATATTCTTATATTATCTAAAAAAAAAAAATTCACTTCAATAATTGAAAGACTTTTCATTCAAAAAAAAAAAGAAAATGAATAATTATTGTTTTATTCAAAAAAAGAAATCTACTCTGCCCCAAAATTATTATTTTTTAATGAAAAATATTTATACTCTCAAAAATGAGAAATTCTATCTTACAAAAAATATCCAGAAAATTGGAAGATTTTTTCCAAAAAAAAACATTTTCTAAAAAAATAAAAATAAAAAATATTTGTATTCCAGAAACTTTGAGAAATTGTTCTAAACATATATTTTTTTAAATAATTAAAGGGAGTTCTTTTTAAATTAAAAAACACCATTCACTTTTCTTTTCTTTTTTTGAAAATCCGACAAAAAAAGCGTTTACATTTTTTACAAATAAAAAATAATTTTTCTTAGAACTCTATAGCAAATTTCCCGAGCATCATATCCATGCCCCAGATGTCCACTGCCCATTTCCTCAGAACAAGCGCCTGCGATAAACCTCCAAAAAAGTTACGTCCAACGAAATAACGTTATTTATCAAACAAACGAGATTAAAACTTTGGAAATAAAGACGGAAAAGGTCCTTCAAAACCGGACACATAGATAAACGTTGGGATTTTCAAAAGTAAACAAACAAAACAAAAAGCCTGATAAATCAATTAATTTATCTTTTCCGCGAATATAAATAATAAAGGAAAACTGGAAAACAGGAAAAAAGCTGTAAAACTTTGCAACCTTCGCAATGTTGATAGAAAAACTTCGTCAGTCGAGACATTTAAAACGTGTTCAACAAAGAGAAGATTTTTTTCTAAATTTGTCCCGTTTGAAAACCGTACATGAAAATTCATCATTGATGGTTCAACGTACTTTTTTTTTTTTTTTTTTAAATCACAAGGAGCTTACTTATCTGAAATCGGAATGAAATCTGATAACTTTTTTTTACGTATTTGGTTCTTTCTTTTTCAAGGTTTCGTAATAAATTAATCGATTAATCAATTTTCGTTCGGAAATTTAATTCAGCCAAACGGATAGCTTCGTTTTCAATCGTATGTGGTGGTTTTCTTTACACATTGAGAGGAAAATTGAATCGATGGAGGGTCTTTTTTTCGAAAATGACTTATTTTTTTCTCATTTATTTCTATATAGATTGTAAGAGTTCAAAGCGAGAGGATATTCGTAGCTCGGACATTTTTATACTCGTAGATAAGCTCCGAACAGATGAAACAATATCTCTTTTCTTCGAGAAGAAATAAAACAAAAGGAATCGAATCCTAAGAGTACGTTTCTATTAATTTCTACATCGAAACGACTAGAAACGACACTAACGATTCCGCAGAAATAAATAGTTGAGCATATGTCTCAAGATGAGAAGCTCTCAAAGGTGAAATACAAGTAGATTAGGTGGCCCTTATTTTGGACTTACGAATTTTTTGGTTTCGTCTCACACATTTTTTTCTTCTTCAAATTAAAAAATGATTCAAGTATTATCTTTTGCTCTGCCCTAATTGATTTTTTTTTGGGTCATCTCTCGCGTGTTTTTTTTTTTTTTTTAAATCAGAAAATGATTTAAGTATTATTTTTTAATTCATCCTCACCAACGAAAAAATTGACAAATTTTCAAAATCTTGCCTCTTCTTTTGATTTTAGTCCATCAAAGTTGTTTCTTTTCATGAGAAATTATTCTTAATGTTTTATTATTCCCACAAACCGAATTTTAAGTGATGCCACTAGCCCCCATTTCGAAAAAAAATCAGGGAAAGCCAGTGGCGTTACTTAAAATTTAGTAGAAAAAAAAATTAAAAATACGGAATAATCTTCTAATAAAAGGTAACTTTTTTTTTTTTTTTTTTTTTTTGAAAATTGGAGGCTTTCAAGGTATTACTTGAAATTAGCTTGAGTGAAATAAAAAATTGGGAACTAATTCCCATAAAAAAGGACAAAAGTAAAAAAAAAAACAAGATTTTGAAAATCAACTAATGTTTTCATTTTTCTGATAAGGTGACCAAGGCCACTTTAAATTCAGTTAAGAGAAAAAATAATAAAAAAATTGCAAAATATTTTCCCATAAAAATAAAGAAAATTGGGGGGGGGGGGGGTTAAATAAAAAAAATTGAGTAGCAACTTTTTTTTGAGTCTGTGATGTATCCTCATTCTTCATTCATATTTATTCGACTCCCTCCAAAATTCTATGTTATTTTTGGAAATGAGGGGGGGGGTATCATAATTTTCTCCAAAAAAATGAAAACAACTTTTTTTTTACAAATTTGATTTGCTATAATTACTTATATAGTTATGACACCCGGTAAACACACCGTATGCGAATCGCGTGCTAATAGAATGCTACATTCGCATCTATCACATACGAATAGCATACGAAAATAGCGTACTATTAGCATATCAAAAATGTCCGCTTTTTTAGCGGCTAATTTCGAACGCTAATAGTGCGCGAAATTAGCAGCGAATGTAGCGTTCTATTCGCTGTTAATTCGCTGGCGATTAGAGTTCGAAATTCGCTTCTAAAAGCAGCCAAATGATATATTGACGATTTCCACTCAGCAGTAAGTTAATTATTTCGAAAATACATCTCATTTGTGATCGCAAATCTGTGTAAAATGAAATTATGCCGAATGGTAAAGATTTTGACCTACCTAGTAGTGGTGTTTGATAAAAATAAGTAGGGCGTAGGTATTTCAATTTACAACTTTTTTCATAAATTTTTTTGATGGACCCTATACCTTCTTCTATTTTGAATAATAAATATTAGATGAAATTAGAAGGGAGGGAGGGAGGGAGGGGTCCAATCTTAATTTTTATGAAAATCAAAATTATTTCCAAGAATTTAATCTACAACTTTTGTTTGAAAAATTTCTCAATTGTGAGAGGGAAGAAGGGCTGGCCCAACTGAAATTTTTGCCAAACAAAAGTTGTAGATTGAAATCCTAGAAATAATTTCGATTATTATAAAAATTTCGATTTGACTCCTTTCTTTCTAATTTCGCATAATATGTACTTATACTGCTTCAAACAGGAGAAGGCAGAGGAACAATTTTATTGAAAAATTTTATAACACTGATAAGACGTCGAAAATTTTTACGTACGATTTTATAAAATTTCATTTCACACAGATTCACAATCACAAATAGATATACATTCAAAATAATTAACTTACTGCTGAGTGGAAGTCGTCCACGAAACTCAATCTTCGTCTCCATTCTTGTCATTTTGATCAAATCATTGGGATTTTTATTTAAAAAGAAGAAAAAACATCAATCAAAACACAAAATCCCCCAACAAAATCAATAAAACTAGAAAAATATTCAGTTTATTGTTAATAAGTCACTGCAACAATCTCAAGTACGAGTATACACGTTCATGCTTGAAAATGATTTCTCTCGTTCATAAAAAATATTGAAAGACATATTGTCGCCAAAATCGTATGCGATTCGCAAGCGAATATCGCACTAATATCGTATGAAATATCTGCACGTTTCCCAATGCGATTTTAGCATACGATTCGTAAGTGAATATCGCGCTAATTTCGTACGGAAGATGTACGTATTTTTAAATGCGATTTTAGCACGATATTCGTTCACGAATAGTATACGAATTTATCTCAGAAGATTTTCCTCGATTTTCACGTTGATTCCGCATTCTATTCGTATGCGAATAGACCGCGATTTTCGTATCTGCTATTTTAGCATACGAATAGCACACGGTGTGTTTATCGGGCAATTTTTATGTTTAAATGCATATTTCAAGAGTTATAAAAAAAGAGAGTACTTCTGAGGAGAGGGAGGGATCCAATCAAAATTTTTATAAAAACCAAAAATATTTTCAGAATCTCAATCTACAACTTTTATTTGAAAAATTTTTGAATTCTCATCCCTTAATTTTTATTATGTAATATCTTCGGAGTGTTATGCAAAATTGATGGGGAGAGAGGGGTCCAATTGAAAACATTTTCAAACAAAAGTTGTAGCTTGAAGTCTTCAAAATAAGTTTAGTTATTACAAAAATTTCGATTGGACCCCTACCTCTCCTCCAATTTTGAATATCAAGTATCTGTGTAGTATTGGACTTGGTATAAAAATTTCAAAAATTCATAATGTCGTTATCTATGTTTACGCAGTTCTTAAAAATAACTCCAAAAGATTTGGTCCAGTTTTTATATCAAAGATAGAACATCCCGAGCAGCACACTCGATCGATAATATCGAAAGTTGAAACGTATCGATAAAAAATCGTTTAAAAATCTAAAGATGTTCTCACGATATAATACAGATTTAGCTGTACGATTTTATAGGCAAAAAATCTAAAAACTATCGAATTCGATAGTATTACGATTTTAGGACGATATTCGTCAACGATACTATCGACAAAGAATATTAAATTTATCGAATCCGATTTTCCACCGATTTTGTGCAGATATTTGAAACTATATTATCGACAAATAATCTGAAATTTCTCGAATTCGATTTTTTAACGATTTTGTGAAGATATTTGAAACTATATTATCGACACGTAATCTGAAATTTCTCGAATTCGATTTTTCAACGATTTTGTGCAGATATTTGAAACTATATTATCGACACGTAATCTGAAATTTCTCGAATTCGATTTTTCAACGATTTTGTGCAGATATTTACAACTATATTATCGACAAATAATCTGAAATTTCTCGAATCCGATTTTCCAACGATTTTGTGCAGATATTTACAACTATATTATCGACAAATAATCTGAAATTTCTCGAATTCGATTTGTTAACGATTTTGTGAAGATATTTGAAACTATATTATCGAAAAAGAATATTAAATTTATCGAATTCGATTTTTTAAAGATTTTGTGAAGATATTTAAAACTGTATTATCGACAGATTATATGAAATTTCTCGAATTCGATTTTTCAACGATTTTGTGACGATATTTAAAACTATATTATCGACACATTATATGAAATTTATCGACTTCGATATTTCAACGATTTTGTAACGATAGTTGTAGAAACTATATTGATTTTTTTCTAGTCAAAAAATACCTACTTTATATTCAAAATTGGATGGGAAGAAAGGGCCAAATCGAAATTTTTATAATAACCAAAATTAAATCCAGAATATTATTCTACAACTTTTGTTTGAAATGTTTTTTCAATTGGACCTCATCTCTAGCCTCTATTATTTTGCATTTACCTACTTACGTGTAACAGTAATATGCGAAATCAAAATTGAAAAAATTTTCAAACAAGTTATCTAGTTTTTTTGGTTTACTAGGTATTTTACTTGAAACCAGATCGTTCTAAAATAAAATTTTACCAAGTTCAATACTACGATTACTATGTGAATACTTAGTATTTGAAATTGAACGGGAGGGAGGCGCCCAATCGAAAATTTTGTAATGACCAAAATTATTCTTAGAACTTTAAGCTACAACTTTTGTTTGAAAATTTTTTCAATTGGACCTCTCCTTCTCCTCCAATTTTGCATAATACTCCGTTGATACTTATTCAAAATTGGAGGAGCGGAGGAAAAAGGGGCCAATTTGAAAAAATTTTCAAACAAAAGTTGTAAATTAAGGTCCTAGAAATAATTTTAGTTATTATAAAAATTTCAATTGGACCCCTCCCTCTTCTCCAATTTTGCATAAGATGTTTGAATATTATAATCCAATTCGTATTATGCGAACGAACTCCGATGTTCGCAACAGACGCTTGTTTTGGTAGAAACTGCTGTATTTGGAACGAAATTCGCCAGCCTTAAGCGTAACTACGACTTCAAACTCGCCAGCCGGTCTTGAAAATGTGCGCGCGCATATACCCATATATGCTAAATTATCTACAAAAAATCGATAGAATATCGAAACTAGATAATCTACAAAAAATCGTAATACAAAATCGATAGAATATCGAAATAAAAAATCGATAGAATATCGAAACTAAATCGAAATAAAAAATCGACAGAATATCGAATTCGATAAAGTGTCGCGTTAGTTCCGCATAAATCGTGTAATTATCTTTCGATTTATAGATAGGTTATCGATGAAGTATCTAACTATAATCTTGAGATTTTTAAAAGAAAAATCGTTCGTTTTTATCGAAAGTTTATCTGTTGATGGATTTTGCCAACTATAATTCATCGATAATCTGTCGATATATCGAAAGATAATTTCACGATTTATGCGGAACTAACGCGACACTTTATCGAATTCGATATTCTGTCGATTTTTTATTTCGATAATTTGTCGAGTGTGCTGCTCGGGATTATTTATTTTCAAATTGCCAAATTCACGAATTATTTTTCAAGTGAATATATTCCATTTTTTTCTCCAACTCCAGCATAGGCAACAGTAACAAAACAAATTCAAACAGGCTGCTAATTTTGGAAGAACAATGATGAAATGGGCGAGAATCTAGTCGATACTTCGAAGCTTGGGTCGGTCGCCTTGTTCGCAGAGAATAAAACTAGTAAAACGTTAAATTGTCAGAAATTGCCAAATAGGCGATAAATCACCACGTTTAAAAAGTTATTTCCAAAACGCTAGTTCGACCGTAATTTCGCACTACAAAACTAATGAAATTAATAATTCAATCGATGACACGACTGAAGGAGAAAAGCCGTTAAGCAAACTGTTGCTTTGCGTTGCTATTCGAAAATCAAAAGGCATCGAATGGAAGCAAGTCTAAAAGTTGGCAATGTCAGAGTTTTTATCGGTATTTCATAAACGGGCGGAGTGACGCAGGGCGAGATGGGGGGAGGGGGTCGAGAAGCAAGACGAAGACAGTGGTGTAGATATTCGGCAACGATATACATCAGCGACAGCTAGGAAAAGGTAGGAAAGTTAACAATGGCAAGGCCGGAGGTGTGGTACCGGGGTCGTTCTATATCGATTATGGGGATGCACACAGGTGCTATTCAGCTAAACTTTACTCAAAACGCACCACTTTCTCGTCGTTAATCTTTCGCTCTCTTAGAGTTGGTAGTTTAGCATTTCGGAAGCGACGCTGCTGCGGGCGTTGCGGGCGCTGCGACGTGCACTTATTTTACACGGCGGTACGGCGCAATGACAATCTATCTTTTTAATTTACTGATCACAATGTACGTATTTAAGTCGTGCTGCGGTTAAGTCGATGAAATTTATCGCTCGGTAAATTCCCTTCTTCTTTTGCCCTCCCCTTCCTTCCTTTCTTCCTTCCTTCGAAGGAAATGAAAATGTGATAAATTTCCTGCGAAACGAACACACTTCACTTAGACAACTATCCCAACAGATAATCGAATTTCTAAAATTCATTTCATTCGTATAGGCATATCCAATACCTACCTAAGTGAATAAAATTGGCATCTAAAAAAAATTCTCTATTACCTTGGTAACCGAATACTCGCCCTAAACTGGTAAAATATTTCTGATAAAAAGCTCGATAAAGAAAAAAAAAGTCGTAAATTTTCGCATCACTCTCGTCCCCGCCACTTGGCTCATTTTCCATCAACCTGGCGAGACCAAGACCACGCGTTGAATTATCGGTAAAAATGAAAAGCCATAGAACTCGCGTACCACAGAAATAACGGCTGACAAAAAAACACAAGGACCTTTTATTCTATTTTTGATATCGTCGAAGTACATTAGCACATTTTTTCCTACCAAACTTTACAGAAGCGCGATAGTGTACTGTGTAAACACATTTCGAATATAGCGCCAAAAAAAAAAAACATTTTCGACAACTTGGCTGTTTTTTTTTTCCTCTTCTTTATTTTATGTTTACTTGATAAAGTCGGATTTTTATAATGTTATTTCATGCTCGAACATTTTTTTCCCTCGTGTAATCGAATTTCTTCTTCGGGTTTTCGCGTCTCGTACCCTGCATGTGTGCGTATGTATTGAGTCGAAATTAAACATGTGCTGTTTTTCAGGCACTGGCAACGCCGCGTTAGCCTCGTCCCTTATTCGAGGATAAAATATCTTCGCGATTATCGTCCCATAAACACGAGTGGATCACCGCAGTAGGTACTGTTTTTTTGGACATCATCGAAATTTACTATACGTGATATTCGAAATTGGAGGGGAGGGAGGGGTCCAATCGAAATTTTTGTGATAACCAAAATTATTTCTAAAATTTCAATCAACAACTTTTGTTTGAAAATTTTTTCTATTTGATCCCCCCCTCCCCACCGATTTGGCATAACACTACGAAGATATTAATTAAAAATTAGAGGAGTGAAGGAGGAAGGGACCCATTGAAAAATTTTCGAATAAGAGTTGTAGATCAAGATCTTAATGATATTTTTGGCGTTACAAAAATTTTGATTGAATCCCTCCCTCTCCTCCGATTCCACATAGCATCAGGTAGAGGGAGGGGTCCAATTGAATTTTTTTTCAAACAAAAGTTGTAGATTGAGGTCCTAGAAATAATTTTGGTTATAACAAAAATTACGATTGAACCCCTAACTTCTCTCCAATTTTGCATAATATGACATAGATACTTTATTAAAAACTGGTGAAGGTAGGGGTCCAATTGAAAAAATTTTCAAACAAAAGTTGTAGCTTGAAGTCTCAAAAATAATTTTTGTTATCACAAAAATTGCGATTAGACCCCTCTCTTCTCTCTAATTTTAAATATCAAGTATCTATGTAATATTTCAATTTCACTTCGTAAACTTTTTATGGTGCCAAAAAACCAGTACTGCGTCGATCCAATCGTCAATAAACAGCCTAGTGTGTTAATTTTTATAGCCAAAATCAAGTCGAAAGGGTCGTTCGAATGCTGCCCATCCTATCGTAGGGTATAATACGAATGTTTGAAACTTTATGCCAATTAAAATCGTTTAATCTTCGTCTCGATATATACAAATTACTATGTATTTTGATGTTCGACTTTGAAATTTGGTATTATACGAGCGGACAAAAAATTCGCTTTTCAATTTATAACCGTGAAATTCATTCGAATGCTCGATGTTTCTATCTTTCCAGTGAAATAACAAGTTTATTTAATCGCCCACACCATCGAACTCGATGTCAATTTTAAACGATTGTATGTAATTTGTTTTAAATATCGTTGTAGGCGTTCGAGTTGAATTTGAAACACAGTTTCATTTTCACCCAGTGCCGATGAATTTTCCTCTATATATATTTTTCACCTGAATGTAGAATAATAAGGTTTCCCAGCCGTGTTTATATTTGCTCAAAATGGTAGTAATAAAATAAACGATGAAAAATAAATAATTACGAGTGTATACCTAGATAAAAAGAGATTCTTATGTTATAGAAAATGAAATGCTCGAAAAGACTGAAATGAATTAATGCTCGTGTTTGATAAGAATTGAAAAAAATCACCAGTTGATTTTAAATCTTCATCGTTCGGATTTAATAAATTCCAGACATAAATGAAGTATATTGTTGCGTTCAATCTGAAATGACCGAGCTGAACTCATTTAAATTCACAACGTGTAAATCAGAAATTTTCATCGTTACGTTTTTGTTGGGGATTGTTCAAGTTTCTGGTCTTGAACTTTTCCATCGATCCTTTTTAGCTGTCTCACGGTTTTCTCGAGATAAATGATGGAGGATAGCTGGGCTTGACTTGGAGGGGAAAAAACAACATAAAATTGAATTGGAAAAATGTACTAAATCTATACGAGAAGTTGTAGTCGAGAAACGAACAAATTTTCAACTCTCGCTCAAATTGTTGGATTTGATGTTTGTCATAATTCTTTTTAATGTCATCTTTGTCAGAACAGACATCAAAGCGAGATTTGAAAAATAAAAAAGCAAGTTTATCGAAAGAAGTATAATATACTTACAAGAAGGAACCGAAAATTCTTCATTTATGAAATAGTACCTTTTCACCACAGGCAACTTTTCAACATACTTGTTTTGAAGTAATTTTTAGAAATTTTGTACAAACCCATTTTGGGGGACCCATAAATTTTTTTTTCTGTTGAATGCATAGCGTTGACAAGCGAAATTTTCCAAGACCTATGTATGACGCCATTTTGATTTTTCATCTATGCAGTTTTGAAGAAAAATTGGAAATTAAATTCATCTTGCTTTTTTTTTTTTACAAAAAATAATTTTTGAATTTTGAAAAATAAAATACATGGAGTTTTCAAAAAAAGAAAATTATTTTCATTTTGCACTTTGATAGTGGCATTTTGCAGAAAATATTGATAGATTTATTAGAAAATGAAAAATTTCAAGTGTCAAAATTGAAGAAAAACACGACTTTTGCTTAATGCTCCGTTTCCAGAGAAACTATGCAACCCACAAGATTTTTCCGAGAATATTTTAAATTCGGTAGAGTCTGGTTTGCAGTCTGACCAGAGGGTTTTGCAAAATTTTAATTTGCTGACGATTTCTTTCGAGTTGACTGGAATACAACGATGAAAATTATGAGAAAGTTTGATAAAATCGGAGGGAAAGTAGGAATTTTCCAAAATCCTCTAGTCAGACTACAGACCAGACTCTACTAAATAAAAAACATTCTTAGAAAAATCTTGTGGGTTGCATAGTTTCTCTGAAAACGGGGCATTAGGCAAAAATCGAGTTTTTCTTCAATTTTGACACTTAAAATTCTTCATTTTCTAAAAAATCTATCATTATTTTCTGCAAAATGCAGGCCCAGATTTAGGGGGGGGCAGCGGGGCCATGGCCCTGGGGCCCATCATCAAAAGGGGCCCTTCACTGAAAAGGGGCTACCGGCAGATCACTTAAAAATTGAAAATTACAAGAGGCAAGAGGGCCTTCAGTAATTATATGGTCCTGGGGCATTTTTTTCCTAAATCCGGCCCTGGCAAAATGACACCATCAAAATGCAAAATGAAAATAATGCATAGATGAAAAATCAAAATGGGTCATACTCTTACATATGTAGGTCTCACTTATTATGCCCGACCCTTAAAAAAATTACTTAGATTGAAAAAAAAAAATTAAAAACAGTTTTCTTCGAATATTTTCAATTTTTCAGATTTTTTTCAGATTTGTTTAAACGCAATTTTTTAAAATTTCATTTCAAAACAGAACAGCAATTTTTCAAATTTCATTAAAAGTTTGTCAACTTTTTTAAACATATTCCCAAAGAAAATTTTTGAAAATTTAGTTTGGGGTAATTTTTTTCAACATTTTTTTTGTCATTGTGAAAATTACAATAAAAATTTTATTTAAAAGCCCATGTTTCAAATTTCGTTTAAAAACATTAAATGAAAACTTTTTTTTTTTTTTTTTTTAAATGAAAAGATCTTAATTTTTTTCATCCTACAATGTTTTACAGTTTTCCCAAATTTTTTAGATTTTGCTCAAGAAGAAACTTGACTGATTTTTAAAAAATTAATTAAATTTTTTTTTGATATACCTAGTTTTACATCAAAAGTAACATTTTGGGTCACCTTTGATCCGATTTTGATAAAGGTCCATCTGTCTGCGAAACTTGAAAATTTATATACGACACGTAAAAATGAAATCACCCCCCCCCCCCAACCTCGGCGTCAAAGTACGTTTTTCAAAAAAATCATAAGAGCATTTTTCATGGAGAATTTGGTGTAAAATATTTTATGTTATTATCATTTTTTCAAAAAAAAAAAAAAAAAAAAATCAACATATTTTTGAAAATATAATGATGAAAAATGCAGTGGCGAGATGAATTTCACCCCTATCATACGACACAAACGACCTACACAATACGACATCGATTTATAACACAATATTGAAGGGGGCATCAAATAAACTATCTACCAATTTCCGAAAAACAATTTTTGCTATAATTTGTTCGGATAAAATTCGTAATTTTCCTGGACTAATATTGTTTTTTAAACATCGATTCTTTTTAACCTATTTTTTATTATGCATAGAGTCATAAAAAATAAAAACAAATTACAACATTGTCAAACACGCTGAAACACAATCGATATGAAATAAGTTGTTTGAGAAGCATAACAAATCACAAAGAAATTACTTTTTCCATCGTTATGTAAACCAACGGCTCTGAAGGTCCGAACTCAGAATTATGGTGTAACTCTTCTTTGTAGCAAATACACCGAAGAGTTTTCAAATATGGAAATATTCTCGTTCAGGTCCCTTTGAACTGTACATCAATCCGCTTTTATACGCAAACCGTGCAGCGAATGTACATAACTCGATAGATACGACATTTTTGCAGTTTACTTCGAACGATGCTTTCATCCTTCAATATTCATGGCAGAAAAATTGTTCCACGTAATCGAGCACGTACTTCATATACTCGTAGATATCTCAGCGTGGATGAAATTTTTTTAATCTTGCCATTCACCGCATATACCTACCTACTTGTAATTTTATATCAAAATGATTTTTTTTTTTTCAATTTGTTGAAAAAGAAATCGATAATTATACGTACTCTATGATGAGAAATAGGAAACAAAATTTAAACTCTCGATTGACATATCGCACAAATGTGAGGAAGAATCTTTCGAAGCCACAGGCAGAAAAAAAATGAAACTCCATCTTGAAACAATTGATAACAAATAACGCAACGAAATTCAATCTATCACGAAATGTTTTCAAAAGCAAAGAACTTTCATACAAGGGATATAATAAAAGCCGTATATCTTATTACTCGAGACTATCTACAGTTGTTGCGGATCTTTCTCGGTGACAGCTTCTCCCAGCAATTCACACAATCAAACCTATGTACTCGTAACATGAAAATTCCAACGTTTATTTCAACGAAGCAAACAAAACCTACGATATGTGGCATACACTCGTCTAAAATAGATCTATTTACTAACTTATTATTATAATATTCTAAAGCATACTTATTCGTTGGCTTAGCTCGTTCACTGAAATACAGGGTGTCCTAGTTAAGAATAACATCCTTCAACCTGGTAAGAGGGCAACTTATTTCAACAACGTGTATGTATGATTGCATACCCTTACTATTGAAGGGTCTGAGATACTGCATGATGAAAAAATTATTTTTCATTTTTTCATTTGAAATTAAAAATTTATTTTTTCTGATTGGATACAGATAGAAAGGTGAAACTTGTGGAAAATAAAGTAGGATAGTTGCAATAATGTCTGAAAAAATTTTCATCAAAATCGATGCAATACTCGTGTTTAACAAACTATTTTTAACAAAAATATTGGGTAAAAAAATTTGAAATTTTGAAATTAAAAAAAAAAAATTCCGTCATTAACCTAGTTATTTTTTGTCAGCAGATGATTCCCCTCTACTTCCTCTACAAAATGTTCCTCAGCATTATCTTCTTATCTCTTTTAGTTTTTGAATCAGAATTTTTTTATTGAGTACAAATTGATAAACATTAAACTTTGAAAAAATTTTAACCTACATGTCGAATCATAAATAAATTTTTCACTCAAAAACTAAAAGAGATATGAAGATGATGCTGAAGAACATTTTGTAGAGGAAATAGAGGGGAATCATCTGCTGTCAAAAAATAACTAAATAATTTGTTGAACACTCTATTTCATCGATTTTGATGAAACTTTTTTCAGACATTACTGCAACTCTCTTATTCATTTTCCTAATCAGAAAAAATAAATTTTTAATTTCAAGTGAAAAAATGAAAAATAATTTTTTCACTATGCAATATTTCAGCCAGGGCTGGTTGAACAGAACAGAACAGAACAAAAAAGAACAGAACAGAACAAGATGACTCTCTGAACAAAAAACAAAGAACAGAACAAAACAAAATAATTCTCTGAACAAAAAACAAAAAACAGAACAGAACAAATCGTTTTTTTTTGTTCTGTTCATGTTCTCAAGTTCCTTTTCCCCCTTTTTTTGGTGTTTGAGAATTGTGATATTACGATTACGAATTTACGATTTATTATTTTATTTTTTTCATATCTTTGATGGTACTGATAGGAAGCGTTAGCATCATTCATAAATTGACTATCAGGACTGGTTGAATAGAACAGAACAGAACAATATAATTTTCTGAACAAAAAACAAAAAACAGAACAGAACAAAATAATTCTCTGAACAAAAAACAAAAAACAGAACAGAAAAGAATAATTCTCTGAACAAAAAACAAAAAACAGAACAGAACCAAACCAATCGTTTTGTTCACCAGCCCTGATCTCAGCCCCTTCAATAGTAAGGGTATGCAACCATACCCACACGTTGTTAAAATGAGTTGCCCTCTTACCAAGTTGAAGGATGTTATTCTTAACAGGGACACCCTGTATGCAATTCGTATATTAAAAATGAACCGAGATTTATATATATATATATATATATAGGCCTTTATCATTTTAGTGCAAATGAGATTGACATTTTTAGCTACCTTTATGAATAAATTTACTCGGTAAATGCGATTTTTGACAACTACCTCGATCAAAATAGGCTAATGAAAATTGACAATAGTCGTCTAGGGAATAGTTCGAGTTAAAAAGGCGAACTTCTTAAAGTTTCAGGAATCTTAATTAGCGACATTTTTTATTCGACGTGTCGAGCTAGAGTCATTCGAGAACTCGAATGATTTGCCAAAAAGGCTAGAATTTCGTTGGTTTTAGCTGCGGTATGTTTGAAGTGGTGACGTCCTCGAAACAGGTTGTGTAATCGAAATAAGCGTTAAAAGGTGAAATACCTACCGCAAGGTGAGAATATTTACGAGTTCATTAATAACATCGTCCCATTATCGTGTTAACAATTTCCATTTTGGATTTTCACCATGCCTCGTGTTTTTTTTTTCACTCGAGCTTGAAAGATAATCAATATGTACGAACAAAAGAAAGATCAAAACCAAACGATGGAAATTGCTTAACGCGATGGTGTAAATTCCGGTGAAAAAAGTACCAGGCCGAACATAATTTAAAAACAGCTTTTTGCTAACAAAAAAGATAGCAAGTTTGGGAGGAAAAAAGCTGAAGGTTTTTCATTTAAGTTGCGTCTCTTCTTTTTTTCTTCTTCTTTTTTTTCTACGGACGTCATAAAACGGCTTTTAACCTGTTGCTGGAAAATTTCCTATGCGTTAGTCAAACAATTTATAGCCACCAAATCCGTACACTCGAGTGCGACCACGTACGTTTTTTCCATTCACCTTTTAGTTGGCCGTAAAATCTAGCAGAAAGTTTGTACAACTGGATAAGATTTCTTTGTACTGGGTGCTTTTCGTGTCGCGAAAGAGAAATGAAGATAGTCGGCTTTATTACAGGGCTTTTGTCAGCAACACGAGGCAGATTTTTAATTACACCAGTGTCGGCTCTCTTAACCCTGTCGACGTGATAATTTGCAAAAAATTAAGCAAATCTATAAAAAGTGCCGCTTTCCACGGTGTTTTTCTTATTTACTTCTAACCCTTATTTTAATTTCGGTGCAAGAGCCGAGACCGAGTGTTGCACTCTATATCGCGTCGTCGTTTGAGTAATTTCGTCTAATTTAATGAGAGATTTCATTCGTAAGCGGGTAATTCTACTTAAACATCCATTACTTTGAAAAACAAGCGAGATAGTACGATTAATCAGCCGCCTAACGTTTATGGCGCGAGAGATCCTAGTTGGAATGCTGTTTCTTTGTTATGCGCCAAATGAGCTTTATTAAATAGATAAAAGCTCGACGTGATTTTTAATTTAGAAAATAATTACAATAGCGAGTATAGTATTTGTAATTTTGGCATCGTGTTAGTTCGACGATGATGCATATCGGAATTTGTGGAACGTGCGAATTTTTCGGGTTATACGTTCTGTTAGCAACTGCTCTCTCACCTCGTACGAAGTGGAGGATTCGTAGTTGTTGTTTGGAGAGGTTCAGTAATTGCGTTTGGTGAACTTCTTATGTAGGTACATTTTTGAACACATGAATCTCAAAATTCTATCTAAGAAAACATTTCTCAAAAAATTCAAATTTTCAATGGAATTTTTATTATTATTTTTTTTTATTAATATTTTCCAATACTTAAGTGTAGCAGATATGTATCTACTTGGCCCATATTAAAATCATTCATAATTTCCTTACTTTAAAGTAGTCTATTCTCTATTTCTCATTTTTCCCTTATGATACTTCGAGTAACCCTGAATCACACCCCCTCCCTTTTTCGGAAAAATGAAAAATTGATTGATTTTCAAAATCTTGCCTTTTTTGGTTATAACTTATAACAAACTCATCAAAGCTGTTCACTTACATGACAACTGATTCCAAATTTTTTATTTGCCTCTCAACTGAATTTCAAATTGTAATGTTTTTATTTTTGTAAAGAAGGAGCGAGTAGGGGCACCTTAAATTCAGTGGAGATAAATAAATGATAAGGAACTATTTTCTCTTAAAAATGAACAACTTTCAAAAAGAAAAAACATTATTTCCTTATTGAAGAAGCTAAGAATTTTTCAAGAAAGATTTTTCAAGTTTTGTATCAGAGATTTTTTAAAATGGTTTTTGGATTTTTTTTTTTTTGAAAAACACTTTCCAAAAAAAAATTTATTTCAAGAAAAAAATAGTATCAAATGAAATTCTTTCATGAAAAATTAAAAAAAAAAATTTAAAAACATTTCTTAGATTTTTCAAAGAATTATTTTCATTAAAATCTTTTTTATTGACATTAGGCATTCCCTTCAATTTTTTTTTTTTTTTTTGGAAGTATTCAGAATTGTTTATTTAGGTGACTTATTTTTCATGAACATTTCAAGGATCAGCTAAAAATAAAATTTTCAGGAAGAAGTATTTTTTTTAGTTCTTAGAAAAAAATCAATTTTGACAGAAAAAATTGGAGAATTTTTTTAAAATTTTGTAAAACACAATTATTTATTAAGAAACAAAAATATTTGGAAATGAAAAAAATAAAAATTCAAAAATTTAATAATTTTTAGACATTTTGTCAGAAATTTGGAAAATCGTAAAAATTTTGAATTTTTTTAATGACTGACAAAATACCAAAAAGCCTTTCGTGCATCAACTAACTCTCAATGTAACACAATCTAACCCAACCTGATTAAAAAATGTCTGACTAATAAAAAAATTTCCAAGTTTTTTAATGTCTGACAAAATGTCTAAAAATTCTAAAATTTAAAAAAAATTTCCAATATTTTTAATGACTAACAAAATAGTTAACCCAATCTGGTGTCGGAATTTTCTGTCTTTTTTTAGTTTGGTCATCATAAAAGCATATATTATGCTAAAAAAAATAATTTCTTCAAAAACATGTTTTCGAACAAAATATGTACATATCTTTAGACATTTTGTCAGAAATTTGGAAAATCGTAAAAATTTTGAATTTTTTTAATAACTGACAAAATACCAAAAAGCCTTTCGTGCATCAACTAACTCAATGTAACACAATCTAACCCAACCTGATTCAAAAATTTTATTAGTTTAAAAATGTCTGACTAATAAAAAAATTTCCAAGTTTTTTAATGTCTGACAAAATGTCTAAAAATTCTAAAATTTAAAAAAAATTTCCAATGTTTTTAATGTCTAACAAAATAGTTAACCCAATCTGGTGTCGGAATTTTCTGTCTTTTTTTTAGTTTGGTCATCATAAAAGCATATATTATGCTAAAAAAATAATTTCTTCAAAAACATGTTTTCGAACAAAATATGTACATACTTATCTTCTAGAAAAAAATTTACACACTTAATAAATTCTTCAAAAAAATTACTTATTTTTCCATAAAAACTGAAAAATTGCGATTTTTTAATGAAAATTTAGTTGTACAAAATTCATAAAAATATGTACATAGCTAAGTATTTTTTATGATTTATTTTTTGAGAATTATTTGGGTAGTTTAGCCAAAAGCTTACCTATAGTTTAATGATATTTTTTTTTTAGAAAAATTGCGTATAAAAAAAATTGTTGGAGAAAATTGTTGTTCCCAAAAATAAAAATTCAGCTTATAATTTATTCATTTTTTCAATGAAACAATTTTGAAAAAATTCGTTCAAAAAGATCATGCACGTTAAAAAGTTGAAAAAAAATCGATTCATATTTACGGCAAACTGAGTATGCAAATTAACATACATCATATCATCATATTTACGGCAAACTGTGTAGGCAAATTTACGTACATCATACCATTATATTTACGGCAAACCGAATAGGCAACTTATTATACTTATGTATTCTTGGATTTTTTTCAACTTCAAGAAAAGTGGATTTAAAAAAATAATAATTTCAAAGAAATTTTATTTTTACAAAAAAAATATATAATTATATATATGTGACCCGGCACGTTAAAAGGGACCTAGTTGACATTTTACAAATTTTTCAGGAGAGTAAAAACAAACTTTGGAAATGAATATCTCTGGAACGAATGAACCGATTTTTCTAAAACTTTGGGGAATTGTTACTGGGTATAAATGACATATTTTCCAATATTAAAAAAATAATTATGGGCGAACATTTTTGTATTATGGCGCCAGGGAAATTTGACCAAACTCAGTGTTGCCAAAAAGGGGGGAAAAAATTGTGATAAGTAAATTTTTGAAGTTTACTGATAACAAATGTAACATTGATTTTAGTCTAAATTATGAAGATTTCGTGTCATAGGTGATCATAAGATGAAAAATACATCGAAAATCACAGTGATTATAGATTTACTAGGTCCCTTTTGTCATGCCGATTGAAAATATTGACTTTTTCGAAGTTTTTAGTGATTCAGGTGATAGGCCTTGGTAAGTGGCCCTCACAACACAAAAAAAGTGAAAATCGATTTTTTGTCAACTAGGTCCCTTTTAACGTGCCGGTCACATATCATGATTCGATGATTTAAAATTCAATTGAGAATTTTTTACTACAGTTTTTAAAGTTTGAGTTGTTTTACAGTAATTTTACTTGCTCGTATTTTTTTTCATATCAATTTTTCCAATGTCTTCATTTGTTTTCAATTTTCAATTAGGTATTACAACAAATATTATTTTTCCAACTTTTTAAAATATTAATTTTTCCAGATTTTTGAGGGTTTCAATTTTTTTTGTTGAAAATCTGACATTCGAATCAATGATTCTCCACCTGACGGAAAAAAATCAGTAACGAATTTGTTTTTGTTTACAACACATTGAATTTACTGTACATACACATTTTAATTTTTTTTCCATAAGTACGAGAAAATTACTTTTGATTTTTAGATATTTTGTCAGACGTTACGAAAAAAAATTAACTTCGGACTTGGCCAACTCAAATCGTTTGAGTTGAATAAGTTTCCATGAAATTCTTTTCCAAGTGTTTTGTTCAAAGAAAAGATTTTCCGAAGGAATTTCTTAACCCTTGTTTTAAAAACATTTTTTGAAGATTCCTTCTGAGACAATTTTAATACCTGGTGATATTATTTTCTTAAAAAATTTCATATAAAGGAATTCTATTCTCAAAAAGATGAAATAAGAATTCTTTTGATCATACATTTTATAACTAAAAAAAATTTTCACGATAAAATTCATTAAAAATCCTTCTTTATTAGACCCATAACTATTAAACTGGTAATATAAATTAAACATTTCGCAAGATACCCTATATTATGACGTAATAATTCCCACCCACAATTTTTATTTTTATTTTTTGAACTGAACGTACCAAGGCGAAAAAATCTCACGCAATTACAATCAAATTGAATATTTTATTGTTTAGACACCCCCATATACACATTTTTATACTCGTTGCGTTTTGAAATTACGCAATTAAAGAGGATCAGTCGGTTTATAAGGTGCTTACTACTCACGCTTAAAGAAGAAATAAAATTTCACAAATATAGTTTTCAAAAAGGTCTTAATCGTAATGTCGAGTACCACACGTATAGTGTGGATGACCTCACAATAGTTTAATTTTTCACTTAAAAAGTTAATGGCGTAATCTTATAGCATTTCTTTGCCACGGTCTGCTTAAAAATTAAGAGTTAAGCCTTTAAGAATGCCATTGTATATTTTATTCGCGACAATATAAACTAACCTTTAAAGGTCGTAAGAGTAATGTTTTGCTTGATTCGAGTACCAAGAGACAAACTTAGCAACGCCCGAGTATATAAATAGGTAGGTATCTTGTACGAAGAAAAGCAGAAAATAGTTTTGTTGATTTTTGATCTTTCTCGGCGTAAAAACAAGCATGGCGTAAGATGATAAAGATAAAATTGATCTCGGATATTTTCGACGATAGAATTTTTTCGGTGAAAAGTACGACGTGAAAATTTCGGTTTAGAAAATCGTTTTATATTCTGAAACAGCTATAAAGGGTATCCAAAGGCAAAATTTTCTTACAGATGTCAAATTAGAAAATATTTTGAAGCAATGGGACGTAAAAATGGGTGCCTTGGAGACACAAATTTCGAGATGAAGTTTACTTCACGCGGTTTTGTTAAAATTTTGTCAGGTTCTCTTTTCTTTCTTTTCTACTTTATTTTTTATCGATTGTACTACGAAAAAAAAATAACCTTGCGGTATTTTTTGATGCTTTAGTACGATAACACGAGTTGATCTCATCGAGCATACGAATAGTTGTGACTTTTGCATGAAACACGAGCGTTAGTGTTGACTATGCCCAAAGGGGTTTGTCAGTATTATGCGACAGTTGGTGGTAAAATTATCGTACACTCGTAGTACTATGGTATCCTAACGAATACCGTTCAACGGATTACGAGATAAATCGTTTGAAATATCTGCACGTTAATACGTACATTATAGGCCTAAACGTATGGCGACGAAAATATAAAATTACAAAGCTAACGACCATTTTAATTCCTAACACCGCAATGGTGACAAACTGCAATGCGAATGTTCATAATTTGTTTGAAAATTTTATTAAAATTCCTTTCGACTTGAAAGTCGTTCTCTCGTTAATATCTGCGTTCAACTTTAAGCCCTACAAATGGCCGCAAAATTACGTATGAATAATTTACTCGAATGAACGCTGCGTTGTGCTGTGCCTGGCTATGGCTGTGCTGGGAAAAACGAGTTTAGAATCAGCATGCTAAATGTACTTTGAATATTAGCAATTCGATATTTTCAACCGCGAAAACGCTTTATCACATCGCTAATAGCAGTCGCATAATTAATGTTTAATAAGTTGCATACACTGAGAGAACGAGAAAGTACTGGGTACTGTACAAATAATGTATTTTTTACTAAAAATGCAGTATATTATAGCATAAAATCAATATTTTGTACTATAATATGCTAATGGATCCTATAATTGCAGTAATTTGGATCCTGTATGGAAGTACAGTAAAAAAAATGATAAAAATTACTATACTGTGCAGTACTTTTTACTATACACCCTTGCGGAAAACTACAAGTTGTCACAAGTAGAATTTATGATAAGTTGTAAATTCGAAGGTGTTATGACAACTTGTAACAACTTATTTTAGGTATGAGTTGTCTCAAGTATTCCTAATACAAGTAATCAGGACAACTACCAAAAACAAATCTTCGATTACTGTTGATACCTTCAAGTTGTGATAGTGTCAACTAACTTGTAACAACTAACTGAGGTATAACTATTCACTACATTTACATGATATACATAACATGTTCACAACAATACATAATGGTATAACTATTTATAACATATTACAGCAAGTATTCACAACATGTGAGGTACAAAATGAGTATTTATAACATGCTTATTCACAACACACTATATCTGCGAGTATCAAAATGACCCTCAAAATTTCTGAATGGATAAAAATCTCACAACTCCATGCAAAATTGTGAAAATCGGCTTGTGGGGGTTTTCCGCAGCGCTGAATCCATTTTCCATTTTATTTTGGCTCTATACCCAAAAGGGGCTTCAGGGGGAGGAGCAAAACTCAAAATTACCAATAATGGCATGTGAGGTGTGTAAATCTAGGTTTTCCTAGGTGCTGAATCCGTTTTTGATATCGATTTTGACAAATTCTCAATAGGGGCTTCGAAGGAGGAGGGGCAAAACTCAAAATTAACAAAAATGACATGTGGGGTATACAAATTAAGGTTTTCTTACTTCCTGAATTCGTTTTTGATATCGTTTTTGAAAAATTCTCAACTGTGTCTTCAAGGGGAGGGGCAAAACTCAAAATTCATCATAATTTTGAAGCATTTCTGGTACATTTTCGATGGAAAATTACTGATAAGTTTTCTATTTCTATTTCGAATTGAAATTTCATATTATTATATTTTTAAATCAAATTATTTGTACAGTCATGCTGGAAGCCTAAGACCACGATGATCGATGGGGCAGCAAAAAAACAACTGTTTATGAATTATCAAAATAAATTTGGCGTTATCCATCATGAGAAGGGTACGATTTTCTTTAAAAAATGAGGTGGAAAACAATCCTAAAAAATGTTTAAAATTTCAACTTTTTAAAAGAATACTTTGGAGACCTGTATGTTTCATGAATCATGATTTACATAATCCAAGAGTGATGGACAGTTATAAAAAAAATCATTTTACAAAACGAGTTACTGAATTTTTTCAAGTTGTATGAAAATACGATATAGTGAGATAATAATGGTCTGAAACTTTTGTCAATAAGTCCAAGTATTCAGTTGAATACTTGTCCATTGAAAATTTTCCAACTACAAAGTATTCAAAGTTGTAGAATACTTATCTCCTGACAACAACTTCTGAAGAACAAGTTGTTTTCACATTGAAGAGTTGCTACAAGTAAATGAATACTAATCCATTTACAACTATTCTTGAAAAATAAGTTGTTTTGTAAAATACAACTTGTTAACAACTATGGATTACTTGTTGATGACTATTTACAACTTGTACTTTTCCGCAAGGGCAGTATAGTAAAAAATGCTGCAAAATGCAGCAAAATAGTGGTTTTTACTATTCTGTATAGTAAAAAATACTACCCAGTATAGTAATTTTTACTGTAAAAGTAAAGTAATTTGGATCCTGTATTTTACTATACTACTTTCTTTCAGTGTACGCAGTTTGCCTCGAATCCGCAAAATTGTCACGTATTTGCGGCGTAAGAATATGTGATTTATTTAACATCCAGCCAGGGGTGCAGATTTACGGCGTTTTGATAGGCAATTCCTTTAACCAGATGGCAAAATGTGTAGAGTAGCTGGTAGGTAGAGGCACTAATCTGGACTTCTGAATACTTATCGTCAATTTAGAAATTGCGAAATTGAGTGAACTCTTACCGATTCCTCTTAAATTTTTTCTTTATCATCTTAAACATTCTCTGAATTTTTTCAGATTTTTAAAATAAAAATTAACCCCTGCCTCAAAAGTCTCGAAGTTTAACATGGGATTCACCTAGATAAGAATTTTACGTTGAACACTTCGTTTCTGAAAAAAATAACATTTTAAAATAACTTCGCAGTATCGCGATTAAACTTCTTGCAAGAAGATGGAATTCCAAACATCGTCGGCTAAAAAAAAAATAAAGTTTAAAATTGAATTTTTGGCAGAGGTTTGAAAAATAATGAAATTTTAGAATAAATTCGTTTTATTTTTTCTGCAGGTGAAACATCGTTCGCCCCAAATTTCTCGTCATTATTACTTTTTTTTTACCTATTATTATAGTATGGCACTATATAATCGAAATGCCTTCATTTTGTATATTCTGTAAAATGGCATCAATTGCGAAATAATTTAAAATGATGCCACTATACCTATAAAAACATAAAAAAATTATGTCAGTGCAACCTTAAACAGGGGGAAAATTGTATTAAAAAATGTATAAATTATCTATAAGTGGTAGACTGGCAGTACTGACATCGACAAAATAACCCTACTATCAGCATTCTGACATCTCTCTGAGTCAACTTACAAATTTTGGTCAAGTGGCTTCAATAAACTATTCGAAATTCGCATCAGCGATGAGGACTCTTTGTTATCTCTAATAACATATCCAAATTTAAGCTTCCTAAGTTGTTCCCACCTCATTCGAGATCCCAAAAAGTGACCTTTTAGGTCATTTCTTCACAATGGTAAGGCTACACAGTACACACTCCTCAAATTGGATAAAGAACCCCAAAATTTCATAGTAGATTCAACTGATGCTCCCAATGTGTCTTTTGTATTTTTTGACCTTCAAACCCCTTTCAACCCCTGTGTAGAGTTACAAATCAAAAAATTTCAAGGGTTAACCTGTCTTTTATATGTGTTGATCAGCCTATTGCCCAAATTGAATGATCTAGGGGGTCAAAATTTGATATGTGCAGTCAGTACAGGTAATTTTTGTGCCTTTTGGGGGTTTTACTCTTTGTGCTTCTTTTGACCCTTGCGTAATTGCGTATAGAGTCAAAAATTAAGAATTTTCACAATTCAATCCGCTTTTTTGTTGAGTTGATCAGCCTACTCCCCAGCAAAATGATCCCCAGGGGTCAAAATTTGGTATGAAGAATTGGTAAAGGTCACTAATGTGAATTTTGGGGGTTTTCACTTTTGGAATCCAAATTTGAGGTCACCGCTTTTTAAAGAAAGCTGTGGGGGAAGCCCAAAATCATGAAATGGAATTTACTCCAGAAATGAGAACTCACACTCCCAACACGTGTAAATTTTAGCTTTCTAGGTCATCCCCACCACTTTTTAAGCCTCAATAAGTGAATCTTATTCTCGTTGATCAGCCTATGTGTCTCTTTAAAATGGTATAGATGTATCAAAATATCAATTTAGGGTCAGTTTACTTCCCTGATGTAATGAAAATTTTTGAAATTTGACGAGGACTCATATCTGTGGCAACAAGTTATATCAATCTAACGTAAGTCAAAAGTGTACAATAAGTGATAACAATTCAATTAGAAAATCAGCTTGGCTCGTTGCACCTTGAAACACATTGCTCTAGCCTTCTTATTGCTGTCCTTGGCTTCATTCTTTCAACCTATATTGTTTGTAGAATGTTTCCACAAGTGGTAGGTGAGAGCAATTTTCAAAATTTTGGCCAAAAAATTTCCACCTCATTTTTGGGTGGTTAAGGGTCTAAAAACTAGTTTTTCTCAAAAAAATTTAAAAATACAAATTTGAATTTCAGAACTTTGAAAAATTATATAACAATAATGAAAGCATCTAGAATACTTTGGTTTCCAGTAAAATGACGAAAAAATGGTGGAGAATCTGAAAATGCATTGGATTTCCTAGATCGCATCACATTTCATGAATTAACTAGCAAAAACCTAAAAAAAATGAACGAATCATTGACTTCTTCCGTTAATATATGAATTAACTAGTGATTTCGTGCAGGTCAATCCAGAGAGGGGCCCAGGGGACACTTTTTTCCGGGTCCGGAGTTTTGCTGTGGGGCCCGAATTGAATTTTATTAGCTTGAGTTGGAAAACACACATAATTTTTGGTTAAAAATGCCCTCAGAAGAGGGCTCAAAATAATTTTTGCCCCGGGCCCGCTTTGGCTCTCGATGGGCCTGATTTCGTGAATTAAAGGGTATTTTAATAAATTAAAAAAATTATATTTTTTTGGTATAGTCGAATTAAAAGACCATAAGAAAGCCAAAAACAACGATTGGGGAAAGGGGTTGCGGAGCAGAGCTCCATGTGAGCTTGGACCTAGAAATCCAAAATGCACGAATCATTTAAGCAAAGTCTTCGCATTTACATTAAATAGTTTGAGATCTGAAGAAGTGAAGATGTCTGGGTTTGCTCTATAAATAATCGAAAGCCATAAGTCACCTTCAAATTGAACTTGGAATTACACATTCAAAACTTTTAGAAAATAAAATTTTCCATTTGGTTGCTCTAAGAGTTATTTGAAAGAGAATTTCATTGGCTTTTCAGTGGCATCTAACAATATATGTTTTATTCAAAATTTAAGCACTCAAAATAGAATTTTTTGTATCTTTCGTATTTTCAAACTTTATTCCCTAAGAATGAAAATTACCTATAAGTATAACCAATTAACCACATACCTTTTGGAAATTCGCCGATTCGTAAATAAGGAGCAGATCGAGACCTCTTTTGCCACCCGATCCGACATTTTCAAATTGAATTGAGCGCCGATAAAAGCAAATCTGAAAACAACCATCGGAAAATTAACCAAATTTCAACGTCGAATTGTACTCGAGATTGGAAAAAAAATCTCGGATAAATTGATGATAAAAGTTGGTCTTGGTTTGATTGATAACATCAAAACTCCATTTTAAACATAAAGAAAACTCATTCGATAGATTTACCTTGGAAAATTGAAACGAAAGCCAGAATTGTCATTGGTAATATGCTTTTATGCGAGTAAATCTTTATAAATTTTCTTTCTTTCTCTGTTGCCATTTGCTCGGAGAAAATTCGCTCAACTGGAGCGAATTAATCTGGCGAGCGAATCTTTCAAGTAGTTACCAACACAACGTATCGAGATTATTTATCTTTTTAGTGGTTTATCAAAAATCTCTTTGATGAGAGGTGCCCGTATATACGGATCGTCGGTTGGCGTCGATCGTGCTTTTATTTACTTTTTCGCTGTGGTAAAACATCTTTAAATGAATTCTTACTTTTCAATGCGTGTACCGTAGAAGGGCTTTTTCAATGAACGGTATCTCGCTGTAGCCCGAAATTCATTAATATCTTAATTAACGATACAAAACACGTTCTAGCCATAGTTTGCAATTACTGTACCGCATGATGGATATATATTTTCATCGAGTTAATCGACGTGTACGATATTTAAATTCACAAAGCATTCGCGTAGCCTCGTGTCGCGTCGCAAGTCGGCTCACCATATTTTCAATTTCCTAACTTTACACGGCAGCGAGAGCGCAATTTCGTCGAAAGTTTTACAAAGATTATGGAGATAAATTTTTGATTTTTTTCCTATGCCTTTTTTTTTCTTTCGGTAGAAACATTCTAAGCATCGTTTTGGAATTTTAACAAGTGAAATAAATACCACGCTGAGGCATATCAGCGTAACACAATTACGACGAATTTTTCATCAAAATAGCGTAGTTTCAAGATCAAATATTCGATAAGATAACATTTCAGGAAAATATTCAGGTAGGTATTCGGGTCGATGCGTGCTTGTTTATTTAACAGCATAATTTGGAAAAAACAAGATGAAAAGTAAGTTACCTATGCCGTGAAAATAACGCCCATATTTTCCGCTTTTTTTACACGAAATACAGCGTAAAATTTGCAATATTACGAGGCAAAAAAAAAATCAAATCGACGTATGTTACTCGTACCTCATTAAAACTCACCCGAGCGGCACACTCGATCGATAATATCGGAAGATCTAATGTATCGATAAAAAATCGTTTGAAAATCTATAGATGTTCTCACGATATTATAAAGATTTATCGGTACAACTTCATAGGCAAAAAATCTAAAAACTATCGAATTCGATATTATTAAGATTTTATGACAATATTCGTCAACGATACTATCGACAAAGGATATTAAATTTATCGAATTCGATTTTTTAACGATTTTGTAAAGATATTTAAAACTATATTATCGACAGATTATATGAAATTTCTTGACTTCGATATTTTACCGATTTTTTGACGACATTTGAAACTATATTATCGACAGATTATATTAAATTTATCGAATCCGATATTTTACCGATTTTTTGACGACATTTGAAACTATATTATCGACAGATTATATTAAATTTATCGAATCCGATTTTCTAACGATTGCGTGAAGATATTTGAAACTATATTATCGACACGTAATATGAAATTTCTCGATTTCGATTTTTTAACGATATTTGAAACTATATTATCGACAAATAATCTGAAATTTCTCGAATTCGATTTTTTAACGATTTTGTGAAGATATTTAAAACTTTATTATCGACACATAATCTGAAATTTCTCGAATTCGATTTTTCAACGATTTTATGACGATATTTGAAACTATATTATCGACACGTGATATGAAATTCCTCGAATTCGATTTTTCAACGATTTTGTGGCGATATTTAAAACTACATTATCGACAAATAATCTGAAATTTGTCGAACGATTTTTCAACGATTTTGTGACGATATTTGAAATTATTTCCAAATTGGTGAAAATTTTTCTAAGTCCAACACGTCTGGAAGTACTAAACTGCCTATTATAAGCGTTTTATTGCTAATTCCTCAACGATAAGGTATGGCATAGTGGTTAAGGAAGAGGATTACCATGCAGGAGGTAGATGGTTCAAGCCCCACGGGTGGCAGATTTTTTATATTTTTTTTTTACTTTTTCTGAAATGATCCTCTTATCGTAACATGAATAATGTGTTTAGGCATATTTTAATGTATTAATTATGCTAATTAATGATTTTTAATTATAGAAAAAAGCTAGTAAAAGACGAAAAATCGGAATAAAAAATCGATAAAAAATCGACACAATATCGAATTCGATAAAGTGTCGCAAAAGTTCCGCCTAAATCGTGAAATTATCTTTCGATATTATAGATATATTATCGATAAAATATCTTACTATAATCTCGAAATTTTTGCTAACTATAATTCGTCGATAATCTATCTATATATCGAAAGATAATTTCACGATTTAGGCGGAACTAACGCGACACTTTATCGAATTCGATATTCTGTCGATTTTTTATTTCGATAATTTGTCGATTGTGCTGCTCGGGCAATTCTCGTGCGCAAAAAAAAAGGGTATGTATTGGAAGGCGCAAAAAACTCGCATTTCTGTAACGTACGTTACAATACAAAACGTTTAATTCGTATGTATTGTGATTTTGAAAATGAAAAAAATAAGGGGTAAAAAATTGAAAGAGTTAATTTTCACGTAGTTTCGTAGGTATAAAAATTGACGGCCGAGGTCGCCTGGGAAATTGTGGAAGGAATATTTAGTAAAAACACATAAAAAACTTATTGCCTTTAAATTATTTATGAACTTGTTAGTTGGGCGGTTACCACTAGATATGAACAGGGCAATCGTTGAACCGACACCCGGTATTCTTATGATTTATGACTGTATTGCGTACCGTCCACTGAATACAACAGTTTATGAAGTTACATTAAAAAAGATTGATGACGTATTGTAATTGATTGATGATGTCATCGTTTGCACTTGTTCAAAAAACGGATGCGAAGCTGCTGCTAAACGTGGCCCTGGCTTGCACACTGTAGATGGCGAAATACGAATGAAATAAAAATTAATACGAAAAAAGCTCGCAATTGTGTTTGAGTTAGTTGTGTAAATGGCTTCGAAAATTCATCTTTATCGTACCTTAAACGTGCATCGTGAAACCCGAGAGCGTCTTAATTTGCTCTCGAAATTGATATTACGCATAACGAAGACAAAATAATGTAGACGTAACGACGACGACGATGATGATGATGATGAAAGGACAAAATATAGGTCTATGAGGTGCAGTTCTACCATCTCAGTTTGCAAAATATTGCCAATATCGATATTGCCAATCTATTTGGATAAGTATTTTTTCATTGCACCTCTTGACTCGTGAATCTTAAATCGTTGTAAAAATTTAATAAATGAAATTTACATATTTTATTTTCGCTTTAGGATAACTTTATAGCGCAAGGAGCATCGGCTAATTTGTTTGTTTTAAAGATATGCAAATGAGAATTGGAATTTTCATCTTTTAACTACTTTTAACTGACTTCTCAACGCTAATCAGCTTTTATAAGGAATAATTTTATCGCATAAATTACAATGCCTCGATCAGAAACTTATCCAACTTGTAAAAAGAAAATTCATTTTTTTGCTCATAAAATAAATTAATTTGGCAAAGAAAATATTTACCGATCCGGTTTATTTTTTCACTTGTTGAATCATCAATTGATCAAATTTTTGAAAACATTTTCATAAAAAAAAGAAAACCTTCTTATTTCGAATACGGAGGGCTTGGAAGTGATTTTACTCTGATTTGAACCATCGTGACCAAAAAAAATGACAAATAATGAATAATTTTGGCGAAAAAGGGGCTTTTGATTAGAAAAAGAGCCTAGCCCAGTTTGTAGCAGTGATTTTGGGCCTGAGCATCGAGTTTGAAATTATCCAGTGAAAGTTGGTCCTATCCCATTTCTTCTAATTTTCTTTTAAAATATTCAAATGATGCAATTTTAAGAACCCACGACATCCTTCCAGATGAGATAACCTAGAGGTCTAAGATTCACGTCTGGACATATCTCAACTGGATATTTGTCATTTGTAGCGATTTCAGCAAAACCTAAAGTTTTAAATTTTTTTCCAACCAATCTTGTGTAGGTACCTACATATTTTATCAAGATCAAATGTACCTAACAACTTTGTGAAAATGGGCAAAAAATTAATGTTTTCCCAATGTGATGAATTTTTGACATGTGAGGTATATGAAGATGAAGCAAGTCTAGACAAGAATTTTACCCCCCCCCCCTCCCCCCCAGATCATCTGGAAGGAGATCGTAAGGTTCCAAAATGACGTAACTCGGGTATTTTTAAAAAATATTACAAAGTTGATGTTGTTATCAGTAAAGTGCCTTCATTTTACTCAAAGAATTTTATCAAAATTTTCCAGTCGTTCAGTGAGGTGACAAAAAGCTGAGAAAAGCTTATTCTCACTTTTGTGATGCCACTTTACTTACCACATTCAATCAATTTTTTTTAAATCGTGAAAAAATAACATGATTTTTTTGGAGAGGAGAGAAATACTTTGAGTAAAAAACTCGAAAGAAAAATTATTGAAAAAATGTGCCCAAAATTGTAAAACCGAAAATTCTCCCAAAACGAAATTAAGATTTTTTTCAAACAAATGAATTCTTAAGTACATAGGTACATAGGTACTCGATTTATTCGAATAAAAAAAAAATCGTATAATGGAAACTATTTTGAAGATCCGGGGGAAGGGGGATTTCATCCACGAAAAAATGATCATGAATGAATCCTCTGAAAAAATGTAGGCTCAATTATCAAAAATTAAAAAAAAAAAAACTTTTAATTAATTGGTCAAAATTAAAATAAAAATAAAAAATAATTTTCTAAAAAAAAATTCAAAATCACAATTTATATGTAAGTACTAAATACCTACCTATTAATCAGCAAAAAATTATTTTGGTTCAAAAAAATACAAGTACACTTGGATTTTTTAATCCACTCAAAAAATTGGCAGTTCACTTCGGAAAAAAATGAGAATTGGTTGAAAATTTAAAAGAAAACAGTTTTTAAAATTTTTTAATAGGTACCTAGCTACCTACTACGTACTGGAACATTTTAAAATTTTTGTTATAAAAAAGTTTTCTTCATAAATTTGAAATGAGTAATTATCCCCCCCCCCCCCCCCCCCCCAATTTTTCAAGATATGAGGTTAGCTACAATTCTTAAAATTTTTGTTTCTGTATTTTTCGAGATTTTTTTTAATTTTTAATTTTTAGGATAAAAAAAATTCCAATTGTTTTGAAAAAAATCTTCAAATAAAAGATAAATGTTTATGGAAAAACATAAAGAAATCATGTGAAAAGTGGAAAAGAAAATTAGCATTTAGAAAAAATTATTTTTAAAAAAATCAAAAAGTACTTCATGAAAGATAAATTTTTGATAAAATTTTCTAGAAATTCTGAGAAGATAAGTAATTTTTGGGGGGAAAATTCAAAACAAGTTAATTTAATTAGGTATGTATTAAGGAAATAATTTTTTGACAAAACATCTGGAAGAGTACTTTTTCTATTAAAAAAATAATGTGATATTCGTTCCCTTTTTTTAAACCAAATTTTGAATAAAAAGTCGAAATTTCGAAAAAACGACAGTAAAGAATTAATGACGAGAGGATGTCAAAAACAAAAAAAATTAACCTAAGCTCTGCGAATAATTCAATTTTTAAAATAAGTAATAGGCTAGTATAGGTTAAATATTTTAATAATGGAGTTTGTCGTATTGTTGTGACAAAATATAAAAATTTCAATCAAAATTCAAAAAAATGACTTTAAATACTTAGAAATTTCGTAGGTAGTACCTACAGAAATAATTAATTAATTTTTTTTTAATTTACGAAATTATAAAAATAATTATTTTAGAGGATAATACTTTAAGGAATTAATTGAGGTCTAGTAACGAGAAAAATCGAGACAAAAATTCACAAATATAAACAAGGGCTACATTATATTTGTAGATGAAAATTTCTCCCCCAAAAATATGTATTATTGATTATTTTACACGGCATACCAACCCATCAGTTCTCATTGTGCATTCGATTATTTTCAGGTGAAATGGTAACATACATAAACCGTTAATAACGTATACGCGAGTTGAACCCTATATATGCATAAGGACGATAAAAAATAATGGAGTTGAAATTGAATCCGAATGATAAAAATATATAATCTGCCAGATTTATAATACTCGTGCTAGCATAACCTTCACTTTGTGGAATATTGTAATGATGGTTTTATGTTGAAATCTCAATGGTACACGAGCCAGTCATTGTTCATTCGTACCCCTTTTTTCTCTCTCTGTCGTGTTACCGGCAACTGTTACTAATTTGTTTCACGGGTAAAAAATTCAATACGCTGACGTCTGTCGCTGTAATCGACTTAATTTCCCACTCGAAATTCAACAACGAAAATAAACAAATTATTAAAATACACATCTTATGCTAAAGTACGATAAATTAGCCAGTTGTAATTAATTTTAGTCGCGAACCACGTCAAATACTATATTACGAGTATGACAAAAAACCACCCAATCGATAAATTTAATTACGATATCTAATAAAAAGTTTGAAATCGAACTGGAACCGGGAACGTAACAAAAAAAATATATATTATATTGAAAAGGAGTAGAAAAAAATTAAAAAAAAAAAAACTTCCATAATACGATTATTCGATTAGGGGAAAAAATGTTGATAATTCTCGAGCAGTCGTTTTAAACGAATAAAAAAAAAAAGGGAAGAAAGTGTCAAGCATCTACTTTGACGCAGAAAATCGTTAATTTGTAAAATGAAGTAAACCAAAATTCAATGAAATGTAATTTAGCAAGGCCAAGTATACGGCAACTCTTACAGCCGTTCGGTTAGTCGGTTATGATTTATGTCATACTTTCATAGCCGTTTGCCGGATTTTGACAGCTGTTGCGCCCTCCTCTCGTAAATTTCACTTTCAATTCTACGCGAACGAGCCACTTGTTGGTGGGGATAAAATTGGCTGAGAAAAAAAAGCTGCGTACAGCAAAAACAGCGCGCACGATGCGGAGGTGGGAAATTAACGAGCTTTTATTACGGATATGGCGAGGAAAAAAAATTACCTTATATTATGTCTGAGCGAAAAATGTCAACGCAGTAGTTCTGTACGAGAGCTGGGTTAGGTACCAGGTACTCGTATATTTTGCCACGCGGTAATTATTTCAAACGTTATCTCGTATCATTTAATATCGTAAATTACTCGTTTTCGTTTCGCTAATTTCCAAATATTAAATTCCGCTCTCTAACAAACGGATCAATGAGACATCGAAGATATTCCCAGGAGCATTAAAAAGACTAATTTACTTTATACGTGCGCGAAAACAATCTTGGTGAATTATCGACCAATTTTCCAAACGTTGTTTTTTTTTCTTCTCCCCTGACCAGGTGAAAAATCCTATTTACGATTCGGATACGAGTTCTTTTCGTCGTTGGTATTTTCAATGGGGGTTTCCAGCTTATTTTCGATTCGAAAAATGAGTTTGGGATGTTACATTGCCACGTAACTATGTCTATTTTTTATGGCACGCGATTCGCAGGCCTGTGAAATTTGAATAACGTGTTAGCATTATTAAACTTTTTCCCTAATTATGGTTATTATCGCCGTAGGATTGTCTGCGAAAGACTTGTCATTTTTTATACATAATTAATAACAATGATTCCGACGAATTTGCATCGATTCAGTCGGCTCGTGAAATAATAAATATTATTTTTTTGCTTTAGTAGGTACTAGGTATACCTAATCGAATTTGAAAAAAAAACAACTATCATGGCGATAATGAGTCGTTGGTTTCGACTTTCGAATCAATTATACTTGACTGAGTAAAATAAAAATTTAAAAAAAAGATTAAATTTGTAAGTAGGTACCTGTTATAGTATATAGTAATACTCGTACTTTTGGTTGAATTTGGTGCTGACGTCATTCATCCTTTTCATTTCTAATCTTGAATTACATTTTGCTCGAGATTCATACATAGAATGAAAAATTCAAAAAATTCCCACATGATCTGGAATCAAAAAAAGAAAAAAAATTAAATTAGATAAAAGATTTTGATGAGTGAGCCTAATAGTAATTTCCTAATTATTTGTAAGAATGGGCACATTATGCTACTCTTCTAATATTTGTTGACTAGAAAGAAATTGTCTCTGTGCAAAGTAGTTTCTTTTTATAAGAAAATAATTCCACATTTTTTATTTTTCCACATCCGAATTTCATGTAAAGCCGATCATCCCCCATTTTCTAAAAAAAAAAAAAAAAAAAAAAACTGACATAATTATTTTCAAAGGTTTGCCTTTGTTTGGTTCTAACCCCAAAAAGTTGTTACTTTTCATGAAAAGCAATTCCAAATTTTTAATTTTTTTTCAAACTAAATAGTAGTGTTTTGAAAGCCCCTCCTTGACAATTTCCCAAAAATGAAAAAACTATTAAGATGAATGAGCAAAATTTTTAAATTTAGAACTCCAATTAAGTAAAGTAAGTAGGTAAATAGTTCCTCTTTATGAAAAAAATAATTCTCATTTTTTCATTTCTCGCCATCTTAGTTTGGAGCTAGAACCTCGCCCCACCCTACCCTACCGTACCTATTTTAAAAATTGAAAAATATTAAAAATTTGAATTTTTTGTTTTATCCATCAAGTTGTTCCTCTTTATGAGAGTAAGTTCGTAATTTTTTATTTTTCTTTTAACTAAAAAATATTATACGGACTTATAGAGCACATAAACCCCCTTTTTTTTGTTGAAAAAGGTGGATTCCTCTAGAAGTGATTTCTTTTTGTGAGAAAACATTCTCCTATTTTCTATATGTCGCCCAGTTGTTCTTTTCATGAGAAACAATTCCAAATTTTTCAATTCCAGGTGGTTCTTTTCCTTATTTATAGGAAAAAAATTTTTTTTAATAAAAAATGTTTTTTTTTTTTTTTATTTTGCTCCTATCACTGAATTTTATAAGAAACTCACTAGTATAATTTTTTTAAAAATACAAATTTGAAAATTGAAATTTTTTTACTGTTAAAGTGACGTCTATTGATAGGAAATAATTGTTTCAAGTTTAAGGTGGTTAAAAATTTGTAACTTGCATGAAAACACATTTTGTACTTTTCAGACTGAAACACGAACCTTGGTTTGTTAGAAAAAGTTACTTGTGGGAAAATGGGACTGATTTTGAAGAGTTGGCATAGAAAAATGATTATTTGAAAATTTCACAAAATTTTTCAATTTTTCCACTTTTTGAAAAATTGGGGGCATTTAGGCACTACTTAAAATTAGCCAAAGAAAAATGAAAAATTATTTTTGCATAAAAAACAACTTTGGGTTCTTGCATTTTTTTGAAAAATTGAGGCGCTTCAATACACTCAAGCATGATATTCCAGTTTTCTATTTTGTTAGAGACCATGTGAATCAAATTTTCAAGAAAAGGATGCTTAGTGACTGAAATTTAAATTCAATGCCACCCCCTCCAAACAAAAATTGGTCCAATCCTCTTCTAAAAAATATATACAGGTATATTTTGAATTTTCAATATTTTCTTGGATTTTTTTTTTAATTTAGCAATTTTTTGTTATTAGGTACAAAAATTCTCATTTTTTTACAATCCTTATTTTTTTATTCAATCAAAAAATTCTCTGAAATTTTTCACTGAAACAAAATACCTAATTATATTTTAAAAATTTTACTGAAAATTTTTTTGAACAAAATATTTCCTTTTAAAAAAAATTTTGAGTTCAGGAATATTTCTTGTAAAAATTAGAAAATACCTACCTATTTTAAAGCAGGATTTTGAATTTTTCTCCAAAAAAAATAATAATAAAAAATTGAAAAATATCTTCTAAAAAAATATTTTAACGATTTTTTGTGATAATTATAGAGAAAATATTTCGATAAATAAGGTGTAATACCTATTGACATTTTTTAGAACTTTAAAATATTTTTTTTTTTCAAAAAAAAAAAAAAAAAAGAGAAAATTAAATTGGGAACTTTTTTTAGTTTCTAATCTAGTTGAACTGGCACAGCTGGGCAAATTAGTCACTTCCAAATTCTGCAAATCTGAATTATTTTTGTTACCACATTGCGCAAATTACCCAATCGACAAAGTAAAGCCTAACTTAGCCTGGTCTCTAAAGGTCTAACAATGCAATCTAACATAATATATAATTGAGTTCCTTCCAAAATAAACCAATATCTAGTAACCAATAAACGATATTGAGCAATTATTAGATACCTATTACCTATACCCATATTATGTAAAACATGCTCTCAGTATTCTCAAATAGAAACACATCATCTGCTAAGCATGCTATTATGATTATAAACGCATGTAACTTAATTCCCCTTTTACACAAACAGCCCAACTGGCTTCGAACTAATACTAAAAGCATTATGTATACACAATACTGCGAAGATGTAAACGGATTATTCAGATTGGTGGTTGTAATTGAAACTTATGACCATGAACGAAGAAAGTGACTTGTTGCTGTGTATAGTGAATAATGAGCATTTATGAGCGTTTTCTCGACACACCATATAATTAAAAAACTTTATTCTGCGATTTTTTTATACATTAAAAAGTTTTATCGAAAAAGAAATACGCACGAGAGATTATTCGTATTACAGTGTGCATTGCAAGGTAATTGGTAGATAAAAATATATTGTCAAATAAAAAAAAAAAAAAAAATTGAAACTTGAGACTTTTTGCAAAACTTTCTTTTCGTTAAGGGTAAAAAATATTAAAAATTTCACTACAGAGAGAGACTTGTTTGCTTCACATAATATGTCGTGTTTTGGGATAACAAAAGTATGAACAATATTGTTATTAAGGTTGTTATAGAGTATGGAAGAAATTTTCATAGATGTAAACCTCTTCAAAGTTAACCTTTTCCCATTCATCTGGAAAGAAAAATTTACGAGAATATTTTACTAATTCGTTCTTGCGAGAGTATTTATTTTACAGAGATATTTTTTTCTCGCTTTCCGATACAGAATTTTTCCTGGTACGCTGAACAATTCAAATAAGTGATAATTTGTCTATCAAGCTATTCAGCTAGTGAAATAGTAGGTACGACGTGATTTGCAAATGAAACCGTGCTCAGCAGAACAAAAAAATACTAAGTAGGTAGATATGATTGTATTATGTAAAAATTTCAATTAAATCTCCCCTTAAACTTTTTAATTTTTTTTTTTTTTTGGAACTAACAAACTTCATCGAGTTGAGTTTCTATCATTTGGAAGGTTTTATGGCAACAGCAAAAACGCTCGTGTTTTTTTTGTTCGCGAGATAATTTTAATAAAAACATCAAATTTGTTACTCGTGTTAGTTATTTCATATTAAGGATGAAAAAAGTTATATTCTTTAGAAACTAAACGGTAACTTGATATGTATTATTATTATTATTACTAACTACCTACACATACATTAGAAATACACAAATCTATTTTCTTTTACGTTTATGCTTAGGTACCTATATACAAAGGGTAAAGAATACCCGAACAACAACAAACTGAGGAATGTACAATAATGATACTGACATTTGAAACAACAAGGAAAAAAAATAAAAAAATATATAAACCCTACCATTATATAAAATTTTGTATTTACCCAATACTTTTTTCATTATATCGTTTCGAACGTAGATAACTGTTTTTCTCTCTATACAAATAGTAGAACTTGTAAAAATGAAATGTTTTCGTTTGCCAGTGTAAGTAAGTAGGAAGTACAGTTTTATAAATAACTTTTGTAGGATGCGGATGTACCATTGTACCAGACTAACTACAAGAGAAAAATTATTCGAAAAGTTTTCAAGATTAACATTGGGAAATTTTCGGTCTCAGCTGGGCTGATTTTAAATTAGAAATGTCGTATATTGTCATGTCAAAATCTTTAGACATTTCTTTAAATACGGTTTTGATTTTTTACAACATTCAACAGTTTAAACAAATAAAGATACGGATTGATTTGTTTAAAAAACACACTTGCATTCGTGCATGCTCTGGCATTTGTTTGTCAGTTTATTCTTCGATAAAAGGAATAGGTAAATCACTCTTTTGGTCAGATTGAAAGTCCCATGAATGTAGTTCTAGCTGATCTCTGACTCGGTGGACTTATTTTTGAATAAAATATTTGTTTACACGGAAATATTCGAAATAACTACAATATCTATCTACTGAAGATGTTCGCAAATACCTAAACATGCGAATACTTACATTTTCATAAGAAGAAAGTTTCCAATAAAGTATTTACGAATGTTATACAGTCTCGAGTTGAATTGAAGAAATATTTTTCAGCGAATTCTGCATATGAACCCAACCGTTTTATCCATCTGCTCGGTAAACATACTTTGTATACTGAATCTTGCACTGGAAATTTCAAAAGTGATCACTATTGTAGTTGTACAATTCAAGATCTTCACCATGTAAGGTGTTTACAACCATTGTACGACAGAAAGCATATTCAAATAATCTTGCATACCTCCTCGTATACTTTATTTCTCGCAAGAGGTCTGTTTTCGAACGTTGTATGTATGTACACTTGCATTTTAACCGCTCATTGAATCATCTTTGAAGCAGGATAGACACCGACTGTGTTTTGAAAAGAAAATGAAACAGTAATATTAATGAAGTCATCGAGAGAATTAGTACTAGGTATGTTTACCTTATAAGGCTATGTAAAGAAATCAAAAATACTTGTGACTTACATTCTACACTTATCTACAACTATATCTATGATCCAAGTCCTGTTGGAATTGTAAAATGGGCAGTGATCTTGAGTTTGCTTCAATACTTTTTACTGACTTAGGTATCCTCAAACTTGAATTGAGTTCAGTTATGTTTCATTTCAAACATTTTCTACACTTTATAGTGAATTATACTACGTTTTATATTCTTTTAACCTTTTTTCGTACATTTTTCCATCATTATCACAATTTTTCATGCCTAATTAATGAGTAAAAAATAACTAAACGTTTTCAATCGTCAGTGTATTAAAATACCAATAAAATAAAATGACAATTTTTTGAATACTTTTTTGAATATTGTTTGTGGCAACACTGTATTAATGCTAACTGTGTCTATTTGTGTATTAAATCCTAAAAAAATGCATTTAATGTGATTTTCATTTTTTTTTTTTTTTTTCATTTTTTCCAACGAAAACGAAATTTATTTACGAAAACTTCAAGTGTAATTAGTTATTTAATTATCATTTCCATTCCGTGATTGTGGTTAATGGTGGAATATTTCAATTCCAGTATCTTTGTGCATTGTTTAGTGCTTTCGTGAAGTCGCAAATATCATTGTTCTTTCGTTGAAGCTCAGTTCGACAAAATGAATTTCACTCATAAAAAGTTGGGTTTGCTTTCCTGCGGTATGTTTCAAAATTCGTGTAAAATTTACTATTTTTCGAGTTAAATTGAACAAAGTGGAATGTTCGTGTGAAGAAACTATGAGTCGTTCGAAAACAATGTTTTTAAAACACCAACGTCGTTATCAAACTGTGTGGTACACAGCAAGGTACGCAGAAAATGATTCCGGAATCCGGTGGCGATAATTTATTCGGTAGATCTCCAATTCGTTTCCATCTATTGAAGTTTTCATCTTGTTTGAACTATGAAATAGAATTCTATTTAAAAATGTAAGTATTTACCTTTACGCACGTTCATTTATACATTATACCTGGAATACATGTTTGTTGAAAATCCACTCATTCCTGCCATGGAAAAGAACGTTGTTTACATGTTGGAATTACCAACAACGATATAGATAACTTGTGTTTTTGAAAATTTCGAAGGTGTTTTCGCATTTATTTTATTGACGTCACGACGCACACGCTGCAAAGTATTTTGATAATCGCCTACACGAAAATAGGTCTACAAAAAAGAGGTTTGCCTCTAGGGTGAATTTCACAATCTGTACGATTTAAGTCTGAATTCATTGCTGATTTTGTAATGAAATACGGGTATACATATTTTCTCGAATTACCTACTTCAAAGTAATATACAAAATGAAAATCTCGAGTTCGAGTTAGTTTTGGCGGGGAAATTGTTTTGATTGATTTGACGAAAAAAGGTTTAGAATACATTAAAGGAATACTTACTTTTTATGTACGCGTTTTCTGTCGGAATCTACTTTTATCGTCAGTTTACCAAAATCAAATAATTTATTCGTTTGTTCGCAGTCGCTAAATTATCATGGAATTCGATAAAACAAACAATCGCATTATTAACAAAGTGTACACCGCAATCGACTTTGTAACTTCGTTGGGAGAATTCTGATGAAAAATATTTCAATTTCGGATTCAAAAAAGTGGAATAATTTTTCACTCGGATGAACGATAGATACCCTAATTGGCATCCAAATGTGTAAATATTTCATTCGCTTTGTTTGAGCTGGTATTTTGCGTAAATTAAACCTCGTAGGATATTACGCGTTGACTAAACTGGGTGTTAATTTCGCATTAACAATTCAACGTAGTGTTTCATGAAATGTCTTTGAAACTGTTACCGGTATAATTTCCAAAGCAGATAAACCTTAGGCTTTGGTTTGTAAATGTTAATTTCCTCCGCTACAGTGGTTGTTATAATTGGTCACTTGTAAAAGTTACCAAAGGATTTTTCGAAATAATTTTTTTGTGTACGTTTACCTACGTTAATTATAACGTGGATAACGATTGGGTGAGCAATGGAGTGGAATCTCGGTCCTTCAGTTCAATCGAGTAATCCAATATTGGTGTATAAATTCGAACTCATTATAACATGATAAGATAAAAAGACCATTAAATAGAATTTCGAATTGAAAATGAGCAAGCATACGTGGACTAACAACGAATAGGTATAACAATCGCGTCGAATTCGTATAGGTAAAATTACAACATCAACTTTCATTGCAACATTTATTAACACAGTCACGCGAAATAACAATAAAAGCTCACGATTGTAAGATGATCATTAATTATAGGCATTTTTTATGGGACACGTTACATTTATATCAACATTTTGCTTCTTTGAGTGAAAACCGGCGCAAATCAGAGACGAGTTAATTCGAATTGGAGTAGATATTAAAAAGACTCTGTATAATATACCTACATAATAATGACGATAATGTATTCACCCAGCATATCGTAAATCGCCAATAAAAACACCATTAGATTGGCCAAGTCGTAAATATAGGAAATCGGAAGAGCTATAATGTTTATGTCGATATTTATGTGATGTATATTTTTAAATTGTCGCAAAATATAGCGATATCATTTTGCAACATGTGCTTCTGAGTGAAGGTTTTACATAGAAAATTGTTGTAAAGTTTAGTCGATTTAGTTTGGAAAAAATATGAAAATTGCTACTCATCGATTTTTGGTTTTTTTAGATTGGCGAGGGCAGAAACGATCAATTTTGGTTTCAAAGAAGGAATGAAATTCGGTAATTAGGTACATTCAACATACGTACCTAAAGTAAAATTTAATGAAAAAAAAAAAAAAAGTAAAAATTTAAAAAAAAAACACGCTTTTATTTGAAGTGGGTCATATGTTATTCAGGTATGGGACTTAAAAAACAAAAAATAAAATTTACTTGAATAATGATGTGTTGAAAAGAAACTATTTTTTCAAAAATTTTAACGATGAAACGCATGGTGGGGCGTTATTCGACAAGGTACATATTGTTATCTCCATGCACACCCCACCACGCTTTTCATCGTTAAAATTTTTGAAAAAATAGTTTCTTTTCAACACATCATTATTCAAGTAAATTTTATTTTTTGTTTTTTAAGTCCCATATCTGAATAACATATGACCCACTTCAAATAAAAGCGTGGTTTTTTAAAAATTTTTTACCTTTTTATTAAACTCTTTTTGCTGTTGACAAATTCAAGTTTTAAAATCGAATTCAGCGACCTCGAAAACCTACACTTCGATACCAATATTGTGAATTTAAAAATTTCAAAGTTAACCCCCCCCCCCCCGGTTAAGGACTTAATTTGGAGTCGATGGTAAATTTAAGTTTGGAAATCGAATTCAGCGACCTCAAAAACCTACATTTTGATATCAGTATTGTGAATTTTGAAATTTTCAAAATTGATCCCCCTCTCAGGGGCTCAATTTGGGGTCAGGGGTAAATTTAAGTTCGAAAATCGAATTCAACGACCTCGAAAACCTACATTTTTATACCGATGTTGTGAATTTCAAAATTTTCAAAATTGAACCCCCTCATAGGGGCCTAATTTGGGGTCGGGGTAAATTTAAGTTCGAAAATCGAATTCAGCGACCTCGAAAACCCTTAATGTGAGCACTTTGGTCTTTCAATTCTTGTAAAATATCAAATGAGAGAGAATTGGGCGAAAACATACACTTGGTTCCATGAGAAATACATACATACCAAGTTTATAAAAGCGTGGTAAAAAAAGTTAATCTCATAAAACTTTAGAAAATTTTCATAAAAAATAGGGAAAATTTTTCACAAATTTCACTTTGCAAAAATGTTGAACAATTTTACGAAACTCCTTGGAATTAACAGAATATTTTTGGAAAATCTCAATAATTTTGTGTTAGGTAGTTTTCCACAACATTTTAAAAATCGTTCACAGATTTTCACAAAACGTCAAAAAATTTCAACAACATTTTCAAAGTATTTCTCACAAAACTTCAGAAAATAATCTTGAAATTTTTTTACTTAGAGCTTCAGAAAATTTAAAAAAAATGCAAATTGCCAAAAACATCCAATACTTTTCCCGCAAATTTTTCAAAAAGTTTTTGATTAACCCTTTAGAAAGTTGACTTTGTCTCATAGTTAATATTTTTTACAAAATGTCAGAAAAATCATCAACATAATATAAAAGATTTTTGTCTACAAAATTACATAATACGAATAGTAATTTTTTTTAAAACCATAGAGAATTTTCACGAAATATCAATTTTTTTTTACAAGATCTTCAAAAGTTTTGTTAGAGCATCAAAACGTTGAAAAAAACTAGAAAATTTCAATGAATTCTTAGTCTTGAATTTTAAAAAAAAAATTCTTCATAAAAAATTAAAGAATTTTGCCAACACTGGGAAAATCATCACAAAATTTTAGAAAACTTCAAGAAAATTTACAAAGATTTTTTTTAAAAAGCTCAAGAGAATTTTCATAAAATTTCAGAATTACCTAAGAGAAAATTTTGCAAAATTCAATGAATTTGTCAGAAAATTTCTAGGGAAGTTTTTCACTAGACTTCAGAAAATTCAATTTTACCTCGCAAGAAACCTTGAGAAACTCGTCAATCCTAGTAGTTAAAAGGCTCACTGAAGGGGCATGTCTCCCAGACCACAGAATTAAATTTTTAGTTGTCAAAGTTAATTTTTCAATTTTTGGTGAATTTTTGAAAATTACGAAAACAGTCCATTTATGGTAAATCAATTTTTGCTAGAAAAACTGTAGATTTGAGCTGAAATTCTAAAAATCAGTTTTATACTAAAGGCGACCTCCTCCTCCTCCTCCTCCTCCCACAGAGTCGATTGCAACAATTTTCAAAGTGATCTGTAGCCTCTAGAAAAAGTTGACTTTTCAAGATTTTCGAATTCAACTGTGCTAATCATAACTAATGATATCATCCCTCCTTTTGAGATTCAATTTTTAGCTGCTGAAGTTGATTACAGCGTCGTCTGGAGCCATTCTAGTGCGCTGGAGAAAAGTCAGCTTTTTCTGGATGCTCCAGATCGCTTCGAAAAAGGTTTCAGTCGACTTAGAGAGTCGACTTCGGCTTACAAATCGATTTTCAGAATTTTATCTCAAAATTTACAGGTTTTGTAGAAAATTGATTTATTAATGGACTATTTTTGCCATTTTCAAAAATTCGCAAAAAATCGAAAAATCAACTTCGGCTGCTAAAAATTTGGTTCTGAGATCTCAGTGACACGCCTTATCAGTGAGACAAATTTCAGCTCAGTCAAAGTTGACGAGTTGCCTTTTTGCCATTGTTCTCTGGTCGAATATTTTATTTTTCAATGTTTCAAAAAAATAAAGTTTTTAACAAATTTTTTCACGAAACTTCAGAAAATTTTTCGCTACTTTGTCAAATTATTTCCCAAAAATTTGGTAAAGTTACAGAATTTCCATGTAAGTACGTACCTATGTATTTATTTTTAAAAAAAATTCACACAATAACTAAACAAAACAACGTGGAACTTCAATGAACTTATCGCTGCATTTCCAATGAATTTTTTTTTACTCAACTTAAAAAGTTTAATTTAGTCCCAAAAAAGAAATATAATTCTCTGTGAATTAGAATTTTCATCCAGTTTTTCACAAAATGGGAAAAATTTTCACGAAATTTTCAATGTATTTTTTCTCAATTCTTCAGAAAATTTTTCACAAGATTTCCAAAATTTCTTACAGAAGTTTACAATGTTTACAAAATTTTATAAAATTTTCCAGGAATTTTTCAAAGAACTTTTGAAGAATTTTTTCAAACATATAGGTATCAATGAATTTCTTACAAAACTTTATTAAATTTTCACAAAATCTCAGAAATAAATTAGAAAAATTATTTAAATTTATCATGAAGTTGAAATTTTTTTTCCGAACGTGTGAAAATTTTCCAAGAACTTTTCTTAAAATTTTCAGAGAAACATCAAAAAAAATCGTCACGCAACATTTCAGAAAAATCATAAAATTTACAGTCCAATTTTCTCAAAACTTCAGAAAATTTTACAACATTTCTGAAGAAAAAAAATAATCCCGCATCTTTATAGAAAAAAGTAGATAAATATTTTTGAAAGAAGCAAAAAATTTCAGAAAGTTTTGAAAATTGCTGCAACAGTTTTTTTTATTATTTTTATAAAAGTTCATTCCTTATTGTTGTGTTTAACAATTTGCAAAATTTTGCGATGCACTAGTTTTTAGGGATATTAGTTAATTTTTTGTAACTTTTTAGACACCCAGAAGTTATCAAATTAAAAATAAAAAATATATCATACTTTCAAAAATAAAATTGTAAACATTTTTTTAATCACCTGATAAAAAAATATTCGCATTTTCATCGCCTTCAATTCGTATGGATAAATTTTGGAAATCACCAACGCAACGTGACTCACGTAAAATTTATTTAGGCGAAAAAAAATAAAAGACCTGGAAAAATATTGGTTTCGTACTGGGTTTTACTCACCGTCATTTTCTTGTTTATGGAAGAAATTTCACGTCGAAATAGACCGGAATTTGTGCGGAGTAATGTGAAATAAACAAGAGACTGCGTAAGGTCATTTTTTCCCACAATGCGTTGTTTTTCTGATAGGTTCGATTTTTTTCCATAGCGAACGCGAATACGAATAGGTTGCTTGAACAGCATTTTTATTTTTATTTTTTTTTCAAGGTTTTGTTTTCCGGAAAGAGAACGATATGTAGTACTCGTCGAAGCGAATGAAAAATCTTAATCTATATTCAGTGCGGTTGGTTTTGTCGTGGGCGACGGTTGAATTTTTTTAATTTGAAAAAAATTCAAATTGATTTCATCTTACGAATAAATAATAAAAAAAAAAAAAATCCAAATTTTGTGTCCAAAAGACATCCTTGAGGTTTCTATTGGTGTATTTTTAAGTACATACGAGGGTCATTCCAAAAGTAATGATCCCTCCCCTGTAAATCTGGTAAAAATTAGCCGTTTGCAATGGGCATGGTCTCAATGGATGCGTTGAAGTGTCTACTTTACAATGAGTTCGGTTTCAGCGCGTTTGGTTTACTTTTGTGGCGTGTATATAAAAAATAGCTGAGCATGTCAAGACAATTTCCGTCCAAATTGCGTTTTTTTGCTGAAATTATTTTTTTTTATTTTGAAAATACTGCACCAATTGGCATTAATAGAAGTGTTATACTTATGTTGTAATTAGAAAATTGAAAAAAAATTAAATTAAAAACTTTTTCCAACTAAAAAAAAATAATTAAAATTTTCAAATTTTGATAACTTTTCAGTTATTTTTTAAGAATATGATTTGGAAGCTATTATTTTTTTTCTAATAGACCGTTTATGAGTGTGTTTGGTTCATTTTTGAGGTGTGTGGGTCAAAAATAACAAATAATGTGCATTTGGACGGAAATTGTCTTGACATGCTCATCTATATTTTATATACACGCCACAAAAGTAAACCAAACGCGCTGAAACTGAACTCATTGTAAAGTAGACTCTTCAACGCATCCATTGAGACCATGCCCATTGCAAATGGTTAATTTTTACAAGATTTACAGGGGAGGGATATTTACTTTTGGAATGACCCTCGTATTATCTAATTGGCGAGTCTGCTTTCGAAAGTTTATTACTTTTTCATCAAATTATCAAGGGCGATTCGAGCGTAAAAAATTCATCAAAGGGAATTCGAGCTATCGAAGAAAAAATTCTCCATTAAAGGTACCTTATAGTTAGGCCTTGGCGAGAGAAAAAATTCGGCGTATCGAATAAAATGTTTAATAATTTTTTTCATCTTTTTACCAATACTTACACGTCTGATATTTTTAGAACGAGTAAATTAAAGGAATTTTCTCTTAGTTTGGAATTTATATCGCGTATAAACTTTCTCAATGGCGAAGAAATTATAAAAGAAAAGAAAATGATAAAAAATGAAAATTGAACTTCACGTCTTTTATATTGTTAGGTTTTACTATGTAGTACATTGTATCTAAACATAGACTAACCTAACGGCCCTTTGAAGCAACAAGGGGCGAGTAAGGGTTAGTTGAAAAAAGATAAAACTAATGAGTTAGTTTAAAGTACACCACAAAAGGCAATAATGAGCGAAGAAAATCGTGACACGAATATAATTATAAACGTCATAACGAATATTTGCACGATTTCGCGTAATATTGCGGTTATTTTTGGACACCGTTTTGAATGCAAAGGGAGTTGGGGTACGGTGGTTAAAATGGGCTTGAGAAGACAAGAAGAGAAACTTTTTCACCATATATCATACGACGGAACGCGACTACTTTCAACTTTCAACGTTTATGGGACAAAACTTTTGGCGAAAATTTTTCTAATAATAGTACATCTCGTGAAATTCCACCGTAAGAAATACTCCAGTAGGCTTTCGCGAATGATAATTTTTCTGCGGCATTTTTCTGCTTGTTCATTTTACATGTTAACGAAACTTTATGTTTTAAAGGGTACTTACCTATATTAAAAAAAAGTCTCATTTTACCTTTTTTTTGGTCTCTCTCTGTCTCTCTCTCTTTTACCTAAATTTGCTAATATTCGAGTGCGTAAGTGTTGCGAAGTTACCCTCGAATTTATAACACTTCGAAAATAATAATTTAAATTTATACCTCGAACTGAGAACATAAATTTTAACCAACAGTAGGTATTTACATGCGCGCGAGTATATTTCGTTAACATGTCGACGAACTGCGAGATGAAAAAAATGGCAAGCAGGTAGCACTTATACGAGGCGAAAAGATTAAGCTGGAATTTTACGTGCGACTATATTTGCTCCCAGAATGGCATAATATTATGGTAATACCCTCGTTGGCCTAAAGTTCAAACCTGACACATACTCGGCATGTGATTTGAAAAAAATACACGCGGATTTATAAGAATAGTATCAGGCTTCTGTCTGAGCGGGATTTTACCAAATTTTCTCCTCGCAAAAAGAATAACTTTGTAGATGTTTGTGAATCGGTTAGAAACATTTTTATCCAGCAGTTGCCATATTTCAAATACGTGACTAGGGAATTTTTCGCCCCCGAGATGTTCTTCTATTTGCGCGCAATCGTGATGGGAAAATTGAAAAAAATTAAGCCTTTTAGAATTAGGTACAACTTGTTAATTATATAGACTACGAAAGTTTATAACATTTGATGAAACTGCTAATTAATCATCGCGTAGATTATTTCAGAGAGGAAAAAATATTATTCGGATGGATTCACCCACTAAATTCGCAAATATTAGAAATATTTTCAGACCTTTCGAGAGTATCTAATAATTTTTTTTTCTCGAAAATTAACTGGAAGCAGCTAGATTCAAATTTGAAAGGTTTCCTACGCTTATTCCTGGTACTTCATCTAGAATATGCTATTTGTACTTGTTTTTGATTTGATATTTTTCATTTTTTCAAATACATTTTTATGAAATTTAATTAAATTATTGACCATAATAATTCTAAAGAAAATAAAAATTTTTCATACTCGATATTTTTTGCCTATCTTAAAAACCAATAGGTATCCCACATCAATTTTATGATTTTGTAAAAATTTTCAAAATTTAGTGTGATTGTGAGGGGTGCGGGGCTTTGATAAATTACTCGATTTTTGGAAATTTTTTGAAAAAAATTATTTTGGCCCTTTTGATTAATTCCATAGAAATATGTAGTCTAATAAACATGTATAACTCAACAATCAAGAATTTAAAGGAAATAGGTGATAATATGACGATATAAAAAATTTAGATCAATTAAAAAAAAAAAAAAAAAAAAAAAAAAGGACTTTTGGGTATTTTGTCAGACATACGTTACAAAACTTGAAAAAAATCTCCCAAAGGTGGAAGTTCGTGAATTTTTTTTTTAGCAAAATCAAAAGACCCAAGGTCAAAACGCAAAATTTAGAATTTTTGTTAAATTCTTTAGACTGCAACTGTAAAAACTTGTCAAATTTTGGTAGTCAACATTTTCTTTTTAATTTTAGAAAATTAGCCAAATTTTAAGAAGTGGTTTAGTTTTAAAAATTAACGTATTTAAATAGTCAAATTTCAATGTTCTATTGGGTTGAAAGAAGCTCTCGTGAAATTTTTTGAGCAAAATCGGAATACCCAAGATCACGTGGTTGAATCGACATGAAATCACACAAATTCAGAATTTTTGCAAAAAATTTTAACGTGCAAATGTAAAAAATTGTAAAATTTATTCACTTACCTAAGTACCTACTCATTTTTTTTTAAATTGAGAAAATTTAGCCAAATTTTAAAAATTGGTCTAGTTTTGAAAATTTACGCATTTATATTCAAAAATAGCCTTTTAATATTCCATCAAATTTACAACATTTGACAGAATTTGTCAAAGTTTGAAAATTGATTAATTAAAATTTTAGAAAATTTGGCTAGGTGCATTTTAAAAATTCACTCAGTCTTAAAAAATTATTGAAATTGAAAGATGACCAAATTTTAATGTTTCGTCAAATTTCCAAAATTTCCCATAATTTGCCAAACTTTGAAAATCTATTGTTTAAAAAATTGATCTAAATTATAAAGATTGATCCGATATAAAAAAAATATTAAAATTTTATTGCAGTTTTAGGTATCCCCATATTAAAAGTTTTTCCAAACTGGAATTTTTACTAATTTTTTAAATTATTCAAATTAAAAAAATTTCAAGGTTTGAATTTTTTTTCAATTTTGGAAAATGTAACAAAATTTAAAAATGGTCAAACATCGTCGAAATTTATCAAACTTTGTCAAACATTGAAAAACAGCCAATAAGTAATAAAAAAATGTTGGCCAAAATTTGAAGATTGATCCACTTCAAAAAAAATCATTTTTCATAACTTTTAACAATTTAAAAACTTTGGAAAAAATCTGAATTTGAGAAAACTTAAATATTTTGATAAAAATTAAAAAAGTGGTATACCCTGTTTCAAATAAGAGTAAAAAAACACTTGTGCAAGGAAATTTGAAAGAAATATACAGGAACAATACAGACCACTATTTCTTGGAATAATTGTTTTGCTGGTCGAATTAAATTTTTATCAAAATATTTTAGTTTTCTAAAATTCAGAATTTTTTCCAAAATTTTTAAATTATAAAAATTTGCGAAACTTGAATTTTTTAAATTTTATAAAATTCATCTGCATTTTAAAAAATTGATTCAACCTTGAAAATTTGCTAAAATTTGAATTTTATCAAATTTTGAAAAGTAGCTAGCATTTTTTCTTATTGTTATTATTTCATTTTAAAGATCTATTCAATTTTAAAAATTTACAGAACTTCAAATATAGTGTAAAGTGTGTGAAAAATCATAATTAATTTGATAATAGAAATCAATGTTTCTTTAATTTTTTTTTTTTTTTTCATATTTAAATACAAATTCTCACCTCACAGCAACATGAAAATTATTCACAATGAAACTCGATTTTATTGCTAGTAATCAAAATTGACTCGAAATTGAATTGAATAAAAAATAGTACAGTATGAAATCTTCCAAATCCCTACAAACGCTTTCCTTTTCAAATGCCTGTGAAATATCCGAAATGGCGTGAATTCTTTTAAAAACATCTCCCAAAAAATGGTTTAGCTGGAAGCATAAAACTCGATTATTATACACTCGAATGCGAGCAATTCTGTCAAATGTAAAATGAGCGAAGAACGAAGAAAATAAAATAATTATTACGATCATTGTTGGTAAAACCGATTTAAATACACGTTCAAACATAGCCATTTTCGTTTTAGCTAATTTACACGTCGGCGTGTTAATTTTCCGCCTTCTTTGCCAATTACTCGGGTAAATTTTTGAAATAAAGCGCTAAACGGGCGGAAGTCGTGTTCGCTGAGAATTTTCCTAAGACAAATACGCATTACACCGTTCCAACCATCGAGGCTGCGAAACGGACGCAGGAGGTGGCACCGCACGTCGGCGGAAATTCGAGGAGGGTAATTTATTCATTTAGAATAGCTATGAGGTATACTCGTATAATATTTTCTCGTACCTGCGACTCGAATGTGCATCGAAAACAGGGTAAATTAAACTGGTTGTACAAAAGTTGGCTGTGTTTTGTTTGAGGGGGCCTTTTTCTCAATTTCGCATCTCACCAAAATACTCTGTTACTTTAATTATGTTGTGAATATTTCATATTAATTCGTCATTCTAAGGTATAGAAAAAAATAAAATTCTCGTTGCAACAGTAGGGAACATTTTGCGTAGGAATTCCCGTTGATGAAAAGTTATTAATTTGAGGTATCTACCTACGTAGTACAAAGAAAAAAAATCCATGAAACGTGCCGACATCTTACGTATTTTTAATTTATATATATTCATTAATGTGGAAATTACGTATTTTTAACCCGATGAGTTTGCACAAAAGCGAAATCTCGTCGACATTTTTCTTCTCTTTTCAAACAGCCAAAGGCTATAGCTTACATGCCAACTTTAATATGTACTAGGTGCAGATTTACTCGTCATATTGTAGACGATGAGACGAGATAATAGAGAGAGCGAAAAATTCAATTTATGGAGTGATTTATTCATAAATTTCATCGGGACGTATTTTTTGGGGCGATGAACGAGCCCGCAATTTATTTCTAAAGCGTGAATTCTTGCAGGCGAAACGTCCACAAAACGCTGATATTTATTACGTGGCTTTTGTGTAATATGTTATGGTACGAGAAAGAAAAGGTTAAAATTGTACTTCACCCTGTGGTGGTCGTGTAATGTATACATAGACCGCCCGCACGAATATCTCTTAATAAAGCTCATTAGATACCGATAAAGAGAACAGAGTTTTTGTTCTTGACGTATTTATTTCTATTTCATTGCGAAACCGTTAAACATGTGGCGTTTCACCGAAGTAGTGAAGGGTTTCCTCAATCTAGGTCTCGTATTCTTTCGACGAATTTCCAAAGATTCAAGAACACACTGTTAACCATTTTTATATAAAAAAAAGTATCGTTTACGGTCGAATTGTAAATGTTGACCTTTTGTACGAATTTGTGGTAGGAAATGTTTTTTGGGTTTTTTCGGTTACCTACCTACCTCGCTTTTTTTCTCTCTCTGTGGCTTGAAAAAGTATTGAAGTACGTAGATGTAGATTATTGCTTTGTGAGTTTTTCATTCTTTGTGGAACGAATGCGAATAACTAGAAGTTTTCAAAATTTTCGCGTAGAAGTGGATAATTTTTGTGTTTTTGAGAGAGCAGCCATAAAATACCCGATTGTTTTTCAGCTCTTGAATAATATTACGAATTGAGGATTTTTTGGATACCTATTCATTATTTTGAAAACTATTCGAAAAAATTTAGGTACTTAATTTTTCTTCTCTCAATTTGAAACAGCAAGATGAAACTTGCAGGCCAAACAAAGTTTTGTTAATTACAATAAAAAAAAAAAATTATTACCTACATCAAAAAAAAAATAGAAATTGGAAGTGGGCTCTATATTTTTTTATCCAAGTGATTTTTTTACGAGTTCTGAAGAATTCTGAATAGCTATTAGAAATTTTTTTTTATAAATTATCTCCTTTCTCCAAATTTATATTTTTCTTGCGGTTTCTTCTAAGTGATTTTTTTTGACATAGGTACCTACTTAATTTATAAATTTTCTTAGATTCCCAAGTTGTGAGGAAATTTACAAAAAATGGTCTCTTTGCATCCGTGGGAGGGGGGGGGGGGGAGGGTGCTATAGAAAGAAATGAAGTGGGCAAATAAAAGAGAAATGGCGGCATGCATATAGAAAAAAATAAAAATAAACAGAGAAAAGTGGAAAATAAAGTAGGTAGGTATTTTTAGAATATTTTCCCTCATTATTGTTTTCGTTTTTAATTCCTAAATTTTTACTTTTACTCCAGCTGAATTTTAAGACGTGCCACTGGCCCCCATTTTGAACAAAAAACAGTAAAAAACTAGATAATAATTTTTGAAATGGAGGCAGTTGCCAGTTACATACCTACCACTTAAAATTCAGTTTGTAGAAAAATAAAAAAATTGGTAATTACTGCATATTTTTGTATTTTTGTATTTTTTTTTTGAAAAATTGAAAATGCCCAATGTAGGTAGGTACTATTTAAAATTATGTTGCTGGAAAAATTTTTGAATTGATTCTCATGAAAAATCACAACTGATGAGTTAAAACCGAAAGAAGGCAAGATTTTGAAAATCATTCAATTTTTTAATATTTTTAAAAAGGGAGAGGGTACTAGAGTCAATTTAAAATTCAGTGTTGGGAAAAAAATGAGAAATCATTTCTGAAGACAATGAACAATCGAAAAAAATGTATAAGTTCGAAAGTTTTATAATCTTTTGAAAGGGACAACTTGAGTAATTACCCCATAAGTAGGCCACGAAAATGCCTACCTAACGAGAGCAATTACACCACTCTCCGAATAGGATCGAGTCGAAAGCATTAGTTTACCAAAAGGGTCATTTACAAATATTTTTGGGTGAAGGGAAAATATAGATAAAATAAACTGCACTTACCTGTGCTCCTTTTGATCCTCATGCTAATTTTCTCCCTCGCTCTCTCTCATATCCACTCACTCTCCATATAACCTATCTCATCATCATATAAATAGACATATAATAACAAGACATAATTAAACGGAAAACGAGTGTATTAATTATACACATGAAATATAAAAAACAAATAAAATTAAAACAAAACACCAAGCCCCATTTACCTGATATAAATTACCAACGGAATGAGTAAAAAGCTGATGAAGAGGATTAGGAAATGATAAACTGGTTGATGATTTGGAAGGGTGGGAGAAAATCAAAAGAGAGAGAGAAAGAGAAAGAACTATAATTATTATTTCGTGGGATAGAGTGCACTACAGATATGGAATTGGGAACTAGGGATTCAAGACGAAAAAATTTTTTTTAAAAATAATATCACAAACTTGGAATGCTTGGTAAAAAAATTGCTCATTTTTTTTATTTAAGTACTAAGTATTTATTTTTTATTATACATTGACACTCCCAATGATACTGCTTAAAATTAAATTAAGAGAAAAATAACGAATTGCGAGTAAATCCTCATGTAAAGGAACCACTTTGATGGACTTTATCCAAAAAAAAGGCAAGAGTTTGAAAACCGAGCAATTTTTTATATTTTTTCAAGAAATTGGGGGGCTACTAGGGTTTTCTTGAAATTTAGTGAGAAAAAAATAAAAAATTGAGAATTATTTCTCATGAAAAGGAACAGTTTTGATAAGTGAGACTCCTCCTCCCCCCAAATACAAAAGTTCGAAAATTTGATAATTTTGTTTGGGGAAAAACAGAAAATAGTGAATTATTTTCTTATAAAAAGAAACTACTTTGAGGGAGTTGAGACAACAAAAAATTGAAAAGTATAAAATAAGGGATACCCTACTGGGTAAAAGCCTACACTTGAAAATATTTCAATTTTTTTCAGATGTTGGGGCTTAAAATTTTTTTTTTTTTTCCAATTTTCATGTTGCTAAAACTTTTTTTAAATATTATTTTTAACCAAAAGTATTTTTCAGTTTTCAAAACTTTTGCATAATTTTTTTTCTATTTTTTTGTTGAATTTTTGAATTTTTGAAGGAAAACGTAGGTAAAAATTAAAATTTAAGAACACATTCTGCTGGAGTTGAAAACATCAAGTTTCAACTCTATTTTCGGCTTAAAAAGTCAAATCAAACAGCAATTCCAGCTAAAAAAGAGTCTACTTCAATTTCAGCAAAGTGGAGAGTTGACTTTTTCACTCCAAAAGCTACCCTTGGAGCTAGCCCAGGCCTGATTGTCACAACTGCTCTTATTGATTAAAGATTACCTGTTGGTTTCACCTTTTCGCCTGTTTTCAATCGGGGAAAAACATTTTTCACGTAGAAATAGACAAACATATCTACACATAGTTCAAATAATTTGCCGATCTGACAGGTTCAAAGGAGGATATTATTAGCTGAGACAGGTGTATACTGTATAGTGCAAAATTTATATTCAGTTTGTCAAAAAAAATAATTTCGATTTTTTATCAAGTACCTAGATATAAAATTGAGGATTTTTCAAAATTAAAAAAAAAATTATTTCAAAATAATTTTTCGTTTTTTTTTTTTTTTTTTTTTTTGAATAAAGTTTTATAATAATTTTTTCTTGTTATTTAAATAAAAATTTTCTAAATAATTTTTGTTGAAGTAGGTAAAATTTGGTAAAAATCCACATTTTTATTCATTTTTAAATTATTTTTCTGTTGGCGTTGAAATTAATTTTTTGTAGAAGAATGAGGTCGTCTGACAAATGAAAGCACTTTCGAATGAACTTTTAACGAGACGACTGTGCTTACCTTTTGAAAAACTTTTTTTCACGAAAGATGATTTTTATCCATTCATTTACTAAAAAGCAGAGACTTATTTCTTTCGAAAGAATATCAAATCGATGTATTCGGGGCGTTGTCAATACCCGAAATTATTGTTATTTCTACCACTATATACGTAGTATTGGGTGCTGGCCAAAACACCTAAACAATATTTCAATCATTTAAAACCAAAAACACCCTCCATGAAGCCCATCGAAGCAGATTTAATCGCAATACTGGCCGAAAGTCGAATACAATACACCGATACGTAATTTCAACTGTTTTTTTTTCACAGATCGTAGCAGTAGACAGCGGAGGGTCGGACGAAAATGAAAGCTCGGTTCGAGGATTACTTCGAAATACGCTGATAAACGCGCAAGATATAGGTAAGAAAATTGAATTGCGTTTGATACACGTATATCTACTTACTATACCTCTATACACAGCTCACATCTTATCGAGTAAATACGTCAATATTATTTTTGTTTCGAAAAAGTAAAAACTCGAGCTTATCGTCAAATTAGTTGACACGTGTACCGATTTTTATGGCCCCGATTACTACATCTAGCAAGAGCAAGGGGGCGTTGAAACACGAGAGAAAAAAACAAGACGAAAGCGTGTACAGGTATTTGGCCAAATATAATTTATTATTGGAAAAGAAAAAAAAATGTACGAAGGCGAACATGCGGTAAGAATTTATTTTTAATGAAAAATATCCCGCGTCAAAAAATATACGATTTTCTAACGTTATTACAGACAGACGTACTTTATCTTTGGAAAACATCTTTAGGTGGGGGAAAAATATAAGAAAAAGAGAACGAATAACGATGTCGTGTAAAATAAAAATTGATACGAGGGATAATCAGAAATCGATAAAAAAAAAACCAATGTCAGGAAATTTTCATCATTACATTTGACTACGTGAAATAAAGCGTACGAAGGTGGTGATATTTTCGCGATTATATTATGAATTGAAAATTAAATCGATTTAATGTTATGTTCGCCCATATAGTACGAGTGTGTGAAAAAAAAGCTCGAGAGAGGCGAAAAAAAAATGGATTATAGGAGTGATTTTGTTTATGTAGGTACCTTGAAGTTATCAGGAAAAAGGGTTGATGGAGAAAAAAATCAAGTCATTGATGAAAAAACATTCGAAGAGCGAGTGGAGGGGTACACGAGAGTGGTTCTGGTTACCTAATGGCAATTAGTTTTATTATAGTATTTATTTCGGTTGTCATTTAATATTATTGCTACGAAGATGTAATTTTGTGTTTGGAGCATTTCGAGGTTTATTGGGCGGAACAAATCCGCAGATATAATTACGTGGTTGTTTGTTAACGGATATTTTACTAGATGGCGTTCTTAACGCAGTTAACCATTTTGTGCACAAGTATTTAGTTAGGTTAGGTAGGTAGATATAGGTAGGTGTACTAATTTATCGTGTAGTTTTCGAGCTATGTGGTATAGAAATTTTCAATTTAATTGATTATTTATGGCGTATTGGTTACATTGGGCTTTGCATGGATAGCTGCGGGGGGGGGGGGGGGTATCCCCTTCGGTATGCATACGACTGGGACCGGTCAGTGTGTGTAGTGTTGTTTTTATCATTAAAATCGGCTTACTTAAATATGGTTTTGGGCTAAATAATAATTTTCTATATTAATTTAACGAATACGTAATACGATCTAATTCATCTTTATTATACGTATATCGGTCTCGGACGAGCTCATTTATACGCAGATTAAAACGAATTCAACCTTGGATCGAAAGTTTTGCATTTTATAGTAAATAGAAAAAAGAAAATATTCAATAAGGTTTTTCGTGGCCAAAGGGAAAAACTTCAATTTATGATATTAAAATGAATTATTCAAATTTAAAAACTTTAAAAACGAGTGTATTTTATTCTCCAAAGTATACCATAGTATCCTATCCCTGTTTACTTATATATCCTACAGCGTGTAATATACCATGTATATTGTATAGCTTTACCAGTTCGCGTTATTTTCAAAACTTCTTCCATGGTAAATAAGCCTATATCGAGTTGATTTGGCGCAGAAAAAATGCTGCGGTTTGTAAAGTAAACTTTGATACTAAATAAACAAGACGAATCAGCGCGAAGGAGTGAGTAAAGGAGGGCTGTATAAAGACGAAGCGTGCATATGCCAAAGCCTATAGCCGAGCCGGCTTCCTGCGATATCCTTGAGGATTATATTTTTCACCGATAAATACGCAAGGTTATCGATAATATGGCTTTTACGGCGTAATTACAACTTTTCGCGGAAAATGAGGTTGTACGAGTTGCTATACTGTGATAGAAGTGGGGAGGAAGGGGGAGGAGTGTTTTCGAGGAAGTCAATAATTTCAACTATTTCAAAATCTGTTTGCAAAATTTTCAAAAATAGCTACGTAATTTTTTTTTTTAAATTATCCGCATGCTTTATTGATTTTTTGTTTTGGAATTTCGAAATTTTGGGTTGATGTTTCTGAATAAGAAAGTATATGCCATTAACTTTACGACCTAGTTTCAATTTTGGAATTTTAATTTTTTTATTAAACACATAGAGAAGAACGAAAGAGAGAGAAAGAGCTCAGATCTTGTAAAACTTTCGCAAACTTGTATAATTACTCTCGAGACGGTCGATATTTTGCCTTTATGTGTCTGGATATATTTTTGGATCGATTTTGTTGCTACAATTATGCGACGAAATTAAATTATTCGGGTCAGTGGCCAAAAAATGAACAAAAATCCCTCAATATCTCAAATGAGTTTTGAATGAAGATGAAAACGTGGAATTTTTAATCGAAAGAGGAGGGTTTGGCATTTCAGAAACCATCATAACCCGAAATTGAGGAAAGTCACATTATGTTACACCTTAATCATGTAATTTCCTAATTCGTGAAAAAGGCAAGATAATTTTCTACCTATTTCACGAATTAAGAAAATTGCTGTTTCATCAGTCAGGTTCATGAAAGTTGAGATATGGATTAGCGACGGTGAGAGGGGTTGCGAAAGTTGCACTTTGCAACAGACTCGAATTTTTCCCAAGAGCCCGGGTTTTTATCCTAAGTATTCCAAACATTGTGAAGATTTTTATTTAAATAAAAATTTAAAGTTTTTTCTCTAATAAACCGAGAGATTCTTTTTCTCCAAAAAAAAAATTTTCTCTAAAAAATTGAAACCAAAAATTGATATTCTGCTCCTCTAAGAATATAATTTTTCTTTCAAATCATTTTTTTTTTCTTCATAATTATATGTAAAAATTCCCTCGAAAAATTTTAAATTTTCATTTCAAAAAAATTAAACGAAAAATTACACAGATATTTGTTTCCCCTTTAAAGAAATGAATTTTATTATTTATTTTTTATTTTTTACTTGAATAGGTTGAAAACAATTGATACCCCTCAAAAAAAAATTTAATTTTTCAAAAAATTGAAACCAAAAATTGATACCTATTTTGCTTCCTTAAAAGTGAAAGATTTCTTTTTTGAAACCTTTAAAACAAAACAAAATAAATTTCTGCATAAGAATCTCGAGATCCCCCCCCCCCCCAATGAAGAACGATAATTGAGATTTTTTTCGATTTCTTTCGCAAAAAAATATTTATTTTCTGATTGAGACAAAAAATTGAGATTTTTATCATTTATAATATCACACTTTGCCTAAATTGTGGGGAAAAAAACTAAATTTCTTGTCTATTTCACAAAATATGCAATGGACTTGGTATCTGTAAAAAAATTTAACGTGGATATGTTTTTGTCGTGTGGGTACAGTTGAAATTTGAAATACAAAAGTTGTGACGATGTTGATGTTGCTATCAAAATTTTGAAGTCATTCAAAAATTATCATTGATCTTTTCAGAAGACTTTTCGTAATTTTTTTTAGGAACATGTGTTTTTTGTTTAAATTTTCAATCGGGGTTTTAAATTCTCCAACTAGAAAATTTTTGAAGTATTTGTACCTATTATTTTTTTAGAAAAAAATTGAAATATTTTTGGTTAATTTTTTTAAATGGATTTTTCATTTTTTTTTTAGAAAAATTTTGAAATAACTTCTTTCAAATCAAGGATAAACTGATAAAGTCAATGAAATTTTTGAATTCTCTTCAAAATAATTTTAAAATATTTTCATTCAATAAAATTTTTAGAAAATGTACCTACTATATTATATATTTTTCAATTTTGGTGGGATTTTTGAATTTATTTTTAAAGAAAAATTTTTAGATCTCTTATTCGTGATTCTCTGTCAAATTTTTAATTTGAATTTTTTTTTCAGAATAATTTTAAAATATAATAAGTATGTATTTTCTATAGGCATTTTAAAAAATTTTAAGAGAATTTTTTGTATGCATAACTTTTTTTTTAATCGTGAAACTTTCTTTTTTTGGACATTTTTACAAAAATAAATTTTTTTTGACTTTGAGAAATTGTACAAAAGATGAGATGAAAAAAATTTTTAGTAATCAGTTTTCTGAAATGACAATATATGTCAAAAGTTGAGTCGGAATATTTTCAGACATGAATTTTTGGTCCAGACGTAGGTTCTCAAAATAGGCAGTGTTATTTGAGTATTTTAAAAGAAAGTTGTGGAAAAAATGAACGATGTTGGCCCAAATTGAGGTTGATAGTGTATTTAGGTGAATTTTATGATACGAGTGTATTGCAAGAAAAGAAAATCAATCAAAAATTGTCCTTTTAGGGTCAAAATTCTGAATAAAGTATTTCTACCTATGTTTATGTTCATTTTTCGAAAAACGAAATAGCGAATATTTTCAAAAAATTATTCTACTACATTTTTTTTCGTAAGATGAAAATGCAAATTTTTTTTAAAGTCCAAATTTTAAGTATTTTACATAATAGATATAACAGGTACAACATACTTTTTACAAATTTTTCATAAAACTGAAATCACTAAAAAATTTTAAAAATTATTTCGAATCTTGTAAAATTTTCTTCAAGATCAAAATTGAATATTTTACAACAAAAAAAATCTGCTAATTTCATGCTCCTGTTCACCTTTATTCTTGTATTTATAATCGAAAAAGATTGATCATGGTATATCTGGTCGAATATAAATTTTGAACGAATTTCGGATCTCATGATCAAATTTTAAATTTCCCCTTTCATTGCTTTCGCAACGTTAAAACGAAAAATGTTTAATTACGTTGAAAACGTCGTTCTTTTGCAAGACTTTTTTCTTCAAATTAAACTAACAGTACAGCTCAAGTATCGGCTGTTCCCAGCATGGGCTGCAAAAGCTTTACGTAGTCGTTTGTTTCAGTAGGTATGCCTATAGCCTATTAGTTGTTGAAAAAGTTATTTCACTTTGTACGACGTTATATTAATTGGAGAACAGCGGAAACTAATTAAAAAACGTTTAACGAGTTTAGTAAGCGTGAAACCGATAAGATGCGACGATTTGGAGTCACGCAGTGCTGTTTCAGCTGGTTACAATATTTGTGTAATTCTGTTGAAAACGAACGAAAAAGTTTCAAAAATTAGCAACATTTTAAAAAGTTTCAAACAAGATAACTGATTTTTTACCCTTGCTCTGGAAAACATTTATTCGTCGTTGCTTTCTGTCGTCTTCTAATTTTGGGGGAAATTCGTAGAAAATCTCGTTTGTATCGCAGTGCGCCTCAGAATGTTATTTGTACTAGTTAACGAATGTGAATAAAATTCTCGTATTAGCGAGAAAACATTGTTTTACGTATAATGTAGCAAGAGAAAAAAATGATTAAACAAAATTAGGTAAGCCTTATTTTCCGATGCGTGAATTTAACTTATTGAAATAATTCCAAATGACTGCATATGAAACTGTTTATTATCAACTTTCGTTGCAATAAAAACATTCCTCGAACTTTTGAAGAAAAAATGTCAGTGTTTTTTGGGGAATAAAATCCATAGGTAAATTTTTTTCGAGTCCACTTTTTTTTCAGTTTTTTAAAATAGGTAAAAAAAATATTTTTTGGAGAAAAAACAACCTAATTTTTTGTTGATTGATTTTACTTTTACTTAAAAAAAAAAGAATTTCAGTTTTATGTAGGCCTACCGATGTTTTGAAAGAAAAATTTATTCGATTTTTTGGTGTAAAGAAATCTCCTAATTATTTTTGGGAAAAAAACTTTCAATTTTCACGGAAAAAAATTCTAAAATATTCGAGGCACTTGGAGCAAAAATTTCATGATGTGACCCTTGGGAAAAATTTGAGTCCGGTGCAAGTTCACCTATTGCACCCTCTTCTCCGTTACTGGTCACACATCGCAAATCAATAATTGCACTCATCTTAACGATGAGCATAAACACGAACAAAACTGAAAATTTTTTCTCCAGGAAACCTATTTTTTTTTCCAAAAAATTGAGAACAAACATTGAGATTTTTTCTCTAAAAAAATTGAGAAATTTTTTCACTTCAAAAATTTTTAAAAAAATGATTTTTTTTCTGAAAAGAAAATATACTTAGTGATTTTCTGAGAATTAAAATTTTATTTTTATTGCGAAACAAGAGAGAAGATTTTAACTCTAAAAAATTAAACAAAACATAGAGGCAAATCATACCTATTAGTGAATATTGCACTTGCCTAAATTCCTAAATTGTGAAAAAAGGGAAACTTCTTGCCCAATTCATGGAATGAGCATCTTTATTTTCCATTTTTTTCAAGAAGTAAATTAAAGATGGAGAAATTCTGTCAAATTCATTAAATAGGCTATTACCCAATTTAGGTGCAACATACTTACTCCTTTTGAACTTTTTTTTTTTTTTTTTTTTTTTTTTCTGGACAAAAGAAGGAAAAATAAAAGTAATAACTTTAACCAAAAATTACTTCTGAAAACAATAACAATGACAGATAAAATCTCGAAAAATCAGACAATACATTAAGTCTAAAAAATGACGACTCTGACCAAAACGAAATCTGAAAACGAATAGCAATTGCACATTTTTTTTTGGGGGGGGGGGGGGGCGAAATAAGACAAAACGATAACTGACTAAAAATAACTTGGTGGACAATCATTCTAAAAATAATAAAAATGGTTGCTTGTCATGAAAAACAAGAAATCATGAAAAAAATAATTTTGGCAAATAAAAACTTCGACAAAATAATTTCTTTGTCTAAAAATACCTAACTATGACGTCTCTGACCAAAAAATAATAATTCTCCAAACAATTCTGCAAACATGATGATTTTGACAAAAGCGAACTCTGAAGAACATTAAAAATGGCACAAAAATAATTCTGAAAAATAATATCATTGACTAATGACTACTTTGACATAGAATAACTCTGACAAAAAATAATTTTGAAAAACGATGTAAGTACAATGACAAAAATAATTCTGGCAAATTGCAATTCTAACAACTGTAGTTTAGGCAAATTAGACCATTTGCCCAAACAAAATGGAGCATGAAATTTTTTTTGTACAGTTGCTCGTAAATGTGTCCTAATCAACATAATTATAGAACGTCTCCTAAAATTTAAGTGGAACTACACCCTCTCAAATATCTACATCCCCCCCCCCCCCAATTAACTATAATTTGACAAAATGTCTAAAAGTCACGAATATTAATTTCCATGGAAATTTAAAAATCAGTATAATGAAAAAAAAACCTAATTAAATAAAAGTCATGAATATTAATTTCCATGGAAATTTAAAAATCTTAAAAGTAGGTATAATAAAAAAGTAATCTTTCTAAAAAAAATTTATAAGTTTCAGAATGTCTGACAAAATGTCTAGAAAATGTCTAAAATTCACGAATATTAATTTCCATGGAAATTTAAAAATCAGTATAATGAAAAAAAAAACCTAATTAAATAAAAGTCATGAATATTAATTTCCATGGAAATTTAAAAATCTAAAAAGTATAATAAAAAAGTAATCTTTCTAAAAAAAAAATCTAAGTTTCAAAATGTCAGAAAGTCGTCCCCGAGCAGCACAATCGACAAATTATCCAAATAAAAAATCGACAGAATATCGAATTCGATAAAGTGTCGCGTTAGTTCCGCCTAAATCGTGAAATTATCTTTCGATATATAGATAGATTATCGACGAATTATAGTTAGGAAAAATTTCGAGATTATAGTAAGATATTTTATCGATAGTATATCTATAATATCGAAAGATAATTTCACGATTTAGGCGGAACTTTTGCGACACTTTATAGAATTCGATATTCTGTCGATTTTTTATCGATTTTTTATTCCGATTTTTCGTCTTTTACTAGCTTTTTTCTATAATTAAAAATCCTTAATTAGCATAATTAATACATTAAACTATGCCTAAACACATTATTCATGTTGCGGTAAGAGGATCATTTCAGAAAAAGTCAAAAAAAATTATAAAAAATCTGCCACCCGTGGGGCTTGAATCATCTACCTCCTGCATGGTAATCCTCTTCCTTAACCACTATGCCATACCTTATCGTTGAGGAATTAGCAATAAAACGCTTATAATAGGCAGTTTAGTACTTCCAGACGAGTTGGACTTAGAAAAATTTTCACCAATTTTTAAAATTTGGAAATAATTTCAAATAGCGTCACAAAATCGTTGAAAAATCGTTCGACAAATTTCAGATTATTTGTCGATAATGTAGTTTCAAATATCGTCATAAAATCGTTGAAAAATCGAATTCGAGAAATTTCAGATTACGTGTCGATAAAAAAGTTTTAAATATCTTCACAAAATCGTTAAAAAATCGAATTCGAGAAATTTCAGATTATTTGTCGATAATATAGTTTCAAATATCGTCACAAAATTGTTAAAAAATCGAAATCGAGAAATTTCATATTACGTGTCGATAATATAGTTTCAAATATCTTCACGCAATCGTTAGAAAATCGAATTCGAGAAATTGCATATTATGTGCCGATAATATAGTTTCAAATATCTTTACAAAATCGGTAAAAAATCGGATTCGAGAAATTTCATATAATCTGTCGATAATATAGTTTTAAATATCTTTACAAAATCGTTAAAAAATCGGAATCGATAAATTTAATATTCTTTGTCGATAGTATCGTTGACGAATATCGTCATAAAATCTTAATAATATCGAATTCGATAGTTTTTAGATTTTTTGCCTATGAAGTTGTACCGATAAATCTTTATAATATCGTGAGAACATCTATAGATTTTCAAACGATTTTTTATCGATACGTTACATCTTCCGATATTATCGATCGAGTGTGCCGCTCGGGTCTTTCTAAAAAAAATTTATAAGTTTCAGAATGTCTGACAAAATGTCTAGAAAATGTCTAAAAGTCATAAAATTTCAAAAAAATTTACAAGTTTCAAAATGTCTGACATAATGTCTAAAAAATCGAATTTATTAAAAATTTTCGGTTTTTTTATGTCATTCAAACCTAACCCAATGGGGTCGGATTTTGGTGTCGGATTTTCGTGACGAATTTTCCTGTCGTTTTTTTCTATTTTGGTCTCCGTAAAAGCATATACTATGCTAAAAAAATTCTGTAGCTTTATTAGGAACTGAGATATACGCGAATGAAGTGGGGCAAAAAATCGGAGGGGGGGAGGCAAAAATGTGGATATTTGAGGTTGAAGCCACACTGTGATTTTAGAGGACTTTTCATAGCAAGCATATTGATTATTAGGACACCTTTACGAGCAACTTTACGAAAAAAAAATCTTCCTTCATTTTGTTTGGGCAAAGACCGTTTTTTGGCCTAATTTGACTGAACTACCGTGACTAAAAACGTTCTGAAAAATGATAACTTTGACAAAGAATTCTTAACTCTGACAGTAGCGAATTCTAAAAAATGATAAACCCGAAGAAAAAAATATGGCGAAATTACACTCTGACAAAACGATAATTATTGTGACTGAAAATAACTCTGATACGTAAATGATAACTCTGGCGAACAATAGCCCTCTAGAACACCCTGAAATATAGGTCTACTAACAAAATTGGAGGGATTATTGCGAGGTTGAAGCAAAAACAAATTAGTATCTTTCGAATAAGTCAGCTTTATAGTGGGTGCCTAAGGCAAAGGTACAAGGATGTGGATCTTATTTCAGGGTAATTTTATACGGTAATGAGATACTTTAGTAAGGCGTTTAAAACGGTTTACTTTCATCTCAGATTCGTTTGGGAAATTTTTCTTGGCACAAATAACTATACTTACGATTTTTTTGACGACTGATGAAAGAATACCTAAATATTATCATGTCGCGAGTTTGAAAATTTGTAAATGTGGCATGTTATTCCTACTCTTATTGATTTTCATGCCGATGAAAGGCATCTGAAATACTTACAGTTGGAAGATTTGGTATAAGAGGAAAAAGGCGAACGAATGTTTTTGGAAAGAATGATTACACGTTGTAGTACTCTATGAGCTGATGGATTGGGAAGTGTTTTTTTCTATTATGTTCTGTACGTATCAGTCACAGTTGCTTGGTTTTCTTTTGTCGTTGGTGGCCTGGTTGCGACAAGACTTTGGAAAATCCGAACCTGATACTCGACTCGAGCGGGGTTTATTTTAGCGAATCGAACTCGAACGCGCTTAGAAAGTTTCAAGAGGATCATCTCGTTATGGGATCTCCATATTCAAATATATAGTGGAGTGCGTTTATATTATATAAGAAAGCGCCTGCGCTTCATATGAACTTGGCAGCTCTTTCAAATACGATGAAATTTATTACGCCGAAAAGGCTGCTATACCTATAACGAAGCCGATGGTAGAAATTATGGCAATATGCGATTTACCTCGCTCGCGTCCTACCTAGATTCACGTGTGAAATACACGTAGCGTGTAATCGGAGATATTTTTATCGTAAGATTTCGCCCTGTTTGACGCCAAGTTAACGAGAAAATATACCTACGAAAATAACTTGTTGTTAGTGTAGCTGTCGAGTCCGATGTATCGGTACATAAGTTACATTTTTGTCTTTCTACCTACGAGAACAAACGCCATTTTTATGATTAAAATGAACACTCTTGCGAAAATGTAAAAAATAAACAAACGAATCTAGGTGTATTTTAATTATACGCGCTGAAATTAATATCTACACCGAAGCTAAAAGGCGATACGGCAGTGTCGATGACACAAAGCACCAACAATTTTTCTCGCAATATCGTCTTCATAATCGATCAAAGCGCAAAAATTTTCTAGAGCAGAAAAATAGCAAGGATATTTTTAATTAAGGTTATTGTTTCCAAGAACACGACAAGAAGAAAGCAAAAAAGATGCGATTGGAAAAAGGCTCGTTTTGAAAAAGAACTCCAGAGCTTATTTCCATTTCGCTACTTTAAAATCACGAAAATAATTGTCGGCTCTGAATTGTTATAAAACGAATAAAAAAAATAAAATAATAGTAAAGCAAAAAAAAAAAAACGCAACGCGAACGAACATTATAAGCGAGTATTTTTGAAAAAGAAAAAAACAAGTAAGGAATACACGTAGAAACGTTAGCAACGAACGGATAAACGATATCTTCGACTTAATGACGCTATTTCTTATATATTTTTTTTATTATTGTGTTTTTTGTATTATTTTCGCTATTGTTTTCTCAAAGTCTTGCGCTTTTTCCATGTTTTTTCTACTTCATTTTGTAAGATGTGATTTATCGATGTAATGTTTGTTCTTGTTTGTTGCAGTTACTTCGGGATCGAGGAGAAATTCGAGCTCGCCTCTTTCAGACTGTAATAGCCCCGTATCACCGCCAGATGATAAGTCGGCCACGAGTACCACAAATACAGCTAGTGAAAAACCACCCAGGTATGTGACGTGACATTTTTCTACTTAATTACGTCGGTTTAATTAATCTGGTATCTCTTCGAAGTAGTTTCGTTTTATTGAAACGGTGGCGAGGGGGGGGGGTTGTGAAATCGAGCGAACGTCGTAAACATCTTTGATCTCGAACTTGACACCTATTGCGTGCAAGACTTTACTATCGCTATTTCAAACTTTTTAAAAATGTGAGTAAATAACTGTACTAAGGCATTTTTTAAAAAAATGTGAATAAATATTTTTTTTCAAACTTTTATCCTCAAAAAATTCAAATAAATAATAAAAAAAATTTGAAACCAGAACTTGGAGAAATTTCTTATGTACTGAATTTAATTAAAAAATTAAAAAATTGAATGGAATTCAAAGTTTGACAATTTTAAACTGAATTATTAAGTAAATACATTTGAATTTGAAAAAAATTGGTTTCAAAAAATTTTACGAATTGAAAAATGAACGAGAATTTTTTTAATTCAAAAATTGAGATTTTACAATTTGAAATTAAAGTAAGATATTCGAAATTAAAATTAAATTAACTTTAAAAAATTTACAAGTTGAAATTAAAATTTAAAAAGTTAAAATTGTTGAAATTAAAATTTTTAGTAAAAAATTCAAAAGCAAAAAAAATTGAAAGATGTTCACGAAATTAGAATTATTTTTTTTTATTTTTTTTTTTGGAGTGTTTATAATTACAGGATTATTACACCCATCGGAAGAATATTTTAAATTTTATTTATGAGGTTGAGTTGATAGTTAAACTTTTGAAAAATGCAATAAAATCAAAATTTCACTCCAGCGATTTTCAAAAATTGAAAATTCAAATAAAAAAGGTTCAAGTTTTAACAATAAAAATGGAAAATTAAAGATATTTTTTTTTTTTACAAATTTTGAAAATTCAAAAAAATTCAAATTTTTAGAAAGGCTTTAAACAAAAAAGTCTTGTAGTAAGATTTAAGGAATTTTTTCCAATTAAAACGTTTAACATTACGTTTTTAAGAAAATACCATAAACATTTAAACTTTCAAAAAATTTTAATTCTAAAAAAAAGTCAGAAACTGAATGAATAGGTACAAAATTTGATAATTTTCTAAATTGAAATTGAAATTTGAAGTTGATTTTAATAATTTCTTACAAATTTGAAATTTAATGTTATAAGCATTTAAAATTTTTAACAGCCAAAATTTTGGGAAGCCTTTTAAGATATCGAAAAATGAAATTTTCAGTTTTCAACAAAATATTCAAGAAATAGATTTTCTGGAAATTTCAAATTAAAGAATCCTTAAATTTAAAATTTTCAAATTGATACAAAAAAAATTTAAAATTGATGTTTATAAAAATTTTACAAAATTAAAAGTGCTGCAAAATATAAACCATTGAAGAAATTTTGACTTTCAAATTTTTAAATTGGAACAATTCTTTATTTTTTCTAATTTATTTACATTTAAAAAAAAAATAGAAAATTAGAAATTTTGAGAAATTTGAAAAAATGATTAAAACAATCAAGGAAATAGTTTTAAATCAAAACAAAAAATTAAATTGAAAAAGATAAAGTTAGGTACCTATTCAAAACTGAAGTGTTTAAAAATACTAATCATGTGAGAATGAAACCAATAGGTACTTTGAATAATTGAAAAAAAATCAAAATGATCAGTTGAAAAAGTTTTAAATTGTACCTACCTAAGAATTATTATACTTTTAAATTAAAAAAAAATTAATTAAAAACTAAAAAAAAAGAAAGTATTGAAAAAAATCGCGAATTCACAATTTAAAATTGAATTTTCAACAAAAAATTTCAAAAATTTAATATTTAAAAAAAAAATTGGGTAAATTCAAAATTTTTAAATTGAAACAAAAAAATTTAAAGTAAAAATATTTAGTTTTGAGCTATTTTCAAACGAATGTAAAAAAACAACACTAAAATCAAAAAGAAATGTAAAAAACTGCTCAAAGTAGGTACTTACTTAGTTGAGATTTTTTCTCATACTCATAATTTTTTTTCGAACTTTTTCAACTTTTGTTTCCCTTTCTTTTTCAAAGAGTTTTATAAAAAATTTACTTCCTACTATATTAAGTACATCCAGACCAAGAAAAAAAAAATGCTAGTTTTTCCTTTGAAGTAACCGTGCCTTTTTCGCGGAGGTTACATGGTTGTGAAAATTTCTTTTGACGCTCGATAGAAAACTATCTTTGTTGGAAGAAAATTCTTCAAACGAAAATTGTTCCTTGTTCAATTTTCTATCGAAATGTTCCTACGCATTTTTTTGTAATATTTTTTTCCAACAAAAAAAAAATTGATACCGAAGCAAACATAAGCATTTTGATAGAAAATTTAATGGGAAAAAATATTTGTTTGAAGAATTTTTCTCTAACAATGATAGTTTTTATGAAAAAATGGAAAATACATTAAAAATTGATGATTTTCAAAAGTTGTTTTTTTCCAGAGTTTTGTTAATAATTTTTGATTTTTTGATTAAGTACCTATAAGAAAAAATGTTTCGTACTAGTGTTGGTCTAATTTAAATTTCCCACAAAAAAGTATTCTATCAATTTTTCTCTCAGACGCATTATTCTGCTTTGGACAATTTGAAGCATTAACATAGGTATGTGAACTTATTATCTATACTTACACCAACACTCAGCTATATCCTGGTTCGATATCGAAAAACGAAGGTGGCTCATCCTGTTCTGGGAATCCTTTTTTTTTCTTCACAAAAATAAAATCAGATATCCATTTATTCCAATTTGTAGTATTTGGAAGAGATTCATGTGAAGTTACTTGAATGTATGTTTATTTACGAATGAAACAATCAGTATGATAAAGCTAGAATTTAGAGTCGAGATCTCGAATATGTATACGTAGCCAATAATAACTAACATAAAAATAGGATAACGCCACATCTCCCTTTTTTTTTTCTTTTTTTTTATGTCAAAAACGTGCAGGATTTGGAATACGTAGAAATAGGATGAATTTGTACCATTTTTCACTTCTTCTCCTCTATCGAAAATCGAATTGTTGACGGCGGACTGTTTTTGTTTGTTTGAATTTGATGATTGCTTTTTCAAGAGTTAGATTAGCGTCTATTTGGAGTTGTTCACGTCGATTCAGAATGGTATAACGGTATGATCAGTTGATCACGAATGAATTTTGTAGTATTTGGCGAATCGCACAAGACCGATTGATTGATTGATTGATTGATTGATTGATTGACTGACTGACTGATTGATTGATTGACTGATTGATTGATTGATTGAAGTATCCGACACGAATGTTAATTTCTGCATCGTTCATGCATTTTTCATAGATTGTTTGAATGTTTGAGAATGTATCATTTGACTCACCAGTATTTTGGATTTTTAGAATACAGCGACTTATCCGATTCTGATTGTGTAACTACCGTCGACCGTCGATTTCATCGTGATTGATTGTTTCAGTATTACTCGATGACATTTTTTCTTGATTTACACCTGACACCATGTTGTATTTGGAAGAGATTCATGTCAGGTTACTCGAATGTATGTTTATTTACGAATGAAACAATCAGTATGATAAAGCTAGAATTTAGAGTCGAGATCTCGAATATGTATACGTAGCCAATAATAACTAACATAGAAATAGGATAACGCCACACAATTATTTCTCCACTACATACTTACTCGTCTTTACGATGGTTTTTTCAAAAGTAAGTAATAACGTGAACAAAATTTTCAATTCAATTCCGTAACTATTTTTTTTCCACTTTGTATATGCGTGAAAAAGGTCCTAAAAAATTCCATCTGGAAAAACTTACTTCACGTAATAGAAAATTTTCCACAAAACGAGTTTAATTTTTTTCTCTCAACAAGTCCAAAAAAAATAAATAAATAAAACTAAATAAGTATTATGAAATGGGAAAATTTTATTATAACTGAATTTTCCTCGTTGGAGTATCATGCTAGGAAAGAAGAAAATGAAAACATCCCAGAATATTTTATATTCTCACTTGAGAATATTATACATTATTAAATAGGTAGATTTTTGTACTTGTTTGGGATTCCGTGAATATATTTTTTCATTATTACGAACGAATCTGAAATGTTCGGATACGCTGATGGTGGAAAAACCGCCAAAAGAAATAATAAGGATTACTGTGAGATAATAAGGTGTTGGCCAATTTGAGATTTGAGCCGGGTAGCAATTTTTTGAGGAAAAAGTATCGAGATTTTATAACAGAAGAGAAAATTCCGATACATTGGAAGTCATTTGCGAGGCTATCATTTCGAAAGGTGTTCGTGTCTGTTCAATGAAGGGGAAAATACGGCTCGTCGGGTTTATTTTAATAAAAAGCAACCCGTTATAGGACACGAGGTATATAGTGTGTAAATTCGTTAAGAAAAACGTGTCAAAAAAAATAATAATAAAAAAGGACTAAGGGAAATTTTTTCTGTTATACTAAGCAAGGTAAATTTTATAGTATTTCCGGAACGCGTATATCGATAAAAGGAGGTTACTATATTATGGGCAATATTGTATGGCATTGGTGCGAGCAAAACGAGATGTGAAGCAGAAAGGAGAGTAAAAAAGCTCACCAAAGGTAGAAGAAAAAAAATATAAGCGACAGATTGACGGGTTATCGAATACCCTGGAAACCGAAGAAAACGAACAGAAGCGACGAGGTTAAACGAAATGTCGATGCAATGGCGAAAACCCAAGTGAAAAAAAGTTCTTTCTCGCATAACCTGTTGAGAGTATCACGTTTAAGAAGTTCTCTATTACCGGTGCAGTTGTACTTTTGAAAAGCGTCGTATAGGAATATGTGTGTGTGAAGTATCGACGTAGGTTATTCTAAAGAACCCTTTTTTTTGCTCTCTCTTTCGCCATTGTCGGTTTAATTCCTCGTCTGCCTTATACTCGTAAGGTAATCCGATGTTCGATGTAAAATGGACAGCGAACGTTGGCTTGCGCGACAGCACAGTTTTCAAAAGACGTCGTAAAACTTTAACCTACTTTGGAGCTCTATATTTGTATAACCACGAATACGCAGCCTTCGCTGTTGCCTTTGTGTCGAGACGAGGACGCGAATCCTACTCGCAGGTCAGAATATGGATGTGGTAGAGTGAAAATTTTTTATTCTCGCGAATAACGCGATGCGATGTGTTTTTTTCTTTCTTTTCTTAATACGTTTTGTCGGGGACGGGATTTAGTAGCCAATTTGGTATCTAAGAAAGAAAATTGTTTCTGCCGGATTACTCTTGCGTAAATGGATGTTAAGCTCGTTATTATCTGCAACTTTGCCTGGTCCGGATATGCGTATACGAGGCCTTTCTCTAACGTCTACGTGTCTATGTTTATATAGGTAGTTAAATTGGACGACTTTTCAGAACGTACCTACTTGTTGATGAATTGAAAACTTTTGCTCGACTGCGAAAGAGAAATAAACTAAAACAGGGACACAACGTCGGAAAATGTTCAAAATTTTATAAGTATTCTGAATTTATTAAATATTTATGATTTCATTTCGACAAATTCTCAACATCTGATGGTACATTGAAGGTATATTCTTCTATATTTTAACGAGCTTTCGAAATTGTTTCGATTTTTGATGTTGGATGCATTTGAAAAAACATTTAAAATTATTAAAATTCATTAAATAGGTATTTAAAATTTGGAAAAGTATTGAAATTTTGGTAATAACTCAAACTCACAGAACTTTGAAAATATGTTATTTTGAAATTTTAATAAATTTTTTAAATTGGGTAGATTTTTCAAAGCTAATTTTTAAAAAAATTTCAAAAGTCTTCCAAGCTTTAACACTTTTTTAAAAAATTGGTTTAAATTAAAAATATCAGAAATTTTTACTGAATTTCAAAATTAAATAACTAAGTTTGTAAATTGTCAAAATTTGACCAAAAATTTTTCTATTTATAAAATTTTTAAGATTTGAAAATACATAGGTAGGTATGTATTTAAATTCTGAGAGGTAATAAAATAATTCAAGCTCAAAATTTTGGTAAGAACCTTGAAAATACAATATGTATAATTTTGATTTTAATAAACTTTTTGGTATCAATTTTTCAAGAAAATAAATTTTTACAATTTTCAAAATTTTGTAGTTTTTTTAAATCATCCAAGATTTAAACTTTTTTTTAGAATAAAAATAAAAAATACTTAATATAAGTTCTTACAGAATTTTGAAATTGAATTAGTTTTTGAAGTTTGATAAATTTTTGTAAATTGTCAAAATTATACTAATAGGTAGGTACCTATTAAAAATGTTCAAAATTTGAAAACAGAAATTTAAGATTGAATATAATCAAGAATTTTTAAAAAATTGAAAAAAAAACCTAAGAAAAGGCGAATTAAATTACCTATTGTAAATCAACTTGAAAGAAATGGAAAAATTGAAAAAAATCCAAAATTTGATACGAATTAGATTTTTGTAAAAAAATCAAAGTTCAGCGGTTTTTTTCAATTAATAAGACAATCCCTATTCGAGCCTCGAAGTTGAAAGAAAAAGTTTAATGTACTTGTACATGGTATTTTAGTCTCTTGATAAATATTAAATAATCTCCAAAAATACATAGATACGTAAGTTTAACGAGTTACCTAGTTGGTCTTCCGTAAATATGGTGATATGGTGTATGTTAATTTGCCTACTTGGTTTGCCGTAAATATGAATCGTTGAAATTCAAATTGTCGTTTAGTTCAACTTTAATTTTTTAAGAATAATTTCAAATTTATTTTCATTTTTCGTCTTCATTAAAAAAAAAACTAGTTTTTTTTACCATTTTTTTTCTCGAATTATTCCCCTAAAATTTTCTTTGAAAAAAAATAATAGGTAATAAAAGAAATAGTTTTCTAATATGATTTTAAAATTTCAGAATATATCTACGAGTTTCATTTTGAAACAATTTTACATTTCTTTTGAAGAAAGAGAATTTACTATGTTTTCATAAATTAAAAAAGAATAAAAGAATTAGAAAAAATAGGTAGGTCAGTATATTTTCACCCATCTCACTGTAAATAAAAAAGTTTTTTATTTTTTATAATTTCAAATTTCAATCTTCAATTTAGGCTTATAAGAATTTTTCGGAAAATTTTTGATGATTTTAAAAAACGTTCTTGAAAGATTTTTGAGAAAATTTTGTATGGTAAGTATGTTCTACTGTTTTGTCAAGTTTTTTCTACAAAATTAAAAAAAAAAAATTCAAATTCCACTAATTGAAAAAATGCTTGAGGTTTTTTTTTTGACTTTGGAAGGAATTTGAAATTTTAAAAAATTTTACATATCATTGGAAATTGTTATATTTTTTTTAAACACCTGTACTGCAACTTCAAGGGTTTTGATAACAGATAAATTTCTGTACCTAATGTTTTTTTCCTTTTAATTTTGGTAAAAGTTCAAAATGCAGGAGAAATTTTCAAAATCTGAATGATGATTTTTGGAAAATTTAAAATCCAATTTGTGTGTTTTTTAAAATATTGATAAAATATTTTTTTTTTTGAAGTTTTGATTAAAATTGGATTAATTTTTCAAGTTTGGAAAATTTTTACGATTTTCAGAATTTGATATTTTTGATTTACTGAACCTTTAGAATTAGTACATTTTTTGGAATTTCGAAAAAAACCCTCAAAATTTGATGAATTTTTCTAGTTTTTAAAATGTACTTAGCTAATAGATAATGTTTACCCACTATTTTAAAGATTTGATATATATTTTTTTCAATTTTTTGAACCTTAGTTTTGGAATTTTTTCCTAATTTCGGTGTACTTAAAAATCCAAAATTGACGAAATTTTTCAAAATTTGGTTCCATTTGGAATGTTGAAATATTTAGGTAATTTTTACAGTTTAAATGAAATTTTTATTGAAAATTCAATTTAAGGTAGGTACTGTAGATGAAAAAAATACTTGTGAAAATCAATTTTTTCAATTTTGGACAAAATTATGATCGCTGATACGCTCTAAAATCATTTTTTACCATTATGTGAATCGAAAACATGAAAAAAATTTGAAATTTGACCGTATCGCTGAATACAATGATTTTTCACAATTTTCAATATATTAGGTATTTTTAAAAATTTTAAAAATTTAGTAAATATATGAAGCAATAAAAGTTCAAATCACATTAAGATATCTATCTTAGAAATTGAGAAAGTTAATAAATTACCTACAGGAAATTTTTCGTCAAAGGAATTACCTTCCTCGAACATAAAAATTGGTGTACCTAACTTTTTGAAAGGAGCAAAAAAATGTTGTCTGAGTGATTTGTCCATTTGAAAATATGAAGGTGTTACAGAACTTGAATTTTTGAAAAATATTTTGGTTTCCCAAATACATCGGTTCCTAAAGTACTGTATCTCGAGAACCGGTTCCTTGGTTTTGCTGAAAATCAATATGCTTCTATTCCGAATAGACCATTAACCTCTCATGAAAACTTGAAATCATTCTTTTAATTACTACAATTCAACAGGTGATTTTTCAAAAATCCAAAATCATCCAAAATTAACGCGTATTTCGTGAAAAGGCGAAAACTAAAAGTCGTCGTGTCTGAATTCGAAAACACACAACGCCATAATTTAATGAACAGCTCGTATTATAGAAAAAACAAACATGAGCAAACTGCTTTAGTTTATAAACAACGAAAGCTTGCTGCTCTCGCTTGTATGTACCACAATAAAACTCGATAGAAACTTGCTCAAAACTTATCTAAAAAACTTTTTCATTTCCAAGTCTGCGGATGGTTTTATTATATACATATAGAACGGTATCAGAAAAACAGCCAACGTGAGTAACTCGCTGAAACCCATATTACGAGTATAAGAAGTAGAGTAAAATTAAAACGAACAGAATTTCCTATAAAAATGATTCATTGTGTTTTTACTATATAAACGAGACCCGGAACGCGGGCGTGTTTTTCTTCAGCCTTGTGGAAATTTATTTTACTCTAAATCTCTTCCCTTGCCCTTCTATACTCTGCAGGAGAAAAAAATAAAACAAATAAACATTGACGAGATTCGATAATAAACAGACAGAGAGGGCAAACTTTACTACCTACGTTCAAACTTGCCGCATCAATTTTGAAACCCATGTTGTAAATATGTTGATTTTTTTCAAGACTCGAATTAAACGTCGCGGTTTTGCGAGACAGGTAAAGGGGTAAAATATCGATAAAAATGGTTTTTTTGAGTATTATGAAAACAATACGACGATATTGATTTTCTAATAAAATTTCAAATCTCAAAAATAAGCTTGCTCGCGCGTAAACGTGAAAAGTTTTAAAATACAGTAGGCGTTGCGCCTCGAGACTGATTTTTTAAACAAATTGCTATTTTTAATAAAATATTTCCACGTTAAATTACGGTCATGTGATTTGAACATTTTTTATATGAGTTTGTTGTTTGTTATGCACGTATAACGATGGGAGCAAAATATGCACTTAAAGTCGTATAATAGCGGTTTCTACCTCGACGAGAAGATAAAATATAACACGATATTTTTTCTCGTGGGTTGCGAAATTTTCCACCGAAGAACCTATACAAGTTTTTGACGAGACGAGTTCAGTTGCGGTAATTTTTTTCATTTTTATTAGAGCGTGTGCTCTGACACATTTGGGATTTTTTGGGCTGTTTTGCTCGTGTAACTTGTATCGGGTCAGTTGCAGGCTGGAAAATTTACTGTGATGGGGTGTGTTGTTTTGAACGTATTAATCTGTGGTGAAAATCTTCAAAATTAGTTTGTCTACTAATTTTCGTGTGTGAGGTGTGTAATTTAGGGGCGTTGATTACGATTTTGATAACTTTTTTAAATAGGTAACAGAGCATAAAAAATTGTTTAAAACAACCACGTTTTCAGTGACAATTAAATTCGTCCCAGAATTGAAAATAATTTAAATCTATTTGCAGTTGAATAAGTAAATGCACCAAATAATTAATAAATTTAAGGTATGACGACACAAGTTTGTAAATAAAAGTTTCGTAAAAAAAAACAAATTAGTGAAATGGACATTTTCTAAAAATTCTCAAATTGAAAAATTAATAAAAAAAGTCATTTGAACAAAATTTTAAAAAATGAGTTTAAAATTTAAAAAAAAAACTTGAAATTAAAAAAATATATTTTCAAGAAAATTCACAAAATTTATGATTTTGAAGAAAAGTTATGAAAAATATGAATAAAAAATTTATTCTTAATCGAAATTCGAAAAAACATGTATTTTTCAAATTTTAAAAACATTAAATTAGAAATTAGTTTAATAAAACTGTATGTTTTCCAAGAAAATATATTGAAAAAATTGAAAGAATCACTTACTATTTAAAACAAAAATTAAAGAAATACTTATAATAATTTAGCAACAAAATTCAGAAAGGAAACTGTTTTAAAAAATTAAAGAAATACTTTAATACTTTTTTTTTTTTATAGAAAATTTGAAAAATATAATCACGAACGAATTTGAAAAAATAACAAGATTTGAAAATGTTTTTGAATTGACTAAAAATGAATAAAAGTTTTCTTCTCAACAAAATTAAAAATTGTTTGAAATATTTATTTTAGAATAAAACTGGAAAAATTGGTTTCTTCAGAAAAATAAAAAAATATTTCATTCATATATTCACTCTCGGACAATATTAAAAAAAGAAGTTGTTCAAAAATGAATTTTAAAATTAATGAAACAAAAATTTTATGAGTTCTAAGGAAGTTGAACAAAATTTTATTTCTTCGGAAAAAATTAGGCAAATTATTTTTTTATGAAATAAAAAAATACTCCTGAACTTTGAAAACAATTCAAAAAATGTCATTGATATTGAAATTCAAAAAAAAAAAAAAAAAAAAAATGAAACGAAATTTTAAAACATTGGTGTTTGAATTGAAGATTTCAAAATATGAAAAATTCAGTCTTGAACAATATATCATCTAATATAAATCCAATATAAACTAACCTTTCCCCAAGAGTTCATAAAAAAAATAAAATAAATAAAAAAAAAATAAATGTTGAAAGAATTTGGCTTTGAAATTGAAAAAAAAATAAAACTAGATTTTAATGATTTCTAAGGAAAATAAAAATTTTTAAAAAATTACAGAATACATAAAATCATTTACATAGGTACAAAATTTAAAAAAAAATTGTTTTTGTAAAGAAATGAGTTTCAAGTTTTTAAAAAATTTTAAAAAATTACTGGAACAAAATTGTGATGATTTCTTAAAAAATTGTACATTGAAGAAATTGAAGAAAAATAACAATGAATTTATTTTCGGATGCACTGAAAGATTTATTACGGTACTCGTGAAGAATATTTGAAAAAGTTGGTTTAAAAAAGTATAAGATAACATAAGATGAGGAACGTCAAACAAAATTTTGAAAATATATTCATCAATAATTTTTTTAATTCCAGAAGAATTTATAAAAATTAATTAATGTGAGACAAAAAAGACAGGAAATATAAAAAAATGTACTTTCAAACAAGATTTTGAAAAAAATTTGCTTTTGAACAAAATTCAAAACAAAAATTTAGAAATTGAAGTTTGAAAAAAAAATGGAAAGGTGTTTTTAAAAAATTATTGAACGAAACACAAGTATTAGGTACTTATTACCTTTTTTTACTCCAATTCAATATAAGTTCATCGCTACAAAAAAAGAGGTGATGATAAAAATTGCTTTAAATAGTTTTTGAAAAAGTTTTTCAAATAATGTTTAATAAAGCATCGGGAAAGGGTTAATCGTATCGTGTGAATTTGATTATCCAACAACATATTTTATTACTTTTCACCCTGCGAAGTGAAATTTCCTTATTGCTGTCACCTACGGTACGCGTAGGTATACAGAACTACAGACTACGGAATACGACTGAATATAAAATCATGAAAAAAGTCGGAAATTAGCATAAAAAAATTAAATTACACGACTGTAAAAAAAAAAAAAAAAAAAAAAAAAGTAGAAGTTCCATTATCAAGCTGAACAATGAAAACAACGTTGTTGATCTCAGTTTAGCAAACAGAAAAAAATAAAAACAGTTGAAAAAAAGGTTCGAATGAATGAAACAACACGAGAGTACATTAATTTCCAAAGTAATAAAAATAATTCAAAGGCGGAGTTGCATTCATTGAGAGAAAAATACAACTCTGGGGGTATTTTGGAATTTCATCATTTAGAGGTAGGGTACCTGTAATTTAAAGTAAACTGTTGGGAAATTCGTCTAAATGTGATGAACAGAAAGCGAAATTAATTTCAGTTTTTTTTCTCTCTCTTTAAAGGTATCAAATACATCGAAAGTAAGCAAACTGCATTGTAATGAAAAATAAAAAAAAGTACGGTTTAAATTGAATTTTTTTCATGCATACGTTTATGAAATTTTCTAAGTGAAAATTTGAAATAAAAATATGCAAATTGTGCGTCGAACAATGGGTACAGTTTCTTTCTCGTCGAATGAAAAAAATTCATGTTCGAGAAGCGTTTCGTTTAAATGAAGCTTTAAAAATACATTTTCAATGGTTTGTATAAGACAAAAAAAATTTGAAAATTGTAAAACAGCGACATAATTTTGCTGTTTGTAACCGTACCTTTTTTCTTCTTTGGCATTTTACGTTAAATATGACTAAAAAAGGAAATCTTATAATCGACGAATTTCGTAGAAAAGAATTCTATATAAGTGTCAAATTACAACGTAATTTATTTTTTAAATTTCTCATTTTTTAATAATCGTTGGCAAACGGTTGCTAAAATACAAAATAAAGGTTTTTTATTTGTTTTGTTGAACGTATAAAAAATATTTCTTTTCGCTTTACACGAGTTATTGTTATTGAGAAGGTTTTTTCTCTTTCTTTTTCAAAAAAATGGTGTAGGTTTCTAGAGAAAGAATATTTCGTTAATTTGTCGGTTTTCTTGCCATGTTTTATAGTAATGTATTTCGAAGGTAAATTTTATATCGGCATCCTGAAAAAAGCGTCGCTTCGATGAAACTTTATAGGTAGATATTTTTTTTAATATAAAGAAAAAAACTCGGTAGAAAGATATTTTTGTTACAAACCGTAAAAAGATTTTAAGAATTTAAAACTTTTCTGATTTTTCTTCCCACTCGTGTTTTCCATCTTTTTAATTACATTGAAATAAATTTAATTGGAGCTTAATTCATTAGAAAAGTTTTTTGCAAAGTGAGAGAAAAAAATTCAACTCGAATCAGTTAGAGGATGTTTTGCTGAAAGAGGTAAAAGAAGGAAGACTAAAAATTAATTTAAAACTTTCTCCGAAGTAGCTATCTTTCCTTCGGATGTTTTCATAATTTTAACCTTCGTCTATTGCTAGGTTGAGAAAAGCGCAGGCGATGGCGAGTGACGTATTTATTTTTCAGGTATCAATAGGTGGGGTATGTTTATGGTGGTATGAGAGAAGTTTTTCTTTTTCGAGTACGTATATACTCGTTTAAATGAAATTTATGGACTTTGTTGTTTAGTATTTGAGCTACGTTCTGTTTTCTATTAATCTTCACATTGATTAAACGTTGTGAGACAGAAATTCGCTACAGCAAAATGCTTGTTTGTAATTTTACTCGTAGTAATATGTATTTCTAAGTTCAATGTGCACTGTAGCAGGATGAATGTAGAAATGTTTCTTGGTTTAGTTCAAAGATTTAACGGTAGTGTTTTCATGTTCTAATCGCGTTTTTTCGTAGTCGAGGGTACTAATCAATTTTTCTCGTGTATGGATATTTATTCGAATTGCTCGAGATAAACAAAATTATGTATTTATTTTTTTCCTTAAATATAGCATTATGCATTCTGAGGATCTCGGTCAAAGTTCATCGTCTTCTAATTTGATGATGATGTAATTTGGAAAAATAAAATAGTAAGTTTTCTATTTCGAGTCTCAAATAGGTATAGGTAGACTTTGGAATTTATTAAGGATCTTTCGAGATCTATTAAATTCCTATTTCTTAATAATGGATCTCTCCTCAAGTGTAAAATTTGTGCTCGAAAGGATAAAAACACCACCTCAAAAATTGTGTTTTTTTGAAAATAAAAAAGAATACCTACTCAAATAAGTAGGTCAGGTACACTTGGTAAAACAAAATTTAAAATTTCATTTTTTGGGTAAAATTCAAAAAAAAAGTCGAATGAAATTTAAAACTTTTAATTAGATACGAAGTTTTGAAAAAATTTTCAAGCATAAAAAAGGAATCATAGCAATTTGCTCTTGGGTAAAATTTCAAAAAAAAAAAATAAAAAAATTGAATCAAAATTTAAAAAAAAAATAACCAGTTTGAAAATACATAGCTATTTTTGCATCAAGTAGTGAAAACGAGTTTTATTCAAAAGTGAGTTATTTGTCAAATTTCCAATAAAAATAATGAAAAAATCAAAAAGTAGATGTTGAATAAATTAGAAAGTTTTGTCTGTTACTGAACAGAAGTCAAAATGAGTTTTTCTTGCTGATTGAAAAAATTTTCTGTAATTTTGAGTCAATTTTTTGTGAAGGGGATTCTCAATTTTAGGTTATTTTTGAAGAATGGTTATTTTGTTAAGCGTAATTAAAAAGCAGTTATTTTCGAGAAAAAATCCTGATTTTGAAAATTTGAAAAACAAGGTTTTTGAAGATTATTTAAAGTTGAATTAAGGCATTCATTTTTACTAATTTTTTTAAACTCAAAATTTTGAGTAGTGAAATTCTTTTAGTTGAGAAACTATAAATCAAAATCTGTTCGTAACATGAAAAATATTTTTGAAATAATAGGTATTATTTTTTAAATTAAGAACTTTGAATGGTTAGAAAATATTTTTAAATATTTAAAAAAATGTAATTCTTTTATTCTTTATTTCTTTGTTGATTGTTTTAACTACACTTGAACAAATGATTTAAAAAATTGAAAGGGAGTAAAATTTCAAAAATCATTTTTACAATAATTTTTTTTTAAATCAGTTTATTTTTTAGATATTAAAATTTCAAAAATTGATGTGTACCTAATTTTACCTTAGAAAAAAAAACTTGCTATTAATAAAGTTTAAATGAATTGTTTTTGCCTTTAAAAGAATTTTGAACAAAATTTAGGAAATTGTTTTGAAATAAAAATTTCAAGAATTTTGTCTCGTATAATCTATCTAAAAAGTGAAAAACAATTTTTCTTAGCATAAAGTTATCAAATTTTTTTGCAAAAATTAAAAAAATGTAGTTTTGAATAAAATTTCAAAAATTATTATTTTTCAAATCAAAATTTCAAAAACACCACCTGTAATTTTACTTATAGCTTGAAACAATGTAACAGATTATGAAAACCGTTTTCATAACGAACTGTGTGAATTAATTTTTGTGGTCGAATTTCAAAAAACAAAAAACTTGTTTTTAAATAAAAATTCTAAAAAAAATCACATCAAAAAAAATTGAGAATTTTTCCTTTTGGGTGTTAAACTGTTTTTTGAAAGTACTCGTAAAATTATAAATAAACGACTTAAAAAAAAGAGTTTTCGAATAAAATTTTTAAAATTGATTTTCAATAGAAATTTGAGAAAAATAATTTTTGAATAAAATTCTGGTTTTCAACAAAGTTGAAAAAATAGTTTCAAAAAGAAATAATGGAACGTTTTTGAACAAAACAAAAAAGTAAAAAATATGGAATATTTCAAAAACCTTTTTTAAATCAAAATTTCAAAAAAACACTTTCGATTGAAATTATGTATAAAATTTTGGTTTCAAACGTACCTAGTTTCAAAAATTATCAAGTTCGAGTGTAAAATGACAACATTTTTGAATTGTCTTTGAACCGAATTTGAGAAAATTTTACAAAATTTCAGGTGTGATTAAAAAAAAAAAAATGGTCAGAAATCATTTTTTTTTTCATTTTTTCTGAATTTTGAAATTCAATACAAATTGTCTGAAAATGTCGAGGTGAGTAACCTTTAAAGCGAAATATTTTATTATTTTTATGCTCCCTCTTCTTACCAAATTAAATCGTAATCCGAAGCCAGACACGTTCTCGTATTCGTACTCGAATATTTTTAGAAATAATCCAAATAATATTCTGCGAATACGTGTTATCATTTTACCCCTTTTCAAAATACATAACGTATAATGTAATTATTACGAGTCTCCGTTGACCCATGTATTGTTACGATTTTATATTTAATAAAAAAAATAAAAAAATGAAAAGGAAGCGAGGAAAAAATGTAGGTAATTTTTTGTGTAAAAAAAAGAAATTCTCGTACCTTAATAGCACATTTCTACGATTCGAATGCGTTAGGTCATACACGTAGTATAATCACTCGATCCAGGTGTATTTTTTTCTATTCGTATTACAGCGATAAACGCTGGCATACGGGAAACAGCAGCTCATAATACGTAAATAGTATTTCAACGTTTTATATTTGAAAAAGCAGCCGCTCAAGTAATAGAGCAATTAAAAGATGCGACTTGATCCTTTTTGTGGAAATATTGCTCGCTTAGATTCCTCGTACGAGGAAAAAAAATCATTTATAACTTTTGCGAACACGTTTTTAAAATTTATGTTCGTATAATTTTTTTAGGTACCTTATAGTTGCATCGAGTTGTGTATACCTAGGTACCTGGAATCGAGCAAAAAAAAAAAAAAAACTCGTAAAATACTAATATGAAAGTTTGATTAAAAATTCAGTAAAAAAATTGCCATAAAGTTTGACTTTATTGGTAAAAGCGACATCGATTTTTTCGGAGGCTTTTGTCGAAAACTACTCGATGTTATAGAAGAGCCCGCAGTGTGCAGTGAAAAAGCCTTGTACACAAGCACAAGAAACGTACTATGGTAATACGACCCTGTTGGTAAAATTTCTTGCTAAACATCTGTGCATGAAATTTATGAATCAACCAACGTTTGAGGGTTGAAAATTGCAAATTTCAGGGATACCGTGAGATTTACGAGGTAAACCGGAAAATAATAACATATATGTTAGGATTATTAACACTTTTGCATATTAATGATGGTAGTTAACATTTCCGAAAAATCTCATTTGCTGGCAACTGTTTTGTCAGAAGGGTGCATTTTTCGTGCTGTTTTTTCCAAGTTTACCCCTTTTTTGTTTACAAGTCGAACATAATGAGCCGTAGTATTTATTTTCGAGTAAACATACGAACATGCTAGTAATAAAAAAAATCCCTCGGTTCCGTTTCTGCCAATGTGGTGATAATTTAGACTATATTTTATTACCTTAGCATCTTGGTTCTTGCTCTTGGTTCGCTAGAGTACCTAAATATCGAAGAAGGTTCGTTCGTTATGCTGAAACAACAAGGTGTTTGCGTGTGTTTTTTCCTCTGTAAAAAGATTTATTGTGACGTGAAGGAAAATCTTGATTGTAGGGCAGAGTTTTTTTTCCCTCGCCATGGTGTATTTGTATGGAAAAAAAAGAATAGATGAATTGGACCGAATTCAAATTTATTTACTTTATTCTTTTTTGCTAAAATGTAGTCATGAAAAAAAAAATTGAATGACATGATCAGCGACTTGATACTTACTGGAAAAGGTATACCTAGAAAATGTTATATCAACATGTAGCCAATACATGTGCTACAGACATTGAAAACTTTTCCAACTTTAAAATTGTCTCGCAAAAACTTTACGTTTACTCGTATAGCGTTCGGGTTGTAGTGAAATGGAATTCAATGTCGAAATGCTATATCTACGTATGTTTGAGTATACGGTTTACTACAAGGTGAACTTGTCTTATTCGCGATTCGTTTACTTTTCTAACGAACCAAAAGTGGACGGTTTTTTCTCTCTCTTTAAAATGCTGACTTTGTAGGTATAATGAATACGTACTCACTCGTGGAAAAATCTAAAATCACTGAAATATGATTCTTTTGTTTGGAAATTTTTTTTAAAAAGGTCAAGATACAAAATAATTTGGTCAAAAATTATTTATTTTATTCTATTTTTTTTCTTGAAATTAATTTTGCAAAAATCTAGTTTTTCAAATTTTAACATTTTTTTTCGAAGAAGAAGAAAAAAAGAAAAGTAAGAAGATGAAGAAATTGTTTTATTTTAGTAAAATTTTTATTCAATTTATTTTTTTTAAAAGAATTTTATTCAAAATTAATTCTATGGAAAACAAATTTTTCTTTCGTTTTTAATACAATTTTTTCAAATAGCGAAAAATTTTTCTAATTTTTTTCGATACTAATTTTTTAAATTTCATGTTTTAAAATTTGTTTTTTCACAGAAGACTTACTACCTATCAAAAATTCCGTTTCAATCAAATTTTAAGAAATCGTATTAAAAAAATATAGGTAATTTACTTTGGTGGAGTTTTTTTTTCAAATTATTTAAAACCAGTTACGTAGGGAAATTTTTTTTTTAATTTCATTTTTTTGGATTTTTTCATTTGAATGATATTTACGATTTTTGTTTCTAGAACAAATCCAATAATGTTGTTTTGAATAAATTTTCAAAATCGATTTTGCGTAGCGAAGTTTAGATGAGATAAGTAATTTTATATAATTATTTTATTTTTAAATCGTTCAACAATTTTTTCAAATTTTGACAAAAAATTTTATGAACATTTTTCGAGATCAATTTCGTTGTATTCAGATTTTAAAGTGTTGTTTTTTTAAAAACATTTTAGGCTGAATTTTTTCTTTTCATTTTGTGTAAAACCACTTTTGTGGAAAAATAATGAAAATTTCTTCTCCTTTTTTTAAATAGATTTTTTGGACTTGGTTTCTAGAGCTTTATCAAAATTTTGTTTCAACTACTTAATTCGTGAAAGGTCTGAAAAATTAAAAATTTATGGTTGGCTACCTGCAGAACTATCTACTTCTTTTTTTAATTTTATAAAAATTAGCGTAGATGGCAATTTTTTTAAAATTCTGTTCCACGTGTACAGTGATTTCCATTTTTTTTAAAGTGCAAAGAAATTTTAGTTTTGAATACAATTTCGTTTTGAACTGATGAATGAATTCTAAGAAATGTCCAGGAAAATTGGTGTAAAAATTGACGTTTGTTCTGATAAATTGATACCATTTTTTTTTCTTCAGGAAATAAGTAGTACTCGATTGGCCAACCACATGGTACCCGTAATTCATAAAAGTTTCAAAATTGTTGCATCAGAGGAGAGTGGGGGATGGTCAATTTTTTTAGGTACATATAGTTTTACTTCAGAAGTAATATTTTGGGTCAGATTTGATCCCAGATCGATCAAGATCCATCTGTCTGTAAAACTTGGAATTTTTACGACAATTGAATCACATCCCCCCCCCCTATCAGCTAGGGTACGTTTTACAAAAAAATAATAAGAACATTTTTCATAGGAAATTTTATGCAAAATATTTTTTGTTATCATCATTTTTTCAAAAAAGAACAAATTTTTGGAAATAAAGTTGAAAAACGCAGAGGCCCACCCCCTCACACAACGTAAGCAATTAAGTATCCTACGACATAGCGTCATAATTGTACAGTATTATTGCTCGACCTCAAACAAATTACTAAGAGGCGTTTTCAGCTCATTTTGTAGGAGAGGGCCTTACTTCAAAATCGTTTTTTGCATTTATTTCGTCGGGGCTAATTTTTTTTTTTTTAGGGGGCATCTGAAAGTAAATTATTTTACATTAAATTTCCTATAACTTTGTATTCATAACTTTTTTTTTATGAACCATAGGAGTGGAGCTGTGGAGTCCTAAAAGTAGGGTGGAGCATGGTAGGAGGGCTACAAAAAAAGTAGCAGATCACAGATCGGTTCGGAACACCCTTACCCCAGATAGTCTCACACGATGAAAAAAAAAAGTGGAAAAAATTTTGGACTCTTAGCTCAAATCTTTTTTTTTTCACAAAAAACAAGCTTTTTACTTTTTGGAACAAAAAATGTTTCAAATTTTTGGAGAAAGAAGTCTACAGTTTTTCGAAGGAACAAATTTATCTACCTTTATTTTTGGAGTAATTTTTTGGAATGAAAAACGTAATTTTGTTTTTTGACAGTAAGTAAAAGTGTTTCATTTTTTTTGTTGTTTGTTTGGAAAGAAATTGCTCAATTTTTCGAAACTTGACAAACTAAAAATCAATTTGTCCAGCTCGTTCAATTCCTCTCAAATCTACTGTTCCTTCTTCCATTTGGGACGCCTTGTTCTATACTGCACTATAACACAATATGGAAGAATTGGAAGAGGGTATCTAGTACTATGTACACCTTTCCGAAAAAAATTTTGATATCAGAATAAAATTCGTAACTTTCCTGAACTAAAACATATTTTTTCATTTTTCTCGGAAATTGTATTTTTCATTTCAATTGTTCAAAACGAGAATTCTTTACGAATTGTAGGATCCAGACAACGAAAAAAAATCGCAAATTTAATCCGCCTCTATGAATTCTTAAAATAGATCCCGCCTCCGTTTCATATCATTATGAATTTACGAGTAGGAGGTTATTAAGCGAAAGAATTATTCTCTTAGTTTAAAATCTCTAAAGGTTGTTGACCTGATCGGTTTGAATTTTTTCAGTAAGTTTTGAAATTCAAAACCTTACTGACGTGTCTTATGTCTGCAGGTTCTCGTTTGAGAATAAAATGTACACCTACGAAGTCGTTTGAAAATACGTATTGTAACGCCGAATGGCATTAAATCCAATAATAAAGTGGTTTATTGAATCTGGCAAACTTTTTATCTGCCTACATATTATGAAGGGGGCTTATACCGACAAAACGAATTCCGTTGTAACGTCTTTAGCTATATTGTATCATTCGATACAAATTTTGATGGTGAAAAAAATTCAATCGTCAGTTTGGAATTCAAAAGGAATAGGGTAATGTACAGAAATAGAAGAGTTTTCATTTTACAATGCGTACCAGTCAATTGTACTGGGTATTATAGTATGTAAACGTATATATATATATATATATATATATATATATATTTAATCATTTCTATCATATATTATACGTATACGATTTTATCGAGAATACTCCGCGTACCTCGACGGTACCATCTTCGATATACTACGTACAAATTTACGCCATACGCCACCATTTGCAACAGATAGTTATATTCACGCTGAAGCCAGATTAAAAAGCGTGTGAATTGTCTAATCGAATATTGTAAGCTTTAAAAAGCTATATGTCATTGCGATATAGCACTAGAATATAGTACAGGTATTCGAAACGTAGGTACTCGTACATATTTATACATGGTGGGGGGGGGGGGGCAGAAGAGACTCAAACCAATAAAAAATATGCATAGACGTATGGAATTATTTACATTCGTTTTTGCGTACGTCATTTTTATTGACATTATTTCTATGGTAAAATTGATGGTTACTCGATGCGTGAAATTCCTCGCCGTCACTTTATATCATACACGTTGTATTTTTAAAATGCTACGATTTTAACGTTTGTCGCGTTACGTTACATTACGTTAAGGTGAAATATACTTAACATATGCACAGAGGCGTTCAACTATTGATGTTCGTGTTCGTTCGTTTGACGAACTCTCAATTTTCAAATTACCCGAATGGTGTGTGAAAATATCGCACCTATAAATAAATTGCACGAATATACAGGGTGTCCCGTCACCAGTTAACACCCCTTCACCAGAGATATAGTCAACTCAAACTAAGCTCATGTACGCATGTTTGCCGACCCTGTGAATTGAAGGGCAGAGATATGCTGAACTGAAAATTTTTTATTTTCAGTTTTGTTTCAGATTTTTAACCATGCGTCACTCGACAATCGAGATAGGTAGAAAGTTGCACTTTGCGGCGTTGAAAAGGAAATTTTGTGTAGAATTTTTTAGTGGGGTTGATAATTGTATTAGGTGATCAGGGGGGTCTGTACTGTATTGAATATCTAAAAAAACGTGTCCAAAAATTGAGATTTTTTTGCAATTTTTGAGGAAATCTCAAAAAAGTTTCATCATTTGGTATTATTATTATGATTTGCCTTACATGAAAAAAGTTCGACCTTTCGAATGCCGCAAACCGGACTCTTCTATCTCACTTGGTTAAAAAGTTATAGCAATTTCAATTTCGAAATCGAGACAGAAAAAAAATCAATTTATTTTTCATTTTTTTAAATTTCCAATTATTTTAATTTTTGGAACTTGATACCTATCGTAACTAATAATTTTGAGCGAAACTCGATGTTAAAGATGAATTAAAGAACATTTCGGTAAAATTTTTTTTTTTTGAAAAAATAATTTTTTGTTTTTCAGTCTTGATTTTGAAATTGAAATGGCTATAACTTTTTAACCAAGTGAGATAGAAGAGTCCGGTTTGCGGCATTCGAAAGGTCGAACTTTTTTCATGTAAGGCAAATCATAATAATAATACCAAATGATGAAACTTTTTTGAGATTTCCTCAAAAATTGCAAAAAAATCTCAATTTTTGGACACGTTTTTTTAGATATTCAATACAGTACAGACCCCCCTGATCACCTAATACAATTATCAACCCCACTAAAAAATTCTACACAAAATTTCCTTTTCAACGTCGCAAAGTGCAACTTTCTACCTATCTCGATTGTCGAGTGACGCATGGTTAAAAGTCTGAAACAAAACTGAAAATAAACAATTTTCAGTTCAGCATATCTCTGCCCCTTCAATTCACAGGGTCGGCAAACATGCGTACATGAGCTTAGTTTGAGTTGACTATATCGCTGGTGAAGGGGTGTTAACTGGTGACGGGACACCCTGTATAACGAAAACGATGGTGAAAATACACGGTGACTTTTACGCTCCTACTTACGGTCATCGTGAATATGGCTTGATCCTCTATTGCGTACGAACATCGAGCTTATTTGATATACATATCCAATCATTGGGCAGGGTTGAAGTAATCGAAGTCAAATTTAATTTTAGTAGATAAAATTTGACGAGGGTATGGGAAAAGTGTCGCGTAATAGGGATGAAAAATATCTCGATGAAAGTTTACCCTTCTTTGGCCATTCGAAAGGATATGAATGTGAGATTTGAATGGTCGTTACATCTTTCATATTTTACGAGATGTGACTAAATCCTGTGGACGAATTTTTTGCCAGTTTGGTCTCGATTTATCTTGTGAAATTTTTTCAAGATTTTGATTTGCCTTTTACTGCTGTGAATTGAAAGTTACTTGAGCATTTTTGACGTATTTGAAATCCAAAGTTTAAATTTGTTTTGAATGTAGGTAAATCAATGAAAAATAAATTTTCGAACCTCGATTTACTTTATAAAAAACTTTTAAGTCGTTGAGTTGATTCCGGAAGGAATATTTTTCGTGGTGAATAGAAAGTTACAATTTTTTTGGAGGGTAGTAAATCTAAAGTTGAAATTTTTTGTAATGATGGATCGAAATTTCAAATTGTAGAACGTATACCTACGTGTTGTATTCTCAACCCTTGCTCGATTCGTATTTTCAAAAACTTTGGGTCATCGATTTGTCTATATTGAAAAAATTTTCTTCGCGAAAATTTAAATTTTTCAAAGGTTTATTTAATCGAAAGTTCGATTTTTTTTGAACATATTCGAATGTTGAAAATAACTATTTCCACTTTTTTCCTGTTCATAACTGAATTTTCGCCAACTCGTCAACACCGTTTGAACTGAAATTTGGCTCACTGAAAGAACATATCACTCACACCAGAACCAAATGTTTAGCTGTCGAAGTTGATTTTTCGATTTTTGGAGAATTTTTGAAAATGAAGGAAACAGCCCATTGGCTAATCAATTTTTACAAAAATTTTAAATTTTGAGAAAAAATTCTTAAAATTTGTTTATAGACTAGAGTCGATCCCCTTCCGAGTCGATTTCGGATATTTTCGTAACCATCTGGAGCCTTCAGTAAAAGTCAACTTTTCTCCAGCACATACCGGAATCGCTCCAGATGGTGCTGTAATCAACTTAGGCAGCTAAAAATTTAATCCAAGCGTGAGTATGATATCATCAGTCGATTAGCAGGAGGGGATGGAAAAGAGGAAAGGAGCCTGTAATTTTGTCATTAATTTTTTCTATAAGAATCCAGAAGACCAACTTTCACCAAATAATTTAACAATTCTAGTCACGAATCGATTTACGATCTGCTGTACTCTTTTATGAAGGTTTTTTTCTAAAAGAAATTGAGATTTTATAACATGTGCAAAAAATCTACTCAATTAATCAAATACATAAATAGAAGTGTCAAACCGTCGGTCAATGTACAATGAAAATGAACGAAATAAGTCGTATACGTATCTAATGCTAAATATTCAGCGTTGAACTACAAAATGAAGTACCTCGCCTTGAGAATATTTTTTGTTCAAATTTTTGTCAATTGACATTTTTTCAAGTTGAAAAATCACATTTTTCGTTTTAATTGCTGAAAAATCTTTTGTTTTGAGCTTTTCTCACGAAATTGGAATTCCTCAAAAAATTATCTTCAATTTGGTTCCCTTTTTCAAGTTTTTAATTTTTTTTCGAACGTGATAAGAAATGATTCTTTTATATACCTACTTATGTATTTGTCTTACATACCTATAAGAAATTTTATAATATATTATATTTTTTCCTCCTTTAAATAAACAGGATGCTTTTCAAAATTAAAAAAAAAAAAAAACTGCGATCCTTGAAAAATATTTATACAGTTAATCCATGATTTTAATCTATTTTCTTGATTGATCCGATAGTTTTTTTTTTGTATGTTTCAAATTTTTGTTAAAAAAATATAATATACCTATTACCTTCATACTTTCCTCTTTAACTTGTAACATTTTTAAAATTTAAAAAACCTAATTTTTTCAATTTTTAAATTCATAGTTTTCAATTTTTTCATGTTTTGGAACATTTTCTGATTTAATAAATTTTAGTTCATTAAGTTTTTAAAATTAGGTATTTCATTCAATTTTTGTCGAATTATCTTATTTATTCATTTTTTTTTTCAAATACAAATTTCTGATTACTGCTTATTGGAGTTTCAACTTATGTTTTTAAATCTCTCCAAAATTCAAATAAAAACTTTCCCTTTTATTTTGACTTCAGTATAATGTTTTTATTTAAATTTTGAAGGAATTTTTTTAATTTATTTGATTTATGCAAATGTAAGTACCTAAGTACCCTTTTTTTTTTACAACTTTCAAACCTACTTATAAAATAGGGTACCTATTTAAATACATTGTTGGAATCTATTTAAATAGGCCTATAGTATGTTTAATTGGGGGTTTAAGGACTCATTTCTATTTAGCTATTTAAATAGGTTGAGGTACTTATTTGTCTCATCCCTGCCAACTATACATGCGAGTTTGTGCTATTTATTTGATATTTTTCGTAGGTAATTATTGATTCACATTAATGGATTAGGAAAATAGAAACATAGAAATTTTTTGAAAAATCAATTTTCGAAAATGAGTTTTTAATTTAGAAAATTGATGAATGACGATCGATTTTAAACATTTTTCTTCTAAATTAACGAGTATTATTTTGATAGAATTTTTCTGTAATGAAATTATGAACACCAACATTTTATGAAATTTCTTTGTTTGTTCTTGATAATTTTTTCGTCATTTTTTGTACCCCCTGTGACTCGATGTGATTCATTAATTTTTGTAACAGTTATAGACAAACTCGTTTAACCTCTAGAATATTCGTCTTAAAACTTCAAAGTCGTTGGAAAAAATTCCGAAATTCTCCATCTGTTGCTATTTTTATAACATGAAAAATTTTATCCACTTCGTCGAATTCGCTTTAGAAAAAAAATTTACAATGGGCAGGTACTTTTTATGGAGTTCAACGACCAACGAGCATGAAATTCTTGGAATTTTTCCTCGACGTTGTAAAAAGTGAAAAAAAAAAACTATTTATAAAATTGTCATTCGAAGCACCCTGGTCCAGGGTCATCTACTGCGAGAAAAAAAAATTAAAACGAGAGCTAAAAATTAATTACCAACTGTCAAAAAATAATTCAAAAATGATGAAATTATTTTTATTCGTCGGACGCGGCCGTGCAATTAAAAATAGTACCGTCTAAAAAAAAAAAGAAATACGACTAAAGAAAAAGGAGGCACATCGTAGCAGAAGAGTGAAAAAAGGAAAGAAGACCGGAGACGGGTAGGGAAACAGATAGAGAGAGAAAGTGTAATTAATAAGAATATAATCCTGGGGTGTTTTTTTCTCAGTCTTTGCTATTTTGGTATAGGTAAAAATGTAAATTAAATAATTTTTCATAACCGAGGTAAAAATTTCACCGTTCGTCCGTTCACTATCATGATTGTCTTCTAAAAGGTTAATTAAAAAACTTTCCAGTTTTAAAATAATCTTCACGACGACGAAATGAAGAATGATGGAGGTGTAGGAGGTGACGTGGCATCGGAGAGGCGAAATGATTAGCCAACGTTTTACGCATTTTTATCAACTTTTTATCACCGAGTACACTGCTTTCGAATGATATCGCAGCACGTGGAATTAATTCCTGTTGATCTTCTTTTTAGAGTCGGCTAAGCCGAGCTTTTAATGTTATCAGGATAGGAGCAGGTTTCGCGTGGCGGAGGATCGGTGCGAAAAAATCTGTAGTTGTGGGATTTCGCGTACGTATGACGAGCTTTCGCTAGATACGAGTGTACTTACCCGAGCTGGCAAACCTTTTGTTAACGTAATTATCAAAGGTGGTGAATTTTACTCGTATATTTTGCAATCCGCACGTTATGGTGTAATGTGCGATATAAGCGAAAATGGTTGTAAATATGAGGCTGGGAGCGAAGTAGAGGTGGCAAATTGGGCAACCTCGATTTCACTTTTCTTTCTCTGGCGGATTGGAAAATAGCACCGAAGCTGAAACATAAAACGTAGCACGATTATTAAAAAGTATACAGCAAAGAGACGAAACTGAAAGCAACATGTACGAGTTTGAATGTACTTATAACAATTTTTATTAAAAAATTTCCTCATGGTCGACATAAAAATGGTAGCGAGATAAGGTGCGGAGGATTCGATTAAATGGAATGTGTTATTAAAAAATTTCTTAAGTGGCAAAAATTCGTACCGGAATAATATCTACTCGTTCGTAGTGCAAGCGTAGAAAGACGACTGCACCATTAACGAGTCCGGAGTCTGCGACACGTAACAAGTGATTTAGTCGGATGAAAAATTTTAGCTCGCGTATTACAAATTTTACGTTCTTTCATTCGACATTATAATTAAGAAGTTTTTGGAATGCCTCGGCAGGGCAGCGAGCTGAGAGCTGCGAGTTGCCGAGAAAAAGAGCGGCAGCGTTTTGGTTTATTTCACTTTGAAAATGAGATGTTCGAAAAGAAGCATAGCAAAACGCCTCGCCATAAAGACAAGAATGTGGATTATTAAATTCGGTTTATGAATTTTATTCCGTACTTTCCACGAATACCGTACCAAGAAACGAATTAATTTCCAGCATCGGTAAAGGGTTTCTTTGACGGCTGCCGTATTGTGTAGTAATATTCTGAAGGATTTTTTCCTCCTCTGTGCGGGCTCTCTCTATTACAATATTTGTCCCCGTTGGAAATTTTTTAATAGAAGATGGCGTGTAATGAGAATACAGAGATGGTGAATTATGGTCCTAGATGAATGTTAATTATACAAGGACTTCGAGTTGAAAAGCGATCTGAGGATAAAGAAGATGCGCTTTGGGTAGTTTTCCACTTGGTAAGGATTTACATTCGAATGTTGATGTAGGCAAATTTCAGTTACTTTTTCACGTGTTTTTTTTTTTTTTTTTACAAATTCAAGAAATAATTCCACAAAACTTCAGAAAATTGTTTATACAACCTGGAAAAATTAAAAAAAAAAAAAAATTATAAAAATTATAAAACATCATAATGACACGATTTTCAAAAAAAAAAAGAAAAAAAAAAGGAATTTCAGAGAATTCTTTTAGAATGTTTTTTTTTAGACCAAATTGTACTTACAACATTTTCAGAAAACTTCTCAAAGCACTTTGAAAACTTTCAAAAAATCAACAAGGAAATTTTCACAAAAAAGAAATAAATAATTTTTGCAAAACTTTTAAAAATTTACAAAATTTTGTAGGGCAATTTTCACGAATTCGAAAATAGTTTCACCAAACTTTAGAGAAATTATCACAGAATAAGCTAAAAAATCTTTTCCTCCGAATTTCAGAAAATTTTTAGAAATTATTTTACAGAGCCCAAAATAATTTTGAAAAAAAAAAACAAGTTGTTGATAACTTGAAAAATTCCCATAGACAAATTCTCACAAGTCAAAATATTTTCAATTTTTTTTAGAGAATTTTCAATAATACTTTAAAAGTAGTTATGAAGACTGTTGAAAACTGAAAAGTTATACCTAACAAAATTTCAGAAGAACATAACATTTTCAAAGAATCCTTTTTGAAATTTTAGAAAATTTTCACAAAATATGAGAATTTTAATGAAGTCTTTTCTTTACAAAATTTCACAACTTGAGAAAATTTTTAAATGGAAAAATATAGAAATTTTCACAGTATCTATTTCATCCATGAAATTTTATCACGAAATTTCAGAATAACAAAATTTTCTCAGAAATAATTTTCACGACATTTTCTTAAATGAGAATTTTCTTTTTTTTTTCTCCAAAATTTTAGATAATCATCAAATTTCTGGTTTTGCAAAGCTTCAGAAAATTTAAAAATCAAGGAAAAACGAGCATTAATACTCAAAATTATTTTTAAAAATGTTCACAAGGCAGAATTTTTTAATGATTTTATTTTTTTAATTTTTTGAAATAATTTCTAAATTAACCAAAGAATAATACCTACAAAATTTTTTAAAAATCTCAAAATTTTCAAAAAAATCAAAAATAATAATTTTAAACATTTTTTTTATATTAATGGAATCTTAGATTTTTAAACTAAATTTCTTAAAATCTTCAGAAAACTTTTAATGTCATGTCAACATTTTTCTAATTGAGTTGATTTTTCATAAATTTCAGAGAAATTATTCACAGTATCTACTTATTTAAAAAATAATACAAATTTTCTGAAAGCTAGTTATCACAAAATTTTCTGAAAATTTTTCAAAAAACCAAACATAGCAATAACTAGATACCTTATTTGAAGAAACATATCAGAGAATTTTAATGGAATCTCAGATATTTTTACTAAATCTCATGAAATTCCCAGAAAACTTTTTAAACACATACGTGTAACTTCGTCTACGTTTCAAAATAAAATAAAATAAAATAAAATTTTAAAAAAAACAGAATTTTGTTTACAAAATTTTTAGAAAATGTTCTACTACACTTCTGAAAGTTTCATGGAATCCAGCAATTTTTTCAGAATACTTACTTCATCATGTAAAATTTTGATGAAATCTCTCAACAAAAAAACAAAACATAAGTAGGTATAGGTAACTTTATATTTTGAAAATAAAAATATTGAAATTTTTTTTGAAATGTTAGAGCATTTTTTGCGAAGTAAAAAATTTTTAATGAACTTTTCACAAAAATTTTCCTAGAATTTTTCACTAAACTTAAAATTTTACAGAATCCTTGACAAAATTTTTACAAAATTTAAAAAAGTTCTTACAAAATAATACTTATCTAAAAGTTTTTCAAAAAAATTCAAAGAACTCGGAAATTTAAAAAAAATTTGAAGCATAAGAAACTTTTGCAACATTTTCTAAAAAAATGTTCACACAATTTTCACGAAAATTCGGTTTTCTTGTAGGTTCCAAAAATTTAGTGAAAATACTTGAAATATTTTGCAAAAATGTTCCTTAAAGAGAATTTTGTAAACTTTATTTCATAATTTCCATTCGCCAATTTCATCTTCTTACTTACTTTTTGACTACTTTTTGGATACCCTAGAACCTCATAAATTTACAAAAGAAAGTTCAAAACGCTGATATTATGCTTGTTAATGTCGTGTTTATAGAGAAGCCATACAAAAGCGAAGGTACACGAGTTTATTTTGTTATGAAAATGTTCATTTGTTTGATTATTGTGTGTTTAAAAATGTGTGCACGATATTTTTTCCACATTTTTACCTTATTAGGTACAAGTACATGCGATATTGAATCGTTTTATTTACAATACGAAATTGCTCGAATCTCGAAGAATATTTTACTACTGTATATACTTTTTACTTGTGTGAAAATCTATTATATTCGAATTCGAGTTGGGTTTGAATGTTATAATTTCCAAAAGGGTCTGTTATGATTATGCAGTGCGACGTTGTTTAAACATATCGGCAATTTGCTCTCAATTATTGGTTTTAGCCCCTGGAGACACGCGTACCCATACCGAATTATCTACCTACGTGTTTATAAAATGAAAAATTCAAATTTTCATTTCAAAAAAATTTACTCTATTTCGGCTTCAATCATAAATATCGAAATTTTTTTAATAATTTGAAATGAAATAGGTAGAAATGATACAATGTATAGATTATTTTAACGAATGTTCTTTTTTATCTTCCTGGTAAGGTAATTTCATAACTAGCATTTGGAAATATTGTAGAGGAATCGATAATAAAGGAATAGAAGTGGAAAAAGATATTTGAACAACGTCAATGCCAATGGATAAATTTTTTGAGCACCGAAATGGAATGAGAAATTGCTTTTGGGTTAAGTTTATTGCGAGTCTGGACGAGCATACGTGTTCAGATTTCCTATTTTCGTGGGTTTTTTTCATTTCTCTCTCACTCTTCCTTTTTTTTTTTTTTTTTTTTTGTAAAAAAAATGAAAGGAAAATAGAACGAAGGGAAGATTCGTATATCTAGGCTTTTTGTTCAAGGTAAAAAGGGTTTTTCTTTCGACGTTATACTTTCACCGCTCAGATAAAAATTAAACAATGAATAAGATATATTCGCCGCAGGATAACTTTTAAGATATAAGCATTCGAGGAATGAAAACGAGTGTGACTAGAGAGTTGAATGTATGACGATAAAATTAGATAACTGGGTATAATTTAGTATTATAAATTTTCAAAACTTTTCGCAAGTGATAATTGAGGAAATTTTAATAAATTATTGTACTCGGGGAGAACCAACGAATAAAAGGATTTCAACTTGGATTTACATATTATATGTATGTGTATTTGTTGCTGGAAACAACGCACGTGGCGTGTCGAAAATCGCATTATAATGAAAGTTTATTTCCATTGAAATTTTTAACTTGCAAATCGAATCATGCGATGGATTTAAGTTGGTAATTTAATTTTATTTTACAATGAATTCAACTTATACGTGATGTCGCGTTTAACAATGGTTGTTTTCAAAATCCTATGATATTTGTTTGGTGTTTTCGTTTTTTATTCTACACTTTTTTCGAATAGGAAAATGAGATTTTGAAAATTTTATAAACGATGTGATGAGCATATAAATTGGAAAATTGTGAAAAAAATTGATCGAAATTTTTTTAACGAGAAATTTAAAAAAATGAAATCTTCATTAATTGACATTCGATTTTTAGAAACGAACTCTTGAAATTAATTTTTCAAATACGTATTTAAAACAACCTTTTTTTGTTGCCGTTTAAATAAAAGAGTTTAAGTATAGTTCGAAATGAGCTCTAAAATAAGCGTCTTATTTTAATACCTATTAAAATTAAATTCAATAAAATTCTCGATATTTCATTTTTCGAATAAATTTATATTTGAGAAATTCAAACGATTTTTTTCATGCCTACTTATTGCTGTTATTTTTTGATCAGGTCCAAAGTGTGTTGAAACAATGAATTGAAGCAGCTTTGATGTTTTTTTAAATTAAGAAATACATGATTGATTGAAGATTTTGAGAGTAGCTGATTCTATGATTTTCTTTGTTTGAAATTTTCCAAAGGTGAAGGAAGGTCTTTTTACGACGAAATTTTGATAACTTTTTGCAAAGGTGCACTTGCGAGCGATTTATAAAAATTTTCTGAAAATTTTTGATTTAACTAGGTATTTATTTATTTTTAAATCAAGTTTTTGACAATATTACCTATTGTTGCGAAAATAATATTGTATAAACGTTCTGTCGCAAATCTTTCATTTAAACAAAATTCCACATTTTACCTCGCTTGACTTGAAAATTTAGAAAAATTCCCATCAAGCACAATCGAAAATTTTTTGCAAAAATTAGCAAATGTTTTAAACATATTTTGCATACAAAACTGCTAACTTATCTCAATGGGAGCAATTTGAAAATTTAAAAAAATTTTCGTGAAAGCAGAATTCCGAAAATTTTGCATTTCTATTTTCTAAATAATTTAGTCTGAGTTAGAAATTTCGAGTATTTTTCAAAGAAGTTTTGAATACATGTTCCTTAAAAATGTTGAAAAAAATTGCAAGAATTTTGGAAAAAATGCAATTATAAAAATTGGAAAAATATATTTTTCTAAAAAAATTTCATACCTAATAATCTATCTCGAATGACTGGCATCATTCAAAAATTTCCAATTATTTCACGAAAATAAATTTTGAAAATTTTGATAAAAATTTGAAATTTTTTGCATAAATGAAATCTAAAATTGAAATTTTATAGATATTTTGCTAATATTGAAATTTTTAAAAGTTTTCTGGCTGGCTTAAATATAAATGTTGAAAAATTTGTTAAAAATGATATACGAGTGAGTATTTTGCAAAATTTTCGTAATTTTCAAAATCACCCTGAACTCAAGATCTTGAAAATTTTGTTCAAATTAAGATTTCACTATAGTGTTGAAATGTTACAAATTTTGTTAAAATAAATATTTGAAAATTTTACTTATAATTGAAATATTATGCAGAAATTAAATTTTGCGAATATTTGGAAAAAATTTCTTTATTTTTTTTAAATTTTCTTTATTAGCCGAATTTTCTATAAAATTCGGACTTAGGTATTCGATTTGGGATTTTATAAAACATTATTTTGAATGTGTTCTCTGTAACCGTAAAACATAGAATAATGAAATTTTCGGTGTGGACTTGATTTTTCATGTAGCAAGGGACGTCAGTATTATTTTTTCTAAAAATGCAATAATTACGGAGTAATTAATAATTGTGATCAGGGGAAGCGGGGAAAAAAGTATAGTGGATGCGAAGTTGGTAATGGGGATGGAGAGAAGAAAGTAGGGGAAATATCCGGTTTGTTGTTGTTTACTTTGGTCTCAGTATGATTTTGATGGTCGAGGCGACCAGTTCCTATAGGTATCGCGTTTGTGCTGCTTTTTGTTTGTTCGTGTTGTTTTTTGTTTGTAGTTTCGTGTTTTTAATTACATACTTATCTCTTTAGTGCAGTTCCGCGTTTCTATAACTTTTTTCGTGTTTTTTTTCCAATCATACAACTAGTGTGGTTTCGCATTTCAATTTTTTTTTTGCGGGGTTTTTTGTTTGAAGTTTCGCGTTTGTAATTAATTACATGGGAATTGTGTTAATGCGTTTCCGCGTTTTTATTATTTTTTTTGTGGTGCTTTTTGTTTCGCGTTTTCATTATTTTTTTTTCTTGGTGTTTTTTGTTTGGAGTTTGCTTTTTTAAGTACACAACTAGTGTGGTTTCGCGTTTTCATTATTTTTTTTCATCGTGTTTTTTGTTTGAAGTTTAGAGTTTTAATTAATTACATAGTGCATTTCCGCGTTTTTATTCTTTTTTTCTTGGTGTTTTTCGTTTGGAGTTTTGCGTTTTTTTTAAATTTGTGATTTTTCTGTGCGATATCGATATATTCCGTTTGAGGTGTTTACATCTTCAGATAATATGGTGAGTGAAATTTATTTTACCTGTTAATTTATTCAGTGGTAATTTTTGTTTCTATAATTATCTGTTTTTTCTGATTTTTTTCCATCATAGTGCGACGGTAATTATTTATTTATTTTTTTAATATTGTTTCTCGTGGTGTTTTTTTATTTACAGTTTTGGATTTTTAATTAAAGTTATCGCGTTAGTGCTTTTTGGTGTTTTTTTAATTCTTTTTTTGTTCCTGTTTTTTCATAGTGTGTTTTGTTTGAAGTTTCACATTTCTGATTTTTTTTTCTTTATTTCTTTTTGAAATGATTTTTTTTTCAATTTAGTGGTAACTTTCGTTTTTTGTTTCCTACTTTCTTCCCCAAATTTTTTGTTTTTGGAGTTTTTTTGGTGTTTCGCCGTTTTTTTTTATTCATCCCATGAACAAATGGGAAATTTTGACCCGTAAAATTTAAAGAAGGAATTTGGAAAAATCACGAATAAAAACAAAAATACATAGTTAGGTGCTAAAGTTTTTCAAAATTGAAAAAATTGAAACATTTGTAATTTTTTTGAAATCAATAACTTTTTTAGTTAGTACGAATTTTCAAAAAATTAATAGATTTAAGAAGTGATAAATTCAAAATAATAATAATTGAAAAAAATTATAAATTGTCAAAAAATGAACGAATGTTCAAAAAAAAAAAAAAAAAAAAATGATACACTTTCAAAAATTGACTAATTTTCAAAAATTGATAAGTTTTCAAATAAACAAAAAATGTTAAAAAATGTGGAATTTTCTAATTTTCACATATAAGTACCTTTAGTTGATAAATTTGTAAAAATTGATAATTTTTGGAAGAAAAATCAAACTTTTTTTTGAAAATTTTTGAAAAAATTATAACTTTGTCTTTTTAACAATTTATAATCGATTTTGAAAAATTTACAAATTTTCAAAAATTTCAAAAATTGACAATAATTTAAAAAATTGTCAAATTTTTAAAAATTGACAATTCTTTAAACATTGATAATTTTTAAGAAATGATGAATTAAGTAGGTAAATTTTCAAAAAATTGATAAATTTTTCAAAATTGATAAATTTTTCAAAATTGACAAATTTTCAAAAATTCATGAATTTTAAGAAATGATGGAGTGGATAAGAAAATTTTTATAAAAATTGTTGAATTTTCAAAAAATTTATGAATTTTTAAAAAAATGATAACAAATATTTTTTTAAATTAGTAAATTTTTACAAAAATGATAATTAATAAATTTTCAAAAAATTGTTTAAAAAAATGATATACTTTTACCATAAACTCATAAAAATTCAAAATAGTAAATTTTCTCTTTCAATGAATCTTTCACAATGAAACTTGAAAATTCGGCAATGCCCGCAACCTTGTGGTGCAGGCAACTTATTTTTTTTAAATATTCAAAATTCCCTGAAATTGAAATTTTTTCAAATCGTTATTATTGTTGGAAAATCAATGTAGGGAGCCAAGTTCGCTTAAACCTAATAATTTGGGTAATTTTGACCCCAGCTTGGAAAAACGACTATGCTTGAACATACAAATGGGTTGGTAGTTCTATAAAATTTCTTATTTCTCGAATATTTCGCCAAAACAAAATTACAAATATTTTTCAAAAATCATCCTCGCCAATTTTTCGTAAAATTTATTCAGCTTCGCAAAAGTAAAGTGCGGTTAAAAAAAAGAAAAATTACTCGTAATTATTTCCAGAAATATTTAATGAAATAATCGAACTACTTTTCGCTAAAACTAAAAAAAAAAAAAAAAAAAAAAATGAAAAATATATACTCATTTGTGACACTCGCACGCGTATATAAATTTCATCGCGCATCCTCCACCCTAGTCGTCGTCTTATTCGGTGAAATAGGACTAAATACGTCCTAGGGAGTGAAAAAAATAACCAAGTGCTGGTAAAATATAGGCTAAACAGCGTTAATGTTTTTGATAGTGAATCGTCTGGTGTATTATTAATTTGCATGCGAGCGATATTACAGCGCAGCGACTTCACCGCGCGCACACACCATTTACTATTATAATGCATGAGCTCCGATAGAGAAAGATACTGAATTTATACAGCCCAGCAGGGCGGATGCATATACTCGTACAGCGCATTGATGCAAATTGCATAAAGCGCCTTGAGGGTTAATAATGACTATATACGTGTTGTATATACGCGAAAATTGATGATATGCGCAGGTTATACGTACGTATATGTAAGAAAAACGCATTAGTATTTGTAATCTCATCTATAAGGACGACTACGCAGTGCAAGGTATGTGTATGCATTGATGTGGTAAAATGCAATAAAGCAACAGTACCTAATGCCAACTCGACGCAACGCAAACGTACACCGAAGGTATTTTCTGCACGATATGCTGAAGGTATATGGAATGTTCCAAAAACGTAATTTTTCCATGCCGATCAAAATATGAAAATTCAACAACAAAACCCTCCTAAAAGTTGTAAAAAAAACACGACTTTTTGAACTTATTTATCTTCAATTATTCTGCAAAAACCATCATTGTCAGAGAAAAATTCCTCAAGTAAAAAGTTTTAAAATGAATTCGTTTAACAAAAATTTGGAAAAAAATATGAAGAATTAAAGAAGTTTTTTTTGAAGAGACTTCAGTATCAGGCTGATACCAGCCTCGAGGTATCACGCTGATACCAGCCTCGGGGTATCAGGCTGATACCAGCTTTGAGGTACCTATCAATCAATTTTTACGAAATCTTTTTTTCAAAAAGTCTCATGTTTTTTGAGAAAAAGTTATGTCTTTATTAAAGGAATCCGAATATCTTTATTTTTCCTCAGTAAAAAAACTCAAATGTTTTTGGATTACCTAAGCGTAAAAAATTCACAATTTTTTTGAAGAAAAAAAAATTGGGGGGGGGAATCTAGTTATTTATTTCAACTTTTCATTATTTTATCAGACTTTTTTAATTTTTACATTTCCATGGAAATTTTTGATAAGTTCACACATATGAAAAGTTTAGGGCAAAAATGAAGAATTGAAGGAAAATTATTTTTGTATGTGGATTTCTTTTTTCAGAAATAGGAGAATTCCTAGATCCAGATCCAAACTTTTGAAAATGAATGAATTGGACCCCAAAATAGTTTATCTTTGGGTCTAAAGATCCTTTTCAAAATTTTTGGATTTGGATTTGCCATTCTTGGATTTTAAAACCATTTTTCGCTGTTTTCAATTTTTTCTCATGTCTGAGGGCTTCCAAATTGACCTAGGGAGGTTTTCTTTGACATGCAGATTTAGTGGAGGTTCTAGATGTGTTTTTTGAGGAGGTTTCGTCCTTCCCACCATTTCCGTTTTTCTCACCGCGAAAAAACTCAATTTTAGAGTCATTTTTTGATGTGTTTCAATTTTGTGGCGTGTCTAAGGACAAGGCCACCCAAATTCACCCAGTTGTTTTTCGTAATGTAGATTTAAAATGAAAGTTTTGAATGTGCGTTTTGGGAGATTCAACTTTTCGGTTCCCTCTCACTTTCTTACATCTCCAAAAAAGTCGATTTTAGTGTTATCTTTTTTGCTATTTTTAATTTTTTGTTATAAATAAAGCAATCCTGATTGACCTAGGAGGTTCTTTGTCGGAATTAAGATTTATTCTAGGTTCTAGATTTGTTTTTTGAGGGTGTTTCAACTTTATCACTCTTTCTGCCCCTTCCACCTCGAAAAAACTCAAATTTAAGTGTAATTAGCATAATTCATTCGCTGTCTTCAATTTTGTGTCATGTATGAGGACATCCAAATTGACCTTTGAGGAATTTTTCTTAGAAATGAAGATTGATAGGAGTTCATAGTGTGCCTTTTAGGAGTTTTGACTTCTCATCTCCTTCCCACTTTCTTCCATCTGACAAAAAGTTGATTTCAGAAACATTTTTCACTGTCTTCAATTTTGTGTCATGTCCAATTGTCCAAGGCTATACCCCAAATTAATCTAAGAGGTCATGTGCTATAGATTTTCATATTTTGATTTTTCTTTTGCGAGTTCAGACTTTCCCGCCTCCTCATATCATTTTTTAATAAATCATTTGCGTAATCTTTAACAAGTTTTTTCATAACTTCTTCTAAAGATTTTTTTAAATGTGTAGAATCATTTTGATGTGAAATTCGACGAAAAACAATTTTTGTTTTGAATAATTCTTTTCAATTTTCTGTTACCTTATGGTAATAATTTTTCTGAAATGAATTTTTTGGGCTATTTGGTGCATTTACATGTGAACTTGTCATACTCTAATGCTCATCTATCTTCTGGTTTTTGAGCCAGGAGAAATCGTTGGGACTTGTGACACCCTGTATACGACTTCTCTTCAACTATTCATTCATACACATGATATACGTTAGTTCGATGTATTACTACTGTGCAAAAAAGAAATGAACGAGCGATAGTTAAACAAGGTACTAAATTATACTAATAAAAACGTTATTATTTTTTCGCAGTTCGAAGGAGCAACCTGGAAGACGAGCTGGATCATGTCGTGTGTGCCTGAAAAGCTTCAAACCGGAGGATTACTCGAGAATATGTTTCGGGTGTAAAATGAAAGTATGCGAAGACTGCGCTTCCTATTCGCAATTAGGAGAGAACGAAGATGAAGTAAGTGTTTTCTTGGCTTATTTTTCTTCTGCTATCCAGAGAGATGTACGAAGACCCGGTTACGGTCCAAGGTGCGGATCGATATCCATAGTATACGATTTATAGTTTGGGTAGTGAGTTTTTCATCTAACCCACCTACTCCGGTACTTTGCTTTATGAGAGTTTGTAAAAGGTCGAAAACATGTGGGTAATTCTGCTAATACGTACGCCCAACGCGTCATAAAAGTTGCTAAATAAATTTCAAACAATGCTCGATGACGTCGTTTTACAGGTTTTGAATTTTAAATCATCCCCCACGCGTACGACGCGACGCGACGAGCCGCAACCGCGTGGTTGAGCATTTAGAAAATTAAATTTGTAACGCGGAGCGCCTCGCGCCCCAACAACCGATTAATCTTGTTGCAAAAATTATAAATCTTGGGAAATATTAAGCCTTCATGAGGCAACGTTATTAGTAAATCTTGCAAATGCTTTGTGCACAATGCGGGGCGCCGATTTGCGAGAAAAAAAGTTTAATCCCGTAAAAGCATTCGAGCTGTTTGATATTTGTGTGAATTTTTTTTCCTACGTAATTTACCTCGATGGAGTACTCTGGCTCGAGGTTTTGTATCCTCGTTTGTAGATCGTCCACGTAGCTTTCAAGGTGAGAGGTGAAGTAGAAGAAGACACCCCATGAAAATGGATGATCCGGGAATTGATGAAAATTGTAATATTTTCCATGATGAAAACATCGTTAGGGGTGAACTTTTAAATTAACTTTTTTTGATCGAATTAAAAAAAAAAAAAAAATTATTAATCACAGCCCAAGATTCACGCACCTAATTTAAATTTTTAAAATAAAAACAGTACCTATACATTTTTTGAGGTTAGTCTCAAACCAACATTGAAAAAGAATTTTAAAAATATAAAAAAATCAGTTTTCAGATTTTTCTACAAATTTTATTCTGAAAATTCGTAAAAATTTCATTTCAACTTTTTAAGAAAATATAAAAAAGTTTTGGTTCAGTTCAAAACTCTAACAAATTGATAAAATTACTGGATTCAACTTTCTTAATGAATTTTTTGTTTTAAAATTGTAAGAAATGAATATACCTAACCAATCACATTAAAAAATGAATCAAAAATGCAGGTGGAAAAAACTTTCAAAAATCTATGTACCAAAACCTTCCGCACAAATCAAAATTACGCTAGGAAAAAAAAATCAAAAGGTTGAATAAGAAGCTCAAAAAAATTTAATCAAAATATTATGATTTGAAAGTAAGTAATTTTAAAAATTCCAAAAAGAAGAAAAAGTCCCCCTTCAAAAATAATTATTATTAATCAAATACGAACGTGTAAAACGCGAATTCCAGCATCTGAAGAGTGAAGTCCTGCTTAATTGTATTTCAAGTATTGAAATTATTTTAAACAGCTGAAACCAACATTCATTCAAATAAAAATTTTTACGATTTAAATTTTTTAAATTGATCCAAGTTTTCTATTCTTCAAATTTTTCATTTTTTGTTCTATTAAGTTTTTGAAAAAAAAAAATTTATGAAAATTTTAATAATTACTTAAATGAAATTATTCATCATTTATCGAATAATTTATTTCAATTTTTCCTCAAATTTTTCATTAATTTTTTTTTGTTTGTTGATTGCAAGTTTGAATTCATTTTTTTTTAATTTTTCAATTTTTTCATTTAAAGTTTTGCCAATAATTTTTCATCAAATTCAATTACTTAGGCCCGTATTTTAAAAATTTCCTCAAGATTTCTTTATTCTTATTCCTTAAGGTAAGGAATAAGAAAAATCGGTATTTTAAAAACGACCTTATAAATTATAATAAGGTTCCTTAAAATGGTATTTTAAAACTATCCTTATCTCATTCATAAGGTTTGTGAAGGTGCATTGTTGCCAAACAGTTTCATCCGAGTTTCGGATATTACAACCAATAGAAATGCTGTATTTTTCTAGCATTGGCATATTTCTGGTTTTGCGCGCGTTTTGTGATAACTGATGGTGAAATTCAAATTTCTTTTTTGCGTGATTTTACGTGTTATCAAAGAATTTTTCCCTTTTGCGTGAATTTTTGCTGTAAAGGTCTATAAGTGAACATAATTTCTCCGCAGAAATACCTCGAATGAAGCTCGGATTCCTATTTTTTTGGAGTAGAAATATTTTATACCTATTTCTCCAATTTTTAAAATATTAAAAAAAAACTGTTGCTTTTCCTTCAAATGAACATCTCAACTGCGTAAATAATTTGAAATTACTCAATAAGTATGTACAATATTGTATTCACGTTCATAAGCGTCTTTTACCGAAACCGAGTGAGGAAATCATTATCATTGTAATGTTTCAATGGGTTGCTGCGATCTCGCAGAACCCTGGTTGGGAATTTTGCAGTTTCATTAAGCATTAACATGTTCATATATCATACATATTACAAAAAAATAAAAAACTTCACAAAACTTTAAAAAAAATCATTCAAAAGTTCATTCAATTCTGATTAGAATTATCAAAATACAATAAGGTGTCCTTAAGGTACCTCGCGAGGTACCTTATTCATTTCCTTATTCCATTTACCTCATTTCGAAAAAGGAACGTTTTAAAATACTAAAAAATCTAAAAGAACGTCTTAAGGATACCTTATTACTTATATTCGAATAAGAAAATTTTTAAAATATGGGCCTTACTTATTCTTCGTTCAAGCCAATTTTTATCAAATTTATTTTTTTGTTTTCCCAGTTTTACACCCAAATTTTTCCCGACCTTTTTATTGATTATTTTTCAAGAATATTGTTTATCAATCCCTCTCATTTCCCAATAAAATTGTCGATTGATTCTATTGCCAAATTACGAGTATGTAGTCATCAAAATGTTCCTATTTCATCTCTCAACTTGACTTCTCATTCGAATTTTTACAATAATTTTCATCAACATTATTTTGTCTTCTAGTTTTTTAATTTTTTCAAGTAAATTCCAATTTTTCTTCTAAAATTTCTTTCAATTTTTTTTATTCAAAATTTTTTTTGATTTTCTTTGAGTACCTGAATTGAGTACTTATACTAATTATTATTGTTGAAAATAAATAAAACTGATAAATGCGGCATCCTACTTTTAAAAAAAAACAAAAAACATCTTGAGTATTTTGCGAAAGAATAAATTTGTTTTCGATAAAAATCCATGTTTTCAGGGGAAAACTTTGAAAAAATTTGTTTGAAAAAAAAAGAAAAATGGTATCACTAAAAAAGGGATGAATAAAAAAGAGCATTTCCCTTAAAATAAGATTACTTGTTGTAGATTTAGCCACTCCCTCATATTTAAGGAACTAATACCTACTTACCTAGTTATTCCATAAATTCACAAATGAGCGTTAGTTGAAGTATAGAATTCGATATTAAAAATGTCAATATGATTTATTGAAAACTACCTTAAGGGAAATTCGAAAAAATTAAGTCAACATGAAATTACATAGTACTGTATGGATTTATTAACAAATTTGAAGAAAAAAAAATATAGTATAAGTTGAAAACTTTATATGTAGATAAATCTAATGTGTAGGAATTATGTCTTGAATCATAAAATTTTATTTGGTAGGTCTAATCTAAAAATAGAAAAATCAATAAAATTACGATATAAAAATTTAGCAAACTCAGCCATAATTCAATACTATTAATCGTATTTTAGCATACTTGATGAGGGAACGTCTTCCACAGGGAAATATTTTTCTGTGTATTTCGGAAAAGGAATTTCTATTTCCTCATCGGGGACTTTTCTCAGAGTTAAAATCCGATCCACTGGAACGTTTCCTTCCAATTTCAACAGAGTGATATTTTCAGTAGTTACTTTGCAGCATAGTGTGCGACCCCATGAGTGGGAATCTTGTTCGTCATACTCCCATCCGTATTTCTCACATTGGCTAATCGGGCAAAGGTCGATGGACACTTCTTCGTATGGATTGTTTATGGTGACGATTAACATGTTATAGAAATTCTCGCTTACGTCTATATGTTGCACTATTTTCCAAAATGCCAATGGAACTCGGATATTTTTTTTGGATCCGAGATATATTTCTTTGTTTTCCAGCTTCAAAGTTTCATAAGTTCCAGTTATCACGTGTATTTCACTGACTTCCTTCAAAAATAATGGTAATGTTACTCAAATTATGCTACGCTGTAGTTTATACGTGAGAAAATTCATAACTCACTTTAAACAAAAATTTGATTTTATTTTCGACCTTCGCCCATGAGTTTTCTTTGATTATTTTCCACATTGCTGCAATGTTACCATAAGTGTGCGCTGCTTTTTCTAGTGTTGAGGTTGCAAAACCGTGAAGGGGAGCTAAATGATTCTCCACCAGGTATCTCTCCTGTATTATGTTGAAATAGGTATTTCTCAAGGATTCATCTTCGAATAAGTTATCAAATACGGCTTGCTGATTTTTCTACCGATATAAGGATTGTTCTATTAAAAGTAAATTTTGCTGAAAGAGATTAATTGAGAGAAGGTCTACTTACCAATGAGTAAAGATCCTCGACGTCTTCTCCTTTATAAAACTCCTCTTTACCTAAGGTATTGATTTTCGGATCAAGCGAATACTCATTCAACCGAGTACTTGGAGATGGAGAAATCGATTCGCGAATTCCGGCATTGACGCTCAAAGCGTTGCCATTTTCTTTGTCAAATCGAATGGTAAGAACGTTGAACCAGTGGAAATCCTAAAATAGTTGGAAGTCTTTGTGAGTCGATTCAATTTTGAAATGATTGCGTATGCATCATTTGTATCTTTAATTTTTTTTTTTTTTTTGAATTTTTTATTACAAGCGGAGCGTAAGCAGTTTTGAGTTGTTGAAAAGTTATAAATTTATCAATTTGGAAATGTTCAAAACTCGGGAGTAAAAACAATTTACTCCCTTGTTGTGAAATATATATTTCCAAATTAATCTGTATTCTAAAATTGGTCGATATTTTTTGAAATATTTTTTTCAAACATTGGTACATAAATAATGATATGAAAGTTTAATATTTTGCAGGGGTTCGAAAAGTACGGAATTTTAAAAATTATTGTTAATTTATATCTCAACTTGATCGGCCATAGTTTTCTTACATTTTTTTCAAATAGGTACCTATTTGTGCACGAATTACAACAGTTTGAGGAATACGTACAACATTTCTTAAAGTAATGCATTTTCACAAATTTTTAAAACATTTTTGACAGCCTTGTTGCCTTGCAAAAATCCCTATTTCGAGTTGAAGAATAAGTCTGTGGTAACGGTTTAAGAACATGGAATTCGTTAATTTAATTGTTTTGATTGAAAAAAAAAGAAATCCAGAAGTAGCATATCACTGTCTTCCTCCCAAAATTTGTCTTGATTTTTCAACTTATTTTTCCAGTAGTTATACAGGTAAAAAAATTCTCAAAAAATTCGTTTTTTTTTTCAAATTAGGTTCAACAATAGGTAATTTGATGTGTTTTCGAGGACAATTTTTGGACTATTAAATTTTTTTGAAATTTCATTTACCATTTATCTACTTTTTAATAATTCGATACTCTTTGGAAAAAAAAGTGTGAAATTGTTTACAATTTTTTTTAAATGTATAAATTTCAAAAATTTTCAAATTTCTGTTATAAATTCATTTTTAAATTTTTTTTTGTGCATTGATGTTTTTTTTTCCTCAAGTATATTGCAAAATTCAATTTTGACAAAACTTTGAAACTGCACTAATTTAGAAAATCTAACATTTTTTAAACCTTTTCAATTTTCACTCAAAATTTCCCCTTCTTTAAAGTTTGGATTTAAAAATGCGGAGAAAAGAATTAGGATGAGAGAAAATTTAAAAAAAAAAATCCACCTGTAGGTATACTAGAAAAAATAAAACTGATCAATTCAAAAATTGCGTATTTTTCTGACCCCTGTCAAAAATAATTATAATTTTCAACTTGAAATTATTTTTAAAAGTTCCTATGTGGAAAATAGGTAGTGATAAAAACAACGAAAAAATGATAGATTTCTCAAAATTGAAAAAGGGTTGATTTATCAATATACTACATACAGGGTGTCCGGCAGTGGTCTGCCAAACTTGAAATTTGGATATAAACGAGTACGACTAACAAAAAAGTTTATGTACTCATCTATCACCTAAGTTTGAAAATTGAGAAGCTACAAAGGTTTGAACATCGGTATTTTACCTAGCAAGATAGATTGGCAACACTGCGTTCAAAAAAATTTAGACATCGGCAGTGGATTAATCATCGAAAAAGCATTAAATGTTGTGATCATATTGGATTGCTCATCTTTGAAATTGAAGGAGTTACAGCAATGCATAATCCCAGTCAAAAATATTGCCTACCTCAATTTATTACGGTGCAGTGATGATACATGAAAATTGATCTTATATATCGATCAAAACTTCTCCCAGGTCTCTAACTTCAAAAATGACCCCACAAAACCCCTTTTTGTACTCAAAATCTTCATTTTTATTCAATTTTCAAAATCCATGAAAAAAGGACCTAGTGTCTCGAATTCACACTTTTAGCGATATACAATCACGAAACTCGCTCACAACATCCTAATAAGTTGGACCTAGTTGAGGATGAAGTTTCATTAGGATTGGTGGCGATTAAAACCAATTCGCGCATAAGTTAAAACTTTAGACGCGTTTATCTCGAAATGGGATTTTCATACACTAGGTCCCTTCTTTCGTGGACGGTCACATATGTATAAAAAAAATGTTATAATGAAAAACCAACCGGTTTGTTTAATTTTACATAACTTGTGTAATCCAACGTCTTCAATTCCTGGTATTCCTCATTAACAAACACCTGAAACATTTATTACGATTTACTAATTTAATAGCCCAATATTATATCGATCTCCTCGTTCATTTTATTAGAAAACTAAACCAACCTCGAACCCAACGAAATAAAAATCTATTCCATATTTATTTGAAAGTTCTGGTATATACCCGTATTTTACTGAAGGCTCCACTGGGTTTTTGCAATAATATTCCGAAAATTCAAAATGTTTATTTTCGGAATCCTTAAAGTCCGATTTAGATTTATCTTCACCCAATTGCTTTTCTTCCGTTGGATTTTCGGCCGGTTTCGAACTCCCGTTCCTGAGAGTATCTCTGATGAATAAAGTATTTTTAGTTTTGGAACGTTCTTCGTTTATTTTCCTCTCTTTTTCACTTTCTGCCGGGCAAACGAATAAATAATCTTGAAATATGAGACTTTGTCTAACTTCATCGAGTGTTATATTGGATATAGTGCAAATTCCGCCGCGCTTGGGGATGGGTAGCGCTAGAGGTGGGTTTTTTGGTCCTGTAAAATGACAAAAAATTAACTCGCTCGAGTTTTAGGCGTATTTTAGAATTTTTCTTATTATGCGAATTGGGTTTTAAATTAGTAATAATCTTGACGTTAGCGTTTTTAAAAATAATATGTATTTGAATGTTTTTTTTTTTTACCTGGAACAGAGTTGGAAGCTCTCAGATTAAATCCACATTGTACGAGGGAATATGCGTTAAATAAAACCAATGATGAGAAAAACAAGGAATATTTCATCTTGAAAGTTTTTGCTAAGCAAGGTCAAAGTTTAGATTACAACTGTGCTAGAAAATTACACGTATCTACATTCTACCTACGATTACAAACTACGCATAAAAAAATTTACGATTCGTCGCAAGTTTAATTTTCGTTTTTTCATCGTGAACTTGAAATTGATTCAGGTGTTAATACGTCACAGTAACCTGACGACAAATCTTGTCAATGTGCGTTAAATTTTTCAACGATTTTTCATTAATTTGTTACGTGTTCGTCTAATTTTTTTATGTCGAATAAGATTGATAGATTATTACTCATGCATGAAACTACAGATGTGTCGATATTCAAGTAAAATGTAGATAGGTACCAATCAACCTGAAGGATCGGAAACTGTGAAATTTTATTGAGTACAGTTTGAGTTTTGAGTGCTGAAAATTCTTATGTAGGTTATGAGAATGATTTTTTTTTTCTTTGAAAAATTTAGACATTTTTACTCCAAAGAAGTTGAAAACATTTTTTTTGTAGAAAAAATTGTGGAATTTTATTATTCTATCCGGAAAAATTAGAAAGTAAGATCTCCCGATAAATTGATAGATTTTTTCAAAAAAGAAAATTCTTGCCCGTGAATTTTTTTTATTTCAATAGAAAAACTTTCCCGAGCTGGGACCTTAGGTTGATTCATTTTTTTGCAACGCAAATTTTTTACAATACACGGAGTAAAAACAGAACCATGTTAAAACATATCCAAAATAAACAATTGAGTATATTATAATTTTTCAAATAATTTTTGGAGAAAATAATTACCTATTAATTTTTTCAAATAAAAATACCTGAAGTCTTTGGAGTGAGCTTTAAAGGGGGGGGGGGCTATCTTTGAATCGACTTTTTTTTTATTACATAGAGTACAAATGTATTGACAATATAGTTGAATACGCCAAGACCGGACCATCCCCGGCTCCACTGACTCCAAAAAAATAGGAAGTTAAACATTTCAAAAATTCCAGTTGAATATTTTTTAAATTGTAATTTCCTAAATTTCGTAGTAAAAAATGCATAGAGTTTTTGAGACGTCAAAATAATTCTGTTTCATTAGACTTTGGTCAACAAAGTAACAAAAACATATGAATGTATTATTGGAAAATCAAAAAACTCTAATTATTCTTTTTCTGTCCTACCCATCTCAATAACTAATTGAGGTATCGAGCTCATCTTTTTTTGGGGTTGTAGAAGAAGGTCTCCCCCATACTTTAACGAGAGGATTTTGCAAAATTTTAATTTGTCGACGATTTCTTTCGAGTTGACTGGAATACTTCGATGAGAAACTATGAGAGGGTTTGATAAAATCGGGTAGAAAGTAGGAATTTTGCAAGATCCTCTCGTTAAATTACAGACCAAACTGTACTGAATAAAAAACATTCTGAGGAAAAACCTCGTGGGTTGCATAGTTTTTCTGGAAACGGGCATAAAAAAAGTCGCGTTTTTTCCAATTTTGATGCTTGAAATTTTTCATTTTCCAAAAAATCTATCGATATTTTTTGCAAAACGACATCATCAAAATGCAATATGAATATACCTAACTTTTCTTTTTTGAAAACTCCATGCATTTTATTTTTCAAAAATCAAAAATTAATTTTTTTTGTAAAAAAATGCAAAATGATTTTTGTTTCCAATTTTTCCTCAGTACTTCAGATAAAAAAAAATCAAAAATGCATCATATGAAAAAGTCTTAGAAAATTCCGCTTGTCAACGCTATGCATTCAACGAAAATTTTTTAAAGGTAGCCCCCCCCCCCCCCCCCCTCTTAAAAAAGTTTTTCAGTTGAAATAAAAAAATACATAACATGGGCATAAATTTTCTTTTTTGAAAAAATCTATCAATTTATCGGGAGATCTTCTAATTTTTCCGCTGGAAAAAAAATAAAAAAATACTACAATTTTTTCTACAAAAAAAAAAAAATGTTTTTAGCTTCTTATAAGTCAAATTTGACTCAAAATTACCGAAATTCGATTGAAGGTAAAATACCGAAATTGAAAATCAGGAAAAATTGAACACTTTGAAAAAAGAGCACCTCTTGAAAAGAATAAAAAAAAACTGATGGGTTTCCTGTGAAAAATTAAATTTATGAGTGAAAATTGAGGAAATAATGAAAATTGATTAAAATATTGTACCTATACCAAATTTAAAATTGAGAGAAATTGAAATGTTGAAAAATTTCAATTTTTCAACTCTTTTTTGATTTTTTTCTCTCAGTTTTTAAAAGTATTTCAATTAAATTTCAAGAATAATTTCCTAAAATCTTGAAAACTTCCATTTAAAAAAATAATAATTTTTTCGGTAGCTATCTTCAAAACAAACAAACAAAAACGCATTTAAAGAAATCATTGAAATAATTCCGTTTAAATTTTTTTGATAGGAATTCAAATTTTTTAACGTTTTTTTTTTTGAACAGAATACTCGAAAAAATTGTAAAACAAGTAAATCTTCAAAATTTCCATTTCTCAAGCATGGGAGAAATCCTTTGCTTCCCATCCAAATCAATTCCTAGAAATCAAACGTATAATGCAATATTATACCCTCAATAGCAGACTCAAAATTCCACACACAGCGTTAACCCACAACCCCCTTCTATCTAATCAAACGCCTAGATCCTCCAGAATGCCCTTTCGACCGTATCCCTCGCCTTCGTACTTCCCACATTCTAAACTCGTTCACCTCCTTATCAACTCTATTGTAGCTCCACCCCCCTTGGGGTTAGGAAAACCGTGTATACATCATTAGATAGGAAATTTGACGTAGATTAAAATTTATAGACCTCATTTTCACGCTGGGGTCAATATTTTAGCAGATACGAGCCGAAAACGTTATTTGGGGGGCTAAGATCCACAATTAGGGGAGGAAGCTCGCGGAGGACAAGGCAGGACTACTCGGATTCGTTTTTAGGGCATCAAAATGGACCCGTATGCCGAAATTCAGCTTGCCGCGAAACTTTTCCCTATGAGGCCTTTTTTTTGTCTAATTTTACTGGACTATAGCTTGATGTCTGAGTATAGCGTTGAAAACTCTCCAAAGAAATTCGCATTGTACGAGAGTATGCGTTGAATAAAACCAATAGTAAGAAAAATAAGGAATATTATTTCATCTTTCAACGTTTTTGCTAAACAAGGTCAAAGTATAGAGTATAACTGTGCTAAAAAATTACACGTTGGTACGATTACAAATTACGCGCATAGTGCGTAAAATTTGTCATCAATTTTTCATTACCAAATGTCTTACGTGCTCGTCTAATATTTTTTTGTCAATATGACGTATTATTCGTACATGAAATTATACGGATATGTCGATATTCATGTGGAATGTATATAGGTACCAATCAATCTAAAGGACTGCAATTTAGAATTTTCTAGGGTATACGTACGTATTTAAGTTTTTTCCAGAAGGGCTGGAGGGCTGAAAATTTTAATGTTGGATATGAGAATGATTTTTTTTCCCCTGAAAAATTGAAACATTCATTACACCAAAAAAGTTGAGAACATTTATTTTGTAGGAAAAATTGTAGATACAATTTTTTTATTTAAAAAAAGTTGAAAAATGTTTTCGGTCCAAAAAAATTAGTAATTTAGGTATTATTTTTAAAAATTCAGAGATAATTTTTCAGAAAAAATTAAAATGTCTGCTATCTCTCAATAAATAAAATTAATAGATTAAAAAAAATCTTACGTACCTAATTTTTTACTTCAATTAAAAATCTTTTTTAAAGATGACTCCAAAGAATCAAGATATTTTATATTCGAAAAAAATTCAAAATTTTTTCTCCAAAAATTAATTGAAAAATTAGAATATTTGTTTACCCTGGATATGTTTCAGCATGGATCTATTTTTGATTTGATTTTTTCAAAAAGGAGAGAAATCTGACTCAAAATTAACGAAAATTCAATTAAAAGTGAAATAAAATTAAAAAACAGAAAAATGAGAATTGCAGAAAACAAAAATTTATAATTTTAAAAATCCCAATTTTGAGCACGTTCAGGGGTTGAAGGGTTTTCATTTGAAAAATTTAAATTGAAATTGCGAGCTATTGAAAATTGAAATTTTTTACCTCTTTTAATTTTTTCTCTCAGTTTTTAAAAAGTATTTTTAATAAAATTCAATTTCTAAATTTTGTTTAAATTTTTATTTTTTCTGCAGATTTTGTTTTTAAAATTTTCCTATTTAAATTTTTAAGAAGTATTTCCAAAAATCTCGAAATCTTTTTTTAAAAAGTTATTTTAATTTTTTTTTGTGATTCCTTCAAAAAAAAAATGAAATAAAAATAAGAGGAAAAAACTCATTCAATGAGTTCCTGGAAATAATTCTCTTTAAATTTTTGTGTTTGGATATTTTATTTTCAAAATATCTTTTCTGAGTTTGGTTTTTCAGTTTTCAAATTTTTTTCCAATTTCCAATTTAAAAAAAAAATCAAAATAAGGTATTTTGAAAATTCAATTTTTGGAAATTGAAAACATTCATTTTTTTGAAATTCTTTTTTTCATACTTTTTCCAAAATTAGGTAGGTATTTAATTTTTTCAACTAATTTTTTTTCAAGATTAAAAAAAATGTCCAATTTTTTTCTGAAATAACTAATTGTCTTTGAAAGTTTCAAATTTTCATCTCATTTGCGACAAAAAAAATAATTTTCATAATTTCTTCGTATAGGGATGAATGCTCGAGGAGTCCGCACGGTGTTGCTCTTTCATAATTATTCTTTTCTTGCGGAAAATTTAATTATTTATATAATATTTATAAAACTAGGCTGGAAAAAGCGTTGTATTTTTTAAATGTTTTCATTACGAAGATTCAGGCAAACTGTTAGCAAAGAAAACACGTTAGCAGTCGTCGATTCGAATATTCAATCATAAAAGTTTAAATTAAGAACTGCGAGACGAGTTAAAATGATAGAAATTAATTTCACCTTATAATTATTTCGTTTTGGAACAACGTTGCGCTTTTTTTTAATTACTAGTGATGAGTGGGTCTCCGCCATAGAGAAAGACTATTTACCTTGTGGAAAATAAAAATGTGATGAAAGCGAAATGTCGAGAGACCGTCGAGAACCAATTTTTTTGCTCCGTTAATAAATCATTTGGTTATGAAAATTTCGAACGAAAAGTTCAAACAAACAAAGTACCAAGTTATGAATTAGAAGCGAAGTATTGTTGAAACAAGTACGAGCTCGAGCTGCCCGTTAGGTCTTGTACTAATTAGAGATTTTACAAGTTGAACTTTTCGTTTGACTTTGGACGTCGTCGCGTCGTCGTCGTCGTCGTCGTTGTAGAATAAAATAATTTCATCAGAATTAAAAAAGTGGGGGAAATGCTTGAAAATTTTGTCGTTGAGTGTTTAACAAAAAAAATAACACTACGTAAGGCAGTTAAAAATACAATAATTGTTTTATTTTTTCCTGTTTCGATTTTTCTTTTTTTTTTGTTATGAGCTTCGAAGCGTTGAAACGTGACGTGATGTATCGATTAAAAATGGAAAATATTGTAAGTAAAATTTACCAGTCTGGTTTGTAAATGTACCCATACACTTAAGATGGAGTATGCATTCGTATTTGTATAAAAAAAGCGGCGTTTTTGGGGGCTTGTGAGTGGTTTCATTTAATCAAAAATCGACTGTTGCGAATATATGGGTAAAAGAGTTCTTTGCATGTCTCTTATTCGGGATTTGAAATGAAGTTTCATTTTACTATAAGCCGATTATGGGATAATAAACGAGGTTTTACGCCATGTTTGATTCCCTTTGATTTATTATTTGAGTCGAATAAATTATTTTCCAACTTGCCGATTGAGAAGTATCTAGCTACCTACTAACTACCTACGTACGTATATACTCGTACGATTTTTTCACTCCGTCGTTTTGCATTTTCCAAGGATTTTAAAGGTGACACGATGAAACACTATGAGGTTTTTATACCTCTTATAACTCGGAATGGAAGCATCAACGGTGTCGGATTTGCTGATGGAAGAAATCGCGTGTATTTGGGTGATTCGCAAAATTGAATGTTTCGATGATTAGAAAATTATACGAGCGTGACCACGATGCTGGGATTAATTTTATGTCCTGGTAGGAAATGAAATTGTATTTTCTATCGGACGAGTATAGTGCCGAGTTGTGCGTGGGGTTTTAGGGTGAAAAAAATTATTGGGTATTTATGTTCCTTTTTTTTCTCTCTCTTATAACGATGTATCCATTTTTCTGTTTATGGCGGCGTGAGATATAGATTGTGTGTAATAAAAAAAATTTAGTGAAAATAATTTCGATTAACCCGAAAATAGTTTAAAATATTTTTCAAAGGGGTATGAATTGCCAAAAAAAATACCTACATAATTTTCAGACTTGTTTATTTAAAAAAAAAATAATGTTTCAAATGTAATTCAAAAACATATTTTTATAGGGAAATATTTTATTGTCTCAATGAGCGAAACAATTGATCTAAGCTATTAATAATAGATCGTATTTCCAATATTTTTCAAAGTGCCTTCGTATTTTTGCAATATTTAAAATATCAATTCTGTAAAAATTACCACAAAGTGAAGTTATAATCTCACAAATTCTAAAGAATATTTCCCAAGAATTCATGGGAAATATATCAAAACAAAAATTATGTACAGTTCAAAAAAAAAAAAAAAAATGGAAAATTTGACAGCTGAAAAAACAAAATAAAATTCAAATTAATGAAAACTTCAAAAAAATAAAAATTGGAAAAATTCAAAATTATTTCAGAGAATAAAATATAAATGACAAAGTGAGAAGAATTTTTAATCAAAGAAAATCAGATTAAAAATCGCAAAAAAAAAATGTAAAAAATAGTGAAAAATTGGTAATTTTATTGAAAAAAAAATCGAATTTTTAAAAAAATTACACTTAGAATCAAACTTTGGAAAAGTTAATAATTATATCTAATGAAAATTTCAAGAAATCAGTACTGGAAAATAATTGAATTTCCGAGAATTAAAAAAACTTACAGTTCGTAAAGTAAACAACTAAAATTTTAGAAAAAATTATCAGTTGAAATTATTTTTATAGAATTTTATATTTTGGAATTTATAGCTGCAAAAAGTTAATATGAAGAGCATTCACTTAATGATAATAATAGACTTCCTTAAAAATCGAGAAAAAATTGAAATAAATTGACCACCAAAAAATAATTAAATTCGAAAAAAATTTAAACAAAATTATAAAATTTGTGGAAAAATTAGATAAGTACCAGGTATATTTAAAAAATTCAAAAAAAATTGAATATTGGAAGAATTGTCTGCTGCCAAAATGAAAAATGAAAATAATTTATTGAGAAAAAAAATTAAAAACCAAAAAATTAAAATTGTGGAAAATTGGCAATTGCATAAAATTGAAATTTGCAAAAAATACTACCTACCTAGGTATATTATAATTACATAATTATGTTTAAATATTGGAAAAATTACTCGTAATAATTAGATTATTTAGATTATTTGAGGAAAGTTTCGAAAATAGTAAGTGGAAAAATTGAAATTTGGAAATTTTGGAAAAAATTACAATAACAAAATTTGAAAACTAAAATAACTTAAAAGAAAATAAACTGTAAAAATTAAAAGTTTGAAAAAATTTAAATAGAATTTAAAATTGTGATAAATGAATAGTTGACATGATTAAAAATGAAGCTTCGAAAAGATAGCTATCAAGAACAGTTTATAATTATCGGGGGAAAAAAATCAAAATCAAAAGAAAATTATCAATAAAAATGTATAAAATTTAAAATTGATAAAAATAAAAAATAAATTTCAGAAATGAATTGAAAAATTGGAAAATTAGAAAAATTAATAGGTATTTAGGTAAATTCAGTTATACCTAAATACAAAAAAAAAATTGTAAATAAATAAAAATTTTAAAACATCAAAATGGGGGGGGGGGGGGGGAATAAGTATGAGGAATTTTGGAAATTGTCAGTCAGGTATTAATGAATTAAACATTTAATTTAAATTTATTTTTCAGAAATGAATTGAAAAATTGGAAAATTAGAAAAATTAAGAGGTATTTAGGTAAATTCAGTTATACCTAAATACAAAAAAAAAATTGTAAATAAATAAAAATTTTAAAACATCAAAATGGGGGGGGGGGGAAATAAGTATGAGGAATTTTGGAAATTGTCAGTCAGGTATTAATGAATTAAAAATTTAATTTAAATTTATTATGCATTGCAATAAGAATTTAGAAAAAGTTAGCAATAAAAAATGGATTAAATATCAAGAAAATGTATAAAAAAAAGAAAAATTGTAAAAAATTGGCAATTGAATAAAACCGAAAATAGCAATAAAATCAATATAAAGTGTAATAGATACCTGTTGGAAAAATTCAAAATTGAATTGAATTATTTGATGAAGATTTTAAGACATGAAAACGAGGGGGTGCAATTCGGAGAATTTAAAAAACTTACTTACAGTGTGCAAAATTAAAAATTCGAAAGATTAAGAAAAATATAATTAAGATAGAATTGTAAAAAATTAGCTGTTGGAAAAATTTTTAACCAAAAAATTTGAATAGAATTTTTTAGGGTGTTTATACGTAATTTCAAGATTATCACACCTGTCGGAAAAAAATAGAAATTAAAATTGTGGAAATTAGACTATTAAAAAATAAAATAAATAAAAAAAAATGTTCGACAGTATAAGAAAGAAAAAAATTGTTAAAATTCAAATTTTATAGAAATTGAGAAAAATGGGGAAAATTGACAGTTTGGAAAATTCAAAATAAATTTTCTAAAAAAAAATTGAAAATTTGTAGAATTAGAAAAGTTGACAGTTGAAAAATTGAAAATTTAATTGAAAATTGAAAAGAATGTCAAATGAAGAAAATTTAAGAAAAAAATGTAGAAAATTGACTGTTGAAAAAATTTGAAAAATATAAAAGAACATCGAATTAAATTCAAAATTGTGAAAATCAGTAGTTTCGAAAATTTAAATTGATACCTAGCCAGAAAAATTTTAAAAAACAAATGAAAATTGATGAAAAATTGTGAAATACTTATAATTCAAAATAAATTTAAAAATGAGAATAAGTGAAATACCAAATACCTATCATTAAAATTGAAATTGTCGAAAAGTTTAATACTTTTGCAAGGTACACCTTTTAAGAAATGAAAATTTATCGAGATGTGTAAACGGTAGATTTTTTTAAATATTCACCGTCGATATCGAATTACGATTCGCTGAAGAAATGGACGGCGCTGTGCGTTATTAATAATTAATTTGGGGAAACGAGAAAGTAGCTTAAATTTAATCTGTTTTAGGAGTGCGAGCGCGAAAAAGACGCACCGTCGGATAACTGAATAGATAGTACGCGATTCGATTTAAGATTTTATTAAATTATGATCGAGTTGTTATACTCGATGGCAGCTATAAAATCGATTTGGGGCAGGGTACTTAACCCTTTCGAGAATCGTTGGCACGTTAAAATAAAGTTGACGTTTCACCGCGTAATCTTAGAGTATTTTAACCAGAGATGATAGCTAACTATGGAAATTAGAATATAATTTACTGTATGTTTTCGTTTCGCAGTCGTTGTGGTCGTGTAGCGTTTGCAGACGGAAGCAACAAAGTGTGCAGCAATTAATCGTAGCTCAAGATTCGCAAGATAGTTTACTAGATGTGCCAATCGTAGATACGTTACAGAGGCGACATTCCGATATTAGAATCAGCTCGTCGAATTCGGGCTCGAATATACAATCTTTAGGGGCCGGATTGGCACCACCAAGATCTCCAGAACTTCGCAGGCATTCGGATGTGTCGCCAGCGTCGCTGAAAGAGCTAGAAAAAGTAAGCAGCGTTGATATTTATAATTATTTTACCCGTGTTATTGGTATCTTGGATGAGGTAATCAGGGCTGGGAAAACTCCGACAAAATAGTGCACTCCAACTCTAACTCCGATTTTGAAAAAAAGTTCACTCCAACTCTTCTTGACTGAACTTCGATTTTTTTAAAAATATTTTTGAAGTGCAAAATACAGTATTTGCACGGAAGATGCAAGAAAGTCTGTAATTCCACCAGCTTAACTGGATCTTTTTAGGGACAGCAAATTGGAATTTTCTGGAGTGAAGCTCAATTTTTTCAGAAGAGTGACATGGTTAAGAAAATTTTCAGTGTTAAATGAGAGAATGTTTTTTTTTTTTATTCCGAAAAAAATGAATATTTTTTTTGAATAAAAAAAAGAAGAAAAAAAAATCTGAAAAAAGGGAAAATCACGTATTCAAAAAATCGAGTTTGTTCTTCCTCTCTTTCAAAAAATAGAATATTTTTGGAATAGAGACAAAAATTAGGATTTTGCTTCAAAAAGTTTTAACGATTTTTTTACTCCGAAAAAATGCAAAAAAATTCCTAAAAAAAAATTTAAAAACGATTTTATTTTTACAAATATTGAGGAATTTTATTGCTACAAGAAAATAAAAAAAAATAAAAGATTTCTTCCTGCACAAAATTTAAAAAACATTTTTTTTCTAAAAAAAAAAATGGATTTTTTTATTTTTGAAAAATGGGGATACTTACGTACATGAGCATTTTTTAGGTAATGTTTGTTTTTTCTCCAAAAGAATGAAAAAATACCTCTCTCCAATTGAATTTTTTGTATTTAAAAAAAAATTGGAAATTTTATTGCTTCAAGAAAATGAATACCAAATGTAATTCAAAGATTTTCCTCCTACAAAAATTTAGGTAAGCAATATTTTTCTCTAAAAAATTGTAACATTTTTTTTCGAAAAAATCGAGACACATAAGACGTATTTTTCAATTTCGATTTAGAATTATTTTTTTTTTTCAAAAACTACTTACCTTATCTACTTAATTAAGGTCTTTTTCGCGAAAAAAAATGAATGGAATTGCCCCCACCCCTCAATGGATTTTTAAAATTATTGCTCCACAAGAAAAATAATAAATTTTCAATTCTAAACAAATTCCAAGTTTTTCCTCCTGTAAAAATATGACGAACATTATTTTTTTCTGTGAAACTTTGAAAAATTGTAACATTTTTTTTGAAAAATTGAGATAAGTACATTACATAAGTACATAAGTATTTTTCAATTCTGGTAAAAATTCAGTTTTCCTCCAAAAAATTGACAGTTTCTCTTTTCAAGAATTTGAGAAATATTTTTACTTAGAAAAATATGATGTTTTTTCTCTGAAAAAATGAACGATTTCTTCACTCTGAAAATAATAATAAAATAAAAAAATATTTCCAAGAAGTTTGAGATTTTTTTTATTATTTCAATGATACGAAAAATTTAAAGATTTTTTCCTGCAAAAATCTGAAAAAGATTTTTTCTATAAAAAAATTAAAATACCTTAAGTATCCCGAGCAGCACACTCGATCGATAATATCGAAAGTTGAAACGTATCGATAAAAAATCGTTTAAAAATCTAAAGATGTTCTCACGATATGATACAGATTTAGCTGTACGATTTTATAGGCAAAAAATCTAAAAACTATCGAATTCGATAGTATTACGATTTTAGGACGATATTCGTCAACGATACTATCGACAAAGAATATTAAATTTATAGAATCCGATTTTCCACCGATTTTGTGCAGATATTTGAAACTATATTATCGACAAATAATCTGAAATTTCTCGAATTCGATTTTTTAACGATTTTGTGAAGATATTTGAAACTATATTATCGACACGTAATCTGAAATTTCTCGAATTCGATTTTTCACCGATTTTGTGACGATATTTAGAACTATATTATCGACAAATAATCTGAAATTTCTCGAATTCGATTTTTTAACGATTTTGTGAAGATATTTGAAACTATATTATCAACACGTAATCTGAAATTTCTAGAATTCGATTTTTCAACGATTTTGTGACGATATTTAAAACTATATTATCGACAAATAATCTGAAATTTCTCGAATTCGATTTTTTAACGATTTTGTGAAGATATTTGAAACTATATTATCGACACGTAATCTGAAATTTCTCGAATTCGATTTTTCAACGATTTTGTGACGATATTTACAACTATATTATCGACAAATAATCTGAAATTTCTCGAATTCGATTTTTTAACGATTTTGTGAAGATATTTACAACTATATTATCGACAAATAATCTGAAATTTCTCGAATCCGATTTTCCACCGATTTTGTGCAGATATTTACAACTATATTATCGACAAATAATCTGAAATTTCTCGAATTCGATTTGTTAACGATTTTGTGACGATATTTGAAACTATATTATCGACAAATAATCTGAAATTTGTCGAACGATTTTTCAACGATTTTGTGACGCTATTTGAAATTATTTCCAAATTTTAAAAATTGGTGAAAATTTTTCTAAGTCCAACTCGTCTGGAAGTACTAAACTGCCTATTATAAGCGTTTTATTGCTAATTCCTCAACGATAAGGTATGGCATAGTGGTTAAGGAAGAGGATTACCATGCAGGAGGTAGAAGGTTCAAGCCCCACGGGTGGCAGATTTTTTATAATTTTTTTTGACTTTTTCTGAAATGATCCTCTTACCGTAACATGAATAATGTGTTTAGGCATAGTTTAATGTATTAATTATGCTAATTAATGAGTTTTAATTATAGAAAAAAGCTAGTAAAAGACGAAAAATCGGAATAAAAAATCGATAAAAAATCGACAGAATATCGAATTCGATAAAGTTCCGCCTAAATCGTGAAATTATCTTTCGATATTATAGATATATTATCGATAAAATATCTTACTATAATCTCGAAATATTTGCTAACTATAATTCGTCGATAATCTATCTATATATCGAAAGATAATTTCACGATTTATGCGGAACTAACGCGACACTTTATCGAATTCGATATTCTGTCGATTTTGTATTTCGATAATTTGTCGAGTGTGCTGCTCTGGATTTTTAAAGAAATAAAAAAAAAATCGAAAAAAATCGAAAAATGTTATTGGTTTAAGAAAATGAATAAATTTTCAATTCCCAAGAAATTTGAAGATTTTTCTCTTGCAAAAATACGAAAAATATTTTTCTCTGAAAAATGGAAACATTTTTTTTTCGAAAACAATTGAGATGAGAATTCAGTTTTCGCCAAAAACTTGAGAATCCTTTTTTTCAAAAATTTGATGAATAATATATTCATTTTAAAAAAGTTGAGGTTTTTTTTCTGAAAAATAACGATTTTTCTACTACAATTTTTTTTAAATACCCCAAATTTTTTTCAAAAAAATTGAAAAAAGTTTTATTGACGATTTTTTTTTTGAAATTTCAATTATTACCTATACCTATCTGAAAAACTGAAAAAAAAATTCAAAATATGAAGACAAATATGTAGTTGGTATTCTTTCTTTAAAAAAAGCGTGAGATTTTTGCTGCCATAATTTGAGAATCATTGTTAGAACCACACTCTATTGCAGTTGAAGAAGAGTTTAAAAATTTCAACCTCAATTCCGGCCAAAAAAGAGTGCACTCTAACTCTGTGAAAATCCGAGGTCAACTCCCCAATTTTAAAACTCTGTCCGGAGTTTTCCCAGCCCTGGAGGTATAATCTTGAAAAATAAAACGAGCAAGTTTTTGATTAAGAAGTAAAAATTCACTCGGACGAAGGGCAAAAATTATTAAGTAGGTATTTTCATTTGGAAAAATTCCGTTCCACCTTTATACAGCAGAATTATCATATTATTAGACGAGATTCGTTTTACGTATAAATATATTCAAAATGGCGAATTATTTGCATTTTTATGAATAATTTCGGGGGCCGAAAATGTCGGATAAATCCTCGCATATTAGGGAGCTTTGCATTCTAGTAGGTATATCCTGTTCGACCGCAACGAGGCTTTTGTTGACTACCAAATTTCGAGGATTTCGCCAACGCCTTCGCCGGATCTGGTTAAGGTTTCTTCTCGTTTATTACGGGTTATGCCTGACGAGCGGCGTAATCAAAAGTATGCGAAAAGCTGCCGTATGCCAAGGCAGATTTTCATAACCATCGTGCCTAGATAGTATTTTGATTCGATGCTTGCCTGCTTGATCGACGTTGGTGAACAATCTGATGGGTGCAGGCTTTGTTAAAGGTTGCTAGTGAAAAACGCGAAGAAATGAGATGGGAGAGGGAGCTGGAGTGGAGGCAGAAACAACGCTCAGCCAGATCGGGTTCGTCTTCCGGACCAAGTCAACAAATGAAACCGCCCGGACCGACGTCGCCCTATGATAGAAGACCGTCGACTAATGAGAGCATGCCTTACAAAGATAAAGATAATAAGAGAAATATGGGTAAGTCAGAATAGAATTTTTTTCGCTCAATCGAGTAGTGCATTTGAGCAAATTTTGAGAGGAATTTTTTTCAAATAATTTAATAAGCATTTATCGCTATATTATTTAAAAATGAACTAATTTTTTTATAAAACGTAAATTCTACGATGCCTCGTGAAATTCACAATGCACAGAAAAATTTTACAATTAGAGCCAAAGCAACATGTTCGATTTTACAGGCACGTTGTTGTTGGGCACGTTTGTAGAATTTAACCGATGATTTGCACTTAAACGAGAAAATTAAACTTGTCAAATTATTTATTAAGAGCTACACGAGTATAACTAGATAAATGCTTGAGTTAATATTGTCGTAAGTATACTGTGTCATTATCGTGATACGAGTATACATAGAATTACTTATCAGTCACGCAAAACAGCGTTGTATTTAATAACAGGCCAGAGAAAATATTCGTACGTTTATGTTCTTACGCTCGGCTTATTTTTCATATGTATTGATTTATGGATTGCATATTTTGATAGACGATAATGCACCAGAACCAATCAATTGCAATAGACGCTCAAGTAATGCACCTAAACCTATTCCGGCAGCTTTACGGACACGTAGAAAGTCGCAAGTGCCGAAACAGCATAGCTACGATGACGAAATAAAAAATTTAGGCAAAAAGTCAAGTTCAAATGTGTTAGAATCGAATAGTGCAGGTATTTTTTTTTTGTTCTGTTGAGATACCTACCTAATGTCCTATAATACGAGTGTAGGGATGAATTTCGAGCAATTCTGTTCCGAGCAAATAAAGATTGAGGATGAGGACCCAATGATTTTGGAGTCGACATATTAGATCTATTTTGGAATTATTAGGTATAATTTGCAGTCGTAGTTTATATACTTTTTCAAATTTAAAAAAAAATCAAAAAAAGAGAATTATTTTAAAAATATTCTTTTGGAATTTTTTTTTAAAAAGTACTTAATTATTACTTTATTTTAAAAAAATGAAGGAGTCATTTTCATTTTATCGCAAAAAAATTTATTCCGTACTTGAAACTTTTTAAAATATAATTGTCTTAGAAATATTTTTTTGAAAAATATTTTTCTAAAAATCACTTCAACAAAAGATGGAAAAAAATTATTTAAAAAAAAATCATCTTCAGAGTTTCTTTACCTACCAAAAATTTTCCGCGAGCTTTTTTTATTAGGTATTATTTTTTTTTAAAGAAATTTGATTGAGTTTTTTTTAATGAATATTTTTTTCAAATAAAATTGAGAGAATGGTGCGCCTGTTTCAAATAAATTCTTTTGGTAATTCTTTCAGAAAAAGGTAGAAAATGACCCAAATTTTTAAAAGGAATTTTCAGTCCCTTTTGTTGAGATTTTTTTTCAAAATATCATTTTGAAAAAATCACTTTTCAAAAAATTTTGCAAAAATAATACCTGAATTTTTCCCCAATACAAACTTTAAAAATTAAGTAAGTATATTAAATTTTAAAAAAAAAACACATTTAGTGAGTAAGTAATTGTTTTCAGTTATTTACCAGACATTTTTTGCAAGTTTTTTTTTTTTTGAAAAGTTCCATTTTTTAAAAATATCCACCTACTTAATAAAATAAAAAAAATGGAAAAAAGAAATTAGGTAAGGTAAAAAATTTTTTGGAAATTTTTTTTCCAAAAATAATGGGAAAATTCCATTTTTAAAAGAAATTGTATTGAATTGTTTTAGAAAGAATTTGAAATTAATTAATAATTAGAGTTTTTTTCCCCTCAAAAAGTCTGTTATTTTTTATTGATCTCTTATTCGATTTTTTTGAGTGATTTATTTAGGTATTTCTTACTTTTTTCTACGAATAAAATCAGGAAAAAATCCAACTCTTGAAAAATACGTTTAAAAAATTTTGTTTTGGGAAAAAAATGAAAAAAATTGAAAAAGCAATTTTTTACATAAATTTTTGAATTTATTCATTTTTGAAAAATATTTGAAATGAAAACAATTTCCTGATTTTAGCGAAAAAAATTGCAAAGAAATCTTTTAAAAATTTCTCACATTAATAATTATATTCTCTTAAAAACTGTTTTTTCAAATAAAAAAAATCATTAAGAAAATTGTTTGAGTTTTTTCGTTGAACGAATGAATGAATGAATGAATGAATATTTATTTGTAATGTAGGGTTTTCACCTCTCCCCTCCCCCTATCAGTAATTCGGATTGATTTTTTCTTTAGAAATTAATTTGAAAAAATTGGAGAGCTTTTTCTGCTTGAAAAATTTCAATCTTTGTATTTTTTTCATAATAAATCCGTTTTAAAAATTGGTTTGAAAGCATTTTCTCAAAAACACCATTTTAAAGTAGGTACATATTAAAAAAACATTCACCTGTAGAGTTTTTTAGATAAAAAATTATATTTCATGATTTTTTCGTGTTCATTTTCCTTACGATGAAATAGAACAAAATTATCAGGAAAAATTCATTGAAAAAATTCGATTTTTATAGAAATTTTTGCTGGAGAATTTTTATATTATTTCTTTTAAGAAAATCATTTAAAAAAATTGTTTTGATTTTTTTCGAAAAATTATAATTTAATTTTTTTAATTCAGTACCTATTTAATCTCTTTTTTTTTCAGTAAATACGATTTACTTTTTTTATATTCCTCATTCATTTCAATAAAATCAAAAAGTTTTTCTGACGGAAAGCTCGTTTAAAAAAAAGAAGAAGAAAAACAAAACATACTAGCAAATGTAACAAAAAAAAAAAAAAAAAAAAAATTGTATTCGAGCAGAAGTTGGGAAAGCCATAAAATAAAGCTTAGTTTAAAGTTGTAAATTGTAACACCAAAGCATTATGCAGGTTTGAAACTAGAAAGAAGTAATGATCGAAATAGCTTGCAGCACAGCTTAATATTTAGCAGCTTTATAACTTAAAATTTACAGCTTGAATTTGGAGCTTTCCATGAACACATTATGGGTAGAGACTTGGATAACGTTTGCTATGTTGTTGTATGTAAACTTTAGAAATAACCAGGTACGAGTATAATTTCAACATATAAATGTTAGCTGTTTGGATAAAAAATTTGAAGTCTTCGAGTTTTACAAATGGTCAGATTAAAATTTTATTGTGCCTAATTTCCAAATGTCAGTGAAAGAAAATTGCTGATTTTCAAGGAGCTCCAACATCATACGAGTGTGAATCTGAAAACCCCTCAAATATCCATTTCGATACAAATAAACAAATTTGTTACAGCGATACCGAGACGTGCGTCAGCCTACGACGTCTACCATAAACGACCAGATGGCTCATTGATGGCGAGTGGGAAGCCAGATCCAGGTCGCAGATCATCTTTTCGAACTCCATCGCCGAACGATAAAGACGAAGGATTGCACATGGATGCCAGACGAAGAGCATCGTGTCGACCACCAATGTCTGCTGATAACGAAGAATCCTTTAGTCCGCCTTCGAGACGACAATCCATGAAACCAAAACCACTTAGTGATTTGGGCGGTAAGTTTTTTCCCTCGGTTTTTCGCCAAATAGGTATTTGTGTACAGCGATGGTGTAAAATCAGACCGGTGAATAGGTTGCGAGGGAGAGAGAGAGGAAATAGACCGTAAGTAATGTGTAAACATTGGTTGAAAACACTTTTCGCTTTTGTGCATTTTGGTTTTACTGTTTAATCTGATTTCAACGAAGAGAACTTCGTAGTGTGGCGAATCAACAGTATGTTTTTGTGAACACCGCTTTCAATTGGTGCGTCGCAATTAAATAAACCTTTTGACATGAAGAGCAATGAGGGAAGCCAAAGTACCGCAAGAGATGCTTTTCGAAAATTAGCTTCGGATAAAAAAAACCCTGCGAAAATGCTTCCTTTTCATAGAATATTTTCAATCTGTAAAAATAACTTGGCGATAGGCGTATTGAAAAGTAGAAGTATGAGAGATAACGATATTTGTATAGATTATTCGAAGATGAAAATTCAACGGTGATGGAAATTTCTATAGATAGAATCGTAAATCACAATACAATGATTTCAATGTGCTTCTTCAACAGTTGCAATTGTACAAAATACAGCTTCGTTTTAATTCTTTACCGGAGGCAAAAAGGTACGAAGAAAAGAATTGCAAAAAGCCAACGCGTAGGAGTAACGTTTTTCACTATGGAAGTTATTAAAACTTTCAACTTAAGTGATTTGGAAATTTTCAATGTTTACTCTGACGTCAAGGTGTAGCAAATTTCCAATTTTAATATACTTACGTAAGAGGTTTTTTCAAAAGTGTCTGCTGGAAGATCGTCGACTCGCTGGAAAAAATATCACCTGTTTCGCTACTACCAACGAGTTCAGATTAAAAATAGACTTTCATTTGGAAATATTCGTCAAGTTTTTATGAGTTGAACGTGGGCTTAAGTTTAAAAGTTCAGATAGGGGGAGGGTTGTAATTTTTTTGAGAAACGAACCTGATGCCAGCGTAATATGGTAGTAATTTTCATTAAAGTTCATTAAAGTTGTGTGATTTATCGAATTATTTTTGGAACGGAATTTTTCCATCGGGATAGATTTTGATCAAGAGAGTTTTTGAATTATAATTTCTATTTTTTTTTTTTTTTTTTTTTTTTGAAAAATAATTTATTTAGGTACCTAGTTGGAAATAATACTAACAAAAGATTATTTTTTATTTATATTATGGTTTTTAATTTTCTGTAAAAATAAGTTTTTTAAAAAAAATTATAGGATTTTTTTTTTTTAAAAACAATTTTTTTGAAAAAAAAATCTTGAAATAATAAGAACTTATACATCTTTCAAAAGAATCTTACAAAAGTTCAGTTACATACATATTAATATTATACTGTCTTATCTACATCAAAATTTTTTTTGAAAAAAAAATTATCTTGAAAATTTCTTGAAAAAATCTCAACAAAAAAAATCATCAGACTCTTTTAGAAGATTTAGAGAAAAAAAATCCAAAACAAAATTTCCAAATAATTTTTTTTTATACTTCTGTAAAAGCAAAAAATCTCATTGTAACAATGTTCTGGGTTTTTATTTCACATGAGTGAGTATTTCTAACCTGAAATTTTTATTAAAAAAATTCAAAAAATGGGAAGTTGTTGCATTTAAAAAACTCTATTTTTTGTAACAGGTCTTTATAAAAAATTCAACGCCACTTTTTTCAGTTCTAATTTTTGTAAAAAAAAATTTAAAACGATTCTGTTTGAAGATTTTTACTTTCAAAATTTTAAAGAGAAAAAAATTGTGGAAATTGAAAAGAAAATGTTTAAAAATATGTTTTTTTAGTTGTAAAGAAAATCCCACAAAAGTAACTGCAGGTTGTGGCAAGTATGCTCTTACACCGTCGTAGCTCACTTTTTATTTCTGAAAAAAATTAAAAATTGAATTTTGTTGGAATAAAATATAATACTCACCTCAATTCATAAAAATGAAATAGAAAATTTTTTGAGGAAACAAACTTTTTAATTTTTTTAGGATGAAGCAATTTCTCAAATTTTCGCAAAAATGTTTTACAGTTTCTTGAAATGATAAAAAATCAATTTGTTAGAAACAATCTTCACTTTTTGCCTAAAATTATTTGGAAAAAAATTAGAAGACATATTTTTGTCAAATTTTTGAATGGCTGAAAAAAATTCCTGAATTTTCTTGAAAAATGAAAAAAATATTGTTTGCCTTGAATTTTTGGAAACACAATGAGGAAATTTATTATTTTTTTGAGGTAAAAATAGCATATAAATTTTTTAAAATTTTTCAGAAGAAAAAAAAATCATGTTTCTTTAGAAAGAAATCTCTATTTTTTTTTTTTTTTTTTTTTGAAAAAATAAAATTATTGTATGGAATGAGAAAATTTCTCCATTTGTGGAAAATTTTTTTGAGGAAAACAAAATTCTTGAATTTTCTCGAAAAATGAAAAATATTGATCGCCTTAAATTTTTGGAATCAGCATGAGGTCATGAGGAAATTTATTATTTTTTTGAAGTAAAAAAACATATAAAATTTTTTAAAATTCGTCAGAAGAAAAAAATCATATTTTTAGAATAAAATCTCTATTAAGGAAGAAATCTGTATTTTTTCCTGTAAAAATAAGATGTGTAGGTATGGAATAAGAAAATTTCTCAATTTTTTTGGATTTTTCAATATTTTAGAATTAACTCAGATAAAAAAAATCTTTCAATGTTTTTGAAGAAATTTTTTTTTGAATTTTCTTCGAATGGTCCTCTTCATCTCTTTGGAGTCGGCGTATCAAAGTTTCTCATTTCCTTGAAGCAAAGAAAATCTTCGACTTTTTAGTTTTTTTTTGCTTTTTGCTTTTTGTTTTTATTTGTTCGAAAATAAATCTCTTATTTACATACCTACATAAAAATATAATATGCAGAGAAAAATCTCTCAATTTTTTGTCATTTTCAGTTTTTTACTTCTTTTTTTTTGAAAAATAAACCTTTTAATTTTTTGGAGAAAATTTTTTTCAAATTTCGTTTTTAAACTACATAGCACAACCTAATTAAAGATCAAGCTAGTTTTATGAAAAATTTCCTATGAAATAATTTCAAAAAATTATATTTTTGAACAGATTTACATTTTTTAAATACAATTCTTTAAAAAATGTTGTCGAATAATTCTCGTAAAATATACTTTTTTGAAAAATCTCAAAAGAAGTGTTTGGATTTTTTTTTTAAAAAAGTTCTTGAGAAAGAAAAGAAAAAAAAACTTCAAATGTGTTCAAATTTTCCTACAAAACTACTTGAGTTGGAATTTTTTTAGAAATAAATTCTCCGAAAAAGACTTTGAAAAACTGTCAAAATATTTACTTATTTTAAATCTTTTGAATTTTTTTTGCTGAATTGTTTTTTTTCGAATAATTCTTTTGGAAGAATTTTATAGTCATGAATTTTTTCTTTGGAACCAAATGGTTCTTCAAAAAAAAATTTTTAAAATGAGAGATTTTTTTGAAAAATAAAAAGTATTCTATTAAAAAAATATATCTTATTGAAATTTTTTTACTGAATAGATTGTATTCGCAGTGCCAAAAATAATTATCTAATTAACCTCATGTATTGAATTTTTTTTATTGTGAATAATGACACCGTGTATATGGTTTTTTTTTGGATAATTATGCAAGCGGACTGTAGACGATTAGGTTATGAAAGATAGGGTTTCATGGCTTTCAGAAGTATCAAATTCCGCTTATCTACCAATTTTTTTCGGAAATTGGCCACTCTCTTATAACCTATTTTTTAAATTTTTTTTTGTAAATTATTTTCATTGGTATTTTTTAACGCCTGGAATTGATTTCCAACAGGACCGAATGATGGTGAATCGTCATCACAGTCGCTGGGAGAATACACAGACGAAGAGAGAAGAGCAAGACGACGAGGATCCCAGTTGTAAGTAGATAAACAGCAGTATAACTTCTAACTAACTTTCCATTATAGGTTATGCGCTACACTCGAATGGAAAATATTATTAATACACGTAGTAAAAAAGATATAAAACTAAGAAAACAAACCATATCGTATACTTGTATGGGAAAAACTGCTCTATCCACACAAGGAGAGAATCGAAGAGAAGAAACACTCGGCGATAAATTTTATAAAAATTGCAACATCCGGCTTTATAAAATCAGAAAATCTTTACCAACTAATCCTTGCATGCGCTATAAGTTTGAACGAGTGAAATGATGCACCTCGTATAGTTGCGTTTTATATTTCGTTTTTTTTTTCACGCTCGAGTTATCGTCTAAAAACTAACAAACAATTCCAATATCCGATTTCGAAAACGTGCTTTAAATTTTATTAAAAGAAAGAAAGAAAAAAATAGCCTAGAACGTGAGATAGAGAAAAACCTGCGAAAGATAATCAGTTTATCTTGTTACAAAGGGTTGGTAGAAGTAAAAAAAAATACATGAATAGATTTTATTTTAGTTTTTTATTTATATCGGGGGCTTTTAGAGGTGTGTAGAATTTCAATATACCTATTCGTAGATACGTATAAAAGATTCGAACTCATAGTTTAAAACGCATCAAAGTTTAAATTGAGTTTGGATTCGAATGCAGGTATTTGTCGGTTTTGATAATTTCTCACGGTTCGAGTATACTTATTGAAGTCTAGGTGCCTACCTAAGGGAATCGAAAAAGAGGAAATTAATTCCAGGGTGGGAATTCGTTTGAAAATTTCATTTCGTTGAGCAAAATTGAGTTACGTTTTTTGTGACCTTAATAAACTACATATGCGGTGAAATTAGTAAATAGATTTTTACAACGGAATACCAGCGTTGGTTTCCTACATATGCGAGATTTAATTAAGACCCTTGTAGGTTCGAATCGACGACGTGACAGGCTTCTACTGCTCGTGATGCAAATTTTTCGAAGAATTCGACGTTTGACAATTTTTTAAAATTTTACTGTATTTCAAATATTTATATTTCGACTAGTTTTTTCTGCTTCGAATTGAATTCGAAGTGATACCTACGAGCCTTCAGTTTTGAGAAAATAAAAATATTAAATAAACAAAAAATTTTCTAAATTTTCAAAAATTCAAGTGAGAATGGTAAAAACGCTATCAAGCTATCATCTTAATTCTCTTGAAAAAAAAGGGAAAAAAGACAATTTTTACCTGAGGATTATTCATTTAAAAAAAATTATTTAAAATTGAAAATTACAGAATTTTGAAAATTTATGTAAAATTTTAGAAGTTTACTGAATTCCAAAGATTGTAACTTGAAAAAAAAAATAAAAATGAAGTACACTTTTCAATTTTTTGAAAATTTAGGTAAATTTTAAAAATTTGCAAAATTTTAAAAATTGATCAAAAGGAAATTAATTAAAATTTGCGAAATTTCAGATTTTTACCAAATCTTGAATGTTGTAAAAAATTATGAAATTTGAAAATTGATTTCACAACATTATTTGAAAAAAAAAACTCTGGTGTGATATCGCGGATTCGAGTTCTGCTGGTAAAATTACTCCGAATTAGACCTTTTCTGTGAGCATTTTGCCAAAAATTGAAAAAGTCAACATTTTAATTTTTAATTTTCCCAAGTTGGATTTTTAGTAAAAATATTGAGCTGAATTTGAGAAATTTTTTGATTCTGAAAACTAGACAAGTTTTGAAAAATGGTTCCACTTTAAATTTAAAATTTGAAAGATTATGCACTCCACTTTGAATTTTTATAAAATTTTTAAGATTACTCAATTTTAAAAATTTATCCTTTACGAATACGAATGTAAAAATTTATCAAACTTTGAAAATTGACTATAAATTTTTTTGAAAATTTTATGATTTGATTTCAAAACTTATTAGCAAAGATTTAAAAAATAATAATTTGAAAAATTATCAAATTTTAAGGGTTTATTCGATTTTAAAAATTATTAATTGCAAAATTCGGGATTTATTCAATTTTAAAATACCTATAGGTATTTAATATATATATTTTTTTAATTCGTAAAACTTGACCAAACTTTATGAATTTTAATGGTTTGATTTTTTAGAAATATCGCTAAACTTCACAAATTCTTTATTAAATCCAAAACATTTTCCTTGAAAAATGATTCGTTCTGATTTAAAAAATTTACTTGTTAAAATTTCAAAATTTCAAAAAAAATTAATGGAGAGAAAAGTCTAAAAATTTATTTTTGAAAATTGGGGTTAATTTATTGTTTTTGTTTTTTTATAGTAAAATTCTGAATATTTTCGTTCAAAAATGGATCTAAAAATTTATTTAAATTTTAAAATCATCACACTTTAAACATTTACTTACTTAACCGTGTAGCAATTGTCGACATCGACATTTATGTCGACAAAATTCAGACACATTTTTTTCTCGGTTAACGATGAATTAAAAATGATATTTGAGATTTAAAGTAATGTTCTATGTTAAACATAACTGTTCAATCAAAATTTTTGAATTTTTCTCAGTATTTTCTTATTATTTAGAAAACGTTGTTTTTCTACATAGACAAGTCGATGTAAAAATCGATACTCGATAAACGCATCGACATTTATGTCGACAATTTCTGCCAATTAAATTTACAAATTTTATATCTAAAAAGAACTAAAAACAATTAATAAGAACATTTTAAGCTCAGGAATAAATAATTTTTGAAAGAATCACAAAATTTTCTTATTTTTCAAAGTTTTGAATAATACAACGACTTGTCGAGTTATTGTCGACATAATTGTCGATGGTCGAATAATGCATCGACTTCACTGTCGACAGTGTCGACCAGAGGAATTTTAAGTCGAGATAGTGTCGATCTAATTGTCGAGGGTCGAATAATGCATCGACTTGACTGTCGACGTCTTGAGGGTGATTGTGATACTCGCAGATAAAGTGTGTTGTGAATTAGTACATAAGGTCTAAGAATCATCTCTATGTTAGTTGGACACTCGCATGTGTCCAGCTACAAAGGTGGCCTCAATGCCGCATATTTGACAAAAAATGTCTAAATGTTGGCTTGAACACTATTTTTGGTGTAATTTTAATATATACTTATATTGAATATTTGAACTTAGCATATTTTTCAAAATCTCACCATTGCAAATGTCGATGTGGATGTCGATATAAATGTCGACACATCGAAATCGGTCACTTTTCGATCGTACATGTCGACATTTATATCGAAATTAGCATCGACGTTGCTACACGGGTAGGTACGTGATTTCTAATATTTTAAATCAATAATTTTTTGTTTAAATTGATAAAATTTTGGAATTTGACATACATTTCTAACGATGTTGCTAAACTTTAAAAAATTGCCAACTTTTGAATATTTTCCAAAAAATTTCCTTAAAAATTGATCTATGGGTATAAAATTTTTTGGAAATTCGATCAAATGAATGTAATTCTTTTTTAATTTATTAAAATTTAAAACTCAACAATGTTTTCCCCCCATTTTTGAAGGTTTACAAAAATTTTAAATTTTAAAAACTGGTCAAGTTTGACTACCTATACTGACGTTATGAAATTTTTTGAAAAATCAACTCAACTTCCAAAATTGTTGAATTTTGAAAATTAGGACGATTCTATAAAAATTTATTAAAATAAAATTGAAAAATAATTATTCATTTTTAAATTTGAAAAAAATATGTTTTAAAATGTTTAAAATTTCTTCGAAAATTGACTTTTTAAATTTTTTTGGAATTTTGACTAAATTTTAAGAATTAATTTTTGTAATTAAAAGTTCACAAAATAAGTACGATAGTACAATATTGAATTTTTACAAAATTTTGAAGATTTACCAAATTTTGAAGTTTTGAAAATTGACCAAGTTTGATAACAACAAACTGACGTTATGAAATTTTTTCAAAATTCTACTATAATCTTCAAAAATTGTTGAATTTTGTACGATTGCAAAAATTTATTCAAGTTTTAAAATAATTATCTAGGTAATAAATAGTTTAAAATTTTTTAAAAAAATATTTCGAAATTTTAAATTTTTTAAATTTTTCAGAAAAAGGACATTTTTTTTTGAATTTTGAATTTTGACTAAATTTTAAGAATTTATTCTTCAAGTTCAAAAGTCATGAAGTAAGTACGTAAGTATATAGGTATGAATTTTGAATTTTTATCAAATTTTGAGAATTTTAAAAACTGTCCTAACTTTGGCAAACCGATACTATATGAAATTCTTTGAAAATCCAATTAAAGTTTTGAAATTGTCAAATTTTAAATATTACCCAAAATCAAAAATTTGAGAATTGATTCAGTTTTAAGAATTTTTTAAGATTCAAAAGTTATCAAAATTTTAAGTTTAATCAAATGTTAACGACTCATCAAACCTTCCAAATCCACATTTTGAAAATGATTGAAAATCAGACTGAATTTTAATAACAGAGAAAGAATTTATTAAAATTTAATAATAAGAAGTAGGCACCCATTTCGAAGTTGATAATGAAAAACAGTTTTTGTAAAGCAGTTGCCACGTCGAGTTATTTTTATTTAAGTTTTTTTTTTTTTGTGAAGAGAAAAAAATAGGTAGGTAGCTAGGTACCTAAAAAGTAAAATTGTGGAATATAAAATGAAGACGATCTACAGTATTAAAATGTCGTTTAAGAAAACAGAGAAAAAAAAGCAGTGTGAGGGGTAGGAGAGGATTGAAAACGAATTCTTATTCAACGTTGAAGTAGGTAATTACGGGGTATATAACGAATAAAAAATTCTATGCAACTGTATCAACATCGATTCGCAATCAGGACGGATTGCCATTATGCAACTTAATTAACATACTCGTTCAAGGAATATTTTTTCGTTCGTCGTTGTCGAATGATGAAAGGAAGAGTCGAAGGGGTGTAACCTTGACCTAAGGTTATGTCTGCGATTACAAGGTTTACAGGTAGAGAGGCTCTTTAGCGAATGAAAAGTGCGCTTTTACTTTTAAATTTAAATAGAACCCGTGCAATTGTTGAGCTGTTGAGAGCGAGGTCCATTTTAAATTAGGAAATTAGGATAACATAAAAAGCTATCCCGAAGAGCCGAGCGAGTTTCCTTATTTCAACGTGCCGATTAAACAATTACAAGAACGTTCCTTCGTCTCCACAATCTTCCATTATTCGTAAATTTAACTAAAGTTGCTCTAACGAGTAAACGATTTTATGGTACTGATGGAACTACTCGGTAATAATTTATTTAAAAAGTTAAAAGCAAGTGTTTCACTCTCAAAAGGATCCATTTTAAAGCTGACAGTACGTCCGTTAAACTGATTAATGAAACTGAATCTGCCCTGCTATGTGCTCTCGTGTGTACGTTCGGCAGCACAATTTTCTACTTTTTTTTCCCTCTCTCTGTATTTCTCTCAAAATAGATGTAGAAGTAAAGGAGCCTGAGGAAGGTTTTTTAATATTTAACTCGTCGAATTTATTGCAGACCCGATATTAATGCGATTAAGGCCGGCTTATTGGGCAGTCCGAGGCAATCGCTGTCTGCAATACCATGCAATGTACAACCACCGGATAACACTTATGCCGAATCTTTACGACGACAATCCTCGTTATCCGGAGAAGATATTAAAATCGTTATCGACGACGTTGATCAGTTGGAATTGGAACAATCGAGTAATTAATTTTTATTTATTATTACGAAGCCTCAGCTATAGTAACAGGCTGCCTACGATGATTAATTGAAATGATCTCTCATTGGAGGGTAGATAATACCCGAACGGTCATCTCGTAGGTATATGTTACCTCGATACAGGCTAAAAGTCACGTTTTGCAAATAACCCAATTATTAATTGGAAAAAAATTACCTATCTACAAATCGAAATAGCCTGCACGCAATGTGATTAGGAAATACATGCGAGGTTGCCAATTTTAGGTACTATTTTTGTCTGTATGTATTTTAGATTCCGATGTTGCTCCAGTGAGAAGAGTGGTATTGAGAAAGGATCCAAACGAACGAATTCATAAAAGTAAACAATATTTACCATTGATTTCATTTTTTTTTCAATCCGATTTCTCGTGTTTTAATTGAGTTTTCATTTCAGCGAGGGGTTTTGGAATGCGAGTAGTTGGTGGTAAGCCTGGACCTGATGGAACGTTGTACACCTATATCGTGTGGACGATGCCAGGAGGACCAGCTGAGAAAGCTGGATTAAGGAAAGGAGATAAAGTAAGTGATTGTGTTTCTACATATATTTATAATGATCCTCAGGAGAGATTGGATTTTCGAAAGGGAAATGGTTTTTTCCTCGAAGAAATTCTTCGTTTTTGTGAAGATATTTCGTAAACAATTCACTTTCCTTGAGAGAGTTTCATTTAAAGGAAAAAGTTTTCCTTTTTTTGAAAAAAATTTTAATGAAGAAAGTTTATTTTTCTCGAGAAAATTCCATTTGGTGAAGGAGGGAGACTAATTTTCCTACCAGAAATTTAATTTCATGAAGAACGGTTTTTTCCTCAAGAAAGTTCCATTTCATGGCACGGAAGTTGGTTTTTCTTCGAAAAATTCAATTCTTTATTTTCCTTCGAGGAATTTAATTCACTTAGGTGATAAATTCTATTTTCATTGACAAATAATTCGAGAAATACGATGTTGGACTATTAAAAATTCAAAATTTGAAAACTGATCAGAAATTTTATCAGAGTAGTCTTTTCATGTGATAAGTATGCATCAGTAACTTTCTTCATTAATCAAAGTGCAATTTGGCTGAAACAGAAGTTTTATTATGGAAATTACTTTCTCTTCCAGAAATTCGATTTTAGGTCCAGATTTTTTGTTTTCTTCCAGAAAAGATAATAATTATTTCTGAAAAAATTTTCTTTTCCTTGAAGAAGTAATGTTTTATGATGAAAGTTAGTTTTCTTCAGGAATTTTTTTTTTTTTTATTAAAATTGATTTTCCCCGAGAAAAATTTGTATTTCAAGCAAGAAACCAGTTTTCCTCCAAGAAATTTCACTTTGTGAATAAATTCTACTTTTCTTGAAGAATTTCCATTTAATGGTGTAAATTTCCTAGTTCTCCATCAAGAAATTTATTTTTACAATAAAAAATTATTTTTGTTCCATTTTAAAATGAAAATTGATTTTTCTTTCATAAATTTCAATTTTACGAAAGTATGGACACCTACATAGTTCATTTTCCTCTGAAAAAAAATATTTTGCGAACGAAACCAATTTTCTTTCAGGAAATTTCACTTCTTGAATGAAGTTTATTTCTTTCAAGGAAATACCTATTTATGACGGAAATGAATCCCCCTCCAAAAATGATTATTTCATAAATGAAGTAATTTTCATTGAAGGAATGTTGTTTCGTGATGGAAATTAGTTTTCTTCCAAGAAATTTCATTTCAAGATTTTTCCTTTAGAAATTTCAATTTCACGAAGAAAAATAATTTTCTTTTAAGAAGTTTCATTTCCTAAAGAGTGTTTATTTCCTTCAAGGGAATTCCATATTTTTATAATGGGAATTATTAACCTCGAAGAAAGATCACTTTACGAAGACAGTTTATTTTCCCTGAAGAAATGTTGTTTTATGACTGAAATTATTTTTCTTCAAGTGAATTTTATTTTATATTTTAAATCAGCTTTCCCGAATGAAATTTAATTTTGATGAAAATTGAGTTTTTTCCCCTGAAAAAATTAATTCTTGAGGAAAACTAGTTTCCATTCTAGAAATTTCACTTCATGAATAAAGCTTATTTTTCTTGTGGAATTTCCAGTTGTGATGGAAATTAGTTTTCCTTGAAGAAATCCAATTTTAGGAAGGAAATTTTTTTCCCTTGAACAAATTCAGGTTCATGATGGAAATTGGATTTTCTCCAAGAAATTTCAATTCTCCAAAAAAATTATTTTCCACTAGAAAATTTCATTTTGGGATGAAAATTGATTTTCTTCGAGGAAATTTTGTTTTGCAAAAAAAGTTTAAATTCCCTTGAAGAAATTCCATTTTATGATTGAATTAGTTTTCCTTTGAGAAATGTAATTTTATGAAGAATGTTCATCTCCCTTCAAGACATTCATTCTGTTTCAAGATGGAAATTGATTTTCCTCTCAAAAAATTTACTTCTATGAAGAATGAAGAAAGTTTATTTAGATATCATTGCCATTGTGGTGGAAAGTTCTTTTCCCCAAAGATTTTTCATTTTATGAAATGATGTGTAAATATTTTCCTTTAAAGAATTTAATTTTATGGGGGGAGTACATTTAATTTTATGAAGAGAAATATTTTTCTTCAGGAATATTTGTGAGGCGCTCTGTGAAAAGTTACCTAAACTCGGAGAAGCAAATTTTTCAGGAGACCAAAAAAATCGAAAAAATCAATTTTTCACTTTTTGATTGGATTCTCAAAAAAAATACTTTTGGCGCAATTTCGGAGCGTTTTTCTCCAATCATCCGTTTTCCATGTGAGAACTTAAAAGTAGTATATCTCGATCAATTTTCAAGCAATTTTCGATTTTTTTTTTGTTTTATATTGCGCAGGAAGAAATTCTATTTCAGATAAGCTAAAAAAATCGATTTCGATTTTTCCGAGCTTAGGTACCTTTTCACAGAGCGCCTCACATTTTTTAATGAAAATGCATTTCTCTTGAAGAAATTTCATTTTATGAGAAAAAATAATTTTCATCCAACGAATTTGCTTCATTGAAGGAAATCATTTCCCTTGAGAAAGTTTTACGTCAAGAAAAAAAAAACATATATTTTCTTCTGAAGATTTGATCTTATGCTATGGGTTAAGTAATTTTCTACAAGGAAATTTTCTAAAAAAAAATGGTGTATCCAATAGTTATCTGTCTTGAATTTTTATTCTTTGAAGTAGGAAAATTGATTTTATTTGGAAAAATTCTATTTTCTTGAGGAAATTTCATTTTATGAAAATTCGTTTGAAGAAATTATATTTTAAGAAAAACAGCTGTTTTTCTTGAGGGAATTTACTTTATAAAGTAGTTCGTCTTCTTTCATAAAATCTGGAACCTCAAATCCTTTTTTTGAAAAACAAAAGAAGCTCGAAGTATAAAATTTTCTATGTTTCACGAGCGAATGAATTTTTCAGATATTAGAATTATGCGGAATTCCACTGATGGACTTATCATTTGACGAAGTGACGTCGATAATGGATCGAACTGGCGATGTTATAGATATGGTTGTAGAAACACAAGGTGTCAAGTGAGTATTTCTTTCAACTTAGGTACCTAAGCAATGGTAAAATAGTCGCAGAAAAAATAAGAATACTGGGTTTTGCATTTTTCACAGAATGAGCGAATCGAAAGATGACCTTATTAGTCAAAGTCGTAAAAAGACTCCAGACGTTGTAGGTAAGTACCTGCGTACCTGATAAGATGAAAGTAGATTTATCTTCACAATATTTTATATAACGAGTAAAATTTTAATTGGTTTTTATCGATTACCTAGAACCCCACGAACCTGTGATATCACCAACGAGAAGAAAACTACCAAAGACACCGGTAAGTAGGATTATTTCTCAACTTTAACTCGGAGCCGAATAGTTCCGGAAACGTCTCATAGAGAGAGTTATAATATTCATTTATATTGTATGTATAATATAGTTGATATGAAATATGTACCATACGTAGGAAATAGACAGTGATTGATCTATACTCGTATTAAATTTAGAAAATAATCTAATACAGCGTCTGGTGGGTATTTTGTTATGATAATATTTGCACATTTATTTTCGTAGGTGGAACTTCAAGATATGGTTGTGAACGCAGCGAACCAAGATCAACAAAAAGATAAAGAAGCGAATAAATCCGAGCAAATTAGCAGACTGCAATTAGAATTTTGGTGCAAAGAGAAAAAATCCGTGCTCGTTGTATCAATCCTAGCCGCTGATAGTTTACCTTTGAGAGACGATTATTATTTCGGAGGATGCCAACCGGAGGCGTTCATTAGGCTTCGATTGATACCTACAACGTACGTGTGAAATGTGAATTGCGTACATAATTTGCCAAAGTGTATAGGTACTTTGGCATAAATTTCTGGGTTTGATTAAATTTTGAAATTTAATTTCGCTCGCAGCGATAACGACCAAATTATATTTACCGATGTGGCTGAATCTAATCAAAATCCTATTTGGAATACGACCGTCGAATTACGAGCTGAAAATGGTAATGTTCTAGAGAAAGCATTAGAAGTGACTATTTGGGATCAAAGACCAGACGGCGAACAAGTGTTTATTGGTGAGTGAAAGTCGTTAATAGAAATTGTTTTGAAAAATTATCAAAAGTAATTTTTTTTTAAATTATCCTTTTTTTTTGTTCTAGGCGAAGTCGTAATACCTGAAATTGATTTGACCATCGATACGCCAGTTTGGTACAGAATCGAGAACCCCGAAACTCCAGGTACTATCAAGAAACCTAACCAATATTTCCCAGATTCACCCACGCCCAGTCTCGATGGCACTCAACGGTCGCTTTCGGGTATACCTATCATTCTTCTTATCGCTTTTATGTGCCCTAAATATGGTACCGGATTAGGATAATTTGGCGTTTTATGCCAGCAAACCGTGCTGTCCAATTCTATTTTCATGCCCGAAATCACGAGAACCCCTGATTTTTCCAAACACACATCTTGGAAAAGCGAAAAAAAAAATTATCGTTTGTACAAGATTTGTTAAAAATAGGCATCTTAATGAAATAAAAAAATGAAAATAGAAAATTCGAAATACATTACCTACTTTTTCATTCACATTAAAAATAAAATGTTTTTTTATTTTCAAAAAAAGAACAGAAATTTTTTAAAAATACAACAGTTTTTTCGACGCGACGCTTCAACTGGAAATACATTTAAAAGCATGTTTTTCAATAAAAAAAATGAAAATAAAAAAAATTAAATAAAATTTCTAAACATTTTTTAAATGTGGGTTGAATAAGATTTCTTAAACAAAATTTTAAAAAGTCTTTTACAATAATTTTTTTCTTCAAAATTTAAATGCTTCAATAAAAAAAAATTATATAAAGTATACCTACCTATAATATTAGGTACCTATGTTTATATCTGACAAAATAATTTTCAACTTTTTTGAAATAATTTTGAAAATTAAACATTTTGAAAAAAAATTATAAATTTTCTTGGAAAGCAATGGGCCTAATATTGAATTTTCTGTTAAAAAGTTATTGCAGGAATTTTTAAATTTCCTTTAAAAAATTGTGGAATTTTTAAAAGTCATCGAGATACTTTTACAATTTTTTGCAAAATTAAAATTGTAGTTAGTAATAGGTATTTAAAGATTTTGTATTTTATAATAACTTGAAAATGAAGTAAAATAAATTAACGCAAGCATTTAAAAGAATGTGGTTTGATGAAGATTTCTTTTAAACAAAATTTATAAAAATTCAAGTTCAAAGAATTTATTCTGCAATAAATTTTGTTTGAAATTTTAAAAAATTGCTTCACAATTTTATTTTAAAAAGTTTCAAAATTGATTTTTCTGAAATTTTAAAAATCATTTTTAATCACAAATTTTTCAAAAATTTCTGTCAAAATGATTTTTATCGTTTTTCGAAGTGATGATTTTAAAAATTGACAAAATTGGTATTCTTTTTAAAATTATATGTGTATGCGTTGAGAAAATTAAAAAAAAAAGTGAGGATTTTTAAATTTTGTTTTAAAAAATTATTGAATTATTCAAAGCTTTTCGTAACATTTTAACAATTTTTTGCAAAAATACGATTTTTATGATAAACGATTTTCTTGGCACTTCTCTGTGGAAATGAATTTTAAAATAATTTTCCAAAGTAAAAATAAAATGAAAATTTTAAGAAATTGTTTTACCAAAAAAAAAATTGGAAAAAAGAATTTCTGTTCAACTAATTTTTTGATTTTTTTTTGAAATGACATCAAAATTAAATCATTGAAATATAATTTCTGATTTTTTTTTAAATTTTAGTTTATATTATAATTTTTTAAAGGATTCTTGACATTATATTTTTTTGGAAAAATTCAATTTTTGTATATTTTAACATTTTTTTTTCTCATTTCAAAACTAGAACCCCCTCCCCACTAAATAGTTGTGACTTGAGCAATATTTCATAATTACCTATTATGTGAAGAAAATTAAGTTTGAACGAAATTTAGAACTTTCTTCTCTGTAAATTTTTTCGATTTAAGCTTTTATTGTAATGTAACGAATTTTTCGACACCTTAATTCAGGTATAACTTTTTTTAAAGAGGTGTTTTTCAATAATGTCGCAGAAAATTTTCAGATTTTTTTTTTCAAATTGTGGTTTAAGCAAGATACTTAATAAAATTTAAAAAAAAACTATTTTGATCAAAATTTGAGAATTTTTTGAAAGAAAATATTTTTTAAAATTTTAATGTAGTAAGTAGGTATCTTTTAATAAAAAAAGAAAAAGTTAAAATAATTCAAAATTGTGCGAGTACCTACATTTTTTTTTTTTTTTAAATTGAAAAATTATCACCTTCAAACACAATTTTTTTATTTTTTAATAATTTCTGTTCAAACAAATTTTTCAATTTTTTAAAAATTATTTTAAAAATACATAGAAGTACAGTTTTGATATTTCTTGAAATAAACAATTCTGAGACTTTTATTTTTTCATTTAAAACAATTCATCCTAACAAAATAATGTTTAAACTTCATTTTTTTCGCTTTAAAATTTTTAAATTTCTATTTAAAAAGAAGAGTTTCCAAAAAAAGCTTGTTTTTTTTTTAGAAAAAAGTGAGTTTTTTCATTTTTTTTTGGTTTTTAAGTTCAAACAAAATTTTTAAAATTTTTACTTCATCATTTTTTTCAGGATTGTATTTCGAATTTTCGAATACCTACGTAGATATCTTCTATAAAATTTCAAAAAAAAAAAAAAAAAAAAAAAAATTGTTAAAAAATTACCCATTTAAATTTTTTTTTGAATAATCCACCTTTAAAATCTCCACTGTATAGGCCTCGTTGACCTCAATCATAGTTATAAGGTTACTTAGGTTTATGGAACTGGTAAAATAAACCAATTGAATATCGTTACAACTTGTCCAGAAGACAGAGACAGTGAAATAGACGGAGGAGAGGGTACTTATGGACTCTTACATCCGGATCACGCGTACTTGGCCGGATCTCGAAGAGGATCTAGTCAATCGGAGCAGTTGGAAGTGGAACCGTATCAGTTGAACAAAGATTTTTCGAGATCGCTTCCTGGGTCCAGAAGAAGTTCATTCCAATCGACGCAAAATTCTGATAAAGGTCAATACCACGTTTTTATATCAATTTTCAAATATGAAAAGAAATATTAATTATCTGTAAAATTCAACCAACTCCTTTCCTTCTATAGATATACCACCAGTTACGTATTCATCGAAAGGAAGACGCCGCAGTTCGTGTACTCCGAGGCCAGACCCCGATGAAATACTTAAAAATTTGAAAGCTGTCAAAGGAGAATTACTGGGAAGAAGTATGAGCATTTGTAGCGGCGATTGGCGTATGAGACGAAGTAAGTCACCTCTAATTCGAAAAATATTTTATTGTACTCACTATTGGATCGAATACAAATATCGGTTCAATTTTGCAGAAAGCAGCGATCGCAGAAAAGAATCGAAAGATTCCGTACCCGAATTAGCAGAGCCATCGGGTGATCAGCAAATCGACGATGATGAACCAAGGTAACGAACTGATAACACACACGTTCAGTTCGACGTTAAGAGCGTTCTACATTCTACTTCTACATGATCACTACCTACCTACATATAAATATCGAATGTTTAATTGTAAATTCAAGAAAACTTATCATCCTCTAAAACATAGCTAGAATTTAATTCGGGGAAAAGATCCAATCTTCAGGTCTGTATGAATTAACATTACACGTTGTGAATGCTTTTCGCTTCGGCTGAAATTCTGAAAAGCTTCGAAATTCATGGAAAGCTGACATGTAACTGAAAATTTCTTTGTTGATGTCTGCCTCGATGTGTAATATCCACCGCATTTGTAAGCTTCACTGTTCACTATGTTTGCTACCCCGATGTACAGTGGCGCATTATATAGTAAATTAAAAGTATATGTACTTACACGTAACGATGATACATAGAAGATGAAACGCAGATGGCACCAAAATCATTATTTCGTAATGTAAATATAATTTGACAAGTAGATGGAAATGTAAAAAATATAAAAGAAAAAAAATCATGGCTTGTAGAATCACTCGATCACCAATTCGTACATCTCATTAACGCTTTCGGATCCAAAGTCAAACTAGCTCAGATTGAAGCATTAGCTTTTAGTATCTGTATGACATAAAATATTCCAAGACTGCTGAATTTTTTCCACCCCCCCCCCACACTCATGGTGCCCATCTCAAAAATTGAAGGGGCAGCGGAAAATAAAACAAACAAAATTTTTTTGATTAAGCATAATATTATGGATAGTACTAAAAAAAATTGCATTTTTTATTCTCCACATTTTTTGCATAAAAGTCGAAAATGAAGGCGCTGTACAGACCAATAAAAATTGAATTTCAGAAGTTTGAGGCTCCCTAGCGCCTTCATTTTTTAAGATAGGCAAATTCATCACATAACTTTTTTGTTCCTCTTAAAAATAGCATTCATTGGATGCATTCAGAAGTGGAATCTCACGATTTTCAATTCTCGCCAGTACCCCTTCACAATTTGAGCAAGGCAAAATTTTTGACATGTGATTTCTTTTTGTTGTAACTCATTTAATTTCAAAAAAATAGACATTCCATTGTAATAAGAACTTCTTTTGATTTTTCAAAGTACTATCCTTTGATGGCTTCAAAAATTTTTTTAATTCAGTGTTACCATTTCATTTATTTTTAAAATGAAAAAGCTCGGTGTGCCTTCATTTTTCAACTTAATCAAAAAATGTTGAGGGTAAAAAATTGTGTTTTTTTTTCAGCCGAACCAAAAATTTCTTTCTCTCAATTTTATTTGTCAAATTTTCCCCTGCCCCTTCAATTTTTGAGACAGGCAAAAAATGTTGGGAATAAAAAATGTGCAATTTTTTAGTACTACCCGTATATTCAACCAAAAAAATTTCTCTCTATTTTATTTGTCAAATTTTCCCATGCCCCCTCAATTTTTGAGATAGGCACCATGTATATATTTTTTTCCTTTGTGGTAACCTGGTTGTACTCAAATCTTAAGTCTTGTACTGTGCTCTCTGAACACCTTATAACTACGAATATGTTTCAAAAATGTGGTAGAAGTGCGATATTTATTTTTCAAATGATGATACTGAAAGGAAATTTGATTTTCAAAAAGTAGGAATGAGAAATCATATTAAAAACATGGAAAATGGAAAAACCAACAAATTAATTTACCAAAGTGTACTGATTCAAAAATCCAATTATTGAGTGGCGGGAAATATCTTTCGAATTTTGAACAAAAAATAAAATTGTCTGAAGGGCTACGTGTTTTTTTTTTTTTTTTTTGAAAAACGAAAAAAATGGTGTCGAAAATGCATTTTAGATTCTTCACATTTTGAAAAAAAATTACGGGTTCAATTGAAAAATGTTTCAAACAAAAGTTGTGTATTTTGATCTCAGAAACAATTTTGGTTATTACAAAAATGTTGATTTGACCACTCCTTCCTCTTCAATTTTGCATTTTGCTTATGAAAATCGTATGTGCACAAATGATTCAAAATTAGAGAGTAATAAGTGGTCCAATTAAAATTTTTGTAATAATCAAAATTGTTTTAGAAACTTCGATGTGCAACTTTTGTTTGAGAAATTTTTCAATTGAGGGCTTAGGTACAGAGATATAAGATGTTTGGAGACGGAGGTGAGCCCTCTTTTTCGAAAATCTCTCCACATATGTATCTAAGGCTCCAATTGAAAAAATTTCCAAACAAAAGTTGTATATCAAAGTCTTTAGAACAATTTTGGTTATTACAAAAATTCTGATTGGACCTCTCATTCTCCTCAAATTTTGCATTTCACGTATTCATGTATAATAATTTTGCATTATACGTATAGGTACGTGATTTTCATGTGATTTCCATACGTATAAGCGAAAATGGAGGGAAAGGAGTGATTCAATCAAAATTTTTGTAATAACTAAAATTGTTCCTGAGATCAAAATACACACTTTTTGTTTGAAATTTTTTTCGATTGGTGCTCTAAAAAAGTTTTTGTAATATGTTTATTTTTCAAAAACTTTCAATTTTTCAATGGATTTTCGACACCATTTTTTCTTTTTTACAAAAAAAAAAAAAAAAAAAAAAAAACAGTATGTGACGTACCCTTCAGAAAATTCAATTTTTCGTTCAAAACTTGAAAGACATTTCCCGCCATTTTTTCATTTTCTATGTTTTTAATAGGTAAATAGTTTAATATCATATATCACATTTCAATTTCAAAAACCATTGAGTTACATCGAGAATTCACTTTGATAAATTTTTGGCGATTCTTGGTACAAGAATTGAGGCTAGGTGGCTAAAAAAATTCAGGAGTCTTGGCATATTCTATGTTATACCTACGGATACTTAAAGATGATGCTTCAATCTGGACTAGTTCGACCTCGGGTCCAAAAGGTTTACTGAAAATTCATCTTCACGGGTCCAAAAGGTTTACTGAAAATTCATCTTCACGCGTTAGCACTTTGTATCATGAAGACATTTAAGAACTGAACGAGTCATGCGCCACTGTCGAAGAATTTGCTTCTTCTCTGGGACCTACCAAATGATTCTGTGATACTCGAAGCTATACTAAAAACCTGTACTGATTGCCTATGTGGAAGGCGTATTACGCGTGTGGTCGGTGATGCGTTTAAAAAGTACACCCAACTTGGGCTAGGTAGTATACTTTTTGAATGCAGAACAGACGTGGTTTTTCATTTCCTAACCCTTAGCTGTATCTAGTACCCTAAAACCTTCGCTTCGTTTACCTTCATAATAGTACCTACCTACCTTATCAATGTATACCTGAAAATGGCGTTGAAAATGACGAATTTATTTTTGAGGTGTTGTAGATTTTAAGGCTAAACCTTTGTGCCAAACCCTCGCATATTTTTACAATCCACAGTGGAACCTAAACCTATGTACCTGTTCTTGTGTTATGCTATGTGATGTTTGAAAGACTTAATTGGTAATTTTCTTGAATTTACAATCTAACCTTTGATTTAATTTTCAACTGTTAAAAATAAATCAAATAGATTGATTTATTTTTAATAATTTTTTTTTATAAAAAGAATGTTTTTATTTTCAAGACGCAATGATGAATAAAATGGGTAGGTAGATTGACTCGTGACACGATGGTGTTGCTTTGAAATTTACCTACGATTGATCAATTGTGTATTGCACCACCTAATACACAATTGTGATTTTTTTTTTATCATTTTTTTATTCGTGGAAACATGTGACTCGCTTCGACTATACCTGTCTTTGTGTGTGCTTTACATTCAAAAAGCTTATAACGATATTACATATAACATATGTATGGCTTGAAAATGATAATGAACTCATTGTTGTTTTTTTTTGTGTTATCCTTTCGTATATAAATTGCATATACCTCAATGTTCACTTACCAAAGCGATATTTCAGCCAATGAAGCATGCGATGTGAATGTATCGATCAATGTTTATGTGTTTAGGAATTAATTATGTATAAAAACCTTTAATTTAATTTATCGATTACGTTAGTGGTACGATCGATGAATGGTTTCACGAGCGGGGTTATTAATTGAAGTTTTTGTTTGCAGAGATGATCGAAAATTAGGACCATTCCAATTGGAACCTCGATTCAACTCGTTTACTAGAGGTGAGTGGATGGAATGTTTTCAGATAACTTGGAGGAAAGACGAAATGTTGACGAAATAAGATAATTTTGTGTATTAATGATGAAAAATACCTACATACATTTTTGGGAAATTATCGATTAAAATTTACGACTGATATAGAATCTTCAAATTTTTGAAGAAATGTTCAACATTTGATTTTTCCCCCTGAATTTTATACATTTTTTGAAAAATATCGTGTTTTGCTATGTTTTCCAGTTTTTTCTGAAATTCAATCATTTTTTGAGAAAATTTTTACAAATGTTGCGAAATAAGTATAACGATATTTTTTTTTTACAAATTTTGATAAAACAGTGTAAAATTAAAATTTTAAATGTTTTCAGGAATACTTACTCAAAGTACCGATTTTTCAATTTTTTCATACCTATTCTGTTTTACCACATTTTAAAATTCACGATAAACTTTAAAAATAGGTAAGCATTGTGCAGATTTGAAAATTTGAAAAATTTCGGAAATTGTACAAAATTTTGTCAAAATTTAAACATTAAAGAAAAAAAAGTTTTTTCTTGGATTTTCAAAATAATTACTTGAGACAAATATTTTAAAAATCTCAAAAAAATACTTATATTTTTTTTACCTAATTAAAAAGAAGTATCTTTCTGGAAAAATCGCCAATTTTTTGAGGAAACGTTCAATTTTAATCTCAATAATATGTAAAAAAATTGCCACGTGTCGCTCTAAGTTTCTATAATTGAATCATTAAATTTTTTTAGATACCTACCAAGTAAAATTTCTCAATTTTTTGAAAAAAAAAGCAAATCGTATTTTTAGGAAAATGGGAAAAATCTTGATTTTTCTGAGAAGTAAAACGAACTCTTTTGTATTATGTCTCAATACGTTTGAGAAGTTTTTTTGAGAGTAGAAAAAATTCTGAATTTCTCTGAAGTAGATTTCTGAATTTTTTCAAGTAAAATTTTTTTAATTTTTTCGTAAAGAAGAAAATCTACTTTTTTGGAGTAAAGGAAAATTACATTTTTTTCGGAATGAAAAATCTCAATTTTTGGAGAAAAAATACCTCTAACTTTTATTTATAGTACCTGAAACATTTCAATTTTTTCAAAGTGGAAGATTTTTTAATTTGTGAGGTGTATATTTTTCAGTAGATAAGAGAATTTTCCCAATTTTTTTGGAGAAAGAAAAATCTGAAAAAATTTTGTTGGAAATTCTTAATTGTTTAATCAAAATTTTCCAAATGTTTTGAAATTTTAAAAATTCAGTTTTTCTATCTTTTTTTTTGAGAATTTTTCAAAGAAAACAAGTTTGTTAAAATCATGATTTTTTGGAGAAAAAAATACATCTTATTTTTTGGAGTAAAGAATTTTTAATTTTTTCTGTGGAAAACAAATTTTTTGAGAAAAAATATCAGGAAGAAGATATTTGTAGAGAAAAATCTGTTTTTTGGGAAGGGGATTTTTTTTGATTAAAAAAAAAAAACTTTAAAAAAAACTTTCAAAAATTCCAAACATTTCTGAATTAAAATTGGAGGATTTTTTTTTTGTATATTTTTCAGAGAGAAAGGGGGTTTTCTTTTTTTTGCTTTTGTTTGTTTTTCTGTGTAGGTATGTTTTTTTTTAGAGAAAAAATATCCATTTTAATGAAGGAAAAAAATCGTATTTTTTCGAGGAGGAAAACCTATTTTAAGGGGAAACTCCAAACTTTTTTGGAGAGGAAAATCTGTTTTTTGGGGATGTTTTTTTTGAAAAAAAAAATTCTAAACATTTTTAAATTAAAATTTTAGTAACAATTCTTTTTTTTTTTTTTTAGAACCCGTGTAGCAATTGTCGACATCGACATTTATGTCGACAAAATTCAGACACATTTTTTTCTCGGTTAACGATGAATTAAAAATGATATTTGAGATTTAAAGTAATGTTCTGTGTTAAACATAACTGTTCAATCAAAATTTTTGAATTTTTCTCAGTATTTTCCTATAATTTAGAAAACGTTGTTTTTCTACATAGACAAGTCGATGTAAAAATCGATACTCGATAAACGCATCGACATTTATGTCGACAATTTCTGCCAATTAAATTTACAAATTTTATATTTAAAAAGAACTAAAAACAATTAATAAGAACATTTTAAGCTCAGGAATAAATAATTTTTGAAAGAATCACAAAATTTTCTTATTTTTCAAAGTTTTGAATAATACAACGACTTGTCGAGTTATTGTCGACATAATTGTCGATGGTCGAATAATGCATCGACTTCACTGTCGACAGTGTCGACCAGAGGAATTTTAAGTCGAGATAGTGTCGATGTGATTGTCGAGGGTCGAATAATGCATCGACTTAACTGTCGACAGTGTTGACCAGAGGAATTTTAAGTCGAGTTAATGTCGATCTAATTGTCGAGGGTCGAATAATGCATCGACTTGACTGTCGACGGCTTGAGGGTGATTGTGATACTCGCAGATGAAGTGTGTTGTGAATTAGTACATAAGGTCTAAGAATCATCTCTATGTTAGTTGGACACTCGCATGTGTCCAGCTACAAAGGTGGCCTCAATGCCGCATATTTGACAAAAAATGTCGAAATGTTGGCTTGAACACTATTTTTGGTGTAATTTTAATATATACTTATATTGAATATTTGAACTTAGCATATTTTTCAAAATCTCACCATTGCAAATGTCGATGTGGATGTGGATATAAATGTCGACACATCGAAATCGGTCACTTTTCGATCGTACATGTCGACACGATTGTGGATGGTTTGTCGAGCTTATTATCGACATGTTTGTCGACCGTCCAAATATGTCGATAATAAGCTCGACAAACCATCCACAATCGTGTCGACATGTACGATCGAAAAGTGACCGATTTCGATGTGTCGACATTTATATCGAAATTAGCATCGACGTTGCTACACGGGAAAATAAAAGATTTTTTTCAGATAAGAAAGACTGTTTTAAGGGGAAAACATTATTATTTTTTGGAGGAAAGAATTTTCAATTTTTCTGTAGAAAACAAAGTCTTTTTCTTCAAAGAGAAAAATCTGTGTTTTTTTTTTTTGATAGAGAGAGAGAGATAAAAATCTGTTTTCTGAGGGTGTCTTTTTTAAAGTAAAAAATCTTTTGTTTGGAGAGAAAAATTCTGAATTTTTTAGAGAAAAGAATTTTTAAATTTTTGTTGGAAGAGAGAAAATTTAAAAAAAAAATTTTGTAGAAAAAAAAATATTATTCTTGATTTTGGAAGAAGAAGTCCCCAACTTTTTTTTGAGAAAAATAAACCTGTTTTGAAAAAGTTCTAATCAGTTTGGAATAAAAATTGGAAAAATGAATTTATCCTCTTTTTTTTTTTTTTTTTTTTTTTTTGAAAACAAAATCTTATTTTTCAGATACCAATTTTTTTTTAATTTATATACTGAGAAAAAAAATGTTCACTTTTTTTTGGAAGACAGAAAATTTTTTCCAATAAAACTAAATTCTTTAAAAAGAAAAATCTGAATTTTTCTTGGCAAAAATTTTCTCAATTTCTTATAGATGACAAATTCTCTTTTGTTTTAGAAAAAAAAATTCTCATTTCTAGAGAAAAAGATATTCTCAATTTTTTTAGCGAAAATTCTCAATTTTCTTGAGAATCTCAGTTTTATTTGATCAATTCATTTTTTTTCTCATAATTTACTTCAATCAATCAGTGTATGAATTTTTGTCAGTTGGGGGGGGGGGGGGGGGGGCGGTGGGAGGTGACACTTCCTAGCACAATTTCACAATTCAATAATTCATTGTCACTTTTCCCTTAAATCTTAAAAATCTACCAATACCAAAATTGTATTATACGATATATGTATAATTAAAATAATTTCCATTTCAGGCGGAAATATCGACTTGAGTCTTGAACTATGCATCACCAAAGGCCAATTAGCAGTGAAGGTTTGCAGCGTTAGAGGACTGCCCCAATCGGAAAACCCACCAGGTGAGAATACCAGCGAATTATCCATTTCTATAAAATAAATTTTTCAATCTCATATCAACTACCCTACCTATATTCTGACCCCATTCTATCTATGATTTCAGACACCTATGTAAAAATGTACTTACGAGACGGCGACAAACTACTCTTGAAACGTAAAACGCGCGTTGTGACCAAAAGTTGCACTCCGGAATTCAATCAAACGTTAAAATACGCCGTTCGAGACGTATCAGATCGCTCTCTCGTGGTGATGCTGTGGGAAAGGCAGAAAGGTTTCGAACACAATCAAGGTTTGGGCAGCGCCGAAATACGAGTCGATACGTTAAAATTATGCGAACACGTTATCGGATGGTATCCGTTATTTCCGATCCAGAAGATTGGCACCGAATCCAACGACTCTCCGTAAAATCTTACTCCTATAAGGTTTTAAGGTTTACCTCAACTCAACTCAACTCAACTCCCCTTCAGCTTCATATTGCGACCCAGTATCGTGCAAAATCATTCATCATCATCCTACGTGTATACCTTTTATTTAACCCGAACCGAAAATGTATACAGAATTTAATGTTTTACTTCGATTACCTATCTCGAGTATATATATGTTACTTATACGTATATTTAAGTGTTTTAGATTACTCAATGTTTGTTATTAATTTTATTTACTTTATCAGTGTATATATTTTGGCGAATTCTTCTTCTATTACGTGTATTTTTGTGCTATATGGGAACGTGTGTTTATATTTGTTCGAATACTAAGCATGTTAGGAAATTGATTTTGTAAATAATTCGTAAGTATTAGTCGCATGTTCATTGTACAACGTTAATCTACGCGAATGATACATTTAACAGACTTCATTTTATATTTGTATATCGGAAATTATATACGTACCTACCTAAAATACTTAATAGAAGGTAAAATGCCTACCTACCTTTTAACATACACGTACCTACATTTAAAAATGTAAACATAATAGTGATAAATTTAGAAGGTAGAAGATTTTCGAATACTAATTTTTATTGTCCACGAAGTCTTCTTGTTTTTTTTTTTTTTTTTTTTTTCGTAGTAGTAATTTGAAAAGTGACTCGAGTTGTGTTTTAATTATACAACTTTCATATTATTTTTAAATTCTAAGTTTTAAAAGTATAACTTTATAATATACCTAAATAAGGTTACCAGGTTTATGTACGTTAAAAACGTAGTAAATGCAAAAAGAAGCGGGAAAAATAGTAGAATAATTTCTCGACGTTTTAATTTCCTATTTAATTCGTCGATAAATCCATTATCATATTGAATAAAAACATATCTTCGAAATTACTACGTTACGAGTAAGTAATTCTCAAAAAAAAAAAAAAAAATACAAAAAAGCAACATATCTTCCATATAAATCTGCAAACCCCACAGTTACCACGATAAATAAGGAAGTTGTCATCGAAAAGACGTGTAAAGTTACATTTACCTACGTAATAATTAGTATTAGTTGTATTAGAGGCCTAAAATTTTCAAATTTTTATACTATGTAATCGTTTACCTACTTTTTAAGCGTTTATTTTCCTTTTTTTTTTTTTTTACTCTTCGATCAGTGTCTGATTCTTTTTACTGTGTTTTATCGAGTTTCTCAACGATTTTCTTCCAATCTGTATGATAAGCTTTTTTTCTTATTTATAGATACGCGACTACCTATGTGTCTTTTGAGATATCTTTTTTTAAACTCCTATTCTCCTTTCTTTATTTTTCGAATGGGAATTCGTAAAAATAGATGTTTGTTCGTTGGGTTTTTTTGGGGGGCGGGGGGAAGAGAAGCTTTTTCCTTTTTAGACAATCTATTTTTGTTACCTATCGTGTACGTATAAAGAACTATTTTCTTCTACTATATTGTAAATAATCGAACAAGATTTAACAATTTTCTACTATAAATTTTCTTCTTATTATTTTTTTCTTCTTTTGTTTGTTTTCGTTCGTGTATCTGTGTATTCGGATGATACCCGTAGATATTACTAAATGTACCAAGTATATGTTTATTTAGAGCTAGACGAAAAATAATAAAGTGTTATGAAATTGTGCGAGTTTTGTATGTATTTTTTTAAATCGAATTTTAACGTAAAATCTCGCATGGTTGTCTAATGTCTAATGATGGTAATAATTGAGCAAATAATGCATAAAAATAACGAAGAGACTGGTGTAATGGCGTTTGATTGTTGGGATGATGGTGGTGGTACAGGCGACGGAATATTCAATATTTCGTAAAATACTGGCCCCAGGGTGTCGCTGATTTGATTATTTTCTTGGGCACGTTTGATTCCTGATGATAGAATGCGTTTGACGGTGCTTAAAAATTCTGCGTATTTGGTGGAATCCAAATTTTTCAAGTCTTGTTTGATGGTTTTCAACTGGAAGAAGATTGTAAGAGTGAATTGTTTTCATTTTTTTTTTATGAACATCGATGAACAATAATTGTATAGGATTATTTTTAGTAGGTACCATTCTGAAATGTTCTATTGATTGTACTTTGGGTTCGAGATGGCTCAAAATTGTCTTCAGGGTTGTAAGTTGATCGGTGTTGAATTGCCTGCAACATGATTCGAATGTGTAATTTGTCTAAAAAGTTTTGCAGGGCATTTTCTATCTCCTGGTGACGATTTGATTTTGAAAGAATTTAAAATAAACTGCAATTTTAAGATTCCCTGAAAGTTGAAACAGTTTTTCAAGAATATATTATATTCGAGACGAATTTTCAAAAACTAGAATTATGCTGATATTGAATGTTTTTTCTAATTTTCTTAAATAAATTTTTAAGAAATTAAATGAGTGAATCATTTAATAAAATACAAGTCCCGAGCAGCACACTCGACAAATTATCGAAATAAAAAATCGACAGAATATCGAATTCGATAAAGTGTCGCGTTAGTTTCGCATAAATCGTGAAATTATCTTTCGATATATCGACAGATTATCGATGAATTATAGTTGGCAAAATCCATCAACAGATAAACTTTCGATAAAATCGAACGATTTTTCTTTTAAAAATCTCAAGATTATAGTTAGATACTTCATCGATAACCTATCTATAAATCGAAAGATAATTACACGATTTATGCGGAACTAACGCGACACTTTATCGAATTCGATATTCTGTCGATTTTTTATTTCGATTTAGTTTCGATATTCTATCGATTTTTTATTTCGATTTAATTTCGATATTCTATCGATTTTGTATTACGATTTTTTGTAGATTATCTAGTTTCGATATTCTATCGATTTTTTGTAGATAATTTAGCATATATGGGTATATGCGCGCGCACATTTTCAAGACCGGCTGGCGAGTTTGAAGTCGTAGTTACGCTTAAGGCTGGCGAATTTCGTTCCAAATACAGCAGTTTCTACCAAAACAAGCGTCTGTTGCGAACATCGGAGTTCGTTCGCATAATACGAATTGGATTATAATATTCAAACATCTTATGCAAAATTGGAGAAGAGGGAGGGGTCCAATTGAAATTTTTATAATAACTAAAATTATTTCTAGGGCTTAATTTACAACTTTTGTTTGAAAATTTTTTCAAATTGGCCCCTTTTTCCTCCGCTCCTCCAATTTTGAATAAGTATCAACGGAGTATTATGCATAATTGGAGGAGAAGGAGAGGTCCAATTGAAAAAATTTTCAAACAAAAGTTGTAGCTTAAAGTTCTAAGAATAATTTTGGTCATTACAAAATTTTCGATTGGGCGCCTCCCTCCTGTTCAATTTTAAATACTAAGTATTCACATAGTAATCGTAGTATTGAACTTGGTAAAATTTTATTTAAGAACAACGATCTGGTTTCAAGTAAAATACCTAGTAAACCAAAAAAACTAGATAACTTGTTTGAAAATTTTTTCAATTTTGATTTCGCATATTACTGTTACACGTAAGTAGGTAAATGCAAAATAATAGAGGCTAGAGATGAGGTCCAATTGAAAAAACATTTCAAACAAAAGTTGTAGAATAATATTCTGGATTTAATTTTGGTTATTATAAAAATTTCGATTTGGCCCTTTCTTCCCATCCAATTTTGAATATAAAGTAGGTATTTTTTGACTAGAAAAAAATCAATATAGTTTCAACAACTATCGTTACAAAATCGTTGAAATATCGAAGTCGATAAATTTCATATAATGTGTCGATAATATAGTTTTAAATATCGTCACAAAATCTTTAAAAAATCGAATTCGAGAAATTTCATATAATCTGTCGATAATACAGTTTTAAATATCTTCACAAAATCTTTAAAAAATCGAATTCGATAAATTTAATATTCTTTTTCGATAGTATAGTTTCAAATATCTTCACAAAATCGTTAACAAATCGAATTCGAGAAATTTCAGATTATTTGTCGATAATATAGTTGTAAATATCTGCACAAAATCGGTGGAAAATCGGATTCGAGAAATTTCAGATTATTTGTCGATAATATAGTTGTAAATATCGTCACAAAATCGTTGAAAAATCGAATTCGAGAAATTTCAGATTACGTGTCGATAATATAGTTTCAAATATCTTCACAAAATCGTTAAAAAATCGAATTCGAGAAATTTTAGATTATTTGTCGATAATATAGTTCTAAATATCGTCACAAAATCGTTGAAAAATCGAATTCGAGAAATTTCAGATTACGTTTCGATAATATAGTTTCAAATATCTGCACAAAATCGTTGAAAAATCGAATTCGAGAAATTTCAGATTATGTGTCGATAATATAGTTTCAAATATCTTCACAAAATCGTTAAAAAATCGAATTCGAGAAATTTCAGATTATTTATCGATAATATAGTTTCAAATATCTGCACAAAATCGGTGGAAAATCGGATTCGATAAATTTAATATTCTTTGTCGATAGTATCGTTGACGAATATCATCCTAAAATCGTAATACTATCGAATTCGATAGTTTTTAGATTTTTTGCCTATAAAATCGTACAGCTAAATCTGTATCATATCGTGAGAACATCTTTAGATTTTTAAACGATTTTTTATCGATACGTTTCAACTTTCGATATTATCGATCGAGTGTGCTGCTCGGGGTAAAAGTTTTTGGAAATTTTTCATATGAGCACACTTTTTTCAAGTTGTTTTATTATTTACAAATTTTCTAGATTTTTAAAAGAAAATTTTTCAAATTTTTAAAAAATTTTGAAAAATGAATTTAAAAAAAAAATAAGTAAGTGAATCATCTAAAAAAAATTCAAATTCTTTTTCAACCTAATATATTTTTTATCACATTAAAAAATCATAAACTTTCAAGTTTTTTGAAATAAATGTAAATTTTTCAATTTTTTTAAATTAAAATTTTTTCAATGTTTTTAAATATAATTTTTTTAAATAAAATTTTCTAATTTTTTCAATCTTTTTTAATGAAAAATTTTGAAAATTTTGGAAACTTATTATTGAAATTTTGCAAAAAATAAATTTTTTCATACTTCCAGTACCTACCTGGATATATGAATTTTTAATTTTTTTCTTCTTTTAAAGTGAATAATATTTTAATACAGTTGTTTTACCCAACTTCATCAAAGAAGTAGACAGGTAAAAAAAATTCAAATTTAAAAAAGTATTTTCTCAAACATTTTAAAATAAAAGTTTTTTTTTTGTAAGTTTTTAAATTTTATTTTTTAATTTAAAAAAAAAATGAAGCAGCGAATCGCAAAAAAATCTTAAGTGAAATTTTTAATCCATAATTTTATCAAAGTAGGCAAATAAACAATTCATTTTTCATTTTTTTTTTTTTCAAATTGAGGAAACCTTTTTCAAGTTGAAAAACTTTACAATGAATCTATTTAAAGGGATAAAGATCCTGTGAATGCTGTTAGCGATGCTTGCGCTATTTGTTTACAAGAAAAATAATCTAACGCTAAAATACATAAACATTGTGCTTGAACATTATCTTACGGGTTTATAGTGGTCTGAGGTTTCCGCAAAGGCTTGCAATCGACTAAAGAACACAAAGCTGATTTAGAACACTTCATTTGACCTTTAAAATGTGGGACAGGAGGGACAAAATTGCAATATTTGCATTTTTGAGAGAGCAAGAGCCTTTGAAAAAGTTCCCAAATGAGAAATTTTGCAATTCAAGGTATTTAAAGTGGTTCAAGGTTTCCGCAAAGGCTTGCAATCCACTCAGGAACACATAGCTGATTTAACTTGACAATAATTTTTGATTCGTTTTCAAATAATTAGGTAAGGATTTGTAAAAATTTTCCAGGATAAGATTTTTCACTTCTTTAATACTTCAAAACTTTAAAAATTCTGTCAATTTAAAATTTTTTAAATAGTCAAATTTTTTAATTGACAAAGAACAATTAAATTAAAGTATTAATTTTTTTAATGCATTTATTTTAAACATAAGAATTTAAAAAAAAAAACAAAAAAAAAACAATGCCCTATTTTTTTATTTTTTATTTTTCAATAGGTAGAATATTATTTCCAAATTTTCTCAAACACCTCCCTACCTACCGACCTAATAAAAAATTTCAATTTTTTTTTCAATTTTTTATTTTTTTTAAATAAGAATTTTTAAGTAAATTTTTGATAACATCAAATTTTTGAATTACCTATTTTCAAATTAATGTTTTTCAAATTTTTCCAAGTTGAAATTTTTCAACTTTTCAAGTCCTCAAAATTAAAAAAAAAAGTTTTGAATAACTTGTTTTTTCAAAATAGATTCTTCAGAAGTACTTTCAAACGTTAATTGACAAAAAACAATTTTCCAAAATGTTGTACAATTTGCCAAAATTAAATCAAAAATTTGTTTCGAAATTTTTTTTACATCATTTTGAAGAATAATGCACCTGACAATTTTTTTCATTATTAAAATTTTCATTTTTTAAAAAAAAATTTCAAATCGTGGTTTTTGATTTTTTTAGCTGAACTAACTTCATTTGACAAGAAATTTTCATCTCGTGAAAAAAGTTTTTTTGTGAATTTGAAAAAAAGTAATGAAATTTATTTTCAAAATAATTTCTCTGGTCTCATTTTTTTTTTTTCAAATCAACCATCTGAAAATTTTTTATTGAAAATAATAAAAACGAAATTATGAATAATTTTTTGAAAAAATTAAATCTCAACATTTTATTTAAAATTAATTTTCTCAAAATTTTGTTTGGTAGAATTTCGTCTTGTTTCGTAACAGAGAATTTTTTGGAGTCTTCTGGTAAATTCTACTTCGAGAGGAGGAGAAAGTCTTCATTTTCATACGATTTTTTTTTTAAATTAATAGGTGTTGTAATTGAATCAATGAAAATGGCATAAATAAGAAATTGTAGGTACTTAAACGAATAATTACGATATTTTGGTGATTTGTTCTTGAAGAAATTTTAAAGTAGCCGTGACTCCTCTTGAAGATGATAAAATTGAATTATAAGCATATTTTTCATACAGCTCATCGATGTCAGTGTCTTTTGGATCCAGTAATTTTGATAAGGTACTACGATCAAAATTAATTAATTAGGTAGTTTCTCGTATTAGAAAATAAGTTAAGGGGAAAAATTCCCATACTACCTACTTTTTCAATAAATTTTCATTTTGAGAGCATCCCATTATTTTCAAGATGGTAATTTTATCGTAGGCTATTTCAGATGTGTGATAAGTTGCCCACAGATTTTTGTAAACGTTCTCTTCATCTGGATGGGCTTTTAATGCGGCACAGTAAACCACTTCTTTCAAATCTGGCTGAACTCTGAACAAAATTATTATCAATAATGCCTGAATAATTTTTATCAAGGAATATGTACTTAAGTTAAAATTTGTCGTACTTGCTGAGGTCATAGATATTGGAATTGTACTCAGTTAGAGCTTGACGAAGGCAACTTTCTAAACCAATTTTACAAGCTAATAATAGCAATTTGGGTTTTCCAATTTTTGTGAGAGAATCGTCGGATGATTTGATATCAAATCCGATCAATTGAATTTGCTTGTCAAGAATTTTTTTAATGTACATCTGCAAAAATATTGAACCAATGTTAGATTTAAATCAACTTCTTAAAATAAATATCAGGGTAAGGTATCATGGTAAGGTAGGTATGTTTACTTACACAGAAAAACATTCTAGACGCTGTATCTTCATATTTTCCATATAATATTTCAAAATGGAATATTGCCGAAAGTAATGGCACCATTTCGGTCTCATTTATTAAATATAGCCCCAATTTCAAAGGCACGCTGTACGATAAAATTCCATCAAAAGCAAATGTAAAAGAATCATCGATCAGTTGAGCTCTATTTAGTATATGTATTTTCTCCATATCTTGTTCTAGTTGTTTAATTAAAAAATTCCAATTTCTAGCATCGTAATTGACTCGATAATAACCTAAAATCATTAAAACATAATTCGTCGTAAGATTCGCCTAATTTCGATTTATTTGCTTTCAAATTGTCTTTATGTACCTGTTCGTTGTAAATTACAAATAATCCAATCTGAATTTTCAACTTTCATCGATATGACTGTATTTTTATCACCTATGATCCATTCTGAAGGCTCAGTATTGGAAAATGTAGCTTTTGTTTTGGTCGTATAGCTGACAGGTGTGATCCATTCTTGGTCAAGGGGGGATATTGATGAGAGAATTGATTTGTACGTTTTCTAGAGTAAGAACCATAGGTATAGGTAAAGTGTATAAATAGGTAGGTAAATCATTATATGGTCTAAATCAATTTACGTACTTGTTGAAGTTCCACCGAATTGGTTTCATAATTTCGTATAACATTTATTACAGGATGACCAATATTTTCTGTCCACGATTTCATCACATCGATGATGGTAATATGAGGTGGCAAAGGAAATGAATCGATATCAGATTGATATCGTAATGCTTGAAAGAGATCATCCGGTTTCACTAATCCATTACGTGATTTTTTACTATTAGGTAGGTATATTCAATTTTTTTAAAAAGTAGTCATATAAGAAGGGATAGGAATATTTGAACTGAATAAATAAATGCAAACCTATCCATGAGATATTTTCGAAGAGCGCTTCTTAAAGAACACCTAGATATGATATGTTCCATCATCCTAAGGATTGAAGCTCCTGCAAATAACAATTTACAAAGACTATTGCAAAAATTGAAGGGGCAAAGAAAAATAAAACTGAGAATTTTTTTATTGAGCATAATATTGGTAATATATTTGTAATGTACTTGAAAAATTAAACATTTTTTATTTTTGGCATTTTTTTCCTATCTTTGAAAATGAATGCACCCCGAGCAGCACACTCGATCGATAATATCGAAAGTTGAAACGTATCGATAAAAAATCGTTTAAAAATCTAAAGATGTTCTCACGATATGATACAGATTTAGCTGTACGATTTTATAGGCAAAAAATCTAAAAACTATCGAATTCGATAGTATTACGATTTTAGGACGATATTCGTCAACGATACTATCGACAAAGAATATTAAATTTATCGAATCCGATTTTCCACCGATTTTGTGCAGATATTTGAAACTATATTATCGACAAATAATCTGAAATTTCTCGAATTCGATTTTTTAACGATTTTGTGAAGATATTTCAAACTATATTATCGACACGTAATCTGAAATTTCTCGAATTCGATTTTTCAACGATTTTGTGCAGATATTTGAAACTATATTATCGACAAATAATCTGAAATTTCTCGAATTCGATTTTTCAACGATTTTGTGACGATATTTAGAACTATATTATCGACAAATAATCTGAAATTTCTCGAATTCGATTTTTTAACGATTTTGTGAAGATATTTGAAACTATATTATCGACACGTAATCTGAAATTTCTCGAATTCGATTTTTCAACGATTTTGTGACGATATTTACAACTATATTATCGACAAATAATATGAAATTTCTCGAATTCGATTTTTAACGATTTTGTGAAGATATTTACAACTATATTATCGACAAATAATCTGAAATTTCTCGAATCCGATTTTCCACCGATTTTGTGCAGATATTTACAACTATATTATTGACAAATAATCTGAAATTTCTCGAATTCGATTTGTTAACGATTTTGTGAAGATATTTGAAACTATACTATCGAAAAAGAATATTAAATTTATCGAATTCGATTTTTTAAAGATTTTGTGAAGATATTTAAAACTGTATTATCGACAGATTATATGAAATTTCTCGAATTCGATTTTTCAACGATTTTGTGACGATATTTAAAACTATATTATCGACACATTATATGAAATTTATCGACTTCGATATTTCAACGATTTTGTAACGATAGTTGTTGAAACTATATTGATTTTTTTCTAGTCAAAAAATACCTACTTTATATTCAAAATTGGATGGGAAGAAAGGGCCAAATCGAAATTTTTATAATAACCAAAATTAAATCCAGAATATTATTCTACAACTTTTGTTTGAAATGTTTTTTCAATTGGACCTCATCTCTAGCCTCTATTATTTTGCATTTACCTACTTACGTGTAACAGTAATATGCGAAATCAAAATTGAAAAAATTTTCAAACAAGTTATCTAGTTTTTTTGGTTTACTAGGTATTTTACTTGAAACCAGATCGTTGTTCTTAAATAAAATTTTACCAAGTTCAATACTACGATTACTATGTGAATACTTAGTATTTAAAATTGAACGGGAGGGAGGCGCCCAATCGAAAATTTTGTAATGACCAAAATTATTCTTAGAACTTTAAGCTACAACTTTTGTTTGAAAATTTATTCAATTGGACCTCTCCTTCTCCTCCAATTTTGCATAATACTCCGTTGATACTTATTCAAAATTGGAGGAGCGGAGGAAAAGGGGGCCAATTTGAAAAAATTTTCATACAAAAGTTGTAAATTAAGGTCCTAGAAATAATTTTAGTTATTATAAAAATTTCAATTGGACCCCTCCCTCTTCTCCAATTTTGCATAAGATGTTTGAATATTATAATCCAATTCGTATTATGCGAACGAACTCCGATGTTCGCAACAGACGCTTGTTTTGGTAGAAACTGCTGTATTTGGAACGAAATTCGCCAGCCTTAAGCGTAACTACGACTTCAAACTCGCCAGCTGGTCTTGAAAATGTGCGCGCGCATATACCCATATATGCTAAATTATCTACAAAAAATCGATAGAATATCGAAACTAGATAATCTACAAAAAATCGTAATACAAAATCGATAGAATATCGAAATTAAATCGAAATAAAAAATCGATAGAATATCGAAACTAAATCGAAATAAAAAATCGACAGAATATCGAATTCGATAAAGTGTCGCGTTAGTTCCGCATAAATCGTGTAATTATCTTTCGATTTATAGATAGGTTATCGATGAAGTATCTAACTATAATCTTGAGATTTTTAAAAGAAAAATCGTTCGATTTTATCGAAAGTTTATCTGTTGATGGATTTTGCCAACTATAATTCATCGATAATCTGTCGATATATCGAAAGATAATTTCACGATTTATGCGAAACTAACGCGACACTTTATCGAATTCGATATTCTGTCGATTTTTTATTTCGATAATTTGTCGAGTGTGCTGCTCGGGACTACAGAGTTGTCTAAGTCTGTACCCATTGTCCCATAAAAAAATCTCAATTTTATTTTCCCTTGACCCTTCAATTTTTGGGATAGGCACTGTGCACTTTTTAAGTAATCCACACCAAAATTTGCAATTAGCAAATGATAAATTACGTCATACCTAAGTAGGTATAATTCTTTGTCGTTGAAAATTTGACTTCGTTTATTTTTTTTTGTTACATTGGTCATCAAACTTTACTTTTAAAAAAATCAAAAGTTGACCCAAGAAGCAGAAAATCAAAATTGGACTAAAATATAAAAATTACCAACAAATCTCTGTACCAGCTCCATGCATACAACATTTAAACTGGACTCTCAAAACTGCATTCAAAATCATAATTCGACTCTAATAGGTAATATTAAAACCAAAGGCAAACATCAAAATCGGACGCAAAATTCCAAAAATCAAAATATATACCATACCTACGTAGATACCTGCGAATATCAAACCTGGGTGCAATAATCACAGCTGCAGTGAAACAACAAAATAAAATAAAAAATAAAAAGCTTTATTTTAAAAATCAAAATTTCACCCAAAAAAACCGAAAACAAAAATTTTACCAAAATTTTAAAACTATACCTACCACAAATTCAAACCTGCATCCAAACATTGAAAATGACCTTAATATCTAGAACCAAAATCAAAACTGAAGTCAAACATCAAAATTTGACTTGAAAGGCTAAAAATCAGAACTACCTACTTCAAAATATCAAAACTAAACCCAAAAATAAAAAGCAGTACTACATACAAATAACAAAACTAGATGTAATGATCAAAACTGAAACGAAAAATCACAAACTTTGCAAAAATTAAAAATCAAAATTCGACCCAAAAATTCAAAAATGAAAACTGCATCAAAATTTTAAAACAATAGGTACTAAAAAATCAAATCTGCACCAAAACAATAATATTGGTCCCAAAAATCAAAATCGGCCCCTGAAAACTGCAACCAAAATCCAAAGAACATTCGAATAGGCCCAATAATCAAAATTTCACCATGATATCAAAATTTTATGCTCAAAAAAATCAAAAGTAGATTTTTCAAAAATCAAAATTTCATTCAATTTATAAACTGTCATGTCTCAAAAAATCGGTCATTTTTTGTTCATTAAAAAAAAATTCTTCGCTGAGATGGAAGAATTGGTATAATTATCTAGGTACCTAGACCTACTACCTACCTTTACAATAGTTGATCGAGCCATATTTGTTATTGATTTGTGATTCCAACACCACTGAACGCGTTAATGCCCCAGGATTGGCCAGCTCGCTCCATAAAGCAGACTGTAATACTTCGATATTGAAAACAACATCAATTTTCCATTTTGGTTCAACCTGTTTTATTCAAATTGTAAAGTTTTGATAGGTGCTCGAGCAAATTGAAATGAATATTAAAAATTAGGATGAACCACATCACTCTCTATCTCTTGATATTGGGGGCTCTAAATTCAAGTTGAGTCCCCTAATTTTATCATTTAGAATATGCCAAAATGAAAATTTATCCCTCCAAAGCAATTTTTTGAATAAATAAAAATCTTCTATATACAACTTTTTTGTAGAATAAAATATTTTATTTTTTGGGAGTGAAAAAATTTTGCATTTTGAAAACTTCTCCCATTTTTTGGAGATTTTTTTTTCATTTTTTGAGAGTAACAAATATTTCTTATTTTAAAAAAAAAATATTTTTCTATTTTTTTTTAAAATAACAAATCTTTTAATTTTTTGGATAAAACATGTTTTCAATTTTTTTGAACATCTTAGGGGGGGGGGGGAGATTTCTCAATTTTTCTACAATATATAAGTATTCCTCATTTTTTTTTGAAAAAAATCTCAATCTTTTTTAGAATGAAAAATCTTCAACTAATTGTTTGGAACATTTTCAAAAATAAACAAAAAATAATAATAAAAACATCTTTTTTGGTAATACTAATTTTAGGTATACTTACTTACCCAGATTGAGCAATTTCCATTTTCCGTTTTCCATTTTTTTTTTTTTTATAATGATCAAGTCTTTTAAATTTTATTGGAAAATTATCGATTAATTTGATAGGTACCTATTTCATTTATTAAATATCATTTTCATGAATATACAGTCTTTCAATTTTATTGGAAATGGAACCAATTTATCAACATTATCGGAGAATTTTTTTTTTTCGAAAATGAAAATAAAATTTTTTGAATTTTTTTTGAATACCTAGGTAAGTAGGTACATAAGATTTTTTTGTGAAAGAAAATCTCGATTTTTTTAAAACAAGGAATCTTCCAATTTTTTTGAATTACCTATAATTGAAATGGGTTTTTCAATTTTTTATTAATTGTCGTGTTTTTTTAGGAATTTTTTTCCAATTTTTTTAGGGTAAGCAATCTCAATTGAAAGAGTCGCTAGAATGAGGGCCCCTCGCCAAAAACATAGTTTTGAGAAAACCGCGTTTAAAGTTATGAATGTAAATATCTCAACGAATACTTTAGGTTTCAATCTGGGGTTTGAAATTATTTGTAGGTTGAACTGTTGGCTACAAAATGAGACAAAGGCAGATTGAAACGAACTTTTATTACCGGAGATATTGAGAGTTGAAAAATTTGTGTTAGAGGCCCTTCTTCTAGCGACTGATTTTCACCCATTTTTTTATTACTTTTTCTTGATCGGGGACTTAGATTGAAGCTGTCAGTAAAGATTAATGATGACAAAAACTTACCTACGATCGTTTCGAAGCTACCAATAATAAGCGTTTTTGCACGATTAAGTATTCAATTTTCAATCACATTTAAGTGATGAAAAAAACTGAATTTGCGAAAAATGAATGAACTGAAGTGATTTTTTTTAAAGATTTAAAAATGAGTATTTTACAATGTAGTTACTTTGACCTTTGAAGTAAAATTTTTTTTGTGAGGAAGACCCGAGCAGCACACTCGACAAATTATCGAAATAAAAAATCGACAGAATATCGAATTCGATAAAGTGTCGCGTTAGTTCCGCATAAATCGTGAAATTATCTTTCGATATATCGACAGATTATCGATGAATTATAGTTGGCAAAATCCATCAACAGATAAACTTTCGATAAAATCGAACGATTTTTCTTTTAAAAATCTCAAGATTATAGTTAGATACTTCATCGATAACCTATCTATAAATCGAAAGATAATTACACGATTTATGCGGAACTAACGCGACACTTTATCGAATTCGATATTCTGTCGATTTTTTATTTCGATTTAGTTTCGATATTCTATCGATTTTTTATTTCGATTTAATTTCGATATTCTATCGATTTTGTATTACGATTTTTTGTAGATTATCTAGTTTCGATATTCTATCGATTTTTTGTAGATAATTTAGCATATATGGGTATATGCGCGCGCACATTTTCAAGACCGGCTGGCGAGTTTGAAGTCGTAGTTACGCTTAAGGCTGGCGAATTTCGTTCCAAATACAGCAGTTTCTACCAAAACAAGCGTCTGTTGCGAACATCGGAGTTCGTTCGCATAATACGAATTGGATTATAATATTCAAACATCTTATGCAAAATTGGAGAAGAGGGAGGGGTCCAATTGAAATTTTTATAATAACTAAAATTATTTCTAGGACCTTAATTTACAACTTTTGTTTGAAAATTTTTTCAAATTGGCCCCTTTTTCCTCCGCTCCTCCAATTTTGAATAAGTATCAACGGAGTATTATGCAAAATTGGAGGAGAAGGAGAGGTCCAATTGAAAAAATTTTCAAACAAAAGTTGTAGCTTAAAGTTCTAAAAATAATTTTGGTCATCACAAAATTTTCGATTGGGCGCCTCCCTCCCGTTCAATTTTAAATACTAAGTATTCACATAGTAATCGTAGTATTGAACTTGGTAAAATTTTATTTAAGAACAACGATCTGGTTTCAAGTAAAATACCTAGTAAACCAAAAAAACTAGATAACTTGTTTGAAAATTTTTTCAATTTTGATTTCGCATATTACTGTTACACGTAAGTAGGTAAATGCAAAATAACAGAGGCTAGAGATGAGGTCCAATTGAAAAAACATTTCAAACAAAAGTTGTAGAATAATATTCTGGATTTAATTTTGGTTATTATAAAAATTTCGATTTGGCCCTTTCTTCCCATCCAAATTTGAATATAAAGTAGGTATTTTTTGACTAGAAAAAAATCAATATAGTTTCAACAACTATCGTTACAAAATCGTTGAAATATCGAAGTCGATAAATTTCATATAATGTGTCGATAATATAGTTTTAAATATCGTCACAAAATCGTTGAAAAATCGAATTCGAGAAATTTCATATAATCTGTCGATAATACAGTTTTAAATATCTTCACAAAATCTTTAAAAAATCGAATTCGATAAATTTAATATTCTTTTTCGATAGTATAGTTTCAAATATCTTCACAAAATCGTTAAAAAATCGAATTCGAGAAATTTCAGATTATTTGTCGATAATATAGTTGTAAATATCTGCACAAAATCGGTGGAAAATCGGATTCGAGAAATTTCAGATTATTTGTCGATAATATAGTTGTAAATATCTTCACAAAATCGTTAAAAAATCGAATTCGAGAAATTTCAGATTATTTGTCGATAATATAGTTCTAAATATCGTCACAAAATCGTTGAAAAATCGAATTCGAGAAATTTCAGATTACGTGTCGATAATATAGTTTCAAATATCTTCACAAAATCGTTAAAAAATCGAATTCGAGAAATTTCAGATTATTTGTCGATAATATAGTTTCAAATATCTGCACAAAATCGGTGGAAAATCGGATTCGATAAATTTAATATTCTTTGTCGATAGTATCGTTGACGAATATCGTCCTAAAATCGTAATACTATCGAATTCGATAGTTTTTAGATTTTTTGCCTATAAAATCGTACAGCTAAATCTGTATCATATCGTGAGAACATCTTTAGATTTTTAAACGATTTTTTATCGATACGTTTCAACTTTCGATATTATCGATCGAGTGTGCTGCTCGGGGAATGAATATTCATTAAATGCAAAAATTAAATTTATTAAAAATCAAAACACAGATCTTTGACGCACCACTGTATAAAAGCTAGCCAAGTAGCTATAAACATTGTGTCGTAGCGCCACCTAGGGTGATCGTAGGAAAGTAAAATTTTGTAGGAATGAAGTTCATGACATGACGCTTCCAAAAAGCGAGTTTCCGGAAAAAGGGCCTCCGGGTCCAGAGGCCCTTATTCTAGCGACCCTTTCAATTTTTTGGACCACTTGAAAAAAATCATGAATTTTTTTTGGAAGGGGAACAATTTTACATGTTTAAATTAATTTTTAATTTTTTTAGAGGAAAAAATATTTTTCCTTTTTTCATTTCTCAAGTTTTTTTTTATGAAAAAATTCTTCACTTTTTTGAGTATAATTATGTTTTTTATAAAAATATCATTTTGATTTTAAAAAAATCTGTGCTTTTTTAGAGGGATTTATAAAAAAAAATCTTACCAAATGCGTAATAAAAAATTCAAAATATCCGGCGAATGCTTCGGTGAGCCAAGAGTAATCCCAAGAGATGGGTGTAATTTGTTCTCCAAACCAATGACGTGCAAATAGATGACACGTCGCAGCAGTTGTTATTATTTTTAGCATATGAGGTGCTATTTCTTCATCGACGATTAAATAGTCCTCTCTGCAAATGGATAAGTAGATATTTGAAAAAATTTCGATTTTAAGTCTTACTTAATAATGTTTATACGAAAATGAGTGAACGTCTCGATTTAGATTACCTTAGCATGTTTAATCCCCAATTATCTGCGAGTGAATAATGCGTTTTAAGGGCTGCGATATCTAATTTTGAGAATTCGTGTGGTACGCCGATGAAATTTTCCAACTGAGTCAGTACGTTATCACTTTGTCTCAAGGCGAATTGCGCATTCGATATTATATTCGGTCTAGTCCATACTTCAATCAAATTGTTATTATGTGATATTGAAATACTCATATATTCGAATACCACGAATGCTACTAGATGAGTAGGTATTGGTGGTGAAATTTTGAACTTGTCCCAGATGTGATTTCCATCGCTGAAAATAATCAAATAATAATTTACCTATCTATATTGATATTTTATGAATTTTTGTATTACGTACCTACCTATGTGAATTACTTCCTTCGAGAGGCATATTAGATATTACTTTTTGATTTCCAAATCGTGCTACAGATAATTTGAAAGGTGTTCTGTAGCGTGGCTCGTCAAAACAAGGAAAAGCTTCTCTGGCATACGTGCCATAGAAATCTGTAGCCACCAACCATCTTAAAAAAAATTAAAGGTAAATATTAAATTAGAAAAAAATACGTTCGATAATGTGCCTACAAAATAAAAATATTACAAGTAGGTATAATAAGTAATTATTCATCATGTTTTGGAAAACATTTTCAAAGGTCTTGGAGAACAGAAAAATCCGAGTTTTCAATTTTTATGAGAAAAAATTCCGAATTTTGTTTTTATTACCTATACCTATTATCATTATCATCATTTTTTTTTTTTTTTTGAAAAAATCTTTCATTTTTTTTATTTTCTATGTTGAAGAAAAGCTATACTGTTTAATTATGAGAATAAAATTTTTTGATTGATTTTATTGAAACAGAAATCAAGGTATTTTTTTAGAACAAAAAATATACCTGTAATTACCTATTTTAAAGTAATTTATGGAGTAAAAAAATCCCAATTTTTTAGTAAGAAATTCTTTTTTTTTTAAATTTAATTTTGAAAGATGTTTCAAGTTTTTTTTTTTTTTTTTTTTTTTTTTACCTACCTACTTACCTAATGAAAACATATTTTTGAAAAAATCAGAAAAATATTTTTTTGAAAATGAAACTAGGAATGTAGGTACTTGAGCTTATTCGAAAAAAATTTGGAAACGCAATTGCAAACAAACGTGACTTAAAAAAAATTCAAACAAAGAACATTTGAAAATCTTTGTTAAAAAACAGATTTTCCAAAATTTTGTTGAATCCCTTGGTGTGTTTCTGACAGTTTTTCAGTGAAATTTGAATTTTTACAGCCAATAAAACTGCGTTTATAAATAGCCTCACTTTAGAGCACCTATTTTTAAATTATTTTGGAGTGAAAATTTAGAAAAAAAAAAAAAAAAAAAATAGGATGAGTATCTTCTTGTTTTAGGATAAAATCAGTAATTACGAAATAAAATAAAGCGACTTACTTTTTCTTGCCATTTACTTGATAACTACTTCTGTACAATCCCTTCGTATCTTCTTTTAATTCACCTTCGTATTCAATTCTTAGAACATAATCGAAGTTTTGTTCGAAAGTTTGAGGTGAAGTAAAAACACACAAATCGTCTTTTTGGATCCATGCAAGATCAACATGTTCACCGATATGGCTTCCTTTTACCCATGTCAAGGTTTTTTTCAATTTTAAATTTCTACAATGTAACTGTATAACATTTGTTGAAAACTTGAAGTGAATAATAATATCAACTTGGCCGCTGAATGTGAATGTATTAACATCTGGCGTTATTTTCAAATCATACGAAAAAGGTTGGACATCATCGGGTAAATGATTTTGATCACATTTTAATTTTTCAAAAAATATAAAAACAATCACGACGTAATAAAAAAATACCAAAATTTTGCACATTTTTCAACTATTTCTAACGAATTTGAACTAAAGAGTTTCACATTGAATTACTCGAGTTACTTCAACATTCGCAAGGTAAGTAACTGAAGTAAACGCATCCTATTGAATTCGAGTGTATAAAATTTCAACGAGGTGATAAAATTTCAATTATCCGTCAACAACTTAACATAGATAAGCAGGTAGATGTAGGTAGTAGGAACCTCACATACCACTTGTCATTTTTCAAGAAACGAAATAAAAAAAACAAATGTATATAATTCTACATAAAAAAAATGATCGATACAAATAACAAAAGGAAAAACATTTGTAATAAAAACGAACGATAAGATTATAATACAAATGAACAAATTGCATTTTAAAAATAATCTAGACAAAATCAAAACACATGAATTGGAGATTTGGTAATAAACGCAATACACGATACAAAATGTTTAAACAATTAAAATTATTTCTAAATATACAGTCTTATAAAAATTTACCACATAGATTCATTGACAATGATGAAATGAGAAAAAGAATAAGAAAAAAAAACGATTTGAAGAAACTTGGCGGTTTCTTCAAGTCACGATACAATAATAATTATCACACGGAGACCTAAAATGTCTTCAACGCTTCTCCAAACTCGGTTTTAGGAACAAAACAAAAAAAAAAAACAAAAAGGTGTCGATTTTAGAACCTACTGATGCTGGTAGATCGAGAAAGACCGTGTATGCAACATCTGACTGAATTCTGACCTTCTGCCTGTAAAAAAAGAAAGAAAAAAGATTGTATTTAATCAAATAAATTAAATTACTATGTATTTTTTTCATAACGACGAATACCGTGCCAGATTAACTACGGAAGTTTTTTTTTAAGGCTGTAGTTTAGCTTCCAAAAATTTCAGAAAATAGGTAAGATTATTGTTTATTTTTGAAAAATACTTGGTTGTTGATTTGTCCCAAATATGTGTGTATTGACACAAAAATCCAAATATGGCTGATAAAAAATACCTACATTCAACTAAAACAGTAAACAAAACGAATTTTTTATCAGCCATGTTTGAATTTATGTTTTAATACACACATATTTAACTACATTATTGTGTCAAAACGAGTGCATGAATTGATTTTATTTCTTAATGAAAGATGTTAAGAGAAGAATAATCTACACAGGTACAGATTGCGATTGCTGAAATAATTTCGTGGTAGTCGACAATCATGCAGGTAAAATTGACAAAATTGGCTATCTTTGTATCACTACAGTTGATTGAATATTCAAAAAAATCAAAATCTAAGCGTGTACCGGGGTAGTTTACACCTTTAGGAATAATTTTTATCCAAAAATAATTTTGATCCGATGTTTCGTTTTTATACAGAAATGTTAATAAAAGTGGATGTTTTCGTGTTGTGATTACCTACTCATTTACCTACTAAACTACAGCCTTAATTGCGAAGGGAATAACCAAATTAGTGAGTTGGTAATTTACAAAAAATTTCGCATACAAAAGTAAAATAAATGTTGCCAAATAAGTACTTCCTCCTGACCATCCCACAAAAAAAAAAAAAAAAAAAAAAAAAACGATTCATGAAATATTTTTATATTATCTACCTACCTACATATTTATTGAATTTTCAAAAAATATTCACATTTTTCAAAATTTGAATTTCCGAAGCATTTTCAAAAAATTTCAGTTTGTAAAATTATCCTCATACATATTAATATCATTTATAAGGATATCAGGAAGTTGGTCAATATTAAAATTTTTAATCTCACCAAATTTTCAAATACTTTGTAAATTTCACAAGAAATTTCATCCACATTTAAAATTAAATTTTCAAAAATTTTATAGGTACCTACTTTTTTACATTTTGAAATATTTTTAATTCTATTTTTCAACAAAAAAAATCACGATTCTTATCATATTTACATTTTTGATAAAATTTTGAAAATTTTAAATTGTTAATATGATTATGTTGAAATGTCTTTTAAAATTTTTCAAACATCCAATTTCTCAAAAAAAAAAAGTACATTTTGCAAAAAAACAAATTTCATTTTTTTGACATTGATTTCTTTTGAAAAAATTTTACATTTTTCGAAAATTAATAATTAATTACCTATAGGTACCTATTATTATAATTTATTTAGGAATATATGTATTTTTTTCATAATTAAGAAAGAATCAAATTATGTAAAAAAAATTGCAAAAACCGAATTATCAACATTTTTTTACATTAAAAAAATTAATTTTTCTTGAAAAATTTCATGTTTTTCAACAAAAAAAAATTTCAAAATTTTTTTAAGCCTTTCGAAAAATGGATTAAAATTTTTTCACAAAAAAATCACATTTTTGAAAAATTAAATTTTCAGAAAACTCATCACATTTTTAATAAATTAAAGTAAGTATGCTAAAATGTTTTTCACATTTTTCAAAATTTGAACTTTAAATATATTTTTTAGAAATTTAAATTTTCACAGTTAATTTTTCTAATTTTTTTCTTGATTGCATTTTTTTAATTTTACCTTTTCTCATAATATGGAATTTTATAAAATTCTCATTTCCTAAAAATTAATATGAATCGTTTTTCATATTTCTCAAGAATTTAATTTGGACTGGGTGCATTTAAAAAAAAAGTGAATCAAACAATTTTTACATTATTTCCCCTCCAAAAAAAATCTCAAAATTTTTTTCCATAAAAAAATTGAAGTTCGTTTTAAAAACCGTCACCTAGGTGAAAATTTAATTTTCATAAAAATATTGGTATACATTTTTCTAGATTACAATAAAAAATTATTACAATTCTTGCACTTTTCAAAAATTATTATTTAAAATTTATTCAGATTTTTCAGATATTAAATTTTAAAATTTTTTCACATTTTCCAAAAACTGAATTTTCATTTGATGCCTGAATTTAAAAAAAAATCAAAATGGTTAAAAATTCTATAATATTTTTAAAAAAAAATTATTTTTAAAAAATTTCAACATTTTTTTCTAAAAATTATAGTTTTTTTTATTTATTTTTTTATTATGTTCAGAAAGTGAATTTAATAAAGAAGTCTTGAATTTTTCGAAATTTTATTATACTCGTAGGACGTTTTAAAAAAATTCCAAGTAAATTTTGCAAAAAATGAGTTTTCAGTTTTATTTTTAATTATTTTTTTACATCATCCAACACTCTGATGTGTTGATCACTCTGGAAAAATTTTACAATGCTGAATTTTTTAAAAATTTTTTGAAGAAATGTCACCTTTTCCAAAAATTCATTTTTTATTACTTGCGTCGACTTGCATTAAAAAAATATAATTTTCAGAATTTTTTTACATTTTTCAAATTTTTTTTTTTTTACAATTTGAAAAGTTCTCCACATTATTCAAAATACATAATATTGAATTTTCAAATTATTTTTTATTACCTATTTCCAAAAATGAAACTTATTAGAGACATTTTTTAAGAAATATATTATATATTTTTTATTTTCATATTTTTTTAAATTGAATGTTTGTTGAATTTGAACTAAAGAATTAAAAAAATTACTTCGTTTGAAAATTGAGTTCTACGCATTGGCCCATTTGGATTATTAGCTGATTTTTTTCTTCGAAAAAATCAGCTATTATTTTATATTAACAATTTTCAAAAAAAAACCAACATTAGGTATTTTTTTAGAATAATTGTCACATTTTTCAATACCCTAGGTATCTGAATTTTCTATTAATTTTTTCAAAGTCAAATTTTCAAAAATACTTCTCTTTATTCAACAGTAAAATTTTAAACCCGTTTTTTATTTTTTATTTTTTCAAATAATATTGAATTTAAAAAAAAAACGCGTTTTTCAATATTTGAATTTTGAAAACTCGGTTCACATTATTCATAAATAAAATTTTTTCACATTTTTCAAAAAGTAAAAATTTTATCAACTTACAATTTTTCAAAAATTGCAAGTACCTACTTAACTATTTCAAGACATTTATTTTTTCAAATTAGGTAGGTACCAAAAAAAAAATAGCCTAAATTTAAAAAAAAAAATTCGGCTAAAAAGTTCAAATCAGAAATAAACATTATTTTTTCGTTTGCAAGCAAAATAAAGGTGGGTTCTCATAATTTCGGACAAAAGTAAAATCAAGGGGGACAATATATTTTCCCAGAATAAAGTTGCAAAATATTTAATTTGGCACGTCTCGATACGTGTTATTGTGCTGAAAAAAATTACCACAAAAGGAACCGTAGTATCAGTCAGTAAAGGCGTTTCTTGGGTAATAAACGGCGGACAGGGTTGATCACAAGCAGCATACGTGTTTTCGATATCGTTTAGTTTTCTCAAACTGGAAGTTTTCTTTTTGTACATTTTTTGCTTACAGTCATCTTGATGGAGCGTGAAATCGGTCTGTTTATTGGCAAATTAACACGTCAAAGGATTAGATTTAAAGCTCGAGATAAGGGTACCTAGGTAAAATTTCTATCATCGAGCTGCTTACCATATCAGTGCCGAAAGAATTCTGCAGTATTAACGATATTTCCGCTTCTTTACTGCTGCTTTCAGCCTTTTCAGCGTTGAATTGGACAACTTCAATGGTACAGCCATCTATAATACGAAAATGGAGCGAGTCAAAGTGGTAACCAATTTCAAACAGTGAGAATAAAATTGACCGCCTCTATATCTTACCATCCTTGTTTGGAATAATGTCCGGATTCTTTTCCAAGCTCTCTTTACTTTTATAAGGGAAATGTTTCTTTCTTCTTTTACGACGCTGAGATTTAATAACAATGACGATACAGCAAGCTAAAGAGATAAACACGCCGGCTAATCCGAACAGTATTGTCAATAACGGGCGTATTTCTAGAAACGAAGGCAGTCGAGCTGAAAATACATCAAATGAATTATTACACCGATCGAGCGTGTATCATACTAACATACGTGAGGCTTTTTACGTATTGGTATTTGATAATTATTACATTTGAAAAATGACGATCCTAGCTGAACATTTGGCCTTTGCAATGTATATTTTGTGAATTCGGTCGTCGAGCTTCGTCCTTTCGAATTGAACGCGTATAATACGATATCGTAAGATAGACTCGGTTGTAGCCCGGATACCGAAAATTCAGCCGTTTTGGAGCTCAAATTTGCCACCAATTTGACACTTTGCGCTTCGTATATTTCTAGTACGAATTTCTGTTCTAGGCCTCCGTCGAATCCACTGGTGCATTTTATCGATAACGAGCTGGATGTTTGATTGGTCAAAGAGCAATTGGTCAGACTGTCTGGTTTACCTGAATTCACATCAAAAGGATATTTCACTGATTAGGCATTTTAAAATAATAAATTCGTAACGAAAAAAAAACAAAGTGAATCGCTGCAGTACTGATTTTTTGACACCATCGAAAATTTACCAAGTGCAATACTACATAGACACTTAATATTCAAAATTGGAGGGTTGGGAGGGGTCGAATCGAAATTTTTGTAATAATCAAAATTATTCCTCGGACTTTAAGCTACAACTTTTGTTTGAAATTTTTTTCAATTGGACATCTCCCTCTCCACATAAGGGGGAAGTGAGGGAGGAAGGAGCAAATTGAAAAAATTTTCAAATAAAAGTTGAAGATCAAGATCCTAAAAATAATTTTGGTTATTACAAAAATTTCGATTGAAACTCTCCCTCTTTTCCGATTTCACATCATACCAGGTAGATCATCCTTTTTAAAAATTGGGGGAGGGGTACAATTGAAAATTTTTTCAAACAAAAGTTCTAGATTCCTCCTTGAAATTATTTTGGTTATGACAAAAATTTCCGATTGAACCCCTCCCTCTCCACGAATTTTGAATAAAACGCAAGAAAATAATCCGGTGATTTTCATACGTCTTATGTGAAATTGCAGGAGAGAAAAGGGTCCAATCGAAATTTTTGTCATGATCAAAATTATTATAAGGATCTCAATCTACAACTTTTGTTTGAAAATTTTTTCAATTGGAGCTTTAGGCACAAAGATGTTAGCATTTTTTGGAAAGTGAGTGGATACTGGGAAAAGGGAGACCTCAAAAATGGAACCCCAACTAATTTTTTAAAAATACGTCCTAGATTACGAACAATCAAAAAATCTTTTTTTTGCAGTTAGAGACTAGATGTTGAATTTTACAAAGCCCACATACCATACGTATATAGATATGTACTTGATATTCAAAATTGGAGGGGAGGGAGAGGTCCAATCGAAATTTTTGTAAAAACCAAAATATTCCTAAGACTTCAAGCTACAACTTTTGTTGATAAATTTTTTCAATGGAACCCCTCCCTCTCCTCCGATTTTACATAAGATCAGGTAGTTACTTTTTCTGGGGAAGGGGTCAAATTGAAAATTTTTCAAACAAAAATTGTAGATTGAGGTTTTAGAATGTTGAAACTAATTTTGGACACTATAAAATTTTCGATTAAACCTCCCCTCCCCTCCCCTCCACAACAGCGAGTTCTGTATAAGCAGGGTGTCTAATTGAATTTTTTTTTTGTTGAAAATTCATGACTTTTTCACGACTTTTTCATGAACAATATTTTTACTCATACATTTCCAGGGCATAAGCGCACTAGGAGGAAATATTGATGGGGAGGGCAAAAAATTTCCCAAATTTTTTCCTTATATTTTAAGGTAAATAGCAATGTAAAAAAATATTGAGGGAGGGGTGGAGCCCCTTGAAGCTCCTTTTTTTGTAACCAAAAAATCTATACAATTTTTAAAAAAAAGGTAAATGAATACTAAAAATTTTCAAGGGTGTAATTCGATTCCTTCCTTAAAAGTTGGATGCTTAAAATTGTTTTCATGTTGGAATGATTTTTTTTTCTGGAAATGAAGCAAAAAATTTTCATGCCAAAAATTCGCCTAAAAATTTTTTCAAGAAATTTTTCAATAGAAAAACATTTTTTCTGTTTTTTTTCCTCGTACCTAGCTACCTACCAAAGTTTAAAAATATTTTATTTAGGTATTTTTTTATTTTACTATCAAAGAAAAAAAATGATCCTCAAAAAATTGTGATTTTTTTTATTTTAGAAGAGAATTTTTAAAATTATTGTTCGAAAAATCCCAGTTCTTTTCGAAAAAGAAACGAATTTTTTTTTTCATAAAGAAGAAATTAAGAATACAACTTTTCCACACAAATTAAAAAAAAATATCTTCACATAGGTAAGAGAAATTTATAACATTTTTTTTCTCCGAAAAAAGAAAAGATTTTTGGTTATTTTTTATTCCAAAAAATCCTGAAACTTTCTCCAAATAAGTTTCTACTCCAGAAGATTTAAGATTTTACAATTCCAAAAAAAAAAAAAAAAAAAAAAAAAATAGTAAATTTTATTATTTCAAAACAATTTTTAAAAATCTTTGAATCAAAAAATTTGTTTTTATTTATTTTTTATTATACCTAATATTATTCCAAAAAATGAAGAATTTTTTTCTCCAAGAAACATTACTTCAAAAAACAATTCAATTCCAAAACGATGAAATTCAGATTTTTGATTTTAAAAAATGAGAATTTTTTCGCGAAAATTTAAAAAAAATTTTTACTTTAAAAGAGTTGAGAATTTTTTAACGCCTTGTACAGCAACTAAGTACACAAGGCTAGTGGCGTGAAAATGTTTTTTATTCCAAAACAATTTTTAAAATTTTTTTTGTACTAAAAAATTCATTTTTTTTCATTCCACAATTTTTTTTCATTCCAAAAAACCATTTTTTTCCATTCCGAGAAATGGGGATTTTTTCTAAAAAATAGAGGTTCCCTCCCTCTCGAAAAAAAATTCTTCAAGAAATTCAATTTTCTACTTCAAGGAAATCACAATATTTTATGCATTTATTATTATTATTTTTTTTTTTGAGAGGATGCAAGAATTTGAAAAAATTTCACTTTTAAGCGACTTTGTAATTTTTCCCTAGTAATATTATCAAAAATCAATGACTTCAAAGAGTAAAATTCATGACTTTTCCATTACTTTCATGACCCATTTTCAAATTTCGATACTTTTTCATGACTTTCATGATTTTCAGACACCCGCCTGATAATAGAATACTTACATTATTGAAAACTGATGGAGTAAAGGGTCCAATGGAAAAAAATTTCAAACGAAAGTTGTAGTTTGAAGTCTTAGAAATAATTTTGATTACCACAAAAATTGCGATTTGACCCCTCCCTCCCCTCCAATTTCGAATATCAAGTATCTATGTAGTATTGGACTTGGTGAATTTGCGATGGAGCCAAAACAAAACAGTACTGGGGCGATCCACTCGTGAAAAAATGGCACAATTTTAAATTCTAATAATAGTAAAAGAAAAATAATCGTAAATTGAAAACTGTGTCAAAGGTCTCGCCAAAAGTTTGCCAGTAAAGAAAGAAATAAGTAGGTGCGAATGGCCTCGAAACTCGTAAAGAATGAAACTTTCGCTTTAGAACGCTCGCGCTCGTTCGTATTGAAATTAAAATGAAAAAACTACCTGCGGGTGTGATTTTATACGTGCATGGATTTTTTTGAAATCCCAAAGAATTCTGAGCCCAGCAAGACAAAACACCGTAATCGAATTCGGTAACCGGGGTGAAAACGGCAGTGCTGCGTGTACCATCTGTGCTAATTTGCTCCTTTAATAACTTCATAGGCGCACTACTCGAGGTATTATTAAATTTCCACGTGAATTCTACAATCGGAGGATTAGCCTCCACTTGACATGTAACGCTGACTTCTTCTCCGCGTCCCACTCCGTATTCGGCGCTTTGAATAGGGTAACAAATTGGCGCATCTGAAAAGTGTACCAGGGAAATCTTCAATGTACTTAGCGTTGTGGTAATAAGTGCTTAGATTTTATTTAACACTGATTAACGCATTTTCAAACTTCGACGAATATAATGATTACTACCTACTCGAGAGTGTGTAAACTAGAAAATGCACGTGGAGGTGGGTAGGATAGGTAGGTCGATGATAAGAGGTATTGTTAGGTAGCTTGTTTTCGTGATGCTTAAACAGCTTCTATTGTTTGAGAGTAGAGATTAATCGAATGGATTTTGAATACAGAGATTTCAGTTCACGATTTGAAGCATGCTGGAAGATTTTTTTTTCAAATCATAAAAATAGGAAATAGATATTTCGAAAAAATAAAAAAAATTCCAATATTGAAAAAATTTTGTATTCTTAGAAACTGTCAAATTGAAACAACTTTGAAAAATGAAAATTTAGGCACATTTTCATCGGTTTCAAATTTTTTTTAAATTAAACTTTCAACAAGTTTTCAAAAATTTGAGTTTTAATTTTTTTTTTTTTTTGAAAATTGTATTTTTAAAAATCAAAAAAATAATCAAGAATTCAATTTTGAAGATTCGATTTCTAAAAATAAAATAAAAATAAAAAAACACACCCCAGTGTGTTTCGAATAAGTGCATTATTTTTATTTTTCAAAGTTCGACTTTCATATATGGACCTCCTAAAAATTGGCTGCCCCTTTTGTTTACATTCGCTGTTATCGTTTTGGGGGATTTTTCCCTCATCAATAGGGATCTTGGCCAATCAGAATAAACAATGAGCGTTAAAAAAAAAAACTTATTGCAATATCCACTAATATTTGATGAAAAGTACCTACAAAAAGATAAAATTAAGTACACAGAGAGCCACCAATATGCCATGTCCCAAGGAAAAAATCCCCCAAAACGATAACAGCGAATGTAAACAAATGGGCAGCCATTTTTTAAGATCTCCCTATTTAAAAAAAAAATATATATTGTATGAAAATCCTCAACAAACTACCAAATAACCTAAAATTCGAATAGGTGACGAATTCGAGTAATGAAAAATTTAACAATTCGACTTTTAAAAAATGTTTTAAAATTTGACATTGAAAATTTTTTGAATTTCGATTCTAAAACTTTTTAAAATATATCTACGTCGAAACTAAAAAATCATCAAAATTGACCATATTAAAAAAAAAAAATCAAAATAATTTCAAAAATAACACACTGTGATAACTTTGGGATTATTTCACGTATCTATGTATAAATTTTAATAAACTAAAAATCTTCAATAATCCGTTGTTTTTTTTTTTAATTTTGCAAAATTTTACAAGGCCAACGCTTACACAATATAAAGAATGAAATCAAACGTTCAGGGTATTGTACGTTCAGTTAAATACTGTTTCACAGACTTTTGAAAATCTTCATGTTTTGAAAGTTGAAAAAAAGACGGAATAAAACTTCCATAAAAAAATAACTGACTCGAAAAAAATATCCAAATGGTTTGACAACGTACAGAGAAAAAACTTGAAATATTAACAAAACAACTTCAATATTTTCTCTTCTATTTCAGTCAATCTAGGACCACAAAACCACCACAATGTAATTCCCGATCCCGAGCCCTTTCACATTTCACCAAATTTCAGTACGGAAACAAAATAACATAATTTCAAGAAGAAAAAAAGTCCCGCTTCTTTCTTTGAAATACAAAACTCAAAAGCTTCTTACCTGCGAACTTTTCATCAATACCTACCTACTAACAGAGTATTAGTTATCATTCGAACGATACTTGAACTATAAGCTCTTTTATAACGCGATATTCTCGAGGAAGAGAAAAAAACAACCCTCTAGATACAGGAATATATATGAAAGGCATAAGTAGGTACTAGGTATATGTATAGATGAGAATATTTCGCATTACTAATTATATCAACCGCGATAAAATCTTTTGATATACGTTTTATTAAAGAGGGTAATTTCAAAACGTGCGCCTAAATTTCACCACACAATATATTAGGCCTACACATTTTTGCGGAACAAATTAACCGAATTAAAAAACAGGGTAGCGGTGTGAAAGAGGCCTCGAGACTCGAGAGAACATAGAGAGAGAAAAGTAAACAGTATCGTGAAAACTCAAATTCTCGTCTTACTTGTTGAATTTGAATATATACAGGGTGTCCCGGCTAAGAATAACATCCTTCAACCTGGTAAGAGGGCAACTCATTTCAACAACGTGTAGTTATGTTTGCATACCCTTATTATTGAAGGGGCTGAGATACTGCATGGTGGAAAAAAAATTATTTTTCATTTTTTCACTTGAAGTTAAAAATTTATTTTTTCTGATTGGGGACAAATAGAAAGATGAAACTTGTGGAAAATAAAGTAGGACAGTTGCAGTAAAGCCTGAAAAAATTTTCATCAAAATCGATGCCATAGGGTGTTCAACAAATTATTTTTACCAAAAAAATTGGGTAAAAAAATTCGAAATTTCGTAATTTAAAAAAAAAATGCATTATTAACCTAGTTATTTTTTGTCAGCAGATGATTCCCCTCCACTTCCTCTATAAAATACTCCTCAGCTTCATCTTCCTATCTCATTTAGTTTTTGAGTGAAAAATTTATTTATGAGTCGACATTCAAGGTTAAAATTTTTACAAATTTTCAAAGTCAAATTTTTATGAATTTGTATTCATTAGAAAAATTCTAACTCAAAAACTAAAAGAGATAGGAAGATGTTGCTGAGGAACATTTTGTAGAGGAAGTAAGGGGAATAATCTGCTTACAAAAAATAACTAGCTTAATATTGCAAATTTTTTTTTAAATTGCAAAATTTCGAATTTTTTTGATAAAAATAATTTGTTGGACACCCTATTGCATCGAATTTGATGAAATTTTTGTCAGACATTACTGCAACTATCCTACTTCATTTCCCACAAGTTTCATCTTTCTATCTGTCTCCAATCAGAATAAATAAATTTTTAATTCCAAGTGAAAAAATGAAAAATAATTTTTTTCACCATGCAGTATCTCAGCCCCTTTAATAGCAAGGGTATGCAATCATACCTACACGTTGTTGAAATGAGTTGCCCTCTTACCAGGTTGAAGGTTAAGATTCTTAACTGGGACACCCGTGTAGTGAAATTTTAATACGCTTACATTTCACATCCAAGTAGAAAGAGTTGCTTTCTCCGTTCCCCTCGGAATTTGTGGCCACGCAGCTGTATAATCCGCTATGCTGACGGGTAACTTTTTGCAAAACTAGCGTTTGATTGGTAATCAACGGACCGACGATCAAGCTGTTGTTCAGAAGCACGCCCTGAAATGTGAAAAAATTTATAAAATTTATGCTGGGGAGAAATAGGTTGAGAATTTTTAACGATAAATTAAACTCGACCGAATCTGGAACGTGAAAGAGAGAATTCTGTCGAGCTGCGAAACTTCACAGTGTAAAAAGTTCATTACGGAATTAAGTTTTAATTTTGCTCCTTAACCGTTACACCAGGCGAGGGCGAACGTTTAAAAATAAGAAGCGAATTCGGTATTAAAAGGGGGCATCTGAGGAGAACTTCTAAAAATAAAGTTGAAAAAAGTCTTTTGCAGAAGTTATAGCCTAGATATAAAATGTAAACATATTTTTTTATACTTCACCCCTCTGCCATGAAAAAGACAGGAAACATACTTAATTTTAGGATGAGATAAAAAAACGAGTGGATTCTTAAGAATAGGTATTTATTCTCAATTTTTTTTAATACACGAGAGAATTGGACTGGATGACTTTTGCTGTAATAATTCCATTCAATACTCATCTAAGCGAATAATATTTCAACGTTTTTCTCAAGTCTTGAACTATTTTTATACCGCAAGTTTGAGCTAAACTACGAAACACGAGATTGACGATTAAATTAAAAACTTTACAAGCATTGATTATTTTCTTCTCTCCGTCTTTCGACCGGTTTTACTTCTTTTTTTCTTCTTTTTTTTTCTTTTTTTTGTCAAGTACGTAGACAACAATGTAATGAAGAAAAATGTAATGTCGGAGCTTTTGAACTTTTGAAACGTAATGCTTTTTTTATCAACCATCAACTAATAAGAAACGTAACGTGAAACTAACATTCAACTTCCACATCACTTTGAGCACTGGTAAATTGGATTTTATTTTGCACTCGAAGTACAAGTCGATGCCTTCCATGATGGCGCTGCTGTTCAGATTCCTGCCAAGTTCCAGAACAGCGTTGGGTTTATCTGTAAAAATTAAACATACAAAAAAATTAATTAAACGTAGATTAAAAAAATTGTGGATTTTTTTCGGAAATTAATTAGCAATTATTTCCAAAAATGAAGTTTCTGTCAACTTTTTCGAAAATAAATTTTTAAATTGAAATATCCAACCAAATATGAATTTTGAACTGACAATTGACGATTTTTGAACTTGAAGTTTGACAATTTTTGGAGAAAAAAATGATTTCTGTTTTTTTGAAAAATAAAATAATTTAAAAATTAGAAGAAAACAAAATTCCGTGGATTTTTTTAAAAATTGATCTGCATTTATTTTTTAAATTTTTTTTAAAAATAAAGTTTGCATCTACTTTTTCATAAATAAACTTTTTAAATTGAAGATTAAATTCGAACGTGAATTTTGAATTTACAATAAAATTGAAAATTTTCCAAAATTAAGCTGCATAATGTTTAGAAACAATTTTTATTCGCAAATTCTCTCGATTTTTTTTTTTTTTCAAGAATAACAAAAGAATAGAAAATAAATTAAATTGATCTTTTTTTAATACCTACCTATTAAACTCGAATGTGAATTTTAAAAGGAAAATTAACCAATTTTTGAAAATAAAGTTCGAAAGTTTTCAGAAAAAAAAATTAAAAATTTTCTTACTACAAAAAAAATGGCAAATTTTTCAGAACATAATTTATTTCAATGGTTTTAAAAAAAATTGTTTTCATTTTTTTCAGAACCTAATTTACCAGTTAAATTTTTCGTTTTTCCAATTTTTCAAAACCTTGCTACACCTCTTTAATTCTATCCAAGTTTTAAATTTTGAAAAAAAAAATCATCAGAAGGGTGACTAAATTTTTTTTCACAAACTTATCTAATTTGGCAGCTATATAGTTAGTTAGGAATTACATTTCGCAAGGAATCACAACATCTGAATAAAGCTGGTGAAAAAATCACATATTTTTACATATTTCGAGCAAAGAAATATTCACCTTTTTTTTTGTCATTTTTAATACTTAATTGAAATCCAGTCGAAAAAAATTAATCTCATTTTTCATTGTTAATATTTGAGTCCATTGGAAGTATTATTTTTTCAAATTTTATTCGAAAACGATAACTTTGAATTTTTAGAAAAAAATCAAAGTAGATTTTAAAATTTTCTTCAATAACTAAATGAAAAAAATGTCAATTAAAAAAAAAATTTGTCAAACAAATTTTTAAAAATTCAATTTCAAAGTAAGATTTTTCGATTTTTTTTTCAAAATTAATTTCCTAGAGTTTTTTTTTTGGATTTTGTGTACTTTTTCAATTTTTTTGAACAGAACATCTTGACATTATCTATAAAATTTTTCGTTTTCAAATTTCAATTGAAAAATTATTTCGATAACTTTGAATTTTTAGAAAAAAAAAAAAAATTAAAGCAGGTTTTAAAATTTTCTTCAATAAATGAAAAAAATGTCGACTTTTTAAGAAATTTTGTCAAACAAATTTTTCAAAATTCAATTTCAAAGTAAGATTTTTCGATTTTTTTTCAAAATTAATTTTTTACAGTTATTTTATTATTATTTTTTTTGCATTTTGTGCATTTTTGAATTTTTTTTAACTGAACATCTTCACATTTTCTATAAAATTTTTCGTTTTCAAATTTCAATTGAAAAATTCTTTCCATAACTTTGAAAAAAAATTAAAGCAGGTTTTAAAATTTTCTTCAATAGATGAAAAAATTTTGTCAAACAAATTTTTTAAAATTCAATTTCAAAGTACGATTTTTCGATTTTTTTTTCAAAAATTAATTTCTTATAGTTTTTTTTTTGGATTTTGTGTAATTTTTCAATTTTTTTGAACAGAACATCTTGACATTATCTATAAAATTTTTCGTTTTCAAATTTCAATTGAAAAATTCTTTCGATAACTGAATGGTGTAATTTTAAAAGGCGCTAAGTGCCAAAAACATGTTTTCGAGATAATCGCGTTTAAATGTTTGCATAGCTTGGAGATTTATAGGAAAGGTTGAAATGGTGAAAATGTTGGTACATAGCATACTTTGAACATGTCATCATCATTTTGAGCAAAAATCGAACCAATATCAGCATTTCTGAATGATTTTTAGGTTTTTCAAAAAGACGCATTGAGCATTAAATTTAATTATAATAGTGTTTATTCTTGTTTAGTGCCTAAAATATTGAAGATAGGCAAAAAGTAAAAAGAACCTTTTTGAAAGGAAATTTAATTTTTTACACGATAGATCTATTTTTTTATTCATTCAAAGTTAAGTACACATTATTTTCTCTAATTTCAAAAAATTGATAAATTTTCAAAAATTGACAAAAATGTTTCATCTTTCTCGCATAGCTCCTGAAATATTGAAGATATGCGAAAAGTGAAGAGGACCTTTTTGATTGGAAATTGAATTTACTATAATGTTAAAGTCTTAATTTTTTGATTTTCTCAAACTTAGCAAACTTTGCTTATTTGCGCCATCTTTAAAGCGAATTTTGAACTATTTAGAAATAGATATTGATGTCTTTGATAGGTTTAGGTTATGACGGCATGGATATAGTATACCATGATAGCAATAACTCCATTTCGACCAAGATGGCACTTAGCGCCTTTTAAAATTACACCATTCAACTTTGAATTTTTAGAAAAAAAAATTAATTCAATAAATGAAAAAAATGTCGACTTTTTAAGAAATTTTGTCAAACAAATTTTTCAAAATTCAATTTCAAAGTAAGATTTTTCGATTTTTTTTCAAAATTAATTTTTACAGTTATTTTATTTTATTTTATTTTTTGAATTTTGTGCATTTTTCAATTTTTTTTTTAACTGAACATCTTCACATTTTCTATAAAATTTTTCGTTTTCAAATTTCAATTGAAAAATTCTTTCCATAACTTTGAAAAAAAATTAAAGCAGGTTTTAAAATTTTCTTCAATAGATGAAAAAATGTCGATTTTTTAAAAAATTTTGTCAAACAAATTTTTTAAAATTCAATTTTAAAGTAAGATTTTTTGATTTTTTTTTTCAAAACTAATATTCTTTATAAAAATCTTTAATTTTTTAAAAGTTCAATTTTTTGAACTTCGTTAGAAATTTTCAAACTTGGGTTTTCTTAATTTTGAAATTTTGATTTTGAAAATTGCCAATTAATTTTTTTTTTTCAAATATTTAGAAAAATCTGTTAAATTTAATTTTTCTCATCATTATCTTCGACTTTTTCCAAGTTGAATATTTCAGTTCTGTACTTACAGTTTTGGTAGGTAAATTTAGTTTTTTAAATTTTGAATTTCCAATTTTCAAAAACTTCAACTGGACCAACTCACTTCTTTCCTCCCCCTCACAGTAATTTATATTTTTCTTATTTTTTTCAAATACCTATTCAAAACCGACTCACTCCTCCAATGCTTCCTCTTTTTCCCTCTTCTTCAGAAATTTACTCCAAATTCGCTCCAAACAATCCAAATTTTATTTTCAAATCAACCTTACTCGTAACTAATTGTAATAAGCAGAACAAATTCTAACATGGGCACGTCTCGTCGTATGCAAGTACGACAAACGAAAGTACACCGAGCTTAAAGAATGGAATAAGAGAACAGAGAACAGTCGTCGTTGTCAAACGAAATATGATTAATGAAATTAGTTTTGTGTTTTGTAACTAGGTTATATTAAAGTTTACAAATAAGACCAGTCTTCGAGCAGATATTTGAATTATTAAATACGTACGTAGCAAATTAAGTAATTGCAAAATGTTGAATATGTTTTAATTAGATAGGTAGGTACACCAACACCTACATGTGAAACGGTGGAAAATACGACACGGTGCAGTACCTAGTCGTATTATTTACGAGTTTATCTTTTGGCCGAGATATCACGTGCGAGAATTTCCACAATTTATACGAGATGGATAATTGGGTATGTATCGATAAGTTGTCTAAGTTGTTTTCGTTTCTTAGCAGAAATGATTATAATTAAAACACTTCGAGTGACGTGGGAGGAAAAATGTCTGCGAGAAGTTTGACATAAATGGTAAAGATTGCTTTCAATTTTTAAAAAGCTCGAAAAGTTTTTCTGCGATAGGTTTTTTGTTTCTACCAAGTACTTCGGTGGAAGAAAAAATCAATTCTAAATGAGTACATACTTACCTACTTAATCGAAAAATTTCTAATAAGATTTTTTTCTCCGAGATAGAATAATAACGTAAGAAAAAAAATTGTAAAACTTACACGTTACGTTTAATTTCCAAGAGTCTTGAAATGGAGACGATGCTGGTATCGGGGACTCTGCTCGACATATCAACATTTTGCCATCGTCTTGAGGTTCTGGTATAAAATTCAGTCTGCTGATCGTCGAGTTGCCGTTATTGCTATCCTAAGTTTTGAAAAAAAACAACTAAAATATTACAAATTCCATTACGTAGGTGAAATAGTACTTAAAAAATATATTCTCTAATCGAAGTATAAAATGGGATCCTTTTATAAATTCAAGAAAAAACGGAACCCCTATTAAATTGAAGAAAAATTATTCATCAAATTTTAGGACTGATGAATATTTTCCGAGGTAGGTAAATTTTTTCAGTTTCCTTTGAATCAATAATTTTTCCCCAAAATTTAAATTGCAAAAATATCATCAGAGTAACACTAAGGCCCAGTTGTACCAAATTGTACAACTGAGCCTAAGTCCAAAACTAGCTGAGTTCAAAAATTTGAAAAATTGTTTTATTTTTAAATCATTATCAGGAGACAATGATGCATCAGTGTAGTCACTTTTCAAAATGTAAATTACACCCAATTTTTTTTTTTTTTTTAGAAAACTGCCACTTTATTACCCAAACCACTACTTTTAAAATTTTTGGGACTCAGCAAGTTTTTGACCCAAAGAGAGTGATGTTTCAAAAGGTCTAAAAGTCACAAAAAAACTTAATTTTCATAGAAAGTTAAAAATTAAAAAAGTTTAATAATTTCCAACATTTTCATAATATTTGATAGATAAAGAAAACCTCGACATAATACCTCGACAAGACGACATAAAATTCGACCGTCGATTAATTCATCAACATTACCATCCACAATTTTTCTTGATCAAATTTTCTGTTAAGAATATCAAAAAGTGTTTGAAATGATTGAGAAAATGTTTTCTAAATGGGGAAAACCCAATTTCTGCAAAACGAATCTACAAATTCTTCATTTTTTTCATAGCCTTGTTTTTCGATGATTTGTTGATGTAAAAGTCGATCGTCGATCAACTCGTCGACATCAGTGTCTAGTGTCTACACCGTCGATCATTTTTCAGTTGACTTTTTTTATTCTGTCGAGGTGTCGATGGTTTTGAAGATGCATTTGTCGACGTCAAATCCAATGTCGACACATCATCGACTTCACCATCGGCACTGTCGACCATATGTCGACTCGAAATTCGACATCTCAAGAGTGGTTTTGATACTCGCAGATAAAGTGTCTTGGGAAAAGTATATAAGGTTTTGAGGATTTCCTTCATGTTAGCTGGACTCGTAGAAGTTCAGCTGAAGCCTGCAAGGGTTACTCCAGTTCAGTGTCAGGACTTTGACAAATTGTCGAGGTCTTGACTTGAACTTTGAAATTTATGGTAATTGGCATAAATAGCATTGAAAAATATCAGAGATGAAATTTGGGATAAATGTCGATGTCATATCGACCCAAATGTCGAGGTTATTGTCGATCCATGGAGATGTTATTTTCGATGAAAATGTCGACACATCGACATCCGTCACTTTAGGACCTGACACGTCGACGTAAACGTAGACGTCCTGTGGAGCCAAATGTCGACGTAATTTTCGATCCACAGAAGGTCGACAATTACATCGACATTTGGTTCGACAGACCGTCTACACTTACGTCGACGTGTCAGGTCCTAAAGTGACGGATGTCGATGTGTCGACATTTACATCGAAATTCACCTCAGCATTGCTATACGTTTTTTTTTAAATTTCGAGTTTTATAATGTCTGACAAAATATGTACCCCAATATCTTTCAATCACACCAAACCTAACCTAACCCAATCGAGTCGAAATTTCGTTAATTTTTTTCCATTTTGGTAATCGTAAAAGCATAATTATACTATGCTAAAAAAAAGGTAAGAATTTGAAAATTGGTCAATTTTTCATTTTTCTAAAAACGGGAGAGGGATTAGGGGTCACTTAAAATTCAGTTCGGACTTCGGAGAAAAATAAAAAATAGGGAATTATTTTCTCATAAATAAAAAATATATTAGGTATTTTAAGAAATGAGACAAAAAAAAACTAAAACAAAACCTAAAAAAATAAGGAGACAATAAGTACACTCCAAAGTAGACATTTTGGAATCTTAGAACTGGGATTTATAAGAAAAAAATTGAAAACATTTCCAGGGATGACCCTTGCCCCTTATAGAAAAAAACATGATGTTTTTTGAAAATACATCTAGTTTACATCCAGTTTACATCTAGTTTACTGGAAAACATGTAGTTCTACAACTAGTAATTTTCAATAACAAGACGTACAACATGTGCAAATAATTTACAAGTAGTTTTACACGTTGTTTTTTGATGAAAACAACTTGTAAACTCCTTGTACTTGTAGTACATCTTGTTTCTAAAACATCTAGTTGTAATACTGCATGTTTTCCAGTTCACATGTAGTATTACAATTTACATCTTGTGTTACACCTTGTAAACTAGTTGTACTTACTACATGTATGGCATACTTTCGTACTCTTAGATAATGTTTCGCTTAAATTTCATATAACGAAAATCGCTCTTGTGATACTTTGAAGTGTTGAACCTGCTACTAATACTAAAACAGCAGGTACTTCACGTATTTTTGAAACTCGTTGTACTACTAGTACATCTTGTAGTACATCTTGTATTTTCGAACAGGTTTACATGTTGTATTTTACCTAGTACAACTAGTACTTGTATTTTCGAACACGTTTACTCGTTGTACAACTAGTAGTACATCTAGTTTTACTACTTGTAAAACGTGTTCGAAAATACAAGCTGATAAAAAACATCATGTTTTTTTCTATAAGGGTGATACGGTCCATTAACCAGAACTGGGATTTATCAGAAAAAAATTGAAAACATTTCCAGGGACGACCCTTGATATGGTCCATTAACCCCCCTCCCCCCCCCCCCCATTTGAAAAAATTCAATTCAGAATTGCACAATACATAAATTCGCCCCAGCTATGTAGATTTTTTACCCTATAAGAACCCACTTCGACTACACAGTTCGCAAATATCGCAGCCAAAGTCCGAATCCCCATTTTTACCCCGCCATGCTCTTAGCCTAAAATCAATTTTTCATTCAATTCTGGGCGATTTTTGATTTTTTCATAAAATTCACTCTCACACAAACCTACGCTTCACCAATTCGGATACGTGTTTTTGTACGAAACCAACCAGCTCAACATGCAAATACCTCAGGCGTGCGATTTCTTTGAAAAGAAATAATTTCTGCAAGAGCAAATGAGAATTTCAAGGTGCTGTATAAAGAATAAAAAACCAGGCATAAACCTGTAAGCATTTAGATTGTCAAGCTCGGTGATCGGGTCCTTTGAAGATGATGTCATAGTGGTAAAATATTAAGACGAGCTCGCGAACGAACCGTGAAGTCAGATATTGGAAAAACTTGGCTTATTGTATTTTCACCCAGCGAATGGTTTTTGATCGAATATAACGCGTTACAGAAGAGAAAGAGAATGATGGTATTCACAAGAAAAGTTAGGCGTTATCACGCCAGATGAAAAAAAAAAAAAAAAAGACATGGTATTTTCATGTTTTATAAAAAGAAAATCTGCAACTCGAACGTAAGTTTTTGCCAACTTTTTTCATAACATTTTAACGAGTACGACAGGTAGGATAAAAAATATGTACGTAGGTACCACGTTGAAGATTTGAATAGAAATTAAGCTATATTTTTTCGAGACTCCTACACCTACTCGTAAAGGTCCGTCTATTTAACCAAGAGGCGAAAAAAAAAAATCACGTTTTAATTCGACCAGAACAAACAAAAACGCCATAACTTATGCTTTTTACAAGCTGATAAGGACCTCGTTCAAAAGCCCATTCAACATTTATAACACACTCGATGAATTCATCTCTGACCACCACGAATACGGCAGTAAAGTTCATCGTGGCAGTCATGCGTGAAAATAAGGGAAAAAAACGAAACGTTCTGTCCTTTTTTTTTTTTGTTATCAATACAAATGACTCGAAACGGTTTTAAGCCTATACATATCCTCGTAGGGTACCTATCTATAGCTTGTGACCATTCGAAAGGATCGGGCGAAAGCAAAACGTTTAATTAGTTCACTTACCGATTTTTCTAAATTTTTTAATTTCGTATTTCCTTTCCACCAGGTAATTACCGGCGACGGATGTGCTCCGTATACTTGACAAGTGAGCTCGTATTCGTGTCCAGCCGACATTGGTTTATTGTTTCCTTGTAATTTCACCCATAATGGTTGTACTGCGCAACAAACATATAACTTTGTGGTTAGCGGATTACGTTCGAGAATTTTTATACACTGTGTCACGTATTTAATACTTAAATATAAAAATTTTCTACAATGTCGCATTCTATTTCGTATTATTCTGTTTGTTTTTGCTTTTGCTTTACGTAGGTACGAGTACTGCTACTCGTAGACAAGCTGTAGATGTTAGTTACCTACGTGAGTTTTCTGCGACGTAGTGACGTGTATTTTCGTTGTTTGTAATTTCGTAAATGATTAATGTTTTCCTCTCTCGTTGCGAATAACAAAGAGCCAAATTTCCATTAGTGATATTTTGACGAACTTAATATTTCCGATACTTTTGATTGGCTTTTGGATAAGATTTTGGAATTTCTTTACGAGTATCTTGTCAATTTCGAGTTTCATGCTCAGAATTTGCAACAAAAACATTTTAGGGCGGTGTTCAGGGGGTATGTGACTATAATGACAGCTTAATGCAAACTACGTACAATATACTTGAATTTGTACCTACATTTTCAAATTTATTCAGAAAATGTATAATTTTTGATTCAAAATTATATTTTTATGTATTTTATTTGAAGATTTTCGCAGTTTTTGATTAAATTTTAAAAAATTTCTTTGGATGAAAATTTTTCATTTTTTTCGAATAAAAAATATTTCAACTTTCTTAAAGGGGAAATTTTTCATTTTTTTTTTTTTTTTTTTTTTTGTAAAAAAATCTCCCAATTTTTTGAATGTTTTTTCAAAATTTTTGTAGGATAAAATTTCTCATGTTTTGGACTGTAAAAATATTTTTCATCGTTTTCATTTTAATTTTTTTTTAAAATTTATTTCTTTTTTTTGAAATAAAAACTCTTCTAACTTTTTATATTGAAGAATATTTTTGATTTTTTTTTGGGAGGGGATCTTGTTTTGCGAGTATTTTACAAGTAAAAATAAGAAATCATTTTTTCCTAGAGTGAAAGTAGGTATTGCTCATTTTTTTAGGGGAAAAAAATTTGATTTTTTTGGAATAAGAAACCTTTCAATTCTTTGAATTTTTCTTCAATTTTTTTCATAGAATGAAATTTCTCGTTTTTGGAAGTTTTTTTTTTTGATTTCTCTTTTTTTACATATTATTTTTTTTCCAATTTTTCAGAAATTATAATGCCTATGTAACTTTTTAAAGAGTTGCTACCTTATAATTAAGTTTCAAAAAAAGAAAATATACCTATCTCATCGTCAAAACATTTTTTTCCTTAAAAAAAAGTAACAATGTTTGTCAACTTTCAAGTTTTTAAAAGTTTTTCGTAAAATTTATTCTAATAATTGAAAGGGTTACTAGAATAAGGGCCTCTGGACCCGGAGGCCCTTTTTCCGGAGACTCGATTTTTGGAAGCGTCATGTCATGAACTTCATTCCTACAAAATTTTACTTTCCTACGATCACCCTAGGTGGCACTACGACACAATGTTTATAGCTACTTGGCTAGCTTTTATACAGTGGTGCGTCAAAGATCTGTGTTATCAAATAATAATCGTGCAAAAACGCTTATTGGTAGCTTCGAAATGATCGTAGGTAAGTTTTTGTCATCATTAAAACCTTTACTGACAGCTTCAATCTAAGTCCCAGATCAAGAAAAAGTAATAAAAAAATGGGTGAAAATCAGTCGCTAGAAGAAGGGCCTCCAACACAACTTTTTCAACTCTCAATATCTCCGTTAATAAAAGTTCGTTTCAATCGGTCTTTATCTCATTTTGTAGCCAACAGTTCAACCTACAAATAATTTCAAACCCGAGATTGATACCTAAAATATTCGTTGAGATATTTACATTCAAAACTTTAAACGCGTTATTCTCAAAACTATGTTTTTGGCGAGGGGCCCTTATTCTAGCGACCCTTTCAATTGTAGGTAGGTAAAATTTTGTTTAATTTTTTAAGGGAAAAAAATGAGTTTTTCCCACAGAAAAAATCAGGCTCCGAAACATTTTTATACAAAAGCTTTTTAGGATTATTTAGGTATTTCTTTCTCAAATTTTTAATTTCTTTTTTAAAGAAAAAATAAATAAATTTCAATTTCTATTTTTTACATTTAAGGCACCTCAAATAAAAAAATACAAAGTTTTTTTGAGAAATATACTTAAATCCTTATTTAAAGACAAATAAAATCTCATGTTTTTTAAAAAGAAAACTCTCGGTTTTCAAAAAAAAAACTTATTTTTTTGCAGAAGAAGAATATCTGATTTTTGTGCATTTATTTGTGTTTTTTAGAGTAAAAAAATCGTATAAAATTTTTTAAAACAAAATTTCCGAAAGTTTTTCCTCTCTAAGTTCTAATTTTTTGCGTAAGAAAATTTACATTTTTTTTTCAACTACTTAGGTAAGAAAATTCTTAATCATTTTTTGAGCAGATTTTTTTTTGAATTGAATACATAATTTAATTGAATCCCTCATTTTTTGTGGAAAAACTTTCAATTTTTTAGAAAAAGATCGCAGCATTTTTTTTGGGAGGGAATTCTAATTTTTTTTTCGGAATAAAAATTTCTCAATTCTTAGGGGGAAAATTCTTAAAAGTTTTGTTACGTATAGCATTCGAAGTTGTTCACAGTTTTATTCCGCTACTTGAATTTTCAATGGTGCCACAAGCAACCGCTTCATTTTGAAAAAAAAATTTGGAAATTTCAAATTTTCAAACTTTTACATTTTTTTTTCTGTTCGAATTCAGCAAAGGTGATCTTTTTCATATGAGAATTAATTTCCAATTTTTTATTTTTCCTCCCAGTAAATTTCAACTGCTGTCTATGTATTTGCCATCTCCTGATTTAAAAAAAAAAAAACTGAAAACTCTCCTACTTTTGCTTTTTTTTTTGTCTGTTTTAAGTTGTACTTAATTTTTGAAATTGTGCCTTTTCATGAGAAATAATTCCCATTTTTTTATTTATCCCTTCACTGAATTCCAAGCGACATTTTTAGTGCACTTAATTTTTTTAAAAAAGGAATTGAAAATTCTCCAACATTAGTATTTTTTTGTTGTTTGTTTCAGGTTTGAGTTAATTGAAGTTGTTCCGGGCTTTTTAAAAAAATTACGTTAATTCCCAATTTTTTATTTTTCATTTTTTTTTTTTTTTTTTTTTTTTTTTTTTTTAGAATTGGGGCGTCTTAAGGATCAATTGAAACCAAGTTAGGAGAACAATAAAAATTGGGAATTATTTTCCGGTGAGAGGAAAACATAGGTATCTAAGTTCTACGTCACCAAAAAAAAACAAGAATTTAAAAATCGACCAATTTATTCATTAGGAAAATTTTTCAAACGCTTACGTTCTGTTTGAAAACATTTTATTTTTCACAAAATCATAAATAAAAAATCCTACTCAATGTTTTTTTTTTTAATTTAGGAAAAAAATTTTACATACAATTTTTTTTTCAACTCTACTTCAATAATTTTTATAGATTCTTCCATAATTTTCTGAAAATTTTTAGTGACAAAATACTTTTTTGTTTTTGTAAAGATTTTTCTAGTTGAAAAAATTACTCACTTAAAAAATTGAAATTCTTACCTATACTTTCTATTTTGTAATAATGGATGATTGCGAAGTCTCAAGTTTGAATAATATTGTCCCTTCAAATTATCAAATACTGCAACTGGTTTGACAGTTGTGTATGTTTGCAACTGGTTTGACAGTTGTGTATGTTGGGTCTCAGTACAGCAAAGAGTAGGCGAATTGTTCTAACCATTAAATTACCTGCGTCATTCTCATTATTTTTGAACTTTTTTTTAGAACTTTTCAGCCCCTTTCAATATAAGAAGAGTGATTTTGGCCTTTGGGAAAATGTGAGAATGATATGAATTTGAAACGTTCGCCATTAAACGAAGATACTATTTCACCTCCTCCTACGGAACGTTTTCCAGACATAATAATACCTACGTAATCTTCTTACGGAGTACAGACCTGTATCAAATCACCTGCACTATTTCACGACGCCAACGAACTGTTTTGAATTTTATGAGAGATACGTTTCGAAAATAATCACCCTAATCAGGCAACTCTCTGAGGTATAATATTGCCAAAAATGTAAGCAAGTTCAGTAATATTTATACGGCGACATCAGACCGCGTAAATCCACCTAAAAAAAAATCCTCGCATCATTTCCAACTGTATTTTTCTTTTTTCTTTTTACAATATAGTCGGAGGTTTTTTTTATATTTTTTATTCGCAACATAATTACATTTTTTTCGTATTAAAAATGACAAATTATTCCAGTCAAAACATTTTGTATTGTAAGGGAAATAGCTCGAATGGCTTTTCAGGATTTTTACGCGACTAAACAGAAATTTAATATCCAATAAGTTCGTTTAAAAATATAACTCGTGTAAAAAACTACTCGAGATATTGAATTTCAAACAAAATAAAAAATATAGCTTTTGCTTTGTACATAAATTAAGCACCGTGGAAAAAAGATCCCTTTTATATTCAACACCGCGTCCCTTTCATTTGGTATACTTACTTACTCGTTTTGCAACAAAACGAATCTTCACGTTGACTAATAGAGAAATGGCGAAACGTCGAATAATCCTACGAAGTTTTAGATCATACAAGAGGTTTTCTTTTGGTTTATGTTTTTCTATTGATTTGCTATTTTTTTCTTCGAATAAGCAGATGAAGGTATTTTTTTTTTTTTTTTTTTTTTTTATTGAAATATAACCACAGAATGAGACTTTCACCAGATTATTCTATTTTTATAGCTTTATATATAGTTTATAACATAAAGAAAGTTCTGATATTTTTCATTACGAGTGCTAAGCTCATTCAACAAAAATCTGAATAACATTATGACAAAACTCAAGGTAAAACTGAAAAAGCACTGAACATGACATGACAAAAGACAAACGCAGACGTTTTTGAAATTTTCCATACCTTTCGTTACGTATACTCGTACTTTGGAAAATTCAAATTTCTTATTCACGCTTCGATTATTCTCATTTCCCTCGTACCAATGGCAGCATAATCAAAAAGAAGCGTCCTGTTACGATCGTTCTCGTAAATCCTAATTTTTCACACCAACACCCTCAAAGTATCTACCTAATTTGCTACCCCGGCAACCAACAAGGATCTGGGTAGATTGAAGTATAATCATGTAGGTAATTCGGCTCGAGTAGCGGGATCTTTTGAGAGATATGGCCTCTTGGGAGACATCGTTGCGTCGTGACCCCACTAGGCGGATTTTAATTTCAAAAAAAAGAACAGGGCCGTGTACCTGCTTCTGATTATTTAACGTACAGTGGTGTTAGAAGTGACATTATTTCTTTTGAGGGGTATGAATGAGTAAAGTGGAAAGTACAAAGCATGTATGTACTTGTAGATTATGTTTTCTCGGCACGAGCTTCAGGTGCAATTTTACTAGAAGAAGGGGGAGAGAATAATTTATAAAGAGAAAAATGCTCAAAATTAGAAATTTCCTTAAAAAAATGAATAAAGAAAATAAAGAACTTACGTAAGAAAAGTATTCTTACAGTAAATCCTCTTTCAAAAACACTTTCTCAGGAAAAATTACTTGAAATAATTGAAAAACAAATTTCTCAATGAAAGAAACCTTTCTGATGAAAAAATCTTTCTTAAAAGAATTCAACAAAACAATATTCATTTGAGAAATAAAATTTTTCGGAAAAAAAATCACAATGTTACCAAAAAATACTGTTAAAAAATCCTTTCAAAGCAATTTTTTTTTTTTTTTTTTTTAAATTTTGGAGCAAAATTAATTTGAAAAAATTAAAAATTTTTAGAACAAACTTTTTAGAAGTTTTAGCTTTTTTTTGTGTGTGTGCCTTTTTTTGGGGAAAATTTTTTCCAAGACTTTTTTTTTTACAAAAATATTTTTATTTTTAAATAGGTAAAGATTTTTTTGAATATTTTTCTTTAGGAAAATAATTTTACCCATTTTTATTATTATTTTTATTTTTTTATTCTTCTATAAATTTTTTCGTTCTAAATACTCAAGATTTATTTTTTCAACAAATGCGTTGAGAATAATTTTTCCAACAATTTTGTATTCATTTGAATTTTTTTTCGTGATTTTTTGCCAATTTTTCAATAAAATTTTTGAAAAAAATTTCAATTTGACTTGGAAAATTTTTTGGGCAAATTCCTTCATAGGTGAAATACTCCTCTCAAGTTTTTTCTCCTTATTTTCTTGACTAAAAAATTTTTAAATGAATTTTTTCAAAAAAAATAAAATAAATAATAATAATAATAATAATAATATAGAATTGAAAACCTCCAAAAAAAAAAAATAAAGATGAAACATTGAAAAAATTATTGTTGAATTTTGGATTTCAATTCAATTTAAAAACATTTCAATTTTTCATTTCATTTTTTTTGTGGAGGTAACTGAAAAATTTGAAAATACCTACCTACCCGAGCAGCACACTCGACAAATTATCGAAATAAAAAATCGACAGAATATCGAATTCGATAAAGTGTCGCGTTAGTTCCGCATAAATCGTGAAATTATCTTTCGATATATAGATAGATTATCCACGAATTATAGTTAGAAAAAATTTCGAGATTATAGTAAGATATTTTATCGATAATATATCTATAATATCGAAAGATAATTTCACGATTTAGGCGGAACTTTTGCGACACTTTATCGAATTCGATATTCTGTCGATTTTTTATCGATTTTTTATTCCGATTTTTCGTCTTTTACTAGCTTGTTTCTATAATTAAAAATCATTAATTAGCATAATTAATACATTAAACTATGCCTAAACACATTATTCATGTTACGGTAAGAGGATCATTTCAGAAAAAGTCAAAAAAAATTGTAAAAAACCTGCCACCCGTGGGGCTTACCTCCTGCATGGTAATCCTCTTCCTTAACCACTATGCCATACCTTATCGTTGAGAAATTAGCAATAAAACGCTTATAATAGGCAGTTTAGTACTTCCAGACGTGTTGGACTTGGAAAAATTTTCACCAATTTGGAAATAATTTCAAATATCGTCACCAAATCGTTGAAAAATCGTTCGACAAATTTCAGATTATTTGTCGATAATGTAGTTTCAAATATCGCCACAAAATCGTTGAAAAATCGAATTCGAGGAATTTCATATCACGTGTCGATAATATAGTTTCAAATATCGTCATAAAATCGTTGAAAAATCGAATTCGAGAAATTTCAGATTACGTGTCGATAATAAAGTTTTAAATATCTTCACAAAATCGTTAAAAAATCGAATTCGAGAAATTTCAGATTATTTGTCGATAATATAGTTTCAAATATCGTCACAAAATCGTTAAAAAATCGAAATCGAGAAATTTCATATTACGTGTCGATAATATAGTTTCAAATATCTTTACAAAATCGGTAAAAAATCGGATTCGATAAATTTAATATAATCTGTCGATAATATAGTTTCAAATGTCGTCAAAAAATCGGTAAAATATCGAAGCCGAGAAATTTCATATAATCTGTCGATAATATAGTTTTAAATATCTTTACAAAATCGTTAAAAAATCGAATTCGATAAATTTAATATTCTTTGTCGATAATGTAGTTTCAAATATCTGCACAAAATCGGTGGAAAATCGGAATCGATAAATTTAATATTCTTTGTCGATAGTATCGTTGACGAATATCGTCATAAAATCTTAATAATATCGAATTCGATAGTTTTTAGATTTTTTGCCTATGAAGTTGTACCGATAAATCTTTATAATATCGTGAGAACATCTATAGATTTTCAAACGATTTTTTATCGATACGTTACATCTTCCGATATTATCGATCGAGTGTGCCGCTCGGGTATTATTCACAATAATAATAATTTAATTTTCTTGAAATTATACAAAAATTTAATTTTTGCTCCTTCCTCCAAAAATACTTAAACAATTTCTTACAAATTAAAAAGGTTTAAAAAATGTTCTTTAACAAAATATTTTTTTTTTAATGAAACCTAATTTCCCAGCCAACATTTCATAAATTGTACATTTTTAAAGAAAATTTGAAAAAAAATCAGCAAGAAATTAAAAAAATTCACCGTTGATGTGATTTTGTAAAAAATGTCAGTTGATAATGACAGAAGTGTGAAAAAAATTACTTCTCACAGTTGTGCAAATGAAAAAAATTCCCCGTAAAAAAATTACTTACTGTTTGCAATAAAATTTTTAAAAATTGGAATTTAATTTTTTTAATGATTTTTTTCTTTTTTTACAAAAGTTTATTAATTCTGAAGAATTAACAACAAAAAAATTGGAAAAACTCTAATTCAAGAAATATTTAAAAATTAGTTTACGAAAAAAAAATGTGAAACTGTTTTTCGACAAAAAAATTATTTTTCAACTAACTAGGTAGGTATATCAAAAATATTTTTACAATTTTTTTTTTTTTTTTTTTTGAAGTGATAACACAAATTACAAAAGAACTTCAAAAATTGTTCAGGACAAAATTGAAAATTTTCGCCCTTCTCATTCACAATCACAAATATTGCAGAAACAGGCGCAAAATATTTCTTTCTCCACAAAGCAGTTTTTTTGCTCTGAATTTTTTTAAAAGTGGGATCACTGAATACGAAAGAACTTCAAGAAAACAAACGAATTCTTTTCTTACATTTTCCCAGAAAACCCAATTTTTTGGAAATTTTCAATTTAAAAAAATCAGAACAGAAATCTCTAAGAAAAGAAAGACAAATTTCGAGTATTCATAGAGAAGAGAAAAATTCTGCAAGGACACTTCCAAAACTGACCTTAAAAGAATTTCAGAAAACCGAAAAATTTTTCCAAGATACTTCTCAAATTGAAAATTTTCATTAAGAACTTTTGCAAAAAGAGTCGCTAACTATTTATGTCTCTCCACAAAGCAATTTGTGATTTGTAGTTTTTTTTTTTTTTTGTTTTTTTTTTAAGTGATAACACGATTATAAAGAAACTTCAAAAACGACTCGATCCTCTTCTCCCATGTTTCCAGTAGAAAAACTTATTTTGAAAGTTTTTTAATAAAAAATCACAGTTAGGTATAAAATGTTTTTAACAAAAAAAATATTATGCCCAAAAATTCTCTTGAATTTTTTTTTTAAAATATTCAAAAAACTTTCTCCTCTCTAGAAATAATTCTTGGGAAAATCTCACTATAAAAAATCAAAAATTCCTGTTCATAAGGAAAAATCTGGTGGAAATCGAAAGAAATTAATCTTGGGATGAAATACTTCTAGTAGTAAAATATTAAAAATTCCCTCGCTAAAAAAAAAATCGTCTCAGCAAAGAAAACACCCCTTGAAAAAAATTTCTGCAATAAGATTTTTCAAAAGGAAAATCACTCGCTGCAAAATATTTCTCTCAGCAATAAAATCCTTCGCCCAAAAATATCCTTTTGAAAACGAAATGCTCTGGAGTAAAAAAACTCGTCTCAGAACAATCAACCTTTCCTTCGATTTATTAGAACTAAGTCCAGGATAAATTAAAATAATAACTCCGCCAACGCACCCCAGACCTCACACATCGACTTGGAAAGGGCCCAGGCTCCAGGGTCAGTGCTACCAAAAACCACACGGTGGTGCCACACACCTGAATGGATTTTGGAACGCGTTCGCTGCCTGGTTGGTCGCCCAGTGTATAGGTAGGTCTAGGTACACGATACAAAAAGCTGATAAGATTAGACCGGAAATAAATTCGGTTAAATGTTTACAACGCGAACCATTCAAACGGTCGATAAATTACAGATCGGAAGCGACGTTTTAGCGTTGCCCTCGTGGGAAAAAGAATAAAAACCGCAGTCGCGGCCGCAGATCGCGCGCGGTAATATCGCGTGGTAAACGGTCGTAAATAATTGTTGTTAAATGAAATGAACTTTAAAATCTAATTACGTAGTTTGATGAACGTGAACGTTAACGTAACACGGTGGCGTTAGAATTATACCAGAGTAGACGTAGAGATTACTTACAAATCATATTTATGGTCACGGTCGTCGATAAGGGAGCAGATAAATTGTTGTTGCCCGCTTGACAGGTATACACAGAGTTCAGATGACTTCTGGTTATTTTTTTCAACTTCAGTACACTCCTGACTCCGCCATCGGTCAGTTGCTCGGTCGTACTGTCCAAAAGCGCGTTTTCGTTCCACCAGGTAACTTTTGAGGCAGGCCAGCCTACGAATGGTAAAATAAAACAAAGGGTTAGGTTAGAGTACAGACATCTGATAGAGGCGTGACCTACTGTTTTTGGATATTTCAGTTTGAACAAAAATATACCTATTTAAACTTTGAAAATAATTGTGTTTTTTTAACTTATATTTGATGTGCAATTTCTTAAATGATTTTTTGAAAAAGTTTGAAGGAAGCAGTTTTTCAAAAAGATTCCAAAAAATGAAGTTTGAGTCGAAATTTCAAAGCCGAATTTTTCAAAATTTTCCATCAGAATTTCTTTTTGAATTTTGTTTTAAAAAATAAATTTTTAAATTTTTATTTGTAACTTTGATAATTTTTTTACATTTTTGTTAAAAATCAAAAATTTTAAATTTTAATTTATTTTTTTAGATTTTTGTTAAAAACTAAAAATTTTAAACTCAAGTTTGCCTGCAAAGAAATTTTCTCAATTTTAAAGATTTTGATTTACAAAAAAAAAAATTAAAAATTTTAGAAAATTTTGAAAAATGCTTCAAACACAATTTAGAGGGACGTCGTAATACCTACTTCAGATTTATAAAATTGATTTTTGACCCCTGAACCGAAATTTAGAACAATTTATTGCCAGCCTAAACATTATTTATCAACTGCAACAAAAACTTGAAAATATATTATTTTTATAAGAAAATCGAAATTATTGTTTCATGGTAAAATTTAATAAGTTTGATTCCTAAGGAAATTTTTTAGAAAAAATTTGGTGGCGAATTTCCTGAAATTGTTATTTGATCAATGGTAATTTTTAGAAATCGGTATCCGAACCAAACATGAAAAAGTAGTCAGATTTTTAACAAAAGTTGTTTATAAAATTGGTTTTTAAGCTAAAATTTATTTGAAAAAAAAAGATTAAAAATTGGATTTTGAACAAGGTTTCTTAGATTGCTGTTTGAGCCAAAATTGAATCAAATCATTTTTTAAATCGAATTTTAAAAATTCATTTAAAACAAAAATCTGTGGTTTTTAATAAACTCAAAAAAATCGAAAATTCATAAGAAAATTTTTTTTATGAATACCTATAAAAATTTCCTGAAATTGTTATTTGATCAATGGTAATTTTTAGAAATCGGTATCCGAACCAAACATGAAAAAGTAGTCAGTTTTTTAACAAAAGTTGTTTATAAAATTGGGTTTTAAGCTAAAATTTATTTGAAAAAAAAAAACATTAAAAATTGGATTTTGAACAAGGTTTGTTAGATTGATGTTTGAGCCAAAATTGAATCAAATCATTTTTTAACTCGAATTTTAAAAATTCATTTAAAACAAAAATCTGAGTTTTTTAATGAACTCAAAAAGTCGAAAATTCATAAGAAATTTTTTTTTATGAATACCTATAAAAATTTTCAAATAGGTATCCACTATCTACTTTTCAAAAATTTGAGAAAAATTTTCATTTTGAATAAGTAAGTATTCAATCAAAACTAACTAAATAGGTATGTCCTTGAACAAAAAATTGAAAACTTCAACAAAAAACTCGTGAAACTGTTTGAGCGAATTTTTATTATTTTTATTTAAATTTGAAAAAAAAAACTCATAAGAAATCGAAAAATTATTTTTAACGAAAATTTAAAAAAAAAAAAAAAAAAAATCGTTTTTGGGGTGGGTGAGGAGGGGAGAGAATTTGCAAACGTTTTGCTTGTACCTGCCCGTGTAGCAATTGTCGACATCGACATTTATGTCGACAAAATTCAGACACATTTTTTTCTCGGTTAACGATGAATTAAAAATGATATTTGAGATTTAAAGTAATGTTCTATGTTAAACATAACTGTTCAATCAAAATTTTTGAATTTTTCTCAGTATTTTCCTATTATTTAGAAAACGTTGTTTTTCTACATAGACAAGTCGATGTAAAAATCGATACTCGATAAACGCATCGACATTTATGTCGACAATTTCTGCCAATTAAATTTACAAATTTTATATCTAAAAAGAACTAAAAACAATTAATAAGAACATTTTAAGCTCAGGAATAAATAATTTTTGAAAGAATCACAAAATTTTCTTTTTTTTCAAAGTTTTGAATAATACAACGACTTGTCGAGTTATTGTCGACATAATTGTCGATGGTCGAATAATGCATCGACTTCACTGTCGACAGTGTCGACCAGAGAAATTTTAAGTCGAGATAGTGTCGATCTAATTGTCAAGGGATCGACTTGACTGTCGACGTCTTGAGGGTGATTGTGATACTCGCAGATAAAGTGTGTTGTGAATTAGTACATAAGGTCTAAGAATCATCTCTATGTTAGTTGGACACTCGCATGTGTCCAGCTACAAAGGTGGCCTCAATGCCGCATATTTGACAAAAAATGTCTAAATGTTGGCTTGAACACTATTTTTGGTGTAATTTTAATATATACTTATATTGAATATTTGAACTTAGCATATTTTTCAAAATCTCACCATTGCAAATGTCGATGTGGATGTCGATATAAATGTCGACACATCGAAATCGGTCACTTTTCGATGTGTCGACATTTATATCGAAATTAGCATCGACGTTGCTACACGGGTGGTTGCCAAAAATATGGGAAAAAATGAAAAGTTTGCAAAAATTTAGCTTCTGACATTTTAAACAGCATTTTTCAACTGAAATTGACGTTTGAGCCAAAATTTATTTTAACAAATATAAGTTGAATTTAAAAAAAATTCCATCAGACCTTTTTGTTCCAATAATAAAAATTTTAAAAAATCTCATTTGGAGAAAAAGGAAATGAATTCATGATTTTAAAAATTATAAAAGTCATAGGTCTAATTATCTTGAAAACATTTGAACAATTTTATAAAATTTTCGCTTGATTTATTTTTTATTATTTTTAACTAACAAAATTGAAAGAAGGAATGTTCGGTGAAAATTTTTCAAAAATTTAGCTTCAAACAGTTCTTAAACAATACTACTAAAATTGATGTTTCAACCATAAACTTTATTTCATAAAAAATAAAAAAATCTTCTACCTACTGTTTTTTTTTTTATTTTAATTTTTTTTTCTTATTGAAATCGTTTTTTGGGAAAATTATTATTTTTTCACAAAATCATTCGTGTTTAAACAAAAATTTAAGAAAAAAGATTCTTGAACAAAAATTAGAAAATGTCAACAAAATTTCCTAAAATTGGCATTATTCAAAGGAAATTTGAAGTAAAATCATAATTCTACATATCAGAATTAAAAAATTCTGTTTCCAATGAAAATTTAAAAAAAAAAGTTTCATCTTAGTAAAATCTCAAAACAAAGTTTTAATATATTGTTTCAAGTATAACAAAAAAAAATTGTCATCGAACGTCGAGAAAAAATTTACGAAAATCACGGTCGCCAATCGAATCTGAATTTTAAAAAAAAATTAAAAAATCGAAAAAGACGAAAATGCAAAATTGATTCGAAAATTCATTAGTAAAAAATTCAAAAATTGATAAATACGAAGACGCAACAATGTTCAAAAATAACGAAACGTTAAATCCAATTACTAGATGTGAATATTTTGAGATTATAAACCGAAGATAACAACAATCGAATGAATTTTACCGAATACAAGAATCGAATCTAACGAGGTATAAGAAACGAATGAAACTTGGTATCGAGTCGAAGTTGCAAAGTTGATTCGGGATGATTTTTCTAGAAAAAAAGATGAAGAGAAGGAAAGGTACAGAATTATCTAGAGATAAATGGAATGAAAAAGAATCAAAACGAATGATCGAGAAATTTGTAGAAAAAGATAGAACAGACAAGGAGAAAGAAAGAGAGAAAAGGCTTAGACTGAGACTCGAACCTATCTAAGATAAGAGAACAATAATATCTACGATCTAAAATTAAAATGTCAAATTCCATACGCATCAAAACTGAAAAATATCGAATGATCGGTAACAAATTAATAAAAACTTTCCAAAAGTCAACTTCGAATAAAAATTTCAAAAATTGATGTTGCACCAAAAATTTAATTTTTAAAGACTTGAAATAAAAAGGTTTTTGAAAAAATTCATAGGGAATTAAAAAATTTGGTTTCCTATCAAAATTTTCAACGTACTCGTATTTCTGAAAATATTTCAACACTTTTTAAGATTTAAATTCAAATCTAAATTAAAAAAAAAAAAAAAAAAAATACAGGTTACAAACAAGAGAAATTTTGTTTTTCAACAAGTTGAAAAAAATGTTATGGTTATGAATGGAAAAATTTTTAGAAACATTTTTTGACAAAATTTCCAAAATTGGAGTTTTATCAAAAAATAAATAAATTGGTATTTGAACTCAAATTTAAGAAACTTCATTAAAAATCCTTTTTTTTTAAATTTTGAAAAAGGTATTTATTAATAATTTCATCTTGATCAACATAAACAGTTCTACAACGCGGATCCCAAGAATGTTGTTTGAGCCACATTTTTTCCGACCAAAATTTCAAAAAATCATAAAATTTTTCAAAAATTTTCTTTTAAGAAATTGAACTATTTTTTCTTTTATGAAAATTTTCAAAAACATTTCGTTATGAATTTATGAGTTGTAGTCAATAATTGAGGAGTTTAATATCAAAATGCACTAACTCCATTTTTCAAAATTTTGGGAAATCGCAAAAAACTATACGGCAACTTAGGCCGATCCATAATGAAATGATTACTCGTAGTGCCTTAGTTTTAGTACGTTTTTGCATCAAAACGCAGTGAACGACTGTTTTACTTTTATTGAACAAATTTTTGTATTCTGATTTTTAATATAGCTTTTGACGTGTGAAAAAAAGATTTACGTTTCTGCTGATTACAACACTGGATCCCTCGTTGAATTTCCTATAAGACTGTGTTGCTAACTCAAAAAACATAAAAATGGAGTTAGTGCGTTTTGATAATAAACTCCTCAATTAGGTATTTTTTTAAACCAAAAATTTTATAAAATTTGAATTTTGGTCTCATTTCAAAGAATTACTTTGTAATTTTTGAGTTGAATCATTTTCCTATTCAAAAATTTGTAAAAAAAGTGGGGTGGTAATAAAGATGTATGCAATAGGGTGGAATGATTTTGACTTTTTTTCGAAAATCGAAACAGCCTACGGCACAAAAGTTGTGCTTTGGTGTCAAAATGACGTGGTAAAAATTTGAGCCCCCTCGGTCAATATTAACCCATGCTTAGGGGGTCCAAAGTTTTCAAATTTCAGTAAAATTTCTCATATAATAAAAAAATAAAAAATAAAAATTAACAATTTTTCAAAGGTATAGTCGATGGTAGGGGTCCTCTTGGTGACCCAGAATCCGGTCATCCATCAAAAAATTGCATAAAAGTATAAACAGGGGTTTCCAAAATATCCACATTTTTGCATAATTACATCAAAATCAAGAAATGCGCGAATATTTTTATTTTTTGAGATATGTTGCATATTTTGAGGTTTACATATTTGAAAATATCTTCAAAATGAAAGGGAAGTCCCATCACCACCACCCCTCCATAGAAAATGGGACATTTTGCTATGAAAACTTTGTCCTGTGTTTTTTAATGAAATTACTCATTTTACCTACTTTGTATTAGGGCAAAGTGAAAAAATTATCACTCTAATTACTATATGCATGAGAGCGGTTCATTTTGTGTTGAAAACATCCCATCAGAATATTAGACTCCTTCCTCAAAGGCGCAGGGCGTTAGGGATCCTCAAAGTGGGGTCAGTTTTGGAAAAACAAATTTTTCATGGCAAAATGTCTCATGTTCTAGGGAGGGGTGGTGGTGATGGGACTTCCCTTTCATTTTGAAGATATTTTCAAATATGTAAACCTCAAAATATGCAACATATCTCAAAAAATAAAAATATTCGCGCATTTCTTGATTTTGGTGTAATTATGCAAAAATGTGGATATTTTGGAAACCCCTGTTTATACTTTTATGCAATTTTTTGATAGATGACCGGGTTCTGGGTCACCAAGAGGACCCCTACCATCGACTAGACCTCCGAAAAATTGTTAATTTTTATATTTTATTTTTTTATTATATGAGAAATTTTACTGAAATTTGAAAACTTTGGACCCCCTGAAGCATGGGTTAATATTGACCGAGGGGCTCAAACTTTTACCACGTCATTTTGACACCAAAACACAACTTTTGTGCCGTAGGCTGTTTCGATTTTCGAAAAAAAAGTCAAAATCATTCCACCCTAGTATGCAACCTCTCGAGTCTCGAAGCTTTGATAGCTCTAGAACGACGAGGTTCTTGGAAATAATTTAAAGAGGCGGGCGGGTGGGTGGGTGCGTGGTACAACAGGCAAAAATGTCCATTGTTTCGTCTATTTTTATATTTAGATATACGCCAATTTGTATTAGATTAAGGTGATCGAATCTCGATCATTAATCCGAGCCAGCATCGAGCCTACTCACCTCCAGTTGCAATGCAGGCCACCGTTACTGTTGATCCTTCCTGATATGGGCCTATTACACTATGTTGTATTTCCATGTTTTTATCGTCAATGAGTGTTAATTTATCCGGTGGAACTGGAACACACAAACAACAAACCATACGTACAGTACACGAATATAGAAAATCCATCTTATTTTCGAGTAAAACAAACATAGATATACCAGTTAGGAAAAAAATTAATATTTTTTTTTCAAAGCAATATAATTAACAACCTCGGTGGTGATAATACTGAAAACCATAACACTGATTAAGTACACCCTCGAGGCGTTAACACCATAATACAGCACAACGACAAGCCACCGAACTAGCATTTACAGCGACGTCGAAAAAGAGAAGAGAAAAAAAAATATAAGCAAAAGCAAAAGCTCTCGCACACACCACATGAAACAGAAAGGGTTATGGGATTTAAAGGCGTCGTAATCATTCTCTGACAAGTAAAAAGCCCCCGAACACAAGCCAAAGTCATTGTCTGTTAAAGTGTTGGCGCGAATGTATCTCTTAAAACAAAAGACCGCTGATATTATAAATTTCAAATATGAATAAACCAGCTTAATATACAAGCAAAATGCCAAAACGACGTGAATCTACAGGCGTTTTATTATAGAAAGTAAACCGCCATTCGCGACCGTCGCCGCGAAGCAGCCGCAATAAAACCACCAAATTCGAATAAACTTTTAAAGCGCTGTATAATGCGCCATCCAAACAGTATCGAGACCCAGGCTAATTTTAATCGTTGTTTGAAAAATGGCACGAGCCTCGAGCTTGACCAAAATCCTACGGCCGCAAAAACCGACTAGAATCACAACTTCTATAATGAATGCGATTATTTTACCTCGAATAATGATTTTCAATTATTAATTCAAATGGCAGCCTAAGAAACAGGAGAGGGGTAAATACGTCGAAGAAGATCGTACAAAGCTCATCTTTTATACTGGAAATTCGTCGAATAAAAAATGAGACGTTACGTTTGCTTTTTGCTAACAAAATAATTGTGACATTTTCGGGTATAAACGTTCTCCCAAATGATGATAATCTATTACGTTGAAAAATACATAACAAATTTAGCATATTTCGAGCGGCGGTGATCGAAATACGTAATTTCAGCCAAATTTTAAAAACCAAAACGATATTTTCGTCGGCAAAAATAAAATCCAGATGACAAGTATTTCGAATATTCCTACGTCTCACGTGACGACAAGGTACTTTTATTTTTCGTTATTTTCGTACTTCGTCGTACCGGAAAAATACGCGAAAAATTTAGCACAACTTCTAAGGAAACTCTATACACAGCACACAGAGATATTTTCCCCCTTTTTTTGTCTCGTGTTTTCAAAGTTATGTACGCGACTGAAAAATACTTAGATATTATACCTTTCGATGATACAAATATACGAGAGAAACAAAAACAAAAAAATAAAAAATAAAAAATAAAGAGTAACGAAATATACGCGACTAACCATGACGAGTTTTATTTATTTGTCCCGAAATGTATTAGACTTTGAAATCATTTTTCTTCAAAAACGTTTTGTATATTATTATAAACGAATCGAAAGAGCAATAGAAAAAAGCACATGAAACAATTTCATGGTGAAAAAAATCGTGATATTTGGTACCAGAAACATATTTTGGAAATTTTCTCAAAGTGTAGGCCGCAAATAAAAATCGATTGGAATTTTATTTATATCGATGATGGCTTCAAAAGTGGAAAATTTTCTGCAGAATGCTAATACTGTGTAAGAAAATTTTCGCAAAGTATTTTTTGGAGAAAAAAAAATTTTAATGTTTTTTTGATTGGTAAAATTATTACTTACGACTGTGCCTCTTTGATTGGAGGGGTGCTGATTTGATTTATGTCAAGTTTTTTTTTGTAATTAGTCGATGCTTGAAATCGGTTTTATCAATTTGATTGGTTATAACCAAAAAAAAAAACAAGATTTTGAAAATTGGTCATTTTTTCATTTTTCTATAAAAAAGGTGACTAGAGTCCACTAAATATTTAGTTGGGGTAAAAACAAAAAAAAATTAAATTATTTTCACATAAAAAGAAACGACTCTGGAGGGTCACACAAAAAAAGTTCGAAAATTTGGTAATTTTTCATTGTTTTTCAAAATGGGGGCCTGCAGGCATCTCCTAAATTCAGTTATGAGAAAAATGAAAAATAGGGAATTATTTTCTGATAAAATACCTACCTACAACAACTTAAAACGTCGAGTAAAAAAATATTGCTCGTTTTTTTACCACTCAAAAGTTGGGGGAAATAGAAAATTGGGAATTCGTTCTCACCAAAAGGAACAACTTTCATGGGTTAAAACCAAAATAAAGACAAAATTTTGAAAATTTCTCATTCCTTCCCCCTCCATTTTTCTGAAAAAGGGGACCGACTAGGGACCACTTCAAATTCTGTTAGGGCAAAAAAAATATGGAATTATTTTTTCATGAAATGAAAAAACTTTTGGGGTAAGATTTAAAAAAAATGTAAAAGCTCAAAAGAAGGGCCACCCTACTAATACTTAAAGACACTAAAGATAACACATCTTGGAAACACTCACAAGTGGCGTAACTATAGGGAAGGGCATGGGTGAGTCAGTTCCCTAGCCTTCTATTTTTTATTTTATTCATTTTTTTCAAATAAAGAATTGATTTTTTTCATCAAGAAAGCAGAGATTTTTTATCAAAAAAGTTGAAAAAATCCGAACAAAAAATCCAGTTTTTTTCTAAAAATAATTTGTAGATTCCAATTTTTTTTCCAACAGATATCTTTTGTAGCCAATTTCTAGAAAAAATTGGCTACAAAAGATATTTGTTAAAAAAAAAAAAAAAAAAAAGAATGGAACAAAAATTTTATCAACTTTCTTCAAGTACAAAATTGAAAAATGAATCTCGAATAATCCAAAAATTCCCTTGAAAAAAATCGCAAAAAAATTATAGAAACCTAATAAAAATTCTTAATATTTAAAATTTTTTTATTTATAAATTTTTTAATAGAACTTCACTTTTTTTCAATTTTTTCTTCAAAATTTCCAGTTTTTTTCCTCCAAAAAAAAAAAAAAAAAAAAAATGTAGTTCATTTTGAATTTTAACATTAGAATGTAGCTGGAGCACCAAAGCTACTTCAAAGTTGACCTTTTGTGTACTTTGGCCTTTTGTGCCTATCCCTTATTCCTATTGTAACTAGAAAATTTAGGAATTTTTCGAGAAATTGAGATTCCCCAAAAATGAGAGATATCACTCCAAATAGAAAAACATATTTTTTTGCTCCAAAATATTTCACAATTTTCTCATGAAAATTCACATTTTTTTCATACTATAAGTTGGTAAACAAAAATAGATATTTTTTCTCCAAAAAATACCTATGCAAGATTATTTTTCTTTTTTTTTAAGATTTTTTTTAAAAAATTTTTTCCAAAAAAATTGAAAGATTTTTTACTCAAAAATTTGAAAAATATTATTTTTTCAGAAAAATTAAGAAATTAACATATATACTTCTCCAAAAAACATAATTTTTCCCCAAAATTGAAAGGTTTTAAAATTTTATTCTAAAAAAATTAAAGCTTTCTTTCTGCATTAAAAAAGAGACTTTTCATCAAAAAATAAAAGATTTTTTTTTTCAACTTGAGAATAATTTTCAAATAGTTATTTATCTACTACAGAAGAACTGAAGAGTGAAGCTGTGTGTATTTTTAAATTTTAAATGAAAATCGAAAAGAAAATTTCAACTTTTCTTCAAAATTAGACGACTTTTAGACATTTTGAAACTTACACATATTTGTGTAAATATCTATTTGTTTAAATAACGTGTTTTTTTACATAATAAAAACTGAGAACTTTTTAAAAAGTGGCTCCAAAAAATTTAATGTAACCATTTTTTATCCCAAGAAAATTTTAAAAAAAATGGTTTTCTTTTTCTACGAGAATGCGAGATTTTATGCTATAAAAAAATCAAGAGATTTTTTTCTCCAAAAATTTGAAAAAATATTTTTACTCAAAAAATTGAGATTATGAAGATTTTTTTCTCGATAAAACTAGAAGTTTTCTTTTTGAAAATGAGAGATTTCATCTTAAACAAAGAACAGATTTTTTTGCTATTTTTAGATTGAGATTAATTTTAAAATTTTTTCCAAAAATGGGAGATTTTATTCTAAAGAAAAGAGAGATTTTTTCTTCAAAAAAAACAGACAATTTTTTGATTCTCAAAATTTCATCCCCAACAAGAACGGGATTTCTTTGTGTAAAAAAAAGTAAGATTCTCTTAAAAAAAAAAAAACAACAACAACAACAAACACATTAATTTACTGTCCAAAAGAAAGATTTTTTATCCAAAAATTTGTGAGTTATCAATTTTATTTCAGAAAAACTGAGAAATTTTCTTTTCCAGAGGATTGTACGAGTGATCAAAAATAATTGAATACCCTTATGAAAATTTAAATTTTTTATTTATTAATTTAATATTTTTCTTCTTTTTAATTAATATAATATTTAAGTTAAATAAATTTATTTTGAAAATAAATTAAACTTTGATGTATTAACTTTTATAAAATTAAATTAAATTAAATTTTTAATTAAAATAATTTTAATAATAATACAAAAAATAAATAATTCATAAACAAAGGAAAAAAAAAATTTCATAAAAATCTTAATAATTTATTCATTCATTTATTTATTTTTATTTTTTTAAATTGAAAGTGTTTCTTTCTTCAAAACATTGGGAATAAGTAATTTTCATTTTTTTTTTTTTTTTTTTTTTTTTTTAATGAGAGCTTTCTTTCTATAACAAAATGACTTCTCATGAAATTTTTTTTTTTTTTTAAATAATTGAAAAGTTCTTCTTTCAAAATTAGAGAATAATTTCACTGAAAAAAATCAACTCGATTACTTGTACTCAATCTATTGACAAAAAATTATCGATACTATCGTTACTCCCATCGACTGTCGTCCATCACTGTTAAACTAAGTACGAGTATAAGCTACTCTGAAAATGCACTCATTGTCATTACCTATAGCATTGACTCGAGTATTCTTCAAACTATAAATAAATGCAGAGGTTCGAGAGAGAAAAATGTACAGTAATATTTAATAAAATATAATACATACTTATACGCATACCAAAGCCAAACCCAAGACCATTTTTAACCGCATCAAACCCTAGAGGAGAATTTTCCAAATCGAATAAAACGTGCTTCCGCAATAAAATTATGTATTTCGTACGTATTTTACGGAAACTCAATCACGTAAGTGGTACATTTAGCAGGGTATTAAAACATACCAGTAGAAAAAGGGGGTAAAGTACCTAAGTAGTACATCAAGAGATTCGATAATAATCAAAACAAATAACCTCAGGATGCAACTGTACCTTACGGTTACGTCCCTGGAATGCGATAATTTTAAACGTAATTTTCATCGAACCGACAACATATCGGAAGATTTTTTATAATTCTTCTTCACAATACGTATTTCTCTCTGCGAATGCACGAATATATAGTTAAACCGGTGCATCGGCGAAGAGGTCGCGGAATTCGTTCGCTAATATGGCCAATAATAAAAACGTAAAACGTTGATTTATTTCTCTTGTTATTATGGCAAATCTGGTAAACACGCCAGTATGCTGGCATTTTATAAATAAAAAGTCAACGACAATTTTCATCTTTATTTATCGCCCAGAAACGCATTTCGATTCGTATTTTAATATGTATTACGATTACGAAGCGTCCGCGTCGCGTCGCAGGTTGACGGTGAAGCACAAATGCATGCACTTATTGTCAAGAGTACAGATAATGACGAAACAGTGCAAAATGTCCTCGGGATAGACCTTATCTCGAGCTTACGAAATGATGAATTCATGTCCTAATATTTCGGATCGTTGACAATTGCAAAACCGAGTTGAAAAAAATTTACATTAGGTATTGGAAATGGCAGAATGGCGTAATTATTCGGCCCCGAAGCGATCTATACCTATAGTACCTTACCTACATAAGCCATATACGACAGTGGTTCTCAATTAGTTTTACTCATGTACCCCTTCTTGAAAACAATTTTGCGCATACCAGCTCCTCCCTCCCACCTCACAAAAAAAATTATTAGTAATTGAGCGATAAATAATACCATGGACACTCGTACTTTTTTATGAGGTACATACCTAGTAACTCATGTTTTTTTTTTGAAGAAATTATTTCTTATATCGCGGTATTTTTTTTTTTTTTTTTTTTTTTTAATTTTACAGGAAAAAATTATTTTAAAAAAATCTTTAAAAATTCTGCATAAAAATTTCTTTTTTATTAAAAATCACCACAATGAAAAAAATATTTCAGAATGAAATTATTTAGTCTTATAAAAAATCACGTTATCAAAAGCACATTTGACAATCCTCTTCATGAGAAATACATAAGTAGGTATATTATAACACCCAAAAAATTAAGAAATTATTCTTATCAAAAAAATGATTTTTTTTTAATTAAAAAAAAAAAAAAAAAAAAACACTCGAGAAATAATAAAACAATATTACTCCCAAAAAAATCGAGAAATTGAATTTTTTTTTACTTAAAAAAAAACAAGAATTTTTTCAAAAAATCAAAAATATTCTTCTCTCCAAAATAAAAAAATTCTTACCTACCTATTTCAAAAAAAAAAAAAAAAAAAAAAAAAAAAAAACGAGAAATTTTTTAATAAATGAAAAGTATAACGAGGTTCGGCAAAATCCACAAAAAAAGGGATTCAAAATTTATTTCTGTATTTTGAAAAAAAAAATTTCTCACTTTATTTAATTACAAAATATTTTTTAAATTTTCGAAAGAATTTAAAAAAAAAAATATTTCGAATTTCCAAAAAAACCAACTAAATTATCAGGTTGGCCTCAGTTTTGAAAAAAATCTTTCAATTCTTTGTTAAAAAATTCCTGAATTTCCTCTCGAGCCAAGCTAGAAAACTATACTGAATTTTCGTGAAATGATCTCAATCAAGTATTTTTTATTATTATTATTTTTTTCGAGATAAAAACTTCATTTGTTTGAAAAATATCAATTTTTTCAAAGTAAAAAAATAAGTAAAGATTTTTTCAACTTTATCGGAGAAAAACTCTGTTTTCAGTAAGAAAAAATAATATCTAGGTATGTTAATTTTTTGATGAAAATTTTTTTGAGTTTTCATAGAACAATACGAAGTCAATTTATTTGAATATTAATGTTTAAAAATCTCATAGAGCACGTCGCACTCACAATAACCAGTGCAATAACCAAACCAAAACAAAAAAAAAGATTGGATTTTAATTCCTTTGACTTTAAAAAATCCAAAATCTTTTCCATTCCAAGATCTAAAATCCAAATCATTTTAGAATTGGATTAAGAATCCAAAATCAAAATTCGGATTTTGAGAAATTAAAATCCAAAGTGATTAAAAATCTGCCGAACCCTAAAAAATATTTTTTTTTTTCTAGATTTAACTCCTCAAAAATTAGAATTTTCATTCGAAAGATTTTTCATTCAAAAAAAAAATGAAAATAAAAATTCGTTTTATTCCAAAAAAAAATAAAATACTTATATGTGTACTTTCACTCCGGGAAAATCGAGAAATCTCATTCACCCCCCCCCCCCAAGATTACTGTCAAAAAATGAGAAATTCTATGCTACAAAAAATTAGAAAAAATATCCAGAAATTGGAAGATTTTTTACAAAAAAAAATAATCGAAGCATTTTTCTGAAAAATGATTTTACAATATTTTTACACCAGAAACTTTGAGCAATTTTTTTCTAAAAAAAAAAAATATGATAATTTTAATCCCGAAAAATTGAAAAATTTTCCCTTTAAGCATATCAAAATATTTTTCATTCAAAAAAGAAGAGAACGATTTTCATCTAAATAAAAAAAAAATCGAATTTATTCAAAAACTGAGAAGTAATTACTGCCCAAGCGAAGCAAGGGCGAAAATTTTCAAATAAATTAGAATTATTAGATATTATTTTGAATTAAAAAATATTAATTTATTGAATGAATTTGAAAATGTACAAATTCAAATATTGTATTTAGTTAGGTAACATTAAGCTGTAATTGTGGTCACGTACACCCTGAGAAATCTTCGCCTACCCCTTGGAGTACATATTGTATGTACCACCATTTGAGAAACACTGCCATAGGTACGTTATAAAATACTCAGTTACTCACCTACTACAGTCAAATTTACATTGTAATTCCTCGTCGGCGTTGCTTTAAAATCAACACGACACCGGTATAATCCTCGATTCGATTCTTTGACTGATTGTAACGTTAAAATGGATATGTTTTCGTTAAAACTAAATGATGCTTGAGTACCTAAGCTGTGGGCATCGTACCAATGCTTCGACTCTTTTCGATGATCGAACCTGTAACAGAGAAAAAACACAGTAAAAAAATACATCCGCGAATTTCTCGTCGTGTTAGGCCGATTGATAAGAGGCTTTTTGCTTTTATCCGCAAAAATCCTATCGAAAGCATGTCAACGTACGAGTATGTACTATCTCAAATAATTTTCTCGAACAGAGACTAGTAGATCATGCGAGAAACTAAATCGCAACTAATGTAAGCCGAATGGCGGTGTTTTCCTGTAATAAATGCCAACGTCGATCCCAAGCTTGTCTTCATATTGCAAAAAGGTTACCAGAAATTTTCGATCATCGAATCGTTTTATAGCGTCTTTCAAACGGTGTTATTTCGATAACCTCTACTGCATGTACGAGTACTAATCGAGACGAAGATTTGGGAAATTTCTTCACCGTCCTTTTTTTTCCAACACGATAAAGCGTACTACGAGTATGCCACGTATTAGCTGAAAATTCCCAGGAATTTTTCATTTCGTGCCAGCCTCGTGATGAAAATTTTTCAACAAGTTTGTAGTTTTTTTTTTGTATTAAATTATACTCAATTCGAAAAGCAGAACGTCCAAGTACTTAGGTATAATTATGTGCATTCGTATTTCAATTGATTATTTTTTTTCAATTTCTTCATTAAGAAATTTAACATATTATGAAAACTATCAAGATATTCTAGTATCGAAAAATAAGCATAATGAATTTTTTTAACTTGTTGGCAAGAGTTTTCAAAGGTTGATAGGTATTTCAAAAATTTTCAAAAACTTTACATTTAATTTTTTTTTGAAAAATTGATTAGGTTTAGTGGGAAACTTAGAAAATTAATAAAATTCATGCTTTCTGCCTTAAAGTATTAAACAAGATTTTTTCCCCGAAATTTGACTTGAAAAATGTTTCAATTTTTTTTTGTAAAATTAAACTTTCAATCATTTAAAAATTCGAATATCATTGTTTTTGTTAGATATTCAACTTTTAAATGTTGTTTAAAAATTTGAGTTTTTATTTTCATTTTTTGGAAAATCAAGCTTTCAAAATGTTTTCAAAAACATGACTATGAATGAAAATCAATAAATTTTTTCTTTAAATTAAATTATTGTACCTTTTTTTTTTTTTTTTTTTTTTTTGGAAAATTGGACTTTTACATTTTTTTAAAAAGTTCAACATTTAAAAATTCTTTTTGAAATTGGGAAAAAATCAAAAAATGAAGGATTTTGGTATGTTTAACAAATTCTTGAATTTCGCCATAAGGTAGTTGCACCAGTGGTGGACCCTTATAGTGGAAGTGTCTTATAAAAAACATTCTGGTTTAAAAACTAATAACGTTGGCGAAATGGTGAATATACCAAACGATTCCTTGTGTATTCTACTACAAAATGCGCTATAATTTTTTAATTTTACTTAATTTCTTTGAAAATTACGACCATTTTAAGTGAAAAAATAGAAAAGTCCAGTAGTTGGTCAAGATAATCTAGTAGTTGACCACCCAGTAGTTGGTCACGCGCTAGTAGTTGATCACCCAGTAGTTGGTCAATCAGATTATGACAACGGCTCTCAACCATTTAATTTTTAAAAAAATCAATAAGTATTCGGTAAAATTGTCACTCATTAGCCATGAGAAAGAGAAACTATCATTTTTCATAAATATTTACAAATTTTTTGCATGATCATCCACAAGAACTTTACAAAAATTTCGTAAGTCTAGTACTTGATGAAAATGATCAACTACTGGCTAAACACCATTTTTTCCTTCCAGTAGATAGTCACCGCCATATTTGATAGAATTTTGGCAATATTTTTTATTTTAATGAAGAAATGGAATCTCCAAACTCTTCTGATTCAGGTCCAAATGGTTATATTTCAAGTTTTATTAATCTTGATAGTGTAAAATTCATATTTCGACAACACTTCGGCTTAACAAAAATCTTTAGAATTGGCATCATTTTGAAAATTGTTCTAACAAAAAAATTTCAGACGATCATTATTAATTACTTGAACAGAATTGATTCAAAACTTTTATGTGGTTCTATGCAGAAATGTTCCAGGTTTGCTCTAAAAAAATTTTCTGAAGCTATTTTAAAAATACGCTTAATTATAAACATTTTTCTTCTCAAGTGACCTACCACTGGGTCGTGGCCAACGACTGGTGCAACTACCTTATATCCACTTTAAAAATTCTTCAAAAATTGGGTTTATGTTTGTTTTTTTTGAAAATATCTTTAAACTACATATTTTGGGAAGACTTTGAAATTTTTTGCTTTTTTGGAAAATTCAACTTTCAATTTTTTTTGTTGAAAATTTCAATTTTTAATTTTATTTCAAATTTAGCAACTTTTAAAATTTTCTTAACAACCCGAGCGGCACACTCGATCGATAATATCGGAGGATGTAACGTATCGATAAAAAATCGTTTGAAAATCTATAGATGTTCTCACGATATTATAAAGATTTATCGGTACAACTTCATAGGCAAAAAATCTAAAAACTATCGAATTCGATATTATTAAGATTTTATGACGATATTCGTCAACGATACTATCGATAAAGAATATTAAATTTATCGATTCCGATTTTCCACCGATTTTGTGCAGATATTTGAAACTACATTATCGACAAAGAATATTAAATTTATCGAATTCGATTTTTTAACGATTTTGTAAAGATATTTAAAACTATATTATCGACAGATTATATGAAATTTCTCCACTTCGATATTTTACCGATTTTTTGACGACATTTGAAACTATATTATCGACAGATTATATTAAATTTATCGAATTCGATTTTTTACCGATTTTGTAAAGATATTTGAAACTATATTATCGACACATAATATGCAATTTCTCGAATTCGATTTTCTAACGATTGCGTGAAGATATTTGAAACTATATTATCGACACGTAATATGAAATTTCTCGATTTCGATTTTTTAACGATTTTGTGACGATATTTGAAACTATATTATCGACAAATAATCTGAAATTTCTCGAATTCGATTTTTTAACGATTTTGTGAAGATATTTAAAACTTTATTATCGACACGTAATCTGAAATTTCTCGAATTCGATTTTTCAACGATTTTATGACGATATTTGAAACTATATTAGCGACACGTGATATGAAATTCCTCGAATTCGATTTTTCAACGATTTTGTGGTGATATTTGAAACTACATTATCGACAAATAATCTGAAATTTGTCGAACGATTTTTCAACGATTTTGTGACGATATTTTAAACTATATTATCGACAAATAATCTGAAATTTCTCGAATTCGATTTTTTAACGATTTTGTGAAGATATTTAAAACTTTATTATCGACACGTAATATGAAATTATTGACACGTAATATGAAATTCCTCGAATTCGACTTTTCAAAGATTTTGTGGCGATATTTGAAACTATATTATCGACAAATAATCTGAAATTTGTCGAACGATTTTTCAACGATTTTGTGACGATATTTAAAATTATTTCCAAATTGGTGAAAATTTTTCTAAGTCCAACACGTCTGGAAGTACTAAACTGCCTATTATAAGCGTTTTATTGCTAATTCCTCAACGATAAGGTATTGCATAGTGGTTAAGGAAGAGGATTACCATGCAGGAGGTAGAAGGTTCAAGCCCCACGGGTGGCAGATTTTTTATAATTTTTTTTGACTTTTTCTGAAATGATCCTCTTACCGTAACATGAATAATGTGTTTAGGCATAGTTTAATGTATTAATTATGCTAATTAATGAGTTTTAATTATAGAAAAAAGCTAGTAAAAGACGAAAAATCGGAATAAAAAATCGATAAAAAATCGACAGAATATAGAATTCGATAAAGTTCCGCCTAAATCGTGAAATTATCTTTCGATATTATAGATATATTATCGATAAAATATCTTACTATAATCTCGAAATTTTTGCTAACTATAATTCGTCGATAATCTATCTGTATATCGAAAGATAATTTCACGATTTATGCGGAACTAACACGACACTTTATCGAATTCGATATTCTGTCGATTTTTTATTTCGATAATTTGTCGAGTGTGCTGCTCGGGAATTTAACTTGAATTTTAAAGACAAAGCAGCTTTTAAGATAAGAAAAAATCAAAAAATTAAAAATTTTATCCATTTACCTAACAACATTTTTTAATTTCCAAGAATTTCACATTTCAAAATTTTAAAATAAATTTGACCAAAAGCCCTTGATTTTTAAGATGTTCCAACTTTTCAAGAATCCAATTTTCAAAAAGTTTTTCTAAAATTTTCAAAATCTTCTCAATACTTCACTTAAATTCTAAAACAAGGCAAGAATCCGCTCTTAATTACAAACTATCGACCAATTTCGCTCACCTCTGTGCTATTTAAAGTATTTGAAAGAATCGTCAATAACCGTCTAACGAGGTTTCTGGAGACAAACAGTCTGATCAGTAATCACCAATGTGGTTTCAGAACTGGCCGTTCAACAACAGATCAACTACTCTTTCTCAAAGAATCGATACAAGCCGCATTTCTACAAAAATTCCACGTTCTGGCAGTATTCCTTGACCTCAGCAAAGCATTCGACATAATTTGGAGATACATCATCTTATCCACAATTCACAAGTGGAAAATACGCGGACACCTTGCAAAATTCTTACAAAACGTCCTTTCTAGTAGACAGTTCTATGTACGTATAGGTCTCATACACTCCTTACTTCATCTCCTCTTAAATGGTGTCCCACAAGGATCAGTACTCAGTCCAACACTATTCAATGTTGGTATAAATGGTCTAGCTGAACAAATCCAAGCTCTTATCCAATTCTCAATATTTGCCGATGACTTTGTAATAGATGTGAACCTTGGAAACGAAATGCTACAGAATGCAGTCAACTCTCTCCATCTATGGGCTACACTACAAACAATGGTTTCATGTTCTCTCCTACCAAGACAACGGCCATCCACTTCTGCCGAAACAGACGCTGCTCTCACGAAGTAAATATACATATTATAGGAAATACAGCTATCACAACATCCGATTCAGTTAAATACTTGGGAATGATAGTCGACGAAAAACTGTGCTGGAAACCTCACATAGACAACCTAAAGAAAAATTGCATGAAGAAACTGAACATCATCAAAAAACTTTTCAACACCACCTATGGCTCAGATCGCGCTTCTCTTCTAAAAATTTACAACTCATTAATTAAATCGAAAATAAACTACGGATCAGCAATCTATAGCTCGGCTAATAAAACCCTCCTCGATTCGCTCAATATCATCCACCACTCAGCAATGCGTTTAGCAATTGGAGCGTTTCCAACGTCTCCAATAGACAGCATTCTTTGCGAAGCAGAAGAAATTCCACTCTCATCCCACGGTAACATCACCATTCTAAATACCCTCCTTCACACCCAATCAAACTCCAACCTTCCTGCTTATAACTCTCTTCAGAAATCCCTCATCCAATCACCCTCAGTTATCACCTTGACCCGTCTATCCAACGACCTCCTTTCTTCATTAAACCCGATCCTTCCACGACCATGTCCCGTTTCCATAGCAATCATTCCTCCTTGGACAAACTTACAAATTCAAATGGACCTCAGTCTCACGCACTTTTCAAAACAAACTACACCTACAGATGTTCTTCTAGCCAACTTTAATGATATGATTCTTCAGTATCGAAACTATCGCATTATATATACAGATGGAGCGAAAAACTCTCAAGCTACAGGATGCGGAATTGCTACAACGGACAAAATTCTAGTAAGAGTTGCACTACCAAACTCTTTTTCGGTTTTATCGGCCGAACTTTATGCCATTAAACTTGTAGTAGATGAAATTGTTTCCTCAAACTCTCCTTCACCTTATCTCATAAGTCATATGCACAGACTCACGAAATTCTCTCCATTCGATTTCAAAATTCCAAGACAAACGACAACACCCCTTCGCGAAAGAAATTGTCCGTCGTTTAATAGATTCTAATAATCGAATCGTGTTCGCGTGGGTTCCATCTCATGTTGGAATACCTGGTAACCTTTTAGCCGATACCGCCGCGAAAGAGGGTTCGTCCTCTTTTCCAGTGCCGAATATCGCGTCGCCGTTTTCTGATATTAAGAAACTCGTGAAATATGAAATTCGTCAACAGTGGAAACATCATTGGACAGATCTCCCCCTCACAAATAAATTGAGAAGAATTCGCGATTCTATATACAGATCCATGGTCCACCAGCATTCGCTCAAACCGCAAGGAAGAAATCGTGCTTGCTCGTCTCCGCATAGGCCATACCTCTCTCACCCACTCTCATCTTCTAACCAAACAACCTATCCCTCAATGTTCTCTCTGTACCTGTTCGATGACAGTCGAACACATTCTTACGCAATGTCCCTTATTTCATTCCATTCGATCTCAATTCCTAAATGAACCTTACACCCTCTCTGAAATTCTCTCAGATGATCCTCCCAAAATAATTTCACTCCTCCAGTTCCTCAAGCAAACCAACCTCTTCAATAAAATCTAACTCCCTATCTAATCCCGTGCCTCTGGCCATAGCGGCAGTACATGGCACGTGAAACCAAAAGGTAATAACAGGTAAAAAATTTTTAGATAAGTAATATTTTTGAAAAATTTACTTGATTTCTTTGTAGTTTGCATCTTTCAATTCTTTGAATTTGACTCTTCAAAATATTTTGGAGAGACTCGAATTTTTTGAAAATTAACTTTGTATTTTTTTTTTTTTTTTTTTTGAAAATTATTTCCATTTTTTAGATATGCAACTTGAATTACCTATGAAAAAATTGAAAAATTCTAAATTTAAAAATTTTAGGGAAGTACATTATGCTTCAACGAAAAATTCACTCAACATTTTTTTTTCAGAGTGCCTTGAATATTTTTTGAAACGGCTAAATTTTTTGAAGAATTTTAATCAGACAAGTTTTATTTTTTGTTAATTTATAAATTTGATTCAAATTTTTCAAATCCAGGTTTCAATTTTTTTTACTATATTTTTGAAAAATTCGACTTCCAAATTTTATCGAAAATTTTCCTCAATTTCTTTTAGTAATTAGAATATTTTTAAAAAAAATGAGAATCATTCTTTCGAAATTTTCATTTTTTAATTCAATTCAGCTTTCGAAGATTTTTGAAAAATTGGAAAAATTTTGAAAAATTAAAAATTCAGATATTCTTTAACATCGTTACTCAACCCCTCCCTCCTCCCCCCCCCCCAAATCATCGAAACTTATATTTTAAAAACCAATTTAAAAATTATTAGACGAATGAATAAAGAGCCGAAGAAAGATTCAATTAGGCGTAAAAAATATACTTCCTACGACGACGAAGAGTCATTGAGAGGGGGGAGGGGGTGCACTTACATCTCTCGTCGTGTCGCGGTATACATCATGCAAATAAAAGATGTAATTTTTGAACCATATACAAATAAGAGGAAAAACACCAGAAAAAGCCATTAAATAGGCGCGTATTTTTAAATTGCGCGAATTCGTCGAGTGAACGAGAAAAAAACCTCGAGCCGGAGAGTTAATGCATGTAAACCGATGTGAAAAATGAAAAAAAGGCACATTTAAAAATTGCAACTCATTTCACGTGTTTTCATTCTTGATGTAATTTTTTTCATCTCACGTTTGCACCCAACACAAATATAAATTCGTTTTAATTCAGGTCGATTCCGCATGCTATTTTTTTCCTCGTCGAGCTCGAGATCGCGAGTTATTAAAATACCAGCTACGCAATGTGCATTTCGTACGTATGTATGAGACGAGCGACGACGCGATGCGGACGCATTCATGCAGAAAATTAAGGTTTTCATGATTTAAATGAGGCATATACGAGTAAATATCTACACCTATGCGTATGTGTTTGTTATCGAGATGATCCCAAAAAAATATTAAATTTCGATATGGCATTTTTCCTCTCAGTCTCTCTCTCTTTCTATCTTTAGACGATATTTTCCAAAGCCAAAATGTCGAAAATGTCTATTGCTTGACGTGTTAGTAATTTATATGCTTATCAATAGTAACCAACCGCGATGAAAAAACTGAAAGGTAAGCGTGATTTACAAATTCCCTGTTTCAAAAGAATCATAAATATCATTCGGACGCGTAAAGAATGTTTTTCAGAACTCGATAGGTTTGCGTTAGTGTTTCGGTTGCTACGAACTCATATGAGAGCGATGTGATGGGGAATGCCGAATTGCCGAAGTTCAATGAACATGTGTGAGAAGACTTGTAAATTTATCTTGTCTTATGTGCAAATTTTTTTGGGGATTTCGTTCGAAGCGAATATGTGCTAGGATTTTTAGCAACCTATAATGAAATGTCAAAAATGGCTGCCTTATCGAGGCATTTTTTTAATAAAGTTTATCGTCGTATAATTTTATCCGAAGAAAAATGAAAAATACAGGGTGTTTGAAAAGTGACAAGCTGAGATGATGTATATAATATTCCAGTAAAGATGAAATATTCGCACCTTCAAATGCAATATCACCACAACTCACAAAAAATGATTCTTTTTAAATTTTCAGAAGCACTAGTACGTGGAATACGCAGGGATGATTTCAAAATTCCGAAAAAATTATTACAATTGGCCACTGCTCGAAATGAGCCGGAACGTGCTGGAACAGAGTTCCGGCTCGTGAAAAATCTAGGTATGTGAGTAGCTACAAATATGTTTCATTTGATCTAAATTTGAAATAAAAGTGAAATTATTCTCAAATTTTGAAAAAAGAACTTTTCCATTCTTTTTGATTTTTCCCCTTGAGAAAAAGTATTTTTTATGTAGAAAAAGTTCTCATTAAAAATAATAATAATATTTTATTCTCAAATGTTTTAAAGAAAAAACCCTTTCAAAAATAAAAAAAAAAAATAAGGAGAAAAAAATTTCTCAATTTTTTTGAAATGAAAATACCTAGGTACATACTTATTTCTAAAATTTTTGGATAATAAAATGTTTCAAATTTTTTGGAGGGTAAATTAATGTGTGTGTGTTTGTTAGTTTTTTTTTCTATTTTTTTTTTTTTAAAAGAATCCTAAAAAATTTTTACACAAATAATTCTCCATTTTTGTTTGATTGCTCATTTTGGGAGAAAAAAATTGTTAATTTTATTGGAGAAAAAAATCTCTTTTCTGTTTAAACTGAAATCTTTCATTCTTGGGGGGGGGGGGGGAGAATAAAAATCTTCAAGTTTTTTTTAAAATGATCTCATATTTTTTTTAGAATGAAAAAAGTATCTTATTTTCAGAAAGGAAAATTCTAGTTTTATCAAGGAAAAAAATCTCGTTAACTCTGAAATTTTTTCATAAAAAATATATTTTCAAATTTTTGTAGAAAAAAAATCTTTCAATTTTTTTAATATTATGTAGAATAAACTCTCGCATTCTTGCAGAAAAATAAAAACAATTTTTTTTTCAATTATCTTGGGATGAAAAATGTTCAGAGACCGGGAGTGGTGACGTGCTCCTGTAAACCAAAGGCTAAGGTGGTGTGGTCCGTAAGCCTAACGCTTTCAATTTTTGGAGCCACCTTTAAAAAATTCCTCAATTATTATGATGTAAAAAAAGCAAAAATTGATTTTAAGAAATCGGTTTCAGAATGTATGACAAAAATGTCTAAAAATCGTCCAATTTTGGAGAAAATTTGTAATTTGAAAATTATTCTCAAATAAAATTTTTAAATAAAAATTTTCCAATTCTTATGAGTTTATTTTTTGAGGGGAAAAATCTTTCATTTTTTGTGGAAAGTCTCTTTTTTAATGCAGAAAGAAAATTCTTATTTTTTTAGAATAAAATTTTAAAACGTTTCAATTTTCAAAAAAAAATTCAATTTTTTGGAGAAGTGAATTTTTCAGTTTTCCTAAAATTGTCAAATTTTGGATAAAAATCTTTCAATTTTTTTCGAGAAAAAAAATTACCAACGAAAAAATTTAAAAAAAAGACTTGGCGAAAATTGTCTAATATTTTGGAGCAAAAAATCTATTTTTCTGTTTGGAATGATGTCTCTCATTTTTGGGGAAAATTTTTTCAATTAATCTCAATTTCTCAAAAAACCCTAAATTTATATAATTATATACCTACGGTTACAGTAAAATTTCTCAAATTTCTTGAAGAAAAAATGGTGAAAATTTTTTTTAATTTTAAAAGAAACTACTGTTCTTTGTTTCGGATGAAATCTTTCATTTTTAGAGAAAAAAGTTCTCAGTTTTTTGAGAAAAGAAAATCTTAGCAATAAATCTCAATTTTTTGGTAATAAAAAAGAATATTTTTCAAATTAAAATCTTTTATTTATTTTTTTTTAGAAAAACATCGCAAATTCTCATAGAAAAAGATTAATATTTAAAAAAAAAAAACTTTTCAATTTTCTTAGAATAAAAAATGCCTCTATTCTTTCGAACTACCCGACCCTTTAAAAATTCGCATCATGTCTCATTACCAAAAAGAGGGTTTAAATTGGATGGATTGAATTGATTTTTTTTCTCCCCGCGAAAGGTCTAAAATAATATTTACCTATTAATTAAATTAATTTAGAATTCTTTTTTTGCATTAGTCCAACGAAATATTGATAAATTGAATCACTTGTTTTTGAATTCACCTATGTGTTTTCAAAAGTCTATAAAATATCGAACATCAGCCAAAAAAATCTAAAATTGCCAAAAATGGAGGGAGGGAGGGGGTTACACAACATAATTATTATTAAAACTAGAAATATTTTCAATTTGGGGTTTTAACATGATTTGGCAAGTTGAAGAAAACGTAAAATAGTCATTTTTTCATTTTCTTAAGGAGCGATTCCATTCTGAATTCCTTTTCTGCAAAATTGAAAAAAATACACCTCCTGCTAAACATTATTTATTACCTTTTCTGCTCAAAATAATCGTATTCTCCTTGTATTTCTCTTTTAATAGTAAGTAGGTCACCCTCGAATTTTTCCCCCGATTCAAAAATGAAATGCATATTAAAAATTCTTTCATAAATAAGAATATATAATTTAATAAAGAGCTTTTCAAGTTGATGATAGAAATTTCCCTATAAAACGTTCGATTTGTTTCGAATACAATACTGGAAAATTGGCAAATTGGCAGAAACAGAAGCGAAAAAATATCCACTCAAAAAACCTACAACTATTTGATATTTATTGACATTTCGAACGAGCAAAAAAATTCCGACACTTTATGAATAAAAAATAACAATAAACTTGTCAATTTTCTTAAACATGGCCTCGTTCAACACTTGTTCGGGTGATATCGTTTCGATGTAAATCCAACGAAAACCTTCAAGTAGCTCTAGTTTCACGCCGAATTTCACCCCATCTAAAATTAAGCGACAGTATCAAGAGCATCATAAATCCGAGTTAATTCGATTAAGAAGGGAATTTTTATAGGAAGGGCATGTCTGATAGTTGGATGGCTTTCTAAAACGACCAGCACCATCGTCGATTACTTTCGAACAATTTATAAGTTGAGAAATGTCTTCATTTGAAGTGTAAATTTAATTTAAACGGCGTTTAAGACAGAGACAGAGACAGCCGATAGGCGATAGGGTTTTCTTAAAAGGCTGCTGTGAGTGGCACATGGCTGGTGTGGGTGTGTGGGAGAAGGTCAACGAAACGAAACTTTATCTTAATAAAGGCGCTAATATACGAGTATGTGAAAAGTCACTGAATGGGCTTTCATCTTCGTGCATGTCAAGGTACAGTAAAGACCAATCGACCCAGAGCGACGCGAGGATGAAATTTTAAAAGCAATACCCTTGGTTCGAGGCGACGACGCGACAATGCGTTCTGTGCTTGGCAAAAACATCGTAATCATTCCTTTTTTGATTTTATTAAAAAATTTTAATAACCTAAAATGTACTCGATATCGTCGAATGTTTACAAGACATCGAATCGTGGGCGAGTTTTGAAATTTACAGTGCTATAATATTGGAATATTTCAATAACGATTACCCTGGCCTCCCATATTAAATTTTTGATTTTAAAATTAACTGGTGGATGGTTCTCAGGATTCAAATTAAGTGGGTAATAACATTTTTAGCTCATTACCTCACTGCTACCTTCTCCAGTGAGGTCGAATGCGTTTCTTTGTTTTAAACTTTCATTTTCTACGATTTTCAACCGAATTTTTTCAAGGTGAATTTTAAAGAAGTTGAAAAATGAATTCGAAACAAAATTGAGTCAAATGTTTGAGAAAAAAAATAAAAATAAATTATCTATCTATCTAAAAATCAAGGCAATTTATTGAAATAAATTTAACCAAAAATTTGACTTTTAATTTTTTCTTCAAAAATTTCAATTTGAATTCTTTTTTTGGAAAAAATTGCCTTTCGATTCTTTTAAATTCAACTTTCAATTTTTTCACAAAAACTTTACCCAATAATTCTATTTTGAATTCATTTGTCAACTCTTTGAAATTTCAATTTCCTTTTTCTTGAAATTTGATTTCAAATTAATTCTAAAAAAAAAAAAAATGAAAAGTCAAATCCCCGAGCAGCACAATCGACAAATTATCGAAATAAAAAATCGACAGAATATCGAATTCGATAAAGTGTCGCGTTAGTTCCGCATAAATCGTGAAATTATCTTTCGATATATAGATAGATTATCGACGAATTATAGTTAGCAAAAATTTCGAGATTATAGTAAGATATTTTATCGATAATATATCTATAATATCGAAAGATAATTTCACGATTTAGGCGGAACTTTCGCGACACTTTATAGAATTCGATATTCTGTCGATTTTTTATCGATTTTTTATTCCGATTTTTTGTCTTTTACTAGCTTCTTTCTATAATTAAAAATCATTAATTAGTATAATTAATACATTAAACTATGCCTAAACACATTATTCATGTTACGGTAAGAGGATCATTTCAGAAAAAGTAAAAAAAAATTATAAAAAATCTGCCACCCGTGGGGCTTGAACCTTCTTCCTCCTGCATGGTAATCCTCTTCCTTAACCACTATGCCATACCTTATCGTTGAGGAATTAGCAATAAAACGCTTATAATAGGCAGTTTAGTACTTCCAGACGTGTTGGACTTGAAAAAATTTTCACCAATTTGGAAATAATTTCAAATATCGTCACAAAATCGTTGAAAAATCGTTCGACAAATTTCAGATTATTTGTCGATAATGTAGTTTCAAATATCGCCACAAAATCTTTGAAAAGTCGAATTCGAGGAATTTCATATTACGTGTCAATAATTTCATATTACGTGTCGATAATATAGTTTTAAATATCTTCACAAAATCGTTAAAAAATTGAATTCGAGAAATTTCAGATAATTGTGTCGATAATATAGTTTTAAATATCTTCACAAAATCGTTAAAAAATCGAATTCGAGAAATTTCAGATTATTTGTCGATAATATAGTTTCAAATATCGTCACAAAATCGTTAAAAAATCGAAATCGAGAAATTTCATATTACATGTCGATAATATAGTTTCAAATATCTTCACGCAATCGTTAGAAAATCGAATTCGAGAAATTGCATATTATGTGTCGATAATATACCTAGTTTCAAATATCGTCACAAAATCGGTAAAAAATCGGATTCGATAAATTTAATATAATCTGTCGATAATATAGTTTCAAATGTCGTCAAAAATCGGCAAAATATCGAAGTCGAGAAATTTCATATAATCTGTCTATAATATAGTTTTAAATATCTTTACAAAATCGTTAAAAAATCGAATTCGATAAATTTAATATTCTTTGTCGATAATGTAGTTTCAAATATCGTCACAAAATCGGTAAAAAATCGGATTCGATAAATTTAATATAATCTGTCGATAATATAGTTTCAAATGTCGTCAAAAATCGGCAAAATATCGAAGTCGAGAAATTTCATATAATCTGTCGATAATATAGTTTTAAATATCTTTAAAAAATCGTTAAAAAATCGAATTCGATAAATTTAATATTCTTTGTCGATAATGTAGTTTCAAATATCTGCACAAAATCGGTGGAAAATCGGAATCGATAAATTTAATATTCTTTGTCGATAGTATCGTTGACGAATATCGGCATAAAATCTTAATAATATCGAATTCGATAGTTTTTAGATTTTTTGCCTATGAAGTTGTACCGATAAATCTTTATAATATCGTGAGAACATCTATAGATTTTCAAACGATTTTTTATCGATACGTTACATCTTCCGATATTATCGATCGAGTGTGCCGCTCGGGTCATAAAAAAGTCAAATTTTGGAACAAAATTGAAAGTCAACTTTCAAAAAGTTGAAAATAAAACTGAAATAAAATTAGTAGCGAAATTTTTTTGGGGAAATGGTCAAATTATGAAACAAACGAAAGTTCAAGTTTTGAAAAAAAAAAATAGAAGTCATATTTTTTGAAGAACAATCAAATAAAGTCCAACTTTTGAAAAAAAATCAAGTCGACTTTTAAAAGATGGAATGATGAATTTAAAAAAGAATTGAGAGTGATATTTTTTGGTGGGGAGGGGGGAATCAAAATCAAATTTCAAAAAAAGGGAAAGTGAAAGTTCATAGAAGTTGAAAAATGAATACACAATAAAATTGAGTCAAACTTTTGTGAAAAAATTGAAAGTCAAATTTTTGTAAAAAAAATTAAAAGTCGAATTTTTGTGGAAAAAATTAAAAAGTCAAACATGAAAGAACCGAAAAGCATTTTTTCAAAAAAAGAATTTGAAATGATATTTTTAAAAACAAAAATTAAAAGTCAAATTATAATTTTAGAATGTTGAAAGCTAAATTTGGAAAATTAAGTTGAATTTTTGAGAAAAAATTTGAAATTGAAATTTTTCAAAAATGATTAAAAGTCAAATTCTCATTAAAAAAAAACAAAAAAAAAACCAAACGTTAAAAATTGAAAAACAATTTTTTGGGAAAAAAAATGGAAAACAAAACGTTCAAAACTAAGTATTGCGTAAGTACATTTAAATTTTTGATCAATAAATCAAATCTTTTAAAAAGTTGCAGTCTTCTAAAAAAGATTGAAAGTAAAATTTTTGAAAAAATTAAACAATGAATTTACTTATAATGGGAAAATTTAAAATTCAAGTGTATATTTAAAGTCACACTGAAAAAAATTGATTTTTTAAAAAATAATATTAGAATTGAATTTTTGAAAAAGAATTGAAAAGTTACATTTTTGAGAAAAAAATTAAGAGTTCAATTTTCCAAAAAAATTGGAAGTCAAATTGAAAAAAAAAAATTGACTGAAATTTTGAGAATAAAATTTTTGAAGAATTGGATCTGAAATCGAAATAAAGCCAAAAGTCGATTTTTTTGAAAAAAAAATATAAGTTCAATAAATTTTTAAAAAAGAAGTCAAATTTTCAAAAAAACAATTAAAAGTGCAAGTTTTGAAAAAAAAATCAAGTCTACTTTTAAAAGATGAAATGACAAATTCAAAATAAGAAAAAAAATAGATGTGAAGTTTTAAAATTGAAATTTTTGAAAAAAAAATGAAATCAAATTTTAAAAAAAGGGAAAGAAAACTTTACCTAATGTCAAATTTAAAAGAATCGAAATGCAATTTTCTTCAAAAAATGAATTCGAAATGAAATTTCTGAAAAAAAAATTTTAATTAGAAATTTTATGAAAGGGAAAGTTGAACTTTAAAGAGTTGAAAGTTGATTTTTTGAAATTTTGAAAAATTGAGTCCAACTTTTGAAATAAGTCGTATTTATGTAAAATAATTAAATACCTAATAAATTGAGGTAAATTGTAAGTCAAATTTTCAACAAAAAAAAAATTGAAAGCTAATTTTTTTTAAAATGGCGCATTTTTAGAAAAAAAATTGAGTTGAATTTTTTAAAAATTATGATAAGGAAATTATCTGGACGTGTGATTTATCAAATTATGAGGAATTTTGAATGATAGGTATGATTTTTTTAAATATTTCTTCTACTTGAAAATTAAAAAAAAAATGAAATTGATTTTTGTAAAATGTATTCAATAATGTGTTATTTTTTCAATTTATTATTCCTAAATTTTCAACAAAAAAAAACACTTAAAAAAATTTGTGTGCCTGCGCCTGCGTGCTGAATACTTTCTGAATACAAGAATGAAAGTTAAGACTGGGACAAAAAAATCAAAGACAAAATAAAATAAAACAGTTCTTGTTTCAAAACCGAGTCAAAACCAATTTGCATAACTCTAAAATGAAACTGAACCAGGAAATGAAACCATCATCGTTTTGAATTCGAAACTCTGCTTTCCAAGCCCAAAAATTTTTCAAAAATTTTGAATTCTTTCAAAATCAATCCAATTTAATTTTTCGGACTTATTTCATTTTGATAGCTTCCAAGGGAAAAAATTCTAAAATCTTTTTTTTTTTTTTTTTTTTAATTTTCCATCAGTCAAAATATTGATCTTTTTTAAATTCGAAATTCAACCATTCCTGAATGCATAAAATTTTCAAAAATTTTCAACTTTCAGAAATCAATTTAAAAATATTATTTTTAAAATTTTTACAGAATTTTCAAATGCCACCGAAAATATTCAACTCGCCAAAATATACTCGAACATACTTCCAATAAATCAATAACGATTGTTTACTCCTTTGATCCTTCAGGCTTTCAATATTCTTCACTAATCAATTCCACAGAATCGACAACTAACTGTTCATCAATAAACAACAACAATTCAATATCGCGAAAAAGATACACACCAAATTGGAAACTATGAAAAGAAAATCACGACGCGACATATTCTCACAAATGAAATTCTCATAACGTGCCAACAAACTGGTGAAAATTTTCATTAGTATCGTAATAATGCAGTGTATGGAAACAATTCAGCTATTATTTGGCGATGAAACGAACAAAGTAAGCATCTTATTATCCCACGTATATGAAAACATCTTGGCTGCTGCGTCATCTCCTCGTCCTCACCCTCTCAATGAAGGGTACGTGGGCGGTACAGACTCGAAAATACGGATATCATACTCGTATATCTCGAAGATGAGAATTTTTCACATACTAACAATTTTTTAAGTAAGTTTCTAATTTACAGTTTTTAATAACAAATTACCACTTGGCGTTAGTCCGTGGATACCTTAAACTATTTCTTTTTCTTTTAACACGTTCGTTACCCTTGTTTTTGGTGCTTTTTTTCCTACTTCGCTTCCACCTGCGAAATTGTTTCGGTAACGCTATAAAATATATTTTTCTAACCATTTATTCGAGCAAGGTGTAATTTGAACTTAATTTAAAGTCGGTTTTTACTTCGTCTCGGAGCATTCTGTCTCTTAGCCGGGAACGTGTTCCTTTCACGTATAAATATTTACATTATTCATAATAATGCAAAAATTTTTCGCCTACGTTGATCCAGCGAGGAGAAAAAATTTCCCCGATGTAATTCCGAAATATTAAAAACTTTTAAAAGTTTTGTTTTATATGTTCGCAGTAAAGTAAGGGAAAAAAATCAAATAAATTACACGGCCGAGTACATCTGAAAGAACATTTCCGTTACCGTTGAAAACTTGGCTGGTTCGCGTTCGGCTTCTCGGCGGGAAACATTTGCGAACGCAAACTAGCGGCTTAAAAATTAGTCGAGTAAAATGAAAACATATGACAGTGTGCGATATTCCGTAAATAATTATAAAATCGATATGTTCGGCTGTCAAATCGGTGAAATGGCCGTAGCCAGGGCCTCGGTCATGTTTAAAAGATACTTAGGCGTCTGGTGCTGATGGCTCGAGGTTCGAATGGACAAATACCCCGGCCAGACGTCGCACCTACCTGATTTAGCTGTCAATCTGGGTTAACGAGGAGGGTATTATGGGTTTTAAAACGAAACCATTGTTATTAGAGTGTTAAGACAACACTATGTTACTGGTTTACTTGTTGCTGCCACATAGAAGTGTAAGGTTAAAGGTGCAGCTTCGCGATAAAGATAATGAAACCCACAGCTAATTATGCTTATACTACTTGTGTTTGGAAAACAAATAGGTAACGAAACATATCAACAGGGGTTAGTTGGTATATTTCCTAGATGTATACTTTTTTCAATTTTCAAACTTTTTGACTTGAAAAAAAAAAAAACAAAAAAAAAAAAACATTAAGTAGGTATCTCGTATCTATATCTAATAATTTTTAAAAATAATTTCCAATATACCTATCTACTAAATAATTTTCAATTTTTTCAACCAATTTTTCTAACTTTTTCATCATTTTTTAAAAAAATTTTTATCTAAAATATCTTACCTATAAGTAGCTGCTTACTTACTTACTCACTTACTTAGTTATATTTTTATGTTTTTAAAAAAATTCTCAAGAATTATTTCGAAAAAAATACTTTTACAATTTTCCATTTTTATAAAAAAATTTAAAATTTAATTTAATTATTTTCAATCAATTTCACGTGAAAAAACAATTTTTTATAGGTATGTATTTCGATTGAAAAAAATTGATAATTTTTAAAACTTTTTTCGTAATAAGTCTTAAACCACAATTTCACAAAATATTATTTATCAAGATTGGATAGACTATTTTTGAATTTAATTTCTCAATTTTTCAAAATACCTACATATTTTAAAATTTTATTTGAAAATTTTTTTATCTACCCGGGAAAAAATCTGTTGGATCTAACCATATATGAAGTGGTCAGATCTAACCATATATGAATTTTATACCTATCAAATTTGATCTAATCATATTTAATTTGATCAAATCATATATAATTTGATCAAACTATACACAATTTGATCCAATGATGTATGATGAGATAAAATTAAATATGATTGGATCATATTTGATAGGTACATTTCCCATTTATTATGGTTAGATCTGACCATACCCATCCCAAATTTTTCTCAACGGTCACCCATCCAAGTAGTAACCAAACCCGAAGCTGCTTAACTTTTCCAATCAGATCAATGATGGTGCACTCAACTTGGTACGAACCATTTCATATATAATAAGACAGTTTAATTGTATTTATGTGACACACAATCAAAGATATAATCTGAAAATTTGCATATCGTGATTTGTTATAAATTACATGATCTTCTAGGTAATAACATAAGCTATTTGCTGAAAATGTGGAGAATTGAATCACTCACTGCAAATTTATAGGTGGGCTCCTTTTGATATAAATTTAATATGAATGGTACAGTGCTGATTACCGAGTACCATACCGATACAAATACCGGTATGGTATCGGTATTTTTGCTCTGATATTTATACCAATACCGATACCGATACCGCAAAAATACCGCAATCGATACCAATACCAATACCGATACCGCAAAAATACCGCAATCGATACCAATACCGATACCGATACCGCAAAAATACTGAAATCGATACCAATACCGATACCGCAAAAATAACAAAAGCTATACCAGTACCAATACCGATACCGCAAAAATACCGAAATCGATACCAATACCGATACCGATACCGATACCGATACCGACACCGATACCGCAAAAATACCGCAATCGATACCAATACCAGTACCGATACCGCGAAACTATTGATATTTGTACCAATACCAGTACCGATACCGACAAAATACCGGTATGTATACCGGTATCGATACCAATGCCGAAAAAATTACCAAAATTGATAGCGGTATCGGTACCGAAACTGGAAAAATACCGAAATTTATACTGGTACCAATACCGATACCGGAAAAATACCGGTAATCAACCCTGGAATGGTATATGAGAAACTCTATAATTGGATGTGTTTTGATACAGTTTGATATAAGTAGATTCTCATTGATATAAATTATTACAGTTTGATCAGTTTGTACACTTGAAGATCCAGTTGGATCTGATTTGATCTACTGTGATATAAATGTTTTGATGTAATTTGACTGTTCTTTTGATATAACTCAATACAATTGGATCAAAGTATATCTGTAGAGATCTAGTTTAACCGAACTTGATCTACTTTGATATAAATATCTTTCATACAACTGGATTCTTCTTGATATAACTTGATACAGTTTGATCAATTATATATGAAAGAATCAAGTTGGATCTAATTTTATTCATTTTGATATGATCTATTTGTATACAATCGGATTCTCACTGATATAACTTGATCTGATCATATCAAATTAAATATGAGAAATCTACTGGTGTATGATTTTATCCATTTTGATCAAAACATTTTGTAAGAGAGTGGATTATCTCTGATATAACTGGATACGATTTGATCCAATCGGATTAACCTTTTTGACGAAATTTAATGATATTTGATCAAAATTGATCAAATCTGATCTAGATTGATAAGATTTGATCCGCGAGATTTTTTCCCGGGTAGGTACATTGGAAAAACAAATTAAGTATACTTAGGTAGGTACGTATTAGAAAAAAATTTCGAAGTTACTCTTAAAACTGTTTTTTCTAATCATTTCATTTTTCTTCAAATAAAATAGTCTTTCAATGTTTTTTAATTTTAAAAGTTCGAAGAAAATCATTTTTTCAGAAAATAAAATTAAAAAAAAGAAAAGAAATAGTTAGATCATAAATTAGGTATCTATTGAAAATAATTTTTCAAATCCTCCACAAATTACAATTTTTTTTTAAATATAAGTATTATTGAAAAAAAATTTCAAAATTATTTCAGCACAATTTTTTTTTTTTTTTTCAATTTCAATAACTTTTTGATAATATTTTTGAACAATTTCTTCAAAGATATTTCTGTATAAAATTTAAAAGTTGAAGAAAATCCATTTTTTTATTCATATTATAATTTTTTGCTGAAAAGGCTGAGTTAAAAAAAATTAAATGGTCAAATTTTGAGTTTGAAGTTGAGATGTTTTCAAATACATTTTTTTTCATCTCAAAATTCAAAAGAAAAAAATCTCATTTTACCTATTCATATTATTTTTATAATTTTTTTTGTTCATTATTTTTTAATCTATCGTTTCGATTATTTTTTCAAACAATTCAGGAATCATAGATTATATATTAATTTCTACATTGGAAACAATTTCAAAATTTCTATTGAAAACTACTTTTCATGTGAAATTGAAAATTGGAACATAATTATGATAGGTATCTAATCTTTATTTTTGATTAAGTAGAACAAATTAAAACTAAATTGAAAAACATGAAAATCAAAATATTACTTAGTTTTTCTTCAGAATTATTTTTACAATTTTTAATATCCTGATTTTTTTAAATTCGTATTTTGAACCATGTCAAAAGTTTATTTCTTTTAATTTCATAAAAATTTTTCTTACAAAAAAAATATCGAAATTTCTTCAGGAAATATTTTTTACAAATTCTATTAAAAATTATGAATATGATTTTTAATGATCTTATTTTGAAGAAACTTTTTCAAAACGATTTTTTAATGTGACTTCTAATTCCAATAATTTTTCAATTAGGTATCATATTTTTGAACAATAAAAAAAAAAATAAAAAAAAAAAAAATAAAAAAAATTCATGATACTTTTTGAAAAAGTAAATCTAAAAATTTATTTTAAAAAGTAGGCAATCTTTGCGTAAAATTGAAGATTTAAAAAGTCAGTCGTATAAATTTGAAGAAACATACGAATTATAATCTTTTAATGCTTTGAACAATTTTCAATTATTTTTATAATTACCTAATGAAAAAATGTCCTAAAAAAAAACAATATTTTTCTTTGTTTTAAATTTGAAAAAATTTCATAATTTTTTTTCATTAACAAAAATAAATAAATTTTTTTTGATTTGTTTCGAAATAATTATTAAAAATTAGGATTTTCATTGTTTTGAATTCAATTTCCTAAATTAGGGTATATTTAAAAATGTTTTTAATCATTTTTTCGAAAAAAATTTTACATTTCAAAAAGAGTAGGTAGGTAAAGTAAGCATTCATTAATTAACTATGCTTTTCAATTTAAATAAGTAAGTACATAATTATTTTTCGAACTAGGAATTGAAAAAATAAAGAATGAAATAAACATACAAACAACAATTATTTTTCTGCCAAAAAAAAACAACTACTCAGAATTTCGTTTAAAAATTATCTTCTAGCAGATTTAAAAATTTAAAAAAAATCCTGAAATTCTAAGAAATTAATTTGAAATAAGTACATTTGAAAAAACAAAAATTGAAAAATAGTTGAATTTTTCTTCAAAATTTTTATGTGGTATGATATCAACTCTTATTGTTTGTATTTTTCAAATGAGTATTTTAAGCAAATGTTTAAAATTTGATTTAAGTACCTAATCAGTTTCATGTTTTTAGCTGATTTTCTCAATGAGAAAAGTCAGCTATTAAATTTGACCTGATGATGGAAGTTGGGGGTGAGGGGTATTTTTCTCGACGTTTTGGGTCAAAATAAGACGATTGGCATAATTTTCGCATTTTGGTATTTCTTTATATTATATATATATCTTGGCCCGTTTCCAGACATGTCCGCCACTTTTCATATATATTTGTCCAATTTTCAAAAAATGTCAAATTTGAAAAGCATTCCTAATCTTTGTTCTAGGTAATTAATTTATAAAAATTTCAATCACAGATTCGATCTAATATACAAGAAATACACCTTGAAAAAAATAATGAGACTCTTAGGACGAAGTTTACGGAAAAAAATTGAAAAATTGGCCCAACTAATTAAAATTTTAAATAGGTCTTCAGATTAAATAAAAGTCTGGAGTGTATTAAAAATTTTAGTATCAATAACTTTTCTGTGCATCAATAAAAACCACGATTTTCATCGTTTTCGAATATTTTTCAACCGATTGAAGTGAAATTTGGTGTACAGGGAAAGGCTTTGCGCAAAAATTTTGCCCAAAATTAAAAAATTTTTTTTTTCTCTTCATGTTCGATTTTTTAAAAATGCAATTTTTTCAATTTTGGGCAAAATTTTCGCGCAAGGAGTCTAAATCGGGGTAGTTTGACACGCAGAAACCGAATTCGCGATTAGTTTTTTGATTTGATCATTTCTTGTGATTATTGCAATTTCATGCATGCAAAAGAAGTGAAAAAACCGAATTCGCGAAAAATGAAAGTCGGGCTAAAGGTGTACGAGGGAGTGCTTAGTGATGTACTGAGGGAAAATTTTTTTGACCAAATTTCATTCCGCGTACACGCGAAAAACGTTGAAAAAACAGGTTTTTTGCCATATTAGACAATTTCCACCACTTGGAAAAATCTGAAAAAATTCATGGTGATTCAGAATACACCTAAAAACATATGGTAATTTTTTCGAGATGTGCGTATATCTTAGTTTTTTTTTAAACGGCTGTCAAAGTTTTCAAACCACGTTTTGAGGTCATTTTCAAGGTCAAAAAAATCTGAAAAAATTTTGGGCAAAATTTTCGCGCAAAGCCCTCCCCTGTACACCAAATTTCACTTCAATCGGTTGAAAAATATTCGAAAACGATGAAAATCGTGGTTTTTGAGGCACCACCTCCCTAAAAAGGGGCGAAATTTCAAAATACGTCTTGAAATGGTTGTTAATACATGAATTGTACTGCATAATGCGAGCGTCCATCCAAAACTCAATTTCACCCTGCGTACATGCGTAAAATGTTGAAAAAATGTGGTTTTTCGCCATTTTAGGCAGTTTTCACCACTCGGAAAAATCCAAAAAAATTCACAGAGGTTCAAAATACACCTAAAAACATATGGTAATTTTATCGCGGTATGCGTGTTTTTTTTTTTTTTTTAAACGGCTGTCAAAGTTTTCAAAACGCATTTCAAGGTCATTTTCAAGGTCAGAAAAATCTGAAAAAAATTGTGCATATTGGTACTCGTAACCCTCTACCATCCACTAAGTTTCACTTCAATCGGCCGAAAAACGGCTGAGATAATGTCAAAAAAGTGAAAACCATGTTTTTCGAGGTACCAGCCCCCTCGAGGGGGATGGGAATTTCACGATACGTTCTAAAATCATCTTTTACCACTACAAAAAGATTTTTTGAAAAAAATTCAAAAATGGCGTCTGAGGCCGATTCACCTATGCTTATCCTGCTATAGCCTTTAAAAAATATAAATTTTAAAATAGGTAGGTTGTTGAAAAAAATTTTTCAAAACTCGTTTGGGTATATTTTTTTTACCAAAATTATTTTTTCATTTTTTGAAAAAATGATATGTGAGTGTGGATGGGAAAAGGGACCTAAGCAGGAAAAACGTTTTTTTTTGGTAATGAATGTTTTAAAATTTGCAAGTCTGTATCTCCGTAATGCAATAACTGATAACCAGGGTTCGGATTTTCTTTCTCGAAAAAACGGGAAATATGCGCATAAAAATTCCCTTAAAAACACGAAATATGCGCGAAAAACCTAAAAATATTCTCGAACGATATGGGTGTCAATTTAAAGAGGAAAACGCCAGCTACATGATTTTGATTCATAATTGGACGTATTTAGAACACATATTGAGAAATGACACAAAAAAGAACGAAAAATGAATTTTATTTTTACTCAAAAGCAAAAAACGTTCTAATTCTAATTCTAATTTGGTAATTCTACTGATTCTAATTAAATCAGAGAAAATAACGAAATTATATTTCATCAAAATAAGTAGGTAAGTTTGAAAATTGAATCGACTCGCCTAGCCGGCATATGCAAAAAAGTACCACCAGTGTTGCACATTCGGGTGAAAAAAAAATAGCGGTATCAGTTTTGCTAAATTTTTAGGTGAGAAATTGCAAATTTGTCAAAATATGCTCGAAAAAACTCGAAAATCGTGAAATATTCTCGAAAAACCTAAAATATTCCCTAAAAATACCCAAAATATGCGTTTATATGCGCTGAAAGGTGAAATATGCTCAAACATGCAAAAACAAGTTGGGTCAATTTTACTTAGAATTTTCTGAAACGTAAAGATAACTTGAAAATTCTCGATCTAGTATTAAACAAAAAAACATGCTCGAGCATGAAAATCCGAACCCTGCTGATAACTTTGAAACTTTGCACAATCATTGAGGGATCCTAGTGGAATATTAAGTCCCTCATAATTTTGACCCCTCAAGTTTATGGCCTATTTCACAAAGGGTGGCGATTTTGAGCGAAATCTGGGTTGCCAAAACTAAAAAAAAAAAAAAAAAAAAAAAAAAAAAAAATGCCAAAAAATATTTTCAACCATAATGATTACGGATATCATACTCATAATGCCAATTTTTTTGTGTTTCATGACGTTCTCGGCCATTTTTAACAAAAGAAAAATAATAAAAAAATGAAACATATTATCTAAAATTTTTTGAAAAATTCAAGAAATTGCAAAAATTTTTTTTTCTAATTTTGGGTTAATCTTACTCTCTGGTAGGCTGAATATTGTTACTAGGACCATTAAACCATTTTAAATCGAAAATTTAAAAAAAAAATTTAAAAAAATGGATTTTTGATTTTTATTGATTTTGGGTAAGTCTTGTCCCCTGGAAGGCTGAATATTGCTCCTAGGACCATGAAACCATTTTTTAAATAAAGTACAGGTCGACGTTGACCAAAAACAGTAAAAACCTCAATATCGATTTTTTCCTGCTTAGGTCCCTTTTCCCATCCACACTCACATATTTCAAGTGTTGTTTTTTTAATCTTGAATAATTTTTAAAATTTTGCTTAAACAATTTTCAATTTTTTCCAAACGTTTTCAATATTTCTTTCAAAGGGACTTTAAAATCAAAAAACAACTTTCAAAATTGAAAAAAAAAACAATCTTTCGTTTTAGGTAGGTAGGTATTAAAATCATTTTTCGTTATCTTTTTTTTTTTTTTTTTTTTTTTTTTTTTAATAAACTTTAATGTTTTGATTTTTTTTATTGCAATCAAACTTTATGAAAACAATATTTAAAATTTTTCACAAACACAATTTCTTTAAGATTTATTTTAGATAATAATTGAGTAAGTAATAAGTATGAGATATTTTTTTATCTTCAGAAATAATTATCCAAGTACAAAATTCTTCTTAAAAACATGAAATTTCTCAAATTTCATTTCGAAATTTTTTTTGTAAGTACATTAACTTTTGATTTATCGAAATGACCCAACCTTGAAAATACATATTTCTACTTACGTGTACACAGGTTTCTGCTGATGATACCATAAAACTATCTTGACACTATCGTTCTTCGGAGCGGTTGTATTACAAGGAAGTGTCGCCTGGTTACCCGAAACTGTCCACGATTCGTAAGAAATGCCTGCAAACAAACGAAAAGGCACGTCTCGTGAGTACATCGATTAAACATACATTAATATTCTACGACGATCCAGCGATCGATTATTTTCATATCACGTCTATGATCAGAATACATTCTCGACTAATGTAAATTTTGCCATCGTTATGTACCTATTTATTATAATTTGCAATTTAATCGCACGTCGTAGATATATACTTATATACTAGCTAGGTACACATCGAACCGTTACTTTTTGCCCAAACCCTTCTTGAGCTGTTCAACTCCTCACCGAGAAGAATGGAATTTCTCTGCTCGTATATACCTCGTGGCGATAATTTACACAATTTTGAACGTACTTTAGTGTAAATTCGGCGTTTTATATAAGAACAAGCATCTGCTGCAGTGCTAGTGTACTAAGCAGCGAGTTAGGAGTATTTCCTTATGTCGAGTAATCTCTTTATGTATACGCGATGGGCAAACGCGACGCGACTCCGAGAAAGAGAGAAAAACCGAAATAAAATCTGCTCTTTCATTAAAACGTAATTTATTCAGGCCCTTTGTAGGAGAAACTGAGTTATAATAGGGTAAGTTTGCCGAAAAGTAAATAGCAGAAAAATTAATTTTATTCATGAACAAATATTTATTCTGTTTGTTTTTGTCTTTTGGCGGAAAAGTTTCGCAGGCGTAATAAAAATTAATATTAATATCGTCCTATTCGCGTATCGTCGTTGATGAGAAATTCGAAAAGTTTTTGTTTCATTTAATAACTATCATAGTGACGATAATTCTTCTCCATTAAAGGCCAAACCAGCATACTTAAAAACATAATGCACAGCATCTTGTCAAAGTATTAGGTACTCCTTTAGGGGATGCACCAGCGCCCACGCCAACGCAACGTTTGTTTTTCAATCCGTTTATAAGGTAGTATAAAGCGAAGAAGGGATAAGTTGAATTATCATAAACATCGTTTTGTGGAAATTTAATTCCAATATAACATTTAACAAAGACCAATAAACGTGTTTCCGCCGTGCGATGTTGAATTAAAATGGCAATTTGCAATTACCCTGCTGTAATTTGCAAATACCATTATATGCGAGTAAGTAAGACTACATAAACATGTACTCCACTTTAAAAGGGGTAATGAATTCTTTATTAGTCGCTCGTAGGCAAATACATTAGATTCTTTTCTTACAAGAACTTATAGTACTTACCTCTACACACAATTCTACAGTAACAAATCTGCACAAATTTTCTGAGGTTGTTAAGTTTTCCTCTTACGTATAAAAAGGAAGTACAAGTAGGTAGGTACTAGGTAGGTAGGTACTAGCAAGGGAACCTCGCCAACTCGTCACATCCGATTGAGCTGAAATTTGGCTCACTGAAAGAGCATGCCACCCACACCTCACAACCAAATTTTTAGCTGCCGAAGTTGATTTTTCGATTTTTTGGCGAATTTTTGAAAATGGCTAAAATTACCTCCAAAAAACCATTTTTTGAAAAAAAAATTGTACATTTCAAGATAGAATCCTGAAAACCCGAGCAGCACACTCGACAAATTATCGAAATACAAAATCGACAGAATATCGAATTCGATAAAGTGTCGCGTTAGTTCCGCATAAATCGTGAAATTATCTTTCGATATATAGATAGATTATCGACGAATTATAGTTAGCAAATATTTCGAGATTATAGTAAGATATTTTATCGATAATATATCTATAATATCGAAAGATAATTTCACGATTTAGGCGGAACTTTATCGAATTCGATATTCTGTCGATTTTTTATCGATTTTTTATTCCGATTTTTCGTCTTTTACTAGCTTTTTTCTATAATTAAAACTCATTAATTAGCATAATTAATACATTAAACTATGCCTAAACACATTATTCATGTTACGGTAAGAGGATCATTTCAGAAAAAGTCAAAAAAAATTATAAAAAATCTGCCACCCGTGGGGCATGAACCTTCTACCTCCTGCATGGTAATCCTCTTCCTTAACCACTATGCCATACCTTATCGTTGAGGAATTAGCAATAAAACGCTTATAATAGGCAGTTTAGTACTTCCAGACGTGTTGGACTTAGAAAAATTTTCACCAATTTGGAAATAATTTCAAATATCGTCACAAAATCGTTGAAAAATCGTTCGACAAATTTCAGATTATTTGTCGATAATGTAGTTTCAAATATCGCCACAAAATCGTTGAAAAATCGAATTCGAGGAATTTCATATCACGTGTCGATAATATAGTTTCAAATATCGTCATAAAATCGTTGAAAAATCGAATTCGAGAAATTTCAGATTATGTGTCGATAATAAAGTTTTAAATATCTTCACAAAATCGTTAAAAAATCGAATTCGAGAAATTTCAGATTATTTGTCGATAATATAGTTTCAAATATCGTCACAAAATCGTTAACAAATCGAATTCGAGAAATTTCAGATTATTTGTCGATAATATAGTTGTAAATATCTGCACAAAATCTGTGGAAAATCGGATTCGAGAAATTTCAGATTATTTGTCGATAATATAGTTGTAAATATCTTCACAAAATCGTTAAAAAATCGAATTCGAGAAATTTCAGATTATTTGTCGATAATATAGTTCTAAATATCGTCACAAAATCGTTGAAAAATCGAATTCGAGAAATTTCAGATTACGTGTCGATAATATAGTTTCAAATATCTGCACAAAATCGTTGAAAAATCGAATTCGAGAAATTTCAGATTACGTGTCGATAATATAGTTTCAAATATCTTCACAAAATCGTTAAAAAATCGAATTCGAGAAATTTCAGATTATTTGTCGATAATATAGTTTCAAATATCTGCACAAAATCGGTGGAAAATCGGATTCTATAAATTTAATATTCTTTGTCGATAGTATCGTTGACGAATATCGTCCTAAAATCGTAATACTATCGAATTCGATAGTTTTTAGATTTTTTGCCTATAAAATCGTACAGCTAAATCTGTATCATATCGTGAGAACATCTTTAGATTTTTAAACGATTTTTTATCGATACGTTTCAACTTTCGATATTATCGATCGAGTGTGCTGCTCGGGAATCAGTTTGTACACTAAAGTCGACCTCCCGAGTCAATTGGCACCATTTTCGAAGCGATCTGGAGCCTCCAGGAAAAGTTGACTTTTCTCCAGCGCACTGGAATAGCTCCAAACGGCGATGTAATCAACTTCGGCAGCTGAAAATTTAATCCTAGCGTTAGTATGATGCCATCTATCGATTGACGTAGTTGAATCCAAAATCCGAGGTGACAAGTTCGTAAGTGTTTTTTTTGACAACTTGAAAATTCTGCATTTTTAAAAAATTTCCAAAAAATCAATTTCTCCAGCATATCACCCGAAACTTCGTCTACCCCCTAAAGTCGGCCTCTCGAGTCGATTGGCATCATTTTCAAAGCGATCTGTAGCCTCCAGAAAATGTTGACTTTTGCCGTCTGGAGAGATTCCAGTGTGCTGGAGAAAAGTCAACTTTTCCTGGAGGCTCCATATCGCGTCGAAAATGGTGCCAATCGACTCGGGAGGTCGACTTTAGTGTACTAACTGATTTTCAGGATACTATCTTGAAATCTACAATTTTTTTCAAAAAATGTTTTTTTGGAGGCGGTTTTAGCCATTTTCAAAAATTCACCAAAAATCGAAAAATCAACTTCAGCAGCTAAAAATTTTGTTGTGGTATCTGGGTGGCATGCTCTTTCAGTGAGCCAAATTTCAGCTCAATCGGAGGTGACGAGTTGGCGAGGTTCTCTTGTAGGTAGGTAGAAAAATCGAATATTCGCCAACAATGTATTACATCTGTTTACAGAAGAAGGCAGATGGAACATTGCAACATTACATTACATTTTATTATACACATGATCACAATATGAATGAAAATATAATATTATTACGTTTGTAAAAGGTACCTATAAGACGTGAAGGAGTCTACGCTCGAATTTTCTCAAAGTACAATATTCGCCCTAACCCTGGATTACAATAACAATATGACAATAATTTTATCATTGTCGAATCTTGTATAGTTGTGGGTACGCAGACTTGTATATTATTATTTTTTTGTTGACAAAGCAAAAAAATAAAAAATAAAAGCTGCTCTATAGTAGGTAATATTTCTAGTATTATTGAGAAATCACCTATTCTAAAAACATATCTTCGTTGGCTTCCGCGATTACAAAATAATTTCTTTTGTATCAAATAAGACAGCCTACAATTAGAAAGGGGAGAAAAGAAGTTTCATGTTATTTGATAAAATTGTGACATTTTATCTAGCTCTTCGTAACGTGTTTCCAATTTTATTTCATTATTTACCTATTTCATCGAAAATGATGTCAAAAATTTTACAATTTGTTTTGTTGAAAATATTTGACGTAGGTAACTGATTACGTTTAAAATATAGATAATTTATCAAAAGAACCCTGATGAGGGGAGAGTATTCGATTAAATTAATTTTTCCACTTGATGCATGCACTAAAAAAAGTACCTAGACCTACCTATATTTTTTTCGAAAATCGAATTTCGAATTTTTTTAGATTAAGAAGAGTTGTTTTGAAGCGGAATTTTGAATTATACATTATATACCTACTTATAGGTACCTATGACAATAATTTCTGAAAATTCATTTTTTCAATGATTGAAAAAATTCAGTGAGATGATAATTTCCAAATGATACTTAGACTAACTCAACTTCAAAAATTTTCAAACATTGGAAAATTTATCTATTATTATGAAACAATGGTCATTTTGAAGTATATTTTGTATTTCTGAATTCTAATAGGTATCTAATTCAAAATTTAAAAATTAAAAATTCTATTTTTTAAAAACCAGAAAAAATTCAACAATTTTTCAAAAATCAAAATTTTAACAATTTTTATTGATGAAATAACGTTCACTATAAAGTCTGAAGTATTATTGCATTTACCTATACTTAAATCATCTCTAAAAAAAATTTGAAAAAATCCAACTTGAAATTTTTTTTAAATTAAAAAATCTCATTTTTATTGAAAATTCAAGAAAAATTATATTAGAAAAATTCATCTTGAAAAATAAACTATTAAAAAAATAACCCACGAAAACGTTTTAAAGTTTGTTGATAATGTGTGATAAGAAAAGTTGCGAGCCGACCTTGTATAGAGTGTTTTGATTGGTCGGCCTATAGTGGTCTCGATCCGCTCGTGAAAAAATTTAATCTTGAAAATTTTTAAAATGCATTTTTCAAAATTTTTAGAATTTAATTTTTGAAGGTCAAAATAATTTTTAAGCAAAGGAAATTAGTAGGTACCTTGAAATATTGAAATGAAATATTTAAAAAATTTACACAGTTTCTATTTTTGTGAAAATTCAAGGAATAACATCTTTCCAAAAATTGAAAAAAAAAATCGATATGTTGAAGAATTTGACTAAACAATTTTTTTTTTTTTTTTGAAAATTTATCGGTTGGTAGTTAAAAATTGGTAGGTAAGTAAAATTTCGAAATTGTAAAATTAAAAAAATCTAGTTTTGAAAATTAGAAAAAATCCATCTTGAAATTTTTTTAAAAAGTACAGTAAATAATATTATCATGTTTGAAAATTCGAGAGAAAATGATCTCTAAAAATTGAAAAAATTCATTCTTGAAAAAATTTTAAAATCTTATTTTTGGAAATTTAAGAAAAATTATGTACCTAGTACCTAATACAGTACTACCTAGTACCTATCTATAAAAAATTAGAAAAATTTATTCTTGAAAAATAAAAAAAATATATTGAGAAAATTATGTTGTACACAATTTTTATTTTTAAAAATTTATGAAATTTTTTTCCAAAAATTGAAAAAATTCAATTTGAAAAATTTGACCAATCTCATTTCTTGAAAATTTATCGTAACTAAAAATTGGGGAAAATTTTGAAAAATCTCATTTTTGAAAATTTAAGAAAAGTTGAGGATGGATTTCGAGATCTTTTCATTATTTTAAGAAATTTTTTAAAAATATGTCAAATGAGCATCTTTGTTATGCAAGGTTTTTGAGGTTTTTTAAAGATTTTTTTTGATAATGGGAGGGGATGGACCCGAAAACCCTCCCTTTAAATACGTCACTGATCAATAGTTTGGGTTTTTGGATTTTTTTTTTTTCTTCAGCCTTGTAACTTTCCCCACTACCGTAGAAGTAAATTGTGCAGATTTAGAGAAGTTGATAAATTTTGAAAAATTTAGTCTTGTGTTACGAAGCTAAGTAGACATTAGCAGCATGACACACGTCAGACTTCATCTTCAAATCTGTTCAAACAATTGCGAGTAAAAACGACTAAATACATTTTCACATGAATAAAAAATAAATCTGCTTTAGGTACGTCTCTGTACGACATTTTTCTCAGCACACAACGACCCAATCAAAAGGATAACAACTGAAAAGAACAAATGAACATATCGGGGCGTAGATATAGGTTCTAGGTAGTAGGTACTTTACCTATACTACAATACAATACCTACATACGTTATTTGGTAATGCACATACATGGAAGTATACGCTATATACGCTTGATAAATCCTTGAATATGTACGAAGAATAATGCGAACGACATCGTTAAGAACCTTTTTCTTTCCATCTTTCCCAATCCCAACTAATGTAATTTTTCGGCGAGTTATTTGTATAATGGCGCGACATCTTATCCGGAATCTACTACGCTCCGATATGTCGCACGTGAATATGTCACAAGTGATTTCCACGTGTAATCTGGTAACGTACCTACACGTACATCTAGGTTTTTTAAGTTTTTAAAAGATGTTGTGTTGTGTTCTTGTGCCATTTATAAATGTATGCTGCTACGCGGCAGATAGGATTATCATCATTTTATTTGACACATTTCGGTGAAAAACTAACTCGAAATTGTGGCGCCGCACTATGTACTTACCTATCTGTCACGATGAATTTTCAAAGGATTTTTTAAAAATCTTTAAAAGTTACATTAGACCCATTTTTTTTTACAAAATATTGTAAATAATTTTCTCAATTGTGTTTTAAAAAGATTTTTGAAAAATTACTGAAGTAAGAGTTTCTAAATAATCAGTTTTAATTTGTTTTAAATCATACTTGTATATACATATTTCAAAAAAATTTATCAAAAAAAAGTAAGTAATTTTTGAACTATTTTTTGAAGAATTTTCAAAAGTTTTGAAGCAATGGATTAATTTTAAAAAAAAATGTAAGCAGTCAAAAATAAATTTTCAGTTTTTAGAAAAAAAGTTAAAAGAAATAATAAAGTTCTTTTCCAAAGATTTTGTAAATAAAAATATCAAGTACCTACCTAATTTTAGAAGAATTTTCAATTTTTTTTTAAATAAATAATTTTTGAACAGTTTTAAGAAATTATCAAAAAAATTATCATTGAAAAATTGTCAAAAATTGTAAATAACTTCATTTTCATTTTCAGTTTTTTTTTTTTTTGGTAAGTATGATTTTTAATTTTTGTTTCTCATTTTTCGAATGTAATTATCATTTGTTCTTTTATACTCGTACTTAGATATTAATTTTAGGATTGCTATTGGCATTTTTTTTTTCAATTTATACGGTCTAACAAAATAAAAAAGTTCAGAAATTTATTTTGCAGATAATTGAAAATTACGCGTATATTCAAAAATTATGCATAATACCTAATTATAAGTTGTTTTTTTTTTTTTTTTTTTTACAAGACTAAAAAAAAATAATTTTAAAAATACCTAATAATTTCTGAAAAATTACTTAGTAGGAATTTCCAAAGAAATGTTTTGATTTTTTCAGCTCAAAAAATACTCTTTTTTTAAATGTATACCTAGTATGGCCAATTTATCAATTTTGGAAAATTTTCTAAATCACCAGAAATAAAAATATATAACTTTTAAATGACCATTGCAGCAATAAAAATATCTAAAAAAAAATAATTGTTGGAATTTTGGAATACTAAATTAAAAATGAAAAATTGGACTTCAAAGTATAGGTATTCAACTAATCATTATTCAATCAGTAAAAGATTATTAAAATCAGTTAATTTTTTCTGTTTTTTCAATAAGCAGAATATAACTAAAAAATATAATTTTAAAATTACCTTTTCAGTAATAAAAATTCTGTTTTTTAATTTTATAACTTTTTTGGAACAATTACATTCTGCTATTCAAGACTACGTTTTTTTAAATTTTACAATTCCAAAATTTTACTTACTCATTAGCCGAATTTAAAAAAAAAAATTAGGCTATTGTGTCCGACCCTGATTTAGAAGGAGGGGGTAGAAGAGTTCTGACCCCATTTGTTGACGTTTGGGACCAAAAGATGACGATCTGTCACATGTCACATATTTATATATATATTTATAATTTTACCGCTACTTTTGGAACTCTGGGGCCGAGCCTAACAGGTCAAATGAGGTCAAACTTGATATGTAGGGTCCCCTCGGTGTAGGAATGATGCAAAAAAAATTTTGGGGCCCTAACTCAAAATTAGGGATATGACCCATTTTTGAAGGGGGTGCGGGGGAGCCCCAATATCATGAAATTTTTTGAAACTTGCCCCAGGGATGAGAACCCTAATTACCTACACCATAGTGAAATTTCAGCCCCCTAAGTCATCCCCACCCCATTTTAGGGCCCAAAAAGTGGATTTTGGGGTCAGATCAGGCTACAGACCCCCAAATGGGGCTGGGGGCCAAAATTTTCATCATGGATCAAGTTTGTGCCCCTGATGTGCCTTTTGTCGGTTTCAATTTTTGGGCCCCCTTTGACCCCTGTCAAGGGTCAAAAATCAAGATTTTTCACAATTTTTCAAATTTTCCCCCTACTTTTGGGACTCTTGTGCCGAGCCTAACAGGTCAAATGAGGTCAAACTTGATATGTAGGGTCCCCTCGGTGTAGGAATGATGCAAAAAATTTTTTGGGGCCCTAACTCAAAATTAGGGATATGACCCATTTTTAAGGGGGTGCGGGGGAGCCCCAATATCATGAAATTTTTTGAAACTTGCCCCAGGGATGAGAATCCTAATTATCTACACCATAGTCAAATTTCAGCCCCTAAGTCATCCCCACCCCATTTTAGGGCCCAAAAAGTGGATTTTGGGGTCATTTTTTTCACGTTGATCAGGCTACAGACCCCCCAAATGGGGCTGGGGGCCAAAATTTTCATCATGGATCAAGTTTGTGCCCCTGATGTGCCTTTTGTAGGTTTCAACTTTTGGGCCCCCTTTGACCCCTGTCAAGGGTTAAAAATCACGTCGTTCGTGAACTGAAAATGGTCCTAGTCACGGGACAAAATCGCGATCCAGAAGAACGAAGCATATTCCAATACCATTTCCTTATATGGAAAGATTTCCAAGCTCCAGAACATCCTTCCGGTATTTTAAAATTCATATGGCGTGTCAACGAAGCGTATTCGCTAGAAAAAGGACCTATTTTGGTTCACTGCAGGTAAATTTGAATAAAGCTATAGTCGAATTTCAGTTCTAAAATGAATTCAATTTTATTTTCAATTTTTTTTATAGTGCCGCCGTTGGTAGAACTGGTACATTGGTGGCAATTGATTCCTTACTGCAGCAATTGGACAGCGAAGGACAAGTTTTAATATTTAATACAATTTGCGATTTAAGACATCAAAGGAATTTCTTGGTTCAGTCATTAGTACGATTTTCGATCTCCTTGAAAATGTTTTACGTCAACGATGATTCAATTTTATTTATTTTCATAAATTTTCTGTTCGTACAGAAACAATACATTTTCGTATATAGAGCGTTAGTCGAATACGCTCAGTTTGGCAGCACTGAGATCAAAGTGAAGAATTTGAAACCAATGGTAGAAAAATTAAAACAGTCGGATAATGGGAAATTGAAAACTAGAATGGAAGAAGAATACGAAGTAAATATCTAGGAATTTTTTTAATCGATATTTTTTCGTTTTTATTGATTTTTTTTTTTGTGTTTTTAGAAATTATCATTCACTGTGAATGCCCACGAACATAAATCATCTGGAGTCGGTACAGCTCCGGAAAACGCCCCTAAGAACAGATCAACCTCAATCATTCCTTACGATAGAAATCGAGTGATATTAACGCCCATTCCAGGACGAGAACATTCCACTTATATTAACGCGTCCTTTATAGAGGTAAATTGACCAACGATAATTCGTCATTTTTTTCGGATAAAAATCCCAAAAATGATATTATTTAATGATTTTATTTTTAGGGATACGACAATAGCGAATCATACATCATTACTCAAGATCCAATTTTAGACGTAACTGTGGGAGACTTATGGAGTATGATTTTGGAGCAAAATATTTCAACAATAGTCATGTTGTCATCAACGGTAAATTTCCAACATGATTTCTTTTAGCTTGTTTTTTTTTCTATCAATGTTAGATATTTTAACTTATTATTTTTGCAGTCCTCCGACGGCCAAAAGAAAACCGGCAGGTATTGGCCGGACGACGAAACAGTCCACGGTAACATCAACGTAAAACACATACAAAGCGAAAGCTGCCCCTACTACACCAGACGCGAATTCTATTTAACGAATTTGAAAACCGATGATAATCTAGTCGTCAACCAATACCAATACAACGGATGGCCGACCGTCGAAGGCGAAGTACCAGAGGTTACTCGTGGCCTGATCGAGATCATGGATCATGCCACTCAGCACTCGGTCAACATCGGATCCGGGCCCATTGCCATACATTGCGAACTCGGATCCGATCGCAGTTCCATGTTCGTTGCGTTGAGCATTCTAGCTCAGCAGTTGAAAATCGAACGACGTGTGGATGTCTTCAACGTTGCCAGAAAATTACGTTCTTAGAGACAAGGAATGTTGACAGCTTTTGTAAGTTTGAATTTTAATATACGAGTATCATAGAATTTATAGTACAGTGGCAAATGGAGAAAATTTTTTCCTGCGATCGAGAGACCAAATTTTATTCTATTTCTGTAGGGGGGGGGGGGGGGAGAATACTTCTTTGATAGAAAAAGGATCTATTAATTTTTCTGCCGAAAAAAATCTTCTAGTTTTTTAGAGAAAAAAAAATTCGCAATTTTTTGAATAATGAAAAATTTTCTCAATTTTTTGGAGTAAAAAGTTTTCCCTCTATTTAGAATAAAAATTTTTTACAGTTTATTGATTTCAATTTTTTTTACAATGAATATTTTTCTCTATCCTTTGGAGTAAAACGTTTTTTCAATTTTTTTGAAATAAAAAAAAATCTTGGTTTTTTGGAAGGAGGGGGTAAAAAATTTTCTCAATTATTTTGGAGTGAAAAAATTCTTGATTTCTTAGAAAGGGGAAAGGTGAAAAAATTCATCATTTTCATAGAATGAAAAGTTTTTCAATTTTCTGGAGTAAAAATTTTTTAAAATTTTTTTGAAATTGAAAAATTCTTGATTTTTTGGAAGGTAGGGGTGAAAAATTTTCTCTATTTTTTGGAGTAAAAAAAAATTGGTTTCTTAGGGAGGGAAAAGGTGAAAAAATCATCATTTTCTTAGAATGAAAAATTTTCTCAATTTTTTGCAGTAAAAGGATTAGTGTTTTTTTTTGAAGGGATTAAAAATTCATCATTCCCTTCAAATTATTTTTTTTCTATTATTTTTGTAGATTTCAGTTTTTTTTGCTATGAAAAGTTTTCTCAATTTTTTGGAGTGAAAAAATTCGTAAATATTTCGGCTGGGAGGAGGAGTTTAAAATTTTCCCTATTTTTTAGAAAGAAAAAAAATTTTTTTTTTATGACATTTTTTTTCAATGAGTTTTCTCAATTTTATGAGGTCAAAATTTTACTCAATTCGCTGAAGCAAAACGTTTTCTTCGTTTCTCAAAGTTGAAATTGAAAAAAAAATTGCAAGTGAAATTTTTTATAATTTTTTGGTGGGTTGAGGAGTTCAAAAATATCTGATTTTTTTAGAGTTGAAAATTTTTTCATTTATTTTGAAATAAAAAAATTTCAAATTTTTTAGAGTGAAAAAATTCGCGAGTTTTTTGTTTGAGAAGGATGGTGCAATTTTTTCCCACTCTCTTAAAATGGAAATTTTTTTGAATATTTTCGACTAAAGTATTTCTCAATTCTTTGGAGGAGAATATTTTCTAAAATTTTTGGAGTAACATTTTTTTCAATTTTTAGGACTGAATATTTCCTTATTCTTTGGAGCAAAAATTTCTCTTGATTTTTTCAATTTTTTTGAAATTAGAAATTTTCCTAATTTTTTTGAGGTACAAAAATTTATTATCTTTATCGGAGTAAAAAATTTAATTCTTTTCGATTTAAATTACCTACCTACGTATTTTCCAATTTTTTGTAAAAAAAAAAAAAATCATTTTTTAGAGTAAAAAGTTCTCAGATTTCAAAGTAAAAAATTTTTTACTTTTTTTTTGGGGGAGGATTTCTAAATCCTTGGAATAATTTTGGGCCTTTTGTAGAGAATTAGTGAGATTTTGTGTAAATTAAGGAATCATAAAATTGCTTTTAATCTTTTGATCGCGTGGAACTTCCATTAGCAACTTTACTAATATCTAATCCTGTCAAATGATATTTTGTTAATGGCGAATTTTATTGTTTTCAGGCTCAGTACGAATTCTTATATCGTGCCATTCTAAATTACGTCGATTTGCATCAGTTATCAGATTCTGAATCGGATTAATTTACAACCTCGAATGTGAAATTTTCAATTTTTTTACGACGATTTTTTTTTAACTATGCCAAGTATGTGTTGTTGTTTTTTCTTAAAGTTTAATTACCATGATAGCATTTAATATCTGTAAGAGACGGTCAAACTCATTCAAAAAACTTGAGAAGCAATATACCTATTATTGCCTCGGATTAGTCCCAAATTGAACGAATCACATAATTATTATTGAGTTGAAAATTAAAATTATTTTCAAATGACTCTTTGCAATAAGTTGCATAACTTCACTTCCTCGTACTTTTTACCTTTTTTTTTTCTCTTGTAACACTGCGTGTGTTCTATCTTTTTTTTTCTAAATTAAGCTTTATTTTTTTTTTTTAATTGTATAAGATGTGTATCTTATGTTTTTTTTATGTTATTTTTATTATTCGTGTTTTGTAGTAATACTAATTTATTCAAAACAATTTTTGAAGTAATATTGGGAGGGTTAACTAATCATGAATTAGGCTTTTAACTTTATCGCGAATTTTGTATGTTTTGAGTTAGCCTAATTTGATGTGTTTCTTCTTTATTTGAGATTTAAAAAAAGTTCCTTTTTATACTTGAAATCAGCATTTTGAAATATTTCTTAATTTGTCTTGTTCATCCGCTATTACTGCCGAAGTCTAGTTACTTGTTGGAAACAATTTATTCTTTCTTTGAGTGGTTAACGAGATGTGTTGTGGCGATCTAGTCTTTAGCTCGAATTTATTAATTTTAGTTTCGCTGGAAAGGGTTGATTTGAGAGTAGAAAACGGTGGCTGGTTATAAAATGGTGCTAAGCATCGTGATCGGGTTTTAATGGTGCCAAAGGCACGGATTAAGTATTCGGAGCAACCTAGACTTGTTTCATTTTTTGAAATTTATAAAAGTTGACGATTTTATTGACGTGATTATAATGGAATTTATTCTGATGATTTTGTGATTGAATAATATTCTTATGGGAGTTTTGATGAACATATTTAAAGATGAAGTAACTTATTGATTTTTGAGATGAAAAAATTAAATTATCAACATCGATTTGAATAAGAAATTAACGAATTTTCTATTTTTTCCCTGAGGGTATTACCGGGGGGGGGGGGGGTGATGAATTGTTGTATCGAGTTTGAAGTTGAATCTAGTTTTAGAATGAAAACGCAATTTACCTGTTTTTTTTTTTTTTTAATTTTAGTTCTTAACTTTTTTTTAATTTCCAGTTTGAAAGATTTTTTTAGCACTGTTTTTTAAAAAAAAATTTCCAATTTTCTCTCGATTTAAAAAAATTAATATTGAGAGATTTTTTAAAATGAAAGAATTCATTGAAAACAGTTTTAATTTTTTAGACAAATAAAATTTCTAGTTTTTATGGTTATTTTTAAAATTTTTACAAAATTGTTTTTAATTTGAAAAAATTCTCATTTTGAGAAAGGAAAAAAACTAAATTGATTTCTATTTAAAAAACCATTGAAAAATAAATGTTATACATTTTTTTTTAAATTTCCGCAATTTTTAATTTCCATTTTTGAAAACAAAAAATAGTTGGATGAAGAAATTCACTACCTATTGTGATAAAATTGATATCTCCAACTCTCAATTTTGAGAAAAAATTTGAAATTTGTAAAAATAATTTTTTTAAAGTGATCAGTCAAGTAAATCTTGTTTGAATTTTTAATTTCGTGTTTTTATGTGTTTTTTCATTGTTTTTAATTTGAAGTTGAAGTTTTGAGGAAAAAACTATAAAGGGACTTCCAGTCACGTGATTTTTTTGTTTGTTTACATTCTCGCTGGTAGGAATTTTCATCAATGTTTTCAAAACATCGATGTTTCATTAGAAGCTTTAGTATAATATCGTCGAAATTTTGATAACCGATTTCATGCCAATTTACTACCATTGAGATGTAAACAAAAAATGTGACGTCTCTTCTGGAAATCCCTATTAAAAAAGGATTTCAAATCGTGAAAGATCGGTTTCCAAACAACGGACTGTTTTTTCTCAAATTGTACCTATTCTATATTTTTTAAAATAATTTTCGACAAAAAAAATGATAGTTTCGAGAATAGAACAATTTAATTTATTAAAAAATTTTAAATTTAAAAGAATCGTTTAATTTTTTTTATAATCTTCAAGTTTGAAAAAATCATTTTAAAAAAATAAATTGCATTTGGTTTCTAATAATTTTCAATTTTTTAAGGGAAAAAATTTCTTAAAATGGTTTTGAAATTTCAAAAATTAAAATTAAAAAATAATTATTTAGGATAAGTGGTTTTTTAAATTATTTATTAAACACGATTTTCAAATTGAAAATAAATTTAAAACGAATTTGATTTTAAATTGTTTTTTCTTCAATTTTTCCAAACTTACAATTTTGACTAGGAAAAAAATTGAAGTATTGATGAAAGATATCTGAAAAAAAAGTTTTAACTTTTTCTTGAATAATAAAAAAAAAATGCTTTCAATTTTGAGGAAAGAAATAAAATCAAAAATAGTTTTCAAATTCAGAAAAAAATCAATTTCTGAAAAAGTTCAGTGTTGTATAAATTTATGTTTCGAAAAAAAATCAATATCTTTGGTTTTAGAAAAAATTATTTTCAATTCTTTGAAAAAAAAAACACTTTTCTAATTTCTATGATAAAACTGTTTTAAAATTTTTTAAGAGAAATAATTTTTGTGTTTGAAACTTTTGATTAAACAAAAAAGAAATACGAGTACATATCGATTCAACTGAAAATTACGACTTTATGACGTTTTGTTTATTTTTTTGACCTATCTTAATCCTTGAAGTTCTTCAGATTTCTCCCAATTTAGGAGGGGAAAAAATAATAAAAAAGTTTCAAACGTGATTCTGAAAAAATTAATTAGGTATATTTATATTTTTCTAGTAAGAAAATCTCGTTTTAGTTAAGTGTTGGCATTTATATGGAAAACATACGTGCTTCCATTTAATATTATATGTAAACATTGGTACATCTCGTTACCACTCACAAAGCTTATGCGTATTATTTTAACGAAAGCATTTGCCAGTTTACTTTACATTTTAGCACGTAATATTTTATTCACTTATCAAAAAAAAAAAAAAAAAATTGAATTCTCTCACGACACGTATCAAAATATCTTACCCCCTTCCCCCCACTTAACATACCAACGACCATCATTTTCTAAGTCGTAAATTTTAAGAATACGCTGAAATAAATTAAAAAGTTGAAAACCCCGCGAAAATTAATCTTATTCGCGTTATCAACGAATAAGCGTAAAAGTTACTTTTTTTACTAGTCATTTATAAATAAATTTGCATGCAGGTATTATTCCCGAAAAATGATGATAAAAATTCTGCCATCTTAGGGCTCTAATTTAGGAATTTTTTCGCAGCTTTGCCCTTCTAATGCCACCAATCGAAAGAGAGGTATTATGGGCTTAATCAGCCAAATTGTACGAATTGTATTACATTTGTAAGTACTTATAATATTAAGTAATTAAGCTTTCTACAATTGTATAATGGGAACATTACCTTGCATTTATTTTTTCTTTTATTGTTTCTTGAAGATTTTTTTTTCTTTCTTTTTAATTTAGTCGAATTTTTTACTTTGCGAAGTTAAGCTATGTAGCCATAAATTGTACATAGAAGATGGTCTATTTTAAAATGTCAATTCGCGATTGGATTACCACGTTTGAGAATATCGGGCAATTTTTTTAAAATTACGATGTATATAATTTTTTTGGATTTTTTGGGAGCTCACGGACTGATGTTCGATTACGATGTGAGGCGATTAATAAAAAAATACCCATGTGCTGTAGCAAAAACGCTGAACCATGGTCCGTTCAAGGGGTAAGATCCCTTCAAGACTGATATGGTGCTTATTAATAATTATGCTGATCTTTGAAAAATATCGCCTTCTGTGGAATACTAAAATTAATATTGGCAATTTTTCTACAAATTGTAAAAATATTGGATGTTTTAATTTCTCCTGTATTTTTAGCCGAATTTTTTTTTTAAATTTAGGCTATTGTGTCCGACCCAGATTTAGAAGGAGGGGGGGGGGGGGGGTTAGAAGAGTTCTGACCCTATTTGTTGACGTTTGGGACCAAAAGATGACGATCTGTCACATGTCACATATTTATATATATTTATAATTTTACCGCTACTTTTGGAACTCTGGGGCCGAGCCTAACAGGTCAAATGAGGTCAAACTTGATATGTAGGGTCCCCTCGGTGTAGGAATGATGCAAAAAAAATTTTGGGGCCGTAACTCAAAATTGGGGATATGACCCCTTTTGAGGGGGGTGCGGGGGAGCCCCAATATAATGAAATTTTTTGAAACTTGCCCCAGGGATGAGAACCCTAATTACCTACACCATAGTCAAATTTCAGCCCCCTAAGTCATCCCCACCCCATTTTAGGGCCCAAAAAGTGGATTTTGGGGTCAGATCAGGCTACAGACCCCCCAAATGGGGCTGGGGGCCAAAATTTTCATCATGGATCAAGTTTGTGCCCCTGATGTGCCTTTTGTAGGTTTCAACTTTTAGGCCCCCTTTGACCCCTGTCAAGGGTCAAAAATCAAGATTTTTCACAATTTTTCATGTTTTTTCTTGCTTCCCGGTACGTTGATCATCCTGCAGCCCAAACCAAATGACCTTGGATGCTAAGATTTGATATTTAGGATAGGTAAGGGTCACTGAGGTGCCTTTTGGGCTTTTTGACCCTTGAGCCCCAAAATTGGGGGGGTGACCCTTTTTTGAGGGGGCTCTAAAGAGGCCCCAATTTAGCAAAATGATTTGAAATTTTTACCAACAACAGTAACTCTGATTGTCTCCACTGTATCCAAATTTCAGCTTCCCAAGTCATCTCCACCCCATTTTAGGGCCCAAAAAGTGGATTTTGAGGTCATTTTTTCACGTTGATCAGGCTACAGACCCCCCAAATGGAGCTGAGGGCCTAAATTTTTATCATAGATCGAGTTCATGCCCCTGATGTGCCTTTTGTAGGTTTTGACCTTTAAACCCCTTTTGACCTCGAAACAGGGTCAAAAATCAATATTTTCAAGTTTTAAAAGCCCAAACTAAAAGACCTAAACAATCGAAATTTGGGATGTAGGGTCAGTAGAGGTCACTGATGTGCCTTTTGGGGGTTTCGACTTTTGAGCACCATTTGACCTCCGTACAGGGTCAAAAATCAGAAATTTTCACGTTTTAACCTCTTTTTTGGTGTGTTGGCCCTCGTCTGAAGAGCTGAAAGTGTGAAGGGGATTGAGAGCGAAGCCCTCAATCCTCTCCTGCCATGTCGCTATTGAGGGCGAAGCTCCCCAATAGGGGCATGGGGGCGGAGCCCCCATCTGAAGAGTTGGAAGTGACGAGGTGGTTGGGGGCGAAGCCCCCATCCTAAGAGCCGAAAGTGATGAGGGGGTTGGGTCGGAGCCTCAACGGGGGTATGGGGGCGGAGCCCCCATCTGAAGATGAAATCTTCAATGCAGAGAGGAACTAAAACTGAAGACAAAAACCTGACATTTTTAAACTGAATTTGAAGTTGAAACTGATATTGAAACTGAAATACCATGGATGAAAACATTTTTAAAGTAGTAGACTAACTTGAAAAAAAAAATTCGGCTGTCGCGGAGCATCTTGACTGCTACGCGTTTTTTTTTTTATGAAAAATTTTCATAAAAATTAGTTTACTTAAATTCTTCAACATATCAAATTTTTTTTCAATTTTTGGGAAAATTTTCCTCGAATTTTTACAATTAAAACTGTGTAAATTTTTTTGACTATTTCTTTTTTTTCAATTATCCCAGGTTGAATTTTTTTCTTCACTTGAAGATTTTTTTGATTTCCAAAAATTAAATTCTAAAAATTTTTCAAAATTGAATTTTGTTTCAATAATTTGTAAGGATGATTTTTCTTAATTTTTTTGTTATAACTATTTTTCAGTTTAAACACATATTTCAAGAGTTACAAGAGAAAACCCACGAGAAGATCTTTTCAGGTTCGCATTTTTGAAGACTTCTCGAGAGATAAGGTTCAAGGACTTTTTGGAGGTTAATTCATTTCAAACTTAGGCACTATGTGTACATAAAGTATTGTGTTAGACGTGCTCGGTTTTACCAAAATGTTAAATACGACAGACCACTCGCCGAACACCCTGTATAAGGATATTAAGGGTGAGAAAAAAATTCTTCGCGTTGTTTCTGCGTTTGGAGTACCCATCTAGAGATTCGGTAGAGGGGTAAAAATGTCGCGAATTGTCAATTTAAATTTTTCATTTTCTATTTTCAAATATTAACGATATTTTTCATCTCGCTATATCCATACTTATTTCCCGTTTTACGAGACTGTTCTTCTTTTTTTTTTTGGCGAAAACTGCGCTCCGAGAATTTATTAATTAATTGAGCTGGTATCAAGCTTTCTACGTTTTATATTTCGTCGGGCAAATTTTTCATCATCAAGGTTTCCAACAGTGGAAAAAATTCTATCGCTGGAGTATTAACCTACATGCGAGAGGAGAAGTAATAACATAAAAATGCTTCCCTACCGGTATAGTTGTTCAGCTGTGTACGAGCGAACCGCGCAATTATTTTGGTAATTTTCAAAAATCTACGATTCTCGGTTATAGTGTTGTATACTTTACACCGCCGCATGGCACGAGGACACTTGGGTTCATTCCAGTGGCGCTTAGATTGTTGTTAGTATTTGAAATGCAAAACGGATGTAATAAGTGAGAAATATGCAAGATGCGTTACGTTATATACTTACGACCGTATACAAAGTTGAACAAATGGCAAAATGGGTTAAATTTCGGATCAATGGTGATATTTTACTACTCACTGCGAAAATTTACAGTTTAAATGCTCATTTATTTTGCTCTCTTCGCAATCAACGCCTCGTGAATTGTGTGCAAAAATTTTACGCTCTGTGGCTTACCCCCGCCCTGCCCGCCAGTCAAACGTGGTGTAAAGTTTCAGGTATTCGCGATAATAAGTGATATGGTAAAAATTATCCTCGAAATGTGTTGTTACGTTCGTATAACAAAAGCAAGTTTTACATTCCGCGTTAAATTTTTAACTTATGGTGAAAAATTATTTCGCCCTTAAATCCATCTACTCTTTCGCAACTTCCTTTTATTGTTTTTGGGCCGGGGGGGGGGTCGAAATTTGAGTTTGAAAAGTTGCGATGACAGGTTGACAAAATACAGAAAAGTCAGATAAAAATACGCAAAAAATAATTTTCTCGAGTTTTAATATTTGGTAAAATTACAATAAAAAAATTACAGAGGAAATTTTTTAAAAGGATTTTTTTTGGAAAAATTTTATTTGGAGTATTTATTTCTTATTTTCATGAGAAAATTCAACACATTTTTTTCCAATATATTATTTTAAAAGCTCGAGACTTGGAAAAAAATTGAACAAATTTTACATTAAAAAAATAAAATAAAAAATGGTAAAAATAAAATTATATTAAAACATCTAAAATTAGAAAAAATTATTCAAATAAAAACTTTATGAAAATATTTTGAAAAAAGTTTTGAAAATTTGTGAAAAATTATCTGAAAAAATCAATTCAAAAAATTTTTAATTGTGAAAAACTTCAATGAACTTCTTAAGAAAAATTATTCAAAGCAGGAAAGGTTTTCTGAGATTTTGTGCAAAAATATTCCAAAATCTTTTTAAAAAATCTTGATAATAAAAAATATATTCAATTCAATTCAATTATACCTTTTTGCACTTTCAAATATTTTTTTGAATCATTGATTTTTTTTTTTTTTGAATAGGTATGGTAAACAATTGTTTTAAAATTTTGGAAAAACTTGGGTAATTTCAAGACGAATTCTATGATAAGTAAACTTTGAATTTCAACAATCAATCAAATTATTTTGAAGGGAAAAAAATACTATAATTTTAATTACGTATGTACCTCACGATCTAGTAAAGAGAGGCTTGATAAGAATTAAATTTGAATACAAAAATAATTCCAAACTTTTTCCACTAGGTATCAAATAAATCGCATCCCGGTACTATGAATTGTATTTTTAACAGAACTCTACATATATACATTTACCTAAAGAGGTAAATAGGGCTATAAAAATAGAAAACACTATTCGATACACATGTTCAATGATCTGAAACATCACGTCACTGAGCATTAGGACGAAGTCAAAATAACATAGCGGAGCGACCTTTACGACAAAACACCTCTATTTCGCAGTCTTTATACACTCGTATAAAGAGTTGATTTCAATAAAATACGTAGGTAGGTACATTTCTCATCAGTTTGAGGAAATACTAAAATTCCTTGGTGAAAAATAAATGAAAAGAAGATCTCGAGGAACGATCCACGAAGCATTTACTCGGTTTTTTTTCCGGTTGGAACATTTTAGAAAATTAAATTCGGTAATTTGAATAACGCAACGAAATCCTGTACTATATTTCACTAAATTAACGCTTTTTCTTTAACTTTGAGACAAAAGATGAAATAAAACCTCTCTTCGTAATTTTTTTTCTCGCTCAGTAAAAAAGCACTAAAGGTTATGAGATGACTTTTTTGTGACCTTTTGGTCATTGAGAAAAATTGGGTTTTTGAGTGGTACTCGTAAGGGTCTTTAAAAGGCTACAGTTTATTATAATTTACATATAGGTATGTGGACAAAAGAGCATCGACGAAGAAACGAGCCGAAAATAAAAAGCGAAAGATTATTCGTAACTGAGGATCGAATCTTGTCACCGCATTTCATCTATTTTTTTTAGTTCATTTTTCACTTTTATAATTTTTCGCTTCATTTAGTTCGATAATACGCTTATAGGTATGTGCCAGTTACCATCTTTATTTTTAGATGGCGCTCTGTAGTCTCTTCAATAGAAGTGAACAGTTACTCAGGGATTTTTTTGTGCGGAATTGGGTAGTTTTTTTTTCATCTTCTTTACTTATGCCTCTCTTTCGAACTATGGTGTTTCGTAGTCATGATTTCTTGAGTATGTAAATGTCGTATACACATCCTTCTCCTGTATTGTATTTAATCAACTACAGAACAATTTAAACAACTCTAAAAATTGACTTGAAAACACTGTGATTTGGAGAAATTTTCGTAAAAATTCTCCTTTCCTGAAAAAAAAAAAAAAAACACTTACCCGAGCGGCACACTCGATCGATAATATCGGAAGATGTAACGTATCGATAAAAAATCGTTTGAAAATCTATAGATGTTCTCACGATATTATAAAGATTTATCGGTACAACTTCATAGGCAAAAAATCTAAAAACTATCGAATTCGATATTATTAAGATTTTATGACGATATTCGTCAACGATACTATCGACAAAGAATATTAAATTTATCGAATTCGATTTTTTAACGATTTTGTAAAGATATTTAAAACTATATTATCGAAAGATTATATGAAATTTCTCGACTTCGATATTTTACCGATTTTTTGACGACATTTGAAACTATATTATCGACAGATTATATTAAATTTATCGAATCCGATTTTTTACCGATTTTGTAAAGATATTTGAAACTATATTATCGACACATAATATGCAATTTCTCGAATTCGATTTTCTAACGATTGCGTGAAGATATTTGAAACTATATTATCGACAAGTAATATGAAATTTCTCGATTTCGATTTTTTAACGATTTTGTGACGATATTTGAAACTATATTATCGACAAATTATATTAAATTTATCGAATTCGATTTTTTAACGATTTTGTGAAGATATTTAAAACTTTATTATCGACACGTAATCTGAAATTTCTCGAATTCGATTTTTAAACGATTTTATGACGATATTTGAAACTATATTATCGACACGTAATATGAAATTCCTCGAATTCGATTTTTCAACGATTTTGTGGTGATATTTGAAACTACATTATCGACAAATAATCTGAAATTTGTCGAACTATTTTTCAACGATTTTGTGACGATATTTAAAATTATTTCCAAATTGGTGAAAATTTTTCTAAGTCCAACACGTCTGGAAGTACTAAACTGCCTATTATAAGCGTTTTATTGCTAATTCCTCAACGATAAGGTATGGCATAGTGGTTAAGGAAGAGGATTACCATGCAGGAGGTAGATGGTTCAAGCCCCACGGGTGGTAGATTTTTTATAATTTTTTTTTGACTTTTTCTGAAATGATCCTCTTACCGTAACATGAATAATGTGTTTAGGCAAAGTTTAATGTATTAATTATGCTAATTAATGATTTTTAATTATAGAAAAAAGCTAGTAAAAGACAAAAAATCGGAATAAAAAATCGATAAAAAATCTAGATAGATTATCGATAAAATATCTTACTATAATCTCGAAATTTTTACTAACTATAATTCGTCGATAATCTATCTATATATCGAAAGATAATTTCACGATTTATGCGGAACTAACGCGACACTTTATCGAATTCGATATTCTGTCGATTTTTTATTTCGATAATTTGTCGAGTGTGCTGCTCGGGTAGGTATCAACTCTGAAAAATTTACAAGAAAATTTTCTGTGGGAAATTCTTATTTTAAAATCAACTGGACCGAAAAAAGTTCAGCAAAATTTGACCAAAATCGTTCCTAAAGAAAAAAATAAATTTTAAAATGATGTTTCAAACGTGTTCTATTTTTTTATTATTTTTTTTTGTGTTATCAAATTGAAGATGATGTTCATCAAAACCATACCTAAAAATAATTCATGAGGGTAACAGGTTATGCTAAATGTGGTTTGACACAACCTATTTTCTATTCATTTGAAGTAAAAATATTTTTTAAACTTTTACTGCAAAAACCTAATTTTTTCGAAAGAAAATTTTCAATTTTTGGGGAGAAAAAATACCTCAGTTCTACAGTAGCCAAAAACTCTGAATTTTCATTAAAATAAAAAATATCTCAATTTTTTAGAAGAAACCACAATTTCTTGGGGGAAAAAGTCCAATTTTTGAAAAAACAAAAACTTACGATTTTTTGAAGTATATAATCATTTCTAAAATTTTTACCTACACAGAAAAAAATCTTTATGTTTGTGATTAAAAATCCTGATTTTTTGTCTCAGTATTTTTGAAAAAAAAATCTTTCAAATTTTCATAATCTTTAGAGAAAAAAATTGTAAGAAAACAAAATTTTTAATTAGGAAATTTTTTGGAGGAAAAAACTCAATTTTGTAGAAAAAAAAAATAATATATTCTGAATTTTTATTGAAATTAATGTATCATTTCAATTTTTCGCGATAATAACATGATTTTTTTAGAGAAGAAATTTTTCTGAAATTTTTACAAGAAAATAATCTTTAAACTTTTTTGGAATCAAAGTTTTTCATTTTCTTGGTACAATTTTTTCAGAAAATCTTGGATCAAATTTTTGCAATAAAAAATCTAATGTTTTCAATTTTTTAGAGTAAAAAAAACTTTTTTTCAGAAAGAACATCACTCGACTTTTTAGAGTAAAATCTTGATGTTTTGCTTCCATTTGAAAAAATTCTTCAATTTTTTTATGGAATAAAAAAATACCCCAATTTAACAGAATATCACATTTTTCCATTTTTTCCCATTCAAAAAAAAATATAAATAAATAAAATAGTAAAATAATCATTCAAACATTTAACATTGGAAAATTTTTTAACCAATCACCCCTTCTGAAAAAAAAAACAAAAAAAAACGAGAGAAATCCCGGGTAATTTCATATTGTCGCCCTTGAAATTGACACAACCCACTGCAAAGGCCCACTGCAATTTTTCTGGAGTAAAATACTTTCTTAAATTTTTGTAGAAAAAAACTTCTTAAATTTTTTATGAAATAGGTAAAAAGAATTTTAAATTATTATACTTAATTTTTTTTTCAGAAAAACAAGTTTTAATTTTTGTATTCTTGGAATAAAACATTTTCTATATTTTTGAGGGTGAATTTTTGTCAACATTCCACGTTAAAGAAATCTTTTGAGAAAAAATATATTTTTTATTTGAAGAGAGGTATATCTCAATTGAATGATTTTTTGAGGATAAATATCCAATTCTTTTGGAGAAAATTTTTTCTGAATTTTCATTGAAATTGAACATTTTTTATGTAGATATTATCTCAATTTTTCGGGGGGGGGGGGTGTTTCATTTCTTTAGAGAAATTTAAAAAAAAAATCAATGAAAAAAATCTAATTTTTTGAAACAATAAAAACTTTTCAATTTTTTCTCATTTTTGAAGTATTCATCCCCATTTTTTCTTTGAAAAAATAAAAAATAAACTTTTTGGAATAAAAAATCATTTTAATATCAAACATTTAAAATTTTTCAACCTGCAGCCACCCACTCTAAAAAAAAATAGTATGTTACCTCCCCTGGAATTAGAACCACTTACTGTAAATGCCTAGTTATGCTTATGAAAAAATTATTTTCAGCAAAATTTCAGAGAAATTGGTTTTATAATTCAAAGAAAAAATACCAAGAATTCACCCAATTTTATTTTGATCGTTGCCATTTCACTAGTGAACATTTTTGAAAGTTCGAGAATTCGGACTACTAATAAGAGATTTCAATTTAATTAATGTTATTAAGCGTGTATTTCGAATCGAGGGGTATGTCTGTAAAATTCAATAAAGGCTACGAATTTCGCTAGGTTATTAAAAAAAAAAATTCAATACGTAGATAATTCCGGATAATTATGAAATGGCATTGAAAAGTTTTACTATATTTCAGTGTATTTGTGTATAACGAGGGCGTTTTAAAAGTTGAAAATCTGCGTTGAATATTTCCATCGCGTAGTTTGCAAGTTCAAAATTCGCCATTGAAAATAAATCTACGTTTTTATTGTGATTCGAGTGTGTAGTTTGAGAATTTTAGGGCAATGGTGGTCATTGGCGCCAGTCTTGAGAGTTGAACTGTAATATCTTAACGTTTTACTTTACGTCCGAATAAACTATATGGTAAAATGTCTTCGTTTAAAACATCTCTATTCTTGATTGTAATTATCCTCGGCATGATATCGAATTTCATTCAAATGGATACGATAATCTAACTATAAGCGTATGTTTCTAATCAAATTAATACTCGGCTTGAGACATTACTTATTGCCCTATCACCAATTAATCGCGAGCTGTCAGTCAAACGGTGGTCGTGCTGGTCTGTCTGTTTACCACACATTGACATACCACGTCTCAACATTCATCGAGTACTTATACAGGGTGTCCGAGTTAAGAATAAATTCTTCAAACTGGTAAGACGGCAACTCATTTCAACAACGTGTAGGTATGTTTGCATACCCTTACTATTGCGGGGGCTGAAATACTGCTTGGTAAAATTTATTTTTTTCAATTTTTCACTTTAAATTAAAAATTTATTTTTTCTGATTGGAGACAGATAGAAAGATGAAACTTGTGGGAAATAAAGTAGGATAGTTGCAGTAATGTCCGAAAAAAATTTCATCAAAATCGATGCAATAGGGTGTTCAACAAATTATTTTTACCAAAAGAATTGGGTGAAAAAATTCGAAATTTTGCTATTTAAAAAAAAATTGCATCATTAACCTAGTTATTTTTTATCAGCAGATGATTCCCCTTTACTTCCTCTACAAAATGTTTCTCAGCATCATCTTCCTATCTCTTCTAGTTTTTGAGTTAAAATTTTTCTAATGAGTACAAATTCATAAAAATTTGACTGAAAATTTGAAAAAAATTTAACTTACATGTCGACTCATAAATAAATTTTTTACTCAAAAACTAAAAGAGATAGGAAGATGATGCTGAGGAACATTTTGTAGAAGAAGTAGAGGGGAATCATCTACTGATAAAAAATAACTAGGTTAATAATGCAATTTTTTTTTAAATTGCAAAATTTCGAATTTTTTTGGTAAAAATAATTTGTGGAACACCCTATTGCATCGATTTTGATGAAATTTTTTTCGGACATTACTGCAACTATCCTACTTTATTTCCCACAAGTTTTATCTTTCTATATGTCTCCAATCAGAAAAAATAAATTTTTAATTTCAAGTGAAAAAATGAAGAAAAAAATTCACCATGCAGTATCTTGGCCCCTTCAATAGTAAAAGTATACAAACATACCTACAAGTTGTTAGTTGAAGGCTGATATTCCTATCCGGGACACCCTGTATATTTGTAAATAAATAAACTCCATATGTTTGCGTATCTCTTTCTCGAATGCTCATTCGAGTATTACGAATTTCTTAAAACGTTATCCGATCAGGTGTTCGAAGTTATACGCGAGGTTCCTTTTTTTTGTACCCTTTTTTTTTTTTTTTTTTTTTTTTTTTTTGTTTAACTGCGTAGGTGACCCATAAGATGTGAATTATTCCGGAGAGCGGAACTGCATGAATCATCGACCACAACAGCTATTGTATTCGAGTACCTTATAGATATTATTTCAATTCTTATACTTTTAACACCGACTATACATAAGGTACACTGTAAAGAAACCTTTCAAGGTAGAAATTTATGAAACATAAGTTTTAAGAGAAAATTACGATCGCGCATATATTGTCTTCTTTGAACATACAAGCTAACCCTGCGACCTGCGTACCCTGCAGTCAGCCTTCTATTATCGTGCTGCTCTCATTGGTTCATATAGAACGAGTAAAAGCATAAAACTAATCTTAATTGAAATTCACCGTAGCAAAAACTGAAATTCGCGATTGGTATGTGTTACCAGATAATTTAAATTTTGTAATAAATAATCGCGTTCGGCGGATTCTGCACATATTCGTCGTAAAAACCTGCAAGAATTATCGTCCAATATGGAACCATATCGATAGAATTCGAATGACGATCGTATTTTTAATACGTAGGATTGACCCAGGCTCTACAGCCCCCTTGCTCATGTACCTATATTTGGTATATCCAAATGTGTATAGTATTATAAGCCTCTAGCGTCATACGGCTCCACCATAATATAAAGCTTATGCGTTGACCTTTTTTCTATATCTCTTTGTTTCCATATGTGAAGTTTCAATTCAGATTACCAGTACAATTAATTATTTCACTAATGTCAAAACATTTACGAGATATGTTCATTGCTGGTTGTTGATGAACCATTACGATTAGTTCGATATTTTATACGGTCGAATGGTCACGAAGTCTGTTTTGAAACATGTAGCCAAAAATTAGCTAGGTACTAGGTAATGGGCAGTGTAAGTATACGGGGTGTCCCATGAGAACATTCGTGGTTTTGAAATTGTAGTTATACAGGACTTGGAGGATTTTATGAAATTTTTTTATTGAGATAAATTTTTTTGGAGAATTTTCCAATTAAATTTTTCAGAATTGAAAAAAAAATTCAGGGATATAATTATCTAAACATGAATTTTTTATTAGGTATAAAAATTAAAAAATTATCAAGTTTCAAATTTCAAATTTTTATAAGAGATAACAATATTGGCATCACTTCCAGCAAAAGTTGTGAATAAAATGGTGGACAATTTTCAATTTTGTCCTAAACAGTTTTTGAAATTCTTTTTTCTTTATTTTGTGATATCACTTCAAAAAAACTAAAAAGCACAAAATTGCTATGTAGAGACTGCAGAGACACCAATATTTGACATCTTCATATACCTGTCAAAGTTCTTAATAAAAATTGTAAAATTTGGAATATCCTAAGAAGAATTTTTTATTTTTTAATGTCTGAAAATACTGAAAAAGGTCTATTATGAAAGTGCCCACTTTTTTTCTTTTCTACGAATTCTCAAAAACATTTTTTTTTTTTTAGGGAGAGAGATTTCTGTCTTGATTTACATATGTATTTTTATTTGAAAGTTTTCAGAAAAGTGTTTTACTGGGGAAAACGTGAGAAGAGGATTGGATTCATTCAAACCCCTAAATTAATTATGTGGTTATTTTATAATTTATCACCCCAAAACACGCAAGGCACAGAATTGTATTTTTCAGCAAAATCTCTAAAAAATTGATGAATTTTCAATTTTTGAAGTGCACTGGGAATGATTGTTTTTTTTTCTCAGATTGGAAAATTATAAAAAAGCAATGGATCTGTGCAGAATTCTCAAAATAATAATTTTAAAAAAAAATATTTTCTGTCTTTTTATTTACGACTCTAAATTGATTTTAAAGCATTTTTGTAGTCAGAGTTATCACTTCAAAATAAAGCTACAAAGCAAAAATATGCTTTTTGGAGAGACAGCAATAATTGGTGTCTCTTTTTACAAAGTTTCTGAATAAAAATTGTGAAAATTAAATTTTTAAAGTACCTATCCAAAGAAGAAATTGTTTTGTTTCCTCATTTTTGAAAATACTGTACCTAAAGGTCAATTATTATTTTGTGAATTCTATTTTTTTTGCTTATTTTTTTTTGAAAATTTTCAACCAAAAAAAATGTTCTTTCCGGAAACAAAAGTGAGAACAGGATTAAATTTGACTGTTCTTGGTTAATTTTTTTCATTTAGTTACACTTGTAAACTGTTTTTGAAGTCCTTTTGTAGTCAGTATTTCATTAACTCTTCAAGGGATTGATTGAAAATAGGAAAATAGACGTTTTCAGAGCCTTTTAAAAAAGTTTTGCTGAATTTTAAAAATTTAGAAATAATCGGATTAGATTGTTTTCCTAATTTTGAATATTGTAAAAAAATTGACTAACAAATTAAAAAAATGATTCACCTAAATTTCAAAATTGAACAAAATTTAAAAATCAGATGAAATTTCAAATTTTTACTAAATTCAGGAAATTTTTAAAATTGATGAAACATTGAAAACATATACCTGAAAATTTTTGATACTTTAGTTGAATTTTAACAAAATGTCAAATATTTGTGGAAGTAAGTATCTACAAATAACTATTTATAAAAAAATTAGAAAATTCTCAAAGCTAGAAAAATTCACAAAACTTCAAAAATTTACAAAAAATTCAAGTTTAAGAATGTCTTATAAAAAGCCTAAAAGTCATAAAAATTATTAAAATTTTTTAAAATAGTGAAAATTGATCAAAATATTGAAAATTGACTTCTTTTAAAACTTTTTGAAAATTTAGCTAAATGATCTATGAATGATTATTTCACATTTTTTAAATATTGTAAAATAATATCTTTTTCTTTGTTGACAAACACTTTTATCGAATTTCGTTCAATGAAGAAAAATTTCGAAATTTTTCTCAGCAATAATAAACACAGGTGAATGATTTTTAGATTTCATTAGAAAACACATTTTTTTCTACTTGTTTGAGTCACGTTATAATCATTTTTTTTCAAAATTTCAATCTGGAATAATTTTTCTAGATTTTTTCAAGAATATTTATTTTTCAAACGAAACAAAATTTTCTCCATTTGTTTTATATTTCTACGTTTTGAAAACTTTTACGCAAGAATTTCTTTCCAGTTTTGTCAAAGCATATTTTTTCAAAATTCGGTGAAAAAATGATTTTCATTTTTTGTTGACCAACACTTTAAAATTTGTTTCAAAAACAAAGAAAATTTTTTCAATATTTTGCGCAGGAACACTGATGTTTTAAATAGGAATTCGATGGAATTTTTTTGGGAGTTTTTTAAAAACAAATTACCTATTGTTGTTTCAAATAAAAATTTAAAAAATTTTCGTGAGAGTGATTTTTTTTAGATTTGGAGAAGAACAATTTTTTGAATAATTTTTGTTCAAGGAAAAAATTAGAAATTTTGCTCAAGAATATATTTTTTCAAATTAGTTCAAGAACAATTTATTTCAAGTTTAGCTAAAATAAATGTTTGAAATTTCTGTATAAAAATACCTTTTTGTACAAAAAAAAAAAAAAAAATGAAATGAAATGAAATGAAAAGAAGGTATTTTGATCGATTTGAGCGTGAAATGTATATTTTTTAAAATAATGTGGAAGTGAAATCTTCAAAAAATTTCAACTGGTCTGAATAATCATTTTTCAAAATTGATAACTACATTCAACTTGAACACAGAAATTAAAAAAAAAATCCGAAGTAAAATTTTCAAAAAATTTTTGAAAAACTTCAATTTCTAAAAACCCGAGCGGCACACTCGATCGATAATATCGGAAGATGTAACGTATCGATAAAAAATCGTTTGAAAATCTATAGATGTTCTCACGATATTATAAAGATTTATCGGTACAACTTCATAGGCAAAAAATCTAAAAACTATCGAATTCGATATTATTAAGATTTTATGACGATATTCGTCAACGATACTATCGACAAAGAATATTAAATTTATCGATTCCGATTTTCCACCGATTTTGTGCAGATATTTAAACTACATTATCGACAAAGAATATTAAATTTATCGAATTCGATTTTTTAACGATTTTGTAAAGATATTTAAAACTATATTATCGACAGATTATATGAAATTTCTCAACTTCGATATTTTACCGATTTTTTGACGACATTTGAAACTATATTATCGACAAATTATATTAAATTTATCGAATCCGATTTTTTACCGATTTTGTAAAGATATTTGAAACTATATTATCGACACATAATATGCAATTTCTCGAATTCGATTTTTTAACGATTGCGTGAAGATATTTGAAACTATATTATCGACACGTAATATGAAATTTCTCGATTTCGATTTTTTAACGATTTTGTGACGATATTTGAAACTATATTATCGACAAATAATCTGAAATTTCTCGAATTCGATTTTTCAACGATTTTGTATCGATATTTGAAACTACATTATCGACAAATAATCTGAAATTTGTCGAACGATTTTTCAACGATTTTGTGACGATATTTGAAATTATTTTCAAATTGGTGAAAATTTTTCTAAGTCCAACACGTCTGGAAGTACTAAACTGCCTATTATAAGCGTTTTATTGCTAATTGCTCAACGATAAGGTATGGCATAGTGGTTAAGGAAGAGGATTACCATGCAGGAGGTAGAAGGTTCAAGCCCCACGGGTGGCAGATTTTTTATAATTTTTTTTGACTTTTTCTGAAATGATCCTCTTACCGTAACATGAATAATGTGTTTAGGCATAGTTTAATGTATTAATTATGCTAATTAATGAGTTTTAATTATAGAAAAAAGCTAGTAAAAGACGAAAAATCGGAATAAAAAATCGACAGAATATCGAATTCGATAAAGTTCCGCCTAAATCGTGAAATTATCTTTCGATATTATAGATATATTATCGATAAAATATCTTACTATAATCTCGAAATTTTTGCTAACTATAATTCGTCGATAATCTATCTATATATCGAAAGATAATTTCACGATTTATGCGGAACTAACGCGACACTTTATCGAATTCGATATTCTGTCGATTTTTTATTTCGATAATTTGTCGAGTGTGCTGCTCGGGAATAGAGGTATTTAGATTTTAGGTACCATTTTTCAAAATTTATATAAGTACCTGCTTTGATCGACATGAAAGTAAGTACAAATTTGTTCAAAAAAATTTTTGAGTGAAATTTTCGAAAAATTTCAATTTTTATACACCTGCTATTTAAATCGACTGAAGTGTAAAAAACTTTTTAAAAAAATATCCAATCTTTCTGAAAATGTTTTTGAAATCAAAGATTATCATTTATTTTTGATCATGTTACTTTTTTAAAAATATTTTGATCGATTCTGAAGAAGAAAAAAAATTCAAAAAATTTCAGTTCTAAAAAATACTTTAGTATATCTACTTTTTTGAAATGGATACCTTTATTAGCAAGTACTTTGATCAATGATGACAATTTTCAAAAAAGTTTCATGTCAATTTTTGAAAAATTTCAACTTGTCAAAATACTTATGCCACATTTAATTATTTTTCAAATATTTTGATCGATCCTAAAAAAAAAAAATAAAACAAAATGAAAAATTAGTCGTGTATCAAATTTTTGCCAAAAATACAAAAACCTGCGATTTTTTGAAAAATTTCCCCTCGTCAATACAAATGTAGCTTTCTCGTATCTTTTTTCTCTCATTACCGTCAACACGAGTGAAAATTTAATCATAGAAATGTACAGTTTCACCCCAAATATAAATATTTCTCTCTTGACCATGACCACCATTTGAAAAAGTATACTCGAACATGAGAAAAAAATTACCAATTTAAATTTCTACATGTAAAAAAATAAATCCCGCGTAAATAGGTTTGATTTATAGGGCACTTTTGCCAAATATCAATCGACGAAAAATCCGTTTTTAATAAAATACCCGGACAAGAATAATAGTACAGTATCTCGGGCCAAGAATGAAATTTCTATATAAACGTAGCGGTTCGTACTTCGTAGCTGGTATTTGTACTATCTAACTCTTTCCCTACGGCATAGCTCATCTTCTTTCTAGTTGTTGTTCCGCTTCAAGACATAAAATTCATCAAACACCAATCCTTGACCAGATTATTTCCTCTTGCGTTAACCGCTCGGCCGCTCGGCCGCTCGGTAAGCGAAAAAAAAATAAAGTGGTTAATTCGGTGTTGTTGCAAATACTTGGGTTTTGGTTGTTATTTCGCTTATCGTCTTTGGTAGCGGGATAATAGGGTATTGCTGCGGAACACGGAACTACACCCGTTTTATATTACTTTTCGGAGTAAAGATAAAAAGCCAGTACACCGTGAGGAGAGAAAAAAAATGGAAACTTAGCGGATTATACCGTTGTAATTACGGTTTTGCAAATACGCAGGGTAAATCCAGGCTGCAGAAAGTGTGCAAAAAAGCTCTATTCTTATAATTCGCCAACTTCTTTACTCTCGAAGTGATTGTTTATTTACATTTGAAGGTGGCGCGACGCGGTGGTTTAATTTTTTTACTTTATTTATAAGCTGACGCGATGGGATTATTTACTTAATTTTTAGTCCGTGTAGCGAAAACTTTCGTATACCGGGATACTGATTATATTTCATAAATATGTAAGCAACTCCCACGATTCCCACTTTGCCAGGTTGAAATCGGAAATAAAAAGGCGAGCTTTTACCCTTGTACCGAGTTTTCATTCGAGCTACGATAAATGTGTTATTTTAAAGTAATTTTTGTCGCGGTTATGTAATCATTTGCACATTCGATAGAAATAAGGTAGCGTGCTCGGTGTCGGTTGACACGTTTTTATGGTGGTAAGTTTGGCTGGGACGTGAAGAGGATGGCGGGGTTGGTAGATTTTCTTCTTGAACGATGCTCGACGCTTCGGCGTGTGTACTTATACGCAGGGTAATGTCGGTTAACTTTCTCATTATTAGTGGAAAAGTTGAAAAAAGTTCTTTTTCCTGTTTTTAATATACATTTACTCGGTTAACATTATACAACGATGACGTAAATTATGATGTATCGTCTTACTACCAACCGCGCTTGTTCTCGCCGCTTGTAATTCGCATGCAAATAAAAACAAATGACGTCGCGTCTCGTGTGGTTTTATTGAAACACGTTTTTGTAAAGCCGTTTTGCGCCAAAAATATAGCAGAAGTGGAAATACAGATTGGGGAATGATTTCCTGAAACTTTTGCTTGGCTGAGGTATTTTAGGGATTTCTGGGCACAGCGCAAATTTGTGGAAATCTTTATCGTTTGAGGGATCTCCATCCATTCTAGGGCAGGAATTATGAAAATAAAATGGACTATGAAGCAAAATTCGAAGGAAAAAAACATTTTACGTCTTATACCTATACTCACAAAATTTAAAAAAAATTATTCTCAAACAAAAACTTTGAAAATTTATGTTGAAAAAAAATAAAATAATGGAAAAGCTGCCCACAAACGAAGTACAAAAATCCAAAAATTACTTATTTTTTCATGACAAAATTTGAAGAAGAAAAAATCTAAAACATAATTTGAAAGAAATGTTTTTTGACAAACTATTTGAAAATCTTTCTAGAAAAAATTTAAAAATGAGTGTTGTGAGCAAAGATTGAAAAAAATTATTTTGGAACAAAATTTTCAAAAAGGATTTTCAAAGAAACTGAAAAAAATTACACGTGAACATAATTTTAAGAAAGGTTTCTTTAAAAAAAAAATAATAATAAAAAATATATGTAATTAGATAATGATAAAAATAGATTAAAAATAACTAATAAGTTACATTCAGAACAAAATTTTGGAAAAAGTTTTTCCCCGAGCGGCACACTCGATCGATAATATCTGAAGATGTAACGTATCGATAAAAAATCGTTTGAAAATCTATAGATGTTCTCACGATATTATAAAGATTTATCGGTACAACTTCATAGGCAAAAAATCTAAAAACTATCGAATTCGATATTATTAAGATTTTATGACGATATTCGTCAACGATACTATCGACAAAGAATATTAAATTTATCGATTCCGATTTTCCACCGATTTTGTGCAGATATTTGAAACTACATTATCGACAAAGAATATTAAATTTATCGAATTCGATTTTTTAACGATTTTGTAAAGATATTTAAAACTATATTATCGACAGATTATATGAAATTTCTCGACTTCGATATTTTACCGATTTTTTGACGACATTTGAAACTATATTATCGACAGATTATAATAAATTTATCGAATCCGATTTTTTACCGATTTTGTAAAGATATTTGAAACTATATTATCGACAGATTATATTAAATTTATCGAATCCGATTTTTTACCGATTTTGTAAAGATATTTGAAACTATATTATCGACACTTAATATGAAATTTCTCGAATTCGATTTTTTAACGATTTTGTGAAGATATTTAAAACTACATTATCGACAAATAATCTGAAATTTGTCGAACGATTTTTCAACGATTTTGTGACGATATTTGAAATTATTTCCAAATTGGTGAAAATTTTTCCAAGTCCAACACATCTGGAAGTACTAAACTGCCTATTATACGCGTTTTATTGCTAATTCCTCAACGGTAAAGTATGGCATAGTGGTTAAGGAAGAGGATTACCATGCAGGAGGTAGAAGGTTCAAGCCCCACGGGTGGCAGATTTTTTATAATTTTTTTTGACTTTTTCTGAAATGATCCTCTTACCGTAACATGAATAATGTGTTAAGGCATAGTTTAATGTATTAATTATGCTAATTAATGATTTTTAATTATAGAAAGAAGCTAGTAAAAGACGAAAAATCGATAAAAAAATCGACAGAATATCGAATTCGATAAAGTGTCGCAAAAGTTCCGCCTAAATCGTGAAATTATCTTTCGATATTATAGATATATTATCGATAAAATATCTTACTATAATCTCGAAATTTTTGCTAACTATAATTCGTCGATAATCTATCTATATATCGAAAGATAATTTCACGATTTATGCGGAACTAACGCGACACTTTATCGAATTCGATATTCTGTCGATTTTTTATTTCGATAATTTGTCGAGTGTGCTGCTCGGGTCTGAACAAAACCTAAAAAAATCGTAATGAAATAAATAAAATGAAAATATCTCAAGAACATTTTCAAAAAATGATTCTCAAATTATTAAAAAAGGAGTTTTCACTAAATTTCAAAAAAAATATATTAATATAATATAAGTACATATTAAAAAATATTTATCATCAACATTTTAAAAATCCTTCTTGAAAAATTAAAAAGATATTATATTTTAATTCAGAAAAATCGGATAAAACACGAGGATACATTTTTTCGAATAACCTTCAAAAGTAATGTTCTTATTGATCATAATTCAAGAGTCAGTGTTTTCAAACAAAAACTAAGGAAATTGTTTTTAAAAAAGGTCGTTTTGGAATAATTTGAAGGGAAAAAATGTTTTCAAACAAAATATAAGGAAATTGTTTACCAAAAAAATTGTTAGAACTGGGTTTGACAAAATCGAAAAAAATTAAAGGTAGGTACCATAATTATTAAGATCCAATGCGAAATCCCCCTTAAGGGAATTTTTGAAGAATTTTAATGAGAAATTGCATTTAATCAATGAAAAACGCTACCTTAAGATCCAATGCAAAATCCTCCTCTGATGGAATTTTCAAAGATTTTTAAAATCATAAATTTTATGGAAATTTTCATTTTCAGTAGGTAAGTAATTTTTGAAAAATGAGATTTTTCCAAATTTCATTTAATCAATGAAAAAAGCTACCTCAAGATCCATTTCAAAATCATTCTCTGATGGAATTTTTGAAGAATTTTAAAATCATCAATTTAGTGGAAATTTTCCTTTTCAGTAATTTTTTATAAATGAGGTTCTTCCAAATTGCATTTAATCAATGAAAAAAGATCCAATGCAAAATCTTCTTCTGATGGAATTTTTGAAGATTTTTAAAATTATCAATTTTATGGAAATTTTCATTTTCAGTAGGTAATTTTTGAAAAATGAGATTTTTCCAAATTGCATTTATTCGATGAAAAAATCTACCATAAGATCCAATGTAAGATCCTTCGCCAAGGAAATTTTTGAAGAATTTTAAAATCATCAATTTTGTGTAAATTTTCATTTTCAGTAATTTTAAAAAAATGAGAAATTGCATTTAATCAATGAAAAAAACTACCTCATGATCCAATGCAAAATCCTCCTTTAATGGAATTTTTGAAGAATTTTATAATGAGAAATTGCATCTAATCAATTAAAATAGCTACCTCAAGATCCAATGCAAAACCCTGCTCTGATGGAATTTTTGAAGAATCATCAATTTTGTGAAAATTTTTAATTTTCAAAAATTTTTGAAAAATGAGATGACAAAGTTTGAATACCTACTTAAAAAAGTTCAAAAAAAATTTTCAATCAAATGTTTGAAAAAATTCTCGAACAAAATTTTATGAAAATCGTTTTTGAACTTGAAAAAATTGTTTTTGAACCAAATCTATTTTCTTAACATTATATTTTTAAGAAAGGGTTTCTTGAGAAAATTTGAAATAATAATACATCGAAGAAAATTTTTGAATGAATGTTTTTTAACGGAACATTGAAAAAATGCATATACCTTACCTATTTTGGGGAACATTTTGAAAAAAATTCACAAAATTTTTTTTAAATTCTAGAACAATTTTTTTTAATGTTCCCAAAAATTGTGTTAGAAATTTGACAAAATTAAAAAAAAAAAAATTGTTTTTCCAAATTAAGTGTTTTTTTCTCTTTTTTTTCAAATTCGAATTTCGATTTTTTTTAATTCGCGCTTTTAGCATTGGTAAAGATGATCAGAAAAATAATTAAATCTGGTACCTAAGAGTAGGTTATTATTTTGGCAAGTTGAAATTTTTCAATAATTCGACCTTCGAAAAATCTAGTAAAAATTTCCACTCTCAAAAGTTTGAAAATAAATTGAAAAATGTTTTCACGAAATGTTCGAAGAATTTTTCTGAAAACTCCAAATAAACAGAAATTCGCAGAATCCTGAAAAATTTATAGTATCGTAATAAAATTCAATTTTTTCACAAATTTAAAAAAATCTCACAAAATTAAAAAAAATTACATAATTGCGAAAAATTTTCAATTTTTACACAACTAATTTTTTTTTTTAATTTTCACAAAACCTTACACAAAACCACAATAGGTTTTGCTTTGAATTTTCAAAAAATTTATTATCAACACTCACACGTCTCTGCATACCAATTTCATCACGTTGAAAAGTTTTGGAAATCGATTTTTGGGAAGTATTTGAAAGAATCTAAATTCAATTTCACACCACCGATGTGAGAGCGAATTCGAACTTTTGGATACTTTTGAATTTTGGCCCAAACGAATGACGTCAATTCGAATTCCATTTCCGGTTTCGATATTGCTTTCACAAAGAGGCATATTTTCATAGTCCAATAAACATTAGCTTCACCGTCGGATTAATTTATCATCGATATGTCAATATTATTTACAACGAACGAGTATATTAAACGAGTCAATGACCAATTGGCCATATCACCGAGTTTTCTAGACCAGAACACCTGAAATGAAGTATATAAACACGATGGGGTAAAAAAAATTAAACCATACATATCGAGCTAATTTGGCTTAAAAAACTCCCCAAATTTCCCAATTTCTATTCACCCACTGGAAAAAAGCACTCGCATAGCTATCCGATCAAAAAGAGTACGAAATATTCGATGGAAGTACATAGAATATATACATATAACGGGCTAGATAAAAAATATACCAATATCCGGCCGTTATTACGCCAATAACGTAACTAAAAATACTTCAAACCTTGTAAATTACACTCTCGAGCGCAATTAGAAAAATACGAAATCGATAAAACTTTTAAAAAATCGTTTCGATAAAACTAAACAGCCATAAAACACGAGAGTAAAATCCATAAAAAGAAACCCCGCATTTAATAACAATCGCCGAAAAAAAAGGCTAATTAATTCCGTTCGTCGTTAACCTGCGTAGCGAAAAAATCCCAAATGAGGGGGTGCTCTCTTCGCAGGCCAAGTCTGGAATCCCCTATCATCCGCGAACAGACGGCTAATAGCCACAAATTCACGCAATTACTCAAATGCTAACTGAGAGGCAACCTGGTGTGGAACAAAAAGCCAACCTTTCAGATTACAAGATTAAGGATTACAGAAATGTAAAATTCTTGCATAGCTTGGCAAAAATTTATGCTAATAAGGAAGCATAATTTAACACTTGAGAAAAAACAATTTAGAATATATTAATATTTAAAAGGTTGCCAGTTACAAGCCTTTTTAAGAAGCGTGTCTAATTAAAAAGATGAAAGCTAAGGCGAGTATTAATTACTCAAATGTAAAGAATATTCTCGCGTAAATACGATATCTACTATATAAGGCCAGAACTTGGTCGAGAAAAAAATTACCATTTGCCAGGTAAACAAAAACCTAACAATTTCAATGAGAGAAGTACCAATAGATGGGTTGGATTTTAGTGGTACTTGGCCAGCTGTATGATAATTTAATTCGAACCTCGGAGCAAAGCAAACTGATCTTATTGATTTTACGGAGGAACTGACGTGAGATGAAGTAGGCGAGCGAGAAAATAAAAAACTTGAATTTTGGGTAACATGAATTTTTTTAATTTTAAAACGTTTTCGGTGGCCTGATTCATCGCAAAAAGGTCTCCGAATCTCGGCTCTTCGTGAGTACACCAAATAGATCCAAAAAAATGTCCTTGCGGGTTTTCACTTTTATCTCTTCAACGATGCGTTTAAACAGAAAAATGGTCATGAGTAAAATTAAAGTAGGTACGTAAAATTTTCAACCAAAAAGGTCACATCATTTTCTTTCAAAAAGTGAACGTATGACGCGAGAAATGAATTTCAATTTTTGAAAGAAAAAAAACTTGATTTTTTTGAGGTAAACATTTTTTTAAAACTTTTTCAGGCAGGTAAAAGTCCTTCATTTTTTCGGAGAAAAAGTAACTTAATTTTTTGTTTTGAAATGAAACCTTTTTACACTAAATGTTTTGAAGCAAAAGAATTTTTTTTATTTTTTGAAGTAGGTACCTAATTCATTTTTTATTTATATATTTTTTTTTTGAGAAAGAAATCATGAGTTAAGGAAAAAAAACTTTTTTCAGGAAGTGGGTAGGTAAGTGTGACATTCGACGATACTTACTTAAGTGGAAAATTTTTGCATTTTGCGTACCTACTTTATGCCCAGGTGAAAGATATTTCTGACCAAAATACTTTTTTGGCAAAAAACTCTGGAAAAATGTTTTTTTTTTTCAACAATTTTTGAAAAATATTTTTTTGACAGAAAACTCTGGAAAAATGTGTTTTTTTTTTAAACAATTCAAAAAATTTATTTTTTGATAATTAAATTAATGTTGGAAAAAATTAGATCTTGTTTTTACAAATCTAGAAAAAAAAAATTTTTTGACCAAAAAATCTTAAAAAATATTTTTTGGATGAAAAAATTTTGAAAAAAAAAAATTTTTTTTTGATCAAAACATACCTAAATCTCTCAAAAAGTATTATTTAACAATAAATCTTGAAAAAATTTTGGATTTTGTCGAAAAAAAATCAAAATGTTAAATTGACTATCTACCTTGAATTTTTTTCACAAAATATAGGAAAAAAACATGTTTTGACTAAAAAATCTTGAATAGATAAATATTTTTTAACAAAAACAACTCCAAAAATTGAAATATTTTCTGGATGAAAACCATTTGATTTTTTTTTGATCAAAACATAATCTAAAAATTGATTCTTGACAAAAAAATCTCCCAAAACATATTTTTTTGGCAATAGATCTTGAAAAAAATTAGATTTTGTCAAAAAAAATTAAGATGTTAAATTGACTATCTTGAATTTTTTTTTTAGAAAAAAAAACAAACCATTTTTTGACCATAAAATCTTGAAAAATATTTTTTGACCGAAAAATCTCGAAAAATATTTTTTGGATGAAAAACATTGAAAAATATTTTTCGATCAAAACATACGAGTACTCTAAAATTGATTTTTGACAAAAAATCTATCAAAAAATATTTTTTTACCAATAGATCTTGAAAAAAATTTAGATTTTGTCAACAAAAACAAGATGTCAAATTGACGATCTATATCTTGATTTTTTTTTTTTTTAATAAACGTAGAATAAAACATTTTTTTTTTTACTAAAAAATCTTAAATAAATATTTTTGACTAAAACATACCCCAAAAATTTATTTTTGAAAATAAGTAAATCACCCTTTAGCAATAATTTTGAATTTTTTTTTGACTGAAAAACTTTTTTTTCATCTTGAAAAATTTTTGAATCATAATTAAAAAGTATTAAAAATATTTTAAATTCAAAAGTAAAAGATTTCTTTTCCAAAATAGAAATATTTTTTTCTGCTTAAGAATTAAGAAATTTTTATTTTTAAAAGAAGTAGAAAATTTTTTACTTTAAAAATTTAGATAAGTAAATCACCCTTTAGCAATAATTTTGAATTTTTTTTTGACTGAAAAACTTTTTTTTCATCTTGAAAAATTTTTGAACCATAATTAAAAAGTATTAAAAATATTTTAAATTCAGTAGAAAAATTTTTACTTTAAAAATTTAGATATTTTTTTGTCCCAAATTGAATCGTTTTTTGCACAATTCAGGAGTAACACTTATACAGGGTGTCCCGAGAATCGTATGCATTATTGCAATCAGTGATGCTGCTCTAGAGAGGGCAACAAAAAACATTTTATGACTCATGATAATTTGCTTATCTTGAAAACTAAAGGGGCTAAAAAGCTTGTAAATTTGGTATTTTGATATTTTCTAAGCAAAATTAATTTGCAACACTGCATTCAAAAAATTTTCTGGTCCTGTCAATGGATAGCACTTCCAAAACGTAAAAAAAGTTGTAATAATACTGAGATGCCTAACTTTGAAATTGAAGGTGTTATAGCAACAAAAAAAAATTCTTGTCAAAGTATCGTGTAAACTCAACTTATTACAGTGCACTTGTGAGATATGAAATATACAAAAACGGTCATAAAAAAAAAATACCTACATGAAACAGTTGTACGTAGATATAACTTTTCGAGGCAAACGGAAAAGTCAATTGAAATATGTTTCCATCTTTGAAAATTAAGGCGCTAAAGACCCTTATACTTTGAAAATACCAATTTTCAAACCTTTGTAGCGCCTTCATTTTCAAAGAAAGGCAAACTTTTCATTTCACTTTGTTGTTCTCCTCAAAAACTTACACGTGTTCCATGTATTAATCTCGACGGAATTTTGAAATTTTTGTTACCTCCTGCCCCTTGCAAATTGAGATAGGCAATCGCCATAATAACGTTTTTGCTTGTCTACTCGAGTCGCATACATAGTTGAATTATTGAAAACGCTTTATTCAACACCCTGTATAATGTATATTAATTCATCATAGAAGTCACTTTAAAACGTATTCATCAAATTCTCAAAGGCAAGTAACGAGCAACTGCCATTCATGAGAAAGAAATTTAGCTGCATATCGTAACTATATTATAGTTCTGGTCTCAAGATATTAGCTCCAACTTTTCGATTTAATTATCAAACCCGTAACTTTCGCAACTTTGTTGGATTTTTTAGCCATAGGTAGGTATGAACGTCGTTAACAAATGAGACTTTTATATAAAATAGGTATACCAGGATCGATGAACTTTTTTTTACTTCGCAACTGATCCCTTTAGTTGAAACAAAAAAAAATTCACATTTTATTATTATTTAATCAAAATTAATCTTCGTTTCACTCTATTCCTTCGTTTATCTAATTTTTTTTCCCCCAAGGACAAAAGAAACTAGAGGTCGTGTATAAAACAACCGAGAAAGTAATGACGAAAGTATATAGAAAATTCAATTATGGGAGTTAGCGTCAAACGCATTCGAAACTTTGAAAATTTCAATTTATTCTTCAAATGTAATTTTTTTCTAAAAAAGTAAATTTTATTCGTCAAACTAACTCATATAAATTATTTCGACAAATAGTTGTAGTTTTACAACAAACACCGCGAATGTCAAGAGGCAACTTAATTACTTTTCTCTGTTATGAACCAGCAAAAGCGTGTTTTCCCTTCGAGATAGGTTTCTCAAAGCGAATCCAATTCCGCAATTACGATTTTTTTCTTGCTTTTTGTTTTCGAAAAAGTTCAAGAACAAATTCTATGTACGATTGGATCGAGCGAATATAAACTTTCATGAGGCTGGTCCTTGAATATCAGGCAAAAAATTGCCTCGATTTATTTCCCCAATCAAATGAACAACTTATCTTAAGTACTTACCTATTCAAATCGATTTTTTCAAGTTTTAAAATTTTGCGATTGTTTTAAATTTTCAACTCACCAATTAAAACTCACAAAACTGGTAAGTTTTCCCCAAAGAGTTGTTCACTTTTGAAGAAGAACATTTCAACTCGAGTTTCTATAATATTTCTCCATATGATCTACTCTCTTTGTAGATAGATACCTTCTTACGTAGTACCCAAGGACATGGTACAAAATTTGAACCCATCATAAAGAGAAAAATTCCCAGTCGAAATATCTTATCGAATTTACATACACGAGAGTGACAATGGTTCGTACGCGTACTGCATATTTTCAAGTTCAAACAACTCGTGCGAATTTGATTTAGTAATAAGGATATACGACGTGTTTGGGAGCTTTTAAGATATTTTGGTAGTAGTGTGTAGACTGTGTACCTCTACCATTTACCTACATGATTTTAAGGAGAAAAGTGCCCTATAATGAATTTCAAAGCGGTTATTGTGCGAGTAGCGAGATAACCAATTAAAACATTCCACGTCCTTTATCTTTAATATTCGCGTATACCTTTTGGAAATATTGCACGTTTACCAGGGAGGGCTTATTACTAATTTGTGTCACGTTTACCACGAATATACATAGTACTAGGCTTTAAAAATATCAATCTCAAAACGTTTCACATTAATTATTTACGATTTATATGTTATATTTGTCACATTTATCCGTCGCGGTGATAAATTATTTATCGTCTGAAGGCGTGTAGCAATTTGTTTGCGTGTTATTTTCCATACAGAAGTGTAATATTTAACGCCCAGAGATAAAAGCAGCATTTTTCATAGACGCAGATGTAAGGAAGAATTGTCTAATTCTTCGCTGAATTTAAATCGTCTTCGTAAAGGCTACTTTTTTTCGTGTGTTTAGAATGAAAATCCTTCCATTTATTATGATACCTCCTCTCCCCAATCTGAAAAATGATCTCGTCCAAAAAATTTCTTAAAATTTTGTTAAAGAACAATTTTTTCCCCAGTTTTCCCCAAAACACATTTTTTAAAATTTTGTTTGGAAAATTTTTTTGTTGTTTTTTTTTTCATTTTTATTTTCCACGTACAAATTTTTCTTTCAAATTCTTCTCGAAGACAATTTTTATTGCAAAAAAAGTCAAAACTTTGCTATTGAATATACCTATTTTTTTTTTTTTTTTTTTTAGATTTCGTTTGAGAACTTTTTTGAAATTTTTATTCAAGAAAAGTGATTATTTTAGAAATTTTACTCATGCATGATTTTTTAAAATTTAGTTTACTTTATTTTTCAAAGTTTATTTTAAAAGACACTTTTTTTAATTTCCCTTAAAAACAATGTTGATTTCAGAAAAAATTCAAAACTTTGCTTCAAAAAATATTTTTTCATGGATTTTATTTGAAAACACTTTTTTAAATTTTTGTTCGAGAAAAGTAATTTTCTTCAATTTTTAGTCGAGCACGATTTTTAAAAATAAAGTTGAACTTTTTTTGTTGAAAATTTTGTTCAAGAACTTTTTTACAGATTTTTCTCAAACCCCCTTCATTTAAATTTTTCTTAAGATTTTTTTTTTTAATTTCAAATTATTTTCATACTTATCAGATTTTTTTTTTTGAAAATATTGCTTAAGGTTTGATCTTGCTTGAAAACACTTTCTTAGGTTTTTGTATTTAAAAAAAAAAATTCATCTTCAAATTAACTAAAGAATTTTTTTTTTTGATTTTATTGAAGAAGTTGAAGAACCTATTTCTAAAATTTTGTCCCACAATTTTTTTTCTGGATTTCTGTAAAAACACGTTATTTAAACTTTGCTCAATTTATATAAAAAAAAAAAAAAAAAAAAAAAAAATGGTAAAAATTTTTGTTCTAAAACCCTTTTTTTCAATTTTTGATCAGAAACATTTTTTTTTTAATTTTTACTACGTGCAAAAATTTATTCAGATTTTTCTAAAAAGCACTTTTTTAAATTTTGCTCAAAAAATCTTCTTCAGATTTATTCTAAAATGATTTTTTTGAGCTGAAAAAGACCTTATAATTTTGTTCCCAAACATTTTGTTTTCATCCTCGTTTAAATTTTGCCCCAAAATGAATTTTTAAAATAGTTTTAGTACATAGTGATTTTTTTTTGAAATTTTGTCCAAGAATATTTTATTTTCAGATTTTATTTGTACTTTTTTAAATTTTTGTTCTAAACAATATTATTTTTGTTTTCTTAGAAGTTCAAGAATTTTTTCAAAATTATTGTTAAAGGATTTTTTTAATTTTCCTCGAAAACGCATTTTCTTTTTATTTAATTTTTTTTTGAGCATGCATTTTTTTGAATTTTTCTCAAGAATAATTTTTAAAAATTCTGTTTGTGAAGTAGTTTCAAATTTTTTGTTCGAAAACAATTTTTTTTCAAAGCTCAAGTGCTCGAGAATAACCACCCCCCCCCCCCAAATTTTGTATTGGAAATTTGTTTAAAATTTTGCTTAAAAAACTTTCTCAATGGTTTGATTAAAGATATATTTTTTTTAAAATGGTTCTGCTAAAGAAATTTTTTTCAATTTTATCCAGAAATTTGTTTTTATAGTTTTTAAAAAAATAATGCTCACCTAGTTACGTAATGCTTACTTAAAATTATGTATACCTATATTTTGTTGGAAAAAAATTATTTTTTCAGAATTTAAAAAATAAAAGAACTTGATATGTTTGCTCATGAAATTTTTCTTTAGATTTTGTTCGAAAACAATTTTTTTTTAATTTTATTCAAAAGTAATTTATTTTGTTTTGGTTCAGAAATTTCAGAAAAATTTCTCACCATCTTTTATACATTTTTTCACTTTTTTTTTTGTTTCTGTTCAAGTACTCATAATATGCTTTCTTCAAATTTGCTAAAGGACAGACAAATTTTGTTTGAAAATACTTACTTACTATTTTTTTGTTCAAAAAATGATTTTTTTCGAAGCCCACATTACATATAAAAAAAGTGTTTAAAATATATTAGGTATGTTCAAGAACGCTTTTAAAATTTTCGTTCAAGAATATTTATATTAGGTATTTTTTCAAAATTTAGTGAAAAATAATTTTTCAAATTTTGTTTTCAAAAAAGTTATAAAAATTTTGTTCAAAAATTCATTTTCAGATTTTCATACTTCTTTGAGGTCATAAATAAATTTTTTTAAATTTTACTTGAGAACTTGTTCAATTTTAAAATTTGGCTCAATGCGTTTTTTTGAAGTTTTGTTTTAAAATTTTTTTTTTTTTTTAAATTGATTTTTTGTACTTACATAAACATTTAAAAAAAAATTTTTCTTACTCAGTTACTTACCTACAATTTATTTTATCCACTCAAAAATAAAATTTTCAATTTTAAATACAATCATTACCTAAATCAATCTTCGATTCTGAAAAATGATTCATAATTCTGCTCAATTCTTCATTTTTTTTTTATAATTAATTTATTTGCGAATTTTTCACGACCGATTTAGGTCGACAGATCACTTTAATCCACCCCTTTTGTACCACCTACTACACCTCACGATAAGAAAAATCAAACTACCGTTTTCTCGAGTGAATATACCTAGTTACGTAGAAAAAAAAGGCACACGCATTTTATCGAAAAATACCCTTGCGTACGTTTTCTCATCAATCACGTAACACGAAGATCACGTAGGTATTAGCCTACGTGGAACAATTGTCATTCACATAATCCTCGGCAATTTGTAAATTTGATTCTAAACTGGCGTGGAAAAAATATACAGCCTATTATAAAAATCTGAGACCTAAAATAAAAAGAATCTTTTCCAGTTAATGATAAGTCACGTCTACAACCATCTGTTACAATCGACCTTTAAAAGTTAAACTAAGCTATACAGCATTCGCAAGAGACTGAAAATGAAAAATATTTCAGCATTTTTTTTATTAAAATTATTCCCCAAGTAGTGGGTAATACCATTACCCAGATTTCTCTCATATTCGTGTCGCCGACTCCAGCACTTGATGGTTTAGTCGATTTCTTCACCACAGACACCTAACACTGCGCTTACAGTCGCGTATACAATGCGGAATTGCGGATAAATTAGAAATTCCCAACGACAAATTTATGTTAGAGGCAATAACGACTTTGTAAAGAGGAGAGTACGCGAAAAGGTCGACGGGCAAGCGATTCGATAAATAAAACATTACGTCCTTCCGAATATAAATATATACTGTGGACATGGAATTAATGTCTCTTTCTGCTTAGAAATAATAAGCTGACCACAATAACGAACTCAATATTCCGGTTCGGCGTTTAATAAAAATCAACCTCCGAGTCGAAAGGCAACTCTTAAGATTTTTGTTTTCTTATTTGCAGCGCAGCCGAATGAAATATTGATTCCGCAGATCTGAAAATAGTCACCATTTGCGAGTTTTTCGTTTCCCTGTAGATGCTACTTTCGACATTCTTCTTTTTTTTTGGCGGAAAAAACTTTTACGTTCTTTTTATTTCTTAATAAAAGTGACCACAAAGATGTGTAATGTTAGAAGACTCGAAAATCTTCATTCTTAATGCCGACATATGAACTCTTGTTGCTGCTTGAGATAGGTTTTACGAGCTGATTTCGTTTTATTAGAAAAATAGCTCGAGAAGGGTAAAAAAAGACACACTGGTAACCCACTGAACGCAAATTTCGCTAAGTTTGAAAAAGAGTAAATTGTTTTTCCAATTTCAATGGAATTGAAGTGGTTTAAAAAGAATTTACATAAGGTCATATTGAGGATTTGTCAGCTTGGATGTTGGACCGATGCGATGGCGATGCTTTGGTAGATTTTTAAAAACGTCGATATTGGGTGCTCGTTATCTTCTTCGTTCTTTCCAATATACCATTAAGTATATGTTTCCCTTTTTTCCTTCCTTCGTCAGCAATTGTGATTTGTTGAATTCGAAACATGCAATGTTTACTATTTACGTTTCGCAAAGAAACATTTAAACTCGTTTTGTGGTCTCGACCTATTTAAGTTCGAGGAATTAAGAAACAAAAAATGATTCCAAGTTTTTGACACTTCTGTAGACAAGTTGAAAGTAGGTTTTGTAACTTTGGGACAAATATTTTGTTAGTAACGAAATGTCAAATAAAGTTAATTGAAGGGAAGAAATGATCATTTGAAACGTGAAAGGTATACCTAGTTTGATTTACAAACCAACGAGTAAACCAATTTTAGAAAAACAAAGAGTAAGATTAGTAGGTCTAGGTATAAAGCATCATGTCCACAATGGATATAGTGAGATATTTATTTGATTGTAATCAACGACAAAGGCTAACATTTTATCAAAATAATGCAAAATCCTACCCATACTGAATATGTGAAAAATTTAATTTTTGGTAAATTTCAAAAAATGAAGAATTGCATTATTATCCAATGACAAAGACTACTCTTTGATCCAATACAAAATCCTACCCTTACTGAATTGGTAAAAAATTTTTATTTTCAGTAAATCAACTTCGCTTCGAAACGCTGAACTGTCAACAGCTCTCTGATTATAAGAAATGCGTAGTAATGGAGATTGACGAAGAAACGAAAAGCAACACGAGAGTCATGTTGGTTGAACTCAAAGATCTTCTGTCGAAGAAAAATATGGTCAATGCGAGCACGAAAAAACACCATTCACCGCAACCAGTTTTGTTGAGAAATAGATTCTCCGAACTACCGATAGAAAAATGCGAGAACGTGCCAAAAAACGAGCCTAGACCATCGACACCAACCAACGTGATTGAAACAACGAAAGAACCTAAGCCGCCTCCGTTATTTATCGATAACAACGACATCAAAAGTCTCACCAAATTGATCGAAAAAGAGGCAGGCGATGAAAACTTTCTTCTAAAAACCGTAAACCGAAGCACCACGAAAGTGAATGTTGAATCCAGTACTCTGTATCGGAAGCTGGTGAAAACGCTTTTGAATCACAAAATTGCATTTCATTCCTACCAATTACGTCAAAACAAACCAACTCGAGTAGTTATTAGAAACATTCACGGATCTACACCTACAGAGGATATTAAAAATGCGCTTGAGGATATCGGTTTCGTCACCCAATCGATCTCAAACATCAAAAGAAGAGGAACAAATGAAAATTTACCTCTATTCTTCGTAAACCTCGAACCATCTGCAAAAAGCAAAGAAATCTACGATCTGAAATTACTCTTGCATACCAGTATTTCCGTAGAAGAACGGAGGAAACCTCGAGTTGTTCCACAATGCATTAACTGCCAAGAGTATGGACACACGAAAGGCTATTGCCACAAACCTTCCAAATGCGTTAAATGTGCTGGTCAACATCACACATTTGAATGTAAACTTACCAAAGAGTCACCTCCGAGATGCGCTCTGTGTAATGGAGAACATACGGCGAATTACAAAGGCTGTACAGTCTACAAAGATATTCAGTCCAAGTACATTGAAAGAACTACACAGAAAATCTCAAATGTTGAAAGACCTTCAAGTTCGAAACAAACAATTCCACCTACGAGTCCAACTGCTGATCTACAAAACACAGCGTCGAAACCTTCTTATGCTGAAAAACTTGGAAAAGGAAAAACCAACAAACCAGCCAACCCAATGCAAACTTTGGATATCAAACGTAGAGGTGAAAACGACTTGACCTCCAGTTCTTTGGAGAAAATGGCAAACCTTGAAACCATGTTTATCAGCCAATCGAAACAAATTGAAAACTTAATTCTGCAAATTAATAACCTGATCACAATCATCACTCAAATGCTGACAAAAATGAAATGAATCTGAAAATCTGTTTCTGGAACGCGAATGGTCTACTCAACCATATACACGAAATTCAGCAATTTCTTACTGATGAAAACGTCGATGTTATGCTAATAGCTGAAACTCACCTCACAGACAAAAACTATATTCGAATTCTTAACTACAACCACTACGTTTCAAATCATCCAGAAAACACGGCACGTGGAGGCTCGAGGATTCTAATTAGAAACACTCTGAAACACCATACGCTACAAAACATCAGCGAAAAACACCTTCAAGCTACTAACGTATTACTCGAAGACTCTCGTGGAAAACTCGCAGTATCAGCGGTATATTGCCCTCCCAGGCTGAGAATTTCAAATACCGAATTTGACAAAGGCTAACCTCTGATCTAATGCAAAATCCTACCCTTACTGAATTTCTAAAAAATTTATTTTCAATGAATTTCAAAAAATGAGGAATTGCATTTATCCAATGACAAAGACTACCCTTTGATCCAATACAAAATCCTACCCTTACTGAATTGGTAAAAAAATTTATTTTAAGTGAATTTCAAAAAATGAGGAATTGCATTTTTATTCATTGACAAAGGCTACCATTTCATCCGATGCAAAATTCTACCCTTACTTACTGAATTGGTGAAAAAATTTTATTTTCAGTAAATTTCAAAAAATGACAATTTTAATTTAATCAATGACAAAGGCTAACCTCTGATCTAATGCAAAATCCTACCCTTACTGAATTTCTAAAAAATTTATTTTCAGTGAATTTCAAAAAATGAGGAATTGCATTTATCCAATGACAAAGACTACCCTTTGATCCAATACAAAATCCTACCCTTACTGAATTGGTAAAAAAATTTATTTTAAGTGAATTTCAAAAAATGAAGAATTCCATTTATTCATTGACAAAGGCTCCTTTGATCTAATGCAAAATCCTATCCCTACTGAATTTGTGAAAAAATTTATTTTCAGTGAATTTCAAAAAATGAGGAATTGGATATTTATTTATTAACAAAGGCTACCATTTGATCCAATGCAAAATCCTACCCTTACTGAATTTGCAAAAATTTTTATTCTCAGTAAATTTCAAAAAATGATATTTTTAATCAAATCAATGACAAAGGCTACCCTTTGATCGAATGCACATTTGCACAATCCTACCTTTACTGAATTTGTGAAAAAAAAATATTTTCAGTGAATTTCAAAAAAAGAGGAATTGTAAATTTATTCATTGACAAAGGCTACAATTCGCCAATGCAAAATCCTACCCTTATACTGAATTTCTGAAAATTTTCATTTTTATTGTATTTCAAAAAGAGAGTAATTGCATCTAATCAATGACAAAGGCTACGGATTTGATCTAATGCAAAATCCTACCCTTACTGAATTAGTGAAAAATTTTATTTTCAGTGAATTTCAAAAAATGAGGAATTGGATATTTATTTATTGACAAAGGCTACTCTCTGATCTAATGCAAAATCCTACCCCTACTGCCTTTGTAAAAAAAATACCTATATTCAGTGAATTTCAAAAAATGAGGAATTGCATTTTTATTCATTGACAAAGGCTACCCTTTGATCCAATACAAAATCCTACCTTTACTGAATTGGTGAAAAATTTTATTTTCAGTGAATTTCAAAAAATGATGAATTGGATATTGAACCCTATAGATTCAAAATCCGCCAAGTCCACTTTTTGAAATTTTTAAGAAGAGGCGAAAAACGTAAATTTGAGATTTTGATTTTTGGAAAGACTTCATATAAATCGGTTGTTATTTACGCATTGAGTGTATGTTGTTGGCAGTAGTGCCGGGTAAAATGTCTGGTCACAGAAACGTTTCGTAACTGAATCAGAAACCTTCCAAAACTGGCTGTTTTTGAATGGAAGAGCGATCTTTGATGGCCGATTACTTGTGTAAAAACTGGACTTGGCGGATTTTCTTGTTATGGGTCGATGGAGGATGGTACCTAGTATACGAATCGCGAAAAAAGTGAATTTCGAAAAAAGGTGGACTTGGCGGGTTTTGCATCTACATACGAGGGTTCATTTATAGCATTGACAAAGGATACCATTTGATTCAATGCAAAATCCTACCCTTACTGAATTAGCAAAAGTTTTTATTTTTAGTAAATTTCAAAAAATGATAATTTTAATTAAATCAATGACAAAGGCTACCCTTTGATCGAATGCACAATCCTACCCTTACGGAATTTGTGAACATTTTTATTTTCAGTGAATTTAAAAAAATGAGGAATTGCATTTATTCATTGACAAAGGCTACTCTCTGATCCAATGCAAAATCCTACCCTTATACAGGGGCGTAGCGACCGGGGGGACATTTCCCCCTTCAGAGATTTTAAAAAAGTCGAAAAGTTGGCAATTTTAGTGAATTTTGAGTTTCAAGTTGGCAAATTCAGTATTATTTTGAATTTTTTTTTGAAAAGTTGGCATTTTGAAGGTATATTTCCCCCTCAAAAAATCATTACGCTACGCCTCTGCCCTTATACTGAATTTCTGAAAAATTTCATATTTATTAAATTTCAAAAAGAGAATAATTGCATCTAACCAATGACAAAGGCTACGATTTAATCCAATGCAAAATTCTATCCTTACTGAATAGGTGAAAAATTTCATTTTCAGTAAATTTCAAAAAATGGCAATTTGCAGTACGTACGCTGTTCTTTCACATTCCGAGTTAACAAGACGGATGAATAAACGAACAAGACTGTGATTCGTCGTAATATTTTGCAAAAGAACATTTACAAATGTCTAAAACAAATAAACGATGTAGTATGATATCAGATGATATTGTTATATGTATTTTAAGACAAAATACCTCATAATCCTTTCGAAATATTCAGTTTCGTATAACTTCCAATAAATATATTTAATACCTACATACTATAATTTTCATACATACTCATACCTGCTTAAAAAGGAGCTTGAATGCATTCTAGTTACCTAATAAATACATGTAAAAGATGAAACTCTGAAGTATACCTCAAGATATTATTGATTTTGGTAGAAGTTGTCTAGTGCCAAAATTAAAATTATAACTCTATTACCTTATCAATGTGTTTGAAACTTTGGTAGGTACCTACGTCAATACATCAGAATTTCGTGTGATGATTCTGTAATAATTTTTCTAATTTTTAAGCACCAATACATAATTAAATGCTCCATTCTACAGTGAAATATAATATACTTTTTTTTTTAATACATATAATTCGATAACGATGGAGCGTCTTTGCGGTAAAAATACGCTCGTTAAAGTTCGGTATCTTTGAATGGAACGTTTTACAATCGTAACACATTTCACGTAATAGTTTTATAACTTGAATGCGCTCCTAATAGGAAAAAATCATCTCCACCAAAGTTGGTAGTTTTTAAAATTGATAAAAATTACGATAATGAAATTATTACGACTACGTTTCACACAATAAAAATATGAAAACAATTGGCGCTTAAAATTTCGCACAACTTATTTCAGTAGTAAGTGTATTTTCGTGTTTATATTTCCATCATTTTTTTTATTTCTTACCCCGGCAGCAGTTTTTTCCTCGAGCTTATCGATAAAAATGACCAAACTGTTTGATATGTACGCAAATAAATAGAAAAGAAAACTATAAGAAATTGCAAGTTTGAAATTTTCTTTGACTCGATACATGTATTAAAGTTTTCTCTTAACCGCGTACGTATATCCAGAGAGCAGCTTATAATCGAAAAGTAGTTAAACATAGGTCTTGGGTGAAATTTTTTTTAAAATTTCTTTTACGTATATTGTGGGGAAAAGTTTTATTGACTTCTGGCTCTAGTAAGAGGGTAATGTATGTTTAATGGTGCATAAAAATTTTGATACGTTTGCAAGTTTTTTTTTTTTTTGCTTTCGTCTTTGAAGGATATCAAAGTTATAAAAAAAATTTTATATATCGACATTTTTTGATTATCGTGTTCCATTTTGACTGACGTATATTTCGTATATAATTGGCCTACATGGAGACAAAAATATTTGTTGAATAGGATCATTTTATGCCATCGTAAAAAAAAAGCAAACCATCTTTTTCGCAATAGTATATGTTACTTAATGACTCGTATTATAGATATAGTTTCCGAAAAGCAATGAACTCTCATTTTTGGGTCAAACAATTGTGTATATACAGGATGTCTCGAGATTTGGGAGAAATTTTACAATATTATCGTTCTACTTGGCTACTTAGACTAGACAGTTGCAAATTCTCGAGAGGGACAATAAAAAATTGAGTGTAAGTATGTAAAAATTTAGGTCATTTTTGAAAATCAAGGTGCTACAGAGTTTTGAAAATCGGTGCTATTTGGAAACCCATGAAATTTTTCCAAGTTTGTAGCTCTGTAGCGCCTTCATTTCCAAAGATGGACAAAGTTTTCACGTAACTTTTTTTTGTTGTTCTTTTCGAAAAGTTACACCTGTCTTGAACGTCTTATGTATTTTCTTGACAGAAATTTGTAACTTTCATGTCTTGTTAGTGCTCATTATTGAATTGAGGAAGGAAATACTTTCGAAGAAGAATTTATTTTCAATACAACTCTTTCAGTTTCGAAGATAGACATCCCAAAGTTATTAGAACTCTTATGAGAGAATTTTTGAGAATTTTTCGCAAGATTTTAAAAGAAAATTTTCCACAAAAAAATCTGAAAAATGAGAGATTAAAAAAATGTCAATATAATTATACTTATAACCAGGGTTCGGATTTTCATGCTCGAGCATGTTTTTATGTTTAATACTAGATCGAGAATTTTCAAGTTATCTTTACGTTTCAGAAAATTCTAAGTAAAATTGACCCAACTTGTTTTTGCATGTTTGAGCATATTTCACCTTTCAGCGCATATAAACGCATATTTTGGGTATTTTTAGGGAATATTTTAGGTTTTTCGAGAATATTTCACGATTTTCGAGTTTTTTCGAGCATATTTTGACAAATTTGCAATTTCTCACCTAAAAATTTAGCAAAACTGATACCGCTATTTTTTTTTCACCCGAATGTGCAACACTGGTGGTACTTTTTTGCATATGCCGGCTTGGCGAGTCGATTTAATTTTCAAACTTACCTACTTATTTTGATAAAATACAATTTCGTTATTTTCTCTGATTTAATTAGAATCAGTAGAATTACCAAATTAGAATTAGAATTAGAACGTTTTTTGCTTTTGAGTAAAAATAAAATTCATTTTTCGTTCTTTTTTGTGTAATTTCTCAATATGTGTTCTAAATACGTCCAATTATGAATCAAAATCATGTAGCTGGCGTTTTCCTCTTTAAATTGACACCCATATCGTTCGAGAATATTTTTAGGTTTTTCGCGCATATTTCGTGTTTTTTAAGGGAATTTTTATGCGCATATTTCCCGTTTTTTCGAGAAAGAATGTCCGAACCCTGCTTATAACTATGTTTTCAATATAAAACCCTTAGGTACGTTTTTCTTTTGTTGTTTTTTTTTGCAAATTTAAAATTTCTAGAATTTAGATTTTAACTAGGTAAGTATGTAACATTTTATTTTATTTCAAGAAAATTGGGATTTTTCGAAAGAATTTTATGTGGAAAAATTTTCACACGAATCAGATTTTTTCTGGAAGAATTTTTGATGAGAAAATTTTAATTCTTGTACAGAGAATTTTTATGAAAACATTTTTCCACTAAATTTCTTTAAATAATTGGAAAAAAATGAAGAATCTTAATTATTCAAAAAAATCTGAGGAAAAATTATAGATTTATGCAAAAATTATTCTAAATGTAGCAAATATCGTTAGTTTTTAAAAAAATTTCAATTTTTATAATTTTTTTTTCTGAAGATTGAAAAATGAATAAATCATGCAAGAAATTTTTCATTATAATTTAATCTCATGAAGTTTCTTTCTAAGGTTATTTCATTCTGTAATGACATTTTTTCGAATTGCAATAAGATTTTAATGTCATCAACATTTTTAATAATGAAAGAAACTTTTAGGAATATTTGAGAATTTTTTCCATGATTCCAAAGAAAAAAAAATTAAGGAAAATGTGAAATATAAAAAAAACACATGAGAATTTTTTGAAAAAAAGCTAAGAATTTTTCTACAATTTCTGAGAGACTTTGATCGTGAAGAAATTTTACGAATGATTTTAGAAAAGAAAAAAAATTTCAGGCTATGTATTAAAAATTTTTTAAAATCAAAAACAGAACTGAAAAAAATGCGAGACTATAAAAAAACAAAATAACAAAAAAACAAATTCATAAGATTTTTTTTTTCAAAAAAAGTTAAGAATTTTCGAACAGTTTTTTTGAGATTTTTTTTGAAAAACTTTAAGGTTTATAAAGAAATTTCATACGGTATTTTTTGGAGAAAATGTTTCCCAAAATTTTGGAAAAAAAATTTTATTGAATGAATTTTTTCCAAACCTTCCAAGATTATTCAGAATTTTTTCCAAAATTTCAAATAGCTCAATAATAAACTGAGGCAAAATTGTAAGATTAGGAAAAAAAATCGGTCAAGAATTTTGAAGAATTTTTCTTATAAAATTTCAAATTTAAAGAAGAAATTTTATGAAATTTTTTTTGGAGAAAATTGTATCAATTCAAAATAATTTTTCTTCACAAAATTTTTGAACAAATTTTTCATGGATTAATTTTTTTTGAAGAAAATTTCCAACAAATTTGAGCATTTTTTTTTTAAATTTCAGGAAAAAACTGAAAGAAAAGTTGAAACATTTCCTTTTTAAAAAACTTTTTTTTTTGTGAAATTTGAGAGAAAAAAAACAGATGAAATTTAGGAGTTTTTCTCTGAAAAATTTTGAAATATTTAAAAAAAATAATGTGAGTTAAAAACAAACAAATTCGTGATTTTTTTTTAAAACAAGAATTTTCCAACAATTTTTTGAGATTTAAAAAAAAAGTTTTCATGTAAAAAATTTTTTTGAAGTACCTAATTTTTTGAAAAAAATCTTTCTCAAATTAATTTTTTTCGCAAAATTTTTGAAAACAAATTTTTATGGAAATGAATTTTTTCAAACAAACTTTTCAAGACGATTGACAATTTTTTCCAAAATTTCAAAACGAAAGTTCGGAAAACTGAAGGAGGATGTAAGATTTAGAAAAAATTCCAAGAACTTGAACAATCTTCCTGATGTTTTGACAAAATTGTATTCAAGTAGGTACTTACCTACTCAAAATGATTTTTTTCAGAAAATTTTCAGGATGATTTTGTATGGATGATTTTTTTTTTAAGAATGATGAAATTCGAGAATTTTTTCCACAGTTTAACAAAACAAAAAAGAGTGAAAAATTTTTTCTTTTTTTTTATGTTGGATGAAAAAAAAATTTATGCCATTTTTTTCAAAAAAGATGAGAATTTTTCAACAAATTTTTTGAGATTTTTATTTCTAAAAAAATTGTAATATTTGAATCGGTCATTTTAAAAACAGCATAAGTCCAACCAGTAAAATTTTACAGGAGACACAAAAAACTAAATCATATTTTAACAAGGCGCTGCAGAATGGTTCAAAGTCGTTGGACTTATGCTGTTTTTAAAATGAACGTATTTTCTACGTCGCAAACAACATCAGCAAAAAGGAACCAAAACGCGCCATTTTTTTAAGTTACTGGAAGGTATCCTAGAAGGTATCCTAGAAGAGATACAATGGGAAAAAAGTCGTGAAAAATAACAGATTGAAGAGGTAGATTTTTTTTTATATAAAAAAATGAAAAATACAAGCTCAATACTATGTAGATACTTAAAATTCAAAATTGAAGGGGAAGGAAGGGTCCAATCGAAATTTTTGTAATAACCAAAAGTATTCCTAAGATTTCAATCTACAACTCTTGTTTGAAAATTTTTTCAATTGGACTCCTCCCTCCCCCCATGTTTGTCATAACTGTCATAAGAGTCTACATATAGTAATTTTATGCAAAATTAGAGCGGAAGGAGGGGTCCAATTGAAATTTTTGTAATAACCAAAAATGTTCCCAAGATTTCATTCTACAATTTTTGTTTGAAGTTTTTTTCAATTGGACCCCTCCTCTCCTATAATTTTCCATAATACTGCAGTATAGGCCCTTATAAATAAAAATTGGGAGAGGGAGGAGTCCAATTAAAAAAAATTTCAAACAAAAGTAGTAGATTGAAACCGTGGGAATACTTTTGGTTATTACAAAAATTTTGATTGGACCCTTCCTTCCCCTTCAATTTTGAATATTAAGTATCAGTATTCAGACTTGCGAAGTTTCTGCGCTTCCCAAGACATGAAATGTTCATCCAGGAGTTGCGACAGTGTTACCATCGCATGCGGCGTGAAAAGTTATATCAAAATCAATCAAGACATGAAAAACGTAAAATGTGGGACTTATGCTGTTTTTAAAATGACCGATTCATTTACAAAAAAATTTCATGGAGAATTAAAAAAAAAAAAGTTTTTATGAAAATAATTTTTTTCACAAAATTTTTTTATGAATTTAATTTTTACTAGACAAACTTTTTTTTCTTCAAAATATTTTAGAATTTTTTTCTGAGATTTGAAAAAGAAAGTTTATGAAAAAATCTGAAGGAACTTGTAATTCTTAAAATTACCTAGATAATTTTGCTTTAGAAAGTTCCAAAAATTTCTCAGAATAAACTGTGATACTCGGTCATGAGTTTGGACACTCATTTCCGGAACACCCTGTAGATACATATTGAGGAAAATGAAAACTCTATTATATACGATCGTATGAAATACACGAGTACTCGTATATGTAGTAAGGTGAGGTACTTTCGGACGAAAATTCGTATATAACTTTTTCCCTCTTAAAATGCAGTTGTAAATTATTTTTATCGCTGATACCTCTCTTTTCTCATTTGAAAGTTGAATGACAGCAGCACACGTAGCTTGAAGCGTCGATAACGCTTTCATTTATTCCAAATAACTATCAAAAGAATCATGCACAACTTCAAACTCGGAAGTCCCTTTAGGGTTCAACATTTACGCTATAACTGCTCGGCGTTCAACTTTTTACCGAGTTCGTTTGCGGTTTTTTTATTCTTTCTTTTTATTTTCAATATTCGGTGAAACTTTGCCAACTAATATGACCAGTAGAATAGATGGTACTATATTCAAACACATGATAACACGGTGATTTGGGGATTGTTACGAAGAGAGTGATTGGGGAGAAAAAAATAGTGTGCCGGAACAACAAACAAAAAAAAAAAAAAGAACAATTTTGAAAAACTGAAATTGAAGTGGGGAATTGAACTTGCGGCGGCCTTTAAAAACACCCGGGCAGGCGTTTCGCACATTTCAACCAGGACATAAAATTCTAGTCTATTAAGAGGTTTAATTTATTCGCTTGCACGGTAAACGTGAAAGGTACACGAGAATTGAACGTTTCAGAACTAAAACTTTGCTCGTTTCTGTCACTACCCGGTACACACTTGGCCTACGCGATAACGCACCAATAACCATAGAAAAGCTAAAATTTCCATTAAAGTTCATTTACGCGTGTTTTTAAATCCCAACTCATCCATCCATAAGGTAATTACATATGTTAAACATTTCCTTCTTATAATACGTTTAGGGTAAATGACGCAAGGGAAATGTATCTCGATTCCAAGCTACCTTTTAGAGTCTATGATTTCGATAATGATGATATTGTTATAAACGCTAAGCGGTTTTTGTTTGTTTACTTAGTTATTACAACACGATATACGGTGCGATGCGAATGCCTCCTTTGGGGATTTGCTTTTTGCCTTTTTTTTCTATATTTCTCTTAGCCATATTGTAGGTAAACCTAGTGAAAAAATATCAAAAGTTACTTATTCTTCTGTTGTTTTAAAGGTAGGTAAGTGACTTTTTGCCTATGTTGCAAAATGGTACAACGACGACGTTCTTTTCTTATATACAGGACGATGAAACATTTGAAATTCCTTAGAAAAACACTTCGTCCGACACTTGTGTCTTTTTAAGCACCTCTAACACGTTCGACACATTATTTTAGTCCATACTTGAATAAAGTTTAATAACCAAACGTTTCGTTCTAATACGCAGACTAAAAAGTTCGCAGCAGGGATCCGATGATAAGTAAATTAACCGAATAAAGGGTACATTGTGGAGACGCCGCCGCGCATACCCAGCCAGGCCAGGAACAATACGAAGGTGTGAAACCGACAAAGAACAAAAGATACCTTTTCAAAAGGCGTACCTTATGGTATACGTCAGGATCACTTGACAAGCTATACCAGAACAGTAATTAATTTCAAATGTAAATGACGACCTTTCGTTTTAACACTCGAATGTAGGTGCTATAGTAGATGCGAATGGCTCGAAAAGGAGACTGATTTTTGTTTACGTATGTGCACGTAATCACGTATATATTGAGCATAAACGAAATGGTAAATTTAAGCTGGTTGTGATGCCCATGCATCGAAGCGAAATTTGAAAAAATAAAAGTAACTTTAGTAACCTGAAATTTCAAAAAAAGTAACCAAAATTATGGAAAAAAGTAACCAAAAATTTTCCATTTCCACTTGAATATAATGACTCATAACCCCCTCCCCTCCCCTCGTCACCGTTTTTCTCATATTTTCGCTAAATTTGACGTTTCACAACTCTTGAAATCAATGGTAAAAATTTTGAAAAAATCAAAATTTTCAATTTAAAAATAATAATTCATGCATTTTTTCTTTTTCTATAATTACGACGAATTTTAATAGAATAGTTGGCTTAATAGGTGCTCAATTTTTATATCATAGGAAATTTCAATTCTTGAGAAGCTCACAATAAATAATTTTTGAGTTCCTATCAAAACTTAATTTTTTTTGAACTCAATATTAAAATTTCAAAAAAAAAAAAAAAATTTTCTTGAAAATACTTGATATCAACTTTTTTAAGTTTTTGAACTCTTATTTGTTTTGAAATAGTTTTCAGTTTTCAAATAATTGTTGATTTCAAAAAACGTGAATTTTAGAAAAATTTTAAATTACAAACAATACTGTCCTTTTTTTAATTTTTAAATTTTATTTTTTTTTCGATTTTTTTTATTTTTCAAACAATTTTTAATTTCTATAAATTTAAATTTATTAACAATTTGTAATTTCTAAAAAGTTCTGGATTTCAAAAAATTAAACTTAAAATTCTCAATTTTTTGATTTTTAAACAATTTATATTTAATTTTTAAAAAATAGCCGTTCCTAAAATTCATGTTTATTCAAATAAAAAATTTCCAATTTATAAAAATTGTAATGCCTAAGAATTTAAAGTCTAAAAAAATCAATTTTTTGATTGGCTTATTGCAAAATGAGTAGATACAAAAAAATTTTAATTTTTGAAAACTCTTCATTCTCCACCAAAAAACAATTTTTCAACATATGAAATTCACAACTTTTCAAAATTTTTAAAAGGAAAGTTTTGCTCATTTGAGAAATATCAAATTTTTGAAGCATTTTAAGTTCACGAGTTGAAACGATTTTATGTTTCATTTTTGAGGAGTTCTCTATTTTTCAAACATAATTTTCAAATACTTCGAACACATTTTTTTTTTAATTGAAAAAATTACTAGGTATTCTCATTTAAAAAAAAAGTTTTTAATGAGGAGAAATCGGTTTTATTCTTCGACGGCCTCTACTTTTTTTGAAAAGAAATTTTGAGAAAAAATCGTTTATTTGTCGAGAAAAGAATTTCTCAATTTTTTCAAAAAAATACTGCTTATCTACTTACATTTTTTTTTTTTCAAGAAATGTGGCTCATTTTTAGACAAGAATAAATCTTAATTCTTCAAGAAAAAAAAATCACAATTTTTCATACTGACTTGAAAAATGCCTATAAAAGAACTTTCAATTTTTTTAGGAGCAAACATTTTTCTACCTTGAATTTCAATACATACCTAAATACAAAATAAATATTCCTGAAGTTCGAGCAGAAAAAATCTCAATTTTAAAAGAAGATTCAATAAATTGTTCAATTAAGGTCAGTTGGGGTAACTGGGCCACGTTTTTACAACTCTAAAAAATCTTTATTCAAAAATGCCTCACTAGTGAAGAATAACCTTAAATCTTCAAATGGGACGTGTAGAGGAGTGTCATAGAGGTACGCTCACTTTTGTGATTTTGAGGGTGAAGCACATACCTGAGCTGAGGAACACCTCACTCTACACAAAGAATGGTGGCCCAGTTACCCCGAAAAATGGGGTAACTGGGCCACAGTTGTTGGGGGTAACTGGGCCATGTCATGTTACTCAAATTACTGAGGCCTCCTCAAGGGGAGCTAGGAACCGAATGATAATTGTTATGGTGGGCTTACGATGTCAGTGTTACCATGTAACCAACCATTTACGTCAAGACGATTTTGGAGGGGATTAGGAAGAGAATGGCCTAGATACCCCGGTGGCCCAGTTACCCCAACTGACCTTACTTAATTCATTTTTAAATAAAATATTTCAAATTTTTTGGAAGCAAAATCTCTGAAAAAAACTTTCAAAACGTTTTTAAAGAAATTTTAAATTTTAATGGCAGCTGTTCGTCAGATTTTTGACGAAATAGTAACCAAAATGAGTCCAAAAGTAACCATAGTAACCAAAATGAGCCCAAAAGTAACTAAAGTAACCTTGCCTTTAAAAAAGTAACCAAGTTACTAAAAAGTAACCGTGTTCCGATGCATGCATGATGCCTCGTTTCACATTCGCAAAATATAAACCGGGAGTTCAAGGTTTTTATTTTAATTTTCTAAAATAATTTTTAAAGAAGTAAATTTCAAAGTAAATTTTGTCAAAAATTGTTGAAACTGATTTTTTGTAAAAACTCCAAATGAAACATCTCAAAAATTACCTCAGATAATTTTTAGAAAATTTCTTCAAAAAATACCCAAGTAGTGAATTTTTTCAAACAATTTTATTTCACAATGAATTTTTTCTCAATGAAGTTTTTCAACAAATATTCAAGTACTTAAATTTACAAACGAATTTTCTCAAAGAATTGTAAAATGAGTTTTTCGAGAATGGGCGCAATGTTGATATACAGGGTGGTCCAGGAGAAGTTGGCACTTTTTTAGATTTGGATAAAACTATGGTTCGGCAGATTTTAAATCCTATTCTTAAAAGTTGAAAAAAATTGAATTTTGGCTTTTAAATCTTGGAATAGAAAATATTTTGGATTTTTTCAAATTATCAAAACGAATCAAAATCCAAAATATTTTTTTTTTTTGGTTTGGTGTTGCACTGGTTGTTGTGAGTGCGACTTGCTCATAGACGAAACTTGGGTAAAAATCTGGGGGGATAAAATGAGAAAAAAATAACTTCTTTTTTCGTTTGACCTTTTTTTTTTTAGCGAAAGAATTTTGAACTCGGTGTCGGCAAATCGAAATATCGAGACAAAATTTCGTCAAAAATCAGCAAAATGGCCGAATTTTAACAAAATATGGCCAATTTTTTCAAAATATGACAAATTTTCAGGAATTTGACGATTTAAAAAAAAAAATTCAGTGGAGGGTGGACCACCCAACGCCCCCTTGCTTCGTCCCTGGACTTGCTCTTGAGATGTTTTGAAAATTTGGCTTCAAAAAAATTAATTTCATGTTGTTCCACTTCCAAGAAAACTTAAAAAAATTTTCATCAAAAAATTAACATTTATTATTTTTTTTTACTAAAAACAGATATTTTTTCTACGATGAAGTTGAAAAAATTTTAATAATTTTTTTACTTTTAAGAAATTGAAAAACTGACTTCAAAAAAAAATTATAAAGACATTTTAATTATAAAAAATAAAATAGATTTTCTTTTCAAAAGAACTCATTTTTTTTTCTTCAAAAATTAAGTGAGAAAAATTCTTATTACAAAAAAAAAATGTAGGTACTCCCAAAAAATAGATAAATCGTTAAATTCAGAAAAAATTATGAGATTTTCTTGTCCAAAAAATGTTTAATTTGAAAAAGAAATAGGTACTAAAAATTGCCATTTTTCAAACAAATTGAGACACAGATAGATAAGGAGTTTTTTTCATTAAAAAAAAAATATTATAATAGGCCTCCTCTTAATAGAGATTTTTTCAAAAAAAAATTGAGTACCTACTTGGTTTTTTAGCTTGACTCAAGAAAAATCATTTTTTTTATTTCGAGGAAATTCATGATTATTTTAACAAAAAATTGAAAAATTCTTTTTTTAAATTGAAACCAAACCAAAAAATTTGTTTTTCTTCAAAAAAATCAGAAAAATTTCATTTTGAAAATTTGAAAAATATTTTGTAGAAAATTCAAAAAAATTGAGAAATTTTTTTTCAAAATAAAGAAATACCTAAATATAAGTTTCCTTACGCTGACTCCAAAAAAAATTAATTAATAAGAAATGTTTTATTCAAAGAAAATGGGAATTCTTTTGCAAAATAATTCGGTTTTTTCTAAAAGAAATTGAAATATTTTTCTTATCAATTTTTTAAAAAAGGACAAAAATTTGAGATTTCTGAAAAAAATTAAGAGATGAGTAAGGGATAATGTACTTACTCGAAAATTAACCTTGGCTAAAGTGAAAGAAAAAAAATAGATTTTGGATTTAAAACCCAAGCGTGTAAAGGATTTTGAAACTTGGATTTTAAGTAGGTACAAACAGCACAATAATTTTGAATTTTGAATTTGAAATGTTTTGAAGTGTATTTTATTAGTTTCTTTTTCACAATGACCTTTCAATTGTTTAATACGTAATACTTAATTCGTTTCAATTATACTTACGTTTTCAGCGAATTTTAATATTTAAAAAGACCATTTATTTTTATGATTTTTGAGAAGCACATGACTCGACAATTAAAGAATTGAAATTTTCGTACTCACCTGAAACAAAAATAAAAACACAAAATCAATATTATTTTTAATTTACACGAGTATTAATTAAGAAATTAAAATTATAATTCATAGTATTGAAGACAAGTTGTTCAGCTTACACGACTGCAAAGTTTTTTTTCTCGCAATTATTTTCGCTTTCAGCACTGAACTTATGCAAGCTTTTTCCCAAAGATTAATTTTCATTAAAAATGAATTTTCCAATGACATTTTTGAAATTAGTTCCAAAAAAAGTTACATTTTAATTCTCAACGCAAATAATGTTTTCATTTTTCCCCGCAAAAAACTATTTCAATATTATTTTCCATTGAATAAGAATTTCTAATATAGATTTCTAAAAATGAATTTAGAATTTTCAATAACTATATATATATATATATTTTTTTTTTTTTTTTAATGATCCCAAATTGTTTATTTTTTTTTTTCAAAAAGTATTCTAAACTAAAAATTAATTTTTAAAATTAATTTCCAAAAATATATTCCATTTATGAAGGCATTGCGATTTCGCAATAGTTTCTCGGGATGGAATTTTTTAAAACTTCGCTTGCATGTTCGTAACTTTTCTCCAAACATTTGAAAAATGTATTTTCTTCAACAAAAAATTTGGGCTTTTTTTAAATTAAAGATTCTCTCTTCTTAAAATAAGATTATTCAAGGAAAAAGAGAAAAAAAATTTTTTCTTCAAAAAAACTGAAAATTTTTCTTGACACGAAAAAAAATTATAAATTTTTTCACGTCTCGTCGCCTCCACAATTTAAGATATTTTTCATCTTTAAAGCACACACACATACACGTGGCGTCGGAATAAATGTTGATACAGAGCCGCGGGGCCGAATTTCTAGGCGTATAATCAATAAATGAACGCTGGAAAAATATCTATACGATACGTAATATTAGTATTCATAATTGAACCCGAACCGAAGACATTAAGAATCATAGTTGTAGTTCTATTGAATTACAATGAAGTTGGCGAATATACGTATATTTTATACACAGTCGACGTAATAAAAAAATCTCTCACAGTTCGGCTTTCGAAAATGTTTGATTTATTTGTAATAAACGTGATACAAAATGTATCACAATATAAACACCGCAACCAACTTCACTCGGATGGTCGCGTGGAGGCGTTTAATCGATCATGAGAAGTTTTTAAAAAATTGCTACCGATTCGTCTTAAATATTTTAAAGAGAATTTTCTGCTTTCATTTAATACAGTACCTAACTACCTAAGTAAGCTATTATCATTTTTAGGAGGAAAAAAGAACCCACGTTAATAAAAAAAAAAGAAAGAATAAGGTGTACCTACTCGTATGTAGCTAAACTACAAATTTATAGAACTGATACTAAAATTAGATAAGACTAGAAACTGTACCGATACCCTGTTTTCACGTGCAGCTCCACACATTTTGCGAACTCAAAAAAAAAAAATGCGTGAAATTCGAAATTACTTTGTGCAGCTCCAAAAATTCAAGTAATTTTTCAATTTTCTATAGTTAGTAGGTGAAAGAAAACAAAAACAAAAAAACAACAAAAAAAAAATGAATGAAATGAAACAGACTTTGAACAAGAGCAAAAATGATGACGAATATCATCTAATGTAGTTTCAATATTTAAATAAGTAAATAAAATTTACCGATCGTTACAGGTGATTAAAAATGCAACTCAAATACTAATCTTGAAGAAGTCTTTTAACAATACTCTTTCGATGAAAAATCTCTAAATAATATTTTTTCGACCATACCTACAATAAATCCTAAAAAATGATATTTTTTAAAAACATTAAACACTTGAAACAATTTTTTTTTCATTTTTTTTTTAGATTTTGTCAAAAAAAAAAAAACATTTTTTATGATATTAATTAGTAATTACTCATTTTGATTACTCTTTTAGAAATCTATAAAAAAAAATTTTAGACTAAAAAAATCTCAAAAAAAAAAAAAAAAAAAAAAACTATCTTTAGGATGAAAAATTATTGAAATTTTTTTTGACCAAAACATACTCTAAAAATAGATTTTTAACAAAAAATCTCCAAAAAAATATTTTTTTTGACAATAGATCTTGAAATTTAATTTTTTTGACTGAAAAATATTTTCTAATATTTTCTGACAAAAATCCCTTGAAAAATACTTATACTACTTATATTAGGTACTTAACTAAGTAGGCACCTCTTTTTTGAAAAAAAAAAAAATTAAAACATGGTTGTCAAAAAATCAATTTTCTCGACAAAAAAAAATCTCAAATCTCAATTTAAAATTTGTCTGGAGATAAGGAAAAATTCTCTTGTCAAAAAATCTTTTCATAAGAATCTATTGACAAAATTTTTTTTTATGAAAATTTATTCTGACCAAAAATCATACCTACTTAATAACCATTCCTTTAGAAAAATTACCTAAAACGTACACTAGAACTACAAAATACCTAGATAAACTGAAAAATCCTTCAGTAGTCAATTGATTGAAGTAGTGTCATTTTTCTAAAAAAAAATTTTGGATGAAAAATCTTTGAAAAAATTTTTTTGACCAAAAGATATCCCAAAAATTGATTTTTGAAAAAAAGATTTCCAACAAATATTTTTTTGACATTTACAGAAAATCTTGAAAATAATTTTAAAGCAGAATTATTAAAAAGTCTTGATTTTTTTGTGTGTCAAAAAGTCTACCAAAAAAAATCTTGAAAATTTTTTTAAAACATTCTTGTCAAAAAATCTTTCTGAGGAGAAATTCTCTCGGAAAAAAATTCTTTAAAAAAATTTTCTTGACAAAGAAGTTCTTATTTTTTAATTTTTTTTAATTTTTCAAAAAATCTCAATTTAATAAAAAAAACTTTTGAATGGAGATATCTCCTTAAAAAAAATTCTCTTGTCAAAAAATTTTCCAACACCTATTACACCTAAGTCTATATCGACAACATTTTTTTTTTTAAATTCATGAAAATTTATTCTGACAAAGAAATTATATTTAATAACCATTTCTTTAGAAAAATCTCCATAAAATGTACTTACACTCAACTCGAAAATAAACTGAAAAACCCTTCTGTAGCAATTTGGTTGAAATTGTGTAATTTGCATGTCTATTTCTACTGCACCACAATTATCATCTATTGACTTTTTCCGTTCTTCTACGTATAGTTTCATGAGCGAAACGAAATTTTCAAAAGGCAAATTTTTGAGATTTTTTTACTCCTAAGTGTTATTTTTCAAGTTTAATTCAGAGAAAATTTTAGAAAAAAATTTTGAGACCCACTTGCAATTTTTTTGTTGTTGAAAAATTCGTATTTTTCTCGAGGAAATTTATATTTTCCCATTTATCTTCCAATTCCAACGTATATAGACTGATGATTCTTTCACACCCCTTATTTTTCTCAAAAAAAAAAATTTCTTAAACCATCGCCAGAATTTTTTCAAATTTCCAATCCAATCTTTCTTTATAGGCATTTATATAACCTCACCTATACTTTTCTAGAGTTTCGCTATCAATTATTTTAAGGCCATTCAAAAATTGAACACATTGTTGGAATTTATCCCATTCTAGGCGATATAATATCGACTCGGATAATCATACATCAATACGAATAGCACACAGTAGACGTGTTAAACGAATATCTACGCTATCTTTGTTCATGAAGCTTTCCTTTCGAGCCGAAAGAGAGAAAAAAAAATACTATACGAGGGTAGGTAGGTAACGTACGTTCAGAACCTCTTGACAAACATATTTTTACGTTTACACTTGAAAAGTTTCCTGTAATCGGATCCCGTTCACAAATTACAAACTATTCGTTGCGACAGCGACAATCTAGGCGTTCAAACAGAGGTTTTTAAGGCTCTTTCAACTTCGGAAAGGTTCTTTTTTGTAGCTTTATTTTTCGAAAAAAAAAGAAGAAGAAGAAGAAGAAAGGGAAAAAAATTATAAATAGGTTTAGCTTCAGCCATAGACACGCGGCGTGTTAAAGTTAGGGATTTAAGAGATAAACCTCGGACATGGTACTCGAGGGTTAACCTCTCAATTAATATAATTGCAAATAAGAAAATGAAATTTTACCAAGTAAGTGGTACGTATTTGTAGTTACACAGGGATACATTGGCGAAGAGTCTGCGTGCCATCATTATATGGGCCTTATCGTATCCTAGTAACTCATCGTAATAATGCGTGATATTAAAAAGATTATTATCTGTAAGCTGAGCCAAGCATAAGGCGCGGGTCGCCTTTATTACAATTCTTGGGCATTTAATCACAATGCGGTACGTGCTTGACCCCGGTTACATCGTGTTAACACGGATTTTGACTACACAATGGTTATCATTATAATCGTCGTCATCGTGTACCTTACCAGAATAATAACCCGTAGAACCTTTAAGAGAGTCTACGCGTTGTATTCCCGTCTTAGGGGGTTGCTCGCCAGTGATTTAACACACCAAAGGGACGACCATCAAATTAATACCGGCGAACGCACGAAACAGCAACCAGCAGTGATTTCGATACTAAAGTGCCGCCTCGTTCATAGTACAGCGCGAACGCATTTAAAAGTGAAAGATTTCGCGATAAAATATGATTTACGATCGAGCTGCGTATCGTAGAGGCCTTTGAAAATGAAATATTTTAATCGCTTTACTAAAAGATTTTTCACCGGCATAACATACCCGGTCGCGTTCGTCCTACTCAGCTATCTATACGTAGATTTTGGACTAATTTTACCACCCTGCGCACCCTTCTCGTTCATGTTCCTCTATGGTCGTCCTTAATTTCAACCTTGTTTTCGTTCTTCTGTGACATTTATGCTTTCTGCCTCTGTTCGGTGGAAAAAACCTCCCCTTCGATAAGATCTCTACGTGTGTTTGTATTTTCTCAATGATTATTTCGCCTCGAAGTCGAATCCTGGTTCAATAATGTTGGCTTTTATGAAACTAAGTATAGTGCAGTAGAATTCGACCTCTAACAAATTTCTACAGAAGGTTTTTTTTTTGCTTATTCTGTACATACTAGAAACTGTACTCGATTTGCCCTACAGTTGTAGGGTTAAAAACACACAAAAAAAAATGCAAATTCGCTAAGAATTGAAAAAAATTCAAAATTTGCTCGAATTGGGCCAAAATTGACTGAAAAAAATTTTATACTCGTAAAAATTCTGATTTCAACAAATTGACGAAATTTTTCTACAAATTATTACTCGAGAAGTCCTACATTTGTAGGGTTGAAAAAAACGAAAAAATTGTAAAAATCGCCGGAATTGAAAAAAAAATTGCAAAACTGACTCAAATTGGAGAAAAATTGATTGAATAAAATTTTTCCATTCATAAATTCGAATTTCCACAAAATTCATGAAATTTTTTGGGAGTTGTTACATGAGAAGCCCTACAATTATTGTAGGGTTGAAAAACACAAAAAAAGTTGACAAATCTGCTGGAACTGAACCAAAATTGATTAAATAAAATTTTTCCACTCATAAAAATTCTGATTTCAACAAATTGATGAAATTTTTCTAAAAATCATTATACTCGAGAAACCCTACAGTTGTAGGGTTGAAAAAACTAAAAAATTGATAAAATCCCCGGAATTGAAAACAATTGCAAAATTGACTCCAATTGGATAAAAGTTGATTAAAAAAAATTTTTCCTCATAACCCGAGCAGCACACTCGATCGATAATATCGAAAGTTGAAACGTATCGATAAAAAATCGTTTAAAAATCTAAAGATGTTCTCACGATATGATACAGATTTAGCTGCACGATTTTATAGGCAAAAAATCTAAAAACTATCGAATTCGATAGTATTACGATTTTAGGACGATATTCGTCAACGATACTATCGACAAAGAATATTAAATTTATCGAATCCGATTTTCCACCGATTTTGTGCAGATATTTGAAACTATATTATCGACAAATAATCTGAAATTTCTCGAATTCGATTTTTTAACGATTTTGTGAAGATATTTGAAACTATATTATCGACACGTAATCTGAAATTTCTCGAATTCGATTTTTCAACGATTTTGTGACGATATTTGAAACTATATTATCGACACGTAATCTGAAATTTCTCGAATTCGATTTTTCAACGATTTTGTGACGATATTTACAACTATATTATCGACAAATAATCTGAAATTTCTCGAATTCGATTTTTTAACGATTTTGTGAAGATATTTGAAACTATATTATCGACAAATAATCTGAAATTTCTCGAATCCGATTTTCCACCGATTTTATGCAGATATTTACAACTATATTATCGACAAATAATCTGAAATTTCTCGAATTCGATTTGTTAACGATTTTGTTAAGATATTTGAAACTATACTATCGAAAAAGAATATTAAATTTATCGAATTCGATTTTTTAAAGATTTTGTGAAGATATTTAATACTGTATTATCGACAGATTATATGAAATTTCTCGAATTCGATTTTTCAACGATTTTGTGACGATATTTAAAACTATATTATGGACACATTATATGAAATTTATCGACTTCGATATTTCAACGATTTTGTAACGATAGTTGTTGAAACTATATTGATTTTTTTCTAGTCAAAAAATACCTACTTTATATTCAAAATTGGATGGGAAGAAAGGGCCAAATCGAAATTTTTATAATAACCAAAATTAAATCCAGAATATTATTCTACAACTTTTGTTTGAAATGTTTTTTCAATTGGACCTCATCTCTAGCCTCTGTTATTTTGCATTTACCTACTTACGTGTAACAGTAATATGCGAAATCAAAATTGAAAAAATTTTCAAACAAGTTATCTAGTTTTCTTGGTTTACTAGGTATTTTACTTGAAACCAGATCGTTGTTCTTAAATAAAATTTTACCAAGTTCAATACTACGATTACTATGTGAATACTTAGTATTTAAAATTGAACGGGAGGGAGGCGCCCAATCGAAAATTTTGTAATGACCAAAATTATTCTTAGAACTTTAAGCTACAACTTTTGTTTGAAAATTTTTTCAATTGGACCTCTCCTTCTCCTCCAATTTTGCATAATACTCCGTTGATACTTATTCAAAATTGGAGGAGCGGAGGAAAAAGGGGCCAATTTGAAAAAAATTTCAAACAAAAGTTGTAAATTAAGGTCCTAGAAATAATTTTAGTTATTATAAAAATTTCAATTGGACCCCTCCCTCTTCTCCAATTTTGCATAAGATGTTTGAATATTATAATCCAATTCGTATTATGCGAACGAACTCCGATGTTCGCAACAGACGCTTGTTTTGGTAGAAACTGCTGTATTTGGAACGAAATTCGCCAGCCTTAAGCGTAACTACGACTTCAAAACTCGCCAGCCGGTCTTGAAAATGTGCGCGCGCATATACCCTATATGCTAAATTATCTACAAAAAATCGATAGAATATCGAAACTAGATAATCTACAAAAAATCGTAATACAAAATCGATAGAATATCGAAATTAAATCGAAATAAAAAATCGATAGAATATCGAAACTAAATCGAAATAAAAAATCGACAGAATATCGAATTCGATAAAGTGTCGCGTTAGTTCCGCATAATCTTGTAATTATCTTTCGATTTATAGATAGGTTATCGATGAAGTATCTAACTATAATCTTGAGATTTTTAAAATAAAAATCGTTCGATTTTATCGAAAGTTTATCTGTTGATGGATTTTGCCAACTATAATTCATCGATAATCTGTCGATATATCGAAAGATAATTTCACGATTTATGCGGAACTAACGCGACACTTTATCGAATTCGATATTCTGTCGATTTTTTATTTCGATAATTTGTCGGGTGTGCTGCTCGGGAAATTCGAATTTCGATAAAATTGATGATATTTTTCACAAAATTATTATTTCAAGAAACCCTACAGTTGTAGGGTTGAAAAAAACGAAAAAAATCCAAGTTCCGCAAGAATTTAAAAAAAAAATAAAAAAATTAGCTCAAATTGGGCCAAAATTGATTAAATAAAATTTTTCCACTTATAAATTCGAGTTTCCACAAAATTCATGAAATTTTTTGGTTTTTTGAAGAAAAAAAAAATTCGTTGGTGAAGAAAATTTCTCAATTTTTCTAAAATAAAAATATTTCTCAAATTTTTGAACGAAGAAATCTTCCAATTTTTTGGAATAAAATTTTGAAACCTTTCAATTTTTGAAGAAAAAAAAACATAATATTCTCTGGGGAAATTTTTTTTCAGTTTTTCTGAAATAATAATACCTACTTACTTTTAAAATTGTTAAATAAAAAATCTTTTATCTTTCATGGTTTTTTGGAGAAGAAAATAATGGAAAAAAATATCTTAAAAAAGAGAAAAAAATCTTGCATATTTTTTTTTTAGGAAAAATCTCTATTTTTATTAGAAAAAAAAAAATTTGTTTGAAAAAATTGACGTTTTTGAGAAAATAAGATACCTAACCTTGATTACTGCCAAATATTATGGAGCAAAAACTCTGTTTTTCTGTTTGTAATGAAATCTTTCATTTTTGAAGAATTTCATTTCAATTACCTATCTCAATTCCTCGAAAAAACTCTAAGTTTTCATAAAGTGACTTTCTCCTGCAGAATAAGTCAAAAAAACTTTCTATAGCAATTTGCTGAAGATATGGGCATTTTTTTGTCTATTCTACTGCACTAAACGAGACAAAAGAACCAAGGAATCAATTCGCACATAATCGAAAAATCACATCGAAACAGATACATCATTGGAGCACATACTCGTTCGAGTATTCGCCTCTCCTCGCTTCACAGATTCACTAAATTCGACACTAATGTCGATGGAGTTTTCGCTTCGACGACGATAACGTAGCTGGAAATTCGATAGGACGATGTGTCAGCTCGAGGAATAATTTTTTCCGCGAATTTATCGCCTCGATTGAAAAAGCGTCGTGTCGCGTCGCCCGGACCGAAACCGAAGGCGAAATTGATAAGGGGGTTGAATTTTTCAGGCAATTTATGGCTATTATCAGATGCGACGTGTTTTATTTCCAGATAATTTTTTTATTTATTGTTTGGAAATTGCATTTCGGATGCGAAAATTTCTGCTGCAGGAAAATACAGGAGTGTCACCGTGGTCTCGTTCGTCGACGTATTTGTCGTTCTAATTTGCAAAGTAAAACGTTTAACTGGTTATCGATGAATGTACACTCGATTTGACTAAATATCTAATCGAGGTAATTAATTACTATTTTTTACAAAATCGGTAACGAATGTTTTTATGGGTTCTCAAACTAATTATCAAATGTTGAGCCAATTTTATTAGATTAATTAATTTAATACATAGATTAGGTAGCTACATATTTTTTTTTAAATTACCAAAAATTTAACGTTGAAAATTATCAAAATTAAAAAATAAAAAACAATTTAAAAGATTTTGTGAAAAAATTAATTTTATTTTTGAACAATCGTTTTCAAAATTTTACAAGAAATTAACTTTCGAGGAATTTTTTCAAATTGTGAAAAATTTATAACCCAGAAAAATCTAAATAAACAAGAAATCAACTAAGTATAATTTTTCAATTTTCAAAAAAAATTGAATTTTTAGGGATTTATAAAAATAAAAAAATTAAAATTAGGTTATTATAGAACTCTCGCTAGTTTTCAAAAAATTGAAAAAAATACAGGATTTAATTTTACAAAAAATTTTGACATTTTATCTTGACAGTATTTTTTTAGTTGATGAAAATCTGATTTTTAATAAATTTTTATAAAAATTGCAAAATAATGTATTTTTGAAAATTTTCAAAATTGTGGAAATATTGCACCCAAGTAGCGAAAAGTTTACTCGTCATGAGAATATTTTTCAATATTTTTCGAAGGTCAAAAAATGTATTTTGATGGGATTTTTTATAATTTTCAAAAAACGACCTTTCAACATAGTAATTTAAAAAGTCAAAAAACTGGCATTTCAATTTCTTTTTTTAATTTAGAAAAAATAATTTTCCAAGATTTATGGAAAAACTTTAAGAAATCATTTTTTGTATGAATTTGATTAATTTTTTAAAAATATGTAAATGCTTTGAAAAATTTTCAAAAAAAAAAAAAAATTGAAAAATGTTTGATTTTGTTAAAATTTTTAAACAACCAATTTTTGAAAAGTTTTTATAAAAATCGTAAAAATTCAATTTTTAAAGAATTTTTAAAAATTACCTAATTTTTCCCCAATTTTTAAGAAACTGCTTCTCAAAAAATTTTCGATGTTGTCAAAAATTAGTTTTCGAAGAATTTTCTCAAAAAATGTGAAATAATCTATTTTTGAAAATTTTTATTAAATTGCGGAAATTGTCATTTGAGCAACTTCCAATAAATTATTATTTTATTAAAAATCCTTAGAAATCGCAGAGTAATTACTTTTGAAGAATATGTCATACGTAGACGTAGAGAAAAACATTCATGTTGATTTTTGTAGAATTTTATGATTATTTTTATGTTTAGAATCCTAAAAATTTGTCAAAATTTAGATTTTCAAAAAAAAAAAAAAAAAAAAATACACTTCAATTTTTTAAAGTTTTTATTATATTTTATGATTGTCAAAAAATTGGTTCCGTTTATTTTTCAAGTTACTTTCGAAGAATTTAAGGATGACAAAAAATTGATTTTTATAAACTTTTGGAAAGTTATCAAAAATTAATCAATTTACAAATTTTCAAAAAATTTCCAAAAACGTGACTTTCAAGTTCTTATGAAAAAAAAATCATAAAAATAGTATGGGACAATTCTTTTAAATTGTAATATAAAAATGTCCACCTTTTTTTATTTTTCAAAATTTATAAACAAAAAAATCTATTGAACTTTTGAATCGACAAAAATTGACTTGGAAATTTTCAACAAAAAAAAACTCATTTTCGAGAATTTTCAAAAATTAAAAAATCTCACTGTTTCAACAATTTTTGAAAAACTGATTTTTGAGGTTATTTCGAAATTTGCCAAAGTAATCAAATTTCCAAAAAATTGACCATTGTAATCGCAAATTTTTTAAAGGGAATCGAAACAAAATTTTTAGGTAGATATGCATTTTTTTCAAAATTTTTGAAGCTGAATTTTTCTAAAAAAATTTAAAGGAAATCCAACAGAAAAAAATCTGCAGCGCAATAAACTAATTTTTATAAGTAAATTTTTTTCAGAATTTTTGAAATTTTTGATCAATTTTCATAATTTGTGAAATTGACAAAATTTACTAAAAAAAAAAAAAAAAAAATTCGTTAATTCTCAAATTCCAGTTTGAACTGAATTTTTGAAGTTTGGACAATTTTGAAAATTCAACAAAATTTTGAACCACAGACTCAATAAGATTATAGTATGCCAGGTTGAATCGGGTTGACTATAGTTGCATTATTAGTACCAAGAAGAGAAAAAAAGACAAATTTCGTCTCCCAAAAAGCAATCAGAGAATTTTTGAAAAAAAAATTCAAAATTTTAAAATAAATTTTGTAAAGATGCCCAAAAACCATAAAAAAAGAACTAAACTCAGAAAATAATCCTCTTGGTATTTTTTTTACAAATAACTTTTTTTTCAATTTTTATACGCTCAGAAATTACTGCATTAAAACAATATAACATTTCTGAATAGTTTTGCCAAAAAAAAAAAAAAAAAAATTTATTATATTATGTATACTATTAAAAACTGCTGAAATGAATTATAAGCCTTCATACAGCTGAGAAATAAAATAATACTTCCAAGTATCCACTTCGACGTAGATACAGTCCCAAAAAATTTCTCAGGAAGTAATTCCGGAAGAAATAAATCCTCACATTGACCAAACCACCCAAAACATTACCCTTTCACGACACGCTTCCATGTCGCACACACATAAGTAAAAAAAAACTTTCGACAGGCCACGAATTACCAATGCAACAGGGTAGTAAAAAGGCTGATGTTTTTTCCTACCCCTCGATCTCGTGCCATGCTCGAAGTACAAACCGTATCAACTCGCTGACACTGAAAAATACTTACCTGGCCGGAAATACTTTGGTAAACCTATTCGCGTGCTTTTCGATACAATTAGAACAATTAAAATTCTCCCATTTGCTTTTGCCATAATCAGATTAAAATTTAATCTAACAAATAAGTCGGTGCTTTGCATTTGCGGGGGGTGGTATCGATGTGGACGCGACCGTGGCTAGTTTTCAAAGTAATATTACACGTAACTACGCTAATTCACGTTGCACCTCACTCGTGCACGTAATAAATGAAATATAGTATACAGAGTTTATGGTAGTATAGTATGGCAAGATGTATGCAGCAACAATTCGTAAACACCCCCCCCCAATCGTTGCATCCTGCTCAACTCGGGTACATTGTAGAAAGGACGGCGGCGACAAGGCAAACACTCGTTCGTTAAATCCTCTTTAATCACTGATAAAGCAAACATAATTACATTTTCGCGTGTCCTAGTAAATTATACACGACGATGACGATGACGACGTCGACAAGGCACCACCCATGTGGAAATGTTTCAGGTGCTTGTTTTGAAAACCGTGAAACATAGTACCTATGGTTTTAGAGAGTTTGTAAAAGGGGTTTCCCTCCTCCCACGCCCTACATATGTTTATACTTTCCAAGCTACCTAAACGAATACGAATCCGTAATATGATACCAGAGCTCCCTTCCGTATCTTTTTTCTCTTATGTATGCATCGCCAAACAATCTTGACTGGGGCCTTGGTTAGCAAAATATAAGAAGATGGCAAGAGAAAAAAAAATAAAGAAAAAAAGAAAAAAGGTACCTAGGATTTCGAGATAGTTGCATAAACCACGTCACACATTTTCTCGCCTAAACGTATAAATGCAATAAGTGTAATAATTTACGCGAGCATTTGTATCTGTTGACAGCTGTACCAGTAAACGAACTATTCTACCCTTTTATTGTTTACGGAAACACGCGAAACACGAGCACGAGCAGAGCGCGGGCCAAAAGAACGGTAAAAGTGAAGGACAAAAACAGGGACACCGCCACACTCTACATGCCGAGACGACAAAACGATGAAAACAGGGCAAAAACATGTAAAATTATGTTCATAACATAAACTACATCATCATCCTCCGTTTCACGGATGACGGAGTTATTTCATCGCCAGATCCGTAATCCATTTGTAACTTTTTCAAGAGCCCCAGCGCCGACCGACGACGCCCTCCTGGCGCAGAATGGGCAAAAAATTAAAGCTCGCTTTTCTTCTCCGAATTATGTACTTGAAACCATTCGCAGCAGTGAAACCATTTCGATTGAATTAATCGTATCAATGAGTGCAGTCTTTTGGTCACTTGCTCGCATACTGATGGCCTTTTCCGGCTTAAATATCCGAGATTTTCCGCTATTTTAAGTGTCATCGTAAAGGAAATGCTCATTTTTGGACAAAAAACATTACGTACTACGATGAGAGTATTTTGGCAGGTTTGAAACTCTCTATGTATTTCTCGTGTGTATATACAGAATAGTCTAGTCTCTAACGGCACTTCCGTGCGGTCGAGAGGTTAAAAGCGATTTTTTGATTGATTCGTAATCTAGGACGTATTTTTTAAAAAAATGAGCTGAGATTTTTTTTGAGGTCCCCCCCTCTTTGTACCTAAAGCTCCAACTGAAAAAATTTTCGAACAAAAATTGTAGATTGAGGTCTTTGGAATAATTTTTGTCATCACAAAAATTTCAATTAGAGCCTTCTTTCTCCTCCAATTTTACATAGTACGTATGAAAATTACTTTTAAATCCAAGTTGTGCAGCTAGCAATCGCCTTGTAACTTGAGCTTGGGGAAGGTACAGCCAAGAGGTGAAAAATGGATTCTGTAAATATTCGATTTCATTATAATTCGACCAAACAATTAGATAAAACAGGGAACGAGTATTTGAGTCGGCCAATTCCAAAGTGACCTAAGGTGACGATTTTTGATTTTCGTTTTTTTGTCGTATCGGAAAGAGAATTTCAAGCCGGACAAGATGGTGTTTTCAAAAAAATTCTAAAAAATACCTAACTTGATGAAATTTAGAGATACTTTTCAAAACTCCTTAAGGTACCATTGTTTACATACCATCAACCAATGTATACTTTTCCAAAACTGCCTAACCCGAGCAGCACAATCGACAAATTATCGAAATAAAAAATCGACAGAATATCGAATTCGATAAAGTGTCGCGTTAGTTCCGCCTAAATCGTGAAAATATCTTTCGATATATAGATAGATCATCGACGAATTATAGTTAGTAAAAATTTCGAGATTATAGTAAGATATTTTATCGATAATCTATCTACAATATCGAAAGATAATTTCACGATTTAGGCGGAACTTTCGCGACACTTTATAGAATTCGATATTCTGTCGATTTTTTATCGATTTTTTATTCCGATTTTTCGTCTTTTACTAGCTTTTTTCAATAATTAAAAATCATTAATTAGCATAATTAATACATTAAACTATGCCTAAACACATAATTCATGTTACGGTAAGAGGATCATTTCAGAAAAAGTCAAAAAAAAATATAAAAAATCTGCCACCCGTGGGGCTTGAACTATCTATCTCCTGCATGGTATTCCTCTACCTTAGCCACTATGCCATACCTTATCGTTGAGAATAAGTTAGCAATAAAACGCGTATAATAGACAGTTTAGTACTTCCAGACGTGTTGGACTTAGAAAAATTTTCACCAATTTTTAAAATTTGGAAAAAATTTCAAATATCGTCACAAAATCGTTCGACAAATTTCAGATTATTTGTCGATAATATAGTTTCAAAGCTCGCCACAAAATCGTTGAAAAATCGAGTTCGAGGAATTTCATATTACGTGTCGATAATATAGTTTCAAATATCGTCACAAAATCGCTGAAAAATCGAATTCGAGAAATTTCAGATTACGTGTCGATAATACAGTTTTAAATATCTTCACAAAATTGTTAAAAAATTGAATTCGAGAAATTTCAGATAATTTGTCGATAATATAGTTTCAAATATCGTCACAAAATCGTTAAAAAATCGAAATCGAGAAATTTCATATTAGGTGTCGATAATATAGTTTCAAATATCGTCACAAAATCGTTAAAAAATCGAAATCGAGAAATTTCATATTACGTGTTGATAATATAGTTTCAAATATCTTCACGCAATCGTTAGAAAATTGAATTCGAGAAATTGCGTATTATGTGTCGATAATATTAGTTTCAAATATCTTTACAAAATCGGTAAAAAATCGGATTCGATAAATTTAATATAATCTGTCGATAATATAGTTTCAAATGTCGTCAAAAAATCGGTAAAATATCGAAGTCGAGAAATTTCATATAATCTGTCGATAATATAGTATTAAATATCTTTACAAAATCGTTAAAAAATCGAATTCGATAAATTTAATATTCTTTGTCGATAATGTAGTTTCAAATATCTGCACAAAATCGGTGGAAAATCGGAATCGATAAATTTAATATTCTTTGTCGATAGTATCGTTGACGAATATCGTCATAAAATCTTAATAATATCGAATTTGATAGTTTTTAGATTTTTTGCCTATGAAATTGTACCGATAAATCTTTATAATATCGTGAGAACATCTATAGATATTCAAACGATTTTTTATCGATACGTTACATCTTCCGATATTATCGATCGAGTGTGTCGCTCGGGAAGGTAATGTTTTTTACTTTTTCAAAACTGCTTAAGGTAAATAACGAAATTGTTAGCATTGAGATACAGATTACAGTCGATAATTGGAGGAAAAATTGGTAGAAGGGGGGGGGGGGGGTTACAAAGGAGATATTAAAGTTTGAAATCTTGAAATTCCGTCGATAATTTCATTTAAATGAGTAAAAATGTGATTACTTTTCCAAAACTGCTTATGGTCAATTCGATTACTTTTCCAAAACTACTTATGGTCAATTTATTTTTTTACAATAATGTCAAGACTAATGAATTTTGAGATCAGAAACTTCTAGGATAAGTGGTCTACTCGAATCTACACAAAACTAGCAACTCACCACAAAGAAATAACAGTTTAAAAATCTCGTCACAGTTTTTCGCGATTTCCCAAAAAAAGAAAATTTTACCTTAGGTCATTTTGGAAATGGGCGACTCATTTCATTTTTCACGTTTTCCCTTTAATAAGGGTCCATCCCGTACCATTTTTTTCTATTTCTGTACCTAAAGCTCCAACTGAAAAAAATTTCAAACAAAAGTTGTAGATTGAGATCCTTGAAATAATTTTGGTGATGACAAAAATTTCGATTGGCCCCTCCCACCCCTTCAATTTTGCATAAAACATGAAAGTAATCCGGCGATTCTCATACCTTTTATGCAAAATTGGAGCGGAGGGAGGGGCCCAATCGAAATTTTTGTCATGACCAAAATTATTTCAAGGACTTCAATCTACAACTTTTGTTTGAAACATTCTTCAATTGGAGCTAAGATGTGAAAACTTTTTGGAAAGGGGTGGATCCTGGGAAAAGGGGGTCTCAAAATGGAACCTCAGCTCATTTTTTAAAAAATACGTTTTAGATTACGAATCAATCATGAAATCGCTTTTAACCTCTTGATCGAACGGACGCCTTTTTTTTTGCCGTTATAGAGACTAAACTAGAAAGGAAGCCACACACGATAGAGAAGGTAGTGCAGTTTGCTTAATCGAATCTCATTTCGTGGTGAACCATTAAACGTTTACGATAGAAAACCTCAAATCACAGAAATAGCGATTCGAGCGTTTTAATAAATTTTCATCTCATCGATGTTCAACCGAAATGCCTCGAGTAAAAACATAACCGAATAAGACAAACAATCTGGAAACATTAACCAGATGATGTGAGATGTGCTGATCGTAAGCAACGATCTATCAACGCTATTTAGTAAAGTTGGTCGTTTATTGGGTACATTAGTACATTTATATTTGTATAGATATGTGAGAAGTTTAGAGCTCCATAATTAAGTAAATTACTCTGACGTTATTTCATCGTCAAAAATTAAACATGGTTGGTTTTCTGCGATGAAAGTACATATCCACCCATCTACCTACATAGTACCTACCTAACTAATTTTAAAATTAATTTGGGAGAAAAAATATTAAATGATTTACCCCGAGCAGCACACTCGACAAATTATCGAAATAAAAAATCGACAGAATATCGAATTCGATAAAGTGTCGCGTTAGTTCCGCATAAATCGTGAAATTATCTTTCGATATATCGACAGATTATCGATGAATTATAGTTGGCAAAATCCATCAACAGATAAACTTTCGATAAAATCGAACGATTTTTCTTTTAAAAATCTCAAGATTATAGTTAGATACTTCATCGATAACCTATCTATAAATCGAAAGATAATTACACGATTTATGCGGAACTAACGCGACACTTTATCGAATTCGATATTCTGTCGATTTTTTATTTCGATTTAGTTTCGATATTCTATCGATTTTTTATTTCGATTTAATTTCGATATTCTATCGATTTTGTATTACGATTTTTTGTAGATTATCTAGTTTCGATATTCTATCGATTTTTTGTAGATAATTTAGCATATATGGGTATATGCGCGCGCACATTTTCAAGACCGGCTGGCGAGTTTGAAGTCGTAGTTACGCTTAAGGCTGGCGAATTTCGTTCCAAATACAGCAGTTTCTACCAAAACAAGCGTCTGTTGCGAACATCGGAGTTCGTTCGCATAATACGAATTGGATTATAATATTCAAACATCTTATGCAAAATTGGAGAAGAGGGAGGGGTCCAATTGAAATTTTTATAATAACTAAAATTATTTCTAGGACCTTAATTTACAACTTTTGTTTGAAAAATTTTTCAAATTGGCCCCTTTTTCCTCCGCTCCTCCAATTTTGAATAAGTATCAACGGAGTATTATGCAAAATTGGAGGAGAAGGAGAGATCCAATTGAAAAAATTTTCAAACAAAAGTTGTAGCTTAAAGTTCTAAGAATAATTTTGATCATTACAAAATTGTCGATTGGGCGCCTCCCTCCCGTTCAATTTTAAATACTAAGTATTCACATAGTAATCGTAGTATTGAACTTGGTAAAATTTTATTTAAGAACAACGATCTGGTTTCAAGTAAAATACCTAGTAAACCAAAAAAACTAGATAACTTGTTTGAAAATTTTTTCAATTTTGATTTCGCATATTACTGTTACACGTAAGTAGGTAAATGCAAAATAATAGAGGCTAGAGATGAGGTCCAATTGAAAAAACATTTCAAACAAAAGTTGTAGAATAATATTCTGGATTTAATTTTGGTTATTATAAAAATTTCGATTTGGCCCTTTCTTCCCATCCAATTTTGAATATAAAGTAGGTATTTTTTGACTAGAAAAAAATCAATATAGTTTCAACAACTATCGTTACAAAATCGTTGAAATATCGAAGTCGATAAATTTCATATAATGTGTCGATAATATAGTTTTAAATATCGTCACAAAATCGTTGAAAAATCGAATTCGAGAAATTTCATATAATCTGTCGATAATACAGTTTTAAATATCTTCACAAAATCTTTAAAAAATCGAATTCGATAAATTTAATATTCTTTTTCGATAGTATAGTTTCAAATATCTTCACAAAATCGTTAACAAATCGAATTCGAGAAATTTCAGATTATTTGTCGATAATATAGTTGTAAATATCTGCACAAAATCGGTGGAAAATCGGATTCGAGAAATTTCAGATTATTTGTCGATAATATAGTTGTAAATATCTTCACAAAATCGTTAAAACATCGAATTCGAGAAATTTCAGATTATTTGTCGATAATATAGTTGTAAATATCGTCACAAAATCGTTGAAAAATCGAATTCGAGAAATTTCAGATTACGTGTCGATAATATAGTTTCAAATATCTTCACAAAATCGTTAAAAAATCGAATTCGAGAAATTTCAGATTATTTGTCGATAGTATAGTTCTAAATATCGTCACAAAATCGTTGAAAAATCGAATTCGAGAAATTTCAGATTACGTGTCGATAATATAGTTTCAAATATCTGCACAAAATCGTTGAAAAATCGAATTCGAGAAATTTCAGATTACGTGTCGATAATATAGTTTTAAATATCTTCACAAAATCGTTAAAAAATCGAATTCGAGAAATTTCAGATTATTTGTCGATAATATAGTTTCAAATATCTGCACAAAATCGGTGGAAAATCGGATTCGATAAATTTAATATTCTTTGTCGATAGTATCGTTGACGAATATCGTCCTAAAATCGTAATACTATCGAATTCGATAGTTTTTAGATTTTTTGCCTATAAAATCGTACAGCTAAATCTGTATCATATCGTGAGAACATCTTTAGATTTTTAAACGATTTTTTATCGATACGTTTCAACTTTCGATATTATCGATCGAGTGTGCTGCTCGGGACTTGTGTCTACACAAACGTAAAATTTTCAAGTAGCAATTACGATTTTTTTTTTTTTTTTGAAAAATGATTATATCTACAAGGGAACTTTGCCCACTCGTCACCTCCAATTAGAGCATGTCACCAGACCTCAAAATCAAATTTTTAGCTATCAAAGTAAATTTTTTAAAAAATAGCGAAAACATGTAAAAAAAAAGTAGGTATCTAAACTAAATTTTTACAAAAATTATAAATTTTGAGATAAAATGCTGAACAATGTTTTGTATACTAAAGTTGACCTCCTCCCTCCCCCCGATTCTATTGCGATCACTTTCGAAGCGACCTGGAGTCTAGAAAAAGATGACATTTCTCCAGCACACTGAAATCAACTTCGGCAGCTAAAAATTTGGCGCTGAGATCTGAGTGACAAGCTCTTTCAGTGAGCCAAATTTCAACTCGATTGGAGGTGACTAACATTGTTGAAAATATAAACGGAAAGAATGTTTAAAATTTGATTTAGACACTTAATTTTTATAATTTCATTCATGAAAAAACTTCGGATGGTAAATAAAGAGAATTACCTACCAAAAATTTTAATAATAAATTACCAGAAATTAATTTCGAATACATAACCGCACTAACAATTAAACATCACAAATTCCTACACATGCGTAAAATACCTACGTTGATTAACATTCCGACACTTGTGGAATTACTTACGAGTATACCTATTCATTTCACACATCACGTTGTTTCTTTCATTTGTTTAAAAATTAAATTATTTACCAAGGTATAAAATTAAATTTTTTTAAATTGCGAACGAATTTTCAGCATCCGAAAAAAAAAAACCAACACCATCATAAATCCACACCTGAGTGATGAACTGATTGCTCTCATAAACCACCATAAAACCCTTATTAATAATCAAGGCATAAAACAGCCTCCATAAAGACGAACACTCTTCTGAAAAATTGTGTAAAATTTACAATCCAGATATAGTGAAAAAGATACCTACAAGCACCATATTAGAAAAATCCTATCGCTTTGTTTCCTTTCATGTTCGAATGTTTGTATATAATGTTGGCAAAATATATTTTGGTAAAATAAAAATAACCTGCATCGTACGGGGCTTGAAATTACCTCAATTTGTTTCATTTTAAATAAATTCTCAGGTTTGTATACAGACTCCATTATCCTTTTGCATTCTTCGAGATGAAATTTTTATAAAATATTTTCAAATAAATATTTCCTTTAGATGCATCGTAAAGTACACGCGTTATACGTAATATTTTCTTTATAATACAAAAAACCTAGCACGTCAACCGAATTGGTTTCATTATAAAGTTCACCATGCGAAAAAAATCCATTTTTTGAAAGAAGAAAAAAAGAAGTAACAAGCGTTGGAAAACACGAAGAGATGTACAAACGAGCATGTTTTAATAAGAAAACTCAAGTCTCAATTTTTAATACACGTAAAAAAATTTTGTTTACAAAAATTTATTCGGTTTAAAAAAAAAAAAAAAAAAAACATAAACACGCCCTTTTTGTGTGTCTTTTGTAGTAAAATTGGAAACGTTGTAAATAATGTTCTTCTCTTTTTATTCGGTGTTTTTTTTTTTTTTTTTTTGTTTCTCTTTCGTCTTGTCAAAAATACACAGTATAGTAGAAATGTACAAGTACTTTGAAAACGTGTGCAATAATAAAAGCAAATTGCATACGTATCCAAAGATTGTCATTAGATGATACCTCTCTTTTCTTTTCTTTCGTTTTATATTGAAATATATTTTATTGTAAATTGCGAAAGAGACTCTTTCTATAGTGTGTTTTTTCTGTTTGTTTAATCCGTGGGCTTGGTTAATATTGCGTGAGATAAAAACAAAGATAGGTATAAAAATTGTAATTTCCGAAATTCCGCAAAATGATTCAAATTTATTCGATTGTACCTACGTATCGAATAAGTAGGGTGTTCAAAAATGAGTGTCAAAAAGCGAGATATATATACAGCAGAATACCACTAACAAAAAAATTCACCTGGAGGGTGAGCCAATAATGTTTCCCAACCTTGAAACAGGGAGAAAAATTCAAAGAATACTTTTTTTTAGGAGGAAATTTGAATTATAGCAAATTCTGTGAGAAACATTTTTTAAAAATGGGAAATTTATGAACGAAACTTAAAAACCGTTGAAAAAAATCACCAATTTTGAACTTATTTTCAACGATTCCAAGAAAACCATAATTGTTAGAGAAAAATTATTCAAACAAAAATTGTTAATTGTTAAATTTTCTATCAAGATGTTCCTATATATTTTTTTATGATCGTACACCTCACAAAATGATGTACGATCGTACACGTCAAAAAATGATGTACGATCATACAAGTCAAAAAATGATGTACGATCGTACACCTCAGAAAATGGTGTACGATCGTACACGTCAAAAAATGATGTAAGATCGTAAACATCAGAAAACGATGTACGATCGTACACCTTAAAAATGATGTATGATTGTACACTTCACAAAATAATCTACGAACACGTCAAAAAATGATGTACAATTGTACACCTCACAACATGATGTCATACACCTCAAAAAATGATACAGATCGTTCGACTCAAAAAACAAAATTATGTACGATCATAAACCACAAAAAATGATGTACAATCGTACACATCAAAAAATGATGCACGATCGTACACCTCACAAATTTATGTACGATCGTACACCTCAAAAAATGATACAGATCGTTCAGCTCGAAAAACAAAATGATGTATGATCATACACCTCCAAAAATGATGTACGAAGCACGATCGTATACCTGAAAAAAAGTATGTACGATTGTACACCTTACTAAATGATGTGCCATCGTACACCTCAAAATATGATATACGATTGTACACCTCAAAAATGATGTATGATTGACACCTCACAGAATGATGTACGATCATACACCTCAAAAAATGGTGTACGATCGTACACATCAAAATATGAAGTACGATCGTACACCTCACAAAATGATGTACGATCGTACACCTAAAAAATGATGTATGATTGTACACCTCAAAAATGATATATGATTGTACACCTCAAAAAATGATGTACAATCATAGACCTCACAAAATGACGTACGATCGTACACCTCAAAATATGATGTATGACCGTACACCTCAAAAATGATGTACGATCGAACACCTCAAAATATGATGTACGATCGTACACCTCAAAAAATGATACAGATCGTTCAGCTCGAAAAACAAAATGATGTATGATCATACACTTCCAAAAATGATGTACGAAGCACGATCGTATACCTGAAAAAAAGGATGTACGATTGTACACCTTACTAAATGATGTGCCATCGTACACCTCAAAAAATGATATACGATTGTACACCTCAAAAATGATGTATGATTGACACCTCACAGAATGATGTACGATCGTACACCTCAAAATATAATGTACGATCGTACACCTCAAAAATGATGTACCATCAAACACCTCAAAATATGATGTACGATCGTACACATCAAAAAATGATGTGCCATCGTACACCTCAAAAAATGATGTACGATCGTACACCTCAAAAAATGATGTACGATCGTACACCTCAAAAAATGATGTACAACCGTACACATCAAAAAATGATGTGCCATCGTACACCTCAAAAAATGATGTAAGATCGTACACCTCACAAAATAATGTAGGGTTCGGATGACATAAAAAAACTTGATAACCTTTTTTTTTTTTTTCAATTTTCATGATTTAGGTAGGATTTTTTCATATCTACAAGGGGGATAAAATTTTCTGATTTTTCAAAAAGCATCACAATTTCCAAAGCTCTGTAGGTAGCATTTTCATTTTCAAAAGTAAGGAAATTTTTTCATACGACTTATTTTATTCCTCTCAAGAAATTTACAATTTTTTTGTGCACTATATTGACAAAATTTCGAAATTTTTGTAAACACAGCCCCTTGAGTATTGAAAAAGGTAAGTACAGTGTGTTCATAAAATTTTTATTGACAGTTTTCGGTTAAATATAAATTACGGAAATCTCATATTCTGAAATTCATTCCCGAAACACCCTATACAAGATACAACCAATCTCCTTTACCGAGATACTTTGTTCGAAAGGGTTTTTAAGAAAGAAAAATTCCCATTTTATTTGACTCGAGATTAAAACTTTCCACCGCGAAACTGAATGAATCATAAGCAGAAAGCCGAACAGGTTCTTCTCACCATGATGAAAGATTCCGCTTTGGAGAAAAAATAGGTACGAAAAACGAGTGATTTTAGAATTTCATCCGAATTCCTCGTCAAAAAAGCAAAACTTTTCGTAAATTCGCAGATTAAAGAGCCCTTCACATGCTTCGTATTCGGAAAACTAACCACCCATCGAGCCTATGAAAATATCGAGTGAAATCACTTTGCGTATCTCGACCATTAGATTTTATTGTTGCAAGAGACTAAAGTAATTATTGGCTAAAAACGTACGGAAATTCGCACAATATTGGCGCGAAGCTCTTTAAAATAAATTGAAAGTGACGGTATGACATTTGACCGCAATCCGATTGATTGGGATGGAATTATATTCGAGTACGAATTAACGCGTTAACAACGATTGTTTCAAGTTTTAAAAGGGCCAAAGCGGCGTCTCTACTTTCCTATCGAACTCGAAACTTTATTTTGTCTATTTCGATGCCGCGGTACCATTAATTGATAAATTTTCCGAACGCATTGTACGAATGAGTTGACTTTATATCGTAATTTAGTCTAGAGAAAGGCCATAGGCTTTTGCCAATACTAAAAACCTTGTATACTTAATTAAGATTTGTACAAATTTGATACCTACACAAATATATTGTATTGATGGTAAAGATTCAGTTGGGCATAAGAGTACGTAGGTCTAGGTAGGTGTATCCAGTTTTACACGTGCGTCGATAAATTTTACTCGTCGATTGCAAATATTATCAATAATAATTTTACTTTGAACTTAAATTTTCGCAGACGTTATTAGTTCGACGCTCATGAACGACATTTTTAGGCTTCCAGGCATACACTCTGTATTTCTCTAAAAGCTTATGGCGAGCTCGCATTCGAGAAGCTATCGGCGAAAATAATGAAAATTTCTATTAATTTAGTTTTCAACGAAGAGAAAAATAATTTCAATGATCGATAGACCTTGCCAACTCGTAGTAGTGCCATGTTTTCTATACCATAACCTACACATCATTTTAATTTTCACAGAAACGCAGATAACAAGTTAATTGGTTGGTTTCTACTTTCTACGTTAACGCTTTGTCACACCGTGTACCTAAATTAGTAATTCTTTTTGGGTAATTTTATATCTACAACGTTGGCGTCCCGTCGTCAAATTAAAGGCTGCGAATATCATAACGTGGGGCTCTTGAAACATCCTACGAGCGCATTTCAATCATACGTACGTGTGCGTTGTCTAAATACCTACTAATCTAATTTCGATCGAATATCGCCATGAAATCGATATAAGCACTCTGAAAACCACCAAAAATGTCTATATACTCACGACGCGAAATTCGCTGATTAATTTAGTGAGTTTGTGCGGAAAATTACCACCTAAGTCTAAAAGGAGAAATTTCACATTATAAAATGTACTTACATCCGCATCAGCGACTAATACTTACCTAATTTTTTTCTGATAAAGAGGACCGAAGAAAAGAAAGAAATAGGAGAATGACCTGGTTTTCAATTTTTCCTAACAACGAAGACATTGAATTTTGCAAAAAAAAATACGAGTTATTTGGTAAAAATGTACTATTTTTTATAAAGTTAAATTTTTTGCAAGGTCGAAATTGCGGGCGTTTCCCAAAAAAAGGTTAGATGAACGAGTGAATATTTTGGAAAAATTTTTGTTTCGCAAGAGTCCAAATTTTGTGTTAATTTTTTGAAAAAAATTTCATTTTTAAAATCGCAAGAGCCAAAATTTTTACATCTTTTTTTTTCAAAAAATAAAGTAGGCATAATGAATGTTTTCTAAAAAAATTGGAATTGAAATTTCAATAATTTTTTTCAATAGACAAAATTACAAATATTCTACAATTTTTTCGAAAAACGAACTAGCAAATATTTTGTGAGGTGAAGATTTTTATTGTTAAAACTTTTGATAAATTTTTAACAAAAATAAAAATAATGGACAAAACCTGACTTCAGAAAACTCATTGCAAGACAAAATTTTTTTTTTCTAAATAATTGAATTGACAAAAAAAAAATATTGTAATGTAATCGTAAAATTTTTCGTACATGCAAACTTGCGAACATTCTTCAAAAGTTCATGGAAGTGGAACTGCTAAGAATTTGAAATTCCCAAAAAATTTCTTGAAAAAGTTTTACAAATTTTTCCATTTCAAAAAAATTTCCGCAAAAAAATTTATAGATTTTTTTCTTATTACAACAATTGAGAATTTTTTTAATCTTAGAAGGAACAGACAAATTCTTTCTAATTTTGAGAGGGAAAATACTTATCTCATCAATAAAACTATCAAGTGAGTTTTTTTTTATTCAAAAATAAGGTGTCTAAAGATATTTTTTTCTCCAATTTTTTTTCCTCCAAAAGTCATCATACTAAACACAAAATACAGAAATGTGAGCACACCTGCAAAAAGAATTAGGATGTAAATTTACAATAGAAAAATTTCCAAATATCAGGTAAAATCTGAATGTTAGGTTATGGTATACTAAGACGAAGAAAAAATTATAATTTTTTTTTATACTTGGATGAAATTTATTTTTCAATTTTCAGGTTAATTTTTTCACTACTTTCACCTCAAAATCACTACTTTTTCAACACATTTCACTACCTAGTACCTACATATTATAGGGAAATTTTTTTATTGAAAAGGATATGAGATTTTTTCTCTAAAATTTAATTTGAAACGTTTGTACTGTTTTTTTGTTTGATTTTTTCCTCTAAGAAATTAGGAAATTTTTTTGTTCCCAACAAATTTTCTGAAAAATTGGCTGATTTCTCCTTCAAAAAAATTGAAAAAAATTTTCTCCTAAAAATTAGGTCTTTTTATAAAAAAAATTAAACTAAACCCTGAGAAACTGTTTTGTCTCAATAAAATTGAATAAAGTTGTCAAGATTTTTTTTTCTTTGGGAAACATTATGTTTCGAGGAATTAAGATGACTCCGAAAAAATTCAGTTTTTTTTTTCAAAGAATTGATATTATTATTTTCCTTCAAAATCGAATTAGGTTGATCAATCACAACATTTTTGCTCTAATTTCTTCTGTAAAATTGGAAATTTTTTTATTCGAAAAAAATATTAGATAGGAGCTCCCAAAAAATATATTGTCATTTTTAAAAAAATATAATATATGTATTATATATTTTTTAAATATTATATGTACTATGTACCTATAATTGTCATTTTTTTTTTGAAAAAGAAATATTGTCATTATTAGGTCTTTTTCCCAATAAAATTGAACATTTCTGAAAAAAGTTTTCAGCAAAAATTTGAAAAATATCGTTATTTCTCCCAAAAACGTTGAAGGTTTCCATCTTCCGAAGGCAAACAATTGAAAAATTTTCTTTTTAAAAAAGTCCGATTTTTTTTTGCTTACCTAACATCATTTTTTAAAGCCGATTCCTAAAAAAAAATTGAAGTAATTTTGTTTCTACGAAAATTCAGGAATTTTTTCCTCCGTGAGGTACCAAATTTGTACCTTTTCCTTTACCTAATATCTTCTAATGAACTTTGAAAAATTTACATCAAAAACGTAGGTGTATGGTAGTAATCTTTTCCCCCGAAAAGTGAAAAATTTAGGTACAAGTATCTAAACTTATATTTCGTAAATTTTTTTCGATTTTCAAGGGCCAAAAATTTTCTAAATTTTTTACAAAAATGAATTGCGAATATTTTGCAAACATTTGTCAATTTTCCCAGATTTTAAAATTTCAAATTTTTTTTGCAATTACAAAACTGATTAGTACCTACCTACCTACCTACCTACCTATTGCAATGGGCAAAATTGTAAAATTTCGTTGTTTTTTTTTCAAAAACGAACCAGCGAACTATTTCATCGACATTTTTTGTCTCGTAAAGGTAAAGAAATTTACACATTTTTTGAAAATGGAAAATTGCAAAAATTTTATTAAAAATTTCATTTTTGAAACACTACAAAAATGTTATCAAACGTTCCTAACGTTAGAACCAAAATTTCGATTGTTTTTCAAAAATTTCTCCCCTTACTAAATTTGAAAAATTCAATTTTTTCCATGATAAAAGTCCGAATATTTTGTACAAACATTTTCACAAAAAAAATTTCAAAAAAACTTCATTTTTGCACTGTGTAAAACCTCTCTGTCTCATCATACGTACAATTACCTACATCTTTTAAGAATAAAACACGAAAATTTTGGAAAATTCGACCAAAATCCGCACCCTCGACGAAGAAAGTATCAAAAACCAAAGAAATCATCGCCCATTTGAAAACTGTCCCGCAAAAAAAAATCAAAACAAAACTAAAGAAGATTTTCAAAGAAACGAATTCCTTCGCTACTGGAGAATATTAAAAAATCAAACATAACAATTGTAACAAGGAAAACATTTCGGTTGAAAAACTTTTCGCCGGCAGATAAAATTAACTGCTGGAACACGAACGTGGTGACGCAGGGGGTCGGAGGGGGTACGCGAAAGAAATCCAAATCCGCCGAAAACTTAAACTTATACGCGAAAATCGTTCTGGAAGGTGGGTGAAGTGAGGAGAAGGAGGTACGAAAAAGAGACGTATACAGCGAGAGACGAGGACGACTCTACGACGCGACACGGCGTACAAATATCATCGGATGTGAAAAACGGGTGTTAATCTCATAAAAGACGTCATTCATCATAACATCACTTTCGATAGTTTACAATTTCGCCATTCTCGTTGGTGTATCTTTAGCTTTGATCTGTTATGGGTAAAAACTGCTGGTAAAGACTGTTTGATTACTTTTTACTATTTTCGCTCTTTTTCATCATTGCTCGTTATAAGTGTCATTTATCAAAACCGATCTCTCAGCTGTGTGTTGCGTTTGCACGCAAACTGCGATATCTTGTAAACAGCCCGAGCCCGAGCCGAAATGAGCCGCGACCAGGGCTATAAAGCTTGGCGCTTTGCGCCTCTCTGACCCCCTCACCGAGCGTATCGAGGGGTTCGAACACACCGCGTGTTTAATCTGAACGGTTGAAAGAATATGTAAATAGGTTAGAGTGCGTAACACTTCTACTTTTCTCTCGAGCTTTTTTTAACTTTTTTTAAACTTTTTTTTTACTTTTTTTTTCTTAAACTGAAGAAAATAAAACCATTGCCTGGGTTAATACGAGTAAGAGTGAACGAGAGAGATGGAAAAATTCTTGAACGGGTGCTCTAATCGTATCCTTCTGCGGATGTAAGATTCGCTCCAAGACGGCGGATTGTTTTCGCTCACAAACTATCCTCTCATAGTACGCGGCTAAAATTAGAATTTCAAAAGAGAAATTGAAAAACCATTACTCTTGATAAATTATACATTTCGCACTTGGAATTTATTTTACTAATTTATGAAATAAGTTGGCCATTTAGACAAATTATCTTTTAACAATGGGCTCATTGAGGATATTGCCGCAAGACTGCCTCAAGCTGCTACCGTAACAGGACGTGCGTTATTTTGAAAACTTTCGAATTTGGACGACTGATCTGTCTAAACATTTTCTTCATCACGTGGAAATATTTTTAGAACTTTAAAATTTTTGAAAATGAAACCAATCCCTGCTCCAAAAAGCTCATAGTTCAACATGGGAATTGAAAGCTTAAATTTTTGGCAGAGACCTAGGATAACTGAGGAATTTCAAATTGTCAAATTTTTACTTTTTTTTAGGTAAAAAATTGATTTTTCAGCAGTAGTTGAAGTTCCCGAGCGGCACACTCGATCGATAATATCGAAAGATGTAACGTATCGATAAAAAATCGTTTGAAAATCTATAGATGTTCTCACGATATTATAAAGATTTATCGGTACAACTTCATAGGCAAAAAATCTAAAAACTATCGAATTCGATATTATTAAGATTTTATGACGATATTCGTCAACGATACTATCGACAAAGAATATTAAATTTATCGATTCCGATTTTCCACCGATTTTGTGCAGTTATTTGAAACTACATTATCGACAAAGAATATTAAATTTATCGAATTCGATTTTTTAACGATTTTGTAAAGATATTTAAAACTATATTATCGACAGATTATATGAAATTTCTCGGCTTCGATATTTTACCGATTTTTTGACGACATTTGAAACTATATTATCGACAAATTATATTATATTTATCGAATTCGATTTTTTACCGATTTTGTAAAGATATTTGAAACTATATTATCGACACGTAATATGAAATTTCTCGATTTCGATTTTTTAACGATTTTGTGACGATATTTAAAACTTTATTATCGACACGTAATCTGAAATTTCTCGAATTCGATTTTTCAACGATTGTATGACGATATTTGAAACTATATTATCGACACGTGATATGAAATTCCTCGAATTCGATTTTTCAACGATTTTGTGGCGATATTTGAAACTACATTATCGACAAATAATCTGAAATTTGTCGAACGATTTTTCAACGATTTTGTGACGATATTTGAAATTATTTCCAAATTGGTGAAAATTTTTCTAAGTCCAACACGTCTGGAAGTACTAAACTGCCTATTATAAGCGTTTTATTGCTAATTCCTCAACGATAAGGTATGGCATAGTGGTTAAGGAAGAGGATTACCATGCAGGAGGTAGAAGGTTCAAGCCCCACGGGTGGCAGATTTTTTATAATTTTTTTTGACTTTTTCTGAATTGATCCTCTTACCGTAACATGAATAATGTGTTTAGGCATAGTTTAATGTATTAATTATGCTAATTAATGAGTTTTAATTATAGAAAAAAGCTAGTAAAAGACGAAAAATCGGAATAAAAATTCGATAAAAAATCGACAGAATATCGAATTCGATAAAGTTCCGCCTAAATCGTGAAATTATCTTTCGATATTATAGATATGTTATCGATAAAATATCTTACTATAATCTCGAAATTTTTGCTAACTATAATTCGTCGATAATCTATCTATATATCGAAAGATAATTTCACGATTTATGCGGAACTAACGCGACACTTTATCGAATTCGATATTCTGTCGATTTTTTATTTCGATAATTTGTCGAGTGTGCTGCTCGGGTTCAAGATAAATCTGTATGATTACAATATTTTTGAGAATTTTTTTACACTTTTCTCCACAAGTGGCGTGGCACATATTCAAAAATTAATGACGATAAATTTGGGAGAAAAAATAAGTAAACTATACAGGGTGTCCGGTGTGAGTGGTCTGCTAAACTTGAAATTTGGATATAACCGAGTATCACTAACAAAAAAGTTTATGTACACATATTGCCTAAGTTTGAAAATGAAGGGAGCTACAAAGGTTTGAAAATCGGTATTTTACCTATCAAGATAGATTGACAACACTGTGTTTAAAAAAAAATTCGACACCGGCAGTGAATAGATCATCGAAAAAGCAATAAAAGTTGTGATCATATGGCATTGCCTATCTTGGAAATTGAAGGAGTTACAACAACGAAAAATCCCAGTCAAAAATATTGCCTACCTCAATTTATTAAGGGGCAATGGGGATACATAAAAATTGCGAAATTCGGTCAAAAAGTACATGAAACAGGTGTAACTTTTTGAAAGGAACAAAAAACGTCATGTGATAATTTTGTCTATCTGTAATGAAAGTTAAGGCGCTGCGGAGCATTGAATTTCTAAAATACCAGTTTTTAAAGCTTTGTATCGCCTTCATTTTCAAAGATGGGCAAATTTTTGACATAACTATTTTTGTTCCTTTTAAAAAGTTACACCTCGTTCGTGCACTGCCCGAGCGGCACACTCGATCGATAATATCGGAAGATGTAACGTATCGATAAAAAATCGTTTGAAAATCTATAGATGTTCTCACGATATTATAAAGATTTATCGGTACAACTTCATAGGCAAAAAATCTAAAAACTATCGAATTCGATATTATTAAGATTTTATGACGATATTCGTCAACGATACTATCGACAAAGAATATTAAATTTATCGATTCCGATTTTCCACCGATTTTGTGCAGATATTTGAAACTACATTATCGACAAAGAATATTAAATTTATCGAATTCGATTTTTTAACGATTTTGTAAAGATATTTAAAACTATATTATCGACAGATTATATGAAATTTCTCGACTTCGATATTTTACCGATTTTTTGACGACATTTAAAACTATATTATCGACAGATTATATTAAATTTATCGAATCCGATTTTTTACCGATTTTGTAAAGTTATTTGAAACTATATTATCGACACATAATATGCAATTTCTCGATTTCGATTTTTTAACGATTTTGTGACGATATTTGAAACTATATTATCGACAAATAATCTGAAATTTCTCGAATTCGATTTTTTAACGATTTTGTGAAGATATTTAAAACTTTATTATCGACACGTAATCTGAAATTTCTCGAATTCGATTTTTCAACGATTTTATGACGATATTTGAAACTATATTATCGACACGTGATATGAAATTCCTCGAATACGATTTTTCAACGAATTTGTGGCGATATTTGAAACTACATTATTGACAAATAATCTGAAATTTGTCGAACGATTTTTCAACGATTTGGTGACGATATTTGAAATTATTTCCAAATTGGTGAAAATTTTTCCAAGTCCAACACGTCTGGAAGTACTAAACTGCCTATTATAAGCGTTTTATTGCTAATTCCTCAACGATAAGGTATGGCATAGTGGTTAAGGAAGAGGATTACCGTGCAGGAGGTAGAAGGTTCAAGCCCCACGGGTGGCAGGTTTTTTATAATTTTTTTTGACTTTTTCTGAAATGATCCTCTTACCGTAACATGAATAATGTGTTTAGGCATAGTTTAATGTATTAATTATGCTAATTAATGAGTTTTAATTATAGAAAAAAGCTAGTAAAAGACGAAAAATCGGAATAAAAATTCGATAAAAAATCGACAGAATATCGAATTCGATAAAGTTCCGCCTAAATCGTGAAATTATCTTTCGATATTATAGATATGTTATCGATAAAATATCTTACTATAATCTCGAAATTTTTGCTAACTATAATTCGTCGATAATCTATCTATATATCGAAAGATAATTTCACGATTTATGCGGAACTAACGCGACACTTTATCGAATTCGATATTCTGTCGATTTTTTATTTCGATAATTTGTCGAGTGTGCTGCTCGGGTTCAAGATAAATCTGTATGATTACAATATTTTTGAGAATTTTTTTACACTTTTCTCCACAAGTGGCGTGGCACATATTCAAAAATTAATGACGATAAATTTGGGAGAAAAAATAAGTAAACTATACAGGGTGTCCGGTGTGAGTGGTCTGCTAAACTTGAAATTTGGATATAACCGAGTATGACTAACAAAAAAGTTTATGTACACATATTGCCTAAGTTTGAAAATGAAGGGAGCTACAAAGGTTTGAAAATCGGTATTTTACCTATCAAGATAGATTGACAACACTGTGTTTAAAAAAAAATTCGACACCGGCAGTGAATAGATCATCGAAAAAGCAATAAAAGTTGTGATCATATGGCATTGCCTATCTTGGAAATTGAAGGAGTTACAACAACGAAAAATCCCAGTCAAAAATATTGCCTACCTCAATTTATTAAGGGGCAATGGGGATACATAAAAATTGCGAAATTCGGTCAAAAAGTACATGAAACAGGTGTAACTTTTTGAAAGGAACAAAAAACGTCATGTGATAATTTTGTCTATCTGTAATGAAAGTTAAGGCGCTGCGGAGCATTGAATTTCTAAAATACCAGTTTTTAAAGCTTTGTATCGCCTTCATTTTCAAAGATGGGCAAATTTTTGACATAACTATTTTTGTTCCTTTTAAAAAGTTACACCTCGTTCGTGCACTGCCCGAGCGGCACACTCGATCGATAATATCGGAAGATGTAACGTATCGATAAAAAATCGTTTGAAAATCTATAGATGTTCTCACGATATTATAAAGATTTATCGGTACAACTTCATAGGCAAAAAATCTAAAAACTATCGAATTCGATATTATTAAGATTTTATGACGATATTCGTCAACGATACTATCGACAAAGAATATTAAATTTATCGATTCCGATTTTCCACCGATTTTGTGCAGATATTTGAAACTACATTATCGACAAAGAATATTAAATTTATCGAATTCGATTTTTTAACGATTTTGTAAAGATATTTAAAACTATATTATCGACAGATTATATGAAATTTCTCGACTTCGATATTTTACCGATTTTTTGACGACATTTGAAACTATATTATCGACAGATTATATTAAATTTATCGAATCCGATTTTTTACCGATTTTGTAAAGTTATTTGAAACTATATTATCGACACATAATATGCAATTTCTCGATTTCGATTTTTTAACGATTTTGTGACGATATTTGAAACTATATTATCGACAAATAATCTGAAATTTCTCGAATTCGATTTTTTAACGATTTTGTGAAGATATTTAAAACTTTATTATCGACACGTAATCTGAAATTTCTCGAATTCGATTTTTCAACGATTTTATGACGATATTTGAAACTATATTATCGACACGTGATATGAAATTCCTCGAATTCGATTTTTCAACGATTTTGTGGCGATATTTGAAACTACATTATTGACAAATAATCTGAAATTTGTCGAACGATTTTTCAACGATTTGGTGACGATATTTGAAATTATTTCCAAATTGGTGAAAATTTTTCCAAGTCCAACACGTCTGGAAGTACTAAACTGCCTATTATAAGCGTTTTATTGCTAATTCCTCAACGATAAGGTATGGCATAGTGGTTAAGGAAGAGGATTACCGTGCAGGAGGTAGAAGGTTCAAGCCCCACGGGTGGCAGGTTTTTTATAATTTTTTTTGACTTTTTCTGAAATGATCCTCTTACCGTAACATGAATAATGTGTTTAGGCATAGTTTAATGTATTAATTATGCTAATTAATGAGTTTTAATTATAGAAAAAAGCTAGTAAAAGACGAAAAATCGGAATAAAAATTCGATAAAAAATCGACAGAATATCGAATTCGATAAAGTTCCGCCTAAATCGTGAAATTATCTTTCGATATTATAGATATGTTATCGATAAAATATCTTACTATAATCTCGAAATTTTTGCTAACTATAATTCGTCGATAATCTATCTATATATCGAAAGATAATTTCACGATTTATGCGGAACTAACGCGACACTTTATCGAATTCGATATTCTGTCGATTTTTTATTTCGATAATTTGTCGAGTGTGCTGCTCGGGTTCAAGATAAATCTGTATGATTACAATATTTTTGAGAATTTTTTTACACTTTTCTCCACAAGTGGCGTGGCACATATTCAAAAATTAATGACGATAAATTTGGGAGAAAAAATAAGTAAACTATACAGGGTGTCCGGTGTGAGTGGTCTGCTAAACTTGAAATTTGGATATAACCGAGTATGACTAACAAAAAAGTTTATGTACACATATTGCCTAAGTTTGAAAATGAAGGGAGCTACAAAGGTTTGAAAATCGGTATTTTACCTATCAAGATAGATTGACAACACTGTGTTTAAAAAAAAATTCGACACCGGCAGTGAATAGATCATCGAAAAAGCAATAAAAGTTGTGATCATATGGCATTGCCTATCTTGGAAATTGAAGGAGTTACAACAACGAAAAATCCCAGTCAAAAATATTGCCTACCTCAATTTATTAAGGGGCAATGGGGATACATAAAAATTGCGAAATTCGGTCAAAAAGTACATGAAACAGGTGTAACTTTTTGAAAGGAACAAAAAACGTCATGTGATAATTTTGTCTATCTGTAATGAAAGTTAAGGCGCTGCGGAGCATTGAATTTCTAAAATACCAGTTTTTAAAGCTTTGTATCGCCTTCATTTTCAAAGATGGGCAAATTTTTGACATAACTATTTTTGTTCCTTTTAAAAAGTTACACCTCGTTCGTGCACTGCCCGAGCGGCACACTCGATCGATAATATCGGAAGATGTAACGTATCGATAAAAAATCGTTTGAAAATCTATAGATGTTCTCACGATATTATAAAGATTTATCGGTACAACTTCATAGGCAAAAAATCTAAAAACTATCGAATTCGATATTATTAAGATTTTATGACGATATTCGTCAACGATACTATCGACAAAGAATATTAAATTTATCGATTCCGATTTTCCACCGATTTTGTGCAGATATTTGAAACTACATTATCGACAAAGAATATTAAATTTATCGAATTCGATTTTTTAACGATTTTGTAAAGATATTTAAAACTATATTATCGACAGATTATATGAAATTTCTCGACTTCGATATTTTACCGATTTTTTGACGACATTTGAAACTATATTATCGACAGATTATATTAAATTTATCGAATCCGATTTTTTACCGATTTTGTAAAGTTATTTGAAACTATATTATCGACACATAATATGCAATTTCTCGATTTCGATTTTTTAACGATTTTGTGACGATATTTGAAACTATATTATCGACAAATAATCTGAAATTTCTCGAATTCGATTTTTTAACGATTTTGTGAAGATATTTAAAACTTTATTATCGACACGTAATCTGAAATTTCTCGAATTCGATTTTTCAACGATTTTATGACGATATTTGAAACTATATTATCGACACGTGATATGAAATTCCTCGAATTCGATTTTTCAACGATTTTGTGGCGATATTTGAAACTACATTATTGACAAATAATCTGAAATTTGTCGAACGATTTTTCAACGATTTGGTGACGATATTTGAAATTATTTCCAAATTGGTGAAAATTTTTCCAAGTCCAACACGTCTGGAAGTACTAAACTGCCTATTATAAGCGTTTTATTGCTAATTTCTCAACGATAAGGTATGGCATAGTGGTTAAGGAAGAGGATTACCGTGCAGGAGGTAGAAGGTTCAAGCCCCACGGTTGGCAGGTTTTTTATAATTTTTTTTGACTTTTTCTGAAATGATCCTCTTACCGTAACATGAATAATGTGTTTAGGCATAGTTTAATGTATTAATTATGCTAATTAATGATTTTTAATTATAGAAAGAAGCTAGTAAAAGAAGAAAAATCGGAATAAAAAATCGATAAAAAATCGACAGAATATCGAATTCTATAAAGTGTCGCGAAAGTTCCGCCTAAATCGTGAAATTATCTTTCGATATTATAGATATATTATCGATAAAATATCTTACTATAATCTCGAAATTTTTGCTAACTATAATTCGTCGATAATCTATCTATATATCGAAAGATAATTTCACGATTTATGCGGAACTAACGCGACACTTTATCGAATTCGATATTCTGTCGATTTTTTATTTCGATAATTTGTCGAGTGTGCTGCTCGGGTGTTTTCACAAAATTTTTAAATTTTTGTACACCACTGCCCCTTAAAAAATCGAGATAGGCACCATGTGTACATGAAGATTTATCTTAGTGGTACTCGATTATATCGAAATTTCAAGTTTGGCAAACCATTCGCCGGACACCCTGTAGAAAAAATGTTTTGAATAGAAAGCAGTGTACTGTTTATAATTACTCGTAAAAATTTACGATTGTTTACCTAAGTTCAACATTCGGCACAAAAATCAATTAAAAATTTGAATTTTTTTCAATTTTTTTTTTCTGAACCAATTTATGATAATTAGTATTTTTTCTGAGAGACTTAATCCCCATCCTAAAAAAATCGTCCATCATTTGAGAAATTTTTAAAAATTTTCTAAAAATTTTTTGATAGGAAACTTCAAAATTTTCTTGAAAGGAATTCAAAAATGTTATCAAAAAATCTTCTGAAACTTCGGAAAATTTATTTGAAATGAAATTATTCCCTTTCAAAAAAAATCTTGGACGTTTCTTGCAAAATTAAAAAAATTAATGTACCTATATTTTAAAGAATTTTTTCAGAAAAATTTTTTAATTTCTTTTTAAAATTAAAAACAGAAATTTTTTTCTGAATTATACAAAATTGATACAATTTTGAATTATTTTCAGAATATTTCCTTTCAAAAAATAAGTTTTTTTTTGTGGAAATTGTAAACAACGCCTTGATAAAATATTAAAAAAATTTCAAGAAGACTTTCCAATATTTTGCTTTAATAAACATTTTTAGACAACTTTTTGTCAGTTACAAAAAAAAATGCTGATCAAATTTTTGGATTTTTTCGATAGGAAAAATTTTGAAATATTTTTTCTCAAAAATAATTTTTTAGAAGACTTTTTGTATAATTTGAAAAAATAATAAACTTTTTAGCAAAAACATCTTCTCGAAAGAACCTCTCGTCAAAATAGCCTCTTTGATGAAGAATAATCTACTTGAAAAATTCATTGAAAAAATCCTCCGGTGGAAAACAATACCCTCAAAAATAAATAAATAAATAAATAAAATCCTTCTAATTAAAAGAATAATTGTTTAAACAAGAATTTTGTACCTAAGAGATATTCTTCTCGAATTCTCTTTGAAAAAAAAAAAAAAAAACATTCAGAAAAAGTCTAACAAAAAAAAATTGATTTTTTACAAAAAAAAAAAAAATCTTCAAAAAATTTAAGCAATGAAACTCTGAAAAAAAAAACTTTTACCGAAAACATCCGAGGTAAATCTTGGTCCTAAATATTTCTCGTTACGATTCGAATCGAACTCGAATGTCAAGACTTGGATGTTAATGCGCTCTGCATCTCGCCATAGGAATACCTAATCACCTTCGTAGCCTGTGATAAAAATCAATCAATACTATCATCAATAAACCTTAGTCGTCTACGTTGTTTTACTCAATCACCGCATCCGTTGTTCGTATACATCTAACGTAAAATGAAAAAAGTAGGAGAGGTTTTACTCGTATACAAGGGATACAGCTAGAGCTAGACTTACGAGAAAGAAATACCAGAAGAAAGGTTAAATCATAAAAGCAAACGTGCGTGAAGGGAATTTTTCATCGCACAGTCTGCACCGAGTCTTAAAGTAGGTATATTCGTTATAGGAACATCGTGACGTTGAAAATTATTCCAAAATAATTTTCCTCTTCTGCGAATATTTTTTTTAAAATCAAGAAACGTTTCAATTTTACAAGCGCAACTAAATCATGCGAAAACTTTTAGCTATTAAAATTGTCTGCTTTGAAAAGTTTCAACAAAAAGGTAATAAATCAGCGAAATCGTTTTGAAAAATTATCGACGTTTTAAATTTATCGAAAACATTTGAAATTTTAAAAAGGTCTTCGAGATGGTAAGAAATGCAATTACCTTGGAAATTGTCGTCTTCATGGCGAAGGTAAAAACAATCCCTGGAAAGTTTGCCAGAACTTACGATGTTTTTTACTTAGATACTGCGAGATTTTACAAAATTTAATTATTTTTGCGTATTTGAACTTTTTTTTTTCGACGTTCTACTTCATTATCTTGATCCTACAAAATTGTACTTTTCGTTACCACGAGATACGTATTTGGGTTGTTTTTTCTATAACGAGATTTTTAGCCGGATTTTTTTTTAACTTAGAGTCTATGGATATTGTATGTATTCGATCCTGATTTGAAAGTTGGGACGAAAAAACTTCTGATCATATTTTTGAACTCTTGAACCTCAAATCATAAACCATATGATCTAGTCCATGTTCATTGCGCATGCTATACCTACCTAATTCCTTATTTTGGAAAATTTCTATAAAAATTTTTGGGACCACTCATCAATTGGTGACAAATGTGAAGATAATTTTCAGAAATTTATTTTTTGCCCCTTCTTTTTAATTAATTTCTTTTTGGAGTGTTTTTAATATCTACCTATTAAAAATAAAAAATTTCTTTAAAAAAGATACCGAATTCCTTTCACAAAGGATTCCAATTTTTCTTGGGATAAAACATTATTTTATTGGGTTGATATCAACTAATTAATTAATTATGTTTTGTAGTCATAGCGTAATAAAATTTATTTATTTATTTATTTATTTTGAAAAAAAAGTTTCTCAATTTTTTTGAATTAGTGTATTTTTCAAATTTTCAAAAGATTTTTTTTAACTTTCAAATTTCCAAAAAAAATTTTTGGTTTTGTTTCATTTGTTAAAAAGATTTCTGAATTTTCTCGAAATGAAAAAAAAACAACATTTTTCTCAAGTCAATGCTAAAAAACTACTCAATTTTTTGAAAAAAATCTTCAACTATTAAGTTAGTATCGTTTTTTTTTTATTTTTTTTTTTTAATTCAAACTTTTCTGGAGAAGAAATAAATCACTTATTTTTTTTAAATTTAATGATTTTTAAATTTTTTGCAATATATATATTTTTTTTTGCAATAAGAATTTTTGTCACTTAATTTTTTGTACAATAAAACTGTTTTTTTCGCAAAAAAAAACATTTTTTTACAATAAAAAATGCATTTGTAATTTTTTTTTGAAGTCAGTAGGTATAATAAAATTTTCAATTTTTTCGAGGTAAAAAAATGAGTAAAAAAATTATTATTTTTATCAGAGTAAAAAAATTATTATTTTTATCAGAGAAAAAAAATGTTAATTTTTTGATGAATTTTTTTTTTGAGTTTTCTTGGAATAATATAAAATCAATTTTTTTGAAGCCTAATTTTAAAAATCTCATAGAGCATATTCCAAAATTTAAAATCTAAATTCCTAATCCTTATAAGTTATAAGGATTGGATTTAAAATCTAAAAATCCAAATCTGAATCTTGTGGATTTAAAATTCGAAGTGATTTATGAATAAATTTCCAATTTTATGTAGAAGAAAACTGTTTCAATTTTTTGTATCAAATTTAAAAGTTTCATTTTTTTCGTACTTGAATATTTCCAGTGTCTTGATAATTTTTCTTTTCTTTTTTTTCTTTTATTCCAAGTTGGTAAATGAATATTTTTCAAGTAATAGGTACTTAAAGATATTCCCAATTTTTTGTGGTTGGTAAAATAATTTTCATTTTTTTGTATTATTTTTTTGTGGGGAAAATTTTTTTAATTGTTTGTAGTTTTTTTGTAGCAAATTTTTTCCCCATTAATCATGCACCCTAGGGTGTCCCTTATTTTGAAAATTTTGTAAATGTTTTGAATATCAGGCGTCAATTGGTGACTAGGTATATGGAGGAAATAATTTCCTATTTTTTTATTTTTCCCCTATAATTGCATTTTGAGCCATAGTTTTTAAGAAACTGAAAAAATTGAAAACATAGACAATTTAAAATTTTTTTTTTTGAAAAATGGCCATGAGGTGGGTATTACTATATAAAAAAGGCCATTTTCGATCATTTTTCAGCTTTTCCTCGTTTTCATGGTACATGAAAAAACGTCATTTCTTTACGATTTTTTGAAAAACATGGTTAAAAATTGAAAAAAAGGTTCTACTTAATAAAATCGTTTTAACATACACATTACCTACCATCCAAAAAGACCATTTACGCCAATTTTCCAACTTTACTTTCATTTTCATGATCCGTCACATTTAGACGATTTTTTCAAATTTTCTTCTATTTTTGATAGTTTTTGAAAAATTCTCACCAATACGTCAATGATGAAAAATCACCCTAAATGGTCTTTTTGAGTGGTAATGTGTATGTTAAAACGATTTTATTAATTAAAACCTTGTTTTCAGTTTTTAACAATTTTTTTCAGTTTTTTTTTTTTTTTTTCAAAAATCGTAAGAAATGACGTTTCTCCACAGCCCATAAAAACGAGGGTAAAGATGAAAAATCATCGAAAATGGTCTTTTTACATAGTAATACCTAGCTTATGACCATTTTTCAAAAAAATTCAAAATTTTTAAAAAGGTCCATTTTTTCAAATTTTTTAAATTTTTGTAAAATTGGAGGCCGTATTTTTTAAATTATTTATTCTTTTTTTTTTTTTTTTTTTTTTTTTTTTCTTTCTTTTGTGGTAAAATAGATCCCAATTTACCTAATGAAGAAATTAGGCTCTAAAAAGTGAATTTTAGTGTTTGTTTATTTTTCAGTGTAATTTTTAAAAGAAAAAAATTCGCCTCTGAAATAGCAGTCTGACTGCTACGCCTCTTTTTTTTTTCTTGGTTGAAAAAAACGAATTTAGAAATATGTCAGCGTTTTCGATTGATATGGAATCTCGTTTAGGTGTCGCGTGTCGATTATAAATCCTTTTCTCGGCGATAGAAACAATCGTTCTGAATGATTGGAATTTTTGCCCAACCTTGAGTTCATCTTCGAATTGGAAGAAAAAATTTCGATGTGTTTCGATATCGATTTTATTAGGTGTATGGATTTTCTATAGGTATATATTTTTTTTTTAGAATTTTAGAACTTTCAGAATGAAATTCTTTTACCTTTCACGCGTATGAAGTTATAGGTAATATTTTTCGGAAAGGAATATTTTTTATACGTTTTAACATTCGCGTAATATTTCCGCAAACGAACGTAAATACTAAATGATTTGAAAACTGGTATAAGGGTCGATCATTAAGGTACATAAATTTTTTTCTGCCTCGAACGACTTTATTATTATTACGTTTGAACGAATGAACTCGCGGAAGTGAGTCTAGGCCGGAGAGAGAAGCGGAATGCTATACGAAAAACAAAAGAAAAAATTATCTCATTCGCGAAAACTATATAAAAAGAATAAAGTAGAGTAAAAACGAGAAAAACGCACAAAAGACTTCGCGTTCGTTTTACTGATTCAGTCGAGAGTAAGTATTTACGCGGTTGAAATGATTTAAGATATGAATTTAAATGCTTATTAAGTGAAATTGAAAAATACAAAATGCGTAAAAACAAAAAAGTATAAAGAGAGAGAAAAAAATCGGAAAGATGATTCAACGCCGGCGGTGCGGTTAAAACCTAGCGGATAAATACATTTTAATGGTGGACCGAGGGAAAAAAAATAAAGTTTATAGTTGAAATTCTAAAATTCCTTTCCTCTATTTTTCACTTCGCTCGCATCGCGTAAGGAAATCTAACAACGAAAATGCTTCCTGTAGTGCGTTTCCTTTTCGCCAACATATTTTATCGAGTATTAACCCGTTCGTACTCGGTATTGTTTCAAAATCGCTGTATTATTCATAACGTTATTTTCGATCCCTCCTGGTATAAAAATAATAATAAAGCGTGCAGCGACTAAGCAGCCACCTAAATCCGCATCTTTTATACAAAATACCAGTACCAGATACCTACCTATACATTTTGCATATGCCTATATCGTACGATAGCAGAGCGACGTGGTTTACGAGATGCATCCCCTATGTGCTCGATGCGATCGTCGATCATACATTTAGCCTTTAGAAAAACACCTCATCTCGTTTCGTTTCCCGAGACCGACACCGACGATTTCTCTGGTTGTGATTTTTTTTTGTTTTTTTTGTTTGCCTCTTATACGTTTCAAAAAACCGGATATAATTTTATGTGCGCGTGGTATCCGTTTTATTCTCGACTCGTAAATAAGAGTTTTTCTTCACCAACACCATCTCCACTCCAAGACACTATAGAATAGGTAATCTCATCCTTCACCCTGGCCTCATCCACCCTCTGCTAGATCTAATGTCGTATATGGTATCTCGTATATATATGTGAGGTTCGCGGTGCAATGCACGAAATATACCTACCTACCTACCCATTGTTTTTATTTTGCATCTACTCGTACTATAAGTATACAAAAAAAGGGGATGCTCGAACGACCCCATAGAGTACCCACGTTCTTTAATCAGCGTTGCTTTTTTAATGTAATTAAAGACGGATTGAAAAAACTCTGGCTTTATTTTTTTTTTTACACCTGGTTGTCTTCTCCGACACTTTTGTTTATGTTTATGAATAGTGAAAATGAAATTTATACCGGCGATGATGCCTGGCACGTGAGCCGAGTGTTGATTCTTTCTTTACACGAGTTGTGCGTCTAATTTCTAATTGGCAATGATGATGGATTGCAGTGCAGTGGTTCCGAAAAAGTTTTATCATTATGGATGGAAATTATCGATTCGTGTTTGAGTAACTTGGGCTAATGGTGTTTGACGTGTTTCTCTTTTTTAATCGAATAATCGTTATTTTACGAAGTCACCTTCCAACTTCGATTTTTTTCAATTTGTACACTTCTGAAAAATTAAGAAAAAAAAATTGATAAAAAAAAATGATTTTGAGCAATTTTTATGAAAATGAATGTTAACGACTCTTTTCAAAACGATTGAAACAAAAATGGATGTTAATTTCATCAGTTATGTGTTCTACGCAGTGTTGATTACCGGTATTTTTCCGGTATCGGTATTGGTACAGGTATACATTTCGGTATTTTTCCGGTTTTGGTACCGATACCGGTATCAATTTTGGTAATTTTTTTGGTATTGGTATCGATACCGGTATACTTATTGGTACTTTGTCGGTATCGGTACTGGTATTGGTACAAATATCAATAGTTTCGCGGTATTGGTACTGGTATTGGTATACATACCGGTATTTTGTCGGTATCGGTATCGGTATTGGTATCGAGTTCGGTATTTTTGCGGTATTGGTATCGGTATTTGTAAAAATATCAGAGCAAAAATACCGATACCATACCGGTATTTGTATCGGTATGGTACTCGGTAATCAATACTGGCGAAAACTAAGCTTCCTACGGAAAAAAGTGTAATGACCAATTTTGTAGAGCGTGAAATTTTCCATCTAGTTCATGTCTTAAATTTAAATTTGACCTGAAATTACAAAATATTAGGCGTCGTAATTTTCGCATCCTTTTTATCGTTTATTTTCATTTTATTTTTTAATCACGTAATATTGAGTCAGCGTAAAATTTAAGACATGAACTGGGTGGCAAATTTTATGCTCTACAAGATTGGTCATTACACTTTTTTCCATAGAAAGCATAGTTTTTGACTTAGACGAAAAAAACGTTATCGCGATTCTATAAAATCGAGGGAGGGGGAAGGAAGATGGCTTCAAATCGAAAAACCAAATAGAGAGATCGACGCAGAATCTTAAATTTCACCTAGAAACGGACTAACGAGTTTTTTTTGGGGCGGGGGTTTCGGGGTCAAAATCGCAAAAAACCGACTTTTTTCCAAAATGGCCTCTCTTTGAGCCCCCATAGCCCCCTCCAGAGTGACCTAGTGAGCTAAAAATTGGTATGTGGAGGTTTCAACTCAAAAGAAACAACATATTAAAAAAATAGCGAAATCGAAGACTATCGATTTTTTTTTGCTCCACCCTAATGCGCATGCGCCAAATGGTTGCTCAATCTAAACGGTATTTAATTGGTATACCACTACCGTACCGGTATTTTTGCGGTATCGGTACCGGTACAAATATCGGTATGTCTGCGGTGTTGGTATCGGTATTTTTACCGGTATAAAATCGATCATTTTTTCGGTATTGGTACTGGTACTGGTATAGATTTTGTTATTTTTGCAGTATCGGTATCGGTATCGATATTGATTTCGGTATTTTTGCGGTATCGGTATCGGTATTGGTATCGATTTCGGTATTTTTGCGGTATCGGTACCGGTATTGGTATCGATTTCGGTATTTTTGCGGTATCGGTACCGGTATTTTTGCGGTATCGGTACCGGTATTGGTATCGATTTCGGTATTTTTGCGGTATCGGTACCGGTATTTTTGCGGTATCGGTACCGGTATTGGTATCGATTTCGGTATTTTTGCGGTATCGGTATCGGTATTGGTATAAATATCAGAGCAAAAATACCGATACCATACCGGTATTTGTATCGGTATGGTACTCGGTAATCAACACTGGTTCTACGTACTACAAATTTTCTCACTTTGATTTTTTTTTACATTAAAAAAACAAATCAATTTTTTTTCATATTTTTTATTGAAAGTAATACTAAATAAACAGCACCCGCCTTGTCTTTTTTCAGATTTTTGAAACTGGATAATTAAATACACTAGATCTTTTTTTTGGGAGTCTGAAGTGCGGTGAGAGCAACAAACAATTTTGGAATAGGTAATGTATTATGTGCAAAAAAATTTACTGGTGACATGTCCACCCCCCAGAAAAAACTTATTGTCATTTTTTACTTTTTTCCAAATATTGTTGAAATTTTGTCAGAGGTTTTAAAAAATGCAATGCCTACCTATGTTAATAATTATGGTATTTTTTTACGTTTTCAACATTTTATCACACATGAAAAGTTCAAAATTGAAAATTGAATTTTGCGAGATATTTTATTTAAGGAGAGGTACGTAATTTTAAAATTAATGGATTTGATTAAATTCAAATGTTTTTTTCTGGATGAAAAATCTTTAATTTTTTCACTTTTTTTAAATAAAAAATATTTTAATTTTCTTGCAGGGAAAATTTTTCAATTTTTCGGGATCAAAAATTACCTATCATTATTAATACTCGTAGGTATCTGTATTATTATTATTATTATTTTTATTATTTTATTTTATTTTTTGAGAAAAAAATTTCTTGAAGTTTCTGAAGTAAAAAAAATATTTAAAATATTTTTAATTAAAAAAAAAATCATTGAGATGGGTAAAGGAGATTCTCAATTTTTCCGGAGTAAAAGTACAAAATTTATTACCTATTATGTATTTTTAATTTTTTTTTTGGAACACAACGTTTTTTTATTTTATTTTATTTTTTTATTGAAAAATTTTTTGAATAAAAAATGTACCTACCTACTTACTAATTTTTTGAATAAAAAGTCATTCAAATTTCAACTTTTTTAGATTGAAGAACATTTTTGATTTTTTGGAAAAAAACTTCCGTTTTTTTTTCAAATAATAAAAAAAAACATTTTTTTTCTATCAGTGAGCCAAATTTCAGTGTAATCGGAGCTGACGAGTTTGAAAATTCCATAGTTATAGTGATGTCTAAATCACTGGTCCTCAATTAGTTTTGCTCATATACCTAGTTACCTACCCCTTTTTTAAAACAATTTTTTGCGGGTACCTGCTCCGGTGCTCCCTCAAAAATAAATTAGTGATTGGGCGATAAAATGGTATGGTTGCCCGCACTTTTTTATGAGGTAGCAACCCTTAAAACTTTTGTTTCAAGAAAATAATTTCATAAAAAACTCTTGAAAAAATTTTACAAGAAAAATTTCAAACAAAAAATTGTAAAAAATTCTGCATAAAAATTCCATTCTTATTAAAAATTGCCATAAATGAAAAAAATCTCAGAATAAAATTATTTGGGATAAAAAAATCATTCTTTTATAACTCCAAAAAAGCACATTTGAAAATTTGCTTTATGAGGAATAGGTACATACATAAGCATTTTAACACCTGAAAAATTGAGAATTGTTTTTCACCAAATAATAAAATTATTTCATAAAAAAAAACTCCCAAAAAACGAGAAATTTTTGAAAAAATAAAAAAAAAACTGGAAGATTTCATATTCCAAAAAAATAGAGAAATCATTTCCCTAAAATTTTCAAGTTGCCATGAAAATACACGACTCAACTCCTCACCTCGGATTTTGGGTTCAACTGTGCTAATCGATTGATGATATCAGAGCATATTTTAAGCAATTTTCACTGGGAGACACTAATAATTTTAAGTGACATTTTTTTTTCTAGGGCAATTTTTTGAAGCTTTCGACGCCTTCAATAAAAAATTCTAGGGTGGTTCGTTTTTTTTTTGGAAGACTACATATAAAGCAGTGACAAATTAAAAGGATTTTCAAATGATCAAAATTACTAAAAATTTCCAACTCCATTATATTCATGGTTATTTTCAAAAAATTTGTCCAATTCCAATATGAAAGAGAGGAAGTAAAATTAATTGTAAGATTTTGAATTCCCTCATCGCTTTGTTTTGAGATTCCTCAGTGCCAGCAACTTGGAATTTTCGAGCATATTGCTCATTTTTTTTCAAAAAAATTTTATCCAAAAATAAAGGGAGAGACTGAAGTTATCGTTATAAAAAAAAAAAAAAAAATGTAAGACGGAATACAAATACTTAATGCCCGAGCGGAGGGAGGGCGAAAATTTTTGAAAGAACTGTGATTTTGAATGAATAAAATAGGCATTTTGTGCATAAATTTGAAGTTTTTTAAAAAATGTTGAAGGCACAATCGTACTTCACTGGGTGACACAATTTCGTCACTGGGTGACACTACCAGTTTATACCTTAAAATATGCTCTGCATGATATCATACTAACACTAGATAGATTTAAAATTTTAGCTTCCGAAGTTGATTACAGCGCCATCTGGAGCAAATCTAGGATTCTGGAGAAAAGTGAGCTTTTGCTGAAGGCTCCAGATCGCTTCGAAGGTGGTCAGAATCGACTCGAGAGGTCGGCTTTAGAATATAAACTGATTTTCAGAATTTTATCTCAAAATTTACAATTTATGGGAAAAATTGGTTTACCTACCTACAAAATATGGTTATTTTCGCCTTTTTCAAAAATTTGTCAAAAATCGAAAAATCAACTGCAGGTGCTAAAAACTTGGTTCTGATGTATGGGCGATATACTCTCTCAGTGAGCCAAATTTTAGCTGAATCAGAGGAGGAGACTTGACAAGGTTCAGTTGTAAGGATTAGGTACCTATTTAATATTCAATATAAATAGAATGTTGTAAGAAACCTGTTTTAAATCACGGGCAGAGACAGGTGTATAAGAAGAACCTGGTTATACGGTGCGACAAAAAGCTGCGAAAATTAGTTAAAAAGTAATAGATAAATTCAAATTTTCATAATTTATTCGACACCCTGTAAAAGTACACTTTTTACCTACTGTATCAAAAACTCAGTAGGTAGGTATACGTCGTTATTCTACCATAATGGAAATTTCTCCACGGCAGAGTTCACAGCTGAGAGGTGAACCAACAACAACGACGTAGACTGGTAGTAAATTATTATTATACTTTTTTTTTTTTTTTTGAAAAAATTCTCTCAGCTAGTTAAACGCGTTCATAATGTTCACGTGGATAATATTTCACGATGAGGACTCGAGCCGAACTCGTCTAGGTAATATTTTTTAATTGAAATACATTCGAACGGAAAAATAGCGTATAAAATGCATTAGATGATGGTGGTAGTATACTACAATGTAATTTGGTGGCGGTGCGAGAGAGGCAGGCTAGCACGAGCAGAACCGGAATTAAAAAGGACATATATTATAAAAGCCATATATTAACGCGGTTATTTTAACTCTTTCAACCAGTCATACACGATGTAATGAAAAATTTGACATTTAACAATTTCCCAAAAACATCCGCAATACATGATAATACACTCTCTCTCTTTCTACTCTTCACTTACACTTTACGTATTAAAAACCTACCCTATATCGGCTTCTACGCGTTAGGTTTACCGTACGCTGTATCGCATGTACTTATTGAAAAAATGGATGGAAAGTTGCTGGTATGGCATTTGCAATCGCAGACAGAAGACGAGTAATAAGCATAAAAAAATTTAAAAGCGCATTTAAACAACTGCCATTGTGTTACACACCACAGAACCCCTTGTGTTGCCTTGTTTGTTGGGTATAGTAGGAAAAAAATCTCGAATGGGTTTATGAAGGATTGAAGGTGCTTCGAGGGAGGAGATGTGGTAGGGGGTACAGTTGTGTGGCGTAGTGTACTCGTACAGTATAGAAGGAATTGTGTTTGCAGGTTTTCGAGTGACGCTTGTTGGGCGAAAAAGATAGATTCGTACTTTCTCGTTGGCTCATAGACGAGTACGACGAACAGAGAGATGCATACAGTACACCGTATACCTATACACAATAGCCCGAAGAATAAAAACAAAAAGCACACTCCTGATTGAATGACAGTACCCTTGTTAAAAAGTGAAGTGCCATAAGGGGTGTAGTTAGAGAAGTAGTATTTGCTCGATACTCGACGAAAATCTTTTTACAATTCTCATTATGTAGTAGCCTAACAGAAGGCAACACCACACTCTCTATGGCGCATCGAATACTATGTATATAGCCTCGTGGTGCACCGCATAGCACAACATATACAGGGTGTTTCATAGCTGATGTAACGCCTTCCTCGAGGTGAATAGGCAACCCATAAAACTGAGAAATGTAGCATACACATGGTGTCTAACTCAAAAAATGAAGTGGCAAGAGAAAAAGAGCGTGGGATGAGCGAATGAAAATTGGAGTGAAAGTAGTCCTCAGAGTTGTGACATCAATGTGGATGTTTTCAGAGTTGAGGACTGAAGTTAGGCTCAGATTTGGAGTTAAGTCAGACGTCAGAGTTATCGGAGTGTGAGGAGTGGATAAGAACTGGAGCTTGAATGATGAAAAAAAAATAGAGTGAGGAGTACTTCCCAGAATTGTGGAGTGGAGTCTGAGTGGTGTTATCAGAGTTGAGGAATGGAGTCGGAGATGGAGTTGGAGCAGGTCCGTAGTCAGAGTGACTTTGTAGAGGTGGCTGACTACAGATTGGTGGTAGCTTGAACCTTGTTTTTGCAAATTTTTCCTGTTAAAATTTGTCAGGGGTGGCTTAGAGTCTTCCTGACTAAGGGCCTGAGTTAAAGTCGGAATTATGGGAGTTTGAGGAGTGGGGCTTGGTTTAGAAAAGTTTGAGTGAAGAGGACTTCTCAGAATTTTTCAACAATCCACCATAGCAACACTGCAGTACACTGAACTTTCCTGAATCTTGACCTTGACTAAACCTTGGTTACTACTGAATCCTTTTCATTTGATATCTTCACTTTTGAAATCATCTACAATTGGAACTTTTTTGTAAAACCATCTTAAATTAGATTTAGAACCTACTATCGTGGAACTCTCTATAGGTAATTGGAATTCTTTCTTTTGGAACAGTTTAGTTGGACTGAGTTATTCTAAAAGCGACCAAGTTACACTTGTGATTTCAAGAGTAGGCTGCATTCCCAATCGTATGCAGCAATTTTATTTATTTTAAAATATAGTTTAACAAAAATACTTGGAGACAACAGTAAGATTTTGGGAGTAAAAATAAGTGTTTAATGCTGGGTTAACGTATTTTCATGTTAAGATTAGCCAAAAGAAGGGTTGGTTGTGGTTAAGTTTTGCTCAAGAACTAACTTATACGGACACTCGTACTCAATACTCATCCCTGGGTGAGGTACCTGGGCTGGCTTCAACAGGGGAGGACAGGGAAGTATGTAGATAATCGTTCCAATAACGAAATACCACTGCCTCATCCATCAGGCATCAGCCCATGACCCATCCTTTGTGGGATTACGTGGATGCCCAAGTGAGTAGTAGAAGTGGAGAGGAAAAGGAGAGAAGAAAGATAGGAAAGGATAACATGTTAGTATAGACAAAAAAGGGAAAGTGTTAGTGTGAGGAAACAAAACATGTTTACTGAGCCTACGTTGTTCAAACACCCTGGTAAATTTTGTCAAAAATTCTATAACGTTTTATGAAATAAGTAAAAACTTTTGGGATTTCAGAAAAAAATTCTGAATTTTTGAGCATGAGAGTGAAGTAAGCGGGGGATGCAAAATTCTGAGAGCAAAGCTCCAAAAACGATCACTGCTGCCGATCTACTAACTACTAAGTAATTTTCAGCAAAGTTTGATTTCTGACTGTCAGCAAAAGCTCCTGATTTTTAGTAGAAATCTCTTCATTTTCTCAAAAAATCTTATTCTTTTTTGAGTTCAGTTTGTTTATTACTTAGAGCACCTGAATCTACTACTTTTTCACGGAAGTTTGTTTCTCCTGAATCTCCAGATTTTTTAAGAAAAGATCATCTGAATTTTCGAATTTCCATTTGACAGCGCTGATCTTGACGGGCTAATTTTCATGTCCCGCTGATGTTCCTCCATTATTTGAGGCTCAAATGATCAATGCGCACATAGCGAGACATTAAAATCGCCAATATAATTTATGATGAGTGCTACTTTTTGAGAGAAGTAAAAAAAGTTATGTGATTTTGCTCTCTTGGAAAATTAAGTTTCTACAGAGCTTTGAAAATATAGCAAAACCAATTTTACTCGACGTTTAAACCTCTGTAGCGCCTGAGCTTTCGAAGGTAGGGAAAAAATGTCAAGAATAAAATAAGTTAATCTTTTCAGTGTCATCCAGAAATGCCCAAAAAACAAACAGGTTACTTTTTCTCAGTTTTATCTTCCTTTGCTCCTTCAATTTTGAAGACAGACGCAATCTGCAACATTTTTTAATCCGTATGAGTTGCCTATTCATCGTGTAGAAGGAACTACATCAGCTATGAAACACCCTGTAGAAATATACAGCCTCGCTAGGAGCACTCGAAAAAACCACACAATATCTCGCCTCGACGTTGTCTACGCGCCAAGCAGTGCTTGTGCGTCCTCACCCCTGTCTCGTACCAGATTCTCGAAGCAATGAAAAATTAGTTTCATCTTTTATATGAAAAGTCTCTCGAGTCGTACCGACTTTGAAGGAATATGTTTAATTATGCAGATAAACAAGTCATCCAACGTATTGGTAATAATTTCGAGCATGCTCCAAGTTTTTACACCCTTTGAACCATGCTTTCAAAGTGATGTTGCTCGATGGTGTTTTTGTATCCATCGCCATGGTACAAGTGTAAGTATGTACCTAAAGCTGACGACGACCATAGACTTCTCCAACAGCTCCTCGTGTCTTTCAAGCATCGGTGAATAGCTTTAACAAGTGGTTTTGTCCGCGTGCCATACACCTAGCCCTAAGCGTAGATATGATACAAGTACATTACATAGAATTTTGTGTACATTCATACATTGGACCAGCATATGTGTGTGTGGTGTAAGCAGTCAAAATATATCGTACCATAATATTGATAAGGAGAAATTCCGACAGTATTCGGTAGCGTGTAAACATGGCGACAATTATCAGTGCAAGATGAATTATACGCTGATATTTTAAACGTACAAACGGCCATTTTCTCATAATCCTAAAGGCTCTTCTCGCTCGGTGTGTCGTAACGAGATAAAGTATACTATATTTCGATAGATTGCCCGGGAGTGATTTATTGCCACGGCTAAGTGAAGAGAAAAAAGTACTACCTTTAAAACTTACACCCTACATAAATTTTCATGTACGTGTAAGGTTTGTTTGGATTTAGAGCGATTATTATCACCAGTAACGGATACGGAACGGGAACCGAAAAGGGAACCGATGCTATGGTAAAGCTCTCGCTCTCGCTCAAGCCAGGTGACGTCACAAGTCTTCTTCTATTCAACTCATAAACTCGATTGCATGCGATTGGTTAGGTTAGCAAAGAGTATAGGTACACTATACCGAGACGTAGTTTTTATTCCTCCGAACACAAATCATAATCTACATCCTTTCACGTGTAATAAAGTCATGAACCAGAAGGTGTCCTCTGCGTAAATTATATTACCGGATTATCCGTTGAAGGCGAACCGTACCGTGGATTTATTTCGTATTCATGCTGTTGAATTTAGGTTTCCGCGAGTTCGCTCTTTTAGTAACGAGCTTTTTTCTTTCGTATTCGTATTATTTTTTTGCGTCGTCGGGTTTCACACTACGCCCTATGATGAGATGAAATATGACATTTTTGGTGGAAGCTTATCTTTTGCATTGAGTGACAATTTAAAATCCTCACCATATCTTGCATTATTGAAAAAAAAAAACTGGTATATTCCTCAGCCAGAAAAAATCTTTGAAACGGATAGATGTCTTCGAATTTTTTAAGCAAATTATTTTCAATTTTTTCAGAAAACAATTTTTAAGCAGGTTTTATGTCAAAAATATCTTTCTAGAATTTTTGAAAAGACATTCGAATTTTATAAGATTGCCCGTGTAGCAATGGTCGACGTCGACATCTACATCGACAATAATAAAACCCCTCATTTTTACTTAAATCGACTATTCCCGCCTTGCTGACTCTTTTGTGACCCATGAGAATGTTGGATTTGTCAAAATTTCCAACATTTTCGTAATATTTGATAGATAAAGAAAACCTCGACATGATACCTCGACAGGACGACATAAAATTCGACCGTCGATTAATTCATCAACAATTACCATCCACAATTTTTCTTGATCAAATTTTCTGTTAAGGATATCAAAAAGTGTTTGAAATGGTTGGGAAAATGTTTTCTAAAGGGGAAAACATGATTTCTGCAAAACGAATCTACAAATTCTTCATTTTTTTCATAACCTTGTTTTTCGATGATTTGTTGATGTAAAAGTCGATCGTCGATCAACTCGTCGACATCAGTGTCTACACTGTCGACCATTTTTCAGGTGACTTTTTTATTCTGTCGAGGTGTCGATGATTTTGAAGATGCATTTGTCGACGTCAAATCCAATGTAAACTCATCGACTTCACCATCGGCACTGTCGACCATATGTCGATTTGAAATTCAACATCTCAAGAGTGGTTTTGATACTCGCAGATAAAGTGTCTTGGGAAAAGTATATAAGGTTTTGAGGATTTCCTAGGACTTTGATAAATTGTAGAGGTGGTGTTGACTTGAACTTTGAAAATTTTGGTAATTGGCATAAATAGCTTTAAAAAATATCAGAAATGAAATTTGAGATAAATGTCGATGTCATATCGACCGAAATGTCGAGGTTACTGTCGATCCACGGAGATGTTATTTTCGATAAAAATGTCGACACATCGACATCCGTCACTTTAGGACCTGACACGTCGACGTAAACGTAGACGTCCTGTGGAGCCAAATGTCGACGTAATTTTCGATCCACAGAAGGTCGACTGGCCGTCTACACTTACGTAATTTTTTTTTAGAATCTAGGTAGGTATGTTGATTTTTTTTTCTACAAAAATTTTTTTAATACGTATTTTTTGTATCTACGTATTTCTTTCCAGGACAATTTCTTCGTATTTTTCGAAAAATATTGGAGGATCCTGCGAATTTTATTCTAAGATAATTTCCTTCCTTAAACCACCATGAAAAACTTTCAAATAGTTTTTGGAACGAATTTTGAATTTCTTTCCTAGAGAACCTTTTTGCAAAACAATATTTTCTATTTTTTTTTTTTTTTTTTTTTTTTGATAGATAAGAATAAAATTTTTTATTTTTTTTTAACGACCTATCTGCACATAGGTATCTTTCCGAAAGATTTTTTAGTTTCGTAAAATAATTTTTTGCGAAAAAACATTTTCTCAGCTGTCAGTACTTAACTATTTCACCCCCTCACCGTTGACCGTCCGAGTCGATAGTGAAAATTTTGGAGGAGATCTGAAGCCTCCAAAAAAATTGAGAACTGTTTATATTCATAAAAATTAATCAACTCTAAACATTAATCTAGTAATCTGATTTGAAATTTTTTTTACATTTTGAAAATTTCCAAAATTTTAATTTTTATCAAATTTTGAAATTTTTAAGAATTATTGAAATTAAATAATTTTATTATCAATTTGAATACAATTTCATTTCAAAAAAATTATCAAAACAAGATTACAGCGCCTTCTGGAGTGATTCTAATGTTCTGGATCCCTCGTCGTGAGTTTTTTGACCTGATTTTTTTTGTTTATAGCAAATCAAAATTTCAACTTTTTTTTCAATGGTTCAAAAAAAATTGTAAAAATAATTTTTTCGCGATTTTTTTCCTGAATAATTATTTTTAAATTAATTTTTTGACACAGATAGGTATAATTCTTCTTTTTCTACGGGATTTCATCGGTAGAATTTTTTTTGGAGGCATTTTCTCGTTTTTTCCTACTTTGGTACTTTTTTGAAAAAAGACGTTTGTTGGGAAGTTTTTTTTTTTTTTTAATTTTTGACAGAATTTTTTAAATTAAAAAATAGTGACTAACAATTTTTCGAGATGAAAAAAAACTTCTCAAGCAATATTTAATTCTCGTTGAAAAAAAAAACGAAATCTATTGTCAACGATAAAATCCTCTTAGCAAAAACATTCTCAAAATGAAGAAAAATTTTATTTCTGATAGAAAAATCTCCTCATCAATAAAATCTCATTAAAAAAGAATTCTTAGGTATTTGTCAAAAAAAAAAAGTTTAACCAAAATAATAATTTTTTTGTCTAAAAAAATTATTCCGAGAAAGAAATGTTTAAGAGAAATTTGCAGAAAAACAGTGGTTGGTTTGGTCCCTCTACGATTCTTTAAAAATGAAAAAAATATTTAAAATAAAAATAATATTACATTAGAAAAATTTCAGATAAAAATACTCTAGGCAAAAAAAAATTCTAAATAAAAACACTTTGAGCCAAGAAGTTCTTTCTGCAATCAAATCCTCTTCGAAAAAAATCCTCTTACGAAATAAATATTAGGTGCTTCAGTGACAGAGAAAATAATATCTAAGTAAAAAAAAAAAACATCAAAAAAATATTTTCTGTAGAAAAATACTCTTAGAAATACTTGAACTTCCTCTTTCAAAAGAAGCAATATTCTATTGGGAAAATCCACCCAAAATTGTTTGTTTCTGTTTTTAAAACCACCTAATTACCAAATTAGCTTATTTTTTGTTGCAGATAAGAGAGACATGTCTCATAGCCGATTTTCGGAAAGGTGAATTAAACACCTCAACCCATGTACGTCGAACTTCGGCAACGGAATACGTAAATTCGCACGTAACAAATGGTAAAATAATTCGGCTAAAATTACAAATAAACGGTGACAAAATGATTTGTCGCATGTAGAGTAAAGGAGGTACCATCAGGTTTGATTTAAAACGCTCGTAAAGCACCCAAATATACGTGTTACCTATACGTAAACGTATCCGAGGGATAAGCGAATTGTACGCGCGGGTGAAAGTGAAACTGGCCGCGTCATATTTGAAATTTATCTTGCCATTATATTGAAATTTATACCAGCGTGTTGATGGATGCAATATTATTTCCATTAGCCACTCCGAACCCATTTGTCTTTACTCAGAAATGCAAAGTGGAAAGAAGCCCGTCCATAAGACCACCATGATCGCCTCCGCTCGACGTGGTGCGGCGCTAACTGGTCTAGTTTTAATGTTGCTGGCTTCACCCTTGGCATTGGTGATGCAGATTTGGCTATATTTTTATTATTAAAATTAATTTTTAAAACGGTTGTAATTTTTTTCATCGACTTTTTATCGTCGTCAGTTTATGTACTCTCGTGTTACCAACCAACATCTTTATTTAAATCGATGTTTCAAAAAAAAAAATCGTAATGAAACTGGAGCCTTTTCGAATTTTATGAATCTGTTGGGATTTACGGTTTTCAAGGTTCTTCAATTCGTCTCGTCATACCAAACGTGCGAGATGGGTACATTTTTCCAAATAGAAAGACGTATAAAATGGTATCCTTATTTTGGGCTTTTCATTTTTTTTAACCTCACCCCATCGAAGTTGTTTCTTTTTATGAGAAAATAATTTCTCATTTTTTAATTTTCTCCTAACCAAATTTTAATTGATGCCATTTGTCTGATTTGTCTCCTAAAATTTAAAAAAAATGTAAATTTTTTGAACTTTTCATTTTTTGGATTCCAGCCTCTTTTCATGAGAATTCTTTCCCAATTTTTTATTTCTCTCTTCAACAAACTTCAAGTGACACCTACCTCTAGTCCTCCAATCTCAAAAAAAAATCAAAAATCAAAGAATTTTTCTATAGAAAACAAAATCTGTTTTTTAAGAGAAGAGTCTGTGTTTTTTTTTTGGGGGGTCACAATGGAAGAATAAATTGCCACTTTTTTAAAGAGAAAGATCTGTTTTCTAGAAGAGAGAATTTTTTTGAAAAACATAAACTTTAAAAAATTCCAAATAATTTTGAAAGAAAATTGGAGAAATAATTTCTTTTTTTGTAGGCAGGTATTCTTAGAAAACAAAATCCTATTTTTCAGAGAGAAAAGTATTTTTTTTCGTTTTGCTTTGCTTTGCAGAAAAATATCTCAATTTTATAGAGAAAAATTAATCTTATTTTTTTCAAGGAGAGATGAAGCCTATTCCAAGAGGGGGGTCATTTTTTTGAAGGAAATTTTTTTCAATATTTCTGTAGAACATAAAAATATTTTTCTTTAAAGAGAAAATTCTGTTGTTTTTTTAAGAAAAAAAATGTTTTTTGGGGTATGTTTTTTTAGGATAAGGTACTTCTGTTTGGAGAAAATTTTTTAAATTTTTTGTAGATAAAAAAAATTCAATTTTTTTTGTAGAAAACGAAATTTTATTTTTTAGAGAGAAAATCTGGTTTAGGGGGAAGGGGGCCCAATTTGTTTTTTTCACTCTGATCAGAGTTGACCCATTTCATGAGAACTACAAACTTATTTCCCAATTTTCTATTTTTCTTCGACTTCATTTTAAATTATGTACTTTAAGATACATCAATTTTTCAAAATAAAATAAAATAAAAATAGAATCTGAAGTTGATCTTTTTTAGGGGAAAATAATTTTCCATTTTTTCTACTTAATTTTAAGTGGTGTCTACAGTCAACTACAATTTTGAAAAAAAATAAATGAAAAACGATAGAATTTTCAAACTGCATTTTTTTAGATTCTAACGTATCAAAATTGCTCCTCAACCTCTTCTAACAAAAAGAAACAACTTTAAATTTCAAGTTTAAGGTTTTGTTCACTTTTTTTTTGAACTGGGGCACTTCAAAGTACCTTTTAAAATTGAGTTGGTGGAAAATAAAAAATTGTGAATCAATTCTCATGAAAAAAACTACTTCGACGGGTTAAAAATGTCGTTTTTTCATTTGTACCTACAAAAAATGGAGAGTAATTGAGGACCACTTAAAATTCACGGAGGAGAAAAAAAAATGAGAATAATTTCTCCTGAAAAAGAACAATTTTGATAGGTCAGAACGGAAAAAATACTACCTAAAGTCCTCAAATAATTTGGTTCTTTTTGGTTGTTTTTCAAAGTGGTGGGAGGGGGTTCAATTTGGGAAAAATAAAAAAGAAGGAATTATTTTTTAATAAAAATCACAATAAATAGTTATTAAATTCTAGGTTAAAAATTTTGCTATTTTATTTTTTTATGAATTAGGGGCACCCAAACTACTCAAAATCAACTTGAGAGAGGTGAATAAGAAATTGATAATTAATTCTCATGAAAAAGAACGATTATCTGGGTAATAATAAAAATTTAAAAAAACACAAGATTTTGAAAATCGATCAATTTTTCATTCTTGTAAAAAAAAATCAATGAAAAAACAAGTAACAAATAAAGAATTTAAAAAAAACAAAAAACAATCAACTTGGAGGTTGGAATGAAAAAAAAAATTCAAGTCCAAAATAATGGCTATCCTAACGTCATAAGCGTAACTTGAGTGCAAGGGGACATTCCCCCAATAATTTTTTTTTGATAGATATTTACAGCAAAATATAGGACATTTTTTGAAAAAACAAAGAAATGAAGAAAAAATGTCCCCCAATATTTCTCCCAAGTTAAGCCTACGCTTAACGTGTAATTATGTATTCGAGTTAATTGTACCCTCATTCTACGAGCTTACGGTATTTCAAAAAATATTAATAAACGAGGGTTAAAAAAAAAAAAAAAAAAAAAAAAAAAAACTAAATCGAAGGGATATTTTTTCGTCGTAAAGTGATAAGGTACTTAAAAGATTATTGTTGTATTTTGGGAATTATTAATCCTGACGGATCAGCTTTTCTGAAGCCAATAAAAAATCCTCGACACGCGCCAATAAAATTCAACGTTATAGTTTCCGGTTAAAAATGACCTCTCGCAATGGTATATTTTTGAAGCTTTTTCCCTTTTTCAATATCTTTTCCTTTTCGGCGCGATCATTGTATTCGTAATGAAATTCGAATGTATCGTAGTATATATAACTCCAAGGACGAATATTTTTTTGCTCATGTACGCGTACCAAAATCTAAATTAAAAAATCATCATCGATAAAGAGCGTAAAAAATGGCGAGTGAAATATTTCCAAAGGCGATACGCGAGCGAATGATACAAAATCGATCTCCTGCGGACTTCACGGGACACTTTTTTCTACATTCCGGGTTCAACTTTGTACACGGTGAAGAGCGATTCTTTTCTATATCTTTTAAAACCTAATCCCGAGATTTATGGCCTGTAAAAAAACGAGTTGCATTTAGCCGCGCGTTTAATTTTCTATTAATAATTTATATTATATGTCCGTTTTATTGCTCGCCTTTTTTCTCCTCTTTCGTTTCGGACTCTTTACGCCCGAATTGTATAATTCCCTTGTTTCTTTTTTTCACTCCCCCCATTCTGTAACGTTGCCCAAATCGCAATTTTTTTTCGCTGTATCCCGGAAAGTTATTTATTTTAACGTATTTCGTTGTTATCGTCGAATGGAGTCGGTGTAATATAGTATACTATCGATTTAGACGACAAAATTTCAACTTTTGGAATTTTTTTCCACTTCGAAGTATAGTATACTAGATACGAGTACATTAGAAAGGATTATTATGATAGGTTGATGAAGAAAATACTTTTTGGGGTAATTTTTAAATGGATTTCCCACTGGGATGGCAAAACTTTTGAATTGGAGTTGATAGTGTACGACTGTACGTGTTTGAGGAATCGAACAATTCTAGTCCATTTTCATGGCAGTGTGTGATTTGTTAAATTGAGGGATTTTATATCTCGACCTTGAAATTGTGGTACAGCTAGATCCCTGCGCTGAGGCGACAATAGTCAGCGGCGTGATATTGAGAATTTATTCTAAATTTTTTAGCAATGATGCTTCCGAAAAAAACCAATATTTTATTCAATGAACAAAAGAAAAGAGATGAAAAAATACAACAAAAAAAATGTTCAGGTGTAAGAAAATATTTCAGAAATTTTTAATTTGAAAAAAAAAAAAGAAAAATTTGAATGAAACTTTTGTTCAAAAAAGTGTTGGATCTTCCAAGCGTCCAAATCTAAAAAATAAATAAATAAAAATATTTTTTCAGCGAATAAGATTTTTTTAGAAGTTTCAAGTGAATAGTAGATTTTTCTTCTCTTTTTTTTTTGGGGGGGGGGGGGGGGGTTAATTTCAAGATTATCAGACCCGAGCGGCACACTCGATCGATAATATCGGAAGATGTAACGTATCGATAAAAAATCGTTTGAAAATCTATAGATGTTCTCACGATATTATAAAGATTTATCGGTACAACTTCATAGGCAAAAAATCTAAAAACTATCGAATTCGATATTATTAAGATTTTATGACGATATTCGTCAACGATACTATCGACAAAGAATATTAAATTTATCGATTCCGATTTTCCACCGATTTTGTGCAGTTATTTGAAACTACATTATCGACAAAGAATATTAAATTTATCGAATTCGATTTTTTAACGATTTTGTAAAGATATTTAAAACTATATTATCGACAGATTATATGAAATTTCTCGGCTTCGATATTTTACCGATTTTTTGACGACATTTGAAACTATATTATCGACAAATTATATTAAATTTATCGAATCCGATTTTTTACCGATTTTGTAAAGATATTTGAAACTATATTATCTACACGTAATATGAAATTTCTCGATTTCGATTTTTTAACGATTTTGTGACGATATTTGAAACTACATTATCGACAAATAATCTGAAATTTGTCGAACGATTTTTCAACGATTTTGTGACGATATTTGAAATTATTTCCAAATTGGTGAAAATTTTTCTAAGTCCAACACGTCTGGAAGTACTAAACTGCCTATTATAAGCGTTTTATTGCTAATTCCTCAACGATAAGGTATGGCATAGTGGTTAAGGAAGAGGATTACCATGCAGGAGGTAGAAGGTTCAAGCCCCACGGGTGGCAGATTTTTTATAATTTTTTTTGACTTTTTCTGAAATGATCCTCTTACCGTAACATGAATAATGTGTTTAGGCATAGTTTAAAGTATTAATTATGCTAATTAATGAGTTTTAATTATAGAAAAAAGCTAGTAAAAGACGAAAAATCGGAATAAAAAATCGATAAAAAATCGACAGAATATCGAATTCGATAAAGTTCCGCCTAAATCGTGAAATTATCTTTCGATATTATAGATATATTATCGATAAAATATCTTACTATAATCTCGAAATTTTTGCTAACTATAATTCGTCGATAATCTATCTATATATCGAAAGATAATTTCACGATTTATGCGGAACTAACGCGACACTTTATCGAATTCGATATTCTGTCGATTTTTTATTTCGATAATTTGTCGAGTGTGCTGCTCGGGGACCCAATTTCGTCTTCAAAAAAATTAGAAATAGGTATACATTTTTTTAAATTATCAGGTAGGTATCATTGAAAAAAAAATGTTTCTGTTAAAAAAAATTGTTAGCACAAAATTTTGAAAAATTGAACTGAAAAAAAACTTGCAAGAATCGTGTTTCAGGGATTTCAAAAGTTTCAGTTTTCAAATTAGTAATTAAAAATAGAAAATATGTTGCAAAATTAAAATTTTGAGAATTCTTGAAAACAGGTTTTCATATTGATAATTTGTTTGTAAGTTGAAAAAAGAAATACTTACATACTTACTTAGTTGAAACTTCGAATATTGAAAAAATAGATTTTTCAAGAATTATTACATCTTACAAATTTTTTAACCTTAATTTCACTTCACACAAAAAAAGTGTATTTGAAAATTTAAAAAAAGTACCTAATAAATAGTGAAAGAAAATACCAAAAATTATGTTTCAAGGATCTCTATAATTAAATTTTTTTTTGAGGGTAATGAATTCATTATTGACTTTTATTTTGTTAGTTTGTTTTTTTGTTTGATATTATTTTTATTTTTTATTATTATTAAAAAAAATTCACTTCAAGAGAAAAAAATCATGTTTTTCTTCAAAATTTTCTTTGAAAAAAAGTGTTATTTTAAAAAAATTTATGCAGAACTTTGTTTTGCGAAAGTTTTTTTTTTTTTGGGGGGGGGGGGGGTATAAAAATCTTTTAACTTTATTAGAAAAAAAAATAACTCACTCGTTTGAAGAAAAAGTCTTAAATTTTTTCAGAGTAAATTTTTTTTAGCTGTTAGGAGTGAATAAACTTCTCTTATTTCTTTGAAGAAACAAATATTTCAATTTTGTGGGGAAATCTCTAAATTATTTGAAGTTTTAAATTGAAATTTCTATGATTTTTACTCAGAAAAAAATGCCAATTTTGTTTAAAGAATATTTTTACTTTTGGAGAAAAATATCATGATTTTTGGTCATAATTTTCTTTGAAAATAAGAATCTTTTTCTTTTTGGAATAAAAAAGTAAAAGTCTCCTAATTTTTTTTTTTGAAGAAAAATTCCTAAATTTTTCAAATTTTTGTATTAAAAAAACTTCTCACTTTTTTGAAGAAAACGCAATACTTTCTGTCTTGATCATTCAAAAAAATAAAATAAAATCTTTCAATTTTGCAAGGAAAAATCTGTAATTTTTTAAAATTATTTTTAGAGAAAAACTGCTAATTTTTTTTAAAAAGAGTCTTTTAGTTTTCTTGGAGTAAAAAGGCTCTTAATTTTCTCGGAGAAAAAAAATTCACAATTTTTCAAAGAATAATAATAATTTTAAAAATGTTAATGTACGTAAAAATCTCTTAATTTTTATGCGAAAAACTCAGAAATAGACGCAAGCAGAAAAAAAAATTAATTAAATTTCGGCGATTCCAAAAATTTTGGTTCTTTTTTTTTTGGTTTAGGAACAGAATACGAACATACCAAAAAATAGAACTTTACGCAAATTGGTATAAAACAAAATCTGATAAACATCTTTAAAATTCAACCCCTCCCAAATCAAACGAAAATTTCAAGAACGATAATTAAAATCAACCAAACGTTGCGAAAAATTCCCTTTTTATCCCGTACGTAAATTCCACAACGTATAAAATTTCCTACCAAAAAAAATTCTCGTTCAAAAATCATCCCGAAATGGGCCACCGATCAAACATTAAAATAATTAAATAGTTACCCGAGTACATTTCATAGTTAAAACAGGATGAAATTAAAAAAAATTTAAATTTTCGTTTAAGCGCGAAATTAAAACGTTCTAATTAATCTTCGCTTATCTTTTATAATAAACTTCTTACATTTAAAAAGGTAAAAATTACGTAAATTCTTCGCTTCGAATTTATCGCCGACCCCAAAAATACATTAACCTTTTATAAATTCTAATTAGTCACAAAGTCCGTGGCGCCGAACTCCGGGCGTCGGGCTTGCCTGGTTTTTCCCCCAAACGTTATAGCGATATTATGCAAACAATCCTAAGTTTTCGCCGAGTTTGGCAAAAAAAAAATTTCTGATTTGGTTTATAAATTTTTGTAGGTACTTATACTTATACCAAGAAGGTATACCTTGATACTCGTATAAGCGTCTTGATTCGTGAACGAACCTCCATATTCAAAATTCTACTTTGAAAGTATTAACTCAAAATTTCGAATATACGATCAAAAGATTTTTTTGGTAAATTTTTGGTGTAAAATTTAGCACCGTTAGCTTACTTTATTATACGCTTGCGACTCGTAATGTATAATTTAAAGGATATTTTTTCCCCATTTACAAGCAGAGTCGAAGTCAATTCCCGATAGTAAAGGAACATTCGGCTCGCGATATGTTTATTTCTCTCAAACTCGAGTAACAAACGATATACAGGGTGTTCCGGATTGAGAGTTAAGCCTTACAAACAGTAACTATGCAACTTATGTTGAGTCGATGTAGGTATGTTTGCCTAACCTCCGGACTGCAGGGGCTGAGCTATGCTCATCAATTTTTTTTTTTTTTTTTTTTTTTTTTTCGTTTTAGCAGTGTTTTCAACCTTGAGCTTCTCAACAACTAAAACAGTAAGAAAGTTATACGATTTGAGGGATTGGATGGCAAATTTTGTGTAGAATTTTTTCGTGGAATTAGTAATTTTTATAAGTAGACAAGAAAGTCTATATCGAGCAAAAACTTTTAAAATCATGTTAAAAAAAAGTGACAATTTTTCTTATTTTTCATTGATAACTCAAAAAGTTGTCCTTTGGCCAAGCTACTAGGCATCCTACCTGGGAAAAGTATGGCGGAGCATGAGGGATGCAGGAGTGAACAGTAGATTTGAGAGGAATTAAGCAAGCTAGACAATTTTCACTTTCAGTTTGTCAAGTTTCGAAAAAATTGAGCGAACGAAAAACAATTTTCTGGGGGAAAAAATGAAACATTTTTACTGCCAAAAAATTACCTATCAAGTTTTTCGTTCAAAAAATTACTCCAAAAAGGTCGAGAAATTGTTCCTTTGAAAAGGTGGAGATTTTTTCCCCAAGAATTCTAAACATTTCTTGTTCCAAAAAAGTTTGGAAAATTATTCAATCCAGAAAACTGAGAATTTTTTGTTCCAAAAAGTAAGAAGTTGGTTTTATGAAAAAAAAAAAAAATGATAGGTACGTACTTTTTTATTCTACAAAATGGAAAAATTTTTCATTCCAAAAAATCATAAAATTTCTTTTTCCAATTTTTTTTTTTTTTTCAAATGAAATAAAATGAAAGATTTTTTTTTTGGGGGGGGGGGGATGAAAAAATTTAATTGCTAGAAAATTAATAAATGAATTTTTCATTCCAAAAATATTTTTAAAACTCTCCTTGTGTACAAAAAATTCAAGTTTTTTTTCCAACTCCAAAAAAGTTGAGAAATTGTTTCTTTGAAAAAGCTGTGAAGATTTTTTCTCAAAATTTGAAACATTTCTTGTTCTAAAAAATTAAAGATTTTTTAGACCCAAAAATTAAGAATTTTGGATCACAAAAAGTAAAAACTTCGTTTTTTTGAAGAAGAAAAAACGGAACTGATACGATAATTTTTTGTTTCTCAAAAAATTTGACATTTTTTTATTTCAAAAAATATTTTTAAAATGTTTCTTTGGAAAAATTTAAAAATTTGTCATCCGATGCCACAAAAGCGCAATTTTCCAACAATTATAGTTGTCGAGAAGTGCAAGATTGAAAACACACGGCCAGAACGAGAAAAAAAAATCGATGATCATAACTCAGCCCCTGCAGTCCGGAGGTTAGGCAAACATACCTACATCGACTCAACATAAGTTGCATAGTTACTGGTTGGAAGGCTTCACTCTCAATTCGGAACACCCTGTACATACTCGCAAAGTTGCAAAAATTGGGGGAAAAATTGCCCAGATTTCTTACCTTTTGCTCGTTGTAAAATTAAATACCACCAGTTCGCTCGTAAATACGACAAGTGTACTCACCTAAAACAGAGAAAAACATTTACCTTTAGGAAACAGATTAAATTTAAATAACACAGTCAACGACGAGAAATAAATAAAGAAAAAAAAAAACAAGAAATAAGCGAAGGAAAGAAAGACTGTTTGAAATCGGTAAGAAACAGTAGCAAAAGTACGCAGCGCTATTCTCAAACGAGCCAAGTTCCTAAACACGATCAAAAAGTAACTCGCGAAAACACATAGAAAGCAAAACTTCGAGTAGTATTTTTTTCAACTCTCGTAAGTATAAGTTGGACTTGGAGAGAAAAAAAAGTCTTATCATTACGTCGGCATTCTTAACGTTAATGTCGTATACGATATAGGCTCGACGATTACAAAAGGTGCGAAGGGAGAGAGAAAAAAAAACATTATATTCTCACAAGGCTTAAAAACTACCTAGTCACGCGCCCATGACAAATAAAACTCGAGCTCGGCATCGGCTTATGCCTTTGCTCTTTGAGAAGCATATCAAATACACAAAAATTGCTTCGACCATAAAACCAAACCAGATGATTTGCTTTGTCATAATGTCATCTGATTTCCGAAATGACGCCGACGGAGGACACTTTTTCATCACCAATTACCATAATTTACTCGCTCGTCCGAGTACTTTTGATCTCACTACTCTCGCTCTCTCTCAATCTCTCTTGGTATAAAACGTTAATCTGGTTTTTAACATTTCCAAACGATAAATTCTAATAAATTTTCGTTTCGAATGCGAATACAAACAAAAGCTAATTGATAGTTCATTGATCTTAATGAATTAAGCCTTTTTTGTTTAATACAAAATAAACACCATCTAAATCAAATTGGTTAGATGTACCTACTTGGAAACTCTTGGGCCAAGTATCGTCCAATATACCGTTTAAACAAACATAAATAACAAATGTGCCAAAATAAAACCTCTCGCTTTCGACCTCTTCCTCTTCCTCTTCGTTCTGGAAACACGAAATTTTTCAAAATAAAAGTTATTAACGACGTAGCACCTGTAGTGAATTTCACCGAGTGCAGGTACTGTACCTGTTCAGTAGAGAAAATTTAAAACCATCGATGGAGGAAAATTTTCCTCTAAGAAGCGATAAATTCAACCTTAGATCGAGGGGAGGGGGCTGGACTGAATCCATATGTCCTATAGGTGGAGGCAGCGTCGTCGGAAGCATGAGTTTCGTGGGTGCTTGCTGTTTGAGCATTCGAGATTCAAAAACTGAGAGTACAATGCACCAACAATTTTGTGGAGAATTTTAGTTACAAAGATAAAAATTGAAGAAAAAAAAATCTATTTATGATTTTGATTTTTTGAAAAATGAAATTCTTTGTAGTCGTTACAAATGAGCAAGTAATATAAGTAGGTATTCAAAAATCTGTGCCAATTTGAATGAGATATTTTTTTATAAACCTTAAAATAAGTGCTAGAAAAAAAATCAATTTTCAAAATTTAAAAAAAATTTTCCAAGTTTTAAATTTCTGACAAAATTTCTAAAAATTATCAAATTTAAAAAATATATGTTTTTTAGTGTCTGATTACAAAAATGTCTAAAAGTCATCCAAAAAAATTGAAAAATTTTATTTTTTAGAATGACTGAAAAAATGTCTAAAAGTCATCAATTTTTTTCTACAAAATTTTCAATTTATGATAAAATCTCTTGAAGTCTTCGTTCAACACCTAACCTAACGTAATTTCGTGTCGGATTTTGGTGTAGTTTTTTTTTTGAGAAGTTAAGTTTGTAAGAAGATTTAGGTATATTTCAAGTTTTTTTTTCTTTCGTTAATTTTTTTTTTTTTTTTTTTTTTATTTTTTTTTATTTGGGGTGTTTATAATTACAGGATTATTACACCCATCGGAAGATTTTTTTTTTTTTTTTTTTTTAATTTTATTTGTGAGGTTGAGTTTTTTAATTAAGTTTATGAATTTTTGAATTTCGGAAGGAATATCTGGTATAACTGGGGGGATTTCATTTATTTGTAGGGTTAGTCTCTCTTGTTTTAACTTGGGGCATTCGAACAGGATATGTTGGATAGATATAAGTTGAATAGTACAGAATGGGCATGGAGGTTTTGGAGTTTTTTGGTAAAGATAATTGTGAGTAATTTTTGTGTGTCCAATTCTTAGTCTGGTTATAATGATTTCATCGTGTCTATTTAATTGTGAGAGGCTTTTCCAAGGGTGTACTGTTTTTTTATGTTGGTATAATTTATTGTTTACTTGTTGGGACCATAAATTTTGCCAGCTTGAGTAAATTTGTTGGGTTAACGAAGATTTGATGTCATCTGTAGAAAGGGTAGAGAGTGAGGAGGGATTTATGGCAGATTTTGCTAGTGTATCGACAATTTCGTTTCCTTGAATTCCTATATGACTGGGAACGTATGCAAATTGAATAATGAAATTTGAATTTTGTAAATCAAAAAGAATTTTGTGAATGTTTTGTACAATGGGATGATCTGTAAAAATGTTTTGAATTGAAATTAAGGAGCTTAAAGAGTCGCTTTGGATTAGGAAATTTTTGTTGGTTATTTTGGAAGTGAGTATATCTTGGAGGCAATGGTGTATAGCAGAAAGTTCAGCAGTGTAAATAGAAGAGATGTTATGTATCTTATAGTTAGCAACTTGGTTGTTTATAGAAAAAGCATAACCTGTATGAAGTGAGGGAATTTTTGAACCATCAGTGAAACATAAGTTGTAATTATTATATTTTGATGCCATTTCTAAGTAGTGAGTTTTTATTATTGTATTGGAATTTTCTTTTTTTGAATAATTTCTTAGGTTTAAATCCATTTGTGGAATTTTTAGTAACCAGGGGGGATATGTAATTGGGTTTTGAATAAGATTTTTGATATCAATTTGGATTTCGTTCATAATTAAAATGAAATTTGAAACTGGGTTTTCTATTTGATGATGTTGAAGGTTGTTAAAAGAGAAGGATTTTTGGAGGGGATGAGATGGATTGCTTAGAGCTGATGTGAGAAATTTATTTGTTATTAACGTTTTTCTGAAATCTGTAGGTAGTTCTGCTGCTTCGCAGTAAAGGCTATCTATTGGTGAAGAGTAAAGGGCTCCAATGCAAATTCGTAAAGCGGAATTTTGGATTGTTTTTAGGATATTAGATGTTTTATTTGAGATGTTTGAAAAGCATGGGCTTCCATAGTCGATTTTGCTACGAATTAAAGATTTGTATAGGTGAAGAAGTAGGTTTCTGGATGGATTATATTTTCGATTTTTGACTATTTTGTTTTCAAAAAAATAAATTTATCCAACATGTTTTCTTTCCTAAGCAAGGAACCTCGCCAACTCGTCACCTCCGATTAAGCTGAAATTTGGCTCACTGAAAGAGCATGCCACCCAAACCTCAAAACCAAATTTTTAGCTGCCGAAGTTGATTTTTCGATTTTTGGCGAATTTTTGAATATGGCTAAAATCGCCTACAAAAAACCATTTTTTGAAAAAAAAAATTGTAAATTTCAAGATTGAATCGTGAAAATTGGTTTGTTCACTAAAAACGACCTCTCGAGTTGATTGGGACCATTTTCGAAGCGATCTGGAGCTTCCAGAAAAATTTGTCTTTTCTTCAGCGCACTGGAATAGCTCCAGATGGCGCTGTAATTAACTTCGGCAGCAAAAAATTCAATCCTAGCGTTACTATGATGCCATCTATCGATTGATGTAGTTGAATCCAAAATCCGAGGTGACGAATTCGCGCGTGTTTTTTTGAAAACTTAAAAATTCTGCATTTTTAAAAAATTTCCAAAAAATCTATTTTGCCAGCAATATCATCCGAAACTTTGTCTACTCCCTAAAGTCGACCTCCCGAGTCTATTGGCACCATTTTCGAAGCGATCTGGAACCTCCAGAAAATGTTGACTTTTGCCGTCTGGAGAAATTCCAGTGTGCTGGAGAAAAGTCAACTTTTTCTTGAGGCTCGAGATCGCTTAGGAAATGGTGCCAATTGACTCGGTGGTCGACTTTAGTGTACAAACCAACTTGCAGGATTCCAACTTGAAATTTACATTTTTTTTTTTCAAAAAATGTTTTTTTTGAGGCGGTTTTGGCCATTTTTAAAAATTCGCCAAAAATCGAAAAACCCACTTCGGCAGCTAAAAATTTGTTTGTGAGGTCTGGGTGGCATGCTCTTTCAGTGAGCCACATTTCAGCTCAATCGCGGAGGTGACGAATTGGCGAGGTTCTCTTGTAAGAATTACATACTTATTTTTCTATGTTTTTTTAAAAAATTTTTTACTCAGCGAATTGATTGGCTGAAATAGTATATTACAATACAAGGGGCGAAAGTGAACGTTTCGTAGTCGAGTGCAGTTTGGCGGAATGAGCCGAAGGCGAGTGAAGCTAAAGCACGAGACCACGAATTGTTCACTTCGCTCCTTGTATTGTAATGTATTTTTCATTATAAGTGCTACGAAATCATAATTTGAACACTAAATCAAAAAATTCTGGGGGCAGAAAATAATTTAGCGGGTGGAAAGAAACTACTTTCCGCCCTGGGCGAATGACGTACTTTCGTACAATGCACGTAGGGTTGAAACATGGTAGTTTCGTTGCACGTATAATGAAAAGATGATTTTGCTAAAAGTTAATTTTTTCCCACGATTATTTTTCTGATAAAGAAAAAAAAAATACCAGAAAAAATCTAAAGAAATTTCATCTTTGCGAAAAAATTTCTTTTACCAAAAATATCTCCTGTGAAAAAAAAAACATCAATTTTTCGGCACTGCTCCTAATTACTAAAGTCAAACGTTGGTAAACGAGTAGAAACGTACCATAAGGAAATAGAAAACTAATTCGAAGCCTTGTCGAAAAAATCTACCAAAATAATCCCTACTCTGTTTCAATTAGATTCCCATCGTTTTATAAATAAATAAATCTCTGCTAAAAAAAATGAAATGAAATAAAATGAGTAGAAGAGCTTAATTAAGAAATTCCATCAGAAATTATAAAATGTCTCGGTGGTTTACATCCCTTAGGCACGACTGAGGAATTGAGGATAAAGCACGGTGGCTTGAAACGTTGGGTAAATTTTACACCTGATCGACAAAATCGCGAATACTTCCTTTTAACCGATGATGTGAAAAAAAATCAACGAATATTTGGAAAATTTCAATTTCAAAGGCTGATACGCTGCCTACGAGTACAAATTTATACCTTACAAACCTACACGTATTAAATTTCAAGCCCGCAATCTGTTTTCTCTCGCATCATCATTATTGCGTATTTCAATATACGAGTATAATCGACGTTGAACGTAAATTAAAAACAAGACGAAGGCGGGGTTTTATTCTCATTACTGGTCCCGCGAATAACTTAAACAAATTGTACGAGCTTGTGAAAAAGTTTGTTTTTTTATGTCGACGCTCGATGATTACTTATGGCGAATATGTTAAGGGTTTTTGTGGCTGGCATGGCGTTCCAACCAAGTGAAAGTTTTCTGCTATTGCGAGCTCCGAAGTCACCAAAGCTGAAAATTTTCAATTCCCAAAGGTAAACGAATACAAGAAAAGAAGTAGTTTCTTATATTATAATATTTGCGAAGTCACTCGTTTCGTTTTTTGAGTATCGAGTGGGCCCAGCATTACCCTATTGGTTGCTATTGCTAAAGCCACCGGTGCTGGGAAATATTTGCACTTTTTTTTTGTTGCGAAATTCCAATTTATCGATCTGATCGAAACAGGGATGGTGGCCCGAATTGAACCTAAGTCTTGAATTCATAAATTCTTGAACTCGAACCTAAAATTCGAAATCCAAAATTATTCGAGTTTTTTTTTTTTTTTGGAGTTCGCATTAGTAACATTTTTATTTTTTGCAAATCATTTTTTTTTTTTTCATTAAAATTTTCCTGATATTAGGTATTTTCTCATATCATCTTGTTTTTAAATTTATATTTCTGTCTTTCTCAATTTCGAATTATTGCACTTTTAAAACAATAAGTGAGTGATTAAAAAATTGAAAATTTTCATTTTGCAATTTTTTCTCAGTTTTTTTCATCTGAATAAAATTTTTCATTCTAATTTTTAATCGTCAACTTATGAACTTTTTGATTTTCGTCGGCTTCAATTTTTTTGTATTTTTTATCACTGATTTTTTCATATTTTAGAATGTTTAGGTATTGTTTGTATCTACTGTACTTGCAAGGCAAAATCCTACTCTGATGGGATTTTTGATCAATTCTCGAATTATGAATTTTGTAAAAATTTAAAATTTCCATTATTTAAGAGAAATAAAATAGCATTCAAATAATGAAAACAGATAATGTACTTTCAAGGCAAAATCCTACTCTGGTGGAATTTTTATAGATTTTTCAAATCATGAATTTTGTAAAAATTTTAAATTTAAAATTTCAGCCTATAGCATTTTAAATACCTAATGAAAAAAGCTATCTACCAAATGATTTTAATACAGGTATTTTATTTATTTTTTTTAATTTTCAACTTGAAATTTTTTTTTCACTATCTTTCTGCTGATTGATATTTTGGCCAATTTTTAGCAAGGGATTTTTTTTTACAATATGAATGATTTTTCAAAAGCACGTATTTTTCCCACAAGAGCATTTTTAGGAGATTTTTTTAAAATTACCTATGGGGATTTTTGTTTTTTTGATAACTAAGGAGTGAAACTTTTCAAGTTGAGATTTCTTTCGCTAATTAATTTTCGTTATTTCTAAAATTTAAATTCAAATTTTTTCAAATAATTTTTTTAGCTCAGTTATATTGATTTTTTTTATGAATATTTTTGAGATTTTTTAAAAGAATTTTTGGAAAAAGTTTTTAAAAGATTTTTTGATATCTACTTCGAAAGTCACTCAGTTCAGAGAGAACTTTTTGTAGAGAAAATTATTTTTCAAGCAGATTTTTTTTCCACTCATTATTTTTCTGTACGACATTTTTTGGCAAGATGAATATCTCCTTCCCCAGATTGTTTTTTTTTTTTTTTTTTTTTAAGGGAGTAGGGAGGGTACTTTTTAGACGATTTTTTTTCTTATTTTTGCTAAGGATATTATCATTCTAAAAATCAATACTTTTGGATTTCTTTGCTGAGATGAATATTTTTCGCTTTCGTAAGGAAATATTCTTCGAGGAGGGGGGGGGGGGGGGTCATTTTCAAACAGTTTTTCGATCTTTTTTTATGAGCATTTTTGTGCCAGATTTCGATTTGAGTAAAATTTTCAACATGAAATAAATATTTTACATTTTTTATCATCATCAGCTGATTTGACTCGTCTTTTAAAAATTTAAATAACAATTTTTTGAATTGATTTTCTTATCTTCACTATTTATTTTTTTATTTATTTTTTTTTGGTGAGGGTGTTTTTTGTCTAAATGAATATTTTTTGAAGAGGAGTGATTTCTCAGAGAATTTTTAAAATCATTTTTGAGGTAAAAGATTTTTTTCCTCAGTGCCAGTTTTTAACAAATAATTGTTGCTGATTATTTAGTCTAATCACTCTATAGTGTTTTCTTCTTATTTTTTCAGAGAGAATTTTTCGCTCAGGGCTCAGAAAATCTTTTGGACGAGAGAATTTTATTCCAAGTTGAATATTCATATTTATTTAGTTTTTCTTCATCAGAACATAAGTGTGGAAAAAATAGTAAATGTAGGCTCATATACTATTATTCTTCTTCGTGATTTTTTCGGTGAAGAATTTTTTTTTGCCAAAATGAATATTTTTTCTAAATATATTTTTTTGAGCCTTTGAGGAGATTATTTTTTGGAGATTTTTCAATCATTTTTTTGGTAAGAGAATTTTTCCACCAGGATATTTCGCTGAAAATATTTTTAAAAATTTTTCAAGACGATTTTTGCCTTCTGGCCTATATAGGTAGTTTTTAACAGATTTTTTTCTGCTAGAATTTTTGCCAAAAATAATTTTCGAAGCCTGACACTGTAAAAACCTATTACTAAATAGTAAATTTTGTAACCCAAACAACCAATTTTTTGGTTCATTTATTTTAAACAAGAAAATCTACCAAGTTAAGAAGTACATAGGTACCTTAAAATAAGACAAATTCCCCGCCTGAAAAAAACCTCACTTCAGCATAAAATAAAAATATTTCGCGACACAATGGTTCCATTACTCAAGCCCTCTAATGACACTCATTTACGCTGGTACAAGTTGTATATACTCGAGGTTGAAATGAAAGGACACGAGCGCGGGGCAGCGAACGTGACAATAATTCAAGCATCGCGGTAACGCGCTTATTTAGCACCCTTTGGTCTGTCATTGTGTGGGCAAGAGAAAAAAGGGAAGTTCAATTACTCGAGTACTACAGCGATACTCTTATTAGTGCAATTAATCGCACTCATGGGAAATCTGATGAAAAGCCATCTACCGCGTCCGCAATTAAAAAAAAAAAAAAAAAAAAAAAAAAAAAAAAAAAAAAATGGTAAAATTTTTATTTAAAAGAAAAAAGAAAAAAACGAGTCATCAGGTATGAATCTACACTTGGGAAATATCATCCTTGAACTGCAAGTCGTGGATCACATCTCGTATAATTTCACTTTCGATGCCACAAGTGCATCGTATTATCCAAGCAGCGCGACAATTTACGACTCATTGGAGGTATATCACAATGTAGAATAAACTGGGAAAAAAATAAATTAACATTTTATCGGAGATTTTCAACTCGCTATCGACACCTGTTCCGTATCATTGGATGAGAAGAAATAAATAAGACGTAGAATAATTATCCTTGAACTATTACAATGAAGATAAAAGCGAGAGAAATAATATAAAGATGTAAATTGTTGACTTTATCATCGCGGAAAATAAATACGTGCTCGCGGTATGATCGAGCTACCCCTTTGGATTGTTATAACTTAGATAATTTGAGCATTTGTATGATTCGGCGAGTATTCGACATCTTAATAATAAAACGTTTGGGAATAAGGGGGCAAGAAACGAAGAAGCAGAAAAATAAGGCGATAAAATTACAAAATAAAGACCGGTCAGTGGCGTTTTGGAAGCCATTCGGAGAAATTCCTCTCGCTGTTGAAATTTCCATTTATAAGTTACGCTATAAAATTCAAAAACTTGGCTTTAGCCGAAAGATAAAGTCGAAATCGAAGTTGGTACGCTGGCTGGCGCTGGCGCTCGGCGAACCAAAATGGGCTAAACTCTTATCTAAGAAATTCATCCGCAATTTAAAGTCATTCAGGGTCAAACTATTTAATCAGGATTACAAACAATGGACTATCGTCTAGCTCCTTCAACAATACTAATTAAGATTCCTAAAGCTCGAAGGATTTTCGTTTGATAATTCGTTAATTAAATGAACGACCACCATACCATAATGATACAAAGCACTGGCAAATATTGCAAGTAACCCCGACGATTAACATATCATTTGCACGCTTTTATATTACGATACACAGCCGGACAAAATCTGGCTAAACTCTAAGTGCGTATTACACGAGACGAGGGCAGAGGGCACAGTAATGAGGGAGGAGGATGTTTCGCACAGGCATACTTTAGGTTCTGAATGGCGCGGCAATGCGATTTGCGATAGTATTCAAGTTGTACGAGCTACGAATAGGAGCAAATACTATACTGTCGTATATCAGGCCGAACTTTCGACGGTGGTATACGAGTTTAACAAATGGATTCCGTTCCAAGTACGCTCGACGAGGACAAAGGGGTAATTTATAAATGTAATTACTCGAGTGCAATTTCAATTAATTTACGAGATGAGGTCTCTCCGCACACACATCCACATCCCCTTATTTTCACACAAATATAACGCAGACCTTACAAATACCATCAAAACGTAGTGACATCGTGGTCATATCGTATCACTGATTCCTTCGTTTTTTACCCTTCTACCAAAAGAAAAAAAAACATGCCCTATCGAATCAAATTGATGTTAAAACATCGTTGGATTTCGTATTTTAATTTGTTTCAACACTCAAATAGATGATGCAGATTCACAGATATGAAAAATAAGAATCGAAAGTTTGAAATCTTTCAATTCCCTGAATATTAAAATTTTTGAAAAAATTGAATGCTTTGCGAAAAAAATTTCAAAGCATCCCCGAGCAGCACACTCGATCGATAATATCGAAAGTTGAAACGTATCGATAAAAAATCGTTTAAAAATCTAAAGATGTTCTCACGATATGATACAGATTTAGCTGTACGATTTTATAGGCAAAAAATCTAAAAACTATCGAATTCGATAGTATTACGATTTTAGGACGATATTCGTCAACGATACTATCGACAAAGAATATTAAATTTATCGAATCCGATTTTCCACCGATTTTATGCAGATATTTGAAACTATATTATCGACAGATTATATGAAATTTCTCGAATTCGATTTTTCAACGATTTTGTGACGATATTTAAAACTATATTATCGACACATTATATGAAATTTATCGACTTCGATATTTCAACGATTTTGTAACGATAGTTGTTGAAACTATATTGATTTTTTTCTAGTCAAAAAATACCTACTTTATATTCAAAATTGGATGGGAAGAAAGGGCCAAATCGAAATTTTTATAATAACCAAAATTAAATCCAGAATATTATTCTACAACTTTTGTTTGAAATGTTTTTTCAATTGGACCTCATCTCTAGCCTCTATTATTTTGCATTTACCTACTTACGTGTAACAGTAATATGCGAAATCAAAATTGAAAAAATTTTCAAACAAGTTATCTAGTTTTTTTGGTTTACTAGGTATTTTACTTGAAACCAGATCGTTGTTCTTAAATAAAATTTTACCAAGTTCAATACTACGATTACTATGTGAATACTTAGTATTTAAAATTGAACGGGAGGGAGGCACCCAATCGACAATTTTGTAATGACCAAAATTATTCTTAGAACTTTAAGCTACAACTTTTGTTTGAAAATTTTTTCAATTGGACCTCTCCTTCTCCTCCAATTATGCATAATACTCCGTTGATACTTATTCAAAATTGGAGGAGCGGAGGAAAAAGGGGCCAATTTGAAAAATTTTTCAAACAAAAGTTGTAAATTAAGCCCTAGAAATAATTTTAGTTATTATAAAAATTTCAATTGGACCCCTCCCTCTTCTCCAATTTTGCATAAGATGTTTGAATATTATAATCCAATTCGTATTATGCGAACGAACTCCGATGTTCGCAACAGACGCTTGTTTTGGTAGAAACTGCTGTATTTGGAACGAAATTCGCCAGCCTTAAGCGTAACTACGACTTCAAACTCGCCAGCCGGTCTTGAAAATGTGCGCGCGCATATACCCATATATGCTAAATTATCTACAAAAAATCGATAGAATATCGAAACTAGATAATCTACAAAAAATCGTAATACAAAATCGATAGAATATCGAAATTAAATCGAAATAAAAAATCGATAGAATATCGAAACTAAATCGAAATAAAAAATCGACAGAATATCGAATTCGATAAAGTGTCGCGTTAGTTCCGCATAAATCGTGTAATTATCTTTCGATTTATAGATAGGTTATCGATGAAGTATCTAACTATAATCTTGAGATTTTTAAAAGAAAAATCGTTCGATTTTATCGAAAGTTTATCTGTTGATGGATTTTAAAGATAATTTCACGATTTATGCGGAACTAACGCGACACTTTATCGAATTCGATATTCTGTCGATTTTTTATTTCGATAATTTGTCGAGTGTGCTGCTCGGGTCGCTTCAATTGAGAATTTCAAGAAATTAGAAGATTCTGAAAATCGTTTGAGTAGGTCAGAGACGAAACTTGGGTAAAAGTCTGGGGGGATAAAATGAGAAATTTGCCGAATTTGCCGACTAAAATTTGAAAAAATAATACGAATTTGCCGACTAAAATAACTTCTTTTTTCGTTTGACCTCTTTTTTTTTTTTTTTCCTTTTTTTTTCTATTTTAGCGAACGAATTTTGAACTCGGTGTCGGCAAATCGAAGCAAAAATTTACCGACTTTTTATAAATTTTCGGCAACATTTTAATGAATTTTCCAAAATATCCAATAAAATTTCGTCAAAAATCAGTAAAATGGCCAAATTTTAACAAAATATGGTCAATTTTTCCAAAAATTGCCGAATTTTCAGGAATTTGCCTATTTTTTTGAAAAATTTTCCCACCCCCCACTTCTTGTTTCGTCTCTAGAGTAGGTATATTTTTTTGAATGTAGAAAAATGGTAGGAATTTTTAAGTAAAAAAAAAAAAGTTCAAAATATTGCCATTGCTTTGAAAAAAAGTGAAGAGAAAATCAAAAAATGTTATTTGAAATTTCTGAATTATCCAAAAATTACCCGGTAAACACACCGTCTGCTATTCGTATGCTAAAATCACAGAGACGAAAATCGCGGTCTATTCGCATACGAATAGAATGCGAAATCAAAGCAAAAATCGAAGAAAATTTTCTCAGATAAATTCGTATACTATTCGTGAGCGAATATCATGCTAAAATCGTATTTAAAAACCTGTAGATGTTTTGTGGGATATTAGCGCGATATTCGCTTGCCTGAAATCACATTGAAAACAGGCAAAAAGTTCGTACAATATTAGCGCGATATTCGCATAAGAATCGTATGCTAAAATCGCAGTTGAAAACGTGCAAATATTTCTTACGATACTAGCACAATATTCGCATACGAATCGTATGCTAAAATCGCAGTAGAAAACGTGCAGATATTTCTTACGATATTAGCGCAATATTCGCTAGCGAATAGCATGCGATTTTCACTACAACTTCTTTCAATACGTTTTACAGATGAGAGAAGTCAATTTCAAACATGAACGTGTACTTGAATGTATTGCAGTGACATTTAAACAATAAAATAAAGGTTTTTCTGGGTTTTTTGATTTTGTTGGGGAATTTTGTGTTTTGTTTGATGTTTTTTCTTCTTTTTAAGTAAAAACGCCAATGATTTGATTTCAAAGTGATAAGAATGGAGACGAAGGCAGAATTTCTTGGACGATTTCCACTCACAGTAAGTTAATTATTTTGAATTTATATCTTATTTGTGATCGCGTGAATCTGTGTGAAATTAAATTTTATCAAATCGTAAAAATTTTAGACGTCTTATCAGTGCTATAAAATTTTTCAATTGTTCCTCTTCCTTCTCCAATTTGAACGCAGTATTATGCGAAATTATAAGGAAAGGAAGAGTCAAATCGAAATTTTTGTAATAATCGAAATTATTTCCAAGATTTCAATCTACAACTTTTGTTTGAAAAAATTTTCATTTGGGACTGCGGGACAGCCCTACTTCCCTCTCACAATTCAGAGTAATAAATATACGTTTTTATACCTATCTAATCTATCTATCTATCTATCTACGTAGTATTGGGCATAATTGGACGGGGGGGGGGGCTCAAATTGAGAAATTTTTCAAACAAAAGTTGTAGATTGAAATCTTGGTAGTAATTTTGATTTTCCTAAAAATTACTTTATCAAATGCCACTGATAGGTACTCCAAAAACTTTACGATTCGGCATAATTTCATTTTCCACAGATCTGCGATCACAAATATGATATATTTTCGAATAATTAATTTACTGCTGAGTGGAAATCGTCAAAAATCATTTGCCTACTTTTTAGAGGCGAATTTCGAACGCTAATCGCGAGCGAATTAACAGCGAATAGAACGCTACATTCGCTGCTAATTTCGCGTACTATTAGCGTTCGAAATTAGCCGCTAAAAAAGTTGACATTTTTGATATGCTAGTACGCTATTTTCGCATGCTATTCGTATACGATAAATGCGAATTTAGCGCTCTATTAGTACGCGATTCGCATACAGTGTGTTTACCGGGTAGGTACTGAACCCATTTAAAACATTTGTTATTTCATGTAATTTAAAAACATAAACATAAAAAATCTAAAACTGATGAAAAAAAAAATTTATTTCAAAAATAAGGAATAAATTAGGTATGAATTAAAAAGATATTATGTAATTATATTTGGTGCATGGGAGATGGTACCCAACAACCAAAAATGAAATTTTACAGGAGAAGGCGAAAAGAGTTTGAAATTTTTTCATGTACCTATTTTTTTAAAAACTTAATCATCAAAGTAGGGTAAAATTTTTGATAATTTTTTTGAAATTTCGAGATAAGACCTTGCACCATTAAAAGATAAAAATCTCTTGCATTCGATTTTTGAGTTTTTTTATGATAATGAATTCAGCCAAAAAAATAAAAACCGAGATTTTGGATGTTCTCACTCTCACAACATGTTAAAACGTGATTTAAAATATTCAAATTAAAAAAAAAATTAATTCAAAATTTGTTTTTTGAATCGTCATTGTTCAAAATTTGAAAAATCATATCAAAAAAATAAACTATAAGTATGAGAAAAATATAAAAACCCCTTGATTTGAATTTTCTATTATGAGAGAATCGCACCATGATTTTTTTAAAAATTGTTAAGTATTCCAAAATACTGTTAAATTTAAAAAAATTGAAATGTACCTAATTCAAAAATTTTTTAATTTTTAAAGATAAAAATTTAGTATGAACAGATGTTGGAATTTTCAAAAATTGGTAAAATATAGGGAAAAAATTAATGAGTTGAAAAAAAATAATTATAGGCAATTTATAAATTTTTGAAGGTAGGTAATTTACAAATTTTTGAAAAAAACTCACAGTGGGTATTCTTTTTAAAACACCGTTTCAGTTTTAAATCTTGAAAAAAAAAGAAAATTACAAAAAACTGTTTTGATTTTGAGAAAAATTGAACAGGACCAAATATATATAAATGTTTAGAACATCTTACAAAAAATACTCAAAAACGATGAAAAATGGCATAATTTCTATATTCATGAAATTTTAATTTTGAAAAATTTGTACCCAAAACACCCGAGCGGCACACTCGATCGATAATATCGGAAGATGTAACGTATCGATAAAAAATCGTTTGAAAATCTATAGATGTTCTCACGATATTATAAAGATTTATCGGTACAATTTCATAGGCAAAAAATCTAAAAACTATCGAATTCGATATTATTAAGATTTTATGACGATATTTGTCAACGATACTATCGACAAAGAATATTAAATTTATCGATTCCGATTTTCCACCGATTTTGTGCAGATATTTGAAACTACATTATCGACAAAAAATATTAAATTTATCGAATTCGATTTTTTAACGATTTTGTAAAGATATTTAAAACTATATTATCGACAGATTATATGAAATTTCTCGACTTCGATATTTTACCGATTTTTTGACGACATTTGAAACTATATTATCGACAGATTATATTAAATTTATCGAATCCGATTTTTTACCGATTTTGTAAAAATGTTTGAAACTATATTATCGACACATAATATGCAATTTCTCGAATTCGATTTTTTAACGATTTTGTGACGATATTTGAAACTATATTATCGACAAATAATCTGAAATTTCTCGAATTCGATTTTTTAACGATTTTGTGAAGATATTTAAAACTTTATTATCGACACGTAATCTGAAATTTCTCGAATTCGATTTTTCAACGATTTTATGACGATATTTGAAACTATATTATCGACACGTAATATGAAATTCCTCGAATTCGATTTTTCAACGATTTTGTGGCGATATTTGAAACTACATTATCGACAAATAATCTGAAATTTGTCGAACGATTTTTCAACGATTTTGTGACGATATTTGAAATTATTTCCAAATTGGTGAAAATTTTTCTAAGTCCAACACGTCTGGAAGTACTAAACTGCCTATTACAAGCGTTTTATTGCTAATTCCTCAACGATAAGGTATGGCATAGTGGTTAAGGAAGAGGATTACCATGCTGGAGGTAGATGGTTCAAGCCCCACGGGTGGCAGATTATTTATAATTTTTTTTTGACTTTTTCTGAAATGATCCTCTTACCGTAACATGAATAATGTGTTTAGGCATAGTTTAATGTATTAATTATGCTAATTAATGATTTTTAATTATAGAAAAAAGCTAGTAAAAGACGAAAAATCGGAATAAAAAATCGATAAAAAATCGACAGAATATCGAATTCTATAAAGTGTCGCAAAAGTTCCGCCTAAATCGTGAAATTATCTTTCGATATTATAGATATATTATCGATAAAATATCTTACTATAATCTCGAAATTTTTGCTAACTATAATTCGTCGATAATCTATCTATATATCGAAAGATAATTTCACGATTTATGTGGAACTAACGCGACACTTTATCGAATTCGATATTCTGTCGATTTTTTATTTCGATAATTTGTTGATTGTGCTGCTCGGGCATTTCAAAACAAGTTGTTTTAGTTCCAAATTTTCGAAGGGAAAGAAATATATGAGAAATTTATTAAAATTATGATTCAGGATAAAATTTTTTAATTTTGAGCAAGACATTCTTGTAACTTTTTCATATCGTAGAAAATTTTGAAAATTATTTTAAGATTGTTAAAATATTTAAAAAATATAGTTGGGTATTATTTTTCAAAATGAATATAATAATTTTGAAAAAAAAGTAGGTATGAATTTTGAAACATTTTTAACATGTTGAAAAATTGGAAAATAGTTGGAAAAAAATTCAAAATCCAATTTTTGAAAGAAATTGTATTCAATATATTTCTTAAAACGTCGTTTTAGTTTCAAATTTTGAAAAACCCGTTGGACTTTGAAGAAGAATAAAAAAAATTTAATAGCATTTCAAATTTTCAAAAAGTTAAAATTTTGAAGAAAAAAAAACAACATTTATACTATGCTAAAACTATTTGAAATTTGTTCTACCTAAATCGTAATTTTCATTAAAAACATTTTGTGTTTTTAAAGAAAGAAAAAATGAAACAAAATTCAATACTTTTCAACTGAAATTTGGGAAAAAAATGTTTTAATTTTTTTCTTTTTTTAAAAAAGATCTGAAAAAATGTTCGATTTTTGATGAAATTATTACGATTTTGAAAAATTATGAAGAAACACCTGAAAGCGATATTTAAAATTTGAAAATAGTTGTCATTTGAATTCTAATTTTTTTTTTAATACAGGAATTTTTTTATTTTTTAATTTATTTATTAACAAAAAAATACAAAATAAAAATACCGGCGCTTTTAGCTGCTCAGGCGGGCTATATGCGTCCGGAGCCACTAGAAAATTATTTTAAACATAAATAAGTTTCATGGACTTGTCAAATTGAAATTAAAATTGAAGAACTTTTGAATTTTGAAAAGATTTGTACCCAAAGTATTTTCAAAAACATCGTTGTACTTAGTTTCAAATTTTGAATTCAATAAATTTTTGAAAAATTGAAAAATTGTATTTATTCAAAATGTTTGAAAAATTGTTTTAATTTACTTTTTTTTTAATTTATGATTTTGGAAACTTAAAAAAAAATTATTGAAATTTTAAAATCTTACCAATGAAGCAATTTTTAAAAAATGAAATTTTTTGAAAAATTGCTATAAATTTGAATGAGGAAAAATGAATTCTGAAAAATATTAGGAACGATAAAAATTTTTGAAATTGATCAAGGAATCCTTCAACCACAAAATATAATTATCTACATAATACATCAATTTCAAATTTTGAAATAAAAACCAAAAATTCTGAAATTTCATCTAGTTTTCCTCGAGACATGTTTAGGAATCCACTCGTGTATCTGTAAAAGCGATGAAGTTATGAGCATTTCGCGGTTTAAGAGGATAAAAGATGGATATTATTAATCATATTCGAGAGTTTCATTTCATCTCGTACACGCCACTATAAAAGCAGATACTCGTATTATACTAGTTTATAGACGAGTAAAAAAGATCTTTATTTAATTTGAAACAAATATTACGAGATCGTTTATGTGGATCGGAAAGTCATAGGCAATGGTTTGCGGTTATTATGGAGCACACACAGGCATAGACTACCACTAGTCTGAAGTGAAAAGCTCTCTCGGGAGCTTTGTAATGGTTAAAAACGTCAGCTGTTAATAATATCGAGCATATATTACCACGATGTATACAATTGCGAATTCTGTTCGCGTTTGTGTTTTCACTTGACGCGGGTATACTTACAATATAAATCGAATACACTCGTAAAAATAGTATAACAATTTCACTCGTGTCCGAATTAGATTTTGGAAACGGATTTAAGAAAATTTTACTACTCGAAGATAAATTTTTCTAAACGGTTGAATTTTCTTCTTTTTTTTTTTCATGCTGAAGAATGTAATTTGAAAAAATACCAGATAGATATGCTGACAAAACCGAGCTTTTCTCTAATTCTCTGCTCGAGATAAAGGCAAAGAAAGGTGAGTTTTTTTCCTTTCTTTTTCGAAACGAATGTTACAATGTTTGAATGACTGCTGTTTAACACGAAGGTAGCTTTTTAATTTGTTCCAAACCCGATGTACAGAATACAAAGAATAAGTTCGTTCAACTTGATTATATTTACACAGTTGCAATTCAAAAACACTCACGGTTATTTTTCTCTTATAAAATACTCGTCTTAACTACCGCTATATACAGAACACACACCCCGAGTAGACTGTAAGGCCATATAAATTAATAAAATCCAAAAAATACTTTTTTTTCGTGGTTTAAATTCGAGAGGTTTCGGTTTACAATGCGGGCGTATTTTTTACTTCTATTATTGGTTTTGTTTTAGGCGGACTGAGGGCGAATAGAGAAAACAATGCGTGGTTGGAATACGTAGGTACGTTGGTTTTTTTTTCCACAACAAAAGGTTGATATTTGTTAGTACCTACCTATCTAGCTACCAACCCACCCTCTTTCTGCTAAAAAATCAAGCTATGGAATTTCGAGTTTTGTGAACAGGTCGGAGGATATTTAGCCTCATTTTCAGCCGGATAAAAAATTTAATATTGAAATCCACACGTATACTTGTTCGAAAATAATAAAAAAAAGTCGTAGGTAGGTAGTTCTTTTTTTTTCTAGGAAAAATTAAGCAATTTACTGACCGGAAATTGACGAGTATCACAAATGTTCGTACTTCATCTATTGAGAGAATTTTTCGAGAGGTTCTATTTTCCAGAAATCGAATTCAATTCTTATAAACTTGGTAATTTTTTTTTCTTTAGAATTTGTGAATAATTTTTCCAAGAGATTTTTTTAATTCCTAAATAAAATAATTGTTTGTACAGAATAATGCCATTAAAAAAAATTAAAAGAAAAAACTTTTCACAAAACCATTTTTCAGAAAATGTTTAAGAGTCTTTGTTTACTGTTTTTTTTTTCTTGAAACTATTAGTTACAATTCCAAAAAATCAAACCTCCATTTTTACCACGATTTTTTTCTAGCAAGAAGATTAATTTTTAGAAACGATTTCTCTTTAATTTTAGAGAGGTTCAATTTCCATTATACTAATAGGTATTAATTTTTTTTTTTTTTCAATAAAATTTCTGAATTATATTTTTAAGATATTTTTTAATTCCTAAAAAAAATATTTGTGCAGAATAATTTTCTTGAGGGACAAATTTTTAAACAATACTTATTGTTTTTTTGAGAGATGTTTCTTTTTTCCCTCTAAGACGATTGACCATCGAGAACTTTGGATCATGAGACCTGTTCTATAACTTGGATTTTCCCCCAATTTTAGATTTTTTTTTTCAAGCGGATTTATATTTATGTTTAAAAATATGACTCATAATTTACATGAAAATTTGAAAAAAATTTATACTAAAAAGTTTTTTTTTTCAGTTTTTTTTTTTCATTTTCCTGTTCTTTTTTTTTGGGGGGGGGGAGGGTCTTCTAGGGAAGAAAATGGAAAATCTTTAATAAAAAATTTCTCAAAGAGAAAAACCAACAAACAGACTCATAAATAAAATTTGTTATGTTTTTTTTTCTTCTTCGCAATAGGGAATTTTTTTAGGAAAATTCATTTTTTGAGACGATTTCTCTCCATTTCGAGAGGTTTGATTTTTTTAAAACTGATTAATTTCCATACTGAATGCGTTTTTCTAGAATTTTTGAATAAATTCCACAAGTGATATATGAAAACATTTACATGCAGAATAATTGCATTGGAAGAAATTTCTCACAAAATAATTTTTCAAAAATGTATTGTTTTTCAAAATTTTTTTTCCTGTATTTTTTTTCTTTTGTCACGATTAAAATTTGTATTCGTTCATACAGATTAGGTATATCTAAATTTATTTGAAAATTGAAGCTGTGAATTTTTTTTAGACGATTAATCTTTGGAAAAAAATCATTTTATGAGAAAAAATTGAAAATTATTAAGAAAAAACAACTTCGAAAATTAATTATCTCGAGAGATAGAAATGGGAAACCGGCTCATTTTTTTCAAAAAAAAATCACAAGCAAATGCAAAAAAAAGAAATTGAATTTAGATAGATAGCCTATCTATCTATCTAATTAGATATTTTCCCACAAAAGAATTTTCAAAAAAAAAAATTGTTTCAAGAGTCCATTTCCTATTTTGTGTGTTTTTTTCTTGAGGATTCAGTCAAGATTTTTATTTTTTTTTATTTTCGAAAATTTTCATTTCTCAACGCAAAAGAAGTTCTTTTGAAAGGTTCTACGAGTATTTCTGAAATTATATGTACTTCATTTCAATGGCGAATTTTTGAATTATATTTCAAACTTTTTTTTTCTTTCATAAGAAGATTTAGATAATTACTCTCCAGGAGAACAATTTTCGAGAAAATACTGGAGACCTTTCTCAAGAGAACTCTTTCAAGAACATTCATTTCTGAAGCGATTATACTTTATTTTTCAAGAGGTTCAATTATCTAGAAATGAAATTGACTCATTTTGATGCTTGGTGAATTTTTTTCATCATGATTTTTTGATTAATTTTTCCAATACATAATATTTTTAACTCGCCTGAGAACTAAGAAAAGGTTACTCATTGTTATTTTTGCAGAGAATAATTTTCATCAAAAATGTTTTACAACAGAATTTAAAAAATCTGTAAATTTTTTTCTTCGTGATTTTCCATTTCTCTCCTTATAATAATTATGCTGATTTTTTTCTCGAGCACTGAAAATTTTTTTTAAAATTTTGAAAGTTCTATTTCTTTAAAATCAATTTATTTCTATGGTAAATTTTTTCTAGGAAAATTTGAATTATTTTCTCAACAGATTTCTTCACAAAAAAATTAATAGGTATGCCAGAATTTTTCTGTTTCTTCTTCTTAAGAAAGTTAATATTTGAAGAAAAAAATTTCGATTTTCATTTTTTTTAACGATAATTTCGTTTCTTGAAAGATTCATTTCCTGGGACCATTTTTTGAAAGGATCTACTATCATGAAAGCAAATAATTTCCATTTAGTGATTTTTCTTAAAATTTTTCAATTTTTTTTCATTTCCCAAGCAAGAAGATTTATTTGCACAGAGAATAATTTTTCAAGAGAATCCTCCCACCCAAAAAAAAAAGTTCTGAGCATTTCTCTCTCCGAATACTTACTTTTTCTGAAAAGATTTCTTTGAATATAAACTATGAGAAAATACATAAATAGTAGAAGCGAATAAAGTTCCAGCTCTCAGTTCCTTAGAAATCGAAAGTAAGTTTCGCTACCTCCTCTAATAGTAGTTTATTCAACTGGGGAGATAAAGTGATTTTCGACGATTTTGAGGGTTTAATCAAAATCGTTGAAAATCACTCTATTTTCCTAGTTGGATAAATTATTTTACGTTACGAGGGAGAAAAAGGCTTCTTTATACTACCGAAAGATCAGCGAGAGGTATATAAAGTAGCACTTTATCTCCCTAGTAACGTAAACAAACTCATCTCGACTGCTTTAAATTCCGCAAAATGGAAAACAACTTCGTACATTTCTATAATCTTAAACCCATATCATAACTTCGCAGTTCAAGTTTAGTTAAAACGTTTTAATCTTCATTACAATAAACTCGATTTAATTGAAAAATAACTCGACAACTCGGCGCACAACTCTGCGAATAGCATAATAACTACGTAGCGAATAAAAAAATCTTATTCGTTATTCCCGAGCGGCACACTCGATCGATAATATCGGTAGATGTAACGTATCGATAAAAAATCGTTTGAAAATCTATAGATGTTCTCACGATATTATAAAGATTTATCGGTACAACTTTATAGGCAAAAAATCTAAAAACTATCGAATTCGATATTATTAAGATTTTATGACGATATTCGTCAACGATACTATCGACAAAGAATATTAAATTTATCGATACCCATTTTCCACCGATTTTGTGCAGATATTTGAAACTACATTATCGACAAAGAATATTAAATTTATCGAATTCGATTTTTTAACGATTTTGTAAAGATATTTAAAACTATATTATCGACAGATTATATGAAATTTCTCGCTTCGATATTTTACCGATTTTTTGACGACATTTGAAACTATATTATCGACAGATTATATTAAATTTATCGAATCCGATTTTTTACCGATTTTGTAAAGATATTTGAAACTATATTATCGACACATAATATGCAATTTCTCGAATTCGATTTTCTAATGATTGCGTGAAGATATTTGAAACTATATTATCGACAAATAATCTGAAATTTCTCGAATTCGATTTTTCAACGATTTTGTGACGATATTTGAAATTATTTCCAAATTGGTGAAAATTTTTCTAAGTCCAACACGTCTGGAAGTACTAAACTGCCTATTATAAGCGTTTTATTGCTAATTCCTCAACGATAAGGTATGGCATAGTGGTTAAGGAAGAGGATTACCATGCAGGAGGTAAATGGTTCAAGCCCCACGGGTGGTAGATTTTTTATAATTTTTTTTGACTTTTTCTGAAATGATCCTCTTACCGTAACATGAATAATGTGTTTAAGCATAGTTTAATGTATTAATTATGCTAATTAATGATTTTTAATTATAGAAAAAAGCTAGTAAAAGACGAAAAATCGGAATAAAAAAATCGATAAAAAATCGACAGAATATCGAATTCGATAAAGTGTCGCGAAAGTTCCGCCTAAATCGTGAAATTATCTTTCGATATTATAGATATATTATCGATAAAATATCTTACTATAATCTCGAAATTTTTACTAACTATAATTCGTCGATAATCTATCTATATATCGAAAGATAATTTCACGATTTATGCGGAACTAACGCGACACTTTATCGAATTCGATATTCTGTCGATTTTTTATTTCGATAATTTGTCGATTGTGCTGCTCGGGTTAATTTACATATGTGTCACGGAATAAGAAAATGGGGCTAGTGACCAAAATTTTTATCAAAATTTTTTCATCGATTTACATAAATAAAAATCACTTTTTTACACGAAAATTGATGAAAAAATGAAAATCGAAATTTTGGTCACTAGTCCCCTTTTCTTATTCCGTGACACACATAATCGAAAAGTACGAGCTATACACAGGTAACTAACTACCACCGGAATGCGGACTGTATTCATCATTCTGGGGTTTTTATAGTATTAACTCGAGATATCATAGTAAAAGTATTATATTTTCACAAATTCGTAACGCTTACGTTAGTAGCTTTCTTCATTAAGTTCACAAAAGAAAATTTACTTTAAAAGTATATTATACCCTTGAAGGCTTAAAATAGATGCATAATTTAAATGCTTTTTCCAGTAACAAAATAAACTTTGCAAGAGAAAACATCTGCTAAAAGACGCCACGTCTTCACATCATATCAACACCGTATCGCTGCTTAGATTATTTATAAAATGAAAATTTTCGCTTCAATATAGTCGACTTACGATACGTCGGATGAAAATGAAAACGCCGCTTTTATTTTCAACCAAATAAACAACGCAGCAGCAAAAACAACGCTGTGGAGCTCGAACGATGAAAATAAGAAAAAAGAGTAAAGGGATAGGTAATGTAACTAAAGCTTTTTGTACCGCATTCGAGTGTGATGAAGATGACTATACGAGCAGGAGCACGAGGCGAGATGCACCATTCACATTTCATCCCCACCATATCCTCGTATACTTGGCAATAAAAATATGAAAATGATAACTATTATAACGTATGTATTTCCCACGATACGAATGTATAAAAACTGCACTCTCTTATCAGGCTATCAGATTTGGGAAAATACTGATTGTGGGTCCGAAATGCTTCTTATGAATATGGTTCTACGAAGGAGATAGATACTATATGCAAACATATCATCGTAAGGTTATAAATTACAGTCCATTCTCCATGCATTCAGCTTTCTAGGAAAATATATTCAAATAGAGTCTACTTTGAAGACACCCCATCAGCCATCTTTTCACCTTCATCGTCGTGCGAGGAAATAACCATCTGATGACAGGACGATTCCTTCACGTCATATGGTTCATTTTCACACCCACGTAAAATTGGTTTTGATTTCGCGTTAATATTACGTAAAATTCATGGCAGCACTTGCGACCACCATTACCATCAGGTTTAATAACTACGTATATTTGTAACGGTTGCACACTTCATAAATATTCATTTTAGGATGAACGCGATACGAGGCGACGTTTCGAGAAGCCTTTATACAATTTATCTTCTTGATCCCTCTGCTCTCCACATAGCACATACGTTTATCTAAGAACAATCGTATTGATAACACGTCAAAACCCATAAATCATAAGATGCTATGGTAAAGTAACGAGATTTTTTTTTCTTTTTTCTTTTTGAAAGTTTCGAGACGAATAAAAATAACGGAAAGTCAAAAGAAAAGAACCGACTGTAGTGTGACCGATTTCAAGCCAATACCATAAGTGAGTTACCATTAGGTTTACCTACATTATTTTCCTTATTCAATGTAGTGACAAAATGGAAAACAGGCGTTCGCGAGATCGAAAGGTTAAAAGCTATTTTATGATTGATTCGAAATCAAGGACGAATTTTAAAAAAAGAATGGGGCTGGGTTACACTTTTTTAAGCCTTCGTTTTCCCAGGGCCTACCTCTCTTTCCAAAAAAGCTTTCTATCTCTGTACGTCTGTAGCTATGCCCCCCCCCCCCAATTGAAAAGCTATCAAACCAAATTATACATATATACCTTTCTGCATAGGTGATCCAGAAGGGTGCAAAAATTAAATGATGCATTAAATCGTTTATATTAGAATAAAATATTCCTTTTTCAGAAAAAAAATGCTTAAAAATTAAAAGATTTTTATAAAAAAAAAAATTTTAAAATGAGAAATTTAAGAAAATTTTTTTTTAGAAGAAATTGAAATTTTTTACTCTAAAAATATTGAGAAATTTCATAAGTTTATCTTCTCACACTCATAAAAAATTGAGATATCTACCTACCTATTATTTATTCCAAAAAAATTCATACTTTTTATCAAAGAAAAATGAAGGATTTTTTTCCTCCTGAAAAATCCAGACTCTTCCTCTAAAAAAGAAAAAAATAGATTTTTCTCCAAAAAGATTGAAAGTTTTTTTTTTCACAATAAAATTGAGTTTTTCTCTATAAAAATAAAAAAAAAATTCTCAGGAAAAAATTTTATTAGGTAGGTAACTGCAAACAATTTTTTTAAAAATGGTTACTCTCAAAAAAGTATTGAAAAAATACCTATTTCAAAAAATAATGACTTCTCATTTTTTATTCCAAAATTTTTTTTTTAAATTTCAAACGCTCAAAAAATCAAAAATATTTTTTCTCCAAAAAAACTGAAATTTTTGTTTATTTTACTCATTTTTTTATTCTCTTACATACGTATATACACCTACTCATACAAAAATACAAAAATTGAGATTTTTTTAACATCAGAAATTTTTTTACAAAAAAAATTGAGATTTTTCGCCCAAGAATTTTACTAGAAATATTTTTACCTACTCAAAAAAAAAAAAAAAAAAACTGTAAATGAACCTTTGTTTTTCCGAAAAGATTGAAAACTTTCATGGAATTTTTTTCAAACAAAAGTAGAAATTTCACTTGAAAGATGAACATGAAAAATTTTAGTTTAATTTCTCCTTATAAAAAAGTAATATGATTATGTAATCTTTATGAAATCAGGGTGTCTACATTAATTTTTTTGTTGAAAATTCATGAATTTTTCATGACCTTTTTCATGAACATTATTTTTAAAATTCCAGGGGCCCCTTCCAGCATAAGTGTAACTTTGAATGAATATCGGGGCGTGGGCCAAAAAAATTGCCTCATTTTTCCTCTATATTTGGTGGTAAATAGCTATTTAAAAAATATTGAGGGAGGGGAATGCCCCCTGAATCTCTCAAGTTATGCATATGCCCTCCAAGCACCTTTTTTTTGTAACCAAAAAAATCTAGGTATAAAATTTTTTTATTTAAAAGTTAAATGAATACTGAGAATTTTCAAGGGTGTAATTCGATTTCTTCCCTAAAAGGTGGATTCTTGAAATTGTTTTCATAATGTGAAAATGATTTTTTTCCTGGAGATGAAATGAACAATTTTCACGAAAACCCCGTTTTTTTATTCTGTCTTAAAGTTTAAAAAATATCTTATTTATTTACTTTACTATCAAAGAAAAAAAAAGATTCCCAAAACATTGAGGTTTTTTTTTTAATTTCAGAAGAATTTTTAAAATTATTGTTCGAAAAAAATCTCATTTTTTTCGAAAATGAAACATATTTTGTTTTTCACAAAGAAAAAATTAAAAAATTTTTCCACAGAAATTTTAAAAAATATCTTCACATAAAAAATTTCATAAAATATTTTCACCAAAAAAAAAAAAAAAAAAAAAGGATTTTTGGATATTTTTTATTCCAAAAAATCCTGAAATTTCTTCCTTCCAAAAAATTTATACTCCAGAAAATTTGAGTTTTCTCTATTTCAAAAAAATTGAGTATTTTTTTTTCATTCTAAAACAATTTTTAAAAATTTTTGAACCAAAAAATCTGTTTTCAATTTTTTATATTCCAAAAAACAGAGACCCAACTCTCAAAAAATAAGAATATTTTATTTTTTAGAAAATTGAAAAAAAAATCCAAAAAGTTGAGATTTTATACTCCAGAGTTCGAAAAATATTTTTACTTCAAAAAAAAAATTCAATTCCAAAACAATAAAATTCCGATTTTTTATTCTGAAAAAATAAGAATTTTTTCGCGAAAGTTCAATTTTTTTGAGAAGATACAACAGTTTGAAAAAAATTCACCTTTGAGCAAATTTGTAATTTTTCCCGGGTAATATTATCAATTTTTTTTTGAAAAATTCACGACTTTTTCATGACTTTCATGACCCATTTTCAAATTTCATGACTTTTTCATGACCTTCATGATTTTCATGACCTGTAGAAACCCTGGAAATTGTCTCTGAAAATTTTTTTTTGAATTGTTTATCAATTTTTTTCTTTTCTTTTGAAAATTGGTGGTCATGCAGAATTTACTTTATAGCAAATTTGATAAAAATTTGTTTTTCAACGAAATTAGAAAAATACCTAGATACCATCTTATTCCAAAAGAAATCAATTATTTTTCCTCAAAAAGAACTACGCGATTTTTCCCCTAAAATTTGCTAAAAAATATTTTCACTCCAAAAAATTTAGGAAATTTTTTCATAAAAATAATTTGGATTTTATATCTCAAAAAAACTAGAGGATTTTTTTTTTCTTTAAGAAAATAGGTAAGTACTTGAGAGAATTTCCCACCAAAGTTCAGTTTTATTTTCTTAAAAAAATTAATTTTTTTCCTCCGAAAAAATTAAAAAGTTTTTTCAAAAAAATTGATACAAAAAAATTACAATTAAAAAAAATAGGATCTATTTCTAGAAACAAAAAGTTCCGTTCTCAGAGGAAGAGGAAACAGAAATATTTTTCTGCATTAAATTTTTACTCTAAAAAATTGAAATGAAAAACTTCTAAAATTGAAATTAGATGGGGGATGAGTCTTGAGAAAAAGTATAGCTTGAAAATATTTAACCCTTGCGCATTTTTTTCAAAATACGTTCTAGATTACTTTTTGGTCACGTGTAACTTCCATTTTAGATTAAACTAATCGTGGGTCAATTTTTATTTCACCTATTTTTGAACAGAACTTCTACAAATAATTTAACGATTTTTTGGCCACGTTCGATTTAATTATAAAATAAACATAAGGAAGAATTTTCCGCACAAAGAATTCAAACTTGGAAGAGCTACGCTCAATATGTCAATTACAGCATAGAACGAAAGATAGTGTTGCTTATTAGGTTGATATATGTCAAACTTTTTGACTCCTGATGTCACGATGGTTGTAAGCGAAAGATATTCACCAACAATTATTTGCGGCCAGAATTTCCCTTACGTACGTTACTGGATGATGTACCATGCGAGAATCTTGTGCGATGTAATTTTACGACATGCCGCAGCGCCGTCTCACGTATGTATTAAAAATTCTACCCTACTCGTACGTCATCGTCATTGTAAATATAAGACGGAGCAAGACTATTAAATGAGAGACAAATTTTCGCTAATATATAGTAATAGATTCGTTAATTTTTCAAGACAAACGCCCCCTGTGTTCGAGTTGACGTTCAGTTTAACCACTTTTGATAAGTATGGCGTCTGGGTCGTGGGTATCACGTCAAACAATGCCTACCAAACAATGTACAGAAATTATTCAAACATTTCCTGACACGTATGCTCAGGTGAACAAATAATAAAATTTTAAAATACCTTTAAAACTTCATTTCTAACTGGGATGATATCGGAGCTTAATCATGAATGCTTCAAAGTGTAGGAAATAAGCATTTTATCTTGAACCCTTATCTATACTTTATAAAAGTTTTTTTTTTTTTTTTTTTTTTCAGAAGCACAAATTTGAAAATTTTTGTGCTCGACAGAAATCCTTATTCTCTCGCCTACCATAAAAAATATATATTATGCTCATTTTTTATATAAAAAAAAATCAGTTTTATACTTGAAATATTTCTCAAAAAATGAATTGAAATGGTAAAAAATTATTTTGTTGCAAAAAAAATATTGAAAAAATGTAGGTATAAGTAATTATATTCGACAGAAATAGGTACATATTTTGAAAAGGATTTTTTAAAACATTTTCACAAAATATGAGTAGGTACTTATAATTCATAGAAAAAATATGATTTTTTCGCTTAAATTAATAATTTTTATTTGCCAATATTTTGAATGATTTAAAAGTACCTACTCCATCATTATTATCATTGAAATCAGAATAAAACTGATAATTTCTTAGCACTGAAAGAAAAATTATTTTTCCTGAAGAAATCTTCCAAAAAAAAAATTGTATCAGAAAAACTAAGTATTAAAATAATTATTTTAAAAAAAATCCACAAAACAAAATTCCATTAATTGTTCTTATACCTACACAAAACTCTTGTTGAAAAAAATCTTTTTGGAAAAAAAATGTTTAAAGAAGTAAAAAATTGACTTGGAAATATTTTTAAAAAGTTTCTCTCTAAAAAAAAAATTGAAAAAATTGTCAATTTTCCATTTCTGAGTACTGAAAGTTGATAGAAAAATTACTTATCCTGAACAAATCTTTCGAAAAAAAATTGTGCCAGAAAAACTATTTAAATAATTAGGTATTCAAAAAAAAAACGCGTAGCAGTCAAGATGCTCCGCGACAGCCAAATTTTTTTTCCAAGTTAGTGTACTACTTTAAAAATGTTTTCATCCATCGTATTTCAGTTTCAATATCAGTTTTAACTTCAAATTCAGTTTAAAAATGTCAGGTTTTTGTCTTCAGTTTTAGTTACTGTCTGCATTGAAGATTTCATCTTTTGATGGGGCTCCGCCCCCATACCCCGTTGAGGCTCCACCCCAACCCCTCATCACTTTCAGCTCTTCAGATGGGGCTCCGCCCCCATACCCCTGCGTTGGGGGCTTCGCCCCCAACCTCCTCGTCACTTTCCGCTCTTTAGATGGGGGCTCCGCCTCCAATAGGGGCATGGTAGGAGGGGGTTCGCTCCCAACCCCTCCTCACTTGCAAACACACCAAAAAAGGGGTTAAAACGTGAAAATTTCTGATTTTTGACCCTGTACGGGGGTCAAATGATGCTCAAAAGTCAAAAACCCCAAAAGGCACATCAGTGACCTCTACTGATGCTACATCCCAAATTTCTAACTTTTAGGTCTTTTGGTTTGGGCTGTAGGCTGTTCAACGCATCAGAAAAGACAGGTTAAAACTTGAAAAATATTGATTTTTCACCCTTCACCAAGGTTAAAAGGGGTCCCAAGGTCGAAACCTACAAAAGGCACATCAGGGGCATGAACTAACTCCAAATATTTTGGAGATTTTTTTTCTGAAAAATTATGAGAAAAAAATCCATAAAAATGTTTTTCTCACTGTACAAATTCTATATTTTTCACGAAAATGATACTACAAATTGATATTGTTTTTCTCCAAGCGCAAGATTTATTTTTTCAAGAAAAAGGAATACAAGATTTTTACGTAAACAAATTTAGTGATTCTGTTTTTCGATTTTTACTCCAAAAAAATAAAAAATATTTTTTGAAAAAAATTTAGACTAAAAATTAAAATTGTTCTTTTAGATAAGTTTTTTATATTTTTAAAAACTGTCTATTGAAAATACGATTTTTAGTCAGTTTTTTCAACTTTTCAATATTTTGTTGGACTTTTGGAAACTCAGATGTGTAAATTTGCATAAATAAACGAGCCCAGTCTATCAATTTTTTAAAAATCAATCCAATTTTGGGAGAGGACCATTTTCGAAATTCTTATTTTTTCATCGTTTAAAGGTAATTCATACTTTTTCCAAATTATTATTTTTTCACTATTTGAGAGGGGTTCACACTCGTTTCACAATTTAGGAGGGGACCATCATTCAAAATTAAACTCTAAATCGAAGATATAGAATCGTTTTCGTACTATTGTAGTTTATTCACGAATGTAATGTACGTAAGAAAAAAAGAAAAATCGAAACTTTAATTTTGTTGGTGAAAATAATGTTTGAATTTTGGTTTGAAATCTTATTTTTCTTCAAATTTCCTTCAAAAAAATCTTTGATGAAGTTCCCAATGGGAATGAGGATATTCTTACTTGAAGAAATTTCTTAGACAAAATGATTCAGAAATAAAGGAGAGAAAAAATCACAAATAGCTCAAGAAATTCGTTTTGAAATAAATTGATGTATTTTTTTCCATTTACCAAATTTTAATGAGCAAGTATCTGTAAAAAAAACCTTCAGTTTTGTAGGGAAAAATCTCTAAATTTTTTTGAAATACGAGTAAAATTCTATCTTGATTTTTTTGCAAAAAAAAAATCCTTTTTAAAGACTCTTCTCTCTCACATCTTTAAAGAAAATATTCATAATTTTTTCGAATAAATCATATCTTCAATTTTTCAAAGTATAAATCTCTGTTTTTTAAAAAGAAATTTAGTTTGAAGCTTTGTTGTGAAAATAGGTTGACATAATTGGTAAATAGATACCTAAATATTTTATGGTTGAATAAAAAAGGAGTTAAATTAGATAAATTGAATTGATATTTTTCCATGTTTTCAAAAGTTAAAAATTATATTTATTGATTGGATCCAATTTTTTAATTTTTAAACATTTTTGTTTTCAAAACTTCAACAAAATATCGATAAATAATATTGATCAAAAATTCATGTTTTCAAAAGTTAGGTAACAAAATATCAAACAGTCGAAAAAGTCTAAAATTACCAAAAATGGGCGAAAGACAAAATATTAATAAAATGGGTATATTTTTCGAATATTGGAATATTTTCCTAAAATATCCAATAAAATATTGATAAATTGGGCAATTTTTTAAATTTTCAAGTTTCAGAAAGTCTCAAACAATATTTTATTGATAAGATTAATTTTTAAAAATTGATAGCGTAGGTGTTTTTTTTTCAATTTCCACAAAACTTTTGCGAAAATAGAATAGTTTTAAAGGTGAGATTTCCTATAGAAATTTCTTCTGTATACTTTTAGGAAACTTTTCTTGAGAATATAAGCAAAATTCTTAGATTTTTTGAAAATAATTCTTATCATTATTTTTGAATTTTTTGAATAATTTTAAGGTTTTTTCTGTTCGAAATACAGCCTGGAAATTTTAGATAATTTTTATTTGGAAGAATTCTAAAAAATTGAAGAATAAAATAATTAATTTTATAAAAATATTTTGCAGAAAATTCTCTCAAGAAATATTTTCCTTTGAAATTCTAAAAAATACACTTCATTTGATAAATAAATAAACAGTCAAAATATAATAGGTATATTTTTAAATCGTTTATTTTTCCTTGAGTTTTTTTAAAATGTTTGAAAAATTTCTTCTTTTTTTCAACTGATTCAAAAAAATAGTTTAAGTATAATTTTTTGTTAAAATTTTTCCATAAAAGTTTCTCATATACCTAAGAAATAAATTTTAAAAAATTTAAAATTCTCCAAAAAAAACCTAATTTATGAAAAATGTTCGAGGTGGTGGATAAAATTCAAATATGATGAAAAAATTCGACTCAAAAATACGTACGAAAAAATAAGACAAGTTGACATTTACATGACGACGTTTTTAATGGAAGTGCGAATAGTAAAAATCACACTCAGGAATAAACTTACGATCTTACGTGTACGAATTACCATTGGTCAATTTGTACACGAAGATCGTATAAAAAATTTTTACAAAAATGAAATAGGTAGCCAACAATAAACGAAAAACGGTTCGAATAAAATAAACGAGAAATTGTTCACGAAAGTAAACCTATCAAATAATACCTACCTATTTCTAACACGCCCCCGTAAAAATTTATTTAATGGGCGCATCTAAACGAAAAGGGTTTATCGATGCAATCGATAAAAACGCAAGACAAAAATTTATACCGGCACGATTAAAATTACATAACAACAAATCCAACAAAACACAACGTTAATATTTACACATTAGAAAAAAACGTTTTCGTGTCCGGTTTTATGAAATAAAAAAGTAATTATAATTAAAAACGTACAAAAATAACAAAACGAGTGTAATAACGAAATAAACATAAGTGTCTAGAATCGTGCACGACCGAAAATAATCGTCGAGAGTGCACGATAAAAAAAATTTTTCACCGAGAATATCGAGCTCGATGATTAACTTTCATTGAATTATTCGAGTTCAAAAATACGGTTAACTAACGAACGAAAAATTACCAACGTGGTCGATTTTGTTAAAATATCCGCGAGTTGTTCTTTCGTGTGAACTTTATTAGTAAAAACAATACCACGATTGATGAGTTCGCGGATATAGTGGTAACAAATATCAACGTGTTTAGTGCGTTTTGACGACGACGTGTTTGCCATTACGATGGCCGAATTCGAGTCACAATTTAAAGGTATCGATAAACATTCAATACCTATTTGTTCGAGTACTTGTTTGAGATAAAATCCAAACTTGCCAGCCGAACACAAAGCTATGTACTCGGCTTCGGCACTGGATGTCGCAACTATAGTTTGTTTCCGTGTCGACCACTCAATGATATTACCGAAAAGAAAAACGATATATCCCGTGGTAGATTTCCGTTCGATAGGATCCCCACCGTGGTCGGAATCTACGAAAATTGTCACTGGATAGGATGGATCGACGGAAACACGGTTACGATAAGTCAGGTGAAAATTAATAGTCGATTTTAAATATTTTAAAATACGAATACCATACGAATAAAGTTCTTTATTTGCCAGGTGCTGATATCGTGCGATGTAATTTACCGCAAAGGCTACATCGGGTCGAGTTCCGCGTGAAATATACGAAAGTGCACCTACTAAACCTCGTAGTTTGGTTTCGTAGGAAAAATCGAGCACCTGGTCGACTATTTTCAAGGAATTTTCCATCGGAGTAGAGACGTTATTAGATTCTCGAATTCCATACTTATCGATCAACGAATTAATGTATGTTTTTTGATGTAGGTACAACGATCCATCGTGCTGTTTATCGATTTCAATTCCGACGAATTTTGAAGTTTGACCTAAGTCACGAATACCAAATTCAGAATTCAGCGACTTAAGAAGCCATTCTATTATTTTGGAATTGTTACCAGACACGAGGAAATCGTCGACGTAAACGACAAAGATGCAATCCAATGGAGCACCTGCGTAAATATAAACGCAGGGATCGGATGCAAGAGGAACAAAACCAAGGGTACGTAAAAACTTATCGAGCTTGTCGTGCCAATTTTTTGGCGAAGTAACGAGACCATACATCGATTTATTTAACACTAAAATTATCGATTCTTTTTTTTTAGCGCCTTTAGGAGGATAAAACACAATTAAGCGATTAACGAAGCCGTTTAAAAATGCCGTTGAAACATCCGCCTGGCGCAGAAGCCATCCATAATAAGCAGCGAGACACACGATAAAACGAATAGCTGTCGTGTCAGCTGTAGGTGCGTATATTTCAGATAATTCGTACGAGTTCTTATCGAAGCATCCTCGTAGGACGAGACGTGCTTTGAACCGAACACCGGACGAATCCACCTTTTTAGTTAAAATCCATTTCGTGTCTATAATCTTAACGTCTTTATCTTTCAGGTCCTCGCGTTTCATCTCGTACCAAACTTCTTTCAACTTCATGGCCTCAAGTTCGGCTTCAATTGCTTTTCGCCATTCATCACCTTCTGGACCTGTGATTGCCTTCTCGTACGTCAACTCTCTTTCGTTCTCGCTCACAAGTGAGTATTCGATTCGTTCACCATCGTCATAAAAATTTATTCTGAACGCTAACTTTGCACTATTTCTTTCAGATACACTCATACCACTAGCGTCCGAAAGAACGTCAAGACTATTGATCGAAGATGGATTTTCAACACGCTCTAATTCTCGTAAAAGGTCATCATAACCACGAGATTCATCAAAAGTAACGTTCGACGAAGAATAAATACGATTCTTTTTGATATCCAGTAAAAAATAACCGGTATCAGAAAAACCAACGAGAAGAAAAAGAAGAATCTTAGGTTCGAGTTTTTTTCGGAATTGATCAGGTACGTAATAACGAGCAATGCATCCGAAGACGCGCGTGTTCACTAATTTTGGTTCTCTGTTAAACCACTTTTCGTAGGGTGACTTCAAATTTACGGTTGACGGGAGACGATTATACAAAAATGTTGCGGCGTATACGGCATAAACCCACAACGATGCAGGTACACGGGTATTGAATAGAAGAGCTCGTGTCTTCTCTTGTAACGTCCTAAAGAAACGCTCGACTACGCCATTATGTTCTGGTTCGTATGGCTCCGCAGGTACGAAGCGCATACCACGTTGCTCGATGATCTCGCGGAAACGACCACCAGTAAATTCTCTGGCGTTGTCACACCGAATTTCTTTTATGGACGTATTAAAATGATTCGTTACCATTCTAGCGTATTTATCGAAAACGTCACCGACCTCGCTACGAGTAATCATAGCATATGTCACCGCGTATCTCGTTGCATCGTCGACGAACGCCACCACGTAGCGTTCGCCGTCGATAGCAACGGTAGACATATCCATTATATCTACGTGGACGAGGTCGAGTGGTCTCGGTCGTCGGTCCCGAGTCGTGTTGTAAGGCCCGCGAGTTTGTTTAGCACGAGCGCAAACGTCGCACTCAGTAGTGGACGGGCAGTGCTCGTGACTCGCGTCGATATCGTTTACGCGGTAAAGTACTCTGCGCGATACGTGGCCAAGACGGCGATGCCACAACGAGTTTAGCGCGAATACATCTGACCGAGAATTTTCAACGACGGTAAAATCAACGATGTACAAACCATTCGATTCGGTTCGTACTTTTGTAATTTTTTCGCGTGTATCGGCAAAAAGGAATTCGACATCCTTGCCTATATTTACAACACAACCTTTCTCTGCTAACGTATTTAGCGAGAGTAGGTTTAGACTAAGTTCGGGTACATACGAGACATTTTCGATTACGAACTCCTGATTTATCTCGTTACGTACACGGATCTTTCCGACACCAACGCAACGCATACGTACGTCTCGTTTAGCTACGAGTATATCTCGCGAGTCGTCTTTTACTTCCTCGAGCTCGTAAAAGCACGAAGCGTCGTTCACCATATGCGTCGTCGCACCCGAGTCCAAAACGAACGAGACTTTACCGGGAGTTTCGGTGATCGACGAAGACGATATTAACGCACGCGGCGAATTAAAATCCGACGAAAAACTTTGGACGACGTTTGCGGTATTATTTGCAGAAACTGGTGGCGCACTTTGACTCAAATTACCGCTCGGACGACGATTAGCATTAGCATTATCGCCGTACCGAGGGCAAAATTTGCCTATGTGGCCCACCTGTCCGCATCGAAAACACGTATACGAATTCCGGTTTGTATTATTATTATTTCCGGTCGAATTGTTATTATTATTCCCGTTCGCGTTTCGATTACCGGAATTAAAATTTCGATTATTTTTATTTCGACACTGTTCAACAGTGTGACCGAATTTTTTACAAAACATGCACTTTTTTCTTTTTTTATTTTTAGATGCGGATTCGGAATTTCCGGTCGAGACTAACGCGGCTCCTTTCGAAGCTTGATTATTCGCGGACGACGTCGAAGCTTTCGGAACTTCTTCGGATAAAAGCAAATTTCGGATTATCGCGGGCTTAGCACTTGTCACGTTAAGTAAACCTTCAGCCGTTTTTCTCACGATTGCATATTTTTCATCGCGGAGCCCTGCCTTTAAATATGCGTATTCTTCAGAATCATCGATCTTTTTCCCACACGCGTCCAGCTGATTTACGAGATTCGTAACATGATCGCAGTAAAGAGACGGAGAGCTAAAATTTCGAATATCTACCGTCGCTAATTTCGCCCTCAAATCGACAATTCGTGCCTCGTCTTTTTTAAGAAACTTATCGTCCAATTCGGCGAAAAGTTTGAAAGGATCATCCTTTTCGCGAATTAGACGATATACGCTATCGTCGATATGAGAAACGAGTTTCTCAAATGCTTCTAAATTTTTATTTGCATCACCGCCGGCGGTTTTGAACGTATCGCCTAATTTTTTAGATTTTAATAAAAGTTGCATTCGAGACTTCCACGTTTCATAATTATCTGATCCTCTGAGGATTAGATGTGGTGGAATGTTCATCGTAAATAAATTATCTACACTCGCGTCGGAATCGGATTCGTCGTAATCAATATCGGATAAATTATCGTTATTTATATTACCACTAATTACGCTATTATTTTCAGGAATCTCAAGCTCGAAGCTGGAATCGGAATACAGTTGCGACAACTCGAGGAGCGGATCGACGGGCTGCCCGGCAACGAACGAAGTACCAGCAACTTGGCTCGGACCAGAAACAACGCTTACGGACGAATCGACGTTTGGCTGCTCGAAGTCTGGTTGTTCGGCGACTACGCTGTTCTCGTGCTGCGCTACAGGCGGCTCGACGAATACGACAGTACCGAGATTATTACCAGACGGCTCGACAACAACGTTGGGCTGCTCTACGGGCGGCTCGACGACGTTGAACTGCTCTACGGGCGGCTCGACGACTACGTTGTTGGCTGGCTGCTCTACGGGCGGCTCGACAACGAATTTTTGCTGCTCTACGGGCGGCTCGACGGACGGAACGGATCGATTTAAACGAAAACGATCACCGAACTGATTTACGACTCCGACAAATTCTCGGAGGCCGTATCTAGATGACGAAACGACAGGCTGGTCACCTTTGGATGACTCAGAAACGAAAAGATTTTTTGGTTCGAGTGATCGGAAAAAATCTTGAGTATTTTTCCGTCGGTTCTTTCTCGCTTTTGATTTACTCGCGGTCGACGGAGACGTTTCTCCACTATCGTTTCTTCGAACACGGGCGAGAGGAGGAACCGACATACAATATTTAGATTTTTTAATTTCAGAAAAAAATCATTTACGAAATTTACGAACTTGATAACGTACTAAAACGAATACGTAAACGGATAACACAATTAAACACCATATTGAATTAAAAACTACGCGTCTGCCTACCATGTTCGAGGTGGTGGATAAAATTCAAATATGATGAAAAAATTCGACTCAAAAATACGTACGAAAAAATAAGACAAGTTGACATTTACATGACGACGTTTTTAATGGAAGTGCGAATAGTAAAAATCACACTCAGGAATAAACTTACGATCTTACGTGTACGAATTACCATTGGTCAATTTGTACACGAAGATCGTATAAAAAATTTTTACAAAAATGAAATAGGTAGCCAACAATAAACGAAAAACGGTTCGAATAAAATAAACGAGAAATTGTTCACGAAAGTAAACCTATCAAATAATACCTACCTATTTCTAACAAAAAACAATAATTTGTTAAATTAAATTTTTTCACAAAAAATCATGAAAATGTTTTTCTTTTTTTCAGTGTTCTTCTGAAGTATATAAATAATTTGAAAATTATTTTTAAAATTTTTAAGAAAACTTTTTAAATTTATATTTTAAAAAATCTTTAAATTTTTGAAAAAAGTCACTTTTTATATACAGAAAGATTATTCAAGAATAAAATTTTAATCATTCAGAAATATTTTGAAGGGAAAAAACTTTGAATTTTTCAAAGAAAATACAATTTTTTGAAGAAGAAAGTTTCCATTTTTACAGAAATAACATTTCTTAAAGTTTCAGATAAAAATCTTTCAATTTCTTTGAGGAAAAAATGTTGAAAAAAATTTCTGCTTTTTAAGAGGGAAAAAACTTACATTATTTGGAGAAAAAAAAAATCTAGTGTATTTTTGTTTAAAATGAATTAATAATCTCTTATTTTTAGAGAAAAAACATGTGAATTTTTTTGAGAAAATGATACTTTGGTTAGGTATCGTAAATAATATTTATAGGAGCAAAAAATAATTACTCTGTTTACCTCTTTCATTTAAAAAAAAAAAATTCTCAGATCGTAATATCTCATCTGATTTCAAAACTTGAACAAAAAAATCTGATTTTAATCAAGAATTTTCGATAACTCTAATGCCAAAGTTCTATCCATTCGAAGGAAGCCAAACGCACTCACGAAAATATACGTAGGTATCGCAATTACCGCTGCAAATCATTATCCCTTCGAAATTTCAGCCATTTGTTCGTTTATTTCGGAGAAATTTCGCATTTAAGGTATGTACGTGCTATAAACAACAACCAATACGTAGCCAAATCTAAATTCATGTAAACTGCACAGCAGCTTTAGCCTAAGAAAAACTAAACTTATACGTGCGTAAAACGAACACTACGAAAGTATCGAACGTGCACTAATCTATCGGAAAGAGTTGGAGAACTCGTGTAAAAAATTTACTTTAGCTCGATGTTGCGAATTGAAACGAAAATCCATGATTTTCGATTCGTCCAACCATCTACGTATTTATCCCTTCCTTAATGAAAATTTTCTACAAATTGTGAACCATCACATATATTCGTATAGTTGTACATTCTTAAATGCTCGTAGCGGAGTTGGAAAAAGCGGAAACACGAAAAAGAAAGAAAAAAAAATGCTGGGAAAAAGGTAAAACGTTAACGATAGGTATTTGAGTTCGCGTAAAACTTCCCGCTGTTTTCCTGCGCGATATTATTGAAACTCAACTTGGAGCAAATTTTTCACAATGCTAAAATCTTACTTTGACCGAATACGATATGTACGTATAAGGCGAGGATTTACACCGAGTAAGAAAAATTCAATTTATATCGCAGTATATCCGACCAAATCTACATGTAACTTTTTTCGTATTATTCTCTTATTTCTTTTTCTTCTTTCCATACTCGGTTAAAATAATGAAAAGTAAATCATTTTATCATATGCGAGGTTTTAAATCAATTCAAGTTTTTTTTTCTTCTTCTTCAACTTATATTTATGTACGGTATCGCTATACAGCGAAATAATATTTATATCGAGTGAAATGAAAATTTAGCTAGGATAAAAATGTTACTTTTTTTGTTACAGTATTTTGACATTATTAATGGAATGCGGGAAACTCGAAGTAACAGTTGAGAAAAAAATAATAATAAAAACGAAACAACAGCATAAGTGCTCTTAAGTAAGTAGAAGTACCTATGTACGACGTGTCTTGTCTCGGTGCACGAGTAAAATGCAGTATAAAAATCCATTCGAATTCATTTGTTCAAAAAAGAGAAATCCTCTTCTCATTATTTTTTTTTTATTTTTTATTTTTTTAAGGAGCAATACTTAGGTATTATTTTTTATTTTTTATTCCAAAAATTAAATTATATTTTTTCCAAAAATAATTTTCACCTAGTTTAAAAATCCTTTTTTATGGAGAAGAAAATTAATATTTTCAAAGTTTCAAAAAAAAAGAAAAGATTTTTCAATCCTTCAAAAAATTTGTCTTTTCAAATTTAATTTTTCAATAAAAAAAATGAGCTTAGCTATATTTTCCAATTTTTACGAACGATTTTTGTTGTTGTTAATAGGTAGGTACCTAATAATTGAAAAAAAAAAAAAAAAAAAAATTCTTGTCTCCTTGAAAAGTTTTCCAGAAATTAGGCAGTTATTATTTTTGTATTATAGGTATTCAATAATTTTATCAATTAAAAATAAACATTCTTGAAAATATTTTTTTAAATTATAAAAAATATACTTATACCTAGGTATCCTCAAAAAATGTTACATTATTTTTTTCAATTTTTCAGTTTGATTTTCATAAATACCATGTAGGTGCACTTCTTAACTTAAATTTTTTTTTTTTCAAAAATACATTCTCTAATAATTTTTAGAAAACCCGAAAACTTTGAATTAAAAAATCAGAAGAACTGAAAGAAAACTTTCATAAGTTGAAAAAGAAGCTTGAAAATGAAAAAAAAGCTGAACACAAATTTTGAAATTTTCAAGTACCAAAAAATTGGAAAAATGTGAAATCTAAAATGATTAAAAAAATTAAGAGCTGAAAAAATGTTTAGATAAGATTAGAAAGTCTGGTAAAATTGAAAAAATGAAATAAAAATGATAATAATAAAATTAAAGAAAAAAATCTCTAAAGAAATCAAAAATTTTAAAAATATTGAAAATTTTTAAAAAAGTGAAAAATTTTGAAATTTTTGAAGTCACAGAAAAATTTAAAAAATCAAGAAACAGAGAAATTTTGAAAATATATTAAAAAAAAATCTTTCAAATTTTTTCGAGTAAAAAACTTATTACCAGGGTTCGGATTTCCTTTCTCGAAAAAACGCGAAATATGCGCATAAAAATTCCCTAAAAAAACACGAAATATGCGCGAAAAACCTAAAAATATTCTCGAACGATATGGGTGTCAATTTAAAGAGGAAAACGCCAGCTACATGTTTTTGAATCATAATTGGACGTATTCAGAACACATATTGAGAAATGACACAAAAAAGAACGAAAAATGAATTTTATTTTTACTCAAAAGCAAAAAACGTTCTAATTCTAATTCTAATTTGGTAATTCTACTGATTCTAATTAAATCAGAGAAAATAACGAAATTGTATTTTATCAAAATAAGTAGGTAAGTTTGAAAATTAAATTGACTCGCCAAGCCGGCATATGCAAAAAAGTACCACCAGTGTTGCACATTCGGGTGAAAAAAAAATAGCGGTATCAGTTTGGCCAAATTTTTAGGTGAGAAATTGCAAATTTGTCAAAATATGCTCGAAAAAACTCGAAAATCGTGAAATATTCTCGAAAAACCTAAAATATTCCCTAAAAATACCCAAAATATGCGTTTATATGCGCTGAAAGGTGAAATATGCAAAAACATGCAAAAACAAGTTGGGTCAATTTTACTTAGAATTTTCTGAAACGTAAAGATAACTTGAAAATTCTCGATCTAGTATTAAACAAAAAAACATGCTCTAGCATGAAAATCCGAACCCTGCTTATTACCTAATTTTATACAGAAATCTCTTTTTTGAGAAAGAATTCTCTTACTTATTGTTACTGAAAAAAGAAAACAAAATCCCCACCCGAGCGGCACACTCGATCGATAATATCAGAAGATGTAACGTATCGATAAAAAATCGTTTGAAAATCTATAGATGTTCTCACGATATTATAAAGATTTATCGGTACAACTTCATAGGCAAAAAATCTAAAAACTATCGAATTCGATATTATTAAGATTTTATGACGATATTCGTCAACGATACTATCGACAAAGAATATTAAATTTATCGATTCCGATTTTCCACCGATTTTGTGCAGATATTTGAAACTACATTATCTACAAAGAATATTAAATTTATCGAATTTGATTTTTTAACGATTTTGTAAAGATATTTAAAACTATATTATCGACAGATTATATGAAATTTCTCGACTTCGATATTTTACCGATTTTTTGACGACATTTGAAACTATATTATCGACAGATTATATTAAATTTATCGAATACGATTTTTTACCGATTTTGTAAAGATATTTGAAACTATATTATCGACACGTAATATGAAATTTCTCGAATTCGATTTTCTAACGATTGCGTGAAGATATTTGAAACTATATTATCGACACGTAATATGAAATTCCTCGAATTCGATTTTTCAACGATTTTGTGGCGATATTTGAAATTATTTCCAAATTGGTGAAAATTTTTCTAAGTCCAACACGTCTGGAAGTACTAAACTGCCTATTATAAGCGTTTTATTGCTAATTCCTCAACCATAAGGTATGGCATAGTGGTTAAGGAAGAGGATTACCATGCAGGATGTAGAAGGTTCAAGCCCCACGGGTGGCAGGTTTTTTACAATTTTTTTTGACTTTTTCTGAAATGATCCTCTTACCGTAACATGAATAATGTGTTTAGGCATAGTTTAATGTATTAATTATGCTAATTAATGATTTTTAATTATAGAAAAAAGATAGTAAAAGACGAAAAATTGGAATAAAAAATCGATAAAAAATCGACAGAATATCGAATTTGATAAAGTGTCGCAAAAGTTCCGCCTAAATCGTGAAATTATCTTTCGATATTATAGATATATTATCGATAAAATATCTTACTATAATCTCGAAATTTTTGCTAACTATAATTCGTCGATAATCTATCTATATATCGAAAGATAATTTCACGATTTATGCGGAACTAACGCAACACTTGATCGAATTCGATATTCTGTCGATTTTTTATTTCGATAATTTGTCGATTGTGCTGCTCGGGCATTTTTTCATTTTTTTTAAACAAAAAAATCTCCTTTTTTCCAGAAGAAAAAAATCTACCTTTGGTTTGGAAATTTTGAAAAACCAATTTCAATTTTTAAATCAGGAGATCTATTTAAATCCTGGCCACCAGTTTTACAAACTTAAAGAAATAGCTGTGTGCTGTGTGCATGACGATAACTCATTTTTCATGGAAAATATTCATTTTAAATGAGTAAGTATAGTATGAGTAATGGAAAAAAAATTAAGAAAAAGTTTAAACCCTTTAATTTAAGATCAACACGAATTTCATTCACAGAGAATTTTGTTCATGTTGTCATTTAAATAAACAACACTAGGTAATTTTTTAAAAGAAAAAAAAATCCTCATTTTTTTTAAAAATAAGGAACCTCAGTTTCATTTTTTGTCTATTTTTTATTTATTTATTTTTTATAATCTTTCAATTTTTGTCAAGAAACGTTTCGACTTGAAAAAATCAATTATTTCTTGATAAATGAAAATAAATTACAATTTTACACAAAAATCTCTAATCAAGAATCTTCTTTACTTTTTTTTTTTTTTTTTTTTTGTAGATGAAGTCTCAATTTTTTCGAAATTTTTTTCTTCAATTTTTTCAAGTAAAACCTCTCTCAATTTCAGTCAGAAAAAATCTCTTTTTTGAGAAATACGTAGGTACCTAAATTTCATTTTTTTTTTTTTGGAAAAAAATTCATTATAAAGGTTTTAAATTTTAAAAATTCAAATTTTGTAGGTAGGTACAAATTTCATAAAAAATTAAAAAATTTAAATTTTGTAAAAAAAAATTAAAAATTCAAGTTTTGTAAAAAAATTTAAAAATTGTAAAAAAGTTCAAAAATTCAAATTTGGCAAAAAATTTTGAAAATTTATAATACTTTTTTGCAAATTTAGTAAAAAATTTTTAAAATTTCAATTTTGTAAGAAATTTTGAAAGTTTAAATTTTGTAAGAAATTTTGAAAGTTTAAATTTTGTAAGAAATTTTGAAAGTTCAAATTTTGTAAAAATTTTGAAAACTAAAATTTTGTAAAAGTTTAAAAATTATGAATTCGGTAAAGATTGAACTCTGAATAAAAAACACCACGAAAAATAATTATTTAAAAAAAACAAACACTGCACCATAATAAAAAAAAAATCAAGAAAAACAGATATAACAACAAAAATGACCACTGAATTAATTAAAAAATAAATTTCACTCGCCATATTATCTGAAGAAGTAAACGTCTCAAACAGAATATATCGCACAGAAGAAACACAAATTTAAAAAAAAACGCGAACTCCAAACAAAAAACACCAAGAAAAAAGCAATAATAAGACACGATACAAAAAACACCACAAAAAAATAATAATAAAAACACGGAAATGCACTAACACAGTACCTGAGTAATTAATTAAAAACGCGAAATTTCAAACAAAAAACAATACTGAATGAAATAATAAAAACGCGAAACGACACTAGTTGTGTAATTAAAAAAGCAAACTCCAAACAAGAAACACCAAGAAAAAAAACCTAGGTAATAAAAACGCGAAACAATTAAAAACACCAAAAAGAAAAATAATCAAAACGTGGAAAAGCACCAACACAATTCCCATGTAATTAATTAAAAACGCGAAACTTCAAACAAAAAACACCGCAAAAAAAATTGAAATGCGAAACCACACTAGTTGCGTAATTAAAAAAAAAAAAACGAAAAAAAAAAATGAAAACGCGAAAAATAACTAACCTGATAATTATGTAAGTAATTAAAAACGTGAACCTCCAAATAAAAAACACCACGAAAAAAATTATATGTAGAAACACGAACCGCACTAAAGAGATAATATGTAATTAAAAACACGAAACTAAAAACAAAAAACAACACGAAAAAAAAAAAACAATAGTAAAAACACAAAGCAGCACTAACCCTATATAGAGTAGTTGATAAGAACTGGTCGCCTCAACGATCAAAATCATACTGAGACCATAGTAAACAACAACAAACCAGACATTTCCCCTACTTTTTTCTTTCCATCCCCATTACCAACTTCGCATCCACTATACTTTTTTCCCCGCTTCCCCTAATCTAAATTATTAATTACTCGGTCAATTATGCATATTTTTAAAAAAGAAAAGTGATATGCACAACTACATGATGTATCGAGTTTACGGTATAAATTTCATCATTATACATTCTGTAGTTACGGAGGAGTTCCGTTAACAAACTTTTCAAAACCCTGGATCGAATACATAAGTCCGATAAAAATGCGAAGTTATGAAAAATAATTACTTAATAAATTACGAAATTCTTGGAATGATGTGATTCAGGGTTGGCAATTTATGGTAAAGTAATTCTTTACAGTAAAGAATTGTAAAGAATGTAAAGAATGGTGTAAACAATGTAAATTATGTAAAGAATGTAAAGAAATGTAAAGTATGTTATCAGTACGTAATTAACTGGTTATCAGTTATCTCCAGTGTATTTTCCAGCCAAGTATTCAAGTTTTAGACAAAAATTTTTCTTCTGAATCAAATTTTTAAATTTCCCCCTAGAATAAGTGCCTATTCAAAAATTTGGTGGATTTCAACCATCTATCCAACTTTAAAATTTACCAAAAATTGAAAATTGAAAAAAAATGAATTTTGATTTTCAACAAATTTTAAAGGTGTGTAAATTTTTTTCAATGAATTCAAAAATTTAAGAAAATTTTAAAACGACCCAAATTCCACTTCTTAAGTTAAATTTTGAATTTTTACCTAATTTTAAATGTTTGATGAATTTTATTTATCCAACTTCAAAGCTTACTAATTAAATTAAAAAGGATTAAATTTTTGAATTTTCAATAAATTTTAAAAATGTATTTGATTTCATAAATTGTTCCAAAAATTTATCAAAAATTTGAAAAGAACAAAATTTTGGAGATTTCCTGAAGTTAAAACATTTGAAAAACATTTACACTTGATTGTAAAAATTAATTAACTTCAAAAAGTGATCTACATATTATTTAAATTTTAAAATGAGCAAAATTCCACTTTCTTAATCAAATTTTGAATTTTTACCTAATTTTAAAAATATTTGAGAATTATGACATAATTATGACATTAGCTGATTAAAAGCTTAAAACTGTCATTCTTTACATTCTTTACATTCTTTAAACCAATTTCACTCATTCTTTACGCGTAACTTTACACCTATAATTTACGCGTAAACGTAAACTGAATCTTTACGTTGCCAACCCTGATGTGAATTGTGAAACTAAAAAAAAAAAAAAAGGTAAAAAATAGGTTCATTTTGGAATTAATTTAGAAATATAGATATTTTTTTAAAATCATGTTAGTAGGTAGAAAAATTATAACAGGAACAAAATGAAAAAAATTACAAAAATTGAAAAGATTAATAAAATTTAGAAAATTTTTTTAAAAATTTGAAATGAAAAATCTTTATTTTTGTTAAATGAAAAAGGTCTTAATTTTTTTGCAGTAAGAAAAATGTCAATTATTTTCATCTTTTCTTTTTCAAAAAAATTTTAATCAAATTTTCCATCGATTTTTTGTACTTATGAGTACAATTTTTCATGTGTATTTTTAATCGATTTTTTTTTTGAAAAAAAAAAATTAAAGCGAACAGTCGCCTTTAAAATATGTTTGTAAACAAAAAAATTTTCATCAATTTCTTATTTTTCACATTTTTAAAATATTTTTTGTTATAGGTGATTTGAAATTTGAATGCGAATTGACAACGACGACAAAATATGAAATGATGAGATAACGAAAAATGACTACTTATGAATTATGATCCCTACAATTAGATCTAATCCACGTTGGTCTGGCTATATTCCATACTACACTTGCCTTTAAGACACTCGGCTGTTAAAAAATCCTACCCAAAAAGCTGAAAAGAGATGTAAAAAAAATACTCGACCAAGCGACAGAAGAACGACATCGAAGAGCTTATGGACAAGGTCCGAATCAACGATTCCACTAATTCAAACGGGCCCGGTTTGGATTATCAATTACGCGGGTAAACGAGCAAGTAAACAAGCCATAAACAAAGCCGAAGCCCTTGTATAGGAACTTACCGTCGTGCAATAAAGAGCGCAGATAAACAAAGGACGTAAAGTTTCGTCTAACAACTTAAAACGGGCACGGTGGGAAAAAAATCCTACGAATAACTAATGTTTTGGCGAGCTCGAGCTCGTGTTTCTACTCTCGACTCGCCGTCATGTTTTTCATAAATCTGCAAATAAATTACACCGGCCAGTACTGCTGGAAATGCTTTTAATATTACTCATCGAAAACCTACTCATACATAGGAGGCGGAAAATGAACATTTTTTCCCATTTGGGTTTTTATCGTAGGATGCAAGAGTGAGGAGTATTCGCATAGCCGTCGTCGTCGTTATACAATAAAACAATTAAAAATAACTTTTCCTAAGCTAAGTCGATTTCAAATAGTCTGACAACAAAAAAAAAGAGGCAAGAAACCGACCTATTCTCTAGTTCGAGAAAAAAAATCTTTCAAGCGTATACTTCACTTATATGCAATTTCTCTGTATACAATTCCCTAATCGCTCGCTGACCATTATGAACATAAAAGCTTGGGTCCGTTTTGGATCAAACTTTTACAATATTTTTTCAACTTGGAGAACACCTTTAGTGATATAGAAGGCGAGAACGCGAGTATATTCAAAATAGTGCCTTCGAGGCCGACCAACAATTAGAAAAATATATAGAAACGAAGCCTAACAATTCTCAATGATACACTTCACCCCGTATACGTATTTCTTTTTTATACTCGTATAATGTTTTATAAAATGATTGAAAGATTGAACAGCGCGCGTCTTAAGACTAAACCTTTCAATATTTTATTGAAATACGCTCAGCGGGGCACATTTATCATATTTTCATTTAATAACTTGAAATATAAGAGACGTCGCCATTATCCCTCGACTGTATATTTATATCGTAAACATATCTATCGCTTTAACGTATTTTTTTTTCACTTATAATTGCTTTAGATTTTTTACCCCAACTTTTTTTCATTTTATTTCCAGACAAATTACACTTCATTTTAACGACACCACCGATAATGCTGTATCTTTTTACTCGCGAAGGAGCCAAAAAATGAAGCAAAAGCGCCGGAGAAATTTCCAGAATTTTAATAGCTCGTGTATCCAAAAATATTTTCTTGAAAGTTGCTTATTCGGATATAAAACTTTGCACTATAAATACGAGTTACCGGTAATTTTTAGTTAAAATTAATTTTACTCGCATATCAACAATTTTTTAAGAACTCGATCTTCGAATAATGAAATTGAACTCGTAAATTCAACTTCAAAAGGTATAGCAATCAGGCCTCTACTTGGGAAGCAAATTTTTTCCATAATTTCTCTTGAAAAAATTAAACTGAGAAAAAACTACCTATAAAATACATTTTTTGACACCTAATCAGAGATAGGGATAACCTAGGAAGCTGAAATTTGTAAACTAAAAATTTCAAGGAATTTCATAATTTTGAGCCTTTGCTAGAGGCTGCAGTCTGAACAAAAAAGGGGCGTGCCTAAAATTTGGACTTCAAAAATGAAAGACCCCAAAAGGTGCATTGGTGATCTATGAACTCCACATATACGAAACTTAGACCACCTAAGCCATTTGGTTTGTGCTGTAGGCTAGTCTAAAAATAATAAGATTTTTTTTATTTTAAAAATTTTTAATTTTTTTATTTTGACGAAATGATATTTCTTCATTTTTAAAAAAGTGGGATTTTTTTATTATAAAAAAGTAAGATTTTTTCATTTTGAAAAATGTAAGATTTTTTCATTTGACAAAAATGTGAGATTTTTCTATTTTAAAAAGTGAGAGATTTTTTCGTTTTGAAAAAGTGAGTTTTTATTTTTTCGTTTCAAAAAAAGTGAGATTTTTTCGTTTCAAAAAATTGAGATTTTTTCATTTTAAAAAATGTGAGATTTCTTTATTTCGAAAATGTGAGATTTCTTCATTTTAAAAAATGTGAGATTTTTCTATTTTAAAAAGTGAGATTTTTTCGTTTTGAAAAATGTGAGATTTTTTTAATTTAAAAAATGTGAGATTTTTTATTGTGAAAATGTGAGGTTTTTTATTTTAAAGAATGAGATTTTTTCATTTTAAAAAAGTGAGATTTTTTATTTTAAAAATTAGAAATTTTTTTCATTTTTAAAAATGAGATTCCTTTATTTTTCAAAGGTAGCTAGATAATTAGGGACTGAACGCCTAAAAAAGAAAATTAGGATTTTTCTACAAACAATTAGGTAAAAGATTTTCTTTTTCCAAGAAATTAAAAAAAAATAAAAAATCTCCGAAAAACTCGAAATTGCTTTCCAGAAGTACAGTCTTTTACTTAAGTGGGTACCTATACCAAAAATTGAAAGATTTTGAAAATATTTTCAACGCTTGATATTTTCATACTAAAAATGAAAATTACCTATTTTTATTCCAAAAAACTGAAATAGGTAGGTAAGTGTTTTTTTTAAATAGGCAAAATACTTATTTGAATTTTCTTTCTTCAAGAAACGAGAGAAAAAAAACCTGAAAAATTAAAAGGCGCTTCCTCTCGAAAAATTGAAAGCTTTTGTAGTTTTTTCATCAATTTTTTTTTTCACTTTTAAAGAATGAGAAACTTTTTACATCGAACTCATAGATTTTTTCCCGCAATTTTTTCTACAGAAAAAAAGGGTACTCGTTTTTTTAGTATTCTTTTCAACTTGAAAAAATCAATCTTTTTCCGCACATTCCAAAAAAATATATAAAAGGTTAGCCTTAATTTTTATTCCATGAAAATCCAGAATTTTTTCTCCAAAAAATTAAAAAGTATCATTATTCTAAAAAACTTGTTTTTGTTTTTCTTCTTCAAAAAATTGGTATTTTTCCACTATGAAAAGAGAGATTTTTATCCTAAAAAAATAAACGATTTTTTTTCAAAAAGTTGAAAGATTTCCTCCAAGAAATGGAAACATTAGGCACTTTTCCAAAATTTAGATTCTTTTGCCTTTTTTTTTTACTTCAAAAAATTAAGATATTTTTTTATATTCAAAAAAAAAATCAGATTTTTTTGTGGAAAAAGATAGTTGTACCAACGCAGACACACACTTGACTCAGCCTGCAAATAAGCATTCAATGTTTAGAAGTCCAAAAATATGATGAAAAGTGATCCCATCCCTAATTTATAAACCAGAATCTAACGCAATAGACAGAGACACCATTCTTGAAGAAGAAAAAATCGCCTAAAAATGACTAATTAGACGAGTATAAATCAGTGCTTGTATAAATAAAAAAACTGGGTCAGTTTAAAATACTCCATTTTCCTCCTAAGATATTTTAATATTTAAAAATCTGTAAAACATAAAAAAATTACCAAGAGATCGTTTATAAGACCTGGGATGGATTGGGAAAGTGGAGAAGAAAACAAGACAATCCCAAGCGTTTGGAATAACGGTGTAAATTATAACATTGATAGCGATTCGTTTGTTAATATTTGGTAACATGCTCTCTGCTGGGATTTCGGTATAAGCAAAATATCTATTACCCTTGCCGAGATCAAATGGAAATTTCTCTGAGTACGGCTGTGCTGTGTTTTAGCTCGACACGAGTATCCTACGAGTTAATTTTATCAGGTAGTTTTGGCTGGTTCGCCATACTGCTCCCGCTTTTCGACCTAATTTCGTTTTTACATTAAATTCGTGACTTGGGCGACGTCGAATAAGACGACCACTTCGGCCTAAATTCAATCGAGAAGATGAAATTTTTGAAAAATTCACCCGAATAAATGTTCAATTTGTTCGGCGATACTTGCAGAGTATTACGTAGGTATAATATGGCGATCAGCTCGCGAGTAGAATAATAAATATTTCAAGGGTGTTTTCTTGGGTATTCGGTACCTTTTGTGATCCTTCTTCGTTGAATTATTCTGTTCTGGGCAAAACATAAATTAGCGAATAGTTGATTTGAAAAAAGAAAGAAAGAAAAGGAAACGTGAAAACTTTACTGCAAGAAGGTAGAATCTGCCTTGTGTCTTTAAAAAATAGTCAGATTTTTGATTTCAATTTTTAAGTATACTTTGTCAGATTTTCTAATTTTTGGACTTTTTTCATTTTTTTAAAAATTACCTGATTTCAATTTTTCAACTTCTATAGTTATTTATGTATTTTCAACTTTACTCGATTATACTCCAATTTTAGTACCTAGTTACTTGGCTTTTAACTCAAAATTTTAATTTTCTCAATTTGTCAAATATTCTAATTTCACTCAATCTGATTCAACATTTAGGTATCAAATTATTTACAGCTTTTTATTTATTTATTAATTTTTTGAAATTTGTTTAAATTTATACTCATTGAAGTACGGTCATATTAGGCGATTTTTTGAAATTTTCGATTCCAGCTTTTCTCAATTAGTATTTTTTTCAATTTTTATATGTACCTACTTAATTCGCCTGATTTCGAATTCAGGACTTATAAGTTTCTCTTTATTTCAGTTTCATTTTTTCAAATATTTTTGTTGATTGTTTTTTCTATAAATTTCTACCAATTTTACCTGATTATTATTTTTTGTAGCCATTGTTCATTTTCATAAGTATTTCCAATTTTCAGTTTTCCCCAAATTTCTATGTTTTTCATTTTTATTCATTTTTCAGTTGATTTTAATCCCCTTTATCTTTTTTTTGAATTTTTTTTTATTTTCCCAATTTTCTCATTTTTGTTATGCTTGAAACATTTTTTTTTTTTTTTTTTTTTTTGGTTAGGTAGGTACTTTTTTAATTTACCTAATTTTGATTTTATGATTCCTAAAGTTTTTTTAATTCTTGAGATTATGACATTTAAGGACGGGGGCTTGTTTTGGAACATTTTTTGTTGAATGCATAGCGTTGATTAGCGGAATTTTCTAAGACCTTTGCATGACGTCATTTTGATTTTTCACCTATGAAGTTTTGAAGAAAAATTGGAAAATAATTTCAAATTGTTTCTTTTTACAAAAAAAATTAATTTTTGATCTTTGAAAAATAAAATGCATAGAGTTCTCAAAAAAAGAAAATTATTTTCATATTGCATTTTGATTGTGTCATTTTGTAGAAAATGTTGGTAGATTTTTTGGAAAATTACAAATTTCAAGGTCAAAATTGGAGAAAAACGCGATTTCTACTTCATGCCCCGTTTCTAGGAAAACTATGCAACCCACAAAACTTTTTCTTAGAATCTTTTTTATTCAGGGGAGACTGGTCTATAATTTAACGAGAGGGTTTTGCAAAATTCGTACTTTCTCTCCCATTTTATGAAACCCTCTCATAGTTTTTCCTCGGAAGTATTCCGGTCGACTCGAAAGAAATAGTCGACAAATTAAAATTTTGCAAAATCCTCTCGTTAAATTATAGACAAGACTCTACTGAATAAAAAAGATTCTAAGAAAAAGTTTTGTGGGTTGCATAGTTTTCCTAGAAACGGGGCATGAAGTAGAAATCGCGTTTTTCTCCAATTTTGACCTTGAAATTTGTAATTTTCCAAAAAATCTACCAACATTTTCTACAAAATGACACAATCAAAATGCAATATGAAAATAATTTTTTTTTGTAAAAAGAAACAATTTGAAATTAGTTTCCAATTTTTCTTCAAAACTTCATAGGTGAAAAATCAAAATGACGTCATGCAAAGGTCTTAGAAAATTCCGCTAATCAACGCTATGCATTCAACAAAAAATGTTCCAAAACAAGCCCCCGCCCTTAACATTTAAAATGTTCAATTTTTAGTTGATTTTAATTCAATATGTATTAATTATTGATTTTTAATTTTTTTGAAGTTTCCTAAATTTTAGTCGATATGGATAAATTTTTCCATAAATTCATTTTCGTTCTTTTCAATTTTCATTTTTCATTTTTTTTTTCTGTATTAATTATTTTTTCTAATTTTCAGCCATTCCGCTGATTTTTAAAATTTTAGTAGGTAGATAATTCACCTATTTTTTCCTCGTTTTTGTCGATTTTTCGATGAATAATAAAAATTTTAAAATTCGCTTTTTAATTTTAATTTATTTAAACATTTTCAATTTTACTTAATGATTCAACTTTTACGTTAATCGTAAGTCGTTTTTAAATTCCACATTGAGTAATTATTTTTTAATTTTACCAATATACCAACTCTTCCAATTTAGAAAAAAAAAATTAGCTAATTAAAAAATATATATTTTAAGTATAGTTTTTGAATTTTTTTCATTTCTGTGAATTTTTCTGATTTTTTGGTAACTTTTAATTTTCCTAATTTTGATTTTCATTGATTTTCAATTTCACTCAATAAATCAAGTCTTAATCGTGTTGAGTCCGGCTTCAATTCTTTCCAATTTTTCCTACATTTTTTATTATGCAAGTAAGTACTTAAGTTTTTCCTATTTTACTGAATTATTTATCTTTTCTAGCTTTCATTCAATCAATTTTTTAATTATTTTTTTTGTAATTTTTGTAATTTTTGAGTCAAGTATTTAATTTTTAATAATTTTAAAATTTTTTGTCATTTTTTCAATTTCATCTAATTAATTATTTCTTAAAATTTCGACTGAAATGAATTCATTTTCTCTAAATAGGTACCTACCTATATAATTTTTCCAAGAATTTTTATACAATTTAAAATTATTTTTTCCAAGTATGCAAATTTTTTGTTATTTCTTTGATTTTAAATCTATTTTAAAATACATAAGTGTATAACAGGTCGATTATTTTACTCCTCCTACGCTAACTTTTCGATATTTTTTGATATAACTTCAAATCTAATGAAGCTAGATAAAAGTTAAATAGTAGCACGTTCGAATCGGTTCAACATTTCTTGACAACTTCCCCTAGAAATTAAATTTTCAACATTACTAGGTTGTCCCCAAAAAAATTATTTGCGAAAAATCGCGAATTCGCAGTTTTTACCGCCTCCCCCCCCCCCCTTGCAATTTCCAACCTAATGAAGGTATAGAAAAAAATTGAAGAGCTTATTAAAATCAGCGTAACATTCTTGACCATTTAACATATAACTTTAAGAAATAAGAGTACGGGGTAAAATAAACTCAGATAGGTAAAAATAATCTGGCCGTTACCTTTACATACTTAATTCTGAGCCAGGTACATGTTTTGCTTATATATAAGATGTAATATATCTAATTTGTTTCTGTTATTTTCGGTAGGGGAAGGCATACGAGCCCTAGTACATATTTTGGCAAATGATTTACGTGGAAACTTTTAAAATTCTTGCCCGAAGTTCTTATTTCTTATGGAAAAATTTCGCGAGACTCTGAGCTAAAAACTTTCCAAAAATAGTACAGAGAATGAATAAATATAGCGCAACGAACCCTTTTACGAAATTTAAATTTGAATTATAATATTTCTATTATGATAAAACATCAAAAAACACTTTTTATCGCCAATTTAAATAACAGAAATTCAAAAAAAAAAAATTACTGTAATGCTACTTATTTTTAATAATGTACCTACGAGAACTCGATAGGTGATGGAATTAAGTACCTAATACCTATTCGAGGTATACATGGTGAGCCGATTTAGTTTCCCGCCCTTAACGAGATAGCTCATGTCAGTATCCGTCTACAAAAACTATAAAAAGTTCATATATGTAAATGCGCGAAACCGCTAATAATTTCTTTTGATGCTCGGCAGAAAACTATCATCGTTAGAGAAAAATTTTTCAGACAAAAATTGTTCCTCGTTTAATTTCCTATCGAAATGTTCCTTTACATTTTTTTGTAATTCTTCACTGGAGAAAGTTATATGTTTCATTTAGGAACGAAAAATTTTTATACATTTTTTTTCTGAAAAATAAAAAAAATTATACTGAAGCAAACGCATAACTTCTTCCAGTGAAAAATTGCAAAAAAAATGATAAGAAACATTTTGATAGAAAATGAAGTGAGGAACAATCTTTGTCTGTAAAATTTTTCTCTAACGATGATAGTTTTCCTAAAATTATTGAAAATATAAGTTGAAAAATATGTTTTCTTAAAATTAGAGTTTTGTTGTAATTTTTGATTTTCAGACTAGGTATATGAAAAAATGTTTCATACAAAAAAATTTCCAATTTAAATTTCCAATGAAAAAGTACCTATTCTTTGAATTTTGCTCTCAGACACGTTGTTGAGAATTCTATTTTGAGCACTTCGTCGGACCAACATTTTACACCCGTCAACTTCAGCCTCCTCGTTAAAAAATTGTAAAAAAGTGAAACCGAAGAGAGAAAAAAAATGAAATATAAATTCGTCCTTTTTCATCAAACATGCATCGGAGCGAAATTTGAAAAAAAAATAGTAACTTAAGTAACCTAAAATTTCAAAAAAAGTAACCAAAATTTTTCCATTGCCACTCAAATAAACCGTTTTTTTCAACATTTTTGTTGATTTAGACGTTTTGCAATTCCTATAAAATCAAGGGCAAAAATTTTGAAAAACTTGAAATTGTTAATGAAAAAATATCCATTTTCTGTGTAATCTAATCATGATGAAATTATAGTTTGATCGTTAGCTTAATTCGTTTCCAATTTTTAAAATTTAAATTTTTACGTTATAGGAAATTCCAATTTTAAAAAAAATTTATCTAACCTTCTTCAATTTGAGTTCAATTTGTAAAAAAAAGTCAATTTTAAATTTTATGTTTCCCAAGTTTTTAAACTTAAAAAAATCATTTGTTTTGGAACAGTTTTCAGTTTTCAAATGATTTCAAAAAAATGTCAATTTTTGAAAAATTTTCAATTGCAAACAATTGTTTATTTTTTTTAAATTCTTTAATTTTTAATTTTTGAAAAATTTTTGCCTTTTCGATTTTTTTATTTTCCGAACAATTTTCAATTTGAATTTCAATTTACGAACAATTTTCAATTTTAAAAAAGTTTAGTATCTAAAAAGTTTTGGTTTAAAAGAAATTAAATTGAAGTTATCAATCTTCAAATTTTCAAAAATTTTGATTTCTAAAAAAATTATGATTTTTGAAAACTTTTTAATTTTAAAAAATAAGTACTTGTTTCTAAAAATAAGTTTATTAAAATAAAAAATTCCAAATTTATAAAAATTATAATGCCCAAATCATGAGTTGAAAAAATTTCAATTTTTGTGTGGTTTGCAGAATGAGTAGGTACAAAAAATTATTCATTTTTAAAAGTATTCAATTTCCAAAAAAAAAATCAATTTTTAAATTTGTAAAATTTCCAATTTTTTAAAATTTTAAAATTTTGGAACGTTCTTCTTATTTAAAAAAATCTAATTTATGAAGACCTTCAAGTTCAAGAGCTGAGACAATTTTTTTATATTTCGTTTTTGAGAAGTTCTTTATTCTACATAATTTTAAGTGATAATTTTCAATTTTCAAACACTGTTTTCAAGCTGATAAATTCTCATTAAAAAAAAGTTTTTAGTGAGAAGCCCGAGCAGCACAATCGACAAATTATCGAAATAAAAAATCGACAGAATATCGAATTCGATAAAGTGTCGCGTTAGTTCCGCATAAATCGTGAAATTATCTTTCGATATATAGATAGATTATCGACGAATTATAGTTAGCAAAAATTTCGAGATTATAGTAAGATATTTTATCGATAATATATCTATAATATCGAAAGATAATTTCACGATTTAGGCGGAACTTTTGCGACACTTTATCAAATTCGATATTCTGTCGATTTTTTATCGATTTTTTATTCCGATTTTTCGTCTTTTACTAGCTTTTTTCTATAATTAAAAATCATTAATTAGCATAATTATTGCATTAAACTATGCCTAAACACATTATTCATGTTACGGTAAGAGGATCATTTCAGAAAAAGTCAAAAAAAATTATAAAAAATCTGCCACCCGTGGGGCTTGAACCATCTACCTCCTGCACGGTAATCCTCTTCCTTAACTACTATGCCATATCTTATCGTTGAGGAATTAGCAATAAAACGCTTATAATAGGCAGTTTAGTACTTCCAGACGTGTTGGACTTAGAAAAATTTTCACCAATTTGGAAATAATTTCAAATATCGTCACAAAATCGTTGAAAAATCGTTCGACAAATTTCAGATTATTTGTCGATAATGTAGTTTCAAATATCGCCACAAAATCGTTGAAAAATCGAATTCGAGGAATTTCATATTACGTGTCGATAATATAGTTTCAAATATCGTCATAAAATCGTTGAAAAATCGAATTCGAGAAATTTCAGATTACGTGTCGATAATAAAGTTTTAAATATCTTCACAAAATCGTTAAAAAATCGAATTTGAGAAATTTCAGATTATTTGTCGATAATATAGTTTCAAATGTCGTCAAAAAATCGGTAAAATATCGAAGTCGAGAAATTTCATATAATCTGTCGATAATATAGTTTTAAATATCTTTACAAAATCGTTAAAAAATCGAATTCGATAAATTTAATATTCTTTGTCGATAATATAGTTTCAAATATTTGCACAAAATCGGTGGAAAATCGGATTCTATAAATTTAATATTCTTTGTCGATAGTATCGTTGACGAATATCGTCCTAAAATCGTAATACTATCGAATTCGATAGTTTTTAGATTTTTTGCCTATAAAATCGTACAGCTAAATCTGTATAATATCGTGAGAACATCTATAGATTTTCAAACGATTTTTTATCGATACGTTACATCTTCCGATATTATCGATCGAGTGTGCCGATCGGGAGAAATCTTTTTTATTATTCTTCGACGAAGAAACCTGTAATTCTTCTGAAAAAATTTCCAATTTTTTTTTTAGTGGAACTTCGATTTTTTGGACAAAAAGGCGTTCATTTGTAGAGAAAGAATCTCTCAATTTAAAAAAAAATCTTATCTCTTACCTATTAGGTACTTTTTTTTTTTAGTAAAAATGTGGTTCTTTTTTTCCTTGTTTTTTGTTTCAAGAAATTCTCTTATTTTTAGAGAAAAATAAAATCTTGATTCTTTGAGAAAAAAAAACTCAATTTTAAAATCTCATTTTTAAAAGAAGATGTAGGAAATGATTTTTTTTGTTTATTATTTTTTTAATTTATTAATTTTTAAATAAATCTTTCAATTTTTTTGAAATTTACATAAAAATTTGTAGTTTTGAAAAGAAGGAAGATAAACGTAATTATTATACAGTGACCTCTGGCGGGCACACGTTGAACAAAAAAACTGCCAAGTTTTTTTTTCAATTTTAAAACGTGTTTGAAGAAATTTTGAATTTTAAGGGAAGTTTTGTATTTTTCATTCGAATTTTTGACGAAATAGTAACCAAAATGGGTAAAAAAGTAACTAAAGTAACCTTGTCGTAAAAAAAGTAACCAAGTTACTAAAAAGTAATCGTGCTCCAATGCATGATGATCAAACGACAAAAATATCGAACTCAACTAACTCTACCATGATAAACACCCGAAAAAGGCAGCGAAAATTCTCCCGCCCGTCGATATAGTAATTTGAACATCTTAAAACGAAAATTTCCAATCGCAATCGGTAAAGAAAAAAATGTGGAAAAACTTCAAAAAACCAAAGCAACTTTTGGCTGTCGTAACAACTTGAAACTTTTTATCACTTGTAAAAAAACGAAACTTTTCAAAATTGTGTTTTCGTCGAACGAACGTCGATATGGCTCAACTCGAACACGACTGCGACCCTTATTTTGAGTAAATCCTCGACTCGAGGTCCGATTTGTACTAATAAATTAGATTTTTTTGGGCGAGAAAAACATCCACACTAGCACCTTTTTCTGTGTCGGCCGACTGAAGCGAACGATGGGCGATATGCGACACGACGAGGACGATTTCGAGTTCGATATTAATTTAGAAATGGCAAAAAATAGGGCATTTTAATTAAAAATTCTCATTTAAAAACTTTGAAACAAACACCCTCCGCTAAATTAAGATTTGCGTCCCGAGTTCGGTTTCTGATTGTGTTATAATCCGGGTTCAATGTATTTTTTATTTATTTCGTTAAAATGAAATATTTTGACAACTGCACGAGAGAGACGAGAATGACGCCGATGTCGAACCCGAAGAAATGGAGCATGGAGCACCGAAGCTCGAAGCGGGGCTTTGCAAGAACAGAATGATATCGTCGACGTTGGCTTTGGCTTTGCCTTTGCCGTTCAGTTGGTTTTTATATAATGAAATTTTACAACCGCCGAAGAGCTCTTTTTGCGTTAACTTAGAGAGCGGAAGACGACGCGACGGGTACGATCGAAGGAGACGCAGACGCCGGCGAAGTTAATCATATTTTATACGCTTTAATTAGTCACTTCAAAGGTACCCCGTTTAACAAAAGCTCATATTCAAAAGTGGAATGCCTATTATAAGGCGAATAAAATTCACTCGGATGTGTAATAGAGAGTAGATTGATAAAAATGCGCTAATTAAATCGCGTAATACGATATAGAGTCGGCAAAATTCGCCTCTTGCGTGCGCCTAGATAACTATACGTACGTGCGCTTTTAAGCAGGTAATGCGCTGGAAAATAAATGACTGACGTTGGAAGCGCGATTACCATAATGAAAGAGTAAACAATAAAAACACAACCAGCGAAACGGTACCGGTATGTAAATTATAGAGAGATGAAGATATGACATTCGACTCGACGAAGTTGACGACCCAGCTGCAAAATTTTACAAACTCCTTAGCGAACATGAACGCCAACGTCAAAGAGCCGAGCAGGAAAAAAGAATTACTTTGGAGTCAATTTTCAATACTTTACTTTTTATGTGACCTATACCTTGGAGCGATATGAGGGAGGAAAAATAAAGCAAGTGCGAAGAGAAGGAAAACCTAAACCAATTTCAATTTATAGGTTTAAAAAAATCATTAATTTAACTTTAAAAGGCGATGCTTCGCCAAAACACCGCAATAACTGCCGAAGCAGCGGAAAGTGGAGTTCGAGGGGTCTCATTTTCTTCTTCGACTGTTTTCAAAATTCAAAGACGTGGAAATACCTATGTACCAAATGGGAAATTTTGGTTATCGTGAATTTACTTACCTAATTTTTAATGAAAAGAAGAATTAATTTCTTTCTGTTCATCGCTTTGCAAAATATTGGTCGCGTGTTCAGTTTTAATTCCAAGAATAATCATCAATTTTTTTGAAATGTCATTTTGTTACATTTTGAGGAGAAAAACAATTTTTTCAAATTTCATTGAAACCTGCAAATTTTGTTAACCCAAAAATTTTTGTAAATTTTGCTAAAACGAAAATTTTTGCAAATTTTTTGAAAATTTTGCTAAAATAAAATTTTTTGTAAATTTTGCTAAAACGAAAATTTTTGCAAATTTTGCTAAAATAAATTTTTTTGTAAATTTTTGTAAATTTTGCTAAAACAATTTTTTTTTTGGAAATTTTGTAGAGAAACAATTTCTAAAAATTTTGCCAACATACAACGTAAAAAAAATTCAAATTCAGTCAAATAAATTACACGTATTTTTTCCTGAAAAATGTTGTCGTAATATTATATAAAATTAGTAAAATTGTGCTACCTATCGTAAAAAAAAGTCAAAACACAAATTTTACAGTTTGTTCAAAAAACACTATAGGTAGGCTAGGTACTTCTATTTTTTTCAACACAACTTTTTTTTGGTATACCTATTTTTTTGTAACATTTATCTTTTTGAAATGATGATAAAACTCAACTTTTTAAAATTTTGTCGAAATACGCAAGTAAAACTTTTTTTAAAATTTGGAAAACACAAAATTTTTAAAATTCTATTCAAGAAAGAAATTCTTTGCGTAGAGACTAAAGAAAACACGATTTTCAAAATTTTGTTGAAATATAAACTTTGAAAATTTTGTCAGAATCAAACTTTTTTTAAATTTTAACAACACAAAATTTAAAAAATTATATAATTATTATATTTAAGTAGATAAGTTTTCTTCAAAATGATTTCTACAGCAAATTATGTTCAGACATTTTTTTTTAAATTTCCTTGACACCAAATTTTTATAATTTTACCAACATGAAAACCCCATGTTTTTTAAAATTTTTTAAAATATTCAATATTAGGACATAGGTATTACCTATAGATTTTTTTAAAAATTTCTCTTGACCCAAATTTTTGAAAGATTTCTAAAAATAACTTTTTTCAAGACTTCATAGAGAAACTTCTTCAATTTTTTTTGTGTCAAAAAACAATTTTTTCAAATTTTGATCAAATCAATTCTTCAAAAAAAAATTAAAAGATAAGTAATTTTTTCACATTTTAGCGAGAAAAAACCTTTTTCCGATACTCTATGACATTTTTTTAAAAAATCAATTTTTTTTTCAATATTTCAAAGAACAAATTTTTGATTGAAAAAAATTTTAAACGTTTTTTCAATTTTTTTCAATACTTTACTAAATTTTTAAATTTTTTTAAAATCCATTAATGAATAAAAAACAAAATTGTTTCAGGTTTGAAAAAAATCAAAGAATTCACTTTGTGTAAAAAAAAGAGCAATGACAACAACCACAGCATCGAAAATTTATTTAAAATCTATGGCATTTAAAAAAAAATTGTAGGTAAGAAATTTCTTCAAAACTTTTCGTTGGAAATTCAAAAAAAAAAATTTTGTGAAAGGAATTCAATTTTCTTTTGTCCTTTCAAACTTATTTCTACAAATAAATTTTTACATCAAAAAAATTATTTGAAAATTTAAAAAAAAAAATTTTGCCAATTGGGTCAGAGTGGAATTTTTTTTGATGACTGAAAAAATGATATTTCGTGAAGAAACTTTTCAATTTTTCGAAAAACATAAATTTAAAAAAGGAACAATAACAACAACAACGTTGAAAAATTGTTTATACCTAATTTACTGCATTAAAAAAACACTCTTTTGCAAATTATTTTTTCAATTGTTTGAGAAGGGTTTCTTCAGAATTTTCGGTTGCAAATTCAAAAAAAAAAAAAAAAACTTAAAATTTCAAAAACTCGAAAAATTTATTATTCGAAAATCAATAAAAATATTATTTTTGTCATACTGACTCATTCTAGCATGAAAATTGAAATTTAATTACAGAAGTGAATTCTGGGCGAAAATCCCAATATTTCGAGTACCCACATGGTACAGCAGAAATAACGAAATAATTTCGGTTAACGTAACAAAAAGTGAAAAAATTTCGTTTATTTTGAATTTTATTTAGGAGCATTTTTGAAAATTGAGTAATCAATACAAATTTTTTCACCCCTCTTTATAAAAGAAATTCAAGGAACAATAAACACATTTTCAAAAGAAGTAAAATCTACTCACTCAAATACAAAATTTTATCAAGTTTAGTATTACACTCGAACAAAGAAATAATTTAAAAAAAATTATTTAATGATAAAAATGTTTCTAATTTTTTGGAATTTTCTGACATGTTTTTTCCAAATTTTTAAAGAGCACTACTATTAAAAAAACTTGAAAAAATTCAATCCAGTCGTAAATTAATTATTTTTTCTGATAATGAACAAAGTTCACATACAAAATTTCTCCCAACTTCATTTCGCTAAAAAAAATTCAATACCAGTTGTTCCAAACCCTTTTTCATAGAGTCTAAAAATATCGAATTTAAAATTTCGCCAAACTATCAAAATATCTCCAACCTCCTACACGCAAGAAATACCCTCGGAGATATTCAAAAGCTCGCCAAAAAGTCTCTAAATACGTGCAAGTTGCTCACAGTTACGTAAAATACCCCTACGCTATCGGGTATCGGCAATTATAATAAAATCTCGCTCCACTGAAAACTTTAAAGCTACCACATTGAAGGGAGTTAGACTTAGGATAATATTTCAGAAATTACCAATAACAACGGGGTATGTTTATTAAAGGGCACCAAATGAGTACCTAGCTGGCTTTTGCGGCCAGATAATCAGAATATCATTACGTGGTTTAAATAGAGGGGCAGCCATGTCGACTTTAACCACCGACTCCGACACTCTCGCCTATCGATAGGTGATGAATAAACATACAAATATAAGGCCAGTTGAGCTATACAGCTCGGCAAAGTCCTATTAAAAACACACCGTTCGACCAAAAATACCAATAACACCTACGACAATTGAATTCGGGCTCGGGGTGGGGAGAGGGGGCTGCGGGCTGTGAAATTTTCAAATACGCGTATAGAAAGCGTGAGTTGGTGGGCTGGGGCATCCGAGGGTGGGTCTGTGGAGCGCAAATTCATTTAGAGAAATGAAGTTGGATGTCACAGCGGTGGCTTTATCGTAGTATTCGCGTATTAATGAAAATGCCTCCGCTTCTCTGGTCGACCGGAGCTGGAGCGTCCCACCTTGTCAAAATAACAAACAGCAAAAAGGTACCTTTAGCGAAGAGGAAATTCACAAAGGATGATATAGAGATGGCGTCAACTGTTCGCGGTTCACTTCGCCCAGTCATCTGGTATAACCGATATAGCGTATTTGAATTAACGCCATTCTCAAACTCGACGGATTAATACCAAAAGGTTTACATTAGAGCTGCTTTGGTGTCTATAGGTAGCAATAGAAGAACGCCTCCGATCAGGATCGTGCTAACGTCATTTTACTGCATGAAGGATTTGAAATAATTTTCTACAAAAATGAAACTGATGAGATTTAAAGGAAAAGGAGGGGGCCAATTGAAAAATGTTTGAAACGAAAGTTGTAGAATGAAATCTGAAGAATGATTTTAGTCATTACAAAAATTTTGATTGGACCCCTCCCTCTCGTCTAATTTCGTGTAATACTACGTGAATACTTAAATCATTCGTAATTGGAGGAGAGGGAGAGGGTCAATTGAAAAAATTTTCAAACAAAAGTTGTAGATCAAGATCCTGAGAATAATTTTGATCATTACAAAAATTTTGATTGCACTCCTCACACCTCCAATTTCGAATACCAAGTATTTATGTAGTATTGTGATTGTGAAAAATAAAAATTAGAAGAAAGAATGGTCCAATCGAAATTTTTAAAATGACCAAAATTATTTCCTAACAAGGGAACTTCGACAACTCTTCACCTCCGATTGAGCTGAAAGTTGGCTTACTGAAAGAGCATGCCACCCAGACCGCACAACCAAATTTTTAGCTGCCCAAGTTGATTTTTCGATTTTTGGAGAATTTTTGAAAATGGCCAAAACCGCCTACAAAAAAACATTTTTTGAAAAAAAAATTGTAAATTTCAAGATAGGATCCTGAAAATTGGTTTGTACACTAAAGTCGACCCCTCGAGTCAATTGGCACCATTTTCGAAGCGATCTGGAGCCTCCAGGAAAAGTTTACTTTTCTCCAGCGCACTGGAATAGCTCCAGACGGCGCTGTAATTAATTTCGGCAGCTGAAAATTTAATCCTAGCGTTAGTATGATGCCATCTATCGATCGACGTAGTTGAATTCAAAATCCGAGGTGACGGGTTCGCCCGTGTTTTTTTTGACAATTTAAAAATTCTGCATTTTTTAAAAATGTCCAAAAAATCAATTTCTCCAGCATATTACCTGAAACTTCGACCCCCCCCCCCCCCCCCGGGAGTCGATTGGCACCATTTTCAAAGCGATCTGGAGCCTCCAGAAAATGTTGACTTTTGCCGTCTGGAGAGATTCCAGTGTGCTGGAGAAAATTCAACTTTTTCTGGAGGCTCCAGATCGCTTCGAAAATGGTGTCAATCGACTCGGAGGTCGACTTTAGTGTACAGGCCGATTTTCAGGATTCTATCTTGAAATTTACAATTTTTTTTTCAAAAAATGTTTTTTTGGAGGCGGTTTAAGCCATTTTCAAAAATTTGCCAAAAATCGAAAAATCAACTTCGGCAGCTAAAAATTTGGTTGTGAGGTCTGAGTGGCATGCTATTTCAGTGAGCTACATTTCAGCTCAATCGCAGGTGACGAGTTGGCGAGGTTCCCTTGTAATGATCTCATTCTACAAAACTTTTGCTTGAAAATTTTTTTGATTGACCCTCTCCCTCTCCTTCAATTTCATAATACAAGTATTTAACTAGTATTACACAAAATCAAACGAGAGGGAGGGGTCCAATCAAAATTTTTATAATGACCAAAATTATTCTTCAAATATCAATCTACAACTTTTGTTTCGAACATTTTTTAATTGGGCCCCTCCCTTTTCTTTAAATCGTATCGTTCATTTTTGTGGAAAATTATTCCAAGTCCTTCATGCAGTAAGATGACGTCAGGTTGCTGAAGCCATCTGTATTTAGCACGATCCCTCCGATCATGGCCTTTATAGTAGCTTTACCCTTTTATAATTTTTTTCTTTCTCGTTGCGGTATGCCAACGAGTGATTATCGAAAATGATGTTTGAAATAGTAATCATTGGTAACCACTTTGCCACTTTGATAAAAAGCTTTTATAAATATTAACATTTTAAAGGGTAATTCGAGCTGGTAAAAGCGTTATTCAACTAACCAGCAGCGCAGCGTTCAATCAAAAAAGTTTTTTAAACGTTTTCAAATCTTCAAGAAGGTAAGCTCAATGTGTTCTTTGTCTCGCTTTCTCTCCTTCCTTGTCTTTTTTCCTTTCTTTTAAATCTATAAAACATTAGTTTTTACCTTAATGTGGCCGATTTTTTTCTCTCTCTCTTCTTCTTCAAAACCAAAATACTACAATTGCTGATTGATGATTATGGTGTTTTGCGAGCATTCCCCGCAGATAAATGCTACGTTCCTTGAAATTCAAAAGGTACTTGATAAATGGGTTGCTTTTTCCGGCTGCCCCGTCTTTTTTTTTCCTACTCTATGCTGGCACGCCGCAGCCACAGGTCTGCGCGGTACCGTACATCTTTTAAGTAATTTCGTGTAAAGACAAAAATCCTCTGTAATGTAAAACTTGAACAACCATTTGTTGTAGATTTCATCGAGAGTTTTTCGCTGAAGTGGAGAGGATTAATTAAAGGTAAAAAATCTACGTACTTAATGTCGGGCGATTAAATTTGACGCACGAAATCAGCAGCTTTATAGGAGGGAAAAAAACACATTCAGTTTATATCCTTAATGAAACGAATTAAGATAAAAGTTTTTATACATTGGAAAAAAAGCGTTGCAGCTAGATAAGCTGTTTTTTTTTGTGTGCCGAATTTTCTCGGTTTAATGCGGCGTCGTGATTTTTGAGAAGGGAATAATAGAAAAATAATATCATTTTTAAATGTCCCTATGGAGTTTGAAAGAAAGATAAAACCAATTTTTATGGTACATATTTTCAAAATTTCGACGATTTATATCTGTCGTAAATAAAATTATTTAATGAAATTTGAGAAAAAATAATTTCGAGAAAAATTTTGAAAAAGTTCACAACTCGGAAAAAGTTGTAGGTCTATTAGGAAGGAATTGATTAGATTGAATAAATTATTTAAAAAATAAAAATTGAGGTAATCTATTACACAATAATTTTTTAGACCATTTCCCAAAGAAATTAATTTTTCAACATTTATTGGTTGTTTCCAAAAAAAACTTTATTTGAAAAAATCTTGAGTTCGAAGTATTTTTTACCCCTTATGTAATTCCTTACCCAATAATGCTAGAAAAAGATTGAATAGCTCGTTGGAATCAGCTCAAATTTCTTCATTATTTCGCTCAGAAATTAATTTTTCAACATCATAACTTTGAGAAAAAAGTATGGGGTAAAATAATTGGCCCCTTACACCTATATTTCGTAAAAAAATCGAAAGAAACACATTATGAGGAGGGGGAGGGTGTTGAATTCTTTAAAAATGATCAAAATTTAAAAACGTAAGTTTGAAATTTTTTCACATTTTTTTAATTAGGTAGTTTATCATTTTTTTCATTTTATTTGTAAGCAAGTAATTTTAATTTCGTCTTTTCGATTCTTTTTTTTCAATTTTTTGATTTAATTTTTTGATTTTTTTTCTCAAAATATTTTTCCGTCGCATTTTTTTTTTTTTTTTTTTTTTTTTGCAAAAAAATCTGGTTTAAATTTTTAAAAATTGAGTATTCTCAATTGATGATGATATAAAAATTTCTAGAGCAAAGTTGGGAATTTTTAAAAGAAATTACTTTTTTTTTAAAAATAGAAAAATTGAGACATTTTTCAAACCATGTAACTTTTGAGAAATTTTTATCAAAAAGAAATTTTTTAAATTTTCTTATTTTTTGGGAAATCATTTTTAAATTTTTTTTTCACATAGTTTTGTACTCTTTTGTATTGAAAAATTTTTATACCTAATTTTTTTGCAAAAAAATTTTTCTGAAGTACCTACCTAGTACCTACTTAATTATTTTTTCATATTTTTTATTACAATTTTTCATCGGAAGAGTTTTATTGGAAAAATTTGTTTATCAGCTTTTTCCTTTCACTCAATGAATTTTCATTTCTAAAAAAGTTCTTAAAATATTCTATCATTATTTTTTTTTCACTTTATAAAATTTTTTCCACTTTTTCTCTAACATTACTTTCAGATTAAACAGACAATTTCTTGAGAATTTTTTTTTTTTTTTTTTTTTTTTTACTAATCAAAAATATAATTAATATTATAATTACTTAATTAGGTATATATATTTAATTTGTTTCGTAGCCCATTTGGCTGTAATTTTTTACTGTTCTGTGAATTTTTTACGTGAACTAACATCTGCTTACCGACTAGTTTTTTTCAACTCAAAAATTTGAATAAAAATAAAAAAACAAAAAGGCGAAAAATGGAAAAAATGAGTAAATACTTCGGAGTCTTGGAAACCTCGAAAAAATACTACCGAAGTATAGACATTCTAATTTTGTACTAAAATTTTTACCCTCAAGAACAGTGACAATATCACGCAGCCACAAAATTCGCAAAATGGCAAATTTTAAAGAAAAAAAGTCGAGAATTTAAAAAAAATGTAACTTTTCTTGAAAATTCATTTTTGTGATTTAGGGTTGAACTAAAATATCGTTGAAATTTCGGTTTCGAAAATTTTTCAATTTTTTCAAAAAATATTTGTTATAGGTACCTAAATAGGATTTAGGAACAAAAAACAATGCAAACACTAAAAAAATCTTCCTTTGACTTTTTTTTTTTGAAAACGATTTTTCTATAAAACAATTTAGAAAATTCATTAAAAATTTAATTTTGAAAAAAAAAAATTGAAAAAAATTCTCACCCGAGCGGCACACTCGATCGATAATATCGGAAGATGTAACGTATCGATAAAAAATCGTTTGAAAATCTATAGATGTTCTCACGATATTATAAAGATTTATCGGTACAACTTCATAGGCAAAAAATCTAAAAACTATCGAATTCGATATTATTAAGATTTTATGACGATATTCGTCAACGATACTATCGACAAAGAATATTAAATTTATCGATTCCGATTTTCCACCGATTTTGTGCAGATATTTGAAACTACATTATCGACAAAGAATATTAAATTTATCGAATTCGATTTTTTAACGATTTTGTAAAGATATTTAAAACTATATTATCGACAGATTTTATGAAATTTCTCGACTTCGATATTTTACCGATTTTTTGACGACATTTGAAACTATATTATCGACAGATTATATTAAATTTATCGAATCCGATTTTTTACCGATTTTGTAAAGATATTTGAAACTATATTATCGACACATAATATGCAATTTCTCGATTTCGATTTTTTAACGATTTTGTGACGATATTTGAAACTATATTATCGACAAATAATCTTAAATTTCTCGAATTCGATTTTTTAACGATTTTGTGAAGATATTTAAAACTTTATTATCGACACGTAATCTGAAATTTCTCGAATTCGATTTTTCAACGATTTTATGACGATATTCGAAACTATATTATCGACACGTGATATGAAATTCCTCGAATTCGATTTTTCAACGATTTTGTGGCGATATTTGAAACTTTATTATCGACAAATAATCTGAAATTTGTCGAACGATTTTTCAACGATTTGGTGACGATATTTGAAATTATTTCCAAATTGGTGAAAATTTTTCTAAGTCCAACACGTCTGGAAGTACTAAACTGCCTATTATAAGCGTTTTATTGCTAATTCCTCAACGATAAGGTATGGCATAGTGGTTAAGGAAGAGGATTACCATGCAGGAGGTAGAAGGTTCAAGCCCCACGGGTGGCAGATTTTTTATAATTTTTTTTGACTTTTTCTGAAATGATCCTCTTACCGTAACATGAATAATGTGTTTAGGCATAGTTTAATGTATTAATTATACTAATTAATGATTTTTAATTATAGAAAGAAGCTAGTAAAAGACAAAAAATCGGAATAAAAAATCGATAAAAAATCGACAGAATATCGAATTCTATAAAGTGTCGCGAAAGTTCCGCCTAAATCGTGAAATTATCTTTCGATATTATAGATATATTATCGATAAAATATCTTACTATAATCTCGAAATTTTTGCTAACTATAATTCGTCGATAATCTATCTATATATCGAAAGATAATTTCACGATTTATGCGGAACTAACGCGACGTTTTATCGAATTCGATATTCTGTCGATTTTTTATTTCGATAATTTGTCGAGTGTGCTGCTCGGGCAGATCTATTTCATCTGTGAATTTTTTTGGAATTTATTCCCTTTCTTTATTGGAAAGCATTTCTTTGAAAATTCATTTCAGTTAAAGTGTCGTAAAAATCGTAATAAAATTTCAGTTTTAAAACCTTGATTACAAAAAAAAGAAGATAAGACTTGAAACGAAAAAGAAAAAAAAAAGAATTTATCTGAAAAAGAACAAACACAACATATAAAAAATTTCTGTATCAACAATTTTTGATTAAGCAGGGGATGGGGTGGGGTAATGTGTTCTCAGGCATTTAGATTCGAGCCAGTGGAAGAATGTAAATCCATCTCGCATGTCAACACAAATATTTTCATCATCAAAACTAACGATGCCTCCTCCCCTCCTTTCATTGAATTCAAAAGAAAAAGCCAATCTATATGCATTAAATAAACAAGATCTAAATGAATTTCTTGGACCAAAAAGCAAACCTTTGGAAACCTCAAGTTAAAAAAAAAAATTTTTAATTGAATACGAAAATTCGTCTAAAACCCGTTTATATTTTTATAGTTTACATTTTTACTATAATTACTGCACGCGGGAAAAAGAGGTACAAATTAATGAGAACACTTTTTAAAAAGTAGAAATATCTCTTACGAATGGCTGAAGACGAAAAAAAGTTGAATCGTTTTATTAAATTCCGCCAAACACGAGAGGGGGAGGAGATATTAAACCGAAAGAAGACGGGAGGTGGAAAAAAGGGACTTTAATTAAGATCATCAAATACTATAAGAATTAATAAACGCTAAAACAGGACAATTATGCGCTAACAGGGTAAGTAAAACTTTGAGAAAATAATTTTTCGGTACGGTTTCGTTTAGTTAATTTAAAAAATTGATCAACCGGGGTATTTCCGACTTGTCATCGAGCTCTAGTTCCCCAAAGGATAAGTATCAGGGAGGTTTTCTTTAAACAGGATCAATATTTATTGTCAACATCATAACGATAGCATTATTATTAGGTAATAATGCCTTTACACACCGAAGTAGTTAGACAGTTTGGGGCAGATTTATATTTACAAATTGAGACGACATCTTAAGAGAAGCTTTTTAAACGATTATTTTGACTTGTAAATTAGCTTTTTGCGCTCAATTATGTTTGGTAACTGGAGACGAAGCTCGACGTATTTTTTCACACTTATTTATTATGTACACAAAAGCGAAGAAATGTGACATACGAATATTTTAAACTATCTTCCAGCGTAATTCACGTCGCCTGGCAGAGATAAAAAAAAATACTCTCGTCTCGAATGGAAAACACCGTCGAGCCAACAAGGTGTTCATTTTTTATGCGTAAAAGTCTATACGTATTACGTAGATAGAGATACAAAGACATATGCACGAGCAGGAGGAGCAAACTATGTGCAGAGTTTCAATCACGCTGAGAGTGAGAACCCTGTCAATGTCTTTTTCGACTATTTTTTTCTTCGCAAAATTTCCATCCAGGGAGGGGGAGGGGGAGTAATTTCGAACGTATAGCGAACGAAATAGCAATTATTTTCATATGTACCTAATCCGCGTAGGATTTTATTTTATTTTTTTGAATGATAACACAAAGAATAATTGCTTTTTTTGGAGAGATGCTTTTTCTTCAAAAAAGTGAAAAAAAATTTTAATAGGTAAGTACAAAAAGTTGAAAAACACGAGAAATTTTCTCACAAAAAAAATTCTTATTTTCAAAGAAAATTATAACCAAAATTCATAATTTTTTCTCCAGAAATAAAAATATTCTTGAAAAAAAAATTCTGAGTAAAAATCAATACAATTTCAATTTCATACTTCCAATAATTTAGAGATTTTTCCGCAAAATTGAAAGATTTTTTTGCAAAGAAATAAGAGAAGTTTATTCATTTCAAAAAGCTATAAAAAATTTACTCTGAAATTTTTTTTAGAATTTTTCCTCGAACAAGTGAGTAATTTTTTTTCTCCAATAAAGTTGAGAGATTTTTACCCCCCCCCCCCCAAAAAAAAATCTTTCACGAAGCAAAGAAAAATTACTCATAATCGGCCTCAAAAAGAACTTCTATTTTCAAAGAAAATTAGGATGAAAAATCGTGATTTTTCTTTTCCTCTGAAAGTGAATCTTTTTTAATAGTAATAACAACAAGAAGAAAACACAAAACTCGAACTAACAAAATAAAAGTCAATAGATTTTTACTTTTTTTTTAAATGAATTCTTTTACTCCAAAAAATTTATTTAGAAATCCTTGAAACATAATTTTTTGGTATTTTCTTTAAATTCATTTCTTTTTTTAAATTTTCAAATACATTTTTTTTGTGTGAAATTACCTACACTGAAAGAAATTTCCGTTGTAAAAATTACTATTAAATATATTAAAGCTGCAGTAATAGTAGTTCATGCCATGCATATAGTAAATTTTACTATGTAACATAGTAAAATATGTATTTTTACTACACTTTGTAGTCAGATTTACAATAAGTGTTGTAGTACTAAGTACTACATATTATAGTAATTTTAACTAAAAAATCGGTATTGATGCAACTTTAATATATTTTGTAGTAAATTTTACGATACTGTTCTTTCCGTGTAAGTAAAACATTTATATTATAACATACCTACCTACAGTAATTCTTAAAAAATCTATTTTTTCAATATTCAAAGTTTTAGCTAGGTACCTATTTCTTTTTTCAACTTAACAAACAAATTATTAAATAATAATTTTACTTACTGTGAAAACCCGTTTTCAAGAATAATTCTCGAAATTTCAATTTCGCAGCATATTTTTTTTATTAATTTCTAAATTTGAAATTTTTGGTTTCCTAAAACATGATTTTTGAGAATTTTTACATCAGCTTATTTTTTCAAAATTTTGTTCGAACATATTTTTCTCTTCAAAACAAAATTTGCAAATTCATCAAAAATAATAAATAACTAAAAAATAATTGGTTTCTTAATTATTCAAGTTTTCAACTATTTTTTACAAATTTTCTCATCTTGATTTTTTTTTATCTTTCCTAATTTGAGTGTTTGAAAGATTTTTAAAAAATAATCCTCGAAATTTTAATTTCAAGTCAATACATATTTTCCATTTTTAATTTGAAAACTGAAACTTTTATAATTCCTGAAACACGATTTTTGCAAGTTTTTTTTTCAGTTCGATTTTGCTAACACATTTTTTGATAGAAACATTTTTTCTTTTTTTGTTACTGATTCTTGATAATTAAAAAAAAAAAGTATTTCTAATTTTCTTGAAAACAAAATTTTTACTACCTATTCACATAAAAAAATTAAAAACTTCTAAAAAATTTCTTATATTTAATTCATGAACAAATCTTTTTGAATTTTTTTTTCTGATTTGGGCGTTTGGAAGATCCAACACTTTTTTGGACAAAAGTTCCATTTGAGTTTTTAATTTTTTATTAAAATTAAAAATTTCTAAAATATTTTCTTACACCTGAACAATTTTTTCTGTATTTTTTTACCTCTTTATTTTTTCATTGAATAAAATAATTATTGATTTTTTTTTTTTTTTCAAAAAAGCATCATTGCTAAAAAATTTTAAATTTTTATTTTTAATCAAATTTTATGGAAGTTCTAAATTATAAAAAAAAAAAAAATTCTAGAAAAACTACGATTAGGTACAAATCTTCATTGGCACAGTGCATCCTTTTAAATCTGAGTGCCAAAATCCGAAAATTGTAACCACCTCTCATAAAAAATTCTATCAAAATTTGAAAAATTTGTTTCTTGTTCCCCAAATGTACTTTGATTTGATTTTCAGTAATAATTGAACAAAATTTTTTTTAAAGTTTTCCTTGAGAAAAAAAAACTTGATTGAGGAAATTTTGAAAAATTTGTTATACGACGAAATTTGAAAAAAATAGGAAAAAACTGATTAGCTATTTCAAAATTTGTAAGAAAAAAATTGAGAAAACACCTTTCTCGAAAGAAAAACACCGTCTAGCCAACATGGTGATCACTTTTTATGCGTAAAAGTCTATACGTATTACGTAGATTGAGATACAAAGGCATATGCACGAACAGGAAGAGGGAGGAAGCTGTGTGCAGAGTTTCAATCGCATGCTGAGAACCCTGTCAGTGTCTTTTCCGACTATTTTTTTCTTCGCAGAATTTCCATCCAGAGGTAAAAGAAGTAATTTCGAACGTATAGCGAACGAAATGGCAATTATTTTCATACTTAATCCGCGACGAAGTCAAAAAAGAAATACGAAATATTTTTTCCAGGGTACAAGGAAGATATGCAAAGATAGCAGGTAAGAGAAAGATTAAGAAAAATACGTCCTCGAGACGAGATTTAAAAAAGAAGAAAAAAACAATTTCAAAGAAAAAATTTACAACAAAGGTAGTTAGAAAATTGGTCGATTTTGGCAACTCGTTAGATAAACAAGAGACACGCGGTGCAAATATTTTACAATTTTCGAACATGTTTTACTATAATTAAAATCCCTTTCGAGGGGGACGATCACAATGAAACAAAGACTCGAGATAACGACGACAGACACGAAAATAGGACCTTAATTTTCGTAATTATTTTTTTCCTTCTTTAATGTACCTCTACGTGTAGCTTGCTTTCTTTAGACAAAATGAAAACTCACCCTTGCGACATTTCTTTCATAATGAGCTAATATTTGAATAGCAATTGGGAAAAACAAGCTCAGACTCGCCGAGCACGTACTTATATCTTTTTTCCAATTTCATTCATTATGACGATGAAAGCTAAAACTAGACAAGCATAAAAAGAGAATGATAAAGAAAGCAAAAAAATATTTCCAAAATCAAATACACTTGTATAATGAAAATGATTTAGTTTTCAGGTCGTTTAAAACGAAATAAACTCGTCTGGCAAAAATTTACATTTAGAAAAAGAGAGGGTAATTTTATTCGGAAATTCGACTCGAATACTAAAAAATATGAAAAAAGAAAAGAATATCGTCGAGAACAAAAATGAATTCCGATCAAAACAAAGCGACGTAAATGGTCGAAATTTGGCTAAACCGGCTTACGAATGTTTATGTAGGAAAAATCACCACGTGCTTTTTCCTTATCAACTTTCGAGTACATTAAACGTATAAATAACTCACCGGACTCGTAATCGTGTACATCATTAGAGCTGGAAACGTGGTAAAATAAGGAAACGAAAATTAACAAATAAACATTCACAAAATAAACACATTTCGAAAGAAATTTCGAAAAAAACCACCACGCCATGATAAATCTTAGGAATTACTTGAATTTAAAATTTCTAAAAATACGTTCATTTTTAAACGAATGTAACATTTGAAAAATTGCCTTTCGCGCCGAGCGAGCGAGCGAGGATGAAGGAAAGAGAAAAAGTTAAATCAAAATAAATTCTCGAGAAAAGCGTGAAAAAATATAATACACGAACTCGGAGCACATCACATGTGCGACGATGTACGTTTACGGCCGCCGAAAAGAAAAATGAGATAAGCTATATAAACGATAAAACGCAAATTTATAATAGGACGATGTTTCTGTTTTTGGATCGAGCGTGGACGAAGTGAGCCGAGCGTTGCCGAACGTATAGCTACCTGTTTTATAAGCGTTTATCTGTTGGGGGCTCGGTTTGATAAATCTAATCCTAGCTCGAGCGCTGGAATTTGTTGATACGGTTTCGATTCTGCGAGACTAGTCAAATAAATGTAGTTTAGTGTGAATTTCAACGAAAAAACGTTAACAATGGTGAAAAAATAAACCAATATACGAGAGGATCAAATGTTTACCAATTTACCTTTTGTATTTCGTAATTTCGTATTGGGCTGAACTGAAATTCGTTGTATTTGACTTTCCCCACGTCATAGATGGATGTCTGATTCTAGTATCTAACGAAGGCAGGGAGGCAGGAATGCAATTTCTGCGAAATCTTATCTGAACATTCGGGTATTGGAGTTGGGTTTCGAATGAATATTTGTTATCATTACATACAGGGTGTCCCGTCACCAGTTAACACCCCTTCACCAGCGATATAGTCAACTCAAACTAAGCTCATGTACGCATGTTTGCCGACCCTGTGAATTGAAGGGGCAGAGATATGCTGAACTGAAAATTTTTTATTTTCAGTTTTGTTTCAGATTTTTAACCATGCGTCACTCGACAATCGAGATAGGTAGAAAGTTGCACTTTGCGGCGTTGAAAAGGAAATTTTGTGTAGAATTTTTTAGTGGGGTTGATAATTGTATTAGGTGATCAGGGGGGTCTGTACTGTATTGAATATCTAAAAAAAACGTGTCCAAAAATTGAGATTTTTTTGCAATTTTTGAGGAAATCTCAAAAAAGTTTCATCATTTGGTATTATTATTATGATTTTCCTTACATGAAAAAAGTTCGACCTTTCGAATGCCGCAAATCGGACTCTTCTATCTCACTTGGTTAAAAAGTTATAGCCATTTCAATTTCAAAATCAAGACTGAAAAACAAAAAATTATTTTTTCAAAAAAAAAAATTTTTACCGAAATGTTCTTTAATTCATCTTTAACATCGAGTTTCGCTCAAAATTATTAGTTACGATAGGTATCAAGTTCCAAAAATTAAAATAATTGGAAATTTAAAAAAATGAAAAATAAATTGATTTTTTTTCTGTCTCGATTTCGAAATTGAAATTGCTATAACTTTTTAACCAAGTGAGATAGAAGAGTCCGGTTTGCGGCATTCGAAAGGTCGAACTTTTTTCATGTAAGGCAAATCATAATAATAATACCAAATGATGAAACTTTTTTGAGATTTCCTCAAAAATTGCAAAAAAATCTCAATTTTTGCACACGTTTTTTTAGATATTCAATACAGTACAGACCCCCCTGATCACCTAATACAATTATCAACCCCACTAAAAAATTCTACACAAAATTTCCTTTTCAACGCCGCAAAGTGCAACTTTCTACCTATCTCAATTGTCGAGTGACGCATGGTTAAAAATCTGAAACAAAACTGAAAATAAAAAATTTTCAGTTCAGCATATCTCTGCCCCTTCAATTCACAGGGTCGGCAAACATGCGTACATGAGCTTAGTTTGTGTTGACTATATCGCTGGTGAAGGGGTGTTAACTGGTGACGGGACACCCTGTATATATGTAAGTTGATAACTTGATACCCAATGCCCTTGCCCAACTGTCAAATAGGGTGGTCCTTATTTTGAACATTTTCGAAATGCTTGCCAGACCCGGACCCCCTCCCCCGCCCCCGTCAATTGGTTGCATATATGAAGAAGAAAATTACCTATTTTTTATTTTTACTCTAAATGAATTTTTGTGGTCTCGCAGAGCACTCCTTTTTTAAAAAAAATAAAAAAATGTCGAAAAATCAAAATTCAAAAATTTCAAAAAAAAATTGAACAAAATGGTTACTACCTACAGAGACACTTTTACCTAACAAGACCATTTTCGCTGATTTTTTGCATCTTTACTCTCTTTTCTGGGGGGGGGGGGATGAAAAATATCTACCTCTTTTTTACATTTTTTGAAGAAAAAAAATTGAAGTTCAGCAAAAATGAGATTTTTTTGGATTAGTCTTAACCTATACAATAATTATTATACATAGTACACATTGCCTATCAAAAAGAATATTTTTGGTGAATTTTCAACTTGACCTCAATTTTCAGGTACTGGCATTTTCACAAAAATAGAAGCCCCTAAAAATTTGAGATAAAGTTAAAATATAGCTGAAAATGGCTTTTTGTGTGAATAGGTGTATGTTAAGACAATTTTAACCAGAAAAATTAAAAATTCCTCATTTCAGCTTATTTTTATTTCATTCTTTTCAAAAAACACGAAAAAGTGGCATTTTATATGTTCCCTCAGAAAAGGGGGAAAAATGAAAAAATTACCGAAATTGGTCTTGCATGGGTAGTAGTAAGTACCTCCAAAGTGATCATTTTGTTGATTTTTTTTTGTTTTGAAATTTTCAGTTTGGATTTTTTGAAATTTTTAGTTTGGATTTTTTGACATAGGTACTAATTTTTTCAACAAAAAAAGGGGGCTCTGTGAGACCACAAAAATTCAATTGTGGTAAAAACAGAAGATATGTATTTTTTTTTCTTCATAAATATGTAACTATAACCAATTGACGGGGGAGGGGTCCCTCAACAAATTTTAAAATATTCAAAATAATGTACAGTGCAAGTCGTGTCAAGGGTGCTTTGGCACCGTCACCTCTTTTCCCCTGAAAATCATTTTGAATTTTCTGTAAATGAATAGTATGTAGATAGGTACCTGGTACCTATCTTATTTTAATTTTTTTAAGTAAAAAAATGGGAATTTTGGGATAATTTCGTCCCCTTTTTTAATATTTTGGAGAAAATGTTATTTTCATTGGGGAAAAAATCTTTCAATTTTTTCAGAGAAAACAATTTCTGAACATTCTTGGGTTAAAAAATAATGCTTAGCTATCCCAATTTTTTTCTAACGGAAAATACGTATTTCTTAAATTTTTGGAGAAAAAAATCTCCGAATTGAAAAAAAAAATTATACTGGTCTCAATTTTTTGAATACAGATTAAAAATACGCATGTTTCTCATTTTTTTGAAGCAAAGAAATATTATAAATGGGTATGGTATATAAATCTTACAATCTTTTTATGATTTATTTTAAACATTTTATTTGTAAAAAAAAAATATCTGAATTTTGTTCCAAAACTAGTTATTTTTAAGCAAAAATTTTCCATTTTTACGAAACTAAAATGTTGAAAATTTTTTGGCATTTTTCAACCTAGAAAAATGTTGGGTAAAACTGTTTTAAGTTTTTTGAAAGTAAGGCGTGTTTTTACCCAACCCCAATTTTTTCACTCCTAACCTAATTTTTAATACTTACTTACTCAATTTTTTCAGCATTGAAATTTTTCAATTTTGTCAAAAATTAAATTTTTCAACGAATTTTTTGAAAATTCTTATCAAGTAAGTATAATAATTTCGTATGAATAATATTCTAGGAAGGCGTGTGTGAGACTGAGAATAGGATTAAGAAACCAATCTTAAACTAATTATTTTAATAAAACAGCTGATGATTATCTTTTTCGAAACCTACTGATCAGTTTTGAAAATTCTCCTAACATACCTAAGTTGAATAAGTTGCCTATCTGGTTTTGCAAAGTGCAGAGCCAAATTTGGTAACAAATACAAAAGTAAATCTATTACTGTAATTTTGCTGCAAATTTGAGTAATCCTTCTGGAACAATTAGTTATGTAGAGTAAGCAGACCTCCTAATGTCTTATATTCGCCTAATGAAATTGTGCTATTTTGCTTCAGAGTCAAGTAATAATTCTCGAACAGTCTGGTAATAATTCCCATGCCATCATGCAATAATTCCCATACAGTCTAGTAATCATTCCTATTTCTCATACAACTGAACAACTGATTATGGAGAGTAGACCTCCTAACACCTCATATTCACTTGATAAAAATCAAGTTATTCTGCTTGAAAAGTTGGAATAATTCTCAAACAGTCTGGTAATAATTCCCGTGTAGTCAAGCAATCATTGCCCTACTGTCGTGTAATTGTTCCCCAACCATTGATTATGGGTAGTACACCTCCAAACACCTCATGTTCACCTAGTACAATTTCTGTTATTTTGCTTAAAAGTTAGCAGTTATTCTTAAACAGTCTGGTAATAATTCCCATACAGTATGGTAATCATTCCCATACAGTTCAGTAATCATTCCCATCCAGTGTAGTGATAATTCTCAAACAGTTGATTATGGTATGGAGAGTACTAGAGTAGACCACCTAATGCCTCATAATCACCTAATAAAACTTCTGTTATTTTGCTTAAATGCAGTGATGTCAGTAACGAAATTTTTTTTTCCGTTACGGTATTCGTTCCGTTACTGTAACTAAAAATTCTGAATTTCGTTATTAGTTATGTTACTTGGAACGAAAATGGTACCGCCAGGGCCTTGTAACGTTATTTTTTTCCGTTCCGTTCCGGTTTTTTCGTTACAACGTAATTTTTTCCAAAATAGCCAGAAATCATAAAAAAATTGCTATCTTCATTTTTCAATGTAAATTAATAACTATCAAGTCCAATAGAATAAAATAAACATCAAGAACTAAGAAGAAAATAATACAAGTTTGGAGGTGTTGCTACCTACTTTCTGAAAAAATTACGCTGTAACAAAAAAAACCGGAACGGAACGAAAAAAATAACGTTAATTGAAAAAATAACGTTACAAGGGCCTGCCAGTACCATAGTACCTACACATAAGAGTGTAAGTGAAATTAAGATTTTTCAAGAGTTACAACGAACCAAAAGAACATTTTCTGCGGTTGGCAGTGCAGGCAATACAAAAAAAACTGAAAAAAATAACGAAAAAAAGTAACGGAACGTAACGAAATTTTTTCGTTATTTGTTACGTAACATAAAGACCATTTTATTGTAACGTTATTATTTCGTTACACAATTTCTGTTCAAAAATAAAGTTCCGTTACAGTTCCATTACTTGTAATGAAAAAAATTCCGTTATTTTTCGTTTTTCGTTACCGTTATCGTTACGTTCCGGCGTCACTGCTTAAATGTTAGGAATCATTCTCAAACAGCCTGGTAATCATTCCTGTGTAGTCAAGCAATCGTTACCCTACTGTCATGTAATCCTTCCCCAACCATTGATTATGGGGAGTAGACCTCCTAATACCTCATGTTTACCTAATTCAACATCTGTTAATTTGTCTTAAAGTTAGGAGTTATTCTTAAGCAGTCTGGTAATAATTCCCATACAGTATGGTAATCATTCCCGTACAGTTCAGTAATCATTCCCGTACAGTTCAGTAATCATTTCCAACCAGTTAGTTAGGTAGAGGACTAGTAGAGACCTTCTACTGCCTCATATTCACTTAATAATACTTGTGCTTTTTTGCTTCGTAGTGCAGTAATAATTCTGAAACAGTCTGGTAATAATTCCCTTACAGTGATGTAATCATTCCTGTATAGTCAAGCAATCATTCCTATACAGTTTAGTAATCATTTCCAAACTGTTGGTTAAACTGAATAGACCTCCTTACTCTTTATATTCTCCTTATGAAACTTCGGTTATTCTGCATCAAACTTTGGTAACAACTCTAAAACAATATGGCACTCATCCCCGAATGGTCAGGTAATCCTTACTGCACTAGTCTGGTAATCATTCCCTTACAATTTGGCAATCAATAATCATTCTCCATTCCTCCAATAGTTGGTCAAGGTCCCAATACCATATTAAAAGTTGCACGATTTCTTTGCAAATTTGCTGAATTTTGAAAATTGCTCCAACTTTTATGCAAAATTTACTTATAAAAATTTAAAAATGACCATTTAAATTTTTATTAAATTTCAAAAATTGTAAAATTTTATCAAAATTTAAAAATTTATTCATACGTAAGAAGTACCTAAAATTTTTTTTTGAAAAAGCTCTGGTCTGGTATGATAAGGGGATCAAATGATCGTCAGTGGAATTTTCACTCATTTTTTATTTCATGGTTTTTGATTTGTAGTGGTAAAAGGACGATGATTTTAGAGCGAATCAGCGATCCTTGACCTCGCCCCTCCGGACACTGGTACCTCAACGTACGCGACTAGGTAAAGGTAAGTATAGCTTTAAAATTCCATCTCCACGAGTTATTTAGTATGTAGATACAAGCACTCAAGAAAGTGTTATGAAATTTTTTCAGATTTTTTCGACCTCTAAAATGACTTTAAAAACAACTTTTAAGACTTCAAATCGCCGTATCGCCCTGTGAAGTAGGTACATACATTTTTTGGAGTTAGCACTGCGAAAAAAATTGTTCTTCACACTATTTTACAATGCTCATTATTTTTTTGAATTTTTTCCGTTGCTGAAAAGAATTCAAAATTTTCTTCAATTTTGAAAAATTATTAAAATTTCCAAGAGGAGAAATTTCATTTTTTTAAACAAATACTTTCTAATTTTTTTAAGATACTTTTTTCCCTAATTTTTTTGAAATTGAAAACATTATATTTCTCAAATTTTTCCAGAAAAAATACTTCAAAAAAATAAAAAAATGTAAAAAAAATAGGTATGAAACTTTAAAAAATGGATATTTTAAATTATTTAAAGATTTAGCTGATTTTCAAATTCAAAGGTTGATTCCACTTCAAGAATTTACTAATATTTCATCAAATTTTGCAAAGAATTATTGCAAAGTTAGTAATGGAAATTAGCTTTTTTTGCGAAGCGAAGGTTACGTTGGTTATTTTTTTAAAACTTCGCCTATCCACTGATTTTATTGCTATCTACTTTTACAACAAATGCAAAATGGCTAACACTATGTCAGCATGCGATGATAAGAATAATACAATTCTAGCTTCCAGTTAAGCTCGGATGAAAATAACTGGTAGTTGCATTTTGTCACAAACAAAAAAAAACACCTCCGTAATGGTAAACTTGAAAAAAGTACGGTAACATTTTCCGCTTATCTCTACATGATTGAAATAAAACTCAGAACATGAACAAACTTTTTACTTCAAGACTGAAGTGTTGAAAAACACGTGCTAAAAAGTTGATAGATGGGTGTATTTTAAATCTCGTGAATTCCTATGTTTTTCATATCTTTCGAGGTATTTACAAGAGCGTTTGATATTCTAACAGTGTCGTCGTCGCATTCACACAGGCACAGGTAAGCATAAGTATTAAGTACCTATACTCAGAACACCTGGACCATGGTCTGGGTGTTGTAATCCTACAAAATGCATTCGAGATTCAATGCATAAATTCACCATTTATCGATCACTGACTGTTTCGTGTCTGGGATTTTTAAAGAGGCTTACGTTTGTTTAAAAAAAATGTCCGTAAGTAGTGGTGTAGAAGAGCAATTTGTTATTTTCATGAGAAAAAAGGCGTTTTACAACATGAAAATTTCTCGGAAAAATAACCTTTTTCTAGGAGAGTAGGTGAGTTTAATACTTTAAACCGCAAACAGCTATACTTACCTCGAGTAGAATGGAAGCAAGATTTGTTTCCTTCGTAATAGAGAATTTTTCTTTATCTCAATTCTCAACCTAACTAACAAATACTGGGTACACTTATCTATAGCAACTTAAGTACTTCTATTGCGTTTTTGTCCAAAAGTAGCTGATGAAGTAAAAATATTCTAATACTTGATAGTAAAAATGATTGATGTAGGATTTTGGGTACTTGATGGGAACATTAGAAGTATGCCTACAATGTAACTTCTGGACTCCGTATTTATTTCGTATTTTAGTAAAGTTGATAGGTACTTACCAAAAAGTTTATTTTATAAAAGCAAAATAAAATAGTAAAAAAAAAACTGATCAAAATGGAAAAATACTTTTATCCAGATTTTGTGCCAAAAATTAAGCAATTTAGACAAATTCAATAAATCTTTTACTCCAGTGACATTACCAAAACTCAAAAAATCAAACCATCAATAATCCACGTAATTAATTAAATGATAAAAAAAAACACAAGCTTAACAACAGATGATTTTTCATTTGTTTATTTCCGGGGTTACATCTTTTTTCCTCCCAACAACAAATCAGATTTTCGCTATTAAGATTTAGGCTAAATTAAACAATACTGTAAGCTTATTTTCTTCCATCCCAACGGATAAATTAAGAAGTCGTTATTAAAGCCGAAATTAGTCGGGATTTTTTACATCTTCTGGAGGCAAAGCTCGTAAAATTGAAAAAAGAAAAACAATTTTACAATGGTTAGCAATGTTAACGCTTATTTCTTTTTTTCTTTTTTCGACTTATATTATAAATCTGAAATCATTGACATGAGGAAAACTTTTTGTTATGTTTTTATTAAACTTTTCTAATTTAAATCATACTTTTTTTTTGCGACGAATAAATTTCGAAGTAAGTAGTAAATTTCGTTTGAAAATGATAATTTTGTAGGTATTTTTTACGAATTTAATTATTATTAGGCATTGCGTCTTGAAAACTTCCAAGCTAAGAGCGATAAATTGCGAAATCACAATATCGAGAAAACAAAATTAAGTTCTATGATGACTTTCCTTTTCGGCGGCGTATGGCTCAAGTGTTTCTGTTTCTTATCACACTAAATGAACGTTGTCGTGATAAATTGGTAAGCTTTTGTAAAATATGACTTTCTAAAGTGTCGCATAATTTTAAATTAATTGGCAGTCGTGCATATACTTGTACAGATTAGATTTAAACGAACAACGAATATAGCAACGTTATACGTAGTTATTTTTAGAGGTATTCGCATCCTATATGTGATTCCTTGTAAAAGGATGCTCTTTTGTGCGGCAAAAAAAAAGGAAAGACTCAGATGGTTTTTATTGCTTATTTGCAACGTGTATTAGCAGTTATTTTAGCTTTAGCTTATATACATGTAACATTCTGCATCAGGTGGTTATTAACAATAATAAAATACAGAAAAATAAATCACGAAATGTATAGCTACTGTACAATTTTTTAGTTGGATTTTCTTCTCCAATCTTTCTGTCATGAAGAAAACCCAAGCTTACAGCGATGTTTTTTTAAATTTTGTGTGTAGACTATTTTTGCTATCTACCTATTAATTAATTGTGACTTCTTTAACTACTATGTACTTGGATAGGTGTCGGGGAAAAAAATCTGGATCAGAAAAACTGATTTTCATTATTAACTTCATGATGATGTTTCCCCAAGTTTTTTCCACTTTCAAAATTTAATAAGTCTTCAATAAAAATTCAAATTGAACCCTTTTTTGAAATTCAGGCGTGTTTCCAACATTTTTAAAAATACCTACCTACCCCTATAATTTTTTGATTTTTTACAATTTGAAGTTTTAAAAAAAAAAAAAAATTACCTAATACCTACTACAGTTTCAAATGTTTGTTGAAAATTTAGAATTTAATAAAACATAGAAATACCTATTCATTTTTTGAATATGAACCCACTCAAAATCAGAATTTATCAAATATGGGCCCTTTTTCATTTTTAAAATTTTGAATACGGTCCTTTTTTAATTTTTCAATTTTTGAATGTGGACCCCTCAAAATCATGAAATGGTGAATATTCATCAAATGTGGACCCCTTTGAATTTTTCAAATTTTGAATATGAGATTTATTGAATTATTATTTTTCCATAAAAATTAAGAACTTTTTTATTTGAAACAATGGAGAAAATTTTTACCCACTCCAAAAAATTGGCCTAAGTGATTTTTCAATTTAAAAAAAAAAAATTCAACAATGAGAGAACAGAAAATTTAAAATCTGTGTTTCGGTTCGTAAAAAGTGAAAAATCTTTGTCCCGGTTCGTGAAAAATCAAAGTAGGTAGGTAACTAGGTATAAGGTAGTTGCACCAGTGGTGGACCCTTATAGTGGAAGTGTCTTATAAAAAACATTCTGGTTTAAAAACTAATAACGTTGGCGAAATGGTGAAATATACCAAACGATTCCTTGTGTATTCTACAACAAAATGCGCTATAATTTTTTAATTTTACTTCATTTCTTTGAAAATTACGACCATTTTAAGTGAAAAAATAGAAAAGTCCAGTGGTTGGTCAAGATAATCTAGTAGTTGACCACCCAGTAGTTGGTCACGCGCTAGTAGTTGATCACCCAGTAGTTGGTCAATCAGATTATGACAACGGCTCTCAACCATTTAATTTTAAAAAAAATCAATAAGTATTCGGTAAAATTGTCACTCATTAGCCATGAGAAAGAGAAACTATCATTTTTCGTAAATATTTACCAATTTTTTGCATGATCAACCACTAGAACTTTACAAAAATTTCGTAAGTCTAGTACTTGATCAAAATGATCAACTACTGGCTAAACACCATTTTTACCTTCCAGTAGATAGTCACCGCCATATTTGATAGAATTTTGGCAATATTTTTTATTTTAATGAAGAAATGGAATCTCCAAACTCTTCTGATTCAGGTCCAAATGGTTATATTTCAAGTTTTATTAATCTTAATAGTGTAAAATTCATATTTCGATAACACTTCGGCTTAACAAAAATCTTTAGAATTGGCATCATTTTGAAAATTGTTCTAACAAAAAAATTTTAGACGATCATTATTAATTACTTGAACAGAATTGATTAAAAACTTTTATGTGGTTCTATGCAGAAATGTTCCCGGTTTGCTCTAAAAAAAAATTCTGAAGCTATTTTAAAAATACGCTTAATTATAAACATTTTTCTTCTCAAGTGACCCACCACTGGGTCGTGGCCAACGACTGGTGCAACTACCTTATTCGATTTTACCAAGATTTAGATATTTTTCAGCTCTTTTAAAGTAAATAGATATTTTGGAAACAAAAAAAAAACCTTTTTCAATTTTTATGAAAAAAAAATAGAAAAAAATAGAAAGTTATTTATTTTATGCAGAAAGAAAGCTTTATTCTTTTAAGAAAAAAATTTACCTCTCAAATATTTTGAAGAAAAAAAACTTTCAATTTAAAAAAAATAAATAAATTTTTTGCAGAAGAAAATTTCTCAATTCTTCTGAAATAAATACCTACATAATTATATTTCGATGAAAAATCTTACAATTTTTTTTGTGGGGGGGGGGGGTGATGGAGAAATTTTTTTTAAACAACTCTCTACTCGTTTAGGACGAAATCTATTATTTTTAAAATTGTCAATTTTTTTTGAGAAAATAATCTTAATTCGATTAGGTACCATTGTAAAATATTCTGGAGCGAAAATCTGTTTTTCTGTTCAGAATTAAATCTCATATTTTTGAGAAAAAATTTTTCAATTAAGTACCTAAGTAATCTAAATTTTTTGAGAAAAAAAAATTGGAAAATAAAATGTCTCAATTTTTCTGAAGTAAAGCTACTTATATCTCAAATTATCGGAGAAAAAAAAAAGAAAAAATCATTAATTTTTTTAAAGAAAAATTACCTAGGTATCTTTTTTTTGTTTAGGGTGAAATCTCTCATTTTTAGAGAACAAAATACTCTCTTTTTTTGGGGGGAAGGCGGGGGGTCTTACTAAATCTCAATTTTTTAGGGGAAAATATTTTTCAAATTTTTAGAGAAGAAAATCTAAAATAATTTCAGTTTAATTTTTGAATACCTATGAGCTCTGTCAAAATCATGAAATAAAGAATTTACCAAATATTATATAAACCCCTTTGAAGTATTCAAATTTTGAATATGGACCCTTCCGAAACTATGAAATGATTAATTTTTCAAAAATGGACCAATCAAAATAATTATGAAGTAATGATTCTTCTGATATGGTCTCTTTGAATTTTTGAATTTTTGAATTATAAGCCCCTTCAAAATTATTAAATAATGATTTTTTCACATTTTGGGCATCTTCGCGTTTTTTAATTTTTGAGTATGGACTCTCTGAGAGCTATGATGAATTTTTCAAATATGACCTCCTTTGAAATATTCAGTTTCATAGTCCATTTTCTAAGCTCAATTTTTTTTGTTTTTTTGTGATAACCAATAAGTATTTTTAGGATCTCAATCTACAAATTTTATTTGAAAGTTTTTTCAATTGGCCATTCCCCCCCTCTCTCCTCTAATTTTTAATTAGTATCTTCGGAGTGTTATGCAAAATCGGTGGGTAGGGAGGGGTCGAATTAAAACAAAATTCAAACAAAAGTTGTAAATTGAAGACTTGGAAATAATTTTGGTTGTTACAAAAATTTTAATCGTACCCCTCCCTCTCTTCCAATTTTGAATATCAAGTATCTATGTAGTAGGTATTGGACTTGGTAAAATTCAACAACGATCCATGTCCATGTAGACAAATTGAGTAAACTAGACGCTAGAGTGCCAGAGGCAACAGAAAATTCAGTTGAAGGAAAAATAAAAAAATTAAGAACCATAAAAATAAACAACTTAGGTGGTGAGGCAAAAAAAAAAATCAAAAGTCCAAAATAGGGGCCACCTCGAAGTAGATAGAAGCATTCAACAGCCAGATCAAATTTAATAGGAGATTTTTAGAAAATCAAAAATCAGTTTAAAAACACCAAAAACAAATACAATAAATTTAGAGCCACTCTCCTGTAAAACTTCTAAAGTGCTATAATTTTCAATACAAATACAACGATATGTACAATTGTACACTATAAACGTGAAAGGTACTTCCTCGAAGTGTTGGGAAAAGAAAGGTAAAACGAAATAAATTCATTTTCTCAACTCTAAAACATACGTTACACATGTTAACGTCCGAATAAAAATTTATAATTTATTGAACCCATCGTCGTATACCTGTTAACCGACATTCTTTATTACGGAGGAATAAGATGTAAACAAAAATAAAGGCTGCGGTGGCGTCTTGAACGTATAAATGTGTAGTAACAATAAAATGTATATAATTTTGTCAGCAGGCAGGCGCTTCTAAAATCTAGTTGCACGAGGGTTAAAAAAAAAAGAGTAAAACGATTTACGATAAACTCGTCAGACTAGATATTGTCATTATTTCTCTAGCAAACACTTGTACCTAGCTAGGTATTGAAAAAGAAGCAATGCAAAGAAGATATAAAATTTTCTGCAAACCGGATTTCGATTTAATTGCTTTGAAAAATTGGTATATAGCTATTTCGATTGCTCCAATATGTCAAATACCTGCTACGAGTAGATATAGGAATAAGGTTTGTTGTTGGGATAAAAATTCAGAGTATGTACGTCACGTTTATCTCTTATTTAACTAGATGATAGAAACGACTTAATCAAGGTATAAATACCGGTTGCCTTCTTAACCACCCTATAAATATATCAGCGTTTGGGAACAGTAGTAAATGTTTGGTAAAATATTACCAAACTTTGGCGCTGCCGACCGTCGATTGTAGATCGGTATGTTAGACATAAGGCGTTGCATTCTCTTTTCTTTTTTCTAATAGACGGCATCCCGCAGTTAACAGCGATAAGTTAATTTTTTTTCCAGCCTATTTGAAATGTTTTAATTTTTCAGATATCATAGGTAAGTAAGTATGTTAAGTAACGATCGGCTATTTTTACGGAAACTCGCTGCTGCTCATTTGCTCACCTTGTAATTTTTACCAAGTCCACTACTACATAAATACTTCATATTCAAAATTGTAGGGGAGGAAGGGGTCCAATCGAAATTTTTGTCATAATCAAAATTATTTCTAAAACTTTCGTTTGAAAATTTTTTAAAGGCCCCTTACCTCACCCCTGTTTTTAATAATGTATTTTGAATAAGTTATGCAGGGTGTGCCGGTAAAGAATAACATCCTTCAAACTGGTAAGAAGGCAACTCGTTTCAACAACGTGTAGGTATGTTTGCATTGAAGGGGCTGAGATACTTCATGATGAAAAAAGTATTTTTCATTTATTCACTTGAAATTAAAAATTTATTTTTTCTGATTGGAGACAGTTAGAAAGATGAAACTTGTAGAAAATAAAAAAGGATAGTGCAGTAATGTCTGAAAAAATTTTCATCAAAATGGATGCAATAGGGTGTTCAACAAATTATTTTTACCAAAAACATTGGGTAAAAAAATTTGAAATTTTGCATCATTACCCCAGTTATTTTTTGTCAGCAGATGATTCCCCTCTACTTCCTCTACAAAATTTTCCTCAGCATTATCTTCCAATCTCTTTTAGTTTTTGAGTGAAAAATGCATTTATGAGTCGACATGTAGGTTAACATTTTTTCAAATTTTCAAAGTCAAATTTTTATGAATTTGTACTCATTAGAAAAATTTTAACTCATAAACTATAGTACGTTCGGCGAAAGATTAAACCTGGCAAAATAAAAAGTGGGGGCAGCAGTGAAAAAACGAAGCAATTAGAAGCCGAGAATTGTTCGTTTCGGCGCGTTGATTGGTTCATTTTCGCTCCGCCTTTCTCGCGCCAAAATTTGCCAGGTCTAATCTTTCGCCGAACGTACTATAAAAGAGATAGGAAGATGATTCTGAGGAAAATTTTGTAGAGGAAGTAGAGGGGAATCATCTGCTGATAAAAAATAACTAGGTTAATATTGCAATTTTTTTTTTAAATGGCAAAATTTCAAAATCAAATTTTTTTACCCAATTTTTTTGGTGAAAATAATTTGTCGAACACCCTATTGCATCGATCTTGATGAAAAAATTTTCAGACATTACTGCACTATCCTACTTTATTTCCCACAAGTTTCGTATTTCTATCTGCCTCCAATCAGAAAAAATAAATTTTTAATTTCAGGTAAAAAATGAAAAATAATTTTTTTCATCATGCAGTATCTCTGCTCCTTCAATAGTAAGGGTATGTAAACATACCTACACGTTGTTGAAATGAATTGCCCTCTTACCAGGTTGAAGAATGTTATTCTTAACTGGGACACCCTGTATTATTCAAAATTGGTGGGGAGGAAGGGGTCCCATCGAAATGTTTATCATAACCAAAATTATTCCTAAAACTTCAAGCTACAACTTTTGTTGCAAACATTTTTCAATTGAACCCCTCCCCCTCCCCTCTAATTTTTAATTAGTATCTTGGGAGTGTTTTGCGAAAACAGTGGAGAGAGAGGGGCTCAATTGAAAAAAATGTCAAACCAAACTTGTAGCTTGAAGTTCTAGGAATAATTTTGGTTATGACAAAAATTTCGATGGGACCCCTTCCTCCCCATCAATTTTTGAATAATATAAATATAACTTATTCAAAATACATTATTAAAAACAGGGGCAAGGTAAGAGGCCAAATTGAAAAAATTTTGAAACAAAAGTTGTAGCTTGAAGTTTTAGAAGTAATTTTGGTTATGACAAAAATTTTGATTGGACCCTTTCTCCCCTACAATTTTGAATAGAAATTGTTTATGTAGTACTGGACTTGGTAAAAATTTCGAGGTGAGCAAATGAGCAGCAGCGGGTTTCCGTAAAAATAGCCGATCGTTATTAAGTAAACCCAGATCCCAGATATCACATGGCAAGCAAAAGAGTACCTGTACTTTTTCCTGTGTTTTCAACTCTGTGGTGCTTACAGCCTATGATCACTTTTCGTTTACACAGTGTCACCTTTTATGACAGCGAACATTTCAATAATAAAAAAAAATTACCCAGTTTGGTTTAAAACGACACCGAGGTTTGTTCTGTGACTAAGAAAGTGTGGCTCAAAGGGTACCCGGAGTGTTTAAATAAATGGTGGAATATCCTAAATATTTTTCAAAAAATACGCAAACATTTTATAATGGAAATATTGACAAGTTTGTTCCTCTGGCTGGAATTTTTTCAACTCGTTTTTAGTAAAATGGAAAAGTTTCAAAAGTAGGTCTATTTTTTTAAAAGCATTTATAACTTCTAGGTCATTACTTCTATCGAAAGGGAAATAAGACTATATGTTTGGCAACCAAAATTACTATTTTCACAACCGTTCGTAGTATTATTTATGGATAATAATTTCATAAATAAACGTACCCGAGGATATTGAAATTCGAGAGGGAAAAATATCGATATGAAATTTTGAAAAAAATTGCAGAGTGTAATGAGACCATCATCGACGTAGGTAGTTAGATTTTACAGGCGTTCCCAAAATACCGACGAGTGAGAGGATGGAAGGGAAGGGAAGGGATGCTCAGTTCGGTGCATCAGTTGCACGTGAATAAATAAACCGATAACAAATTCTTTTTTATGGACTAGACTTTTAAAAGCGTGAAACAGGTGGTCGCAATTACACTTTGTGTAAGTATAATAAGGTACCAGTAAGTAATGTACTTACATTTAGATACCTACACATTACACATACATTCGATAGGTGCTTATTTTATGTGACTTTTTTTCCTAAATTATCAAATGGAAATAGCTATGATACAATTTCATTTCCAAATACAGCTTAAGTATCTATTTATCTTGAAGACTGCTCGATCCATTAGTTTAATTAGATATAATATCGTTTATATAAGCTATTAAATATTTCAATCCGCAGCATTTTCCATGGAACAAAATCAATATTATCGTTATCTCGGCTATTTAATTTTTGACACTTTTATTTTATCTCTTTTCGTGAACTTATTTTTTTTAATTCTCGAAAAAAAATCTGTCACTAGTTTTTCTTTTATATTAGGTACTTTTTTCCCCAGTTTTCGGCATTTCTTCTATTAAAATATCTCGAGTAGATTTTTGATTTAATTATAAAGTATGCGGAATTCGGCTTGAAAAAAATGATATCGATGAAGGATTTCTTCCAAGTTGAATTTAAAACAGGAATTGAGAACCAAACAATTAATTATATAAAATGAATAGTATACAACTTGGGTGGTGCGGTGTACGAGTCTAATGAATTATTTGATGATTTTGATTTCGTGATAATCGACCGCCACGAGACTTCAGTGTAGAAGTAGTTCATTTGAATAAATCGCAGGAAGCGAATGTATAAAAATTCCGTACCTAATAAATTAGTTAAAAATTATACCTACTGAATTGTGGGAGAGAATGTTAATATTCATTTCTTAATAAAATTCATTTCGAATAACGTCAGGAAGTGGAACGAATTTTGATAGGTATGAAATTGAAGATGTGATTCAAAACCATTCGTGTAAAGAAATACGTGGAATTTTTCTAAAACCATTTTCTAAAAAAAAAAAAAAAAAAAAACAGGAGAAAAATCTTTTTTTGAAAAAAAAATGATTTTTTCATTACCTACTTTTAAACTTTATTCTCAACTTTAGTTGGAAAATAACTTTCATTTTTTATCGAGTTTTCTTTAAAGTCGTTTTTTTCAAAAAATTATTTCAATTTTATTAAATCTTTTGATTAAAACTTGAGCAATTATTTTTTGATTTACTGAAATTTTATTTTTGATTTTTTTTTTTAAATCTTGTTTACCTAATAAATGATTAAAATTCAATTTTTTTAATTTTCTATAAAGGTAATATAAGTAGGTAAATAACTTTCCTGAGTTTTATTATTGTTATTACCTATTATTAGGTAAGATTATTTTTTTTAGAATTTCCATTTTTTAGTTTTTTTTTTTAAATTAACTTTTGCACCTTTTTGTGTAAAATCATTTTTTTAGTAGGTACCTAGGTAAGTCATTAAAAAATAATAATTTTTTTTCAGATTGAACTTTTTGAAGTTCTGGTCTTGATTTTTTTCGTGCTTTGTTTAAAATCATAGAATTTTATTAAAATAACTTTTTTCAAATTTAAAAAAAATATAATTTTTCTTCCTTTTTTCTTCTTTTTTTCTACTAAACAGGTGAAGAAATTTTTTACTGTTTGGTTTTAACTTTTTTTTTTCAAGTTTTGTTTAAATTCATTTTTATATAATTTCGTTGGAACTTTTTTTTAAATTTTATGTTTTTTATTTGAAAGTAATTGGTTTTAATTTTCATATTTTTTTTAATTTTACTTGACAATTTTTTTAAATTACGTTGAAAAAATTTTGAATTGTTCTTTTTTTGAAAACCTCTTTTTTTTGTCAATAATTTTTCAAATTTTTGTGTAAAATCATCTTGTTTTAAAATTTCACGAATTAAAATTCAATATTCGATTTTTCAACTCAATTTTTTTTCACAATTTTTTAGAATTTTACTTGTTTTTTAATTTTTTTGTTGAAAATCAAACTTACCTACCTTAATGATATTTTTTAACTTATTTTTTTTGAGTTGTATTTTTTAAAATTTCATCCAAAAAAAAAGATTTTTTAAGAGCCATTTTTTTATGGAATTTTATCAACTTGAATTTTTTTAGATGTTTTATTTTTAAAAATTTTGCTTGGAAATATTAACTTTTTCGAATATTTGTTTCGAAATCGTCTTGTTTTAGAATTTCATTGGAAGTTAATAAACTTTCAATTTTCAAAATAAATTTTTTGTACTTAATTTTTTGAGGCTTGTTTAAATTTATTTTTCTACGAATTTTATTCTGCTTTAAATGCGTTTTTTTTCGCAATCATTAATTTTTTCAAAATTTTGTTCGAAATCATCTTCAAAATTTTTTTCAACTTTTTTAATGTCATTTTTTGAAAAAAAATTTGAATTCTTTCTTAGTTTTATTTGAATTTGTTTCAATTCTTGGATTTTATTTTCAAAAAAATTTCAGTTTCATATTTTTGTTTGAAATTTCGTTAGATTTTTTTCAAGAGGAATAATATTTTATATAAGTAGATTTTTTTTTGTTTAAAATAATAACGCAATTTTATTGATTTTTTCAACAAATTAGAATTTCATAACTTAAGTATATTTTTCCATTTTTTTCTTCAAATTGATAGAAAATAGTTTTTTTTAACTTTTTAAATAAAATTTTATGAAATTCAACTCTTTGCTTTTTTCAAATTTCTGTCTAAAATCAATATATTTTTCTTTTAGAATTTTAGTGAAATTTTATGAAACCTATGAAATTAATTTTTCATAAATTTTGTTTGATTTTTTTCAAGTTCTATTAAAACGCTATTTTTCATATAATTATATTTTTTTTATTTTTTCAAAACAATTGTTTTTGAAATTTGTTTACCAAAATTGACGTCAACATCTACGTTGAATGTTTTGTACAAATTAGAGTTGTACAAGATTCATAATCATAAAACATGATTCATTTTCTTTTACTTTCTTACCAAAGAGTGAAAAATAACTCTCCTGCGGATGCTTTAGCGATAAAAAGACCATTGCAGGTTACATACTCAGGGCCGGCGTGAGGGGGGACAGGGCGGACAAATGTCCTGGGCCCGGATTTTTCCCGACACTACGGGTTTTCTCCTCATCTCATAGGACTCTTAAGGTAAAATAACGAAATTTCTTTGGGGCCTGAGCATACATCAATCAATTCAAATTAAAAATGACAACTTTTATTTCGTAAAAAAATATTTTTTCAAAAAAAAGGAGGCCATGAAATTTTTGTCCCGGGGCCCGCGCTGGCTCTCGCCGGTCCTGTACATACTCAAATATATACAAGGCAAATCAATTTCAAACCTCCCTGGAAAGTTATTTATCTGAAATTGGAAAATCCATCGGTGTAGATATTTTCCTCGACAACCAATACCGGTAGTGAAGATTTAAGTAATTTTTCCAAATGCTTGAACAGAAAACACTCAATTTATCAAAAAAAGCAATCCGTTACGATGGCCGCACCGCAAATATGTAAACCTTTGGCGCATTGTTTTCATGTGAAAGCTTTGCGCATTGTTTTGAAAACTGTATTTCGCTCTTTTCTAGCGGGATACATAAATTACGCAACTACGAAAGAAATCTTTCTTATGGCCGCTGTTCTTAAGTTAAGGAAATAACGAAGTAATAAATATCGAGTTTTTGTAAGTTGACTTTATCAATTTATCGAAAAAGTGTCACATTGGCAAAATATGTTTTATGGGGTTAAATTTTTGAATTTTTTCACGCGTGTATGTGTTCATGCGGAGTAAGTCTATGTATTGTGTTGTTCATCTATTTTTGTTCCTTTTCTTTTTCTTTAATAATAATATACTCGTATACAAGAAGAGCACAATATTACACAGGGTGTCCATTGAATATTGACGTATTTTTCAAAATTTGTCAAGGTTAATTTTTACACATTTTTTTTTCAAAATCATTTAATTTTTTTTGAAAAAATCATTATTCATAAAGAATTTTTTTTTAAATACCAATCTACTTTATTCAAAAAGCAATATTATTCGGGGAAAAAAATCTTGAAAAATTTTGCATAACTTTTTAATTGAAAATCACCATAAGAAAAAAATCTCACAGAATAAAATTATTTTGGATTAAAAAAATCACATTTTTTGCATTAAATTCTTGAGTGTACTACACCGAGGGCGAGTGCACTACACCGAGGGCGAGTGCACTACACCGAGGGCGAGTGCACTACACCGAGGGTGAGTGCACTACAATTATCAAGGGTGAGTGCAGTACACCGAAGGTGAGTGCAGTACACCGAAGGTGAGTGCAGTACACCGAAGGTGAGTGCAGTACACCGATAGTGAGTGCAGTACACCGTTCGAGGGTGAGTGCAGTACACGATCGAGGTTGAGTGCACTACACCTATCAAGGGTGAGTACAGTACATCGAGGGTGAGTGCAATACACCAAAGGTGCGTGCACTCCACCAATCGATGGTGAGTGCACTACAACAAACAAGGGGGAGTGCAGTACACCGTTCGAGGGTGAGTGCAGTACATCAAGGGTGAGTGCACTACATGATCGAGGGTGAGTGCACTACACCAATTGAGGGTGAGTGCAGTACACCGACAGTTAGTGCAGTGCACCGTTCGTGGGTGAGTGCAGTACAAAAAGAGAGAAATAAAAGAAATATCTACTTAGGTACTACCAAAAAACGAAAAATCTCATTCTAAAAAAAGTATTGAACAAAATCCAAAAAATCAAAAGATTTCTTATTTCTAAAAAATCGAGAAATTGTTTTCCTAAAAAGGTAAAAAATGTGTACATTATTTTACTCCATAAAAAAAAATGATTTTTTACTTGAAAAAAAAAACGAGAATTTTTTTCCAAGAAATTGAAAAAAAAACTCCTTATTTTTCAATCTAAAAACTTTAAAAAAATGTTATTTCAAACAAAAAACCCGAGCAGCACAATCGACAAATTATCGAAATAAAAAATCGACAGAATATCGAATTCGATAAAGTGTCGCGTTAGTTCCGCCTAAATCGTGAAATTATCTTTCGATATATAGATAGATTATCGACGAATTATAGTTAGCAAAAATTTCGAGATAGTAAGATATTTTATCGATAATATATCTATAATATCGAAAGATAATTTCACGATTTAGGCGGAACTTTTGCGACACTTTATCGAATTCGACATTCTGTCGATTTTTTATCGATTTTTTATTCCGATTTTTCGTCTTTTACTAGCTTTTTTCTATAATTAAAAATCATTAATTAGCATAATTAATACATTAAACTATGCCTAAACACATTATTCATGTTCCGGTAAGAGGATCATTTCAGAAAAAGTCAAAAAAAATTATAAAAAATCTGCCACCCGTGGGGCTTGAACCATCTACCTCCTACATGGTAATCCTCTTCCTTAACCACTATGCCATACCTTATCGTTGAGGAAATAGCAATAAAACGCTTTTTTTTTTTTTTTTTTTTTTTTTTATAATAGGCAGTTTAGTACTTCCAGACGAGTTGGACTTAGAAAAATTTTCACCAATTTTTAAAATTTGGAAATAATTTCAAATATCGTCACAAAATCGTTGAAAAATCGTTCGACAAATTTCAGATTATTTGTCGATAATGTAGTTTCAAATATCGTCACAAAATCGTAAAAAAATCGAAATCGAGAAATTTCATATTACGTGTCGATAATATAGTTTCAAATATCTTCACGCAATCGTTAGAAAATCGAATTCGAGAAATTTAATATAATCTGTCGATAGTATCGTTGACAAATATCGTCATAAAATCTTAATAATATCGAATTCGATAGTTTTTAGATTTTTTGCCTATGAAATTGTACCGATAAATCTTTATAATATCGTGAGAACATCTATAGATTTTCAAACGATTTTTTATCGATACGTTACATCTTCCGATATTATCGATCGAGTGTGCCGCTCGGGAATAAATAAAAAATAAAAAACAAGCAGAAATTTTTCAATAAATGAAAAATACTATTAATCCTGTATTTCATTTCTAGTTTTTACTCACAAAAAATTGAAAAAAATTTTCCCCAAAAAAAAGTTAGGTAAGTGCAACCTGACCACCAGGTCTCTTTTCTATCCTAATGAAATCGAAGTGTGAAAATTTTTAAAAAACAAGAAAAAATATCTCCCTGTTTGCTGACAAAACACAATATAGAAATTTATTTCCCCCTCACCCCGCTCAAGTGGACACTCGAAACGTTGTCAAAATTTGACCATAACCTCGTGTGACCATGCTCTTTCAAATGAGACATTCCCCAATACGATTGGTCTACTCAAAGTTATCCTACACGTTTTTTGCGATTTCCCAAAAAAATGAAAAATGGACTTTTTGCGTTTTGTAATCAAGCTCCTCAACTGAGAATTTTTTTCTAAAAAAAATAAATAAAAAAATAAATAAAAAATATGAAACTTTTATTTAAGGGAAAAATTGAGAAATCTCCTCCCCCCCTCCCACCCAACCAAAAATGATTCTTTTTTAATGAAAAATAGTTTTACTCCCAAAAAATTGAGAAATTCTATCCTACAAGAAATTTGAAAAAATATCCAAAAAATCTGGATGGTTTTTTACTAAAACAAAAAAAAGTCGAAACATTCTTCTGAAAAAAGATTTTAAAATATTTTTACTCCAGAATTAACTTCGAGAATTTTTTTTCTCAAAAAAATAAAATAAAATAAGAGTTTTAATCCAAAAATTTGAAAAATTTTCTCTTTAAGAAAATTGAAATATTTTTTATTAAAAAAAAAAATGAATGAATTTTTATCCAAAGAAAAAAAATTGAATTTAATTAAAAACTGAAAAATGATTGCTGCCCAAGCGAAGCCAGAGCGAGCCAGTTATACTCGTACGATCAAATTCAAGGATCACCTTCATACGTATTATGCAAAATTAGAGGGGAAAGAGAAGTCCAATCGGAATTTATGCGAAAATCAAAATCATTTAAAAGATTTCAATCTTCAACTTTTATTTGAAACATTTTTCAATTGGGGCATTAAATACAGAGATAGAGAGACTTTTTTTTTATAAATAGGAACAGTACCTCGTAAAATGGAGGTTTTGAAAAAAAAATGCAACCCCAGCTCATTTCTTCAAAGTACGTGCTAGATCACGAGACAATTGAAAAATCGCTTTTAATCTTCATCATAAAAAATTATTTTAATCACTTGACCAATTTTTTTTTTAAATAAAACATTCCAGTTTTGGTGACCCAGCATGAGAGAATATTTATCCACATTTTTATTTTTTATCGAATCAAAAAATCAATTAATACCTCAGCAAATCTCACCATCCGATTTGGTTAAAATCCTAGGTTCGAAGATTTTTATCATTTGAACTATAATGCAAAAGCGATTAGCTAAAAAATATGTATACCATGTGTAGTCTTTGGCTTTCAACCCATAAATAACCAACAAGCTCGCGGTTGTTTGGCCTGGGAACACTGCATTAGCTTTAGCCTGCATAAAGATAGGGTTAGACAATTTATTCGACTCCACATTAGCAACATTAGTATACTCGACTACCTGCTTAGAATACCTAGCGTTATTTTCAATTAAATGTCATTTTTATGACGATCTTATTACTAGAAGTTGATTTTTCAATTAAAATACTTAGTTCTTCGCTTAGTAGGTATGTACTTGACCTACCTACTTAGTACCTAGTACCTACGTAATTCATTAATGAAACATGTTGAGAACAGACCTCTTGTGGAAAACAAACCACACATTCAGATGAGTTTATAGAAAGTTAGTTCATGGTATGTACAGTACAGATTAATTAAAAATACAAGTAAGTATAAAATGGAGATAGGTATCTATTTATCCAGACCCATTTCCTCGATAAAATTGTTCCACAAATCAACGTATTTTACGCGGTTCACTTTGTTACATTCGCAGTTGATTTTAATAAAAGTACAGAATTGAACGATTGGAAAGCGTACGCGAAATATTTTATTCAACGAGTTAGGAATTTAGCATTTCGAGAAACTCGGATGATAAATTAAATGTGGTCATCGCTTTGAAAATAATGATTTTTGAAAGCGCATTTCGAGCAATGAAAATACGAGTAACTAAATCGAATAGAAACATCTCGTGGAATATTCATCTTCATACATAAAAACCTAAATTATAAAAGTTATTTCTTCGCTTTAGGTGTATATAGAAAACTGGCCGCAATCCAAAGATCTAAAATATTCCAAAAAGCCAAACCTTTGATAAATGATTTGTAAGTTGGAATATTTTCGAAATGGGTTCTTATTTGATTTTTACTACTTTGCACTTGTAATGCTTTGGCCATGTCCGAGGGTTTATAACGCAGCTTCGGTTGAAAAATCCGAACCCACATTTTATATAATAGATTTATGTTCGAATAATATAATATAGAGGTTAATCGAATACAAAATATGTTCTTAGAATTTGTATTATAAAAATAAATAATTCTAAGTAAGTACTTGATTTCATATACTGCTTCTTTGTTGAAGTCGCACAATTTCATCATTTAAAGAAGTTTTCGCGAACGTACGTAGTTACTTTGAAAAAAAAATAATCGCGAAGAACTTTACTGGCGAAAATTTAAAAATTCGTAGGTACGACTTATGCGAGAAATATTATTTATTACACGCTTCATAGAATTTTTTTTGTTCAGTGGAAACGTCGATGTTCAATATGTGAAATCCTATTCTCAAAAATGATTAAATTGTAATGGTAATGAGTAATGATGATAATAACTAAAAAATAATTCTTTGATTTTTTTCAGTACTTCTAAAGTACATAGGTAACTAGGTAAGTAGGTATTCTCAAGTAACCTTTAAAGAAAAGTTGGAAAGAAAAAAAAATGGAAAGTAGGTTCAGGTGAATTTCTCAGTTTTTCTAAAATAATATCTACCAATATTATTTTCTCAAATTTTTGAATAAAAATTTTTCAATTTTTTTGTAGAAAAAAATAATGATTTTTTTTCTGGAAAACAAATAGAAACTTACATTTTTTGGAGAATAGAATTTCTAGGATTAGGTACTTTTGTTTAGAATGAAATCTCTCATTTTTGGGGAAAATTTTTTCAATGAATCTCAATATTTTTGAAAAAAAAAATCTAAAATAAATATTTCTCAATTTTTCTAAAGTGAACGAATTTCACAAATTTTTGGAGAAAAAAAAATGGTTGAAAAATCTCTTTTTTTTTAGGATAAAATCTCACAATAAGTTTTTAAAAAAATCTTATTAAATCTTAATTTTTCTGAAATGAAAGTATTTCTCAAATGTTTTGAAGAAAAAAATCTCTCAATTTTTTTGTATAAGAAAATCAAAAGAGAATAATTTTTTTTTAATCTTTAAATTTTCTTGGAATAACATTTTTTCGAACCACCTTTTGGAATGTCAGACTTTTGAAAACTTGGATAAAAAAATTAAATTTTTCTAAGACATTTAAAAACTTATGGACTTTTTAAAAAATTAATTAATTATTTTTTTTTGAATTCTGTGAAACATTTTTTTTCAAATTTTCAATATTTTTTTTTAAATCATGCAGGAAAATCAAATAATTGAAAATAATTTTTTTTTTAAATAAGTTAAAAAAATCAATTTTTGCAAGTTTGCAAAATTTTTTACGAATTTTTAGAAATTTTTTCATCGAGTTCTAGAAAATGTTTTACGAATTTTCATAGATTTTTTTTTAATTAAAATTTTAGATTTTTTTATATGGGATGTATAATGTGGATCGATTTCTGCGAAATTTCACAAAATTTTTTACAAAATGATGAATTTTTTGAAAAAAAATATTAGGAAATTTTTCACAGGATTCTAGAATTTTTATACGATTTATCAGAAAATTTTTCATGAAATTTTGGTTGACAGAATTTTATAATAATATAGTTTAGGTACCTACCTGAATTTTCGTATCGAAATGAAAAAAAAATCGAACATATCAAAAAAATAGGATATTATTATTTTTATTGGTATCTGAAAAAATGTTGAGAAATTTCTCATTTTAAAAAATTGAAATTTATTTTACTTAGATACCTATTTAGAAAAAGAGTGAAAAAATCTTTATTCATTCAGAAATTTTTTCTACAATATTTTTTTTAATAATAAAAAATCCAGCGATTCTTTTCTTTTACCCCGAAAAAATTTAAGGGGATCTTTACTTTTTTTTCAACTGAAATTTTTTTACTCTCAACTAAAGTAAAAAATTATTTTACTGCAAAAAATTAAGAATGGCAGCGTTTTGAGAAAATAAAAATAGAAAGGGAAAACGAATGACTGACAATTATGACAATAAAGGGGTAAAAAAATCACAATGAGATAATGAAATTCTAAAAAAAAAATGAAAAACTATGGATAGGTATCCCACCTCATTTAATTAGTAACTATTTTTGTTATTTTCATCGTAATTCGTATAAATTTTCTGCAACTTTGCAATAGTACCTACATGATTTATTCAAACCACAATGCAGATATATGCAATATCACTGAAAAGTAATAAGTAGGTACCTACATTACACATATCTGTACATTTTCGGTAATACCTACGTAAATCTTTTCGGGAATAACAAGGACCATCATCATTATTACTATGCAGCAAGTTTTGCGTGCCATTTCGTTCGACGATGAACAATGGCAGCGACTCATTTTAAAAATTAAAAACGAAATGCGTAGGGAAAAAAGGCGAACAGAAAATTCACAGTTATATACGATTCATTCATAAAAATTAATGAATGTCTGAACGTACGAGATTTGCTTCTTACAATTGTCTTTTCAGTATAGGTATAAACCAGACAAACGCCTATATTATCCTCAAGGGTATATTTTCCCCTTATTCGAAACATTTTGTTCTTTTCGCGCAAACATAAAAACTTTTTTTTGACAAAATAGCACGTAACTTTTGCTTCTTTAATATTACCAATTGTAACGCTATCTTTTGATTTTGAAAAAAATATGCATGCATGTTATTCTAACGCTGGATCTTTTTCTTTATTTTTCTCGAAGGAACTATAAATATTAATATCGTAAAAAATTGTATATTCGATGGAAATACGAGTATAAGACGGTTAAATTATCAAGCAGAATGCCGTTTGCATTTTCATAAACGGAAGGGGGAAAGGGAATAAATAGAGTTTAACCTTATTTTCGAACGATAGGGTACTTGTGAGAAAATATGAATTAAATTTCTATTTATTTAGTAAAAGAAATTAATGGCATTAGATATATTTGCGTTTTTTTACAATCAAAAGTAAAATTCTCTTTGAATAAAATAACACAAAAAGAAAATCGTAATCAAAGATTTTACTTGGTGAAATTCTCAACTTGACGTCCAATGAGATTAATTTTAGTTTCAATTTCGCATTCGATTCAACGCTTCGACTACAAACGAATTCAACATAAATATCACAAATTATTAATATACAAATCGTCATTTTTTAGATGGCCATTTTTTAGCATCTTGAGCAGGCAGCTTAGGTGGGTCCCATTTTTTGGTAACATCGATATATTCTCCGTCCGGAGAGTCATAATCTTTGATAGGAGGTGTTAAAGTAGGCCCATTTATCGTAACAGGTAATAATTTTTCGTCCAACTGAAATAAATTTCGAAGTAATTTTTAAAAATGACGATTAAGTAAGTACAAAAAATTACTAAAATATTCTCATTACTTTAATCGCTTCTTCGTATAAACTGGGCGATGCAATCTGAAGTTGTTGAAGAGCTTTAACTTGAGCCCGATACATTCTATCTATCATATTGAAATCATTGGTTGCACGAATATTCCTATACGAACTCCACTCCCTTAATAAATCAGCTCGTTTGTCCAACACTTCTGCACTCAGGGCGGGTTTTTCTCGGGAATATTTTCTATAACAAAATAATGCAAATTTTAAGCAAAACGAAATTGTATAATACGAGTGAGTTCGATATTTCGAAGAGGCAATGACTTACTCTCTGTGATCCATTATAGCGTAAGGAACTGTAATTTCATCTACAGGTTTCAACTGTTTTTGATGTTTCATTAAACGCTTGCATTCTTTCCATAATCGCCTCCTTTTTCTCTCTTCTCTAACCTTCACAATGGCCGGATCCATTTTCTTCTTTTTTCTCAAAGGTTCTCCTCTAAAATATGTCACTGGATTACACAATAATCGATTTAAATTATGGTAGCTGCTTAGAATAATGTACTTACAGTAAGATTGGAGTCAGTTTAACACATAAGGGTTGAGTGAAAGTTGAGAAACACGAAACATTGGCCCATTTGTTTACACTCCATGATGAGCTGTAAGAAAGGAGAATGAAATTAGCATTTGTTATCAATGGAGTAATCTTATCAGAAATATACTCACCTCAAGATGGAATTCTTTATGAAACCTTTTAAACTTTGCATTTTGAGTTTGTCAGTACTTCCGGCTAATACCGAAGAATGAATGTTCCAATTTCACGTCGTGAGGTGAAAACTATGCAGAAAACACGAGCAACATGAAAGGAGAAAAATTATTCACTCCATGTAGAAATGATTCAACGACATTTGAAAAAAAGAACAGTTCAATAATAAAATTGTAAGAAATAATAGAAGAAATTCACCGTGAAAAATTTCGAAAAAAATTTTCAATTTTTTATCAGTGCGAGAGCTTGCGAGAGAGAGGAGATAAAAAATAAAATTTTTGAGTTGGCTTGCTTCACGGTATCGATCATTGGCCACGAGAGGCTAATTTGTGCACATTGGGATTGTCTTTGAACTTAAAAGACGAGTAAAATTTTAAGTTTCCTTTTCCTTTTATTCAGAGCTGGCGCGACTCAGAGTTTCGAGTGTGAGTCGCGGGAGTCGCATGCGAGTGACTCTGAGTTCGACTCTGAGTTCGACTCTTTTTCACAAGGAGTCGAAAAAAATTTGAAAAAATCGACTCATCACTAAGAGTCGAACATTAAACTGATTCACGACTCTTCTCAATTTGCGACTCTTTTTTACTCACGACTCTTTTTTTACTTGCGACTCTTTTGATTCACAACTCTTCATATCACGACTCTTTTCATCTCTCAAACTCCCTTTTTCCGCGATTCATAGGTAGTGCAACCTCGTGTGTTGTTAGTTTAGTTTTGAAGTTTTACTTACTTGAAAATTAAAAATTAAAAAATAATAAATTGAAAAAAAGAGTCGCGAGGAGTCGGAAAAAAGAGTCGCGAGGAGTCGGAAAAAAGAGTCGCGAGAAGTCGGAAAAAAATAGTCGCGAGGAGTCGGAAAAAAAGAGTCGCGAGGAGTCGTTCATTAAAAGAGTCGGACTCATGAGTTTAATCAAATTTGTAAAGAGTCGCAAATTGAAAACTCTTCGACTCAACTAGCAAAGAGTCGAACTAAAAGAGTTCGACTCCCAAAAGAGGTGAGTCGCGCCAGCTCTGCTTTTATTTCCAATTCAATTCAAATTTCAAATTCATCCATTCCATAATTTCCAAATTCCATTCCATAATTTCCAAATTCCATTCCATTCCATTCCCGAATCCCAATTTAATTTTTTTTATACTTTTAATAAAAAAATTTTAAATGTCAGATCAAGTGAGATGAGGATGACTCAGATGACTGAGATCAGACGTGATAAGGTAAGGAAAAAACAACCAGCTGTTCAATAATAAAATTGTGGGAATCTGAGAAATAAATATTAATTAAATAATAACAGAAGGATGAACACTTAAAAAGTTAAAACACCGTGAAAAATTTCGAAACAAAATTTCAATTTTTTCATCAGCGAACAGCGAGAGAGGACCTCTCTCAGTCTCTCTCTCCCTCCCACCTCCTTCCACCTCTCTCCTCCCTCTCACTCTTCCTTCATTCGTCCTTCCCTCCCTCCCTCCTCTTTCCACCCAGCACCCAATTTGGAATACTGAATATCTAGAAGCTGCAAAAAAAACCAAAATTCTAAGGGAGGGAGGAAGGACGAATGAAGGAAGAGTGAGAGAGAGGAGTGGGTGGTAGGAAGAGGTGGGTGGAGGGAGGGAGAGGTAGAATTATGTTTGTCAATTGCACCCTACTTCCTCTAATTTCGAAATTCAAGTACTTAGAAACTGATCATTGTAGCCCTTTTCATTAGGTTGCCTAGTTTTAGGGGCAAATTTGAAATTTTCTATGGTGAGAAGCTCGTGACTTCATAAGAATTTCTCTATTTAAAAAAAAAAAATTCCAAAAAAATGAAGAAAAAAATTGCTGGAAAGTTAGGATTTTTATCCCCCCCCCCCCAAAAAAAAATAGTAGGGGATTCTTTCACTTCATTTTTTTTTTAATTTACCTACTTACTCCCAAAAAATTGAGAAATTTTTTCATTCCAAAAAATTGAGAAAGTTTTTCATTCCAAAAAATTTGGAAGATTTATTTTGGGAAAAAAAATAATTTTGTAATGAGAGATTTATTCTTCTATAGGTACGATAAAATATAAGGCATTTTTTTAAGAGGAACTTTTTTACAATAATTTACACAGACTTCCAAAAAAATTATCAATAATAAAGATTTCTTCTCTAAGAAAATAGAAAAAATTTTTACTTCAGAAATTAAAAATATTTTTACCCCTCTTCCTCCTCCTCCCAAAGAAAATCAATAAATTTTCTTGTCAGCAAAAAATTGAGTTTTTTCAATTTTAATTGAGGCAAAAATTTGCGATCTTTTCTTTGAAAAGTTGTTAGATTTATTCCCCAAAAACGTACGTAACTGTTATTGAAATTTTTTACTCTAAAAAGGTTGGAAGATTTCTCTAGATCATCGATCGAATCAGACGCTGAATACTCGAAAAGATTCACGAATGATTATTCAGGACAGATACAATGCCACGTAAATAATCAAGTTCCCATTCGACATTAATTTCAACTTGGTTTGAAAGTAATTAAATCGAAATTACTGCCACTAATGATCTTTCTTATTTCAACTTCAAGTACAGCAATACACTGTCCACAGTCACAATTATTCTTTCAATGCTGACGAAATAGTACAATGGCAACAATACGACACTGCTCAGAGATATTTTTATTTGTAGTGATCCTGAGAAATTTAACAGATAACGTAACTTATAGAAACAGTAATTCGTACATTTATCTACATAAAAAAAATTGACTTTTATTATAACAAAATCTTACAACAGCAATATACAGTTTAACGAAGAATTTCAATAAAAGTATATTATTATTTACAACGATAATTTCTACTTTAGAAAAAAAAATCATAGAAATTCTTGACTCTTCATGAAAAGTATATTACAAAAATTAGTTTCGTACGCTTTAGGGAGAAGTACGAGTGCCACGTCATCGCTTCGGATCTCATACTCCTCGCTTTCTCTGTTCATTTCTTCACCGTGGACATTTCCAGTCCGCGGGTTCACAATTCAAACAGTACATATTTTCGTTAATATAAAATATAAAAATAAAAACACGAATCAGCTCGAGAAATATAAAAGGGGTTCATCACAAAAGTATAACATACTCATCCGCAAAGGGGAAAAGACAAAAAAAGTCGCTATTTTACAAACGCTGAAAAGCTATCAGTGTAAAACGAGCTATTCTAAAATAATTATTTAAAAAAATGGGATTTCGTAAAAATAAAACAAGAAAAAAACCCGCAGATGATTCAGGGTGAATAAAAATTGCCTTATCACATCATTCCACATTAAGTACTAAGCAATAATTACAATTTTTACAAATCTTCGCTATCTAACGTTCGCATTCTCAAAAATAATTTCATCGTAGGAAAACGATCGTTCGAAATCATCAACCTTGCTCTTAGAGACACCGGACACGAACCAAAAGCGCGCGTAACATTAGTAAAAATATCATTCGTTAACATACAACAAGCGTAGACTAGATGAATAAAAATCCGAAGGAGAACTCGAAATTACATTTCATTTCAAACAATCGTAAATATAAAATAAATAAAAATAAATCGTTTGACAAATTACGTACACGTGTGATACATATACGAGTATCACAACACAATCGCGATACTACAAACGAGTCTACGTTAATAGAAATTATTCAAAAATATAGATAGCGAAAGTAAAAAAAAAAAAAAAAAAAAAAAAAAAAAAAATTGAGGTCCAGTCGAAATCAGTACTAAATTTAAGTCTTAATTAGGATATGGGGTTTTTCACTCATATACGTAGGCTTTGATTTTACCAATTTTAGTTCAATTTTTCTCACTTTCTCCCCTCCAGTTTGTCATAAAATTAACTACATGGTTATAAAAATTAATCCGAACGGTTTGGATTACGAAACGCGCTCGTTAGCGTCTCCAATTATTATTATTATGAACGTGGTTCGGTGTTCGATAATAGTTATTATTCGGTCTGTAATAATTGTTATGCTGATGTTGGTATCTTCGATTATTGCCTCCGTGGTGATAGCCATTCTGCATCCACGACGGTCTCTTCGTTCGATTGTAATTATTATACTGCTGCTGGTTGAAAGGATTTTTACGAGGACCTCCGTTGGATCCGTTATCGTTTCTGTTATGGTATTTTGGTTTTTTAACCTGCGTAAAATAAATGAAAATTAATATGTCGTTCAGTGTTGAGATATGGTTTTTTGAATAAAATCCTATTATTACTTTTCCTCTATCCATATCATCATCGTACGACTGACTGAAGGCGCGTTTCGATGCTTCTTTTCGTTCTTTATCTGCTTCTTGATTTAAATAACTAATATCTCCGTTCCACGTGTGAACTGCGTGAAAAAAATATTCCATAAGTAAATCGTATTACAATTAAAAGAAGATTATCGTACAATAATTTTCACTAATTTACCTTTACCACCATATCCGTTGTAAGAAGAATACGACGAATTGATGGATCCATTTTGAGGACCGTTTTGCTGGCTATTGTTATCGTTCTTAGGATCTTCGTTTCCGTTATGATATTTTCTATTGTTTTCTTGGGAATCCTGCTTGTATTCTTTGTATGGACTGAAAAATGAAAAATTTTATTACTGGAATGGTCGAATTTTCTTTTTGAAAGCTAAATGTGAGAAATGTGGCAACGTAGATCAATATCTCAATAACTAATTAAAAATGAAAACAAACGATAAAAAACTCTCAGTACCTTGAATTCAATTTCGAATCCCCCCCCCCCAAAAAAAAAAGTTACACTATTTTTACATTGAAACAAAAAAAAAGAGAATAGTAGCCAGACGGGGATTTAAGAGCTGAAAAGCACATCAGCGACATTAAACGGAGCCTACAATGAAATTTTGGAATCCTTAGGTCAATTTGAGGGATTGTAGTCAAATTAATGTGCCAAAAAAATGGACCCAAAATCAATCTTTTGGGGCCTAAAATGGGATGAGGATAACTTAGGAAGCTGAAATTTTGATATGTTGGAGGTAATGAGAATCCCCATCCTTGATTTAAATTCCAAACAATTTCGTCACTTTAAACTTATCCTGGAGCTCCCCAAAAAAAGAGGTTCGCCACAAATTTGGAACTCAAAGTTCAAAATCCCCAAAAAGCACGTCATGGACCTCTATTCACCCTGCATACCAAATTTTGGCTTCTTGCGTCATTTGATTGGAGCTGTAGACTAACCAACGTATCGAGAAACAAGAAAAAACGTGAAAATGCTTGATTATTCACCCTACACAGGGGCTACCGGGTGGGGGGGATTATTTCAAGACTTCAAGCTACAACTTTTGTTTGAAAATTTTTTCAATTGGACCCCTAGCCCCTACCACCGCCGGTTTTCAATAATATAAAGTATCCAAGTTATATTATGCAAAATTGGAATTTGAAGGGGAGGGGAGGGTCTAATCGAAAATTTTATAATAACAAAAATTATTTCTAGGATTTCAATCTACAACTTGTGTTTGAAAAAATGTTTATTTGGACTCCTCCTCCACTTTTGGAAAAGTATCTACTTGATGTTAAGCAAAATTGGAGGTGTGGGAAGGGTCTAATCGAAAATTTTATAATAACAAAAATTATTTCTAGGACCTCAATCTACAACTTTTGTTTGAAATTTTTTTCATTTGGACCCCTCCCCAAATTTTGAGTAATTATCACCTAGTATTATGTGAAATTGGAGGAGAGGGAGGAATCCGATCGAAATTTTTATAATAATTAATAACCAAAATTACTTTAAGTATTTTAATCTACAACTTTTATTTGAACATTTTTTTAATTGACCCCTTCCTCCCTCACTCCTTCAATTTTTAATTCGTATTTTCGGACTATTCTGCAAAATCGGTGGGGAGGGAGGGGCCCAATTGAAAAAATTCAAACAAAAGTTGTAGCTTGAAGTCCTAGAAATAATTTTGGTTATTACAAAATCCCGACTGGGCCCTCCCTCCCCTCCAATTTTGAATATCAATACCTATAATTATAGTATTGGACTTGGTAAATTTTACGAGGGTGTCAAAAAAAAACATTAACTGAATCTACGATGAAATTTAGGGGGCAATAGGCCATTTCCATGACTAACGTGCAAAAAAGTGGCCCGAAAATTCGATTTTGGGTCTTTAAAGAGGGTGGAGAAAAAGCTGAAATTTAGATATGTTGAAGATAATGTCAGTTCCCATCGTAGAAATCATGTTACCCCTACTTCTAAATCAAAATGGTCTAAAAAAATTGTAACTTTCGAACTGTGAAATAACGTGATTTCAAAAAAACTACGTTGCCAAACAAATACAATTTTCGTACTCAGAATATACGTACGATAAACTCTTCTTGTTTCCTTTTTCAGTCACGACCCAATCGCTCTTGGAGGATCCGTGATTTTGTGATTTTTCCGAACCACCATCGTCATCGATGGATTCGTTATCGATTTCGGTGATAATCCATCCATTAGTTCCGACTTTTCGATTACCATTAAATAAGCCGTTCGTTTTACTCAATCCATTGCTTAAGCCGTTGGTATTAGCATCACTGGTGAATCTCTCCTGACTATGGTCTCCATCGCCGTTACTTTTCTGCGAATCGTTCATATGATGCGGAGTAGTAACGCCGGTTTGTTTGTATCTGGATTTCAGACGCTCGTTCAGGTCGCCGTTTTCTCTTGCTTCGATTTTATCGCTCTTCTTCTTAATACTGAACATTATAGCGTTGCGTTTTTCGGGCTTCTCAAGTAATCCGTATTTATTATTGCCTTCTCTGTCGCCATTGTCGTCGTTATCGTCGTTCGATGGATCTTGCTGCGAGAATCCTTTGGTAGGCGATGGTGATACGTTGCGATATGAAGAAGGTTCGCTTTTCGACGTTGAGCTGTTGAGTAAACTGGTCAACGTGCTGTTTCGTTTGGCCAAAGGAGATAGCATTTTACTGCGGTCGGGGCCGTTTTCAATGCGATCTTCCGACGAGATGCTTTTATCGATTTGTTTTCCGTTCTCAGAATCGCTGCTTTCGCTGTCCGATGACATGTACGGTACCAGACTGGTGGACATTTTGGAACCGTTGGTCGTCGTGACGGTGGCCGGTTTCAGGGGAGTGTATTTTTCACATTTTATCGGCTCCAAAGATGGCTGTCTGTAAAATGAGAATATCGATGGTTAGGAATTGAATTAAATGGTGCTGATGTGAAAAAGTTTAGCACTCTTGAGGGCCGATTAGTTCAAATTTCGGTTTAGATTTTCGTTCAAGATGAAAACTTCGAACCAAAGGGCACCTCAGTACTTTAAATGTGGTCCAGTGCTGACTAAAATACGTACTTTGAATGAATTGAAGATGTAGAATACGAAGTCTCGCGCTTTGTAAAAAACCCGTTACTCCTTTGCACAGTTCCATTCATGTAGCCGTTGGATATCGATAGAATAGTACTACTGCTCGAAGACGATTTGATGGACGAAGACGACGACGAATTTTCCGAAGGTACGTTATGCTTCTCCAATTCGTAAAACATAATATACGCGTTGGGATTATTCGTATATTGACCTAAATGCGTCGGATATACCTTTAAAAAATATTCAAAGCGTACATTAGGATCATCCTTCGTAAGTACAAATTATAAACGAAAATATTCGATCAATCACCTGCTCATCGTTGAAATAATAATACGATCCAGACGAGGTACATCCTAGCGCCGTGTAATGGCCGCTATTCGCCGAAGGACCATGATGGAACACCATTGAGACTAATTTATACTTCAAAGGAATACCATTCGGCGATCCTTTTTTGTGCTTAAATTTACTTAAATCGATATTTTGAGGAATACTTATCAACTTAGATATTTTACTGCCACCGTAAAAACTGTTTATATTGAACCTGTACAATAAATAAAACAACGTTAGAAATCACTCTTCAAAATTGGCAATTCGTTCGGGAATAAATTTACCTTTTTAATTGTATACACAACGCATTCGGTGCTTTTTCTATGGAGAATTTTTTATACGCTGATACCTTCTTTTTACAATGTTCACAATGGTACGATTCGTCTCCGTCTAAACGTTCTTTACTAAAATAATTTTCTAAACCATCGTAAACGGTGGACGTACTGGCTTGCCTAATATCCAAAATTAGGTCTTGGAAATGTTGAAAAGTTGTCGAGATCTGACTACATTCCAAACAGGTAACTGAAAAAAATAATAATGCACGTGAAATTTTTGAGAAAAAAATCAACTTTTTTTGTAAACGAATGTAAGGTAACACTGAATACGTGATAATGACGAAAATCTCCCTTTTTTGTGAAAATTTCAATTACAATATTAATTTCCCTCCGATTACGATTCAAGAATTGCATACAACTTAAGTAAAAATAGATGAAGGTGGAGTATCGAATCGTTGATATTTGTCACAATTTACTGAATTTATGAACAACCAGGCAACGTAATAGGTTTGCCAATCAGTCTTTAGCTAAACGTGTTTATCAACGATAGAAACTTTCTTTTTTTCAGTGTGAGATTCCATTTCACAAAAATTCTACTATTTTGACAAAAAAAAGAAAAATAGTAATACATGGAATGACTAAATTACAATTCTCACCTTCTGTACGTATATAACCTCCAAAAATCTGATTTAAAGGAGTAGTTTCTTTCGAATAGTTGTCTAATCTGAATCATCAAACAAACAAAACAGGTGTTTTAGTACAAATACAACTGATAATACGTATCATTATCCTTCCACAGGTAACTATTTTTTGCTTACTTTTTAGCATGTATACCCAACGTAGCTATGTATGATTTTTCCATAGCTTCCATTAAATAACGAAGGAATTCATGAGCATCTTCTTGACGAAATGGAGATAAATGTTTACAAATAGCTAAACACAGAAAAAATTCATTCGTATGAATATCGATAAAAATGACTAAAAATGAAAATAACATGGCAATTGACTCACTTTTGACTTTTTCTACGATAAGTCTCGGTCTTAGACTACTTCCATTGAGACGATGAGAATTATGAAGAGTTTTAGCCATGGCGCAGACTATACATTCGGTATGAAAACCACCATCTAAACACGAATAAATTTTTAATAAGCGGTAAAACATGAAACGAATAATAATAGAAAAATACATACTCATTTTTTCGCACATCATATGATGCTTTTTATCCTCTAGTAACCAATTTACAAACGACGGTACGTGAAATAAAGCCTGAAAAAATATAAATTATTATTATTTCTGTCTACGTACGCGTAACGATAGTAACTGAATGTGAAAAAGGTACCTGTAGAGTTGAATTGATATAACAAGTAGTTCCTGAATTGACAAAACCGCTGCCAACCGGATAGGTATTTTTCCATCCGAGTTGGACGGCATCCGAAGAGAACAGAACAGTTTTAGGAGCTGGTAGTGATAAATTTTGTCCAGACAGTTCGGTGTTCTTCATTTGTACTTTTGAAAGATCGCCGTTGATTGATAATTTCTTCAATTTCTTCTTCTTTTTACTCAATTTGGACGGTTTCAAAACTACGTATTTCTTCTTCAGTGATTCTAAGAGACTAGTCGTTGAATATTTGGTTGTGAGGACGTAATCTATCTTGGTAGATAGTATCCGGCGGGCATTTGCTACGATATTGTCATCGAGCGAAGTCTTCTGTAGCTTTTTATATTTCGGCGCGAACGATCTCTTCAAAGCTAAACTTATTAAATCGCCACTTGTAGAATTCATTGCATATATACGATGAAATAAACACTGCGAACATAAAACCTCATTGTTAACTAGCGATCGTGAGAAACTCCCGCCATTAATGGACTACTTACTTTCCAAAAGTTTAAAAATGATCGAAACGAAAACTTTTCGAATGGAACGAACGCCGGAATTGGTTTAGAAATACCGATACTCCAGTTCTGAAACAAAAAATTGATAAAATTAATTCGGTAATCGGTAATTACAACAACACATGTTAACCTAATCAACGGTGTTATCATACTCGTATGTAATATCATCGATATTATGTAAATATTACTTAGCACTGCGATTTAAAACCCATTACACCTTTAATTTCGTATTTATAATGGAATTGAATCGAATTAATGACGTTTAATTGCTCGTATTACAAACACAATAACGCGGATGTACTCATTTTGACGAATTATCACATTTCACCAATTCGAACGCTAGTACTACGAATTTAGACACAGGTTGCAATTTAGTGCGATAATTATGGAATTTAACGTTGAAACGAAGTCGTCGTGATGAATAATGTAGTAATTTTGGAAAAACAGAGGTCCCGAGTGTGACTAATCTCATGTCAGCCGAATGTATACCGTACAAAATGTAACATCGGATTAAACCATGTTCTCGGATTATTTCTCACCTTTAACGAATAATTTCACTGATCGAAGCATACATATAATCGTTTAATTGAAGAATACTATCAATGAGTATGATAAACAAGAAATTATTGTTATGACATAATTACCTTGAGGTTCTTCCCGCGATAGTTGGCGAGTGAAAAGCACTAAATTGAACACGCAGTTTGACAGTTCGCCGATGTGAATTGGAGCTTTCATGCAATTATTAGGATCGTTACACGGTTAAAATTGAACTTGACATGTTCGAAAATTCAGTTATACGCGATAATTATTCTAATTTATGGTCAACATTAATAAAAACTTGTCGCACCGGTGCAAAACTCTGACATGATAAACACGAGCACGGTGCGATTATGGACATGGAGTACCACACAATCATGAAAAATTCATCACTCGATGACACAGCAAGTAGAAAAACTACGGAACCGAAAAAGAGCAGGGAGAATTTCGTGAAGTGTCTGGTATTTTCTAATTTCTGTTTTTATCTAAATTATAACTTTTATCGTTATAAACTGCTGAAATACAACTTATTGTGCACGATTCTATTGTAAATTGTTTGAAAAACTCTTCTTATTTGAATAATTCAACAAAAATTCGTGTTTTTCAAAAAGTACTCGATTTCGGTCGAGTAGCGTTTTGTTCGTTCGTTCGACGGTTCGTAGTTGATTCGCAACTTTCATTCGTATATTTAAGTGAAATTAGGTAAGCCCGCTAAAGTTTCGACGAAAATAGCTTTTTTTTCTACTGTTCTCCATCCCTTTGAAAGTGTTGAACTTTTAAAAGTTGAATTTGAATTTTGAATTCTAATGTTCATTCGTTATTCCAATCCAAACCAGCGTTCAAATTTCTCGAATTGAATTACCTTCCTTTTAAATCTGAACTTTAAAAAATTCAACAAGTACCTACCTAGGTAAGTAAGAAGTGACGATCGTTGTAGAACTTGAAAGTTCAATTAACTTCAAACTTCAAAGTCAAACCCAAGATCCTTGTGATCGGGGGAGGGGAGTGGAGGGGAGGGGTGGGGAGGGGGCCATTCAGGCAAATCAGGCAAATTCGACGAGATAAAAATTTTATTAGGAAAATTGAGGATAAGTTCAACAAAGATTTCGTTTATGAATACCTATCAAATTGAATTCTCTACTTCTTCGGTATCAGATTCAATAGTAGGTAAGTAAATAAGTACGTATTATTATTTTTTATTCAAAAAAGTGAAGAGTTTTTTTTATTTCTTCAAAAATTAGATTTCTTCTCCATAAAAAATGAGAGATATTTTTTGCCTCAAAAATTTAAAAAAAAATTAATCCCACAAAATTTAAAAAAATTATAATTATACCTACCTAATTATTTTTAATCTTTTTTTACTTTAAAAAATTGGGAAACAAGTTTACCTACTCCAAAAAAATTTTAGTTCCAAAATAAAATAATGAACGATTTTTTTTCTCCATTAAATGACGCAGATCTAGGTACCTATAGCTACCTACCTACTTCATGATTTTTTTGATTTTTCTCGTCAAAAAATTGAAAAAAAACTTATCTTACTTATCAAAATTGAGAAATTTTTTATTGAAAAAAATTGAAAGATTTTCTTCTTTAAAAAAGTAAGTTTAACTCATAAAAAATTGCAAATTTTTATTTTTTTATTGATATGAGTCAGTTCAAAAAAAAAATGAAACAAAAATTTTCAATTTTTTTTTTAAAGCTTCGAAAATTTAAAAAAAAATCTTCAAAAAAAGTCAAGTCATTTTTTTCCTCTCATGAAAAATGGAAACATTTTGTTATATTTACCTGCCTATTTATTTTCCTACTTCACAAAATTTAGGTATTTTTTTACTCCAAATAGGTAAAATATAAATAAAAGATTTTTCATAATAGTGGGAGTAAAACGCAATTTTACGCCCTGTCGCTATCGCTCGCGGGCTCAAATACGCGTTTTCCTCCCACGATTATGAAAAATTTCGTTCAAAACTCGGGAATAAAAACGATTTACTCCCCTGTTGTGAAATATACCTACTATTTCTTCCGAAAAAATTAATTATTTTTTTCCATTAAAAGTTGAGAAAATTTTTAATTTTTGCAAAATTGGGAAATTTTTCTTAGGTTCATACTTTTTTGTTTTAAAAAATTGAGTTTTTTCCCTTAAAAAGCTACAAGATTTTTTTCTTAAAAAAACTAAAACATTAATAAAAATGTTGTTCTTAATACAAAAAATTTACTTTCAAAAAATGTAGAGATTTTCCCCTTCAAGAAAATTGGTAGGTACATTTTTTATCTTCAAGAAAATGATAAAATTTTCAGTTCAGAAAATTTTTTATAAAAAAAAAAATTGTAGAATTTTTTTTATTGAAATTTTTTCTTGTCGACGTTTTTTTCACGTTAAAAATTGATAAATTTATTTAATAAGGTAGGTATTTATTTTTTTACTACATAGGTACTAAAAATTGAGGAATTTTATTTTTCAATAAAAATTGAATGGTGTTTTTCATCAAAAAAGTCTTATTTTCCTTTCGAAAAAAGCAAAAGATTTTGTCTCCCGAAAATTGAAGATTTTTTTTTTGGAAAACTTGAATTTTTTTTGTAAAAAATCAAAAAAATGTTTTTCTTCTAGGTACAAAAATTAAAATATCTTTTATTCAAAAAAAAAAAAAAAAAAAAAAAAAAAGGTTTTTATTTGATAAAATTGATATATTTTACTCCAAACACTTTAATAAAATCGTTTGCTTCATCAAAAAGAGAAATTTTTCAATTATGAGAAATTTCTTATTCGAAAAAATTACTTATTATTTAGGTAAAAAAAATTTGCATGAAAATTTAAGATTTTTTTTCAGTCAAGTAGGTACCTATTCCTGTTTCTACTTCAAGAAATGTAGGAATTTTCTCTCCCAAAAAATGAAAAGATTTTTTTCTTGAGTGAATTGAAGTATTTTTTCCTTCGAAAATAGTGAACGCTTTTTTTAAAAAAAATTTCAGAAGTTTCTCTTTGCGATTTTTTTTTTTCAAAAAAAAAAATGAAAATTTCTGCCTCTGTGAAAATTTATACCTATTACATAGATAGTAGGTAAATAGGTATTTTTACACAAAAAATTAAGAATTAAAAAATTTCTTACTTTAAAGAATAAGAGGGGGCAACAAATTGAGAACTTTTTTCACCTGTTTACTTTTTCTACCTCAAAAAATTAAGATTTTTTTTCAAAAAAATATTGTTTTCTACAAAAATTTAAATTTTTCATCGAATCCATTAGGTATAAAATGTTTTTTCTCTTGAAAAACTATTTTTTTTCTCAAAGAAAGTAAAAGCATTATTCGCTCTTTTTTTTTGCTTCAAAAAACTGAGAAATTTTTCAATTAGGTATTTCAAAAAAATCAACAGATTTTTTACAAAATATAGGAACTTATTTTTCTTGATAAATTGATAAATTTTTCATTTTCAGAAAATAGAGAATTTTTTTCGAGGAAAAGGCTGATTCCAAAAACACTTGACACAACGTGCAGTTACACCTGTGAGTTTGATCATGATTCATAATAGGTATTCAAATCTGTAGGTTAGGTACTACACACTTCTGCAACTTAACTTTACATTCCACTTTAATTCAATACGATCAATACGAACACAAACAGGTTTTGTATTTTACTTCACCCAAAGGCAAAAATGAAGTTTTTAGCTAACAGTACAAAACATTTATTATATGTAGTTTAATTGAAATAAAATTTTTAACAAACTAATAATTATATTTCAACGGAAAATGAAAATTGCAAAACAAGGAAAGTACTAAATTGACTAGACAGATTTATAATAATAAAAATAGGACACAGTGACTATAGATTTTATCACAGAAATAATATCTCTAATACATAAGTTTAGGTATTTTTAACATTATAGTAACATTGATAGATATTCTTATAGGTAGGTAGATATTTTAAGTAAACTCATTACGATAAAGTATAGGATTCTTTATAACTAAAATGTTTCATATTAAAATCGAATTTAAGTATTCAAAATAACAATTGAAAAAATTAGGAAAAAAATTTAGTCGATATTTTTTAAGTTAGGAGGTACATAAGTCAACAAGCCGAATAAATTAAAAAAAAAAACTTTTAAGAAAAAATAATACGTAAAAACTTAGGTAGGTAGGTAATAATTCTAGGGTGTAAATATGCGATAATATCTCGACTTCGATGATTAATCGAAGGAAATTAATAATTAATCTGATATAGGTAGGAAATGCAGAGCACGTGCCTAACTCGTTGGCATGAAATACTCGTAAATACAAAATACGGTGCTCGTAAATAGCAAAACTTACTGGTGTAAAATTTAGATATCAAAATAGATATGAAGAAGTTCCCGCGTCGTATATGTAAAATATATAAGTTTCTTTGTGAAATTACGCGTCGAAACGACGACACTCGACGAAAAACTGAGAAAAAGTAAATTGTGCCCGAATTTTGTAGCATTATAAATAAAAAATTTAGTATAATTAGTACCTACTCGAATAAAATGAAAAATCGAATTTCTATCAGCCTTTGAAAGCATTTAAAAAAAAAAAGGTACATACCAACTTGGAAGACCGGTTCGAGACAAATTTAAATGACCAATAGGTTAGTTAAATAGCGTATTAATAGATGAATTTGAATTTTCTTCAAAAATTGACTAATTCAAAACATTTTAACGCCATCCACAGCACTTTCCTTAACAAAATAATTAAAAAGTTTACAACCTTAAAAAAGTACGAAAACGTACTTTCGAAACACCAGTAGCGCTACATCGAATGAATATTGAGCTAGTTTTTAACAACAAAAAAAGAAAAAAAAAAGAAAAGTAAAATGTTAAGATCACGTAAGTATCTCATTAAATCACACAATAGGCCCAAAATTGTGTAGTTGTATTATACGTCTTCGGTTTTTTTATTATCTGTACTTTCTTTCTTCGTATGCACCAGCATGGGAAAACTGTGGTACACACTGGATCCCCGGTATCATATTTTCCGGGGTATTAGTAATTGTTATCCAAAAGGTTCGTCTTCGTTTGAGCTCGATGAGCTGCTACTGGACGAAGACTTCGATATGGTCAATATACCGTCTTTTTTACGAGGAATGCACATCGATCCAGAACGTATCCGGTGGATGCCATCTGCAGGCAGAGTTACTGAAAAATGATTACATTTTTGATGATTATTTATTATTTCGAAAAGATTAGGTAGGTACTTATGAGTTGAAGAATAATGAAAATAATGAAATGTAGGTAGATACCTGATAAGAAGTCTTCCTCGGGTATTTTGTAAGCAGATGAGCTCAATTCCATCATGGATCCGCGTCTAAGAGGAGTGGAATTATTACGATTTGGACTAAGATAGGAGACCGATGTATTAGCGATGCCACATTCTTCGTGCAGTATCGCTGTTGATGAAGATGATTGATGGTAAATAGAGTCGTTTGATTCTAAGCGAGATACACTACATCGACTACGATCTCTCCGGAATAAATTCAGTACTGAGGTTAATTTTGGTTTATCAGCACCACCTTGAATAGGTAATTGAAAAATAATAATTAATAAGGTGGTTGGTACATAAAGATGATTTAGTTAAGACAAGAGTCTATTTTATGTAGGCATCTTCGGAGACCCATCGATCTAAAAACAGTAAAATAAATTACAAATCATAATTTTATTTCTGTTGTAGAGATTTTTTACAACGAAAATTTTTTTGAGAGGTTTTCACCAAAATATTTTTTCCTAATTTTGAAAAAATTCTCCAGATGACTATTTACTGAAAGAATTTTTCACTTGGAGTATTCTTAAATTTATTTTTATTTTTATTGAAACTATTTTTTGTTTCATGATTTCCAAATCTTTTGCATTTTTTTTTTAATTTGCAGGTAAAAAATAAAAATAAGGAAGTTCAAGTAGGTACCTATTTAAAATTTTCTGAAAAAAAACTTTTTTTTTTTAATTCTTTAAAAATACATAATAATTATATTCTTTGCTAAGACCTTTTCAACTTCATGCTACAAAACATTTTCAGTTTCTTGAAGAAGAAAAAAAAATGAAAAATCAGAATGGATTTTAACGCTTAATACTTCAATTTAAAAAAAAAAAAAAAAAAAAAAAAAAAAACATTTTGAGCAAAGCATTTTTTTTTTCTAAAATTTTTGCAGAGAAATTCTTCAAAAATTATTTATTTTTAATTTTGTAAAGAGAATTAATTTTTTCCCCAATGTTTTCCTATAAACATTCTTCCAATTTTTCCAAAAAAAAAGTTTAGAAATTGTATGGAAATTTACTAAAAAATTTATTTAAAAATTTATTTACCTAAGATATTTCCTTGAAAATACTAATTGTTACAAAAATTTTCCAACTTTTCAAAGAAAAAAATAAAATAAAATATGAAAATTAAAATTGAATTTAGGTAAATCAATTCAAAATTTTATTTAAAAATTTTTGCAAATAAATTTTTTGAATTTTTTTGTTTAAAATTTTCAATATTATACTTAGGTAAGTAATTTTGTGAAAAAAATTGAAATTTTTTTTACATGAAGTGGATCAACAAATTTTGTTGGAAAAATTTTAAATTGGACACGCCTTCTTCCCCTCCCTCCCTTTCCTCCCTCAATTCTAAAGGAGTATCTACTTCGTGTTATGACAAATTGGAAGAAAGGGAGGGGTCCAAATGAAAATATTTTCGAACAAAAGTTGTAGATAGGAATTCTAGAAAAAATTTTGGTTGTTACAAAAATTTCGATTGGACGCCTCCCTCCCCTCCAATTTTGAATATTCAGTATCTACGTATTACTACACTTCTTAAAATCAAACAATAAAGATCTACTTCCATGCAAACAAATTTATCAAACTTGATTTGAATATTGAAATTTTTAATTTACCACAAAAATTTGTAAACCAATTTTCCATAATTTTTTCTAACTTGAAAAAAATTGAAAATTGAGTTGAATCAAAATATTACTGCATAAAAAAATTTATCGCAAAAATTATTTATTTTTATGCGCAAAAATTTTTCAACTTTTCAAAAATTTACTCCAAAAATTTATTTAACATTTTCTGTAAAAGAATATGTAATTCTTTAATTCAAAACAAGTTTGACAATTTTTTCTGTTTTTTGTGAAGGATCCTTTGAAATTTTAAGTTGATAATTTTAGAAAGAAAATTTATGAAGAGAATTTTTAAAAAATTTTGAAAGGTAAAATTCAAAAATGAAATAAAAAACAAATAAAAACTTGAAAATTACTACAATTGAAATTTATCGCAAAATTGTTTTGAAAGTTTTCAATTACCTTTCGAAATTTTTTCTAAATTAAAAAAATGTAATGAATTTCAATTTAACAATTAAAATTTATTTTGTAAATTTTGTGAAGAATTTTTTTTGACGATTTAAAAAGCAATTTTTCAAGTTTTGTAAAAAAAAAAAAAAAACTTCAAATACTCGTATAAGAACTATATGCATTTCAAAATTTCCTGAAAAAATTATCTTAGAATGGAATTTTTGTAAAGAATTAAAGAAATCTCTTAAATTTTTTTAAAACTTTTCAACTTTTCAAAAAAAAAGTTTGAAATATAATTCAAAATTTGTTGCAAATTTTTGTTTTTACCTAGGTACTTTTGAAAAAGTTCTTTAAAGCAAAGATTTTTAGATTTTTTGCAAGGAGAATTTTTAAATTTATTGGGAAAAAAATCCTCCCAAAAAATTGGTGGTAGCTAAGTAATTTGTCACGAAATTCTAAATCAAAGAAAATTTGAAATCGTTTTGTTTCCCTTTTCTTTCTTTCTTCCTATTTTTTTTTTTTTTTACTTAATTTTTCCAAAAGATGTCCCATATTGTAAACTTTTAAAAGGAATTATTAAAAAATTTTCATGAAGAAAACTTGAAATTCATTTCGGATTTCTTTAATAAGAAATTTTATTCATTTAAAAATAAAATAAAATAAAAATTACTTTGAATATGTACCTACCTCAAGATTTACCACAAAAAAATCTAAATTTTTTGTAAAGAATTGAAAAATAATATTTTGAAAAGAAATGTTTTCTTAATATTTAAAAAAAAAACCAACACTATTTAAGAAAATTTTCAGTAAAAAATTTTTAACCCTCGCCCCCCCCCACCCCCAAAAAAAATCATGGAATATAACATGAAAAATTTATTCAAACTAAAAAAAAAAAAAAAAAAAAAAAAAAAACACTGGACAACAATTTTTTTCAACATGGTGACGTGCTCTGAGAAAACATACCTGTCGTCAAAAAATCGATTTCGAGGTTTTTATGTGTTTTGTATAGAAACAATATGTATTATAACTTTGAACGCGTTTTCTCGAAACTACTTTTTTGAAGACAGGTATGTTTTCTCAGAACACGTCACATTGGTATTTTGGCTACAACTTTTTTTCAATGTAAAAAAAAAAAAAAAAATTCAATTGGAATTTATCCAAAATCTTTATCCATTTTGTCAAAAAATTCTTCAAAATCAAAAAAAAAAGAAAAACATTTTCAAAATAATATATAGCAAGAATTTTTAAAATTATTCTTTACGAAGATTTCATTAAAACTTCTTTTGTAGAGAGTTTTTTTTTATTTTTGTTACAACTTCAACTCGTCAAAACTGGAGAAAAGTTTGAACATTGAGAAAGAACACAAATTAAATTCGAAGCTGAAAAAATTGGCAATCAAAAAATCGTAAATTGTGTTCAGATAGTCAAAATTGGGTCAAATTCGATTTTGATAAAAAGAGCCTCCTGAAGTACACCTACTAGGATCTCTTGTAGGTAAGTATCATTTACGAATGGTGAGAATTAAATTCAATAAAATTTACTTATTAATGTGTTGCAAGGTGAACTATAAGGCAGATATTCTCTATTTGTTGTCCAGCATGGGAATTCACGTTGCTTGACAGTGCCACTCTCGAGATCAGATTCTTCTTCACTATGACTCCAAGGGAGTTTCTTCTCAACAGCCACAGAGGTAACATGAACTGGCTCTTCGCACCCTAAATATTACAAAAGGAATAAATTAATTGGCACTTACGAGTAGAACATTGATGAAGTGCAGCTAGGAGTAGGAATTTATCTACCTATAGGAACGTATGATATATCTAATTACCTACACTATAATCAAGGTATGGGTTATTGTTAAGCAATTATTTATTGGTAAATTAAATCAATGGATTTGCGTGACTATTTGTTCATGATTGAAGTGAGATTACCTTATGGGTATTTTAAATAGGTACCTATTTTACAACACAAATAGGTATGATTTCGATTTCAATCGTGTATCAAAATCGATTTATAGAACGTCTAGGCATTTGAAAAAAATGCCACTGGACACTTTCTACACAACCACACACTAGATAGAATCAGTTCTATGAATTCTATGCCGATTAAAAGCATCTATGAGAGCGAAATGGAAATTCATAAGTACCATTTTTGGAACCAGACCGATGCCAAGGTAAACTGATTTCAGCAACGGTTGGAGTACAACGTTTAGTATTTTCAATTTTATAAGGAATATTAAACTCGACTAATTTGAAATTAGTCTTCTTTTCGTCTGATTCAAAATCAGATGGTGTTTCGTTAGACGCTACGGAACATACGAAACCATCGGAGCAGAGTTAAAATTTCTAAAATTAACTTGACACATTACACGTTAATAAAAATCACTCTAGTGGAAAACTCACTGGCAGGATTGACGGTGAAAGTAATGCCACCATCCCAGTCATCGCTACATGTATTTTTATTATCGTCGTAAAATTCTTTATTGTCTTCTAACTCTTCGGGGTATTCTGCAAATTGAATATTTTTTTTATTATTGCCAACTCGCGAAACCTAACGAGAATTTAAACGCCATTACCATCGGAAAATTGTTTCGCCGGACCATTTCGTTGCGGCGTCGGAAACGTAACGTGGTTTATTTTACCGTCCTGTATACGTATAGATATAAACGGATTAATAGACTATAAGGTTTTGTTGGAAAATTGCACCAGTCCTTTGAAAAATTACCTTGTTCAGTTTTTTGCTGCGTTTGTGATGATGACGACGCGGATCTCCTCCAACGATCCGTCTGGTATTGACGTTCGTTCTGTAGTTGACTTGAGAAGTAAGTTCTTTTTCGTCGACGATGTGACGACTGTAGCTCAAACGACGATGTTGCGATACTTCCGAAGCCTGAGTGTTGGTTTTGAATTATCATCAAATATTCGAGGGTAAAAAAAAAATCGAATTCTATTTCAATTTGATAGTAAATTTTTTACTTACTTTTTTAGGTGGTTGGCATAATTCGGTGGTTAACAAATGATGTATTCTAGCATCGGTGAGATCTTTTTTAGAAGGATTGTATTCTAATTCTTGCAAATCGACGTTCCACATGCTGTTATCCAATTGGGAACAACTGGAGCTAAATTATGAAGAAAATTATTACAATAAGTATGTAACTTTGTTAGACACCCACACTAGTTTTTTTTTTTTAGTTTTTTTTTTAAAGTGAAATGCGTAATAAACGTAACTATCGTTAACGTTTCAAGTTCAATTTTTAAAAAATTCGTAATAATAAATTTTGAATGAAACTTTGGTAAAAATAAAAAAATAAATCAGAAAAGCAATGAGAATTTTCCCAACCCGAGCAGCACACTCGACAAATTATCGAAATAAAAAATCGACAGAATATCGAATTCGATAAAGTGTCGTGTTAGTTCCGCATAAATCGTGAAATTATCTTTCGATATATAGATAGATTATCGACGAATTATAGTTAGCAAAAATTTCGAGATTATAGTAAGATATTTTATCGATAATATATCTATAATATCGAAAGATAATTTCACAATTTAGGCGCAACTTTATCGAATTCGATATTCTGTCGATTTTTTATCGATTTTTTATTCCGATTTTTCGTCTTTTACTAGCTTTTTTCTATAATTAAAACTCATTAATTAGCATAATTAATACATTAAACTATGCCTAAACACATTATTCATGTTACGGTAAGAGGATCATTTCAGAAAAAGTCAAAAAAAATTATAAAAAATCTGCCACCCGTGGGGCTTGAACCTTCTACCTCCTGCATGGTAATCCTCTTCCTTAACCACTATGCCATACCTTATCGTTGAGGAATTAGCAATAAAACGCTTATAATAGGCAGTTTAGTACTTCCAGACGTGTTGGACTTAGAAAAATTTTCACCAATTTGGAAATAATTTCAAATATCGTCACAAAATCGTTGAAAAATCGTTCGACAAATTTCAGATTATTTGTCGATAATGTAGTTTCAAATATCGCCACAAAATCGTTGAAAAATCGAATTCGAGAAATTTCATATTACGTGTCCATAATATAGTTTCAAATATCGTCATAAAATCGTTGAAAAATCGAATTCGAGAAATTTCAGATTACGTGTCGATAATAAAGTTTTAAATATCTTCACAAAATCGTTAAAAAATCGAATTCGAGAAATTTCAGATTATTTGTCGATAATATAGTTTCAAATATCGTCACAAAATCGTTAAAAAATCGAAATCGAGAAATTTCATATTACGTGTCGATAATATAGTTTCAAATATCTTCACAAAATCGTTAAAAAATCGAATTCGAGAAATTTCAGATTATTTGTCGATAATATAGTTTCAAATATCTGCACAAAATCGTTGAAAAATCGAATTCGAGAAATTTCAGATTACGTGTCGATAATATAGTTTCAAATATCTTCACAAAGTCGTTAAAAAATCGAATTCGAGAAATTTCAGATTATTTGTCGATAATATAGTTTCAAATATCTGCACAAAATTGGTGGAAAATCGGATTCGATAAATTTAATATTCTTTGTCGATAGTATCGTTGACGAATATCGTCCTAAAATCGTAATACTATCGAATTCGATAGTTTTTAGATTTTTTGCCTATAAAATCGTACAGCTAAATCTGTATCATATCGTGAGAACATCTTTAGATTTTTAAACGATTTTTTATCGATACGTTTCAACTTTCGATATTATCGATCGAGTGTGCTGCTCGGGAAATATTTTAAAATAAAATTTTCAATAGAAAAACATCTTAGAAGAAATAAGAGGTTGAGAGGTTTTCAAAAAAAAAAAAAAAAAATTGAAAGAATTTTTTAAACAAAAAATCAAAAAATTAAGTTCTTTACCTATAAGATATAGTAATGTCACGAAAAATGAGATATTCATAAAAAGAACTAACTCCCGAGCGGCACACTCGATCGATAATATCGGAAGATGTAACGTATCGATAAAAAATCGTTTGAAAATCTATAGATGTTCTCACGATATTATAAAGATTTATCGGTACAACTTCATAGGCAAAAAATCTAAAAACTATCGAATTCGATATTATTAAGATTTTATGACGATATTCGTCAACGATACTATCGACAAAGAATATTAAATTTATCGATTCCGATTTTCCACCGATTTTGTGCAGATATTTGAAACTACATTATCGACAAAGAATATTAAATTTATCGAATTCGATTTTTTAACGATTTTGTAAAGATATTTCAAACTATATTATCGACAGATTATATAAAATTTCTCGGCTTCGATATTTTACCGATTTTTTGACGACATTTGAAACTATATTATCGACAGACTATATTAAATTTATCGAATCCGATTTTTTACCGATTTTGTAAAGATATTTGAAACTATATTATCGACACGTAATATGAAATTTCACGATTTCGATTTTTTAACGATTTTGTGACGATATTTAAAACTTTATTATCGACACGTAATCTGAAATTTCTCGAATTCGATTTTTCAACGATTTTATGACGATATTTGAAACTATATTATGGACACGTGATATGAAATTCCTCGAATTCGATTTTTCAACGATTTTGTGCCGATATTTGAAACTACATTATCGACAAATAATCTGAAATTTGTCGAACGATTTTTCAACGATTTTGTGACGATATTTGAAATTATTTCCAAATTGGTGAAAATTTTTCTAAGTCCAACACGTCTGGAAGTACTAAACTGCCTATTATAAGCGTTTTATTGCTAATTCCTCAACGATAAGGTATGGCATAATGGTTAAGGAAGAGGATTACCATGCAGGAGGTAGAAGGTTCAAGTCCCACGGGTGGCAGATTTTTTATAATTTTTTTTGACTTTTTCTGAAATGATCCTCTTACCGTAACATGAATAATGTGTTTAGGCATAGTTTAATGTATTAATTATGCTAATTAATGATTTTTAATTATAGAAACAAGCTAGTAAAAGACGAAAAATCGGAATAAAAAATCGATAAAAAATCGACAGAATATCGAATTCGATAAAGTGTCGCAAAAGTTCCGCCTAAATCGTGAAATTATCTTTCGATATTATAGATATATTATCGATAAAATAGCTTACTATAATCTCGAAATTTTTGCTAACTATAATTCGTCGATAATCTATCTATATATCGAAAGATAATTTCACGATTTATGCGGAACTAACGCGACACTTTATCGAATTCGATATTCTGTCGATTTTTTATTTCGATAATTTGTCGAGTGTGCTGCTCGAGGGCTATTTTAATTGAATAAAAAATAGAGTTTTGTTGAATTTCAGAAAAACATGAACATAAATATTTTTTCCAATAAAAATTCTACCAATTTTTCAAAAAAAAAAAAAAAAAAAAAAAAAATGGGTTGAAATTTACCACAAAAACACATTCATTTTTTTAAAAATGTTTCTTGCAAAAAGTTTTTAATTTTTCAATAAAAAAAATTTGAATTTTGAAATTTTTTGCTAAGAAATTTTTTAAAGTTTTGGTTTTGAACAGTTTTTCAAATAAGCTTTGAAAATGTAGGTACCTTATTTTAAAATCCACTACAAAAAGAATTATAAAGCAAATATTGTATTCCAAATTTGCAGCATATTTTTTCATTTGATTTTTTAAAATGTTTTTGTTAAGAAAATTTAAAATTCATTAAAAACCTTTGCAAAGATCTCTCGTCAATTTCATTGAAAAAAATTAATTAAATTTAGCTTAATTTTTTTTTAAATAGCACATTCCTTGCAAAGAATTTCTCCACATAAATACTTCCAAGATTTTTTTTTCAAAAAAATAAATAAAATGTTTGTTGAAATTTACCCCAAAAAAATTATTCATGTTTCTTTTAGAAACTCTTCGAATTTTTTGATAATGAATTTTTTAATTTTTCAAAAATGTTTTAGAAACTATGTAGATCCTCAAATGCAAAAAATTATTCCTAAATTTTTGAAAAGTTTTATAAAAGTCATAGAAAGAAAAAAACTGATCATTAAGACATGCTCATGCAAGAAATTTTTCACAAGATTATTTTTACACAACATTTTTTTTCCGTAAAATATAATTTCACTCTGCAGTGAGATTTCTTCCGGAAAAATTTTTTAATGAGAGAATTTCGATTCTCATGAGGAATTTTTATGGAAAATATTTTAGAGGAACTTTTTGAAAGTGATCTTCTTAAACAATTTTTCTATTAATTATAAAGAGAAGAATTTTTTAATACCTACACACATTTTTTGAACTTTTGAGAGTTTTTTTCAAGTTTTCAAAGGATTTTTTTTAATCTGGAAAAACTGCGGTATTAAAAAAAATTTAAGAATTTCTTCATAGATTTTTCCAAGATTTTCTCTAAAAATATTTTTCAAGGAAAAAATTTTAGGAATTTTTATGAAGAAAGTTTAGGAGATAAATTCGTCTCAAAATTATTGTTTTTAACAAAAGTTTTAGAAAAAAGTTTTCCTATTTTTTTAAATTTTTTTTTTTTAATCAAAAATAAAATACAGTTGAGGAATGCATGTAACAAGTTGTGAAGATGAGTAAACAATTTATACCTTTCAAGGGGGAATTTTCAATGAGGAAATTTTATTTCTTAAGAGAGATTTCTTATAGAAAATTTTTTGGAACTTTTTTTTTCGGTATGACTTTTCTTCACTAATTTTTTTGAAAAGATTGAAAAAAAAGGAATGAAATTTTTCAAAAATAAAAAAAAATTGTCATAATTTTAAAGAGAGGAATTTTTGAAAAAAGGTCTGAAGAAAAATAGGATATTTGTACCTACAAAATATTACGTTGACCAATATAATATATCTATATTTTTATCAAAATGTCATTTTGTCAAAAAAAAAAAAAACACTTTTGAACAGAGAGAAAAATTAGGTGTTTTTTGGGATTTTAAGCATTCTTTTTTCAATTTTTCATGCGAATTAGTTCTGGAAGAATTTTTTGGTGAAAAATTTTTAATTCTCATAAGAATCTTTTTTTTTTAGATCTCATAAAAAAAATTAAAAAAATTAAAAAAAAAAAACTTTCAAGGCGTTTGAGAATTTTTTAAAAAGATTTTAAAGGGAAATTTTCTTTAGAAAATCGCTAAGTAAATATTTATTTTCAAGGATGTTAATATACTTAATAGAAGCTTTGGTGAGTTCTAAAAATTTCCTAGAAAAATTATTTCAAAATTATTTTTTCAATAAATAAATTCCAAAAAGAAATATTTAAAGCGAAAAATCTTCTAGACAATGAAGGGATTTTTTTATGCAAGAAATTCTTCATAAAAAATTTTCTCATCAATTTTTTTCCAAAATGATTTTATTCTCCAAAGTGATTTTTTCCCAGAGAACGTATCAATACAAAAATTTCAATTTCAATAAATTTTTATTCAGAATTTTATTAGAGATTTTTTAAAACTAATTTTCTATTAGTTCACAACTTTTTAAAATATTTGAAATTTTCTTACTAGATTTTAAAGTAAGTACCTATTTATTATTTTTAAAAAACATCTGAAGAAAACTGCGAGATTTTCATAAGAATTTTTCAACAGATTTATTGATATTTAAAAAAAGAAAATCAAAGTTTTTAATGATAAAATTTCAATTCTCATAAATAAATTTTGTGAAGAATTTTTCAGGAATAATTATTTTTTAAACAATATCAATTTTTGTATTTTTCTAAAAAAAAAAAAAATCTAAGATTTTATTTTTTGCGATTTTTTTTCAGAGAATTTCATTGGAAAAAAAAATTAAAGCATTCAAGTAACAAGACTTGAATAATGCTGATTAAGATAATACGCTTATAAAGAGTCAATATTGAACATGATAAAGTCGGTTTGTTACGCATCCCTACTTCTATTATCTTAAATTATTTCAAAATTCGATACTATACCTCGCTTGTAAATTTCCACCGGTGTAATTTCTAAATATAGCCGATACGGATTCGGTATTTGATATGTTACCAAGCGTCGAAGCGTTTCTTCGCATGAAATCCAGAGCATCTTTCATGGCGAGTTTCGAATAAGTTTCTAATATCTTCGGTTCAGCGCCTTGATGATTTTTCAGCAAATGAGGTCGTATGAATTTATTATCGAACCGTTTAAACCTACGTAAATAACAAGCGTCAACACCAGTGTCTATAAAGTTGCCTATATTAAGCCGTAAAAAAATAGATAAATTTACGGCGTTTAGAGTATGCAATTTTATTAACGTGTGGTGTTTGCTCAACACCACGTTCTTACGTAGGCGTACCTATCTCTGAGATGATGATTTCCATGATGACCTAGGATGTCTTCGATGCCAGCCATCATATGATCCATAAACTAAGCAAACACATGAGAATAATATTAGTTTACAACGAAGATAACAAGCTAAGCATATAACGTAAGCCTGTTTTCAAAATGGAATCTTACCCTTTCGTGTATCCTCTCATTCATGGTAGGTTTCCTTTTCTCAGCCTTCTTGACGTTTAATATTTTTACTAAAGGTCTTATCGTAATACCCTGAGTACAAACATTAACTTGTTAGCAAACGTAACACTGTGTATCACGCTTAAAATACTTATTTCATACATTTCAAGTTTTAACTTCATATACAAATACAAACCTGTATGAACACAGTGAAATAAATCACAGCAATTGTGGTCGTAATAAACATTTCCCTTTGTTTAACATGATGCGGATTAATTAATAACGCTAAAGCGAATGCTACGGCTCCTCGTAATCCGCCATAGCCCATGACAAATTTATCTACTGTGTTGAGTTTGTATAACCGGAAATGGTTTAAAATGGCCGATAATAACATTACACCTGAAAAATTGAAATAAAAATTGGCTAGGTAATCAATAAAAGAGGTAGTTTAAGAATTTCAAGATAAATAGGTATTAGGTACTCGATACGAACCTACGAATCTATAAAATGTACAGAAAAATATGGTAATTATAACGAATGCTGTATTCCATTGATGATGCTCGCTGACTGTCGAAACTCCCAAAAACATGAAAATGATGGTTTCGGACGAGCTACTCAACATTTTCATGGTGTATTTGACGGTGGTGTGAGATTTATGCGAAATATTAGCCTCGACGTAATTTTTCATAGTGATGCCACAAAACGTAATTCTAAAAAAAAATTTAAAAAATAAAAAATGAAATAAACAAAGTACAAAAAAATAAAATATTTGTAACTTCAGGAGCCTTTTTATTAAACATTTCCTTCAAAATTTAAATAGTTTAAAAAAAAATTGAGGAGAAGGAAAAGTGTTTTTGCTAAATAAATATTCGCAATTTTTCCCCTTTGACGTAAGATTTTGAAAATTAAAGTTTTTATTTATTAATTTGCAGAATAATGATGATGTCGATGATGATGATGATGATGATGATGATGATGATGATGTCGATGATGTCGATGATGTCGATGATGTCAATGATGTCAATGATGTCAATGATGTCAATGATGATGTCGATGATGATGTCGATGATGTTGATGATGATGATGATGATGATGATGATGATGATGTCGATGATGTCGATGATGTCAATGATGATGTCGATGATGATGTCGATGATGTTGATGATGTCGATGATGTTGATGATGTCGATGATGTTGATGATGTCGATGATGTTGATGATGATGTCGATGATGATGTCGATGATGATGTCGATGATATCGATGATGATGTCGATGATATCGATGATGATGGTGATGATGATGATGATGATGATGATGATGATGATGTCGTCGTCGGTGATGTCGATGTAGATGTCGATGATGACGATGATGATGATGATGATGGTGATGATGAGAATGTTGAGTGAGGCTTGGTTAATTTGTTTGAGTATTTTCAAGAGAATTTTTCTTTAGATTTTGCTTCGTAAATTTTTTAAATTTTGTAGTCATTTTTCAAAAAACTTATTCTTGAATTGATTTTTAAACTTCATTTTCAAAACTTTGTCTAGGATTAAAAATCATTTTTAAAAAAAAATATAGGTACTCAAATTTATTTTTAAAATTTCTTTAAACTCGGCGCTTCGCGCCTCGCCAGGGGGGGCTTCGCCCCCTGGACCCCTGGTTGGCTTACAGGGTATCCGATTGATCTTAGTACCCCCTCATAACTTTTCTTGTCGTAAAATAAGGTAGTTGGTAACATTTCACATAGTAAACAATGCGAAATGTTACCAACTACCTTATTTACGACAAGAAAAGTTATGAGGGGTACTAAGATCAATCGGATACCCTGTATTTCCACACTACGTTTGAAAGTATGAAACATAGTATATGCTTTTACTCTGTGACAAAATGTCTAAAAGTCACGAATATTAATTTTCATGGAAGTTTATAAATCTAAAAAGTATAATAAAAAATAAAAAATAAAAAATTTCAAGTTTCAGAATGTCTGACAAAATAAAAAAAAATCCAAGTTTCAAAATGTCTAACAAAATGTCTGAAAGTCATCTTTCTAAAAAAAATTCTAAGTTTCAGAATGTCTGACAAAATGTCTATAAAATGTCTAAAAGTCATAAAATTTCAAAAAATTTACAAGTTTCAAAATGTCTGACATAATGTCTAAAAAGTCGAATTTATTGAAAATTTTCTAAGTTTTTTATGTCATCCAAACGTAACCCAATGGGGTCGGATTTTGGGGTCGGATTTTAGTCTCGGATTTTGGTCTCGTTTTTTTTCCATTTTGGTCATCGTAAAAGCATATACTATGCTAACTTTTTTGATTTTCAAATTTGCATGGAAATTATTATTCGTGACTTTTAGACATTTTGTCACGTAGTGAATGTTATTAATTTTATAATTTTAAATTTCTATGACTATTTTAGAGAGCCAATTAGGGGGGTCCGCGCCGAGGTTTTTTTTTTTTTTTTTGAGAAAAAACTCTGTTTTTAAATATCTAATTTTTTTTTGGAAAAATCGAATTTCTTGTCCAAAATTTTTAAACAAGATGAAAAAAAAACACTGTTTTTTATTGAAAAACGCCAACTTTTTGGTAAAAAAATCTCTGAACTGTTTGAGAAGAAATTTCTGTTTTTTTTTTAGAAAAAATAATTGATTTTTTTGGAAGTAGCATTAACTGAATTTCACCTTTATTGAAGTGTAAAAAGTTTTAAAATTTTTTTAAATATATATATATATATTTTTTAATTTGGAGGGAAGGGGTTTGAGAATATTTTTTTTTTTTTTACTTATGAGAAAAAAATCATTCTCAGTTTCACTCACAACTTTTTACCCTTACCCCAGGAAAAAAATCGAGAATAAGGTAGCACCCTAAATACCGTAGATCAAGTCTCTAAAATACAAAAGATCTCGATCAAATATCCTGATCTTTAAATCTATCGTATCTACCCAACACAGATTACATCTATACAGTATACTTACGCCAATATACCAGACATATGGAACATTTCAGCATTCAAATAGGCAATATAGGCCATAACCAGTATCAATATAGGCTCGATAACCCTCGCCTGATGGGTAAACCTGGTAACGAATCCGGTCAAAAATCCCCACACCACGCCTATAACTGTACCGCCGACAGCCACAACCAAGAATGAAACAGCACAACTTAATAAATCCGTGTATAAAATATTCGAAGTTCCTATTCGATTAAACGCTTCGAACATATGATACAGCACCTGAAACAGACATATAAGGATGGATTAAGCCAAGCCAAGCCAATCCGAGCCAAAATAGGTAGGTATAATCTTAATTCAATCTTGTTTACTTACCACTGTAACCGCATCATTGAGCAAAGACTCTCCGAATACAACAATGTAGAGAATTTCATTAACGTGAATTTCCTCGAAAACTGCCAACACAGCTACCGGGTCGACGGCCGAGATTAATGCGGAAAATAGAAACAATTCCAATACCGGCGTATCGACGGCAAATAATCCTAAGGTATTAGCTAACCACAGAGACGCTCCTGTAATGAAAATTTAGCCTTGTAAGGTATGAGGTAGGTACCTAGGAAAAAAATCCTGCCTCGGTGTTTGCAAAATCAATAATACCAACCAATTGTCAACGTATTGAAAATAGTGCCGACGACGGCGAACAATAAAATCGTTCCTAAATTATCGAAGAACAATCTATTAGGCATGAAGTAACCGGCATCTAGAATAATAGGCGGCAACATGTATAAAAAGAACGTGTCCGGCGTCAGCGCTGTAATATGGATGTTTTTAATGCACATCAATACCAGTCCGATTAACACTCCTACTACGATTAATAAACACGACTCGGGTACTTTTTGATTTAAATCCGGAGCCATGTGGAAACCTGAAACATAATAATATAAATGACCGTTGAAAATGAGACTCGTTAAAAGTTCTCCGTTGCGATTTTCTCTCTCGCTCTCTCTTTCGAGCTGACATTAGCTTATAAACGAATTTTTGTTGAATCCTTTTTATGGTACGTGCGGAGTTGTGTAAAAAAAATTCGTAATCCTCAACTATACGCCAAAATACGAAGCAACTCAAATAAGATACTCGGTTGCTCAATAATAAGCTTAAAATTTCAACTTTTTTGCCCTTTCAAAACTCTAAGGTCAGTGCTGGTTCTCAATTAGTTTTGCTCATACTCCCACCCCAAAAAATAAATTGGAAGAAATCATTTTATAATTTTTTTTTTTAATTTCACAAGAAAAAATTATTTTTTAAAAATCTTTAAAAATTATGCATAAAATTTATTTTTTATTAAGAATCACCATAAATTATAAAAAATCTCTTGAAAATAAAATTATTTATGATAAAAAAAATCACCTTTTTTGCATGAAATTCTTTTAAAAATCAAAAAAAGCACATTTGAAAATCCTCTTCATCAGAAATACATACCTACCCAAGTATTGTAACACCTGAAAATTGAGAAATTTTTTTCACTAAAAAAATGAAATTTTGTTACAAAAAAAACGAAAAAAAAAAAAAAAAAATTACTCTCAAAAATCGAAAAATTTCATTCTTGGAAAGAGAACTGAAAAAAAATCCAAAAAATTGAAATATTTCTTATTCCAAAAAAATCGAAACATTTTTTTCCCCTAAAAAAATGAAAAATACATTTTACTTGTTCTATTTCAAAAAAAAAATATTTTTTTATCTACTTGAAAAAAAAAATGTTTTCCAAAAATTTTCTCCAAAAAAAGAAATGAAAAATTTTCTTTCCAATTCCTATCAAAAAATTATAAGATTTTTTATTCGAAAGACTTTTCATTCAAAAAAAAAATGAAAATCTCTCTCTAAAAAAAGAAAACTTACATAAATGCAGACACTTAATACGAGTATATGTATTTGTACATTCACTCCGGGAAAATTGGGAAATGTCCTTCGTCCCCTAAAATGATTCTTTTCTATTCCCAAAAAATGAGGAATTCTCTGCTACAAAAAATTTAAAAAAATATATATTCAGAACTTTGGAAGATTTCTTACTACCTACTCCAAAAAAATCGAAACATTTTTCTGGAAAAAGAGTTTAAAATATTTTTACTCCAGAAACTTCGATTTTTTTTCAACAAAAACAAAAAAAAAACGATAATAAAAAAAAATCATCCAAAAAACTACAGAATCTTCGAAAAAAAAACTCGAAAAACAAAACAAAAAAAAAACGAGAAATTTTATTCTAGAAAATGAATTGAAAAAAATCCAAAAAATTGAAAGATTTCTTAATACAAAAAAAAATCGAGACTTTTTTTCCTAAAAAAATGAGATATAGGTACTTTCACTCGAGTTTGAGAAAAAACAACTTTTCACTTGAAAAAAAAAAGTATTTTTTAAGAGTTTTTTCAACAAAAAAAAATGAAAAATTTCCTTTCCAATAATTTGAAAGTATTTTTATACAAAAAAGAGGAAATTTTTATTCAAAAGGGTTTTCACTCAAAAAAATAAAAAAATAAAAATAAAAAATCGTTTTATTCCAAAAAATAAAAAATACTTAAATACTTTCACTAAGGAAAAATTGAGAAATCTTTTTCACCCCCTTCCATTTCTTTTCTTTTCAATGAAAAATATTTTTAGTTTCGAAAAAAAAATTAGAAATTTTATCCTACAAAAAATTTGAAAAAATATCCAGAAAATTGAATGATTTTTTACAGCAAAAAAAAACATTAAAATATTTTTACTTTTGAGAAATTTTTTGATCCAAAAAAAAACCGAGAAATCAAAAACAAAATTCTTTTTAAAAAACGAGAAATTTCTTTCTGGAAAAAGAATTGAAAAAAATCCAAAAAATTTAAAGATTCCTTATTCCAAAAAAATCGAGAAATTTTTTTCTTACAAAAATGAGAAATACTCTCACTTAAGAAAAAAATTGATTGTTTTTTACCTACTTAAAAAACTTGTTTTTCAAAAATTTTCTCTCTATATAATAATTGAAAGACTTTAAATACTTAAATAAATCTCCTGCGCCCTCCCCAAATTCTTCTTCTTTAATGAAAAATAAAAATCAGAAATTCTATACTAGGTACAAAAAATTTGAAAAAATATCCAGAAAAGTAGGAGATTTCTTATTTCAAAAAAAAATTGAAACATTTTTCTAAAAAAATATTTTAAAATATTTTCACTCCAAAAACTTGAAGAAATTTAAAATTTTTGTCTCGAAAAAATAGTTTTAATTTTGAAACATTGAAAAATTTTCCCTTCAAGAAAATTGAAATATTTTTTATTCAAAACAAGAAAAAAATATTTTTCAACAAAAAAATTATTTTTTGTTGTCATTACGTACCCCCTGCGAAATCTTCGAGTACCCCTTAGGCCTTAGGGTACATGTACCATCATTTGAGAAACACTGCCCTAGGTACTTCTCTAGCTTAGAAAAATTTCCCCAAAGGACCAAAGTACATACCATAACCTGAGTCGTATTTTACACGAGATTAAGCAGCCTTTGCATTTTTAAAAATTCCCTAATAACGGAGAGAATTTAAATCGTACGAGTTTGAGAGCGTGAAATGTGAAAATATGTTGCGAAAAAAAAGATAAAAAATGATACCGATTAGTTTTTCAATACGCGAGCTTCGTTGACCGAACAAGGTATCTTTTTTGGTGGCAAAGTGGCGAAAAATTATATTCAATTTTTTTTATTTTTTACGCGCCCGTGAACACGCCGTTTTACCATTTTGGCGCGATATTTCGAATCATTAAACGAGCTGGTCCGATTTTACGAGCGTATAGACGTAAATCGTTTTATTATAACGAGCTCTAGACCCGCGGATCGTAGCGTTAAAAAATAAATGTTAATAAATTACCCTCGCTGCGTTGGAATTTTCACGAGAAAATCGAGAGGAAATAAATGGTGACGTAGATATTATTCAAAACCGAAAATTTTTTATTATAAATATATATATAACCTTAATAAGCCCGGACAAATTACAATCTCGTAAATTTACGTAAATGACGTAAGACAGATGCGATGTCTACAAGGGTGATCTATATTTAAAGACCCCTGGCTTTAGAATTACGTCAAATGTTACGCTTCTTTTCTTTCATAACTTGACCGAATGTGGTATATATCTGCTGAACAGTTTTCAAATCTAAATCCCCCGGGTGACAAATTAGCGTGGAAAAATATTCTATTCAATTGAAATAGTGATGTTACAACTTACAAAGTTGAAGTAAAGAAGCGCAAAAGTTGGATGAAAAACTTTCGCATTAGGAGACCTTAAAATATGGTAATTCTAGACAATTAGGTATAGAGTTACATACCGAAGGGTATCTTTAGTTAAGATAGGTGATTTGGCTCCGTCTCCACTTTCCTTAACCAACTATCAGATGTTACCAAGGACTATAAAAAAATTTACGACGCGTTTTCTACTTTCCATCCAAACTTCCCTCGCTATAATACCCGAAAAATTCACGTCTCAGTGAAAATTTCCATTTTGGGAACCATGAGAGCAAAATTTTGAGAGTATGACATGTAGGGGAAATGATAAGGAACTCAAAAAAATATGTTTTGAATTTTTTTGCAAAGCATTTTAGTAAAAAAAAAATTTAAAAAACCTTGGAAATATTAAGCAGTCAAGTCAAAAAACAAATAATATTTTTTAATTTTTGGAACTTAGCAAGTTCGGATCCAAAGAGGGCGAAGAAAAAATATATTCAAAATTGGAGATCAATCGAAATTTTTGTGATAACCGAAATCATTCTAACACTTCAAGCTACAACTTTTGTTTGAAAAAATTTTTAATTTGACTTCTCCCTTCCCACCAATTTTGCATAACACTCCAAAGATCCTAATTAAAAATTAGAGGAGTGAGGAAGGAAGGGAGCAATGGATCAATTGAAAAAGTTTTTCAAATAAAAGTTGTAGATTAGGATCCTGAAGATGATTTTTGTTATTATAAAAATTTCGATTGGATCCCTCCTTCTTCTACGATTTCACATAACATCAGGTAGATATTTTTTCAAAATTGGGGGAGGGGTCCAAATGAAAAATTTTTCGGACAAAAGTTGTAGATTTAGGCCCTAAACATTTTTTTTGTTATTATAAAATTTTCTATTAGACCCGTCTAAAAATTTTTTCAAACATAAGTTGTATAGCTTGAAGCCTTAGAAATAATTTTGGTTATCACAAAAATTTCGGTCGACAACAAGTATCTATGCAGTATATTGGACTTGGAAAAATTCAAGAACAACGATCCACCATCATGTAAACAAATTGAGTCCAACTAGACACTAAACTTTTTTGTCGTTCATTTTTTCAGACTTCGAAAATAATCCAAGTGAAAAAATTACATTTCTACTTTTTAGATTTCTCTGCATGGATTATTCCAATTTATAGTTCTGGTTTGTCTGGGTAGGTGTAAAGTGATAATTGAAAGTTCGAAAAATTAATTTGGGTAGTTGAAAATTTCTTACGTTGGATCTTCAAAAAAAGTTCTAACAGAAAACCTTGGTAACTCATCAACTCTGATTGATCCGAAATTAGGCTCACTGAAATGTTAACCTCAGACCTTATAACTAAATTTTGAATCACGAAATTGATTTTTCAATTTTTTGGCGAATTTTTGAAACAGGCAAAAATAAGCTATTGGTAAATCAATTTTTAACATAAAATGTAAATTTTGAGATGAATAATTCTGAAAATCGGTTTCTATACCAAAGTTGTCCTCTCATTAGCATATTGACCTATTTTTAAAACTTTATCTCAAAATTTACTATTTTTGTGAAAAATTTCAATGCACTATTCTCATCATTTTGAAAATTTGCCAAAAAATCGAAAAATTAATATTTTTGTGATTCAAAATTTAGTTCTGAGGTCTGAAGTTACCACTTCTTCCAGTAAGCCAAATTTCAGCTCAATCGGAGTTGACGAGTTTCCAAAATTCCCTTGTAAGCGGGAAATTCTCAAAAAGAAATTCTGAAAAAAATTTGAGATTCCTGCAAAAAAAAATTCTCCACATTTTTAATTAAATTTAATTTTTTTAAAAAAGATTTTTCAAAAAGAAAGAATTTCTGAAGTGTTTTTTGGAATTTTTAAAAATTATTTTTTTATGCGAGAAATTTTTTAAACATTTTTTTTTGCAATTTTTCTTTTGGAGTAAGTAGGTAATTTTACTCATTATTTCAATGAGATTTTTTTGAGAGTTTTTAATGAGAAAATCTTTAACCGTAAGGAATTTTCATATCGAATTTTCAGAAGAAAATTTGTTTTTAAAATAATTTTTCAAACAAAATCTTTAAAAACTTCCAAAATTTCTTTCAAGATATTTGAGATTTTTTCCATGATTTTGCAGGGGAATTCTTTAAAAAACGGAAAGAAAAAATGAAATTTGAAAAAAAAATCAACAGATTTTTTGTTGTTTTTTTTTTCAAGAAAATTTTAATTGTTTTCAAAATAATTATTTTAAATAATAACATTTTCAGAAAAAATTTTGTCTTTTTGAAAATTTGCTTTGGACAGTTCCAAAAATTTCTGAAAATAACCTCTGGATTTCTAAGACTTTACGTTTTGGCCTCATCAAGAGAAAATATAAACGTGGTGGAAAAATTGACGGCGTCCTACCCCCCTTCCCCAATGACGATATTTGATTCTTCATAAATATATACTATTTTTTTATTATGTGAAATATTCACAATTTTTTGCAATGACAATTTCTTTAATAATTTTCAAAAATTTCGTTTTGAAAGGTTTTTCTAAAAAGCCAAAATTGCAAATAATTATTTTTCAAAACATTTGCAAAATCAACATTATATTTTATACCTACCTATTGTTCCAAAAGAATTTATTTTTCAAAATTTTTCACAAGGACAATTTTGAGAACCAATATTTTGTAACGTTAAATCACCTACAAGTTTTGATATTTCACGAGTAGGTAATATTAATTTTCCCATAAAATCAGGAATTCAGTAAAGTTTTCTCTGCCTCCTCAAAAAATAAATTTAAGCTGAAACGTAGCGAAGTAAAAGAACATTTCTGTAGAAAGAGACGATGATTATTTACAAAAACAAAAAAAAATATGAAGAACTTTTCGCTAATTTTTTTCATTTCATTTTTTCTCGTTTTATGTTGATTGAGGGGGTGGGGGAGGTTATATGGCTCGAATAAACGAATGCAAACAATTTTCAAGCAGAAAAAGACAAAGCAGAGACAAAAGTTTCATATATTTTTTCCTCTCTTTACATGACGAATGCTCTTTAAAAAAAAAGTTAATACTGCGCCAGGAGGCACTGCGCACCTATATTTTTGTCCAATATCATTAGTTTTTCAGCGCTTTTCCCTCGAGTACTTAACTTTGAAAAAAAAAATTCGATACTCGGATCAATTTGAAACATCACTGGTCTGTTGGAAAAAATACCTTTTTGTCGAAATATTAAATTACATTATTCACGTATCATTACCGCGTATAAAATGAAATAACCGTTAATATAGCGTTAAATTTAAAACTCATCGCGTGTTTGAAACTAGGTCTAGGTTTTTTTTTTCGGTTCTAGTTTTAAATGAATAATTGATTATTAATTCGCCCCTTACGCGATTATTACATGACAAACGAGAGTGTTTGAGTTGTAATTACGCATCATCTTCAAGTTGGGAATTTTAATCGACTCGTCGAATTAATCGCTGTTGAATAAACTCGTTCGTTTAAAGTAATATTACAGGCAAGAAAATTGCTGCAAGTCGTTTTCGATTAATTGCCGAGGTGAAATTTTTGTCATTTTTAGCCATACTTGCGGGCTCGCTCGAGCAAATGATGTAATAAGTGGATTGGTCGTAAAAGGTTGGTTAACCGAGGGAATGCTTTAATTAAGCATGATTTGAGCGAAATTAAAATTATAGTCGAGCTTTCGCCTGTCTCTCCAGAGTTGTATACGAGCCAACAAATTACTTATAAAATTAGGTAATTTCGACTTCAATTTTGATGGGTCTACATATTTTAGTTTAAACTTGGGTCGCAATAAAGTCAGCCTTTTGATAAGAGCGTTAGGATGGTCCTTATTTCCTTATTTAAGATAAATTTTTTTTTGGTGTCTCATCCTCAAAGTTGTTTCTTTTTATAAGATAATAATTCCAAATTTATTTAATTTCCCATAAATTAATTTTAAGTGACCCCCCCCCCCCCAGTTATTCCTTTCAATTTTTTAGACAAAAAAAACATTTTGGAGCTAATAAAACTATTACCTTTTTTGGTTTATAACCCATTAGATTTTTTCCCTTCTATGAAAATTAATTGCAAATTTTTCATTATTCTCTCAACTCAATTTGAAGTGATAAGTAATTACGTACTTTGAGACGTCATCAATTAAAAAAAAAATGAATAAAATTTTTTGACATAGAATTTAAAGTTTAAAAAAAATTAAGAAATAATTCCTTATTTTTCGTTTTTCCTTAATGGAATTTTAAGCATTTCTGCCAATAGCCACTTGAAAAAAATTATCAGCCCAACTTAATTTTAAGTAATATCTTGTGGTACTTCCATTTTTCAAAAAATAGAGCATATTCCTGTCCAAAAAAATCTAAAAAATGAGCAACATTTTTTGATTCCATGTTGTTTTTTTTGCATCAGTAAATAATTCCTTACTTTTTATTTCTCTTTCAACTGAATTTTAATTTTGATTTTTTGGAGTAAACATCTCTTGATTTTTATGCAGATTTTTTTTTGTATTTTATTTTGAGAAAGAAACCTTATTTTTCCTTTAGAGCAAAAGAATTAAAATTTTTGGCTTCAATTTTTTGAACAAAAAAAAAAAAATTATCTTATCTACTATTTTGAATTTTTTGGAGTATGGTAATTTCTCAATCTTTCGCAGGAAAAAATCTTTAAATTTTTCAAAAAAAAAAAAAAAATCAAGATATATTTGGAGCCCCTCCAGAAAAAATTTATTCTTTCGATTTCCTTGGAGAAAAACGTGTTTTTTTAAATTTTTCATTTCAATAAAAATATTCCTTAAATTTTTAAAGAAAAAAATCCATAATTTTTTTGAACAAAAAAAAATTATACTTATAGGTAAATTCATTTTTTTTCTTTTTTTTTTTGAGGGAAAAACTCAATTTTTTTCTCGTTCTAAATTCTTGAAGTTGAAAAATCTTTCAATTTTTTTTTAAGTAATACCCAGAAAAAACAACTGTCTTTCTTTTAGGGACCGAGTCCGATGTGAGTTAACCTTTTCCACCCCCTTTCGCTGATTGCACATCGTAAATTTAATTGTACCATATTTTGACGTTATTCATAAAATGAATATATTTTTACTTCAATGAGTTTTTTCTCGAAGGAAAAAACTATTTTTTTTTCTCTAAAAACGATTTCTTTCTCAGAAAAAAGACTGAGATTTTTACTTCAAAGAGATTACAAAGATTTTTTACTCTAAGAAATCTAGTTCAATTTTATTTTTAAAAATTTATCATTTTTTTCCTTTAAAAAATGAGTTTACTTACCTCCAAAGTTGCAAATTTTTTGATCACATTAATTATGGATTTTTTACTTCAAAAATTCAAGGAATATTTTTATTGCAACACAAGAAAAAAAACGATGGCTCCAAGAAAAGTGAAAGTTTTTTTTTCTTTGGAATGAAGCTAAAATTGAAGTATCTCACAATTAAATAATATCACACTTGCCTAAATTGTAGGTAAAAGCGAATTTTTTTACCTATTTCCTTAATTTATAAAATAGATAATTATGAGGGGAAATTCTGCTTAATTGAAACTTTTTTTCTAACAAAAAATGAAGATTGCTGTTTTTTTTTTTTTAAATTGAAAGATAAGTAATTGATTTTTCTATTAAAAAAAAAAAAAAAAAAAAAAAGTATTTTCCTCCAATTTTTATCAATACCTGATGGAGAATTTTTAATGAAAAACTGAGAAGGAAAATTTAGAAATTTCTTCTCCAAAATAATTGAAGGATTTCATTTTCTAAAGTGATACAAAAAATTCTGATTTTTCCTATAAAAATAAGCGATTTTTTTCAACAAATTGTACTCAGGCTTTTTTTCTCAAAAAATCAAATAAAATTATCACTTTTTCAAAATTTGTACCCACTTCAAAAAGAATTATAATTGAGAGGGGGTTTTCTCCACAGAGGTTTTTTTTCAGAAAAAGTGAAAGATTTTTCGGGAGAAAAAATTGTGAAATTCATCGGAAAAAAATTTAAAAATTCTTTTATCTATTTTCAAATAAATCTGCTCTTTTTTTATATATAAGGGTGCTCAAAAGGTATCACTTAAAATTAAGTTGTGGAAAGGATTAAAAATTTGGAATCAACTCTTATGAAAATGAATGACTTCGATTAGTTATAACCAAAAAAAGCAATAATTGTTTAAAAATTGTTCGATTTTTTTATTTTTCTAAAAAAAATTAGGGACGACCAGAGAACATTATTTTAAAATTCAGCTAGTGGAAAAATAAAAAATGGTGAATTATTTTTTCATTTTAAAAAAATTAGGTTTTGGTACAAAAGAAATCCAAGTCCAAAATAAGGACAATCTTATAGGACACACACGATTCAACTCCAAAATTTTTCGATGCATTGTCGAAGAAAAATGTATTTGAATTTGGAAAATTTTAACAAAATGATCGTTGTATTTCTCCGTATATTTTTCATTCCATTTGAAAAATCCATTTTACTTGCCCCTCTTTCATCACAAAAACGAACAGTGTAGGTACCTTTTTTCCTGGCCTTTTCTTATGCAAAGATAAATAAACTGTTGAAATGAAAACATCTACCATTTATCTATCCTCTTATCCAATAGAAGACGATGAAGAAAATAGATAGGCGATTTTTTGGAATCCTATAATACTCGTATGTTTGAAAATATTAAATAGTATTCGATATGTATAAGACCTGCCAAGTCAACATTGGTTCTTTGTTTGATTTTCTCTTTTTGGTGCGATTTCTCAAGGTAAAAAAAAAATACGTATTTCTCGAAATAAAATCGAAAACAAAAATGAAAATGTGAAATAAATTTACATGGCAAATGGAAAAGGAAAAAACCTATCACGTAGATAGGTTACGGTTTTTTCACATTCTGAAACTCAATCCTAATATCAATAAATATTCAAACAGATTACCAAAATTGTACCTTTAACGTCGTATAGCTTTTCTAATCAGAGATATTCAACCTCTCAAGAATACTAATACAAGGTTTCTCAATTTGACCCAAATTTCATCCTGAATACGCGTAGGTACTGTGCCAACGTGTATAGTAACTGGTAGGTACATACGACTACGTTGGAAAAAAAAAATACCCAAACTGACGCTATAATATATCTTTATACGATTCCACCATTCACGAGAAGAAATTTTCTTCTATTTAAAAAGATGGGTAACTTATAAATTAGCTGGTATAAAACTTCAACTCGGTGAAATACTCCAAACTCTGAGTAGTTTTATTGCAGGGGGGGAAAAGCTGTTCTTTTTAATGCATTTGTCTATGCTCGAAGAGCCACGTTCGTTTCCCAAATCCATTCGTGGTTTTTTCTTTCAATTACGCCAAAGTACTCGTGAAAAATCAGGCCCCATTTTTACACGTTACAAGAAGTGTCGTGCAGTCATTCGCTATACGTTTATTGATTCTCATTAGACCATTCACGAAGTTAATAAGTTTATGATATAGGCACATTACAGCCTTGGTCGTGTAGTTTCCTCGTTGATGAGATAAATTTAATGAAAACTGTATTATTTCGCGAGCTGTACCAGTCTAAAATGTAAATGGAAAATGGCAGCTTGGGGAATTTTGAAATTTGTAACTGTTTAAACTACAGTGTCTAGATAGGTACCTATTTAACATATTTAGGATATTTTTAATGACATTGGAGTCTAAACTTATAATAGTCTAGGGCATGGAAGTCGATCCCTACCTTTCTCTGTCGAATGAATAAAGTATATTTTTTTAATGCCCGAAAATGGATTAGAAAATCAAGACGGGGATATGTGTGTAGGTGTCACGAATGATTCGATGAAGCAACTTTTACATTAAAAATGTATACAGTTTATTTCTTTTTAAAGATGTGGAGAATTTTTGAATATTTCATTAGCATTGTGACATTTTTAGCGAAAATCTTTCAAGTCTCCGGTTAACCTTTTGGTCGTGGTTTAAAAGGCTTTTCATTGTTCGACTAATGAAAATTTCAACTCTGGTAAGGCTATAAAATGTAATAAATTTTGTATGATTTTTCGCTCGCGGTAGTCTGATAAGAAAATTATTCTACGTCAAATATAGAGCCCGAAGAATTTTATTTTTATTCTCTGGAGAACCGTTCCAGTAAATTATGAGTTTTTGACTTTGACTGGATGGAGATGGTTTTAGGGTACTGTATCAATATAACGGGAAGCTGAGAATGTAGACACGGTTTGTCATTTTTCAACGCCAAGGGATCGTTACGAGGTTACATTTGCATAAAACATGGTCGTACGTAGCCATATAAGTGTATTAGAGGCGTTTATTTGGGGCTGAATTAGGTAGATTTCGTATAGTCGTAATTATTTAGGAAGAATTGTCTCAAAGTTTGTATCGCGGAGTTGTGAAACGAAATAAAATAACAAAATTGTAGCATCTAAGTTATTTTCTCGAGCTCAATAAAAAAAATTTTAAAAAAAGATTAAAACGTGTACGTATGAGTAGGTATACCTACAAAAAATGCGATGTTTTAAAAGTATTAAAAAAATTTTCATTGTACAAAGTTTTTCCATAAGGTGGAGAAACTTTGATTCGAATTTAAGGCGGGGGAATCAATAAGAAAATTAAAGACCTGGGAAAATGAAAAAAAAATTAAGTCAGAAATTTTTTTTCAAAATTCAAAACTGAAAAAAATTAAGGAAAATGAAATCATAGTAAAATAACCTAAAATTTGAAGGGGAAAAAAAGGAAAATCGGAGAAAATTTTTAATTGAAAAATTGAAAATTGAATTTAAAATGATTGAATTATTTACTTTTTTATGAGAATCCAATTCAGCAATGAAAAATCCTCATTTGATCAGTCTTTGAGTTGACAAAAATAATACGTAAGTATATGTATCAATCGAAGAAAATAAAAGTAAGATAAATTGCCTATTCGGTTTGCCGTAAATACGATGATATTATGATGTGTGTTAATTTGTCTAATCAGTTTGCCGTAAATATGGTGTTATGATGCATGTTGATTTGCATACTCAGTTTGCCGTAAATGTGAGTAGAAATTATTGTTATGTAAGTATTTTATTTTATTGAATTTTAGGAATTTGGATCACTTTTATTTCGATTATTTGTAATTTTCCATTTTCCCAAATTTTTCAACTTTTCTCAGTTTCTTTATTTTTTCTTTTTTTAATTTTTATGATTTCCTGCTTGTATCAAATTTTTCGTTTTCAAAATTGCTCAATTTTTCAGGGGTTTTTTTTGAAAATTTTTAAAAAATTTTCATTTTTTCTTTTCTTGATTTCTCAGTTTTTTCAAATTGGTGTTCAATTTTTTAATTTTTTGATTTTCTTAAAATTTGAATTTTGTATCCAATTTTTTCAGATTTTTTTTTTGAATATTTTGGTTGCTTAATATAATTTTCCATTTTATTTTTTTTATTTTTTATTTTTTCCAATGGATTTTTTGGATTTTTTAGTCAATTTAAATTAAATTTTTTTTTGATTTCTCAATTTTCCTAATTTTTAATAAATTGTTACTTTCATAATTCCCACTTTTACAGGCTTTCATAATTTTTCAAAATATAAATTTTTCAAATTTTATTCTTTTTTAAAAAATATTTTAACTGATTATTATTTGATTCTTATCGTGTTTTCTTTAATTTTTTAATAAATCAAAATTTTTTGAATTTTTTTTCTGATTACTCAATTTTCTCAATTTTTGATAAATTACCTACTTTCATATTTCACACTTTTACGTGATTTCATAATTTTTCAAAATATCAATTTTTTCTTTTTTTTTCTTTAAAAAAAAAGTAATAAATGATTCTTATGGTATCGTATTTTTTTTTTTTGGAAATTTTTCATTACTTGAAATTTTAAAATTTTTAAAATTTTTGAGTTTTTCAATAAGTATTTTTGATACCCTCAAATTTTATACTTTTTCGCCATTCCTTAGTTTTTTCAAAGAAGTCGGTATTCAATTTTTTATACCTACGAGTATATCTTTCAATTTGTTATCATTGTTATCAATTATACTAGATTGCAGGTACATTTTCTACTACCATACTTTTTTCTGAACGTTTTGATTGAAAGTACCTATTCATAATTTTTATTTTCTACAATTTTTTTAGTTTATTTACAATTTTTATAAATTTTTAGATTCTTTGAAATTTTTTATTTCTCCACGATTTCTCAGATTTCTCAAATTTCTCAAATTTCTCAAATTCCTCAAATCGTGGATTAAAATTTACCATTTTTTTCTTGATTTCTCAAATTTTTCAAGTTTCTATTTTTCAATATTTTAATTACTTATTCATTATTTTTTTCAATTGTTATTACATTTTATTTCTCTCAATGTTGCAATTTTTTCTGAATTTTATAATCATTTTTGTTGTCTAAAATTTTATATTTTTTAAAATGATTATTTAATTTTACTGAACTTGTAACTTTTTTGAAATTTTTGTCAATTTCTGAACTTTTCAAATTTTTTATACTTATGAATATTAAGCATCCAGGTGGTGTAAAAAAAATTGGAGGAGGCGGAGGGGTCAAATCGAAATTTTTGTAATAAAATTATTCCAAAAAACTCAATCAACAAATTTTATTCGAAAAATTTGTACAAAAACGTCTCAATTTTTCTTTTTTTGTTAAGAATATTTTTTTTAAAATAATTTTTACAAAGAAGATTTTTCTGCTAAAAATATTTTTTTGCCAAGAAAATTTACCAGAAAAATTTTTTTGTTGAGAAGATTTTTTTCTGAGACGATTTACCTCCTCCCCCCCCCCCCCCCCCCCCAAAAAAAGGTTTGGTTTTCTTCAGACAGTTTATTTGATTTATTCCACTCTTACTAATAAGTGCAAATAAGATGATTTTTTCCAAGGAAATCCTCTTGAACCAATTCGAAATTAAATTTTTGCCATTTCCTCAAAAATAGAAGTTTAATTCCACCAGCCTTTATTACCCAGAGAAAAAATCTAAAAAAATTTTACCATCTTAAGAACCCATTTCAATACCTAATAATGTACTTTCGGCCAAATACAGCGGATATATAATTTACAGGAGAAATTACCTACGTTGCTGTGTGAAGGCATCAGCCCTGAGCAAGTATATCAGTTTAATTACCCCTCTAAATATCAAATTAGGCAACTTTATTTACACTCGTACAATCCGTGTCGCAGTTTTCCAAGCAGGGAGGCCAAAAAATGCCATGAAACACCCAGTATATTACGTCTTAAGTAAAATCTCTCCGAAAATGACCATCTTAACGTAGATAATTGTCCACTAACTATAACGTAGCGTTTACGAAATAACCAAAAAGTTGAACTTTTATGCCAAATTACACGTTTTACGAGAATGACCCTACTTATACTAGTTTAGACTACGAACGCAATTAAATGTAGTGGATGAAAGTCACGTAAACTATATTTAGCAAAATTTCAGATACAAAATTTTCAACCAAGCTTAATTCCAACTTACTCAGCTCTATGTTAATTGGACTACCTAATTGAGCGAAACAAAAGCCGCGAAAAAATTAGAGCGTGTTTTAAATTTCAACTTGGTTTAATTTAATATGTAAAAAGTAGGTAAAAGAGAAGACGGTTCGCGAGGCATAAAATTGTGTTTACCAAATGGAATTTAATCGAGTCGTGTTGTCGCATAGGTTACTATTGCGAAAATGAATTTCAAATTAAATTTATCAGTAAATTTAACCGAGAATAAACAACAGCTGGGAAATGTTTTGAAAAATAATAAGCATATTTCATTCCAGTGGGTACAAAATAATGCATGTTGCTAAAATAGGTGTCCTATTACAAGGCAGATATTCGTATTACAAAAATCTGTTTCGAAAGAAAAAGCAATCGAAAAAAAATTACGAGATAATCATCGAAACAGAATTCCATTTCACTATAATACATTTATTCTGCCTGGCTCAAAGTCTATTTAAAGTGGGGGAAAAATGAAACATTTATTACCATTCCAACACTGGGTATTTTAGGGGCAACATTGCGAACCAAGTTATCTAATAAATTTTACATCAAACGCTTCTGCTTTTATTCTATGCTACAGCACGAGACGTAAAATGAAATTTATTTTGAGAACCTGAGAAGCACTTCATATTATAAAGAAAGCTCTTTTCATAAACATTTAAAAAATACCGTCTGGTCGTTGAATTTTTAATTTTTCTCAACAACTCTGTGCTTGAAGGTAAATACGTGTAGTAAATTCAAATATTTAGCTATTTTTAAGCGCGAGTAAAATTCAAGAAATCTCTTCACGCCGACCTGATTGTTTCAGAAAATGATTTTTTTTTCAACGCGTAACGAGCGAACGATTAAAACGAGGATTAAATTTCATAATTTACCACCCGGGTCGTGGCGAAATTGCGCAAAAATCGTTTTTATAACTCGTTAGATAAATTTAAACGACGAATGTAGCCAACGCCGCCGCCTCGAGCCGGCTGAATTTGTGGCAAAAACGGCGCGAAAATATTAAAAAATACTTTTATCAAATATCCATAAAATTTCATCCAATATTTCCCATAAGCGAGTGTTGCCTTTTTGCCTAGTTTTTTTAAATGATTCCGAAAGCTCTCGATTAAAATTAAACAAAACAAAAACGCGGTATTTTAGTTTTCATCTTACCCCCGTGACGTGGGCGGAGCGAGGGGAGGGCAGGCCTTTCCAGATAATCAAATACACGCAAAAACGACGAGAAATTTTCCAATAATAAAAACACCAGCGGAAAAAGGTTTTTACGAGATATTTAAATGACGAGTCATAAACAACGTTATCTCAACAACCCGAGATGAAGTTTTTTTATTCGAATAGTTGATTGGACCCAGAATGCTGGTGAGATAACATCGTGTTTTTTTCTCTCTTTTCCACCAAAGACACCGAGAGCTGCTTTACAATTCGTATCATTACTGTAGCCTAATCTAATCTATCGTAATGGCGGCTTTTTTTGTACGAATGTCGGAAATATTTTATAATTTTAAAAGCTCTAGGTACTCGAGAATTTGCTTGGGATGGGTTTTTTTTGGTCGATTTGTAAGAAAATGTAAACGTAGGTATGAAAAATGTAGTAGGTACTAGGTAGCAAGGTACTTATCGATTAAATCGGACTATGGGTATTCTATAGTAGCCGTAGCCCAGTGAAATAAGGAAATAAAGTTACTTTTTGGGTCGACGAAGATTTTTTGATTTAAATGTACCCTTTGGTGTTCTAATTAGAGTTAGACTGCGAAACAGGTTCTTTTTTAACGTGCAGCTCCACACATTTTGTGTAATTCCAAAAAAAAAGTGTAGGTAGGTAGAATTGTAGACGAAAACAAAAAAATGAAACAGACTTCGAACGAAAGCAAGGATAAAGACGAATATCTAATATAGTTTCAACTTTCAAGTAGGTAAATAAAAACTAAAAAAAATTGTTGACAAAAAACTCTCGAAAAAAATAAAATATATTATTTTATAAGTTTATATTTTGTCGAAAAAAAATTCAAGATATGAATTAGGTGTCTCAATTTTTTTTTTACAAAAATCTAAAAAAAAAAAAATGTTGACTAAAAAATTTTGAAAAAATATTTTTTGACTAAAAAGTCTTTAAAAAATATTTTTTAACTAGGAAATCTTTGAAAAATATTTTTTGACTAAAAAATATTTTAAAAATATTTTTCGACTAAAAAACCTTGAAAAAATATTTTTTGACTACAAAATCTTGAAAGAATATTGACTGAAAAATCTTCAAAAAATATTTTTTGAGTAAAAAATCTGACTTTTTTTAGACCAAAACTTCTACAAAAACTTCTTGATTTTTAACAAAAAAAATTCCATAAATATTTTTTTGGCTGAAAAATCTATTCTTAAAAAAATCTTGTAAAGAACTTTGAGCCATACGTAATTAAAAAGTCTTGAAAAATATTTTTTGACTAAAAAATTTTGAAAAAAATTTACTATGAAATCTTCAAAAATATTTTGTAGTCAAAACATAATTATTTTTTCAAGATTTTTTAGTCCAAAAATGTTTTTTCAAGATTTGTTAGTTAAAAAATATTTTTTCAAGATTCTTTTAAGAAAAGAATTTTGAACCATAGGTAATTTAAAAAACTTGAAAAATATTTTTTGACTAAAAAATCTTGAAATATTTTTTTCCGACTAAAAAAATATTTTGAATATTTTTTTTCACTAAAAAAATCTTCAAAAAATATTTTCTGTGTGAAAAATCTTTGAATTTTTTTTTTACCAAAACATCTCCAAATAGGCATTGATTTTTGACAAAAAAATCTCCAAAAAATGTTTGATTTACTGAAAAATATACTTTCTTTAAAAAAATTTTTGATAATAATTTTGAACCACAATTAAAAAGTCTTGAAAAATATTTTTTGACTAAAAAAGTTGATACCTATTTTTCGACAAAAAATCTTTTAAAATAATTCCTTCTTATAACATATTTATCAATAAATCTCGAAAATTTTTTTCAACATTTTTGTCAAAGAATGTCCTCACGGAGAAATTCTTAGGTAGGTATTAAAAATATTTTTTCCAAAAAAACTTGATTTTTTTTTTTTTTTTGAAAAAATACTTTTGTCTGAAGATATTTTTTTTAGGAAAAATTCTCTCGTCAAAAAATATTCTAATAAAAAAATCTTTTGACAAAAATTTATCCTGACGAAAAATTATAATAATCATTTCTTTAGAAAAATTACCTAAAATGTACATCAGTAATCAATATTTTCATGTTTGATATTTTGGGAGGGAGCATTGGTAACTAACACAGAAAAAATGTTTTGAGATAATTTCAAAGTGGTTGTTAGAAGTTGCTGAAAAGCCATCAAAATCTTACAAGCGAACACCAAATTTGAAATTATCCATTGAAAATTGGTCCTTTCCTTGAGGCCTAAAACCTGTGATAAAATTTTTAGCTCGATATCTCCTCCCCTTATCCCTCTTGGGGGGGGGGGGGGGTAACCGTGGATTTACGTAAAAGAAACAGCGGGTCGAAAGAGGGGTGGGGCTTTTAGGAGGTCTATGATAATGATGTATCATCATTTGATGTGGTTTTCATACCTGAAAATTATTGTAATTGTATCATATTCAAGAAAATGAAAGGCAGCGATCATTTTTTTTTATCCTGTATAGTTTGACGCTTATTTTTGCCCCCTCTACTCACTTTTCGAAAAAAATCAATGGAATATTTTTTGTCGGAAATCTTGTTTACTTTAATTTTAGTCATGAATATTTTTTTGTTTAAAAGTTTATTTGAAGAGTTATCAGTGAAAAACAAAAAAGCAGTCTCTTTCGATATCAGCTCTTCAATCTTTCAAAAATTGAAAATGAAAAAAAAACTTTAATGAGTCAGAACCGAAAAAAGTAAAAGTTGAAAATTTAAAAAAAAATTTTAAGAAATAGACTAGGAAAAAATTTAAATATGCGGAGATTAATACATAAAAAGAAACAAATTTTTGTGACGTGAGACCATAAATTTAAAAAAAAAATCACCTTAAATACGTAAGGATCACCCTTAAATACATACATTGGGAAATCATTAGATAGTTCATGCCTTCGTGACTGCAACGTGAGTAATTATTCTAGTCAGACGATGAATTCCTAACCAGGACAAAGTACATAGGTACGAGTACATTTCAAGATCAATTAACTTCTTTTCATTCGTGTAGAGCAACTTATCAATAATAAATTAAACAATGTAGCTAAAATGCTTCGTCCGATAATATTGATACAAGTACGATTTTAACAGAGGTACCATGAATATAAAAGCAATATCGATTCACATTGCAGCATTGTGTAGCGGTTATTTTTTTCTGTCTAGAACGTTGGCTGGTGTTATCGTAATAGCGAAATGTTATTCCAATGTACTATTATGTGCGCTTTTTGACGACATTCAAGATATTCAGAGTTACAAAGTATTATTTGTAAAGGAAAACTGTAACGGTGTTACGTGTGTTTTCTGTACGTACGCCTGCCTTTTTCATACCTATCCAAACTTCCAAAGGTATCTCCTACCGACATAGCGTAGCTGTAGTGATAACTTTTAAACGCATTTTTCCCACCCATCGAGTTATTCGATACATTATCATAGAAGCACTAAATTATCAACGTATTTTTAGTAATTTACAGTATAAACCCTAGGTCTCGAGTTGGTTTTATTTAATCGAGTCTCGTAATGAGTCTGACAGTGTGGGAAATAATAGTGTAGTGTTTGTTTTATGGGACAGCTGCGTGTCAAAATGGGGTAGATTTATTTATTTCTCAGGTATTCAGGTTCGTGAGATTGAACCGCAATGAAGTTTTTATTATTTATTTACTGTAAATCTTCGAGTTTTAAGTTTATACGTATTTAGCAGAACATCGCAAATCCGATAGGTACTGCTATAAATAACCAGAGATGGTACAAATAGGTGGCACAGCAGTCAGTCCATTTAAATGATTGTCATAATAATACACCATCAATTATTAACCCCCCCCCCCCACTTCAACAGTAACTTTATATGTATACGAGTATACTCAATAAAACAAATATACGAAATTTTCGAAAAATACCCGGCAAACACACCGTATGCGAATCGCGTGCTAATAGAATGCTACATTCGCATCTATCGCATACGAATAGCATACGAAAATAGCGTACTATTAGCATATCAAAAATGTGCGCTTTTTTAGCGGTTAATTTCGAACGCTAATAGTGCGCGAAATTAGCAGCGAATATAGCGTTCTATTCGCTGTTAATTCTCTGCCGATTAGCGTTCAAAATTCGCTTCTAAAATGCAGCCAAATGATATATTGACGATTTCCACTCAGCAGTAAGTTAATTATTTCGAAAATACATCTTATTTGTGATCGCAAATCTGTGTAAAATGAAATTATGCCGAATGGTAAAGATTTTGACTTACCTAGTAGTGGTGTTTGATAAATAAGTAGGGCGTAGGTATTTCAATTTACAACTTTTTCCATGAAATTTTTTTATGGACCCTATACCTTCTTCTATTTTGAATAATAAATATCTACGTAGTATTAGATGAAATTAGAAGGAAGGAAGGGAGGGAGGGAGGGGTCCAATCTTAATTTTTATGAAAATCAAAATTATTTCCAAGAATTCAATCTACAACTTTTGTTTGAAAAATTTATCAATCGTGAGAGGGAAGAAGGGCTGGCCCAACTGAAATTTTTTTCAAACAAAAGTTCCCGAGCAGCACACTCGACAAATTATCGAAATAAAAAATCGGCAGAATATCGAATTCGATAAAGTGTCGCGTTAGTTCCGCATAAATCGTGAAATTATCTTTCGATATATCGACAGATTATCGATGAATTATAGTTGGCAAAATCCATCAACAGATAAACTTTCGATAAAATCGAACGATTTTTCTTTTAAAAATCTCAAGATTATAGTTAGATACTTCATCGATAACCTATCTATAAATCGAAAGATAATTACACGATTTATGCGGAACTAACGCGACACTTTATCGAATTCGATATTCTGTCGATTTTTTATTTCGATTTAGTTTCGATATTCTATCGATTTTTTATTTCGATTTAATTTCGATATTCTATCGATTTTGTATTACGATTTTTTGTAGATTATCTAGTTTCGATATTCTATCGATTTTTTGTAGATAATTTAGCATATATGGGTATATGCGCGCGCACATTTTCAAGACCGGCTGGCGAGTTTGAAGTCGTAGTTACGCTTAAGGCTGGCGAATTTCGTTCCAAATACAGCAGTTTCTACCAAAACAAGCCTCTGTTGCGAACATCGGAGTTCGTTCGCATAATACGAATTGGATTATAATATTCAAACATCTTATGCAAAATTGGAGAAGAGGGAGGGGTCCAATTGAAATTTTTATAATAACTAAAATTATTTCTAGGACCTTAATTTACAACTTTTGTTTGAAAATTTTTTCAAATTGGCCCCTTTTTCCTCCGCTCCTCCAATTTTGAATAAGTATCAACGGAGTATTATGCAAAATTGGAGGAGAAGGAGAGGTCCAATTGAAAAAATTTTCAAACAAAAGTTGTAGCTTAAAGTTCTAAGAATAATTTTGGTCATTACAAAATTTTCGATTGGGCGCCTCCCTCCCGTTCAATTTTAAATACTAAGTATTCACATAGTAATCGTAGTATTGAACTTGGTAAAATTTTATTTAAGAACAACGATCTGGTTTCAAGTAAAATACCTAGTAAACCAAAAAAACTAGATAACTTGTTTGAAAATTTTTTCAATTTTGATTTCGCATATTACTGTTACACGTAAGTAGGTAAATGCAAAATAATAGAGGCTAGAGATGAGGTCCAATTGAAAAAACATTTCAAACAAAAGTTGTAGAATAATATTCTGGATTTAATTTTGGTTATTATAAAAATTTCGATTTGGCCCTTTCTTCCCATCCAATTTTGAATATAAAGTAGGTATTTTTTGACTAGAAAAAAATCAATATAGTTTCAACAACTATCGTTACAAAATCGTTGAAATATCGAAGTCGATAAATTTCATATAATGTGTCGATAATATAGTTTTAAATATCGTCACAAAATCGTTGAAAAATCGAATTCGAGAAATTTCATATAATCTGTCGATAATACAGTTTTAAATATCTTCACAAAATCTTTAAAAAATCGAATTCGATAAATTTAATATTCTTTTTCGATAGTATAGTTTCAAATATCTTCACAAAATCGTTAACAAATCGAATTCGAGAAATTTCAGATTATTTGTCAATAATATAGTTGTAAATATCGTCACAAAATCGTTGAAAAATCGAATTCGAGAAATTTCAGATTACGTGTCGATAATATAGTTTCAAATATCTTCACAAAATCGTTAAAAAATCGAATTCGAGAAATTTCAGATTATTTGTCGATAATATAGTTCTAAATATCGTCACAAAATCGTTGAAAAATCGAATTCGAGAAATTTCAGATTACGTGTCGATAATATAGTTTCAAATATCTGCACAAAATCGTTGAAAAATCGAATTCGAGAAATTTCAGATTATTTGTCGATAATATAGTTTCAAATATCTGCACAAAATCGGTGGAAAATCGGATTCGATAAATTTAATATTCTTTGTCGATAGTATCGTTGACGAATATCGTCCTAAAATCGTAATACTATCGAATTCGATAGTTTTTAGATTTTTTGCCTATAAAATCGTACAGCTAAATCTGTATCATATCGCGAGAACATCTTTAGATTTTTAAACGATTTTTTATCGATACATTTCAACTTTCGATATTATCGATCGAGTGTGCTGCTCGGGTTGTAGATTGAAATCCTAGAAATAATTTCGATTATTATAAAAATTTTCGATTTGACTCCTCCTTTCCTTCTAATTTCGCATAATAATATGTACATACTGCTTCAAACAGGAGAAGGCAGAGAATCAAGTTTATTGAAAAATTTTATAACACTGATAACTGATAAGACGTCGAAAATGTTTACGTACGATTTGATAAAATTTCATTTCACACAGATTCACGATCACAAACAGATATACATTCAAAATAATTGACTTACTGCTGAGTGGAAGTCGTCCAAGAAACTCAATCTTCGTCTCCATTCTTGTCATTTTGATCAAATCATTGGGATTTTTATTTAAAAAGAAGAAAAAACATCAATCAAAATACAAAATCCCCCAACAAAATCAATAAAACTAGAAAAATATTCAGTTTATTGTTAATAAGTCACTGCAACAATCTCAAGTACGAGTATACACGTTCATGCTTGAGAATGATTTCTCTCATTCATAAAAAATATTGAAAGACATTGTCGCCAAAATCGTATGCGAGTCGCAAGCGAATATCGCACTAATATCGTATGAAATATCTGCACGTTTCCCAATGCGATTTTAGCATACGATTCGTAGGCGAATATTGCGCTAATATCGTATGAAATATCTGCACATTTTCCAATGCGATTTTAGTATACAATTCGCAAGTGAATATCGCGCTAATTTCGTACGAAAGAAGTACGTGTTTTTAAATGCGATTTTAGCACGATATTCGTTCACAAATAGTATACGAATTTATCTCAGAAGATTTTCCTCGATTTTCACGTTGATTTCGCATTCTATTCGTATGCGAATAGACCGCGATTTTCGTATCTGCTATTTTAGCATACGAATAGCACACGGTGTGTTTATCGGGTAATAATTTTATAATTTTTTTAAATTTTCAACAAGAAAAGAGAAATAAAAAAATACTTCCAAAAACGAGAAATTTCATTTTAGAAAAAGAATTGAAAAAACCCAAAAAATTGGAAGATTTCTTATTCCAAAAAAATTGAGAAAATTTGCCTATTTTGTTTTATTTTTTGTTTTTCGTAGTCATTCTCATTTTTAAACATGTTTTTGACATTTTTTCACTTTTTTATTTTTTGTTTGGTTAAAAATTCATTTTTTTGTAATTTTCTGAAAAGTTTTTCAGAGAATTTTTTACCTGTTTATTTTGAATTTGTTTTGAATTTTCAACAAACGTAATAAAATCGTATATTAAAAAGCTATATTGGAGGTAATGGTTCAATTTTAGAGCAGATAGTCCTCTAATATTTTAGTTGTGATCTCAAGTACATGGACAGAGGCCATTTTAGAAGAATTTTTAGGCAAATTTGAAGGCTGTTTCGCACCATCCTTTGTTTTTTTACTTTTTTAAATATTAGCTTTGTAAATTTCGAATGGAAAATTTTTTGCAAACATCCAGTTGCGGATTCAAAAAAAAAAAATTTCATACATAATTTTTGAAAAAAAATCGCAAAAGCGAAATTGCAAATGTTTTGCAAAACAAAAAAGTTCAATGGTAGATATATGTTTTGTTTTGTGAAATTAATTTTCTTCGTTGTTTAGATTTTTTTTTTTCAATTTTCTCCGTTTTTATTTTTTTATTTTTGTTTTGTGGATATATGTACCTACCTTATTCTTATTTGAGAAATTTTTGATATTTTTTTATTTTTTCAGATTTTTTTTTTTTTGATTTTGTAAAAATACAATTATAAGAATTTTTTTTTGGTAATTTTTTAAAAAGTTTTTTAGGAAGTGATTTCTTATTGAAAAAATTCAAAAAATTTATAATTTGTTGCTTTGTAAATAAAATTATTTGGGATATAAAATCATTTTTTTTGCATGAAATTCTTTTTAAAATTCAAAGAAGCATATTTTTAAATTCTCTTTATGAGAAATACAGGTAGTATATTATAACACCTTAAAAATTGAGAAATTTTTTTCATTCGAAAAACAACAATTTTTTACCAAAAAAAAGAGAGAAATAAAAAAATACTTCTAAAAAACGAGAAATTTCATTTTAGAAAAAGAATAGAAAAAACCCAAATAATTGGAAGATTTCTTATTCCAAAAAAAATGAGAACTTTTTTTCCTAAAATATGAGAAGTACCTATACAAACAGCACTTCAGAAAAAAATGATTTTTTTTACCTGAAAAAAATCGAGAAATTTTTGCTCAGAAAAATGAAAATTAGATACTTACAATAAGATTATACTTTCACTTCGGAAAAATTGAGAAACCCCCCCCCCCCCACCCCACAGAATCACTATTTTTAAATTAAAAATATTTCTACTCTCAAAAAATGAGAAATTCTATCCTACAAATGAAAAAAATATCCAGAAAATGGAAGATTTTTTTCACTAAAAAAAATCAAATATATTTTTGAACAAATATTTTAAAATATTTTTAGGTACTTCAGAAACTTTAAGAAATTTTTTTCTTTAAAAAAAAAATGAGAAGTTTTAATGCCGAAAAATTGAAAATATTGTTCATTCAAAAAAAGGAATGAAAAATTGAAAGAAAAAAAAACTTTGAAGAAAAAAAAACAGGTTTTTCGATTTTCAAAGCTTTGTAGCTCCTTCACTTTCAATGATAGGCAAATCCATCCCATAAAATTTTTCGTTTCCATCTGTTTCGTGTATTATCCAAAAGAGACTCAATAACAATTTTATTCGCAATTTTTTTGTCTATCTGCGATTAACACTTCACCCCTTCAAATACCAATATTGGCAAATCCAATAACGCCAGAGTAATCTAAGTTGCATGTTCATCAAAAAAAGATCAAACAACCGTAACTAAACTACCTGGTATAATGAAAATTTGAACTGGAATTTAATATCAATTTGCAATCGAAGATGAGAAAAGTAAAATATAAATAAAACTTGGTAGAAAAATATTTCAAATAATAAAACAGCAATTGAATCCATACCTTATCGAACTGAAAAAAATCTAATTTAAAAAAACTGGAGTACGCGAATTTTTACCAATTTAGTGCGGCAGTATATTTAAAGCCGAACGATGGAAATGTGGCCTATACCAATAAACTATTTGCGATCCCCTTAAGAACAATAACCCTATTTTGTAACTTGCGGCCATAGAAACGAGAGAACGGACATGGGCAATATTTTCTAATTTATTTACAGCTTCGCCTCAAATGATCATGTGATATGTTGGAACATCTTTTATAATTTGACCAGTTTACCGAAGAAGAGCTCGACCAAGTACTTAGTGAAAATTGATGGAATTTTTGTTTAAGTTTATGTTAAATCGAAGCGAGCGAGGAACTAATAGAATCGACGACTTAAATGGTTATATACATTTAGCAATGTGGCCCGTCGCGTCGCAAATAAAGCCGAAGCTAGAAGTATATTCAAATAGCGATTGCTTTTAAAAGCGAAGGACGTTTTCCAATTCAGTGAAACTATGTTGTTCTTTTTTGTTGTTTTTCTCTATTTGCGATTCGAACTTCGTCGTTGATTTTTATTAAAGAATGTCGATAGAGTACAGCGTATTTTGGCGTATTAGAGTATTACGAAGGCGAATAAAATATTTAAAACGTACTAAGCGCTCAATAGGTAGGGAAAAAACTCACATATTTTTGCTAAGCTGGCGCAGAAAATCCACATAGCGATCAAGACTGGAGTTTCCACGCGTTGGAATTCAATATCGGCGATTTTGAATCGTTTGACGCTATTAGTTGGCTTCTCTTTATGGTACATGTCTTCCTCGAGCGTTGGCATGTTTTCGATGGTGTTTTCGTACACGTTCGAGTACGCGATACCTTCGGCTTCATTTTGATATGGAATATTCTTCTCGGCTGATACCACTTCGAGTATATGAAATAGGATGATGATCAAAAGACCCGAGTTCAGCCTCAGGTGACAAAAGCAGTTCGGTAAAATTCTAAAAAAATATTTTAAACTTTGGCATTCTTTGGAAATGTGTCTCTTGCAGTGCAAAACGAACGATATTTTCATATCAAAATTTTCTAAATTCAAGATTCCTCCACACCGGATTCGGATTCCGATCAAAATTCACCAGCCTTTGGGCTTCGGTCTCGTATGTATTACCTACTAGATATATCACAGCCGACTATATTAAATGGTCCCTGAAACATAAAACAGATCCGCCATATTATCGTGTAGTTCGGTGACAAGAAAGATTTATGCCTGCCTTCATACTCATTAATGTCTCCGTTGACGTTTTAATTTAAATGCTAAACAAATTTATCGTCCGATGATTATTAATTCGACGATAACCCTTTTATATAACGATTCTCTCGAAACGCTAATAAGAATAAAATTCCAGTTATCGCGATATTCCCCCTAATCTGATTTCCTTTTATGAATTCAACCCACAAATAATCTATATCTAACTTCGAGCAAAAAAATATACAGGGTGTTCTGGATTGAGAGTGAAGCCTTCCAACCAGTAACTGGGCAACTGATTTTGAGTTGATGTAGGTATGTTTGCCTAAACTCCGGACTGCAGGGGCTGAGTTATGCTGATCGAATTTTTTTTCTCGTTTTGGTAGAGTGTTTTCAAAGTTGAGCTTCTCGACAACTATAATAGTTGGAAAGTTACGCTTTGCGGCATCGGATGCCAAAATTTTATCTAGAACTTTTTCATGGAAGTGGTAATTTTCAGAAGTGGACAAGGAATGTCTATACCGAACAAAATATTTGAAAAAACATGTAAAAAAGTGACCATTTTTCTTATTTTTCTGTGATAACTCAAAAAGTTGTCTTTTGACTAAGCTATTATTATCAACTTTACTAAATGGAGAAATACTGCTATTTTCAATGGCACAACCCCTACCCTTCCATCTCATTCCAATCAAAAGTTATGAGCGAATAATTTGTTGGAAAACGTCTGAAGAAAAATCATACATAATAATTTTAAAAAATTTAATTTATTTTTCCCGAAAAAATAAATTGCTTACAACTTTTGATACATTAAAAAAATTATTCAAGAAAATTTTTTTTTTTTAATTACTCAAGAAAAATTTTTAAAAAAGTTATTTAAGAAATTTTTTTTTTAAAAATGGGTATTCAAAAAAAATTTTTGATTTTTTTAAATTATGTATGATTTTTTTTATACTTAGATGTCGAGAAGCGTAAGGTTGAAAACACTCTGCCAAAACTAAAAAAAAAGTTTCGATGAGCATAACTCAGCCCCTGCAGTCTGGAGGTTTGACAAACATACCTACATCGACTCAACATAAGTTGCATAGTTACTGGTTGGAGGGCTTCACTCTCACTCCTGAACACCCTGTATATAGAAAACAGGAAGTATTGTATTGTATGCCTATCGTACTATGATAACTTGGTTAAGTATATTATTGGCTAAAGTTCTTTTATAAAAACGGATGCGTTTAGCCTTTATAGAAAAATTTCAAATAAATTAAACTCATCAAACCAACGTAAGCTGTAATTTATGACGATAGATTTTTTTCAATACAAAGCAATATTTACCTTGCTACCATCAAAAGGATAATTTTCATCAATCGACGATGCTTCGGTATTGGTATTCACTATACGCCCTGTGTACTTATTTGAGCACGTCGAAATATTCTGTTATGAAAATTATTCGCCAAAAAAATACCATTTTCTATTTCAATACACTTCATTGAGGCGTCGCGTTGATACGGTAAACTTGGAATTAATTGATGAGAGGAAGATAAAACCCAACAAAAAAGTGAAACGAGCAGAAAATTTATAATTAATGCCTATACGAAGATAAATCTGTAAAACGTGGGTCTGGGGTATTAGAGTTCGCTATTTATCTGTGTGCTCATCGAATACACGCAGGACACATTCGTTAGGGCCTATTCTGAGGATTTTTCGGTATCGCAGAAATTCGTAAAAGTTTGTTGTTCGAGACTACCCTATTTCAGAGTGAAGTTTACGTTTGTAAAAAATTTAGAATGGAAAAATAGGTACGTAAAAAAAGGTAGGTAGGTAGGTATAGGTACCTACACCTACTTTGAAGCTATTTTTTTTAATTTTGAAAAATTAGTTTTCAGACAATTGAAAAAATATGCACAGGGTGTCTCATGACTTCACGAGTGGGTGGGGGGGGATTTCACTTTTTGAGATTTGGATATAAATGAGTCTAACTAACAAAAAATATATCTGCAAAGAAAGGTGCCTTCAGCAAAATGGACTGGCAAAAATGTTTTCAGACTCCTCAAGTTGTCAGTATTTCAAAAAACAAACAAAAATTGTAATCGGGTCATTCCATGTCAACAATTTTTTAAAGAAATAAAAGCTTCTCGAGTTTTTTGAGAAAAAAATCTCAATTTTTTTTTAGAGGAATATTTTGAAGAAAAAGAGTGTATCTGTAAAGAAAATCATGTCTAAATTTCTAGTCTCAATTTTTTTTGGAAAAAATAACTTTTTCATTGCTCATTTTTCCCAGGAAACAACTTTTTTATTTTTCAGAAAAAAAAAATAGTTCTTCGAGAAAAAATCTCAAATTTTGTCTCAATTATAAAAAAAAAAAAAAAAAAAACTTTCCATTTTTTTGAAGCAAAAAATTTTTATCGTGTGTTGCAATAAAAATATTTCTTGAATTTTTGAAGAAAAAAAATTCTTGAAATTTTGTTGGAGTAAAAAACTTTTTCAACTTCAAGTTAAAAAAATTCTCGTTTGAAATCAACTTTTTTTCTAGTGAAACCTTTCAAAATTTTTGAAAGAAAAATGTCTACATTTACTTTGAAGTAAAATCTTTTATTTTAGTGCAGACCATATTTTTTTTTGAAAATGCGTCTTTTACTTTTAAAGTGAAAAATCTCATATTATCGAAAAATAAAATCTCTTATTTTTTGGAGTCAAACTTTATTTTATTGCAAATTTTTTTTGTTTTGATTTAAGAAATAACCCCTTGAAACAATTTTTTCAACATTTTTGAAGTTATAAAGGACTTCTCTTCTTTTTTGAAAAAATAAAAATTGTTTTTTGTCTAAATTTTCAAAAACTTTCAATAATGTTTTTTTAAATATGAAATTCTTCTGAAAATTTTTAGATTTTTTTTTTTGAAACTTGAGACTTATACTCATAAAATTTATTACATTTTTTTATTATTTGAAAAAAAGTCTTGATAACGGATTTTTTTCTTCAAAAATTGAAAAAAATTTCATTGGAAAATTTTCAAGCCCAATATTTCAAAGAAATAACAATATTTTTCAAGTTTCAAAACCTTTTCATAAAATTTTTTAAAGACATTTTGAAAGAATTTTGAAAGAAATTTTTAAATAATTTTTTCAACTTTTTTTTAACCTCCTCCCCCCCCCCCCCCAAATGAACAAAATAAAATTTCAAAACATGGGGTTTAAATGAAACCAAAAAAAAACATACCATGAAAAAGTTCTTTATAAAAAAATAAAATAAAATAAGCAAAAAAAATGCATATCTTCTACTTGAGTAAAATTTAATATTTCTGAACAAAATTTGGAAGAAATCGATTTCCAAAAGGGAAAGTCATTTTATGAAAAACTCAATATCGTATATTGCTTTTCAACTCTCACCATTGACAAGCAACACGCAGCGAAACAACTTGAGAAGTTGCTGCCAACTCGAAACAAGATTACTTCCTGATTTCTTTCTAATCCTGCGAAAAAGTTAGATTTTCTAAAAACAAAGTAGATAGATACTCGTAGATAAGTACTTAATCTTTTAGTTAAAGAAGTGTGCTCCGAAGTCTTACGTGAGTACATTTGGATAAGAATAAATAACAACTACACTTTTATCGCGAACTGAAATTTAGCCAAAAATATCCGTTATTTGGAGCTTTTAGTTTCGGGCTTGATTATATTTTTTATCGCGCTTAATGATCTCCGAATTTTCTTCTGCAAAATTATTATAATATCGTTTTACGCGAAAATGCGAGCGTTGTTATAACGACTAACACATTTTCTGCATAAAATTCGGGGGAGAATTTTTTTAGATTGTATTATGTAGGATGGGAGGAGTCATAATTACGTAATACTATGTATAGTCAAGTTTTTCTCGGTCCGAATAGTGCACCTACACATTTCCATTATCCGATGATACGTGAAAAAATTTTAATAATTTTTTTTTCACTTGAAAAGCATTTTGAATATTTGTTGAAAATTTTCTAAACAAATTAATAAGTATTATTTAAATTTTCAGATATTATGCAAAAATTGTTTTCAATTATTTTTGCCAAACCTAAATTAATTCTAAAGTGATGTTGGAAAATCTAGAAGGTGAATAGACAATCCGGATATGAAACAAAAAAATTTTTATAAGCATTGTGCCTCTCTCAAAAATTTTAGGTGAAGGAATAGTAAAATTTACAGAAAAAATGTTGATCATATTAGTCTTGACATTTTTTGCCTAAGTTGAAAATTTTAAAATTAAGGAACAACAAAGCTTGGAAAATTAGAATTTTCAAATTTTGAGGCTACTGAAATCAGCTAGAATGGGGAAAAAATTGAATCAAAGTGGTCTTAACATACATTTATATTTTTATCATGAGCCCGGAGCCACATTCGAGGCATGAAAATTTCAAAATTTCATCAAGACACAGGTGCATCATTTCAAAAGCAATAAAAAATGTTACGAGATGAATTTTACCTATTTTCAAGAATTAAGGCATCAAGGTGTCCCAAACATCGTAAATAGAAATTTTCGAGCGACTTCACTTTCAAAGTTGGGATTGGAAAAAATATCAAAAGTATAATTTTTTTTTTTAGTACTTTACTCAAGTACCCATGTCTCATATGCTCAAAAAAATTTTCCCTAATTTTATTTTCCCTTGTTCCTTCAATTTTTGAGATTGGCACCATGTGTGCACAACATTTTTTTATTCCTTTTGCAAGCCCTATCCACCCTTCGGATCTTCCTACATCTCTCACGAAACATCTGTATGACTTTGGAAAATTTTGATTTTGATCACACATTCCTATATGATTAGATCTTGAAAATTTTCCTTCGAATGAAATTAACTTCCTTTATGTGGTATTTGTATTAGGTACCAACATATTATTATGAGGAACGTTGAAAGCTTCTCTATAAAATAAAGAGCGTGTGGGTCGAATACCTACATATTTAATTGATAATTGTATAGAACTTTTCAGTAATTTGAATCAATTACATATAACACCCACATTTGGATTAAGAATCTGATATGGTATTGTTTTGACTTTTGTTGTATGAAAAATAATGTACCAACATTGCAGACGTATTCAAAATTTGAAATTTTTTTTTTTTTTTTGGTTTTACGTAAGAAATTTTTAAAGTTATAGGGTGTTCCTAGACCAGTGCACCCCCTTCAAACCAATGGTACAGCTAACCAAACTACACAGGTGTATGCATGTTTGCCCGTCCTTAGATTTGAAGGGGCAAAATTATTCACTTGTAATGGTCATTTTTGTTGATAATGAAGATACACAAAATTTGTTCGAAATTTTTTTGTCGGACTTAAAAAGTTCTACAATATTGATTATATCCATATTTTGCCTATCTTCAAAATCGAAGGAGCTACAAGGATTTAAAATTTTGTGCTCATTATAACTCCTTCAATTTTTAAGTTAGACAAAATTTGTATGGGTCAATTTTTGTTGGTCCTTTTTTATCTACAACATGAGCTATTGACGTTTTGCCTAACTCCAAAATTGAAGGAACTACATCCATTGGAAAAATGAAAATAGGGAAATTTGGAGAAAGCTACCCTTCTTTTTATTTTTCAAAGGGTAGTTCCTTCTATTTTGGATTTAGGCAAAACATTAATAGCTCATATTGTAGATAAAAAAAAGATGAACAAAAATTGATTCTTACAAATTTTGTCTATCTTGAAAATTGGAGGAGTTATAATGCGCACAAATTTTCAAATCCTCGTAGCACCTTTGATTTTAGAGATAGGAAAAACATGAATACAACCAATATTGTAGCACTTCCCAAGTTCTACAAAAAAGTTCTTGAAAAATTTTGTCTATCTTCATTATCAACGAAGTTACGAAATTTTGAAAAATGACCACTACGATCATACGTAACTTTGCCTCTTAAAATATTAGGTTCGGCAAACATGCATACATCTGTGTAGTTTGGGTAGCTGCACGGTTGATTTGAAGGGGATTTACTGCTTTAGGAACACCCTGTATAGCCAATGGAAAAAATGGCTAAAAAGTTGTAGATATTCTTGAAAAAAAATCAAAATTCATCAAATGAAGTGGAGAAATGAAATAGGTATCTTTTGAATCATAGAAGTGGTCATAAAAAAAAACAATAAAATACGATTGAAAATTATCTGCCAATTGAATACTTTTATAAGGTCCTATATAAGGTAGTTGCACCAGTCGTTGGCCACGACCCAGTGGTGGGTCACTTGAGAAGAAAAATGTTTATAATTAAGCGTATTTTTAAAATAGCTTCAGAATTTTTTTTTAGAGCAAACCGGGAACATTTCTGCATAGAACCACATAAAAGTTTTTAATCAATTCTGTTCAAGTAATTAATAATGATCGTCTAAAATTTTTTTGTTAGAACAATTTTCAAAATGATGCCAATTCTAAAGATTTTTGTTAAGCCGAAGTGTTATCGAAATATGAATTTTACACTATTAAGATTAATAAAACTTGAAATATAACCATTTGGACCTGAATCAGAAGAGTTTGGAGATTCCATTTCTTCATTAAAATAAAAAATATTGCCAAAATTCTATCAAATATGGCGGTGACTATCTACTGGAAGGTAAAAATGGTGTTTAGCCAGTAGTTGATCATTTTGATCAAGTACTAGACTTACGAAATTTTTGTAAAGTTCTAGTGGTTGATCATGCAAAAAATTGGTAAATATTTACGAAAAATGATAGTTTCTCTTTCTCATGGCTAATGAGTGACAATTTTACCGAATACTTATTGATTTTTTTAAAAATTAAATGGTTGAGAGCCGTTGTCATAATCTGATTGACCAACTACTGGGTGATCAACTACTAGCGCGTGACCAACTACTGGGTGGTCAACTACTAGATTATCTTGACCAACCACTGGACTTTTCTATTTTTTCACTTAAAATGGTCGTAATTTTCAAAGAAATGAAGTAAAATTAAAAAATTATAGCGCATTTTGTTGTAGAATACACAAGGAATCGTTTGGTATATTCACCATTTCGCCAACGTTATTAGTTTTTAAACCAGAATGTTTTTTATAAGACACTTCCACTATAAGGGTCCACTACTGGTGCAACTACCTTACTGCAAATAATAAATGAAATCGTCCAATTACCTTTAAGCTCGATGAATGGTAAATTCAATGAAAAATTAATCAATTCTAAAGGAAACCAGACATCCTAGAGGACAATTGCACTGTAATCGAAGAATAATAATTGAAAATACTCGAATTTTGTGTAAATACACACGTCTTACGATACAAGTACCTCGTACACACGTTCCTACAACTTTGGCAAATAATTTACCAAACACTCGATGCCACTTGGCAAACTATACAGAATACCGGGAAATCTACATTGTAACAGCATGTACCTCCGCACGAAATGCACTTTAGACATGATAACATTCGGGTAACGATATAAAATACGCGACGATGTCTCGGAGAAAGGTTAAAATTACACGTGAAGCGATCTACTCGTAGCTAGAAATGTATATTTTGTAAACTTGAACTTACCTAAAATAAAAGAGAAATAGGTTTCGCATGCGGTTAAAAACGATGCTATGCAGAACACAGTATAACTGATAAACATAAAAATCTTATGCTACATATAATACAAGCGTCTATATACATATAACCCATGGAACAATGAAAATCTAACTCGTCGTGCAGAAGTGCTAACATGAAATATCAATATGAATACGCTGTAAAATGATTCTGCGCGGAAAATGTATCAGGTATTTCACAAGTCGTTGCACCAACGTAAAATTCCGAAAAGTTAACAGTTTCGGTAAAACGTCGATGGAAAATTACTCTCGAAACCGATCCATCAACCCAAAGAGCATTTACAGTTACTTACCTATCGAATTAATCATTTTTCCCGGCGTGATTTTTCTTCTCCAAGTGCAAACAATTGACGATGGAAAGATATTAAACTTCGAGGAAGTATTTAGCCAGTGTATGGAATTTCATCTGTGTTTACTTTTTAGATGATAGGTAGGTAATTTTCGCGTCGATGGTACAGCTGGAAAAGCTATGCTGTAATTCGAATTATGTTAAAACTTGCATATTCTACGAGTAATTTCACTATATCATCAATGTGACCTTCAACATGTCTGGTAAGAAACCACCGGTGCTGTTTTTTTCTCATTTTTACCAGTCTCGTCTCGGTACCTTCATACATGCCTACGATTTGAAACGAAAGAAAGGTTTATTTTGGCTTTTTTATTAGACCATGATGATGATTTATTGTTTTTCTTTAGCATAGCGTCGTCAGACGAAATAATACATCACTATTATTTGCCGAAAATTCAGATACTCGAGTGATAAATGATCGAACCGATGAAAAGATATGGGTTCTCCTACGATAATTCGTAGGCAACTTACATGACTTGAATTGAACTTCATAGTGTAGGGTATGCGGTGGGTGGTGGACATCACTCAAGATTTGGATAATAATAAATGTATGATGTAGGAAGCCAGTCCAACCGATGAAAAACTTTTGTGTAATTGTACAGACGTCGCCTATCATTATAAAATGACATTGAGGCATTTAAGAGCTTTGGAAATTATGGTTTTATCAAAATCGAGTCGTAACACTGTATTTGAAATTTTATTTTTGACCTCTGCGGTGGGTAGCAGGGAGAGGGACGGGTTAATAACATTAAATATAAAAGACCTTTGTTTTAGGGGGGAGAGGCAAAAATTCAAAATTCCCTAAAATAATCCGTTTTTGATGTCACTTTTGAGACATTCTCAACAGGGACCCAGGCTGAGGGGCCAAAATTCGGATTGTCAAAAATGTCATGTGGGATATAGAAATATAAGTTTTCTTACCTCCCAAATTCGTTTTTGATAATATTATTTTTGAAAAATTCTCAACAGGGGCCTCAAGTGAGACAGAATTGTCAAAAATGTCATTTGAGGTAGGTACAGAAATATAGGGTTTCTTACCTATCTAATTTATTATTGACAATATTACAATTTTCATTTTGCAGACCCAATGAAGATGTATTCACTTCAAGCATCGTGTGTTGAGATTACAACAATTGGTTATTTAAAAAATAAACAGAAACATGAAAATCAATTTATAAATGAGCTTGAAATTATTTTTTTCGAAGCAAAAAAAAATTTTGGAAATACAAAATTGATTAAAATTGTTTAATTTTTTCCCAAAATAAAAAAGTTGTAAAAGTAGATAAAAAATTGGTTCATTTTTTTCAAAATAAAGGAAAAACGTAAAAATTGATAAAATGTGGTCTCATGAAAAAAATCATAAATGATGAATATTAAAAAAAAAAAAAAAAAAAAAAAACCAACAGAAAAATAGAATTGAAATCATTTTTTCGAAAATCCCAAAAAAATGGTTCATTACTTTTTTTAAGAAAAAAAGAACGAACGTGAAAAATGATTTTAAAAAAACTTTTTAGAAATTGGATTTCTTCTATTTTAATTTTTTATTTTATTTTATATCTTCATGAAAATTTTTTTCAAAATATCCCGGTAAACACACCGTATGCGAATCGCGTGCTAATAAAATGCTACATTCGCATCTATCGCATACGAATAGCATACGAAAATAGCGTACTATTAGCATATCAAAAATGTGCGCTTTTTTAGCGGTTAATTTCGAACGCTAATAGTGCGCGAAATTAGCAGCGAATATAGCGTTCTATTCGCTGTTAATTCTCTGCCGATTAGCGTTCAAAATTCGCTTCTAAAATGCAGCCAAATGATATATTGACGATTTCCACTCAGCAGTAAGTTAATTATTTCGAAAATACATCTCATTTGTGATCGCAAATCTGTGTAAAATGAAATTATGCCGAATGGTAAAGATTTTGACCTACCTGGTAGTGGTGTTTGATAAATAAGTGGGGCGTAGGTATTTCAATTTACAACTTTTTTCATAAAAATTTTTGATGGACCCTATACCTTCTTCTATTTTGAATAATAAATATCTACGTAGTATTTTCAGATGAAATTAGAAAGAAGGGAGGGAGGGGTCCAATCTTCATTTTTATGAAAATCAAAATTATTTCCAAGAATTTAATCTACAACTTTTGTTTGAAAAATTTCTCAATTGTGAGAGGGAAGAAGGGCTGGCCCAACTGATTTTTTTTTCAAACAAAAGTTGTAGATTGAAATCCTAGAAATAGTTTCGATAATTATAAAAATTTTTAAACAAAAGTTATAGCTTGAAGTCTTAAAAATAATTTTGGTTATTACAAAAATTTTGATTGGACCTCTCCCTCCCCTCCAATTTTGAATATCAAGTATCAATGTAGTATTGGACATGATAAAATTCAACAACGATCCAGCGCTCTACCATTCATTATAGATTTTTTTCTAAAAAAAAAAAATCGACACTGAAGCAAACATAAATTCCACTAGTGAAAAGTTATTACAAAAATGGGTAGAAGCATTTTAGTAGAAAATTTAATGGGGAACACTTTTTGTTTAAAAAATGTTTCTCTATAACGATGATAATTTTCCTAAAATAATTAAAAATATGTTAAAGAACTCGGCGCTTCGCGCCTCGCCAGGGGGGGCGACGCCCCCCCCTGGTTCGCTCTATTTTCCACACTACGTTTGAAAGTATAAAACATAGTATATGCTTTTACTCCTTGACGAAATGTCTAAAAGAGCTAGGTACATACGTAAGTACATTCACTACTTGATAAAATGTCTAAAAGTGAACAATATTAATTTCCATGCAAATTTAAAAATCAAAAACGTATAATAAAAATAATTTCATATTTATATGCAAAATTTGAGCGTAATCTTATACAAAACATTTTAAAATGAATAAAATACAGAAAATTTTAACCATACCTGAAATATCAATTTCAGATAGTCCTAAGTCTATAAAAATTGGAAGGGAATTTTCTGTATTTATCATTTTTTAATGTATTTGTATTTGTTTACTTAAGTTTTTTGTTTGATAATTCACAAAAAGTCATGAATAATATTAATTTCAATGGAAATTAAAAAAAACAAAAAAAAAACGAGAATGTCTGATAAATTATCTAAAAGTCAAGAGAATTTTAACAAAAAAGGTTGGAGAACAGAATGTCTTACAAAATGTCTGATAAAATATCTAAAAGTCGTAAACTTTATTTTAAAAAAATAAAATATCAAAAAGCCATTAAATTAATAAAAAAATTTCAAGTTTCAAAATGTCTAGAAAATGTCTAAAAGTCATAAAATTTCAAAAAATTTACGTTTCAAAATGTCTGACATAATGTCTAAAAAGTCGAATTTATTGAAAATTTTCTAAGTTTTTTTTATGTCATCCAAACCTAACCTAATGTAACCTAACCTAACCCAATGGGGTCCATTCCAAAAAAAAACTAAAACCCCTTTAAAAAAAAGTTAAGCTTAGGCAGGGAGAGGCCCACTGTGGGCCTCCCCCGTAAGGCCTTTTCCCATAAAACTTCGTTGCAAGATGCCTGTGTTGGCAAGGAGCGGCCCGCCGTGGGCCTCTCCCGTAAGTCCATCACAAGGCTCTTGTCTAAAAATCTTAAACTCATACTATGCCACCCCCATGTTATTTTTTCCACAAGAGGGTACTGCAAAGAAGTCCATGACAAGTTTTGCGGTACCCTCCACACCCCAATCTCGTATCTCACTGCCAACTGGGAGCTGAGCTTGCTCCTCCCAGTAGCCCCAGCCCCATCGGTGAGAGTGTTCACGGGGACTTGTCCCCGTGAACCATCACGATAAACCTGGTAGCAAAAACGCGACTGTGTATATAAATTATTTAATCTTATTTTTATCATATTCATAGCAGTATACTTACCTATCTAATCATATTAACCTAATTTTAATAAATATAGTCTAAACTAATCATACTAAATAAGCTAAATTCTCGCCCCCTGCTTGCAGGGGGCGATGGCCCCCAACCCAAGGTCACACCTAGGCTGGGGGCCTGGGGGTGTGTGAGACACCAGCGGTCTCCCCCACCCCTATTTCTTAGTTTAAATTCCCCGTTAAGCCAATAGCCACCTAAAACCTTTCGATTACCCTACTGTGCATGAGTGGAAAGCCTCCTGGCAAGTACACTCATGCACCAAAACAAAATTCGCTGATTCTAGGCTTTGGGCGGAAGGGACCTTGGGGTTCTCTTCCGCCCCCGAAAAAACACATACACCTCACGGTTTCCCACCCATGGAAAGTACGAGTGCCTTTCCCCCTCTTCCACTTCTCCCCCTCTATCCTTCTTCATTTCTATCTCTCTTTTTCTCTCCTTTCCTCTCCCACTAACCCTTCTTCTTTCTCCCACTAACCCCTCCTTTCTTTCTCTTCTTTCTTTTCCTTTCTCCCCACTCGTACTTACTCCTTGGGCAACTCCTCAAAATTATATTTCCCGCGAAAGACGGGTCGGAGTAGGGCGCCTGACGGAGGGGGTGTGAGTTTCCGTTCCTTGGGGCGGTCTCTCTCGTGAAAGTGCCGGCATGTGTGAGCATGCTGAGCGTCACACCACCCCCCCCCCCTGTTGGTTCCCGTTTTGGGTACCCTGCCCAAGGATGAGAACGAGTGGTCCCCGGTAGCGGGTGGTCCGACTCGTCTTCATCCTCCCCCTAGTCTTAAGCAAAATTAACCCCTCCCTTTTTCGACTTAATTTTTAATCCTTTTTTTATCCTAGTTTTAAGAATGTAATTTTTATCTTTATTTTTATTAATAGTTTTAAGATTGTATTTATTTTGTAATTGTTTTTTAAATTGTTGGAAAAAAAACCCAATGGGTCCAACAAAAACGTGAAGCTTAGGCAGGGAGCGGCCCACCTTGTGGGCCTCCCCCGTAAGTCCATTTCTGTCTACCATCTACCACCCCTTTTTAGGATTTTCCCCAAGGAGGCAGTGCAAAGAAGTCCATGACAAGTTTTGCACTACCTCCCACACCCGATAACGTAATCTCTGCTAACTGGGAGTCGAGCTTGCTCCTCCCCTTAGCCACATCTCCATTGGTGAGAGTGTCCCCTGGGAATTACTCCCGGGGACCATCACGCGAGATCTACCGATAAAGTCTACCCAAACGCGACTCTGTATATAACATATCTACTTATCATATTTTATCTTAGCAGTAATAGCTACTTATCCTATCATGTAATCCTAATCTACTCTTAATAATAAATAAATATGGTCTTATCTATAACTAACCATAAGCTAACTAACTATAAGCTAAATTCTCGCCCCCTGTTTGCAGGGGGCGATGGCTCCCACCCCAAGGTTTTACCTGGGTTGGGGCCTGGGGGTGTGTGAGACACCAGCGGTCTCCCCCACCCCTACTTCTTAGTTTAAAAATCCCCATTAAGCAAATAGCCATCCAAAACATTCGATTACCCCTCTGTGCATGAGTGGAAAGCCCCCTGGCAAGTACACTCCTGCACCAAACAAAATTCGCTGAATCTAGGCTTTGGGCGGAAGGGACCTTGGTGTTCCCTTCCGCCCCCGAAAAAACACATTCAACTCCTGATTTCCAACCCATGGATAGTAGGAGTGCCCTTTCCCCTTCTTCCTCTTCTCCCCCTCTATCCTTCTTCTCTTTCTCCCTCTAACTATCTATTTCCTCTCCCACTAACCCTCTTTCTCTCTTCTTTCTTTTCCTTTCTCCCCACTCGTACTTACTCCTTGGGCAACTCCACAAAATCAATTTCCCGTGAAAGACGTGTCGGAGGCGGGCGCCTGATGGAGGGGTTGTGAGTTTCTGTTCCTTGGGGCGGTCTCTTCTCGTGAAAGTGCCGGCATGTGTGAGCATGCTGAGCGTCACACCACCCCCCCCCCCCCCCCCAATGTTGGTTCCCGCTTTGGGTAACCCAGCCCAAGGATGAGAACGAGTGGTCCCCGGTAGCGGGTGGTCCGACTCGTCTTCATCCTCCCTCTAGTCTTAAGCTAAATTTACCCCTCCCCTTTTCGATCTAATTTTAATCATTTTTCTTTTTCCTAGCATTAAGCGTGTTTTGTTTTATTTCTTTTTCTTTCATTTTCTTATCTTTTTTGTTAGTGTTAGTTTTAAGATTGTATTTATTTTTATAAGTTTGTTAAAAAATATTTGAAAAATAAATCTTTTTTAAACCTTGAAAAAAAAAAAAAAAAAAAAAACCCAATGGGGTCGGATTTTGGTCTCGGATTTTGGTCTCGGATTTTCCTGTCGTTTTTTTCCATTTTGGTCTCCGTAAAAGCATATACTATGCTAAAAATTTCGCTTTCCTTCTAATTTCGCATAATATGTACTTATACTGCTTCAAACAGGAGAAGGCAGAGAAACAATTTTATTGAAAAATTTTATAACACTGATAAGACGTCGAAAATTTTTACGTACGATTTGATAAAATTTCATTTCACACAGATTCACGATCACAAATATATATACATTCAAAATAATTAACTTACTGCTGAGTGGAAGTCGTCCAAGAAACTCAATATTCGTCTCCATTCTTGTCATTTTGATCAAATCATTGGGATTTTTATTTAAAAAGAAGAAGAAACATCAATCAAAACACAAAATCTCCCAACAAAATCAATAAAACTAGAAAAATATTCAGTTTTTTGTTAATAAGTCACTGCAACAATCTCAAGTATACACGTTCATGCTTGAAAATGATTTCTCTCGTTCATAAAAAATATTGAAAGACATTGTCGCCAAAATCGTATGCGAGTCGCAAGCGAATATCGCACTAATATCGCACTAATATCGTATGAAATATCTGCACGTTTCCCAATGCGATTTTAGCATACGATTCGTAGGCGTATATTGCGCTAATATCGTATGAAATATCTGCACATTTTCCAATGCGATTTTAGTATACAATTCGTAAGTGAATATCGCGCTAATTTCGTACGGAAGATGTACGTATTTTTAAATGCGATTTTAGCACGATATTCGTTCACGAATAGTATACGAATTTATCTCAGAAGATTTTCCTCGATTTTCACGGTGATTCCGCATTCTATTCGTATGCGAATAGACCGCGATTTTCGTATCTGCTATTTTAGCATTTTTAGCATACGAATAGCACACGGTGTGTTTATCGGGATAAAAAATACAATTTCTAAACAAATGAAAATTTTAAAAATGGTTTAAAAAAACTTTTTTGAAAATTTAAATAGGCCTAATAGATTTTTTTAAATTAAAAAAGAAATAGGTTTGAAAAAATTTCTCAAAATCATCATCCAATTTTGAAAAAGCTAATAAATTTCAAAAAGTGTGAAAAAAATTAAACTCGTTGCTTCGCGCCCGTTGTTGGTTCTACGTATTTCCACACTACGTTTGAAAGTATGAAGAACCTCGATTATCTGACTTCTGATTATCTGAGCAAAAAATTTAAACTCATTTCTTTCGATTATCCGAAGTCCAATAGTCGGTCAATTTTATTTTATTATTCTATTTCCCTTCATTTTTGCACATTAGGTATAAGGTACAACCTCATTAATGTTCGAAAAAAATTCAAAGATTTTTTCTAGAAAATTTTGAGAAATATAATTTTTTTTTAATGAAAAAAATTATCAGATCCGGGAAAAAATTGAAAATTTTATTCCCAAAAATTATCAAAGATTTTTTTATTTCAAAAAATATAATTTTTTACCTTTTTTGAAATCACTAAGTAGGTATTATTTTAAAAAAGGTCTCAAACCACGGAAAAAATTTAAAAATTTCATTTCAAAACAATTGGAACTTTTTCATTTTAAAAATAATGTTTTTTTATTCCAAAAAACTTCATCTAAAATTTAAAAAAAAAAAATTTAGTGATTGGGACAATTTTTAAAAAAATGAAATATATTTGTTTTTAATTTTTTCAAAGTAAAAAAAAAATCAGGATAAAAAAACCTAATTTTTGGAAATTGAATTTTAAATTTTTTCGGATCAGCAAAATTTTTTTTTATTAGGTATTTATTCATTTACCTATAGGTATTTATTTTTAAAATACCCAAATAATTTCTAATTTTTCTAAAATATATTTTCCTCCATTTCTTTGTAATAAAAATACCTACTTATTTCTCAAATTTTTCCAGAAAAAATACCTACTCCAAAAAAAAAAAATGAAACTTATCCCCAATTTCTTTTTGAAAATCTCTCAAACAATTGAGAATTTTCAATCACTAATTTTTTTTATTAGTTTTTAGATTAATCTGAAGTGATTTTAACTGTGGACTTTTTTCGTCGTTTTCTGTTTGTTTAGTAATTTCTATAAAATTTCTGCAATACCAAGTTTTTTGTTGCATTTTTTCAATAAATAAACGAAAAATCAAGTATTTCGACTTTTCACTATTTTTTTTGCTTTGTGACAAAATGTCTTTTAAAGTTATTTTTAAATTTATGGAAATGTAAAAATTAAAAAAGTCTAATAAAAAAAATATCTTCAAATTATCAAATTAAAAAAAATCCAAGTTTTAAAATGCCTGACAAAATTTCAAAAATTTGCCTATCGAAATTTGAAAAAAAATCCATATAGGTACCTAATTATTTCCATTGAAGTGTGAAAAATATTAAAATTAAAATTTTCACATGTTTTAGAATACCCAAAAGCAGTGGCGGCAACTTCCCTATTGCTCGGAAGCTCAAGCAATACATGAACCGAATTTGAGCAATACATGAATTTATTTAATTCGTGTACTGCTCAGCAATACATGAAATAATTTCAAATTCAAATAAAGCCTTGGGAAGATGAAAATCTAACTCAGATTTATGGTGAAAAGTTGAATTCAGCATTTTCACTGATTTTGCCTCCTATCTCTAATTTTTTTTTTCAGTTCGTCATTATTTGGGGGTGCGAAATACCAAAATAAAACTCTGCCCTACTGTCTACATTTACACCCTCTCCCCGGCTATTTTTTTTCATCAATTTTTTGAGCCCCTGTAGTTGCAAAAAATTTTGAGAAATACATAGTAAAATTCTAAGTTGCCGCGCCTGCCCAAAAGTCTTTCTTTTAAAACAAAAAATGTCCAAATTTGAGAAGTCTTTCAGAATGCCTGACAAAATGTCAATTTTTTTTTAAATCTGTTTTTTAATGTCTAACAAAATATTCCAAAATCTTTCGACCATCACTTAACTTGACCCAATCCGGTGTTAGAATTTGGTGTCGGAATTTTCTGTCGAAGTTTGCTGTCGGATAGTGTAATTTTTTTCGAGTTTGATCATCATAAAAGCATACTCGTATACTATGCTAAAAAAAAAAAAAAATTTAAATAAAAAGTTTGAATCTGCAGTTTTATTAGGTAGGTATTAAAAATTTTAATTGGAAATATTAAGTCCAAAGTCATCAGTTTTTCTAAAAAAAAATCCAAGTTTCAGAATATCTGACAAAATGTTCAGTCATCAAATTTAAAAAAAAATTCAAGTTTTATAATGTCTGACAAAATACCCAAAATCTTCTTGTAACTAGAAGAACGAATTGGTTTACATTCGTGAAACGCGAATTTGTCAATGTTATCGACAAAATTACTCGATATAAGTATGATTGCTACCAGTGATTCCCGGGGAATTCTGGAATTCCCAATTTCCCAGGAAATCCCAACCCAACACTGATAGCTACCTAAACCTACTAAAACTGTTTAAAAAATGTATTAATCCTCGAGATTGTTGTGGTTCATAGGTATCTGCGTTCTCGTGTAAAATATTATATGCAGTTAGTTATGTAAATCCCCATACCAATTTCCTCGATATTTTTTTTTTTCGATAACTCGACGACGACATGGATAGGTCAATTCCTGAATGATGCAGCAGGTATAATTAAGGCGACTTGGAAAATAACTCTACATTAATTTTTCAAAAATTCGATTTTTATTACCACCATGATGAATATTCCAAATTCTACCAGACGTATTGGATTATTACCCCAAACTATCGTATTGGGGAAAATATTCAAAAATAATCCACCAATCGATACTTTCTCCGGAGCGAAATTTCTTTCAAACCGACTTTCAATGGTTAACAATGATAAGGAAAAAACTTTCGTCACTAAACTCTTTCTCAACTCGCGAAACCAAATTACCTATATTAAATAAATCTATTTTCGTAAGTAGGTGTCGCAGATTCCAGTTAAAAGTTTTCCATTTATAAAATGCATTTCGCTAAGAATAATTTTCGAAGCTGGGGTAGCAAAATATGAAAACAGTTTTAGGTAAAAAACACGATACCATTCGAGGCACCAGGAGCGCCATAAATAAGACAAATTACGATCAAATAATTGACATTTTGAAAAGTTCGTTAACGTTGTTCTGAAATAAATTAGCGATAAGTATACCACGCGATAGTAAATTAAATTGACTAAGGTACACAGTACGAGAACACGTAGTATGAAAATAAAACAACAGGTCGTTTTTAGGATACATTTATCTGTAAACGTTTCGCATATAGTTGTACATTAGGTTATAATATATAAGTTGTAAAAAAGCTACTCGTATATGCATTTCAGAGAGGTTCAATAACGCATACACGTAACCAAGAACTACCACAATAAACTAGGTATTTTTTACCTTAAATTAAAAAAAAAAAAAAAAAAGTATTGTGAATGCCAACAACGAAATAATCTATTTTAAAAATGCCAAATTTATAAATTACAAACGGGAACATTCTACATAATCACTTAATAACAACGATCGATACATCGAATTTCTCGATTATAACAAAATAATAAAAGGAAATTCGAAAAAAAGTATCGAAAAAATTCTTTATTGACTGCTCGAGAGAAAACAAGAAGAAGAAGCCAAAGCTGGGCATAATCTAGATCATAAATATTCTTGTAATCTCACACAAAGTATTTATATTAATACATGGACGTCGATAACTCTACGAGTCTCTGTAGTGAGTATAAAAAAAAATCCTACGCGACACATACGAAGCATAGAATTTGAGAAAAAAAAAAGTTTTAAAACGAAACACAACCGAGAATACATAAGTTGTTAAAATAACATCGAATAAATATTGAAATTCGATAAATTATCACGATGAAAAATAAATGTATTTACAATGGACAGCAATATCGTTAATGTAAACGAAGAGGAAAAAGTTGGTATAGAATCTCTAGCTTCGAATCGCTCAACAAGCCAATCTATATCCATAATAAAGCATTAAAATATCGTTTTGATTAAAATGACGATTTCTGTCCTTCGTAAAGTATCAAAACGTGAAACTGCCACGAAAAGAGTTACCAGTGAACTAGAAATATTTACGGTGTAAAATTAACAGTTTCGTTTAATTAAATAACCCCACTAACGTCATGAAATAATAATGCACAAAGTATAATCTAAAACATTAGGTGACTTTTGCGTAAAAACAACGAACGTAACTTTTTTTTAGCAGTACGCTTCATCACAGAATTTAGTTGCGATTTTGACATTACTTGATGACGAATTTCACACCGAATCGTCTGAAAATATATTGAAATATCAATATTTGTACGAATATGGATACAAATTCGCTGCTTATGCTTACCATGATACCACCATTTTGTCTTCTTTGGATTTTTATTACAAGTTTTCACGTAAAACGAATTGTCCGGTGGTCTTTTCTGTAACGAGACGAAAGAAGGGGATATTAAAATAATCCAGTAGGGCCAAAAGGGGCTAAATTCAGCTTACTTTTTCTTTACAACTGCTGAGCATTGAGATAATTGAAAGACATACAGACTGCACAGACAGAGCTGGCGACCAATCGTCGGTTAAAATAGATAAACATATATGACCATTGCTGTACACATGCGGGTGTACCGGTATATTATCTCCTACAAACATAACCTATAAAAAATTACGTCACGAGTGAGGATTATTATAGCACATGAGAGTACTTTACTAGTCAACCTTTAATTACCTCCGGCGAATCAAACGGATACTTAGAACTGAACCGGAATTGTAATTGAAAATCTTCACCTTGATATAAAGTGCCTTCGGCTCCTTTCATGTGAACGTTCCATCTGAATTTTGTGATAAAAAATAAATTCCATTAGTGATGTTTCCTTGGGAAACTATGGAAAAATTGGAAATTTTACGTACAAACTTAAATTCTGATAAATGGCATTAGCATCGACCGATACTCCTGGCGGAGGATCTTTCATCAAAGCTGATAACTCTTTTTGTAAACGTCTCTGTAAAAAAGGGACGATAAAGACAAGGTAAAGATGATTAAAAACAAGTATTTCATTACCTCGGATGGAGATGGACTTGCCATGGTTGTTATTTATCGCTCTACACGGTTTTTGAATCACGAATTCCACATATCACAGGAACGATCGAAAACCTGTAAATAAATTCAGAAAATTAGTTCGTAGCGCCGAAACGACGAAACCACTGGGACGATCTCAGTTCTTAAATTCGGACTAACAAAAAACGTTTACTGATGTAAAAATTTAAAGAATTACTCAAGGACCGGTTGCAAACAATGAGTTAAATTCTTTTAAAACAGCTACTGTACGAAGTAAGGAAACACACGATTAGAAGGAAAACAATCGGGAACTAATGAATTTCATTCGTCATGGCTTCTATACGAATTTTCGGCAGGAATTTATCCATTTGGATCAATAATACCATCGAATAATGTAAGAATACGAACCGCTTAATGACTTTTAAGCGGAAATAACGCGTTTGATAATTTCGTAAATAATATAGATGACCTTTTGAGTAACTCGTATAAATGACTTTTGAAAACGAAAAGGTAATTTTAACAGTACTATTCTAAGTGAATTTTTACCATACCTAAATTAGAATATCGATTCTCGATAAGTTTGTTAGTATAAAATTGCTGTAAAACAACGAAATCTTACAAAATTCAATTTCAAGAAGGAACAAATGAAAACAAAAGCTTGAAAAAAATTATCATGATACTCAATTACCAAGGTTCACAAAGGAAGTACAAGAAAGTTTTCTGATTATGAATTCAAGGTACTACTACTTGCAATAAAGGGTGATAGATAAAGAAGCAAGGAAGCAATGGCTAAATCAATTCTTTAGTTTTTTTTTTTTTAGTTTTTTTTAAATATTGAAAATTGAAATCAGGGTTGCAAACTGTTTCGAACCACCACCAATAAAATTGTTTTGGTGGTGGTTTTCAAATGGTTTTCACCACCACCACAACCAATTGGAAAATTTGTAAAACCATAACCAAATCAAAACCGTTTGCAAGCAGAAAAAATGGAAAAACCATTTGATAAAACCACAAAAAAGAGCTTAAAAAAAAAACCACCATCACCACAATCATTTAGATTTGAAAAACCACCAAATCAATTGAATCGGTTTCTTTGTTTTATGACTTTTATTCGAGCCAATTTCGATTATAATGCCAAAATGCCTAAATAAATGAGAAAACAATTTTAAAATAAAATAAATTAATAAAATCACAGAAATCTCGGTATTTTACGATATAATAATTAAAAACCAATTCATTTGGTTTTGGTTTTACCAATTGAAATGGTTTTGGTTTTTGAGAACCACCACCAAAACCAATTGAAATGGTTTTGGTTTTTGAGAACCACCACCACCACCACCAAAATAATAAAAAGTTGAAATAACCGAAACCAAAACCAAAATCATTTCAAAAAAAAAACCAAAACCAAAACCAAAAACCATTTATTCGAAAATTTTCAAAACCACCACCACCACCACCAATTAATTCTCAAATGGTTCGCAACCCTGATTGAAATACGTCTTGAGCTCTTGACAGAACGAGGTGAACGATAGAAGACAATTTTTTTGTATCAAATGAAAATGAGAGGAAAACTTACCTATGAAGTAGCTTGGGTACCAAGATACAATAATATTATCTCAAATTTCAAAAGATGTGAAGTAATATAAATTTTTCTGAAGCAATCAATATTCTTCAAACAAAATTTTTTCCAAAGAAAATATTGAAAATAAATTACTTACAGATCGTATTACTTTTTAAATTTTCAACGTGAAAAAATTGGTTAAAAAAATTGAAATTTCTCATTATTTTTAAGAATCTTTTCATTTTTTGGGGGAAAAAATTCCTAATTTAATTAGAGAGAAAAATCTCTCAATTTTCTTCGGAGTAAAAAATTCTCATTCTCTTGAGAAAAATAAAAAAAATTCAGAATATTCTTGAAATATAGAAAATGTACCTACTAATTGAAGTGATCGTATAAATAAAAAATTCTCAATCTACGTGGACAAGGAAATAGTTTTTTTTTGGGGGGGGGGGGAGGGAATAATAATTTCTACATTTGAGTACAATTTTTTTTAATTTCTTCATGAGACAATTTTTCAATTTTTTCTTTGGAGTAAAAATTTTTTTAGCCAATTTTTTGGAAGAACGATCTCTTTATTTTTTTAAGTAAAAAATTCTCATTCGTTTGAGAAAAAAAATTCAGAATTTCCTTGGAATAGGTAAAAAAAAAATTTAAAGAACAAAAATTTTTCAATTTGTTTTGACGAAAAAAATCTTTAAAATTTTTTTAGGAAAGGAAATATTTTTCAGACAATTAAAATTCTGAATATTTTTCTTGGAATAAAAATTGACACAATCTTTTTTAACTTCAAGAAACAGGTTAAAATTTTCTCATTATTTTCTCCTCAAAAACTTTTCTGGCTATTTTTGGGAGGAGGATATTATTTTTAAAGAAAAAAATCTTTAACTTTTGAGAAGAAAAAGACTTGATTTTTTTTTAGGTAGATATCAGATACATATTTCATAATTTTTGGGAGTAACAAAGTTTATAAATTTTTTAGAGTGGAAATATTTGTTGTTCATTTTTCCGATTTTTTATAGAAGTGGACGATTTTATTTTATTTTTTTATTTTTTGCAGTAGATATAAACTTAAGAAAAGCTCAATTGATTTGAGAAAAAAATTTGGATTTTTTTGAAGATTAAAATCTCTATTTTTTTAGAGCACAAAAATAGTTTTTCAATTTCTTTTAGAGAAAAAAACTTTTAATTTTATGGAGCAAAAATTCGAGAAATTTTTTTAAATATTTAACCTCTTTGTTTAATTCTGAATTTCCTTGTGATAAAATAAATTATATCACTGTTATTTTTTGACATGAAAAAAAGCTAAAAAGTTCCTCATTTTTCCTCCAAAAATCTTTCAATTTTTTTCGGAGATATAATCCCTCTTTGGGGGGGGGGGTTCTTATTTTAGGGGGGGAAAATCGATCATCAATTTTTTTCGCAACAAGAAGACTAAATCTATTTGGATTTTTTTTAGATAAAAACCTTGAAATTTTTAATAGGTACAAAATTTTTACAATTTCTTTCGGGGAAAAAAGTCTTTTAATATTTTTAAACTAATCTTATTGAGGGCGAGGGGGATTTCACGAGGAAAAATTGAAACTGGTGAAAAATATCTTTCAATTTTGTCAAAGAAAAAAAAATAACTGAAATTTTGGAGTCAAAAATTTTTTCAACTCTCTTTGTAGAAATAAAAATCTTCCATTTTTTAGACGTGAAGAAATTTCTCAATTTTTTTGGAATAAAAAATATGTTTTCGACTTTTGTAGGAGTAAAAAACTCACGATGCTTAGGAGTGAAAAATTTTCTCGATTTTTTGAAGCAAAAAAATTTTAATGTTTTTTTTTTTTTTGGAAAAACAGAATCAGAATTTTTTGGCTAAAATTTTTCAATTTCTTAATAGAGAACAAATTCAAATACTACCTTTTAATTTTTTATGGATTAAAAAAACTTGCCAATTTTTATAGATGAATAATTTTCTTATTTTTTGGAGTATAAAGAAATTCCTGTATTTTTTGTAGCAAAAAATTTCTTAATTTTATTTTACGAAAAATTTTTGAAATTTTTTGGAGAAAAAGATTTCTCATTTTTCGTATCTAGTACAAAATCTCAATTTTTTTTTTGAAATAGAAAATTTTTTCAACTTTTTTTTTGTAGAAGTGAATCTTGCAATTTTTCAGAAGTAAATAAATTTCTCTGTTTTTTTGGAATAAAAATGTTTCCAAATTTTTAGGAATGAAAATCTCTCAATTTTTAGAAGCACGAAAAATACTTTCAATTTCTTAGAGTGAAAAAAGTATTGTTTTTTTAGGGGGAGGGGTCCCTACCCTTATTTTCGTTTTACCAATTCTTAATTTTGAAAAAATCATTCAATTTTCTTCGGTAAAAAAATCCTTGAATTTTTTGGGAAAAAGAATCTAAATTTTTTTAGTTGAAAATTCCTTTAGAGAACAAAACTTATTAATTTTTAGGAGCACCTCTACCTGCATAAAAAATGTTATTTATTTTATGAAGTAAAAAAATTCTTTGAAATCGTATTTAAAAAATATTTTCAATAATTATAACGTAATTTCATCACAATCGAGGCACGTTTCCGATTAAAATCAACTATGTAGTCGATATCAATGCAGTAGAGCTGTTTGCGCTATTGAGTACTCAGTTATTGAAAAATTGAAGATAAAGATGAACTGAATAAATATAGCAACAACTGAAACATTGTACATAAGTATATTCATACAAAATGTTACCATAACGAGTGCATTATTTCTTCGATTTATTAATTCATGACAATGAATTTAAGTTTGATAACTTAGTATTCATAGTAAAAGTATAGAGGTATGGCACACTTTATTTATGGCTTATATTTTCTTCTCGTAATAATGTAACTCGCCTTTGGGACGAAATAGAATATTTATTAGGAATTTCTGTAAATGGTAAATTTTAATGAAAAAAATTTATCAATCAGTTTTATTTTTTGCATCTTTTTAAAGTACAAAAATTAGGAATGTAGCATGATAAAGAATATAATGAAGGTAAGGTAACTATACATATTATCTTGAGATTCGATTTGTATCAATGATTGAATATTCGATAAATCAATTAAAATGCAATTTTAAAAAAAGAATCAGTCTATGTTAATTAATTAGGAAAAACACGAAATAATAAACCGACATAAATGAAGAAAAAAAAGGTAGGTATAGGAGAAAATAAAAAGTAAAATTGATAAAATGACAAAAAGAATACAACAAATAAAAATAAATAAATAAAAACTGTAATAAAACCAAATAAAAATCATGGAATGTACATAAAAAATTTCCACAGAGTGAATGATAAATTGAAACCTCGAATAATTTACGATTAGAGTTAAATTCAACTAAGGTAGGTATTTTCTACACCACACTCATTTTGTAAGTTACAATTTGTGTATTAAATTTCACAGAGCACACACGAATAGGGCTAAAATTATTTGGAAATTATGCTCCAGCGCAGTAAGAGAACCACATCCGATAAAAATATTAATATTAGAGCAAAACGTTGAAAGCAAATTTGTTTTCTTAGACACAAATTCCAAACTATTTTAAAATTCTTAGCTACATACATATAAGGTGCTCAGCATTATGAAATTTATCTTAATCATGACTTATATAAACGTTAAATTAGTATAAGGGAATGTATAAATAGTTACGCAAGGAATAGAAAAACCCTGTTAAATAGTTATTGCTCTTTACGCCGCAAGCTCAACTTAATTCTATCGTATTGCTCAACTTTATCAGGTATACTGGCTTCTTCAATAGGTAACGTATCGTAGAGCTCGGCGAGACTATGAATAAAATGCATTTTATGGCTGAATTTTGAACTAATAAAAGGCTTAATCATGTAGACTAGAGTTTTCAGCCAGAAGGTAGGATGTACCAAGTATAAAGCTTTTAAATTTTTCTTTAATTTCCTATCGATCATTTGATAACACCTTTTGAGCCAAGAAAACTTGGGAATACACTCCTTAGGCGTGCCTCCGTGCAAATATACTAAGACATAATCGTCCGTTACCAGTTGGTTCAACGTGTATAGAACGTAGAAAAATAAATTATCCATTACGTAATTATAATCAACTCGACTTTTATGAGGTAAAAAACAGGCGCTGAAAGTTATAATGGCATTGTGTGATCCAGTGGTTAGATAACCGCCATGAGATAAGACTCTTTTATACGGCTCTATCACCTTCATATCGATCTGCCTCTTGATTCCGCCAATGGTACAAGCTTTCCAACTCTTCAAATCGGCTCTTTCTTGCTCCACGGTTAGTTCGGGAATTTTATCGTTTTTACCGTGTAACTGTTCCAAGATTGAACTTTCTATATCATCCTGCGAGTCTGTATCGGGGCTGAAATATTTATTCATTTCTTCGTCACTCATAGGACTATCTGGACTGGATATATCTTCCGGTGATATCTTTAAAACACGTCGTTTACCTTGCTGAAAAGGCAAACTGGTCGGTCGCTCTCTGGTTACCGTAACATCGGTGAAATTCTGCGAAACTAATGTCTCGTAATGAGAATGGTCGTCGTCGTCGCTGGTATCTAATTCAGATTTTGATGGTTTCGATACAGCGAGCTTTGACGTTGATTCTCTGGTAATGCCTGATGTCGACGGTTCATCGTGGCCTACGTTATTAATTTCGCATTTAATATCGTTCAAATCTATGCTATTTGCGACGTTGATCGATTGGTCGCAGGTTTCATTATTGTCGTGACTGTTCGAGTTGAAATGATTTTCATCGTTGTGGATAACAAGCGCTACCTTCTTCTTAGATTCGATATCATTAATTTCGCCGATGTTAGCGGTGTCGGACGAAGCAGATACTCCGGTATTGTCATCTTTTTTCTTCTTGCATCCGTCTGGATTTTCATTCTCAATGTGTGCGACGCTTTCCATGATTAGATGACCACAAAATTACTGAATTTACTGGAAATAAGATAAAAAACTTCTGTCATCTTTTTCGCATCGAGCTCAGAGTATCAACTAGATAAAACTTGATTGAAGCTTGAGACAAATTGAAGAAAATACTTACATGTAAGCTTCAACGAGGTAATCATAGGAGCATCTTCAGTTGCGATGCATTTCCGGTGTAACGTGAATATATTTCTCGAAATTATACCCGAAATACATGATTTAATAAGCTTATCATTCCGAAATTCAGTAATCTTCAATTTTACAAAAATTAAAAAATGATTGTGTTTTCGTGGTGTTCTGTTCGTCGTTCATCAAAAAATTAAAATCATAACAGCGAGCGTCAAATTTCTTACACACTATTTTTTCATTTTCAATAAACGTAAAATAATTGAAAATTAACTCGTTTTAATTTTTAATAACAACATTTTCATAAGGTTTACTTGTATAGAAATTCATTTTTATTTCAATTATAGTCTGAAAATTAATTTTCAAAAAAAATAAAATACAATTAAAAATTTAAGAGGAAATTTTTGTCAACTTTGAATGTGATTACACTGAACATCAGTGTTACTTTTAGACCAGCGCCGGATGAAATTGAAATTCGTAAATAAAAATTCGCAGAAAAATTTACAATACGACGAAGGAAAAATCAATTGACTGGTGACTGAAAATTTTTAGAACCTTATTAAAATGCTTCAATATTCAAATTTGTATCCCAAAAATGCACAATAATTTGATATGTATAACAAAATTTAATCGAGACAAGTGAATACTCTTATGGTACTAAAATAACACGATAATTAGTTACCCGGTTCCAAAAATAAATTTATTAAAATCAATTCAACATAATAATACTATAGGTACATATTTCAACAAGTTTTAAATGAGATTATATCACAATAACAAATCAGTTCTTCTTCTTCATGGATTCAAAATACACTTTGAACCTTTCTTGAGTTTGGGGTAATAAAACACTACCAAGAACGAATTGCAATTCTTCGTGTCTTCCTTTTAAAAAATTTTCAACAACATCTCTTCTAGAATCTCGTTTCATCATGGCTCGACTGTCAGCTATAACCAAGCCCAATTATATAAGGAAATATTAATATTTAAAAGGAAAAATAATTCGTATAGATTGAAAATAACTTACGAATAAGAGAGATTGCATTTTTTAAATAGGTATTCGCTTCATCTAATGCATCAGGTACGTTTTGAACAACTTTATCGACCAATCCAATAGAATAAGCCTTCTCAGCAGGAAACATTTCACCCGACAGAATGGCACTTTCAGTCTTTCTGTCACCGATCAAACTTTTCATTACGTCTATGAACCTGTAAAAACGTCAACGTTAAATATTTCAAATTCGTATAAATAAATACTTGGAAAACTTTATATTTACCAGAACGGGGCATTTATACCAATTTTGGCTTCATTTAAACCAATAGTGTAATTGGGTCCTGTCATAACTCTATATTCACAGCTCATCGCAATTAAGCAGCCACCAGCTACAGCATGGCCCTGATTTCACATTGAAAAAAATTCATATAAGTATCAGGGAAAAATAGGACAGAAAAGAACAAATCGAGAAATAACACTCACATTTATGACAGCGACTGTAGGAAACGATGTAGTATAAATTTTCAACCAGGTATTCTGTAAAGTAGTCCAGAAAGCTTCCAACCTTTTCGCATCGGTTTGATAAAATTCCATTAAATCGAGTCCAGCGCAGAAGATATTAGGGATATTCTGTAAAATTCGAAAAATAGACGCTGTTAATTTAATAAAATTGAGTAATTCGACGGAATAAATTCCATATACATACAGAAGTTATTATCAGTCCTTTGGTAGATTTATCGGTTTCGAGTTGATCGAAAACATTTCCTAATTCAGCTAGAAAAGATGTACTTAAACTATTCACAGGAGGCTTTTGTAACGAAAGAGTGGTTATTTCTGAAATTAAACGAGAGCATTTAAACAAATAATACGCAGTGCTATTCAATGTATTAATGATAACCTATTAACTTACTTGTTTTTTCATCAGTTTTCAAGTCTATTAGTTTCTTATCAGTTGAATAAAACTTGCAGTTTTTTAATGCTATGAGATTTCTTAAACGAAGCATAATTACCGAAACCGAAATTTAATAGCTAAAACTAGAAAAATAATTGACAAAGTAAATTTCTTCCAAGTCGCTGCGAAAGAAGCAGAAGTTGAAATGAATTTGAAGAATGAAGAGATTGTCACCTAAAATCGAAATGTTGTCAGCGATAGTGATAATAAGTGGAAGGCGGGAAGGGTGTGGAGGGGAGTATTTTTGGATACTAACTAATGGAAAATACAAATTTCATTTTGAGCGATTTATCTCTTGAACTTCTATCATGTGTCTTTTCTTTATGTTACCTATTTTATTATCTTCATTTTTCCGTACATTTCACGACTTAATCTGAGCTTTCAACGGGGAGAGAAAACATAGGTACCTACTTTTTTCCAATGTTTAATTTTTTATTTTAGGTCTTGTCAACAATAGAACAACTAATTAACCACAATTACCAAACGCGTTTAAATTCGGCTTTTTAATCGATATCCTAGCTATGATTTTTGAAGCCTCGACAGCTGAAATGGTGAATAAATATTTATCGAATGATAAATGCATAGAGTATTATATTATTACATATTAAAAACAAATAAAAAGAGAAAAGTACAAGAAATGAATATAATAAATATTAAAAATATGTAGGTATTTATCACATTGAAGAAAATTCAAAAAATATCACTTTCTCAGTTCAAAAATAAAGGCAACGCATTTTCTTTCCAATTTGAATGCCAATCAGTGGCAAGAAACTTCTTAATGTTTTCTCGAAATTTGATAGACTGTTCTTGATTTTTAGGAAAATTTCTAAACCACTGCTTTAATTGGGTGGCAAGTTGAGAGGAATTTTCGAAAACCATACCATTTTCATTATGACGCAACAGCTCCGATAAACTGCAATGAAAACAAAACAATTATGTAGATGCGTAGAAATTTTACCATGATTCTTTAAGAAAAAAATTGCCAATACCAACCAAGGGTAATCGTATGCTAGTACGGGAAGTGTGCACCCAAACATATCAACAATTTTCATTGGGAGATCTAATCCGCTTGCAGAAGTATGCAGGCAAACTCCAAGATTAGCACTAGCTACAAAGCAGAAAAAAACACTTTAGTTTTAATTATTCATTAAAATTAAACCATAAATTTTTTTTCGTTACCTAATAATCGTGGATAGTCTTCGGCTTCGAGCCACGGAGTGACGATCAGTACTCTGTTCCAACTTTTTTCACTAATCACATTTTGGTAATGCTTTTTCAGGGGGCCTTTACCGGTAATTATACACACTAAGAATGGGAGATCTTCAGACTCACTGGAATCATACTCTGCAGCAGAAGAATATTAACATGAAAGTTTACATTTAGAAAACCAGCAGATGATAATCTCGGAGGGAGATGTACATTTAAAATACCTTTAAGAGCATCTAATAAAATTGAGAAATCTTCGTCTTCAGTCCAACTCGTACTTGATATTAATAAAGCGGTAGAACTATCCAATCTTTCAAGTTCTTTATACGATTGCGATAACCTATGGAACAAATCGTTTTTTTCTTCTTCGGAGATTGATGGCATCATAGTAGGTCCTGGTTTATCGTACAAGGTTGTTGCACTGAAACAAAAATTACTCACTTTAGCATTACTGTGAAAAAATTAGGTACACGAACCTCATCACATACTTAATATTCCATTCGTTTTTCAGATATTCTTTCATCGCATTGGTAACGCATAGATTATAATCAGATAATGCTCCGAAAAACTTTTCATAAATTAACGATATTTTAACGAGTAAATGCTGGGGACCAACGGACAATGATAGAACGCTATATCCAAAATTATGCCAATCGATGATGAGTTTTGATCGAAAAATCACACAGTATAGCCAACAAGCAGCCAACGAAGGAATGGCTGGTGGATTTTGAACGAGTAGAATTTTAAATCTGCCGTTCTGGATCAGAGCTACGAAGAGAAAAAACGCAGTCCAAAAAACTTTAAAAATGAATTGAAGTAATCGTGGGACACCTGTACAAACATAGACACAAATCAATTTTCCATAATTATTAATGAACACAGAAAAATGCATGGTTAAACTTTCTTAAGTTTCTTACTTGCTAGTGATGCCGGCGGTGGCTTAATGTGAATTAAATGACTATTTTCCACCAGTTTATCATTACATTTCGTTTCGTTATATCCCAACACTTTGACATCGAATCCTTCCTTACTCAGCGAATATGCATGATATTGCATACGAGGACTGCGGCCAATGTCTCCGATGACCACAACTCCAACGGAAATGTTTCGTTTCATGCTATTTCAACCAATTTTTCTTTAATTTTAAAAAATATTCATAAAAACGTCATTATTCGGAAAAAATTTAGAAAAAATTCAAAAAAGTTTGATAAGCTGATAAGGATTAAAATTTTGTTTATTAGCTTTTTGTGTATTTTTTTAAAGCGGCATCACTAAAGTCACAGATAAATTACTGCAGCTTCTCAAGAACTGTTTCCAAAGTCAATAAAATTATTCACAATTCAAAAAACAAAAAATCGAAATTTTTCAAATTTTTTTTGGGCGTCAACGAAAAAACGAAATGATTTTCTTTAATTAAAACACAAATTTTAACCATGGAAGCTGTAAAATTGTATTATTTATTAATTATCTGCACGGTACTTAGTTCAAGTGAGTAATTCTGTACATAACATTTATGCACTATTTGTTCTCTTTCATAGTCAACCAAATTGGTTTCATCTTCTCCAGAAAACTTCGTTATACTTCGTGTTTACAGGATTAAATTGTTAAATTACGAATTGTTTTTACAGGTTTTGCTTTAGAATGTTATGTTTGTACAAATCAACAAGACAATCATGAAAAATGTCTGAATACCATAAAAACTTGCGAACAAAGTGAAGATGTTTGTCTTTCCGAGATCAAATGGGGATGTACGTATAATCGTTTTTTCATTGAAGTAGTTTCTTTCATTGAAGTATATAAATATTTTCATTATTAAAAATTCACAGCACCTCCATACTGGTCTCGCGGAAGTGAAAAACAGTATTATGTATCAAAAAGATGTGCCACTCGAGACAACTGCACTAGAATAATATCCAAAGCAATGTCATCGTGTAATTATATCTGGTATCTTGACTGGAAGTGCGCTGAATGTTGTGCAGGAGATCGGTGTAATTATTACGTGACGGTAATTCCTTGAAACCTACTACAAAAATAATTTATTTATTTCTGAGCCCAATTTACTCAATTTTCAATGTTTTCTAGCTGGCCGGAAGTTCTGTTCGATTTAGTGTTTTTGTTACCAGTATTTGCGTCTCAGTGGGAATATTCATTAGAAATTTCTTATTTTAATTATGCATCAACGTGTTCAAGTAATATTTTTCTTTCTTTTTTTGTACTATTTTTCGAAAATCTCGAATTACGTAGATCTGTTTTATGCACTATTGAGTATCTGTCCATTTAAGGTGTTTACGTCTAATTTACTAAGTTTACCAGTCGTTTTCCAGACAATATTTTGATGATAAAATGCAAACAATCCGTCCATTGTTTAACAATTCTCGTTTTTCTATTTTATTACCTTTTTTGTATTACTGTATTTTTATATTTCTGTGCTTGGTTTTATGTAATTAATTCACTGTTTTTGTATTACGTTACGTTGTAGAATTGACGATTATGTGGTAATTTAAGTATTTATACAGTACATTATGGACTTTCACATTTTAAAGTATTACTCTTACTCTATTATGGCGATATAAGTGATCTTGACTTTGTTTATTTTCGATTAGCTTTGTCGAATCATCCGATTTTTTAATTTATTGTGAATGTGTAATTTTTTAATGAACTTTTTGTAAGGAATAAAATAAATAATTAGGAATTTTTATACAAAATCAAGTATTTATTTTCTTTCTTCTCTGTGTGGGATTTTTTTCCACTTTCCTAATTAATAACTCATTCCTTGAAGCGTGCATAATATTATTAAACTGTATGCATTGCATTTGTAATCTATTCTATCACTACTTGCTCGAGTGCCTAACTACCGATGACCCTCCTTTTCGATAAACATTTCAAATTTTAATTGAAAATTTCTACCTTATCGCATATAAAACTAATTTCATTTGCTAAGTTTTTTGAATTTTAAAAAAATGAATACGGTCTCGAAACATTTTCAAGATAAGCAGCAGGAAATAAATTAGGCATCTGTAAAATTTCATTTCGCTGAAAAATTTTGCACCATTGTAACAGTATGACTAATTTAGCACGTCACGTTTATGCGAGAGAAAATTAGACGCTCTATGACGTTGCTATGACACATTTACCTACACCTAAAATCAAGAACCATAAATTATTCAACATTTATAAGCAGGCGGATGGTTCATAAAATGACAAAGTAATTCTATCAGGTTTTGATGTTTCCAGTTGGAGAATGAACTGTTTGCGTGAAGGACACTACATTAGGTAGGGGAAAAAATTCCCTCACTCTGAGATCAAATTTACATATCTGTCATCAAATCGCAGAAGAGCCATGAAACACCCTCCCACTATAGAAATAATTTTTGAAATATTTATATAATTTTTCTTTTTATATTCTCATTCAATATAATTTCAAGAAGAATACTAAGTTTTGAAACTGGTGGAGTAAATTCTACATTTTGGGAAAATTGAAATTCCTAACGTTTTCCATCTTTACTCAGATTCTCACGAACATTAAATTCGACAGACGAAATGAAAGGTGAATGAACTGTGACTGGATTCTTTAATCGAACAGTCTGATCTTGGAAATGACGAATTCAAAAAAATGATTTTGTGAAAAAGTAATAACATTTTCGTTGAATTTAATTCATTTTTCCACGAAATAATGGAGTGGAGTACGTCAATGTAATTACGAAAACGATTATTTTAATTTTTAATAAAATTTCACGAGTTGTTCATTTTTCATTTTCAAGTTCAACGTAGATATCCGACATTGTTGCCGTTTCAAGCAGTTGAGCCATAAAAAAAATCGGACGAGTGAATGTGAAAAAAATTGAGGCACGAGCATCATTATTCCATTCAATTTCAGGCTGAAGTAATCGTTAAAATGAGGGTAAATTTTTGAGAAAATGTTGACACAAATACCAACTGTCTAGTGTCTATTATAGTTGAATGAATTGCCTTATTCTTCACGAATGCTCGCTGAACCGAGCATTTATTACGGTACATCGATGAATAAAAATAATCGCAAACTATTGGGGAAAACCGTATGTACGTGAAATAATTCGCGATTTCTAACACGATCATTCGATATGCCATTAAAATACTGGTGTCACGACTTGGCAACCATGGCTTTGCAATTCGTACATCAAAATAAATATTATTACATCAGTGAAACAGCTTTCAATGCTTTCATCGTCGAATCGAAGTAATTTTCATATCTCATTTCTGAAATAAATCGATAAATGGGTTATAACTATGCACATGATACAAAATTTCGATATTTTTTCACGATTGTAACTATACATTGTTTGTGAAAACAGCCGCTAAATATGCGCTGTGTGAAAATAATTAATCGATGTGCTCGACTCGAGTACAGTATTCCATCATACAATGTTCAAAGATAATAAAAGTACTCGAAAGAAAAGAATTTAGAATGAAATCTCTCATCCACATCATAAAGTTCATTGTACAATTTTTCAATCTTCGAAATTACTCTGAATTTTTAGCTTGATTTGTACTATGCCATGCCACACAGATCACAAAGTATAAAAGTATTATTTTAGTGATGTGTCATGTAGTACGTTTCATTACTCATTAATTACTATCAGTACAACTTGTATTAAATATACCTACTTGAGATGCTTCTCTGTGGTCAGTTTTTCTTCATAGACAAACCAATATGATCCCAACAGGGGTGGTTTGGTCAAACCATAAAACAATACCAATTAGAATACAAAACGTTATTCCATTTCGACTAATTAATTATTACTACCAATATCAAACGTGCATGTCCGCACCAACGAGTTATATTGGTTACAAACTCATTACCATACCTCAAGTTAGCATAATACGTTAATAACTGCAGCAAATGATCCATGCGATGATTTAACAAGATGAAATTATGTTTACGTAACGTTTGCGGAAGTAAGCACAATGTAAGATTTCGACAGTTGCCTACGTCGTTGTTCACAATGTAGATTTCACTTTTTAGAATGTACGGTCAATTTACGAGAAATTCTAAAAAGTAGGTATTCGTAGTAACGTGATTTTTTTCTCATACATGAAAAACCGTTATCACAAATGAAACGCGACAGAGCAACTCTAATCGTCTACCTGTTACCAAGATGGTTATTTAAAAAAAAAGAAAACGTAAATTAACACTTTACGAAAATGAACGTTAATTTTAAAGAAAACTATTCAAAACAAACGTGCTTGTATGAACAAAGAAACAAACGTTAGTTTCATTTCTTACAACACTTTTAACAACTTGACGAAAAACGAGTAAAACAAAAAGAAAAAAATTTCGGTAGGTATAAATCTATATTAGGTACCTTTGGGGGGTAACACTTTCAAGATTACACAAATTTATTCGTGCATAAAAAATAATAATCACAATGATTAATTGTCAGGACAATCTCTGCTAATATGACCTTGTTTTCTGCAAACGTAACACGTTTTTCCACCACCACTATTCGGACAATCGCGTGCCATATGTCCAGTTTTATTGCAATTGTAGCAATTAGCAGAAAAATTTCTGGAATTGTTTGACGACGAATCTGGGCAATCACGAGCGATATGACCTATACCTTTGCAAGAGTAGCACTGGGGTGAAGACTCCGATCGGACGCAGTCCCGAGCAATGTGGCCGATTTCGCTGCACCTATAACACCTGTCTTGGTCTTCCTTGCAGTCGCGGGCGAAATGACCATGAGCGTTGCATTTGTAACACTTATTTTCACGTCCTCGATTGCTGCTGAACATTCTGTCGCTTCTTTCGTTTCTTTCTGCACGCGTGCACTCACGAGCGAAATGTCCCGATTCGTAACAACGGTAACACTTGGTGGCTGCTGTAGCACTCATAATTTATGACGACGTATACAACGAACTTTTAAATACCGAAACTGCTTTATTTATTAAGATCTTACGAAACGTGTACGTAGCTAAAGACGATAATTAGATATAAAACAAAAGTAATTTACCCCAGAAATACTAAAATTGACACGTGAATCCATTTCGTGCACAAACATGAAACTGAATTAATTAATTTTTCTTAACTATCATAGTGGCCGACATCATGCGAAATGAAAATGAAATATCATAGTCACAGACGAAGCGTTTAAAATGGATCGAAATCTTTGATGACGTCATTCAGCTTGACGTCGTTCTGCAACAGGCAGCTTTTTTTTTGTACCTATCTTCTCTGAAGTAGGTAGCATTTTTGATCGTTTGTCATTTTTTTGATTTGCCGGTTGCCGGAGCCATGTCGAAGTAGTTGCCGATATTGGTGATGAAAGGCAAAAGTCATCAGCAGAACTTTTAGAAGAAGAATGCGAATTTTATCCTTTTGAAAATAGATATGAAATCAAACACTTTTATGACTTTAGGCCCCAAATTATTTGATTTCATTTCATAATTATTTTATAAAACAATAAAATTTGCATTGAGTATTACAAAAAAAAAAATTGCTTCGAAATTCGCCACTTGACAGTTGGCTTGAAAAACGACTATGATTCAGCCTTTCGGGCCTTCGAGCTTCGGCCCTAAAAACTCAAAAATGATCGCTGAGACATGAAAAGTGATGAAAAGTGAATATTGAACTTCGAACTTCGAAGCACCATCCAATAGCGAAAAGTTCGTCAAAAATATCAAAATACGTTCGAAAAAATATTATTGTATGAGATTTTTTTGTTTACTCACGTTTTAAAAGTTGAATAAATCACCCTCGTTCTCTCAAGAATTTTTTCATGTTTTATAAAATCTGTACACTGAAGGTCTAAAGCACAGAAGATGGAAGTCCAATTTTTTTTGGTTTCAATATTTTTATAGTTTATGTACCTACAAGTGTCATAGATTCAGAAAAATATGTAAAAACCTCAAAGTTGAAAGAAATGTAACTTCCATCTTCGGTGCTTTAGTGTACAGGAATATGTTATTATATTTTTTAAATAGTTTTTGACTATAATTGTTTTTTCAAATGAACTCCTTAAAATGAACAAGATGAGAATGAAGAAATAAATTCATTATCAACAATAAAAAAGTACCTATTATGTGAATAAGGAAATAGACATTCTGTCAGAAGCTGATGAAGTCTGTTGTTATCCTTCAAAGTTGAATAAAATTTAAATCACAATTAAAATTATTTCAAATCAAACGTGAACTTTCAAAAATATTTTCATGTCAGACATTAAATTAAGAACATTCCAAAAAAAAAAAAAAAAATCATTACCCCTACCCAAACAGGAAAAAATTGTATTATGGTAATTGATCAGAAGAGGTTTCGAACCTAGACCATTGGTTTTAGCCTTTAGGGAGGAGGTACATGCTACCGGTCAGTGGCGCACCCAAGGGGGTGGCTTTCGGGTTTGAGCCCTCCCCAAACGGCAAATTTGTTGTATTTGTACATTTTTATGTAAGTTGGAAAATTTTCAATTTTATCAACTCAAATTTCATGCTAAAAATTCATTTTTTTGGTCAAAAATCATATATTTTTCAAAGTTTTTGCCTCATTTCTTTTTTTAAATACCGATTGTAAGCTAAAAACGCATATTTTTCTTTGAAAATTCGAATATTTTTTAAAATTTTGGATTTCTTTTGGCACTTTTTAATATCGATAGTAAGTATGAGTTGGAAAATTTCAATGATTAACTAAGTTAGCATTTTCAATGATTTTGCCCCCTCGAAAAATCGCTTCTATTTGTCACTGACAATAGATTTCAGTGTCTAACCTAGACTCTCTCATTTCATATTTCTAGCCCAACCCAAAAGAAAATCCTGGGTGCGCCAATGCTACCGGTGTCCAGAATTTTTACACTTTACACTTTCATACCAACAAGAAAATATGAAATTTTAATAAATTGTACCCGGGTTTCCAGTTTTTGAGAGCTGGCTGGCATGCATTATAATTACGTACTGGGTAGGTAGGTAGGGATTATGGATTATATTATACATGATCAAATTTTTCGTTACAAGGTGACAATTGTTACCTTTTTCATTAACTACAAGTATAACACGCCCACGTAGAAGTTAAGTTTGGTTTAAAAAAAAATTGACGAAAGATTCATTCATTTCAATTGCTAGTTGCCTAAGTTATGCCTAAGGTTAAATACCCGTCTCACCCGCCACCCCTCCTGCGCCATATAAACATGTACCATGTACCTAGTATGAATTGTACTTAATGAAATGATTGTACTGTTTTCGGGTGATTCATTTTATATGTATTATCTAATTGAGAAATTTTAATGTAATCGTACTGTTCTTAGCGTCATTCATAATTTAAATCAAAATGTTGGATAAATTCAAAACTGTGTGCGCCGATTGTGGTCATAATGGTAAGAAAGATATTTTGCTATTATTTCATCTAAGGTAGATTAATATTTTCATTTTTTCGTTACGTTTACTTATCTGTACTTATTCCAGACGTGACATGGGCTGTGGTTAATCGAGGATTATTAATTTGCGACGAATGTTGTAGTGTACACCGTACCCTAGGTCGACACATATCGCAGCTGAAATCATTGACCAAAGGACACTGGAGGAGTTCTTTATTAAATGTAATTTCATTCGATCTACTCTCTGTTTCAAAAGTAATTCAAGATGACTCACTTATGATTTGAATTCTGTTTTAGATGGTACAAACGTTGAGCAATGGAAGTATTAATAGTTTATGGGAACACACCTTGAATGACTCGAAGAATTCAAAAAAGAAACCTCAGCCTGGTGATCTTGTGCAGTATGTTATATCTTGATCTTTCTCCGCCCTCTCTTGGTTTATGTAAGAAATACACCGTATTATTTTTTGCCCATGATCTAGTCCGAATAAAGCAGACTTTATTCGAGCCAAACACCAGGATTTGGCATATATTATGAAAAGTCGAAATAGCGATTCACCCGAAGACTTGAATCAACAGTTGCATTCTAGTGTTCGAACATCCAACCTGGAGACCAGTTTACGACTATTAATTCAAGGAGCTGATCCCAATTATTATCACGTGGTTGGTACCTATCTGTAAAGTACTGAATTGTTTACTTCTGTTGTTTCATTATTCTCATTTACTACTTAGGAAAAAGGTAACAATGTGATCCATGTAGCTGCTGGTGCTGGTCAAATGGAACAGATTGAACTTTTGATAAATTATGGTGCTGATCCGAATGTTATCGATAGTCACGGAAATACTCCAGCTGCTTGTGCTCGGTAATATTTTTACCAAAATAGTGTACCTAAACCTATGGAATCTGTGCCCGAAATTTTACTCATCATGTTCTGTCTCTTAAAGCATAAATGGTTTTCTCGATATTGAAGAAAAAATTATCGAATGTATGTACGAAGTTACTGATACTCTTTGCATGTATTTATGCAAACGTAGAAGTGATCACAAGACTGAGCATTTTTTTGTACCTGAGATATCAGAATGCTGCATGCCTATAATTCCAAATAAGCAAATCAAGATTAAATTACAAGAGGTAATATTTATTACAATAATATGCATTTATTTCACTCCACGTTAGTAAGTGTTTTTAATTTTTTTCACGCTACTTGCGGACTAAAGTAGTAATTCATTTGGTGAGTGGAGTGCGTTAAAGTCGAAATACTTGCTCTTTTCTTTCATACGATAATATCTTATTTACACTTCTGAAATTATTTCAGTTATCGAACGTATTATTTGAAGAATTAACGATGGATGTATTTGACGAAATTGATCGCAGAGAAAACGAATCTAGTAAGTAATTGTTCTGCTGAAAAATGCGTTATTTTATTGTACTGACATCGTCTCTAATTTCAACTCTGTTCAGATTTTTCAGTTAGTCAATTATCGAAGCTCAAAGATCAACCTCTAGTGCCATTTTTACCAGTTAACCCAGAATTATCAACGATGAGAAATCAAGGAAGGCAAAAACTGGCCAGATTGAGTAAAGAAGAATTCGCCACTCTCGTATGGGATATATTATGTGATTGTCGAAGAAGACAAAATCCTCATGGTAAATTGATAGAAATTTTCCAAGTACTCGATTTGAAATTTTATGACGTAATTTATTTATTTTTTAGGCGAAGAACTTATAAATAGAATCAAAGCTAATATTTCCGATGAAGAGCCACTTTACGATAGTGTTGCTTCTGATGATGATTACGCCATCGCTGAAGAAATGGTGAAAATATACAACATTATCTTTTATTTTAAGTAGCACGAAGAAACTTTTTAAATTTAAATTTTATTCTTAAATTATTGTAGTCTGATTCGCCGGAAGATGCTGTAACTAAAGATGTTGCTGCTCCTAAAGAAGAAAATTCACCGAAAAATAATATAATGGAAAATGATTTAAAGTCTAGATTAATTACCTCAGAAGTTAGAATATCAGAATTAGTCAGTCAAGTTGTAGAGTTACAACAGAAGGTAATCCTACATATACATATTTATTCTTTTTATCTTAGTACGTACATTCGAGTAACGTTTAAAATATTTGAAATATTCAGATGGATGAAATGAAAAAGGAAAACGTAGAATTACGAAATACAATGCAGCATCGTCAAGAAAGCACTTCGGAAACTGATTCCATTGCTGAAGTGAAACCACGACCATCTTCCCTTTACAATATTGCTCAACAATATATTAATTCGTCCAATAGTGCCATTGTAAGATCATTTTTACTACGTAGGTATTTACAATATGAAAATTTATTCAATACTTACGTAATCCGTTCAAATCATAGGATAGAAACAATTCACCTGATCCAGAAGAAATATTACGTAAAGCGGACCAAGTTACCAAAAGATTACAAGAGCTATCGAAAGCCATTAGATCAATCGAGTACCATGGGGGGTTTACTCCCTGTGTAGAAAATGTTCGTAGTGCCATTGCCGACTTGACGGGTATTTTTCCCCAAGTACGTCTCGACTCGAATCAATATTTCCAATGTTATATCGTATTTTATAGTATTTACATTGCTTTTATAGGGATCAACTGAAGAAACAATTCGTTCCGCTTTACGTACCTTGAATACAAATACCATACGTTTGCAAGCTGTGTGTGCTGACGTGGACGCTACCGTTGAAAAAATAAGAAATTACGCTTTCAACATGGCTAAAGCTAATCGACAAATTTTAACGCATTTTCAATGTTAACATCGAGTAGTTTTCGTTTTTCGTCAAAAGACATAATGTGGGTCTATATATCTGTGTACTTTGAAGACAAAAATGTGGGCCTAAAATTTTGAAACATGCAACGTGAAGAGACGTAGTTTAATAGTAAAAATTGGTTTAATGAGGTACCTAATATAACAAAGGGAAATAATATGGCAGCTAAATTATTTAATCCAGCACATTTTACCAATCTTTAAAACCTTCACGTTTGATTAGGTTTTTTTTTTTTGTTGTTTTTTTTAATGGAATAAAATAGGTAATAAATTTTTTATGACTAACATTATTAAAGATTTTCGTGCTGAACTTCGTTATTTTTAAACTTAAATCAGGGTTGATTGAACGTGTACGTGATTCTGTATTTTGTTAACGATTTAATTTTATACTATATATTTTTTATTTTTCGTAGTTTGAGATGTTTTAATTAAATGGATTATGTATTTTTGATCGCTTCATTTCTCATTTGTTTTACGTACTCGTATAATGTACGTCAAGTTGGTACGAAATGATCTCTTCTCTTGGAAATTTGAATATTGAATAAGTCGTGGGTTTTAATATTTTCTTTGATCCTTTTTGTGGAAGTCGGGCCTGGTCTTGGAATTTTCTTAGGTGTGGTTGGATTTTTTTGCAAAGAAGGAGCGCCGGTGGGTTGAATTATTTTAAATACCTATTGATTATGAGAATATTTTTTCTGCTCCAAAAAATTGTGAGATTTTTTCCATGAAAAAAGTTATACTCCTAATTAAGCAATTGAGAATTTTTTTTTCTTCCTCAAAAAAATTAGAATATGTTTTGCTTCATAACTTTTGAGTGCCTATTATTTTTATTCAAAACAATTGAAAATTTTTTCCAAAATAAAAAAAAAATATTCTAAAATTATTGAAAAAAATTTAATTAAAAAAATGATAGTGTCCCCCCCCCCCCCCCCGCATCCAAAAAAAGATTCCAAAAAATTGAAATTTTTTCTCTCATAAAAAAATTGAGAAATCTTTCTTCATTTCAAAAAAAATTGAACGATTTTTCTTTAAAAAACATTCTCTAAGAATTTGATTTTTTTTTCTCTCAAAAATTAAAAGATTTTCTCAGATGAATGGAGTTTTTCACCACCCCCCCCCCCCCCCCACCTCAAAAAAATACAATAAAAAATTGAGCTTTTCTCCAATCAAAAAGGCTTCTCTTCAAAAGTTTTTTTTCTAAATTAAAAACATTTTTTAATCCATTTTTTTTAAAAAACGTTATTCCAAAAAATTAATAACGTCATTACCTCCCCTCTTCCAAAAAAAAAAAAAAAAAAGTTTCAAAAAAAATTGATAGATTTTGATGTTAATAAATTTGAGAAATACTTTTACTCCAAAAAATGTAGATATTTTTTTTTTCAAAAACAACAAAGTTTCTTCTTCAAAAAATTGAAAAATTTATACTCTGCAAAAAATTGGAAGATACATTATTCGCTTTAAATTTAAGAATGCAAGATTTTTTTCTCTAAAAAAGAATGAAACTTTTTTATTTAAAAATGAAATAAGTATTTATTTATTTTGAAACATTGAAAAAATGACTTCAAAAATTTGAAAAATAGTTTGGAGAAATAAAATGAATGAAAAACTTGATTCTTGGGGGGGGGGGGGGGGTCGTTTTCTGGGAGAAAAATAGCTAATTATTCATAACTACGAGAATACGAGTATCTCTTTTCTCTAAAAATAAGATACTCTTAGGTATGAAATTTTTTTCTTCCAGATAACGAATTTTTTCCAAAAAAATAAGTTTTTCACTCATTTTATTTCTCCAACTCTCCAAGAAAATTGAGAAATTTTAATTTTTAATTTAAAAAAAAATTGATGAATATTTTTACTTATTTACTCATAAACAAAATAGAAAAATCCCTACCAAAAAACAACGATTTTTTTAGTCGAAAAAATTTCGAGATATCTTCCTCTAAAAAGTAGAAAAAAATGTATTCCAAAAAAAAAGTCTTTGAAGAAATTCATTCAATAAATCAAAAAAAAAAAAAAAAAAAAAAAACAACCTAACAATAAGTACCTAAGAAATGAAAATGAGTCAACATAGGTAAGGTATGTATTTACTTACTTTAGAAAAATTTAGATTTATGTATTTCTTTTAGAAAAATTCAAAAATTTTCATTCTTTATAAATTCTGAGAAATATTTTTTCTCTACAACAATAATTATTGATTTTTTTTCTTCAGGAGAACAGAGATTTTTTTTTCTCTGAAAAATTAGAGAGATGTCTTTCTCTAAAAATACGAGGTAATTAAGCATGTTCCTACAAAAAAATTCTATTTCAAAAAGATTACACAATTTTTTATCCCAAAAAACAATACCTAACCTAAAGAAAAAATTACTCCAAGAAATTAGGAAAAAAAAATTTATCCGAAAAAATTGAAAGACTTTTTTCTCTATAAGTAAGAGATGATTTTTTTTTTCTTTTGCAAAAGTCGAAGTTTTTTTTTCAAGTTGAGAAATATTTTTAAAATTTTTTTCTCCATAAAATAATTTTTTTAAAGCCGACCTTCAAAAAAAAAAAATACCTAAAAATTGAGATATTTTTCATCCCATGAAAATTTGAAACTTTTTCTCCTTTCTAAGGAATCAGAATTTTTCTTCAAAAATGAATGTTGAATAAATATTTTTCCATAAAAAAATTTGAATAATTTTTTTCTCTTGATTATTTAAAAATTTTTCTTTCGAAAAAATCCAGTGCCTTTAGAAATACCCATTTATTTTCTCTGGGAAGTAGCTCATGCTGCTAAAAGTTAAATTTGATTTCAAAGTGTTGTGTGATCCCCTGTCTTTTTTTTTGCCAGAGACTTCAATGTCCAGGGAATAAATACCTAGGTACTTGAAATAATAATAATGAATGTTTCTACTTTCGATTGTGCTATGCAAACAAGTACACTTGACATAACTTTTCTGATGGTTATTATCAAGTTGACGTAATTTATATTGAAATAGCTAATGGACATTTTCTCGTTGATAAGAATATCTGTCCTTCTGCGTACCTTTACCTATTTTGTAATTTTATGACAAGTGAAATGAAAAACGAAAAAAATAAAATTCAAAATTTATTTTTATGTATGTACTTCTTTTTTTCAAACAACATTAGTTATTCGAAATAGGCTGTAAGTTATTGTTGTTTATTTTCTTCATAAAATTATTGAATGAAACGTTCTTGTTAAATTGAATAAAATTGAAACACTGACGTATAATATAATTGAATAGCATTTTTCTATTTTTTTCGAAGTGTAATTTTCATTTAGCTTTTCATTAATTTCATTGAGAAAATGAGAAAAACAGGGATGGAAAACTGAAATCATTTCAGTTTCAGTTTCAGTTTACAGTTTTCAGTTTTCAATTTTTCAGTTCCAGTTTTCACTTTTCACTTTTTCAGTTCCAGTTCCAGTTTTCAGTTTTCAGTTTTAGTTTTTTCAGTTCCAGTTCCAATTTCAGTTTTCAGTTTTTCCATTTCAGTTCCAGTTAATTTCAGTTTTCAGTTTTCAGTTTCAGTTTTAGTCGGACAGAAACTCGAACTCGAAGTAGAAAAACAAAAAAAACGAACAAAAAATGCAAAAAAAAAGGGGAGAAAAAACTGAAAACTGAAACTGAAAATTCCTTTCAGTTCCAGTTTTAGTTTTCAGTTTTCAGTTCTCCATTTTTTAGTTCTAGTTCCAGTTTTCAGTTTTCAGTTTTTTGTTTTTCAGTTCCACTTCCAGTTCCAGTTTCAGTTTTTCCATTTCAGTTCCAGTTAATTTTAGTTTTCAGTTTCAGTTTCAGTTTCAATTTCAGTTTTCCATCCCTGGAGAAAAAATATGATTTTTTCATTTTGCAAAAAACTAGGAAAAAAGTTCAATATTTAGTACCTCTTTTGTCCGGCCGACCCGGAAATGAAGTGTGATTCATCCAGTAATTGGAAATGAGTAACTTGAAAAGATTATACCAAACCAATACAATACACTTGCGTGTTCAAAATCAAAATGAACCAAAATTCGAATGCAAATTTGTCTGATACGTAGCAAAAATCTGTTAAATTTCATTACTGAAGGCTCATTACGTTGCCGTGTTATCTCACCAGTGGTTCGGTGTACTTAAATTAAACAGTTCGGGACAAAATTTATTACAGATAACGACATTACGTGTACGATTCGTGAACCACCTGCGTTTCGTAGCTATGTTATAATGCGAAGTTTTTCATTCAACTTATAGAAATTTCGAGATCGAAATTTTCACCGGTTATTGATGTATGATTACAGTATTATCATAAAATGTCTAGTTATGGATTCAAAATGAACTGTAATCATTTGCACGATACTTTTGCGGTATTATTTGGATTGTTTTTCGCAGTAAGTAGCCGGATTCTTTAGATATCTTTATCAGTTTGCTTTCACCATGTAATGAATTTATGTTTTGTTTACAGGTTACTCATTTGTTTAATAATGGTGTTTCTTGTGGAGCTATGCAGCTCCATCACTCCAACATCGATATGACTTTAGGTAACGAGTTATTATCATTTGTTATTGTACTCATTGCCGAAGAATTCATTACGGTTTGTTTTTTTTCCAGCTTCAAATGAATTCATTATGATCAATTTCTACGCCGATTGGTGTAAATTTAGTAATATGCTTCAGCCCATTTTCGACGAAGCTGCGGATAAAATTAAAGAAACGTTTACCGAACCTGGACGTGTCGTGTTTGGTAAAGTAGACTGTGATAAAGAAGGTAAAATAGAATTATATCTGTTCTCGTACATTTGAATTGTATTACTACATCGTGTTTTGTGTTCTAGGTGGAATAGCCACTCGTTTTCATATTTCCAAATACCCTACGTTGAAAGTAATCCGAAATGGTCAGCCTGCCAAAAGAGAATACAGAGGTCAAAGATCAGTCGAAGCTTTTGTAGAGTTTGTTAAGAAACAATTAGCCGATCCTATTAAAGAATTCAACACCTTACAAGAAATTCACGATATTGATGTGAGTACCCATTTGGATTATTTCGAGTGCTCAATTTTCAATATCTACAAAATACGTGTTTCTTTTTTCAGAAAAAACTTCGTGCCGTTATTGGTTATTTCCCGTCGAAGGAAGTGAAAGAATACGACATCTTCAGAAGGGTTGCATCGAATTTAAAAGAGGACTGCGTGTTTCATGTTGGTTTTGGGTAGGTTGCTTTCCATTTCACAATTGCTATCGCAGTGTGTTGGTAAACTACCAAGTTATATTGCGAATGGCATATGAATGCACCCGAAATTCACGGTTTTAGCAAATGTTTGAACAATTGTCAAGCTCGTAAAGTAATGGTTTCGTTATCTTTCGTGAAAAATTTGTTTGGATGTAGCTACGTCATCTGGCGTCTGGCGATAAATTTCAAGTTCTCGACATATCGATTTTTTTCTTTCGAAAAAGGATTAATTTTCTGAAGTGACATTCGTACTGAAATAATGATCAATTTTGGCAAAAGTCAATTTGGCAACATGTCTTATGGTTTTGAGTTTTCGTGTCAAACAAGAATTTCCTATTTTTTAATTTTTTTTTTTTTTTTAATTACTGGTTTGTTAAGCTTCGCGTGATAAGCTAATTTGTTGTCATCAGTTAACTATTTTTGTTATCAATTGCGATAAAAATCATTACCACTGTCGTGTGTATCATATCAACTTGTATTTTTACAGAGAAACGGTTCGAGCGATGCATCCCCCCGATCAACCAATCATCGTGTTCAGGCCAGACCACGCGACACCGGATATAGAACACGAATCGTACAATGGAAGTTTAACGCTGTACGACGAACTACACGCATGGCTCACCGATAAATGCGTCCCTCTGGTTCGTGAAATAACATTTGAAAATGCCGAAGAGTTGACCGAGGAAGGTTTACCATTTTTGATCTTGTTCCACAAACCGGACGACATTGAGACTGTGAAAACGTACAAAGAGCTCGTATTAACGGAACTGATCTCAGAAAAACGTTCGTACAGTTTCTCATTTTATTATACCTATCGAATCGAGCATTTTGTAATTATTTTTCTTCCAATTTTCAGAGAGTATAAATTTCTTGACAGCAGACGGCGATCGTTTCGCTCATCCACTACATCATTTAGGAAAATCAACGGATGATTTACCTCTCATAGCTATAGATAGTTTTAGGCATATGTATTTATTCCCAGATATATCACAAATGACGGTTCCTGGTAAATTAAAAGAATTTGTACACGATTTGTACTCGGGTAAATTACATCGTGAATTCCACTTCGGCCCCGAAAGTGGATCTCACGTCGAAATCGTACAAATTCAAACGGGTGATATGCAATTAGGCGGTGCCGGAGGCGATTCGAAGCAAGCTACTCAACCACCGGAATCCACGTTCAAAAAATTGGCACCGTCCAAGAATCGTTACACGTTATTGAGGGATGAATTGTAAGAAATTCATATATGTGATAATGCGCTTAGTTTCCTTGTACTCCTCCTCCACCACCACCACTACTTGCAATCATTACTCTTACTTGAACCCGCAAGTATTGTTCAAAGAATAAATTTATTTCGTACATCCAATCATCGTAGGTTTTTTTTTGAAAAATCTATGTACTTTAGAAAAATTTCATCATTGTGAGATTTTATTTTCGTCAGATTGCAAAATATTTTATCTACTTTAAATTTTAGATTTTATTTTTTACGAGCACTAAATTAAAAAATACGCAGTTTAAAATTTTTTTGGGAAATGATCGTTGTTCCTTTGTAAAAAGGAATAAACTCTCGATTTGAAATAATTAAACCTTTGGGGCCCTTAATTTATAATTCTTGCTTAATGTGATTCGATTATCATATAAGTTATTATTGGAAAAAAACGACGAGTTTCGTTTCTCGATTTAATTGAAATTTAAATCCTTTTGTAATTTTATGTGAATTTTTAAGATTATACATAATAGTTTTAAATATCTACCTAAATAAGGATGTGTTGTTGTTTTTGTTACCTGTTGTTTAATTTGTAAATTTCATTCGGAAACATTATGCTACAATTATTAAATTTTTTCCAACTTTTAGATGGATATTGTTTTAATAATCACGATAAATACTCTCGAATTGAGGGTTGTTGAAATATATGTATATATTTTGTGTCATAATTATTATTGATCTTCGCGTGTATTCGTAATTTTTTGTCAATTTATGATGAAGGAATTTTCTTCTTCAAAATTATTTCCCACTTTATGTTTAATCAGTTAATTCGTAGTTGAAATTATCGTAAGTTCGTTTCCTACAAACTACACGAATTGATAACCTTGGAGTTTTATTCTTTCGTAATATTACTTCGTCGAGGTCGATTAATTTTTCTATAATATTCTATTCGTTAATTGTTCTAAATTTCGTCTAACAATTTTATATGTAGAATATTACATACAAATTTCCATCAAATTCAAGAGAAGAGTTAATCTTGTCTCCGAAGAATGCCCCAATCTAAAGGAAAGGCGGGCTGAAAATTTTTGCATGTTGAATATGAAAATGACCTTTTCTTGAAAAATTAGGGAATTTTTTACTCCCAATAATCCAAAAATTGGTAAAATTTTCACTTCAAAAATATTTGTAAATTTTTTCTCTTCGGGATTTATTTCCAACAAAAAAAAAGAATTTCCTTCCCCCAAAAATTAAATTTTTTTTCTACACGTTTTTAATTTTTTTTTTAATTAGAAACTTTTTTACACGACTGTCTTGAAAAACTAAAATTAAAGATATGTTTTACTTCACAACAAAATTGAAATATTTTTCTCTCTCTCTCCCCCCTCCACACACGCACACAGAAAAAGTTGAAAAGCTTATTGAGAACTACACTTTTACGCCAAGAAACTGAGAAATTTCCTTTTCAAAAATAATAAAAAGATCATTTCTTTTTGGCTAAAATTGAATTTTTTTCTCAAAAAATTGTCACTTTTTCAAAAAAAAAACTTGAGACGATAAACTAGGATTTCTTACTTTAAAATAGCAGGAATTTTTTCTCCCAATTTTTTTTTTTAATCAAGGAAAGTTTGGAATTTTTGTACCTACATTGAGTCCCCCTCCCTCCCCACGGCCCACACACAAATTTAGTAAAATTTATACTTCTTTTGAGGAATTTTGTTTTCCAAAAAATGAAGAGATTGAGAAAATCAGAGTTTCTTTTCAGTTTAATTTTCAAAAAAAATTGTAAGATATTTTCAAAAAATTAAGACAAAACCCAGGATTTTTTACTCCAAAAAATTGAGAATTTTTTTACTTAAAAAAAAAACATTTCTTTTTACATTGCCTCCAAAAAATTAAGATATTTTTCACTCAAAAAAATTAAAATACTCGTTTTCTCTTTTTCCCCCCTCAAAGAAAAATGAAAAAAAAAAATCAGAGATAAGTATCATTTTCCAAAAAGTAAAATTAAAATATGTTTCCCCAAGAAAAGAAATTTTTTTTCTTAACTTATTAATTTTATCGAAAGATGAAAAAAAAATTGAGACAACAGGTAGGATTTTCTTTGGGGGGCGGGTGTGTAATTACTAGATTATTATTTCTTCAAAAACAGAAATTTTTTCTTCAAACTTAAAAAAAAAAATTAATTTCAAAAAAACTTAGTTCTTATGCCAAAAAATCAGAGATTTTTCAATTCTACGTAAAAATAATTAAATTGGAAAAAAATTAGCGTTTTTTTCAAACAATTGAAAAGTATATTTTTGTATTTTGGAAAATTTTTAAAAAATTTTCTTTAGTTCCAAAAAGTCAGAGTTTTCTATTCAGATGGGAAAAAATGATTTTTTTTTAGCTGACTCTAAAAAATTGATATTTTTTTAATCAACGAGATTTTTATTTCCAAAAATTGGATAAATATTTTTAATCGAAAGAAAGTAAAAAATTCTCTACGAGTACCTATAATATTTTGAAAAATTGAAAGATTTACTTACTTATTAGAGAAATTGAGGAATTATCAACTGTTTTTAGTTCAAAAAAATTTTAATAGGTATTTTCATTTCAAAAGAATTGATTAAAAAAAAACTAAAAAGTAAGAAATTTTTCACCCTAAAAAAATTGTGATGTAATTTTTTTTTCAAAAATTTGACAATGTAGGTATCTAGATAATTTGAAAAACTTTGAAAAATTTTATTTTATCCTCAAAAAAATTGAAAGAATTTTTTGATAAAAAAATTTAGAAACTTTTCTTTTCAAAAAAAAGAGAGAAATATCCTCAAAAAATTGAAATGTTTTATTCGAAAGAATTTTTGAATTTTCTTTATAAAATCATAGGTATAAAATTAAAAGGGTTTTTTCAACAAACAAAGCTTGTATTTTTTCACCTATTTTTTTTAGTTTACAAAAATTGGAAAAAATAACCTTACTCTAAAAAAGTGAGATATTTTTTATTCAATAAAATTTGGAATTTTATCTATAAAAAAGAAGAAAAATTTTATCGGTCATGCAATAAAAAAAAAATCATAAAAATGATATAAACTATAATAAAATCAATCACAAATTTTATTTACATTCGCACATAAAATTGGTAGAGGAATCAGTCTTGGAAAAATGAAAATATCAACGATCTACAAAGATATTCCTTCAATAGACTCGACGGTGACTTTGAAGTTACCATACAAAACAGCCAAAATATTATCGACGTTGATATTCATAGTTTCTTCCATCTCAGCGGTAATATTTTCACATTCGGTTTCATTAATAAGGCTTAAACACTGATTCAACTTATTTATAAGACTATCTTTGCCTTGTTTCGACATATAATTCCCGACTTCTAATACTTGGCAGACGTCTTCGAAAATAAGTCTGTCTACGGCGTCGGTGGATTTAGATTCTTCGGTGTCTGCACCATTTTGAGAAGGATTAATTTGCAGCATTCTAATAGCGTGAATGTGTTTGCATAAATTGTGCGTTATTAGGTAGTCGTTGCAGGTGCACGAATACATGTGCACACAGACTCCACACGAGGTGCATTTACGTTTACATTCGCAAACTTCTGTCTCGTAGTTGACATTGTAAGAGACATTTTCTTCTCGATCGCATTTCACTTGCCAGAGTTTGGAAGATAATTCGAGTATTTCTTTGACTTCTTTACGACGTCGATGTCTTTTGTATAATTTCTCCGTGTAACTCGTACCGGTGTTGTCTTCTAAGTACATCAAACGATTAAAGACCTTTTCGCGAATTACCTTGAAAAATAAATGGAGTAGATTATCGATATTGGTGTTTTTAATTCCTTTGCCGTGTAGATGGTTTAAGACACGATGGAAAGCTTCGAGTGCCATGTTTTGATTGAGGAATTCTTTGGAACGGTAACACGGTGCCCACGCTTCGAGTCTGTAGCAGTATCTGGACTTGAAGTAATTATGAAAATCCAGATGACCAGCTTGCTTCAGTTCATCGAGGACTGAACTGAACGATGCGAAAAATTTGATTTTTTCCGTTTCTTCTAGAAGTGTCCTGAGTCGAGAATACACTTCGCATTTGGCTCTCTTATCACCGATCAATTTCAAATTTTTTTTCCAATCTTCGTCCACGTGCCATTTACATAATAACACATTGGCAGGTTTCGACATGACCTTTTCCCAAGCTTCTTGGTAACATCGATCGTCATCAGACATGAAAATATTGGTTGAAATCGGTCCTGTGTACGATTTAATTACGTCGAACAATATCGTCAACGTGGTTTCATTAATATCATTACAGATACAAAAACAGCACGGGAATTCTTCGCCGAATTCGTCGATAACTAGCACAGCGATCAACTGGAAATGACTTTTTTTCGAATTATTACTGCTGTCAATGCAGATCTTTTCAGGAGCGAATTTTTTCATAATTTCGATTTGCACGTCGTTCATAATTATGATCATTGTTTCATCGACGTCGAGAACAGCGTGAGTTTCTCCTCTTTGTTTATTCATTACGATAGGATTATGAGCCATTTCTTTGCATTCGTTCAGTAACGATTCCGTATCAACGTCTTCTTCTTTCGGCTTCTTCTTCTTCACTTCGGAAATGCTAAACTTTTTCATTATATTGAATAAGGTTTTTTTATTCAGGAAGTGTTTCTTTTCCAGAGCCGAAGAAGCGGTGATTTCATTACGAACTTCGTTTAAAATTTGGTCCAAGTCGGCGCCTTCTTTGAGCTTATCTGGAATAAAAATTGATTCGATTTTATAGATATTTGAAACGTGAAATAAACATTCTATTCCTCAAGTGTCAAATTTACCTGCTATCAGTTGTTTCTGACTCGATGGTAAAGGTAAATAACAGAACTGATGTTCGTGTCCAATATGAGTTGAATGGTATTCCACAATTACAAATCCTTCGACTTCAAACGTGGCCATTATACGAGCGGTACAACAGAAACCTTGAATAATACGTCAAAGAATAATTAAATTACGTTAGAATTAGCCACGAACTATTTCGTCGACCTTTTACGTACCAATTTTGCACGATCCTTTAGATCTTGCCATACGCTGTCCGGTGCCTTTTTTTCTATACACGCCGCTCCGATTACACGTAAAACGGGTGATTTTGTCGCCGTTCTTCTTGACATGAGTCTTGTTTCTGATGAACATCGATATCGACGAGCTTTCCTCTTTTTCTTTCCATTTCCAAAAATCTGAAAATCGAGTGATAGTCGTAAAGAATGCTTCGTCCGAGTTACAGAATAAAAGTATACGAACCGTCTTCGCAGGAGAACTTCATATGGGCGACATTTAACTCGACTCCGTGCTCCGACTGTAGATGTTTTTCCAAGTAATTGAAAGTAACACATATTGCTTCGCAGACGGGACAGATTATACGACTATTATTTTTATCATGACGAGCATTCGATCCTCTGCTACCTCTCATATGCAGCCGAATGATGTGACGACCCAAGTTGTACTTACGAGAAAACTGTTCGCCGCAGTCATTGCATAAAAATTTCTTAGATCTGGAATTCATTCTTATCTTTGCTCTTCAAAAACACTCAAAAAAAGACAAGTTTGAACATAATTTTTTTCGAAAATAATCAAAATAAAATATGTATAATACTCAAACTTCGAAGAAATAGAAGCTGAGTTTGGACATTATACAACTTGCTTGGTTAAAAATCATCAAGGTTGTGAAGTTTTTTGACTGTTTGCCGTTTTGGAAAAATATCGTTGAGAAAATTGAATTCCAAAAAACTTTGAACCTTTTCCGTTTTTTCAGCAAAATCGAAGTTAATCTGATATATTTTTGCAATTTATTATTTAATTTTAATTGTTTTATTCAAATTATAAATACGAACTTTTGAAAATCTTGCTTTTTCAAAAAAATCAATTTTTAAAAACTGCAGAGTCACTTCTTTTTTTTGAAAAAAAATTGTGACGAACTGACGACAGTGACAACCTGAAAATATTTTACTTTTTGTTTACTCTTTCTGTTATCAATCTTTGCCAAAAGATATTTTTTTTCAAAGGTTACATGAATGAAAATTCAATTTCTACTTTATTTTCCTTTAAAATAATTCGGATTTATGCGTTAAAGGTATAAAGAACAATCATGAGTAGCTTTTGGAAAGCCTACGAACGTTTCCTGAGAACCCTGGGTTTCGATAAATTAGGAAATTTAGTCGAAATTATCGAAGCCAACAATGGACTTGCCAATTCAGCCAAAAAACTTTTCAGGTAAGATTTTCGTCTCATTTATACATATAATTACTTGTTCGTAGTTCTTTGAACTAAAAATTAATGATTTATTCACAGAATGGATACTTTGAAGAAAGGAGATCTCGTTGGAATTGATGAGTTTGGCAATAAATACTATCAAAATAAGAAGTATTTCATTGGTATGTATACAGAAGATGTAATACACTGAACCACTGAATATAGATATAGAATCGTGAGTGAGTTGTCACTCGAGTTATTTTTCTTATTATTTAAAGGTCGCAGCCGTTGGGTGGAATATGCCGACTATTTTGGTTTGAATTACGACGCCTCCCAAGTCCCTCCTCAATGGTTCGGTTGGTTGCATTACAAGACTGATTTGATTCCTACAGAGGTATGTTATCTATTCCTCAGACTTTATATAATAAATTGATTGGTACAAATATGATACTGATATTATTTAGTATTTAGCTTTGTAAAACAGTAACAGTTTTGTCTCAGTTTCTATAGTTGTTTCAACTTCTTGAAAAACATCCAAAAGTGCAGAAAAAAAATGATATGTTTCGACCTCGAATTTGTAGCAAAATAACAAACGTTAAATGTATTTGAATTATTTTTAAATAACTCATAATTTAGTAATTAGAAGATGTTCGTGCTTAATTATTTTTCTACGTGTAATTTTTAATTCTTCCTTGTTTCAGGATCCTCATCGACCAATTTATACGTGGTCATTGCAAGCTAGCGAGAATCTAACGGGTACCCCTGACGCTTATGTGGCTTACTCTACAACTAAACCAAAAATTCAATTATGGAAACCGAAATCGAAAGCTGTATAGTTATTGAATTGTAATTCTGAAAAATGTAAATAGAATATGTTAGAATATTGTTGATTCCTTCTACTGTATCATTCGAGTGTCTTTTTGTTAATCTTTTTGTTCGATGTACGATTTGTATACATAAGGAAAGATGAATTTCGATTATTAACGAGTAACTTGATCGATTTTTTTTTTATATGTTGGTACGTTTCAGTCTTCACAAGGGAAAGAATATCTCAACTCGATGCAAGTACATACATACATATTATTTTGTTCTTTAATAGAAAAATAATAATGAATTGAAGAATGAGCAGTTTTAAATGAGATATAATTTACTGTGTGAATTTTTAATAAATAAAATGTTCAAGTTTTATTACCAAATTATTATCTAGAAAATTTATCAAGCATTTTTGACAAATCGAGCTTTGAAAATTGAAATTATGCACGAAGTATCTTGCACTTGAATTTGAGATACGATGTCAATGACGTCACGAGTATAATTTTAACCAACACTTGGCTTTAAATCCTCGAGTGTTGAATTTCGGTAACAATGTATCGAAGGTAGATAAAGATAATACGATATTTGTTATCGCGTGAGTCTAGAAAAGTAATTAAACCGTGCTAAAATTCGATTAAAAATGTCGACTAAGCATTGATTTTCTCATCGCAATGAAGTATCATACTACTGCGATGGCGTTACTTCGAGTAGTTAAAAACCGCGAAATGGGAGAAGTACCGGTTGGCGATAATAGTACTTGAACGTGTTCTGGTTTCTAGTTTTCGTAATTCGATGAATGAATGCAGCTTCGATAGTTGTCAGTAAAAGTTGCAAGTTCGGCATCATGATTCAAATAGTGTTCCATCTGATTTTTTCGTAATGTTTCGATCAATTTGAATTTCGTGCTCGACGGAAATTTTTCCGCTAATTAACTCATTTATTACTGCTTTTTGAAATTTTCGCGTTATCGATATGAAGGAAGAAATGGAATTTGATTCTGCTACAGCGAAAAGCCAGGAGACTTTGCTTCAGCCCAGATGTAAGTTTGTTTCTCTTCTTTTTTTATAAATAATTTTCTTAAATGAATTTACATTTTACACACACTGAACAATTTTCAATTTACAAATCCATTAGTGGCTCAAAAACTTGAACATTTTTAGAACTTTTGTATCTAGAACTCTAGATTTTTTTAAAAATTGGTAGGTAATCAATATTACAAAATTTTCTAAAAACATTACCTACTCTTCATTTTTAATTACAAAATTTATACCTATATGTAATTGCCTTCTCGTGAAACTTTTCTTTTCAGAAAATTTTTCAAAACTAAAATATAAACAAATAATAGAAAATAGGTGTGCTATTCAAGTTCATGAAATAATTAACTTTAAAACGTGTTAAATCCGCAGCTTCCACTTACGTAATTCGCCTTTTATGCGTGAACTGGCATTGTTTTTCACGTGAATATGCAACTGCCGAAATAAGGGAATTAAAATAGGTACTTTCTAATCTTACGGGAAAGTCAACTAAACCAATATTACAACACTCTCACTTTTAACGCTGCTCTTGTTTTTTTTTTTTTTTTTTTTTTTTTTTAATGCACGTGATCACCAAAACGACTTTACAAAGTAAATCATTCGAATCGATCAAGGTTTTAACGATCATCCGTGTACATGAAAGTACCAGCTATAATTTTTGGTTAGTTAAAAATAGGTAATAGGTAGATAGATACTTGGCAGTTGGCACATCCAAATCCGGCAACGTATTCGTCACTTACTTCTTGAATATGACTTATGAGTAGCCGAATTGCCATAAAATTGTCTTTGTAATTGTATTGTACTGAGCATAATGTGGTTTTCAGCGTCATTGTTTTAAATTAAGGGGCTTCGTAGGTTGTAGGATGTAGATAACCTATACTTTTGTGGCTTTTTTGGTTTTTTTAAACGTGAAATTTAAAATGTTTTTTATTATGACTTGTCCTGTAGTAGAATTTAAGAAATAATTAGTCTCCATTTTATTACCATAATTTTTTTCGAACGTAATCGCACAGATACTAAGTACCCTCTTACGGTTTTATTATACAATTACCTACTTATAGATATTTTGAAGTGTGAAGAACGCATCGGCTTTAATTCCTAGGTAGATAGGTAGGTAAACTTAATATCCTCGTGTATGTGCAAAGAAAATTTTATACTTTTATTTTTGTCAAAATTCGGTTGTACTTGGGTCATAAAGATTGCATTTAGGTAATTAAAATTTATATTTTGTGGCTATAGATAGGTACATGGATTCGAAAAAAGGTGCAAATATTTTCATTTTGGTACCCCTGACTTCATAATTTCTTTGAGCATTCAATACCAATTTATCAGATATAATATACTTAATACTTTCTGTAAACCAGTCAATATTCTGTAAACAGTAAATTTACTTTCCCTTAAGTAAGCGATAACGATCACTGAAGAAATAAAAAAAAAACTACTATGCCAGTTGAAAAGACGACCAGTGTGCACGTGGCTGAGGAATTTTTATTAATACTCGACAATTGAAGAATTTTTTTAGTGTCTAAAACTAAATAGAGGCCCAATAAAATTATGCGATCAACCAAAAAAATGGAAAAAATTGCATTTTGGGTTACAGGAATTTTTTTGATTTTAAAATCTCCCTTTCGATATCCTAGCTGAGAAGCTGACTAACCAAAAAAAAATCCCAAACCTCAGCCCTAAACATGTCCTTCTAATGTGGACCCCTAGTGACCCTCTGGTTGTTTTTCGCTGATAACTCTCCAAAATATATAAGTTTAAACAGAAAAATAAAATGGTCATGAATAACCCCCCCCCCCCCTCACCCTTTATTACCACGAATAAAACACGACTTCGGAAGGGGCCAAAATAATATCAAATGAGAACACACGATAGATAGGCTCAAAAACACTTCAACCCCCCCCCCCCACAAAAGTGTTTCATATGCGGACACGTGTGAATCTCCATTTTTTCAAATTGTCAAAAAAATTGCGAATATTCTCATTTTTAAAAATCATTTAATTTTTTATGGGAAGAAAAATCTCCAATTTTTTGAGAGATACTTATTTTTTGGGGAGGAAATTGCAGTTTTTGGACAAAAAGTCGCTTAATCTGTAGAGGAAAATTCTTTAGATTTTTTGTCTTACTTTTTTGGAAAAGAAGACTTCCATTTTTTGAAAAAAATCTTTACATTTTTTAAAAGATAAATTTCACATTTTTTCGGAGAAAAAAATCTCTGTTTCAATTGTTTTTTTTTTGTTTCTTTTTTTTTGTGAAAATTCTTACACATTTTTTGGAGTAAAAAATTTTCTCAATTTTTCTGTTTCATGTAGTTTTTTTTGTTTTTTTTTGTATAGGTATTGTATTGAGAAAGAAATTTTTTAATTTTTGAAAATAAACTAACTCCCCTTTTTTTGAAAAAAAAAACAAATTTTTTCCTTATTTATTTATTTATTTATGTTTTGAAATAAAATCTTTATTTTTCGTACCTATCAACTTGTAAAAAAATAAGAATCATTCATTTTTTTGAGTACAACCCATAATTTTATTAAGAAAAAAAAACTTAATTTTTTTGAAGTGGAGATCTTCTTGCCAATATAGGTTCTTCATTTTTGTAAAATTGTGAAAAAACATCTGTTTTTTTTTTGTTTTTTTTTGAGAAGAAATTGTAAAAAATAAATTGTGCACGATATTTAATTTGAGAGGATTTTTTTCAAAATACCTATATTTATATTTTTTAAGTTTTTTCCTTTGCAAAAATTTTTTAAAACGACAATTTTTGTCCAAGAATTTTTATCAGTAGGATTTTATTTTTCATGATTTTTTTGGTGATTTTTCCAAAAATTAAAAAAATTAAAAATGTCCAAGCGATTTTCGTGCGTTTTTTTTTACTCACATCAAAATGAATATACATTTGTCCTTTTTTAAAATTTTAGTCGGAATCATTTTCCTGTTAACACACATATTTTGAAGAATTATAAGGAAAAACCAACCAGGACGTATTTTTGGGCTCTTGGGGTCCTCACTTGTGGGTCTTCCCGAGGGTTGAACTTTGAGGGTTTTTTTTGGTCAATCAGGACACTGAAAGGAGCATTTGAAAACCAAAAAATAAAACCTGCAAGATTTTGAAAATGTCACGTGACTCGGTGAAGTGATAACAGGGAATAGTAGTGATAACTTGTTTTGCATTTTGCAGATTTTTGAACTCTTTTTTAGTTTTTGTGGGATTGTTGTTAAATGTTAATTGTAATTGAAATAGGTGATATTATAGTGAAAAGTGAATGTAAAAGTTTACTCTCGACATTTCTCAAATAATTCCTGACCGAGGAATTTACTTCTACTCACTCAGAGGTACATCGTGACAAACTCGATGAATTTTCTACGCAGTGACCATCATTGCCATCGATTTATTTACATTCATTCGTAAGTATATTATCGACAATTCATTAACCTAGAACCTTCGTTTTAATCACAGGTAAAAGTTTACTCTATAATGTACCATTAAAAAGGGCATAGAATGAAGGTTCGCTTTTACATTCTTTTCGATTAGTTTCATCGCAAAAATCCTCACTTACAATCCTTGTAATTGATTTTTTATTACTTGGGTATAACGAAAGATCGTATAAAAACTACCATTAATAATTTATTGTTGATCTTTTTGCATCTTCTGGTAACCTATATCGTGTATGATACAGAATTAAAGTATTAGGTATTATAATAATTGTTTACTAGTAAAAATTTTCTGAACCGGTTCCTACATCGTTGGGCTCGCGTCCGCCAGCCAAACTCAACCTTATACACGAAAGGAATATAAATCGTATGCATAGATATCGGAAGAATGAAACGTAAATCGTTTGACGTTATTAATACTTAACAAAATTCGTAGTATTGGTAATTGTATGATTTTTTATGATCGTTTAATTCAACAGGCTACTGTCTGAACTTCTGAAGTCTGAGCTCGAGGTACAATTCAATACCACACAAGTTTGAATGCGCGCATTCCTGTTAGCAATCTTAACAATTTTTAACCTTTTCGATATTTAAACCATACAAATGACTTAAAATGTTCAAATCTTTGACGACCGATAAACTTCCAGATAATTAAAAAATAACTTAAGGTCGCTAGTGGGTATTATAAAAGACTAACATTGTTTCAATTAAATACATAAGTGATTACAGCTAGGCTATAATTTCTCAACCTGAAATTACTATGTATGCTGAGAGAGGTTTTAAATCAAAAGCGAAACAAATTAATTATTATTCTCAGAACGATATTAATTTCAGTTTTTTCTTTTTATTCTCCGTAGTTTTAATACAATCGTGATACCATAGATTGTTACGAGTATATCGAGATAGAAAAGTATGGATGAAATTTTCGCTTTCGAAAGTCCAATAATTCGAAGAAAATCGAACGATGAATTAGACCAAAATGTTCAAATTGACGACTATGAAAATTATGACGACGATTGTCCACGTGAGTTTAATGAAGTAGAGACAGTAGAGTTGTCGTAGTTTTTGAATTTGATTTGTTCTTCGAAGATTGCAAATAGTAGACTGTAGATTGGTTTTTTGAAAAATTGTAGTTTGTGAATCCGTAGTGTATTTTTCAAATATTTTTTTTTAAAACAAAAATTAATACTTACCTATTTTTTTTTTTTTTTTTTTTTTTTTAACAAAAATTAATATGTTTTTAAATAATTTTTTTTCAAAACAAAAATTGATATTATTATACTATAAAAAAAACAAATTCTATTTTGGGTGATTTTATTTTTTATTTTTATTGTGTTCTTTATTTCGGAAAGTTTCTCAAAATGAAGCTTGTTTTTCGCTTATTGCTCTTCAAATTTGCGCATAAACAAAAAAAATGATCATAACTAAAATTAAAGTATATGAAATTTCCCGCAAAATAGTTTATATTAATTTTTTTCGAGAAGTGAACGGGTGGCGCAAAAACGACCGTCAAAATATACAGGGTGAAAAAATGATTTTTTTTTCTATTTTTCTGAATGTGTCACAATTTTGAGGTTGAATGCAAATTAAGATACAACCCTCCACCCTGGCTCCCTCCCAAATACTCGAATATATTGTGAACTCGTGTGAACTCCCTTTTTCTTCAAACGTTGATAACTATTCAGTGGTACCAAAAGATCTATGCGGTGCTACGAATCAAAAAAATTTCCATAGCACGTGAAATTTTCTACAAAACCAATTCTAATAAGAAGAAAAATTTTTTATCGTATAAAATATTTAGGTAGGTTCAGGAAATTTTTAATTGAATAAAATCACAAAAAGAATTTAATTGATAAAATTTGGAGAGAATTTTTTTACCCACTAAAATAAAAATTTCTTATTGAAAAGAACTTTAAACATTTTTACTTGATTTTTTTTAGAAATTCTTCTTTATAACTTTTTTAATAAATATTCACTCATTTTTTTGCAGAAAATTTTAATTGAAATTTTCAAAAATTTTCATGTGGAATTTACCCAAAATTTTTCTTTTGAATTAAAAAAATCATACCTCAAGTAATATTCTTTTTAAACATTTTTAATCATTTCATTTGGGTACAAAAATCAATAGATACCTACATAATTACCAAATTTTTTTTTTTAGGAATTCCACTTTTACTGTTTTTAGAAAAACTTGAAATTTTCAAATTGGACGTTGAAAAATTTCAAGATCAAAATTTTTGAAACTTTTTTACTTGAACACGCTAAAAACGATTAGATTGATATTTTCTTGGAAATTTTCAAATAAAATTTTTACGTACAAAATTCTAGCTCAAAGTTTTTGGATTTGAAACTGTTGAAAAAAATTACTTCGAAATCCTTTTGAATTTTTGAATCATTTTTTCGTTTTAATTTTACCCAATTATTTTTTTGATCAAATTGTTTCTGAAAAAATGTTTCCATATTTTTTTCATTTCAAATTTTCTGAGAAATTTTTTCTGAAATTTTCCTTAGAATTTTTCAACTAATATTTTTTCCAAAATTTTTATTCAACATTTTTGTCCAGTTTTTAAATTTTTTTTAATAGTACCTACTATTTTACTTGAAATTTTCAAGGAATTTATAATCAACATTTTCTCAGAGTTTTTCTAATAAAATTTACTTCTCTTATTGTTTTTGAAAATTTTTAATTGAAACTTTGAACATTTTTAATTGAAATTTTCTTCCAATTTCGTAAAATGAATTTTTACTGAATTTTTAGGTGCAGGCAGGTATACAGATTTTTTTTGAGTCTTTGGTGTGTCATCATTCGCATAATTATACATTTTGGTCTCTTCCAAAATTGTGTTTTATTCGCAGAAATATATTTTGACGCTCGTTTTGGCGCCATCCGTTCATTCACAAAAAAATGAGGTTGAACTGTTTTGTTGGAAATTTTACGTACCTAATATTTTAGTTATGTCCATTATTTTATTTAAACCCAAAATTTGAAGAGTTATAAGTGAAAAACAACGATGAGATCTCTTTGAGGATTTATGTCCCAAACGTTAGGCCCGCATCTATGGTATTTCCCAAGGGATGGGATTTGTGTACAATTAGGACATCAAAGGGGACATTGAATTTGGTCACTTCCGAAACTGTGCTTTATTTGCAGAAGGGGGAGGGGGCAAACTTTATTTTTTTTACCCTGTATAATTTGACGCTAGTTTTTGCCCTACCCGTCCACTTCTCGAAAAAAATTAATACCAACTTTTTTGTTGGAAGTTTTATGTACTTTAATTTTAGTTACCATCATTTTTTTTGTTTGAACCTATATTTAAAGAGTTATAAGTGAAAAACAACGGAAGGGTCTCTTTGGATCCAGATTTTGGGAGTATTTCCGATTTCCCATGAGATGAGGTTCGAGAACTTTTTTATGGTTAATCAGAACATCAAAAGGAATATTTTAGAATCAAAAAATTTTTTGTGATCCGATATGCAATTTTAGTTTATTTCCATTACTTCACGTCCGTCGATATTGATATCTCAAAAATCAGGCTGAAAAATCCGAATTGAAGTTGAAATTTTTTTTTTTTCGATTTTTTAAAGTTCAGCAGATTACATCACTAAGTATAAACGAATCTTAGTCAGACTGTTAACACAAAATTAAAATTAGACAGATAGTTATATTTATTTGTTTGAAGTACCAAGAATAGTTAGATTCTAGATAGTACCTAGACCTACTTAATTACTTTGGTGACTGAAAATTATCAAATTTCGAGAATTACTTATTTAATTTATCTAATTCCTGCTGTTCTTACGTACTTCGTTCAATGTACGTACATTTCGTACGTATTTCGTGTTCAACAACATTGAGTAACCAACTTTTAAGAAGGATGATAAAACACGAAATTACTTTTAAGCGTACGTAGCTTTATCAAAAGACTTAAAGTAATTATGTACAAATGGTTGGTTTAAGGTACCGTAATTTTATAGAAAAACTGTCGCTCGGGTTGATGAACGAAGTTCGTCATCGATTTTTCAGAAAATAGGGTACCTATACAGAATATACCTACAATTTATTGATCGTCTCTTATCGTCGAAAAAAAATTAACAGCTCGTTCAAATTATCAAATAGTCCATCGATGAGCGGTAAAATTTAATACCTTTGTTCTTAAATTTTTGAAAAATAGATTTTCAAATATTTATTCTTGGAAAATGAAATTCGAAATTTTATAAGTTATCTATCACTCGGGTACGATATTAATTATCTTATCACGTTTTTATCTGACAGTGCGATTTTCACTGCTGTTCAATACCAGACCTAAGACTCCTTGTCGTAATTACTTAATTATTTTCAACAAGACGATAATTCCTTTACTACCGTATACCGTATGGATTTTGAAAACCGAGGAGTGGCTTAAACCACGTATGAGATTAGTAATGTCATCGAAAGTATCGAAATGACAATTCGACGATATATCAACTCGAGTGAAAAATGGCAGCCAAGTTCACCAGAAAGTTCAAGTGTGGAAAGTAAATTACTTATGGTTTGGAAAAATTCAGAACATCTTGGTTCATTAGTCAAGTATCATAATCCCACACACACGTTGTGTAATTAATTCCTCTCGCGATAATTTCATTTACAAATTGGCGGCAGTTTCGAATACCTCGAAGAATTTTTATTTGGTGGAATTTGCCACCGCTGACGTTATAGGCTTACATAAGATGAGCGAATCTTCATGATCGTTAACGTGCTGATGTGGAATGTGAGATGAATTTATGTACATCAAAGATGAGATGACCGCGAATTTATAAGTATAATGCTTGCTGTATGTCTGGTTGGTAATAGATTACCAATTCACCTGTAGTAATATGACCCAGCAAATTATATGTCTGCTGTATCTATTCATTTAGATTCACCTATTGCCAGTGAAAAGTGTTTTCATTCAAGGTTGAAAACAGATTAACAGATTAAACGATTCGGTTTAATTGATGAACGTATTTCCCTATAGCTTAGATTTTTTTTCTCTCCATCGTATTGTGCCAAAAATGACCTTATGGATTTATTTATTCTGTGTGATATTGGTCTAGGTAGTAGGTTCAAAATAATTATCACACATTTTTATACGATTGTTTTTGACTTATAACTGCAAATTTATAATAATAAAGGAGTCGTGTTTAATGAACCGGTTTCAAAGATTAAGAATTCCGTGCTCGTCTGGGCCTGGGTTTTTCTCGCTCGCAGGTGAAATTATGGACCGAACGTTGACGTCAAAAGATAATTGTGATAGTCTTGAGACCTGCGAACGATTTCTCCGGTACAATTTCAAGTTGGCATTGAATTTTTACGAAGAAGTATTACGAAAAAAACTTTTTTACGCTCTTAGGTCATTTCTTAGGAGCCCATGCAGAAGCCAGTTTGAAGAAGATTTTCTTCATTTATGAAAATCGTGACTGCATCGTTAAAATTACAATATTTTTAAAATATACTAATTGATAGGTTTTTCTTTTCGAGAAGCTTTCTGACGTGTTGTTGAGGATCATTGTGAGAAGTACTTAACGCTTTTTGAGTTACTATTCGGTTGAGTACTTACGCGTTATTGAATATTTATTCGCCATGATTCATCGTACTAATTTGCTTAGAACTAGTTAACCTTTTCATGTTTAAAGTGGTTATTGAAAAGATAGCGAACTGTCAAATTATGTGATTTTATTTGTCCTTATGGGTGCTTCATTTTTCAATGATGTTTGATAAATTTTGTCTTGTGGGTGGTCTCCAATTTGGGGCCATACTTGGTTTCAGGATGGTACTGTTATTTGGCAATGAGGTGTAGTTCGTTTTTTGATAATTTTTAATTTCTTGAAAGTCGTCCAAATTTCAAAACATTAATTTTTCTGGTAATTCTTTACAAAATTATTTTCAATTTTGAATTTTATTTTTAAAAAAAAATTATTGATTTTTTTTCAAGAAAAATTCGAAAAAAAAAATGGTTGAAAAAATAATTTTAAAAAATTCGATTTTTGGGGAGGGGGGAGAATTGTTAATACCTGCAATATTTTGTGACCAAAAAATTTTTAACAATATTATAAAATTTTGTTTTTAAAAAAATTGAAAATTTCTTCCAGAAATATTTTTTGAAATTTAGTTTGAAAAAAATCGAAAGTTTTGTAAAAAAAATTGATTTGCCAATGGTATGGCCAATAAAGTATTTTCGTCATTTTCAAAAATTCACCAAAAATCGAAAAATCAACTTCGACAGTTCAAAATTTGATTTTGAGATCTGCGTGGCATGTTCTTTCAGAGAACCAAATTTCAGCTCAATCGGAGGCAACGAATTGACAAAGGTTCCTTTGTTAGCTTATTTTCATAAATTCATATAAATTTTTGAAAAACTGTGGACTGTCGTAGGTACTTATTTCTTTTTTAAAAAAATTTATTTGTTTTTATCTAAAATTTTCCAATTTTAAAAAACATATACAATAATGAAGAAATTTTTTTTCAAACAAGATTTGAAAAGTTATTTCAGATCGAAATTTTAAATTTAAAAAAATTAATAACAAGTTAAGGTTCTTACATTTTTTTTTTAAATTTCATAACAAAATGTTGTATTAACAATGTTTTTTCTGATCTAATTTTATTTTTTTGCATGCCTAAATATATTTGTTAACCATTTAGAAAAAAAATAAAATCTAGAAAAAATCAATATTTTTTTTCAAAAACAAAATTCAAACTTGAAAATGATTTTGAAAAAAAAGTGAGTAGAAGATTTGAAAAAAAAACAGAAAAATAAATGCAGGTACCTACCTCAATTTCTTATTTTGCTACACAAAATGTTTTATTTATAAAAAATTGAAAATTTCAACCCAGAATAATTTAAAAGCTTTTGTTTAAAAAAATACTAGTTTTTTAAAGAAGAAATTAAAAATTGTCGGATAACTGATTTGAAAACGATTTTATTACGATTTAGTTCTTGATTTTTTTTTTTTTGGAGAAGAAGAAGTATGAATTTTTTTGAGTAATAAAAGTTATTGAAAATAAAATTTATTCAGCAAAAATTAAAAATTTTGTCCGAGAGTAATAATTTTTAAAATTTTCAAAAATCGGCTTAATATAAAAAATAAAATGAGGAAAAAATGGATATCTTGTTTTAAAAATATTTTGATTTTTTTTTTAAAGCAACAACAACTTTGTCAGGTAGAATTTTTATGATGAAGTTTTCTTTTTGAATCAAAAAATTAAATAATTTGAGAACTTTGGTATTTTTCTTACTTGTGTTCGTATTACTTTTTTTTTAATTCAGAGGAGCAGAAGTATAAAAGACCGAGACATCTGACCAAACAGGTGGCACTAGATGTCTCAGGCTTGTATTATTATTTTTTTTTTTTACAAAAACCTTCTAGGAATGAAAATTTTCATTTAAAAAATAGAACCTACCTACTGTATTTTTACAAAAAATTGGCCCATTTTTTTCTGAAAAAAAATTAATACCTAATTTTATTTTACAAACATTTCATTCGGAACAAAATTGAAGTCAGGGAATTATTTTAAAAATTATTGCGAAAAAATCAATAATCCAATCAAAAATTAAAATCAAAAGAAAAAAATATAAAAATTTTGTTTAAAAATAAATAGAAAATTTCGCTAAAAAAACACAAACATAATTGTTTAATTGTTTATAAATTTTTTAAAAATGTAAAAAAATTAAATAACTTTTCTAATTAAAGAGATTTTATTAAAATTTCGATTTTGAAAATTTGGGGTTTGAAAATTAAAAAAAAAAAAAGTATAACGTTTGAGTGAAGTTTTTAAAAACATTTTGGATAATTTTTTCGAAAAATAAAATTTTAAAAACCCATTTTTTTAAATGCTAAATTGTAGACATTTAAATTTTTTTTAAAACGTTGCTATTTTTGAAAAATAGGTAAGTATATTTTTTAAACACTTCTTGGAAAAAATTGAATATTTTGTCTAGTGTATGGGCCTTCAGAAAAATTGAAATTATTGGAAATTTTGTTTCAGAAATAATTATAAAATTTTATATCTACTTGAAAATTTTCTAAATTTTTATTTAAAAAAAAAACACAAATCTCCCCTTTCTCTGAAGACTTTCTAAAAAAATTTCAAATAATTAATACTCTTGAAAAAATTGAATAAATTGAAATTAAGATACAGAACACCACTGTCCTACTTTCATCCTTTTCACCAATTTCAGGGATTCCAAAAGTACAACTTTTTTACTTCCAATCCATCTTTGTCGACTTCTGCTCCAAACTCCAATAACACGAGGCGAAGGTAAACAAACATCTCGTCTTGTCCGAGGTTATGATCATAAACTAGTAGGCATATTTTGACAAAGCCCCATACAAATTTAATAATAGATACCTCTCGCTTCGCTGACGCCCAAAACAAGTTTAATGACTGGTATTGGTATTACAATTGCCTTAGGCTAGAGTTTCGATTTTTACTCTCGTTTGAATTCGATTCCGAAAAACAAAATGTAAACGAAGCGTTCTATATTAATACATATTATATTAGAAAATATTTTTGGAAATTTTTATTTCGCGTATAGCTACCATTTGCCGAAACTTACAATCAAAATAATACACTGTGAAGGGCATCTTGAGCTCGACATTAACATAGAGTTCGCTCACGAGATAGATTTTTTTCTACTCTTTGAGGTTTCGTTTAACCTTGAATGTTTATTCGACGCGATGTCTCGACGCGAATTTTTTTTTTTCGAGTTTTCGTAAAATACTCGTACTTACGTACATTGCTGCGACAACGGTTCTGGGTTGAAATTCGCGTCGTATATTTGATACTTTATTGGTTCGAGGTACGAAATAAGTACCAATGAGACAAGCACGTATTAATTTTCGCTCATGACTTGCAAACGTGTATCGTCAAGTTTTATATAGCGCTTCCAGGTACGTATACCTGCGAGATGTAGGTGTTTGACCTTTGGTATTCAAATATTCAGGGTTTTATGCACCACATACGACGTACCTCAGTGTACATTTTACAAAGACCTATGTACTTAATCTGAAAATTAACACGTACCTACGTGTAAGATAATTTGAATAGGTACCTGTCCAAGTGTCCAGTCTTCGTGCAAAGCACAATATTGCACACGTTGCAAATTTGAAAATTAACACGTACGATCGATGATTCCAATAGGTACTTTTTTTTTCTTTATGCTGCAGAGTTCAGTATATTGAACATGCACGTTGCATTTAATCGAACCAAAATGGGTATTTCCTGCTGCAGTCGAAAGTTTTGCAATATTCCAGGGTTGCAGATGATTACCATGGTACAAACAACAGAGCGAGGTATTCAAATGAATGGGCGTGTGATTAGGGAGACCTGGCTAGGACAATCGAATAAATATAAAGCTCGCCGATGTGATGGCAAATTACAGGAAATCAATAGAGTGTTATATAATCATTATGGACTTAACTAAGATCATTATCAGTTAGATCGAAATTCGTTGATTTTTATCAACCCGTGTCTAAATTATTACGTAAATATTTAAATTATTATTAACGCTATTTAACAACCAGTCGCGAAAAAAATACCAGAGCTCGAGTTACGAGTATAAGGATCACTAATGAACTTGAAATTGTATTTTTCCCTCGGTGATCGAATTTTTCTATTTTACTGACGTAGATATATTATATGCTTACATCGTACATCCACAGGTGCGTTACCTTGATTAGTATTACTTTACCTTTACTATTTCTCGCAATAACGTACGAAGAATATTATTATAAACCGATATTGCAATGGAGTTTTGTAGGTTAGCGGAATATTTGCGATGAAAGTTTAGCAATATTATGTTGTCGTCAGAATTTATAAATGTTTTCTCGCATTTTACGTAGGTAGTTTTTCCCAGAGTTGAAAGAAAGATTAAAAGGTGCAAGCTTACGAAGGATTGGAATTTATTATTGATGCAAGAATTAAACGTATAAAAATAGGAAAAATAATTACGAAGATTATAGCTTTTTTCCCCCTTTTTCAGTAGTGATTGAGGAAGTATTACATTGTGTGTTTTTTCAAAAATAGTTTTAAATGAGGAAATTTTATTACAAATTAATTTTGTACTTTGAAGTAAAATCTTTTGATCAATAAAACTGAGGCTTATAGTAATGATTTTTCAAAAATGAGTAATGTGAGAATATTCTGTTCCTATATTTACCTATTGGCTCTTCTCAAAATACCAAGTTCAATTTTTATAATAGGTACCTATACCTACCTATTTAAAAATTTACTGGGTATATCCTGTGATTGAAAAAAAATATATATTAAAATAAATTTTCAAATAGTTTTAGAATTTGTTTTTAATATTTATTACTTATACGTACGTATGTATACGTATTTTTCAAAAAAAAAAAAAAAAAAAAATGGGAACTTGAAAATTTATATTAACAAAAATTTGAAATAAATTCAATTTTACTTCAAAAAATATGTATAAAAAATGATTCAATATATCTAAGTAATTTTTTCAAAATTGAATAAAAAATGAAAATTGACATCAACAAAAATAAAATTTGAAAAAAGTTTTATGCTGGTGCTTTTAAAGAAAAACTTAGATATGTATTAGAAAATAAAGTTTATAATAACTTTTTCAAATAATGGAAAAAAAATAAATTGAAAAAATAGGTACCAATTGAAAATTTTATACATAGATATTAACAAAAATATGAAATAACCTGAATATCTGACTTTTTAAAAAAGGAAACTTGGCATTGCTTCAAATCAAAATTGTGGAAAAATATTAAGTTTAAAATTAAAAAATATCTTTTTGTAAGTTTTTTTTTTTTTTTTCGAGTAAAAAAATAAGTAGATACCTAGGAAAACTGACACTGAAAAATTTGAAAACAAACACGAGTAACCTGCTTAATTATTAAAAAGAAAATCTTTTTTATCAATTAGGAATTAATTTGGATTTTCGAAAGAAAAAATATTATTTAAAAAAAGTTCAAAATGATTTCGAAAAAAAATTTGAGAAATTGATACTTGATAATAAAAATTTTAGGTAACTAACTCAAGTAGATATTACATACAAATTTTGAAAAAAAAAAAAAAAAAAAAAAATGGTCAAAATGTTAAATGTTGAAAAAATATAGGTATAAAATTGCCTATGTACAAAAGGAGACAATTTTTAAAAAATTGAAAAAAATTATTCGAGAATTTGATAATTTTTTTTTTTTTTTTTTTTTTTTTTTGGTGTTTATAATTACAGGATTATTACACCCATCGGAAGAATTTTTTAAATTTTATTTGTGAGGTTGAGTTTTTTAATTAAGTTTATGAATTTTTGAATTTCGGAAGGAATATCTGGTATAACTGGGGGGATTTCATTTATTTGTAGGGTTAGTCTCTCTTGTTTTAACTTGGGGCATTCGAACAGGATATGTTGGATAGATATAAGTTGAATAGTACAGAAAGGGCATAGAGGTTTTGGAGTTTTTTGGTAAAGATAATTGTGAGTAATTTTTGTGTGTCCAATTCTTAGTCTGGTTATAATGATTTCATCTTGTCTATTTAATTGTGAGAGGTTTTTCCAAGGATGCACTCTTTTTTTATGTTGGTATAATTTATTGTTTACTTGTTGGGACCATAAGTTTTGCCAGCTTGAGTAAATTTGTTTGGTTAACAAAGATTTGATGTCATCTGTGGAAAGGGTAGAGAGTGGGGAGGGATTTATGGCAGATTTTGCTAGTGTATCGACAATTTCGTTTCCTTGAATTCCTATATGACTGGGAACGTATGCAAATTGAATAATGAAATTTGAATTTTGTAAATCAAAAAGAATTTTGTGAATGTTTTGTACAATGGGATGATCTGTAAAAATGTTTTGAATTGAAATTAAGGAGCTTAAAGAGTCGCTTTGGATTAGGAAATTTTTGTTGGTTATTTTGGAAGTGAGTATATCTTGAAGGCAGTGTTGTATAGCAGAAAGTTCAGCATTGTAAATAGAAGAGATGTTATGTATCTTATAGTTAGCAACTTGGTCGTTTATTGAAAAAGCATAGCCTGTATGAAGTGAGGGAATTTTTGAACCATCAGTGAAACATAAGTTGTAATTATTATATTTTGATGCCATTTCTAAGTAGTGGGTTTTTATTATTGTATTGGAATTTTCTTTTTTTGAATAATTTCTTAGATGTAAATCCATTTGTGGAATTTTTAGTAACCAGGGGGGATATGTAATTGGGTTTTGAATAAGATTTTTGATATCAATTTGGATTTCGTTTATAATTAAAATGAAATTTGAAACTGGGTTTTCTATTTGATGATGTTGAAGGTTGTAAAAGGAGAAGGATTTTTGGAGGGGATGAGATGGATTGCTTAGAGCTGATGTAAGAAATTTATTTGTTATTATCGTTTTTCTGAAATCTGTAGGTAGTTCTGCTGCTTCGCAGTAAAGGCTATCTATTGGTGAAGAGTAAAGGGCTCCAATGCAAATTCGTAAAGCAGAATTTTGGATTGTTTTTAGGATATTAGATGTTTTATTTGAGATGTTTGAAAAGCATGGGCTTCCATAGTCGATTTTGCTACGAATTAAAAATTTGTATAGGTGAAGAAGAAGGTTTCTGGATGGATTATATTTTCGATTTTTGACTATTTTTAGTAGATTTATACGTTTTGAGATATCTGTTTTAATTTTGAGAAAATGATTGGTCCAAGTTAGTTTACTGTCAAATATTAGGCCAAGAAATTTTGTAGATGGTTTAAATTCTAAGGATCGACCTCTGAGTTTGAGAATAGGTTCTGGATTTATTTTATATTTTCTAGTGAAAAGTACGCAATGAGTTTTTGATTCAGAAAAAGTTAGTCCATTTTCTTCGGCCCATTTTTGAATAAGATTAAGTGCTTCTTGGATGACTTGTAGAGCAAGTGTGATGTTGTGTGATCTGAAGGAGATGTTGATATCATCAGCAAAAATTCTAAGGGAAATCGGTAGAGATATGATATTTGAAATATCGTCAATGAGCAGAATAAAAAGTATTGTGCTGAGAACTGAGCCTTGAGGGACTCCATTTTCTATTTCAAATAATTCTGAGAATGTATTGTTTATGCGTACTCTAAAATTTCGATTTGTTAGAAAATTCAAAATAAAATAAGCAAGGTGACCTCTAATTCTGATAGAATGTAGTTTTTTTTAAATTTTATAACGCCAAGCTTTGTCATATGCCTTTTCAAGATCAAAGAAAACTGAAAGTACACTTTCATTATTTTGAAAAGCTGTAGTGATTTCTTGTTGCAAAGTAAAAAGATGATCTATCGTTGATCTTTTTTTTCGGAAGCCACTTTGAAAAATACTAAGATAGTTATTGTTATCAATGTACCAATTTAATCTTTTAATGACCATTTTTTCAAGTACTTTACAAGGGACTGAAGTGAGAGAGATTGGTCGGTAACTGGATGTATTTGATAATTGAAAATGTAAAATTGATGTTTAAAGAAAAAATGGAAATAATTTTGAAAAAACGTTTGAAAGATCATCAAGAATTTTAAAACTGTGTAACTTCTAGGTGAAACATTTAAAAAAATAAAGAAATATTTTCAAAACACGAATTGAAAAAAATAAATAAAAATAAGAAATTAGAAAACCTATATTAACAAAAATTTAGAGTACCTAACTGAAGTAGGCACATTAAAGAAATTATTTTATTTTAAATTTACTCTGAAAAAAAAAACTGAAATAGATATTTTTATTCAATTTTGAAAAGGTTTTGAATAATTTAAAACTTGATATTATTAACAATTTCTCCCAAAATAATTGCACTCCTCCAGTTCCTCAAGCAAACCAACCTCTTCAATAAAATCTAACTCCCTATCTAATCCCGTGCCTCTGGCCTTAGCGGCAGTACATGGCACGTGAAACCAACAGGTAACAACAGGTAAATAAGTAACATTTCCAAAAAAGAAAAAAAAGTGATTTTTAAATAGAATGATCTCCACTATGAAACTGATGAACTTTGTAAATATTATTTTCTCGTAATATTTTCTGCAAAAAATGAACAAAAAAAAAAACAATATTTTTATTGTTTTTTTTTTGCTAGTGAACTCAAATTTAAAAAAAAAAACAGTTTTATTTTCCCATTATTTTGTGTAAATTCGAAATACATATTTTTCAACTTCATTGCAAAAAATTTAAAAATCTATTTTTTAAATTTTCTTCAGAAATAAAAAATTGCAGTTTTTAAAATTTTTCCAGCAACTCATTTTCTGAAATTTTATTTCAATTTTTTTTTTAGAATTTTGTTAGTTTTTTTTTGGAATTTAAAAAAAAAAGGACTTTTGTTGGATTTTATGCATTTTTTCAATTTTTCATGTACGTAATTTTTTTAAATAATAAGTACTTTTTCATTTTTGCTCAAAATATTATTATTTTTTTACATCGAGGTGCAGTCTTAAAAAAAAACAATGGCGAAAATAAAAGTTACCTTATTCTATTAAAATACTTAAATTTAGTTTTACTTCAAAAAACAGTGAGAGAGAAAATGTAAGATTTTTAAAAAATGAAAAAATTTTTCTTTTTCAACTAAAAATGAGTGTTTTTTTTCTTTCTTAAATTGCACAGTAAATTTTTCGAAACTGAAATATCCCAGAAATTTATTTCTGCAGTACAAACATTAATGCCCCATTGTTCAGCACATTCCACTATAATGCTACACTTCATATAAGCATTTCAATTTGAAAATATCTCCCGTACTTACTCGATTATTACACATTCATAATTGTGACATTTTTAACGGTTTTATTACGGCTCAATTTATAATCGAGTTTATTTGTAATAATTTGTATTAAATTTACTGGCGTAATTAGCCTACATTAATGGTTGGTTTCGTATGTATTTCAAAGTGTTGATTACTAGGTTGAGGTATTGTTTGGTTAAGAACCTGTTCCATTGGTCCAACTTGGCGATTACGTTCACTTTGTTTATAAGTTATACCTACATATTTTATGTATTTCAAAAATTTACTTCCTAGAAGATAAAAATTAGCATATTGAAGAATGTAGAAAATTGCGAATATTTCTTCACGTAATGACCATGCGATTATTATTTATTTTTTTTTAGAAAAAAAAAACGGTAGATGACGAAGTTCAATGATTTTATTCAAATTAAAATTTTGGAATTTTTTTTCAGATAAAATAGGCATTTAACTTTCAAACCATTTAAATACATATTTTTTTTGAAGATTAAAAAAGAATTAAAATATTATTATTTTTTTAAAACAATTTTTCAACTGTTATAATTTTTTTGTTATATGCAGGGGCAATTATTACTCAGAATGAGAGACCTTGAGATTTTATTTTATTTGTGTGAAAATTGAAATTACCACGAGTATGTAATATTTTATGCGAAATATTTTGTTTGGTTTGTAATATATATATATATATATATATATATATATAGTGAAAAAAATAATAATATGCGATGCAACACGAATTCGACGCTGTTTACATATAACTTTTCTTTAAAAAAACGTATACTTACCTATTTGTGTATCTAAAACAAGTGCAAATATTTAAATAGAAAAAAAAAAACACGAAAATTATTATCATTCTCAGAAAGAAGAAAAAAAATCACGTTAAAATTTGCATCGTTTTTATTATTACAAGATTGAACCTACCTCCCCCTTCCCCACCAAACCATCATATTAATCTACATACAAAACAAACAATCATAAAGATATACCTACTATTACTGGAATATTATTTGCGGAAAATAAACACTCCGAAGATTTACCTTACCTTGTCAGAGGACGTTCACAAAAGAGCAGAACATTGTACTTGGTGATGATCTTGAAATATCGGTTGTCGGTCGATGGTGATGATGATGATGATCATCATCATCATGAAAATTCAATTCATCGTATTCTCGACCGTTTCGTTGGGTATGAGAAATTAATGTGAATGATCTTCTCGTATTGTCTAAGAGGACATTCAACGAACTTGGCGAATCATTAAAGAAGACGAGACGCTTATGTAAATTGTTACATTTACTCGAAGATTTTTCTCTCCTCTTTCGCATCATTGACTCGTCGAAAGTATTAATCGGCGAATAAAAATCACCGTGAAATGTTAATGGCGAAGTAATTATCGAGTTTGCGAAATTATTACGTTCTAGTGTGAGTAATACGTATGTTAAACAAAGACGTAATTTAATTTTTTTTTTTTTCATTTTTTCCAATGCTTCCAAAATAAACACTGACACTTGGTTGATAACGTTAACAGTAGGAAATTGTGCATTATGCGCATCGCTAGCCTTTTGTTTGAAAATACAAGGTCGAAGAGGTTAAACGTCGAGTATTTTTCATAAATATGAAAAATTTTCGCTAATTGTCAACTACCGGAGATTACGCGGTAATTTAACGCGTAGGTACGAACGAAGTACGAACACGACGATATGAACTGGCAATTGGTTAATAAAGAGACAGGACAGGGACAGGCAGGTGATGGCACTCGAATCTAATATTCCAGTTTGAGTCTCGAAAAATCGAAATGTTTTTCAGAAATTCGTACCAGAATTTTTTTTTCAGAGTCTTAATGTAAAACGAGTCTAATATTTAATGTGCTAAAAGCCCAGTCTTGTTTATTGCGAAGCACCGGGGCGTGAAATTAATCACGTTATGATGTTTTCAAATGGCGATCTCGTCCGATTTGAATTTTTATATAGGTACAAAAAAATAATCGTAAATGAATTGTTTCCTATTTTATTTTCCGTATAAATGATCATTTTTTTCATTTCCAAAAGAGTTTCGTTAGATTGAGACGCCCTTGTGATTGCAAAGTGGTTGTCGAATCGAGCCGAATGTCTCGGTGGTTTTTAAAATTATAGGCGAGACAAACAATAGGGCTGGTTTCTGTTTAGTACCTATGTAAAATTTTGTTGGAATTATTTCTTGTGATGGTTTTGAAAGAAAACAACATTCGAAAGATGTCATTTAAAGATGTGTTTTCTTTGCTTTTTTCAGTTTTTTTGTCAGTATTATCATTTTTTTGCACTTTTGATTTTTCAATTCATTTCTTTGATTAAAAATAATTTTTTTTTTTTTTTTTTTAAATGGTCAGGGCAAAAACATTGAAAATTATTTTGATGCATGAAACACATTGTTTTTATTTCTCCAGGGATATTTTTTTAACTCAATTTTTTTTTTAAATCCAAAAATTTTCTTGAAAAAATTGGGAAAAAATTTGCAAAAAAAACTTTCTTGAAAAAAATCGTACTTTTTTTGGTCAATAAAACAATAATTGCTTTTATGAAAAAGGTTTCCTGTGAAGTTTTATTATTTTCAAATTAAAACAAAATCCCCAAACTTGAGAAAAAGTCCTCGAGTAAAAAAATATAACTTCTATAGGACTGATAGAAAGATTATCTAAAAGAATTTTTTCAAAAAATTCAGCTAGAAAAAATGATTTTAAAAATTTTCTGATGAAAAATACATTTAATTTATTTTTAAAAAAAATTTTCAAAGGAAGAATAATTGTGTTCAAAAATGATAGAAAAGTAATCGTTCAAAAAAAAAAAAAAAACTAAACATTTAGCACACAAAATAAATCGCTCAAAAGAATTCTTTTTAAAAAAAAATAAAAAAATTTCTTGCACGAAATAACTTTTAAATTTTCAAAAAAAAAAAAATAGTGTTGGAAAATAATTTTAAAAATAATCACAGCTAGAAACAAATTTTATTCTTTCAGTAAAACATCTATTTTTTTCAATCCCCTAAGAAAAACATATGTCAAAACATTACTTACTTACTAAAAAATAATCACTCCGGAAAAATTCTTCTCGAAAAAATTTTTTGAGAAATTTTCTTATGAAAAATAAATTTAGGAAAAGAAAAATCTACCAAAGGAAAAATTCTAAAAAATTTGTTTGCACAAAATACATTTGAAAAATTCTAAAAAAAAAAGTTTCAAAAATTATTTTAAAAATAGTCAACAAGAAAAACTTCTATAAAAATAATTTTTCAATTTTTTTTCTTGCAATAAATTAGGTACCTAGCTACCTACGTATTTTTTAAAATTCTAATAGATACCGAATTTTAAATAAAAAAAATGAAAAAACTTCAGGAAAACGGGTTTTTGTGCAAAATATTTTTTTTTTGGAAATAAAAATCCTTCAACTAATAAATTGTGTACAAAAATAATTGAAAAGTAATTAGTAATCACAATCACTCAGAAGAATTCTCGTAGAAAAATAAAACTCTAAAAAAATAATTTTGAAATATTTTTTTTAAAAAGTAGGGATTGTGTCAAAAAAATTATTTAAAAATATTATTACTAAGAAAAAATCTGTCAGTAAAGAAATTCTTGACAAATTTTTTATGCAAACTGTATTTTTTTTTTTTAGAAAAACTAAAAAAAATCCTTCAAAGAAAAAATTGTGTTCAAAAGTTATTTAAACAGATTCTTCTAAGAAAATTAAATTCTAAAAAAAATTTCTCAAACAAAATAAATTTTGAAAAATCCTCAAAAAGATAGTGTCAGAAAATTATTTAAAAAAATAATATTTACGAAGAGAAATATTTTCTTATAAAAGAATTTCGATACATTTTTTTTTACAATAAAATAGGAAATAGCTCAAAAAATTCTAAAAAAAAATGAAATTCTGAAATAATATACACGGCCCAAAATACCAGTAAATGTTGAAAATTTTCAACAAAAAAAAAGTCTCAGAAAATTGCTTTAAAAAAAACACTAAGAAAACATTTTCTATGAAAAAAAGTCTTGAAAATTTTCTTTTTGGAAAATGCATTTTTCACGAAAGAAAACCTTCAAGGAAAAAAATGTGTTCAATAATTATTCAAAAGTACCTACATAATACCTAATTAAGGTAGTTGCACCAGTCGTTGGCCACGACCCAGTGGTGGGTCACTTGAGAAGAAAAATGTTTATAATTAAGCGTATTTTTAAAATAGCTTCAGAAATTTTTTTTAGAGCAAACCTGGAACATTTCTGCATAGAACCACATAAAAGTTTTTAATCAATTCTGTTCAAGTAATTAATAATGATCGTCTGAAATTTTTTTGTTAGAACAATTTTCAAAATAATGCCAATTCTAAAGATTTTTGTTAAGCCGAAGTGTTGTCAAAATATGAATTTTACACTATTAAGATTAATAAAACTTGAAATATAACCATTTGGACCTGAATCAGAAGAGTTTGGAGATTCCATTTCTTCATTAAAATAAAAAATATTGCCAAAATTCTATCAAATATGGCGGTGACTATCTACTGGAAGGAAAAAATGGTGTTTAGCCAGTAGTTGATCATTTTGATCAAGTACTAGACTTACGAAATTTTTGTAAAGTTCTAGTGGTTGATCATGCAAAAAATTTGTAAATATTTACGAAAAATGATAGTTTCTCTTTCTCATGGCTAATGAGTGACAATTTTACCGAATACTTATTGATTTTTTTAAAAATTAAATGGTTGAGAGCCGTTGTCATAATCTGATTGACCAACTACTGGGTGATCAACTACTAGCGCGTGACCAACTACTGGGTGGTCAACTACTAGATTATCTTGACCAACTACTGGACTTTTCTATTTTTTCACTTAAAATGGTCGTAATTTTCAAAGAAATGAAGTAAAATTAAAAAATTATAGCGCATTTTGTAGTAGAATACACAAGGCATCGTTTGGTATATTCACCATTTCGCCAACGTTATTAGTTTTTAAACCAGAATGTTTTTTATAAGACACTTCCACTATAAGGGTCCACCACTGGTGCAACTACCTTATTTCAAAAAAAATTATTCTGTGAAAAAGAGTCTCAAGATTTTTTTACAGAAATTAAATTTTCAAAACATCGTCTAAAAAATGTATAAAAAAAGATTTCTGTAAAAAAAAAATGAATTTAAAATTCTTTTACTTGGAAAAAAAATTATACCTACGTTTTTTGTGGAAAAATTCTCTCAAAAAGTATTTTCAAGAAGTTCTCCCAAAAAATTTTGAAAATTAGCTAAGAATAAAAAGAATTATCTACCTATTCAAGGTCATTTTTTTCAGAAAAAAATATTATGGACTAATGGGATGGAGAAAGGCAATATGATTGTCATCAAATAACTTGAATAATGTAAAATGATTTGTCCCGGAGTCGAAATTACGTCGTGTGTAAGAAAAGTTGCAGAATTTGATATTTCAGGAAGACTCGACAAAATGTTACTAGTGTGTCATAATGTGTGCAATAGAGATGTTATTAAAATTGCATAACCGGACAAACAAGGCGTTGAGAGGATGAAAATCAAGTGAAAATCACCGATTTTACAGTTGTATCAAATCAGTGTAGGCGATTTATCAACAATTATTAAAAAATTAATTTCGAAATTGAAATTTAAAATTTCCATTTTAGTTGTTTTTTAATTTTTTTTTTTCAATGTAATTTGTACAAATGCGAATAGGTAAAGACATCAATTTAAAATAAAAAATTCATTATAATTCATTTTGAATTTTAAAAAAAAATAATAAATTGAAAACATACCTAACAAAATTTTAAAAAGAAAAAATATTAAAAATACTGGAAAAAATTTTAGGCCCAATTTAATACCTACCTAATCCTTTATAAAATAGGATAATGATTTTATCATAAAAAAATAACTCGAATCTGACAGATTTTTTATAAAATTGAGCTTGAAATCGAGTTAAAATTTGTAGATAATTGTGACAATTTTTATTAGACATACTGATCTAGTTTTGTATATGCAGTGTTGACATTATTGTTAACGAAAAAAGTCTCATGAGTACTATTAATAGTAAAATTAAATCGCGTCGTATTTATTCTTATAAAAAAAAAATTCCCAGAGAAGCATTACTCATCGATCTCAATTTATGTAACAATCGATTACACCTCGTTTTATATTCGATATTGTGACGACAGATAATTCAATACACACTCGGCCATTCATTAATGGTTCGCACACTTTGACCTAATGTCATTCGAGTCTTTTCACTGTCGAATATTTTTCGTTAATTGACCGACGGTTTGTCCGAATGGAAACAGATTCATTTGTGAAAATTACCGATGACAAAATGGCCAAAAATAAGATAAATTTTGTCTATCCTATATTTAGGTCGTAAAATTATCTACCAATTTAATAACGAACCTACACTTGCAATTAGGTTTATTGAACTCGTTATTTTTAGCGACACGTTACATTTATAAAGTTGACATGTTACGAGGCATTGTGCAATATAAAAATTTTTACAATTACTTCCGAGATGTGGTTCTCGATCTCGAAGCCGGTTTCCGAATTAAATTACGAGACATTTTTTATTTATTATTTCGATATAAAAAATTGAACACTTTTGTCTATAACGAGATTGATACGAGTGTTTTCAAAAACAACTCAGTTTCGCTACAAAACCATCGAAATTACCGTTTACATAGGCCAATATAAAAGGGGTTGATTTTTGTATTACAAAATATGGCGACACAGTTGCGTCACATTGGGGTATTCGAAGTAGTTGCTAAATTTTGCAGATTGCAGATCCCTTTTGATATTACGAAACAGCAATGGCTGTTCCTTGGAATTAGCATGAGGCAACCTATTATTTGAAGTGACCTAGGGTGTCTGGTTCGTTGTATGCGTCGTCTTTTAAAACATTATGAAAAAAAGTTTGCTCGGTAGGTTTTCGTTCCTTCTTCCTTCTTCTACGTCTTTTTCAAATCTACATCGGAGACTGGTATTCATTTGGTACAATGAAGTTTACGGTATTTTGAATTTCTCTATTGTGATTTACCATGTCGACAAATACCCGACCGTGGACCGTCTGAAATCACTGAGTTTTGGCTTTCTTGGTGGTGAAGTGAAAGGCTCGAACAGGAAATACTAAACAGGAGTAAATATTCGGGTTCTGGGGTATAGTAAATGAACGTTAGATTATTTATGATTTCAAATGACGCAACAAATCGTGTTCTAACGTGTATTTTGTTGTTTGGAAAGAAATCGTGGGGTGATTTTCGTCAGAAATGGATCAAATATTAAAATTTTCAACATTTCTCTACAGAATTTGAACAGTTTTTATGACTAGAAAATTAGGTCTTTTCAATCTTTAACATTTTTGAAAATTTATTGTCAATTTTTCATCTTTATTTTTTACTTGATAACTTTTTTCAATTTTAAAAATTGGAAAGATTTTTTAAAATGAGAATATCAATATTTGGAAAATAAATTGTAAAAATGAAAAATCAGGAGAAATTTCACAATTTAGGAAAAGTTGTATTTTTTTTTCTTTTTTATTTTCAAGTTTCAATTATTAGTAGTAAAAGCATAGTAAAAGTAAATCATTAAAAAGTTTGAAAATTTTTTAGGACTTGATGAAAATTGAAATTCTGCTCATTTTCAAGTTTTTCAATTTGGATAGGTATTGGATTAATTTTCAAAGTTTGATAAATTTTTGAAATTTGACAATTTCATTAAATTTTGCAAGTTGAAAAAGGTTTTAAAAACCAGCTAATTCTTGAAAAAAAGAAAATTGTACCTAAATTTTGATTATTTTTCAAATTTTGGCATTGGAAAAAATTCAAAATTTTTAGTACCTATTACCTTGCCATTTCCGACATTTGATAAAACCTTGGATGTACACAGTAATTTGTAAACTCTTTACTTCAAAAATTGGGAAAATTTGAATTTAAATTTTTTTGAAAATAGAAATTTGGAAAAACTTGTAAATAATGTAATTTAGGTGTTTTTCAGCTTTTAAAGAAATGTTTCAGTTCTTAAAATAACCTTTTTAGAGTGAATCTTTGAAATTTGTAAAATTTTAGAAATTTGATGAAAATTGAATTTTTGTAAGATTGAAGTTTTAATCAATTTTCAAAGTTTTATAAATTTTTGCTATTTTCACATATTTTTTATTTCTAATAAATTGTTTGTATCCCAATAATTTTTTTTATTTTATCCAAATTCAAAAAAATTCTAAAAGGACGATTTGTTAAGTTTGGTACACTTTTAAATTTTGGAACACTTACTTAATTCCAATGTTTGTTAAGAATTTGAGATTTTATAATTTTTGAACTTTAATCAATTATTCTCAAAGTTTAATATACCATATTATTTTTACAATTTCGAAAATTGAAAACATCTCTTAAATTTAGAAAGCTTCAAAATTTTCAAAACATTATTTTGGAAAAATTGTAGGTACCTAGCTGTACCTATAGAATCTGTCTCATTTTAAATTTCAATTAATTTCTAAATCGAATTGATTTTTAAAAATTTTCAATTTTTTTAGGTTTTTGAAATTCGTACATAAAAATAAATTTTACAAATCTGATTTGAAAACTCAACATTTGAAAAAAAAGATGTACTTTGGTAAAAATTGAAATTTTTCAAGTTTGTTTTTTACCTGTTACCTGTTGGTTTCACGTGCCATGTACTGCCGCTATGGCCAGAGGCACGGGATTAGATAGGGAGTTAGATTTTATTGAAAAGGTTGGTTTGCTTCAGGAACTAGAGGATTGCAATTATTTTGAATTTTATTTTTTTAAATGGATTAATTTTCAAAGTTTGGTAAATTTTTATAATTTCTAAATTTTTTACAAGTAGATAAATTTTGAAAATTAAGCCAAATTAAAAGTTTCAAAATTTGATGAAAATTGTAATTTTGGAAATTTATTAAATTTTTCAAGTTGGATCAATTTTTAATAAATTTTTACAGGTTTAAAAGTGAAAACAAATTATTAATTTTAGAAATTCTTAAAAATTTCAAAATTCGATGAAAATTGCAATTTTGGTTATTTTTTAATTTTCTAAAATTATTTTGAACTTGATCAGTTGAAGCACGAAAATGCAATACATGCTAAGCGCCATTTTTTTTGAAAATTATTTTTTTCACCCAAAATACTTTTTTTGAGTCGACAAGGAATCGTAGAATATTTTGGGTGAAAAAAATAATTTTCGAAAAAAATGGCGCTTAGCATGTATTGCATTTCCGTGCTTTCAGTTGTTAATATTATGTTACAGTTTTCAAAATCGAAACCAATTTATAAAATAGAAAATCTTCAAATACAAATAGGTTTTCTAAAATTTGATAAAAAATTGTAAATTTTGTCATTTTTAGTATTTTCAAAATTTTGTCAATTTTTAATTTATTTAATTTTCAATGTTGGTAAAAAATTCAAAATTTAGAAAAAATTTCCAATCTAGGAACTTGAAAAGTTAGAAATTTTCAGTTTTAAAAAAATCTTCAAAAATTTGATCATTTTTCAATGGCTGACCAATTTTTACAATTTTTATAATTTTAAAAAATATTATAATATTTATTGATAATAGGAGTATTATTTATTTTTGAGAAAAGTTAATTTTTAAAATTTGAAAAACTTTAAACACCTTAATAAAAATTAAAAATTTGTTAAGGTCATAATTTTTTTTAAATAAATCTTCAAAATTAGATCACTTTTTATGTTTGATAAATTTTTACAAAAATTTTCAAAATTTTGTGAAATTTTGGAATTTTGGAATTTTTTTGTTTAGAAAAAATCCCGTTAAAACTCCGGCAAAAATCCGGATTTTTCTTTTCGAAATTTTGTTTGACAGTCTGAAAATCGATTTCGATTAACGATTTTTCAAAGTCTTGATATAGGTCGTGATTTTATGAAACCGATACTAATTAATGATTGTTGAAAGAAATCGATTTATCGATAATTTCCGAATTTACCTATATGAAGAGCTCTTTGAAAAAATTATCCATAGATTAAAAAACCAACCAAACAAACAAACAGAAACAGAAACAAATCAAAAAAATACTACAATTGAAAACACATTTGACCAAATATTGGAAACCAATTTACTAGTTTTTATTTCCAACGTCGTCGTGGTTGATTAAAATCGTTTAAAAAAAAAGAACAGAATAGAAAAGACAGGGAATAAAAAAAAATCGAATTCTTGGCATACCTGCTCCGGATTCTTTTCAATTCACCTAAAAGTACATTGTGGTACATTGTACTATATTTCTAGTTCTACTGAAAATATCCAACAGCGAAAGCGAAAAGGTATTCTTAACCTATTCATTTATCAAATGGTCTGAAATTTTGGGTGCGTTTTTCAACCCAAAAAAAAGTAGGTAAAAAATAAAAGGCGCACCTCTACCAAGTACCACATACTGTCACTCGTCTCGTCGACTTTAACCATCATACGGAATGTTGAAAAGTAGATTTGTCAAATTTCAAGTACCCATCACCACTATCATTCTGCGATGCAACTTGAAATTCGTATCAATTCGAACAAGAGCTTGTTTAATATTTGATTAAATTTTCGTACATTTTTATCTTTTTTTAGAATTTTTCGCGACGGAAATTTTAATGATAAGGTAATTATGTTTATGCCTCATCATCATTACGTGTATTTGTGGCGTATTATGAAATATTTTTTCCTCACAATTATACGCACATGGGCTTGGCTCTACGTAACTTTGATAATTTTTACCATGACGTCACTGTATAGTCGTAGTACATATAATGTATGAATGTCAGAATATGGATTAATAACGGTAGGTTGAGCATTGTCATCTGTCAAATTGTCAAAGTCAGATTTTTCTTTTTTTTTGGGAGTAGATAAATGTAAAGTAGGTAGTAAGGCGAATTGGAGGACTTCGTAATGATTCATTTATCGTAAACGGAAGGTGAAGTTCAGCAATTTTATGAAGAGCTTAATTTAAGGAGGGAGATAGTACGTAGACAGGTACTTACCTACCTAACCACTTGAATGCATAATACGTATTCTTATCAATTCTAATAAAAAATTTATAAAAAAATTAATCCTATGAAAATTTGTCCCAATTTAAAAATACCTACCCTTCAAAAATAAAATTTCAAGTTCAGCAATTTTATGAAAATCTGAATTTAGGGAGGGAAATATTACGCAGATAGGTGCCTATCTAATTTTGTAAAATTTTCATCAATGCTAAATAATTGGTAAAAAAGTTCATCTCTTGAAAATTTGTTTCAATTTAAAAATACCTTTCAAAAAAGAAATTTGAAGTTCAGAAATTTTATAAATAGTTGAATTTAAGGAGGGAAACATTACTTAAATAGGTACCAAATTTTCAATTCAGAGTTCGGCAAAATCCAGGAAAAAGGGAGTTAAAAAAAATCCAAGATCCAAAATCCTTTTCACGCCTGGATTTGAAATCCAAAATCTAAAATCCGAAATCCAATTTTTTTTTTCTTTTAGGTACAACTCTTGACATTTCTGGACCAATGTTAATTTTCAAGTTGATAATACCTTACTCATCTCTTAATTTTTTTCAAAAATCTCAATGTTTTGTACTTTTTTTTGGAATTTTAAAATGGAAATCTTTCAATTTCTTTTCAAAAAAAAAGAAGTTTTATCACCTATTTTACAGAAAGAATTCCAATTTTTTAAAATGAGTTATTTAATTAATTGATTTTTTTTAATTAAAAAAAAAAATTCTCAATTTTTTTGAATTTAGCAAAATATTTTTTAAATTTTCGAAGGAAATATTTTTGAAAAAATTTCAAATTTCCAAAAAACTGAATTTTTTGAAAAAAAAACCTAAATTTTTGGTTTGGTTTCAGTTAAAAATTGAATTTTTCCAAAATGAAAAAAAAAAAATTCTTGAGCCAAGCTAAAAAACCTACAAAATTTTTTGAAAAAATCTCTATTTTGTATTTTTGTATTTTTTTTTTGACAAAAAACTCTTATCAGTCTCTCAATTTGTTTGAAAAATGGTAATTTTTTGGTCTTTTTTAAAAATTTGATAATATTTCCCTATTTTTTGAAAGTAAATAATTTTTTTTGAAAAATTTTTCCAACTTAATTTTTAAAGAAAAAAAAAACAGAATTCTTTTGCAAAAAAGTTTGATTTTTTTACTTACAATAAAAAAAATGTTATGATTTTTTTTCGAGCCAGTTTAGTAAAATTTTCAATTTTTTCGAAGTAATAAAATGTAGAAATTTTTTCAAATTTTTCGAAGAAAAAATATCTGTTTTTAGTGAGAAAAAAAAAATTATGTTAATTTTTTGATGAAAAAATTTCTGAGTTTGTTTGGAACAATACGAAATCAATTTTTTTGAAGCTTAAAAAAATTGATAAAAAAATAATTACCCAACCTCTTGAAAATTTTTCCCAATTTAAAATACCTACTTTTCGAAAATGAAATTTCTAAAACTCCCGATTTCCCTCCAAAAATTGAAAAAAAAAACTAATTTGACTTCAGTGACGTTTTTTTTTTTTTGGCAATGAGGCAATTTTTTTTAGCAAAGTAAATAATATTTTCGATCCGACACCGGCGGCAACATTGTTTTCGTATTATCATCTCGTCAGTGCAGTTTAACGTGCGCGAGCTTATGTGTACTTACGATTTCTAGGTTAAAAAAAAATCGCTCACACCTACATAGACATAGACTTACGAGCCCAAACACATACACATGTGCACCCTACGTTCTGGTAGAAATGCGCGTGTAGTTGTACCGGCATATTCGCGCCTGTTCTTCGAGCTGTTTCTTTGAGTTTGACTTTCAGTCATTTCCGAATTCTTTGACTCGAACGGGAACGCTTTCAGTCGCGAATCGTGCTGATAAGCTGCCGGTAAAGCAGGAAAAAAACGTGGTCGCACGTGAAACATTGACAAATTTTATCGCGATGTTGGTGTGATCGATTTGGTGCCTTTTCTCTCTCCTTTTTTCTCTCTCGGTTCGAATTCGAATCCGTTTTTGGCAATATCGTCTAATATGGCACTGTGCTGTGCTGATCGGTCTAAAAAAGATGCAACTCGGAAATGGAACTCGAATTGTAATCATGTGCTCGTTTGGGACCAGGAAGCGTTAAAAGAAGAAGCAGAATTGGTTCGTCCAAAGGGTAAGATTCGAAATTTCGAATTTTGACATTTTTTTTCAACCTCAATGTGTAATTATCCGGTATTTTGCTAATCGATTCGAGTTCCCCTTTCATATCGATTTTACGTGTTCGGTTAACTTGTAGTTCCATGTTCGAACGTTCGTTCTACTTGTTTATACGTAGTACGTACCTGGCTCGTACATGTGACTTTTGCAAAAAAATTTTCAATTCCATTCGAATTTAGGTTTACTAATTCTTGAAAATTCTTGAAAAATGATTTTTTTTTTAAATTTTAATTTAGAATAATTATTGTAATGAAATTCCAAATGAAATATCCAACATTATAGATTAAAAATTAACCACAATGTACCTACCTATTTCTACACGTAGCAACAACACGAAAAGGTTAAAACAATTTTAAAAAAGGTGTTCTGCTATAAGTTTCAAGTCGCATGCGTTAATAGCTTTTGGAACAATTCGATGTTTCAATTAGGAAATTAGTTGTCGATTTTTGTACCCCCTAGTTCCCCTTCTTTGGCGGTTGACCCGATATTATCCATCTTTGAAAATACACGTGGCCTAGTTTTCAAGCCTGACGTCAGTGTTAGTGAAAAATCGCTGCTGTAATTCGATTTTCATTCTCATCGTAAAATAAAATATCAAATTTACTCGGAAAAATTACCTACTCTGGTATTAACCTCACAAATTGAGTTTTGCCTTCCAAGTATTTTCCCATTTTCTCGTTGAAAATTGAGCTACGAATTTCTCTCCAATTTGGCGTCTTTTTTAAGCACATGCAACGTGAATCAGAACAGAGATAATTTTCCATTAAATAGAATATTTCCTTCGATTCATTGATAAGAACTTACATAACTTTCAAACGAAAATTAAATACTACACTCGATGTGCTTTTTTTCCCCTTTCGGTTTTTAGAACTTGGCGTTATCCTCTTAATCTGCGATTATTTTTAAACGTGATCGCATTTCAAATCGAATAGATAATTATTTCACAATCGAAACGAGACTTTTGATAATTAATTCCTAGTTAATTGAAAATATAAAGTACGACTGTGTTTTCTTCTTGTAATTAATTATTATGATAAAGCCAAACAAGCTACTTTAGATTTTCATTCACAATGCACCGATTCGACTACTTGTCCTTTCTCTCCAAAGCTCGTCGCTCGCGGTGCTTTTGATACAATTCCTATTCTACTAAATTTTTTCATAGAATAGTTATTTAAAGAACGATTAACAAAAGCTTGGCGTAATTAGATCCCATAAGGTGATAATGAACAATATGAGTCACCGAGTAAAACGACAAACGACAGCTGGCAATAGGCAATGTGGTGATATGCGATTAGGTTTTTTTAGTCCATTGATTTATCACTGCTCCTCTCCTACCCCCTGCCGAGAACTAGATGCCTGTTACCCTTTTTGGAAGCCAAGGTGTTGCCAAGTTTATGTACAAATTAGTGGAAGAGGAAGAAAAAGGCACGTGGATTGGAGTGCAGAAATTTGTACGGTTGCTTTGGTCGAGTTGGAAATTACTATTTTCGCGAGGTAGGCTTACGAATGGTCGTTTAGGAGTGTTTTATGAGATTTTTAATGAGTTGTGTAATGTTTTGAATGTGAATTTTGAAAAATGTTGGAACTTTTAATTATTCGCTGGAAAAATAAAACGATGTTTAGGAAAAAAAATGGCTGTACCTTATCTCAAATTTTAGCACCAGTACTTTTTTCATAAATAACTTTTTAAAAATATGTTCATGTTTTTTTTTCTTTTTTTTTTGTATTAATTTTTTTTTACTAAATAGACCTAAAGGTGCAGAGCAGGGAGTATAATAATACTAGAAAAACTTTTGAATTTTCACACTTCTTCTTTTTGAGAAAAAAAATCTTAAAATTATAACAAAAAGATTTAATCAATTTTTCCAATTTTTTTTTTTACAAAGTTTCCACTACAAAAAATTCCAAATTGGTTTTATTTTTTCCTAATTTAAAATTTTTCAATTCCAATGAACAAATCGAACCTTGGAAAAAAATTAATTTCAACACCCTCCATTAAAATCCTGATTTCATTCAAAACGTATAATCTCAATTCAATCGTTTAATATTCTGTAAAAATATTTCATTCTTTTTTCCCCTTCCAAAAATTCAACAAAAGGCAAAAAAAAATCAATACAAATGCCATCTTGGTTTTTTCCATTTTTCGTCAAATTAAAAGTTTGTAGCTAAATTTCCTCTCCTCGAGCCACCTCTCTTTTCTTCATCCTGAAAAATGAAAACAAAAAAAATATTCGATACATTATTCATTAACTTAAAATACTGCGTAATCGCAAAAAATACCATCCCACGTTGAAGAATACGAGTAAAAAAAAAGTAAAAATATTTAGAAATAAGACGATAACCAAAACTTACAATAAATTACAATCGCATATACCCAGTCGAAAGATATATAGTGGGAAATTCATGGCTCGGAAGAAATATACACAAAGTGTTTCTCAAAATATCGACATTATTGTGGAAAAATATGGTCGAATATTTTACTATACGAGTGTGTAGTATCCTGTGCCCTTTATTATGTGTGGTTCATTTTTCAAGATGTTGAAACAGTGTAGGTATACCTTCACAAAATAACGATGTCAGCAATGAAACGTAAAGCAGGGGTACAAAAATTCGGAGAAAAAAAGGTCAAACTATTGATCAATTTTGTTGTAAAAATTTACGTTCCATACCTACTTATGTCAATCTACCTTGTATAAGGCTACCCTTTTTACCTGTGTCGATAAAAAAAAATTAAAAAATTGAGTTGTTTACGTACTTTCACTCGTTGGTATGTACGTTTGTACGTATGTACTAAGTATATAGAATGATTTTAAAATTTTTGTATTTTTTTTCATCGGCATCGAGTTTGTTTGATTTGGTACATTAAAATTTATATTTGATTGGATTTATCTGGAAAGACCCATTTTTGGCCTCCCTGCAAAAATACATAGTGATTAAAGCTGGGTGGCAGAAAATGAAAACCGCGTGCTTTTTGGTTAATCCGAGGTTCCCGATAGGTGCGCTGCTATCGAAAATGAAAATCTGAAAATAAGATGAGTTCGATTTCGATTTTCTCACACTCGTAAATTCTTCTTAGAACCTGTATCAGTTATTAAATTTCAAAATATAATGCATAAATTGTCTTCGATATATGGGTTCTTTTTCACGTGGAAAGATCACGAACCAAGATTGATTAAATCGATTAAAAATCCACTAATTAACTAAGAGGGTTGGTTTTTCTTTTTTAATGATGGTGATAATAACCTGATATGTACCTTCGAGTTGGTGTTTCTCTACAATGAAAGTTTATTGTAAGGAATTTGATTTTTTTCAAGTTTGAAAAAGTGACGATTTTTTTCTCGAAAGAGGTTGCAAGATTTCTTTTTTTTTTCAAAAAAGGTTGATATTTTTAGTGAGGAACTTTTTTGAAATGAAATAAGTAGATACGATTTTTTTTTTTTTTTTTAAATTAAAGGATTAGAAAAAAATTGAATTTTCTTAAAAATAGCTTAGTACAATTTTTAAGAAAAAAAATAAGTACCTACCTAATTCCTTTTGCAAAAAAAAATTGAAGAATTTTTTAAATGAAAGATTTTTTCCTAAAAGAATGGAAAATTAAAAAAAAAATCAAAGTGTTCTTTTGAAAAAATTGGAAGATTTTTTTGAAGACGAAAAAAAAATAATTTGAAAGAGAGAAGGTGATTTTTTCGGAAAATCAAAGGGTTCCTTCAAAATAATTATAGTTTTTTACAAAAAAAAAAAAAAAAAATCTTCAGCCAAAAAATGAAGATTTTTTTTCTCATTTTCAAAAGGATTTGAATGATTTTTTTCAAGAATGAATGATGGATTTTCCAAAAGGGAAATAAGAATTAGGAAAACTGAAGAATTTTGTAAAAAAGAATACCTATACCTAATTTGAACAAATTTCACAATTTAAAAAAAATTAGTTATTATTGTTATTACTTTATACATTTTTTTTTTAAAATTAAGAATTCAAAAACGATGATTTTTTTCAAAATATCGAAGGGAGATTATTTTAAAAAGTATTTTCTTAAACAAGAATTTTGTTGTAGAAATTTCCCAAAAAAATGAAGAATTTTTTCAGCGAAAAATTGTAAAACTTTTTTAAAAAATCAACATTTTTCCAAAGAATTTGCAGATGTTTTCAAAAAAGTATGAAAAAACTTTTCTAAAACAAAGTGAAGGATTTTTTCAAAAAATTAAAAGACTTTCAAAAATAGAAAAATAAAAAATTCAAAAATTGAGATATTTTTACTATTATTTCAAAATGAATTGAAACTTGAAAGACCTTTTTACATTTTTCCCCCAGAAAAAGTTGAACATTTTTTCCAAAAAATTGAGGAATTTTTCATTTTTTAATTGTTTTTTTTTCAAGTAAAGAAAACAAAAAAGTATGAACTTAGAAAAAAATATTTAAATTATTATAATTTTTTTTTTTTTTTTGAATGAAAGATAAAAAAATTAAGAATTTGAAAAGAAAAGTTGATTTTTTTAAAGTAATTTTTCCCTATGTTTTGCTATAAATATAATATCTATTAAAAAAGTTATTTGGGGACATATGCCCCCTTGCCCCCTCAAGTTACGCCTATGTTTGCATTTGTACATCGAGGGCTCAACTTGAATGAAACAGAGAGTATTATTTAAACAAGAATTTTTAATTTTAGTTGTAAGATTTTTTCAAAAAAAACATTCTTTTTACAAAGAGAAAGGAAATTAGGGATTTATTCTAGAAAAAATAATTAAGTAGGTATATTAATTTTTTTTTAATGAAGGATTTTTTTTAAACAAGGTGAAGTATTTTTTTTTGAGAAATTAAAGAGATTCTTTCAAAAGAATAAAAAAGTGCTATTTTATAGAAAAATTGAGGGTTTTTTTTTTCAATTCAAATTGAAGGATTTTGATTTTTTTAGAGGAAAAAAATTAAAGAAGATTTCTGTACCTACAGTTGAAAAATGAAGAATTTAAAAAAGTTTTTTTTTTTGAATAAAAAGTAAAATAAAATTTAGGAAAAATGAAGATTTTTTGCAAAAGAAGTTGAACCACCATTTTTTCAAAAAAAGAATGAACGATTTTTGAAATGAAAGATTTAAAAAAAATAAAGGGATCTTTACAAAAGAATTGAAGTATTTCTGGGTTTTTTTTGTTTTTTTTTAGAAAAATGAGCAAATTTTAGTTAAAATTTTTTAAAAGAAAATGATGAATTTTTTCAAAAAAATTCGATATTTTTTTCCGAATTTAGAATAACGATGAAAAGATCGAGTTATCCAGGAAGTGAGCAGGTTTATTAAAAGAACTTTTTTTGTTACTTTTTCAATTTTTACTCTTGAATTATGTGTTTTTTTGTTTTTTTTTTGGTGAAAATTTAAATTAATTTTTTTCGAATGTGGCAACAATGTTTCAAACGAATTTAGTTATGTACTTGAGAAATACGAATTTAATGATTCAATATTATTTCTGCTGCACTTCTACAAGGTTGAAAGTGAATAAAATTGCGCTATCAGATTTTTCCCATCTATGAGTGATGTGTAGTGCCTTCATTTACGCAGTTGATTCAAAAAATTTATGAATTTTTCCAAAAGTACGATTTATGATCTAAACGTGATTTAATTGAGGGGGTGAGGGGATAGGAAAACGAATCATAAATGTATTTACGTACCATCATCCGATGAAACAGCACCGAAGAGCGAACGTACGAGAATTTTTCCCTTCGCACAGACGCCAGTATGATAAGCCATATCAGTTACCCAACTTTTGTAATTGTAACATTATCGTGGCAGATTATTAATTTCTTGCATCAAAAGTTCCCATTAGGCATACGCTTACTCATCGGTCGGCGAAATTTTAAGAATCACGTGTCGGTTCAAGTATGGGCTCGTGTATAAGAAATGAGAAACCCTGAATATATTTCGCGAAACAATGAGTACGATTGCCATTCAATTGATGTTATGTCTATAGGTAGGAAAGCCCATAACACACGTATACTTTTCAACGACTGCACTGTACAGCGTACGTGTAATTGAAAGCATCGCCAGAACTGATGCGTTCGCAGGTTTTCTCTAGTTTGGTCTCTTATTTGCAAACATCGAAATAAGCCGATTGCAAAATTATTTAAATATTTAAAATATTATTCGTATAGTTATTCTAGCTTTGAAAAACATTTTCAATTTTTTTTATTTAATACAAAATAAGAATACCAAAAGAGCAGTCGGTATTGATAACCATAGAAGCTCATTGTCCTTCAAAATATCGTATGCCTATCTATAGTTTATTAATTTTTCACGAACTGGATAATAATCCTATTATTTGGTAGGGAGAGGAGGGAGAATAGAGGCCAATTTTGGAAAATTTTACCTAGCTCTCTTATTAATTTTTTATGTTACGAATTTTTTTTAAACTTATATAATTCTTCCTCGACCCTTATTAGTCTAAATTCGAAATATCGTTCGAATAATCGATTTCGTTTCGTTGTCACGTTTTTCGATGTATTAAAACTAGCTACCCAATCCAAGTGAAATTATTCATTGTACTGATAAAGCACCTGTTACAAGGTTATTTTGTTGATTTAATTGTGGTAATGGAATTTTTTGTAGAAAAAACCGATAGACGGTATTTTTTTCGAAAACGATTAAATTTTTATACAAATACATTGAACTTGTAATAAACCGGTGTCGTGTGGTTTGACGATTCTAGGTATTTAAAAATTACAGTTGCCGTTGGGATTAGTATTTTTCGCTCATATTTTCGTATTATTGTCTTTTGAAAACATACTCCTACAACGCGATGTGAGGAGAGAGAAAAAAAATCATACCGTAGACATTTATATTTTGGCGCCGGTTAAATTTTATCATTGCTTCTTTGAAATTTCACGAGTCATCGCCGCAGTACTGTTTTTTTGGCACCATCAAAAATTTACCAAGTGTAATGCTACACAGATTCTTGATATTCAAAATTGGAGTGGAGGGAGGGGTTCAATCAAAAATTTTGTTTCGATCAAAATCATTTCTGAGACTTCAAGCTACAACTTTTGTTTGAAAATTTTTTTTATTAGACCCTTCCCTCCCTACATATTTTGCATAACACTCCGAAGATACTGATTAAAAATTAGAGGAGTGAGGGAGGAAGGGGCCAATCAAAAAATTTTCAGATAAAGGTTGTAAATTAAGATCGTAAAAATAATTTTGGTTATTATAAAAATTTCGATTTGATCTCCCCTCTCCTCCGATTTCACATAACATCAGGTAGATATTTTTTCAAAATTGGAGGAGAAGCCCAACTGAAAATTTTTTCCACCAAAAGTTGTACATTGAGGTCCTACTAATAATTTTTGTTATTATAAAATTTTCGATTAGACCCTCTAAGTGTTTCAATAAAAAAAATCTTGTCAATTTTTTTAAGGCAAAAAAATTTATTTATTTTTTCGAAAAACATCCTTCAATTTTTTAAAGAGATCCTTTTGGTTTTTTCGAGAAAAAAAAAACTCAATTTTTTTGCGAACTGAAAATACTCAAATTTGTTTATACTTAATAAAAATATTTCACAAATTTTTAGAAAACACATTTTATACTTTTGAAGTGTAAAAAATAACTGTTTTTATAATTATTTTTTTTTTTTAAACGAATCTCTTCTTATTTTTTATTTTTATAGGAAGAAAAATCTAATTTTCATTGTCACAATTTTTTTTTACAAACCAAAAAAAGCATTTTGATTTTTTCAGTGGAATTTAAAAAAAAAATTTAAGGAATGAAACTTTTTTAATGAAAAAATAGAAGAATAAATCTTCTAACTTTTATGAAAAAAATCTGTACATTTTGTAAGAGGGAAAATCAAAGTTTATGAGAAAAATCAAATTCTTTGAAAAAAAACCAAATAAAATTAAAAAAATTCTTCCGATGGGTGTAATAATCCTGTAATTATAAACACCCCCCCCCCCCCAAAAAAAAATTTTGAGAGAAGGGAAAAATTAATTTTTAAAAATAGAAAAAAAAATCCAGATATAAAATCCAATTGTTTTGAGAGAGAAAACCTAATTTTCCTGACAATGGAACTCTCAATTTTTTAGGGGGGAAAAATTAGTTTTTTGTTAGAAAAATATCATGTAGGTAATATTTTGAGAGAGAAGAAATCTAATTTTTTGGTAGAGAATAAAGTCTAATTTTCAGAGAAAAATAATATAATATAAATTTTTTAAGAGACAAAAATCAATTTTTTTCAGAGAAATAAAATCCAATTTTTAAGAGATAAAAAAATAAAATAAAATAAAATTCAAAAAAATAATTTTAAAAAAAATCTGCTTTCAGTGATTTCACATAATATGACTTACATACTTATATTATTAAAAACTGGTTTAGGTAGGTGTCCAATTAAAAAAATTTTTGAACAAAAGTTGTAGCTTGAAGTCTTAGAAATAATTTTGATTATTACAAAAATTGCGATTGGACCCTTCCTTCCTTTCCAATTTTGAATATCAAGTATCTATGTAGTATATAGACTTGATAAATTTTCGGGGATGCCAAAAAAACAGTGCTGCGAGCGATCCACTCGTGAAATTTCTTCTCTCAACCGAGAACCAGTTTGGATGAAATTTAAAAAGCTGATTAAATTCTGAAAATCTCACACGAAAAGAATAAAAAAATTTTCCACAGATTATTTGATCGATCACTACTATGTTGTGATTTTACATAACGTCGAGAATAATTCATCACGTTTAATTGGAGTACGCGTTAAAAAAATGGCGAATTTTGGCACGATGTTGGTAAATGTGGCCGGATAGTTTGTATTAGTAAACATATTAGATTTGTTTGGCTCGTATCAAGCTTGATGTATTCGTTATGGCTATGAGCACTCTGCGCATTTATTACCTTCCATGTACGATACGAAGTACCTACCCTGCTACTACGTACGTACAGTGTACACGCAAAGTATTTAATTAACGGCGAGTTTATTCGCACAAGAGCGATAAAGTAGCACTAGGTACGTTGAGGTATCGAGAAACAAACCACGCCAAATGTTGAGCGTGGTTTTACCTCAAACCCATGCTTTTCATCGAATTCGCGAAGGCGAACCGAGCCATAAAATCGATTTGTATACACAGTTGAAATTATTTAACCGAGATGCATTTTCGCTCACTGCCCAAAATAAACCACTCGCTTTGATCGTGATACCTATCGCGAAATGTGAACTGGAAAAGTAACCGTGAAAAGGTCCGAAATGCCCAAGGTGGTGCTCACCTGGCTTTCTTGATAATTTGTGTTCAAATCAATCTTTTATGATTTACTAGTTTAACCTTTTATTTTTTGTGTTCATGTCTTGTGCGAAAACGAAAATGGAAATTAAATTAAAAGAAATAGCTTTGCAATAATTTCGAGGTGATTGATTAACGACCTAAGGGTAAAATCTATGTTAATTGATTCAAACCGAGTTATTGATTTGTTAGATTAAACTGGTGTGATTTTTCGGTCCAAGTAGGTATGTGCAGGTTCAGTTGAAAGTATGATGAAATTTTGGGAAAAATTTCGCTTTTTTTTTTTCTTTTACTGATAAGTAAACCATTTGTCTGGTAGGTAAATTAGTATCGGGAAGTTGAAAAAATATGTCTTTTTTGACGTCACAGTCGTCTGAAAATTCAGGTTTTTGATTAATTTTTTTTTTTAATGTAACTGACCGACTTTTTATACCTAACTAGGTATAGTAGCTATTAGCAGATATTCATTCTACAAAAATTTATATTTCGATTTTACTTGTAATTTGATTCAATTTTTTTTTAACTGTTGTTCAAATTCCACTTCTTTATTTCCAAACGATTTTGAGATGGCATTTTCTAGATATTTTTTGAAAATATGCGAAAACTTGAAAAAAAAAAAGAAAAAACAAGAATCACTTGGGTATATCTTTCAAAAGTTCAAATATGATAATTTGATAAGTTGAATTAGATTTTTCGATGATTACGACTAAATTAGTGTAATTCATAAAATTTGTAAGTATTGTTAGTAATTTTCTTGATTATTAATTTTTTTAATTTGAAGAGTATCTGTTGCTGCAATTTAAATTTGTAGAGTTATAAAAATGGTTGCTACGTATTAGAAACTTGAAATATTTCATGAAGTAGGTTAAAGGTGACCAACTTATAGAACGAGGAAATCAATTTTTGATGCGCATGATTTATCTCAGCTCGAAGAGGACCTGTCTTTGAAAAAAATTTCTCATAAAGATTTTTTTCCCCAAGAAAATTCCCCAAAAATGTAGGTAATATTTAAAAAGATTTGTCAATTGGAAAAAATTAAAATCGACTGGGTGGAATTTTTTTTTCAAAAATCAAAAAAAAGAAAAACTGCTAAACTGAAATCAAACAAAAAATACCAAAAAGTATTTAAAAATAATTTAAATTGAGAATAAAAAATGACAATTTTGAAGAAAAAATTGAAAACTGAAAAAAAATTTATTCAAAATTTTAAAAATTTCAGTGTTGTAAAAAAATATGCAAAATTGTACAGTAAAACCTCTATTAACGGACACTTCCGAACAACGGACACCTCTCAACAACGGACAATTTTTCTGGTCCCTTCGAGTGTTATGGGAGAAATACATTGTAACCTCTCAATAACGGACTCTCCCAACAACGGACAAAAATTCTTGAATGAACGTAAAATTATGTACCAAAAATAGGCTATTTTTCTACATTTTGCACCGAATATCCGAACAACGGACGTTTCTTTATTTGCACCTCCCAATAACGGATACTCCGAACAGCGGACACCTCTCATCAACGGACAATTTCTCCGGTCCCTTCGAGTGTCCGTTAATAGAGATTTTACTGTATTTGAAAATGTCTAAAAAAAGTGTAATTTTTAAACAATTTTTTATTCAAAAAATCTAAAAAAATTGACAGTTGAAAGAAAAGTTGAAATTGAATTAAGAACGAAAAAAAAAAAAAACACACAAAGAAATTTTTAACTAAGAAAAATTTTGAGAATATATCGAAAATTACGATAAAATTAAAATCAAAGTGACTTGCAGTTGAATCAAAGAGCTTTCAAAAATGCAAAATTAGAATTGAAGATTTTAAAGGTTTTTAAAAAATATATAAATGATTAAAAATGACTAAAAAATGAATATAAATTATAAAAAAATTCTAAAAAATTCTAAAAAATTGATAATTGAAAAAATGAGATGTGAAGAAATTGAAAGCGAAAAAAAACATAAAAATGAAAAAAACAACTTTGATTTAAAAAAAAATAAAAAATCATAAAAAAATTATACTTAATTGGATTAGAAATGCCTCGCAGTTGAATAAAAGTTTTCAAAATTTAAAAAATTGTAAAATTGTAAAATTAAAATCAGTGCACAATTTTTTTAAAATTGCCAGCACTTAGTTGGAATTTACTTAGAAAAATTGAAAAAAGTAGGAACATTTTGTATCAGTTGATTTGAAGTGTGACGTTCCTTCTAGCCCCTAAATGTTATAAAAGAACCATAAATTTGTGGTAACATTATTATAAATTATGTATTGCTCTTTTGAAAAAAAAAACTAAATATTCTTTGAAAAATTTTTTCACACAAGAAAATTCTTTCATAAAAATCAGGAAAATATTTTGCTCTTTCAATTTTTTAAAAAGAAAAAATACTTAGGTAGTTGTGTTAAATTCTAATAAAATTACGTTCAAAAAAACCTACCTACCATAAAAAAGTAATTTCAAAAAAGTTGTTATAAATATAAATGATATACCTATTATTATTATTTTTTTTCTTAAAAAAAATTATTGAGATTGGAATGAATATTTTTCAAAAAAAAAAAAAAAAAAAAAAAAAAACTAAAAGAAACGAGAAGAAAAATTGCTTTTTAAAAAAATTCTTAACGTGTTTTTTCTTATTGAAAGAAGTTGATTCGAAGAATTGAAAAATCTCTGTTCAAGAAATCTCCAACACTTGGAAAATTGGGAGAGATAAATACGTATGTTTGAGCAACCAACTTTTTTAATATCTCTACACTATACAAATATCATTTTTCTTATAAAGGGAATAATTTCGTGGAAACATTGAAAAAAGTTTTCAAAATTACGAATATCTACGTACCTAGGAACATACCAATAATAAATCTTAGAACTTTTCACTCGAAGATTGATAATAAATTATAACAAAAAAAAATCCCAGAAACGAAAACTAAATTTACAAAAATTGGCAAAAAAATTCAATTCCAATGGGGGGAAAAAAACTTTATTTTATGAGCACGTATCGGAGGGTCATATTTCGAAAAAAAAAAAAAAAAACTAGCTTACGTCAAGTCTGCGTCTCCACCGCAAAAAAAGACCATTCTTACATTAAAATATCCTTGAAAACGAGAAAGTTCATCACTATATTGACTTTGGAGTAACTTTGAAAATGCATTTAAAACTTTGATTATACGACTCTACGTGTATGCCATATTACTCGTCGTATCCTGGCAGAAGTCGCGTCACAACAACTTCGTCTCACGTCAGTGCGGGGTAAACACGATCGAAACCGCTTACAACGATACAATTTCGAAATAAAATCACGAAAAAAGGCGCCAATTTAGATATCGACGTATTAATGGCGTTTTGAAAAAATAAAACCATTCAAGTCGAAGATAACGTACTAAGGAGAAGTAACAAGGGGATGAATTTATCGTTTCTTTTTTTTTCGATCAACATTTATGGCAACCGAATCTCTCTATTTCGTTATCTAATTGCAAAATTTTTCGAATGGTGTTTTTTTAAAATAGAATAATATTTTCGTAGTTTGTCGATGTTTATATTTGCATAGTTAAAGCTCTAGATACGCTATGTTTTACGACTTTATACTCTACTCTTACAATCGAAATAACGCCTTATAATCGTAAAAGCCCAACTGGAGAGAGCTCGATTTACATTTTTTGTTCTGTTCGCCTCGCTCAGTCTGTAGCTCTGCTGTGGGAGCATTTTTTGTATGAAAGCTCGTCAAACATAGATGATAAATGAGAATTTCCAACTCTACGTCAATTTGTATTAAGACATCGTGTCGCCAAGATACTCGCAGAACATTGCCTGGCATTAGGCACAGATGGGAAATTCCCACTCGACTCGGGGGTGTATTAAATTCAGGAAAACATTCGGATCTGTTGACTTAGCTCGAAGTTTCGTAGTGACAATTTTTAGATAACGATTTGATTGCTTTATCAAAAAATGACGAGACGACGAGTGACGTTTTTTTGGGTATGTTGGCAAACTTCAAAATGGCACATTGGAATTGAATTTTATCGCACTCGAGCTCGAGTACTTCGATAAAAGCAAATTGTAACTGAGCTGGCTCCAAATGTTACGACTTCGTACGTAAGAATACGATAGTGGAAAAAATTAATCACGTAATTGATATCTGATAATTATAATGAAGTACTAAATTGGAAATTGAGCGAATTGATTAATACACTGTTGCCCTGCGATCTCTTCTCGTTCGAGAGTTCTATCGAGAATATTTTTAGGAACAAATTTACGCACAAGGAGAATTTCTCACTAACCGAGTGCGTGCTTTTATATTAAGATTCTAAGGTTAAGGTAGAAATACAATTACGTATTTTCGCTTCAAGTAAGGAATACCAATGACGCCTAGAGGTTTGAAAAATACTATTGCAGAACTCAAAAATGGCCCCCAAATTTTCTCCAAAAAAGTCCCAAAATTTTTTCTTCTCTTGAGAAAAAACTCCACAAACTGTTAAAAGTGTAAATAAATTTTCATGGACACATTTTTTTCATCCTTCCTATCAAAATGTATCCACTAAACCGTGCTTATTTCATCCCTCCCCCTAACGAATATCTTGCGCTCATTTTTCAAAAGTATTAATGCAAAAAAAAAGTGAGGACTTCGGAGGCAAAAAAAATTTCTAAGAATTGATTTTTTAGAATTTTTTAAAATGGACCATTTCTTATGAGCATGATGCAAATCTTGAAAAGCTTCTTTTGAAGTAAGTAGGTAAAATGCTTTCATTTTTTTTGTTGTAAATTTGCAAAATATTTTTTTTTTGATTTCTTAAAAATTCCCCCTGAAACTTTCTCATTAAAAATTTTCCTGAAAAAAATCTCCTCGCAGAATGAAATTATTTTGAAGAAAAAATGACATGAATTTTTTATCCAAAAAAAAAATTTTAAAAAATACTTTTAATTTTTTGTATCACTTGAAAAAATGCTGGATATTTAAGGAGGGGGAGATGAAACAATTCTTGAATTTTTTTTCAATTTTAGCCTGAATAAAATTTCTTATTTTTTTGAAAGAAAAATTATTTTTCATTTTTTTTTAATTTCTAAAAAAATTACTTAGGTAATCAAAAAATAAATAGATAAAAAAATGCTTTATTTAAAAAAACACGCCAGTTGAAAAAAATTAAAGATTATTTCAAAAAATTGAGAATTTTCTCGTCACATAATTAAAAAACTAAAAAAAATACGTAGGTACTTATTAGGTATTCAAAAAAACTCAAGAAATTTTTATTTCAATTTTCCAAAAGAAATTGGAAAGTTATGCTCCTACAAAAAAATTTTCTTCAAAAAAATTGATAAATTTTCTCTCCAAGAATTGTTTTATCCCCCCCCCCCTCCTCGCTCAAAAAATACAGAATTTTTTTCAAATGATCCAAAGATTTTTATTCCAAAAAATTGAGAACTTCTTCGTCAAAAAATTAAAAAACCCAAAAAAAATATTATTCAAAAAAACTCAGGAAATTTTTATTTCAATTTTCAAAAGAATTTAAAAGTTATGCTCCTACAAAAAAATTTTTTCCAAAAAAAATTAAGAAATTTTTTCTTCAAGAATTGTTTATCTCCAACACCCCCCTCCCCCTACCAAAAAAATACAGAATTTTTTTCAAGTGATCCAAAGATTTTTATTCCAAAATATTAAGAATTTTTTCATAAAAAAATAAAAAAACTCAAAAAATTTTAATTTTCTTATCCAAAAAAATTTGAAATTTCTTTTCTAAAAATTTTCTATCCAATAATATTGAAAAATTATTTTTCTTTCCGAAAAATTGAAAGACTTTTCATTCCAAAAAATAAACAAATAAAATAGGTAATTGAGAATTACTTTACCAAGGTATTCCAAAAAACGAGATTTAAAAAAAATTAATTAAGTAGGTATAGGTATAATTTTTTTCAGAAAAAAATTTCATAAATTCTGTAAAATTATTTTTAAAAAATTGAGAAATTTTCTCTGCAATAAAATTGAAAATTTGAAAAAAAGGGGAAATTTCTCAACCTGGGTAATTGGGTATTCCAAAAAAAACGAGAATTTTTTTCTAGTGTTCTCAAAAATTAAAATTTTCTCATTCCAAAAAAATTGAGAAATTTTTTTTTCGAAAAAATGAGGAATACTATAGTACCTACGAAAAATTGAGAAATCTATCCTCCCATTTTTTTTTTTTTTAATTCAAAGAGAATTTTTTTTTCAAAGAAATTGAAAACATATTAAAAGATTTTTTATTCCAAAAAATCGAGAAAAAATACTTTTTCAAAAAAATATAAATTTTTCAAAGTTCAAAATATTTTTGCTCTCAAAAAATAAAATTTTTTATTCTGCAAAAAAGTAGATTTTTATATAAAAAATTGCTTCGAATTGATACTTTTGTCTATTAATTTTAATTTTGGCATATTTGAAATGATAAATATGTTGGGCCCACATCTTGGATTTAGAGACCCAATATGAAGAAGGTCCATATTGCGGCTGCAACACTGCAACATGTCTCTGGGCGCCTCTGAAGAATACTCGAGTCGAAGTAATTAAGAAGAAAATTATCTTATCAAAGTCGAGCAGATAGGTATTTCCTCGGCAACAATATACATAAATATCGGCCGAATTACCAATAAATGATCATTTTTATCGTTTTAATTTTACGCCAAAATTTGAAGGAAATGGATTAAATTTTTATTTAGCGTGATGAGAATGATGACGTACTGATAAGATAATGCGTTTAGCGTGATTTAATACGAGCATACAAAGTATACACATTTTATACGTAGACTAGGATGCTTCCTCATTCACGATGCGTACTATGCAGAAATCGCCCGTCACAAGGGAATCTTTCTCTACTGTCTAAATTCTCTACATCCGTTGGCGACATAATAAATTAATTAACATATAATTTAAATATAGGGTTTTCAACAGTTTCTATTTTCTTCTCATCTATTCGAGTATGTATATTGTATATACTATCGTACTAGACTGAACCAAAAACGAGCGGTTACAGGCGGATGTGCCATATGGCTTTGCAAATTTTGCAAACGTAAGCGTAATGCGAAACGTATCACCTCCGCATGGTTACCAACTTGAAGAAAATACGAATACTAGGCAAGGTTACATTTGCGGGGTGATTGACTCGCAGGTGTTAGCTTCTGTAAAATATTAACTGCCAAAAAATTATACGAAATTCCTCGCACGATTATTAGCGTATTAGCGAACATACGGTTTTGGTGGCATTTTTTTATTTGGTTTATTTTTAGAGGTATTTTACTTTACTTACGGTAATGACGACGGATGTTTTACGACCAGATATTTGAGTGCTCTTGGCGCCGAATTTGTTTGCCGTTTCGAATGGTTTAACAAGTTCTGAGAAATTTTAAGAGATGCGAAATTTACTCAGGTTTATGGTAATGAGCGTTTAACAATTGAGGCGTGATGTGAGGTAAATGAGAGAATTTTTTTAAATTAATATTTACCGAGTGTTTCTTTATTTTATGGTGTGAAAATATCAAATAAATTAAATGCATTTTAAACTTGAATTTTTCATATGATTATAGGTTATTTGCTTTTGCAGTGTTGATGTTTTATATTTCGTAATTTTTTTAACGTAATTTAAAATTTCCATCAAGATTCTCTGGCTTAGAAAACTTTTTTTGATTTTTTATCAAAAAAAAAAAATTAAATACATATCTACCTACTTCCTTTGAAAAAAAAAAAATAAATAAATAAAATAATTTTTACTGTGAATTTTTATCAAAATACATAATATCTACATACAGAAAACTTCAGATAATATACCTAAATTTATACTTTTGGTGAATTTTCTCTCAAGAGAATATTTTGCAAGTAGTCGTCAAAAAAAAATTTAAAACATTTTTATAATTTTTTTATTTTGAAGATAATTTTTTTCAACAGTTTTTGAAAAATCAACAAAATAAATTGGGATGGAGAGGGTATTTTTCGGGAAAAAAAGTATTGGCTCATGCATATCTACCCATTTTCAAAGGCCCTACTTCTTCATATTTTATTCTGGTCCCCGCTTTACTTCAAATATCTTAATTTTTTCAATTTTTCAGTTTTTCTGAATTTTTTCTGAATTTAAAATTTTCTGTTTTTTAGATTCTGTCAATTTTGTAAATATTTTTTTGTGTTCTTAATGCCTACAAATTTCTCATTTTTATGTGATTTTTCAATTTTTTCAAATATTCACTTTTGTCAATTTTCTAATTTTTCAATATTTCAATTATTGATACCTACTTTTTTTTTCAAATTTCACTGAAAACTTCAATTATTGACAATTTTCCTATTTTTCCTGATTTTTTAATTAGATACATATACTTACTGAAATCTGAATTTTTTAGGATTTTAAAATTTACTTAACCTAATTTTTGATATTTTTCATTTAAAAAAAAAAAAATTAAAATCCAATTTAAAAAACTTACTTTTGTATAATACTATGTACCAAATGCCTGACCTATTTAAATGGGAGAGGGCTTATGCTCCTATTACTCGTACATTTATTATTTGTGAGTGTGGATGAGAAAACGTGCCTAGTCAGGAAAAACATTTTTTTGGTAATGAAAGATTTAAACTTTGCAAGTCTGTATCTCCGTAATGCAAAATCTGATAACTTTGAAACTTTGTACAATCATTAAGGGGTCCTAGTGGAATATTCATTCCCCAACAATTTTGACCCCTCATGTTTACACAGCCTATTTCACAAGGGGGGCAATTTTGAGCAAAATCAGGGTTGCTAAAACTAAAAAAAAAAATGCCAAAAAATATTTTCAACCATGCTGATTACGAATATCATACTCATAATGTCAACTTTTTTGTGTTTCATGACGTTTTTGACCATTTTTAACAAATAATGTATATAAAACATGTAAAAAAGTTATTTTAAAAAATTATAATTTTTTTTTTTAATTTTTTAAAAAGTTTCAAAAATTGATTTTTTATTGGTTTCGGGTAAGTTTTGCCCCCTAAGAGGCTGAATATTGTTCCCAGGTCCATAAAACCATTTTTAACAGCAAAAAAAAAAAAAAAAAAAAAAAAATTGATTTTTGATTTTTATTGGTTTTGGACAAGTCTTGCCCCCTGGAGGGCTGAATATTGTTCGTAGCTCCATGAAACCAATTTTCAATGAAAGTACAGGTCGAAATTGATCAAAAACAACCAAAACCTCTAAATCTATTTTTTCCTGACCAGGCACGTTTTCTCATCCACACTCACATTTAAATAGATGAGCCATCTATTTGTCTCATTTTCACCCCTGCTAATAACGCGATTGGTGAAGAGATGGCTCAAAAATACCACTAAAATTGAATTTTGCATCCCAAAAAACATAGAAATCAATATCCAGCAAGTATTTTTATCAGTTTTTTCATCTAAAACTTTTATACCCCCTCAAGGGGGCAAATTGTGGATCCAAAACAAAAACTGATAAGAATACATGCTGCATATCGAAATCTATGTTTTCGAGCAAGCCAATTTCAATTCCGACATTGTTTTCACGATTAAGCCATTTGCGAGCTATTTCCGCCAACAAATTAGACAAACGATGCAAAACATCGTATAAAATACTACTCAAGTAGTACTTTTCCATCACAACGACACTTCAACACTGAAAATTTGTCATTAAAGCCCCACAAAATTAAAAAAAAAAATTTTGGACCTCCTCCAACGTTAAAAAATTGCCCTTCCCTTGCATAATCGTAACGTCGCAAAAAAATTTCATTGAGGTCGTGTCAGAAATAAGTATTTTTTCAAGTGCTCGTTATCCGGTGATCTGGGAAATAAAAATCTAGAAATCGAGCTCGCAAAACTGCTATTTTAAAAACACAATGTATGTACTTGACAAATTTTTACCAGTACCACACCTGTTGAATTTGAATCGGCGAAAATAAACAAAAAATTTAAATACACAGCAATTTTTTTTCGCGGGAAAGTTAATACGTACGCAATGGTGTCATTTTTCTCGTTAATAAATTTTCAACTTGGTTTGTTTACATATATTTAACAATATGGTCGAAAGTATGTCAACATGAGTGAAAACAGTCACGTTTTATGGAAGGAAAATTCATCACTGTGTATACTAATCGTAGTGAGACCCCCCCCCCCCCATTCGTAGCGTCGGATAAAAGTCACATTCGGCTATTTATGTAATCTGCTCAATCGATTAATTTCTTGGAATATACATATGTTGCTTTTTAAAGATTTTTTTAGAAGTCTGCATAAATAATTACGTAGAACCTTTCGCACGTATACCGTATGACTTTACATTGACCGAGCTGAAATATAGGTATACGACTTTGACCTATCATTTATCAACCCGAGACAAAAATTAATTAAACCACGATTATTCAAAATAAAAATACACCATTGCATTTGTGAAATGCTTCAACACACGATATCGCCCTAGGTACATCTACATAGATAGAGAAAAAAAATTCAAAACACCGTGAAGAATAAACTAAATTGGAAATTCGCCTAATATACCTTTCTTAACTAATGACCATCATACGAGACCCCAAAAATCATGTATACAACAACTATGCCAAAAATTTCTCGTATTTATCATTTCGACGTTCTAGAAGATAATCATTTAATTTCATGTACGCGCAAATTCACAAAACAGAAATTTTCAATGTCAAAAGTATACTAATTGAAGACCAAAAGGGTCATTATTACTAGCGCTAAAAATAATAAATATATGCGGTACCACATCCACAGTCCACAGCGGGTGCCCAAGAAGGTGGAATTTTTTTTCCAACTCATTTATAACGCTTATACGTCTTGTACCAAAGTATAGGTACAAGTACGTACAATGCACTGCCAATCTTCGGATGATGGAAAATTTTACCATGAATTTTTCAATTTCACGCATCGTCGAAGATCGAACGACGAGACGCATCCTTCGATTACGTCAATTTCTTAATAACTCGTCTGACTCAGATATTTTCCATACAATAGAGCGAAAAGCCTCAATATTTTGACACCGTCTCTCGTAATTGACTTTTTGGCAATATTACCAACTTGTCAAAAAATTAAGGTTAAGGTTTGCTGTTTCTTCTTTCACGTGGTACGGCGTGTCGCGTTCGTTTTATTGGCAAAACTCGACTTTATTCCTAACGACGCGACAACTAAGTAGATTCGTATTATCAAATTCGTCTTTCTTTTCTTTTTCTTTTTTTACGTTATCGCAACAGATGTTGTTTTAATAAGCCGAAGGTAGACAGGGTACGAGAACGATGACGTTTCGGTAAATAGGAATTAATAATTACCAAAGGTGGGTATCAACTTCGTACTTCCTTTCTTATCAATATTTATGGCCTCTTAAGCCGAATTTTTTTCACCAACTGATGAGGAAGCCGACATCGCGTCGCGTTTGTAAATCAGTGAAGTGCTTTTAGTACAAACGAAAGAGATAGAAGCACTAGTTTTTAATTAAAAGTTAGTATAAGATTGATTAAAAGGATCGTAGTAAGACTTTATTAAGGCAAACTAAGGAACGAGGCGGTCTTGAAGACGATATTCCAAAAAAGATGAAAAATTTACTCTCTTGAAAAGAATTAAATTATTTCATTATGTTTTATATCCTTTTTCATAAGGAGGGGTGGGGGGGGCGCCTTTACAATTTTCTGTTCAATGCATAGGAAATCCTCTCGTTAAATAATAGACCAGACTATACTCAATAAAAAACATTCTGAGGAAAATCCTCGTGGGTTGCATAGTTTTTCTAGAAACCGGGCATTAAGAAAAAGTCGTGTTTTCCCTCAATTTTGACGTTTAAAATAAAATTTTTCATTTTCCAAAAAATCTATCAATATTTTTTGCAAAATGACATCATCAAAATGCAATCTGAATATAACTTTTCTTTTTTAAAAACTCCATGCATTTTATTTTTCAAAAATCAAAAATTAATATTTTCTGTAAAAAAAAAGGAAATGATTTTTGTTTCCAATTTTTCCACAATACGTATCTACTTCAGATCGAAAAAAATCAAAAATGCGTCATATAAAAAAGTCTTGAAAAATTCCGCTTGTCAACGCTATCCATTAAACAATTTTTTTTTTATGTAGCCCCCCCCCCCCCTTAATTGAAAGGAACTATTTCAAAAATTTCCCTAAAAAAGCTCAAAAAACAATTTATTTTTATTGACAAAAAAGCTCTTAAAATTTAAAAAAAATAATATTACAAAATTATTCTGATAAAAAATTAAATTGAAAATTTGACAGAGAATCTGGAATAGGAGATTTCAAAATTTTTAAAAATAAAAACAAAAATCCCACCATTTTTTTTTTATACGTATACAAAATATTTTCTAAAAAATTTTGAGTTTTGATATTTTAAAATTATTTTGAAAATAATTCAAAAATTCCATCAACTTAGTCTTTAAATTAAGAGAAGTTATTTCAAAATTTTGAAAAAAAATCCAAAATTCATTTTGAAAAAAAAAATTAACCAAAAATAAATATTCGAATACATACCCAGTTAAAAAACTAAAAAATCCAATGAAAATTAAAAAAAAAAAAATATGTGAGTGTGGATGGGAAAAGGGACCTAAGCAGGAAAAACGTTTTTTTTTTGGTAATGAATGTTAACTTTGCAAGTCTTTAAGTATCTCCGTAATAATAACTGATAACTTTGAAACTTTGTACAATCATTGAGGGGTCCTAGTGGAATATTAATTTCCTCATAATTTTTACCTCTCTTCTTTATGGTCTATTTCACAAAAAAGGACGATTTTAAGCGAAATCAGGGTTGCCGAAACTAAAAAAAAAATGCCAAAAAATATTTTCATCATGCTGATTACGAATATCATACTCATAATGTCAATTTTTTTGTGTTTCATGACGTTCTCGACCATTTTAACAAAAAAAAAATAAAATAAATACCTAATAAAAAAATAAAACATAAAACATAAAATTTTTTTTTTTTTTTTAATTTAAAAAATTGAAAAAAAATTTTTTTTGAACCCTCTTGGAGGCTGAATATTGTTCCTAGGGCCATAAAACCATTTTAAATAGATTTTTTTTTAAGATTAAAAAAAATTGATTTTTGATTTTTTTTTTTTTTTTTTTTTTTAATTTTGGGTAAGTCTTGTCCTCTGGAAGGCTGAATATTGCTCCTAGGACCATGAAACCATTTTTAAATGAAAGTACAGGTCGAAATTAAAAATCATATTTTTATTTTATTTTTTGAAACTCGAAGGAAATGTTTTGAAAATTTTCTAAAAAAATTTCAAAAAAAACAAAACATTTTTAGGTTCAAGTTTTCAAAAAAGATTTACGAAAAGTCTTCTGAAAAATTTTTGAAGTCGAAATATTTCATAATTTTGAATAAAAATGAATATACTGAAAATATCGAAAATTACAAGTGAAAGTTTGAAAAAAATCTCGAATAGGTAATTAAAGGTTTTATGCATCTCGTATTCTTATCAATTTTTATTTTTTATCCACCTTTGGCCCTCTTCAAGGGGCTGTCTGCCAGAAATAAAAAATTTATAAAAATACGTGGGATTTATCGATTTCTACGTTTTTTACGTCGGGAAATTCAATCCTGGTGGTATTTTTGAGCTAACTCCTTACCAATCGTTTTAATAAAGTGTTTTCCCATCAGGTTTTTTTTCATCTTCGACGTTATAATTGCCTGGATGATTTTTTCTTCGGAAAATGAATTCGAATTTCGCTGATACGTGTTCGTTTATTTTTAAAATTCGATTTTTATTTTCTCCAATTTATCGCCCGAAGATATTTCGTGACCAGAATTAAATTCAGACGGTGTAAAAAAAATTGCAAAAAATTCTCAACTCCATTTTTCATTTTATACGACATGCCAATAACGAAGAAAACAATACCCTCTGGGTATAAAAAATCTTTACGAGTGGCGTAAAAATAATTTACAATTTTTTTAAGTCTCAGTACTATTTCGATACTTTAAAAAATTATACAACTCTGTCAAAAAATTCTCAATCTCGTCTTTCATCGAAAAATTGAACGATGAATGGACGTTGAACCGTTGCCATGTAAAATGATCCAGCCATATGGCGAATTGTCTCTTTGGGAAAAAATACTCGCCTTGTCAATAACCTGAACTTGAAAATAATGAAATTTTTTAAAAACCACGTACCTAGTCGTGAAAAATTTAATAAAGTTTCACGTAGGCCTATCTTTAAACTGAACTACTTCTTTTTTGTTGCCAAATTTATAACGACAAAATTAACCTTGCATCTTGAAAAGAAGAAAATTGTAAAAATGATGGCCATTTTTAGTACAAACGAATAACAATGGTTCAACTTTTGGTTTGTTTTGTTTTTGCGGAAATATTTATAAACGGCGTCGACGAATTTATAGATTTCCTCATTGAAACAGTGTCGCTGGCGAATTGTGGTCATACAGAGATGTCTGTAACGTATCTCGGTTTCCTTATTATTGTCTTCCTGTATTCCTCCAACGGATGTAAACTAATTCTTGACAATTACGAAAATTTAAAAACGTACCTACGAGCTATTAAAAGAAATTGAAAAATGTTCACTTTTACACCATCTACGAATAGTCGAACTGAACTTTAACCTTTGGCTAATTTAGAAGTGATGATCGAAAAATAATAATGGTACTAATTTGTCGAGGCAATGTTACCACAATACGACGAATGCATAAAATTAAAGAAATATAAATTGGCAAAATTCAAGGTCACTGAGGAGTAATTTTGCTATAATGGGCGTTATTCTCTGTATACTTATAATAAAATTGCATAGTTCGAGACCTCTTATTAATTATAAACTCGATGCAATTCGCTCGTTTATAATCAGTCTCCCGTTGCGCTCAATTTGATTTATATTTAAGTATACGATCGATCAATTTTGCTCAACTTCAATTATACGTTGATTTCACCAAGTCCAGTACTACATAAATAGGTATTTGATATTCAAAACTGGAGAGGAGGGAAGGGTCTAATCGAAATTTTTATTATAACAAAAATTATTCCTAGAACTTTGGGCTACAACTTTTGTTTGAAATTTTTTTCAATTGAACCACTCTTTCTCTATTGATTTCACATAACACTCCGAAGATAGTAATTTAAAAATTAGAGGAGGCAGGGGAAGGGCCCAATTGAAAAAATTTTCAAACAAAAGTTGTAGTTTGGAGTTTTAGGAATAATTTTGGTTATAATGAAAATTTCGATTGGACCCGTCCCTCCTCACTAATTTCGTATTATGTAACTTATTAAAAATGCATTATCAAAAACAGGGGGAAAGTAAAGGGCCCGATTGAAAAAATTTTCAACAAAAGTTGTAGCTTGAAGTTCTAGGAATAATTTTGTTTATAACAAAAATGTTGATTGGACCCCTCCCTCTCCACCAATTTTGAAAAATTAAACTTATTCAAAATACGTGATCAAAAACAGGGCGAGGTAAGGGGTCCAATTGAAAAAAATTTCAAACAAAAGTTGTAGCTTGAAGTTCAGGGAATGATTTTGGTTATAACAAAAATTTCGATCGGACCCCTCCCTCCCCTTCAATTTTGAAAAATACAACTTATTCAAAATGCATTATCAAAAACAGGGGGAAGTAAGGGATCCAATTGAAAAAATTTTCAAACAAAAGTTGTAGCTTGAAGTTCTAGGAATAATTTTGGTTATAACAAAAATCTCGATTGAACCCCTCCCTCCCCTCCAATTTTGAATATCAAGTATTTATGTAGTACTGGACTTGATAAAATCAACGTAGGTACTCGTAAAATTGAAGGTGCATGAGCAAATGAGCCCCAATCGTTTTAAGAATATATTAATATTACGTCGAAGGAGCTTGGATTTTAATCGAATTTTTCTTTTTTTGAATTTTTTCAGCATGTGTTGGAGCTCGGCATTTCGTCACTTTTATGCTATTCTTGGGTATGGCGAATGCCTACATCATGCGAACCAACATGTCGATCGCCATCGTAGCCATGGTCAACCATACAGCACTACCCAGAGACGAGAACATACCAGTTGATTTTAACGAATGTCCCGGATCACCGAACATGTCCCATCGAGTAAGTACCGGCCACGAGACCGCAGCGCAGGAGTTGGCATGTTTTTGCTTACGTTTGCATACCTACACATATAATTTTTCACAGGTTGTGCACAAAGATGGCAACTTCACATGGGACTCGTTAGACCAAAGCACTATTTTATCAGCGTTTTTCTACGGTTACGTCGTGACCCAAATTCCATTTGGAATTTTATCCAAAAAATACGGCGCTAAACATTTTTTAGGCTATGGTATGCTTATTAATTCAGTTTTCGGTTTTTTAGTTCCTATCGCCGCCAACTATAATTTCTGGGCGTTGGTCGCTGTTAGATTTATTCAAGGATTAGGCGAAGTGAGTATCGTGTGCGAAAGTTCGCCCTTGGCTGGCGCTGGCGATGTACTAGTAAATACCGAATAAGGACTATTGTCGTTTGTTTTCAGGGTCCCATTGTTCCTTGTACTCATGCTATATTAGCTAAATGGATACCTCCGAATGAACGTAGTCGAATGGGCGCGTTCGTTTATGCGGGTAAGTCGATCGGAGTCGAAATTACCTGGTGTGTTTTGCGAGTATGCAATGGTGTACACGCGAAAGTATTACGAGTTGTTTTATCGATGTTTATAAGGCGTTTAAAATTTTATGATGAGAAGATTAACTTTGAGAATTTTTTTGAGAGAGCTTTTATTAAACTTTTTTTTCAAAAGAAATTCTTCTCGTGACTGAAGATATTTTCTCGAGAGAATTTTTTTTCTCGTTAAAAAAGTATTCTGTCTACAATTAATTCAATAATTTTTTTCTTCAACGAGGATTTTTTCGCCAGTGGCTCAGGTACAACCTAGTTTTTTCAACAAAAAAAAAAAAAACTGAATTTTCTCAGAATTTTTTTTGAAGTGAAAAAAATTAAGGAAACAAATTCTCATTGGGGTCGGTTGTCTTATTTTTTGTTTGTAGAGAAAACTAATCTCAATTTTTTGCCTGTTTTTTTTTTTTTTTTTTTGGAAAATAAATTTTTTTAGAGTACCTATCTACAAATACTTTTCAAATTTTTGCAGAAATAAAATTATGAATTTCCTTTGAATTAAGTGCCTGTCTTGATTGTTTTGAAATCAACGTAAAATAAAAAGTTCTCATTTTTTGAAATGAAAAAAAAAAATAAAAAAATAAAAAATAGGTAGGTATAGTACCGAGTTGAATTTTAAAAATTCTTTCAAATTTTTTGAGGGAAATTTTTTAATTTTTTTTTAGAAAATTTTCAATATTCTTTTTTTTTTTGAAAAAAATCCCAAAGTTTTTTTGGGAACTGGAAATTTTTTAATTTTTTGGTGAACAAAAATCTCTCAATTCCTCCAGAGAATTTTTTTTGAATTTTCTGGAAATACAAAACAATTATTGGGTGTTAATTAATGACATTATTTTGTATTTCAAGAGACGTTTTTACTCCGAAAGAAAATTGTGGGATAGGGAAAAAACCTTTTAGTTGTTAGGTAGTTTTTTTAAAGAAAGAAATTTTTTATTTATGGCAGAAAAAAATCTATGATTTTTTTAAAACAAGCATAATTTTCTGTCTAGAGTTTTTTTTGGATAATGTGGTGTTTCTTTTCTAATTTTTCTGTTTCAAGTTTTTTTGGACAATGTGGGATTGAAATTATTTTGGAAAATTTTTTTCAATTCGGAAAAAAATCATTTTTGAAATAAGGAAACCTCTCGGGGTTTTCCGGGAGAAGAAAAACCATTCTCACATTCAACATCATTTTAAAGTAAAATTTCAACTGATAGTTTTTTCTTATTGCTAGGTACCTATACCTAGTTACTTTTTTTTTTTAATTTATAAGATTTTTTTGGAAAAAAAATTTCCAAAGAATTTATTTTCTCAAAAAAACTTCTTTCTGAGAGTACATTTTAAATTTTTTTTTCAATTCCCGTGTTCTTTTTAAAAATTTGTTTTTTTTTAAATTCGCAGAAATTTTTTTTTTGGAAATTTCCTTTAAAAAAATTTTAAAATGTTTTCAAAAAATTAGCAAAACTATTTTTCTTCACAAAACTGCATTTAGAAACAATGCCTCAAAAAATAATATACTTACCTACAATAAATTTGTTAGGAATTGAGAAAAAATCTGAAATGTTGTTTTAGCATTTTTTTACAAAAAAATCTAGGTAGGTACTAGGTAGGTATTGAAAAATTTTTTGGAGAAAAATTTTCAAGTTCTCGCCAAAAATTTTGGAAAATGTTTCGCAGAAAGGCAAAACTTGGAAATTTCCAGCGATTAATACAAAAATTCCGTCAAAAAATTGGCTTGAAATTTTTTTTTGAAAAAAAATCAAAATTTTTTCCAAAAAATGTTTTAAAAGATATTGTTTAACATAAAATTTTTTTGATGAAATTTTCAAAGGACGATTTTCTTGGAATATCATTATTTGAAAGGTAATTCGCAGAAAGGAAAAATACCTCCTATAATTAAAATATTCCTAAAATGGATGAATTCAGAAATCATTGAAAAAAAAAATGTTTTTAATTAAAAATTACCGTTAAATTTTTCTGGAATAAATCAAAAATATTTTCAAAATTGTTTCCTGAAATGAATTCAAAACCACTTTACAAAAATAAAAACCCAATATTTTCTGAAAAAATGCAAAAAATCTTCCAAAAATTTTTGATTTTTTTTTTCAGAATAACTCAGCAATTTAATTTTTTTTCAAACTAATTCAAAAATCCTTTCAAAATTTTTAATTTTTTTAGGTGAGGTATAGGTATATAAAAATTTCTATTTAGAAAATTTTTTGGGAAAAATTCAAAAATGCTTGCCAAAAATTTTTTGGAAAGTAATTCTCAGATTGAAAAAATTTCAAAATTTTGCCTAAAATAAATCCGAAAATTCTTTCTAAATAATGAGAAATAAATATTTTCTCACAAAGAATTTCCTTTTAAAAAAAATTCCTGAAAAAGTGCAAAAAAACTTTGGAAAATGCTCAAAAAATGTTTTTACAAAATGTTCTCCTGATTTTTTTTTTGAAAAAAAATTCTTTCTTTTTTAGAAGGAATTTGCAGGCAAGGAAAAATTTTGAAAATTTTTTTAAAAATAATTTCCAAAATACCATTAAAAATTTCAATTTTTTCTTTAAATAAAGTAAAGTAAAGTTTATTTATGAAATGACAATAATATTGAACGGTCCTCCTATGCCTTAAAAAAACTAATGCACAACTAATTTCGTTAATTTTTCAGGAGCACAATTTGGCACAGTCTTAGCTATGCCAATCAGTGGTTTCTTATCAGTATACGGATTCGCCGGAGGTTGGCCATCCATATTTTACGTTTTCGGATTAGCAGGCACAATATGGTCGATACTTTTTCTCCTTTATGTCTACAACGATCCGGATTCTCATCCTAAAATCAAAGAAGACGAGAAAAAATATATCGTTACATCGGTCTGGGGTGCTGCTGGAGTATCGGTAAGAATATCTCGATCTTTGACCTTACAACTTGTACGTAGTTTATTATTTCCCATGAGTGAATTTCACACCCTACGATCTACGAAGTATCAAAGGAAGAGGTAATAAGTATAAATACACAATAGAGACGTCATTGAAAAAAGCTCGACTGCCAAAACGTTGGCCAACGTTTTTTTAAAGGTATATTTTCGAGTTGTGTTTCAATTTGCGAGCGTTTTTTTTTTAAGAAAAAAATTCGCCCCGCCAGTTGGCTTCGGCATTATAAAATTTTTCGAATATATTTTATACGTAAACAAAATTTTAAAAATTTATTCACAAAGCTCACGCGACCAATTTGATTATGACGTGCACGTGTTTTAGCGTTCATACGCGCAGAGTCGTCTAAATGTAAAGAAAAATTAGAAAAAATTAAAAATCGATCGTTATTAATACTCTTTATGGTTTCTTAAAATATAGTTTTTCTCTATTTTCGACTCGGGCTAGGAAATGGAATTTTCATACACAATGAAGAATCATTTACATAGTTACCGATATTTATGTTGTTGGCAACGAAACTTCGTTCTTTTTCGAATTGAACTTGAATTATATCTATTGTAGCTAGTGTATAATTTTGTACCGAATTATAATTATTTCGTGTTTATTCAAGCCATTTTGTTTGTTTTCGCAGGATCAAAACATTCCATGGAAAAAAATCGTACTTTCTAGTGCATTTTGGGCTATATTGGTAGCTCATATGGCTCAAAATTACGGTTACGAAACGTTGCTAACGCAGTTACCCACGTTCATGCAACAGATTCTGCACTTCGACATCAAATCTGTAAATCATTATTTATTCCTTATCACTTGAGGTCTATATAACAAGTTACCTGTACATTTTACAAATTTAAATTTAAACGTAAATTTGAGCAATTTTGTCGATTTAATTAATTTGTTTTTTTTACAGCGTAGTTTTAAACGGTCTTAGTTTTTTTAAATGAAAAAATTGGGGGTGTGGGTTATTTCGAATTTCGAATTTTTTTTATTCAAATAAAACTTAGGGGCGAGGACCTCAAAGTTCTGTTAAAATATAATACGATAATACGATTACCTAGATTTTATTATACTAGCAATACTTACATTTTTTCAAAAATTTTAATATTTGTGTGGAGCTAGATTTTTAATGAGGTTTTGCATTTTTCTATATTTCAGAATGGTATTAACTCATCTCTGCCGTACTTGGCGATGTGGCTGTTTTCGATGGTTGCTAGTTTTCTAGCAGATGCAATGATTACTTCGAAGAAGTTCTCGATTACCACTACTCGTAAGCTTATTAACGCGATAGGTCAGTATTTTTCTACCCTAATGAAAGAGCTGAAATCGATTTATCGTTCGTTGCAATTATTGTGAACCCTTTTATGGGGAGCCACTCCTCCAAATTAACTAACTGTTGAAAAAAATTATGCTTATTTACTACAATACACGTCATTCCTCGAGGGAATCTTGAAAATGTGCGGTTTTTAAATTTTTGAAAAAATGAACGGCTGAAAATTAACGAGAAATTTTAATTACTTTTCAACAACCATAGTAAATCGTGTTCATTTTAAAATTCAAAAAAAAAGTTCTAAACGAGCAGAATAAAATTCTCGAATAATTTTTTTCTCAAATTTGTAATTGTCTGTGTACCCAGACCCTCATTAAAGCGTTATTTAACGCTTATCTCGTTAATTAAAAATTTCACTATAAAAATAGCAATAATCGAGAACGTTCCTCATTAAAGTTTTCACTAATAAGGTCGTTAACATTTTTCAAAAAAAAAAAAAAAAAAAAACTTGTTTCCCGAGTTGAAAAATTGCAAATTTCTATTCTCGACTCAATCAATTGCAATTTTCGTACCTATTGAAAAAAAGAAATACCCGATACACGAGCTGAAATTTTTCTTTTCACTTTTCTCTGAAAGTAATATAACGAATTATGTAATTTAAACAAATGTTAGCTTTAAAATCAAATTCTAAAATAATCAGTAATCACTGATTTCCCAAATGAATACTGGTTTGAGCATGGTTTGGGAAGATTGAAACAATTCGAGTAAAAACAATTTAGGAGGAAATTTGTAGTGTTTTTCCAATTTAAAAAAAAAAGTTAGATGATGAATAATTTTCAACTAACTCGAGACAGCCTTAAAAAACTTGAAATTTCATCATTTTTTTTGCCCTTTGAAATTCCCCAATTGGATTCTCGATTATTTTTCGAATATTTTTTAAATTCTATTCGCATGAGCTTTTTCAAAAAAGTTCTAACCTAATTCCAGAATTGTTTGAGATATATTTTTCAAATATTTAAATTCTGGGTTTTTTAAGGTTTTTTTTTTTTTTTTTTTTTTCTCCAAAAAAAGTAGGTATGTTTTGAATTTAAAGTTTTTTTTTTTTTTTTAAATTGCAATTTTGAAGAAACGAATTTCAAAATGTTGCAATAGACGTTCAAAAAAATTTTCACTTCAATGTTCTTTTCAAAAAATTGAAAAAATTTCAGAATTTTTCAATAAAAAAAATTCTTGGGGAATAATTTTAATATCCACCTATATTTTATGAGAAAGTAAATCATGAGTTCGTTTTAAAAAAAATATTTAAATAAAAAATGTGTGTTTTTTCAATTACCACTTCGAAGAAATGAATGAGAAAAATATTTCAAATATACTGCAATGTACTGGAGATGGGAGGGGGTCAAATAGTTTTCGTTAATGGCATTTAAATTTTTTCAATGAAATGGTGAAAAAATAATCCATTAAAAACTAATTCTTGATAAAAATGAAGAAAAATATTCAAATTATAAAAAAATTAGGAATACCTACAATATTTTATATATTTTTATTATTATTATTTTTTATTAATTGAATATATATTTTGCCACTTGTCACGTTCAAAAAAATACCCACTTCTTATTTATCTTGAAAAATAAAAGGAAACTAGGTACCTTTTTTAAATGCTCAAAAATTATTTAATTAGGTAATTAAAAAATTTTACCTAATAAGAACAATAATTATTTCATTATCAATTTTCGATTGAATTTTTCAAAAATTCTTTGTTGATGATATGAAAAAGTGAACAAATTATTCATTTTAAAAATGTCGTAGGAAAAATATTCGAATTTAAAATTAAAATTAAATTTTTGAAAACACGTTAAATAATTTTTCATTAATTGAAAGTTTTAATTTCATGAAATTAATTTTTTAAATAACATACTTACTTAGAAATTATTTAAATAATATTTTTTATGTCATTTTTTTTAAATTCATATTTAATAAAAAAAAAATTAAAAATAAATACCTAAAGTTTTAACAAACAAGCCGAATAATTTTTTGTAAGTTTGTAAATTTTTGTTTTAAGTAAATTTTTATTTCTAAAGAAGTAGGTAAGTAAATGTTGAAAAAAGATTTAAATTTAAAAAAAAAATTCACCATCACTTTCTAAAGAAAATTTTCAAGAATTCTTCGTTAATAATTTTTCAATTTTTTTTATGAAAAAGTGAAAATCTGATTCATTTGAAGAAGGAAATTTTTGAATAAAGGATAAAAAAGTTTTCAAATTAAAAAAAAAAAAAGAAACACGTTTTATTTAACGTTGTTTTTCCAAATTTTCATTTTTAAGAAATGAACAAAAAAATGTCCAAAAAATAATTTAATTATTTAAAAAAAAAAAGATTTATTGTTAGTTTTCTACAAAAATTTTCGATAATTGTTTGTAGGTAATCATGTGGAAACTGAAAATTTTCGAAACACCAAAATATAGTTTTTTTTTAAATTAGCATTTTTTTTTTATCAACAACTAATTACAATGAATAATTTTTTTTCTTCTGATGTTTAAAAGAGCCATTTACGCACCTATTTAATTTTTTAAAAAATCATTATCAAATTTTAATGAAAATTTTCAAAAACTATTTGAATTTTTTTTATAAAAAAATAAAAACATGGTTCATTTAAAAAAATTAATTTTTTGAAACCACTGAAAAAATGGATAGGTATCCAAATTGGGAATAAACTTGTAAAATTAATTTTTTTTGATAAAATGTGTTTTTTTTTTTCAACTGATGAATAAATTCCTCCATTTAAAAAAATTAAAATTCAATTATTGAATTTGGAGTAACTCAAAATTTCAAATCCACCAAAAATCACCTTCATCGGATTCAGAATCATTCGTTCGAAGATTTTGTTCCTATGATTTTGATTTTCTTCTTAAATTTTAATTCTGGTTCAACAATAATTAGTATCAATGAATCGATTTCTTATCCTAAAAATCGACCAACACTTGAATCGAAAATACACATAATCTAACATATTTTGAAATTTTTACAGGGCAATACGGTCCAGCTATCGCTTTAATTTTAGCATCGTACACCGGTTGCAACCCTTACCTGACGGTAGGTCTGCTCACCATCGGTATGGGCTTGAACGGAGCCATATACTCTGGATTCAAAGTCAACCATCTCGATATATCGCCGAGATTTGCCGGAATCCTCATGAGCTTTACCAACTGTCTGGCCAACTTTTCCGGCCTGATTGCGCCTCCTGTCGCTGGTTTAATTATAAACAAACGGGTGAGTTGAGGGTCAATATGCAGAATGTTTCTCGAATGATTCTGGAAAATCCACAGGATGAATATAGGCAACTCATAAGAAACAAAAATTTTATATATAGTTGAATGCATAATATGATAGGTACCTATCTTAAAAATTGAAGGGACAGAAGAGAATAAAATTGAGAAAATGAAATCTAAAAAGGAAATTTTTCATACTTGATATTTTTTGTCTATGTTTGAAAATGAAGGTGCTACAGAGCTCTAAGCCCTGGAAAAACTGGTTTTCTAATTTTCAAGCTTTCGTAGTGCCTTCATTTTCAAAGATAGGCAACTATTTTCCTTCGCCCCTTCAATTTTTGAGATAGGCACATGTAGTATGAATTTTTTTTTGTTTTTTATGAGCTGTCTATTCACTTTATGATTTTTTCCTACATCACTCTAGAAACACCCTGTAGTTTGATTCCGGATCAACTTATTAAAATTAAAAAAAAAATTATATGCAAACTAAAATGATCAATTTTTTGCCAATTTTTAGCCTACTCAAGCAGCTTGGCAAATTGTATTCTTCATCGCTGCCGGCGTTTATATCGTTGGAGCAACAGTATACGTGATATTCGCATCGGGTGTCCGACAACCGTGGGACGATAATCGACTAATAAATCAAAGCAAAACTAGAAGAAAACCAGAGAACGGTTCGGCCGGAGAGAACGGAACTACGAACGGGCCAAAGAACGTATACGGTGTTACGAATGGTATTTTCGACGAAACCTCCAAACATTGATACCGCGATTGTATCGTCTAGGGATGTGCAAAGGCCTAATTTTTTTCTGAGGCCGAGTTTTTTATGTTTTGTAAATTATTCTCCTTTTTTTTTCTGTCTGTTTTATTCGATTTTTTTCTTTTTAGAGACTATTTGAAGTCGAACAAAAAAAATGAGATTCTATTAGAATTGTTTTACGTATTGGATAATTTACCTAGTACCTACATAATTTATTGTTTTTACGTTGGTTAACTTAAAAATGTGTAATTTTAATCATGTCTCAGTATCCCGAATGAATAAAAATGATTTTTCATTGAAGGTTGTATACGTGCTCGGCGCATTAGGCGCAGGTATCCGGTTAAGTCTTCCATTAGTGTTTAAGAGAGATGTATTATAATCCGAACACATACCCCCATTTTTATTTCGACCCCCCACCCCCATTTATTAAATAAGAAATTTACTTACCTGTGTGTATACTATTTTTGACAATAAAATTTTCAACACGTAGAATACCTATCGAACGATGATGATTGTTTTCGTAAAACAGGTAAGTATAGGTATTGTATGCTGCAGATTAGGTACTCGAAGTGTGATATCGTTGTTATTTATTTATTTCTTTTTGTTCTTGTGTTGTTTCTTTTCTCTTCTTCTTTTTTTTTCATTGTACAATTTATTTGAATCTTGATACGATGGTTTGAATTATAATTTTTATTGTATCGAGAGCATCACTTCGAGCTTATTCGAATGGAAAAATTTCCCAGTCACATTTTTTAGTTTCAGACTCGTACGAGTTTTTTTATTTTTTTTTACTTCGTAAAAGTATTATCGAATGAGGGAATGACGTTATGATACAAATTCGACGTATTTTTTTTTTTTTTTTTTTTTTAACATTCACGTATCTACCTATAAAAGAAACAGAGATATTAATGTAATAATTTATTTCCTCTTTTGTATTATTTATTAAAATTGTTTCTCTTTTTTTCATTTTGTATTTTTGAATAAATTTTGCTCAGTTGAATGTTTTATTGTATTCTACGTTGATGGTTTCAAATCGAAGAAAAAATATTGGTAATTCGAAACGATTGATCGGATTGATCGTTTATATGTATAGTTGGTGCATCAATCGACGACTGCAGATGCATTTGTTGCATTTATTACGTGGCTGACACTTGTGCACACTACACACACCAATATTTTATTGGTGCTTTGTGTTCGCGGTGCAAAAAATAGTACATGGAACTGTAAACTTTGCGCGCATTTATTTACATTTATGTTCAAGAGTTAATCATTAGATATACAGCGAGGCACATGTTGAATTTACATGAGTGGTTCAAGTTCAATATTAAATTTATTAAAAGATAATACAACGCGTCAATATCTAATATCCATACAATTGATATCGTATTAATAAAGACAGATAGCCGAGCTATAAAGACGTGATTTATTTATTTTACACCTTTTTTGTCTGGTATTAAAATTTAACGTAAGATGGATTATCGTCGAGAAGCGAACGAAGGTGCTTTATATTTTTGTTAAATTCTGGAATATTATTGTTAGTTTTTTTTTTTTGTTTTTTTTTTTGAAAATTCAAAGTTGAAAATTTTTAATTTTTTTTTCAACTTTTTCGATTTTATGAAATCTTGATACAATTATTATGTACACAATCATGAAAAAAAATTACAAATGACCAAATTTGATATTTTTTGGAATATCATCAAGTTTCTCTCCTTGAATCGCCAACTTTCAAAAAAAAAAAAAAATTATTGAAAATTTTTACACTTTTAAAATTTTGTGTTCCAAGCTGGTTTCAACTAGAAAAAGGTTTTAAAAAAATCAATAATATTGATTTTTTAAAACTGCTATTTTGAAGAGATAAATAATGAAAAAACATTCAAAAAAATTCAACTCATTTAAAAAAAAAATCTATGAAAACTTTTGAAAATTCTTCGTTAATGATTTGAAAAATTGTTCATGAAATTGAAGAAATGATTTTAAAAAATCATAAAATATTCTAATGAAAAAAAAGAAAGAAAAAAACCTAAAAACATTCTGGAAATACTAAATACTTTTTGTGTAACTTTCTTAAAATATGAACAAAATCATCCATTTATAATTTTTTTGTAATTTGAAAAACAATTGGATTACTTTTTCGAAAAAGTTAAAAAAATTTCAAACAATTTTCAAAGAAGAATTTTAAAATATTTTTGAATTTTCGAAAAAAAAATTTAGATAAGTAGCAAGTACCTATCAATTTAAACATTTTTACGAAAATTAAAAACAAAAAACATACACCTAGTTAATTCAATAAAAAATCCTTTTTATTTTTTTTTAAGAAAAAGAATTAAAAATGTTTAGAAAATAATTTTATTTATTTATTCTTTTAAATTGAAAAAATTTTCAATTAAAATTTTCAAAAATTCTTCGTTGATAACTTTAAAATAAAAAATTGAAAAAACACAAAGGATATACCTTTGTAGTTACCAATTTTAAGAAATTAGTAGAAATTTTCAATTTTTGTTTTATTTAATTGTTTTGAATAATTTTTTACAGTGATTATTGATTAATGATCTTTAACATTATTATCAACGTAATTTTTTGAAAACGTTATTGGAACCTATTTTTTTCAATTTTCATAAAAACATTTAAATTATGAACGACGAATTTTCGAAAATTTTCATAAGAGATTAGGCCCAAGTATCAAATTTTTTCAATTGTTTTGGAAATGGCATGTTTTTTTCAATAAATAATTTTCCAATTACAGAGATAACTTGAAAATTTTTATTCAAAATTTGTTATGAAATTTTTCCAATTTCCTTGAAAATGAAATGATTTTTTTTTCTTATTTTTCTAATTCATTCTAATAGTTAATTATAATTATGGGTAGGTTTGTTCATTTTACCAAAAAAGTTGTTTAAAAAATGAGTACTTAGGTATTTAGTTTTTCCATACGCTTTTTATTCATTTATAAAAAAATTAGGAAACTTCATACCTAGATTAGATAATCGATATTTTCTATGAAATTCAAAAAAATATAAAAAAATCATTTTTAATATAATTAAAATCTTGAAATTGAAAAGATGTAAAAAGCTTCTGAAAACATGTAATAATTTTTTAAATGGTCTCTTTTTGAATCGTCATAGATAATATTTTGAAAAAAAATACCTAAAATGAGTTCATTTGCCTATATACTCCTAATTACTTTTTTTGTTGATTTTTTTATGTTGAAAAAATTATACCTACCTACGGTACTTATACAATCATTTAATCAATTTTCTATATTAATTTTCAATGTTTTGAAAAAAGAGAAAAACGAAAGTGTACCTACACCTAATATTGTGCTAATAATTCATAAAAAAATTACCTATTTATTTATTTATTTATTTATTTTTTAAATTAATAAAACTTCTTCGTTTGATTTGAACATTTTCCGGAGATGTAAAAAAGGTCTTTTCCCCCCATACTTCATTCATTTTGGAAGTCTTTTTTTTTTTTGTTGAAAAAAATGAACAAAAATATTTATATAAAGATTCGTTTTCAATGGCAGTAAATTTTTCAAAGAATCGATCGAGTCGATGGAATGGAACTGAAAACTTTCTTCAAAAAAATGGAATTGGGTATTTTAATTTTTTCGCAGAAAATTATAAACATTCAAAATGAGTTTCGAGAATTTTATTTTGACGTTATATACGACTTCGAATGATGTCATTTGGTTTATACGCGACTAATTAACATTCCATTTTTTTTTAAATGAATGAATAATAATTTTTTCCTCTTTTTTCAGAAAAATTTTCTGCCACAGTAAGTAGGTAGGTAAACACGCCGTGAAAAAAAATTTAAAAATTTGTTAATTTCTGATGAAAGTTTTAAAAAGTTCTTCGATGATGATTTGAAAATTTTTATGAAAATGTAAAAAAAAACTCAGCTCAAAGAAGTCACATGAAGAAAAAAAAAATAGGTAGATATCCCTATTGGAATTTAAAAAAATAAAATAAAATTTTGGTAGCTTGAATTCTGGAATAATTCTGCTTTATTAATTCTTTCAATTTTCTCAACTAGAACAATTCCTAAATCTAGAAAATTCGGTGAAAAATTGGAGAATTGGCATCTACACGAAAGTGACGTGATACTTCATCACTCGATTACCATCAGATCTCTAATTCCAATTCCATACACCGTCACTACCTGTACCTACCAAATACAAAAGATCCAACAAATTAAAATGTAATTTGCTCGATGTACTTTAAAATTTCGCGTAACTTTCTTTTTAAAAAAAATACCTAGATTAAAAAAAACGTGAAATGAAACATTAAGCCCAAAGTATTTCCTTCATCGACAATTCGTGTTTATTCGTACATTAGCAAAATTTTAGCTAATTTGTTAAAAATTAGGTACTGCAGCTCGGTAGGTACGTAATTACGATAAATTAGTTGGCAAAAATTTTACATTTTGTCGACTTCGTATAATATAATGCCAATTATATCAAAATCTGATGTCATTTTGTTAGATTTGTAAAAAATTACGAATAACTGTTTTAATCGTTAAGATTTTCTAGTGAAAGTGTCGAATGACTGGTGGATAAATTTTCTTAGTTATTAATAGTAATACATTCGGAATTAGTAGGTATGGTAAAAATAGATAGGTGTCTATTGTGCGTGAAACGTGAAGGAAAAGTAAACTTTGACGTGATCTTATGATAAATTTCATTCTGGTTAGTTGAGTTAGAAGTAAGTAGGTAGGTAGGTCTAATAGGTATCTGATTATAGTGCATATTTTCTCAACTTGAAGGTCCTCTTTTTTCAATAGAATTGCATTTTGACTTTTGAGAAATTCTGAATATAATTACCTAAAGATAATTTCTACTTACACTGTATACCTAAGACTGAGTACCTGAGGTTTTGTGGTAATTGATGTAAAAAAAATACGTAACAAAATTAAAATAGGTATCTAACAATATTGCATTCTTTCGATGGCGAAAGAACCATATTCACTCGATGCATGAGAAAAATGCATACAAGGTGTCCCATGTCAGCTCTTGCATTACTTGGAAATGGAACCTATCATCTGACATGGCTTTCAAACACAAGGCAGTTAAAAAACGAGGAAACAAACGGACGAAAATCCCACCGACCAGAAAATTGTATAGGACGGTTGGCGGCGACTTTCGTCCAGCTGTAGCACTCGTTTCATTGCATCGTGATGCGTTCTGATTTCAACACTGTAACACGAACAAAGTTTACTTACTATTAAATTAAAACAGCCAAGTCTAAGCACATATACGAGTCAGCAGGTATAAGCTAAACTTATTGTACATATTACCACCATGCCATATTTTTTTCTACATAACCTTGTACTTGATCAATTATCACTGTGGCAATTTTATTCGCAGGAACGCATCGCATCGCCAAATGACGTCATATGTCGTTACCAGGATGATATCATTAGTCTCCGGCACCGTCTAGATGTGTGAACCGCACATACAGGGAATACCTGCGCTGCGTGGAGAACCAGTTGTGAAGTACGGACTATGCAACCCAGTCATCCAATTACTAGGTCGGATCTATATGCGTAATTTCATGCGCCATTCTCGTCTACAATCTCCATCTGAAAATAATAATCCACATGTAAACTGTAAACGTAAAGCCATTTCGGTCATCAAATGGATGAATCTGCCAGCTCGACTCGAGCAGATTTCTAGCGCTATACTTTGAGACAATAAATTGTTGTAGCGTAACTAGCGACTCGTTTTACGAGCGATTAAATTCAAGCCGGGTGAATACACTCTGGTTGTTATTTCTGTCGGTTATAAAGCTAACTGCATAAATTTGAAAACGATAATTAAAACGAATACATAGTGTGTATTATTTCAAGGTCAAATGCTTAGATTATTCGTATTGTTTGTAAAGCGCAGCGTTGAACCAACTTTCATGGCATGGTTATCCAACACCGCGCATATATCCGTACAACTGTACAAGCACCTACAATCGGCCGAATTAAACCATAAAAATAGAGCAAATTACACTTTGAACCAAGTATAATTTTTTGGTTCTGAAATTTTCCCTTTAGCATGCCTTCGGTGTCCTGGTTAACTCCACAAAAGTTCCAAAGTTCAGGCTCATTCCAAAAGTGCACCCAAAACACACCCTTTGTTGTTTTTCGCTTATAACTCATCAAATATTCGTTTAAACAGAAAAATGGTAATCACCAAAATTAAAGTACATGAAATTTGGGGCAAAAAAGATCCTATAAATTTTTTTCAAAAAATGAACGGGTGGTGCAAAAACAGGCGTCGAAAAATACAGGGTGAAAAAAATTAAGAATGCTCCCTCCATTTGCTGTGAATATCATACAGTTTTGGAAGAGGTCGAATATATGCGGATTTTGCCACATCTTATAGACTACAAAAAAGTCACATCCCCTAGTTCTTTCCAAGGGGAGGGGCTCAAATTTTCCCATCTAATTGTCCCTAATTTCTCAAATTTTCTCAACTTTCCCAAAAATTTCTCATTTTACCCAACTTTTTCCCAGAGAATTTCCCAATTTTTTCCAAAATTTCTTCTTCTTGAGGGAGGGAGTGAAACACCCTCACACCCCTGGTCGTCATGCCTCTGCGCAGAATTTTACTGCTGATAATTTTTTTGGGACACCTTGTATGTAATGATGACCGTTTTTTTGCCACCCGTTAATCTGTAGAAAAAAATGAATGAAGCGTTTTTACAATCATAAATTTTACGTCTTTTAACGTTCATTTGAACTTTTTTTTTGAGTTATGACACGGCTGAAAAGTTATTGATAATTTTTTGAAAAGAGGGGTTCGCACGTGCCCAATATAAAACACTCGGGGAAAAAGGAGGGGTAAAGAATTTTTTGAAATTTAAATGTGTGAGAATTCGCATGATATTCATTCCCTTCGGGAGTTGAGAATTATTCGCAGAAATGAAGACAGATTTTCATTTTCCCCCCCTGTACATTTCGAGGTGTTTTTTCGAGCCACCCGTTCACTTTTTTGAAAAAATTAATATAATTTTTTTTATTTCAAATTTTATCTGCTTTAATTTTAGTTATGATCATTTTCCTGTTTTAAGGCATTTTTGAAGAGATACCTTTGATCGAAAAACAGCGAGAGGGCCTCTTTGGCTCCAGATTTAGGACAATTTTCAAAGGGCGAGGTTCAACGACTTTTTTGTGATAAAGCAGGACAGCAAAAGGAATATTTTAAAATCAAAAAATTTTATGTGGCCCAAAATACGATATCATTTCTTTACTTCACTGTACTAATAACCACATAATCCAACTAGTGAAAAAAATAATAATAAAATCAGGCGTCATCTTCAAAATTCGGTCAAGACAATGTACAAAATAGATATAAATTTTTGGCAGCAACGAGAAATTTTTTTGAAAAAATCAGTCTGTTTTTGAAAGTGAAGGCGCTACCAAGCTTTTAAAATCGCCATTTCCAAAGTTTGAAGCTCTAGCGCCTTCATTTTCAAAGGTAGGCAAATTTTTCAAAAAACTCTTCTTGTTCTCCTCAAAAGATTACACCTTTTTCATGCATTTGTGTGAACGTTATTTTGGAATTTTCACGCATCGCTATCGCCCCTAAATAAATTTAGCAAGGCAACACTTTTGGCAAAAATATCTTATAATAACCCTAACTCCTTCAATTTCAAAGATAGACATTCCAATATAATTAGAACTTTTTTTGCATTTTCAACGTGCTATCCAATCGTGAGGTAGAAAAATTTTCTGAGTGCAGTGTTGTCCAATGTCCATTGATTCTGCTTAGAAAATACCAATTTTCAAAGCTCTCCAACGCCTTCATTTACAAAGATGGACGAATTTTTAAAAAAACTTCGTTTGTTTCTCTCAAAAAGTTTATATAATTGTCTTGCAGGAATTTAGCATTTAGGTCTCCTCCATAAATTTAGCAAAGCAATACTTTTGGCAAGAATTTCTCGTTACTATAACACCTTTAATTTCAAAGGTAGGCTATCCAATAAGATTAGAACTTTTCTTGCATTTTCAAAGTGCTATCCAATTGTGTGGGCAAAACCATCTAGAGATACAAGCCATGAACGTAGAAAGGCAACGTCGCATTTTCGAGTAGTAGACGGCCGACTTTCCATTTCGTTTTTTGACGATAACTTGGGAAATATTCATCGAATCGAAATTCTGACAACACACTAACAAAAGGAAATTTTCTGCTCTACAATTTTGGTTCAGATCAATTTTCACGAAAAACGCTTCGTTTGCTCTGAAAATGAGAATATGTGAAAATTTGCATATCCAAGAAAAAATTTTACACTGAGAAATCGAGGTATTTTCGTCAAATCGAAATTTCAATAATTTCAGGGTGAAAGGATTTTTTTCGCTCTACAATTTTGGTTCGTATCAATTTTCACGAAAATCGCTTCGTTGGCCGGGAAAATGGGAAAATTTGGTAGACGGCCAACTTTCAAAATCAGTTTTTCGACGATAACTCAAGAAATATTCGTCAAATCGAAATTCCGACTACACCAAACAAAAGTAAATTTTTTGATCTACAATTGTGGTTTTTATCAATTTTCACAAAAAAGGGGTCGTTGACCTCGAAAATGAAAAAATAAATAGTTTTTTGACGATAACTCAAAAAATTGGTCGAATCAAAAATTTTAAAAGCACTAAAACTGAAGGATTTTTTTTGCTCTACAATTTTAGTTCTTATCAATTTTCATGAAAAACGCTTTGTTTATCCGCGAAATAGGAACATATGAAAATTTGCATATCTGAGAAAACAGTTTTTGCTAATGAATCGAGGTATTTTCGTCGAATCAAAACTTCAATGATTTTAGGATGAAAGGATATTTTTTGCTCTACAATTTTTGTTCTTATCAATTTTTACGAAAATTGCTTCTTTGACCGGGAAAATAGGGAAAATCTGGTAGACGGTCCATCTTCAAATCAGTTTTTTGACCGTAACTCGAGAAATATTAGTCGAATCAAAATTCCGAATACACTAAACGAAAGTTAATTTTTCCCTCTACAATTTTGGTTCCCTTCAATTTTTTCAAAAAACACTTTGTTTGCCCAGAAAACGTATTTTCAATTGCTCAAGTCGGCCGTCTTCGGCAAGGTTGCCAAATTTAACTTCATGGCTTGTAGTGTCTAGGTGGTTTTGATGTGGGTCAACAATTTTTTTGAATTCAGTGTTGCCAAATTGATTTTTCTGGAAGAATACCAACTTTTAAAAATCGGTAGCGCCTTCATCCAAGAGATAGGCATCATACGTCTCAAATTTTCCACAAAAAAATTTCGCCTGAAATGCTTCGAAGTTCGAGTACGATATTTTGAACAGAAAAAAAAAACTTCGCGAAGAAAAAGTGGCTATAGGAATAAGTAAATAATTGTGTTAAAATCGATGGATACTGATGTCTTTTTACAGTTACAAAATGAAGTCTTGTGTGATTGGATGGTCAAGTAATTTTGTGATTGATTCATGATCTAGGATGTATTTTTTTATACTTAATTTTTTTTTCTAATGAGCTGGGGTTCTACGTATTTTTCAAAGGCCTCCTTATTGTCTAAGGCTCCATCCCTTTCCAAAAATCTCCCAATCTTTGTACCTCAGGTTGTAAGTGAAAAATTTTAAAGCAAAAGTTGTCGATTGAAATTTTTGGGTCGAATAATGTGCGTGAAAACCACCTGATGATTTTCATATTGTGTAAATATTACGCAAATTTGGTGAGGAGGGAGAGGTCCATTCAAAAATTTGTATCATACATATTAGCTAAATAGAATTATTTCAAAAATTTCAATCTACAACTTTGAATTTTTTCAATTGAGGCCTTAGATAAATTACAGGAATAGGTTTTTTTTGGGTTTTTACCTTCCTTCTTCCTCGAAAGAATTTAGGTACATATGTACATTAGGGTGGAGTGAAAAGAAAACATATTTCGGATTTCGACCAAACTCGCAGAGGTTGTTTACTTTAAGTTGAGAACCTCCCAAAAAAAATTTGAGCCCCCTACCTCTCAGGGGAGCGGAGCTAAAGGCTCTTAAAGTGGGGTCACTTTTGAAAAAAACGCGGTTTTTCGCTATTTTCGGGCAGTGGCACTCGAGTTACCCCCCACCGCACCGCACTGAAAAAGTGCAGTTTGAGTTTCTACACCTCCCTGGACCATTGATTTTGAAATTTGAACAATATTTGATCCTCGACAGGGGGGTTGAAAAGTTGCAGATCGCTAAAAAATCGATAATTTCGAATTACAAAAAATGGAAAGATCATCTGCTTGTTACCAAAACTGGACTCAAGTGGCTCCTATTGATGCAAAAAAAATATTTCGATAGAAAAAGTTGAAAAAATTTCATAGCAGGGTTGTCAACATTCGATTTTCATAAAACATCAAAATTTCTCACTTTTTTTTGGTAAAAATTGATGTTTTATGAAAATCGAAAGTTGGCAACCCTGCTATGAAATTTTTTCAACTTTTTCTATCGAAATAATTTTTTTGCATCAATAGGAGCCATTTGAGTGCAGTTTTGGTACCTACCAAGCAGATGTTATTTCCATTTTTTGTAATTCGAAATTATCGATTTTTTAGCGATCTGCAACTTTTCAACCCCCCTGTCGAGGACCAAAAGTTGTTCAAATTTCAAAATCAATGGTCCAGGGAAGTGTAGAAACTCAAACTGCACTTTTTCAGTTGGGTGCGGTGGGGGGTAACTCGATTGCCACTGCCCGAAAATAGCGAAAAACCGCGTTTTTTTTCAAAAGTGACCCCACTTTGAGAGCCCCTAGCTCCGCTCCCTTGAGAGGTAGGGGACTCAAATTTTTTTGGGAGGTTCTCAACTCAAAGTAAACTACCTCTGTGAGTTTGGTCGAAATCAGAGGTATGTTTTTTTTTTGCTCCACCCTATTGTACATCTATCTCATGTTTCGTCTTGAGAAAATTTTGAAATTTTTGTGGTTAACAGGATGAAATGACTAAATCGAAGTTCAAAAAAAAATCGCGAAAATTGTAATTAATATTACATCATATTATCTTAGTATATTAAAAAATTGTTCGTATTTTACTAAAAAAAATGATGAAAATTTTTACAAAAAAAAATAGGTACCTAATAAAATCAAAACTGATTAATTTTTAACACCTATCTACATATTCAATCAAAATCACAAATACAATGCAAAGCATTTGTCCAGAAAAAAAATTTGTTCAAAATGTTCGCACAAGCGTTTAAATGGTTTTGTAATTACTTGAATGAATCCATCTTCGTTAGGTTTGTTTGATTTCGTGTTAATTTGATAACGTTATCGGTAAATAGCATTAATTATGCATAATTTTATTAAGCAAAGTAATTAAATCCGGTTACAGTTCTGAGCATCGTGTATGGTATAGGTAGCTGGTAAAAAGCGGTATATCTCATGTACCTGATACCTTGTAAACTCATTACAACCACTTTAAAAGCAATTTTACTTTCAAGTTGGATAATTTGTCAAAAATTATATTAGTTTTTGGCTAATAAGTTTGAATTATTGAGTTTTCAACAAATAAACAGATATATACGTAGATACATTAATTAAACCATTAGTATCTAAATCATTAAAAGATGTATGTTCAGCGTATTTTGAAATACATTTTGGGTGTAATTTTTACCTACCCCTCTCGAGTCGTTTTTATTAATTATAGGTTACTCAAATATGGTTTGAGATTATGACATGACGAACCATATAACTTTATATTTTAATATTTTTCTGACAAATTATGGACGATATATTGTGCAATAAAAGACGAATATAATTTTTAAAAAGAACAACCGCTCGAGATTTTAAATCAACTTCACTGCTGATAACTACAAAAAAAAATGAATAGGTACAAAATACGAATACAAACACCAGGAACCATGTGCACACATCGATGCAAGTTTAGATCCGGGATTAAGAACCATGTGAAGAAATCATACAACAACGCACCAGTAATGATATAAAATTGATACGAAATGGAACTCGCTATAATGTTCTATTATACCTAGTACCTAGTTTACATAACAGTGAGATCATACCTAGTTTTTTTGCAAGATGAAATGAAATTTATCCATTTTTCGACATTCTTTTTTTTTTTACCATTATAATTGCTCATTTCACGTATCACACGATAATTTGATCGTAGGTAGGTATTTGTATTCAACGAGAGGCTATTTTAAGAAGCCATGAAATAAGGTGGCAGTTTTTTCCTCGAAGTACCTACCTAACAATACGATTAGTATAAATAACCTGACGAGACGACTTTTGTATGATAATTTATCGAGTTAATGCCTGGCTAAAGATTGGCGCAAGACGTAGGCGATCAAATAAAAAAACACCTTTTTAGAAGACATTGTAACCGAGCGAATTTTATTATATGTACTCTAGGGGAATTTTTTTCACGTTGCGATGACTGATTCAGATCGAGAAGTAGAATTTAAAATGAGTATACATATTTTTTCGACCAAAAAAATTAACAGTTACAATAATAATATTTAGATTATTTTGTATTTTTTTTCCAAATTTTCGAGATTCGTTTTAAAAAATGTTAATACGAGGTAATAACAGTTTCATGTTTTCTTTCAATTCAATGTTAGAAAATTATTTTAAAAAATATAAAAATTAAAAATGAATTTAATTACTAAGTAATTACTCGTAAAATCGGTCAAACACGTAATTTATTTTGGACCTTGGATTTTTTTGTCTCACCCCCCAAAGTTGTCTCTTTTTCTGAGAAAATAATTTCCTATTTTTTATTTTTCCTTCAACTGAATTTTAAGGGTATATGATCGGTCGCCTCTTTTCTAATAAAAATAAAAAAATTTACGGATTTTCGAAATCTTGTTTCTTTTATTGTGAATTTAATTCATCTAAGTTGTTCCTTTCCATGAAAATTAATTCCCATTTTTTTTTTCAAGCTGTACTTTTGAAATGCATCTAAGTTAATTCTTTCAAAAAAAAAAAAAAACGAAAAAATGAGCGAAATTAAGTCTTTATTTCTTTTTGTTTCCCCTAACGGAATTTCAAGTGACGTACTAGCCCCCATTCTGAAAAAAATTACCAAATTTTCAAACTTTTGCATTTTTTTGATTCTAACCTATCAAAAATAATCCTTTTCATGATAAAATTGATAAACGATACCCAATTTTTTATTTTTCCCATCACTGTATTTTAGATGTCCCTTTGTCATCCTCCTTTTTTATAACAAAAAAAATAATTTTTTTTTTCATTTTTATAAAAAAAAAGTTATTGACCTGCAGAGCCTTTAAAATTCAGCGAGGGAAAAATAAAAAATGAAGAATTGTTTTCACATGAAAAGAAACAACTTTGGGAGTGAGATAGAAAATAATTCGAAAATCCAAAAGAGGAGAGCTACCTTCTCTGAGGAAATAATTTCCTATTTTTAAAAATTTTTCCTCCATTGAATTTAATAAAATATTGAAGTCTATAATCATCTCACACTTGAAAAAAAAATGAAAAATTTACGTAGGTAGGTACCTGTTATTTTTTTTTAAAATTTTATTCCAAGTAAGCCATTCAAGCTGTTTTTTATGGGAAATAAGTCACAATTTTTTACCCTCCCCCCCAAAAAAAAAATCAGAAAATTTTTGAAGTTGGAAATTTAAAAAAAAATTTCAGGAGGAAATAATTTCCAATTTCTATTATTGAATTTTTAGTGTAGATTAGCCTACCCCTTCCCCTATTTTGAGAAGAAGTGATGAAATATTGACAGATTTCCAAATTTAGTTGATCCCATTTTTTTAATTTTTCCCTATTTGAATTTCAAGTGGTACTTCGGAGCCCCTTACAAATTTCTCTAAAAATGGAAAAAGTAAAAGAATGAGTGAATAAGTAAAACTTTCCAAGTTAGAATTCGTAATTGTTCTATTTCATGAGGAAAGAATTCTCAATCTTTTATTTTTCTCCCAACTAAATTTTAATTGGTATCCCCTACTCTCCTCCCATTTTTAAAATATGAAATTTTTGCATTTTTTGCTCTGACTTATCAAAGTTTTTTCTTTCTTTAAGCCCCCCCCCCCCTCTTTCAAAAGGTTCACTCCTTCTCCAAACAAATCTCCCAATATATCTGTTTCGAAGATCCCAACTGAAAACTTTTCAAAAGAAAATTGTAGACTGAACTCCTTGAAATACGTTTAATCATTGCGAAAATTTCGATTGGACCCCTCCCTTCCCTACTATTTTACTTTTACCTAGTGATGGCAATATGCGCGCATATTCATCTTTGCTTGCGCGCAATGAGCATATGCGAGCATATGCGCGCATATGCTCACGCACGATGAAAAACAAAGCTGAAATATAATTAGTAGACCCACCTCTCAATAATTAAGCGCGCATATTCTGCCTAACTCAATTTCATGCATAAAAAATTATAAATTTCATTTTGAGAAAAAGTAACCATTTTATGTACAAAAAACTTCTTGTAGGCAATTATTTTCCCTCGAGATTTCAAAGGAAAATTTTAATAAAATAAATAGATGAATAAACTGACATTTGAAAAACTTGTATGTGAATTTTTCTCAAAAACTAATAAAAAATCCAAGATTAAAAAGAAATTTTAATAAGAAAATTGTAGTATTCTTATTTTTTATCTAAAAAATTTGAAAATATTTTTTCAAACAAAATTTTTCGAGATTTTCTTTCATTAGGATACGAATAAGAAAAAATGTAAAATTTTATGAAAAATTGATAATTTTATTATTGATTATTTTTTTTTAAATAAAAAAATTGACAATGAATTATTTTTATTGAATAGAAAGAAATAATATAAAAAATGGATACATTTTTTTCTTCAAAATAAAACATTGTTCTAACATTATTTTGATCAAAGTAAAAACATCGTGGGGTTGGCGAATTAAAAAAAAAGTGAGATTGGCGAAAAAGAATTTTGATTTCTTTTTTAAATGAAAAAATGGGAAATTTGGTTAGAATTAAAAAATAAAAAATCAGTCAAAGTTGAATACCTAGGTAAATGGGTTGAATTCGGTATTTTCCAAAATCAAATATCAAACTAAAAAAAATTTCAAGTAAAAATTTATATAAAATTGGTTTATTATTATTTTTTTTTCAAATTGAAGAAAATGCGAAAATTCCAAAAATGGATGAAAAATGAGTTGAAATAAGATATTTGATTTTTTTGATAGGCATAAAAAAATGTATATTTAGTAAATAGTAATTAAATATTTACTCGGACTCGAGATGAACTTTAAAAAGCAAATTTTTTATGTAAATCGTGTAAACAGGGACATCTAATTGACAGTTCATTATAAGTTGGCCATTTGTTGAAAATACAAAAATACCCTTTTGATCAGTGTCACCAGACGAGTGCTTAGAGATATCACACGATTTTTTTAATGGAGGGAATTTCTCTTTTTTGGCTGGAGCATTTGCGCGCATATGCTCAGAGCCATCACTAATTTTACCTAATACGAGTGTATGGTGTAAATCATCCGGCATTTCCATACGTATCATGCAGATTTGAGGAGGAGGGAGGGCGTCTAATCGAAATTTTTATAATAACCAAAATTTTTCCAAAAAACATACTCTACAACTTTTGTTTAAAATTTTTCTGAATTAGGGCCTTAAGTACAGATGTATTTGTAAGTACAGTAAAAAGATATCAGCATCCATTAAAATTCAGTATGAAGGAAAATAAAAAATTGATAATTTTTCTCTTATAAAAGAAATGAACTTCAATTTTTTGGGAAATTTTGAAGATTCCAAAGTTCAACTAAAAATTTTGTTACAAAAAAATTGAGAGGAATGCTTCTCATGAAATGGAACAACATTGAAGAATAAAAAATCAAAACAGGTAAAATTTAAAAATCTGACAATTTTTCAATTTTTTTTTTTTTTTTAAATTAATGGAGAACTGATAGGCTCTATTTAAAATTCAGGTGATGTAAAAATAAAAAATTGAGAATTATTTTCTTATAAGTAAAATGGAACGACTTTAGAGAGCTTGAGGTTATAAAAACATCAAAAGTTGAAAATAAGGATCCTTCTAATGCATAAGTTTTTTTCTCTCCCATGAAAGACAAAACGTTTTTTTAGCTGAATTTCATTGACATTTAATCTTTTTTCTCCTAATCGATGCTTGTTTTCATTTTTTATTTTTACTTTTAAACGAGAAAAATTGCAATTTTTGTAAAACATTGTTACATTTTGACACTAAAATTTGAATAAAATGCATAATTTGTGCGATAATGAACTACGATTTTCCACGAAAATTTTTCCTCGCGTAGGTAGGTACTTGGATTGATCAAGGTTTACGATTTCAAGTTTAGATATCGATCAAGTTACGAGTTCAAAGCTCTGATAATTATCATTTAAAATATCAACAATATAAAAAAAACATGCTTTCGTGTTAAAACTGTTCCAACTTAATTCGTTAATTTGTATTCGTTTTATTATTTGCAAACGGGTGCTCGTAAATACGTAGGTAGGTACATCGAGAGAACCGTCATCATTTTGTGAAATCATTATCAACATTATCAAAGCACATTACATAATTTTTATCCTTAAAAATAGCACTTTTCATCTGTAATTTCGATAAAGAAGTACCTAATCGAATTGAAGATAATGAAAATTTGAAAGTTATGTAAACGACTACCTAGTTATTGAAGACGATTGTCCTTTTGAATTTTTTCTTAGTAGGTATTTCATTCACATTTCCTCGTACGATAAGTACATAAAACATATCTTCAAAATAATGCTCGAAGTGACTCATACGAACACATTGTTTGAATAAATAATTAATAGGTACGATATAGGTTTGGTTTTGAAAAAATTTTCCATTCTGCGAACTTCCTTGTAAAAGTGAAAAGTTTGAATAAAAAGTAGGTGCTCATATTTTTACTTATAATCGTAGCAAGTACTTATTTCATAATCGATATAAATGGAGAAAAAAATAAACGTTGATTGACATTTTAATAACTTTCGAAGCCGGAAGTGGTATTTCATCGAACCGGATACCATCGTAGGGCATAGGTAAGTACCTGACACTACGAAAAAAAAAAAAAAAATGCTTATAAGACTAAAAAATAGGTGACAAGGTTTGACAGAATAATTGTATTAATTTAAATGTAATTTTAGTAATCTTTAAAAAATTGAATCAAATCGAATTGTTCGAATTTTATTCGAATTTGATGGATGGGTTTTATGAATGCCTCGAGTACCCAATTTTTAACCTCATAATTATTTGCAAAAAGGACTCACCTATACCTATTTATTTGAACGATGTGATGAGAAACCGAAAAAATGATAAGTACCTATTGGATATTTTAGTAACATTATTTATAAGGGTATTTCTAATGACGTCACAAAGAAATAGATCACAAATATTTTTTTAATGTCGGTAGTCGCATACTTCCATATAAGAAGTTCAGCTAAGTAAGCTGGTAGCTGGTAATCGAGTAATGATCAAGTTATGGAGGTGACTTCAAACTGGTATGTAGCTCTCGCGTACATCTAACTGTATTAGGTACTAACCTGACGAATGGTTTAATAGATGAGAAAATTTTTTAGGAGAAAATCTCCAACCATACACATACCTAAGGAACGACCTATAAATTCGAATTTCTGACAATTTTTAATTTCGAAACGAGTGATTTTTTTTCCCAATGGAAAATTATCAACTTGGTTATCAGATAAAGAGGGCTCGTATTACGAAAAAAATTAACAAAAAAACAACTTAAGTGCTTATGCTAAATTAAAAAGTCGACATTGACTATTTTCAAGTTTACTTAGCGGTAAATTATCAGTTAGAGTAAGAAACGAAGGCCGTCTGTATTTTTGTTTCCACTTCATTCATAAAGTATATTCTTAAAATAAAATTTCAGCTTATAAACCTAGACCTAGGCTAAAAAAAAAATTACCTTTCGTCACAAGTAGAAAAATTCTCTCCACAAAAATATGGTAGGTACATTTCACGATAGTTTCTTCTTTCTTAAACACACAATAACACCGTATGAAATATATGAAACGAATTCAAAAATTATACGAATAAAATGGAAAAATTACTAAGTACGGGTACTTGAAACCATAAAACCTACTAAAAAAACATAGTAACGCTCACAATCACTCGCGAAAAAGAAAAATGAGCACGATAACGCGATTAAAATGATACAAAATTTCATATAACTGAGAATAAAATGAAAAAAAGCTACATAAGTTATAATAATTTAGAAAAAAATAAAATTCAATCTGTAATCGGTTCAAACCCGTAAGTAGGATGCGCACGCATCCGGTTCGCGAACTGTATAAGAACGGCTTACGCGACTCGAAGCGAAATGCAAACTGATTGGCGAAACTTCGCTAGTACAGAAGAAAACATACAGAAAACTTGCCTATTCCGTTTAAACGTATGGTAGGAATATTGCTCCCAGACGCGGAGTTGAAATTTTTTCCTCGTTTTTTTGAAAGCAACTTGAACATCATCCGGAATGGATTGCTTTTGGAATTATCGGTATAGGCTATAAAAGAGTTTGATTAGAGGTAGCTCGGTTCTAGGTGCGCTTGTGGAAGTGATTTTTGAGGGGTGGTTTTTTAATAAATTTTTTCGAGCTCAATTTGCGTATTTCTTGACCTGTTTTTTAGACTGCTCAAGGGCGGGGCGATAAATGAAAAAATGCTGTTTTCAAAATTCTATTTTTCCAACTTTTTTTTTTTTAATAAATAAAAAAAATGAGTAAAAATTTTCTTTTTATGAAAAATTGATTCAAATTTAAAGTTGGAAAAAATGATAAATTTCGGTATAGTAATTTCCAAAATTCTGTACCTCCCCCCCCCCCCCAAAAAAAATGAATAAAGTAATGCGAAATTTTTAAAAAATTGTTTCGATTTTGTTGTTGCAAAAATTTGACCAAAATTTAAAGCTGAAAAATTTTCATAAAATTTCCAAAAATCTGTTGTTTTTTTTTAATGTAGGTAATAAGGCAAATGAGAAAAACTTTTCAAAATTTTTTCAATTTTTGTTGCAAAAATGTTTTTAATTAAAAATTTTCAAAATTGCGTTTCGCAAAATATGAAGGGGAAAAAGCAAACTTCAAAATTTTTTACTTATCTACTTGAAGAAAATTTCAAAAAATTGTAAAATTTTCAAAATTTTGTTATCACAAGTTAATCTATTTATAAAAATTTGTAAATATTCACAATAATGTTCTGAAAAAAAATTTAAAAATTCAAAACAAAAAATAAATTTTATCAACATTCAACGTTTTATTTTACCTATTTTATTTTTGAAATTCAACCATGTTAAAAAATTCAAATAAATCTAAAAATTCAGAATTGAAAAAATTATTGAAGTTTTGTAAGTGTTCTTACAAAAATAGAAAGAAATTCAAAAGCAGAAAAAATGATATTTGTAAAATTAAAAAAAATTGTTTTTGTAAAAATGAAAAAAAAAATATCAGTGAAAAAAATGAAAAAAAAAATGTAAAAATTCAAAGTTGTGTTTTTTGTCAAAAAAAAAATCAAGACCCCAAAACTAGAGTGATAAAAAAATCATAAAAAGTTGCAGAATTGTCAAAATTGTTTTCGTGAAAAATTGAAAAATTAAAAAATCAAGATTTCTTTTTGCAAAAAATCTATTTAAAAAAAAATGAAAAATCTAAAGCTCAAATATAATTTAAGCCCTTTTTTGCAACAAATTTGAAAAAATAAAAAAAATGCAAAATTTGAAAATATAAGAAAAAATTAATGCATATTGCAACACACCCTCGCCAATTAAAAAATCAATAATGATCGATAATTCAAAAAAGAAAAATGTAAATAAAAAAAGAAAAAATTATAAGAAAAAAGGAAAATTTTAAAAATTGCTCCAATTCTTTTTTAGCAAAAGTTAAAAATATTTAAAGGTGGAAAAAATTGTTGACTTTTAAAAATTGAATTTTTGAAAAAGAAAACAATAGAAATGAATATATAATAACTAAAATAAAAGATGATTTGCCAAAAGTTACCTAAAAAAAAAAAAAAATGTTGGTAAAAAATGATTTTAAAAATTGTAAAATTTTCAAATTTGTGTGTTTTTTTAAAGGCGAGAGAAATTCATGATGAAAAAAATGAAATTTTTCAACACCTCTACAATTTTTTCTGCAAATGGTTGTTTCTTTTCAACGGTGAAAAAAAATCGCGAAGTGTAAAGTACACCCTTAAGAATTAGAAGAAAATCCAAAACTGGAAAAAATTGCTTTGTGAACAATTCAAAAAAATCAAAGCTTAAGAAATTTAAAAAAAAAATGAAAAATTTACGATTTCCTATTTTGCAAAAAATTAAAAAAAAACCTGAATGAGGTTTTTTCTGTAGAAATAAAAGAAATCAAATTCGGACTGCAACTTTAAAATTTGAAAAATTTTATTTTTGTAAAAAAAAAATTGTTAACAAAACCAAAGAAATGAAAAAATCAGTTACTCCATTTCTTAAACAAAATTGAAAAATTATTTATAGTTAGAAAAAATTGTTAACTTTAAAAAAATTAAATTTTGTGAGAAATGATAATAAAAACTGGAGAAAAATTTTAAAAGTAGAAATTTTCAGAATTTTTAGAATTTTCTCTCTGAAAAAAATATGAAAATATCGAGAAAAAAAAACAAACAATAAACTGCATAAATAGTTTTTGTTAACAAAAAAATTTTTAAAATGTAAGTAGAGTTTTTTTAAATTGTAATTAATGAATTTTCAAAATTGCATTTTAGGAAAAACAATCAAAAATTCAAAAATAAATTTTGTCAACTCTTCAACATTTTTTTAATTGCAAATAAATTTTAAAGCTGTGTAAAAATGAAAAAAAATATATCTACGACTACGATACAATTTTACTTTAAAATTGAAAATGACAAAAAGGATATACCTATAACAATGACATGGAGGTTTTATAAATTTTTTGTAAATATTGGAAGAAAATTCAATGCTGGAAAAAATTGGTTTTGTAAAAAATTTAAAAAAAATTAAAAATTAAGAAAATTTTTTAAAAATTTACATTTAAAAAATCAAATTGAGAAAACAATTCAAATTTTTTTGTGTTTACGAAAATTTAAAAAAAATTTAAAATTGAAGAATTGAAAAAAAACACGAAAAATTTCCATAACTTTGTTTTTGCAAAAAAAAATCAATTAAGTAGATAGGTATTTTCAAAACTGTGAAACTTTTGTTTTTGTGAAAAACTCTTACCATCTGTCTTTTTCGATCTCTTCAGTTACGTCATCATCGCTGTAATTTGAAGTAGATAGTACCTTACCTACACCTTCTTAATTTTATTGTAGGTTATTTTTAAGAGTTGAAATTTTTTTACACAGTTCACAAATATTTTATGTAAAAATTTCTTTTCCAAACGAACACTTCGTGGTGAGCGAATAGACCGCAAAATTTCACGCTGTTTGATGCTTTTAACAAGGTATTATAGAAGTAATAATTAAGAGAAAGGTTTTACTAGTTTTTACGCCGTTCAGTTAATAAGTATCATAAGGTGTCCCACAAACGAGAGAATGTGATGAAAGCAAATCGTCATTTTATTAATAAAGCAGATTGCTAGGTAGATAAACCGATAAGTACGTAAATGGATACATAATACAAATAGTGAATTGAAAAATACACATATAAATTACCTTTAATTAATGAAAAAAAAAGCATTTCTATACTTAGTAGGTGAAGAAGGTGCTCTCTTTTTCTTAAATTTTCAAGTACCTACCTATTTCAAGTTAAATTTTGTAAAAATATACATGCGAAAAATATAACAAAAAATGAAAAAAAAAATCATCACAACCATCTTATTTCTGAACACCTTATGAAGAACTCGAAGAAATCTTCATAAAATAAAATAAAAAGTGTGCACCGACCTAATTATTAACAAAATGGCAATAACCAGAGCGCTTCAACAAGTTGCAGATTCTGTAATTGCAGGTATGTAAGACTGGCGGCTGTTTTTTTTTTTTTTCCTGTTAGACGGGCCAACTGCAGACGGCCAGTTTAAAGGCCCCTTGCTTTCCATCACATTTTTAGGTAGGTATAGGTAAGTACTCGTTTGCTATGTTTCGTATCATGCTTCAAAACGAATAACTAACCAACTTCTATTCTTCTCTCACTAATAATTTTCTGACCACAAAGCGTGCCTTATTATTTTGCAGCTTATATTACGAGTACATATATCTACAGCAATTAAGATCGGTACATTTTTAATTAACATCTAATACCTATTAACTGCAAAGACCTGCTAGGCTAATAGATATGGTATTAGAGACCTGCGAATGAGAACCAGTTTGCTAAATACATATACTTTACACACATAGTGTAGGTGTGTGTAGTGTACTTAAAGTTGCAATTAAGGATCCAAATGAATTGTAAACTTCAAAAGTATGAAAAGTGATTCTTTCTTATAGATTTTTCAAAATGAAAATAAAAATAAACTTTCTGTATTTTACTTTTTTTTTTTTTTATACCTACCTACCATTTTCAATTTTTTATTTTCCAATAATGAATTTTTCAAAAAAGAAATTTCCTTGTCCGGGCTTTTCTGCAAGTGTGGAATTTTCACCAAATTTTGAAGATTTGCCAAATTTTATAAATTTACTTTTTTAAAATTTCACCAATGGGTAGGTCCTGTAAAAATTGAAAAAATTTTCAACCTTCAAAAACTGATCAAATTAAGCTGAATTTTTAAAATGAATGAAATTTCAAAATTAATAACTTGAAATTTCTCCAAATTTTGAAGATTTTACCAAATTTTTAAATTCACCTAATTTTGGTTTCCTCACTATATTAAAAATACAATCAATGTAAAAAATTATCCAATTTGTGAAAATTGATAATTTTGAAAAATTTATCAAATTGCAAAACTTATCAAAATTTCCAAGTTATCTACCAAATTTAAAATTTTCGTCCAATATTAATGTTTTTTTGTAAATTCTAAAAATATACCTACCTACAATATTTTTTTTTAAATTTTAAATTGATGTACACTTTAAAAAATGACTTTTTGGAAATTTCAAGAATTGATCAAATCTCAAAAATTTCTCATACTTAACTTGAAAATTAGTTAGATTAATTAGATTTAAAAAATTCGCCTAAATATTATAAATATTCTCAAATTTTATTAAATGTAAAAGTTGTAAAAATTTATCAAACTTTGAACATTGACCTGTGAACCGAATTTCTAAAATTTTGCAGAATTTTAAAAATCGATCCAATTTCAGAAATTTATTAAAATTAAAAAATTATTGAATTTCAAATTTATTACAGATTCGTTACAAATTTTGACAAACTAATCAAAATGTAAAAAATTTTAAAAAGAAATGAATTTTGAAAATTATTCATTTAAAAAAAATTGCTGAATTCCAAAAGTTGATCTAATTTCAAAAATTTATAAACATTCAGAAATAGGTAATCAATTTATTAGGATTAGGTAATACTTAAATTTCGAATTTCGCCTAATTGTAGAAGTAAGAAGGTGACAAACTTTTCAAAGTCAAACAGTTTATTAAAATTTGAAAATTATCAAATTTATAGTTTTTACCAAATTTTTAAGATTAACAAAATTTTAAAGAAGATTATTGATAGGTTTGTACATCTTTATAAAAAAAACTTCATAATTATTGTTTAAAATTCACCTGAACTATAAAAATTGATCGAATTTTTAAAAATTGATTATAATTTGGAAATTGGCATAATTTCAATTTTCATGAGGATTACCTAGTGAAATTTTGAAGATTTAGTGCATTAAAATTTTTTATCTAAATTTAAAAATTGTTGATAGGTTTGTACAGAGCTTTATAAAAAAAACTTCATAATTGTTTAAAATTCATCTGAACTTTAAAAATTGGACTCATTTTTAAAAATTTATTATAATTTGGAAATTGACATATTTTCAATTCTCATGAGGATTACCTAGTGAAATTTGAAGATTTAGTGCATCAAAAATTTTCTTCAAATTTGTTAATTCTTACCTACCTATCAAAAATTTTAAACTTTTAAAATTAAATTTTCGAATTTTTTAAAATTTGGATAAATTTTTAATTAAAATTAATGCCTTATAACTATATATGAGCGAGCATGGGAGGGCCAGACCCTTTCCAAAAATAGTTCCCCTCCCATTTTTCCCGAACTGGTCTATTTTTTTTATTAAGAAAAAGAAAACAATCAATTTTTTTATCAAAAAAACAGATTTTTTTATCCAAAAAGTTAGAAAAATTGAAACAAAAAATCGTTTTTTTCATATAAATCGTTCCTCCAAAACATTAAAAAAAAATTATTCCCAAAAATTCAAATTTTTTTTCTTCAAAAAAATTGAAAAATTTTTCTATGAGAAAAAATTATTTCTTATTCTGTAAAAATAAGTATCTAGGTTTTTTTTTATGAAATATTTTTTCTACAGAAATTCGAGGAAAATAAAAAATCAATTTGCATGATTTTTTCCCAAAAATTTGAAAAATATTTTTTACTTTAAGGAAGGGATTTTTTTTATTAAAAAACTTTTTATTCAAATAATTTGAGTCAAAAAATAAAGATTTTCCCCCTCTAAAAATGGGAGATATTTTGTCTCTAAAAAAGTAAAAAAAAAATTTCCCCCAAAAAATTAAAATTTTATAACTTTTCTTTGGCTTAAAAAAAATTGAGATATTTAATTACAAGAAAATTCAGAGTAATGATTTTCCAAAATTAATTAAGAAATATTTTTGCTCCAAAAAAGTTGAAAGATTTTTTCTAAAAAAAAACAGACATTTTAATATAGGTAGGTATGATTTTTGCATTTTCTGAATTTTCTAGGATGTAGCTCATTTTTGATTTTACATTAGAAATTTTGGGTGTAGCTGGATCACAAGACCTACTGTTAACGAAAGTTGACCCCCCCCCCCCTCGGTATACTTTGCCTTTTTGTGCCCATCCAAAAATGAAATCTAGTTACGTTACTGATCCTAATAGTAGGTATCTACACTTTCTTGCCTTATTAAAATAACACCAAGTGAAAAAGGATTTGATACTAGAAACTATTTTGAATTCGTTCAACAAGTAGTAATCGTGGTAGTAGTTCCAGGTACTAGGTACTTCATACCTACAAAAAATCCAAACTCTTGTGCTTGTCTACATTGCATCTAACGAGCAATTAAATAATTACGTACACGAACCATTTTACACTCAGTTTGATCAGTTCACAGCATAATAATGCCTCTTCAATGTTTCGCACTCGTTCATTATTCAGCTTTCATACTCGTATACGAACCGGAGCAATGTATCATAAAATTTCTTCGTTCATACTCCATAAATTTTGGAATACTGTTGGTTCCCTATCATCTAAACCACCCGAGTGAATAAATTTAATTATCACACACAACCGAAGGATAATTAACGTAGTTCATTTTGTTGGTTTCTGATAAAATAAAAATATAAAAAAACTATTTACCATTTAGGTAGGTACTCGAAAGTGGTTTATTATTCTGACATGAAAGATGTTGAGTAAAATGTATGACATTGATCATTAAACACTGTGTACAAATTACCTACATTTTTTTTTAGATAGGTACCTACCTTACTTACCTACCTACCTAATTTTCTATTTCAATATGTTATTAGTCATCAATATAGTTACATTTTTACTTCAAATATAAAAAAGAATCTGTAGGTTTACATAGGTTAGGTAACTCAACTTTCACAAGTTAAATTTATTTCGATGTTTTACAAAAAAAAATTCAAATAGCCTAATAATTTTTTTAAATATAGATATGATCACGCAGACACCTCTATCGTCATCATACGCTACCAAGATTTAGCAATGACGCAAAATACCTACCGATCAAACGAATCACCGGTTTTCCGTCGCTGATCCATCTTTACAAAAGGCTGCACGACAGAGTGCGAATTGTATAGGAAACACATCTAACAAAGAATCAGACGTTGAATAGATGATGTGAGAGTTATAAGAATACAAGGTATAATAATTGCCGTGTGCGACTTACCGAGAATGCCACTGGAATTGGAGAAATATGTCCATTAAAAGTGACGAAAGCAGACTATCGCCTGATTCTGCAGCACTCGCGTCCGGTTCCTAGTCGTTTCCAATGAGTTCGTTGATCGACCTTGCATGGAATGCGAACCTCTATGATCACTCGTCGATGTGGGACCTGCATCTGTACTCTTTTTAATGTAAATGAGCGCTTTCGTTGGTTGGTAGCGAAATTGACCGATTGTAAAAATAAAACAATATCAGCTTACATTATACCTACACATTTTTCCTGTACCAATTTAAATGCGGTGAAAGGGTAGCCTGAGGTTTTTATTTTCTTGTTCTGTGTTTTTTGATTCATAATTTCGTCCATTTTTATTTCTTTCTTGGTTCAATTATTTAATGACTGCGAAATATTTTGAGATTCGAGTTTTATTATGTTTTAATTTATAGCTATTGTTGCCTTTGTTGTAGTGATCTGCGTTATCGAAAGGTTGAAATCGATTTTATAATTAATTCGTAATCTAGGAAGTAGATGTTTATTTAAAAATAAACTAGGGTTCCATTTTTTGGGAATTCTCCCCCCCCCCCCCCCTAAAACCTTCCGATCTGTATACCTGAGACTCCAATTGAAAAATGTTTCAAACAAAAGTTGTAGATTAAAATATTTGAAATAATTTTTATTTTCACAAACATTTTCATTGGACCACTCCTTTCCCTTCAAATTCGCACAAAACGCAGGAAAATTATCATGTAATTTTCATACGTATAAGTTATAACTTATGCAAAATTTGAGAAAATGAGTACTCCAATCAAAATTTTTGTAATAATAAAAATTATTTCAAATATTTCAATCTACAACTTTTGTTTGAAAATTTTTTCAATTGAGGCCTTAGGTACCGACATACAGCAATTTTTTGGAAAAGAGGGCTCCCTTTTCTCTCCGAAAATCTCCCTATCTCTGTACCTAAGCTCTAAATTGAAAAAATTCTCAGACATAAATTGAATATCAAAGTCTTTGGAACAATTTTGGTTATTACAAAAATTCATTCACCCTAAATTTTGCAAATTTGGAGAGGAGGAAGGGGTCCAAAAAAACTTTTTTTTATAAATAAAATTTTTCTAAAAAATCAGGTCCGTCGAGAGCCAAAGTGAGCCCGGGCAAAAAATTTGGGTCCTGTTTCAAGGGCATTGTTGACCAAAAACTGTGATTTTTCAAACTCTTGCTTTAAAAATTAAATTCAGGCCCCCTGGCAAAACTCCGGACCCGGGGCAAAGTGCCCCCTTACACCCCCTCTCGACGGGCCCACTAAAAATCTCAATCTACAACTTTTGTTTGAAATTTTTTTCAATTAGAGCTTTGGTAATGGATGTGAGGGCCTTCCAAGGAAAGCGAGTGAATTCTGCTTAAAAATGGAAATCTTAAAACAGTGGCCCATCCCTCATTTTTTTTATCGAATGGACTGGTTATATAGAACCTATTTTTACATCTTGGCTGTACTGAAAGCCAAACTCAAAGTTGCATCGACTTGACTGCAAGATGCACAAATAAAGTTCAAGGGTGATTTCCATACGTATTATGCAAAGTTTAAAGGGAGGGAGGGGTCCAATCGAAATTTTTGTTATAACCAAAATTTTTCTAACGATTACAATCTACAACTTTTGTTTGAGAAATTTTTCAATTTGAGCCATAGGTACAGAGATAAAGAGATTTTTGAAAAACAGTGGATACTCGAAAAAGGGAAGCCCTAAGAAATGGACATTTTATGCTTATTTAAAAAAAAAAAAAAAAAAAAAACCCTAGAACACGAATTAACTGTAAAATTGTTTTCAATTTTTTTGATTGTACCACAATTTTTTTTTTAAATTTACAACTGTTATTAACAAAACAACAGAAGACATAGTCTTGATGTGAATTCGGGTGTGACTTAAACTGCAAACTGCAACGTAATGCAATTGAATTTTATTAACCCATCAGCTATCAGGAAGCCATTTCGTATCAGCCACAAATAGGTAGGAACCGCATTACATAAATTTTCTGGAAATTATTGAAATTTACTCCATAGCTGCCCTAACCACATCGCATAAAATTTATCCAAGCATGAATTCGAGTGGTTAGCAGAGAAAAAACCACCATTCTGCTCCTTTCATTTCCACGCAGCAATTAAGTACCTATTTTCATCAAAATTCCAATCGTACCTGGCCTGATGCTTTTTCAAGTGTGCGCAACGGATGAAAAAAAGGCCGGGGTGAACGCATGAGATGAAGAAAAAAAAGGTAAACGAAAGTTATTATACGACAGAAAACCGTAATAAAAACGACAAAAACCAGTTGAAACACGTTGTTTTCACCGAGTTTTAAAAGTAAATCCTTTTACTTCTAATACCGGAACTGGACGATCGTTGAACCAATCGCTGTAGCATTTGCGCCCTCCTTCATCGGTCAAATACAAACCAAACTACTTTCTTCGGTTTGAAAGAAAAGCAAAGTCCGCGCATGTACTCGATTAAATTGCCGACGCGTTTCTTGCCCACCCCCGTCTATGGATTCGTAACACAACCGGTTACCGCATATTGCGAGAATTAGAATCGATTTCTTCGATGATCTGGATTCGCTCTTCGATGATATGTGCCTATAAAACGCATGGAGAAAATGTATTGTGAAATTATATAAAAAAATTTCATGAAGGAGTGCAGCCGGGTAAGAATGGTCGATCCTTGGCTGGGATTTTGGGAACGTCTAGTGGAAAGTAGAATTGTATTTTTTAAATCGTGGAAAAAATCCTTCAAATTGGCAAAATTAATTTTCGCACTGTCAGGAAAATTTAAGGAAATAGATGAATTTGAGTTGAAATGTGTCCAAAAGGATATTATGTATTTTGAGGGGTTGATGTCAACTTGGAATTTTCTAAGGTGTGGCTCGATTTTTTCCGATGTTATTGAGGGAGGGGGGTTAACATTTTTAAATTGATGAATGTGAGAATTTTTCGACATAAAAATCAAGATTTTTTACTTTTTATACTCCAAAAAAATATCTAAAGAATTTTTTTCTGCATAAAAATATTGAGAAGTTCTGTACTATTTATAAAAACAAAATTGAAATAAAGTATTTCAAGATTTTTCCCTGCGAAAAAAATTAAAAGTATTTCTACAAGGAATTTACGATTTTTTCAAAAAAATTGAGTTTCTTTCTCGAAGGATGAGAGAGATTTCTTTTCTGAATAAAAATTAGAAATTTTTCACTCCCATAAATTTTTCTAAAAAATGAGAAATTTTTTCATTCAAAGATAGGAAGAATTTTTTGACTTGTTTCTTCAAATTCAGGAAAATATCTATTGGTAATTTTTTTACGTTGACTACAAAAAAATGATATATTTTTTATTCCAAGGAAATTCGGCAAATTTTTCTCAAAAAAACTGAGACTTTTCTCTCCAAAAATTGAAAAAGTGTTTGTATTTCAAAAAATTAAATGATTCCCCTCCCCAAAAATCAGATATTTAAAAAACAAGACAAAATTTATAGTATTTTTCCTCAAAAAAAAAAAAAAAAATTGTTAAGTACATGATTTTTTCTCTAAAATTGATCATTTAGAGATTGCGGACGAAAAAATGAGCAATTTTTTATTTAAACAATTGATAATTTTTTCATTAAAAATTATTGAAAACTTTTTACGTCCCTCTTGAATTCACAAAAAGGGGAAAAAACATGAAAATAATAGGCCTATAAATGCTGAATTACAACAAAGTAATCTATTTTTCTTCCGCCAAAAAAAAAAAAAAATTTACTAGGTACAATAATGTTGGTGAAATTTCTATTTCAAAAAATTTCTTTAATTCAAAAAAAAAATTGACAGGTCTTTATGCTGATTCTAAAAAATTGAAATATTTCCTTTTCCAAAAAAACTTAATTTTTTTGTACTTCAAAAATTGAGAAAGGAAAAATGAGAAATTTTTTACGCTGATCCCAAAAAAATGAAATATTTATTGCAAGAAGATTTCAGAAATATTTTCTCTAAAAAAATTAGTTTTTTTTTCTCTCAAAATTAAAAAACTAAATGTATCCCAAAGAAACTAATTTTTTTTCAAAAAATTACCCCGAGTGTTCTTTTTTTTGAAAAAAATAAGAGAATTTTTTCCAAACATAAAAACTGAGGTTTCTGGCCCAAAAAAAAAAGACAAATTATTTATAGGTTTTTTCTCCCCAATATTTTTTTAAACAATTGAGAAATCGTTTAGCTAAAATTGAAATTTTTTTTACATCAACTCCAAAAAACAAGGTTTGAGATTTTTCTCCGAAAATTAATTCGAAAAATATTTTTAATCGATGAAAACAATTAAATACATAATTTTCATTTTAGGCACATTGGAGGGTCTAAAGGTGAGGTAAGGGCCAAAATTTCGACCAGCGAGTTTTTATACCTTAGGGATTCACTTCTACTAGATAGTTCAAAAATCCCAACCAAGGGCCGATTCACCATTCTTACTCGGCTAAACTCTTTATTCATTATCAATTTATCATAATTATTACGGAGTATTTTTTATAATAATGATAATAAATTGATTATTCCCATCGTTACCGTAATTTGAAAAGGAAAAATTCTAAGAAATCTTAAACCTTTGTAAAATAATACGACATAATATAAATTTTAATGTCTGGAGCACACTTTATCGAAGAAAAAAAAACCAACAGCTTTTTCAAATTACGTAACATATTCTAATACCTAATACACAATTACGACAAAATTTCCAAGAACTACCATGACTCATTTTTCACTTCAACTGGTTTCATTTCTACTAAAATTATGCGGTATTTGTTTTGAATTGAAAAAAGTTCGTTGATCAAGTCTCATAGGTATATAATCAACAGCACTATTTAATCGTAAAATTTACCCAATTGGTTAAATATTCTTCGGATCAGTTCATCGTAAAATTATCAATCCTTTTCCGAGTAACCTGGTCGATATTTTACCCCGAAGGTACACCTCGCCCGAAAGGCTGCAACCTGGCTGACTTTTCTGGAACGAAAAACTCATTGTTATAAATTTTTATTCGAATAGCCATGCATCATCGACGCCCATTAAAATGGTCTTTTAAATGAAAATAATTCAACCGATAGATTAAATCATTTGCAAAGAAAAAGTAGCCTTAGAAATGAACCCGGTCTTCTTTGTATGCGCCTTCGGCTTCTTAACAGGCTTTTTACAGGCCCTTCACTTTCAGCTGAATATGAGTATACGGTTGGTATAATATTGCAAAATCATTCATTGAATTGAAATTTCGCGATACGTACCATGAATTAAAACTGGCCTTAAGTAAATACTTTCAAAATTGCACCAATTACCACGCTGCTCTAAGGTGTAGTGGGGTATTTCATTATGAGATGGAATAAGCTTCTAGCGAATAATTTGCATTTTGACTGAATGCTGATTTTGGAAAAGTTCACGATTTCTTGGGTATATCTGTAAAATTAGGTTTGGTCTGATAATTACATAGGTAAGTTTAAGTATTCGTAGTTATTGTTTGTGGAGTTCCAAAAATTCATACCTCGCTAAGTTTTGCTGGCAGTAATAAATAGGTAGAATACTTCTTATTAATAAGATGCATTTCCACTAAAAAAATTACCAAAATTAAATTTCATCAATTTAAATACATACGTAGGTACCTAGCTTAAGTATTTACCTACACTTGTTAATTGGATTATTGACCTTTTCACACGAATTCGTTCTTTCAACCCGAAATTTACATCATCTTGGAGTCATTGACATGGCACAACCTTGGGCAAATTTCCACCTGAAAATTCATCAGTGAGTAATTTTTCCAAAATGATGATACTTTACTATAATATACGAAGAGTGAAAAAAAAAAGGATCCGAATACGCGCAGATCCGGCTAACTTCTATTACGTCACTCGGCATGGCTGGTTTGTGAAACTTTCGCCAATCTATACGGAAGGCTAAGGTTACCGGATCTCACGTCCGGCCTTGCAATATCTAGGTCAGGGTCCAATCGTGTTCGAAGTACCTATCTGGTTTTGACTACTACAACTGTTACTGGAACTGAAGATGGAGAACTGAAAGGTTTGTACCATTGTACGTACATTTCCCCTCATCGCATACTATTTGCATCTTCACCAAGTTTTGTATCTTTGCCAATGTCGAGGTCGTTGATTTCTTTCTATTCTCAGTTTTCTTTCTCTCATTATGTCGAAGTCGAACGCGACTGGAGAAACGGTATGGATTAAGATCTAATAAGGTTTTTATTGAAGAAAAAAAATAATGCTCGAAAGAGAAAGAAGAGTTAACAATTACCTGTATACAGATTACTTTTTGTAGAGTGGCATGTAAAAGTTATGTTGATTTTTATACGATCGACGATTGATTAAGGTCTTCTTACTACTTATATCTATCTACAATAGGGCTTAATGATGTTGATTAATAAAAAATTAATGCGCATAGGTCAGTAATTTTAATGATAGAAATTTTATTTACACGTTCGCGACGAATAGAATTTTTACTTTGGTGTTATGTTCCATGGGAATGTGATAGGTCGATGACTGTACTTTTTTTTTACGCATACATATTTTTAAACCCTTTTTTTTTTAATTATGGGGATTCAGTTTCCATTATCAGTTTGCATCGAATTTGACTATTTAACATTTCCAAAAAAACTCGATACTTCTTTTCGTGATATCTGTGAAAATGAGAATTCTTTCGGAAATAGGTACACACATAAGATAATTTTAAATCGTAATTTTTCTCACTTGCTAACGTCACAGTCAGGTGCTTCCACTTTAGCAGAACCAGTCATACTTAACATGGCTTCTCGTAAGTTTGGATAAATTCCAGCAGCTGATGCTGCAAGTTCCGCTGCACCCAACAGAACAGATTCACTTTCTTCCGGAACTAGAACTTTTAAACCGATTGCATTGGCGTGAGTTTTTACGAATAGGTCGTTTTTACTCAAGCCACCGCACATGATTAATGATTCGATTGTGTCGTGGCCTGCTTTTTTCATCGTATCCATGATGAATTTAGTGCTGTACTGAAATTATATTTTTTTTATTACTATGATGAAAAGACGTCGCATTAGAGTTGAATTTTCCACCTACAACCAATGCTTGAATAGTAGCTAAGTAAAATACAGCTAAATCTTCTTCACTATCGTCTAACGTCAACCCATGAATCTAAAAAGTTAACACAAGATTTACAAATATTCGATGCGCTACGAGCTACACCATCGAGAAAATAAAATAAATTCTAACCATCCCTCGTAACGAAGAGTCACCCAGAGGAGATCGATTTCCATGAAAGTCTGGCCATACGTGAAGATTTCTCGTCAACTCATCAACACTGCTCAGTCCTTTTTGATCTGCCATTTGATTCAATAAGTTATTTAAGTATTGCGCCACATGCCTAAGTAAGTACATCACACAAGAATTCGTTAAACTTGAACTTTCCAATAAATACATAAATTATTCTCGTTAATTAATGAATGAACTTACGAATCTTTGATCTTTCTCTTAATCGAATTACTGGCTGGATGCGAGTCTATGATGTGATCTACGAGCTTCCCCGAAACTGATTGACCTCCTGCTAAGAGCCACATATCTGGAACCATGGCGCTATAATACGGACCCCATATACCCGGAACATATATTTCTTGGCTACTTTGTGTCATATGACATGTAGAGGTGCCACAAATCATAGCTTTCGGAAATCAGAAAAAAAGAGACACTAAATTAATGAAATTATGAATCAATTTAAAAGTTGGACTGCTTCAAGATTTATACCTATTCGAGTAGAAAAATCAGCTGAAACGTTTTCAGCCGAACATCCCATCATACCAATACCTCCAGCGTGGGCATCGATCATTGAGCTGGCAACTGGAGTACCTGGCATTAAACCAGTGTCTAAGGCAGCTCTGGTTGTGAGTTTTCCACAGAGTTCTCCAGGTTTGATTATTTTGCTACCTGGAATACGTACAATAAATTGAGGTACGACTGAAGTAGCAGATTGTGAACTATCCATAGGACAAACTTTTATACCTACCGATTTTTTTCCACTTTTGGTTTCGCAGATCGCCCAATCCAATGGATTTAAAAAATTCATCGTTCCATTGAGATAGGTAAGGTGAACATTGATAATTACATTTACCGATTACACAACATAAAGATCTGAAAATGAAAGTAAAACCTGCAATAATTTTCAATTAGAAAAAATTAATCAAAAAATAAAAATCACCTTTTTGTTGTATTGATAAAAAACACGACTTAGGGATTCTCAAAATAATCGAGCATTATTTGCAAAACGAGATTGAAATCTCATTTTTGAGAGTTTTTCAAAATTATTTACCTGTAATCACGTCCGGTAGCCTTCCAAGTTAAGAAATCCGGTAATAAAAAAAAATATTCCGATTTTTTCCAAATTTCAGAATGATTGGTTTTTAACCATAAGAGTTTGGGTACCATTGATTCGACTGATATCAATCCGCCGGAGTTTTTTAAGAGGGGATGTTTTGTTTTGTTGATAATTTCAGTTTCTTCTTCGGCTCGATGATCCATCCACAAAATTACATTTTGAGTTATTTTTCGAGTATTATCGTTATTATCGTTATTAATTTCGTCTGTTTTGAGAATAGTGTTGAGTACGTGCATGTACAATTACATAAATTGTTAATAAGTGATGTGCATTCTGCATTGCATCTTTGAGAAGAATTCAGCGAGGTAAGAAAGCATTTGCTCTACTCGTACTTATTCAAGTAATAATTTGCATTAAGCTAGACTGCTATAAGATGATTATTACCATTATTGTTGACTGAAATCGGTTCCCCATTAACATTTATCACTGCAACTGAACAAGTAGCAGCAAATCCCAATCCTTTTACATTACTATGAGAAATATCTGTTATCAATTGCTGCAGAACGATCATTTTCAACCATTATTCAACTTCTTTCGAGAAAACCTGTGATATACCTACATAGGTAATTGAATTCATTTATACTGACTTTGATAATGGTACAACATGCTGACCAAATTTCATCCGAGGATTGTTGATAGAATTGTGGTTTTGGATTCCATGTGGTGATTTCTTGGATATATATTTTCTCTACTTTACCAGCCGTTGTGACCAAAGCTCCTCTTACACTTGTAGAACCAACGTCGATACCAATAACGTAATCCATTTCGATTTTTTTTCTCCCCAAACAAAAATTCAAATTGAATGCATTTCAACTGAAGATCTAAGAAAAAGAACACTGTGGAATTTTATTGAGTATCTATAGGGCGAGTTCCGCTGATGTCATAGGTCAAGTGATAGCAGATGATGATGTATAGAATATAAATTTGAGCACAAACTAAATTCAATTAAGTACACCTAATAGATTAAAATGTTTAATTGCCCTAGCTAAATTCTTCACTATTTAATTACTAATAATACAAAATTTGATTTTTTTTAAAAAGACACATCGTTACGAGTACATAAGTAAAGTTGAAAATATTAAGATATAAAAACTATATTTAGCTACATTGATCTACTCTAAAAAATTGGGAAAAAATTAAGAATTCATGATAGTCTTGCAGCTTCTTTGATGACTCAGCATTTCCAAAAACACTTGATATTTCTTTTCATGGTAACTGAGAAAATAGGACAATAGATAGATGATTAATTTTTATTTTTCTAACTTGGCATAAATAATAGAACCATTTAATTTATATTACTGATTTACCTGGTAGTATTAGGATTTGGTTTGATGTGTTCGGCTGCACCAGCCATATTTTGTATAGCATCGTTTAAATTATCATAAAATCCAGCAACAGCTGCTCCAAGCTGAGCTGCTCCCGAAAGAACACATTCCGATTGTTCTGGTATTAGAACTTGTAATCCAATGGCGTTGGCGTGGGTATCTACGAATAGTTTATTTTTGCTCACTCCACCGCAAATGATCACAGATTGAATATCTTTGTGTCCTGCATGGCCCATCGCGTCGATAATGTGCTTAGTGCCGTACTAAAAATGTTTTCCATTAATTATTTTTACATTTTTGAAAAATATCTAAATTTATTAGCGTAGTTAGTTCTAGCATAACTTGCAATTTGGCAGCAGCATCGAAAGTTTAAATTACCCCATCACTACTTTTTTGAGGAAAAAATTTCTCGACGATTTTGAAGAAGAAAATGTAATTTTTCTTGAATAAAAATATTATTTTGTTAATTTTCAAAAAAAAAAAAAAAAAAAAATTAGAAAAAAAGTCTGAATTTTCTTGAAATTAAAAATAATATCTACCTGTGTCAATTCTTTGGAGTCAGTGTGAAAGATTTTAAATTTTTTTCGAGTAAATAATATTTCTCAAATTTTTGTAGAAAAAAAATCTCAATTCAATTTTTTTTGAGCAAAAATATTTTTTAATTTTGTCACGAGGACGAGTCCAGCAAGGTGAGCCCAGCTCAAACTCCCCTACTGTGGAGCCATTTGGAGTATTACAATTTTTTAGAAAGAAAAACCTCAGTATTTTTTAGAAAAAACTTAATAAATTTTTGTTTTAATTTTTTTGGATAAAAAAATTCTGAATTTTCTTGGAATGAAAAAATATTTTAATTTTTTTGAAATGAAAAATTTCGAAAAAGTTTTATTTTTGAGACAATTTTTTCGAAAGAAATTCTCAATTTTTTTCAAATATAAAATATTTTTCAACTTTATTTCGGAGAAAACCCCAAATCTCTTTTGGAGTAAAAATATTATTTTTAAATTAATTTTTGGTGAAGAAATCTCTTTTTCTTTTTTTTTTAGAAAAATCTCAATTTTAGTCTCAATTTTTTCGAAGAAAATAATTTCTGAATTTTCTAGGAATGACAATTATTTCAGTTTTTTATAGGGGAGGGGAATTTCAATTTTCTAAAAGTTCTAAATATCATTTTTCGAATTTTTTGGGAAAAAATCATTCATTTTTTTTATTATTACCTACAGGCTAAGTACTTACCTATTATTAATTAAAAAGAAAAAATCTTTATTTTTGTATCTATTAGTTTTTTTGAAGAAAAAAATTTCTGAATTTTCAGAAGAAAAATTACAAACTTGACTTCTTTTTAAGTGAAAGTGTACAAAGTACCTATTCTAATTTTGTAGGAGGGAAAACTCAACTTCTGTTCTTTTTTTTCAATCATAGTTTTGGAGTAAAGAAAATTTTAATTTTTTCCAATTTTCTGGAGAAAAAACTCACTCTTTGAAGCAAAACAAAGTTTAATTTTTTTGAGAGAAAAATCGTTAATTTTTTTGGGAGTAGGTGTAGATTCTTTTTTTTCAATTTAAATACAAAAATGTCTAAATTTTCTTGTAACAAAAAATATTTCAATTTTTCCGGAGTAGGTGTAAAATAAATCTATATTATTTTTTATCTAAGTAGAAAAATAGGTAGAAATATTTTCAGTTTCTTGAGTAAATTTTTTTTCAATTTTTTTAGTAAAAAAATTTTAATTTTTTGAACTAGACAAAATTAAAAATTTTTAGGTTAAAAAACACTCCATTTCTATTTAGTAAAAAAATTGATTTTTCGAACTAAACAAAATTTGTAGGTATCAATAAAATCATTCAATTTTTTGGAAGTAAATTTTTTTTTTTGAAATGAAATAATTTCTGAATTTTGATGTAGGAAATGAAAAATATTTCATTTTTTTTAGTTGGCGTAAAATAATTTCTTTTTTTTTTTTTTTTTTTTTGTGAAAAATTTGGTGAAAATGTTTTTAATTTTTTTTGAAAAAAATCGTTCAAAATTTCGAAATGAAATTTTTCCAATTTTTTGGAGTAAATAAACTTCTTATTATTTTTTAGAATGAATTGATTTCTGAATTTTATTTTATTAAAAAAAAATCAATCTTTTGGAGTTGAAAAAAAAACAATTTTTAGAATAAAAAAATACTTTTTTGGAGAAAACTTTGAAAAAAATCATTCAATTTTTCGAAATGAAATTTTTAAAATTTTTGTAGTAAATAAATTTCTTTTATTTTTGGAATGAATAATGATTTCTGAATTTTCTTTTAATAAAAAAAAACTAGGTATTTCAATTTTTTGGAGTTGAAATAAAAAAATTAAAAAAAATTTTTTAGATGAAAAACTGTCTTAATGTTTTGGAGGAAATTTTTTTAACGAGACAATTTGAGAAAAAAATCGAGCTATACCCTAGAAAATTCCAATAATGCTGGTTCTGAAATTGATGATGTACTTGATAAAATGTAATTACCGCTAAGGCTTGAATAGTTGCTAAATATAACACAGCCAGGTTTTCTTCATCATGTGCCATCGTTAAGCCCTGAATCTAGGAACGAAATTATTAATTAATTTTAAGCTGGCGGTTCAGTTGGGTAGGTACTCAAAATTTTAAAATTAAAAAAATCTAACCATTCCTCTTAAAGTGGGATCAGCTATCGGTGATCTGTTGCCATGGAAATCCGGCCAAATATGGATTTCTTTGGTTAATTCGTCCACAGAGTTTAGTCCTCTATTTTCAGCAATTTGATGTAACATATCGTTCAAATATTGCGTAATGTGGCTGAAAAAAAAAAATAATAATAATAAAAATAGGTGCTTAATTTATAGTACAATACGGTTCATTTGAAGTAATTTTTGCCATGAAACTTACATTTCTGCTCGTTCGATACATTTCTTCTTAACAGATTCGCTCGCCGGATGTGTATCGATCATATGATCTATTAATTTGCCCGATACCGATTGTCCACCTTCCAAAAGCCATAAGCCAGGCACCATGGCGTCTAGATAGGGTCCCCATACACCTGGCACGTTCACTTCTTTCACCGTTTGAGCCATGTGACATGTAGAAGTGCCACAAATGAGAGCTAAAATTCAATTTGATTCGATTCAATTCGATTACACACGTATTAATTAACTAAGCTGTAGGATATCACTTCGTACCTAATCTCGATGTAAAATCACTGGAAATATTTTTCGCTGAACAACCCATGACTCCTAATCCGCCGGCATGAGCATCGATTAAAGCTGCTGCTACCGGAGTACCCGCAACAAGACCTGTTTCCTGAGCTGCTTTTTCACTTAATCCACCACATAGATCGCCCGGTTTGATGATTTTACTACCTATAAAAAATTCATCATCAGATTCATCGAACGATTGAAAATTTATAATATTCAATTTTCCTTTTTATACCAATTTTTTTCCAATTATTTTGCGATAATTCTTGTAATCCGATCATATCGAAGTATTCTTTATTCCATCCCGAATATTTGGAATTATTTTCGTAATTACATTTGCAAACCACACTGCACAAAGACCTGAAATAAATTTTCAAAAAGTTACATTGTGAAAATTTTCTCTCACAGTCACAATTTGGTAATTCATCAGATCACACCTGGATTCGTTATTCGTTGCTCTCCAAGTTAGAAAATCTGGCAGTAGAAAAAAATGTTCGGCTTTTTTCCAGCATTCGGGATGGTTATTTTTCAACCAGAGAATTTTGGGCACCATCATTTCTAAGGAGACGTTACCACCCACGTATCGTAAAATAGGATGTTTGGTTGTATTGATGAAATTCGCCTCTTTATTGGCTCGATGATCCATCCATAAGATGATATTTTGATCCGCATCATCTGTGTAGAAAAAAAATAGGTACTTTAAATAGGTAGATATCTAAATTGATGTTTTATCTATCGAATTAATTATTTGAGATTACCATTACCATCGATATTCACTGAAATTGGGTTTCCAAAGGAATCTAAAACAGCTAATGAACAAGTGGCGTCAAATCCCAATCCTTTTACATCATTCGGAGAGATATCACTGATTAAAACCTATGTAAATAATTTTTCAAATCATTACGTTACACTTGGATTGTCTAAAAATAGATATGGGAGAGTAATGCGTATTACGTATACGTACTTACTTTAATTACTTTACTACAAACGGACCAAATTTCGTTAGATGACTGCTGATAATAATCCGGCTTCGGATGCCATGTGGTAATTGGCTCAGCATGTGCTTTTACTATGTCCCCTGTTTTGGTAACCAACGCACCTCTGACACTTCCGGTGCCTACGTCAATACCAATGACGTAATTCATATTTGAGCTAAAAATTGATCGTTATTATTATGAGCACGCATATTACTATCTAAATGAAAAAATTATCAACACGAATATAGTTTTAAATCAAAAGCAAAACACGTACCTTTTTTTCGGGTTTCAAATCAATAAAAACGTGAATTAAAAGTTAAATTTTTGATGGGCTCACTTCAAACTTCATAATTCGAAGATGTAGGTACGTCTACGTACATATGTTTCCATTTATAAATTGCGAAATAATATGAGTTTGAGTTCATAAGATAGAAAAAGTACGTACTTCAACTGCAAAGTATCGAGTTTCACTTGAATGCGAGTTTAAATTTTAAAAACGGTAAACACGACTGATAAGAAGTTATCGTATCGAGAGTTCAACGAAACTGAGTAGTTCTATATTATACAGGCATGCAGGTAGGAGGTGAAATTTCAATGTACATTGTACTCACATTTGCGCAAACACGAAACGAAACGCACGTGTTTCACCTGTAGAAACAGGCAAGTTCAAGTTGAAAGCGAACTACTGGCCGGCCGGCGAGGCGAGTCATGTGTAGGAAGAGATGAAACAACGATTTTTGTTTAATACCTACAGTCCTACATAATTATTTTAATTTCAATGATTAAAATTTGCAGAGATGTGCTCGAACTATTCCAGACCCCAAAACTAAGATAATTTTTTGAATACTTAAGTTGTTCATAAAATCAAAGGTTATGAAATCGTAGACAATTTGAGATTGTTTAAAAATCAAGAATTGACCGTTGAAATTATTTTTCTGTAAGAATGAGTGAGATTTCCTCCATTGAGAATTTAAAAAAAAAAAAAAAAAAAAATAGACCAGAAAAATATACATTAAAAAATTTAAACCCTAATAAACTTTTTTAAAATTTTTTTTTATAGTAAAAATAATTATATTAGGAATATTTTATATATCTTTTTTTTATTTCAAAGACTTATTTATAGATTATTATTTTATAAATTTAATGAATAATTATTTTTGAATTTTTTTTCAAGGTGCCATGGGTTTTTTTTAAAGAAATTTTTTTTTTTCGAAAAATAAATAAATAAAAATTAAATAGGTAGGTATAAAAATAATTTCTCAAATAATTTATTATTTTCTTTAAAAATAAGAGTTTTTTCCTCCAAAAAAATTGAAAGATTTTTTTTAAATGTGATTTTTTTGTAGTTTTTCACTTTGATAAAATTTAAAATTTTTTACGAAAAAAAAAATATATATATATTACAAAATTTTTTGAAAAAACTCAAAACTTATTAGTTAGGTAGTAGGTACCTATTTTTTCAAATTCACAAAAATCTTTTTTTTTTTTTTTTTGAAAAAATACTTGATTTAAAAAAAATAATTTTGAGAAAATATTTAAAAATCCTCCAAACATTTCCGTTTGAAACGAAATATTTCAAAATTTTTCTGAAAAAAAAAAATCAAAAATCCAGTATCCAGTCGAAACATTTACACATATGTATACGTGCACAAATCTGAGGTATATTTTTATCCCATGCAGAACATTTGAAATTTTTTCCCTTGAAAAATTCGTTAAATATATATTTTGAACTTTAAAAAATTTAGATTTTATTTTTTCATTAAAATAAGAAATTTACTTCTCAGAAAAAAACAGAAATGTTTTTCTAAATAAAAATAAAGAGATTCTTACTCCAAAGGATTGAAAAAAAAATATTTCAAAAAAATTGAGAAATTCTTTGATACCATAAAACTTGTAATGGTGGCCTAGGACAGAAGTATACCTTAGGGTGGCCCTTATTTTTCGAATTTTGGAAATGTTGTCGGGACGGGGGGTCAATTGGTGACATATTGGTAGAAAATAATTCCCTATTTTTATTTTTCCTCTAACTGAATTTTAAGCCGTTTCTCAGGGGCTCCCAAATTTGAAAAAATAGAACATTTTGAAAATTTTTGAAAATTTTTAGCAAAATGGTCATAGGGATGGTATTTCTATAAGACAAGACCATTTTCGATGATTTCTTATCTTTATCCCCCTTTTCATGGGACATAAAAAAAACGTCATTTTTTACGTTTTTTAAAAAATTTGAAAAAAATGACTAAAAATTAAAAAAACATTTTTTTTTGTATAAAATATTTTTAGCATACATGTTATCACACAAAAAGGTCATTTACGGCGATTTTTTATCCTTACCTTCATTTTTGGGAACCTCATTTTTTTCAATTTTTGATAGTTTTTGAAAAATTCTCACTGATATGGCAGTGGTGAAAAATCACCGTAAATGACATTTTTGGGTGATAACATGTATGTTGAAACCATTTTATTAAATTTTTTTTTTTTTTTAATTTGTAGCCATTTTTTTCAAATTTTTTAAAAAGCGTAAAAAATGACGTTTTTTTATGTCCCATGAAAAGGGGGTTAAAGATAAGAAATCATCGAAAATGGTCTTGTCTTATAGAAATGCCATCCCTATGACCATTTTGCTAAAAATTTTCAAAAAGTTTCAAAATGTTCTATTTTTTCTTTTTTTTTGATTTTTTCAAATTTGGGGGCCCCTGAGAAACGACCTAAAATTCAGTTAGAGGAAAAATAAAAAATAGGGAATTATTTTCTACCAATATGTCACCAATTGACCCCCCCGTCCCGACAACATTTCCAAAATTCGAAAAATAAGGGCCACCCTAGTATACCTACTACCTAGTTCCTGGGGATTGAAAGTTTTTCCCAGCCAAAATTTACAATTGCTCAAAAAAAACAATTATCCCTCTCAAAAAAAAATTTTCTAAAATACAAAACAAAACCTAGGTCCTCGGTTTTGAAAGTGTTCTGAAGCCTCCAAAAGTGGGAACAAACCACTGAAAATTTTAAAATTTTCTGATTCCAAATGTTGTAAAATTCAAACGTAATTATTAAATCTGCTAGAAAACGAAGATTTGGAACAATTCGATGCACTTACTTTACGATTGGTTAAATACAGGTAAATATTATTATTAGTAACACTATATAATAGCTACAAACCAAGGTAATTGATTTCTGCGAGGGAAAGTGTTATCAATAGAAGAACTAATTTTCTAACTTTAGAAGTTAGAACATAGCCATCTATAATTTATCAGACTCGGGAAATAATTAATAACAAAAAAAATCCAAAAATTTCAAGAAAACATAAAAAATTGAAATGTCATAAAATAAAAATTGTACGCGTATAATAAAAATTTAAAAAATTATTTGGTACCTACTATACTTACGAGTTATTCGGAAAAAATTAAAACTTGAAAAGAAATCGGAAATTTAAAGCTATTAAAAAATTTATAAATTCAGAAAAATAAAAAAATAGAAATAATAATTAGACAATTTCGGGACAACGTTTATTGAAAATTTTAAAATCGTTAACGATAAATTTCAAGTTGGCAATTTAAAAATTAAAAGAGACTAAAACTCAAAAAAAATAATTAAATATCGTAAAAACCTGGTAAACTTGTAATTTAGGTATTGAAATATTGAAAAATCAAAACAAAAACAATAAGAAATCAAGAAGAAGTGCGAAATTGAAATTTACAAAAATAGAAAAAATTATAAAATTCATAGAAGTAGGTAGCAAAATTAGATCAAATTAGTAGAAGTATTAAAAGTAGTAAAAAAAAAATTAAAAATTTTAAAACTCAAAACAATGTTTATGTAAAATATTTTTGGTATTTGGAAAACGAAAAAGGCGGAAAAACTGACAAAGTAAAAAAGTATAATGAATTAATGACCTAAAAATCCACAAATTTAAAAATTTAACATTTTTAGAATTAATATTTGGAAAAAATATAAAAAATTGAGAAAATATGAAAAATTAAAAAAAAAATTAAATGATCCACAAAATCAAAAACAAAAAAAGGGATCATGTTTAAAATTCAAAATATTTTAGAAATCAAAAAAATTTAGCTCCTCTGAACAATCAAAATTTTGTAAATAATTTGATTTTTGATTTTTTTAAAATGGCGATTTAATTTTAAAAAATGAAAAACTGATCATTTTCGAGCTGAAAATTTGAAAGTTTTGAACGTTATATTAAAAATTTAAAAAATCGAAAAAACCATTACAAATAATAAAAAATCCAGAAAAAAAGTGGTAGTGAAAAGATAACGAAAATAAATTTATAATCTATGTTTTATTCGGAATAAGTTCATAAAATTAAAATTTCTTAGTAAAAAGAAAAAATGTAAAAAATGAACATCGGACTTGAAAAAAATCCAAGTGCAACGAAGTTGTTCCGACGAAATCCGAACACTTCCGAGAAGAAAAAGCCGGCGACATCCGTTATCACTAACTTGTATTATCAGTGAATATTTCTAACGACGTTTTCATATTTTAGTCATGAGAATTATAATAAATGTATTTCATCGTGAATTTATGTGAAAATGGTGAATGTTTGTGCTGTTTTTGGTTGTAATGTGACTTCGAGAAAGAATAAAATATCATTTTTCGGCTTTCCTCGGAAAAATAAGAGGACTATTAATTGTAAAGTTCACGCGTTAACAGAAAGAAGACGTCTTGCATGGTACACGGCCATAAAAAGAGCAGATCTGATGGAAGATCAATTAACTACACGAAGAATTTGTGCAAAACATTTCATAACAGGTGGAGTATTCATTATTCATAATAATATTATGCTTTTGAAGCTTTATGGTTATTCAATTATACCTCTAGCAAACGCTTTGTAATTCTGTAGCAGCTAGCAACTTGTAGAGTTGTGATATTATTCATTCCTTTATTAATTTGTTATTCTTGTGATAGGTAAACCAGCTGAATTGTTTGATGAGACAAATCCAGATTGGGTTCCAACTCTTCACTTGGGATACTCGAATAAAGTGGAAGGAGCCAAAAGTAGACTAGATCGTTGGAAACGAAACCTACAACGTAACGAGAAAAAGCATCTGATCTCTTCAGAAGAAGTACTTATTGCAATATTTAAATATAGCTACGAAACAGTCATTTCTTTTTTTTAAAATATCGTTGAGTGATTAATGTTTTATTCACCTGTTATTTCAGAAAGCATCTACCAAAAATGGTTCGAAATGTGAAAGAAACACCTCAAAAAGTAATTTTGAAGCCATCAGATCGTCATCGAATGAATTACAAACAAGCACAAATGATTTAAATTTAATCATCAACGCATCATACGATAATCTCAAGACCAACGAATCATCATCTAACAAAGTACCATCGTCTGTAGAAAATTCTTCTTCAAATCTTCACTCGCAGAATGGAACTGTCGTAGCATCGCCTGATGCGAATACTTTCACAAACTCCAAGTCACCAAAAGATAATACTATTTCACCTATATTACTATTACCCGAACTGCAAAAACGAAACGAAGAAATTTATCGTTTAAGGGAAGAATTAGCTTTTTATAAGTTGGATGAGCCAGCATTCCGAAATGATGATGAAAAACTGTGCTTTTACACAGGACTTCCAGACATGTCTCTATTTTCATTAGTATTGGAAAAAATTACCCCTTCGTTACAACGTATTCGTTGTGATAATCTTACAACTTTTCAAAAACTCATGTTAACTCTTATGAAGCTTCGTTATAATTTGTCTTTCGTTGATCTAGGTTATCGTTTCGGTATCAGCTGTAAAACTGCCAGTCGAATTTTTGGGACAGTAATCGTCATTCTTTATACTACATTCAAAGAACTGGTCCAATGGCCTGATCGTGAAGCTTTAAGTGATGCCACGCCACCTTGTTTTCGAGAAACATTTGGAGACAGAGTATCCGTCATAATTCATTCCTTCGAAATATCTCCTGAAAAATCGCACACTCTGCAAGCTTGTAATCAAACACTTTCAATCAAGTACTTGATCGGTCTCACTCCGCATGGAATTATATCTTTCATTTCTCATGGCTACGGTGGAGGGGGAAATGACGAATTCGTCACTGAAGATAGTGGAATTTTAAATCATCTTCAACCCGAAGACATTGTTTTGACTGACTGCGGATTTACCATTAACGAACTTGTTGCTGCAGAGAATACGTCTCTAAAAATTCCTGATTTTGTTCAACGACTACAACTTGAACCCAGAGATGTAGAAGGCTCGAAGAAAAAAACGAATGTGCGTCTTCATGTCCAGCGTATGATAGAAAAAATACATCGGAAGTATGAAATTTTGAATGGTCCTATTGACACTACATTGTTGAATGTGAAACACGATGGTATCTCGCTCGTAGACATTATTGTCCACGTTTGTTGTGTAATGGTAAACTTGTGTGATTCTGTACTACCTTTAAGTTAAGTAAAAAACCAATGTGTTCTTTTTTTTAAAAATAATTTCAGATATTTACTTACCTGTAAATTGATGTGTTAATATGTGATACATTATAATTATATTATAGTTTTTTCATTTTGAATGTTTGTTTGAATCGTTGTTTTATGGTCCGATCGAAATTTCCATAATAATCAAAATGATTTCTAGGGCCTTAATCTACAAGTTTTGTTTGAAATTTTTTTTTCAATTGGACCCTAACTCCTTCACTTACTCTTCTAAATAAGTATCTACGTAGTATTATGCAAAATTGTAGAGAAAGGAGGGGTCAAATTGAAAAAAGTTTCAAACATAAGTTGCAACTTGAAATCCCAGGAATAATTTCGGTCATTACAAAAATTTCGATTGGACCCCTCCTTACACTCCAATTTTGAATATCAATTGTCATGGTGGTATTACACTTACGGTACATGTCAGAAGTGCCAGAAACCGATTGAAATGAAAACATGTTAAAATTGTTGTATTACTCGAGTAAGTTACCAAACCAAAATTATAGGTATTTGTTTCCATTAGAATTTTTTAAATTTGAAATTTTGATGAAATTAAAAGATTTAAAAAAATCAAAAATTCAAAAAATTATGTATTTTAAAATTTTCTTTGTACATCATCTGATAGAACTTGAAAAAAAAATTATTATTACATATTTTTGCCTATCTCTGAAATTGAAAGGGCTAGGCGAAAATTTTTATTTCAATTCATTCAAAAAAAATATTAAAAATTATTTCTTTGAATTTATAGTAATGTGTATCATTTCTGTATGTTCCATACAGCGCCTACGAAAGGGTGGTAGGCAATTTTTCAAACACATAACAAAACTCCTGACAACAGAAAGTATACACATTACCATAAATTCAAAGAAATAATTAAAATTTTTTTTTTGAATGAATTAAAATAAAATTTTTCGCCTACCCCCTTCAATTTCAGAGATAGGCAAAAATATGTAATGATAAATTTTTTTTTTCTAAATTATATCCGGTGATGCCTAACAAAACTTTTAAAATAATTTTTTGAATTTTGAATTTTTTTCAAGATTTTTTGATTTCCTTAAAATTTTAAATTTCAAAAATTCATAAAAAATTTTCTAATGGAAACGGGCACCTATAATTTATTTTTGTAACTTACTCGAGTAGTACAACAATTTAAACATGTTTTCATTTCAATCGGTTTCTGGCACTTCTGACATGACCCTTAAAAGGGAACGGGGAACCTAACAACTCGTCACCTCCGATTCAGCTGAAATTTGGCTCACTGAAAGAGCATATCACCCAGACCTCAGAACCAAATTTTTAACTGCCGAAGTTGATTTTTCGATTTTTGGAAAATTTTTGAAAACGATGAAAATATCCCATTTTGTAACCTGTAGATATGTAAAAATTTTTTTTTACAAAAATTGCAAATTTTTAGATAAAATTCTGAAACTCGGTTTATTTAGTAAAGCCGATGCCCCGAGTCGATTGTGATCACCTTCGAAGCGATCTGGAGTCTCCAGCAAAATTTGACCTTTTTCTAGCACGCTGGAGTCGCTCTAGACGACGCTGTAATCAACTTCGTCTACTAAAAATTTAATCCTAGCATTGAATCCAAAATCTTAAGAAACTATCGAAACATGACTGAAAACTCGACATCAGATTCGTGAAGAGAGGTCTTAATTTAGTCCTAAAACACATTTATACCGAATTTTTTGAAAATTTGGAAAATCTTCTGGCTTTTACCAATCTCTTTTAGTGTTTTTGAAACAATTTTTTTTTCAAATTTTTTTGAATATTGGGTAATTGGCCCCAGGGAATTTTTTTGGCTTCATCAGTTTTGTCCTAAAATACATTATGTTACCTATTATTGGTATTACTTATTATTTATTTTTTGAGAATTTTGAAAAAACCTCAACTTACTCCTGCATAGATTTTGAGCCTTTTTTTTCTTTCTTTCTTTTTTTTTGAAATTTAAAACAAAAATACAATACTTATAATACACCTAGGTACTTTCCGAAATAAAAATCTCAACGGATTGGTCATTTATTAGGTAATGAAAGAGAAAAATCACAGCATATTATTTGATATAGTCTAGTCTAGGTACATCTGCTTCCACATTTGTTTAGTTTTTCTACTCCATGATCGATAGAATCAGTTTTTGATGATTTAACAATTCCAAAAATACTCGATATTTCTTTTCGTGATAACTTTAAATAAGTTTTTTTTTTTTAATTTTAAGTATAAACGTGATCATAATCAATAATCATAATAAGAATAATAATTATGTTTACCTTCTAACGCCACAAAGAGGCTCAACATGTTTTGCTGGTCCTGCCATTTGAAAAATGGCTTGTTCCAAATTTTCATAAAATCCTGCTGCCGATGCACCCAACATTGCAGCTCCCAACAAGACAGATTCTGTCTCTTCGGGTATCAAGACATGTAAACCAATCGCATTAGCGTGGGTGTTTACGAATACTTCATTTTTGCTGACTCCTCCGCAAATGATTACTGATTCAATGGTATTATGGCCTGCTTGGATCATAGCTTCGATTATGTGTTTTGTTCCATACTGAAAGTTGAATGAAGTTGTCAGTGTGGTGGAATCATTATCGAAGAAAAAAATTAATCATGTTGAGGATTACCGCTAAAGCTTGAATTGTTGCTAAATACCTAATTGCAAGATCATCCTCATCTTGTGATAGAGTCAGTCCATTGATCTGAAGGATGTATGAATTAATAAATCTATAATAATGTTTTATTATTTATTATTATTATAGCCAATCCAGCTTACAAACCATTCCACGTAAATTTTGATCAGCGAGAGGGGATCGATTACCGTGGAAGTCTGGCCACATGTGTATATCTTTAGTTAATTCGTCGATACTTGCGAGATTCTGTTTTTTTGCTTTTTTATACAGGAGGTCGTTCAAATATTGGGTGATATGTCTTAATAAAATTCACACGAAATACAATTATTTAGAATTGGGAATTTTTAGATAGGTATCATATTTCTAGATTTTATGCACTTACATATCGTTACATTTTTCCTTAATCGAATTGCTCGCAGGATGGGTATCAATGATGTAATCTATCAGTCTACCAGATACCGACTGACCTCCTTTTAATAGCCATAAACCTGGGATCATTGTGTTGTAGAATGGTCCCCAAACACCAGGCACGTAAATTTCTTTTTTCGTTTGTGCCATGTGGCAAGTTGACGTGCCACATATCAAAGCTAAAAAAAAAATAGAAAATTGACGAAAGGTATAAATATTCCTAATTGATTATTATATCGATATAAGATCATAGGATGTGGTTCAATTGTACCTAATCTGGTGGTAAAATCAGAAGAAACTTGTTTGACAGAACATCCCATTACCCCTAATCCTCCAGCATGGGCGTCGATTAAAGCAGAGGCTACAGGAGTCCCAGGCAGTAGGCCTGTTTCGAGTGCAGCTTTTGTGTCTAGTCTACCACAAAGGTCTCCAGGTTTAATTGCTGTATTACCTGGAAAATTTAATTTGAAATGAAGAAGTTACGGATTAAACATAGTGAAAAAATGGCTGGACACTCATGGATGACAAAACTGACCAATTTTTTTGAAATTATCTTCACATAAATCAGACAATCCTATCGCCTCGAAGTATTCCTCGCACCATTTAGAAACTGACGGAGAATGCTGGAAATTACAATCACAAACCAAAGAGCATAAAGACCTGGAAGAATTAATTCTACAGTCAGGTCAGGGTGTTATCGAAAGCTAAACTAATTATGGCGAACCATTCAAGCTTAACCTGCGTTTTTCTCCAGTGGCTCTATAAGTCAAGAAATCAGGCAGTGAGAAAAAATACGCTGCTTTCTTCCAGCACACCGGATTATTTTTTTTTAACCATAGTATCTTCGGTATCATCATTTCAACTGATATGCTTCCGCCAACGTATTTCAGAACAGCGTGCTTCGTTTCATTGATCAGTTTGGTTTCTTGCTCCGCTCGATGATCCATCCATAAAATAATATTCTGCTCGTCGCTATCTGAAATTGAATGGAAAATGAGCTTGGCAAAAAATGGTAAATTTTATTGGGCAATAATTACTACCTCCAGGATTAACCGAAACAGAATATCCTTTCGAGTCTAACGCAACCATCGAGCAAGTGGCATCGAAACCAATACCTTTGACTTCATTTGGAGAAATATCAACTATCAATTTCTGTGGGGAAAAAAAAAGGTATTGTATTATACCTACGAGTATTATGGTTTTCAATTACATGGAAATTTTTGAACTGCTTACTTTGATGATGGTGCAACATAAGGACCAAATTTCATCGGAAGATTGCTGGTAAAAGTTGGATTTCGGATTCCAAGTGGTAATCTGTTCTACACAGACTTTGACCAAATTACCTGATTTTGTGACCAAGGCTCCTCGTGCACTACCGGTGCCAATATCAATACCAATTACATAACTCATTTTAAATTTTAAAAAATTTCATGAAGAATATTTTAGAAACGAGATCATAAAGATGGTTCGATGATTTTGTCGGTGTAAATGATTCACCAAAGTAGATAGTTATGATTTATTTTCGGTACCTATATCAACTAATTTTGCTATCTTGATCTGATTTTAAAGGTCTACGAGCTGGGTACTTGATAAGTAAAATTACTTTATTTATCGAATTTAATCAAAAGAGTATCTTTTCGCTAAATTTATTTGTTGATAAATTCGAGATGATTAGGATCTTCATATTTTTGTGCAACAAAATTTAAATCTGAATTGAAGATTCGAAAGAAAAAAAATGAAAAAACTGATGAAATGAATTACTTACGAGGCTGTAAATTTTTATGTATAAGAGTTCGGCGGGGTAACTGAAAGGATTGCACTGATTTGAGGAGTACTTACGTATTTCACAAATTTTGACAAAACTATTGGAATAAATTGAAAACAAAAATTATAAAAATATCGGAACAATTTTCAAGAAATATGCGTAGGTATTAAAATGCTTTTGGAGAAAAATTCAATAGAATAGCTCCAAAAATTTATAAACATTATTTTTTCATATGCCAGAATACCTGATTTTGAGGGAAATAAATAATACCTATCAAAATATTTTTTTAAAAATAATGATAATCATTGTTGAAATATTTAAAAAAAAATTGAAATATAGGTAATAGGACAATAGGTACCTATGCATTTTTTTAAAATAATAAAATGATTCCGAAAAATTTTTGATAGAATTATTATGTTCCTATTGGAAAATATGTTTTTTAATATTGAAACAATTTTATAAAGTTATATCTATTCAAATTACTTTTTTAAAAAATGAAAATTATTCGAAATTCATAGGTAAATGTAAGTATTATAATAGTTTTGGAAAAAATTAGAATACCTACCTTCCTATTTTTTTTATTTATTTATTTTTTTTTTGAAATAAAAATTGAACTGAACTACTTACCTAGTGCTTTTTTGAAATTGAGATAATTTCTTTGTAGGTACCTACTTATTGATTTTTTTTAAATATTGGAACAACTTTTTTTAAATATTAGAACAATTTTCAAAAAAATTTCGAAATTGAAAAAAAGAAATTAAAGTAGAACATCGATTATCCGACTCCCGATTATCCGAGCAAAAAATTGCAACCGATTTTTTTCGATTATTCGGTGTTTCATAGTCGATTAATTATTATTATCTGATTTTCCCTTATTTTTTGCATTAAATAAATATGAAACGAATAAGTTATAAAATAATGTTTGAATATCAGACGACATTGACGCCCCCAAACAATTCAGAGATTTTTTTCCTAAAAATTTAAAAATGATTTTTTTTTATTCCAAAAAAAATGCTGAAGTTCATATTCTAAAAAATTGATAAAATCACTGATTAAAAAAAATCATTTCAATAATATTTTTCTTTTAAAAAAAAAGTGAAAAATTTTTACTTGAAAAATATTGAAAAAATTTCAGTTCCCGAAATTTTGCAAAACAAGAAATGTTGAGATATTTTTAGGACAAAAATGTTTTCAAGTTTTATTCCAAAAAATTAAGGAATTTTTTACTAGGTAGGTACAAAATTTTTTTTCTTAAAAATGATCTCATAAAATTTTTTTCCAAAAAAGTGAAAAATCCTTGCATCTCTTATTTTTTTATTTCAGTTAATCCAGACTAATCCAAGGTGGTTCATAAAATTTATGCAATGCTGATTTCCACTGTTTTTTCAAAAAAGTAGCTTAAATCTATTTATCCGACTTTTCACGATATCCGATCTTTCCTTGCCACAATTAACTGTGATAATTTGGAATAGATAGGTACCAACTTGATTTTGAAAAAAAAAAAACACTTGAAATAATTTGGACAGTAAGTAACTAAGTAGTAAGTACCTACCTAGAAAAATTAAAATTATTTCAAAGAATTATTAGAATGCCTAGACTAATTTTTGAATAAAACAAACAAAACTTATTGAAATGTCCAAAACAGTTTTTAAAAATATTTCGAAAAATTAGGTCAATTTTTTGCAATATGTTCTAAAAATTGGAACAATTTTGGAGAAAATAATTATTTTTAAATTTAATTTTTAATAGGTAGGTAAGTACATACCTAATTTTTTGGGAAAAAATATTGGATCAATTTTTTAAAACGTTTCGAAAAAATTTGGGAAACAAATGGGGAAGGTAGGTATATAAGTAATACATATAAAAACAGTAATTAATTTTCAAAAAAAAAAAAAAAAAAAAAACGGGGAAAAATATCAAGTATTCAAAGTAAATACTTGGTTAAAAAAAAAATCGAAAATACATACTCACTTTTTTTAAAAACATTAAAATAGGTAATTTGAAAAATATTAGTGCTATGAATAAATTCATTTTTTAAAAAGAAAAATCGATTTCACAGAAAAAAAATCGCATTAAATTTTATGTAAATGTTTTTTATTAATTTTTTGAAAAATATCTACATTTCTACACATACAAATCTACCTTACTCCATCATATTTTTATACCTACTTCAATAATTGACGATTTAAAAAAAATTCCCATATGTAATTTTATTAGTAAATTTTTATCATTTATTGCTTACAGAAGTTTTATTGACTTCGGCATTATCTTCCTGATGAAACTCTACTTTACACTTCTCAAACGTATGAACTTGTTCGAATTCTTTTTCATTTTTATAAAGTTTATCAATCACAGGAGCTGGCTTAATTTCTTCCTCGACATCATCCGTGCCTGTTTTACGTTTACAGCAGCAACAGAAAATTACTAATATGCCAAATCCTAACAAAACGTATCCGTAAACACTTAATATCAAATTAGTAGCATTGTCGTCTCTGTTATTTTTTTCCATATTTTTGGCGGCTATTTCCGCATAAGTTTTATTCAAATAATCGACGCATGATGATTCGAGAAACGACGTATTATTAGCGTAAATATACTCTCTGTCGAGTTCGCATCGTAAACCGATGGAATGGTGGTAAACTATGGGCGTCTTTGACATCAGATAGAAGTCACAATCGCACGACCACGTGTTATTGTTTAATATTAAGTAATCTAAACGAGGACAAGATAGTAAAATTTCGCTTATTTGTAACGTTGTTAGTTTATTTACGCTCAAATTGACCCATCTCAAAGAATTGCTGTTGGCAAACGTTTCCTTGTGTATGTTTTCCAAAAATCCATTACTTAGATCGAGGTATTGTAAATGAGGCGTTATGAATTGATTGCTGGCCAGTCTCCTGAATATATTACCGCTCAAATTGAGGTGTTGAATTATCGTATCCAAAAAGGTATCTGGGTACAAGAATTTCAACAGGTTCATCGATAAGTCTGCTTTTTCGAGGTATTTCGATTTTCTAAAGGCGTCTCGGTGGATGAGTTTTAGACTGACGTTCGATAGGATTAGAACTGTCAGGTGCTTGAAATCGGCCAAATCATCTTGTTCTATTTGAGGTAAATTGTTGCCCGATAAATCGAGCAATACCGTGTTGATGGCTGCTATCGGTATGAACGTAAGGTTAGCATTTTTGCAAATGTACCGGTCGTCTGTCATTGAGCATTTTGTTTCGGTACATATTTGGCGTGCTTGTAGAGTTCTCAGGATTACGAATAATAGGATGAGATTTTTCATGAGTTGGCATTACCGAGTCGTGTTGAGAATAATTTTTATCCCTGAAACAAAACCAAAATTGAGGATAGCTGTATAGTTTTTATTCAGTTTTTCACTTTTTTTTTTGGTAGTGTTTAAATATTTTACTCGGATATTTTTTCTCAAAATACATTTTTGTGCGGATTTGTGATCCAAATTTCAGAATAAAAACTGAGAAAATTTTTTTTAGGAAAAAAAAAAATTAATTTCAAGAATTAAAAAAAAAAAAAAAAAAAAAAAAACTAAATTTTTAACGAAATATATTATTCAGGTACCTGACTTCTTTTGGATGACATTTTTTTTAGATAAAAATAATTTTAAAATTTTTTTCGGAATTTTGCTCTTGAAAATTATTCTCATTTTTTAACAAAAAAAATGATGAATCAGAATTCAAAATAGAAATTTAAAAATTATACTCAAAACAAAAAGGAGGAAATTCCAAGAATTTTCTTTACAGAGAAAACGCTCTGAATAAAAATAAATCAGCTAAAAATGTGAATTGCGTAAAATAAGTATTTTTCAAGCAAAATATATATAATAATATATTTTTTTACATAAGAATCTTTAATTATACACAAATAACATTTAAAAAATTGAAGAAGAAATTTCCAAAAAAGTATATAGAGTATGTAAAAAAAAATTAAGATTTTTTTTTTTTTTTTTTTAAATAGGTACAAAAGAGAAAATAATGTCTAAAAGTCATTCAATATTTGAAAAAAAATTAACATCCAATTTCGAAAAAAATGCAAGTTGTTCCCAAAAGTCTTTCTTGACACGAAAAAAAAAAAAATAAATAAAACAGAATATTTTTTACCTACCAAAAATTAAAACAAACTAGAATTTTTTTTGTAACTAAATTAAATGTACTTATTTTTTTTAAATTAAAGGAACATTCTCAAAAATACCTATAGGACCATAAAAAATAAACGAACGAAACATTTTTTATTTAAAATAAATAAATAAATGAATGAATAAAATTTTTGAAATTTCTGGGAGATAAACATTGAATAATCTTATTTGAAAAATTTTGTTACAAAATAAAAAATTGGAAAAAAAATCAAAGAACTGCGTAGATTTTACTTAGGGAGGTGTAAGAAAGATTTTTTTTAGTGAAAATTTAAAAAAATATTTTGTAAGAATTAAAAAATAATAATAATTGAAAAATTCTATAAAAATCTACCAGGTACGAGTAGAAATCAAAAATCACACCTTTTTTAATACCTTAAAATATTGAATTAGATTTTTTTGTTATAAATTAAGCAAATGAATTATTTTTGAAAATTGAGAAAAAAAATGAAAGAAATTGCATGCTAGACGAAAGTTTTTTTGTTTAATTTTGAAAAATATAAAAGAAATATTTTCAAAAATTTAATTTAAAAGTTCTAAAAAAATTGAAAAATCAACAAAAACATTTTAGGTAAATAAAAATATTTTTTGGAGTAACAGAATGTGAAAATTTTAAAAAATCTGAAAGAATTATTATAAAAAGTTCTAAAACAAAATCAAAATAAAATGAAATCATGGGAAACATTTTTTACAAAACTGTTGGAATTTTTTGTAGTGTTTTGGGGGTAAACTTTATACAATCATGTGAAGAATTTTTGCTTACTTGAGGTACCTAAATAGAAAAATTGCAGAATAAGAATTTTCTAAAAAGTACTTTGGTTAAAAAGAGATTTTTTCAGGTGAAATTTTGAAAAACGCGAAAAAAAATATTTTCAAAAAAATCAATTTGAGTGATAACTCTAAAAAAAAAAATCAGATTGATCATTTTCTATGAGATATTAAAGAAAATTTTGTAACAAAATTGAAAGGTAAATTATTTTTCAATTATTCCAAAAAAAAAACAACTAAAACTAAAACTAAACAATTACACGCTTGTTATTGGTCAAATAAAACAATTTTTCAGTAAAAACTTTTTCAAAACTAATTAAAAATTTTTTAAGCCTAATTAATTTTTTATGTGATAAATTGATAATAAATCAAACAAAGCATTAAAAAAGGTCTCATTCAAAAAAAAAAAGTTACATAAATGCAGAAGAAATTTTTTCGTTTTGTTATAAAATTATTTGACGAATATTAGCTATTATTTTTTAATTAATTTTATTGAAAAACTGTAAAAAAAATCGAAGCATTTTCTATTTTTTTTACTTTAAGAAATAAGTTACTATGGAGTTTTTGAATTTTTTAAATTATAACTTCAAATAATCTCTTATTGAAAAATCTACGTAACAAAATAAATAGAAGATTTTTTTTTTTAATTGAAGAAAAAAAATCTAATAAAAAATTATACAAAACACTTTTTATTACAAAAAATTGATATTTTTTGAATTTTTGTTTGAAAAAATCCTATACCTTACGAATTTTTTGGTAACAAAACAAATTGCCGAATTATTTTTTTCTTTAAAAATTGAAAAATTATTATTTAAAATCAAAAACAAAGATTTCTTTATTGAAAAAATACGTAACTTGTTTGGAATTTTTAAGAGAGAAACGAACCAAACGATATATTTTTTTTTTAATTTTTTTTTTTTAATAACGAACTCAAAGGACCTTTTTAAAAAAATCGAAGAATAATTTTTTAATATTTGATTTTATTGATAGGAACAATTTTTTATCAGGAAATAATTTCAAAAACATAAGTTCTCCAAGAAATTAATTTTTCTAACTATTTTTTTTTTAAATAAAAAAAAATTGAAGAAATTTGGGAAAAAACGCCAATAGAGAGCTTAGAAATTGCATATGCATATGTGCTGGCCTGCTGGGGCTCCTGAAGTCACGATATGGATTTCATACCCCTTCCTCTTCCTCACACCCTAATCAGTTTTCACTCAACTTTCATTTTTTAATCATCTTGAACAAGAAAAATTCACATGATAATGAAGTGCTTTGAAGTTTGAAGGTGGATATGAAATCATGCAAAGTTGATTCATAAAACTGAAAAAATTGTTTGTAAAAATGACGTTTTCAACTCGAGTGTAAAGTTTTGAGAATCAACTACTCGATCTTATCAAAATTTTGAAATACCTACTCGGGCGCTAATTTTTGTAAAATTCACAGTATTTATGCTACTTGACTCTTTCCACTAAAAATTCTGTCATCTACTACCAATAATATATCTAAAAGTAGGCATGTAATGACATCGTTCAAGTCGATCAATTAAACCAGAATAATTTTGTTTTGACAAAAAATGATAACATAATATTTTCACTTACCTCCAGCCTGCGTTCGAATGATCGCATTCCGCAGAATTTTAGCAGGAATCAGGAAAACCATACGATGGTTATTCAAATTTAACCAAACTATTACCGACTATAAAAATAAAATTAAACCGGTTGAAACATCTTGGCTGTAGCTTGTGACGTAAACGAATGCGAAGTAGCATTTAAATTAAATGAGTTCGATTAATAGAGACGCGAACGAGTTGAACGAAACTGAATCGTATTCAGCTGGTTATGTACTCGTACAAAAATACACGTAATATGCGACAGAGTGGATTAGAGGGAGCACAAGCAAAAAAAGCAAAAAAACAACAACAACAAGATTCTACTGCGAAGAAATTAATTCGTTGGAGTTAATTGATTGGTGTAACTATAGGTTTCAGTTCACGATAATATTTGTAATAGGCTTGAAAATGCTTTTTAGAGCGTTCTCCTGTGAGTTCATGGTCTCTGTGATGTTTCATGTGATGGAACTTTAGTTGTACTAAAATTGTCTAATTACTGTTAACTCATTGGTAATTTATAAATAGGAACAGAACTTCAATATTTTTGATCTAATGTTACACAATATGAGATAATAGTATTTCGAATTTTTGTTTACATGAAATAAGAGATCAGATTGAATTAATTATAAAATCGCCATTAACCGGAATCATCTTAATAAAAATATATTTTAATTAAAATTTATAAATCTATGTACAAACAAAAAATAAACCTAGCATGCAAATTTACAACTAAATACACATTTCAAATTTCCTCCTTAAATCAACAAGTTAGATAACCTTTCATGCTCGGTAAATCACCTACATGGTACCCCCTCCACTGTTGACTTTTTCATACTCGTGATCGCTCCTGTTATTGGATTTTTTTCTATTCAAGTCATAGTGACCGCCGTGCAATTGAGGTTCATAATGAAAATGACTTTTATGATCGTGACAGGTGAACTTATGATCGTACATTTTTTCATCCCGAGTCCTAACTCGTGCGCTATCATCCATCGAATCCCAATTGTAAGAATCGTCTAAGTCGCTACTGTTGTCATCTTTTTTATTCTTTTTGCTCTTCGCAACGATACAGCAGATTAAGATTACGAATGCGATGCCGCAGATGAAAATCAAAGATAGGGCTTTGTTGGGATTTTTCATCACGGTTTCGTGCGATGAAGTGTTCGAATTTGTTATATTCGAGCTGCCATTGAATAAATCCAGAATTTGTGGAATCATGCCTGCAAAAAAAAATTGGTTCAATTCGACTTGGAGAATTTTTATAAATTTTAACGAATCCAGTGATTCGTGTTTTTTCCCACTCAGAATCGTCATAATATTTATTTAAGAAAAAAAAAATGAGAAAATTGAATGTTTACAACTGATAATGATACGTTATTCCAGTACCTGATCATTAACTTGTTGAAATTTATTTTCAAACTGTTCAACTCGTCTATCGTTTTTTTTTATCTTGAAGTTTAAAGTTTGGGTGGGTTTTAAGTGAATTCAACAGTTCGAAAATAAACTCATTGTTGATTATTTTTGACATGAATTAGGAGAGGGGGGCATTCTAAAAAATTTATGAACATCATTGGTCTCATTTTTTCAACTTTTCAATATAGTTTTTTTTAGATTTTTGAAAACATAAAAATTAAATAATCTAATTTATCAGCATTTTATACTCTTCTGAAAACATAAATAAATAATTGTGAAAAAAAAGAATCCAAATCAGTATGACTTGAAACTGCAATTTTCTTCAGTTTTTTTCAAAAAGTGAGGTACATATAATTTTCAAATCTGAAAAAATTCACTAGGTACCTATTTAAAAAAAAAATAGAAAATTAAAAAAATTGAAATTGTAATAAAAACGTTGAAAATTGATAAACGAATAAGAAATAATGACATTGAAATTCAAAGAAGTATTTTTTTTCCTTCATTGAACGCTAAAAAATATAATTATCTAACTTGATTATGTCAGAAAGTCTAGAAAACGAAAATTTAAATGTTGTATCTAATGAAAAATTTAGAACTGAGATAAAATTTAGAATAAAAAAAATCACATTTCAAAAAAAGTAAAAATTAAAAAAGTAAGTAAATTCTAGAAAATTTAGAATTTTTTTCTCAACTAGAATTGAAACTTTACGAAACAAATTTTTGAAAAATTTATTTAACAAAATTTCGAAAAAATCGGTTTCTAGGGATTTTTAAAAACTGTTTTTAAAAGGAAGTTGGAGAATGTATGGGAAAAATGAAAAATAATTTCTATGAAGTTTCAAAAATGCCTACCCGCTACCTTCAAAACATGCTCAATTTTTTTTAAATTAATTTTTTTTTAATTTTGAAAAATTATTTTATTAAAAATTTTACTGAATAGAACAGCATTTTTAAAAATTGATTTTGAAATGAAGTTGACAAATTTATGGGGGGGGGGGGGGGGATTAATAAATTCATCCAACAACAAGTTAAGTTGTATGTTCAAGATTTTATTTGTCAATTTAAAAAAAATTATTTAAATATTTAAATTTTATTAGGTACTTAAACTAAATTTTAAAACATTTTACTGAAAAAAAAAATTCAGAACTTCATTTCAAAAGAAAATTTATGGCTCTCCACAAAATTTCAAAAATATCATTTTAAAAGAAATTCAAAATTTTATTTTGCAATTTTAAAAAATTAATTAGAGGTATTATAATTTTGAAATTTTAAAAAAAATTATTAGGTAAAGTTTTCAAAAATTTCTCTAACAAAATAATAATAAAAAAAATTGAATGATATTTAAAAATTGATTCTAGAAGAATAAGTTATTGGAAAAATTCATATCTACGTTTAAAAAAAAAAAAAAAAAAAAAAAACTGGATGGTGTTGGAATTAAGTGTACCTAATTATAATAAAAATTTCCTCATTCTTAATTTTTTAAATTGTTGCATTTTTACGACCAAAATATAAGAATTACATATTTTTGATGAATGGATCTTGGACGATTTGAAATTGGTACTGCATCGAAATAAGTACCTATTTAAATACCGTAACATGGGGTTACTTTGGCCCTAGGGGGTAACTTTGGCCCACTTTCGAAAAAAATATATTTGCCTGTCCAGCCACAACTGTATGAAGTGTAAGGGAGTTTGTAATGAGTGTCAACGATAGAGGGTCCTTCATACTTCACTTCTATGTGATTGTCACAATTTTTGTGTCGCAAGTTTGGTAAACCTGATTTTTTGTTAATTATTACGTTTTTCATGTGGTTTTTTTACCTCCAAAACTTTTATTCAGACGAAGCATAACGAATGGTTCAAAAAAAAATTTTCTTATGGAAACAGATCGAAAATTTTATGTAGATTCAGAATCTCGTATAGAAAAATCGATTTTGTGAAGCGGTTGTGAGATAAATTGAAATTACTGGTCAGAGGACTGTTTTCGTAATTTTTGGGGTTACTTTGACCCACGCATAAATATTATCAAAAACCGAGAAAAAAAATTGTTTCCTATGAAAATCAATCGAAAATTTAACGTAGAGTCAGAATCTATCATGAAAATACCGGATTGGGGAAGGGGTTGTAAGATAAATTGAAGTTACCCGTCAGAGGACTGTTTTTCGTCGTTTTTGGAGTTATTTTGGCACAAGCATAAACATTATCAGAAAATCTCTAAAATACCGATGTTTGATTATTTGGTTTCAACTGAAAAAAATCTGTTTTGAAGTTTCATGCCTTTGATGAAGTATTTTTATGCCTAGAAATCGATTTATTGTGAGAGAAAAAAAGTGGGCCAAAGTAACCCCAGAGCCGGGTAACTTTGGCCCATGACTTTGACTAACCACGAAAGAGGGAACGGGTTTGACGAAAAATTTGAAAAAATTTACAGAGCTTCCTACACGTGTCCGACACTATTTAGAGTGAAAACCGAGCCCCTTACTTCAATTTTGAAAGAACCAGGATGAATTTTCAAAAAAAAAGTCTCAAAAAGTGGATCAAAGTGACCCCATGTTACGGTAATAACTTAAGTATTGAATAAAATAATTACTTGTATTATTAGGAACTTCAGTCACATTGATGTCCATGATATTGGAAAAATCTCCAATCGCTTTCACTCTTGCAACCAATTACGTCAATTTATCTATCAAACAATTTAAAAAAAAAAAATTAAAAACGTTTTTCTAAATTAAAAACAACAACAACAAAAACAACAACCTGACCTAACTCGAAATACTCATCAATAAAAAAAACATTGCTTACAAAAACAACGTATTATATAAATCGTTCATTTCACGTTGTCTATCAAAAAATTAAAAATAATTTTTCAATTTAGGAAAAAATTGAATACGAGCCAACTATGCGTTGGAAATGGAGATGTATTGTATTTGGGTTCGAATAAATTGTTAAGTATAAGTAATTTATATCATGTAAATTAGAAGTTTTTTCAAGGCGGTATTTTAAACTACTTCCCAGAGTGAATTTTTCATGTACATACCTACGAAAAAAATCAACCACCATAATCTCGATATCATTTAGTTACCTGTAAAATATTCAGTTTTAAAAAATGGAATTTTTGTTCAATATTTCATTTAAAGTCTTGCATATGAAATAGAGAGCCTTTCTCGCTATGAATTATTGAAATTAATTACCAAATAGTTGAACTGTTTGAGACAAGTTCACAAAAACAAGCAGTTAATTTGGAACGAATTGGCGCGTGGTTTGGTGAGACATAATAAGAGTTTTTTTTTTGTAACATTTTCTAATTTTAACTCGACCGTTTGCGGTATGCTATTTAATTACTACCATCTACGTACGGTTAATTGGTCACACATGGTGGAAAAAATTCGTTAAATGAAGTACCTACAAAATCATCATCTCGAATTCTCGATACAAATTAATAAATGGAAATATCACATACTTTTTGCACCATCGTATACGTAATATTCTGTATGCACCTAGTTGATTTAAAATAACAAATGCCAAGAATAAACAACGTCGTAGACTACCACGTCCACATCACAATATACTTAATCCCGGAAGACAAGAGACAGTAACCAAAACGTTTGAAACACCTCGCCTGAGACGAACTCATCATCATACTAACTACATTACGTTTGGTCAATCCGCTAAAGTCTCCTATTTTCGGTGTTTTTTCTCCTTCACTCGTCGACCTTCGGAAAGAAAATGAGAGTTTAAATATTGGCTACTTTGTTGAATGAAAAATGCCAGGAGCATCGATCAATTTTATTTATTTAATTTTTCCAAATATTTAGATAATAATGGCTTTTGAAGAAATTGCCACGTGGGTGGTTGGTTAAGCACGTGGCTGGGCGAATGTGTTTTTTGCAGAAATTTTTATCGTAATCAATAAATACGCGGGAGTATTGAAAAAATAGTATAAATTCTCATTTATTGTAAAAAAATATCACAGTTGAAAAATAGCATATAATTTAATCGATTTCAATAAAAATGTATACCTAATTTATTTTTATAAAAAATATTCGCTATTTACATTCAGCATATTCACTTATCTGACAATGGCAATGGTTACGAATAAGACAGTTTAGTCCATTCCAGCAACTAATTAGCTAAGCATTCACAACACGGAGTAAAAAAATCACAGGTCCCAGTAGCACACATTTCATGCGCAACATCCAGCATCTGCAGACTCTGCACAACATGCAACGTCTCCTGGGCAACATCCATCACCAGGAAAGCACCCACCATCCGCACAACATCCCCCATCATTGTCACAACATCCACGATCACCAGTCACTGCTCCAGCATCACCATCGACCTGAGATTTCGAACAATAACAACAATCGCAACAGATAACACAATTCTCACAGGCACAATACCCACAGGAATTCGCTCTGTCATTGCTTTTTTTTCGTATCCCAAACCCAAATCCATCACATAAAAATGTAAAACATAGGCAATTAACAAACGCGAACACTCCGATGATACCAAATATTAAATAGAGTGGCGCATACGTTGAGGACATTTTAGTAATTTGAGGAAAAGCGAAACTAACACTGTAATGGTTTAATAACTATTATCCGTACGAAACTATTGATTTTCAAAGAGAAACACGATACGTGGGTTGAACTTGTAATACCTATCTCTGATAACTAAATCTGTTAAACATTCTTGTCAGAAACTTGATGCAAAGTTGAATACATATTGTGTAGATCTTACGATGCGTCAGGGGAGCGGATGAGTTATATTTTTGACCATACATACATGGACTGCTTGCGGCAATGCTAAAAAATAAGATAATTAGTCTGGTGAACATTCTGCGGGATTCCCCGTCGAATAGGGTGAAAACTGAAAGTGGAATACTATGTACAAACTTAAACACAGCACGTGGGTTTGTATTAGTCTGGTTTCCACCTTATTCGACTGGGATTTGAGAATGTTCACATGACAATAAGTAGCAATGCCAGTTGCAGTCCATGTAGTATATGTATACAAGGTCTCCGGTGAGTGGTCTTCTAAACTTGAAATTTGGATATAATCGAGTAAGTTTAACAAAAAAGTTTATGTACACACATTGCCTAAGTTTGAAAATGAAGGAGCTACAAAGGTTTGAAAATCGGTATTTTACCTAGCAAAATAGATTGGCAACACTGCGTTCAAAAAAAATTTCGACACCGGCAGTGGATAGATCATCGAAAAAGAAGTTGAAATTGTGTTCATATTGGATTGCCTATCTTTGAAATTGAAGGAGTTACAGCAACGCAAAATCCCAGTCAAAAATATTGCCTATCTCAATTTAATACGGTGCAGTGGTGATACATGAAAATTGCGAAATCCGGTCATAAAATACATGGAACAGGTGTAACTTTTTGAGAGGAACAAAAAACATCATGTGAAAGTTTTGCCTATCTATGAAAATTGAGGCACTACGGAGCCTTGAATTTCGAAAAATCCATTATTTTTAAAGCTTTGTAGCGCCTTCATTTTCAAATATAGGCAAATTTTTCACATAACTATTTTTGTCCCTTTTAAAAAATTATACCTGGTTCGTGCACTGTTTTCACAAAATTTTCAAATTTTTGTACACCACTGCCCCTTCAAAATGGAGATAGGCACCATGTGTACATGAAGATTTTTGTTAGTGGTACTAGGTTATATCCAAATTCCAAGTTTGGCAGACCACTCACCGGACACCCTGTATAGTCAAATAAAGGTTATAAATTGGCTTGGCAATTGGCAAGGAGGAATGTGCCCGGCGCGTCCCAGTGCACCGGTACATTTTGGCGCCACCTCTCCGAAGGCTAAAAGTGAAAGAAAGAATATAAAATTTCTAATTTTTTTTTTTTGTATTTTAAAATTGATTTTCTAGCGCTGAAAGCGCCGCAATTATTCGTATAACTGTCTTCTGCCAAAAAAATTTATAGCCTTTCATCCAGAAATTTACCCCACCCTGTGAAGAAAATAATGTTTTTTTTTTCTTTACAATTTTTCAAATTTAGGAAATGATGTTTTTTTTTATAATTTTGTTCATGAAATTTTTTTCAATTTTTAACTTTTTATTTTGTATTAATTTTGTTTAGAAATTATTAAAAATCTTTTTTCCTTCAACTTTATTTCAAAGTGGATTTTCATTTTTTTTTTTTTTTTCAAAAACATATGTGATGCGCTCTGTGAAAAGGTACCTAAACTCGGAAAAATTGAAATCGATTTTTTCAACTTATCTGAAAGATAATTCCTTCCTGCGTAATATAAAACAAAAATATCGAAAATTGCTTGAAAATTGACCGAGAGATATACCACTTTGAAGTTCTCACATAGAAAACGGATGATTGGAGAAAAACGCTCCGAAATTGCTCCAAAAGTAAGTATTTTTTTGAGAATCCAATCAAAAAGTGAAAAATCGATTTTTTCGATTTTTTTGCTCTCCTGAAAAATTTACTTTTCCGAGTTTAGGTACCTTTTCACAGAGCGCATCACATATTGGTATATTATAGGAAGATTTTTAAATTTTTCTCGTACATGTTTTTTTTAAAATTTTAAATCATCCAAGTATTCAAATTTTTGTTGAAAAGAATTTTCCAATTTATTTTTCAAATTTTTATAAAAACTTGATTTTAATAAATTTTGTTAATAGATTTAGTTTAAAATTTTTTATCCAAGTTTTCAATTTAGGTATTTATTTTTAAAGTTCCAAAACACATTTTACCCGAAATTTCAAAAATTAATTAGTATAGATATCTATTTTTTTTTCAAATTTTGTTTCAAAATAATTAATGTTTAAAATTTCTTTCTAAAATTTTTATTTTTGTTAAAAAGCAAAATTTCCATTTTCTCGTAAGTACAAAGAACTTGATTTTTCTTCTTCAAATTTTGTCTAAAATACAGAAAAAATATAACAATTTTGTCGGTTTTCAAATGTTTGAAAATAAATTATTGATGTAATATTATTTGAATTTTTTCAATATTCAAAAACTTTTATTCCAAACCCATATTCAGTTTTTTCTTGAAAAATAATTGTTTTTTTTTCAACTTTGTTCAATCTTCAATGGGGCTCGAGATTTTTTCATTTTCATTTTGTTTTTTCAAATTCTATTTCGAATCCAGTTCTTGACAGTTTTAGTTGTTTTTATAAAAAAAATATCCGCTATTTACATTCAGCATACGAGTCACGTATCTGAAAATGGCAATAAATACGAATAAGACAATTTAGCCCATTCCATCAACTAATTAGCTAAGCATTCAAAACAGCATTCACAGCACAGAGTTAAATCACAGGCACCAATAGTAGCAACACACGCTTCTGCGCAACATCCTGCTCCAGCTTCTGCGCAACGAAAACATCGGCCGTCCGCACAACAACCTCCACCATCGCCGCAACATCCAGAACAACATCCATGATCACCAGCCACCACCCCAACATCACCATCGACCTGAGATTTTGGACAACAATCGCAACAGATAACAAAGTTCGTATCACATGGACAACACCCATAGGCATAGGCATTCGCACTGTCATTTCGTCTTCTTCGTATGCCAAACCAATCACATAAACATGTACAACATAGGCAACTAACCAAAGTTATATAGAACAAGATAGTTACCACACTCCCCATATGAATAATGCAATTCTTTTCTGCCACTCTTACGGCGAGCAAATCACTCACTATAGAGCGCGCTTGATGCGACGGGTGATACACTCTTATTATAGATACTGGACTGCTCTATATGAGGATTATCAATTTTTGTCAGTTTATTTGTTAATAACTTTTTTTCGAAAGGATTTACGAAAATTTTGGTTGAAATATTTTTTGAAGAGAATTAAATTCTCTTTCGAATGATCTATTCACTTTTGAATTTTAATTATTTTTTCGGTAAGTAAACAAGAGAATTATTTGAAAAAATTATGTATGCCTTCGGATTATTGAAAATTACTGTGGTAATATTGTTTTGAATTATGAAAAACTATATATCGTTGGAAAGAGCACGAAAAATGCTACATTTCGTACGCTTTGAGTGCCATTCTATCTGTTTTAGTTTTTGAGATAATGTAATGCGAATTTTGAGTTCAATATATTTTAAAAACGGTAACAGATAACTTCATACTCAAAGCGTACGAAATGTAGCATTTTTTATGCTCTTTCCAACGATATATAGTTTTCCATAATTCAAAACAATATTATCAAAGTAAATACGCATTTCGGAACCACTGCTCCGTAGGCCGAAAGAATGAATTCAAAACAATTCCGGTCTTCCTGTGAATAATCACTCATCTACTCCCGGAGTGGTTCATGGGTAATGGGTATTAGTTGCAGGCATTTTATTCGTTAAAATTTTACGTCCTCGTTGAAAAAATACAGAATTTGTATGATATAAAAAATTATACACTACAAAAAAATAATAAATTTTTTTCAATACAATTTTTCAAATTTAATAATAATGTCTTTTCACAATTCTGTTTCTGAAAATTTTTTCAATGAGCATTATTTTATTTCCCTTCAACTACATATTATATCGAAAAAAAATTCTTCAGTTTTGCATAAAAATTGGATTTTTAAATTTTGCACAAAAGCAAAATTTCAATTTTTTCAAGTGTGTTAGTACACTACACACATAGATGATTTATTTGATATTGTCCAAACTTAATCTTTTTGAATTGATTGTTTTTTTTTCAAATTTTTTGACAGATTTTTTAATTGAAAAAAAAAATCAATAAGTAGGTATAATTATTTTTTATTTTTTTCAAACTCGAATTTTGTTGTTTCCTTTTTTAATTTTGTTCTAAAACTTTTTTTTTATTTTGCTCAAAAGCAAATTTTCAATTTCTTTTTTTCGAAAACAATTTTATTTGCAGAGATTTTTTATGAGAAATGCAAATTGTTTACATTTTTCTCAAACACAGTAGGACCAAGAACATCGATGCCCCGTGTAGCAACGTCGATGCTAATTTCGATATAAATGTCGACACATCGAAAAGTGACCGATTTCGATGTGTCGACATTTATATCGACATCCACATCGACATTTGCAATGGTGAGATTTTGAAAAATATGTTAAGTTCAAATATTCAATATAAGTATATATTAAAATTACACCAAAAATAGTGTTCAAGCCAACATTTTGACATTTTTTGTCAAATATGCGGCATTGAGGCCACCTTTGTAGCTGGACACATGCGAGTGTCCAACTAACATAGAGATGATTCTTAGACCTTATGTACTAATTCACAACACACTTTATCTGCGAGTATCACAATCACCCTCAAGACGTCGACAGTCAAGTCGATGCATTATTCGACCCTCGACAATTAGATCGACATTAACTCGACTTAAAATTCCTCTGGTCAACACTGTCGACAGTTAAGTCGATGCATTATTCGACCCTCGACAATCACATCGACACTATCTCGACTTAAAATTCCTCTGGTCGACACTGTCGACAGTGAAGTCGATGCATTATTCGACCATCGACAATTATGTCGACAATAACTCGACAAGTCGTTGTATTATTCAAAACTTTGAAAAATAAGAAAATTTTGTGATTCTTTCAAAAATTATTTATTCCTGAGCTTAAAATGTTCTTATTAATTGTTTTTAGTTCTTTTTAGATATAAAATTTGTAAATTTAATTGGCAGAAATTGTCGACATAAATGTCGATGCGTTTATCGAGTATCGATTTTTACATCGACTTGTCTATGTAGAAAAACAACGTTTTCTAAATTATAGGAAAATACTGAGAAAAATTCAAAAGTTTTGATTGAACAGTTATGTTTAACATAGAACATTACTTTAAATCTCAAATATCATTTTTAATTCATCGTTAACCGAGAAAAAAATGTGTCTGAATTTTGTCGACATAAATGTCGATGTCGACAATTGCTACACGGGTGATTATTTTAAAATGTTTACTGAATTTTCCATACCTAATTCAGGCAAAAATGTGTTCTTTTCATTTTTTTTTTTATCGTAATTATAATTAATAAATATGCACGAATGTTTATAATGAATAAAGCCAATTTTTATTCATGAACAATAATATCATATACTTATAAAATAAAAAATAAAAAAATATAAAATAATATACCCGAGCGGCACACTCGATCGATAATATCGGAAGATGTAACGTATCGATAAAAAATCGTTTGAAAATCTATAGATGTTCTCACGATATTATAAAGATTTATCGGTACAACTTCATAGGCAAAAAATCTTAAAACTATCGAATTCGATATTATTAAGATTTTATGACGATATTCGTCAACGATACTATCGACAAAGAATATTAAATTTATCGATTCCGATTTTCCACCGATTTTGTGCAGATATTTGAAACTACATTATCGACAAAGAATATTAAATTTATCGAATTCGATTTTTTAACGATTTTGTAAAGATATTTAAAACTATATTATCGACAGATTATATGAAATTTCTCGACTTCGATATTTTACCGATTTTTTGACGACATTTGAAACTATATTATCGACAGATTATATTAAATTTATCGAATCCGATTTTTTACCGATTTTGTAAAGATATTTGAAACTATATTATCGACACATAATATGCAATTTCTCGAATTCGATTTTCTAACGATTACGTGAAGATATTTGAAACTATATTATCGACACGTAATATGAAATTTATCGAATTCGATTTTTTAACGATTTTGTAAAGATATTTAAAACTATATTATCAACAGATTATATGAAATTTCTCGACTCCGATATTTTACCGATTTTTTGACGATATTTGAAACTATATTATCGACACGTAATATGAAATTTCTCGAATTCGATTTTTCAACGATTTTATATTTGAAACTATATTATCGACACGTAATATGAAATTCCTGGAATTCGATTTTTCAACGATTTTGTGGCGATATTTGAAACTACATTATCGACAAATAATCTGAAATTTGTCGAACGATTTTTCAACGATTTTGTGACGATATTTAAAATTATTTCCAAATTGGTGAAAATTTTTCTAAGTCCAACACGTCTGGAAGTACTAAACTGACTATTATAAGCGTTTTATTGCTAATTCCTCAACGATAAAGTATGGCATAGTGGTTAAGGAAGAGGATTACCATGCAGGAGGTAGATGGTTCAAGCCCCACGGGTGGCAGATTTTTTATAATTTTTTTTTGACTTTTTCTGAAATGATCCTCTTACCGTAACATGAATAATGTGTTTAGGCATAGTTTAATGTATTAATTATGCTAATTAATGATTTTTAATTATAGAAAAAAGCTAGTAAAAGACAAAAAATCGACAGAATATCGAATTCGATAAAGTGTCGCGAAAGTTCCGCCTAAATCGTGAAATTATCTTTCGATATTATAGATAGATTATCGATAAAATATCTTACTATAATGTCGAAATTTTTATTAACTATAATTCGTCGATAATCTATCTATATATCGAAAGATAATTTCACGATTTATGCGGAACTAACGCGACACTTTATCGAATTCGATATTCTGTCGATTTTTTATTTCGATAATTTGTCGAGTGTGCTGCTCGGGTATATTCAATAAAACTTCGCCTGTATTTGCTTAATAAAGTTTAAACGCATTCCGATAAGCACATATAACTGGTAATGACAATGACGATTTTTAAATAAAAAAATGTAGTTTTGTTCTAAAGATTTCTCAAAAATATGTGAATTCTTCATTTTTCTTCCAAAAAAGTTTTGAAAAAAAATTGATTGAAACTGCGCACAATCTTTTTGAAAACATGATTTTTTAAAATTTTGTTCCATCATTTTTTTATTCCAATTAGTAAACTTTCAATTCTTTTCAAAATTTATTCAGAGAAAAACTATTTTTGTTGGTGAATTTTCTTCTTTTTTCTAAATATTTTCACAATCACAAATTTCTCAATTTGTTTTTCAAATTTTTTGAAAACTACTTTTTTAGTTTTTTATGAATTTTGTTTAATTTATTTAAATCAAATTCCTAACAAATTTTCAATTTTTCTTTAAAAATATTTTTCAAGGTTTATTTTGAGAAAAAAAATTATAAAAATATAAATTTTTGTTGAAGATTTTCAAAGTTTTATTTGAACATGAATTTGTTTTTTTAGAATCAACTTTTCAAATTTTGGTTCAAATTTTTTTTTCATTTTTTCCAAATTTTTATAAAAACGTTTGATTTTTATAAATTTTGTTACTTGTAATTCAAAATTTCTTTTGAAAATCCGTTGTTTTCAATGTTTTTTTAAAAATATTCCATAACAACTTTTCGCCAAAGTTTTAAAAATTATACTTATTTAGGTATTTGTTTCGAAGTCAATTTTTAAAATTTCTTCCTAGAATAATTTTTTATTTTTGTCCCAAAGCAGAACTTGGATTTTTCAAGTAAAATTTTTGATTGATTTTTAACATTTAATTCAAAAAATTAATTTTTAATCTGAAAAAAGATTTTAACTTTCCCCCCAAATTTTGTTTAAAATACAAAAAAAAAAAAAAAAAAAAAAAAAATTTTGTAGGTTTGCGAATGTTTAAAAAAGAAACATTTGTTGATATAATTGTACGACTCTACGTATATTACATACATACTGAATTTTTTCAATATTTATTTATTCAAAAACCATTTTCAGCGTTTTTCTTTAAACATTTTTTTTTTGCAGTTTTCTGAAACACAGATTTTTTCAACTTTGCGCTATGAGGCTAGGGATTTTTCATTTTTCATTTTTCCTCCTCGAAACCGGTTTTTAACATTTTTAGTTCGAAAGGAGTTTTTGAGTTTCATTCCAAACAAAATTTTTCATTTTTTTCTGAAAATAATTTCTGTTTCGAAGTAGAATTTTCAAGAATTTTTTTGTGTAATTTTGATAGTGAAAATTTTTTTATTTGATCCAAAAACAAAATTTTCATTCAAAAAATATCTAGATATATTTTAATTTAGTTGATTTCTTGTTATTTGTTTTAAAAAAAAATTCAAAAGTACCGTTTTGTGTTTTATTTTAAAAAGAATCAATTTGGTGATGAAAATTTTTTTCAACTATTTTTTTTTTACAATTTTTGCTTCAAATTCAAAGTCCAATTTTTGGATTCTGTATAATAAAAAAATGAAATTGTGGACATACATTTTTTTGAGAATAATTTTTTTCCATTCTGTTTAGACATTTATTTCTAATTTTGTTTTTGAGGAGATTTTCTCAACTTTTTTTTGCGGGGGAACAAATTTTTTAGAAACATGACAATAGCAACAACTTTTTCGAACTTTGTTTTCGAAGAAACATTTTTTAAAAACCTTATCGGTAGAGATTTTTCTTCAACATTTTAATCGCAACCGCCACAATCACCACAGTCACCGCCATCGGAGCATCCACCTAAAACAAAAACAAAGTCTGAGTAATTTCTCACGATCTTGATAAATAATTAAAACCAATACCATCGAAATTACCTGTGTCGTCACCACCATCACAGCATCCCTCACCTGAAAGAAAAGATATTTGATTATTTTTTATAATTATTACATATTAATATGTACGTCCGTTATCATCAAAATTACCTCCGTCACCACCGCCATCGCAACATCCATCTTGATCATTACAACATCCATCTTGATCGTCGCAACACCCTCCGAAGCATCCTTTCTCATTTGTCGCTTCGACATTGGTACCATCACCATTCGGGACGACGTGATTAGATGAGCCGCAACAGCCGTCATCATCGGCACAACATCCACAACATCCGTGGTGATGAGCATTGGCTGCTTCGACATCGCAGCAAGCATCACCGGTAGCGACGACGTGATGAGACGAAGAATAACAATTATCGCAACTATTACTTAAACAATACCACCACCAAGGATCGCAACAATAAACCATCCTTCCGCTACCAAAATTGCAACTGGTACTGGCTATATAGCAACTGATTATAAGCAAAACGAAGATACCCAAAAATATGTAAAACTCCGGCGGTACCATTTTCACGTATTCGTTTTACTGAAATCAAATCGAGGCATACGTGTATCAACAGTTATGCAAAACATGAAAAATAAAACCCTTTTCGAGTTCGTAAAAATGCTGTGAAAATATTTAATTTTGGTTAAAGGCGCCAGACATGCCTATACAAATTTTTTAAATCGATTAGAGAGCTTGAAATTGTTTATAATAGGTTATAGGTATATAATTGAAAATTTTTTAACGAAGGAGAATACCCATTAAAGATACCTATAGAAATTTTATTCTATTCTTGTCGGTGAAGTCACTGTCGCATATAGTGGTATATATCTCAATTGCATTTTTCCCTCAAAAAGGGGAAAATGGTACATTTTACGTACCCTGAATGATTTATCAAAGGTAGAGTGGGTACAAAAAAAAAGAAAATGTTTTTAAATGTTTTTCCACTACAATAGTAAAAATTTTATTCTCAATAAAATTTTTCAAAAATTATTTCGACCATAATTTAAAATAAATTGTAAAAATTATACCTACAAAATTGTTTTTAACAAAATTGTTTGTTTAGATCATTTTGATAATTTTTCAAATTAAAAAATTTGAGGGTAAGTAGGTAAACATAATTTTTCAAAAATTGTTTGGAAGTAGTTTTTTATGTAGAACCTGTAGAGCCTAAGCCAAAATTTTAAAATTAAAATGTACCTAATAATGAAATTTGCAGCTTCGCGCCTCGCCCCCTGGTCCCCCTCGTCGCGTCGGTTCTATTTCCACACCACGTTTTCGATTATCTGATGTTCAGAAGTCGTTTAATTCTCATCATCCGATTTTCTTCTTTTTTTGATCCAAAAAAGTTCAGATGATTTTTTGTTGAAAATTGAAAAATAAGTCGGTATTAATTTCTTGATTAAGAAAAAAAAAATGGGGAAAAATGGAAAAAACAAATTTAAAAAAATGAGAGAGATTTTTAAATTCTAAAAATATGTAGATAAGGTCTAATAGAAAAATATATTTTTATTTCAAGAAAATAAAATGGAATTTAAGTCGGTATTAATTTCTTGATTAAAAAAAAAAAAAAAATGGGGAAAAATGTAAAAATGGAAAAAACAAATTTAAAAAAATGAGATATTTTTAAATTCTAAAAATATGTAGATAAGGCCTAATAGAAAAATATTTTTTTATTTCAAGAAAATAAAATGGAATTTGTACTACCTACCTATTTCAATTTTTTTCATGTCAAAAAAATTAAACTGAATTTATTTCAACTTTTTTTTTTCAAGGTCCTAAATCTGAAAAAGATTGTATACCTGGGTTTCAAAATCCTTATTCCAAAAAATTTTAAATCATTTTATTCTTCAAAAATTAAAAAAATTTCATTAAAAAAAATAGAAAATTTGTTTACCGATTTTCAAAAAAACTATTCTTAAAAAAATTTAAAAATTTCATTTTGAAATTTCGTTAGGTATTCTAAAAAATGAAATGAAACTCATTTATTTTTATTTTTTAAAAAAGATCCTAAAATTCCAAAAAAAAAAAAAATTTATTTAAAATTTTTAAAAAAATTTTCATTAAAAAAATAGAAATTTTGTTTTCTTACCGATTTAAAAAAGAAATATTCTTTAAAAATTTAAAAATTTCATTCATGAATTTTTTTTTTTATTATTTCAAAAAATTGTAAAATTTCGTTATTCCAAAAAAAAAATGAAATGAAACTTACTCATTTTTATTTTTTAAAAAGGTCCTAAAATTCCGAAAAAAAACTTTATTTAAAAAAAGTTGAAATTTTTTCATTTTTTTTCTTAAAAGTTTAAAAACTTCATCAAATCTCAAAAAAAAAATATGAAATTTCTTTATTCCTATAAAAAAAAAAAATGAAAAAAAAATTTATTTCAAACTTATTTTTCTTTAATGTCCTAAATCTTGAAAATAAAATTAAAATTTCATTCCAAAAAATTTAGAAATTTTTTAGTTTTTAAAAAAAATGAGAAATTTTTTCATCTCAAAAAATTATGAAATTACTTTATTTTTACGCTAGGAATTCAAATGAAATTTATTTAAACTTTTTTTTTTAAATTGTACTAGGCCTAAATGCTAAAAAAATAAACAAATTGTTTATTCTAAAAAAATCTATTTTCTTCTATTCTTAAAAATTTATTCTCAGAAAAACTTTTCTTAAAAAAAGGTCTTAAATCCAAAAAAAAATTATAAATTTTATTCCAAAAAATATAAAATTTTTCCCATCTCAGAAATTGTGAAATTTCATTATTCCAAAAAAATATTTTTTTTTACTCCAGCGAAAATGGAAATAAGAGATATTTTTAATCCAAAAAATTTTCAAAAGAAGATCTCAAATAATTGAGAAATCTCTCCATCACTTCTTTTTCAAGTTTCAAAATGCCTAAAGGTCATCAGATTTTTGAAAAAAAAATTCATGTCCGACAAAAAAATTCAAAAATTTTAATTTCAGAACGTCTGTCTAAAAGTCATCAAATTTTTTTAAAAATTTCCAAGCTTTTAATGTTTGACAAAATACCAAAAAGTCTTGCATCTAAACCTAATCTAATGAAACTTGACCTAACCCAATTTCTTAATGGAATTTCATAAATTTTTTTCGAAATTAGTTATCGTGAAAGCATTACGAGTACTACGCTAAAGTGCGATAAACACTGTATTTTTTGTCAATAAAGACATTTACGATTTTTCAAATTCTAGGTGTACAATGGCAGGTCAAAAATTTGTTCAATGAAAAAAAGGCCTCTGCCAAAATTGGGCGCTGGAGTATAAAATTTCTAAATCCGACCTGACTATTCTGACTTATTATGAAGCCTTTAGCACTCCATCTACTACTTTTCCCATTTTTCCCTTTGGTGGAGTGAAAAAACGAATATTGTGATCATTCGAAGTCTTTGAGATATGATCCACTATTAATTCTCTTTTTTTTCGAGGGGAAATGAAATCAGAACATGGTCCCATAGGGCAAAGCAGATCAAATTATCTTTGTAAAAATTGACTAAAACGTTGGAAATGAGCTACTCGAGTGAATCTTTTGATACTAATTTTTATTATTTTTTAATCGAATATCTTTGGCAGAAATTTCAATTTTGAACGATCATTCAAATAGCTTCATTTCCAAAAAAAAACAAAGCTGTAGAGACGCGACGCCTATTAAGTACCGGATATGCAAACAATATGGCAAACCTATTTCCATAAATATATCCCACTGAAATTATATTTATTAATAAAATAATTAATATTTTTATTAATATTTATTTATTTAATAATAAATTAAATTAAATTCTAAATTTAATTAATAAAATATTTAAAAAATTAAACTAATCCTTTCGTACTAAATTTAAATTATTTTTTAAAGATAAAAACCAATCTAATTTACATCGATTTTAACTCAAATCATGTAAGGTACCTACATAGTTGCCAGATCACAAATTTGAAACAGATCGCTTGCTGCACGAAACGAAAAACGTCTACCTATTACATAAAACTGGTTTGAAAAGTGCCGAATTATCTGAAGGTTGCAGTGATCACAGCAACTTTATGCAATGCGAATGCAAAGAATCTTCGCGGTTTGCAATTTGTATTAAATTTTTCAAATTATTTAGCGTAAATTTTGAGAAAAATGCATCCTAAAATTAACCGGTATAGGTACAATTCGAAGTAAATTGGTGAATTTTTATCTTTTACATGAACGTTCTAAAAATAATCATGTATCGATCGAATTTCTCTACCGTTGTAATTTTATCGGCATGAAGTACAACACTATTATACACATACGATAAAAAATACTTACTATGGTTATGACCAGAGACGCACAACGAATGCATGCTCTCCGCTCTGATGGATAAGTTTTTTTATCACATTCAACACCGTACGTACAAAGTAACGCGATTTAAACGTCCGTATATTATCACTTTCGATGCTTGTACTACGAGAGATGAGTGGGTGCGTTGTGTTAATACACAGCTGAATCGGTGGATGGCTGTGTAGACCTGTAGTGCATCGTGTACATCAAATGAGTAGTAGGCTGGTGTCGGTTAATATTCGAATGAGGTATGAAATAAACTTAACCTATGGCACCAAGCGAATTACAAACGACGGACGTTTTATGATTGCTTACGAATTCTTTCTGTTTTGAAAAAATCAATAAGAACACGATTGTGGGTTAAAATTAGAATTAATACCTAGTAGGTACCATATACCTAGATATGTGAAAGACTTTTTTGATATTGTGAAAATTTTTTCAATCCACAAAAATATGTATTTTTTTTTCTTGGAAATTTTTTTTATCCACCTACTGTTTTTTTTTTTTTTTATTTGATGAGAATTTTTTTTTATTCGGAAAATAAATCATTTTCGAGGGGATTTTCTTGATTCCTGAGAAAATATTTCCCGAGTTATTATTTTTGTTTTTGATAAATTTTTTCATTTTTTGAGGGAATTTATTATGGCGAAAGATTTGGTAGTACCATTAAAAATTGAAGTTAATGAATTTACATAATTATCTACTATTTATGATTCATTCCTAATCTAAGACGTATCGTTCAAAAAATTAATCTAAGGTTTCCTTTTCAGAGATTCCATCCTCTTTCCAAAAAAAAAATCTCCTTATATTCAAAAAATTTTCAAACAATAGTGGTAGATTGAGACCCTTTAAATCATTTTGGTGATATTTCAAAATGTTGAAATTAAAAAAAAAAAAAAAATTGAAACCTACTTTTTTTAATATTCCATTTCACCAAACAGGTAGTAGGTAGGTGCCTACCTAATATATGAAGCAAAAAATGTTATTTTTTGAATTTCGACAGTTTTCTTCATTTCTAAAGTTGAGCATACAATCAAGTAACAAAAAAATTTCCAAAGTCACATTTTTGAAAAAATTTAAGACGTCAAATACAAAAGCTGTATTTTTAAGGGGGAGGGGCTTGTTTTGGAACATTTTTTGTTAAATGCATAGCGTTGATTAGCGGAATTTTCTAAGACCTTTGCATGACGTCATTTTAATTTTTCACCTATGAAGTTTTGAAGAAAAATTGGAAACTAATTTCAAATTGTTTCTTTTTACAAAAAAAATTAATTTTTGATTTTTGAAAAATAAAATGCATAGAGTTCTCAAAAAAAGAAAATTATTTTCATATTGCATTTTAATTGTGTCATTTTGTAGAAAATGTTGGTAGATTTTTTGGAAAATTACAAATTTCAAGGTCAAAATTGGAGAAAAACGCGATTTTTACTTCAGGTTCCGTTTCTAGGAAAACTATGCAACCCACAAAACTTTTTCTTAGAATCTTTTTTATTCAGTAGAGTCTTGTCTATAATTTAACGAGAGGATTTTGCAAAATTTTAATTTGTCAACTATTTCTTTCGAGTCGACTGGAATACTTCCGAGGAAAAACTATGAGAGGGTTTCATAAAATAGGAGAGAAAGTACGAGTTTTGCAAAATCCTCTCGTTAAATTATAGACAAGACTCTACTGAATAAAAAAGAATCTGAGAAAAACTTTTGTGGGTTGCATAGTTTTCCTAGAAACGGGACCTAAAGTAAAAATCGCGTTTTTCTCCAATTTTGATTTTGAAATTTGTAATTTTCCAAAAAATCTACCAACATTTTCTACAAAATGACACAATCAAAATGCAATATGAAAATAATTTCCTTTTTTTGAGAACTCTATGCATTTTATTTTTCAAAAATTAAAAATTAATTTTTTTTGTAAAAAGAAACAATTTGAAATTAGTTTCCAATTTTTCTTCAAAACTTCATAGGTGAAAAATCAAAATGACGTCATGCAAAGGTCTTAGAAAATTCCGCTAATCAACGCTATGCATTCAACAAAAAATGTTCCAAAACAAGCCCCCCCCCCCCCCTTAAAGAAATGCCTAAACTCGAAGCCTTAAAAATTCAAATTCATCGAGATATAGGTACCTGCAACCAAATGTGTTATTTTTTGAATTTAGTAATTTTAAAAATTTAAAATGGTATAAAATATTCAAAAAAAGTAAGAACCTACCCAAATAAATAATAAAAATAATGTAAATTTAATTTTTTTAGATTTACCTTCGTAAAATACAGAAAAATAATTTACATTTCGAATTTACTCAAATTTTGTCCAATTTTTAATCGTAATACCTAGCAGCATTTTCAAGAAAAAAAACAAAAAAACATTGAAAGTTGAATTTAAAAAAAAAAAAAATTATCGAAGTATGTTATGTAATATGTACCTAGGTATACAGGGTGTTTCATAGCTGACTGAGTTCCTTCCACCGGGTGAATAGGCAACCCATAAGGAACAAAACTTGTTATATAAACATGTTGCCTATCTTCAAAATTTAAGGGGCGATGGAAAATTGAATCGAGAAAAAATAATTTTTGATTGGGCCAACTAATAGTACTAAAAAAATAAAAATTTTTGTTCTAGACATTTCTTTGCCTATATTTGAAAATGAAGGCGCAATAGAGCTTTAAACTTTGAAAAAACCGGTTTTCCAATTTTCAAAGTTCTGTAGCTCGTTCATTTTCGAAGATGGGCAAATTCATCACATAACTTTTTTCGCTTATCTCAAAGAGTTACACCTCTTTTATGTATCATTTTGACGTAATTTCGCAATTTTTATGTCTCATTCGTACCTATTGATCATTTGAGCTTCAAATTATCAATGCACATCATTGGAAAATGAAAACTGCAAAATTTGTCAAGATATTACATGAAACACATGTAACTCTTTGAGATAAGCAAAATAAGTTGTGTGGTGAATTTGCCTATCTCCAAAAATGAAGGAGCTACAGAGCTTTGAAAATTTAAAAACCTGTTTTTTTCAAAGTTTAAACCTCTCTTGCGACTTCATTTGCAAAGATAGGCCAAAAAAAATGTCCAGAACAAAAAAAGTTTATTTTTTTAGTACTATTCATGGGTCCATCAGAAAATATTTTTTCTCAATTTAATTTTCTCTTATCCCTTCAATTTTCAAGATAGGCAACTTGTTTACCTATATTACATTTTTTGTTCCTTATGGGTTGCCTATTCACCTGGTGGAAGGAACTCAGTCAACTACGAAACACCCTGTATAACTACCTACATTTATGTTAATTTTAAAATGGAAATTTTTCAACAAATCAAGGGGCATACACCAATCATTTGATCCTAGGGTGGCCAAGCGGCAAAAAAATTGAATTCAGGGATTCCAAGTAATGACATAATAAATGATTGACATATTTAAAAAAAATTACTTTGTTTATTTTGGCAAATCCATTTTGGATTTTTCAGTACAATTTTTATTTTTTTTAATTTTTGCAAGGAAGAAGGAACTTGACTGAATTCGTCTTTGATCGTTTGTTCATAAAATTATCTAAGTACTAAAATTCGTCAATTGAATTGATTTTTTTTTTTCGAACGTCAATATTTATATGCAATTAGGTATATGCATAATGATGCGTTTGTAATCGTCCAAAATGTAAGTACTACATTTGGCCAAGGTTTTTTCTGTTCTCCCGCCACAGGTTTTCGCTGAGGTCCATTAGGCTAATTTTGTTTAGTAATTTTTGTTTTTTTCACCAAATTGGTCGAGCGAAAATTAATTTAATTATTAGTTTAAATGCCTTAATTCTAAATAGCAACTTTGGAACAATGGCGGAGAAGGGGAGGGAAGTTATCGGTTACATTAAAATTGTCAACGCGGCAACAAACTTCTTCGGGATCGGAATAATTCTAGGAGGGCCAGAGGGGAGAAGGTATGCATGGTACTTAGTTATCGGATAATTAAAATGCAAAATAACATCCACACGTGTTCGCTATATTTGACAACATCGCGAATGCCAGACAAAACAAAACGTAATTTTTTTATTCTGAGGAAAATAGCTATTTATGTAAGTATAGCTAAATAAAAATGACTGCTCTGATAAAACAGAAAAATACTTACCGAAGTTCGAATCTGCTAGGTGGTACGAATCAACAGTACTTCCACTCGAAAATGTTGAGAAAATGCAGTTTTTTAAAAATTATAATGACGAACAAATTATTGTAGATGTATTTTTTCAAAAACGAGATTGCCAAAAAAATTATCTACGTGAAACTAAAAATAAAACTTCATATCTTTTCATACCTACTCATGCGAATGTGTATCAAACAAGTTGTAAAAATTGAATTTGTATCATTCATCAAGTGATACCCAAAACATAGAAAGCAATCATTTCAAGTTTTGGAAACTAGGTAAAATTCTCATTTGGAAAAAAAAATCTTTATAGAAAAAACCTTTCAATTTTTTTTTTCTATAAAAAACGTCATTTTTAAAAGATTTATTCAAGCAAAATAACTCGTTAGGAAAAGGCACACTGCTTGGAAGAATTTCTTCATTGAAAAAATACCCATTAAAAAAAATAGCGATAAAATGCCTTCAAGATAAAAAAATTTGTACTTATCTACCATAATTGTAATAAATTTTTTTGTAAAAATTCCTTAAAAAATCAACGAGTAGGTACTAGGTAGTGATATTTTCAATTTTTTTCTTTTGTGTTCAATTTTTCATTCTGCTTCTGTCCTTTTTTCAGGGTCATTTCTAGTGGTTGAGATTGGGTACAATGGTACATCATACAAGAACATACAAGTTCAAGCCAAGGCCATGTGAGTACACAAGAGTATCTATCTTATCTATCAACTTAAATAGTAAGTTCACTGTAAATTTGACCCCACAACATAAAAAATTTTATCGATGACGTTTTTTAAAACCGCAATAAATATTTAGTTCGTAGATAATAGCGCGGTAAACTAATGATTTAAAAACAAGGCAAGATATTTAAAAAAATATAATTCGCTATAAAATAAAGGGAAAAAAGTACAAAAATGGAAATTAATCGATCCAACAAAATAATGTTGAATAACAAAATAACACAGGTAAAAGTCTTTAAAAATGAGAGAGAGAAAAGAGAAATTGAAATCCAATAAAATTTATCATAGAATGAGTAGATAATAGGTATGCAATTTACACCTAGTCTCGTAATTTTACAAGAATTTAAAATTTAAAAAAAATCCCTAGTGATAATTCACAAATAAATGAAGAACGAAAACAAAATATAAAAAATATAATTCAAAATGTCCCCCACAGGGTTTTGAAGCGAAAAAAATGGGATATGCTCAACAAACCTATACTCATCTCCGCCTCAATCTCCACCACCTCCATCGTACCCTCCGCCGCTGTCACCCCCACCATCATACCCTCCTCCACCTCCTCCATAATCATAACTACTGTCATGATGACTGCTGTAGTGATAGTCACTATTGTCATGATGGCTGCTATGATGATTATCATTGCTATCATGGTGATTATGACTAGAATGATATACGCTTCCATCTCCGTCATGATGATGATGATGGTGATGATGATCGTCATTTTTCTTATCGTTGTCAGTATTGTCAATAAAAGTTCTTATACCATTGGCATCGTCTGTATAGTCTGCTCTCTCAACATCATTTAGCATAAAAGTCTGATTAGCAATGTAGCTGTCATCATAATCATAATTTTTATTTGGTCTAGACTGATGGTAAATATTTCCATTTCTTAAATTATCTCTACTACCTCTTCTGCTGCTACTGTCTTTGCGGCCACAACAATAACATAGCATTATCAGAGCAACTCCAGCTCCAATAAAAAAAATGAATGGCATAGCACTTTCTATTTGGGTAGATCTTTTAAGTCGAGTATGATATCCATCATAAGGATCAGTGTAATCGAGATAAATTTGATCGTCCATTTTGTCCACCAGTATGAGTGGGTATGAATTCTACACCTAACACAGAGAACACAGCAACATTTTTAATAATGTCATTATCATTGAGCCCATAACATAGTGTCATACAATACGAAGTGATCCTCAGAATAAAAAAATAAATAAACAATTAATTGTGATCTGATTTTTTCATAAATCAACAAAGACAAGCTGCTAGTTTTCAAGTTTTAACTTTATTCAGTGTTCTTCTCTCTTACACTATGGTACCACCAACTTCATTGATTTTTACCTGGCTCAATATATCTACCTAATGTCTTTTTTTTTGTTGTGTTCAGAAATTTTTTTCTTACTTTATTATTGCAATTTTGTGTAATAATTTTATTAATTTTTAAAAAAATTTCAAGATTTTTTTCCTGTAAAATTTTTATATTTTTTTCTGATACACAAATTTTATACAATTCATTTTGGACTTTGTAAAAATTAAGAAATTTGTAGTATGATGTTTGATGTCAGAGAAACGGTTAGGTAGGCACTGAAAAAAGTTGAAACGTGCTAGTTCAGAGGCTGGGAGAGCAATTTTTTTTAAATTTGTTATCAGTGCTGTGTGTCTCCCAGTTCCGGTGCTCTGGTGTAGTTCGCAGTTATTTTACATGCGGACTACACCGGAGTACACAAACAGAACAGACAACACAACGCAGTACTGATAATAATTTGTAAAAAAAATACTCTTTCAGCCCCTGATGTGGTCAATGTAGAGGCCTAATATTATAATAATATTTTTATCATCATTTAAAAGATTGGTAGGTAGGTACCTACCTCGTATAAATGAAAATTGACTGCATAATATAATGAAATTATTCAATTTTTTTCCTTACATATGAACCATAATATTATTCGGCTTACCTTCGAATGTACGCAGCAAAGTTATATAGAACAAGATAGTTACCACACTCCCCATATGAATAATGCAATTCTTTTCTGCCACTCTTACGGCGGGCAAATCGCTCACTATAGAGCGCGCTTGATACGACGGGTGATACACTCTTATCAAATCATCATATGAAATGTGAAGTGATTAACCATGATCAACTGTTGCATGTGAAATTTTTTAATGTGAATTGAAACATTTATAATGATTTAAATATTTAGTTATTGATAAAATGGCCTATTGTTGTGTTCCTAATTGTAAGACTGGGTATAAAAACAGCAGCAAGCGAGATAAAAATGGGGAAAAGCTACACTTATTGTATGTTCCAAAGGTAAGATTTTTCAAAGTTTCATTACTTCACAAAAATTGGAAGGGAGGAAGGGGTCTAATCGAAATTTTTGTAATAACTAAAAGTATTTGTACAACTTCAAGCTACAACTTTTGTTTGAAAATTTTTTCAATCGGGCCCCTTTCCTCCCCCCCTGTTTTTAAAAATGTATTTGAAGGAGTTGGATTATCCAAAATTGGTGGAGAGGGAGGGATCCGATTGAAATTTTTGTTATCACCAAAATTATTCCTAGTACTTCAAGCTACAACTTTTGTTTGAAAATTTTTTCAATCGGGCCCCTTACCCTCCCCCTGTTTTCAATAATGTATTTGAATGAGTTGGATTATCCAAAATTGGAGGGGAGGGAGGGGTCCAATCGCAATTTTTGTGATAACCAAAGGTATTAGCGAAACTTCAAGCTACAACTTTTTATTGAAAACTTTTTCAATTGAGCCCCTCTCTCTCCACTTATTTTGCATAACACTCCCAAAATACTAATTAAAAATTGAAGGGGGAAGGGGAAATGGGTCCAATTGAAAAAAATTTGCAACAAACTTGTAGCTCAAAGTTTTAGGAAAAATTTTGGCCATGACAAAAATTGCGATTGGACCTCTCCCTTCCCTCCAATTTTGGATAATCCAACTCATTCAAATACATTATTGAAAACAGGGGGAGGGTAAGGGGTCCGATTGAAAAAAATTTCAAACAAAAGTTGTAGCTTGAAGTACTAGGAATAATTTTGGTGATAACAAAAATTTCAATCGGATCCCTCCCTCCCCACCAATTTTGGATAATCCAACTCCTTCAAATACATTTTTAAAAACAGGGGGAGGTAAGGGGCCCGATTGAAAAAATTTTCAAACAAAAGTTGTAGCTTGAAGTTGTACAAATACTTTTAGTTATTACAAAAATTTCGATTAGACCCCTTCCTCCCTTCCAATTTTGACTATAAAGTATTATGTAGCACTGGACTTGGTAAAAATTTATCGAAGTTGCACCCCATGAATGTAAACAAAACAATCAATCTAGACGTTAGTTGAAAATTATAGCAAAAATGCAAAATTAGTAATTTACTGAAAGTAAAAATGAAAATTTCGCGGGTAATTCATTCAAATCAAATTTAAAATTGAATCAATCCATTAAAGGATCGTTCACAATGGACCTTAACTTTTTACTTTAACTTTAACCAGCTAAAGTTAAAGTAAAAAGTAAAAAGCAAAAAGCAAAAAGCAAAAAACAGTCAAAACTCCTACTAACCAACCATTTTCAAAACGATTTTAAGCATAAAAAAGCTTAAAATTCATTTTGGAAATGGTTGGTTAGTAGGAGTTTTGACTGTATTTTGCTTTTTGCTTTTTGCTTTTTACTTTTTACTTTAACTTTAGCTGGTTAAAGTTAAAGTAAAAAGTTAAGGTCCATTGTGAACGATCCTTAACTTTCAATATAATTCAATGCATTATATGTATCACCCGTCGAATGCAGCGCTCTCAGTGATGTACTTTGGCGAAATGGGCGTGGCTAACCGGAGTGTGGTAACTATCTTGTTCTATATAACTTTGGTACGCAGGCATATCACTTCACGTTAACTATACTACGTAGCACATGCTTCACTAATGTGCTGACGATGTTAAACACACTTCACACAGTGTATTTCGATTTATTTTCGTCGATAGGAACATTGGCAAGGTTAACCTTCGAATTATAAAAAACGTGAAGCGTATTGGTTGCTATGTATAATGGCGGGAAACGTTGACTATTTAACCCTTTCACGCCGGTTGGGAACAATGCTGTCCCAGCAACTTCTAAAAATTCTACTGGGACACTCGGGACACGTAAACTCGGCATACCTGTTCCCATTCGTGGGGAAAGTAATCTAGAATCGATTGCGCGCGCTCGCAATTTTTTCGCTCGCACGATAGCAACACTGTGATTTTTTTTTACGAAAAAACATGTTAACCAGTTTTCAAGCATAATTTTCACGACTTGTTGCCGGTAATAAAAATTTATTATCGAAATGTGAAAGATCACACATGACATACGAATTTTTTTTTCAAAAGTGTATACTTTGAGCTTTATTTAAAAAAAAAAAAAAATCCAAATTTGAGCAAAAACTGAAGTGGCCATGGGTAAAAGAAGTTAGGAAGTAACTTTTGTATGCTTTTTTTCTTCACATTCTTTGGTAATTTTAGATGATGTTTTTGCGGTTTTGATCGTTTCTCAGGAAAAAATGCTGATTTTATATTATCAGAACTAATCAGAACGGGAATTGGATGCATTTGTAAACGATCTTCTTGGTGATGCCACCTCTTCTGAGGGTCAAAATTTTTTTTTGAATTTTCTAAGTTGTGAAAAATAAGTTTTTCAAATTCGAGTCATTTTATGGCCAATAAGTCGAAAAAATGCAATTTTTTTCTTGTGTTTAGTGTTATTTTTGAAATAAATGTGTTCTGTTCTTAATTTGACGATGATTTGTACTGAGTTCCCACCTGTCCCAGGAAATTTTTGAATTTTACATCATTGCTGGGACATACGTGTTCCCATTGGTTCCCGGGACAAGCATTTTTTCTCCACTGCTGGGGCATACGTGTTCCCACCTCAAAATCTCTGAGTAAGAGTTGAGGAAAAAAATCAAGCCCCTAGTATGTTTCTTAGAAATGCCCAAGGAACAATATTATGCATCAATATTTGATTTCTGATGGTAAACAAATATTCGCCGTGAAAGGGAACGATGAACCATAATTCGACTACAATCTACGTTGATGTGAGACGTGCTAGGTGTTGACCCTTAATTAGGGTGCTGACTAGTGACTAGGGTGGCTCTTATTTTTCAAATTTTGAAAATGTTGTCGGGACCGGGCGTCAATTGGTGACATATTAGTAGAAAATAATTCCCTATTAACTCAATCGGCCATCCCTGTATGGGAGTATCACAGCGGTTCTCAGACAGGCCACTAGGCCTACCGCGTACATGGAAACGACGACGACGACGATTTTTTTATTTTTTCCTAACTGAATTTTAAGCCGGCGCGGCGCTCAGGGCCCCCAAATTTTAAAAAATAGAACATTTTGAAATTTTTTTGCATAATGATCATAGGGATGGTATTTTCATAAGACAAGACCATTTTCGATGATTTCTTATCTTTACCCCTGTTTTCGTGGGACATGAAAAAACGTCATTTTTTACGTTTTTAATTTTTTTTTTGAAAAAAATGACTAAAAATTGAAAAACAAGTTTTTTTGAATAAAATTGTTTCAACATACATGTTAAAATCCAAAAAGGTCATTTACGGCGATTTTTCACCACTGCTGTATCAGTGAGAATTTTTCAAAAACTATCAAAAATTGAAAAAAATGAAGGTATGGATGAAAAATCGTCGTAAATGACCTTTTTGGGTGGTAACATGTATTTTAAAACCATTTTATTAAAAAAAAATTTTTTTGTAATTTTTATTCATTTTTTTCAAAAAAAAAATTTTAAAACGTAAAAAATGACGTTTTCCTATGCCTCATAAAACAAGTGGTAAAGATGAGAAATCATCGAAAATGGTCTTATCTTATAAAAATACCTATACTGTCCCTATGACCATTTGGCTAAAAAAATTTAAAAATGTTCTATTTTTTCTATTTTTTTGATTTTTTTTCAAATTTGGGGGGCCCTGAGCGCCGGCTTAAAATTCAGTTAAGGGAAAAATAAAAAATAGGAAATTGACGCCCGGTCCCGACAACATTTCTAAAATTCGAAAAATAAGGGCCACCCTAGTGCTGACATCGCTAATTTTAGAGAATTTCAACAATTTTTAGGTTAATAAAAATCTGGAATTTTTGTGTGAAAAAAAATTACTAATGACACTCTCGAGTGTATTGAAAGCATATAATTGTACAAAAATTTAAATCAATTGAACAAATGTTGAGTATAGATAACAAAAATTACACACATGAAGACTTTTTTAAAAAATTGGAAGAGCAACAAAAAAATTGAAAAGGATTAAAAGATCTTATCATGAGAAATAAAACTAATCACCAACGCCACCTCCACTATCGCATACACCACCACCAATATCAACACCACCACCATCACCACCTCCATAATTGTTACTACTGGCAGGATGGCTATTATAGTTATGACTACTACCACCATGATGGCTTCCGTGGTGATTATTCCTGCTACTGTAGTGGCTGCCAAAAGCCCTGCGATCCCAGATACGAAACATACTGGTCAAGGGATTACGATTCCTCTTATAGCGACTGCTGGAAGATTGACGATCCCTGCTGTTATAGCGGCTGCTAAAAATATGACTGTTGTTATGGTGATGATGACTATTATGATGATTTGTCTTGTCATCTTTGTGATGACGATTATGGTGGTGATCGGTATCATCGCCATTGTCTTTGAACTCGTCGGCTCTCTCGACATCGTTTAGCTCGATGTTCTGGCGGCTAGGATAATGATTTTTGTGAGGTTGAGGTTGAGAGTTGACATTATTATCGTCTCTTGGTTCCCTTCTGTTGTTCCCCTTGCTCCCACAGCAACAATGATATATCCATGCTATGATTACCACAATTATGACAATTATGAATAATGGTACAGTAATGGAGTATGGTGTGATAGATCTTTTAAGTCTGATATGAGATCCACCATAAGCATCTCTGTCATCGAGGTAAATTTGATCGTCCATTTTGTCCAATGAATTCGATGACTAGAACAGAAAATATAAATGAAAGTATAAATATCAGTTGGTACCTATTGGTATTATGTATATAAAATAGATTTAAATGCTAAAAGAAATCTCAATGCTTTTTAAAGAAGAATTTATTTGAGTTTTCCTAGAAAAAATTTCATGTTTTTTTAAAAAGAACCCGCTCATCTTCAAGGAAAAGAAACTTTCATTTTTTTGGAGAGAAAAAAACTGCAGGTGAAAAAAATCATAGACCCAATTTTTTTCCTCAATTCTTTGAAAAAAATCTCCCATCTTTTTTTAGAAAGAAATCTTTTGATGTGAAAAAATTTCAATTATTTTGAAGTAAAAAATTGAAAAATTTCTTATTTATTTTCCAAAAAGTATAATAAATTAATAACTCTTTTTTAGAAAAAGATCTCAATTTTTGGGAAATGTTTTGATCTTTTTCGATAAACAATTTCTGACTGTTTGAAAAAATTAAATTTTCTGAAAAAAAATCGTAATTTTTTCAAATGAAATACCGTCACTTGTAAAATTTTGATGGTTTTTCAGAAAAAATCATTTAGTTCAATTCTTATTATGTAAGTTAAACTTTGAATATTATTTTATTTAGAGACGAACGGAAGCGATTTTTCGAGGGGGCAAAATTATTGAAAATGCCAACTTAATCACTGAAATTTTCCAACTCATATTATCGATATTAAAAAGTAACAGAAAAAACACTGCCCGAGCGAAGCGAGGGCGAAAATTTTGAAAACAGATGCTTTTTGACAGAAAAAAATGCATTTCTAGCATAAATTTGAGTTGGTAAAATCTTCAACTGGAAAAATAAAAAAATGCTTGAATTTTTTTGGAACTGCACAAAGTAATTTCCAACTGCACAACTCTTTTTTTGGAGTTCCACAAACATGTTGGAACTACACGTTAGACTAGGTGCTGACCCAAACAAAGCAAAACTGTTTGTTAGAATAACTAATAAACTACCGAATATCGAACACTTTTGTATAGTTTTATTGACATCATCAGCGACTTCAACTGCGTCGTCGTAAAATATTACCAGTAATACTATAATGCATATCTAATAGTAATAATCTAATGATCAATTTTCTGCTTACTTATGAAATTACTGCTCGAAGATTCTTCATTCTAATGGAAATTGCTATCGCATAATGAACCAAAACAATATACTCGTATTTAAAACGTACTTGTGCGCTTAAATCGCCACATAAACTATAAGGCACATCAGCACAATATGCTATGTTTGTGATTTTATTTTACTCGGTAGTTTATTTCGATCGGCAAAAACATGGAGTTCACTAGTTTACCTTCGCATTGTGAAAGAATTGAAAAATATTGGTTGCTATATTTGATGATGGAACACGTAGACTAACATAAGAAATGCAACAACCACAATCTACGAGAATGTGGCAGGCGTTGCTGTGATCGGAGGAGGAGTGGCTTCGAGGTGAACATTGAGAATTTCAACAACTTTTGACTGTATCTTCTATGATTTTTTCGAATAATTTAATTTGTACTTGATTAGGTTTTCTAGACACGTCAGGTACTGAAAAAAAAAAAAAAAAAAAAAAAAAGGTACTGACTTGAACATTTTTGCATTTCCTGTTCCTCTCTGAATTTTTTCTTTCCCAACTCGAACTAAAACTAAAAGATTTCATTCATTTCACACTGATATTCTTTCTTTATTTTTTATTTTTCAAATTTACAACTTCCATCGATAATGTTTAACAAATACCATCACGATTTTCTTCCTCTTAAATCGCAATCAATTTATATGTTGCGAGTAGGTAGCATAGAAGACCAGACTATACTTTACTACATAATTTAGGAAACAAGGCAAGGTATCATAGATAGGAGTAAATTATAAGTAATTAAAAAATAAAATTAAGAAAATTAATACAAAAATTAAAATAAACCATAGGTATAAGTACAAAAATGTGGAGTAACAAAATAACAGACAAAGGGAATTAAATAAAAAACTTAAGATCTAACATTGAATGGGTAGTTACTTCAATATTGGAGTGTCCCTTGTTAATTTTTTATTTTTTTTGAAATTGGGAGGATGCACTCCTTAAAATTCTTTATAAGTAATCTGAAACTATCCTCGGAATTTTCCAAAATTAATATTAACCTGGTTTTCTTGCACGATTTAATTTGAAGAGAAAAAAACTAAATAACTAAAGTCGACACATTTTTTTAAAACTCTGTTAAGAATTAAATTTTTAACTTGATTTTTTTTTTTACCAAACAATGTTTGGAAGAAACGTTTTGAAATCTGATGACGAGAGGAGCTCGCCTCGGGCCACTGTGCAAAAAAATATTATTTTCCAAACCAAAAAAAAAATGACAGCCTCACACTTTCAAATTGTTATAAATATGTATTACCAACTTTACAAAAATCAAAAAAAAAAAAGCTCTTACAGGTCCCTTTGGGCTGTTTTGGGCCTCAAAATTAATCGATATTTCACTCGCATAAAAATGAAACTTTGATTTTAAAAATTTTAAAATTCTGTCTTTTTCAAATAATTTTTTCAACTTAATTCTTTTTCCTATGTGAAAATATTTGAAATTTCATTTTACTTCTGTGATAGGTAAAAATATTGAAATGCTGATGTTTAATTTCAAGTGCTGTTTTGCAGAAACAAAGCGTTCAACAAACAAAACCTCGTGGAAATCCTGTTTATGAAGCTCATGTGAGCAAAGTTGATGCTTGATTTTTTTTAAAAATTGGATACTACTTTTAGGTGGCAAAGAATAAGTTCAAAGGGTGCACTCTCCCAATTATTTTCAACATTTTAAAAATAAGAGACGCCTTATTAGTTTTAAGTATCTTAATACAAAATTCAGGTACACTTTCTCTGAACTCTAAAGCGTACAAATGATTCTACAATAAAATGGTCTTTAAAATATTCTCAATCGAATAGAGAAAATATGCTCAATCGAATATACAGCCTAAAAAAACATAAGAAAAAATTAAATTGAAAATATCACAAGCGGGGTTTCAAAACAAAATCAGTCGCCGCCGCCATCACCCCCACCGCCGCCGCCGCTATCACCACCACCGTCGTATCCCCCACCACCACTATCACCTCCGCCATAATCATTACCACTGTCATGATGACTGCTATAGTGATGGTCACTACTATCATGATGACTGCTGGGGTGATGATCACTGCTATCATGATGACTGCTGTGGTGATGGTCACTGCTATCATGATGACTGTTGTGGTGATGACTGTCATGATTTTTGCTGTTATCTTCAGAATGTTGACGATCCATGTGATTATCGGTATCATTGTCATTATTTCTATCATTATCATCGTCTCTAAAGTCTGCTCTCTCAATATCATTTAGCTCAGTGCTCTGGTTAGAAATGTAGCTGTCGTGGTAATGATGATGTCTGTGAGGTCGAGGCTGATAGTAAACGTTACCTTTTCTCGGTTTGCTTCTGCTGCCTCCTTTGCCCCCGCCACAACATTGATATATCAGTGCCACGATTGCCACAAACACCACAATTAGGATTAATGGTACCATGAAACTGTCTGGTTGGATTGATCTTTTGAGTCTGGTATGGGATCCACTGTAAGAATCGCTTTCTTCGAGATAAATTTGATCGTCCATTTTGTTTGATTAATTCTGTGAATAGGGCAGAAAATTAAATAGAATGTAATTTTTTTCTTTCATAATGTTTCATTTTTGAAAAATTTTCAATTTTTTATTTATTTTTTTAAATTTTTTTTTAAATTTTTAGATTTTTAAAAAAAATTTGTAGATTTTTTACAGTTTCTCAATTTTTTTAATTTTTTAATAACTAGGCATATATCAAATTTTTCATTTCTTTTCGCGATTTCTCAATTCTTTCAAAATGCTTAATTTTTTTGGTATTTTAATTTAACTATCAATTTTTCAATTCTTTTCCTGAATTTTCTAATCATCTAAAATTTTTTAGTTCTTTATGATATTCTAATTTTATCAAATTTTTTGATACTTGAAAAATTATTTTATTTGTTTGAATCTTTCAATTTTTTATTGCAAATGAAATTTTCCATTTTTTAAATTTTTTGTTTAATTTTATTTTTCTGAATATTTTGACTATACGTATTTAAAAGTTGAAATTTAAAAAAATTTATCAATTCTTATGGCATATTAGCTTTGTTTTTTTATCGCGGATTATGCACAATCTGGATTTTGGATTGTGAGAGTTTGTGCGAATCCATTTAATAATCTGCTCGGTGAGTATATTATGAAAGTGGATTATGGATTTTACTGTGTTCTTTTGTTTTGTTTTTGATAAACCCTTCAGAATAATTGATCAGAACATTTCTAAACCTTTTTTTAAGAAGTAAATGTTAGAATCCATAATCCAGATTCTGCACAATCCGCGATAAAAAAACAAAGCTATTTATTCATTTTAGAATTATCACCTAACGTAAGTGCCTACTTGAAATTTTCTGATGTTTTATGATTTCTAATTTTAACAAATTCTTAATATTATTTGTACTGGTACTTAATTCGAAAGAAAAAATAATTTGAAATCCTATTCATAAATATGTATGTTATTTAAATGCCCTATGTGGATGGAGTTTTTCGGTGTCTTATCTGTTCATTATTTAGGTATAGGTTGGTTAATGTACCTACTTATTTGTCTCATCAATGGTGGTAGAAGTGTAAATTCTTATCGAAATCACAAGACAGAATTTGGAAATTAATATCTATGCCTAAATATGTGCAGCATTGTGCATAATGCAGAGTACCTACTCCTATACGTACGTATAGCACTTCCAATTATTAGTAATATGTTTGTCGTTATAAAATACTTATTCTTATGCATAATGAAACAATTTGCTGAACAAAGTTTTAAAAAAACAATAAACCTTCCAGTTTTTCCGCAGATTTGACCTAATTTTATAAATCGTTATCACTAATAAATAATTATAATACCAATGAAATGATAAATTTTCTCCTTGCTTATGAAATTATACTGCTCTCAGATTCTCACTCTGATGGACATTGCATTGTGAACCAACAATTTTATCGAACGTACACAGTACACACCCATATCACCACGTCAAAAACACATCACAGCACATTCTTTAATGTGATTGTGAACGACGACGTTAATACAGCGTACTCTGAATTTTGTTTTCATTTAGGTTCACTAGTAGTAGTTGACCTTCACATTATAATAAAGATGTGTATTGGTTGCTTTGTTTAATGGCGGGAAAACGTCGACTATTCGAATTATAATCAACGCAGATGTTACAAGTGGTTACACCAATATTAGGAGTTTCGATTAAACACTTTCAATATTTGAAAATTCTACTGCATTTTATCTTAAAAATCTGGAATGTTGGTTTGTTTTAAAGAAATCGATGAGACCACATAAATTAAAGCACATAATACATAAATAGGTACCACAAAAAGTATAATTCAGTATAAATACATATAAAATGAAAAAATATTAAAACATAAATTGATCTGTCCAACAAATGCTACCTACTTGATAAAAAAAATAATAAATGACTAGGTACAAATATAAGATTTATCCTTTGACTATTAAACTATAATGGACTGTGCAAATCCAATAAAAAATGATAAGAATCGAAAACCAACATAGGAGGCCCTTCTTTCCCCGTACACACCGCAAACGTCCAAAAAAATTGGCATAATGCGTTCGTCAGTGCGCGCGCACGCCACACTAACACAAGAAGTCAAGTAAATACACACTAACACAAAGATATTATGCCAATTTTGATTCTCCTATGTTGGCTTTCTCATATTATCATTGGCACAGTCCATTATAGTTTAATAGTCAAAGGATTTATCCTAGATTGAGTACTTACACATAGTATACTAAAATAAAATTAGACAGTTTTTTCGTAGAAACTTTTTTCATATTATTTTATTTATTTATTTTTTTAATTATGGAGAAAAATATTTTTTGACTAATTTTTGAATGAAAATCCCTCAGTTTATTGTAAAAAAAGAAACTAATCTGAATTTTCTTTAAACAAAATACATACCTATACCTATCCCAAATTTTTGGAATCAGCATAAAAAAATAGATTGAAAAATTACCATTTTTTTTTTTCAGGGGAAAAAAGGTTTCAAACGTTTCACTTTTTTCAAAGAAATAATTTCTGGTGTTGTTTTTTTTTTTTTTTGGAAAAAGTCATTTAGAAGAAATGAATCTCTCAATTTTTCTTTTGAAACACCCACTTTTTCGTGTAAAGTAAAAAATATTTTTTAATGTGTTGGGGAAAAAAAGCATCTAATTCAATTATAAGTACTCGTAGTTTTTTTTTAAGGTAGAGATTTTTCTTAATAATTTTCAGAAAGTTATCTTAATACCATACCTATACATCATCTACGTGTCTCATTTTTATAAATTCAATTTTGTAAAAAAATAATAATTTCAACTTTTTATAGATAGATAAAAATTTCAACTTGTAAATATCTTCCATTTTCTTGGAATAAGAAATCTTACATTTTTAGAAAGAAGTAACTACGATCATTCTTTTGCAGAAAAAATGTTTATTTTTTCGAGTAAAACATATATTTATCATAATTATAATTTTTGGAAAAAATTCGATCTACCCAACAAATGTTACTTAATAAAAAAAAATTAAATACCTAGGTACAAATATGAGATTTATATTAGAGTCTGTAGGTATAAACATATTTTATTCACATGAGTATTTTTAAGCTTTAAAGTTAAAGCGTGATTCTGCGACAATTTGAAATATTACATTTATAAACAAACTCAGGCCGGGAATTTCAAAAGTCAAGTGAGGAAAAATCCGAATTTCCGAAAATGGACAAATCGAATATCGTACCCATTACCTATTAGGCTATTAAACACCACATCTTTTGGAGGAAATTTCTTGAAAACTTTTTCAGAGGAAATAATCAGTCAGTTTTTTGGAGAAAATTTTTTCATATCTTTGAGGAATTTTTTTTAATTTTGGAGAAAAATACTTTTTGAGACTTTTTTTTGATAAAAGTTGGTCAATCTATAGCGGGGAAAATTCTGAATTTTCTTGAAAAAAATAATATATCTTAAATTTTTGGAATTAATGAAGAAATGGACTGAAAAATTACTCTTATTTCATTTTAGAAAAAAAAGTCAATTATTTGGAAGAAAACATTTTTTTCAAACATTTTTTTTGAAGAATCTCTTTCAGAAAAACAAAGTGAATTTCTCAATTTTTCGTACATTTTTGTACTCATCATAAAATTTTTTCGGTTTTTTACTTTTTAAAAGATGAATTTCTTAGTTTTTTTTTTTTTGAAGTACCTAGGTACAAAATATTTTTCAATATGTTTGGGGGGGGGATCATCCAATTGTAATTATTTTTTTAAGGTAAAGATTTTCCTAAAATTTATCAGGACATTAAGTATCTTTAATACCTACATTACATTACGTGTCTCATTTTTACAAAATTCAATTTTTTGAAAAAATTTTATATTTTTGAGAAGAAGTATCATCATTTTTTTGAAGAATGAAAAAATTTTGTTTTTTAAAGTAGGTAAAAATATTTCTCAAATAATTTTAGGAAATTGCTCAATTCTGGAGAAAATATTTTTTTTTGTTTTTGAGAACAGAATCCCTCATTTATACGAGAGAGAAAAAATTTGTCATTTTTTTTTCAACATTCAACATTTAAAAAATTGTAACCTGTCCTTTCTTCAGAAAAAATTGAGTTCAGCACCGTGAGGTAACCATCGACATGAGTAAAAATACACTGGATTATTTTTTTTATTTTTTGAAAGACTTGCTATAAGTATAATATCACAAAAAAAGAACAAAAACCCAAGAATAAAAACAAGTTCTCACAAAGTTACTCGCACCCACCACCACCACTATCGCCCCCACCAACATCTCCGCTGTCACCGCCACCACTGTAACCACCCCCGCTGTCTCCTCCACCGCCTCCGCTGTCACCACCGCCACTGTAACCACCACCATCATACCCACCTCCACCATAATAATCGTTACTGCTATCATGGAATTGATGGATACTATAGTGATGATCACTACTTTCATGATGGCTACTGTACTGATCACTGCTATCATTGTTGGTGATGTCATACTGATAATGACTATCATAATTTATGCTATCATCTTCATGACGCTGATGATCGGTATCGTTGTCATTTCCTCTATCATTGTAATAATCTTCAAAGTTAACTCTCTCAACGTCGTTTAGTGCAGTGGCTGTGTCTAAGTAAGGCATGTAGCAGTCAACATCAATGTTGTTACTATGTATATTGTTGTGGAACATGGGTCGAGATTGGTAGTAAACTTTATTACCTACTCTAGATTCATTTCCACGGCCTCCTCTACCCCTGCCACCGCGGTGACCTTTGCCATTTCCTCTAACAGTTTTATCAACTGGAGGGCCTAGAAAAGGCATGTTGCAGTCAACTTCAAATGCAATGTTGTTACTATGGCTATTGTTGTGCAACTTGGGTTGAGTTTGGTGATTAACTCTGCCTACTTCAAATTTATTTACACCACTTTCTTCACCATCATCACTGTCACTATCACTTACTATATCTATGCATAAGAAAATACAAAGGCGTATAAGTAGCATCGCCACCATAACTATGGAACATATTATCACTATCTTCAAAAATAGCATATAAGCATCATCATCTTCTTTTGGAATATAAGATCTTTTAAATCTTGTATGTAATCCACTGTAAAGATCATTGTCGTCGAGATTAGTTTGATCATTCATTTCATCCAATAAATTCTATCCCTAGAACAGAATATGAAACAGAAAGTAGTGTGAGAAACATTATAGCTTAGCTGTATAAAATTTAATAGGGGATAACTTTTTCAAATACCTATTATCCAAAAACTTTATTTAGGTTTCAATTTTTTTTAAATTATAAACATTTACAAAAATCCGATAAATTTTTAAATCCCCCAAAGGTGTTAATGAATCAGAAAATTTTCCTAAAATCTGGTCAAACAAAAAATTGGAAAATACCTATTTCAATTTGTTGAAAAATTGATTTTTTTTTTCATCTTAAATCTTTGAGACATGTATTAATTACCTACAAAATAAAAGAGAAACGCCCAACTGTACACAACATTATACTTAATGCTTTGGTAGCATTTCTACATTGCATTCTTATCATCACTTGCATGTTTGTACTGACGTCAAAGACTGGTAGTCTCGTATCTATAAAGTACTTGGTATTCAAAAAAACAATACGAACCAAATATAAAATGACCATTTTTTTGCAAATTAGATCCAAACTACTACCTACACAGTAAAATTTGTCCAAGTGAATACCTAATGATAATTTAATGGTCAATTTTCTTACTTATGAAATTATCAAAGTCACAGCCACAGATTCTCTGACAAAACAACGATATTGGTATCGAGCATACAAAGTTTACCGCACCATGTTGACTATGCGTCGTCGCGTCGCGTCGTACTACCGTGTGTGGTACATTTTATGATTTTATTATGCTTTACTGAAAATAAAATATGTGATCAGTAGTGCCAATATTGAACAATTTTTTTTGTGGATGGGAATATTTGACAGGTATTGGCACACTGGTTGACCTTCGTATTATGAAAAATTTGCGGACGCGTATTGGTTAGTGTGTTTGATGGCGGGAAAACATAGTCTATTTTAAATTGAACCTGCTATTGACGCTGATATTACAGGTACCTGACACCAATGTCTGGAGCTTTGAGCAAACGCCATAAATTTTTCTCGAATTTCATTAACAATTTATTGTTAAAATCTGGAATGTTTGTATACTTGTTTTAGAGAAATTAATAAGGCAATTATATTCAAGTAGACAAGTAACTACGTCTGCGTTACCATACAATGTACTCGTATAATTTGATATAAAATGAAGATAAAAAAATACAAAAATTAAAATTAATCTATCCAACAAAATAATTGTTAAAAACCCTGATATCCAAATAAGACTTAACCAGGAGTGAGTGGTATTGGGAGCTTCGACTAAAAATCAGATAGTTTTTTGGTGACAATTCATTCATATCTTTGAAAGATTTTTTTTTTTTTAATTTTGAAGAAAAAGATTTTTTGCTGAATTTTCTTGAAAAAAAAAAAAATATGTCTCAATTTTTTGGAATTAATATTATGAAGAAATGGACTGATTTTTTTTTGTTTTAGAAAAAAAAAATTCAATAATTTGAAAAAAATACGTTTCAATTTTTTCAAAGAAAAAATTTCTGTTTTATTATATTTTTTTCATTTTTCGAAAAGATGAGTCTCTTTTAAAATAAATGAATTTTATCACTCAATTTTTTTTTGTTGAAAAAATGAATTTTTTGTACAATTATTGAACTTATCATGAAAAAATTTCAGTTTATTTTACTTTTTTGGGAGGTGAGGAAGAGTTTCTCAGGTTTTTTATTATTATTTTATTTTTATTTCTCATTATGTTGAGGGAAAGGAAAAATCATCCAATTATTATTTTTTTTTAGGTAAAGATTTTTCTTGTATCAGAAAATTATCTTCTACATTACATAATGTGTCTCATTCTTACAAAATTCAATTTTTTGAAAAAAAATATATATTTTCGTGGAAGAAGAAATTATAAGTATTTTTGGGAAGAAGTATCATCTTTTTTTTAAAGAAAAAAAAAAACGTTTTGTTTTTTGAAGTAAAGTTACCTAATATTTTTCAAATAATTTTTGGAAATAGTTCAATTTTGGAGAAAATGTATTTTTTTTTCTGTTTTTGAAAACAGAATTCATCACTTATAAGAAAAAAATTCTAATTTTTTGTCCTTTTTTTTTGAAAAATCTAAAATCTAAAATTTTTAATTTTCATTTTTTTTAGTAAAAGTCTTTTAATATTAATTTATTCGAAAAAGAAAACCATTCAGCATCTTTTAGAGTAAATAAATTCATCAGTTTTAGAGGGTAGAAGGTTCCCAAGTTTTTTGGAGAAAGAAATACATTCAACATTGAAAAAATTTTAACCTGTAATTTTTTTGAGAAAAAAATTGAACTAAGCAAGTCTTTCTAATATCACAAAAAATGAATAATAAAACAAAGAATAAAAACAACGTACTAAAAATTAATTTAAAAGATTTGATTCAGGTTAGGGTAATAATTCTTAAAAAAAGTCTAAATTTCAGTAACTGGTGGATTTCTCAAATGTTATGTATGTGACTAATTTTTTTTTGGCGGTCTTGTGTAGATACCATATCCGGACCCTTGTAACATATTTTAGTTTTATTCATGTCACCCCCTCCACTGTGGTCTTGGTCAGAGCCGGTGCGAGGGGGGTGGGGGGGGGGGGGGGGGGGGGGTTGGGGGTGGAACACCCCCAGTGATTTTCCATTCGGCAAATTTTTGAAAAATTTTCGACAAATTCGGCAAACTTTCGACAAATTAAATTAGGTATGTTTACAAAATTTGGTAAAGTTTTGAATTTCAAATATGTAAATTTTTTAGAAATTCTAAATCACAAATTCGGCAAATTTTTGAGAAATTCCGAATCATAAATTCGATAAATTTTAGAGAAATTCCGACTCACAAATTCGGTAAATTTCTGAAAAAAATTTTCGCCCTCGCTTCGCTCGGGCAATGTACTTCTATTCCTTCATCTTTCTCTCAGAATCAGAATAGGAATAAAAAATCAGCGCATTTGAATTGTTATAACTTATAACGTAAAAAAATGAACATGATCTTTTTGAAAATATTAAAAATTATGTTTAAAGTGCATTATTTTTAATTAAAAATTCCAATTTTTTTAAAATTTTCGCCCTCGCTTCGCTCGGGCAACGTATCGCTTTTGCATCTTTTAAAAAACCAGAAATTATTGTATGTTTTCAAAATTTCTGCAAAAAAAAGTCCATCTTTTCTTTTAGAAGTGCAATTTTTTCAAAAATGTTCGCCCTCGCTTCGCTCGGGCAGCAACAGTCGTTTTGATTCAAATCCTAATGCTACCATAAGTTCTTGAAATTTTTTCTATGAGGATAGTGAGAAGTTCTTCTTTCGAAAACTCACTTTTTTCAAAAAATTCAGCGCAGGGGTCTACTTCCCACTGTTGTACCTATTAATTATCATTCGGCATTTTGAAAATTTTCATTCGGCATTTTCGATCTACACCCCCCCAAAAAAATTTGCTCAAACCGTTTCTGGTCTTGGTCAACTTGACCCCTCAGAAGTTTCATCGACCTGGCTGTAACCAGGAATGTTTTTAAAATTCATTTTTAAAAATAATGGAAAATCGAACATTTTCCTGAAAAAATAACTAGTACATAGTATCGGAAGTTAGTGAATTACAAACCATCAAATGTTGCCCTTGTCATCAGAATGAACTCTCGAGTTTATCTATTATCACCAACTTTATTTAAAGTGGTAGGCACTGTAAGGCACCCCCAATTTAAAAATAAATAAATAAAAAACGACAAAAATAAGGAAATTTTTTTCACTTAGGTTAAAAGTACCTAAAATTTCCCCGAATCTTCGAGAAAAAGTAATTGATTTTATTTCGAAATTCTCACCTCTCAGAAATTTTGTAAAAAATTTACAAAGAATAATTTTGAGGAAAATACTCCGAGAATTTTGTTACCTGCTTTGTAATTTGGTGAAAATTTGCGTGATATTTTGTGATTTTCCAGAAAATTTGATAGGTATATAATATTTCTGAAGTTCAAGAAAAATTTTAATAAATTACCATTGTTTTGTAAAAATTCTTTGTGTTAATAATTTCGTGAATTTCAGTTCTTTTTTCAAAATTCTGAAAAGTTTTTTTTTTTTTGAAAATTAAAAAAACATTATCAAAACTTTTTTGTTGTTTTGTTAAACATTTTTTATGAAATTTTGATTTTTTTTTTTGTTAAAATTTTATAAATTTCTGTTTTTTTCCAATGTATTATATTTTTTTTTGTAATTTTTTAAAAGATTGTATGAAATTTGTCAGCATTTTTTTCTAATTCTGTAGAATTTCTTCAAGTTTTATAAAAACATGTGTTTAAAAAATAATTTTTTTGGAAATTTGTGAAGAAATTTTACTAATCAAAGCTATGTATTTTTGTGATTTTTTTATTTTAAGATTTTGATAACAATTCTATGAAATTTTGCAGCAGCTTTTTTTTGAAAATTCTGCCAAAATAATTGACGTTTTTTAAAAAAAATTTGTCATTTTTTTGTTGATAATTTTATTTTGTAAAAACATGTTTTTTTGAAATTCTGCCAAGAAATTTTTTTGAACATTTCACGAAAAAAATTACCAAAATTTTTCTTTTGTTTTTTGAAAAAATGATTATATGAAATTTTGAAGCAATTAATCATGAATTTTGAAAAACTTGTTAAAGTTTTATAAGAAATTTTGTACGTACAGTTTGGAAGTCCCCCCCCCCCCCCCCCCCCCCGATCCCAATGGACATAAAGAGGATGAGTGGGGATACAGGTTTTCCAAAATTATCCCTAAATCACGCATCCTCTTCATAATTAAAATTTTTTACGAAATTATCTACATAGATGAAGAATTTTTATTGTAAAACAAATACTCGTACAAAAATACAAAAATAAAAATTAATCAATCCAATAAATTAAAAAATTAAAAAATTAAACACCCTGGTATGCAGATAAGACTTAGCCTAGAGTGAGTGGATAATTGGAATACATAGTTCGCTTAGGTATATCTAAGCATTTTCAGGTTTTATAAAGAGATTCTGTGACGATTTAAAATTACATTTTTATAAACTGCTTAAATTATGGCCAACAACTTGGTATGGTAGTAGCTAGGATGCTCAAAACACCCAAAATTTCAAAGCGGAATGAGCTGTACAACACAAACCTCCAAAAATGCAAAAATTCAATACGCATACCCATTATAATGGTTTTTTTGGGGGGGGAGGGTTTTCAATTTGTTCGGAGAAAAAATCTCATTTTTTTGGAATTATTGAATTATAATATTTTTATCGTTCAATTTTTGAGGAAAAAAACCCTCACTTCTTTTGAAGAAAAAAATATCTAATTTTTTTCATTTTAGAAGCCAGTCCAAAAAATATGTGGGTAGAAGAATTTTGAAATTTTTTGAATTTAAAAATGTTTTAATTATTTGCAAAATAATCCACTAGGTACTTATTTTGACGGAAAAATAATGTTTTTTAATTTATTATTTTTTTTTATTAATGGAAATACCTTCTAGAGATTAGGGATGAAAAATCTTTCAATTTTATGGGGGAAAAAATCTCAATTTTTTCAAGTGAGTAATAATTGTTTCAAATTTTCTAAAGTAGAAATAAGTATTTTAAAATTTTTGGAGAAGAAAATTACTGAATTTTCTTTGCATTCAGCATAATAAAAATAAGTTTTAGAATTTTTTGGAAAAGTAGTGGTTTTTTTTCTCGTGGGTATTTTTTAAAGCAAAAACATTTCTCAAAAATTTTTTTGAAAAAATCTAATAATAGGTTTTAGAGGAAAAAAATTATTACTTTAGAATAAAAATCGTATCAAATTTCCAGAAACAGCATTATTATAAGAAAATTAATTGTAGAAAATTTTATGAATTTTTTGGAAAAAAAATTTTTCATCATATTTTTCACATTCAACGTAGAAAAAATGCATCTAGTCGCCCTTTGGGACAAATCAAGCTACATTCCGGAAAATTCAATGGTGTTGGCTTTAAACCAACTGTTGAGTAAAAATACACTATACTACTTAATATTTAAAAAAATTACTCATAATCAGAATCACTGATCATTATCACAAAAAAGACAGTATAAAAATTTGAACAATTGATTTTTTTTTTTAATTGAAAATTTTGATCTTTTGGTTTTGAAGCGCAATAGATCCTCATTTTTCAAAATAACTAGAGTAAATTATGTTAATCGCCTCCCCCACCACCACTATCGCCTCCCCCACCACCACTATCACCTCCCCCACCACCACTATCGCCTCCCCCACCACCACTATAGCCTCCCCCACCGCCACTATCACCTCCCCCGCCACCACTATCGCATCCGCCACCACCTCCTCCATAATCGATACTACTGTCATGATGACTGCTATAGTGATGATCACTGTTATCATGGTGATGATGACTATAATGATTTGTGCTATCATCATGATGGTGATGAGAGTAATGGTGACGCTGATGATCGTTATCATTGTCATTTCCTCTATAATTGTTATCATCTTCAAAGCCAGCTCTTTCAACATCATTTAGCGCAGTGCTCGGGTTAGGTATGTAGTAGTCATCGTCAGTGTTGTAATCATGTCTATTGTTGTGCAACATCGGTCGAGGTTGGTAGTAAACTCTACCTACTCTAGATTTATTTCCACTTTTTCCTCTGCCACCGCCCCCTGTATCACACAGGCCACAACAAAGGTATATACATAAAAACAGTACAGCAGCTACGACACATGATATCAATGTGAGAAACAGGGGATCGTAGTAGTAAGGATCGCTGCCATATTGATAACTTCCATCATTCATTTTATTTTATCCAATAAATTCGATGCCTGCAACAGAATATAAAATAGAAATACTCGAGTAGACCTACTCTGAGAAATACTTATTATAAACAAAACTGTAGATATTTTCATTGAGGGAATAAGTAATTTTTTATCAATATTTTCCAAAAAAAAAAAAAGTATAGGTGCGCGTCATACCTACTTCATCTCGGAAGCCCATCCATAATAACTTTCTTCTAAAATGTGTAGGTAAAGAAATTTTTAAAAATTGAATAGATTTACAAAAACTGAATAAATCGAAACATTCTCTGAAATTTAACTAGTTGACATTGTAAAAAATGTATACCTAATGAAATGATTTTTTTTTGTTGAAAAATTTGAACCCATCCCCAAAGTTTGATGAAGTGGAAGATAATAAGCCATGAGGATACCTAATCTTGTAATCATAAGGCAATGAATAGGGATTTCCACGCATAACAGTGCAACATTGTGCTAAACGAGAAGTAGTACATTGTACGTATCAACACTTCTACGCTGCATTTCTAGCATCAGAAAAATTTATCTAAGTAGGTACCTAATAATAAATGATCAATTTCCTTACTTTTGAAAATTATCTAACTCTGAACTCACAGCCACAGGTTCTCGTTCCGCCGTAAATTGTTTTTGCCGGATGAAAAAACGATATGAGTATCGAACATACAAGTACGAGTATCATCGGCTCATCACGACATCACACCACATAAACCAATGTGTCTTCATAGCACAGACAGAGAACTGTACATAATGTTTTACTTGGCTTTACTAAAAATAACAAATTATTATGCGAATCAGTGTGATAGCGAGAAACATTTGATTTGGCTGATTCGGCGCACTGACTGACCTTCGCATTATGAAAAACTTGACGCGGTTTTGGTTAGCACGTTTGATGGCGGGAAAACATCGACTATTCAAATATAAAACCACCATCGACGCTGATATGCCATAGATTGCAACGGTTATTTTAAGAATTTTTTAGAACTAAGCGAGCGAGAGTTAAGTGGGTAGTAATTTACTTGAAATTGGATGAAAATGGTTCAGTGTACCTAATGTAATTTTTATTAACCCAAACTCATTTTTGAAATTCCCTCGCTTTGGAACTACGCAGACTGAGTACAAAATAATGCTTGAGGTGCTGACACCAAATGATACTTATTACTTAGTATAATTTTGCTGATATAAACACCATTAATATTTAAAATGATCAATTTTCTCTTTACTTACGAAATTATTAAGCCCACAGATTCTACTCCAAGAAATTGTTACCACATGATGAAACAACGATATACTTATCGAATTTATATCTGTCCAGTCCATGTCAACGATACATTATAGTAAATGCTTTACTGGTGTATTGTGATGCCGATATGTTGAACCTTAGGCTTAAATAGTTAATTTTCGTAGATGAAAATGTGACATGACATAAGGAAACTATACTTCCCGTAAAAATGTAAATTTTACAGGAGAGCCAAAAAACATAGCTGTTTTGTAGTATAAATCGGTCACTTTGAGTGCATTTTTAAGCACTTTAGAATTTTTTTTGATTTTGTTTAACTATATTTTCACTTTAAATTTTTTAAATTATTGTATTAGATTTCTTGAGTTAAAAGTCATATGGTGGGCAACTTGACGCTACACCCAGCCAGAATTTGAAAAGTGAAATGGGCTCTACACCATAGAAATCTCCGAAACTGCAAATCAAGAAAATTGAGAAATGTTTTAGAGTCTGAATATTCCAGAATTAATTTTTAGATAAAAATCCATTAGTCTTTTGATTAATTCTTTTGAAGAATGAATTTCTGAATTTTCTTGTAATAAAACCTAATTATTTCAATTTTTTAACTGAAACACTTTCTGTATTTTTCTGAAAAAGGTGTTTTTTTTTTGTTGGAGAAACTCCCTTTTTCCGAAAAAAGAAAATTGAAGGAAAATATCTCACTTTTTAGCTTAATTTTTTTGATGAATAAAAAAAATCACTCAATTTTTGTGGTAGGTAATTACAACTTATTTCTTAAATTTTTGGAGAAAAAATTATTTAATTATTATTTTAAATTATCTTGAAACGAAAAATACATTTTTGAAGTCGATGTAAAAAAATCTTTTAATTTTTTATAAGAAAAAATCTTTCCAATTTTACTGAAAAAATAGGTAATTGACTCATTTTTTACTTGGAGAAACCACATACGAGTATTACTAGAGGAAAGAGATTTACTTTTTTTAAGAGTAAACGTATATACTTATAGGTAGTAAAAATATTCCTCAATTGATTTTGGAGAAAATTTCTTAAATTCTTTTGAAGAATAAAATTGTTAAAAATTTTGAGTTTTCTGGAAATGAAAATGTTGAGTAAGTCTTTTAATTTTTAGATAAAAAATTATCAATTTTTCAAGTAAAAAAATTCTCTTTTTCTTTCTGAATGATTGAAGAAGAAACAAACTCAATTTTCGGGGAAAATCTAGAAAATTTCAAGTTGCCAGAGCCTATAACTATAATAGGCAGCAACAGAACTATAATTATTATATTTTTGTTGGAAGGTTTTTTTTTTTTTTTTTACCATGTTCCAAAATTTTGTTTACTACAGGACCCATAATATACCTACCTACCTACCTTCACGACAGTATTTTTTTTCTTCATTTTAGCATAGTATATATGCTTTTACGATGACCAAAATGTAAAAAAACGACACCAAAAAACGAGACCAAATAGGTTAGGTTACATTAGGTTAGGTTTGGATGACATTAAAAAACAAAATTTTTAAACATTTGATGACTTTAAGATGACTTTTTGTCAGACATTCTGAAACTTGGAAATTTTGTTTTTCTTATGACTTTTAGACATTGTATCAGACATTCTGATTTTATTCTTTTTTTTTTTTAGATATAAACTCGAAATTTTTTCAAAAGAGGAATACCTAATCAATTTTTTTGAATGAATGATTTTAATTTTCAAATTTTCATGGAAATTAATTATTTTATTATTTATTTAATATTTTTTTAATTTCCTGATTTATAGGCATTTTATCAGACATCTGGAATTTGAGAAATTTTAGAAATTTCATGACTTAGACATTTTGTCAGACATTCTGAAACTTGGATATTTTTTTTAGAAATTTTATCACTTTTTTTATTGTTTGTTTTGTTTTTAAAAATATATCAACTCGGCGCTTCGCGCCTCGCCCCTGGACCCCCTCCCCTAGTTGGCTCTATTTCCACACTACGTTTGAAAGAATGAAACATAGTATATGCTTTTACTCCGTGACAAAATGTCAGAAAGTCACGAATAATAATTTCCATGGAAATTTAAAAATCTAAAAAGTATAATAAATAAAAAAATTTTCAAGTTTCAGAATGTCTGACAAAAATTTTTGTCAGACATTCTGAAACTTGAAAAATTTTTTAGAAAGATGACTTTCAGACATTTTGAAACTTGGAATTTTTTTTAGAAAAATGACTTTCAGACATTTTGTCAAACATTCTGAAACTTGAAATTTTTTTTAGAAAGATGACTTTCAGACATTTTGAAACTTTGACTTTCAGACATTTTGAAACTTTGACTTTCAGACATTTTGAAACTTGAAATTTTTTTATAAATTCAATGACTTTTTGATATTTTACGACTTTATACTTTTTAATTTTTTTTAAAGAAATTTTTAAAATAAATTTTATGACTTTTGGACATTTTGTCCAACAGTCATAAAATTTCTTTAAAAAAAATTAAAAAGTATAAAGTCGTAAAATATCAAAAAGTCATTGAATTTATAAAAAAATTTCAAGTTTCAAAATGTCTGACAAAATGTCTGAAAGTCATCTTTCTAAAAAATTTTTCAAGTTTCAGAATGTTTGACAAAATGTCTGAAAGTCATTTTTCTAAAAAAATTTCCAAGTTTCAAAATGTCTGATTAATGTATAAAAAATCGAATTTATTAAAAATTTTCCAAGTTTTTTTATGTCATCCAAACCTAACCTAATGCAACCTAACCTAACCCAACATGTCGGATTTTTGGGTCGTTTTTTTCCATTTTGGTCTCCGTAAAAGCATATACTATGCTAAAATAAAGTAGGTATTCAAGTATTTACTTATAATTCGCTATATTAGAATGTATAAAGAAGTACAAAAAAATACAAAAATTGAAATCAGTCAATCCAACAAATGTTGGGTAACAAAAAAATGAACACAAAGAAATTGAATACGAATAAGATGTAACCCAGATTGAGTAGGTTGGAAATTAGTATTAAATATACCTACCTAGTTACGTAATTTATATGTACGAGTACTTTAAAACTTAAAAACATGGTCCTGCAAACATTTGAAATTACATCTGATTCAACATATTATCCAAGTACAAACTACAAATACACTGGAATAAAAAATGCACAAAAAATGCCTCGTAATGGTACCAAAAATGAATAAAAAACCGAAAGATGTAAAAAAAAAAAAATTTAAAATAGGTAGTTATCATTTGCTTTGAAAGATACTCAGTTTTCAAAATGAAATTCTCGCCTGCTCCTCAATCGCAGCCGCCGCCGCCGCCGCCGCCGCCACCACAGTCACCACCACAGCTACCCCCACCCCCACTACCCCCACTATCGAATCCTCCACATCCACTGGTTCCCCCACCACTACCAAATCCTCCACATCCACTGGTTCCCCCACCACTATCGAATCCCCCACTACCTCCACTGAATCCACCACCATAGCATCCGCCACTATCTTCTCCGTAATTGTAAGTTGAAGTAGTGGCCCAAGAAGGCATGTAGCAATCAGCGTTATAATTATGTCTATTTCTTTTTTGCTTCAACTTTTGCCGAGGCTGATAGTCAGCTTTATCAACTCTTGATTTAGTTTTGTTATCATCTCTATAAGCAGGTCTTCGAACATAGTCTGGTGCAGGTATGCAGACAAGATTGTAGTAGTCATCATTTCTATTGGCAGATCTTTGGCCATTGGCTGATGCAGTGCTCTTGGTAGGGTTGTAGTAGTCATCATAGTTATGCATAGATCTTTGAACATAGGCTGGTGCAGCGCTCTGGTTAGGCATGTAGTAGTCATTGGAATAATGTTTATTTGTATTTGGTTGCAACATCGGTCGAGGCTGGTAGTAAGCGTCACCGATTCTCAATTTATTTCTATATTCTGCATCTAGGGTAGCGCTCCAGTCAGTAATGTAGCAGTCAGACCACGTCTGCGGAGGCTGATGAGAAACTTCGCCTACTCTTGATTGGTTTCTAATGTTTTCTTCGCTTCTGGCGTCGTCCCTTGGGCCACCCTTGCGACGGCAACAAAGATATACACCTAGTATACAGGCTAAAATCACCAAAACTCCGGCACATAAGGCAAATGGTAGCATAAGACTTTCTAGTTGAACAGATCTTTCAAGTCTGGTATGAAATCCATCGTTTGGATCGCTGATATTGAAACTATTTTCGCCGTTCATTTTGTCCAATAGACTCTATAGTGGGAACAGAATATGAAAAAGAATGTAAATATATGGCATTTGTAAGAAAAATACTTGGATAAAGGTGTACCATTGTAGTCGAAATAGGTGTGGAATTAGTAGGGAGCTAGGGATGTACTACTGCGTATTTTACTCATAGAAATTAGGATGCCGTTGATTTTGAGGACTCCAAAATTACGGCACACAAAATTCGAATAAAAGTAAGAATTCATTTATTTTTTGCCCATTTTATTGAATGATTTTGGGAAATTAAAAGTATACATAAGTAAGGCAAGTTTGAAAAAAAAATTAAAAATTATCAATTTTGCTGAAATCTCAATATAAAGATGACAAATATCAAGTTGAAACATGTCTATACTGTCTAGACATGAATTTTAGGCCCTCAGGGCATCTTGGTGGAGGTTTTGAGTTCCTACAAAATGGCCTGTTTCAAGACACTTTACGTGTAAAAACAATGGTTCTTATAGGCTGTAGAGGAGGCCCCGAGGGAAAAAAAATCAGAAAAAATTTTGAATGGTGCAAAACACTCCAAAAACATCCCATGATTTTTCCAATGCTTCCGTACAAATGTGGTACCCTGGAGAGCGATTTAAAGTGTTCAATGCCATTTTTACAATCAGGAAATTTTTTTTTTTAATCTACAGCACTCCCTCTACGCACCTTCACTTTGATCCATAGTCCCCCCTCCCCCCACGTGAGATAAAAAATAAAGAATACGCTTAAAAATCATATTTTATGTATTTAACGATTTTGCAGATGAAAATTTTGAATTTCTTGGTCTGGCCAAGTCACCATGCTTATCCTGCTATGTAGTCTTGAAATATTTGTCTGGTCCCAAAAAATTTATTATTATTATTTTTTTTTTAATTCTATAAACATTGAGAATTTGCATACATTTATTCACTCCTAATCAAGATATTTTTTAGTACAGGAAAATTCAGAAATTGTTTTCTTTAATAAAAAAATTCAGGATTTTTTTTTCTTTTGAAAAATTTATGAATTTTTTTTCTTTCGAAAAATTTGAATTCTTTCTCCAAAAAAATCATTATTTTTTTCTCCATCAATCTGAATTTTTTGGTAGAAAAGATTGAAGGATTTTGTTTTGCGTTAGGATTTTTTAAATAAAATAAATAAATATATTATGTAGGTAGTTTAAAAGGTTCACTCCAGCAAATGTAAAAGAAATTTATCTATTATCAAAAAAATGGTAAATTTTGTTCCAAAAAATGAGGAATTATTGTACTGTCAAGAAATCAAAAAGTTTTTTTTTTCAAAAGAAATTGAAAATTTTTCATCTAAAAAATGAGAATTTTCCCTCAATACCTATTTATTTAAATAAAAAATTATAATATTTTTTATTCCAAGAAAATTCTAAAAAAATTTCTTCAAAAGAACTGAGAGAATTTTCTTTTAGAGTGCACAGAAAAACATTTTCAATCCAAAAAATTCATTTTTTTCCATAAAAATAATTCAGATTCTTTCTTCAAAAAAAAGGAAAAAAATTTTCGCTCCAAAAAAACTTGAGGGTTTTTTCGCCAAAAAAACTTGATGATGTTTTCCTCCAAAAACTTGAAATTTTTCCTTGAAAAGATTGAAGAATTTTTCAAAAAAATTGATACAAAAAATTGAGATTTTTTTTTCTCTCTAAAATTACGAGAAACCCATTTCTGAGAAAAAATGTAATTTTTTTCGCCATAAAAATTAAAAAATTGAAAAGGAAGTAGGTAGTTCGGTGCTTATTTTAAATTGAAATTGAAATATTTTTATTCCAAAAAAATTGAAAAAATTTCGTATATAAAATAACTAATCAATGGAAGGGCTGGGGCAGAGTTGTGCTCTCTGAAGAAATGGAACTTCCCCTTCCAAAATAACGATTACTTTTTACAAAAAAAAAAAAAAAAAAATCGCTGACTGAAAAAAAAGCTAGAGTCCCAAGTTTTGAAAGTACTCTGAGGCCCTAAAAGTGGAAACACGTCGCTGAAAATTATCAACGAGGGAACGTAGTAAGTCCCAAGACAGTGAAAATTTATGAAATTATAACTCTCCGCTATGAACAGAACCTGGCAAGTCCTAATTCCTCGAGTATTTCACGTTCACATCACACATTAACAACAACTATATAATTGTATTTCACGACGACCATTATTCTCTATTCTTGAAAGAATATTGTTATAAAGTGATCTACTGGCTTCCTCTAGCTGAAATAGTGTGCAACATAGGTACGTTCTGTTCTCTTTTTATCCCTTAGGTTTCATCGTTGGCGCCAAACTGTATTTGCACGAGTGTGAGAAAGATATACCTGGAGACCAGACCAGAACTAATGTTTGATCATCCCCTTATTCTGTCAAACAGCCTGTGCGACGTTGGAAAAATACCTACACTATAGAAGAATGTGCTCACCTTCAACGCGGGTTAGTAGTTGTTCTCAAACACGGTGGTTTAAAGTAGCCCAAAAATAGGGAATTAAAATTTAAAATTCGCCATTATTGCAAATAATTCGATTAATTATTTTATTTTTTCTTGAAATTTGAAAATGACATAATTTTGAATCTTTGATTCATCAATAAAATATCGATATTTTATAAAAATGAGGATTTTCGTGATTTGGCAAGTTGCATACCTAGTCCTCTTTTTAACCATTATGAGAGATGAATTTTTCAATGTCATTACTGCATCTTCATTCGCGCAAATTAATAGAATATCTGGTTGAATTATTTCGAAATGATGGTATTTTACTAAGTATAAGATAATGGAATGCTGGAATGAATCTTTAAAAATATCGATACGTATCGATGCTTGACGAAAAAATATCGGGCCATATCGATACAGAAAAAATATCGAGATTTCCCATCACTAATTCCAGTGAAAGTGACTCATTTTAAAACCGAATTACGTATATGACAGAAATAATACCTATGATGATTATAAAAACACGCCATCGCCTCTCCTCTTCTCTTATAAATGAAAATGTCAACTGTTTTTATTTTTATCCCTTTTTGTTACACGTTCGTTGCCCTTTTCTTTTCCCATTGCTCCATTATAAATGTAAACCTGGCAGAGTACGAAGTAATACTTTTGTCGTCATCATTTTACAAGTAATAATCTGGTTCATTCAAATGGACTGGCCACACAATAAAAACGCCAACAAGCAAAAAATGTTTAAATTTGTTTATGAAACACCATCTCTTAAATTGGTACTATGTCAATAATTGTAAGTATAGTAATTATACGTTGTCTAAATAGTATAAATGAAATTATGAATTTTCTCTTTACTTACGAAGTTATTGAAATTAAAGATTCTTACTCCAATGGAAATTATTATCGCATGATGAAGCAACCAAATACAAATTAAGTCGAACGTATATCACCTCACTTTAACTATTTATACTATACTACTGCATAGTACAGATTACACTTCAGGTACAAGTGTTGTGTTAAGCATGTGTTAGTTGCAGGTGCATATAGACCATAGGCCTAAACAAACACTTTTTCGTCGATGGAAACATTGGGCATACTGGTCGATGCCTATTGGTTCCAATGATTGATGGTGGGAAGATGGAATGTTTTGCCTCATTTTTTTAAAAAAAAGTTTAGATATTGCATCAGCATAAGTACACGTTTCACTTACAAAAATATAGTCTACGAACGACTTCTAATTTTTCAAGTGATTTTATAAAATTTTAAAACCTTTTGGGTTTTTATTATTTTTTAGTTTCACTTTTTTTAAATTTTTTGCTGTTCAAAAGAACAAAAAATAAAAAATAAATCAATAATTTCTTTTAATTTTTTACTTTAAATTTTTTTGAAAAAAATGTTGATTGTGTTTTAAAAATTCAACTTCGATTTTTCCAATTAGTCATCATTTTTTAAAAGTTGAACGTTGGTGAAATTTTTTGAAATTTCGAATTTAAATTTTAACTTATTTTAAAATTTTTAATCTTACATATTTGTTTTCAATTATTAGTTTTTCTTTTTTTTCATTAAAATTTTATTAGTCCTAACCCGAGCGGCACACTCGATCGATAATATCGGTAGATGTAACGTATCGATAAAAAATCGTTTGAAAATCTATAGATGTTCTCACGATATTATAAAGATTTATCGGTACAACTTTATAGGCAAAAAATCTAAAAACTATCGAATTCGATATTATTAAGATTTTATGACGATATTCGTCAACGATACTATCGACAAAGAACATTAAATTTATCGATACCGATTTTCCACCGATTTTGTGCAGATATTTGAAACTACATTATCGACAAAGAATATTAAATTTATCGAATTCGATTTTTTAACGATTTTGTAAAGATATTTAAAACTATATTATCGACAGATTATATGAAATTTCTCGACTTCGATATTTTACCGATTTTTTGACGACATTTGAAACTATATTATCGACAGATTATATTAAATTTATCGAATCCGATTTTTTACCGATTTTGTGACGATATTTGAAACTATATTATCGACACATAATATGCAATTTCTCGAATTCGATTTTCTAACGATTGCGTGAAGATATTTGAAACTATATTATCGACACGTAATATGAAATTTCTCGATTTCGATTTTTTAACGATTTTGTGACGATATTTGAAACTATATTATCGACAAATAATCTGAAATTTCTCGAATTCGATTTTTTAACGATTTTGTGAAGATATTTAAAACTTTATTATCGACACGTAATCTGAAATTTCTCGAATTCGATTTTTCAACGATTTTATGACGATATTTGAAACTATATTATCGACACGTAATATAAAATTCCTCGAATTCGATTTTTCAACGATTTTGTGTCGATATTTGAAACTACATTATCGACAAATAATCTGAAATTTGTCGAACGATTTTTCAACGATTTTGTGACGATATTTGAAATTATTTCCAAATTTTAAAAATTGGTGAAAACTTTTCTAAGTCCAACACGTCTGGAAGTACTAAACTGCCTATTATAAGCGTTTTATTGCTAATTCCTCAACGATAAGGTATGGCATAGTGGTTAAGGAAGAGGATTACCATGCAGGAGGTAAATGGTTCAAGCCCCACGGGTGGCAGATTTTTTATAATTTTTTTTGACTTTTTCTGAAATGATCCTCTTACCGTAACATGAATAATGTGTTTAGGCATAGTTTAATGTATTAATTATGCTAATTAATGATTTTTAATTATAGAAAAAAGCTAGTAAAAGACGAAAAATCGGAATAAAAAATCGATAAAAAATCGACAGAATATCGAATTTGATAAAGTGTCGCGAAAGTTCCGCCTAAATCGTGAAATTATCTTTCGATTATATAGATAGATTATCAATAAAATATCTTACTATAATCTCGAAATTTTTACTAACTATAATTCGTCGATAATCTATCTATATATCGAAAGATAATTTCACGATTTAGGCGGAACTAACGCGACACTTTATCGAATTCGATATTCTGTCGATTTTTTATTTCGATAATTTGTCGATTGTGCTGCTCGGGAATTATTTTTTAATTACCTAAAGTTTTTTATATTCGATTTTTAAAATTGTTTCATTTTTTTCTATTTTTTTCTATGTTTTTATTCGTTTTTTTTTTTACTTCAACATTTTCCAATGTTCATTCTTTTTAAATTGGATTTTTTTAATTTTTCAAATTTTAAACCATTTTTTCAGTTATCATTTTTGTTATTTTGTTTAATTTTTTTTTTCATTTCTAGGTTTTTTAAATGAATTTTTTCCAGCAACTGTAGCTCCTTCATTTTCGAAGATAGGCAAATTCATCACACCACTTTTTTTTGTTGCTTATCTCAAATAGTTACATCTATTTCATGTAACATGTCCACTGATAATTTGATGCTCACATGATCAATAGGTACGAATGAGACATGAAAATTGCAAAATTTCGTCAAAATGAAAATGATGCATCAAGAGGTGTAACTCTTTGAGATAAGCAAAAAAAGTTACGTGATGAATTTGCCTATCTTCGAAAATGAAGGAGCTACAGAGCTTTGAAAATTAAAAAACTTGTTTTTATCAAAGTTTGAAGCTCTCTCGCGCCTTCATTTGCTAAGACTTTTATATAGATAAGTAGGCATTACGGAGATATTTATCATTCTCGTTCATCAAGATGACCACTTTTTTATGCATAAAAAAGTGGTCATCTCGATGAACGAAAATGATGAACATCTCTTCAGCGTCTTGATGGATTGTTTGATAGCAGTTGGTGTTTGTTTTAGGATCTCTTCTTGCTGATAGTACATTTATTGCGGGAAAAAAAAGAAATGGGCCAAAGTAACGCCATATATATGTTACGGTAATTGTCACATTTCTATTTTTCAGTACGGTCTTCATTATAAATTTATGACGTTCGTTTTCAGCCTAATTTCAACGATTTGCAGGATAACCAATGACAAAATTACGAACATTATTTGGTTCATTTTTCTGAAAATATTAAATGAAAAGAAAGTTATAATTGACTTGATTTCAAGTGAGGATGGATAAGAATAAATAAAAAATTCAAAAAATTAATTTTTGGAAAAAACCAAGAAATACCCAAAAACCAAAACCAAAAAAATAAAATTATGATTATAACCAAAACCAGAAACCAAAAATCAATGATGTTTTCACTAATTGAAATTAACTGAAACCAAAAAAAAAAAAAAAGTCACCAACCCTGGTTCTTTTGGCATACCTTTTTTTAAATAAGTAAAAAATCTTATAAATTTTATTGGAAAGAAAAATAATTTCTCAATTTTATTGGAGAGAAAGTCCCTCAATATTTTGTAGAGAAAATTCCTTAATTTTTTAATAATTTCTCATTTTTTTTTTCAAATTATAGATTTTTTTGTAATAGGTAAGAAATCTTTTAATTTTTTGGATCACTTGAAAAAAATTCCAGAATTATTTTTAGAATAAAACAAATTTTCTAATTTTTTTGGAATTCTTTTTCTTTTTCATTTTGTTGTAGCATGAGTAAGGTACTATTTTTTTGGAAGAAAATATATGATTTTCATTTTTTTTTAAACTTTGTCAGATGTAGTGATATTTATTCTCATAAAAATACCACTTTGACTGAAAACATCTTTCAGTCTAAATTAGGATTCTCAAGTGTTTTTGTTTATTTTTTAAAAAATATCCAAGGAAGAAAATTTTGCATAAAAATTTTTTTGGTGATTTTTTAAAAATAATAATTTTATGCTGTGAGGAGATTTTTTCAGGAGAATTTTTAATGAAGAAATAGGTAATTTTTAAGAAATTTTTTTTAAAAAATTTCAAAATTTTAAAATAAATATTTTGCCAAAGGATACCTACTTACTTCAAAAGAAACTTTTTAAGATTAGGTACTAATATAAGAATTATTATTAATTCAAATTCAATAATATGGATTAATAAAAAAATGAGTGTGAAGTATTAGTGGATTGGGGGGGGGGGGGGGGGATGGGGTGAAATAAGCATTGTTTAAAAAAATATCTAGTAACATTATCAAGAAAATACTTTTAGTGGGATGAAGCAGAATGTAATGAAAAACTTGGGAAACTTTTTCCAACTTGAAAATGCCATAGACTTGGATGCGTGTACGTAGCTGATATTACAGCTAGATAATGACAAATTTAGGAATTTTTCGATAATTAAATTACAAATAATCGTACTTTCGTACTTTCTGTAACGATCTCTTGAAAAAAAAAGTTGATTATGGTTCAATACTTACTAATTAAAAATTTGTTCATCGTAATTTCTCTGTAATCACTTCAATTTATAAGACCGATAAGATGAATTCTATTCGATGAATATGCGTTTATGTTTTGGAATTCATTGACAAGTTGTATTTATAATTTTTCAGAATTAATAAAACATTGAAAAAATTAACACCTGGTATGTTTTCAGTTCTACCTACTACCTACCTACTACTTTATTCGCCAGCCAAGAGAACTACCTACCTTACCTAGTTTTTTTCAACAGGATTGAAAAAATTTCGCGAAAAAAAAAATTCTTAAAATTTTTTTTTACCACTTCACTAAAGTTTGCATCACTTTATTCAGCTTAGGTACATCATGAAACCCCACATCTTATAAGCCAAAATTTTAAAAATTTTGAATTTAGAAAATAGGAAAAAAATTAAAAATGAAAAATTTTGAACACAGGAAAAAATTGAAATAAAATTGAATAGTCAAATCAAAACAACCTCAAAAATAGACTCGGGATCAAAGTCAAAATAACCCCCAAAATGGAATCAGGTATTTTGGAAACTTGAATCAAGTCGAACTGTTTTTTGAAAAAAAAAAAAAATGTAAATGGGAAGGAATATTAATCAAACAAAATTATTTTTGAATAAAAATATTTATATTTTTGGAAAGTAGAAACTTTGAAGTTCGTTTTCTTCAATTTTTTTCACTACACATTAACAAACGTAAGTTCCATTTTTTTTTAAATTTCAGATTTTAAAATTTATCTTTCTTGAATTACCGTTTTCAAAGTACCTAATACAAAATTTTTCTCCTGTTTTCCAATTTTTATAAGTTTATTCGGTTATTTGCCATTTTGTCTTTGTTTTGTTTTTTTTACAATCTTCTTCATGCTACAATTAAAATATACTCAAAATTTAATATTTTGAAATTTTGTTCAATTTCTCTTTAATTCGCGAATCTTTCCCAACTTTGTTCAAAATAGAATTTAAAGAATTCTCCTCACTGTTGGATATTTTTATTGAATTTTGTTAAAAGTTGAATTTCTTTAAATTTTGTTCAAGATTAAATTTTTTTAAACTAAAAATTGGATTATTTGAAATTTTGTTCAAAAATAAATTTTTATAATTTTTTTTATTTTTATTCGAAATTTAATTTTCAAAATTTTTCGGGAAAACCGGATTTTCTGAAATGTTTTCGAAATGCAAGTAGAATGAATTCAAAAATTTTCTTTCTGAAATTGAATTAATTTTTTGTTAAAAATTCATTTGTTCAAAATTCTACTTGAAATTGAATTTTTTTCAATTTCGTTAAAATTTTGTTTAAAATTAAATCTTTTGGTGAGTGTGGATGAGAAAAGTAACCTAAGCGCCAAAAACGTTTTTTTTTGGTAATGAATGTTTTAAACTTTGCAAGTCTGTATCTCCGTAATGCAATAACTGATAACTTTGAAACTTTGTACAATCATTGAGGGGTCCTAGTGGAATATTAATTTCCTCATAATTTTTATTTTTTACCTCTCTTCTTTATGGCCTATTTCACAAAAAGAGGTGATTTTGAGCGAAATCAGGGTTGCCGAAACCAAAAAAAAAAAAATAATATTTTCAACCATGCTGATTACGAATATCATACTCATAATGACAATTTTTTTGTGTTTCATGACGTTCTCGACCATTTTTAACAAAAAAAATAATAATAAAAAAATAAAACATAAAATTTTTTAAAAATTTAAAAAAAAATTAAGAAATTGAATTTTTTTTAAATTGTGGGTTAGTCTTAACCTCTGGGAGGCTGAATATTGTTCCTAGGACCATAAAACCATTTTAAATCCATTTTTTTTTTTAATTAAAAAAAATTGATGTTTTGATTTTTATTGATTTTTGGTACGTCTTGTTCTCTGGAAGGCTGAATATTGCTCCCAGGACCATGAAACCATTTTTAAATGAAAGTACAGGTCGAAATTGACCAAAAATGGTCAAAACCCCAAAATCGATTTTTTGGCGCTTAGGTATGTCTCTTTTCTCATCCACACTCACAATTGATTAAATTGTAAATTGTGAATTTCATTTTTTTTTTTTCAACTAAAATTTTCAAAACCGCTTAATTTGAATTACGATTTATAAAAAGCTTACGTAATAAGTGCTAAGAGTGAGTGAAACTCCAACGAAAAATTAAAATTTCTTACTTGAGATTTTTCACGTTCTAAAGTACCAGCTTTGCCTTGAATTTTTGGCACAGATCTTCATACTTACTTATTGCAGAATAAAAACGAAAAAAAAACTTTAAGAACTGAAGAAATTATTCTATTTTACACATGATAATAATACATACAGCCAGGGAAATAAATGTTAGTCGGTACACAATTTCGATAAGATTTGTGATTTGAATTGAAAGTAGGTAGGTATAATTTTTTTTGAAGCTCGAGTCTGAAAAATAGATATGTAGGTATCTGCTATTGCTTCATCTGACGTAACCACTCGAATATATGAACGTATTAAACACCTATTTGAAGAAAAAAAAACAGTCTAGGCGACCCTGCCCAAAAATTCCATCTTCCAAGTTCCAACTTGATTTGGAAGACTCAATATTTGTGAATATTGAAAAAAATCCTGTAATTTATATAAATTATTATCATCAAGTAACGACACGGTCGACATCCCTATTACATGCTGAAGAAAAACTTATAATAATGAAAAAATTGACGAATATAATATGTACATGATATCAAATCATGACGGCAAAAGCTCCTGCGTCATATCCACCGGCATCGTAATCGTATCCACCGCCAAAATGAGACCCTGCGCCTAAAAAATGAATCCTTCCTCCGTCATAACCACCACAATCATCAGCGCAGAAGTGGCTGTTAAAATACTGCTGTTGCAACGTATCCGAAGTTAAATAATTATTCGCGTTGTTCTCCGCACGATGGATGTGGTTTTCATAATCAATTTGATCAGCTTGGCGGTGGTTTGAGCAGCACACGAAAAATTGCTTTATTAAAAAGCCCAGGAATACGAAAGCAATTATTAATACTAAGATTGTCAATCCGTATGTCGAAGCAATCGTCATGGGTGAGGGCTCAGTCGACAGTGTACGAGTTGTGACTATGAGACGTTTATCCCATGCCCTATCCTCATCTTTTGTCAGATCGCTCATAAATTCTGTGTGAAATGTTGCATTTGAGTACACAACTGAAACAGAATGGAATTAGGCCTAGATAGGTAGATATATGAGTCATTTTCTTATATTTTAATATGTATGTGGTACGTATGGGTTGTATTTTGACGATGGTAGGTAGTAGGGTGGAATGATTTTGACTTTTTTTCGAAAATCGAAACAGCCTACGGCACAAAAGTTGTGTTTTGGTGTCAAAATAACGTGGTAAAAATTTGAGCCCCCTCCGTCAATATTAACCCATGCTTCAGGGGGTCCAAAGTTTTCAAATTTCAGTAAAATGTCTCATATAATAAATTTTTTTTTTTTAAATTAACAATTTTTCAGAGGTCTAGTCGATGGTAGGGGTCCTCTTGGTGACCCAGAACCCGGTCATCCATCAAAAAATTGCATAAAAGTATAAACAGGGGTTTCCAAAATATCCAAATTTTTGCATAATTACACCAAAATCAAGAAATGCGCGAATATTTTTATTTTATGAGATATGTTGCATATTTTGAGATTTACATATTTGAAAATATCTTCAAAATGAAAGGGAGCCCCATCCCCACCACCCCTCCATAGAGCATGAGACATTTTGCCATGAAAACTTTGTTTTTCCAAAACTGACCCCACTTTGAGGATCCCTAACGCCCTGCGCCTTTGAGGAAGGAGTCTAATATTTTGATGGGATGTTTTCAACACAAAATGAACCACTCTCATGCATATAGTAATTAGAGTGATAATTTTTTCACTTTGCCCTAATACAAAGTAGGTAAAAAAACACAGGACAAAGTTTTCATAGCAAAATGTCCCATTTTCTATGGAGGGGTGGTGGTGATGGGACTTCCCTTTCATTGTGAAGATATTTTCAAATATGTAAACCTCAAAATATGCAACATATCTCATAAAATAAAAATATTCGCGCATTTCTTGATTTTGGTGTAATTATGCAAAAATTTGGATATTTTGGAAACCCCTGTTTATACTTTTATGCAATTTTTTGATGGATGACCGGGTTCTGGGTCACCAAGAGGACCCCTACCATCGACTAGACCTCTGAAAAATTGTTAATTTAAAAAAAAAAAAATTTATTATATGAGAAATTTTACTGAAATTTGAAAACTTTGGACCCCCTGAAGCATGGGTTAATATTGACGGAGGGGGCTCAAATTTTTAACACGTTATTTTGACACCAAAACACAACTTTTGTGCCGTAGGCTGTTTCGATTTTCGAAAAAAAGTCAAAATCATTCCACCCTAGTAGGTACCTAGACTACCTATAATTTATTATCGAGCAGATCAGATGCTTACCTACATTAGTTTACTCAAGTTAGGAGTCTAATATTTAATGAAATTTGAAGAAAATCAATTTTCAATAATAATTATTATGTACTTACTTTTCAATTTTTTTTTATTGAAATAATAATTTTTTTTTCAAGTTTTTGAAGAAAAATAATTATTTTTAATTTTCAATGGGAAAATTTGAAGAAAAATAAGGTACCATTTTCATTTCTTCAAAATGTAAAAATTATTTCTAGTTTTTGGAGTTGCGTATTATGACTTGATGCGATAATATTTTTAGTCTTCAAATTCTCAATAAGTATTATTTTTGTTGTACTTTTGAAAATATTTTTTCCGTTTTTTTTTTTAAATTATAAAATTTAATTGCTATTTTGTTGAACTTTAAAAAATTTACATACTCACCTACCTTTTTAAAAAATTGATGTAGGTACATACTTAGGTAATTTAAAATTTTTTCCATTACTTTGATTTTTCAATAATTATTTTTTAGACTTTTGAAAGTTTGTCTAAAAATTTTGAAAAAATTAATGGAAATTTTATTTCTCAAATTCAGTTCGAAATTGAATTTTTCAACGTTTTATTCAAAATAAAATTCAATTCAAAATTCTAGGTACTCAAAATTGTAGGTAGGTAGATATTTATTTTTTTAATTTCGTTCAAAAGTATTTTTTTTGAATTTACTTTATTTTACATCGCTTGACAGTTGAATTTTCTTCGAGTATGTTCAAAATTGAATAATATTTTAAAATCTCAATCGAAGTTGAATTTCTAAAAATTCGTACTCAAATTTTGCTCAAGATCGGAGTCTTTTAAATTTCACAAATTGCATTTTTTTAATTGACATTTTGTTCGAAATTGAAATTTTCGAAATTCTACTAAAAATTATTATTATTTTTTTATAATTCATTCGAAAGTAAATTTTCTTCAATTTTGTTTAAAACTGAGTTTTAAATTTTTTTTATTTAGAATTGAATCGAATGTTCTTCGATTCCATTTCAAATTAACATTTTGCTAAAAATTGAACATTTAAAAATTGAATTGTAAGTATTTTTTTTTTTTTTGCTAAAATTTTGTTCATATAATTAAATTTTCATAGATATGTGTTTTCAATTTTTTTCCCCAATTTTTTGGAAATTCTACGCAAAATTGTATTTTTTTAAAATTTTGTTTCAATTTTCTGAAATTTTATTCAAAATTAAAATTTTCTAAATTCTAGGGATTTTCTTTAAAAAAAAATTAATGTCTTTTTTATTTAAAATTAATCATTTTAATTTTTTTTTGTAATCAGATTTTTTTAATTTTCTAAATGTTTTCAAAATCTAATAAGTCAAATTTTTGCTAAAGATTAAAAGTTATTAAATTAAATTGCATTTAAAAAAATACATTTTAGGTATCTACTACTTACTTACCTACCTACCTACTTACTTATTAAAAATTTAACTATAAGTTTGATTTGCGTTACTTTTGTTCAAAAATCACTTTTCTTCGATCTTATTTAAAATTACACGTTCTCCAATTTTTTTGCAATTGGATTTTTAAAAATTATTTTAAAAATTTGATTTTCTGAAATTTATTCAAAATTGAATTATTCAAAATTTTGGTAAAGATTAAACTTCATAAAATTGAATTGTATTTTCATTTTTAATTTAGTTAAACACTCAAAATTTGACTTTTTGAAATTTTGTTCAATGTTGAATTTTCTCTTTAGTTCAAAACTAAATCTTTCCTATCTTTGTTCACAATTGAAAATTTTCCTTTTCTGTTCAAAATGGTATTAAAAAAATTCTCCTCACTGTTGGATATTTTTTATTGAATTTTGCTTAAAATTGAATTTCCTTAAATTTTGTTCCAGATTAAATTTTTTAAAATTCTACTCAAAATCAGATTTTTATAAATTTTGTTAAAAATGAATTTTTGAAATTTAACATAGTATTTTTTTAAAACTCGATTTTTCTTTATTTTTGTTTGAAATTGCATTTTCAAAAATTCTCCTGAAATTCCCTAAGGTTTTTTCAAAATCGAATGAATTGAATTTTTTTTTTTTTTAAATTGAATTAATTTTTTTTGAAATTTATTTTTTCAAAATTCTACTTAAAATTGTATTGTCTTCAGTTTCGTTAAAATTTTGTTTAAAATTAAATCTTTTTCAATAATTATTTTTAAAAAGGAATTGAAAAAATTGAATAAATTCAAAAAAATTTCCAATTTTGATAAATTTTTGAATTTTGATTATTTTTTTCAATTTTTTATTCTGTAAAAAGTTTTAATAAGTATCGAAATTAGATACCTAATTACTCATCTACCTTTCTATTTATTTTGTTTCATAAAAATATTTATCTAAACTTATTTTTATAAAGATTTTTTGTTTACTGGTCTAAGCCTATAATTATATATATTTTTTTTTTTTCAAGAATTGACTTTTTTTAAGAATAATACTTTTCTTTTCGAATGGGCAATATTTATTTTTCCTGAAAATCTGTACTCTTGAGCAACATTCCCTAAAAAGGAGACCTTTTTAAAGCATTTTCTCCAATTTGAAGGATTAAAAAGAGGAAACGTCTTCTTATGGCTCCATGGTTCCTAGTTTTTTTTTTTAGATTCTGCATTTTCAGATTATTGTAGCATAGGCCTAAGTACCTATCGGTGTTTTTATCTTTCACTTTTCGAGACACTTCAGTGACGCCACCCAAAAATCAATAGTTTCAATTCTGACCGGAATAAGACTGCGTTTGCCGAAAATACACGTGTGTCTAATGTTTATTATGGCCTTGGAGGGAAATGTAATGTAAATAAAGCGCTTCGAATCAATGAGATGACAGAAGTCCATTTATTTACGATTTTTTCTGTGTGGTTGTGAGATATCAAGTTAATGAAAATGAAATGGGATACAATAAGTTCGGTGCTGAAATTAAATAATACGTAGGTAGTGAGAAGACTGTTTACTTATATTCAATAAAATTAAATTGGAGACCGGTTAGCAAAATAATTCGTATAAAATTGTTTAATGTTTACTTTTGAAATATTTCGTTCGAGGCACAGTATTTTTAGAATATTCTATAGTAATTCTTTCTTTTTTGAAAATTTTATCATTGCAAATAAAACAAACTTTAATTAAATAATTTTTACATACCGATTAAGTGCAAATATCGAACTGCAGACCTTGCTGTTGTAAATGCCGGTACGTAAACTGATAACAAAATTTGATTATTTATGTACTACGTAATAACATCGCACATTCTGTACCCTTTTAGAGTTCCAGATACTTTGAGACGGAAGTGTAAGCTGATAGGCTTCGTGATGAGGGTGGCGGTGAAATCAACTTGTTTTTCTTTTTAAACTTTCCCAGTGCTGCCAAACCTTTGTGACCAATCTTGCCCATGCTGAGCTTTTCTTTTTTGTAATCTAGTTTAAATTAAATATCATTTTGGGGATGTTTGATACGTAAACGTAAACTGAGACTCCAGCAGAAGGGATTATATTATAAGCTCCCGAGAAAATGAAAATTTTACCCTGAGGCAGATTACACAAAATTAACAAACGTATCGTTTATTTAATCAGAAGATCGACTGAATAGTACTTGGAATGAAAGTGAAAAATAACAAAACCATAACAAGTTTATTTTTTTCATCGTTCATGATAAAAATATAATCAATAAATACGTAAGATAATAGCAATAACGTGATGATACTATGAAAGTTTTTCGAATCCGAAATGTACAAGATGATAATGATTGTACCTAATTTGGCTAATTTAATAACGCTAATATGCGCACTTATCGTATGAAAATCATCCATGCACGAGTAAAAGTTCATCGAGATTAATAAAAGACGTCTACTTTCACTCGAATGTTATAAATACTTGATAAATGCGAGTTTCAAAAAAAAAAAAGTAGCGATACAATTTGAAATAATACATAAGAAAAAAAAATACATACGTAGAAAAATATATAGAATAAAATTGAGATAAAACGTTTTTTATGAAGTAGACGAGCACTGGGAACATTTTGTGTTTAAAGATTCAGCGCATTCTTTGTGATAACCGTGCCCGCATCTGAAAAAATAGATAAGAAATATTAGATATCAATTTTTACAATTTTCCGTACGTATTTCATCTCTGTTTAATTTTTCATAATTTCACAATTTTTTCAATTCTTGAAACTTTTTGAAAGTTGAATTTGAAATTTTTTCGTTATGTTTTCATTTCATGGATTTTTTGCTGTAAAATTTTATATTTTCGAATGAATTTTTTGATTTCAGTTTTTTTTTTTAATTTCTAAATTTTTTGGAAATGGATTTTAATAAATTATTTACCAATTTTTGGAAATATTTTCAACTTCAATGATTAATTTTTATTTTAATAATTTTTAAATTTTTACTGGTTTTGTTAAAATATTAACATTTTAAACTTTTTCAAATTCTTTGATTTTCAGAAGCTGATTTTACAACTTTATTTTATTTTTGTATTTTTTAAAATCCTTTTCTATTTTAGTTAATTTTTCATTTAAAAATAGATTTTGAATTTCTTCAATTTTTCACAATATTTTTTCGTCTTTTAATTCCTCAATTTTTCAAAAGTAAATTTTATAATTTCAATTTTTAAAATTTTTCATGTTATTTTCAATTTCAATATTGATAATTTTTTGGAATATTTTTAATTTATTACTGAATCTGAAAATCTTGAAATTAGAATTATTATGAAGTTACCTTTTTAAAAAATCGAGTAAAAAAATTGTAAAAATTTTAAATTATAATTCATAAAAAACAAAAATACGTGCTATGGAAATTTTTGAACAACTAATTTTATTACTAAACATAAAAAATATTCAAAAAAAATCAATAAAAATTCCATCATTTAAAATTTTTTGAAATATTTTCAGTTTTCCCGAAATTCAACAATTTTTTAAAACTTTCATGTTTTATAATTTGTTGGATTTTTTTCATACTTTTTTTAAAAGTCAATTTTATAAATTTACTTAACAAGATTTTTCGTAATATTTTCAGTTTTAGTAAAACAAACGTTTTTAATGTTTTGGTTAAATTCCATGATTTCAAATTTTTTCAATTTTTTGGAATAATATGAAATTTTTAGTATTCTTTGATTGTTTATTTAGATTTAAATTTTTTAAATTTCGTAATTGTAATTTTTTTATATCTTTGTCAGATTCAATGATTTCAATTTTTCTTCCAATATTTTTTGGCATACCTATGGTCAATTTTTTGAATTGTTGATTTTTTAAAGTCAATGATGTTATAGTTCCAATTTTCAAGATTTTTTATAAAATTCAATTCATTTAAAAAATCAAGGATTAAAAAATTTAGGTGGATATAAAAATATTTCAAAAATTGGGAAAATTAAAAAAATATATTATTCATATTATCTACTGAAAAATATCACAAAAAAATTAAAAATTCCATCATCTCAATTTTTTGTGAAATATCTACCTACTTTTTTTTTGTTGTACTAATTGGTGCCAAAATGATTTTTTTTTTCAAGTTGATTTTATAAAATTTCAATTTTTTGGTACTCATTTTCGAAATAAATTTTCTAAAATAATTTTAATCAAAGTTCTGAGATTTTTTTCAAATTCTGATCAATTTGATAATCATTAAATCAGGTTCAAAAATGAAATTAAAAAGTTATACCTAAACAATAACAGCTGATTTTTAAAGGAATGTCTACATAAAGTGCAATAGTCTGGACTAGAAACTCCCTGCTTCGCAGCAGCCAAAGAACTGGCAAGTTGATTGTGTAAATCCGAATAAACGGCTTTACTAACTGATTTCAACATGGAATGTTCATAAGCGCATTTATCAAATAAACCTGCAAACAAAAAACAACGAAAATTAAAAATATAACGATAAAATTTTGCAATTCGATAGCTCAGACGTACCTAAATATGATTGGTGTTTGAAACAATTAGGGGGGGGGGGGGGTGTTTTAAACGTTTCTTTTTTCGAATTGTTTTTTTGTTTGTTTTAAACGTGTTAAGTATTTTTTTCCAAAAAAAAAGTAAAAAACCAGTGTTTTAGTGCTTTAATTTTTTTTTTTCAGTTTTGAATTTGGTGTCGGCTTCCAATCTTTTTTCATCAATTTTTCGAAAATTACAACCAAAAAAAAAAAGGGAAAAAGATGCAAAAAAAATTACAAAAAAAAACACGTTTAAAACAAACCAACCATGTACCTAAATCAAATATTTATTATTTTATGCATAAACTCACCCGTAATTAAATTCCTATAATCTCCCAATGTTCCAGAATTATGCTGTAACAGCAGATGCAGTTCGGTGGCCAAATTCAAGTCAGCACTACCCAACACTCGTCTCAGTAATTCTGTAAGTAATCAGATTATCATAAATATTCGTATTCTACTAAATCTTGACACCTATCGTAAGTGCAATATTTACCTCGTGAATTTAAAGTAGACAAGCACTGTAATAATGGTAACCAGGTAGTTTTTGCTTCGAGTACAGACGACCCTCTGTGCACCAGACTGACCAATTCTTCGGTGGCGTCTTCGATATCGATACCTTTACTAATGGATTCTTTCAGACGATCAAATAGTATATCAAAGGCAGCTTGGTAATCGCCCCGACGCTCTAGTAGGATCGCCATAATTCTAGGTAATTTGTGCTCTTTAGCTGCCTGTAAATTTACCACTGAGGTCACTCTATATGATCCATCATAATTGATAATTATGAAAAAAAATCCAAAATAATGTACCTTTAAGGCAGGTTCTAATTGGAGATTCTTGTGCGTTTGAACAAATCGTAATATTTCAATTTCATCGCAGTATTGACACATCAACTGCATAAATAATGTAACTAAAGAACTATCTAGCTCGGTGCAGAACCTAGAAACAGTTTTTAAAATTAGCACTCTCGATTAGACGATTTTTCTCAAGACAATCGAATACTTACATGGCACCTTTGAGGAAATAATATTGTTGTTTTGATTTCATTTGGTGAACTACATTTGGTATATCTTCTTGGTAATATTTACCAAAAATGAAGCCAGTTTTTTCGCTATTTATTTCTAATAAATTCTAATGGTGGGGAAAAATATCGTCGTATTAATATTTTGGCTGGTTTTTTATACTTGAAAGGAGACGAAGTAGTACAATCGCAAATGGAAAAAATCGAATCGTAATCTAGAACTCATTTAGAAAAAAAATCTGGAATTCCATTTTTTGAAGGGTCTTTTCCTGAGAATCTGTCTCCATGTCCTAAAAAAAACCACCCAATCTCTGTAACTAAGGCCTGAATCGAAAAAATTTTCAAACGAAAGTTATAGATTGAGACCACTAGAATAATTTAGGTTATTATGAAAATTTCGATTGGGCCCCTTCCTCCTCTCCACGTGTTATGTCAAAATTAGAGGAGAAGGCGGGGTCCTGTCGAAATTTTTGTAATAACCAAAATTATTTCTCAGACCTTGAGCTACAACTTTTGTTTGAAATTTTTTTCAATTTGGGTCTCACGTACAGAGATAGGGAGATTTTTTGGAAAGTGCCCTTGAAAAAAGGAGACTTTCATAAAATAAAACCATAGCTCATTTTTTCAAAAAAAAAAAAAAAAAAAAAAAAAAAATACGTCTTGGATTACAAATCAATCATAAAATCGTTTTGGAACTTCCATTTGCTATTGTACCAGAAGAACTTACGTCAAAATTTTCCATAACATTGGCATGTAATTCTTTTTTATTGGAGGTATGTTCGAGGTAATCGAATACCTGCTGTTTACGTAACGGGTCTAATAAGTAACACCTGAGTACTTGGCCATATTCCCCTTTCTGCGAATGTATTTCGCTGCATACTCGATAACTGCGAATAGATCAAAAAATATATTAATTACTAATTAGAAACGAATTCTTTTTTATGGCAATTTTTTTGTAAAATTACTGACAATTCAGCATTCCTCGCCATGGTTAGTAACTGTTCGACTTGAAAATGCTGGAAATCATCGGCCAGCATCAGATCTAAAAAAGCTTGTTGTCTTTCTTCGTGGGTGCTGAGATCTTTATCATTGACGAGCATATTTATCACTTTATCGTACATGCTAGGATCGATTTTTATTTTACGATTTTTTTCCACCGAGCTTTGCAAACAAAGGAACGTGAATATCCATGCGATTTCGGAAACCTGCCAAGAAAAAATATAAATCGATTAGATTCTCAAATAAAAATAAGTAGGTACCTACATCGAAGCTATTAGAAATAACTGCTGTACCTTGAAAGTTGTACTTTGAGAAATGACTAGGATAAGAATATCGACGATTCTTTGCTTCAACTGAGGAGAAAATTTATCATCGCCAAAGGCCATAGCCAACACATTGAGGAACTCTTTGGTATCGAATTTTAACAATATCCTGTAACAAAAACTACTCTTGAAAAAGAAGCGAATTTCATTCATCTGGATTCAGATAATTGTTACCTTAAGTAGGGATATATTTCTTCGTCGTCTTCGGCATTTACGCTATGCTGATTACATAGACACTGGAATACTTGATTTCGAACAGAATCGACCATTGACTCGTCTATGTCTCCAGTGGGATATCCTCGTCCGCCGAAACAACAGCTAATATATACTAGTAATTTATTACCGAGATCTCTTGCAAAATCAGTTCGGCCTGTTGAGGGGGGGGGGGGGATTCATGAATTTATTTTCTATCTGATCTGGTACGTATTAAGGTGCTTCAATTTCAAATTTACCCGATATCAGAGCTAAATTCAATCTGGGCAGTAATTCTTGCAAAGGACTGATATAGTCTCGCATTGCTCTATTCCAAATTGATATCAAAGCGCAATGCATTGAGTGTTGCCTGCTAAACTGGAGGGTTTGTTGGATATCCAAACATTCTATGTTTACGTTCAATATACAAAGCTCCAATTCCTAAAAGCATAAATTACATATTTTGTATGAACATGAGGAATTTCTGAATATCAAAAAAATTATCAAAAATTCACTAAAATTCTTAGAAACGAGAGTAGGTAGGTACCTATATTTTATGGAGGATAATTTATATCGATTTTTTTTTACCTTTGCAAAATTATTAGTTTTTGAAAGTTGAAAAATATTGGTAGAGAATTTGTACATTTCCTTTCATTAAAAAAAAATAATAAAAATAAAAAATAATGCAAATTGCAGTTTTTTAAAAATAATTTACGAGCAAAATTTTTTTTTTAATTTCTACAGTTCTGTAAACAATTCTTGGAAAAATTTTGTGGAAATTCTTTAGAGTTTTTAGACCGTTTTTCTAAAATTCTGTACCAATAAAATTCCAAGAAAATTTAATAAAAAATTATTTAACGCTTTAAGTTTGACATTGAGTAAAATTCATTGAAAATTCTGTTGAAGCTTTTTACCAATTTTTTAAAGAAAACTGCAGTTTTGTGAAAAATGCACATTATGAAAAATGAGTAACCTTTTCAAAATTTTGAGACGATTATCTGATTTTTTTTCATTCAAAATGTCTGACATTTTGTGAAAGATTTTTTGGATTTTTTTTGGGAAAGAGGGGGGGGGGAGGATTTCAGATTTTGGAAAAATTTTCAGAAGTTTTGTGAAAAATTTGTTGAAAATTTTTCAAGAACGTCGTCAAAATTACTCCTTGATGTTTCATGAAAATTTTTTTATAATTCTGTAAATTTAGGCATTGAAGAAAAAAAACTCAGATGATGCTTAGAAAACTATGTCTGAAGTTTTGTAAAAATATATATATAAATAAAAATTCACTCATTTTTGTTATGAGAAAATTTTTGAAGTTTTTAGAGAACTTTGTCAAAATTATTTGATATTTTGTGAAAAATTTCTTGTGATTTTTTTGGAGAATTTCCTGACATTTTAAAAAGTTTTTTTTTTCAAATTTGAAAGAAGTTTTCATTTTTTTCTTTCATTTTTTGAAACTTTTGAAAGAGCTCTCTGAAATTTTTTGGAATTTCGTGAAAAAATCTCAGGTTGGTTTTCTGATTTTTTTTTTGAAAAATTCTATTATCTGGCTTTTGTAAAAAATTCTGTGAAATGATCAGAAAATTATTTTGTGATTTCTCGAAGAATCTCTGAAAACCTTTTAAGAACTTTTTTTTTTTCAAATTAATTTTGTTAAAATTCTCTAAGGTCTATAATTTGAGAAAAACTACCTATACCTAGTTTTGTGAAATTCTTCTGAACTTTGTCAGAAAATTTTCTAATTCTATCAAGCTGAGTGAAAAAAGTTTCCTGAAGATTTTCCAAAATTTTGAAAAACAATTCTGAGGTTTTGCGAAGATTCTCTGAGGTATTCCGAAAAATTCTTCGACATCTTGTCATTTATGAAAAAAATTGAAGCTCTGTAAAAAAAAATTCTGAAGATTTTTGAGAACAATTTTATGAAAATTCTCATAAAATTTTCTAAAATTTTGAAATTAAATATGTGAAATTCCTTTGAAGTTCTCTAAAGATTTTTTAGTTTTTTTGATATTTTGTGGAATATGTATTGTTACAATTTTATGAGTTTTTTTCAAGTTTGTAAAAAAATGTTTCATTTTCTAGAACTCAAAAAAAAATCTGAAAATTTCTGAAAAAAAATGAAACAATTTCTGAAAATCCCAAAAATTTCTGGAACTTAAAAAAAATAGGTACCTATTTCATTTTTTTTTTTTTTTTTTTGAGAATTCGTCATAATTTTCCGATTTTTTTATGAAAAATTGTTTATAATTATGTGAACATTTATTCAAGTTTGTAAAAGAAATTTTTGAAGCCCTGTAAAGAAAATCTGAGGTTTCGTGTAAAGTTTTCAGTAGTTTTTTGAAAAAAAAAAAAAAAAACCTTTCTAGAATTCTGTAAAAACATTTTCTGAGAGTCGATCAAGATTCTTTGAAGCTATCTAGAAATTATTTTGAAAATTTAGTTCAAATTCTCTAACATTTGTTTTTTTTAATTTTTTTAATTTTTCCAAATTATGTGAAAAACAGTTTTCTCAAGATTTCGGTAAAAATGTTCTCAAATTTTGTAAAAAAAAAAGAAAAAAGAGTAAAAATTCTCGAGATTTTAGTAAAAAAATTTTTTTTTAAATTTTGAACCCTTGTAAAAAAAATTCTGAGGTTTTGCGTGAAGTTTTCAGTAGTTTTTTTTTTTTTTTTTGAAAAATTCTTTGAATAAATATTTTATACCTAAGAATTCTGTGATGCGAAGTGAAAAATTTTCTCTAGTGAAATTTTGTGAAGAATTCTCGAATTTAAGAAAAAAAAATGCAATTTATATTTTACTGAAGTTTTGTGATAAGTTCAAACAAAGTATTTTTACAGTTTTATTTATTTTTTTTTTTTCAAAATCCCAGAGCTCTGCGTATTGAGTTTTCTAATCATTTTTATAAAGTTTGGTTTTTGAAAATTCTGAAATTTCGTAAAAATAAAGTTCTTCGATAATTTTGTTTTGTTATTTTTTAATGAACTTCCAATATTTCAAAGTTGTGTGAACTTGATGTTCCTTTTTTAGTTACCAAATTTCATGCATATTCACATAATACGAAATTTAAATACCTCGTCAGAGTATAAAATGTCCTGCCCTAAATTTTAGAAAAAATTGCACTTGATTTAAATTAAAATTATTCCAAACATATCCCAATTCCACGCTACCTTATACATTTGCATCTCAGCCAAATGAGCAGCCAACTGTTGCATAATAACGGGGGGAACGTCGTTCAATTTTTCATCGCAAATCGCGCTGCTCAACCCCAACAAGAAAATATCCCTGCAAATGGTATCATCGTTGTATTCGAATCCTTCCCACATTCGTTCGTAAAGCAGATGCCTAAAAAACAGAAGTCAAATTACGATTTGATTCTATAAAACCAACTGGCTTCCTTCACCACCACCCATCGACTTACTTCTGATCGAGCACGAGAGCCATACTAATAATCGTATTGATAGAATTGGTAATCGGTACAGTTGTGGTACCTCCATTCAGCACCAAGTCAATATACGTGACCAAGATATCGATAACCTGGAACAAAATACGAGGGTGAAATAGTGCAACGTGAAAAACACGACTACCTACGTCGACGATTTAGTCAATTAAAATATTTATCATAGCAATATAAAAATAACCACTCATCGAATGCAGTTCGAGCCGCATTATACGTCGAACCTGACGCACGTCGAATACGGTAAAATGTCGAAGGAAAAGAAACGAGACCCGAGTGCCCAGCGGCACCTCGACAATAAAGCCAAACCGGTGACACGTAGGACGAAAAAACAGTCCCTGCGGAGGCTCTCTCGTCTAGCGAGACCGATTCGTAAAGCCCTGCGACCGCGTCTCACTCAATGTCAAACTCGTCAGAGAGATTTTCAAAGACGTCGAGAAGCGTTCCTCAACAAAGTGCAAGCTCGAAGGCCGAGCATACGCGACGTCGAAGACTTGAAACAACTTGCCTTAGACGACCGGTACAAAACCCAGCAAGATGACGAGATTGATATGGATCAAATGGACTACGAAAAAATCAAGAACCGTTTGGAGATCGCACAAAAAAAGAATAAAAAGCTCGAAGAGGAGAAACAGTCGCTGAAACACGATAAAGACCAAACGATGCGAACCATCGAAAATCTACTCTCTCAAAACCGCGAACTGACCTCGGAAAACGCGACGTTGCGCGATCGTCAAAGAAAAGACACCCGAGTCATCGAAAGTCTTCGCAAATCCGTGCATCTTTTGGAAACGCGAATGCAGAAAATCAAAGACGAAAATAAAATCCTCAACGAAGCGAATCTAAAAGCGATGAAAGAACTGCAATTAATGAATTCCGAGAGAAAAGAGCTCAATAAATCGTACAAAGGTCAAAACGAAGAAATCAACAAGTTGTTACAAGATAAGGAAAAGGATTCGAGTAAGATGCAAACTCTCGAGAATCGTTATAATAAATTGAAAACCGCCTTCGTCGAACAAACCAGGACCATCGATAGTCTCAAGCACGACATCGATAAGTACAAACAAACCATTGTCGACTTGAAAGACGAACTCGAGCAACTCAAAAGCTCCAGCGAAAGTAGTAAAACGGGTAAGATCGATAGTGCAAAATCCAGCATCATCTCTGAGAAATCGTCGTCTCGTAAAAAGCACTAAATTCGTTTATACTTGATTGAAATTTTTCTCGCTGTATTTCCTTTAAACAATTTACGATTTATTAAAACGGTTTTAAACGGATGTGATTTTTTTTCTCATTTTCGTTTCCGTTTCTCGAAAAAAAATCGCTTCATACGTGAATCTCATTTGCGATATTTATTGCAGAATCGGTTTAAGATCTGAATACGATTTGCTGTCAAATAGTTTCCTAATCAATTAATTCTAAAAAAAAAAAATTAAACTTTTTTACTCCAAAAATTCAGATAATATATTTTTTTAATCCAAAAGGAAAATGAGAAATTATTTTTATCTCTGAAAAACAAAGAGATATTTTTCCAAAAATTTGAAATTATTTAGTGTACTCCAAAGAAATTAAAATATTTTTATCAAAAAAATTCAGAAATATTTTTATTAATTGTTGTCCTACATAATATGGAAAATTGCACATTTTTTTACCCTGATTCCAAAAAAATACTCAGTGGCGTATTTAAGGGGGTCTGAACCCCCTTTACGACGAAAAAGTTGGAGAATTATGAACTTCTAGCGCAGCGTTTGGATACATTTTTACTTACAAAAAACTTTTGTCCTGGTTTCGCTCATGTACAATTTATTTGGACAAAAAATTAATCAATTATGACTTTTTTTCAATTTTACATAAATTTTTTTTGGCGAAGAACCCCTCCCCCCGCCCCAGAATGACTGCTAGCTACGCTACTGAAAATACGATGCTGATAACTTTTTTCCCTGAAAAATAAGAGATTTTGTGCTCCAAAAATTGAAAAATTATTTTTTCCTAAAAAGAATCCGCAACATTTTTTTATTGCAAAAAAATTTTCATAAAAATTTTATTTGAAAAAAGAGAAGTTTTTAACAAAATTCAAATTTTTTTATATCCTAAAAAATTGAGTTTTTTTTCTAATTCCAAAATTGATATATTTCGCCCCCCCCCCAAAACACTTTGTATTTCAAAAAAAAAAAAATGATTTTTCTCCAAAAAATTAGGTAAATTTTACTACTCAAAAATTGAAAGGTAATTCTACCAAAAAATCAAATTTTGTATCATCTTTTATGTTTTTAAAAATGAGAATTTTTTTATTCCTAAAAATTTTAAGATTTCACCCTTTAAAAAATTTTAAAATTCGAAGATTTTTTCTCATAAAATTGAAAAAATATTGCCACTCAAAAAAAATTCTTCAAATTTTTTTCAAGTTCAGCAATTTTTTTATTCTATAAAATTTTGTGATTTTTCATTTCAAAAAATGAATAAATTTCTTTACGTACCTACATACTTCAAATAATTGATTTTTTTTCTAAACATTTGAGAAACAATTGAGGCGCTTGGTGGAAGAAGGGCGTTAGATAATTTCAAAAAGTGTGAAAAAAACACGTTCAAAGTTTTGAAATGTTATATCGCGAAATGTGGTCAATTGAAGTGAAATCTTTTATAGTAGGTAGGTAGTGTGTTCTTTGAGGTATATTTTGAAAAAAAAAATTAAAAAAGGTTTCGTTATAACGCCAAAATAACCGTTTTTGTAACAGTCCATTAACACCCTTTTTCCATATTTGAATTTTCAAAAAAAAAATTATGATTTTTTTTTTTTTGCATATTCTCACTTTTAAGAGTCTTATAATCGAGAACTACCAAGATTTCAGCAACGTGTCCGTCAAATAGGACAAAATTTTAAAAATGTCAAACCAAATGCATGAAATAAGTTGAAAAAGTCAAAGTTTCTCGATTTTGCTGAAATTGTAGTATATGAGAAATATCGTCTCGAAACAAGCCCAGACATGATTTTTAGGCCCTAGGTCATCTTGTAGAGGTTGTGGGTTCCCAAAATGGCGTCATTAGGGTATTTTTGGAAAAAAACGAAAAAAACAAACACCTGTCAAGGCGTCTATCATCGTCTAGGTATATTTTTCAGATCTAATACATCGTGTACTAATAGTTGGAGACCTGAAGATTTCAAACTTCCAAAAATATTGAAAAAAGGCGTTATGTAGCAGAACGCCCTTTTTCCACCAAACGCCTCAATTCATACTCATATTTTAACTGAAAAAAAGATTGATATTTTTTTCTCAAAAAACAAAATATTTTTTCCTACATAAAAAAATGAAAGATTTTTTTTCTGCTCAAAAACTAAAAGTTTTCAATCTATTAAAAAATTGAGAAATTTTTTATTCCAGAAAATAAATTTCAAAAATCTTCAAATCTTGTTTAGGAATCAAAGATTTTCCCCCTTAAAACTTCATGGATTTTTTTCTTAAAAAATCTGAAAAATATTGTTCTTTTAAAACAATGTATTTTTTGAACGATTTTTGGTTCACCAAAAGAACTAAGAGATTTCATCTCCTAAAAAATTAAAAGATATTTTTTACTAAAAAATTGAGATTTTTTTCTATTTTTCTGCTAAAAAAATGAAAGAGTTTTTTTTTTTCTTGGACTCCAAAAATAGATACTTTTACTCCTAACAAAACGATTTTTTTTTAGGTACTCCAAAAGATTTAAGAAATTTCTTTACTCCAAAAAAACTGAGAAATTTTCTTATTTGAAAAAAAAAAGTTTCCCTCAAAATTTCAGAAATTCGAGTATTTATTCTATCTAGATACAAAAGAATGGAGAGGGGTTTTTTTCTCTAAAAAAAATTTAAAACTTTCTATCTCCAAAAAAATTAGAGATTTTACAGAAAAATTGAAAGATTTTTTCAAATTTTTTATTCCAAAAAATAGTAAATTCTTTCTTCCAAAAAATTAAGATGACTTTTATTGCACGAAAATTCAAAGCTTATTTCCCGAAAGAATTGAGACAAGTATTTTTTTTTCTCCAGAAATTAATTCAAAAATATTTTTACCCCACAAAAATACGATTTTTTCCTTCAAAAAAATTGAATGATTTTTTTAATTAAGATTTTTTTCTAAATTTTCTACTTTGAATTTTTTTACGCTGACTCCAAAACATAATATAGATATTAGGTACGTATAGTTATTTTTTTTTCAAAAAAAATCTTCGAAAAACCAAGAATTTTATAATGCAGAAAAGATGATTTTTTTCAAAAAAATTGGCAGAAAAAATTGAATTTTTTTTTAGGAAATCAATTTTTTTAAATTGTAAAAACGGAGGTTTTTAAGATAGATGTGTAGGTATTTATAATTTTTGTATTTTTTAGAACTTTCTAAAATGTAGCTCATTTCACTATCAAAATTTTGCCGTTGCCAGCCATGACTTCTCCTTCCTAAACTTTTTTTTACCACCCTTATCCAAGATTCCAAGCATCTAAAAACTCCTAAACCAAAAATCTGTCTTTAATCGAACCTCATTTACTACTCAGACTTTCCACTACCTCCTGGCAACTCGTTCAAATACAAGAGACACCTTCGAACTGAATCTCGCGCGAATATTCCCGCAGCAGGAAAAATTTGCTAAGCAAACGAGCCAGAAAATCACGACGAAAAATACCAAGTTGGTAATAAATTGCGTTTTCTTCAAACCGTTCGTAAGAAGAAGCTCCGCTTACAGTAGATTATGAGCAACCATCGGCAAAAGGCGACGAAAGATGTCCACCTAAAACCGCCGCCTGGTAAAAAAGCATCCCCCAAATTCATGCCGTTTCGAGCTTACAAGCCGAAAGAGGCCGAGTCAAAGGTCGCCTCTTACGTAAGATCAAGACGACAAGAATCAGACACCCATAAAGATCACAAAGACCCGAGCAAAATAGGCAACAAAACGGCGGTGAAAAATCAACCACCAGCACCGGCCAAACATGATAATCCGAAGAAGCCAAAAGTTGCGAAAAAAATCCAAACGAATCGTAAGCAGAGCGTCGAACGTAAGGGCCGTCGTAAAAATAAAACCTTCGATATCAGCACATTCCCTCGCGTATTTTCCACATCCGATTTAATGGAGAAAATGAGCGAGAAACCGAACGCCGCTCAAGACTGCACGTTCCAACCGCAGGCCAGCTCGTCCGATGTCGAGAATGCGCCCGTTGATACGCTCAGTGGAGAACTAGACCTGCAGATATTGTCCGGAACCGGTTTAGATCTGCACTTTCCGACTGCCAACTTGATGGTTTTTAATAATAAACAACGTCGAGCCGAACTCGAAGAAAAACTAACCCAAACCGAGCTCGATCTGGAATATAAAAATATCGATATAAAAACACTCTCGAATCAGCTTCAGGAAAAATCGCAAGATTTAATCATCAAAGAACAAAAAGAGAAAATCCTGGCGCAGAAATTGGAGCAAAAAGACGCTCAGATAGTAAAACTGCGCGAAGAAAACGACGTTTTCAAGCGTGAAAAAGGTCGATACGAAAAATCACTCAAGGATTTACAGCATAATATACGTGGTTTGGAGGAACAACTGCAGAGACATAATTTCAAAGGCCACGTAAAAATCAGCGAATACGAGAAATTACGCGAACGTATCAGAGACTTCGAAAACGAACGCGAGGCTATGCTGGTCGAGAATAGTAAACTGAAACGCGAAGTGAAGGAGAAATCCGACGCCATTGATTCGCTCAGTCGACGCAACGAACATCTGCAAAAACAAAACGATCTTTTAAACGTTACCAAAAAGGAGAACCGCATATACGCCCTCGAATTCAAAGTCGATGCTCTCCAAGACACCGTTAATAAAGTCAAACACGAAAACGAGAAGCTAAAAAAGACCTACACTTACACCGTTAACGAACTAGCCGAATACGAGATGAAACAAATGAAACTTCGCGATATCATCGACAAACAGAAGACTTCGCTCAAGGTGCTCGAGAACAGTTCGTCGACCGAGAATCGCCACTTGCAGAATTACGAACTGGAAAACGTGCGGTTACGCGAAATGAACCGAAATCTGTACACAGATATGGAAAAACTACGAACGGAAAACAATCAATTAATTCAACTCGTCACCATAATGCCATCGACTCGCAAAGAAGCCCAGCAGATGGCCATATCGGAATCGAAATCCAAAGATGGACCGTCCAATCAATCTCAACCTCATAAACAGCCTTATCCGATGGTTTCGAATTATAACAAAATCAGCCAACCGATCGCGTTACCTCAATCCGTACGTAAAGAGAATCCACCTGTGGCAGCACCACCACCACCACCTGCTGCTCAGAAAGAACCTCAACAACCGCAATCGTACCAAGACGGTCGACAAAACACGTCGCAGACCAAAGAGCAAATGATGATGCCACCACCTCGACTGGACAACCCTCCGATAGTGATGCCTCCGCCGACTCGTAAGCTAACCCCGAGGAACATCGAAGTGATACACGATCGAAAAGAAACACCTCAAAGTGGAGTGTTTCCTAGAAACGTGGAAGAATCTCATTCGCATCAAGGGAATAATTCGCCTCTAGAAATCGATATCAGTAACGAATCGCAGGCTTCGATGGGTCAGATGCATTATCACGAGACACCTGTAATGGATCAGCAACAAATCGCCATGTATTTGGTGCAGACGCCCGGAAGTACGCCGCAGAGGACGTCTAGAGACACTTTACAAGAAATACAAAATTTTAAAACCACCATAATGCAAGCGTTCCATCAAAACCATAAGTCTAACGGTAAATAAAATCTTTATAAACCGGTTACCTTATTTTTTACCAAATTGTAACGTTGATGGTGGGGTCCTCGAAGGCCTAAAATGATTTTACCTCGTTCTTCCAAGAATTCGATGCCCAATCTTAGAGCACATTCGAATCGTCCCTGAAATTAAATCGTTTTAATTTCCTCCAATACTATTAATTCTTCAATGAGGCGGAATTTTCATTACTTTATCAACGAGCGAATCCAATCGTTCGATCCAGCTTCGAATACTAACAACGTGACACGATTTCAGTCCCAAGAAAAGCACTTGATTGCCATAACTTTGTACTGTATTGTAACACGCTCGTTCTCCAGCCAATGCCTGGAAATACAAACGATTCAAATTAAATATTGTCAAGTTATTTTACTCAATCAATAGCAAAAAAGTTACCATAGCTTTGCTGACATTGCCTCCGGTGGAAATTCCTTTGAAATGGCTCGAATTGTAAACCAAACCTACGGTAGATAAGTCTAATTTTTCTAATTCTTGTTTTGTGCGAACATCTACCAAATGAAGTTGTTCTTTTGTATCCAATGCTGCTATGGTTCTGGTATTTAGCCAATTACACGTTAGTAGGGAATAATCCATGTCTAATTTTTGTAAAGCTGTACATCTTAATTTATTGTTTTTATTTATATTGACCTGAAATAAATATTCGAGAATGAGAATACGAATGGGTAAATAAAATAAATTGAGACAGTATTGGTATCCATTACTTGATAAAAATAAATACTGCGATCTCTGGCAAAGGCTAATACTGGATCCATTATTCGAGAATTTTCTGATAACTGAATGACTACGAATTGCCAAGATAAAAATGGTAACGAACTAGGGTCAGCTTTAACTGTATGGGTCAGCAATACTTTCATTACAGGTCTAATACTGACCACAATCAACTGCGAATTAAAATACAGAAAAAAAATCAAGTAAAATAAATAACTTAAAAATAACTAGGTACAAGACTGATGAAAGTACCTTGGTGAGTGTAGCCATAGCTACTAAAACACTCCCTCGTAAAGGATGCGAATTCAAATGATGAAGTAACAAAGGTTCTATACAACAAACTTCGCCTCGACTTCCAGAAAAAATACACTTCGAGTCGACTCCTCTGACACCGAGCGTTCTCTTGAAGTTCAATTCGAAAACTGATCCTCCACTGTCACTACACAGTGCCAAAGTCGGTACATCTGTGAACTATTGAACAAATTTATAACAAATTATCTCTCCATCGAGTCTATAATATCTAAATTTCCAACCTTGACGTGAAGTACAGCTGTGGATGGAGTATGAACGTCGTTCATAGTCCTGAGTACTTTTCCATCGGTAACATCGAACATTAAAATCGTTCCACAAGCGTATCCGGCCAGAAGTCTGCTACAATCTCCGTTGAAATTCAGAGCGGAAACAGAACTCTGCTCGATATCAACTTCGTGACACCATCTTAATGTCTGCATCGCATCGAATACCAAAACCAAGCCATAAGTCGTACCGATGGCGATTATAGTCGATACACACATTACCGAAGGATAACCAGCGTTGATACGTTCCTAAAAAAACAACATTTTTTTATTCAAAAGAAAATTAAATTCCAAGTGATGTTCGAATGAGTGAGATACTAACACTGGCAGAACGTAATTGTGCCGAGACAGTTCGTAGGGTTGAATGCCTGAGGATGTTTCCAGGATCATATTTATAGTGTGAAATTGACAAAGCTGGTGATAAGCATTGATTACTTCTGTATAATCCGAAACTTCCAACTGACAAGTTATCTTCGCTTTCTTCAAAATTATTTCTAACCTGTGGTGTGAAATCGAATTTAGCATTCTGTAAAATATTTTTGCGAGCAAAATGACTATTTTTCTAGTACTTGAATTGGTAATAATTGAGCTAATTCGTCTTCGCTGAGTAAAGAAGATTCATCTTCGTTCAGGATACTTTCTAAAGTGGGTGTTTCATCGATAGTCGGTATATTGTATTCTTCGTCGTTTAGCTGTATATCAAACAGTGGGTTTCAGAGGAAGTGATAATGATTTAATTGTTCGCAGATTACGTATGATAGAAAATCAGAATGGGTTTTACCTCTGACAAAGTGAGACTCAAAGTATCGCTCCGGAAATCAAAGCTGTTGGAATCCATGGATTCGGTGTTTCGGTGGCACAAGCTGGAACTCCGATTCAGGTATTTTTCTCTAAATATATCTTTTCCCTGGTCATTATTGTGGTTTCTGAAACTCTAATGAGTTCAATCAAACCAACGAACAGATGTAAAATTCGTTATCAATTTTTAATTTTTTATCTTCTTCATCTTCCGCCGTCAAAACTTGAAGTTGCAAGGATCAATGACCGGAGCCAGTCTGAAATTAATAGAGCTTTTGAAAATATCCGCTAGAAGTGCTTCAAAATATTCGATCAAATGACCAGGTTTATTTTGAATTTACCTGTACTGGGTACTTCCCCGCTATGTTGTTTTAATTTTTGTTTCATAATAAACCGATATCAGCGGTTTTATTGAAAGCTGCTTCCGTTTTGCAATTAAATTGATATTTTCAAGAATGTAATTGTGTTACAAAGTATGAATATGAAAAAAGAGAGAAACACCGAAGTGCCCAGGAGTTATAAGTTGTGAGTACCGCTAGAAATAGTCTTTTCATTCGAGTTCTACGAAATTTATAATACCAGTTGAACTTTTCTAATCACTACCTCGCAATTATCTGTTATAGATCCCACCAAGTCGTCAGTTTAACTGGGATAAGCTTCCAACGTAAAAGTATCATCGTAAGTCTACTCACACATTCATTATTTCCTCATGTGTTACATATTCTTTAGAAAATTCATCTCGTTTCAGGGATTGGTAAAATTAACATTTCTCACCCTTCGAGAGGGTATAAGATACGTAAAAATCAACGCCAAACAGTGTCGTATCTATCGAGTACTTCTAAACGATGAACTCGAAGTACCATTTCAATATTTCGATCCTTTGTTGGAGATTTATCAGGAAAACGAACACGAGTACGTAAATATAATTTATTTGGATGATATTCTCATCGAAAAATACTTAAAAATGGAGTCTAATTATCGTAGGCGTTCTTTGGAGAAGTTCTCAGCGGCTCATTTGACAGCTACTCAATCGGTTGATCCTGATAACGATGCCGGCGAGTTAATAATTACCATTCCACCTTCAGCTCTGGGCACTTTGGTCAACGTTGATCAATTTTTCGATATAAGTATCGAATATTCTATCGAAGAGCCTTACGGTGGGATTCATTTCGTCATACCGGAATGCGAAGGAACCTTAGCCGAAGTAAACTACCCTCTTATTATTTTTTTCACTCCGTTTAGTTCAACTTTTGATACCCATATTTTACTCTTTTATAGAAAGGTGCTCACTTATACACAAACTGCTACGAAAATTCCAACAGATTATGGTTCCCTTGCATAGACAGTTTTGCAGAACCTTGTACTTGGGAATTGGAATTCACAGTCGATGAATGTATGACCGCTGTATCATGTGGCGATCTCGTAGAAGTTGTATATACGCCGGATATGAGAAGAAAAACATTTTATTATACTTTAAACACGCCAGCCTCTGCTCCAACAATTGCATTAGCTGTTGGGTAAGAAAAAACCAACGTTGAGTTGTCAGTTGGATTTATTTACTATTTTTGATTATTTTTTGACAGACCGTTTGAAGTATTTGTCGATCCTTCGATGCACGAAGTGACTCATTTTTGCTTACCCGGTTTGATGGATAATTTGAAAATTTCTGTGAAAAGTGTTCACGAAGCTTTTGAGTTTTACGAAGAAACTCTTTCGAATCGATATCCGTACACTTGTTATAAGCAAGTTTTCGTCGACGAAACCACCGAAGATGTTTCAGCTTATGCTTCGTTTAGTATTTTAAGGTACAGTTTTCCAGTTTCGACTCGTGCATCACTGGAGTAACTGGTGAAATGAATAACGTTGTTTTTGTTTGATTACAGTATAAATTTACTCCACCCTAGTCAAATAATTGATCAGGTGTACATATCGAGAAAAGCAATGGCATTGGCAATCGCCGAGCAATTTTTTGGCTGCTTCATCTCTCGTCAAAGTTGGTCCGATTGGTGGCTGACAAACGGTATATCGACGTATTTATGTAGTTTATTTGCCAAAAAGTGTTTCGGACTTAATGCTTACCGAGAATGGGTACAAAATGTAAGTTCTGCGAAAATTTCTACGATAATTTTTTGCGTCGAAAATTATCCAAGATTTTTCCTTAGGAATTGAACGAAGTAATGCAATACGAAGATACCCACGGAGGAATAGTAATGGATCCGAGTCAGTCTTCCGGTGGACATCATATTTCACTTAACAATAAATCGAACCATCATAATTTTCATTTTCCCTTACAAAATATCCATACAATTTCGCCTAAATATTTATACATGATGAGGAAAAAAGCTCATCTTATAATTCGTATGCTCGAGAATCGAATAGGTCACGAAATGTTACTACAAGTACGTATCTGCGTCTCGACTGTAAATACGAGGAATAAAATTCAAAAATTAATACATTCTGTTTTATTAGGTTTTCAATAAGCAATTATCTTTGGCTTCGAATGCTGCTCAAACCAAAATAAATGGCGGTTTATGGTCGCATATGTTAATTAGTACCAATGTGTTTACCAAAGCTATTTTTACCGTTACTGGAAAAGATATGTCTGTGTTTGTCGATCAGTGGGTCAGAACAGGAGGTCACGCTAAATTCCACCTAAGTTGTATGTTCAATAGAAAGAGGTCGGTGGTGTTTTTATATAATTTATTGCTGTTTAATAATCGATATATTAATAATGTTCGTTCTATTTTATAGAAATACTTTAGAAATAGAAATCAGACAAGATAAAACGCATCAAAGAGGCGTGCACAAATACGTAGGACCATTGTGTATCCTAGTCCAAGAACTAGACGGTACATTTAGACATCCCATCATGGTAGAAAGCACCGTTTGCAAGCACGACATCACTTGCCACTCAAAAAGTAGAAGAAATAAAAAAAAGAAAATCCCTCTGTGCACCGGAGAAGAAGTCGATATGGATTTGAGCATCATGGAGTAAGAAAGACCATCCATTTTTTTTCGTAAAATCTCAAGCCTCGAGGTCGATTTCTCAATTCGTCATCTTTACAGTTCGGATTCTCCAGTATTATGGGTAAGACTGGATCCAGACATTACTTTACTTCGTGAAATCACCATCGAACAACCAGATTACCAATGGCAATATCAGCTGAAGCACGAACGCGATGTGACTGCCCAGTTCGAAGCCATCGTCGCCTTGGAACGATTTCCCACTCCGGCTACTAGATCTGCTCTAACTGAAACGATAGAAAATGAAAATATCTACGTTAATGTCAGATGTAAAGCTACCCATTGCTTGACCAAGGTAATTAAAATAACAGATTAGCCATGATTTTTTTTTTTTTTTTTTTTTTTTTTACGAAAAATTTACAATATTACGGTGTTTTTAAAGGTTGCTAATGCCATGGTTACGAGTTGGACCGGTCCTCCGGCGATGTTAGCCATTTTTAAAAAACTCTACGGATCGTTTTCGTGTCCTAATATTATCAAGCAGAATAATTTCAGTAATTTACAACATTATTTTTTACAAAAAGTAAGTATTTCACCGTTTTAGTCGAATTTACTTGAGAAAAAGGAAAAGTAAAGTGTGACAGTAAAAAACAAGGCCGGCAACTTGGAATTTTCTAGAGTGAAGATCAATTTTTTTCTCGAAAGGCGAAAATATGGCGAGTTGATATCTCTCCCCCCCCCCCAAAGTATTTTCCAAAAAATACGAGATAAGTCATTTTTAATTTTCTGTGCGAATGAATCGAGAAATTCTTACTCTAAATAACTTGAGCTTTTTCTTTAAAAAAAATAATAACTGAAAAATTGAAAAGTTTTCTGGATATAAATTACGACATTTTTATTCCCAAAAGGAAATGTTTTACTTATTTTTATGCTTTACAAAAATCAGAAATTTTCTTCTCGAACAAAATTTTTACTTTTCTGTATCTATAAAAATTCATATTTTAACTTTGATCTAGTTACCAAAAAAAAGTAAGTTAAAAAAAAAAAAAAAAACATTTTCTCATGAAACGAAAGATTTTTTCCTGAAAAAAAAAGAAAAAACACAAGACGTTCTCAAAATTGTTAGGTACTCTAATATGAGCGAAAATTTTTTTTAAAAAAATTTTAAAATAATAGATATTCTTGAAAAAAATTTTAAAAAAATTTTCTGTTCCTTCGTAAAAATCGAGGAATTTTTACTACCAAAAAGCTCGAGTTTTTTCTGCGTAAAAAATGAAATTTTTATTTTTTTAAATGTTTTTTTTTCTGCATAAAATTAAAATATTTTTATTCAAAAGAGCAAACATTTTACTGTAGGTACTTATTTTTTTGTTTTTAAAAAATTAAAAATTTAGAAATTTACTTCTCCAACAAAATTTTTACTGGAAAATTTTTTAGACTCTTTCTCCTGAAAAATTGAGAATTTTTCTGCATAAAAATTCATATTTAAACTTTTTTAGGCATTCCAAAATAATTGAAATTTTTTTTACTCAAAAAAATTTATACTTAAATTAGGTATTTTTCAAAAAAAAAAAAAAAAAGATTTTTTAAACGTAAAAGTCGATTTTTTAAACGTAAAAACTTGAGATTTTTACTGCTTTAAATAACTCCATAACATATTTTCAAAAAAAGAGAAGAAACAGACAAAATTAGAATTTTTCTCATAACGTAACACCCCCCCCCCCCCCCCCCAAAAAAAAAAGAAGAAAAAGAAAAAGAAAAAAATAGGTACGCTAACTCCGAAATAATGGAGCATTTTTCATTTTGAAAAAATATGATTTTTTTTCTATAAGGATATTTCTTACTCCAAAATAATTCAGAATTTTTTCTTGGAAATTTGAAGAAAAAAATTATATTACCTATTTTCTTCTTTAAGTGATCGAGATTTTTTCACCTTTAAGTTGAGAGGGGTTCTTTCTCTATAAAAATTAATAGATGATTTTTGTAAAAAAAAAAGTGTTGAAAAATTACGCAATTTATTTCTAAAAATGAAATTAGATTTCTTTTTACATTTATTCCAAAAAAGTAAGATGTTTTTTATCCCAAGAAAATTCATAGGTACCTATAGTTTTTTCTTCAAAAGAATTGAGAAATTTTTTCTTCTCAAAAAACCGAAAGTTTCGAAAAATTCTTCCAAAAAAATTATTTTTTATCTAGAAATTAACTTATTATTATTTTTCAAAAAACAAGAGATTTTTTCAATTAATTGAGAAATTTTTTTACAGCTGGTTCCAAAAAATTGGAATATTTGTGACTCCAAAAAATTTAGCATTTTTCGCAAGAATTTGAATTTTTTTTCTTTCTTCGAATACTTGAATTCAGAGATTCGAAAAATTAAATGAGATTTTTTCTACAGTAAAATTGAGCGAGAAGTTTTTTTATCCAATTTTTCACAGATTTTTAAAATTTTAAAAATTATGATATTTTATGCTGACTCCAAAGAAATCGAGATATTTTTCTCAAAAAAAAAAATTGATAGGTCGTGTTTAGTTATAATGTTGCAATTCAGAGTTAGCCTATTTGATTTGTGAAAATTGGGGGGGGGGGCAGGGAAGTTCGAGTACCCGAGCCATTATCAAGTAAGAAAAATTCAACTACTTATTTAATTATTTGCTAATTGTGCGATATTTTTTGAAATTTTTCTAGACTATTCCGGTTGCCATTGCAGGATTGAGAAACGCTCACGGTCTATGCCCGGAAGAAGTATTACGATTTTTATTGAATCTATTCAAATATAACGACAACAGCAAGAACAGATTTTCCGATAATTACTACAGAGCTGCATTAATCGACGCACTAAGCGCCACCGTGACTCCGGTGATCACAATCGTTCATCAAGGGTCAGTTCAAAATTTCATTCATAACAGAATACTTCGTTAACAAAATGGAATAATTAATTTAATTTTTTTTCAATAGAAATAATATAACAGCCGATTCGTTATCAGAGGACACGAAACAAGTCCTGGAGGAAGTAACGAGATGTATGAATTTGGAAAAATTACTGCCGTCGTATAAATTGACGGTGACCGTTTCGTGCCTTAAAGCAATTAGAACCTTGCAAAAATTTGGACACTTGCCTAATAATCCGACGGTATTTAGATCATACGCGGCATACGGCAATTTCATCGGTACGAAGAATAATAGTTTGAAATATTCTAAACGTTCTTGGCTATCGGTTGCATTTCGAATGTATATTATTATGTTTTGTTTGATTCAAACAGACGTACGATTATGCGCTTTCGAAGCACTTGTAGATTTCACGCGATTGGACGGTCGATGGCCTGATCTGGAATTTTTACTCGATATCATGACCCATGATCCTGATCCAGGTGCGAGACACGCGTTGGCTAGAATGCTGTGCGATAATCCCCCTTTCCAAAGGTGTGTCTCGTCGCCGGAAAGGCATCGATTGGATAAAGAAGATTTAGTCCATAAGCTTTGGATTGCGTTCAAGTGAGTTTTGGAGTACTTCGAGGTCGTATTTGATGAACCACTCGACTCATTGGTGATTTTTAATTCGAACAGTAATTCCATGTCGCATGATTCAAAAATGAGATGCACCCTGGTAGATTTGTACTTTACATTATATGGCCGCCGTCAGCCTACTTGTTTACCTACTTCGGAGTTGGTTGCTTCGTTGTACAGGCCTCAAAGAGAGAACGATGTGAGTATTGGAATCATAGCCGGTAACTTGGCAGTAGCTCGAGTCACACAAAATTTTAAAAGTGAAATGAAATGCATACTAGAAAATCTCTGTTTATCAATTTTTTTCAAGTTTGAAAAAATTGCTTTGGAAAATTGTCGTTTTTATTCAAAAAATTTTTGAGTCTGTTGGCAGGAAACTGTCTATTTTTAGGAGAAAAAATCTCTAATTTTTAGGTAAAAAATAAATTTCTTTATGTTTAGAGGAAATTTAGGAAAAATTATTTTCTTTGATATAAGAAAAAAATTTCCTAAATTTTTCAAAGAATAAAAAATCTTTCAATTTTTATTTTTTGGTAAGAATTTCTTTGAAAAAATCTTACAAATCCATTTTTTTAAGAAAAGAAAATAATTCTTATTTTTTTTTGTTGGTATTTTCTTTCGTTGAAAAAAAAAATGGATCATTGTCTCAATTTTTGAGGACAAAACTATTGCTTTTTCGAAGGAAAGAACCTTCCTAATTTTTTGGAATTGAAAATTTTTTCAATCTTTTAGTATCCTGTTATTTTTTAAACTCAATTTTTTGAGAACCACTCTCAATTTTTAGAGTAGAAAAAAATTTCTCAATTTTTTGGAGAAATTTTTTTAAAAAGGAAATATCTTTCATGTCTTTTTTCTTTTTTAAAGTAAATTTTCTACTCAAGTTTATTAATGAAAATTATTCCTAATTTTTAAAATTTTTTATGCAATTTTTTAATTTGGGTAGCCAAAATTTTCAATTTCTTTTGGAGAATAAAAGTCATTCACTTTTTTGAAATAAATAATTATGTTCTTTTTTGGGAGTATTTTTTCAATTTCTTAATATCCTGTTTTTGAACTCAACTTTTTGAGAACCAATCTCAATTTTTGGATTAGAAAAAATTTCTCAATTTTCTGGAGTTATTTTTAAAAAAATATATCTCTCATTTTTATTTTTAAAATAAATTTTTTATCTCAACTTTTTTAATGAAAAAATTCCTCATTTTTTGGAATAAAAATATTTCTTAAATTTTGAGAGAAAAAATCTGATTTTTTTTTAAGTAAGAGAACATTCAATTTTTCAATTCGGGTAGAAAAAATGTTCAATTTCTTTTATAGAAAAAAAATCTTGTAATTTTTTTAGGATAGATAAGTGTTTTTTTAAAAAAAAAAAACCATAGTCTATTTCTAAAAAAAAAAAAAGAATAAAAAAAATCTTCCAACTTTTTGAAAATACACATAGATTATTTTTTAGAAAAAATCGTCGTTGTTGTTTTTCAGAGAAACCTCTCATTTTTTGAGAAAAAAAAAATCACAATTAAAAATAATGAAAACTTTAATTTTTCCTTTCAATTTCTTATAAACCTTCCAGTTTTTTTTGTTTTTTTTTAGAGTAAAAAATGTGATTTATTTTTAGACGAAAAACGTGACTATTCTCAGTTTTTTGGAAAGAAAATTTTTTCAGTTTTTTTAAGCAAAAAATTTCTCAATTTTTTGTAGTAATTTTTTTTTTTCGAAAATAATGTCTTATTTATTGAGTGAAAAAAATTGAAAAAAATCTATCAATTTTCTTTTGTGAATAAAATCTACTTTTCCGGTGAAAAGGATTTTTCAATTTTTTAAGTTTTTTTTTTAAGAAGACAGTCTCCAGTTTTTTGAGAGGAATATCTCATTTTTTTTCTAAGGGAAAATCGCCCAATTATTTGAGGCGTCTAATTTGGGGTACCGTCATATCTCGGTTGATAATTAGCAAACTCTACTGGAAAAAATTTCAATGTGTAGCCCTTGCGTACTAGCCTTTCTATTGTAGATCATGACACAACTGTGAATTCTTACCGCAAAGCAAAAAATAAATAAATAAATAAATAAAAGAAAGTGAAAAACACGAGTTCGAAAGTTTTGACTTTGAGGAGAAGTTTTGAAGTTGATATTTTATGAAAAAATACTAATATTTTAAAATTAATTTTGTTGATTATCGAAAAAAGAATATACAAAGTTCACGAATATTTCATTAAAACATTGGTAAATATCAATTTTCCATTTTTTCCCTCAAAACACGAAAATCGAAAACTGTAAAGGTTAGGAGAAAAAAATTGGGAATTAGGCAACAGATGATTCATTTTTAAGTTCATTTTAGGCGTATTTTTTTCACTTTTTAATAAATTTAAAAGTTTTTTAAGCCATTTTAAAATTTTTGACTTTTTTTTTTCTTTTTTTAGTCGAATTTCTCAAGAATAACGTTATCGTTATTTTAAATTCTGACATGAATTTTGTAAATTGAGATGCCCCCACAAATTATGATAAGGGGTACCCCAAATTAGGAGCTCTGTTTTTTAAACCCTATTTTTGAAGGTGCTCAGGAAAAAAAATCGTAACTCCGAATTTAACCTTTCAACCTGACAGAAGTGAAGACCAATCATTTGAGAACACATTCCACCGTTTTTGCAAAACCATAAAAATTTTCTGAATTTTATGGGCTTTCTACAAAAAGTGTTTCAAATGAGGCGACTATCCCCTTATTTTTTTGGTAATAAATTCTCTGTTTTTTTCTTGTTGAGAAGAATCTATTTTTTGATGCAAAAAAAATCCATTCATTTTTTTAATGAAAAAAATTTCTACGTTTTTTGAAATAAATTTCTGAATTATCTTGGAGTAAAAACAATCAATTTTTAGACTTTTTCTTAAAAGAAAATCTCTTATTCTTGGAGATTTAAAAAAAAAATAATGAATGAAAAAAACCTCACATTTTTTTGGAGTAAAAAATTTCTCTATTTTTTGTCTCAATTTAATTAAAGATTTTTTAAAAAAAATTCTGGGAATAAAATCTCTGCATTTTTGAAGAAAAAAAAATAATTTTTGGAATAAGAATAGGTAGTTCTCAAATACCTATTTGGCGGGAAAATCTCATTTTTTTAGAATAAGAAATGTTCTTATTTAAAAAAAAAAAATTTCTCAATTCTAGAGAAAATCATCTCAATTTCTATGAACGAAGAAACGTCATTTGTTCGGAGGGAAAAAAGCATTCTCACATTCAGCATAAAAAAAAATCAACCCATCACAACTCTTGAGAAAAATCGAGCTACAGCTTTAAAATTCCAAGTTACCGACTCTGATTGGAATCGTACTTAAAACGATTTTCCAACTTGTTTCACTTATAATAAATAGTATTTATCTTCGCCGTAGATGTCGAAATCAGATACGCTTTCTTTGGATCAATCAGACTACGTAGATAGTGAACTAGCTCACGGTATCAAACGTCGAATGTCATCGTCCGATGAACGAGAATCAGATGTGATGGCCAGTGACGAACTGGGCCTTGGTGTTGTCACGGTCGAAGTAGTAGCCGGAGGCGAAGATCCGAATAAAAAAATTAAAGTGGGTTCATTTGCCTCGATACGATATCTCTAAGTCGTTTTTTTTTTCATCTAAGCTCTTATTGACGAGTTTTTTTTTTGTACAGCTGGAGCCTGAGAATGATCCTTTGGCGGATACGCCTCATCGGGGCGATCTGATGAAGAATAATAACATTGAGGAGGAAATTCTACCAGATATCAGACCATCGGATACAGCACCTCAAGCGATCGATTTCGACAACACGTATATTAAAGAAGAAGCTAAACCTGAGCCGAGTATTTCGGGTACTCAGCAGAATAGCGAAAAAAGTCACTCGAAGCATCACCATCATCATCACCATCACCATCATCATCATAAAAACAGCACCGGTGATCAGTCCAAGGTACTTGTAGGCTTATGGCATAAAACTTTCCTACCTTTGTCACCTAAACTGACTCATTTTTTTTACCCAAATTACAGCTTAAGAAGAAGAAAAAAGATAAGAAGAAGCATAAGCACAAGCACAAACATAAAAACGATCATCATCACGATAAAGATAAAAAAGAACCCGCCAAAGACGTGTCTAAAATTAAAGTCAAAGGAGAATCGTTAAGTTCGAGATCGTCCAGTCAGAGCGAAGACGATATGTAACTCGTACGTAGGGTTACCGATGTCGATGTTAATGTCTGAGAAGGAATTAGCTAATTATTCGATATCGCCTGCGCGAGAATCGTGTCGCTGTCGCAGCGAAAGTTGATTTGCGCGATTAAGTAACATAATCATTATTACGATTTTTTGGCAACAATGAATAACGCATGAACGGGTAATTTGGCAAATAGAAAAGCGTCTTCTTCTTCTAACATCTCTTCTGACCGAATGAACGAAAAAAATAAAACAAGGTAATAAAACTGTCCTCGTTTGAGAGTCGACGTCGAGCTTCGAAATAAGAAAAACCACGCGAGGGTGATTATTCGAGTTATTTATCGCGAGAGGTACACGCCGACACGAAGGATCGAACCTATCAAGATTTTTTTTTGTTATCAGTATCATCGTAGGGGGATTTTTTTACAGTTTTTTTCATTTTTATTATGTATATATTACTTATTACGTGAATTATTGTTATCGTTTTTTTTATTCGTGTTTTATTTACAGCATAGTGATGTATATTTTTAGAATATTTAATTTTCAGGGTTGTTGTATTCTAGGTAATTATGTATCTATTTGCACGAGAAGTGATACAATTTTTATTCATTATTAAATAATGATGAGTTTTTATTGATTTTTATTTATCAGTCACGTGTTAAATTTATGCTGAGAGACTGAATATTCTTCTCGTACTTGAAAAAAATGATGGCGATATGAATCAAGTAGTCAACGAAATCAGGCAGTTTCTTTCACCAAGCAAATAAAAAAATTTCAAAGAAATAAAATCCTACAATTTTTTATTTAAAAAAAATGAGTTTATTTTATTTTTATTTTTTTTATTTTTTCTCTCATATTTCTTTTGTAAAGAGAAAATCTTTCAATTTTTTGAGAAAACAACAATTTCGTGCCTCATTATTTTTTAATTCTTTTTTTTTTTTGTTTTTTTAAGAAAAAGTTTTATGTTTTTTTTTTGAAGAAAAGACTCTTGATTTTTTCCGGAGAAAATTTTTTATAACTTTTTGAACAAAAAATATTCCAATTTTGTGAGAAAAAATTTCAATGTTACTTGTCTCTTTCCTATTTTTTTTTTTTGAAAAAAATCGTTAAGTACAATTATTCTACCTATTATAAGGGAAGGATGCTGCATTTACATTTGTGAAATGGAATCAACTAAAGTCGAATTTTCAGTATGAGCCAATATAGGCAAAGCGCCACTTGATAACATTGCATCGACCTGACGTGTAGAAAATTTAATTACAACACCATTAATCAAGAAGATATAATGCCAAATTTAGAAAACCAATTTGAGCTCCATCCATGTGGGAGAAATTTTCTAGAGAATGGTTTTGAATAATTCAGTACAGAATATTGTATTATAATGAAAGGAAATTAAAAAATACCAGGAGTAAATAAGTAATTAGTTCCAATGCATTTGTTTAAAATTATGGTGTCACGGAAAAGCTACGATTTTTAATGATACCTACATAGATTATGTCTGAGTTGCCAATTCTCCTGCGACGTTAAATACATGTACGAATACGTTACGTACAAATGCAAGCCAATAATATAACTTGAAAGTGATCAGAGCATAAAACGCTGGCTCTTGTTTGAATGACATTGTTCCATTTTTAATGCATTGTTACCTACTCGAATAATTCGAGAGAGGATTTGTTAATGAAAAAATCACGTAGAAAAACTCTGGAGTGGTAAAAAGGGGGGGGGTCAGATGGCTTCGAGCTGAATTTCAAAATTGTTCACGTTTCCGGGTGGTTATAATTATGATTTTAGAGAAAAAATTGTCAAATCCGCTAAAATTGAAGAAATTAAGTTTCAATAAAATTTTTCGACTCATGACTCAAATATAAATTCAAATTTCAAAATAGGTACTTAATGGGTGAAATTTTTTACGAAATTGTTACTCGAGAAACCCTAAAATAATTGTAGGGTTGAAAAAACGAAAAAATTGCAAAATCTTCTGGAATTGAACAAAACTTTATTAAATAAAATTTTTTGACTCATAACTAAATTCGAATTTCGGCAAAATCGATAAAAAAAAATCTCGAAATTATAACTCAAAAAACCCTACAATTGTAGGGTTGGAAAATAGAAAAAATTGCCAAAACCACTGGAATCGAACCAACCTTTTCTAAATGAAATTTTTTGATTCATAAATTCAAATTTCCACAAAATTGATGAAATTTTTCTCGAAATTATTATATTACTCGAGAAACCCTACAGAGTTGTAGGGTTGAACAAACGAAGAAATTGCCAAATCTGCAGGAATTGAAAAAAAAATTGCAAAATCTGGAGGAACCGAAGAAAAATTTGTTAAATAAAATTTTTTGACTCATAAATTCGGATTTCTACAAATATTGATGAAATTTTTCTAGAAATTATTATACTGAAAAACCGCACATTTGTAGGATTGAAAAAAATGCTAAAGCTGCTGGAATTGAAAAAAAATTGCCACATTCATTGAAATTGGCTAAAATTTTATAAATATAATTTTTTTATTCATCAATTTGAATTTCCACAAAATTGAAACAATTTTTCTCGAAATTATTAGGTAGGTACTCGAGAAACTGTACAGTTGTAGGTTTGAAAAAACGAATAATTTGCTAAATCTGCCTTGAAAAAAATTAATTAAATAATTTTTTTGACTCAATAAATTCGAATTTCCACAAAATTAACGTAATTTTTCTCGAAATTACTAACTGCTCCAGAAAATCTACAGCTGTAGGGTTGAAAAAAAAAAAAAAAATTGAAAAATTTCCTAGAATTTAAGAAAAACTGCAAAATCGGCTAGATTTGAACTAAAATTGATGGAATAAAATTTTTCCACCCATAAATTCAAATTTCGAAAAAACTGATGAAATTTATCTTGAAATTATCGCTCGAAAAATCCTACAGTTGTAGGGTTGAAAAAAACGAAAAAACTGCAAAATTCACTGGAATTGAAAAAAACCCAGCCAAATCTGCTAGAATTGAACTAAAATTGAAGGTAGGGTTAGGGTTGGAAAAAAAACGAAGAAATTGCAAAAATTGTTGCAATTGAAAAAAGATTGCAAAAACCTCTAGAATTGAACCAAAATTGATTAATAAAATATTTCCACCCATAAATTTGAATTTTCACAAAATTGAACTTTTTTTCGAAATTATTACTCGAGAAACCCTACACAATTGTAGGCTTGAAAAAAAAACAAATTTCCAAATCTGCAGGAATTGAAAAAAATGCCAAATTCACTGTAATTAAACAAAAATTCATCAAATGAAATTTTTTTACTCAAAAAATTGATGAATTTTTTTTCGAAATTATCACTCCAGAAACCCTATAGGTTGAGGTAGTTTTAGGGTTGAAAAAACGAACAAATTGCCAAATGTGCTAAGTGCTGGATTTGAAAAAAAAATCCCAAATCCTTTAGGATTGAACAAAAATTTATTAAATAAAATTTTTTATTCATTCCGATAAAATTATAAACTTTTATTTTTCTGATGAAAAAAATTTCTCAATTTTTTTTGAAATGCTTATAAATGTATTTTTCATAAAGAGGATTTTCAAATGTGCTTTTTACCACGCTTTTATATACTTGGTATGTATGTATGTTTGTTTGTATGTCTCATGGAACCAAGAGTATGTTTTCGACCAATCCTCTCTCATTTAATATTTTACTGGAATTGAAAGAACATAGTGCTCACTTTAGGGGTTTTCGAAGTCGCTGAATTCGATTTTCGAACTCAAATTTACCCCCGACCCCAAATTGAGCCCCTATGAGGGGGTTCAATTTTGAAAATTTCAGAAAATCACAACATTGGTATCGAAATGTAGGTTTTCGAGGTCGCTGAATTCGATTTTCGAACTCAAATTTACCCCCGACCCCAAATTGAGCCCCTATGAGGGGGTTCAATTTTGAAAATTTCAGAAAATCACAACATTGGTATCGAAATGTAGGTTTTCGAGGTCGCTGAATTCGATTTTCGAACTCAAATTTACCCCCGACCCCAAATTGAGCCCCTATGAGGGGGTTCAATTTTGAAAATTTCAGAAAATCACAACATTGGTATCGAAATGTAGGTTTTTGAGGTCGCTGAATTCGATTTTCGGACTTAAATTTACCCTTACCCCAAATTGAGCCCCTATGAGGGGGTTCCATTTTGAAAATTTCAAAATTCACAACATTGATATCAAAATGTTGGTTTTCGAGGTAGCTGAATTCGATTTTCGAACTCAAATTTACCCCGACCCCAAATTGAGCCCCTATGAGGGGGTTCAGTTTTGAAAATTTCAGAAAATCACAACATTGGTATCGAAATGTAGGTTTTCGAGGCCGCTGAATTTTTTTTTTTTTTTAGATAGACATTTGAACCTAGTAAAACTATGAAATTAAAATATTTTCAACGACAAAAAGAGTTAAATAAAAATGTAAAAAAATTTTAAAAAATCACGCTTTTATTTAAAGTTGGTCACTTTGTAAAATGTTATTCATAGGGAAAGAGTAATGCCTTAAAAAACAAAAAATAAAATTTACTTGAATACAAAAATGTGTCATGAAAATTTTTTTTTCAAAAATTTTAATGATGAAAAGCGTGGTGGGGTGTGCGAGGAGCAAACGAATGCCTTTTCGATTAACGCCCCACCACGATTTTCATTCTTGGCCAAAAATACTTGGGTATTTGTATATTTTAGGAAAAATCAATGAAAAATTCTTTTAGTCAAAAAATCTATATATGAGCCCTATAGATGCAAAATCCGCCAAGTCCATATTTTTTCGAAATTCACTTTTTTCTCGATTCGTATACTAGGTACCATCCTCCATCGACCCACAACAAGAAAATCCGCCAAGTCCAGTTTTTACACAAGTAATCGGCTATCAAAGATCATTAAAATTTTTGAAAAAAAAATTTTCATGACACATTTTTGTATTCAAGTAAATTTTATTTTTTGTTTTTTAAGGCATTACTCTTTCCCTATGAATAACATTTTACAAAGTGACCAACTTTAAATAAAAGCGTGTTTTTTTAAAAATTTTTTACATTTTTATTTGGATTTCTGAAAGATTTTCATGTAAAAAAGGTGTTTTTTTATCCCCAATTATTTTATTCTGAGAGATTTTTTTGTATGGCATGTCAATTTGTTATAAAAAAGAAATTTTGATGAAGATTTTTTAAGATTTTTTTTTTTTTAATAAATAATCATTTTTTTTATGAAAAAATGATACATGAGCAAAGCTAATTGAGAACCACTATCTTATCGTACTCCTGAGATTTTGTAATTAAAATAATTTCTCGATTTTTTTTAAAAATCCAAAACTCTATGAAATTTTGTAATTTTTTTTTTTTGAATTTTGATGGAAAAATGTCTGAATTTTTTCAATATAGTTTTGTAAAAAATTTTCCATAATTGTATAAAAATTTCAAAAAAATTTCAAAATTCTTACAATCTTCTGACAAATTTTCCTTTAATCATTTACTCAAAGTTCATTAAAAATCTGAACACCTCTGAACTCAAAATTCTCTAAACCATTATAAATTCCTCAGATCGCGAAAGATCCGATCATCCAGTCGTGCCACCTCTCACCTCCGCTCACCATTACAGAATACACTGCTGAGTCGTGAGTCGTGGTTCGTGGTACCGTGCGAATATCAACAGGATGGTAAACAGCAATAGCATCGCTGAAATCAGCGTGTAAACTTTAAATATGGCGAATAGCGAAGCGCTGTTGAGACGTGTAAAGCGTACGTCCGTACATCCGAACGATGGGCGAAATCAGATTGCATGGACCGGAGCCAAACATGAGATGAATATCTTTATTTAAAAATTCGTCCATGTTCCGGACAACGTACGGCAGCGTTTATGTAGAAAAAAATGTGCAAAAAAACACGTATTTATCGCACGTTGCTTGCCTGAACCATGGCCTATAGCCCATAGCTCTGCTGCCCAAGAGGAGGAGGACTCTCTCTTCTGCTATAAAAAATTTCTTACGTCCATTCCAGTCAATTTTTTACGATCTGACAACTGAAATCGTACAGTTGTGGAGCGATTTCGAAGAAACAAAGTCCACATCCTGCAGAGTCTGAGCAGCCCAATCGATCGAATTCGAATTGAATGGCGAAAATATTTACTATCGTGCGAATAAGGAGGAGGAAAAAAAAACACATTTCATATGTTGGCCAAGAAATACGATATATTTGAGTAAATTTAAATCTCCACTGCTGCCGGCGGCAGCAGCCGGCAAATTACGAGTATTAAGCACGAGGCGACGTTCGCGTTCGCGTTCGTTGGGACTCGACTCGAGTGTGGTTTCATGCTATTTGAACAATTTTAAATCGAAAAAAATTTGGCTCATTACAACACCGACGATTTCATTTTGTATTGTGAATACGTACACACAAAATAGCAACGAAATGACTCACGAGTAATGTGTTTCTATAAATGTCACCGCTTAACCGTAACAGAGCTTAGGTAATGCACGACTTTCCGCATCTTATTTACGATAAATTTTTTAATGGTCGATGATCACGATCGATTTCAAGAATGATTTCTTCGCGAGCTTCTGCGGGCCCAGTGGAGATTTTATGAGCATTTATAAGCATACATTTTCCACCGCATAAGTACCGCATACATTGCAAATAAAATAAATTTTAACGCCCTTTTTAATAGCCTGATTTTATGGCATTTTGTTCAAAAAGAAGCTCGTCGTCTTTAGTTCGAATTTCCGACCACTTTGACGAATAAGACGATGTAAAAAATCATCCGCGATTATATTTCAAATAAAATTTATTTTTATCATTCGTTTTTCGAATGTGTTGGAACGTTGAGGAAAAAAATCTTCATAGACCTACATTCGAGTAAACAAGTCGAAAAAAATGTAGACCATTAGAAAAATAGCCATTTTGACATTCGGACGTGTGTGTTTTTTGTAGAGAAATTTAAAAAAATAGTGAACCACGATTAAACTTAATGAAAGCTACGAAAAGCCATTAAACCAAACTTGGCTTCGATACACTTCCTAATTCATTTTTCAATTTATTTAGACTATGTTGTGTTATTTCTACAAATTACATCATTATATTATAGACTGGGTGAAAATGTGCGAATTTATCGTATTTATGTACTTGGAAATTTTTTTAGATAAAAAAAAGAATACTTCAGAGACATAATAAATTTTTGGTGAAAATTTCGAACCAAACACAGAGTTAAGTTGGTCAAGGAAATAAAATTCGTTGAACTTTAATTAATCGGTTTGTAATCATAGGTTGGCAATGGTTTAGCAAATCAAATTCTAAATAGGACGTCCCAACCTGAAGCATGTGTCAAAAATTTGATGTCAATATCTTGGCTGCGATATTTAGGTTATACAACCAACCGAAAATAAATCATCTCCCACCGAACTACACAACATTTTTATTCACAAACAAAGTAGACGTAATATTAATAGAATGGCATGATAATCTCGTACTTCTCGGCTTTAATTTACCGCTTAGGTGGTTGGCAAAAATGCGAATAAAATGGGGGGTTGGGTGTTGGACTGAAGTGAGCATGGTCGGAGGTATTGGGAAGTTCTGCAATGTGCACTCGTTACGAACTGAATTATTCTTCAATTTCTAAATATTTTTCTTTAAAAGTTTAAAATATCAGCCCGGCAATATAAGGATTTTTCAAAAAATTTATTCACCATCGGGAAGAAATGAAAGAGGGCCGAGAGGGGTGCAGTCTTTATTGGTCGAGGAAAAAAATTTAAAATGAAATTTAAAATATTGCATGATAATTTGGTGCCAATTTTTGCAATATTTTATTGGAAATTTCAATTTAAAAAAAAAAAAAAAATCGAAATTTTTAATTTATTTTTTTAAACGGTTGGAAAAAATTTCTGAAGTGGATTTTTTTATAATTTGAAAAAAATTCTAGAATGTTTCAGCAGTTTTGCGAGCAATTTCACTTTTTTTCTGAGATGATTTTTCAAAAAAAAAAAAAAAAAAAAAAAAATGATGACATTTCTATCAATTTTTTAAAAAACGTCTTATGGAACTTAAAAAAAAATACCCTGCCGCAATTCAGTGTGGGCGCAAGAGTATTAGGTACTTTTGTGTTTCTTTTTTAAAGAAAATTTTCAAAAAATAGAAAAAACAATTTCTTTGTGATTTTTTTTTTAGCTACTTGAACGCAATAACACAAAAATTTGAAATTTTTGCATTTTTATTTTGACATTTTCTCCATCAACGTTTCAACAATTTTTGTGATATTTTAACAATTTTTTTCAACACTCCAATTCAAAACAATTTTTAATTTAAATTCCATAAAATAAAAATCAGAAAATGAAATCAAAAATTTTGGTCCAAAAATAAAAAAATTGAATAAACACCTCCTTAGAAACTTTGAATTTTGAAGACAAAATTTTTTAAATTTTTATTGGAAAAAAAGTAAAAACTGTATTTAGCAGAATAAAAAATTTCTAAATTTTTATCAATGTGAAAAGAATCTCAATTTTTTCAGATAAAAATTCCTTGTACTTGATGGGCAATTTTTTTTCATTTTTTTTAGTACTTAGTAAAAAAAATTTCTACTTTTTTAAGTGAAAAAATGGGTAATTTCTTTCTAAAAAATTTCCTAATTTTTTGGAGTAACAATATTTTTTTCAAATTTTTGTATAAAAAATATCTGAATTTTGTCAGAATAAAATTTCTCATTTTTTGGGATAGAAAACTCTATTTCTTGAAAATATATCAATTTTTTGGAGAAAAAATAGACATTTTGACAATTTTTTTTTTAGATATTTCTAAAATAATTTTTGGAGAAAAAATTTCTGAATTTTTCAGAATCAAAAATTTCCTTTTTTTTGGAATAAACAAAATCTCTGAATTTTTTAAACTAATTTTCTCTTAATAATTTTTTTAGAACAAAAATACTCCTAAATCAATTTGTAAAAAAAAAAATTAAACTAAAAAATCTTTCAATTTTTTTTTAATTTTTTGTAATATTTCTCTGAATTTTGTAAGAATTAAAAATTTTCATTTTTTGGGGATAAAAAAATCTATGAATTTTTTAGAATAAAAAATAGCTTAATTTTTTTTTGGAGGGGGCAGGTAGGTATTCTAACAAATTTTTAGAATACAAATATTTCTAAAATCATTTTTTTTTGGCGAAAAAATTTCTGAATTTTCAGAATAAAAATTTTTTCTTTTTTTGGAATAAACAAAATGTCTGATTTTTTTTTGAACAAAAAATTTCAAGATTTGAAACAAAAAATACCTACTTAATTTTTAAAATAATTTTTTTTTTTGAGAAAAAATATGTTTTTTGATAATTTTTTTAGAACAAAAATACCTCTAAATCAATTTTTTTTAATTCTTAATTTTTTTTAAAGGCAAGAAATTTTTATGTAAATAATAAGACTGTAGTTAAATTCTTAGGTGTGAAACTTTCTTAAAACATTCAGGATCTCGATTTTTTTGGAGCAACAAAATTAGAATTTTGGAGAAAATTTTCTGAATTTATCAGAATAAAAAAGTACCTATCTGAATTTTTTAGGATTTTTTTTCTATTTTCTAGAATTAAAAAAAAAACTGGTACAAAAAATCTGATTTTTTTGGTAAAAAATCTCCATTTTTTGAATACTTTCCATTACTTTTTTTTCTTTGAAAAATAAAATCCCTCCCTTAACTGTTCTGAAAAAGATGTTCCAAATTTTCCTAAAACAAACCAGATCTCAATTTTTTCGCAGTAGAAAAAAGAATATGTGAAAAATTTCTCAATTTTTCAGAAAAAAATATTTAAATATTTTGGGAGCTGAAGCTTTTTAATTCTTGAGAAGAATTAATTTCATTTTTTGTAAATATATTTTTTCTTCAAGGGGAAAAATCTTACATTTTTTATTTAAAAAAAATTTTTTTTAGTAAAAATATTTCTCAAATTTTTGAAGAAGGATCGACGGTCTAAATTTTTCAGACCTTAACTTTTTTTTTGAAATAGATTTTTTTACCCTATTTTCTTATAATTAAAAAAATCTCTGAATTTTCATAGAGAAAAAATACCAACCTACTCTTGTTTTTGGATAAAGAATTTTTGTTTCTTGGGCGAAAAATTATTGTTCTTTGGACAAATTTTTTTTCTTATTTCAAGTAAAAATATTCCTCCTATGCCCAGAAGAAAAAATAATACCTATTTTTTTGAATTTTTTTTTCTCGATTTTCTCCGAGCAGAAAATATTTCTATTTTTTATATAAAAAAAATTGGCAGAAAACTTTCTTAAAATTTTCTCAATATTGTTTTCGAGTTGAATTTTTTTTTCTCGAATAATTTTTGAAGGATTTTATTTTATTACTTAAATTGTACAAAAAATTACACAACTTTTTGAAATAAAAAGGTGTTTTAATTTATTTGAAATAAAATCTCTGAATTTCACGGAATGAAAAATTTTCCGAAGTTCGTTTGGGAAAAAAAAATTGACGAGTAACTTAAGAGAGGAGTGGATCATCAAAGTATTGGAATTTGAAAGACCCACTAGAAAATTCCCAAATGCGACCTTGACGTAGCGACAAAACAACAAAAGTACCCTAACATCGAGAAACTGCCATTAAAACACGATCTTTGAAAAAGTACCTACACCACAAGCAACAACGCAACAAACAAACGATTGGATTTTTTGAACGTTTTAATATGTCATAATCGTCGAACGTGAAATTAGCTATTTCGATTTCATTGCCAATATCATTATTGTTTTATTATTTCATCGTTGCATCAGCGAACCGATGGATGTTTCCACTTATTGCAGATTTTATTAATCACGTGATGCCATTGGTGGGATTTTTATTTCGCTGCTTTTGTTCTTATATTCCTGGCGGATAAACGTGTGGTGCATTTATAAAAGCGCAAAATTGGCAGTAAAATGTCAAGTACGGTAAATACTCGTATGTAGTGTTAATAAGAAGAATATCGCGATGCACGTGATAATCATCCCCTCCTCTCAAAATTTTTGGCAAATTAAGGGAAATTCGAAAAGCTCGTAAGATGTTTTTTTATTTTTAATTTGAAGTATTTTTATATTGTAATTGGTATATAAAAATAGAAAGAATTTCGAGTGATGATTTTCCACACTTGTCAGGGCAGGGGGAGGGGGAGATAAATGAGGCAAATGACTCGAAATTTAAGCTCGATTAAATGGAAGATATTATTTTATGAAAAATCATACCATAAATCTCGATTGAAAGATTTTCTAACGAAAGCTCACTTAACTTTTGAAGATCATCTCCTCCTTGCCCTCGTTCAACCCACCCACGCATCAATCGTCAATATTTCAGCAATTAAATCACTCGTAAGTACTTCGACGTCACACCGCTCATAAGTACAAAGTTGGCTGGTCGATGTTCATTCATCATTTATACCGAAACTTGGTTCTGACCGAAGGAAAAAGAAGGCCGAAGGTCAACGCCGGCATCGTCGGTACGGAGCAGCCGGCGAAAATGCACGTTGGAAAATCTCCGTAGCCTTATCTGTCGCTCTCGCAACGGCAACGATGACGAACGCTGTACAAAAGCTCGACTAAAATTGAAATTTAGTCAAGTTTCCTTTCGGCTTGGGGAGGCCAAAAATGGTCGTGCGTTACTATTGCCTATTTTTAGCCAATGAAGAGGCGTATTACTTACCCGAGTTTGCTGTGTGTGAATTTATATTAGGTTTTGACGCACTAGCCGCAGATTACTAGCGACGGCTACTTGTAGTGTACGATTCGAATCGTTTCTCAGTTTTGTGCATTCGTGCAGTACGGATTGCTCTACAGGTAAAGTGTTTGCGTAAAATATACATCTTTGCAACGAGTTTTCGCGAATTTTTTTTCACGCGTTTTTTCAATCGTGTTAGTGTGAAATTGTGATGCTGGATTTTTTGTGCTGGATTACCCATCCAATCTACGCTGCTCTTCATTTACACATTTGTATTTTTTTATCAACCTAATTTTGTGAATAATTTGCTATTTTGTACACTTTTCGACGAGTAAGTTTTCATATTATTTTTAATTCAAAGTGAATATTGGTGCAGTTCAGTTCAAACGTGATATGGAAATGGTTGTCCCTTCCAGTGATGATAAGTATTATCTTCGATCCCTTCTGTTCTCCAGTTTAAGCTAATTGCAATTCCAATCATATATAGCGAATTGATTATTCATGCTCGATAAAGAAAGGAATCGGTGTAGGTATCGAATGACAGGGGCAGAGGGGCAAAGGGTAAGAGTTGACATTTTTTGTGATCTGCAAATTTAACAAATTGGACTATTTGTAATTGTTTAATTTCCACGATATACTTCATTGAGTTGCAAAATTTCAAATATTTTCCAAGGGGAATAAAAATCCATCTTCTTCTAAAAGTTCTTTGGGAAAAAGGAAAATTAGATGATCTTGAAAAAATGACGAGTGGTCATCGGAAATAGTCGCAATAGTCAAATTAAATTGAAACGAATGCTGCAATCAGCTAGTGTTGTCTCCAGCAATCAACTCCCCTCCACCATGCCCACCCTTCATTGGACCCATTAATGCTAATTTTTTACTATCGAAACTTAATTTTGGTTTTTGCAAACAAGGTAAACAATAACTCCTCATGTTTAACTCTGAATCTGGCTTAAAATTATGGGTCTCGCACTGGAACACATATATTTCAATTGTATTCATGATGACCTTGCATTTTGACCTCATCTTCTTCGTTCTGAGATGAGTTCCACCCCCTTGTTGTCATTTGGAAGCCCTATTAGATAACAAAGCATCAGTGGAAAATTAGGACCAGTTCAATGATCATGAAATTTTCACTGAAAATGATAGAAAAATACTTATCAGACGACCTTGCATTGCTCTTTGCTAAAAATATAGGATGTCATCAGGGCCAAAAATTGATCAGGGCTGGTGATCCGATGAAAATGAATCGAATTTATTCCAATGATACCTTGAGCTAAGTAAAATGTTCGGTGAATTTTTTCTCTTCATAGTTGGACAGAAAGGAGTCAAAAAAGGTGAGAAGAGGAGCAAGGACAGGGAGGGAAGAGGATCAGGAAAAATAAGTATGATCAATATCAAAGCAAACTCTCTTTCTCTATAATCCAAAAAGATGACGATTCGTTTAGTTACTTAAGTTGCAGTTCATAAACATAAGCTAGTCACCCCCTCTTCATGCCCCACCCATCATGATCATGATATCACGAATGAAAAATATGCAGGGTGTCCTTGAAGTGAATGTCCAAAGTTGAGATTTATAAGTAACCAGTAATCATGTATGTATCACTAACAAAAAACATCATGTACGCCAGTTGCCGGTTTAGAATTTGAAGGGGCAGCAGTTAGCAAAATTTCAAAATAATGCATGAAACTGGTTCAACTCTTTGAGGGGAACAAAAAAAGTTATATGGAACATATGCCTATCTTTGAAAATCGGTGTTTGTCGCAAAACCTGACTAATTTTCAATGTTTAGCTCGGTGTTTGTAGTGTCATCTTTTTCAAAAATAGGGAAGTTTTCCTCATAACTTTTTTGCTTCCCTTAAAAAGTTGCACTTGGTTTTTGCATGGTATTGACAGAATGTTGCAAGTTACAACTCAAGTCTCGCTGGTGCTTCTTAAAAAATTGGGAAAGACAATACTTACTTTTGGCAGAAGGATTTCTTGTGGCTATAACTCCTTAAATTTCCAAGATGGAGATTCCAATGTGATTAAAACTTTTGCTGTTTTTTAAAGCTCTTTCAACTTTTTTAATTGCAGGGTTGCCATTTGATTTTGCTGGGAGATCAATTTTTAGAACTCTACGGCACCTTCATTTACAAAAATAGGCACCTGATGTGCATAAAGTGGCTTTAAGTTATAACAAAATCTCAATTTCAGGCATTCTTTTCCGGAATACCCTCTATTATTCATCAAATTGAGGGAGGGGGTAATTGATAGGAAGTGCATTTGATTAGAATTAGATGGATATTCTTATTTTCTAATGTTGTTAACATCACCTCCAAACCTTTTATGCCGAGGGTAAATTTTGAAAAGAAGAAGTTGGTAAGAAGGCTCATAACTCATTCAACAGTAACATCTGGAGACACCTCTAACATCAAAGACAAACTGTTTTTTCATCGTATTCGAAACGGTGTAAAAGTCTCAGAGTAAAAGTAAACGAGAAGACAAATAATTAAAGCACGTGCTAAATAATTGATGTAGTATTGAAATCACTATCAGACTGTTTAGGTATCCTAAAATATACACTTGGCACAGATTCATCTTTGTATTTGGTTCGTTATACTTTATTACTTTTGTCATCGTAGATATAGGGTTACACTTGGGACGTTAAATTAGTGGAATGATAATCATCCCAAAAGAGGGTACTCGGTCTGGCTGGATATTGGTGCCAATTCTGTTGAGGATTTGTCTCCAGAGTTGACGGCATTTCATGAAGTCCTGTAATTGTCTAGAATTTGAGGGGTGAGGGAGGGCGTATCAAAGTGAAAATACATTAAAACTGAGAAATATATATTTAGGGACAATCAGACTTCATTTAAATCTGCACCTTATAATTACCCAAGGTTCATTAGCCTCTCCCCTCATCTCCCCTCCCTGTCTTGATATTTTATTAAATGCAGCAGAAAATTTGTGAGTACAATTAATATTCCTAGAAGTGAATAATAATTCACCAACTAAATCAGCTCATTTTTGTCTAAATTGCTCGGTTGGCAACGTAAACCGGGCATTTGTCATTGGCTGGGGCAAGCGACTACCAAGAATGCACCCGTCCAGCCAAAAAGAAAAGTGTACACTAGCAAATTATTCTACCTAATACAGCCCATAAACTAACCCAACCTCCATTTATTCCGATTAATTCACACCTCAGCTTATATTTAGAGATTAGTAAGAACTAACAAGGCGAAAAAATTGACATCCTGCGGTTTAAAGTGCATTTAAATCAGACACGCTTGCCTCGTAACGCAAATTACAAAAACTTATACCCAAAAGAAAATAGAACATCTGCTAAAAGCTTCTGGACAGTTACCAAATTGGTAAAAACATGACAGAATTATTATACGTGTTTATATTTCTTAAAATAAAACTACTGAATCGCTCTCTAACATACATTTGCACATTTCGCGTTTTAACGTCACAAGTTTACGTTATAGCCGGGGTCTCAATCTCGCTGCTCGACGTTACCATTTTTATGGATTATTTTTCTACATTCCTTTTCTCGTTTTTTTTTCTTACAGAAACATCGTGGAACTGAATAACGTGAAAATTTTCCAATAAGTGTGTGTTTGAAACTCTCAAAGAATGCCTAGACCAGTTAAACAAGAGGGTGACGATCCCGATCCAACCCCTTATTTGTACATATCATTGGAACAGAAACGTATCGATCAAACCAAGCCATACGATGCCAAGAAAGCTTGCTGGGTTCCCGATGAAGCCGAGGGTTTCATACAAGGAGAAATCCAATCTACCAAGGGAGACTTGGTCAATGTCAAATTGCCCGGTGGAGAGGTAATATAGGTTTTTAATTGAAGTTTGGTTTCAAAATTACAAGGGGGTGATTTGAAGTGGGGTCGATACACCAATTGCAGTAATTTAAACAATTTCGTCGATTTACCTTTTGATGATTTACCTGACCCTGACAGATTTCAGTTTTAACAGTTGTCCAATCAAAAATTTGATTTCATAAAGAGGTCTTCCATAAAAAATGAAAACTCCTTGAGGGTCATTAATACAAAATTATGCTCACCTTTGAAATGTATGCCTCGACTGTGCCTTTCATATAATTCATTTTCCGGTGGAGAGGATGCTGATTATCTTCGTTGCTCTGCAGTGACATCTCAGTAACTTGATTTTAATTTGCAACATTATTAATTTTTGCAATTTTCGAGGTGTCACGTCCCTGAAAGAAAATTAAAAGAAGAATATCAATCACTTGACAATCATAAGAGTTTCCCTTCATTGGAAAATCAAGGTTGCCTTCCATAGTCCCCAATCAGGAATCGATATTGTCTCCCCTGAATCCTACAAATTCAGGCTTACTTTCAGAAATTTCGGGGGCATCATGCTTACAGCAATTCTGACAGAACAGGCATTTTTCCTCATCATAAGAACTTGGAAGGAAATGATTAAATTTTGTCTTCCATGATCCCTATAACAGAGGAAACCCTCCAATCAGGAAAATTTGAAGGAGATGGTCAATTTTTTTCAAATGTTGTCTTATGTAACCTCTACAATTGAGTTTGGGTTTCTCTCAGAAATTTTCAGTGCATCATGCTCACAAAATTTTTTAAGAACAAATCAAAAACATTTGGAAGAAAATTATCAACATTTTCCTGAAATGTTGGCTTCTTTGATCCACATAACAGAGGAAGCCATCCTATCAGGAAAAGTTGAAGTTGATAGTTAATTACTTTTAAATATTGTCTTGCCAGATCCCTACAATTGAGCCAGGGTTTCTTTCAGACATTTTCAGAGCATCATGCTCACAAAATGTTGACAGGACAAAAATTTTTCCTGATCAGAAACATTTGCTAGAAAATCATTCATATTTCTTCAAAATGTTGTGTCCCCTCATTCCTGCAGTCAAGCAGATTCCTCCTCAGTACTTTTTTAAAGCATCATGCTGGCAAAACTTTCGACAGAACAAGAATTCTTCCTCATCCTCTCTGACCCCTACACTCAAGTCAGATTTTCCCCCAATGAAAATTCTGACAGAACATGAGTTTCTCCATATCAGACAAACTTAAGGAAAATCATAAATGCCTTTTCAAGAAAATGTTGACCTTCCTGGTTTCAACTGTAAAATCAGGGTTCTCCAAAGAAATTTTTGAAGCATCACGTGAGCTAAGTTGAATTTTGACAGAATAAGATTCCCTCCATCAGTCCCTAGAAATTTTTGAAACACGTGATTCCAAATTTTTAACAAACGTCAAAAATTCTTCAATCGACGACAATTGGAAAATCTATCCTTTTATTATTTATAAGAAATCGTGGATAGTGAATGTACCAAAAGCTCATAATTACGATTACCTGTGACGTAAATATTTGAAAACTGGGAATACCCGAATTTATATGCAATTCACGCATATAAATCGGGTATCAAATTGAACGGACCACACACTACATGTAAAAATGCTGTTATATGAGCAGGAGAAAACAATGAAGAAAGAGAATGTCTTCCCAGTCAACCCTCCGAAATTCGAAAAAGTCGAAGATATGGCCGATTTAACATATTTAAACGACGCATCCGTTTTACATAATTTGAAAGAACGTTATTACGCTAAACTAATCTACGTAAGTTGTATTTTTATAATATCACTAACACTTATATGTACTGTAGGTGAAAGACTTCAAGAAAGAGCAGGTGGGACAAGTAAACCCGCCCAAATTTGAAAAATGCGAGGATATGTCAAATTTGACGTACTTAAACGATGCCTCTGTACTTTATAATTTGAAAGAAAGATATTACGCTAAGCTCATCTACGTAAGTGAGAAATTTTATAGTGTGCCAATCCCGGATATGGCCTGTTTGCTTGCTGCCTGCATTTTATAGCTGATTCGTGAAACCATACCTATCTTCATAAATGTGGCCAAAAGTAGTACCACAGCCACAGATCAGTTATTACGATTATTAAAACGTTGGAAAAAAATACCACCGCGACAATTTTTCTTTTCACTGGCACCGAAAACTGGGCCAGAGCGTATTTTTTAAACCATCTCGGCCTTGAATTTGCATAACAGTTCATGGCGCCTTTCGCGTTTAAATTTAGAACACAATTACCTCATAGTTGTCATAGGTACTTGTATCTGTGATACTTTGAAGTAACATATTGTTCTAAAATATGGTCAAGCGGTTGAGTATTTTTTTGAACGTTTTTTACCATTTTTCCATTTTCTAGTTTGTTACAATACCAGTTATTGTATCAGGTCAAATACTCAACCTGATGGATTTTTTTGCGTGCATTTTTACCTTTTTTTTGTTTTTTGCTCCTTTATTCCTTTGATTTTATTTGAATGAAAATTCTTCATAGAATGTATCAGGCCGACAGACACAACCTGATACCGATACCTATAAGAATTGTAGTGTAGACGATACTAAATTAAGACACCTGTGACGTCCTAATTTGGGCGTCATCGGAATCAAATTTTAGTACGTTTACAGTAGTACAGTAGTTTTTGCCTATAGTTTTCTTTAGAAGTTTTCAGATTGAGTAGTTTGCGATTTTTTTTATAAGTACATTTTTCAGTTTGAAAAATAGAATATTTTTTTATGGCTTTTCTATCCGAAAAATCAAGTCTTTCTGACAGTACTTGGTTATTTAAGTTTTAGCGAGTAGATTTTTATAGAGTAGCTTGTATATATATGCCTATAACTAGTATATAGAATTATTTTAAGATAAATTACATGCGGAGACGAAACTTGACAGTTTTCCCAACCTTTTTTTTTTTTAAATCCTCAAAAATCAGTGTATCGAAAAATTTTCAAACTTTCAAAAAGTTGACAAATTTTCAAAATATGATCAATTTTTAAGATGAACTTCTGGACTTGAATATGTTTTAGAAGAGAATAAACCACTTCCTCTCAACACATAGTTTCGTTTCTGATTTATCCAGTGATGCGCAAGGCAGGTATTGCATTAGTGAATGAGATACCTATGCATTTGTTTTTACTAAATACGTATAATTCCTTGCAATTTCTTTATTCAGAAAAAATCAACATTTAAAAAACGGTAGACGAAACATTTTTTGATACAAGAAATCCACTTTAAAAAAATAAGCTAAAAATTAATTTTCAGCAAATCTCACTTAAAAAATTCCAAATTCCAAACCTCTCCAAAAATATTGAAAATTTTACAAAACAAAATTCTCCCCAATATTTTTTAGATAAAAATTCATAAACACTTTCGAAAAAATTGGAGAAATATTCTAAGGTTACAAAAAAATCTTGGTAATAAATTTGTAGAAAGTAAATTTGTTGAAAAGTTTTCTGAAAAAAATCTAAAACCCTACAAAATAAAATAAAATTACAAAAAATCCATTGGTTTTCTTCAATTTTAAAATTTTTATAATCAAATATATTTTTTTCAATTCATAACAAAACGTATTAGAAAAATTCAAAATTCTTTCAAAAGATATTCCTTGGGGCGGAAATTTTTTCACAACTTAATAAAAAACAGAAGCATTTGAAAAAAATGTAGAAACATTTTTTTAAATTTAAAAAAAAAAAACTTTTTGATGAAAAAACTGCAAAACATAAACTTTTTGAAGGGTTTACAAAAAAAAAAAAAAAATCAATAGCTTCATAAAAAATGAAAAATGCTTTTGGTACAATAAATTCTCTTGGCGAGAAATTCGCGAAAAAGAAATTTTTTGAAAAGTTTCCAGCCAAAAAATCAAAAACCCTATGTAAATTTTTTAAAAATTGAAAATTTTTATACAAATTATTCATTTTTTTAATTTGGAAAATTAACTATATCAAAAATTTTTTAAGCAAAATATTTTTTGTAAAAAAGTTTTTCAATTTTTTTTGAGAAAAATTCAAAAATTCTTTCAAAAAATAATTATAAAATATTTTTTATTTATAGAATCCAGCAAAAAATATCCTCTTGAAAAAAAATTAAAAATAACAATTTTTTAGAAAAAATATCAAAGCTTTATCAAAAAAATTTGAACATATTTTTAAAACAATTCCCGTAAAAATATTAAAGAAAAATAAAAATATTTTAAAAGCTGTATCAAAAAAGGTTTAATGCATAATTTTCTTGAAAAAAATTTCCAAAGAAAATTCAAAAAAAATTTCAAAAAATTCTAAAAAAATATTTTTTACTTGTAGTAAGTACAAAAAATTATTTCAAGAAGAAATTTTCAGAAATATTTTTTACGAAAAGTTCGAAAAAAAATTGATAGGTATTTTTTTGAAAATAAATAAAATAAAAAATCAATCATTATACCAACGTGGCTTATATCGTGAGAAATTTCAAGTCAACAAATTAATCGCGAGAAAATACAAATGAGTGTTTCGAAATTTGGTCAAAAAAAGTCAAAAGAAATTATATTATTTATCACAGAAAAATATGTTTTTTGCTTCATGAAAAAGACCAAAGAAAAATAGATTTTATCCCTTTTTTATCATGAAAAAGAATTGAAAAAATTTTCGCAGTCAGTTATTTTTTATAAAAGGGAAAAAATCTCATTTTCTACCTCATCACTGGATTCATCTACGTATCTTTCTTTTTTTGTTTTTTCAACCCCTACATTGGATTCCTACTTGGTCGAGATTAGCAATTTGTAGAAAAATTGCTCCAAGTGGGATCCTCTGACTTTGGAAACTCAATAAAGAAGACGTATTCTTTTGAAATTTTCTATTTTTGTAAAAAAAAAAAATGGAAATATTGCACGAAATTATCAAAAGTTCTGTTTTTTCTCTTATTTAGACTTACTCCGGATTGTTTTGCGTTGCTATCAATCCTTACAAGAGATTCCCTGTATATACCACCCGTTGTGCTAAATTATACAGAGGCAAGAGGCGTAATGAAGTTCCTCCTCACGTATTCGCCATTTCTGATGGTGCCTACGTCAACATGCTTACAAGTAATTTGATCAAAACACTTCAAATCTAGTCGTACATAGTACTTTAAAAATAATCACCAATTGCTAATCATATTTTTCATCATTTCTCGTACCTGTAAATTCACCCAACAGACAAAGAAAATCAATCTATGTTGATTACGTAAGTATCTTTTGCCTCTTTCACTCTTGTGTACAAGAAAGTACACCAACACACGAATTGAAATATAATCTATTTTTCAACCCTTAGTGGTGAGTCTGGTGCCGGTAAAACTGAAAACACGAAAAAGGTAATTGCCTACTTCGCCACCGTTGGTGCCAGCACCAAGAAAGAAGAAGCTCCTGCTTCTGAAAAGAAAGGTACCTTGGAAGATCAAGTAGTACAAACTAACCCTGTGCTTGAAGCCTTCGGTAACGCCAAGACCGTCCGTAACGACAACTCTTCTCGTTTCGTAAGTCTTCAAATCTTTCCCATACTCACAATTCCATCATTGGTGATTTTTTTTTTTTAATTTCACGTAAATGTTTAGGGTAAATTCATCAGAATTCATTTCGGACCCTCTGGAAAATTGGCTGGAGCTGATATCGAAACTTGTAAGTATTTCTCAATTTGAGTCGAAGGGGGGGGGGGAATGAGACCAAATCCAGGGGCACTTTTATAATATCGAATTAATGCTTCGTACAGATCTATTGGAAAAAGCTCGTGTCATCTCGCAACAAACTTTGGAACGTTCCTACCACATTTTCTACCAAATTATGTCTGGCTCAGTACCCGGAGTAAAAGGTATGTACAACTTGGACTCATTCACTAAACCGTAATTCGACCTAGTTAGTTTTACTCTTGATAGAAACTTATACAAAATGAGAAATTTTAAAAGAGGATAATGAATTAATGATTGGTTATTGTCTTCGATATAGAGATGTGTTTGCTCAGTGATAATATTCATGATTACCACTTCATTGCTCAAGGAAAAACTACTATCGCTAATGTAGACGATGGAGAGGAATTTCAGCTTACCGATGTAAGCTTTTTTTTTTGTTGAAGAATTGAGAGAGTATAGAAAAATTTTAGTTGTTTTTTTTTGGTGCTTTGTAGATGAAAGAGAGTGTGGTTTAGCTTCGTTATCTTATGATGGATTACACGTTCTAGGAACCTTTGACGTTTCCTTGTATAAATGTATCTGTATTTTTGAACCAGACATTAGAACCCCTTACCTACCTACATTAACATGACCTCACTGTATACTTAGACCTAGCTAGACCTTTTTATACAACAATCACTTGAGTACCGAGTGAATAGCAAACATTGAAAGACAAGTTTACAAGACAGACTTGAATGATATGAAATATTAGATGTAACTATTTTCGTAAGGTTTGCACCTTGTATGGAGATTTTGATTTTTGATTTTTTCCAACATTTTTTCTTACCTTTTTTGAAACCCATTTTGTATTTTGGAATATTATACCTACATAAAGTAGAGCTAGATATTGACCCAATTTGCCATAGGTTCGCTCCTCAGACCGAGCGAATTCTATCGTAGGTACTAACTGTTTCTTGTTACCTTCTAACATTTTACAGAGATGTGTTTATTATCAAATAACGTCAAAGATTATCATTTCGTAAGTCAAGGAAAAACCACAATCCCCAATTTAGATGACGGAGAAGAATTTAGAATTACAGACGTAAGTTTTGTTGCAGAGATGTTTTTCTATCTTTTCTCTTACTAGAGGGAGCTTACTCACCGCTTTAAAGAGAACACCTTATCACATCAGCGCTGTGTACTACACACGTTACATATTTTCTAAACTCGACAGTTATTAAAAAATTTGCGTTTATTCTCCAGCATCGATACAGCGTTTCATCTTTTTTAATGTCTGGCTGTCCTAAAAATCGAGCGAGCGTTTAAAATAGAAAAAGCCAGCAATCCTGTAATCTTGACATATTGCCAACGTTTACTCTGTAACTGATTCCGCGCTTTATACTTTTTGGCACTTTCATTTGATCGTGTTCAAAACGTCATGGAATTCGTCGAATTCCAATCAGACAACCATATTTTTCGAAACGATATTTTTTACGTCAATTTTTCATACGAGAGAAATTTTTACTTTGTATTTTGCCACCTTTTTTTGCATTTTGTTAACATTTTTTTTACGGTGCAATTTTTTGTTTTCTGGTGCAAAAAGTCGAAGAGAAATCAAGTCTATAGTCTTTTGTCCCGTTTCTGTATTCTTTTTTTTTTCTTTAACCTCACCTACATCTGTATTATTCCATAGAAATGACACTTTTGAGTAATAGAGTCAGCGATTATCCTTCCATTAGTCAGGGAACAACCAGAATACCTGGCGTGAACGATTCAGAAGGATTTATGATTACAGATGTAAGTCGAAATTGTTTTTGAATTTTTTACAAGCCAATTTTTTTCTTCTTGTTTCGATCATCAAAATGTATCCAAAAATCAAAATCGAATTTTGCTGGAATCGTTTGTTAGGGCGGTGCTTGAAACTAAAACAAGAAGTGTGATTTTAAGTGTTTTTAATTTTTGTACCGCTTCAGTGTCACCAATGTCGCGTAAAACAAATTAATTTCTGGACTTGAGCGAAGGAAAATAATATTTTTGTAATTTTATTAATTGGAACGCTGTTTGAACTAAATATTGGCATCACGTCACTTTTTCATGCATGTCAATTGTTGAGTATTGCCTTAAAAATTTCAACATATCTACAATGTGTGCCACAATTTTTCATCTGTTATGAAGGAGTGACCCATACGGCACAAAAGTATCGAGTTATCGACTCCAACATTCGAAGGGGCAAAGATATCCATCAAAAAATTTATTTCTTTGGCATTGAGATTCGCAGTATCAGTGCGGCCAACTTGAAGTGCTCAGTGCAATCAAAAAAACCTCTCAACATCACTTTTGTGGACGATGTCACAAGTCACAAGTCGAATAAACCCTTTAAAAATGAGAAAATTCAAAAATTTCAAAAACCATACATCAATGATTTTTTATGGAAAGGGGGGTGAACTTGGCACCATAAAAAATTCAGTTAGGGGAAAAATAAAAAATAAGGAATTGTTTTCTCATAAAATGGAAAAACTTTGGGGGTAGAACATTATCCAAAAATGCAAAATATAAGCTATCCTACTATAGCCCATGATATCGTGTTTTTTCATGTTCCACCCCCCCCCCCCCCGTTTCATGGGTCCTTAATAACTCTAGGATAAAAACTCTGGTATCTTTGAAAACTGCATGAAATATCGAATCTTTTTTACTTGGACCATTTTTTAGTTGTAAAATTACTGTAGCCATGATACGCGTTTGATTTTGTGTCATGGAAAAATGAATTTTCAAATTTCAAGTTTGGGAAGCCCTAGAAAGGTGAAAATGGCTATGATATGGAAAATCGCTCAAAGGTATATCAAGAGTGATCTTATACGAGCTATTTGAGACCAGAACCATAACTCTACTCCCTCTTGGTCCAGAATTATAAGCCAAAACAGATGGGAAAGTAAGTGCCCAAGTTTGACATCTTTGGCAACCCCTGAATCGGTTTTGCAAATCGATCTCAAAAATGTGATGGTAGTTTCGGGATTGGGAAAAAATCTTCTTCCGATGGAATATCGCAAAAATAGTGTATCTTTCCAGGTCCACTCTTTTTGAAATTTCGGCGTTGGATCCCGTACTAAATATTCTTTGAAAATAAATTTTTCCAAAATTGATAAAAATAGATTTTTTCAATTGAAATATCCAAACTAACTTTTTATTTGCATGATTGGACCTGTAAAGATTTTTCAGCTCACCCATGATTGCCTTTTCTTTTCCTAACATCTTTTTGACCTAGGTACAGATTGGTTTTTAAATCATTCTCTACAAGTTCTGGTTGAGAAGAGCAAGGAGGTTGATCGATTCATAAAAATGTTGGAAATTTTTTAATGACTTTGAAGTTGTGAGTAAACCAACTACGATGATTCTAGACTTCGGTAGACCAGATTTCCTACTTTTTATCAGATTGTATTACAAGAGAGATCTACAATATTTAAGAAGAGTGCGATTCGCAAATTCCAGTTTAAAGAAAGAGGATCCCAAAAAACTATCGAGATTCGAGAGTTCATACATTAATGAATTTTTTCACAAAAGCAATAATAATTACAAAGCTTTTTTAGATTAATGTAATTATTTATTTAATGGCTCGATAAACACGCTTATTTTTATATAGTTTACGCGATAGTGGCGCAATTTAACACACCGTAATGCTTATTTAATTAATCGCTTTAGAAATGTGTATGCTTGGAAACGATATATACGAGTATACGAATGTATCTCAAGGAAAAATTACCATTCCTGGTGTCGATGACGCTGAAGAATTCAGACTGACTGATGTAAGTCCGATAGATTTAAAAATACTCAGTTGAATTGACCGGTAAATGTATTCTGGTTAGAATTATTTAATTCTCAAATCGGTAACCATTTTGAAAAATCCAGCAAGGAGCGGGTGTGGGTTGGAAATTTTACGTTAATTCAGAATAATTCTAACCAACATAATGTGATAAGTAGTGCACCTAGTATAATGAATAATAAATTGAATATTATTTTTATTCTAACGTTTCATTTTTTTACCACAATAGCAAGCCTTTGACGTCTTGGGTTTCACCAAAGAAGAAAAGAATGACATTTACAAGATCACTGCCGCTGTTATGCACATGGGTTGCATGAAATTCAAACAACGTGGACGTGAAGAACAAGCCGAAGCTGACGGAACTGAGGTCATTCAACGTTCCAATCATAATAATTTCATTTGTTCAGCATGTTCACCTATTTGAGAGAAGTTCTAATTTGAAAATTCTCTCCAACAGGAAGGTTCCCGAGTAGCCAAATTGTTAGGTGTCGATACCGATGATCTCTACAAAAACTTGTTGAAACCAAGAATCAAAGTCGGTACCGAATTCGTAACCCAAGGAAGAAATAAGGATCAAGTATGGCTGAATTTTTTAACATTCTAGGACACGACGAAGCATGGCTGGCAACTTAGCAGTAGTTCGGGTGCTTGAAATAGACCCAAAATAGTCAAATGGGCTACAACAATTTGAAAACACTTAATCTATTAGAATCTCTGGGTTTTTTTTAGAAAAAAAATCCTTCAAATTATTTGGAAAAAAAAGAATTCTCTAGGAATAGAAAAAATTGCTCTATTAATTTACCTAATGTTTAAAAAATGGAAGGTTTCAATTTTTGGGACAAAACAACTTCAATACCTATAAATTTGGTCTCAAATTTTTTGAATTTAACGTTTTTCTTTTTTTTTCGAGTAAAAATTCTGAGTTTTCTTGAAATAAAAGATACCTAATTCCGTATCTTAATTTTTCGGAGTCAGTGTGAAAAATATGCCGTTTTTTTTTTGAGTAAAAAAATATGCAAAAATATCTTCAAATTTTTGGGGAGAAAAAAGCCTTTTCAATTTTTTCATAGTGAAATTGCCCAATTTTTAAAATAAAAAATTTCCTACTCTTTGGAGTAAAAAAAACTTTCAATTTTTTCAAGAAAGAAAAGTTTCTCAATTTTTTTTAGAGTGAAGCATTTTTTTTTTCAAGTCAAAAAATTTCCTAATTTAGCGCCTGAAAAAGGTAAAAAGTACTTTACATTTTTTAAAAGAAAAATATCTATTTTTTAGAAGAATGCTATTTTTAAAATACTTAGAGAAAAAAAATTATTTTTTTTGGGGGGGGGGGATTTCAGTTGTTGACTAGAATTTTTTTGAATTTTTTTTTGAACATTTTCGGAGATGGATCTCAATTTTTTGTAGAGAAAAATTTTCAATTTTTTGGGGAAGGATCTCCTACATATTTTTTTGAATGAAATTTCTTATTTTATTTTATTTTTTTTTTTTTAGTGAAATATGTCAATTATTTGGAAAAGAAAATGTTTTCCTATAGGTATTTTTTGCCTGGAGAGGAAAATTCTTCAGTTTTTGGGAATAGAAAAAACATCCTATGTTTTGAAGAAAAAAATTATTTAATTTTCCTTTTGTACTTGAATTTATTATTTGTTGGGTGAGGGTTTTTTGCGTTTTTTTTGTTTTGTTTTTTTTGTGAAATTTTTCAATTTTTCGGAACAGAAACACTTCTCCATTTTTTCGGTGCAAAAATATTTTAAAAATTGTTGAGATACAAAAATATTTGATTTTTTTGAAGAAAAGAATCTTTTCGTTTTTTTGAATGGAATTTCTCAATTTTTTGCAACAGAAAATTTCTCCATTTTTTGGGATAGAAAATTATTTCACTTTTAGGAGAAGAAAAATTTCAAAAAGGGAGGGTATTTTCAATTTTTTTGAAGGATAAAAATTTTTTAATTTCATTTTTTAATACAATTCCTTAATTTTTTTGGAATAAAAAAATCCTTACTTAATTTTTTGGAAATTTTTGAGAGGAGAGAATATATATTTTTTTTTTTTCAGTAAGTAAAATTTCTGTTTTTCGGAGTAGAAAATTTTTCAATTTTTTGAGAGAGCAAAAATTTAAAAAAAAAAAAATGGAAAAATTCAAAGAAAATGTTTTAGATAAAATATTATCTTTTCATTTTTTTGCTTAAAATTTCTCAACTTTTTAGAATATAGAAAATTTACTCAATTTTCTTAGAGTAGAAGTTTTCATTTTTTTTAATAGTCCTACAAAAATTTGTATTTTTTGTAGAACTTTTTGAAGAAAAAATTTGGGCCAAAAAATCTTATTTTTTGAGTAAAATTTCTTAATTTTTAGAAACAGATTTTTTTTTTCATTTTCTCAGAGTACCTAGGTAGGAATTTTTAAAAGAAAAATGAAATGACAAAAAAATTACATTTTTTTTAGTAAAGTTTCGCAATTTTTAGTTTTTTCTATTTTATTTATTTTTTTTTTTTGGGGGGGGGGGAGTAGCAAATTCCTCGATTTTTTAGAAAAGAAAAATTTCTTCATTTTTTGAGGGTAGATTTTTTTTAACAACTAAAAAAACTCTTGATTTTCTAAATTTAAAAAAAAATGATTTTTTGGAATGAAAACTTTCTTAGTTTTTTTGGGAGTAAATTTAAAAAAAAAATTCAAACAGAGAATTTCTCACTTTTTGGCGAGAAAAAATCTCATTTTAAAAAAATAAAAAAGGTTCTCACATTCAAAAATTAATTTTGAAAATTTTCAACCCAACAACTCTTTAAAAAAAAAAATTGATCTGCATCTTAGAAAATTCGCAAGTTGCCAACCCTGTGATGGAGAGATGGAAATAAGAGATGTGAATATACCTTAATGTGAAATGATTTTGTGCAGGTATCTTACTCCGTTGGTGCCATGTCAAAGGCCATGTTTGACAGGCTCTTCAAATTCTTAGTAAAGAAATGTAACGAAACCTTGGATACCAAACAAAAACGTCAATCTTTCATTGGTGTACTGGATATTGCTGGTTTCGAAATCTTCGACGTAAGTTTCGTTTTAGCTTCAACTCCCCCCGTTCCCCTAAAATATAAATATTATTAGGTAATATTCGACATAGGTACATCAATAATTTCCCCTGATTATCCCTTATTCATTTGCAGCAAATTTGAATAGGTATCTACGAATATTTAATTATTAAGTATAGCTGAATCGGTCTTAAAAACCCTTTACGTAGACCATCCTTCCAATCAAAATTTAATACCATTTTCTACTTATATTATGAAACAGTTCAACGGTTTCGAACAACTTTGTATCAACTTTACTAATGAAAAATTACAACAATTCTTTAACCATCACATGTTCGTGCTGGAACAAGAAGAATACAAGAAAGAGGGTATTAATTGGGCTTTCATCGATTTCGGAATGGATTTATTAGCTTGTATCGAACTTATAGAAAAGGTATCAAAAACGTGATGGAAAAAAGTCATACGTTTGTACATATACCATCAAACCATTTGTAAAAAGACCCCATTTTCCGACCGTTTGGCCCGTTTGTGTAGTAGTCGCGAATTTCCACCAATACCTTTATCTACCTGTAGCTGAACCCTTAGTTGAACCTGACATCCTAATAATCCTATTTATATACACACTAACAGTACAACGGATTTGAACAATTGTGTATCAACTTCACAAATGAAAAATTGCAACAATTCTTCAACCACCACATGTTCGTACTCGAACAAGAAGAATACACTAGAGAAGGAATTGAATGGGCCTTTATTGATTTCGGAATGGACTTAGCCGCTTGTATCGAATTGATTGAGAAGGTATCATTTAGGGCTGATGAGAGAGTCAGCATTGAGTGACTGGACTCATGCTTTTGGATGCGACCGACTATCAAAATCTTGGAACAGAAGATGTCGTCTCGCATGCTTTCTTAACAATGTTGCAATTTTTTCATGTGCCCATTTCGTCGCCTTATATATTTATTCATTACGCCATCATAGGTGTTATTTTGTGTTGTATTTTTTTTTTTTTTGAGTTTTTTTTTTGGCCCCAAAAACCATTCTCTCGCTGTATACAAGACATACATGTGGGGAGGTGGTACACGTGTTGTTTGTTTCATTTTCACTGTAAACTGTCTGTTGTATCGACAGTTAAACGGCTTTGAACAGTTGTGCATCAATTTTACCAATGAAAAGCTGCAACAGTTCTTCAACCATCATATGTTCGTTTTAGAACAAGAAGAGTATCAAAGGGAAGGAATCGAGTGGACTTTTATCGATTTCGGAATGGATTTACAAATGTGTATAGATCTCATTGAAAAGGTAGGTATTGTATGCGGAGGTTTAATTCGATCAGATTCGAAATGCCATGGTATGTATTTTAAATCGTGGTATTGCGAAATAATGTCCTAATTCGAATATTTAAAAAACTGAAGACCATTTTAAAATAAGGATCCAAATAATAGGACCATAATTTTGATATAGAACATTCTGAACTTATTTTTAATTTCATTTTTAATTATTCTCTGAGATCGAAATCACAAAAAAAAATTAGGTCAAAATTCAAGTTTCCAATAATTTATTTTGAAGTTTTTTTTTTTTTTTTTTTTTACCTACAAAGATCGTTCAGACTTTAGAGGAGAAAAAAAATCGCACAAAAATCAATTATTATGGGATAGTTAGAGAGCCCTCTGGCTAAAAAAAAATCTAAAAAGTTCTGAACAGTGGAAAATACCCAAGAAAAGTGAAACTATTTATTTGGACATTTTTTGCACATATAACGACCCTCCACAGAGCGATTTGAAGTATGAGAAAAATTCCAAAACACCACCCTCGAGGCTCGAGTATTCGGTATAGGCCAAATTTGAAAAGTTCTGAGAAATGACATTTTACCTCATAACCCACAATTCGAAAAAATCGCTCAACCGTTTAATTATTACCGAGACATATTGGAAACCGTAAACAATTATTCCAAATTCCATCAAAGGTCAATTGACCCCCCCCCTCCCCCCACTACTCACATCGTAGGGCCTTTACAAAAAAATATTTTTGAGCTAACTTTTCTAAAAAAAAATTGAAGCTGAACTGAAAAAAAATTTCTAATAGAATCTTGAAAATATTTTCTAAAACAAAATCTTTAAAAGTTTATTGTCGAATAATATAAAACTTTTTTGTCACATATTTGCGATGTTTGATTTGAACGAAATTTTGAAAAAATTTATTGATGAATGAACGTATTTTGTAAAAACTTTCTTTAAGCGAAATTGTTCTTTAAAAAAAATCACAATTTTGAAATTTTTTTATTAAAATAGAAACGAAATAAAATTGATTAAAACAAAGTTAGTTTTCAAAAATATTAATTAAAATAGGTACAGGTAGGTAATGTTCTGAAAAAATTGATGAAGATAAGTAAAATTTTGGAGGAATTTGATAAAAATTATAAATTAATTATAGTTTTTGAAAAATACCGATCAGGATTGAAATTTTATTATAATTTAATTTTTTAAAAAGTTGAAAAAAGATAGAATTTTGGAATACGTCGAATAAAAATAGAATACCTAAAATATCTGAAAAAGTTCACTTATTTAATAATGAAATTTTTGGGGGAAATTGATCATAGAAAATTTAAAAAAAAATTGACGAATGTAAGATTAGAGGAGAATTTGATTAAGATAATACTTCGGAAAAATTTGATTAAAGTAAAATTGAATTAAAGAAATGAGTGAATAAAAAAAACTATAAAAATTAATTGGAAAAATAAAATTTAAAAAAATGGTATTTTTTGAAAAAATCTATCAAATTTTAAAAAAGCAAAACATCTTAAAAAAATTATTTGAAAAATTTTGAAAAAATTTAATTATGATGAAGGTTTGGAAAAAATTTAATTTTGTCAAAAAAATATATTACAGAAAAATTTGGAAAATGAAATATTGGAAAACCCTGATTTTAAAAAAATCATGAAAAAATTAGGTAATCTGAGATAAAATTTTGGGAATAATTTATTTAAGACTGAAAAAGTATTATCTATATCTGTCATAGTGAAAAATTCAATTCATAAAAAAAAATTATAAAGGTAAATTTTTGGAAGAATTTGATTTAAATGAATCATTAGAAAAATATAATTGTAAGATAGAATTTTTGGTAAATTTTATTAAAATAAATTATTGAAAAAAATTTATTATTAAGAAAATCCTGGATAATTAAATAATTCGATTAAAACAAATACATTTTGAAAAAATTTACTATAAAGAAAAATTGGATTGAAATTATTTTTTTTCAAACTCGAATGCAATAAACCTTGAAAAAAAATGATAACTTAGCATAAAGTTCTAAAAAAATTATTTATAAAAAAATTTGACCAAAATTAATTTTTTCAAAAAAGACAAAAATAATTTTTTGGGAAAAAGTTGGTTGAAAATAAAATTTTTATTAAAAATTGTACCTACCTATTCAATTTCAATTTTGAAAAATTTGATTCAATAAATTCCTGGAAAAATTTAACTAAGATAAAATTATGGACAAATTCAATTGAAACGATTTTTTTTAATCTGATTGAAACGGATTTTTTTAAAAACTGGTAAAATGAAGTTTGGGAAAAATTCCATTGAAAATTATTTTTGGAAAAGTAAAAATTAAAATTAAATAATTTTTTTAATCTAGGTAAAATTTAATTAAAATAAAAATTGAAAAAATGTGATGAAAATTCAATAGCTAATAAAAAAAAATTATGAAGATGGTGTTTCAAAAAAATTTGATTGTACGAAAATTACATAAAAATATGATTGATGTTAATTTTTGAAAAATTAAAACGAAACAATTTTTTTTTTAAATTGTTCAAGGTACATTTTTGAGAAAATTCAACTATAAAGGCGAATTTTGAAAAACTTTAATTTGTAAAATCAAATTTTGATAAATTTTATTGCAATTTTAATAAAATCTAATTGAAGTTCAACTTAAAAAAAATTGATTGAAATGAAATTATTTAAAATATGATGAAAATAAAATTTTGGAAAATGTTAATAAAAATTAAAACTTGAAAAAATCTGGGGAAAAAATTCCCAAGGTGAGACCGAAGACCGAAAAGTTGCCTATCAACTCTTTGCAAGCACACACAAATCATTTATCTACTAATTTCTCGGAACAAAGTCCAACAAAAAATTATCTATAATTACGCCCATAATGTTACGATAGGCAACTTTTCAAGCGTGAAGTCCCTTCGTTACTTTCTCAGTTTTTTTTTTTCAACTTCCATGTTCTGAGAAAAATCCCAAAATAAAAAGGTAAGTAAATGCTTGAAGCTCATATTTAATGCATTTATGGATCATTAACCAACAACAAAATAGCATATTTTATCATTTTTTCATGAAATTCTACAAACATTTGATTTGAAAAAAAAATAAGATAATTTTGGCTTGTATGAGTAAAAAATAAATAATACACATACCAACTTGAATTTTTCACGATTTAATCAAAATTACATCAAATTTTGACAATAAGTAATTCAAATGTTTGTAACAATTTTCATTAAAAAAAAAATGAATTTTCAGTTCAAAATGAATTTTTGAATTGGAAAAACACCAATATTGGGATAAGCCTTCGCGATAACATTCTAATACTCGAATTTTGTACAAAACAGCCCATGGGTATCCTCTCCATCCTTGAAGAAGAATCTATGTTCCCTAAAGCTACCGACAAAACATTCGAAGAAAAATTAATGAACAACCACTTGGGCAAATCACCCAACTTCCAAAAACCCAGACCACCCAAGCCAGGTGTACCATCCGGTCACTTCGCCATTAGTCACTACGCTGGTGTTGTAAGTATTCCCCCTGTGGTCCCCTTGTACATTTTCACTCATTTTAGAAGCGAATTTTCAATTACCTATTTTTTAAATCTTTCATAGGTATCTTACAACATTACTGGATGGTTAGAAAAGAACAAAGATCCATTGAACGACAGTGTCGTCGATCAATTCAAAAAGGGTACCAACAAACTCTTGATCGAAATCTTCGCCGATTGCGCTGGCCAATCTGGTAGTGCTGCTGATGCCAAAGGTAATATAATTATCTTTATATATATTTTATACGTCTCCTGGATGTACACATATTTTTTTCAAATGGAGGAATATTCAAACAGCAAGGACCTTCGACGATATTTTTTTTACATCTTTGGATGAATTATGGATTTATTTTCAAAAATGAATCATACAGAACGAAATTCGGTGTTGATTTTTTAATTTTTAATTTTTTTTTGACACCAGGAAATTTGAAAATATGAAAAATTTTGCATTTATATTTAACATATGTTCGTTTTAAAATTTACGCAGGTGGTAAACGTACGAAAGGTTCATCATTCTTAACCGTCTCTACATTATACAGGGTAAAGATCCCTTCTAGTATGATCGGCTATTTTTTCACAGGCTAAAATGCTGCATATTACGCTAGTAAATCGCCTAGCTAAAATTTTAACAAAATAACTCGGAAAAAAAAACGTTCCCACAAATGTGCCTCGATTTTTATATCTCTTTAGTCCTCGATGATCCATCCACACACGCGGAATTCAATCAGTTTACTCGTATAATCGTATCCTACCAATGATGTGAAAAATAGGTTACTAATGATAGAAATTTTTTACTTGTTTCGATAAATACAGGAGGTGGCCGTGGTAAAAAAGGTGGTGGTTTCGCTACTGTTTCTTCATCATATAAGGTACAAAAGGGTTACGATTTGGCTACCTACACCTACCTACTTTCTAAAAAAAAATCAACCTGATTATTACCGTCAGGTGTTTTTCAAAATCGATGTGCTTGTTCAATGTGTTTCCAAATGCGTCTACGAGATATAATATTAGGTCTACCATCAATGCCAAAATTTTTGGCTTACCTCGAAGATATTATATTTCGTTATGCGGAAGTTACAATTTGAACGTATTGAACAAGCATCGATACATTTAATCGATTTTGAAATGAAAATTCATCGTAAAATGAAAAAATATAGTTATGTCATATCATTAAAATGGCAACTTTATACATGTAGGATTAATTTTAAAAAATGGAACTGATTCCAGTATATTTCATCACTGATCACGATTGCATATAAAGTTGTCAATTTTCATTCCCTGTTTGCTCTTCGAAATCCATCCTTTTACGATGGGGTCACGAGAATTTATAAATTTTCTACGTGGAATTCATACCTATAGTTTAGTGCGAACGATTATTCAGACGAATCTGTTACGAAATCTATTACCTAATTTTCCTCTACTGAGTTTTCTGCTTCGTTAATATTTTCAACCTTTTTTTTTTTTTTTTTTTTTTTTTTTTTTTACCTACCTAACCGTTTAAAATATTGATTTACTAATTTGTAATTGTAATTTTCTACTACCTTTTCATTTTTTACTATTTAATTTTGACTAACTTTTTCTTTTATTTTTCTACTACGAGTATTTATTAACTCATTAATAATAATAATTACTACATATAAATATTTTTCTGCTACAAAAATACCTAATTATTGTACTAATAACATTTTTATTTTTTTCATCGTTAATCTTTGTTATTTTTCATGTTGGTACTACTGACTCGAAAATGCAAATTACGAAATATGGATTCTAATATTTTATATTTTGTTATAGGAACAATTGAACAACTTGATGACCACCCTGAGAAGCACACAACCTCACTTCGTTCGTTGTATCATTCCCAATGAATTGAAACAACCTGGTTAGTGGTTTTTTTTTCATATTAATGTTGAATTAAAATAGGTAAAAATTACAAAAATGAAATTGGAAAAAAGTTCAGGATTGTAAACAATAAAAATAAACTAAAATTGAAAAAAAAAAGTAAAATTAAACTAAAAATGAGTAAAAAAATGTTTAAATACTGCGAAAAAAAACCTGAACAGTGGAAAGTTGATAAGAAAATTGCAAATAAAAAAAATCTAAAAAAGACCAGGATAAAAATACTGAACCAAATAAAACAAAAAATTAATAAAATTGATATGAAAATGACTGAAAATTTAAAAACTTCAAAATTATGGAAAACTTATTTATACCTATAATAACAGAAAATTTTACAAAATACACAACAAATTTTTTTTTATAAAATTCTCAGAAACAATAAATTAAAGAAATTAAAAAAAAATAACTACAAGTAAGTATAAAAATAAAAATAAATTAAAAACTCGTGAAATTGAATCAAGCTAGAAAAGAAAAAAAAACTGACGTAAAAGCTGACGCATAGAAAACTTGAGAAAATTAAGAGGTAATCAAATCAAAAAAAAAAAAAATTGAATTGAAAATTATTGTTTTTTTTTTAAATTTTAAATTGAATAGAAAAATTATTTTTGAAAGAAACGTTTGGAAAATGTACAAAAAAGGAATAGGTAGGTATAAATTAATCGGGAAAATGGAAAATAAATTTAAAATGACTAAAATTAAGTGAATATAAAATCAAAAAAATGAATATCTAACAGAAATTTAAATGAAAAATAGAATTGCAATTATTAATGTTACGAAAAATTTAGGACTAAAAATTAAAAATGCTTAAAATTAAAAAAATTAAAAATGAATTTAAAATTTGTGAAAATAAGTAAATCAAACTGAAAATGAAAAAAGCTGATATAGATAGAAAACTTGAAAAAAACAAAATTGAATCAAAATTGGAAATAATTTAGAAATACCTACAGAATAAAAACATAAAATCAAACAAAAATAACTGAAAATCAAAAAAAATAGATATAAAAATGAATTTAATAGGTACTTAACTGAAAAAAGTTCAGATTCGAATAAAATACACTCAACTCAAATTAAAAATAAACATAAACATTTTTATAAGCTAAAAATTTTATGGAAATTATTAATTAGAAATTTTAAAAAGAACAAATGAAAAAAACGAAAACTAATAAAATATTTCTAAAATTAAATAATAGTGAAAGTGAAAAAAGTCAAAAATATAGAAAAATAAAAAATATTAAAATTAAAATAAAATGGTGAAAAATTAGAAAATCTCAAAATACTTACTTGAAACCGAAATTGGAAAAAATACCAAAAAAAATTGAACTAAAAATGGATGAAAGTTTTTAAAATGAAATAAAATCTGAAAAAATTAAACTTTAAAAATTTTGAAAAAAAAAACTCAAAACTGGAATAGGTAATAATTGAGAAAAATTAGGAATAAAAATATTCTCAGTAAAGTTGAAAATGGCTCAAGATTTTGAAAAATTGAGAAATTGAAAATTGAAACAAAATTCTTAGATGCCAAAAATTAAAAAAAAAAAAAAAAAAAAAAACTGAAAGAATTTAAATTGAAAAAATTAAAATTATTCTAGAATTATTGGACCTACGAATATTTAATTGGATTTTATAAAAAAGGAATAGAAAAAAAATCGAAAAAAACTAAAAATTGGAAAATCAAAATTAGAAATAATTGACACAAAATTTACAACTGAAAAAAATAAATAATTACAAAATTGAAATTGAAAATTAATTAAGAACTTTTATCGAAATTTTATCAAATTGGAAATGAAAATAATCGAATGAACAAAGATTAAAAATCGAAAAAAAAACCTTAAAATTGGAATGTTTGAGAACAATTTAGATAAGAAAAAAAACAGTTAGCAATGACCAAAAAATGAGAGAAAACCGGGGGGGGGGGGGGAGGATTACTTAGTAAATAATGGAGAAGTTGAAACTGAAGTTTAAAAAATAATAATAATTTACTTGAGTATTTTAATTTTTTTAATTAAAAATTATTACCAAAATTGAATCAAACGGAAAAAATTAAAATTAGAAAAATTGGCAAATTGAGAAAAATAAAATCAAAAAGAAAATATATTGAATGATGAAAAATTTTGTAAAAAAAAGTTGAATAAAAAAAGACCAGCATTAAATAAAAATGAGAATAATAAAAAGAATGCCAGAAAACTGATAAAAATTACAGTTGAATTAAAATAATAAAAATTTGAAAATTGAAACTTTAATACATTCCAGTATTGAAACGAATGAAATTGGACTAGAACAAATGAAAATCGAATTAAATGACAATTATATCCAAATAAATGAATAAAAATGACTAAAAATTGTAAATAAAAAAAATAATAAAAGAGGAAAATTTGAATGAAAATTAAAATTTCTAAAATAAATAAAATGGAAAATCATTTCTTTCGCTTCCTCCTGTCTTTGGGTAAGGGGGGAGGGGTTGATATTTATACCTATTTTGAACCACAAAAATGACCATCAACTAATATCTAAAAATTTCCATTTACAGGTGTCATTGATTCCAAATTAGTAATGCACCAGTTGACATGTAACGGTGTACTTGAAGGTATCCGTATCTGTCGTAAAGGTTTCCCCAACAGAATGGTCTACCCCGACTTCAAGCTCCGGTAAGTTATCTATAAAAATTCATTCGAATTTCCAAGTACATAACTATAATTTATTCGAATAATTTACTTAAATATTTCACGTATAAAAACGAAAAGCAAAATTCATGCCAACCGCTTCCATTCCATCACCATCATCCGCCCATAACCTCAGGTCGATCTCAAAAATTAAATAAAATTTTATCTATTTTTCAAGATACATGATCTTAGCGCCGGCAGTAATGTCTGCCGAGGCAGATCCTAAGGTCGCTGCGGCTAAATGTTTCCAAGAAGTGGGCTTAGATCCGGATAGCTATCGTATTGGTCATACAAAGGCACGTAATTGTAGAAAAAAACGCGCGAAAAATTACCAATTTTTTCATACCCATTTGAGTATTACCCATCCATACCTCTATAGTCTATACCCACACGTACCTGGACCTAGCCCTAAAACCCATACACGTTTTATTGTAGAACATTTAGCATGGATTTACCCCTCAGCATGTTTTTTGTTTTGTTTTTTCTTCATCTTATACCTGTATACCTATTATTCGCATTGTAATTTGATTATGTTGCGTATACGCAAAGATATAAAATCTTGGCACCTGCTGCTGTCGATCAAAGCTCAGACGTGAAGAAAGCTGCCGCTGTTATTTTGGAGAGTGTGAATTTAGATAGTGATCAATACCGTCTTGGTCATACTAAGGCATGTACCCTTGACAATTCCCACAACGTTTTCGCAGTTTAGAAATCGCTTCCCTGGTGTGATAGCTTTTTTCCGAAACACTCAACGAATCGAGTGCCGTAGAAATAGAACGTTTATAGTGTAGAAAAACGACTAAATAATTCGCTTTTTTTACGTTAATACGATCGTATCGATTTATAGGACGATTAGATACGATACACCTACGCTTTGGTATTTTGTATTTTGATAAAAATGTATCCGATCATACCCACTAAGTTCTGGGAATCGAATACTATGTTTAAGTATGCGTTTTAATTTGATGCTATTTTGTTTTTTGTTTTGGTTTTTGTTTCTTGCACGTTTGAAAATATTTTGTACACAGATATAGATTATTATATGCGCGAGGAGTTACCGATTGCATGGATCCCAGAGAGGCGACCAAAGCTATTTTAGACGGTATTAATGTGGATACTGACCAGTATCGCTTGGGACATACCAAGGTATTCATCACAATCGTCCAAATTCAATTACCTACAGGGTGTCCGGTGAAGACCTTATGAAACTTCAGATTTAAAAAAAAAAAACAGTACCATTGACAAACCGATCGTGCTATATGCAGATGGCTTTAGCAACATGACGTCATCTTACTGCATGAAGGACTTGGAATAATTTTCTACAAAAATGAAAGCGATATGATTTAAAGGAAAGGGAAGGGCCCAATCGAAAAATGTTTGAAACAAAAGTTGCAGATTGAGATCTTAAGAATAATTTTGTTCATTATAAAAATTTTGATTGGACCCCTACTTCTCGTTTAATTTTGTATAATACTACGTAAATACGCGAATTATTCAAAATTGGAGGTGAGGGAGGGGGTCAATCGAGAATTTTTTTAAACAAAAGTTATAGATTAGGATTCTGAGAATAATTTTGATTATTACAAAAATTTTGATTTCACCCCTCACACCACTCCAATTACGAATAATAAGTACTTATGTAGTATTGTGATTGTTAAAAATTAAAATTAGAAGAGAGAGGGGTTTGTTTGAAAAAATTTTCAATTGGCCCATTCCCTCTCCTCCAATTTCGAAAAATATAAGTATTTACGTAGTATTATACAAAATTAAACGAGAGGGAGGGGTCCAATCAAAATTTTTATAATGACCAAAATTATTCTTCAGATCTCAATCTATAACTTTTGTTTCAAGCATTTTTCAATTAGGCCCCTCCCTCCTTTTCTTTAAATCACATCGCTTTCATTTTTGTAGAAAATTATTCAAAGTCCTTCATGCAGTAAGATGACTTCATGTTGCTGAAGCCATCTTGCATTTGGGACGATCTTTCGAAAATTGTAGGGGAAAGGGAAAATATTATAAAGATTTTTTTTGATTGGGCATAACTGGTAGCTCTAAATTTTTAAAAACATTTTTTGTCTATGTTTGAAAATGAAGGTGTTACAAAACTTCCTAAGCAAAATCGATTGGCAACCCTGCATTCAAAATTTTTTCCAACACTGCCAGTAGCAAGATATCGCCTTCCTCAATATTTTTAAGGGGAACAACAAAAAAAAATCCCTTTTGACAATGACTGTATTGTGGGTAACTCTGCGAGAGAAACAAAAAGAGTTCTGAGAAAAAATTGCCTACATTTGAAAATGAAGGAGCTACGATATATCAAACTTGAAATATCCAAATTTCGAAGCTCTGTAGCTCCTTCATTTTCAAACATAGGCGAAAAATCTCAAGAATAAAAAAAAAAATACCCATTTTTCAGTTCTACCCATACTCGAATACCCAATCAAAAAAATCTCAATTTTATTTTCCCTTCACCCTTCAATTTTTAAAATAAGCACCATGTGTATAAAACATATTTTTTAAGTGGTACCCAGTTGTATCCATATCTGAAGTTTCGTACAGTACTCCCCAGACACCCTGTATAATGTTCAAAAAAAAAATCTCGAATATCAAAAAAATTACTTATCTAAAAATAAACCAGACAGAAAAAATATAAGTCTAACGCTTTAAAATAGTTTTTTTTTTATCATACATAACCAAAGAGATAAAAAAAAATTTCCAAAGGCCTTTTTAACAACAATCCGCACAACGTAGAGATTTTTAGCAATATTGCAACCGCAAGTGAGAAATTTACGAGGCTACGGTATTACGTCAAGTGTTTATTTATACTTTGGTTTCTTTCTATTATTTTACGATCCCAATAAAGTTTACGATAAGGGCATAAATCTTGCTCATTTTTGGCATCTTTAAAAATATGTATAAAAGAAGTATTTAGATCATCGAGCTCTTTTCGACGATTAAATTAATCGATTGTGTAGACCTACGAGTGAAGGAGTGAGCTGAGGTAGATCGTGATCGGTATCGAAGTAAGTACTCGTATTATACGCTTTGATTTGGCAAAGAGTATGTACTTGGGGCGTGAAAATCGCTGGTATCTTTTTACATCGATTGGAGCTTATTACTCAGAGTTGATATTTTATGACATTTTTGAACAGTTGGCAACGTTGTTTCTTGATTTAAAACGGTGGTTTAGAATTTTTCAAGAAACATATACTTAGAAATGTAATATTCAACAATGTAGGTATCTTCTTGATAGAAAATTTGTGCAAATTAGTCAATTTTTGATGAGGAAAAGGCGGGGTAGGGGAAATGACTGTAACTGAATAAAATTTGTCTGTCTGTAAGGGACAGTGTTTCCTCAATCAAAAACTTTCCATCATCTGAGATTTCCTGTATTACTTTTTTTTAAATGTTTGACCACCCAAGAAAATCTGTGGAGAGGGGTTGGAATTATTTTATAAAAAAGAGAGGACTTGGAAAAAAATTGTAAAATTTAAAAAAATCAAAAATCATAAAAAATACATAAAATTTTTTAATTTTGAAAAAATTCACAACTGAAAAATTCGAATTAAAATAAATTGGAAACCACTTGAAGAAATGAAAAAAATAATATTTGAAAATGGGAAAAACTGACAAGTACAAAAAAAATGGAAAAATCAAAATTTGAGTTCACTTAAAAACGACTCAAATTTAAAAAAAATTAAAACTGAAATGAAATTTTGAAAAAGCAAGAATAAAGAAATTTTAAAAGTGAAAAAAAAATTAATTAAAAATAATTGAAAATTTGGTATTGACAAAAATTTTAAAAATCATAATGAAAATTCAAAAAATAAATTTGAAAAAATCTATAACTCACCAAATTAATTCAATTCCAAAAGAAAGAATTTTGATTGAAAAACAAGAAAAAAAATGTAAAGAGTAGTTCTGACGAGCTAAAAAATCAAAAACTTCTACAGGACTATTGAACAATGGAGAGTTTTGGACAAAAATAAAATTCTTGCATGGATCAAAATAAAATTTTAAAAAAACTAAAAATTTTAAAAAAAAACTAAAAATTTAAAAAAATGGAAAAAATTGAGATTAAATTGAATTTTTAAAAAAAGGGAGAAAATGAAAAAACAATTGGATTTTTTTCAAAAAATCAAAAATCGATGAAAATGTTTAAAATTAAAAAAAAAATTAATTTCAAATCAGGGAAAATCAACTAAAGTCAGAAATTTAAAAAACTGTAAATGAAAATTCAAAAAGTAAGAAAAAAATTACAACAAAAAAAATTGAATTAAAACAAACCCAAAAATTGGAAACGACTGAAAAAATGTAGAAAAAATTATCAAAATAAAATTGAAAATAACTCAAAATTGGAAAAAGTTGGAAAGTAAAAAATTGAGGAAAAATTAAAATCATGTTAAATCTAAAATGACTAAAAATACGGCTTTTACAAGTCTAGGTAAACATTGAAAAATTGAGAGTTTCGTAATCAAATTTTTTTACGAGTCAAAAAGAAATTGAAAGTGACTGAAAATCAAAACAAAAAAGTGAAATTGAGTGAAATTAAGTATAAGCAAAACTTGAGGGGAAAAATGAAATGAAATTCCAAAGAATCAAAAAGCGGTATTAATCTTCAAAATTTTAAAAATTAGGTATTTAATTAAATTGAAAAAAATTCAAAAATTCAAAAAGTTTAATAAAATATGCCACTGAAAAAATTCTGATAATAGGAAAGTCTGAACAAATTTTTTGAAAAAGAATCAAATTAAGATGAATGAAAATTTCTAACTATTTGCAAGAAGTTGATTTAAAAAAAATGTGCTGAGAATTGAAAAAGTAGAATTGGAAATAATTTGAAAAAAAATTGCGGATCTTTAAAAAAAAAAAAAAATCGAGCACAAGAAAAAATTATAAAAACGGTTGTTTTGAGCTGGAATCTATTTTTTTACAAGAGAATTGAATAAGTTGAGAGTTTTGGAGAAAAAAATTACATTTTTTCAAAATCTATAGGACTTCTAGAATTTTTTAATTGGCCTCTTTTGAATACATTTTTTGCACATAAAAATCCAGAAATTGATAGAGAAATCCCTATTTGTGGGAAAAAATGTCTTAGGGATGAGCATAAAATTTTGAACATTTAAATAAAATAATTTATATTCACAAATTGATCAATCACACTAAAAAAAAATATATTTCGAACGAAATTTCAATAACTCAATCTTTCATAAAATTTCCAAATATTTACTTAAAGGCCAAATTTGAAAAAATTCCATCCTCTAAAATTTTATCTGAGCCAAAAATATTTCTACTTTTTTTTATCAAAGTATAAAAATTGAAATATTGTAGGTATATAATTTAACTAGAATTAATTTTTCTTTTTCTGTTTTTTCCCACTAAAAATGAAAGAATTAATCGATCGAAAATTCGAACTCGAAAAAAATTCCACCATCATATTCTTTCTGAAAAAAATACCTAATATCATTGGCACGCAATAAATTACATATTCGAAAAAATTGCCAATTATCGTAGGATTGCGTTTCAATGTAACAATCGCAAGGCTAAAATATTACATTAAATTAATCGCCATCGATACGTAAACCGATTAAGCAAAAAATTAAAAATATTGCGAATAATTCGAACGAAGCCAATTTATCGAATAACAGTGTTACCGGATACTCCGAAACTAAAATAACTTCGGCCAAAAACCCACGTGTTGCTTTAGACGACTTAGTCATCTGTAAAAAATTCAACGTTGCCAACGTAATTCAAATTTTTTTCTTCAAATTCATATTTATTTTGCCTCAAGGACGATATTAATATATTTTTCAAAGTTGAAAAAAAAATTCAAGTAGGAGCTTGAGTATTTATAGTTGAAAAATGACGCTTCTATAACGAATCTCCGCATATCAGTGGTAAAAAACACATCCTAATTTGGGTAAAATGTTGCAATATAGGTATTCTTCAGAGCTGGTGTCTTGGGTCAGATGGAAGAAATCCGTGACGAACGTTTGAGCAAGATTATCAGCTGGATGCAAGGTTACATCCGAGGTTACCTCAGCCGTAAACAATACAAGAAGTTACAAGAGCAAAGGTACCATTTTTGGTTAATTTTCGAAATGTAATCTCTTCGATGGAATTCTCGCTATTTTCTACGACTAAAAAATCGCTCGTTTTTACCCCAGATTGGCCCTAATCGTAGTCCAACGTAACTTGAGAAACTACTTGAAATTGAGAACGTGGCCATGGTGGAAGATGTGGACTCGTGTAAAGCCATTGCTCAACGTACAAAACATGGAAGACGATTTACGCGTAAGTGGAATTTTTTTTCAATAGGAAAACTTAGTCGGTTTATTTATAAAACGACATTTTTTATCGGTTTATCGCGTTTATAATTCGTACTCGTATTATTTATAAACGCCCGATTCTAAATTAGTAAGCGCCCTGCCCCTTCTACTTTTTTTTTCTCTCAAATATTTCACCACCTACTCGCAGCCTACGTCATTCGATTCCGTACTGGGCACGATGTAGTTGGCTTTTCTCAAATCGTTTCGCGAACTGCATCAGTCATTAAGTTGGTGTCGTTAAGTGCATTAATAATTAATAATGGATTCCGATGTGCAGCGTTTGGAAGAGGAAGTTGCCACCACGAAAAGCGCCTTGGAAAAGGAAGAAAAATTAAGAAAGGAATTGGAAGTTTTGAACAGCAAATTGTTACAAGAAAAGACTTCTTTGTTGTCTTCGTTGGAAGGAGAGAAAGGCGAATTATCCAGTATTCAAGAACGTGCGGCTAAATTACAAGCACAAAAGGCTGATTTAGAATTACAATTACAGGTATGTTCGAATCAATTTTCTATTTTATTAACCCTTTTAAATGGATTGAAAATTTTTTTCAATTTATTTTCGGTTTAAAATCGTTTTGATTTTTTTTCTGAAATGAATTAGGATTTTTTTAGATTTTTGATTTTAAATCGTTTCAATTTTTTTTTCAAAGTGATGAGATATTTTTTTTTAAGTGAAGTGATTTTTCTCAATTTTGAATTCAAAAAAAAATTATATTCGATTTAATTTCAATTTTTTCGCGAATCATTTTTTTTTTCAAACAGGTAAAATTGTTTCAAATTTTTTTTAAAGTGATGGGTAATTTTTTCTAAGTGAAGTGATTTTTCTCAATTTTAAATTCAAAAAAATTAATTTTGATTTAATTTTGATTTTTTTGCGAATCACTTTTTTTTCAAACAGATAAAATTGTTTCAATTTTTTTTCAAGTGGTGAAGTCATTTTTTCAAATTTTGAATTCAAAAAAAAATTATATTCGATTTAATTTCAATTTTTTTGCGAATTACATTTTTTTTGTCAAACAGACAAATTGGGTCATTTTTTTAGAAACAAAATCAATTTCTGAACTCGACTTACCTAAAAAGTTTGCAATAAAAATAAATCGAAAATTTTCAACAAATCCTAGAAAAATACCACTCTAGCCAATTTCTTAAATCAATAAGCCTATTTATCCAAATCAATCACCAATACTAATTACGTGTTGGCCTGAGTGAAAAGAAAAACATACAAAGTAGTTCTCCAGTTGAGACAAATCACTCTTGAGAAATTGTGAAATAAAAATAACTCGCGATGATGTCACTCTTGCCTTCAGTTCATAAATCACCTAACAGCGGTTTTGGACGTTTACATAATTCTCGGAATATACGAGTTAATATAAATGTCATTCCAGCATGTTCTGGCTACTTTTTTCCTTCACCCTCGCTTTTTTTTAATATAAATACCTCGTGTATGTTGAATCATCTTTGTAGTCTCGTGTATGTTGAATCATTCTTTGTAAGCTCGTGTACGAGTAACCTATTCTTAGTGAAGGCATTTACAAAGTGGGAGGTATATAAATTTAAATGAAAAGAATTCAACACGTGATTTGTACAGAGATTTTTTAAATTGGTGATATTTCGAGTAAAAAGTAATAATATGGACTGGCATTCGGCCATAGGTGACATTTTTACCTCATCATTAATCATAGGTAGATGAAAAGGTTCGATAACGAATGAAGAAGTGCTTAGAATTGAGTCAAGTTTGGTTTTGATTTTTTTTTTATCGAATTAGGTCTTCAATTGAGGCAAGGATTTTTAAGATTTTCAATTTATCTGGGGTCTCGTGTTTGAAAAAATTTCGATCTTGGAACATTCTAAAGAATTTCAAATTAAAAATAATAATAAAATTTTCTACGAATCGACAAAGGAAAAGAATTGAATCAAGTTTGGTTTCGATGGATATTCTTGAGATTTCCAATTCATCCGAGTTCTCCTCTAGTTCAAATGACCCCGATCTTGAAACATTTCAAACGAAAAATAACAAATTTTTCTACGAATCGACTGCAAGGAAACCGATCAATTTTTTAACAACTCCAAAAATAACACAAACACATCGACGACGATACAATCTCGCCAATTGTTTATTTTCATCGAAACTGGCTACATTTGAACACTTTTCGAATAAGTTCTGTTTTTTTGCATCTCGATGTTTGAATGTTTACCATCTGTTGAGATGGTCAATTCGTTAAAACTTGCGATACTCGCGAACCCACATCCAAAGTACACGTCATTCATGCCCAATCCGTATGCATTAAATCTTTCGATACAGAGACGTTGCAATGCCAAGCCAAAAAATGTAGCTGTTTGACATTAAATAATAAGAACGTATTTAATACGTATTTAACGAAATGATCGAAGCGATGATAGGGTCAAAATGTAGGCAAATATTCAGGTAACGTTCGCCTTCGTCACCGCGTTGGGGTTCGTGACAGATGGGAATGGATCCAAAATTTGATATTTATTAGCCTTCTTTTTTTTATTGTGGAATGTCCAAAAAATCGTGTTCTCGGAGCGTGATATCACTCTGGAATTGTTTCAAATTTAAAAATAGGCTATGGGATTTGGTTTCGGTTTACATGGCGTGATTCTTTTACCATTTGATCGTCTTTGGAGGGCTTTGAACTTGCGATTGGATGTATTGATGCTGGAATATGGTTGAGAATTTTTAATTAATTTTTTCATTATTGCGATGGACCTGATTTGATAAAATAATTCATCAATATTGATCTTAATTCAAAAAAAAAAAAATAATAAATAAATAAATTTTTTTATTAGAAAATTTTTCTATTCAATTCTTCACTTCTATTTCTTTCGAGTCAATTTTATAAATTTTTCATTTTTTCAAACAGGACACCCAAGACAGATTACAACAAGAAGAAGATGCCCGAAACCAATTATTCCAACAAAAGAAAAAATTGGAACAAGAAAACTCTGGTCTCAAGAAAGATATCGAAGATCTCGAATTGGCCATGCAAAAGAATGACCAAGACAAGGCCACCAAGGACCACCAGATCAGGAACTTGAACGATGAAATCGCCCACCAAGACGAACTCATCAACAAATTGAACAAAGAAAAGAAAATCCAAAGTGAAACTGTACAAAAGACTTCCGAAGAATTACAGGTTTGTAGAAATTATACCTAAACGGATAATAAATCGAAGATGCGAGTCAATTTGTAATACGAGTTCTGTTTTATAGGCTGCTGAAGACAAGATTAACCACCTTAACAAAGTTAAGACTAAATTGGAACAAACTTTGGATGAACTTGAAGATTCTCTTGAACGTGAAAAGAAATTGAGGTACGAATACAAAACACGTTTAATCATAAGTTACCTATAGTAAGTTGGGGAGGAATCGTTATTTTTAGAAATATTTTCTGGAAGGGGAATACTTCATATTTTTTGCATGATCTTTCATTTTCTGGGGAAAATATTCTCAATTTTTTTGGATTGAAAAATTCAAAAATCTTCAATTTTTTTAGGGGAAAAAATTTCTAGAATAGAAAATATTTCAAAAAAACAAAAGAAACAAGTCTGTTTTTTTTAGAAGTAAAAAATGTTCTCAATTTTTTTTTTTTTTTTTTTGGAGAAAACTCCTTTCATTTTTAGAGAAATTTTTGAAGAAAACATCTCGCCATCTCGCAACTTTTTTGAATAAAAAATTATTTAAATTTTTTGGAGTTGACGTAAAAAATCTCAAACATATTAGATAAATTAAAAAAAAAAATTAAAAAATGTTAAAACTTTTCCCGATTTAAAAAAAAAACTTCAGTTTTTCACAGAAAACTTAATTGTTTTATTTTATTTAAAAAATCAATTTTTTGAAGAAAATAAATCTTCCAATTTTTTGGAATTGTTAAAAAAAAATTCCACTTTTTTCGGAGAAAGCTAAACATTTAAAGAAAAAATGTATCTCAGAATGATGTTTAAAATTTTTGGAGAAAAAATATTAAAATTTTTTTCTGTAAAAAAATTTCTCAAATTTCAAGAGTAAAAATTTTTTAATTTTTAAGAGAAGAAAATTTCTCAATAGAGATTTTTATTTTATTTAATTTTTTAGAAAAATAGCACGAGTCTCGAAAAAATGTTTTTTTAATTTTTGCTGTGAAAAAAATTGAAGAAAAAGATCTTCCAATTTCTTGGGATCTTCTTTCAATTTATTTTGGAAAAAACTTCTCAATTTTATGAAGTGAAAAATCTGTTTTTTTGAGGGACACCCAAAATTGTTGCAGAAAAATATTTTTTAACATTTTGAAGAGAACATTCTCAATTTTTAAAAAAAATCACTTTCATCTCAAAATTTTTTTTAAATCTTCATCTTTTTGGCGAAAAGTTCAGCTACACCCTGGAAAATTTGCAAAAACATTTCCAAACGAACCAAACCCGCAACTTAGAATAAATTCTTCCAACGAATTGCAAAATGAACAATCTTATTTTCGCATTTACGGCAAACTAGTTATGCGACTTATTTAACATAATCAATTTTCGTACTTTTTGCATTTACGGCAAACCAGTTATGCAATTCATTTAACATAATCAATTTTCGTACTTTTTGCATTTACGGCAAACTAGTTATGCAATTCATTTAACATAATCAATTTTCGTACTTTTTGCATTTACGGCAAACCAATTATGCAACTTATTTTTCACAAATTGCCAATCTGTTTTTTGCAATTATTTTAAAGAAACGAGTTGGGCAATTTATTTAGAACTTGTAAAATCTACCAAATGAATAACCCCAATAATTTTTCTCATTATTTTTTTTTGCAGAGGAGACATCGAAAAATCCAAGAGAAAGATCGAAGGCGACTTGAAACTCACCCAAGAAACCGTTACCGACTTAGAACGTAATAAGAAAGAATTAGAACAAACCATTGTCCGCAAAGACAAAGAAATCGCTTCTCTCACTGCCAAATTAGAAGACGAACAAGTTCTAGTCAGCAAACAACAAAAACAAATCAAAGAATTGCAAGCCCGTATCGAAGAATTAGAAGAAGAAGTCGAAGCCGAAAGACAAGCCCGTGCCAAGGTAATCCCAACCCCTTCCTTACTTCAATTCATTCCCAAAACACAATACCAATTGAAAACATTTTCAGGCTGAAAAACAACGCGCCGACTTAGCCAGAGAATTAGAAGAATTGGGCGACAGACTAGAAGAAGCTGGTGGTGCTACCTCTGCTCAAATCGAACTGAACAAGAAACGTGAAGCTGAAATGAGCAAACTCAGACGCGACTTGGAAGAAGCCAACATCCAACACGAAGCCACTCTATCCAACTTGAGAAAGAAACACAACGACGCTGTCGCCGAAATGGGTGAACAAATCGACCAATTGAACAAACTGAAGACCAAGTAAGTCTTCGTATGATCACTTCAGTCCAGTATGAAAAATTGGTCTTTTAAAGTACCACTTGGGATATTAAATGGTCGATATTTTTAGAGCTGAGCATCACGCCGCATACTTAGCAAATGATCTGAATAACACCAGAGCGGCTGTTGACCAAGTTCAAAGAGAGAAGGTACTTTGGAGTGTAGAACTTTGCATGTGTAATTTGTATTTTGAGAAATAGAAACCATACCCAAAAGTGTAGAATGAGATTATGCATGAATTAACCGCTCGTTTTGAGGAGAAGAAATAGGGAAATATAGGAAGTCCACTGATAAGAGTGGACTGCCTAGAATCCAGCTATAGGGCTTAGGGATTTTTCTCATAATGAAGATTGCATTCCTAAATTTAATTGTTAATTTGCAATAACAGAGCCGAAAAAGAAAAATGCCAATACCTCTGCGAACTTAATGACATTCGTGCCAGCTTAGACCACATTAGCAACGAAAAGGTATTTTAATAGGAAGAAGTTTCGCAGAAATTGATGCTTTTTTTGAAAAGTGTTTCGCTATCGAGGCTAAAAAGCTTTGTAGACCTTAAGAAGTTCGCCTATTGCTACAAATATGCCCAAAAAATGTTCAACTAGCTTTTTCGCAGATTTTCAGCTAAATTTTCCAATTGTCTCGCTTCTTCCGTTTTTTGAAATAAAAAGTAAAGTTGTTTTCATGCAGAGAATTCCAATTTGAAATTTAAAATTGCAATGTTTTTTGTGAGTTTCACTTTTTTCTAACATAGAAGTATTCCCCCCCCCCCCCTTAATTAACGTTATAATATTTGTTACTTTCACACTTAACTTTTTATTCCATCATCATCATCATCATCAATTTTTAGTTAAATTTTTGATGCAGTTTTACTGACTAAAATTAGTATTTGATTGTTTGATAACAAAACTTACCTCTATAAGACATATCCACATCTTGCTAACTCATTGGTTACTCACAGGCTGCCACTGAAAAGATCCTGAAACAAGTACAACACCAATTAGCTGAAACTCAGGGCAAATTAGACGAAACGAACCGCACATTGAATGACTTCGACGCTTCCAAGAAGAAATTGAGCATCGAAAATTCCGATTTATTACGCCAATTGGAGGAAGCCGAATCCCAAGTATCTCAATTAAGCAAAATCAAGATCTCATTGGCTACCCAATTGGAAGACACGAAACGATTGGCTGACGAAGAAGGACGCGTAAGTACCCCCTCCCCCAATACAATGATCCAAGGTGGATTCGAGCTACGATTATTAACCAAAATATATTTTCCTCAGGAACGCGCTACTTTACTCGGCAAATTCCGCAACTTGGAACACGAAATCGACAACATTCGCGAACACTTGGAGGAAGAAGCTGAAGCCAAGGCCGACATTCAAAGACAATTGAGCAAAGCCAACGCTGAAGTTCAATTATGGAGAACGAAATACGAATCCGAAGGTGTAGCCCGCATCGAAGAATTAGAAGAAGCCAAGTAAGCATCAACCTATTCTCTGCTCCTGCCATTGTCATCCAACAATATACTAAATACGGCCATATCATTTCAGACGTAAATTACAAGCCCGTCTCGCCGAAGCCGAAGAAACCATCGAATCACTGAACCAGAAAGTCATCGCATTAGAAAAGACCAAACAGAGATTAGCCACTGAAGTCGAAGACTTACAATTAGAAGTCGACAGAGCCACTGCCATCGCAAATGCTGCCGAAAAGAAAGCCAAAGCCATTGACAAGATCATCGGCGAATGGAAACTCAAAGTTGACGACCTCGCTGCTGAATTGGATGCTAGCCAGAAAGAATGCAGAAACTACTCGACTGAATTGTTCAGACTCAAGGGAGCCTACGAAGAAGGCCAAGAACAACTCGAAAGCGTACGACGTGAAAACAAGAACTTGGCTGATGAAGTTAAAGACTTACTTGACCAGATCGGTGAAGGTGGACGTAACATTCACGAAATCGAAAAGGCAAGAAAGAGGTTGGAAGTTGAAAAGGATGAATTACAAGCTGCCCTAGAAGAAGCCGAAGCTGCCCTTGAACAAGAAGAAAACAAAGTCCTCCGCGCTCAATTAGAATTATCTCAAGTCAGACAAGAAATCGACAGAAGGATACAAGAAAAAGAAGAAGAATTCGAAAACACCAGAAAGAACCACCAAAGAGCCTTAGATTCCATGCAAGCCAGTTTAGAAGCCGAAGCTAAAGGAAAAGCCGAAGCTCTACGTATGAAGAAGAAATTGGAAGCTGACATCAACGAATTGGAAATCGCTCTTGACCACGCCAACAAGGTACCTAGCATTGGCATTGCTCATTCTGTCATCTGTCTCAGTTTTCTTTATAGCTAATTATAATTTTGATTTATCTAGGCCAACGCTGAAGCCCAAAAGAACATCAAACGCTACCAACAACAATTGAAGGATGTACAAACCGCTCTAGAAGAAGAACAAAGAGCACGTGAAGATGCCCGCGAACAACTTGGAATCTGTGAAAGACGCGCTAACGCTCTACAAAACGAACTAGAAGAATCTAGGACATTATTAGAACAAGCCGACCGAGGCCGAAGACAAGCCGAACAAGAATTGGGCGACGCTCACGAACAATTGAACGAATTATCCGCTCAAGCTACTTCCATTTCAGCCGCCAAGAGGAAATTGGAAGGCGAATTACAAACCTTACATGTAAGTTTCTTCCACAAAAAATCGAGTTAATCTTCAATAAGCCAACTCTTTATTAATTTTTTGCTACTTTTCTGTTAACAGTCTGACTTAGACGAATTATTAAATGAAGCTAAGAACTCCGAAGAAAAAGCCAAGAAAGCGATGGTAGATGCTGCTCGTCTAGCCGATGAATTAAGAGCCGAACAAGACCACGCTCAAACGCAAGAAAAATTAAGAAAAGCATTAGAAACGCAAATTAAAGAATTACAAATTAGATTAGATGAAGCCGAGAACAATGCACTGAAAGGAGGCAAAAAGGCCATCCAAAAATTAGAACAACGTGTACGTGATTTAGAAAATGAATTAGACGGCGAACAAAGGCGACACGCTGACGCCCAAAAGAACTTACGTAAAGCCGAAAGAAGAATTAAGGAATTAAGCTTCCAAGCCGAAGAAGACAGAAAGAACCACGAACGTATCCAAGATTTAGTTGATAAGTTACAACAGAAAATCAAGACTTACAAGAGACAGATAGAAGAAGCGGTAAGTTTTCCAACGTTCAATCGAACGATAGGTACCTACAAATTTGATTTCTTCAAAATATTAAATGCTAATGTACCATTGCAGGAAGAAATTGCCGCCTTGAACTTGGCCAAATTCAGAAAAGCTCAACAAGAACTCGAGGAAGCTGAAGAACGTGCCGATTTAGCCGAACAAGCCATCCAAAAAATGAGAACGAAGGGTCGATCTGGATCCACCGCAAGGGGGTCAAGCCCACATGTAAGTGTCCGAATCGAATAATTTAATCAGCATCGTTATTCTTCATTCATTCATGATCCCTCTCTCCTGGTTAAACATCTCGATTAGATTCTTCCAAATGGTTAATTCGAATCATACTATTTTTACAGTCACAAAAATCTCGTAAAATCTCTGTGGAATACGAGTAAAACAACTGCTGTTTGTAAGTTAATCAACTTTGAAAGCAGATCCCAAATTCTAACACACTCGATTTCATAATTTACAAAAAAAAAAAAAAAAAACCCTATCCTTCCTCGAATGAAATCAATCCCATTCCTTTGAATTCGTGAAAATGTGTAAATGTCTCATCCCTTGGATTCAACGATCGTAATTTTTAAAGAAATTAACTAATCCACAATTTTGAATTTTCAGGCACACCGCCCACCAGTGAAGCCGCAGTTCGATGGATTAGCGTTCCCTCCACGATTTGACCTTCACGACGATTTCTAAGACGTCATCTATTGCATTCGAAGCTTTTATTTTAAAAACCCGTATTTATTAACATAATCATTTTACTATTATTTTGGAATTATAGGAAATGATCGATGATAGTTGAAAAATTTGGCATTTTATTTTTATATAAATAACATCTTTCCTTGGCATCATGAACATCCAATGATACGTACTTCTATTTTTTAATTATGTTAATCATTTAACATTTTCAAAAATGTATATATAAGTTAAACTGTAAGTGGCTTCTTTGAGGGCTTCAGTAAACAGCACTAGTTGTGTTAATCAGTAATAAATAATAGTATTTATTTATCGTTTTTCATTACCAGAAGTAATTTAAAACTGAATTGCAATACTATCGATCAAGCAGTGTTGAGCAAGTTCTAAGCTCTCACTTTTTTTTGAAGCTTCGTTTCTTTTTCGTTAAAATTTGACAAATTGTGAGCTTAGCTCGTCTAAAAAGCAAGCTCTGTTTTGAAAATCTTAGCTCAAGAACTTGAGCTGTTCATAAAATAGCTTCAACTCTTTATTCAAAAAATTATTTTCTTAAAAAAAAATATTGAAAATATGTTGAAAGTTCACTGAAGATGAAATTTACAAGAGTAACATTTTCGAAAAAACAAAAATGAAGAAACAAACCATAAAAATGATTAAACTGATATTGAAAACATGAAAGTACCTAGGTAAAAAAAATTTCCAAAATGCAATGTTACTTGAATTTTGTAACAAGAGCTGGGGCTTAATTATCAAAATTTTTGAGCTTATCTAGCTCTCAAAAGGAAACTCCGCGGACTGCAGACGTACATACGCAGATCTTTATTCAGTTATTAGATTTTAAAAGCATTAGCTCTGAACTTGTGAACTGCTCAATACTGTATCTGGGGCAAAGTATCAATTCTTAGATAAATTTTGGCAAATTCAAGAACCAAAAAATAATAGTAAAATACTGATAACGTTCAATTGGTAGACGAGCAATGGCTACAACTTACTTCATTTCGAAAAATATACTTCTGCAGTTCTCCATAGCTGATGACGATGATCGTTATATTCCACTTTCCACACAAATGACTTCATTTTCATTGTATTAAAAAGAATAAAATAAACGAAACGAAGACGAAGAAAAATTCGAATGAATATTCACCGGTGCTAAAAATGTAAACAACAATACTGGAACTTTTTTTGATAAGAAATCACGTGTTGTGTTTTCGTTCTCCCCGTTCTCCCTTCCACTTTTTTGCACTGCACGTAATTTGTCGTCACTTGGCAGAAACTTTCATTTTCATGTAAGTATTTTTTTTCAACCATCAAGTCTTTTTTTGTTTTTTGAGCGTTTATAAATTTAAATAGCATAAATACATAACAATTTATTCCAAAATAATTCAATAATTCAACTACATAACAATTCGACATACAAAAGATAGGTAGATAAAAAAAGTAAATCACAAAAGTAACGACGATTTTGAAAAATAAATAAAATGGCAATAATGCAAATTAATTAAAAATTAACGAATAACTATTCAACTTTTCTCAGCAATTTGGAATACATTTCAGCATATTCGGATTCCGGTTCAGAAGTATATAAACAGTATTTTACTATATTCAGCTGCAACAAAAGAGCAAATAGAATAATTTGAAATACTCATTGAATAGTACCAGTCGCAAATGAGGAAAGAATTGTCATTCGTACGATCAAAAGGTTGAAAAAACGATTTTATGATTAATTTGATTTAATTCGTAATCTAGGACCCATTAACTCCAAAAAAATTAAAAATTGAGGCATTTTTTATTCCAAAAAAAAGAGAAAATATATAATTTGAAGATTTTTAAAAGAATCGAAACACAAAAATTAATACCCCCCCTCCCACCAAAAAATAGATTCATTTCTCTAAAGCTGAAAACGTTTTTTCCTCTAAAAAATAATATTTTCTTCCAAAAATTAAAAGATTTAAAAAAAAATCCAAGAAAATCCATTTTTATTTTGTTCCAAAAAGATTGAAACATTTTTCAACAATTTTTTAAAAAGCTGACTCCAAAAAATTGAGATAATTTTCACCTAAAATAAAAAATTAAATCCGAAGTTTTTTTATTCATAAAAATAATATTTTTTTAATGAAAAAAAATTAGATTTTTTTTTTATTTTGTTCCAAAAATGAGAAATTTTTCACTCTCATAAAAAAGAGGGATTTTTTCACACAGAAATTTTTTATACCTAAAGAAAAAAATACGTAGAAATTGAAAGATTTTTTTTTTTATTTGTAAAAATACGAGTTTTCCCTTAAAAAATTACGATTTTTTTTATTGCATAAAAAATGATTTTTTTATACTTTGACAAAAAATTGAAAGATCTTTTTATCTACTAAGAAATTATTTTCATTTCTACCTCAAAAATTTGAAAAATTTTCATTACAATAAACTGACAATTTTTTCTTCAAGAAAATAGAAAAATAAAATTAATACTTTTTCTCCGAAAAAATTGAAAGATTTTTGAACAAAATGACATTATTTTTAAAGTTATTTTTTCACTTCAAAAAATTGAGAAATTTCCTATTCCAGGAAATTTAAATTAATTTCTCCAAATGAAAATCATTCGTAGATTTCCATACGTATTGCTCAAAATTAGTGAGAAGGAAGAGTCCAATCGACATTTTTGTAATAACCAAAATTATTCCAAGTACCTCAATCTACAACTTTTATTTGAAAATTTTTTAAATTGAAACCTCGAGTATAGAAACAGTGTAATTTTTTGGAAACGGGGAAGGTCTTAAAAATTAAGGAACCCTCGCTTATTTTTTCGGTTCTAGATTACGAATCAATTTTAAAATCATTTTAAACCTTTCGGTGGTTGCAACCGTGCTAAAATCAAAATTAAATTAAATTAAATTAAATTAAATGCGTTTTATTTACCACTGGAGCTTTATCGATGTGATCATTTTTGGTGGCCAAGTTCCATAAATTTATAGATAATTTAGCTATGTCTATGTTGAGTATATCTGCCCTTAACATAATGCAATAAAATAACTGAATGGCAAGCTCAGCCTGAAACATACGACATGAAAAGTTATTTTCAAAACGAACTAAATAATACGATATTAATTTGATTATAAATTTATTATTCACCTGTTTCCTAAATTCTTCACTTTCACCCATCAATCTCAAATGACTTAGAATCTGTTTTAATAACACCGAACAAACGTTTTCCACCTCTTCTCGAAATTGTGAATCAGAAGCGTAGAGGATATCGTTCGAATCAACTTTAATCCAAAACAAAAATAAAGTCAAGAAAAATCAAAAATTATTTCAAATTGGGGCTTTGAAAGTAGTAGGTACAAAAAATTCACTCACCGTTGAAAAAGTGGTAAGGGTAATAATCCTGATACTCGATACTCAACAAATGAAGTATATTAATAAATAAATGCACCTTGGCATAATTCGGGTCTTCCCAATTATGCTGTTTTACTACATTGGCCAAAGTACGAACCAAAAATAACGAACCGTCATCAGTTGGATTATCCTGTAGAAAAAGATATTCATTCGTAACAAAAATTACATATAATACAAATTCGTCAACTACTTTACGTACCGGAGCAACTAACAAAATTGATACGAATTCTTTAACATATGGAATTAAAATATTCTGGGTATGTTTTTCTTCACCCTTTTCTTCGATTATTTTCGGAACATCGGCAATAGTATCGATAATTGCTTTGAAATAAGCGTCAGCTGGAAGTGAACGAACTTAGTTACAAACCAGTATTAAAATTAATTGGATAATGAAAAGAATAATTTATTCACCTTGGCCAAGACACTGATTAGCTAAGGTTGTTTGGCAAGATATTATGTATAATTGCAGTCTACTCAGGGGAGATGCTATCGATGGGATGGTTATGAAAGAATACGCTGCACAGGCCCGGACAAATGCTGATGTTTTCGAAGTGTGACGTCCTTTGACCGCTTTCAACGTTTCGAAGGCTAGTTTATTTACACACTGCAAAAATATTACGTAATTTTAATAACTTTTTTTTGGGGGGGGGGGGGGGTTCTCGTAAATTGTTATCTAAGTGGTAAATTACTTGAACTAAGGTAGCGTGAACAACGTCCAAATTATAAAACGTTCCTCTGGCTTCCACGTAAAAATCCAATAACTGCTCGAAATCGCGACCAAAGTCGATCCTTCGGACGAAATTTGAAATCAAATTGCTAATTTGTTTTTTCTCATCTTCAACGGTAAGAGCACTGTAGAGAAAGTTATTGAAATAATTTTTTTCTAAATTTTTTTCAATCGCTCGAAGAAAAGCTTACTTTATGGAGTCGTGCAAAGTTCGAGCAATATGCATCGTATTATTCAATATGACCGTGTCATTGACGAAAGTTTCGTTGCTGCGTTTCACAAAAGCTTCCATGATGATTTTACTCACGTTGACTTTCACCATTTCCGAACGAAATAGATTTAAAAACGGTAGAAAACTTTCCTAGAAAAAAAAAATAGGTATTAGGAACTCATCATCGATTTTGGTTAATTTTTTTAATGTTCTTACGATGATCAAGAGTGACATAAAATCTTCAATTCCATCGGTCAAGTTTCTAACGATACTTTCCAATTGGGCGTACATACGATCGGTGAAGTTCCCTTTGACTAAATGTTTCTGTATGTCGACCAACAGCTCGTCTACTTTCGTGGCCTGAATAAATATGTAAAAATTAGGAATACTTACTCACTAGAGTCTTGTTTGAAAAATGTATTTACATGCAACTGGATCGTTGTTCTTTAATTTTACTAATAATGCTAGACAGACACTTGATATTGAAAATTGGAGGGGAGGGAGGGGTCCAATCGAAATTTTTCTAATGACCAAAATTATTCACAAGATTAAAATCTATAACTTTTGTCTGAAAATTTTTCCATTTAGACCCCTCCCCCTCTGATTTTGCATAACACTACTAGTGTAGATACTTATTGAAAAGTGGAGTAGAGAGGGAGGGTCCAATTGAAAAAATTTTCAAGCAAAAGTTGTAGATCGAGTTCCTAGAAATAATTTTGGTTATTACAAAAATTTCGATTGGACCCCTCCCTCCCCTTCAAATTAGAATAATAAGTATCCACGTAGTTAGTAAACGTGGTAAAATTAAATAACGATCCATAAATTTAACAAACTAGACCAGAGTGAAATATTTTTTGAAAGATTAACGACTACTTTTTTTAAAAATTACCGTAAAATAAGGTATACTCAAAGGCACCCATTGATCCACAACACACAAATAATCAGCACCAATGTCCACCTTACTGATCATTGGCCAGACATCTTTTAGTAAGGAAGGTTGCACGTTACACGGATTTTCTTTTGTATATTCTTCGTAATTCCGTCCAAGATTCAGAAGCAGTTTATACAATGGAACGTCTAACAAAAAAAATTATTTTTAGAAGATTCTAATTTTTTAATAATTCATATTTTTCAAACTCACCTAAATAATTGGAGCTCGTAATTAAATTTAAAAATTTCAATCCATTCATTGCGATGTAAGATGGTTTCGAGGCAGTTAAGAGTACATAGAGTAATATTGCGCTGAAAAGAAAAAAATTACAAATTACAAAAGTCATTTTAAAAATAAATTCAAAAAACGAATTTTTCAGTTACTTATGATTTTCGTCCTTAAAATGTGATAGCCATTGAGAATGGAAGTTCTCAAGTTCTAAATCTGGCACTTCTGAAAGCATCCCCTGAAACATCCATTGCATCGGTGGCATACACGATTCTACGTATCTTGGAAACTCCAAAGTCAAACGTAAATTTTTACAATTGGAGTAAATCTGAAGAACGAAAAAATATTCCAATTATTTAAAAATATACTAAAAAAATTCTAATACAAGTAACTCACTTTGTTTGTCATAGAAAGAGCCGATTCGAAATTATCTTTAAAAAAACTATAATCATTGACTCCGAATTTCAAAGCCACACGACAAACGTAACAACGTAAGTACATCGAAACTAACGGATCGCCGACGCCGTTAATCATTTCGGAGATTCTTCTCAATATTTCGCCATTTTTTCTGAAATCGACAACGTGAAATAAATGACGATCGATGCGATATTAATTAACGCATACCCGCTCGTAATGAAGGCGTAGGATCTGAGCAAAGCTAATTCTACGTAAAGTCTCGGTATCAACTCTCTAATCGATGCTATTTTGTAGAACCAATTGTGACAGGTTTCTTGGGCAGCTTCGGGTACCATATCAAGGGTAAAATTGTCTGGAAATTTTCTCAAATTTTTACCAAATAAATGGTTATATCTGAAACGAGCAGGAGTATAAAAATCAAACAAAAAGTCGACTATTTTCAACCGATGGAGCTTTAAGAATTAAGATTACCCAGATGATTCGCATTTTTCTTTCAGTCTTTTATAAACGAGTTCGCCGAAGGTATCGAGTACATCTGTGATGTGAGTGTATTTGATAGGATAGAACCAATAAGCGTAAGAATCTGAGAGTAGTTTGGAGCACTAAAATAAAAACTAAACCATTTAGTAGGGCTGTTCGAGTACCCGGGTACGTGGATTCGGATATTTTTACCTATGGAACCGGGTACCCGAATCCGGCCCGGTTCCTTATCCTTAATCGATCTTATTCATAAAAAATCGTGACAAATTGTCGAATTGCATAAATGTGGCTAATTTTTTATTTTTTCATAACAATTTTTTTTTTTGTCTAAAATTGATCGAAAACTCAGAAAACTATCAAAAACGCTTCGATTAATAAATTCGAGGCCAAATTGTATATAAAACAATAAATTTTGATTCGAAAATCAAGCAAAGCACAGAAAATTTTCAAGAACCGGGTAGGAATCGAGTATCCGGTTCCATTTAAACGCCGAATACGATTCCGCATCCCCGATTCGGACCGGGTATCCGAACAGCCCTATTTAGTAAAATTTCAATAGAAAGAATTCATTTCCGGTGTAGTATAAATACCTGAATGACAATTTTCAATGCTCTAACACGTTGATCTTCGTTCCAAGCTTTGATGACTTCCTTGTGAAATTTATCAATTCGCCGGCAATAATCTTGAGGGTGGATATCATTTATTTCAAAAATAATACCATCTTCATAATCATCGGGACGATTTGGTTTCCCTCTCACAACAGATGTACCTTGAACATCATTGATGTTAGTTTTATGGAGAAAATTTGCACAAAAAAAACCATACGTACTTTTTTCTTGAATCGAGAAGCAACTAGTCATTGTTAAAATTTCACTCGAGTTGAATTTCGATAACATGGATTCTTTTTTAGATTGCCACGATTCTAATCCTCTGAATTTTGTACTGCCTTGTAAAGATGTATCTAATTCATCCTAAAATTTATTGCAAGTTTAAAATCGTGTGATTTTTTTTCTATAATAAAATAGGTTAGGTACACTGAATAGTGAACAATGTACATACGTCTTCGATTTCATCTTGTATTTTAGCTTGTTTTTGAAACATACTAAGAGGATCGTTTCCTTCTAGCATACGATCCAATGGATCCATGGTGTTATAGGTGAACTTGTTCGTTGACAGAACACATGGTTGACTCAGCAAAGTCGGTTTATCAGGCACCGTATTGGCATAATTCTGAAGTAAATTGAAGTTAAATAGATTAATTACCGAATATAGAATATAGTTAAGAGTAAATCGAATGATATTACTTTGTTTTGGAATCGTTGCAGAGGATGATTAGCAACTTCTTCGCGAACCAATCGTGTTCTTTTATCCACCTTGGTAGAGGATTTTCTACATTTCCTGGATTAAAACATCGTTTTAGAATGGTTATTATGAGAAAAACATTTAATTAAAATGTAGGTACAAGCGATCACTTACCAGATAACGTTCTGATGAGACATAGTGTTTCAGTCTGAGATGACGTGCACTTTATATCGAATATATTACAAAATGAAGAATATTGTGGCGTTATTAAACATTACTTTGGTTCTAATCCGATTCAAAAATCATTTAATACTCTTCTCTCATTTCAAAAAATCATTTTTATATCCTTAGTAGCCCATTAGAAGCCGCAAAATCCGAATTTTGAAGTTAAATTCGTGTTTTGCTGTCGACGTTGATGATAAGAAATCAGTGTAGGTAATTTATAAAATGAAAAAGAAATGTACTCTTCAAAAATTTTCCATTCATTTTTGTAAAATACCTAATTGTTTAATTAAGTGTGTTGTAGTATTACTTAAAAAAAGTTTTCTGAAATATGTATGTTTTCCTATGTAAATTTAGTAAATTCTACTTCCTTTTTTGGTAAAAAATGATCAATTGTTTAGTATTATTAATCACAAACTGATAGCTAATTACCTCGCCGATACTGATTTTAAATTTTGATGATGAATGATGATATTGTGGTCCTATCATGCTTAGTCATCGTCATTACTTGGTTGGTATGATAGGTGAGTAAGGAAATAACTTTAATTTTACATTCATATTGAGTTGGGAATATATCTGAATCGTGAAGCAAATTCTCAGTCGATAATTTAAATTATATAATTTATAATTCTGTACACTAAAGCACCGATGATGGAAGTCCATTTTTTTTCGACTTCGAGATTTTTATTGTTTATGAACCTACAAGTGTCCAAAATTCAAAAAACGTAAAAACCTCGAAGTTGAAAAAAATGTGACTTCCATCATCGGTGCTTTAGTGTACAGAATTCAGGATCAGGACTAGGTGTAGAAAATTTTTTATTTTTCAATTTTCAACAATACCTTTTTTTTTTTTTTTTTTTTTTTTTTTTGTAGTCCTATTAAATTATTTTCATCGCTCGTGTGGCCTAATGCCTACCTAGAAAATGTTTCGTAAACTGTGAGTAAGGTTATCATGGGTTATATCTTATGTATGTATGATTAAATCTGTACTACTCTGTAGGCATTTTATTACATTATGATACCCACTACTCAAAAATTATCTAGGTACTCGTATGTCAAGGAAATGTGGTATTTTCCGGTGATTCGATATTCAATATTCATCTTATAATTATCTAATCGAAACTCTTCATCTTTTTGGAGACTGGAAATTGCCAAACTTTGATACTAAGAAATAAAAATTAATACCTATTTCACTTTTCAGTATTTTCTATTTCAAGTAAACCTGCATCAATTTGAATATGTGGGTAAGTATAGATATACGAGTATTTTCTCCATTTTCTCAGTTTCCTCAAACCCCAATTGAAATTTAACAGAGACTTTATCTCGAAATATTTTTCAAATTTCAAGTTCAACTCTACGTATATTTTCATCGACGCCTAAAATCTTTTTAATTCACTCACATTGCAACACTGATTTCACCTAATGCTGTTTATCATTCTCGAATCGATTTCATGTGCATTGCATTATTTTTAATTTTTTTATAGTCGATAAAACACTCGTATTTCATAGAATTTATTACAATTTTTCTCATTTTTCACGGTGAACGTGTGTAATGTAGTGTCGAATATAACTAAATTTCTTCCCATTTTTTGACATTTTCTAGCGTTCAATGTCGTGGACTACTTTCGTATGTATGTATTTCAAAATGCTAATGAGTAAGATTCGAGCTGCGACACACGAATACGATTTAGAAAACATGATCGCCCCTTTATTATGGTGTTACGATACTTACCCAGTGCTTTCGGTGGTTCTTATGATCGTTGCATCTGCTTATGCAGTTCCTATTTTCCTATTTTTATTATTTATTGTCATTACATTCGTAATTACATTCGCTGGATTTCTCTTTCTGGAAGGTATGGATGTTTTTATCATTTTTTTTTAAGGTAATATATTTGAAAAACTTTCGAATTTTATCGATGTATTGTTTTCCAGGTGCAATTATAGCGATTGCCTTTGTCGTACTGCTATCTGTGTTATCTACGTTGACCATTACGTTGGCTTTATTTGTATTAACCTGCTGGACGATTTACCTGGTGATTGCACAGTTCAGCCAGACGGTACCAATAACATCTTTTTCAAACGTGCCGCAGCCAAATGATAACTTGGTCGATAATAATAATCATCTAAATCGTTCTTTACACGTGACCGAAGAATAGATTTTATAATTATGCTACGATGCTATATCTACCTATCAATTACCATCCCCTACCCTAACCATGTAGGTATAATTAATAATAATTAATAAGTAGCCATGTGAAACACCAAGACGTATTTATGATCTCAACATGTGCTTTGCGATAACCATTGCCATATAGGTATAACTCATTTTAAATTATAAAAAATGTAAGGGTGTTTTCTCCTTATCGGTTATTTCATAATTCTCGATCTGTGATAATTATTCGGTTTACCATACCTACCTACCTACATCTTTTATTTTAGTGATGATATGTGTAAAATCGTACATAGTAGTTAGTTTTAATTAGTGTTTTAATGGGTTGAATGATTTAACGTAAATTTGACTACAAAATTATACAAAAACGATAACTTATCAGTGCAATACTCTTTGATGATTTTTACTCCAATTAAGCAATTTTTTAGACCTTTAGAATACGTAATACTCGTTTTTTTTCTCTTGTATCGGAATCTCAGTGTCAGATACTCGCAGGAATCGACGTTTTGTGAAAATTTTTAAGTTTTTTGTATACTTATTGCGTAATCGATGATGAATTGATGATCTGAAAGAAGATGAGTCCGACTACGGTCGTTTATTTGTTGAAGCCTGTTCCAGCGAATTACCAGTGTATTCTTGATCTTACCGACCTTCAAAATATTACCTTGTAGACGCAATTATAATTTTAGTTTTTTTTTCTTCAAGTGTGGTTAGTTTATTTACGATGTTTTAATGTACACGTTATATTGTGAATTTATAAAAAAATTTCTTCCAAATGTAGTAAACGTTTTTCTGAATGTTTTTTTTTTGGTTTTGCATTTTTATTCGCATAACTTGTTTTTTTTTTTTAATGAGATGATAGAAAAGTATAATCAATGACTTACATAATCGGCAGTGTAGCTGGTAGCAGCAGCTTGAGTGCTCCAGCTACATCCAAAATTTCAGTAGTGAAAATAAATTAGCTCTTTACCTTAGAGAACTCCGAAAATGCAAAAATTAAATATTAAAATATCGTTCTTTAAAGGAAAAAAATTTCTCGGATTTTTTCAAGCAAAAATAATTCACAAATTTTTGAAATTTAAATCTAAATTGTTGAAGAAAAAAATAAGTAGGTACCTAGGTATTATTAAACCTACTTTTTTTGGAATGAAAAAATATTCTAACCATTTTGGGGTAGATAAATAAATTGTCTAGATACACAAAAAATTCTATATTTTATTTCATGTTTTAAGAAAAAGAGTGAAAATAATTTTGGTAAGTAAGTACATCAATTTCTTTAAAGAAAAAACATTTTTTTTTTTTAGAAATCCGAATTTTTCTCTCTTTTTTTTGGGGGGGGGGGGGGGGGAATCTTCTATATTAATTTTTTTTTTGAAGAAAAATATCTCAGAAATTTTTTGAAATGAAAATTTAATTTTTTCGATTTTTCTGTAGCAAAAAACTTAACTTTCAAGTAAAAAAATACCTAAATAAAAATTTGTCAACTTCTTTGAAGAAGAAATTCGTCTTTTTCAATTTTAATTTTTTTTAATCCTGTTTTTTTTTGTCTCCTTTTTTTTGTTTTTGGTCAAAAAATCTATTTAATTTTTTGGAGTAAAAACATGTTTTTCAATTTTTTTTAGAATAAAATTTTTTTTATAAATTTTTCATTTTCGTTTCTATCCTTTTCTTCACTTCTTCATTTTTATTATCATTATTTTTTTGATTAATAAATTTATTAGTGGAAATTTTCACATTTTTTTAAGTGAAATTTTTTTAAAAATTGGATATGTAGTTTTTTAAATTTGAAAAAAAATCTCGAAATTTTTTGTTGGAATACCTATAAAAATTTCTCATTTTTAAAAAAAATTAAAAACCCTTTCAGTTCTTTTGGAATGATTTATTTTCTATTTTTTGAAATATAAAAATCTCTGACTATATTAAAATTAAAAAATTCTTGATTTTTTTTTGGTTTGGAATTATTTGAAATTTTTTTTGAGAGTAAGTATTTTTTTTTGAATGAAAAATTCCTTTTTTAAAGTAAAAAATCTTTTAGCATTTTTGGAATAATGTTATGTTTTTTGAAACAAAACAATCTTCGAACCTCGGTTTTTTGGTTTTGGAGAAAGAAATATTTTGGAAAGGAAAAATCTCTTGTATTTTTTGGTTTTGGAAGAGGGGAATCCATTTGTGGAAGGGATTAAATCTTTCAATTTTTTGAAGTAAAAAAATTCTCAATTTTTTTGTAATAAAAATTTCTCAGTTCTTTTCAATTTAAAATTTTTTAATAAAAGAAGAACCAATTTTTTGGAATAAAAAATTCTCTTCATTTTTGTTGGAATAGAAAAATTTTCATTTTATTTCAAATTAAAAATAAATTATTCAATTTTTTTAAAATGATATTTTTTCATTTTTTGGAATAAAAAAAATCTGAATTTTTTCAAATAAGGTAGTTGCACCAGTGGTGGACCCTTATAGTGGAAGTGTCTTATAAAAAACATTCTGGTTTAAAAACTAATAACATACCAAACGATTCCTTGTGTATTCTACTACAAAATGCGCTATAATTTTTTAATTTTACTTCATTTCTTTGAAAATTACGACCATTTTAAGTGAAAAAATAGAAAAGTCCAGTAGTTGGTCAAGATAATCTAGTAGTTGACCACCCAGTAGTTGGTCACGCGCTAGTAGTTGATCACCCAGTAGTTGGTCAATCAGATTATGACAACGGCTCTCAACCATTTAATTTTTTTAAAAATCAATAAGTATTCGGTAAAATTGTCACTCATTAGCCATGAGAAAGAGAAACTATGATTTTTCGTAAATATTTACCAATTTTTTGCATGATCAACCACTAGAACTTTACAAAAATTTCGTAAGTCTAGTACTTGATCAAAATGATCAACTACTGGCTAAACACCATTTTTTCCTTCCAGTAGATAGTCACCGCCATATTTGATAGAATTTTGGCAATATTTATTATTTTAATGAAGAAATGGAATCTCCAAACTCTTCTTATTCAGGTCCAAATGGTTATATTTCAAGTTTTATTAATCTTAATAGTGCAAAATTCATATTTCGATAACACTTCAGCTTAACAAAAATCTTTAGAATTGGCATCATTTTGAAAATTGTTCTAACAAAAAAATTTCAGACGATCATTATTAATTACTTGAACAGAATTGATTAAAAACTTTTATGTGGTTCTATGCAGAAATGTTCCAGGTTTGCTCTAAAAAAAATTTCTGAAGTTATTTTAAAAATACACTTAATTATAAACATTTTTCTTCTCAAGTGACCCACCACTGGGTCGTGGCCAACGACTGGTGCAACTACCTTAATTATTTTTTCGGTTTTGGAGTAAAATTTTTTCAATTTTTTTGGGAATAAAACGTTTCTCAATTTTTTTCTAATAAAAAAAACTCTCAATTCTTTTGGAATAAAAAAAATTCTGAATTTTTTGAAATACCTACCTCACTTTTTTCAAATAAAAAATTTTCTCGAATTTTTCGACTTTTTACTTTTGAGAAATTTTTATTTTTTCGAATTCAAAAAGTTTTTTGGAATGAAGCATTTTCTCAATTTTTTATGGTACCTAAAGAATTCCTCAACTTTTCTGGAATGCAACCATTTTTGAATTTTTTGAAATAAAGAATATCTCTAAATTTTTCCTGAATACTTACTTACTCGATTTTTTTTTTGTTTTTGAATTAAAAAAATGATCATTTTTTTCTAATTAGGCACAAAATTTTTCATTTTTTTTTTTAAATAAAAAGAATACCTAAATTTTTGGAATAAATTAATTTTTATATTTCTGTTTAGATAAATGAAAATAAAATCTTTTAATTTTTTACAGCAAATAATTCATCATTTCTTTTGGATCGAAAAAATCTTTGAAGTGTTTTGAAATGAAAAATCTGATTAAATTCTTTTTAAAATCAATTTTTTGGAATTAAAAAAATCCCTTAATTTTTGTTGGTTCAAATTTTAAAATATTGAAATTTTTTCACGATTTTTCTTTCTTTTTTTGGATTAATCTATAAAGCTTTTTGAAATGAAAAATTTTCTGTTTTATTTTATTTTAATTTTTTTTTTGAATGGAAAATATATTTTGATTTTTTCAAAGTAAAAAAATCTCAATTTTTGAGCAGTAAAAAATTTCTCAATTTTTTCATTAAAAAATGTACACCTTAAACAATAAAAACATTTATTCGGTTCAACAACTTTCATAATATTATAACCAAACAGTATAACAACACTCTCACATACGACGCTGCGCCATCATAACGCGAAATACTTATTAAAAATATCGATAACTTACGGGTAACAGATTAATTTAATGTTAAAATTTAACGCAATTAAACTTAATAAAAAACCTAATCATTGGTAAACGTTCGAATTTACAATTATTATTTTTGAGCGTCTACGATACTCGTCCACTTAAAACAACGTAACATTTGAACATGTAAAATAATATATACATCAATTTTTAAAACAGTAACGTGACGAAGCGTTAGATAATCGTGCTCGAAAAGAAAAAAAAAATCAGCGCAGATTGTGAATCTATCGAGTATTATACGAAGAAGAGAGGAATTCGTAGCGTTGAACTGTCATTTCCAAAAAAAACAAAAACAAAAAAACACCAAGTGCACAGGGAATGAAGGAATGCAAAACACTACAATAGGCAACTTGCGGTTCCACATCGAACACGAAATTGTTTTTAAGCTGGTTATTTGAGAAAGTGAAAGCATTAGAGAACTTTACGTTTATATGCTCGTTGTAAGGTCTTATTTTTCCATAATTAGGTAAAGAAGCGATAAAAAAAAGAGAAGCGTTATCAATTATCACCACGTATCTGTGACTTCTGTGAACAAATAAAATCACCATGTGTTAAGAAGGCAGTTTTGAAAGCTCGGCATTTCTCCACAAGCTACATAATAAACGTAAAAATCTAAAATATACTATTGTACAAAACACATCGTCTTTCGATTTAGGCACCACTAGAAACTTTCACACTTTTAGATCTACTTTTGAGCATTTACTATAAAGATAAATATTATAAACTACCGAATAAACATAAAGGTAGGTAAACTAAGATTTTTTTTTTAGAGCATTTAAATCGATGGATATTTGTACATTGTAGCTTAGGTGTTTACTATATCGATATCATTCTTACTATTTTCTCTCTTTTACCGTTTCTCCAACTGAAAACAGATTATCGTTTGATTAAAACATGCACTGGGGTAAGCATTCCATGCAAAATGTCGATTGAAAAGGTATAAGTACAAAGATTTATCGTGTAAAATAATCTTACCTTGGAAACTGCAACTCGAGCTCCAACAGCCGAATACATCTTCGGTGTATTGTCGTTGTTAAATAAGCTCAATAAAAAATGTTAGTTTAGCTAAAATCAAAAATCTTTACTAAATATATTTCATCTTGAAAATTGAAGAAAAAGGACTCATTTTGCTCGGAAAATCTGAAATATTTGTTGGAATGTTTTCATCTTGTACCATTCACCAATTACGAAGAATTAGGCACGATTAATTTTATACTTCCAAGCTCTCACAAGTCAGACCTTCACCAGTTTGAAAATTGTCACTTACCAGATAATCAACTGCGAACCTATAAAAATTGCAAGACTGAAAAAAATATTTAGAAATTATTTTTCCCAAAAGGGAGTGGAGAGTAATCAGGGATGGGACCTATTTGAGAGTTTAAATAGGATTAGAATAAATAATAATTATTTAATTTTTTCTTAATTTTCCAATAATAGGTATTTTTTTTCTCAATATCTAATTAAAATTTTCACTTTCCTAAAATTTTCAATTTTTATGACGTTTATATTTTTTATTTTTTTCAGTGTTTCTAAAATTGTAAATCATAAATTTTTTGATGTTTCATTATTTATTAGTTTTCAATATCTACCTACATGTGAATTTCCCCCTTTTTTTTGTGAATTTTCAATTTTTCAGCATTTTAATCAATTGTAATTTTTTTCAATCCTTATTTTTTGAAATATTTCAAAATTTCCAAAATTGCTCAAACTTTTTAATTTGTATTTCTTCAAGTTATTAATTTTTTTATTAACGTTTTTAAATTTTCCATTTTCATTATGATTTTTTCAGGTGTTCATTTTTAAAAAAATTTCAATATTTTAATTTCATTTTTGAGATGAATAATTTAAAATTTTCCCATTTTTGTAGTACCTAACTATTTTTTCATTTTTTTTTTAAATCAATTTTCTCAATTATTAATACATTTTTGAATTATCACTATCTCGTAATTTCTCAATTTTTTAAAATGTTTTCATTTTTCTATATTTTAATCACTCTCTTAATTTATTCAAGTTTTTTTGTTACTTGGAATTTTCCGATTTTTTTATGATTTCCGAATTCTATCAAAAAAATTAATATCGCCAAAATTGTTCGTTTTTTTTTTAATTTTTCAATATTTAAATTTTAAATTTTGTAGATTAATAAGTATACCAACATTTTCATTCTCTGGTGTTTTTTTTGTTCTCAAAATTCTTAAATTTTTTGATCTTACCCTGAATTTTTAATGTACCTATTCAAAGATTTCTCAAATTTTCCTAATGTTTTAATTTTTAAATTTTTTTTTGACGAATTTTTATACTTTCCAATCAATTTTAAATTTTGCATTGACATGTCAATTTATGAAAATTGTCCATTTCTTATTTTTTTTTAAATCAATTAACCAACTACCAAAATTTTTCCGATTTAGGTATTATAATTCCATCAAATTTTTAAAATTTTCAAAATTGTCAATTTACAATTTTTTTGAGTTTTTGTACTTTTTTCATAGCTTAGAATTTCTGTAATTTTGTCAGATGTTTTGTTTTTTATACCTTATTTGTTTTAATATTTTATTTTTAATTTTCTTTGTGATTTTTAAGTTTTCCAATTTTTAAATTTTTTTTTTAAATTTTCCTCGCTTTTTTACTTTCTCGTGATTTTTTAATTTTTCCACTTACTTATTCGCCTCTTCTTTAAAAAATGATTTTGTTATTTTCAATATTGCTCAATTTTTTAAAATTCGTATCTTAATTTTCTTACTATGTTTTCGAATTTTTCACTTTTCTGCGATTTTTTTCAAACGTTCTTGGTTTTTTAGTTTTTCAAATATGATTCTTTTCAATTTTTTATGTTTTAAATTAACAATTTTTTCAATTTAAAAAAGTGTTTTTTGATTATTTTTCGTTTGTCCAATTTTTTGAATTTTTTAAAAATTATGTATCAATTGAAATTTTTTAAATTTTTAATGTTTTCCCACCTTCAAATTTTTTTTAATTACCTACGAATTCCCAAAATTGCTCCAAATTTTCATATCTCCTTTCTCATTCTTTATTCAAATTTTTCAATTTCGTTTACATTTTATTTATTTTTTTTTTTTGATTTTTCAAAATACTAATTTTATTAATTTGTCTCAAATTTTTCCAATTTTACTAAAAATTTTGGTTATTTTATAATTTTTTCAAATTTCAGTTTCATTGTTTAATATTCTCCTTGTTTGTTGATAAAATAATTAGTAGGTAGGTATAAATTTTTTCCAATTCATCTCGGCAGTTCTGATTATTATTTTATACTTTTTTATTTATTCAAATTTTTAACTTCTATGAATAGTTTTTTTAATTTTTCTGAGTTTTTAAATTATGTACTCACTTGAAATGTTCAGATTTTTTATGATTTCCTAATTTTATTGAATATTTATTCTGTTTTCTTTAATTTGTAATTTTTCAGAATCTTTCAGTTTTTTTAATATCATCGAATTTTCATCTTTTTCGTGATTTTTTTTTCAATATTCAATAAATTTTCTTACTTTTTTGATTTTTTTTTAGATGCTTACCTATTTTAATCAGTTATTAATGTCTTTTTCTTTTACAATTTGCTGAGGTAGGTAAACCTAATTGTCCCATCCCTGAGAGGAACTACGTTTTTAAATTTTAGAAATTCGAAAAATTATCCCTACCACATTAAAAATGATACACGATTAAAAAATATCACAAAAAGTTAGTGATAATCATCATAAAAAATCATCGAGTCAAAAACTCGCGAATTCCGCACTAAAATAATGCGAAATTCAAATTCCTGAGAAAAACGAAGAAATTTTTAAAATATCACAAAATGTTTTAAAAATCAAAATCGAAGAAACAGAAATTAATGATGAAAAATTCGAACATTATAAATACCTAGGAATTTCAAAAATTTGTAAAAATATGGAATGTTTAGTAAAATAATCACCCTACTTAAATTAAAATTAACGAAAATCATGAGTATCTTAAAAAAAAATTGCCACCTTCATCAATTCATCATAATCTGTTTCATTGAGGATGGAAGAAAACCTATATTTTCGAGCATACCGTTTCCCCTCCTAGATTATTTTGAAGTATGAGCCCTCCATCGGTGTTCTTTTTTCACACCCTCCTTATCAAAAATAAATTAAGTACATAGGTACACTATAAGCTGCGTCATAAATTACATGAAAATAATTAAAAATCTACAAAATATCGGAACTGAAAATAAATAGGTAATAATGTGATTTCGAGCGAAGATTTTGTAGGCAATTTAATCCTGTTTAGTCTTATTTTCGCTATCGACGCTATCGTCGTTGCACGTGCCATTCCAACGGTCGTCTCTTTCTCGAACAATGTAAGCAGCCGAACCTGCGATTGAAAATTCCAAAAACTATCAAAATCGTGTCGCGATTCCTCCCATTGTCGACACAAAAAGCTTCACAATTTCCAGAAGAAGTCAAAAAGCTGAACACTGATTCCACCATCACCAGCACACGACATGACATCCTTATAGCCATGAAACAGCACCAATTCAACATACGTACCTGTGTACTTTATACTCGTACATTTACAACACCAAAAACTCACTGGGAGGATTTCATTTTCTTCGTAGATTTTTTTTACTCGTGGTATGAAAAAGCAATTGATCATTGCTCAGTAAAATAAGCAAATTGAATTGCATTTTGGACACATGAATTTCTTTTTGAAAATGTTTCCCGAGGTGTTCTGATTAACCACTAAAAAGTTTCTGAACCTCCTCACCCGCATCAAGTTTCCCAAAAACATGAACCCTTCAAAATTCAAAAAAACAAAGCCAGAAAATTTCCACCTCTTTTTTGAAAAAAATTCCTACATAAAGTTTCTCAAATTTCTTAAAGAAAAAAAGTTCAAATTTATAGATTTTTTTAAGAAAAAAAAGAAATACTTCAGTAATTTTTTAGAGAAAAAATATTTGTCAACGACTTTTGGTAAAAAATATCTCTCCATTCTTTTGGAGAAAAAAAATTCTTTGAATCAATTCAATTCTTTTTAAGTCAGCACACAATTTTTTTTTTTAAATTTAATTTCTTTTGTTGTCTGTAAATCATGTGAATTTTGCAGGGTTTTTTTTTAGACAGATTATTGACGAAATAGTAACCAAAATGAGTGCAAAAGTAACCGTAGTAACCAAAATAAGTCCAAAAGTAACTAAAGTAACCTTGTCGTAAAAAAGGTAACCAAGTTACTAAAAAGTAACCTCGCTACGATGCATGTTTTTTTTGAGAAAATCTTTTGTTTGAGAAAATTAAATATGTACTTCCTTTTAAATTTTTTTGGACAAAAGAATAGGTAAGTATCTCAAATTCTTGGAAGTGAAAAATCTTTGTTTCACTGAAGGCGAAAAATTCTGAATATTTTCATAATAAAAATATTTTACAAATTATTGGAAGAAATATTTTACAAATTTTTGGAAGAAATTTTTTTTTAAATTTTGGAAGTACCAGAATTTTATTTTTGATAAATTTTTTCAGTTTTCCATGATTTTTTAGAAATTTGGCAGATAAAAACTTCCATTTTTCCAAACATTTCAATTTTTTGGAGAAAATTTTCCAACCGTTATTTTTGGGATTTTTTAAAAATATTTTGCATTGGAAGAGAAAAAATCTCTGCATTTTTTGAAGAAGACGGAGACTACGAATAATCTATGTAGAACAGAATTTTCAACTTTTTTGGAGTAAACATATTTTTCAAATTTACCTACATATACAAGAGAAAAAACTCTTTCAAATTTTGAAAGTAATAAAATGTCTCAATTTTTTAAAGCAATTTTTTTCAATTTTATTCTTTAAAATTCTTTGGCAGATAAAAACTTAAATTTCTCCAAAAATCTCAACAAAAAAATTTCAACAATTAATAAGAATTATTTCTTGAGAGAATTTTTAAAGAATTATACTGGATTTTTTTTCAAATTTTTTGGAATGAAATTTTCATTTTCGGAAAAAATTTTTAAAAAATTATTCTGGAAAATTCAAATTTTTGGGTCGATTTTAAAATTATTTTGGAGAAAAATCGCAATTTTTTTGAGTAGTTACCTGTATCTTCAAAGTTAAAGCAAAATATTTCTTTCTACATTTTTTTTTCGGAAGAAAATCAATTTTTATTTTGTTTTTTCAAGAAAAAATCTACTTATGTAGTTACAAAATATTTCTCTAGGGAAAAAATTCTGTATTTTTTTAAACTTTTTTTTGAGAAAAAAATCTTTCAATTTTTTGGAGTATAAAAACTTCAATTTTTCGGAAAAAATTTCATTAGGTATCTATTATTTTGGGAAAAAATTCTGAACTTTTCTGGTGTAGGTACCTTTCAAAGTTTTTGGAAAAAATAATTTTTTAAGTGTGTATTCCAAGTAGGTAAAATATTTATTTTTATTTTTTTTTTGTTTTTGTTTCATTTTTCATGAAAAAAATCTATAAAATATTTCTCTGGGGAAAAAATTCTGGATTTTTTAGGATTTTTTTTACTTGTTTTGCACCTGAGAATTCTTTTGAGAAAAAAATCTTTCAATTTTTTGGAATGATTTTTTTTCAATTTTCCTAGAAAGAAAATCTTTCAATTTTTTGTGGTATAAAACTTCCTTTCGAAAAAATTTTTCAGTATTAATTATTTTAGAAAAAATGATGAAATTTTCTGGAGTACCTTTCAATTTTCTTCAGAAAAAATAATGCCATCATTATTTTGGAGTAAAATATCAATTTTTGTATTTTCGTGGAGGAAAAATTCAAGTGGTTAATCAGGACACTGAAAATAGCATTTTAAAACAAAAAAAAAGCATATGACTCAAAATGCAATCCACTCTGTATGTTTATGGTCTAATTTTACTGAGCTAATAAACAAATACGTAACTATATAGTATTCGTCGGTAGAATACTTCACTATCACTATTTTGTAACAACAATAAAATGTGCTTGGAATTTAACCAGTTTAAGTACGAGTAAGTGTCAAGTTCAAACGAGCCAGTTTCGTCTTCCAATATTTCGACTCCTTTGAAAAAAAGCAATCACGTAAGAAAACAACGACTAGGTGATTGTTAATTAGGCCGGGGTAGTTGAATAGCGATGTGAAGGCAGTTATAGAACGCCAGAGTGACAAAAAAGTACACCAAACACGTCGATTGGAATAATTTATAACGGTAATAATTCTAAACATATACATAAGTTAATCAAAATTGCACAATCAACTTGATTTACATTCATATTGTCTATAATGTAAATTACTATTTTCAGCATTACGCGTTTGTAGCTTTGAAAAATCACAAAAAAAAAAAAAAATGTATAATACAGCGAAAATACCACAAAAGAGGAAAAAAACGCTATTAAAAAAATTCAATTAGTTGAACACGAAAAAAATGAGGGAAAAATACGTAACGAAAAAGCGTAATGGAAATAATCGTGTTAAGGTAGGTATATCTATTTAATGTACCTATGATGTACGTACTAATGAATATTTTAGGAAACTCAAGCCCATCAAAAGCTATATTTATACAGAATAAAATTTATTTTTCCAAATAGCATCCTCTTCAATACGTATCTTCATGAATTAAATTTTCGATCATCGAGGTTTTCATACCGTTATGAATTAAACACGCGAGAAAAAAAAATGAAATAGGTAAAACAAAATCTTAATACGTTAATTCCGTAATCTTTGTTGCCCTTCAACCTCGTATTTCGATTTCAACGTATCACACAATTCATCTCTAGATTTCATTTAAATAACGTATCGTAAATAAATAAGACAAAGAGAAAGAAAAAAACAGGAAAAATACTTAGGTCAATAGAACTTCTTTTTTTTTTGCTTTTTAATTTTTTTTTACGATTATTTACATCTAGAAATTCGTCGAAAAAACCCTGCTCTAGTTTATGATAATGAAGTAATTACGACTATAATAAAAATTATTATAAATATAAGTCCTTATAAATATTACGAAAATTCTCGTATATGTACTGTCGTTTGTTCGAGTGAAACAAATAAGCAATTTTTTCAACATAAAATATTGTTCGTTTTTTTTTTAATTTTAAATTTTTAAATTAACTTTGAAATATTTATTTAGTATATGATTTAATTGCCATCTTAGGTGAAGGTAAAGTGCTGGGAAAATGAATAGAAATTGCGAATAAGAATTTAGGTACCGTCAGTTTTCTTTTTTTAAGCTGCTTTTTCTCGAATATAAATTTTTTAAACCCCCATTCCAAAGTTAATGAATTATCACGTGAACAACTCTTTGGAAATCGAAAAAGAATCTAAGGGAAGTTTTAATGAATATCTACGAATTGAAAAAAGTAAAAATTATTCGTTTTTTTTTGTTGTTTTTTTTAAATATTAATTTTCTCTAATGTATTATTTTTTCTTCCCAATTTTTTTCACATTTTCAATTAAATTCCAGTTTTTACATTTTTCTTCGATTTCCAAATTTTCATTGTAATTTGCGATTTTTACAATCCAAAATTTTTCAAATTCTTCGACTTTTCAAAGTTTACATCAACTTTCTTCATACTATTAGGTATGTAATTTATAATTTCCGCAATTTTCAGTTATTTTGACTGTTTTATCATTTTATTCATGTCCATTTTTTATAATTTGAAATTTTAGTTAAATTGTTTTCAATTTTATTTTTTCAACTTTTTTTATTTTTTTGAAACCAAAATAAATTGCTTCATTTTTTCAAGGTTTTTGTTTCGGTTTAATTTTTTGGTAATTTAAAGCTATTTTTTGTGTGTTTTTTTAATGATTTCAGAGGCGTAGCATAATGATTTTTTTGGGGGGAAATATACCTTCAAGATGTCAACTTTTCAAAAAAATTTTTCAACATAATACTGAATTTGCCAACTTTTCGACTTTTTTAAAATCTCTGAGGGGGAATGTCCCCCTGATCCCCCTGGTCGTTACGCCCCTCGATACAAGATAACGAAGAAAATAATATTTTCCAATTAAAAAAAAAAAAAAAAAAATAGCCAGCAGATAAAAAACACCTCGTAATTTCCATAAAATCTCAAAGTAAAATAAAAACCCTCCTTATTTCAATGTTGTACGCACATAATACGAAAAAATGTAATTTCAGCGTCAAAGCACAAGCAACCCTTCGCCCCTCCCTTCCAGGCATTAATCGAGTTACAACTAAGCGATTGCTGGGGCCGAAAAAATAATTCCTGAGTTAACGTTCATTCCTGCATAAATGAAAACAAAACCAAACACGAGACGATCACAACCCTTCCGGATGAAAAAAGGTCATCGACCCCGGACACGAAGGGAACCTTGTACAAAAAGCACAAACCTGCCAATCCCAGCACTTGAATCACTCGAACCGGCTAAAGATAAAAACTAATACAACAAGCTAACGCTTAAATTAACTTTTAAAACGAAAAAAAAAATTAAAAGGAAACGCGTTATCAAAAGGCGGGCAAAATGCGAACAATATATAGGTATTTTTTTTTTACAAAAAATGGATATTTAGAGAAGATAGGACGAGGAAAAAAATAATAAAAGGAGAAACTAAAAAGACTAAACAACGTTACTTAATTTACACATCACAATACAGCATTATTAGCTGTTAAAATAGTGTTTAGTTGTCGACTATTCGGCTGTCGTAAAAACCGTTTGGCCGTAGTAAATTATTCATTAAAATACAAACAAACACAACACACCGTCTTACCCAAATAGTGGTATTCCTACTTTAAGGCACTTATCTTCCGAATCATGTATAAGTATATATATATTTTTTTTAAAGAAAACTTAATTTTTCTCAAGTATTCCGCAACGTTTAGAGATATTTTTTTCTCGTCAATTTTTTATACGACACATAAATTCATAAAAAGAATATAAAAATGTATGTGAAAAATTGAAATATAAAAAATTAAAAAAAAGGTTCACAGCGGAACACATTGTTGTTTTTTTCGAATACTTGAAGATATCAAAATGGAATAATTTCGAGATCTTAAGCTATAGTTCAGACTATCTCGTAGGGTTGGATATTTTTAGCGATGTAATTTCTCAACAAAAAAAGTAGATAAGGGAAGAATGTGCGTAATATCGGAATGTATAATAAAATTCCATTCTACACAAACATTAGCACACATCGTCTCCGTGGCAGGTAAATTTTTTCCGTTATGTAAACAGATGAAAAGAAAACGTGAATAGAAATTCTTAATAAAGTAGAACAGAAGAAAAGTGGGTGGGGGAATAACAGAAGAGAACGCCTTTTCCGTTTTCTAAATCGGCCCGTATACGATTAATGAGAAGAAAACGGACCACATGAGAACGATACCCCAAAGCGATTTCAAAACGTCCTTACCGTCGGTGAATCGCCTGGCGACGAATTTCAGCGTTTCGTCCAACAACACGACTGGTATCGAGAACTTCATCACTGTGAGCCATTCTTCGATCGTTAATGGTGTAACTTGGAACACAGTCTGGAATTCGAAAATGTAAATTAATAGTTGTACGAGATGATAAGAGAGATGTGGTTCATCGACCTCTGTTTGTATGTACATTCATACATTGTACTTACCGATAAGAATTCAACATGTAAGATGACGAAATGTAATCCGAATGAAAGAGCCATTGAAGCGATCAACCACATATTTGACCACGGTGGCATTACAATTAGTGACTGGTTTTCTGATAAACTGTAATGTTATAAGGATCGAGTACGTGGACTCGTGTTAGTAGAGAAAAAATAGCAGAAATTTATTAAAATTCGAGGTAAGTACGGTTTACCTGTTCATGGCGTTTAACATTTCAATAGTTACGAGTACTGATAACGCCAAAGTCATAGGATGAGGATCATGGAATACATGGCAATCGATACCTTTGAATTCTTCTGGGTTACCGATACAGCTCAAGTGGTGGGTCTGAAAAATAAATTCCAAAAATTAGATATTGGTACATCATTTAAATATATAATATTTTTTTAATGACTTAGATGAGATTTCAAAAAAAAAATCAATTTTTTTATATAATAGGTATTTTATTGTGACCAGTTTCTATTTTTTTTTCTATTTTTACATTTCTTATTCATTTTTTTTTCTGAATTGCCAGTGTTTTTTATATTTTTCAATAATTTTTCTAAATAACTCAATTTTTCGATATTCCCAAATTTTCCAATTTTTTCAAATTTTTAGTTCATTTACATATTTGAATTTTTCATGTCTTTTCAATTTTTCCCGAGTTTAAAATTTAAATTACAATTTTAAATCTTCAATTTATTAATTCCTTGAGATTTTTCTATTTTTTGCTCTTTTTCTAATTTTGTTCATTTTTCCATTTTTTTTTATTATCCTTTTTTTTTAGGATTGTACCTAACAAATTTTTATCAATTTTTTAGAATTTTTATAAATATTTATTTCAATTTCGTTAAAATTTTCATTTTTTCAATCTTAAAAAATTTTCAATCATTTAAAATTCGCCAATTTTCCAAATTTGTGTGATTTTATAATCCATTAAACTTGTGATAAGCCCAAAATTGCTAAATTTCTGACATTTTTCAATTTTTTGGTTTCACTAAATTTTTTAATTTTTTCGAGTTTTTTCAATAATTTTTGATTTTAAAATTTTTTTGAATTTTGCTCAAAGGGGGGGGGGGGCTATAAATTATTTTTTTTTGTTGAATGCATAGAGTTGACAAGCGGAATTTTCTAAGACCTTTGCATGACGTCAATTTGATTTTTCATCTATGAAGTTATGAAGAAAAATTGGAAACTAATTTCATCTAGATTTTTTTTTACAAAAAAAATTGATTTTTGATTTTTAAAAAATAAAATGCATGGAGTTTTCAAAAAAAAAAATTATATTCATTTTGCATTTTAATGATGTCATTTTGTAGAAATTATTGATAAATTTTTTGGAAAATCAAAAATTTTAAGCGTCAAAATTGGAGAAAAACACGACTTTTTCTAAATGCCCCGTTTCTAGAAAAACTATGCAACCATCGAGGTTTTTCCTCAGAATGTTTTTTATTCAGTACAGTATGGTCTGTAGTCTGACGAGAGCGTTTCGCGAAATTATAATTTGCCGACGACTTCTTTCGAGTTGAATGGAATACTAAGATGAAATTCATAAGAAAGTTAGATAAAATCAGGGGAAAAAGTAGGAATTTCGCAAAACCCTCTCGTCAGACTACAGACCAGACTGTACTAAATAAAAACATTCTGAGGAAAAACCTCGTGGGTTGCATAGTTTTTCTGGAAACGGGGCATTAAGAAAAAGTCGTGTTTTTCTCCAATTTTGACGCTTAAAATTTTTGATTTTCCAAAAAATTTATCAATAATTTCTACAAAATGACATCATTAAAATGCAAAATGAATATAATTTTTTTTTTGAAAACAACTTTTAATTTTTAGTATTTTTTCAGTTCAATAATTCGAAATTTTAAAATAATTTTCCAAATCTCTGTTTTTTTAATTTTTTGAAAATATTAAATTTTCAATTTTTGAAATTGTCATGAATATTTTAATTTTGCTATAATTTTTCATTATTTCAAATTTTGCATTTTTTTATGACTTCACAATTTTTTCTACTTTTTTTTTTTTTTTTAAATCAATTATTCATTTTTTTCACAATAAATTTTTAAAAATCCTTCAGTCAGTTGTTTTCATCAGACTTCTCAATTAAATGAGCTCTTCTCAATTTTTTTGAAATTTTTAATCACTTACGTTTTTAAAATTTTTTATACCATTTAAATTTTTTTCTGTTTTTACAAATTTTTTAATAATTCAAAATTTTTCATTTTCCAAAACTTATCAGGTTTTTACCCTTTAAAGTTTCCAAATCCTTACCCCTTTCATCTTTTTTTTCAACATCATCACTAATAATTGTGTTTATTTTTTATTTTTATGAATCTTCAATTTTATTGCATAAGTTTCTATTTCATTGTCAAATTTTTCATTTTCTTATGATTTCTTAATTTTGATTATTTTTATTTCTTTGTTTATTTTACATTTAAAATTTTTAAATTATTTTTCATTTTTTTCAATTCCTTAACCATTTAATTGCCCAGTCACTAAAACTATTAATTATTCCGAATATTTCAATTTTTCATCTTATCAAATTTTCCTATTGAAATTTTTTTTTAAATTCTGCCAAATTCTTCATTTTTGAAAAATATTACGTTGCAGCTAATTTTCTGTTTTAGCTAATTTTCTAGTTTTGAAATATTCGTGAATATTTTTATTAGGTTATAAATTTTTCATTTTTAAATTTTAAAAAAAATTTCGATTTTTTGCTTTTAGTTTTCTTTCTTTCGAATTTCTGCATCTTGAACGAAATATTTTAAATTTTCCAAATACGTAGCTGATTTTTCATGGATTTTTCTCGATTTTTTGATTTTTCAATTTTTTTAAACCTCCAAATTCTTCCTGTTTTTCTAGATTAGGTTCAATTTATCAACATTTTATGACTTTTCAATTTTTTTAAATTCCTCAAGTTTTCTTCAATATTTCAAAATTATCAGACTTCCAATTTTTATTTTTTATTTTTTTATATCTCGTTCCTAAATATTAATTATTCAATTTTGAAATTTTCGTATCGTTTCAGTTTTTCTTTCAATTTTTTTTCATATTTTTTTCTTCTTAAATATCTCGCTTTCGCGGATTTTTAATATTTTATCAAAGTTCAGAAACCCTGCGATCATGATTTTTAGTCAAAATTGTCCACGAGGAAACGTAATTGATTATTTTTTTCGATGCATCAAACATACTCACCAATTGGTAATACGTCATATGAGGACCATCAACACTGTAGAGGAACCACCAAGAAGCAGCACCGACCGTAGCGGCACCTACATATCCACCAATAGCCATATACCGGAAGAATAACCAACCGGAGATGAGACCTTCATCGCTTTTTCTGGGTGGCTGTTAGAAAAATAAACTATCGTAAATTTCATCGAACAAAATCCACTCAAAACCACACCACGATCACTTACTTTACTCATGATATCCAAATCTGGTGGATTGAAACCGAGAGCGGTAGCAGGTAAACCATCAGTGACTAGATTTACCCAAAGCAATTGTACTGGGATAAGAGCTTCGGGTAATCCGAGAGCGGCGGTTAAGAAAATACTGAAAGTACAAATCGATCGTATTAGATGCTTCGTTCAAATACTCTAAAAAAATGAACCTTTATTTTTGTAGGTACCTGACGACTTCACCAATATTTGATGAAATGAGGTAACGAATAAATTGTTTCATGTTATTATAGATAGCACGTCCTTCTTCAACGGCGGCTACAATCGACGAGAAGTTATCATCGGCTAATACCATCTCAGAGGCGGATTTCGCTACGGCTGTACCAGAACCCATGGCGATACCGATTTCGGCCTTTTTCAAAGCTGGAGCGTCATTCACACCGTCACCAGTCTGAAAAAATATTCTCATCAGGTGAGTAAAAATACTAGGTGAATTTTCGACACCACAAAGAAGTCGAATAATGTACAAACCATAGCGGAGATTTCATTCATGCTTTGTAAATATTCTACGATTTTCGATTTATGGGCAGGTTCCACACGAGAGAATAATCTAGATCTGGCAACAGCTGCTTTCTGTTCGGCAATGGGCAAATCATCAAATTCACGTCCGGAGTACGATTTTCCAGTGGTATCTTCGTTTTCACCGAAAACACCGATTCTGCGACAGATGGCTTCGGCGGTAGCCTAAAAAATGAAGTTTTTTGATTAAATGATCTGAAAATCATTACGAGTCATTTGGCAGTTCTGGGGCTTACTTTGTTATCACCAGTAATGACGATGACTCGGATACCAGCGGCACGACATCTTTGAATGGAATCGAATACTTCTTTCCTGGGCGGATCCAACATACCGACGACACCGACAAAGGTTAATCCGACTTCGTACGTGTAGAATTTATTCGAGTCTCCCAAATCCATATCTTCCGGTTTCATCGGGTTGTCAGAGGTGGCCAAAGCCAAGCAACGTAACGTGTCTCGACCGGTACCGTATTGTCTGGTCAGCTCCAAGATCTTCGATTTCAGAGCAGCGTTCAAGGGGAACTATAAAAAATGATACAAATTCGTTATTTTTTTTCCATAAGAAAGAGATGAAACAGAGATTGTAAATAAGGGGTAAGATTGCATTTTGAGCTAATAATGATTTTTTTTAAATTTTAAAATTTTTTCCTGATTAACCACATGAAAGTCCCTGAACCTTATCCACCAAAAATTGCTTCAAATACGAACTCAAAAATATCCTCTCGCTATTTTTCGCCTATAACTCTATAAATATGCATTTAAACAAAAAAAATGATAATAACTAAAATTAAAGTACATAAAATTTCCAACAAAAAACCTTCTATTCATTTTTTTTTTCGAAAAGTGAACGGGTGGCGCAAAAACAAAGTCAAAATATACAGGGTGAAAAAAATTGCCATCACCAATTTTTTTCACCCTGTACATTTTGATGGTCATTTTTGGGCCACCCGTTCACTTTTCGAAAAACATTTATAAGCGCTTTTTTGTTGCAAATTTTATGTACTTCAATTTTAGTAATGATCATTTTTTCATTTAAACCCATATTTTGAAAGTTATAAACTAAAAACAAAGAAGATGTCACTTTGGGTACATATTTGGGGGACTTGTCAAGAGGTTCAATTCGGGGACTTTTTAGTGGCAAATCAGGACACCGAAAGGAATATTTTAAAATTAAAAAATCATTGCTAGCCCAAAGTGCAATTCACGACATTTTTTGGTCTAATTTAAAGGTCAAGGAGGTTCGAAAAAATCAAAATATCATCGAGATTTGGCTACGAACTTTTTGAGATCCGATACGAGCATGTGTACATCTGTCCAATACACCTTCTGGGGCTCCCTTAACGAATAATTTCGGTCCGGTGCCTAATTTCGATGGTTTCAATGGAATGCAATAAGAAGACATGGATTTACGATCACGAGAGAATTCCAAAGTAAATTCTTTCTTCCATTTGGTTTCGATGTCTTGGCGGACGATGATAGCCGAGGTTCTTCTGTCCAGTCCGTGTTTCGGTACGTTGAATGGGTTCAATTTTTCAGCCAATACGATCAATGCGGTTTCGGTAGATTCGCCGACCTACGAGAAAAACACCGCAGGTTAATACACTCTGCCTAGAAAGGTTTGCAGATTCGAGAGGAGATTCTAAAACCACGTACTTTTTCGAAAGCCTGTTTAAATTCGTTGAAATCGATAGCGGAGTCATTGCACATGACGCAGATTGTGCTCAATTCGTGCAAGGTTTCGTAATCACCACCTTTTACTTTTTGTCCTTTAAGGAAAACTTCACCAATCGGTTCGTACGTCGATCCGGTGATTTCGAATTCCGAGAAAGAACCTTCGGATCCTTCAATTTTTTCAAAAGTGAACATTCTAAAAAAGAAATAAAAAATCCACGAATTAATTCAGCTACTTCTTCGAACAAGAGATATTTTTGGTCGACTGGAACTCACCTACTGACGGACATCTGATTGGTCGTCAATGTACCAGTTTTATCGGAGCAGATGACCGAAGTACATCCTAAAGTTTCGACCGAAGGCAGTGATCTAACGATGGCGTTCTTCTTAGCCATACGACGAGTACCTAAAGCTAAACACGTAGTAATCACAGCCGGTAATCCTTCCGGGATGGCGGCCACAGCCAAAGCGACGGCGATTTTGAAATAATATACGGCGCCCTTGATCCACGATCCGCCATGAGCCGGATCGTTGAAATGACCGATGTTGATGGCCCACACGGCCACGCAAATAACCGAGATCACTTTCGACAATTGTTCGCCGAATTCGTCGAGTTTCTGTTGCAATGGTGTTTTGATTTCTTCCGTTTCCGACATTTCGGTACGGATTTTACCGATGGCCGTATTCAATCCGGTACCCATGACTACGCCGCGAGCTTTACCAGCTGCTACGTTCGTACCGCTGAATAAGATGTTTTTCTTATCCTGCGAATCAGAGTAAAGAGTAAAAAAATTAGTGTTGTGATTTTCAAATATTTTAGGTACGTTCATAACGGAAAAATTCGCATACTTGATTGACAGCGCGCGGATCAGGAACTGGGTCTGTATGTTTTATCACAGAAACGGATTCACCAGTCAAGATTGACTGATCGATTCTCAGCGTAGTAGAGAAAATTTTAATTAATCTAATATCGGCTGGAATCTTATCACCAACTGTAAACAAGAAAAAATGAGATAAATTGAAATGTGTAATGGTGGAAATAATTATGTGGGTTCGTTGTTTCAAATTGTATTTTTCAAAATTGCCCTTTTCATTATTTAAAATTTTTTGTTCAAATTAAAAACAAGTTCTTCATTTTTTCTTAACATTTTAAAATTATTTTTTTTCATCAAATTTTCTACATTTTTTTTAATTTCCCCAAAAAAGTTATTTGACTTTTTTTTTTTTTTTTTTTTGGAATTTTTCTTCTTTAAAATTAAAAACTTGTCATCACTTTTGAAAAAAAAAAAACATTCATTCACTTTTTTATATTAGGTTAACAATCTTTAAAATGCAATTTTGTTGTTGAATAAAAATGTAATTCAACAAAATATTTTACTCAAAATTCTCAGTATATTTGTTATTAACTGATTTTGTTCAAAAAACTTCTCATTTTCAAATGTTTAAATTTTTCATAATTTTTGAAAAAATTTGGTTTCGAAATTATTCTCCAGAATTAAGAGTCATGCGAGTTTGGGTAATTAATATTTTCATATTTTGTTGAGCTCAATTTTTTCAGGATTTTTCTCTAATTTTTTCACAATGCATTAATGATTTATTTTTGATTTTTCTTTCATTTTCCAAATTGATTATTTAAAAATTTTCTTCTTCGTAGGTAACTATTGTAAAACTTACAATACAAACTCATTATCAATCAATAATCAACATAAATTTTTGATTGTTTACCCCAAAATTTTCCAAATCTTTCTATTTTTTTTTTTTTTGAATTTTCCTTCCTTGAATTTGGAACTTCTAACTATGAAAAAAAATATTTTCAATTTCCTTCCTAAAATTTCGAAATCATTAATCATTTTTGAAAAAATTTTCACTACAAAATGATAAGTACCCAGACCCACCTATCTTGATCAATATTTTCATTTGTTATGATCAGTTTTTTCAGAATTGTTTTTTCTGATTTTATTATTGTAATGGAAATTTCGCTCCAAAAAATCTAATACATATTTATTTAAATTTTTTTCAACATTAAAAAAAATTTAACACCATTTGAAATTTTCCTATAAAAGTTTTTCAAATATTATCATTTTGGAAAAAAAAATTCTCCTAAAAGTTTTATCAAGAATTAAAAATACGAAACTCCAATTTATGCAGGAAGGCCATTCTTTATTTCAATTTTTTGTCCCAAAATACAAAAAATCCATTTTTTGGATTTCCTCCCAATTTTTTCACATAGGTTTTTTCATATTTATTGCATTACCCAATATTTGAATTTTTTCCCAAAAATCTTCCAAATATTACGTATTAAATGCTCTTTAGTGAAATTTATTTTTTGAAACGTTCGAAGCTTTGAAAAATATTTTTTCCTTGATAATTGTATTATTCAACGTGAACTTGATGAACTTCTAATTTTTTTTCCTCAAAATTTTCAGATTATTTCTTATTAAATTGATTCGTTTAAGAAATGTTTCTTCTCCAGTTTTTCAAATTTTTCGTCATTTTTGAAACAAAATAATTTTTCGAAAAATTTTCCCAACATTATGAGTGGCTTGGTATTATCATTTTAATTTTTTGAGCTAAATTTTTTTACACTTTTTTCACACAAATTTTTTCTTATTTTATTAATCAACATTATTGGATTTTTTTCTTCAAAATTTTCTAAACATAATCAACTGTATTTTTTGGAATTTTCTTACTTGCAATTTAAAGATTTTCATCATTTTTGAAAGAAATGATTTCTTTTTAATTTTTTCCTTAAAATTTTTTTCCATCATTTTCAAACTGGTTTGTTTGAAATTTTTTGTTACAATGAAAAAAAAATTACCTACTGATTTTTTTCCTCTTCAAAATCGTAAGGACTAATTTGAGTAATTAATTTTTATATTCTTTAGGCTCAATTTTTCAGATTTTTTATTCAATTTTTTCCCCCATTAAAGACACGTGCTGTACTTTACCTGAAACTTCGACCACATCACCGGGAACAATTTCTTTAGCTCTAATTTTCTGTACACCTTGTTTATCCCCTCTAATTACTTTACCCATTTCGGGTTCGTATTCTTTTAAAGCTTCGATAGCCGATTCGGCATTTCTTTCCTGTAAAAAAAAAAGAAACCATTTTAATTTTATCGTCTCTATGGGCACCCCCATCGTGAACACATAATTACTTAAAATCAATTAAAAATTGGTATAAAAAATTTCATCACACGTACGCTTTGCTATAATACATACATGATTATTAAATACATGTACTTCGACTCCGTCAATAAAGCCTATACTGCGGAGTGATTATCCTTGAAATATAAAAGATCGCAGAGAGAGAGAGAACGAGAGAGGGATAAAAAATCACCATTTCGTGTTAACAAGTATTATGACATTTTTACCTATTTAATTTTTCATCGATAACCTCATCCAAGGTTCGTCTCCGCGTTACAATAATATGAAAATTTAATATTTCGATAGTTTGTTTAAATTTCAAAGGAATCTAATCCAGATGAACTGAATTTTTTTCGGAAATTTTAAAACCAGTTTTTTTTTTGCCGAACAACGTTTTGTCGAAAAAATTAATTCATTATGAGATACGAGAGTGAAAAAAGAGCGCAAGAGCAGGTCGCACTCGCAGTTGCCGATTGCGAGATTGTGATATGTGTTAATACACGTTAATGCGCCAATTATTCGCGTATAAAATGTAAGCACGAGCGTCATTTATAATGCACACATATACGAACGTGTACATAAATTAAATATTCCTAGTTCGAAAATGAGAATGAGAGAAATATGTCGCACGCACGCTAATAATCGCGATATCGTATACCTACCTCTGCGTTTCAATTTTTATCATTTCAATTTCAACTAACACGCCAACACAATACGTTGAAGACTCGCACATAGCTCCACAGATTCCATAGTATTTTTCCCCTTCAGTCTTTTCCACGTAAAAAATGGAAATTTCACGTGTGCTCTTTAAAAAAGTAAAGTACATCGTGCAATCAACCGAACTGTTCTGGCATCTTCCTGTTTCCTTCGTCCGACGCGATTACGTGATGAGAGAGTCTCGAATTGAATGAATTACGTAGGTACAGCCTAGGTACGCCTGTCGAGTCATTTCTTTTCTTTTTAAATGAAATTGTCCGAAACAGAGAGACGAGGTTTTGTCCTAACGTCTTTAGGACGTTGTTTACTCATTTGGTATATTTACCTACTTGTATGAAATTGGACGAAGTTCGATCTCGGTTTAAACTAAATTTTCTCATTTCTTTGATATTATTTCAAAAATAATAAATAAATGAACATTTTTTAATAATCTCTCGAGAAAAAATTTCTTTTCTGAACCAAAAAAAAAATTAAATGAAATAATTCTAAAAAAACCTAAAAAATACTTTTCAGCAAAAAAATCCTTTGTGCAAAAATTTTATTTCGGCAAAAAAGTCCTTAAAAAGTAGATTAGGTTAAAATGTTTCTCATAAAAATATACCTTTTTATTCGTGATTTTTTTTAATTTCATGAAGTTCTTGCTTCTCTTACTCGATGTATTCAAAATTAAATCAATTTTTAGAAAAAAAATAAATAAAATGATTCGAGATTTGAAAGAGAAGAAAAAAAAATCAACAAAAAAAGTTACTAAATTAATTAAATTCTGGGAAATTTTTTCCAAAATTTTCAACCTAAAATTCGTTGCTGAAAATTTCCAAAAATCTTCCAAAAAAGTCAATATTATTTTTCAATTCAAATCGAGTTGAGGTAAAAAATTTGGAAATGAGCTTTTAAAATAACTCCCCTTCCCGAGGTGTTTTACAAAATGTAAAATACGAAATATTTTTGAAAAATTGCAAATGGTAAAATAATGTTATTCAAAAATACTTAACTATTTTAAATACTTTGGCGCATGAAATTTTTCAAAATTTTTACAATTTCCCAAAAAATGAATTTTTGACATTTTATTGACATTTTCAATTTGTAATACCTATTAAGGTCGATTATGTGATTTTTTTCATATTAATCAATTTGACTCCTTTAAAATGCAAGAAATTTTCAAAAAAATTCATAATTTCCAATTTTCACAGCCATCATCTGAGAGCACGAAACTTTTAACAATTTGAAAAATTGTTGAAAAATCAAATTTAAGAATTAAAATTGTTCAAAAATCAGACCTTTTTAAAATGCATTAAAAACTTTGATAAAAAAAATTTCAAACTGCTCAAAACTTGATTTTTTCAATTTTCAAAATTTCCAAACTCTTTAAAAAATATACGCTGACGTATCATTTACCAAATTTTGCCTGTTTTCATACCCTCTAAGAGTAAAAAAAAATTGAACAATTTTTCAAAGTATTCTAAATACCTATACATTTTTAAAAAACTTCAAAATGTTCAAAACTCACATTTAAAAAAAAATCTTAAAAAATTCTCAACATTTGGATTTTTGAAAAATTTTAGGCTTTTGCAATAAGTATACGCAGACGTAGGTAGAGGTACTTACTCTATATTTTTTAAATTTTGTCGATTTTTATAACCTTTGGGTGAATATAAACTAGTCAACAATTTTTCAAATTGTTTAAAAATCTCATTTTAAAAAATTTTAAATTTTTGTTCAAAACAACACTTTTTAATTACAACATTCTTCACAAAAAATGTCAAAATTTGGAGTTTTGAAAATTTTAGGACCTTTAATTTTCCCAATTTTCAAAACTTTTGACCTTTTTGGGGGGGGGGGGGAGGGAATAAAATTTTAACAATTTTCAAATTGGTTGTTAAAAATTTTAATCAGTAAAAAAGTGTAAAAAATTCAAATTTGGATTTTTGAAACATTTAAAGCTTCCAATTTACCCAAATTTGTCAATTTACAAACCGTTTAGTCCTCGAGGGGGTAGGGGGGTAAAATTTATCAACAATATGCAGAAAATAAAATTTTTAAAAATGCCAACTGCTCAAAAATAGGTAAATCTTAATTTTTCATTTTCAAAATTGAAATTTTTTGAAAAAATTTCAATGTGATAGGTATTATGTTTTTCTGAAATTCTTCACTTTCAACAACTGGTATACAATATTTTCAAAAAAATTAAAAATCAAATTTTTGAAAAAATTTTCTATAATTTTCCAGCACTTTCATTTTTTGAATATTATCAAACAATTTTAAACAATTTATTTAAAAGAACTGTGTTGTAGAAAAATTTTGATTCTCTGAAGATAACATTATGATCGACAAATATCTTATTCCGACACCGTTCAACCCTCCCCCTCCAAAAGCCAGGAAGTAGATTTAATCGAATGACTCGTAATAATCTTAAAATTCACAAATTCTGCTCCATGGTCTAAATTCCTTCCTCATCTACCTTCATCTCATCATTATATATAATAATTATAGCCCGAGCGGCACACTCGATCGATAATATCGGAAGATGTAACGTATCGATAAAAAATCGTTTGAAAATCTATAGATGTTCTCACGATATTATAAAGATTTATCGGTACAATTTCATAGGCAAAAAATCTAAAAACTATCGAATTCGATATTATTAAGATTTTATGACGATATTTGTCAACGATACTATCGACAAAGAATATTAAATTTATCGATTCCGATTTTCCACCGATTTTGTGCAGATATTTGAAACTACATTATCGACAAAGAATATTAAATTTATCGAATTCGATTTTTTAACGATTTTGTAAAGATATTTAAAACTATATTATCGACAGATTATATGAAATTTCTCGACTCCGATATTTTACCGATTTTTTGACGATATTTGAAACTATATTATCGACAGATTATATGCAATTTCTCGAATTCGATTTTCTAACGATTGCGTGAAGATATTTGAAACTATATTATCGACACGTAATATGAAATTTCTCGATTTCGATTTTTTTACGATTTTGTGACGATATTTGAAACTATATTATCGACAAATAATCTGAAATTTCTCTAATTCGATTTTTTAACGATTTTGTGAAAATATTTAAAACTTTATTATCGACACGTAATCTGAAATTTCTCGAATTCGATTTTTCAACGATTTTATGACGATATTTGAAACTATATTATCGACACGTAATATGAAATTCCTCGAATTCGATTTTTCAACGATTTTGTGGCGATATTTGAAACTACATTATCGACAAATAATCTGAAATTTGTCGAACGATTTATCAACGATTTTGTGACGATATTTGAAATTATTTCCAAATTGGTGAAAATTTTTCTAAGTCCAACTCGTCTGGAAGTACTAAACTGCCTATTATAAGCGTATTATTGCTAATTCCTCAACGATAAGGTATGGCATAGTGGTTAAGGAAGAGGATTACCATGCAGGAGGAGATGGTTCAAGCCCCACGGGTGGCAGATTTTTTATAAATTTTTTTGACTTTTTCTGAAATGATCCTCTTACCGTAACATGAATAATGTGTTTAGGCATAGTTTAATGTATTAATTATGCTAATTAATGATTTTTAATTATAGAAAGAAGCTAGTAAAAGACGAAAAATCGGAATAAAAAATCGATAAAAAATCGACAGAATATCGAATTCGATAAAGTGTCGCAAAAGTTCCGCCTAAATCGTGAAATTATCTTTCGATATTATAGATATATTATCGATAAAATATCTTACTATAATCTCGAAATTTTTGCTAACTATAATTCGTCGATAATCTATCTATATATCGAAAGATAATTTCACGATTTAGGCGGAACTAACGCGACACTTTATCGAATTCGATATTCTGTCGATTTTTTATTTCGATAATTTGTCGATTGTGCTGCTCGGGACAATCTGCTCATTGAACACATTGTACGTCTCGTCTACGGTACACTCGACACTTTCCACACACCGAATTCTGTTCTTTGAAACGCGATTCGAATCATCATCGATGACGTCAAAGGCCCGAACAAAAACCATGCACAAAGTGTAAAAAAAAAGAAGCGAATTCCGAACCTCCAAAAATAAATTTATGTACGTATATTTGGACGTTTTAAAACCCATACTCTATTCGTTCCATTAGTCACACATTCTAAAATTTGAACATCTACAGACGAATACATTCACGCGTATACTTTGTACCTACTTCCTATACCTACGGTTCATAAAAGTACCCATGTAAATTTTATACTTATATGCACCACAAAACACCCTAGTCAACCCAATGATTCTTTCAAAAACACATTCGAATCCCATAACCGTGCGTATTGTGCAACATGCATCTTCTCTATTTGTGTCTTTCCTGCGTTACTCGAGAGATACCGTATAGTTGGCATTTTTCTTTCACCTTCGGCACATTTCTATTGAACATGTGTCAGAAAGTGTGAGAGCAACCCTTTTGACATCTCCGATCGGCGATCACATATCAAGAACACAATGCAATACAAAATACTACTTGGTACCTCTTTTAAAGTACCCAGTACAACTACAAATACATAACACGTACACGTATAAGTGTATTCTTAAAACGTACATGCTTCAAACCTAACATAATTAAGCAAACAATACTAATCTATTCCAATTGAGAAATTACGTTCAAGTCGAACTCAAACTGAACAAGATTTTTTTTGTCAATGTGACGTTCTAAAATTTGTGTAGGACCTAAGACTACTCGTACAAATCCTACGTATGTACTATTTACGTCACTAGGCTCTAATCTCATTTCGCGTATACGATTATAATTTTTAATTAAAATACGAGTACTACATACACATTACCAGGCGTTATACGCGTAATACCAAGCCAAACTTGATAATGCTTCTTATCAATTGCCTGGGCTACACTGCCGTGTTGCCATTCGCGCATTTCCAATAAAACTACAACAATTTCGTAATTTTATAAATTGTACGTATCACACGAAAACCTAGTTTGTGTAATTTTGGGATTGTCACAAGTGGAATGAACTTTTTCAATTTTGGTGGAAAATCTGGACATTTTTGTAAAAAAAAATTCAAAACAAAAATTGTAGATTGAGACCCCAAATATATTTGGTCATTATAAAAATTTCGCTTGGACCTTTCTTACTACCTTTAAATTTTGCCTAATACTACAAAATTATGTAGATGCTCAATATTCAAAATTGGAGGAAAGGGAGAAGTCCAATTGAAAAAGTTTTCAGACAAAAGTTGTGAAATGAGTTTCTAGGAATAATTTTGATTATTACAAAAATTTCGATTGGACCTCTCTTCCCCTAATTCTGAATGATAAATATCACCTGTGTCTAGTTTTCTCGGTTAGTTTACATGGAACTGGATCGTTGTTAAATTTTATCAATGCCAATGCTACATAGATACTTATTATTTAAAATTTGGGGAGAGGGAAGGGTTCAATCCAAACTTTTGTACTAATCAAAACTATTTCTAGGACTTCAAGCTACAAATTTTGTTTGAAATTTTTTTCAATTGAATCCATATTTTTCCATATATTTTGCATGACATTTCGTTGAATACTATATTATTCAAAATTAGACTGTGGAATGAGGGAGGAAGGGGCCAATTGAAAAATTTTCCATACGAAGTTGTACATCAAGGCTCAAAAAATAATTATGTTCATATTAAAAATTTCGATTGGATCCCTGCCTCTCCTCCAATTTTACATAACATTATGCACGATAATTCAAAATTTGAGAATGGATCCAATCAAACAATTTTTCAAACTAAAGTTGTAGGTTGAAGTCCTAGAAATAATTTTGGTTATTATAAAATTGTTGATTAGGCCCCTCCATCTCCTCCAATTTCGCATAATACAACGTAGATACTTATATCATTAAAAACTTGGTGAAGTAGGGGTTTGATTGAAAAAAGTTTCAAACAAAAGTTGTAGCTTGAAGTCCAAGGAACAATTTTGATTATTACAAAAATTTCGATTGGATCCCTCCCTCCCCTCCAATTTTGAATATTAAGTAGGTATCTTGATATAATTGAAAAATTTTTAATGACTAAATTATTATTTCTAGAATTTCAAAATGTACAATTTTTGTTTGAAAAAAAATCGATTGTACCCCTCCTACCAAGCCATGAAGTTAAATTTGGCAACCTTGCCGAAGACGGCCGACTTGAGCAATTGAAAATACGTTTTCTGGGCAAACGAAGTGTTTTTCGAAAAAATTGATGGAAACCAAAATTGTAGAGGGAAAAATTAACTTTCGTTTAGTGTATTCGGATTTTTGATTCGACTAATATTTCTCAAGTTACGGTCAAAAAACTGATTTGAAGATGGACCGTCTACCAGATTTTTCCTATTTTCCCGGTCAAAGAAGCGATTTTTGTAAAAATTGATAAGAACAAAAATTGTAGAGCAAAAAATATCCTTTCATCCTAAAATCATTGAAGTTTTGATTCGACGAAAATACCTCGATTCATTAGCAAAAACTGTTTTCTTAGATATGCAAATTTTCATATGTTCCTATTTCGCGGATAAACAAAGCGTTTTTCATGAAAATTGATAAGAACTAAAATTGTAGAGCAGAAAAAATCCTTCAGTTTTAGTGCTTTTAAAATTTTCGATTCGACCAATTTTTTGAGTTATCGTCAAAAAACTATTTATTTTTTCATTTTCGAGGTCAACGACCCCTTTTTTGTGAAAATTGATAAAAGCCACAATTGTAGATCAAAAAATTTACTTTTGTTTGGTGTAGTCGGAATTTCGATTTGACGAATATTTCTTGAGTTATCGTCGAAAAACTGATTTTGAAAGTTGGCCGTCTACCAAATTTTCCCATTTTCCCGGTCAACGAAGCGATTTTCGTGAAAATTGATACGAACCAAAATTGTAGAGCGAAAAAAATCCTTTCACCCTAAAATTATTGAAATTTCGATTTGACGAAAATACCTCGATTTCTCAGCGTAAAATGTTTTCTTGGATATGCAAATTTTCACATATTCTCATTTTCAGAGCGAACGAAGCATTTTTCGTGAAAATTGATCTGAACCAAAGTTGTAGAGCAGAAAATTTCCTTTCGTTAGTGTGTTGTCAGAATTTCGATTCGATGAATATTTCCCGAGTTATCGTCAAAAAACGGATTGGAAAGTCGGCCGTCTACTACTCGAAAATGCGACGTTGCCTTTCTACGTTCATGGCTTGTATCTCTAGGTGGTTTTGCTCCTACCCTTCCAATTTTGAGTATTGAAAAATTTGTAATGACTAAAATTATATCTAGAATTTCAAAATGTACAATTTTTGTTTGAAAAAAATTTCGATTGTACCCCTCCTACCATTCCAATTTTGAGTATTGAAAAATTTGTAATAACCAAAATTATTTCTAGAATTTCAAAATGTACAATTTTTGTTTGCAAAAAATTTCAATTAGACCCCTCCAATTTTGAATATTAAATATTTTAATTCAATACGTATCTAGTATTAGAGCAAAATTTGAGGGGAAGAAGGGGTACGATTGAATTTTTTGTAACAACTAAAATTATTTCTAGGATCTTAATCTACAACTTTTGTTTGAAATTTTTTTCTAAAATCGATCCCCTCTCCCTCACTCCAATTAATTTTGAATAATGAGTGATTGGTATTTAGGTAGTGTTAAGTTAAATTGAAGGGGAGGGAGGGGTCGAAGCGAAATTTTTATAATAACAAAAATGATTATTTCTTGAATCTCAATCTACAACTTTTGTTCGAAAATGTTTTCAAATGGAACCCTCCTTCTCCTAATTTTGAATAATGAGTAATGGGTATCCAACTACGTAGCGATTAATGCGAAATTGAAGGAGAAGAAGGGGTCCAAGAGAAATTTTCATAATAACCAAAATTATTCCTAGGGTCCGGTCCTTATCTATAACTTTGATTTGAATTTTTTTACAAAAATGTCTTAATTTTTCATATTTGAAGTCATTTTCCACGTTTACTGCGAAAAAAGTAAGTAAAAAAATTTTACTCCACTTGTAACAATCCCAAAAATACACGCACTAGATTCTCATTACATAATCTCGTACTCGTACTCGTACTTCTTCGCATACGTATTGTTCCGCAAACACTATAACTTCGTTTCCTATCATCACCTCTTATTAAAGCTCAAACAGAAACGTATTCGGGTAAATTATTAGAAGCCCAATTTCAAATCCCTCTCGCGGTTAATTGACACTCGAATTTTTTTTTCAAATGGTACAAAATTCAATAATTAATACACCTTTCGTTCATATACCTGGCACAATACTATTAGTCGTGGAACACTTGCGCTGCGAATTAAGCAATTCTTTTTTTTCAAGCTGTACAAGGTTTCCATTAATTAATGCGATTAACGTGCGCCGCGCGTTTCAATACCAAGCTGTATTTATGCCGGCGAATATTTCGCTCGAAAAAATACGAAAAAATAATTCGTCTAAAAATACTCCTACATATTAGAAGATGCCCGGGATGGGAGGGGGGGGGGCTTAATGCGCCTATATTATTTTATAGAATTTATTTCCAGGAACCATATTCGTTCATACAAACTAATACACGCATCACGCATCATCCCATCCAGGCCATTAGAAAATTTTTACTTTTCGCAGACGTGTGTCTTACTCTTATGGCAATGTGAGCTATACCGCGATGTATTACGAGTACTACGTATATATTAAAAGACCACCAGACACAGGGCGAAACAAGGTGTAGTAATAAATTTTCACTCGCCATTGATGTTACCGAAGTGAGCTTTTGTTATTTTTCGCTCTCTCTGCCATTATTTTTTACATCGATTTGAAAAATTTTCCCTTTGAAGTAGATTTTTATAACGTTAACGAATTAAAATAACAACGACGACGATGATGCCGTCACCGCTGACGCTGGTTGACTCATCCTGTATGGTCCAGCTTTCCATAGACTCTATCTACCGCACCGAATGTTATTTTTTCTATCTACATAAATAATTTACGAGCGTGCGATCGTATTTAAGCCCTGCGTATACAGGGTGTCCCACTAAACGAACTGATCGATTATATTTTTTGACAGAGGAAATTATGAGAAGAAACACGGATTTTTTTCGAGAAGTATTTTAAAAAATAATTTCAAAAAACGGTCCAAAATACTTTTCAATGATTTCGAGAAACACATCATTTCTTGAAAAAAAAAATATCAAAAGTACGTTTTTTCAATAAACTTGTACAGTTCTCATCATGAAAATAATTTTTCCAAACAATTCCTAAGTAGAAAGATTTTTTGAAAAAAAAAAAAAAACATTTAAAATTCTGCCTAAATATCTTTTTTGAAAATAAAATAATATACACCATCTCGAAAATACTCTCGAAAACAAAACATTTTTCGAGAGAAAAAAATTAAAAACATGTGTTTTTGAAAATAAATAAATGAAAAACATTTCTTGAAAATTGAATAAAAACACTATTAATGTAATTGAAAACAAAATTAATGTTTTTTTAAATAACACATTTTCGAAGGGAATAGCTTCCAATTTTTTTCTTTAAAAAAATATTTTCTCCTTTTTTTGAATTTTTCAAAAAACATTTTTGAAAAAAAACACATTTCGAATCTTCGAAAAACACTTTTTTTTAAAGGAAAAATCACCCAAAAAAGAAATTCTACAAAAAAAAAGGCAAAATATTTTATCGAAAATATACATTTTTTGAAAGTTTTTGTGATCATATTAGGTACTAAAAAAAAAACACTCATTATTTTTTGAAGGAAGAACTTACAAATTTTTGTTTTTTTACAAACTGTTTTTTCTTTTGGTTTTGTTTACTTTTTAGTAAATTGTGATTTTTTTGAAGCAATGAAGAAAAACTTGTTGCAAACCCTACAAAAACAGGATAGAATAAAATTTAAACAAAAATTTCGCCAAGAAAACGTAAAAATATTTTTTTAAGAAAACAATTTTTCAAAAACAAAAACTTGATGAAAATGGGAACGAATGTGTTTTTAAACTTCATACATTTTTTCGAAATTTCTGGAAAACGCGTATATTTGAGGTAAAAAAACTCGTCGTTTTTTTTCAAAATAAAATGTTTTAAAAATTACACGTATGTTTTTTGTTGAAAAAAAAAACAGCTAAAATCTTGCATTTTTTTTTTTAAAGAAACAAAAACATTAGAAACAACTATTTTTAAATAAGGCATAAGTTCATGAAAGAAATTTATAACAATTTTTTTCAAATTATCAAATTTTTTGCAAAAAAAAATCAATTTGGAACGCAATAATTTTTTCGAAAAGTATTGAAGAAAAATTTATAGCTGCGTATTTACATGAAAACTTTCTAATAAATTATTAAAAACAACTCCTTCCTCCTTCAAATTCGAAGAATAATTCGTAATTTCACGTATACTTGGCTATTTCGTAGGACACCCTATATACCAACGAGTGAGATAGGTCTTGGTACACTAGATAGATTAAATAACCCCCCCCCCCCCCCACTTCGAACTTATTCTTTACACAAACGCAAATTTTAACAACGGTCGTCGAATTTGCAACGTATTTTATTAAATCGTTCACCTCTCTTCTGCTCTCCCCTCACACTCGGTGCACAGCGAACAAGGCCAAACTAAAAGCTTGCTTTTTGCACACTTTTTGCTCAAACTTCAAATCATGCATATATTTTTTTTGCTAATGCGAGTATTCGACCGTAAAGCACTTTTTTTTTGTTGTTAAATTCCAAGATCTATACACTTCAGAGAGAGTTTTTTCTCTGTGATATTTTTCTGTGGTATTTTTTTTAGGTCGCGTTACCCTTCGCTCGCCTTCGCCTTTTTTTTAAATAAAAAAAATTCTACATCAGAAGCAGCAATTTTCATAACGTTATTATTATGGTACTTGAAATTACTTTAACCGAATCTCGTCGCGTTGCTGGGTCGTTTCCCGCATAGTTGCTTGTTTTTTTGTACATTTCCGAATTAAAACATAGCGAGCTGAACTTTTGCCACATATTTTTTCGCTTTTTCAAACTATGGTGGGGGCTAAAAGGGTGTAAGGGAGAGAGGAGTATTTCAAGTATTTATATTAAACGAGAAACGCAAGAATAATTTCTGCCATAATTATTCATCGAGAGAAGCTTTTCCATAACGATTTTTGCTTTAATTAAGTAGAGATGATGTCACTTCACGAACTCTTATTATCTTTTCTGGACAAGTTATTTAATTCGATGTGATATTTTGGTAAACTGAAAAATGTTAGATGAAGACTTCGAAGACGAAGATTTTTTTAAATTTCAATTCTCGAAGAAATTATTTTCAAAACAATTTTTAGGATAAAAATAAATCTCGTACAAAACGAAAACATATTTCTATCGAAGAAAAAATTACAAACACGAAAATCCCCTCGAATCTCATCTAAAGGTATTGCACGCAATTTGCCATCTCTTCCTCGCCTTTCTCTTTCTTCCGTTTGACAAATCGCCTCCGATGAAAAAATATGTACTTAATTTACATTCCGATCAAAACATCCAATGTATACGCGGCGCTAAGTATATAAACAAAACATGTCGATAAACGTGGCCGTAAAAAATAAAGAAAACATTTATGTGGTTTATAAAAGTTCATTACGATTTCGGAACTAAAAACAACTACTGTTTGATTGGCATTCGTTTCGCAATCATTCGACACGAAAAATTACAAACTTCGATATATTTTCTCTTCACCTATTTTTTTGAAAAAAAAAACAGGAAAAATGAAATCACCGAAGGATGTCATCAAAAACCTTGTTAACATCAAATGGAACCACTGCAAGTGTAAATGGGAGATTTATCGTTCAAGATAAAGGTAGGTATCTCAATTTACGCGTACGTGTTACGATAAAATTTTTGTGAATTTTTCAACAAAAATAAAGTTTAGAAAACTGAACATCTGACTTACCTGCCATACTCCTACGATGGCGTTTGCTATTAGAATTAACAATATTACAAAAGGTTCTACAAATGCTGTTAATGTTTCATTTAGGTCATCGTGTTCTTCAAATAAGGCTAATACCTGTAAATAAAAGAATGGTGTAAATTAATAACGAACAATAATTGATCATTTAGTAGTGGGCTGAGTATACCAGAGAGGGGCACAGAGATTAAGTAAAAGAATTGGAAAATGAGGTAAAAATGCAATTTAAGAAATTATCAGTGGTCGAAAGTGATTTAATTAATAATTATATACTCATTTAAATGATAATAAATAATAATGAGTGAATCAATCGAAAACATAAATAATTATGAAAATCATGACATGACATTTTTCATAGAATAATTTTTTAATCAACGAATTTTTTTCTTTCACTCCTTCAGGAATTTTGTTCCCAATTTTTTCATTATTTTTCCAATGAATTAAGAGATATTTTTCCTAAAATTTTTTTCTAAATATTGAAAAAAATATACATACCTATAATAATATAATATATCAACTTTCTCATTTTACAGACATGGCAATTCAGTTCTCATTTTTTTAGTGACACTTTTGTGCCTTTTTTTGACAGGAAATATTCCAAAACTTTTTGAAAAAATTCAAAAATTCTACTAAAATATCCTCTGTTTTTTTTTTTCAAAAGAACTAGAATGTTAGTTCAATTTTTTTTCAAACAGGGCTATTTCATTTCAAAAAATATAAAAAAATAAATAAAAAAGGAAATTTCTTATGAAAATTGAAAAAAATCAACAGTTTGAATATTTTTTTAGAAAAATCTTGAAAAATTTCCATTCCAAATTTTTCAAGAGATATTTTGTGAATTTGAAAAAAAAAATAATTTAAGATTTTTTTCCCAGAAGAAAGTGAAAATATTTTCTTTAAAAAATTGGGCAATTTCATGTGAAAATTGAAAAACAATTCAACAGGGCGGGCGTTTGAATATTTTTTTTTGAAAAATTTCCATTCCAAATTTTTTAAAAGGAATTTGTGAATTAAAAAAATATATTTTGATAAGATTTTTTTTTCAAAAAAAGTTGGAAATATTTCCTAAAAGTTCTTAGCATATTTTTTGTCATAATTGGGGCGGAGGTGGGGGATTGATAAAATATAAGCTATGGTTTTTTTTGTAAGAAAACTGTGAAATATTCTCTTTCAAAAAAATTTCAAGACGATGTTTTGTCCATTTTGAAAAAAAATTTGATAGGATTTCAATTTTTTTTTTGAGGAAAATTTTGAAACAATTTTTTCTTAAAAATAATTTTTTAAGACAATTTTTTATAAATTACAAAAAAATAGATGATTTTTGAAAAATTTGTTTCAAGCATTAATTCTATCGGATTTTTGAGTTTTTAAAAAAAAAGTTTCTGGGTCAATTTTTTGATTTATCATCTTTTTTTTTTTTTTTTTTTTTTTTCATTTCTTACAACTGAACTGACAATTTTTCGAGAAACTTTTTAATACCTACCTATTTGTTTTTTTAAAATCAATTTTCTTCTATTATCAAAAAAAAAAAAAAAAAAAAAAAAAAAAAATAGACAACTTTTTCATTAATTATTATTTCATTTTTAAATGTTTTAAATTTACTGGCAATTTTTTTATGAAATTTCTTCTCAGTAGGTTCCTAATTGTTTTTTCTGAATTTTTCATCAACTTTTTTCTTTTTCTGAAGGAATTTCATTTTCAAAAAATTTAAAATACCTAGTTTCCATCATTTTTTTTTTTTTTTTTGGTTGACTGGTACCTAATTCATTTTCTATCGAGTTTTTTCCTTGAGTTGTGGCTTTTAAATAGTTTTAAACCCAAATTTCTTTTTCAGAAGGTAATCTTATTATACGAACATTTTTCACTAGTAGGTTTTTTACTCATACAAATTTTTAAATAATTATTTTAAATTTTTTTAAAAAGAGAACTGGCACATTTTTCAAAAAAAATTTCTTTCAAATATCACGTAATTTACTCCTTGAGTGATTTTTTTTAACCAGATATTTTTTTAGCATTTGTCATTTCTTATCTTTAATGAAATTTTTACGTAAGATATCAGTTCATTTCTTTTTTTAACTGTTTAAAAAATAGATAGGGCAAAAAAATAAATACTTTGAGCACTGAAATACAAACAAAATCAAAAAAATGATTTAAATCTTCAAAATAGATACTTTTATAACAAGTTCTCAAAATTCGGCCTATGTTTACAATTCTGAGAATATTTTCAAATTTCGCCAAATCGACTTATGCGAATTTTTAACAAGGCAATCTGTATAAACCATGGTCAATACGAACGCTCGAAAAAAAGAAGTAAATTATCTCCCAACAATACATAAAAGTCATCAAACACACTAGCCATCGTGTTCTTGACAAAATCGGATGAAAAATGAATTGAATTACAGCCACAGCATCGATTAAAGTGACATGGCCAACGATTAACTAATTTACCATCGCTATGCCCTCTCTCAGAAGCAGTCGGTTGCAAAACGCTTAATAAAATTAATTCTTCTCTTGTACACGCACACAACAGCCGAGATTTCCTACCGTTGTTATATTTTTCTCTTCTACTACGTCAAGCTTTACAAGAATGAGCATGCGAACAGGGTACAAATTTCACGACATTTTTACCATCTTGCCAAATAACTCGCTTCGCGGCCAAAAAATTCTCTCAGCAGCGTTATCTCATTAGATAGAGCGAGAGAAGGGTATACCAACTTGAGAACAATTTTCACTTACAGTCTTGCCGGCCCTTTCTAAATTATCTCATCTTAATAGTACAGAAGGCAGAAAAAAATCTACAAGATCTAATTTTAGTCGTTAGCTATTATTGAAAATATTTATTCGTATTTTTAACAAATTTATATCCGCGGTGTATAATTTATACGCGGCTTCGTTCCCTATTTTTTTCCTTCCTCTATCACGTACAAATACATTGTACCAACCCTCCATTTTATCGTAGGCAATCGCGTGCTAAAATTCTAGTCACACGAAATCATCCTCGTATCTGGACTTGAAATAGTATGAATCACAGGTGTCCGGAGGGCGGGGAAGGGCTTCGGGAGACCCAATCATAAAAGTAAGTGAATATTCGAATTCAGCACCCTCAAAAACATAACAAACGATATGCTGCACCCCACCATCCCCTACCCCACATTTTTCAAAATTTGACGGGCCGTGGGAGAGCTTGAGGGGGTTTTATCAAAAAATAAAGTCGAAATTCGAACCCAGCACTATTGAAAACATAAGAAACGATATGTCCTACGATTTTTTTCATTTGGGTCAATTTTTCCCCAAATTTGGGGGGCTGTAGAGGGCTTGGTATGGGTCCTATCAAAAAATCAATGTGATATTCGAATTCAGCGCTATCAAAAACGTAACAAACGATATGTCACTCATTTTTCAAAAAAAAATTGAATTTGGGTCAACATTTTGGAGCGCCATGCCCCCCAGGGGTCTTGAGATCCCACGACGAAAATCATTCCAGTTAATGTAATATCAAAATACCCACTCACAGGAATTTTTTGAAATTTTTTAATTATAGCTCCCGAATTTGGTAAACTTTTGAAATTTGAGCTTTTCTCAAAAAAGCTGAACTTTTGATTTTTGCAACTTCCAATAGTGATTCTGAATTGCCTTTCAATGCTCTTCAAACCCCCGTTTACAGATTTTCGCTATCTATTATAGATCTTGACTTATGCTTTACCAAAGTTGGGTATCATAACACGAAATTGCTGAAGTTGAAAAACAAAAGAGCACCCCCAAAAAACCCCCAAGGGGGTTGAGAAGACAAAAATGGCTGTTCTCCCACTTTTGGGATTAGGAGAACCCATAAAAAATTTTTGAACGAAATCTGAAGACCCAATCGAAAAAATTGGCCGAATTGGTATGGAATGACCCTTTTCTAAGCCGAAATTCGATTCGATTCAAAGGTCACAACGTGCAATATTTTTGACATTCGCGAGCCGCGATGATAAAAAACTACGTTTTTCTCTTCGCAGTGGAATTTTTTCGGCTACATTCGAGTATACCCTTGTCCTTTCATATCATACTCGTATATGCGAAGGAGGCAGCGAGAAGGGAATATTTACCGGCGCAAATATCGTGTCTTAAATCTTGAACAAATTCTTATACCAGCGACAATATTGAACTGTCGCCAGAAATTTCGTTACACGAGCAAGGTAAATAAGTTATGTATTTTTTGGAAACAGCTGCAGCCTCTGTGCAGCCGCCGACCACCGCGAACTACTGACCACAGCTTCGCCACATTCGATTAAATTTAAAAATAAAAATTTCCCACCTCTCCGGTATATTACGAGCTATGTACGTACAACGTACGTACGTAAAAAAGAGCAAAAGAGAGGGCAAAATAAAGTATACTTACAAAAGATATGACAGCTGCTAATAATAAAATTTTGACTAATAAATCATCGAACTGTTCTAATACCAGTTGCCATATTGATTTTCCTGTGAAAAAAAAATACACATAGGTATAATTATGTCAAATTCTTCCCATCGTAATCGTGAAGTTTTCGTCACGCTTTTTCTTGACGACAGGGAGATAGGTACCGATTCATCCTTGTATTTTTCGATTATCATTTCAGCTGCGACAATTTGTGTAGTTACTTGTACGTATCTAAATTTATCTTTTTTTTTCATATCTTCAAAATGATAAAATTGTACCTAAAGGATTACTTTTTTAGACTTCCACGTCTATTATCATATTTACCATTTTTACAAGCGATTTACACGCATTACCAGTGTCATTTTGAAAACCGATATCGCTACAAAGTATAAGTGCAATGTTATATTTGAAGAATAACAGCAATGATAATAAAGAACAATCAACTTTATCGTACATTGGTTTCTCTCAAGTAACGTTATAAGCTCCAAAAGTAGTGTTTTGAAGAGTAGATTTACAAAAAATAATTTTTTTATAATTGATTTCATAGGAGTGAAGTGGATTTCTTCATTGCTGGAAATTATGAATAATCAAAATGTTCAGAAAAAATTGAAAAATTAATAATCAATTAAAATATTTAAAAAATGAATGTTAAAAAAATAAGAAACTACAAAGAATTGAGAAATTTAAAATTTCAGTTTTCAAGTACCAAAACAGTGACCTAAATTTTCAAAAAAAAAAGATGGCCTACTAACCAAAATTGCAAGTTGTAGCCCCCCTCCCAGTCAATTCTCAAAAAATTGTCCATTCCTTCGAAGAGAAAATATTACCTTTGGGGGGGGGGGGGGGGGTTGAGGGGGATTAAAAATCGTGACCTTTTTAGCATAGTATATGCTTTTACGGAGACCAAAATGGTAAAAAACGACACCAAAATCCGTTACGAAATTGGGTTAGGGTAGGTTAAATTAGGTTAGGTTTGGATGACATAAAAAAACTTAGAAATTTTCAATAAATTCGACTTTTTAGACATTATGTCAGACATTTTGAACTTGTAAATTTTTTTGAAATTTTCTAGACATTTCTTCAGACATTCTGAAACTTGGAAATTGTTTTTAGAAAGGTAACTTTCTGACATTTTGTAAGACATTCTGAAACTTATAAATTTTTTTAAAAAGATGACTTTCTGACATTTTGAAACTTGGAATTTTTTTCATTTTTATTTTTTTTAGAATTTTTTGATTTTTAAATTTCCATGGAAATTTATATTTTTAGCATAGTATATGTAAATTATTTTTTTAGAAATTTTACGAATTTCAGACTTTTTAATTTTTTTAAATAAATTTTATGACTTTTGGACATTTTGAAACTTGGAAAATTCTATAAAAATTTTATGACTTTTAGGCTTTTTGTCAGACATTTTGTCACAGAGTAAAAGCATATACTATGTTTCATACTTTCAAACGTAGTGTGGAAATAGAGCTAACTAGGGGGGTTCAGGGGGCGAAGCCCCTCCTGGCGAGGCGCGAAGCGCCGAGTTTTAATTTGTTCTTGTTCAATTCACAAAAAATTGTTCAAAACATTTTCTTAAATAAGAAATATTTCAAAATAATCTCGAAAAAAATCAAAAATTTTCGTTAAAAATGTATATTATTAGATATATCTAAATTATTTCAAATTGATTTCTGAATTTTTTAAAAAAAGATTCAAAAATTTCCGTCGAAAAAAAATTGAGGATTTTTTTTTTGTGAAATATTCAAAATATTTTGATAAGATTTGGATTTAGCCTCTTTTTAGAAATAAAATTTATTTTTTGTCTGAGATAGAAAAATAAGTTTTAAAAAAAATCTTGAAGGAAGAAATGAAGAAAAAATTAACTTTGAGTCACTTAGGAGCAATAAAGTGACGAAAATATACCAAAATACGAAATGGTGACTAAGTTACATGCTTGAAGGTATTAAAGAATTGAAAGGTTCAAAAACATAAAATACCTATACCTATGTTACAAAAAATGAAAAAAGTTTTAGATCAGTAAAAAACTTTGAAAAAATTTTAAAATTAAGATGGAACAAAAATGAAAAAAAATTAAAGATTGAAATATTTTTATTTTTAAATTGAGTAAGTAAGTACCTAATCATAAAAATTCAATTTATTACAAAATGTATTAAAAACTATTTTAAATCACATTATTTATTCAACTACCCATTTTTTTTTTTTTTTTTGACAATATCAATTGATTTGCTATGTAAACTTTTACAAATATCTAACGTTTGGAAAAAAAAAACGAAAAAAAGTATTTTCAAATTAACAAAAGCTTCGCCAAAAATTTGCGAAATTTTTTCATATTCAAAGAATTTTTTTTCGGCATTTTATAGAGCAGAAAATTTTTGAGAAATATTCGCTAAATATACGAAAATTTTTCCAAAATCTTCCAATGTTCCTGCAAGAATTTTTTTCAAATTGTATTTCATCAAAAATTTGAAAATTTTTCAACGTTTGAGAAATGAGGAAAAAACTCTAAAGTATTTCTTTCTTCGAGCTTTCGGTAGCAATAGTGACGCAAAAAATTTTTTTTTTGAACAGTTTTTTCTTTCGTCTAAAATTGGCTACACCAAAAAATTTGAAGAGGAAAAAAACTCTTCAATTAAAAAAAAATTACCGAAATTATCAACTAAGGGCGTATTTTTGATCACTTTTCGAACTCGTTGATTCTAACATGGCAAACACATTTTTTGAGAAGACGAAAAAATTTAAAAAACCACCAAGAGCCAAGAATATTTCCAACCCGCGCATAAATTTCGATAAACCCGAGAAAATACCATCCAACGTTGAAATAAAAATATTTTGATTTTCTCCCAAAAGTTCTTCAACCTGCAGCACCCATTAAATCGTATAAAAAAAATTCTTCGACCTTTTCCCTTCCCACGTACACCAATTACTTTCTACGTTACGCAAATAAATTCAAATTCTCAGCGGAAAACTATAGGTACAGAGTGTTCTTAAAATAAATTCAAATCGCAGCTAGGTAATTGTAGGCTAAAATTTATAATACTCGAATCAATTGGCCGAACACAACGACAAATTTTAGTTCACCTCGAAAGAGAAAAAATTACACCTGAAACGAATGCCAAATTTTTTTACCCTACTTTAGCACGTTTGCCGATGAAACAGAAAAAAACTACATCACGAATTGGTCTTGTGACAGAATAACCAAAATGCAATACGAGATTTTTTACTAAGGCGTTCCAAACCATACCCTCTACGTCTACACCCTTCTTTCACGACAACACGTTTTTCGAAGGTAATAATAAGTGAAAATTTTTTCACCAAGGAGAAAAATTATCCTTCAAGTTAGTTTTTTCTAAAAAAAAATTTCGTCGAACAATTTCCATTCTCAGCCCAACACCTTTTTAAAATTCCATTAAAAGTCACACGTGACAAAAAAAAAACACAAATTTTTCAAATTAATACTATTACGCGATCGATAAAAAGAACCCAATGCATACGAATAAAAGCTTTTGTGGAATGCGGAAAAAAGTGAAAAAATTCGCAATTTATTCCAATAAAGGTGTTCAATAAGTTTTTAAAAATTCTCAATCGATAACATGTTTATTTAAAAGGAGATAAAAATTCTATCTAATTGAGGTAAAAATATGCCTGAGCATGCGAGCAATTTATGGGGAAGAAGTTTCTTTCGGTGTCCTAATTGACCACTCAAAAGTTCCTGAACCTCATCCCTCCGAAAGTCACCTAAATACGGACCCTATGCGTGACTCTTCTGTTGTATTTCGTTTATAACTCTTCAAATATACGCTTAAAAAAAATAACTTATAACCAAAATTAGAGTAGATAAAATGATTGTATTCATTTTTTCCAAAAAATGAACGGGTGGCGCAAAAACATGACAAAATAATTTGACACGTTTAAACCCTCTTTTTTAAAATTGTCAATAATTCTTTAGCCAAGAAAAAAGTAATTTTCATTTTTTTTCCACCTTGCATATTTTGAGGCTAGTTTTTGCACCACCCGTTCACTTTTTGAAAAAAATAAATATAATCTTTCTTGTTGCAAATTTCATCTACTTTAATTTTAGTTATAACCAATTTTCTCTTTAAATCCATATTTGAAGAGTTATAAGCGAAAAACAACGAAGAGGTCACTTTGGATTCGTATTATTTTGAGGAACTTATCAAAGTGCGAAGTCTGGGGACTTTTTTGTACTTAATCAGGACATCAAAAGGAAAATTTTAAAATAAAAAAATTCAATACCTAGAATCCAAAATATAATTTCATTTTTTTTATTTCACTGGGCTAGTTTTATCAAAATTTAACGTCATAGGTTGAAAAATTCAAAGCCAAATAAACTGACAAGCTGATGCTTTTTAGCTGATTTTCTCAAAGAGAAAAGTCAGCTATTAAATTTGACCTGATGATAACTCGAGTAAGAATTAACCGATTGAGCTGAAATTTTCATGAGAGGTTTGTTACTACTGGGAATAGAACCCTATTGTTTTTGAAAAAAATCGGTGAACCGGTTCTCGAGTTATTAGCGATTGAAATTTTCAAATGCTTTTAGCGCCTCGAATTAAGCAATTACGCGAAATTAGTAAATAACTTTTTTAATAGTACTTAAAAAGACGCACAAAAAAGGTTCTAAGCATTTTTCATTTTAATGAACCGGTTCTCGAGGAATTCGCCATGGAAAATTTCAAAACAAACATCTGATCATCATTTCCCATTTTAAAAAAATAAATGGCTAGCAAAGTTGTAAAAATTCACAACTTTTGCAATGCCTATCTAACTGCCTACTTTTCATGATAATGTCGTTTCTTAAGGATCGTTCACAATGGACCTTAACTTTTTACTTTAACTTTAACCAGCTAAAGTTAAAGTAAAAAGTAAAAAGCAAAAAGCAAAAAGCAAAAAACAGTCAAAACTCCTACTAACCAACCATTTCCAAAATGAATTTTAAGCCTTTTTATGCTTAAAATCGTTTTGAAAATGGTTGGTTAGTAGGAGTTTTGACTGTTTTTTGCTTTTTGCTTTTTGCTTTTTACTTTTTACTTTAACTTTAGCTGGTTAAAGTTAAAGTAAAAAGTTAAGGTCCATTGTGAACGATCCTTTATTGGTTTAAAACTTGTTAAAAGTTTTTATTTATCAAAAATAGCTGGCTGTAAATTGTATAATTTTTTTAATCATTTTAAAATTATCAATTTGATGATGTTGTTATCATTAAGGGGGGGGGGGGGGCTACCTTTAATTTTTTTTTAATGCATAGCGTTGACAAGCGGAATTTTTTAAGACTTTTTTATATGATGCATTTTTGATTTTTTTTATCTGAAGTATCGAGGAAAAATTGGAAACAAACATCATTTTGCATTTTTTTACAAAAAAATTAATTTTTGACTTTTGAAAAATAAAATGCATGGAGTTTTCAAAAAAGAAAAGTTATATTCATATTGCATTTTGATGATGTCGTTTTGCAAAAAATATTAATAGATTTTTTGGAAAATGAAAAATTTTAAGCGTCAAAATTGGAAAACAATGCGACTATTTTTAATGCCCCGTTTCCAGAAAAACTATGCAACCCACGAGGTTCTTCCTCAGAATGTTTTGTATTCAGTACAGTTTGGTCTGTAATTTAACGAGAGGATTTTGCAAAATTCCTACTTTCTACCCGATTTTATCAAACCCTCTCATAGTTTCTCATCGAAGTATTCCAGTCAACTCGAAAGAAATCGTCGACAAATTAAAATTTTGCAAAATCCTCTCGTTAAAGTATGGGGGAGAACTTCTTCTACAACCCCCAAAAAATATGAGCTCGATACCTCCATTAGTTATTGAGATAGTGGGCATTCATGTGAAATGGGTAGGACAGAAAAAGGGTAATTAGAGTTTTTTGATTTTCCAATGATACATTCATATGTTTTTGTTATTTTTTTGACCAAAGTATAATGAAACAGAATTATTTTGAAGTCTCAAAAACTCTATGCATTTTTTACTACGAAATCTAGGAAATCACAATTTCAAAAATATTCAACTGGAATTTTTGAAATTTTTAATTTCCTATTTTTTTTTGGAGTCAGTGGAGCCGGGGATGGTTCGGTCTTGGCGTATTCAACTATACTGTCAATACATTTGTGCTCTATGTAATAAAAAAAAAGTCGATTTAAAAGTAGCCCCCCCCCCCTTAAGTACATAAAAATAATTCAATTTACATAAATTTTGAAAAATAAAAATAAAATTGAAAATAAAAAATAAAAATAATAGAAAATCAGCTCTTTTAACGCATTAACTGCGTTAGAATTTTTTTCAAATATTTACACTTTTTTAAAAGCCTTGGGCTCGCTTGCTCTTTGAAATTTTTAAATTATAAATTATTTCGAGTCAGTCAAGAAGTCATCATTTGTATGAAACACGCTCGTTTTATTAGTATTGGTTTTCTATTTCTTTCTTTCGTAATCGATATTGGATATTCGTTTTATTCTAAATCCCTCGTGGATATCGAGACATAACGTAAAGAATTTTTAGATTCATTTTTTGTTGCAATTTTAGTGAATTATAAGCCAATACCTACGATGCTATCTGCGAACGAAAATTCCCCATTTTCTTTTCCACCTCAAAACAAACAATTTACATTTTTATCGCTAATTGTTAAGTACACGGTTTAAAGTAGATAACACTTGGTGTGCTTTTTTCCCTTACTCGACGATGATCTCTGATTAAACAAATGTACTACGAGTACACATTCTCGTCTCTATTCCACATACGCGAGATAGAAATAACAGCAATTTCAAAATATGACCCTTCAATTGTACCCAATTGCTCGGTATTGCCCCGAAATCAAATTAGTTTTGTACGGTACAGATGAGAAAAAAACCGTCAAGGCAGAATGTTTTTTTGAAATCTTCTCATCATTTTTTTTTTCAACATTATATCGTAGTATTTACCTATTTATAATGCGACGCAATTTTTTCTTCTTTACGAGCCAGACTGCTTTCAAGGTTACTTCTCGCTTTCATTTTTAAATTAGTAATTCCGTTTTTTGGTATTATCTCACTTTTTTCCTTTCTGTAGTTTTTTTTTACCCAAATTAACCAATCGTGGTGTGTTGAGCATTTTTCTAGAAGTAGGCGGTTAATTTTTTTGGCGAAAAAACGTAATAAATTGTCGATAAAATTACTCTCATATCTTGTCGCAGTTGAAAATGATAAGGTATCGGATGATCGTGTACTTACTCCAGTCTCGATAAATTATTACGAACGTATCGAATTATTTACCTTCTTCCGCCGGAAGTTCTGTAACAGAAGAAAAAATTCAATATCGTATTAGTTTAAATGTGACATTTATTTTCAAAAAATTAATATTTAATAATTTAACTAATAATAGTAATAAAATTAACGGGCATGAATCGTTGTATAACACTTCGATATTAAATAGGTACATAATTAGAGTTGAAGTTTCATTATTTTGAGTACAGAATCGTACAATAATAATTTTTATGAAACGAAGGAAAAAAGTAGTAACTTCAGGAGAATAATTCTAAATCGTTTTTTTGGATTTTTAAAACTTCAAGTTACCCTCAAAATCAAAAAATTGCGAAAATAAAAAAAAATGAAATATTTTTAGGGCATTTTTGCCTTTTTACTCGTTAATTTTCTTCTAAATTCTGAAGAAAATAATTCGAAGAAAAAATTGACTCCCAATTTTCCAGCACGAATTCGAAGTCGAAAGAAATTTTCCAAAAGTACCTACTAAATTAACCAATCCAATGATTAAAATTTATAATTCCACGCGAAACAAATTTCGTCCAAATTATAGCTCATTGGCCCGAAATTTACTTCGCATCAATTCGATCAAGTACAAAAAACTCATCCAACCACTTTTCAGTTTGAACATAGCCACGAAATCCATATTAATGAAAGGGAACCGCGAACTTCAAACATTCAACGATTTTTCAATTTAAATCGACAAATAAAACGAGTGAAAAATGGTATTTTATATGGTCAACATTGCCATAAAACCAACAAACTCGATTAACCAATTGAAAACTAGTACGAAAGTAAACATCTCCGAAACGCGATTTTAAGTGCAATTTTTTAGATCTCTAGAATAAAAAAATTACCGAGTCAAAAACAAGCCATGTCTTTTGAAAAAAATAAATAATAAAATAAAATGAAATATAAAATTTTTACAATTTTTTTTTTTTTTGAGATAACAGTGGGTAGTTTTTAGTTATTTTTATTTTTTTTTACCTATGTAGACAAAAAAGTTAGAATTTATTAATTATTCGTAAGTATTCGTTTTATCGAATTGGTACATTTTACAAGGTACCTATTTCGAATATTTTCGATTCAATAATCGCGACGAGTTTTTTGAACCATGACGAGGTCATAACAAATCCACGAGTCACTGTCACAAGACTTCGTGCCATGTTTATTTACCATTAAAAAAACTATGTCTATGATGATCGCAGAGTGTTTTTTATTTCGTATGCAAGGTGTTTTTTATTATTCGTAAATGTCAACGGTCGTACGGTTTCAACGCGTGTAATATTTATTTTATGACAATATGCCTGGCTAAGGGTGAGGGGGTGGGGTCGAATTCACGAATTTAGAATAATACGCTTACTAGTTACTACCGAGCGGTATACAAATGTCATAGGAATTACAATCCAATCGTTAACGTTGAAATTGAATTACATAAGTAGATAAATATGCTACTGAAATTCATACAATGCAATGGTGTAGAAAATCAAAAGTATATGTACATATTAGAAAACTCTACTTGATTTTATAAATTAAATTTCTTTTATAAAAGACGATGACTACTTTTGGTGCATAATTAAAAGAACTTGGAAAATATATTTTGTGAGAGATTTTTGTGAAAAATTATTTTATGTAAAAATGATTTATATTAAGTAGGTAAACTTCCTTTTGTGTTTTTTTTTTTTTTTTTTTTAACATTGGTACTTCATTTTTAAGAAAATTACTCTTTAAAAAAAAATTCCAAGAGAATTTTTCCTACAAGAATTTTAGTGGGACAAGATTTTTTGAAATTTTTTCGTATTATTTTGTCTAAAATATTTTTTTTACCAACTTTTTGACTCAAACAAATTTTTTCCATAATTTTATTTTCAATGAAAAAAAAATTAATTGAACCAGAACTTCTTTTAAATTTTTTTTCCAGGTAATTTTTTTTTATTTAGTTTTTTGATTTTATAACGGATGACTTTTAAACGTACTATCAATTAATTCTTCTGTTCACTAAAAGAAAATCCTTAAAAAAATTTTTGGGGTAATTTTTCAAATTTTTTATTCTTTTAGTCCAATACAAATATTTCGTATTTTTCTTCAAGAATTATACGTACAATAATTTTTTATACAAGATTTTTTCCTGATTTTTTCTAATTATATATTAGGTAGGTAGATAAGAATTTTTAATCCAATTTAAAAAAAGGCATGATTTTTCATCATTTTTTTTTCAACCAATAAAAAATGTTGTAGGTAAGTACATGCCTTTCTTTCAAAAAAAATTTCGAGATTTTTTTGAATTACCTACCTACATAGAACAAAATTAAAGTGAACTGGCAACAAGAAAAAAAATGAATTTCTCTAGAATTTTTTGTATTTATTTTTTCTTTCACCAAAGGAATATTCCCCCCTCAAAAAAAAAAAAAAATCAGAATTAAATTTATTAACAAATTTTTTCCAGCTGAACATCTCCCTACTAAGTATTTAAACAAGTATTGAATTTTTTTTTGACCCTATAGTGTTCATCTCCAGAGAATTTTTTACATAATTTTTTTTACTGATATATACATTTTTTGATATTTCTTTAAATTAGTACCTAATAGACTTACTTACCTACAAATTTATTTTAAAATAAAATTCAAATTCAAATAATTTTTTATAATTTTTATATCATCCATTTTATATATATTTTTTAATTTTTTTGAAAAGTATTCTTGCATCACTTTATTTTTAATATCTAAATACATTTTTTCCAAAAAATGTTCAATGTTTCCTCAAAATAATTTTTCTGGAGGTAAATACAAGTTTTTTCGTTATTAAAAAAAAAAAAAAAAAAAGAAAGATTAAGAATATTTAAATAATTTTTTGACAATATTTTTTCTTTAAAGCATTTTTTTGGTTTTAGGTATTCAAGAAATTCGTTTCCACAAAAAATTACAATGTAAATTATTCCATTCTGTGAAAAATTACTTCCAAGCCCTACGATATGTGTGCAAAACTGGTTGCTACTTTTTTTTTTTACAGTAATCTATCTCTAGTTCTGCGATTTGAAAAAATACAGTTCCTGAAATTCCAATCCAATAAACGAAATCTAGCACCAACGCTTTCTATTTAGAAACACTCCAAGTCTGCACATCGAAAATGCAAAATTTTTGAAAACTTTTTCGAAATTGGATCAAACACAGGATCGACGCGATAAACAAACTTTTCAAACCTCCTTTTCCAGATAATCCCTTGGCAAAAGCTAAAGGAAAACTTTCTAATCGGATAACTTTTTCAACGACACTTGCAGTGAAATTATGCTCGAACAATGGACACCCTCATACATTCGTTACCCTGCCAACAAAATACCCAAACACATCTGCTAATTCATTGAACCATCAGCTTTCCACAAATTATTATCAAATTACAAAATTTAAAAACCTTATCATACCTCCCATAAGTATAATGTTTTTAGCCAAGTACCTAATCATTCAATTGGTCCAGTTTATCGCTTCGAGAGATTACATATACATGTACGTAGTTGACCTATTATCTTTTTCGAATTGAACCAACTTAACGATGCGTTAAAATCGTATACGTTTACGTACGTACGTAAAACGAACGTTTGAAGATGGAAGGGGGCAGGAGGGATAGGGAACCGACAATTAGAATTTTGGCACCTTAGAAAATCGGCTGGGCACTGAAAGGCGAGTAAAAATTTACGTATTACCGAGAATTTCGAGTTCGCGACCCACGTGTATGGTTTATGTCTACGATCACCTAAATCGTACTACGTTTTTTACTCGCCAGCCAGCAATTCGTTTTGGCATCTAATTGAGTAGAATTTCGCCCCACTGAAATCGCAGCTCGAGCGAAAACAATATGGTACCATAAATCGTCATAATGGTCGCTTGATTAATACCTCGTGTCGCGATCATTTTACGTCACTGATCGAACAATAGTAGACTATTTTTCATCGAGCTGAGTACCCACTCGTACGGAAAGTATCTGTATTGGTTTTACGACCGTCTTGCACCTCTCTGTCGTCGTCGACTTCGCCGTCATAATAATTAATGACGTAACCATCGCACGGCATCGCGTCTGTCGAGCGATCATTTTGTACGATGACGTCGATGATCGCCTTCCAAGACTACTTTGGCTTCAAAGTACCATACCATATAGTTTGACACGTTGACTGGCGGCGACGGCGGCCCAGACCATATTCTGCGAGGATAATTCGACGACCACTACTGCCTTCGTCGAGTAGAAGGTCGTGAACAATGTACATGAGTAGGTAAGAACTTAAGAAGACATGTATGTTCTGCGCCACAATGCGCCAGTTGCTTTTTTCTTTGCGTCAAGCTCATTTTCATTGAGCGCCAAAAATATCGAGAAAATCTTAAGAATCCTCTAGTTTTCAATTCTGAACATTTAGCTATTTTTAAAGCAAATGCAAGTCAATTTGCTCTGTTTTTTTCTTCTCTAGATGGTTTAAAAATTTTAGAACTTTGTGTCAAATTTCTATCATTTTTCTCTTTTCTTAACCCTCAAATATTTATGTTTGAGGTTTTTCCTATGCGTTAAGCTCATTTTTCAACCCTCGAAAAAATCGCCAAATTTCCCTAATTCTCAACTCTCAATATTTAGCCAATTTTTAAAGGAAATATGAATCATTTCGCTCTGTTTTTTCTACTTCAGTGGTTTGAAAATTTCAGAACTTTTGTTTCAAATTTCTATCATTTATCTCTCTTTTTTTTAACCCTAAAGAAATTACCCCAAGTGAACTTGTAAGCTCACAAAATTATCCTTTATTTACTCAAGATCTCTAGTTATCAAAACTCTCTCTACTTGTATATATTCACTTACTTTTGTTATTGGGGTCTCCCCAAGCCTATTAATAGCCCTCAGGATTTGAAAGAGGCCGAGCAATGGACTTTAGAAGACCCCAATCACAAAAGTAAGTGAATATTCAAATTCACCCCCATCAAAAACATAACAAACAATATGCCGCACCACACTATTGCCATCGTACACGTTTTTCAAAACTTGAGGGGCCATGAGAGGGGCTTGAAGGGGTCCTGTTAAAAAATGAACACGATATTCGAACTCAGCGCTATCGAAAACATAAGAAACGATATGCCACACGATTTTTTTCCATTTGTATCAATTTTTCTCCAAATTTGGGGCATCTTAGGGGGTTTAATATGGATCCTATCAAAAAATTAAAGCGATATTCAAATTCATCGCTATCGAAAATGTAACAAACGATATGCCACCCATTTTTTTGTAATTTTTTGAATTTTGGTCTAAATTTGGGGGCGCCGTGTTCCCCAGGGGTTTCAAGAGCCCAAGACGAAAGTTGCAATTTCAAATGTAATATAAAAATGTCTTTTTACCGAATTTTTTATTTTTATTTTAAATGGTAGCCCTGAGATGTGGCATACTTTTGAAAGTTGAGCTTTTCTCAAAAAAGCACAACTTTCGATTTTTGAAACTTTCATTAGTGATTCTACTAAATCTGCTTTCAATGCTCTTTAAATCCCCATTTATAGATTTTCGCTATGTATTACCGATCTCGATTTATGCTTCACCAAAGTTGGGTAATGGGTATAATAACCAGAAATCACCGAAGTTGAAAAACAAGAGCCCCCCACCCCCACCCCCCGAAGGGGACTGAGTGGAAAAACGGTGGTTCTCTTACTTTTGGGATTAGGAAAACCCATAAAAAAAATTTGAACGAAATCCGAAGACCTAATAAATATTAAGAGTTGAGAATTAGGGAAATTTGACGATTTTTTCGAGGGTTGAAAAATGAGCTTGACGCATAGGAAAAACCTCAATGACGCACAGTGGCGCAAAACAAAAATATTTGAGGATTTTTTGAGGGTTAAGAAAAGAGAAAAATGATACCTAGAAATTTGACACAAAGTTCTAAAATTTTTGAACCATTCAGAGAAGAAAATAAAAACAGAGTAAAACAGAGCAAAATGACTCACATTTGCTTTAAAAATATAGCTATAATGTTCAGTATTTAAAACTAGAGAATTCTTAGGATTTTCTTGATACTTTTGCCGCTCAATGAAAATGTGAGGTATTCGACCTATCAATTCTTGAATTGTAAAATTTATAAGTAGTTAGGTAAGTTTTCATCATAGATATGGATAATTAATCTGGATCGGCAGGTCTCATTTAAAATATACGTAAAAATTTGAAGCAAAAAATGTAACCAATAAGAGAAACGTAATTTAGGCTCCGCCTCCAAGAGGTGAAATCTCTCTAGTACGGTTTTTTGAAGTTTTTGCTTTATTTTTGGGTCATAAAATGAAAAAAATGTTTTAAATTGAATTCAGGGGACATATTACAGGCCTTCGGGCTAAATTTTTTCTCAAAAACCTTGATTATCACCCTTTTTTCCCGAATTTTTCGAAAATCAATCAACAACAACAAAAACTTCACCTCTTACAGATTCGGCCAATCAGAAGAGAGTTCTCCGGATTTTTTGCTTCACGAGTTGCCGGTCCAGTTTAATAATCCATATCTATGGTTATTTTGTTTATTTTTCACATGGGTTTGTTGATGAACGCTCAGCTCACATTTGCGATAGCTACGAACCCGATGGTTGAAACCGGTTTCTTCATCGTCGGTGTTTAGGAAATTTTACGCCGAAATTGTAAATTTTTTTCGCATAATTTCGAGACGATGCTTGGATAGATGATCGTGTATATGTAGAAGTCGGCTACAAGGATAATTAGATGTATAATGTATAATATATTTTAAGTTTTATTTTCGATGATGTTTGCTCCATTGTCGAATGTTGATGCTTCGCTTGGTTGAATTGCTCTAACTGAGTTTTGAGAAAAAATTGGCGAACCTAATAAATGAATTTTTGGAATTTATTATAAGTATACAACGAGTTTGTTACGTGATTTTTTGGATTAAAAATTATAGAGTCTGGATAGAATTCCACATAATTATTCAAAAATGAATAAAACAACGAGATATGTTTTACAGAAAATACTCAAAATTCAAATTTGAAAAAATTACCAATTTTACCAGATCCAAATTAATAAAAACTTTATTTCTATTTTTTATTTTATTTTATTAATCAAGAGAATTTCTTTTTTCCGATATTTTCTTTTTCAAATTGGAAATTTTTTCTTATGAAGTTTTTTTTTACCTAAGACAAGGTTTTTTTTTAGAAGAATGTTTATTGAATAGGTATATTTCTTTGGCATAGACGATATTTTCTTTGGAATTTCTTACTTTGAGTTGATTTTTTATTCATTTATCTATTTATTATTCACTTTTTTTCAAAAAGTTCTGGAGATGGTTTTTTCATCAAGTTTTTTTAAGCTCATACTTCAAAACTTATGAATAACTTGATTTTTTTTTGAAAATGAACTGACAATATTTTGAAAAAATCACAAAAGGTTTTTGCAAATTTTATTCACCCCTTTTTTGTACTTGAAAAAAAAAGAATTGTGCAAAAATTTTTTTTTAAATTCTTTCAAAACCGTTTTTCAAAGAAGTTATTCATTAAAAAATTCACCTATACCCACCTACACTTTTTTTCGTATGAAAATATTCTCAAGAAAATTCATCATTTCTTTGAGATTTTTTTCCAAATATGCAACTTTTTCTTGACCAAAGAAGAATACTCGTAATACTTATCGAATATTTTTTGACAATTTTTTCATGAAAATCATTTCTTTTGAGTTTTTCTTTTTTTCAGCAAGAATTGTCTTTGAGAAATTTAGAAAAAAATGGAAGAATTTTTTCAAAGAAATTAATTCACTAATATTATTTTTGTTTTATTTTTTCCTTCCAAGTACTGAAAAAAAATCTGTGTGTTTTTCTAAATTAAAGTAAATTTAATTTTTTTAATTTGAAAAAAGCTTTGTTCGTTGTAGTGTGATTTTGATTTTGATTTTTATCTGATTGGCTGTTTATACCTACCGAAAAATTTTGGTAGGTATAAACAGCCAATCAGATTAAAATCAACAAAATCACCAAAATCAAAATCACGCTACAACGAACAAAGCTAGTAATTCAATTTTTTGGAATACATTGTTTTTAGTACCTTTTTAAAGAAAAAAAAAATAGAATAAATTTCTACTTCGTTTTTATTTTGTTTTTTGGAGTAAAAAAACTCATTTTTTTGGTGAAGAATTTCATAGGTAGGTAAGTAATAATTAGGTATAAAGGTAGGTATAATATTTTTTGGGAATAACTTTTTGTTCGGGGATAATCGAGGTTCAACTGTATTTTTTATCACAAAAAAATTATACTTCTTTTTTTAGATACCTACCACAGATTTTTTTTTTCAAAAAAAAAAAAAATATATTAAAAATTAAAAATATTAGGTAAGATTTTTATATTGAACAGATTGAATAAAAATAATTAAAAAATTAACACAAAAATCTACAATTTTTTTAGATTGAGAAATTTTACATTCAAAAAATTGAGAATTTTTTCCTCTTCGATCTCCTCAAAAAATATTCAAGCTTTTCTAAAAAAAAAAAAAAAAAAAAAAAAAGATGCCCACTTTTTATTACAAAAAATTCAGAATTTTTTTCGAAAATTTCATTTTTTTTGCAAAAAACTGAGGAATTTTTACTCCCCAAATACAAGAGATTTTTTTCCCAAACAAATCAAGAGATTTTTCAAGAAAATTGAGACAGAAAATTAAGAAGAGTCTTCTTCATAGAATTTCTTTATAATAATTTTTTCACCAACTTTCTTTTTTTACTGAAGAAATTGTTTTTCCACAAATTAAGGAGGTTTTAGGATTGATTTTCATTTTTTCTTCTTCATACAATACCGTTTGTTTTTTTCATAAGTAAGTACCGAACTACCGACTACCGAGTACCTACCTATAAGTATTATTTTCTTTTTTTTTTGAAAGTGAATTGACCTTCTAAAATTTTTTTCAAGCAATTTGTCAAATTTCTTTTTACTTTTTAAATACACCTTGAAGATTTTTTCAAATGGAAGATATTTTTTCACATATTCTTTTTGAGATTTATTTATTCATTCGAAAATTATTCCTCCGCTGGTCTATTAAATTTTTACGTGAAATAACATTATAGGTAACTATTAATTTTTTTTAAAATCAAAAGTAAAATTCAATTTTCACCTCGCCCTCTCTTGAAAAAAGGCTCGAATACGATTTTCAAATTTTTGAGTTTCTCGCATTTTTAATTTGAAGTATTTCTTTCAAGTTTAAAGCAATCCTCTTCTGCCGAATTGGCTTCGACGTGGTCTTCATTCAATTTAAAAATCCAAAAGCGTGAAAAATGACTAATTTACCGATCGTGGTACAACTTTGAGAATAAATTTGAGCTAAGGTTGCGACATTAGAGCAAAAATTGACTGGGATTCTGGTTCAATACGAGTCCACGAGTATGTGATGAGAAATTGCAATAAGATCAGAAGCACGTTCATACAAGGTATACCACTTCCACTCTCGAGCTGATTACTTTTCATCGACTCTGTAGGCAAAATCGAATTCGCGAAACGCAATAAAAATTGTACGACAAACGCGAACTACAGGAATAAAAATTTTATGATTTACGTTCGTGGAAACATTTCCCAAACATATGTTACATCCAATAATTCAATCCAAGTTGCAATTTAACCCATTTTCAAACGTACTATTACGTATAGATCGTTTATAATAAAATATTCGCACGTAAGAGTTTCCCAGGGTCATCAATTGAAACGTTTTTTTTTCCTATTTTACAGGGGGAAAAATGGGGAAAAAAAGAAAGAGCTCGGTTTCGTAATAAAATTTTCTAATTTTACAACTCCTCACCGAGACTGACCTATTAACTGTCGTTACACTGATTGAACGCATCTTCATCGAAACTAATATCGTCTTCGAGTAGTTGTCAAAATTCGTAATAATTTGTCCAACATGCCAAAGCAGCAACATATTTCAACGAATAGCACCAGTCGGTGGGAAAAATGCTATTCTCTAGTTTGATGCCAAAACTACGTATTAGAATTGCCAAAAAATGTATGCCTTATCAATCACACACACAAACAACAATTTATAGATGCGTTTTTTTCGCAGCCAGTCATCGTCGCTCTCTTGTCTTTTTTCAACGCTTCGTATAAACAAATTTTCATCGGTATCGATATTTTCAATGGAGCGAAATATAAATTATTTCTAATCCTAAACGGCTATAGCATTAGTTAATTATTTTTTATACATAATGCCTGCGATGCCGTCATATTGTACCATTAGCAAAAAAACTCTTATGTTATTTGGCATTGAATAAATCATTTATGTAGACATCTTACGTTCTTCTACGTTTATACGTATGCTGATAATGGTAAACTATTTATTTGTACATTGTCTCGTTAGAATCGTTCGTCTGATTTTACTTCTGTTCAGCGCGAATAAAATTTAACTTGAAAAAAAGCTCATCTCTGAATAAACACGAAATACAAAAATAATCAAGTTAATTTTTTTTTTTTAATTAAAAAAAACTCCAAAAAAAACGAAATACATAAATAATGCAGTTCAATTCCTTTTGAATTAAAAAAAAAAAAAAAAAAACGAAAACATCACTTTCTTAAAATTTACATCATTTTTTTTCCAACGATCGTGTTTCTTTGACCACGAGGTTTGGAATGACGTGTTTTTATATCCTGACTACACGTCACGGATCGGAGACCGGAACGAGCCAGGACACAGAAGACAATACCGACTGATTCAAGTCGCAAAATTGTGCAAAATGGAGAAAATTTAAAAAAATTAAACCCATTCAAAATAACATGGCCAACCGACGAGAAGAAACGTATAAATAATTTTCAGCACATTGTTCCAACTTCACACACGTCATTCATCAGATGACGTTATCTTCACAAGAAACCGGTAATTTCGAGTCGAAAAATTGAAACGACTTAGAGCGAGGTAACGCAACTCCTGGTACTCCACTCAAACATTATATAATTCCATAATCCCAAGGATTTGCTGATAAAAAACGCACATGAGTTTATCAGCGAACGAAATGTTGCGAAACTGATAATGAATGAAGTAAGAGGAAAGAGGAACCGAATAAATCACGGCTAATGTCAAGTATGAGGAATTTCTAGGAATAAAGGTGTACTTCGACTCACCATTAGGGCCATATTTTTCTTGGTATCTTTTGACTTGTTCTGGTGTTAATCCTCTTTCAGGATCTACTTGAAAATAGCTAAGGATTTCCTCAACTTTCTTAGCGTGAGCGTCCTCCATGGCTGCTTGGTCGATGTAATCAGACCAACTATCGTTGTCCCAACATTAACCAATTATCGCTAGGTCGGGTCGTCCTGAAAGAATACAAAGTTGTGTTAGAATTGACCATAATAATATTAACGAATAATTCAACGTATGGAATCCATACATCGAGGTATTCTTCGAGTTGTGTTTTCGAGCTATATTATGATAACACCTCTCGAAGGCAACACGAAACATGAATACTTACAAACAGTGTAACTGAAGACGGTTATTCTACACAGAAGCCTACCACACTCGTACAATTTATTATCGTACACGAAAACAAATATCGTAGTTGGATTTAAAGACTATAGAACTATGAAATAAAACTTCGTCTAGAACTTGACAACAAACAAAAATCATGACCTATAAAATCATATTTCTTCAATTACCACCAACTAAAACACCGCCGAATTAAACCAATTTTTAAACGGACGAAATGATTTAATTGAAAATTACCGATTAACTAAGTTAACGAATAATTCACCAACACAAGAACAATAAATTCACAACGTGAAAACTCGACGTACGTACCACTAAATTTCGCAAATTGTATGATTACTACAGGAAAAAAATAGAAAAAAGAATCTGCAGAAAACAAAACGGCCGGAAAGAATTTTTTTCTTGGATGATGAAAAAATTTAATTCGATCGTAGTTTTCCAATGCCTCGACATTTTTGTATTTTCTTATCAGTTTGTAGGTGATAAACAATGTGATGCATTTTGTGAACTACGTTTTGTAGTTTGTTTTTTTCAATTAATACTCGTAATTAGTTCAATTGATTGATGAAATTATCAATCAAACAATAAAATTTAATTTAAAAACTATCAAATAATCCAAAAAAACTTGAAATGCAGAAAAGAAACGTAAAATGAACGATTCATTACCTACGTAGAAAGATTGAGGCATTGAAAAATGACACTGTTTTTGAAAATCCATTACCCTATTTGCTATGTGGTTACATGTCATTGGTTGTTTTTGTTATTCTTTCTTGTTCAATCATGTGATTTTTACTACGTCAGCGAAATTTCAAAAATCTATTTTGCCGGTAAAATTTCAAAATATCCTGATTTTGTAATATTCACCTGAAATACTCCTGCATTGATTTATTTTATTTTGCAACTAAATTTTGGTAGATTTTTAACATTGTCTAGTAGATGAAAGTATCACAGCTACAGAGGAACTTTGAAAAGCTCGAAGAAAAATGGCAAAACAAAAGCTAAATTCTGAAAAAGACAAGGTTAAATATTCCTTATTTACCTTGTCGAAAGTCTGATGATATTTATGATGCTTAATGTGCATGTATATTCATACAGAAAAAAATCATTCGTTGCCAAATACCGTGCGGATTGTATATTTAGCTCAGCTAAAACGCGTTATATGATTATTTTGGCAAGAGTGTCATTTTTGAACTTCCTTCATTTTAAATTAAATTTTGGACGATTCGAGATAAATTTTAATTATTTTTATAACACAAAAATGACAATAAACGGGAAAAGTTGTACGGTGGAAAATTGTGTAAATTTCGATCCACTAGGTAGCTGGATATAGCGTTACGATTGAAGTTGAAATGAGGCAATGAACTATGAAATAGAGTGAGTAGGTATATGGTGCATAGTTAAGACGAAGCAACTTTTTACGACACCATTATCTATTGTTAATAGATCATACGTTATGGTTAATGCCAAGTCGAAAACTAAAAAAGGCCACTAGTTAATTTTACGCTCGTCCAACAGTCGAGAGCAATATAATCTTAAGCATAAATGCATGCCACGCATAAATTTAAACCATGCTAAAAAATTTATGAACTGTAAAGAAATGTCAATGAGCTCAATGTACTGAGTGAAATTTAAGAAAATAAATTAGCCAAGGAAATTAGAACGAATGAAAAACTTAGCTCAAATGAGAAAAATATACAAAAAAAAAAAAAGAAAAAAAAAAAAGAAAGAAGGAATGAATTTAAAGGTGTAAAGTGTAAATAGGTGAGATGTAGAAGAATAAGAGTAGTTATGGATTTTTAAAAATAACACTTTGATATTTTGAAATGTCAAACGAAAAAGAGTTACCTAGTATGCAAGTCAGCAATTTATGCATCATTATTCATCACAATAAAAAAGAAATCTCTTAGGTACATTTTTTTTTTTTTTTTTTTTTTTTGTTGAGTAAAATAGGTACAAAAAAATAATAGAAAATAATTTTAAAAAATTGAAAAACTTCAACTCACCTCAATTAAAGGAGAATTCCGTATACGTCGTCTCTCTTCTGCTTTTTTTTATATCACAAAAATGCACTGAACAAAACGACAAGTCAATCGGGTGCAACAACGTACAAAAAATAAAAAGTACAACCGAAATTAATTCCAAATTACGCGATCATACCCCGCAAACAATCGCACTTGAAATGAATTTAAAAATAGTCGTTTAGGTATAAACGCTAAAAGATGAGGTAATGGTGCTGAGTACCTTAAATAATATCTTCAAAGCGCTCTCTATCGTCTCATTTGAAGAATATAGGCGAACTTTTAGAAGAAAATGATGCCAAATTTCCCAGTTTCTTTGTTTTAAACGCGATATCATTATAGCCAGGGATACGTAAAATAATGAAAGATTTAAAGGCAATTTTTATAATACTTTTGCAAAATGTAGTTTTGGCCGGATGCCTGCTCAGCGCTCAGATGCGTAGGTCCGTTACTTTAATGACAAATACACTACGGTTTATTTTGATTAGATTTAGGTGTTCGATTAACTTTTTTACCGGTCAATAAGTTATTTTTATATCTATCGTATAGGTTTAAGTCTTAAAACATCGTATACATTCTATAAACTAGGTAATTAATTGATTTCGTTACAACGTACTCTATGTACCTACTTAATCTAATGCTGATCCAGCAAATCTCAAGAGCTACCTATTTTCTCCGATAGTTACATATTTTCGGAAAGTAGGTGATAGAAAAAGTAATAATGCTTTTTCCGAGTGATGAATTTTCTAATTTAAAAGTAAGAAATAAAATTAAAGATGCATTTAGAAATTTTGAAAAAAAGCCAACGCTATGTAATCATTACGGTAACATAAAAATGATTAGAAATTTCTTTAAAATTATCAAGAAAAATATATGAAAGAACGTACTTAAATACGTTTTTATGATACAGATTTCATTTATTACCAACATTTTTTACACCCTACTTTGTTTTAGGTTTTATATTCTTCGTGTTTTTTTGATGAAAAAAACAAAATTAATATTGTTCAAAAAGTGAAAATTTTAAAGCGCGTCGAATTCGTGTTTATTTATTTTTTGTTTTTATCATCCAGAGAGTCTGAATTAGTCTCGGGTTATACTTTACCAATTTATAAAAATAACGAAATATTGTCTGGTCTTGTGTAGCGAAAAAATAAAAAAACAAAATATGCGGAAGCTTTTTTTATTTTTTTTATTTTTGTGATAATTATTAGGCCTGCGTACTTGGTAAAAAAGAGTTGTAGCAACCAGATTAAGTATTTAAATACCTACATATTTACTTGAAAAATTTAGCAGATTAAAAATTGTAAAAATTCATCCCACTTTAATAACCGAAAAAAACTTTAAAATTTTAAGAAAATTAGTTGAATTTTAAAAAACTAATAAACTCCAAAAAGTTGTCCTTTCAAAAAAAAAATGATCAAAATTACATTTTTATAAAATTTTCAAAAATGTTGAAATTTACTTATCAAACCAATTTTGAAAATTTAGCTTTCAATTTTTTTTTTCAAAAATTTATCTAAATATTAAAAATTGATCCAATTTTTAAAAATCGTTCAAATTTAGAAATGCTCGAATTTTGATAGTCAAATTTTTAAAAATTACGTTTTTATTTTTATATTTTTGAAAAAGTTAGCTGTATTTTACAAACTGTCCAAATTTTAAAAATTTAGTTAATAAAAATTTTAAAAGTTATTAGATAGGTTTCAAATTTTGAAAATCAATTTTTTTTTTTTTTTGTTAAAAATTTGGCTAAATTTTAAAAATTTATTCAATTCAAATTACAAATCAAATTAAAAAATTTTAAAAATAAGTTACACCTTAAAAATTGACCTTTTTATTGCCTATTATTTTATGTTTTTAAAATTTAGCCGAATTTAAAAATTATACAATTTTGAAAATTCAAAAATCATCATTAAAAAATTTTAAATTCAGAACATTTTCCATATTCTAAACAATAATGTACCTATCAGAATTTAATAATAATCTTTCAATTTTTAGTGAATTCAGGAGAGTTTTAAAAATATAGGCCAATTTTAAAAAATACTTAGCTCTGATTTGAAAATTTAAATTTATTATATGAAAATTTTAAATTCTCTAATTTCGATTTTTATTAAAAAGTAGGTAATTTTATTAAATTTTGAAAAAAAAATTGAAGGTTTGGGCTATTTTATTAATTATTTTTAAATACCTAGTACCTACAACAATAGAAATTGCCTATTTTCTTTTTTTTGTAAAAAAATTTTAAATTTTGAAAGTTACTTTTTTAAATTTTAAAAAAATTCAAATTGATTGTGAAAATTGGGAAAATCTTTCAGATATTTCTATTTCAAGTTTTTTTTCTTTCTTTTTTTCAAATTTTCAAATTTAATGTGAAAATTAATCTAGGTACGTGTAGGTAACTTTGAAATTGAAAACTTTCGTTTTTTAATTTTATAAAAATAAACATAAATTGTAAAAATTCATTAAAATTTTAAAAATGACCAAATTTTTAAAAGAGATCTAAATAATTTCAATTACCTAAAATTTTAAATAAAATTCATTACCTACCTTTTGATTTTTGTAAAATAATATACTATCTAGGCAGTTCAATTTTGGAATTTTATTAAAATTTAAGTAAATATGACCATATTTTGAAAACTGTGAAAATTAGTTCAACTTTGAACATTAATCTTTTTATTTCTTTGATAAAGTTTAAAAGTTTATCTAATTTCAAAAATTCTAAAAATGATCAAATTTTTAAAATTTATTCAAATAATTTGAAATTTAATCTTTCAAAATGTTCGAAGAGTTTTTAGCAAAATACATTTTAAAATTGGCTTAAATTTTAAACTTGAATAGATACAACTTCAAAATTTTATTTGATAAAATTTAAAAATTTCCAAACTATAACCCGTGTAATTTATCTTGAGCTCTCAACTACTAATGCAAAAGTGTAAACAAGCGTAATACACCAATCCGGTGGCCAGAAGTTTGTGTATTTACACGTTTGTATGTATTAGTGAGGGCTCAAGATAAATTGCACGGACTATACAATTTTTAATACATTTTTAAAATGGTAGAAATTAATCAAACTATAGAAAGTTCCTTTTTTTAAATTTTATTTGTATGTACCTACCAAATTTTGAGGACTTTTCAACACTTGAAAAATTACTGTTTATTTTTATTTTTAGATATTTTTTTTTATTAAATTGTTAAAATTTATTCAACTTTGAAACATTGCCAGAAAAAAATGATTGTAAATTCGAGTAAATTGTAAAAATTGATCAGATTTTTAAAATTGCATGAGTTAATTTCAAAAATTTGTTCAAATTCAATAATATTACTGAATTTTGAGAAAATCGTGAAAATTAATTTAACTTTGCAAATTTCTCTTTTTAGATAAATGTTTTTAAAATTTTCATGAAAATTGACTTTTAATTTTTTTTTTTGTTGAAAATTAACTTGATTTTTAAAATTGGTCTTTTGTTTACACTTTACAAGTTTCCAAAAAATTACCACATTCTAGAAATTTAAAAAAAAATCAAATTGTCGTCTTTAAAATTTTCCATTTTTTTTTTTTTTTTTTTTTAATTCAGCTGAATTCTAAAAATTGATTTCTTGTTAAAAATTTAAAAATTACTACCAAATGAAAATTTTACAAATTTTCAAAATTTTAATAGGTATCATTATTAGGCTTATTATATTTTTTCGAAGAATTCAGTAGAATTTTAATTTTTAAAATACATAATGCAAAAAAAAATCTCTTGCGCATAAAAAAATGATAAAATATTGTAAAACTAAGTCAAAATTTAAAAATCATCCTTTTTTGATTTTTTTTTGAAAACTTTTTAAAAATTACTAAATTTTTAAGATTCATTTTTATAACACTACACTCAAAAAAATCAGCTTTTTCAAAATTACAACAATTTATTCAACTTTGAAAATTAATTCTTAAATTTTTTTGAGAATTTAACAAAATTTTGAAAAACTGTCTAAATTTAAAAATTGGCTAAAATTTGAAAAATTCAGAACTCATTTTTATTAAATATTGAAAATAAAAGAACTGTTTCAAAATTTAAATACCTACCTACTATTTTTTTTTTAATAACAAAATTTTGAACTTTCGTTAATATTATTCTTGATGAGCACTTAAAATTTGCAAAATTTTGGAAATTAGAAAAATATTTGTGAAATTGATTATCAAAATTAGCAGATGTGTTTGCTACGTTGGATTTTTATTATTATGATTAAATAAAATATTTTTATGGTATGCATTTTCTGATTCCTGTTATACTAGCCTAACTGTATTCAGTCAATTAATTTCATGTAAAATTAGTAAGTTCAATTTTTTCATGAAGTAGGCCTTTGGTATAATTTTAATTCAGCAATTTATGATTTCGCTGAGCACAATACACGCAGACGTACAGCACTGCAACCCTGGAATAAACCCACATTAAAGCACGATATAGGTTCAAGTGTGAAAAAATCGATTTAGAAAATTTCAACTATCTGGAATTCATTCAATATTCCCAACCTAAATTAAAAACATTAAATCAAAAAAATAACAAGCAGCTTTCCATGAAAAAAAAAGGAAAAAAAATCAAAAAAGCATTGGAGATGCCGGGGATCGAACCCGGGGCCTTTCACATGCAAAGCGAACGCTCTACCACTGAGCTACATCCCCGTATACCATGCAGAGGCTGTTCAACGACCATAGTAACTCTACCTGATTGCGCGAATTCAATTGTTTCAACTCGTCGTCATAAATTTATTAAATTATTGATAATTTTAATCCGGCTCAATAATTTGAAAAATTCTCATCCACTGTAAACATTGTAAAATCAAAATTTACAAAGAAGAGCGAATATCTTTCACGATTCCGAAGATACTCTTGTTGTCAAATGGATAACACTGTAGGTATTACGTTAGCTAAATTTTGTCCACTGATTACTTTTGAGATTTTTTCAATCTCACTTAGATAGGTATAATGCTAAAACACTTTTTTTAATTTATTTTTATAATAGATCTAGCTGAATTATGACTGAAATTGAAATGAAACTATGAAAAAATATTCAATCCATTAATAATTAGTATATAGGCCTGTTTATATTAGTAGCCTAATACAAAATATCTGCGAGCCTATAGACCTGTCAGTTATTTGGCTTATTCTGTATTTATGTTTATAAACACATCACTTTGAATTTGAAAACTATCTTATATTGAACTCTCATTCAAGTGTAAGTTCAATGTGTATTATTTTAAACTCTTTTTGAAGGATGAAGATCAACTGAAATGTTTTAAATAATACGTCGATGTAGCCTACACATTAGTCACATTACCAACCTACAATTACACAAAATGCAACGTTGGCTTCAGCTGAACTTTCGAAAAAACTAAGCAAGATTGATACCTAATGAAATTATGATCCTATTATTACCACATCACGTCTAACACTTGCATTTAAAAAAAAAAATCAAGATTTATTTTAAATTCTGAAATCAATTCGAAGCTGCTTAGCCTACAGAGTGGGAGGTAAATTGACCCAATTTTTTCCATAAATCAATCATCAAAATGATATAAATTTGAGTCCTGTCAAACACCAACATCGTTCTACCATCTTCGATGATAAAACTACAACGAAAAAATAAAATTACGTAAAAATACATCTGTTTGATTTACGTCATACGTAGGCAAAAAAAAACGCATTTTTTGAACCCTTGAAAAACGTACTTTTCAAGGTGTAATTATGGTAAAAACGTAATACACAGTTAGCTCTACGTTTAGTCTACGTGTGATATAATTTTCGTCGTTTATATTTCGCTCTAAATAGCGAAATAAATTGAAATTGAGAATTTGGTGAAAGTAAATTCTCTCGTGGAACAGAGCAACGTTAAAGTACTTCAATTCTTCCCCAATACAATATCTCCTTCGGTAGCTCAGTTGGTAGAGCGGTGGACTGTAGTTGTTTCACATTGGATATCCATAGGTCGCTGGTTCAAATCCGGCCCGAAGGAATTTTTTGATTTTTTTTTTTTTCCATTTTAGTGTTTGAAAATTTTTATCTGGTTGGAATAGAAGATAAACTTATACGAAAGCGACAAAGTACCAATATTACGCCCGTTGCAAATTAACACATTTTACGTGATAAAATAAGCATATGGCAATTTTCAGCTCATTAAGAATGTCATAAAAATTTATTATTTAGCAGCTTGGAAAGTTTCATATTTTGTAAGAATGATTCTAAAATATTTGTCAGTGAATTTAACGATGTTTGAGATTCTAAAATTCGTGATAAAAATTGATAATTCGAAGTTTTTGAATGGTACTATTGCCTTTTGGGCTATTGATAAGAGTTTTTTAAAATTTATCTACGTATAGCAAGTGTATATTATTATGTATTGTATACGTATGTAGATATGTTGAAGGAAAGTTTTTTGGTTTTTGAAAACATGACACTTTAATGTGGTATTTTTAACCAATGAACGAATTGATGGTATTATCAATAACAATAATGATAGAGAATGAAATAAATATAAACGATGTACCTGCGATTGTACGATTCGGTTTATTGTTTTGAAAAAAATATGTAGCTCATAACGTGGCATAAATTGTATCGATTTTATATAAACTTTGATTTACCTATATAGTTAGAGGTACGTATCTACTACCTACCTACCACAAATAGTATCCGGAACTTTGTAATATTATGATTAAGCAGACGAGATAATTATTTATACCTATAGGTTCATATTTTATTATTTTTCAGCTGGAAATAGTTTCATTACGAATCCTTCGATGCCATTTTACAATCGAAATTCTCCGCATCATTTAGCATGTTCAATCGCCTCAACTGTTTTTCAATTCGAATCTTATTAGCCTAAAAAAATTAGGCTATAAAAATAAACGAATTTGCATTTTGGGTTATATCATTTTTTTTAAATTTTAAAATCATCCTTTCGGTATCCTGCTCAACTACTGTAGACCCGAAGTGACACTTTTGCTACAACTTTTCACAGGTCCTGCCTCCAGTCATACGTATGATAATGGTCCTTGCTGCACACAAAATTTCAAATGTAAAATGAGCTACACCCGAAAATTAGAAAACTCAGTAAATACAAAAATCATAATTATAAATATTTAAATCTCTGGTTTTTTGGAGTAAAAATATTTCTCAATTAATTTTTGGAGAAAAAACCTCAATTTTTTCGGAGAAAAATAATTTTGAAAAATTTCTTACCTAAATTTTAAAAAAAAATTGTTTAAGTAGGTAAATATTTCGAAAAAAAAGTTTGAATTTTTTGAAAAAAATGTTTTAATTTTTTGAAAAAAATAATGTTTAAATTTTTTGGAAAAAAATGTTTGTTTTTTTTGGAAAATAAAATACTTAAATGTTTAAATTTTTTGGAAAAAAAAGTTTTAAAAAAAGCATGTTTTCATTTTTTGAAGAAAAAGTTTCAATTTAAAAAAAAAAGTAGGTGCCTATCAATTTTTTTGAAAAAATGATTAATTTTTATAAAATAAATGTTTCAATTTTTTGAAAAAAAAGTTATAATTTTTTGGAAGAAAAACCCTAATTACTTTTTTTGGAGACAATATCTCTCATTTTTAAAAAAAGAAAAAAAAACTAAATTTTTTCACTAAAATTGCTTGAGAAAACGAAAAAAGTAATTTTTTACCATTTTTTTGAATGAAAAAATTAATGTTTTAAAAAAAAAAAAAATTCAGAGAAAAAAATTTCTCAACTTGCTTGAAGTACCTACTAAATATTTTTCAAATTTTTGAAGAAAAAATCATGCAAATTGATTTCTTTGGAAAACCTAAAAAATTTTGAATTTCCAAAGAAAAAAATTTTTGGAAAAAATATAATAAAAATATTAATTCTTTGTTTCGCATAAAACAACTCATTTAAAAAAAAAATACAAGGTATAGTATCTCAACTTTTTGGAGAAACCGTTTGTTATTTTTAGAGGGGGGATTTTATGTTTCAATTTTTCCAACTTTTTAGATAAAAAACTTCAGTTTTTTTATGAAAAAGAAATTAGAACAGCTTGGAAAAAACTGGGATGACTGAACTATTTTTCGAAAAAGCCTGGCCGACCAAGGCTCAGCAGCCACTGACTTTAACAACTATTTTGACATTTGAAAACTTTGGACCCCTCTGAAGAGGCTAAAATTTTTACCACCTTATTTTGACACCAAATTACAATTTCTGTGCTATAGGCTGTTTCGATTTGATTAAAAAATTAAAAATCGTTCCACCCTAGTGGTCAGCTGGTCACTCTCTTTTTTTTTTAAATTTAAAAAATTTTCGATTTCCAAAATTTGGCTATTCTTTGAATCTTTTTATGAGAAATAAGAATTAATTCCCAATTTTTATTTTCTCATCAACTTTTAATTCCAAGTGGCACATTGGGACGCATCAGTCCTTCCAAAAAAAATCCCCTATAATTTTTATTTTTCTCTCAACTGAATTTTAGGTGCCAGAAACCCCTCCTACCAATTTTTAAAAATAATTAAGTAAAAATTATTAAATTTTTGAACTTTTGCATTTTTTTTTTTCGGTTCTAACTTATCAAAATTGTTTTGTCCTGAGTGCAGTTTGGGGACTTTTTAGTGGTTAATCAATACGCAGAGAGAGAGGTAGATTTCGAAATCGAAAGAAATTCTTGGCTTGGCCTAAAATGTAATTTGATTTCCTTATTAAGTTATAAGTATATAACTACGACAAGGGCAAAAAATCAGTGAATTCTGAATGACAATGACAAATTTACTCAACGAAGCAGCCTTGTGAAAAAATCAAAACTCAAACGAATCTCAATTCAAAATCGTGCAAAAAAATAAACAAACAATAACGAGTCCTTCATGACCAATGATAATTTTATAGTTTCAAAACATTACGCGATTTTTGGCAAAATTAAGACTCGTGTCTCGCTTGCTCGAATTTGTTTGCAAATGCCACTTTCGCGTGAATTTTCATCTCGGTCCGAATGTTTAATTAGGTACGAGTATTTATGTACGTCTAGATCTCTTTGAGAATTTTACAAAAAGCGAATGGCCGCTGCAAAATCTGACGATTTTAGCCTGTAACCGCCACGTGTAGAGATGAGGAGCTCATTATTATTCGAACGTAATAAAATTAAAAATTTTAAAATAAACATCGCATTCGATACTTTTTCTTTCCACGAGCCTAACCAACGTCACACTGAAGCTAATTCAAAAAAAAAAAATGAAACTAGCAATAAGTACATTGTATATATACCCACGTTAAACAATGTAGATTAATTAGATTTCAAGCACCAACCAAATGCAAAATGAATTTTTGATTTTTTTATAGGTAGAATATGATACCTACCTATTACCTGACGTATGCGTAATTTACGAATTGAAAAAAAATGGCACAAATATAAGGTTGACTTTCAAATTAATCGATTTCATGTGCATTATTTTATACACTACATCGTGTACCATCAGGAAGAAGCTTCGTAGCTATTTTAATCTCGTTATTATAGAAATTTTGCCAGTTTATAGTCGTTTTGCATTATTGTGTTATTTGACTTTGTGAACTATAATAACAAAAAATCATATTACGACCTTCTGAAGTTTAGAGCTTTTTTAATGGCATTCATACATTTTAACGAACAATTTGATCGATACGGAATTGTGGAGAATTAATTTCCAGGAATTTACACCCGTTACCTAACGATGATATAATTCTAGTAATTCTATTTTTATAGGTATAAATGTTTTCCAAAAGATTAATTGGATAAGTAAGTAGGTAAAAAGGTACCAGCTTTTGTCGCAAAGAAGAAAGAACAAAAATTAACAAAATTCAAGTACCATACTTACCAATTTTATTTTTCAATTTTCATAAAATTATCTAACTTGCAATAAAAAAATCTCTATTTTTTTTTAAATCAGTGAAAAAATCTCATTTAAAAAAAGAAACTCATACTTTTAGAAGGAAAATTATTAAATTTATTCATATAGAAAAAATATCTAAATTTCTTTAAAATAACAAAAATTTCAATTTTTTTTAAAAAAAATTGTATTTTTTTGGGGGAAATTTTTTCTTTTTGTAGAATAAATCACACATTTTTCTAGAGCGAAAAAATTTATATTTATTGAAACAAAAATGTGTTAAAAATATTTACCCAATTACTTAGGTACTTGAAAAAAATTCTGAATTTTCTTAGGGAAAAAATACCAATTTTTCGTAGTCAACTTAAGTAAACAATTTCCTGAATTTTTTTAATTGGTGAACATTTTTTAGTTTTTTTTTAGTTCTTATTTTTTGAAGAAATTTTATTTTTATTTTTTTGGAGGAGAAAAAAATATCTAGATATTTTTAGAGAAAAAAATACCTCAAATTTTTAGAAAAAAAACTTGAATTTTTGAGAGAGTAGATTATCTTGAATTTTTTTAGTAAAGCATGAATTTTTGTTGAGAAAAAAATATCTTCAATTAAAGCAAAAACATGAATTTTTTTAGAAAAATCCTTTAATTTTTTGGAAGATGAAATTCTCATATTATCTTGAATTTTTCAGAAAAAGTCAGAAATTCTTCTGGAGAAAAAATCTTGAGTTTTTAAAAATCCTTAAATTTAGAGAGAAAAAAACTCAAATTTTTTTGATTAATGAAATCTTGATTTTTTTTTTTAGAATCAAGTCCTGAATTTTTAAAAAGAAAAAAAATCTTCAATTAAAGAAAAATCATGAGTTTTTTAGAAAAATCTTCGAATTTTTTAGAAAAGAATTTTCATATCTACCTTGAATTTATAGGATAGGTCAAAAAATATTTTGGAGAGAAAAGTGTTGAATTTTTTGTGTAAAAAAAATATCCCGAATTTTTTAGAGAAAAAAATTCTAGGAATCTCGAGTTTTTCATAGAGAAAAATTCTTGAATTTTTTATGGATAAAATCTCGAATTTTATAGAATGTGGGGGGGGGGGGAGATCTTGAATTTTTCAGTGAGAAAAAATTTGAATTTTTTAGGGAGAAGAAATTTAGGAAAAAATCTTGTATTTTTTCAAGGAGGAAAATCCTGAAATTGTGGGGGGAGGATCTTTAATTTTTCAGAGAGAAAAAAAACTTGAATTTTTAGAGGAAAAAAATATCATGAATTTTTTGCAGAAAAAAATTGAATTTTTCAGAGAAAAAAAATTAAATTTTTTAGAGAGAAAAACTTAAACTTTTTAGGGAGAAGAAATTTAGAAAAAAAAATCTTGAAGTTTTTGTGGGAGGGGAGGATCTTTAATTTTTTAGAGAGAAAAAAACTTGAATTTTTGCTTTTTTAGAGGAAAAAATATCATGAATTTTTTGAGGAAAAAAATTGAATTTTTCAGGGAAAAAAACTTAATTTTTTAGGGAGAAATCTTGAATTTTTCAGGGAGAAAAATATTGAATTTTTTTAGGGAGAAAAATATTGAATTTTTAATCAGAAAAAGTATTGAATTTTTAATCAGAAAAAATCTAGAATTTTTCAGAAAGAAAAAAATTGAATTTTTTAGGGAGAAGAAATTTAGAAAAAAAAATCTTGAAGTTTTTGGGGGGGGGGGATCTTGAATTTTTCAGAGAGAAAAAACTTGAATTTTTTAGGGAAAAGAAATTTAGAAAAAAATATTGAAGTTTTTTTTGGGGTGGGGTATTAATTTTTTTGCAAAAAAATCTTGATTTTTTAGAGGGGAAATTTTTTTAACACATCGAGAACTTTTTTTCAGTATGGGGTACCCCGATACACTTGAAAATTTAGCGCCCTTTTGATATATCAGGGTCGTGTCAGAAATTTTAATAATTTTACTGCCAGTATTGCCAATGAAGATAATTTCCCAGGGACTTTTGGCACTACGAGGAACTACAATAAACGTCCCCTGACTTGATATCTTAAGTTATTAGGCACTTCACAAATGAATCAACAGTACAGCGTCGCAGCTCGGTAAATTGTTACCGTAGAAATCGCAGATACGCAAAAACATAAAATTATATTGTCTGAAAAAATGAAGAAGGAAAAAAAAAACAAAAACGAGAAGGAAATTGTTTGGACATATTTAAACGCAAAATTAGAATTTACGACGTTTTTCATATACGTATTTTTTCTCATCTAATTCGTTAATTAATCAAATGCTATGTAAATAATGTCGCATTGTGAAAATGCGTATACGAACTTACAGACAAACTGTGTTATTCGCCAAAATGAAGTTTTGACGTGTTTTGTGTGTTATGATGCTGATGCTTGCTGGTGAAAATTTTGAGGGTCATGGTAAACTTTGTGAGATGGTGGACCACCATCAAGCTACGAGTAAATGTTCATTCATGTGATGTTATAAATCCAGTGTTAATTTTTTTTTCCTCAGCAGCCAAAGACGAAAGGCTATGTTTTGTTTTTGAACTTGACGTACGTTTATATTAGTTAAATTTGGACTCTAGTAGGAAGTATTAAAAATGTCCACTATTTCCTACCTACTCGAGTATGTTCGAATTATCAAATTAAGAATCAACGTAAAAATAAATTTTCATTATTTTATAAATCCACAAAAGTGTATAAGTGAAGGCAATTGGGGTGAGGATTTGTTAAAACAATGTATTTAATTAAACCACTAAAATCAATCATCGATGGTCACTCGAAAATCGTCACCAGTGAGGGGGGGGGGGACTTATTTCTAGATTTTTGCCACGCATAAATCAAGAGCAAGTTGAAATATTTTCATTACCACGGTTTGCGAAGACGGTGGGAAGGCGAAGAACAAAAATTCACATAGAATACAATAACCTTGAATCGGGTACATGGGTAGATTTTTTCCCAGCAGGGGGAGCTTTGGTTAAATGGCTGGGTTAATATTTTGGTAATCATGTAAACTTTCACCTAGACGTTTGTAAACCATTTAAATAGGCATAAACCGTGCAATTTACAAGGTTAGTTGGCCGGGTAAAACGTGGGTGGATAAAAAGGACGGGGTAAAAGGAGCTTATTTTTAACTACAATGAGGGCAAATGGGAAACAAACGTAGATTTAGCCAAACTGAAAATAACTTTTGCATGGCGAGTCCGACAATCGTACAGAGCTTCTTCGTCTATTATCACCTTACTACGACGATGCCAAAACACATTTCTAGTGACAAAATCTGTTCATCTTTGCATGATATAGCTTCGAAGCTCAAACGACACTATCTTGGCCCAAGTTAACTGCTCAGAGTCTTGTTCCCGTATCCCCTGTTTATTAAATCCCATTCCTGGTCGCTGTTCTGCCCCTCAGCCACAGTTCTGGGCGCCCCTGCGAATAATTTTCTTCGTTTTAAATGCTATTATCAAGGTTGCAGTGGTGCTTTCTTTTTCAATTATCTACCATAATTAGATACACCCCGGATAATTTCTCCGCTATATACGCGCAGACATGTTAGGTAATTTTAAAAGCACACCAGGCATGCTCCATTACTTTGTCGCCTTCGCGACATTTAGCTTACTTAGCGGATTCGTACTTGGTATTTGTATTTCTAGACCAAGTACATTCGCACACAGTGGCACATTAAGCACTTAACCTAGAAAACTATAAAAAATCCCATACAATGTTGCTAAACTATTCGACTTTTTATTTCCTTCAAAGTACCTGGCTGCAATTTTGCACCGGAATAGAATTTTTTTTTTTAAATTCAAGTGCAGCTATATTTTTAATAGCTTATTCGATAGCCATAAGAATAATTTCAATTTTGTTTATTATAAAATTTTTCATTGACTAGAATTTCAATGTTTATAAACTTAAAGTACGTAATTTCCAATAGGTAGGTACTTAAATCAGCTGTCATCGTGTTTCGTAATTTATTTGCATGGCGATATACGCGATTTTAAACGAAATTTTAATCATTGGTCGGTTTTTAAAAGGAAATATTTACGTTCGGCAGTATACATACATACGATCATGTTCGAGTATATTTTTATAGCGCTGGTTTATTGCGGTTTACTACAGCGTTTTATTTCATTTATATCACAACATTACGAATTTGTAGGTAACATTGCCAAATGCTAGATTAAATTGTTTTCGTCTGATCGAATATGTTGCGGTAGGTTTGCTATTGAATGTCTACACGTGAAATTGTAGACTGAGACTATTTATGGGAAAGATTTTCAAGGAAGTGGGGAACTAAAATTTGAAGGAAAAAAAACCACACCGGTATCTTAGAATTTTTTCTAGGGCGTGGCTAGATTTTTTTCACAGGGAAGGGGGTTGAAAGTTCTTGCTGATTTTAAAAATAATATATTAAATTTGATTTTGGGTTTTTTATTTCATCGAAATGTCGATGCATTAATTTAAATATACCAGCCAATTTATCAATTTTTTTTATTGAGATTTTATAAATTAATCTTAATCTAAATTCTTTATTTTATTTCTCTGAAATTTTTTTATTAATTCTATCACAGTTATCCATTACATCAGCTTTTCTGACGCAGTGACTGTGTCAGCTTTTTCTTATGTTAAATGTGAAAATTATTTTTCCTCGGAAAAATTGAAGTATCTTTTTTTCTGCATTAAAACGGAAGTTGGTCCTAATTTCTATGCAAAAAATTAACTTTTTTGTAGGTAGATATCAGAAAAATACTGATGTTTTCCCCTCAAAAAATTTGAAATTTTGAATTAGATATTCCAAATTTTTTTTTAAATTTTCATAAAAAATTTAGATCCTTTCGCATAAAAAATTATGACCAAAAAGTTGAGAAATTTTTTTATTTCAACAAAATTTTAAAACATTTATATTCCAATTTTTTTTTAAATTTTGATTTCGAAAAGGTTGAAATTTTTTTCACAAAAAAAAAACAGATTTCATTTCTTTCTTTAAAAAGCAGAGATTTTCTCAATAAAAAATAAACAATTTTTTTAATATTTTACATAAAAAAAATTGAATGATCAATTCAACTTGAAAAAATGTATAGATTTTTCACAAAAATTTATATTCTTCCTCAAAAAACAATGTAAAGATTTTTTAAAATTTTTATTCCAAAAAATTTTGAAAAATTTTTCAAAAAATTATTCCAAAAAAAGATGAAAAATCATTCTGAGAAAAAATAATTTAATTTCAAAAATGAAGATCTTTTCTCCAAGGAATTTTGTATTCCAATTTCCAAAAAGAAAGTGAAATTTTTTTACTCAAAAAAGATTGACAGACGATTTTCTCCAAAAAATTCAACTTGAAAAAATGTGTAGATTTTTTTACAAAAAAAATTTATATCCTTTCTCAAAAATCAAAATAAATATTTTTTCTTCATTTTTATTCAAAAAAAAAAAAAAAAAAAAAAAAAAAAAAATCAAAAAATTGGCCTACGCGCGTATTCAAAAAAAAGTACAAAAAATCATTAGGTAGGTATAAGAAAAAATGATAATTATTTTCATCTCAAAAATGGAGATGTTCTCTCCAAAGATTTTTGTAAATTCTAAAAATAATAAGTACCTAGTATGAAATTTTTTTACTCCAAAAAAATTGAGAGACGTTTTTCTCCAAAATAGTCAACTAGAAAAAAATATGTGGGTATAGATTTTTTCACAAAAAAGTTTATATCCTTCCTCAAAAAACAAAAATGAAGATTTATTTTCTTCATTTTTAATCCAAAATTTAAAAAAAAATATTCCAAGAAGTAGGTACAAAAAGTCATTCTAAGAAAAAAAAAATCATTCCAAAAATACAAAAATGGAGATGTTTTCTTCAAAGAATTTTGTATTCCAAAAAGAAATGAAAATTTTTTACTCCAAAACAATTATTAAAAGGCGTTTTTTTTCTAAAAAAAATTAAAAAACAACAAGACAGCAGGACAGCCCCGTTAAAAAAATACTAAATAAATTTTGTTTTGAAAAAAAAAATCACCAAAAAATTGAGGGTAAATTTTTAAAAAAATTGAAAAAATTTCATTTCAGAAAAATAGAAATTACCTGAAAAATTATTTTAGATACTTTTTCTTCAAAGTGAGTCCAAAAATGATTTTTTTCATGTCAAAAAATTGAAAAAAAACACATTTTAAAAAATTGAGAAAGCTTTTAAAAAGTTTCTTAGTTCCTCTAAAAAAATTAAGAAACTCTTCACGCCAAAGAAATCGATAAATTTTTGTTCTAAAAGATCAGAGAGATTTACTAGGTACCTATTCTGTTTCAAAAAAGTTGAGATTCTAAATCCAAAGAACAATTTTTTTTTTCAAACAAATTGATCGATTTTTTTCTCCACGAAATTGAGACCTTTTTTTAAATTTAATTTTTTAATACTTATAAAAAAATGAGAAAAATCAATTTCAAAAAATTGAAAAAGCTATAAAGCGTTTCACTCCAAAGGAATTGAAAAAAATTTCAATCTAAGAAAATCATCAGTTCTTTAATTTCAAACAAATTGAGAAACGTTCTCAATTTAAAAAAACATGTTTTTCCACATTCAAATTCAGTGGGAGTTTTCCGAAAAAATTGAAACTTTTTTTATTCCAAGAAATTGAAAAAAAGTCCAAAAAATTTAGAAATATTTCTCTCCAAGAAAATTTTTAAAAATTTTAATCTAAAAAATTCACAAATTATTACAATTTTCGAGCAAAAACTGTAATCTTAGTGTACTTAATCGTTACTTCGTTTGTTCTTTCATTAAGATACACCAATCTCCATAAAATGCAACTTCTTTATTTTCTTCTTTAAATTCGTCAATGAGGTGAGCCGGGATATTATTTAAAAATGGATTTACTCCATCCATCCATTCATTCATTCTGAAAATGAGGTAGGTAGCATTAAGAAGTTGATATTTTTACCACGCTTTTATATACTTGGTATGTATGTTTGTATGTTTATTTGTATGTCTCATGGAACCAAGAGTATGTTTTCGACCAATCCTCTCTCATTTAATATTTTACTGGAATTGAAAGAACATAGTGCTCACATTAGGGGTTTTCGAGGTCGCTGAATTCGATTTTCGAACTCAAATTTACCCCCGACCCCAAATTGAGCCCCTATGAGGGGGTTCAATTTTGAAAATTTCAGAAAATCACAACATTGGTATCGAAATGTAGGTTTTCGAGGTCACTGAATTCGATTTTCGAACTCAAATTTACCCCCGACCCCAAATTGAACCCCTATGAGGGGGTTCCATTTTGAAAATTTCAAAATTCACAACATTGGTATCGAAATGTAGGTTTTCGAGGTCGCTGAATTCGATTTTCGAAATCAAATTTACCCCGACCCCAAATTGAGCCCCTATGAGGGGGTTCAATATTGAAAATTTCAGAAAATCACAACATTGGTATCGAAATGTAGGTTTTCGAGGTCGCTGAATTCGATTTTCGGACTTAAATTTACCCTTACCCCAAATTGAGCCCCTATGAGGGGTTCCATTTTGAAAATTTCAAAATTCACAACATTGATATCAAAATGTTGGTTTTCGAGGTAGCTGAATTCGATTTTCGAACTCAAATTTACCCCCGACCCCAAATTGAGCCCCTATGAGGGGGTTCAGTTTTGAAAATTTCAGAAAATCACAACATTGGTATCGAAATGTAGGTTTTCGAGGCCGCTGAATTTTTTTTTTTTTTTAGATAGACATTCGAACCTAGTAAAACTATGAAATTAAAATATTTTCAACGACAAAAAGAGTTAAATAAAAATGTAAAAAATTTTTAAAAAAACACGCTTTTATTTAAAGTTGGTCACTTTGTAAAATGTTATTCATAGGGAAAGAGTAATGCCTTAAAAAACAAAAAATAAAATTTACTTGAATACAAAAATGTGTCATGAAAATTTTTTTTTCAAAAATTTTAATGATGAAAAGCGTGGTGGGGTGTGCGAGGAGCAAACGAATACCTTTTCGATTAACGCCCCACCACGATTTTCATCATTAAAATTTTTCAAAAAAAAAATTTTCATGACACATTTTTGTATTCAAGTAAATTTTATTTTTTGTTTTTTAAGGCATTACTCTTTCCCTATGAATAACATTTTACAAAGTGACCAACTTTAAATAAAAGCGTGGTTTTTAAATTTTTTTTACATTTTTTTACACATAATACTTCTAGGTATTCAAACCTGAGGATCTGACTCGGTTTGAATTTTTAAGGAAAAAGAAACTGACCTACAAAAATATGTTTTGAAGGAAAAACGTGATAATCCAGATCACAAGAGCATTCCTCAACCACGAAACCCACATCTTCCATCAAATTCCTGACATCAGCGACAAGATCTGCACTATCACGATATGCTGCTGGCATCACTTCCTTATAATTCTGCAATTGACATTTCATAAAATCAGATGTAGCAGGATAGCAGCATTAAAATTTTCAAATAGGCACAAATGATATTTCACATACTTACTGGCATGTAAGGGGACCATTTTAGATATTCAGCTAAGATCTCATGAACTGGATAGACTACTGTATCAACAACTGAAATGGAAAGAAATTCACCTCCTGGCTTCAAAATCGAATATTTATATTCTTCATTGCGCTTCTATGATGGTGCATAAATTAAAACAAAGATGCAAATTATTTGCAAATAATACCTACTAAATAAGTATTCTTAGATAGGTACAGTACCTTTGGTCTCTGATCCAATGCAAGCAATACAAAGCAAACGCTGTATCGAAATACGACTTGTAATACTTTGTAATTTCTGATTTCGTTATATCCATTATTTTAAAACTTGAACGAGGATCCGTACATTGGACTTTTGCAATATTAATCATTGATTCAGATTTGTCAAAACCAACCTACAAATAAAATCATTTAGGCTCGATTATAATACCCACCAGTGCACCTAACCAAAAATTACTACTTTTTCTCAATCTCATTTTCTCTTGCCCCTTCAATTTTTAGGATAGGCATCACGTTAATATACATTTTTTTGTTCCTTATAGGTTTCCTATTCACCTGATTGAAGGAACTATATCAGCTACGAAACACCCTGCCTATTTATATCTTTCAGATTTTCTTCACTTTACCAGTTCTCCATCACTGGGAATCAAAGGTAGTAAAAATTTTCGGGTAGTATCTTCCGGTCCACAGCCGATATCTGCAATTTTCTGTTTTGCCGTGACTTTCATCTTCGATCTAAACATTTGCAAAAGTTTATGGACACCTTCGTTTTGCATAGAATGATGTGAAAGGTAAGTTTTTGCCGGCATCATCCTGAAATATCGCATATAGTATAACCATGCATAACAGAACATTCAAGTACTTCATTACAATATTTAAGTATCTGTAAATACGAGAAGATTCATCAAGGAAAATAATACTTAATAATGTGATAATTAGGGTTGTGCATTATATAATTTTCGACTTTTTCAATTCTTCCCAAAATGCGGTATATTCAAAAGATCTTTGCGAATCTTGAAATTTCGAGTTGATTGAGCCCCATGGCCCATATGTATTTTCATATTTTTGCATATTTTGAGCATATTTTGACTATAATAGAGCATATATTTTGCCTAAATTCCTCAGAACTATCCATTTTTTCAATTTTTCGCTAAAAAATTCAATTTTTGCTCGCTAAAAAAAAAAATGACTAATGAAAATCAATGAAAATAAAATAAATTTAAATCATCGTTTTCATTTGGTTTTCATGAATTTTTTCGTCTCATTTAACAGTGTTACCCTTTTTTCAATTAGAATCGCATTCCACTAATTTTGCCCTTTAAAACGATACCCATATTTTTTGGCATATTTTCTCATTTTTGAGCATATTTTAAGCATATTTTAGCCATTTTTAGAGCATATTTGGGAAGAATAAAAACCATATTCTGCACAACCCTAGTGATAATATTGGCGAATACACATACTTACTTAGATGAGTCAGGAAGGATGACTTACCACATGTATAGAATAGGTATAATATAATATAAATGATGTAGGTAGTTCAGATTATAATGATTGTATTCTTTAACGAATATGAAGTTAAATGTGAAAGCGTAACTTAATTCGGTATTTAATTGAGTAATAAACACGCAATTAAAAAAGTGTATCTCAACTCTCAACAATCCAAAAAAAATTTCAAAAAAAAACTAAAAAAAATTTTACTAGTGTTTTGTTAATGTCTCCCATTCATACATATAAATGTTAGGTAAAAACGCAATTCCATAACTATAAAGAAAATAATACCATCTCCCCCTTCTCCTAAAATCTATAAATTATTAAGCTATTTGCAATAGTCGCTTAAGGTACTAAGTGCAAAGAAGTTAATTTTAGAGGGGAGCGAAAAATAAGTGTGCAACTGATGTTACATAATTATTGTGGACTATGAAATGTACCTACTGCGAATATTTTAATCCATTTTAATCAAAAGCAATTAAACTTATCAACCCGTCAAAATAGTCAAGTTTACATAAATAAGTATACAGAGGTGCATATCTCAAAAATTGAAAGAACAAAATAATTTCAATTGAATGATGAACATTTGAAGTTTCTGAAACTATCGAATCCTAAAAATTGAAAATTTAGCAATAAGCCTTTTTTCTTGGAACAAGGCCACATAAAGTTTTTTTTTTTTCTGTAAAAAACTCAACGATTTTTCTCCGAAAAAGTTGATTTTTAAAAAAAAATTGAAATACATAACAATTATTTTTATTAGGTATTTTTTTTTCTCCAAAAAGGGTGAGCTTTTTTTCTATTAATAACAATTGTTACTCCCCCCCCCAAAAAAAAAAATGAAAAAAATTACTCTAAGAAAGTTTTTAAATTTATATACCTACCTATTTAGGTAGATTTTTGTTTCAAAAAAAAAAAAAAAAAAAAAAAAAAAAGAGAAAAAAATAATTCTTTAACACTTTTTTTTCAAAAAAATTAAGAAATTTTTCACTCATTTCATTATTTCAAAAAATTGAAAAAATCCCATTCCAAAAAAATAAGAAAACTTTCTAGTCTAAAAAAAAGTTTTAAAAATTTTTTACCCCAAGAGAATCAGATTAATTTTTTTGTTCTCCAAAATTCAAAAATATTTTTATTCCAAAAAAATTGACAAAATGTTCTAGGTATTTCAAGAAATATAGAGAAAAAAAATTGTTCTCATATACCTACGTAACAATTGAGAGATTTTTTGAAAAATTATTATGAAATTGTGATTTATTCTCCGAAAAAATAAAAGGTTTAATCTTCCAAAAAATTAAAAGATTTTTCTTCTCGAAAAAATTGAAAATTAAAAATTAAAGCCAACTTGAAAAAATTGATATTTCTTATTCCTACTTAGAAAATTTAGTAATTTTTTGTTCAAAAAAATGTAGATATTTTTTCCAGGTTAATTAACTGAAAAATTGTGTTTTCTCCAAAAATAAGGAAGAGATTTTTCTTCTCCAAAAAACAAAGATTTTATTTGGTAATGTACGTACACTCAAATTTTGCGTTTTGAGAGTTTTCTAGTGAGTAGCTCAATGCCAAGCTACTGCTAAATTTCCGTCCATGTAAAAATTTATACCATTCTAGAATTACCTTTGTTGGATTCAGATTCTCAGATTACGAAATCACAATCAACTTCTTTGGATTGGCTCAAAAAACTGCGAAATAGTTGAACTGAATTTTTCAAAAGTTATTACTTAAGTATTAGATTTCCTTTACTTCCGCTGGCGATTCACTTCTTTGAAAAATACCAAGAACTGATAAGGTACAAAAAAGATAATGAGTGAAAAATAAACGAAAAACGGGTGATGGTAAAACCAAGTACAATAGTATGCAATAAGTTGGGTAGACAGTGTCTGAAATAATTTTACTCGTATGGTTTAAAACTTTCATGTAAATACCTATCACCAATATATAATAGGTAGAGGTACTAAAAATGAATCATTTTGAAAACAAATAAAATATATTTATTATAGAATCATCAAATACACGAACACGTTAACCCAACCTCATGATTTTTTACCCAAATAAGTTACCGATAAACGAACCGATCGTGGATATAATTCCTTCAGCACCTTGACCAATAGTTTGCAGCAGAAGTTCAAAAACTGTAAAACAACATGAGCATAATTTATGTGCATCATGGAACCACCAACGAGCCCTTATTCTCGCACAATTTTGAATTTAAAGCAAAGAAAATTCTTAGGTCTCGAAATACTCAAAAATACTTACTTAATTGGGTAACATCAATCTGTGCACAAGAACATGTATGGAAGCTATGATCAATCATGTCAATGCACATCCAGTTATCATTACCGATCACAACATTGGTTGCATCGGTGATATTTCCAGATAACAATGTAAAGTTACAACTGACAGGAAAATGTCCAGAACTTGGAAACGTTATAGTGACACTGTTCTGTGGCAAGGCACTCGCATACATAAAAATTACCAACGCCGATAAAACGCCAAAAATAATAATATTTTTGGCCATATTTTAAAACTAATTTGATTCGAAAAAAAAGGAAATTTTTCAAAAAATCGAACGTATTCAAAACTGAACTTCGAAATCTTTATGACAATAGTGGTGTTATCGGAAAGAAATATATTTTAGAATTTAAAGATACGAGTCGATGACTGTGGCGTTTTTTCGAACATGGAATATGTTATCTTTTTCGACGTAAAAAAAACTACGACTTGGTTTTTTTAAATGTCGGGGTGGGTTTCTAAAAATTAGGTCTATTGAGCAAAAAAAATGAAAAATTGTACTCGAACTTAAGTGTATTGTATCAGCTTTCGTTACTCGTTAGCGTCAGAAAAATTAACTTTTCAATACATTTAACGTAACTCTTAACATAATATATAAAAAAACGATCAAACACAACGTTTAAAAAAACGACAAAAAACAGACTAGATATAGTCTAAGATTTGGAACAACTTACTAAATACGTAAAAAATTTATGAAATTAAACATACTCACAGTCACAGTACATATCATATTGATATCTGATTGTGTACATTAATACAGCAACAAATATCATTATTTTCTTCACTTGTAGGAATTCTACATTACAATTCTTCCAATAAACTGAGCAAATTGATGCAGAATTTATGCAATGGGAGGCCAGTAACGTTATAGAAATCTCCGTCGACTTTCTCAATCAGGCTTCCTCCTATTCCTTGAATTCCATATGCTCCGGCTTTATCTCTGCAAAAAAATAATGAAAGTTCATTTATTTGTACAAGTATTTTCTTTTTGAAATAATCTACAGCTCAAAAATTACTGGGTGGTGATTCAGTTGAAATTCTCAACATCATTCCCAAACTTGAATCGTTACATAATGCATTAGCGCACTATAGATCAACGAAAAGCTTCAATAGTTTATTTTTCATCAAATAACTAATTGACCAATCAATCCACAAAACAGAACAGGAGTACAGCAGTACAAAAATCTGTTTTTAAACATTTAGTCAGAAGATTTTCTGTAACTTTGATACAGAATTAAACTTTAAAAAAATATAATATCACTGTATCTGCTTACAAAGGATCGCCGGTGGCAACATAAGCTTTAATGGTATCAATACTTAGAGGAGCCATGTTAACTTTCGTACTTTCGACGAACTTCTTACAGTTATTCAATGATTTGATAACAACAGCTGTATGGACAGTGTGAGTTTGCCCACTCAACCTATTAATCAAAGTGAAAATTAGATACTATATTCATTCAACGATGATACCAAACGTAACTTACATTTTCAAGTACTCCACAGCTTGATTTTCGTCAACCGGTTTTCCGAGCAAGTTATTGTTCAACTCAACGATTGTGTCAGCTCCTATGATAAGATCAGGACTTTCGTTAGAGTTTTTCAGAGAATTAAAAACATCCAATACTTTGTGTTCTGCTAAATCCAATACGTAATCTTCCTTATTTTTATAATTAGACTCTGGTAAGCTGCTTTCATCGAATTTCGACGGAATCACATCAAATTTTAGCCCCTGAAAATAAGAAAAGAATGTGTTAATAAAGTAGACGAATTCTTGTACACACTTGTAAGGAATTGCAACTCTTACTATATTTTTCAAAACTTCTTTTCGACGAGGAGAGCCGCTAGCGAGTACAATTTTCTTTTTGTTTAGGATTGAATATAACACTGGTTCCAACATCTTCAGTAGTTCTATTGAGTGAAGAGAAGTAGAACAAAGTTGAATAACGAAAATGAAAAAAGTATAGAAGAAAGCAAAGCAATTATTTCATCGGTTGTTGTAAGTAGATTAATTTACATTTACAGATATCTGCCGCGCACTATAAAAAGCTATTTCTCATCTAATAATTTCCTATTGTATTAAAATTTAAAATTCGTCATTCTCATTTTTCAATTTTTAATTTTTTATCAGTGAATTTCGGTGATGGAGTAGGGGGTGGTTAGACTAAAAACGTCTAGTAACTCACAGTAACTGTCAATTTGAAGATTCTGATCGCTAATTGGTCATTTACACATTTAGGGTACTAGACATTTTTAGTCTGCGCTTGTTTATTACGATTGTTAGGCTGCGTTCATAAAAAAGTTTGAATAATTTTAAATCTTCATCACAATTTGATTGGCCAATTGTTTATCACCAACCAATGAAAAATACGGAACAATGAAACTTTTCTCTTCTTCCCCCGCGTAGAATTTTCGAACGTACCTTTCACTCAATGATCAACTTCAACTAGGGTACTAGAAATGGGGGTAGAATCGACGGTCGCCATGTTGGTTCGGTGAAGTAGTGTGCGTGTGTATTCATAGGAACGCAAATCACGCACACAAACGAAGAATTCAGCGTTACACTAATAAACAATACTTCACCGAACCAACATGGCGACCGTCGATTATACCCCCATTTCTAGTACCCTACTTCAACGATTAGATTTTCTTTCGTTGTTCGTTGACGTTTTTACTCGAGTTCTTTTATCTAATATCGAAATTAATCTGAAAATTATTGTGTAAAGCTATTAATATTTGTTACCTTTGGTGAATCTTATTCTAATCGTCGCACTGGTAAAAATTTCAGTATGCCTAGCATCAAATTACAAAGTTGCGATAATGAGATCTTCACCATCGATTTCGAAGTCGCAAAATGTTCGGCCACAATTAAAACAATGGTGGAAGATTTAGGTCTGGAAGAAGGCGACGAAGAAATCGTTCCATTACCAAACGTAAATTCAGCAATATTACGAAAAGTTATTCAATGGGCAACTTACCACAAAGACGACCCTCCGCTTCCCGAAGATGAAGAAAACAAAGAGAAGAGAACCGACGATATATCGAGTTGGGATTCGGATTTCTTGAAAGTAGACCAAGGTACTCTATTTGAATTGATTTTGGCTGCAAATTATCTGGATATCAAAGGATTACTGGACGTGACTTGTAAAACCGTAGCGAATATGATCAAAGGTAAAACTCCGGAAGAAATTCGTAAAACGTTCAATATCAAAAATGATTTTAATCCGGCCGAAGAAGAACAAGTTCGTAAGGAAAATGAATGGTGTGAAGACAAATAATTTTAATATGTTTGCGTTTATTTCTCTAAGTCTTATATTTTTGTATTACTAAAACATGCTTTGTGCGGTACAGCCTATTTGTATTACATTTAATTTTTCTTATTCGATTGATTTCAAGGATTTTGTTCGAGGAATTTCATTTACATCATAATATGACAAGATTTTGTGTAATTTTTAACAATGGTCTTATAATAAATCAACTCTTCATCTCATTTGTGAAGATTCGTTTCGCATTCTATTTGATATTTTACATCACCATTCATTCTTCCGCACATTTCAGTACTAAAAGGCAATATTATTTCGCGTATTTTTAGTCTTCTGCGCGTTTCATGATAAAAAAATTTGTATTTTTTTTTTTTTTTTAAATTATTTTATTGTGAGTTGGCCAAAGTTGATGAGTGTTGTATTGTTTTTCATTTTGTTCGTTTCGTATTCAACTCACAGCAGTTTTGTGTTTTTAATGGAAGGATAATTATATTTTTTAGTACAGAATGGAGTATTGTGTTACGTGTATAGTCTCATTAATATAAATCTTAAATAAACTGTAATTACTGGGAATTTGCCTGTGTTTTTTATTCAAAAAAATAATAATCTGATCGGCAACGTATTTTGAAAGTATACATCATTTGTGAGACGAAAAAATGGAGTCAAAAAATTCAACGCAATAAATAAATTTATCTTTTATTTATTAAAAAATTACAATTTAACATAACATTACTGTGGATTCCGTCCTCTTCCGTAACCACCTCTCTGAAATTAAAACGAAACACATTACGATGATAAAATGACGAGACATCTATACAAAGACGAAAATAAAATACTAACGAATTCTAAATTAGCAGCTCCTGGACCGACATCTCCTCTCTTATCCGAACCAGATCCACCAGCGCCAGGTAAACGACGATATCCGGCTCTGTCTTCGCCTGATCTGCCAGCTTCTGGTCTGCTAGTTGGTGCTTTAGGACGAGCAGTTTCGGGACGCGGTTGTCTTTTCAAAGTAGATGGTACAATCTGTAGGAGAGAAATAATTAAATTTCGACCATAAACGTTACATAGTTACGTGAAAAACACTCACTTCAGGTGGTAAATGTAAGAAATCTCTCAAATAACGTATTCCATCGTTGGTCAAATACCAATAATAATGTCTCCAAGCGAATTGTTCATTTACGTATCCTCTCGACTTCAAACTCTGAAACATCAAGTATAGCGATATAGTATACGTGACGAGTAAATTGGAGTACAAATCGAGAAACCATACCTGCATGGCTTTTATGACGTGTAAGTTTTGGATAGTATCTAATTCAGGATGTTTAGGCGCGTGGAAATCTTTTTTAGCGACCATGACTCCTTCCTTGAACAGATGTTCGTAGATGGCCATACGTTCTTTCTTAGGCATCAACATTCTGAAACATAGTTTAGGGTATAATTAATATACACTGATTTAATACATTACTATACGAAATTTAAGTATCTCCATTAATCTGTGAATTATAAACTAGCAAACGCAGAGTCGTATCCAAACTCCAATACAGATAAAAACACTCAACAACCGGCACCGTAAACCCATAGAGAAAATGATACCGGGAGATAGCAGATGAATACCTGAGCAATATCGATTTAACGACTAATACATTCAATTATAGAACTTTCAAAATAGGCAGAAATATTAACAAATCAACTTGATAATATTTAAATGACAAATTCTACACTGATTAGCGAAATAAACACATTACACGTGGAATAGCAGGGCTCAATCCGGAGATCGCGTAATTATGGCTAAATCAACAGAAATAGAACACGATAACTTACTTGATTAGTTTTTAGAACAATGCTCGTCTCAAATTGATAATTCCACGGCTGAATTTCGATTGTAATTCTAATTTTTCCTAATTAAACCATTTATTCACATTTACCACATGAAGAAGGATTTTCTGATTTTTCAATCATCTAAAAAGAAAAAATTTTAATTTCGTAGTTGGATTCTTGCATTGAAATTTTATCTCGTATTATCAGTGTTGCCATTATAATAAACTTGAAATACTTTTGAAAATGTGAATTTTTTTTTATTAATTGATTTTTTGAAATTTTTTATTATTCTTTCGTTTAAAACAATTTTTTCATCTGAGATTTGATTTTAGATATCAATTACAATTTTATAAATGAAAAAATAGTATTGTGTAGATTGAATTGAGTTTTCTGATAAATCATCTAAAATATTTCACTATTTTTTTGTCAACTTTGTTGTACTTTTACGATTATCCAATCAAATTTCTCGAATAAATCGTGATTATCCAATCAGAACGAGGTAAATTTGAAGAATGATTAAAATTTCCCCACAGACGCCGATGCGTTCATACATCATGTTGAAGTTGAATGAAAAATCATCTCGGTGATCTAACTTATTTCATTTACCGATTTCGTTAGCGCATCTTCATGACCTATACCTACCAGTTTAATTTTACCTTGTCAATACTTGTTTTCATTACTCGTTTTCGCTTTTTCAAGATCATGTTAACATAATGCTTTTAATTTTTAAACAATGAGTAAAGCCAGTTTCAGTGAATTTGATTCAAAAATTATTTCACGTTTGGATTTGTGAAAAATGAGCAGTGTTAATTAAACTCGATAACTTGATCGGTATTTTTTAAATTATAAGCCTAAGTTTGCTGTTTAGTATGCAATCGGAATCGCCAAATTTTGTTGTACAAACTATAGCTCGAATTTGTTCTTTCGGTTTTTTAATTTGTATGGTGATTACTGTGATTAAATTGACTCATTTTCCTGATCTAGGTAAGATGTTCAAATCATTTTTCATGAATAATTATGATATTATCTTTCTTCGATCTATCTTTTTTTTTTATTCCATAGTAAAGAATTTTTTTCTTAATTTTATGTGCTTCAATTTGCTAAAAATTTTGAATTCCTACCTACTTCCTTACAATGGGGTAAAAATTGCACACATCAACCTAATTTCAGCCTGCAGAAAACAAAATGAAATAGGCTTGTTCCTTAATCATAATGACTCTTTTCAAATTATATTCTAAAAAATTTAGATTGAAGCCAGGTTATCTAATTTTTTTTTCCTACCTATCGTTCCACTTTTTTTTACTTTTTTTTCGTCTCTAAATTAATGTACATACGTCTTGATGTTAGAAACCGGTTTCTGTTTGTATGGTTGTACATTTTTGAATAAGTTATGGCTAAGATTAAATTCAAGTGATTGAATTTTTCACCTCAAGTAGGTATACTGTATACTATACTCAAATTGTACATCTTTGGATCATCGATCCTGCAACGTATTGTATTTTGGACAATTTATCCAAACAAGGAAATTCACTTTCTATGTTTACCTTTGTTATTCTTTTTTTTCAATGATAAAAATTTACCTTTAGGTATTGTTCATCACATGAGTTAACACTTTCTCTATTTATTTTATCAGTTTGAATGATTTTTTTTTCGTTTCATTTAGTTCGTGGCTGCTTTGCCTTTCTCTGCTATTGATTGATGTATTGACGATGCACATATGAAATTACATCGTGGTCGGTTCAAACACTCGAGTTTTCTTTTTAATTTGAATGCTCATTACGATTGTTGCGTTCATGTTTGGCCTATTGTATTCATTATTTCGTAACTTTCAATTTGATGGTATAGAATAAAAGCGAATTGTAAAGCGGTAAGATGAAAGAGCTGCTTTATGGGTGCTCGTAATATTATTTATGTTTTTGCATACCTAAATATACGTAGTGCGAATACATGAACATATATTCGCCGTTATTTCCTTTAGACGAATACATGAAATAAATTACATGCTTCGGAATTGCAAATAAAATAGTCGATGACTTAATATTTACGTTGGATTTTTTGTCATTTCCCTCGAATTAGTGTAATATGTGATAATAATGCGTGCTTATTACCATATCATTATGCATTGAAATTAATACCTACCATAATTTTTGTGATCACGATCCGAAACTCATAATTTCATCCTGATGAAGTTCATTATCTCAACACAGATTTCATTCACTCATTTCTTTCCAAAATGTACATTTTTAATCCTAAATCTATGAGGAAATATAATTTTAAAAGTTGAGTTCATTCTTCAAGTATTTATATAAATTTTCTGGGACGATTACTTAACACATTATCCCACTTACCTACATAAATGGAACATTTTTCTCGTAGTGCCTCCAAAAGATGGAATTTTTAAAGGCATTGCTTATGCAATTTTATTAACACCGATCAGTTTTAAAATTAAAAACTTCTTATCGTTCAATAATCGTTTGGATTTTCAACACCAACACTCTCAAAAGATTTTTCATCTTATTCTCGTTACCATCTCGTCAATACAGTGCTCACTACGTTAAACACTGGCGAAACCTACTGATACAGTGAACGTATCTTGATTACGAAACACAGCCATATCGCCATTGGTCATTGGTGAAAATGTTACATGGGTAGATCTCCACTACCGGAAGCAAAGACGGTAGAAAGCATCTACCGATGATGAAACAGTATTGTTCAAGTGTGTATGTCGTAATCATTATTGAGTCAGTGTGATTTGATTATTTATTTATTCGATGTACCAAAAAAATCATAATAGAAATGGTACATACATTTTTTGCACAATGGATGGCGAGCATTTGCTTCGGCGTCAGTACAGAATTGCATTTTATTTAGTGAAGTTATCGTGGGTGAATTTATCAGTTTAGTTTTACTCGACATGAATTAATCGAATTATGAATACTAAAAGTGATCTTCCACTAAGGGTTGAATCTGGAGCTGGCAAAAGTTTTATAGTGTTGGCATTTTTCTCGTTTCTCGGTTTATCACTATGGTTTTCACCGTTACCGAGTAAGTTTTTGAAATTTTTTCATTCTCAAGTGGATTTTTTTTTTGTAGAGATTTACCCATGTCGATGAAATGTAGATTAAAATTGGGTTTGTTAAGTTTTTGATTTGAAGGGTCGTGTTGATATTTATTAATTTTGATGGGTACGTAGTACGTACATACATTTGAAAGTTGATGTGTGCTCATTAAACTATAGGTACCTATTTTAAGGAATTTCACATCTGTTGTATTGAAATATTCTTTTTTACGTACTTATTAAAATTTTTCAATTTTTTATAGATGCTCCAGAAATATCATGTGATAGACCATGTCACGAATTAGAATGGCCAAGAATTTGTAGACTGAAATTTGTTTTAGAATCTCATTCAATTCCTGATAGGTTGGTTAATTTTCCTAAAATTTATAAACACACACTTACACAGGTGTATTTATTTGATTGCAATACTGTTTTCAGTTTCAAAAATTGTAGCACACTTTCTGGCCAATGTTCTGCCGAAGAGTTACTATTTAAAGGAGGCAATAAACTATTAACAGTCAACAGGCAAATACCAGGTCCAAAAATTCACGTAAGAAATACTTTGTGATATTACAATGTTTTACTAATCGTATGTGGGTCTATAGAAAAAAAATTGAAATCAGCATAACAATTTCCTGGAAAGAAAAATCTTACATTTTTTTTTGAAGTAAAAACCCTTGCAATTTTTCGAGGAAAAAATGGATTCTTTTGGAGGAAAAAAATCTCAAATCTTTTTGGAGTCAAAATATTTATAAAATCCTACGATGAAAAAAACTCAGTTTTCTCAGAGATTTTTTTCTAATTTCTCCCTTTTTTATTTTTTAAATTTTTTTTTTGGAAAGAATCTCAATTTTTTTAAATTAAAATATTTTTTAAATTCTTGGAGGAAAAGTTCTAAATTTCTTTCAGGTTGAAAGATTTCTAAGCTGATAAAAAATTTCTCAACTTTTTTTTAAATTCAAAAATTTCTCATTTCTTTTTTAAATTGAAAAAATTCTCCATTTTTTGGAATAATTTGTATAAAAATTTCTTAGAATGAAAATTTAAAAAATTTTTTCATGACCTTTTTTGGAAAGAAACAAATTCTCAAATTTTTTGAGGAAAAATTACGAATTTTTTTTTTGAAGTTGAAGGGTTTTTAAACAAACAAGAACAAATGAAAAAATTCCCTAATATTTCAAAAAATAAAAAATCTATTTTTTTTAAATTGAAAAATTTTTCCATTTTATTTTGGAGTAAAATTTTTTCAATTTTCTTGGATTTTTTAAATTTAAATTCTAACTACAATCATGAGAATTTTTTTAATATTTTCAAGACCTTTTTTTGAAAAAAAAAATCTTAATTTTTTAAAATAAAAATAATTCTCAAATTCTTGGAGGAAAAATTAAACAAAATGAAAATTTCCACAATTTTTCGAAAAATAAAATAAAATAATTATCAATTTTCATTTTTTTGGAATGAATTTTTTTTCAATTTTCTTGGAATGGAAATTTTCTCAATATTTTTTCAAGTATAAAGAACTTCTCAATTTCTTCGGAGGAAAAACTCATAATTTGCGTAGACACTTTTTTTTTTTTTTTTTTTTTTTTTTTGAAAAATATGTTTAATTTTTTCGTTTAAAAAAATCTGTACCATATGAGATGGAAAAATCTTAAGGTGATGACTAATTATTTCAATTTTTTGAAGTACCTTATTTAAATTTTTTTAAAGAAAACAAAGAAAACTTTTTTAGTTTCTTGGGATAACAATTTTTTTTTACCTACCTGAATAAAAAGGTTTTTTTTTGAGTAAAAAAATTTAAAATTATTTTGGAGCAGAAAATTTTCCTAATTATTTCGGAGTGATAAACAATATGAAATGTTTTTTTCTTTTAATTTTGAATTTTTAAGTGAAAAGGTTTTATTCCATTTTTAAAGTGAAAAATATCCTCAAGAATTTTTCATTTTTTTGGAATAATTTCTTAAATGCTTTTTTGAAGTATCTACCTAGAAAATATCCTCAAGTTTTTAAGCAAATTTTTTTTTTCAATTTTTTGGAATAAAAGCAAAATCTCAATTTTTATTTTGTAAAAAATTTTTCTATTTCTGTTTCTTCTTTTTTTTTCAAGTAAAAATGATTATCAATTTTTTGGAACAAAAATTTGAAAAATGTATTTCATTTTAGAGTAGAAAAGTTTTTCAGTTTTTTCCCTTAGCGTTGCAGTGAAAAAAGTCCAATTTATTTTTTTCAAATAAAGAAATTTCTCATTTTTTGAAGTAGGTACAAAATTTTTAAAAAAAATCAACAGTTTTTTTTCAATTTATGGGATTATTTGTTTGAAATGAAAACAAATTTTCAATTTTTAAAAGTTGGTAAAAAAATCATTTTATTTGGCGTAGAAAAAGTTTTAAATTTTCTGAGCGAAGTAACCAATTTTTTTTTTAGTTTTTTTGAGTAAAACAATCTTGGAATGATTGTTCTGAAAAGTTTTTGGAGTGAAAAAATTTTTCAATGCATTTATAGTAGGTATAAGAAAATTTTGGAGCAAAAATCTCAGATTTTTGAAATAAAATGAAAATTTTCTCATTTTTTTGGAGTACACATTTTATTCATTTCTTTGGAGTAAAGAATTTTGGAGTTGAAATAATTTTCAGTTTTCTTGAAGTAGGTAAAAAACAAAACTTTTTAATTTAAGAAAAAATTGAAATAAAAAATACAAAATAATACCTAAGGTGAAAAATTTCCACAGTGTTTTGGTGTTCATGAATTTTAAAAAATTTCCATACTTACTTACCTTTTCGAAATAATTTTTATTTTAGGTATTATTTGGAGTAAAAGAATCGATGAAAAAATTCCTTTATTTCTTTGGAGAAAAAAATTTCATTTTCTTTTTGTAGTAAAACATTTTCAAGTTTATTTGGAATAAATAATTTTCCATATTTTTTAGAGTATTTTTTTTTTAAATATTTACTTGTAGGCCCATTCATTGCTATAAAATTTTCAGTTCATTTGAGTAAACTTTTTAAAAAATGTTTTGAGAAATAAAATAATACCTACATAGATACAATGAGTCTAAATTTTTTTGAAGTAAGTAAAAGAGATTCAAAACTTCTTTGAGAAAAAATTATTTATTTTTTGTTTCAACTATTTTTTAATTTTTTAATATTCTATTTGCATTTGGGATGGAAAAAACCTCTAAATTTCTTTGGAAAAATTCAAATTCATTTTTTTAGAGGCAAATATTTTAATGCAGAAATTATCCAAATTTTTATGGAATAAATTTTGTTTCAAGATTTTCTAGTGAAAATCTGAGTTTTTTTTTTTTTAAAACAAATCTTTTGTTTTTAATGAAAATAATCTCATTTTAAAAAATAAGTAAATACTGTGACCACTATTTTTTTAATTCGTTTAAAAAATTAATACCTAGGTTATGAATTTTTTTTTTGAAGGTTTGTGTCCACGATATACTACTCGTAGACGTTGTCAATCGCTTACCAGATACCAGTGTTTCAATCCATTGGAGAGGTCAAGTTCATCGCAATGAACCTCTGATGGATGGTGTACCAATGATCAGTCAATGTCCCATTCCCACCTATACGACGTTCCAATACAGATTTCGAGCATCAGACCCGGGAACTCATATTTGGCATTTGCATAATAAGGATTCCGGTTAGTATGTCTGCTGATTATTGTTTACGAAGAATATTCTTTATTATGAATATTCATGCAGCAATTTGAATATGTAACGTCTTACGTGCATATAAGCCATAAATCGACTATACGACGCACGATTTGTTGAACATGATGTTCTTTAAATTACTCGTAACTGAGGCTTATTTAAAGGATTTTCTCGTGTAACAACTTCATGCTAAATTATTGCCTAAGTATAGGCGAAAAATTACGCTTATAGGGTTGATAAATTCAGAACTGTATTAATGCACCCTTATGTTATTTTATCTACAAAAACGAGTAGATATTTGATAAATTTATTTCACACCCTATGCTAATAAGTAGACAATTGACTGATAGAGTAATATTACTTCACTTGGGATTCAAATAACTACAATGTAAATTCACTCGCACAAGTTTTATCAACATTGACACAACAAACAAAAAGTTGGCAACTATCGAAGAATTCGAAATTACTACATTCGAAAACCATCATTACGTACCCATTCAAACAGAACATGTAAAGTTTGAGTTCACTTTGTAGTCGAATAGTCGATGGTAGAACCACCTACATTGAATTTTTAAAACCTTTGAAGTTATACTTAGTTTAAAACTTCCATTCCAAGCACGGGCATAATTTTTGCAACTTCAAATATTTGAGAGAAAATATTCGTCGGTTGATGTGGTATTGAATTCGATATAATTGAAACATCAAAGAAACGTAATAATACATTTAATTTCACACGTTTGTTCCTTTGAAAACCTGCCTGAGGCCTGTTTTCGTTGTTCTTTCATTTATGGTAAATTGATTCGAAAAATATAACTAGGTACCTACCTATTTTGGAAAGGTATAAATTCGTATCTTTGTCTTGAGTGATCATTTCTTAATGACATACTATGTACTTGATTATCATTCGAACGAAAGAATGACCTTCATCCTTCAGCAATACACATAAAGCACGTATGCTTACAACTACAAGTACCTATCTACTTTTTAATGGCATTACTTTCCGGGACGAAACACAAAAATAATATCTCATTCTAACGACATCGTTCGAAGACGATTAAATTTTCCAATGGTGATTTTTGGCTCGTGATTCGACTAATGAAAATTTCTTCATTTTACAGGATCCGCAGCTTTGAATAATATTTACGGACTGATGATAGTACGAGAAGCGAAAAAAGTCGAGCCACATAGTAAAGTCGTGGATTTTGATCAATCGAATCATGCCATCATTTTGAGAAGTACCGTCAATCATTCTCAATCAGCTATTCTTGTAAATGGAATACACGCGAAATCCAAAGTAATTTTAATTTGAGGTATTTAAATTTCTTCCGCGTAGGTATGCTCAATCGAAAACTTACACGATGTTTTAAATCAACATTTTGTGAATTAATGGCCTTATATGACGAGTGATGACCTTGATGAGAAAAAACATTGTAATGACTGATGAATTTATCGATATTTTGAATATCATGTCGCAGGTTTTCATTTTGATTGAAATCAAATACTTCCATTCTCTTTCTTCAATAGGTAATATTTGTGGAAAAATAGGTTCCTATTTTTATTAACCCACGGACAAAAAAACATTGTTATCAGTGACAGTTTGCTTTCTTTAGGATTTTCTCAAATATAATTGGGTAATTTGAGCATATAAAAGAAGATAATCTCGATATTATGTTTTTTTTTTTTTTAAATTTATTTTACAGACCGACAGTGCAGTTTCATTTCAAGTGAATCGAAATAAAAGATATCGTTTTCGATTAGCTCACGGAGGGGGAGACGTGAAATGTCCAATTTCTTGCACAATCGAAAATCATAAATTATTAGTTATTGCTTTGGATGGAAACCCTATTCAGCCAGTTTATACTTCACAGCTTATTTTAGTCGCGGGTAAATATTGTAGATATTACTTTGATTTAAAATTGATTCGGCTTTATTTACTAACATACTGTTTGCTGTAGGAGAACGAGTGGATTTTGTTTTATGGACGAACCAGGATATTAAAACATACAACATTCAATTTAATTTCACTGACCGTTGTTATATGAGCAGTTCATCATACGGATTACTAAATTATACAAATGATAAAGGAGAGAAAACGCAGAAAAACGAAGATGAAAATAAATTTCCATATAAACCCGTAAGTACCTATTTGTCTACTTACAGCGCCTGTTGATCATAAAACCGGCAAATCCTTTAACATGTAGCTCGATTTTTTCCGGAATGGAAGGCGGGGGTTCAAACTTTTAAAATTTTGAACGAAAGAATGATTTTTTTTTATTCAAAAAATGTAAATGTATTTTCAGTTCAGAAGAAGTGAGAAAATTTTTGATTCTGAAAAAACTAAAATAATATATTTCATTGCAAAGATTTGAGAAATTTATTTATTTATCGCAAAAATCGGAAAAACTTATTTAACGCTGACTTTTTTTTAAATTTTCCCACAAAATTTTTAGTATTTTTAATTCAAAAAATAGGTAGACTAGCTTCTTCGCCGAAAAAATTGAAAAAGAATTGAGACAAATAATCGTTTTTTTTTTTGACTACAGAAAATTAGAAAAATAATATATTTCTATGGTAAAACAGGTCATGAAAATTTTATTTCAAAGTATTGAAAAAATATGCTAAGAATTTGGGGGGAAATATTTTATTGCAAATAAATTGAGAATTCCCCCCCCCCCCCAAAAAAATTGAGATTTTTTTTTCCTCATAATAATTTCCCCCTAAAAGAATTGAAAATTTCCTTATTACTACAAAAAATCGTGAAAATATGTTCTTCTTTTTTTTTGAAAAAAATTTATTGCAAGACACAGAAAAAATTTTCACTGCCCAAAAAAATTGATGTTTTTAATCTAAGAAAACAATTTCTTTTCTCTCCGAAAATAAGAAATTATTCTTTCTAAAAAAAATAAGATTTTTTTTCTCCAAAAAATAATAATAATAACTTGCAAAAAATTTTTGATTCAAAAAAATAATTTCAACCAATTTTCTTATTCTAAAAAATTGAGAAGACCTTTATTTTCAAATTTAAAAATTTTTTTATTGCCCAAAACTTGAAAAAAATTTTCCTCAAAAATTCAAAAAATATTTGTAATCCGAGGAAACAGATTTTTTCGAAAAAATTGATAGGCCTAAGTATAGGTAAAAACAAAAAAATTAAAAATGATAATCAGAAAAATTTTTTGCTCCAAAATTATTGAATTTTTTTCTATTGAAAATTTTTCATTTCAAAATATCAAAAAATAATCATAAGTTGAGTAGTTTTAGTTTTCATTTTTTTTTTTTTTTTTTACAACAAAAAAATATGTTTTTTAAAAGAATCGTTGATTATTTTTCTATGTACCTATTTTAGATTCAAGTTGATATAGAAAAGTATTTCAAAAATAAAAAAATCAAGTATCCATTTCAAAAAAATCTGTATGTCTACCTATTAAGTATCAACAAAAAAAAAAATACCTACTTATTCTACGAAAACTAAAAAATTTTCCCCCAAAAAATTGGTAATATTTTTACTTGAAAAAATAGAGCAATTTTCTTGCTTTAAAAAAACACATTTTTCTCTTCTCCAAACACTTTGAGATTTTTTTCTTTAAAAAATTCCAAGATATTTCCTCAAAAAATACTGAAAATTTTTTGTACCTAGCACTATTTTTTTTGAAAATTCTACGCATAGGTAATATTACAAAAATAAATTCTTTTTTTTTTTTTTTTCAATAAAGGGATTAAGTTAGTATGAATTATTTTCAATCTATTTTTCTATTCCAAAATGTAGAAAAAACCTTTTAAATTCAATTTTTTTTTCAAATCACACTCCGAACAAGTTGAAAAACTTTTCGCTCTATTTGAAAAAAAAAGAAAATCAATTTTTATTTTTCAATTCAAGTAGGGTAAGTATTCAAAAAAAAACCGTGTCTAAATTATTTTTAAAGTTTTATTTCAAAACATTACAGAAAATTACTTAATATTTCCCGAAAACTGAAAATTTTTCTCTGGAAAATTTTAAATTTCTTACAATCGAATAAATCGAGAAAAAAAATTTATTCTAAAAAAATAAAATAAAGTTTCCTCCAAAACCCATTGAGAATTTATTTTTCAAAAAAATTGAAAAAAAAATGAGGCTTCTTTCTACAAAAAAGAGATGTTTCCTCTAAAAACATTGAATTTAAAAAAAAAAATTGCATCCCGAAAGAATTAGAAATTATTAACCTAAGTAAGTATCTATTTTTTTTTCTAAAAAATAGGTAGATAAGAAAATTTCTCACTTCAAAAAGATTTTAAAATTTTCAAATTCTGTAGGTAAAAATTTGAACAATCCATTATGGATAAAGAATTATTGAAGTTTTCTTCGTGCTCACTCTAAAAAACTTTTGTATCGCACTACAATAATGAACAAAAAATTTTCTCTAAAAAATTTCTAGGTACCTATTAATTTTTTAATTTTTTCTCTAAAAATTTTTAAAAAATCTCAGAAGAAATTGAAAGATTTTTTCAAAAATATTGAGTGATCATTTTCTTTTCTAAAAATAAGAAATTTTTTCCAAAGAAAATCCCCCCCCCCCCCCAAAAAAAGATATTTTTTCTCTAAAAAATCTAATCAATAATTTTAAAAAGTTCTTATTTTGAAAAAATTAACAATTTTTTCCCTCCAGAAAAGCTGGAAGTTGTTATTTTTTAGAGGATTTTTCCCGCCAAGAATCGAAAGATTTTTTTAAGTACCTACTTCAAAAAAATTGAAAACTTTTTTCGTGTTGATTCCAAGAAAGTTAAGATATTTTTTTATTTTAAAAAAATTTGATTTTTTTTCTTCTTCTAAAAAATTTTGTGATCCCCCGCCTCCAAAAAAACCTCAATTTCAATAGGTATTCAGAAATGTGTGGATATTTAATTTTTGCATTTTTGTATTTTTCTAATTGACAACCTTTGTTGTTGATTATTGATTAGCTATTTATTATTAATTAACTTCTTTATGTTTATTTTCAATCAGTTTTTTTCCACAATTTTTGACGACCAATGTGGTAAAACTACCACATGTTTGGAAAATATCAAAGCCCTCGACAACGTTGCCAATGACATGAGTCATGTTGATACAACTTTGTATTTATTTTACAACTATCAGAACTTCCAATTGGACGGTGTACATGGTAAGAATAGATAACTTTTATAATATCACTTCGCATTAAAAATCTCAACGTTTCGTTTACATTTTGTAGGTTCTTTCAAAGTAGCGACAACTAACAACATTACTTTTACGTACCCACCTTCACCTTTAACGAGTCAAATTCTAGATGTTCCTAAAGAAACTATTTGTAACAGTGATGAACTTCCCGAAGACTGTGATAAAGAAAATGGTAATGCTTGCCAGTGTACCCATGTGATCGATATCAATGTAGGATCTATCGTTGAATTGATCCTCGTACATCAAGGTATTATTTGATTTCAGTTTAAAACCATAAACTAGGTACCTAGTACCTACCTACTTGTTTTTAAGACTCCTATACCGTATTAATTTCATTTTTCAAAAGAAAAAGACCCAAAACACAGTCACATATTTCATCTCCACGGTCACAAATTCTACGTACTCGGTCGCCGGAAATTGGACAATTGGCCAACCGTGGACGAAATCAAGAACCTGGACGTTTCGGGTAAATTGATCGATAGAAAATTGGAAAATCCAATAAAAAAAGATACTTTAATAATACCACCTGGCGGAATAGCTGTGATACGATTCGTAGCTGATAATCCAGGTAAATAATTCGAGTTTCCTTGGTCGAATACGAGTAGATAGGTATAATTTTTTTAAATAACTTTCGTGTTTAGGATACTGGTTACTGGAAGAGGAAAGTGGTTCGCATGGTATGGAAGTCGTATTTAATGTGATAGGATCTCAGCATAATGTACCGGAATCATTTCCACGTTGCGGAAATTGGATAGGTCCTAAATATTTTTTCGCTTAATGGAGCAACCTGCGTTTACCATTATGTATTTTATATACCTACGGAATGTTTCAATTGTGATAAAAAAATTTATGAAACGGAAGTTTCCACGAATTAATTTTTCTTTTTTTCCTCTCGCTTTTAAAATTATAAAGCTCTTCTTATGAAATATGGAGACCGGTGCGATGTTGAGAGCTTCTTTTGTTATTAAAGATGTATCGTAGGTTTAATTTAGTATCATTTTTTGAAGTTTGAGCACAAGAAAATGTTCCTTTCTAAGTATAAATCGAATTACCTACCTATGTGCTTATTCACGTTGGGTACTTGTTTAGTGCTTACCCTGTACTTATTACTTGTAGGTACTTGAATCTCGATGTTTTGATGTTTTTGTACGATTTTAAGACTGCTGTTATTTACTTTTTTAATAAAATCTTGTTATTGTTTATTATTTTTGTCTAAAGTATAGTCAGTGACGAAGAGAGCCGAGTGGGGCACGAGTGCAATAATTTTGAGGGCCCTTTTACTCAGTTTGGAACTTCCTCCGATGAGAGTGATTCGATTTTTTTGTGACACTGATGAAAAATTTTCACAACCCTCATTTTTCAATTTCACAATTTGCTAAAAAAATTCTCATTAAAAAAAATTTAGATAAATATACTCTCATTTTTTGGAAGAAAATTGGAGTGAAAATATCATTATTTATATCTTAAAAAAAATTAATAACGATTTTTTGGAGTAAAAAATCTCTGTTTTTTAAACAGATATCACTTATTTTTAGAGAAAAACAAACCTCAATTTTTTGTTCAAATTAAAATTAAAATTTTCTTGAAGTGAAAATTTTGTCTCATGTATTGTAATAAAATACTCCTTAAATTCTTGTAGAAAATATCTCATTTCTTTTCAGGAAGGAATCCCTAAATTTTGGAAGTCAAAAATTAACTTGAAAAAACTTCTCATTTTTTTGGAGAAAAAAAACTCAATTCTTTGTCATATTTTTTTTCTTTTTCGTATTTCTTTTTGGTGGGAGGAATCTCTACATACACGTTTTGGAGTAAAAGAATTAATTTAAAATAAAATCTACCTATTGACTTTTATTTTGTTAGTTTTTTTTTTTTTTTTTTTTATAAGAGAAAAAGATTTACTTTTAGAGAAAAAAAATCACGATATTAATTGTTCCCAATTTTCTTTTTCTTTTTTTAAAAGAGCTTATTTTCTTTATTGTGAGCTTATGCAGAATTTTGTTTTGTTTTGTGAAAAGAATCTTCTTCTTCTTCTTATTCTTGAAAAAGAGCTTTCAATTGTTTGGAGAGAGGGAGGGGGGGGGGGTAAAAATCTGTCAACTTTATTGGAGATATAATCTCTCATTTTCACCTATTTGGGAAAAATTCCTATTTTTTTTTGCAGTAAAAATTTTTTCAGATATCTGAAGTGAAAAAACTTCTCTTATTTCTTTGAAGAAGAAAACTTTTTAAATTTTTTGAAAGTTTCTTGATTTTTACTCAAAAAATCATTTTTTTTTTTTTTTGTTTTTTTCTTCAGAAAAAAATATCTCCGAAAAAAACATGATTTTTGGCCAATTCTCACTTCTTTAAAGGAAAACAAATTATTTTTCGTCTTATCCATTTAAAAAAATAAAATAAAATCTTTCAATTTTGCGAGAAAAAAAATTGTTATTTTTTTAATTAACTTATTTAATTTTAGGGAAAAAATAAGTAGGTACCTTAATTTTTTATAGAACGTTTTAGTTGTTCTTTTTTTTTTTGTTTTTTTTTGGAGAAAAACTCCTAATTTTTTAGGAATAAAAATCTCTCTTAATTTTTATGTGAAAAAATCTGTTTCTGTTTTACCTAGTTCTTTTTATTTTTTATTTTTTTACTTTTAGAGAAAACATATAAAGGATTTTGATCTCAATTTGTGGAGTAAGTAGGTAGAAATTTTTTTTTGAGATTTGCACCCCTCCTCCCGCTGTCACTGAAAGTAGTTATCTATCTACCTACCTCCATCTTTAAAAAAATAACCAAAATAGCTTTCTTCTAAAATAAAAATCCGCGCAAACAAAACAAATATATTATAATATTATGGGTTCGTATTATAAAAGTAGCTTATTGAATTTCTTCTCTTTGTAATTTTAATGTTGTGTAGTAACTGAAAATCACCAAAAACGAATACGAAACGGTGGCTGAAACAAAAAATAAATAAAATCTTTTTAAATTTATTCAACTTATTACAGCCTAAAGCCTACTTCGTAACATAAATAGGTTCTTTTTGGTTATTTTCTACTATCCTACGTAGTCGTAATAGAAAACTAAACTTACCAATAGATAACACCAGGAAAAGAACATATACCACACTGGCCGATTCGTGTCCAAATAATTTCGTAGCCTCAATGAAAAAATTACCAATTAAAACAATAACACCGACGCCTTCTACGACTAGATAAGGTATCAAGAATACAGCTCTTGCCTAAAAACAAAATTGGAAAATTATTTTAGAAAGCTTCGCAACCTACTTTTTCATACTCAACATATTGTATGTAGGTAAAGCAAAAAAAACACATTTCTAAATTGTATCTCAATCATATCACAATAATTTTACGTTCAATTTATGAAGGCAGGGAGAGAAAAATGTAATAAACATCTCGTACGAGGAAAAAATATAATACAAATATTTTATAGCGAGAGATTTTTTAACAAATAAATAAAAACGCGAATACTTTTTAATAAACTCAAATGGCTAAGCTTAAAAAAGGGGAATATTCAAAAAAATATACTCGCGATATTGCTTAAAGTACGATTACCTACTTAACGTAAAAAAGTAAACCTACATTTTCGTATGAAGACAGTATTATAATAAGATTCTACCGATAAAAAAATTTACACGAAATGAGTTTTACTCGAAGTGAAGTCGAGTTACGATTGTACGTATTTCTATGAATTTTTCGAGTGTTTGCATTTTATTTTTGTGTTGAATGTGTAAATATTTTCAATAGGTAAGTACGTCATATTTTTAGAAGAAGAAAAAAAACTTACTCGGTACGTTCCGTAGAGACCCATGGGTGTAGTAAGGAACATCAAAATGGAAACAACCATATTAATAATATATTGTATATCTAAATTAGCTGTTCGAAAAAATTAAAATTAATAAATAGGTATTTTATGCCAGATAATAAATTATTTACCTCTTGAAGAGTAAAAAATGGTGATTTTTCACATGTCTAGTAACTTGGAATTTTTTAGGTCGTAACACGATTTTTTCCCGAAGGAGTGACGGGTCAAAAATTCTCAATTTTTAGTGTAGAGATGATCCCCCCCCCCCCAAAAAAAAATGAGAAATTTTTCACTCCTAAAATATAGAGATTTTTTCCACAAAAAAAGGTAATGATTTAAATTGAGATTTATTTATGCTCCTAAAAAATTTATTTTCAGAAAATAGAAAAAGAAAATTATCATTACATTCAGTTATAGAAAAAAGCAATTAGTTGAGTATGAACTTTTTCTTTTCAAAAAAAATTATTTTTTTGTTGTTTTTTATTTTAATTGAAAGATTTTTTTCCTCCAAAAAAATTAGGAGATTTTTAATCCAGAAAATACCTACATTAAAAATGTATAAAAAATATTTTCTCTCCAAAAAATTAAAAAATTATCAACGCCAAGAAAATTACGCGATTTTTTTCTCCAACATTTAAAAAAATATTTCCACTTCGAAAAGATTGAGAAAATTTTCGATTCCTAAAAATTCAAGAATTTTTTCATTCCAAAAAAATAAAAAGATAATTTGTTCTCTAAAAAAAAAACAGATATTTTCAATAGGTACAAAGATATTTTCAGATGAAGTACCTAAATTAATTTTTTTTTTCTCAAAAAATTAAAAAATTTTGATTAAAAAAAAACAAAAAAAAAACGATTTCTCCAAAACAAATTGAAATATTTTTTTCTTCAAAATTATCAAAAAGTTGAGGAAGTTTTTTTAAGGAAAAAAATTAGGAATTATTCACCCCAAAAAATGTAAGATGTTTTTCGCAAAAAAAGAAAAAAAAATTAAATATAATCGTGAATATTTTTCATTTTAAAAAATTCGTAGATTTATTTACTCCGGTAAAATTAAGCCAGTCTTTTATTGATTTTTTTACACTGTAAAAAACTAGAAGAAAATTTACTACAAAAAATAATTACCTCAAATATTTAAAAATTGGGAGATTTTTTCTCCAAAAATTTGAAAAATAATTATCACTCAAATAATTAAAAAGGTGGTGTATTCTAAAAAAAATCAAATATTTACTTATTTATTCCAAAAAAATTGAAAGATGTTTATATTCTTTCTCAGGGGTAGAAGCAAAAAATTAAGATTTTTTCTCCGAACGAAATAAGAATGTTTTCACTTCACGAATATAGAACAATTTCTCTTCTTCAAAAAATTGAGACTTTTCTAAAGAAATTTTTTACTTCAAAAAATTAAAAATTAAAATTTTATCAGATAATTAGAAAAAAATTATTACACAAACTTGGGGGAATTGTTTGCTTCAAAATAATTGAAATTATTCCCTCCAAAAAAATGTAAACTTTTTTTTATCTAGTAATTTTCCTATCACAAAAATTTGAAGAAAAGAAATTATGCCAAAAAATAAATTTTTGAGTAGGGTATTCTAAAAAATTGAGAAAAATTTTTCACAGAAAACTATCATTTTTTTATCTATTTTTTTCATTCCAAATAATTTTTAAAAATGATCCAAAAAATTAAAAACATTTTAATTTTTCAAAAAAATCTCTTATTTAAAAAAACATTTTTTGACTGCAAAGAAATAAAGTGATTTTTTTCTAATTTGAAAAATATTTGTGCGTGAAATGAAGTGAGAAAAATTTTTATTTCAAAAAAATTAACAATTTTTTGGTTCTAACAACGAAAAATTGAAACACTTTCATTCCCAAAAATTTTAGAAATATTCCTACTACAGAAAATTCAAGATTTTTTTTCCTCTAATAAATTAAGTATGTTTTTTTTCCTAGAATAAAACATAAATTTTCTCTTTGAAAAGTAAACGGTTTTTATATTCCAAAAAATTGAGGAAAAAATGTTAACCCTGACTCCAAAAAAATAAGATACCTTTTATTGAAAAAAAAAATCAGTTTTTTTTTCCAAAAATTAATTAAATAGGTAAAAAACTACTCTTACCCCAAAAAATTTTTTCTTCAAAAAATGCGTTTTCGAAGTTTACTAATTTCATTTTTGAAATTTTGGGTGCAGCTCGAGCACGGCCAAGCTACTGCTAAGTCGCTGGTCACAATTTTTCAAAAAAATACGAATAAAAGATTCACATTTTAATTAAAAGAATTCGCTTGTTGCGTTTCTATGTACAGATATAATGTGGGTAAATAAATTTCATGTTACTCTTCAAGAGATCATTTTAATTAAAAAATCGTCTACCTACATTCCTCAGTATTTCCTTCAACCCTGACTGCCGTTACGATTACTAAGCCGAAAAACGTTACCGCCTAAAAGAAAAAAAAATATTCGACGAATAATCACAAAGAAAAAAATTAATTAGCTGGTTGATGAATGCCTAAGCCTATACACGTTTTTACTAAAAAAAATCTTACCAATGAGGCAGCTAATATTATATACGATCCAGTTTTTAAACTCAACCCACATACAAATTCTTGTAGCCTTGGTATTGTTGTCATCTAATTTTAAAAAGAAAACAAAAGGTCGATAAAAAATTCTTTCGAAGTGTTTTCACTCGCCCTAACACGTATTATGAATTTTAATTAATTCACAACTTTCAAACTTGATGATGAAATAAATGGAAAGTTTATTAAGCGGAAAAATGAACACGTAACCCTAAAAATGAGGTTCCATAGGGATGAAAAAATATCTAAGGATTATTAGGTAGGTCTAGGTACCCACTAATGTATTTTCAATTCGAAGCAGAAAAACTATTTGAAAATTTATCCCAAATGACTAATGACTGCATCAAAAAAAAAATTTCAACTAATGGCAAAATAATTTTTGTAAATCGAGTTGGATATCTACCTACCTCCGTAAGCCACATACTAAAAACATCCTTTCGAAAACAATAAATGATACTTTCAAAAGCTTAAATACATAGGCAGATATTCTATGGAAAATTCTACAACGTGTTCACTTTTCATAATCCGCATAAATATTTTCTATAATCAGCGAAAACTCACAAAACAATTAAAATTCCACTTACTTTAGCTGCGATGTCGAATACGAAACGAAACGAGCGAGCACGCGAAAACGTAAAATAAAAATGTATCTCGTCGAAGCTAAATCTGCGTAATAATCATGTCGCGACTTGCAGACTCCAAAGGGACCGTTTTGTAACTGTAATAAATAGAATTGAAAAGCGCAGAATCTCAGCATTTTGTTATTTTCCCCCTTTCAGCATTTGAACTATTTTCGGGACAGCTATTATTTGTTAACGGTAGCTCATTTTACACTCTTTCGACATTATGATATTATAAGTTCATCTATATACAGCACGAAACTCGCCGGTTGTACTGTTTCCTGAACCAACTAACTGTCTTGTCTTGTTTTTTTTCCTTTTGTAAAAAAGTACTTCGAAGTCGATTTGGTATCTTTTTTCTCGGACGGTTCGTCAACGTGAGTTTTTCCAACAGTTTTTTTCCTTACTTTATTTCGAGCGTTTGGCGATAGTTTCTCTTTGATTTTAATCAAATAATTTAGTTGTGAATTTTTTCCCTATCAATAGATACGAAGGGATCGAACATTTTAAGACAATCCATTAAAATTTGTAGAAGTTAATAAATTAGCTCAATTGCCATTTCTTTTAATTGGAAAAAATATTTTTAGTAGATACAAAAATCAGATCGCCTGCAAATGCGAGAGTAGAAAATAAAAGAAGTAATACGGCTCGAAGTGTTGCAGACTTTCCCTTCAGAAGGAGATATTCGCCTTTTGCACCGTGAAATAAAGACATGAAATTGCGTTTAGGGTTAAATACAATTTTGAATTTTTTGATTTTAAAATTCTTCTGGTGTCCTGATTAACCATCAAAAAGTTTCCAAACCTCGACTACCGGGAAGTCTCCAAAGTGTGCACCTAAATAAACCCTCTCGTTGTTTTTTGCTTATAACTCTGCAAATATGCGTTTAAACAAAAAAATTATTATAATCTAAATTGAAGTATATAAAATTGTAAACAAAAACGAATACATTCATTTTTTTTCGAAAAATGAACGGGTGGTGCAAAAACGCCCCTCAAAATATACAGGGTACAAAACTCATTTTGCGAATCGATTTCAAAGGGTTCATTTTGCGCCACCCGTTCATTTCTCGAAAAAAATGAATATGATATTATTTATAGAAAATTTTATGTACATTAATTTTAGTTATGACCAAGGTTTGGTTTAAATGCATATTTGAAGACTTATGAGCATGAGCTAAAAATAAAGATGAGTGCAAAACTGAAGAGTTATAGAGAATTTAAGAATTAGGGGGTTTACTCCTAACCACATTAAATACACTTTGGAGAAAAGTAGGGGTGGGGAACTTTGTATTCCATAGTGCATCCTCATTCGCATATATTCGAGCTCCTCCGAAATTGTACCCTATTGTCGAAAATGGGGGGGGGGGGTGTCTTCATTTTTTTAACGCAATATATTTTAACTCATGTTTTTGCGCCACCCGTTCATTTAAAAAAAAAACAACTTATGAATACTTTTTTGTTGCAAACTTCATGGACTTCAATTTTAGTTATGAACATTTTTCTGTTTAAACGCATATTTGAATAGTTAAGTGAGTATAAGCAAAATACAATGAGGCGAAAATCTGGCATATTAAAAGTCAACTTTTTCTGCAGGATCCAGATCGCTACGAAAATGATTGCAATCAATTCGGAAGGTTAAGTTTAGTGTATAAACTGATTTTCAGAATTTTATCTCAAAATTTTTGAAAAAAAGTTTCTTGATTTTTTGAGAAAGAAATATCAATTTTTTCTTTTGAAAAAATTCTCATTTCTGTGAAGGATTTTTTTTTTCATTTTTTAAAAGAATTTTTTTCATGATTTGAGAGGGAAAAAAAAAATAAATCTCATCTTTCAAGAGGAAAAATCTTACTGTTTAGAGAAAAAATTCATTTTTTCAAGAAAAAACAATCTCAATTTTATTTTTAAGAGAAAAAATACGTAGGTATTTGAATATAATTTTTCAAGAAAAAAAATTCTCATTTTTTGAGAGATAAAAAATTAAATCTCATTTTTTTATTAGAAAAAAGTTAAATCTCATTTTGAAAAGCAAACCCATTATTTTTCAAGAAAAAAAATGATAAACCTAATTTTTTAAGAAAAAAATTTTAATTTATTATTTTCGTAAAAAATTGACACAAGTAGGTATACCATAAGGCTATTTTCTCCATTTTCAAAAATTTACTAAAAATCGAAAAATCAACTTCGTCAGCTTAAAATTTGGTTCTGGGGAGGTGATAGAATCTTTCGTTGGCCCGAATTTCAGCTCAACCGAAGTTGAGAGTTGACAAGGTTCAGGTTCCCTCGGTGGGATAATTAAATTTCTATGAAAAAATAAAATATAACCAGACATTTTTTTATTTTTACAAAAAAATATCCTTATGAGAAATAAATAAAAATGGATATGTAAAACTTACATTTATTTTTGTTATGCGCTGTACAAAAAAAAATATATAGAAAAATTAAAAAAAAAAGAAAAAAAAACAGAATACTAATACAAAAAAAATCACATGTATAAAAATACAAAAATATACAAATTAACCATTTATCGTAAATCTTTAGTACAATAGATTCGAACTTTTTAATGTATAAATTAAATACACAAACAGTCACACTAGGATAATTTTTCTATTAATGGGATACTAAATTCTCCATTAATAATAATACAATTATCATTAAATTTGGTATTCAGTTAACATTTCGAGAAGAATTATTTCGGACTAATTTTTATTATTTAAACGTAATGAGCAAAATTACCGAGATTTTTGACCGACTATGGTACCTACTATTTCGCGATAAAAAATATCTTCATGGTTGGTGAGTGTCTAGGTAAATTAGACGACAAATTAACGATATCTTGGTCCAAATCTGTACTCAAAAATTGAGGTACCTAGAGATTTAATAAAAAGAAAGATTTTGTGTTTTCAATGGAAGAAAAGATGAAAAAATAGGGAAAACGTAGCAACGTTTACCGGATACCGATATGTACTTCTCAAAATGTAATATTAGTAAATATAAATTTCATAGTTATATACCTATAAAATTAATTCTAATGATATTGACTAAACATAAATATATTTAAATGGCCAATATATGATCACTTAAAATAAATTGTTTTTAAAAAAGTAGGTAAAATGTATTTTTGACATTAGTTCGATTGTAAATTATGGGTATGGTATACTGGAACAAAACCAAAACTGAAAATTTTTATAGGCCACTTTATATAGAAATTATCAAAAATTTACCTCATGATAGAATTTCTCATAGTTACATGACACGCATGAAAACAAAATCAAATTTCGTAATTGCTCAATGATGAGAACATACACCTGAGAAATCATTGTTTTTTATTTAAACAAAAAAAAACAACAAAAAAATTTTAAAAAAATGAAACGCCAATCCCTAAAAGATGTATAGCTTAATATGTAAGTATGTTTAACGAATATAGCTGATTATGGCAACAAATTTTTCAGAATACTCAACGTATACGTTCACCTTCTTATCTATAAAATATATTTACAGCCAAATCCTTAAACATAGAAAAATTTATACAAATAACTAGGATAACATAAAAAATAAATTTCTCCGCGTGGTTTTTTTCATTTACGGTTGATCTTCTCTCATCACAAGCAAAGAAATCATTAATAGGTAACGTTATTAAAGAACTTTTCGATAAGTAACCTTTTGACAAAACAGTCTTCTTGCAAAATCGCTAAATTCGCAATCACCAAGCACTTCCAAGTGTTCAGCGGCGGCGAATATGATTGAAATATTGAAATTTTATTTCAACCTACTACGATGATACGAAACGTTCAAAATATCTCTCCAATTCATTAATTTTATTAAACAAAACGCAAGATTTTTTTCCTGAAAATGTCACAATGGCACGATTTCCAACTATTTGGCAAGTGTTTCCACTATGAGTAATTTTGTATTTTGTTTAATAAAATGCGAGCGAACTTTTCCATCATCGAATAAATTAATTGGCAGTAATTTTAAACGTTTTATGTTGTCGTTTACCAACGCTTGGTTTTTGGAGTGACGTTTCGCAGCTCACGTTCTTCTTTTGCTTCGATATTCGAGCGAAGATTGGTTAAATAAACATGAAAATTAGCGAAAAGATTTTCTCGTTTGTGTTGTAAGTATACTTCGCTCGAAGGAAAATCTGCCTCTCGCGAATTCGCCGGAGACTATTTTGTCATTAAGGCCCGGTTGTACGAAAATATTTCGATACTGATCTGTGGTTGATCCGCTGTTGATCCGCCAAATAACAGACGATCATTGGTTCAAACCACGGATCAAGCCCACGTGACCGACGTCACGTTTCTTGATCCACGTTCGTACAACCGGCCCTAAGGAATAACACTCTAAATTGTTGTAACTTGCGAAAATCGTTTCAATAATTTAATCTTAGTTAATACTTCGTTAATGTAAACTAATAGGAGGTAAAAAGTCCCCACATTTGGGGAAATTTTCTGGCACAGGAGGAAGATCTGCGTGCGTTCCAACATGCAGTACTAAATTCATACCAATGACTATGTGGAATAAGAAATGACAATGGAAAAGCCAGTAACCTGTAACATTTTTCAATATTTTAATTTTCTAATCCTTTTTTCGAAGTTTTTCTTTAAAAAAATTAAAAATTGAAAAAAATCTAGTGATAACGGTCAGTTCTCTGATTGGTTCTTCTTATCAAATTTATCGCCACCCCTGCTGTTACCTACTTTTTTTTTGTTTTACCTACTCTTCAAAAGTTTCGTCTGAAAAAGCATTCAAGTTTCAACGATGAAAGATGAAAGGTGTTAGTTGTGTCTTTGTTCTCGCAATAGAACTGATAGAAGTGTTCGAATGATTAATATTATTCGTAATTTTCATAATTTCGCCATCGATTTATTGAATCGTATAAGTGAATAATTAGCTAACGGCCTTATTAAGATCGTAAGAAGTGTGTAAAATGTTGGTAATTAGTGATCATATCAGTGTATGTTCGAATTCCATCGATCTCCAACATCTACTACATTCCAGGTAAGATTTGATTCAAATGTCAGCATACTTATCGTTATCATAAGATTGAATTCGCGTACGTAAGAAATCGTGTACGATATTCAAAGTAAAGATATATCATTCATTGCATGCAATGCAGTACTTACCTGGATTATCAGCTCTAAATCTAAATACAACATATCCATTATTTGGTACAGCTATGGTATCTTTAGCCGGTGGTAAGTTGAAATGCCTGTCTAGTAATCCTCTCCTATCTAAATCTAAAGCATGTTTCAAGTTGATCTTTTTGACGCCTTTATCTGGCGAACGTCCCATACCGATCACATGGAACGAGTATCCGTGTAAATGGAACGGGTGACTCAAGTTGGGAGATTGGACTAGAACGAAAGCAGATGAAATACATACGATTAAATTTCATAATTATGTTCTAATTGGTACTTATATGTTCTTTATCTAAGATGTCGTTATTACCTTCGTCTACTAGTACGACTTCGACTACTGCGTGCATCGGTATGTCTACCTTGTGCACGCACATACAATTTCTACCACAGTTGGCCGGCTTGTTGTCACCGTTGCAGAAGCTTTCCGGCGGGATGTCGTCTATCTGTGATAACATCGGAGATGGTGGCGAAACGTATGAGATTTCGTCAACTAAACTGATTACATGATCTCCTCCGTTCGGCGCGACTGTAAAAATAACGAATGAATGACGAGATGTGATGGAGAATAGCAAATACTCCAACTGTTCGGAAGTTTACCTAAGTATCGGTTGTATTGGTGAGCTTGGAAAAGTTCTTCTGGTCTGTAGAATAAGAATCTAAATGGTAAGAAGATCTTAACGTCGGGTCTTTCTTGGAGTAATCCTTTATCAATTGGTTTAGCATTCTTTAGCTGGTTGATACAAATTGCATCGGTTCTAGGGCGATTGCAAACTGCATCCAGAGGATTTAGTACCTAGAATGAGATAAGGGATATAGTGCACGATGTTTTACTGTGTGAAGATACAATCTCCAGTGGATTTTCATTAGCATCGTTGCTTCATGTTCTGTTAGAGATGTTCTAATAGACTGCATAGTTTCCAAGTGGAAATTTGAAAAAATCATGATGCGATGTTTTCTCAAAAAATCAGGAGATTCAGGAAAAACGAATTTCCATGAAAAAGTAGCAGACTTCAGGAGTTTTCCATAAAAGAGTACCTAGTAAATTTCTGAAATTTTCCATAAAAAAGTAGTAGATTTCTGGAGCTTTTCATAAAGAAGAATGGGTTCAGAAGTTTATTTTATGTTTTCATGAGAAGTGGTGTATGGTTCTGTTGTGTTGTCACTGGAAAAATAGAATGTTACGAGACCCCCCCCCCCCCCCCCCCCCGCGGGTCAATATTTATACCGAGAATTTCCAAACGTTAAAATTTATGAAAATGAATTATTATTGATTGAAATTTTTATGAGAACATTTTTTTGAAATATTTATGAGAGATTTTTTTTGAAATATTTATAATAATTTTTTTTTTGAAATTTTTATGAGAAATTTTTTTTGAAACTTCAAGAATATTTTTAAGATTTTTTTTCGAAATGTCGAGGCTTGAAAATTTTTTAAGAGAATATTTTTTTGATTTTAAATTTTTTTCCACATTTTTGAAGAAAAAAGAGAGAGAGAGTTCTCTATTCAACAGAATTTCAACTCAACTATTTTTTTTTAAATCCAAAATTTCAAAAAAAAAAAATTTGCAAAAATTTTTACAAAAATTTCATATTATGGTTACTTATTTAAAAAAAGAAAAAAAAAGAAAGAAAAGAAAAAAAGAGATACCACTTAGTACGACTAACAAAAAGCCTTATGTACACATGGTGCCTAATTTTGAAATTGATGAAGTAGCTGCAAAGCTTCGAAAATTAGTATTTGCTAAGCAAAATCGGTTGACAACACTGCGTTCAAAAAATTTTCCCTGAATAGCCCTTCGAAAGAGCAAAAAAAGTTCTTACATCGGGATGCCTATCTTTGAAAATTGAAGGAGTTATAGCAACGCAAAATTCCAGTCAAAAATATTGCCTACCTCAGTTCATTACGGTACATTGGTGATCCATGGACATTTCAAAATTCCGTCAAAACGATACATGGAACAGGGGCAACTTTTTGAGAGGAACAAAAAAAGTTCTGTAAAAAATTTGCCTATCTCTGAAAATGAAGACGCTATGAAGCCTTAAACTTTGAAAATACCAGTTTTCAAAGCATTGCCAGGCGCCTTCATTTCTAAAGATAGGCAAATTTTTGGAATAGGTAACTATTTTTATTTCTCTCAAATTACACCGGATTCATGCATTGTCTTCAAGAAATTTTGACATTAGACATTTTTGTTAATCACTGCCCCTTCAAAATCGGGATAGGTACCTTGTGTACATAAAGTTTTTTGTTAGTGGTAGGTATTCAGTTATATCCAAATATGAAATATTTCACACGATTCCCGAAACACCCTTGAGCAGGCTCGAACTGAAGTCAGAACATTGGACGGGCAAAATCTTGAAATTTCCAACTCGTTTTCAAAAATTCTCAACTTCATTTTTTTTTTTAGCGAACAAATTTTTTACCCAGTATGGGCAAATTGAAAATTTCCAACTAGAACAAATTTTTAAATGTTGAAGGGGGCAAGCTGCCCCCTGCCCCCTTTTAAGAGAGGTCCTGCCCTTGAGTGAAAAATCAGACATCAGTTGTAAAAATTGGAAAAAATTAGTTCCCCGTTATTTTGAGTCACATTTTACAAAAATTGGGAGATTTTTTGAAAAAATCAGGAGATTTTGGCTGAAAATCAGCAGCTCTTGCAGAAAATTAGGAATCTTTGCTGAAAATCAATAGATCAGGAGAATATCAACTTAGAACCTTGAAAAAGTAGGAGATATCCTGAAGAATCAGAACCAGGAGCGTTGGCAAAGCTGCTGTAAGAGTCTAAGAGTGGGAATCTCCTACAAAAACCATTCATTCTCATTAAAGAACATCCTTGAGTGAATTAGTCCAATTAATCAGATACCTATGGCATTCCATTAGGAAAGACAATTGACGTTAGGTATTTTGCTGCAGCTAATACACCCTAAGTATATGTTGGGCCGAGAGTTCATCATTGATTTGACATTATATCAGTGTAGCAATCGATGCGTGAATGAAAATCACCTCCTCTTGTCATGATTTATTTAACCCACGTACAAACAAACGATTGTAGAACTGCAGTCAAACGCCGGCTCAGCGAACAAAACTCTTTTTCCACATTATTGTAAATTTATACCTTACGTAACGCGCTCGCGATACAAAAAAAAAACAGCAAATCGTGCAAATACGATCGTGTGTTTGTACGTTTAATAGTTGGAAAAAGAAAAAGAGTAAAATTAATGTATACTTACAACGCCTTGTGGTAATCCCACATCGTAGGTCGGCGGTCTTGAAGTAGGTTGATATGGCCCGCGGGCGTATCGTAGTATACCCAGTTGTTGCACCCGTTTACGTCCACATTCACCTAAACCGCGTATCTGTATCCAGTAAGCGCCAACCGACTGCTCGGCATTTATTACAAAATCATATCGTTCGCCTAAAACATCAGAACCGCAACGCTTGTTGATTTAAGACAGTCAGTAGTGCACTTGGCTTTCGCACGCCGGCGTACTTACCGGAGAATGATATAATAGTGTTCACAATAACAGGATGCACTGGTTCTCCATCCGTGGCAATCAAGATCAACGGGTGCCCTTGGATGGTCAGCTGGGCAGGACATACAGATGCGAAAGAGTTTATCATACGGAATCTGTAACGTCTTCCAGGAGTTATGGTGAATGTTTCCAGTGGAGTATTTGTGCTGTATCCGGTCATTGGATCCTGTCAATCATATCCCAGGAAGAAAATCATAACCCAATTCTACTCTCAGAATATTGGCATTCGACCTTTCATTCGTATCAAGATGACGATAACTTACCGTAAATTGTCCTTTGCCGTTGATCAATATGGTTTCTGGATCTTGACCAGTGTTGGCCGCCAATCTACCTGGATATCTTTCAATTGCATCCTCGTGCAACCAATCAGATAACAACATAATATGCGTGGTTAAATCGTAATCGTACAAGTGACTGTTGGGATCCAGCGAAGGGGCTTGTCGCACAACGATACTACCGTATATACCGTCCATTTTTTGTAATCCTGTAAAAGGCTCACGATGTTAAAATTTTCCTTCGTCGCGTGGAACTTATCCAACTAACTCGATAGAATTTTGCACCCCTTTTTACCGCATTTCACTGATGCGATAATAAATCTTATACTTTATGGTATCGCCTCCGCGTTTTCATCTCTCAGTCTCTGTAGCATACAACTTTCGTTCACTTAACTTTTCTTGTGTAGTGTATTGATCGAAAGAATTTTTCGTATCGGCGGGCTTAATATAATTACACCATATTTTTCTCAAAGAAAAATGCCATCATTAAACCTAGTTTATTTCTTGGATTATGGAATAAAAAGAGTGGGCGTATAAGATTAGGACAGTTTGTTACACTATTTTTTTTTTTTTGAAAACACAGGATTGCCTAATGCGCCCTTGAAAAATTTAAGACCACATTCTTTGATTTTTTTTCCAGTTATCAACTTATCAAGTTCTCATACATTGAAGCTCTGAACCCTATCATACATTATTAAGAATAATGTTGATGCATTTTTTAAATTCATTCGTGCCAATTAAAATTGATTGTGCTTTAAAAATCAATTTCAAATCGACAAAATCACAAAAAATTGACGACTTGAAAAAATTATAATTTGGAAAAATTGACAAAGGAAAAAATATATGAAATTTGTAAAAACTGATAAATTAAGTGAAATTGAAAATTTCTTGATAAAATTAAAAATTTCAATAACACATTTAATTTTTCAGTGTCCAAAATACATAAATGAAAGATCCCTATACCTATCCTCTAATAATCCAAAAGAAGTCCTATCAGATGACCCCATTAAAATTCAAAACTTATTATCCTTTCTATCCAAAACTGGTTTACGATCCCTTCTCTAAGTAATCCTCCTCCGTGACACGCCTCTAGCCTTAGTTGCTGTATATGGCGTTAAAAAAAAAAAAAAAAAAAAAAAAAAAATTTGAGGGGAAATATTAGAGAATTTAAATAGAATTTAAAATGACCAACTTGAATAATCAGTGAAATTTAAAAAAAAAATGAAAATTTGAAACACAATAAAATTAACCAATGAAATTAAAAAATTGAAATGTAAAATTGATGAAAATTGTAAGGAATTTGTAATTTAATAAGTTGAAAGAATTGATGAATTAACGTAAAATCGAAAAAAACCTATTTAAAAAAATTGAAATTTTTGGAAAAATTTAAAAAATTGAATATTTTGTAGGTATAAATTGAGTGAAATATAGAATGAAATTGTTAAAAATTAAAAAACGTTGGAATATAGTACATACATAAATTTTATTGTAAATAACTGAAAATTGAATAATTGAGAAAAATGACAAAAGGTTTGTATACACAATTAAAAAAAAAAAAAAAAAAATTGGAAAAAAAAATTAATAATGAACAGGGGTAAAATTGAAAAAAAAAGGGGAAAAATATAGCATATTGCAATTATCACCTAAACTATAAATAACCAAGAATCGAATAATTAAGTAAAATTAAATTGAATCTAATGCAAAATTAATGAAATTTCAAAACAAAATGAAAAGTAATTGAACCCTGCAGTAGCGATAATTGTGTAAAATGGAAAATAAAATTATTAGAAATTGGAAACATTGAAATCTAGTATCTGGATTTATAAACAACTGAAAATTGAACAATTGAATAAAATGAAAAGATATGTATTATAATGGCACTGAATGAAAATAAAGGAATAATTAATAAAAAAAATTTGCTAATAATGGAAACGGGGCAAAATAAATTAAACTTAATGGAAATTGGAAAAATCAGGAAAAAAAACTGGTGGTAATAAACCAGCGTAAAACTGATGACATTTCAAAAAAAAATTTAAAAATTAAGAAAAGTAGGGACCATTGAAAATAAATTTAAATTGAGTAGGCATTTGAGTAAAATGGAAAATTAAATTATTAAAAATTGGAAAGCAGTAAGATTAGGTTCTTGAACTATACATAACTAAGAACTGAATAATTGTGCGAAATTTAAGAAACAAACTAATTGCACTAAAAATTAAAATTTTACAAAATTGAGAACAAAAATAGCATAAAACTGGTAAATTTTGACAAAAAAAAAAAAAAAAAAAAAACGAGTAATAGTTAGGTTGGTAGGTATAATTAAAAATTGGAAAGAATTAATATTAGATACCTGAGTTATAAATAACGAGAATTAAATAATTAAATAAAATGTAAAAAATAAATTGTAAAAATTGGAGTGAGAATGAAAATGGGGAAAAATTGGAAATTAAAATTTATGGAAATTGAAAAAATTAATTAATTAACCTAAAATTGATTCGACTTAAAAAAAAATTGGAAAGTAGGTACACGTACACATTGAAATTAGGTAGGTACAACAGACACCGAATTATAAATAACAAAAAACTGAATAGTTGCGAGTAAATCGAAAAAAATAAATGAGTTGAAAATTGAAAATTGTAGACTTGAAAGAAATAAGAATTGGAAAAAATAAAAATAAAATAAAAAATGAAAAAGGTTGTTATTAAACTTTTTTTAAATTAAAATTTTGAAAAATCCAAAGGTAGCAAAAAATGGGTCAAAATTAAATTATTCTGTACGCGTATAACATTTAAAAAATGTTATTAAGTAGGCACCCAAGTTTTAGTTTTTTTCAGGAAATTTTTTAGTTCTTTTGGATTTTCCAAAATTTTGATTTACCTAAAAAAAAAAATTATCTAGGTACCTATTTTTCCAATTTTTTCTTAATCCTTTTTTTCTTGTTTGCACAGTTTTTAATTTTGAACTCGTGCTATACAACCCCTCCTCCACACCCCTTCAAAATTTGAAAAATTTTAAAACCTATTTCATTAAACACAAACCATTCAACTTTGGAGTTTTTTAATTATTTTTTTTTAATGAAAAATTGTCTCAAATTTTCAATTTTTTTCAAATTCTGAAAAAACAAGCAGGTTCCCGTGAAAATTATTTTAAAAAAATCTTACTCCTTGAAAAATCAATTTTCAAAAAATTCCAACATATTTTTTATTTTTTTTAAATCTTGAAATGAAAAATTCAAAAAAATGGTGTCATTTTTCAATGAGAACATTTCGTTTGTTTTCCAATTTTATGGTGTGAATATTCGTTGTTTTTAATTTCAAGATAGTTGTTTTTCAGTTTTTAATAAACAGTTGTATTTTTTTTAAAACTAAAAGATCTATCTCTTATTGACCCACATTTTGAACTTAAATTTTTGAGGTAGGAAGCAAAATACTACCCTGCAATTTAACTCAACTGATAAGAGCCTGAGACTGAGAGGTTATGTTACTGCCCTATATAGAAAATTCGTTTCGCAATATAACCTCATAAGTCAGGACAGAAACGTCAATTTAATCGCACTTCCTTCGAAATATTATTTTCAGTACCTCAATATCGCACATTCAGAACCTCATTTCTAGAACATATTTATTTGAGATAATTAAAGGAAACGGAACAAAGTTGAAAATAAATAAAATAATTATTGATAACTTGTGATATTCAAATTATATCCACATCCAGTTTGAGTAGACGAGGAAAACGAAAGAAGACATTCTAATTACAAGAAAAAAAATCAGACCTACCACCTGCTGTTGAAAGCTTCTCAAAAACCCATAAATCAAGCACTCGAATCCGCTCATTGACACGATTCAATTTCAAACACATACTCGTACACTTGCTCATTTCACAAACACCCGTTAGGTACAATTTCTCCTCATCCTTTACCTCGTGGCTGGAGACTTTTCGAAAATTTTCCTCGCAGCGCATCGTCCGCAGACAGGAGGAGGAAAAATCGTCATAGAACATGGAACCCAAACTTTTACTTTCATTGTGCATTATGCATTTGACAGATTCGCTGCGGCCTTGTCAATCAAACGTCTCCCATTGAACACGTTCGATCGCATTCGAGTTATATTTGCATAAATAATTGACTCTGGCTCGCGATCGGCACACGCCGCGGCGATTATTTGTAAAAAAAAAAACAGGGTGTTCCTAAACTACATCATGAGTACGATATTATGAAAGGTATTGGGCATCAGCGTCAGCACGCACTACGTGCATTTCCACCGGCCATTTGTCGGTTGTAATCATCGCGCTGGGTGTATGGTTTTTCATCGTGTCAAACTAGTTTTTAATTTGGACAATTTATTGACCTGTTTATCAGTCGACAAGTTAATATGTATTTAATCAATATCGATATGCGCATGTACCCCCGCGAATGCTAATCAAAAGTGAATGGTGTACAAATATTTGGCTCGTTCGTGGCACTTCAAATGGTTAAAATGACAAGTGACATTTCTACGATACATTTATGTCAACAAAACGCCAGCATTTTTTAGCGGATTGCCAGTACGTAAAAAAAGTGAGAGCTAAGATGCCATAGGAGGAGATGGAAGATTAGGCAGGCATAAAACCCAAACCATCGATACGATTGCCGATTGCAAAATGGGGAAATATTTTTCATTTTTTCAAGGGTGCCATTTTTATTCATTACGCGACCGTGTCTATATATATAACTTTCTATTTCGCAACGTTGCCGTCTCGTATTTCCTATAATGATTCATCGACTGGTTTGGCAAAATTCTAGACAACCTGACTTGTTTGATGAGTGGATATGATTTTTGAAAATTCGAAAGCTAAATCCTTAAATTGTGTCGTTTAGAAAGTTGTAGGTACCTATGCTCATAGTATACCTAGGCAAGTATAGTTAAAATTGCCATTATTGCCGCCGCATCGTGTGGCCAGCAACGTCGCTTTTACACATGAAAAATGGCAGGAAAAAAAAGACAAAGAAATATAACGTTACTCTTACTTTTTGCCCGTGAATTAACTCATCATATGTACTATGTAGGTCATTATTAAGAGAATTGCATTAAGACAAACATGCCACAATAATATACTCTGTGACTGACTCCACCTTGAAATATACATAACAATGTTCTTATAGTGCATGAACACCGTTCGCCATATATACGTACACATTTCATTATAATATATAACATTATGGCTGATACGTTTTTACGATGATAGAAAGTCGTCTATCTGATGGTAATCATTCCAGAATAGTGTTGGGTTGCGAGTATTACTTATGGAAAAAAAAGAAAAATTACGAAGTGTGGTCGTATTGTTTTCAATAAGTCGAAGAAATGCCTTATTTTTCTCTCTGACTATAATATTCGGTGCAAAACTAATAAGTAAATGAATCATCGTCATCGTTACCGGTTTTCATTTTGAGGAAGCTTGAGTTATGTCGAGAATGGGAGAAGGAAAAAAGAATTATGATGAGAAAATTTTTGTCGACGTAAAATTTTAATAAAAATACCCGTTACCAAATGTGTAAAAAAATACAACTTGCGAGTATTGTTCCTACAAATGAAATTAGGAAATTCAGTTTTTCTCTCTGAGCAGTAGAATGATCATTTGAAAATATTTGATTTTTTTTTTTTTTTTTTTTTTGTAATAGGAATAAAAAATTTATCAAAATTTAATTGATCGACAATTATATTAACTAAATAGATTTTTAAAAATCCACAGCGTTTATAAATAATTAAATAACAAAAATTTGAAAAGACTGAAAATTTTCAAAATTTTAATGAACTGAAATTTGTAGAAAATTTAATAAAATTTTTATAAAACTCAAATCATATTTGCCAAAATTTAATAAAATATTAAAAATTCCCCGACCTAAAAATTTAATAAATTCGAAATTTTTCAAAACTGGATAATATATTGAAATCTTTACAAAAATTTATTTGGGAAATTTAAAATTCTCAAAAATTTAGTGAATAAAAAGTTCACAAAAACTGAATAAACTGAAAAATTCTCAAAAAGTAAATGAATTACATAAATTGAAAATCATCAATTTGATGGACTAAAAATTCCAAAAAATATAATGAATTGAAAAAAGGGATTGAATACCTTGATTAAAAGAATAAAAAAATTTAATGGATCAAAAATTTGCAAAAACTAAAATGAATTCATTTTTTTTAGCGGTAGGTAATAAATCTAAAAAATTAAAAAAACGACAATTCGCAAAAATTCTATGAAACAAATACTTTTCATTGAAAAACTCAGGATGTCAAAAATTTGAAAGAAATAAAAAAATCATAAAGACGATGATTCAAAAAAAAAATTGATGAACTACAAATTCTTCAAAAATTTGATAAATTAGAAATTTAGAAAAATCAAAAATTAATAATATTATTGACTAAATCAAATTTTAAAAAAAAGTAGGTATAAAAATGTTTACAAATTAAAATCTACAAAAATTTAATTGTTGCTCGATTTCTTTTCATTTAAAAAATCTAAAATGTAGAAAAGCTGAATACATTGACAAATTCTCAAAAATTTCATTAGTCAAAATTTCAGAAAAATGAATAAATTGAAAAAAAGAGATTTGAGTACAAACATTTGATAAACTGAACATTGGACAAAATTTAATAAATTGAAATTTTGTGAAAAAAATAGACAGGTTGATAACTCTGCTTCATACCGCTGTCAAAAATTGAATCTTTAATTTGAAACTATAGAAAGACAATGAATGGCAAAATTTGAAGAAAAAAAATTATACCACCTGCAGGAGAAAAAAGTATGGATGGAATCATTAAAATAATTAAAAATTCTGTGTAGTTAGGTATTTCGAAATGAAATTTTTTTGCATTAAAAATTCTTACTGTCGGAAAAGAAAAACAAAATTACAAAAAACCGTTTTTGTTAATTTTTAAACTAAAAAGACAACATTTTTCATAAATAAAAAGAGAAAATTCTTCATCAATTTTTTGTGGCTCGGTTGAAAAATATTTGAAATCAACTTCAAAATGATGAGAATATTTTTTTTTTTTGGGGGGGGGGGCGGTAAAAATAGGAAAAAGAAATAAATCGAATCAAAAATATTCATCTATTGTTGAAACACTTCGTCACTTCTCGTTCAAAAATTTCAAAGAAAGGTGATGAAAGTGCAGAAATCTTCTATACACTTTTTCCCCAATAAAATCCTCTGAAAATATGTACTTTAGGTATCATATGCCTCTCCTTCTCATCTCAAAATTCGCATACCAGATCAATCGACGTAATCTCTGTAATCTATTTCGTACATACCTGTATGAGCGTGCCAAAAATGAGTTCCAGCATTTCCAGCCAGCCACTGGTATCTGAAGGTGTTGCCATTCAATATAGGGCACTGTGTGACATAAGGTACACCGTCCGAATACTGGGTTCCTCTTTGATGGATTCCATGCCAATGGATGGTCGCTTCCATACCTTCCATTGCATTCCTCACATCGATCACTACCTTATCTCCTTCGCAAACCTGCGGACGTAAAAATATCTCCGCATTAGTACATACATACGATAAATGTCTGTGTATTACGATGAAGTAACCCGAGATCTCATCTGACAACATTTTATTACCTGTATACTTGGCCCTGGTAACATTCTGTTCACAGTTAAAATTCCTCTTTCGACTCCATCAGCTAATACACATTGACAATGACTCCAGACGGTATTGGTGGCATTTGGAGTACATACTTGGCAAGCTCTGTAACAGAAATCAAATTACATACTATAGATAAGTTTGCTCCTAGTATTTCTAAGACTTCAAGATACAACTTTTGTTTGAAAATTTTTCCAATTGGACCCCAACTCCACGAATTTTTAATAAAATTAAGTATTCAAGTCATATTATGCAAAATCGGAGGAAAGGGAAGGGTCTAATCGAAAATTTTATAATAACAAGAATTGTTTCTAAGATCTCAATCTACAACTTTTGTTTGATTTTTTTTTTTTTCATTTGGACCCCTCCCTCAATTTTGTAAAAGTATCCAACTGATGTTATGTGAGATCGTAGCAGAGAAAGGGATCCAATCGAAATTTTTATAATAGCCAAAATTATTTTTAGTATCTTAATCTACAACTTTTATTTGAAAATTTTTTCAATTAGCTTCTTCCTCCCTAATTATACCCCATTCCATTTAATTTGACCCTTCACCACTACATACAAACGTGTAAATATACAAACTTCTGGCCATCTGATTGGTGCACAATGCTTTGTTTACACTTTTGCATTTGTAGTGAAGGGTCAAGTTAAATGGAATGGGGTATAGTGTCTTCGGAGTGTTTAACAAAATTAGTGGGGAGGGAGGGGTTCAATTGAAAAAAATTCAAACAAAAGTTGTAGCTCAAAGTTGTAGGAATACTTTTTGTTATTACAAAAATTTCGATTGGACCCCCCATTTAAGGAAATGAAGTAAACTATACACTAGTCTCGACTTTTTTAATGTTTTTAAGGGCCTGTCATCCATATAGAAAATTCTAAAAAAAGATGTCGTTTGAATCAGAGTTTGGCAAAATTCTTGAAAAAGGGATTTAAAATCAAATTCAAAATTATTGCGATATGATATTTGTATTTAAAATCCAAGATCCAAAATCCTTTTTACATCTGGATTTTAAATTCAAAATCTGAAATCCTTTCCCTAATTGGATTTCAAAATACCTACAGAATACCAAAAAAAATTCTTCTACTCTCACTTTAAAAAAGTTTCTCAATTTTTTTGAATTACAAGATATTTCTCAAATTTTCGAAGTAGGTACCTCATTTTTTAGAAAAAAAAAACATTAGAATTCACAAAAATTAAATTTTTTGAAAAAAAAAACCGAATTTTTGGTTTGGTCTCGGTTTTTAAAAAAAATCAGTCTTTTGTTGAAAAAATTTCTAAATTTCCTCGAAATGAAAAAATCGATTTTTCTCGAGCCAAACCAAAAAACCACTCAATTTATTTTGAAAAATTTTATTTTCAGTGAATTTCAAAACAAGGGAACTTTTATTTATTTAATTACCAAGGCTAACATTTGATCGAATGCAAAATCCTACCCTTACTGAATTTATGAAAATTTTTATTTTCAGTAAATTAAAAAAAAACACAATTTTATTTATTTAATTACCTACCAAGGCTACCATTTGATCCAATGCAAAATCCTACCCTTACTGAATTTGTGAAAAAAAAAATTTCAGTACATTTCAAAAAATGACGATTTTTATTCAATCAATTACCAAGGCTACCATTCGATCCAATGCAAAATCCTACCCTTACTGAATTTGTAAAAAATTTTATTTTCCCTAAATTTCAAAAAATGACGATTTTTATTCAATCAATTACCAAGGCTACCATTTGATCCAATGCAAAATCCTACCCTTACTGAATTTGTGAAAAAAAAAAATTTCAGTACATTTCAAAAAATGACGATTTTTATTCAATCAATTACCAAGGCTACCATTCGATCCAATGCAAAATCCTACCCTTACTGAATTTGTAAAAAATTTTATTTTCCCTAAATTTCAAAAAATGACGATTTTTATTCAATCAATTACCAAGGCTACCATTTGATCCAATGCAAAATCCTACCCTTACTGAATTTGTGAAAAAAAAAAATTTCAGTACATTTCAAAAAATGACGATTTTTATTCAATCAATTACCAAGGCTACCATTCGATCCAATGCAAAATCCTACCCTTACTGAATTTGTAAAAAATTTTATTTTCCCTAAATTTCAAAAAATGACGATTTTTATTCAATCAATTACCAAGGCTACCATTTGATCCAATGCAAAATCCTACCCTTACTGAATTTGTGAAAAAAAAAAATTTCAGTACATTTCAAAAAATGACGATTTTTATTCAATCAATTACCAAGGCTACCATTCGATCCAATGCAAAATCCTACCCTTACTGAATTTGTAAAAAATTTTATTTTCCCTAAATTTCAAAAAATGACGATTTTTATTCAATCAATTACCAAGGCTACCATTTGATCCAATGCAAAATCCTACCCTTACTGAATTTGTGTAAAAATTTTTATTTTCAGTAAATTTCAAAAAATCACAATTTTAATTTAATCAATTACCAAGGCTACCATTTGATCCAATGCAAAATCCTACCCTTAATGAATTTGTGAAAATTTTTATTTTCCGTAAATTTCAAAAAATGGCAATGTTCATTTATTTAATTACCAAGGCTACCATTTGATCCAATGCAAAATCCTACCCTTACTGAATTTGTAAAAAATTTCATTTTCAGTAAATTTCAAAAAATTACAGTTTTTATTTAATCAATTACCAAGGCTACCATTTGATCCAATGCAAAATCCTACCCTTACTGAATTTGTAAACAATTTTATTTTCAGTAAATTTTAAAAAATTACAATATTTATTTAATCAATTACCAAGGCTACCATTTGATCCAATGCAAAATCCTACCCTAAGTAAATTTGTAAAAAAAATTATTTTCAGTAAATTTCAAAAATGAGAATTTGCATTTAATCAATGACAAAAGCTCAAGAATAAATTCAATGCAAAATCCTACCCTGGCTGAATTTGTAAAAATTTCAATTTTCAGTAATTTTCAAAAAATGAGAAATTGCATTTAATGAATGACAAAGGTTACCATTTGATCCGATGTAAAATCCCCCCCCCCAACTCAATTTGTGATAATATAGTGAAAACCCCATTTTACCACCTAACTATACGTGATTGTGACGGCGAGAGAGGCAGAGACCTAAAAATTTTATCACCGAGGTCTTAGACAATAAGTGCTAACTTTCAAAATTACCATTGGGGCAATTTATTTACAAAGCTCAATTTTTTTAGAAAAAAATGCTCAGCTCACATTATTTTTTTTAAATTTCCGATAATTTAGCCATGTTCTTGAGATGTAACATTTTAACTCGAAACGTTTTCTAGTGGTTATGAAATTTTAAGGAAACTAATCAGTATTTCGGTTCCAGTTGTAACTACAAAGTCTAATTTTTGGATGAAGGGTGTCAAGTGGACCCCAAAACAGCACAAAACGATAAATCGATTTTTTTGAGATGTAACGACGTAATTAATCACAGTGATTGATTCCGTGGTATAGATATTCTCCTTGAAAACACACCAATATGCAACTATTATAACTCGGTATGATTTAGAGATCTTTTGCGGCGTGTAGGAAGCTACTCATTGGTAATAAAGTTTTTTAATGCATCCAGCGTATTTTTCGCTTTCACGAATACGGCGAGTAATTTAATTATGTTAAATTGTAAAGAAAACGAGCGCGGTCTCGGATATTATTTAAATCATTCAAATGACATGTAAATTGTATCCATATGTCGGTATAATACCATGAGACTCTGGCTCTCAAATCATTTCCAACTCGAATACAGATATCTACTCTTCTCTTATTATATACTCGAGTCGATCACGTGCGCGATGATACAAGGAAACAAGAAGTTACGAGTAAAATCATCCAGCCAAGACCTATACAAGACCTACAATAAGACATACTCGTACTCTTGTAACGCAATGAACGAATGCATGAATTTCTTAAGTAAACAATCGTTTCGCGAATAATTAACGGAAAAACTGCAGATACTCCTGAGGCGAAAAAATTTATATCATTAGATTGAGTTGGAAATTAGCTAATTACCAATTGTTAACATTGAGTCAGAAAGCTAAGTAAACAGAGCGTGCGAAACTAGAACATACCAATACGCACCGATGGTGTTTCGGAACACGACACAAACGTATCCATATATAAATACGCCAATATACGTGTACCTGACACTCACACAACCGCAAAAAGCACATGTAATATGCGATTCGTAATGAGAAGAAGGCCTCAGTGTGTGAAAAACATCATTACATAAGATGATCCCGAAATAACGAGGTCTTCTATATATGAAAATGACAGCTCGTCTTACGAGATTCACAGCTTATTGTTGTTCGGAATTTTACGATAATAATTGCGGTAAATTACAAGTTTTTAACGATATTGCACATCAGGCGGATCTGTTCGTGGGGTTTTTTCCAAATACGAGTAAAACGACAACGACCGTATCGTAACGAGATCAGCTGATTAATCGTTACCGGGTTCGGGTTCGCCTGAGCTGGGCACCGATTTTTTTTCTTTTTCGTATAAGTAATCGACTGTATGGCCACTGCTGTTACATGGAATTCTTGTAAAAATATTGTGAGAATTCTGCCGACAAACAGCACAACCGGAGTTTTAACCTAGATTGCGAGATATTTACGGACGATTTAAACGTAATAAAGTAAATGGATGGTCGCTAAAAAAAATATGGTACCGCCGAAATAAACGACACCGGCGACTTCGACTCGGGCACCTACTAAGTTGAATAAGATTAATATTTAGATCGCCGAGGACTATGATGCAATAGAATTATACACCGTGTCCAGCTTCACTCTTCTACATAACAAAGCCTTCACAACACAGAAGATCTTTTGTCGAACCTTAATTAAACGCTGGTATTTACTGAAAAGCCTATGCTGTCGTAATATGGCCGCCATCGCCATCGTCATTGCCTTATTTATACCTAATCTATGATACAAATACAGTCGATTTTCCGATATACGATCAAAACAAACCCACTATAATCGAATTTGACTTGCGTAAACTTGGCCTCATATATATTAATACGTTTTAATTTGTACACAGTGGCACTATGGCCATCTTAAGAAAAAGCGAAAGTGATACGTTTTGACTGTTTAAAAATATGGCACGCTTTTGATTCGTCACTAGCCCCCAGTCATGAAAAATAAATTGATAAAATTGCCTTCGGCTGCGGCTTCGGCTGTTCGTAGCTTGTTCTCGTGTAGTTTTTAAGCTGTAAAAAGTCATCGTTATCGTAATAATAATATAATTCATGAGTTGTGAATTCGACATCAACACCTACGAGGTACGTGTATTATAAGGTAGCCTCTGCAGATTTACTTTACACCAGAACGGATCTAACAAATTGTGGTTTGCAGCGGTATTGAGAATTTATGGTTGAGAAATGTGCCCGGAAAAGTTATCTTGTTTGTTTTCTAGACCATCTTAAGTTAGAATGAAATTTACTTACAATGGCGGTTTCGTTGAAATGTATGTTGCCGGCAAGAGTTACGAATTTCGTACCGAGAGAGTTAAGTGGGAGGTGTATGTGTAATTGTGTATAGTAGCGGGTGATTCACAATTTCATTTTTTTTTTGTTGAAATTTTAAGGTTCCTGCCTTCTTAAAATCATTCTTTTGATGTAAAATCAACTACCTAAAAAATTTTCTTCAAAAAATGAGTTATTTTGAGTGGTGACGCAGAACCCTTTTTATTGAGAAAACAAAAAAAATCAAAAAATTGGAAATAATTTTTTTTTAATTTAAAAAAAAAATAATCAGTAGGTACATAGGTACGTTTTTTTGACATTTTTTTTCTTCTTTAAAAATCTAGGTACTTTAATTTTTACATTAGGTACCCGAGCAGCACACTCGACAAATTATCGAAATAAAAAATCGACAGAATATCGAATTCGATAAAGTGTCGCGTTAGTTCCGCATAAATCGTGAAATTATCTTTCGATATATAGATAGATTATCGACGAATTATAGTTAGCAAAAATTTCGAGATTATAGTAAGATATTTTATCGATAATATATCTATAATATCGAAAGATAATTTCACGATTTAGGCGGAACTTTATCAAATTCGATATTCTGTCGATTTTTTATCGATTTTTTATTCCGATTTTTCGTCTTTTACTAGCTTTTTTCTATAATTAAAACTCATTAATTAGCATAATTAATACATTAAACTATGCCTAAACACATTATTCATGTTACGGTAAGAGGATCATTTTAGAAAAAGTCAAAAAAAATTATAAAAAATCTGCCACCCGTGGGGCTTGAACCTTCTACCTCCTGCATGGTATTCCTCTTCCTTAACCACTATGCCATACCTTATCGTTGAGGAATTAGCAATAAAACGCTTATAATAGGCAGTTTAGTACTTCCAGACGTGTTGGACTTAGAAGAATTTTCACCAATTTGGAAATAATTTCAAGTATCGTCACAAAATCGTTGAAAAATCGTTCGACAAATTTCAGATTATTTGTCGATAATGTAGTTTCAAATATCGCCACAAAATCGTTGAAAAATCGAATTCGAGGAATTTCATATTACGTGTCGATAATATAGTTTCAAATATCGTCATAAAATCGTTGAAAAATCGAATTCGAGAAATTTCAGATTACGTGTCGATAATAAAGTTTTAAATATCTCCACAAAATCGTTAAAAAATCGAATTCGAGAAATTTCAGATTATTTGTCGATAATATAGTTTCAAATATCGTCACAAAATCGTTAAAAAATCGAAATCGAGAAATTTCATATTACGTGTCGATAATATAGTTTCAAATATCTTTACAAAATCGGTAAAAAATCGGATTCGATAAATTTAATATAATTTGTCGATAATATAGTTTCAAATGTCGTCAAAAAATCGGTAAAATATCGAAGCCGAGAAATTTCATATAATCTGTCGATAATATAGTTTTAAATATCTTTACAAAATCGTTAAAAAATCGAATTCGATAAATTTAATATTCTTTGTCGATAATGTAGTTTCAAATAACTGCACAAAATCGGTGGAAAATCGGAATCGATAAATTTAATATTCTTTGTCGATAGTATCGTTGACGAATATCGTCATAAAATCTTAATAATATCGAATTCGATAGTTTTTAGATTTTTTGCCTATGAAGTTGTACCGATAAATCTTTATAATATCGTGAGAACATCTATAGATTTTCAAACGATTTTTTATCGATACGTTACATCTTCAGATATTATCGATCGAGTGTGCCGCTCGGGTAGGTATTTTATTTTTCATTTTTTTCAACTTAAAAATTTAATAATAAAAAATTAATTAAATACCTACCTATAATCTAATTAAAACAGATATATTTTTCAAAAATTAATAATTTAAATTCAAAATGTTTTAAATGAAAAATTTACCCAACAAGACAATTTCCGATGATTTTTCATCTTTACCCTCTACTTTTAAGGGGACATAAAAACCTTCTGTTGTTACGTTTTTTGAAAAAAAAAAAAATTAAAAAATTAAAAACTCGGCGCTTCGCGCCTCGCCAGGGGGACCCCTCCTGGTTGACTCTATTTCCACACTACGTTTGAAAGTATGAAACATAGTATATGCTTTTACTCTGTAATAAAATGTCTAAAAGTCACGAATTATTAATTTCCATAGAAATTTAAAAATCTAAAAGGTGTAATAAAAAAAATGTCCAAAAGTCATAAAATTTATTTTAAAAATTTATTTAAAAATAATGTCTGACAAAATGTCCAAAAGTCATAAAAAAGTTTCAAAATGTCAGAAAGTCATCCTTCTAAAAAAATTTCCAAGTTTCAAAATGTCTGAAAATCATCTTTCTGAAAAAATTTCCAAGTTTCAGAATGTCAGACAAAATGTCTAAAAAATCGAATTTATTAAAAATTTTTCCAAGTTTTTTTATGTCCTCCAAACCTAACTTAATGTACCCTAACCTAACCCAACTTGGTGTTGGATTTTGGTCTCGCGTTTTGGTCTCGGATTTTAGTCTCGGATTTTTCTGTCGTTTTTTTCCATTTTGTTCATCGTAAAAGCATATACTATGCTAAAATCTGCTAGAATGAAATTTTTTTTATTTGAATCAAAGTGGTCTTCACATGCATATTTTTACCCCCTCCCCCCCCAAAAAAAAATACATTTATGATGATTTTTCGACTTTACCACAGTTTTCAGGAACTGCATCTTTCTGGAAAAATTGTGCAGTTCATGCAGTTACTGACAATTGAAATAAAGTTAAAAAATTGACATGAATGTTGTTTTTTGGGGGGGGGGGGGTAAAAGTATGTATATGTCAAGACCACTGATTAAAAAAAATCATTCTAGCTCATTTTTAAAAATATTTTTAAATTAAAAAAAAATTATTTTATTATTTTATTCTAAAAACACTAATATTAAAAACTAATACATGCTACTGCTTTAAACTTTGGTACCTAATTCCAATTTTCAACGCATTGGAGCGCCTTCATTTTCAAAGATAAGTTTAGGTAGTTGGAATGTTTTTCATGTGGGTACTTTTGGTGTCAATTTAGGAAATTGAGAAGTTTTGTTGTGAACCAAGAAAATATTTTTGCAGGAACATAACGTCAATTTGGAATTTTTTAGGATGTGTAGCTCGATTTTTTCCCCAATGGAGTGGCAGGTTAAAAAGTTGTAAATGTTGAATGGGAGAATGTTTTTTTTTTCTTTAAAAATTTATATTTTTTCTCTATTAAAAAGTGAGATAGGTACATATTTCTTTTTCAAAAAAAAAAAAAAATTGAGCGATTTTAATTTAAAAAAATTGTTTTATTTAAAAGAATTAAAAAATCTTTTACTCCCAAGAAATGAAAGATTTTTATTATTCAAAAAATTGACATTTTTTCTACAAAAAAATTGGAGATTCTTTCTTCAAAAAAATTTAGAATTTTTCTTGGGAAAAAATGAGCAAATTTTTTCACTCCACTTAAAAGTATTAAAAAAAATTATCTATGCCTTCTTTCTAAATAAAAACAGGCTTTTCCCCCAAAAATCTAAAAAATATTATTTCAGGAAAATTGAAGATTTTTTTTCTCAAAAAATTGTTTTTTTCCTTTTTAAAATCCTGGTAAGAGATTTTTCTCCACAAAGACTGAAAGGTTTAAAAAAAAATAGAGAAATTTCTTACTTTAATTAACTTCGAAAAAAAATTGAAATATTTTTTATTTCAAGATTTGTTTTCTGGAAGAACTGAGAAAGTTTTTACTCAAAAAATTGCGAATTTATTTTATTACAAAAGATTTAGAAATTTTTCAACTTCCAGAAAACAGATTTTTTCCTCCAAGAAAATTTGAGAGTTCGGTAGCAATTTTTCTGTAAAAAGGTCGAGAGATTTTTTTCCTCAGATAAAATTTACCTAAATTTTATTTACTTCCCTATTATTTTATTTTTTTTAAATATATTTATTTTACGTCGCTCTACCTGGCGGTAATTTGCGACGCGATACTATTATTTTATTTAGATAAAAAATTGAGAATTTTTTTCAAACTCATGAAATAATTTGAGATTTTTTTTCTCCAAAAAAGACCTTAACTTAATTGATGTTTGCATTCAACTTCTGAGTTTTCGTTTTTTTTTTTTGGAGAGAGATTGATTATTTTTACAACCTGTAATCGAATGTAGACTCTACCTCATTTCGCTTTTGAAATTTTGGATGCAGCTCGTGCACACGAGCTACCGCTTAGTATGTTTCAGGACATTCATTTTATTCAAGTACGCTAAGTATACTTAGTTACATACCAAAAATTCAGTGACCGAAACATAAAAAAATTACGGATCATTTTCTTTTAAAAAGAAACAACTTGGGAGGGGGCGAAAAATTGAAAATACGAGTGAGCAGAACACAGATGCTAATTGTAATTTTAGTTCTGTGGGGGTCAGACACAAAAAGCGTTTTGCTGAAGTTTTCCTGGTTCAAAAGTGGTCTTACAATTATGAAAAATTTTATTCATTTTTTTTAGAATTGAGTATAAAGAAATCGAAAAAATTTTCTGAAAAAAAAATCGTCAAAAAAATTAATTAGGTAGATTTTGAAGAGATTTTGGAAAATTTTCGATTTTTGATTTTTTTTCAATTTTGTGTACCTACTATACATATTATTAAAAAAATCAAATAAAAAAAATAATGATTTGGCTTGAAATAATGAGATCTTACAAAGGTGTCTGATTGACGAAGAAAAAATAAATTTTCATCGATTTAAAATTTTTTTGTGTTTTTTTGAAACGATTTTTCAGGGAAATAGCGTTGGAAAGTTATCCATCTTCACCCCCCTCCCCGGGAAACACTTGTCAAGTTTTGAACTTTGGGTAATTTTCAATTTTTTGATTCTTATAATTTTTTTTTTCAACACTGACATAATACGAGTATCTTAATTTTATTCCGCATAGAATGTTTGCGGAAAACTTCCCACTAAAAATTAAGTTTTTTTTTTTTTTTTTTTTTTTTAAACCATAACAATACTAAATCCACATCGAAGAATATTGCAAAATAATTCATCCACATAATTCGAAACTTTCCCCGGCCAATATTTTTTTGCGTTAATACCTACGTATTTTTTATTCATAAAAAATGCCATATTTTGTGGGCTAAATACACATTTTATCGATTACGTCTACTTAACAATTAAATATACGATGGGAAAATGTACAGGTGCGTATCGGCGAACAAATAAAATAAATCGCGAATAAATTTAAGAGGAATTCTCGACGATATCGAAGAATGTTGATTTTTATAATGCAGTCCGATGTTATCGATGATGTTTGCGGAAAATGAATTAATACTCTAGGGTGAGATGCGTGTGGTATTAATTTGGTCGATGATTCGCAGGTTGTAAATAAAAATTACGAAACTCGAAAGTGCATCGTATTAAATAATCAGATTGCGTATCGTGTTTTTCAAAGGAGTAAATAATAAAACACGAAAGAGTTGATGTGCAGTATATGCCTATTATCTACATTTACTATAAACTAACTGTGCATAGCTTTTTAATCATCATCGTATACTTAGTGCGATATGTTCGATATTACGAAATACGTGTAAAACTTACGCTCCGAGTACGGTGTACAACTCCATAGTGAAATGATAGTAGCATATTCTTGGAGGTTCTCCTTCTCGACAAGCCCGAGCGCATTCCTCTGGCGATGAAAACTCCGGATGCAGTCTGAGTTCGTCTAAGCCACGCGTATCGTAGTCCAAAGAGCGGAAAGCGCTTAAGTCAAGCGGAACATCGCTACCAGGATCAGATAAACCGATTCCTGAAAAAATCGGAATTCATTTTAATAACAGATTGCAATAGAGAAACTTTTTCCAAGTACGAAAATGGCATTTTTTTTTTCTTCATTTGCAACTGCATCAGATACCAGAAACATTAGCTATACTTTTAAAGGTCATAATAATTTTTTTCATTATATCGAATCAATCGTATAAAAAGTGAATTTCCTGATGGTTAAGGTCGTTTCGAAAATTTACACGTCATTTGCACCACCCACAAATAATACCTACGTAGGTATAACTCTTTCTCTCCTAAACGAGTAAATTTAGCACGTACTCGTACGTATTGTTCTAACGACAATAACGTTTTTCAAATTAGCCTAAATGAAGCAAATTTATCCTAACGAGCGATTTTGATAAAAGGTCAAGATCACCAGTGTATGTTACTCGAGAGAAAGGTAACTTTTCAGCCTCAAGACTGGTTGTAGGTTTTTTCCAACTTTAAAAACTATCCTAGAAAGGAATTTTTAAATTATACGCAAATAGACAAATGCAATTATTTATTTTGCTGTTTTTTTTTCTACTTATATAAATCACGTATCAGTTCATTGACTAATAACAGATTTAAGATTTCAATCACGACTAACAACAATCCAGTCTGACTCTGAACGGTTCTCTAAGTCAATGTCGTTCGAACAATTAACTACCGAGGAATGCGGTGACTGCCACTGGTACCGTTGTTGGCGATGTTGTTGCGCCTTGTTTTTTCTCATTATTCGCTCTTTAGGCGAAATTTCGACATTTTCCTTGAAATCGTAAGCCCGCAGTTGGCAATTGTTTCCTCGTTTTTCTTTATCAGCCGTTTATATCGAAAGGAAGCGAATTGATTTTTAATATGCGTGTGTGATTATGCTGGGTGTTTGATTTAGACGAATCGAATGTGTGGCGGCGTATAGTATACTATCTTGATATCTTGAAATTTGAAAGGGTGGTGATTTAAAAGATAAGACGTATGTAATGGTGAAATTCAAAACTTCACTTTTTCTCAATTTTTTGTGGAAATTATAATTTTTTGATACAAATTTTAAGAGATTTTTAAAATTGAGGATTGAGAGTTTCGAAGAAAAAAGCATAAATGAGTAATAAGACGTAATAAGGCTACACAAAAGCAAGCCTCTTTTATAAAAAACCCAAAATGCATCAAAAAAAACTTTACCAAAAATAGAAATATGGGAGAAATAATTTTGCATAACGAGAAAAAAAGAGAGCTAAAGATGTAGTTTATTTGGGGCATATGCTAATGATTTTTGAAAATACAAAATTTGAAGTCGGGGAAAACTTGAAAATTCCTTATTTATGAAACTTTTATAGAATTTGTAATATTTTTTTTAATTTATTTAATTTTTGGAAAATTCTTTGATTTAAGTATTCACTTTTTGCAAAATTTTGATTAATTAATTTTTTCCATATTTTTAATTAAATCAGTTTTTGAAAATTACTGATTTACCTACTTAGTTTTCAGTTCACCTTTTTTTGGAAATCATAATTTTTTGAAATTTTTGAATTTATTGAATTTCAATACTTATCTACATTTTTCTGATTTAGGTAGGGTATATAATTTTGACATTTTTTTCCATCAAATTTTTGTAATACCTACCTACCTATTCGAATATTTCCGATTTTATTGATTTTTTTGGTAAATTTTTCTATCTATTAAATTTTTGTAAACCTTTCTAATTTCTTGAATTTAAAAAAATCAATTCATTAAATTTTGGAAAATTATTCGAGTTAATAAGCATTGAAAATTTTGCAAATTTTTGATTCATTGAATTTTTCAATTTTTTTAACTCATCTAATTGATAAAAATTTCAGATTTTTATTTTATTTTTGGAGAATTTTTAATTCATAAAATTTTTGTAAAACTTCGTACCTACCTATCTGTAATTTTTTCAAATTCGACTCGATTCCTCCAATTTTTAAAATTTTTGATTCATCATTTTGTTGAAATATTATAAACTTACCTATCCAATTTTTTAGCGTTTCTGATTTACTGAATTTTCCCTTCATTTTTGTAAATTTAACGAATTTTGGAAAAAATTGATTTATTCAATTTTTTGACAAATTTTTCAGTCATTAAATTTTTGCATTGTATTGAAATTTCTGATTTTTATGAATTTTTAGAAAAAGTTTAACATTATTTTAAGGTATAAAAAAAGTTTGAATTTTCGCAATTTTTTGTAGGCAATATTCAATTTTTGTAAATCATACACTTGGAATTTTATTCGAATCATTCAAAATTTTCAAACGACTAATTTATTCAATATATTTTTTTTTTTCAGTACATTCAGTTCTTAAAATTTTCCGAATTATTATCTATTTTTTGGAAAACTGACTAGGTAGGTATTCAGAAAATTTTAGTAAAAATTAATTTCTGTGCATTTTTTGGATTTAACAAATTTTGGAAAAAAATTTCATTCCTTCAATTTTTCAATTTTTTTATTCATAATTTTTTTGAAATATCGTTTTGACTTATCCTATTTTTATTTATAATTTATTACATTTTTATGGGATTTTTAATTCATAAATTTTTGCGAAGCTTTATTTTTTTGAATTTTTGAAATTCAATGAATTTTGGAAATATTTTCGATTCATTAAATTTTTGTAATACCTATTTTTAAAATTTCTGATTTTTTGAATTTTCGCAAAAAATTTTCTTTCCATTCAGTTTTTGCAAATGTGAGGCACTCTGTGAAAATGTACCTAAACTCGGAAAAGCAAATTTTTCAAGAGAGCAAAAAAAATTGATTTCTCACTTTTTGATTGAATTCTCAAAAAAAAAAATACTTTTGGCGCAATTTCGGAGCGTTTTTCTCCAATCATCCGTTTTCCATGTGAGAACTTCAAAGTGGTATATCTTGGGCAATTTTCAAGCAATTTTCGATTTTTATGTTTTATATTACGCAGGAAGAAATTCTCTTTCAGATAAGCTAAAAAAAATCGATTTCGATTTTTCCGAGTTTAGGTACCTTTTCACAGAGTGCCTCACAAATATTGATTCTTACTTAAATTTTTTTAATTTATAAAAATGTCTAATTTATTGAATTTTTTGATTTTTTAAACTTTTTAAAATTTCGTTTTGAAAAAAATTAATTCATCTAATTTTTAAAGTTTTTTGAAATTCATCATTTTGTTGGAGATTTTTCAATTTTTTGTAAACCTTCATTTTTTTTTTTTTTTAATAAAGTGGTACTTTTTGAGAATTTTTCACTTTACTCAGTCTTGGTAAATTTATGTTTCGTTTTTAAAATTTTTGGTGAATTTTTAGTTTATCTATTGAATTCGTGAATCTCCAAGTACCTATTTCTTCAATTTTTTTCCTAGAAATTTTAATTCATTAGATTGTTGAAAATTTTGAATTCTTTCGAGAAATTTTTAGCTTGCGAAATTTTTGTAAATCTTCATTATTATTTTTTATTTACTATTCAATTCATTACTTTTATTTTTGGTATTGAAAAGTATTTTGAATAGTTTCTACCTAGTTTATTAAATTTTTGAAATATTTATTTTTTGTATTTTTTTCTTGAAATTTTACTATACCTAATCATTTATTTGAAAATTTTCCATTTTGTTAGAATTTTTAAAGTTTTTTTTTTTAGATTAAATTTTGAAGAGTTTTTTTTTGAAAAATTTCGATTTATTTAGTTTTTGCAAATTGTCGTGTACAAATGTGTTTACTATTTTGCAGTCTAGGGCTTTCACCCTCTTGAAGTTCGTCACTTAAAAATACCAATTTATTTATTTTGATTTTTTCATATGTACGCGAGCGGCACACTCGATCGATAATATCGGAAGATGTAACGTATCGATAAAAAATCGTTTGAAAATCTATACATGTTCTCACGATATTATAAAGATTTATCGGTACAATTTCATAGGCAAACAATCTAAAAACTATCGAATTCGATATTATTAAGATTTTATGACGATATTTGGCAACGATACTATCGACAAAGAATATTAAATTTATCGAATTCGATTTTTTAACGATTTTGTAAAGATATTTAAAACTATATTATCGACAGATTATATGAAATTTCTCGACTCCGATATTTTAACGATTTTTTGACGATATTTGAAACTATATTATCGACAAAGAATATTAAATTTTTCGAATCCGATTTTGTAAAGATATTTGAAACTATATTATCGACAAATAATCTGAAATTTGTCGAACGATTTTTCAACGATTTTGTGACGATATTTGAAATTATTTCCAAATTTTAAAAATTGGTGAAAATTTTTCTAAGTCCAACTCGTCTGGAAGTACTAAACTGCCTATTATAAGCGTTTTGTTGCTGATTCCTCAACGATAAGGTATGGCATAGTGGTTAAGGTAGAGGATTACCATGCAGGAGGTAGATGGTTCAAGCCCCACGGGTGGCAGATTTTTTATAATTTTTTTTGACTTTTTCTGAAATTATCCTCTTACCGTAACATGAATAATGTGTTTAGGCATAGTTTAATGTATTAATTATGCTAATGAAGGGTTTTTAATTATAGAAAAAAGCTAGTAAAAGACGAAAAATCGGAATAAAAAATCGATAAAAAATCGACAGAATATCGAATTCGATAAAGTGTCGCCGCAAAAGTTCCGCCTAAATCGTGAAATTATCTTTCGGAACTAACGCGACACTTTATCGAATTCGATATTCTGTCGATTTTTTATCGATTTTTTATTCCGATTTTTTGTCTTTTACTAGCTTTTTTCTATAATTAAAAATCATTAATTAGCATAATTAATACATTAAACTATGCCTAAACACATTATTCATGTTACGGTAAAAGGATCATTTCAGAAAAAGTCAAAAAAAAATTATAAAAAATCTGCCACCCGTGGGGCTTGAACCATCTACCTCCTGCATGGTAATCCTCTTCCTTAACCACTATGCCATACCTTATCGTTGAGGAATTAGCAATAAAACGCTTATAATAGGCAGTTTAGTACTTCCAGACGTGTTGGACTTAGAAAAATTTTCACCAATTTGGAAATAATTTCAAATATCGTCACAAAATCGTTGAAAAATCGTTCGACAAATTTCAGATTATTTGTCGATAATGTAGTTTCAAATATCGCCACAAAATCGTTGAAAAATCGAAATCGAGGAATTTCATATTACGTGTCGATAATATAGTTTCAAATATCGTCATAAAATCGTTGAAAAATCGAATTCGAGAAATTTCAGATTACGTGTCGATAATATAGTTTCAAATATCGTCATAAAATCGTTAAAAAATCGAAATCGAGAAATTTCATATTACGTGTCGATAATATAGTTTCAAATATCGTCATAAAATCGTTAAAAAATCGAAATCGAGAAATTTCATATAATCTGTCGATAATATAGTTTTAAATATCTTTTCAAAATCGTTAAAAAATCAAATTCGATAAATATAATATTCTTTGTCGATAATGTAGTTTCAAATATCTGCACAAAATCGGTGGAAAATCGGAATCGATAAATTTAATATTCTTTGTCGATAGTATCGTTGACGAATATCGTCATAAAATCTTAATAATATCGAATCGATAGTTTTTAGATTTTTTGCCTATGAAGTTGTACCGATAAATCTTTATAATATCGTGAGAACATCTATAGATTTTCAAACGATTTTTTATCGATACGTTACATGTTCCGATATTATCGATCGAGTGTGCCGCTCGGGGTACTTACAATTTTGAAAAATTTTTGATTCATCATCTTCACACCATTCAATTTTTTTACTAATTTTCATTAAATTTTGGAAAATTCCAATCAATCATTAAAAATATTTTTTTCAGTTCTTGTAAATTTTTGAAAATTTTTAAAACTTCAAAAAAAAATTTTTAAATCTTTTTGTTTTTAGAATTTATAACTACCTAATGATCGAATTTTTGCAAATTTTCGATTTACTCTCCCACTTATTAAATTTTTGTAGAATTATCAATTTATCGAATTTTTGTACTTAGATTTTTGTTTTGGGGAATTTGTAAAATTTATAATTTTTGATTTATTAAATTTTCAGGCAGTGTTACGAATTCAAACAAACTGATACCATTGAGGTTTTTTTTTTGATTGAAAAATTTATCAAAAATTGTTCAAAGAACGAATGTAGCCTTATTCTAATTTACTATGGAAATATACTCGATTACTCGTACTTGGATCGCATTTTCACCGCACCAGTGGCATAACTCGATGATCGATTTACCTAAATCGAAAATTATCATTCCATCGACTCCACAAACGCTTAAAATTATCGACATATTCTAAAATCCAGATCAAACTCCTTTCACGCGACAATTATGCGGCAGTAAATATGCATTCGTTGCACATGTCCAAACACCTCGATATACGTCATGTACCCTACCATACCAAAGTAATGGAAAAAAAAGAAGTCATTTACCTAAGGAATTAGACGAAATGCCAAACGATGGCGGATGCGTTTGCACAAGGCCGTGACCGGCGGCAATGAAATCGTCTTGCGGATCACGAATACTGATACCGGGCGACAGTTCGCTGGCTGGCCTCCACCACGATTCGGCTACCGTTTGGTCACTACTTCCTCCGCTGCCTCCTTTCGTCGACGTTCCGCTGCCTGAAATGATTCGGAAAACGTGTTAATAGTCGTGTTTTTCGAAATATTACGAAGACCACCATTACGCGATTTACTCTCGCCCTATCGCACTGTACACTTGTACAGGAACTGGTTAAAAAGTGGCATTAGAGAACCGTTATAATAATAAAGTAGTTCCGAGCCGTGAGCTCAGAGCTGGAGCTGTTGCCAGGCCAAACCTATTCCATAAATACTTGCGCACCATTTGTGAAATCTAGGCGTACGATTGTCGATGCTATGGTTCTATGCCATGTCGGTGTGAAAACTCAAATATCCGCAATACTGCGAAAAAAATTACGATTTTAATTGCATCGTGATTTGCGACCAGTTTAAGGGCTTTTTTATTGAACCGAATCGAATAATCCGCGAATTAGAATTTTCGCATGACAATGTGGACAGATTGTACACAGCGATTGCTTTCATTCTTCGGCGTGGATCTGGATAAACCGATGATGTGGTAACCGTAACTTATGGACGGGGACGGGGAGGGTGCCACTAATATAATATGAAATCCGAAAATTAAATCTTATTTACACATTACACACTCGATTATTCTTTCAATGAAATTCGGCCATACCACGACACCATGCAAGCTAAACAAATAAGCGCCACCTCCCCCCCCTCAAAGGAGCCTTATTATCCGCGCGAAATTTTTATTATTTAATTTTATAACGCTATTATAAAAGCGCCATGTCCTCGTATTGCCATCGTGCACATTTGTCGTTAAATTGGTACACAATTACAGTTTAATTTACAACTCAAAGCGACGTACATAAGTAGGTATATTTTATATTTTCTCATATAAATGCAGACAATTCGAATATACTTATTACATTAACAAACCAAAGTACCTACGTACGAGTACGTGTGTATTTTACCTCTCTATTTCCTTATTGCTCGAATTTTATGCCTTATCTCGGTTTCGGTAAGTGAAACATGTCGTGAATGTTGAACCCAGCCGCGCGACAGGGTGTCGTTTTAAGAGAATATAATATTTTTGTAGAAAACGAGAGTAATTTCATCGATTTTTATCACCGATCAGTCGGTTCGCCAAAGTGCAGCCTTGACCGAATAACCAATTAGAGAAAACGTGCGGCAGCTTTTTTCTCTCTTTTACCAGTTTATTATACTTCGATTTATACTATTTCTTGCACTAATTTGTTTATGAGGGTCTGTATCAAGGATATAGATTAAGTAGTTTTTGATAAAGAGACAATTATATTGGGCATCCCGAGCAGCACAATCGACAAATTATAGAAATAAAAAATCGACAGAACCCGAGCGGCACACTCGATCGATAATATCGGAAGATGTAACGTATCGATAAAAAATCGTTTGAAAATCTATAGATGTTCTCACGATATTATAAAGATTTATCGGTACAACTTCATAGGCAAAAAATCTAAAAACTATCGAATTCGATATTATTAAGATTTTATGACGATATTCGTCAACGATACTATCGACAAAGAATATTAAATTTATCGAATTCGATTTTTTAACGATTTTGTAAAGATATTTAAAACTATATTATCGACAGATTATATGAAATTTCTCGACTTCGATATTTTACCGATTTTTTGACGACATTTGAAACTATATTATCGACACATAATATGCAATTTCTCGAATTCGATTTTCTAACGATTGCGTGAAGATATTTGAAACTATATTATCGACACGTAATATGAAATTTCTCGATTTCGATTTTTTAACGATTTTGTGACGATATTTGAAACTATATTATCGACAAATAATCTGAAATTTCTCGAATTCGATTTTTTAACGATTTTGTGGAGATATTTAAAACTTTATTATCGACACGTAATCTGAAATTTCTCGAATTCGATTTTTCAACGATTTTATGACGATATTTGAAACTATATTATCGACACGTAATATGAAATTCCTCGAATTCGATTTTTCAACGATTTTGTGGCGATATTTGAAACTACATTATCGACAAATAATCTGAAATTTGTCGAACGATTTTTCAACGATTTTGTGACGATATTTGAAATTATTTCCAAATTGGTGAAAATTTTTCTAAGTCCAACACGTCTGGAAGCACTAAACTGCCTATTATAAGCGTTTTATTGCTAATTCCTCAACGATAAGGTATGGCATAGTGGTTAAGGAAGAAGATTACCATGCAGGAGGTAGACGGTTCAAGCCCCACGGGTGGCAGATTTTTTATAATTTTTTTTGACTTTTTCTGAAATTATCCTCTTACCGTAACATGAATAATGTGTTTAGGCATAGTTTAATGTATTAATTGTGCTAATTAATGATTTTTAATTCTAGAAAAAAGCTAGTAAAAGACGAAAAATCGGAATAAAAAAATCGATAAAAAATCGACAGAATATCGAATTCGATAAAGTGTCGCAAAAGTTCCGCCTAAATCGTGAAATTATCTTTCGATATTATAGATATATTATCGATAAAATATCTTACTATAATCTCGAAATTTTTGCTAACTATAATTCGTCGATAATCTATCTATATCGAAAGATAATTTCACGATTTAGGCGGAATTAACGCGACACTTTATCGAATTCGATATTCTGACGATTTTTTATTTCGATAATTTGTCGATTGTGCTGCTCGGGAATATCGAATTCGATACAGTGTCGCGTTAGTTCCACCTAAATCGTGAAATTATCTTTCGATATATAGATAATTATCGACGAATTATAGTTAGCAAAAATTTCGAGATTATAGTAAGATATTTTATCGATAATAATTCTATAATATCGAAAGATAATTTCACGATTTAGGCGGAACTTTTACGACACTTTATCGAATTCGATATTCTGTCGATTTTTTATCGATTTTTTTTTATTCCGATTTTTTGTCTTTTACTAGCTTTTTTCTATAATTAAAAATCCTTAATTAGCATAATTAATACATTAAACTATGCCTAAACACATTATTCATGTTACGGTAAGAGGATCATTTCAGAAAAAGTCAAAAAAAATTATAAAAAATCTGCCACCCGTGGGGCTTGAACCAACAATCTCCTGCATAGTAATCCTCTTCCTTAACCACTATGCCATACCTTATTGTTGAGGAATTAGCAATAAAACGCTTATAATAGGCAGTTTAGTTCTTCCAGACGAGTTGGACTTAGAAAAATTTTCACCAAATTTTTAAAATTTGGAAATAATTTCAAATATCGTCACGAAATCGTTGAAAAATCGTTCGACAAATTTCAGATTATTTGTCGATAATGTAGTTTCAAATATCGTCATAAAATCGATGAAAAATCGAATTCAAGAAATTTCAGATTACGTGTTGATAATAAAGTTTTAAATATCTTCACAAAATCGTTAAAAAATCGAATTCGAGAAATTTCAGATTATTTGTCGATAATATAGTTTCAAATATCGTAAAAAAATCGGTAAAATATCGAAGTCGAGAAATTTCATATAATCTGTCGATAATATAGTTTTAAATATCTTTACAAAATCGTTAAAAAATCGAATTCGATAAATTTAATATTCTTTGTCGATAATGTAGTTTCAAATATCTGCACAAAATCGGTGGAAAATCGGAATCGATAATTTTAATATTCTTTGTCGATAGTATCGTTGACGAATATCGTCATAAAATCTTAATAATATCGAATTCGATAGTTTTTAGATTTTTAGTCTATGAAGTTGTACCGATAAATCTTTATAATATCGTGAGAACATCTATAGATTTTCAAACGATTTTTTATCGATACGTTACATCTTCCGATATTATCGATCGAGTGTGCCGCTCGGGATTTCAACTTTTTGCGGATTGCATACTTGGCTCCTTCATTTGTAGACAAAACATACGTTTTCACCTAACTCCAAAAATATCATCTCTATTTTCTACGAAAAAATTTCAAAGGACCTTTTTTACGAGTGGATTACCGCAGTACTGTTTTTTTTTGGCACCATCGAAAATTTACCAAGTCCAATACTAGATAGATAACTTGATATCAAAATTAGAGGAGAGAGAGAGGTCCAACGAAGTCTTTGTAATCACCAAAATTATTCCTAGGACTTCAAGCTACAACTTTTGTTTGAAAAATTTTTCAGTTGGACCCCTCCCTCCCCACCGATTTTTCATAACACTCCGAAGATACTAATTAAAAATTAGAGGACCGAGGGAAGAAGAAACCAATTATTGAAAAAATTCTCAGATAAAAGTTGTAATTTAAGACCATAAAAATAATTTTAGTTATTATAAAAATTTCGATTGGATCCCTCCCTCTCCTACAATTTCACATAACATCCGGTAGATATTTTTTCAAGATTGGGGAGGAGTCCAATTGAAAAAATTTTCAATCAAAAGTTGTAGATTGAAGTCCTAGAAATAATTTTTGTCATTATAAAATTTTTGATTAGACTTTCCCTCCTCTCCAGTTTTGCATAATATGACTTAGATAGTATTATTAAAAACTCGTGTAGGTAGGGTCCATTTGAAAAAAATTGCAAACAAAAGTTGTAGCTTGAAGTCTTAAAAATAATTTTTTTTTTTTGAGAAATCTGCAACAAAAATTGTTGCCAAACTGCTTCAAATGAGGAAAATGAAAAAAATAATATGTAATACTTACTTTTTTTAATTTTAGGCAAAAACAATGGCTGAAATGAACTTCTCAATTTTCTAAAATTTTCAAAATTTTCAATGTTCCATGATTTTTAATTTTTTTTTTAAATCTTTGCTTCTTCTGAATTTTTTATTCGTTCAATAGTTTTAATTTTTTTTAATTTTTTAATTTTTTTATGAATAGAAAATGTTTCAGTTTATTATTTCTAAAATTGCTCAATTTCTCAAAGTTTTAAATTTTTCGAAGTTTTCAACTTTTAAAAATTTTTATTTTCCTAAATTTTCAATCTCACACTACTTTTTATTTATTTTTTAATTTTTTTGAATTAGGTAAGTATTACAGTTTTCCTTAATTCTCTAATCATTTAAAATTTTCATTTCTTCAAATTTTGCAATTTTTTACTACTATAGGTATCTTCTGGTAGTGAAAATAGAAAAGTAGTGAATTTTGTCAAAATCTCCATAAACGTAGTGAAAAAATCAAAAAATCAAAAAAATGAATGTTGAAAAGTCTTGAAGTTTCGTCTATTATTGAACAAAATTTGAAATAGCTTTTGCTGTTGTATGAAAATTTTTCTGTTTAAATTTTGGGTTATATATTTTTTTTAGAACGAACGGGTTCTCAATTTTCGGTCACTTTTGGAGTAGTGGTATTCTGAAAATTTTTTGAGAAAAAAATCCTTTAGACACTATGGCCCGTATTTTAAAAAATTGCTTAAGCAAACATTGACCTTAAGGCGAGGCGATTTCACACGTATCGTGTCAATTTACATCGAGCAGCCATTTATTTGTATGGATAAAATAAACAAAACCACTTGGTATGTGTAAGATCGCTTCGCCTTAAGTATAAGGAAATTTTTAAAATACGGGCCTAAGTCTTGTAATTTTTCATTTTTTTTTTTTCGTTTTTTTTTTAAATATCATTTCACATCCCTTAGAATTTTTTCAGAATGTTTGATGTGATAGAACATCGTAAAAAATACGAAAAACTTGATTTTTTTCGCGATTGTTCCTACCCTTGGTTGAAAAATTTCTTTCTTGCAATACTTATATGTATTATCAAAGACATTTACGTAAATCAGTCATCAATCTGAATTTGAGCTGAATTCGTTCATTTGAGGAACTTTTTTTTTTCAACTCATACATAATTTTTCGAAGTCAAAAAAATTTCCAAGATCATTTGTGGTAATTTTTCTAAAAATGAGAAAGGTACTGTTTATGAAAGTGATCTTATTCCATTGAATTTTATTGTTCGAATCATGTCCTAGGTAGTGTGCATCTATTTTTTTTTTTTTTTCAATTTTTTGAAATAATGTTTTCCTCAAAATCTTGTCTTTTTTTGAAAAAATTTTCATCCAAATTTTCTGGTCAAATAGGTAATCAAACATTTTTTACAAAATGCCAACTTTTTTATTTGAATTAAAAAAGTTGAATAATTATTCTATGTAAATTTTTTTCTCGATAAATTTTTCAAAAAGTTGCCCTTCATTTTTTAAAATATGTTAGAAAATAGCATTTCTTTGATTTACTACTTTTTTAATGAACGATTAGGCCTATGCAATTTTTCGAGATGCGAAGTCATTTTAAATATTTACGAAATTTCTTATATTAGATATATCGCCTAGTCTATTCGTATACTCGTCTTTGTGTGTACCTACATCGAAGTCAATTTTATGAGCCATTTCACTCGTCCATAGCTGGATTCACATGGCAGAAAAACCAGTGTTCCAGTGTATGAAAAATAATGTGCATAATTTACAGATTATCTTTAATGTGTCTAATTAAATCATCCTATATGCAAGGCTTGAATGCTGATTCAATTGCGTCACGAAAGCAGAAAATTTTTGACGACTTCAATGTCCCTTTCATAGATGTAAGTACGAGGTACTTATTTCTTTGGTTTGAGTAACCTACATAAAGCTAAAAATCTTATGCTTATTAAAAAGTAAATGTTTACGTAGGTACACTACACATACTAATGTGTCATTTATGGTAAAATTTTAATGTTTCCACGACGTTTGATAATAATCCAAATAAGAGTAAAATTTTCAAAAATCACAGACTCAGAACTCAGGCCTTTTATGTAGGTATAAAATAGGAGGTTTTAGTCTAATTCACATTCATTTGATATGCAAATGCAAATTATACGAGACGATGTTGTTTATAAAAAATGGTGATTTTCAATTAAATCTACTGTTGAATTCATTTAACTGATAAAAAAGTCAACTATTATGAATAATTTTAATGGATCTAGGTGCGACTTGATATATCATACTGATGCCTTTATTCATAAATACCTAGCTCAGCTGTTTAGCATTCGTGCAAATATTACAAATAGGCGAATGAAGATACTCTTATTTTTTAATTAAATACTGGTTTTAAAGTCTTTTGAAAATTATAAATGGAGCACTGGGTTTCGTAAAAAAAAAAAATAATTAATTTGTATTTCTTCAATTGGCAGGTATTTCGTTTCGGTTTCTTGTATAGGCATTTTTATTTAGTCCAGTTTGATAAAAATTCAATGAATTTTCATGAGACACGAATATTAAAAAAAAAAATATTTTGAACCAATTTTTATTAAAACATATTACTTAGTAATGTGTGAGCAAATCTTACTCCAGCATATCGTTGAAATTTATTCTAACGTTATGTACACTTCATGTAGCTTATCTCTGGCTGCGTAGGTATTCTCATATATCACGCAATCCACATAATCGAAGCCCAAGATCGCCACATATGTTTACAAGATGATACATACTATACAATATAGGTAAAAAAAAAACGGAAAAAAATTAAGCAACGTGGTATTTTCATAGTTTACGAACACGTAAAAAGATAGTTATCTTAGAATCTTCAATCGAGTTGAAATTCAAACAAGGCACCTATTGTAATTTTTTTAATCATCGTACGCTTCGCGTACCTCGAGTATGCCATTAATCAACGCATAAAATTCACACGTTCTTGTATATTTAGCCGGCTTCGGAGCAGTGCAGAAAAAAATTGTCTCAGAATAGCGTACTTTTTTATTGTTTTTCAAGCACTCGGACAAATATTCGATTTGACGTAATTGCATTACATAAATGATGTATCGAAATATGTCGAAATAAACGTTACCGGTACCAATAATATGTACGCTTTCTCCGAGTGTATAGGAATACACACCGTATCTTCTTACCTTTTTTCCAAATGTTTTGTGGTTGGGCAAATTATAGTATGGGAAAAAAGCACCATACGTGTACGTAAATTAGTTCAATGTTGCTCAATATAATAGTATAAAATTTTGAATACAATGTGAGCCATGTAGTGTAATCTCGTCCCACCTGATCCGATACGTTATAGTAATAAAGTAATTAACGATGTTAAAATTATTACGAAAGTGGTTCGGTGGTTAATATATGTAGACAAGATGAAGCCTCGTGTGTAGCTCTAGGGTTGATTTAAAAATTCATTCGGATTGGATTTCGATTATCGAGAGTGTAATTCGATACCTACATCATGATGTGGTTTTTTTCTACCTACTTATTACTTAATGTTGAAAATTATCGCAGATTACGACGCTATGGGTGAAATTTTAAATCGCAATTGTTTTTGGTTTGGTGATCTGATGTGATGTTGTAGCTACCTAATCATGTGAGAGTTGATAAGAAGAAATTTCATGTGTGTGATTATGACGTAAATGTATGGTTTTTTCATATGCATGGATCATTATTTATGCAGTTTTATCGGATTTTGCTCCAAAAGTAGGCAGTAGTGGGAGTTTTATTAGGAAATGAAGGAATTGAGTGAAGGCTCGATCACCAAAAAGTGAATAAACAGGAAATTGTAACATTGTATCATCAATTTGAAAAAGCAGGAACCGATCTAGGAAATTCAACGATGTTTACTGACCTATCTCATTTTAATTCGTTGATCGTGTTATTAAAAAAAATTGCATAAAATTTTTAATTTTCGTGCTGCGAATGAAAAGATGGAGAGGTTGAAAATTTTTTTGATTGAGTTTTTGAGCAGTAGGTTCGAACACCAAATTTTTAATTTTTTTGCATGATTTTTTGCAAAAATAAGTATTCCTTTCTAATTTTTTATTATAAGTATTTTTTTTATTTCAATTCAATTTTTTTCTACTTTTTCCTCAATTTTTTTTAATTGAATAGTTGAATACCTCGTGTATTTTTCTCCAAATTTTTCTATGAAAATTTATTTTTTAGATTTTTTCCAACTTTTTCCTTTGATTTGTTTTTTTGTCAATTTTTTTTATGGATGAAAAAAACATTGTATGCAATTATTTGCCTAAATCAATTTTTTTAACTTTTCCAAAAAATTCATATTTTCATATTTTCTATTTTTTTTATGAGTAGGTAGGTCAACAAATTTGTCCTAATCAATTTTTTTAAAAACTTTTTTCTTCTGATTGTTCAAATCAAATGCCACAAGTATTTTTCTATCTCTATATAATTTTTTTTTTTTGGATTTTCTCTACCTACCATTTTCTTATTTTTTTTTTAAAATTGGTAAAATAACAAATTCCCTTCTGATTAAAACAGAAAATTAGCAATTTTTTTTCCGACTTTTTCCTTCCATTTCAAATCGAATGCCTGAAGAAGGTATTTTTCTTAAAGTTTTTCTATAAAAATTCATTTTTTGGATTTTTCCACCGGATTTCCTCGACTGTTTTTTTGACGAAAATTTTTCTTAGGTATGAATAAAAAAATTGTTCCAATATGATTAAATGTTTTACAAAATTTTTTTCTCGATATGTTTTTTCTTTTTAAATATCTCTGATTCAATGTAACAAGTATTTTACTCAATTTTTTCCTTGGCAAAAATTTTTATTAATTTTTTACAAAATTTTTGCCTTAATATTTCGTTTCAACTGATTTTTAAAATAAAATGCTTCAAGTATTTTTTCTCCTTTTATATTATTACCTATTATTTTTTTTTTTAGAAAAATTTATGTTTTGGATTTTTTTTATAGGTAATTAGGTAGGTATCTCTTTTTTTGTTGATGTTTTCCTCTTAAAAATTTTTCTTATGATTAAAAATTTAATTTTGATCTTTTAATGAAGATTTTTGTCTCAATTTTTTTTTCAACGTTCCCCTCTGATTTTTTAATTCATAAATACCTCGGGCATTTTTCTCTTAATTTTTCTACGTATAAAAATTCATGTTTTGGATTTTTTCTAAAAATTTTCTTTGATTTTTTTTTGAAATTTTTCGTAAGTATGAAAAATTTTTTCCAATTTTTTGTTTTGACTACCTTTTTTTGTTCAACTTTCTTCTTCTGAATATCTCAGATTTTTTATACCTTTTTTCTTCAAATGTTTTTATGATATAAGCAAAAAGAAAGCAAATTTTAAGGAAAAACTACTGAGAAAAAATTTCTGATTGGACTGATTTTGAAAAAAAAATTGATATCTGTGGAATATTCAATTGAAAATTTTAATGAGACGATTTTTAAACATATATAATTATAATACACCAACCTAGGTACTTTTGATTACAAAATGAACAATTTTCTTTTTTTTCCCTTAATGAAGAAATAATTTTGAAAAAAAAAAAAATTGAAATTGATTATTATTCATATAATGTACCTAGTTCCATACATATTTTGAAAGTCAAAATTTAAAGCCGCCATAGGCTTACATATGAAAATATTTAGACCCTTAACATCCCTGCGGCAAAAAGGGCGTTGTTTTATCAAGTTTCATGTAACCATATTTTGTGTCTGAAAAATTCACGAATTCGCCCGAAGAATAAGAATGAGTAAAATAAATAAGTAAACTGTAGCTAGATATTAAAATTTAAAAAAAGAAACCACACCACTCATTGAATGATCCAACATTTGAAAATGGTATGTACTTACCTAATACCCAGTGGAACCATCACGAACCCAAAAGAAAACACTGCTAAAAAAATTGTCTATCTGAGGAACCTTCCAAGGCGTTTTAATCCATTAAAAGATGATAAAATTGACACTTAATTGGCCGGTGGTTACTGGCTAGGTCAACGCAGATGCTTACAATAAAACCGTATCTCACGCTTGTTTCGAATTACAGGGTCAATATTGAAATGCCATCGTGCAATGTACACATACGAGTACGTACCTATGGAAAGTACTCAGATATAGGTTCACGATCTAGTAGTTTTAAGTGATGAACGCACGTGTAGCGCAGTATTTTATTTATACTGTACGTAAAACACAGATCATAATAAAAATACCTACTCGTAAACCAGAGTTTTTTGCCCGAGGGCGTCTTAGGATGTGTTATATGTTCGCATGTTAACCTACCTACACATTAGACCACCGGAATTACAAGCAAAGATCATGTTTATTATGTTTTGGTTTAGGTATAAATGTACTATGTAGTAATACAGAGCACATCAGGTGTCTGTAGGAATTAGGAAGAATGACATTTTTACATTTAAAAAAAAAACACGATAATTTTGAGAAAACTAATTTTGGAAAATCATAAAAAATACAGAAAAATTTTCAATACGTAAATGAAGAATTTCAATCAAATCTCTAGATTTTTTTTACAAAACCTCAGAGAATTTTTCATAATTTAAAAATTATTTTAAGAAACATCGGAAAATTATCTTGTAATTTCAGAAAAATTACAAAATTGTAGTAAAATTTTTCAAATTTCAGCGAAATTTTTACACATTTGAAGAATACTTTTAGATAAGTAAAGTACTTAATTTAGAGAACTATCGAAATTTTTTAAACAAATTTTCCAGTTTAATGCCTTTTTTTTTTTTGAAAGATTTTTCTTATTTTTGAGAAGTTGTAGGTAGGTACTTAATTTTTTACAAATTTGTCAATAAATTTCACAAAACTTCATAAAATTATCATTATCATTAAATTTTCAAAAAAAAAAAAAAAATCCATCGAATTGGTGAAAATCTTTCACCAAATTATCAGAATTTTTTTTATTGAATTTCAGAAAACTGAAAAAGGAAACAGGAAATATTTTTGCTCATTTAAAAAATAATTTTCCGAACAATTCAGAGACTTACCTAGAACAATTTTAATAGAACATGAAAAGAATGAGAGGAAGAAATTGTAAGATTTTGAGACTTTTCATATAAATAAAAAATTATTTTTCTTAAAGTTTTCAAATAATTCATCGAAAAATATCAAAATGTACCTAATGAGATTTTCCCCCCTAAAAAATCAGAGAATTTAAATGAATTCTCAGAATTTTTTTCAGAAAAATTTTCACAAATGACAAATAATTTCAAAAAATTTTTAAAGAGTTATCAAAATTTTTAGAAAAATCATAAAATTATTCGAAAAATTTCAAATGATTTCCAGAGTTTCTCACAAAATTTTATGAAAAATTATCATACCTACATTTAAAAAATAATTCCCAGAGAATTTAGAGAATTAGGTATCAAAAAAATTTTAAATAATCTTTCATCAAACTTCCGAAAATCTCACGAAATTTCAAAAATGTTTTATATGCCTTAAAAAATTCAAATTCTTTTGTAGAATTTTTCACATTTTTCAAAAGCAAAAAAAAAAAAATCGTAAAAAATTATCACGAACTGGAAAAGCATAACATCGTTGGAGAATTTTCATAAAATTTTCGAAAAGTTTTTCAGACATTTTTTTTACAAAATTTTGGAAAATCCTCCCAAAAAAACAGGAAATTTTTCACATATTGGAACATTGACAGTTTGTGGAAAAATCATAAAATTTTTAGTCAATTTTATCATAAAATATTATAGATGAATATGTTTTCCCAAAAAATTAGAGAATTTCAATGATAGTAAAATTTATTTACAATTTCAGAGAGTTTTTTACGAATTTGAAAAATAGCTTCACAAGACTTCGTATAGATTTAACTTGATTTATCACAAAATTTTCATTATTTTTTTGCAAAACTTCAGGAAATGAAAAAAAAAATTATTTCTTTTCTTATTCTTCACAAATTAGAGGATGCGTATACAAGATTACTAATATGAGTTGTTGTTGTTGTTGTTGTTGTTGTTGTTGTTGTTGTTGTTTTACAGTGAGAAACTTGAGGAGAATTTAACAAATAAAAACCTAAAAAATTTCACAAAATCTTAAAAATTTTTTTACAGATCTGCATTTTTTTTTAAATACCTGAAAAAAAATCAGAAAGTTTTTCAATAACAAAGTTTTGAAGAATTTGTACAAAGATTTATTCCTTACGAAGTTACGATTTAAGAATTAATATTTTTAAAATAATTTTTCAGAAAAATGCTACGATTTTTTTTTTTTTTTTTTTTTTTTTTATTAAAAAATCTCTCAATTTTCTGTTTTTTTTTCAATTTTTGGGAGTAGATAATATATATTTTTTTAAATCGTTTTGGTGGCGGAGGAGATTTCTCAATGTTTTCAGAGTGAAAGAATATAAGTACCTATAATGTATTTTTCATTTTTTTGAGAAAAAAATTACAATTTTTTGGAACTAAGCAATTTTTTATTAGGTATCTTTTTTTTTTTTTTTTTTTTTTTTGAAGAAAAAAATTTCCAATTTTTTGAGAGTAATTAACTACCTAAAAGCTAGCAATAGTATTTTTCATTTAATTAATTTTTTTTTTTTTTTTTTTTTTGAAATAAGAATAAGTAATCCTTTTAAACTTTTTAATTGAAGAATATTTTCGATTTAAAAAAAATCTTTTGAGTAATTTTTTTGATTGCTCGAGTTGTTCATTTTTATGAAAAAATTTCTCATTTTTTCAGACTTCAAGTTTGGAGTTTCCTTAGGCACCTAAGAGAATAAGTAGGTATAGTTCCAAGTTAAATAAAAAATGAACTTACGATTGAATAATCCATATACCTACAAATATAATAACTCGAGTCCACACTCGTATGAATTTAATAATGTAGTCTGGTTACTTTTTATGGTATATAGATTTTTATTACATAGAAAGCGAGAATTTGTCCTAAAATCTAGCAAGTCGAGTTGAATGTTTCCTTTTATCGATTACATTTGAACTTAAACTTCACTTTTGTACGGAAATCAATGCCATTATGTGAGAACATTATCGTACAGAAGTAGGCTACTCGCAAGTCGCAATACCTCGATCCTATATACGTAAAATGAGAATAAAATTCATTCGGCATGTTCTTACGTCGCATTACCCACGAGATACTACTTTAATGATATAATTTATCGAATACCTATAAATTACGCGATATGTTTTTCTAACACTTTAGCTAATATTTTAATTTATTCGTAAACGAAGGAATTGAACTATTTTTGGTATAACATTGCCATATACTACTATACTCGTATACGTATAGTGAAAGTTTTAATATAGGTTTTTAATCTTCATAGTGGTAGAATGCGAGCACTAATCAAACGTATTATACATACGATTTCATTATTTAATTTGTATGGTATAATTAAGAGCACGAGGAGTCACCATAAATAAAACCAAAATGGTAATTGAATCATGGTATGCGGTATTATATATATAGAGCAGATATTATGCATTTACCTAGGTATTGTTAATTGTTCGCTTTTACCTAGTTGAATTCTTCGCATTATGATAATAAATCACAGCACCGGTATTATTAAGTACCAATGTACGTACCTCTAACCTACGTATTTGTATTTTATAATGTGCGAATTCTGCGGTGCGGTATCTTAGGTTCATATTTTATTCGAATGCTCTATACGCGAACTCTCGCTATTTCAAAACCCCATATAAACGCTTAGCGACTTATGAAAATACGAGATCACGCGATTGCTACACATCTCCGAAGCGATACGAATTCTCAAACTCCAATCACGCAGTTTTAGAAATCAACTTGGCAAGTCCAAGTTATGTAGAAAGTCATCCGAGCAGATTTTAAAGGGAAAAATAAATCCGATCGTTTTTATATTAAACAATTACACGCTTTTAAAACACCCGATAAAAAAAAAGCGATTAATATTCGTCACCGGTGGTGCTCTTCGAGAACCATACCATTGGTAAAATCATTCGCTGGGCGAATGCGAAATGAAGTCCAGGTCTCATTACGAATTCGTAAAGAGCAGTTTTCACGCTACCGCTGCAGGTATTTATCATTTTAACGACAATGTTGTCCCATGTCCAACCAGGTGCGTAATGTCACAGCCGAGTCGCAGCTGGTCACATAGGAAATTATATATTTTTTTCAGTGACCTTTTTTTTGTTGTTTCATAGAGGTAGAGTCTTAATAGATTTATTAGGTAGCTACATAGAGCTACATAGGCTCAGGCTTCTTGTATACTATAAATCTTTGTAATACGAGTTATATATATTACGTAAATATCTCTATACCTATGTCAAATTGTCAATTGAATTATTTTTTATCGACGCAGAGATGCTGTGTGGTTGATTGAGATAAGTAAAGAGATATTTCACGGTATATCAAAATCTTTCTATAGAGATGATGTCCGAGTAATTGATCGTGGATTAATGATATAATCGATCGACGTATGTGGTCTGGTAATTATTAAATGAAATTGAGATTTATTTGCCCGTATAAACGTACTAGGTACTCTGCTCGTTTGTTCGAATACAGTCTTACGAGTACGATTTCGTTTCGCGAAATAATGAGACGTATTTGTATCATGAGTCGTTGAAATATCTCTCGAATTAAGTTTGATTCGCAAAATCACTTGTCGCATAGATGGGTATTTTTTCTCTCTCTCTTTTTTGTCTATACGTAGCACTGGTCGTGAATTTTGAACGGAATGTAATTTGGTAATGGTATCGTCGAAGCGTGTGGTATTTTAGTTTTTCGGGAAATAAATTGGTCCCCGAGTTGGGTTTCATTCGTCTAATAATGTCTGTGGAAAAGTTTGCTGAGAAAATGTGTGAGAAATATTCTAAAGTAGAACAGAGCCTGATTAAAAATATAAAAATTGACGCATTATTCGATCAAAACTTAAACTTTTTGAACGAGATTTTTTAAAACAAAAACAGTCTAATTTAATAAAATTTACAAAGAAAAAACAAAATTGATAACATTTTTTCATGTACAAAATTTTTGAAAATTGGATTTTTTTGAATAGAAATTTCAACAAAAAAAATGTTATCAAAGCGTTAAAAAAAATCGTGAATTTTCATCAAAACTGAAAAAAATTAAATGAAAATGAACAAAATTCTTAAAAATTGAATTTACCTATATCAAAATTCACTTTCAAAAATAATTATTTTAACAGAATTCGTAAAAAACTTTAGGTAGGTATTTCGAATAAAATTTAAAAAATTGTCTAATTTAATAAAATTTAAAAAAATCAAAATTTAAAATACTTTTAAAATTGGGCTTTTATCAAAATTGAAAAAAGTGCTACTATCAAAACAGTAGAAAATTTCTTTTAGAGATTACTGAGATTAGATTTTTAAAAATCGGTCTTTATCAAGACTAAAAAAAATTAACAAAATTCTTATCAACATTTCAAAACGAAATTGTTTCTACAAAAAATTCAAGAAAAATCAGTTTTAAAAAAATTTGAGAAGAAAATAAATGTTGTAAGTACAAAAAATTTATTTAAAAAAAGTCTATTTCAAACAAAGTTTTGAATTTGTTTCTCAAACAAAAATTAAAATTTGATTTAAAAATAAAATTATAAGTATTGAAAAAATTAGAAGAAAAATCGTTTTAGAAAAATTTGAAAAAAAAAATCGTTTTAGACAAAGTTTGAGGAAATTAGTTCATAACAAAACTTTAAACAAATGTATTTTGTAAAGGAAGCAAATGCTTCATATTACAATAAAGAGTTATTCAAACGAATCTTAGAAAATATTTTTATGAATAAATTTCAGAAAATTTGTTATTAACGAAATCTATTTACTGATTTTTTTTTTTTTTACAAAATTAAAAAGAAAAAAAAATGCCAACAATTTAAAATCTGACCATTATGAAACAAAAATTTGAAAAATGATTCTTAGTTATAAAAATTTAAGAAAATTTGTTTTTCCAAAACAAAAGAAAAGTTGTAAGGTAGTTGCACCAGTGGTGGACCCTTATAGTGGAAGTGTCTTATAAAAAACATTCTGGTTTAAAAACTAATAACGTTGGCGAAATGGTGAATATACCAAACGATTCCTTGTGTATTCTACTACAAAATGCGCTATAATTTTTTAATTTTACTTCATTTCTTTGAAAATTACGACCATTTTAAGTGAAAAAATAGAAAAGTCCAGTAGTTGGTCAAGATAATCTAGTAGTTGACCACCCAGTAGTTGGTCACGCGCTAGTAGTTGATCACCCAGTAGTTGGTCAATAAGATTATGACAACGGCTCTCAACCATTTAATTTTTAAAAAAATCAATAAGTATTCGGTAAAATTGTCACTCATTAGCCATGAGAAAGAGAAACTATCATTTTTCGTAAATATTTACCAATTTTTTGCATGATCAACCACTAGAACTTTACAAAAATTTCGTAAGTCTAGTACTTGATCAAAATGATCAACTACTGGCTAAACACCATTTTTTCCTTCCAGTAGATAGTCACCGCCATATTTGATAGAATTTTGGCAATATTTTTTATTTTAATGAAGAAATGGAATCTCCAAACTCTTCTGATTCAGGTCCAAATGGTTATATTTCAAGTTTTATTAATCTTAATAGTGTAAAATTCATATTTCGACAACACTTCGGCTTAACAAAAATCTTTAGAATTGGCATCATTTTGAAAATTGTTCTAACAAAAAAATTTCAGACGATCATTATTAATTACTTGAACAGAATTGATTCAAAACTTTTATGTGGTTCTATGCAGAAATGTTCCAGGTTTGCTCTAAAAAAAATTTCTGAAGCTATTTTAAAAATACGCTTAATTATAAACATTTTTCTTCTCAAGTGACCCACCACTGGGTCGTGGCCAACGACTGGTGCAACTACCTTACGTAAACAATATTTATAAAAAAATTAAATACAAACGAAATTTTTGAATAATTTTCTACAAATATTTTTCTTTACAACATTTGAAAATAAATCAAACAAAATTTAGAAAAATTGAATCTATTTAAAAAATCAGTTAAAAATCAAAAAAACTTCATTTGAATAAAACTTTTGAAGAAGAATTTTTTAAACAAAACTTTAAAAAATAATACGTATTCAAATAAACGAAATTTATAAAAAAAAAAAAAATAGGTAAGTATTACATTTTCAGAAAATTTGTTTTCAATAAAATAATCTAAAAAAAAAAGTTTTTTGAATCAAATTTTGATTTGAAATGAATGGAATTTTTATAAGATCAAAAATCATTGAGACGAATTGTTTTTTCTTTTCAAAACGAATTTTTAAAAAAATGATTTTGATAGAAATTTAAGAAAATTTTCTGATGAATTTTAATAATTGTTGTTGTTGTTGTTGTTAATTTTTACGAAATTAAAAAAAAATAAAATTAATGTTTTAATGAAACGAAATTAATTTTTCTAAAAATTCGAGAAAATTTGTTTTACTAGAATGTCAACAAAATTGTATATACTTACTCAAGCGATGTAAAAAAAATATCACAGCATTTTTTTTGCACACTACAAAAAAAATGTTTTCAAACAAAATTTAGAAACATTTTGATTTTGAGTCAAATTTAAAAGATTTAATGGCGAATCGAAATTTAAGAAGAAAAAAACATATCTGTTTACAATTTTAAAAAAAAGTACAAAACGAATTGAAAAGAATTAAAGAAAAAGTGTTTTTAAAACGATATAAGTATTATTAGTACCAAAAAAATTGATTTAAGAAAATTTGTGTCAACAAAACTTGAAAAAAAAAACTGTAATATACAATCGAAATTTAAAAAAATATATTATGAACAAATTTTAATAATTTTTTTTTTCACACTGCTCCTAAATCAAAATGTTTTCAAACAAAATTTGAAAAAATTCAATTTTTGTAAGAATGAAATAAAAAAAAATGAAAACGATTTTTTTTATTTAACAAATTTAAAAAAAATTGGTTTTATTTATTAAAATTCAAGAAAATTTGCTGAAATCTATTTTTTTTTTCATTTTTTTTTTTTTTTTTTGCAGAATCGGAAAATAATTGACCAAAAATTTATGTTTTATTATTTAAAAAAAAATATTTTTCTAAAAAATTCTAAAAAAAATTACCAGAATTGAAAAAAATGTAGGTACCTATGTCATTCCTAAGTAAACGAAATTAAGAAAAAATTCATTATAGGTACTTAATCCAATTATTGGAAATTAAAAAAAAAAAAAAAAAAATGAGAAATATCCTAATTTTATAAAAGAGGATTTTTTCAATTTTTTTCAATTTTTTTTTTTTTTTTTAAGAAAGAAATCTCTTTAATTTTTTGAGAGGAAAAATTTCAATTTTTCTGAAGACTAAAAACTTTTAATTTGTTTTGGAAAAGAGACTGAAAAAAGTATTAAATAAATTTATTTAATTGTTGAGTAAAAAATTTTGTAAACATATTTGAAAAGAGATTTTATTAGATACCTATAGTTTTTTTTTCGATTATTATTTAATTATTTAGTAGATTTTTATAAATGTTGACAGAAAAGATTACCAGTCAATTTTGAAGAAAAAAATTACTCGATTTTTGAGTTGTTTATTCAACTTTGAAAAATCTGAATTGAAAAAAAAAATGTTTTGAAAAAAAACCAATTAAGTAAGTATTTGAATTGAAACAAATTTGATCATAAATAATTTTTTGAAACCAGTCATGGTTATTTCAGAGGTTCTTGATTTATTTTTTTTAAAATTGTGGAATAATTTTCACCATACGTACGTACGTGTCGCCATTTTTCTACGATACTAATTAGCAAACTGTGCACAATTGCAGGCGCAGGCGTTCCAAAAAGAATAGGAAAAAAGATTTCCCACATTTTGAAAAACTTAGGGAAAAAAAGGGAGAAACAGCTTTCTACGAATTTTTATACCTAATCAGTAATCACTTCAGTGAAAGTTGAAAACAAGTCAAAATAGTAGCATTAAATTAATTTTATTGCCACACATTGTACAGCACACTAATAAACGCAGAGACTATAAAAAAAACACTAGACGCTGTTCGTATTACCGGGGAAAAATTTTTATTATCTTAAACTCCTGCAATCCGACATACGTACGAAAGTAAACAAAAAAAAATCACACATTTGCATCTAGTTTTCATTGTGGCGAGATTATAAGGAAACTGACTGGTGTTTTTATATGGTAATAATACATCGTCTAGACATGATTGCTCTCGTTGATTAAATAGATTAAAAAAAAGACGCGAGATGCTGGCAACTGGCAAGTTGTGCACGGAGAAATTGGAAGTCGGTGGCTGGAGGCATCGCGACGATTGATATGTTCATTCTGTGACAGATTAACTTCTCTTTGCAAAGGTTATAGCGCGAATAGCTATTTGAAATTAACGACGTGTGAGATTTTCTCTGTTAGAGAGAAAAAAAATAGCCGAGAAGGCGAGAAGCGAGGTACGAGGGGTAAATACTCGATTGTATCGGACTTGGAGGTAAATTCGTAGTACATGAATACACACTGCGTTGTAAAGGTTTCGAAGATGATGTTTTATTTGTTTGCAGTAATTATGTATGCGAATGGTCAGTAAGTTTCGTACATTAGTTCCAGACAACTACCTATTACGAATTCCGTTTCTGATTCTATTAGCACTGTTTGATATCACAATATGAGATAGTGAAAGTGATTGATTGGTTTGGTATGAATACACGCACTCTACCATAACATCGTCAAATAGCGCAGAGAGAAGTAAAAACCGTATTGTCGAATGCATATGAGAACTTTTCAAATTCACTGCTTTTTTCGTGTGTATAATATGTCAGTTTGGCAGCTAAAAATTTCGACTTTGATATGGTCCCTTGAAGAAGAAGAAAAAAACTCAACTTGTCTTATACACTCCTACTATTGTTATTGACGTTTGAAAAATGAACGTAGGTTTATATCTCGTGTGTTTGGAAAAAGCACTAAAGAAAAATGTCACAAAGTGTGCCTACATTTTTCCAGGCCTTATTTAGTTTTTCTAAAAATGGTAAAAAAAAAATTCCTTCAAATGTTCCTATTAAATCATATACTTTTTACCTTCGAATAAGTATAATATAAAGATTCGATAACGTTTGTATCGTTTTGCATACATAAAGGTATTTTTCAAATTCCAAATACTGATCAAATTTTATATCCGGTGAGATTTTGCTGCTTTTTATTGAAATGCCTGCTCAATTCCGCAGCAGATTTAGGTCACACTAGTGAGCTTTTTATTTAAAACGAGTTTTCCCTCCGCGGTATAACTGAGTTTTTCTCATACAAAGAGTAATAGAAATAGGTATACCTCCAAATAGATGGGTTAAATTCGTATTTATATTTATTTATGGAATATTATGTAGAGGTATTCGTAGGCATAAGGTTTCAATTTAAATCATAAATGTAGTTTTGAATTTCAGAATTAACCTCGAAATGCACGCGGCCAATTTCTGGAGCAGAAAATTATTAGGTAAGTCAATGTTTTTGTTTTGCTTCGTAAAATAAATTAGGCGGAGTTGGAAACGTACGAGTGGAGAAAGAGATGTGTATTTATGAACGGAATTATTGCTACAATGTTTGAGTTTCATACCGCGAGTTCCTTCTTCCGCGCGAAAATGTTTGTTCTGAGGTGGAGAATATTTTTTTTGGGGGGTGGGAGGATAGGATTAGCAATTTGTTAAGAAAAATTGTCCTGGTGGAAACGTCTTCGTTTCTTTTGGAGTTTCGCGAGAGGATTTCTTTTCCAAGAGATTACCTTTTCAAAGAATTATGGATTTTTATTTAGGATTTTTTTGGTGAATAAATTTAAAAAAAAGATATTTCCTAGATTTTTTCTAGAGGATTTTTAGAGGGCCAACTGGGATTTTTTGAATAGGTACCTAAGATTTTTCCTTTGACACAATTCTTTGCCTCAAATAATTTCTTTGGAATGAAGATTTTTTTCTTGAAAAAAGACGAATTTATAACTGTAAAAAATATTGAAAATTTTTCAGAATTTTCTTTTATATACTTATTTTTCTAAAAAAAAAATTAGTATCACTTTTTCAAAGTTTTCTTTTGGAAAATTTAAAAAAATGCATAATAAAACTTTATAAAATTTTCTTCTTGCATTTTACCAATTTTTTAAAGAAATCGAATAACAAAATTTTTCATATTTTTTTTTCTATTTTCTTGAGGAAATTTTCAAAAATAATATTATTTCTTTATTCAATTAGATTTTTTTTTAAAAATACCAAGCCCAACGTTTTCAATAAATTGTGTGAGAAAATTTTTAATTTTTTTTTTTTTTTTTTTTTTTGGAAAAAATGTGTTTATTTTTTCAAGATTTTCTTTCTTTTTTCCAACTTATCAAGTAAATTATTTTTTTTTTGAAACTTTTTCAGAAAAAAAAATTTCTAAGAGAAAATTTTTCAGAATATTTCAGAAAATAATTTTTTTTTAATTTTATTTTCAGAGTATTTTTTGAAAATTTTGTGAGAACATTTTATGGATTTTTTCCTTCATTTTCCTACTTTTTTGAAACCTTAAAAAAATTGTAAGTATAACAAAATTTTTAAGAATTTTTTTTCAATGTTTTCATTAAAATTTTTCGAGTATAGGTATTTAAGAAAATTGTATCTATGTACCTATAGGTATTGGAAAATTTTGAAAAAATCCGTATTGTGTTTCTACTATTTTTTATAGATATTTTTCAACATGTTTTAGAAAGTTTTTTTTTAATTGTATGAGATTTTTTTTTGAAATCTCTTGTTATATTTTTTGTGTTTTTTTCTTCATTTTTTGAATAAAATTGAATGAGAAATTTTTAAAAAATTTCTTTTTATATTTTTTTCAAGGAAAATTTAACAAAAAATTATTAGGTATTTTTTTTATTCAAAGATAGGTATTAGGTCCCGAGCAGCACAATCGACAAATTATCGAAATAAAAAATCGACAGAATATCGAATTCGATAAAGTGTCGCGTTAGTTCCGCATAAATCGTGAAATTATCTTTCGATATATAGATAGATTATCGACGAATTATAGTTAGCAAAAATTTCGAGATTACAGTAAGATATTTTATCGATAATATATCTATTATATCGAAAGATAATTTCACGATTTAGGCGGAACTTTCGCGACACTTTATCGAATTCGATATTCTGTCGATTTTTTATCGATTTTTTATTCCGATTTTTCGTCTTTTACTAGCTTTTTTCTATAATTAAAAATCATTAATTAGCATAATTAATACATTGAACTATGCCTAAACACATTATTCATGTTACGGTAAGAGGATCATTTCAGAAAAAGTAAAAAAAATTATAAAAAATCTGCCACCCGTGGGGCTTGAACCATCTACCTCCTGCATGGTAATCCTCTTCCTTAACCACTATGCCATACCTTATCGTTCAGGAATTAGCAATAAAACGCTTATAATAGGCAGTTTAGTACTTCCAGACGTGTTGGACTTAGAAAAATTTTCACCAATTTGGAAATAATTTCAAATATCGTCACAAAATCGTTGAAAAATCGTTCGACAAATTTCAGATTATTTGTCGATAATGTAGTTTCAAATATCGCCACAAAATCGTTGAAAAATCGAATTCGAGGAATTTCATATTACGTGTCGATAATATAGTTTCAAATATCGTCATAAAATCGTTGACAAATCGAATTCGAGAAATTTCAGATTACGTGTCGATAATAAAGTTTTAAATATCTTCACAAAATCGTTAAAAAATCGAATTCGAGAAATTTCAGATTATTTGTCGATAATATAGTTTCAAATATCGTTACAAAATCGTTAAAAAATCGAAATCGAGAAATTGCATATTATGTGTCGATAATATAGTTTCAAATATCTTTACAAAATCGGTAAAAAATCGGATTCGATAAATTTAATATAATCTGTCGATAATATAGTTTCAAATGTCGTCAAAAAATCGGTAAAATATCGAAGTCGAGAAATTTCATATAATCTGTCGATAATATAGTTTTAAATATCTTTACAAAATCGTTAAAAAATCGAATTCGATAAATTTAATATTCTTTGTCGATAATGTAGTTTCAAATATCTGCACAAAATCGGAATCGATAAATTTAATATTCTTTGTCGATAGTATCGTTGACGAATATCGTCATAAAATCTTAATAATATCGAATTCGATAGTTTTTAGATTTTTTGCCTATGAAGTTGTACCGATAAATCTTTATAATATCGTGAGAACATCTATAGATTTTCAAACGATTTTTTATCGATACGTTACATCTTTCGATATTATCGATCGAGTGTGCCGCTCGGGGTACCATTCAAAAAAAAATTATACCCAGCCTAACTAGAAAATTTTACGAAATTTTTTCTTATTTTTTCAAAGATTTTTTTTCAACATTCAATGCATTTTTTTTTTTAATTTTACGAGCAAATTTTTTGAAACGTCTTCTGTTTTTTCTTCAAATATATTTTTTCAGATACATACAGGTGTTTTCAAAAAATTGTATGAGAAAATTTTTACTTTTTTCTTTTTTTTGAAAAAAATTGTTATTTTTTAAATTTATTATTTTATTAATTTTTAAAAAAAATATTTTTCCCCAGGAAAGTCGTGTTTTAATTTTTTTTTAATTTCTAGGATTTTCCAGTTTTCCCAACTTCATTAAATTATTTTTTTTCAAAACTTTTTTATGAAAATAAACTTTCTAGTTACCTACGAGAAAATTTTTCAGAATTTTTTAAGAAAATAATTTTTTTTTGAAATGTTATTTCAGAGGAAAAAAAATTGTGTGAGAAAATTTTTAAAAATAGATTTTTTCAAATAATTTTTTATTTTTTTTAGAAAGAAGATCTTTAATTAAAAATATATAATTAATCAAGTACAAAGTAGGTACATAAATCTATAATGTAAATTAGAAAATTTCATAGTATTTTCTTCCTATTTTTTCCTTTTGGAATTGTGTTGGTTTTGAAAAGAAAAAATGGAATTTTCATATAAAAATTTTTTAAAATGATTTTTTACTTGAAGATCTTTATATTTTAGAATTTTTAAAAGAAAATTATTTTTTTTTAATTTTCTTATAGAGATTTTTTTTCTTACGATGAGAAATAAATTTATTTAAAATTCATTTTCTTTGATTTTTTTTTGTGTAGGTACCTATAAGTAATTTTTTTTAATTCAATTTTTTGACTCAATTTTTTCTTCAAATAATAAGGTACCTATATTTAGTTGTAATTTGTCTAGATGAACTTTTTTACGTCAAACTTATTTATTCAGATTTTTTTAAAAATAGGTAATCGTTTTAACCATACCTATCAATAAAAATATTTTCATTTCTTCAAAAAAAAAAAAACTAGAATTTTAGTTTTTAAGTTATAATTTTTTTTGAGCAAATAGGTGATTTTTTTAGATTTTTTAAAATTAAATTTTTTTTTTTTTGACTGAAAGCATTTTTTAAATACATTTCTTTGACAAATTTTTTATATAGGGTGGTCCAAAAATAATTTCTCCTCTTTCCTGTGAAGTTTATGAGTAAAAATAGTCATTGCGTGTACTCGGTATACTTTTTTTTTTCTTCTTTTAATGGTAACAAAAATTTTAATAAAAAAATAAAAATGATGAAAAAAAGACCACATTTGAGGCATGATATTATTCGCGTAGCACTCTTTTCCACAAAACTGAAAATTTAAATTTAAATTTGAATAATCTCGCTCTATCGACTTTCTCGAACCAAAAATAAAATTTTATATTTTACCCTGATTAATATTTAAAATAGATATAACCGCCACGATTGAAGAATTTGCAAAAACTCGCATAAAAACACTTTTACATTTCGTACGGATGGATTTAAAACTTTGACTTTTTCAGCATGCTGAAATTTAACATTAAAAAAAAAGAGAAAATTCATCTCCATAGATTATTTTGGAAATATAGTATATACGAAACCTTGACAAGTTTTTTTCCCTCTGTAATTTGAAGGAAAAAGCCTTTTCGGTAATAAATTATGCGGTAACTTGAAAGGTGCCTACATTTCTCTTAATACCCAAGATTTGTTTTGTACGAAAAACATTGAAACTGTAGGACGTAGTAGACACTTAGACAGGGTACAGGGTACAGGGTAGAGTCACCCACGCACGAAGCATACCTACTATACTAAAGGAAAACTTGAACGTTTTACACTTCATAAACAATAACGATGTAAACTTTTCATCTAGAAACTTTGGCTCATTTTGAAATTACCGAGCCAACAACGTGAGAAATGAAACAACTGACATGAATATGATAAAATTTAACCCCAATTTTTTAGGTAATTCGAATTACACATTCGAAATAGGGAGAAAAATTGAAATATGTAATTGGAAGACGTTTTAACGTAAATAGGAGACTTAATATGAAGTAATTGAAACATCACTGTAGTAAAATAATACGTTATCATGGTACCTATGAACGTTTTACTTTACGTACTAATGAATATAAAATAATGTAAAAAAAGAACACAAACAAGTTACCGACGAGGTAATTGCACTGGTAGGCTCTATTATTGTCATTGACAATGAACGTTTTTCAAAGAATCTCACGAGGAAGGAGTATATCGTTTACTGTTAGCATATAAATTCATAAACGGTCGGCTCGGAGGCTGGTTATTTGCCAAAAGCGAACTCTCATCACATCACTCATTATCTAATTTGAAATGACGATAGAGGGGGCATGAAAGATGATGTTTTCCGTTCGATTTAAATATTATGATACCGTTTACGCGGTTATATTGTTTATAACGGCATCCATTGTTTGAGATAGTTTATTTTTTCATTCTTTTACTTTTTTGAAGGAAAAATATCACAGACGTATGTGCCTCATTAACCGTACTCATCTTCACAATTGTTGGCGGCGCGCTGCGTCGTATTCGGCAACAGTACATACATCGCACTTGAAAGAAAGTTACTTTTTACCATACGTTCGATCGACTGTCTACACACTACACACCAAATTGACGTTTAATTTCTTTCAAGTTACTTAATCCGTGACTAAACTGTAATGTTGTATCTTGCCACACGATCGGATGAATGAAAAAAATAAAATAAAAAAACTTCATGTCAGCTAAAGGCTACGTTGATAGCTAATTCATGATCGTACCGGTAATAAACTTTGTTCTGACTTATATAAGTATTTAGTAAACGCATTTTTTCACTAATTAATCGGCTTATAATCGACTAAAATCATCAAAAGCCTCGTTAATGTACCCGCAACTTTATTCCCATCTTTCATCGCATCGTCTTGGACTTGGTCTTTTTTATGGACATAGAACAGATGCGATACGTGAAAATCTTATACGATCTCGAAAACATGACGAGGAAATGCATCGATCGCTTGTACGAGAAAATAACGAAAATCGAGTAATTATTCGCGTTCGTGGGTATTAGAGACTTGGACACGAAAGCCAAAAGGCATCGAGGTTTTTAAAAGTCGTGTGAAATTGAAGTATGTAATGTACGTATCAGTGGTGTTATATAAGGGTAAGGTTACATTTTGTACTGAGGGGGCAAAAATCGAATATGTATGTAGAATTTGTAGATAGGTATGTCTTCATCGAGTTGTTTGTTGCACTGAAAGTAGGTATATACGAAGAGAGTGGTTGGAAAACAGCGATAGAAATTTTTTCAAGAGCACTTCTAGAGTCTTCAAATACTTCTACTATTAAGATTAATGAGGATAAGCTTGAAATTTCAACAGGTCTCGAGCAAGGAAGGCTTCCAAGAAAAATAAATTTTTTAGAAAATTTTATTTTAAATCCTCTTACACAAAAAAATTATTATACCTACCACTTAGTGTAGGTAAACATTTTCTTCTTAGGAAAAAAACAGCAAAAAAAGCAATTAAAACTAAATTAACTTTAAAAAAGTTCTTTCAAAAATATTCTTTCAACGAAAAAAAAAAATCGAAAAAAATTGTAATTTGGGGAAAAATTTAAAAGAAATGCCCAAAAGTGTTTAGGTAGTCAAAAAAAAATCCATCTGGAAGAAAATACCATTTGAAAAGTCCACTTCAAAAAACAAAAAAAGTTCTCGATAGAAATTTGTATTTTCAGGAAAAATACAACAGCTATAAAATTATCTTTGCTAAAAATAATTATTCTTAAAAAAACGAGACCTGGAAAAAAATCAAATCTGCATTACATACCTACTATGTGTGTCAATTTTTTCATTAAAATTTGTGTTACGTACGTATGGGTACAAATATTTTTTAAAAAATAATAAAGAAATACAAATCAGGGAAGAAATTATTCTCCAGGCACCGTTTGGTACATTAATACATGAAAAAAGTGTCAAAAAATTGTATCTAAAAATTTTTTCGTTCAAAAACAATTGAAAAAAATCCCCATATATATATATTTTTTTTTTTTGAAGAAATAATATTTTTAGGTATTGGAATGATTTAGAAAAGAATTCATAAAAAATTGGAATTTAAAGAAATTTTCTTACATCGTTGGTGAAAATGTCTTCAAAAAATTCAGTAGGTATAAGAAAATTGAAAAAAGTCTTTTTAAAAAAGTCACAATTTAGAGAAAGAATAAAAAAAGCAATGAAATTTCGGCTGCAGTTTTTCAAAAAGATCCTCAATAAAAAAATTATGAATTTTTTCCCTATAATAGGAATCTAATGTAAAAAATAAAGAAAGAAAAAATATGAAATTCTAAAAAATTTTCTCATGAGTTTTCAAAAAAAGAGTCCTCCAAAAGAAAATTATTTTGAAAAAAATTCTTTTAAAAAAAAGTAAGTAAAAATGAATTTTCTGATGAAATTTTTAAAAATATAACGAAAAATATTATTCTAAAAATCTCAAAAAAAAAATAAATGAATAAAAGAAAATAGAGAAAGAAATTCTAAAAAAAGTTCTCATGCCATTTTTTGAAAATCCTCTGAAAAAAAAATGAAAGAATAGACATAAAAAAATAAATAAAAATAGAACAAGAAGTTTCAAAAGAATTTCTCGTGCAATTAAAAAAAATTACTACCTACACCGAAATAAGATTAGGAAAAAAATGGAAAACCCAGGGTAAAAAGTGTATAGAATTTAATAATAGATTAGTAAATATACTTACTCAATAGTTTTTCTAAATATCAAATGTAGGAAAATATAAGGAAAAAATTCTATAAATTTTCATATAACTTTTTTATAGAATCCTTTAAGAGAAAATTTCAAAAATGATTTTCTACAATAAAATCTCAATTTTTTTTACCACGCTTTTATTAGCTTGGTATGTATGTATGATGTATGTATGTCTCATGGAACCAAAAGTATGTTTTCAACCAATCCTCTCTCATTTAATATTTTACTGGAATTGAAAGAACATAGTGCTCACGTTAGGGGTTTTCGAGGTCGCTGAATTCGATTTTCGAACTCAAATTTACCCCCGACCCCAAATTGAGCCCCTATGACGGGGTTCAATTTTGAAAATTTCAGATAATCACAACATTGGTATCGAAATGTAGGTTTTCGAGGTCGCTGAATTCGATTTTCGAACTCAAATTTACCCCGACCCCAAATTGAACCCCTATGAGGGGGTTCAATTTTGAAAATTTCAGAAAATCACAACATTGGTATCAAAATGTAGGTTATCGAGGTCGCTAAATTCGATTTTCGAACTCAAATTTACCCCCGACCCCAAATTGAGCCCCTATGACGGGGTTCAATTTTGAAAATTTCAGAAAATCACAACATTGGTATCGAAATGTAGGTTTTCGAGGTCGCTGAATTCGATTTTCGAACTCAAATTTACCCTTGACCCCAAATTGAGCCCCTATGAGGGGGTTCCATTTTGAAAATTTCAAAATTCACAACATTGATATCAAAATGTTGGTTTTCGAGGTAGCTGAATTCGATTTTCGAACTCAAATTTACCCCGACCCCAAATTGAGCCCCTATGAGGGGGTTCAGTTTTGAAAATTTCAGAAAATCACAACATTGGTATCGAAATGTAGGTTTTCGAGGCCGCTGAATTCGATTTTCGGACTTAAATTTACCCTTGACCCCAAATTGAGCCCCTATGAGGGGGTTCCATTTTGAAAATTTCAAAACTATGAAATTAAAATATTTTCAACGACAAAAAGAGTTAAATAAAATGTAAAAAAAATTTAAAAAACCACGCTTTTATTTAAAGTTGGTCACTTTGTAAAATGTTATTCATAGAGAAAGAGTAATGCCTTAAAAAACAAAAAATAAAATTTACTTGAATACAAAAATGTGTCATGAAAATTTTTTTTTCAAAAATTTTAATGATGAAAAGCGTGGTGGGGTGTGCGAGGAGCAAACGAATACCTTTTCGATTAACGCCCCACCACGATTTTCATCATTAAAATTTTTGAAAAAAAAATTTTCATGACACATTTTTGTATTCAAGTAAATTTTATTTTTTGTTTTTTAAGGCATTACTCTTTCTCTATGAATAACATTTTACAAAGTGACCAACTTTAAATAAAAGCGTGGTTTTTTAAATTTTTTTTACATTTTATTTATTAAAAAAAATATTATATACCTACTTAAGTAGTTTCTCTCAAAAATACTAGGTATCTAACTATAGGAAGAATTTTTTTTAAATCCTCCACAAGAAAATTTTTTTGAATTGTTTTTCTATAAAAAAAAAGTGCCAAAAATACTCGAATTTCAAGAAAATTTCTTTTTATAGGAAAAAAAAATAGTATTCAGTCGCAAACTGATTAGCTATCAATGATAGAAGCATGAAAGCTGGTATGATGAATTTTGAGGTTAAAAAAAATTAAAGAATGCTGGGAGCCCTTTTCAATGCCTCTTAGGGGCATAAGGAAGAATTTTTGAGGCAACAGTGGGACGTGGAAATAAGTGTGAACAATTTCGACGTTTTGAGGGTCGATTATAATATTTCGACTTCCCAGAACTCGAATAAGTAGATATAATATAGGTATATTTTTACAATAAAAATATCCATTGAATTCGTACTTACTCAGGCAGTTTTAAAATAATATGAAAAAAAATCTTTTCTGTTTTACAGAATTTAGGATTCATTAACTTTTTCGTCAATATTATCATTATTTTTTTGTCAGATTTTTTGAACAAAACTATTCATTATTGGTAATTTTCTTCTAATGATTTAGGCATAATTGACATTAAAATCGAAGTTGAATCATTTATATGAGCTATATGCTGTTCTTAGTTTTGATAAAGAATCAGATTTGTTGGAGTTATTCGCCTCTGTTTACGTTTTCCTTCCCTATTATTATCCCTAAGATATCCGAAATAATTTCAGTTGCATAATACTTACTTCTTAGTTCAAATACAAATACAAATTAAAAACTCAATCAATAAGAATTAAAAATAAATAAAAATGTCAAGCTTACATTTCTCCGAAAATTTTTGACCAATTAAAATTATTTTAGTGGTTACGTAATTTACAACATTGTGATCAGAATACGTATATAAGACTTTGGGTTATATAATCTGCGGTAAAAAAAAGAAAAGAAAAAAAGATGAGTCGTAAACTTGATAACAGATCTTAATTTCTTCTTTTAAAACACAATGATAATAATCTACGTACAAAAATATTTGAATCATTGAGTTAAAAACTTTTTAAAGTTTTTTTTCTTCTCAATTTTGATTTGATGATTTAAATTGAACGAAAAATGGTATTTTTATTGATGTATAATTTAATTATGAAAATTGAATAAATTGTTATTTAAAAAAATAATATCTAGGTATAGTTTTTTAACCTGAATTTTTCAACTTCTTTATTTTATTTTATTTTATTTTTTTTGCTTATTTATTTATTTATTTTTTTTGGTTTTAAAAATATTGAATATAATTTGAAAAAAATGGAGATTAGCTTCTTCAAAATTAAAGAATATATAGATGAAAATCAATCCGTTTTAGAATTTGTGAAAATCACGAGAAAAAAAACTCAATTCGTTCCTAATAGGTATATTTTTTGAGACCCAGTCCTATCGAAATTGAACGTCTATGAAAACTTCTCGAGTTAAAAAATTTCTTTGTCTTATTTTTCTGATTTATTTTTTGATGCCCTACTACGTACTTTGTATTTGTTCTTCGACAGTATTCTGTTCTGAATTCCAATACTTAATTTAATTTCTCCGCTTATGTATAACATGTAATATTTAAATAGACGTTCGATTGTCGGTGACACGTTGAAAAGTGGAAATCTACGACGAGGAAATCGTCGAACTTGCCCTGACATACGTTACAGGTTTGCTTTTAATTACACGTATTCAACTTTTCACATTGTAATAGTCGGTTTTATAAAAAACGAATCGTACGTACAACACAATCGCATTAAATGATACACGCGACGTGCGTCTTTCGATTTACATAAATTTAATCTCGCGACGTTAAATTAATTCTCGAATCGGAAGTAAATATTTTTAAAAGATCTCGTTCGCTTATATAAGTCGTCCTTTTAAAGGTAGTCTCGCCTATACCCACATCTCACTTCTTGGCCCGAGCAAAACGCTCATAAACGAATTATATAGCGTCATTAAATCGATAATTACCGCGAACAATTTTACTGTGTATACTTTACAAGAATCAAGATGACAGTTAAAGATTACAATTGGTCTGTAAATATGTAAATTTTTATCTAATACTGTTATCGTTCGAGTTAACACCCACCGAGCTCATCCGCATTTTAAAAGCCGCGTACAATAAAGTTGAAAGTAATTTATCCTTTTCATAGGTCTCTTCTTGGTACATTTAGGTTTTACATTTCCGCCTGAAAAATTTGCATTCTATTGTGGTTGAAAAGTTCGTGATGTAACTTGATCCATATTTGTCATGAAAGTTTCAGTTTCGCACTTCTTTCGGACATGATAGATAGGTTCGACTCGAGATGGTGTTTCCTCCTCTCTGTGTGTAAAATCATTTATCAAGTTGCCTTCTTTTGTGTACAAGTTCGCCGATAATTTAATACACGTGACTAATAAACTCGCCAATGTAAATAGAAAAAAAAACACATACTCGAGCTATGTCGAGGTATGTGTTAGAAAAGAGAATTGTATTGCTAGACTTACTCCAAAGGCTGCTTTTCGAAATATTACTCGGTAGCTTTCTCTCGTTGGCCATAGAGTTATAAAATATTTTATTGTTTTATCAGATTAATATCGAGTTAAAAATTAAATTAAACGATTCAAACGTAATAGCATTACGATGTTAGAAGTGTATTTACATATTACAAACTCGTACATTCTTTTATAATGTGCCCTGCCTATATATGCCGGTGCGGTCAACTTCAGCATCGATTAACCGCTCTGTGGCGCTCGCCGAGCACCGTTTACCAAACATTGTGATAAATTGATCTCTCGTTAGATAATAGATGGCCTATTTGATAAAAAATTGAACTCCCTGGGCTCCTGGTATTTATCTCAAAACATATTAACCCAATAAAATAAGACCAAAAAAATGAAGCAACCTGCAATTTGGACTACATGATTTTTTTTTGTTGTAAAATGTTCCTTTCGAGGTCTTGATTAACCAAAAAAAACGCTCCGAACCTCACCTCTCGAGAATGTCCGTCAAATGTGGACCTAAAGTGACCCTCTCGTCGTTTTTCGCTTATAACTCTTCAAATATGCGTTTAAACGAAAAAATTATCATTACTAAAATTAAAGTAGATGAAATTTGCAAAAAAGATTATATTCATTTTTTCAAGAAAGTGAACGGGTGGCTCAAAAACGCGCATCAAAATATACAGGAAAAAAAATAAAGATTCCCCCCCCCCCCCCATTTCCACGAATAACACACAATTTTGGAACGAGTCTATTATATTCGAATGAGGGCATACCATAGAGTTCAAAAAAGCCCCCACCCTTCCTCCCGCCCCAAATGCATCCAAAATGTGGATACGCGAGAATCCCCTATTTTTAAAATCGTCAATAACTCTTCAGCGATGCTCTAAACCAAAAAAAAAAGTTCAAATAAATGTTGAAGTACGTGAAATTTCCTACAAAATCTTTAATTCTTTCAAAAAGTGAACAGGTGGTGCAAAAACAAGGGTCAAAATGTACAGGGTAAAAAAAAATTGAGAATTATTTTATTTTTCATGAGTAAGATACAATATCTCCATTGATTTGTAGAAAGAAATGAATGGAGCAGTCTTGTAGGAAATTCCACGCACTTCAACATTTGTTTGAACCTTTTTTTGAATTAGGGCACGGCTGAAGCGTTACTGGTGATTGCAAAAAAAAAAAGGGGTTACCACGTATCCACATTTCAGACACTTCGGGAAAAGAAAAGGCGGAGGCTTTTTTAGAGTCTATGGAGTATCCTCATTCTCGGTGAGTTTTATTTGCGCCAACTTTTTTTTCAGACATTGCTAGGTAGTAGGTACACCCGCCCCCAAAGATTGAAAACTTAATTTTTCCGACATTTTAAACAATACTTAGAATTTTAAAAACAGATGCATTTTCCAAAATATTTCATTTTTTGAGAATTAAAAATAGTCTTAGATTTTTTTGAATAACAAACAACTGCTAATTTCTTGAGAAGAAAAAAATTTCTCATTTTCATAGAACAGTAATGCAATTTTTTGTCCCTTTTTCTTCGCATTTTTTGCTAATTTTTTTCAGGAAATCTTTTTTTTGAGAAGAATTTTGATTTTGTTGCCTCCATTTGTTTGAAAAAATCAAACTTTTTGAATTTTCTCATTTTCATAGAAAAGTAATACATTATTTTTTGTCCCTTTTTCTTCGCATTTTTTGTTGATTTTTTTTTTTTTTTTTTTTTTTTTGAGAAGAAATCTTGATTTTTTTGCCTCTATATTATTTGTTTGAAAAAAATCAAACTTTTTGGATTTTTGAAGAAGTCAATCTCTCTATTTTGTAGAATTAATAATCTTTCTCTTATTATTTTTAGAGTCATGCTACAAAATCTTGCTATAGTGCACGCGTTTTTGCGCCACCCGTTCACTTTTTTGAAAAAATGAATATACCCTTTTTTATTGAAAATTTTATCTACTTTAATTTTAGTAATAACTATTTTTTCGTTTAAACGCATATTTAAAGAGTTATAATTGAAAAACTACGAGAAGGTCACTTGGAGTCCACATTTGGGGAACTTCACGAAGGGTAAGGTTCGGGGGCTTCTTTTTGGGACTTCGGAAGGAATATTTTACTGGAAAAAAATTTTATGTAGCCCAAAATGTAGGGTAATTTTCTTTCCTTATTTCACTAGGCTGTATCCCACGTAAGTTTAAACTAATACCATGCTTATCTTCGCACTCAATTTAAATTCGGACACGAAAATTTTCAATAATCACTGCCCACTGTAGACATACGAAACTACCTGACTTGGAATAAAGACATTTCGCATGCTCGGCAGCATTGGTATGTTATCACGTACACATCAGCAGCCGTTAAATGACATGTTAAATAATAAATAATAATTTTACAATATATGCGTGATATTTGCTATTAATAAAGAAACCATCGAGTTGGAGGGAAGGGCGTGATAGAAAGTTTAATGCGTTGTTCGACGCGATAAATCAGAAACGTGATGTAAACATTGAAAACTTCACATTGCGACAAATAAGAAGTGTACGTATGTACGATGCCATTGATATCGATATGCCAGAAAGAAGTACGTTTTTCTGGCCCCCGGCCACCGTATTAATCTAATCGCAGAACATCATTTCCATCCGTGTGCAATGTCACTTTGGAATGCACGTCTGGGTATTGACATATGCGTATCTTTCTCTCACAGTCAGCTATCAGCTGATGCATAGGTACACTTACGTAGTCAGGTAGTCTTTATTATATTAGCTGCCTTTGCCACTGTAATCGTTTTAACAATGCAGTGGAAATTTTTGTCAATAAAATTTCAACCAATAAATGAGCTACTCGTATTATTGTACTCATATGGTTAGGTACTCTTCTCCTAAACACATATTGCATTTCTATATATTACATATTGACAATATGAAAGGTTTTCTTTTGTATGATTTATTACATTTTGATCATTTTTTTGCGGATGAAGTAAATTTTACATTTATTGTAAATAAGCAGAAAAGAAACTCTGGCTAGTCTGGCTTGTATCGGTGATTGATCGCACGAATGGGAATGATAGACTCCCAGAAATTGTTGTAAAAATTATTCCCTATTTGTTCGGAAAATTAATTCTTCGGTTTTCCTTAACATCTGCATCGTAGTTAAACAAGCGCCAGATTTCTGGCGCTGGCGTCTCTATTCAAACGTCAATGCTTAATCTGCGCCAGGAGGAGAAGATGAATCGGTGAAAAATTAATTTCAAGTGTAATAAAAGTCGACCTCAGTTTTTTTGTATGAAAAATTATGCGTATTTTTAAAGTATTTTTGTTCAACAATTTTTTTCTCATTATGAAAAAAATGCTACAAATTTTTTTTCATTTCGAAAAATTTTGTAAAAAAGTTTGGATTTTTTTTTTCTGGAAAAATATCGTCACCTGCCAGATAGAACTAACTAACCAAGTCCATCTGACCTGGTCATTGGAAAGGTACTTAAGCGACACTTTACGTACATTTCCAAGAACCAGGTGAGGTAGACTCGTAGACTTGGTGAGTTTTATCTGACAAATTACAATATCTTGAAAAAATGTCTAAAAATAGATAAAAAAAAAACCAGATAATCGTACTTATTAATAATTTTTTATGGGGAAAATAAAAGAAAAATTGGTGTAAAAATTTTTCAAAAATTTACTTCAAAGAATTTGTCCTGAAAAAGTTCTCTTGAAAAATCCTTTCAACAAATTCTGTCGAAAGAAGTTCTTTTAAGAAAAAAATTTCCTTTGAAGAGTTTTGAAAGAGATGTTCTTGAGAAAAAATCAAAAAATAAACCAAAAAAATTCTTCACAAAAAAGAAAAAAAGTAAAAAAAATTTGCTTGAAAAAATTCTTTTGAATTCTGGAAAAACTCAAGAAGTCCTTAAATAAACCTGTAATTTTTTTTGAAAAAATTGGATCAAAGGGGAAAATTCTTAACTAGGTACCATAAAAAAAATGAAAAATGTAAAAATCTTCAAAATTGTGCATTTTTACAATCATCATTTAAATCTTAAAAGAGTTGTTCTCTTAAAAAATCATCTTGAAAAAGTCCCTTTAAAAAAAAATTCAGAGAAAAAATTGAGTACCTATTCAAAAAAGTTCTTTATGAAAAACCAAAAACTTGGAAAAAAATCCCATAAAACAACTCTTTTGGACTCTCGAAAAATGTCTCTTGAAAAATCATATTATTATTTACTTGAAGATGAAATTATTTTTGAAAAAATGAACGCTCTCTTGAATTGACAAAATTTTTTTCCAAAAAATCTCTTGAATTTTTGTAAGTAACTAAGTAATTTTTTTTTAATGAAAAATTATTTCAACAGAAAAAATATTTTTTTTAATGTCTGGAAATACCTATTAATTTTATTTTTATTTTTTAAATGAATTGATGATTGAAAATTTTGTGAAAATGTGCTAGTTAACTGCCTACTGAAAGAATTAAGGGAAAAATTTAAAACGTACAGGTACAGTCTTAATGTAAAATTTTCCTTCAAAAAATTTTTCCATAAAAATTTTTCTTGAAAGAGATGTTCTCAAAAATCACTTTAAAAAAACATTCTTGAGAAAAAAATTGAATGTTTCTCGTGGAAAACTTCTGAAAAATCCATTCTGAGAGAAAAAAAACGATATTTTAATATAGTTGAAAAAAGTGAAAAAATTATTTCGGAAAAAATCTCTCTTGAAATTTTTTTTAAAGAAGAAAAAAAATGAAATTTTTAACAAAAAAATTTTTTTTGAATACATCTCATTTTTGAATAAATCTCTCAATTTCTACATTTCTAAATAAGAAACTCGATGTCTTAATCAGAAATAGGCCTACTTGTAAATGAAAATAAACATAAACGTGATGAATTACTTGTATAATTTCCTTCTACAGATTATGCTTGGAAAAGTGAAATATCGCTCGTAATTTTCCTCTACAAATCTCTGTAGGTGCCTCCTAATCCATTGTAAGTCAATGTGCATCGCGGAAAAAAGACGTATTATCTATGAGAAAATGCGAAAAGAACAGTAGGAAAAGTATCGCAGCTTGGTTTCTTTCTTATTCTTTCTGACTACGTGGGACATTTATCGATGAAAAATGATATTAGATTAGTGTAAAAGGAAAAAGATAGAACAAGACACGCATACAGATGACCCGTTTTATTTTCACCGAGCCAGAAGATTAAACGTCATTAAAGTAATTATTAAAGGCGCTTTCGCCTATTTACACGTACTAAAAAACAATCGTACAAGCGACTATCATTCACTTTTTTTTTTTGCTAAATCTGATGAACAATCAATTCGTAATATTATTGTTATTTAATTAATGGGTTTTTCACTTTCATATTTACAAAACCGTTGTATAGGTCCTAGGAAATTGACAGAGGGCAGGGTGAGAGGGTGGTTGGTTTTTAGTAGGTATTTGTATCTACTGATCGCAAATAAAGAAATGAGGATAAGATTAATGATAAATATTCAATTGGATTTCCTAAAACTGTCATTTGAATATGCGATGATATGAAAAATCTATAGGTAGATAAACCCATTTCGCTAATAGGATTGTATAATCATAGCAGCAATGATGCTTTTTCTAAATTATACAATTTATTCGCTGATAACGCTTAGGTAATTAAAATACATAATACGATTTTACTACGAGCTTTCAAGTTGCCGCTTCGCGCCGCCTTTTCAATGGACAGTGTTCGAGTAGGCTGGATATAAGATTACAAACTGGATCTCAGATTACACGCCGGTGTAGTAAAGATGTTATCTTTGCATCTGTGTAATCATCAGCAGCGATGAAAGATTAGATAAATGAGAAATGCACTTTGTACGCTTCCGAGGTAGGCTTAAAGTCTACAATGCGACAAGTGTCGCTGATCTTTTTAAGACTGGTTTATTAAAAGCTTATGCACGATCCTCGATGCGATTCCGATAATCCTTTCGAGATTATGATCTAGACCCTGGCACACTCGAGTGGTTACGCCGACGAAACAAGAAACACACGAGTAGATGGGAAATCTCCGTGTCTCAGAAGATATAAGAATGTAATCACATCTATTTATGGGGAAACTACATCGAATACTAAATCAATATCATGCATAAACGCCAACGCGTATGAAAAGCATCGAATATGTTAACCATATTACATAAACTGGAGCACCAAAGCCACAAAAAATGATTACAGAGCACGCCACAACCACAGAAATCGTTCGTGTTCAGCATTGAAACGCGAATTGCGGATGCGAAGAGCCGTTATAATGCAGATAAATACCGTGTAAGAAGTATGTACTATGTATACAACGGCAATTTACCTATAATATTTTCACTTTTTCCAGTGCAATTTTAGCATGTAGACTGGATGCAGCTTTGCTTTTTTGTCCAGCCAGCTCGACGATAAAAGCATTTTTATGTCGGGCTTGAGCCCAGTGAAATAAGGAAATGAAATTGCATTTTGGGTTACATGAAATTTTTTATTTTAAAATGTTGCTTTCGATGTCCTGATCAATCACCAAAAAGGATATGAATCTCGTCATTTGAGAAGTCTCCCAAAATATAGACCGGAAGTTACTTGCTAGTTGTTTTTTGCTCACAGCTTTTGAAATATGCGTTTGAACAGAAAAATGGTCATTACTAAAATTAAAGTAAGTGAAATTTGCTACAAAAAAGATTATATTCATTTTTCTCAAAAAGTGAACGGGAAGCGCAAAAACGGGAGCCAAAATAACGGGGTGAAAAAATGAAGATATTGACCCCCACCCCATCCATTTCTGCTCACAACTTTTGAAATATGCGCTTAAACGGAAAAATGGTCCCGACTAAAATTAAATTACATAAAATTTTCTACAAAAAAGGTTATATTCATTTTTTTCAAAAAGTGAACGGGTGGCGCAAAAACACTCGTTAAAATATACAGGTTGAAAAAACGAAGATATTGGTCCCCCACTGTTTCTGCAAATAACATACAATTTCTAGAGAGGTTGAATATATGCGAGTGAAGACTGAAGACATATCATAGACTCCAAAACTCCCCCCACGAAGTGTTTAAAAAGTGAGCACACGGCACGTGCCAACATATTTTTTTTTAAATTATCAACAACTCTTCAGTTGTGCCCTTACTCAAAAAAAGTTCAAATAAAAGTTAAAGTACCTGCATTGAATTTCTTACAAAATTTCTTTCCATAAGTTAATGGTGACATTTCATACCTTATTCAAGGAAAACGGAGATTTCCTTATTTTTTCCACCCTGTAGATTTTGACGCGTGTTTTTCCGTGACCCGTTCACTTTTTGAAAAAATTTAATATAAACTTTTTTGTAGAAAATTTTATGTACTTTAATTTTAGTCGAGACTAATTTCCTGTTTAAACGCATATTTGAAGAGTTATGAGCAAAACATCACGAGAATGTCACTCTGAGTCCACATTTTGGAGATAATTCCCTAGTGGTGATGTTCGGGGACTTTTTGGTAGTTGATCAGGACACAGAATGACAGAAAAAACAATTTTATAATCAAAAAATTTTATGTAATCCAAAATTATAATCTACTTCATATTTTTGGTCTAATTTCACTGGGCTATTTATCCTAGTGCGGAAGTCTAGCTGGATTCAGAGTTTTAAAAATTAATTACACAAGGACGAAGATAATTATTAATTTTGAGATAGAACGTTGAACCAGAGAGCGGGTTATTTCGAAATAACGCTCATATTAGGAACTGCTGTGGCCATAGGCATCGTGAAAGATTACGTCTTGTCGCATCGGCGGAGGTGCTCCGGTGCGAATGATTTTTTAACGACTCGAGAAATTTAACGGCATTAAGTATAATTATACATTATGGCATATTTGTGTAAACTCGAGGTATCAATAATTTATTACATATTCTGATTTTCCTTCCTCCAATGTACGTATGGAACGTTGTGGCGCGAAAAAGCTTATCGGTGTGATCAATACATTTGGTCTTTGGATTGTACGAGCTGTGAAAGTACATAGGCGCACGAATAACATTAATCCGAGATAAAACTAACGAAGGTTCTTGCAATTTACTTACGCACGTGAATTATTTCAACAAGGGCCGAGTTAAAAGTTACAGACTTCAGTACTATACCATCAGCACCATTAAGGTCATCTACCTATATATGCCATTTCGTGATCCAACAGTCCAACTTTACCAGCTATAAAATTGCGTATCTACATTTTGCTATTCTTGTAGGTATTTCCAATCACGTGTATTTCGATGCAACAAAAATCAGTTGTGGGATTTTTCAAATCTATATAGTTAGTGTGGGATTCTGTGCATCTATCAGTTCTTATAATTTATTTTGAAAAGTTTTATTGGATAGGTACGCTCTGAACCTACAAATATGTTGGTATAAGTACGCATAGGCATTATACCATGCAGATCTTATCTCTCTTTTACCATTTGTTTTGGCCGATTTTTATTACACCATAGTTTCTAATTAATGTATCTTCGACGGCGTAGAAATTTATTCCAGTTCCAGTAGTTGCCATCATTCATCATTGTAACTGAATCAAATTGATCTGGCTGAATTGAGAGATCATTCGCGTAATTTATAGATTATCATAGAAAATTCTACACCAGTCGATCTCTCTCCGGAGCGGGCGAGATTAATCGCTGATGTGTTTTCGACTCGTGTTATTGTAGGTAACCTTTTTTTTTATTATTATTTCTTTACGACGACTCGTGTTTAGGCTTAATATTTTTTTAATTCAATGCGTACGTGCCGATTTCTTCGTGGTGGGTAATGTCTTCTTCAGGAAATAGGTAAGTATTGTTTTTTTGTCGAATTAAGATATTCTATTTTAAGGTAGAAGTAGAAGAAAAGTACTATGGATTTTATAACTCTTGACAAAATATCATTCTGACAGAAGAAGAAAAAAAAAAAATGTGACAAAATAATTATGAATTTTAAAAAAGGTAACTTTGAAAATTGGCAATGCTGACAAGTGACAAATGCTGACTGATAAAATTGTTTCCAAGAGACTATTCTATTCGTTAACAGTGAGATAATCCTAGTAGAATCGGAAGATGAGCTACAATACAAAGAATGGAACATCCTCTGTCTAATGTCACAGAACAGTAAGGGATGAAAATTTCGAGAAGAAGAACATAAAACGACGTCCTTCAAAGGAAACGAACCGAATTAGAAGTAAAATTGCAATTGGAGGGAAAAGAATAGAACAAGCATTCTTGAGATTCACAGGACGAATAAAATAAGGGGAGAAAGGAGAACTAGAGTATGTAACACGCTGGTTCTACCAATGATAACATACGAATGGGAAATGTGGGTCCTTGAGAAAATCGACAAGAAAGCGCGTTTCATATGACATACTGCTGAAGTGACCCTCAAAGACAGGAAAAGATCCAATGATACTAATTTGTCCACACTTGGCACTACTCCAATCATCAAAAAAATAAAGAAATACAAGAGCAAATGACAAAATTATACTTAGATTGGAAGAAGGAGCAGAAGAAAAGCGCAGATAATACCTCAGAGACTTTCTGGTTCTGGAGAATTCGAAGATTTCAATACCTCAGACACAAATTTTGGAAGAAGGCTGAGCAGAAGAAGACCAAGGAAAAGATAAGATATGGAAGAAGGAGCAGAAGAAGACTAAAGAAAAGAGCAGGTAATACCTCAGAGACTTCTAGTTCTAGAGAATTCAAAGATTTCAACACCTCAGACACAAATTTTGGAAGAAGGAGCAGAAAAAGACCCTGGAAAAGAGCAGATACCTCAGAGACCTCTGGTTCTGGAGAATTCAAAGATTTCAGCACCTCAGACACAAATGTTTCAACTCTTGATGCTGTTACCTATAAGTACGGCATAACAAAATTATGATCCTAAAAAGTGTAAATTTTGGCAAATACCAACCCTGATGGTTATAAATTCTGTAACTTCAAAAAATTAAAACTTTAAAAAGTGAAAAGTGAAATTTTTTTTAAATGATAAGTATGCCTAACTCTGACAAAAAAAAAAAGGTAGTGCCGGAAAATGCCAATTTTGACGAATACTAAATACCAACCTTAACAAACAAAAACTCTGAAAATAATACAACTCTGACGAGTAACCAGGACTCCGACAAACGATTACTCCATCATCACTCAAGTGGCAAACTGGTAATAGTTGCATTTATATGTAGGTACGAGTATATAGACCTACTTCAAAATAAGAGAAACAAACTGCTCAGATATTTGAGTTCTGCAATAGCTCCATATAATAATTTTTAAGAAATACTTACATTTATATGTACATCACGTCGTTTATAATTTTACTATGGAAATATTCACTGAACCTTTCAATGCAATGAAAAATCAGATCAAATGTCAGAATAGAGTAGAAAAAATAATAATCCATCTCGAAAATTATTTTGAAATCTGTCAGCAATTACTCGATCATATCCAGAGCAAGTTGCTCTTATTAATCAAAATGGTAATGGCAACAACAGAAGCAAGCTTGTCCGATGTGCGATTGAAAATAAAATAATGATAAATGATATACGAACATAAATGAACCCGCTCAATACGAAATGATTATACTAATAGGCGTTATGCAATGTGAGCGCTTGAGCTTGAGCAAACAATCTAAAGAATAAATACAGTCTGAGAAGAAGCTCATACGCTGGGTTATAATTTTCAAAAGCGTACATTTCAATAGCTTCGATGTTTAGATATGGATTTTTAATACTATATTAACGAGCTAAGAGTCTATAAAGCTTGTGAAAAATAAAATTTTAGTGTTGAAAACCCGACAAAAAAGTGAGCCTATGATGAAATCACACAAGCATGATGGTAAAAACTTTACTAGGTAAATCCATTTTAAGAGGTATGGTATGTGAGCGACGTTAAGAAAAATATACTCAAATAGTCAAATGGCATAATCGTACCACCTTAGGCTAGGTATTATATTACCTAATGAAATTTTAAATCTAGTGTGAACTTCAGTCTTCAGGTATGTAATTTTGTTGGCACGTTAATGACTTGGATCATATGTCGTGTTCTGTGATATTCTGGTCGGTGTGCGAGGAAGCATAGATATTAGAAAAAAATCACGGAATCAGTCAACGATGGTCGCAATTTTGCTTTCATTTTCTGCTCTGTGATTCTTCCTTCCGTTTACTTTCTTTTCTAATAACTAATCAATAAGTTGGCCTCGGATTGTGCAATGCTAATGTCGATGGTTGGTTGTTGACCGACAAAATACTTATTTGCATTTTAGATGATTTTTTTTTAAATCGTGTTTCAAATTAAGCATTTTTGAATTTAATTTTCTTTAATTAATAAAATATTGAGCAATTGAGCAATCTAAATCTGTAAAATTTTAGGTAGTATCAAACTCGTATTTTCAACTTTTATTTACTCATTTTGCACTACTTACATCAAAGAATAAGGCGAATTCCCATATTCTGCAATCACTTCACTTATCAAAAGAAATTACGAAATTGCCCATCTAGGCTGCGACAGACACTGGGTAATACATTAATAATGACTTTTTTTTTGTTCTCTTCGCATCAAAAACTCGTAACCTTTATACCGATTCAGTGTGCCCCTGCGAAGGTGCGACTAAAATACAATGTCAAGATTGCCAAATTCACTAGCTCGAATCTTACGCTGCGCTGTGAGTTCACACTCTCGTCTGGTGTCTAGCCGCGATACGTAATACCTACCGAAGTACTAGGCTAATTTAACGCATAATTAAACTCGATTTTATATCGACGTTGGAACGAGATTAAAAATGATCAAATTTTATTAGTTCAAGGATATAGTTATCGTTTTTCTTATTCTAATTGAAATCCTTTCTGAAAAGAAGACATAGCGACATTACCGCAGAAGACGCTTACTTCGACTGGAGCGTGACAAATTAGGATTTCATTGTCAGCCAGAAAAAGTGTCTCGGAATATGTATCATTTTCATTTCGTAGAACACTTTCTTTGCTTTGCATTTTCTTAATTATTACTTATAGAAGAAATATTTTAATTGGTAGTTGGTATGGTATGAACGCTGATATCTCATTTCACTACGGAAAGTAATTAAATAGTGATATTATAATTGAGTTTTTTTTTACCTATTCGTACGTAACGGTTCAACTAGGTATGGATGAGAAATTAGCATTATTGTGGGTTCTCGATTATGAGTATTGTTGCAGTCGGATCAATTCCATTAGATAACATTTTTCATGGTTGAGGCATCGAATATTTCAGACTTTTGACTCCAAAAGGGGCCAAAAAATTGACCTTGAGTGGACTAAAACACTGGCCCTGAATAAAGTGAAGCATGTATCAAAACATACTAAAACATTGTGATTGAAAAATAACTTGCTTAGGGTCAGTGCTATAGTTTGACCAAGGTCAGTGGTTTAGTTTAATGATTTTTTAGTCTTTAGTCCACTATACCCTTTTTAGGGTTGATGTTCGTGTTTTATCGCTGATCCTCAATTTGTGATCGATATTTTGGTTCTTAGGTTGATCCTGAGTAACTATCTGATTGATTGACAATCCTTGTTTCATTTTTTCATCAGCAGTGTTCCTACAAATTTACCAAAAAAAAAAAAAAATGTGATAGCCAGTGATGGGTAGGTCACAATTAATTGGACTCCCAGGATCTTTATCAAAGTTGGGTCACTTATGAAAAAACACAGGTTTTCGCTATTTTCGAGTTGTGACTCTTGAGTGGCACCCCAGTGCACCCCCTGAAAAAGTGCAGTTTGAGTTTCTACACCTCCCTGGATACCATTTATTGTCCTCTACCAGGGAGTAAAAAGTTGCAGATTGCTGAAAAATCGAGAATTTCTTGGTGCCAAAACTGAGGTCAAACGGTTCCTATTGATGCATTAATTCGATAGAAAAAATTGAAAATTTTTCATTGCAGGGATGCCAACTTTTGATTCCCTAATGTAAATAAAAACGTCCCAATTTTTAATGTCAATTCGATGCTTTATAAGAAAATCAGAAGTTGGTAATCCTGCAATAAAAATTTTAAACTTTTTCTATCGAATTAATTTTTTTGCATCAGTAAGAGCTGTTTAAGCCCAGTTTCGGTGCCAAGAAAGTGGCATTTCCTTTTTTTGTGATTCAACCTATATTTTTCGAAACATCGAAAGTGACCCTTGTACTTTGAGAGCTTCTTGCTCCGCTCTCCTGAGAGGTAGGGAGCTCAATTTTTTTTTGGGAGGTCCTCAACTCAAAATGAATCATCTTTTTAAATTTGGTCGAAATTTGAGATATTTTTTTTTAGTCATCCGCCCTAATAATTATCTATCCTAATGGAATATGTCTGCTACTTCTGAGTCTCTAGCACCAAGTCTAATGAAAGGAATGAATTTAAATTTTCTTTGTAAGGTCTTCCCTAGTGTGGAAAATCTACCCCAAGAGTTTTTGTAGCTTTGGCTTGATATTTGCGATAAAAGTTTTTTTTGTAGAGATTCCAGTACAGGCCAAACCAATTTTTTTTTTAAAATTTGCACCAGTGATGAAAACTCTCGTCATCTAAGATATATTCAAATTTCAGCTTTGGCCATTTTAACTTCTTTTTAGATTCCAAAAAGTCAATTTTGGGCACATTCTTTTAACATAGATCAGCCTACGAACTCTCCAAATTGGCCTAGGAGTCCTAAAAGTTCATGGTGAGTACAGTTTATGTACTTGATATGATTTTTGTAGGTGTCGACCTTTGGAGCTTTTTCGACCCTTGTCTTGCGTATAAGGTCAAAAATCAAGAAATTCCATTGATTTATGATTTATCTAAAGCACAAATTAAATGACATAGGAGGCCAAAACTTTGTATGTAGAGTTGATAGAAGTCACTGATGTGATTTTTGACAGTTTTAACCTTTGGGACCCTAATTTGGAGCAACACTTTTTTCTGTGGGGACTTCAACAGAAATAGTAATATTTATTGTCTTCAACATATTATACAAATTTCAGCTTCCTAAGCCATCCCTGTCTCTTTTAAGGTTTTCAAAAGTAAATTTTTACCCTGTTTCTTTCACGTAAATCAGGCTACAGTTCTTTTTAAACTGGCCTAGGGGTCCTAAAATTTTATTGTAGATTTAATTTATGGTCCTTATGTGTCTTGTGTGGATTTTGGCCTTTGGACCCGTTTTATTCCTGTTGTAGTTTAGGGTCAAAATTCTAAGATTTTCTTGTTTTGCACGTTACTTTGGAGTGTTGATCAGCTTGAATCTAAATCAAACGACCTGGGAGGCCAAATTTTGCTACTTATGTAGAGTCAATAGAAATCGCTGATGTGTCTTTTGGAGGTATTGCCTTTCGGGGCTGAACTTAAGGGGAAATTTCCATTTTTTGAGGCCCCTAAAATGGGGCATGATTATTTTTGAATACCAGTGATGGAAATCCACATTATTTACTACGTAGTGTGCAAACAGATTCCTAGGTATTATCTCCACCTTAGACCGCAAAGAGTGAATTTTTGGAGTATTTTTTCAATTTTGAAAATTCGACTCTCACGACATGATTCCTACGTTTTTTTTCTTTGTTGGTAAAAACGTGAGTGTAAGATTGGGCGAACATTGCAGCTAGTCTGTGTATGTTCCCTTCACCGCTTCACCCTAGAAATACTAAAAAAAATTGGGTAAAGGTATCTAGAACAATGATGTATTTCTTAACCGAATATCTACTTCTACTCAGCTGTGAGCAAATCGCCACGAAATAGTGCTATTTATACCATTCGATTGTGTATCCATTTGGTACTATTTACTTTGAAGGAACCATTTAACCTTGTACAAAAATTGTATGTCCACTGTCCCATACCAGGTGTTTTTTTTATGACAGAACATACCTTTTGCAATTTTTATGCCGCCGAGCCGAATGAATGAGACTCGATAAATGATTGTGCACGGCCATAGATATAAATAACAATGTTCACGGTATAATAACAAATGATGGATTAGGAGTGGTCAAAATACGAATTATACGAATATAGTCGGTTGCAAGAGAACTGCTGTCGGTGCATACGAGAGATAGGTAAACCAACAACATGCAGAATGACACCTGTACTTTACCTATGGCTTGTGTCGTGAGTTCTTCCTCGAACGTAAAATTTTACTGAGTCATTGTTGCAAAAGATACACACAGTGTTGGATCTCGATGGTGTTTTTTCAATACATTGTTCAATTTACCGACTGTAGATATAGATATACGAGCGATGATAGCTATATAAAATCAGCGTAGTGTTAAATTTTATTATTTGATTTTATGGTCCAGTAATAGGCTTAAATACTATATCAGAAAAAACTTCAACAATGGAGCGTGGCAACGCGTCTTGTAGAAGCCGAGATTTCAAAACAAAGAGGGATGCTGATAATGCCACTTATCACGACGTAGGTATCTTCAAAGAAAGTACCTATGTATACTTCAACACCCACTTGTATGATTTATTATTTCCAAGATAAATATCATAGTTTACGAAATCGTAAAGAGCTATACTATTATCAACCAACCATGCATCTCCTCGAATTATGGATCGAATAGTAATTATAAATATTTTACCACTTTGGTTAAGTTCTATTAAATCGAATTGACGGATTGTAAAAAACGGAAGCTAAATCATTTTAATGTCACGGACCATGAAATTTATTTGTAAAAGTTTCAACTTGAATTGTGGTCAGAAAGAAAATACAAGATCTATAAACATCCTCGAGGTATTTCCAAGCATTGTTCGCAACTCGTTACATTTACGTTTGGAAAACACGTTCGTTGTTAAGCTATTGATACCTAAATTGAAACAAAAAATCTTATGCAATGGAGCCTTGAAACCGACCAATTTACTCGCAGAAAAACCTACAACAACTGATGTAAAGATCGTGAACCGAACAAAGCTATTTCAGGTGCTTGAGATGCAATTGAAGATGTCTAACGAAATATTTAGATATTTATCAGTCATGTCTGGGACTCAGCGACATGTGGGGGGATTAGTGATTGGTTAATGTCATTGTTTTATTGAAATGATCGACTGTAAAATTTTAATGGCTCTTATACATCTAGTTGATGATCAATAAATGTGCAGTGTAGAAAAAGTCGTGAGAAGATACACCTAATGTACCCACAACGGCCACAACGCGATGAAAAAAAATTACGAAATTCTTCAGCTTTGCCAACCTGAATTTTATTTGGTGAATTTTTCCCAGGCAAGCTGTGAAATTTTGTAATATGTACAAAACTTTTTGAATTATGGGATCAATTTGTTGAATTATTTTTTTTAAAAATAAGAACGAACCTCATCGATATAATATTTTAATTAGTTCGTTGCGCCACTTACAATTGATACGTGGTTCCGGAAAAAAACTCAATCGATTTAAAATTAGTATTATCGCAAAAACAACCAGTTTTGCAACGGAGTGAAAAAATTCCGCAAATATGAGATTCGTTCTACACTGGCAGACGGCAGAGGTAGCATTGAGGTATAAATGACTCTTAAAAGTGATGTTACGGTCACGAACAAGTGCCTATCTATCTATGTAATTTTTGCATTCATGAATTTGTCGCAGACAATTTATTTGAATATTTAATATTTTAATGATTTCACATTTGATAACATATCGAACAACTCAATCAACTTTTTATTTCGCTGTCAATCGTTCTAAAAAATATATTATAAAATTTTTATAAAAATCTAATTAACCACTGATATATTCGTAGACATAGTTTTGTCTAGTCTTGTGTGCCTATGTAAAAATATCAATGGAATTCTACGAGTAACTGGTGCCTACTGCCTAATTCGTTCGAGAAATTAATTTTTTATTTTTCAAGTTTATGGAGGTTTTCTTCTCTATGAATTTTTAAGATTATTCTCATTTCATTCTACTCTTTCGTTTAGAAAATTTTTCCTATTTTTTCAAGTTTGAACATATGGATATATCTTAAGGATGGGTTCGGGAGAAGGAGGAGCAGCAGTAGAAGGAGGAGGAGGTCTTTCCGATATTTTATGCGTATTTTTTTTTATCATTTTGTTAGACTTTTGAAAACAAATTTAAAAAAAAAAACAATTGATAAATATTTTTTTCCGAAATTTTTCTTCTACAATTTTTTGAGAAACATTTTATCAGGAAGCAAAAAATTTTCTCATTTTTTTGCTTCAAATTATTCCATTGGATGCCTCCTATACTTAATTCAAATTTTTTAGATTTTTCCTCAGAGTTATAATTTTTTCTAAATTGCGTTTCTTTGTATTTCATCAGAATTTCATTTCCCAAATTTTTTTTTTTCCAATTCTGGTAAGTAAAATTATAGGTACCTTTTTCTTTGAGAAATTTAAAAAAAAAAATAGAAAACATGAATTTTTGTAGAAAAACTCGAAGAAATCATTGAAAAGATGGCGAAATCCTAGAAAAATGGAATTCAGAAAACATTTACTTGAACCAAAAAATTATCATTCAAAATTATTCTTTTGTTGAATTTTTGTCAATTGAAAAAAATTGATTTGTAAATAATTTTTTTTTTGTTCTCAAAATGTTTTAATTCTTTCAAGATTTTTTTTCTCGAAATTTCTTCTTTTAGCATAGTATATGCTTTTACGATGACCAAAATGGAAAAAAACAAGACCAAAATCCGACCCCAAAATTCGACAGGAAAATCCGACCCCATTGGGTTAGGTTAGGTTACATTAGGTTAGGTTTGGATGCCATAAAAAAAACTTAGAAAATTTTCAATAAATTCGACTTTTTAGACATTATGTCAGACATTTTGAAACTTGTAAATTTTTTGAAATTTTATGACTTTTAGACATTTTCTAGACATTTTGTCAGACATTCTGAAACTTGGAATTTTTTTTAGAAATATGACTTTCAGACATTTTGAAACTTGGAATTTTTTTATAAATAGAAAGATAACTTTCAGACATTTTGAAACTTGGAATTTTTTATAAATGGAAAGATGACTTTCAGACATTTTGTCAGGCATTTTGAAACTTGAATTTTTTTTTATAAATTTAATGACTTTTTGATATTATTTTAGAAATTTTACGACTTTTAGACTTTTTAATTTTTTTAATTTTTTTTAATTTTTATCTTTTTTGATTTTTAAATTTCCATAGAAATAAATATTCGTGACTTTTAGACATTTTTTTAATTTCATTTCTGTCCTCTAAATTTTATCAGATTTTACTCTCAAAATTTTTGGTACTATTTATTTATTTTTGTTTGTTGATGAAAATTTAGAAATAGAAATAACAATAAAAAAGTTCAGAAAAAAATTCCCTGTTGAGGTATTTTTTGATCAAATTCAATTTCAGTATTTATTCCATAATTTTTTTTTCTCAAAACTGCTCATTTTTTCAAAATTGTTTTTTTTTTGTTTCATTGATGAAAATAATTTTCAAGAAAATTTTTAGAAATAAAATTGATAAGTATTTTACTATAAAATTTGTAGAAATACATATTATACACCTAAGACAAAAAAAAAGTGATTAAAAATTAATTAATTAAAAATGGCTGAGAAAAAGTGTAAGTGAAATTCAGTATTTCAGAAAAATTTTCAAAATAAAGTAATTTAAGAAGGTATAAAAATTATAAAAAAATTTCAAAACACTTTTTGGTATTAAGAAATCAAAAAAAAAACCTTATTCCCTCTCCTCGGATTTTTTTGGAAAAATATATTCATCAAATAAGTTATATCTCATTTTCTTTCTCAAAATAATCCAATTCATACCTAATTTAATAAAAAAATTAAATATTTATTCCCTAAATTCTCCTATGATCTTTTCAAGAAAATTGTCTTTTTTGCAAATTTCTCATTGTTTTCAAACTTTTTTTTTAATTTTATCAGATTTTTTTTCAACATTTTTCATTTTCAATTTTTTTTTCAATGTAAAGAATGTTTAATTCAAAAAAAATCTATTTCTATAAAAAATTTAAAGCAAATTTTTTCAAAAAAAAAAAAAAAAAATTACCCAATGTTCTGTGACCAAAAAAATTAATTTAAAAAAATCAGTGAAAAAAGAGGGATTGGAAGAAATTGTTGAAGATACAAAAATTTTTATTAAAAATATTGAAATATGATTTTTTTTTTGTCTCTCTATGATTGTTTTCAACGAATTGAACATGGCAATGATTTTACTTCTCCCTTCACTGAATCCCTTGTGGTCTTAATGAAATTGAATATTAAATCTCTGTTTTAGGATAATTCAAAGCATCACAAATTTTGATAAGCAATGTTATTCAAAAGTCGATATTACCATTCTGCAAATCAAGCTTCACTCTCAATGTTTGAAACAGGTAGGTAGATACTCACCTAAAACAAAAAGAAAAAAAAACACGAAATTGATTAGTTTTGAAAAATAAAAAATAAAAAATAATGTAAAAGGACAATCAATCTGTTCTAAAAAAATTTACTCGCTCCAAATTTGTTCTCCTGGCCCATTTCTCTCTACTGAATATGTTTTTCGCGAATTAATTATAACGAAACAGGGAACTTAATGGAGAGTTCTCGGTTGCATTTTTTTTTTTTTTTTTTACACGAAAATATTCATAATTCGAAGCAATTTTTCCTCTCAAAATTATATATAAAGATCGATTTAACGACGTAATCTAAAACTCTGGCATTATAAAGGTCTCCGAGATCAATTTCGAAAGCAATAAAATTTAAACGACGCCAATCGACGGTAAATTTATTCCAATTTATCGGTATTATCGATGATTAATATACATGCTCAGTTGCTCATTATGGGAAAATTTCATTTTAAAAATAAAAAAGGGCGAGCGTGAAATTTACCATAGTCTCTGCGTACGTACATTTTGTCTTATAATTACTTTTTTTTCTTATTTATTGACCTACATTATCGTGTAACTTATTAGAACCCAATCAGTCAAGCTGACTTGTAAAAAAATCTGCAATAATAGTATAAATGTCAGATAACGCATGTAATATACACGATTTTTAAACCGTTCGTTAAAATATTTCGGCCTACTCGTAGCTCGTACTCGTACGCTGCACAACGAACATAATTTGAACACGTATTACAATAAATGATTTGATTTTTTTTTTTCGCATGTGAAGGCTAGTAAGGTCAATGTCAACGCTGTCCTTAATCGATAACACTTTAACATGCTTAGAAACCTATTACCTAAAAAGTTTTCTCATTAATGACCATAGATATTGCATCGTCGCACTCTCGCACTTGTTCTATAGGTGCTCGATTACTTAACACTACATCAATGTACAGCTACAGCTACAGGTACGCTTATTCAGACCCTTAGTATCAAAATTCGTAACACTTTTAATTATTTATTAATGACCGTAATTACCAGGCCGGTGTATTACCGACGACCAAAGCGAGATGAGAGTTATGTAACAATGTATTGGAAAATGAACGTAGTCGATATATCGCGATCGTCAAGGTTCGCAGTTTATATTTTACATTTGCTTATGGGACTCTCTCGTACGTTAACGGAGTCTTCACGATTTTATACGATTTATCGACACATTCGACAGCCTTCGATGATCCAAATATTCGGGAGACTATTTGACTTTATTTTTTTCATGTAGCCTTCGCCCTTATAACACTGATGTGGCTTGATATACACACACAATGCAATGGTTGTAAGATTATTTTGCACTTAATCATAGGGTTCTGGTTGCGGGAATTTATTCGTACCAAGTACACTTATTCTGTACAAAACGTCATGTTTGCCTTTCGCCATTGTTGAATAGATGATGGTCGTTCTCTCAAGACATTAATGACACGATTTTACCCGTTTGGTAGCATTTTTAAAAGTATACCTATGTATTTGCAGCGTGAGATATTTTCACGATGGTATCGAATCCCTCAGAGTAAACTGAAAACTTAATCGGTGTATGCCTCGGTTCGATAAATTGCGAGATGCTTGTACGAGTAGTGGTGTTTATAAGAAGGTGGTGTTTTCATGCAATTGCGTGTAGGTGCACGTTGAGCTTTGGCAAATACACGTATAAGAGGTCTCCTCTCTCTATCTTTGATGTTATTCCCATAAGAGAGAATTTCAACTTAGCTATCGATAATGTTTGCTTGAGAATTTAGATAATCTGTATCAAACAATATGAGAAGATTGAGTTAATCCGGATGAGTACATATTTCTATTATACATATACAGGGTGTCCCGACGACCTCTCCCGGCCCTTTTTGTATAATATGTAACTGTGGAAAATCATTCGGGGAGGAAGTTACACAGATGTAATTTTTTTTCATATGTGTAATTTATTGTGTGGCAGCAACGTACTTTGGAATGAAAAAAATCTCCTCAACGAAGAGTCTTGAGATAAAAATTGAAAGATGTCTGTTTTGTAGAAAATTTAAAAAGGAACAACTTTTGTACGAAATATTTTTTCATATGATCAAAAAATGGAAAGTTATCAACAAAACTTCCCAAAAAAGTTTTAAAAAATACCACAATTTTTGCACCAAAATTTTCAATTATTCCAGAATAGCTACCACTTTCAGAAAAAAAAATCTTCATACAAAAATTGTTCCTCGTTACATTTTTTATCAATTTTTAAAAAAAATACATTAGTAGGTACTTAGCCTTTTTGAAATTCCATTTACAATTCTACGATTGATTCATTTTTTCCAAATAATTTTTTTGAAAATATGAAAAAAATGACAGATTTTTTTAAATTAAAGAGATTTTTCTAGATTTTTGGATTAAAAATTTTCAAAAAAGAAAAATCTGAAGAAATATTAAAAAATTTCATTTATTTATTTATTTATTATCGTAATTGTACTCGTTTTATGTTCAGTTAGGCTGATGATGACTGCTAGTACAATCGAAACGTACCGTGTTTTTTAATTTTTCAATTTTTTCGTGTATGTTATCAATAAAATTTGTCGGTAAAAATGGCTGTGCCTTTTATTAAAAACAATAATTTACGACAAATGTCCAGTAACAATTCAATTTCGTGAAAAATTTCATTTAGTTAGTCAGGAAAAAAATATTCTAAAGAAAGGGATTTTTTCAAAATTAATGTTTCCTAAAGTCATTCTGTACAAAAAATGCTTCATATAAGTTTTTCTCGCGATTATTTTTTCCAATAATAAAATGTTATTCTGCAATATTATTTGGTTTGAAAGAATCTTAAATTTTGTGAGAAAATTTCAATTCTAACTAGAAATTTTTTCAAATAAAATTTTTTCGAAACATTTTTTTTTTTTTTTTTTGAAAATAAACTTTACAAGATTTACTTATGCTCTCTTTTCAAGATTCCAATGCTATTTTTTCAATTTTAAAGAAAAATAGAAGATTAAAAAAAAAAAATTGAAAATTTTTCCACAAAAATTTTTAATGAAAACATTTCAACTCTAGTTAATAAATTTTCAAGTTTTTTTTTTCTCATGAAAGATTTTGTTCAAAGGAAACGTTTCAAGATGATTACTGAGAATTTTTCTTTGCAAGGTTTTAAAAAAATTCTGATATTTTTTTTTTCAAAAAATAATTTAAGAATATTTCAACGAATTTTGATTTTTTTTTTAATGAAAGATTTTTAAAAAACAACGTTTCAAGATATTTAAGAATTTTTTCCAAGATCTCAAAGAAAAATACTTATTTTAAAATAATCCAAAGAGAAATATGAGATTAAAAAAATTATCGTGATCAAAAAAATCTATGAATTTTTCAACAGATTTTTTGAGTTTTTTTTTGCTGAGAAAGCGTTTCAATAAAAAAAATTAATTTCTTATCAAGAGATTTAATGAAGCACCTCAAAATAATTTTTTAAAGAAAAAATTTGCATGTAGGTAGAGGTAACTTACTTGAAAAATTCTTGGTGGCAACCAATTTTCTCAATTTTTATTCAATTTTTGATTTAGTAAGTATAGTTCTTCGTACTCTTATTCAAGTTCGGAAAGTTTTCAAAATTTTATAAAAATTATAAAATTTGGTAGGTATACTTTCAATAAATTATTTTCTACATTAGTATTGGATCAATTTCTAGTGTTAAATAATTTTCATAACTTGCCAAAATTGTAAACATTTTTAAAATTTGAAAGCTCAGAACTATAATTCTCAAAATCTAATAGAAATTGTAATTTTTGTAATTTTTAGATTTTAATTAATTTTAGAAATTGAATTAATTTTTAAAATTTGATAAATTTTTGCAATAAACTTTGAATAGGCCTACCTTCAAAATTTATAACTTTGAAGTTTTGATACCTACGAGTAGATAGTTAAATATTTGGGGCTGGGTCAATTTTTAACATTAGTAAGTCTTTAATAGTTGAATAGGCAATTTTGAAAAATTGATGAAAATAGGAATTGTTATTCTTAAACTGTAATTAATTTTTATAGTTCGATAATTATTTTTACAATTTTCAGAATTTGGTAATTTGGTGAAAATTGAAGTAAGTAATAATAGTCTTTAAATTTTTTTTAAAGATTACTAAATTTTTAAAATCTAGTTGAATTTTTGAAAGAATTTAAAAAGTCAATTTGTGAAGTTCGAAAGATTTCAAAAATTTGTCGAAAATTATAAATTTAAAATTAAAAAAAAATTTAATCCCTAAAAATTTGAATTTTGTTCATTTTTAAATTTTATTAAATTTTCAAAATTGAATTAGGTACCCAATTTTTAAAGTTTGGCGTTTTATATGTTGATAAGTTTTCATTTTTGAAATTTAGTGAAAATTCAAAATATGGTCATTCTAAAATTTTGACAAATTATTGAGTTTGGATTCAACTAAATTTTCAAGAAAAAAAAATCAGTTTATTAAATTCGGTAGATTTTTGAAGTTTGGTAAAAATTGAAATTTTAGTGATTTCTAAATATTAATACACATACCTATTTTAAAGTTTGAAAATTTTTACGTTTCTTAAAATTTGTACTCAAGTATTTATTGTTCAAATCAGTAGTTGATAAAAATTCAAAATGCGCTAATTTTCATATTTTAATAATAAATTTTTGAAGTTAGATTGATTCTTAAAATTTCGTCAAATTTTCGAAAAGTTTCAAAATTCTAGTTTGTGAAGTTTAAAAGATTTTAATAATGAAAATTGAAAATTTGAAAATCTCTTAAAATTTTATATAAAAGTTCAAAACTTGGAAAAAATTTTAATTTGCTGGGTTTTAAATTTATTAAACCTTTGAAAATTTCTTTATTTTCAAATTTAGTCACGTTTCACGTTTTTAAAATTGAATCAATTTTAAAGTGGAAATTTGTAACATTTTTTTATTTTGAGAACGTTCTTTAGAAATCCTGTGTAATATGTACAAGAAATTTTGATTATTATTGGACCTCAAATTTCTCAAGATACAGTTTGAATTTCCGAACCCCTTTGCCCAGCAAGATTTCAGGAAAATTTTAATTTTACGTTCTAAGAAAACCCCTGATTTTCACGACATCTGAACACGATGTTCACGAAATGGTAAAATTTTTAGTAGATAATGGCACGATTCTCATAATCGTACCAACATATTGTCGCACAGAATTCGTTTCAAGATGACATAAGACACTGTAAGCACGCCATGCATTTCCTTTTTTCCTCCACCATCCCTTTCTCTGTCTACGAGTACAATTCGAGTTGAAATCCGATCGAGTTTTATTTTTCGCTTTCGGTTACATCATTTAGCAAACGACACGACTTGTTACCAAAAGTCTGCAGAAAAGCGCACTCGGTCTGTACCAGAGTCAAAGCCGCAGACAAACAGTCCCAGCGGACGCTGAAATTGAGCAACAATCGTCGTGAATCTGCAGCGGTGAATTTTCACGATACAATGCCATCCGCACGAGAAACCTTTCAGCGTTCGATGTTCGGTCTGCGGCCTCTGCAGACACCATAATTATATCGGTATTACCTCAATGCGACGTTTAGGTGTAATTTTCATCTTCGATATTCACGCACGAAATATGCAACCGACGTCGATATTGGAATCGGCATTCCGATAGCCGCCGACGTCTGCGTCTGGTCGATCGTTTCAAAATCGGATAGAAAATTTCACACATTACACATCTCATTAGTAAATCCATTAAAAGCGCTAACGAGCATGCGAAAACCAAATGGGTTTAGTTCTGTTATATGAAAAAAAAAAAAATAATACCCAGTAATAGGATATAGAATGTTGTGGTTAACACAAACGTGCGCTATCTTCCACATGAATGGACTGTGCGGGATTACCTTGCGACATGCGTATGCTATTTAATCGACCAGTAGCATTTGTTGCAAATTATATTAATATCGGACATGAGACATGACGATATACTCTACATGTGTGTACAATTTCCATAAAAGAAAAGCCAGACTGCGTTTTTTAACGAGTCGTGTAGAGTACGTAGTACGTACTTGGGCCACAGTATTAAAGGTATTGATCGGGAAACGTCCATTTTACCATAATTTTCAATGTATCTACGTAATTTGATTGAATTATACGTGTCTAGGAGCTCTGTGTCTGTGTATTATACAGTTTTTTAATCTGTAGAAACGAATTAATGTATACCCGTACCTACAGGGTGTCCCAACCATGTCTCCGACCCCAAATCAGTTTATTAAAATAAAATTGTTTTCTTGAAAAAAAAAAAATATTAAAAAAAAAATTTACCAATATTAATAAAAGTTGGAAATTTTCCAGAATTGATAAAAATTACCATTTTCACAAAATTGATGAAAATTTACTCAAAACTGGTCAAATTTAATAAAAATTGTCAATTTATCAAAAATTAAAAATTATTAATTTTTCATAATTATTAATAAACCCGAGCAGCACACTCGACAAATTATCGAAATAAAAAATCGACAGAATATCGAATTCGATAAAGTGTCGCGTTAGTTCCGCATAAATCGTGAAATTATCTTTCGATATATAGATAGATTATCGACGAATTATAGTTAGCAAATATTTCGAGATTATAGTAAGATATTTTATCGATAATATATCTATAATATCGAAAGATAATTTCACGATTTAGGCGGAACTTTATCGAATTCGATATTCTGTCGATTTTTTATCGATTTTTTATTTCGATTTTTCGTCTTTTACTAGCTTTTTTCTATAATTAAAAATCATTAATTAGCATTAATACATTAAACTATGCCTAAACACATTATTCATGTTACGGTAAGAGGATCATTTCAGAAAAAGTCAAAAAAAATTATAAAAAATCTGCCACCCGTGGGGCTTGAACCTTCTACCTCCTGCATGGTAATCCTCTTCCTTAACCACTATGCCATACCTTATCGTTGAGGAATTAGCAATAAAACGCTTATAATAGGCAGTTTAGTACTTCCAGACGTGTTGGACTTAGAAAAATGTTCACCAATTTGGAAATAATTTCAAATATCGTCACCAAATCGTTGAAAAATCGTTCGACAAATTTCAGATTATTTGTCGATAATGTAGTTTCAAATATCGCCACAAAATCGTTGAAAAATCGAATTCGAGGAATTTCATATCACGTGTCGATAATATAGTTTCAAATATCGTCATAAAATCGTTGAAAAATCGAATTCGAGAAATTTCAGATTACGTGTCGATAATAAAGTTTTAAATATCTTCACAAAATCGTTAAAAAATCGAAATCGAGAAATTTCAGATTATTTGTCGATAATATAGTTTCAAATATCGTCACAAAATCGTTAAAAAATCGAAATCGAGAAATTTCATATTACGTGTCGATAATATAGTTTCAAATATCTTTACAAAATCGGTAAAAAATCGGATTCGATAAATTTAATATCATTTGTCGATAATATAGTTTCAAATGTCGTCAAAAAATCGGTAAAATATCGAAGCCGAGAAATTTCATATAATCTGTCGATAATATAGTTTTAAATATCTTTACAAAATCGTTAAAAAATCGAATTCGATAAATTTAATATTCTTTGTCGATAATGTAGTTTCAAATAACTGCACAAAATCGGTGGAAAATCGGAATCGATAAATTTAATATTCTTTGTCGATAGTATCGTTGACGAATATCGTCATAAAATCGTAATAATATCGAATTCGATAGTTTTTAGATTTTTTGCCTATGAAGTTGTACCGATAAATCTTTATAATATCGTGAGAACATCTATAGATTTTCAAACGATTTTTTATCGATACGTTACATCTTCCGATATTATCGATCGAGTGTGCCGCTCGGGAAGTTACTCAACTAATTTCCCAGGATCGATGAAAATGATAAATTCGCTAATTGATAAAGAAATGCCAATTTATCAAAATTTATAGAAATTGTGAGTTTATTTAGATTTATTGGAATTTTCATTTTCCTAAAAGTTTGCAATCTACCAGATAAGAGTTGATAAAAACAGCCAATTTTCCAGAACGGATGAAAATTAAGTATGGCCATTTTCCAAATTTCGTTAAAATAGTCAACTTTGAAAAATGAATAGAAATTCCTTAGTTTTCAAAATTGAAGACTGTTATCAATTTTGCAAAAATTAATGGAAATTTCTGAGTTTCCAAAATTGATGAGAATTTCCAGTTTGATGAAATTGATGGAAATGATCAATTTTACGAAATTGATGAAAATGATCAATTTTACGAAATCGATGAAAATTATCAATTTTACAAAATTTATGAGAATTGCCAGTTTTAGGAAATTGATGAGAATTGCCAGTATTAGGAAATTGATGAAAATTGAAAATTTTACAAAATTGATGAAAAATGAAAATTATCAGTTTACCAGAATCGCTGAAAATGACCAAATTTCCAAAGTTGAAAAAAATTGTCAATTTTTCAAAATTTATAAAAAAAATTTCCTGACTTGATAATAATTACTGAGTAATATTTCATAATTGACAAAAATGAACAGTTTTCCAAAATTGATAAAAATAGCCAATTTTTTATAAATTAATAAATATGACCAATTTTCCAAATTCGATAAAAATAAGTAGGTAGTCCATTAATCATTTTCATTAATTTCGATGAATTGGCAATTTTCATCAACTTCAAAAACATTGGCTACCTATACTTATTTTTATCGAATTTGGGAAATTGGTCATATTTATTAATTTATGGAAAATTGGTGATTTTTACGAATTCTGGAAAAGTGAAAATTTTCATCAATTTAGGAAATTCAGTTATTTTTAACGATTTTTATTAATTTTGGAAAATGGATAATTTTCATATTTTCAGGAAAATTGGTTATTTCTATCAGCTCTGGAAAATTTTAAATTTTTATGAATTTAATTTTAATAAATTGACAGTAATATTTTTATTATTTATCCGAGGAGTAAATTGTATTTTGCAAGGTGAGGTGTAATTTTTAGACTTTTTTTTTCAAAAAAATGCGGTCATCCAAGGCCAAGGACGTTTTTTTTTTTAAATTGTGATTATTAGTATTATTTTATTTAAAAATTATAAAACACCAAGTATTTTTTTTTTTTTTTGAATAAAATTGAGAGGAGAGTTTACTATTTTTTGGGAATTATCCAGTTCTCCCAACAAAAGTAAGGGGTCTAGATAATATTTAGATTTATCGAAAATTTGACAATTACGTATTTACTCATATTAAGAACCAAAATAGCTACGTTTTTCATTTACAAAACCTCGCGTAGTCGAAGTAAAAATATTAAAAAAAAAAAAAAAAACTGACTCGACGAATAAGTTTTATTAAATTTCAATCTATTTTTAGACGTAAAAAATATGTTTACAAAATATTTGAAACTGGCCTTCAAAAAACGCAACAAAAATATTATACTTATTTTTCACGAAATCGATTCTATCTCGAACAAAAAATTCAAACTTTCGAAAGAAAACTTTTTAAAATAAAAAAAAAAGGGTAGGAATAAGAGCGACTCCAAGATGAACGATACTCGTTCGCAGCCTACACGAAATAAAAAAAATATAATCATCTCCCGTTCAAGTGGCATTTACTCGTATTAAAATGTCAACTACCTACGTAATAAAAGTACGTTAACGTTGGAATATTTTTTCATCTTTTAAAAAGGCGGAGAAAAATTGAAAGGAAATGCTTCGTCAGGATGTTTAAAGATGCGACAGAAAATCATCTTTGTTCTTTCTTATCTTTTAAAGAAAGTTTACTTTGTTGTCGAGTTGGAAAATTATTTCATAAGTTTTCGTAATTCGCCTGACTTTGTCAATTTCTTGTCGATGGAGCCTGGAAGAGTCAGTTGTTCGTAACGTGGGCCTAGATATTTTCCACATTTTCTATACAAAATAGATTGTTCCCTTAAAAAAAAAACGAGAAAAATTCTCAAACTTTTTATGCAAAGTTTTCATCAAACCCGAACGCGTTGATTTATATTCACGTTTGAAACATGTTTTCGACGAGAAATTGCATCAAACTCTCGGGTAAATTTTTCGCATACGAGCAGATATATCGTAAATTAGCACCAGGTTTTTTATACGACACCCAACATGCTGTTCACGAACACGTCGTAAGTCTCTGCACGGTGTCGGTGTCGCGGCAACAGTTCAGTACACCTGCTGATGTCGTATCAAAGTTCGTTAATAAATGTCAGTCAATCGATGTACATAATGTACAATGTAGTTCAAGGTACCTGGAAAAATATTCCGCTTCTGGCTTTTTAATATACTTAGGTTTCTTTATTGGATTTATTTTGTTTTATTTACACGCTAATGAATACGTGGGCGAATCGTGGAGATGGAGAAATGTCGTTCGATCCGTACATGTCGTTTATTCCTAACTTGGTCGGGTTGGCGATGGCGATGGCGAATTTATTCACTTGGTCACGTGTTCGTAAGGTTCTCGCGTCCAATATTGACCTCATAAATCATTCTTGAATTTATCCTAAGTAGTCGTATGTCGTATTCGTACTCGTACCTATACATGTATTGTATGGGTAAGTCACAGCTTCTGTACAGAGAAATTTACGAGCTCCGAATGTGTTCTTTGTATGGATTTCTGAGGCGTTAGTCGGTTGTGCACCTCGTTTGTATTGTATTTTTTCAATAATGATGCGATCGAGGTGAAATGAGTTGTATTTTTATATTAATAGTCCAGTAAAATAAGACCCAAAAAAGGGTGCAAATTGCATTTTGGGCTACATGATTTTTTTTTTTTGTAAAATGTTCCTTTCGTAGTCCTTATTGACCAAAAAAAAGTCACCGAACCTCACCCTTCGGGAACACCCCAAATGTGGACCCCAAGTGACCCCCTCGACGTTTTTCGCCTATAACTCTTCAACCATGCGTTTAAATGGAAAAATTGTTATTACCAAAAATGAAGTATATAAAATTTGCAACAAAAAAGGTTATATTCATTTTTTCCAAAAAGTGAACGGGTGGCGCAAAAACGCGCGTCAAAATATACAGGGGGGGGAAATGAAGATTGGCACCCCTCCCCACGAAGAACGCACAATTTCGGAAAGAGTCGAATATATTCAATTAAGGACATCCCATAGCCTCCCAAAAAAAACTGCTACCCCCTCACTCCCTCAACTTGCCTAAAATGTGGATAGGGGCAACCCCTCTTTTTTAAAATTGTCAATAACTCTCCAGCCGTGTCCTAAATCAAAAAACGGCTCAAATAAACGTTGTAGAGCATAGAATTTCCTACAAAACCGCTTCATTCGTTTCTTTTTACAAGTCAATGGTGACATTGTTTCTTACTAGTGAAAGAGGGGACAATTCTTAAATTTTTTTAACCCTGTATATTTTGACGCTTATTTTTGTGCCACCCGTTCACTTCTCGAAAAAAATAAATATAATCTTTTTTGCTCCAAATTTGATGACTTTTAATTTTGGTTATGATCATTTTTTTGTTTGGACACTTTGTAGCCGCACTTCACACCTCGCAATACTCGCAGTACTGTACAAAATTTCATTTTTTGAGAAATTGTGTATGCGTTGATGGCTGTTTTTGCGCCACCCGTTCACCTGCGGGAAAAAATAAAAAATGTGGTTTTGTAGGAAATTCTATGCTCTACAACGTTTATTTGAGCCGTTTTTTGATTTAGGACACGGCTGGAGAGTTATTTTGACAATTTTAAAAAAGAGGGGTTGCCCCCTATCCACATTTTAGGCAAGTTGAGGGAGTGAGGGGGTAGCAGTTTTTTTGGAGGCTATGGGATGTCCTTAATTGAATATATTCGACTCCTTCCGAAATTGTGCGTTATTCGTGGGGAGGGGGGCTAATCTTCATTTCCCCCTTGTATATTTTGACGCGCGTTTTTGCGCCACCCGTTCACTTTTTGGAAAAAATGAATATAACCTTTTTTGTTGCAAATTTTATATACTTCATTTTTGGTAATAACAATTTTTCCATTTAAACGCATGGTTGAAGAGTTATAGGCGAAACAAGTCGAGGGGGTCACCGGGGGTCCACATTTGGGCGTGTTCCCGAAGGGTGAGGTTCGGTGACTTTTTTTTGGTCAATAAGGACCACGAAAGGAACATTTCACAAAAAAAAAATTCATGTAGCTCAAAATGCAATTTCATTTCCTTTTTTGACTGGACTATTATGACTGAATGAGATTTTTTGAGAAAAATATTTTCGATAAAAATTTTATAACATTTTAATTAGGTAGGTATCTTTTTCTTTTTTTTTTTTTTGAAAAATTATAACATGAAATATTAAACTTGAGAAAATTTAATGAAGATGAATGAAAGCTGAACCAAAAAAATTGAACTGAGAAAAAATTTGACTTTCAAACTAAAAGTCAAAGAAAAAAGTGAGAACAATTTCGTTCAAAATTCAAATAAAAAACTACATAAAAATTAAATTGGACTATTGAGTTTGCAGTGTTTTGCAATTTTGGTACAGGTGAAAACACATTGTATTTTGGAACATTTTTTTCGAGATATTTTGCAAAACTTTATAAGAAATTCTGTATTTTGTGAGCATTAAACAACTATTTTTATAATTTTTCGTGATGAAATTTTTTTTTTTAGTTTGAGGACATTGAAATTTCTAAAAAAATTATCAAAAGCAGAACTATAATATATTTTTTTATGGATTATTTTGCCTAAACCAATTATTAAATATTTCGCAAAAATTTTACATTTTTTTTGTTTTGGAGTGTTTTTAAGCAAATTTGCAAAAATTTTAAAGGATTTTTTGAATTTTTGAAAAATTTTTGCAAAAGTGAAATCGAATATTTTTGCAAAATTTTACGTAAATTTTTTCCAAAACCTCAGAATATTTTGCTATTTTTTCATCATGTCAACATTTTTGGAAAAGGAACGTTGCAAGAAGTTGAAATCGTTAAAATTGCATCTTACTTGTTTGAAAATTTTGGAAAAAGTGAAATAAAAAAAAATTACCTGCTGCAACAAATTTTTAATATTTTTTTGCATTTAATTTATAGAGTCAGTATTTTTGTGGAACAATTTTTACCAAAAGCCTGATCATGTAATAATTTTTTGGAATGCATTTTTGCAAATTTCTGGCAATTGAACGAATTTTGGAATTTCAAAATTTATTCATTTTATGCGAATTATTTTTTTATACCTAAGATAAAAATTTTTGTAAAAAGCAAAATTTCATAAATTTGAAAAAATTTATTTTTATAAAATTTTTTTGCAAACGTGAAAAATTGCAACATTTTTTGAAAATTGGGCAGCCTTAAATTTTTTCAAATTTTTCGTATTGGAGCCTCAGTTTGAAGCAAGATTGTGACAATAGAGGAGTCGCAAATTTTTGAGCAGTCACAATTTTGGAAATTATAAGAATTAAATTTTTTTTATTTTTTTGTTCTTACTCAATTTCTCAGTTGTCAGTTTCGTTTGCCTTTTTTTTTGTTACGTTTGTATTCGTTTTCCAACATTATTTTTAATAATTCTCACTTTTGATTTGAATGACAATTTTACCAATTTTTATTCCATGAAATGATACCTTAAATTTACTTTTCTCTTTTTTTTTCTTTTCGATTCTTCTGGATTTTTTTGTAAAATGAATTTTTGAATATTTTACAGAAATTTTACATTTTTTTAATCGAATCACGGAATCAGACCTATTTATTTTCATTTTTCGTAAAACTTTAATTGCAAAAAAATTAAAAATTTTGTGAAAAAATATTTTTTTACAAACTCGATTTTTTCGAAATTTTTTGCAAAAATGTTGAAGAAAATATTAAAATATTTGAGCGACGTTAAATTTTTTCAAAATTATGAACTCAAAACTTTTCTGATAAAAAATTGAGGGAAAAATTACGAATTGAGGACGAATCAAAAAATTATATCTCACATCGACAAAATTATTTCAAGTTCCCAAAGGACTAAAATTTTTATTCAATTTTGAATTGATTTTTTCAAACTGAAGAGGAACTTCAATTATCGAAAGCTCACCCCCATCTCCGACCACTGTGTTAAATTTAACAGTTGACATTTCGTCCTGAAAAATCAGATAACCTGCCCACAAGAGTAATTGAACTTGAGGATGCGAATATTAAAATGTATCACGTTCTCGTGCCCATGCCCATACACCTTCGGTTATGCCAAAATATATAATTAATACCACCGGTTAATTCGATAATCGAAATATTACAACCCGGTAATTATTTAATTGATCATACATTTTACGCCACGCAGTGAAATTCGTTCCACATACTCGACTCTTATACATGTATGAATAAATTACCCCCTCTATTACGTTAATTCGCCTTATAAACTGGTTAATTTTTCGACATCGTAAAAATACTTAATACAATATAAAAATTTATTATAAAACGAATTTAAAACGTCATAAAACTAATGTCGCATCTTTAGAAACCGCGTAAATTTACCGTAATCTTATGAAATATTCTAATTGAAATTCTCTCTATCTCTCCTTCTTTTCTTCATTCTACGAGTACCTACGTTTATAGTACTTCTGAAATGAAACTTAAATTTTTTTCTACATTAGAAGTGGATAAGTTGATATAAATAAGACGGCAAATCTATCTACAATAAAGCACGTGATTAACCATATTAGCCTTGACTTTCCTTCACGTTGTTGACGAACCTCTCCATTCCAGTAAACGTCGTTCATGGTTAAAATACAAAACTCGCCTTTGCCATGCACCAAGAAAGCAAAATATATCCACATAATATGCGAAATTACCTAGGCCTATACCTACTTTGGAGTCTGGAACTTGGCAAATAATGTTAATTATCTATAATCAGAGGTCTAAGTACCTATATCTATTGTATTGTCGCATCTCCACTCTCCAGCCTGTCTATAAGTTTGTACCTATGTCAATGTGTGCAATGTGTAATTCTTTTATCGAGAGTTTCTAGCGTACGTACGTACGTTAAGTGTACCCGGTTTTTAATCGTTTTCATCTAGTGACCTTCCTTCTCGATCTCGATCAGTGGTGTTTATATGGATTACTGGAATGAGTATTGTAATTGTTTAGACGACATTCCACATGTCATTGTTTAGCTTCCAAGTTCAAGTTCAACAGATCGAGTTTTGTGGGTTAGTAAAGTTGGGACTATAGAGATTATCGCATTCTATAAATTCACGTTTACTACGTTTAAGATACAGCAAAGTAATATAATTGTTCTATTTTTTATCGAGATAGTATTTCAAGAGATGATCGATTGATTTTCTTTTTTTTCACGATGAGACCACAAGAGAGAATTTTTTACGTTTTATTTTGAAGATGACTTTATTGAAGTTTTTTCCACAAAATTTAATTGAAGTTATTTCTTTCAGTCAGTTTTTTCGATTTTTCATGGCAGGGGGTGGAATGGAGGGTTGTAAGAATTTAATTGGACAACAAATTTACTTAATTCTACCTCATTTTAAATTTTGCCAAAAATTAAAAAACATTGCTCATAAAACTAATAATATATTAAATTTTGTAAAATATTCAAAAATTCATTTTTGCAAAAAAATCAACAAAAAATCTCGAAAATTTTCGCTCAAAATTTCAATTTTTCAGTTCATTTTTAAGACTGTTTTGAAGTATAATTTTTTTTTCATTTCATTTACGTAGCAGCAAATCCGTGCCATCGAAACTTTGAAAGGTTTAAATCAATTTTACTAGAGTAGGATAATATATTTTTCAAAAAATAGCTGGACTTTCATTTTTCGCAATTTCTCTTCTTTGGAGGGTCCTTCTACTTTTCCGAGAATTCTTTTTAAAAAAATTGATCATCAGAATTTTACAAATTTTTTTTTTTTTTTTTTGGTGTTTTTTTTTTACAAAAAATTTGATTGACAGAATTCTTTAAAATAATTTATTATGAAATTTTTTCAAAAAATCAATTGTCAAAATTTTACAAAAAAATGGATTGTTTAAATTTTTCAAAACGATTTATCATCAAAACTTTGCAAAAAAAATGTTTATCAGAATTTTTCTAAATGATTGATCATCAGAATTTTATAAAAAAAAAAAAAAAAAATGCTTATCAAAATTTTTCAAAATAATTAATGATCAGTAGGTATTTTTCGAAAAAAATTATCATCAGGATTCTTTGGTTATTACATTAGGATTTTTCTGAAAATTTATCAGAAAAAATTTAATCATCAGAACTATCCCGAGCAGCACACTCGACAAATTATCGAAATAAAAAATCGACAGAATATCGAATTCGATAAAGTGTCGCGTTAGTTCCGCATAAATCGTGAAATTATCTTTCGATATATCGACAGATTATCGATGAATTATAGTTGGCAAAATCCATCAACAGATAAACTTTCGATAAAATCGAACGATTTTTCTTTTAAAAATCTCAAGATTATAGTTAGATACTTCATCGATAACCTATCTATAAATCGAAAGATAATTACACGATTTATGCGGAACTAACGCGACACTTTATCGAATTCGATATTCTGTCGATTTTTTATTTCGATTTAGTTTCGATATTCTATCGATTTTGTATTACGATTTTTTGTAGATTATCTAGTTTCGATATTCTATCGATTTTTTGTAGATAATTTAGCATATATGGGTATATGCGCGCGCACATTTTCAAGACCGGCTGGCGAGTTTGAAGTCGTAGTTACGCTTAAGGCTGGCGAATTTCGTTCCAAATACAGCAGTTTCTACCAAAACAAGCGTCTGTTGCGAACATCGGAGTTCGTTCGCATAATACGAATTGGATTATAATATTCAAACATCTTATGCAAAATTGGAGAAGAGGGAGGGGTCCAATTGAAATTTTTATAATAACTAAAATTATTTCTAGGACCTTAATTTACAACTTTTGTTTGAAAATTTTTTCAAATTGGCCCCTTTTTCCTCCGCTCCTCCAATTTTGAATAAGTATCAACGGAGTATTATGCAAAATTGGAGGAGAAGGAGAGGTCCAATTGAAAAAATTTTCAAACAAAAGTTGTAGCTTAAAGTTCTAAGAATAATTTTGGTCATTACAAAATTTTCGATTGGGCGCCTCCCTCCCGTTCAATTTTAAATACTAAGTATTCACATAGTAATCGTAGTATTGAACTTGGTAAAATTTTATTTAAGAACAACGATCTGGTTTCAAGTAAAATACCTAGTAAACCAAAAAAACTAGATAACTTGTTTGAAAATTTTTTCAATTTTGATTTCGCATATTACTGTTACACGTAAGTAGGTAAATGCAAAATAATAGAGGCTAGAGATGAGGTCCAATTGAAAAAACATTTCAAACAAAAGTTGTAGAATAATATTCTGGATTTAATTTTGGTTATTATAAAAATTTCGATTTGGCCCTTTCTTCCCATCCAATTTTGAATATAAAGTAGGTATTTTTTGACTAGAAAAAAATCAATATAGTTTCAACAACTATCGTTACAAAATCGTTGAAATATCGAAGTCGATAAATTTCATATAATGTGTCGATAATATAGTTTTAAATATCGTCACAAAATCGTTGAAAAATCGAATTCGAGAAATTTCATATAATCTGTCGATAATACAGTTTTAAATATCTTCACAAAATCTTTAAAAAATCGAATTCGATAAATTTAATATTCTTTTTCGATAGTATAGTTTCAAATATCTTCACAAAATCGTTAACAAATCGAATTCGAGAAATTTCAGATTATTTGTCGATAATGTAGTTGTAAACATCTGCACAAAATCGGTGGAAAATCGGATTCGAGAAATTTCAGATTATTTGTCGATAATATAGTTGTAAATATCTTCACAAAATCGTTAAAAAATCGAATTCGAGAAATTTAAGATTATTTGTCGATAATATAGTTGTAAATATCGTCACAAAATCGTTGAAAAATCGAATTCGAGAAATTTCAGATTACGTGTTGATAATATAGTTTCAAATATCTTCACAAAATCGTTAAAAAATCGAATTCGAGAAATTTCAGATTATTTGTCGATAATATAGTTCTAAATATCGTCACAAAATCGTTGAAAAATCGAATTCGAGAAATTTCAGATTATTTGTCGATAATATAGTTTCAAATATCTGCACAAAATCGTTGAAAAATCGAATTCGAGAAATTTCAGATTACGTGTCGATAATATAGTTTCAAATATCTGCACAAAATCGGTGGAAAATCGGATTCGATAAATTTAATATTCTTTGTCGATAGTATCGTTGACGAATATCGTCCTAAAATCGTAATACTATCGAATTCGATAGTTTTTAGATTTTTTGCCTATAAAATCGTACAGCTAAATCTGTATCATATCGTGAGAACATCTTTAGATTTTTAAACGATTTTTTATCGATACGTTTCAACTTTCGATATTATCGATCGAGTGTGCTGCTCGGGATTCAAGAAAATGATGGCCATAATTTTGCAAAATGACTGTTTGTCAAAATTTTACAAAAAAAAAATCACAAAAAATTGATAATCATGTATTTTAGAAAAAAATTGATCGTCACAATTCTTCAAAAAAATGCTCATCAGAATTTTTCAGAAAAATGTATCAGAAATTTTCAAAGTAATTGATCATAAAAAGTTTAAAAAATAATTATCAGAATTCTTTAATGAAATAGGTATGTACTTATTTACATTATCAGAAGTTTTCAAAAAAAATTTGATCAGAATTTTTCAATAATGATATGATAAGTAAGAATTGAAAAAAAAATTAATCATGAGAAGTTTACAAAAAAAAAAAAAAGAATTTCTCAAAAAATCGATCAGTAAAAATTTGATCATCAAAATTTTACAAAAAAAAATGGTTATAAGAATTTTGCAAAATAATTTATTTTCAAAATTTTACAGAAAAAAAATACTTCTCAAAATTTTTCAGAAAAAAAAATTATCGCAGGAATTCTTTAAAAAATTTATCGTCAGAAGTGCATAAAAAACTGTATCATCAGAATTCTTCAAAAATATGGTTTTAGAATTTTTCAAAATGATATTCGTCAAAATTTTTCAAAAAATTCATCATCACAATTCTTCAGAAAAGTGGGTATCAGAATTTTTTCGAATAATTGATCATCATTCATCCGAATTTTTCGAAAATAACTATAGTTACCTATTAGGATTTTTATAATAATTGATAGCAAAAAAACTTGATCATCAGAATTTTATAACAATAGATAATGATGATCTTCAAAAAAATGATGATCAGAATTTTGAAAAATAACTGGTTATAAGAATTTCACCAAAAAAAAAAAAAATATTAGAATTTTACAGAAAAAAAAATCACAAAAAAAGCACCGTAAACATTCTTCAAAAAAAAAAAAAAAAATGCTACCTAATTAGATTTTTCAGAAAATTCGATGAGAATTTCAAAATAATTCATAATTAAAATTTTTCAAAAAATTTATCGTCAGAATTTTTCTAAAAATTTTTTTTTTTCAAAAAATTGATCGTCACACTTCTTTAGAGAAATGGTTTTTAGAATTTTTGGAAAATTTGATCATCTTAATTTTACAAAAAAGTATCAGGTTTTTTTCAGAAAAACATGATCAGCATAAATATAAAAAAAATATTTGATAGGTATATCTTTTTTTTCCTAATTGAGTAGGTACGTATAGAAAAATTTTAAACAAAAATTATTATCAAAAATTGCATCACCTTTTTCAAAACGTTGTGATTAGTATAAATTCTACGACTAAAAAAAATATTTTTTTTCATCACCTAGGTATTGAAAATTGTCTCATTGATTATCGTAAAAAATTTGATTGTCCAAATTTTAAATTTACTAAAAATTCAAAAACTTGCCCGACATAAAATATTTATCAAAATTTCTGAAATTTTCCACAAAAAAAAATTTTAATTGGAAAATTCAACGAAATTCCAAAAATGATCCACCTTTGAAAATTCAAGTGCAATTTGAATATTACCGATTTTTGGAATTGTTACCAAATTTTTAAAGGCTGCCTAATCTTGGGTTTTGTCCAAATTTCAAAGATTATTTTTTCAAATTTTGTGGCTTTTCTGACGCATTTGCCGCAACTCAAAGTTTTTTCCCGATATCTCCGGGATGTGCTACTCGTCCAAGACGTGTAGGATATTAAAACGACTAGAAATTGGTGAAAATGCACATCGCTCGGTTAATTGCAAAGTATCGCGGTGCGTTGGTTTAAGGCCATTAAATGTATGATCGATATACCATTTGTCTACTTTCTCATCGCCTAATACGTCTCACTCTCGGTAGGTTTTTTTTTTATTCTAATATGTATGACTTTTTAACTCGTCATAATGTTCGGTTTTCAACCGCATATGTGACGAGTCTCCGTCCCATTCCGGTGCTATCCGCAACCCATAGATATACTTTCGCCTTCGCCATCGCCATCGACTTGGACGTCGTTGATGACGACGCCACGTTGTGTAAACACCGCTTAATTTTTCCATCTTTTAAAGAAGGAACTCAGCAACTGCCGTTATAGGCTACACTGTGCGATGAGATGAAAGGTCCATATCCATGTACGAGGTATCCAAATCCACCGAAGCGTGAAATTGCTCGGAAACACTTGTCGGTTCGGACCAACGAACGGATCATAAATCATGACGCTTTTGACCGTTAACGGTTCGTTATTAATTAAGACATCGTAACCAGTTCTTTTTTTCCTTTTCAAATCTAGATAATTCGCACTTAGTACGATTGAAATTACAGTTTACAAAGCGGTAGTCTGCAGGCCTGGCGCGTAGGTATATGGTTATTAATCTCTACGAATCCTTTTTTTTTATTTATTATTTTAGCGCTCGTCATAGAAATACGAACCGTATAGTAATAAATCGCGAGGTGGTATTCACCTTTCAACTTGAAACGTGCGCTTCGACTTGGGACTTGGAGTCGGTTACCGGTGTAGATGAATACGAGAAACAATGCGATTCGTAGGTACAGATAATTGAAACATGTTTCTAGTTTAGTCGGTGAATAAATCTAGTTCAAGTTAAACCTTACCGGTTTCGGATTATTTTTAAACACGTTTACTTTCGATGATATTTTTTAAATTATGCCACCGCCTGCTCCTGAGTTCTCTGCTCTGCCTCGCACGTGTGACGTGGGTGCATCTTTATTCAGCGTGCAAATGGCAGGAGTCGTTTTCCAGGCCAAACGATCGGGTTGAGTAATTTGGTGGAAAAGTGCCATTGACAAAATTCGTCGTAATGAGAATCACCGTTAGGTAGATATAGCCGTTGAGCCGATATTTTGCAGGCTAATTAGTCAGATGATGTGTGAGTGGTGCCATTATTATAGAGTGGGAAGGGGAGAAGGATGGAATTCGCAAATGTGTAGCAGAGTCGTATTTCCAATATTAATGGTAGGTATCGTATTATTCGTGTTTACCTGTCGGCTAATTCCCACGCTAGAGCGTCGTCGTCGTCGCGACCTTATCAATTCAATAGCTTTAAGGTTGTGAGATGTGAGCGGATTCGGAAAATATATTGGTTCTGTATGACCATCCATTCATGAGCATACTTACGCCAACGTATTCGACGTACGTTACGAATGAGGTGTAGTTGTGTTGTGTATTGTCTATGAAAAAAGGTGGGTTTTTTTTTTGTTTTTTTTTTTGCGGCCAGTGAATGCAATTGGATTTCTCTAGAAGGAGTAATGAGTGCAATTAGGCGATTATTTCTTGATTTTTCGCTGATTCAGTGATAATCTGTAGCACGAGAAGTGCAGTTTTACTGAAACGGAGGCAATCATCACTTTAAAAGTGGCCAAAAAATTCTGTAATTGGATTAAAATTTAATGCCAAGTTTTAGAGCAAAAAAGTGTAACATTTTTTATTGAAAAAATGAAAAAAAAAAGTTCATCTAGACCTACAAAAGAGGAGGAACTATGCCTTGAGAAACTGAAAACAGTATCCAACTTGATCAAGTCATAAAATGGTAAATTTTTGGGGAATCAAAATTTTCACAAGCTGTAATTTCATTAAATGAGAAAAAAAGGGGCATTTTTCTTCTATTTTATTTGTCATTCTTATTAATGTAAAATAATTCTATTTTTTTAAAGTAAATTTTTTCCAAGTTTTTCTTCCAAAATCAACTTGATTTTTTTTAAAACAATTTTTCCATTTTTTTCGGACAAATCTTAAAATTTTTTGAAGTAAAAGCGCAAGTATTTTTCATATTTTTAAAAATACGTATAAGCACTTAAATTTTTTTTTTTGATTTGGAAAAATGTCGATGTACGTAAAATGTAAGCATTTGGAGAAAATTTGTATGAAAATTTTGAAAAAATTTGAAAAAGTTTAGATGGAAAATTGAGGAAAAGTTTAATCAACACTTAACGTTAAAAAAAACAATTAGCGAAAAATTTTCATGAATATTTTCTGGAACAATTTGAATGAAAAGTTTTTAAAAAATATGTAGAAAAAATTAGAGGGAAAATTGGGTGGAAGAAATCAATTCACAGTTCATGTAAAAAAAAATCTATAAGAAAAATTTGGATGGAAATAATTGGAAAAATTTTACTGAAAAGTACAGAAAAATTATATGAAACACTCGAAAAACAATTGGAAAATTTTTCTCTCATGTTAGGTACAATAAAAATATTCCTTAAATTCTTAAAAAATATCAGTCTGATACCAGCCTTCTGCTGTTTTTTAAATAAGTTGGAAAATTTTGTTTAAAATAATGGAAAAATTTAAATGGGAAGTGTGGGAACGTTTTTTTTTTCTTTTAATTTTGATGAAAAGTTTCAAAATGAATAAACTAACGAAAGTTATACAATTTTTAAATCAAGAATGACAGATTCATTCTCGTTTGAATTCATGATCATACTACCTGCAAAAATGGCCAATTTTTGGTGGATTTATAAAAAATGTATGAAGTATGAGCTCCTAAAATTAATCACTATACTGGACTTTGTATAGAGAATTTTTCTTCTAAATTTTTTTTTGGTTAGGAATTTTTTTCTAAAAATTTTTTCTTTGAGGATTTTGTGCTGAGACAATTTTTTCTGGAATAGGTATATTTTTCAATTAATTATTCTGCTGAGAGAATTCCTTGGAAAATCATTTTCTTTTTTAAAATCAAAAAAATCGTTCTGTCAAAAAGAAAATTATTTGGAAGATTTTTATTTTAGATATTTTGAGTCGTAATTTTGGCCAATTTATGGAAGTTGAATTTTTCAAAAATCGATGGACGAAAAAGGTGTACCTAGAACATTAATGACTTTTCTTTTATCTTCTCCATTTTTTCAATTTCTATTTTTTTTTTTTTTTTTTTTCATATTTCGATTTTTCTCTATTTTTTCTATTTTTTTACTTTAATTTTTTTCATTGTCTATAGATAATGTTAATTTCAATTTTTCTTTTTTTCTTTTGCTACCTTTTTCAATTTTTTTTCCAATTTTATTAATTAATTTTTTCCCCATTTTATTCATCATGTATTCGTTTTTTTTGTTTGTTTTTAAGATATTTTTTTTCTTGATTTCTATGAAGTTTTTTATTTTATTCTATTTTTTTATTCTTAGATATTTTAAGGAACATTTTGAAAATATTCTAAAACAATATTTTTTTTTATTTTAATTTAATTTTTTTTTAAATATTTTTTCAATATTTTTGACATTATTTACACTGTTTTTCTAGATTTTTTTCAATTTTAATTTTTTGTTGATATTAAAAATAAAAATGCCAAATTTTGAGCTGCTGCCAAAATTTTAAAAAATATTTTTTGTTCAGATTTTTTTTTTAATTTCTTGAGAACTGGACTTTTGATTTTTTCATTACCTATTTCATTTTTTTTAATTCGATTTTTTTTTGTTTAAAATTGAACATTATTTTTAAATTTCGTAAATGATTTTTTTCGATTTTTTTCTAGAAACATTTTTCTCACGCAGTTGCTGTGTCGCAGTTTTTAAACTTTTTTTTTCAATAAAAATTTTTTTTATAATAATTAAAAAAGATTATCTACCTTCTTACCTATTTGTAATTTTTTTGAATTTTTTCGAGTTATGTATTTTTTTATTCAGAACAGTTTTTTCCTCCCAGAATTATGTTTTTTTTTCTTCAAAAAATTATTAGGCAGGTACTTACTCACTTACCTACTTATTACACAAAATTTCTTTAATTAAAAAGAAATTGAGTTGACTTTTTGTTTTATTAGGTAATTTTTGTTCCGTTTTTTTTTCTCCACCCAACAATGAAAAACCACTAGTTATGTTATTCCCTGGAGATTTTTACTGAAGACCCACGTTTATTTTCTTTTTTTTTTTTAATTTGCTTTTGGTGTCAAGAAAGATGGTTCATTTTTCAAAATCGAGATCACCTGTACGAGTACTTTTGGAAATTTAAAATCACTTTACTTCGAATTTTTTTTATCAGTTTAAACGACTCCAGAATATTCTTGGGTACCTAGTTAGACGTAAGTACTCGTATAAGTGTGATCGTTGACCAAGTATTAAGTTGATTTTGACTTTCTAACTTGATTTATTATAGTTTTATGGGTTTGTAAATTGATCGACAAATGTGGAAATTTATCATTACCCGTGTCTGCAGATTCATTTGATGAAAAAAAAAACATCGCTTCGGAAGGGAAGGAAGAGCGTAAGTGAGCAATTGTAATAGAGTAATTATACGATTATGGCAGCTTCCTTGGTCACGTGATCTTATGAAGTTTTAATTAACCATTTAACTCTCCATCGTAAAAAATGCTTAAGTAAATACGCGATGGTAACTTTCTTTTTATTTTTCATCGGCGAATATCGGCTATATAAAGTAGCATATTATGTGGAAATTACCTGCAGCTGCAGCGGGTCGGTGATTTAATTCGTACTTTTCAACTCGTCTGCCCATATAAACTTATGATTGTATAAAATATTGACCTTTGTGAGATAATTTCATATTACGAGAGTTTACGTATCTACTTATTATTGTCACCATGCCAGTGTTTCAATTTCCCTTAAATCATCTCCAGTTGAGACGCATTTCCTATGTACATACGTACAAGTACAATCCCTTTCCAAGGTAAAAAGGAAATTCAAGGATTTTACAGACGTAACCGCGATCATCGATATGATATTTTAAAACAAATGATCTCGATAGTAAAAAGATATAAGTGAAAAACTGTGTCAATCGAAAATATAAATCACGTATTACGAGTTCATTCGATTCCATAACCATCATATTTATCACCTGTTTAAAACCATAATCATATACCTGGCAAAGCACGTTGATACTATAATTTTTTAATTTTTTTCTTATCATTTTTTTCACTTTGAAAATAGATATTGCGTAAGTTCGTGCCTTTAATTGTATTATTTGCCGAGTTCGAACTGATTTATAAGAGTATTATATTTCAGAAACGCTAACTCGAAGCGATTACATTATAAACGAGTAAATTATAACGTTCGAGTTTATAATTTTAGCCTATATAAGTAGATGCCTCCTTCGAAAAACTAATCTAATACGATTAAGTTTACAGCTGAGATAGTGGTGGTGAAAGTTTGCAAAATGTAATTAGTTGCGAATTTTCGCACTTTGAATTTGAGTGGGAGTATCGCTTTGGCTTTGTTCGAGCTATTTTCTTGAAAATTATGGAGAATGAAGTTATCGATTTTTTTGCTTGTGGAATTTGGGTGTGCACAAGTAGTAATTTCGCTTTCGATATGATTTGAGAATTGAAAATACGCTGGGAGCTGGGATTTTCTAATGGAAGGGTGAAGAGGGTCGGCGTTTCGTAAAAGTTTCAACAAAAAAATTTACGACGACAGATATTTTCTTGAAAGAGGGCGGGGTGGGTGTATAAGTTTGATAGCAGTTTCAAAAATGACAAAAAAAGGCTGTACCTAACAAAATGGATAAATATTATTTTTTCTCAGTAAAGAAGTTCATCAAATAATTTTTCTTTGAAAAAAATCCAGCAAAAAAAACCTGCGATAAAAAAATTTTTAAATTACAAAATACCTACCCAACTCGTAAAAATATTAAAATTTTTTTTTTTTTTGAAAAAAAATCTTGATTTTTTTTTTTTTTTTTTTTTTTTTTTTTGAATAGAACAGTGTACAAAACTTAAAAAAAAACTTTTTCAAGAAAAATGAACATATTTTCACAAATTTTGATCAAAAAATGCATATTTCAATCCCCTCTCTCACCAAAAAAATAGTATATTATTCAACATTTTTCATCATTTCCTTAACTAAAATCGGATTAAAAAATTCATTTAATTTTTCGAATCTTATTTTTAAATAGGTAATATTTTCCAATTTTATTTTTTAAATTTAAAAATTGATTTTGTTAAAATTAAAAAAAAATCAACTTCATTATTACCTACTACAATTTTTTGAAGATTTTGTCAATTTTTTTCAGAATATGTATTGCGCCTGGGGGGGGGGGGGGTTCCAGGATTTAAAAAAAAAATGAATTCAATATTGTACCTATTTAATTTTCTTTTCAATTTAAAGTTATATTTTATTCAATTTTTTAGAAGAATCAATTTCGTTTTTATATGTAGATAATATTATTGATATTGTCAAAATCAATTTTTTAATTTTTTTCAAAAGTAAAAATTAAAATTCATCAAATTTTGTCAATTTTTTCAAAATTTTGTTAGCATTTTGTGAGGGGATAACTTGATTTTAAATTTTCTGAAACAATCTTTAGAACTCAATATTAAGTACATAAAATAAGTTTTTTTGATTTTTTTCAAATAGATATTTTATTCTGTAACGATTTTTTAAAATTTTATCAAAAATATTTTTTGAATTTTGTGCATTTCCTCAAATCTTTTCTGACAACCACTTTTTAAAATTTTGTTTAATATTTTTATTCTAACTAATTTTTCAATGGCTAGCCCAATTAAAAACCTATACAATTTTGATTTTTAAATTCATTTTTTTTTCCTTCAAAATATCGTTTTTTTACGGAAAACAATTGCACACGTTCTTCAGCTAAAAAAAAAATCGATTTATAAAAAAATATTTTAGGCAAATCAGCTCATACTTTTGGTTGCTCTGATGATTTCGTACCAGAGACCAGACACCATACCAGAGAAAATATAGGCCTGATAATAAACTTTTTCGGGCACTACCTTTTTCTCCTTTGTTTTACCTTTCCCCTCTCCCTAAAAATAATCGATATCAAGTATCAAATTTTTGCAATTTTTCGCAAGGACAATAGTTTAAAAAATATTTTGCAAAAAATAAAATTTCGAAAAGCTTTCAAAGGTCAAAATCACAATATTATTCCAAAAAAAAAGTTTCAATATTTTTGTGGGGAAAAATCTGTAGGTAAATATTTTGCAATTTTTTTGTTTTGTTTTTTCATTTTAAAAATCTTTTACAAAGACAATTATGAGCATTTTTTAAATAAAAATTTGATTTCAAGAATAATTAATAAATCTCGAACTTTAAAAAAAAATTGTAATTAGGTTGGTATTTTACAAAAAAAAAAAAATGTTTTCTTCACATTTTTGCAAAAATTTTTACAAAGCCAAAATTGTGAATAAGTATTTGATACAAAAGTTATTTCATTATTGCAGTCTTTTTTCAAGGGCGAAATTGCGAATATTTTTTGTTTATTTCACAAAATAGATATTTCAAACGAATTTCTGCTATTTTTTTTATTATTATTAGGTAAGTATTTCATTTTTTACCTTTTTTATCAACTTTGAAACAGTCAAAATACTCAGTCATACAATCATTTTTTTTTTTCAGTAAAAAGAGACTTGCTGATTTTTGCTTCTCTGAAATCAAATTTTTTTTTCAAATTTTCGAAAAATTAGCCTATAATTTTTAAATATCCAAACTGGAATTCATTTATCATTGGACGTTGAAATTTCTCCAGATTAATCGTTATAATTTTTCAAAAACTTCGTTTCGCCATTTTTCGTCTCTCTATTGGAGCATGATTTCATTAACAAAGCAGATGTTCCCACTCATTATAAGCAATTAAGCATACCTACCTTTGAAATTAAAAACACGAAAGTCTCGACATTTTAATCGTAAGTACCTCAACTTTTTCGTAAAAAATCTAAACTCCTGTTTGCAGATTCTTTTGATGTTGATGTCTAAGTACCTAGGTACTTATTAAAAAACATAATTTTCTCGCAAAAGAGTGGGATTATTTGACGTACGAATTAAAAACCCCTCTCCCCCTCTGACGAGTTGAACTTCTTTCAGAAAATTTTGTCACTCCAAAAATTGACCTATTTCCTTACAATTAGATAGATATTCGATCCGAGTACGAGGACTATTACCGCACCATTGAAAATTATATAAGGCTCGGTAAAAATATTACGGATAATTTGAATTTTTGCCGATCACCATTATAAAGGTGGACGCACCGTTTAAGGTAAAAAAAATGTCCTATAAAAAATATCGTGTAATAAATTCACGTGCCATAATGCGGCGCGAAAAATACTTGCAGAGTATGGTCGATGATTCGATAGTAAAAATTATATAACGAAGCATAAAACCATCACCGGGCATTTTGCGAACCACTACAAGTTTAATGAATCCATCACGAATGATGAATGAAGTGTTTCATCTTCGAGTTATCGTAAATTATATACTTTTTCAATGCTAGTGCTACCGTAACTCGAAACTTTATTTCTAATTAGTAATTTGATAAGAGGATTTTTAAGGAGACGAAAAGTGTAGTTTGGTTCTTACGGTTTCGTATTTTTTTTCTGAATCGATATTTTTGAAACAATTGTTTCGAGTTTTGGTTTATTTTTGGATTTTTTTTTTTTTTTTTGAGAATAAAGAAGGTAGGTAAATGCTTTTCTTCGATTTTTTTTTGAGGATAAAGAACGTAGGCAAATGTTTCTCTTTGATTCTTTTTTTTTTTTTGAGTATAAAGAAGGTAAGAAAATATTTCTCTTTGATTTTTTTTTTGAGAAAAGAGAAAATAGACAAAAATGTTTCTCTTTAAATTTTTTTTTTTTTTGGGGAGAAAGAAGGTAGTCAAATGTTTTTCTTTGATAGAATCTAATTTTTATAGGACTCACTTATTATAATTTTTTGTCTGGTCTCTATTTTTAACTCGTTCTTAGGCCGTTAAATATTTTGAGAAACACTTGTAAACGAGAAGAAAATTTATGTAAATTTTAATACGTGCAGAATCAGGGTCATTGCAGTACAACACGTTTTTCTTCGTTCTTGGTCGAGTTCATTGAATTCAGTCGTACTAGGTCAGAAAACTACTACAGAGACCTTGATACATGATGAATGAAAATTTTTCAGCAGACATTTTCACCCCTCGCCCTCGCCCAGGCGATCGAAATCCAAATACTTGGTTTACTCACCATTTCTTTTCTTCAGCTTCGGCTTGACGGTGGAATTGGCTGCGGCTGAGGACGAAGTGCTGGTTTCGGTGCTCACTTTAATCGCCGAACTAACATCGAATTCTAAAATAACCGATAAAAAGCACAAAACCAAACAACACCGGGAGTAAAAATTCGTTTTCGGCATTTTGTGAAAATTTTAATAAAATATTCGAACGAGGTAAACGGCGAAATTCTAACACTACGATGTGGTAAAAAAATTTCCGATCGAAACGTAAAACTTTACATTTATGACGATGATTAAATCGCGCAAGAAAACTGAAATAATTATAAAAAAAAATTGAAAAAATCGTTGACGACTAGGACGAAGCTCGAGACAGAGTCATTTTTCGCAACGCCATAATGGATAACTAACTCCAGAGGAACGGTTTTACCTCTTTCACTGGAAGTCGATGGTATCTCTCCTTGCATATGCCGGTCCGCACGGGTATAACGGGTAGTGGGCAGGTACGACTGTGGTAATCTGAACCGCAGAAGAAAGGGAATTCACCTTCTCTTTCGATCGACGTCGTCTGGCCGCGGATATAATCTGAGCCCGAAGATATAGCGAATTCGTAAATCCTAACGATTCTCTGATTTTAATTATTCGCTGTTTGCGGCTCTGGCACTTGTCGGGTAAATCCAACCGACACCGAACCATGTTTGTAGTAGGGAATCTATGTAGAGGCCTATGTTGCATGGTATTGTCTATAAGGTACGTATCATTGAATATCCTAATTCCTACTGTCTTTGTTTGACGAATACGTAATTGCTGGGCTTAATTTTTAACAATACGAAGGTGTTCTTGGTACGCATTTTTCCCAATAATTGATGCGGTATTGAGGATTTCCTCTGGTCGTCGTTTAAGTGATGGAAAGAAGGGAGCGGAGGAGGTGGTAATTTTGTTCGGAAAATTCCCAATAGTATGCCAAGGACACTGAGGCTGAAAATTTTTCAAGTGTTTGGGTTAAGTAGTGAGTTTGTTATTGTGTTTGATTTTATTTCAGGAGATGCAATTACTCAAACTGAATTAATTTTGGAGAAACATTATCTATTCAGTATTCATGTACAGCAGTGAATCTCAAATGCATATTTTTTAATTGAAAATAATCATTTATTTGAAAATTTTCGTTCTCTTTTCGCTTAGGCAGTAATCACTTCTCAGTTTTTCATTGAATTCAAAATTTTTTCTTTGGATGAATAATCTTTAATTTTTTTTTAAATAAAAAATATTTTCAATTTTCTTAAAAGGAAAATTTTTTAATTTTTAATTTTTTTTTTTTGTTATTGAAAAAAAAAATTTCATTTTTTTGATGAAGGAAATTTCTCAATTTTCCAGGCGTTATAATACTCATGTATTTCTCACAGAGGGGATTTTTAAATGTGTTTTTTGAATTTTTAAAAGAATTTTATGCAAAAAAGGATGATTTTTTGTATACCAAATATAATTTTACTTTGAGATATTTTTCTTCATAATATTGTTATTTTTAATTTTAAAAAAAATTTTATGCAGAATTTGTTTAAGTTTTTTTAACAATAATTTTTCCCTGTAAAATTAAAAATAAAAATAAATTCAATTTGCGAAAATTCTCCCAAAATTGAAAAAAACAGTTTCGGCAGCTCAAAATTGAATTATGAAGCTCAAGTGACATGCTCTTTCAGTAAGCCAAAATTTAGATAAATTGTAGCTGACGAGTTGACAAGGTTTCTCCTTGTTAAAAAAGAAAATCGGTTGTTTAGAAAATCTTGAATAGGTATTTTATTTGAAAAATAAATAAATAAACCCGAGCGGCACACTCGATCGATATTATCGGAAGATGTAACGTATCGATAAAAAATCGTTTGAAAATCTATAGATGTTCTCACGATATTATAAAGATTTATCGGTACAACTTCATAGGCAAAAAATCTAAAAACTATCGAATTCGATATTATTAAGATTTTATGACGATATTCGTCAACGATACTATCGACAAAGAATATTAAATTTATCGATTCCGATTTTCCACCGATTTTGTGCAGATATTTGAAACTACATTATCGACAAAGAATATTAAATTTATCGAATTCGATTTTTTAACGATTTTGTAAAGATATTTAAAACTATATTATCGAAAGATTATATGAAATTTCTCGACTTCGATATTTTACCGATTTTTTGACGACATTTGAAACTATATTATCGACAGATTATATTAAATTTATCGAATCCGATTTTTTACCGATTTTGTAAAGATATTTGAAACTATATTATCGACACATAATATGCAATTTCTCGAATTCGATTTTCTAACGATTGCGTGAAGATATTTGAAACTATATTATCGACAAGTAATATGAAATTTCTCGATTTCGATTTTTTAACGATTTTGTGACGATATTTGAAACTATATTATCGACAAATAATCTGAAATTTCTCGAATTCGATTTTTTAACGATTTTGTGAAGATATTTAAAACTTTATTATCGACACGTAATCTGAAATTTCTCGAATTCGATTTTTAAACGATTTTATGACGATATTTGAAACTATATTATCGACACGTAATATGAAATTCCTCGAATTCGATTTTTCAACGATTTTGTGGCGATATTTGAAACTACATTATCGACAAATAATCTGAAATTTGTCGAACGATTTTTCAACGATTTTGTGACGATATTTAAAATTATTTCCAAATTGGTGAAAATTTTTCTAAGTCCAACACGTCTGGAAGTACTAAACTGCCTATTATAAGCGTTTTATTGCTAATTCCTCAACGATAAGGTATGGCATAGTGGTTAAGGAAGAGGATTACCATGCAGGAGGTAGATGGTTCAAGCCCCACGGGTGGCAGATTTTTTATAATTTTTTTTTGACTTTTTCTGAAATGATCCTCTTACCGTAACATGAATAATGTGTTTAGGCAAAGTTTAATGTATTAATTATGCTAATTAATGATTTTTAATTATAGAAAAAGCTAGTAAAAGACAAAAAATCGGAATAAAAAATCGATAAAAAATCGACAGAATATCGAATTCGATAAAGTGTCGCAAAAGTTCCGCCTAAATCGTGAAATTATCTTTCGATATTATAGATAGATTATCGATAAAATATCTTACTATAATCTCGAACTTTTTATTAACTATAATTCGTCGATAATCTATCTATATATCGAAAGATAATTTCACGATTTATGCGGAACTAACGCGACACTTTATCGAATTCGATATTCTGTCGATTTTTTATTTCGATAATTTGTCGAGTGTGCTGCTCGGGAATAAATGATACCTATAATAAAATCAAAAACATCTTGTCAACAAACAATACGTCTTAATGATTTTGGAATAAATAAAATTTTATTTTCTAAAAAATTTTCATAAGAAAAAATAAAGGATAAGTAATCTTTCAAAAAAAAAAATCACCAAAAAATGGGGTTGGAGAAGAAATTACTTCCATCATCAAAAAATAAATATATAAGTAACATAATTGGGGTGGGGGGGGGGGTGAATAAAAATTTTTCTTAGGTGGACAAAAAATCGCCTTTCACAAAAAAACTTTTTAATGAAAAACTTTCCAATTTATAAAATTTACTTGTTGTAAAAATATTATTTTTTCGAGAAAAAAAATCATCTCAGAAGAAAAGTTTATTAATAGAAAAAATCACATTGAAAAAAATGTTTCATTTTTTAAGACAAAAATAATGTTTTAGGTACCTAAGTGAAAAAAATTGAAGGAGTATTGATTACCTACATATAAATTGAAAATTTCAATTCAACGAAATGTTGGGAAAAAATATTTTTAAAATGCTGGATTTAAAAAATTAAAAATTAAAATTCTTCTAGCTAAGGATTTGGCCGAAAATTTGTTTGAAAAAAAAAGTCCTTCAGTAAAAAAATTTTAGCGAGGAAATTAATGTATTTTTTTTTAAATGCATAGAAGAGATCTCGCGAAAGAAAAATTCCCTTAACGAAAAAAATCATGTTTTATAACAAAAATACTTTTAATGTAGGTGAAATTTTTAAAAAATGACTCAAGAATCGTTTTCGAAGAAAAATTGTATAATCATTTTAAAAATCAAACCAAAAAAAGTTATCTTGGAGAAATTTTGTTTGCGAAAAATCGATATAAAAGATATGTTTTTCTTTTTGAAAAAAAAACAACAAAAAAACAAAAAAAAAATTGATTAAAAAAATGAAAATTCTCTTAGATTAGTGAGAAAAAATTGAAGACGGATTACTCTCTTATCTAAAAATTGTATTGAAAAATAGTGAGAATCTTGATCAAAAGAAATATATTGAAAAAAATAAAAATTCTTTTAATACACCACTTAGCTGGTGAACAAATTTTTAAAGAAAAAAAACTCCTCTTAGCAAAATAATATTAAAGAGAAATGATAGATACCACTAACTACTTGCTTGACCTTATCATGGTGAAAACAGATCTCGAAAAAAAATTATTTTTGAAAAAATCTGTTGGAATTTTTTTTAATAAAAATTCTGTTTGGTAGGCGAAATTTAAAAATAAATCTCGTAGCGAAAATCTTATCTTGGGAATGAAATTTTTTGCAAAAAATCGTTTTGAAAGAAAAATCTCTTTATCCTTAACTATATACTTGTGTTTAAAAAAAATCTCTTAGATTTTTTTATTTAAAATTTTTTTTAATCAGAGTTCTTTTAGTTAGGTACTCAAGTGAAAAAGAAATAGAAAACAATTCCTCTCGAACAAAACTATTTTGACAAAAAAAATCGTTCGCAAAGAAGGTCTCAAAAAAAAAATCACTTGTGCAGACAAAAAAAAATCATTAAAAGAACTTCCATCAACTTTTAAAAATCTTATCTAAACAAAAAGAAAAAAATATTTTGACAAAAAATTTTCTATACAAAACATCTTTAGGAATGAAATAAAAATCTCCATATCAAAAACATGTTTTTGAGGAAAAAATCAAGTATTCAATGAAAAATTTTTTAGAAAAAAAAATGTATTCGTATTTTGGTAAAAATATCATCGCAGAAAAAAAATCGTTCTCAAAAAAAATTCCCTTGTTGAATAAAATATTTTTTCAAAAAAAGTTTCCAAGATGCAAAATAAAAATTTTATAAGGTAGGAAAACAATAAAATTTCTGAAAAAACCACCTCCCAAAATCTTTTTTTTGTTGATGAAATTGTAAATTCCCATTTGCAAAAAATCTACTCGTTGGAAAAAATCTCCTCTTCAAAAAGGAAATTCTCCTTAAAATTTTTTTCTAAAAACCCTGCTAAGCTAAAGAAACATTTTCTTAAGTACAAAAGGTTTCTCTTTTCCAAAAATTGGTAATTCGTAAAAAAATCTCATCGAAATGAGAGAACTGAAAACAGCTTCTGTTTAAAATTTCTCCTCTCTAAAGTACCTCTGTTGAAAACGTCACATTTTTCAAAACCTTCTCCTCGAAGCTATAATTTCATCACCGATATCAGTCGATATTTTTTTATAGTCCAAACAAAAAAATATGTGCCTTGGCTACCAAGTTGTAATTAGTTTTTCTCTATAACTCATTACAGGATAGCAAAACTAATTAAACTTCGCATAGCACACAACTTTATCGCGAACCCTCGATCACTGTGTGGTGTGTACTGTGTAGGTTAGGTTGGTATGCCGATGAGGTTAGAGCACAGCGTACCTACGAGTAAGTCAGTGTATAGATAGATACTTTTTACATGACAAAATCAAATTCTTCACAATTGCAGAACCAATTAACTCAGCGAATGTTTCACGCGCGTGAAAAAACCGTGATCTAACCTCGACGACATCATTCTATTTTTTTTCCTTTTTCATCTAAACGCGTCCGTAGCAGAGCACGAGCATTACAAATGAAATTCCTACCGGGCAAATTCAAGTGCGCGAGAATGGAAATTAATTAAAATAAACGCGGAAAATTAACACGCGGTCGACTTAAACACTGTCGCGCGTCGCGTATTCGTAGGTATACGAGTATCTTGTACTAGAAAAAAAAATGTCAAAATCCGCGAAAAAAAACTGTAAATAAAAAAAAAGTCACGGATCGTTGGATATCATGAAATTACTTCATAGCTTGGAAGCGTACGTCTTACTTCGATATGCACCAACGATCGATGTTTTTTTCACTTCTCCGTGTGTATTTTTTGATATATTATACTCGCACTAAAACAAATACCTAACTACGGGCCAAAAAAATAATAAACAATAAGTTACCTCGAAAATCCGTGAAATATATTAATTAATTTTGCTTAGCGGTTTTTTTTGAGCACCTATATGTCACCATAGTAGAGTAGGTGTGCCTTTTAAATATGCATAACGCATTCTTCGAATACCTTCAATTATAATCCAACGAAATGAGGAAATTTAATTATATTTTGAGTGACCAAAGATTTTTTGATTTTGAAATGTTTCTTTTGGTGTCCTGAATTAGCCACTAAAAAAAGTCTCCGGATCTCACTTCTCGATATGTCTCCCAAGAGAGCACCTCGGAATCCTGGACTTTTTTTTGGATTATTTGCCAAGATAATTTTTTATAAATTAATAATTAGGTAAATTTTTAAAATTAAATAATTTTTTTTTCAAAAATTCGCGACCGATTTTTTTCAACTTTCCCAACAGATTTTTTTTCATAAGAGAATATAATTCTTTCGAAGTCGAGTTTTTTTGGAAAATTTTTTGATTGAGTACAAGAGAGAATTATTTTCAGTTTAAGAAAATGCAGCAGATTTTTCTCAATATTTTTTTGTGAAGGTACTTTTTTTCAATTAAAATTTTCAAATTCATGTAAGTAGGTATACTTACTAGGGTGGCCCTTATTTTTCAAATTTTGGAAATGTTGTCGGGACGGGGGGGGTCAATTGGTAACATATTGGTAGAAAATAATTCCCTATTTTTTATTTTTCCTCTAACTGAATTTTAAGCTGTTTCACAGGGGCCCCCAAATTTGAAAAAATCAAAAAAATAGAAAAAATAGAACATTTTGAAAATTTTTGAAAATTTTTAGCAAAATGGTCATGGGGATGGTATTTCTATAAGACAAGACCATTTTCGATGTTTTCTTATCTTTACCCCCCTTTTCATGGGACATGAAAAAACGTCATTTTTTACGTTTTTTAAAAAATTTGAAAAAAATGGCTACAAATTAAAAAAAAAAAAAAAAATTTAATAAAATGGTTTCAACATACATGTTATCACCCAAAAAGGTCATTTACGGTGATTTTTCACCACTGCCGTATCAGTGAGAATTTTTCAAAAACTATCAAAAATTGAAAAAAATGAGGTTCCCAAAAATGAAGGTAAGGATGAAAAATCGCCGTAAATGACCTTTTTGGGTGATAACATGTATGCTAAAAATATTTTATTCAAAAAAAAAATGTTTCTTTAATTTTTAGTCATTTTTTTCAAATTTTTTAAAAAACGTAAAAAATGACGGTTTTTTTTATGTCTTATGAAAAGGGGGGTAAAGATAAGAAATCATCGAAAATGGTCTTGTCTTATAGAAATACCATCCCTATGACCATTTTGCTAAAAATTTTCAAAAATTTTCAAAATGTTCTATTTTTTCTTTTTTTTTGATTTTTTCAAATTTGAGGGCCCCTGAGAAACGGCTTAAAATTCAGTTAGAGGAAAAATAAAAAATAGGGAATTATTTTCTACCAATATGTCATCAATTGACCCTGTCCCGACAACATTTCCAAAATTCGAAAAATAAGGGCCACCCTAATACTTACTTATACTTAGTTGGCCCTTAAATTTTTTTTTTTTTGCTTATAAGAAAATTTTTGTTCAAAGAAATAAAAGTAGGTATTTTCAAAGATACCTTTTTTTTTGTTGAAAAAATTACTTTTTCTCAAAAACTTGGGTAATAGAAAATTTTTCTTCAGAAATTTTTTCCTCAAAAGAGTTTTTTTTAAAAATTAATACCTAAGTATTTGTCTGTTTTTAAAATAGATTTTTAAAAAAATTTTATTGATGAAGTCCAATTTCTCTTTTAAGATTATTTTTCTGTGAAAATTTTTTTATGTTTGAGAAATTTTACTTGAAAAAAAATTGTTCAAAAAAAGTTTTTCAAAAAGCAAAGAAAATTATTGTTTTAGAAATGAAAAAAAAAAATCTCTTTTGGCGAAGAAAATTTTTCTAGTAGGGAAATTTTTTTGTAATAGGAAATTTTTATTCTAAAAACATTAGGTAGGTACCTATTAGTTTAAGATGTTTTGAATTTGGAGAATTTTTCAAGAAAAAACATTCAAGATTTCTTAAATTAATGATTTTCTTCTCAAATTTGGCTCACTTGAAGAGCATATCACTTTGACCACAGAACAAGATTTTGAGCAACCCAAGTTGATTTTTCGATTTTTGGCGATTTTATGAAAACAGCACAAATGACCTATTGGTGTAATCAATTTCTTAGAAAAGTATATAGGTAGTGAATGTTGAAATAAAGTTCTGAAACTCGGTTTGTATACTAAAATCTATCTTCCGAGTCGATTTCGGCCATTTTTGAAGCGATCTGGAGCCTCCAGCAAGAGTTGCCTTCTCTCCAGCGCACTGGAATCGCTCCTGAAGACAGTGTAATTAACTTTGGTAGCTAAAAATTCAATCTTATCGTTAATGGAATACTTATTATCAGTCGATTAGCCCATTTGAATCAAAAATCGATCTTCCGAACAAATTCGTAATTTTTTTCTGAGAATATAATTTTTTTATTCCAAAAAAATGTTGATAAATTGCGGAAAAATTATTAAAAATTAAAAAAAAAAATTCCAAAAATTAAAAAACGAAATCCAAAAAATAGGAACTTTTTATTCCAAAAAATGAAGATTTTTACAAATTCGGTAAGTGTAGGATTTTGCATTGGATCAAATGGTAGCCTTTGTCATTGATTAAATGTAAATTGCAATTTTTTGAAATTTACTGAAAATGAAAATTTTTACAAATTCAGCCAGAGGAGGATTTTGCATTGAATTTTTAGGGTAGTTTTTTCATTGATTAAATGCAATTTCTCATTTCTTGAAAATTACAGCATTTTTTTTTTACAAATTCAGTTAGGGTAGCATTTTGCATTGGATCAAATGGTAGCCTTTGTCATTGATTAAATGCAAATTGCCATTTTTTGAAATTTACTGAAAATGAAAATTTTTATCAATTCAGCCAGAGAAGGATTTTGCATTGGATCAGATGGTAGCCCTTATTCACCTTGACTAAAAGCAATTTCTCAGTTTTTTTTGAAAATCGCAGAAAATTAAAATGTTTACAAATTCAGTAAGAGTAGGATTTTTCTTTGGATCAAATGGTAGCCTTTGTCATTGATTAAAATATGTAGAATTTTTCCTAGTTATTTAAGCTTTTTTAAACAGTTGTAACTTTTTTCTAGTCGTAGAACTCTCACCAGTTGTAACATTTTTATTCCTTGTTGAAGTACGAATATTTTTACTGGTTTTATATCATTTCTTTTGGTTGAAGCCGGTCATTTTACCAGATAAAGATTTTTTCCTGGTTGTAGAATTTTTAGCAATCGAACGATTTCTTTTACTAAAAATAGAAAATATCTTTCTGAAATAATAATTGTTTGAAAACATAAGACTTATTTCTGCATAAAATCGTATTTCAAAAAAATAAGATTTTTTTTTTCATTAAAAATAAAAATGTAAAAAAATTTTAAAAAACCACGCTTTTATTTAAAGTTGGTCACTTTGTAAAATGTTATTCATAGGGAAAGAGTAATGCCTTAAAAAACAAAAAATAAAATTTACTTGAATACAAAAATGTGTCATGAAAATTTTTTTTTCAAAAATTTTAATGATGAAAATCGTGGTGGGGCGTTAATCGAAAAGGTATTCGTTTGCTCCTCGCACACCCCACCACGCTTTTCATCATTAAAATTTTTGAAAAAAAAATTTTAATGACACATTTTTGTATTCAAGTAAATTTTATTTTTTGTTTTTTAAGGCATTACTCTTTCCCTATGAATAACATTTTACAAAGTAACCAACTTTAAATAAAAGCGTGGTTTTTTAAAATTTTTTTACATTTTTATTTAACTCTTTTTGTCGTTGAAAATATTTTATTTGAAAATTTTCAAAATTGAACCCCCTCATAGGGGCTCAATTTGGGGTCAGGGGTAAATTTGAGTTCGAAAATCGAATTCAGCTACCTCGAAAACCAACATTTTGATATCAATGTTGTGAAGTTTGAAATTTTCAAAATGGAACCCCCTCATAGGGGTCCAATTTGGGGTCAAGGGTAAATTTAAGTCCGAAAATCGAATTCAGCGGCCTCGAAAACCTACATTTCGATACCAATGTTGTGATTTTCTGAAATTTTCAAAATTGAACCCCCTCATAGGGGCTCAATTTGGGGTCGGGGGGGGGGGGGGGGGGGGTAAATTTGAGTTTGAAAATCGAATTCAGTGACCTCGAAAACCCCTAAGGTGAGCACTATGTTCTTTCAATTCCAGTAAAATATTAAATGAGAGAGGATTGGTTGAAAACATACTTTTGGTTCCATGAGACATACATAGACATACATACATACATACCAAGTATATAAAAGCGTGGTAAAAATTTAGTTCCCCCCCCCCCCCCCCCCCCAAAAAAAAAAATCTAGACGAATAATGGAGATTCTTTTTCTGGTTGAAAGCAAACGAGATTCTTCTCACCCCCCTCCCACCTAAGAATTGAAAAATGCATTTTTATCGAAATTCAAAAAAAAAATTGATTGAGACAAAATATCATTTTTTTTTTTTTCACTCTGTACGGTTTGACTCGTGTTTTTGCGCCACTCGTTCACTTCTCGAAAAAATGAATATGAGCTTTTTTGTTGTAAATTTTATGTGCTTTAATTTTAGTAATGATAATTTTTTTGATCAAACGAATATCTGAAGAGTTATAAGCGGAAAACGTAGGTTAATCAGGACACTGAAAAAAATTTCAAATAAAAAAACATTTTCTCACCTGGAATGAAATTTGCTCTTTTTTATGTTTTATTAGTTTTATCGGGCTAATAGGTTAATATGTTTTTAGAATATTCGCCGATGGATCGTAGGCGTTTGAAAAAAATGTCCAGGCTGCGTTTAGCCTGCGGCCATAAATCACCTGTTCAAAAACATGCGATAAAAAAAAATTTACTACAGTGATGAAATCTCAATGTGTTCAGCTTGGAAATACGTACGTAACAAATTAAGCCAATATTTAGCATCGTGATCTGGCGCAGTGCACTTTTTACTCGGTCGTATAAAAGCTGCATGTGCATACGCATACCTACGTGCAATATGCAGCACCTTATATTTCTATAATTTATTATAGTGCAAGGTTGTTACACATAGGAGTTAATTGGTTCTCAAAATGTATTCACGTATTAATAAAAATGTCATAAAAATTAATTACGCGCGATATAGATAGTGAAATCTAATTAATTAAAGAAAAAAAAATCCCATAATCCCTTATTAAGTAATACACGCAGCTGCATCAGTAATACAAAAACGTACACACGTATATGCCTTTTCACGATCTAATTTTTAACAAGGTGTTGTATATAGCTTTAGGCGCATATACGAACGCGACAATGATCCATAATGAACTTCGATCAGCTCACCTATATGCCATGCCAAGCTATCCAAACACCGATGAGCTGATAATAGTCTCTGGAGAGAAAAACACGCCGGCGAATTTTCCGCTCTCGCGTATGCAACTTGCTCATGCATAATCTGATTAGTAGTAGCTGGAGCTACCGCACACCGCAGAATACTACATTATATTAGATAACAATATGGAAATGCATGCGAACGTTACATGACGCATTCGAGCATCCCACACAAGTAGGAAATGTTGCACTTGGCCAACAATTTTCAAACGGCAAATGGATTTTGTATCCTGGTGCAGATTGACAGCTCAGCTTATCTTTATGCCTACCGCCATTTCAACTAAAAAAATCAGACTGTGATGGACCGAACGAGATAAAATGTCGTAGCTGTCGTAAAATTCGAGTTATTAATCGTTTCTATTATGTAATGTGTGTAATGATTGGAAAATTGGTCTTTTGATTTTTTTTCTTATACATATACTCGTACTTGTTACTCGCGTGTGCAATATGCATATATGAGAAAGGTGATCTCGATCTAATTGATCTAGAGTAGTGGTGGGCTATTAAAAAAGACGCGAAGAGTATTTCCTTAGGGCCAAATTAGTATATGTGCGTGGAACAGTTGATAAACCTGTGATGGGCGGGCGGTCGCGATCATGATGCTATCTAAGAACTTAAATATACGTGTTGTAACACTTTGAATAGAAAAATCACCTACTGCTGGAGTTCTATTCGTGTTGTGATCGAATAATTGCCAAACGTTGAAAAAATTCAATTTTCCACGAACAAATTGACAATGTTGACATCTGCGAGCTTTTATCCGAGAAGTTTTCGCTTTTTGAAAAAATTGTTTTTGAAGAAAATTTTTTAAAAACACTTCTTATGGTATTTCTTTCTTACAAAATTTTTATTGAGATTTCTCATTAAGTCATTATTAAGAAAACTGTTTTTTTTTTGTTTTTTTTTTTAATTTTGAAAGATTCATTTTCCAAAAAAGCATCTTGAAGAGATCATTTTCAAAAAGCTCTCAATTTTGAGAGTTTGATTCCCACAAAGTTTTTCCTAAAAGTCAGGGATTTTATGATAATTTACCTACTTGGAATTTTTCTAAAATCTAGTTTGACGACTGTTTCGGAAGTTCAAACTGAATTTTTGGAAATTTGAGATACGTAAAAAGAAACAATATTCTTGATTTAAAAGTCAATATTACCTACTTTGACCAAATTGAAAAAAAAAATCGGAGGCACGAGAGCAAGGTTGGTAGAGTGTGTTTTGGAATCTCGATTTTTTTTTTTTCTAAAACAATTTTACTTATATTCTGTAATGAGATTCGTTTCTGGGAATTTTTCAATTATAACTCCCATGAGTAATTTTTATTGAGATTTTTTTTCAAATATTTTTTTTCAAGAAAATTTTCAAAGGCAATTTTTACGATGGAATTAAAAAAAAAAATAAAAAATAAATAAAAAAAAAAACTTTCAACATTCAGTAGAACTTTGATTATCTGAGTTGATTATAGTGAAAAATCGGTTAATCCAGTTTTCTTTTTTGAAAAAATGCAACAAAGAACTTCATAAGAATTATTGAATTTTTTTTTAGAAATAACGTGTAGGTTCAAATCTCAAAAATAATTTTGGTTATTATAAAAATTTCGATTGAACCCCTCCTTCCCTTCCCATTTTGAAAATTATCGTTTTAAAATCACTGTAAATTCAATCGTTCGCGTTTTATGTCGAAATTATGCAAAGTTTCACCCTTCTCCAAATAACAAACGTTGTTTAGAATCATGAAAGGAACATTTCTACCAAAAATCTCAACTCCCCTTTTTGGAGGGTCCACCTCCTCCCTTTCCAAAAATCCCATATCTCAGAAAAATTTCTAGGAATATCAACACCGGCACATTCGACAGTGTTTCCCTTACTTATTCTTTCCTAAAAAAACCACCGGCGCAAATGAATGTCAAGCACCGGCGCAAATGGACATAGAATTATCAAAATCGGCACAAATGAACGCTACCGGAAAAGTACAGAGTAGGTAAATCACTTCGGATTAATCTAAAACTAATAAAAAATGAGTGATAAAAAAATTCTCAATTGTTTTGAAACTTGAAAAAAGAATCGCGATGATTTTCATTTTTTTTTTCAAGTGAAAAAATCTATTTTTGGAATAAAAAAATTACACATTTTTTTTAGAATACCTAGAATTTTTCAATTTTTTGTAATATATTTTTTTCTTCTTTTAAAAATAATTTTTTTGTGAATTTTTTCGAAAAAAAATTCTTATTTTTTTAGATTTTTTTTTTTTGAAGTAAAAAAATTACAATTTTTTAAAGAGAAAGACTTTTAATTTCTCGATTTTTTATATCTGTTTTTTGTGTGTGTGTTTTTTTTTAAAAAGAAAATGAAATCTTTTACTTTTGGAAAAAAAATATCAATTTTTGGTCTTAATTTTCTTGAAAAAATTCTATTTTTGGAAAAAGAACCAGTTTTTTGGAGAAGAAAATTTCAATTAAAAAATATGCTAGGTGAGTAAAAAAAAATACATCTCATATTTTGACCATATGCACGGGAGAGGTTCATGTCCAGTTGAAAACCTCTCACAGAAAATTTTACTTTCCTGCCTCAAAGAGAGTGGAGCTAGGGGTCCTCAAAGTGAAACACTTTTGAAAAAACATTCTAGTTTTTTGCCTTTTTAGGGGTGGGTCATCCTCGGGGTACCTCGCTGGGTTACCCCCCCCCCTCCGACAAAGTGAAATTGGGTTTCTATACTACCCCTAGACTTCTGACCTTGACATTGGATGCCATTTTTCTCACCCTACAAGCAAAGTTGAAAAGCCTCAGATTGCGAAATCATTTCATAATACGCGGGAAAAAATGGTTTGATCAAAATTGATCAGTTTGGATTAAAATCATGATATAAATTGATCAAATTTTAACGAAATCGATCAAATCAGATCAACTTAGATAAACTGGCACAGATAGTGTTGGATCAATTTAGATCAAATGTTTTGTGGTTACATCAATTTTGATCAAGTATTGCTTGATATGTTTTGATCCAACTGATTGAATCCAATCAATTTTGATCAAATGTTTTGTGTTTAGATTAAGTTTGATCAAAGTATTGTTTGATGTGCCTTGATCTAACTGATGAATTCAATCAACTTAGATCAGGTTTTTTGCAGATTCATCAAATTTGATGTCTTAAATCTTATGGCATAATTGTTATTAGATTGATAGGCTTGATGATTTCCAACATTCCAACAATCTTGAGCAAGATTGCAATAATTTTTATAACTTTCAACTTTCTTTTTTTTTATACCCAGGTGAAAATAAACTTAAGAAGCGATATTCTCGAGAAAATCAAATTTAAGAAATGTTCTTCAAAAATTAATAGTTTTGATTCAAGATTTTGAGAAAGTCACATCAACAAATCCTAAAAATTCAATAAAACATCAAAATTTCAACACTTTGAAAAAATCAAAAAGATTAAAAATAATCAACTTCCTTCTTTTTTTTTTCTTGAAAAGTTGTTCGAACATGAATTTCATTTTTGAAAATTTGTATTTCAAAGAATTTTCCAAACCGTTCCACCAATTTTTTTATTCTTCAGATATGGAATCATTTTTTTTCAAGTCCCAAAAAATAAAATAAAATAGATCGAAAAACCAGTTGATTTTTTTTTTGGTAAATTGTGGTTTATTGAAAAAAATTTAGAGAAAAAAACGTGTTAAAAAAATTTAAAAATTCAAATTCAAACAAAATTTGAAAAAAAAATCCTATAATTTTTTTCAAAATTACTCAATAAATTTCAATAATTCGTCACAATTGCTAGGTAAAACTCACAAAACCTATCTCCACTAATTTTTGGAAACGTACTTATGAAAGACAATTTTTAGAGGGGGATTTTAGGTAATTTTTGAAATTTTTACTGAAGAATAAAATATTAAAAACATCTGAAATCTGAAAAATTAATTTTTGCGCCTTAGATGCCTTTCCAAAAACCAGGTCAGATGGAGTTGGTGAGTTTTACCTGGCAGGTGACAAATTGTTCATTCTTTTTTTTCAGTTTTTCACTATGAACCCCCCTTTTCTTTCATAATAGGTATGTCGCTCCAGGGTGTCTAGAATTGTGAATCTGACTTGATTTGATCCATTTTGATCAAGTTCGGATCTATTTTGATCAAATTCGAGGTTGTCTCAATACTCGCACACAAAGTGTGGAGCAAAAAGTACATAAGATCTTCGGGAATCCACATTACATTAGATCAACTTTCACGTTGATCCAAACAGGAGATGTGATCATCCCGCAAAGCGCGAGGATGATTAGCTCTCCATTTTTTGATGGATTTTGATAGGAGTAGCGCTAGCATACTCATGGTCATGAAATAAAATATAAAACTTTATTAGGAATTCATTACATCCTTTGATCAAAACTGATCAGAAAAACGGTGATCTAATTACATCAAAAAAATGTCTCTATCAAAATAGATCTAACTTGATCTATTTTAATCAAGATAAGTCAATTTTGATATATTTTGATCAAAATATGTCAATTCAGATCAATTTTGATAGGTACATTTTTTTGATCTAATTAGATCACCGTATTTTGATCAATTTTGATCAAACCATTTTTTCCCGGGTATTTTTATCAACTTTGAATCACTCATTCTTATTATGAAATTTTTCAAAAAATTTGCTGTCAATTTCAACGTAACTCACATTAAAAAAATTGAAAATATTATTTCGGGGGGGGGGGGGGGGGGGGGTGAAAAAATCTAGAACAAATTCTGAAAAAAAAAAATTGACAGAATATGAAAAAATGTAATATAAAAATGGGTCGTTCTTAGTTAAAACGTGGAGCCCTTTATGAAACTGGTCTGTGGTGTTCTGAGCATCAGCAATGATTTATTATACAGGGTGTCTCGTCAACAGTTATCACCCCTTCACCAGCGATATAGTCAACTCAAACTAAGCTCATGTATGCATGTTTGCCGACCCTGTGAATTGAAGGGGCAAAGATATGCTCAACTGAAAATTTTTTATTTTCAGTTTTGTTTCAGATTTTTAACCATGCGTCACTCGACAACCGAGATAGGTAGAAAGTTGCGCTTTGCGACGTTGGAAAGGAAATTTTGTGTAGAATTTTTTGATGGGGTTGATAATTGTACTAGGTGATCAGGGGGGTCTGTACCGTATTAAATATCTAAAAAAACGTGTTCAAAAATTGAGATTTTTTGGCAATTTTTGAAAAAATCTCAAAAAAGTTTCCTCATTTGGTATTATTATTATGATTTGCCTTACATGAAAAAAGTTCGACCTTTCGAATGCCGCAAACTAGACTCTTCTATCTCACTTGGTTAAAAAGTTATAGCAATTTCAATTTCGAAATCGAGACAGAAAAAAAATCAATTTATTTTTCATTTTTTTAAATTTCCAATTATTTTAATTTTTGGAAGTTGATACCTATCGTAACTAATAATTTTGAGTGAAACTCGATGTTAAAGATAAAAAGAAAAACATTTCGGTAAAAAAAATTTTTTTTGAAAAAAAAATTTTTTGTTTTTCAGTCATGATTTTGAAATTGAAATGGCTATAACTTTTTAACCAAGTGAGATAGAAGAGTCTAGTTTGCGGCATTCGAAAGGTCGAACTTTTTTCATGTAAGGCAAATCATAATAATAATACCAAATGAGGAAACTTTTTTGAGATTTTTTCAAAAATTGCCAAAAAATCTCAATTTTTGAACACGTTTTTTTAGATATTTAATACGGTACAGACCCCCCTGATCACCTAGTACAATTATCAACCCCATCAAAAAATTCTACACAAAATTTCCTTTCCAACGTCGCAAAGCGCAACTTTCTACCTATCTCGGTTGTCGAGTGACGCATGGTTAAAAATCTGAAACAAAACTGAAAATAAAAAATTTTCAGTTGAGCATATCTTTGCCCCTTCAATTCACAGGGTCGGCAAACATGCATACATGAGCTTAGTTTGAGTTGACTATATCGCTGGTGAAGGGGTGATAACTGTTGACGAGACACCCTGTATACGAGGAAGAGCTTTAAGAACATCTACATTCTGCTCAATCTTTACATCATATACGTTCCTTTAATTCTGAAAAAAAAAAACCTAAATAAATAAAATAACAAACTCGAATCATCGACTTAATTGCATTTTATCGATCAGTAAACGAATAAAACATGGCTATCTGGTATCTATTGGCGATGATCGTGCCAATGAATCGCACTATGTTAAGTTGGCATTTTACGATACAGGTCGATAAGACCAAGACAAGACACTTAGACAAAACACAAGTCGCAGGTCGACGACTCGACGTTCCGCCGAGTTGGACTTTAGCATATACGTACGAACCAAAGTCCGACAATACACGATCTCTCATCCCTGTTATGGCATAAAATGCTCAACTTGGACTTGGAGCTTACACAATAGCGACTTTCTTATGCGCGAGACGACGATGGCGACAGCATTTGGAGCCCGTCACAATATACAATTATTGAAAAACAAGCGTATTTATTCGGGCGGACGACTGGGGCATGCAAAAGAAGAAAAAAAAAACATGCACGAACAAACTGTCCCAATTCTTATTCTGCTTACTCTTTTTTTTTATGTGCTCATGATCTTACAGTTGTGTAGGTTTTGTGAGTTGGTTTTCACTTTCGTTGAAACGCGCGCGCGTATGTACAATTTACTTGTACAAGTACTTGGTATTATACTCGTAGTGCTCGTATTATAAGAGTATAGCTCTATGTAGCGACGTAAAACGCGATTTGTCGTAAAGATAAACTAAATTAGTACAAGTTTATAAAACATTATATGACAATCGTGAACGCCGTTGTTGAGCACCTTGTCGAAGGAATAATTATTCGTGGCATTTCTGCCGTATTACGTACGACATTCGTGTGTTCTACTAAATAAACCGCCAAATATTGAGATCGAAACGAAAAAAAAATTATGCAAATCTAGATCGTACTTGTATATATACGTACTCGGTACTCGAAGTCGAAGGTATTCATTATTATGGCGAATATTTTCACCATCACACGTCCCATACATTGTAATCGAATAAAGGAAGTGTATGTAAAAGAAGAAGACCGAAAGAGAGATAAAGCATGCGCTAAGAATTTAAATTTTAACCATTCGAATTCTAATTGTAACTTTAGATGTACACAAATTAACAATTAGTCTTACGGTGTCGCATTCGTCGTATATAGAAATCGCTCCTATAATTATTACTACCACGTTGAAGATTTTCATTACAAAGTACACTTTCTAAGTAGGAGGTTAAGAGTATACCTATAGACCTACCTATTGCACGGTGGTCACATGCCGTCAAAATAGGCCTACAACCTCTAATTGCTCGACTCCTAAATTAAAATTTATTTATACGTTTGTAATTGACCCGAATAAAAAAGTACCTCCTACGCTTCGAACTTGTAGTGGATCTGGAGCTGGACAGTGCCAGTGCCATGCCATGGCACTGTCGAACTCGTCCCGAGGAGTATTATGTAGTAAGTGTGTATAATGTACTCAAATTGAAAACGAAAAATTTGCAATTTCATTTCGCCATTAACTATAATATTACGACTTTACGTTCTATTAATGGAGAGGTCGTTAGTGTTTATATTTTTACACTTCGTTAAGTTCGTCCATTAAATGCTACATAAAATTCGTACTGTGAAATCCCCCCCCCCTTCCTCTTTTTTCGGTACATTTGTGCAGAATGCATGAAAACTGCATTGCTATCATTCGTTCACCATATCGATTATTAACAGCTAATGGAGTGTTTGGTACGAGAGAGAAATATTTTCAAAGGTCGAATTTAAACGAGCTGGGTAATTTTATGTATCTAATGGATGTTTTTATGGTTTTTTTTTCAGACAAGATGTTGGCGGTAGTTTCAAACGAGTGGTTTTTATAATTCATGCTGACCTATGGTTTGATCATGGGTTGAGTTTCTGAGAAGATGGGTGGAATTATTCGAAATCAAAATGGCTAGAAATGGATGGATGATTCGAAAGTATGTCAAATTATTTTTTTTCTTAATATTTTGCCCTCATCCCCAGTAATTTACAAAAATTCTTCAAATAAGAATAGGTACAAAATTTCCAAGTTATTATTTTTTTAATTTTTTTTTTTTTTTTTTTGAAAAAAATCAAAATACCTAATGAAAAATAATAGGTACCTAGAGGCTCTATTGTTTAGAAAAAAATTATTGTGAAAGCATTTTTCCAATTTTGTTCAAATCAAATTTTTCTGAAAAAAAAAATTGAAAATGAAAATTTTCTAGTGTCAAGAATTGTTGCCAAAAAATTGTTGAACTTCTAGAAATGACCTCGGGTGAAAAAATAATTTTTTCAAAAAGTTCAGTTGAAACAATATTTTTTTAATTTCTTTAAATAATTATAAAAATTTATTTTAAAATAAGTATCTATTTCACAAAACTCTGAAAAATATGAAATTCAATTATTTGATTCCAAGGTACTCAATTTAAAAGAATTTATGGAATATCCATTTTAAAATTTTGTGGAAGGTAAAATTTCCTCTTCCTGAAATTAAATTTTAGAGAATTTTATTATACCATTAATTGGAAATCACTTCTCTAAAAATTCATTTCCAGTTCTATTGTTGAAAAATCGTTGAAATATGACAAAAATTGTTGTAATTTTACAAAAAAAAAAAAAAAAAAAATATTGGGTAAAATTTTCTTTTGAAAAAGATATTTTTTTCGATTTTATTGGAAAAAATTTATTTTTTAATTATACTTACTTTTAATTCAAGCGTCGAAAGAATTTGTTTAAATATCACAAAAATTGTTGCAGCTTTGCAAAAAAAATGCAATTTTGAAAAGACCTTACCATAATATGCTGCAAAATAATAATAATAAATTTTTTTTAAAAAACTTGTAAAAAATCTGCTATTATGGGTACCAATTTTTAAATTTTTACAAAAATATAAAAAATTTTCAATTTGTTTTTTGAAAAATACATACCTAAACTTACCTAATTTTTGGAATTTTTTTGAAAAACAAAAATAGAAGACAATTTTGAAATTTTTGTATTTGTTTACAGATTCATTAGAAAACATGACCTATATTTTTTTTTATAATTTTGTTCAAACCCTAATTTTCTAAAAATAAAAAAAAGTATAACATGAAATTTCATTTAAAATCTATTTTTTCTTTCCTTACCTATTCAAACAAAAATTCCTTTTTTAAAAAAAATTAATTAAAAAGTTCGAAGAATTTTTGTTTTATTTAGTTGGAGATTATTCAAATAAATTCATAATTAATTTTTAAAATTGCTGCATCAATTTTTGAAGTTTGATAAACATTTACAAATTTAAAAATTTCCGAATTGATGAAAATTTGAAAATTGATGACTTTTTAAATTTTAATAAAGCTTTGAAGTGGAATCAGTTATTGATTTTTTTTTTTTAGAATTACAAAATTTTAAAAATTTGGTAAATGAACGATTTTAAACTTGGAAAAAGTTTCAAGTTTTTGAATAATTCAAAATTTAGTGAGAAATTATATTTTCGTAATTTTTTGAAATAGAATTAGATACTTTTCGAATATTTAAAATTTTTTCAATATTTAGTATTGGTTCGTAGAATTCTTTGAAATCTATGCAAATTTGAAATAGGTAATGATTTTAAAATTTCAATCAATTTTCGAAGGTGAACCAATAAAATTTTCGATATTGCTTACTTCTTATTTATTAATTTTCAAAATTTGGATGAAAATTTTGAAATTTTAGCAACTCATAAAATTTTTTGAAATTTTGCTAAAAATAGTAAGAAGTGTCAAAATTTTCCAAAAAAAATCAAATTATTGAAAAAATTATTTTGAATGTTCAAAGCACTTTCTTGATAGGTAAGGTAGGTCTAGGTACTCAAATTTTTCGAAAATTTATTTCAAAACAATTTTTATTTTTTAGGGTTTAAAAAAAAGCTCTAAAAAACAAGTTTGATTGTTTTTTTTTTGAGAAAATATTTTGGAAATTTTATGCTTGAAATAAAATTCAGAAAAAATTATTGTGAATGAATTTTTCAAATTTTTTATCAAACCGAGTTTAAAAAAGGAAATTAAATTACCTAGTTAATTCAAAGAATTCATGTTCAAACCGTTGTGTTGCTTCTCAGGGAAGAATTGACGTTTCTCATAATTTCAGGCATAAAAATATGGAAAGCACATGCTCTTGATGTTGGACTGCAATTATATCTAAATTCAACACTGATCCCTCTAAATTCGTGTAAAATCGTTTTTCCTAACATGTTTTACATTCCACTGACACTAAATTACGGTAACTCGGAATTCCTGCAAAATCATTTAACATGTTTCACATTCCGGAAACTTTAAATTCCTGTAAAATCGTTTAATATTTTTATATTTGTATGTTTTACATTCTTTTAATTCCAAATCTGTCGTTTTATTTACAGAAACGTGTGATTATTGGAAATTTACACTTCTAATTTAATTTTTGAGAATGTAAATCTTTTGAATGTAAAATTTTTGAAAAATCTTGACTCGCCAAACCATAATGTAGATACAGAAACGTGTTTTCTCCAATCAATTCATTTCAATGGATTTTAGGGATGAAGTTTTTTCGAATTTCCTATTCTCAAAATATTCTACTGAAACTTCAAAATTGGTCAGTTTTCTTACATTGTGAGAGAGAAAATTTTTGAAATTATTAATCTTCATCGAAAAAAATATGACTTACATTCTCGTGTTTCGAAATTTCTGCGTAGGTCTAATCATCGTGATTTTAATTTCTTGTGTTTCTGGATTCCTTGAACCGAAATTTGAAGAACTTGGACAAAAAAAACTAAATTGGAAAAGTTTGCGTCAAACAAAATCATTGATTTTTCAACAATTTTTTTTTTTTTTTTTTTTTTTTTTTTATTAAAAAAATAGGATTTAAAGGAAGAAGGTCTTGAATAATTATAGGGTTTTTTTTGTTGAATTTTTTTGATTCTCCAGAAAGGGCCAAAAATTATTTCAATGAATTCAATTTTGTAAATTTATTATTCTATGATTCTAAATTCCTTCAAACAAAATTCTACAAAATTATTTTTAACAAAATTTGAAAAGTTTCTCTCAAACTGACGTGAATTATTGTGATTTTTCTAATTTTGTTTCCCTACAAAATGTCTGAATTCTTTTCAATTAATTGAATTTCATAATTTCATTCTCGAATCTCGATTTCCTATCGTATCCAACTTCGTTGTAAATTCTGGCCAGAACCACAACATACGTACTTATTTCTACAATTCTACGAAAAAATACCAGAACACGAGTCTCTCACATATGAGTACGAGACAAACATACCCAAGTACCCAGATACTTTTCTAATTACCTACGAGTAGTCTATACAGAACCCATTTTAATCTCGCGCACGAGACAACAAATTGCCGGTAAAATACCTACCATTGATTCGTAATTTTGAAATTAATCAAAACACAATCCAATCGTATCTCGATAATTTCAATCACAAAGTACGTATTTTTCTCGTCGGAGCATTATGAAATACCCTCTACAAGAGACCGATTTCAACGTGGCTGGCGCGAAAATCCACGACAAGACGCCGCCGCCTTATTCATCGATCGAATGCAACCAACGATAAAAGAACAATACGAGCACGTGCCTGGAATGATTAGAAAAGAGGAGGATTAAGAAAACTATAGAGATAGGAACGTGGTGTCTCGCGAAGCGAGCTGACCATTTTCACTCCATTCGATTGAAATACCTACATAAAAACTAGGAGTATTTAACGTCATCGTCGTATCAAAACGACCAGAACACTTTAATATAATCGTCAAATGAAAGAAAATTAATCATTTAGAATGGTAACAATACGCCACAAGCTGGCTACATTAATTGATTAAAAAATAAAAATTCAATTTTCGATTGTAATACGAAAAGTACATTATTCAATCTAGTCCGGAACTCGAACGAGTGGAGTAATTTTTCATATATGGAAGCCGATTATAACGAAGCGATTTGCCAGTATTGAAATGTTAACATTGGATATACAATGTGTATTAGGACCGAATGGACCGAATGATATTCGTAGATCGACCAACAATCAAAATTTACCTCTAAATTGAGCCTATTACATAGAGATGCCATTCAACGTACAATAAAATCACCACAATTACGAGGCGAGGTAAAATCGCAGCTACGAAGTGTTTTCTAAATATCAACCTTAGGAGACGAAATGGATTAATAATTGAGATATTAATTCTTGGGCGAGATATTGCATCACCGAATGCAACGTACGTTTCTATATCTATTACCTATTTACTTGCAGCCTGCAGCTATAGCAAATGCAGATTTAGCGATAGGTGTTTTGTTAATTAATGCACTCGCTATAAGATATACTTACGATTCGAAAAAGGTGATAAAATGTCGAAACTCATTTGGCAAATGCGACATCGACTTCGACTTGTGTATGCAAATTTCAACATTACGAACCTGCTCTCTCGCGAATTCGGTGCATTTTCTCGCGAACAATTGCAACGAGAGTATTCGAGATGCATAAGAGTATGTTTGAGAGAAGAATTTATTAATCTGAACCGTAACATACGTAACAATCGAGACGAAGGCGACGATTTTTTACACCTTTATCTCATTGGCAGCCATTCAGATGTATTTATCTGTCGTTACACGCTTTACAAGCGTTTGTGTATTCAGCATTTACCAACTAGGAGAAAATTTAATATACGATTGCGTAATTTTATTAAAAGAGAAGAGTAGCTATTTTTTCAAAAAGATGTATTGAAGCTATTGCCGCGTCCATGTGTCCACAGTGTCCAGCTTCCAGCTTCACATAATAAGAGGCGAGAAGCAAAAGTAAATAGCCGTGGAGAATATTAATATGTAATAATGGCGAATTTTATAACAAGTAGTAGACATATTTGCCTATTTTAAACCATGTGGAATATGTTGAATGCCACCCACACGTAATGTCGGCTCTTTATCAGTGCAATTTAATCTGCGAATGTGTCGAGTTGTTCTGAAAACAGGAAATCTCAACCAGGAGTCTGCTTTTCCTGCAGGCTTAAATATTAGGGTGGAACAAACATCAAAAATTTTCGATTTTCAAAATGTAGTACCGCTGAAAAGTTGCGTCTTGGGGATACATGAACAAAAAAAAAAGAAAAAAAAAGAAAAGAAATTCAAATCAAATATCTCCCGATAGCGCAAGAGCCCTCATTTTAAAAATTTGCAAAAAATCAAAATTTGAAAAAAAATTCAAAATGTTACAGAATGGGTTTTATGCCTCTGGCTGATAATTATTATCATCGTTATTAATATTTTTTGAAAAAAATTCAGAATTCATCAAATCCTCGCATTTATGAGACATTAAAAAAATGTCATATTTTACGTTTTTTTTTTTGTTTTTTTTTTATTGAAAAATAGATTAAAAATTGGAAAAAAATTGTAATTAAAATGGGTCTAACATACACAGTTTCGTCCAAAAAGACAATTTACAACGATTTTTCATATTTTTCGTACCCTTGAGAATTTTTTCAAAACTACGAAAAATTGAAAAAAATAAGGAAAATGAAGGTAAAGATGGAAAATCGTCGTAAATTGTCTTTTTGGGTGAAATTGTGTATGTTAAACCCATTTTAATTCCAATTTTTTTCCCAATTTTTAATCTATTTTTTTTCTATTTTTTTCGAAAAACATAAAATTTGACATTTTTTTAATTTCTCCTAAATGCGATGATCTGATGAATTCTGGATTTTTTCAAAAAATATTAATAACGATGATAATACTTGCCAAGCAAAGACATAAAACCCATTCTGTAACATTTTGGATTTTTTTTTTTCAAATTTTGATTTTTTGCAAATTTTCACAAATTTGAGGGCTCTTGCGCGATCGGAAGACATTATTCGATTTGAATTTTTTTTTCATGTATCCCCAAGACGCAACTTTTCCGCGGTATTACATTTTGAAAATTGAAAATTTTTGATTTTCTCTCCACCCCTATTAAATATACCTAGCTGTAGATTTAATTTCGATTCGAAAAAAAATTCAACGAATTGGTTTTTTGAAAAATTCCATAAAATATAAAAAATTTTACCAAGTACACTTTGAATTTTCAAAATTGGCTGAAAATTCAATAATAAAATTTACCTTATGTTCATAATTTTAGCTGTAGGTGCTTCTACGAGTAGGCATTTTTTCCGCGTAATTGTTTCTTTCACTTTGATGGGTTCCGGTTTGAGCGGTTCCCTTGCCAGCAATAAATGACCTTGAGTATTATAAATGCATCCTACATAAGATAACATAACTGAGAAACACTGGACCGGAGTATCTAGAAAGTGGACTGTGCTGCTAATTAAACCTAAAAACAATCAAATACACACATAGTGAAATGGTAGTGAAAAAAATTAATAGATGAATTAAAATTTGATCCAATGTCCTAAAGGCATAAAATTGAGAAGACAAACTGATGAAGATATTAAAAAACACACAGTGACACAATTGACTAGGTTAGTTAAAGAGTCTAGCAGGGTTTATTATAGAAGTGATTTGGCCCTGAGCACCGAATTTTTAATTATCCAGTGGAAGTTGGTCCTTATGGTCTAAAACCGCGGTGACATAAAATTTTCAGCTCGATATCTCAACTCTAACCCCTTCTGGGTTAAATGTGGATTTTCGTTAAAAATTTCTATGTTTGGCAGTTTTTAACCGAATTTCTTCAAACTTGCAAGAATGGATGACAGTATCAAGGTTAATTTTTGGAATTTTTTGAAAAAAATTTCGAGCACTTTTTCAAGGTCAAATGGGCATTTTAAGCTTTCTAAGGGTGTTTTTGGTAACCCCTTTCAGAGGTGAAATTCTGAAAAAAAAAATATATTGTGTACTTAGTCTAGGTGTACAACGCTATATTTTTGTAGAACTTGATATCGTGGTGCGTCATCTTTAAAAAGGCAAAAAATCGATTTTTTCGTCCATTTTTCGCTCTTAAGTGCGTCATTTCTGGTCGAAATTTTTTTTTCTTGAAATATATCATTAATGACACCAAAATACACCATCAACCCAAATTTGGATCAAATTCTTTCCTTTTTTTTTCAAAAATACCTAAATGACACCATTTTGGGAACCCAGAACTTCTTCAAGACGACCTAAGGGCCTAAAAATCATGGCTAGGCTTGTTTCCTCGTCGATATCTCTAATATGCTGCAATTTCAACAAAATCGAGCACTTTTGATTTTTTTTTCTCTCATTTTCAAGAATTGAGTACCTATACCTATTTTGGACTTGAGAAAAATTTTGTATGAAATACACAAGTTGAAAAAATCAAAATTGCTCGATTTTGTTGAAATTGCAGTATATGAGAGATATCGACATGGAACAAGCCCAGACATGATTTTTAGGTCCTTAGGTCGTCTTGAAGAGATTCTGGGTTCCCAAAACGATGTCATTTAGGTATTTTTGGAAAAAAGGAAAAAATGAACGAATTTGACCCAAATTCGGGTTGATGGTGTATTTTGGTGTCATTAATGATATACTTCAAGAAAAAAAAAAATTGACCAGAAATGACGCACTTAAGAGTGAAAAATGGACGAAAAAAACGATTTTTTGCCTTTTTGAAGATGACGCACCACGATATCAATTTCTACAAAAATATGGCAAAAATTCAAAAAATTCAAAAAAAAAAAAAAAAAAATCAAGAAGAAAAATTGAAAATAAACGTTGAGAATTTTTTCTAAGAGTCAACGGTCTAGATAAAACTCATAAAAAAACCTTGAAAAAATGTTTCAAAAAAAAAACTTTGGGAAAAAATTGCAAAAACATTGAGTATGTAGTTAAGTACTTATAAGTATTTTAAAAATGTTGAATCTTTGAGATGATCGAATAAAATGGATGAGTTCTCATCTCTCAATCAGAAGAAAAATTTTCCATGTTCAATTTGATTAGAAAATTTGAGCTATCCATTACCATAAACCAGCTCTAATTCCATGGAATTATCCAGCATCCACAACGCAAGTCACAAATTATAATATTTTCCAAGAAAACTTCAAGTCGGTATACCGGCGATAATTTTCAGACAAAGAGTAGGTATCGCAGATCAGCACTGGTATATCCGCCGGACTGAAATTAGCTGCACTTTCTCGACTCACTCAATTGAGCGACGACCAAACGCATTCGGTGGACCAATTGAAGGTGCACGAATGTTTTGGACGAGTGACAAAAGTTGGAAAAAAAGAGAGTATTTTAAATGGTATCGGTATGGGTACGTGCGTTTTTATACACAGCATGTCTGTGAGAAACGCGAATATTTAGCAGTGGTCATCAACGTGAATGCATGGCGATTCGTGATGTAACCTTAGAATACCTTATATGGGAAGCTTTCTCAATATTGAGCACCATTGTAACGGATACAAAGCTTAAATAAGGCGAAATAACGATCGCAGTGGAAAACTAGAAGAAAATCTCTGTTTCTTAACGAAAATTGTAACTACGTGCATTTCGAATTTTTCTAATTGTGACGTAATAATTCCAACGAACACGTCGGAAATGAAATTATATATAATGTAGATAATAAAAAAGTGTGCAACAGGTTACGGCAATTTTTTGCTTATGTTTGTGTCTGCGATACCTAATTGATCCAAAAGGTGTTACAAAAATATCACGTCTTTGGTACTATTTATTATAGTGATTCAGTCCAGTTTGCCTATAGAGCTATCCAATGGTACGAGATATTCTTCGACCGATGGCGAGAGCGAATGAGGATAATACGAGATTAAAAGAAATCTCTCGTGGTTTTCCATTCAGTGTCGATGAAAGTACATACTTCAAAAACCACCAGTACCATCAGAGACGAAACTTGGGTAAAAATCTGGGAGATAAAATAAGAAAATTCAGAATTTGCCGACTAAAATAAGTAACTTTTTCGTTTGACTTTTTTTTTTTTTTTTTTTTTTTTTTTTTAGCGAACGAATTTTGAACTTGATGTTGGCAAATGGAAATATCACGAAAATTTGCTGACTTTTTATAAATTTTCGGCAACATTTTAATGAATTTTCCAAAATTTTGTCAAAAATCAGTGAAACCCGGGGAAAAATCTGTTGGATCTAACCATATATGAATTTTATACCTATCAAATATGATTGGATCATATTTGATAGGTACATTTCCCATTTATTATGGTTAGATCTGACCATACCCATCCCAAATTTTTCTCAACGGTCACCCATCAAAGTAGTAACCAAACCCGAAGCTGCTTAACTTTTCCAATCAGATCAATGATGGTGCACTCAACTTGGTACGAACCATTTCATATATAATAAGACAGTTTAATTGTATTTATGTGACACACAATCAAAGATAACAATTACTCAAGGTTGTATAACTAAAAGTATCAGGAAAAATTCCTGTGAGTAGATAATTTCAACTTAAATTCAGAAATGATTTTTGTCGTGATACCTTCAGGACCCCATGGGGGCACTGCGCCCCAAAATTTTTGACCAAATCCAAAAAAAAATGTAAAATAGCATGTAGCATGTCGTTTGTTACATTTTTAATAGTGCCTACTCCGAATTTTGCCTTACTTTTTTGATGGAACCCTATTCTGGCACTGCTCGTAGCCCCTAAAATTTTGAAATGAATCTGGGTTGACTCATTTTGATTTCACAGATATAACTTGATCCAATAATATCAAATTATATATGAGAGAATCTAATTTGATCCAATTTGATCCATTCGGATCTAACCATTTCTATATAACTGGATTTTCACTGATATGACTTGATCTAATTATATCAAAGTAGATATGAGGAGATCTGGTTGATATGATTTGATCTATTTTGATACAACCATTTTGGATAAAACTGGAGTTTTACAGATTCAACTTGATCCAATAATATCAAATTATATATGAGAGAATCTAATTTGATCCAATTTGATCCATTCGGATATAAGCATTTCTATATAACTGGATTTTCACTGATATGACTTGATCTATTTTGATATAATCATTTTAGATATCAGTGGATTTTCTCAGATATAACTAGATCCAATTTGACTAAATTTTATCCAATCAGATCAAGATTTGGATCAAACTTGATCAAATCTGATCATGACTTGATCCATGAGATTTTTTCCCGGGAATGGCCGAATTTTAAAAAAATATGGCCAACTTTTCCGAAAATTTCCAAATTTTCAGGAAATTTTCCGATTTTTCTTTGAAAAATTTTCAGTGGGGGCGGACCATTCTCTCACCCCTCTTGTTTCTTCCCCGAGCATCATGAGTGAATAGCAGTACTGTTTTTTGACTTCATCGAAAATTTACAAAATCCAACACTATACATAGATACTTGATATTCAAAATTGTAGTGGAGGGAGGGGTCCAATCAAAATTTTTGTGATTACTAAAATTATTCCTAGGACTTCAAGCTACAACTTTTGTTTGAAAATTTTTTCAATTGGACCCTTCACTCCACCACTATTTTATTAATAATACATATATCTATGTCATCTTATGAAAATTGGAGGAGAGAGAAGGGTCGAATGGAAAATTTTAAAATGGCCAAAATTATTTTTCTCAATCTATGAATCTACATACCTACAACCTTAAATTGAATTTTTTTTCAATTGGACCCCTCCCCCAATTTTAAAAAAAGTACAAAAAAGAATGGATGTTATGTGAAATCGGAGAAGAGGGAGGGATCCAATTGAAATTTTTATAATAACCAAAATTATTTTTAGGATCTTAATCTACAACTTTTATTTGAAAAAATTTTCAAATGGCCCCTTCCGTCTTCACTCCTCTAATTTTTAATTAGTATCTTCGGGTTGTTATGCAAAATAGGTGAAGAGGGAGGGGTCCAATTGAAAAAATTTTCAAACAAAAGTTGTAGTTTGCAGTCTTGGGAATAATTTTGGTTCTCACAAAAATGTCGATTAGACCTCTCCCTCCACTCCAATTTTGAAATACCACAACCCAGCCAGTGGAGAAATATTCAAATTCGAACCTATCAAATATTTCTTCTGATCCGTGGGAGGGGGAGGTGTAATCGCATACCTACAGATATTCTGACCTTATAGAGATGAAAATTCAATTATATCGGCTGCGACGATACTAATTCGAAATAACTTAAACAGTGGTTACTTTGATCTTAAACCAATTAAGATAATACGACTTCGCAACCGTTAGTATTCCAGTCGTTCTCTAACGTAGTAAATTACCTATCTACGAGTATCGTATCTGTAACGGTTTTAGTTTAATTAACCGCTTTATTTCTATATGGTTTTATGAATTCTATGAAGTAATGCCGTTTTTAGCCACGATGCTCGAATCGCTCACAGCGAACTAGATTTCGGTTGCGATATCCGTAAGTCATCGTAACCTTTGTAGCGTTATTTTTTCGCTAATTCAAGGTCAGCGCGTAAACTGGTTGCACCTTTGTCTCGGACTCCAACAATCAAACATTTCCAATGTCCATGTGCTCTGCATTGGCTTAGTTGGCTTTACTGTTTCAGTCATCAGCTGACGCCTCGGGCTCATTGCTATATCGTGTCGTTAATGCCGTCGCAGAACGCGATGGAATTCAGTAAACCGGAGCGATACTTAATTTAAAAACTGTACGATTCAAGTTCAGAGTTCAAAACTCACGAGTACCTCCAGCACGAAACGTATAGCCTGGCTTTGGGCTTTTTTTTGGTTTTCGTCCTTGACCTCTTCCTCTTCGATGTAAAGGACGTTGCTGGGTGTGGGTGGTTTGGTCAGTTTCCTAAATTTTCCTCAGACATGGAAATTGGAATGTATGGAGTGAGATGTGTGATTTGGATTTTGATCAGAAACAACATTTTGATGATTTTTTTCTCTCTTTTTTGGGGGGGAGGGGGGGTTATCCCTCTATTTTTGAGAAGATTTACTAAATTTTTACCCATTTCGACGATAAAGTTGTCAGATTTCAATTTTTCATTTTTGGCGAACTTCATCAATCAATAAAATTTTCAATTTTAATGAAACCATCAATTATTGGATTTTGCTTTATCAATGACTTTTTGATTTCGATTAATCATCAATGCATTCGATCAATTCCATAAATCGATAAAATTTTCTATTTTGATACCTGTTAGTAGATTAGGGTGGATCGTTAAAATCTTTTTTCAAAATTTTCAGTGAGACCAGCGTAAAAAAGGTGTTTTTGTGGGCAAAAAATATCGTCAAAACATTTCTGAATAATTTTGAAATTATCCTCAAGGGATTAGCTCTTGAAACTATGCAATATGCATTATAGTGACAAAATGTCTAAAAGTCATAAAAAATCATTTCCTAGAAAATTTGAAATTAATATCATTCACTACGTGACAACATGTCTAAAAGTCACAAATATTAATTTCCATAGAAATTTAAAAATCAAAAAAGTCTGATAAAATATTGAAAATTTGAAATAATAAGTCTTAAAATTTTTTTAAAATATTCTAATATTCTAAGATTCAGAATTTCTGACAAAATTTCCAAAAAGTCATAAAAATTTTAAAAATTTCATTAAGAAAATTAAAAAGTTTAAAAGTCGTAAAATTTCTAAAATAATATAAAAAAGTCATTAAATTTATAAAAAAAACTCCAAGTTTCAAAATGTCTGAAAAATGTAATTTATTAAAAAGTTTTTTTATGTCATCCAAACCTAACCTAATATAACCTAAACTAACCTAATTTGTTTTGTTTTTTATTTTTATTTTTTTATTTTCAAAATTTTTGTCAGTTTTAAGATTTTATTTATTTTTAAGTATGTTAAAAATATTCGAAACCCCCTCCACCCCAAAACCTAACCCAACTGTCGAATTTTGGGGTCGTTTTTTTCCATTTTGGTCTCCGTGAAAGCATATACCTACTCTGCTAAAAAAAAAATTAAAAAAAAAAACATTAAAATTCTTGAAAAAAAGTATTTCAGAATTTTTCGTTAATTTTTTTAGAGGAAAACATGAAATTTTACTAGAAAACCAATCTTCAATTTTTTGGGGGGAAAAAAACAAAACTTTCTTACGATATATATATTTTTTATTTATTTGAAAAAAATTCTTAACTTTTTGGAGAAAAAAAATTGTTAATTTTTTTAAATATTTTTTTTCTCCGAAAAATTGAGAAATTTTTTTTTTTCTAAAGAAATAAAAAAAATAGCAAAAATTTTGTCAAAATTCAACTTTTAGAGTGAAGTGATTTCTTTGGAAAGAATGCAATTTTGAAGGAAAAAATATTCCCTAGCACAAGTTGGCACGTGTTTGCACATGTTTTTTTTATAGAAAATCCAACTGTCAGTCAGGACGAATTTTTCTTTAGAAGAAATTGAAAACTATTGTTGAGAAAATATGAAAATGTCAAGGAGAAAAATTTCAAAAAAGAAGTGAACATTTTGCAAAAAAAACTCTAAGAAAAAAAATTATTTGAAAAATATTAAAGATAAGAAATTTTGGAAACAACTATTAAAATTTTGGGATATCCACGAGCATGTAAAATTTAATTTTAATAAATTACAAAAGAAATTTCCACACTACGTTTGAAAGTATGAAACATAGTATATGATTTTAATTCGTGACAAAATGTCTAAAAGTCATCAAAATTAATTTCCATGAAAATTCAAAATTAATAACGTATCATTACGAAAATATCTAAAAGTCACGAATATAAATTTCCATGGAAATTTAAAAATCAAAAAATTCTAATAAAAACCAAAATGTCTAAAAGTCATAAAATTTATAAAAATATAAAAAATTTCTTTAAATAAAAAAATTTCTAAGTTTCAAAATGTCAGAAAGTCATCTTTCTAAAAAAAATTTATCAGTTTCAGAATGTCTGACAAAATGTCTAGAAAATGTCCAAAAGTCATGAAATTTCAAAAAAATTACTAGTTTCAAAATGTCTGACATAATGTCTAAAAAATCGAATTTATTAAAAATTTTCTAAGTTTTTTTATGTCATCCAAACCTAATCTAATGTAACCTGACCTGACCTAACCTAACCCAATTTGGAGTCGGATTTTGGTCTCGGATTTTTGGGTCGGATTTTCCTGTCGTTTTTTTCAATTTTGGTCTCCGTAAAAGCATATACTATGCTAAAAACTGCAAAAAATTGTGGTAAATTTTTAGGACAAAATTTAATGGAAAAAGATCAGAAAAAATGGAAAGAAAAATAACATTAGTTACTTAATGAGAGTTTTTTTTCTTCAAATTTTTGAAGGAAAAAAATCTCTATTTTTGAAGTGAAATTATTCTTTTATTTTGTTCTGATGAGAAAATTTTCAATTTTTTACTGCAGAAAACCCAACTTTTTCGGAGAAAAAAAGTTTGATTTTTTGTGCGCAAGGTAACTCTATTATTATTTTTTTTTCAATCAGCCCTCAATTTTTTTTAATTTTTAGAGAGAATTGTTGAAAGGAAATTATTATTTTTTTAGAAAACGTCTTTTATTAGAAAAAATGTTATCAATTTTTTCGGATTGAAAATATTTTTCTAATTTTAGAAAAGTAACTTTTCCATTTCTTTCAAGTGAAAAATTTTTGTTTTTGAAATGAAAAAATTTATTTATCTTTTTCGAAAAAAAAATACGTTTATTAACAAAAAAAAATTGAAAAAATCTTTCAAATTTTTCTTGATGGTTTGTAATATTACTGATATCCCAGGAAAATCGATGGGAAAAATAAAACTTCACTTTGATTAAAGCAATCATGTAGGTACTCACTGAAAACAAATTCCTCTAAACAAATGGAAAAAATTTCTTCCCACAGAAATTCCCCTAAAACAGAGGTGAAAAAATAGGGTAATGCATTTACGTAGTTTATTATTGCAACTTGCACCCGTACCTAGTAAACCTCTTAAATAAATTGTAACATTTATAGACGATTATAAATTCAAAGAGTTTAAGAAAAAGCCTCTAGTTACAATTACCTATATTTATTTAAAATTAATTACCGAACGTGTATGATGTAAAAGCATTTTCGAACTGAAAACAGGGGTGTGTCGGGATGACGCAATCTGCAATTTTGTACCCACTAATTAATTACCGAATCGGTTTTGCTACCGCTAAAACGCATCTTACGCTTACTTATTACTTTATAATCAGTACCACCTGACAATTTTTCCTGCAGGACCACTGACGTTATTTTTAATACAACTGGAATAGACTACGAGTACTTTTTAATTACATAGCGGCCTCGTAACAACAACTTATACATGCACACTTTCAATTTCTCGCCTTTGGCACACGCCTTAGCTAATTCGCAGTTTGAGCATCATTGAATTTTTTCCTGCATTGGAGCTGGAGCGTTCTTTGAGAAAGCATAATACCTATTGCGTTGTATCGATATAATTAATTTATTAACGAAAATTTTTTTTACACTTTGCTTTCTTTAAAAAGTATCTACATTGGATGGGAGAGGACAAGGGAGGTGGTTGTCGTGAAAAATTCTCACATTATTCGTTACTATGATCTTTGAACATGGATGAGAATTTCAACGAAGTCGTAATATTCACACGGTTCATTGTATTCTCCGGCTCGGATTCGTCGTAATTATTTTAATTGTTCTAATTTTTTTCAAATTTCATATACGTATAAGTGTACTTATACTTTTTTTCTAAAAAAAAAAAAAGTGAAAATAAGTATAATAGCGTTGTAGGTGTAATCGTACTTCATTACGTCCGAGCTTGCGGTAAATTGCTTCAATGTTCATTATAAAATTGGAAATTCTTTCATTATTGAATAATCTGTAATTATTTCAGTATCTCGGGCTCGGCTCAGCTCGCTAGGACGAATTTTAGTATAAATGAAATATAGTTATTACGTCTTTGTATCAAATAGGTAGACATATTGGCATGAGTGGTATGAGTACATATTTCAAGAATCAGGAAAACCAAAAAGAAAATTGCAAAATGTGAAAATTTACATTAAAAATTATTTTTTAATTAGCTACGTAGTAAAACCAAGACACCGTTATATGATTTAAAAAATATGTTAATGAAAAAGTACCTGTAACATAGACCTAGCTTTATACGTGGTTAATGAAAAAAAAACCTAAATGGTATTAAGATCAAGCTCATTACATTTATACTTTCCATATCGACGATTGTGGTTAATTGGTTTTTGTTGTCGCGCGATGCGATGCGATTTAATACGGAAGTAAATGTAAAATTTCGCATTCGCGCCGAGAAAAGCGAAGTACGAGATTCCGAATGTGGACTTACGGATTTAAAAATTCATCAACCTTTCAAACGGTTCCTGTTACTTTCTACGGATAATTCCAATTACTGTCATTTAATGGTTACTGATTGCACCTAACAATGGTACCCTTTTAGGTTTTTCTATGTGTATTCTGCTCTACGAATATGTATTCGCGTAAAATACACATAGCTCGACGTATATCATATTCGTCATCTGAATACAATGTGGACTAAAACGTCATGTCAGAAGAATTGACACCAGATCTAAGCTAATTTACGGATTCGTACGGTGAATATCCAACAAAGCGTATAATATGGTAACGTGTGCTGGCGGAGTGATTTGTTTCTCTCTTTTTTTTTGCCATCTTTACCGCAGGTGTTTGCGAATGTTGTTGGATGACGTTTCTATTAATCGGCGAAGTATCGATTGGTGTTTTTTTGGTGACCGTTGACGTGTTGAGTGGATTGAAATTTTCGATTTTGTGGTAGAGTAGTAGTGGATGATTTGTTTTTACAATTTTTTTTCATGATACGAGTTGTGGAAAAAATGCGTTTTAGTGGTACTTTCCAAATTTTAACACTTTCTTTGGTTAAAAAAATCAACTAAACATCATAAATTTTTCATTTAAAAATTTCAATGAAATCCACTTGAACAACCTCCCCTGAAATTTAACACCTCCTTTTTTGTTGGAAAATTTGAACAAAATTTCTTAAAGTTGAATAAAATTTTCGAATTTGAGCGTTACCTCCCTATAAATTTCAACAGAACCTTGAAAATTTCAATATCACTTTCTTTAAAACAACATATTTTTTCGCTCAATTTAAACAAAACTTTTTTTATTCAAAAATTTCAATGGTACATATTTTCTCAATTTCGACATCATCTTAGTTTTTTGTTGAAAATTTTGAACAATACCTTCAATATTTCAATGAAGGCTTCAGTTTTTTCATTTGAAAAATTTGAAAGGAACCTTCTAAAGTTTGAAGGACCTTCCAATTTAATACTCTGAAATTTCAACAAAACTTTCTAAATTTGAACATCTTTTAAATTTCGACGAAACTTTTTATTTTTTTGAGAGACGATATTTCAATATTTCGTCACCATCTCCTAAATTCAATTTGAACCTTCTGAACTTCAAAGGACCTTCTAATTCAAACGCCTCCTCCCAAATTTCAACGAAACTTTCTAAATTTGAATTTTGAAAATCTTTTAAATTTCAACAAAACCTTCCACCTTTTTTGAAAGATCTTTTGAATTTCGACACCATCTCCTATAAAATCAAACTGAACCTTCTGAACTTCGAAGAACCTTTGAATTTTAACGTCTTGAATAATTTCTAACTTCATAAAATGCAATTCATTCAAAATCTGTAGTTTTACAGATTTAGTCAATTTTTTGAATTTAAAATGTTCAAAAAAAATTCAGGTTGAATTTTTTGAAACCCCAACTTGTCAAATACCCAACTGTTAAAATTCGCTATTTTAGGAATTAAATCGATTTTTCTAAAATTTATTTACTGCTATAAAATTTTCAAAAAATGTTCAAAAGTTGAATTTTCAAACAAAAAGTTGAATTTTTGAAAAAATTTCAAAAATTTGAATTTTTGAAAAAGTTTTGAAACTAGAATTTCTGTGTCATATTTTTCAAACTTGGTCAATTTTTAAAATATTGTGTTGGTATAAAATTTTCAAAAAATTTTCAGAAGGCAAATTTTTGAAAAAAATTATTTAAAAAAATTCCAACAGTTCAAAAACAATCAAAATGTGTTATTTTTCGATTTTTTAAAAAAATTATTCTGAATTTGTGATGCAATAAAATTTTGAAACGTCAAATCAAAACAAAAATGAAGGTAAATTTTTTGGCTACTTTTTGAATTTCGTAAATTTTTTGTATACCTCATTTTTGAAAAATTTTGGAAGTCGTTTTTTTTTTTTTTTTTTTTAATTTAAATCATCAAAATAAGAAAAGTTTTTTTTTTAAATCTCAACTTTTAAAATTGATCTAAAATTTTCTATTTTACAAATTTTATCAATTTTTCCAATTTCAAAAATGGTAATTTTTTTCTAATTTAAAATTCCAATTCTTGGAAAAATTTTGAAAAATTCCAAGGGATAAAATACGATGAAAATCCGTTATTTACGAATTTTATCAATTTTCCTAAATACTTACTTACCAAGAGAACAAATTTTCAACAAAAAAAAAATAAAAATTTTGAAAATAGAATTTTTCAATTTCATTTGGTCTCAAACGCTTAATTATAGTCATTTCTGTTCAAAATGTGTGATTTAGCAATTTTTTAATAAAATTTCCAAGGTTTTTGAAAGCAGAACTTTGAAAAAAATTGGAATTCGAATTTTTTCAATCATATTTTGAATAAGTACCTGCACCTCATTTTTCTAGTTTCTCGTCCCGTAAAATATTCAAAACATCATAAAAAGGCGAATTTTTTGAAAAAAATTAAAATATGAAACTTTTGAAAAATTTTAACTCATTTAATGCTATCAATTTTATTGTTTTGAGTGGAGAAACACTTTTTCAAAAATTTCCCAATGTACTTTTTAAAAAATACCCCCGAGCAGCACAATCGACAAATTATCGAAATAAAAAATCGACAGAATATCGAATTCGATAAAGTGTCGCGTTAGTTCCGCATAAATCGTGAAATTATCTTTCGATATATAGATAGATTATCGACGAATTATAGTTAGCAAAAATTTCGAGATTATAGTAAGATATTTTATCGATAATATATCTATAATATCGAAAGATAATTTCACGATTTAGGCGGAACTTTTGCGACACTTTATCGAATTCGATATTCTGTCGATTTTTTATTCCGATTTTTCGTCTTTTACTAGCTTTTTTCTATAATTAAAAATCATTAATTAGCATAATTAATACATTAAACTATGCCTAAACACATTATTCATGTTACGGTAAGAGGATCATTTCAGAAAAAGTCAAAAAAAATTATAAAAAATCTGCCACCCGTGGGGCTTGAACCATCTACCTCCTGCATGGTAATCCTCTTCCTTAACCACTATGCCATACCTTATCGTTGAGGAATTAGCAATAAAACGCTTATAATAGGCAGTTTAGTACTTCCAGACGTGTTGGACTTGGAAAAATTTTCACCAATTTGGAAATAATTTCAAATATCGTCACAAAATCGTTGAAAAATCGTTCGACAAATTTCAGATTATTTGTCGATAATGTAGTTTCAAATATCGCCACAAAATCGTTGAAAAGTCGAATTCGAGGAATTTCATATTACGTGTCGATAATAAAGTTTTAAATATCTTCACAAAATCGTTAAAAAATCGAATTCGAGAAATTTCAGATTATTTGTCGATAATATAGTTTCAAATATCGTCACGAAATCGTTAAAAAATCGAAATCGAGAAATTTAATATTACGTGTCGATAATATAGTTTCAAATATCTTCACGCAATCGTTAGAAAATCGAATTCGAGAAATTGCATATTATGTGTCGATAATATAGTTTCAAATATCTTTACAAAATCGGTAAAAAATCGGATTCGATAAATTTAATATAATCTGTCGATAATATAGTTTCAAATGTCGTCAAAAAATCGGTAAAATAACGAAGTCGAGAAATTTCATATAATCTGTCGATAATATAGTTTTAAATATCTTTACAAAATCGTTAAAAAATCGAATTCGATAAATTTAATATTCTTTGTCGATAATGTAGTTTCAAATATCTGCACAAAATCGGTGGAAAATCGGAATCGATAAATTTAATATTCTTTGTCGATAGTATCGTTGACGAATATCGTCATAAAATCTTAATAATATCGAATTCGATAGTTTTTAGATTTTTTGCCTATGAAGCTGTACCGATAAATCTTTATAATATCGTGAGAACATCTATAGATTTTCAAACGATTTTTTATCGATACGTTACATCTTCCGATATTATCGATCGAGTGTGCCGCTCGGGCCATGAGATATTCAACAAATTTAGTCAATTTTATTCAAGTTTTAACGATAATAATAGTACCTTTAAGGGTAATTCTCCGAAAATCGGCAAATTTGAGTAACAGGCTGATTTCTCAACTCCTGTACTATGCCCAACTTTCATTTTTTGGTTATTTGTACATTATAACGTCCTTAATCCATCATGCTCAATTTGATGAATACCACCCCCTCCCCTTGAGTACAAGTTAGTCTAAACCTCAAAATGTCCATCGTCGTGGCCTGTAGCACAACATGTTTTTGAAAACAGATTTCAAAAATTATGGAAATCACCATGTTTTTGTGAAAAAAAACGTAAGTACACGTCGTTAGGAAGTTCAGTGTATAGGCTAGTGTGAATGATGATCACAAAAAGTGTTTAGTACAACTACACCTGATCATTGAAAACTGTAGCAAAGATTTGTGTCCATCGTCGTGGCTAATTTTTAAAAATTTGTCTCAGCTCGCTGAGAGAATATTTTTTGCTGCTGAATGGCTACACTGATTTGTTACCTTTATAAGACTACTATCCACATTTGAAATTTCGAATGCCAATGCACAGAGCGATTCTTTACGTAATCATCTGTGAAAATTTCAATATTTACAAAAATAGTGTCCATCGTCGTGGCTTATCATTCCTCCGGTATAAAGAATCTGATCATCCTAAAAACTGAGGAAATTTACTCTAATTAGTAAGTATCTTATTATAGCTTATTAATAATTAATAAAATATCAGTATTATAGCTTATAGAATAACTAATTGTCGAATTGTCCATCGTCGTGCATCACGAGTGGTTGTCTTTCGTCGTGGCGAAGATGAATTTTTACAGCCACGACGATGGACAATTCGACAATTAGTTATTCTATAAGCTATAATACTGAAATTTTATTAATTATTAATAAGCTATAATAAGATACTCACTAATACCTAACATCTACCCGAGTTTGAAAAAATTTGGTTAAAAACTGTCAAAATCAAAAATTATAATCGAAAAATCACATTTTTCGCTCCAGGAGGGGGTGGGGGTGAGGTAGCGACCTAAAAATTTGGTCACGGGGGTTTTAGACCATAAGGACCAAGTTCCACTAGTTGGTTTAAAAATTCGCTCTGGGGGGGCCAAATCACCCTATTTTACCCGGCTATACCCCTTTTTGAATCGTCCTCCCCCTCCCTTTTGGGAAATGAATTGACCCCAACACCATAAAAGTACTCGGGGGCATATATATTTCCAATTACCTTGAGAAAATTTTTTTAAAAACCTGTCAAATTTCTGAACTTTTACAGTAGTGAAATTTGCCGATTTTCTGAGAATTACCCCTAAGTATTTTTTTTAAATTTTCAAAAGTAAAATTTTTGGAAAAAATTGTAACCTGTCTAATGATATCTAATTTTACGAATTTGGTTCAAATGGCTCAATTTTACTAATTTTTTAATGATATAGGTATAAATTTTTCCAAAAAATTTTTGAAAAGTGAAATTTGGAAAAATTTAAGATTGACATTTTTCAAAAATTCCACTTCTTCAAATTTAATCAAAATAGGTAATGTGTTTCTTTACGAAATTGGTGATTTTTTTACCAATTTGTGGTTGACTGAAATTTTCAAAAGTCGAATTTTTGAAGAAAAAAATTGAAACTAGAAACTGACATGTACAATTGTACATACATCATTTTTCGAATGTACCTACCTAGTCAATTTTTTGATTTTTCATTGCTATAAAAAAATTCAAATTTTGAAACTTGAATTTTTTCAAAAATTCATTTTTTTTAAATTCGTACCAAGTCAAATGCCTAATTGTACGAATTCAGTCCATTTGTCCAATTTTTGGTGAAGGAAAATTTTCAACAAAAAAAGTACCTAATTTGAAAAAAATTTAAAACTAGAATTTTTTAAAAATTCTAACTTTTTAAATGCAGTCAAATGTTTTATTTTACCTACGAATTTAGTTAAGTATTTTTTTTATAATTTGTGGTTGTAAAATTTTTTAAAAAAATTGAAATTTTCAATTATAAAAAACTGAAAATAGATGCTTCTTTCATAACATAACGTAAGAATTTTTTAGAAAAAAATTATTTGGTTAAATTTTTTTTATTAAGAATAATTTTTTGAAAATAAATTCATCAATTTTTTGAAAAAAATCTTCATTAATTTTTTTTCTTATACTTAGACGAGTTGTTTTTTTTTCTAGCAGAGATTTTATGTTTTGCACCATTTTTCAGATTTAGTCAATTTTTCAAATTTCGTGATGGTATAAAGAATTGTTTTATCTAAGAAAAAAATAAAGGGGCTTCACCAATCATTTGACCTCTGATACAGAAACTCGGTTTTAAAAGTTACATAATATTCAAGTTAGATTTCAATTCAGCCACAAAAATGTCCTTTCAACCACTCTCACCTTATACGTACTTACGAATGTACAAATATTCAGGAACTCTTCTTATACTCGCAATATCTCGCAGGAAACCCATTAATACAGAACCAGGCTGAATTGGCGATCTTAAAAAATTAGTCTGCTTATACGGTGTACCCACGAGGTTAATTCTATTTATCAATTGGTAACTTAGGCGCTTATAATATGGATCCAGACAACCCAACACGAAATAAATTCTCGTTCCTAATTGGAGCGAATCTAATCTAACACATTTGTCAGCATTTCATCCATGTTACCAGCAGTTACCCCGTAGTACAGACAAATATGCAATACGACTTGCCACGTAATAAATAAAATTTTGGCAACTCTACCGTAAAAATGTTCTAATTATAATACGAGTACATACCTACACCTAGACTTGCGATGTTCAAGCAGGTACTTAAATTACACTACGTCTATACGTATATAGTTGACTTATTCTTTGAACGTAATTAATTACCGACATTAATAAAGGTGTTTTGATTTTAAAACATAATAAATTGGTGGTTGGTTTGGGGCAAGAGTGACCATTAATATTGTAATTATTCATACGAGTATCGTGCACTATAACCAGTTCAATTTACCATACTTACTGTGTGTGAGATGAAAATCAGCGCGACGCGACGTGGTGCGGCGTCTTCGCAAGTAGATACGCGTGCTTTTATCTGCATACTTATTACTTACCTGCATAAGTAATCAGTGTTGTGTACTTATGTTGCGTAGGGTCATTGATGTAATTATCTTCTTTACAGCCATCTCTACGTATACCTACTATGTGTTTATTACCATGCGAGATATCGATTGAGAAAATGACACAGTAAACGACTGTGTGGAATTACCTATCATGTACGTTATGGTCCGGCACATGCCATAGATAATGGACTGCAAACCACCTCACTCGATCTTCTGAAATATGATTTTTCGTGAAAGGGGCCTCCTAGGGAACATTTAAAGCCATTTTCTACCAAAAGAAAATTGAGGGATCTAATCAAATGGCGACTATGTTGATTGTCAGGTCTACCCAAAAACTCCAAAAAGGGTAGCCAGCCAAGTAAGAATAGAGAATCAGTCCTTGGCTGGTACTTGGGTAATTCTCAGAAAATCGGCAAATTTCACTACTGTAAAAGTTCAGAAATTTGACAGGTTTTTAAAAAATTTTTCTTTAGGTAATTGAAAATATATATGCCCCCGAGTACTTTTATGGTGTTGGGGTCAATTCATTTCCCAAAAGGGAGGGGGGAGGACGATTCAAAAAGGGGTATAGCCGGATAAAATAGGATGATTTGGCCCCCAGAGCGAATTTTTAAACCAACTAGTGGAAGTTGGTTCTTATGGTCTAAAACCCCCGTGACCAAATTTGTAGGTCGCTTCCTCACCCCCACCCCCTCCTAGAGCGAAAAATGCGATTTTTCGATTATAATTTTTGATTTTGACAGTTTTTAACCAAATTTTTTCAAACTCGGATAGATGTTAGGTATACTCAAGGGTCATCCATGGAAATTAAAAAAAAAAATTTCAAACCTATCTTCATTGTGAAATGCGCGTTTTAAGTTTTCTAACGGCTATTTCGACAAGTTCTTTCAGAGGTGCAATAATGGAAAAAATATATATTATACACCTAGTCTGGATGTACAACATATATTTTTTCAGAATTTTTTATATAGGTGGAAGGCCTTCAAAAATGCAAAAAACTGATTTTTTCATCATTAAAACAGTCATTTTTGGTCGAAAAAAATTGTCGTCGTAGTATATCCCTTTGGGAACACTCAATTCGACAATTAGTTATTCTATAAGCTATAATACTGATATTTTATTAATTATTAATAAGCTATAATAGGATACTTACTAATTAGAATAAATTTTCTCAGTTTTCAAGAAGATGGGACATTTTATACCGGAGGAATGATAAGCCACGACGATGGACACTATTTTTGTAAAAATTGAAATTTTTACAGATGATTACGTAAAAAATCGCTCTGTGCATTGCCATTCGAAATTTCAAATGCGGATAGTATTATTATAAAAGTAACAAATCAGTGTAGCCATTCAGCAGAAAAAAATATTCACTCAGCGAGCTGAGACAAATTTTTAAAAATTAGCCACGACGATGGACATAAATCTTTGCTACAGTTTTCAATGATCAGGTGTAGTTGTACTAAACACTTTTTGTGATCATCATTCACACTAGCCTATACCCTGAACTTCCTATAATGACGTGTACTTACTTTTTTTTTCAGAAAAACATGGTGATTTCCATAATTTTTGAAGTCTGTTTTCAAAAACATGTTGTGCTACAGGCCACGACGAAGGACTTTTTGAGGTTTAGACTAACTTGTACTCAAGGGGAGGGGGTGGTATTCATCAAATTGGGCATGATGGATTAAGGACGTTATAATGTACAAATAACCAAAAAATGAAAGTTGGGCATAGTACAGGAGTTGAGAAATCAGCCTGTTACTCAAATTTACCGATTTTCGGAGAATTACCCACTTGCAAACTACAAACTATCTGAAAGTGATCCCTATGGTCTAAAAATTCGTTGGTAAAAATTTTGTCTCCCTACCTACCTCAATATCTAGCTCTCTAAATGTCCTTGAAAATTGTGGGATTACTCTATATAAATTTTTCAATTCTGCAATTCTCAGCCGAATTTTGTCAAAACTTGCAGAGATGATGTACTTACCACAACAAGGGTCATCCTTAAAATTTTTTTCAATTTTTTCTTTCAAATATTCCTTTGTATTGAAATCTGAAATTTAGGATTTCATAGTGCAATATCTACTTGTTGCTTCAGACCTGCCGCAAAGATATATTATGAGTACACAGGTAATAGGTATGATTGGTAACATTGCAGTTGCAGTTGCTCTGATGCTCGAACTGCATCTACGTAAAATTTTAGAAGTGAAATGAGCTACACTCGATTACTGGTCCTGTAAATAGTCCCCCCCCCCCCCCCTAGAAAACGCTGACAATGTAGACATGAAATAGGAAATTTTGTATTTATAGGTTTTTTTAAAATAAAAAATATCTAAATTTTGTATACTCAATAGTCAACTTTTTAAAAATTCTCAATTTTTTAGACCCGAGCAGTACAATCGACAAATTATCGAAATAAAAAAATCGCTTTTTTTTAATGAAAATTTTTTTCAATTTTTTCAGAAAGAAAAAGTCTTTCAGTTTCTTCTAAAGAAAACCTCTAAATTTTATTGAGAATAAAATTTCAACTTTTTACCTCAATTGTTTTGAAAAGAAAATTTCAAATTATTTGCAAACAAAAAATTTATAATTAGTTACTTATCAAATTTTTGGAGGTAAAAATCTTCCATTTTTTTTCCGAAGTAAACTCTAAATTTTTTAGAGTAAAAATATTTTTCAAATTTTTTGTTGGAGAAAAAAAAAAGTTTTTTTTTTTGAAAAAGATCATTCTCGCATTTTAATCCGCTGCGTTTTCGGAAAAAATAATCAAGCTAAATCCTACAAAATTCTGTTACTACCCCTGCAAAAATATTTTTTCTGATTTAACGCCCAGAGTACCTACATAAAAAAACCAAAAAAGTTCCAATTACCTAACCAAACTTATATTTTTGGAACTGTCAAAACTTAATTTTGAGCCAAGCTTGGCCCCCAATTTAAAAAAAAAAAAAAAAAAAATCAGAAAATTTTTCAATATTTTTTTCTGAGCAAAATGGACATAAGATTACCTACCTAGTATTTTTATACAAATAGCAAGGCTATTTTCGATGGTTTTTCATCTTTAACTCGTTTTCATGGGACATGAGTAAACGTTATTTTTTACGTTTGGAAAAAATTTTTAAATGATTAAAAATTGAAAACAAGCTTTTTTGAATAAATTATCACCCAAAAATACTGTTTACAGCGATTTTTTATCTTTATCTTCATTTTAAGCCACCGTCATTCTGAATGATTTTTCCATATTTTCTTCAATTTTTGATAGTTTTTGAGAAATTCTCACTTATATGGCAATGGTGAAAATCGCAGTAAATAGTCTTTTTGTTGGGTTATAAAATGTGTATGTTGAAATAATTTTATTCAAAAAAAAATTCAAAGAAGGAGAAAATGACGTTTGCCCATGCCGCATGAAAAAGTGACTAAAGATGAAAAATATGGTAAAAAATTGTCTTGTTATAATTATGTGACCCTGCCTCAATAAAGGATGCTTCCGCCTAAAATCATGTTTTTCAGGAACAATAAATTTAAGTTTTAAAAGTGGGTAGCTCTGGTTCAGTGATAGGTATCATTTTGAATTTTTAAATTATCATTGTTACCACCAAGTGGAATAAAAAAAAAGTACTTTTGAGATTTTTCATCACCATATCAGTGGTGCCGCAGTGAGGAGCCAAAAAATGACTGAAATAAAATTGTAATGGGAAATTTTTTCAACCTGGTGATATAGGGGTATTTTGACCTGCTGAATTCGAAAATCACAATTAAAATACCGTAGCTCAAGTAAATCCTTTTCTATGAAGGATAAAAACCACGAAAACTTGATGGAAAAGTATTAAAAAGCATAAGGTGATATCTTTAACTGTCCATATCTCACTTAATTTTGAAGATAGAAAGTTGGGACCAATTCCATCAGAAAGAGGAAGGTCTGAAGTGTGCAAAACCATCGAAACCCCGAAATCGAAAATTTAGGCGGAATCATCCTTTCTTGAGGCAGGGTCACATATACATAAAAATGCCAATCTTATAACCATTTTGCTTATAATTATTTTGAAAAATTTTGAAAACTTCCTATTTTTTTAATTTATAAAATGAGAGGTCCCATGCATGACTCAAAATTGAGTTAGGAGAAAAATAAAAAATTGGGGATTATTTTCTTCACATGAGTTACCAATTGACGGGTGGTCCCTAAAACGAATTTTTTTTCTTCAAAATTTCCAAAATAAGGACCACTCTAGGAGGGCAATCTTAATTTTTTTCATCCTATTACCTGCACCGTACCTGGGTAATTCTCAGAAAATCGGTAAATTTGAGTAACCAACTGATTTCTCAACTCCTGTACTATGCATAAAATTTCATTTTTTGGTTATTTGTACATTATAACGTCCTTAATCCAGCATGCCCAATTTAATGAATACCACCCCCCTCCCCTTGAGTACAAGTTAGTCTAAACCTCAAAATGTCCTTCGTCGTGGCCTGTAGCACAACATGTTTTTGAAAACAGACTTCAAAAATTATGGAAATCACCATGTTTTTCTGAAAAAAAAAGTAAGTACACGTCATTATAGGAAGTTCAGGGTATAGGCTAGTGTGAATGATGATCACAAAAAGTGTTTAGTACAACTACACCCGATCATTGAAAACTGTAGCAAAGATTTATGTCCATCGTCGTGGCTAATTTTTAAAAATTTGTCTCAGCTCGCTGAGTAAATATTTTTTTCTGCTGAATGGCTACACTGATTTGTTACTTTTATAATAATACTATCCGCATTTGAAATTTCGAATGGCAATGCACAGAGCGATTTTTTACGTAATCATCTGTAAAAATTTCAATTTTTACAAAAATAGTGTCCATCGTCGTGGCTTATCATTCCTCCGGTATAAAATGTCCCATCTTCCTGAAAACTGAGAAAATTTATTCTAATTAGTAAGTATCCTATTATAGCTTATTAATAATTAATAAAATATCAGTATTATAGCTTATAGAATAACTAATTGTCGAATTGTCCATCGTCGTGGATCACAAAAGTGTTTGTCTTTCGTCGTGGCAATGATGAATTTTTACAGCCACGACGATGGACAATTCGACAATTAGTTATTCTATAACCCGAGCAGCACACTCGATCGATAATATCGAAAGTTGAAACGTATCGATAAAAAATCGTTTAAAAATCTAAAGATGTTCTCACGATATGATACAGATTTAGCTGTACGATTTTATAGGCAAAAAATCTAAAAACTATCGAATTCGATAGTATTACGATTTTAGGACGATATTCGTCAACGATGCTATCGACAAAGAATATTAAATTTATCGAATCCGATTTTCCACCGATTTTGTGCAGATATTTGAAACTATATTATCGACAAATAATCTGAAATTTCTCGAATTCGATTTTTTAACGATTTTGTGAAGATATTTGAAACTATATTATCGACACGTAATCTGAAATTTCTCGAATTCGATTTTTCAACGATTTTGTGCAGATATTTGAAACTATATTATCGACACGTAATCTGAAATTTCTCGAATTCGATTTTTCAACGATTTTGTGACGATATTTAGAACTATATTATCGACAAATAATCTGAAATTTCTCGAATTCGATTTTTTAACGATTTTGTGAAGATATTTGAAACTATATTATCGACACGTAATCTGAAATTTCTCGAATTCGATTTTTCAACGATTTTGTGACGATATTTAAAACTATATTATCGACACATTATATGAAATTTATCGACTTCGATATTTCAACGATTTTGTAACGATAGTTGTTGAAACTATATTGATTTTTTTCTAGTCAAAAAATACCTACTTTATATTTAAAATTGGATGGGAAGAAAGGGCCAAATCGAAATTTTTATAATAACCAAAATTAAATCCAGAATATTATTCTACAACTTTTGTTTGAAATGTTTTTTCAATTGGACCTCGTCTCTAGCCTCTATTATTTTGCATTTACCTACTTACGTGTAACAGTGATATGCGAAATCAAAATTGAAAAAATTTTCAAACAAGTTATCTAGTTTTTTTGGTTTACTAGGTATTTTACTTGAAACCAGATCGTTGTTCTTAAATAAAATTTTACCAAGTTCAATACTACGATAACTATGTGAATACTTAGTATTTAAAATTGAACGGGAGGGAGGCGCCCAATCGAAAATTTTGTAATGACCAAAATTATTCTTAGAACTTTAAGCTACAACTTTTGTTTGAAAATTTTTTCAATTGGACCTCTCCTTCTCCTCCAATTTTGCATAATACTCCGTTGATACTTATTCAAAATTGGAGGAGCGGAGGAAAAAGGGGCCAATTTGAAAAAATTTTCAAACAAAAGTTGTAAATTAAGATCCTAGAAATAATTTTAGTTATTATAAAAATTTCAATTGGACCCCTCCCTCTTCTCCAATTTTGCATAAGATGTTTGAATATTATAATCCAATTCGTATTATGCGAACGAACTCCGATGTTCGCAACAGACGCTTGTTTTGGTAGAAACTGCTGTATTTGGAACGAAATTCGCCAGCCCTTAAGCGTAACTACGACTTCAAACTCGCCAGCCGGTCTTGAAAATGTGCGCGCGCATATACCCATATATGCTAAATTATCTACAAAAAATCGATAGAATATCGAAACTAGATAATCTACAAAAAAATCGTAATACAAAATCGATAGAATATCGAAATTAAATAGAAATAAAAAATCGATAGAATATCGAAACTAAATCGAAATAAAAAATCGACAGAATATCGAATTCGATAAAGTGTCGCGTTAGTTCCGCATAAATCGTGTAATTATCTTTCGATTTATAGATAGGTTATCGATGAAGTATCTAACTATAATCTTGAGATTTTTAAAAGAAAAATCGTTCGATTTTATCGAAAGTTTATCTGTTGATGGATTTTGCCAACTATAATTCATCGATAATCTGTCGATATATCGAAAGATAATTTCACGATTTATGCGGAACTAACGCGACACTTTATCGAATTCGATATTCTGTCGATTTTTTATTTCGATAATTTGTCGAGTGTGCTGCTCGGGAAGCTATAATACTGATATTTTATTAATTATTAATAAGCTATAATAAGATACTCACTAATTAGAATAAATTTTCTCAGTTTTCAGGAAGGTGGGACATTTTATACCGGAGGAATGATAAGCCACGACGATGTGAGCAAAAAAATCAAATTTTCTCAATTTAATGAATATTTCTGTTTATGACAAATATCGGTTTGAAACAGGTCCAAACATGAATTTTAGGTTCTCTAGACACCTCGAGGGACACTGAGTGTTCCCAAAATGGCGTCACTCAGTTAATTTAAATGAAAATTTTAAAAAATAGAAAAAATCAACGAATTTCATCCAAACTTGGGTTGATGGTGTATAACTACGTATTTAGTGATATACTACGACGACAATTTTTTTCGACCAAAAATGACTGTTTTTTGCGCGAAAAATGATGAAAAAATCAGTTTTTTGCAATTTTGAGGGCCTTCCACCTATATAAAAAATTCTGAAAAAAATATATGTTGTACATCCAGACTAGGTGTATAATATATATTTTTTCCATTATTGCACCTCTGAAAGAACTTGTCGAAATAGCCGTTAGAAAACTTGAAACGCGCATTTCACAATGAAGATAGGTTTGAAATTTTTTTTTTAAATTTCCATGGATGACCCTTGAGTATACCTAACATCTATCCGAGTTTGAAAAAATTTGGTTAAAAACTGTCAAAATCAAAAATTATAATCGAAAAATCGCATTTTTCGCTCTAGGAGGGGGTGGGGGTGAGGAAGCGACCTAAAAATTTGGTCACGGGGGTTTTAGACCATAAGGACCAACTTCCACTAGTTGGTTTAAAAATTCGCTCTGGGGGCCAAATCACCCTATTTTATCCGGCTATACCCCTTTTTGAATGGTCCTCCCCCTCCCTTTTGGGAAATGAATTGACCCCAACACCATAAAAGTACTCGGGGGCATATATATTTTCAATTACCTTAAGAAAATTTTTTTTAAAACCTGTCAAATTTCTGAACTTTTGCAGTAGTGAAATTTGCCGATTTTCTGAGAATTACCCACCTACCTATTTTTGTACGCTTATTTTTGTGCCACATGTTCACTTAATACGTATAACCACTTCTGTCAATCAAAATGTTGGCCATTTTGATAGTACCCTCAACTTTCATTCTGGAGAACATGGCTCTTAGGATGCCCCTTCATGAAAAATCACGTTCCAGAGGATCTATTGATGGTGAGGGGGTGCAGTACATCGCCTATGGCATATGCCAGACTACCTGTTACAATATTGGTAATTTTTTCACACACCTTCTGTTACGTGTAAAAGACTCGATATCATTTGAAAATTAGCCCAATTACCCAAAGGTTGATTAATAATTATTACTCGACGACTTTCGCTTGTAATGTCTGCTTGGCTGGTCCTACGTTCGTACCTACATATTTCTAGGCGAGAAAGTCCAAAAAGAGATTTCCAACAATAAGGAAGGAACTTGTAAAAAAATAAACACGTTCGTAGTAGTTGCACAACGTGTGTAATACTAGCATCGATGTGCTCGTAGGACAAGTACTTGGCAAATTCGAAGAACCGCTAATAATTAGAGCTTCTGTATGAAATAATAAAATTGTAATCCGGTTCTCGAGTGAAGTGAAAAAATACACCTATGTTATATGTGTACCTAGGAGCTATTATAATGTGTATACAAAAGGACGATTAATATAAACGACAAATGTGTCAAAAATGATTTGTAAATAACACTTTTGTGCTCCCGAGCCCGAATAAGGGCGTGCCTTCGAAAAGAACTCATAGATCGATATTTTCGATCACCTTGACAGCCAACCTCCTCGATGCACGATTCAGGAATTACACTCTTAGTTACAGATTAAATTGTAGGTAACAAATTAAAACACCCTAATGGACGTTCGATATGCATACCGAGCCATGTGGAGGGGAGGGGTGCAATCTTGGATGCATTTTCGCTGCGAAATAATTGTGATTAATTATTTGCAACGGAGTTAGATCGCCTCGAGGTATGAAATTCAATTACAGACTCGACGATAGTGGTACACAATTACACATGTGTTAGATGGATTTAATGATAGGTGCTTCTGACAGCGAATTGTTTATATAGAACTAGATGCTGCAATTTGAACATTGATAGCTGAACGTAGCACAGCCCGTGAGCCCGTGCCCGTATACCGACATTATTATTAAATATCATTAAAACGAATCGTGCCCGGAATTTTTTTATATGTATTTACCTAAAAGCTAGAGTTTATTTTTTGAAGAACTCTAACACTGCGTTGTCGTCGTATAGTATTCGTATTTGCAATACATTGTATTTTCCTTTCAAATAGTTGGCGATGAGGTAAAGAAAGAAGCCCGTAGAGGACACGTTTTGCCATTCGTGGTTCATGTAATACCTACGAGTAGTAGACAAAATTACTAGTTTGATAAAACATTAACCGTCGTGGTGGACTACCGATGAAGGGAAGTAGAACTACGAAGTATGCGTTAACTCAGATCACGTACGATGCTTTGAAAAATTCACTATACACGAGTTTGAGTACCTCTCTACCTTCGTAGGTATCTGTCTGTGTACCTAGTCTTACATAATTTAAGAATTTACTCTTTCTTAGTAATTGCTGCTCGAGTTTTTGTTTATTGAAATATTATTTGTCTGGACGTGTCTATTAGTATTTTGTCTTACCTACCACGGAAGATCAATGGTGAGTGGATTTTGAGGGTATTTTTATGAAGTAACACGACGTTTGGGTAAAATTTGCTATACCTTGAGTAGGTTAGGTACATCTAGTCATCTAGATGCACATGCGTTTGAATTTTATCTAACTCTTTGGCTTATTTCGATGAATGAATGGAGCACGATGTGATGGTAAACAATGCGCTGATTATTATCACTGGTACTTATTCGTGTTGTGTTGACAATGCCTATTGCCTATGTACTCGTAACTTGTACGTATCTTGTCTCGTACTAGTTTTCTTTGTCGGTGCTGTAGTGAAGGGATGGATGAAAGTGGATTATGCGGCGATTATTTCCACCGATATGAGAGTGTTAAAAAAATTGTAGGAAGTTAATATGTTGAATGAGGTGGATGTTGATTTGGTGTTCCACTCGATTGACCTTTGGAGGTCTCGTTTGGCTCTGAATTGAAAACTTGAACGAGGGAGAATTTTTAAAAAAATTAGTGGAATTAATTTTTGAGAAAAGATAACTATTAAAGTTAAAACATATATTTTTTTCGAAAAATAAAAAATTTTCAAATTTGTGTTGGAAAAAATATCTCAATTTTTATTGAAAATTTTTCATTTCGTTCTTTTGTTTCAATAAAAGGTACAATTTTACTAGAAAAATTCGGAATTTTAATGTAGTTAGCGTGAAAAATTTCTCATTTCTTGAATGTAAAAAATGTCTCAATTATTTGGAAAAAATAGTTTTTCTATAAAAATTTCCATTTATGAAAAAAAAAGTTTTTTTTTTTTTTTTGAAAGAATGAAATCTTTTAATTGAATTTTTTGAAACGGAAGTTATAATATACAGATTGGAGTCCCGGGGGGGGGGGGGGGGTGTCAGCGTAAACACGTAATTCTCAATGAAGAAAAAAAAATCGCTATTTCTTTTTTCAAGAATAATTAAATAGGTACCTACTTAATAGTTCAGGTAGCTTCGAATTTTCTTGAAATAAAAATATTTAATTTTTTTTAAGTCAGCTATTTAGCATAGTATAATTATGCTTTTACGGAGACCAAAATGAAAAAAACGACACCAAAATCTGACCCAAAAATCCGACAGTTGGGTTAGGTTCGGTTAGGTTAGGTTAGGTTACATGTTAGGTTTGGATGACATAAAAAAACTTTAAAATTTTTTAATAAATTCGATTTTTTAGACATTATGTCAGACATTTTGAAACTTGTAAATTTTTTTGAAATTTTATGACTTTTATTAGACATTTTCTAGACATTTTTTCAGACGTTCTGAAATTTAGAAATTTTTTTAGAAAGATGACTTTCAGACATTTTTTCAAAAATTAAATTTCCATGGAAATTAATTATTTTATAATTTTTTGATTACTTTTAGACATTTTGTGAGACATTCTAAAACTTTCAAAAAATGTTTAAAATTTCATGACTTTTAGGCTTTTTGTCAAACATTTTAACTTGAAAATTTTTTAATTTTATAAATTTAAGGACTTTTTGATATTATTTTAGAAATTTTACAACTTTTAGAATTTTTAATTTTTTTAAAGCAATTTTTAAAATAAATTTTGTGACCTTTGGGAATTTTGTCAGAAATTCTGAAACTTAGAAAATTTTAAAAAGATTTTATGAGTTTTATTTTATAAATTTTTAAAAGAAATTTCAAGAGAAATTTTATTTATTTATTTTTTTTCATCAGACTTTTTTAGCATAGTATACTCGTATGCTTTTACGGAGACCAAAATAGAAAAAAAAAACTCGACCCCCCCTGGTTCGCTCTATTTCCACACTACGTTTGAAAGTATGAAACATAGTATATGCTTTTACTCCGTGACGAAATGTCTTCTTAAACAAAACATTTTAAAATGAATAAAATACAGAAAATTTTAACCATACCTGAAATATCAATTTCAGGTAGTCCTAAGTCTATAAAAATGGGAAGGAAATTTTCTGTATTTATCATTTTTTAATGTATTTGTATTTGTTTACTTAAGTTTTTTGTTTGATAATTCACAAAAAGTCATGAATAATATTAATTTCAATGGAAATTAAAAAAAAAAAAAAACAGAATGTCTGATAAATTATCTAAAAGTCAAGAGAATTTTAACAAAAAAGGTTGGAGAACAGAATGTCTTACAAAATGTCCGATAAAATATCCAAAAGTCGTAAAATTTATTTAAAAAATTTATTTTAAAAAAATAAAATATCAAAAAGCCATTAAATTAATAACAAAATTTCAAGTTTCAAAATGTCTAGAAAATGTCTAAAAGTCATAAAATTTCAAAAAATTTACAAGTTTCAAAATGTCTGACATAATGTCTAAAAAGTCGAATTTATTGAAAATTTTCCAAGTTTTTTTATGCCATCCAAACCTAACCTAACCCAATGGGGTCGGATTTTGGTCTCGGATTTTCCTGTCGTTTTTTTCCATTTTGGTCTCCGTAAAAGCATATACTATGCTAAAAACGAGACCAAAATCCGACCCAAAAATCCAAGACCAAAATCCGATTCAAAATTCCGACAGTTGGGTTAGGTTAGGTTACATTTTAGGTTTGGATGACATAAAAAACTTAGAAAATTTTTAATACATTCAATTTTTCAGATATTATGTCAGATATTTTGAAACTTGTAAATTTTTTTGAAATTTTATGACTTTTAGACATTTTCTAGACATTTTGAAACTTGAATTTTTTTTTATAAATTTAATGGTTTTTTGATATTATTTTAAAAATTTTACGACTTTTAGACTTTTTAATTTCTTTTAAAGAAATTTTTTAAAGAAGTTTTATGACTTTTTGGACATTTTTTTTAGAAATTCTGAAAATTGGATAAATTTTTAAACATTTTATGACTTTTGGGATTTTTGTCAGACATTCTGAAACTTGAAACTTTTTTTATTTATTATACTTTTTAGATTTTTAAATTTCCATGGAAATTAATATTCGTGACTTTTGGACATTTTGTCAAATAGTGAATGTTTATTATTTAAATAAATTTTATGACTTTTAGACATTTTGTCAGACATTCTGAAAATTAGAAAAAATTTTAAAAATTGTATGACTTTTAGGCTTTTTGTCATACATTCTGAAACTTGAAAATTTTTTAATTTTAAATTTCAATGGAAATGAATTGTTTTTATGACTTTTAGACGTTTTGTCACAGAGTAAAAGCATATACTATGTTTCATACTTTCAAACGTAGTGTGGAAATAGAGCTAACCAGCGGGTCCAGGGGGCGCAGCCTCCCTGGCGAGGCGCGAAGCGCCGAGTTTTGTGTCGTTTTTTTTGGTCAAAGTTTTGAAAAAAAAATCAAATTTCTCAACTTTTATGCAGAATATCAAGTAGAAAACTTCTTTTATAACATTCAAATTCTTTCGGAGAGAAAATTTTTTATTTCTAATATTCTCGAAGAAAAAATTCTTTAATTTTTTTAGAGCAATAAAATCTCTAAATTTTTTTGAAAGAAGTCTTTCAATTTTTCGGAGAAGAAAATCTCTTAGGAACTGGGTTTGGAAAAAATAAATAAAAAGAATTCCTAAATTTTTTTGAATAATTTTTTTTTGAATAAAAAAATCTCAATTTTTGTAGGAGAAAATTTTTCAAATTTTCGGCCAAAAAATCTCAAATTGTTTTTGTAGAAAAATCTAGTTGTAGGTAAATTTTTTTGAAATAAAAAAATATTTACCTAGGTAGGTATTTATTTTATTTATTTATTTATTTATTTATAAAAAAACATACTGCAATAAAAAGGTTTTTTGAGAAAGAAATCATTCTTACATAGTCCCACCACCCCTTCGGAAAAAAATCGAGCTACAGGCTAGAAAATGTCAAGTTTCTGACCTGATTTTAAGAAATTAAAAAAGGTCTAAAGAGAGCCTAAGGTCGAGGAACTATTTTTGGGAGAATTATGCGTATTTCCTTTTTAAAAAAAATTTCTAATATCTCGAAGGTCCTGTATTTAAATTTATTACACGATTATTATGACGCAGACACGACTGAAAGTATACGATCCAGTGTATACTTAGCCTAAAGCGATATTACCAAATAATTACCAACATTTTGCATCATTTGCGGATACAATGAATTGTACTATACCGCCATAGCCGGAGAAAAAGTATGGCACGCGTGTTCATTTTTTTGACCTTCATTAATATATTGAAACAATCGAGAAGAAATATTAAAAAGACGTGACTAAACCATTGGTAAAAAAAATAGATTTCCAGGCGTAGTCAAGTACTCGGCCATACATAGACCAGCCGCCATCTCCATCAAAGACGAATCGTATCGTACACAAATACAGAAAACATAATTTATCTATGGTTAAGTATCCATCGAAGAGGAAACCAAATCGAAAAAATCCTAAACATTGTTCGATGTCACAATAGTCATTTTACTATGTATTCGACGGATGGTTTTAATTACAGGTTATTCTCGTGCATTAGCTAAGGTTATTTCTTTTCGTCGTCGTTGAATTCGATATTGGAACTTTTCGCAGCACCGATCACCGAGCGGTGGTGATTTCGTCATGTGCTAGGCTAATTGATGCGATATCGATACTCAAAAAGCGTTTTAGCATCACGTTGACCTGATTTAGGTACAATGCTAAAGCTTAGAGCGGACTCATATTCTTCTAATTGCATTCGGTACTTCGATGTAGGTTCCATCTATACGATCTGACCCTAGCGAAAATATTCTCATCGTGTTTCATCTCGATTCATTAATTAAGCCGCCAGTTGTAATGTGTTTTTAATCATTTTTTTTTCCTTACGTACAAGTAATCGTGTAAGCGTAATTTTGACAGCTGGTCAGTGCCTATGTAGGCATTGTGGCAGCTTTGAGCGATCTTACATGTCGAGTATGGGATTCGGTAATAGTGGCCGGGCACAGGTAGACATTAGACAGGCAGGTACCGAAAGACGTTTTGTCATATTTGACAACTACGTATATTATCTGAATTAAGATCAGTATGAAGGAGATCTTTGCGTCCAGGACTTACTCCAGCGAGTAGTTGAGTAACGATAACGAGTGATGCTTTGAAAATCGTTGAAGGATAGCTGGAAAAATTTTGTACGTGCTGTTTCAAAAAATTACAGCATTTTTTTTTTGCAAGCATTATACAAAAAAAAAAATTAAATTAATATTTTTCCTCGTTCCTCATTTTTTCAACATTCCAAAATCATTTTCATTTTTTTTTTTTGCAATGTTCCAAAAATATATTTTTTAATTTTGCTAATACAACTTTTTCAAAAAAATACGAATATTCTCAATTAGGTACTTTAAAAGTTGGCAAGGTAGATAAATTAAAGTTTTTTTTTTCATTTCTAAAATTTTGACCAAAAAGATTTTGAGTCATTTTTGAAAAGATGTTTAAAATAGGTACCTAAATGTTTATATTATAATTTTGTTTAAAAAAATTCATTGAAACCTTTTTTGGGGGGGGGGGGGCAAAAATGATCAATTAATTTGATTAAGAAACGAATTTTTGAACTAAACCGATCAACTCTGTTAACTTTTCCAAAAATTAATTTTGTGAATAAGCATATGTACCTAAAACGAATTTCACATTTTTTTTCAGACAATTTTTTAAGATATTAATAGCGATTTTTTTCTCTATTGAGAATTACGAGTTTACGTTGAACCTCCCCCACCCCCCCCCCCCCCCCCCCAATCTGTATTATAACTTCCATTTCAAAAAAAATTATAATATATTTTTTCCAAATAATTGAGACATTTTTTACATTCAAAAAAATGAGAAATTTTTCTCGCTAACTACACTAAAATTCCGAATTTTTCTAGTAAAATTAGTAATTTTTCAAATAAAATAAAATGATTAAAAATTTCTTCAAAAAAAGTACCTTTTATTGAGAAAAAGTCTAGAATGAGATGAAAAATTTTCAATACTCACTTCAATAAAATTGAGATATTTTTTCCAAAGAAAATTTTACCGAAATAAAGTTGAAAATTTTTCATTTTTCGAAAAAAATATATACATAATTATTATTATGATACGTAGGTAATGAAAGATTTTTTTCCTTAAAAATACATGCAAAAGGAGGTTTGCTTTCTTTAACAAAAAAGTATTTTTCTTCCAAAAAATAATTTTTTCTCAAAAATTGGAACAAAAAATGGCAAATTTTTTCTTTAAAAATAAGAAATTTTTTTTTCTTTTAAAAAATTATAAGATTTTCTTCTTCATAAAAAAGTAAAGATTTTTTCAAAAAAATTCAAACAGAATATTTTTTTCTCTAATACAGGAACAGAGATTTTTCTCAAAAAAATGAAGAATTTTTTATGCTCACTCCAATGAAATTCGAGATAGTTATCGTTTCCGGAGAAAATTCGATATTTCTTCTTCAATTTTTTTTTTCAAAAAGTATGATCAAAGATTGAGATTTTAAAAAAAAATGAGATTATTTCTTAAAAAAATGTAAATTTTTTTCCCTAAAAATAAGGGGCCTTTATTCCTTCAAAAAACGGATTTTTATTTTATTTTTTTATTTAGTAACGCCATGTACAGCCATTTGGCTAGACGCGTATGAACTTCCAAAGAAATGATTTTTTATTTTTATTATTTTTTTTTCAAAAATTGAGACAAAAAATGGCATAAATTTGATTTTTTTTTTCAAAAAAAAAACAAATCTTTTTTTAAAAAATTGGAAGATTTTCTTCTTTAAAAAAATGGAAGATTTTTTTCTCTCTCCAATAAACAGAGATTTTCTCCCAAAAGTTGAGAATTTGATTGTGCTCACTTTTATTTTCAAAGGAAATTTGAAATTGCTTGGCCAAACTTTTTTTTTTCAAAAATTGGTACCAAAAATTGAGATAATTTTTTCTCCAAAAATATAAGGCATCTTTCCTAAAAAAAAAAACACCTGATTTTTGTTCTCAAAAAAATTTAAGAATTTCTTCAAAAAAATGAATGAATAAATAAATAATGTGAGATTAGTTTCAAAAAGACTGAGACAAAAAAAAATAGTTTTCTTATTTCCGAAAAACAGAAGTTTGTTATGCTGACTTCAATAAAATTGAGATTTTTTCCCGAAAAAAATCCAATTGTTTCTTCAAAAACATTCAATAATTTTTTTCTTCAAAAAAGAAAAATTGAACGATTTCTTTTTTCTCTAAAATATGCAGACAAAAAATTGAAGATGTTTTCCCAAGAAAATTTGGTATTTTTTCCCCAACAAAATGAAAGTTTTTTTCTGCATGAAGAAATTGTAAAAATTTTTTTAAGCAGGGACGAGAAATTGAGATATTTTCTCTCCAAAAACACGAGATTTTTTTCTCCAAAAAACAAGGGATTTTATTCTTTTGAAAACTTGGAAGATTTTTTTTTAATTTAAAATTTTTTTTCAATTTTTTTATGTAAAGAAAATAAAAAAATAAAATTACAACGACTCCAAACCCTCCTCCTAAATGAAAGATTTTTTTTTCAACAATTAATCGAGAAGTAGGTATTTTTACCACAAAGAAACAGAGAGAGATTTTAATCATGATTTTTATTTAATTTTTGCATTTCTTATAAAATTTTCCATACTTTTTGAGATTTTGATCGATCACGTTAAAATTCACTCAAGGGCAGAATTCGAATTGCTTTTACAAAATACTTATCAAATCTAGACCACTGATTATACGAAGCAGTTCATAAATGTAAACTTTTCACGCGTTATGATACCATATTACCATCCAATTAAAAAAACTACACGACAGCATGTGGTTATAATATGGCGAGATAAAGGTATAGATGAAAAAAAGGTATATAAATTGGAGCATGTATACCTATAGATAACTTTCTGTTACAAAAGTAGAATGATGAACAAATATAGCGAACGATGTTGTCTCGTCGTGTTGAAATATACGCGACTATAAGCTCGTAAAATGATGAATTTTCTTATCTCTTTGTTTCTTCCACTAGCTTTTTCTATTTATACGAGAAGAATTTCAATGTAAATTTCAACCGTAATCGGTACCTAAACTACAAATCGATCCGAGCAGAATTTCCAATTCGATATCGTGTGTCGATGACAGAGAGATAAACACACCTACTACACCACTCTTGGCCAAAAAATAGCGAAATTCATCTCTCGTGAACCGGAACTGGTAAAGATAATTCAAAAATATTGAATTAAAACCACTTATAATCGTACGCATTATTCAAATAAATGCGAACTTAGTATAGATTCGCATCGGGCAGGCGACCACGTCAGTAACTGGTTCTCCAGAGGGTGATTCATTAGCTACATTGGCTTGTTTTTTTTTTCTCCAAAATAAATAGGTATTTCTCGAATATGGAGGTTTATAGGTCAAAAAATCATCTCGATGGTTTAATGAGTCACCTGAATGGTGGAATTTGCACGTAGATTATTTTCAGGCAATTCTCGATCATTAAAAGCTCGACGTTGAAAAATTGTTAGCCAAGTCTCAGGGAGTGGATATGGATAGGTATACCGAGTTACGTTATCCAATTTCTATCAAAAGCAAAAAAAAAATGATAAAGATCTGCCATAATGTTGTAAAAAAAAATCCGCACGCATTGCAATTTAAAAGAAAAATATTACGAGATCAAACTGCGCTCCAGAGTTATTTAATTTATAACGAGTAGAGCACCGTACGTGGGTGCTCGCGGTGTCCATTATTGTTAAAATGAGAGATCATATTTTAAGCACTCTCGAGTTACATTGATAGTGAATTTATTAACTAATTAGATGCTACACAATGTTTATTATATTCAATTCATTGTACAAGTACCAGTATCTAGTGTGATCGTAGAATGAGAAACATACCTAATGTGCCATTTTACCGCGTGAAATGAAGCACTTGACAAATAAAATATAGTTCAAGGTTGTATTCAACTTGAGTACATTTCTCAAACGGTCAAATTTCTCAAGATGTGTTTTAGTTAAGGGTGCGAGGGCGGAAATGAGGCTGGTGCGCGGTGTTTGGAATTGAGACATTTATTTCGCCTTGGTGTCTCTTCGCGGACAACAATTCAATCTATTTGCTCGAGATTGTCCATGTACGTACAATGACAATCTATCGCCATCGGTGTGGTGTACGATTAATTAATATTGCATTTTATGATTTTTTTTTTCATATTTTGCTGATAATAACGTAGATGGCAGATATGTATGCACCATCGGATAAGATCTATATAACGTATTAATTACCAGTTTAGTTAATTGAGTTGCTCTAAGCCTACAATGTTTGTAAGGTACATAAAAATGAAATCAGGAATGCAATTAAGTACGTTAAAACCACAATATGGTCGTGTGATGAGATTACCAATTAGAAAGATATTTTTTACATGCATCTTTGGTGGAAATTTTTTAGTTGTTATTTTTGATCTGGGATGACAGCTGGAATTAGGTCAAACAACGATTCCATATTATTTAATGTAGGTAATTTGATCAGATTTTATTATGTAAGTTGATAGGTACCTACGATACTCTTTGAAAAATCGATGTAAGACAGGAAAAAATTTTCGAGTCAAAGTTATGAAGTGCAAATAAAAAATTTCTCCAATTTTTCGTAAAATAAAATTTTAAAAATTCTCGATTTTTTTGAAATTGAAAATTTTTCACATTTTTTGGACTAAATTTTTTCAGATAAAGAACTTCTCAAATTTTTTGGAGGAAAAATTGATTTTTTTTGAAAAAAAAACTGCATCTATGAGATGATAAAAATCTCGAGAGTAATGACAAATTATTCAACCTTTTTGAAGTACCTAGACCTACATAGGTATTTAAAAAAAAAAAATTAAAAAAAATTTCACTTTTTGGTTGCAAAAAATTTTTAATTTTCATTTGGCTTCGAAATTTTTTTCTTTTTTGAAGTACCTAGCATTTCTTTTTGTTTTCTTGAATTACAATGATGTTTTTAAAAAATGAGATGAAAAATTTTTAAATTTTTTTTGAGTAAAAACTTTCAAAAATTATTTTGTGGTAAAAAAGGTTTTTGATATTATTTCGGAGCAATAACATTTTGAATTTTGGGCTGCTTTCAGTTTAGGATTGAAGGTGCACCCTATTTCAAACCCAAACTGAACACAGTCCAGATTTTTGAATTTTAAAGTGAAAAAGGTTCATTCCATTTTTGGAGTAAAAATTAGTGTTGTCAAGAATTTTTCGATTTTTTTGGAATGAATTTCTTAAATGTTTTTTTGAATCACCAAGAAAAGATTTTCAATTTTCAAGGCAATAAAAAAAATTTCAATTCTTTAAAAAGATAGCAAAATCTCAATTTTGATTTGTTAAAAAAAAATGTTTTTTTTTCAAGTAGGTAGGTAATTGGTGCCTAAAAATAACTCTCAATCTTTTCGAACAGAAATGATAATTTAGAAATAACTATTTATTTTTATTTTTGGAATAATTTTCAATTATTTGTTTGGAATGATTTATTTTTTATTTTTCTGAAGTAAAAATACTTGATCCCTAATTTTTTGAAACAAGAATAAATAATTTTCATTGTTTTTGGATGCAGAAAAGGTTCTCGATTTTTTCGAAATAAAACATTTCGGAAGTTTATTAAAATAAGTTTTTGAATAAAATTTTTGAAAAGTTGATTTTTAATAAAAATTTTAAAAACAGTTTCCAAAAAAAAAAACATTTTTTTTGAATAATAATTCAAGTGTAAAAATTTATTTTGGAATAAATTTTATTTTTTTAAAATGATACCATGACCCATGACCCCCTCCCCCACTTGAACAAAAAGTCCGAAACATTTTTTTTTTTAATAAAGAGTTATAGGTAGGTACATTTTGAATATTTTAAATATTTTCGACCAAAATTTCAAATAAGTTTGATTTAATAAAAATTTTAAAACCATTTTTCAAACAACCTTTTCAAAACATAGAGAAAATTATTACATATTTTGAATGATTTTAGAACGTTGATTTTTGAGAAAATTTAAAAACTGTTTCCAAATAAAATTTTCAAAATAGTAGTTCTGGAATATACAATTTGATTTTTGAGAAAAACTTTTTTCAGGTAATGAAATTTCGAAAAAAAATTTCCTAAAAAATTCAAAAAACAATGTTTTTAAATTTTTCAAAACTAGCTGTTTACCATACGAAATTTTAACGAAATTTCAATAAAAATCGAAAGGTAATCAAGGTGTCTACAAGGTCATACAAGTCATACAAGTCATACAAAAGTCATACTTTGAGCCATGAGGTCATATAAGTCATACAAAAGTCATACAAGTCATACTTTCAGCTAAGAAATTTCTTAATTTTGACCTAAAATCAGCTCCATACTTCGAAAAAATTTTTTCGTTCAAAATTTCAATTTTTTCAAAACTTTCGCCCTCGCTGCGCTCGGGCAGTGTTTTTTTGCTAAAAAATTTTCGCACTCGCTTCGCTCGGGCAATAAACGTATTCTTTTTTACTTTTTTGTTAGCAACGGAATGAGGAAGCTTAAATCAAAAAAAAATTCAAAATACTTTTATTCTCTCCCTTTGTTTGGATTTTTTGATATAAGGCGTGATCAAATGCAAATATGGTGGGGTTGAAATTTTTCAGTTATTGGGATGGATAATTCCTTCTGGTTCCCGTGGTTCCTTGCCATATCGTCTTACAAAAAAATGGACCTTCAAGAAATTTTTTATTGAAGCAGGTGTCAAAAGCTTCAAAAAATTTCTTTAGTTTTGAAAACCCACCCGCTCCTACCTTAACAAAAAAAGTCTTCAAAAATGATCAATGAACCTCTGAAAAATGAACTGCTTACTCCAAAAAAAAAGATTATCGAAAATAAGACCCCCTTACTCCAATAAACTACTAATTTCAAAAAAAAAGTTCTCAAAAATGAACCCCCCTCCAAAAAAAGGTCATACAAAATGAAAAATTGGTCAAACAAAAGTCATACAAAAGTCATACTTTCAGACTTTTTAATTCTAGTAGACACCATGGTAATGTTTGAGAAAATTTTTAAAAATGTTTTTGAACAAAACTTCGAAAAAGTTATTCTTATTGAATTTTTTAAAACTTTTATCAAACAAAATTTTTAAATAAAACCAATTGAAAAAAATTTCAAAAAATTAAAAAAATATTTGAATAATTTTTTTTGGCTGTTGATTTTTGAGAAAAATTAAAATCATGGCTGATTTTGAAAAATCAACTAAAAAATTTTTCAAAGAAATATTAAATTAAAAATAGTTATTTAGAATAAAATTGATCGAAATTGATTTAAAAAAAATTGTTTTCAAGTAGAATGAATGAAAAATGTAGGTATGTTTGAGAAAATTTAAAAACGTGTTTTTGATTTAAATTTTAACAACTTTTTTTCAATAAAAAAGTTCAAAAAAGTTTTTCATTTTTAAGTTTTCAAAAAAGTTTTTGAATAAAATTTTCAGAAGGTCAATTTTTAGGAAAAATTCGAAAACAGTTTCCAAAAAATATTCCAAATAGCTTTTTTGAACGAAATTTCTTAAATTCAATGATCAAATTTAAAAAAGTACTGATTTTAAATAAAATTTTAATAACTTTTTTCAAAATGTTTTTGCGGAAAACTTTTTTGAATGTTAATTTTTATGAAAAATTTGAAAACAAGTTTTTGTGATTCCTACCTACAATATATATTTTAAATTACCGAAATTTCAAAAAAATGAAACATTTCGAAAAATTAATTCGAACAAAAGTTTTAAAAATTGAAAAATATGAGCGAAAAATTAAAAAAAATTGTTCTCAAATAAAATTGAACAAGCAGGTAGGTATATTTTTAAGAAAAATTTTTAAAAATAGTTTTCAATACAAAATTTTCAAAATGGTTTGAATTTGAAAAAATTGATTTTTGAATTGAAAAAAACTTTTTTCTAACGAAATTTTTAAAAACATTTTTGAATAAAATTTATTGAAAGTTTATTTTTGAGAAAAATTTGATTATGTAGTTCCCAAAATAAAAATTTTCAAAAAATGTTTTTGGACGATTTGCAAAATCAGGTATAAAAATTGTTCAATTATTTTTTGAAAAATTGCAGTTGAACAAAATTGAAAAATTTGTCATTGGGAGTAGAGGTTTTGAAATGACCAGAAAAATTAACGGGTCAAAATAAATCGAAAGAACATCCAAAAATACCCCCTCCCCACTTGTATCAAATTTGAAGTGTCCGTGGTTCATTTTTCGGATTTTCTATAACTGAAAAATTTGCCTATCACGTACAAATATATTTGTGTACGTTAACGTGCAAACTTCCATTTTTGTTTAGTTTTCTTTATTTCCTGAATCAGTTTTAAGCCTTTTCAAACCGATTGGAAACCTGCAGTGGTTTATATCATTTTAATAATATATTTTTTTAAATTTTACTGCAGAAAAATAACCATGCAACAACTACCTATTCGATTTATAATAGAATTGTATAGCTAAATCAAGAGAGGTCACCAATCCAAGTCATCTGTCAATTTTTCTAAACCAGTCGTCGAGTTTTCAATTAATTTCATAAAAAACAATCCACTTATAGCGATACTCCCACAACTCTTCGTGCGTGTTCCTTTTTCGTATTATTTTACAAAACTGAGAAAAAAATAAATTAAATTTCACAACGGTTTCCTTTCAAAATGACGTAATATCAATGCCACCACTCAGCCAGGTATTTACAAAGTAGATCAAAAAATTTTGCCCACCTAGAGGAACATGATTGAGCTCCCCTACGGTGATTTGTTTTTTCGATCGGTACATCATCATTGAAATTAGAAAACCTGTTTTTGATAAGCTTATCTATGTGGACGTTGATGGTAGTACTGGTAGCTGGGCATCTGCATGTGTATTATGACTTCACCTAAGACGAAAGTGCGATTATATTTTGGAATAATTAATTTCACATCTAATTACACGTGCGTATAAATTTCATCGTGTGAGAATTTTCAAACTGCCGTGTTAATTTGTACTTCGCGGTTCTTTTTCAGCATCAGACGAGTCATAAAGAATGAAAATAAAATAACGCGATACGCAGTCGATTGTAATGTTTGCATGTTCGGTAATAATTACGTTCATTTTTTTTCTTTTTCAAGAATGCACGTCTCAGTGCTCTAGAAAGTAATTACTTATAACTTTTGTTTTCAACAGGTCAATAAAATACCTATACAGGGTGTCCGGTGAATGGTCTTCCAAACTTGAAATTTGGATATAACCGACTACGACTAACAAAAAAGTTCATGTACAGTGTACACATATTGCCTAAGTTTGAAAATAAAGTAGCTAAAAAGGTTTGAAAATCGGTATTTTATCTAGCAAAATAGATTGGCAACACTGCGTTCAAAAAAAATTTCAACACCGGCAGTGGATAGATCATTGAAAAAGCAATAGAAGTTGTGATCATATTGGATTGCCTATCTTTGAAATTGAAGGAGTTACAGCAACGCAAAATCCCAGTCAAAAATATTGTCTACCTCAATTTATTATGGGGCAGTGGTGATACATGAAAATTTCGAAATTCGGGCAAAAAATACATGAAACAGGTGTAACTTTTCGAGAGGAATAAAAAACATCATGTGAAAATTTTGCCTATCTATGAAAATTAAGGCGCTACGGAGCCTTGAATTTGGAAAATATTTTCAAAGATTTGTAACGCCTTCATTTTCAAAGATAGGCAAATTTTTGACATAACTAATTTTGATCTTTTTAAAAAATTACACCTGATTTGTGCATTGTTTTCACAAAATTTTGAAATTTTTGTGCACCACTGCCCTTCCAAAATCGAGATAGGCATCATGTGTACATGAAGATTTTTGTTAGTGGTACTCGATTATATCCCAATTTCAAGTTTGGCAGACCACTCGCCGGACACCCTGTATAAAGTAACACTACTGACATTACATTTTAAGTAGATTGATACAATTTAAGATTCAGATTGGAAACTAAAATATAAAATAATGTCGCATTGTCGTGCTTTGGGTATAAAAACATAATTATGTTGAACTTGATCCATAAAATTGATCACCAACTAGAACGGATTTACAACGTGTCATATAAATACAAAGAATTAACATGCTAATAGATAAATACGACTATACAATATATCGTAATATAATTAATAACGTAATTTTATACCTATAAATCAGAGCAAGGTTTGATTATTAGGTATACTTACTCCATTTACCAATTCCAATCGAACTAATAATTTTGGAAATTAGACTAGGATACCTTGAATACATAGTTTCCATTTCGAATATACACAAGAGAAGGAATCAGAGGGAGGAAAACATATATAAGCTGACGTTTATTATGCAAAATTGCCTCAAGAATGGGTTATGTCAGATATATATATACCAGTTTATTTAATAATTATTAGTTCAATATTTTGAAATTTTTTATAATTGTGTACGAGTGCGCCGTTTGAACGTTTTAAATTGTATCGAATTATCGTATATTATGCACGGAGGCGTGGAATATGTCGGCAAATCGTTTTTATGAATGAATCAACAAGTTTACCTCTATATTATTTCGAATTCTAGAACTGTTTTATGAAAAGTTCATGGAAAGTGTAAAATATGACAACGTGATTCTCACGTGATTTTTATAAAAAAATTGCAATTAATTTTCTCGATCATTTTGACAAAAATTTGGTAAATTTTTTGAAAAATATGGTAAATATTTTTGTAATTTCCTGTATAAAAAAAAATACAGATAAATCAGTAAATATTTCGCATTGGTACAGTTTTTGATTAATATCACTTATTTATATGGGCGTCAACATTGGCAAAAAAAGTTATAGGAAAAAAGTACAAAGTACGTGCATATTTAATAAACGGTTTGATACAAATTTGCAATTGGGATACAAAGTATATACTGCTTCCTTTAAACAGTAGCTTACAGCAAAACTAATGGGTAGGTAATGATTTTTTTTCACGTGTGTGGCTATTTTGGTATATCGATAGGAGTGCAACTAAAATGATAAAAATATGTATATACTCGTAGTACAGATTTAATGGAATTTAAAACTGTATGTGAGTTATAAAAATGAATGAAATAATGAAGGATTTCAGCAGTAATCAGATAGCCTTGCCTAGAGAGAAAGGAGGAAAGGGTGAAATAGTCTAGCTGTTTGATTTTTTTTCCTCTAAATTATATTGTCTGGTCAGCATTGATTGCATTATTATTGTACTAGGTAAGATATACGAGTATTATATCCTGAATAAACTGCAATGATTAGGTAATATGTTCACCTACCGCATTCTGTCGTGATAAAGGTACGAAATTTTTTTCCTAATTTGATTGGTTGATTTTTTTCTTGGAAATAAATTTAAAAAAGGGTACTAGCTTGTGGAAAGTTGATTTTAAGGAGTATAGAAATTCTTCATTTTTTTTTAATAGGTACCTACTACCTAGTCATAAAATTGACTTGAGTTTTTTAATGTTGTAGAAACAGATTCTCTGAATTTTTGAGAAACATTTTTTAAATCAAAAGATTTGCCAATTTTCTTGTTGAGAATTTTTTTGAATGCAATTTTTTCCATTTTTTTTTTTTTTTTTAGAAAGAAATGGTGCTACGTGTATTATCTATTTTTAAACACCTGTTTTTTTTAAATCGATGATTTACGGTTTTTTAAAAAATAATTTTGAAAATGTTTTTCAATTTGAGAAATGAATTTAAATAATGTGATTGTTCTCAATTTCTTTTTAAATTTTTGTAAAAAAATCGTTTTACAAACACTTTTCCAAATTTATGCACAAATTTTTTTTTATAAAGTTTTTCAATTTTGTAGAAATAGATTTTCTCAATTTTTGTAAACTTTTTTTTTTTTTTTTTTAATCAAAAATTTTCCATCTTTTTCTGTTTAAGATACTTTTAAAATATATCTTAAGTGGTAATTTTTGAAAAAATTTTCCAAAAAAATTTTAAAAATTGTTTTACAAATAGGTACCTACTTTTTTAATAATTGTAAAAATACATTTTCTCGGTCTTCGAAAAAAACTTTTTTTTTTTATTTTTTTTTTTTATTTTTGAGAATTTTTTTTAAAAAAATTTAACAAAGTTTTGCAATTCTTTGAGAAATTGATTTTTTCAATTGTATGAAAGCCATGTTTTTAAATCGAAAATTTCCCATTTTTTGTGCTTAACTTTTTTTTTCAATTTAAAAAATTTTCAAGTGGAAATTTTTGAGAAAAAAAATTCTAAAATATATTACGCACGCATTTTCAATTTTGTAGAAATACATACCTAGGTAGAATTTCCCAGTTTTCAAAAAAACAATTTTTAAAATTCAAGATTTCCCAATTTTTTGTTCTTAAAAAATAAAAATGAATTAGAATTTTTAGAATTTTTTACAAAATTTTTCAATTCTTTAGGAACAGATTCTTTTAAATTGTTGATTTCAACTACGTTTTTAAATCGAAATTTTTTTATATTTATGCTTAACTTTTAAAATATTTTCAAGTGGGAATTTTTGAAAAATTTTCAAAATGTTTTTTAAAACACTTTTACGAACACTTTTTCAATTTTGTAGAAATGGATTTTTTCAGTTTACTTTTTAAAATTTATTCCTTAATAAGTTTTTAATTTAAAAAAATATATATTTCAAAGCAAATTTTTCTAAATTCTCTAGATTTTTTTTGTGATCAGAAACGAAAAACCTTTTTTGGTAATTTTTAACAATTTCTTTCTAATTTGTAGAATTGAGCATTTTTCAGTTTAAATTTTTCCCAACCTTTTCTGAACCATTTCTTGAAATTTAAGTATAGGTAGGTTGGTAGGTAAGTAAGTACCCGAGCGGCACACTCGATCGATAATATCGGAAGATGTAACGTATCGATAAAAAATCGTTTGAAAATCTATAGATGTTCTCACGATATTATAAAGATTTATCGGTACAACTTCATAGGCAAAAAATCTAAAAACTATCGAATTCGATATTATTAAGATTTTATGACGATATTCGTCAACGATACTATCGACAAAGAATATTAAATTTAACGATTCCGATTTTCCACCGATTTTGTGCAGATATTTGAAACTACATTATCGACAAAGAATATTAAATTTATCGAATTCGATTTTTTAACGATTTTGTAAAGATATTTAAAACTATATTATCGAAAGATTATATGAATGTTCTCGACTTTGATATTTTACCGATTTTTTGACGACATTTGAAACTATATTATCGACAGATTATATTAAATTTATCGAATCCGATTTTTTACCGATTTTGTAAAGATATTTGAAACTATATTATCGACACATAATATGCAATTTCTCGAATTCGATTTTCTAACGATTGCGTGAAGATATTTGAAACTATATTATCGACAAGTAATATGAAATTTCTCGATTTCGATTTTTTAACGATTTTGTGACGATATTTGAAACTATATTATCGACAAATAATCTGAAATTTCTCGAATTCGATTTTTAAACGATTTTATGACGATATTTGAAACTATATTATCGACACGTAATATGAAATTCCTCGAATTCGACTTTTCAACGATTTTGTGGCGATATTTGAAACTACATTATCGACAAATAATCTGAAATTTGTCGAACGATTTTTCAACGATTTTGTGACGATATTTAAAATTATTTCCAAATTGGTGAAAATTTTTCTAAGTCCAACACGTCTGGAAGTACTAAACTGCCTATTATAAGCGTTTTATTGCTAATTCCTCAACGATAAGGTATGGCATAGTGATTAAGGAAGAGGATTACCATGCAGGAGGTAGATGGTTCAAGCCCCACGGGTGGCAGATTTTTTATAATTTTTTTTTGACTTTTTCTGAAATGATCCTCTTACCGTAACATGAATAATGTGTTTAGGCAACGTTTAATGTATTAATTATGCTAATTAATGATTTTTAATTATAGAAAAAAGCTAGTAAAAGACAAAAAATCGGAATAAAAAATCGATAAAAAATCGACAGAATATCGAATTCGATAAAGTGTCGCGAAAGTTCCGCCTAAATCGTGAAATTATCTTTCGATATTATAGATAGATTATCGATAAAATATCTTACTATAATCTCGAAATTTTTATTAACTATAAAGTTTATCTCACTTATGTCGTCATTGTACATATTATAATTATCATGTAAGTATAAAAATGTTTCCATTAATTTCCACTTTGGTTTATTCTGATTCCTTCTGGATATTAAGTGATTTTGGTTAATTTTGGCAAAACGACGGCATCTTTCTGTATATATTTGAAAAAAAAAAAAAAAAACTTTTGGCGTATGATTTAAAATCTTAGGTTCTTAAAAATGTCTTTTTCGACCTCTAAATTATATAAACACATTGTAGAAGCCGTCGGCATCAATGTGTTTTCTAAATTAAGCTATGATGATTATATATTCGGAGATTTTGCTCCTTGAAACTGAGCTTAAAAAAAAAAAAAAATAATAAGAAAAAAAAAGAAAAAAAAAAAAAAAAAAAAAAAAAAAAAGGGTACTTTATTAAAACAATTTTTTCTTAAAATTTTTTGGGAATAGATTTCTCCAATTTTTCACGATGATTTCTTAAAATTTTAATTAGAAGTTTTTCTAAATTATGTTTAAAAGTTGTTTTTGTAACATTTAAAAAAAAAATTATTCCTAAAATAATTTTTCCATTTTTTATTTTAATTTTTAAAATCCTAATTTTTTAGTTTTTTAGGCAACTGTTTTTATTTTATTTTTTTATTTAAAAAACATACTTTTTTCTTCAAAATTACACTTTAAATATTTTTTTTAAATTTCTTATAAACAGATTGTCTCAATTTTTTAGTTGGTAGTTAATCAGAAATATTTTTTAATTTTTTCCCGATTTTCAAGAAACTTTTAAATGAGTTTTTCTCAAATTTTTTCTGAAGTATGTTTTTTGAAATTATTTTAGAATCAATTCTTTTGAATTTACCTATTCTTTATCACAGTTCTAGTTTTTTTTAATTCATTTATTTTTCAGTATTTTTTTTTTTTTTTTCAAATTAGAGACCTCTCAGGACCTCTGATGTATTCGGTATTTTGTCAACTTAAAAATCAGGAAAAAGTACATGCAATCTGCGTAACAAATAGCCGATAAATCGGACAAAATCATACGGTGCCTAGGCCTATAGGTAGATAAACTTAACCACGGATATAGTTTAAACACCGCGATTAACATTGATAGATTGCTTAAGAAATCGAAAAAGGAAGAAAACGCGTAAAATAATTAAAATTTATAAAGTGCGTATAAATATCAGCTAACTGTAAGTATATGATATACTGATTCGTGTGTAAAATTAGCAAAACTAATTGCATATTTTCATCATTCATTAACGTTAGAAACCATTAGGCATTTCAAATAAGATATAGGGCCGGGTACGAGGCGCAGGGTATAGGCACGCGTTCGCAACAGGCTCGCACTAGCACGAAATATTTGCTAATTATTACTCTCGGATGAAGGAATTCTCACGAAAAGTGGTCTTCGAGTCTTAAAAATCGCGGCAGTCTGCACTCGACGTCGACGGTACAATAAATCACACGATGGTGATGTTTGCGAATGCAATGCAGTGCTGGAAAGAAATTAGATTACTCTGTGGCAAGTTGATCGGTAAATAAATCATTTCCTATGGCGGTTCTCGTTCTCATTTTCACCTCGAAGGCGTAGACATTAATCAATAGACTGTTTTCATGCATTCGGGCATTTTTCGTCTGGTCCATTGCACGAATTATTGGCGGAGCTGACGTCTACGATGAGCCTTGGTGTATGAATTGAAAGAAAGATCTGGTTACTCGTTGTTTTGGCACGAATACATGATGGTGAATTACGTAGTACGACATATGATATGCTTAGGTGATGTACTACTGTTCCGGGGAAATTTTGTGGTAATTTGAATTTTTGAGTTGAACAATTTTTTTTTTCAACAAGTTTTTTCAGTTTTTCATCAGATTTGACAATTTTTCGTAAAATTCAACCCTACAAATGTAGGACTTCACGTGTGATGAATTCGAGAAATATTTCATTGATTTTCTGAATTTCCCTCATTTATTAGTCGAATACTAATTTTTTTTTTGTAATACGTTTCTTCGATTTTCATCAAATTGAGCAATTTTTTTTTTGTGAAATTCAACCCTATAACTGTAGAATAATTTTTTTTTTTTAAACATCAATTTCTTGGAAATTTTAAATTATGAGTTGGAAATTTCTTTTGGCACACGTTTTATCAATTTTCATCAGATCTGACAATTTTTTTGTATGATTTTAACCCTACATCTGTAGAACTCCTGAAGCAATAAGTAATTCTGAGAAAAAATTCATTAATTTTGTGAAAGTACAAATTATAAGTTGGAAATTTTTTTAAAAAACCGTTTCATCGATTTTCATCAGATTTTGCAATTTTTTCGTAAACTTCAACCTTACAAGAATGTAGGACTTCACGTGTGACAAATTCGTGAAATATTTCATTTGAATTTTTAAAAATTTGGGGTTGAATTTTCCGAAAAAATGGTCTAATCTGACAAAAATTGCGAAAAAATTCTAAATTCAAAAATTAGAGGAATATAAAAAATTGATTAATAATTAATTATTCGGTTTTACAAAGAAATTGTCAAATCTGATGACAACTGAAAAAATTGGTTTAAAAAATTTATTCAACTCAAAAATTTAAATTTCCACAAAATTGTAGAAATTTTTTCATGGAGTTATGACTCCAGGAGTCCTACAGTTGTAGGATTAAATCATACAAAAAAATTGTCAAATCTGATGAAAACTAAAAAAAAAAAAAATTGGTTTAAAAAAATTGTTCAACTCATAAATTTGAATTTCCACAAAATTATAGAAATTTTTTCCCGAAATTATTACACCAGAAGTCATACAGCTGTAGGGGGTTACATCATACGAAAAAATTGTCAAATCTGAGAAAAATTGATAAAACTAATTTCAAAAAAATTTCCAACTAGTAATTTCAAATTTCCACAAAATTAATGAATTTTTTCTCAAAATTATCACTCCAGAAGTCCTATAGTTGTAGGGTTGAATTTTACAAGAAAATAAAAAATTTCTTAATTTTTTTGAATGGAAGAAATTCATGATTTCTTATAAAATTTGAAATATCAGACGAATACAAGCATCGAGGTATCAGTCTGATACCAGCCTCGAGGTAAATTGATGGAGTAAAAAAATATTTTCAATTTTTTTGAGTAAAAAAATATTTTAATTTTTTTGAGAAAAAATATATTTCATTTTTTGGAGTAAAAACAAATTTTAATTTCTTTGAGTAAAAATATTTTTATAAGCAAAAAAAAAATTAAAAATTTTCATGTTGAAAAATATTTTAATTCATTTGAGTAAAAAATATTTTAATTTTTTGAGTCAAAATATATTGGAATTTTTTGAGTAAAAAAATACTTCCTTACCTATTTTAATTTTAGAATAAAATTTTTTAAAAAATTTTGAGTAAATAAATATTGTAATTTCTTTGAGTGAAAAAAATTGTGATTTTTCGAGTAAAAAAAAGTTCAGAAAATTTTTTTTCCAATTTTTTTGGGTGAAAAAATATTTTGATATTTTTGAGCAAAAATATATTTTATTTTTTTGCGTAGAAACAAATTTTAATTTCTTTGAGTAAAAGAAATTTTTCAATTTTTTCGAATAAATAATTATATTGGATTTTTTTTAGTAAAGAAAATAGGTAGGTATTTCAATTTTTTAGGTAGGTAAAAATTTTTTAATTTTTTCGAGTACCTACCTAAATCAATATTGTAATTTTTTTGAGAAATTTTTCTTTTTCAATTTTTTTGTGTAAATCCTAATTTTAAGGAGAAAATTTTCTTAAATTTTTTGGAAAGGAACCGTTATTTGTTGTCTCTCTGTTTTTTAAAATGAAAAAATCATCTCGTTTTTTGCAAGCTAGAAAAAAACCACCTCATTCTTTTGAGGTTACAAATTTCTCAGTTTTTGGAGTAGATAAATTTTTCAATTTCTGTTTTGTTGTAGTACCTAAAGAATTTTCTTTTTTTAGAAAAGAAATCATTTACCTAATTTTGGAAGAAAAAAATTTCTCAAGTTTTTGTCTCATTTTGTTTATTTTATTTTTTTTTGGATAGAAAAATCTATCAGTTTTCTTGAAACAAGAAAAGTTCTCATTTTTTTTTGGCTTAAATTTTTTAATTTTTTTGAAGTACTTGAAAAAAGTGTTTCAATTTTTTGGAGTAAGGTAATTAGAGAAATTTTTTCATTTTTTAGAGAAGAAAATTCGGTACCTAATTTTTTTTTTTTTTTTTTTTTTTTTGAAAAAATAAATCCTAATTTTTCGTCTTATGTTTTTGGAATAAAAATTTAAAAACATCTCATTTCATTTTTTTTTATGTAGGTAGGTAAAGAAATTTTTTTATTTTTTAGGAAAACATCTCTTTTATTTTAGGTAGAAAAATATTACCTATACCTAGTTACCTACATACATCTACTTAATTTTTTCCCCCAATTTTTTCATTTTGAAAAGTTCTAAATTTAAAAAAAAAAGAATGATCATTCTCACGTTGAAGATACTTACATAGGTACCTACGTGGAAAAATTTTCAATAGGAAAATTTGACGTCCTTTAGTTTTGTAGGGTTGTCAAACATCAAACCAACCTGTCAATGAAAATTTCCGCCAGGCGCCATTTCGTTGGCACCCTCAACTTCATCTGGGGAAACGTGCTACTCAAAATATTCCTTAGGATGCACCTTTCACAAAAAACAATATTTCTGAGGATCTACCGGCGGGGGGAGGGGTGGAGTCCACCATCTACATATATCATATTCCCTGCAGTTGAATAGGTATGGAAATTGTCGATAATTACGAGATCATTTACACCACGTGAGTTGATTCGCCCGCCTCATCTAACCTTCGTCTTTGACATCAGACATTGGCCAAGGTAATTTCCATTCCATACGCTACGCATTGTTTTCGAAGCCGTTTAGAGGGCAGTACGGTGCTCCGGTGACCGGTTGAAAAACACTATTATATCAAAAATTGACATATACACACTCGAAAGTCGCACTCACACGGCGACGCGAGCGTCGAGCGACGTGACGTTTAATTTATTAAGACAAACGGCGTCGTGAGTTGGCCAAGTAGCATATAGGCGCGCCTTTGAGGAAATTGTATCAAATCGGCAAGGTGAAGGATTTGAAAGTACCAAGGTGATGAGGTATTTTTCTCAAATGATTGGAATTACTGTTTAATCATTACGATTTAACGCGTACAGAGCAATAGGATATAACGGGCGAAGCACGAGATATCGAAGGTGAATGTTGTATTATTTCGTTGTGTAATTAATATGCGAGCAACCATTTATGACGCGACGCGGACGTAGCCTGGCAGCGGGCGGCGGGGGCGTGGAAGGGTTTGTGTGATAAAAATCTCATGTAGGTACGTGTGTTTTTGACGTTGTAGGTGGAATCCTTTTTCGAAATTACACGTATTTCTGTCGTTATTAGGTATGTTCTGACATACGTGTAAATCTAGGTCGTTTTATTGGTCGCCTACGGTCATGTAAATCCGCATTCGAGATGTCCAATGCCAACGCAAAATTCTTACTGCACTTTTTCAATATGCATGTACGAGTGTGAGAATAGTGTTCAAAAAAATGTAGGCAATTTTTTAACACCGTCGTCAATTCACCATCGTGCACCACGTCTTACGTCCACGTTGCTGTAGCATTCTTTCGAGGTGAGACGATTTTTCGTCGTGTCGATGTCGAGTCGGTGGATTTCGTTCTTCTGTTACTATCCGGTCTCCAGTGGTGTAGATTTTTGTTCCCGATATACCAAAGTCGTTTCAAGGAAATTACAATGTACTTTATCGTTGTTGGTGCTTTTACTACCTTAAATACTCTTTTTTATTGAACCAATTGAAGGGAAATGCTTCGCTGTGATTTTAAGTGCGGAGTATGATATATATGTTGGACTGATTATGTAATTCTTATACAGGTGTAAGTATAATTTAACGTCCAGTTTGAATGTTGGAAAAAAATTGTAAAATTCTTGTAAATTTGGGGGGGGGGGGATATTCAATGTCTAGATGGCCGTATAATATCAATCATCATGAGCAATTTTTTCTAGAATTTTTTTGGCATTAAAATTATACAAATTTGACAATTTTTCAGCGGTGGGTACTGGGTAGCCAACTCCCTTCTCCAGAAAAAGTAGAAGTAACTTCAAAAAAATCTTCAAAAATTGAATACCTGCCAACTCTCGAAAATGAAAATTAACGCAGATCTCTAAACATTTCTTTTTTAATTTTAATATTATTACGATAAATTTTTTTGTAAAATTTTTCAATTAATAATGTTGCGAAAAATTCTGATGATCCAATATTTTGAACAAATATACGATAATTATTATTTAAAAAAATTATAATGATCGACATTTTTCAAAAACTCCTGATGATCAATTTTAATAATTTTTTTTGTTAAATTATGCGATGATCAATTTTTTGAAAAATTTTGCGATGATCAAACTTTTTTAAATTCTGGTGATTAGTTTTTTGAAAAATTGTTTTAGGTATGATAAAAAAATTTGAATTATATACTAATTCTGATGATGTGATTTTTTAGAAATTATGCAATGGTCAAAATTTTAATAAAATTATAGGTACCTCCCTATTGACGAAAAAAAAATTGAGAATGCTAGCATCAGGTTGCCTGTTTTTGAACCACTTTGAATGCTAGTGCTAGCATCCTAGTAGCAATTTAGTAGCATTTTAGTAGCATTCTAGTAGCATTTTGCTAGCACTTGGTATTGTGCTAGCATGATGCTAGCACTATGCTAGCACCTGATAATGCTAGCATCTAGCATTATTGGATGGTCCAAAAAAAGTTAACATGAATGCTAGCATTTTCGTAACACGTGCTAGCATAATGCTACTGATGCTAGTAATATGCTAGCATGCCGATGTAATGCTAGTAAAATACTAACATAATGCTTTATGAATTGTCGATTTGGATATTGATGATTTTTTTTGAGAAAAAAAAAATACAATGATCAACTTTTTCTTTCGATTATGATCACTTTTTTTTTTGTTGAAAATTTTTATAATAGGTAATTTTTTTCGAAATTCTGATGATCAATTTTTTTGAAAATTTATACAAATGGTCCAAATTTTAATAAAATCATGCTGATGATTTTTCTTGAAAAATTATGTAATTTTTTTTAGAATTCTCATGATCAATTAAAAAAAAATTAAGTGCTATCAGATTTTTGAAAAATCATTACAATTATACGTATTTTTTACAATTCTGATGATCAATTTTTTTGAAAAATTATGATTGAAATAATCAAATTTTTGAAAATTCTGATACCTAATACCTACTGCTATTTAAAAAAAAAATATGATGATTATGATGGGGTTTTTTGAAAATCTGAAAAAAATTATGATGATCTGAATTTTGCAAAATCATTATGATAAAAACTTTCTTCAATTCTGGTCATCAATTTTTTTAAAAAAAGTTATGTGAAAATCAAATTTCTTAGAAATTTTGATAATGCTAGGTATACCTACTGACAAATTATAACAATGAAATATTTTGGAAAATTATGCGAATATCAAAATTTTGATAAAATTGTGAAAGATTGCATTTTTAAATAAAAATTTATGATGAGATTTTTTGAAAAATCATGTTGATCGAATTTTTGAAAAAAGTTGCAATGTTCAAATTTTTGAAAAATTATTACCTATACCTAATCAGTTTCTTTTTACTTCTGATGATCAATTTTTTGAAAAATTATGATGATTGAATTTTTTGAGAATTTTGATAATAAGATTTTTTTTTTAAATGTGTAATTTTTGAAAAATCTTTATGATCAAAATTTTTTTTAAATTCTGGTTGTTAATTTTTTGAAAAAGTTATGTGAAAATCAAATTTTTGAGAAATTTTTATGGTGCTATTTATTGACAAATTATAATGATGAAATATTTTGGAAAATTACGCGAAGATCAAAACTTTAATAAAATTATGCAAAGATAAAATTTTTGTGAATTTTTTTTTTTGAAAAATTATGTTTATCGATTTTTTTTTTTTAATGTTGCAATGTTTGATTTTTTGAAAAATTCTTATGCCTAATCCAAATTATGAAAAATTTTGGTGATCAAAATTTTTTTTAAATTATGGCGATTAAATGTTTTGGAAAACTGTGCAACGATCAAAATTTTAATAAAATCATGATGATGGTTTTTAAAATTTTTGAAAAATTTTGATACCCGAGCAGCACACTCGACAAATTATCGAAATAAAAAATCGACAGAATATCGAATTCGATAAAGTGTCGCGTTAGTTCCGCATAAATCGTGAAATTATCTTTCGATATATCGACAGATTATCGATGAATTATAGTTGGCAAAATCCATCAACAGATAAACTTTCGATAAAATCGAACGATTTTTCTTTTAAAAATCTCAAGATTATAGTTAGATACTTCATCGATAACCTATCTATAAATCGAAAGATAATTACACGATTTATGCGGAACTAACGCGACACTTTATCGAATTCGATATTCTGTCGATTTTTTATTTCGATTTAGTTTCGATATTCTATCGATTTTTTATTTCGATTTAATTTCGATATTCTATCGATTTTGTATTACGATTTTTTTGTAGATTATCTAGTTTCGATATTCTATCGATTTTTTGTAGATAATTTAGCATATATGTGTATATGCGCGCGCACATTTTCAAGACCGGCTGGCGAGTTTGAAGTCGTAGTTACGCTTAAGGCTGGCGAATTTCGTTCCAAATACAGCAGTTTCTACCAAAACAAGCGTCTGTTGCGAACATCGGAGTTCGTTCGCATAATACGAATTGGATTATAATATTCAAACATCTTATGCAAAATTGGAGAAGAGGGAGGGGTCCAATTGAAATTTTTATAATAACTAAAATTATTTCTAGGACCTTAATTTACAACTTTTGTTTGAAAATTTTTTCAAATTGGCCCCTTTTTCCTCCGCTCCTCCAATTTCGAATAAGTATCAACGGAGTATTATGCAAAATTGGAGGAGAAGGAGAGGTCCAATTGAAAAATTTTTCAAACAAAAGTTGTAGCTTAAAGTTCTAAGAATAATTTTGGTCATTACAAAATTTTTGATTGGGCGCCTCCCTCCCGTTCAATTTTAAATACTAAGTATTCACATAGTAATCGTAGTATTGAACTTGGTAAAATTTTATTTAAGAACAACGATCTGGTTTCAAGTAAAATACCTAGTAAACCAAAAAAACTAGATAACTTGTTTGAAAATTTTTTCAATTTTGATTTCGCATATTACTGTTACACGTAAGTAGGTAAATGCAAAATAATAGAGGCTAGAGATGAGGTCCAATTGAAAAAACATTTCAAACAAAAGTTGTAGAATAATATTCTGGATTTAATTTTGGTTATTATAAAAATTTCGATTTGGCCCTTTCTTCCCATCCAATTTTGAATATAAAGTAGGTATTTTTTGACTAGAAAAAAATCAATATAGTTTCAACAACTATCGTTACAAAATCGTTGAAATATCGAAGTCGATAAATTTCATATAATGTGTCGATAATATAGTTTTAAATATCGTCACAAAATCGTTGAAAAATCGAATTCGAGAAATTTCATATAATCTGTCGATAATACAGTTTTAAATATCTTCACTAAATCTTTAAAAAATCGAATTCGATAAATTTAATATTCTTTTTCGATAGTATAGTTTCAAATATCTTCACAAAATCGTTAAAAAATCGAATTCGAGAAATTTCAGATTATTTGTCGATAATATAGTTGTAAATATCTGCACAAAATCGGTGGAAAATCGGATTCGAGAAATTTCAGATTATTTGTCGATAATATAGTTGTAAATATCTTCACAAAATCGTTAAAAAATCGAATTCGAGAAATTTCAGATTATTTGTCGATAATATAGTTGTAAATATCGTCACAAAATCGTTGAAAAATCGAATTCGAGAAATTTCAGATTACGTGTCGATAATATAGTTTCAAATATCTTCACAAAATCGTTAAAAAATCGAATTCGAGAAATTTCAGATTATTTGTCGATAATATAGTTCTAAATATCGTCACAAAATCGTTGAAAAATCGAATTCGAGAAATTTCAGATTACGTGTCGATAATATAGTTTCAAATATCTGCACAAAATCGTTAAAAAATCGAATTCGAGAAATTTCAGATTATTTGTCGATAATATAGTTTCAAATATCTGCACAAAATCGGTGGAAAATCGGATTCGATAAATTTAATATTCTTTGTCGATAGTATCGTTGACGAATATCGTCCTAAAATCGTAATACTATCGAATTCGATAGTTTTTAGATTTTTTGCCTATAAAATCGTACAGCTAAATCTGTATCATATCATGAGAACATCTTCAGATTTTTAAACGATTTTTTATCGATACGTTTCAACTTTAGATATTATCGATCTAGTGTGCTGCTCGGGTAGTACCTAATTTTTTTTAAATTATTATACCTACCTATCATTAAATTTTTGAAACTTCTGATGATCAATTTTGTTGAAAAATGATGTGATAATCAAATATTTCAAAACTTACTGATAATTTGATTTTTTTTTAAATTATGTTTATCAGATTTTTGAGAAATGCTGTAATGTTCAAATTTTTAAAAAATTCTTATGTTTTGCGCAATTTATGAAAAATTTTTGATGCTAAAATTTTTGCAAAATTATTATAATCACAGTGTCACAAAAAATTCTGAAGATAAAATTCTTGATGAATTTTGTTTAAAAAATCCTGATGCGGTAAAATTTTTTGAAAAATTTATAATTATGTACTTGTGATTTTTTTACAAATTTCTATTTCTAATGATCGATTCTGGTAATATTTTTTACACAGAAATAAGAAATCCAATCTTTTTAGTTTAAAAAAAAAATGTAAAATTAGGTAAATTGGTAACCAAGAAAACTGAAAAAATAACATTTTTAAAATCAATTTTTCACGATAATTTTTTTAAATTTTTAAATTTTTGAAAATTGAAATTAAATAGGCAGTTAAGAAAACTTTTTAAAAAATAACTTATTTTTCACTTTTTTCAAGATATTTAGTACCTCATCGAAAAAATAATGGATAGCGATATTCTTTCTCCACTTTCCCCACCATCTTGGAAAGTCCTTGCCAGTTAGATACATCTCACAAAATTTCAAAACCAAATTTACGCATTAGGCCGGACCATAATTTGTTGTTTCCGTTTTACCCCACCGACGCGACCCCACGTATAATCGCGCTACAATTTGTCGTGTCACGTCGTTTGAGTTGCCTAAACGTAAACATTCACGGCGCTGATGTACATGGAAATTTCCTCGTTCGATTTGATCTTCTTCTGAAGACAGCAATGTTTTCTCTTCTCAGCTTATTGCCTACCTTCATAGTGTATGTGTGTTCTTTAAGTTTCTTGACCTTTTGGCTAGGTTTTTGGCTAACTTCACAATGTGAATGTAGTTTTCCCTTCTCGTCGGAACTTCTAAACCAAAGTGCACCTTTCCCTTTAATTTAATCACAATTCGAGGTACTATTTATTTATTTTTTCATTTTTTTCACTGGGCAATGGATTTTCAAGAAGTTCAACAACATCATTTCAAGATCGCCAAGCACGTAGTACTTGTAAAGTACTTGGATATAAGTACCTACAGTACCTACATATTATGTACAAATATAAAACCGTGTAATCACTTGCCAGGACATGATTTGCAACAATTTATTTAGCTAGAAAACCAGCTACGCCCGGAGAATCGTACCTCGATTCGATATACTCGTTGGAGGAGAGTAAAAATGAATAAGAAAAGACCGATACGAGTAAATCACATTTACCTAGTCACATTCATTTAATTAATCAGTCGCAAATAAATGAAAAAAATAAATATGTAAAAGATAGGTACAGATACAGATATGAAATTCAGTCACTTTTAAAGTAACTTTGTTACTATATTTTGCATGTTGGTCATTTTTTGTCACTATTTGCCCAAAATGGTCACTAAAGTCACTTTTTACATTTTTTCGTCGATGCCTTTTTGAAAACCAACAGAGAAATGAAAAATTTAAAGAAGATTTTCCGAAAAAATTAGAAAATTTTTTACTCCAAAAACAATATTATGAGTTTTTCAAAAAATTGGGGGATTTTTTTATCGAAAAATGTTGATTTTGAGTTGTTTTTTTAAAAAAAATAATGAAGATCAAAAATTGAAATTTCTTCTCTAAAATTATTTTTTAAAAATGTAAAAAAAATAAAAAATAAAATAAAATAAAATAAAAGAAGAAGAAACCGATTTTTACTGTTAGGTACCTACTTAGAATTTCTTAGAGATTTTTCCGGCAAAATTTAAATATTTTATTTTTTCGTCAATAAATAGGTAACGGTTTTTACTCCAAAAATTTGAAATTTTTTTACTTACTTTCAAAAAAGTTGAGATGTTTCTTCAACTCCAAAAAAAATTAAGATCAGAAATTGAGATTTTTTCCTTAAAATTTTTTTTTTTAAAAATAACAGATGTTTTTCTGCTACGTCAAAAAATTTACAGATCCCCCTACCCCCCCCCCCCCCCCCCCTCAAAAAATTGGAAGATTTTTATTCTAAGACTATTTTATTCTTCTTCAAAAACTTAAAAAATTGTTTACTTTGAATTGTGGGATTTTTTTTATCGAAAAAAGTTTATTTTGAAGTTCTTTTTTTACAAAAATAATGAAGATCAAAAATTGAAATTTCTTGTCTAAAACTGGGGAAAAAATAAAAAAACAAGATAAAATAAAACATGAAAAAACATTATTTTTTTCTGTTACCTACGTAAATTTTTTTAGATTTTTTCGGTACAGTTGAAATAATTATCATTTTATTTTAGGACGAAAAAAAATTATTTCCGTCAAAAAATAAGGTTTATTTACATCGAAATTCGAAAATTTGAAAAGTTATTTACTTAGGTACTTTCAAAAAAGTTACAAGATTTCTTCAGCTCCAAAAAAAATTATTTTTCTTCAAAAAAAATTAAGACCAGAAATTGAGATTCGTTTTCTTAAGTCTGTTACGTACGTAAAAAAATTTAGAGATTTTTTTGGCAAAGTTGAAATAATTATTATTTTATTTTAGGACGAAAAAAAATCAATCCGGTAAAAAATAAGGTTTTTTACTCCGAAAATTTGAAAAGTCTTTCCAAAAAAGTTGAGAGGTTTCTTCAACTGCAAAAAAAGTTAAGACCAGAAATTGAGATTTTTTTCCTTTGAAAAAAACAGGGATGTTTTTCTGCTGCGTCAAAATTTACAGATCCCCCCCCCCCCCCAATGAAAATTTTTTATTCTAAGACAATTTTTTTCTTTCTTATTCTTCAAAACCCTAAGAAATTGTTTACTCTGATCATTTGAAAAAATTTTTACTCTAAAAAAATTGAATGATTTTTACTCTAATAAAATTGAGAGATTTATTTTGTCTTTAAAAAAATTAAGACCAATAATTATTGAGAATATTTTTCACTAGAAGTTGTAGTCTCCCCCTCCCCCCCACCCAAAAAAAACCAACAAAACAAAATTCCGGGCAAGGTAGATATAGACTAACGTAATAGGTAGTCTTGATTGTGAGTGTGTGTGCTAGTGTGTAACACTGTGACGTCAGTGGTGGAAAAATGGTCGTTTATTAGTGGAGAAATAGCTTTTTTTGGTGGTTTTTGGTTAATAGCTCTTTGTAAAATGAATTACAAAAATTTTTGTGAGAACATTTTTTAAAGAAGAGGAAATTATCTTTCGAATGGTATGTTTATTTTTGAATTTTACTCAAGGTTTACTCCATTTTGGGCTCATAAGAAAGAGAAATTATCCGTAAAATTTCTTGGCTCTTCAGATTATTGAAAAATACTGTACTAACATTTATTTAAATTGCATAAAACTATATATCGTTGGAAAGAGGATAAAAAATGCTACATTTCGTTCGCTTTGCGTACCAATCTATATCTGTTATAGTTTTTGAGATAATATCGTGCGAATTTTGAGTTCAATATATTTCAAAAACTATAACAGATAAATTGGTACTCAAAGCGAACGAAATGTAGCATTTTTCATACTCTTTCCAACGATATATAGTTTTCTTCAATTTAAATCAATTTTAGTACAGTATTTCTCAATAATCTGAAGATCCAAGAAATTTCACGGAAAATTTCTCTTTCTTATGAGCTCACAATGGAGTAAACCTTGAGTAAAATTCAAAAATAAACATACCATTCGAAAGATAATTTCCTCTTCTTTAAAAAATGTTCTCACAAAAATTTTTGTTAATCCATTTTATAAGGAGCTATTAACAAAAAACCACCAAAAAAAGCTATTTCTCCACTAATAAACGACCATTTTTCCACCACTGACGTCACATTCCCACCACCTACCGCAGCACCCGTTATGTAATACAATAATCAAGACTACCTAATACGGTTAGTTTGTATCTGCCTTGATTCCGGGTGAAAATCAAGATATTTTTTTAGTGTAGTTTTTTCAAAAACTCAAAAATTCAAAATTTCTGTTGTCATTTTAAGTATTGAATATTTTTTTTTTTATAAATTAGGTAATGACAAATTCAGCGTGCCTGTTCCTAACAAAAAATTTGCTCGCTTAAAAAATAGAAAATTATTCTTATTTGACTCTCTCAAATTTCCTCTTGGTGGGTTTGATTTTTGGTCACCTTTTTCAACATACAAAAAAAAAATAGAGAATCAAAATCAATATTTTTAATCAATAAAACTGCATCGGTATTATCAGTGAAGCAGAGTAGACCATACTACCATACATAAACAGACAATAATTTAACCTCTGAAGGTTTTTTAATTACGTAACACCGCCCTCCTGCACTCCATGCGTCCGTCATTTCTCTGTACATAGGATACCAGATCTACACTAAAGAACACAAATAATACGTGAAATTAAACGGTGTATTATATACAATGTTCCGCAATTAAAAGCGTAGTTACCTGTCGCAAAAGAGCGTATCGCCTCCCTCTTCCGATTGATCGATACACGCTGCAGCTTTTTTTCTTCTTAAATTGATTTCATGTGTCGTAATGGCCTGCGATATTGTAAATATCCTTTCTTATTTAGGTACCTATGGTGGTGTATCGTTGTTCTATTTCTATTAATAAGATATTTTAAACATTTAACCTTCGATGACGAACATAAGACCGTTTAATTTCTTACTGGGATATTATTGGGGCACTAGTTACACTTTAATTAATACGCATACTTCTGTACGTTTACGCTTGTTTGTTTTTTTTTCTCTCTTTTTTTGCACCGAACCTTACGCGCGCGCGTGTTTAAACAATAATTATGATGGCGAAGTTCGTACAAACATAAGTGTTACTCAACTAATTTACGAGTGGGATATTGACACATGAACTCGGGTCAGTGGTTTAATCTTTATAGTGTTCGAGGAGTCGTTATGTGTACGCAATAGCCTATCAATGTTTTGAAGAATCTCGAGTCTCGACTTGGAGATACCACAATATAGTACAAGAGTGTGATCTAGGTGCTTACTGACTGCCCTGGTCCCTCCACTGACCCCAACAACGCCTTCTACGTACCTGAGTAAATATATAAAACCATATAAACCGAAACCTTTTTATGTATACTTTGGGTCAAAACCACCTAGACACTACAAGCCATGAAGTTAAATTTGGCAACCTTGCCGAAGACGGCCGACTTGAGCAATTGAAAATACGTTTTCTGGGCAAACGAAGTGTTTTTCGAAAAAATTGATGGGAACCAAAATTGTAGAGGGAAAAATTAACTTTCGTTTAGTGTATTCGGAATTTTGATTCGACTAATATTTCTCGAGTTACGGTCAAAAAACTGATTTGAAGATGGGCCGTCTACCAGATTTTCCCTATTTTCCCGGTCAAAGAACCGATTTTCGTAAAAATTGATAAGAACAAAAATTGTAGAGCAAAAAATATCCTTTCATCCTAAAATCATTGAAGTTTTGATTCGACGAAAATACCTCGATTCATTAGCAAAAACTGTTTTCTCAGATATGCAAATTTTCATATTTTCCTATTTCGCGGATAAACAAAGCGTTTTTCATGAAAATTGATAAGAACTAAAATTGTAGAGCAGAAAAAATCCTTCAGTTTTAGTGCTTTTAAAATTTTTGATTCGACCAATTTTTTGAGTTATCGTCAAAAAACTATTTATTTTTTCATTTTCGAGGTCAACGACCCCTTTTTTGTGAAAATTGATAAAACCCACAATTGTAGATCAAAAAATTTACTTTTGTTTGGTGTAGTCGGAATTTCGATTTGACGAATATTTCTTGAGTTATCGTCGAAAAACTGATTTTGAAAGTTGGCAGTCTACCAAATTTTCCCATTTTCCCGGTCAACGAAGCGATTTTCGTGAAAATTGATACGAACCAAAATTGTAGAGCGAAAAAAATCCTTTCCCCCTAAAATTATTGAAATTTCGATTTGACAAAAATACCTCGATTTCTCAGCGTAAAATGTTTTCTTGGATATGCAAATTTTCACATATTCTCATTTTCAGAGCGAACGAAGCATTTTTCGTGAAAATTAATCTGAACCAAAATTGTAGAGCAGAAAATTTCCTTTCGTTAGTGTGTTGTCAGAATTTCGATTCGATGAATATTTCCCGAGTTATCGTCAAATAACGGATTGGAAAGTCGGCCGTCTACTACTCGAAAATGCAACGTTGCCTTTCTACGTTCATGGCTTGTATCTCTAGGTGGTTTTGTTTGGGTACATAAATCTATTCTTATTACGACGGTAAACAAGGTGTACACGCCAATTAACCGCGTACTACGTACAATATGAAATGAAAATAGATAGATATGTGTCAATAAATACTACAAATAATCCCATTGCTATTACCATAATAATTCGAATGGAGCGAATCGAAATGGAAATATGGATCAATATCGTGTGAAAAACGAGTTATAGACGTTCGAATCTGCACCATAATATCTCAGTCATCGTGTATTAATAACAAATGTTTAATTATCAGCGCAAACAGAGAGAGGGAGAGAGAGAGAGAGAGATAACCGTTGAGATGATATCAACATACAATGATGGTCTATATATCATTAATTGTAGGTATATTAAAACAACATATATGTATACGCTTGTTAATTAAAGCTTCGAAGTGACGACATGTTACTTATGTACATTCTTCGACATCGATATTTCTTCATATGCGATTCACAAGTAGACTGGATTTGAGCGCAAACTGTAATTAAATATCTACTTTAGACTACTCGTAGACCTCGATACAGTTGAATAATAAATTAGTTCTAAATGAATTTTTTTTACACCGGATTGGGTGGTGATTTTTTTTTTTTATTTGGTTTGCCTAGGAGTTTTGCATTGTCGGTATAGAAAGGAAGCATCGTATTGACCACTTTGAAGGTCATAACGATGGTCATTTGGGGAGTCAGATGGATTTCTAGGGTGGAGTGAAAAGAAAAAAAAACATATCCGTAGGATTTTGACCATATGTAAGAAGGAAGTTGATTTAGAGTACTCCCCCCCCCCCTCGAACATTCACAGAATATTTATTTTATAACGAAACTGTTTCAATTACCACATTCAAAATGTATTACTCATCAATATGACAGGAAACTTATCAGTAGATAACACCCCTCTCAAGAAAGGGACCTTATGGTTAAATTTTCGATTTTGAGGTTTTGATAGTTTCAAACACTTCAGACCTTCCTCTTTCCAATGGAATTGGTCCCAACTTTCTATCTTCAAAATTGAGTGAGATATGGACAGTTGAAAGATATCACCTTATGCTTTTTATTACTTTTTATGAAGTTTTCGTAGCTTTTTATCAGTTATAGGAAAGGAACCACTTGAGCTACGGTATTTTAAATGAGATTTTCGAATTCAGCAGGTCAAAATACCTATATATCACCAAGTTGAAAAATGTTTCCATCACAATTTCATTTTAGTCATTTTTTTTGCTCCCCACTGCGGCACTACTGATATGGCGATGAAAAATCTCAAAAGTACTTTTTTTATTCCCTTTTGATGGTAACATTGACTATTCAAATATTCAAAACGATATCTTGCACTGAACCAGAGCTATACATTTTTAAAACTTTAAATTGATTGTTTCTGAAAAACATTATTTTAGCCATAAAGTTCCTTTCTTGAGGCAGGGTCACATATGTGTTACCTAGGTATTTTTTTTTTCTTTTGAATTTAAACAGTTCAGATCTTAGTGATCCTGATTTCGAAAAAAAAATTTTTTTTTCAAATTTTGATAAAAGAAAATTTTTTAAAATTTATTCATTAAAAAAAAAAAAAGTTTATTTGAACGTTCTTAACACGAAATTCGGTTTGAAAAAATCACAACTTTTTAAAAACGTGAAATATTTTAAAATTTAAATAAGAACAAATTTTAACATTTTTTGTTTAATAGTGTGTATTTTTAAAAGCCTGGTTTCATAGCATTTTTTTGCAAAGTTTAACAACAAATTTTTCAAAATTTATTTGAAAAGGAAAATTTTAAAATTATATTCAAAAAATTTGAAGAAAAAAACAACTAGGTATTCCAAGAAATTTTCCAGATTTTTATTGGTTAACAATTTCAGTTGAAAGAAATTCACACGAATTTTTCCAAACTTTTATTTTAAAAAAATCATCCTATTTTGTTGAAAATTCGTTTAATATCTTCCTATTTCTTGAAGTTCAACAGCAAATTTTTCGAAATTTTGTTTAAAAGAATAATTTTTGAATTTGTCTTCTAAAATTTATCAAAGACTTGAGTGAATTTTGAAAATGTTTAAAATATTGATCAAATTTAAAAAATTACCTAGTATTGAATTTTCACCAAATTTTTAAAATAATTTAGATATTAAATTTTAGAAATTTACTAAATACGAAGTAAGTAATAAGTACGAGTACATTTGAAATTTTGAAAAAAAAAATATGACTGAAAAAATTTTTAAAATTTTGAAAATTCTCCAATCTGAATTTTTTAATTGGTTGAAAATGGTTAAACTTGATAAAAATTCAAAGATTATTGCTATGAAGATTTGATCAAATATTACATATTTCAAAAATTTATTGATACCTACCGATTTTTAAAAATATCAAATTTTCTTGAAAGTACTGAAGTACCTATATTTATTTTTTTTCAAACATTTTTTGAATTGTAAAAATTTTCAGAATTTTGAAAAATTGACCAAACTTTGAGAAATTAAAAAAAAAAAATTCCTAAAAATTTTGGAATTGATTTTATTTCGAAAGTTTAATTTTACTTGAAAATCGTTTATGTAGTTTCAGCTGTTTTAAAATCGCTGAAAATTGTTAAAATTGATCAAACGTTTCGAATTGTTTCCTTTTCAATTTCTTAGTGAATTTTGTTCTCCAAATTCTGATGATTTATCAGATTTTATAAATTTACCAGGTTAGCAAATTTTAATTTGTTAAAAGATATTTTAAACCGTAAAAATTTATAAAACCATAGATTAGGTAACCCATTTTTTAATTTATGATAAAACTTGAAAAATTAATCAAACTTTTATTTGAAAATTTCATTGAGAAACATTTTACTAGGTAAGTAGTAAATTTTTAAACTCAAGTTAAATTTGTCAAAATTTGATAGTTTTTCAAAACGCAAATTTTCAAAAAAAAAAAAAAAAAGTAAAAATTAATTATAGATATGAAACTTGGTGTAAACTCAAACTCTTCAAGAAGAAATATTTATTTTGATTTTACATTTAGGTAAATCAAAATTTTTTAAATTTTATTTTGTATAAAATTTTGATTTTTGAAATTTTTGATAAGTTTATCTGATATTGTTTCATTTGAAATTTTTTTGAGAAACAATCCAACCTCAATTTCGTTCAAAATCCAAATTTTCCAAAATCCAACTCAAAAGGAATTTTCAATTTTTTTTTTCGAAAATCAATTTTTATTTAAAATGCAAATTTTCAAAAACCTAATGAAAACTCCAGTTTTCAAAGTTGAAAAAATCTTTGGTACCTATAAACCCAAATTTTTAACAGTTTTGTTGAATATTTTTTATTACATGTCTTTTTGTCGTCTTATACTGGGTGTTTGTATAAGTTGCAAATCACCTTTCAGCTTTCACCTGGTTAAAAAAATGTTAGCAAAAGCCTAAATACTCTACCTAGTGTGGCTTGTCGTTACAAAAATTGTCAAGTTTTCTCTTTTTGCCTTTGCTGAAGTAGACGTAGACATTGTAAATTTTAAGAAAGAATAAAAGAAAGTAAAATATTTCGACTGCGACTGATTTACTACGTATAGTCTGGCTCTTTTGTATAAATTTTACAGTTTTCTCGGAATCCTTCATCATCCTTACAAAAGTACAGACCCTTCGAGCCTCGGTGCTTTTCTACGAAGATCAAAGCTTAGGAGAAAAGGCTAATTAGAATAGTAAAAAAAAAAAAAAAAAACTTGACCAGGTAAACTATACCTTAATGCAGGTAGATTTCTATTTCAGTGAAATGAGTATTTATAAGGATTATGTTGAAAGAATTCTTCTTTGTAAATGTGATGGAAAAATAAAATATAGTTTTTCTATCTAAATGGTGTCAACTATGCCCGCTAATGTAGAGCTACTTCATTCTTCGCCTCTTCGGTGGTATTGTGGTGTATCTTTTGAAGTGCGAGGGTGATAATGAAACCAGTTCCGAGAACGTGTCGTCGCAGGGTGAGTTCAGGTATACGCCCAAGGTTAAGATCCAGCGCACAATAGCCATAATAAATACATCATTTCGGGTTCCTTTTTACCTCATTCGTAGAAGAAAAAAAACCACTTCCTTTCCATTTAGTTCGCATATCTTTTGAGTGGCGTTAACACGTTACAAAGTCGAAAAGGAAGTCGTACTCGAGTCTAGGTTTATTTTAGTTTCGACATCCGAAGTGTTCGAATCACTTGTTCGAGTATTTACTTCCTAACACAAGAGTGATTGTTCGATTAGCTTTTGATTTTATTCGGTTTTTGGTCGTTCGAGTTAAAGAGGAAAATGTCTACGGGCTTATTGCATAATTTTTTCATCACCGAATCGGCTCCTGATTTTGGATACCATCGAAGTTATTATAATAATCGAGAGGAAAATAATCGTGAAGAAAGAGGATACTATCGAAGTTATTATAATAATCGAGAGGAGAATAATCTTGAAGAGAGTAAGTGATCAATGATTGTTTTTAATTGATTGATTAGGGCTAATGAATTTTGACTTAGATGTTTTCAATCTACTGAACCAATTAGATAGGTACCTATTTATTGGTAAAATTTTTTTAAACCAATTATCTCGTTAATTAATTCCAAATCGTTCATATTTCTAATACGTTCAACATTGCTATAAGTAATTCTCGAACGATTCGTGATAAATGGTATTAAACAGCGAGTAATAAAGTATTCACGTATAGATTATCAATTTGTATCAACTTGTAACCTTTTTTTTTTTTTTTTTTTTTTTTTTATTAACAATCGTTTGTCAGGTACAATTGATAAATTATAAGTTATTTGTTACAAATACATACGTATATTTCAAAAAAAAAAAAAAAAAAAAAAAAAAGTATCCCATTTACCCAGAACAATACCATGATACTCGTGAACGTGTATGCGATGTCGATATTTCATTATAAGCAAATAATAGAACTGTAACATTAAGTAATAAAGACGTCTACTTCGTGTAGTTGTAGTTTTGAAAAAAAAAAAAAAAAAATTATACACATTCCTGTAGAGTTTTAGAATCAAAGGTATTACATTAGGCCTACCCAGTGATCTATTTTACTAAAAAAATGAAACGTAACTCGTATAACATCCAATTACTGACCTAACAATATCTAAAAGTAATTCAACCATTGGCCACGTAATTTTGGTTTGAATGTTTGATATGTGTTATTAAATATTTCCAACAGAATTCACAATATTGACAGAAGTAAATTAATGAGAAACCGGTTTATTAATTTTTAGATATCTATACAAAGTGTAAGGCTTAACGTTGGGTAGAGTAATTGGAGCAGAAATGCATGACATGTGATTTCAATATTGTTTTAAAGATGATTTCATTTTATTAAATCGAGTATACGTTTCCGATATGTGCAAATTAAGAGACAAAAGTTTTCCTGTCGTGTGGAATGCCTGAAGTAATTTTTACCATTCGTGATTATTAATTAGATCATTGGAAAATTGCGTATGCTTGGGGTTTGCAACTACCATAATGTTTGGTTGACATTTTATTTGATGACATAGTTAGGCGAGAGCCGAGCAGAGCCTTAGTTGCAATACTCTTGCGGGTCTTTTTTTATTCAGTTTGGAACTCCTCTTATGTGCCTCGTTCAATTTTTTTTTGAGCCACCTTTTTCTCAACTTGAAAGTCATCATAATTTTTTTTTTAGATAAAAAAATGCTTAAAATATTAATTTTTAAAAAATCTGATTTTCTGCGAGAATGCCAAAATTTTTAAATTTTGTCTAAGAAATAAATTGAAGAAGAATTTTTTCGAGAATAAATTTCAATTTTTGGAATTTTTAAGAAAAAAATTTTGCCTCAATTTTTTTTTTGTTGAAAAAATCTTTAAAAGTTTTAATATCTAGATAAATTTTGTAGTTTTTGGAAAACAACATGGTATTATTTAATTTTTTTGAGTAAAAACCTCAGTTTTTTACTTATTTTTTTTAGGAAGAAATTTTCTATTTTAAAGATTTTAGAGGAAAACAAATTTCAATTTTTTGCCAAAAAAAAACAAAAAACTACAATTTCCTGGTGTAAATTTTTTCTTTTGGGTTGCAATATAAATATTCCTTGCATTTTTGAGGGGAAAAATCCTGAATTTTTTGGTGTGACAAAAAATTCAACTTTTCAAAATTAGAAAAATCTTAATTTTTTTTTCGAAAACATCTCTTAATTTTTTTGGAGTTGGAAATTTTTTTAAATCGTTTTGAAGTAGAAATCTCTTGATTTTTTTATGCAGAAAAAATAATATGTTTTTTTTAGAATTTTTATTTTAGAGGAAAATGATCTTAACTTTTAATCTCGATTTTTTTGAAAAAGAAAACATTCATTTTTTGATGTGAAGAAATGTACTTATCTTATTTTTTTTTTTGGAGCGAAAATTTTTTCATTTTCTTGAAGTAGATAAATCTCATTTAACATTTTTTTTTTTTTTTTTTTTTTTTTAATGAATGTAATCTTTTAATTTTTAGAAAAAAAAGTTCTTACATTTTTTTAGTATGCGAAAAAATATGTTTTTTTTAGACTTTTGATTTCAGAGGAAAATGATCTTAATTTTTTGAAGTAAAAAAATTAATCTCAATTTTTTGGAGGAAAATCCTTTAATTTTTTTGGGGCGAAAAATTTTTCAATTTCTTAATGTAAAAAATCTAATTTTTCTGTAGAAAAAAAAATCAATTATTTTAGTATTTTTTTGAAATGAACAAAATCTTTTAATTTTTAATTTAAAAAAAATTCATACATTTTTTAGAGTAAAAATCGTATGGTCTTTACGCAGATTTTTTTATATAGATTTTTTTAGCTTACAATTTTTTTTAAACTTGAATTTTTATTCAATTTAGTTTTCTAATGTTGTTCATTTTTTTTGGAAAATTTTATTGGAGATTTACCTACTAGATAATTTTATCCATTTTTGGATTTCTTCAAAATTGTTTCATTCGAAATGTTGTAATACAGAATTGAGTTTTTCTTGTGCTCGTTGGTATTTTCCGAATTTTTTTCAATTAATAAAAATACTTTATTTTAATTTTTCATGAGCATTATTCTGATTTTTTTGAATTTTTACGAGTTTTATTTGTAAATTACATCTGAGATTATTTTATTTATTTATTTATTTATTTGTAGTTTTGTACCTATATTTTTCTCAAGTGTGAAAATTATTCCACTGGATCATTCCTGAATAATTTCATCAATTTTTTGGATTGAGACTAATTTGGTGTTAGGTGTGAGTAGTATATGGGGCACTTGGGTACACGCCCGTACTCCAAGTGCCTTGTCCCGCTGTAGCTGGTGGAAGTTGTTATTTTGCGGGGTAATTGGTTGGCCCTGAGAAGGGCCGTTTTAATTTTTCTCTCGCACCTTTTTTTTTTTTTTTTTTTCAATTTTTTTTCAATTTTTTTTTTTTTTTTTTTTTTTCAAACTTTTTTTTTTTTTTTTTTTTTTCACTTTTTTTTTTTTTTTTTTTTTTTTTTCAAACTTTTTTTTTTTTTTTTCACTTTTTTTTTTTTTTTTTTTTCAAACTTTTTTTTTTTTTTTTTTTTTCAAACTTTTTTTTTTTTTTTTTTTTTTTTTACTAAACCTAACTTAGAAATATTTTTAAACCTAAAACTTAGAAATAATTTATTCTACAGTATAGATATTGATGAGTATGGCTTTGTTCTTTATGCCATTATACTGGAGTTGTAACTTGGGTGCTTGTGCATTCCAAGTCTCCAATTTCTCATCACTATCAAATAGTGTTACAAACCTGTTCGGTAAATTGAGCTTGCAATCATCAGTAGTGACCACAATGGTAGTACCAAATCTAGTCTGGTATCGTGCAAACTCCTTAACATTGAATTTTGTACCAATTTCGAAATCGTTAAATTTCATGAAAGGTAGACGTTGTTTCTCTTCACCAAGTTCGTTAAATTGGTTAAGTAAAGCGTCCATCTTCAACGAGTGCTCAAGCTCAATTGAAGATATGTCCCGAGTGAAGGTCCTTATATAATTTTTGAAAGTGGTGGGGATGATTTTTCTATTTACTCCCGCCGCCAATAGGTATACCCATAGTGCATGGACAGGTGTATGACATTGTTTCTTGTACCATCATACCTGAGTTGTAATTTACACAGCGAGACCTTCAAATTCCAAGCCTGCAATTTCTCATTGCTGTTGAATAGTTTCAGAAACCTGTTAGGTAGATTGAACCTACAATGGTCTGTGGTGACTACAATGGTAGGACCAAACCTAGTTTCATACTGTGAAAATCGTTCGATATTAAATCTTGAGCCAACTGAAAAACTACCAAATTTCCTGAAAGGTCGAAATTGATTCCCAGTACTGCTGCTACCACTACCCCCGCCCCCACCTCCATTCCCACTCTCAAACTCATTAGAAGAATCCAAATCACTATCACTATCGCTATCGGTATAGCTGTCGCTATCAGAACTACCATACGAGGCTCTAACACTATCATCACTATCATAATCACTATCATCAGACTCACTATCGCTTTCAATAATACCAAAACAAGACCTCATATATTGTAAGCACTCATACCACAAATCGCTATTGTTTCGAAGAAAATTACTATTCAAAATGAATATTGTGTAAGCATCATGCAGTTGGATGTCATAACGCTTACCCAATGCGAATTCTAATCTAACATGTTCACTATCCAAGAACTTTTGTATTTGCCAGAGATATCGAAGAAGTCTATTGGGAAGCGGTAAGGCGAGAACATTGTTAGATTTTCTCACATTTGTTAGAATGGTGAAAGCCGCCAATTCTTCCAATGCGTCAGGATTAAATAAGGCTGCCATGGTTCCGACTAGTAAGACGTTCACAAGGTGTACTGTTCAATTTAGAAGTAGACACCTCTATATATAAACATAGGGAGATGAACCTATTTACCACCATGCTTTTTGCCCCCCTTTGAACTTTTTCGTTTTTGCTCCTTGTAATGCTTAAGCCAGCTCATATAAGTCACACAATTGCAATAACACCTACAGAACGATAGGCATTTGTTACATGCCAAGCCATCAACTTCTGTAGTATTATCGGCCCTATCAAAACACCCTTTCAAACAACAGTAGGTACCATTGGTACTAAAATTGAACTCCTCTTCAACAGGTTGCTCTGAAGAACGAACACAAGGTAACCAACGTAAGAGAGACATGATTATGAGAGTTTTTTCATTCATGTGGTTATATTTATAGAGAATTTTTAAAAAATTTCCACTTCCACTTCATCAAAAAAAAAAAAAAAAATTATTCATTTTCAGCCCTAAGTTCATCGAGTCTGTCAACTTCAGCCCTCAACATTTCTACACCGCGTTGAAATTCCTTTAAAAGAAAACGAGCTTTTTTTCTCTCGGCCAACATCCTGCGTCTTTCATCAACACTTCGACGGATCTCAAGCAATTTCGGGAAAAGTGTTCGAGGGATCTCTAACAATTCAATATCCTCAGTCTTTGAAATATTTTTAACCACTATCTTACCACTCAACTGCACTAAAGATCGAGGCTTGAATATTGATGACATCGTGCATTTTAATGAGTATTATTTTAGTTGTACAAACCTTTTATATACTCAACCTTGGATACCTCACTTTTACCAACATCTCATTCACATACCTACCATTTTCATCATTTTTACCTGAGTTCATACTTTCACCATACAAGTACCATTTGTTACTTTTTTAATCCAGTTTTCCACATTTCTCAACTTTTTTTTTAATACCGTTTTTTCAACTTTTTTTTTACACCTTTTCTGCAAATACCATTTCAATTTTACACCATTTCATCATTTTTTACTTTTTCGAACGTTGAATGAAAAAATTGACAAGTTGAGGATATGTAAATATATGTATTATAAAAAAGTGTTCAAAAATATGTACATAGAAATTAAAAATTACCATCTAAAATAATAAAAATATCTAAAAATTACAAAATTCTAAAATATCACACAATACATAGGTACAGGTACAAAATCACAGGAAATAGAAAAAATGTACAAAAATAAAAAATCAAGACAATAATATCACAACAAAAATCACAGGAAATAAAAAATATGTACAAAAATAAAAAATCAGACAATACTTTACAACAGACATCAGCATTCCATTTCACACTTTACAACATAACACCGCAACTGACATCAAATTTTTTACATCTGTACAAAAAAATGAAAAAATTAGGAAAAATGTTCACAAGATTGGAATTCTTGAAAAAATTGAAATACTCACAAAATGATTATCATAGTCTAGGACTCGCTGAATAAAATTAAGTCCATAGTTAGGTTGGAAATTTGCTAGGGGTCGTTGCACAGGCACTGGGTGATTGACTTGGGGCTGAGGTGCAGGTGGAAAATCTTCAATTATAACGTTCCTGCAGTATGGGCATCCATTATGTAGTTCCAACCACAGCAAAATGCACCCGTCGTGGAATGAATGATTACACGGCATTCTTGATGTTGGCATATCAGCCAAAGGACCAAAACATACCTTACAGATAGGCTCAGGCTCGGGCTCGGGCTCGGGCTGTTGTTCGGCAGGCGATGGAGCAGACGACGAGAAAAAAAGGTAGAAATTACAGGAAAAAATTTGTGTGAATAAAGACATATTTTTTCAAGTGGTTTTTGAAAAAACGAAAAAAAAGTATGAAATTGAAAAAACGAGATCGAACACCAACAACAATCGCAACAACAGTAAAAAATAACACAAAATTGACGAGGAGATTAGATGTTGCTCGAAAGAGAAGAAATTAAGTAATGAATTGTGATTTTACATCGAAGGATTTTAGGATTCAAAAGTGGTGTGGGGGGTGTATCAAGGATGGCTTTGCAAGCATCATTAAGAGTACCTGTCTTTTTTTCCAAGAACAATTCCACAGCCCAGAGTAAAGTTAACAATGGCGACACGAGCAAGACCCCACCAAACCATGTGCGAGTCGAAGGTTCTAGATTCTTGGAACATGAATATTTAACCACGTTTTGAAAAGTCTCGCTTTACCCAAGCTACAGCGTCCACGATTCCAGGAATGATGAGAACATTCACGTTCATCATATGTACCGTTATAATTTACCATACAAACGTCCAGATCTACCACTTCAACCTTATTTTCCAAGAAATTTCTAATGAATTTTGCTGGTTCTGAGCCTTTAATGAAAATTATACGCGCATTTTCTATCAACTTATCTTTAATCGAAGGCATGATATCTTTATAATCCACTGTTCCCGATACCCATCGAATCCCATGAATATATTTTGTCAAAAAATTGACTTGTATTTGCATACTATGTGTGAGTGTTGAATAAGGTTGAGGAGGTTTAAAAACTGCATGAAACTCGTCTTTATCGTCTTCAACATTTACATATACAAATTCTTTGAGAATAAACTCATTATCTGGAGTTTTGAAAGCTTGAAAACTGATCACATAAGCCATCATCATTGCAATCAAATGAAAAAAACTGCCTGTATTTATAGTTTTTTTCCCCAGCCAAATTAATTCAAAACCGTATTACTGAGTGGATTATACATAACCTTACGATCCATTATTAACAAACAATGAATTATAACTTTATTGTCAGGAATCGGATTTCGCCAACTAAAGTGAATTTTGATATTGATGAGTGATTCTTTGATCACGTCAGGTTGATGCGAGCAATCGATCACAAAAATCGGATATTTTTCTACAAAATTTCTATATCCCAATGAAGCCCCCGAATCCTTTTTCTGATAGTAAGATTCTCTGAACGCTTTCATCATTTCATAAGCCTGAGCACATTTCATTTCACTATATTTTAAATTTAAACGTTCTCTAGGGTAGTAAACATTATTATTCAATGTGACTTGAATACTGTCAGTATCTTGAAAATCATAGTACTCATTTTGCTTACCTAGTTGATCATGCCTATCATGCTGAATACCTATAATAGCATATTTTATTTTAGAAAATGCAACTGGCGCATCATGAGTGTATTCAGTGGCATTTGTGGGAGGTGAAAAATTTAGATAATACAAATGTCTGAAGAATAATTCGTAGTTTATATTTTTCAAAATTTCTTTACGCAGTTGAGTTTCATAAGCAAGAGTAAATTTGACCTGAGGAACACGCCATACAATTTCTTTGAGTGTAATTGCTGCACTGTAGTCTGTTTGGTCAGAGTACAAACAATTATTACACGAAGCTGTGGACCTAGTCAAAACCAATTTTTGAGGCATACGTATGATGTATTTTTCATTATCTTCAAAAATGCCCATAATGGCGGAAAGGGGAATACAAAATGTGAAATATCCACTACTGGTCATATTAGCATGATTTTTAAGCGTTGATATGCCATCAGGATGCAGTACAAAACCAGCAATATCGTCATCGAGAATATGATGCCTCCTAGAAATCAAATTTTTTAAAGCTGCCGCATAACCTGGTTTTCTGATGGAATCAACTTTACTGTCCCCTATGTAATAATCGATGCGGTCAAAAAGATGTAAAATTCCATTGAATATGAAATGGATTTTAGAGGCTTCAATATCAGTAACATTGGTAGCAGTAGCAGTAGCAGTGGCTCCTGCTTTCTTCACATTCAGTTTACCGTTGATTACCAATTTACTTTTATGTGGATGAGTAACTATATCTTCGTTATAAACAACAATAGGAAACTCAGCACCAGCTTCATTGATATCCTCAGATAACGGAGGCTTATAGTCATAGAATTCAAAACTCTCAATAATGTTATCCATCATTAAAGTTGAAAAAACTGCATTTTCGAGGTCCTATTTATACTTTTTTGGAATTCATCAAAAGCCTCATAAATTTCTTTTCTAGTTTTTGCATTTGTCATGTTGATTTTACCAGATCTGAAAATCACAATTGTTACTCCATTTCTATAAATCAGACCGGGAAAAATTTCAGGATTATAGTCTACAAATTTTCTATTATAAACTATGAATTTTGAAAAATTCGGCCGATATTTCAAATCTGCACTTGCAACAATATTTGTGATTCGAAAATTTAAAAATCTGACTGGAAAGCCCAGTTTTTGAACAATTCGAGCAAACCTCCTCGTAGCTTTTCGAGCCATTTCCTCGTCTTTTGTACCTAAACAGACCATTTTCCCCGATGTGAAAATATTAGCACTACTTCGAGGATTCCTAATTCTCATTGTGAGAGCTTCAAATTTTTCAGGATTGTATTCAACGTTCACACCATGCGATGCAATATGAAATAAATCCAGCACACAATCTAAATCAACAGTACATATTATGTTCTGTATCTCAGGAAGCATTGCATAAGACTGAATTAATTATTCATTTGATCAAGAATATATACAAAAATCAAATCTCTTTTTATACCTACATGACTCATTATCTACATCAATAACGAGAAAACTGTATGGCTCGCGCCAACAATCATTACACATACTTCTAAATTTTTCAAAAGTCAAATCTGTAACATATTCCGAAAAAATCTGACGTAAATTCACCAAGTCTTGACGAAATAAAATGATGTAATTGAAATTTTCTCGTATTCCGCTCTTTTTAGGAATTTTAGTATACGCCTGACTGAGATAAAAACATGAAATTTCTTTATGCCTACCTCGTAGATAAAAATTAGCAATTTTATCTTGTTTTTCAGTTAAAATATCGTCAAAAATTATAACCGAACCTGACTCAATTTCTTCAGGTTCAGGTAAAGTATCTGCTTGTAAATTATGAAAATTTATCATCGTTTTCTTCGTTTTTTTCGACTTATTATGAGTTTGTACAAGTTCTTTCAGTGTCTGATACTTTTCTTGATAGTCAGTTTTCGAGCATAAGTACACATTTTTAAAAGGCCGTATGTGTACGAGCATTGTGAGTAGTAAATTTGATTTACCTACACCGCTAGGCCCGAAAATACCACAACGTAAAATATCAGGAAACATTTCAACATGGCGACGTCGCTTGACTTTTGAACTATTATCGAAATTGATCACTTCGATACTATTTTTTAATTTTTGTTTAGCCATCATTGATGAAAAACTATATGTGTACACATAGTTATTTATACTTTTTTGCGGTCCCGCCATCCACCCGCGACTCTCAAGTCACACCGCATTATAATATACCTAGGTACCTACTTAATAACCGTACGGGAAAGTATCGTAGTTTTGACATACTATTCGTTTATCAAAATCAAAACCCCAAGTCTTCTTCTCTTTTTTTACCCTTAATAATTGTTTAGTTGCATTATCTCTTTTGATTAGATTAGTATCTACGGTTGTGATATTCTTTTCTTTACCATCAATCAATTTTTCCATAGCTACTTCGTTAATTTTCAATGCATTTTTATGGTGCAAAGTGAAACCTTTCACTTTAGTACACTCTTTACCATCAGACGCTTTATAATGATACGATTTCGGACCTGTAGTTAAAAATTTTTCAATATAAGCACCGTTTTTAAGTTCGTCAGTCCATTCTCCCAAAATATCGCCAGTTTTAACTGAATTTTTTCCATCATCAATATACACAATAGAGTCAGTATCACAATAGATGACTGCTTCACTTAATTTTGACAGATTTTCATAAAGACGAAGACGAGCATTAGCAGTTGTATATACAGCCACAAAAATATTCGTATTATGATTATTTTCCACGTAATAATCCTTAAACTTATAATTTGCTTGAACCATGTGGTCCGAAACGTAAATTACATTCAAATCCTGCAAGCGGTCATCGAGTAAAACTTCATAAAATCGTGCTGGATCCGTGATAAATTCAGTATTACCCATATTTTGACGTTGACCAAATTTGCCCCATAATGAATTCAAACATAATTTCGCAACAGCACGTTTTCCAGGATTTTCAGCAATTTGATCAAGATCAAGAGAAATACCTAGTCGTTCTTTAATATCACGAGCATATTCTTCATTCGAGGCGTAATGATGCTCGCTCGTTTCCAATTTAATTTTCATAAAATTTTCAATGTACCCCTTCCATAATTCAGTAGATTTTTCAAAAGTCCAAACTTCATAAATATTACAAATTTTATACCCATTTTCCACCGCTTTATTAATTTCAACAGTAGACCAAGTACCTATAAATTCACGTTCCGTGTCCGAATGGCTGCATTTTCTCACATTATCGGTAGCGCATTTTACACAAAGGGGAAACAGTAGCTTTTCGTTTCCATTCATTTTAACTCTAACAGGTAAAACAGGCATATACAAATTACGAGGAGCTAAAACTTTACATTTTATAATACCAAACCAGTTTTTATCGTAATGTGGAGGATCAATTATTTTATTAGGATGACTAATTGGATAATCATCGTAATACATTACAGTAGGATACAGAGAACACACGTCGATATATCTAATTTTTTCACTTTGGCCATCGACAATTTTTTTCAATTTAAATGCTTCGGTTCGGCCACCGAAGAAAGCATCGCGAGGATTCAAGGGTTCCATTACTTGTACATTTTTACATTTTCTGTACAAGGGTGATTTGGACCATTCGCATTCCCAAATCTCAACTACCTTATATCCACTAGTTATGAGTTGAGCGGTGCGATTGATGGTTTTCTGATACAAATCACCCATACAAGTCTTATTTACATTATTTATGGTATCATCCTGGTAACATTTCGGACAACCATGCCAAAAACAACCGTGAAACTGATACACTGTATTGCTTGTTGCATCAAAACCGTCTACTTTAGCGCCGCAAATTTTGACTTCACCTCCATTAGTAGCGTGTTGAATACCGGCATTATTAAATGAACTTAACCATACAATCGAAGCCTTTGAATACTGATCTTTTAATTCAGTATTCAAAACTGCGATAGTATCCGGTTCTAAATACTTGCTACGATAAATTGCCATGCAAACGCTAGCTATAGTCAAGTATTGGAAGGGGTCAATATTTGCAATTTCTAAAAACTGTTCACGTAATTGAAGGCATCCTCGTCTCAAAATATCAACATCAGAGTCGCAGTATTCAAAAAGTTCTTTTTTCAAATCGAAAACATAGCCTTCTGCAACTTTCGCATCATGCCATTCCATGAATTTTTTTCGAGCATCTTTTTTCATACGGTTATATGAGTAGAATTTTTTAGCAGGAATCGGACCAACATAATTTCTATTTTGTACAGTGTTGAATAAATGAGGGAAATATCCTTTTTTCAACTCTGTAAGGCCGAAAGTTTTTGGGAAAGCAGACAGAGGGGCAGGCACAAAGTTATGACTATCGATAATTTTCAAATTCAAATTAGGAATTTCCAAAAGCATTATTTTACTACCGTTATATACAGTGTATGGCTTCACAGTGTTTTTGACACAGTATTGCATTATAAAATGGCTATCATAGCCTCGTGCATAATGTGCAATAGCAGTATAATTTTTATGCGAAGCGTTAATTAACCATTTACAAAACGCCTCGTTCGTGTCAAATCTGTACTGTTTGCCTGCAAAGTCATGAGCTACAACCAGATTGGCAATATGTACCCCTGTCTCTTGCTGCGCTTCGTAATCAAAGAAAATATATCGTTCAGTGTATGTACATTTCGGATTAGTGTCTCGACGACCATTTTTACAATTACACTCAATATTCAGATTTTTAAAATCTTCTTTATAGTCATGACGTTCTACCGGAGTTATAGACGATCTTATGACATTTTGCACTTTTTTAAAGCTTTCAAAAACTTTTTGAAATTCATACCCGACACCCCCTTTATCAGGGTGAAGCGTTAAGACCAATTTTCTATAATTCCTTTTTACAATTTTTTCCAAGTCAGACTCGGTACCTAGCATGCACTTAGTACTAACAGAGCAATTTTTACACCCCTGTTCACAGCGGCCGCCTTTTGCTGCTTTTTTCAGCATATGACACTTATGTGTAAGAGTATGTACAATTTGCTTACAATTGAGACATTTACTATAGCCACATCTATGACCACTGTTACGTTTTACCAATGAATTACATTTTTTACACTTATACGTATTTGGGCATAATGTTCTCAAGTGTTTGGCCATACACTCGTTATTTAGACAATACCTATTACAATTATGACAATATATTCTCTTAATCGTATCATCAGCATGTTGCTCTCCCGTACATAAATAACACGGCTTTTTCTCGGTTTTACATACATGCTTATTTTTATTTTTATACACGCCAAAACATTTTTCACAAAAGTATGAGGAGCCAAAGAACGCACCCATTTTTGAAATGGTGTTGAAATGATTGCCTACCTTATGCAAATATACTTTAATCGGTTTCTCTTCACCTTTGTATATAAGAGTATTGAAACTTTCAGCGCATATTATATGAATTTGAATATTTAATAATTTTTCGACATTTTTAAAATCATCCAAAGTAAACCCTTCTACATTATATGTACCTAGCCTACGACATAATTCTCTAGCCAAAGTTCCCTGCAAATCGCGTCCTTGGTGAATATATTTAATTTCATTTTCACTAAGGGGGCGATCTAATATGATATTCGTTTGGTAGGTCATACCTACAATAACTGCCCTAGGACCACATAATTTATCATTATTGTTAATCTGAACAATGCATCGTTTCGTACGAGTATCTTCCTCTATATTATTCATTTTCTTACGCCCCTGTCCACAAGGGATATTTACAGTGTGGACTCTGAATGTACAATCAAACAAATCTACGCTCTCGTCAGAGGTTAGAATTTGTAACATTTTATCTTTTATTTTTTTCACATAGTCGTCGCAGTTATATCCAGTAGAGATGACATGGAAAAATTTCGGATTATCCACTACTACATTTAAATAATCGCCTTCTTTGAAATTTGAGCGAGCTTTAGCAAAAGCTATCATCTCTTTCAAAGATTTCGTAATAATATCTTCATTAGTCATTTTCGGAATATTTTTCTTTAGCGTTATTTTATAATCGCGAAACTCGGAATTAAAACGATTTATTACGCGTTTTCCTACTTCCCTAATATTTACATATTTCAAGACATGCTCGCGCTCGCGCGGCGCTTCAAAAAAATCATCGTCGAAGGAGAATATATTTTCAACGGAGGTCGCTGCAGCACCACGACCACCACCGCCAATATAAACTCGCTCGCTATTACACAAATTACAATTATCCGAATTACAACTATCAGAAGATGACGATGACGACGAATCAGAATTAGAAGAATCATCGCTCGAATCAGATGAATCAGACGATGAATCATCACTGTCGCTCGAATCGGATGAATCAGACGATGAATCAGACGACGAATTGTCGCTCGAATCGGACGAATCAGACGATGAATCGTCACTCGAATTGGACGACGAATTGTCGCTTGATTCATCGTCCGAATTGTCGCTTGATTCATCATCTGAGTCGTCGCCCGAATCGTCCGAGCTGTCGCTCGATTCGTCATCAGAGTCATCACTTGATTCATCGCTCGAGTCAGAAGAGCTCGATGAACTATGCGATGAAGCAATGGAACAATCGCAAGTTTCACATGAACAAACAGAGTCAGAATCATCGCTCAATTCATTGTCGGAGTCGTCACTCGAGTCAGAAGGGCTCGATTCAGTATGTGATGAAGCACGTGAACAATCACAAGTATTACATGAACAGTCCGAGTCACAATCATCATCAGAGTTGGAATCGGAACTGTCAGAGTCAATTTCGGAACTAAGTTCAAGATCATTTCGCAAATTTTCAATTTCCTGAATAAATTTCAAAGCAATTTTCTTTTTTTCTGCTTGATTTTCAGGCGAATAGAGAATATCAAGAATATTATTTTCATCGACGGGTGCTTTTACAATATTTTGCACTTCAGTAATGAAATCACTTTTAGTTTCATCAAATTTATCACAATAAAAATCAGAAACAGAGTCGGGACATTCCATTAATTTAGCCTCAAAATCATCAAGTTTGGTATTTTGACTTTGAGCAGAAGACATCAAAAGTTGACTAATAAAAGGGTCGTTTTCGTCTACTTCGACCGTGCCGCAGTTAATGTATCCTGGTTCGTGTTCAGGAGTGGGCGGAGTTACGATAATTTTAGGTATGAAATGAGGGAATGATTTTCGATCAGATTTTTTATGATATTTATCGATAGGTGTAGGACGGGTCGGCTTCCTTTCGATGTATTGCTCGATATCATTTTTTTCCATTTCCTCCAACACATTTTTAGCCCTTTCCATAATTTCGTCATGAGTGACCATCAATTCCTGAACCAAAGCTCGTTTTTCCAAAGGATCTTCAGGGATACGTAAAAATTCTTTTAGAAAATCATCATTTTCAAAATCACCATGATGATTATTATTATTATTATTACATTCAAGACCGAGTTCGACAAGATCAAGTTCATACAAATTTAACAAGGGGCCAGTATTATTTAAAATTTCCGCCAATAATGCATCATCAATATTTAAAACTTCGCTTACCTGGCCACTGGTAGGCGTGGCTTCTTCAACGGTAGTATTCACCTCATTACAGGCTTCGTGAACAGGTACCTCGTCGTCCTCGTTGATTGGTTCCGCGTTAATGATTCCTTGCACGGTTTCATCAATGAAGTCCTGAATAGACGGCTCTTCGGTGGCGGCTTCATTCAAAGATTCAAAGTTGACGGTACTTTGAATAGCGCTATTGTTGACTCCTTGAATAGCGATGGCGATGGCTTCTTGAAGATCGGCTTCGGAGATTGAAATAATCGGGATCGTTTCTTGAACAGGTTCCGTATTGCCTGAAAATACACAGTGTAATAAATCGTTGTCTAATAAATATTGATTTACCTGACTGCCAGTATTATTCTCAAGTCCTTGAATGACTGCTTCAAAATCAGCATCGGTCATTTGCATGATAGCGGCTTCGAAATCGGTGTTGTCCGTGAATAAAGAGTCACACTCCATAATAGCGGCTTCGAAATCGGCATCCTCGATGAATAAAGAGTCGTTCTCCATGATAGCGGCTTCGAAATCGGCATCCTCGGTGAATAAACACTGGTTGGCATCACGGGTCGGCATTTCTTCTTTGGCGGCTTCAGCTGTCGGTTCGGCATCACCTAAAACAAAATCAACAATAACATCATAGGTGATTAAAGATTGACTTACCTCGGTGTTGTCGTGATTAATTTCGTCGACTTCAGCTACGTCATTATAACCACGTACAACGGCTTCAATCGTCTCATCAATTGAACTAGGTTCAATAATAACATCACGAACAGTATCACTATTATTAGTATTAATTAAAGTTGAACTAGGTTCAACTTGAACAGAGGCATTATTAATAATTATAGCTGAACTTGGTTCAACTTGAACAACATTATTATTTAAAGCGGTGATTAGATCACCTTTTCTTAAATTATAATAATGCTTAATTTTTAAAGCACGCGCCCTTTGTCGCAGCTCGCTCACTTTCAGCTTTGTTAAATCTACTTCCGCCGCCTCAGCCTCGTTTATTGTTATATTTACAATAGGCTGCGGTTGCGGTAGATCATTAACACACACACCCAATCCTTCCAACGCTGCGACCAGTTCCGCTTTTTTCAACTTCCACGCACCTTTCACTCTTCTCTCTTTCGCAGCGTCTCTCAATACCTTCACACTATAGTCCTGAAAAGGACTGTTTTCAAAGCCATTCATGATATTCGCCATCGCAAAAAATACAACTTGAGAAAAATATATTTCAGTCGTATAATTCGTTCAGGAGTCGTAAAGAGCAGTAGTACAGGACAACCGTTCGGTACGAGAGTCACGAATGTAACAAAATTCTCGTCGAGCGGTACCTCTATATATAGTTTTTTGGTCACTCTACTACCCCCCTCCACTGCAGTACTATATGTACTGTACTAGAAAATGTGGTTTCTGTGCTGGATCTGAAGGGTTAACACAACGCCAATGGATACGCGTGTTGGAAAAGTACCGTTATGTTAACTGTACTATGCTAGAAAATGTGGTTTCTGTGCTGACTTTGAAGGGTTAAAACTATGCCTATGCATAGGCGTGTTGGAAAAGTACCGTTATGTTAAGCTGCTCATTAGCGGTAGACTCCACGCAGTCTGCACTGGTTCGCGGCTATGCTGTACTTAGTATGTGTGGGATATAAAAGCTGACTTGAAAACAAGTCTATGTAGTGTGTATTTGTGTAGATGATACCTGTTCGTCTCGGTGCAGGATCAGCTGAGAGCATCCTGTTTCTGAGAAATACCGCTTGTACGGCGGTGTGTGTATTCGAAACACCTTACAATGACTTTTTTTTTAACACGCCGCTAGAGCAAAAAAAAGTATAAATAAAGGTACCACCACACAAAGGAAAAATGATTGAAAATGGCTTTTCAAATATCTTTGAATGATACAAAATCTGAATTCAATCTTGAATATGAGGAAGGTATTAAATTAGATAGACCTTACGAGGTTTGTCTGAAAAGTTTTGTGACTTATAATAACATACCTAACGTAACTGAAAATAAAAATAATGTGATTTCACTACGTCATGAGCGTCTAGGTAAAAAATATGACATGTACCTACCTACAGGGACCTATGAGATAGAAGATATTAACAATTTTTTAAAAAATGCTGAACAAAATAAAGAAGCTCAAATGAGTGTAATTTTGAACAAAAATACTCTTAAAGTTGAAATTCGTACTAAGGATAAATGGGTAGTAGATTTTGAATTGCCTAATTCGATAGGTCCTACTTTAGGCTTCTCATATACCCAGATATTTGATGAAGGTTACTCTGATGCGTCTGTACAACTTTTCACTGTTCACACTGTTAAAATAAAATGTAATCTAATAAAAAGCAATTTCCATAATTTGAAAAAATATGATAATACTCTTCATGAGTTTCCCTTGAATGTCGATCCTGGTGAAAAAATTGTAGAAAGGCCTAATACTTTATGCTATTATCCACTGACTACGGATATGATTTATCAATTACATATCAAAGTAGTTGATCAAGACAGTAATTTGGTAGATTTTCGTGGGGAACAGATCAGTTTGACGTTAGGTTTTCGACCTCAGTGAAAAAAGTATAAATACATGTAGGTACCTACCAGATTGGAAAAAATGGCTAATTTAGTTAAAGACTATATCGATACTAGTGTAGCTTTGCAGCGCAAATATGATTCGTTGAAATTTGGCAAACTTATGAAATATGAAAACATGGCTGAACGCTATAGGCCTGTTACCGAGCCTCTGAAAGAACTAAGTGAAAAAATTATTCAAACAAATAAATCATCATCATCATCGGTAGCAACCCGCACAACTATTAAACCTTTGTCAAAACCTTTGGGAACAATTGCCAAAAAATATTTAGCTCTATTGGTTGCCAAAAGTCAAGTAATAGATCAAAGTTACGGTGTGAGATTAGAACCTGGTAAGGAGGGTTTATATATTGGTAATTCACGCTTACAAATTCAAGGCGATGATATCATAATCCATGATGAGAAAGGACCTACCAAGTATGAGGGCACTCCAGGTTTATATGAATTACTTTTTGAAAAAAATCCTAAAAAATATGACGTATTTGATCAGGAGGCTTATGAAGACATAGCCTTACGTACCTATCTATATAAACGAAATTTTGATAAATACACTACACAGAAAAGATCAAATCGAGGCTTCAAGTACCTTAATATTATCAAACCTATGCTTGATAGCTATGATGAACAGGCTGAAGGTGAGAAGGGAAGTCAGGATACAGATTCTGAATATGTGAGTGTTCACAGTGACGGTGAAAACGATGCCCTAAATTTAAAAAATGAAAAAGATGATACTGTTGTAGGCTCAGGGCTACATAAAATTAATACAAATAGACCAGTCGAGTATGTTTATTGGAATACTGTTGATGAATTACTCGAAAGACTGTGTATTTTGTATGGACAAGTTAAATCTGGAAATTCTAACCCTTTACTCACGAATGAAATTGTGAACATAATTCAAGAGCTTCGTGAGATTTAGGTAAAAATGTATAAATAGGAGTGTGACTTTTTTTTATACCTATAAAATGGATTATATTCATTTGAGAAAAACTGAGCAATTGAAATTTTTGCCTAAACCTGTTACAGGTAAAGGTATTTTGAACTCTGCAATAAATAACCTACCTATTGAGCTTCACGTTCCTGGTTATAATTACCTTGGTCCTGGTACTAATTTAAATTTACGTTTGGAAAAAGGTATAAAACCTGCAAATAAACTCGACGAGTTGGCCCTAAAACACGACATTACATATTCCAAGTCTAATAATCTAGAAGATAGGCATAAAGCTGATTATGATTTGCAAGAGGGGGCATGGAAGCGGGTATTGTCAAAGGATGCGGGATTGAAAGAAAAAGCTGTCGCCTGGCTAACTACGAACGCTATGAAAATTAAACGTAAAGTAGGTGGCGGTCTTTTAACAAAACATCCTGTCAGTTTGACTGATGAACAGAAATCTGCTCTCGCATTAGCGGTACAAAATGAGAAACCAATCACTCTCACTATTAGCACGCGTCGCACTAAAGATTCTGTAATGAGTGAAACGTATCTACCATTGACCAATACTCAAATAAAAAATCTGAAAAATGGGAAAAGTAAATGTAAAGTTCGACTTTCTAAAAAACAATTGAAAAAAATTAAATCTGGCGGTTTTCTACCTCTACCTGCACTGCTTGCTGCAGCACCTGTTGTAGCAGGGGTAGTATCTACTCTCGCTAATGCCTACTCTAATAAGAAAACAAATGATAAACTCATTGAGGAAAAAATTCGTCATAATAAAGCTTTAGAAGAGATACAGAAACGCAGTGGAAAGGGAGTCTACATTAATAAAAAACCGAGGGCTGGTAAAGGAGTCTATGTAAATAAGAAACAGAGAGCAGGTAAAGGGGTCTACATAAATAAGAAACCACGAGCAGGCAAAGGGGTCTATGTAAATAAGAAACTGAAAGCAGGCAAAGGGGTCTATGTAAATAAGAAAACTCGTGGAAATGGCCTTTTGGAAGAATTGTTGAAAAAAAAAAAGACACTCCGTTGAATAATTTTGAATTGATTGCTTACGCTAAAAAGTTGAAAATACCTTATTTTAGAGGGGTGTTTATGCGAGATAGGTTACCTTCCAAAGTTGCTAAAAACGAGTCTGGTATTGTGAATTTGGATTCGAGCTCTGGTATAGGTACGCATTGGGTCGCGTATTCTAAACTAGGAAATATGGTTCAGTATTATGATTCTTTTGGCGTTGCGCCGCCGTCTGAATTTATTGAGTACGTGGGTAAAAACTGTATAATTACATACAATTATGATCAACAGCAAAAAATTGACGAGGTTATTTGCGGTCATTTATGTTTGAAATTTTTGAAAAATCCACACCTATAAATGCTACCTATTTAATGTAGTTTTTTTGTAAAAATGGAATTGGCACGTGAATTACACAAAGCCGTGATTAAAAAATATCCTACTCGTAAAATAATCACTCAAGGTATTGATCATATTTGGGAAGCTGATTTGTTGGTCATGTCTAAATATTCCCGGCAGAACGGTGGCTTTAAATACATTTTGAACATTATCGACTGTTTTAGCAAATATGCTTGGAGTGTACCGTTGAAAGACAAGTCCGCTAAAGAAGTTAGCATGGCTTTTGAAACAATACTTCAAGGTGAGCGAAAACCTAAACTGTTACATGTAGATAGGGGTAAAGAATTTGTGAATTCAACTTTTAAAAAATTATTACAAAAATACAAAATTGACATGTATCACACGTTTACTGAAATAAAGGCTGCCATGGTGGAGAGATTTAATCGCACAATAAACGAAAAGCTGAAATTGCATTTTGAAATGAACAAAAATCACGAGTGGCGTACAATATTACCCATCATTTTAAAAGAATACAATGAAAAAAACGTTCACAGAACGATAGGTACGCAACCTACTCGTGTGACTCGTAAAAATGAGAAAAAAATATACGAACGAATGTATTCGTTGAAAAATTTTAAATTTCCCAAACCTTTGTTTAAAGTAGGTGACCGTGTACGAATTACTCGTAAAAAAGATATTTTTAGTAATAAGTATGATCGCAAATGGACTGCGGAAATATTTTTAATTTCCAAACTTCATTACACAGTACCTCCAACCTACGAAATTAAAGCATTGAATGGCGAGGAAATTTCTGGGAAATTTTATAAGAACGAATTACAAAAAACCAAGTTCTGAGTTTACCCCCCACTCTTTTTTTTGTCTATATAAGGAAGTGCTTAAGCCATTGAAAGTCATTGTGCTTCTTGACTTGCTATGAAGATGACGAATTTTCATGAATTGCCTGTTATGTATCCTGAAGAACTTCCCGTTAATAAGACTTTTCACATTGAAAAATTTGAAAGTGAATATTGGTTCCCTTATAAGACATACGCTTTCACATCGGACTTCAAATGTCTCTTACCCGATAGTTTAGGTATGGTTTTTCAGTTTACATTGCACTTTTGGGAAAATAAGAAAAATGCGACCATGATTCACGAAGGTGAAGGTTTGATCAAAATTAGTGACAATACTGACGAGCCTCGACCTGTACTATCTTGGACAAAAATACCCGATTGGAAGTTTTATGATGTAATTGATTTGGAAGCTCATTCGATATCCACTCCCTACTTCAAATACGAAATTTCTTGGTCTTCTCGATACTTTGATTGCCCTTTGAAAATCCAGCATTGGAAAACACGTACAGGACTGAAAATCTGTTTTGAAGGGACTGGTTCATTTCATTTACGTCACGAAGGCGGCGAACCTGTTCCCTTTTTAGAACCTGAAGAATTACCTTGTGACGAGGATATGAGTTTTGATATTTTAAACTTTGAACGTGGGCCTGGCAATTCCACCATAGTCAATACTGAATACTTCAGTTGTAAATTAGACCCTGTCACAAATCAACAATTCGACACTCCGAAAAAATTACAGTATTTTAACAAGTACAATGATTTGATTTTGAATATACTAAGTCCATCTGATAATGAAATTTTTACGTACATAAACGCACACCGTTCAATGAATAGTCAGAAGTTTTGGTTGAGGTATGAGAATTACATTCTCGGTCTTGAAAATTTTTAAAAATCATCCCCACCACTTTCAAAAATTATATAAGGACCTTCACTCGGGACATATCTTCAATTGAGCTTGAGCACTCGTTGAAGATGGACGCTTTACTTAACCAATTTAACGAACTTGGTGAAGAGAAACAACGTCTACCTTTCATGAAATTTAACGATTTCGAAATTGGTACAAAATTCAATGTTAAGGAGTTTGCACGATACCAGACTAGATTTGGTACTACCATTGTGGTCACTACTGATGATTGCAAGCTCAATTTACCGAACAGGTTTGTAACACTATTTGATAGTGATGAGAAATTGGAGACTTGGAATGCACAAGCACCCAAGTTACAACTCCAGTATAATGGCATAAAGAACAAAGCCATACTCATCAATATCTATACTGTAGAATAAATTATTTCTAAGTTTTAGGTTTAAAAATATTTCTAAGTTAGGTTTAGTAAAAAAAAAAAAAAAAAAAAAAAAAAAAAAAAAAAAAAAAAAGTTTGAAAAAATAATTTGTTTGAAAAAAAAAAAATAAATAAAAAAAAAAAAAAAAAAAAAAAAAAAAAAAAATTTGAAAAAAATAATAAAAAAAAAAAAAAAAGTTTGAAAAAAAAAAAAAAAAAAAAGTGAAAAAAAAAAAAAAAAAAATATTTCTAAGATTTGAAAAAAAAAAAAAAAGTTAAAAAAAATATTTGTTTGAAAAAAAACCAAAAAAAAAAGTTGAAAAAAATATTTGTTTGAAAAAAAAAAAAAAAGTTTGAAAAAATATTTGTTTGAAAAAAAAAAAAAAAAGTTTGAAAATATTTCTTAGTTTTGAAAAAAAAAAAAAAAAAGTTGAAAAAAATATTTGTTTGAAAAAAAAAAATTAAAAAAAAAAAAAAAAAGTTTGAAAAAAAAAAAAAAAAAAAAAAAAAAAAAAAAAGTTTGAAAAAAAAAAAAAAAAAAAAAAAAAAAAAAAGTTTGAAAAAAAAAAAAAAAAAATATTTCTAAGATTTGAAAAAAAAAAAAAAAGTTTAAAAAAATATTTGTTTGAAAAAAAAAAAAAAAAAAAAAAAGTTTTGAAAAAAAAAAAAAAAAAGTTAAAAAAAATATTTCTAAGTTAAAAAAAAAAAAAAAAAAAAAAGGTGCGAGAGAAAAATTAAAACGGCCCTTCTCAGGGCCAACCAATTACCCCGCAAAATAACAACTTCCACCAGCTACAGCGGGACAAGGCACTTGGAGTACGGGCGTGTACCCAAGTGCCCCATATACTACTGGTGTGTTTTTGGGAATTTTTTAAACCGATTTTCAACGTTATTCGTTTGCAGAATAATATTGTTCTTCAGGTTTTAGAATTCGAAGATTTAAACTTGTTGAATATCGTAGAAGAATAATTGATTCTGTAAAACAAATCGTTCTAAAATGTAATGCTGAATTGTTTCAATGCTCATTCATGTAACATTTTAATTCTATTCGATTTGAAAATTTTGAAATCTAATTAATTTTGAAAATGTAGAACGTATACGAATTGTTCTCATTCTGTGTTTTGAGGTGGATATTAGAATTTTTCAATGCTGACACTTACGGCTTGAATATATTATTATGCATAGGTAGTTTTGAAAAAATAATTTTGAAGTTGATTTTTAGGTTATGCTCTCATTTTCAAAAATGATTTTGAGAATGAATTTTGAATTTTTTGATTCTAAATTTCTGATAGACGTAGGTATATTCTATACATGTACACATTTTAAAAAGTACTTCGTTTTAGCACCGTTTTTTGAATTTTTGATTTCAATATCATCTACTGTGCGTATTTCTATGAGATTGATTTTTGAAATTTTGATATTAGGTATAAGTACACATTTTGAGAAAGTGGTTTTGACGTTGATTTTTGATTTTGATATCAAGTGTATACTGTACGTACACATTTTAAGAGCGTAATTTTGATTTTGATATTACTTGTACCATATACGTATGTACACATTTTGAATAAAAAAAAATATTTTAGCGTTGATTTTTGAAAATTTTGATTTTGATAGTAGTAGGTAATAGGTGTACGTACAAATTTTGAAAAAATGGTGTTTTGAATTTTTTGATTTTGATATTATATTTTTGAACGTATACGTACATTTTGAATTGAATACGCGATTGAATAATTTATTGTTATTAGCGTGATGATTTTGATTTTAATGATTTTGTACGTACACATTTTGAAAACGTTGTTTTGACGTCGATTTTTGAAAATTTTGATTTTGCAATAGTATAGGTATACTTACGTACATATTTTGAAAATTGACAAAAGAGACTGTTATTATATTTTTGAACGTATACGTACAATTAGAATTGAATACGTTTGTTATTAACGTGGTGATTTTAATTTTGTATGTACACATTTTGAAAACGTTGTTTTAACGTTGTTTTTTTGTGTTTTTTTATTTTTATTTTGAATTTTTGAAACTGTACGTACAATTCGAATTGAATACGCGATTGAATAATTGTATGTAGCGTGTTGCACGTAGAAATGAACGTTTTCTGTTCGATTGTTTCGCGTTGTGTATAGTGGTTTTCTGCGTGTAGTTCGTTTCGCGTTCGGTTGGCGGTTTGGTGGATACGTTCTGCTACTCTTAGGTGAAGTTCTGCGGTAAACTGTATATTAGAAGGGCGTAAATCTCTCATAGGTATCGCTTCTCGGCCTTTTGGCTAAGATCAAAGTGTAGTATCTGTTCTTATCAGCTTAACATCTGATACGATTTCCATTGGGAATCCAGAATGTTAAACTTATTTTTGAAACTCGGCGGAGAGTCTGGGGCTTGCTCCACCTCTGCCACGGGTCGACCCGGTATTGCAGTACCTCCGGGACCGGCCCACCATTAATTCACAATCACGAAAACACCTCGAAATCTCTCTCAAAGAGGTGACGGAGCAGCTGGAACCTCCGGAGAGATCCTACACAGCTGAAAGCGCCGATACACTGAGGCTATTCTAGCGGTACCCCGCGTACACCTCGTTCGGCGCTCGTAACTCGGCAAATACGCGTGGTAACGAAAATATACGTAGGAGTGAAGTTGTAGCGCATAAAATTTGCAACAAAAAGGTATACTTGTTTTTTTCAAAAAATGAACGATTTACTCAAAAAACCCGTGTCAAGTCAAAAAATTTTTGCCCATTGTGGCATTGCAAATATTCCGATGTTTCCGAAGTTTTTTTGTATTTTTTTGGTTGATGTTTTTCTGTGAATTTTAAAAGAGGTTCAGTGAAAAGAAATTTTTCAACTGTTTTTTTTTATATATATCTATAACCCATTTTTTTTATATATAATATATGATTATTTATTTGCAAATTTTTCTTTCTTTTATTTAAACATTTAAAAAAAAAAAAAAGGAAGTGGCGACCGTGATAGTTTCGCGAGATAGTTTTTTTTATAATTATTGCACGATCCTCCTAGAAAAAAAAATTTTAAGTCAAAGAAAGTCGTGTTTCACCATCAAAAAAATCATATTTATTCGCGCGTAACTCTTTGAATATGCACATAAATGAAAACATAATTATGCTGAACTAAAATTAAAGCTCTTGAAATTTGTCACAAAAAAGCATACATGAGTTTTTTTTCGAGAAATGAACGGTTGATTCAAAAAAATGTTGAAATATACGTAACGTAAAATCATGGAAATTTTGTTCATCCAAAAAAATAATGTTCGTTTTCGCTCGTAACTCTTCAAATACACGCGTAAACGAAGAAATAATCATAACTAGAATAGAGTTGGAGTTGTTTGTAAAATTTGAAACAAACAGGCGCATATTAATTTTTTTTCAAAAGTGAACGGGTGGCTCAAAAAAATACGTGTAAAAATATACATGGCAGAACAATGAAATTTTTGCTCGTACACCAAATTTTCTTTTGTTTCTGTTCCTACACAAACCTATATCTATTTAAAAACACACTTTGAACGAAAAAATGAGTAAAATTAAAATACATGAAAAAAATAAAAATAAAATAAAAGCATTCAAGAATTGAAGTAGACTAATTTCAAAATTTAAATTTGAATTTGAAAAATTAAAAGATGAGAGCCCTATTGGCCGTTGAGAGAAAACTAAAATAAATTTAAAAAATGCATTTCGTTTGATAACAAAAAGTGACTTTGAAAAAAAAAATGAGGGAAAATTGAGATAATTTTTTTTCACAGTTGGTAAAACTAGAAATAGGAAAAAAATCAAACATTAAAAACTAACATGAACTGGCATTGAAAAAAAAATCTAATAAAATTCAAAATTATGAAAAATTCAAAATTCTATTCAAAAAATTTGAAAATGGATAACAATATTGAAATGATTATTATGAAAAATGGAAATTGTATAAAACCAAAAATGAAAAAAAAAGAAAAAAAATCTTATAAACATAGAAATTGAAAACATGAAAACATTTTTTAAAATACATGTTCAATGAAATTTGAAATAAAAAAAAATATTTTGAATATAAAAAAATTGAAAGACGATTGAAAATTCTGGAAAACATAAAACTTCAAAAAAAATATAGGCATGAAATTTCAGATTAAAAAATATTTTGAATAGGTATAAAAAATTAAAAGTTTATTAAATATTCTAAAAAAACTTGAAATTTCAAAAAATTATACAACGATTTTTATTTTTCAATTCCATTTAGTAGGTTAAATTCAAAATCAGAAAAAATTCAAAACATTTTTTAAAAAATTTCTGAAAACTGACATGAAAATTCACGAAAAGCTGAATATGTATGTATCAGAAAAAAATGATAATAAAAGAAATTGACATCGCATCGAAAAAGGAATGGAAAACAATTTCTATTAAAATTAAACGTTGAATAAAACTTGAAATTTCGTTCAAAAAAATTGAAAATCAAAAATGATTTAAAAATGAACGAATTAGAAGATAATTGAAAATTCATTTTTAAAAAAATGAAGATTTCGAGGAAAAAAATATACTATCATGTTATTTAAATTCCAATGTAAATTAAAATTAGAAAAAATTTAAGAAGTTCATAAGTTCTAAATAATTGGTATAAGTGCCTATCAAAAATTGACTTCTGCAAAAATGTTGAGGAAATTTCGAAATTTAAAAAAATATTGGAAAAACTGTTTAATAGACTGGGGAAAAATTTATAATTTTGTTCAAAAAAAAAAAAATACAACTTGACAAAAATATCGAGTAAGAATCGACATATAAAAAAAAATTGAAAAAGTTTTAATCTTTGATTTAAAAAAAAAAAAAAAAAAAAAGTTGGGAAAAAATGGTAGTAGGTAAACTTGGAACTTGATGAAAATTCAAAATTTTGTTCATAAAAATTAAATAAAAAGTTTAAAATGATTAAATTGGAAAAAAATATTGAAATTTTGCAAAAACTCAAATCGGAAAAAAAATTACCTATAACAAAAATTGACATGGAAAATAAAATTGAAATGAAAATTAGAAAAATTTTTAAAAGTTGTAATTGAATAATTAACCCTTGGGAAAACTTCAGAATATTGTTCAGAAAAATTGTAAATTAAAAAAATATTAAAAATAAAAAATAAAAATAAAAATAAAAATTTTGCAAAAGAAAACTAAAAATAGGTAAAATTGAAAATGGAAATTGGCATTGGAAAAAATTGATAATATTCCATTACAATTTAAAATTAAGAAAAATTCAAAATTTTATTCAAAAAAATTTAAAACTGAAAAAAATATCGAAGATGAAAAAATTGAAAAATCATTGAAATTTTGCGAAAAATTGAACATCGCGAGGAAAATTTATAGCAAAAATCAGCACAGAAAGAAAAATCTAATGCACCAAAAAAAAAAGACTAAAAAAAAAAAAAAACAAGGAACGATGATGAGCTCTATACGCGTTACCACATTATTGAACATCCCAAAAGATTTATTATTCACGATGGACATCAATAACACGCATCACAGTATCATAATTCACGACTATTTATTATAACCGTGTGTTGTTGATATGAGTAAAAAAAGAAAACAAGCTGTTAGCAATAAGCGAATCGAAGAAGCGTGCCAAATAAATTTTCTCACGAGTACGATACACGGTTTTTTGCCCGTTCTGTTGATTTACGAGATGTTGCAGTTATTTTTATTCGTATAAGGAAAAGAATTTGATGAAAATTGCCACAATATCGAAATTAAAACATTACTTCGTACCTTATTATAGATTTGGAATGGAACTGGAGGGTCAAAAGATGCAGGTATGCGGTTTATTGATAATGAATAAAAATTCCAAAACGAGAAAACGAAATGTAATATTTTAATTCGACATTACGTACAGCTAGGGAATAAATACTTCTTTTGATTGAGAGTCGATTGATATAAAAATTTACATTTAAACATAGGTAGGTGCTTATCTTGAAACATAGATTGAAGAAAAATCTCATTGGTGAACAAATTAACCAATCATCATTTCCATAAATTCTAAAAAAAAAAAAAAAAAAAAAAAAAATGAAATTGTAAATTTTAGTGTTTTACTAAAGGAAGAATATGGAGGAGGAATTTAGGAATTTACCATCAAAATCTACAGTTCCTGATCCATCGGCATCTACTTCTTCGATAATTTGTTCGAGATCGGAGTAACTTAGATTTGGATCTAGTTCTCGTAAAATTTCCGTCAATACTTCAGTTGTTATGTAGCCATTTCCTAAAATAAAATAAAAAAAATTAGATTCATACGAGTAAGAGTGGTGAAGTTAGGTATTAATTTTTCGTACCTTCTCTGTCGTATAATCGAAAAGCCTCTCGCAGCTCGTCTTTCATTTTATCCATATCTTCTTCTTCCTCTCCCATGAATTTTACCCCTAATTCGCATAATTCTTCGAAATTAATTGTACCCTTGCCTATACAGAAATACAATTAGATTAGATATGACCTAATTAACCGATGCAAAATTAATTTAGCTGTATTACCTCTTCTGTCTACCGAAGATACGAGTTCCTTGAGCGCTTGGTCACTTAGATGTTGACCAAGGGTATCCAAAATATTCCCTAAATCGTCTATTGAGATTTCCCCCTTCTTTCCCGTGTCCAAAGTTTCAAACGCTCTTTTCAAAACTGTAAATATGATTTTTTTAAAGTAGGATAATTGAAAGTATTGAATTAGTTGAATTAGAGCAATGGAAATTAATTTAGGCTTATTAGTGTGAAAAAAAAACTTTTTTACTCACTTCTAAGTTGATCCTTCGATAGCAAATCCTTCGCAAAAAAAAATCACGTATTAATAAAATGAGTATTTTTTTTTTAAATTAGGTATAGCTGTGTAAAAATTTTCAAACACTCACCATTGTTCAAGTCACTGTCACAAAATAAATATATTTTTAATAAAGTAATTAACGCGATTGAAAACGATCGTGAACTGAAATACATTCGTTTAATCGAATGTCAATTTCGACGTCGTCAATCAATGACAAGTTTTATTTATAGCGGAAATAAAACTTTCTGTTTATGCCAAAGTTTTTGAATACGTTGCATGATTCTTTGATGCACTTTTTGAAACTTTTAATTTCGAAATTTAATATTACACTAGAAAATAGGCATGTAACGATGTACAGCATTTCGTAATATTTTATTGGCAATGAAATTTTTTTCTGTTATTATAACGACTTTTGAAGTTCAAATTGAATCTTCGATGAATAGAAAAGTTGCATTTTCTGAAGTGGCAGGAATGCCTACGAACAAGATAGGATGATTTCACTTTTTAAATTCGAACGTCTAATTTCAGTATTGATCGTTCGTTCTTGTCAGTTTTTTCATCTTATGTTGGTCAAATTAGAAAAATTTCAAGTTTAATCTTTTTAAGAAATATATCTTTCTTATTAATTTTTTGCTCATTTGAGAATTCTGAGATCTTTATTTCGAATTGAAAAATTTATCTGGACATATCATGAAAGAACTGACAAATATTTTTGAATCAATTTGATATACTACAATAATTTATTAAATTGATTTCAATTTTCATTTCATTAATAATTATTTGTAAATTTGAGAAGACTAAAAAAATGGAAACTGATAATCACTGAAATAATATTCTATTATTCTGATTAGTTTGATTTGATGTTTTAGTTTTTCAACTGATGTTATCAATATCTTGAAATTGAACCAATTGTTTCAATACTATTCTCTTAATTAATTTTTATTCATTTAATGAATAGGTAATGATTGATTGTAAAAATTAATTATTAAATTTGAAATCGAATTAAATTCATGATCATTTTCTTCAAAAAATTATTCGTGGATCAGGGTAGATTCAGTTTTAATTCAGAAAATTATTAGATAACAAATCAACGATGAACTCTAAAATATTGATGTGAAATAATAATAAAAGTTGACAAAAATTTCAATTTGAGTTTTGACTTTTGAAGTCTGTTTTGAGAATAAAAAAATAAAAAAATAGTTTGAAAAAAAAATAAAAATCGAAACTTATTTTGAACCTTTTTCAAGAAAAGTTGAACCATCAAAAAACTACGAAGGCACTTTTCATGATCACGCCGCAGTTGCCACATTGAACAAAACGCAAAAAAGGAAACAATGTTCGAACCGGCAACATTCATCATGTCGCCTTCCAGTCGCGAATAAACAGTACTTCTTACACTTACTGACATGGAGAAATAAGAAGTGAATAGAAAAAGACGATTTAAAATATGTCGTATTTTATTGTTATTGTTTAGTATTTGTAAAATTAGTCACATATTAGTTGTTTATGTGGGAAATAATTTTATATCAATGATTACGATGCACTATTGTTACACTTAACCACTGGTAAGTCTGCGGGCCTGTGTTTGGAATTATACGATTGAAAATGAAACGCTGTGTGATGAAATGACTAACCAGCGAGCTAATTTTAATTCCATTTACGTGCATCGCGTACTCTTATGGTTGTTTTTTTACCCGTCGCTATTACCTAATCGTAATTTATGATTTTTAACTACGATCAGTTTTCGATAACCTTCAAAATTTACGGTTACAGTCGAACAAATACGCAGAATGGAGACGGACGATGTTGAATCGAGTAATTCGGGCCCGATGTCCACTTTGAACAGTTTGTTCTCATTTACGAGTCCGGCTGTCAAGAAGCTGCTGGGATGGAAGCAAGGAGACGAGGAAGAAAAATGGGCCGAGAAAGCGGTCGAGTCTTTGGTGAAGAAGTTGAAGAAGAACAAAAGCGGATACGAGGAATTGGTCAGAGCTTTGAGTTTTCCAGGACAGCCTAGTAAATGTGTTACAATTCCTCGTAGTTTAGATGGAAGATTACAAGTAAATATAGCCACAAATCGAGCTATTTTTGACATTAGCAGTGTTATAAAGGTGATATATTTTTATAGGTATCTCATCGTAAAGGTTTACCTCATGTTATATACTGTCGAGTTTGGCGCTGGCCTGATTTACAATCGCATCATGAGCTCAAGCCTATGGAAAATTGTCAATATCCGTTTTCTGCTAAACAGAAAGAAGTCTGTATTAATCCGTATCATTATCGAAGAGTCGAAAGTCCAGGTCAGTTTGTGGGTCCATTTCTACGACGTATTTGCGATAAAGTTAGGCTCACCTGGTGTGTTATTTTTTGTTCCAGTGTTACCGCCAGTTTTAGTCCCGCGACACAGCGAATTCGCTCCGAACCACGCCATGTTGCAGTATTCACAGCAGCCTACTTTAGGTGATAACTCTTGTCCTGCGAATGTATCCTTTTCTAGTAACGGATTTACCCACACTTCTCCGAATTCTCCGCATAGTCCGGCTAGCTCGAGCGCGCACAGTCCCTATCAAGTGAATTGCTTGCCTGGTAAGCAGGGATGGTCTAGATAACAGTATAATAATAAGAACTAACACAGTTTCTCTCGTATTAACCAACACGAAGTACCAGCAGCGTCACGGATTTCGTATTTGTACTATGAATTACAAATTACCATCCATCCCTGCTGATAAATCGCGTGCTTTTTAGTATCTCGCTTCGCTGTGCCAATTCTTCGATACCTTGGCGAATTTTTTTTCTAATTTTGGTTCGTTTTATAGAAACTCCACCTCCGGCTTATTCTCCTAGCGAAGAAAAGGACGGAGTTACGTCGACGCAAAGTGATACAACGCCGCCGATCGAGTCGCCTATGGCGGATGTATGTTCAATCCCATATCAAGTGAGTGACGTGAGTCGTTTTTTCCTTTGCGCTGACGGTTTTCTCCCATAATGCGATTAAATGAGTTATCGAGGAGTCTAATTCAGCGCTAAAGTAAGGTCTCGTGTATACATTTAGGTTTTGCTATTGCATCCACCTGCGTATACTGAGACTACATTTTTTACGTAGATTACTCGTCGATGTTAATTTTTCTCGTTTGTATGTTTTAGGAGCAACAATATTGGGCAAGTATTGCGTATTACGAATTGAACTGTAGGGTCGGAGAAGTGTTTCATTGTCAATCACCGATGATAATCGTCGACGGTTTTACAAATCCAACTAGTCACAATCTAAACCGTTTTTGCCTCGGTCAATTGTCCAACGTTAATCGTAACTCGACCATAGAGAATACCAGAAGACATATAGGCAAAGGTATTTCCCCTTGTTTTATTTTTAAACCGATAAAATAGTCTCGATGAACTAACGTAGGCGTTGTCATTTTTCGTAGGAGTACAACTGTATTACGTAGGAGGCGAAGTATTCGCCGAATGTTTATCAGATTCGGCGATTTTTGTGCAATCGAGAAACTGTAATTATCATCATGGGTTCCATCCGTCGACCGTTTGTAAAATACCAGCTGGATGCTCGTTGAAGATTTTCAACAATAAAGAATTCGCTGATTTATTGATGCAATCTGCCAACGAAGGATTCGAAGCTGTTTACGAGTTGACCAAAATGTGCACTATTAGGTGAGCGTGGTTGGGATGTTTAGGGTGATAAAATTAAACCTATGTTGGTTTTCGTGACTGGCAACTAGGCTCAAGCTGTACCCTAAAACAAAACTTGAAATGCAAAAATTAAATTAAATTCAGATTTCCTGTTGAAATCTCTTGAATTTTTTCGGAGAGAAAAACATTTTAAATGTCTTAGGGTCAAACCTCATTTTATTTTAAAAAAAAAGAATCTGAATTTTCTTAGAATATGAAATATCTCATTTTTTTAAATCGATATTTTTTATTGAACATAATCCCTATTGTTTTAAGGACAATATTCTTTATTCGCTTTTAGAAAAAAAATTGAAAAAGGAAATTCCCTTGCCGAATTAAGAAACTTGAGTATAATTCTCTAAACCAATTGAGAATTTTTTCTCAAAAAATGAAAAATTTAAAATAATGTTTTCCCAAAAAATTGGGAAAAATTTTTCTATAAACGAAAAATTACTTTCTCAAAAAATCTAAAAAATATATTACTTATTTTTTAAAATGGAGAAATAATTTTAAGCTGACTCCAAATAAAATGGAGTGAGTTTTTATTCTGAAAAAATTTATGAATTTTTTTTCTCAAACCCTCAGTTCTTAGGGTAAAAGAAATGTCTTAATTTTTTTTTGGAAAAAGAAACTCAATTTTTTTTAGAACAAATTTTACTGTTTTGTGTTCATTTCTTGAAAAAAAAATATCAATATTTTGGGAGAAAAATTTTTTCTTAAAGAACATCGTATTTTGTGGGGGGGGGGGGGGGGTATTTCTCAATATTTTGAAGCAAAAATCAGTTTTTTCGAAATAAACATAGTTCTCACGTTTTTGTGTAGGGAAAAAATCCGATTTTTTAGTGAAAATAATTTCTGTTTTTTTGAAGAAAATGTTGCTAAAATTAATCAGTGAAATGAAATCACTTACTTTTTGGAGGAACAATTACTCAAGTTTTTTTAGGGAATTACTTTTCTCAATAATTATTTTTAACGATAATCTCAATGCTTTTGGAAGAAAATTTTCAATTTTCGTGAGTGAAAAATGTAGGGAGTAGGATATTCTTTTTTTGGGTAGGACATCACTCAGTATTTTAGATTTTTTTTTTTAAAAACTCCACAAATTTTTTTGAGTCTGCCTTAAATAATTTTAAATTTATTTTTGTGGGACAAGTTTTTTTCAATGTGAAGAACACATAATAATAAGTTAATCAATTTTTTGGAGGAAATCCTCTAATTTTTTTAGAACAAATCTTTTTTTTTGGTGATATGGAATAATAATTTTGTTTAAAAAAACCTTACCTAATCGTTTAGATTTTTTTTGAAAAAAGAAACTTTAATTTTTTTGGGAGAAAATCTGATTATTTTTTTTGGAAAACAATGAGATTTTGTTTGGGAGAAAAAATTTCTCAATTTTGTTTTTTTAAACATCTCAATTGTTTAGGTTTGAATAAAAATCAAGGTTGAAGAAATGAACAAAATTCCTCAATTTTTCTATGAGAAAAACTTTTAAAAAAAATGTTTTTCAACAAATTTTTTGTTTGATCAAAATTTTGAAAAATATATTATTTTTTAGAAAAGATTTTGAAGAATTGTTTTTGACCAAAATTTCACCTTGAAATTTTTTGTAAAAAATCTCTTTTTCACTTTATTGGCTCAATTTTTTGAGGAAAAAATCTCAATTTTCTGGGAATAAAAAAATACACTTTAAAAATCTCATTTTTAAGGGAAAATGAGATTTTGTTAAGGAAAAAAGCTTTTGGTTTGGAGAAAAAATTTCATTATTATTTTTTTTTTTTTTTAATCCAAAATTTTTGAGTTTCAAAAAAAAAGTCAAATTATTTGAAAAAACATATCTTTCAGTTTTTTTTATAAAGAAAAATACTTGACTTTTTTAGCATTGTATTAATTTTTTGGAAAAACAATTTCTAACGGAGACAGAATAAAAAATTTTCCATGTTTAGAGGAAAAATTTCTCAATTTTATTTTGCAAAAAATCTCATTTTCTTGGGTTTGAAAACTTTTTCAAGTTATTGAGAGTAAAAATTAAGAAATACCTGCACGAATATTGAAAAAATCGAAATTTTTTATGAGAAATAAATCACTGGGAACAACTTTTTAGAGGAAAATATTTCTTAATTTTTTGGCAAAGAATATTCCTTCAGATTTTTTGAGAACCTATCTTACTTCTTGGCCTTCATTTTTTGAGAAAAAGCCATGATTTTTTGTTTCAATTCTTTGGTTGTAAAAAAATATAAATTTCTTCGAAGTGAACGAATTCTTCAATTTTTGGAGGATATCTTTTCAGCTTTTTTGGAAAAAAATCAGTTTTTTAAGTGAAGAAATAAAACTTATTGTTTGGAAAAAAAATCTCAATTTTATTTGAAAATGTCAAAAATCTCAACTTATGGAATGGGATGAATTCCACTTTTTTCAGAGTAAACTAATTTCTAAAATTTTGGGGAAAAACTACTCAATTATTTTGGGAGAAATCTTCCAAATTTTTTTAGATGGTGAAATAAATTGTTTTTAAAAAATTCAATTTTGAAGCTGAAATGATTCCTTTTTTTCGGAATAAACAAATTTTTCAATTTCTTGTTGCGAAACCCTTTTGTTTTTAGTGGGAAAAAAATTTTTTTTTTACAAAGTCTTTTTTTTTTAAATCGTTTTTTAAATTTTTTTGGAAAAACATTCTCAATTTTTCCATAAAGAAAATCTTTTTGATTTTTTTTTTTTAGAGAAAAATGTTTCTCAATTTTTGCAGTAAAAATCATTCTCACATTAATTTATCATTGAAAAATTTTCAACTCGCTACCCCTGAGAGAAAAAATCAATCTGCACTCTACAGCCTAAAAAATTCCGAAGTTGCCAGCCTTGTTTAATTTCATTCCAAAATATCGATCAATCGTCTAAACGTTTTTTTTTTTTCTATTATTATCAGATTGTCATTCGTGAAAGGCTGGGGAGCCGAATATCACCGGCAAGACGTAACCTCGACGCCATGCTGGATTGAAATTCATCTCCATGGAGCTTTAACGTGGCTAGACAAAGTACTGACTCAGATGGGAGCGCCGACTAATCCAATATCGTCGGTATCGTGAAACCGAACATCCGTAAGAACGAATATAAAAAAAATCCAAGATGAGAGATTATCCTCTTATCTATAGACATCGACAAACTTTTATATACATATAACTTATAATTTATTTATTTTACTGCTGATTTGTGTATAAGCTTAACTTAGCGGGTACAGTTTCTCAAATTACCATTTTATTATTAAGCTTGAATTTTTTTTCTCCTTTATTTTTTTTACGAGTAATCGAAAGAACACTATGTATAGGTAATATTTTTACGTTGTGGGTGTGTGTATGTGTTATCGTATGTTTATCTGTGAGAGTGTGCATCATTACGTGATCTTTTTATCATATCGAAAGATCGCCTGTACCTTTTTATGTGTTTTTTTCTGTTTCATTTCAATTCCTGATCTCGTGAACGTTTTTTTTTTTTTTACCTGAACGTGGTGCTAATTGAAAGTACAATGTTCTCAGAGACGATGTGTGTTGTGTGAGGCGGGTGTGGCGCAAATAATTGCGTATTTACGAACATAATCTATATCATTTTCAATTAAGTTTCTCTCCTTAGGTTAGGTTTATTATCTAAAAATGGTATTCCTATTTTAAGTGTGTTTTATTTGCGATTTTGCGGCTGGCTTGAGCTCGCTGTTTGGGTTTTATGTATTACTTGTTAGCCTTTTTTTAACGTATGCGAATTACGTTATTATTTTTATTCATTGGTAGATTTAATTTATTTACACGTCGTCGTGTGGAGGCATTTTAAAGTTGCGTTGTACGTTTTATTTTTTTATTTTTCGACAAAATCGACCCCCTATGTTTTGAATGTGTTTTGTAATTCTACAAAAAAAATTACTTATTACGAGATGGACAATTTTTACAATTTTTTTTTTTTTGCTATTCAATTTGCTACAAAATAATCGTCCTTTCGATGAGCTTTCGTAACCGAACCAAAAGGCGTATAAATGTCTGTAGTGTGATAACGAAAGAGCTTACGCTGAATTTTTTGAGCTTATTATCCCGTGGATCGGAAATTTACTCGGGTTCGACTCGTGAACGGGAATAGAATATTGTAAGATAATTAGTAGGGTATTTTAGATTACGCGAGCTTCACTATTCGGTGATATTTTATATTGTCAGTGTTGATTTTGATACGAAAAATGTAGCTTTTGACATGTTTTTAAATGGCTTCTCTGCTGGTGCTGTCATTGTGCAATCGTTTGTTTTGTAAACTTAGTTCTTTCTTTTGTGTTGAGAAAAATGAGTAGCAGATTTTACTTCGAATTTGTATTCGTTCGATGCTCTCATTTTTTTTTTTATTTGTCTTATTTTCGAAACAGATTTTCCATTGAATTTACTAAGATCGTTGTACCAATACAAACAAGCGATGAAATGACATTTTTTTGCCTTTTTTTTATTGCACTTTTTTCTCTTTATTTATTTATTTTTTATTTAGGCGTCTGTAACCATGTATCTCTTATTCGTGACATAATATTGCTCCTTATTAGATTTTATTTTAATTTTATGTAACGCAATTGCCATATTTTTGCCATCGGAATGCTTTTTTTTGTTTTATTTTTCCTCTCAATTATTAGATACATAAATTATCATTATTTATAATGCAGATATTTGTAACGTGTACGATTTGTTGTTTCTTTATGATTTTTGTTTCATTATTATTTAAGCATTTAGTTTGAGAGTACTCTTTTGTGAATGTTGCTTTTTATTTTTCTCGACGTTAATATATCTACCTGGTTTATTATAATTATTATTTTGCTTGTGATTTATTTAGATGAATAAAAAGTTTTGGCGAAATGTTGTCGTATTTTGTTTGAGACGTGGGGGATGAAATTGAATTCTCGAGTGGTGGGATTTCTATTTGGAGGAAGGGTAATACGTGTAGTGCAATTTTATTCTAGTAATTTTTTTTAAACTGAAATTTTATTGAGAAATTTGAAAAACATCTTGAATACTTTCATAATTCCATACATTTTTTTATGAAGTTTTTTTTTTGTATAATTTTTCTTGAAATTTTTGAAATGAGAAATTGAAATTTTTTCAAAGATGAAAATTTCGTATCAAAATATTTAGAACAAAAAATTGTTAAGTTTTAAATTTTTTCAAACAGCTTTTTAACAACTTCATTATACGATTTATGGGCTTTATACTACTGCAAAAAGCTCTCCATAACATTGCAGTCCTTTGTTTGGTACTTTTGTAATATTGCAGCTCCCAGAATAGCTAGAAAAATGTTTTTGGTTTCTAATATTACTAAATCGAAGTCGCGAAATTCAAATTTGACTTTTATTTCGAGCAGTGATGCCAACCTCGCGAGAAAAACAATTCTCGCTAGGTTGGCAACATTGCTTGATTTTTTTTTCAAAATTTGAAGAAAATAGGTGTACGAAGGGTCGATTTTGATAGAGTCAAACCCGACGATTGCAAAATTCTTACCAAAAACATTTTGAACAAAATTTTTTCAGGAATGTTTGTTCACGATTTTTTTAGAAATATTTAACAAGGATTTTTCAATAATATTCATCAATAATTTTAATAAAAATTTTCATTTTATTTTCATCGAAAATATTTTTTTTTTAGAAATTCTTATATTTTTATCAACAACTCCATCAACATTTTTTTTTCGAAATTTTGATTTAAAAAATTTGATAAATTTAGATCAAGAATTTTAAAAGTAAATTTTTATTAAATTACATATTTTTTAGGTTTCGTTTGAGATTTTCTATCAAAAATTATCGAAGCTCTTTATGGATGTTTGTAAGGAATTTTTGAACAAATTTTTATTAAGAATATTTTTATAGAATTTCATCTTATTTTCAGAAATTTTTCTATTAAATTTTTTAGGTATAATATAAAATATTTTAGAATTTTTTTCATTTACCTACTTTCATATAAATTTTTATTATGATTTTTTTTCTAAAATTTCAATCAATAGATAATAATTTTTTATGAATTTTTGTCTCGACCATTTTTTTTTTATTTTTACGATTTTTTTTATAAATTATTAATTTTTATTTAGAATTTTTGTAGAAATTTTCGACCAACATTTCTTTCACAAATTTTTATCAAAAATTAAAAAAAAATTTATTCGACAATTTTTTAGAAAATTTTATTTTTCATCAACAATTTTTCTTGAGAAATTCTCTTAATAAGTAAAAATGGGAATATTTCAATAAATTATTATCGAAAATTTATTAGAAGGTTCTATCAAAAATATTTTGAAAATTTTTATTTATTTATTTATTTTTTTGAAATTCCAATTTCCAACAATTTTTTGTCAACATTTGGGAAATTTCCATTGAGATTTTTTTACGAATCGTTGAGAATCGATTAGAATTCTATTTGAAGGTTTGTCAAGAATCTTTGAACAAATTTTTTTCAAAAAAATTTGAATAGGAAGAGTTTCGCCATTTTTTTTTAGAAATTTTTAAGATAATTTCTTATAATTTTTTCTGAATTAGCAATCTACAATTTTTTATGAATCTTTGCCTTGCCAATTTTTTCTTCAAGAATTTTTATTCAAAATCGTTTAGAAGTTTTGATACAATTTTTTAGAAATTTTTGTCAACAATTTTTCTTAAAACTTTTATCGAAATTCTCTGAATAAATGTTTATTAAGCATTCTTCAATTGTGCAATTCGAAAATTTTCATTGATTTTTTTAGCAATGCTTAGACAGTATTTTTTTTTGAAGAATCAAATTTTTTAAATTAAATTTTCATCGAGAATTTTTTAGAAATTTTTGTTACCTACAAATTTTTCTGAAACTTTCATCAACAATTTTTTTAAATGTTTGTTATAAATTAATTTTCTAAATATGTGTTCTGAATTTAAAAAAATAAAATTATCAAATCACTTTCACAAAAATATGTTTACCATCAAAAATTTAAATTTGTAATTTAAAAATTTTTACATCACATGTATTTTACAGTGAAATTAAAAAAAAAAAACATTTTTTGCAAGAATATTAAAAAAAAAAAATCTTGAGAATGAAAATGAAATAACTTTTCTATTTTTTTTTCAACTCCAAAATTTCTTTGAATTTTTAAATACGTTAGTAAATTATAATTGCAAATACATTTTTCAAACTTCAATTTTGAATAAATTCTAAATTCAGAAAAAAAGACTCAGACTTTAAAAATGAGCGATTTGAGGGAATTATCTGCCATTTTCACACAATGTTACTAATACGACCAAATAAGCAATTTCAACTTTCACAAGTTGATAAAACATTTCCACATTTTGTTCGAATATCTCCTTTCCACGAAGGAAGTAAAAAAAACGAAAAAACATAACACGTAAATTAAAATTGTATTTTTCTCAATCTTTTCTCACAAAATATACATACAAGAAAAACAATCATCGTATAATTTCATTAAACATTACATACACATAAAAACGTACGAGGTAGGCACTTTACCTACTACCTAGACCTAAAATACGAAAAAAAAATTGCTGAAGCCAGCGGAAATAAATCACGTAAAATATACCGAATTCGCCGTCCAAAATTTGCATTCGATATGCCTCGAGGGGGGCCTCTCGAGGATACATAATATCCAAGGTACAACTAACTTTAAGCTCAACACTTTTCAACAGTCAACAAATAAAATCACATTGGAATATTCGTCGCATAGGTAATGATACATACGATAAGATAGAAATACGAATACGAAGACGAACATAAGACATTCGATTTCGAAATTCAAGGGCAGTAGGAAAAAGGAGAAATTTAGCAGTGAAGATGAAAGTATTTACAAAATCGATTTTTACTCTCTGTTCCAAGTTCAAGGAAAATCTCGAGCTGGTATTTTTTCCTCGTTTTCATCTTCACGTTTATACGTAGATTCGAAACGAAAGATTTATCTCTTTTTTTTTGGGGGGGGGGGGGAGAAGTTGACCAATGATGTAGTTCAAATTTACCTAGTGCTTTTTTCGAATCGATAGAAGAGCTCTGGAAGGGATCTAGATAACCCTTTTCCGAAGACTACATTAATACGCTCTATAAGCTTTTTGATTCGTTAATTTCATTTTAAAATAGGGACAAACACGCGCAGGAAAAGAAGACGTAGCACCTTAGAAAGAGCATAATTATGGGGTAACATTTTAAAATACACACGATGCATTTTGAAACCGATGGTTGCGGTGCAGAAATAATAGTATCTATATAAATATCTATATAGACTATTGTCTTTACTACACAGCGCAATGCTACAAAAGAAAATAGAAATTGCCCCATTAGGAAATATTAAAAATACTAATCGACTTTTACGAGGAATTTTTTCCCGTCTCGACACAAGCGAAAATTGCAACTCGATGTTTTTAATTATTGATATGCAGTTTTTTCAATTAAACGTAACCGAAAAATAATTTCAATAGGAATACGAGTTACCTACATGATATTGATAAATGATAACGTTCCCTATACTTGAAAACAATCACAAACAAATTTAAAGACGTATTTTTAGAACAATAGGCCTAATCATAAAATAATAATATGTGACGAATAAATTTTTTTAATAGTCGTTTCTTTTTTTATAAATTCACACTCGATATTCTGTTACAATTCCAAACGCATTAGAATAATAACGACGACGAAGGTGATTTTATAAAAATTAAAAAAAAATCAATTAGAGCGACGCCGATTAAAAGATCAAGTGGCTGGCACAAATTGACATTTCTAGTAGGTACGTATTTTGTGATAAATTCGATCTCGTTAGAAATGTAATTCATTAAGTGCCCATCAAAATTAAATTAAATATACAGGGTGTCCTGGCAGCATTCAAAACGGTTTCACGCCTGATTCATAATCTAGAAAGTATTTTTTTGAAGAATTAACTGAGGTTCTATTTTTTCAAAATCTTTTTTTTTTCGAGAACCCAACTCCTTTCCAAAAATCTCCCCATCTCTGTACCTAAAGCCCCAACTGAAAAATTTTTAAAACAAAAGTTGTAGATGGAAATTCTTGGAATAATTTTGGTCATTACACAAATTTCTATTGGACTCCCGCTCTCTTTAATTTTGCATAATAAAAAGAAACAGAATATATTTATATTGTTAAAAAATTGCAGATGGCAAAATTGAAGATTTTTTTTTTAATTTTGTCAAATTCAAGTAGTACAATCTTTACCTGCTGTAACTATTTTAAAATTTACGTTTTGGTGCAGTTAACAGCACTGCGACTACATTTTTTGAAAAAATTTCTACAAAATTTTGCTCTCTGCGAGAAAGAAATTTTTTGAACAGCTATAAAAATTTTCTAGTATGAAGTTCAATTTCGCTTCCTCCGAGGGGTGAAGTGGAGGGGGCTGAAAAATTTTTAAATGTTAAAAGTAAGAAAAAAACTTTATTTTCCACTCCAAAAAACTCAGTTTTTATTCCAAAAAATTGAAAACTTTTTTTACTACAATAAAAATGGGAGATCTTTCTGTGTGGAAAAATAAAGTTCTCCCGAGGAGGCTCGATTATTCCCCGAGGGAGATTGGAAATTTCATAATGTTGAAAGTGAGATTTTTTTCAGAACAAAAAAAAAAATTCTCAAAAATTTTTGACAGTTTTCATTCTAAAAAATTGGAAGATTTTACTCCAAAAGAAATTGAAAAAAATCATCCCAAAAAATTTAGAAATTTTTCACTCTAGAATTTTGAGGAATTTTTTATTCTAAAATACTTAACGACAAATTTTTTTATTCCAAAAAATTGAAAAAACTTTTATTCCCAAAAATTGGGAGATTTAATTATGAATTATCTACTTCAAAAAATTTGAATAAAAAAATTCTTATATTTCAATAAATATTTCACTCAGGAAAATTGACGAATTTTTTACTCTAAAATAATGACAAATTTTTTAATATTAAAAAAATTTAGGTAATAATTTTTATTCCAGAAAATTAAAAAAATTACCTATTCCAAAAAATTGGGAGGTTTTATTCCAAAAAATATGAAAAAACTCATCACAAAAAATTTAGAAATTTTTCACTCAAGAAAATTGAGGAATTTTGTACTCTCAACTAAAGACAAATTTTTTAATTCAAAAAAAGTTTTCTAAAATTTTTATTCCAAAAAATTAAAAAAAAATTCTATTCCAAAAAATCAGAAAAAAATTTATTTCAAAAAAATCAGAAAAAAATTTATTCCAAAAAATTAGAAAAAAATTCATCCCAAAAATTTAGAAGATGTTCACTCTAGAAAATCGAGGAATTTTTAAATTTTTATTCAAAAATAATGACAAATTTTTATTTTAAAAACATAAAGCAAAAATATTCCAAAAAATTAGTTCTAAAAAGTAATGATATTTTACCCAATAAAATTTGAAAAAAATCATCCCGAAATTTTTAGAAATTTCTCACTCAAGAAAATTGAGGATTTTTTTTTTCTAAAATAATGACAATTTTTTTATTTGAAAAAAAAATGATTCCAAAAAATTGTGAGATTTTACTCCCAAAAATTTGAAAATCATCAAAAAAATTTAGGAATTTTTTTCTCAAGAAAATTGTTGTTACTCTAAAATGATGACAAATTTTTTATCTCAAAAAATTGAAAACTTTTTTATTTAAAAAAAAAAGTTTAAAAAAATTTTTATTCCAAAGAATTTGAAAATTTTCATTTTAAAAAATTTTGAAAAACTGTATCCCAAAAAATTTGAGAAAAAAATTCATTCCAAAAAATTGGAAAAAATTTCATCACAAAAATTTAGAAAATGAACACTCTAGAAAATTGAAAAATTTTAAAACTTTTACTCAATACCTAATAATGAAAAATTTTTATTTCAAAAAATTAGAAACTTTTCATTCCAAAAAATAAAAAAAATACTATTTTAAAAAATCGAAAAAAATGTATGTATTACACCTACAAACAATTCAAAAAAATATACCTATTACCTACAAAAAAATTGAAAAAATTTCTATTTTACTTATTCCAAAAAGTTTGAAAAAAATTTACTCCGAAAAATTGATAATTTTTTCAATTCTAAAAAAACTGAAAAAAAGTTTTCTAGAAAAAAAGGAGAATAAAATTACGACTTCTAATTTTTTTAAATAGTTTGTTTTTCCCCGAAAAAATTGATAAATTATCGTTGGTAGAGGGCAATAGGTAGTGTTTAATTTCAAAGTCAATGGTCCTGGGAGGTGTACCCAGTACGCAGATGGCATTACCCAAAATAGCTAGTTGACCTCACTTTGAAGAACCCCCAGCTCTGCCTCCTTTGAGGCTTACAACTCAAAATGAACATGCTCCTTGCATTTGATCGACATTTGACTTTTTTTTACTCCACCGTGAACATATAATTTTTTCTTACATATTGGTACCCAATAAAATATATTCTGACTGGAAACTCAGATTGCTCTTCGGACACCCTGTATAATAACACGATATGCATTTATTTATCGTCAGGTTTTCCCATTTTTTTAATGGAATTACCAACGAACGGAATACGAATATAATTGAACCATCGATAGTATAAAACCGCAATTGACTACGTTAAAATTATACATAATATTCAGAATTGACGGTCTAAAAACAAAATAAAAATCTATCAAAATAATTAATCGACTTAATTGAAATGTTAACACGGCCACAAATACCAAGGAATTGTAAAAATGAAAATGAGGGTAAAATTTTTCAAAACGACGTATTGCTAAAACAAAAAGTCAAGCACCAGAAATAGGATTGAGGCCACACCAAGTAGATACGCGGTGTTCAATATTTACTCAAATGTGCGCAAAACGAGCAGTCGAACACGACCGAATCAACAAACCGTACGCAAACGAAACTAAAACACAAACAAATAGAAATAAGAGTGGTATGAATGAGGTAGGAAAAGCATGAAAATACGAAAGCTAGACGATTGATGACGACTTGGGATCGGGAAGTTGGGAAGCTCTACAAAATTTTGAGATCGTTTACAAAAGCATCCAATTCTACGTATTACCGACTACGATAGTATTAATATGCCACTTGATCGTGTACGCCACTTGGCGAAGAAGTAATCGTTCTGAGACGAGAGGTCTGTTTATAATACTAAAACATAGGAAAGGGTTAGCTTTAATAACGGTAATAATGCGGCTTAAACGGACCGTTCTTGTTGAGCCCCAGGTACTTAGCCTGGTCTTCGGTCAATTCGGTTAAATGAGCGTCGAAAGTTGGCAAATGCAGACTGGCCACGTACTCGTCTAGTTTCTTGGGTAAAAGATAAACGTCGGCTTTGTACCGGCCGACAGGAGCGTTGAACATTTCGATCAAAGCGACAGCTTCGGTGGCGGCGGTAATGGACACGACGAAGGATGGCAGACTGGAGCAGCTCATGTTGACGAGACGACCCTCGGCCAGCAATACGATTCTTTTGCCATCCGGCCAAATAACGTGCTCGACCTGGGACCTGACTCGTTCCCACATCAAATCCGGCGTGCGAATGCTGGCTACGTCGATTTCGGTATTCGAGTGACCCATGTTACAGAGGATGGCTCCGTTCTTCATACGATCTATGTGATCGCGACAGATAACGTTTTTATTGCCCGTAGCAGTGATCACGATATCGACGTCGCCGATCACCTCGTTCACTTTGACCACCTTGTAGCCATCCATGCAGGCCTGCAGAGCGCATATAGGATCGATCTCGGTCACATAAACGATACAACCTAGCGCTTTCAGAGACTGGCAACAGCCCTTGCCCACTTCGCCGTAACCGCAAACCATGACTTGTTTGCCGCCGAACATCACGTCAGTGCAGCGTTTCAGACTTTCGACGATCGATTCGCGACAACTGTACAGGTTATCGAATTTCGTCTTCGTGACCGAATCGTTCACGTTCATCGCCGGTACCAGAAGCTTGCCTGAACGAGATAATTGGTAGAGGCGATGGACGCCGGTAACGCTTTCTTCGACGATGCCCTTTAGAGATTTGAAAACCGCAGGGTATTTTTTCAGAGTTAGATGAGTCGCGTCGCCGCCGTCGTCTAGTAATAAATTAGGCTGCCAGTCCGGAAAGTTGACGCATTTATCGATACACCACCAGAAATCGTCTTCGTTTTCGCCTCGCCAAGCGTAAATTGGGATGTCGGCTTCGGCCAGAGCGGCAGCTACTTCGTTTTGGGTCGAATATATGTTGCAAGCTGTCCATCTTACCTGTAAGAATAAATCGATTAGTGGATTAGCTTTTTTTTTAATTCAATTAGGTATCTAAAAAATAACGAAAATAAGCTATTTAGGGACGAGAGGCTGATTTGTGCCACTTTGGGATTGTCGCAAGAGGAGAAAATTGTTTTTTATGCAAGTTCAAAGACGGAAAATTGGAACGTTTTGTAAAAAATTTTCAAACGAAAGTTATAGATTGAGATCTTAGGAATAATTCGGGTTATTACAGAATTTTTGATTGGACCCCTCCTTCCCCTTCAATTTTGCTCAATACTGCTTAGATACTCAATTTATGCAAAATTGGAGGGGAAGGGAGGATCCAATCGAAATTTTTGTAATAACAAAAATTATTCCCAAGTTCCCAATCTATAACTTTTGTTTGACTTTTTTTTCAATTAGACCCCTCCCTCCTCTCCGATTTTCAATATCGAGCATTTCAGTAGTATTGAGCAAAACATGAGTGGAGGGAGGGGTCCAATTGAAAAAATTTTCAAACAAAAGTTGTAGATTGAAATCCTAGAAATAATTTTGGTTATAAGAAAAACCTCGATTGGACCCCGTCCCTCCTCTCCAATTTCGCTCAATACTACTTAAGATACCTAATATTCAAAACTGGAGGGGTGGGAGGGGTTCAATCGAAATGTTTGGTAAAAAGCAGGAATTATACCCAGGATCTTACTCGTACAAGTCGTGTTTGAAAATTTTTTTTAATGAGATTCTTCCCTCATCTATTCACTTTTTTGTGCCATGTCTGAAAAATTTTCACAATGACATCTTTTTTTGAAGATTTTTAATGTACTTAGAATAAAAAATAATAAAATGTCACTATTTTTTTGAAGGAAAGACCTTTCGAGTTCTTCGAAAAAAATCTCCATTTTTTTGAGAGGAAATTTTCAATGTTTTGAAGAAAGTGGTTTATTTGTAGAGAAAATCATCTCTACATATTTTTCTCGTCTAATTTTTTACCCAAAAGATATCTCTTATTTTTAAAGAAAAACAAATTTTTATTCTTTTAGAAAAAATCTCAAATTTTAATGTCTCAATCTGGAAAAAAAAAACTTTCCATTTTCTTGGATCAAAAATGATTTCTCTTGCATTAAATAAAAAATACACGTTGAATTGCTGAAGAGAAAAAATTCTCAAAATTGTTCGGAGTAAAATTTTTTTCGATTTTCAACTTCAAAAGACTTTTTGTTTTGAAATATATTTATATATATTTTTTAAAATGAAATTATTCAAAATTTTTGAAAAGAAAATCTCTACATTTACTTTGAAGTAGAAATCTTATCGTATTTTTTGGGAAAAAATCGGGATGATCCATTTTATACAATGAAAATACAAATATTATTAATAAAAATCTTTTTTGAAAAAAAGAGTTGATTTTTGAAAAAGAAATTTTCTTAGATTTTTTTGAGAGGGGGGGGGGGGGGTAATCATAAAAATTTTCAATTTATTTTCAAAGCAAAAAATCTTTAAATTCTTTTGGGGAAAATATTTTTAGGATTTTAAAAAAAAAAATTTAAATTATACCTACCTACCTATTTTTATTTTTTATTTTTGAAGAGATAAAGTGAAAAATCTCATATTTTTGAAAAAGAAAATTTCTAATTTTTTTGGAGTAAAAATCACTATTATTTTAATGCAAATTATTTTGTGTTTTGATTTCAGAAAATATAAACCTTTTACTTTTAGAGAAAAAAATCTTCATTTTTTTTGGAGAAAAATCGCTAAATTTTTTTGGAATAAAATTTTTAAAAACTTTTTTGAATTAAATAGGTAAATAAAAGACCAAAGACCTCATTTTTTAGAAAAAAAAATTTTTGAGGAAATTAAACATTTTTCTTTTAGAGATGTAAATTTTTTTATGAACAAAAATCCCTGAATTTTTTGGGTATAAAAAACTTTTTCAACTTTTCGCAGTAAAAAAACTTTTCATCTTTTTTTTTTTTTGGAAGTAAAAAATTCTAAAAAATTGTTGGAGAATAAATTTTGGAGAAGAACGATTTCTCAATTTTTTGAGAAAAAAAAATCTCCAAAATATTTGACGCACTTAGAGTAAAAATCGTTTGCTCGGGCCCTTGGGGAAAATTCGGAAAAACTGGGGGAATTGAAAACTAATATAATTGCCGATATAGAAATAATTTTGGTTGATAAAAAAATTCGATTGTACCCCTCCCTCTCCTCCATTTTAAATGATACTACATACTAAATATTTATTATTCAAAATTGGAGGGGAGGGAGAGGTCTAATCGAAATTTTTGTATAATGACTAAAATTATTTCTAGAATTTTAATTTACAACTTTTGTTTGAAAATTTTTTCAATTGAAACCTCCCTCCCCTCCAATTTTGAATACCAGGTATCTGCGTAATATTAGGCCTAATTGAAGGAGAGAGCGGGGTCCAATTGAAATTTTTGTGATTATCAAAGTTATTCCTAGGATTTCAACCCACAATTTTTTTTTAAATTTCTTACAAAGGTCATGATTTTATATCTTTGAAGTTTTAATTTTCATACCACGTTTATCATGAGAAACTAACAAGGGAACCTCGGCAAATCCTAAACTCTGATTGAGCTGAAATTTGGCTCACTGAAGCAGCATTCCGCTCAAACCTCAGAACCAAATTTTGAGCTGTCAATGTTGATTTTTCGATTTTTGGCGAATTTTTGAAAATGGCGAATATAACCCAGTGCTAAATAAATTCAATTTTTTACAAAAATCGTAAATTTTGTGAAAAATTCTGGAATTTGGTTTATATGTTAGAATCGAACGATCGAGTGTAATGCAGCCATTTTCGAAGCTATTTGGAGCCACCAGCAAAAGTTGACTTTTCAAGGTTTTCGAGTTGGAAAAAAATACACGAGCCAACTCTTCATTTCGAATTTTGAGTTCAACTGTGCTAATCGACTGATCAGTGATCATATCACACTAACGTTAGGATTAAATTTCGAAAATTGTCTCAAACGATTCGGGAGGTCGACTTTAGTATAAAAACCAATTTTTAGAATTTAACCTCAAAACTTACAATTTTTGAAAAAAGTTGATTTCCCATTGAGCTATTTTTTGGCATTTCCAAAAATTCGCCAAAAATCGAAAAATTCAACTTGGCAGCTCAAAATTTGGTCCCGAAGTCTGAGTGACAAGCTCTTTCATTGAGCCAAATTTCAGCTCAATCGGAGTCCATAGCCGGCGAACTGAGTGTAGCGAGCGTGCTTTCGCTACACATGTGAGAGCTTCAGCAACACATGACAGAGTTTACAGCAACACAGGTTGCTGCAAATTTTCAATTTTTTCAAAATTTATTCCTCGTGTAGTCGAATGCAGAAAACGCAAACCGTAATTTTTGAAAAAATTTCGTCCACGCTGCGCTCGGGCAACATATTGTTTTCTGTTTTTTTAGAAGTGATAGAGAAGGTGGAAATTTTTGGTCGCTTCCTCGCTTAAATAGAAAAAAAAAATCAAGACCTATTCTCGCATATTTTAGATTTAAAAAAAAATATTTGCACATATCTTGGATTATTTAAAAATATTTTACACATCCTAGTTATAATTTTAAGCTTTGTTGATATATTTTTATTTTTTTTTATTTTTCAATGAGCAGAACAAAAAAAACAAAAATTATTATAATTAAGCTTCGTTGATATATATCTTAATTTTTAAATTTTCTTTTTTTGGTACTCCGAACAAGACAAAAAACCAAAATGATTGCTTAATTCTGTACATTGAAGCGCCGAAAATGAAAGTCACATTTTTTTAAACTTAGAGTTTTTTACATTTTCTGAATTTTCGATACTTTTAGGTTAATAAACTATAAAAATCTCGAAATAAAAAAAAATGGACTTCCATCTTTGGCGCTTTAGCGTACAGAATTAAGCTTCTTTGATTTTTTTTTTCAAAATAAAGGTAGGTACACTTTTTCTTCGAATTTTTTGCACACACCCTACCTCCCCCCCGTTAGCATTCATTTCTGACTCCTCATTTTGATCCCCTCCAAATATATTCAGCTACAGCAACACATGTGAAAAATTCAGTTCGCCGGCACTGTCGGAGTCGACGAGTAGCCAAGGGTTCCTTCCTTGCAAAGACGAGTTGTAAGATATTACTTTAGTTGTAAGTAGGAAAATTTTACTCTTGTTGCAACAATCTCAAAGCACACAAGTTAGCCTTTCGTCATTTAGAGTGGCCGTATTCGACATCAAAAATGAGACAAAAAGCAGCGAAGAAAGCTCTGAAAGCAGGGATCATAAAAAAAATAGACAAACGAATTCATTTGACTATAGTAGAAAATAATCGATTAAGTTCGTATAACAAATCACTAGGGAAAAAATAATTATACGAAACTAAGAAAATCAAAATTGAAATTCAAATCATGTAATTTAATACAATGGCAAAGTCTCGAGATGAAAGATTCAAAGCAGGAAAAAGCTGTGTATTTTAAACGGATGCAACCTCCACTATAACTTTAGATTCACAGGTTCAGACTTCAAAGGCCAATAAAAGAAGAATTACGACTCAAAAAAATTATTAAAAAATTTTAGGTAAAAATGAACAAAACACACAAACCCCCAATTTCCGAACTCATTCGTCAGACGACGTGTCAAAACTGCCATCGAACTCGCAACGAAACGAGCATCACTCATCGAATAACTCTGCGACTAATTTATTCAACGACAGACTTTTCGCTGTTCTTTTTTACTTACTATAACCTCAAACACGTTAAAAACACATTTATTGGTCGGATCATTGAACCCAGAGTCTGGTACAGCGAACAATAAACCCATTAGAAGCGGTATCGCAGAAGCCACAAAGACACCAGTGTCACCGTACAATTAACGCTTACGTACTTTGGCTCCTAATTCACTGAGCGTTTCTATTAAAACAGCTGTTTGAGCGTTGACGTGAGTACAACCGACAATTCTGGCACCTTTCAAAGGTTTATCTTCCGAAGCTCTTCTTCGCAACGCCATAATACCGGGCATCTCTTGTTCGGCGATTTCGATTTCTCTTCGACCGAACGCATGGAGATTGATGTTTTTGATGCAGAAGTCGGTAAAACCTGAAGGTGAGAAATGGTCGATATTTGATACGTTGTTTTCAGTATGTACAGATGTAATGAGACAGTAATATACCTTTGGAATTCTTTTGCTCTTTCTCTCTTGGAGAGGTCTCACTTTCATCTGAACTGCTACCTGTACATGATGAACTATACGAATCTGTAGAAGAAGCTGATAACGATCTGCTTCTATATCTGCTGCTTTTCTTCAACACTCCGGTAGGCTTAGGCTCCGGTAAGTTCTCAATTGATCCGGGATCTGCGTCGGGAAATGTGTCGATTTAATATCGCATAGGTAATGAATACAATTAGTCGATTCGTTAGAGATACTCACCTACACATGCTCCACCTTCGTTCATATTGAATTCATAATTATTACTCACAGCGTTGTTTAAATATCCATTCATTATACATCAAGGTAACTGCCTGTAAACACCACACGTATGTAAGTAATTGAGCGTAAAAATACAATTAATCTCTTAATTGTCTAGAATTCCCTCGAGATGAATTCCACACTGATAAAATATTATCATCTAATCCCATCGACACGAATTTTAAAAATACTCATACAAACCTACATTGCAATGGATTTCTGTCGATATTCCATAAACCACGTTAGAGTTGAACACCAAATTAGGAAAAAATTATCGATAGTTCGTAAACTAAAACCATACAGAATCACATTCAACTTATAAGTGTTTCTACTTCGGATATTTTTTTAAAACAATTCAATTTACATCAATTAGAAGAGACAAGAGTACAAGAACGTATGATACAAATTTCGTGTTGCCAATATCGCGATAACATTAGAAACGCGGGTGGAATTTCTCTCTGGCGGAGAATTTGGCGAACAGTGTTACCATTTTATAGTATTGAATTTCCGTTTTTCGAGTTTTTCACAGAATAAGCGGAAAATTCGCTTGTTAGCGACGAATTCTAAAGCATATTGCACAAATTTCACTACATTCGACCTTGAAGAACGCTAACGACATAGAATGACTATTTAGCTAATTGTTTTAAGCCTATTACCGAGATGATTTTATTGGGCATGTTCGCCATCGTCGTGGTTTTCATCGTTGATTTCACGTACACGATCGTCAATTAACACGTCGTAAATGAAATCGTCGATGTGAGGTAGTGTTATCAAAATAGCAGTCATCATTAAAGCTAACATAATCAATAAGAATATATTTTTTCGTAGTTCTTCCAACGTTTGATCATCTTCTTTGTTGCTGCGAACAATAAAACAAAAATCATCCTATCTTAAGAACTGCATTATACAGATCAACGTCACTCTAACTTGTAATGAAAATCCTTCTCAAATAATTACTTCGATATATCGAACATTATTTCAGCTGACAATGGTGAAATGCGAACAGGACATATCAACTGCAAATAATTTATTAAAATGATAAATGAAAAGTAAACGCAGGTATAATTCTAACATATTTCATATGTTACAAGACTAGACAAAATTATTTTAGCTACCTATACGGTTACACTCACCACGAATTGTGCGTTTAAACTTTATATGCCTATATAAATTCACATCAACACAATCGTTCAACTGAGAAAGCGAGTAAAAAAAAATCGAGATCACTATCACTGTGTTGTAAAAAATCATAAAAAAATATTACATATTATTATACGTCGTCGAAAATATTCTTCGACGGGAATGTTTCTCTGGGAGACGTAGTTTGAAGATTCATTTCAAATTTACTAGAATTGAACGAACTTTCATCAGTTGATGAACGATCTAAGGGCAGAAAAAGTTCACGAGTTATTCGCGTCTTAAAAATAGATCGACGTGACGTCATGTCACTTGCATTTAACCTGATTACCCTCTTACCTCGTTTGAAGCGACGACTACGTGAATTATCGTCGTTTCGATATGCACTATCTGGTAGCTCATTGGGTGACAGAAGTCCTCTTCTTAAACGTTTATCTTTTTCTAAAAAAAAAAAATTTTAAATTTAAAAAAAAAATTAAAATTTCGAAAAATAGAAATTTAAAATAAGAGAAAAATTCGAAAAGTCACCTGCTAAAGCGAGCCTTTGCCCTTCAGTAACGATATCTTCGGTGATTTCGTCGTCAGCAAAATATTGCGGAAAGCCAATGACAGATAATAAACGAGAACCAATGTTGAAATACGTAGCTGTGCTGATGATTATCATCACCATTGGGAAATAAATGTTGAATCCATTGCTGATTATGGAAATAACGTCCATGTGACCCATTATCTAGAAATATACAATTGTTAATTCGAGTGTGAAATTCATTAGTTAATTAATTATTAGAGCTGGACCGAATATGCATTTAATTTTGTAGAAAAATGTGCAATGATGTTTATAAAAATAGGCAATTATGCGTGTACCTACTTTAAAAAATGAGAAAATATTCAAATTTATTCAAAAAATGCACTCTCCACACACTCTTATTATCATAAAACTAGGACTATTGTTTTTTTTGCAAAATTCCTTTTGCAGATTATAAAATTTTTCACAAAAACCAATTTAATCAAAAGATTTTTTGTGAAAACATTGATTTCAAAAATTGTTAAAAAAATTTCTTGAATAAAAAAAAAAATGGAAAATTGAAAAATATTTTTTACTTAGGTAATAAAATTTTCTTGAAAAAAAGAACACACAAAACGATTAGTTACATTTTAAAAATTCTTCTCAAGAAATATTTTCAACAAAAATTTACAAAAATTTTCTAAATCAACAGAATCTTTTGTGAGAAAATATTTCAAAATTTTCTCTTGAAAAAGCCTCGAAACTATAATTATTATCATTTTTATCAATTTCACAAAACGATTTTAAAAAGGATAATATTTCAAAATTTGCTTCCAAAAATTCGAAAATCGCGTAATTTTTTTCAATTTTTACGAAAAATCTTCTAATTAGAAAAAAAACATTCAAAATTTACCTGAAAAAAAATTATCAATTTTTTTTGTAATGTCACAAAAAATGTCTAACAATTTTTGATATGAAATAATCCAAAATTTTCCTTTTAAAAAAATCCTACTAATTTTTTTTTAAGTCGAAAAAAATAGTCAAAAAACTTTGAAAAGGAATGTTTTTATTAAAAGTTTAAAAATTCTATCTACCAATTTTTTTTTTTTTTTTTTTTTTTTTTGAAAGGGAATATTTCAAAACTTTTGGGAAAAAAATCCAAGTTCTTGACAAATTATACATTTTTTAAAAAACTTTATTTCAGTAGATTTTCATTTTCACTTTTTTCCTACATTCAAATTGTAAAAAATGAAATTTATTATTATTACAAATTGGAAATTCCGATTCTTTTTTTGAAAAGAATTAAAAAGTTCTATGAAATTTTTTTTAACAAATCACAAGAAATCAAAAAATAAATTCTGGAGGGAAAAAATCAAAAATTTCATAATTTTTTTATATAAAAAAAATATTATAAAAGATGAATTTTGCTGAAAAAAATAAAAAATTTGTTAAAATTTTTTCTATTTTTTTCAATGATCTTTCATTTTTTTGAGAAAGAAATAATTCAAAATTTTCCAAAAAAAAGTTCATTTTATTTCACAAAAAATCTACCAAATAAAATTTTTTGATAAGAAATATTTTTTTAAATTTGTAGAAAGAAAATCAAGAGTCTTATTAATTTTTTCAAGTTAAAAAAATCATGAAATACTTTGAGGAAATATTTTAAACTATTCCTAAAAACAAATCAAAATCGTATCAATTTTTTTCAAATATGTCACAAAAAAGTTTTAAAAGTAAATTTGTTCTGAAAAAATAAAAAAAAATAATCATTTTTTTCAATTTTTACGGAAAATTTTTATTATTTTTTTTAAAGAAGTATTTTGAAATTTTTCAAAAAAAATCAAAAGTTCTATCAAACATTCTTTTTGGAATTCACAAAAAATTTCCTCTAAAAAAATATTTTAATTTTTTTGAAAGTTACATTTCTAAAATTTTCTAATCCGATCAAAATTTTTTTTAAAAATGCATAGAAAAATCTTTTGAAAATTTTTGTTTCTGAAGGAAATATTCCTAAATTTTTCTGAAAAAATTCAGAAGTCCTATCAAAACATATAAATTATTTTTATGCAATCACCTGAGTGTACTGAGTCTCTAAAATATGCTTCTTTATAATATGACTATCCATATGGATTAATCCGAGAAAATTCAAGCACAATGGAGGAGTTAACCTGCTGAGCAACCTGCAAAATAATTTTCCAAATAATATCATTCAGTTTTTAAAAAAAGAACTATTAATATCTTATTACACTTACATGCCCGAAAATATCAAACTATTTTCATCAGTTTGATGATCAGGAGCGAAATGATAATAATTAAAAATCTTTATCTTGAATACGGTCGAATAAGCGCAATAACATAAATACGCCAATGTAAAAGCACATAAGATCTGTAACAAACCAACAAAAAAAAAAATCACCATCAATTCGCTACAAATCATTTCACCCAAAATCAAGCACATGCGATACTAACCTCAATCACAGCGTAATTATAGTTCGACTTGGCACCTCTAATCAACAAGGCGAACACAGAGAGCAATGGATTTTCTTTGAAAAATGTCGACTCGGACCAAACGACGGCGGCAGACATGACGATAGAGATGGCCGAAAATACTTTCATCAACACTGGTCTCGATATAGCTGCCCATAAATAATCTAATAAGGAGAAATCAAACGATAAAAAAAAAATCATCGATTTTTAGACCTACACGTGAAAATCTAAATTATTACAAACCGAAGCAAAACAATCGCCATTTATCAGGCCACTGAAATGGACCCTGGACTAAATAATCCTTATAATTTTGATAATCTTCTTTCCTGTTCGAAATGATTTTCTGTAACTGGTAAACTTGATCGAACATACGTTCTCTTTGTATATGAGTCCGACGATACGTATGAAGAGCCGATTTTAACTGAAAATAAAAAATAATTATTGAAGAAAATTCTTAAAACGGCACTAACTCTGATTCGACTCTTACTTGTTTATGATACAGCACTAGAAGTTCCTTCGTTGGTGATGTTGTAGCTGCTGACGTGCGTTCTGAGCTAATCCTAGTAGCAGTTTGGTGGAACTGAACTGGAATAATACTGCAAACTATATCAATGTAGATTCTCAAAGGATCATCTTCGGAGATTCTCGCCTCGGTTGTGTAAATTCTCTACAAAATTATTTGATTTGAAACAAATTCGTTCGGTTTTCCAACCAAATAAAACCAATACCAACTTGTATTAAATTTTTCAATTCCGCTTCGGCGTCGTAAAAATCAGAAGTCAACTTGGAAACTTGAAAATAACTTCTCAACAAGCATAATTGAGGATTTCCAGAAAACCAGAGTTCTCGAGGTACGTCTACCAGAGCATATCCTAATAAAATAATGAGTAAGAATAACCCCCAAGTGTTACTGGCTGACGATGCTATTGCTCTTAGTTTCGATCTGTTGACATTCGAAATGAATTAATGGTCGGAATTAAATTAAGCTAATGGAAGGAATCAGAGATACTAACCCATCCAAAGGAATATCCGTATATAAAATAATATAAAACAAGCAAATTATACAAAGACACAGGTAAGATCCGTAATATAAAACGTTATCTTTCAACGCTGATTTTAGCTTCTCGTAGAAAGTGAACTCGCCAGCTCGGGCGTAAGATTGCATTAATGGCAAGAGAATCCTGAAAAAAAAACAAAAAAAAACGGATAGAAACAACATAAAATCATAAAATTCTCAATTTCAATATTTAAATACAAACCATGTCAAAAATTGCGAAGTCCAATATACAATGCGCCAAAATCTGGGCAGCACATCTTCAGGTACATAGCTCCAAGGCTCTTTGCAAGTAATAGCATGATGTGAATCATTAGTACTGGCATTTTCGTCAGCTAATTCCATACACTGACGAAACGTCGTCTGGAAAATAGATCAAAATGAGTATGTACTTCATTTCAACGACATTTAATGAACTTCAATTATTTTACTCACCGATGAAATATCTAATGGCAATACGAACACAGTCAATAGAGAAAAATACCACGATATCAATACGACTACTACGATCATCGCATTTTGCCTCTTCCAGTCACCATATTTGTGCAAAAGCAAAGCTGTGATCACGAACACCACGACTATCTCGACCAGCAAAGAAAATGAAGTAATCATTATAAAGGCTGCAATTTGTGTACCTAGAAAATGAGACGCAAAAATGATTATAATATTTCATCTCAGTTTTGTACAAAAATCTGTACATAGAATGGACTACTCACTAAAAGTGGAACGAACTCAATTCTTGGGCGATTTGGATTTTTTCAAAACGTCATCAGCTTCATGCTGTAATTTCTCCAGTTTCTCCAAAGTTACCGACTTCAAAGGTAATAGTTTCGGCTTACAGAATATCAGCTGAGTTGATTCCTTGTGATATATCAGTCCTACTTTGGGTACGTAATCTTTGAACTCCGAACTTGCAGCAGTTTCGGACATTATGCGAATTGCTCTAGCGAAATTATTGATTTCATTAAATTCACCGCGTTTGGAAATTGTTTCAGGAACGAAAACGAACTGTATTTATACACTTTGAACAAGCACTACTTTGAAAGTTGGTGAGCTTATTTTTTGAATGTTTATAGGTGTTAACTTTTTACAGATGAGGTAAAGTTATCGAAAAATGCACGGAAGATGAACCCAGGATGAACCGAGAAGAGCTCGAGACAAATTTAATAATAAAAGCATTCATGACACTTCAAATTTTTCATTTCAGGGAAACGAAACGCAATTTCCAAATTATCAATCCACTTCCGAAGTTTTATCTTTGAATATGAGTTCAATTTCAATTCAGCGAAAAAACAAAAAGAAAAATGCAAAACAAAACAACTTTGCTGGCTTCGCGACGACTGACGTGACAACTTTCTTCCCACACGCCCCCACCCCCGCCTTCCCACACCGCATATCGACTCACTACCTATTTTCACAAGTAGTAATCAATTCAAGAAAACGAACCAACTAGAAATTAAATTTAACCTCTCCCATTTTCAAAAATTCGTTACTTTCAAGTGTAGATCTGTAGAACAAAATACAAATTTAAAATTTAAAAAAATTTAATTTATCTAGGTACCTAATAAATAATAATGTATTCATTGAAACTTATTTTTAATCCAATTTTTCACTAGCAATTTTTCATAAACGATTTTTTCATCGAGATTTTTTTTGTTTTTTTTTTTGTTGAGCGTAGCAGGGTTTATAAGGGGCGATTTAGCACTAAACACCAAATTTTACGAAAAATATGAACAAAAAATTTAGGTTTTTCAATTTTGCTGAATTTTGAGTCATTTTTGACATGTGATGTATGTCGAGGTACGTAAAGTACATATGTACAGACAGAATTTTAGACGAAAGAGGTCGTGGGTCCCCAGAACTGTATCACTTGGATATTTAAAAAAAAGAAAAGTGAAAAGAATGAAAAAATTTTTTTTTTTAAATGTCCAGGAATTTTCTCACTTTTAAAAAAAAATCTATTTAAAAATTTCCAAAATTTTATAAAACAAATTATTATTATTATTATTTTTCTGAAAAATTTCAAAACTGTCATAAACGAATTTGGTCATTGATAAAAATTGGTGAAATTTTTGAGTTTTTTCTGTAAAATTTTAAAATAGTTCTTATAAAAAATATACTAGAGGATTTTCTCATTTTTTTGCAGAAATATAAAAAAATGTGACAAAATTGAAATTTTTTGAATTTTTTTAGGAAAATGCTACGTGAGACTACATTTTTGACGATTTTCTAGCAATATGAAAAAATTATATTTTTTTTCAGGATGATTTTCAATTTACTTATTACCTTTCCAAGAAAAAAAAATATTGACAGGGTTTTTAATTTTTTTTAAGGAAAATTCTGAAACGTTTACTTTTGGAATTTTTTTTGGCAATTTTCTTGTGACATTAAAATTTTGTAATTCCAAAAAAACTTTGGACGATTTTGAATTTTTTTTTGAAATTTTGATATATTAATTACCTATTTTTAATTTTTACACGAAAATATTGAAATTTTTTTTCAATTGGATCTTCTACGGAAATTTTTTGGAAGTTATTTGAAAAATACTTTGTTAGGAATAATGTTTTTTTTTTCATAAAAATTTTTAAAATACATTAGAGCCACAATCATCCGAGTTGATTGAAGTGAAAGATGATGGAATGTTGTGAAAAGTGGGTAATCAATTTTTCGTTTCTTTTTTCAAAAAATGCAATAAAAAACTTCGTATTGCAAAAATTTTGTTAAAATGACTCAAAACAAACAGAAAACAACTAAAAAAGTACGTACACTGAGTCAATTTGGATTAATCTAAAATTAATAAAAAATAAGTGATAAAAAAATTCTCAATTTGATTGAGACCTTCAAAAAAAAAAAAAAAAAAAAAAAAAAATGGAATACGATTAAGTAGTTTTTATTTTTTTGAAGTGAAAAAGAAATCAACTTTTTGGAATGAAAATAAATATTTTTTTTTTTGGAATTAAAAAAATAAAATTATCATAAGTACTTGTCTTGTCTGATTTTTTTTTTTTTGGGGGGTATCAATAAAAAAATTCTCAATTATTTTGTGAAATAAAATTTTTGATTTTTTTTTCGTTATTTGGGAGGGACCTACAAAAAAAAATTGGGATACAATTTGTTTTGATTTTTTTGAAGTAAAATAATTTTTTTATTTTTCTAAAAAAAATTCCTAATTCTTCTAATTTTTGAAATACCTATAAATTTTCAAGTTTACTTTTGAGTTTTTTATCTAATTTTTTTCTGAATTTTTAATTGAATTTTTTTCGGTGAAAATTGTTCAAAGGTTTTTTTTTCAATTTTCCAATAAAATTGTCAATTGATTCCATTCTCAAATTTTTCATGAAAATTTTACCATTTTTCTCTCAACTTAACTTTTCATTCAAATTTTTCCGATAATTTTTATCAACTTTTTCTTCTAAATTTCTTTTATTATGTACTTTTTTTTTTAAATTACCTATTCATTCAATTTGTTTAAGTAAGTACAATAGCACATACATACCTAAATTGTGTGCTTATCACTGGAGGGAGGGGGGAGGAGGAGGCGAACACAACATCCTGCATAAAAAATATATAAAAATATTGTATATTTTCTCAAAGAATCACAATTGTTTTCGATACCTACTTAATTGAAAAATTAAGTTTTCAGAAGGAAAACTTGGAAAAAATCACTTTAAAAAATTTGGTCAAACACTATTCAGTATTCACCATTCACCAAAAAAGGGGATGAATAAAAAAGAACGACATTGTCCTTATAATGTGACTACTACTTGTGGAAATAGCCGATCCTAACCTACTTACAAATTGGACTCGAGGGTCAACAACTTTACATCACGATACCTCGCTTAATAACGTTGAATTTTTTAAATTTGGTATTCACCCACCAATATTTTTGGTACAGCCCAAAAGTGGACCCGGAGGGTGAAAAAACCGGTGGCAAAATAAAAACTCATTTTTTAAACATAATTTTTTTTAATAGTAAAATAAAACAATACAATGTACAAACATCATGAATCAGTTCTTCCAATTTTTCTTTAAAATTAAAAATACAAGTATCAATATTTACTATAGGTTTTCATAACTCGTCTATCTCGCTAAAAATTAACATATATTTACACGCGAGTCGACGTATCATAAAAAAAAAAAAAAAAACGAACGAACGAACAAACGAACGAATCAGTATACATATCGCAACTTCACATACATAAATAATTCTACACCATCGTAAATTTGACAACCCCTAAAAAAAAATTATCTACGCACGGTTTCAACAATTTACTAAAATTCATCATTATCTAAAAATTACATAAATTTACAATACATTCACGATGAAAAAAAAATACATTAATAATTAAGGGTTTGTACTTTATTATTTACGAAAATAATTTAAATAATTTCAATAATTAGCGCATTTACAACATAACAAAAAAAAAAGAAACATGGTTGGTAATTTACTAAAAAAAAAAAAAAAATTAAATAAATATTAAATTATACAACCCTTCCTTTTTTCTTCTTCTTCAGACACTTTGTATAATACACAATAATAACTTAAAACTATGTACACGGCGAGTGTAATTTTATCTCACAATTTAAAAAAAAAAATAAATAAACAAAAAGAAACAAAACAAGCTAAACTTTCCATTAAAAACAGGGGTTTCATATTATTTTGTGCATAAAATCAATTAACAACGAACAAGAACACGAGCTCTTAAGGTAAATTAAATCTTTGGTTCTAAAATAAGTAGTATTTACCTTTCGAATGAAATTTCACCCTTTCCCCCCTCTCTACTCATCAAGTTGGAATACAATATTACACGAAAATAAATACACAATACATAAAAAATGATACATTACGGAAAATTAAAAAAAAAAAAAAAAAAAAAAAAAAAAATGGAGGAAAAACACTTATTTTTCTTTTTACACAATATCGTACTCTTTAGCACCTTTTGTAAACTTTCGATTTCAAATTCAAACACAGAAATATTTTTAAAAAATAACAAAACTAAAACAACGCGATACCATACCTCATTGGCCATATTTTACTAATACCTTGCGAATTATCGTTTATATAAGCGGTCGATATAATCGTTATTCTGACTAGAAGCGCCATTTCGTTTAAAGGAAGACATATGTAAAAGATACAGCACGACGTACGTCTTTCGAATAAATAAGTAGAACTACATAATTCGGCCAATTGAGTCTAAATATCAATACAAGATGATTCCGTTTGATACCAGCCCTCATCGTATTACAAAAAAAAAAAAAAAAAAACTCCCATCTTTTTTTTTTACAAAATTAACACCCTGAATAGTGCCCGCGAAAAAAATATGAAAAAATTACCGTGTAAACAGAGACATAAGGCGAACGTATAAAATTAATCTATCGTAAAAACGGCGCGATAAAAACACTTTAGAAATTCTGCTCACTCTTTCGACACCTTGGAACGTTGAAAGGGAGGCATAATTTTGTACAAAAATATTGGCCCCCGTGTTAATGATAAGGAAAAAAAGATCGAAGGGCTCTTACGAGAGCTTCGTCGTTGTACAAACAATGTGTTGTGACTGTGTGTGAACTCGTTCGTGTAAAATGTTTTTTAAAAAATTAGTAAAATATATCGAACGTGTAAAAATACAAATCGTCTTCTCATTTTCAAATTGTAAGGATTTTTACAAATTAATTTCTAAAAAAAATATCAATATTCCAAGCGACATTTTCGATATAACTTTGGGCACTTCGGAGTACAAAAGAAAAAAAATAATAAGGAGGGGAGGGGGGGGGGGGGGGGGATCGGTAGGAATCCGAACATAAAAAATCACTAACGGTATTTGTTTTCGTAATAAAAATTCATACGAGGAAAAAAAATCATAAACATGAAACGATTTAAAAATAAAACCCATATTGCACTGGAACGCGATTCGCGGAGACATAAAAGGTACAACAAAATTCGTAAAATTATTACAGAGTTACAAAAGAGAAAAAAAAGAACAAGAAGGAAAATAGAAAAGCGAATAAAAAAAAGGAGACCAGTCGATGGAACATTTTTCATTCAACAAACACGCCTAAAAATGAAAAAAATTGCACAAAATGGTTGGAAATTAGCCAAAATCACACCTCCAGGGCGGGGTCGAGCCTGGTCTGAGATCCGGGTACATTTTGTTTCGCTACCGGAAAACGTATACATTTGTACAAGTATATATTTTGGTAAAATTATTTGTAGAAAAGATGAGGAAATGAGGAAGGAGGAAAATGAATAGATAAAACACAGTGAAGAGGGAACTGAGGAAAGGAATATATTTCTAAGTAGATCTCGTCATATAAGGGCTGACATCATGTGATAAAGCTGCATCAGTACTTGCATATGTACGGGAAGACATGAAAGACGATCGTGCGTATTCGAATCGATGGCCAGCCACGATAACGAATTGTAACCCTCCAGTACGTACCTAGAAAATTAATAATTTATTAAATTAGTGTCTAAGACGAAGAATGAGATTTATTTTATACCGGATGGGAAATTCAAACCAACCTTAAAACATCGGTGGTAAACTGCGAATCTAGAGGATGTCCGGAGACGGACGATTGTTGTAGTAATTCATCGGTATTCTGCTGCGTCGTGTGCATGTGCAGAGCGCTTTTCAAAAATGCTGGGCATACGTTTTCCAGATGAGGACACGATGACCAGAACCATCTTGGCATGCGACCAGTAGGTGCCGTCGATACGAAATAACCCAAAGCCAAAGGTTGCTGTAGTAATGTGCCTACTTCTTCTTGCATATCTGCACCGCCGACACCGTTCTGTAAAAAGAGAAAAAAAAAATTTGAAATTTGAAATATTTTCAAGTATTGGATATTACTTCTATTGAAGCTATATTTTTTCTTATTATTTTATTTTTTTAAAATAAAATACCAAGGTATGCAAAAATAAAAAACATTTTTGATTAAAAAAAATAAATTAAAAAAAAAATTGAAAAAAATACAATTTTTCAGAACAAATCATGTTGAAAATTATTTTTTTCATTGAGAATTCTTTTTCAATTTTTTTCTTAATTTTTTTTAGAAAAAACTGATTCAACCAATCAAAAAAAAAAATTAAAAATCACTCAATTTCTTTCAAAACAATTTTTTCATTAGGTAAAAAACTATTTTCTTGTTTTCAAGTGTTTCAAGAAAAATATTAGTTTGAAAATTATTTTTCAACTCATTTTAAAAACGAAATTCTTCAATCATTTTTTTGGATACAGTTTTTATTTTTATAATTTTTCTATAAAATAAATTTCATCAAATCTGAGTGAGTGTCCAATTTACTTACAGAATTTTAAAAAAATTATTGAAAGGATTTTTTTTCAAATTCCAAAAAAATTTTTGTAATCTTGAGCACTATTTTTTTCAATTCGTCAATTTGAATTCCCCCCCCCCCCCCCCAAAAAAAAAAACTTTTTCTATCAATTTTTTTTTTTTTTTTTTTTTTTTAAATACCTACCTACGTAATTTTTTTAAAAATTAACTGCCTAATTCCCATTTTTTTAAACGAGCACATTTTATTGAAAGCATTTTTCTTAAGGGGGGGGGGGGGGCATAATTTTTTTTTTTCTGTTGAATGCATAGAGTTGACAAGCGGAATTTTTTAAGACCTTTGCATGACGTCATTTTGATTTTTCATTTATGAAATTTTGAAAAAAAATTAGAAACTAATTTCATCTTGCTTTTTTTTAAGAAAAAAATTAATTTTCAATTTTTGAAAAATAAAATGCATGGAGTTTTCAAAAAAAGAAAATTATATTCATTTTGCATTTTGATGATGTCATTTTGTAGAAATTACTGATAAATTTTTTGGAAAATGAAAATTTTTTACAATTTTTTTTGTCAAAATTTGAAGAAAAACGCGACCTTTGCTTAATGCCCCGTTTCCAGGGAACCTATGCAACCCACCAAACTTTTTCTTAGAATGTTTTTTATTCAGTAGAGTCTGGTCTGTAATCTGACGAGAGGGTTTTGGAAAATTCCCCGATTTTATCAAACTTTCTCATAATTTTCTTTTGAGTTGACTGGAATACTACGATGAAAATAGTTTTTTTCCTAGTTTTAATTTCAAGTTTTTTTTTGTTTTTTTTTTCGTTTTCAACTGAAACAATTTTTGATTTTTTTAAAATGACTTTTTCAAAAAAAGAGTGTTCAATTTTTCGAATTTTAAAAATGAACAAATTTTTTAGAAAATTATTCTTTTTATTGAACAATATTTTTTTTCAAATTTCTTTCGTATAAGAATATTTTCAAAAAGTAATACATTTTTTTTAATTAATTTTTTTCAAAACAATTTTCAAGCATTTTTTTAGGAATCAATTTTAATTTTCTGATTCAAATAAAGTTTTGTAATTTTCATAAAATTGTTTTCAATTTTTCAAAAATAATTTTTATAAGTGAAATTTGCCAAAAAAAAGTAAGTGTGGGATTCTTAGAAGATCACAAATACAAAAAATTAATCAATTTTGTTGAAAATTTCATGTAAGTATCTCATTAAAGAATCATTTTTTCATGTTGGCCTTAATAATTTTAAGAATACATTTTCAAAAATTAATTTGATTCTTTTTTAAAAAAATCCAAACGACTTTCCTTTCAATAAAAAATAATAATTCATCTATTAAATCAATTTTTATAAGTAGGTACTTCCTTACAAAGTTTTCATTTTTGTTTTGAAAATAATTTTTTTAGTAAATAGTTTTTTAAAATTTCTTTGAAAAAATTTTAATAAAATCAGCATCAACTTTTTAAAATATATTCAAATCGAATTACTCACCCTTAACGGATCGCCATTACACGGAAACGGACTACGTTGATCATTAGGATCGCCTAGATCGCACGGGCTACCAGGCTGCGATCTCCCTTGACCTCTTGGACTTCCGGTCGGACTACGGACTGCAGCCGTATCCGTGCCAGGCCACGAGCTGAGGAAATCGTTGAAATCGTTCATACTGTCAGGCATATCGTCGTTCAAGGCGATCAATAAATCTTCGTCTCCTAAATCCGGTCCGTTGTTTTGCTGCTCTTGAAAAGCGGTCTGAGAAGACTACACGACGAACACAAGAAATACACAAATTATCAAAAAAAATTCCACAAAATAGACCGACCAAACTAATTCTTGTCTACTTTACCTGAGTAGTAGCCGAGGTAGGAAATACTAAAATATGAGTACACGAGACGTCGTGCGGCGTCGACAGTTGACAATTGACCGAAGCTTGGCTGAATCTTTCATCCGGTGTGAATTGATCAGGCATCACACGTAACGTCGAATCCGCTTCTAACGAGACTAGACAAGCGCTCAGAATACAAGGTACGTCCGTTGGATACAGCAGACTACACTGGCCACAGATTTCCTTCAGCTGCTTCGAAGCTCTCACCAGTGATTTACGACTCAGCAGCCAACTCCAGCCTGAGAAATGGAATCGTTAGTACCTCGAATATCTCATTCATTTCGATTCGATTGTTTTTTCTTAGCTTACCTTTCAACTCTCCATGACCTAATCTACCCACACGACCGACTACCAATCTCCACGGAGTAACACTTTGCGACATCACGCCCAAGATGAAATCCATCACTTTTTGTAAACCGATCCGTCTAGCTGGAGCTTTTCTTCGGCGATTTCTACATCAAACAGAGAAATGTCCAAAATATTACAAATATATTCGGGTAAAATAAACGAACCTTCGATGAAAAAGATCAACTTACCTATTTGGTATATGAATATTGATAGTCGTGGTCTCTAGGATGATACCTTGACTATCTATGGCCGAAACCAAGATCCACTTTTGGTCTTCGGACAAACAATAGGTAACATATAAAATAGAACATTGTTGATCGGAAGATAGGACACTGCTACCGACACCGTTACCGCCGCAATCCGAATTCTCGATGCCACTTCGTAGTTTTTCACGATTTTTCGATAAAATGTACGGCGGACAGTAGGCTTTATAACCTGCTTTATTTTTCTCCTGAAATAAAGATAATGAATTATGTTCTACAAAAATATATTATAAAAAAATTTCTTTAATATTGAGAAGCTAAGTAGTACGAATAAGAAATGATCATTCATTTTTAAAACGGGTTTTATCAAAACATGTGCTTTTTGTGAAAAATTGACTATTTTTGAATGATAATATAAATTTTTGGTAAAAAAATTAATAATTTCTGGAGATAATTTCAGGATAAAATTTAAATTTTTCTAGTGATTTTATTATTTACTTCAAATGAGAAATTGACTATTTTCTTATGGTGATAATGAAAAATTCAGAATTATTCCAAAATATATTATTAGTGAAAAAATCGATAACTTCCGGTGGTAATTTTTAGTGAAATTTTTATTTTTTTTATTTTTTGAAATCATTTTGTTATTTATTTATTTTTTTTGAATAAAAAATTGATTTTCTGACAATTTTTAGTGAAAAATCAGGCGATAGTTGTGAGTGAAAAAAAGGATCACTTTCAAGGGAAAAAATAAAAAAGTTATATTTTTTTAGTGAAAAATTGAACATTTTTGAGTGATTATTGTTAGTAAAAAAAGAGTTATACCTAATTCCTATTTTTTAAGCGAAAAATTTACTATTTTTTAGTTAAAAGTTGATATTTTTCAAGTGAAACAGTAATAATTATCTGATAATGATTTTTAGAGGGGCGGGGGTGAAAAATAGCAATTTTTCATATTTTCTTAAATTAAAAAATTTTCAATGATTTTTTTTTCTTGTGGAAAATTGATAATTTTTTAGTGATTTTAAGCATACTTGAAAAAACTGACGATCTCTAAATTAAATTTTTAGTGAAAATTTTTTATGAACTTTTCTAAAATAATATTTATTTTTTTCAATTTGGAAAATTTTACAATTTTTTCTTTAGTGTTTAAAAATCAATAACTTCAGTAGAAAATTCCATTAAATTTTCAAGTAAAAATTTCAATTTTTCTAGGGATTTTTTTTTTTTGTGAAACAACTGATAATTTTTAATAATAATTTTTCAGACACAAAAATAAAATGAAAAAATTTCTAGTAACTATTTTTAATGACAATTTCTAACTACTATTTTTAGTGACATTTTTTCAACTTGAAAAATTCTTAAAGATTTTTTTAGTGAAAAATTTATCTTTTTCTAGTGATTATTCACAGTGATAAAGTTAGTCAATTTCTGGAGACATTTCAAGTGAAAAATTGAAATTTTTTAGCGATGAATATTTTTTTCAGCGAAAAGTTTTGTATTTCTGGTAAAAGTTTTCAATAAACTAAGCTAAAAAAAAATTATTTGTTTTTTCCCCAATTTTTTATTTAAATTGAAATTTTCAGCAAAATTGCAATTATTTTTAATTTTTTAAAACATTTTTTTTTTCTTTTTATTATTTTGATCCATTTCCCTTCTATTAATTTTTCTCTTTTTTCTCCCTTTTTGTTTCTTCTAAAAAAAAATTACCACTCACGAATGAAATTCGACACTTACGTCTTTGTTCTTTAAAAATAGATCAGTCATGGCGGCTGTTCCGAAGCCGGTCAACGCTTTAACATTGGAAGAATGCAGGAGTAGTCTGCGACACTGCGAGAACACCGATAAAGCCAATGCTCTCATTTCATCGCAGCGCCGATTCCGATCACCGCTTCGTCCTAATTCTAAAATACTTTCTAAGGAGATAATCTGCGCAAAAGTAAGAACACGATTAATTTACATCATATCTCCATCGCCTTCGTTATCGTCGTCGATTGAAAATCAACTCACCTGAACCGAAATATTACTACGTATTTGTTCGGGTAGCACGGAGAGTACATTACTGTAGCACCGTAGTAACGCTAGGCAAGCTAACCGTTGCGTATCACTATCGTCGCTACCCATCGAGACGGGTTCTACTAAATAAATGACTATGGCCGGAGGATAGACGTCATCGTCGTCGTGAGTCGTCGAATCGTTCAAGAAAGACGAACTATTCGACGTCGGCGTCGATTCGTTTCTGTTACAATCATCTGCGAAAGATGACAATAATTAATTGATGGATTATTCTTGGAAGTGTTTTCTCAACGAGTTGATACTCACCCTGAGGTTCGGATTTAGGCGTCGATGGTGGTTTCTCCGAGTTACTTTGTACGCTGCCGATCGAACTGTCCGGTGTGGTCGATGGTGGCGGAGGCATCGGCGAAGGAGTAGGTCTATTCATGTTGTTACTCGAATTACTCCTCGAAGAGTTATCCGGGCCGTCGAATAGTGACGAGTCTAACGTCACACCGTTCAGTTGCGTTACTAGGTAATGCTTACAGACCTGCGAGAAGAATATCCCAGTGATTAGATAAAATAATCAGGATGCTCCCTCTAATATGGTAAAAATCGATCGATAAGAGAGAGAAGATACTCACATGAGTATACAATCTTAACATAGCAGTCGTATTATTATCCGCTAACATGTTGAACCACTCGTCGACTGGTTCTTTTGGTAATTTCACAGCCGCATTTTTGCTTACGCGCAATATACCATCGATACACCCTTTGGATATAGGGCTATGCCTTCCTAAGCGACATATCTAAAAGAAAGAACAAAAATCAAACCACGTTAAACTCCAATTCCACGCCACACGATACGTGATTGACTGATTCGTCACAATAACTGACCTCATAACAGGAGCTAAGCTCTTTGAAGAAAATCTTGGTTTTTTGCAACACGAAATCGTTATCCGGGGCGACGACAATGTACGCTACGTCCCTGCTGTACGAATAAGGCTCCAGTAATAATTTCTCCCAATAATGCAACGTGTAAGGTGCCACCGAAAGCCAATCTTTGTCATGACCTACTACGACCGGAGGTATGGGTTGCGGTTCACATTGATCATCGGTGCCTGAGTGAAGAAAAACATTAGATTAGAAAAGTCAGCAGTAGAAAATTGAGTTTTCCTCGGACTCGATTCGTTCGTGGGCTTCAGGTGGACGAACTTACCTCGTCCAGCGAGCCTATGGAATTGTCTCCACGTTAGTGGTCCGGTAACGGTATAAGGTGCTTCCCACAGCCTAGTAGAACACTTCTTTTGTACGGCGTCTTGCAACAATGGTTGTAGTATTTTCATGACCCGTATGATATCTTGATTACAGCGAGGACCTTTGGCGCGTAAGAATGGCCATCTGTGGATACAGTGGTATCTATTGTTCACGCCGCCCATGTGCAGCATTAGTGGTTGCTGCCTGCCGCCCATTTCTTCGACCTGCGAATACGAGAGAAGAATGTTACTATTTCAATTTTTATTTTTCAAACTGAAACTTGATTTAAAATCAAGATTCTCACAAATTTTGTTCAAATTTGATTTTTTAATATTTTTTGGAAAGCAATTTTTCCAAATTTATGTTGGTTTAAAACCGAAATTTTCAGCGGGTTTTTTCCCCAAAATCAATTTTCCTAAAATTTTATTAATATACAATTTGAATAGAAGTTTCTAAAATTTTTCGAGAAATTTTCAAAAACGAATCAAATCAAAATCCATTTTTTAAAATTTCGTTTAGGTACCTACGTAAGAGCTCTTTTTGTTGGAAATTTTTTGAAGAACATAGGTATCAAATCTACATCGAAAGACCCTTTAGATCATTTTGTTCGTCGAAATGAAACCATTTTGGAAGAAAATTATCAATTTTTCAACTTCAAGTGAAATTAGAAGCCAAAAATCCAATCTTAGATCCTCATCATCTCCATTTTGAATGCAGAAATCTTTTCAATCGTATGGAAACGAACTCACCTTACACCTGGACACAGTGGCTGCCTCCAGATGCGCGATACGTCCCTGCTCGAGGGCCAGCAAAGCGATCTCGTTGGTATCTCTAAACTCGAGCATATTTATAGCCGGCGTATTGATTCGTTGCTTGTATTGTCGAGCTGCCCGGAACAATGCATTGCACGAACTATGCACGATGACGCACTGCTCGCGTACCAGATCGATAACGCTTAACGCTGCCCCGTTCAGATCATCTTTCTCAAAAGGCTCTTCGAGTATACCGGTGATTTCGGCTTCGTCTTCCAAAAACAGTCCAGCCGCGTGCGACAGGCGTCTATTAACGACGGCGCTGAAGCCGCAACTGCATCGTATGGAATCTTCGTCGACGAAATGATGCGGCGCAGGCGAATACGGCGGATAAGGCGACATGTTGGCGGTTATCGACTGCGGTAAATACGTTCCGGCATCGCTACCTTTGATATTACCGACCACCTTGGCGCTGGCGTTGCACACGCATAACGTACAACTGTCGAAATTATGATCTCGGAATATATTGAGCAGCGTGTCACTGAGGAGGATGTTCACAACTAAGGAATTGGCTTCGGGAGGCCCTCTGGCCGGCGCCGCTGGCACGCTCGCTGGCGTCGGTTCCGATCCAACCGAGTTCTTGTTCAAATACGACGATCCGCCAGAGCTGGCCGGACTATAAGGCGGAGGTGGTTGGCACGGCGTACGTACGCCGCCGGCTCGATATTGCTGCTGTTGCCACATCATCGGACTAGGCGGATACGGACCGGGACTGATGGGCGATAGGCCCATACGCGGATGCATTCCGCCGTGCGGATGCATCGCCGGGTTGTGCGGCGACGGTACCAGAGAGTGATGAGAGTGGTGCGGCGAAGGCGGTATGTGATGGTGGTGCGGCGTATTCGGCAGCATCATCCCACTAGGTGGACGTAACGGCGAAGAGGACGGAAGACCGCTGGTTCCGCTGGTTCCGGGGCCACCGCTCAGACTGCACGGGCCGGACGACGTTGAAGCTACGGCTGTCGAGTTCGCTGATAATGACGAAGGGTTCGACGACGGAATGACGTTCATGGAATTGTTATTGGGTTGTCTGCAAGGGAAGAAATGAAGAAGAATTAGCCACCAGGTATATGAATCGAATGAGACGAGCGACAAGTGGATCCCAGATGTGCTGTTTTTTTGGCACCGTCGAAAATTTACCAAGCCCTATACTACATTGATACTTGATATTCAAAATTAGAGGGGAGGGAGGGGTCTAATCAAAATTTTTGTAATAACCAAAATTATTCCCGGGACTTCAAGCTACAACTTTGGTTTGGATTTTTTTTAACTGGGCCCCTCCTTTCACACCAATTTTACATAACACTCCGAAGATACTAATTAAAAATTGGAAGAGTGGGGGAGGAAGTGGCCAATTGAAAAATTTTGCAAATAAAAGTTGTAGATGAAGATCCTAAAAATGATTTTGGTTACTATAAAAATTTCGATTAGATCCCTCCCTCTCCACCAATTTCACATAACATCAGGTACATAATTTTTCAAAATTGAGGGAAGGGTCCAATTGAAAAAATTTTCAAATAAAAGTTGTAGATTGAGGTCTTGGAAATAATTTTTATTATTATACAATTTTTGATTGGACCGTTCCCTCCGCTCCAATTTTGCATAATATGACTTAGATATTTGAAATTATTAAAAACTGATGAAGGTAGGGGTCCAATTGAAAAAATTTTCAAACAAAAATTGGAGCTTGAAGTCTTAGGAATAATTTTGCTTATAACAAAAATTTCGATTGAACCCCTCCTTCCCCTCAAATTTTCAATATCAAATATCTATGTAGTATTGTACTTGGTAAATTCTCGATGGTGCCAAAAAACACTACAGTGGGGATCCACTCGTCCGAATGAGCTAATCGATTTTTCGAAACTTACTTAGATTTATCTTGATGTTGACTATAATAATACGACGGCTTATAGACGACGTTTATCGGTAAGGTAACAGGCGGTAAACTCTGACTAGGTAAGTTAGTCAGCGGCGCGTATTTCGACGATCCCACCATTTTCGCGCAAGCAGGCGGTACAAAAACGTAACTCCAATCCTTAAAAACGAAAAAATCACCACACTGAATACACCAGATAATTTAGAAAATTCATAAATAATCATCTAGAAACGTACTTCAATGCTTTCATCGTGAGGACTACCCATACTAGGGCAGATCTCCTGCTTAAATCGAGAATTACTCAAAGGTACAATATAGTCAGACGGATCGCTGCCGGGCGTATCTGAGAGATGACCACCACAAGGAGACGCGCTCGTGTTATTTTCGAGCGACGGTGGCGTTGGATACATTTTTATAAACTCTGCCGGTCCGAGGATACCATTATTATTGCCGCCGCTGCCTTTGGGAGGTCTGACCAGCAGCGTTGTCGTGCTACTGTAACAATCGTCCGAACCGTCCTGCTTATTTGATCCTGGAGGTGTTTGAACCTGCACCTATAAAGGCCGAAATTAAAATGACCACTCTGGCTACGAAATGGTGGGAAAGAGAAAACCAGTGCTTACGGCTGTTTCTTCACTCGACGTGTCTTCGTTGTCGAATATTTGATCGAGATCTTTGTACGAGGCGGTGAGACCTTCGTTAGTGTATAGATTCGTGTTACACTTGGATCCATTGATTGTAACTTGTTCGAATACTTTTTTATCTTCCTCCTGCGAACAAATCATCGTAATTTTTGTTTTAAATACGAATCCATTGTATCTACAGGAATTTCTTCCCCCAAAAATCACAATTTTTTTCATTACCACACACTGAATTTTCAGACTCACCCCAAAAAAATGACAGAAAATTAAGGACCTCCTCAAAAAACTTAGGATCCAAATTTACTACAGAAAATTTTCAAATAGCAAGAAAAATCTCAATGTAACCAATACGAAGAAATAATTAGTTACCTATTTTGTTTATTATAGACGAAATCGATTTTTCGATTTTTTCACTACTTTTATTCCAAAAATCACTACTTTTTCACTACTTCTACCAAGACACCCTCGAATCTGATTATGTGAAGCTTGTGTTTGAAATGTTAAATTTGTTCAGAAACGATATTTTTTTTAGTTTCCTCATAAAAAAGAACATTTTTTTTTTTTTTTTCAAATTTAGTCCACTTTTTCAATCTTACTAAAACCTAATTTTTTCAATTTTTGAAAAATTGAACAAAATGTTTTTTTTTTCGAATTTTATTCAAACTCGGACCACTGAAATATCTATTGAAATCAAATTTTTAAAATTTTGTAGAAAATAAGAAAATTAAATTTTTTACAATTTTTGTTGAACTTCAATTTCTTCAAAAATTAAATCATTTTAAGCTATGTTAAAAACTGTTTCTTTCCATGAAAAGCGAATCGTTTTAAATTTTACCTACTTTGTAACATTTTTTTCTATCAATTTTCAATTGAACTAAATTTCCTCAAACGTATCGTTTTTTTTAATTTTATTAAAAAACGGGGTCTTAAAAATTTCTTTCAAGATTAAAAAAAGAAATCAAGCCTTATTCTCTGGTCTGCTCAAGGAAAATTCCCAATTTTTTAGCTACAGTCGCTGACTTTCGTCACGAACTTGTACTTACTTTACTTAAAGGCGATGACGCAGATCTTTTGAAACCATCTATACCCAACGTGACCCCATCGTCGAAACCGAACGGATCTGTTGTTTTAAAACGTATTGCACTGGATGCCATATCACTACTACTGCTGGCAATCGCCGTATCCGCGACGTTCGCATCGTTGGGCTCTTGCTTGATGAATACTTGGTCCGGAGGAGAATTTAGAGTACGAGCAGGATAGGTGGACGAGCTGCTGCTACTGCTACCGTAGCCGAATTGCGACATCGGTTTCCTATTCTGATTCCTATCACCTGGTTCGGTTTTCGGCTCGGCTATTTTGAACTTTTTCACAGGATGATTTAACCTGTAAAAAAATTACAATCGTTGTAAAGATGGTCTCGATTCGACTAGATAAATACTACATACGAATTTGTATTCTAAAAATTATGAAAATCTGTCACGATTTGGTAGCTTTATCGTACTGCTCTAAATAAAGCACTCGAATACGCATCAATCTTTTCCCACACGTGTTACTTTAGCGAGCAAAAGATTGACGTAACGTATACGCTAATTCGTTCGTCACCATTGAGTCTCGCATGTACGGAAAAGGTAAAGTAATAATGCCACGTACCAAGCGTCGAATAACGAATAATCGTACAACAGTGTGGACGGCGTTTCGTCGTCCAAGAGAGCATTTTCATATTCTTTAGACGCCAGTTGCGGACGTTTCAGCGAAATTAAAGGTGTTTCTGGACGCGGAGTTGATTGCGACGGTAACGTATTCACTAACTGTAGTACACTGCCGGGCCGGCTAATATCCGGCTTAACGCTGCCTTGGTTTTCTATACTGGGTGCCGAAGGATAAGGCGAGTAAATCTGCGAACCCGGACAAAAAAACAACCAATTAATAGATCCATATCGAGTAGACATTGTTTCGAAGCATAAATTGGCATATTTGTAATAGAAAAACCTTGACCAATCGATCATGTAGAATTGCATTCTAAAATGATCCGAATTATCGAGCAGCGTTGAGCGCACTTAAGGCACATCCAACTCACCTGATTAGACGTAGACGAGACCGACTTGGGCCCCTGAAATTCAGACGGCGTGCGGGGTATTTTATCTTCGGAATGCGGAGTGGGTGGCGGTTGCGAGGATGGATGCTGCGGACTAAGGGTAGGCATCGTCGGATCGGACATGGTCGGCACCGACGACGGCTGAGAGGAATTCGGATTTGGTAGTGGTGAAGGTGTGATCGAGGGCGGTGTGTTCATAGGTAACGAATTACAAGTATCATTAAGATTGCCTACCCCGCTGCTGCTACCGGCCGCGCTTCCGGCTGAGTTTTGAGATTGCGAGGACGCGAAACTGTTCGATTGTTGATATGAAAACGGGCCAGAATTTTGGTGCTGTTTCGAGTTGAACGAGTGTCTGCAAAAGAATCAAAAAAATACGTTAAACCAATATTCTTTCCATAGTCCAATGAAATGAGAAAGGAAATAAATTCTTATTTTTGCTGGCGTAAAATTTTTTCATTTTAAATATTCCTTTCGAGTCCTGATTAACCACCAAGGGGTAGTCCCTCAAATGTGAGTCCAAAATGTCAATTTTATTGTTTTTCGCTTCTAACTCTTCAAATAAGCGTTTTAACAGAAAAATGGTCATGACTAAAATAGGAGCAGATGAAAATTGCAACAAAAAAAGGTTTTATTAATTTTTTTCAAAAAGTGAACGGGTGGCGCAAAAATACGCATAGAAGACACAGGGTGGAAAAAATGAAGTTTATCCCCCATTTTCGCGTATGACACAATTTCGGAAGTGGTTTAATATGAATGCAAATAAGAACATACCATAGACTCAAAAAAAACTCCATCCCTTTCCTCCCTCCTCCCAAAAAAATAAAATGTGGACAAGTGCGAGTCTTCTTTTAAAAATTGTCAATAGTTTTTCAACCATGCCCTAAATAAAAAAACGTAAGCATTCGCCCCCCCCCCCCCCCCCCCGGTAAACGGGTGGAGCGAAAACGGTCATTATTATACAGGGTGTCTTGGTTTAGAGCAAACAGACTCTGGATTTTAAATCCAATTCTTAAAAGAATTTGGATTTTGGATTTTAAATCTTGGAATAGAAAAGATTTTGGATTTTTTAAAAGTTTTCAAAAGGAATTAATCCGTTTTTTTTTTTTGGTTTGGTTTGGTTGTTGCACTGGTTGTTGCAAGTGCAAACTTGCTACATAAGATTTTTTTTAAAATTAAGCTTCAAAAAATTTGATTTTGTACCGTTTCAAGAAAACTCAGATATTTAATCATCAAACACATTAGGTAACACACATTTCTTTTACTAAAAAAAAAAAAAAAAAAAAAATTCTCCAATAGAAATTGAAAGAAATTACTCATTTTTTTACTTCGTAAAAATTGAAAATTTTACCATACCTTACTAACTCAAAAAAATTATAAAGACATTTTTTATTGTAAAAAAATCGGATTTTTTTTGGCAAAAGAATCCAGTTTTTTTTTTCTCCAAAAATTAAGTGAGAAAAATTATTATTGCAAAAAAAATATAGAAATTATTAGATTTTCTTCCTCAAAAATTTCAAACTTGAAAAAAATACCAAAAATTGCTATTTAAAAAAAAAATTGAGAGACAGATAAGAAGTTTTTTCTTGACAAAAAAAAATCACTGATGCTTAATAGAGATCTTTTTTTTTTTAAATTAATAATTTTTCAACTTGGACAATCGATTTTTCTATTCAGAGGAAATTCAGAAATTTTTTAAATAAAAAATTAAAAGATTTTTTCAAACTGAGATCAAACCAAAATTTTAGGTTTTTTTTTCAAAAGGTTGATTTTTTAGAAAATTTGAAAGTTTTTTTTTCTCAAAAAAATTTCTTTCAAAAATTTGAAAAAATTGAGAATTTTTTTTTTTCAAAATAAAAAAAAGCATTATGTTGACTAAAAAAAAAAATGAATTATGAGTGTTGGCCCAAGAAAAATTGGAATTCTCCCTGCAGAAGAATTCGTGTTTTTTTCGATAAGAAATTGAAAGATTTTTATATTCAAATTTCAAAAAGAAAGGACAAAAAACTGAAAAAATTAAGAGATGAGTGAGGGATTATCTACTCAAAAATTAAGATGGGCCAGATGTCAGAGTAAAATAAAAAAAATTAGATTTTGGATTTTAAAATCCAATTACGGAAAGATTTTAAATTTTGGATCTCAAATGCAGGCGTGAAAAGAATTTTTGATCTTGGGATTTTAAATACAAATATCACAATAATTTTAGATTTTGATTTTAAATCCCTTTTTTCCTGAATTTTACCGAAGCCTGCAACCCAATAAGCTTAGATCTTTTTTTTATTATTATTTTATTTTTGGAGTGCTTGACGATTTTTAAAAAAGGGGTTCGCACATGTCCACATAAAATAATGAGGGTCATTTTGGGTTCACATTTTGGGAGCTTCTCGAGAGATGAGATTCGAGAATCTTTTTGTTTTGGTCAATCAGGACTCCGAAAGGAACATTTTAAAATCAACAAATTTCATGTAACCCAAAATGCAACTTGTTCCATTTTCTGGTCCAATTTTGCAGGGCTACCAGGACCACATTTTGAAATGGAAATTCAGCGCAGAAGGTGCCTTACTTGAAACAATAACAAGTAGATTTTCTAGTCGGATCGTTGAAATTCCACTGGCCCGAGGATGACGTCGACGCCGAAGGTACACATTCGGAATACGAGGAGGAATTTTCGCTAGATGGACCTGCGATCGCGACCGGTGGCTGCTGTTGCTGAGGTTGCTGCTGTTGCAGCGGAGTATGACACGGCGATATCGGCGGCGTTTCCGGTAAAGAGACTATACTATCTTGCCAAGCACGCTCCGGTAAGACTGTGGCCGGCGAAGAAGGATGCGCCATCGAATCCGGATGATGCTGATGTAGCGGAACAACTGTAACGGGCACCCCTGCGTCGTATTACACATTTGATACGTAGAATTAAACACGTCTCCATAGTGGTGCACGTGAGATGAAAACCAGAGTGAGACCAAAGCTCACGCCGGACTTACCCGAAACCGGTTGGTTGGAATTTTTGACACTGGGTCCAGGATTACCGTAAAAGTTCGCCGTCGAGTCGTCCATGTCCGTAACCAGTACGTAACACGATGGATACTTCACTTTGACGCCGGCTAAAAAATTAAAAAAATCGAATTAGTTATTCTCTTAAAATTTCCTCCATTGTGACAAATTCATCGAGGGAAATTTGGTACTCACATAAAACCACCTCGACAACCGGCTCAATGGCATGACCGTTGTTAATATTGATAGGATAAAATTGCTTCCATTCTTCCATCAATCTCTTCGTTTGCGCATCCTCCGCCTTGAACGTTTGTCCCGTCAACGTTCCCACCAAACCGAAAGGTGCCAAAATCACTGCAACAATTTGCCAAAATTAATACCACTTTCGTAGATTCGATTAATATTGTCAAAATAAAAAATACCTTGAACGGGCTGAGTTGATTGGGCGCACGATTGCATTTGTTCTAGATGCTCTTTGACCAGCGTACGGACGGGAGGATGTTGACGTACGTCGATACTCGTACATACCGTACTTTCGCCGTGAACGAAAAATGAAAATGATATGGACAAATGAGTGCTGCTGTAAATGTAAACAAACGCCACAACAATTTTCGATTAGCATATTCCGATGCATCGATACGATGAATACTGAATAGCGAATAATTTTCATTTTCATTTCACCTGTTTTCGATCAATTTTTTCGAACCATCGTAAGGTTGAACGAACCATCTTCCTAGTCTTACGAAATCGTGAGATAGTAAACACCTGAAATTCAAACGAAAATTAGATCGAACATCTCTACGTATTTATCAAATTTTTGAAATTATTTTTCTTCAAATATTTTTATTTTTTTACCTTTCTATTAGATTATGTAAAGCTTTAAAAAGTAGAGATCTGCATTCGTAACTGAGGCCACTTTCCCATGAACCTTGTTCGACGCTATCTGTAATACGATAAAAAAAATAATTAGTAGATTGAAAAATTACATATATCAAATAAAATGTTATAATATAAACACACGTGCTGATTTACTGACACTGTTTTTGCCAAAAGAAGAAGCGCATGAGGAGGGGTAACAGGGGGAGGGGGGTTCTTCGACGGAACAGTCATAATACGATTATTTTTCAGTTCCATCAATTTTTTTTTGAACATGTGACATAAAGTGTATTGAAATAACTGTCTCCAAAAATTATTCATCAGAAAATATTATTTTGACAATTTTTTGAAGAAAAAAAAAAGTTTATTAAAAAAGAAAGCCAAAAAAATTGTATCAAGAAAAAATCTGACGAAAAAAGTACGTTCAAGTAAAATTCAATCCAAAAAAAATATTTGGACACTTCTTGAAAGAATTTCTCCGAAAAAATACTATAACAAGAAAAAAATTATACCCAAAGTTCTGATGGTAAAAAATTTCTATGCCTACCCACCAAAAAAATTATTTAAAAAAAATTTTCTATAGAAAAATCATCAAGAAAAAAGAAAAAATGATGACCGAGAAAGCCCATAAACAAAAAAAAACTCATTAAAAAAATTATTTAAAAAAATTGCTCAAATATTTACAAAAAAAATACCATTACCATCATGAAAAATTCTCTTGGAAAAAAAGAACAGAACTCCACTCTACAAAATAAAAATCGCTGCGAAAAATTGTCCTCAATTCTCTTGGGGTCAAACCTACCCCAAAAGGTCGACCATGATGAGAAAAAAGTTTGACAAAAATTTTAGACCCCAGCGCAAGTATTTTGGGGGTGGGGGCTTGAAACGTGATTTTTAGTCATTATTTTTTGGATTTTCGCCCATTTAAAAGTCTCATTTTTTTCATTTCAGAAAAATGTCATGTCGATTTTTATTTAAAAAATTCCAATTTTAATTTTTCATTGAAAAAATCGTCATTTTTTTCAATATGAAAAAAACTTTCAATTTTTTCATCCAAAAAGTTTTTTTTTGTCCAAAAAAAACGGTCTTTCAGTTCAAAAATATTGGCCATTTCAAAAAAATTATCATTTTTCATTTTAAAATGTTGGCATCTTATTCATTCCAAAAAAGCCATTTTTTTCATTCCAGAAAATATCTTCTTTTTTTTCATTTCAGAAAAATTGACACTTTTTACCTGCTTAAAAAAATGATAATTTTTTTTCATTACAAGAAAAGTTGTTTTTCCATTACAAAAAATTGTATTTTTTTCTCAAAAAAAGTTCATTAGAAAAAATTCTTTGAATCATTTTTTTTCTAGAGCAAAATTCTTTTAAGAAAAAAACAAAAAAATTGTCTCAAAACAGTCTTTGAATTTTTTTTTAAATGCCTCAAAAAAATTCTTGATGGATATTTCCTTAGTATAGGTAAAAATTTCTTTTGAAAAAGTCGTCTTGAAATTTTTATGAAGAAAATACCAACCCAAAAAATTAAACTATTTTTCATTAAAAAAAAATCATCAAGAAAAGTTTAATTGAAAAAATTGTTGTAATTTTTTACACTTTTCATATTTTAAAAAATTGTTTTGAAAAAACAGTTTTAATTTTTTTCTTTCAAAATTCTGAATTTTTTTTAAAAGTTCAAAAAATGAGACCTATCAAAACATATTTTTAAAGAAAATTGTACAAAAAACAGATCAACTTTCTTGAAAAAAACTTATCTTGGCAATTTCAAAAAAAAATCAATTTTTTTGAAAACTAGTTGATAAAAATCAAAAAAATAATCTTATAAGAAAAAGTTGAAATAAAAATATCTATTTGAAAAAATTGATCGGAGAGAAAAAAAATCATCAGGTGGTAAATTTTTCAATTTTTTTTTTAAACTTGGCGCAAAAAAACTCTCTAGGCATTTCCTTTGAAAAAGGAAAATATATTTTTGAAAAAATTCGTACCAAGAAGAGTCTTGCAAAGCCTTATTTCAGCAAAAGTGACACGACTTTTTTTTTTTTTTTTTCAAAAACTCTTTTGTCGAAATTACAATTCATATTTTTTTAAATTGAAAAACCATAATCGATCTTTCTCGAAATCGATTATTTCATAAAAATAGAAATGAATCGAATAAGCCATGGTTTAAAATTCGATAATCGAATTTTCTTGAATTCTCATTTTCAAAATACCACCTCCCGATTATCGATTTTTCATTAAAAATATAATCGTTCGAAATTTTTTCAAACCAGATAATCGATTCTTTCTCAGAATCGATTTGTATGGAAAATAATTAAAAATATAATCAAATATTGTTCAAAAATCAATAATAAAATTTCTTCGAATTCCACCGTTGAAATTTTACGACCAAATTTTCTCACAAACGCGAAATCAATATTCTAGAAAAATCTCCGATAATCTCCTCACTATCACCAAACTAAAACTTCCGCCAACTACGACAATTTCCGTTAACTGATCGATTACTTTTCGACCCCCACTTCTCACACCGCAATATTCCTCAACTCTTATTTTTTATTTCATTTGATTTTTGTAGAAAATTTCACTACGATGAATATCTCACTTACGACGAACGTCGCGGTGAAATCGACTTGTAAAAAAGAGAGAAAAGAGACGCAGGCACACGAAAAACGTCGGTGAAACTGGCCTTCGCGCCGTTATTGAGCTAGCCATTGCTCCAGTGACTCGATAGGTCGGAGGGGAACGAGGAAACCGCACGAAGGAAACAGTTATCAAGTGAGTATGGTTTTCTCATGCCACTGCCAGTATTTTACTCTGAGGTAGAGCAAATTCGCATTTCGCTTCGATATGTCATTTCATGTACGTACTAGAATGAGTATTACGTATTCGTGCATTTATGCAGGGCATCGGCATGGTGGTAGTTCATCGTCATTTGTATATACACGTATCTACGTATTTTCGTATGTAAATGGAGTAATCTTTTATTCTCTTTAGATTCTCTGGCGTCTGGACGCGATGCCAGCCACACCGGTATCAGAATCCGTGTACGAACACCGCACCGTGGCTATGATAATATTGCAATGGAATTCGCATTTACAGTACAAAGAACCAGCTCTCAATTATTTCTTCTTTACCGTTCACAAGACGATGGATTGTACACGGTACATCGGTTTGTATTTATGTTTATGCACGATTCAATGCAATGCAACCAGCGACGCTACGCGACGCCGATCAGCAGCTCGATGTCCTCGCCATATTAGCCGTCGTAGTCCATATACGTCAACATTCCATTATGGCCGCGACCACCACCGCCATCATCGTAGTCGCAGGTGTCGCAACTTTTCTCGCAATAGACGACGAAGAAAATGAAAAATTATCATTATAATTTCAATTTACTACTTGGGCTATGTCGGCGTATTTCCACTGCACTCCGGATCCAAAGAATACTCGGAGCGGAGATACGTAACAATGGTGGCCGTTCGCCATTCGCAGGAGGTTCGAGCAGAGCCAGAACAGAAGTCTAGGTACAGAGAAACCGATACGATATTAATTGATTATTTTGTCGTCGACTCGGCGAATACGCCGCCGTAGACACGTATACTACAGATGTCAGTTCCGTACGTACGTCTACGTACATACGTAAGTACACGAGTACGTGTCTATGTAATGGTGCGTAACCGTATATGAAATATATGTATACGTAAGTACGGAGGCTCCTTCGAGGTGACGTGTTCCATTCGGAGGTTTTTCTCAGTCGTTTTCAGTGTGTCAGCACTTCGACAATGGTGTGTCACCGCCTCACCGGTTGAGACAGTCATCGACCACAAAGCTGGCATAGTTGGTATGGTCTGGGAAAATATCTACTACAGCGAACGAGCTTTCTGTTTCTATTGCATATCGATCTATATATTGACTCTAATTGAAAATTGGTCGATATTCGAGGTAACGAAATGACCAAGTAGATAAAGAAAATGGCAAATCAGTATTAGCAAATAAATGACAAATAATGACTGTTATTGGCCAAAAAGGTGCAATTTGAGAAAAATTTTGTATTTAGTGAAATTACCTTTTTTTGGAAATTAACTTTTTTTCTTCGAGTAGGTAAATTTTTTTCCGAGTAAGTAAATATTTTGTACCTAATAATTTTTAAGCCAATATTTTAGTACCTCTTTTTTTGCAGGGTTATTTCTGGATAATCTTTACAATATAATAATTTTTTGACAATTTTTTTCTTCAATTTTTTGTTTTTATAGAGAATTTTCTTCTCAAAAAATTTTGCATCTGAAAAAATATTTTTTAAAAAAATTACAAAGTTTTTTTCAACAAATTTTTTGTTTAGTGGATTTCTTTAGGATAAATTTTTTTTAGAACTAGTTCAATTTTTCATCAAACTGTTTTTTACAAGCACTTTACTGGCTAACAAAATCTCAATGCCAAAAGGCAAGGTTAGGGAAAGACGTTCAAGAGGACCTTTTAAAAATAACAAATATTCAACATTTAAAAAAAATTTTAAATAAAAAAAAATGTAAAAATTAATTACCTAAACTTTAAAAATGGATCCAATTTAAAATTACCAAAGTTGAGAATTTATTCAAATATCAAAGATTTACTATTTACACTTGAATTTTGAATTCTAATTAAATGTTGAAAATACCCTATTTTTAATTTTTACCAAATATTTTAAAAATCAAAAAAAAAAAACTTCTATAAATCGATTTTTTGTATTTTTTAAAGATTCGTCAAAATTTAAAAACTACCAAATTTTAAAAATTTACAATCTTAAATATTTATTGAAGATTTCCAATTTTTGAATTCTAGTCGAATTTTGAAAATCCACCACATTTCAAATTTTTAGCAGATTAAAAAAATTAAATCCTGAAAAAGATCAAATTTTGAAAAAATCACCACATTTATCAACTTTTAAAAAACGTCAAAATTTTTAGAACCTTGACTATTCATCAAAACTTCAAAAATGAGTCTTATTTTTTAAATTTATCAAAGCTAGAAAATTAGGTACACAATTTTGAAAATTTTGGAAATTTCAAAGATCAACACTAAATTTTAAAAATTAAATTTTGATTTTCTAATCATTTTAAAGCTCACGGTGCCCACATGAACTTTTTCACCAAACATTTTTAGAAAACCACTCCCTCAAAAATGTCTCAAAGTTGATAAGCCCTTCCCAGGCTGTCTCACAAAATCTCGAAATAAAAAAAAAAGGAGTTTTGCAGGATCCTTCTTTTTAGCAGCGTTTTTTCATAATGAAAAATGCACCTCCTCTAAATTTTATTAAAAATATGCTGTTGTGAAAATCTTGAAAAAAATTATGGAATTTCACTAAAAAAAAGTTGCAAAATCAACGTTTAAAGAAATTCCTTGGTTTTTTGCAATTGAAGAACCCTAAGAAAAAAAATTTTAAAAATATAGAGAATGATGATGAAATTCAAAGAATTTCATTCAAAATAAAAATTTTCCACCATTTTTAACCGAATTTTACCAAACAGCAGAACTCTGGCAAGAAAAGCAAGAAAAGCAGTAGTGTGTAACGAACTTCCCCCCCAACTCCCTCCCTCCTTCCTTCCCTCTAAAAAAATCAGATCTAAAATAAATTTGATTACAGAAAAAATTTTAAATAGCAGAAAAAAAACATTATTTTAAATTTTGTTCAACAATGGACGAAACTTTGTGATTTTTCGACATCGATTTTTTGATTTTTTTTCACATAGTACTTCAATTGAAATGATGACAAAATTCACTACTTTCACTACCTGTAGACGCTTTGAAAAACTCATCTTTAAAACTTTTTTGAAAATTTTCCAAAATTGACCACCCATTCCAATTTTTATAAAAAATTTCAAAGGACCAAATTTTGAATTTTCATCAATTTCAAAAATATAAAAAATCTTAAAAATTAATCCAAATTCAAAAATTTACCAAGTTAAAAAAAATCAAAATTATAAAAACCATAAACATTTATTAATTTTTGAAAAATGGATCAAATTTTTAAAAAATACCAATTTTTGAAGATTGAATTGAATTAAAAGTTACCTATCCAATTTTCGAATTTTTATCGAATTTTAAAAATCTATCAGACTTACAAATCGTCTTTTTAACACAATTTTGAATTTATCAAAATTGAAAAAGCTGATCATGATTTGAGTCAACAAAATTTAAAAATATTCGACAAACTTTTTCTACATTTTTTTACAAAAATTTTTTTAATGTTTATTTTTTTATCAAAAAAAAAAATCTAAATCATCAATTTTTTGATTTTTTTTTTCAAAAATCACTCACTGGAATTTTTCCATTATTTTTTTTCTATTTTTTCTCATACTTAAGATACTAACGTTCAATAAAAAAGACAAAATAGCGACTTTCGGTGAATTTTATTTTTTTCAAAGCCAAAGATTCGCGAGAAAAATGACAATCATGCCAAGCAGAGAAAAATGGGCAAAAAATGACAATCTTGAAAATAATAAATATTTTAGAGCACTATCGTATATTATATGGGAAAAATTAAAAACCCTCCGAAAAAGTATTCGATTTACGACACAAAGTATGTAATGCATGTATTTGGAAGACGAATTTCCATCAATTATTCATCGACATCGAATGCTCTCAAAACCCAGTATCCACCCAAAGGAGAAAATCAAAAATCAATTACAAGAAACCAAATTGTGAAAATCTTCAGCCAACATTTAACTTCGTCAATTTTCAGGTTCCATTTCTTCTCAAAAGACCTGGCTCTCGAATAAAAAATCAAAGTCCTTCGAAAGTTCCTCGCTTGCTGGAAGTTTTTTCAACGAACCTCCTTTTCACACCGACGCGACGCCGACGTATCTCCACGCAACTGGCACCTCCTTTTTACGTACTCCCCCCCCCACTCGTCACCATTGCTAAACTGGAACCGCCGGCTAATCGGCAGAATGACCTAGTTTTCCCACCCGCCAATGAAATACACGCTACAATATCGCACGCTTTTCAGCCGGCTTTTCCGAACACCGAATCGTGGCCGCAACTTTCGTATGTGTGTACATCCGAAAGAGCTCACTTGCGTATCACGTACTCGCTGCAAGTACGAAGTTATCAAGTACCTACACATACTTAGTCTTCGACTCTTCGTACGTATAATATACCGTTATGCTATTACACATATTATATTTACGTATATATTCATACACACGAAGCTACAATAACGCTCTTTGTGTCTGTACATGTACTCACGAGCGGAACCACCTTCTTTGATATACTTACGTCTTACGTATACGTAGTACGTGAATAAAAAAAAATCCAAATCAACCTCCCTCGCTCTCCCTCACTCTGCCGGCCCGATTCTTTCCAATAAATGACCGTCGACCGTCATCGTCGCCGTCGACAACGCCTAATCGGAAGAAGAAATATTATTGTAATAATTTCCACAAAACAACGACGCTACTTTACTCGTCCTCTTTTCAATTTCAATTCCTCTCTTCTTATGCTGTGCTACATACAATAACGCAATGCCATCGCAATCGCATTTTTTCAATACACTCTCCTCAAGTTCGATTAACAATCGGCTCGCACGCGTAAAAAGCAGACGTACGCCAGAGTACGTTTGGCAACGCAGCGTCGATTCGTCCGTCGTCGTCGTCGCCGCCAATTCCTGCGTCCAACTCTAAACCCGTTATCATAATAACGCGTCGTTCAGTTGATAGACTTTTTACTTTACTTACATTATAATACAACATTGGATCAACGCTTATGCGTATTATCGAGCATACAATGTGGTATATTTTATAATACTACGTGTGTACAACATTAGCAGGAGGATAGCAGGGGCAAAGGGGTAATCAGACCGGAAGTACCAACTCCTACATAGATACGTTGAAGCTGGGATATTTTCAAGGAGTAGAAGACAACGAGAAACTTGGAAAATTGCATATTTTTTTTTCTCCTTCTAGCCTTCTGATAAGGGGAAAAACGTCGTCAATAATGTTCGAAACCAAATATCAAATTTTCTGGCATTGATTTTTGGCAAATTTTCAAACTTTCGCACGTATCAGCGTATTGTGAAGGGTCAAGATTTTTGCTTCATTTTTTTAATGTGGTGGGAAATGCAGTGGAAATAGTATTGTCAATCACTCTTCAAAGAAAAATATTTTATGGTGACACTTTGACATAATGTACTTGACAACATATTTAAAAAAAGGTAAGTAAAAACAAATTTCGATAAAGAAAAAAATTTTAAAAAATTCAAAAACAAGATGAAACAAAACAACAAAAATATTTTCTAAAAAATTATCAAAAACCAAACAAAACGAAATAACGAAAAAACAAAATCAAAAAAAGAGGGAAAATGGTAAAAAAAAATACGACTCAGAATAACGATAAAACAAAAAAAAAAGTCAAAAACTACCTACATCAACAAAAACAAAAAAAACATCAAAGTGAAATGAAACGAAATAACGAAAGAACAAAATGTTAAATCGCAAGAATCGAGAAAAAAATAAAATTCAAAAACAAAATAATGAAAAAATTGAAAAAAGTAAAAAGTGACTGGAAATGGACTAATGAAAAGTAAAAAATCAAAGACAAAACAAAATAGGCAACAAAAAAAAATGTTTAAAAAACGATATTACGAAAAAAAAAAATGTTGAAAACAAAACGAAAAAAATCGCTAAATCGAAACAAAATTTTAAAAACAAAACAAAACAAAATCAACAACATAATTAGAAAAAAAAATGACCAGATGTAAAACAGAAATTTTTTTGAAAAATCGAAATAAATATGAAAAAAAAAGGTCAAAAACAAAATGAAAAAAAATATGTGAAAAAATCATCAAAATCGAAAAAAAAATAGGAACGAAACGAAGCGAAACAGAATAGAGAAAAAAAGTACTCAAAAATTGAAACGAAATAACGAAACAAACTTTTAAGGAGGGGGGGGGGCATATTTTATTTTTATTTATTTTGTTGAATACATAGAGTTGACAAGCGGAATTTTCTAAGACCTTTGCATGACGTCATTTTGATTTTTCATCTATGAAATTTTGAAGAAAAATTGGAAACTAATTTCATCTTGCTTTTTTTTAAGAAAAAAATTAATTTTCAATTTTTGAAAAATAAAATGCATGGAGTTTTCAAAAAAAGAAAATTATATTCATTTTGCATTTTGATGATGTCATTTTGTAGAAATTATTGATAAATTTTTTTGGAAAATGAAAAATTTTTAGTGTCAAAATTTGAAGAAAAACGCGACTTTTGCTTAATGTCCCGTTTCCAGGGAAACTATGCAACCCACCAAACTTTTTCTTAAATGTTTTTTATTCAGTAGAGTCTGGTCTGTAATCTGACGAGAGGGTTTTGGAAAATTCCTACTTTCCCTCCGATTTTATCAAACTTTCTCATAATTTTCAATTCGAAAGAAATTATGAGTTTGATAAAATCTGGGAATTTTCCAAAACCCTCTCGTCAGATTACAGACCAGACTCTACTGAATAAAAAACATTTCAAGAAAAAGTTTGGTGGGTTGCATAGTTTCCCTAGAAACGGGGCATTAAGCAAAAGTCGTGTTTTTCTTCAAATTTTGACACTAAAAAATTTTCATTTTCGAAAAAATTTATCAATAATTTCTACAAAATGACATCATCAAAATGCAAAATGAATATAATTTTCTTTTTTTGAAAACTCCATGCATTTTATTTTTCAAAAATCAAAAATTAATTTTTTTCTTTAAAAAAAGCAAGATGAAATTAGTTTCCAATTTTTCTTCAAAATTTTATAGATGAAAAATCAAAATGACGTCATGCAAAGGTCTTAGAAAATTCCGCTTGTCAACTCTATGCATTCAACAAAAAAAAAAAAATATGCCCCCCTCCCTTAAAAACAAAACGAACTCAACGACATCATTATTATTGGAGAGGAAGGAGAGGGTCACCAGAAATATAACTTTTTTTTTCTTTTTTTTTTGAAAATCGAAATAAAAAAATTATAAAAAAGTCAAAAAAAATTTAAATGGAAAACTCATCAAAATTGAAAAAAATAACGAAAAAAAAAATTGTCAAAAACGAAACAACGCCGAAATCTACACAAATTAAAGAAAAAAAATTAAAAACAAAACGAACTCAACATTATTATTATAAGGAGGGGGGGGGGGGGGGGGGGTGCATCAGAAATAAATCAGTTTTTTTTTTGAAAAATCGAAATAAAAAAATAAAAAATGAGGGAAAAAGTCAAAAACAAAATTTTTAAAAACGGAAAAATCATCAAAATTAAAAAGAAATAACGAAAAATCGCCAAAATCTACACAAATTAAGAAAAAAAATTAAAAACGAAATGAAACACAATAGAGAAAAAAATTGAAACGAAATAACGAAACAAACTTTTGAAAACAAAACGAACTCAACGACATCAATTTGGGGGGGGGGGATACCAGAAATGAAGCCGATTTTTTTTTTGAAAAATCGAAGAAAAAAAAGGTCAAAAAATGAAATAATCGTCAGAATCAAAAAGAAATAACGAAAAAAAAAATCATCAAGATTGAAAAAGAAATAGAAAAAAATATTCAAAAATTGAAACGAAATTACGAAAAAAAAAATTTAAAAAGAGAACGAAACAAAATAGCGAAGAAGAAAAAAATCAGAACGGAATAAAACAATAAGAAAAGTGAGAAAAAACATCAAAATCGAATTCAAAATGAATTAACGAAAAATATTTAAAACGAAACAAAACCAAAGCAATCTCAAGAGAGAAAATAATCAGAAATAAAACGAAATAAGTTGCCAAAAATCGAAACGAAATAACGAAAAAATTGTCAAAAACAAAACGAAGTAAAAGCCAAAATCAAAACGAAATGAGAACAAAAATTTAAATTATTGAAAAAAATTAAAAAAGATCAAATTCAAATGAAAAAAAAAAATCAGAAACAAAATGGAATAAAATAATGAAAAAACGAAACCAAACGAAATGACTAATCTAAAATTTGAAAGAAACTAATAATAAAACAAATTTTGGAAATGAAAAAACGAAATAATTTGTTTTGCTTCTTTTCATTTTATACGGTCTTCTAAAGAGTTGCGTACGAAAATCCAGCATTAATGAGCGACACTTTGCAATTCTGCATAATTACACGAGGACATTTTCACAGCCTTGTTAGCTCTCTTGAGTATGAGAAATTGAGAATAACAAAAAAAATCATTTCATTGGTTCGATTTTAGATGGCGAATTGGACTTTTTACCCAGAAAATTGCAGATCAGGTATATTAGATGAGTATGTTTTAAAACCCCTGGGCATAAATTTCCAATATTTATTTTAGAACCTACGGAGAAATTTTTTCTAATTAAAAAATTTTCTAACCTTGTGGAATACTTGGTGTGATTTAATTCGAAAATTAAAAAACAGATGCTCGTTATCAGGTACGACTAGAAGTTGGATGCAGCAATCCCAAAGCAACGACGGTATGCAACTATACATTGTACACGATACAATATAATTCTCGATAATTTCTCATTTATCCAACGAATATACGAGCCGGAGTCGATATTTTGTCACTGGTTTCGTGAATTGATAACACCAGCAGCATCGTAACTGTACCCTACCCCTTTCGTCTCACTGTTATGTTGTGTCTGTTTCCAGCATCTCTTCACTCTCGGTCGTCGTCTTCTTACGATACTATTTTCTTTTTAACCCCGCGACCGTCGCTCGCCAGTAATCTTGGCTACTGTCAGCGCCACCGATGAGACTGCTCTTGCCGTCTCGTCTAGTTCGACTTCATCTCATCTCACTTATTCACTATTCGGTTTATTTGTATCGATAGTGTGGTATGCGATGCGCTCTGCTCTGCGCTGCGTGCAGCCGCCTTCATAACGCGAGTGCTGATCACCAGTTGCACGAAAACTATACGATGATCATCATTCGCTCATCTCCGCGTCGCGTCCTCCCAGCATCATTCCAATGTTTCACGAGTAATATACCCGGCGAATCGTATACTCGAGCTCGATCATCCCGACGACCGACGGTGTAATCCCATCGGTCGCGTCGTCGCCTGCTTGTCGTTTCATTTTAACCGCGATAATGACAAAGTCGACCTGATTGTCCGCCTCGTCTCGACCCTCGATGCTGTTTATGCGCACGACCAATTTGTATAAATGTACATAATGCATAAGTATACGTCTTTGAAGTTTGAACGAATATTGAGACGTTTCGTCGACAATTAGTCAAGATTTACAGGCCGATAGAATGATCGTAAAATGATCGTGATTTCTGATTTCATTCGCAGCATGGACATGAAAAAAAGAATGCGATAATTTGCTGAGCGCGAATACGATTCGTTGAAAAATGAGACATTTATCTGTTGAGAAGGACAAAATAAATGTGCATAATTTAAATTAATTTTCAAAATTTACTACCAAAAATTGAAACATTGAAAATATTGAGGAGAAAAAAAAATGTTAACAAACATTTGAGATTTGGGTGTAACCAAGCACCACTAGCAAACAGCTTCGTGTACACTGTACACCTTTTAAAGGGGAAGTGATACCTAATTTAAATTTTTCAAAATTTTATAGAAAAAATACTTCTCAAGAGGAACAAAACAAATTGAGATAAAAAGTAAAAAATTCATAAAAATTGAAAAACTTGTGAAAATTGCAGAAAAAAATTTGAAATTGAAAAATATTGAAAAAAAAAAATCAAAAATAGCAAAAATTGTTACTTGGAAATTTTTAAAATAGAAATTAGAGAAAAATTGAACACGAAAAAATCAAAGATTTGAAAAATTGCAAAAACTGCAACAAAAAAATAAAAATTGAAAAAAATTGGAAAAGAAAAAAACATTGACACTTACATCTGAAAACAACAAAGAATTTTTAAAATTTCAGAATTCATACACTCGAAGTCAAAAAAGTTGTAAAGCAATTAAAAGAGGTCAAAAATGAAATAAAAATGATTGAAAGTTGAGAACAATCAAAAACTTTATTTGCTCCTCTCAAGAAGTTAATCTGTTTTATGTCTTGCCATGAAAGAATTTTTGAACATTCACTTTCAACATCCGATCACGAGAACAAGAGCTGTAGAATAAATTTCATAGTGTTCACAATTAGGCATAAATTTCGCCTAATTGTGAACACTCTAATTACTCCAAGACTAATTGAGATAAAAATTCCCTCTTACTCTCATTTGAAAGCCCAAAGTATGCCCTTTTCATCGAAATTAAAAGTTTTCAAAAAACTTTCTGCGATTGGATTTTATATGTGTTCAAAGAAGTGAAAAAATGTTTACAAAACCGAAAGAGTTCACAATTAGGCACAATGACCTTAATAAAAATTACAATGAACATAATTTTTTAGAAAATTTCAAAAATTTTCAATTAGGTAAATTTTTTTTCTCAAAAACTCGAAATAAAATTTTTTCCATTATTGAAAAAATTTAAAATTTATGTCATTTAATATCTGCCAAAAACGTCAAACATAGATTTTTTAAATCAAAAAATAATTAGAAAAATTGAAGAAATTACCTACTTAAAAATTTTTAAAAATTTTCTGAAAAATTTCAATTTTTTTTACAACTTTATAACGTGACTACTTTGATCAAAAAGGTCTTTTTCAGACAATTTCGACGTCTTGTCTTCACCAAAACAGGCTTATTTGCTACGTTCTTCCTGAAGTCTTCCCTCTCCCTCCCACCATTCCACTACCATGAAATATGAATCTTCAGTACTCAAGACGATCTTGATAGTAAATTTTGAATAAATTCTTTTCTTTCAAAATAAAATTCTGCATGTAGACTCAAACTTGGAGACAAATTTCGAGCTCCGAAATGAGCTCTTTAACTCTCAAACGTATCCCAGATTAACCCCTAGCTTTCCCAAACAAATTTCTAAACCATAAGCTGGCTTCTAAAATATACCAAAACTACCCTCATTACGCCGGTAAAATAGAACCACGACCGCGATAAAACAAGCAATGGAAAATTCGCCACCGAGAAATCGTAATACCAGTGTTATATAGGTCACCGATATAAAGTCGCCCGCTATTTACTTTTGCTTCTATAACCGACTAAATACGCAAGTGAAGGAACAACAAAAGAGGCGGCGATAAACAGATATTAACCGCGATGCGATTTCGAAAGTCTGCGGCGGCGGCGCGTACCGCACACGAGCTCCCCAGTCAACCCCTTTTTTCGCCGATTACCACCCAGCACTATGTCGTTTTGACAAGTACATAAGTACAACATAGGTCTAGCTAGAGAGAGGTGCACACTATGTACACTTGGCATCGTACAGCGTGCTTTGCTTACTTCCCCTAAAAATTCCAACCCCTACTTTCGTTATCGGTTCGTTGTCAACATAAGCGATTACATGACCGTGGAAAGGACAAAAGTCGAGAAAAAAAAAAATGTTTAAAAATAACGCGAAATTTTCCAGTCATCAAGCGATTAAAAAAAAAAACACCAAATAAGCTCGTAACCCCAAAAACACCACGTACCAACCATTACATTGAAAATGACGATCGAAATCGAATACGACGAAAGAGAAAAATAAAAAACAATTTCGACAAAGGCGAACGTTAGGCTATTGACGTACAAGGTTAATTAAACAGAAACTTTTTATCGGAAGGTTAATACTTTCAATTTATTCTACGGTGTGTGTCTGTATTAAACGTATCTGCCTTCTACTCCCTCTTTACCCCCAGACTAAATACGCGAACCGAATGGTCTTTCTCCTCTTCGCGTATGTGTTACAACATTGTAACAGATAACGTTTCTTCTCGATTTTTATCTCTGGTTAGTGGTTACTGGTGTAGCGAGAAAACTCGAGTAAATAGTGGGATAAGCGGAAAGAAAAAAAGTGACGAATTTTGAACATCGATGATAAGATAACTCCAACATTGCATTCGTTTCTTTGCACCAACTAACAACATAATTATCGAAAAATGAGAGACAATGAGGTGAAGAAAGATAAGCCAGATTATAATCGTTCCAAAAATACCATAGGCTGATTACACTCGAATCCACCTGAGGAGCTTTTCAACTGCTAAAAAAATACGTACGTAAGGAAGACGATTTATCTAATATCAAAATAAAATAAATTCACTTCATATTTCAATTTCATCGCCCTCTGAGAACGTGATCGATTTTTCAAAAATTTGCAATAATAATAAAAAAATCAACCACTCATCTGAATCACCAGGATCAAACTCAACCCCCTTCAAAAAAATTGTAATAATAATAACAAAAATCTTTTACATCGAATTTTGAAAAAAATATATCCAGTCAGTAAAAAAAAGAGAGAAAAAAAAATGTCAAATGTTTGATTCTTGATTTTTTTTTACTCCTTCACGAACTAAAAACATGAATTTCTTAAAAATTTTCAAAAAACAATTTTTTTCAATTTCAAAAAAATTTTCAAAAAATTATTTTATTCAATTTTTGATTATTACCTACATTGTTAATTTTTAACCACCTTTTATTTTTATTTATTTTTCGAAAATTACACTCAATTTTCTACCCTTTCCCATGCTCAAAATTTTTTTACCAAGGAGAAATTCCCTTTCACTCTCTTTTCATACACATTTTTTTTGTAAGTCTCTTCATTTCATAACTCATATCTGCACGTTTAAATTTACCCCAGCCCTTCTGTGAAATGTTTTTCAATTTTATGAATTTTTTCTTGAAATTAATTTTTAAAATTTTCAAAAGCTATGATGAATTTGCAAAAAAATTCTGAATCTTCACAAGACCAAGATTGCAATATAACGCAGCAAAAAAAAATCTCTTAGATTTCATCAATTTTTCAAAATCGATTTGTTACGCAGATGTTCATTTCTATTTTTACTCATTTATGCAAAAATATGCATTTTTGAATTTTAATTTTCACCGAGTATCGTGATCACACAAAAAAACAAAACAATCACGTCAAGTTCCTACTCCAACGCAACGAGAAAAACACGCAGTAGCGTATCTCTTCCCCACCCCCTAATTCACCACCCAATCCATACATCACTCGCGAAAGACCTTCAATTAATCCAAAAATCTGTAAAGAATTCACCTCAAGGTCTCGGCGCTGTGATCGCACCACTGCCAGTGCCGCCAACGATCATTACCTCATCGTGATATCGCATCGTTTCCACACCTCCTTACGTACGTCTGCACTCCACCAAACGAACCAAAACTCAGGTTACTGACCGGCCTATCAAAACGGTAAACCGTTGCCTCGGTTGACGCATCCGAGACTCGTATTTTCGTCATTTTGTAATTTTACTTTAAATATGGAATGAAAATCACAATATACTGAGGATGTGAAGATGACCACGATGATTCTATTAGTCATTCAGAGAAATGAAAAAATTTCGTACATACATACGTCAAAATTTGCTAAATTTGAAAAAAGAAAATGACTAGAAAAGAATTCAAGGTCAACTCGACGAAGCGGTGGGCAGAACTACGAATAGATACAGATAAGCTTGCACTCGACCAGCATCTCAATTGCACTTCCCTTTATCTGAATGTTTGATCTAGTTTTGGCAGCACTCGATAGAGAGACGAAACGAGCACCATTTAGATGTAATAATGGCACTGTAAAAACCGAAACTGAAATCACCATTCCCTCCTTTCGTTTTACCAGGGGCTAGTAATTTTAGAGGGTCTCTCGCTGACTCGTTCTAATCGTCGTCGATGTACTTGTATTGCACACAATTACGTACATACACGATCAAGTACGAACCCTCTTTACACCACTGTGTCTAATTTACTCAATTTGTTGTTGAAATTTACCCAGTCTGATACTACATTGAAACTTGATATTCAAAATTGGAGAGGAGGGAGGGGTCCAATCGAAATTTTTGTAAGAACCAAAATTATTTATAAGACTTCAAGGTACAACTTTTGTTTGAAATTTTTTTTAATTGGACTCCTACTTTCACCAGTTTTTAATAATATAAATATCTAAGTCATATTATGCAAAATTGGAGGGCAGGAAAGGGTGTAATCGAAAATTTTATAATAACCAAAATTATTTCTATGACCTCAATCTACAACTTTTGTTTGAAAATTTTTTCAATTGGATCGCTACATCCACTAATTTTAAACAATTTAATTATCTAAGTCATATTATGCAAAATTTCAAGAAATGGAAAAGTGTAATCGAAAATTTTATAATAACCAAAATTATTTTTATGACTTCAATCTACAACTTTTGTTTGAAAAATTTTTCATTTGGACCCTCCCCTAATTGTGAAAAATTATCTACCTGATTCTATGTGAAATCCGAGGAGAGGGAGGGATCCAATAGAAATTTTTATAATAACCAAAATTATTTTTAGAATCTTAATCTACAACTTTTATTTGAAAATTTTTTCAATTGGCCCCTTCCTCCCTCCTCCCTTTAATTTTTAATTATCATCTTCCGAGTATTACGCAAAATCGATGGAGAGGGAGGGGTCCAATTGAAAAACTTTTCAAACAAAAGTTGTAGCTCGAAGTCTTAGAAATAATTTTGGTCATTACAAAAATTTCGATCGGACCCCTCCTTCCCCTTCAATTTTGAATATAATGTATCAATGCAGTATTGGACTTGATAAAATCAGTACACTGTTGGTACACTGCGCACAGTTTAGGTACATTGGAGAAACACACACATTCGTCTACGTCACGCCTGCCAACACCATGACGTCACAATTCGATAAACGCTATTGTATATTACGTCAGACACGTGGTAGAGCGGTACACGCGATGTACTAGAATCTGCCGGCAAAGCGCCGCGTAGCACGTTGCTTCGCGTTCCTACTCTCTCCTACGTGCGTCGCACTCGAAGCCACGCCACCGAACGGTCGTGTATTTCCCTCATGAACCCCTGCGCGATCGGATCGCCTCCAACTCTTCGCGCTTTTCTCTCTCTCTTTTCGCCTCATCATCATCGTAAACGTATCCGTTCATGTACATAAGTAAGCGTGCTAACGCTGCGTACATATCGCGAGCCGACGCAGCAGCAGGTATGTATATTGTATATATACGTATACAATACCATCTCCTCTGCCCTGTGCCCCTTCATCGTACACCAATGTACAGTACAATCGCACACACAACCTTCTCGAATCTCTTCTCCGGTCTCTATTCGAGTAATAATAATATGTACCACGGTACTTAGGCCGCGACCGAGCACAGAGCAAGCGCGAGATTCAACCGCCGACCGTTGCTATTGTTTCGGCCGTCGGCAGGCAGCAGCCATGCACTGGACGCCTTCATCGGCCCCCGCGCACCACACTCTGCCATTCTCATGGTAAAACTATCGTCAGCTGTGTTACTGTACGTAAAGATGAAGTACAGCTTCTGAAGTACATTTACATGGTATAATGCGAGACGAAAATTTAATTTAGAATTTTCTTTGAGATTTTCTTAACCTTTAATAAAGTTCACAAAAAAAACTTAATTGTTAATCGTCCTTATATCTTAGATTCGAAAGTCTTCTCAAGGAGCGTTGTTGCCAATAATGATTTGTAAGACAAGGAACAATAGAAAAGTCGTGTCGTGATTTACCACGTAACTGTAAAGTATTTTTCGTTGAATTTAATAAAGTTGTAAAATTTTTGAGTTCCTTCGATTTTCTGAACAATTATTTTTTGAATTTTCTATAATAAAAATTCTTTTGAATTTTTCAAATTTCGTCAATTTTTTCAAAATACATTTCAGATAAGATTTCTCAATTTTTCCCATTGATTTTTTTCAATGTTCATTCATTGAAATTTTTTATCAAATTTTTATACTGATTTTTTTTTTACAAAATCCTAGATTTTTTCAAGATTTTTTTCTTTGATTTTTCAGCCAAGTAGGTACCTTATTTAATGAATTATAAAAAATCATTTTTTCAAATCTTTCAAATTTTTTTCAAAAATTATTTTTTCAATTTTTTTTCATTTATTTTTGAAAACTTTTTGAGATGAAAATTTCTGAATTTTTCAAATTGCCTTCAAAAATTATTTCGTCTAATTTGGTCAACTTCATTGAAATTGTACTTACAAATTTTATTCAACTATCTTCTTTTAAAGTACTCATATTATCTTTTAAAATTATTGGTCGACTTGATTTTTTCAAAAATTCTCTTTTAGATATTTTTCAACAATTTTTGTTTTTTATGATTTTGCAATTAGGTAATTCCAAAATAGTTTTCATACGATTTTTTCATTTTTTTTTCTCTCAGCAAGATGAAAATTCCTCGAAACAGAATTTTTTTATATCTTTAAAAAAATTATTTAGTTTAACTTCGTCATTTTTTTTACTTCAAAATATCCGTAAGTAAGTAATTTATTCCAATAATAGTATTTCCAAATTTTTTGAAATTGTTCGTTCGCTTTTTGACATTATGGTGTTTTTTTTGTTGTTAAATTGGCATTTGCTAGATTTTTTCAAATTCTATTTTCATAACTTTTTTCAGCAATCGTTTTTCAAGTTTTTATAGTTTTTTCTAAAATGGTTTTCACACGATATTTTCAATGTTTCCCCTCAAATGTTTAAAATTATTGTAATTAGAGCGATTTTTCAAGTAAAAATTGTCTCGTCGAATTTTTCAAAATTAATTACACGTAGTATTTTTTGATTTCTCAACAATCTTTTTGGGGGTTTTATAATTCTAAATTGATTTTTACTCATATTTTTCATCTTTTAAATCTCTTTCCCTAATCTAATTTTTAAACTTTTTCAAACAATTGTTTCTTGCATTTTTTATTCTTCTGTGTCTCCTAGAATTTTTCAATTTTTTTTAAGATTCTCATTTTTTTTCAAATCTTATTATTGTTTTCTAGATTTTTCAATTTAAACATCATTCCAACGAACTTGGTCGAATTTTTAAAAAAATATATTTTTCGTTTTTCAACAATAGATACCTAGTATTTTTTTTTTTTTTTTGGTTTTTATAATATTTTTGGAATTTGATTATTTGATTTGTCAGCAACCATTTTTTGAGATTTTTGCCTAAGTATGTGTCTCGTGTGATTTTTGATTTTAAATGATTTTTAAAATGTCCCAATGAATTTTTCAAGTAAAAATCCATTCAACGAATTTTGTCTCATTTTTCGAAATAATTATTTCTTGATATTTTACCAATCGTTTTTTGGATTTTTATAGTTTTGGAACTGGTTTGACTTATTTTTTCAATTTTTTTCTGAAGTTGAAGAATGTTGTCCATTTCCTTTTTCTTCTTGAAATTTCATCTTTTGATTTTTGAACAACCTTTTTTTGCGATTTTTTTCCAAGTGTCTTACATAAATTTTCAAATTTTAAGTATTCTCGATTGTTAAACCTAATAATATAAATTATTACCTAATCATCTTGAATTCTACTTTAGCCCCTCCCTCCCCCCAGTGTCTTGAAAAATCCTTGAAAACTTTTTAGATAATTTTTGTAAAAATTTTTAAATTAAAAAAAAATTTATCGTTGTTTTTCGATTTTTAGTCATCTTTTTTCAATTATTAGATTTTTAATTTCTTCAACATTTAAAAAAGTTCATTTGATTTTTTTAAATGTTTTTCAACATCATTTTCCTAATTTCTTAATTTTTAATTTTTTTTCGGATAAGACCAGATTTTAACTTTTTTTTTAAACCAAAATTTTCGATTTTTTTGAAATTTTTCAACAGTTGTTGTTTTCTGGGTTTTTGTAGGTATTTTTTTATAACTCAGTTTTCACGATTTTTTCCCCCTTCAAAACTTCAAATTTCTCCAGGACTATGGAATAGCTCCAATAGAAAGCCAAGATTTGGTTTATAGCCTAAAATTGATCTGCTGAGTCGATGGCACTTATTTTCCACCTAATTTGGAGTTTCCAGCAGTATTTAGAATTTCTCCAGACCATTGTATGTATGTACCTAATTGCTCCAAAAGACGTCGTTGAAAACTCGATACGTTTATAAATTTGATATCGCCAATCGATTACCATGACTTCTCTGCGAATTCGATATGACTAGGTCATTCATTTTCCCAACTAATAAAATCACACAAACGAGCATTTATGAAAGACATTCTGCAGCTATGAACGCCTCCTTACATTCAATCAATGAACCATTCAACCCTTGCTTTTTCTTACGTTAGCATCTCTTCGACAACTAACAACGATCCTAACGGATATTCGCAAAACCGTATCAAAAACGTAACGATGCCGAAACCGAAGAAGAAGAAGAACGCCGGCCGGTAAATTATTTCGTCAACGCGCGCAAAGCAAAACGCTTCGCTTCGATTTCCGCCTCCGCAATCCGCATTCCACCACATGCTCCTTCACCCCCTTGGTATACTTTATTATACTAAGTAGTACCCTATATTGGCACCGCACGTACACTTGCTTTTGGAAAAAAACCCTCACCCCTTTGGAAATGTTATGTCTTGACTGGTGCGGCCGGGGCGGCTTAACGTGCTTTTTTCACTCCACACAATAGGTGGCCGATCAGAAAAACAGTATGGGGAAAAAATTTCAATCGTTGTATAGGTACGTCGGTCTATATCTGTGTAACCTACGCGCGTAATCGATTAGGTGTAGAATACAGAGACACCTACCTATATAACATTCAAACATCACATTCGGCTGGAAAAAAAAATTACCCCATCGATCCAACCGAACCGGGTAATGTAATTTTTACCTTTCGTTTTCGCAGAATAAACGTCCACTTTTGCCCGCAAACAACGCCGATACAATGTAGTAAGATGGTAAAAAGGCAAACGAAACGTCGTCTTCCTAATTCGATATTACTCTAGATACGCCATCGGCTCGGGCACATTTTTTTACACCCTTCATTTCATCCGATATATTTTCACTTCTATATCTTTTCTATCCCACATAATATTCCCTTCGAATAATGGTGAAAAAAAAACCTATAACAACTGTGTGTGTGTGTGTGTGTGTGTGTGTGTGTGTGTGTGTGTGTGTGTGTGTGTATATATATATATATATAAGAAGGATTAGCATATTACCGACCGGTAGCGACTACGATGGCCAGCATCGTCGACCACCGCATCCCGAGCCTACAGGAGAGATATGGCAACGTTGCAATGTCAAATGACAACAACAAAACAACATTAGTGATCTAATTAATGATTTATACGCTCTGTCGTAATCGACACCAACGTGTACGCCGTTATACGAATACAAATCCGATCATACGTACCTACGTTCCGACGTAAGCATTCAGCATACGTAAACTTCCTAAAAGGCGAAGAGGGACGAGGGAGGGGTGTACATGTGCGGTGTACGTTCGTGTTCTTCGTATATTTTTGTACCTAATACAGCTCTTACAATTGCTTGATTTTGAAGACAATTTTTTTAAATCAAATTTCTTTCTTACCATTTTGGTATTTTCCCCACCCTTTCCCCCTTCCTTTAATCACTCGAAAATTATTTCATCAAAAAATTATAAATTATTAGGTAAAATTTAAATTGACAAATTACCTTTCGATATTGATCATCGAAGTTAAAATGAAAATTGATTTTTGAAAAACACCTCTCTGCCCCTCCTGACCTTCTCAAAATCTCAGCGCATATTTCACACAGAACAAGATTTCGAACACAACTTTGTCTCGACTCGATTCCGGAAGTAATTAAATTCGGCTAAAAATATGATCATATTTTTCACCTGTCTAGTGCACAATGTACATGCCTTCGTGCACCTAAATACCACTTTTGCACTCTTTCTCTTCTCCGCCACCCTTCCCTTCAATTCTCTTCAAACGTACTCAAACGTCATCGAATGCAGGCGACTACGAAGAACAGCACCGGTGGTATACTTTGCGAAATCTACGCTCGCGTTTTATTAATTAATAAATTATTGTTGTGGATTTGTTCTGTTACGCCATAAATCGCGGTATTTCATTCTGGTTCCCAAAATTCACAATCAAGGTCCCTCGTATGTACGTTTTGAAGAAATTTAAACTTGAAACGTTTCAGTTTAAATTAAACGAATTCAAATAAATCTTTCTATTTTCAATGTGGTTACAATTTGAGGTGTAACGTTCAATTTTGAGTAATTTTGAAAATATTGTATCCGTAAAACTGTAGAAGCAAGGACACCCATGGAGGATTGAAGGAGGAGGTAATCTTCAATTTTTCAAGCCGAGCCGAAAAAATTACGCGAATGGAATTGAAAACCTTCTCACAGTCATAACTTACGAAGAGCTTCGTCTTCTCCTGCGCTTCATGATTTATTTTTCCTAAAAAATGTTATGCTGTCGAGTTATTTTTTGAAAAAATGATTCAAGGTTAAACTTATTCACAACAAAAATTTTTTACAAGAAAAAAGTAGTTCTTTCAGCAAAAACAAAATAAAAATCATCACACTTTTGAAAAAATGAATAGAATACTTAATTCATTTTTAGATCATAAATCTATATTTTTTGAATGAAAAAATTGAAAATCAATGTTTGAAAAACAAAAATTGAAATGATTTTTGATTAAGAAATCAGAGAGAATTATTTGTGAGAAGGCTTATTATAATAATTTCCTGTGTTTAAAAATGGGATGCTTTTTATTGGGAAAAAATTGGAAAGATTTTTTTCCCATAAAAACTTTGAATTATTTTTGGTGAAAACTCTGAGTGAATAATAAATTTTTTTTAGGGGAGAGAAGATTGCACTTGATCATGTTTTGAAGTAAAAATTTGAATGATTTTTAGGGGTGTGGAGAGCAGAGAAGGAATTAAAATGATTTTAGAAGAAAAAAATTGAGAATAATTTTTCGTTAGAAAAGAGAATTACGTAGTTATTTTTTTAAAATGAAAAAATTATAATGATTTTCTGGGCATACCTAAATTATTAGAATGCTTTTTGAAGGGAAAATTTCGAGAATAATTTTTATCGAGAAAGAATTAGAAAAAAAATTGGAGAAAAATTTTGAATGATTTGTTTTGGTAGGCGGGATTAGAATTATTTTTGGTGTTGAAAAATTTTTAATGATATGGGGGGGGGGGGGACAACCGTTTTCAGATGGAAAAGTTACAATTTCAATTTCGGAAGAATTGAAATTTCAAAATAAGCAAATTTGGATGATCTTTAACGAACAAATTAAAATGGTTTTTTGACCTTTTTTTTGGGGGGGGGGGGCGGATTAGAATTATTTTTGAGTAAAAATTAAAATTATTTTGGTTGTAAATTTTGGAATAATTTTTGGTGAAGGAAATAATTTTTTTGAAAAATTTGAACAGTTTTTTTTTTTGGGAAAAATTGGAATGAAGTTTTCATTTATTTCTTTGGAAGAGAGAAAAAATTCAGAACATTTTTTTTGAAAAAAAAAATTGATTTTTTGGTGAAAATTTTTTTCTTTTTTTTGGGAAAGGGGGAATTGGATCAGAAATATTTTTCGAGTAAAAAAATTAAATGATTTTGGTTGTAAATTTTAGAATAATTTTTAGTAAAGCAAATTTTTTTTGTTGAAAAATTGGAATGAAGTTTTCGTTAACTTTTTTGGAATGAAGAAAAAATTCAAAATAAATTTTCTGGGTAAAATTCAGAATATTTTTTTGGAAAAAAATGCGATTTTTAGGTGAAAAAATTAGGGAAGAAATTTAGAAGTATTTTTTTTTTTTTAGAAAAGAAGTTTCGAATGATTTTCTGAAAGGGAAAATAAAATTATTCTTTGCAGAGTATTTTCAAGATTTCTTTCAAAGCTGTTTGAATATTTTCAAGATGAAAAAGAAACCGACGAAGGGCACGAAAGAACCCATAACTCCCCCCCCCCCCCCCGAAATTACGAACGAAACTAACTGAATTTCAACATCATCAATACCTTCTGCCATCAACCTCACCACTCATGTCCAGATCAAAAACCTCCATTACTAAACCATACCATACGGGTACAAAAATGTCATAGATAATTCGTTTGGCCAGTTACCAGCCGTCTCACTGGGTCAATATCCTATCGCTATCGCTATCTTCTTTTGGAAATTCGATCAGTTCAGCTGCCTTCGCAGGTATTGTAATTTAACGGAGTACTTACTCGAATTCAACAGCTCCGGACTAATGACGTTGGTGAAGCTCGGTTCGTCGCCGTACCAAAATATCCACAACTCCTTAGCCACCGTCAACGAAAGCGTCGGTGCGACCGGGGCCGCCATCGTCGTCAACCCAGCCAACGGATCGAACAAAGGTCCACCGGGCGGCACGCCGGGCGTTTGCGAATTGGGCAGGCTGCCGATACGCCGCCATACGCACAGTATGTCGTTGCTCAGACATCTCGAATAACTCGACAGCACTGGATCTTGTAACGGATCAGGAGAGTAACTGACCACTTCACCCCACACCCACTTACGCCATTTTATCCCGCAAAGGTCCGTCTGCAAGAAAAAAAAAGAAAAAAAAATTAATCGTCGTTTTTAGTCTCGTGAATTCGTGATCATTGATTTTGACTTTGGATCATTCATTGAGATTGGGATTTGGGAAATTCCAAGGACGTGGAAAAATATGGCTTTTGAGGCCATCTGCGTTTAATTTATCGTGTATAATTATTATTGAAGAATTTTTTTGCTTAAAAAAAATTATTACTTGAGATTTTTTTAATGAAATGATTTTTTCCCTTAAAACAATAAGGTTTTCACTCCATAAAATTGAAAAGAAATTTACTTTGAAAAAATTGAGATGTTTGTCTTCAAAAAATTGAAAGATTTTTTTACACCAAAATTCAAAAAAAAAGAAAGATTAAAAAATAAAAATAAATAAGTTTAATAATTGCTAATATTTTACAACAAAACAATTCTGGGTAAAAATCAAAAAAAATTTTAGTGTGGACTTTTTTCAAAAATTGAAAATTCAAAAATTTATTTTTTCAATTTCTTACGTAAATTAATTTTTTTAATCACTGACAAATTCAGAGTGTTCGTCTCTAACAAAAAATTTGCTCGTTAAAAAAAATCGGAAAATTATCCTCTCAAATTTCTTTTTGGTGGATTTGATTTATGGTCACTTTTTTAATATTTTTTGGTCACTTTTTGAACAATTTTTGGTCAACAAGTCCCTAAAAAAAATCAAAATAGTGGATTTCATGTCTGGTGACATCGTTGATGGAAATACATACGATTTTCCCATATTCATCTAACAAACTTCAATCTCCTTTCGCTCTCTTCGTAAGCTTTGCAAGGCGATAAGAAAACCAAATATATCGAGTTCCACCACAGACGTATCCGCAATACAGTCACGAGACCGCGAATTGTTTCCTTATCAGAACGTTATTGGCAGATCCTACAAATTTCTTCATTTCCTCCGTCATCGTTGCATTTCTTCATCTGGCCAACCATAACAACAATACACTCGCGCTTCTTTCGGCAACAATTCATCGCAGCTCGTACCTTTCACAAATACCATACAATAATACCTAGTACGAGTGCCGAACAAACAAACAAAAGCCCATAGCAACACTGGCTGCTCGACTCATTCAGTGAAAGTCTCTCTGTCTCGGCAATAGATGGTTTACTTGTCGTCGTCGTCGCGGGCTACATCGCGCGCCTGCCAAGTGCTACAACATTATCGCATCTCTGCTCATCTCTTGTTTCCTCCACTTCCAGCACCATCGATGGTGCTCTCGGCTGATGCTGTCCCGGTTTGTACGACTTGCAAGTGTGGGTATGGTATACATAGGAACATAATATGCAGGTATATGCATGCAACGAGCAGAGGTCAACGGTCTGTCTTCTTGTTCTCACTCTTGCTACTTCTCTGCACTTTGTGCTTGTGCATCTCGTCAAATCTAGACCAGTCGTTATCGTCGTGCCCCCCTCTTGAGGTATAACGTCGCATGGTACATTTTAGCGTAAAATTACCGATTTAAATGTGCTATTTTGTGACGACGAAATTCATCTTACCAAGATTTAGAAAACTTGATCTCTCTCTTTTGGATGCATTTTTTCAGATTTTTTGGCTAAAATTGAAACCATAAATGAAAAGAAAAATTCAGCATCTCGTCTCATCTTCCATATCCAAACCAATTACAAATCAAATGGTGCGAGATAACATTACGTAATAATGCCCCCTTCGTGTTCGCTGCGTAAATTTGCTCCAGTCGCAACAGGTAGACCTACTTTCTCATCTTCTTTGATCGATTTCCCCGTCACAGAGACTCGTAAAATCCAAACAGACTAATCAGCAAATGAAAGCTCAAAAATTGGAAAAATTCGCACATCCTTTTATCTCCCAAGAATGACTCAATACTTAAAACCAAAAGGGACACCAAATTACCCACATCAACGTTCTGATCTCTCAATATAGCTCACTAAACATCGATTACAAACATTGAAATCATCGATAATGATGTCTACATCACGTACAAAAGAATCATACCGTTCACCAGCTCCATCATTAGAGACCCTTCCCATGCTACCTCCTCAGTCTTCTTGTACGTAAACAATCCGCACACAACGATTATTCCACTCTTTCTCATCGTATCGGTCTTTGGCACCGATATCGAAGACGACAACAAAAACAGTCGCAGATCGGGATATCGCACAGAGCCACGGACTAAAGGAATCAATACGTTGTATGTAAAGTACAGTACAATTTGCATAACATCTCGTGAATAGCTAAACATGCCTCAACCATAACGTCATAGCCGGAAAGTGTTTGAATATGACGACAGAAGGAAACAGTGTGTTTTTTATACTTTTATTTTCCAAAAAAATAGTTATGAATGTGGTAGAAAGTTTCTTCATGAGTGAGGAAAGGGCACAGAGGGAGGGATTAATTATCTTCCGTAATATTATGCCTACGTACGAGAATTTGAAAATCATACGTACACCTGCACCGTGACGATTTTTTTTTGGCATTACGTAAGGAAAAAAATTTTAGAGTTGGAAAATCATGTACATATAGGTATATTCGAGAGTTCACCAAGATGGCCTATTTATTCAAAACGCGAATTATGCAAATATTTTACCTAATCTATGAACCTATTTTTCCATCAACTCTCGGAGTCATCCTATACTAAGTCAGTATGGTATACGTATACCTATATATTTTTTTCATACAAAATTTCCAAACAGTCAACTTTGAAAAATAAAATTCAAAATGAATTTTTCAATTTTTTCAATTCCAAATTTTTCTAAAAATCATACTTACAATTTTTAGTTTGAATTTTAACTAATTTTTGGACCCTTTTAAATTGGAAATAAATTTAGAAGGAAAGGTTTTCCAATAATTGAAATTTCAAATTTTTTAGAAAATTTCAGTCTGAGAAAGATTTTTAATTTTTTTTCCCCAGTTAAAATTAATTTTAAAGTCATTTTTAATTTTTTATAAGTTCTCAAAAAAAAAATTCAAAAAAATTTTTTTTTCAAGATTATTTTATTTTTTATTTTTTTTATTTTCAAGATCTAACCTATCTTTTAAAATTCGATTTTCAACGATTTTGTGTACTCTTCAACTGAAGATGAATATTGGGGAAAATGTCTCTCTATAAGAAATTGTTTCTCAAAATTTTTTCAATTTTTTTTCCTTTTCAATTCATGAAATAATTTTTTTTTTATTCAAAAATGGTGTTTCAAACGAAAACAAATTTTTTATTCGCGGTTTGAACATGATTCCAAATTAAGTTTGAACAAAATTCGAAAGATTTCATTCTCAAAATTTGTATTTATTCATGAAATTTCAAAATGGTTTTCTATCCAAAAAATTATCAGATTTTTTTTTCAAGTTGTGAAATTTGATTTTATGCAAAATCGTTCTATGATAGAGAATCCAAAGATATATTTTTCGACATTTCAACTTAAAATAAATTCAAGATTTGTGTTTTCAAAAAAAAAGGTCAACTTTTTTCCAAGAGTTTTGCGATTTGGACAAGATTTAAAAAAAGTAAAAAAGAGATGTTCCAAATTGTTTTTGAAAAAATTGTTTGAACAAAATTTGAAAAACATTGAATTATTTCAAATACGAATTTTCAAAATAAAAATAAAAATTGCTTTTTTAAACAAAATTTCAAAAATTCACGTTTATTGGATATATACGTAGATTTCATTAAAATGAAGAAATTAAAATTTTGAAAATCAGTTTCAAAATTTGTCATCCCAAAGATCTGCCCCTCGCCATGCCACAGTGTAATTGGCGTAAAGGTAATTTAGGCACTTCTACGATATTCCAAAAAACTCGGTTTTTATATTAAAACTGAAATTACGATTTTTTTTGATTTTTGAAATAAAAATTGCCTTATCTTTTATGTTTATAGTAAAGGCATTATCAAAATAAAATTTATATATTGTATATGGATTGAGATTTTTTCACGTTCATTTACTAATTTGCTCATAGCTAAAAAAAATATCATTCAATATTTTTGTTATCGATATTAAAATTCATTTATCGACGTTGTTTATCAACTTGCTACTGCTGACCTTTTTCTTTTCATCCATTTTCTTTCTTCGTACATTTGCATATTTTATCTAATCAGCTTATTCGTATTTTTTCAATACAACAATTTTTCTACACTACTCGCGTATCCAAATCTTATTTTGTACTCGCGTACGAGATACCATCGTGCCTCACAAAATTACCACCAGCGCCCAAACGATACCTATGCCTCGTACTTGGAATCAAATTTGCCTCCCTTACGCTGGCATACGATCTACCTTGTCTACGGTACGCTTCACGCCACCGTAATATCGAATACTTTTACACTTTTACAGTTCTCCGTCACACACACAATTTCCTTTAAAATACGACCACGCTGACCTAAAATTCGATATTTTCGCAACATCGAACGACGAACAACCGCCCCCTCAACCCCGACCCCTTTGGTTGGGCTACTCTCGCGGTGCTCGATTCCACCGTCATCGTCATCTCCACTTCGCCATTGGGACGTGCTCGGGGGCAGGGAAATTATTCGCTACGCAATATTCTTCTTTTCAACGCGGCGAAAAAAAAATTTACCACCAATTTTTTTCTCTTGTTTTCAAATACACACTATTTATCTCCGCTCCCCTCGAAGACTGAATGCCCTTCTTATACTATTTTTTTCGCTATTCATCGTACCTCCTCTCTACTCTTGTACCGGCGAGCTCTGTGATCTGGTGTACTAATACGTGAATAACTCTCTGGTGTAAACAAAAACATTCATATACACAAAACACAAATTATTCAAGTTCAATCAAAGTCGTGTACCTGTTATATCTGATACGTCGTAAAAAATGTAGCAAAAATTATGCAACGAACGAATCATCAGGGTTGGATTTTTTTTCACCCTTATTTTTTTATTTTTTTTCCATTGGTAAACAAACTGTATATATATATACGAATAAGATAATTAGCCAATGTTGTGACCTTGTACCGATGCCTGGTAAAATTTCAACGTTTGTACTTCTAATTGTCGGTATACTATATTTCATTGATTGTATCCATAACCTACACCCCTTTTTCGAGTCACTTTCTGCATGATTAATATTCGTACGTACACCTAGATATAGATGCTGTTTCTATTCTTGACAAAGGGTGTATTTCCTATCGCCATCCCACACTCATCTCGACGTAGATCGATTTACCGGACGATATTGATCAGCGACCTTGAAATACATCACGGAAGATCACCACCACCACATCGACATCTTGTCCTCTTCCGACACAATTGCAAAAAACCCGAATGAAAAAATCACTACCTTATCGAGAATCGCATTTTTGCCGAGTCTACCTCCACTGTAAACCCATCAATCCTCATTGAGGACGCGTGAATTCATGAATTAGAGATCTGGACCACAACACCGAATCTATCCTGAGGCTCTGAGTCTGATCAGTCACCCCTTCGATGCAATGCTGGCGTACGCCGATCATAATCGTGATAATAGTCGATGTAGTATGGATAGTTGTATACGTATTCTCAAAGTGTATAAACAGGTCAAGGTCGACCCTTTAAAACGACGCTATTCCGCCGTCAATGCGTAAAATCCTCTCTTCATATACACGAGTTTGCTTTACACTCACTCATACACCCCTCCATATTACTCGTAGCCCTCTTCTCTGTACAGTATGCTCAGCGACGCTTTTACGCACACGTATGCATCGTCTCTCGGGTATCATCGGGCGTCGTACGACGATTAGCGTACGTAAAATGAACAAATACCTACATAATTTTATCGTCTGTGTTCTCATTATCATACGTACATTTGTACAAGTTCACGCTTTTTAATCCCTGTAAATTTCGTTCCATCTGTCGAGTCTTGATACACTTATTATTACAAATTTCTCTGCTAATTTTTTCCTGCTCGGTTTACCTATATTTTTGAAAATAGCGTAGTTGTATTCTTCGACGGTGGCCTTATTGTAGGACAATTTATTTCTATACGTAAAGAATATTTTGTATAGCCTCGTTTATCTTGCAATGTGTCAAAATTTGCGATAATTAAACCACCGAAGAAAATTTTTGGTCTAAAAAAACAAAAATTACGAAATTGTGGTCGTAATTTTTGTTTCGCACCCCTCCCCTTCCCTCCCCCCAAATAAAGGCTAATGTACGAGCTTGATGACTTTTAGATTTCAGTTTTATTTTCTTTGAATTATTATTTTCAAAATTGGTTCATAGAGTAAGAAGACTGTGTGGGAGGATTTTTTTTCCAGTTCCTACCCCCTTTCATAAGCTGTGAATCGAAATTTAGTGGGTTTCATCGATATGAATTGAGGTTTTCTTGAAATTGCAGGGTTGATGAAATGTACCATGAGGAAGGAACCTTCTGTACTCATATTTTTAAAATCTGATTTCCATTTTTTTCACACAGATTTATGATTTTTTTAAATTTGGAAAACCAAGCTAGAAATCTGTCAATTGAAAAAAGTTTAAAATTGAATAAAATTTGAAATTTAAAAACAAATTGCAACTGAAAAAATACTAAACATAAAAAAAATTGAAATTAAATCAAGACTTCAAGAGTGGTTCAAAATATTTTTTTTAAACCGAAAATTTAGGAAAATTCAAAACAAATAAAAACCAAAATAATATTGAAAAAAATTCTAAATAAAAATATTACAATTGAAAATGATCAAAATTTTATTAAAAACGTCAGAAAATCAATAGAATTAGAAATTTAATTGAAATTGGAAATTTTTTAAAAAGTTCTACTGGAACGTATCGAAATTGGAAAAAAATCAATTTTGAAAAAATTTAAAATTGGAAAAAATAAATTTGATCAAAAACGACTTGAAATTAAAAAAAAATCTATTTTTTTTGGAATAAGGTAGTTGCACCAGTGGTGGACCCTTATAGTGGAAGTGTCTTATAAAAAACATTCTGGTTTAAAAACTAATAACGTTGGCGAAATGGTGAATATACCAAACGATTCCTTGTGTATTCTACTACAAAATGCGCTATAATTTTTTAATTTTACTTCATTTCTTTGAAAATTACGACCATTTTAAGTGAAAAAATAGAAAAGTCCAGTAGTTGGTCAAGATAATCTAGTAGTTGACCACCCAGTAGTTGGTCACGCGCTAGTAGTTGATCACCCAGTAGTTGGTCAATCAGATTATGACAACGGCTCTCAACCATTTAATTTTTAAAAAAATCAATAAGTATTCGGTAAAATTGTCACTCATTAGCCATGAGAAAGAGAAACTATCATTTTTCGTAAATAATTACCAATTTTTTGCATGATCAACCACTAGAACTTTACAAAAATTTCGTAAGTCTAGTACTTGATCAAAATGATCAACTACTGGCTAAACACCATTTTTTCCTTCCAGTAGATAGTCACCGCCATATTTGATAGAATTTTGGCAATATTTTTTATTTTAATGAAGAAATGGAATCTCCAAACTCTTCTGATTCAGGTCCAAATGGTTACATTTCAAGTTTTATTAATCTTAATAGTGTAAAATTCATATTTCGACAACACTTCGGCTTAACAAAAATCTTTAGAATTGGCATCATTTTGAAAATTGTTCTAACAAAAAAATTTCAGACGATCATTATTAATTACTTGAACAGAATTGATTCAAAACTTTTATGTGGTTCTTTGCAGAAATGTTCCAGGTTTGCTCTAAAAAAATTTTCTGAAGCTATTTTAAAAATACGCTTAATTATAAACATTTTTCTTCTCAAGTGACCCACCACTGGGTCGTGGCCAACGACTGGTGCAACTACCTTAGATACAAATTTAAAATTTTTCAAAGTAAAACATTTTTCAATTGCTTTGCGGAAAAAATATTTTTTCAATGTTTGAAGAAAAACATAGATAAACCTTTTATTCAAAAAAAAAAAAAAAAAAAAAAAAAAACTTTGAAAAATAAACTCTTTATTGCTCAATAAGTCATAGTAGACACTCTGAATTATTGAGAAATGAAAATTTAAAAAAAAATAGGTAAAAATAAATTTCAAATTGGAAAGAAATGGAAAGTAAAAATTGAAATGAATTTTCAAGAAAAAATAAAGCAGAAAAAATATCAAAAATACTCCAATAAAACTTGAAATTAAATCATGAGTGATTTTTTTTTTTTTTTTTTTAACGCCATGTACAGCAACTAAAGTGGCGGCCTTTTTTTAAATTTTTAAGCAAAGAAATTTAAGGCTTGAAATAATTAAAAACAAATAAGTAGAACACAAAATAAAATTCATAAATATTGAAATTTTATCAAAAAGGAAATAAAATAAAATGAAATAAAAACTGAAATGAAATTAGAAATTTTTTCAAAATTTTGGTTGCATGAGCTCATTGCACATCAAGTATTCATCACATTTTCTTATTTCATCATTAAATTGCATCAAGAACATTTTTTTTTTCTAAGAGAAAGAGTACAAATTCAGAAAAACTGAAAACAATTGAAAAACAAAAAAAATGACTTTAAAATGAAAACATTTTACCATTGAGAAAGATTTCAAAATGAAACAATTTGACATTTCAATTGAAAAAGAAATAATTTTCATGTTTACCTAGTAAATAAATAAAATTGAATCATTTTCAAATTTCAAAAAGAAAAAAAAATTGAAATTAATGGATTTTTTCTTTAAAATGGTCGTTCTTAGGTAAAAAAGGTGACTCAACCCCCCCTCCCCGCAATTTCCACGCTAATTCATTTTTTTTTCGAACAAGTTATAAATACCAGATTAGAAGTAAAAATTCCAATTTCCCCACTTACGAAACACTCAAATAAAAAACCTCTATACTGCACGAATTCGAACTTCAAAAATTCCATATTTCACTGCCCCTATTTATTAACCCCCTCTTTTCAACTTCATTCGCTAAATATGCTCGCATCGCGGCCAGCACCCCATGAAAGCCACCACCACGCCGCCTTCCTAATCATTCATCCAATATAACGATAAACACAAGGTCAACATATTTCCAGCATAGGTACAACTGGCTGTTAGACAAGCCACAGCCACACAGACACACGAGCAGGACACCGACATACTAGCGTTATAATCTACCTTCAAATACGACACCACAATAAACATCTTTCTTTCACCTATATGGATAAAAAAGAAAAAAATTCTTGGCAACATCTCATTCGAATCCGGAGTACAGAGTTCGAACAAGCAACAGCAAGAACAGCTCCCATTTTTTTTTTGTTTCCGCACACGTTCGCTGGTGTCTGCATTTGTGTGAGTATGTGCACAACAATCACCAACAATCTTTCCCCTTATTAGAACCGGTCTTCTTCCGGATATTCTTCTCTTTCATTCTTGTACATCGCTTCATATCCCTTTATCCCCTTCCCCGAAGAATACTCTCGTCGTACACGAGTATTTATACTGAAACCTTTTCGTAACAATTATCGTATTATAGAATATATATGTACACGAGTGGTATTCTGTAAATACCCACGTCGGCGTGTTCTTTGCTTAGCTCGAAATTCGAAATACGTTTGGCAACCGTGTACGTGGGAATTTCCAAAATAAAAAGAGCTAACATTTTTCAACACATTGGACAAGAATTGATTAATAGTTAACAGATTCGACGCAACTTGGGTAACAAAAAATACGAGAAGAAAAAAAGCGATACTTTCTTTCACTTGGAAAATATATATAATTATATATATCGAGAGAAAAAGAGAGTCGGGAAATCTGTGACTGAACGCTACACGATTATGCACTCTAGCTTAATTGACCAGTCTATTATTCGCCTGCCTGCCTCTGCTCACCCTTTCCCTTTAATCGTACACCGGATAATTCGGCGACCGAAGTACCGCGATGATACTTCATCCCTCGGTAAGCACGCTCCCCTATATTTTGCTGGAGCATTGTCGCTAATATTGTTGCCAAATGCTGGGCATATGCGATGGCACGGGCACGACGAAGCGTTTATAGCAGAATGTGCAACACGTAGTCGAGAAGCCATTGTTAAATTCATTCGTTCGTTATCGATGATCGTTCTCTGGCTGCAGCAGCCCCAAACGTCAAGTGTAACTATTAGGTATTCTGCTGGATGAAGAAACAAAGGTAAATGGAGCTGGAGAGGGATGGTGGTCGCTACAAACAGCCAATGTGACATCCTACGCGCAAAAATTATCCTTTCTGCATAACCGGTCTGGAGACAGCTTTCGAAATAGCACACGAGTGAGTATATAGGCGCAGAGTAAGAAATTTTTAAAAATCGATAATCGATCTGAATATCTACTCGAGTTTAGTCGTCTGTGCATACCATTTCGTAACATCTGTTCGCTGAGCTAACGCCACAGCCACAACCATGGTCGTTGGATCCAAAATAAAACAAGCATACTAAACGACCATAAAAATAGTACATCCAGAGCGAAGAAAACCCAACCATCATATCGCAGGTGGTTTCTATACCCAATACCATATCATAGGTCTCGCGTGCGTCCTTCTGGCATTCTCACCAATAATCTACGTCGACCGAAGGAGAAGAAAAAAACCGAAACTGGCATTCTCACGACGCCTGCAGCAGCATCAGAGCACACAGGCCCAGACACCACCTTGTATACACATTGCTTCTCACCGTGCGATCATCCTCATCGACCACAAAATCCCACATACACCACTACCCCTGCCCCATCCTACCAAAGAGCTCGCCGTCTTCGATAAAAATCTCGCCCGAGCGGTACGAAAAATTCGCCACATCGACGGTCATCGGCTTTCTTTGAAAATCTTTACTCGGTACGCGTGTGAAACTCGACCCTCTTCTTCGCCCTCTGCCTATGGCCGCCACTTTGCCACCCACAAACATCTGTACAGGCCGATACCGAGACCGACGTCTCGCGCATCTCGTTCAACGAAAATGAAAATTTTCCTAGCAAAATTTCACTTCACCTATTAAAGCAGCCGCTTGCGCCTGCTCTTCGTGCTCTCGCACCTCCCTCTTCGGAGTACGCGTATTGCTTTATTTCATATCGCCGTCGCTCGTCTGATGCTCGAAAGAAAAAGTGAAATTCGCCTTAATACTCGTCAACTGAATATTACTGTATTACGAGTACGACTCGTTGGCTGCCTGAGAAAATCGATCCTACCAATCTGTTTCGTATTCTATAATGTATGCTCGACTCTGCTGACGAATGAGGACAGAACGAGGTCCACGACGACAGCGGCGGTGTCACTGTACCAAAATTTTTACCTATGATTGATTCTTTGGCACACTCCTACAACCCACAAAGAACATACTACAGAAACTGTCGGACACGGTGCAGTTCTACCCCACCCTCACGCTCACCTTTACCTTGACTAGACCACAACGAACTACCCAATATACAAGATTCCAAGTTCGAGTAATTCGTACGTATGTAAGTATGCAGATAGTGGCACGAATTTACATCTCCTCTCGTCAACCTGGTATTTGGTTTTACAACCTTATTTTATTGTTCTTTTCCCCCACATCAGTGTATCGATTCGACCAAGAACAACGAAAAACCTATCCAGAGGGTCAAGTTCGAAATATGTAGAGAGAGGGTGTAAAAGGGATCGGATCCTATTGTCCGGTCGCAATATCCTTCTACAGATGTAAGCTCGTGTCGATTCGATGCGAAGATATTGCGATATCTTGACACTACTTCGTATGTGTTTTTCGAAACCTTAATGGAATTCTTGATACCGTTCCATTCTTGGTTTTGAAATCGCCCCTATGACCCATACCACACTGAAGTGTAGTTACTCGCTCTTTTTATAATACCCAGAAACCGAATCGTGTCAAAACAAGTCGTTAGTTTCGTTAGAATCCGGAGGTAGATCGCTAAAGGTACCTGAAAATCATGTATCCGAGGGTTTGACAACCAAAACAATACGTTTGGTTTGATTCGTACTTAAATAGAACAATAGTGCAACGATGCCAAATTTCAATTACCGTAAGGCAAGTTTTTAATCCTTGTTCTCCGTTACTCCTGTTCTTTTATCGCTTGTGGCGGGGGAGAAGGGTAAATGATAAATGGACTGAAAATAAGGGATGAAAATTTTTATATTTTTTTTCGATAGCTTAGTAGGGTAATTTTACAAACCAGAACTCTCAGGTACTCGTAGAAATTAAAAAAAAAAACTAAGAAAAATGTTCAAAAATTGTTGAGAAAATACTAGGTAAGATTTTTTTTTTTACAAAATTTTGTGAAAAAAATTTAAAAAACATAAGTGGAAAATTTCAACAAAAAAATTGCAAAAATTCCATGATGAAAGTTTAAATGAAAATTGAAAAAAAAATAAGTGAAAATAAAATTAACAGAAAAATTGAACCTGATGAAAATTTTATAAAAGTAACTAACACAGATGAAAATTTTTGAAGAAAAATTATGGGAAATAGCCACTTCAAGATTTTGGAAAATATCACGTTGGAACATTCAAAAAAGAAACAAAAGTTTGTAAAAAAATTGCCCTGAACTTTAAAAAAAAAATATAATGTTGAAAATTTTGAATTTTTTGTGTTGGGGAGGAAGTTTTATAATTGCTAGATTATTACATTACACACATCGTTGGGAACTTTAGGTAGAGTAGGATGATAAAGTTTTGAATTTCATAAGTCATCACGTTCATCAGGAATGATGAAAAATATCAAGTTGGAGTTGAAAAAAAGTAATAAAATTTTTTTTAAAAATCAACTTGGAGATTTTACAAAATATCAAGTTGGAAATGAAAATAAAAACAACCAAAAAAAAACAACGAAAAATATCGACTTGAAAATTTTGAAACATACTTATCAGTTATCAATATTGAGAGGAAAACTTGCTTACAAAATAACAAAAGTTTCAACAGAAAAAACTGCAGGTTTGGTGAAAATTTCTTGCAAAAATATCGTAAGTTTAAAATTTTGAAAAAAAAACTGCCAAGAAAATTTTAGAAAAAATCAACCTAAAGATTTTGCAAAATACTATCAAAATGGAAATTGAAAAACAAAATTAATGATCATCTCAAAAAAATTGTAATGAAAATTTTAGAAAAAATCAACTTGAAGATTTTCACAACATATCAAGTTGAAAAAATTTCAAAAACAGCAATATTGCAACGAAAATTTCAAAAATGAATTGTAATGAAAATTTTTAAATAAAAATTAAGAAAAATATGTAGACTAGATACTCAAGTTGATTTTTTTTGAAGTAGGTAACGAATGGTTCAAAAAAATTCTAGGTTTAGTGAAAATTTTCTCCCAAAAAATATCAAGTTTAAAACTTTGAAAAAAAACAATAAAGAAATTTTAGAAAAAATCAACTTGGAGATTTTGCAAAATATCAAATTAAAAAAAAAACACAAAAAAAACATTATAACAAAAAATTTCAAAGAAAAATTGTGATGAAAATTTAGTAATAAAAATTTTGAAAAATACTTATCAATTTGAATTTTTTTTTCAAACATAGATAACAAACAAAAGCTTCAAAAAAATATTGAAGGGAAAATTTTGAAAAGAATTATAGAAAAACTTGAAAAAAAAGAATAGTGTAACGAAAATTTGAAAAAAGTTTGCAATGAAATTTTAAAAAATTCATAATTTCTTTTTCACTATCATGGCGGAAATTCAAAAAAACGTAATGAAAATTTTAAAATAAAAAATCACGCAAAATATCGAGTTTTAAAATTTTGAATAAAAATGTAAGGATGATTTTAAAAATTGTGATGAACTGGCGATTTTATAAGAATACGTAGTGAGATGTAAAATTCACAAAAAATTTGTATGTCGATGAATATTTTAAAAATTTGGCCATGAAAAATTTAAAAACAATAAAAATGGAATTTCTGAAGGAAAAATAAATTGAAAAAATATTCCGGTAAAAATTCAAAAAAAAAAAAAAAAAATCAAACGTAACAAAAATTGGTAAAAACGCAGGGAAAATTTCAATCTGAAAAACTAATACCCCTCCAAGATGATTTTCTAATCGCTACCACCTTTTCTTCCAACTCAACGACCAAAAACACTTCAAAAATTATGCCCACACCTGCGACATCATCTCAAAATTCACCTATACCAAGTTCATCGACCCCAATAAAACTCCAAAACCGGTTTCAAAAACCCCTAATCTCACCCTATGAACCCATCACCCTAAATTTCATCTCTCACCACATCATCAAGACCCATAAAATATGAAGAACATCCGCACAAAAGCACCGATATCGCGATGTCGACGACAAGTACAGTACACTAGCACATAAAGGGGTAAGTAAGACGAGCGGCACCGCGGCGTCGTCGTCGTTATCGATGGTGCTGTTGGCTAAATGCGCGGGGCGCCAGCGACCAAAGAAGAAAAACGGGATATCGATTCGGTTCGCGTGTATCGTACGCTACGTACACGGTGGTATGCTCTCTTTCTCCAAGTATTTATACGTAATATAGAGCTGTTAAACTCTATAAAGAGTTCGGCGAGCTATCGCACCATATTCTCATAGAGTCGAAATCGGCATAAAGAGAGCGCCAGATCGGGAAAAAAGAGTCGCCATACCACACACACACATGCATATCATTTAGCGGTGGTACATGGTGATGCTGAGGTATGGGAAATGTTTTCGAGGCGCGAAGAAAAACCACACAAAATATTCGTACGCCCTGTATGTCCTGTCCTACCCCATCCCACATCGTCCTTTACCTCCTTTCTCGTCGCTTTCCATTTTCCATCCACAGACTCCGACTTCGGCCGCCTTTCTTAATGTAACTTCGCGTTTCACGTTGTGCTTGTGCCCATAGCCCACGGAGCTCCAAGGCAAATTTGCTCGCAGGGTAAAGGGGCAAAAAGCCCAGCGAATACTGTGTCTTCCTCGATAGCAACAACAACAGCAATAAGGGTGCCATCGTCATCGTTTAAATACGTATGTATACGTTGGCACGATACAGGGACAAGGGGAAGAACATAATCGAAGTATACTACACAGTACACTGAATATGGTGGTATTTTTGACGCATGTGAGAAAACTCTATCTACAATAACGGAGTAGGGCTCGAAACGATGACGCGAATTTCGCCGAAAATCGCCGATTTGCCAATTTTCGTCCTATTACAAACACATACGAAGTAAATATACTTAAAGAGAACAAATCCCGCCACCTATAATTTCCCTTCGCCTGTCTCGCTCCTAATTTTTACGCCACTGTCGCGACTCTCCTGGTCACGCCTTCGAAATCAACGACGAAAAAAATTCCCACCCAATAAAATCGGAATGATTATTTAATCTTGGAGACCATGCGAAGTGATTTTTATTTTACCTCAACTTCATTTCCAGGAATCCCAAAAAAATTATTTAAAATTTTGAAAATTTTGAAAAAATATTTTTGACAAAATTAGAATCATTTCTAGATTGATAATTCAGTGAAGGAATCGAGTTTCATTTTTTACCATCATTTCGGGGGTCTCAAAAAATGATCCAAAAAATTTTTCAATCCTAAAAATACCTACATATAATTTGAGGAAATTAAAATTTTATTCAAATTGATATTCAAACAATAGAATTACTTTTTGACGATTTTTCATTCTTACCATTTTTTTCAGAGGTCCCCAAAAAATCCAAGAAAATTTCTAATTCCAAAAAAAAAATTGAGAAGATTTAAATCTTTTATTAAGATAGAAAACGCAAAAAATGTTATATTCAATTTTAAAAAATATTTTTGACGGAATTGAAATTCTTTTTAGATTTATATTCGAGCAATGGTATTATATTTTGGAGAATTTTCATTTTTTTACAATTTTTCATGGGCCTCAAAAAATGATCCAAAAAAATTTTAATCCGAAAAATATAATTTGGGGAAATTTAAATTTTATTCAAATTGATATTCAAACAATAGAATTATGTTTTGTCGATTTTTCATTCTTACCTTTTTTTCAAGGATCCCAAAAAAATTACTACATAATTTCAAAAAAAAAATTGAGAGGATTTAAATTTTCTATCAAGATAAAAAATGCAAAAAATTTTATATTCAATTTGAAAAAAATATTTTTGATGGGATTGAAATTCTTTTTAGATTGATATGCGAGCAATGGTATTGTATTTTGGAGAATTTTTATTTTTTACAATTTTTTATGTCCCTCAAAAGATCCAAAAAAATTTGTACCTAATTCGAAAAAAAATTTCCTAGAGTAAATTTGGCATCCAATTTGTTGTGGGAGTCAAATTTTCGGGTGGGTTGATTTTTTTGAGTAGTCCTCAATTTTCTGAAATTTTTCAAGAGGGAGGGTCTGAAAATTTTGTGGTAGTAAAAATGTAGTGATTTTTTAGGGGGGGAGGGGTGGGAGGATTTATGTAGACACGAAGATGGACTTCCACCCCTTCCTCAGGGCTACCAAAAACCACTAAAAACTTTGAAATTTGAAAAAATTTAAGAAATTTCAAATGACAGTACATTCGAATTAATATTCAAGCAATGCAATCAACGTTAAGCAATTTTTTACTTTTACCACTTTTTCAGGGTTTCCCAAAAAATCATCAAAAATCACAGAATTTGAAAAAAAAATTGAAAAAATTGAAGTTATTTATACTTAGATTAATATTCAGGATAACGCGATTTTTTAATTTTTTTACTTCATAAAAGGCCCTAAAAAATCGACAAAAATTTCGAAAATTTGAAAGAAATAAGTACGTATAGGTATTTTCTAGATTGAATTCAAACCATGAAACAGGAGATTTTGAACTTTCATCAATTTTTCAGAGATCTCAAAAATCATCAAAAAAAAATTCAAAATTGAAGAAAAGCATTTTGACTTTAGAGAAAATTGAAATTCTATTTAGGTTGCTACTGGTGCTATGAGCTGCTGTAAGGTATTTTTCCTCTTAACAAAGTTCGCAAAAATCACTAAAAATTTTTTGAAAATCGAAACCAAACAAAGTTGATATTTTCACAGGGTGAAAATTTTCATCGACTGCGACGTCGAATTTTCCAGCATAAAATGGCGCGAGGCGAGGATGACGCTGCCGCCGTCACTGTCGTAATCCTTAATCGAATTTCACATCAGCTTCGTCTCCCATGCCCCAATAAAATATAATCATCTACGTCTCATTCTTTCGTTTTTATGATTTCGCGTGATGAGATGGAGGGCGGGGCGGGGGAAGGTTATCGATCAACACGTTGTTGTCGTTTAGCTATGTGCAGTGCGCCGCCACGGACACTTTACTGCCGCACGCGCGTATGTTCGCCTTTTCTCTCTTACTCCCTTCTTAATCGCCCGGCTGATGGTGAGTGACCCTGAAAGAAATCGCGTACCATTTTTCACCGTCTCTTTTAGAAATTTTCGTACGTACTTTTCTCTTCGTTTTTGGTCATTTTTTTCACTCCTACGCCGAGCCTCGATATTATTTTTTCGATATATTTTTCTCTCTCCAAATGGGTGGAAATTTTTTCTCAAAAACGGTTACGTACGAGTAATTTTCCTACGAATCGACCGATAACTTCGGTTTTTTTATTTATTGATAAGCTGCGAAACACTTTGGTTAATGGAACGGAGAAGAAAAAAGACCTTTTAGTCATTCTACTCCATTACACGATATGATTCGTTTCGTTCCAATGTCGACAAACGTGAGATAAGAAGGAACGAAGAGTCATACACCTCTGCAACAATCTTCCCAAACCGAGAAATTTGGAGAATTACATCGATATCGCTGTTGATAAATTTTCTAATTGACGTCATCGTCCAATTTCAATTTCGTCAAAAACTCATTCAATGTATAGATGATCAAATGTACGTTCGCATCAGTGGAGAAAATTCGAAAAAAATGACAACCTAACAATTTAAAAACCTTTTCAACTCAGAAGATATGTTCTCACGTCGAAGAAGAAAAACTCGACCACGTTTATCTGCACGTTAAGTTTAATCCATCGAGAAACAGAAAAATAAGCAAGTACCTACATTAGATTCGACATCCGTTTGACGCAATAAGTATAAGCGATCGACCCGTATAATATAGCCAAGGTTCATCCATACCAATTTCCATAACAAAAGCATGGAAAATCTCGAACCTATTCGCTAGGTATAATTTTCAGCATTCGTCTTTACACGTCTCGCTCATACTCGTACACTCGTACTGACGATTGGCACAAAATTATCACATTATGAAAGATCGAGCTGCAGCTACTCATGTAAATACAATACAAGCTCAGTACGGTATATAACTAGATCATTCGCGACCTGTTGCTGCGTATACTGCGGCGCTTTTGCCATGGCTTTTGTCGAAATTACCATTCGCCCGTCTGTCTTGCTCAACTTGCACTTCGCTGACTCCAGACGATCCTAAAGAATAATGTTGACTGGGTGCATTATTGTGCAATTTCCCAACTTCCGTTAGGTGGGTCCTTATTTTTTCTCAAATTGAACTCGGGTTCAGGGTCATCTCAGTAAGATAGAGACAAGTGAAGGAGATTCGAAATTTCATAACAGCATTTTTTTTAATACCTTGCGATTATTCTTGACCTGCGTAACTCGAAATATGAAGGAAATGACAATTTATCTACATAGTGTCCCAATTTAATTGTAGCACCCCTCAATACATTTTTTTATGCAAATTGGTAACAATTTGAAACATGTCTTCTGCTTTTTTATCGATTTTCTAATTATTTTTAAATTTTTAAGCGAGTAATTCACAAAATTTTCAAGAAAATTAAAAAAAAACTATTGCTATTTGCTACCGAATTTTTGAAATTTTGAATTTTTACCTAATTTTAAAGTTTTATCATTATCAATTAATCACATTTTTAAAGAAATGTCAAAATTTGCAAATCAAATTTTTAAAAATTCCAAATTTTGAGGAATTTTCAAATTTTGAATTTTTACTCATTTTTGAAGTTTTATTTTATTAATTATTAGCCCAATTTTAAAAATTAATTATTCCGCGACTTCATTCATTTATTAAAATTTAATAATTACAAAAATAAATAAGTACCTACATTCATTCTTTTTTTCAGATCAGATAAGTATTAGAAATTCTTAGAATTAATCAACTTTTAAAAATTGATCCAATATCAAAAATTCGTAAACATTTAAAAATTGCCTAATATAAATTTTATTTTAATTTTGGAAAATTTTAAAGTCTTTGAAATTTATTAAACATTAAAAATTGATCCAATCAAATTTTTATTCAATTTCAAAATTCAATCAAATTTTTTGAAAAATATCAAAACTTGCAAATTGAACTTCTTGAAAATTTTCGAAAACATAGCTAACGTTTGAGAAATTATCCAAGTTCAATAATTTTCAAACTAAACTATTAAAATATTCTAAATCCTTCACAAAATTTATAAAATTCATCAAGCTTTGAAAACTGACCCAATTTCAAAAATTCATACAAATTTCAAAATTTCATTTTTTTTTATAAAATTCTAAAAATTTTGAATTTTTACTAAATTACTTCCCCTGCCTTCGAGGGTGGTTGCCTGATCTAAAATTAAAGTTAAAAAACCGTAAAAATTCATCAATTTCAATAGTTTCATAATTATACACTCAGACGAATAATTTATTTGAAAATAGGAACAAATTTGTTTCCAAGCTCGTAAAATTTTCGAACATTTTCTATGTTCATCAAAAATTGAAATTTCACTTTGAAAGCTATTCCATTTTTTATTGTTTCAAATTAGTCAATTTTTATAATTTTTGAGCACGAAAAATTTTAAACTCAGAAATAAGAATCTTCAAAAAAAAATTCAAGCTCAGAAAACGTACGCATAATTATGTATTATTTTCAGAATTTCGCAATTTCAATAGCTTAGAAAGAATAAAATTTTCTAAAAAAATAAAATTGTTCCAAAACTAAATTTGAAAAAATTTCAAATTGTAAAATTATATCCAGACATTTAAATTTTCGAATTAGTCAATTTCAAAGATTCCTAAATGCAAAAAAATTTCAAGTCTGCAAAATATTAGTACAGTGGACTTGACATTTAGCTAATTTTGGATCGTATAAACTTTTCAAAAAAGAAAAAAATTCAAATTTTTCGAAAGTCTAATTTAAAAAAAACGCATACAATGATTTTCAGACATTTTTATTTTACAAATTTAATTGAATCAACTGCGATAAGTGTACAAATGTATCTGTTATGGAGTAAAAAATTTTAGGAAAATTAAAAAAAAAAATTAATTTTAAAAATTGGATTTTTTTTTTCAAATTCTAGCTCGTAGAGATGAATAAGCAACCAAGTCAAAACTCGGTTTTCAAACATTCTTCAGTTCTAAATGAGAAAATCGACCTGCTCCATTGTCTACCACCTATTTCGCTATAGAAAAAGTCATTATCCCCTATAATCGATCGATCAAGGTCAACGATAAAATACTCTTCCAAATCCACATTCGCTAACAAAACGACGTGAAAGAAAAAAAATACCTAACTAAAGAAAAAATGAAAAACGAAACGTCATTCTATGTACATTCTCGTCCAGGGGTACTCGAGGAGGAAAATAGGTAATTTCCTAAAATCGGATCAGATCACAAGGTACCTTCGTCGTCGTCGTCGTACACGTAGTATATATATATACAGAGAGTACCATCAAAGTTCAACGCACCATGCACAACGTTTTCACGGGCACACTGTTCAGTTTAACGCTACTACGGCGGACAACCCTTTCTCCTCGTCTACGGTACCACACGTATCATCTTCCTTCTCTACCACCCCCTCCTCTATGGGCCAGTGCCACTCATTCGCATTCTCTTTCTTTCTCGTACTGTTCTATTTTCAAACACACGTAGGTACTTAACTATTGGATAAATACCACGATAATGATATTATCTTGTTATTGCACCGATCATCATCTTCATCAATCAGCTCATTATCGCAAATATTGATTGAATAAATACCAGAATGGAGAATTAGTAAGGTACGACTGAAATCAATCTACAATCTAAGGTACATGTATACATAAACATTGTAGCGTACACGCGAAACAACACAAGAACAACCGACTAAGTAAACCAAATCCTCGCCCTCCTCCTGCCCATTCCCCCAGTCGTACTACATATTACATCATCGCCGCAGATCTGCTTACTAAATATTTACCGCCGCGCTGTACCGAACCGCTTCCAATTCGTGTCTCTCCCTGCACTACCTTAATATCGCCCAGAGATGCCTATAGCGAGCCGCCAGCCCAGCCGCCTGTGAGTCGTGTAAATGACAACGTCGCATACACCCTACCCAAGTACCCATGAACTCCTTCTCTATTCATGCTCGTCGTCGAAGCGTAATCGAATACTCTTTTTCTTTTCTAACTAGTACCAATTTTAAGAGTGTACACAGTAAATTGTAATTGTAATCAAATCAGTCGGTAAGGGGCAGGCCAATAAACCGAAATTACCGAATTCAGTAATTCGTCCTTCGAGTAACATCATTGCAAGCATATGTGCATTTCGAATCTATTGTCTCATATTTAGCTCTATGGATTTTTGACCTTGTTGCACGTGATAAGATTTAGAAGTGCAACAGGGCTCCCTTTTGAAAGGAAATTTTCCCAATTTCACGTATTTATGGACTGCAAAGGGAGGATAGTCCCTCCTATTTTCGTTTACACAACTCCATTAATTATACAAAAAAATTGACCAAAAAATGCCAATCGAAGTCGGTTTCTGAATCACTTCATTCCTGCATCGATTAACTTTACTGTCACTACCCCTGCAGGTATCTTCCAAGCAAAGCCACAATTATCCAGAATAACGTCATCTTTATCATCACAATCGATGAAGAACTCCTCTCCATGAGTCCATGGCACACCACACCATCAAATTCAAATACCAGCATCAATGTACTCAGTACTTTTACTATGTAATCGAACCACCAACCTCCCACCTCTACCTTCGCTCGACTCCTGCATCAAATAGAAAGATGATACTATACTTCGCAAGCAGATGGATGATGGAGACGACAATGCTCCTCGTACAGACGTACAGTGGTACAGTACACGCAATCAGTCAACTTGTTCGCCAATCGCCAATGACGATGGCAAATGGCAATGGCACAGTGTGCGGCGGCGTCGATAAGGAAAAAGGAGAGGGCAAGAGCCGCTAAGGTGGGCCGGCGGGTCGTCGGGCCCGCTTCGTACGGACGTACTAGTGCCGCAAGAGGTGGCGGTGGGTACCGGGTAAGTGAAAAAGAAAACCAGCACAGAAGAATAAATAATAGTTTCATTCAAAGATGCTGCAGACCCCGCGCTCGGCTCGACGCAGCGTATTGTACTGCGTACTGCGTTCGAGACTCGAGTATATATTGAGCCGAGCGATTCAGAATACAACCATCGTAGCAAGCGCAGTCGTCGTTGGTCGCGGACTCGCAAAGTCATGATATAATTATAGACAGCGACGTACATGATTCGTGATCCGATCATTATTTTTTGCAATTCGTTCATTTTCAGCTTTTTGCTGATTTTCAATCGGAAACCTCGTTCCTACTGAGTCGACATGCAGTGTAAGAAAATTTTCTCAGGCTAAAGCAGAACTTTTACAGAATGCTGGAAAAATTTAAAGATAGTCTCTGAATGGTTTACGACAATCCCCCCCCCCCCCCCCCCCCAAAAAAAATTAACCAAAATAAAAATGTAGATGAATATTTCAAATTCATAAAATCAACCATAATTATTTTAAATTACTGAAAAATCTGGAACATGTATAAATAAAAATTGAAATTATCAACTGAAAAGTTCGAAAATCAAAAAAGAAATCAAGAGAAATTGAAAAAACTGAAGCAAAAAAAATTGAAAAGACTCAAAAAATTCAAAAATTGAAGAAATATAAATTTTGAGAAAATTTGAAAAATAAAAAAAATGTGAATAAAATGTAACATCAAGAGTCATTCAAGAAAAAAAAATGAAAATCACAAGAAATTAAGAAAATTGGAAAAAAAAAAAAAAAATGAAAATTGAAAACGATTAAAAAATTGAGAAAGTTTAAAAAAGAAAAAAAAACGTATTCAAATCATCAAATGTATACTGAAGCTAAAAATTGGACAAGCAAAACAAAAACAAAAATCACTAAAAAAAAAGAAAAAAAGTTAAGAAAATGTAAATACCTATGTATTACAAAAAATTTTGAATTGCAGTCAATTAAAAACCTGTTAAATACCTAGTAGATACATAAAAAATTAAAATACTGATAAAACTCAACAAAATATGATTGTGAATAATGTATCACTAGGTACAAAAAATTATTGTAGAACATTTAAAATTAGAAAAAATCAAGAAAACCAGAAAATTCATAAAGCTCAAATAGTTAATGGAAGAAAAAATTGAAAAAATGTATTATTGTGAAAATTCAAAATTCCAAAAAATTAAAAATGACTAAGTATAAAATAAGAATCATAAGAAATGAAAAAATTCCAAAAAAATATCTACCTAAATTTTAGCCAAAAACTGGAGGGAAGAGATTTAATGAAATTAATCGTTTCGAAAAAATCATTGTAAAAAAATTGGAATGTATCTTTGCAAAGTTTGAAATTTTAAAATTTGTCTAAGGAAATTATAAATATCTCTCTCAAAAATTGAAGAAAAAACACCAAAAATATTTTTTTTAAATAGTGAAAAAATTGACAAACTCAAAAAATTACAAAAATGTATCACGAAAAAAATTACTGTAAAACATAAAAATTAGAAAACAATTTGAAAACAGGAAGCAAACAAGAAAGTTAAAAAACTCAACGAATTCAAAATTGAAAAATATTTTCTTTCTAAATTGAGCAGAAAGCTGAAAAAGAAAAAAATATGTAATTATTATAAAAAATAAAAATTAAAAAAAATTAAACAATAAAAAATGATAAATATAAAAAATTTTATTTCCCAAAAAATGGGTAAAAAATTCGAAAAAATAACAAATCTACTATCGTAAAATTTTTTTGTAAAAATAAAATTAAAATCAACTGTGAAAATGGCAGAAAATTGAAAAAAATTAAAATTAAATCACCTCGAGAAAAAAATGAGAAAGCTCAAAAAAGCAGGAAAACGTACTTTTCCGAGAATTTAACACTTGAAAAAATTGGAAAAGAATAAAAATCAGAAATTATGTACTTTGAAAATTAAAAAACAATTAAAAATCATTTTTAAAGATTCAAAAGTTGAAAATCACTGAAAATTGGGGCGACGATAAAAAATTGGAGAAGTTATAAAAAATTTGAAAATGTAGATCTACTATTGTAAAAAATTGATAATGTCAAAAAATTAGAAAAATACAAAAATACTTGAGTATAACACCGTTGAATTGAAAATTTTACAACAAAAAATAAATAAAATAACAAACAATTTTAAATAATTAAAATTTTGGAAAAATTGAAAAAAAAAACACTGAAAAAAATGTGTCATAGGGGTAACGGCCCAGTTAAGTTTACCCCCCTACGGTTTATTTTACCCCCTACTTATTTCTGAAAGTATTCATGTTAAAAAATTGATTTCTGTGGGAAATTATCAAGAAAATTACGCTGATTCCAGTGAGCTATTTAGTTTTTTTCTAGTTTCATTAGGTCGGGAGTTACGTGGGAGGAGGGTAAAAAAAACTGCGGAATGGCGATTTTTCGAAAATAAATTTTTTTGAGGGGCAACATGAAAGTGTTGAAAAATTATTTTCTGTGGGAAATTATCAAGAAAGTTGAGCTGCTTCTAACGAGCTATCTAACTTTTTTCTAGCTCTATTAGATTTGGAGTTACATCGAAAAATAAGCTTAAGGGGGTCAAATAACTGGGCCGTTCAAGTTGATACCTATTGCAAAAAATTAAAACTTTAGAAATTGAAAAAAAATTAAATTGCTAAAAATTTAAAATAATTTAAAAATTTGAAAAAACTGAAAAAATTAGAAAAAAATGTGTGTTAGACCATTGCAAAAAATTATAACTTGAGAAAAGAAATTGTCAATTTTTAGGAAAATTTACCACAATTGAAAATTTAAAAAAAATTCTTAACCCTTAAACCCCCAAGAAGATTCAGATGAGATACCGCAAATTTTTTCATATATCTGAATGTAGGCAAGTATGAATATCACAATGATCCATTGATTGCCTACCTGCCCCTTAAAACCTTTTTGGAAACAACAGAAACCTGTTTTCCGTTTTCACGGAAATCCAAAAGGAAAAAAGATTCAACTTCGTTCAATTTTACATAAGATGACATAAGGCCATTAGATATACACTACAATCCGAAAAAAAATTTCTATTGCCATTCTCCTGTATTGAAGGAGACAAAAAGGGAGAAATGTGTGAAAAAGCGGGCGCCCAAATGACCCTATTTGTCTATGAGAAATAAAATACATTCTTTCCATAAAATACCTTGGGAAAGTATACAGCCAGAACAGTACGACGTCATATTCCCCATTTTTGGAAAATTCATTTTGGAAAATGGGAAAGACAAATGAAATTTTAGCAAACAATTTTTATATCATCATTCCAAAAGTAAAATTTAATGAGCTTTTGAACTTTTCATATAAGTGAAAAGTTGAACTTTGGATTTGATAGACTGGTGGAAAACTATTCAAAAATCGCCATTTTTCTTTTTGGAAAAAAATTCCAATTGCTCGAAATTTTTGATGATATTCCAAAAGGAAAATTTAATGAGCTTTGGAACTTTTCATATGAATGAAAAGTTGAACTTTGGGCTTGATAGACTGTTGGAAAATTTTTCAAAAATCGCCATTTTTCAGATTGAAAAAATTCCAATTACCTTTGTTGAAGAATAAAATTGGTTGAAATTTTTAAATGAAACCCCAGAAGTAAAATCTAATGAGCTTTTGAACTTTTCATATAAATGAAAAGTTGAACTTTGAGGTTGATAGAATGGTGGAAAATTTTTCAAAAATCGCCATTTTTCGTTTTGGAAAAAAATATAAAATTGTTTAAAACTTTTTGATGAAATTCCAAAAGGAAAATTTAATGAGCTTTGGAACTTTTCCTATAAATGAAAAGATGGACTTTGAGGTTGATAGACTGGCGGGAAATTTTTCAAAAATCACAATTTTTCGGATAAAAAAAAGTTTCAAAAATCTTGTTGAAGTATAAAATTGGTTGAAATTTTTTGATGAAAAGCCAAAAGTAAAATTTAATGAGCTTATGAACTTTTCACATAAATAAAAAGTTGAACTTTTAGTTTGATAGACTGGTGGCAATTTTTTTAAAAATCACCATTTTTCTATTTGGAAAAAAATATAAAATTGTTTGAAACATTTTGATGAAATTCCAAAAGGAAAATTCAATGGGCTTTGGAACTTTTCATATATTTATTTGAAAAGTTCATAAGCTCATTAGATTTTACTTTTGGCCTTTTATCAAAAAATTTCAAACAATTTTATACATCAACATGATTTCTGAAACTTTTTTTCAATCCAAAAAATTGTGATTTTTGAAAAAAATTTTACCAGTCTATCAAGCCCAAAGTTCAACTTTTCATTTATATGAAAAGTTCCAAAGCTCATTAAATTTTCCTTTTGAAATTTCATCAAAAATTTTCAAACAATTTTATATTTTTGGAATTTTTTTCCAAAACGAAAAATGGCGATTTTTGAAAATTTTTCCACCAGTCTATCAAGCCTAAAGTTCAACTTTTCATTTATTTCAAAAGTTCATAAGCTCATTAGATTTCACTTTTGGCTTTTCATCAAAAAATTTTAACCAAATTTTATCTTTCAACAAGATCATTAGAACTTTTTTTCAATCTGAAAAATGGTGATTTTTGAAAAAATTTCCACCAGTCTACCAAGTCCAATGCCAAACTTTTCATTTATATGAAAAGTTCCAAAGCCCATTAAATTTTCCTTTTGGAATTTCATCAAAAAGTTTCAAACAATTTTATATTTTTTTCCAAAACGAAAAATGGCGATTTTTGAAAAATTTTCCACCATTCTATCAACCTCAAAGTTCAACTTTTCATTTATATGAAAAGTTCAAAAGCTCATTAGATTTTACTTTTGGGGTTTCATTTAAAAATTTCAACCAATTTTATTCTTCAACAAAGGTAATTGGAATTTTTTCAATCTGAAAAATGGCGATTTTTGAAAAATTTTCCAACAGTCTATCAAGCCCAAAGTTCAACTTTTCATTCATATGAAAAGTTCCAAAGCTCATTAAATTTTCCTTTTGGAATATCATCAAAAATTTCGAGCAATTGGAATTTTTTTCCAAAAAGAAAAATGGCGATTTTTGAATAGTTTTCCACCAGTCTATCAAACCCAAAGTTCAACTTTTCACTTATATGAAAAGTTCAAAAGCTCATTAAATTTTACTTTTGGAATGATGATATAAAAATTGTTTGCTAAAATTTCATTTGTCTTTCCCATTTTCCAAAATGAATTTTCCAAAAATGGGGAATATGACGTCGTACTGTTCTGGCTGTATACTTTCCCAAGGTATTTTATGGAAAGAATGTATTTTATTTCTCATAGACAAATAGGGTCATTTGGGCGCCCGCTTTTTCACACATTTCTCCCTTTTTGTCTCCTTCAATACAGGAGAATGGCAATAGAAATTTTTTTTTCGGATTGTAGTGTATATCTAATGGCCTTATGTCATCTTATGTAAAATTGAACGAAGTTGAATCTTTTTTCCTTTTGGATTTCCGTGAAAACGGAAAACCGGTTTCTGTTGTTTCCAAAAAGGTTTTAAGGGGCAGGTAGGCAATCAATGGATCATTGTGATATTCATACTTGCCTACATTCAGATATATGAAAAAATTTGCGGTATCTCATCTGAATCTTCTTGGGGGTTTAAGGGTTAAAAAATAAAAATTAGTTATCTACTAAAGAAAGAAAGAAGAAAAAAAAAATTGAAAAAATCGAAATTACGAGGCTCAAAACAAATTTTAAAAATTCAAATTGAATCAACAACTGGAAAAAATAGAAATTGGAAAAGACTAAAAAAAAACTGAAAGAATTAAAGAAAATGAATTAATTTTGAAATTTTTTCTCTCTACATTCTTTTACCTACTTATTTCTCTAAGTTCTCGTTTTCGTAACAATCAAAAAATTTTGTAATTGGAATTTCTGACCCCCCTCCCTCCCGATCAAAAACATATCAGCATTTCAGAATTATTAGAAGAGACGGTCATTCTAATTTCAACGATAGTACGAGCCACAATCGAAAATGACCCCCTCATTCCTCTGGAATCGATTGAACGTATTTTAAGCCCAAAAATTCGACAATAGATAAGAAAGAAACCTAACAAAAAAAAAATGAAAATTGATCCGTATATCGAATCATGCTCATTTCGTGATTTAGCTAGATGCCGAAACCCACACACCGGAAACATGCTAAGCAACGCGAGCGGGGATCCGAGCGAGGTCGAGGAGCCGGCGCGAGCGTTCAGATTAGGACGCGGTTCGGCTTCGACTTCGACATCTCTCGCTCGCGGGAGAACACTCCGGCTCTCCGCGTCTTGGGTGCTTACTCCGCGGCGGCATGGCAGTGGCACATCCACAATCCACATCCACGGCATGACGGTATCGGGGCATCGGCGAAACATCGACAAGATAAATGCGACGACGACCAGCACCATTACCTCTACCGACACCGTCACCTTCGTCATCGTCATCACCATCAGTCTGTCGACCGGTGCTGGTAGTGCCACCGCGTCGCCGTCGCCCGTCACCCGTCGCCGATTACCCACAGCTCCCCCGAAACCATAACCAACAAACTACACGCGGCCAACGACGCGATGTTGTCAAATTTACCGGCTCATATACTCTCTTACTCTGTACTCTGTACGTATGTACGAGCGTACCGACGACGTACTCTCGTGGAGTCGTCGTCGCCGCCGCCCTTCCTCAACCCTTCACTCGGCCGCCGGCGCTTTTCTTCCCTTCTCATCTTCAGGGGGTTCGCGTCGTCGCCGTCGACGCCACCGCACCACCCCCGTTTTCGACGTCGCCGTCGTCGTCGACGTCGTTGTTGTTCTTCGCGCGCAATTTTCACGTATTATTTTATCGATTATTACCGCGAATATTATACACAAACGGATACGTATATTTCTACTTCTATACTCTTTACTGTGTGTTGTTTTGGGTTTTTTTTACCCATTTTTTTCCAGTTCAGTTTTCCCTGCCACCCTCAACCACTCTGCGGAGGCTTTCGACGTTTTGCGCTCTTCTCTCTAAAAATTTGATTTAGTTATTTTCGTTCTTTATTCCTTTATTCGCTTCTCTTTGGGTTTTTGCTGATTTTTCATCTTTGTAGTAATTATGTAGGTCTAGGTATATGTTTTACGCTGCGGTATTTTGACATTTTCATGTGTTGCGAAATTTTCGTCAATTTTTTTTGCATGGTTTGAGTTTGAGGTATGTTTTTTTACTTTTTCGAAACAGTTCCCTAAATAGGCGGATTTCCCCCCCCCCATTTTTCAAGGAAAACGTGGCCATTAAAAAAGATTAGCTAATTTTTGATTTTTTTTTTTTTCAGATTATTTTTCTAATATTTTTTTTCTCAAAGAATTTTGCACAAGAAATTTTTTTTTTTGGTATCTGATCATTTTTGAATAATTTTTTCAACAGATATAATTTTTTTCATAGGTTTTCATTAGTATCAGTTTCAATTTTCTTATTTTATTCGACGAGATTTTTTTCAAAAAAAGTTCTTGGAGATTTTTTTTTTCTCCTCGTACAAACTTTTTTCATACAATCTTGTTCAGAATTTTTTTTTAAAACTTTCAATTTCAAATATTTTTTCATTATTTTCTTTCCTCAAAGGAATTTTCAATAATTTTTTTGATAATTGTTCACGACATGATTAGATTATGTAGAATAAATGTTCGGAAATTTTCAATTTGAGTTTTCATCCACTTTCCATTTTCGTCGATTTCCAGTGATTTACAATATTTTCTAGTTTTTTTAACTTTACAATTTTTTTCACAATAATACAAGAAGGTACCTATTAATGATTAAATTTTAATTTTTCACGATTTTAATTTTTTGAGTTCTCCAAAAAAAATTTACTCTCTTAAATTCCGTGCGTTTTTTTTTTCAGTTTTCTAAATTTTTACAAAAAAACAAATTGCTCTTCTTTTTTGGGATTTTTTTCAAATATTTTTGCAGGTTTTCTAATTTTTTCAATTTTTCCTAGTCTTAATTAGGTATAATCTTTCGAAATGATACCGTTTTATTTTTTGTGCCTTTTTGTTCAATTTTTCCATTTTTGACTTTTCAAATTTTTTGTACCTTCGTCCACATAAATTTCATTTCTCACCCAATTTTTTGCAAATACTTTTTATTAATTTTTTTTTGCATTACCTAATACATTTTTAATTTTTTGTATCAACTTTTCTGGGCTTTCTCAATTTTTTAAATCTTTTTCAACCTACATTTTTAAAAAAAATTTCTCAATTTTTTCCAAATTCTCAAAGTCAAATTCTAATGTACATACAATTCTGAGTGTTTTTATTTATGTATTTTTTTTTTTAAATTTCATGGATTATTTTAGTTATAAAATTCTTTGAATTTCCCATTTTAATTTTTTTTTATGTCAACTCAATTTTTCATTAGGTATATTTTTCAATTTTCCAAATTTTTTTTCAGTGAATTTTTAATTTTTTCAGATTTTAAAAATTTTCAAGCTTTTGTAAAATACTTTAATAAATTATTTTTGAGCTTTCTCAATTTTTTTTATTCTTTTGATTTTCCTAATTTTTTTCATTTTTCTTGTCTGGCTATATTTAAAATTTTATTTAACTTTTTCCCCATTTTTATTCCTTTTAATTTCCCTTCGTTTTACTTCATAAAAATTACACTTCCTATCACTGCAAGTCTATTTCCTCAAAAACAGAAGAATTCTCAATCAGCTTTAATTTAAATGCACTGTACGATTTATGATGAGAAAATAAACTCCAATTCAGTCTCAATTCTCGAAAATACATTCTGAATAGGGAAAAAATGAATAAAGAATTGAACAAGTGTGCCATGTTCGACCTTGACCTCGAAATATTTTCAACAAAAATGTCCAGCACAAAGAATAAATTTCAATTCGATTACGATTCCATTCGGACATTCAAACACGTTCTTTTTATCAAATCTACGATTAAACTGCACCGTTCGTTCCTCCTCGTTCAATTTGGTAAAAAAAAAATTAATTTAATTTCCAACCGAGCAAATCTTTGATCCTCATCATAACACCACTTTTCGATAAAAATTGCAAATACGATTAAAATAAAATCATGGACGGAGAAAGGATATTCAGCTCATGAGCAAAAAATTCACCACTGTAGCCTCATAAATAACCCTCCTCCCTCCCCCTCCCCCTAGTCATTTCCTTTTCTATAGTCAGTTACAACAATCGCGACGCGACGTTGTCACCAATGGGAAGAGGAAAAATTCGCAAGTTGGCAACCCTGAAACGGCGAATGAATGTGTTAACGTGATCGTAACAATTCTCGAATCTCGATACGATTTCCTGAATTAGTACATTCTTTTGTTTCAACTCGCAGCGCTCACTTCACTTCAAGCAACCGCCAACATTCTTGTAGGCAAAATAACCATCATCGTTGTGATCGCGTCTTCATTATAGAAAATATTTCTACTCGATAATGGAGAAAAAAAAATTCCAATTTTTATTTTTTATTTTTTTGTTTTAATTCAATATTTTATGGGCTTGATCTACTAAAAAATATGAGCAGATAGGAGGAGCGAATGTAACCGAAGAAAAGGAAAATCGCGACCATCATTACGCGCGAATAAATTAACGCCGGTCTCGGTGCAGCGACGGTGGCGGGTCGATGACCTCCGCGATTAAACGGCGGCGGTACCAGTGTTTTTCTTTCTCTCGCGCGTATAAATTTCTCATTTCGCGTGTATATGTGGTGGCATTCGTGGACGCCGCGCCGTCCGTTGTCGTATTCGCAATAGTATCCTTGTAATGTAGTATGCGCGTCTACTATGCTCATTGCTCGTGTACTCGCGTAATTCTCTACTATAGGTACTCTTTATTACATATAAATTATACATACGTGTACTTGAAAATGTTCATATTTCTATCGAAATCGATACTTAGCGTAGGATTAGGATAATTCTCCAGTTTTTATGCCCAAAATAATGAGAACCCCTGCATTTTCTCTACAGAAGCAAAATTTTCCATTTGTGGTTTAAACAAGATTTTTTAAAGAAATGAGTATTTCAACATTAAAATAAGTTTTTGAAAAATTTATTTGATAAGAAATTATTCAAATTTGAAAAAAAAATCATTCAAAAATTCAACTTTTTTTCAATTTTTGTTTTGCACAAATTAATTTTGCAAAATTGGAAAAAAATTGATTTTTTTTCAAATTAAATTCTTTTAAAAATGAATTTTTAGAATTGTACCTTACTTCTAGAAAAAAGTTGACTGCTTTTTAATCTGAAAAAAACATAGCGGAATTTCAACGTAATTTTTGTAATATTTTACGATTTTTTCGACGCTTTGACTGAAACATTGTAATACCTAATAATCGAAAAAAATATCCTCATACTTGTATTTTAGAAAAATGTGTTACAACAAGATTATTTTCCAAATTTTTTTTTAATTTTGAACAGAAATTGTAACAATTTGTTGGTGATTGAAAAATATATATATATATTTTTTAGAAATTGTGCTTTGAGCAAGCATTTTGAAAGAAAATTAAGAAAATTTGAGTTTGAACAAGAATTAAAATTGATTTCATATTTTCAAAACAATTTTTGGAATAATTTTTTTCCAATGTTATTACAAGACATTTTTGAGAAATATGTATTTTTTTAACATTGCAACTTTTTTTTCCTTCAAAATTGCAGCAATTTTTGTGATAATGTGAAAAGTATTTTCCAATAAAAACAAACAAAAACTATGTTTTCTTCAAAAAATGGAGTTCTAAAAAACGTTTTACAAAAATTCAAGTTTGAGCAACATTTGGGAAATTCTTTCATAATGTTCTCAAAATTCTTTTTAAAGAACAATTTTTCGAGTTTTCTTTCCATGTTTAAATAATGAATGTAATTTTTTATTAAAAATTTTTTCGAACAGAAATTTTTCAAAAAATTATTTTCTATTTCACGATTATGATTTTTCGGAAAATATCAACAAATTTTGATATTTAAAATTTTTAATGTGTTTTCGGATGAATGAAATAAAATCTTAATTTTTTTCAGAAAATTGTGCTTTGAATCAGATTTTTTTGAATGATGTTTCTACAAAATTTGAGAAAATTGGAGTTCGAACAATAATTGAAAGTTCTTTCAAAATGCATATTTCCAAAAAAAAGTAACTACGTACCAATTTATGAATTTATTATACAAAGTTTGAAAAATTTGATGAACCGAAATTTCAGAAAATTATTGGTATTTTTCCAAAAGGCTTTTCCCCAAAAAAATCGAAAAATTATATATATTATAATTATATTTTTTTTTGGGGGGGGGGGGTTGCGCTTTTGAAATGATTTTGAAAAAATCAAGCATCAATCAAGATTCAGAAAATTCTTTCACAGAATTGTTTGTATTTTCAATTTTTTTCAATTTCTATTTTTTTTCTTTAAATTTTCAATAATTTTTTGAAAAAATTGTGGAATTAAAATTTTATAGAAAAATTTTATTTCAATTATTTTTCGTAAAATTGCGTCACTTTTTGTCACAATTCAAAAAGTTTTATCTTATCAAACCAAAAAAGTTTTCCTTTTTTTTTTTTAGAAAATTGTGTTTCGAATAATATTTTGAAAATTTTGTCAATTTTTTCAAATTGTTCGAAAAAGGTTTTGATTTTTTTTCAATTTCTAAAATTATAATATTTAATTTTTTTTTTTAATTTTCGACAGGAATTTTTGGGAATTTTTTTTTTCTAAATTCACTCGTGATTTTTTTTCTCTCAAAAATACTTACACCATTATTCAAGGTCCTGGATACTTTCCTTTTCCAAACCGTAAACATCGACTCAATAATTTTCAACGTGGGTAGGTACTTATTTTCAAAAATTCTCAAACCCCATTTAAAATTTCCTTATTCGAACTTAAAATTTGATTAAAAATTCAAAAATTAATATTTCACAACCTGGAAAAATTATTCGAAAAATTTTTCAACTTGTCCATCCAAAATAAAAATACAAAAAAAAATATGACCAAAAATCCGAAAAATTCGTCAATCGATCAAGATCTAGCGGCGGAGATTCCCATCTGCGAATTTCGTCGCGATTGCGAATACACAAGACGAAGGAGTAGGATCTCTTAAACAGTACACGCGAACGATGATACGGTTAAAGACTTCGGCATCGACGCTGCGCCACACCGCACCATCCTCGTCGGCGAGAATATGGGTTATTTCAGGGGTTCGTAAAGGCACACCTCGGTCGCGTGTCTACCGTCTATAGCTTTCATTGTACGGTCACTTGGAAGGCGAAATTTCCTTCTATTCGTCGCGCAAAACACCTTCGTGTGGCGTCGAATTTCCTTCTATTTTGAAGAATTTTCTTCCCCTTCGGTTTGTTTTTCCTTAGACGACGCATACCCGGAGGTCTAGTATACGAGTTGTCGACTTGCATATGTACATATATTATACGAGCGTACGTTACACGTTATCACGATATATACATAGAGAATGACATATCCGAGAAGGCTGGTGCTTTTTCAAGGACATCGACTTAAACAGTACATTATACTTGTACGTCTACGTACACAGTACACACGCGTACCTACAGTATATAATAAAATTCATTCAATTTTCAACAACTATTCTCCGCCTGCCTGGCTGCCGTTTCCTCTCCATCGTCGCGTCGTCGGTTCGCGACTTGGAGCTCCTTTCTTCGCGTCGCGTCGCTCGCGATTGACTCCCAACTCGCGAGATCGACGCTACCATCGAGGTAATGGTTTGGTATGGATGGTGGTGTTTTTCAGTTTTACTCCTCGATATCGTACAATACGTAAATACGTGTAGGTATGAAGCGAACTCGGCTAAAAATGAAACTAAATTACGTAAGTTCCAATGTACCTAACTACCTAGTGGAATGTTCATTTGGTTCTTTCTCTAGCGGTACTGTTTGTCGGCTGACGTACGTATCTATGTACTGCTAAGTACGTACACGTAATAAACGTATCATTGTTTTGTACTAGTGTATTTTTAAGTGTATGGACGTATTTGCGATATTATGTGACGAGCGGAGCGCAACATCGCGATAATTCTAACCAAATTACCTACGTACGGTCACTATAATAAATTTCGCAGTATATTCTCGTAGTTTACATATTATGTTCCTTGATTTTTACAAAAAAAAAATCTTATAAATTGGCAAAACTGTACAATGTACATCATTTCGAGAAACTTAATTTCACATTTCAATCAATTTTTTAAATTTTAAAAAAATCTTTCGTACGAATTGGCAACCCTGCACGTAATACAAATGGAAAATTTAATTTACATTTTCAAGAAATTTCACATACTTATGTTGAAAAAAAAATTGTTCCAATAACTTTTAACCAATTTTTATTATTTTTTGGATCATCGATAAATCAAATGATTTCGTCATGATGTTTTATTTGCTACCTTCTTTCTACGAGTATGACTGATATTTTTCTTCAATTTCTAATTTTTTTTCAACTGGCCTACCTAAACAACTTGAAAATTTTATACCTCGTAAAAAATTTGCATTTCTTTCCAAGAAAAATTTCCTGAAAATTATTTGCAATGTTTTGCTCTAGCACGTAAGTAAACTAAACTTGAGTGAAATTTTTTATCAATTTTGTAAAAATTATAATTGGAAATTTCTTGAAGTTCTAGGAAAATTATTCCAAATCGGTGAAAGATTTTTTGAATTTTTTTTTACAATTCTAAACGAACTTTCTGAAGTTTTCTAAAAAATTCTCTAAAAAATTTTGCCAAAGATTTTCTGAAGTTTTGAGAAAAATTTATTGAAAATTTTGTTATGTTCGGCGAAGATTTTTTTTCTATTATTTTGGGGCAGTTATTGTTTTCAAATTCACGAAATTCATTATCAAATTTGTGAAAAATTCACCAAAGTATTGCAAGAAAATCGTAAATTTTCTGAATTTTTTGTGAGAAAGTATTTGAAAATTTTGTTGAAATTCGTCAACTTTTTATGAGGATTTTTCCATTTTTTCCAATTTCTCGAAATTATTTTGCGAAAAAGGACTTGAAAATTTTTCAAAATTTCATGTAATTTTTTTTCATCTTTTTTCGTTTTTTTTTTTTTTTTTTTTTTGTAAGAAGTTTTTGTATGATTTTTTGAAATTTGATGAAAAAACAATAGAGAAGTTTAGGAAATTCTCTGAAGAATTATTGTAAAAAATTCATTGAAAATTTTGTTACGTTTTGTAAATAATTTTTTTAAATAACTTTAGGGTAATTCTTTGAATCTATGTAAAAAATAATAACGTTTTTGTGACGATTTCCTTTTTTTTTTTAATTTTTGGAACATGTATTTTTTTTCTTTTTGAAAAAATTGTTAAAATTCTCCTTCTTAAAAATTATTTTTTGGCGAAGTATTCTATTTTTTTTTAAATTTTGTAAGGAAAAAATGAATGTCGAACGAAAATTTTCAGCAGTTCCGAAAAAAATTGCTTGAAAACTTGTGTTAAAAATCTTTACCATTTTTTTTTTTTTTTTTTTTGAAAGTGCTGGAATTTTTTGAATTTTTTTGCTGAATTTTTGATAATTCTCTGACCTTTTAGGAAAATTTTTGTTTTTCCAACGCATCGTATTTTTATTTTTTTTTTAATTTTAAGAAAAAGTTTTCTTAATTTTTTAAAATTTAATAAAAGAAAATTTCGAAGGATTTGTGAAATTCCCTGAAGTTGGTGGAAAACTGTTTGAAAGTTTTTAGAAAATGTTTGACCTTTCATGAATTTTTTACTCAATTTACAAAACTAAATTTGACAAATGTTTCTTTGAAATTTTGTCAAAAATTGATTTTTTTGGCGTTCAGAAGTTTTGCAAAAAAAAAAGAAAGATTTTCTGCAGTTTAGTAAAATAAAATTTCAAAAGCTTCGTGAAATTCCATGCAGTTTGTATAAAATTGTTTGAAATTTTTTTTAAATTCTGACCTTTTTTATGAAAATTTTGCATTTTTTTCAATTTTTGGATGAGTTTGTAATTTTCTTTTTGGAAATTTTGTAACAATTTTTTTTTTGATTTCAAAGGATATTATCTGATTTTTTGAGACTTCAAAAATGTTCTGATGAAAAAAATTGTTTGAAAATTTTGTTGGAGTTCATTGATCTTTCTGAGAGAATTTCGTCCTCTTTCTCAACTTTCTGAAGCGTCGAAAATTTTGCTGACCTCTTCTGAATTTTTTTTTCTTCTCAATTCTTTGCGAGTGTTTTACAAAATCGAAACAATTCCGAAGCTATAATTTTAAAAGATTTTCACCAATTCAAATGACAAATTTGTAAAATTTTTAAAACCTCATTTTCAGAAAAACGAAAAATTTGCAATTTTTTTTAAGAAGAAAAATAGACGAAATTTTTATTTTTATGCCTATTCTACTTTTTTAAATCGTAACAAATATATGTACTACATTAACAAACACATTTTTTTCCAAATTAAAAAAATGTCACCTAAAATTTAGCAAAATATCATCACCTAAAATTAAATTCATTCAATATAAAATTTATTTAGCTAAAAAAATTTCTAGACCAAGGAGGGCGACTCCAGAACCAACCTCACAACACATTTCGATTCTCAAACCACCTACACACCTCACACCCCATTCTCTCAACATCCTTGCTCAACTAGACACGCAATCTAGATTCAAAAGACGCTACACCTAAAAATCCAGCTCGTTTGCGTGAACTTATGGGCATGGAAGCTCGAAGAATCCACATCCACGCAGTAGCAGTTATTTTATACAAAACTATACCAAAAGTACACACCGACACCGGCTATAAACAAGGGTACATTGGGGAGTACAGGGGAGGTTTGCGAACGTTCATCCTCATCACACCCACTTATTTAGGCCGGCTACAGCCTGACTCGGTCCAGTCCATACGATTCGACCCGGTTTTCCGTTACATACCTTTGAATTTTTCCAAAAATTCCTAATCGATGGAGTTAAGAGAGAGAGTGACTATCTGCAGCAGGCTTTTTTACCAAAAAAGCCGCCCCCCCCCCACACACACAGCTGTACAGCTTGTCAGCCTTTAGCACGAGGTTCACCCCCGAACGGGGCGAATCGTATACGAGGAGGACGAGCGTATAATCGCGCACACGCATTCATCATTCTCCCATATCTCTTGCTCTGTTCGCACAAATACGAGTATTAGGTGTACACAGTATAACGATGGAGAGAGAGACTCTCCTTACGCACCACAATTGACTCTCTTCTCTGTTGCGTGCGTGTGAGATAATTTTTACGTGTTTACACGAGCGCATTATCGACGTTGTGGTGGTAAACTGGGTCGAAGAATTCGTGCATAAAGGAAAGTGAAGAAGAGAGAATAACATAACCCACTTTGGTTATTTCTCCATTGACGGATTATACTTTGTCGTTGGGAGGAGATTGGTCTTCCTACAAATTCATAACCTGCTTCGGCGTTAACTTTAAATTTAAATATTTTGTATATTCGTTCCATAAATACAAATTTACCAGACTGCCATTGATAATTCGACGTATCTGGTTACCAGAAAGATACGTTTGAAAAAATTTGAATAAATGAACCTATCCAGAGATACTACTCCGTACTACACTGCGAAGAGAAAGTTTAAACAAAACGTCTATTTATGAATGAATGCAACGTAGTAATAGTAAATGGCAACATTGTCGTACCTAGATCTGCATTCGAATTGTTCGAATCAGCTGCCCAGTTCGTGGTACAAAAATTACCACCAATGTTATATTTTTCTAATTTTAAAATGAAATCAAGGCCACAGATTCCAAGGATTTGGAAAAAATTTCCACAAGTAGAGGATTGAACCAGAGGGGAAAAATCTAATACGAGGAATTCGTTCGATTTCGAACCGAAAATGTAAACAGCTGTAGTAATCAATTTACCCAGTAGCATATTTTTAGCATCGAAAATACGATATAGTTGGCGGTATTGTTGGCAACGTCGTCTTGTCAATTATCTCACATGCCAATTTAATCGACAAATTTCACAGCTTCGATATCTCTAGCGAGAATTTTGCGGTACTTTTTTCAAATTCGTCGTATCACGTACAAAGTCAAGGTTCAATTTTTTACTTCGCCGGCGTGGTAACACTGAATTCATTAAATAGATGAATGGCAACGTGGGTAGAAAAATTTCGACATTTTTCGAGCTAATTTTTGTATTTAATTTGGAGGAAAATTTCGTACGTAAAATAATTTTCAAAATTATAACATTAGATACTAGATAGGGAAATAAATTCATTCATGGATGAACCTTCAAGTGTTACCAACCGATCGAAGATTTGATAAAAAAAATAATAAATCGAGTACAGGAATGAACAGGATGTACGATATCGAATAAGAAAGAGAAAAAAAATGGAATTTCACTACGAGGCGCAACATAGTGATATTTTCCAGGTCAACGAACCCTGGTTTCGTTATAATTCGACGAAATTACAAGAATGGCGGATAAAACGGTAAATTTTCCAACAAAAGAAGGATCGATTCGACCAAATGAACGTTTCATATTCGACATTAATAAATTAACCTAACAAGATGGAATTTGCTGGACGAAAAATTTTCCATGAAAAATGAAAATTTCCTAGATGTGATAAAATATACACGAATCGAGTAAACAAAATTGAACCACAGCGAACGCAGTGTTGCCACTGTCGTTGGACGGTAAAAGAATCCGTATATTTGGAAACACACGGTCGAAGTTGATTCACACAGCACAGCAGATTATACGGATCGGCTTGGGACGCGTAAACCAGTACAGAGAAAGCATAAATTCCTTTCACCATATAAACATCTCGGTAGAGGCATGCGAACGAAAATAAACAATTGATAAATTACCGCTTTAGTAATTATACAACGAAATACGATCGGAATCGTGACATTTTTTTTCTTCAAGAATACAATTCACCGATAGAAGAAAAATAATCGTTTGGTAAATGGAGGTTGAACTATGAGAAGCTACACAAACATTACAGCTTATGACCTTCTAGGCACAATACTATCGCTACGTCGATACTTGTTTATACATTTAAATGAAATCTGTGCGAATTTTTAACCCGCACCGAAAATTCAATCATCTATTTCGCACGATCTCGATCCTCGAGTTAGAACATCGACGAAATGTACACCGAACAGGAAAATATCCGACTTATTGGGAAACGCACGTGAGTCGACGACATGAAAAATAAAACATAATTTTTTTTTTACAAATTAATATCGAAATGATGAATGAAAAAATACCAGAATATACGTAAACTACACAACAAAACCGTGCACTTTTTGGCATTATAAATAAACTGGCAAACTAACACAATAATGGCCCACTTTGAGATATTAGATTCGAAGAATACTAGAAATAGGAAATATTTTCAAAACATACACTCGGTATAGGAACTCGAACGAACCAATTTATAAATTCAGTATTGGAAAGTACAAAATATGAAATTTTTTTAAAAACAATTTCGTACAAAGACAAAGCAAGAACAAAGAATAGATAACAAAGCCAAGTAAACGCAGTAATGAGAAAATTGAAACTTTTTTAAGGTAATCAATACGAAAACATTACACGACCGATGTATGCAATTTGTGTAGGAGAAGAAATAATCGGAAAAAATCGACGACTGAATCACGACGAAAATTATTTGTTTACGAGTTCACTGATTTTCTTCTATCGGGATATTGGCAGGATTTTTTTTCCTCGGCAGGATAATCGATCGTACAAACTGAATCAAAAAAGACCGTTAATTTATGCCAAATATTAGAATATAATTGGAAAATTAAATATGACAGGTGTTCACGAACTGAATAATGAAATAAGTACATTCGAAAACAAAACAATCAACATTGTCGGAGAAACACATCGATACGTAACAATTAACGAACGAAATGGCATTAATGAAGAGAAATAAAATAAAACCGAGAGAAATATTTTCGAAAAAGTTTCGAAATTCAACAGTGATAAGATTATTGAAAATTATTTAAGACGTTGGCAAATATCCACTATCGAAACACTTCCAGTTGGATTAGAAAATCGTAGATAATGGAATAAATTCGAGAATAGGGTAAGGATGATGATACGCGAAAGGAATAAAAATTATTACACGGAATACATCACAATTATACCGAGATATCGAATTTTACCAGTTCGGTTTCATATATGTATAACGATTTTACTTACTAAAGCGTAGAAATTCGTATGACAGTCTTCTAAACTAGCACCGTTGGTCTCATGGCTGGGGTGCGTCATGGTTTATCCATTTTCGATACACTAATTACACCATTTGCACTAAAAATTTAATAATTTAATCACTAAAATCTATTAAAATTCGCGTATCGCAAAAGAAGATTTCACCTTTCATGGCTCGCGTAAAATGGCGGATTACGACAACAAGCGGAGAACGTAAAATACACTATTGGGTACAGGTGGTCACGTGACTTAAACACAGTTATGGCGGCGTACATAGGACATGTGTTATCGACCGCTGGTTCGAAATTTCCGAAAATATTATGGAATTCGCCCAAAACACTGACGGTATGATGAATTTTCGCATTTATTAGTGATTTTTTAATACGTTTAATTATCTAGTACACTTATTTAATCGCTTGTTTCGCGAATATTTCGGCAATAATTTTCTTATCACAGTTTTCGTCAAATTCGTATCACTAAAGTATATTTTACATTATGTGATGATATTGGTATTTTTTAATGATCGTACGCGTTGAAACAATTGATTTTGATCAATCAAAAGTGTTTTTTGGTGATCATTTGCAGTAAAAATGCAATTTTTTGCGAAATTTTGGTCAAAGTTCTAATCAATAATGCCTTCGTAATAAAACAATGAGCGATTTTTTCGAAATTTTAGTGATAAGAATTTAGATAGGTAAAGTAAGTAGGTAAAAAAAGTGATAAGATTTTTGTTTTGAACGATTTTTAATTTTTTATTTTTTTTTTTAAATAATAATTTTTTTAATTTTTTTTTTTAAATTATTAGGAATTTAATCCACTTTGGGCTTTTCAATTCGAAAAAAAATTTTACATTTTTACCAACACGAAGAAAATGAGAATTTCGTTACTGCACCTTCTCAAAATCCTTATCAAGGGATCATAAAAAAGTTGATTTCATTTTCCTCATTATTTTTATTTGTTAGTTGTTATAATAATGTTCAACTTTTTTATTGAACATTTCGAATTATAAATTTATTAATATTATATTTTCTAGGAAACCATCCGTCACATGGGCACTTATAACAAAAAGGTCAAGAGGAGTCCGAAAAATTTCATCCAAAAGGTTCCCTTTCAACCTAAAGTGGATTCATTGAAATCTAGAGGGTAACCTATTTCACCTGGAAAAAAATGCATAAAAATTTGTGATATTAAAACAATTATTTTATTTCAGATTTTTACGAAATCTTCCCGCTTACGATCCACCGGAAGGTGTAACCAACGAATTACGTGCAATTTTCAATGAAATAGTGGGAACTTCTGAGCTGAGTCATGAATTGGATGCTGATCAAAAATTCAAATTGTTGGTAAAATGTAGCGACGCATTTGGTCATTCTGTACCTAATTCCATCCTGTATAAAATAAAGACTTTGGGTAGGTATTCGTGTTTTTCATCAAGTTGTTTATTCAAATGGCACTGTAATTAATATACTTTTTTCTATTTCAGCCGATGTATTCGAATTCTATCACACTCAGAGTATCAATATCACTCCTTATGAAAGCTTCAAAGATATGGAACTTCCTCCGAATCTTCACATAATTCAGGATTATGCAAGATTTCATCCTGATACTGATACGAGGTTTGGCGGTGAAACAGCTTTCCCTAAAAGTTCTACTTTTGTAACTGGTTTAAAATACAAGAAAAAATATAAAAGCCATACTCAAACGTCGCCTTGGTCAGATATTTAAATTTATGATGATTTAAGTAGTGTACATATTATATTATAATTGATCGTAACTCGTGTTTATTTCTTCGGATTTTGTACCAATAAATCAAATTGTTTTTATCGTTTAAACTTCGATGATTTTTTTTTTTTTCACTTCTAGACTTCGCTAAAACAAATTACAAAGTAGTTCAATTTTTTTTTAGGTTCGAAACCAAGTATACTATCCCATGACATCAATGAAATAATTCCAAAATCAGTACTTGATTCGTGAAAAAACGATTTTTTTTTAGTTTTTATTAAGATGAAATTATCGCCTACGTTGCGAAAATCGAACAAAAGAGAACAACGATGTATATTTATTTATTTTTATCATCTTTAATCAAAATCATCGATACGTTTTGTAGATACTTGGTTCTCTTACAAATTAAAGTATTATGAAACCAATGAACTGTTTCATAATTTCAATATATTTTTTTTTACCAAGCTGATGAAAATTTCAATCGCTTTGTTCGCTTTAATCTACTCCTCTGAATCATTATTCGTTTCTGCATTACTTTTTTTTTAAATAAACGACCATACGTTTAACCTTAATTGCCTTCCATTCAGTTTTTCATAAGGTTCGGAATACATCTAGAGCCTGTACCAACTTACACTCGAGAAATGGCCTCCGCCTTACGAATATGTTATTTTTAATGATGAAAAATGTTACATCACGTACTTCGATAATTAATAGATTCACACGTACCATCGCAGATGTTGAATTTCTACTTCATCAGCATGAAATCTATGACGGATTAAATTTTGCTGCTATCATGATATTAAATATTGAAAAGTTACTCACTTTTTTTCAAAAAAAAAATTGAGAAATTTTTTCAATAGAAAATTTAAAAAAAAATTATTCCAATAACTAGAATGCAAAAAAATTTATTAAAAAAATTAGTTTTCCCAAAAAAATGAAAGATTTCTACTTATTTTTTTATTTTGAAAAAACGAAAAAATTTTACCCGACTCCATCCGAAAAATATCATTCTTTATTCCGAGTAAATTCAGAATTTTTTTTGCGAAAAATTATTGAGACACTTTTTTTTATATAAAAATAAGAGAGTTTTTCTCCAATTTTTTTAAAAAAATAATTTGTACGCAAGATTTTAGTTAATTTTTTCAAATTTTTCAATTTTTTTAGAGAAAAAAATCACCAAACTTTTTTGAAGTAAAACATTATTCTTAAAATTTTATAGGAAAAAAATCATTATCCTAGTCTCATCTTTGGAGAAAAAACCCTCGTCAGTTTTATATGTAGTACAAATCATTTTGAAATTCTTTAGGGTGTAATTTGTGCACCCAAGCTGCCGTTGAACTATCGGCAATTGGGAACTGGCACAACAGAAAATCAATTCATCATTGCACACCCTTTCAATAAAAATTTTTAGAGAGGTATCAAAAAATTATGAAATAAACCAATAATAAAGAAATTAATAAAAAACCAAGTGAACAAATATAATTATAAAACGATGATTTTTTTTCCAACAATACTGGTTGAATATTCTAATCCTCTATACTTTAAAAAAAAAAAAAACATTGAACAAATCGACGTAATTAAAAAGGAAACACAAGCTTCAATGATTTGTTTCCAACGAATATCTTCTGTCCAGCAGCACTTCAAATAACGATGGAAAATTATCTGTAATGATTTTTGCAAATCGTACCCTCCTCAAATGGAATAAAAATTCTATCCAAAAACATTTTAAATAATTAAAAAATCACAATATCGATTCGATGTTGATCTCAGATGTGCAACAAAATTATCTAATGTTTTGTGCAATTCTACTAAGATGCTTTGGTATTTTTATTTTGGTAATTTGAAAATACCAGTTTTTTTAGCGCCTTTTGGTTCAATAGGCTGAAACAGAAATTGAATTAAATTAGTTATTTTTCACTGGAACAAGAGAAAAAGCCTAAAATTTAAATCATTTTTACCATAAGTCTAGTGCCGAAAAGTAATTTAGCTTTATCTTCTTCCTGAGGAGATGATCCTTCTTCGGAAGACCCAGTTCTAACTTTAATTTGCAATTTTTGTTTAATTGCCTGAAATAAAATACGAAAACCATTTTTATATCTACTATAAAAAATTAATATCATTTCGAAATTGTTAAAAAAATTACCTGAGGTAAAATAACATGTTTACTGTCATTTTTCATAGCTAGGAACAAATCTAGCCAGGTCCATGTTACATTGTGATACTCCAAAGTAGGAATTATTAAACTAAAATCGCGAATATCTTCGATATTCTTCTCTTTATTTCCTTTATAGCTCACTCTGACTGGGACTTCGGGTATTTTGATATAAATAAATAGTTTATTTTTCTCTGCTCTTTCCTAAAAACAAACAAAAAATTTGAATGAAAATCCGTCGTATATTTTATTTACTACGAAAAGATTAATTTTACCTTCATCTTTTCTACGTCATCTTTCATCACAATAGGAACGTAAAAATTCGTCTCTTTCCATTTTTTTGACTTTTCGTTACTATTAGCTTTTCTTTTACTCGAATTACCGCCACTGCTTGCAGAACTTTCCGAATCTTCGGACACATCGCCTTCTATATTATCTGTATCCCTTTCGGGGAAACAAAACTTCAACATGGTGTCGTAGAATTTTTTAGATAAACCTATAAAACGAAGGAAAGTATTAAAAATGAAATAGATTCCCTTTAAAAATAAAAAAAATATAATTTACCAATTGTAAAAGGAACTACGTTGATTTCGAAATGCTCTTTGACTGAAATACCACCTACAGGAGCTTTCTCACGACAAAATATACGAACTGCTCTCTGCGTTAGAAAGAATTGCGATATAAAAACTGATTACCGAGTTTCTAAATTAAATAAATAACGAACGAACTTTTCTAGCAACGGGCATATTGCTTTGTATTTCGGTGGGGAAGATTACATCTTTGTAGGGTTCATTTGCTAACAAATTGGTCATTCTGATGTACCCCAGTTCTAATAAATGTTCGACAGAGTCGTCGTTTTTGGACACCTTGGTATACCTAAAAAAAAAAATCAATCATTAAACATTTATCTTCAGTTCGATATAGAACGAGTTAGCATGGCAGACAACTTAGCAATAGCTCGATTGAAATCCCCAAAATCTTCTTATTTTTTTAAATTAGTTGATTTAAAAAAAAAAATCTCAACTTTTGGACAAAAGTTTTTCGTCTCAATTTTTTCGAAGAAACAATTTTTTGTTATTTTTATAAGTGAAAGAATTTCTCAATTTTCTTGAATTTTTTTTTTTTTTGGGGGGGGGGGATTAAAATTGTTTTTAAAGTTTTAGGACCAAAATTTAAAAAAAATCTCAATTCTTTGTAGAAAAAAATGTTTTCACTTCAATTTTATGGAGAAAAAAATCGTTACTTTTTTTGAAGAAAGATTAATTTTTTTTTGTAAGCAGTAAACTATTTTTTCTATTCTTTTAGAATAAAAAATTGTTTTACTTACTTATAGTAAGTGAAAATTTTTATTTTTCAGTGTAAAAAAATTTCCGATTTTCTTGGGCGGGGGAGGGAATTCTACTTTTTTTTTAGAAAAAAATCTAAATTTCCTTTGAATGAAAAATTTCTCAATGTTTTAGTATCAAAAACAAAAAATTTCATATTTTGGTAAAAAATTTTTGTAATAAAATATTTTCTCATTTTTTTGGATTTTTTTTTTAAATTCCTTGTAGCAAAAAATTTTCTCAATTTTTTGGAGTAAAAAAAATCTCATTGGGGAAGATCTCTAAATTTTTTTGTGAGAAAAAATTTATCATTTTTTTTTTTTGGAAGAAAAAAATCTACTCGTACTAAATCCTACAAAATTTGTACCAAGTTGTCAGCCCTGCGAGTTTGAAAACCATGTACGTACAAAAAATTACTAAGTACTAAATCGGCAATTCCCAATTGTCCATCGGCTTCAGTCAGTCGCCATTGAGCATGTTTGAAGCAAATCTCGCTAGTTCGGACGGCCATTATTTGTTTATCACCCCTTAACGTGTCTACTTTTTGACTGGCCATTAATTGAGTTTCTTTGTAGCACGATAACATCATATCTAATTCTTCGCTATTGGAGTTTAACTGCTCCTTGCATTCGTTTATCTACCAATAAAAAATCATCGTTAAATGGAGGTTGATTGAGGTTGATAGATGTAATGATAGGGGTACCTCGCTTTCCAGCTCTTCTATATCTGAGAATAAATCTTCGTTGTTTTCTTCTATGATGGTTTTTTGAACGAGGTAGATTTCTTTTTCGAGTTTTTTTAGCTTCGCTACCAAACTCCTAATGGACAAAAATTCGAGTTAGAGTATGCATATTTTTAAAAATCGTCAATTTGTCAATTTACCTAATTAAATTCTGTAATTGTTGGATTGGTTTTCTTTGATCTTGAACGCTCTGCAGCTGTAACTGGAACCGCATCCTTTGTAATCTTTCGAAAGCTTCTTTTCGTCGTGGTTCGACGTATAATAATAAATTATTAACGATGTCCAAAATCATAGCATACTGTGGATTGAAAAAATAATTATAATATTTGGTTTACATATTGATCTGCTCGTAATTAAGGCGATGGTTACTTGAAGAGAGTTGGTGCAGACATCTAAGTCGTGATGCATCAATGTGAACGCATCCACTGCTTTATCTTGACGTTCCCAAGGTGTACCGCTGTCTTCGGCTGGAGGTGGAGGTACTTCATCGAGTATACTCGGGTCTAAGCTCGTTTCTCCATAACCGGCGTAGAAAAATTCGCATTTACATCTCGAAACGATACGTTGCAACTGGAAAATTGAGTAGTAATATTTTTAATAACGATGACAGATGAGAAATGGACCTTTTGCTGAGCAAAAACGTACTTGTAACGGATTATTCTCGTGTATATTTCCTCCTGCTCCGACAGTTTCGCTGACAACTCCACCTACACTTTGCCCACTACCAACTAAATGAGGTAAATCTGGTAAATCAGCGATAACCGTCGATCCGGCATCTTTTTCTTGAATATTATCCACAGAAAGCCACATAATATTTTCTAAAAAAAAATTGACACTTAGACAAAAAAAAAACATCTTCATGATGTTTTAGAAAATTGAGGTAATCACCATCTAAGGTATCGTTGGCGCTAACGGTAGCATAATACTGCATACATTCCAAAGATCCAACCCAGCTTGTTTTTGAAACCAGAGTTCTATCTTTCCACACAGGTCGATGCATTTTTTTCAAAATTTCCGCTTTAGCTGTGCTCATAATTACATATCCTTTCGTCTCACAACCTTTTAATAACACTTGACTATTGACTAGAGAAACTATAACAAAAAACGCGCTTATTAAAACCATAAATCAAATAATGGTGATTTTTTACGGTCGACTCGTACTTGACCAATTCTTATGTACGACGTCGTCTTCTTGACAGGATGCCAAGCCGTGTAAATATTGTTCCCTCATCTGAACTGACAAATCGTCGCTAAATACAACAGCTTTATTTTCCGCTTCGGCGATCAACTGCTGGAGCATGGAAGCCGCGTGACCGGATTGTAATTTACTCATTGGCGAAGGTGTCTCTTGGACCAGAACTGATGAATTTGGTTGCTGAAATCAGAGATTCGGTTAAATTCGAGTTTGAGGCTGTTTAGTGGTGAGAGACAGTATGAGCAACAAGGAATTTTTTACGAGGTGAAGGTGTCTCAATTTTTCTGGAAGGTGTGGGGGTTGAAATTTTTTCAACGTTAAACTTGAGAGTGAATTGGACCTCCAAAAAATCGATTTGTTTTCCTCCACACAGTGTTTTGTGACAAAAAAATCGAAAAAACCGAGAAATTTATTTTCCCCAAATGAGAATTTTGTTCCGAAAAAAATTGTTTAAAAGATTTTTTTTTGAGACAAAACATTGAGTTTTTTCTCTTTAAAATAAAAAATTTCTTTAGAGATTAAAAAAAAAAAAAAAATTTACTCCAAAAAATAAATATGGAAACTATACTTGGACCTGGTCAAAATTGAAAGTTTTTCCCCTAAAAATTGAGATTTCCTTAAAAAAAAAATCAGAAATTTATACCCCCAAAAAACTTGGAATTATTTTCTAAAAAAAAAACGAGAATTTCTTTCCCAAAAAAAATTGAGAATTTCTTTCCCAAAAAAAAATTGAGAATTTTTTTCGCTTAAAAATTGAGATTTTCGAATCCAAAAAAGAAATCTTAAAAATATTGAGACCAAAAATTAAGAGGAACTTTTCTTTAAAAATGAAAAATTTCTTTCTTGAAAGAAAAATGGAAGGGTGAAATAAATTTTCTTCTAAAAAATTGAAAGTTTTTTCCCAGAAAAATTTCAAAGAAATTGAAAAATTTTTTACTGTAAAAAATTGTTCTTTTTCCTCTCTTTAAAATGAAAGATTTAATTCTTTAAATTTTTGTCTTAAAAAATCAAGAGTTCTAACTGGGAAATTTTTCAGCTCCAAAGAGTTGAAGAAAAAATATTTTCTCTTCAAAAAAATTAAGAAATTTTTTTCCAAGTTGCCTGTCATGGTAAGAAAGAATACGAATTGTACTTGAATAGGAGATCCAGGAGGCACTTGACTTTCGATACTCCGACTCCTGGTTTTAATCGGTGTAGTAGACGAGTCCGGACATCTGAATCCTTTCAGTGCAGCGGTCGATAAATTCTTCTTTAATTGCTGCAAATTAAAATAATTAAAAATCTGCCCGATATTTTAAATAACTTGTTGGGGAGGTCCGAGACTCACTTGAGTTTTTCTGAACGAATCGTACAAAGCGAAAATAATGTCTCGATTTCTCGGTGTCCAAGCTCCTTTCAAAAGTACAACTACTAGTTGATGCGTAGGTGTATCATCTTTATTACTTTGACGACCACTTCCAAAATTAGATAATGAACTCGGCACAGCTGTATCTCTATTATAAGATACTTTACTAACGCTGAGAAAATAACATTTCTCCACTGGTTGTTGAAGATGTAAGGTTTGCTGCAGAAAAAAATCGTTTAGTAACTAAAATTTCAAATACTTACGAAATTACAAACGAAACGTACTTTTTTTTTATCTTCGATTTGCAGAGCACTTTTGAGCCAAACCTCGGCATCGTAAAGTTCGCAATTCATGTACGTTATGGACCACACAGCTCTCGGTCGATGACGTAATCCATCTTCAATGGGCACCAAATTCAACGTGTATCCTACGCAGAAAGAAAAAAATGATTCCAGTTCGTGAATTCGTGCCCCAGGTCAAATTCAGGTACCAACCTGATGTAAAAGTGAACTTCTGTCCGACCAATTCTAGACCACGTTGTCTGGAGAACGACATCCAATAATGAACTTGAAACCGATGCAATGCCAACGAAAGATGGACCCTTTTGTAATGCCTATTCAGTGATAATTTTCTAGGACGCAGGTTATTAAACACCAGCCCTCTTCTGGTCGGTCTGGTAACTCCGGATAAAATCAATTTTAAACTTTCGAACCACCTAATTAAATCATCAGAATTAATCATCCGATAAAAATACACACAAATTGAGATTTTTCCAACCGGATACCTTAGGGTGCTGCTAAATAATGATGCAACAGGACATTCGGAAGCTCGAATCGCATTCCCGGTTGGTTTAGTTTCCAAAGTCAAAGTAAGATTCAAGTTTTGTGAACGGAAAGCTCGAAAAGAATCGTGTTCTTGGTTACTCGAGTATTCTGGTAATTTATCAGGAGCGCAGGGCATCACAGAATGATGATCATTGGCATCGCCTATACATTCCCACTTCAATTTCATGGTTAATCTTAAATTAGGTAAGTAGAGTAATCTGCAGTCGTCGTATTTCGAAGCAGTTCTCACATATACTTCGAGATTGCCTTTGAAAATGAATTTAGCTGAAAAAAAGACAGAATATTAATTTCTTCGGAGTATTATTTCGTTCACTTTGTATCAAACTGACTATTTGTCCAATCCATGACGAGGTCGTTCCAAGTAACTTCCATTTCTTCGGTTGTGTTATAAGGGTCTAAGGAAGCATGTAATAAGAAAGTTAATTGACGAATACACATTGTCAATCTTCCGTGATAAATCAATCGAATTTTATCCCAAAATGGTAAAGGAGGGCTTGGATCTTTACTCGAGCTGATGATTTTTGAAAACGCTGCGATAAAAATAACCAAATCAGTGAAATAAAATTTCAAAAGAAAATGAACCAGTCTGGGAATATTTTTTACCTAGATTACATTGCGATATTACAGGTTCCCAACAGGGTCCAAAGGCATAACTAAACCTATCAACTTCGCAATTGAAATCATGATAGTATTTCAACGACGTCATACTCCTTTCGATGGTAATCACACCATATGGATCTCCTAGTTCAATCACAGCGTCTCGTCTCGCTCTCTTGTTGGCTGTTTGTTCAGCACCGACCAGTCTACCCCATAAATGGAACTCCCCTATGTCGAGCCAAGGTTGAGGGAAGTCTCGTAGTTGGAATTTCCACTCTTTGCAATTGGCTGCGATAAATCTACACCACAGAGTCGAGAATTCTATACCGTCTGCTGGCCATGGACTGAAAAATAACACGAGTAGGTTAATCAAGAATGAATTCAGGTGAAATAATCACTCTATTTGATAAATTGACTCACCTTTCGTAATCAATTTCAGTCAAAATTCGAACCACATTTTCACTTCCCATAATCGAAGGATCGACCATGCAGTTAATTTCTAAATCGGTCATTACCCAAGCAAACAGTCTAGTTCGAATAGGAGCTTGTAATTTCATCTGCTTTGATCTCTGTACGTAAATCTGAGCGTTGATTTTTTGCAAAGATGCGTGTAATTCTTCGACTTTGCCAACCGGTAAAAATGGCCTCTCCAGATACATCTTTGCCAGCTAAATTAAATAAAAAATTTCCATTGGAAGAATTATAGCGAGAAAAAAAAATACGTCAAGTATACAATTTACCTTCTCGTCTAACATTTTTTGTCGTTTAATGCTTTCTTCGTATTCGTCCACCAGAAGCTCGTAATTATCTCGTAAACTCACTTCAAACGGATCGTCACTCATTTCAAAAAGAAATTCTTTCACCTAAAATAACGTTTGAAAAAGTAAATCGAATAATACATCGCGAGGGTACTTCAAAGCTTACTTTAAAAATAATATCTCCTGGTAACGTCTTGCTGGCACTTTTGCTCTTTGCATGGAGAAGTCTGAGCCACTTAAAAATGGTAAGAAATTCGTTGTGGAATGTGACGCAGAAATTATGCTCATACGGGAATACCGCTTTCAACGTTGATATATTCGCTTCCCTGCGATAAAAATTGATTTTTATTGCGCTCGTGCTATTTTAACACATATTTACGTACCAAACGGTATTCGTAGGTAAAATAAATCCATCGGCGTTCGATCTTTCGGCCTTTAAAATTTCACTATTTAGCAGACGAATCAAGTGGAAACCATCGACAGTGAAAATGTTATTGTTATCGACGGCTATTCTAAAAGATGGGCATTCTAGACGCATCTGGGTGTTATTTTTTCGCAGTACGATGTTCTCTGTGAGATAGAAATGCGAAAATTCAGCAGGTACTAATGATTATGACAATTCGATGAATTTTTACCCACCACTGGAAAACAGAATTTGCTGTTTCGATGATATTTTTACGCCGATTCGACATTTTCCTTTTACAGCGATTTTTAAGTACGATGAGGATGGTTTGACTTCGTTCTCTTGAATATTTGTAGGTTGAGTTCCCGGGTGAGCTAAAAATAATTTTATAATAAGCAGAAAATTATTTATAAATATTATAATTTTTAATTAAAATCATAATTAGTACCGGCAATTTTAAAATACGTCTCTTTCATATCGGAATACAAGGTCAACAACTTCAGATGCAGATTGGTACTCCAACAAAAATCAATTTCTTCGCTCAATTCGAGCTTTTTATTCTGGTTTCTCCACTCAAACTGGGCAGCTCTCAAGGTAAAACAAGCGTCCTAAAAAAACAACACAAAACGATGAAAAATTACACGAAATAACCACTTTTTGATTTTCGAGCGACTTACTTTAACGTCGTCTGATTTCACACAAACAAAATGATGTTTGGTGGGAATTATGGAAGCCACTTTAGCACCTTCGAAGGAAGTAAATAATTTTGAAGCATCGCTTCCGAAACCAATTGAATCAATACGAACAGCAATACAAACTGAAAAAAAATGTTTTTAAAAAATCATACAATTGGACATTTGCAGTAAAATTCACCAAAATATTACCTTTTTTATCAGCGATGAGGAACAAATTAACATTAGCAATATTAACGTTACAAGCGATCGAAGAAATTGTTTCATGATTTTCAAGTTTCAACCTAGATTTATCTTCAGTCACAGACATTTTCACAGTACGATAATCACAGCAACAGCTAAACCGAGCAAATAAGTAATTAATTAATTTGAAAACAATGTCGAGCTTGGGTAGTCAGTACTTATTCATACCTATAAACTTGATTTAAAAAACTAGATAACGGAGGACTCCATTCCAATTGCAAGTTATCGAACATAACTTGCAAACGAGGTACCTTCGGCGGTAAACAGCATTTAATTTTGATCAATGCGGCTCCAAGCCAAAGGGGAGTACCCCAATAATGATATTTTTGGAATTGTGGCGATACAACAACGCCATGGTCGTAATTTAAATCAGCCCAAATCGAATCTAATTGAATTTCGCAAGACCAATTTTTCTGACGTAAATTCAGCGGTAACTGAGAGTAGAATTTATTTGTATTAAAAATGTCGCCTCTCTCTGTAACAAAAACGAACAGATGGAATTATTGATATTCTCCCAAGTAAATTATTGGATACATTTTACGTACCATCATCACAAACATTATCACAGGCGAATAGGAACTTGACATTATTAAAGCCTAATAAGAAATCGGAGGTTAATTTTATCAACGTTGTTACGTTACATAACTGTATTTCGATATGAATACAGAAATAGTCGAACCACCGCTTGTCTCGAGTATTTTTCTTCTTCAGTGGACTAGATATGTTCATCTGTTCGATATAAAAATAAATTAGTCGAAAAGCTAACAAGTTGGAAATTAAAAATCAAAAAAGGGTTACCGAATTCGATGAAGATAAGTAACCAAAATTAGTAGTTAACCAATTGTGTATTTCTTTATGATTATACAAAAAAGAAAACGTATGTAGAGATGCGCTTATTGCAATACTTTTTTTCTCCATCTGAAAAACATCACAAGAGAAATGAATATGTATTAAATGAAATCGATTCAAAGAATATCGAACGTATTTTCTTACTTTCATATCGAATTTAAGTTCTTGTAAATTTAATATTTTTTCTTTACTGCTTCTAATATCTATTCCATCGAACATGACATCTACAGCAAGATGAGGCCATGATGATTTCTCATCTAAAAAATAATCAATTCTTAGTAATAGTTTATTATTTCTATCTCCGTTGAAACACCCATTACTCACTAAATTCTCGATACGTGGATGTATTCGGAATGAAACAAGTTTTGATTTGAAATTTTTGAAACAAAGCGTTCATTTCTGTACTTATATTATCCTTCATTCCGGTCAATACTGATTTTTTCATTTGCAGCAAAGCAATCTACGAAAAGAAAAGTTAATTAATAAACCAAAGCATTTTGACCGTAACCTTGATGAAAATACTCGTACCTTTGGAATAATAGGAGATAAATTATGAAGTAATTCATAAGCTTCGAAAATATCAGTGAACTTTTTCGACGATATATTCCTACTCGGTACTCCGGTTATGTTTTGATATCTTTGTTCGACGAAGCCATAAAATCCGTCGTTAATTATGGCTTTCATATTTTCCAACGTGATACATAATTTCTAAAAAGAAAAAAATCGATCATACTTGTAAAATATGGCCACATTTTCCAAACACGAGTCAACATACCTCTACAGAGAATGGCCCCTGAGCTAATAACGTCAATTCCATACTGAGAGCAACCGATACCTCGGCAAGACAAGTAGCAAATTGAGTTTTAATAGGGTTCGGTGGTCGAACGCCCGTAGGTATAGGTGCATGTCTGAGTAATTTCGCACTGGCAGAGGCCATCGTTACATTTACCAGCAATGTTCGAGCACTTCGTACCAGAGATCCATCTAACTGTACGTCGTTGGCGGATGCATGCAGAAGCCATTCGGGTGACTCGGGCCTCAGTAACATAGCTGTTATGCTACGAATATGAATGGCTAAAAACTGCACAACAAACCACATAAAAATTGCAATTAGTCCCTTAGAAGTTGAGAATGGTACAATTGGATGAAAAAACCTCACATTACCTGTGCAAAGGTAATAATCACGGGGGGAATTTTTTGATTATGAAATGAGATATCGTTACGACGCAAGGCATTCTCAATTTGTTGATCAAAATCATCGGAAGGACCAGAAGTGACATCTTTGTTAACACGTACGTCGCATATAACCAAGCACAACAATTTAGTTACTTCACTGCTAAGGAAACTGCTACGAAATCCAATTTTATCGATGTGCTGTAAATACAATCACAATGAAAATAAAACCCATTGACAGCTGTAGCTGCTAAACCATACTTACGATCGAAAATCCATTTTTTTTAATCAATACATCGTGTAAGGTAAAATATGGAAAGCTGATTCTTCCGATTTGGGCCTCTATGTGATATTTCCTTTTGATAATCCAACTCAGTACTTTGGGTAGAACCCTGTAACGAATAATTTACCGTAAAGGTTATTTGAGAAACATGCAATAATCAATTACATCTAACACAGTGTTTTTAAATTATTCCATTCCTGGATAAGGTGAGACTATAAATAACTTATTAGACAGTACATTAGATTCTTATGCAATTAGAATTATTACATACCAAGCGATGATACCATAAAAAATGCAAGCGATGATCCCATAGACGATCAAGCTATCCATGTTCATCAAATTTTCTCGAGCGGTTTTATGCTAATTGAGGATATATTCATGGTCAAGGTTGAAAAATATGTACAAGTTGTTTACATAGCTTTGCCCATAAAAAAACAAAATTCTAAAGAGATTGATTCATGCGACTAGTCATAAGAAATTACCAATTACAATTTGCAACATTTATATTATCGCAAAAATTATAAAATTTAACGAAAAAGTGATAAACCTGTTTGCTGTTTATTTTTTTGAAAGAAAAACATGTAGTGGAGTTTATTCTGGAGAAGTGTCGTTTCTCCCTTCTCGCCTTTTTCTCATCACATTGTATGACGTATGAGAATAGCACCTTTCTCAAAATTTCTCTTTTACATCCAAATAAAAATTGTAACATTAATAAATTTAAGTTAATAATAGTTCTGATGTAATTTTCATTATATTTGAATACTTTTTTGTATCAAAATCAAATTTTAATACAATAAAATCAAATTTGAATTCACCTTCAATGCAAAAAGTACCAATGCGCAGACAACCAAAGAGATGAAAAATTTGGAGTGGGGATGATGCGAGTTGTTGAAGGGAGGTGAAAAAACTAACTGGTAGTCGTAGAATTTGTTGGCCATTGAAGTTTATTGTCAGGAGTAATTTGTTATGTACGTTTGTTTGTAGTTTTGTGGAAGAAGCGAAATTATTTCTTGTTATTTTAGTAAATTTGTTAATTTTATTCGATATTAAAGCAGTTCCTCGGTATCAAGGTAAATATATTCTCATATTATGATTAATTTAGTCATTTAAATTAGTTTTTGGATAACTTTTCTTTGTTTGACGATTGCATCAAGGGATGGGACAATGTGGCTTGTTAAGATTTCCTTTGTTATAAATGATAATTTTTATCGCCAAGTTATGAACATTTACTGGGTTAATGAAGTTTACTCGCTATTTATTCGGTATATTTTCGAATTCTACGACTTTTCGTGTAGTTTTTGAAATTCGTGGTTTGCCCCGGAAATTGCATCATTCTATTTCAATCGTGGTATTTTGTGGGTAAAATCAGTCGTATGTACGTCTTGTATATTATTGATTGTGTATTGAAATCTCCTTTAGAATCAATATTTTACGAGCATTTTTTGTGGTGTAAAATATTATTAATTTTGCAAGTGAAAAATCCATTGTCCCAAATATGACCTTCGGCCCTATACGCAGTATTGCGCAGTTGGTTAACCATTATCAGCTGCTACGTCACTGCCTTTTATAACGGTACTTCGCGATTTCTTTTTTCTTTTATTTGAAGCAAACACATTAGCCTAACATAGGGAAAACACAAAAACCTGAATCTTAGGTTTTACTTCGTAAACGTTCTAGAATATTGGCAGTTTTCTATGTGTGAAAGCTGCACGTATTTACTACGTAACTGTCAAGGTTTCCTGTTTTGTACTCGTGATCAGCTGATGGTTTCGTTAAGAGAAATACGAGAATATTCCATAGGATGATGAAATACAAATAAATTGCTGTACGTAACGAATTTCAATTACTTACGTGTGCCTATCAGCTGATCACGTGATGTAGGTACTTGAAGTCAAAGATAACTTGAAATATTATCGTCATATGAAATGATTATAAATATGGGTCGAATTATTCAATGTAGAATTATCTGTCGTTTTCGCTGAAAAAATTTGAATTTGATTCCTTTCATTTGACAAAATACTTCATTTGAATTTACGAGTGAAACTGAAACAAAACCCTGATATCAATTGAAATTCCAACACGTCACTGAGAAATATCATGTACTTTAACCTTCGCTCGTTTGAATGTTGTGATATGAAATTGTAAATGCATATTCATGGGTTATTTTTAGCGATGACGTAATTTATTCACCATATTTTGCATTAGACTTCAAATCTAGTGATTTTATTTATTTGTATTGATACAAATGCCTAATTGAAGTTGTACAATTTTTTGATTTCAGAAAAAATGCAGATCTTCGTAAAAACGTTGACGGGTAAAACCATCACCCTCGAAGTTGAACCGAGCGACACGATCGAGAACGTCAAGGCGAAAATCCAAGATAAGGAAGGAATCCCTCCGGACCAGCAACGTCTCATTTTCGCAGGAAAACAACTCGAAGACGGCCGAACGCTTTCCGATTACAATATCCAAAAGGAATCGACTCTACATTTGGTTCTTCGATTGAGAGGTGGTATGCAGATCTTCGTTAAAACCTTGACCGGCAAAACCATCACTCTCGAAGTCGAGCCTAGCGACACGATTGAAAATGTTAAAGCAAAAATTCAGGACAAGGAAGGTATTCCTCCGGACCAGCAACGTCTCATTTTTGCCGGAAAACAGCTGGAAGACGGTAGAACACTTTCGGACTACAACATCCAAAAAGAATCTACTTTACATTTGGTTCTCCGTCTCAGAGGAGGAATGCAAATCTTCGTCAAGACCTTGACTGGTAAAACGATTACACTCGAAGTCGAACCTAGCGACACTATTGAAAACGTCAAGGCCAAAATACAAGATAAGGAGGGAATTCCCCCTGATCAACAACGTCTTATCTTCGCGGGTAAACAACTCGAAGATGGAAGAACTCTTTCGGACTATAATATCCAAAAAGAATCGACGCTTCATTTAGTCCTTCGATTGAGAGGTGGTATGCAGATATTCGTTAAAACCCTTACGGGTAAAACCATCACTCTCGAAGTAGAGCCCAGTGACACCATCGAAAATGTCAAGGCTAAAATTCAGGACAAAGAAGGAATCCCTCCGGACCAGCAGCGTCTCATTTTTGCCGGTAAACAACTCGAAGACGGCCGAACTCTTTCCGATTACAACATCCAAAAAGAATCCACCTTGCATTTGGTTCTCCGTCTCCGAGGAGGTATGCAAATTTTCGTCAAAACCCTGACTGGTAAAACTATCACTCTCGAGGTCGAGCCTAGCGACACGATCGAAAATGTCAAGGCCAAAATTCAAGATAAGGAGGGAATTCCTCCTGACCAACAACGTCTTATCTTCGCGGGTAAACAACTCGAAGATGGAAGAACTCTTTCGGACTATAACATCCAAAAAGAATCAACCCTCCATTTAGTCCTTCGATTGAGAGGTGGTATGCAAATCTTCGTGAAAACCCTCACGGGTAAAACCATCACTCTCGAAGTAGAGCCCAGTGACACCATCGAAAACGTCAAGGCTAAAATCCAAGACAAGGAGGGAATTCCCCCAGACCAACAAAGGTTAATTTTCGCCGGCAAGCAACTCGAAGATGGCCGAACCCTGTCCGACTACAATATCCAGAAAGAATCCACTTTACATCTGGTGCTCCGATTAAGAGGAGGTATGCAAATTTTCGTCAAAACTCTGACTGGTAAAACAATCACCCTCGAAGTCGAGCCAAGTGACACTATCGAAAATGTCAAAGCCAAGATCCAAGATAAGGAGGGAATTCCCCCCGACCAGCAACGTCTCATATTCGCTGGAAAACAACTCGAAGACGGCAGAACTCTCTCGGATTATAACATCCAAAAAGAATCGACTTTACATTTGGTGCTCCGATTAAGAGGCGGTATGCAGATCTTCGTTAAGACCTTGACCGGTAAAACGATCACCCTCGAAGTCGAGCCCAGCGACACCATCGAAAATGTCAAGGCTAAGATCCAGGACAAAGAGGGAATCCCTCCCGATCAGCAACGTCTAATTTTTGCCGGAAAGCAGCTTGAAGATGGTAGAACTCTTTCCGATTACAATATCCAGAAGGAGTCTACGCTGCATTTGGTGTTGCGTCTTCGTGGTGGCAATTAATAGTCATCGGCTTGCAATAATTCACGCTATTCCATTTTAATTTTCGTCTTTTACGTATTTCTCACGTTGTAACAATTTACTTTTTTCCGTTTTGCTTATGTTTTGCATTTTTTTTTTCAACTGCGACTCGTGTCGCTTAAAGTAATAGAAATTATTGTAGAAATGAATTAAAGAGGTTTGCATTGATAATTTTAATGCGTTTTTTGTTCAATTTTTCCAGGTATTCTTTACAGTTGAACGAAATGAATTATTGAACAGAAAATAAACTCGATTTATTACGTAATATTCTGCTGCATTATAAATACCTAATAAATAATTGTAATGATGTGATTGGAAAATAAGAATAAAACAAGAAGCGTATAGTAATCAGGTATAAATTGAAAAATAATAGCGTAATGATAAATGCATTAGAGTACAATACTAAAATAATTGTTCAACTTGGGAATGAATAACAAGACTGATATTAAGCTCATCTTCAAGGTTCAACGCCGAGTAGTCTCAAAATAGCAGTTTTATACTCGCCTGTTATTTCATTCTGAAAAAAAAAAAATATATCGAGGAGTTAGATTTAAATCAAGGTGCTCCGATCAAAGCTAGCAACGCTTTCTTGTAATCTCCTGATGTTTCGCTCTGGAAAAAATTAAAAAATGAATATAATACAAGCTACTACTAATGAGATGAAAATACGTTCTAATTGTGACCAGAATGAGTGTAAATTTGTGAGAATGATTCGGTGAAATCGAAGCCAACGAGGTGAGATTGTGCAAGACTTACTTTAATAGAGCTTTCCAAAGTGATATCGTAAATTCTTTCGTATTCTTGCTTAATATTTTCTAGATCGATATCACAGCGACTAACGATGATACGAATTAAAGACGAATCATCGGTTCCGGCACCTTCTACAGCTTTTTTCAGTTGCTTGGCGAAATATTCCGGTGGACTTTGAACGCATTCAACTGTATACAGAAGAAGTAATCATTGCAATAATTATTACAGCTGATTGTATTACTAAAAAGATGAAAGGGTTGGAGGAATAAATTACCAATAGCCAACATAGCGTCTTTCAAATCACCAGATACTTCGGAATTTAAAGCTTGTTCGATGGTGTGCCCGGATACGGTTTTGTATTTCTCGAATATCAAAGCTAATTGGTCGTAGCTTTCGTGAGATAATATTCTATTGAATACTTCTTCTTTTGTTCCAGCTGTTCCTTCGCCTTGAGAAATAAATTAGCATGTTAGTTTACAGAAGCTTTGAGATGATAGCTGCTTAATTTTTTAAAATTTTTACCAGCGTTGTATAATTCTTCGGCCAATGCTTGAGCTTCACCTTCGTCGACGCTGCCTGGTGGATTACGAACTCCCTGAAGAATAAATTAAGAAGTAATTGTTTTCATTTTCGAGAGAAAGAGAGAGAAGTTATAAAGAAGAAAATAAACTGATTACCGTTACAATTAAAGTGAGAAATTTTCTGAAATCTCCGGACGTTTCACTGCATAAATGCTCAGCTAATGGACGATTGTACACTAAAAAAAAAAAAAAAAAAAAAAAAAAAACCACTAAATTAGGATGCAATTATTAAAAAAACCTCAAACTTTAGGAATAAAGTAACCATAATTAGAGGTATTGATTGGATTTTATTTCCTAGAAATTAGATTACAAAAATCCACACAAATCAGAATATAGGTAACCTATATATATACCTACTTGCTTCATACGCTTCAACAATATCCTTCATTTCTTCATTAGTCGCAGTACATATAATTTCAATAAGAACATTCGAATCAGTACCCAAACCATCCATGGCTTTATTTAATTGTCGAGCCAAGTATCTCGCTGGTGGTGTAATCAAACCGACAATTAAACTCTCAAATTTTCCTCCCAGTTCGCTTCTCAGATCTTCTTCAAGGTTCTGCACAAAACATGGTAATGTCGAGTTAAAAATTGTAATAATACCTACCTAAATTAAATTACACGAAATGCCTAGTTTCTCGCCATTCTACTAATAATTATAAAGAATGTATCATTAGGTTTATTACCCTGCCCAATTCTTGAGAGAAAAATTCTACGAGTTGTTGCCTCTGTGAACCATTGCAGGTTGTTAATACTTCGATGATTTTATCTTCATCGGTTCCCATACCTTTCATCGCTTCTCGTAGAGTTGTTCCCCATTCTGTAACGTTGAAATTTGGGTTCCTTTTGGTGGTTGGAATGGGCTGTGGAAATGAAAGAGAATTTTAATAAGTGTTAGGTAAAACTTTTAGATTTAAAAAAAAAGTCATTTAATTTTTTTTAGAAAAATTTTTAATTTTTAATTTTGGACATAGGTAAATATGTACTTACCTACCTATTTAAAAAAAAAACTTGAATTTTTTGTAGGATAAAAATTAAGAGAAAAAAATATTTTGCCCTTTTCCCCCAAAAAATTAGATTTTTTGGGGGAAAAATTTCTGAATTTTCTTGGAATATAAAAAAATTTCTAAACTTTTGGGAGAAAAAAATTTCCGTAAGTAAAAAATTTCAATTTTGTGAGGGAAAAAATTTTTAATTTTTTTTTATTGTTAATAAATTTCTCGATTTTTTTGGGGTATAAATAGGTACCTACCTACTTATTTTGAAATTTTGAAAAAAAAATCTTCTATTTTTTTTTTTTTTTGAAAACCATTTTAATTTTTTGAAAAAAAACTACCTACCTAGTTTCAATTTTTTTTGTAGGAATTTTTTTTCAATTTTCTTGTGAAGAAAAATCTTCAATTTTTTCAGAAAAAAATTCTCGCAAAAAAATAAAAATTGCTAAATTTTCATGGGAAAAATACCTCACCTTGATGGGCGTAAAATTTGAATAAATAAATCACTTAGTTAGGTTTAAAAAAAATTGGCTAATAATTTTTTGGATAGAAAAAATTTCTCATCTTTTTGTAAAAAGACTTTTATTTTTGAGAAAATCTCTTCAATTCTTTTTGGAAAATAAATTTTCAATTTTTTCGGAGTTCAAAACATACGAGTAGGTAGTTTTTTGAAGAAAAATTCTCTTTTTTTCAAAAAGAAATCTTTGCTGCTTTGGAGAAAATATCTTCCAATCTCTTCGAAAGCAGAAATTTTTCAATTTTTCTGGAGTAAAAATATACCTACCTACCTATGACAAAAAAACAAATCATAGTCAGCTTTCTTTATTTTGTTGGAAAATAAATTATTTACTCAGTTATTTTGGGGTACAAGACGTAGGTATTTTGAAATTTTTCAGGAAAAAATATTAAAATTTTTATCTCAATTTTTTTTTTTTTTTTGCAGAAAAATATCGATTTTTGGTGAAAATTTTTTTGATTTTCTTGGAATAAAAATTATTACAATTTTTTCCAAATTGAAAAAGGAGGTAAAAATATGTCTCAATTTTTTTGAAACGATACCTGCCTTTATAGTCTATTTATTTATTTATTTATTTTTTTGAAATTTAAGGATTTCATTAGGTATCTTTGGGGAAAAAAAATCATTTTTTTTTTGAATAAAGAAATTTTATTGTTTGAGGAAAAAACCACTTGATTTTTTTCAATTTATTCGTATTAATTTTTTTTTTAAATAAAAGCTTTTCTAATTTTTTGGAATAAAAAATATCATTTTGAAAGAAAAAACGATTCAGTTTTTTGGAGAACAAAATTTCTCCATTTTTTTGGAGTAAAAAGATTTTTTAAATCGAAGAAAAAAATTTCAGTTTTTTTTCCTGAAAAAAAAATCTTTTAAATATTTTGTTGAAAAAATCATTCAAGTTTTAGCTTAAAAAACCTTTTGGATTTTTACCTCAAAAAAATGATCGATTTTTTTTTTAATTAAAAAAAAATTCTTAACCAGAAATTTTTTCATTCCAAAACGTATGAGAAATATTTTTATTCCAAAAATTAGTAAATTTTTTCAAACTTAAAAAAAAATTCTCAACTTTTTTTGAAAGAAAAAAACGCTCAGTTCTTTGGAAGAAAAAGATTTCTCAATGTTTTTAGAATAAAATTTTTTTCAACTTTTTTGAAAAAAAAATTTATAGAAAAAGCCCTTTTAATTTTTTTTGAAAAAAAATTCTTTCGTTTTTGGGGGGAAAATTTTTATTGGTAAGAAATACAATTTTTTGTCTAATTCAAAAAAAACTCTTTCAATTTTTTTGGTGTAAATAGATGAAATCATTCTCATATTCAACATTTAAAAAATTTCAATCCATCACCCCTTTCGGAAAAAATCGAGCTACACACTGGAAAATTACAAGTTGCTGACCCTGAGCTGCATTTTTCTATTTGTTTATTATTTTTGTTGAACATTAAAGCATTAAAATTGAATAATTTTTCGAACGACTCGACAACCTTCAAATTATATCTAGGTGTAGGTACTCGGATAATTTATTTAGGGTGGAAAAATTCCTCAGTTTTGAAATATCCAAAAATAAATATAGAATGTAGGTCGGTACCGACTAACATGCAGATCATTTTCAATATTTTGTCATCTATTTACCTACTCAATTATTTACAAACCTCTATGAAAATTTGATGTCGAAAGAATGCAATTACATCGTTATAAAAATACTATTTTCAGCAAAATTTCGTACCAAATCGAAAAATGAAGCTGGTGGAATTTTGTCAACACATCGATGCTGTACCCAACGTGGGGTGCGAATAGGGCGAAACATTCAACACAACTTTTCAGGGATCTATTTGAAGGACGCCAGTCTGTCAGCTTTTCACATTTTATGAGAAAAAACAAATTAAAATTCGCTGAGAACGATAATTTGGATTTGAACAAGCGTTTCAAAAATCCTTTTATTATAAACCATGACAAATTTTCCCCTCCCATTTTATTGATAAAATTTTTAAAAAATATATTAGGTATACCTATTTTGAGAAGGTAAACCATACCTACTTGCTTGTTTCAACTCCCCCCCCCCCCCTTTCATTCAATCCCCAAAAGCTTTTCTCAAATTAAACCTAATTTAAAAATTTAATAGGCAAGTCGTTAATTTAAAAGGTAATAGGTAATTACACCAGGGAACCTCTAGCATTCTACACAGGCCGATTATATCGATTGATAACGCAGCAGCTTTTAATTTGTAAATAAACCAGCTTCGAAAATAGACAAATTTTCAACCAGCGACGAAAATCAATACCGCCAAATAAAGGTCAACTAAATTTTAAAAAAACTATAGTGTACTTACAACGTAATTTCGAAGCATCTTGCAAACTTATGAGACGATTTGCTGGAAAATAAATGTACAGTCACAGACTTGAGCACGACTTGACCAAACAGGCAACACAACACGACTGATTTCAATTTACGAAACGGTAAAACCTTGTAAATAAAATTGTTTGCGTCCAATGATGTTCTAACGTGCTGACAAAACTACGTACAGTTTTATTTAATCAAAATGTCATGGTTTGAAAATCGATAAAAATTTCCAAGCTTACTTTGTACAGGTAAAATGTAAAAATTATCCGATGAAAAATTAGGCCAAACGTGCGCTAAATTTTATTAGAGACAATTTGAGTATCCGGATGAGATGACGTAGTTCAAGTTCATCTTCGTCGACCTCGAAGGCAATTCTCTTATGTATTTTTTCAGCATTATGCCGGCGCAGCTCGCTCGTCTGTCGGTTTTTTAACACATTTCAATTGCGTTTAACTCGATTTGCAGTAGCATATTTTCATCTTATACTTTATTTATGTGTTTATTACACACGGTTATAAAGTATGCGTAAGTACTCAGACTTGGGGCATGCACGATTTTTATAGATGATAATAATTCATATTGCAAGGAGCGTATCGTCGCTATAGGCCATATCGCTGAAATTCCCTCGTCACTCGCCAGTGACATTGTGACATATTGTGTGATTATATACGCCGAAAGAAGACGCTCTCGGCGATGGCAGAATCTGAATTTTTTCAGTACCGGACCGTATGAGTCATGATAAAGCTATGAATGAATCCGGTTTAATAAAACATGACTTACTTACTCTCTTCCTCATTACGACGAGCAAAATGTGCAAAGGAATTCACATTGTACAGAACGGAAAATTGGAGGTGGTAATTAGTGGTTTTATACGTCGAGTAATTCACTCCATTTCGAGTTTGTAGCAACATTTTATTGCTTTTGTATAAAATTTCGCGTGATACGAATGGATTCTAGCTTCATTTTGCTAATGGTTCAAATTGAATTTACGTTCAATTTGACAGGAAGGGGAAGCACTTTACTAATTTGTTTTTCTCGTATAGAATTAGAAATTCGCCACTGGGTAGGTAGGTGAATTAACAAGGTGGCTAGATACTAATAATGTTAACATAATAGGCTTTTTTGAGTTTTTATATTAGCGAAGGGATTTTTTTTCAAGTTTTAAAAGCAATAGGAATGAAGGTATAAATATCAGTGATTTAAATCCATAAAGGTAAAAATTGATTAATTTTTCAGCTCTTGAATCTTCATAAACATCACCAAGTGAAAAAAAAACTTTTTTGTATCTTCAGAAGTTCCACTTTGAAAAGAAAATATTTTTTATTCCAAGAAAATTCAGAGTTTTTTTTTTACTAAGAAAAAGGTGACTTTCATAAAATTAAGAGTGTTTCTCAAAAAAAAAAACAAAAAAAAAAAACTAAGCAATTTTTTTTAGAAAACAATCGAGCAACGGAGCAACGTTTAAAAACATCTTTATCCAAAAAAAAATCATAAAATTTTTTAAAAAATGATTGAATTTTCTCTTTTAAAAAATTTACTCCAAAAAAAGATTTTTTTACTACAAAATACTACCAAATTGAAATGTTTTTTTCTCCGAAAAAACTATGAATGATTCTTTTTCAAAAAATTAATACAAAAAGTTTGAATTTTTTTCTAGATCATTGCAGGTATCGATATTTTTTTCTCCGAAGAAATTGAAAGATTTTTTTTCAATTAGAGATTTTTTTACGCTCGCTCTAAAGAATTGAAGAAAATTCGGATTTTTTTCCGACAAAAATTGAGAATTTTGCACTGAAATAATGATCATTTTTTGTAAAAAAAAAAATTAGACGAAAATTCATAAACTTCTTCAAAAAAATATAATAGGTATTTTTTGCTAAAAATAAGAAATTTCATTCAAAATTTTTTTAAAAACATTCATCAAAAGAACTAAAATGTTTATCCTCTCCCCCTAAAAAAATATACTGACCTCAAAAAATTTAGAAATATTTTTATTACTTACAGAGACTCTGGAAAGACTGAGGCAAAAAATCATTTTTTTTTCACTAAAAATTTAAAAAACATTCAATCCAGAATAATTGAGATTCCCCCCCCCCCTCACAAAATATGGAGTTTTTTCGATTAGAAATTCACCATTTGATATCAGCACGAGGTATATTTACAAGGTGACTATATAAAATAATAATAAACATTATTTAAGCCTTTCATTATTAGCGAAGTGATTTTTTTAAATTTAAAAAACATCAGGAATGAAAGTATAAGTATATATAAGTGATTTAAATGCACGAATAAAATCTAGGTAGGTCTAGGTACAGTACAGATAAACAGTTCTTCGAAAAATATATATGGGTGGCAAAAGTAGGCAAGCGCCGCCACCTTTAAAAATTGAGCATCATTTTAAAAAAAAATCCTTCAAGAATGAAGATTTTGAGAAACTTGTTTTCAACAAAATTTGCAGAAAAATAAAAAAAAATTGAATTATTCAAAAATTTTCATTTTTGTCTGGGGTTTAGAAAAATAAATATCTTAGCACCGTCTTAAAAAAAAACTGCTTCGGCCATCCATAAAAATGGGTATGGGTAGGTATGCTTCAGCTCTTGAATCTTCTCAAGCACCGCCAATTAAAGCAGTCAAAGCTTTTTTGTAATCTCCTGAAGTTTCACTCTGCAAAGAAAAATAAATGAATTGATAAATAAGTAATAACTGATTGTAAATTTGTAATAAGAATAATGTCTCATTCTAAAAATAAAAATATATAATGAACTCTCTAATAACAGAACTACTATATCCAGTTCGGCAACATGAAGTTTTTAAAGTAGCTCGATTTTTTCTCAACGGAGAAGAAGGTATTATCTCGAGTTAACTTTTTTTTTAAATTTCTGAATCTAAAAAACGAGGTTTTTATCAAAAAATTAAAAAAAAAAATTCATTAAGAAAGTTTTTTACCCCTGAAGAATTGAACAATTTCTTTTTACTAGACAGTAGATGGGGAAATTGAATGGTTTTTTTTTTAACTAAATTTTTTTTAAAAATGAAAGATTTTTTAATTTATTTAACAAAACAAAAAAAATCTTCTACTCCCAAAAATGGGAAAAAAATGTAAAATTATTCTAGTATTCTAAAAAATTGAGAAATTTTTATACTCCCGAAAAACTGAGTCCTAATGAATTGAAACATGTTTCTATAAAAAAAAAATGATTGTTTACTTCAAAAAAAATGAAGAAATTTTTTGCTCTAAGAAAATTGACGATTTTTTTTATTTTACTTACCTACTCAAAAAAATTAATGATTTTTTTTACTTTGAAAAAATTGATATTTTTAGAATAAATAATTCAAAGACCCCCTCCCCTCCACCAAATCGAAAGATTTTACTCTCAGATACATAAATAATTTTTTTAAGTCAAAAAAAAATTGAAAGATTTTTTTAATTCCAACAAATATTGAGATTCTTTCATATTCTAAAAAGTTGAGAAAATTTTATATTTAAAAAAAATGAGAAGCCCCCCCCCCCCAAAAAAAAAATCCTTGAAGAATTGAAAGATTTTACTCCCATAAATATAAATACATTTTTTTATTCGCATAAAAATAGAGAATTTTTCACTCTAAAAAATATAGAAAATTTTTAAGGCGGTGTTCATATTTTTGTTTTCCAAAGAATTGAAAGATTTTACTCCAAAAAATTGAGAGACTTTTTCCAAAATAATCAAATGATTTTTACTCCAAAAAATTTTTAAGTTTTTCTCCTCCAAAAAATGAGAAATTGAAAGATTTCACTCCTCAAAAAATAAAGAAAATTTTAAAATAAAAAAAATTGAGAAATTTTTCAAACAAATAACTCGAAAGATTTTTTTTATTAAAAAAAAAAGAAGGAAAGTATCATATTCCAAAATTAAAAAAAAAATCAACTCTAGAGAATGTGAGAAAATCTTTAAAAATAGAAAAATACCTATATAAGAAGATTTTTGTATACCAAAGAACAGAGTGATTTTATTCAAAAAAATCAAAAGCGCATCTCCCAAAAAAGTAAAAAATAAAAATAATTAATAGGTAGGTACATTTCATTTTCAAAAAAATTAGAAATATTTAAATTTTTTTTTTTAAATTGAATAAAAAATTGGAAAAATTTTTAATTTCAAGAAATTGGAAAAATTGTTTCTACAAAAAAAAAAAATAATAAAATGAAAGTATAAGGTAAGTAAAAAATTTTCTCTACAAAAATCGATAAAATAGAAAGATTTTTTTTTTTCAAAATAAAAAAAATTATGATTTTTTTTTCTTTACAAATAAATGTTATTTTCCAAAAAACAAATTTTTTCTCCAAATAATTACCTAGGTAAAACTTTTTTTTTCAAAAAAATTTAAAATTGTTATTAGACTTTTTGTCTGAAAAACCCCCAGAGATTTTAGTAAAAATGCGTAGGTATTTAATTTTCAAATTCTCGGAGCGTTCTCGGGCCTGCCTCCCCATTTTTGACATTTAGAGTGTAGCTTGAGCAGTCGAGCTTAAGTTGCCAGCATGCTCTGTTACTAAAAAAACACTGTAAACCTACTTTTACCGTGCTTTCCAAAGTTCTATCGTAAAGTCTTTCGTATTCTTTTTTAATATTTTCCAAATCGATCTCGCTGCGACTGACAATAATCCTGATGAGAGTTTGATCATCGGTTCCGGTACCTTTCATAGCATCATTGAGTTGTTTGGCAAAATACGTAGGTGGGCTTTGTACACATTCGACTAGAAAATTCGCGCCAGTATACGTTAATCAAATTACCAAAAAGGATTAGGATTAGAATTAAATGCTAAAGGATGCCCACCTATAGCCAACATTGCCTTTAGTAGGTCTCCTGATAATTCGGATCTTAACGCTTGTTCGATGGTGTGACCGGAAACAGCTTTATATTTTTCGAATACCAGTTTCAACTGTTCGTAGCTTTCGTGACCGAATATTTTATTAAAGACTTCTTCTTTAGTTCCAGCTGTTCCTTCGCCTTTAAGTATACGTATATGGAAGGGAATGAAATAATCAGCTTATAGACTACCCGTGAAAAGTTAATCGAGTGTGTACCTGCTTTAAATAATTCTTCGGCTAATTCTTGAGCCCTTTCAGCGCTAACTTTTCCAGGAGGATTACGTACGCCCTGAAATAAAACGAAATCAGCAACTTAAACTGTCTTTGAAATAAGAAATTATAAGCTAACGTAAGTAAGTAGGTATGCGATGAAAATAATTAATGAATGATTTTTACGGTTACAATGAGAGTCAATAATTTTCTAAAATCGCCCGATGTCTCGCTGCATATGTGCTCAGCCAGTGGTCGATCGTATACTGAAAAATTCGAAATTATTTCATCCGGATTAATTAGGTATACAGGCACCAAATCAACCAATAATATTGATAACTATGTAGGAATTTCGCAACGATTACTTACATTTTTCATACGTATGAACCAACTCTTTCAATTCTTCGTTAGATCGCGTACAAAGTATCTCAATAACAGCATTATTATCAGTACCCATACCTTTGAAAGCTTTATTTAGCTGTCGAGCTAAATATTCAACAGGTGGTGTAATCAAACCGACTATCAAGCTTTCGAAATTCCCTCCTAGTTCGCTTCTCAAATCTTTTTCCAGATCCTGCAACAAATAGGTAATTAGGTAGGTACTAAAATCAAGTTTCCATTTCAAATTTTCAATTTCAATCTCAAAAATCAATTTTTTACTCTGTTCAATTCACGTTCGAAATATTTTGCGATTTCTTGTCTTTGTTTATTACAACAACTTGTCAACGTTGCAATTATTTTATCTTCGTCGGTTCCAAAACCTTTCATGGCATTTCTCAAAATTGCTCCAGATTCGGCTACATTGAAATTAGGATTCGGTTTGACCGTTGGAACAGCCTGTAACAAAAATTAGTCGATGTGAAAAAAAAATAAATTTGTCCCAGTTTCGTGGCAGAAAAACTGATTTCTCGTAGAACTATAAAATCAAAAATATTTCAAAAACCGGGTTTTAAAAACATTTCTTCGGAAAAATTGGAATTTTTTTCAACAAAATTGAAAAGGTCGTTTCAAATAATTTGGTGTTTTTTATTTATTTATTTTCTACAAAATTCTGTGAAAAAATTGAAAATTAAGTTCCTTAACAAAATTCAAAAAATTGATCAACAAGGCAATTTTCAGAAATTTTTCTTCAAAAAAATTTTCTACGAATTATTTTTCAATAAGATTCTTTGAAGTGGTGTTCGAACAAAAATTCAAATAATTTGAAAACATTTCAAAATCTGGTAAAAATTGAAATTTTGTAACTGTAATAAAATTTTCAAATTGGAAAATTTTTTGAGGTTTGATAATTTTATTAACCTGTAATTTTAAAAATTTTGTACATACGTATTAAACTTTGGTGAAAATCTAAAGTTGGCTAATTTTTAAACTTTAAACAATTTCTAAAGATGGATCAAGTTCATAAATTTTTAAAATTTTTGGAAAATTCTGAAACTCAGAAAAAAAATTAAAATTCCGGTAATTTTTATATTTAAATAGAAATTTGAAATAAATCAAGTCTTTTACACTTTTAAAATTTTTTTTTATGATTTGACAGTTTCTAAATTTTAAGTACCAATAATTTTCAAATTTGATTTAATCTTTGAAATCTACAAATAGCTAAATTTTCAGAAATTTTCAAAATTTCTGTTCTTTAGAGTTTGGGAAATTTTTAAAATTTAATACAAATTCGAAATTCGAAAATTTTCTTACATTTGGTAATTATTTGAATTACCTATGAAAATTTGTCAAAAATTTTAAATTTGGTCATTTTCTAATTTTTATAAATTTTCAAAATTGGATTCATTTTTAAATTTTGATGAATTTGAATTTTTTAATTCAGTCTTTTAAAAATAATAATTTGACAATTTTTAAAATCTATCTTTTTCAAAAATTAGGTTTTGTCATTTTAAAAATTTGGTAAAAATTCAAAATTTGAAAAACTTTCAACATTTGATGAAAATTTTAAAATTGGTATTCTTTAATTAATTTTATTAAATTTTCTTTGGTAAACTTTTCTAATTCAGTGGGTTTTTAAAATTTAAAAAAAAATAAAAATTTGGTAATTTTCAAAAAATTTTAAAAATTAGATCCATTTTTAAAGTTTGAAAAATACTTACTATTTTATGAAAATTTTCTAAATTTTCTAAATGTTTGAAGCTTGAAACATTTTTATTTCGAATCTAGGTGGACGAACCTAAAAAATTCCTGTTTTCATTGTTATTGAGATTTCGTTGGACACACTGATCGAGAAAAACATTTCAATTATACATAACATTTTTAATGTTAAAAATCAATCTCCTAAGTATGGCTCATGTCTTCTCATTTTTCAAAAAATTTTGAGTTGCACAATTTTTTTGCTACATAGGTACATAAATCTTTGATTTTTTTTTTAAATTCGCCAGTTTTCAGTACCTAATTTTTAAAATTTTCTATATTTTTAAAATATTTTGTTTATTTTTAATTTTTTTTAAAGTGTGAGGTACTCGTTATTTTGAAATAATGATCAATATATCGTGCAGTTTGCTCTTGAATATTTTAATCAGCACCCCCCCCCCGCCCCCCATATAAAAGGCGTAACTTGGGAGTGATATATTTGGAGGGGGTAAAAAAATTTTCTCATCTTCCTCTCAAATTGTTACACTGTTTCATGATTATAATACGAGTATTGTTTTCACTATAGAGATGGCAATCGGATGGTTTTAACTCTCAAGAGTAAAAAATGTTCATTTTTTTACCTACTACCTTCAATATTTCCCATCAATTTTTTTCTCGATTTCATTTTTCCTTGCCCCTTCAATTTTTGAGATAGGCACCATGCATATAGAACATTTTTTGGTAGTGGTATCTGGTTGTGTGCTTCTTGGACACCCTGTATGTATCTAAATCCCAAGTTTAGACTTTCACTTTTGGAACACACTGTACATGAACTTTCATTATCGAGTCAATTTTACGTAAGAATTAGAAAAATCCTTTGAAAATTCCTGAAAAAGTACCTACCTATTTAATTAGGGGCTAGTGTCAGAATCTGTGCTTTTATTTATTCCGTTAGAATTGCATACTTCACAACACAGCTGTGTGTACTTTTCTAAAGATATAGCTTTGTCTAAAAATAGTAAGAAACACATAAAAAAATATGTGTTTGACTGATGCCGGTCCCAGACAAATCCGGATTTCTTTGCATCATTTCTCAGAAGTCAGAAGAAAATCAAAATTGTTTAAAAATTGTACGAGGTAGTTCAGTAGTTGGCCAATTTTTTCAAGATACCGGTAGAATTATTCTAGACGAATCGAAATTAACGATAATTCGAATCCAATTTTGTTTTTAAATGCAACGAAAAATCTACAAAAATAATTAAATAAAGATACGAAAAAAATTAATTAAAATAAACTTACAGTGTAATTTTTATACATCTTGTAAAAAAGATGAGTAGAGTAGAATATTGTAGATATATAAACTGAAAGCTCAAAAACCAAACACCAGCACAACTACACAGAATACACTTCAACTCGTTACTATTTCAGTTTACATCACGAAACTGAATGTGAGTAAATTATTGGCGAGAGTACATACGAATGATCTGGCTAAACTGCGTACACGTCTAGTAAAAATAAATTCGCCACTTGTGGAGGAAAAAATCGATTTAAAAGTGTCCTCTTTCGTCTTTAGACACGGAATATTACATGTGCATTGTACACAATTCGATAATTACAAATTCAAATCGTATTATACAGTTTGCAAACATTAAAGTCAGTTATAAATTATCATTGCAATAATACTCCAACCTTGAAATCCACCCAAGTGCAATTTTTTAGCAAACCACACGTACCTATCACCTCAGTTTGGTACCTAATTTCATTTTCCAATACGATAAAATTAATGATACCGCATCGTTCGCGAGGAAGCAATTGAATATTGAGACCCACTGCAAATATCGGTTAAAAATAACCATAATACGAGTACAATTTCGACCCAAGATAATAATTCAAGACATCGTTACAATTACAGAGGAATTTTTTCATTACCTATCTTTTCAAATAGGTACATCTATCCTCATAAACGTAAACATGAGAACCATTTCGAAACAATTCAATGTTAAGAAAAACTCCGCACTCGAGGGGCGGTAAAAAGGGCAAAGAAAAAAAGACCAAAAAAGCTATACTCGCTATCAAAAAGCAATACTTCCCTAAACTGGCTTTTAGCCAATGATTTAATTTCGAAAAGCAATATAGCATCCTTGTACTACGTATGCTGCTGACCGCGCAAAATCATCACCAATTCTTTGTTCGAATATTTTTTTTCTTAAATGTTTCCTTATACTATATTGTACCTGTTTCGGAGACGGCCTTTTTTCTTCTTCTTTTCTTTCATATTATGACCGGTGCCAAGTATGGTAGTTTCATTTTAGGTCTATCGGTTTCCACCACTTGTAAATCGCCAGAGTCGTTCCGATGACTGGGTCATTTTCAAGTGAACCTACGGCAGAACTGAAATTGATAGGATGAAGTAAATTTTAGCGGTGAAAAATTTAAGGTTTAATACGTATTTTACTATTAGCTGGTATTCGTAGTGATTTTGAATTTTCAAAGAAAGAAATTAGGTATAATAATTATCTATTTTTTTTTTTTTTTTTTTAACAATGACACGAGTTGGATTGGGTTAGAAAAGAAGATCTTCCACGATCTGTTGTAATTTGTGCTATCGTTAGGCTATTAAATACTTGTATGTATTTGTAATTGTACTTTAAACGATACCTATATTAATTATTAATTTTCATTTTCACCTTCATCATTGTGATATAAATAGCTGTACGAATTTCTAAGAAATCAAAAGAAACGTATTTTTGCTATTTCATTAATATTTGTTTGCGTTTTTGTGACTGTTGAAGTGTTGAACAATGTAAATTTCAAGTTTGACAAAGTAATCGTCATTTTAAAGTCAATTTTATCAATTTAAAAAAAAAAACTTTTGTTTATATTTCGTTTGAAATAAATAGTATGTACGTTGTATTAAATTGAAAATATTTTGAAAATTTAAAACCTGATAACATCTAAAATATTATTTATTCATTTTTTTACGCCATGAAAACACTGCATAGGCAACTATTTCATCCAAAATGTTACTTTATTTGCCTATCTGTTCAATTGGCGGCATAGTGATGTTGAAGACAGTTTTGCTAATTTTTAAAAAACTTTTGGTATAACGTTGCTTGGATCAGTCAAAAAAAAAAATACTTAAAAAAAGAAAAAGTAAAATTTCCAATTTAGAAAATTTTCAAAAAAATTACATTATTTTTTTATCGAAAAATCAAAAAAAAATTAAAAATTTGGAAGAAGGTTACCTAGGTACGACAAAAAAAAAATGGAATATCAAGATTTTTTTATACCAAAAATTTTTAAAAAGTACCTAATTTTAAAAATAAATAGACCTGCTAATGTTGAAATTGAAAAAAAAATTGAACTTTGATTTTTTTGAAAAAATTGCTCAAAATTTTTTTTTCTTATTATTCGGGTCCATTCTGAGAGGTTCTGAAGAAAAACTTGAAATTTTTCAATTATTCCCATTTTTAGAAAAAATTGATTTTTCAAATTTTCCTTAAATTCAATTTCTTTGAAAAAATTGGTCAAATTTTTTTCCCTTATTTTTCGGGTCCATTTTGAGAGATTGTGAAGAAAAAATTTGGAATTTTTCAATTATTCCCTTTTTTGAAAAAATTGATTTTTCAAATTTTCCTTAAATTTAATGTCTTTGAAAAAATTTGTCAAAATTTTTTGTTCTCATTTTTCGGGTCAATTTTGAGAGATTTCGAAGAAAAAATTTGGAATTTTTCAATTATTCCCTTTTTTGAAAAAATTGATTTTTCAAAGTTTCCTTAAAAATTTCTTTGAAAAAATTACTCAAAATTTTTTTCTTTATTTGGGTCTATTCTAAAAGGTTATGATGTAAAACTTGTAATTTTTTAATTATTCCCATTTTTGAAAAAAAAATGATTTTTCAAATTTTCCTTTTTTTTTTTTTTTTTTTTTTTTTTTTTGGGCGCTTTTAATTACCAGGATTATTGCGCCCCTACAATGAGGTTTAATTTAAATTGTAAAAAATTTAATTTCTTGAGAAAATTGTTCGAAAACATTTTTTCTCATTATTCAGGTGCATTCTGAGAGGTTCTGATGAAAAAATTTTGAATTTTTCAGTTATTCCCATTTTTGAAAAAAAAACTGATAGGTATTTCAAATTTTCCTTAAGTTTAATTCCTTTGAAAAAATTGCTCAATAAAACTTTTTTCTCACTATTCGGGTCACTTCTGAGAGATTATGTTGAAAAAATTCTGAATTTTTAAATTTTTTTCATTTTTTTCATTTTTTAATTATTTCTATTTTTGAAAAAAACAAATATTTCAAATTTTCCTTAATTTTAATTTTTTTGAAAAAATTTCTCAAATTTTTAAATTTTTTATTTGGATTTATTTTGAGAGGTTCTGAAGAAAAAACTTGTAATTTTTCAATTATTCCCATTTTTGAAAAAAATTGATTTTTCAAATTTTCCTTAAATTTAATTTCTTGGGAAAATTGCTCGAAAATTTTTTTTCTCATTATTCGGGTCCATTTTGAGAGGTTCTGATAATTTTTTTTTGAATTTTTGAATTTTATTCAGTTTTGGAAAAATTTATTTTTGCCATGCAAAAAGAACCGCGGTGGTTTCGGCGGTACTTTTTCCACAATGAATTATACATTTTCTTTCAAATTCAATTTCTTGGAAAAAATTGCTCGAAAAATGTTTTTCCTCATTATTCGGGCCTATTCTGAGAGATTCTGAAGAAAATTTTTTGAATTTTTTCAATTAAGTATTTCCATTTTTGAAAAAAATTTCAAATTTTCCTTAAATTCAATTTATTTGAAAAAATTGCTCAAAATTTTTTTCTCTCTTTATTCGGGTCCATTCTGAGAGGTTATAATGAAAAAATTCTAAATTTTTCAATTTTCTCAGTTTTGGAAAAAATTGATTTCTCAAATTCTCTTTTTAATTTCTTGGAAAAAATTGCTCGAAATTTTTTTTCTCATTATTCGGGTCCATTCTGAGAGGATCTGATCAAAAAATTTGGAATTTTTCAATTATTCCCATTTTTGAAAAAACTGATTTTAATCTGTTTTTGCATGAGCCGATTCAAATGTTGATGAGAAAATTTAAATATTGTATAGAGGTCAAAATATACCTCAAATTGTGGTTATTGTTCAATTTTTGACGAAACCATGAAACCTCTCGAAGTCATAATTGTTCTGATACGATGTTTTAAGGTGAAGGTTAAAATTAGGGATAAACTCAGGATCCTACCTTCCTCGTAATTTATTTCATTGCTGCTTATTTAATCGTCGGACACTAATTTTGGCGATAATAAATACATCAACGTTCACAAAATTTGACCATAAATACTTCGAATATAATTCTAGTAGGCTGCACAACCGATAACCTACATTTATTTGTGTATCCATAGATAGCAATGTGTTAATTGATAGTCTATAATCTAATCATCACCAAATAATCCTAAAATATTGAAATTAGGTACTATTATGATAGGTAATTTATATTTTAATCTATTTACCTATTATACATGAGATTTATTATAAAATAGATGGTGAAATGAGACATAATCGAGTAACGATTCCACTCACGTAATAAGATCAGGTATTACACAGTCTATTGTATTATAAAGTAAGTCGAAATCGTATCTAGGAAATGATCGTATACCTAAACCTGCAAAATACAAGTACCTCGAGTACTTTGTATAAATGTACCAACCTACGTGATACATTTTTACGAGAAAAATTCCATAGTTTTTGTCACCTTTTCTTTTGGAATTACGATTGACAGTTGTATAATATTGGAAGTAATCAAATAACGTTTAATCGAAGCGATTTGCCATCGGTTTAATTCCTGTCTCATGTAGCCAGACAAAATCGTTACCGACAACTTGATAATATTAAACTCACGTGTTTCCGTAGACACGTATCAGTTAGGTATGTACGTGTACGAGTCAAACCGGTTCTGTTCCTCGTGTCGCAGATTTCAAATCGATTGATTTTTTTTCGCCAATGAAGATATACCTACCTAGTCCTAGCCGCCAGCAAGGTATCACAAGTAGACGATTGGTATATGACTAGGTATGAATTAGAACTGAATGAATACCGTTATAATTTATGTCGATACTCGATACCGAACGTCGTATAAATTTTAGATAAAATCCACCTTACACGTGCTTCATTTCTCAATAGAATAGAGGTAAGATCACGCATAAGGTAGCGGCGAAATTTTGGCAACAATGCGTCCGATTTCATTGACCTTGGAGTATTACGAGAAATTCCTCCTCATTGGATGTGGAAAAATCTTATTCAATCATGACGTGTTTTATATGATTTTTGAAGACCATTCTTATCCTATGGAGGAAATGTGCGCCAGTAAGATGATTCAGCCTCACACCTGACGCCGAATTCGCATTAGTTGAAATGCGATATGGCGATTTTGGAACAAACGTACTTGTAGGTGATTATTCTGATGAATAATGCGTTAAATACGAGTAGTACGCGAATTGTTCGTCAATTAGGTGATAATGATTGGACAAGATGAAGGCGGAATATAGATTTGAATTCTGAATATTTTGATGTTACGTAGGCCTATACGTAATTTTGAATTTTATTCAAGTTTTTCCATTACTTTGTGTAATTGGGTGAATTGATAGTTCAAGGAAAGACCTATTATAATTTTCTTTCAATTTTTATAATTTTTCAAAAATTTATTGATAAATCAGTATACAGGTCTAGCTTTCAATTTTTGGAATTAATTTTGACCAATTTCTCTGCAGAAATTTTAAAATGTCAGTTTTTTAACAATTTTGACTAAAACACAAATTTTTTGAAAATTTGCCTAAAATAAATAAAAGTTCTTTAATTTCAATTGAAATTTGTGATTTTTCTCCAAAATCACAATTTTCAATCACCCATTTACAGAATGATGAAATTTTCAAAAATTTGCTTAATCAATTATGTTTTAATCAAAATTGCCAAAAAAAGAATTTAAATGAAACTTTGTTAAATTTATTTTCATTTCAAATTTAAGAGATTCGTGCTTGGTCAAAGTCTGAAAAATTGTTCTTTTACAAAAAATTTTTAAAACAAGATCACACAAAAGAATCAAAAATTGAACTCCCATAAGTCAAAAATTTAAAAAATACGTACTGAAGAATGCCATAAATATTTCAATAAAATGAGGAAAAACTTGATTTTGAACAATTTTAAGCAAAATTTAAAAAAAAATCATAGTTGGTCAAAATAAAAAATAGAAGTTATATGAGAAAATTCCAATAGGTATAATTATAGGTAAAAAATTTAAAAAAAAAAAAAAAAAAAAAAAAAAAAAGGTAAAATTATCATGTTTAAAACAAAATTAGAATGATTAGATGCAAAAAAAATTTAAGATTATTTTTCAAAAATTCAACTGAAGTCAAAATAAAAAAAAATCTCCACGAAATATTGTAGGTAATTAGGTAGGTATGAAAAAAAAATAATTTGAAAAAAAAAATTTGAGCGGAATTGTAAAAAATGTATCTTTGACAAAAATTTTAAAAAAAGTAAAAAAAAATTGATAGGTATCAATTTATCATTTTTTATGCAAATTTCAATGTTTAAAAAACATGTCCTAAAGGAAAATCCAGAAATGTGTTTTTGAAAGACTTTATTGAGCAAAATTTTACCAAATTTGTTTTTACTCAAAATAAAAAATAAAAAAAAACAATTTATGCTTAGTGAACTTGAAAAAAAAAATCAAAAAAAGACATGCCCTTAAGCAAGATTTTAAAAACGCGTTTTTAAAAGACTGTGAGCAACATTTCACAAAATTTATTTTTAGCCAAAATTTAAAAAAAAATGTTTTTAAAATTTTTAAAAATATGTGCGTTTGAATTATACCCACAGTTTAAAAATTCAACTAATGGTCAAAATTTTAAAAAAATTCAAACAAATGAAGAAAAATTCGATTTTGTGCAAAATTGTGAAAAATTTATCCGTGGTCAAAAAAATAGTAGTTACCTATACATACGTAGTTTTTAAACAAGATTTTTGTATTATCTGCAGGATTTCACATATAATTTTAACTCTCGTTTTAACACTTTAAAAATCTGAATTCACACTTGATAAAACTTTACAAAAAAAAATAGAAAAATTGTCAAAAATGTGTTTTGAACAAAATTTTCAAAAATTGATTTTTAGCAAAATTTTACAAAATTCATTTTTTAGCCAATTGAAAAAAATCTATTTATGTTTAGTTGACTCGAAAAAAATGGAATATCATTTTAAGAATCATTTAAAAAAAAGTAACTATACGTAGCTGTATTTTTGAAAAAATTAAAAGGTCATGTTTTAGATAAAATCACTTACAAAAAAAATGTAAAAAAATTTAAAAAAACCACGCTTTTATTTAAAGTTGGTCACTTTGTAAAATGTTATTCATAGGGAAAGAGTAATGCCTTAAAAAACAAAAAATAAAATTTACTTGAATACAAAAATGTGTCATGAAAATTTTTTTTTCAAAAATTTTAATGATGAAAATCGTGGTGGGGCGTTAATCGAAAAGGTATTCGTTTGCTCCTCGCACACCCCACCACGCTTTTCATCATTAAAATTTTTGAAAAAAAAATTTTCATGACACATTTTTGTATTCAAGTAAATTTTATTTTTTGTTTTTTAAGGCATTACTCTTTCCCCATGAATAACATTTTACAAAGTGACCAACTTTAAATAAAAGCGTGGTTTTTAAAAATTTTTTTACATTTTTATTTAACTCTTTTTGTCGTTGAAAATATTTTAATTTCATAGTTTTGAAATTTTCAAAATGGAACCCCCTCATAGGGGCTCAATTTGGGGTCAAGGGTAAATTTAAGTCCGAAAATCGAATTCAGCGACCTCGAAAACCTACATTTCGATACCAATGTTGTGATTTTCTGAAATTTTCAAAATTGAACCCCCTCATAGGGGCTCAATTTGGGGTCGGGGGTAAATTTGAGTTCGAAAATCGAATTCAGCGACCTCGAAAACCAACATTTCGATACCAATGTTGTGATTTTCTGAAATTTTCAAAAATACAGTGTGTACGGTTCAAATTGAACCGTACACACTGTATTTTTGAATTTTTCTTGACTTGAAATGGATTTTATGGACAATCTAAGGGTCCTATGAAAAAAATGCTAAGAACCAAAATTGTAGAGCGTGAAATTTGCTTTCCGTAGTAAGCGATTAGTTTTTTTCTAGGAGGCTTACTTTTCGTGATATTTGCAGTCAAAGTTTAAAGTTTGGAGAAATTTTCAATTTTTGAACTTTGACTATAAAAATGACGATACCAAAACTCCTAGAAAAATATAATAATATACTATTTAGGAAGTAAATTTTATGCTCTACAATTTTGGTTCTTACAAATTTTTTCGTAGGACCACTGTAGGACCCCTAAATTTGCTTGAAAATCTAATAAATGTTTTTGAAACTTCAAAAAATTGCCCAAAAAAATATTTTGACTTTCATTTATAAAAAATTCTGGAACACAAAACATGGCAGCAGATATAAAGATAAAACTGCCTAGAGCGGTTGGAAAACGTTTGGGGATGACGTCAGACCCGGCGAAGTAGTTCCGAACTCGCTCACTAGAAAGTGACGCGCCATCAAAATCAGGGTTGCGTTTTACATGGGACACCCTGTACAAACAAACAAACAAACATACATACCAAGCTAATAAAAGCGTGGTAAAAACAGTTGATTTTTAAAAAATTCAACCTTAAGAGTCGAAACTGAAAAAAAAAAATCAAAAAATGAAGAAAAATTTGATTGAGAAAAATTTTGAGAAATTTATTCTTAGTCCACATTAAAAAAAAGTACTTTTCAAAAAAGATTTTTAAAAAATATATAGATATTAGATACCTATCTAGATATATTTGTAACAGGATTTCACAAAATTCAGCTCGTTGGTTAAAATTTTAAAATATCTCGATTCAAACTTTATGAAAATGCTGCTTAAATACACAAAAAAATTGAGCAAAATTTCTTTTAACAAAATTTTCAAAAAAAAAAATAATTTGAACGAAATTCCATCTATACTTTATTTCAAGTCAAAATTTCAAAACATCTAAATTCATGCTTGATACAATAAAAAAAAAATGTTTTCAAAAGATAAATCTATTTGAAATTTGGAAAAAAAATTACAACAATTTAATTTTAGCAAAATCGTGAGAAAAAAATGAATGATTTCAGAAGAGAATTAAAAAATTTAATAAAACAAACTATTTTCAGCAGAATTTCACAAAATTTATCTCATCAATTGACAAACTTGATCAAAATAAATAAAATGCCTAAAACTGGGTTTAAAAACTTATTTTGAACAAAATTTTGAAAAATATGATTTTTAAAAGCCATTTTTTAAACATAATGATTTTGAGAAAAATTTAAAAAAATTCAAATCCATTAAAAATAATATAATATATTTTTTTTAAATCTCAACAATAATTATGATAAACAATTTGACATTAAAGCAAAATTGTAAAGAATTCATCCTTGGTCAAAATTGAAAAAAAAAAATAGTTTTTCAACTAAGAAAATTTAAAAAATACATACTTTTAAGAATATTTGTTCAAAATTCATCTCCAGCTGTTTTAAAAAATCTTAGTTCGTGCTTAATAATAATTTTTTTTTTTTTTTTTTAAATCTAAAACAATTTTTTGAGCAAAAAATATCTATGGTTTTTGGTAAAAAAAAACCAACTTATTTTCAACTAATTTAAAATTTTGAGTAATAAGTATTTTGAAAAATTACTCTTTTCACAAACTTTTAAAAATTTGTTATTCGACAAAATTCGAAAAATTTTGAATTTGGATGCGAAGGAATGTGAAAATCAAAAAACAAAAAATATTCGTTTTACGAACTTACAAAAATTCTAAGAAATTGTGTTTCAATCAAAAACTATAGTTCTTTAACAGAATTACTAAAAAAAATATTTTGAAGAAATTTTTAAAAAATAAATATTTTTGAATGTAGGTAGGTACCTAATTAAAAGTTCTAAATAAAAAATTGAAAAAAAATCCTAGTGATGAGTATACTAAAAAAAAACCAGGCCTACTTTATGACAAAATTATAAAAAATCAATTTTCAAAAAATTTCAAAAAAATGAATCCTATTCTCATACTAAGTATTTTCTGAAGATGAGGGAATGATGAGGGGAGGTCAAAATTAGAAACAGCGAACAGTGGAATCCTATCCATCCTTTCACACACCAAACAGCACTCGAAAAATTAAAAATTCAGCCCAATTGACGTACCTAATAAAAAACCATTCTACGAAATAAACCTAAAAATAAATTTCTCATTACGTTCACACGCCAGCCTGAAAAAAAACCCTCAAAAATCTCCACGTCATGTCACGATCACCTCACCTGATCAAATATTAACCGTATTTTCATCATTTTCGTTCCGCTTTAGTATCGAAACCCTTTTCCCCACAGCCCCACTATAATCTTCCACAGGTGCTGATTTCCAGTCCAGCACCTAAGCCTGAGTGGAATATACCGGCGAATTTAAAAATTACGTTAATTTTACAAACAATCGCAAGTCATTGGTTTCTTGTCGCTAATGGCAGAGCGCGCTAGAACAAGTTTAAAGATCACGCCACCAAAACGACTTAAACTCAGGGATCTTTTCATACACAGTTACATTTAAGAATCAAACCAACGTTCCAGATCATATCGATAGTGAGATGCGTTTACGCGGTCGGCTTTCGGCGCGAATATTTTGCCCATCCGGACCGTATTTTTACGAATAAGAAATATGCCGATTGTGAATTTTTCGCGTACCAAGCATTTTCGAAATTTTACTCGTATGTTCGTCAGTTCGTAATTTTTTTTTCGCGGTAAATTCGACTCGTTAATTTATTTTTAATTTTAATTTTTACTTTAACATGAAAGTGAGTTTATATTTTTTCGTCTTCATCATATCTTGGGTTTCGTATCGTTGTAAAAATTACACCGAATTTGAGAATTTTTTCGCCATCAGTGTTACTCATCAGGGCGAAGTGGAGAAATTCATAAGGTATAAGAATATCACGGCCAAAGAATCATTAGTCAAGACACCCGGTGAAAGGTGAGTTGGAAAAATTTTGCATTTTGTTCGCTTCGTAAATTGACGATGGCGAATTCGGCGCCGTAATTAATTTTTTTTTTTTTTAAACTAAATCGAGTGTTTATGCGAGTTTTTATTAGTAATTATCGTCGGTACAGATAACCTCGTCTTATCGTCGTATTTTCCAAAACTAGTTTATTAAAACAGCTAAATATTGTATTAATAAAATAATGTGAAATATTATCTCGTTGGCGTTTTTACGATTTCGTACGAGCTTTATTTTTTTAGCGAGCTTTTTTTTTACTTTGTAGAATTTTTCAACTTTTAATTCTCGTCGATCGAGGTTCATGACTTCGTGAGATATCGCAGGGTTCGGATTTTTATGTTTTATGAAACGTCTAAAGACGTAAAGTATAATTTCTTCGCGTTTCTTCACTATAATTTCAGTGATTTCCTATTGTATAAAAATTATAAATGCGCACTAGTATTCATGCGTAATTCGCTATAAATGCATATTTTTGCATATTTTACAGTAAACGCATAGTTTTCAAGTACATTCCATAATAAATATCTTTGAGGTTTTTTTTTTTTTTTTTTTTTAAATTTGAAAATAGGTAGGTACTCAAGTAATTCTTTCTAAAAAAATATAATTATTTTTTTTTTTAATTTTTAATTTTTTTTTAGACTTTTAGTTAAATTAAAATTTTTGATATTTTTCAAATTTCTTTCAAAGAAGAAATTTTTGTACCCAAAAATTTTTTCAACTATTTTATGAAAGAATTTTCCAATTTTTGTAAAAAAAAATGTTTCTACAATTTTTTTTATAGGATTTTTAATATTTTCTTAATTTTTCAATTTTCAGTTTTTTTTTTTTTTTTTTTTTTTTTTAATGCAAATTATTTTGAAAAAAACTTTTGTACCTGTCTAAAAAAAAATTGAACATTTCTTGGAAGAATTTTTTTTAAGAAAAAAATGTTCTTTAGGTACATTTTGAATTTATTTTGGGAAAACTTTTTCAATAGGATTGTGTAAGAATTTTTTTTGGTAAATTTCTTTCTAAAGGCCTTTTTTACCTATAAAAGAATAGGTAGATACATGGTGCATATTTAGGTATAAAGGGATTTTTTTGAAAAAAATTTCAATTTTTTCTTTAAATTTTTTAAAATGAATGTTCAATAATCTTTGAAAAATCAATTACAATTTATCCAAAAAGTTGTTCTAAAGAGAAAAGTTCTCATCAGGCCCGTAGTCAGAGTGACTTTGTAGGGGGGGGGGCTGACTAAATATTAGGGAGGGCTCGAACTTTTTTTTGCGAATTTTTCCTACTAAAATATGCTTTTTGACGAAATTTTGTAATTTGTTAGGGGCGCTCAATCTGACGCTAGGGAGGCTTAGCTCTCCCCAGCCCCCTCTGACTACGGGCCTGGTTCTCATATTTTAGAATGAATTTTTCTCCAGTAAAACTTGATAAAACGTGTTTTTGAACAAAATTTAAAAAGTTGCTCCTGATCAATTTTTTTTAAAAAAAGACAAAAACTGGAAACAGTTCAAATTGAAAAATTTATTGTTTTTGAAACAAACTTGTAAAACACCTATTGCTCGTGGCGAAATTCCAGAAAAATTATGTTTGCGAGAAAATCAAGAAAAAATCGAGAAAAAAAGAAAGAGAAGAAACAAAATCTTATTAATGTTCCTTTTGAGCAACTTTTTGACAGAATTTCAGAAATATTTGTTTTTGGAAAAAATTCTAGAGAAATCGATTTTGTACAAAATTATAAAAAATTGTTAATGTAAAGAAAAAATGGCTTTCGAGCAACATTCTAAAAAAATAAAACATTTTAAACAAAATTCTAAAACATTGTTCATAAAAAAATGGGTTAGAAAAAACTAATTCTAAAAAGATTGATGGTAGTTTTTGAACAGAATTTTCAAATTTGTTTTTAAACAAAATTCTTAAAAAATGTTTTTGGGTAAAATTGGGGGGAAAATTGATTTTGAACGAAATTATAAAAAATTGATTCAACAAAAATTGCTTTTGAAAAAAGAAGTTTTTGAACAAAAATTAAAAAGTGTTTCAGAGAAAATTTAAAAAAAAAGGTTTCCAACAAAATTTGGAAAATGAAACTGCTTTTGAGCAACAATAAAATTTTTTAGTAAAATACTTTAACAAAATTGTTTTCGGACAAAATTCTAAAAAAAGAAAAAAAAATTAAAACAGAATTTTATTGCTCGAGGGGAAATTCTAAAAACAAAAGTTTTTGAACAAAATTCAAAAAAGTTCTTTTGAGCAAAACTCTAAAAAAAAAAAAAATCAAAATTTCGAAAAGGAATCGTTTTGAAACATCAAATAATTAGAAATTATTTTTGGCCAAAATTTCAGAAAAATTGTTTTTGAACAAACCTTTAAAAATTACTTCTGAACAAAATTGCGAAAAATTGTTTTTGGGTAAAATTCCGGAAAAATTGGTTTTGACCAAAATTTTAAAAAAAGTTTATAAAAAAGAAATTACTTTCAAGAAAAATTCCAAAAAACTTATTTCTAGTGAAATTCTGAAAAATTGTTTTCCTTACGTTCTATGAACGCTTTTAAAAAATTGTTTCATTATTGATGAATTTTATAAAATTTTATTGCTTTTGAGTAAAATTCATTTTCCAAAATTTTGGAAAAATAGTTTTCGAACTTTTATTTTAAAAATTGAAGAAAATTCTAAAAAAAAATGGTTGGATTACATTTGAGAAAAATTTGAATTTAAACAAAGTTTTAGAAAAAAATTGCATTTTTTTTTTGGTAAAATTAAAATAAACTTGATTTTAAAAAATTTGAGGAAAATTTTTTTAAAAATTATCGTCGAAGATTTTTTAAACATTGCTTTTGAACAAAATTCCAAAATAAGGTTTTTGAGAAAAATTCTAAAAAATTATTTATGAAATCAAAAAAATTAAATTTTGCAAAAAATTCTAGAAAAATTCCTTTTGAGAGCAAAAATTTAAAAAAATTTCGTTTGGCCATAATTCAAAAAATAATATTAATTGTGAATAAAAAATGAAATTCGAAATGTTTTTTTTTTTTTTTTGGACACATTATTTAAAAAATGTCTACTTGTGAGCAAAATTAAATTGAAAAACGAATTATTGCTTGCGAGTAACATTGAAAAAAATGTTTTTGTGAAAAAATTGAAGAAACTGCTTTTGAGTAAAATTCGAGAGAAATGATTCTGGACATAATTTGAGAGAAAAATTTTCTGTAAACACCAAAAATTCTAGCCTCGTAAATTAAAATCGTGCCTCGTTTAAACAGGGGTCAAGAAATACACAATTTTTATATATTTTTTAGAAAGTTATATACTCGTGCACTCCGATAAAAACTTATAAATTACCATTTTCATTTCGAATAATTTTTCTCTCGACGTGAAGTCTTGAAAAACTATATAAATAAGCGTTACTTTTCCCTCGTATTCATCTAGACCGCACTTTCGTCCATTAACCTTATTACCTTTATTCTTTACCTAGCCGACTATAATAATGCTATTAATCAACATAGATAAATGGGTAAAAATAAACACGATTTAACTCTCTCTGAATCTGTCTGTGCTATGTCTGTCTCTGTGTGTACCTGACTAAATGTGAGATACGGACATACTAAGTTAATCACGAAAACTATCGTAGCAACTGGTTTACACTACGACGACGAAATATTTTCGCAACAAAGTCATTTCCTTCGCCGATTCGATTTTTTTTGCGCTAAAACTGCAATAAAAAATGGCGAACTAGCGGAACCTATATTCAGGCAGAGTGTAAAATTTCCTCTCTTTTTTTTACCACACAGCAACCATATAATCATAACCAGGAAGTTCATATAACGTTATAATTGAGCATCGTGGACTCTCATAATTTGTATACCTATAGAAATAGAAATATTATAGGAAAGAGTTACCTATTTTCCAAAGCTATAGTCAGTCATATCCTCGGTATATTTATAATATTGAGAATTTCACTCTATCATTGGGTTTATATTTAGATGGATATATGCAAAGTGAAGATGTTCCTAATCAATCAAATCTCAAACAAGTGTCATTATAAAAGTGATAATAGATTGAAAATCGTAATTACGCAGCCAAGAACGACACGAGTACAACAAACCGGTTAACACGCGGTCTATAATAAAATCAAACTGTTAAACTGTTTAATTAAAATACTCGTACATTTTGTTAAAGAACTTGGCGAGCGATATCGACAGTTCGACAGTGCCTCATTTATCGTTTGTCATGATTAACCGAGTCATTCATAAATTACACATGCACGAGAGTACTTTACTTACCATCTACATAAATTGTAGAATCGTACGTACGATTTTAGTTTCGACCAAATCATTTAGAAAATGTATCTTTGCGTTGAAAATTATTATATGAATTATTGCGAAATTGTACACTAGAAAAAAAATCTGTATAATTAAGCACAGATTACTACACATTATCGGCCAGTTATGAAGACGTATTCTCGCCATTGCCACTGTTGATCTGTTGCGATGCTTAATCATATATACTTAGAGCAAACTTACGCATATCTCTGCAATCCACGAAATGGACGAGCAATTAAAATCAATTTTTTACAAAATAGGTAATGTAGCAAACATCAGTGATATTGAAATAACTCGTACGAGGATGAGATTAGGAATAGGGGAGGAGAGGAGGAGCTGAGATGAAAATTTTCCACGATTCAGTTTTAACAGTTGGCAGGTACGAGTATGATAGTTGGTCAAATTATGCGAGGATATTGTGGATATTCAGCATTTCTATGTTGCGACTGGATCAACATAAGTCAAAGGTGTCACATGTCGTATGAAAGCTGCTGACCCCATATACCCTCCTTTCGTCTCTTTCTCAATTACTACACCTACTGAAATTTTTTCTTTCGTGTCAAGGATATGCTTGAGTAATAAATTTAAGGTTTTTTATTTTTTCGTTGAGAAAAAAAAATTAAAAAATTCTTTTGGTGTGTCAAATTGAAATATAAATTGACTGATCTAATTAAGCCAGGGAAATATCTCTCCTCTTTTGAGATTGAAAATTATGAACACCGTCGATTTTTCCACGAGAAGCTGAATTTTTGATTTGAGGTTTGAAGAAGAGTTTTAGGGAGTGGACACTGAACAAAAATTTCAAAAATCAATCTTGATATAATTATTTTAAAAATTGTTCTTTAAAAAATTGAAAAAAAATTTGCAGAGAAATTTTTGAAAAATTGACATTTTAATCTACCTACAGTAAAAGAGCAGAAATAAAAATCCAGATTTTTCTGTAGTTTTGGCTTGGACAAGACTTTGAAAAATAGTGTTCTAACAAGATTTTTTTTTTTAAATTCAGGCTCAAAGAAAAATTAATTTTTTTTTTAAATTCTAGGTACATAAAAAATTCCAACTTTTTTTTTTCGTCTGATCCCCCACAGGTGTTTCTTTTTATGAAAAAATTATTCTATATTTTTTATTTCGTCCTCACTGAAGTTAAAGTAGTGCCATTAGCCCGCATTTTGGAAAAAAATGAAAAATCAAGTACCAGTTTTCAAAATGGAGGAGGAGGATAGTGACTGCTTAAAATTCAGTTGATGAAAAATAAAAAAAAATTAGAGACTAGGTATTCAAAATTTCGAAAATATAGTAATTTTTCATTTTTCATAATGGGGAGGGGCGAGGAGGGGGCTAGCGGCATAGCCTAAAATTTAGTAGGGAAAAAATAAAAAATTGGAAATTATTTTCTAATAAAAAGCAGAAGTATTGAATGCTAGGTAAAAGAATAAATTACGTTTTTTTGAAAATTTACTTATAGGTAACAAAATTGGGGAATAAATTCTTGTGAAAAAGAACAACTTTGATGGGTTATCGCCAAAAAAGGATATAATTATTTTGAAAATTGGTAAAATTTCTATTTTTTCATAAATGTGGGGAGAGGTGAGTAGAGGCCATACAAAATTCAGTGAGGGAAAAAATAAAAACCTGGGAAATAATTCTCCTGAAAATAACGATTTTAATAGGTTAGATCCAAAAAAAGCAAAAGTTCCAAAATTTAGTATTTTTTTCGTAATTTTTCAAAATGGGTGGGCAAGTAGTGGTGCCACAAAACATTCAGTTGAGAAAAAAATAGAAAAATAACCCGTGTAGCAACGTCGATGCTAATTTCGATATAAATGTCGACACATCGAAATCGGTCACTTTTCGATCGTACATGTCGACACGATTGTGGATGGTTTGTCGAGCTTATTTTCGACATGTTTGTCGACCGTCCAAATATGGCTCGACATGTCGAGCCATATTTGGACGGTCGACAAACATGTCGATAATAAGCTCGACAAACCATCCACAATCGTGTCGACATGTACGATCGAAAAGTGACCGATTTCGATGTGTCGACATTTATATCGACATCCACATCGACATTTGCAATGATGCGATTTTGAAAAATATGCTAAGTTCAAATATTCAATATAAGTATATATTAAAATTACACCAAAAATAGTGTTCAAGCCAACATTTCGACATTTTTTGTCAAATATGCGGCATTGAGGCCACCTTAGTAGCTGGACACCTGCGAGTGTCCAACTAACATAGAGATGATTCTTAGACCTTATGTACTAATTCACAACACACTTTATCTGCGAGTATCACAAGCACCCTCAAGACGTCGACAGTCAAGTCGATGCATTATTCGACCCTCGACAATTAGATCGACATTAACTCGACTTAAAATTCCTCTGGTCAACACTGTCGACAGTTAAGTCGATGCATTATTCGACCCTCGACAATCACATCGACACTATCTCGACTTAAAATTCCTCTGGTCGACACTGTCGACAGTGAAGTCGATGCATTATTCGACCATCGACAATTATGTCGACAATAACTCGACAAGTCGTTGTATTATTCAAAACTTTGAAAAATAAGAAAATTTTGTGATTCTTTCAAAAATTATTTATTCCTGAGCTTAAAATGTTCCTATTAATTGTTTTTAGTTCTTTTTAGATATAAAATTTGTAAATTTAATTGGCAGAAATTGTCGACATAAATGTCGATGCGTTTATCGAGTATCGATTTTTACATCGACTTGTCTATGTAGAAAAACAACGTTTTCTAAATTATAGGAAAATACTGAGAAAAATTCAAAAATTTTGATTGAACAGTTATGTTTAACATAGAACATTACTTTAAATCTTAAATATTATTTTTAATTCATCGTTAACCGAGAAAAAAATGTGTCTGAATTTTGTCGACATAAATGTCGATGTCGACAATTGCTACACGGGAATAGAAATTATTTTCTGGTGATAAGCAACAATATTGAATAGGTACTTACCTACCTAAGATCAAAAAAATGTTGTTCATTTTTTTATTTTTATGAAGAGGAACAACTTTGATGGGTTTTAACCAATGAAAGGCTAGATCTTGAAAATAAGTCAATTTTTTAATTTAAAAAAAAAATGGGATGGCCAGGAGGAGTCACTTAAAATTGAATTACTTAGGTAGGAAAAAATAAAAAATAGGAAATTTTTTTCAAAATTAATGTAATTTTTTTTTTTTTTAATTTGGTTACCTAAAATTTAATTTTCTGAAATTTTTGTTAAAAAACAATTTTCTTTAAATTTTGTTCAAAAATGGGATTTCTAATATTGTCAAAAAACAAATTTTTCTGACTTAAACGAGAAATAAATTTTTCAAATTTTGTTCCAAGCATGATTTTTTAAAATTTAGCATGAAATTTTTTTCAAATTTCGAAGTAAAAAAACAATTTTTAAACGTTCTCTCAATTATAGTTTTTGTTTAATTTTATTCAAAATCAAAACAATTTTCTAATTTTGACTAGAAAATAATTTTTTTTTCTTCAAAAAATTTCCTTATAATTTTAAAAAAAATATTGTTTAGAACGTGATTTTTATTTTGTTCAATAGCATGACAATTTTTTTTTGTTTTCAATTTTGTTTAAAAAAAAAAAAAATTACAAATTTAGGGTCAAGTAAAGACGAATAATTCTTCAAAACTTTTGTCAAAATATGATTCTTTGTGATTTTCTCAAACAATTTTTAAAAAAATTAGCTAGATATTATTTGGTTTGAAACAAAAAAAATTAATTGTTTGCCAAAATCATTTTTTTCGTTATTTTCTTAAAAAATAGAATTTTTTCTATTACTAATTTCTAATTGAATTTATTGTTTTTAATCTTTAACTAATTTCAAATTTTTTAAATTTAAGCCTTTTTCAAATTTATAAGATAAAGGTATTTATAGATAATTATGTTTTGTATTTTACAACGGGATGTTTGATCATTCAAAACCTATCAAATCATATTTTGATAGCGTTGCTTTCATATCTTCATTTTTATTTTTCATTACAAAACAATAAAAAAAATTCAATTTCAAAAAAACCCTTCTAAATACGAAATTAAATACGATTGCCTCAGGCTTACACCTCTAGAGAGACCATATCAAATGTACCTACATAATTTATAAAACAACTTTTTCCGTACGATAATTTCCGGTAAAGGGATGCGAAATTAAAATTGGTGTCGAAGGTGAACACATGCAATGGATGTAGGCGTGTCCTGTCCGTGAATTTTTCAATTTCAATGCCTTCACTTATCGCAAATTTACCTATTCCTATTCCTATTCGTGTTGGTTAAATTACGGAATTAATTAGTTAGAAAACACATTCGTACTGAGACGCTGATCAACATTTCAAAAAAAGAAATCCAGACCTATTATTAAATTAATTTATCTTCCTCTGAGGTTCAAACCGCAAACGTAAAGGTGAAAATTACTATTCGAGATGATCGTAACCATGTGTTCGTATTTTGAAGAAAAAAAACCAACTATGTATTAATGTCACGAATATGAATATGCGATGTTAATTATTAGGGCTCCGTGTTGATCTTTGGTCATATCATAGGGATCATTTTGAAAAGCTCGAGGAACAACGTGACCAATGACCATACTCTCGTACTCGTCTAGTGCTTTTTTTACACCTGGTCGGCGCAAGATGTGCAAAAAATAGCCTTCGTCTGGATTGATAATTTTCCACAACACCTACTCTTATCAGCGCAGTAAAACTGGACTCTAAAAATAGACAAAATTGCACTTTTGAGGGAGCATTTTTTTTTGATGTTTCAAAATGTCTCATAAAAAAATTCTATTCTTTTTTTTTTTTTTTTTTTTGAAAAAATATACAAGAAACTTTTTTTTTGCAAAGTTACTTTCAAACGGTTTTTTTTTAGATTTGTTTGCAAAAAATTGTCTGCAAGAAGCTCCTTGTCTCGAAAATTTTTTTTCGAAAAAAAAACCAATTTTTTAGGAAAAATCTACTAAAGAAAAATAGATTATTTTTTTTAAAAATTCATAAAATAAATCATGAATCCTATATTTTTTTTTTACAAAAAACTCTCTTAAAATTTAATAATGGAAATTTTTTTCTAATTCAAAAATGTTTTAAAAATATTTTTTTAGTAAAAAAAATTCTCTCGAAAAAAATTTTGCAGAAAAAAATATTTTAATCAAGAAAATAAAAAAAATGATCTAAAGATTTTACAAAAAATGAAGGCAAGTATTTCTTAAGAGATGTTTTATTTATTTTTTAAATGGGAAATCGTACCAAATTTTAGCATTTTCTTGGATTTTTTTTTTTTAGAAACAAAACAAAATAAAAATTCTCCATAAAAAAATAGAGAAAGCAAAAGCCCAGAAAATTTTTCACTCGGGTTCGAATCAAAGACTATAGCCAATGTACAAATCTACGAATGAATAAACGTACCTGAACGGAATTTCGATCTTCAGACTTTGAAATTTCGCCAAATTTTTTATGCAAGAATAGTTGAGGTCAACAACCTCGAGAAAGATAAATACGGACATGCTCACAAGTTACAACATACTGATAAATCGCAATGAAGGAGCACCGGTTCAAAAAAAATTGACGACTCGAGGAAAACGTAAAAATCAAAAAAAAAATCAAAACCTCAAATTTTACTTAATTGATTTTCATTTTTTTTTAAATAAAAATTATGATCTAAAAAATCCTAAAGAGTAATTTGTTTTGAAAACATTTTCAAAATTTTTTCGAATTTTTTCGAACATTTTTTAAAAATTATGTTTAAATTGCGAATAAAAAATTTTGCTAACAAGGGAACCTCGCCAATTTGTCACCTCCGATTGAGCTGAAATTTGGCTTACTGAAAAAGCATGCCATCCAGACCTCACAACCAAATTTTCAGCTGCCGAAGTTGATTTTTCGATTTTTGGAGAATTTTAAAAAATGGCAAAAACCGCCTCCAAAAAAACATTATTTTTTTGAATTTTTTTTTTGTAAATTTCAAGATAGAATCCTGAAAATTGGTTTGTACACTAAAGTCGACCTCTCGATTCGATTGGCACCATTTTCGAAGCGATCGGGAGCCTCCAGAAAAAGTTGACTTTTCTCCAGCACACTGGAATCTCTACAGATGGGAAAAGTCAACATTTTCTGGAGGCTCCAGATCGCTTCGAAAATGATGCCAATCGACTCGGGGGTCGACTTGAGGGGGCAGACGAAGTTTCGCATGATATTCTGGAGAAATTGATTTATTGGAAATTTTTTAAAAATGCAGAATTTTCAAGTTGTAAAAAAAAAACACGTGCGAACTTGTCACCTCGGATTTTGGATTCAACTACGTCAATCGATAGATGGCATCATACCAACGCTAGGAATAAATTTTCAGCTGCCGAAGTTAATTACAGCGCCGTCTGGAGCTATTCCAGTGCGCTGGAGAAAAATCAACTTTTTCTGGAGGCTCCAGATCGCTTCGAAAATGGTGCCAATTGACCCAGGAAGTCGACTTTAGGGTACAAACCAATTTTCAGTACACTATCTTGAAATTTACAATTTTTTTTTTCAAAAAATGATTTTTGGAGGCGGTTTTAGCCATTTTAAAAAATTTGCCAAAAATCGAAAAATCAACTTCGGTAGCTAAAAATTTGATTGTGAGGTCTGGGTGACATGCTCTTTCAGTGAGCCAAATTTCAGCTCAATCGGAGGTGACGAGTTGGCGAGGTGCGAGGTTCCATTGTAAGGATTTTTTACTGGCCTTGTTGAAAAATACCTATGCTTTTGAATTTTCTTATCTCTGGTCGGAGAATCGAAAAAATCGCTTAAAAATATTACAAAATGTTGTATTTTTGCAAAAAATAACTGGAATGTTGAAACAGAAATTTTTTTAAGAATTTCAGTTCACTAAATTTTTCATTAAAAAAAAAAAAAAAAAAAAAAAAACTGAAGAAAAATTTTATTTAAAAAAAAAATTCAAATATAAACTTAATTTTTTTACTTATTAAAAAAAAGTAAAAAAATATTTCCCGAATGAATTTTGAAAATAAACACGTAATTTTTTACACTCTGTCAAAAACTTCAAAAATTGAGATTCAAGGTTGGGGCAGTGGGGGTGGGTATATCACATATATGTATACGTGTATTTTTTTTTAGGTCATAAAAAAGTCACGATTTCAATTTCGATACTTCCTTAGACACCTCGAATTGGGCAAAATTATTACATCAACTTTTCAGCTGTAACTTGTAAGTAGACTCCAAGTTCATTTACATTTACATGCCTAACTAATCGGATATATCTATCGATTAATTTTAATTTACAAAGTATATACATACGCGGAATACTTATATTATGTAGTTAGATGAGGATAGATAACAAGTTGTTGTATTTGTACGTGGACCCACTCACGTGAACACGATTACTGCGTGGATACAATGGAGACTGAAAAACCGACACCAACGTAGGCGAAATCCCATCGTAGGTATCATCTGGGATGAATACTTTCAGGTTCAATTTCGATGAGCTAATTTTACCGATCGAATGAATTTACACCGAACGAATAATCGGGTAATCGTGTTAATAGGTTTTGGATCATACAATAAAAAATAAATAAAAAGGTAAAACAAGGGTTAACCAAAAAAAATATATAAATTTTGAGTAACCTAACGACGCGTGTAATACTATGGCCATAATCGAGCAATTCAATTAAGTCAAAAATACCCAAATATAAAACCAAAACCACACCTGTCATTCCATATAATATACTCGTTTCATATAGACCGAACTTTTTTTTTTCGAGAACAGGTTCAACAGAAACCGAAGCCAAAAAAATACTCGACGTTTGTCAAAAACCATTCTAAAATGAAGATTTCCTCTTAAACGGTTTGTCACGCTGCACCCAGCCCTGCAGCCGAGCACACCTCGGATGAAAAAAAAGAGTTTAATTGAGCGTCAGCGACGATAATAAATTTCCAAGACATGTAAATGACTTCGAAACATAGTTGTGCATGGGAGAAAACAAGATTGTGGTTAGATGAGGGGGAGATGTAAAGCACGATATTTAACTCGCACTCGTATCGTACTCCAAAGTCTCAACTCCCAACGTCGGCAATGAAATGAAAAGCACCAATGCTCTGTTTGTTGGCACTTTGACGGGGTGATTTTTTATTAAGTGCGTTTCGTGATCGAAATACGAGTACGTACGTACACCTTGACGGTGAATACCTTCCTACCTACCACTAATGCGCGAATTATTTATTAATAGGTTTGAATCATAGAAGTATACCGAGTATTTGTGAAAAAACGATTAATTTACGATAAAACGTTGAACAATTGACATACAAATGTTAGGTTACTTTTCTGAATGTCAAGGTTTCAATGGCACGTGGCGAAGTGATTTCCTTTCATCGTATCACGTTTGCAACATTCCTAAGGGTATTTTTTTTTTTGCCTTATTCAATGGGTATAGACTTGAAAAAGAACTTCCAATCGATTAGCTATTCAGTTGATTTGATATCTCTGTATACTCGTAGGTTCGTACCACCTAAGATAAATTTTCCGGAATTTACTTTGTCGCTTGTTCTAGCTGTCGGGGGTGGAGCAGATGAACAACCTGGGGTTTTGATTTAACAATACTTTTAACAGGTGTGAAACAACCTGCTGGTGATTTTCTAATAAACCCTACTGGTTCGAAGGTGTACTGTACCTACTAAATACCGACCTAGTAGTTGTTTGGTTTGTATTTCCCTTTGGACTTTAAAATATTAAAAGTATTCTTCAAACATTTATTGATAAAATTTTGATTTTTTTTTTTTTCAAAAAATAATAATAATATTATGTACAATTTTTCAATTTCTGGATTAAATGTTAAAATTTTTTTTTTTCAATGGGTATATTTTCCCTTTTGTCAGCTTTTACTTCAACGTGATTTTTTTCAACTAAAAAAAGCAATAGAAGAACAGTAAAAAACAACGGTTTTAATGTTTTTTAATTTTAATCAATTTTTTTCAGTCGAGGTTTTTTTTAGCCGAATTTTGAGTCCGATACTGCCGAACTAAAATTAAGGTTGTCCAATTTTTTTTTCATCAGTTTTTCAAAAATTCACAAATTTCTTCAAAATTGACGAAATTTTTCTCGAAATTATTACCCGAGAAACCCTACAGTTGTAGTGTTAAAAAAACGAAAAAATTGCTGGAATTGAAAAAAAAATGTCAAATCTGCTGGAATTGAACAAAAATTGATCAGAATTTTTTTTTCACTCTTAAATACAAATTTCCACAAAATTGACGAAATTTTTCCCAAAATTATGGCTCGAGAAACCCTACGGCTATAGGGTTAAAAAAACTAAAAAATTGTCAAATCTGCTGAAATTGAACAAAAATTGAAGAAATAAATTTTTCACCTATAATTTCAAATTTCTACAAAACTGACGAAATTTTTCTCGAAATTATTACTCGAGAAACTCTACAGTTGTAGAGTTGAAAAAACGAAAAAATTGCCAAAATTGCTGGAATTGAAAAAAAAATGTCAAATCTGCTGGAATTGAACAAAAATTGATCAGAATTTTTTTTTCACTCTTAAATACAAATTTCCACAAAATTGACGAAATTTTTCCCAAAATTATGGCTCGAGAAACCCTACGGCTATAGGGTTAAAAAAACTAAAAAATTGTCAAATCTGCTGAAATTGAACAAAAATTGATGAAATATATTTTTCACCCATAATTTCAAATTTCTACAAAACTGACGAAATTTTTCTCGAAATTATTACTCGAGAAACTCTACAGTTGTAGAGTTGAAAAAATGAAAAAATTGCCAAAATTTCTGGAATTGAAAAAAAAAATGCCAAATCTGCTGGAATTGAACAAAAATTGATGGGAAAAAATTTGTTCACTCATAAATACAAATTTCCACAAAATTGAAGAAAATTTTTTCAAAATTATGGCTCGAGAAACCCTACGGCTGTAGGGTTGAAAAAACTAAAAAATTGTCAAATCTGCTGAAATTGAACAAAAATTGATGAAATAAATTTTTCACCAATAAATTCAAATTTCTACAAAACTGACGAAATTTTTCTCGAAATTATTACTCAAGAAACTCTACAGTTCGTAGAGTTGAAAAAATGAAAAAATTGCCAAAATTTCTGGAATTGAAAAAACAATGCCAAATCTGCTGGAATTGAACAAAAATTGATTGGAAACATTTTTTCACTCGTAGGTAAATACAAATTTCCACAAAATTGATGAAATTTTTCTCAAAATTGTTGCTCGCGATAAACCTACAGTAAAGTTGTAGGGTTGAAAAAAACGAAAAAAAATTGCCAACATTGCTGGAATTAAAAAAAAAATGCCAATTTTTCTCAAAATTATTGCTCGAGAAACCCTACAGTTGTAGGGTTGGAAAAACGAAAAAAGTGCAAAATCTGCTGGAATTGAACAAAAATTGATTAAATAAAATTTTTCCGTCCATAAATTCAAATTTCTACAAAATTGACGAATTTTTTCTCGAAATTATTACTCAAGAAACTCTACAGTTGTAGAGTTGAAAAAATGAAAAAATTGCCAAAATTGCTGGAATTGAAAAAAAAATGTCAAATCTGCTGGAATTGAACAAAAATTGATCAGAATTTTTTTTTCACTCTTAAATACAAATTTCCACAAAATTGACGAAATTTTTCTCAAAATTATGGCTCGAGAAACCCTACGGCTATAGGGTTAAAAAAAACTAAAAAATTGTCAAATCTGCTGAAATTGAACAAAAATTGATGAAATAAATTTTTCACCCATAATTTCAAATTTCTACAAAACTGACGAAATTTTTCTCGAAATTATTACTCGAGAAACTCTACAGTTGTAGAGTTGAAAAAATGAAAAAATTGCCAAAATTGCTGGAATTGAAAAAAAAATGTCAAATCTGCTGGAATTGAACAAAAATTGATCAGAATTTTTTTTTCACTCTTAAATACAAATTTCCACAAAATTGACGAAATTTTTCCCAAAATTATGGCTCGAGAAACCCTACGGCTATAGGGTTAAAAAAAACTAAAAAATTGTCAAATCTGCTGAAATTGAACAAAAATTGATGAAATAAATTTTTCACCCATAATTTCAAATTTCTACAAAACTGACGAAATTTTTCTCGAAATTATTACTCGAGAAACTCTACAGTTGTAGAGTTGAAAAAATGAAAAAATTGCCAAAATTGCTGGAATTGAAAAAAAAATGTCAAATCTGCTGGAATTGAACAAAAATTGATCAGAATTTTTTTTTCACTCTTAAATAAAAATTTCCACAAAATTGACGAAATTTTTCTCAAAATTATGGCTCGAGAAACCCTACGACTATAGGGTTAAAAAAACTAAAAAATTGTCAAATCTGCTGAAATTGAACAAAAATTGATGAAATAAATTTTTCACCCATAATTTCAAATTTCTACAAAACTGACGAAATTTTTCTCGAAATTATTACTCGAGAAACTCTACAGTTGTAGAGTTGAAAAAATGAAAAAATTGCCAAAATTTCTGGAATTGAAAAAAAAATGCCAAATCTGCTGGAATTGAACAAAAATTGATGGGAAAAAATTTGTTCACTCATAAATACAAATTTCCACAAAATTGAAGAAAATTTTTTCAAAATTATGGCTCGAGAAACCCTACGGCTGTAGGGTTGAAAAAACTAAAACATTGTCAAATCTGCTGAAATTGAACAAAAATTGATGAAATAAATTTTTCACCAATAAATTCAAATTTCTACAAAACTGACGAAATTTTTCTCGAAATTATTACTCAAGAAACTCTACAGTTCGTAGAGTTGAAAAAATGAAAAAATTGCCAAAATTTCGGGAATTGAAAAAACAATGCCAAATCTGCTGGAATTGAACAAAAATTGATTGGAAACATTTTTTCACTCGTAGGTAAATACAAATTTCCACAAAATTGATGAAATTTTTCTCAAAATTGTTGCTCGCGATAAACCTACAGTAAAGTTGTAAAGTTGAAAAAAACGAAAAAAAATTGCCAACATTGCTGGAATTCAAAAAAAATGTCAATTTTTCTCAAAATTATTGCTCGAGAAACCCTACAGTTGTAGGGTTGGAAAAACGAAAAAAGTGCAAAATCTGCTGGAATTGAACAAAAATTGATTAAATAAAATTTTTCCGTCCATAAATTCAAATTTCTACAAAATTGACGAATTTTTTCTCGAAATTATTACTCAAGAAACTCTACAGTTCGTAGAGTTGAAAAAATGAAAAAATTGCCAAAATTTCTGGAATTGAAAAAACAATGCCAAATCTGCTGGAATTGAACAAAAATTGATTGGAAACATTTTTTCACTCGTAAATACAAATTTCCACAAAATTGATGAAATTTTTCTCAAAATTGTTGCTCGCGATAAACCTACAGTAAAGTTGTAGGGTTGAAAAAAACGAAAAAAAATTGCCAACATTGCTGGAATTAAAAAAAAAAAATGCCAATTTTTCTCAAAATTATTGCTCGAGAAACCCTACAGTTGTAGGGTTGGAAAAACGAAAAAAGTGCAAAATCTGCTGGAATTGAACAAAAATTGATTAAATAAAATTTTTCCGTCCATAAATTCAAATTTCTACAAAATTGACGAATTTTTTCTCGAAATTATTATCCGAGAAACCCTACAGTGTTGTGGGGTTGAAAAAAACGAAAAAAAATGAAACCCTACGATTTTTTTGCGAATAATTATTTTTTTTAAATTTAAATTCTGACCAAAATTTAATTTCAGTTCATTTGAAATAAGTATCTCTTTGAGCTTTCCAAACAGTCGACATTTTAGATATTTAAACAACCTTCAGAAAATCTTCAACTCCTGAAACCTATGTTATTTTTAGACTTATACCAATTAAAATATATTTACATCGTTTTATTCCTATTTACTGAAAAATAAAACTCAAACAAAAGACTGTGTACAGACCCGATAAAAAATTCATTAGTTCTGTGATTATCCTTAGATAACACTTTTTCCCTGTTACAAATAATTACTCGTATCTTTCGAAAAACTACGAGTAATTTCGACTTCTTAGCAGTCGAAGTCGAATCCCGAATACACGCGATACCGGAGGATACCTATCGAGTGTCGAAGCTCGATAAAAAATGGCACCATGCCGGCTGATAAAAAATGCCAAGCCTCACTCGAGTTAGTTTTCAAGCATCCTCGTATGGCAAAAACTTAGCAGGCGAAGTTCTTTAAACGCGTAAAGTAAAGGATTGAAAAACGCGTACAACAGCTTTTCCGGTATTTAAATTAATTTGTGAGAAAATGTGAGTGTTTGAGATGCGTTTGTCTTGAGAGGGGGTTAAAAAATGAAGGCGTTTTGAAGGGTAGCAAATTGAGAAGAGATTTTGGATCCACGTGGGTGCTCCCGAGGAATGTGGGAGTGGGGTGGAAGATGCACGTTATGAGGTGAGAGTATTAAAACCTTCGATAATATGTTTATTGGATTAAAAGCTGGTATGTTGCGAAAGTACATTTATAAGACGTCAGCTTCTTATACGATGACAGGAGGCTTTGATAGTCATTTCATGATAGATGCATAAATTGCCATAAATTAAAGGCGATATTTTGAACAAATTATATTTAATCCTCACTAAAACCAGTGGTATTTCTCAAATATGGTAATAAACCTGTGCTGTTTCATTAATACCTCAAATCTCGGAGCTCGTAACAGGGCATATGAGAGATTTCTAAAGGCCACCGTATGAGAATGCATTCTTTTTGAACGTCTGTTTACGCGAATAATGCTATTCGCAGTAGTTTTTTGTCTTCTGTGTTGGCATTTCGAAAATACCCCTAAGATAAGGATTTAGCTACTCCTTCGGCTGGAAGGTTTTCAACAACAAATCCGACAGATTTAAAGGCACAATTGTATAGATTAAACTGAGATAATACAAGATGTAACAAATAACAAGTGGCTTTTTGACTGTACAGTGGACTCTCGACCTAACCACCTGCTGATTTAAGATTACCCTGTTCACTTGTTCAGTGTCGACTGTCGGGTAGTTTCAACATTATGGAGAGTGTGCGGCCATTCGCCGATAAATTGAGTGATCTTGGGATGTAAAAAGTGTCTTCTGTGGAGGGCTGGGGTAGTCAGTTAAATTAGAAGATTCGGAGCATACGAGTTTATTTAATGTTTGGAGCATTCTACAAAGCTCATTGGAGTCATTTTGATTTGATCGCAGCATTTTAAAAATAATGTGGCAACATGAGTTACGTATTACGTTCTTATAAGTACCTATGTAGATCAAATTGCACTGCAGTAAAGGTGACAATGCTATTTTCAAGTCTCGTATCGTGTTTCCTTGATATCTTCTCTACTTTCCAAAATGATTATACCGCTGCAGTATGATTTACATTTTTAATAAAATAATAGGTGAAAGTCTTCCGCTTGTTGAAATTTTGATGATCGCTTTCCGGTGTAATTTTTCATCATGTGTGTAGGCCTAGGTAAAATACGATCGATGTGGTGTGTTGATGAATACCATACTCATACATCTTAAGAGTACACAACGTTCTAAGAAATCAACTTTACATGCTAATTCGACTAGACTGTGAATGTGGAAGAGTAGATACGTGGTAAATGGTAAAAGATAATTTCAGAAGGTATCGTGACATTTCCATCCCCCTTGAGGAGGGGAGTGGTACCTCGATAAAACATGATTTTCACTTTTCAACACTCTTCAAAAAAAAAAAAGTGGATTGAGTTCCAAAAACATATTTTTTTTGAAAATGTATTTTTTTTTGAAAAACCATGAAAAACTGAAAAAATTGTATTCTAACAGACTGTCAACTTGAAAAAAATATTGTTGACAGGAAACGAAATTTGCAAAAAATAATTTTATAAAAAAATGGAAAAATACATTTTTCTCAGAGTTGTAAAAAATTGTCTTTAGAGAAAAATTTTAAAATCCCATTTTTCATGCTTTAAAAATTAATTTTAGTGAAAAAATTGAAAAATTTATTTCTTAAAAGAAATATTAGTGACAATTTGTTTCCAAAAAAAGAAAAAATGGATTTATGTAAAAAAAAAAAACAAACAAACAGAAAACCAGATAAAGTGCTTTAAATGAATCTTTAGAAAAAATGCTTTTAAAAAAATCTTCACTTGAAAATTTTTAAAAAAGTATTTAGAATGAAATTTTGTAGAAAATTCTAATTGCCTCTCACATTTCTTTTAGGAAATGAATTTTTCAACTTTTCACAAAAAATGAATTTTTATACCTAACATTAAAAAATTAGTTTTAAAATTTTTTCTCAGAATACAAATTTAGTTCACAACTCTGAGAAAAATGTATTTTTCTTTCAATTGCTTTAGGTATTTATATTTTTATTTTTTAGAAAATATTTTGAATAGGTATTTAAAAAATATATATTTCAGAACTAAATTTATTTTCTATAAAAATGTTTTAAAAAATCAATCCCCCCAGTTATACCAGATATTCCTTCCGAAATTCAAAAATTCATAAACTTAATTAAAAAACTCAACCTCACAAATAAAATTTAAAAAATTCTTCCGATGGGTGTAATAATCCTGTAATTATAAACACCCAAAAAAAAAAAAAAAAAAAAAAAAAAAAGTTTTTCTAGGTAATTTTTTTTGCATAAATTTTTTTTTTTTTTCTTTTGAAATATTAATTTTAGAAGTAGGCAATTCATTGTTTTTCTACTTTCAATAAAAAACTAGAATAAAAATCCACTGTCACAAAATATTTAAAATTTATTTTCTAAGAAATTAATTGAAGTTCTATTGTTTAAAAAAGTTTCAAGAAATAATTTTTTCAGATTTATTTGAAACTTTTTCAATGTTTTGAAAAATTATTTCCGAAAAACTTATGCTTCAGAAATAATCGGTATTTTAAAATGGTTTTAAAAAATAAAATTTTCGAAGAATAGTTTTCGGAATTCATTGTTCTTTTTTTCAATATTTTTTTAATTTTATGTTTTGAAATGCATTTTTAAAAGTATAAAAATTCATTTCCTTAAAAAAAGGCACCATTTGTTTACAATAAAGCTATAAACTGTAGTTTATTTTAAAAAATTGGAGAAATAGTCGTATGAGTATGTTTTAATGAATAATTAAAACAAAATAAATTTCGAATTTTCGATTTAGAAAAAAATTAAACGGTTGATAACTTGATAGAAAGTTTAGAAAATTAATTTCAAACAGGATGAAGAACAAAAAATATTTACTTACAAAAAATTATTTTGGAACAAAACATCGAAAATTCATGTTTATAAAAATTGAAAAATCATTTTTTTACCCCGTATTAAAAATTTATTCCCCAAAATATTAAAAGATTTACGTTTAAAAAAATCTAATTTGAAAAAAATGCTTGAAGAAATATCCATTTTTTGACAAAAAAAATTATAATAAAATATGATAATTTCATTTTTTCAGTTTAATTTTTCTTATTATTAGGTATGTATGTTACGCCTAAACTGTGAAATTGCCTAATTCATGAAATAGGCAAGAAATTTGTCTATTTCATGAATTAGGCAGAATTTCCCTCCATTTTGCCTGTTTCATGAAATAGGCAAAAAAAAGGGGGAAATATTTGCCTATTTCATGAAATAGGCAAAAAGTTTCTTTTTTTCACGATTTAGGCAATTATGATTCTGAACCGTGCGTACGTAGAATTGGGCGAATTTTAGAGACGTCATGTACGTTATCGTTATTATTATCTTAATGAAATCTTCTGAAGAAAAAAATCTGTGAAAGAAATCACGAAAAAAAATTACTTAGGAAAAATTCTTTAGAAAAATTCTATTTAAGAAGTTACCAGAATAAATACTTCGAATTTGAACAATCTTCACTTGAAAAATATTGAAACTAAAAAAAATCATTTTGACGTGAATAAGCTGATTTTTATTGCCATCTGCACAATGAGTTTTCAGAAAATTGAGTAGATCTTTATTTTTTTTTCAAAATTAAAAATTTGATAAATATTCAAAAATTGAGAATTTTATCAATTTTGAAATTAAACCCCTTTTAAAATTCGGCCAAGTTTTCTAAAATTTTCAAAAAGTTCACTTTAAAACTTGGACAGATTTTTTCAATTTAAAAATTTTGACAAGAATCTAATCCTACATTTTGGAAAATTTCAAATATTTTGGGAAAGTTTGGAAATTTAATTGAAATTTTAATTTTAATGAATTTTTAAGATGGCAGCAATTTTAACCATTTTACACAATTTTAGAAATTCGACAAAAATTTTCAAAAATTCTAAAAAGACAATTTTCGAAATGGTAATTTTTGATCATGACATTTACTCATTATTTAAAAAGTTATTTCAACCAAAAAATTGGGAATTTAAAAAATAAACACTTTTGCCAAAACCAAAAAATTGAAAAATTAAAGTGTTGTTTTTTTTTTTTTAAATTCACGTTGAAAAAGGTAGTAGAAAATTTGGTTGGAACGCAATTTTTTTGAATTTTGTTGGAAATTTCTTTTTTAATGTGTTCGAAAATAAATTATTTTTCCTCTTTTTCGAAATTTTACAAATAATGAATTTCCGGTGTGCTGAGGCTCTCATTCAGACACAATAAATTTTAAAATTGCAGTCCTCCAAAATTCTCAGGGAAGACTCAAGGAATGTCTGGTTTCAAAGTCATATGAAAAGTTGAAATTGATACCTAATCTGAATCAATTTTCTCCAAACAATGTGTAAAATTCAATTCTACTTACCCACCGTTCAGAATCATACTTGCCTAAATCGTGAAAAAAAGGGAAACTTTTTGCCTATTTCATGAAATAGGCAAAATGAAGGGAAATTCTGCCTAATTCATGAAATAGGCAAATTTTTTGCCTATATCATGAATTAGGCAATTTCACAGTTTAGGCGTAACATGTACAATTTCAGTGCTTATTTAGTGCTTTAATTACGTTTTCTAAACAAAAATTGTATGTAATTTATTTCATAAAAAAATTGAAATCGCTTCACACAAAATCTATTTGTTATTTTTAATTTTTAAACAATTTTAAAAAGTAAATGATTTTTTTTTTAATTTTCGAAATTCAAAAATTTTCAAATTCCATAAAGATTATAATTTATAAGTCTCTTAATTTTTAAATTTTAATAAATTTTTGAATTTGGAACAATTTTTTTAATTCAGATAAAATTTTTATTTTAAAAAAAGGGGTAAAAGGAACCCAATTTCGACCCAAACCAATTCCTTTGACCGGAATAACAACGAAGAATCCGTAAATCGAATACAAATATCGGATAATTAATTGAAATTAAGCCAAAACAATTATAAATAGTTTTTTTTTTCTCTGCACAAAGCGGTGAAACATTGTTTATAGGTAGTTGATGCGCGAATACCAATAATGGTATAAATATCTCGACAAGTTAGACAGCATTACGAATAATTAATAATTTATAAAGCGAATGAGGTTTTTAAACTCGTTGGCACACACGCGTATGGTGTGCTTTTACAAGTACCTAGCTACCTACCTTACAACCCATACCAAGCTTGATAACTCGAGCGTATAAGACATAGGGTTATAAGGATAGGGTTAGAGGGTTGCACTGGTAAATTCGATTGGTGATATTTTGGCAATGCGAGAGAGGGATAGGAGGTATTAGGTAAGTACAATGTTCATATGTAAGTACAGGGATTACTTTGGAATTGGTTGGAAAAAATTGTCATCAGGGTATTCCCCTTTTGTTGGTAACCATTAACACATATCAATTCGGATGGTAAACGTTACTCGTACTCTGGAAATCCCTCGAATCTAAAGGTACGACCACACGATACGACCGTGAAATCCCTTATTAAACGATACTCGACGAGTTGAATGGTAATTTATCTTCTTATTTCCAAAATAGCACCTTATAAACCGTTCGACTGCTCTGGCTCGTTTTCATTCGAATGCATAATTTTTGCCCTTTAAAATAAACACAAAATCACCATTTGCAGTTAAAACGGAAAATGTGTCTAGTTCTCACACTCTGCTTCACATATAATATATTTGTATCTACTCGTCTATGGCTCGGAAAATTTTTCCACCTCATCCCCCTGCCCCCTACTTCTAGCCGGATAGGCAGTGTTACCTAACGACACGTCGAGTTAAGTAAACATTTAAACTATTTTCTCAACTGTTGGTCTAATCGCATTAGTCTTAAAGCTTGTTCTTTCTCTAAATCCTTTTCATACTTTTCGAGCAATTTCCACAAGTTAAGAACTTTTTCGTATTGTATTTCTAGTCGCTTTTTTTTCGCTTTCTCGCCTCGCTTCGTCTTCTCGTCCTTGCCGATATAAGAAATGGCTTAAACAGCTTTCCATCTCTGGGAGCGAGAGCGTTCCCATAAACATAGTCGATTGCGATAAATACCATTCCGAATGTTTGTTCTTGTATTCGTCTCGAGTTTGTACTCGTATTCGAGGTGTTTAAAACTTAATTATCGTATAAATCAACAAACCAGCGAGATTTTTTGACCATACGTTTGATTAATCGTCGACACGTCGAAGCTCTCGAGATGAGTTTACTCGCCACTGATGTAGGATTCCCATTCGTATGTAAATCATATGTACATTTTTCGTAATTGGTACCTACTCTACCATTATGCAATAATTGGTTAATCTTTAACCATCAAATTGATATATGTTTGCAACTTTAAAATTAAACCGAGGCTTAGAAGTGAAAAAACTTTAAGAGGTTGAAAAGATTCAATTTTTTAATTCAAAAAATCAAAAAAAATTGGAGATTTTTTTTTTCTTATACCTAAGAGTTGAAAAACTGCTAATCTCAAAAGTTTTTATTAAAAAATTTACCACAAAAAACTAGATTTTTTCTCAAAAACAAAAAACAAAAAAAAACAATACTTAGAAATAACAAACAAAACAAAGATTTAAAAAAAAAATAAAAAGTCTTTTTACTGCAAAAAATTGGAAAAAAATTTTAATATAAAAAAAATCCGGGCTTTTTCTTCATAAACAATTAATTTTTTGAAGGTTTTTGAATATTTTAGACAAAAAACTATTTTTTATACCTATTTATTCTTTCGGAAAAAAATTAAAAGTATTTTTACTTCAAAAAATTTTATAAAATTTTTATTCAAAAAAAAATTTAAGGATTTGCTTTTCTCTAAAAAAATGTAAAAGTAAAAGGTTTATTTCTGAAATCAAAATTAAAACAAAAAAAATCTGCCTTAGAATTAAGTGATTTTCACTCCAAAAAAGAGTGTTTCTTTCTCAAAATATGAGATTTTTCATTTTGCAAAAAATTGAAAAAGTTTTTTATTCCAAAAAAATGCAGGTATTTTTCTTGATAAACACAGATTTTCATCTCTAAAAGTAAAAAATTTATTCCTCAAAAAATGTGAATGATTTTTTTTGAATAATTCAACAGTTCAAACAATTTTTACTCATAAAAAATTGAAGGTTTTAAAAATTTTGACAAAAACTATTTCTTTTATTTTTTCAAAAAAAAAAAGTTTTTTTACTTTTATAACGAAATAGTTGAAAAAAAAATTATTCCAAAAAAGTTAGAAATTTCTCTAAAAGGTAAAAAGTTTATTTCTGAAATCAAAACAGCACAAATCTCCATTAAAATAAAGTGATTTTCAGCTACTAAAAAAATAAGATGTTCTCTTTTTCAAAAATACAAAAAGTTTTTATTCCAAAAAATTTAGAGATTTTTCTTCATAATAATAGATTTTTTATCTTCAAAAGTAAAAGGTTTATTCCTCATAGAAAAAGAAACTTTTTTTTTGTTTTCTACATCAAGTCATCAATTTTAACAATTTTTTACTCAAAAAAATTGAGATTTTTTTCCTCAAAAAATTGGAAGTTTTTAAAAATTTGAACAATTTTTTTTTATTTTTTCAGAAAAAAATGAATGTATTTTTACTTCATAAATCTTGAAAAAAAATTTATTCCAAAAGATTTAGGGATTTTTCTCAACAAAAAAAATCAAGATTTTTTTCTCTATAAAAAAAGGTTTATTCTGAAATCAAATCAAAAATCTGCAGTAAAACAGAATGGTTTTGACTCAAAAAAAATAAGAGATTTTCTTTTTCAAAAATATGAAATTTTTCACTTTAATAGTAAAAAAAACTTTTTCCAAAAAAAAAAAAAACAGTTTGCAGAAAAATAGGTAAAAGATTTTTACTTCAAAGAAAATGTAGGTATAGATTTTTTTTTCAAAAATTTTGAAAGATTTCATTTTTAAAAAACTCGAGTTCAAAACGAGAGTTGTTTTAAACTCAAAGTTGAAAAAAAATTTTACTCCTAAAAATTTTTAAAGTTTTTTTTCTTCAAGTATTCAAAGAATATTTTTATTGCCAAAAAATTTCATGCTTAAAAAAAATAAAAAAATTTAAATTAAGTTTAAAAATAGTGATTTTTTTGAAAAAAAATGTGGCAAGAAATTTAGAGGTGATTTTCTCTACAAATAAACCACTTTTTCTTCAAAAAATTGAAATTTCTTTTAAAAAAATTGTTTTTTTCTTTCCTAAAAAAACTTGTGAGACCTTTTCTTTAAAGAATTATGATATGTTTTTGTTCTAAGAACATTAAAAATCATAAAAAACGATTGAAAAAATTTAAGATGTGAAAATTTTTTAGGCGTGGTACATGGTGTCCACTCCAGGCAAATTGCAAAAAGGAGTTTTTTTTAAAGACCCACAAATTATTGCTCTGGGTCTCTACAAATGAGTCAATGAATATTCTTATTTCTTTTTTTACTTTAAAAAATGTTGAGAATTTTTTTTATTAAAAATAAAAGGGGGAGAAGGAAATATTTCTATCAAAAATATTGAAAATACTTATACGAGTAAGTAGATAGGTAGGTATTAAAAAATTGAGAATTTTTTTATGTATAAAAAATTGTTTTTGAAACATTTCTGAAAAATTGTTTTCAAAAATATTGGAAAAATAGGTACCTGTCAAAACAAAATAACTTCAGCAATTTTTCAAAATAAAAAAAATGATAATAAAAAAAAGAAGACAATACTTTTTTTGAATATTGTTTTAAAGAAAATCTAAAAAAATTAAAGAAATGAATGAATCCATTTTTTTTTGAAATTAAAAAAAATTAATTAATTTCGAATCGATTTTTCAACCAAAAATTCACGAAAGTACCTTAAAATTTTCGAAGTTTTCATAACAAAATAAACTCACGACTTCTTAATTGACAAAACTAACCCAATTAAACCAATTTCAATCATTCTTAATTAAATAGAAATGCGGAAGACTAAAACGAAAAAAAAAATCTTGTAATTTTGCCAATAGCGGAAAACATTGTACATGGACCAACAATGCTCATATATCTACGATCTTTCAGGCCAAAAACTCATTCATAGACGTTCCACATCATAACACAAATAATTAGTAATTATTTAAGACACGGCGAAGGCGACTCGTCATAGTGTAATTTGCCAACACAAAGTACCTAACTACCTATAAACACTGGGAATTTCTTTTTTCTGTTACAGAAAAGGCTACAAGTTACGACAAGTCACCAACAATAAACATCTAATGCAGCTGATTTACGATAAAAATAATCTGCTGATGAATTGCGAATACATTCGCAGCCGGCGAAAGGTTGCCAAATTTCTCAAGTCATTTAAACTAAGCGTACATCTGAATCGTAAAAATTTAACTAGTTTAGATTCACGGCCAATGCCCCGGGAATTTTCCGTTTGGTTGCAGTACCATAAGCTGAAGCATGAATGTCATCGTATATCAAAAGATAAAAAAATATATAAAACTAAAAGAATGGTCTCATCTCATTCTCATACCAAAGAACCGCCTAAAGAATCGTAAGTTAGATTATGTTTTTGACTAGCGTAATACCTACCTACTTTTTTTTTAGGGTTTGTGGCATAGTTTTTAATCCTATCGAATGATCCGCAGATGGAATTTTTCCGATTTACTCATAGTTCCTGGTACCAAATGGTGTGGTAAAGGCTTTACAGCGAAAAAATATAGTCATTTAGGAGGGTTCGGTAGCGCCGATAAATGTTGCCGAATTCACGATACCACGTGTCCTTTGTGGATTGGAAGCATGGAGAAGAAATACGGATTGTTTAATTGGCGCCTTAATACGCTAATGCATTGTTCCTGTGACAAAAGGTGAGTCAAATTTGGAATCTCGGGATGCTTTTTTGTATCACTTCACTTCTCTGTCCAAGTGTCCACTCTATATGTGAACTTATCAGGGTCGGTAACTTGTAGACATGACATGTACCTAGTTGAAAATTATTTAATGTTGAATGTGAAAATGATTTTTATCTCCAAAAATTATTTTTTTTGGTCCAAAAATTTTTTCTCAAAAAATTGAGAATTCTTTTTATTTTAAAAAAATTAAGAAATTTTATTCACCGAAAAACTTGTGGATTTTTTTCTCCAAAACAATTGAAATTTTTCCGAGAAAAAATTGAAGTTAGTTTTTAAAAAAAAAACAAATCATGAAATTGAGAACTTTTTTCATTTCAAGAAACTAAGAAATTCGATAATTCCAAAAAAACTCACAACCCGAGCAGCACAATCGACAAATTATCGAAATAAAAAATCGACAGAATATCGAATTCGATAAAGTGTCGCGTTAGTTCCGCATAAATCGTGAAATTATCTTTCGATATATAGATAGATTATCGACGAATTATAGTTAGCAAAAATTTCGAGATTATAGTAAGATATTTTATCGATAATATATCTATAATATCGAAAGATAATTTCACGATTTAGGCGGAACTTTTGCGACACTTTATCGAATTCGATATTCTGTCGATTTTTTATCGATTTTTCATTCCGATTTTTCGTCTTTTACTAGCTTCTTTCTATAATTAAAAATCATTAATTAGCATAATTAATACATTAAACTATGCCTAAACACATTATTCATGTTACGGTAAGAGGATCATTTCAGAAAAAGTTAAAAAAAATTATAAAAAATCTGCCACCCGTGGGGCTTGAACCTTCTACCTCCTGCATGGTAATCCTCTTCCTTAACCACTATGCCATACCTTATCGTTGAGGATTTAGCAATAAAACGCTTATAATAGGCAGTTTAGTACTTCCAGACGTGTTGGACTTAGAAAAATTTTCACCAATTTGGAAATAATTTCAAATATCGTCACAAAATCGTTGAAAAATCGTTCGACAAATTTCAGATTATTTGTCGATAATGTACCCGTGTAGCAACGTCGATGCTAATTTCGATATAAATGTCGACACATCGAAATCGGTCACTTTTCGATCGTACATGTCGACACGATTGTGGATGGTTTGTCGAGCTTATTATCGACATGTTTGTCGACCGTCCAAATATGGCTCGACATGTCGAGCCATATTTGGACGGTCGACAAACATGTCGATAATAAGCTCGACAAACCATCCACAATCGTGTCGACATGTACGATCGAAAAGTGACCGATTTCGATGTGTCGACATTTATATCGACACCCACATCGACATTTGCAATGGTGAGATTTTGAAAAATATGCTAAGTTCAAATATTCAATATAAGTATATATTAAAATTACACCAAAAATAGTGTTCGAGCCAACATTTTGACATTTTTTGTCAAATATGCGGCATTGAGGCCACCTTTGTAGTTGGACACATGCGAGTGTCCAACTAACATAGAGATGATTCTTAGACCTTATGTACTAATTCACAACACACTTTATCTGCGAGTATCACAATCACCCTCAAGACGTCGACAGTCAAGTCGATGCATTATTCGACCCTCGACAATTAGATCGACATTAACTCGACCTAAAATTCCTCTGGTCAACACTGTCGACAGTTAAGTCGTTGCATTATTCGACCCTCGACAATCACATCGACACTATCTCGACTTAAAATTCCTCTGGTCGACACTGTCGACAGTGAAGTCGATGCATTATTCGACCATCGACAATTATGTCGACAATAACTCGACAAGTCGTTGTATTATTCAAAACTTTGAAAAATAAGAAAATTTTGTGATTCTTTCAAAAATTATTTATTCCTGAGCTTAAAATGTTCTTATTAATTGTTTTTAGTTCTTTTTAGATATAAAATTTGTAAATTTAATTGGCAGAAATTGTCGACATAAATGTCGATGCGTTTATCGAGTATCGATTTTTACATCGACTTGTCTATGTAGAAAAACAATGTTTTCTAAATTATAGGAAAATACTGAGAAAAATTCAAAAATTTTGATTGAACAGTTATGTTTAACATAGAACATTACTTTAAATCTCAAATATCATTTTTAATTCATCGTTAACCGAGAAAAAAATGTGTCTGAATTTTGTCGACATAAATGTCGATGTCGACAATTGCTACACGGGTAGTTTCAAATATCGCCACAAAATCGTTGAAAAATCGAATTCGAGGAATTTCATATCACGTGTCGATAATATAGTTTCAAATATCGTCATAAAATCGTTGAAAAATCGAATTCGAGAAATTTCAGATTACGTGTCGATAATAAAGTTTTAAATATCTTCACAAAATCGTTGAAAAATCGTTCGACAAATTTCAGATTATTTGTCGATAATGTAGTTTCAAATATCGCCACAAAATCGTTGAAAAATCGAATTCGAGGAATTTCATATCACGTGTCGATAATATAGTTTCAAATATCGTCATAAAATCGTTGAAAAATCGAATTCGAGAAATTTCAGATTACGTGTCGATAATAAAGTTTTAAATATCTTCACAAAATCGTTAAAAAATCGAATTCGAGAAATTTCAGATTATTTGTCGATAATATAGTTTCAAATATCGTCACAAAATCGTTAAAAAATCGAAATCGAGAAATTTCATATTACGTGTCGATAATATAGTTTCAAATATCTTTACAAAATCGGTAAAAAATCGGATTCGATAAATTTAATATAATCTGTCGATAATATAGTTTCAAATGTCGTCAAAAAATCGGTAAAATATCGAAGCCGAGAAATTTCATATAATCTGTCGATAATATAGTTTTAAATATCTTTACAAAATCGTTAAAAAATCGAATTCGATAAATTTAATATTCTTTGTCGATAATGTAGTTTCAAATATCTACACAAAATCGGTGGAAAATCGAAGTCGATAAATTTAATATTCTTTGTCGATAGTATCGTTGACGAATATCGTCATAAAATCTTAATAATATCGAATTCGATAGTTTTTAGATTTTTTGCCTATGAAGTTGTACCGATAAATCTTTATAATATCGTGAGAACATCTATAGATTTTCAAACGATTTTTTATCGATACGTTACATCTTCCGATTTTATCGATCGAGTGTGCCGCTCGGGAAATATTGAAAAAAAAACTCTTTAAAAATTTGAGAAGCTGTTCAAACAAAATTATTAAAAGATTTAAAAAAAAAAAATTAAAAAAAAAGGTTATTTTTTTGAGGAAATTATAACAGGTTTTTTACTCCAAAAAATTGAAAGATTTGAAAAGAATGCATTTTTTTAAAATAGAAAGCTTTTTTACCTCTGAAAACAATAAAAGTAATATTGCCAAAAAATTGAAAAAAAGGGCACTCGTAAAAAAATGAAATTTTTTCTTGAAGAATTTGAGAAATATTATTCCTTCAAATAAACTGAAAAGCCTTTCAGAAAATTTAGACTATTTTTTTTCATTAAGTGGAAGAATTTTTAATTTTTTTTCGATTTTTTTTTAATTGAGCTATTTTTCAGAATTTTTTCTCTAATCCAGAAAAAGTATTTTTCTCCAGGAATTAAAATTTTTCTCTGAAAAAATTAAGAGGTTTCTTCCATTCAATCTTTTTTTAATACCTAATAATTTTCTTAATTTTTGAGAAAAAGTTGAGATTTTTGTAAATCTTGGATGAAAAGTTGTAGATTTTTCCTTCTAAACTTTGAGAAAAATTTTTATTAAGAAATAATGTGAATTTTTCCCGACATAAATTTGAAAAAAATTCTTCATAAAATAATGGATTTTTTTTTGTTAAAAAATTGTAGATAACTTTTCAAAAATAAAAAAATGATTTTTTTCTGAAGAATTCTAACATGAATTATTAAAATTATGAGAAAACATTATACTTACGTACTTATTATTTTTTCATAACAATTTAAGAAAATTGAAAGATTTTTCTCTCAAAAAATTAGATTTTTTTCAAACCAAAATTAAAATGAGATATTTGTCTTCAAAAATTTGTGAAAAACTTTTACTCAAAAATAATGTGAAATTTTCCCACCAAAAATTGGAAAAAATTCGGATTTCATTGTTGAAAAATTGTACTTAAATAAAAACTTGAAATTTTTTTAGAAAAATTCTAAAAAGAATTTTGAAAATTTTGAAAAAATATAGGTAGGTAAGTATTAAGAAATTAAGTAGGTATGTTATTCCAAAACAATTGAGCAAATTTTTTAATGTAAAGAATTTCAGATTCCCTCTCCAAAGAAACGTAAGGAATTTTCTAACCTCCTATACCCCCCCCCCCCCTGAAAAAATGGATGATTTCTCTCTCAAAAAATTCGATTTTTTCAAAACAAAATTAAAATGAGAAATTTTTTAAACAAATTGAGAAAAAAATTGGGACTTTTTAAAAAAAACTTTTCTACCAAAAAACAAGGAAATTCATTCTCCAAAAAAAATGAATGGATTTTTTCTTTGATTTTGTTCCAAGAATTAAGAAATTTATTTACTGTTTAAAAATTTTAGAGATTTTTTCTAGGTGAAATTTTCTTCAAAAATTTGAGAAATACAATATAATTAGGTAGGTACTTATTTTTATTTCAAAAAAATTAGAATTTTCTGCAAAAATTTTCAATTTTTTTTTTAAAATTGACTAATTTTTTCCAGAAAAATTCTAAATTATTTCTACAAAATTAGGCGATTTTTCCGAAAAAATTTAAATATTTTTTATGCTTCAAGAGAACTTCAATTTTTTCACAAAAAATTTAGATTGTTTTTCTTTAGAAAAATTGGATTTTTTCCCTAAATAAATTAAATAATGGGTTTCACGCAAAAAATTAAAATGATATTAAAAAAGAAGTTGAGAATTTTTTATTTTTTTATAATTGGAAATAATTTTTTTTTAAATTATGTAGTTTTTATTTCAAAAATTGAATATTTTTTTCTCAAATCGAAAAAAATTGAAATTCTGTTTTTCTCAAAGAATTTGAATTTTTTCTCGAAAGAATTGAAAAATACTAAAAAAAATGCTATTAAGACTTTTTATATAAGAAAAAATTGAAAAAAAAAATGTCTTAAAAAGAATTGAAAGATTTTTCTCTCAAACAGTAAAAGGAATAGGTAGTTTTATTTTTTTTTTAAATGAGAAAATTTCTCCAAGAATTTAAGAGAATAAATATTTGCATCCTGAATTCTTTTGAAGTCAATATATTTTTCATTTTTTGGGTGAAAATCACTTTTTATTTTTTCAGAGAAAAAAATCGTTCAATTTTTTCGGCGAAAACTAACTTATTTTTTGAGGGAAAAAGTTCACGATTTTTTTCGAAAAAAAAAAGTAAATTGGGCAGTGTGTATTATTAATTTTTGCATTTTCGGAATCAAGTTGCTGGCCATGGAACTTACGCAACGTGTTGATGACTCCTCGTCCTCAGTCCTCATCTTAACACAATGAAAGAACTACCCAAACGAAGAGCTTACTTAGCCCACTTTATCCAAAATTAACACACTTAACGCCTTGTCAAATGACTTATTTACTCGAAAGATAGTTTTTCATCATTTTTTTTATTCTTTATAAACACAATAGGATCTACTTACTCGCGACTAGTTTGAATACTGCAACGGAAATACATGCGCCTACTTTGTTCGAGAATGTTAAGTAGGTTTGTGTATCTCGTATTTTTACTTCTTTTTAGGTGCTTTTTTGTCTACGACGTACGCATTTGGTTCAGTTACATTTAATTAACAGTTGTTCGACGCACATTTCACATGATTTGTTACGCGTCCCGTACTGATAAAATCATCTTTCTCCGGAGCTATTTACTAAAAATTATAATAACACCTCTGTAAACAATTCACCAGTCAACCGTCGTATTCTTTACGTGTTAACGTGAACCAAATTTAGTACTAATCCGTTAACAGAAACCTCTACCGAATAATTGTTCGTAAAATGAAAAACATCAGTCGATTGATATTTCACGTGGCTGAATTTTACAAAACGCCAAATTGTTAAACGATCGCGAATTTATTGTCGGCTCGTACGCTGTCTTACGTCATGTACTTGTGCTTGCTGATAAAGTGATACAAAGCTATAGCGAAAGTTGGCAAAATCTCAAAGTAAAGTTTTACACCGGTACTTACCACACGATTTGTTGAACAGTTACATTTCATGAAAAGAAATCCACCGGTCATAAACCCACAATCAAGGTCCCTTATAAATTTTTGATCTAATTTGTGAATCCAAAACGAATTAGTATTCTCCTATTTCGAGTTACATAATGCCTATTTCAAAGATTGAAGGGACAAGAGAAAAAAAATTGATAAAAATTAATTTTTGGTCGAACATATGGATACCTATAGTATAGTTACTTGAGAAAATGAAACTTTTTTTCTAAAAATCATTTTAAAAAATTCTTCAAAAGTATTAATTTATTAAAAATTCCCTTGAAGAAAATCTATTCACAGAATAAAATTACTTACTTATTTTGGAGAAAAAAAAAATCACCTGAAAAATTTTCTTGCATAAAATTCTTTTTGAACCCTACCCCCCCCCCCCCCCTCCAAAAAAACACTTGTAGAAGCCTTATTTTTAATATTGAAAGATGTCCTCAATTAAAGTTGCATTTTTATGAAAAATTAGGAAATTTTTTTCCACCAAAAAAAAGCTCAAAAAATATTTTAAAAATAAAAAAAATCCAAAAATTTAGAAAATTTTTATGTGCTAAAAATTAAAAAAAATAAAACAAAAAATTAGAATATTGTTTAGTTCCAAAAAAATACGGATTTTTTTTCAAATTATCACAAAAATTAAAAAATTTCTTACTCCAAAAAAATGAAACATTTTTTTTATTCAAAAAAAACCATAAGAAATTAGAAAAAATGAATAAAAACATTCTTTAATCCAAAAAATTGAAAGATTTTATATTTCAAAAATAAATCGAGGATTTTTTACAATAATAAATGCAAATTAAAAACTCGAAAATTTTTTATTTTCATTTCCAAAAAATGAGAAATTTTTTCTAAAAAAAAAAATCCGTTAAAATTGAGAAATTATTTTCCTTTCCAATAAAATGAAAAGACTTTCTATTAATAAAAAAAAAAAAGGAAAATTGCATCCCCAATACCGACTTAATCTAACTTACCGAATTTCGTAACGTTTTTTGCCATTTTGGTCATCGTAAAAGCATAAATACTATGCTAAAATTAGGAATACTCATACTTACAACAAAAAAATTGAAAAATTTCTACCCATCCCCAAAAATAGGTAGGTATAAGTATATTCAAAAAATTGAAAAATTGAAAGCATTATTTATTGTTTATTCCAAATGAAAATCGATAAAAAACACGTTTAAAAAAAAGAAAAATATTGTTATACTTACTTTCGAAAAATAGATTTCTAAAATTTTTTTAAAAATTTGCTAAAAAAAATTGAAAAATTTTCTAGACGAAATTTTTCCTCCAAAAATAATGAGAAATTTTTTCTTTTCAATAAAATTAATAGACTTTTTATCAAAAGAAAAAATAAATGAATAATTGGATAGTTAATTACTTTATCTTACCTAATTGGATATTCAAGCAAAAATATATATATAGGTAGGACGGTAGGTCCTACTTTAAATGTTCCAAAAATTGAAAAATTTCTCATTCCAAAAAATAATTGAGAAATGTTTCCAAAAAAATTGAGAAAAAATACGTTTTTCAAGAAATTAAGAAATATTACGTACTCTTGAAAAATAATGATTTTTTTCTCGAAAAAAATTGAAAAAAATTTTCACCAAAAAAAATGAAAATTTTTTTATTTAAGTAAAAAAACTTTAGAAATTTGAAATTTTTATTTTTTTCTTCAATAAAATGAGAAATTTTCGCTGCAAAATAATGAGAAAATTTCTTCCCACTAAAATTAAGAATTTTTTTTCTTTCCAATACTTTTATCTAAAGAAAAAATATTAAAAAAAGGAAGAAATGAATCATATTGCTTTACACAGACATCCCAACAAAAAAAAAAAACAATTTTTTATAAGTGTTCCAAAAAATTGAAAAATTTCTCATTCCAAACAAGAATTTAGAATTGAAAAAATTTGTTTTTCAAAAAAAAAAAAAAAAATGGAATATGTCTTATACTTACTCCAAAAAATTAAAAATCTCTCCCCACCCCCTCAAAAAAAATTTAGTTATTCAAAAAAATTAAAAGCATTATTCTCATTTTAAAAAATCAAAAGATTTGTTATTCCAAAAAAAATCGAGAAAAAATACCTTTTTCAAAAAAATGAGAAAATAATATTATTACTCTCGAAAAGTAAAAAAAAAATTTTCTAGAAAAATTGAAATTTTTTCAAAATGTAAGATATTTTTCTGACAAAAAATAAAATAGATACCAATTTCATTCAGCAAAAAAGTTAATTTTTATTGAAAAAATTGCTTTGAATGGATACTTTTATTTTAGCATATTTTGAAATGATAAAATTTAAGGCCCTAACTCGTATTTAGGACCCCTATATTAAGATGGTCCAATTCTTGTCTCTGGGAGATAAATCTCGATATACGTCTCAACGATAAGAAAAAACTCATAAGAGCAAAAATAAAAAGTCCCCATGCACAGAAAGCCCCTTCGGGGTCGTGGGAGAAAAAACGGTGGTTCTCTATAAATTTTGGGATTAGAAAGACTCGTAGAAAAAATTTGAGCGAAATCGGAAAACTCAGGATCAAAACATGTTTTTTTTTGAAAAGAATATAACCTACCCTGCATATTTCGAAGCTTTTTTTTGCGCCATCCGTTCAGTTTTCGGAAAAAATGAATATAACCTTTTTTATTGCAAATTTTATCTGCTTTAATTTTAGTTATTAGTATTTTTCTTTTTAAACGCATATTTGAAGAGTTATAAGATAAAAACAACGAGAGGGTAACTTTGAGTCCAAATTCAGGAAACTTCCCAAGGGGGTGAAGTTTCTGGACTAAAATTCACTCACCTGCCTTAGCTTTCAGCATCACTGATTTATTTTACTGATAAGAACTTGGCTTTAATTTAAATTTGTTTTCGATCCATTCCATCGGCTACTTCTCCATTTCCATATCGACTCATCGAACCAAACTGAAAACGAAACCATTCATTACTCATATTCATAATAAGACGTTAATTAATAAGATAAGGTGAAGAAATTCCTAAGGTCGTATCTGACCACCATCGACGAAAGAAGATCGTACGTACCAAGAAGCCGTCTGCGCACGTTCGAATGGCATTGTTGAGAATCTCCAGGGGGCGCGATTTTCCTAGTTCAATATTTTTCTCTTGAACTTGATCAGAGATGCGGCGTTATGTTGAAAAATGACTTTTTGATTTACGGTACCTTACTCTACATAACGAGTTGGTATGTGCGATGAATACTTAGTCGGGTGGCGAATGCGCCTTTTATAGATTCAGGCATAATGTCATAAAGTTAACCGGTTTAACGTGATTTTTCTCTTAACCCATTTCACTGTCCGGAAATTCTCATTAGATCGATGCCCAAGCGTAGGAAATTTTTTCTCGATATTTGGTCCGAATTAATGGGGTAAAGTCGGCACCGGCGCACGAGAAAGTTTATTTGGAAGAGTAAACCAAACGCTATAATTAGATGAGTAATTCGTTAAGGATACGAATTCGATTAAGCTCAAGATTTAAATTAATCGTTTGGCGTTTTTTTTTTTTTTTTTTGTTTGAATTAGTTAAGTTTTCGATCTTATTGTGGTATAATGGACCAATGTTGGTTTTTTTCTATCTAGAGGCTAATTCTACCCGCTTGTTGTAAATTAGAAATGAAACACTGTGTAGGATCCATAGGATCGAACCTACTTAAAATTTAGAGTAGGAACATCTTGCCTGGGGGTGTTTTACTAAAATGGAGTTGCGAAATAGTCACGAAATGAGAATTACTTCAGCTAGGCCTAGGTGGCCTTTTCACGATGCAGAGATCTGGCAGCTTTTTAATCGGGTTCTTTCTAGTATAAAACAGAACCAATGAATCATGTATAAAATCGTACTTAATTAGCACAATTAAACAGAATTACTTATCGTGAAATGATCCTCGAAGTAATTAAGAGAAATTATCTTGATTAATACATGAAAAACTGGATTCGATTTGAATTTTGCAAGGTAAATATCTTATTTTATGCCCCTCCGTTTCTTAAAACTGACGGCATCTTATCATTTCTCTTTCGTTGCATTTCATTCATCTGTAAAAAAATTTGGCAATGTTCCTGATCAGGTAATAAAACTTGGTAATTAAAGTAAGATGAAAAAAATGTACGAAAATTGGTTGTAAATTAATTTAATTCGAATATTTTTTTTTTCAAAAACTAATACAACTTTAAAATATAATATCTACATTCTAGAAGGCTTCAAAAAAGCAAAAATTTAATGTTTTTTGGAAAAAAATTATACAACTTGTCCAGAATTTTTTTTTCAATTTTATAGTAAAAATATTTCTTTAGTTGAGGTTTTAAAAATATCTTGAAACTTTGGGGAGGGAGAGAGGGGGTGTTCTTATTTCTTCGGAATAAAAAGTATCTTATTTTTTTTGAAATAGGTAGCTCAAAACAAAATCTCAATTTGAAAAAAAAATATTAATTCAAAAAAGATATTTGTTTCTTGACTGAAAAAATCTAATAATAATAATAATAATAATAATAAAAAAATGTGAAATTTTTTTGAGGAAAAAAATGATTGTTTAAATTTTTCCTGAGAAAAAAATTAATCAATTTTTTGTTGTAAAAAAATTTCTTAAATTTTTATTGAAGCAAAAATATTACCTACATTTTTTTGCTTTTAAATTTCTAAAAAAAAAAAAATTTGGGGTGAAAACATATTTTTAATCTCTGTTTTTAAAAGAATTCTTAATAAAGGGAAATTTTTTAAACTTCTTGGGGGGAAAAAATCTAATTAAGTATTTTTATGAAATGAATTCGTAAAATTTTTTCAAGCAAAGTAGAATAAAAAAAAATCTGAAAATTTTCCCGATGCTTTTGGAGCATAAAATCTTGATTATTTTTAGCATATTATTGAGAAAAAAAAATCCTCAATTTTTTGGGGAAAAGACTCATTTTTAGCAAAAAATCAATTATTTTGAAAAAAATGTAATCTCTGTTTTTTGAAAAAGAAATAACATCTTTTTTTAAAGTAAGAATCTCTGAATTTTTGAATGAAAAATTTTATATATTTTTTTTTATATTTAGAGATAGAATCTATAAATTAAGCAAGACGTTTCAGGCTGTTTTTTAGAGAATAAAGATTTTTTTAAATTTCTAAACAAAAAATTCCTAAATTCTTTGAAAAAGTTCTCAATTTTTTTGGAGGAAAACAATTTTTAAATTGTTTATGAAAGAATTACGTATCTTATACTTATAGAAGAAAAAAAGCCACATCTGAATTTTTTAAATTTATTTTTATTGAAAAAAAAAACATTCTTCCTAGTTTCAGAAAAAAATGCTTAAATAACTTTTAAGGAACATCTCCTGTTTTGAACTAAAAAAAATTCTAAAAATTTTCTAAAGCTTTTAAAGCTTTTTTTAGTAATTAAGAATCTCTGATGTTTTGAATGAAAAAGTTCTTAATTGATTTTTTATTCAAGTGTTTTTTTTTTTTTTTTTTTTTTTTGAGAAAGAATAGGTAGTACCTTATAAATTGAGCAAGATGTTTATGCCTCAGTTTAGTTTTTTTTTTTTTTTTTTTTTTTTTGAATGAAAAGTGTATAATTTAAAAAAATCTTTAAAAAATTTCTTGTTCCTTTTGGAAACAAACACTTTACAATCTTTTATGATGAAAGTCTATAATTATCGAAGGGAAAAATCTCAATGTTTAGCACTTTGAAATAATTCTCTATTTTTTTTAGAAAAGAAAAAAAACTTTTCAGAAATATTTGATAAAGAAGCCTCATTTAAAAAAAAAAATAATAAATATTTTTTTAGAGAAAGAATCTCTGTTTTTTTTTTTTGGGGGGGGGCATCTAAATTTTTGTCTCTATTTCTTGATAATTATCTTTTTGGAGTAAAAAAATCATTTTTTTTTTTTTTTTTTTGAAAAACCCATTTTTTTATAAATAGATACATTCATGTAATGTTTTGGAAAAAAAAATTAATGCAAGTATTTTTTTCAATAATTTTGAAAAATGAAATATATTTTTTCAAGGAATAATCTTCAATTTTTTCAGAATTTGGTAAAATTCTCGTTTTTTTTTAAATTTACCTTTTTAAAAAATGTTTTGTCGAATTTTTCTGGAAAAAATATCAATTCAGGTATTTCAGATAAAAAACTCGACTTTTTGGGGGAGAAACTTCTAATTTTATTGGAATAAAGAATTTTAAAATGTCATGCGGAAATTGAAAAATTGATTTACTTGAGAAAATTCCTATTTTTTAAGAAAAAAGATTTTAAATATTTTTAAAAATCTCTTTTATTTATTTTATTTTATTTATGGGGGGGGGGGGGTCAAATTTCTCTATTTTTATACAAGAGAAGTACTTACCTACCTATCTGTTTTTTTTTTTTTTTTAAATCTTGCTTGCATTTAATAGGTATTGAAAAAAATTTGACCCACTCATCGATCTATTCTCAGTTGATCAATAATCACTCGTTTCGAAGCATAAAATCAATCAAGTTAGTCACATCGAATTTCAATATGTACTTGAATCTTCTACCAATACCATTAATAAAAAAAAACTAACCTGCCCAACCTGAATATAACAAACTACAGATCACTATCGAGATTCGAGAACTTTAATGACTCACCGAAACATCCGTTACGTTACAAGACTATTCCACCATTCCCACCTGATGAGCCCATTAATCCAAAAAAGGATTAAGTCTTGTCGAAAGAAAACATTTTCATTATACGTTGGCATTTTAAGAACCCCTCGTATATTTTGTACTTATGGAGTAAGCGAAAAACGATTGTGTGAAGGATTACACGTACGTATGCGAACATTTTAGGGGTTAAAAAACCACGAGGGTTGCTTATTATATCGACTTAATTGACGAGAATTAATTCAAAGTGCACTTGGCTCTGATATGCATCGGTATAACGAACGAAAATGCATTTCAGTCCTTTATTATTCATAAGAATCGCCACTTTGATCTTTCGCTAATAGTTTTTTTGGGGAGTCTTGAAACGTGATTTTTATTTTTATAAAATTTATTACCTATAGATATAGTATAGATAGAGATGTGTATACAATACATTGTTGCAAAGGGTTGATAAGATGGTATGTTTCCTTTATCGAGTGTGTATGTACGATAAGACTTCTTTTTAGTGTCATCTTTTGTCTCGTCAGTCTCGTGAAATACCAATGGTTAATCTAATCTAAAGAATAATGATTTGGCATTGAATTTATGTAGGTACCTAGCTTCCTACTTTAAGTGAAAATGACAATGTTAGTTCATGTTACGTCATAGTTTGATGATAAATTTGGTCAAAATTTTATTTCAGAGAAATTATACTCACATACCTACATTCGACTATTTTCCCATGTACTCGTAATTTGCTATAATTACATAGATACTATTTATAAACGAGTTAATTTTTTGCAATGTTTCTCGTTTGTATCGCAGAAATTAATGAGTAAGTTATCGTAGTTATCACGGAATTTATAGTTTCATTACAAAGCATTGTACTATAATTCTCAGGAAAAAATCTAACATATTGCAACAGACATGTAAATACGTATTTTTAAACGGAAAATATGTTGCTGAGAAAGCTTTTTTCACTTCTTGTCGCGTAGATATATACCTAGATAAGACGAGGAAGTGATGGCGTCACTAATACTTGAAATGTGCTCATGTACTTAGATCAGCTCTCAATAAAAATGTGCCTACTTTTGCTCAATTAGATGCATAAAATAAAATAAAATCTATTGAATAAATTTTCGATAATTATAAAAAATTTAATCAAATTAAAAATAAGATATTTTTTCGTCGTGAAAATAAGACAATAATTAAAATTTGAGATATCCCACCACCAAAAAAAAAAAAAAATTAACTTTTTATTACAAAAAAAGAGATTATTTCTCAAAAAAATTGTGAAACCTAGACTAATTTTTTTTTTAAAAATCCTTTAAAAACTTGATTTTTTTGTCACAGGAAAATTGAGGAATTTTGGTAGAAAAATTGTTTCACTCGAAAAAAATTGAAATTTTATTCAGAGAATTTTAAAATACCTATTAATTTTTAATTGCATTTTTGATTTTTTCAAAAAAAAAAAAAAAAATTCAAAATATTTTACAGGTATTTTTTCTACAAAAATTTTAAGAGATTTCTTCTCCAAATATTTCAGAAACGTTTTTGCTTACTCACTCGATGAAATTTTTTTTCTGTGATAATTAGTATGAGATTGTTTTGAAAAATTGAGAAAAAAAATTCTCCAAAAACATGATTTTTTTGTTACAAGAAAATTTTTTGTTCTGAAAATTTTGAAAGATTTCTTTTCTCGAAAAAATTGAAACGAAAATTGTACTAGATTTTTTCTTAATTCCCCCCCCCCCTCCCCCTAAAATCTTTCACTTACTATTATGGAAACTTGGGAAAAAAATTCAAATTCGAGCCAAGGGCCATTTAACCCTCTTATCACGCTTGAATCAATTAATTTCAAAAAATTTAATTTTTTGTTCCCAAAAAAATTTAATTTTTTGTTCCCAAAAAAATGTAGATATTTTCTCTATTGAGGGGGTTTCTATAAAAAAACATGTTTTTTTTTTAATTGAGAAATTTTACCTGCAAAAAAAATAATAATAATTTTTAAAAAAACCTCCAAAAACTCAACTTTTTTCCAAAAAATATTCAGATATTTTTTCCACAAAAATTAAGAGCTTTCTTTTCCAAAGATTTCAGTTTTGAAAAATTAAGATGTTTTTCTCCAAAAATTTGATTTTTTTTTTGTTGCAAGAAAATTCAGATAGATTTTGTTTTGAAAATTGTTTCTTTCTCAGAGAATTCTGAAAGATTATTTTTTTCAAAAAAATTGTTGCATTAGATTTTTTCCTCTCTAAATTCAAATTTTTCTTTCAAAAACTTGAATTTTTTGTTCCGAAAAAATGGAGAGATTTTCTACAAAAAATTTGGATTTTTTTCTACAAAAAGATTGGTATTTTTTTCATCGATTTTTTCTCCAAAATATTGAAAAATTTACTCGACCAAAAAATTTAATTTTGAAAAATTCTCCTCTACAGATTTGAACTCTTTTTGTTTCTTTTAGACATTTCTTTGGCATAAACTGAGATATTTTTTTCTAAAAATATTTCAGAAATATGTCTTAAATGAAATTCAAAAAAATTTTAAAATGTCTTCTCATGAACAAAACTTGAAAAAAAATTTTCTAATAAAATCTGAAAAAATTTGTAAAAACACAAAAAGTGGCGAAAGTATTATTCGTTGCCCGAATTTTAAAAATTTGTGTTTGAAGAAAATTTTGAAAAATTTATACCTACTCAAAAAAAAATTTGAGGACATTGTTTTTCTATCAAATTAAAAATAAATGGTGTTGGTTTTGGAAGAAATTTAGGTATTTTTTGTAACAAAATTTCAAAAAATTATGCGTTTGAACAAAACTTTCTTCATATTGTAGTAAGTACATATGTGACCCGGCACGTTAAAAGGGACCTAGTAGGTAAAAAATCGATTTTCACTTTTTTGGTGTTCTGAGGTCCACTTACCAAGGTCTATCACCTGAATCACTAAAAACTTCGAAAAAGTCAATATTTTCAATCGGCATGACAAAAGGGACCTAGTAAATCTGTAATCATTGTGGTTTTCGATGTATTTTTCATCTTATGATCACCTATGACACGAAATCTTCATAATTTAGCCTAAAATCAATGTTACATTTGTTATCAGTAAACTTCAAAAATTTACTTATCACAATTTTTCCCCCTTTTTTGGCAACACTGAGTTTGGTCAAATTTCCCTTGCGCCATTATACAAAAATGTTCGCCCATAATCATTTTTTTAATATTGGAAAATATTTCACTTATACCCAGTAACGATTCTCCAGAGTTTTAGAAAAATCGGTCTATTCGTTCCAGAGATATTCATTTCAAAACCACCTAGAGATACAAGCCATGAACGTAAAAAGGCAACGTCGCATTTTCGAGTAGTAGACGGCCGACTTTCCAATCCGTTTTTTGACGATAACTTGGGAAATATTCATCGAATCGAAATTCTGACAACACACTAACGAAAGGAAATTTTTTGCTCTACAATTTTGGTTCAGATCAATTTTCACAAAAAATGCTTCGTTCGCTCTGAAAATGAGAATATGTGAAAATTTGCATATCCAAGAAAACATTTTACGCTGAGAAATCGAGGTATTTTCGTCAAATCGAAATTCCAATAATTTTAGGGTGAAAGGATTTTTTTCGCTCTACAATTTTGGTTCGTATCAATTTTCACGAAAATCGCTTCGTTGACCGGGAAAATGGGAAAATTTGGTAGACGACCAACTTTCAAAATCAGTTTTTCGACGATAACTCAAGAAATATTCGTCAAATCGAAATTCCAACTACATCAAACAAAAGTAAATTTATTGATCTACAATTGTGGTTTTCATAAATTTTCACAAAAAGGGGTCGTTGACCTCGAAAATGAAAAAATAAATAGTTTTTTGACGATAACTCAAAAAATTGGTCGAATCAAAAATTTTAAAAGCACTAAAACTGAAGAATTTTTTCTGCTCTACAATTTTAGTTCTTATCAATTTTCATGAAAAACGCTTTGTTTATCCGCGAAATAGGAAAATATGAAAATTTGCATATCTGAGAAAACAGTTTTTGCTAATGAATCGAGGAATTTTCGTCGAATCAAAACTTCAATGATTTTAGGATGAAAGGATATTTTTTGCTCTACAATTTTTGTTCTTATCAATTTTTACGAAAATCGCTTCTTTGACCGGGAAAATAGGGAAAATCTGGTAGACGGCCCATCTTCAAATCAGTTTTTTGACTGTAACTCGAGAAATATTAGTCGAATCAAAATTCCGAATACACTAAACGAAAGTTAATTTTTCCCTCTACAATTTTGGTTCCCATCAATTTTTTCGAAAAACACTTCGTTTGCCCAGAAAACGTATTTTCAATTGCTCAAGTCGGCCGTCTTCGGCAAGGTTGCCAAATTTAACTTCATGGCTTGTAGTGTCTAGGTGGTTTTGACCTACCTACTAATTCAATAAAAGTGAAAAGTAATTAACAGCATTCTCATTATGTAAGTACTAAGTACCTTCTTATCGTAGGAAATCAATTTAATTAAAATCTATACTTTTGCACCTGTCATGATTTAGGTACCTATATCACATCCAATGACAATGCAATTTGGAAAATAATTTTTTCGATCAATTACTTCGATAAGATAATACCTATGGTTAGGTCCTGATTTACTAAAATCTGTTAGCATATCATCTTCTCTCTGCTCACAAACCGTTTGCAAATTACATATTTGTAAATCACAAATAAAAGATTTGAGAATTGAGACTACTCGAGAAGCATTTTCAACAAAAATTATGATAATGAAATGACACTAATACCCTGAAAATTAATAAATTATACCCTTATTTATACTCTTTGGTTACTTTGATAATTTTTTTCTCTTTTTTTGGGGGAGTTGGACCTTATTTTTCAACCACCCGATGACCTGAGAGATCCTTTGTACGAAACTCCTTCTGTTGAAAAATTACACCAACCTTTACTTTGTATAATTGCATTTGACAGTTTTATTTGGTGTATGTGAGAAAGGTACCTACGTTTTTAAAAACAAGTGAAAAGACCAAAATAAAATATCATTCCATTGGAAGTGGTCGAACCCATGTCTCGTCGTAGGAGGGTACTTTATCGATGAATAAGCAGGTAATTTTAAATTCTTCATAGCAGATTTTCTTCTATTGACGTAGGTGAATGAAATCACGTATAGGTATCTATATTTATAATGAAACACAATAAGCCCATTGAATGAGTCTGGTTTTGTCAAAATAAGCAGAGAAAATAGTATAATACCTATACCTATATATGTAATTTACGATACTTGGAAAGGTACGGACGGTGAAGAAATTTGGAAAGATGTTGGCGGTTGTAGATTTGAATGTTTTTTGGCCTGGAGCGACTTTTGTGTCGAGGAAAAATTTCTCAAATTCAAAAATTTGTATTTTTGCTTTTAACTGTATCAGTGTATCTAATCAAAAACTTATGAAATTATACTTATTATCAGCATTCAAGTAATTCGTTTAAAAATCATCTTCAATTTGTAAGAACCCTCGCGGTTATTGAGAATTTCCAATTTGTGAAAAATAAAATCATTAATTTTTGAAGAATTATACTTAACAAAATTTTGTGAGAGTCAGATTTTTAAATGAGCTTCTTTTTTAAAAAAAATTGATTTTTTTATAGTCACCAATTTCTTATAATAAACTGTTGATTTTGAAAAATTATAATTTGTTTCAGAATTGTCAGTTATTGATAATTTTCAACTTTTGGGGAAATTGTTTATTTTTTAGAAATTATGACTTTTTTAAAAATTAAAAATTTTGAAAAAATTATCAAATTCGTCAATTTTTAAGAAATTGTAAAAATTATTATACTTCACAAAAAATATTAATTTTTGAGAAATTAAGAGAATCATTAAATTTTAAGAAATTTTTTTTGTACCTATAATTTTTTTAATTAAGTACTTAGGTATAAATTTTTCAGAATATTTAATTTTTGAAAATTGTTGACTTGAATTATTTCCAAGGAATGCTTCGTTTTTGAGAAAATATTATTTTTTAAGAAACACCAGTTTTCAGAACAATTATTAATTTTTGAGCAACTATCAATTTTTTCAAAAACTATCAATGTTTAAAAAAATTATCAATTTCTGAATAATTATCAGATTTCAAAAAATAATCTTCTGTTGAAAATGGTAAAACATCAAAAAATTATCAATTTTGACAATTTTTGAAGAAAAAAAATTATATCTTTTTGGGAATTCGACAACTTTTGAGAAGTTACTTATGATTTTTTCAAAAATATGATTTTTTCAAAAATTATGAGTACGAGTAAATATTTGAAAAAACCACAATTCATGAAAAATTTTCAAATTTTGAAAATCATCGATCTTGGAAATTTTTTTGAGAAATCATCAATTTTTGAGATATTACCAATTTTTGGAAAATTATCATTTTTTGAAAAATAATTTGCTTTTGTGAATAGAAAAATTTCAATCTTTGAAAAATTCATAATTAAAAAAATTGTATTTCTGAAAAAGTATCAATTTGGGACCCGGCATGAGAAAAGGGACCGAACTGCCAAAAAATCGATTTTCATTGATGTTTTGAGGTCTACTTACCAAGGTCCATCACCTGAACCAGTCAAAATTTTGAAAAAATCAATATTTTCAATCGGCACCAAAAAAGGGACTTAGCTGCCAAAAAAAAAATCGATTTTCGCACCAAATAAAATGAAATCGTTACTTTTTTGGTGTTCTGAACTCTACGTACTGAGAGTCGTGTGAACCAGTTAAAATTTCAAAAATATCAATATTTATTGGAAAATATTCCACTCATGCCCATTAACAACTCCCTAAAATTTCAGAAAAAACGATCCATTCGTTCCAAAGATATTCATTCACAAAGTTTCTTTTTGCTTTCCTGAAAAATTTGCAAAATGGCAGTCCGGTCACTTTTCTCATGCAGGGTCACATTTTAAAAAAATATCCATTTTTGAAAAATCAATACGTATTTCTTCAATTTAAAGAAATATTCATTTTAAAAAATATATCAATTTTTGGCAAAATTATCACTTTTTGAAAAATCATAATTTCACCAATTTGAAGAAATATCAATTCTTGACGAAATCATGAATTTTTGACGAAATTATCAATTATTGACAGAAATATAAATTTTTGACTAAATTAGGTATCAATTTTTGACAAAATTATCAATTTTTGACAAAATTTGACAAAATTATCAATTTTTGACAAAATTTGACAGAATTCTAAATTTTTGACAATTTTTGACAAAATTTGACAAAATTATCAATTATTGACAGAAATATAAATTTTTGACTACATAATTATCAATTTTTGACAAAATTATCAATTATTTTTGACAAATCATCAATTTTTGAAGAATGATATACTTTTAGAATAGTCAAATTTCAAAAAATTATCAAGTTTAGCCATTTTTGAAAAAAAATTATAACTTTTTTGAAATTTGTCAATTTTTGAGAGATTATAATTTTTTATAAAACCATGTTTTTAAATACTTGATAGGTATAAATTTTTGTAAAATTATACATCTTTGGCAATCATTGAGAAATTATCAATTTTTGAGAAAATAACAATTTTTGGGAAATTAAAAAATATTTAAAAAATCATATTTTTGATCAATTATTCATTTTTAGAGTTGTTTTAAATTTTTCATGTGTAATTATCTGTTTAAAAAAAAATTGCTTCACGTATGATGAAAATGAATCACAAATTTTTCAGAATTGTTGGATTTTGAAAAAAAAAAAATTTTTTTAAATGATAAATTTTCATAAAATTCCGGTTTTTGGGTTGAAAAATTTATTTTAAAAATACGCTACAGTCAATTTTTTAAAAGCTCTAGTTTTTAAAAATCTCAAGAACACAACTGTCGAAGTGAATATGTAGATAATTAATGATTCCTTTTCCGCTTCTTTCGTTCCCATTTAAATTCAACATCATATCATGTATAGGAAAACATTTCATAAGGAGCTATTTCGTGACACGATGAATTCAAAATAAAAATATGTAGGTAATTCTGCGTGTAAGAAAAACATTGCAATGATTAACCAAAGAACGATTTTTTATTTAGGTACAACAAAATAGGTACCTAATATATCTCTTCTGGGTGAATGATCGTGATTAATAGACAGTTTTTCGTAGAAAACATCGCAAAACTGTAAATCCGCGAAAATATATAAAGCGAATCTTGTATTTTTGCTTTCATTTGTTATAATAAACTACCTATCTCTATTTATTTTTTCTCATAACAAAATTTGTGTATTTTTTCTGTTCGCAGGTTTCGTTCCTGTTTAAAAATGTCTGACACCAGTGCCGCCGATTTCATCGGTAAATTATTTTTCAACGTCGTGCAATCGAAATGTTTTATAATAAAATCAGAGCCGATATGTGTGAAGAAATCATGGTGGTCGGTGGGAAAATGTCAGCAATACGAATACAGGAAACAGGCGTATTTAAAAGACAACCAACCGTATTAAAAATTTGCATTTAAAAATTATTCTGTATGCTTTCTTTTGTTTGTTTGTTTGTTTGTGTTTTGACTTTTGTTACCTTTTTATTTTATCAAATTTGTTTTATTTCTAGTTTACATTGTTTATTATTTTTTTGTGTCGAAATTTTCTTCTCCGTTTATAGATAGGTATACGGAAGTAGTAATTTATATAAATATTGCTCTCGTTTTAAAATGTCCTAATTATTTATAGGTAATTTTTCAGTATTATGGTACGCCTTATGGTAGCACGTGTAGAAATGAGTCAATTTTTTTTTCAAGACTGCGTTCTTAAAAAATAAAAAATCTTATCAACGTCGTAAAAATTATACAAAATTGAATAAGTTTACGACTTTCTGAGTTATTATTTTTTAAATTATCATGTACGAGTAATAATCGACTCGAGAAAGTTTTTAAAATGACTAAATCTAGTTGATGTTATGATTTTAAATTTGTTTCAATTTATTTTCTCTCATCCCATCGAGCAAACTATTATCGTTAGGTTAACCTTACCAACAATTAAATCGGTACTAAATGTTCGCCATTTTGTACATAATTATTTCGAAGCATAAGTTTGATGATGCATTTTTACAATTTTCACATACTTTATTGTATTTAATTGCTGACGTTGTAAGTACTCATTTTTACCATCATTATCTCGATGCAATGCAATGTAATTATGTTCTACATCGTAAATACTCGGTTAATCTTCGATCAACTAGGATCAACTTGATCATAACCGTTGACTTATGTTTTTCAAAAGAATCACTTGTTCGAATAATTTTCAAATAAACCCGAATGAGTTTTGAAACTGTAATTATTTCGCTGCTTTAGTGTACGAGTAATTTTTTTTAGTACGATTATGACGATGAATTTTGTTTTGATTTTATTTTCATGCAGTATAGCTCAACAGAGGATTTTCAATTTTTTTGAAATAACTACCTAGGTGTAATTTTGTGAAAAAAAATGAAGCTGGGAATCAAAATCAAAATAAATATAGCGTACTTAGATCTAGTAAAAATATTCGTAGAAAAGTGTTACTTGTTCGATAATTTTTTTTTAATGAGTGTAATTTTGCTATACTGATTAAATGAACGAACGTACCAAATCCACGTGTTGAAGTTATTTTCATTTTATTGAATTTTTATTTCAACGTGTACTTTCAAAATAGGTACGTAGATATTTATTGATTACCAACAATATTACGTACCTATGTACATACTTATTTATTATTTTCATCAACATAAACATGATGAAAATATTTTTCTCCGATATTTTTACAAATTATCGAGTCCATAATGCCTTCTTCTTTACGATACATTTTCCTATGTTGAAGCAATGTTGATGTAGTTGCAGAATCAAAATCTTCTAGGCGTTCGACTCCACGATTAAAAGTACCTTACTTGATAAAGATAGTGAAACAGGCTCTTGACCAAAATTGAGTCGAAAATGTGTCAAAATGTAACCCATGATGAATAGTACCTCATCAAAATTTTTGACCCTTTGCCCCCACCAAAAAAATTAAAAAATTGGGGAGGGGTTGTCACGACTGGATTTTTATTGTTCCATCTCCCAAAACTGTTTCTACCGGGTGCCCAGTTATATGTGGCACACTTCATTACATTTTTTTAATAAGTTGGTAACATTGATAACAAATGCGTTTGTTTTCTTTTATCAATGTTACCAACTTATTAAAAAAATGTAATGAAGTGTGCCACATATAACTGGGCACCCGGTATTTATGAGATAAATAATTCCCAATTTTTTATTAAGAAACAACTTCGATGGGATTATAACATGCTAAAAAAGCAAGATTTTGAAAATTGGTCAATTTTTTTCATTACCTATTATAAAAAATGAAGGTTCAGTGATGAGGGGAGAAATAAAAAATTGGGAATTATTTTCTCATGGAAAGGAACAATTCTGAAAGATAAGATTTTAAAAAAATGCAAAAATTCGAAAATTTGGTAATTTTTCAAAATGGGAGAGGGGCAGTGGTAACACCAAAAATTCAGTTGGAAAAAAATTAAAAAATAGGAAATTATTTCCGAATAAAAAAAAATTTTAAAAAACAATATCAAATGCTAGGTCAAAAATATTTGCTCGTTCTTTTGGTTTTTGTTTTGTTTGAAAAATGGGGACACCCCATGATACCACTAAAAATTGAGTTGGAGACTAAATTAACTAAATTGGTAATTTATTCGCATGAAAAGGAACAACTTTGATGGGTTATAACCAAAAAAGCAGAGGTCCGGACCCTTATGATTTGAGTTCGTGGTTTATATGGTTCAGGGTTTTGAAAAACCAACGAAAAGTACATGGTTATGGGTTAAATGGTTACGGTCCGACCTTTTTGTTTTAATGGTTAATGGTTACGGGTTACGATCGTCTGAAAATCAGTGAAATTATTGGTTACTGGTTCAGTTCCTGGTTACGCTCCTTTTTTTTCAAAGTATTCAATTTTTTCACCCCCCCCCCCCCCCCTAATCTTCAGAAAATTTTTCTATGAAAGCGCGAAAGCAAAATTACGACTTTTTACTTGGGTCTATAGATCCACCAAAGTGTCACATATTTTAATCTCTCAAATTTTACAAAGTCCAGCACTACATAGATACTGGATATTCAAAATTGGAGAGGAGGGAGGGGTCCAATCGAAATTTTTTATATAACCAAAATTACTCCTGAAACTTCAATTTGTAACTTTTGTTTGAAAATTTTTTCAATTGGACCCCTCTGTCCCCACTAATTTTGGATAATACAACTTACTTTGGCTAACGTAAGTTGTATTATTCAAAATTGGCGGAGTGGGAGAAGTCCAATTGAAAAATTTTTCAAACAAAAGTTGTAGCTTGAAGTTCTATGAATAATTTTGGTTATTACAAAACTTCTGATTGGACCCCTCCCTCCTCTCCAATTTTGAATATCTAGTATCTAGGTATGTGGTGCTGGACTTAGTAAAATTCAAAGAGTAATGTGACGCATTGGTTGGATCGGTTGATCCATGGACGCAAGTGATTACTTTTATAGTTTTGTATTTCTAGACTACACACCAGTGATGGAAATTCGATCAAGATAGTGAAGTAACTGAATCCGTAACGTAACGATAACGATAACAAAAAAAAATTGATGAACCCTAAACCACTTTGAATTTTGGATTTTTTTTTCTGGTTACTGGTTAAGGTCCAAAACCATGTTCAAAATTGGAAATGGTTTATAACTGGTTCAGCTCTTTTCAAATTTAGCCAAAATAAGTGGTTAATAACTGGTTAAGGGTTTTGGGTTAATGGGTTGGGTCCGGACCTCTGCAAAAAAGGCAAGATTTTGAAAATCAGTCAATTTTTTTTATTTTTCTAAAAAATGATGGAAGGGCACTAGTGTCCACTAAAAGTTATATATATTTTTTTTTAATTGGAGTGGTAATGGTACTATTAAAATTTAACTTGGGAAGAAAATAAAAAGCATTCTTTGAGGCTTCTATTTCACTTCACAAAAAACCTCCATATTTCTGTACGTGACGATCAAATTAAAAAAAAAATCAAACAAAAGTAGTAAATTGGGATCCTAGAAATAATTTTGATCATCGTAAAAACTTCAATGGAGAGATTTTTCGGAAAGGGAATGGACCCTCAAAAAGGACGACTTGAAAAATGAAACCTCGCCTCATTTTTCCAAAAATACGTACGTACTTTCATAAATTATATTCAATACTTCATTAGACGAAATTTTGAAAAATTACTTGGTACGACTATACGAATATTGATTAACAAAATAAAAAAAGTGTTTTTTGAAAAAAATTGAAAGAACTTACTCTATACTCTATATAATCAAATTTAAAAAATAAAGCTTTTGAATGAAATTCAAAAAATAAAAAATAAAAATAAAATCACAGAAAAAAATTTAACTAAAAAAATAAAGCTTTTGAGCAGTTTAAAAAAATTCAATTGTTTTTACTTTTAAATAAAACTACTGTTTTTGGGGGAAAAAATTATCTAGTAAAAGTTGGGAAAAGATTGTTCCAAAAGAAAAATTCAGAGAAATTAATTTTACAAAAACCTGTGAAACAGTGAAACGATGAATTGATTCTAAAAAAAAATGGATCTTGGTTTTTAAAAAAAAAAAACATTCATAATTTTTTGTCAAAAATATGTAGAAATTAGATACAGACTGGTCCATTTACAAAGTTGATGATTTTACGATTTTAGAAATGAAAAAATCACACGATTTTTTCCCTCTCCAATGTGTTTTTTTTTTTTTTTTTTAAATAACAGATTTTGTAAGTTTGTAAATGGACCACCTTGTATACTTTTTCTTATCGAAATAAATAGATAGGTAGGTAAGTATATAAAAATATATCTTTTTAAATTTTATTGATTTCATCAGAGTGATGGGTTCGCCGAAAAGTGCTTAAATCTGTTTGAAAATCATTATATTAGCTTGCCACTTGTTTGCTGTTTGTATTTTAATGCTTTAAAAAAAATCGGCTCATTCTTTTAAAAATAATTATTGAATCTGTACATCTGATTAAAATATTTTTAAAAGTCTCATTGTATTTGAATACTCAAAAAATAAAATAAAAACTAGCAAAATTCATTGGTTTTATAATTTGTTTTTCAGTCTGAAATCTACTCAATTTATAACTTGATATTCATTGAGAAATTATAATTGAGGTCTAACGAATTGACAATTTTCCATTGATATTAAATTAAGTATTACTAATCAGTTTTCAGCAAAAAAAATTATGCAATATCTATTGTACCAAATTTTTTTTCTTGCTCTTACTTAGTAAGTATTTTTATTTGAATATTTTATAAGTACCTACATATTTTTAAAAATCAGATTCTTGTAAAATAATCAAGCATGTCCCTCGTAATTAAATATTAAAAAAAAAAATTAATTTGTTTGGGTATTTTACTCAAATGTGTTACAAAAAAAAAAAAAAACGAAATTCAGCTTATAAAATGAATTTCTTCTTTTCCTTGATTTTGTACTTGAATTTAGAGAGTTGCAAAATCTATAATTTTCAGTTTTAATTAATTTCAGTCGTATTTTATCGAGGAATCGAGAAGTCTGATTGATTAAGAATTGTTCCATTAAAATGAAATGATTAGTTGAATAAAAATAAATTAACCAAAAGAAAACATATTATTATAACCATCTACAAAACTTTCTTTCTTCTTGAAAAAAATTATTGAATCTGTCTCTTGTTTGCTGCTTGCATTTCAAATGTTTAGAAAAATGTGCATAAGTAATTGTTTTTGAATACCTAATATTCAATCTGTTTAATGTTAAAATAAAAAAATTAATTTTTCCCATTGTAGTATGTTTTTTTTGTTTTTTTTTTAATGAAATAAAATCTTTGAGATTCATTATTCTCACGAAATAATTCTTTTCTAATTTTACATTTGAAGTTTAAAAATTGCAACAACTTCACTTGTATTTATTTATTTTCGTTTTTGAATTCAAAAAATTGATTAGAAAGTTGGCAAAATGTAAGGTGGCTCATTTACAAAGTCGATTATTTTAAAAAATGAAAGAAAAAAAAAATGTCAGTTTTGGAGAGATCTTTTATGTATCTACTTACTAAATTTAAGAAAACAGGTCTGTAGCTTTTTTCTTATTTTTATTTTTTTTAAATTTAAATAACCGACTTAGTAAAATGGATCATTCTGTACATATTAAAGATATTTTTTCTTTTTAGTGAACAACTGAACATACACCACCTTAAATAATTGTTTCTTGTGTCCAAGTCAACGTTATAGCATTATTCAAACATTGAAGAAATAAAAAGAAATTAAAATTGTGTAAATAACAACTCTTGATTTGGTAATTAAAATTATTCATTTATTAAAAAAAACAAAAAATGTATCTATTGGGCCTAATAGAATTAAATATGTACTTCTACTTACCGTTTAATTCGTATATTTTCTCATTTTACCTTATTGCATCAGCTACTGGTGTATCTAACGAAACAAAAAAAATAATATGTAGTATAATATTATAATATATGCAGATATTAGTTTATTTTTTCAAATAAAAAAAATCATCACTACGTTTGATTTGAATTTCAAAACCTCGAATAAACAGTAAATAAATTTTCATTTATTTAAAAAAAAAATGAAAAAAGTGAAACCCCTACCCAAACCACATAATAATATACCATTATGGCAAAATATGAGTACAATTTGATAAAAAAATGCATCGTACTACGCGATGCATTCTATTTCTGGACACGATACTGACGTTTTCAAAAATCAATTTTAATTCGCAAAATACATAACACTTCTACTACCCCCAGCTGAACCTAAATCTATATTTTTGCTCGTGTGAATTATTTTTAAACCCAAATATAACAACTTCGGGTCGAACAATCGTTCGATAGCTCAAATCCCATTATTTTTTAAATCGTATTTCTACATACAAGGATTGTCGTGTAGATTTGCTAGCTAGGTAGGTGTAGGTACTACGCACGTGAGTATTTACTTAACGTTATTTTCAACTTGAAACCTTTCGTTATTTATTCATTTTCAAAATAATACCTCTACCTGGTTCTATACAATGGCTTTAAGTTTTATTATTAACATTGGAATAATATAATCATCGGTATTCGAACGTGTTTGTGTACAAAAAAATGTTAAAATGACGTGTACGATAACAGTTCGTCAGGCTATATGAAAAATGAAAAAAAACCTGGGATATTTAAAAATTTGAAGGTTACCCTGGTATCGGTTAATGTGAAATAACTGTTACGGAATAACAGTATTTTCGAAAATGCCTATTTTTGACACATTCAGCAAATAAGGTACGAACGTCATTACGCTGGTGGTTTTTACAGCATTTCAACGTTATTTTACTATTCTTAGGGTACCTTTCGTAATTTATTATACGTATGTTTATAAACATGTGCAATGATTTAATCGATTTTTGATTATAAACTTTGGCCTAACGTAAAATACGTAGCGTTCAAAATACATATGTATGGCTGACAACTTAGCACCAGTTCTGTGGTGTTTTCGAGGTACACCTAAAATTTCAAAAATAACACGAGCAGAAATCTGCGTCCTAGAAAACTCGGAAAATGAAAAAATTAAATACGTTCTGCCTATCAAGTTTTCTTTTTTTTTTTTTTTGAGAAGAATATTTAATTTGATTTTTTTTAAATAAAAAAATACCTCAATTTTTTCGGAATCAGAATAAAAAAAAAATTCTCAATATCATTAGAGTAAAAAAAAAAAAAAAAATTATTAAACTTCTAATTTTTTCAGAGAAAATCGCCATTTTCTAGATTAAAAAAATAATGTTTAAATTTTCGGGAAAGAAATTTCTTTCTGCATTTTCGAAGAAACTAAATATTTCAATTTATAAAATAAAAAAATTAGTACCTATTTCTTCTTCAAATTTTTTGCGAGAAAAATCTTTTATTTTTAGAGGAAAAAATTCATTTTTTAAAGAAAAATCTTATTGGAAAAAATTCTTTTCAATTTGTTCAGAGACAAAAAATAGAGTATTTCGAAATTTTTGGGAGCAAAAACTACTCTTACCTCAATTTTTTAGGAGTAAATTTTTTTCAAATTTAAAAAAAAAAAAATCTGAGAATAGTTATTTTTAAGATAAAAATTTTCTGAATTTTCTTGAAATAGGAAATATTTTATTTATTTGTAGTAAAAATTAAATGATTAAGAAATTACTCAATTTTTCGGGAGGGAGAAATTTTCTTAAATTTTTGAGAACTTAAAAAATTTTTTGTCCAAATTCTTTTTTTTAACCCTCAATTTTGCACAAAATACTTTTTTTTCGAAATCATTCACTTTTTTTGACATGAGGAAAAATCGTTTTTTTTTTTGAAAAAAATTCTCAATTTATAAAAAAATTTCTTCACTTTTTTTTAAAAAAAGTCTCAGTTTATTAGAACAAAATCCCAATTTTTTATACGAAACTTCTGAAAAAAATTTCAATTTTTGAGGAGAAATCTCTCAATTTTCTGAGGAAAAGTCTAAATGTCCAAATTCTTCAACAAAACAAAAAAAAACTCGATTTGTTAAGAAAAATTAATCACCCAGTTTTGCAGAAAATTTTTTCAAATTTTTCGAGAAAAATCTAAATGTTGAAAAAATAATCAGGTAATTTATCTGACAAAAAAAAATCACTTATTTTTTTTTTAGGAAATAATCAGAATCACCAAATTCTTTTAACAAAAAAAAAAAAAAAAAAAAAAAAAAAAAAAAAAAAAAAAGACATAATTTGGGGGGGGGGGGGGAATTCCACAATTTTTTAGTACAAAATCTCAAACTTTTATCAAAATCTTGTTGAAAAATCCCAATTTTTGACGAAGGATCACATTTTGGGGGGGGGGGATTTTCTTCTATAAATCAATTCTAATAAAAATCTCAATCTTTTGTGAAAGAAAATCTTTGTAATTTCTCAATTTTGAAGTAAAAAAATGTTTTGTTTCATTTTTAGAGAAAAAACTTTTAATTTTTTTTTGAGTAGAAATATTTCTTAAATTTTTGAGCCAAAAAATATCTTAATTTTTTGGAGAAAAAAAATTACTGAATTTTCTTGGAAGAATAATTATATACCTTGATCTCTTTGGAGTACAGTAGGTAATAGATGAAAAATTACACAGTTATTTTGAAAAAAATCTCAATTTTTTCGTGGGAAACTCCCAATTTTTTTAAGTAAAAAAAAAATTGTCATTTTGTATAAATAAATCTTTTATTTTTAGAGAAAAGAATCTCAATTTTTTTAAAGAAAAAAAAATCTTGAATTTTCATCTTAATTTTTTTAATCAGTATTTTGCTTCAAGTTTTTTGAAAAAAATCAATTTTTCGTTATAAAACTATTTCTTAAAATTTTTTAAATGAAGAAATGTTTTCATTGCTTGAAGAAAAAAAATCTTTGATTTTTTTGGAGTCAGAATGTTTTCAATTTTTTTTTTTTTTTTTTTTTCAATTTCTTGAAATGAAAAATATCTTGATTTTTTGGCAGGAGAATAAATTATTATCCAATTTTTTGCAGTAAAAAAAACTCTTAACATTTTTTGGGATAGGAAAAGTAGATAATCATTTTTTTCACAATTTTTTAGTGTAAAGGAACCCAATTTTTAAAATTTTTGGAGAAAAGTAAATCTTACCATACTCACATTGAACATGGAAACTTTTCCACCTGCAACCTCTTTAGGAAAAATTCCAAGCCATCATCCCCGAAATACCCATCAAAATACCTCGAATTCGAATAAAAACACGTCATATTTCACATCAAATCACATCAAACAATTTATTTACATCTAAGTACAAATACGATAGAAAAAAATCATTTAAATGCATCACAAAATAAAAACGAACTTATTTACATCGGGATCAGGTTGTAGTGGGGAGCGGGGTACATCTTAAACATACGAGAACACGTCTAAAATATACATAGGAACATAAAAAAAACGAAGAAAAAACAGTCGAGAGAATACACAGAGTAATCGAATCTGCAACTTGCATCGGGACTGCCCATACGTGTAAAAATATTAACGACACAGCACATCAATCAATACCAAATTTACATTCGATTAATATACTAATTTTTTACAATTAAAAAAAAAATCACAAAAAAAATATAGCTAGCGAAACGTACATACATGTCTACTCAAAACCTGTGATCGGTTTTTCACAATCTGGTACATACATAAGACAAGAAGAGTAAATGCTCTAAAATCGTCACGTTGCTTGAAAAAAAAAAAGAAAAAAAAAATAGAAATGGTTTCGCTAATAAAATGAAAAAGAAACTTAATAAATAATATGAAATTTAAAAATTATGAGATCTCATTACCTACTCCGACGACTGCCTCCATTACATCATCTATAGTCGTTGACATTCGACACTGATATGAATTTAGAACAATACTCTACAAATTACACGATGTAATCCGTAGATCATGCTACTCTGACACTTGAACCAAAATGGGGTGAAAAAAAATTTCAACCAGGAGAAAAACGTTTTAAAAAAAGTAAATAAAAAAATAGGAACTATATCCTTCGTTAAAAAAGAAAATGAGTATCAGAGTTGGAATCTACTTTCGATAATAGAACAAATTGAAAATCAAATTGTACATCAGGTCCAGACAACAGGCGGCGTCCTCGACGCTGTTATGACCCTGATGGTCATTTTGGATCCTGCGACGCAAATGCCAACGAACTAGATTCCGCAACGAATGGCGTTTCCATTCGCCTTCGTAAGTGACCTCACGAAAAATGATGGCTGTGTCGATGACAGTATAATGGACTAATTTCAGGGCTCTGAAGTCGTTCTCCAGTCCGTGCCCGATGACAATGGTGAAGCAATCGATTAACTCTAGTATGGTCTCTTGGACTTCTTGCAGCGTTGCTACCGATTCGGCTTTTCTGAAACTCTCCTCAGTTATCCCGGAAAACTTGGTGTTGTAGTCGATTATCGGATTCTTGGGCTTGACCAGCGAGTCGTAGATGACATCTCTGCGAAGATCCAGTAACGTGACACGGGTCAGCTCGAGGCCCTGAGTGGTGAAGCACATTTCGCAATCCAACGCTATGACTCTGTGTTTGAATGTGTACGATATTTCGGTCATGACGTATCCGTCGATCGGTCCGTTTACTCCGGGAGCCAGCCCACTCCAGACGTGCTGAGCTGCGTGCATACATCCCTGCGACTTACGATCAGCGCCGCAGCACGAGTAGCTCTGGTAGCCGGAGAATTTGCACAATTTGCCAACGTGGTAGTTGCACCGACTGTTTAAATCCAATTCGAATTTCGTCTTGCAGCGACAGCATCTGTAGCTCTCTTCGATATTTAGGTTCTCGGTGGAGCTGCTGGAGTTCGTATCCGAGCAGCTGTCTTCGCTGGATGAAGAAGACGCAGACTGATCGAATTCTTCTCGTAATCGTTTCTGGTATGGTCCCTGTTGTAGGTACACGCCGTAGGTTGTGTCATCTGCTACCACATACGGGTAACCGCACTCTGGTAATATGTTGAATGGGATCACGTAATTCGCTAGTACGTCTATGTAGGCCATCTCTTGCTTGGTATATTCGGGCATTAGAAATCGCTGCTGTTTGGTTTGTCTCGCAGGTACCGGCATCTCCGGACGGGGGTATTCTTTCTTTTTCGTTGAAGTCTGATGGAAAGATTGACGCTTTTTGCTTGTCTCTTTGGATACAGCTTCGATGGTGGGCGCTTCTTTGGGCGCTGGCGGATTCTTCTTTGATTTAGATTTAGGCTCTGGATCTTGGCTCGATTTACGAGATCCTGTAACAAGAAAAAAATAATAATTTAGTTATCGATTTAGAACCAGACTCTCAATTATGCTAAGAATATCTAACAGTGATCGTGAATTTTTTGATTTGAGGTATTGCAGATGAATCGATTGTCTCAAATATTTTTTTACTTCGAAAAAATTGAAATGAAATAGTTGGGTACTTTACCTTTTTCAAAATTTTATTTAAAAAAGGCCCCAAATCACGGAAAAAATTTGAAAAATTTCTTTCAAAAATATTTTTTATTCTAAAAAATGAGATTTTTTCATTATAAGAAAAAACAAGATTTTTTTTTCATTCTAAAAAACAAGATTTTTTATTCTAAAAAAACAATTTTTTTTTCATTCTAAAAAATAGATTTTTCATTCTGAGATTTTTTCATTCTAAAAGAAAGATTTTTCATTCTGAGATTTCTTCTTTCTATAAAATTTGAGATTTTTTCAGTCCAAAAAATTCGAGATTTTTTCATTTTAAAAAAATTGAGATTTTTTTAATTCTAAAATTTTTTAGATTTTTTCATTATAAAAAATTGAAATGAAATAGTTGGGTACTTTACCTTTTTCAAAATTTTATTTAAAAAAGGCCCCAAATCACGGAAACAATTTGAAAAATTTCTTTCAAAAATATTTTTTATTCTAAAAAATGAGATTTTTTCATTCTAAAAAATGAGATTTTTTCATTCTAAGAAAAAATGAGATTTTTTCATTATAAGAAAAAATGAAATTTTTTCATTATAAGAAAAAACAAGATTTTTTATTCTAAAAAAACAAATTTTTTTTCATTCTAAAAAATAGATTTTTCATTCTGAGATTTTTTCATTCTAAAAAATTTGAGATTTTTTCATTCTAAAAGAAAGATTTTTCATTCTGAGATTTCTTCTTTCTATAAAATTTGAGATTTTTTCATTCTAAAAAAATTGAGATTTTTTTAATTCTAAAAAATTTGAGATTTTTTCATTATAAAAAAAAGATTTTTCATTCTGAGATTTCTTCTTTCTATAAAATTTGAGATTTTTTCATTCCAAAAAATTCGAGATTTTTTTAATTCCAAAAAATTCGAGATTTTTTTATTCTAAAAAATTTGAGATTTTTTTAATTCTAAAAAATTTGAGATTTTTTTAATTCTAAAAAAATTTGAGATTTTTTCGTTCTAAAAAATTTGAAATTTTTTTAATTCTAAAAAATTTGAGATTTTTTCATTATAAAAAAAATATTTTTCATTCTGAGATTTCTTCTTTCTATAAAATTTGAGATTTTTTCATTCCAAAAAATTCGAGATTTTTTTAATTCTAAAAAATTTGAGATTTTTCGTTCTAAAAAATTTGAGATTTTTCGTTCTAAAAAATTTGAAATTTTTTTCATTCTAAAAAAAATTGAGATTTTTTCATTCTAAAAACTTTTTATTCCAAAAAATTGGATTTTTTATTCCATCATTCTAAAAAATGTGAGATTTTTTCATTCTAAAAAATTTGGATTTTTTTTTATTCAAAAAAAATACAGATTTTTTCATTCTTTGAAAAAAAATAGATTTTTTCATTCTTTAAAAAAATAGATTTTTTCATTCTTTAAAAAAAATTAGATTTTTTCATTCTTAAAAAAAATTAGATTTATTTCATTCTAAAACATGAGATGTCTTCATTCTAAAAAACGAAATTTTTTTCATTTTGAAAAATTCTGAATTTTTTAAAATAGTTCATTTTTTTAAGATTTGGGACCTTTTTTAAAATAAAATTTTGAAATATATTCAATTTTGATTATTTTGAAGAGAAAAAATTCCAAAAAATCCAGGCTCGCGAGATTTCCTCCACATGCCAACCTCAATCTGCTCAGAAACCCTATCATCAAACAATTTACACTTTTTGGACATCTTTCCATTAATAAAGCACGGTTCAGTTTCGAAAAATTAATTGAAAAAAAAATCAAATTTTTATCACCACGAATAGATATCAACTCCACTACGAAAATCATCCATTAAATTATTCACCATTCATCCTTCAATTCATCGCAAAACATGTAAGGTAGTTGCACCAGTCGTTGGCCACGACCCAGTGGTGGGTCACTTGAGAAGAAAAATGTTTATAATTAAGCGTATTTTTAAAATAGCTTCAGAAATTTTTTTTAGAGCAAACCTGGAACATTTCTGCATAGAACCACATAAAAGTTTTTAATCAATTCTGTTCAAGTAATTAATAATGATCGTCTGAAATTTTTTTGTTAGAACAATTTTCAAAATGATGCCAATTCTAAAGATTTTTGTTAAGCCGAAGTGTTATCGAAATATGAATTTTGCACTATTAAGATTAATAAAACTTGAAATATAACCATTTGGACCTGAATAAGAAGAGTTTGGAGATTCCATTTCTTCATTGCCAAAATTCTATCGAATATGGCGGTGACTATCTAGTGGAAGGAAAAAATGGTGTTTAGCCAGTAGTTGATCATTTTGATCAAGTACTAGACTTACGAAATTTTTGTAAAGTTCTAGTGGTTGATCATGCAAAAAATTGGTAAATATTTACGAAAAATCATTGTTTCTCTTTCTCATGGCTAATGAGTGACAATTTTACCGAATACTTATTGATTTTTTTAAAAATTAAATGGTTGAGAGCCGTTGTCATAATCTGATTGACCAACTACTGGGTGATAAACTACTAGCGCGTGACCAACTACTGGGTGGTCAACTACTAGATTATCTTGACCAACCACTGGACTTTTCTATTTTTTCACTTAAAATGGTCGTAATTTTCAAAGAAATGAAGTAAAATTAAAAAATTATAGCGCATTTTGTAGTAGAATACACAAGGAATCGTTTGGTATATTCACCATTTCGCCAACGTTATTAGTTTTTAAACCAGAATGTTTTTTATAAGACACTTCCACTATAAGGGTCCACCACTGGTGCAATTACCTTATCAAACCAACTTGAAATATTTTTTCCCCAATTCGTGGCACACATAAACGACCGAAAATACACACAACTGGTACGAGCAACTGTACTTACGAGTGCACTAAAAAGCAGAACTCGAGCTGTAGGTTCGACTAACTGATGAAACAATTGTACTTGATAATGAACCTGCCAGTGCACCAGTTCGGATAATAATTCGACTACGTTCTTATACGAAGTTTCTTTTATAAGCATGTGCTACAACATATGCCTGATATGTCAAAAAAACAACCATTTTTCACCTGTGACTGTTCGTACAGTCGTAAAAAATTCCCTGGTTTAGTGGATTTAATCGTATACGTATTTTGTCGTAGGAATCGAACGCGTCTTTATTGCGTCGAATGAATGACGGCCGCACAGTGTAGGCTTGATATGGATAGGTTAGGTAGGTATATCTTTCCTGAGCATATGAGATCAATAAGACGCGTCCGTCGTCTTAATCTTTGCGGAAGACTTTCTCTCGATTATTGCATATTATCGTGCGTATGCGTTTGTATGCTTTCCTTTTCATTGATGGTAAAATTTCAATGCGATTTTATAACCTGGGTTTTTCAACTTTTATTATGAAAGATTAATAACACCACAAGATGCTATTGAAACTAGATGGAGTTTTTAAAAAAAATTTTTTTAACATAGGTGGGGAATTTCGATTGTATCCCCCACCAAAAAAAGCTATCAGAAATGTAGGTATCAATTTTAATTGAAAATTCACAGAAAAAAGTTCAACAAGAAGGAGAATAATCAAAAGTTCTCACAATCAAAACGTGTACCTCGAATTTTCATTATTATTCAATTTTTTTGAGTTGAAATGCAAAATGACGTCACATGATTACTATTTTTAAACGAATCGAGCAGTTTAGCATAATTAGTAGTTTAACGACCATTTTAGAAAACGAAGAGGAAAGGGCAGAAGGAATATATATGCAAATTTCTTGCCTCCTAAATAATTGGTAATTATGTGGTAGTGTTACTGATCAGGGCGATTAAATTATTAAAATTTCAAAGTTTACAAAGTTCATTTTAAAAAATCCTATTCAATTTTATAAATTGAAAAAAATCACAAATTCATTAAAAAAATTGTAAAATTTGATATTTCAATTTTTAAAACAATCACAACTATCAAAGTAATGTTGCCAAATTGGAAAACGAACCCATTTTGAGCTGCATTAAATTTTGAGAATTTTTAGTTTGACGAAATTCGTTCAAAAATTGTAGTTTTCAATTTTTTAAATAATAAAAAAATCCTAGTGATCGAAGCAGGATTGCGAACTTTGAAACAAAATCAAAGCCTGGGGCTCACTAAATTTTGACATAAATATTTCAATTTTTCAAAAAGGAAATCAGCGATCACAGCAGTGTTGCCTTATAAAAAAAAAACAATGTTTGAGGTGCACTTAATTGTGCGAATTTTCAATCTTACGAAATTCATTCGGAAAATTATATGAAAAAAATTTCAGTGATCAAAGCAGTGTTGCCAAATTCAAAACCATACTATTTAGGGTGCACAAAATTTTAAAAATTTTCAATTTCACAAAATTTATTCAAAAAATTGTAATGGGTTTTCAACTTTTCAACTTGGAAAAATTTTCAACGATCGAAGCAGCGTTGCCAAATTGAAAATCAAACCAACGTTTGGCGTTCAATAAATTTTGAAAATTTTCAATTTTAAAAAATCCATTCAAAAATTTATATAGTATTTTTCAAATTGAAAATTTTGTAAGATTTATGCAAAAAATTGTAATTTTTAATTTTTTGAATAATAAAAATCGCAGAGATCATAGCAACGTTGCTAAATTGAAAACCAAACAACCAATGTTTGGTGTGCACTAAATTTTGAAAATTTTCAATATTACGAAATTCCTTCAAAAAATAATATTTTCACTGTATGAAATTTTTGAAAAATTCCCAGAAATCAAATCTATGTTGCCAAATTTACAAAATGGGACCATTTCTCAAATAGGAGTTTCATTGAATACCCAATTTGCAGATTTAAAAATTCTTGTAATTCCATTTCCAATTTGAATCGAGGAAAAATTCAAACCCACTAATGAAACAATCTCTATACATTTCCAATTTCAAAAAATTGCCAGGAATTGACCAGTGTTGCCAAATTTCTGCATAGAGCCCTTTCAAGTTTCAAGACCCTTAGATCCAAAACCATCAAATTAAAATTTTTACAATATTAAATTTATTAAAAATTCATTAGTTGAAAACAATTCTGATGCACTTATATCCTCAGATTGAAAAAAATACGCAAGATTAATCGGTGCTGCCAGATTATCGTGCCAAGATTTTTTCAGGCTCCAGTACCACTAAAATGCAATGTTCACGACTTTAAAATTTGTTAAAACTCACTCAAGTTTACAAATAAAATAAATAAACAAAATCGTTCATTTTTGATTCCAAAAATTCCAGAATAAAACAGTGTTGCCAACTTTTGTATCGAACCATCTTCCAGCATTATTCCCATAAAAATAATTAGGATAGGATTTTCACAAAATTCAATTTTTTAAAAACATGAAAAAATCGAATCAATTGCATAATCGTCTAGATTTACAAAAATTGCCAGAAACGGAACAGTGTTGCCAAATGCCCAAAGATAATAATCATGATTTTCATTTTTCAATTTGCTAAATTAAAAAAACTCATCATTATGCTTCCATAGCGATAAAAAAATGTATAATTTTCACTTTTTACAAAAATTTGCCATCAACCACGCAGTGTTGCCAAATCTACCTCGCGAACTTAACGATATCGATAATTTCCAACAATACAATATTGGCTAATTCAATCACCCGAATGCACATATCGACGTATCTTCCATCTCCTCGAACAAAATTCATGAATAATCATTTCGCAACGTTGCCATATTCGCATGTACACAATGAACACCCCTCTCGGACGCCACTGATCTAATTATAAATTCTTTTCAAAATCAAGATGCACGTGACACTTTGATAAAATTCAATCGCGAGGTCCTTGACTTGGAAAAAAATCGCGTACGATTATCTAGCAAGGCGACGTTGCCAAATATTTCACGTTTGGTTTCACTTCGGGTGCCACAAATAATCGCGATAATACGGGAAAATTTTGATTTTTCACATTACGAAATGAATCATAGCGATTAGAGGATGAATCATGCACGTATGAAAAATGAAATTACGCTCGAAAAAAATTTCGAGACAGTGTTACCATTTTCGATTTTCAAAAATTAGCTAATAATTTGTAACTTGAAATCGCCGTCGAATTGAGGGGGAATAGAATCACGACACTTTTCAGGCCTACAAAATCACCACATACTCGTACTAGGCCAGATGAAAAATCAGAACGAAAGTATTAACCATTTTCAACGAATCGCGAATAAAACAAAAATCTGAACAATAACAAACGAACAAAATAATGAATCAAATTACCACATTGAAGTTTGAAAGTGATCGGCATCTCGTTTATTACACACACGACGACGACAGACACAACATACACGTAGATTTTGACCAAGTTCGGGATCGTTTTGAGACAGAAATCCCGATGAAATTGAGTGTAGAAGTACACGAGTAATGGAATATATGCGCATTTCTCTATCGTAGTTACGCGAAATCTAAACCATGTGACTCATTGGAAACGCACATTATAATTTTTTCCCCCTGTATTTACATAAAAGTGATATATCGTTGAACTGCACACACCATACAAACACATTTCGTCTATGACGCGGTCAACTACGCAATTGAAAAATCATCTTTCGAATCATGGGTGATTTTAGTAATTCAAACAAGATACGCAGCTCGCCAAACGGCTCCGACGAGATATTAGCACGCATTGGCTACCTTGAAAACACACCGTTCATGGCCAAAAAAAACACTAAGTCGAAGGGGAAAAAGACTCGTATCTACGATATGACCACCACGTGACGACGACAAAATCTTTGTTGAAAAATTTCTTCATTTTCAATTCAAATCAGAAATGAAATTTTGCTAATCGAATATCCAATATCATTGGTTAAAGGTCACCTGCTGATTTAACAACCACGTCATATTATACATTGCCTCATGTATTAGGTACTTACGTACATGAAGAAACAACGAAAAGAAAAAAAGCACATTACGAAATTCGCACGCGTTCTACCGCCTCCTCCTACATCCCTACCCCTCTGCTCGCCAAATTGATAACCCTTCGTACGCGAGTAGGTTCGCGATGATAATGAAAAAGTTAAATTTTTATACCAAAAATGTACGTACGTATACGTACCTTAGGATAATTATAATAGCCTCACACGCATTCGAAAGTCAACGCTGATTATCTTACCAATTCGCCTATATACCTTAAGGTGCGAGCAGTTCGAGGGGGTACGAAGCTGTGGCGTAATTAGTACCTCGTAATGGCAACACCGTCGCACAAAACAATCAAAATATACCATCTAGTCTTTTAAAAAAGTTACTCCTCTCTTATTGATCGTTAAGAATGACAACCGATTTATTATGTGAACCGGGCTCGTCTCCCTGCGTTAATTACGTAATATGGATATCGACGAATCGTTTATAAAACTATTACAAATTATACACAATTACAATCCAGTCTTCTCTCTATTATTTTTAAATATCCTAATGCTCATGTATTGCAATACCCCCGCACCCTTCACCACTCGTACGATAGGTGGTTGTTTCATCACAGGCGCAGCTTCTTTTTTTTTATACATATATCGAACCTACCTAGCTAATAATCTGCCATGTTTCTTTTGTCGGAGTAAATAAGGGGTCGAGGTTTTTCTTTACAATGTTTGATCTTGAAAAGTCCCTCCAAAAAATACTACGAACGGATTTCATTCAATCAAACCAGTTTTCTGCACACTGATTAAAGAATAAAAAAATTTAAAAAAAAGGTAAATCAATTCAATTATCAAAGAATAAACTCGTTATGAATTTTTTTTTCAAACGTGGATGAGAATATCTCAAAATTATTTTGAAATCAGAGCCCAAAGAGGAATCAACGAAACGTGAGGAGGGGAGGGGTTAAAAAAACGAACGACAAAATTATAAACTACAGTTAACCTGAAGATTCTCAAACGAATAACATTTCCTTAGTATTATTTTTGAAATAGGGATCTAATACGTCACATGGAAACTTCCTTACTGTATTTCCCTTTTCCCCCCTTCACACTTCTCTTTCGTTAGATATTGTGAAATTCCAACTGTATTATGGCTACGAGGCGGTGAAGGCCCTAAATGTTCAGTTCATCGGTTGAGAGGAGATGGGAGAAAAATATATAGTTCATATCAGGGAGTTTATGAGAATTTCAGATTCGATCAATTACTTTCCAATGGAAAAATTTCAAGAATTGAAAAAAAAATTAAATTGGCAAATATCCAAGTTGAAAAACAAATTGAAAAGTGTCATTTTGTCAATACGTTTATTATTTTTTTTAGGAACCGGGGGGGGGGGGGGGGAGGGGAGGGAGGGAGAGCACGAAAGTTGAAAGAACACACGGTAAAAAATTCTAATTTAATTTGATTTCATAATTATTATGCAATTTTAGTAAAATGTAAAAAAAATTTCAACAGAAAGTTCTAAAAAATGGATTTTTTTTTAAAAAAAAGAGGGAGATGAAAGAAGTGAAAATTAAATGAATATGAAACCATCAAAAGAAGATTTTTCATGATTTTCTTTCCTACTTATATTTTTATGAATTTTAAAATTTAAAAAAAACGATGGAAAAAGTTTAATAGACTTCAAGAAAAATTTTAATACAAAAAAAATCATTTAAAAAATCAATTTTAATATCACATATTAAAAAATTTCTTCATTTCGTAAAAAAAAAAGAAAGATAATGATGCATTTCTTTTACCATGCGCAGTGAAGGGAGGGCGAACAAAATTCAGAAAAATTGGCAAAAATTAAAAGACAACTTAGTAACTTTTTTCTATTGAATTCCTTTTCATAAACATTCAATTTTTTTCAATGAAGAAAATCAATTGAAAAATTTCAATTTCAAGGAAAAAATTCAAAATGAAAAAAAAAATTGCGAATTTTCAGAATTTTCTTTAACCAGAGCTAAAAAAAGAAAGAGTCAAAAAATTAGAGAACCTGAAAAAATTAGGGAGATGAATTTTAGTCCTCTCCTCCCTCCTGCTTTCACTTCTATAAATTTTCTAATTTAAAAAAAAAATGAAAAATTTAAAATAAACTTTTGAAAAAATATATTAAAAATCTACCTATACATTTAGAAAAAAATCACATTTTAAAAAATTATTTCCATTTCGAGTAAAAAATCTGTGAACGGATTTTGCATCATAGACGGGGAGAAGGGTAGGAATAAGATGGAAACAAATATTAAAAAAATCGACAAAAATTTTTCAGTCCTATTTTTTTTCTGATTTCATAAACATTTTAATTTTCTACAAATGGGGGGGGGGGGGGGTGGGGATTATAAATTATACCTAAAAATTATTTCCAGAAAAAAAATCCGGATAAAAACATTTGAGAATTTTTTTACCAAAGCAGGGGGAGGAAAATAAGGACAAATCAACATGAAATTGAAAAAATCAAGAGACCATTTTCAGATCTTTTGCATGGTGTCTACTAGAATTAAAAAGTCTGAAAGTATGACTTTTGAAGACTTTTTTTGTTAAGGTATGAGCGGGTGGGTTTTCAAAACTAAAGAAATTTTTTGAAGCTTTTGACACCTGCTTCAATAAAAAATTTCTTGAAGGTCCATTTTTTTGTAAGACGATAAGGCAAGGAACCACGGGAACCAGAAGGAATTTTCCATTCCAATAACTGAAAATTTTCAACCCCACCATATTTGCATTTGATGACGCCTTATATCAAAAAATCCAAACAAAGGGAGAGAATAAAAGTATTTTGAATTTTTTTTTGATTTAAGCTTTCTCATTCCGTTGCTAACAAAAAAGTGAAAAAGAAAACGTTTATTGTCCGAGCGAAGCGAGGGCGAAAATTTTTTCAGCAAAAAAACACTGCCCGAGCGCAGCGAGGGCGAAAGTTTTGAAAAAATTGAAATTTTGAACGAAAAAATGGGTTCCTTCTTCAGAGATTTTTTCGAAGTATGGAGCTGATTTTGGGTCAAATTAAGAAATTTCTTAGCTGAAAGTATGACTTGTATGACTTTTGTATGACTTATATGACCTCATGGCTCAAAGTATGACTTTTGTATGACTTGTATGACCTTGTAGACACCTTGTTTTGTCCTCTTTTTTTCATAAATTTTTCAATTTTCAAAAAAAAAACAATATTGAAAATGATTTTAAGGAGGTTTAAAATATAAATAGAAACACTTTTATTTCGTGTGAAAACAATTTTAGAAATATACTTAATTCCAGAAAAAATAAATAAAAGATTAAAAATTTGACATTTTTTCCTCCAGCGAGGGAAGGAATGAGTGAAAAAATTAGGGAGCTTGAAAAAGTAAAAAATGGATCGTTATCTCTACACCCCCTACTCGAATTTATATTAGTTTTCTAATTTTCTAAAAATTAATCAAATACTTATTGAGGGGAAAACTTAGAAAAAATACAATTATGAAAATTTTCAAGTTTTTGATTTTTTTTCTCTCTCCAAAGTACCTAGGGGGAGGAAAGGAGTGAAAAATTTAGTAAAATTGAACAAACAAAGAGAAGATTTATTTTCGTGAATTTTTTAATTTTATAAAAAATAAAAATTGAGAAAAGTTTTTTTTAGGTAATAATAACAGAACTACAAAACAAAATTAATAAAAAAAAATCAGGGAAAATGTACCAACCAAGAAATAGGACATTTTTTGAATTTTTTAATAAACACACTAGTGATTTCAAAATTCAAAAAATACAGCATTTTTACCCCTCTATCCCTCCTATCTTTATTTTCTTGAATTTTATAATTTTCTAAAAATAGAAATTCTGAAAAATATTTCAAAAATTTCAAAATAATTTTTTTCAAAAAAATCCAAGAATTTTTCAAGATTTGGATTTTTCTTTGAGTTTTTCCAAAAAAATCAGTGATTAATTTCAATTCTTAGGTACCTATTGAGAATTTTTTTCAAAATAGTGTTTTTTTTTAAATTTTAATTTTTAGATGCCTACATAAAAAAAATTGAAAGAACTATTCTAAAAAATATATATTTCAAGTTGTTTGAAAAAGTATCCAAGAAATTCAAAAAAAAACTTGCAAAAAAATTGAGAATTAAAAAAAATTATAAGAATCATTTTCATAAAACCCTACGAATTTATCAATAATTTTTCTGATATTTTTTCTAATATATTTTGAAAAAAATTGATTTTGATAGTATTCCAAGCAACTCCAAAAAAAAATTAATTTTTTTTTCAATTTTTTAATTTTTTTCCAAAGCTTGGAAAAGGGGACGAAAGAAAGTCGCGAAATACTGAGTAAAATTGAAAAAAATCTATAAACACGCGAAGAAAAATTAATTTACAAATCTATAAGAAAAACACCTCTTAAGAAACACTTGCATATCGTGCAAAAAAAGGGCGTAAATTATTCGATAGGTAGATTGGTAGGTACAAGGTAGAACAGAGCATCCATGCAAACGTTACATTAATGCAATTTACCTTCGAAGTAAAATTGCATTCCGAGATAATTTCTCTACTAAGCGGGTTATCGGTAATTTTAATCAATTTTACAAATTCCTTAATCATATTCGTAGAAGCATTTCCAAACCGTCGCGAACGATTATAAATAAAATTATCATAAGGTAATCGTAACACAATAATATGCGCAAATAGGGAAATCTTTAAAATATACCACGACGTCAGCTTTCCAAGACAGAATTAGTTAATGCAATTCTTGGAGAAATGTACATAAACAAAACAATACGCCAACGCCTACATATCTACTCGTATTTGTAAGTTAGTTATCTACATATGCCCCTCAACACCATCAATTACCTCGCTTCGATTTTCAGGGCAAATTTGCCCCGTTGAGATAATTCAGTCGCCTACTTGTTCTAACGTAAGACAATATTCTACCTAAATCCTACACTTCGACACTAAAATCACGTAATCTCGTTACATGGGAATCTATGGAAATCCATTTTTGCCATGAAAGATCCCAAAATATGAAAGTTTACTATTTCCAGTACAAAAAAAAAATACCAAGATGAACATTTCAAAAGTTTAGAAGGATTTTTTTTTTATTATTCAAAAAAGGAATAAAATAAATCAATAAATAATGTTTTGATTCCTAAAAAAATTCAACTTGCAAAGGTCGATACAAGCAAATTTAAAATTTTTCAAAAAATCACCAAGGAACGAGCCATGCAATTGAATCCCATTTCTCATTTCTTTCCTTCTTGAAAATTAAATGAAAATAATTCTCGAATAGAAATTACACGCAATATAATTTTATCCCAATTTCAAAGCTAATTTCCGGCAGATAACTACTCTTATATCACAACGATGCAAAACCTCGCAATTAAAATCAAGATAACGTTTCACTTCCGAGCACTGGTGTCATCCTAGAGACGCAAAAATACAACCGAGGTGATAAGAGTGATAAAATATTGATAACTTCTCATATTATCGGGGTTTGTTAATTTCACTGGAAACGAGCAACCTTCGCGACCGAAAGGTTCATTAGATGACTTGCTTATGTTCATCTTCGTACTACAAACTTCTACATTCAATACGATTGCGAAATTTTATTAAAATTTGCCTTTCCAAATTCCAATTATTCTTTCAAAAATAAATTAAAATTAACGAGTGCAAAAAACTTAAAAAAAAAAAATTGGTTACCTATTATGTACCTACTTACGCATGAGTAAAAAAATCCTTCTTTTTCATCCCTATAGCTGAAGGTATATCCTACCCTAATAATAAAATAATCAAAAAATGTTAAATAATTGAAATTTGAAAGTAAGTTCAAGTTTTTAAAAATTATTCCTAGTAGGTACTTCAAGCTACAACTTTTGTTTGAAAATTTTTTCAATTTGGTCCGAAATGGTCCCTTACCTCTCCACAGTTTTTAATAATGTATTTCGAATAAGTACATAGGAATGACTTATATTACTCAAAATTGGTGGAGAAGGAAGGGTCTGATTGAAATTTTCGTTTTAACCAAAATTATTCCTAGTACTTCAAGCTACAGCTTTGGTTCGAAAATTTTTTCAATCGGACCCCTTACCTTATCCCTGTTTTTAATAATGTATTTTGAATAAGTATGTATAATGAGACAGTATGAATAAGCTATCTTACTCAAAATTGGCGAGGAAGAAGGGTTCCAATCGAATTTTTAAAATTTTTTGTCATTACCAAAATTATTCCTAGAACTTCAAGCTACAACTTTGTTGCAAAAAATTTTCAGTTGAACTCTTTCCCCATTCCCCTCCAATTTTCAGTTACTTAGTATCTTTCTTGGAAGTGTTATGCGCAATCAGTGAGAGGAAGGGCTGTTCAATTAAAATTTTTTTCAAATCCAAGTTGTAGCTTGAACTACTATAGGAATAATTTTGGTTATAACAAAAATTTCAATCGGACCCCTCCTTCCTCACCAATTTTGAGTAATATAACTTTATCATACTTATTCAGTTATTCAAAATACATTATTAAAAACGTGGAAGAGGTAAGGGGTCAAACTGAAAAAATTTTCAAACAAAAGTTGTAGCTCAAAGTACTCGGAATAATTTTAGTTACGACAAAAATTTCGATTGGGCCCTTCCCTCTCCTCCAATTTTGAATATAAAGTATTATTGTAGCACTGAACTTGGTAAAAATCAATGTTAAAGTCAGGGTGAGTGCCTGAGTGGTTGTGAGTGGCTTAGGCTTTTCATATAAAATTAGACCTTAAGACGATTGTAATCATAATAAAAAAAAAAAAATTAGAAAAATATAATATAAATAATTTGATATGTAAAAAAGAAGGACTACATTCGATACGTAGGGGGTCATCAAACCAACATCAAACAAAAAATCACTTCGAATTGTCCAGTAGCGAGTACTTGGGGGCCAAATCTCACCCAATACCTAAATTTATTGAAGAACAGACCAATTTGCATAAATATGACAGGGTGTGGGGAGGGGTATCGTAGGAAATTCGACGTTTAACGCTTATAGCGTTGCAATTTTTGCATGAAAATCTGTCTAGAGTCGTACTCGGGTATCTAACGGTGAAGGTGTCGCTGACGGTGACGTTTCGCCATCTAACGGAAATGTAATCTTTGGTATTGTTTCATTGACTCGCGATTGCAGCGATTTTTTGGTGACGGTAATAAATTCGTTCGGTTCGAATTTTACACACCATTCGACCTGATTTTACGTATCGATAAAATTATACGTAGGTAAGTACATTGCCTATGGAGAGACGTTTATCGCCATATATGATTGACGATTCGCCCTATCGTCGAGTATCGAGTTACATAAACAGGCCTATTTTTAGATCGCCAACTATCATTGCCATCGTATGATGATTCTAATATATCGTAAAATATCGCAGATTACATTTTTCCGGCCATCCATATGATACATATTGCGGCGACGAGTGCATTACTTACGTACGTGAAATGCAACCCGATGACAAATTCTCGAAATATACTGTCGTACGTACCCTACCAAGCTGACGAATGACTTTCTCGTAACCGCAGAGGCGCAGACTTATTCGGTTACGAAGAAGTAGGTCAAAGTTAAAGATGCATTGATTAAGTGGATTCGAGTGAAATTTACAGGAAATCATATAAAAATACGAGTAATTTTTCAATGAAATAAATAATTAAGTGCCGATCATTTATCAAATTAAATGCGCTCCTAATTCGCGAGGCTCGAGTACCGCTAAAAATCCCATTTAATATCGACCGACCCGTTCCAAGTGACTCGAGTGGTTCTACAAATTACAATGTAACTACGTAAGTGTGAAAGCAACAAATCGAACGATTCATTTTAGACTGGAAACTCGAAATGAAAAACGTTTCTTTCAAAAGATTAACTAAATAATAGAGGAAAAATTCAATTTTTTTTTCAAGGATCAAATTACCAACTTTTTTTGAAAATTTCGAAAAATTTAAAACACAACAACAAGAAATTCCCTATTTTTATCAAATCTGAAACGCTTATCAAATTTTCAATTTTCATCACCAAATTCTTAAAATCTAAGCAATTTTACAAATTGAATTTTTTAAACTTTTTGAAAATTTAGCTGTATTTTGAAAATTAATGAAACTTCAAAAATTCATTACAATTTTAAAATGACAAAATTTATAATTTTCGCCAAATTTTTAAAATTCTCCAAAATTTGAATTTTCATGAAATTCCCAACATTTTTTAATTTTCAAATATTTTCTATATTTTGAAAATTGAGCCAATTTCAAAGATTGATTAAAATTTGAAAAACTACCAAATTTTAAAGGAAACAATTTATAAAATTTCAAAAATTGATCAAACTTCCAATACTTACCCAATTTTGAAAAATTATTAAAATTCAAAAATTACCAAGCATCCAAATTTGATCATATTTTTAAAAATGAACTGGATTTGAAAAAAAAAAACAATAGAAAATGAATCCAACTTTAAAGACCTACTAAAATAGGTACATGAAAAATTGTTTCGTTTTGAAGACATCATATAAATTTATTGACATCCAAAATTTGCCAAAATTCCAACTTTTATCAAATTATGAAATTTTTGCAAAAAAATTGATTCAACACTAAAGATGAATATTAAAAAAATTTGAAATCACCAAATTTTGAAGACATACAAAATTCACCAAACTTCGAAAATTTATTCAAATTTAAAAACTAAGTACAAAATTCCAATCTTCATTTATTTAAAATTTTCTTTCAACTTCTATTTTTTTTCAGTAGGTAAGTATCTATAAAATGTTTAAAATTGACCCAACTTCAGAGATTCATTAAAATTTAAAAATTCCAATTTTTACATAACATTTTAAATTTTTTAAATTTCAAATATTTACTAAATTTATAGGTAGCTAGGTATTAATTCAACTTCAAAAATTTATTAAAATTTTCTAAGATAGTCCGACTAAGCTAAAACCTTAATTTAAAAAAATTTGAAAATTCACTCTATTTTTTTTTTTTTTTTTTTTGCTAATTTAAACAATGACTGCAAATATCAATTTTCATTCCATTTTGACATTTTTACAGATTTTGAATTTTGACCAAACATTAAAAATTGATTGGCCTTCAATAATTTTCTAAATTTCGAAAAATTGATCCAATTTCAATGATTTTATTGAATTTTAAAAATTACCTACCAAATTTTAAAGAAATACAAAATTTATCTAACTTTGAAAATTGATCTAATTTTGAAAATTTAATAAAATTTAAAAATCACCAAAATTCCAATTTGCATTAAATTTAGGTATTTTTTCGACTTTAGGTTTTCATATAATCTTAAAAATTTCTCAATTTTAAATATTTACAAAATTTCCAAAATTGATTCAACGTTCAAAGATTTTCAAAATTACCGAATTTCGATTTTTCACCAAGTTTTGAACATGTGCAAAATTTATCAAACTTTGAAATTTTCAAAATTACCAAATTCTAATTTTTATCAAATTTTGAAAATTTTCCGAATTTAAAGTTTTTTCAACAAAGATTTTGTAAATTTTTACATTATTATAAAAAAAAATTGAAATGTTTTCCATTATTAAAATTGTAAGTACATACAAATTCAAACACTAAAAAGTGATCCAATTTAGAAATAGGTTTAAAATGTATCTACCTACTGAAATAATTTCAAAAGTTTTGTAAAGTTTTCGAAACCTTCTAAACTAATAAAGAAAACTCCCAGGTTGACTAAATTTTCAAAAATGATAAAAATGGGTAGCCACTGCGGCCACTAATGATTCTACAAATACGTAATTATTAGTTGAACGTATTTTTATGTAACGCAAAAAAATTTTATCTTTTAATTTTAGCTTAAATGACAGGATTTCAAATTTGAAAAAAAAAATCACAGAACGAGACATTCAACTTAACAGCTGGACTTTTTTTACCACGCTTTTTTTTTTAATGAGTACCTTCGAGTAAAGAACAATATACTTTTTCAGGGCGAGCAGTGCCAGCAGGTCGTTCTATATTCTGTATAGTGATAATATAAAACTTTATACCATTTTATCCTAAAAATAAAGATTTCACAAACACTCAAAAACTTCTCTCAAAATTGTAAAATTATCTAGGTATTCTAAGCAAATAACCAAATTCACGAGTAGTTTGAAAGTTCGAATTTAGCTTCAAATGTGTAATTCAAGATACTCAACTTTATAATAGTTACCTACTACTACCTAGTATATACCTACTCACTAAAATTCTTCAGAAAATATTATTCATTCCCAATATACTCGGAATAAAATTTCCAAAAATTTAAAAACGTTGAAAAAAACTTAAAAATCCCTTCACAATATCAAATCAAATTTTGAATAATATTTTAGCAGATAACACAACAGAGATTTAGGCGGCACAATACCATAAACGAATTTGGAAAAAAAATTAAAAATCAAATTGCTAATAATTATAAAATTATTGAACCCATGCTTCGAAAATAAAAATGAAAAATGAACTGATAATAAATTTAACGAACCTTTATCATCGATAATTTTTGAACTCGTATTAAGCAATAAATTTCAAATTAATAAATAATTGATTAAATGTACCTAGACCTACTCAACGTCGTAATAACTAATCAAAATAACATTTTTCAGAGATTATTTTTCAGCACTGATAACTCATAAAACCCAAAATAACATTTCGAAATTTTAATCAAGCCATACTTAGAAGATGAAAAAAAATAAAACAATTTTAAAAATTTAAGGAATCCTTCACAATCAAACACTTTGAATAAACGTTGAAAAATATTTTCAAGCACGAGACACAATCGAGATTTAAATAAAGCAAAACACCACATTCGAGTTTCAAAAACGAATCGAAATATTATAAACCAATTTCAAAAATAAATTCGCGATTAATTAAATTAAACATGCATCGAAAATAAAAATGAAAAGCAAAAACATAGAAATTAAATGTAACGAACCTTTAGCTTTAAAAACTCTGGTTTTGTAATTATTCATATTTCAGAACACGTAGCAATAACTTTCAGATTAAGAAAATATTCTAACACGAAGAACGTTCCTGGTTAGAATTCAAAACACGAATGATTTTCTAAGCCAAGATAGATCATCGAAGTTAATTTTAAAAAGGCCTCGCCAAAATCATAAGGTGATATAAAAGACAATAGGAGCAGGTAAACGGGAGACCTGGTCCCCTTTTCATTGAAAAGTTACTACTGAACAAAGTTCATTTTATCCAAGGTGCCTGGTCCGTAGGTAAAACCAACGCGTCAACGAGTCTGAGGAAATTCCAAGAAACACGTCAATTCGGAACTACCCTTTTGATTGGGATGTTATTGTTTTCACGTACATATACATATTAAACGTACAGTACAGTACAGATGAGTAAATACGTAGAATATTATAAAGGAAGTGTACAAGTAGTCGAATATTCAAAGAAATGTATCAATGGAAGATGCGAGGGTGACTTCTTGATGAAGGTGTATTCTGGTAAAAGTGCCAATGCTAGTAATACGCATTTTAAAAAGTTTGCCAGTGGTGCTCAAAAAATAATAATTCATGTTTTCAATCTCGAAATTCTACGAATATAAGATCAACTCAAAATGATCTTGACGATTAAAAATTATACGAATCGATTCGAGAATAACACGAATTTGATATCGTCTGATTATACGAATGGTGCAATATGACTTCACTGGTAAATCCTCTTCGATAAATACCCAATAGTACGTAGTTCTTCGAAGCGTAATTTACTACTCTCTAAGCCCACTCGAGTGAATTGTCACGATAATGCATGAATATCCTCAGCTGATGACTGATAATGTACGTATACGAACGTAAATGGTCATAAACGAAAATAATTTGATTTTACAAAATAAAGTACTTGGCTTGTTGAAAAATGCAAGATATCTTCTCCACACCCCTTACCTACCAAAAAGTTGATTTTTTTCATCATCAAATTAATAATATACTCAACTGCCAAGCAAAACTTTTAAAAATTAACAATAGTTTGAAATTCAATCATAACTGAAATTAGACATTTTTTTTTGGTACGAAGAAAAATTGGAAGACGGAGAAAGGACAAAACTGAAAATAATTAATTACAATATTTGAAAAAAAGAAAAAACAATAATAATTAAAAATACCTATTTTTTTAAATCGAGGAATAAGATATTTAAAAAAATTAAAATACAAAAAAGGAGCAATTTTGGAAATATTACATTGCAAATTAATTGATAATCAAACAGAAACAATCAATCAATTTTAATTGAATAGGTAGGTAATTAAAAACTTGTGGAAAATTAAAATTCTAATCTATAAAAAAAAAATCATATACCTACTTAAACATTTTTTTTTTCAAATTGAAAATTTATTGAAAGTTGAAAAATAAATAAAAAATGTAAAGAATTGGAAAATTTGGAGAAATAAGGAATTTAAAAAAATAAAAAATTACGAAGAAGAGAAGATTGAGTAATGTAAAATAAAAATTAGAAATTTTATTTTTACGTGAACAAAAGCTCTCAGAAATAGCAAATAATCATGTACATTCATATGTCCCTATCTATATTTGCAATCAATCATCATATATGAGCTCTTGTTCGACACATTTCAATTATTAAAATAATTAATGGTGGAGGGGGAACTTGCGGTACCCCTCCCTGGGTGGTTTCATTTCCAAACTATGTTTGAAAATAAGAAACACAGTATATTATGCTTTTACTATGTTTGTTACGTCTGATTCAAAACATAAGTCGAAAATAGTAAAAATTCAACAAACTAACCAGTACTGAGTACATACTTATGTGCAAATGAACTAAGAACCATCAGTCAACAAATCAATTAATCAACCAACTAACCAACCAACCAATCAATTAATTAATCAATTACCTAATTAATCAACAACCCAACCAATCAAATATCAATTAATTAAGATAGAAAATTTGAAAAATTAATTAGGTACCTACTATCTGTATCTACTCATAAGTAATTGAAATATTCAGAAAAATATAAAATCGAAAAAGAGCAATCGCGAAGAAAGAATTCAGCAGAATCGGAAACTAATACAATAAATCACAAACGCGAAAAGATAGAACAATAATTTTAGAAATTCATCTGCAATTGAATTGAGAATAAATCTGTCAATCGATTAATTATTACATAATTAAGTAACTGGAGAAATACTTGACTGAAAACTTGAACATTCAAATCTTTGAAAAACATATGAAAAATGAAGAAAATCATTAAAAAATTTAAAAAATCAAGTTTAAGAAAATCGCGAAGTATTGGGAAATCAGGAAAAAAAACACGAGCAATTTTGAAAATATTATGCCTGAAAATGAATTGAGAATCAATAAATCAATCATTGAGTACGTCAGCCAAAAAATCGATCGATCAATTTATTAATCAATCAATCATTAATTATGTACCTGAAAATTTGCAAACATTTAAAAATTTAAATCATTAAAAAAAAGAAGAAAAAACTGAAAAAATTAAAGGGTTTGCCATAAATAATTAAAATAGTCAGAAAATTTTGGAAATTAAAAAAAGATTTGAGTCCAAGGAATCGCGAAAATAATTAAATTTGCAGAAATTACAAATCTAGCAATTCTGAAATCTGCAAATAAATTTAAAATCAATCAAATAATTAATTATTCAAATTTCAAAATGATTAAAAATTTGAATTTTTTGAAAAATTTACGAAAAGTACAGAAATTTGAAAAATTGAAAATTTACCTACATTGTTGAGTAAATTGGAAATTTTGAAAATTGAAAAATTAGTAATAAACCCTAAAGAATTGAGAACTTTGTGGAAATCATAAAATTTAAAAATATCGAGCAGCTTTGACAACATTTTTAGCTGCAAATAAATCAAGAATTGATAGGAAATTATTTATTCATTGAAAAATTTTAAAGTAAAATTTTTACAAATTTTCCAAACATCGAGTATACGAGAATTTTTTCCCAAAAAATTACCAAGTAGGTACTTTTTCACTACCTTTTTTTTTACCGCAACCCACAAAATTTTCAGACCCGCTTACCGAAGAATCACAGAAAATTGAACCCTCTCAAAAAAATTAACCCCTGTCACTAAAATTAGGATCCAGCTACTAAAAAAAAATTCAAATAGTAAGGTAGGAAAATCTCAATGTTACAAATACGAAAAAATAGCTATTTATTTGTTTATGAACGAAATTGATTTTTCGATTTTCAATTTCTATTTTTTCATTTTTCACCACTTTCACTACCTTGTAGTCATCCTGTAAGACGAGCGGATCGGGAGCACAACGGAGCCCTACCATTTACGCACGTTTAAACTACGTATATGACGTCACGAATCTCTGGACTTGTAATATTTTTTCCAATTCATATTCATTTGATTTGTTTTATTGAAATTGGAGAAGAGGGAGGGGTCCAATCAAAATTTTTATAATAACAAATATTATTCTCAAAATATTTCTCTATAACTTTTGTTTGAATTTTTTTCAATTTGATCCCCCTTCCCTTCGGATTTCGCATATTACTGTTATAAATGCAAAATAAGAGAGGAGAGAGGGGTCCAATTGAAAAAATTTTCAAACAAAAGTTGTAGAGTAATACTTTAGGAATAATTTTAGTTATTATAAAAATTTCGATTGGACCCCTCCCTCGCCTCCAATTTCATAAAAATGAATCAAATGAATATTAAATGGAAAAAAATTACAAGTCCAGAGATTCGTGACGTCATATACATAGCGTAAATGTACGGAAATGGCAGGGCTCCGTTGTGCTCCCGATCCGCTCGTCCTGTAAGTAGAATTTTTTTTTTTACTAAAAATGTGACTTTTTCATCGCACCAGAGTTCTCTGCAATTCCCCCCCCCCCCAAAAAAAACCTCTCGATTTTTTTTTCCAGTTGACTGGCAATAGTGTTTTGAACCAACACAAAAAACCAGTCCCTTTTTCAACTTTTCTCAAGAAAAATCATCAACGAATGGAATTATTTAAACATCAGAATACCCAAGTTAATATTCCATTTGAAGGTCACCGGGACACCATGTCCAACCTCCGAATTATTTAGCAATAATAATACTACGTTGACGTAGTTTCTAAGTAATAATGACCACCAAATGGATATATACCGTTTAGAACAAATGAATAAATAAACCGTAGTTTACAGCGTGATATTTTCCTTCAATTTTCAAACACACACGAATCATCTCAATGACCAAGAAACGATTCTACAACCACAACTTTTTGGAAACCGATTCATTATCGAATGGTTATGTCAGAGTAAAATGTTTTATTAGACACTTAATAAAGTTAGGTAGATACTAATTGCACTGACGAGATATTTTTTTACACCTAAAAAAAGACCTTACTCGAACGAGGTCGATAACACATGAAGTAATTTCGAACAGATGTTAGAACCCAAACGGATACGGGTGAACAAGGTCTGATAATGTGAATAAAATAAACTGCCATCTCTTCAACTCCTCCATAGGTAGTCAGCTATTATTACGGATTTTATCAGTTTGAGGGCGAGATATAGAGAGAGAGAAAAAAGCCAGATAAAGATTAAGTACGACGCACTATTCTCTCAAGTCTCATTACACGACTTGGTAAACTAAAGTAAATAAAATGATCTCTTCGTGTGCTACATGTTACGATAAATTTTCCAAAATAAGCAACACGTTTCTTAACATCTCGTTAAAACTTTTCAGTCAATGCATTTATCATCAGTCAGCAATCAAGCTGAGACATTCACCTGTTATAATAAACAAGACTACAAATAATACGCTCAGTTCGCATTTCGTGTCGTAAATGTAAACACAGGTAGTACCACACTCAGGTACACTTACATATTATACCGGTATCTCATCGATGAACAATCGAGGGCAGGGGCAGGGGGTTGGATATAAATACCCATATAAAGGAAACTGTAGCATACAGCGAATCTCCTCCCTTCGTCTCCCTCGTATCCGAATTCTCGCTTATTTACATTCACACTCATGTGTAATGGGTTTCCGTACATCCGCCATTGCATCGACAGACCGACAGTCACATGTTATCCACGTGCAGTGGTATTTTTGCGACATTCGCAAATTGACAATTTGCCAAAAAATTATACGACTCTAGGTTCATCCTCAGATGGCCAGACGAATATAATTCATTAAATTTCACGTCGTGTATCGGTCTCCATAATCAATGTACGTCACCTCCTCGCCTCAGGCAGATTAATTTATGCATAAAATCCATTATTACGTATAATATAATTTTGCTACAATTCTACCACAGTTGATATCATTCCACGAACGACCTTTCTTATCTTTATACCCACCAAATTCAAATAGAAAAATTAGCGTTTAGTGAAATTTTAGAATTTTTTTTATCAGCTATTGGCTCTATATGGTTACGTAACTTGCACTTATATCGCGAAAATGTACTTGAAAGTAATCAACAAAACGACCAAGAGAATTTCAATGTTTCAAAAAAATACGATAAACGTATATACGATTCCGAAAAATGCTATAAAACGATGAGTAAATTTTACTACGACGTTGATTTTGGCCTTTGATGCGTAGAATGATTTTACTTTTCGGGGGCAAAATTCCATTCGATTCGATTCGATTCTGATCAAATTATGGGTATAGAATGTTCAACGCATTGCTAATAACTAGTAAAATTACCTATTAAATATTCAAAATGAAATTAATTTTTAATCGCCGGCAACGAATGCCACATTGTGCACGATCGTTTGGTGAGGTCGAATAGTCACATACTCTGTAATATTGTGTCTACGAATACGAGTATTTATAAGGAAATGAAAATGAAATCATTTAATATTTATTCGGTCTTTTGTTCCACATTTTCGATTTGAAAAAGGAAATCAAGTATTTTGAGGTAATATCGTCGCGACACTTGAAAAGTTGAATATAATATTCCTTTTGAGCTCGGGTAGCTCGACCTCTTAGCGAAATGAAAACTTCTTTTTTTCAGACGAGAGTAAAAAAAATAATTTAAAAATGTTGAATTTGAAACACAACGAATAATACGCAGCTTTAGAGAAAATACTAAACGGTTTTTTTCGCCTTTGCCTATAGAATTTTGATAGTTTTTTTTTCTGTTGAATAAATTACACTTTTGAATTAGTGCCAGGGGAGGGGGAATATCTGACAAAAAAGCAGAAAGTATAGTTCGTAAAAAAAAATCGTAACTGCTCGGTTCGTATTTGTTTCAATTTAAGAAAATTTCAGGAAAAAATCTAACATGAGAAACTTTCAACAAAGTATTCATCACAAAATAAAATTTGTTCAAAAAGTTGAAAAAATTGCTATCTATCCAAAATTTAGAAAATTTGAATGTAAAATTTCAAAAAAAACTAATTTTCAAAATTCACAAAAATGCATATAAAATTGGCTTATATTTATACAAATCTTAAAAAATTACCTATTATTATTTTTTATCTAAATAAAACCATTTCACAAAATATGTACAAAAAAATTGTAAAATTAGAAGAAAAAAAATTAAAAGATTGACTTTAAAAAAATATTCAAAATTAAAAAAAAATCATCCACTGGAAATTTGAATAAAAATTTAGGCTTATAAAAAAATTATGTGAATTTTATTATTAATAAAATTTGAAAAATTGGGACTTTTTTGTCCAAATAAAATTATTTTACAAAAAGGTAAGAAAAATTGTAAGATTAGAAAATATAATTGTTCAAGTATGAAAAAGGAATTTGCAAGAGTTTGCTCATAAACAGGGTCAAAAAAAAAACTAATTTGAAAAAATGAAAAAAATTACTCATACCTATCAGCGTGTAAAAACTTGAGATTTTTTGTTCACTTATAAAAAATTGTTCAAGTAAGTATCTAGGTAGTAGGTACCATTATAGGTACATGAAAAATTAGTAAAAACCTGTTCATAAAATTTTTAGTCCATTTAAAAAAAAAAAATGCCAATAAAATGAAAAATTTAGAAATTTTGATTACAGAAAATTGAAAAGAATGGTTTATTTCAAAAAATAAAAAAAAAATTGTGCATTAAATAGGTAAAAAAAAAATCCATTTGAAAAAAAAATCGGTTCCAAAACATGCTGAATTAAAAAAAATTATTCAAGTTCTAAAAATTTTAATAAGTAAAAATTCAGGTTTATAAAAAATGGAAAATTGCTTATTTAAAAAATTGAAATTTCGAAAAATTATTCAATATAAGATTGTACAAAAAAATATTAGTTAAAAAAAATTGTAGTAATCAGAAAGAAAAACATTATTTTCTCAAGTAGATACCTACTTGTAAGAATTAAGAAGGTAAAAACTTGTTTAAAATTTTTTCGAAAGATTTGTTTAATTTTTTTATTTAAATTTATGAACAAGTTTTTACAAAAAGAAATCTGTAAAAACTGATACGTTGAGAAAAAATTGAAGAACACCTGAATGACGTTAATAAAAATTCAAAAACTTAACTATGACTCAAAAAATTGTCCGAGTACACAAAATTTGTGACAATTTGTTTATAAATATTTTTATACCTATTAGTTCGATTTTTTTTTCTACATTTAGGAAATTTAATAGAAATTTTTGGAAAAAAAAATCTCGAAGTTTTCAATTTTTTGGAGCACAAATTTATTTACAAGTTTTTTAGAGTAAAAACATAAGTAGGTACGTAGATTTTTATTATTTCAAAAACTGAAATGTCAGAAAGAAAGAAAAAAGATAAAAAAATCTCACTTTCATGCCTCAATGTCTTCAAAGAAAAAAGCGTGGTAAAAGCTGTATCAATTTTTTGAAAAAAAGTGTTCAGAAACCCATTGTTTTCAAATTATGTTAAAACTTTTTTTTTTATTTCGTGAAAATTTAAAAATCGTATTTTATCGTCGGGATTGAGAAATACTCATCTATAAAAAATTTGAAAAAAAATAAATTTCAATTTTGGAAATAATTATTCAACATTTATCCAAAAAATAATCGAAAAAGTACATGCAGGGATTTTCTTAATGTGTTCTTTAATTAAAATTCAAATTGGTAATTTTCCAAAGTGCCTTTACATCTCAATTTTTTTCAAAGAAAATTTCTAAAAAATTATGAACCAATTTAGAAAATATTAATTCTTCATTTTTCAATTTCATTTTCAAAAAAAAAAAAAAAAAGTAAGTCGACACCTCGAACGTAAAGAAAAACTAACAGATACGCGAAATCCGATCATAGCTATCATCGAGCCAACTCGACCCCACATCATGACCTAATAATTGAATTTGCAATAAAAATAATCATCCAAACATGATCGCATGCTGATTATAAGCATCACGTAGCCATACTATAAACAAAGCTGATAACAGCGAATTTTACCAAGTTCGTGACTTCTTCGGTCAATAAATTGCTACAACGGTGACAAGTTTAAAAAAAATTACTAACTACCGAGTCAGTCTAAAATGACGACTTCGGTCGCGTCCTAGGTATGTAATATAAGTGTGCGAAAAAGTCCTTCAAAATGAGTAATTGTAAGAAAGGTTTTTCGTATACCTAGGTGACTTCATACAGATAAAAACGAGTCTACGAGTATGTGATATTTGCGAGAGAGAGAGAGAGAGAGAGGTCGTATTGTACTACAAAGTTCTCGTCGAACTTGTAAGCGAGACAAGAACAAGGGTGTTTCAAACTCACCCCAAATGGTAGTGTTTTACTTGGAATTGTACAAACAATAGGAATGGAGTATCTTTCAAATGTCTTCATTCATTAAATAGGACTGCCAAGTGGCGACGGTTGACGTGCCTTTATAACCGTACAATGTAAAGTCTGCTGACAATATCGTCGTCCATGTTCAATTTTCATTTTCTCAGTATTTATTAATTATTTGTATGCGAATACGAAAATAAAAGTGTATACAGAAGCTCGGTACAAGACCACATAAAACTACCATTGACACAACCTCACTGGCACCTGTTCAAATGACATTCGTTTTCGAACAAAAACTAACCAGAAGACCATTCATATAATTATGTAGTATGGTCGCAAATGAAAGAACCATAATATGATGGAAACGTTAAAAGTAATTTTTATGATTGTTTCCCAATCTAAGATGTATTTTTTTAAAAATGAGCTGGAGTTACAAAAATTTTTCAATTTTCGAGGGTCCATCCATTTACAAAAATACCTCTATCACTGTACTTCAGGTCCCAATTGAAAAGTTTTTCAAATAAAAGTTCAAGATTGAGATCATTGGAATAATGTTGATTATTACAAAAATTTCGATTAAACCCTTCCTTCCCCTCCAATTTGGCATAATAAATATGAAAAGCATCGAATGAATTCACTTGCATCATGCAAAACTGAGGGGAAGGGGGTCCAATCAAAATTTTCTTTATGATCAAAATTATTTTAAGGATCTCAACCAACAACTTTTGTTCGAACATTTTTTCGATTGAAGCCTTAGAAACGGATACAAGGAGAGGGGGTGGGGCTTATGAGGAAAAGAGGTGGATTCTCGAGGAGGGTCTTGAAAAATGGCATGCTCACTCACAGTTTTGTTTTATCGAATTGCCAATTGTCATTACCTTATCAAATTACAATCGAATCGAATGCTTACAGAATCTATTTTCTCCTCTTTCGAGAGTTTACCCCCTCCTATAAATCATTACTCCATCACTGCACCTAAGGCCTCAATTGAAAAAATTTTCAAACAAAAGTTGTAGATTAAGACCCTTGAAATAATTTTGCTTCTTACAAAAATTTCGATTGGACCCCACCTTCCCCTCCAATTTGGCATAATAAGTATAATAATCATGATCTTTACCTGCATTATGCGAAATTGGAGAGGGAGGAGCGGTACAATCAAAATTTTCCCAATGACAAAAATTATTTCAAGGATCTCAACCTACAACTTTTGTTTGAAGATTTTTTCGATTGGAGCATCAGAAACGGATACAAGGGCCTTACAGAGAAAGGGAATGAATTCTCGAAGGGGGTCTCTAGAAAATGGCATGCCCATTCATAGTTTTATTTTATCGAATTGCCATTGCCTTATCAAATTACAATTGAATCGACTGTTTACAGAATCTATTTTCTCTTCTTTCGACAGTTTACTCCCTCCCATAAATTATTCTTCCATCACTGCACCATAGCCCAAATTGAAAAATTTTCAAACAAAAGTTGTAGATTAAGATCCTTGGGACAATTTTGGTTATTACAAAAATTTCGATTGGATCCCTCCTTCCCTCCAATTTGGGATGAAAACTAAGAATGAAAAGCAACGAATGAATTCAACTGTATTATGCAAAATTGAAGGGGAAGGAAGGGTGCAACTAAAATTTTCCTAATGACCAAAATTATTCCAAGGACCTCAATCTATAACTTTTGTTTGAAATTTTTTTCGATTAGACTTCTCTTTCCTCTCCAATTTTACAAAATGGGTACCTACGAAAATCACAGAATAATCTTCACTTTTATTATGCCAAATTGGAGGGGAAGGAGGGGTCCAATCGACATTTTTGTAATAACCAAAATTGTTCCAAGTATCTTAATTTACAACTTTTGTTTGAAAAGCTTTTCAATCAGGGTATTAGATACAAAGATATCGACATTTTCCCCATTTACGACCGTATTATCACCCCCCTTCATTGTTATAATAAATTAATAATTGCTCGTACCTCTTCCATCGACAGCCTTCCTGATAGGTATGATTTCAACAGCACCGACGGATTTGCTATCATCAGAGGAATCCCGTTGGCAGACGTTTTTCAACAGCGGATGATGCGGGAACGTTAATCGAGACGTTTTCTTCTTGGCCGGAGCCGCCGTCGCGTTGCTCTGGGTCGGAGTAGCCGTAGAGCGTTTCTTATTCGATGTTCTGATTGGAGATTTGTCGACGTTGTTTTTCGACGTCGTATTCGTATTCTTAACCTTGGCTATCGGTTTCACATTCGCAGGCGCAATTTCTGTAGAATGAAAATCACTCGTTAAGCTCTCGAACCATACATGGGGTGATAAAAAATTCCAAATATTATTACCGCGCGATAACACGAATAACGCGCGTGTTTACAATGAAAAATTCCAAATACTACGAAGAAAATGGAAATAAAAAAAACGTCGCGTTTTTTCAACGAATAATTACTTACAATGCACGAGGGATTTATAAGCGACGAGCATGGAATACATGTGCCATTTCACCATCGTCGATGTCACTGACACCCGAATTTTATTCATTTTTTTTTTGTTTTTTTTTTTTTGGTTAATTTCCGTTAATTAAACTACGTTTTAGTTGCCAAGATTTTATAATCATCGATCGTGTTTACGTTTTAATGGAAACCCAGTCGAGTTTTCCAAGCATACGAGTATTGGAGTATTAGAAATTAATTACAATATTTACCGTATTTTAACGCGAAAGCGAGAAAAAATTTTAAAACCCTATTAAACGAATCAGGTAAAGAGACTTGCTTTTGATAATGATCTCATTTTACTTTCCCATCTTAATCGTATCGTTTCTGATGTTCATTATCAATCGTTTTCCTTCCTCTTTCCTCATCCGATACATTTTTATAGGTGCAAATGACGGAATGAGATTGTCTATAGGTATATAGCATAAATATAAATAATTTCATCCGTCATTAACTTCCTTAATGGGCTTACGACGCGAATGAGAATTTTAATAGGTGTGTGCCATACGTATTATCTCTATCGAGATGAACTTGGGTGTCATTTGACCCCATATTCAATGAAGATTATCTATTGTAATTTTTATTTCGAGTTGAATGATCACAGAATGGGAATATGGATCAATGGTGTGGTAATAAAGATAACAAATTCTGGCGAAAATCAATCGAGAATGAAATCCTGCAAAAAAAAATTCGATTTATCGTAAATTTTCGTCATAAGCGAAGTTCTAAATTTTTAACATAGGGTTTATCACTAACCAAAAGCGAGCATGATCAAGTACAAATATCTTCCTACATGTTTGAAAATTTTCAACATTTAAAACGTCAATTTTGACGTCAAAAGAGCTCGAATTTTTATAGGATTAAATCAAATTCTAAAAAAAGCTTAAAAATGAACAAGTTCTTCGATAAGATAAAAAAAGAATAAAATTAATTCTTTCGTCGCAATATAACTAGTTGATTCGTGATTTCGAAATCGGCCTCCCCAAATTCTAAAATTAAATCCACGGAAGAATTTACTCAAAAATTGTCATCGTGAAAATCGATTCCTCCACAAAATTCGAATCAAAATATCCATCGATTTTTACACGACCTTACGTCGTTAATGACTTTTTGACTCAAATCAAATTATTAGTCACCTATTCAAGTATTCATGCCTTCTAAACAGCCTACTCTCGTATTAACAAAGGGTAAAAATTCAATAATGCGTGTACGAATGAATACAGGTAGGTATAGGGAGAAAATTCTATTACAATTTACACTTGATCGACGAATCAAACGTGCCTCGTGTTTAATGGATTTCTTATTGTATAAGCAATTTTTACGACGGTAAATTTTTTGAAAACACTCCCTACACTTACAGTGTGCGACTTGAACTTGAATAAATATTGGTTTTAGATTAATCGTGTATTTTCGTCTACGTTTCTTACGTAGGTTAGCGATTGTTCATCCCACTGAAGGATTTTCAATTAAAACGTATGGCAGAGTTTTTTTAAAGTGCAGTTTGTCAAAATGAAACCCAAACCCTTCGCAGAACATGTTGAAAAACATGTGCAAATAAAAAAATATATACGTTAACTGTACAGGTAAATCACTTGTTCATAAATCTTGACACTGATACCAACCTTGACAATAAATTCTGAAATATTTCTTTTTCGGATTTTCCACGATTTTTATTGAATTTTAGAACCTTATTCAATTGTCTCAGAAAACATTTTTTTAAAATCAAGCCAGAATTGTTTTTTTTTTTTTTGAATGAGTCAGAATTTTTTATTGTACAAGTTGTATATTTTCTTTAGTTGTAAACATTTTCTTAAAATTTATTTGACATTCGTGAAGCTTCCTTTTTGTTTAATTTTCCGAAGTTCTGTAAAGCACTTTATCAATAAATTCTGAAATTTTGAGGAAAATTCTCAAAAAATTGATGATTATTTTGCAAAAATTTAAATGTGAAAAATTTTTATGCTACATCGAAAAAAATCACATTTTTATTCATTTTAATTTTTTAAAGTTTGGTAAAAAATCCTTTGATAGATTTTGAACAAAATTTTCTGAAAATTGATAACATCTTGTGATGAATTTCACTATGATTTAGTGAAAAACTGTAAGAAATTTTGAAATCTGGCGAGAATTTGCAAAGATTTAGTATAATTTTTTGAAGTTCAATAAGAAACTGTCTGAAAATGTCTTGGAAGATTTTCTGAAATTTTATTTAGAATGTCTGAAAAAATCTCATTAAAATTTTCTTGAAAAAATGCGAGATGTGACAATTTTTCTAAAATTTTGTAGGTGCATTGCATTAATTGTTTCAAGTTTCGTGAAAAATTTTCTGAAAATATTTTGCAGTAATTTTTTTTACAATTTTGAGAAAATTCTTCGAAATTTTGAGAAAAATTCATTTTAATTTTTATGATCAGCTGACATTTTGTGCTGAATTTTTCTAAATTTTGAGGAAAATTCTAAAAACATTAGGAAATTTTTAAGATTTAAAAAGAAAAATTCTCTGATGCCCTGTGAAAATTTTTACCCAAAATTTTGTGGCTTTCCTAAAGCTTTTGGACAATTTAAAGAAATTGTTTATTTTTTTTAAATTTCATGATATTCTTACAAAATTTTCAACATCTTTATAGAATTTTCAACAAAATTATAAAAAACATTTTTGAACAACTTTTTCCGAAGTTATATAAAAAATTCTGAATTTTTTCGAAAAATTTCCTCAAACCATGTAAATTTTTTTCGAATGTTTCAGAAAAATTAATTGATGATTTTATGATATGAATTTTCTGATGGCTTTGTGAGAATTTTTTGTGTAATTTTGTTACTTTCATGAATATTTGGAGCGATTATCTGAAATTTTTTCAACATTTTTCCCAAATTACAAAAATAAATTCTGAAAATTTGGTAAAAAATTTTCCCTTTTATTAATGATCTGATAAAAGCTCTACAAAAATTTCTGCAAAGATTTTATAAAAAAATTAATTTTTTTAATTTTTTAAGGATTTGTTAGGTATGTTGAAAATTTAATGACAATCGCTTACAAAATTTCAGAAATTTTTTCAATTTTTTTTGAAATTTTGTCAGAATTTTCTACAATTTTGCAAGAAAATTTGACATTTTGTAAAAATAATAAAGTACCTACCTACATATAAATTTTTTTAAATTCTTTACCTCCATTAAAACTTTTCTGAAGATTTTTTGAAAGATAATTTCTGCTATTTGGAGAAAGTTTCCGAAATTCGAAAAAATTCTTTGATATTTTCTAAAAATTTATCTGAAATTTTCTTTTTTTAATGTTTCAATGTTTCATAAATTTTTTCTCTTTTAATTATTAATTTTTTGAACGATTTTGATTCGAAAAACATTTTTTTATAGGATTACAATATGCGTCAACTCAACGTACCAAAAATGGCAAAATGATTCTCATTTTTGCCTGCATCCCCTCCGACCCTGCCTTCACTTTATAATCCGATTCATAACAGAATATCGCAAATACTGGTATAGATACTTTTTTCCACAGCAGTAAATTCCCAAAATTCAAATCTAAAAAAATCCAAACCTCGATAGTAATTTTCCAAACATGGCTGAAACACGCAGTTTCAACATTTCAACACGCTCCCAAAGTACCCAAACAATTGTAAAGCAATTTCGTATCTGGAATAGATTTAAAGATTGGAAAAAAAACACAGCATAATTGGCCATATTGGTAACACGATTAAATTCCCAGTACCATAAAAAGGACGCTGGTGCAGTGAGACCTTATAGCATTAGCAGCATCGCAAAAAACAACTACGATTTAATACTCGTTACAAAATACGCGTATGTATTTGATTTTCCTGGCACAGTGTGCCAAGTACATAGGTAAATTTAAAACACTATTGTATAACGCTTTGGCGACTGGGAATAGAATACTTATAATATGATCGTAAATTAATGTGCTAATAGGTCGACTAAAGTTATCCAAAAATATAATCGATTTCAACGTACGAGGTACATACTTTACATGCGTAAATAATTACAGCTTATTGGTGTATTTAATTTCAACACTCGGTGGCAATTTCGAATTAGCAATTATGTTTTTGAAAAATTCCACGTAGGAAGCATAGATAGGTGCAATTTTCAGCTCGAGAGACGTATTGTACCGTTTGCATTTGCCGCATTGTAAATTATTATCAAACGGAGAATAATTCTTTTGTTTGAATTTGAATAAGATCCATATGGTTGTAAATACCCAGAGTACAATCAACTTGCGTACATTTCCGTTGCATTTTTTCTTATTTTTTACAATTATACGTAGGTACTGTAGGTTGGATTGCAGATACCTATGGTTAAATGGCACACGATTTCACCTTTTCAGCAACGTAGACTCTTATTCGGCCTCTATTGAATAAAATGTGGGTGACAAGGATCATTTTTTTTTCAGTCTAATTCTGTCACGTTGTGAAAGTACTGGTTCACGAAACCCTATAATGGGTTGGAATTGTACAAAGCTTTTGTTTGAAATATGGGTTCTCTTCACAATACTCCATTTTGACGCGTCTGCGTCTCGGATCTTGCCACACGAGGCGAGTGCTTAGCGCCACGTCTGGAGACGTTTTTTATTTCGCAGACTCAAATGCCATATACAGTAAACGCCTACCTAGATTTTACTCGCCGCTGTAACACACTGACCAGTGACCAGTAAATTCGTTCGAGAATTGTACATAGAAGATGCCTAAATCGGCTCGATGTTTGAAGAAGAAAAAAGACCTTAACGGCAGGGTTCAACTTACTAACTCGTGTCTTATAAGTATCTACCAGACACGAACAAACCTGTTATTTTGATGTTCGGACAACCTTGAAAATTATGCATATTGTACGCCTCTCGTGCGCCTATCATAATTCACAACCAGATGAATTTATAATTCTATCAATTGCACCGCATTCTTTGAACTTTGATACGTAAAAAGTACACGGCGGTCGTCGCCTGCGCCTGGCGCTGATAAACACCAATCAAACGAGTAGGTGGAAGTTGGTGACAAAGAAAATTGGCTCTTGGTATAAAGACGTGGATGTAGTTTTATTTGAATGTGTTTTGATATTTTTTTTGTTCGAGTTGCTGAAGTTGAGGTGGTCAGATTTGTAGGAGGCTTATAGGTGAAATAGAAACGAGAATAATTGAAAAGCTAATAAATTTATAAAATTAAAGGAATAAAAAAGTAATTGAAAAATTACAACAAAAAAAGGATAAAAATACGAAAAAAATAATTTAAAACCATCAAAAATATGGATCAGTTTAAAATTCTAAAATCCTAGTAAGTAAATTCCAATTTTAAAAAATTGAAAAATTAAAAGAAATACAAATCAGGTTTGAATCCGAAAAAAATATAAAAATCAAAGAATTAATGAAGCTACAAAAATGAAGAAAGTTGTCAAAATCAAAAAATTACAAAAAAATTAAAGTCATACAAAAGTTTGGAAAATTTTAAAAATCATCAAAAATATGAGTCCGTTTAAAAAATTATTTTTAAAATTAACCAAACAAAAATCAAAAAAGAATCACAAACATTCAAAATGAAAGAATTGATAAATCATTAAAAATATTAATATTTTTAAATTTTGAAAAAAAATTCAAATAGGAAAATCACAAAAAATATACATCAGAAAAAGACAAAAAAAATCATAAAAAATACATTTCAGTTGAAAATCTCAGAAATTTTCCATTTCAAGAAATGTAAAAATTTTAAATACCTACCTGTAAAAAAATTACCCATAGGTACATAAAAAAAAAAAAAAAAAAAAAAAATCAATGAATTAATTGAAGTACTTAAGTACAACAAAATTGTGAAATTGAAAGATTATTTTTTTAAAATTGGACTTGAATGAAAAGAGTACTAAATAAAATTGAGATAATGATAAAAATGAAAAAAAAAAATCATCAAAAATATGAATATTTATGAAAAAAAAATGAAACCAATTTTGAGATTAAAAAACATGTTTCAGTTTAAAATTTTGAAAAAGTTACTTTCCAAAATAGCCAGACAAAAATCAGGAAAAAATTATAAATATCAATGAATTAGAAAAAGTACCCCCCCCCCCCCCACAACAAATGAAAAATCATAAAAAACACGAATCAGTTTGAATTTTAAAAAGATTTAAAATAAAAGAATTAAGGAAACTGAAACAGCTTAAAATCCTCCAATTGAAAAAATAAAATAAAAATTAATAAACTTAAAAAAATAAAAATAAATTTTGAAATTGAAATTTTTCTTTAAAAAACAATCAAACTTGAATGAATTATAAAAATTGATAAATTTTGTTGAATTTTAAAATGAAAAAATCACTAAAATACAAACCAGAAAAAAAAATTAAGAATAAAATTATCTAAAATAAGTGTCAGTTTAAAACCTCAGATTCTTAAAAAATCGGAAATTTTCTAAAAATTAAACAAACAAAATAAGAAATCATAAAAATTGATGAACTTGAAAAATTAAAAAAGGATTTTCAAAAAAATGAAATACGTAGAAAGCTCAAAAAAAAATACAAAGGCTTGATTCCAAAAAATAATTAAAATGGTAAAAATTGAAGAAATCATCGAAAATTTGAATCAGCCTAAAATCCTTCAATCAAAAAATAAATAATTAGCTATAGGTACCTAAATAAATTTTTTGAAATTGAAAAATTACAAAAAAAGAAAAAAAGGCGTCAAATAAAAAAAGTAACTATCTACAAAAAAATCCTAGAAGTTCTTAAATTTACAAATTGAAGGAATTCTTCTTTAATAATTAACCAGACAAGAAGTACCAAAAAAAAAAAGGTAAGTATAAAGAATTCTAAGAAATCAAAGAAATACCGAAAATTTTTGAAAATTATAATACGTAAAGAATATGAACAATATGATTAGAAAAAAAATTAAAAATCTAAAGATAATGTTCAGTTTAAAATCTCAAAAAATTTTCATTTTATGGATTTAAGAAAATTTTGTAATAAGATACCTAACTCAATTGAGAAATTGATCTGGCAAAAATCAGAAAAAAACAAAAATAAAAATAAAATAAAAAATAGCTGACTTTTCTCTTTAGAGAAAATCAGCTAAAATTGAAAGATCGTTAAAAATGCGAATTTGATTTGAATTTGTAAAATTATAATTTTCAAAATCGAAAAATAAATAAAAAATAATTATGAACTAGAAAAAAATATAAGAATTCACGATTTTATTAAAGTTGAAAAGCTACAAAAATATAAATAAATTAGACAATGATAAAAATGAAAAAGATACAAGAATATAAAAAAAAAATTGTGAATCAATCTAAAATCTTGATAATGTTTTTAAATTATATACATAAATTTTTTATTAGGTATCAAAAACACAAACCAGACTCAATTAAGTCAAAAAAAAAAAAAAAAAAAGAAAATAATTTTAAAGAATTTTGATGGAATGGTTCTGGAAAATATACCTAATAAACCATCAATTTTTAAAAAAATTTTCTTGGAAAACTGATAAAAGAAACTGAAACTTCAAAATTGCTAGCTCAATAAAAAAATCCGAAAACAAGGCTACCTACACAAAAGCCACAAAATACTTCAAAGTTAGCACATATACAAGTACGTAGGTATTGTAGGTACTTAGGTAGTCAGAAAGTTATTTAGAACACTCCCGACATCAACAAACACTTCCTTCCACCCATCTCCCTACCTCAATAGCCTTACCGATTCCTGGTTTATACATATATTGCCAATTTTCCATCCCCCAAAAACCTGTATCCTTGATGGCAAACCACGTAACGTAAATTACCAACCGACGCAGCGTACTTAACAAATCTCCTAACGAAAAAATCTCTTCTCGCGAAAATCCCCTCAACCCCCCTTCCTCGTTGTAATACGTTCATATTCGCCTTCATCGTGGAAACCACACGCTGCCGCAACCTGCAAGTACATTATATTTAGGGAAATCTTGGCTTCTTGGCAGTAGTAATTTTCCAAACACGGGTATTAGCATCGGATTAAAATTGATTAGAGAAAAAAATTAATGGAGGCTTTGACCTTGTCCCTGCACTATGACTAAAATGCTCGGTAATATACGTTCGATAGCTTTCCGTCGAATGTCATTCATCATTTAATACGCCAATCGTTCACGGTACAGGCTTACATGCTCTTCCTTTGACCAAGTACCGTTTACTTTTTTATTCCCCCTCCCCCCCCGGGCGAGCTTAACCAGCTGACTCTGGTGCTGCCACCAGGCCACCGCTATGCCGTCGAAGTCAGTTTGGCTTAAATTTACATGCTTGCTATGTTTTCATTTATGTAGCGTAGCCTTAGCTTAGCACCTATGACGCGGTCGTTTCGCTTAAACAATTCGCGATAAGTTACAAACATGAAAATATTTATATTTTCGAATTCATTAGCTTCGTATGGACGTACGCGTGATGCTGATTAGCGAAGAGGAAAAAAATTATTACGCATTTTGATAAGATTCTCATTATACAGCCAACAACCGCGACGTAGTATTTGCTCGGCGTAGGGGCTATTTACAGCTTGCATGCGTCTGAAGAAGCCATCGAAAAATACAAGTACTTAGCAAGTTTACGAGAGAGTTGACACAGTGACATGTGCACGAGAACTGTTTTATCACCGTCGAAGGTTTTTACTCTCGAATGTGCGAATTTTGTACCATTATAAAATATACTCTCGTATACGTATGTTCTGTTAACACCACCATGTCGGTATTCACTTGAAGAAGTGTTTTAATCTTACGTAAATAAGTAATAACCGAGCAGTCTGCGAATAGTGCCCATATAGGTAATAGCAATAATACATTAAAAACGAATTTCTATTTATTTTCTCACTTTCATCCCTTTGAAGTTTCTAAAAAAAAAAGAATTAAAGAAGGTAATAAAAAAATTGAAAAAAATGCTACAGTTATTTACTACGTGGACCCAAATTTTGGTATGGAGGAGACCTTTTCCCCTAGGGTATAGCTGGATTTTTTCGAAGGGACGACCATAAAAAATTCGGTACCTTTATTTTTTATTACAAAAAACTGAGTATATTTTTTTGCTCTGAAAAATGGATGTTTTTACTTCAAAAAAAATTAGGTAAAAAATTACCTATTAAATTTTTTATTCCAAAAGAAATGAGAAAATTTTTTTCATTTTAAAATAGGTACTTGCTCAATGAAAAAAAATCATATAAAAATAATTGATGTTTTTATTCGTATTACAGAAAACATTGTAAAATTTTTTGTTTCCTAAAAAAATTGAAAAATTTGAAAGATATTTTTTTCCAAAAAAAAATTACATAATTCATACTCCATGTCCAAAAGGCTATCTTCCTAAAAATATAAAGATTTTTTTACAAAAAAAAAAAAAAAAAAAAAAAAAAAAAAAAGACAATTTTTCTCCTAGAAATTTCTTTTAAAATTTTGCCAAATAAAAAATTATTTTTAAAAAAATCCTAAAAAATTACTTTCTCATTAAAAATTCCCCTGAAAAATTTTTCTCACAGAATACGTAGGTACCATTATTTTTAAGTAAAAATGGGCTGAATTTTTTTTTGCATAAGTAAAATTATTTTTAAAATCCCCCAAAAAACACTTGTATTTTTCGAAATTCTCTTTTTAATTGAAAGATTTTTTTATCAGTGATATTTTTATAAAAAATATCATCACACTCGAAAAATTAAAAAAAAAAAAATCCAAAAAAAAACTCGCAAAATTTTTAAAAAATAAAAAATTTCATTCTGCAAAAAATTGAAAAAATCCAAAAAATTATAGAAGTGTTTTACCCCCCCCCCCCAAAAAAAAATTCAATTACAAGTGATCCAAAAAATTTTGTAGTTATGTTTTTTTAACGCGGATATTATACAGAATCTGGATTATGGATTATAAAAATCTACTTCTTAAAAAAAGGTTTAGAAATGTTCTGATCAATTATTCAGAAAATTTTATCAAAAACAAAACAAAAGAACGCAGTAAAATCCATAATCCACTTTCATAATCTACTCATCGAGCAGATTATTAGCTTTGTTTTTTTATCGCGGATTCTGCACAATCTGGATTATGGATTCTAACATTTACTTCTTAAAAAAAGGTTTAGAAATGTTCTGATCAATTATTCTGAAAAGTTTATCAAAAACAAAACAAAAGAACACAGTAAAATCCATAATCCACTTTCATAATCTACTCATCGAGCAGATTATTAGTTTTGTTTTTTTATCGCGGATTCTGCACAATCTGGATTATGGATTCTAACATTTACTTCTTAAAAAAATGTTTAAAAACAAAACAAAAGAACACAGTAAAATCCATAATCTACTCATCGAGCAGATTATTAGTTTTGTTTTTTTATCGCGGATTCTGCACAATCTGGATTATGGATTCTAACATTTACTTCTTAAAAAAATGTTTAAAAACAAAACAAAAGAACACAGTAAAATCCATAATCCACTTTCATAATCTACTCATCGAGCAGATTATTAAATGGATTCGCACAAACCATCACAATCCAAAATCCAGATTCTGCATAATCCGCGTTAAAAAAGCATAGCCTATGACATTGCTTACTAAAAAAAAAAAAAAAAAAACATTCTTCAATCCAAAATTTTTTCACTAAAAAAAATTATGCAAAAAAATGAGAAAATTATGTTTGCAATAAGATTGATGAGAAATAATTTTTCTTTCCAATAAAATTGAAAGACTTTTAATTTAAAAATAAATTAATAAATAAGAAAAATACAAATAAAAATAAAAAAAGGAAATTGCTCTACCTCCATGGGTGTTCCAAAAAACGAGGATTTTTTGTTTCAAAAAATTGAATGATTTCTCATTCCTAAAAAAAATCATTTTTTTCCTCGAAAAAGTGAGGAATACTCTAGAAAAACCGAGAAACCCCCCGGGACGCTAAAACCAAATTAAAAAAAAAATTTAAAAATGGGGGAATTTTTCAAAATGCAAAATATTTTTACACACTAGGTACCCCCAAAAAGTAAAATATTTTATTCTGCAAAAAAGTAGAAAATTTTTTTGTTCAAAAAATTGCTTATTTGAATGGATTTTTATTTTTGTCTATTAATATTCATTTTGACATAATTGAAATGATAAATTTTGGGGCCTCAACTTGGAGTTTGGGCGTCGATATATATTAAAAGACTCCCCTATTGCGACTGCAATACGGCAACATGTCTCTGGGCACCTCTGATTCTGATTGAAATTTTTCTCTTCAACGAAGGAAAAATTTTTATTCCTAGAAAATTCAAGATTTTCTAACGAGGGTCTACTTCCTTCACAAAAAAATCCCTATCTCTGTACCTAAAGTCCCAATAGATAATTTTTTCAAACAAAATAAGTTGTAGATTGAGATCTTTGGAATAATTTTTTTAAACTCTAAAAATGTCCACTAAACCACTCTCTACTCCCCAATTTTACACAATATGTATGAAAACCATCGGATGATTTACATACGTATTTTGTAAAACTGAAGGAGAAGGAGGGGTCCGATCGAAATTTTTTAGTATCTATCTAAAATTATTATTCCATGGATCTCAATCTACAACTTGTTTGCAAAATTTTCCAATCGAGGTTTTAGGTACAAAGGTAGCACGATTTATAAAAAAGGCTGGACCCTCGTTGAAGGAAAACTTTTGAAAAAAGAAATCCCAGTTAGTTTTTTTCAAAAATGCGCCAAAAATTACAATTAATTTTTTCTTCAAAAAATTTAAAAAAATGATTTTTAAGTTTTTTTTTTTTAAATTTCAAAAAACGTTTCAGACTAATTAAAAACTGATAACTTCCAAAAATATTGAGATATTTAATTTTTAAAAATTGAAAAAATATTTGTATCCCAAAACACTATTATTTCAGAGTTCAAAAAACAAACTTTAAAAAATTTTCAGCTCAACCAAACACATGATGATAAGAGGAAAAACGATGGTAGATCAGCTGCAAAATATTCGCACACATAGAACCGTCCATTAATTACGTCCTATTTACATATTGACTTATGGCCACATGTTGGAAAGCTCAACATCACCTTGTCTTTCGCGTTCGCCATCAAAAACCATTACAAATGTCACAAAAAAATTTACAACTCGGTACATGCGGTGTTGGTGGTACATCGTAGTAGTACGATTATGTATGCATATGTGTTATGTTCAAACATACGTACCAATACCAACTACCACTAACGATAAGTAATGCAAATACAATTGTTTCACACTGTACGTAGTTTTTTCCGCGTTTCGTTGCAAAGAAATTACTTCTAGGCTGAAACGTGTAAAAAATTCGTTGTCTGGTTCGACGCATTCGACGCATATGGTGGCGAAATCGAGACAATTTACACACACACACAACTCATCGAAGAACAAAAACCCATATGATGATTTTTACCGCCAAAATAATGACGTAAATGCGCTTTCGCATTCGTCAGTGTAAAAGACTGACACTATGTAAATACATAATCGGGTATCTTCACATCATATGAATATGACCAATTGGTCTGCTGGGAATAATTCTCGGAAAACGATGACCACGCGACCGCAAAGATAAGTGATCGAAGACCGAAAGTGTCTCGTCTGATTCATAGTTCATACCAGATACCAACCAATGACCAGTTGAAAGAGAAAATACCTCCAAGATATACCATATCAACGCCACCACCACCTCACCACCTCCAGCTCGGTCGATTTATTCCTATAAAATCATCTGACATCCGATACATAATCACCCACTTATATAGAGTGACGCACCTTGCTCGTAAATTGCCAGTGTGACCTTTTGCAAACCTTGCTTCGTTCGAGGAACCTTTTTTGGGCAATTTTTCGTCATTATCGTAGGTCCAGGTTTTCGGAAGCGAATTTCGAGGTTCCATGGTTGGTTAGGTACTCTTCGAGTGTTAAGGAAGTTGAAAATTTGATCATAAAAAATTAATCGAAATCCAACGTCGCATTTGCAATTTTTTTTTCAAATTGATTTTTTTTTAAATTGTAAAAAATCGATTGAGATATTTTGAAAATTTTGATCAAACGCTCATTTTTATAATTTTTGTTGGAAACGATTTTTTTTTCATTTTTTCATCCAAATAATTTTTTTTAATCTGTAAATTTTCAAAAAAAATTTTCGAATACATTTTTTGCAAATTTTACATACTCATTTGAAAATAATTTTTCACATTTTCCCCTATAATTCAATTTTTCCAAATATTGCTCAAATAAGAGTACATTCTTTAAATGTTTTGTTGGAATAGAATTTTTACAGGTTCTCCCAAACTTAATTTTACAAATTCTCAGCAAACGAAATTTTTTAGAAAATTTTTCCAAATTCTGTCTGAATAAATTTTTAAAATTTTGTCGGAAACAATTTTTACAAAACTTCGTTCAAAAATAATTTTTTGTAAATTTTTTTAATACACAAATTTTCTTAATAAACAATTTTCTTTCATTTCAAGGAAAATGTTTACATTTTTGATAAATTTCAACCAAATCATTTTGTTATTTTTTTTCTCATTTCAATTTTGTAGAAAACGATTTTTTCAATTTTTTCCACCAGCAAAAATTTTCAAATTTTTAATAAACGTCAATTTCGCCAAATTTTGTTCAAATGCAACTTTCAAAAATTATATTGACATAGAATTTTTTATTCTGAGTACTGAGTAGGTGACATTTTTCAATTTTTGTTCAAAATAATTTCTGGTAGGTAAATTTCTCAGTAAGTAGGTAAATTCTCCAAATCTTCAAATATACATACCTACAATTTTTTTTTCAAGTTTTGTAGGAAAATTATTTTTTCAATTAGGTATTTCTACATTAAAATCAAATACCAACATAAATTTCTCTAAATTTTTGTTGGAAAAACTCAAATTGTTCAAGTTTTATCAAAAACTAATTTTTAATATTAGTTTTTTTTTTAGAAATAAATTACCTTATTTAATATTTTTTAAATTTTATTGGTAAAGAATTTATTCAATTTTTTTTCAAAATTTCCCCCCAATTTTGTTTACTTTCAAACCAAAATTTTTCACAATTTTTCAATTTTGTTGCACTCGATTTCCTACAGTTCTTTTCATTTGAAGTAAAATATTTCATATTTCTATTCAATTTTTTTTTAAATTTTTTTTTAAATTTTGTGGATTCGCAAATTTTCCAAATTTTGTTCAAATTTCATGATTTTCTCTTACATTTTGTTGAGAAAAATTTTAGTTTCAACTTGAACTCTTGTTGAAATAATATTATTTATTTTTCATTATTATTTTTACAATTTAATTGTTTTTTTTTTTTTTTTTTTTTTTTTTTGGGCGCTTTTAATTGCCAGGATTATCGCGCCCCTACAATGAGGTTTAAATTAAATTGTAAAGATGGGTTTTCTTTAAGAAGGTTATTAGTTGATCTATTTTTTCCAGATTGTCAGATGATAATATTTGGGGGTTTATATCATATTGTAAACGTTGATTTGAAAAAGAGGGACAAGAAAATAGTAGGTGGTTGATAGTTAGGGTATTTGAAGAGCAATAATGACAGGTGGGTGTTTGTTGGATTCCTTGATATAAATGATTATGGGAGATTCTTGTATGACCAATACGGATTCGCGTTATGATAACTTCAACTCAATTTTTTTCCCATTTTTTTTTCAATTTTGTTCGAAAAAATAAAACACATTTTTTACATTACAGACAATCATGCAGTTTGGCCATTTTTATGCAAGTCAATTTTCTGAATTTGTTCATTTTTTTTTTTTTTAAATTTCAATCAACGGATGTTTCAAAATGTTCAAATACAATTTTTTGTCTATTTTCGTGTCATCAGGAAAGAATTTTTTCAATTTTTTCCTCAAACCATTCCCCCTCCAACTTTTTAAAATTTTCATCAAATGACAAATTATTTAAATCCTGTTCGAATACCTATATAATATTACTCCAAAATATGAAATTCAACACGTAATACTCGAATTTTTAAAATTCAAAAACTTTTTATACATTTCCACTGGAAATAATCTGAACGACCTTTACATAAACTTATACCTAGATTTGCTTATCTTCAGGCATGACCAAAAGGTCAAAAAGTATATTAAAAATATTTGACTTTGAATTTTAAAAGTCTTATCAGACAATATACCAGTACTTTCAAATTCATTGTGATAAAAAGATGCGAAGGAGTATGGAAATATTACACAACTATAGACTTGATTATAAGGCAATGCTCGACTAGAAATTTTTTTACGATATTTATTTCGAGTGTTCATTGTTGAGCCATTTTACAATCAATTTTTTACAACGAATTACATTCAGTTCGAGAAATTCGTCAAAATTGCGACGAAAACAAATCCGCAACACCCCCTTCCACTATCTGACGACGAAAGGAAAATGAACCACACAAGCCACAAATACGGAAAACAAGATGGTATGTATTACAAAAGTACCTAAGTAAATTTATAGCGACTTTCGCAAATTTTACGACTTTTGATTACACACGTAAATTGTTTACGAGCAAGAGCTAAATCGTCGTTGAATTTTCGTAATTGTGTAAGCTTCTTCTATACCACGTAAATATTTCTGAAGTGCGTGATTCTTTTTAAAATGGCTTCGCCGATACCGCCACAAAGAGGAAGAAAAGCAACAGGTACAAATAATACGAACATAAATGACTCTATCGTGCAACTTTCGATTTCCTTGAAAGTAAACAACAAATGTGAAATTTCACCGGAGCATAGTACATACACGCTGGAAGTTCACCGATTGATTTCGACATTTTGAATCTTACCTACCTATATGTGTCGTAAAATAGGTGGTATCGATCTTTTCAAAGTGGGAAAAATTGAATCTTTTCATTTGATCGCGCGGACAGTGAAACAATTCGGATCAATTGATCACAGCGTATTGAACATAATGATGATATTCAATCGTCACATGACACAGTTCCTCTCTATTGTCCTTTTCGTGGTCATTATAATTAAGTTTTTACATGTGGTTGGTAATTTTCCGTGGCCTCGGCCTCTCACTAGAGTACAGAGGCGCGCTTTGCTTTGGTTTATTAATTCATGGTGACCGAAAGAAAATCCTCGTGTACCTGGATTACAATTATGAAATCTCTTCACTTTTTATAGCCTCTTAAATAGTTCATATCTATCTAACGTTCTCTCTTGCTGATTGTGAGGATTTTATTTGAGCTGTTGTCGAAGATTTTGTTGCGGTAGGTCTATTTTTCTTTCATGGAGGAAGATTTTTGTACTTTGGCATGTATTCAACACAAGTGCATTTTAGCCATATTTTCGGTAGGTACCTATCTTTATTTTTTTTTAAAAGATTTTACCAATTTCTGTGGATGATTCTATTTTCCAATTTTTGGTAAAATAACTTAATTCATAAAATCAAACAATACAAATTCTGCCAATTTTTTTAAAATCAAAATTTTTGTGAAATTATTAATGATATCACAGCATTTTTTGTGAAACTACCAATTTTAAAATTCTATTAAATACCAGTAAAATCAATTTTTCTACAACTACAATATTGTAAAATTACCAAAATCTGTTACATAATTTTATCCATTTTTAAAAAATGATCAACTTTTTCAAAATTAGCAAAATTATTTTGTTAACTATCATTTTACTGATTTATGAAAAAAAATATCAATAATGAAATAAGAAACAATCAGTAGGTATTTTTGAATTTATTCAAGTAAAATTTCTTATTTTTTGTGAAACCACAAAATTTTATCAATTTTTTGAAACAATCAATTTTCAATTTTGTAAAATTATCAAAATCTATCAATTTCTTCACTTTCTTATAAAAATTATTCATCGTATGAATTTTTCTAAAATATGACAAATTATTTTGTAAAAAATTTACTAAACTTTTTCATCAATAAAATAGTTTTTTTTTTTTTTTTTTTTTTTTTTTTGGCAAAATATCCAATTTTATGAAATTATTAAAATTGATAAATTTCGTGATTTTAAAAAATCACAATTTTTTGAAATTATCAATTTTATCAATCTTTATAAAATTATCAATTATATCGTCAAATTTTGTAAAATAACCCAAACTATCAATTTTAGTGAAACAACAAATTCCATCAATTTTTTATCAAATACCAGTAAACGTAAATTTTTTTAAATAATTAATTTTGTAAAATTATCAAAATCTATCAATTTCTCCATTTTTGTAAAAATTATTAATCGTATCAATTTTTCAAAAATATGAGCAATATTATTTTGTACCTATGGATTCAATTTTATTGATTTTTGTCAATAAATTAAGAATTTCTTTCAAATTAAGTAGCCAATTTTATGAAATTATCAAAACCGACCAATTTCTCCATTTTCGTAAAAATTATTAATAGTACCTATCAATTTTTCTAAAATGAGCATGTAATTACTTATTTTGTAAAAGATTCAATTTTACTGATTTTTAAAATAAAATATTTTTTTTCAAATTAAACAATTTTATAAAATTATTAAAATCGATCAATTTCTCCAATTGAGTGGCTTATGAAAAAAAGGGCCTTAGTCCAAATCGAAAAATATTTTTTAGCAGAGAAAAGGATAGTTCACTAGCGCATCCTATCGGATTAAATGAAAAAAAAATTATTCCCAAAGTCGCTAAAGACATTGGCTACAAAAAAAAATTTAAAAAAAATTATTTGACCCAATATGATGCGCTAGGGAATTTTTTTTCTCTCTGCTAAAAAATATTTTTCAATTTGGACTAAGGCCCTTTTTCCCATAAGCCACTCAATTATTATTGGTATCATTTTTTTAATGGGCAAAATTATTTTGTAAAATATTTAATTTTATTGATTTTTGAAATAAATTATCACTAAAATGTTTTTTTTTTCAAATTAGCCAATTTTATGAAATTATTAAAAATCGCAATTATAGTGAAATTATGAATTTTGTCATTTTTTTTTTCAAATGAGCAAAATTATGTCAATTTTTGTAAAACTACAAAATTAATATTATCAATTTTTCATAAAATTTTCAAAAATTATCAATCTCTTCAGTTTTTTGAAAAATGATAATATTTTTATCAATAAATAAAATATCGTCTGAGTAAATTTTCTCAAAATGACAATTTTTTGAAATTTTCGTCAATTATTTTTTTTTTCAAATCACAGTTTTTGGGAAATAGATAATCGTCAAATTCAATTTTTAAAATCATCAGTATTGTCAATTTTGTAAAATGAGCAACGTACGAATCAAAATCAGACCAATTTTGCTTACATTTTTTTTTACCCTTTTGGAGATTATCACTTTGGGGGGAGGGGTGGGGGAATTGATACTAATTTTTAGGAAAAACTCTACGTATCAATCACACCTTCAATCAGTGTTGAACTGATCTACTAATGAAGTAGCCAAATGTAGAGCCAGATGTATTGATTTGTTTTTAGATAATATCTTTAAATATCCAAGTACCTAAATCTAAAATCCGGATATTTAGGTAAAATTTTATTTTTATGATTTGAGATTTCATTTTACAGTTGTAAGTAACACGAGGAAAACCAAAATAATTTTTTTTTGGGATCTTTTATGTTTTTTTCCATGTTGAAAGTTATCTAAATATCCTAGATGAAGGTCAGGGCCAGACGTGTCAGAAGACACGATCTTTAGATCCTTTCAATCAGTTATTAAAATTCGTAATTATAAACGTTCCTCTCTGTCAAGTTGCATATTTCAACAGAAATCGAAACAATCTATCCACGCAACACCCACAAATATGCTCCAACTTTCCAAACTCATTCTGTCAGATCTCTCTCTATCGAGTCTCGCGAGAGCCCGAAAGAGCAGAAACAATAAAATATACTCGTATGTGTAGGAAAGTACGAGTACGTAATTTGACAAATGCTGCAGATCGCCAATGACCTATTAAATCCGCCTACAAAATGACCATTTGGACAGCTAATAGCCCGGTTGATAAATAGTAAACCATTTATACACGTTAGATAAACAATTAGACGAACAGATTGTTGGCAAAAGAGTAACGGAAGCGCTCGGGCTTGGGTCGTATTGCCATCACATCGCATCATCCTATCACGAAGTGTGAAACCATCGGTAAGTATAATTACCGCCTGATGAAACTCTAGGGTATTGATACGGTCAAGGTGACAATAGCGCTAGAATAGAATAAAAATAGCTTACCTTTTTTGACTTTTGCGTTATTGTGGAAGTCGACGAATTCTGAAAATAACAACATTTCGGTTAGAAAACTGAACACAAAGAAACAGGTTTGTATAGTTAACTTATTGCGAATAACATTAACATTAACGTATTAATTCGACTGTTGTTCTCGAATTATAAAATTTCGACGTACGAAAAATATATACACACACGTATATCGAAGTGAAATTATTATCACAAATGCGCAGCACAACGAACGATCAGAAAGATATCAACGAACAACAGCACGACCAGCGATCAACAACATTCGTCCACCTGATGAATTTTCAAAACAATAACACCTCGAAGTGCGCAAAATTCTCTCACTTACCGTTTGTTACAACAATTGAAATTTTTTTCTCACTATATGCTCATTCAACAATGAAAACGAATATCTCGCAATACCACGTTTTTAATTGTTTCCAATTGGTTGGCTGTTTATTTTAGGTATTTTTTTTTTTTTTAAGTACGGGTGCGCGCATACGACATTATATTTTTCTCGACACGAGCTCGCGACGGTTTATCGCACTCCGTACACGTATCTCTTCGTACGAATAAATCCAGCCAAGTTTGTACAAAAACGTAAACACAACGTGATGAATTAAAAACTCATCAGCAACAATAAAAATTTAACCGATTGGACGTGGCTTATATTGCTGTGATTCTTTTGTTTATAAACACCATAAATATCCTACGATCAACTACGAGGGAATATATCAATTTTACAACGCACACTTTCTATAAATCGCGAGCTCACGTGTTCCATGTAGTACATGCTCTTCGGTACAAATTCGCTCAAACAAGGAAAAAACTAGTGCAAGTTTTTCCATACTCTTACGTACAAATTACAATCGACGACGCGTAGTTATTGTGAACATTTCACATAAAACATTGTTATGTGTAGTTAAAAATTCATCGATTATGTAAGCTGATTAACAACTGCAGCCGATCTTTATAACTCGCAATCATCCGTTTACCAAAATCAACTATCAAATACATCACTTTTCTGTGGTCACTGTGGTCAGACACGATATCAATTTTTTTTTCATCCATTTTAGTACATTTTAGATGAGTCAAAAAGAGCAAAAAATTAAGAGCATTTTGCTTAAAATTTTGTAAAAAAATCAACGATAAAAACTAGGTAAATTTTTTTGAAAAACTTTCTGAAATTTTGTTAGAATTGTTTAGAGGTTTCGTAAAAAATTCTCTGAAATTTTGAGATACCTAATTTTCTGCAGTTTTGCGAAATTATTTTTTTAATTTTAGATTTTTTCAACGTTTTGAAGTTTTATAAAAACTATATGAAAATTTCGTGAAAGATTTTCTAAAATTTAATAAAAAATTTACTAACATCTAATGAACAGTTTTTTTTTTCAATTTTTGAATTTTTTGAAGCTATTTACAAAGTCTATTTGAAATATTCTGATAAAAAATGAGAAAATGAGAATGCAAACCAATTTTTAAAATAATATGTGAAAAACTCTCTGAAATTATGTCAAAAAAAATTTCGTTTAATTTTTTCAAGTTTTTAATGTTTTATGAAAATAAAAATTGATAAATTTTTTAAAGAATTATTTTGCAGGTATTTTTAATAATTTTGAAAATTTGTTTTGACATTTTCAGATGGAGTCTCCCTATGAAAATTTTGAAACTTTTCCGCAATTCGATTACAATTCTTTGATTTTTATTTATCAAATTTACAAAAAATGTTGAAAATCTTATCAAAATTGTTAGGTATACATTCTGTAAAAATTCCGACTTTTTTCAATTTTGTGAAAAATTATTCAAAATTCTATCATTACGTTTTTTTCAAGTTTTGTTGAAACTCGTACGATTATTAAAAAATATTGTTTATAATTTTTTGGAGAATTCTCTAAAAAATTTGGACCAGGTGAATTTTTTTTTAATTTTATAAAAAAAAATCAACTTTTGATAAAAGATTATCTGAACTTTTGTGAAAAACATTTCCAAAGCTTTAAGAATAATTTTATAATTTTGTAAAAACAATTTTGGAGGTGTTATTAAAATTTTGTAGCATTTTGTGAAGGATGTTTTGAAAATTAGGAGATTCATCTGACATTTTGAGGCAATTCTTGAACTCCTTTTTCAAATTTGTTAAAAAATTTTCAATTTTGAAAAAAAAGTAAAATTTTTGAAGAAAGTATCTATAGGTACCCAATTTTGTAAAGGATTCTTAAAAAAATTTATGGAATTTTTCCGAAATTTTGTGTAAATCCTCAGATTACTATTTCATGTTTTTTAAACATTTTTTAGCAACTTTTTCATGGTGTCTACAGGAATTGTTTTTCTTCAAAAATCACTCATTTTTCACTTATTTTTTTTTTACTACAACCCAAAACAAAATTCAGACCCCTTCCTCCCCCCCCCCACACACAAGGGAAAAAGTTGACAACCCTCCTAAATTTTTTCTCAATGTTACCAATACCAACTAAGAAAAAAATTGGCAATTTTATTTATCGATGAAATTGATTTTTTCACTACCTTGTAGACACCCGTCTTTAAAAATTTTATGACGTTTTGTAAAAAAAAATCTATAATTTTGCGCAGAATTCTCTGATTTAAAAAAAAATTGTAAACAAATCTTTTGACATTTTGTATTAACAATTTTGTAAAGTTTTCAAGTTGCTGTTGTTGTTGTTTTTCATTTGAAAATTGAATTTTTGAAGAAAGTATCCATAGGTACCCAATTTTGTAAAGGATTCTTAAAAAAATTTATGGAATTTTTCCGAAATTTTGTGTAAATCCTCAGATTATTATTTCATGTTTTTTAAACATTTTTTAGCAACTTTTTCATGGTGTCTACAGGAATTGTTTTTCTTCAAAAATCACTCATTTTTCACTTATTTTTTTTTTACTACAATCCAAAACAAAATTCAGACCCCTTCCCCCCCCCCCCCCCCCCCCACACACACACACACAAGGGAAAAAGTTGACAACCCTCCTAAATTTTTTCTCAATGTTACCAATACCAACTAAGAAAAAATTGGCAATTTTATTTATTGATGAAATTGATTTTTTCACTACATTGTAGACACCCGTCTTTAAAAATTTTATGACGTTTTGTAAAAAAAAATCTATAATTTTGCGCAGAATTCTCTGATTTAAAAAAAAATTGTAAACAAATCTTTTGACATTTTGTATTAACAATTTTGTAAAGTTTTCAAGTTGCTGTTGTTGTTGTTTTTCATTTGAAAATTGAATTTTTGAAGAAAGTATCCATAGGTACCCAATTTTGTAAAGGATTCTTAAAAAAATTTATGGGGTTTTTCCGAAATTTTGTGTAAATCCTCAGATTACTATTTCATGTTTTTTAAACATTTTTTAGCAACTTTTTCATGGAGTCTACAAGAATTGTTTTTCTTCAAAAATCACTCATTTTTCACTTCTTTTTTTTTTTTACTACAATCCAAAACAAAATTCAGACCCCCCCCCCCCCAAGGGAAAAAGTTGACAACCCTCCTAAATTTTTTCTCAATGTTACCAATACCAACTAAGAAAAAATTGGCAATTTTATTTATTGATGAAATTGATTTTTTCACTACCTTGTAGACACCCTGTCTTTAAAAATTTTATGACGTTTTGTAAAAAAAAATTCTATAATTTTGCGCAGAATTCTCTGATTTAAAAAAAAATTGTAAACATATCTTTTGACATTTTGTAAAAAGTTTTCTGTTTATTATTTTTCTTTGGAATTTTATGAAACTTCATAAAAAATTCTATTAACATTTTGCGAAAGATTTTTTTAACTTTTGTAAACAAATTTTAGAAATTTCGTATTCTCTGGAAATTTTTTAATTTTTCTGAAATTTTGTTATAATTTTCCTATAGTTTTTCAATCCGATGTTTTGTGAAAAATTTTCTAAATCTTGAAATATTTTTTTGAAAGTTTTGTCAGAATTTTCCAAGATACTGCAAATTTTTTTCGCTGAAAATATGTAGAGAATTTTCTGAAAATTTTAGGAGATCTCCCTCCTCAATTTTGATCAAATCGTAATAAAAATAACCAACACACGAAACAAGTAACCAAATTTCGTTCCAATAATAATCCAAGATGACTTCCCAAATCATTTCCTCAACGATACTTCCCCTCATTGGCATTCGCGGTGTCAAGATGAAAACAACCTCGTAATTTGAGCCGATCAGCATGCGAAAAAAGGTACTGCGGAGAGAATAACCGTACAATCGAAATTATTCTTAAACCAATAACACCAATATACCTATACCAACCAGCACGACAAATCTAACTGCGAAATCCCGATATTTCATAAAAGATCGAACGGAACGTCGCTCAAGCGAGACATGCTGATTTACAAATTACATACAAAATTTATACAGCCACATTTGTGTACAATTCATTCGACATAGAGTTTTTCTAGCCAATTGATAACCGGCTGTGGGATTTTCCCCACTTTGCCCGTGGCTAGATTACAACAAGAACAACGAACGATGCCTAGATTTTCTTCTATTTCAACGAGGAAATTAATACGGCTCGCCGATGTGCGTAGACGAGTATACGAGAACGAGTATAATTGTTCATCACGTGTAATCCTAAAGTTAATTTATTTACAACTGAATTACACACCACACTTCAGTTATATAATTTCCGTAAGAAATCCGCACCTCGTGTGGAGCATAGCTTTGAATTATTATCGTAAACAATGCCAAGAAAAATCGGCGCGTGTTTTCACGCATTTTAAATGCTCGCCGCGGTCGTAAGAATTACACTATCGTAATTCAACGCGATTTAACGATATTTTTCATTTTAATACAATTTATTTTACGACTAGCCAATGCTATGATCGTACCTACTTAAATAGAAACGATCAAAACGTGTTCAAATTGGACGAGAATAGAGGGTGGGGGGGGGGGGGGTACATGGAATTGGAGAATAATTCGTTTCGTTCGAATCATTTAATCATTCGAAAAATTTACTTTTTTCCAGTTCAATTAAGAGTAAGAAATTTCTCCAAGTAGGGTGGAGAAAATTTTAAATAAATCTTTCATTTTTTTACCAAGTTGAAAAATTGCAATCGTTGCATTTGGTGAAGAAACTCTGCCAAAAAAAAAAAATCAAAACGAATTATACTCGATTCCAAAACTCGACTGGTGGTGTTTTCATTTATATATAATTTAACATTACAATACGCGATCTTGAATTACTACTTTGTTTGCACTTCATGATTATAAATTTACCATGGTTCGAAATAACCATTCGAAGGTTGAATTTTCTCACAAAATGAGTTTTTTTTTAGCCAGAAGACTCGCGACTTTTGTAGTACTGAAAAATTTTCCACCAATTTTTTTTCAACCAGCGTTTTTACCAACGTTGAAAAAAAACCTGCAGACTACCAAATAAATCATCACTTCGGTGTGTAATATGAAATTATCTTATTTCCAGATACCCAGAGAGGGAGACCGAGATGGCTCAAGGACAGAAGAAAACAAGAAGCGCGACGAGAAGAGGGTACAATCTGGAAACTCACTACTGAAAAATCCCATCAAACGGAGAGAAAAACAGTACCTAAATATTGAAAAAAAAAATAAAAAATAAAAAAATATACAGGGTGTCTCGTCACCAGTTAACACCCCTTCACCAGCGATATAGTCAACTCAAACTAAGCTCATGTATGCATGTTTGCCGACCCTATGAATTGAAGGGGCAAAGATATGCTCAACTGAAAATTTTTCTTTTTCAGTTTCGTTTCAGATTTTTAACCATGCGTTACTCGATAACCGAGATAGGTAGAAAGTTGCGCTTTGCGGCGTTGGAAAGGGAATTTTGTGTAGAATTTTTTAGTGGGGTCGATCATTGTACTAAGTAATCAGGGAGGTCTGTACTGCATTAATTATCTTAAAAAACGTGTTCAAAAATTGTGACATTTTTGCAATTTTTGAGGAAATCTCAAAAAAGTTTCATCATTTGGTATTATTATTATGACTTGTCTCAGATGAAAAAAGTTCGACCTTTTGAATGCCGCAAACCAGACTCTTCTATCTCACTTGGTTGAAAAGTTATAGCAGTTTCAATTTCAAAATCAAGTCTGAAAAAAAAAATAAATAAAAAAATTCAAAAAAATTTTTTTTTACTGAAATGTGGTTTAATTTATTTTAAACATCGAGTTTCACTCAAATTAATCATTTATGTTAGTTATCAAGTTCCAAAAATAACATAAATAAAATTTTTTTTTAATTTTTAAAAAATTAATTTTTTTTCTGCTAAGATTTTGAAATTGAAATTGCTATAACTTTTCAACCAAGTGAGATAGAAGAGTCTGGTTTGCGGCATTCAAAAGGTCGAACTTTTTTCATCTAAGACAAGTCATAATAATAATACCAAATGATGAAACTTTTTTGAGATTTCCTCAAAAATTGCAAAAATGTCACAATTTTTGAACACGTTTTTTAAGACAATTAATGCAGTACAGACCTCCCTGATTACTTAGTACAATGATCGACCCCACTAAAAAATTCTACACAAAATTCCCTTTCCAACGCCGCAAAGCGCAACTTTCTACCTATCTCGGTTATCGAGTAACGCATGGTTAAAAATCTGAAACGAAACTGAAAAAGAAAAATTTTCAGTTGAGCATATCTTTGCCCCTTCAATTCATAGGGTCGGCAAACATGCATACATGAGCTTAGTTTGAGTTGACTATATCGCTGGTGAAGGGGTGTTAACTGGTGACGAGACACCCTGTATAGAAAATTAAATAAGTCAATTTTTCACAGTTCACCTGTTTTGTTTTCCTTTCACCCGAAAAAAATACGACGAAAAAAAATTCTCGACAATTTTTAGCGATTTCTACACAGACACAGCAGCCAAATCCCGTAACACCTTCCATAGGTGGAATATATACCTATACGTACATATAACGTGCACTTTGTGCAATATTATAAGCACGTACATACACGTAATGTAATTCAAGCAATATGGAGACTTCCTCGTTCGTACAGCTCTCCACAATATAATATCGCACTTATGAAAAAAGTACACGTGAAAATTGCCACCAAAATGAGGTAAATTACTTGTACTTGCGTCAACGTAGAAGACAATTTCGTTATCAAATTCTCGTAATTTTTTATTCTCTTTTTATTACGACCATTTTGGTGTGGGAACTTCAGATGGTTATTTTGTATTGCGATCAAAAATGAATGCGGTGTAATGATGGATGTAGAAATGCCCATTTTAAAAGACGATGATCGAAAAACTGAGGAGAGGTGGTGACGAAGGGGTGGGGAGTGAAATATAATTAGAGCGTTAAATTTTTAAATAAAATTAAATGAAAAATCCAATTTTTTGAAAAATTAATTGTGATACGTAGTTTGGAGATGAGAACATTTTTTAAGCCTTTAAATTTTGAAATTATTATTAATTTTTTTTAGAAAATTTTCAGTTCATCAAAACATTAATTTTTTCATTTTTTTTTCTATTCCTATACTTGAAACAAATGCATTCTTGAACGTATAAATTTCCTAGTTGATTTTATTTTTATTTTCTACCTATATCTACCTATTTACTTATCTAAAAACGATAATTTTTCCATTTTTTTTTTTTTGGAAAAATCTAACCTTTATTAGTTAGTTTTTTTTTTTTTTAATACCTAGACCTACCTAAAACCATTTTTATTTTTTTCAAGTTGATTTTTTTTTCAATTCCAATTTTTCCTAAAATTTGATTTTGCAATTTTAATGCAAATTAAATTTTTTCAAAATTCAAAATTATCAATTTTCAAATTAGAAATTAGAATTTTCTAAATTATAAATTTTTCGAAAATTAAAATCGTAAAAAAATGTATCAACTTATATTAGGCAGGTATTTAAGTTACATTTTTAATTTTTATTTCTTCAAAACTTCAATAATTATTTACTTGGGAAATCAATGTTTACAAAACGTAGAGATAAAGAAAAAATTGAACTTGCAATTTTTTCAAACTTCAATTCTTCAATTGTGCAATAATCTAATAGGTACATAATTATTAGGGCTAGGATTATTATGCGCTTAAAAAATGGTTTAATGCGCATTAAGAATGCGCTTAAAAATCTAAATTATGCAAAATTATGCGCTAAAAAGCTCGAAAATGCAAAATTATGCGCAATAAAACCCCATCAAGAGGGGCATCAAAATGCTAGATTTTTTAAACTGCACCTGTGTATGAAACAAAACAATCAATAAAACGATCAAGCCTTCATAAAACATTCATTAATGCTAATTAATACTTTTGATATTCATAAATTTAGAACAAACGGAAGTTAAATCGAGTAATTTATTATTTTTGGCGTAAAACATCTTTTCAAATCATGAAATCACAGATACAAATTTTTTCCATTATTTTTTATTTTTTTTTTTTTTTGTAAAAAATACAAAAAAATTTGTACGTTTTTTGTTCAAAAATATACCAGTTTTCTTACTTTTTGGTCAAAAATTATTTTATTTTATTTATTTATTTTTTATTTTTTATCCTAATTTTTGTATTTTTCGGTCATTTTTTTCAAATTATGCGCTAACGATCAAATTATGCACTTATTATGCGCTAAAAACACCCTTTTTGGGTGAAATTATGCATTTATGTCCAAATTATGCAAAATTATGCGCTATAAAATTTCACCATTCGATTCGGAATTTCATGATTCGCAAAAGAAACTTCGAAATGCACTATCTAGTACTACAGCAAAAATTATGCAATTGCATAAAAATCCTAGCCCTAATAATTATGAACACCACAAAAAAAAAATCAATAAAAAATATATGTTTTTTTTGAAAACGAATTCTTTATAAACATTACATTTTTTGGGAAAATCTTTATACCTAATATTCATCTTGATATAATCAGTTTTATGATAATATAAAAATATTTTCAAACTTGAGTGTAAATTTACAAGTCGAAAAAAACTGTCAATTGTTCCTAAAAATTTGATTTTTTTTAAATGAGAACATTCTAAAAATTTTCAATTTTTCAGTTGAAATTATTAAATTTCCAATTTATCAAAAATATTAAATTTTTTAGGGTAGGCAATCTATTTATTTTGATTAAAATCAGAATTTTTAAAAAGAAATTATTTTTGACCTTCAACATTTTTGAGTTGAAAATTTTTAAAATCTGAATTTATCCAAAAATTTGAATCATTAATTTTTTTTTTTTGAAAATGAGAACACTCCCAATATGATTTTTTTTTTTTTTTTTGGAAAAATGAACCTACTTCCAAGCACGCATATAATTTAGCTATTAAAATTCAATTTTTTGGTTCTTACGAGAGTTCAAAATATTTTCATACATTTGAATCGCCAAAAATTTTTAAAATCACAATTTTTTCCAAATTTTGTCATTATTGATTTTTTTTTTTTTTGAAAATGAATTTTTCAATTCTACGAGTGTTTTTTTACTTCAAATTTTAAAATAAAACAAAAATATTTTTAAACCAAGAATTTCAAGTTGAGTTTGTTTTAGCGCCAATTTCTCCTTTTAAATTTTTTGATAAAATTAACCTACCTATACCTATATTTATTCAAAATATTCATTTAATTGAAAATGACAACTTTTTCAACCTTTGCACCAGTCTTTTTTTTAATGAGAAAATTTTCAAAATATTATTAATTTCCACTTTCAAAATTTTTCAAATTTTAATTTTTCAAACTGAAAATCTTTCAAATATCTTTTTTTGAAGGAATTTAAAATTTTAAAACATCTCAACTTGGAAATTTTCTCGTCTAAAAATTTCAATTTTTCCCCCCATTCGTGCAGCAGAAAAAGAAAAACCCAACACTTGTCATTCCTGAAATAAAACTTCAAAATGACTATTCACATCGAAATGCTGTACACTGGACGTGCACGCGAGATGGACAAACACCTCATAACAACTCCTGGCGAGGACCCTATTCGTAGAAAGCCACTCGTACATAGCCTCGGACCCAGATTCGAGTCTAGTTGCAGATAATTACAAGTTAAATCCGCAGATCGATTTATATTTTACACAACGCCACGCAACGGTTCATCGTCTTACCTATACACGTCTTATCTAGGTGGATAAAATCAAACTGCTACTGCAAGCCGATGCCGAAGCTCCGAGCTCGGCACTACAAACCCGAACTCATTTCTAGATCAATGTTCGTCTTCGTACTTCGTATCGTAATACTAATAAATTCCGATATTCTAACGGTGAACATTTTCATCGCCAATTAATACACAGTAGATATGGTAGGCCGTCGCAAATGTAATCAAAACGAGTCCATATGCCATGCCGGTCACTGCAGGTCATCGTGTGTCCGCTCGAGCAGAAAACTATACTGACCTTAAAATTTTGAATTTTGCTGCACCGGTTACCTGCAGACGCAGCAAAAAATCAACAAAGCGATGGAATTGGACACCGACCACCTCGTTGTTTTTCGCTTAAATAAATAACTCTTCAAATAAGCGTTTAATCGAAAATATAGTTATTACTGAAATTAAAGTAAATAAAATTTGCAATAAAAAAGATTATATTCATTTTTTCAAAAAAGTAAACGGGTGGCACAAAAACGCGCGTCAAAGTATACAAATAAAAGATGAAGATTGCTCCCCCCCCCCCCTAGACTCTGAAAAAGCACCCACCCTTCTTCTCCACCGAAGTGTCTAAAATTCAAGAAAAGGTTCTAATAAATGTTGAAGTACCTATACGTGAAATTTCCTAAAAAACTGCTTCATATATTTCTTTCTACAAGTCAATGCTGACATTGTATCTTACTCATGAAAAAAGGAAAAATTCTCAATTTTTTTTTCAACCCTGTACATTTTGACTCTTGTTTTTGCCCCATCCGTTCACTTTTTGAAAAAAATCAATATAACCTTTTTTGCTGCAAATTTGATGACCTTTAATTTTGGTTATGATAATTTTTTTGTTTGCATGAGTTTTAACCGCACTACACACCACGCAATATTCTCAGAAATACAGAACATGATTAATATTTTTTGGGACACTATGTATACATTGATGGTCGTCTTTGCCCCACCCGTTAACTATGGAGAAATGGAGAAAAATGAATGAACCTGTTTTGTTGGAAATTTCACGTCCTTCAACATTTATTTGAACCTTTTTTTGGATTAGGGCACAGTTGAAGAGTTGTTGACGATTTTAAAAAAGGGGTTCCCGCGTATCCACATTTTGGACGCTTTGGGGAGAGAGGAAGGGTGGGGGCCTTTTTAGAGTCAATGGTGTGTCCTTATTGGAATATATTCGACTCGTTCCAAAATTGTGTGTTATTCGTGGGAATGAGAAGGGGGTCCTAATTTTTTCCCCTATACATTTTGACGCGTGTTTTTGTACCACCCGTTCACTTTTTTGAAAAAATGAATAGAATCTTTTTTATTGCAAATTTCATCTACTTTAATTTTAGTAATAACCATTTTCTCGTTTAAACGCATATTTGAAGAGTTATAAGCGGAAAACAACAAAGGAGTCACATTGGGTTCACATTTGCGGGACTTCCTGAGAGGTGAGGTAAAAGGACTTAACTTTTTTTTAGTTAATCAGGAACTCGAAAGGAACATTTTACAAAAAAAATCATGTAGCCTAAAATGTAGGTTACGCCATTTTTTTTTTTGGATTGGACGAAAAACACTTCTAATTCACCAACGAAAGGCAATAAGGAGGAAGAACTCGTATAGTATTTTCAAAAGTATACTCAATATTATACGTACCGTTATCTATTCCGTAATTAAATCTAGGCCTAGTCGCAATATACATCTCAACGAGTACCAGACGACGCGATATTTCTAATTACGTAACACTTTTTCGTGGTCAACAGTCGACACGTTTATTGACGACGAGTACTTCAGACGAGAATTTTTTAAATAAGTAAAATACACCTCGTTATCGATCATCTCTCGATAAAAAATTGTCTCCGGTTTCAATTCGGACACAACATAACATCGCGTATTCTCATCTGAGTTAAAAAAAATATGGGTATGACCTTTCGTCTTGTACACCTCTTATCACAAGATAAGATAGTACCGATTACAAGACGCGATAGTCAAATTACGAGAACGTATTTTTCTAATTACACTGATTCATAGTTGGTATATGTTTTTCCTTTTTCTCTCTTCGGCACGATTATGAATTGTATTCCAATAAAAATCACACAATCAATCAATTTCCAACAACATCCGTGTGGTCGATATCAATTTCTAGAAAACGTATCTTCGTACGATACTTACTTAGTACAAATTATTGTCGCACAGTAGACTACTACAACAGGCCTAGAACGTAGGTAAACAAACGTACATAGAATTTTTTTAATAATTTTCAAATTACTATATCATTTGCATAATAGAGGTCGAACGAACGCGTAATTATTCCTATATATTTAGCACCTGCCCTGAATTTTTAACGCGCACAAGTAATTTTAATTAAGAATAAATGCCTTATTATTATTTTTAATTAACCCATACGGTTTTTCTTTTCCTCTCCCTCTCTTCACCCCGCTTCTCAGCATACATCATCTTGTGTTCTCTTAACCGAGAAAATATACTTAATGTTTGTAGGTATATTTTTTTGGCCAATTGTAATTAAACGTACAAATATAAGACTTCGTGGTACACATAAATGTATTGTATATATAGGATATTTTAATTTGTTATATGTCGCGTCATATTATATACTATGATATCTTGTTATATCTCAGCTTCAACCAAAGACGTCACTGTATGCAAAGAAAAAGAGGAACACAACAGCGGAGAGTATATGGAATATAAAGCAACTTATACTATAGTTAGGTATATATACTAAGGCTATTAAAAGAATTGTATAATCGAAGCATTGAAAATTCTACCACCATAAATTATCTTACATATACTCTCAGTTATGTATGATTATTGTCTATGTATGTTCTACTTTTATCTCACACAAGGTGACTTGTTCATTTATCGCCCCGTTCAAAAAAGAATACCAGTTAATTGAAGACATGTGACGTATGAAAGATTTGTCAAAATATTGAAATGAGAAACACAGCTACATATAGTAGACAGTACCTCGAGAAAGGATTACAGTCTGTCTTTTGTTCGTCGTACAACGTTAGGACCATGGACTGTTATCTCTGCCTTCAAATTTTTGATACCTTGCGATTTACATGCAATTAGTTCGTGAAGGGTTCCCTAAGAGCGCTGTACCTCAAAAATTATGATTTTCCTTCAATTTATTGTTGGCTATCTAATTTTTTCGTGTTTTAACTTGCTTGGATTAAGCTTTAAATTTCAAGACAAAAAGACCAAACACTGAGCAGCGCGATATGAATGCAGCGACTCCTTCGGGAACTAAAACGAAAATTCAGAAATTTATTGAGAGATGGCCATCTATTATAAACGTAGTTTATATTTATATTATCTTTGGTTAGGACATTGTTAAACTTACACACTTTCGAGTGGCGATAAGTTGGCGAAGCTCTTCAATGCTGACAGATTACCACAACTATCTTGAAAATACGACAAACAAGATAAAACCGCGGCAATTAGGATTTTTTTACGTTTTCAAAAACAATACCGAAATGATTCGAGGTGAGATGGTACAATTTGGGAGGGGGTTGGTGTTACCAGTGAACCAAAATGTGTAATAATGATTTCGAAAAAATGAAAACAAACTGGCGAGATGGAAGTAGAATGATCATTATCCATTATTATTTTGAAAAGTTGCAGATTAATTATGTATAGGGTAGATTTTCATTTGCCGGGAGGGGGGAGCTCCAAAGTTAGATTTGGGGTACTTATGTTCCATTATTTATCAAAAATTATCTTATAGTACCTACAAATTTTTTATCTAAATTTTTAGTTCAAAATTGAAAAAATTTCTCGACTTTTTAAAAGTTGAGTTGAAAGTTAAAAAAAATTGATCAAAGACTTGATAGAAGTGAATTTCGATCCACAGTGAAAAATATTCTGGACCAAAAATTGTTACCTAGGTACAATTTTTTTTCTATCAAAATTATTCATTAAAAAAAATCTGAAATTTTTTCAGAGCTCGAACATTGATAGTGAAAAAAACATTCGGAAGTCCAAAATTTTTAGAGCGACATTGCACGGAACCTGTCAAAATTGTTATTTTTTTCGAGATATCTTCCAAGTACATTTTAAAATTTTTCTAAAATCAAAAAAAAAATCTTAGTAGGTAGGTATGTTGTGAAAAAATATTCGAAGGTAAAAATGTTGAGGTACTTTTGAGCACAATTATGTAATATGTATCAGAACCATTTTTTTTTTCAAAATTGAGTTGAAATTGTCAATGAGAAATTGATCAAGAACTTGATAAAATGAAATTTTGATACACAGGGGAAAATATTCATTAGGTCCAAAATTTGAAGAATTCACAATTTGGTTTCAAAATTTATCACCATAACACTATTTTTTTTCCAAAATCTATTTTTTTAAAAGTTTAGAAAACATTAGTTGAAAATAAGTAAGTAGGTAATAAATTCTCAAAAATTTGATAGAATCAAATTTTGATTTGTGAAAAAAAATCCAGAAGCCAGGCATTAGGATGTATGCACAGTCGCTCTTTGAAAATTATTACCCTTTTTTCAAAAATTTTCAATTAAAAAAATTCTCAACGTTGTTTAAGAGTTTAAAATTTTAGTATGCATTAATGATTTTTTTTTGAAAATTGAGTTGGAAATTGAAAAAAAGATCAATCCTTGATAGAATCAAAAATTTAGGGAATGAAATTTTCTTCTTCAAGAACATGAAATACATTTTTTCAAAAATTTTCAATTAAGTACCATACAACCAATTCAAAATGAAAAAATAAAAATCGAAAAAACTTCTTTGAAAATAATGGCCGGAACAAATGATCAAAAACTAAGTAAAATTAATTTCCGTTTATTTTGCGAAAAAAAATAATAATAGAGGGAAGAAATTTGAGGTAGGGTAATTTTTTCACCTTTTTTTTGTTGAAAATTTCAATGCAATTTTGTAAACCAAAAGAAATTCTCAACGTAAGTAATTTAAATATGTTTTTTTTTTGGAAAATTGAGCGGCAAATTTAAAAAAAAATGATCAGAAGCTTCATAAAAATAGGCAAATGCTCAAATTATTGAAAAAATGTGAATGAAGTCACTCTACTTAATTTTTTTTCTAAAATATTGAGAGGAAAGAATCTCAATTTTTTTTCTGAAAAAAGTTTACGAAAAATAAGAAGAAAACTTCCTCGAACAAAAAAAAAATTGGTAAAATTAGGTAAATATTGATAATTTTAGGATAGAGAAAAAATATTCAGAAGCACAAAATAGAAGACGCATAGTAAAATTATTTTCCAAGAATTATTAATTAATACATACATATCATGCTGGCCCACTTTTTTTAGCATAATTATTTTTTTTAAATTACTAGTTATTTTCAACGCAATTGAGAAAAAAATCTCAAAACTTTTCTAATGTCCAAAATGAATACTTATTGATGAGATGTTTTTTTTTTCAATCGAGAAAATTCTAAAAAACAGAAAAGTGAATAATTGATCGAAAACTTGATAAAACATAATTATTTTGTTTGACAGTGTCAATAAGAAAATTTTGTAAAAATCGAGTAAAATTTTTGAAGAAAAAAAAAATCACCAAAAATTGAGTTCTTATTAGATACCTAGTAAAAACATATTCGAAATCAAATTTTTCAACAAAAAAGAAATCAAAATTTTTCCAATTAATTTTCTTTGAAGATATTGAAAATTTTTTAATTATGGACAGAAATAGAAAAAATTTAAAGTAGGTATAAAAATTCGAAAAAAATGATGGATCAAAAACTCGATAAAATTAAAATAAAATTTTGATTCACATTGAAAAAATATTCGGAGGATAAAAATTAAGAAAAACCACGAAGTACAACAGAATGAGCGTTTCTATCTGAAAACACAATCGAAAAATTGGCTCATTTGCAGACGTGGAAAATTACTCATACGAGTAAATAGGAAAAATTGATAAGATTGCAAAGATGTGTTATTGAAACTAAAATAAAGCACTTAAATGCTTTATCAGTGTTTTTAATCCAAATTATTAATTCATCGAAAGTTGACTTCTGAAAAATTAATTATAATAAGATCCGATAGCAAAAATTTTGCTGATTCTCGTTCCCAAATGATATTTTAAAGAAAAAGGATCAGCAATTCAGCATGTTTGTTGAAATCACTGATGGAGATCTATTGCGGGAAAATTTCATCAAGTACCCCCATTCTACAACTCAATACATAATGGCCCAGATTATACTTAAGATATTGCAAAAGCACAAGCACTGTAAATGACAAAACAATGATATCACCGTATAAAACTCGAAATACGAAGTTGAATCATCGTCTTATCGCGCCGTCATGCAGTGTCGGGTCGGCAAAAAAAATTTTCGATCGTAAAACGAAAAAAACTGCATATCAGACCTGTTTTAATTTATACGGTCAAAGGTCTCATTTTAAAATGATAATTCTGTAATGAGCGAAAATCACAACACAAGTTTCAAAAAAATGGAGGAATTTTTTTGCCTCGTACAAGGTCTGAACGAACATCTGGTCGAATGCTGCTCAATAATGATAACGATAAAATTAAGAAACGAATACAGTAGCATGGCGAATTTTATCATTTTACAATAAGAACGAATTTTCAAACTAGGTAAGTCTTGGTAGTGATATCGTCGCTAACTCAATTTTTATTTCATTGCGTAAGTACTCGTTTATGGGAAATTTTTTCGAAAATTAAAAATAAATATCACCGGTTGTGACTTGCGATGCGAAAGCCTTGTATAATGCTCGTTGCTCGATTGTTTACACACTCTCGAAACAATTCACGCCTACATGTTTATTTGATGATAAACTTGAAACAATTTGTTTTGTAAAATAATAGCGAATAGAAAGTCTCTTTTTCTTTGTTTTATTTAGCTATTGATTTCTTCCCTTCTGCGGATAATTCCTTATTCTCACAAAACATCTTTCACTTTTCATTTTGCATCCTGCACGAAAGTGATTATTATCGGTGTTAGTTGATTATGTGCTGATATAACCGAATATTTACGACAGAAATATAATTATTAAAAAAAGCTACATAAAAAAATGGTGTATGAGAATAGTCGAAGACAACCGGAAACGCACGACAGTAGTCGAAAATATGCGAAGGGAGGCGAAGACGTATGAGAACAGTCGAAAAACATACGAGGACAGTCGAAAACATACGAAGTTAGTCGAACGTGCACGGAGGTAGTCGGAAACATACGAATAAGTTTGGAAATCGATAAATCAAGTCTGTTTATTTTTCGATGAACTTTCAATAAAATCAGAATTTACAAAATAATATATTTTTACAAAGGAAAGGGAATTCTTTAAAAAAAAATTGTCGACCCTACTTTTCAAAAATTGGAATTAATATTTGAAATAGAAATTAAACCCCTTTTTATGGATAATAAATCAAACAAAAAGTTTTTTAAAATAAAAAAAATAACGAAATAAAAAAACATGGTGAATCATTTCTCTATTCTAATTGACGTACACAAATACTAAGTATGTTATTTTCTATACACTGTTTTTACTATTCGTAGTACATACTTTTCATGTCCCCATAACTTAAACTGTGTTATCAGCTGTTGGTGATACGCAGTAGATTTTTTTTTCGAAGAATTTACAATAGTACTTTCGTACTTGAACTTTTCCAATTCATCGTAAATAACTTGACTACTTTCTTTGAATAATTGAAGCTACATGCCCACATGTAGACTGAATTAATTCAAAATATTGGATTTTTTTCTTCAAATATTGATTATTTTCAGTTCATCTGATGCAGAATATAACAAATCAAGTTTCTACTTTCCAAATAGTACTTTCAAAATGGCACCAACGGTAAATAACTTTATTATTCAAGCTCCAAAAAAAAATCGAATAAAATTATGTCCACGTTTAAATTTAAGTATATTCGAATAACACCAAATCCATTACCAGTTCTTTAGGAAAATAGAATAATTTCTACGTCAGCTCGAAGAATAATTATGCTAGGTTTTTTCCACTTTTTTTCATCCCAAAAAAAGTAAAAAAAAAAATCAGTAAGCAAGCATACAATAATATCGATAAAACCGAAAAAGTAGCAAAATGTAAACGAAGCAAATTATTTATAGCGCAGAAGACAAATAAAAAGAACCCAGAGACGATGCTGCTTCGTAAATTTCAAAACAAACTAACTTAATCGCCTTGTAAATAATTTGATAATATTTAAAACAACGGACGAATAGTAAAACAACTCGCAATTTCCATAATAAATTCGTTACTATTTCAATTAACTGGAAAATTGGAAAGGAAACTTACGAACTTATTGTAGATAATAATATTATCGCTCGATTGTAATTTCCTATAAATGGAAAATCCCGCATCAATCAGTCGACATAAGATAAACCCTTTAATTTTATCAATTATTATTATTTTTTTTAATGTATAAAAATTTTTATAACTTCCGATAAATACGTATTTTTATCAGTTTATGTTTGATAAAATTTTCTACATCAATTTTTCAAAGTAATAAGTGTAATACGAAGCACTCGCATCATTTAGAACGATGTGTGGGCACTGGGCATACTCTTCTACTAAATATTCAGATTTCTTATGTTTTCCCTTTGGAGTGAGGAAGTGAAAACACAGTTAATGAATGTCCTTCGCATCATAAATTTTACCTCTTGTAATATGTACCTACTATAATGAAAATGAACAAAAATGGAGATTTTTATTCGTTATAGTTACCACGATCGAACAGAAACGTACACCAAAATTGAGTGACCCATTAATCGCAATCAAAAAGTTATCGATTGATCGAAAATTTTCACGATATAGGAAAATTTCTTCTGATAAGTAATACTCGATAGCTCCTAATGATTTCCATATTTGTCTATTGATCGATAAAAAAATAGGTAAAGTGAGTCAGTTTTTTTTTTAATTCAAAAATTAATTAAATGATATAAAAAATATTGCCAAATGACGTCAGAAAAAAGTGATAAAAATTCCATTATGTTGATTTAATTTGGAAACTTGTTCGTTTGGCTGTAGTGTGGTAGAATTACCTACATACGAAATGAAATCGAACAAATTGATATTTAAATTGTATTTTGATTTGTTTGGTAGAAGAAGGCGTATGTACTTTATCAAATATAAAAATTCCACTCTGTTCAGACACCCCTGATTGACTTTCTTCTCATACAATTTTTGTATGAATCATATAGGAGTAGAGCTAAAAAATCCTTAAGGTGGAGGCAAAATTTTGTGGGGCTACTTACGTCTTATAAGAGTAGACTATTTCAGAACACCCCCCCCCCCCCAAATAGACAGTCGATCTTGATGGGTTGATGGAGAGGAAACTGAGAAAATTTTAGAACTAATTAGTACAAATATTTAAAGGTAGAGCATCCAAAAGTGTTTTTAGTTTCAATTTTTTAGCTTGTCACTAAATTCAAATGAAAAGTTTGAATTTAATTAAAGGGTTCTCAGGGATAATGAAAAAACCTACAGAATTATTTTCTATTTTTTTGGACTTATCTTTAGGCGAATTTACTTAATGCATCCTAAAATTTTTGGAGCCCCAACTTGAAATTTGCAATAAGACATTTTTCAGAAAACCCCCTGAGAGACCTAAAATAAAGATTTAAAAAAATTGTTCCAACTTTCATTGCCTCCAACATATTTTTTTTCTTCAAAAAATTCCATTACTTTTTCCGAAAAATTTAGAATATTTTTCTAAAAAAATTACAATCTCTTTTCAAAAAAAAATTATAATATTTTATCCAGAAAAATTGCAGTAAGTAGGTATTTTTTCAACAAAAAAAATCAAATATTTTTTCATATCCAAGTTTTCACCATAGATAGGATGCCTTAATATAAGTGACATATTCAAATTTCAGCTTTTTATGTCATCCCAACCCCCTTTTATGCTCCACGAAGTGGATTTTGAGCACATTATCAGGCTACAGCCTCCTTCCAAAACTTCATCGTATAGGTTTGGTTTATGCCCATGCCCCTGATGTGTCTTTTGTAGGTTTCAACATCTGGACTCCTTTTGACCCTTATTTAGGGTCAAAAATCAAACATTTTCATATTTTAGCTCGCTTTCGTAGGCCATTTGATTAGCCCACACCCCACAGTCCAAACCAAATGACTCGAGAGGCCAAAATTTCTAAGTGGAGTAGGTGGAGGTCACTGATGGAATTTTGATATGCGATAAAGTATGTATACATTCTTCTGCCGAATACCTAAATCAAAAATACCTTTTATACCAATTTGTTCCATTGAATGACTTTTTAATATAATTTTGACATTTTTATATAAACTGAAAAAAATCATTATTCCATTCAGAAAGCTCTATTCAAAATACCACATAATTCGAAAATCCAACTTAAATCGACGAATAGACAATTAGACATACACGATCGTCTACACCGGTAGTTCATTTTCACATTGTTATTATTTCAACGTAACTATTATAGCGGTTTCCAGGTGTACTTTGTTAATAGCCATCATTCATGTTTAATTCATTTCGAGAAACAGATACGTTGCCAACGACGAATGAAAAAAAAAAAAACATCGGTCGTTAACAGATTCTCAAATGTTACGTTTAGTAATGACCTTTAATAAATCATTGCACTTTGGTTTCACTGCCTCTGTACTCAGAATTGGAAAAAAAAAACATCGCTCGTACCACTCGAGAGGGAAAAACTTTTTTTCCCCTTATAAATATTATCAAGTACTCCTACATATCTGTACTTTGTAAATAGATATAGGTAGATACCTGGATCATTTGTAAATCCAATCATCTATGATAAGAGTATAAATAATATCTGAGTTACTACGCTTATCAAATATCCAAACACGAGTATAATTCTACATTTTAAATGAATCGTAAATTAGGAAGAATAGATGTATTTAAAAAAATCATTGAAGTATTAGCTTCTCTTCTTATCAGCAAACGTACGCACAAGGTTAATTAGAGACTTAGGAAAATATTACTACTAATACCAATTTACCACTACGTACTTGTATGAAAAAGAATCAAAGCAAAGCGAACATTTTCAACGCTTTTGAAAAGACTATACCATCATAGGTAGATTATATTTGTTTGTACCTACGCTTCTGTTATCAAAAAACTTACACCTTCGAATACATAGGCTATACACGTCGTACCAATAATAGCAACAAAGCGCCTACGTATGTACGTATAATTTCAAAGATAAAAAAAGCTGGAAACAATTACATATCGAACACTTCAATACCACAATTCACCTTCAAGTCGACTCATTAAATTAACTACACAACGAGAACATATAATAATGAAAAATGATTATATAAAAATTACAATGACATAACGAACGCCATTTAAAAAAAGAAAAAAGAAAAAATGAACGCCACAGTGCGCTCCTCGCAAGTATATTTTTATGGTATTATTATATAAAATTGGAATCGCCGCAATTTTCCAACTTTTTACCCGCTCCAAGTATAGGTAAACTTGATAGCACATATAATATAAATAAGGTAAATTAGAGTGAAAAAATCTACAATTAGAATGGCTTTTTTCATACGTTAGTGAATACGAAAAAAATTATGTTAAGTAATGATTAGCTAAATGTGCATAATATGCGAGTTAAATTCGAGTGTACACTTTTAATTAAATTAACCATTCTGGCTAGACCATAGAAAGACACTACGAGAAAGGGAGAGACAAAGAGAGAGAAGTCAACCGGACAATTCATGCGTTAAAGAGAAATACCCGTAAAAAACGAGTAACGCTGTGTAACACACGTTGGCTACACAACTTTCATTTAAATGCTTTCATTCTAACCAAATACATTTTATGAATGTCTTACGTTTACAAATTTCACATGGTTTGGAAAATTTTCACCGTACGAGTTGTCTATTTTGTAAGTTTTTCGAGCTTTAATAAAATATCATAAAATTGTGGCGAATTTCTGAGGGATGAAGGGGAGGACCTGGTGTAAAAAAAGAGATTTTGGAAATAGAAAATTAATATTTGTGAAATTACAAAATTTGATCAAAAAAAAATTACAGTGATGAAGTTATTGCAAAAAAAAAAAAAAAATTTCATCATTTTTACCTATAAGGTAGTTGCACCAGTGGTGGACCCTTATAGTGGAAGTGTCTTATAAAAAACATTCTGGTTTAAAAACTAATAACGTTGGCGAAATGGTGAATATACCAAACGATTCCTTGTGTATTCTACTACAAAATGCGCTATAATTTTTTAATTTTACTTCATTTCTTTGAAAATTACGACCATTTTAAGTGAAAAAATAGAAAAGTCCAGTGGTTGGTCAAGATAATCTAGTAGTTGACCACCCAGTAGTTGGTCACGCGCTAGTAGTTGATCACCCAGTAGTTGGTCAATCAGATTATGACAACGGCTCTCAACCATTTAATTTTTAAAAAAATCAATAAGTATTCGGTAAAATTGTCACTCATTAGCCATGAGAAAGAGAAACTATCATTTTTCGTGAATATTTACCAATTTTTTGCATGATCAACCACTAGAACTTTACAAAAATTTCGTAAGTCTAGTACTTGATCAAAATGATCAACAACTGGCTAAACACCATTTTTTCCTTCCAGTAGATAGTCACCGCCATATTTGATAGAATTTTGGCAATATTTTTTATTTTAATGAAGAAATGGAATCTCCAAACTCTTCTTATTCAGGTCCAAATGGTTATATTTCAAGTTTTATTAATCTTAATAGTGCAAAATTCATATTTCGATAACACTTCGGCTTAACAAAAATCTTTAGAATTGGCATCATTTTGAAAATTGTTCTAACAAAAAAATTTCAGACGATCATTATCAATTACTTGAACAGAATTGATTAAAAACTTTTATGTGGTTCTATGCAGAAATGTTCCAGGTTTGCTCTAAAAAAATTTTCTGAAGCTATTTTAAAAATACGCTTAATTATAAACATTTTTCTTCTCAAGTGACCCACAACTGGGTCGTGGCCAACGACTGGTGCAACTACCTTAAATTTTCTTATTTTTTCCAAGTTGAAATTTTTCATAATTTAGTGTAGTCGCAAGAAAAGGAAAAATTACATAGAGGTAATTTTATGACTGAATGTTAATCAAAAGTCAACGATGAAAAAAAAAAATGAGCCGGTATGCCATTATTTCAACACTCTTCTTTTTCAAGGATTCAGCCTTTTTTTCGAAAATCTCATATCTCCATTCCCAAGACAGTTTTTGAAAAAATTTCTAAACAAAAGTTGCACATTGAGATCTTTGGAATAATTTCGGTCGTTACAAAAATTTCAATTAGATTCCTCCCTACCCTGAATTTTTGCAAAATCCGTATAAAAATAATCCTTGAATTCTACTTTTTCACTAAAAAATTCATATTTATGGTAAATTGTTTTTCAAATTTTAAATTTTCATAAATTCAAGTTTTCAATTTTCCTTCCATTTCATTTAATTATTGATTTTTCTATACCTATGTCCCAGGTATACCTTCTAATTCTGTATAGGGAATTCCGATGTGACGTCAAATTTCTCATTGGTAGGAAAATTGGTTATCAAAATTTTGACGATACGACACAAAAGCTTCTAATGAAACATCGACCTTGTGATAAAATTGATTAAATGTTGTGTTCACTTCTCCCCTATATTTTTTTAGTTTTAAATGCTCACTTTAATTAATTAGGTATTTAGGTAGGTATATGATTTTTTTTTTAAATTCAATTTTGACAACATTTTAATGCTTGCCAAATTGTTTGTAAAATCTTGAAAGTTGATCTTTTAAATTTTTTCAGTTTTTCTCACGATGTTTTATCAATTTCAAATTTAAAACATTCACAATTTTTTGTGGTTACATGATTTTTTTCAAACATTTTACACTTCTTTACTAAATATTTAAAATTGCTTATTTTTTCAAAATTTGATTTTTCAACCCGGGAAAAAATCTCGCGGATCAAATTTCATCAATCTAGATCAGATTTGATCAATTTTGATCAAATATCATTAAATTTCGTCAAAAAGGTTAATCCGATTGGATCAAATCGTATCCAGTTATATCAGAGATAATCCACTCTCTTACAAAATGTTTTGATCAAAATGGATATAATCATACACCAGTAGATTTCTCATATTCAATTTGATATGATCAGATCAAGTTATATCAGTGAGAATCCGATTGTATACAAATAGATCATATCAAAATGAATAAAATTAGATCCAACTTGATTCTTTCATATATAATTGATCAAACTGTATCAAGTTATATCAAGAAGAATCCAGTTGTATGAAAGATATTTATATCAAAGTAGATCAAGTTCGGTTAAACTAGATCTCTACAGATATACTTTGATCCGATTGTATTGAGTTATATCAAAGAACAGTCAAATTACATCAAAACATTTATATCACAGTAGATCAAATCAGATCCAACTGGATCTTCAAGTGTACAAACTGATCAAACTGTAATAATTTATATCAATGAGAATCTACTTATATCCAAAATACTTATATCAAACTGTATCAAAACACATCCAATTATAGATTTTCTCATATACCATTCCCGGGAAAAAATCTCATGGATAATCTGATCAGATTTGATCAAGTTTGATCCAAATGTTGATCTGATTGGATAAAATTTAGTCAAATTGGATCTAGTTATATCAGAGAAAATCCACTGATATCTAAAATGATTATATCAAAATAGATCAAAACATATCAACTAGATCAAGTCATATCAGTGAAAATCCAGTTATATGTATAGAAATGCTTATATCCGAATGGATCAAATTGGATCAAATTAGATTCTCTCATATATAATTTGATATTATTGGATCAAGTTATATCTGTGAAATCAAAATGAGTCAACCCAGATTCATTTCAAAATTTTAGGGGCTACGAGCAGTGTCAGAATAGGGTTCCATCAAAAAAGTAAGGCAAAATTCGGAGTAGGCACTATTAAAAATGTAACAAACGACATGCTACATGCTTTTTTACATTTTTTTTTTGATTTGGTCGAAAATTTTGGGGCGCAGTGCCCCCATGGGGTCCTGAAGGTATCACGACAAAAATCATTTCTGAATTTAAGTTGAAATTATCTACTCACAGGAATTTTTCCTGATACTTTTAGTTATACAACCTTGAGTAATTGTTATCTTTGATTGTGTGTCACATAAATACAATTAAACTGTCTTATCATATATGAAATGGTTCGTACCAAGTTGAGTGCACCATCATTGATCTGATTGGAAAAGTTAAGCAGCTTCGGGTTTGGTTACTACTTGGATGGGTGACCGTTGAGAAAAATTTGGGATGGGTATGGTCAGATCTAACCATAATAAATGGGAAATGTACCTATCAAATATGATCCAATCATATTTAATTTTATCTCATCATACATCATTGGATCAAATTGTGTATAGTTTGATCAAATTATATATGATTTGATCAAATTAAATATGATTAGATCAAATTTGATAGGTATAAAATTCATATATGGTTAGATCTGACCACTTCATATATGGTTAGATCCAACAGGTTTTTTCCCGGGAATCTTTTTTCCATTCTCTTTCATTTTGTTCAATTTTTAATTTTTTGAATCTTTCGATTTTTCAGTTTTTCGGGATTTCTCGATTTTTCCAAACTTTCAAATTTCTTTATTACACACTTCATTTACTTATGATTTTCATTTTTGTTTCTTATAAAAATATAGTATTTTAACTTACAATGTTTCCCAAATTTTTAATATTGATTCTCCAAAATCATTCTTTTAAAATGTTTTAAATTTTCAGACTTTTCAATTTTTTTCAATTTTTTCAATTTTTTAATGAACTGTTTCAAAAAATATATGTACGTAATTTTTCAAAAATTGCCCGATTTTTAACATTTAAAATTTTGTAAGTTGAATCTTTTAATTTTTAATTTTTCAAAACTCTTCAATTCTATTTTTCCCCAATATTTTCACAAAGTTCAATAGGTATTCCAATTGTACTCCTTTTCATTTTCCGATTTTTTTTTGGATATTTCAATCAAATATAATTTCCAAATTTAGTATTTTTTTTAAATGAAAACATCAAGTACCTAATGTACCATTGTACCTATGAGTTTAAAAAATTTTAATAATCGATTTTTTTCACTTCCAGAAAATTTAACAATTTTTTCGTTTTTTTCAACTCTTTCAATTATTGGGCTCCTCGAGTAATAATTTCAAGAAAGATTCATCAAAAAATTTAATTTAATGTTAATCAATTTTTGTTCAATTCCAGCGAATTCTACACCTTTTTTCAATAACAGCAAATTCGGCAATTTTTTCGTTTTTTCAACCGAGAACAGCTGTAGAACTTCACGAGTAAAAATTTCGAAAAGGCAATTTTTTTTAATTCCAGCAAATTTGGGAATTTTTTCGTTTTTTTCAACCCACGATTGTAGGGTTTCTGGAGAAATAATTTTGAGAAAAATTTCATCAGTTTTGTTGAAATTCGAATTTACGAGTCGAAAAATTTTGTTTAATCAATTTTTGTGCAATTTCAGCCGATTTGGCAATTTTTTCGTTATTTTTTCAACTCTACTACAGTGGGACTTCACGAGTAAAAATTTCGAAAAATATTCATCAATTTTGTGTAAATTCGAATTTACGTGTAAAAAAAAATTAAATAAATTTCTGTTCAAATTTTTGACAATTTTTAATAATTTATTTTCGAGAAAAAAATTATCAATTTTGAGGAAACTTGAATTATTGTGTTGAAAAAGAATTTTTAAAATCAATTTTTTTCATTTCCAGCAGATTTTGCAATTTTTTTTTTCTCGATCATACAACTGTAGAACTTTACGGATAAAATTTCGAGAAAAATGTCGTCAGTTTTGTGGAAATTTGAATTTAAAAAAAAAAAGATATTTTTTGCAACCGTTTGAACAAAGTATTTCTAATACAAAAATTAGAAGGAGGCAGATAAACCATCTTCAGTTCCACATAGAAATAATCCTTCTTATTCAACATAATATGGACCATATTTTCAGCCAAATCATCTTAAATCTCGTCTTTCAAACATTCGAAAACCCGCAGTTTACGTACGCAAACTTTAACTCGTCACATTGACGTGTTTGGACTTCCGTCCAATGAACTCTTAGGATATTAATAGTCCAGTATTATCACAATAATGAACATTTGTAGCAAATCAACATACTGATTCACTTTGGCGCGTAAGCTCCATACACCGATGAGGCGATGATGCTCTCTGGATGAGATAACCATAATAAAATTGCCAAGCTGAATACATAGACATGCAAGTTTGCAAGTATTTATATAAAAATATGGCATTAGCTCATTCCTTGTTTATCGTTAATAATTTCCTGAAATTCGAGATTAATCGAACGGAAAAGGCCCTGTCGTGATGCAAAAGATCTTCACAGATTGCGAGGACAACACCAACACACGTCCATAGAGCTTCATTATCAGCACCGCAGATAAGTTTTCATATGCAGATTGCAGATGAAATGGTCGCAATGATACGAGTAATTTGACAAATGGACTGGCACTTTACAAAATTTACATATTCATCCCTTTGGCGCAAAACTCACTTACACGACCTAATACACCGTATTGAAAAAGCGTACATAGAGGTTGAGGGCGGGTGAGGGGCGATCACGCGGAACAGAACCTTATAAACGATTACGTCAATACTCGTACACTTGAAAGAGACGTTACAGAAAACGCGTTCAACAACTTTACAACCGCTCTGACATATATGCTTAATTAATCAACTCGTTAGTAAAAGTAATTTTTTTTTGGAGCTTGTTCCAGCCACTGAGAGAGCTGCACGCAATGCGACAATTTTTTCTCTCGTCTTTCGCATCTGAATCTGAGTGCGAGTATGCGGCAAAGGTGCGGCATGGCAACACTTTCACTGTACGAGCATATGTCATCTCTCTATACCGATTTTAATTACTACAACAACATCACCAACCACGCATTATATGGACTTGAGGGGCAAACGGTAACAATTTGCTTTCTCGTTACCTACCTCTACCGTTATACTTCACCAACTCTGCGCCAAGCTGAAGCCGGCTAACTCGTCTATGCCTGAACGCGAGCCTCGGTCTGGGCAAATTTTCTAATATGAAATGCAAATCGTCTTCATAACCTCGATGCTTTTGCTAGACCCAATCCAACGCAGCAACGGTGTTAAAAATTATCCTTCATAATTGGCTGCTCGGTGTAACGTTTCGAAAATCATTCTCTTTAATTACCAGAGTAATTTTCATTTCACCTCTTCTGTCGTCATTGAGCCAAAAAAATCACATTGTTTGTTATATTCGATGATGGTCGACAATCGCAAATGTTGATTAACTAGATCCAAATCACATTTGTAAGTATGTACGTTTAAGATATATATTTACATATATTACCGTATCCAGTGTAAGGAGAAAGTTGAACACATTGTGAGTTTTGAATCGCACAAAAGCGATTACAAGATGCTCGACATTCATCCGATTGCATCTCTACAATATTGCAAAAGTTCCAACGCGCCACATTCTCTTCGAGGAATTTTTTTCTCTCCTATGGGCTTTGTACGCAAATTTGCGACGACGATTCGAGCACCAGCTCATACTACATAATCAAAGGTGAACAGCTTTTTTAGCTTATGCAGAAGGTTTTCGTATAAGTACAGTCATTGACATTCAAATAAATTGTGGTCAAGGTTGAATTTCATCTTAATTCCAATATCCGAGTTTCATTCATATCCTCTGTTTCTTCGATCGTATCGTTAGATTAATAATTAATAAATGAAAATTCAATTTGAAAAAAGCTGTGGGATCGTTTTCAAGAAAAAATTGCTCGGCATTAAAAGCCTTCGAATTTTCATCATTTTTGCATCATCATAAAGCAGTATCGATTTTTAATAATTTAAGAAAATTATTTTAACAAATTCTAATTTTTTTAAAACTCATTTCTTCATAATTATTATTTTTTATTCTATTTCAAAAAATCCGATCAACTTTTTAAAAAATTCTGAGATTTTGATGAATTGATTTTTTTTCTTGATAAATAATCAAATTCATTAACAATTATTCCTTGATTTTGATAAATTCAGGAAACATAAAAAAAAAACAGTTTTAAAAACAATCAAAAATTTCAGTAATTAAACAACCCCCCCCCCCCCCCCCAAAAAAAAAAAAAATCAAACATTTAAGAGAATTACAAAATCTTGTAAATAATTAAGTATCGTTATAAAAAATTGGAGAAACTGGAAAAAATTAGGAAATCACAAAGAGTTGAAGAATTGAAAATTTTTTTACAAAAAACCTAATAATTCGAAGGAATTACCAAAAAACTAAAAATTTAAAAAATTTAAAAAAATTGGACCAAGAAATTGAAAAAAATACCATAACAAATTGAAAAATTCGACAAAATTGAGAAATTTTGAAGAATTATGAAATCTCTGGAGATGAAAGAAATCAAAGGCTTAAATCGCAAAATAAAAAATCCTAGGAAATTAAAAAATTACAAATTGAATAAATTGAAATTCAATGTCATACAAAATAAAAAGAATTTGGGAAAAATATAAGCAATTGGCGAACAGAGTTGGAAAATCAGTGGAGTTGAAACATCAAGTCTCCAAAAATAATTTAAAAATAAATTATATAATTGGAAAAAATAAAAAATATCACAAAAGAGAAAATCAGAAAATTAAAATTTTTTTAAAAAGTGAAAATTAATGTCATAAGAGAGATTTGAAATTGAGAAGTAGTGAAAAATTGAAAGATTCAAAAATCGAAAATATAAAAAAGTGATTTAAAGAAATGCTGACTTAATAAAAATTTGAGAGAATTAAAAAAATTTTAAAAATCAAGTCATAAAATGTTTTAAAAAATTGTAAATTTTTTTTTTACATAAATTGAAACTGAAAAATAAAGAAAAATTCTCGATTTCGCTGAAATCGTTATTGACAAAACATCGAGTTGAAATATGTCCAGACCTTCTGCCAGTTTGAAATAATTTGGATGATAGCTAATTGCAAAATTCAAAAATTTATAACAAAAACTCACATTGTGGGTACAATTAGTGTGCTAGAGCCACTAGAGGTAAGGTAGGAGGCTGTCATTTGTATTAGCGAGTTTTTGAACCACAGGTATACCAACTGTCATTAGATAGTTGGAAAATCCCTGCTAAGGGCCGATTATCCAATCTTACCCAGCCACCCTCTTGATGTCGTAATTGTCATGATAAATAAGAAAATTTAAAGCAATTGGAAAATTAAAAAATTTGAAAAAATTTAGTCATGAAAAAAATTTAAAAGTTTGGAAAACACAAAAATTTGAGAAAAATAAAGAAATTACCAAGACTTGGGAAATTGAAGAGATTAAAAAATTAAAAATACAAAATGAAAAAATATATAATTTAAAAATGAAAGATTATTTTGTAAAATTAAAAAAAAAAAAAAAAAAACTAGAAATACCCAAAGTCAAAATAATGTCAAAAAAAATTTTTAATTTGGAAAAATTGATGAATCACGAAAAATTGTGAAATTTAATTTTAAAAAATAATGAAATTTTTGAAAATTTGAAAGAATCATGTCATGAAATTAGAAAATTAAAATAAATAAAAGTTTGAAAAATACAAAAATTTGAAAAATTGAACAAAAATACTCATAAGTCAAAATTGTCAAAAATTTTAAAAATTAGGAAAAATTGAGAAATTACAAAGAGTTGGGAAATTTAATTTTCAAAAATCATGAAAATTTGAAAAAATCAAGTCATAAAAACTTGAAAAATTTCGGGAAAAATATAATATTTATATGAAAGGGAAAATAAAGTTTTTATCTTTTCACCAATTCAATTACCAGGAAGGTCCTCTTTCAGACACTCCTCACTGTCTCGAGTTTTTTTTTTGACAAAAATCGTAATTAAAGGTACAAATATATTTTGAAAAATATGAATTTTATGAATAATCAAATTATAAACTAATTATTATTAGGTAGAAAATAAAATGATTAAAAAATAAAAATAAATAATTAAAATTCGATTTTGATAAAAAAATAGTTAAAAAATTATATAAGCTACAATTTTACGAAGATACCTATCTCTGTTTAATGAAATTTTTACATACTTATGCCAATCTCTCATCATTTTATTTCATCAGACACTAATAATAAATTTCTCGAACCGATAAAAAATAAACATCGCTGCAAATAGTACTCGATCTGCAAACCATCAAAATGCACTCGATATTGCGAACATTGATAAAATGTCAATGAAACATCTCCCTATGGTACTTATTGGTTGATAACATAATCACGTGTATCATCACATGGCAAATACATAAAATCCTATCGTTCCATTCGATACGTAGACGTACTACAGCACTATAAATAGCTCGTGTTTTTAACATTAGGTCAAATGATCACAGCATAATCAAATCTCGGTGTACGAGTACTACAAGTGTACATTAAATACCTACGTACGTATGTACATAACACATACGAGTAAAAGTCGAAAATCTTTCCGTGGGTTTTTGACCTTAAAACAAAAAACCGATCTCGTCTCGAGCGTCTGCAGTCTCCGGTACACGATCATTTTTCATTTTATAACCTTGTTCTTAACGTATTAATTGTGCTTGAAAAACACAACCATTCTTATATAGGAATAAAAATGTCTCCATTTAGCTGTCATCTTTATAGACACAATGCACTCGAGACAATCACGTAGACCTTATTTTTTCCTCTAAAATTTCATACACAAATGGACATGGACACTCCGACTGTATGCCATACGATGGTAAGACGACAAAGTGTAAAAAAAAAAAACACGACGAATTTAGTACGAACACAGATGTTGTGACGATATAATTACGCTTATCAAAATGAATTTCCCATTACTCAACATATTTTTCACTCTCCTCGACGTACACGGGAAATAGAACAAATAATATAGCAATTGTATATACGTGTAAGATAAATCGGTGGCTGCACAATGAAAGGTGAAATTATCGCCAACATTTCCTGTATCGTGTATCTCGGAGTAGTTATTTTAATCAGGCGCCATAGCCACTTGAATTTTCGAATTCATCGAGTAAAATGGACCAAATTACTTAATTTGTTTGGTATACAAATACAATAACACCCGCACGTAAACCAGCGTAACTCTTCGTTAACACGCCATTTCACGAATGAATTGCATAAAAGTGCCAACAATACGATAGCGAATTACCTACTTTTTGTAAAAAATTTCAAAGTACCAATAATTAGCTCGTAGTTTATGACGCCATTACTAATATGCCCTTTGAAAATAACAAAACTTATGATAACTTTCTTCGTGTTTTTTTCCCTTTATTTTTTCGTTTTCACGTTGTATTCGCGGTAGTATTGGATAATTACGCGATTTTATCCGTAGGTGTTTTTTATTATTCAACAGACGATCCTTCATTTCTGTTCAACAACACTACCAATCAACCTTCGAAGTGTTGTCACCTCGAGCCTACCTCTGGCTTTATTTCAACCCCACGTCAGTTTCATTGTCAATATGAGGTTTTTTATTATCATACTTATTAAATCGATGGAAAATTTAATTCCCATTTTAGATCTACAAAAAGGTGCTTTTTTTCCATAAAATTTCCTAATTCCATTTGTTTTTAAAAAGGAAACAATAAGAAACTTTTGCACGAAATAATGCGTGAATAAACTTCACACACCGTTACACTTTTAAATTAGTGATTAATGATTATAAATATATTTTTTTGTCATTTCATTTCAGACGATTTTTATTAATAAAATAATTGTTCTCCGAAATGGAAGCTACACTCGTCACTTGGTTGTACGGTTGCGAAGGCGAAAAATAGCAGGAAGTTTTACTAAATGGCATTATTTTTAGGAACTGAATATTAGTTACACATGCCTAATATATTATGTATAATCGAATTAAGAAAACAGAAGCTCAACAGACCATAAACCTTTTTCGCAGACATGAATAATTTTTGTCAACTTCAGGAATACAGTTTCAAATTTTAATATATTTTTTTGTCATTTCATTTTAGACGATTTTTATTCATAAAATTGTTCTCCAGAAAAGGAGATAACACTCGTCACTTATGTAGTTGTATGGTTGTGAAGGCAAAAAATAACAAGATATTTGACTAAATGAGCATTAAGGATCTGAATATTAGTAATATAATCGAATTAAGAAAACAGAAGCTTAACATACCATAAACCTTTTTCGCAGACGTGAATAATTTTTGTCACTTTCAGGAATATATATATTTTTTTAAATTTTTATTTTGACACACCGATACCAACGGGTTATACAGTGTTACTTCAGGAATATAGTTTCGAACTTGAAATAAAAATGTAAAAAAATTTTAAAAAACCACGCTTTTATTTAAAGTTGGTCACTTTGTAAAATGTTATTCATAGAGAAAGAGTAATGCCTTAAAAAACAAAAAATAAAATTTACTTGAATACAAAAATGTGTCATGAAAATTTTTTTTTCAAAAATTTTAATGATGAAAATCGTGGTGGGGCGTTAATCGAAAAGGTATTCGTTTGCTCCTCGCACACCCCACCACGCTTTTCATCATTAAAATTTTTGAAAAAAAAATTTTCATGACACATTTTTGTATTCAAGTAAATTTTATTTTTTGTTTTTTAAGGCATTACTCTTTCTCTATGAATAACATTTTACAAAGTGACCAACTTTAAATAAAAGCGTGGTTTTTTAAATTTTTTTTACATTTTATTTAACTCTTTTTGTCGTTGAAAATATTTTAATTTCATAGTTTTGAAATTTTCAAAATGGAACCCCCTCATAGGGGCTCAATTTGGGGTCAAGGGTAAATTTAAGTCCGAAAATCGAATTCAGCGGCCTCGAAAACCTACATTTCGATACCAATGTTGTGATTTTCTGAAATTTTCAAAACTGAACCCCCTCATAGGGGCTCAATTTGGGGTCGGGGGTAAATTTGAGTTCGAAAATCGAATTCAGCTACCTCGAAAACCAACATTTTGATATCAATGTTGTGAATTTTGAAATTTTCAAAATGGAACCCCCTCATAGGGGCTCAATTTGGGGTCAAGGGTAAATTTGAGTTCGAAAATCGAATTCAGCGACCTCGAAAACCTACATTTCGATACCAATGTTGTGATTTTCTGAAATTTTCAAAATTGAACCCCGTCATAGGGGCTCAATTTGGGGTCGGGGGTAAATTTTAGTTCGAAAATCGAATTTAGCGACCTCGATAACCTACATTTTGATACCAATGTTGTGATTTTCTGAAATTTTCAAAATTGAACCCCCTCATAGGGGTTCAATTTGGGGTCGGGGTAAATTTGAGTTCGAAAATCGAATTCAGCGACCTCGAAAACCTACATTTCGATACCAATGTTGTGATTATCTGAAATTTTCAAAATTGAACCCCCTCATAGGGGCTCAATTTGGGGTCGGGGGTAAATTTGAGTTCGAAAATCGAATTCAGCGACCTCGAAAACCCCTAACGTGAGCACTATGTTCTTTCAATTCCAGTAAAATATTAAATGAGAGAGGATTGGTTGAAAACATACTTTTGGTTCCATGAGACATACATACATACATACATACCAAGCTAATAAAAGCGTGGTAAAAAGGTGCTTTTTTCCATAAAATTTCCTAATTCCATTTGTTTTTAAAAAGGAAACAATAAGAAACTTTTGCACGAAATAATGCGTGAATAAACTTCACACACCGTTACACTTTTAAATTAGTGATTAATGATTATAAATATATTTTTTTGTCATTTCATTTCAGACGATTTTTATTAATAAAATAATTGTTCTCCGAAATGGAAGCTACACTCGTCACTTGGTTGTACGGTTGCGAAGGCGAAAAATAGCAGGAAGTTTTACTAAATGGCATTATTTTTAGGAACTGAATATTAGTTACACATGCCTAATATATTATGTATAATCGAATTAAGAAAACAGAAGCTCAACAGACCATAAACCTTTTTCGCAGACATGAATAATTTTTGTCAACTTCAGGAATACAGTTTCAAATTTTAATATATTTTTTTGTCATTTCATTTTAGACGATTTTTATTCATAAAATTGTTCTCCAGAAAAGGAGATAACACTCGTCACTTATGTAGTTGTATGGTTGTGAAGGCAAAAAATAACAAGATATTTGACTAAATGAGCATTAAGGATCTGAATATTAGTAATATAATCGAATTAAGAAAACAGAAGCTTAACATACCATAAACCTTTTTCGCAGACGTGAATAATTTTTGTCACTTTCAGGAATATATATTTTTTTTTAAATTTTTATTTTGACACACCGATACCAACGGTTTATACAATGTTACTTCAGGAATATAGTTTCGAACTTGAAAAAACGTAAGTATTAGCCCGGTTGAATAAGACCAAAAAATGGAGCAATTACATTTTGGGTGATATGACATTTTTTGGTTTTGAAATCTCCCTCTCGGTGTACTGACTAACCAAAAAACCCTTCCCGAACCTCAGCACTCGGGAAGTCCCTCAAATGTGGACTCAAAGTGGCTTCCTCGTAGTAACTCTTCAAATAATGCGTTTAAACAAACAAAAAAAAAGGTTTATAACTAAAATTAAAATAATTAGATAAAATTTGCAACAAAAAAGGTCATTATTTATTTTTTCCAAAAAGTAAACGTGTAGACGAAAAAATACACGTCAGAACATACAGGATAGAAAAAATAGAAAATGTACTTCATTTAAGTACGCGAATAATGTATCTACTCGTACAATCCGTAGACCGCCAAAAAAACCTTACCCCCCCCCCCCCTCAAAAAAGTTTCATATTTTCTTCAGTTTTTGAAAAATTCTCAAGGGTACGACAATGATGAAAAATCACCATAAACGGTCTTTTTTGGTGGAAATATGTGTGTATATTATGTTAAAACCATATTCATCGTAAAACTTTTTTTTTCAATTTTTTTCATAAAAAGTAAAAAATGACATCTTTGCAAGTCTCATAAAAGCGAGGTGTAATGATGGCAAATCAACGAAAATGGTTTTGTTGTGTAATGACACCTGTGATGTGACTATTTTGCTTAAAATTTTAAAATACTTTGAAATTTTTCAATTATTTCCAAACTGGAAGTCCATAGGCATAGCTTACGATTCATTTAAAGGAAATAAGCAAATACTTTACATATATAATACTGGAAACTCCAATGGGGACAAGTGACCCCGACAAAAGCGCTCTTTTAGCGGCTCGGCATGAAACTATTCTCAGACTTTCGACCGATCGTCATGTCTTCGACCAATCAGAGGGCGAATCACGCGACGATTAGTCGAAAACCTGGAATTAGTTTCATGCCGAGCCGCTTAGAGAGCGCTCTTCTTGGGAGTCAAATCAAAAGCATTGAGTTTCCAGTATTATATTAGTAAAGTATTTGAAATAAGTATAAAAACTTAGGAATTATTTCCTTCATAATTATGCGTCACCAATCAATTGACAGGCGTTCCCGAAAAATTTTCAAAATAAGGACTACTCGATAGAGAGAGCAAACAAAGTATAATCTTTTTGACAAAAATGATTCATAATGAGTAGGGCCCGGATTTTTATGATATTGCTTATTTTTTCCTGCTGCACTAGATAGGGCATATCACAATTTTCTTTACGTTTCATGCCATTCTGAGACGAATGGTGAAATTTGTAAGCGCTTATTTTTGCTTATTTTAGGTATAAATGCTTAAAAACGCTTATTTTTAGCAAAAAACGTCAAAAACCCGCATATTTTGCGCTTTTTTTGAAAAAATTGAAAAGCCTGACCAAAAAAAATAATTTAAAAATACACTTTTTTGTATTTAAAATTTTTTTTTTAAATTGCAATTTGAAGGAATTTTCAGTTGTGGAGGCGTTTTTCAAACTATAATTTAATTTTAATTCAATCTAATCGATTTCGATTGTGAAATTTCAACGCGTTCAAATTTATTGAATTTCGCATTATTTATTTAAAAAATAAATGTTTTAATGTTTTTCTGCTCTACATTTCTTTCAGTTTCTACATATGTACGATTTGATAGGTTTTTCGAAAGTGATTTAAAATACGTGCATTTTGATACCCATGATGGTATATTTTTAAAGCACTTATTTTTGCTTTTTTTGGTTTTATAGGGCATATTTCTGCTTATTTTTCATATTTTAACCGCTTGACATAAGCGTTTATTTTTATATTTTAAGCGCAAAAAAATCCGGGTCTTAATAATGAGTAATTTTTGGCGAAACAAGGGCCATTTTCAGATGAATCCGTATGAAAATGAAATGTTATTTTTTCTTACATTTTTCTTGAGTAATTAATAAATACTCACTTCTTCCTTCATAATTGATACATTTTTCTCCATCTTCAGCCATGCGAGGCTTATTTCAGCGCATGTGTCAAGTATGTTTGGGTGTGTGTTACGCTACGTATGAAATCCCTTGACCCTTCTCAATGAAAATTTTTTTTATAGAGTTTCAGTTTTATCACGAAATATTTCAAAAAACGAAAGCAAAAACCCTGTTGCAATGAGCGAATATCTCACAACTTTCTAGTTAATTAACTTATTCTCCTCAATTTTTCTCATCAACGATTGGTTTTTACGAAAAATTGATAATAATCAAAATTGTAAATTGGGAAAATTGCAATCCGCATTAAGAGGCTATAGTTTTTCAATTCAACGTTTGGAATCAGAGATATTCATTGAAATAATGAAGTTCATGTATACGAAACCGAAGTTTCCTCAAATTTGAGGATTTCTCGAGGAACCCGTTAAGGATAGTAAATTTTTGAAAACAAATTCGGATTCGTCATGAAAATTTACCCCTTGTGTCTACAAAAATTTAAAAGTCAAGAAGTATAACTTTTGTATGACCAATTTTTCATTTTATATGACCTTTTTTTGAAATAAGGAGTTCTTTGTAGTAAGAGGGTCTGTTCTTAATTTAATTATTTATTTCTTATTTTTTGGAAAAGTAGCGGAAATTTTTGAAGCATTCAACACCTGCTTCAGCAAAAAAATTTAAAAAAATTAAAATTTTTTAAGGGACCATTTTTTGGAAGACTATAAGCAGGGCTGGTAACCAATCAAAAAATTAATCGATAACAAAAACCAAATAACCGAAATCAACCAAGTATTTCAAGATTTGAAATTTGAAACCAATAAAAACAAAATAACCAAAATCTGAAAGATAATTAGAAAACCAAAAAGATCTGCAAACAAATAATCAAAAACCAATTATAATTTGTTTCAGTTTCAGCTTTTTTTCATTTTTTTATACATAGTTAGTTAGTTACATACCTACGGATCGTGCTAAATGCTAAACTTGGAATAATTTTCTACAAAAATGAAAGTGATGTGATTTAAACGAAAGAGGTTGTAGATTGACATCTGATGAATAATTTTGGTCATTATAAAAATTTTGATTGGACCCCTCCTTCTCTTCTAATTTTGTATATTACTACATAAGTACTTATTATTTGAAATTGGAGGAGAGGGTTAGGGTCAATTGAAAATTTTTTCAAACAAAAGTTGTAGCTTCAAGTCAGCAATAATTTTGGTTATTATAAACATTTTGATTGCACTCCTCGTACCCCTCCAATTTCGAATAATAAGTATTTATGTAGCTTTAGAAATACTTATTATTCGTAATTGGAGGGGTGTGAGGGGTGCAATAAATTTTTTTATAATAACCAAAATTATTTCTTAAACTTACATATAGCTACAACTTTTGTTTGAAAAAATTTTCAATTTCCCCACCCTCTCTCCAATTTCGAATAATTTTATGTAGTAATACAAAATTAGAAAAGAGGGAGGGGTACAATCAAAATGTTTATAATGACCAAAATTATTTTTCCAATCTCAATCTACAATTTTCGTTTGAATTTTTTTTCAATTGGGCCCTTCCCTTTCCTTTCGTTTAAATAAAAAAAATTGAAAAAAAATTGGGGGAAACAAAAATAAAAACGAAAAAAAAGTTTTATGATTAACCAAAACCAGAATTCAAAAACTTTTTGGAGAGCAAAAACAAAACCAAAAACCAATTACATGAAGTGTTTTCACTAACTGAAATTAACTGAAACCACAATAAAAAATTTTTTCAGTTACCAGGCCTAAGGAAGGCGTAAAGGGAGGCGTATAAAGGTCGCTCTGAATACTACTTTTGGGCCGGAAAAATTACCAAAATTTTCCTTTTTAAATAGAAAATTGAAAAATTTGGAGAAGTTCGTTCAGGGTCGTGTTAAATTTAAGGCGTGTCATTGCTGGGTTAAAAGAAATGAATTGCTAATCTCGGAGAGATTTTTTTTCAACAAAAAAAGGGAAATTTTTAACTACCTAGGTAAAAACATTTTTTTTTCTTGTTTATAATAATAATGGTAAATAGAGATTTATTTTTCACTTTTCTGGGATGGTCATACTTATATTGTTATAGCTTATTACTTCGTGAAATAGCATTTAACACTTTTATTTTTCAACAAAAAATTTGACCACATTCTGAGCCTTCTATTTTTATCATTATTCTACATACTCGTAGTTAAAATCCAAGTACGTAAATCAACATTTTGCTATAAATGACTCTTCAACCAAATTACATGCACTTGAATGGTACCACTACCACGATGATCAGCCTCAAATACAAAATTTAGTCGAATTGCAAAATCTATTAGGAAATTTCATCATTTTTCTGGATTCCTATTGACAAAAAGGATAATAAAGGCGAACATACAAAACGAGCCATTATCATCGTACCGTTGAATACGACATACCTAATGAATAAGAAAAAAGGAAGGAATCCTATCAACATAAGCATCGTTTCTCTGCTTTGCCAAACCTACCTCTACCTAAGTGTACATAAAAGATCGAAAATAGCTCACAATGGAACATCACTCGGTGGTTGAAATCCTCAAAATGTACTTCTACGTCGAAGTGTGCGAAGCTATCTGCGAAATAATATACGCACAGGTAGGTATAGGCAGAGAACCGAGAAGGAACCATTCGGTTGGTTTTTTTTTTCGTCCATCACGTACACAATACGCTCGCAAAACAAACGTTTAATTCAGTTTTTAATCGAACCTCGTATAGTACAATGGGAGTCGATCATAAAAGCGAAATTCTTGGCGACTTTCCTTGAATAAATCTTTTCATCTGACGAATCAGGCAGCAGGCACTCGCATAAGACTGGAGCTATGGCTTTTTTTGTGGCTATGCTTACAATGCATGAAACACGCTAATACTCCAAGGACACGCGTATCTTCTACTCGGCGTTGGTTGAAAAAAAAAAATGTGAATATTTACTCGTACTTATTCGCACTAATGAACAAGCAAACCTTAAGATAGGCTGCGAGTTATAGCTGATGTATGAATTGGAGAATGAAATTTTCACACAATTAAGTCTCGTATACGCGTCGTAAGGTACTCGTCAAAGTGAGATGTAAATTTCACGTCCAAGTCGTACAGCTGGCTAGGTAAATAAGGTGAAAACGATACGATTTAAATATCATCCACAGTGGTGCTGATATAGCACGTTGCTTCAGATAAAGTAAAATGTGGATCGTGCTAAATGCAGATCTACAAAAAATGGCAAAAAGGAAAGAGATGTGATTTAAGGGAAAGGGAGAGGCCTAGTCGAAAAATGTTTGAAACAATAGTTGTAGATTGAGATCTGAAGAATAATTTTGGTCATTATAAAAATTTTGATTGGACCCCTCCCTCTCGTCGTCTCGTCTAATTTTGTATAATTCTACATAAATACTTATATTATTCGAAATTGGAAGAGAGGTAGAGGGTCAATTGAAAATTTTTTCAAACAAAAGTTGTAGAATAGAATTCTGAGAATAATTTCGATCATTACAAAAATTTGGATTGTACCCCTTTTACCCCTCCATTTTGAATAATAAGTATTTATGTAGTATTGTGATTGTGAAAAATAAAAATTGTAAGAGGGAGGAGGCCAATCGAAATTTTTAAAATGACCAAAATTATTTCTCAAGATCTCATTAGACAACTTTTGTTTGAAAAAATTTTCAACTGACCCTCTACCTCTCCTCCAATTTTGAATAATATAAGTATTTATGTAGAATTATACAAAATTAGACGAGAGGGAGGGGTTCAATCAAAATTTTTATAATGACCAAAATTATTCTTCAGATCTCAATGTACAACTTTCGTTTAAATCATTTTTCAATTGGGCCTCTCCATTTCCCTTAAATCACATCGCTTTCATTTTTGTAGAAAATTATTTCAAGTCCTTCATGCAGTAAGACGATGTCATGTTGCTGAAGTCATCTGGACTTGGCACGATCCGTAAAATGTACGTTCGTAGGTAGGCAACATATTGACCAAAATTTTCTCATTTAATTTAAAGCATCATAAATAAGAATATTTGAAGATACACGTAGAAAACCGATGTTCCCATACGACCCTGTATTACTCAATAAGTAACTCATTGATAAAGTTAATCGTGAATTTGATAATCGTAAAATAAGTACTCTAAGCAAGTCATCATAGCCCAAATCTTATCTCGTATCCTTCACTATTGAATAATTAAAAATTTTCAAAAACGTACTCGAACTAATTTACACGTGCAATTAAAACTAATCACGTTGCATGTAAAACAATTTCCCCCAATTTCAATCGTATCCATCGATAGCCTCGAGCCGCTGCATGGCAAATCAAATCATTGGCCAATGGTCATCGAACGTTCCGACATATTTCGAACGTACTCAGCCATTGCAAAAAGAATCGCGATTCTTCGTTCGTTTCACGTATAGTACGGTGGCGCGATATGGCCGCAAAATCGTAAAGATTAATTAATTAATAACGACTCAATTAAGCATTAAATGACATAACGTATGTACGATAAAACTCTCGAGCTTGATTACGAATAACGAGTATAAAACTTTTCTCACTCAAGGTTCTATCATTTTTGAGTCGTATTTGCGTACACAATACGATCGTAATCACCCACATGGTAATATTTCTTTTTCTTCGAATCTATCACGGTAATCGTTCGAATAAGCTGGATGACTTTGATTTCGGTTTCGACACCGATGCTCGTTTTCGTTTTTCATCCGCAGCGCTTGTTTTCATATTCCATTGTTTGCACGTACGATTATTAATTTTTCTCGTAATTGTACATATTATTCATGTCGGGCAATTTGTTGAACTTCTAATACGTGAAATTAATCCCGAAATGAGCGGAGATGATTGCTTCAGATTTCGGTATCTTGGGCATTATTTCCATCGTACACGTGTGATAATAGCATCTTTCAAGTGGTAACACTGTTATTTGAGAATTATTTCGGATGTTCGAGTGGAACAGAATCGCAAGTAGGGTTTAGTCTAGCAAATGAATGGATAAAAATTAAAGAGATAAGACCTAAATGGTGCTCTAAGCTGAAGTTGATAAAATAATAACAAAAATTAAAGAACATAGGAAGAATCGAGTATTATATTTAGAGAAGTGTCCCGCTCCCAATTTTCTCTTTTAAACTTCAAAAAATTATCGATTCGAATCATGATTTTAAAATAATATACAGAAATATTGAATTTGATCAATGGATCACTTCATCGAATGTCAATTCAAGTGTAAGTATACCTACCTAGGTACATTCTTTTCATTTCATTTCATCCAATTTCTAGTCATTGTTAATTTTTATTTAAATTTAAATTTTCTAGATTTTCAGATTTTTATATTTTTTAAATTTTGACCTTTTCTTTCATTTTATTTTCATTTTTTTGAATCTTTATTTTGTTTGTATATTAAATTCTTTAATATTCTTCAACAGTTCCAGTTTTCAGTAGTTTTTGATTCAATCTGAACTTTTTTGAATTTTTGAATTTTCCTTCACTTTTTATATAATTTTTTCTTCGAGTGATGTTCAATTTGATTTTTTTAGATTTTTGATTTTTTTCAGAATTTTTCCGTTTTTAATTTCTTATTTTTCCAGATTTATTTTATTTTATTCTTCAAATAATTCATTCAATTTCTAGCCAGTTTGAATTTTTAATTTTCTTGATTTTTTAAATTTTATTCATTTTTTGAATTTCTTTTTTCCGTTTTTCAAATTTTAATATTTTTTAGGTTTTCAGGCATTTTTTGATTTTTTATTCCATTTTTATACTTTTCTAACAATTTTCTAATTAGAGGATTTCTTTACGATAATTCTGGCAACTTTTTCTCATTGGAGAAATGCCCCCGCCCCCCCCCCCCCCCCAACAAAAAAAAGAAGATATAAAGACAATTCTTCTACCAATTTCTATAATCTTTTTTATTATTTTACAAAAAATATTTGCAAAATATTTTTTTCATTTTTAAATAATTTTTTTTTTTTTTTTTTTTTTTTTAATTCATTTATTGTGCCATATACAAAGTACTATGCTTAGTTTTGTTGAACTTGAATTGACAATTTGTCAATTCGAAAAAAAAACAGTAATTTTTCTCAATTTGAAAGAATTTTTACTTTTTCTTAAAGTGGGTATTTTTTGCAATCAGTCAAAAAAAATACTAACCTAATTTAATAAAAATGTAATTTTTTTTTGAAAGAATTTCTCATTAGAGTATTTTTTAAGGAAAATTCTTCTTTAAGATAATACTTTTCTCTGGGCATTGTTTTGTTTTACTCAGAGATTTTTTTTTTAAACGAATCATTCAATATTAATTCTTCCGACTCCTGTGATTTTTTTCGCAGTGAATTGTTAATTTTTACTTTTTAGACAAAATTTTAAAAACAATAATAATTTTTTAAAATTGAAATTATTTTTTCATTTTTTTTCAATAATAATTTTCTCAAACTATTACTTATCTACAATTCTTTTTTAAAAATAATTTTTGAAAAATGTCTGCAGTTTAAAAAAAAAAAAAAAAAAATTCTATTCAAGAAAATTTTTAATAAAGTTTTTAGGATTAAGTCTCTCACCATTTTTCCTTATATCGAACAATTTTTTGATAACTTTATTTCCAAAAGTTGCTTATTTTTTTCAATTTCTAAAATAATAGATCACTTTTTTGATTTTTTTTTTAAATTGTAATTTTTTCAGAAAATTCAAATAAGAAATACTCATGAAAAGATTTCTAAAAATAATAATAAAATGATATTGCTACTTCCGAGCACTACGAACACGACAGGTGTTTTCTTATCAAAAAAACCAACTACCTATTCAAGTTACACGTACTGCGAGCTGCGGTTAATTATACAATAAATTAATTCATTTCGCGACACGTTATAAGCAGGGTTTTTTCCAAAATGACGTCAACAAATAAGGACGTTTTTATACGGGATTTTCGACTTGCCGAAAAAATCAAATATTCAACAAAAAAGTCGAGTACCTAATTTTGGCATTTGAAAGAAATTTTGACATTTTGAAATTTTTATTAACACTAGCATGGCACGCCATGTCAACCAACGATAACATATCAATTCCAATACCTACGCCTACTTTATATTTTACGAGCAAAGGTGTAAATTTTCCATAAAATTGGTTACGTTTTATCGATTTAGATCTGGGTGGTTTGAAAATATTGCATTTTTTTTCTACTTCACGCTTCAATGAAACAATTCTTATACTGTAGGCTTGATCCAATGGCATATGCGGAACGCCATTCAATATTTAGTTAAAAACATCAAAATTCCATTACATTTCCAAAACAAACATTCGCACCGTAAGAATGAATAAAATTTTTTTATCGTCAATATTAATTAAAATGTCAATAACTTGTACGATTACGTCAGATATTTACTAAATAGCAATGCACTTCGAAGTTCATGAACTTGGGCATACCTTTCCGCTAAAAAATTTATTTTATAAACAAAACACCTCGTTCATTTGCAAACAGGGTGGTGTAAGCTTACAAGGAAATAGGTAAACTGGAAAATCTTAAGAAACAGTACAATGTAAAAAATCAACAACATACCCGAGCCACCGAATGCAAGTTCGCCAATCAAAATCATTCTACAAATCTACATGTACAATATCTACACGTCGATTAAGACCGAAAATAAAATCACAATTACAAAGTAGACGTACGTACCATAGCTATATCATCCAATTAAAGAACATTGCAAAATGCTGTAGACAAAACAACACTTTTTATTCGAACATCGTAAAACTTACTGAATGACTTCCTGATGCAATATTTGGAAAAATTAACCGATTCCTGTGTGACTCAAGAATGCAATAAGTTTCGTGCTCAGATCATGAAACACGCTTCATCGATCATTTTGCACGTTTTGCAACACTACGTAAACGCGAAGAGGATTTACATCTAAATTTACACATGAAAAAATCAAAAGGAAACCGTCAGAAGAACATTTTGGTTGTTAATTGATCGAAGTACACCACTGTAATGAATACGTGTAAGGATACGACAGTTGTGAAGTTATCACACGAATGGGTACACAGGTACCTGCTTATGACAATGGTTCCTATGACGTTAATCGAAATAATAAAATTTCTACCTATTCTGTCATCATAGGTACACCACACATGGAACTTCGTTTCAATTTCAACGTCACTAATTAAATATTATTACGTTTCCGTTTGAATTGTGACCTTGATATTATGCTTCAACGGTTCAATTTTTTTTTTTTCTTTTTAATTGGGTCAATAATATCGCTCAAAGTGTTTCATAAACAATCGTAAGAAAAATCAAAGAAACAGAAAATTAAATTTTTCAACGTAAAATTGAAGAATTATTTCGAGTTAATGAATTACATTACGTACAATATTGTTTCACGAATAATAATTCTAAAAATTGACAAGTGGAATGTCAAAAAAAAATTTCATAAGGAATTCTATTTGGAAAAGGCTGTTGGACAGTAATAGTAGGAAAGGACTATTTCCACAACCAGTACTCACGAAAACGAAAGAAATGAGGATCTTTTGTTTTTGTTTAAATATTTTTCAATTTTAACTCAAAAATTTTATTTTTTGAAAATTATTGAAAAAAGTGTTTAAAAAAATTCAGAACATTTTTTTCAAATACCTCAGATTTCGAGTATTTCCAAATTATTATTTTTTTTTTCAAATTTTTCATCGACTATTTTCCTGCATTTTTAATCTAATGTTAATGCAAATTTTCATTAAATTTTCAATTGTACCTAATTTTTTTTATTTCATCGTCATATTTTTTTCATTTTTTTTCTAAATTTTTTCCAATCTTTTTATCCAAATTTTTGAAACAGAATTGTTCGTCAAATTTATTTTCAAATGTTTCTAAATATTCATCATAATTATAATTTACATTTTTTTCCTCAATTTTTCTCACGCGAATTTTCATTAAAAATTTATTCATTTGAACTTCTTACCCGTAGGAATTCCTTTTTAAACGTTTGGTAAAATTATTTCAACAAAATTTAAATTAAAAAAAAAAAAAAATCATAAAATTTGTTTTAAACCTCCATATTTTTACTTTCAAGTTCTTCCTCAATTTTTCATAGAGATTTTTTAAATGAAATTATTGTCCATCATAATTTATTCAAGTTTTTCCTATTTTTATCGAAAATTTTCCATGTATTTCTATTTTTTTTCTAAATCATCTGATTTTTTCCCAACTTTTTTAGAAAGAAATTTCTCATCAGATTTATGAATTTATTACAAATTGTTCAATTTTTTTCATTTTTCCAATCATCATAAATCATAATTATCAATTTTTTTTTCAATAATTAATCTTTTCTAGATTAATTGTTATTTTAAATTTTTTCCGAACTTTTCATCTCAAATTTTTCCAGACTTTTTATTGAAATTTTGAAGAAAACTTGTTTATCAAATTTATTTCCAAATTATTAAATTTTTTTTCATCTGAGTTTTTATATTATTTAAATATTTTAGTAATTTTACATCATTTATTTCTATTTTTCTTCAACGTTTGAATATTATCCGAACTTTTTCTTAAAATTTTTTAGAACAAATTTTTTTTTCTTCAATTTTTTTAAAATCACTAATCAATTATATTTTTCATTTTTTTCTACATTTTTTACAGACAAATTGTTATTTAAATTTATTCCCACATTTGTAATCTCATTTTTTTTAAAAACTTTTTATTAAATATTTTTAAACGAAATCGTTCATCAAATTCATTTCCATTTTTTTTTTTTTTTTTTTTTCAAAAATTTTCATTCAAATTTTTCCAATAATTTTTACCAATTTTTTTTTAATTTTTTTTTTTTTAGAAACTGCTTATTAGGTACATTTATTTCCAGATTTTTCAATCAAAAAATTTTTCTATTTTTTATCAATCTTTCTATTAATTTGAAAAAAAAGTTCATAAAATTCATTCATCTAAATTTTTCCTTCAACTTTCATCAGATTTTTTTTTTCAAATTGTTGATTGATGTTGCTTCTAAATTTTCATTTAATTTTTTTCCAAATTTTTAAATGAAATTTTTCCTATTTTTATAGCTTTCATCAAAAAAATTTCTAAATTGTCATAATATTTTTTCCTACTTTTTTCGAAATGTTTTCAATTTAATTTTTAATTAAATTTACCTATTTCTGGATTTCAAATTCAATTGTTTTTTGACTTTTTATTTTATTTTTTTCAAATTTTTTCTCAAGTACCAAAATTATTAGGTATTTAAATTTTATCAAACTTTATTTTTTTTAAATTTTTGATTTCTTATTTCAATTTAATATTTTTTTTTCAAAAAAATCATTCTGATTCAAATTTTTTTCAACTTCCTAAATTGTTTACCACATGTCAAAATTTTCATTTAAATTTTCATTTTCAACAAAATTTTTAACTGCTTATTATTTAAAAAATACGATTAACGCAATCATTTTTTCTAAAAAACATTTTGAAATTTTTATAAGAAAAATAAAAAACGAAATGAATAAAAAAGAACGATATTGCCCTTACTCTATCTTGTTATGTTATTACTACTCGTGAAAATAGGCAGTCTCGTAGTAGTGGGGGTAAAACAAAATATCTTCCAATGAAAATACAAGGTGGCCCAATTAAAATTGTCGCGATGATTTTGAAAATGAAAACTAATGAAAACAGAGCAATTGACACCGTATCAGGTGAATTTCTGACCGAACTAAGGGTCCTACGAAAAAAATGCTATAAACCAAAATTGTAGAGCGTGAAATTTCTTTTTTCCTGACCCCCAAACGATAATTTTTTTTCTAGGTTTAGCTTTCGTGATTTTTGCAGTCGAAGTTCGTAATGAAAAAAATTGCAATTTTTGGTCCACTCCAGGACTCCAAAGTGTTTTTTCACTTTTTCTGGCCGAACTAAGGTTCCTACGAAAAAAATGCTCAGAATCCAAGTCGTAGAGCGTGAAATTTCCTTTCAGAAATAATTAATTAGTTTTTTTCTTGGAAGCTTAGTTTTCGTGATTTTTTCAGTTGAAATTCGTATCATGAAAAATCCATAATAAATTACGTAAATTTTCATTTTTCAACTTTGAACGCAAATATCACGAAAACTAAGTCTCCAAGGGAAAAAACTCATTACTTATCGTAGAAAGAGAATTTTACGCTGTACAATTTCGACTCTTATCATTTTTCTCATAGGAGGCTCAGTTCGTCCAGAAACACACCATTAATTACTTTGTTTTCATTTTCAAAGTCATCGACCATTTAATTGAGCCACCCTGTATACAGTACAGGCATAGGAAAAAAAATTTAAAAAATGCACCCCAAGCTAGATAGCACAGTCTGAGCAGTTACGTCATAGGTGCAATTGTAATCAAAAACACAGGTCGATGACTTCCTCGTAGCCACAAATTTCCTATTTATCACAAAATTTAGAAAAATGTCAATAAATACCGAAGTCAGGTCACAAAGGTAGGGTAAATTTTCAAGAAAATCGAACTGATGAAAGGAAAACACCGGTAATGAATAATTAATTTCACCGGTACGAAGGTAGCGAGTAATTTAGCTCATTGTAAAATTACCAGTTACATATTCAAATTTTTATGCAAGTCGAAGTCTGGCCAGAAAATCAATTCGAATTGAACCCGACGAATATTTTACTTATTCAAAGAAAAGGTATGTAAACCACATGGCAACGAGACCATCGCAACGAAACATCAGACATTTGACCAATTGACCATCGAACACGAGGGCATGACTCCAGCAAGGAAGTACGAAAGTAACACAACGTGCTCCATCGACGTTCAGCTCCATGCACAGCGAGCGGAGCCGGAGCAAGAGGCCGCGAACACATCACAAAGAATTAATTTTCATACATTTTTACGAATTACGACGATTACGATACGATTTACACTACCGAGACAAGGAAATAGAATTTAAATTGATAAATGTAAACAATGCACTATCATAGGAGTAAAAAACTGAAAACTTACTCTTTATTTTAGCCGGCTTATGCTGAGGCTTGAGATTCCTGCGAAAGTTCACAGATATATAAATCAAAGCACCAGATAACAAAACAATTAAAAGCAACATGAATTCTAAAAAATAATTTCCAGCGTGCGGAATATTATTGGTTTTTTGAAAAGTTAACGAGCCGGAATGAACCATTAGTAAACCACGCGGTAAAATGATCGTTTCCATTGTGTAAACTACGGACATTGAAATAATTAATTAACACTGTAACAACACCACCGAACGTACTTCTTATACACATCAAAGTTGACAAAAGTAAAAGCGGAAAATGAAAAAAAGACTGAAAAACTTAGAACAATTTCCACCGAAATGAAATGATAGTAACAAAATAAAGTACGCGGTCACGTTAGTGAACTACATTGAAACACGAAGTAAAGACAGAGAGCATGGTTCAACCGTACGAGTCTTACATTATCCCCTCTCCTCTGAACGTCGGAGTCTCACCATACTTACCTTAGCGTGTTTCGCGGCAAAATACAATACAGCTGCTAGCTGCAATGGTGTTGGTTCGACAAGGTAAAATGCGGCTACCTACGGCAGATGATATAAAAAAATTCAACATCGTGGTAGATCACCGCGTTAGTATTAAAGTGTCTTCGACTCGAAATTCGTTAGACTTCAGGCGCACGTACTTGAAAAATATACTTATGAATGAAAATGAATAGCTGTGAATCATGCTTTAATGCTCATGCGCAAACTTTTCTGCATTACCCCTAAGTTAGTAGTGCATACATTGCAATTTGCCAGGTTTTTTCGTTACACTTTCGTACCATCTTGTGCTAGACTTGATTTTAAAAAATTGAAATTTTTTAAAAACTCGACCTAATACATGAAATGTGTACTTTTTTGGTGTACATTATGTAACTCAAAACTAAGGAATCCCCCTAATGACTCATCCTTTCTATAATTTCTCTTATGCGGGGATTACGTAGAGTTGGGCAGGTAAATAATACGTGCATCTGCATCAACATCTTCTGCATGTGCTCAGGGCAATTCTGAATCGACAGCACTGGCACTGGCTATCGTTATTTCAGCACTACCCATGTGGGTTCTCAAAATATTGGTTTGTTCAGAATTCAAATTCTGCAATAGTGTAATCAGATTTCAATTTTCGTGCTGAAATAGGTCTGTATGACAAAAAATATCTAGGTAATATTTTTTGATGTTTGGAAATTTCAAACGAGTTTTTTTTTTTTTTTTTTTTTTTAATTTCCAGCCAAAAATTGTGAAGAAATCTCTCAAAAAATTCAAAAAATGATTTGCAAAAGTCAAAACGAGTGTTTTTTAATGCAATAAATTTAGGTATAAATAAATTTTGTAACGTTGTTGTTATTGTTTTTTTTTAAATTATATATATATTTTTTTTTTAAATTGAAACAAAACATTTTCTTTACGAAATATCATTTTTTCAATTATTAAAAAAAATCCACTCTGGCTCTATTAGGCGAAATTCCTTCAGAAAATTAAAAAAAAAATTTTTTTAGCTCTGAATGAAGTTTTTTTGCAAAAAGTTTAAAAGGACAAAAAAATTAAATTCTTTTCAAAAAAATTTTTTTTTTTGAATTTCCAAAGAAAAATTTTCAAGAAATTCCCTACAAAAGATTTTTAAATAAATTTTCAATGCTGTTTGTTATTGTCACTGTTCTTTTTTTACACAAAGTTAATTCATTGATATTTTTAAACCTGAAACGAAACGAAAAAAAAATTAAAAAATGAATTTTTTTCGTTATTTCATTTTGTTATTTTCAAAATAAGTAGGTATACCTACAGTTTCATTTCGGTTTTTTTTTAATTTAATTTTTTATCGTGTTCAGTTTCGGGTCGTTTTGTAATTTTTTCGCTGTTTCGTTATTATTATTATTATTATTTATTTATTTTTTTTCGTTTCGTTATCTTTTACAACCCTGAATAATACAAGACAGAAAAATCCAAAAGTTCGAAAAATGAGTTATTTTTCAAAATGGAGCGCCTGGGGCACCTTATTAAATTCAGTTAGGAGAAAAAAGAATAATTTTCTAACAAAATGCAACAACTTAAAATGCCAAATGTTTTTTTTTTTTTTTTTTTTTTTTTTTTTTTTTTAAATTGTAGCACTTTAAGGTACCTACTCCCTAAAATTAAGTTAAATGGAAATTAATTGGGAATTCATTCTCATGAAACGGAACAACTTTGATGAGTTACAACCCTAAAAAGGCAAGATTTTGAAAATCGGTCAATTTTTCATTTTCTAAATTTGACGATTTTGTAAGCGAATCTTTTATCATTTTGTAGATTTTGAAAATGTTTCAAATTTTGGAGATTTTGTAAATTTTAACAATTTTATAAATTCTTACGATTTTGTAATCTTTGTGAATTTTGAAAATACTATAAATTTTAACAATTTTGTAACTTTTAAAGATGTTGCAAACTTTGGCAATTTTTCAAATCATCGACGTTTGGGGAATATTCAAAATTTGATGTCTTGCATATTTTAATCAATTTTTACTGTATTCGAAATTTATTTAAAATTTTCAATTTTTGAAATGATACTTACCTATAGGTAGGTATTAATTTATAAAAATCTATTACAAGTTTAATTTTCAAAATTTGGTTAGGTATATACGTAATTTTACAATTTTGATAATTTGACAAATTCTTCAAATGGCACATCTTTAAAGTTTTATGAATTTTCAAAACTTGAAAAATTTGCAAAATTTTGATAAATTTTTGAAATTTGATCATTTTTTAAAATTCAGTCAATTTAAACAAAATGAAAATCAATTTTAAAAGTTCAACCACCTTCTAATATTTTCAAGATTAGTAATCAATTTTTAAATTTTTGTTCAATTCCTTTTTTTTTTTTTTTTTTTTTAAGCGAAAATTTTTGAAAGTTACTATTAAATTTTTATAATTGAAAAAAATCTTCAATAATGTTAATTTTTTTCAATAATTCTAATGAATTTTAAAAATTAGCTCAAATTCTAAAATAAAATAAAATTTTCAAAAAAATTTTAAAGATCAATTTAATCAATTTGCTAAATCAAAAAAAAAACAAAAAAAAAAAACAAACTACTTAGGTATCTAATGAGCTGAACGCACTTTTCATAACTTCCAAAATTTGATGACTTTACATTTTAATCGATTTTTGAAGGTTTTGTTCCCTTTGAAAATTGAAACGTCAGTTTTCAAAAATTTTGTAAATTTTCACATTCAATTTTCCAAATCTAGTTAATGCTTCAAATTTAATAAATTTCCAAAATTCGATAATCTCTCATTTCTATAAAAAATTTCAAAAACTTTCAAAATGTCAATTTTTCAAGTTTAACCAATTTATACATTCAAAATTTTCAAAAAATTCAATTTTCAAAATCAATTGAATTTTCAAAAAAAATTAAAATAATGTTGGTTTTCAATGTTTAAGTGATTTTCTGAACTTTTTAAAATTACTATTTTGATAAATTTTTCAACTGGGATTAATTTTTAAAATTTGAAGAATTCAGCCAAATTAAAGAAAAATTGAAAGATCGATTTTCAAAGTTTGGTCGATAAGTTTTTAAAAATTTTAAAATTCAATAAGCCTTTAAATTTTGGCGAATTTCTGAAAAATAAATCTTCAAAATTTGGTCATTTTTAAATTATTATAAATTTTTTGAGTTGGATATTTTTCAATTTTGATAAATTTTGGGAATAGGTAGCTATACTTGAAATACAAAAAGTTTACAAAGTTTAATCAATTTTCACAGTTTTCAAAATTTGGCCAAATAATTTGAAATTTGGTCATTTTTAAATTGGGTCAATTTTTTAAATTTTTATAACTTTTTATAAAGAACGATCAATCAAGTTGGGTTCGTTTTTATATTTTTTAAAATGTTTAAAAAATGTTGAATGCATAAGCAACTTTTAAAGCAGATAAATTTCGAGAAGTAAAGATGAACTTTCAAAATTTGGTAATTTTTAATTCTAATAAATTTTTAAAATTCAGATAATTTTACAATTTTTTAAATGCAGCAAACATTAATTTAAAAAAAATTCAGAATAAGATCATTTTTAATTTTAACTGATTTTCCACAAATTAAAAAAAAATAGTTTTCAATGTTTTATTAACTTTTACAAATTAAAAAAAAAAAATCTTTAATCTTATAACACGTTTTTCACAATTATTCATATACGTAGTGAATCTTTAAAATTTGGTAATATTCCATTGTTTCCGAAATTAATATGAATTTTGTAAATTTTCAAAACATCAATGTTTATAAAGTATGATTACAATTTCTACAGTTTTGAAATATCAACTTTCCTCCTATTCAACTCGAACAGGTTGGGTCAGATTTGATTTATGTCATTTTTCGAAAATCTAAAATCGATTAAAAAGTACCCCATTTTTACAACCATTTTTCAAAAGTTTAAAATTTACTCTATCAGCTATGGCTCAATGCAGTCCGAAAATTATGTATGTGGTTCTTCAAAACCGATGAAATAAAATCGTAAAGAATCGATGTGCAAATATTGTTCAAGTATATTATAATCTTGGCATACTTTAAAATGTTGTTCTAATGACGATAATGAGAAGAACTGTTGTCGGCGTGTTAGTGTGTCATTGCATTGCATCAGAAAGGTGTCTTACTGACTTTTCGCCAACATGTTTCATTGAAAAATTTCATTTGAATGAAGTTGAGAATTTTTATTTATGAAAATAAATTAAAATTTAGCATACTTACTTGGCCAAGTTTAAAGTTAGTTATACCATGTACTTATTATATGAAATTAGATGACTACCTACTACGAATTGGAATTTTGGTAGGTATTTCTTGAGGAAACCCTTTCTCAAGGGTTGTTCAACATTCATGAAACATTAAGTAAAGCCTTTTAAAGCTATACAACTTTCTATGATCAGGCTTCAGACAGAATCACTATTTACTTCCGCCAACGAGCACCATTTCAAATTCAATTATTGTCACGAACGTTGAATTAGGGATGGGATCACGTATCAAGATTGAAAGCTTTTAGCATTACTTTCATTTATAATTTTGGTTTTGTGAAACCGAGGGTAAAAGCCAGACAATACGTATAAATGAAAATGAAATAAAAAATGGCTGAAACTTGCGACCTTCGATTCATTAATTCAAAAAGTTGGTATATACGTCTGGTACTTTGAATGTACGTCATGAGCTTATTGTGTAGGTACAATTTGATGTGCATTTCATTGTGAAGTATTACGGTTTAAAAAATTAGAGCATCTGTCGTCTATTAATATGACAAATTGCTTTATCATTCTAATTTGCAAAAATTAATTTAGCAATAAATGTTCACGATGTTTATTTATGTACGTAGATCGTACTTCTTTATTAAAGCATGAAATGTAGGTAATCCTTTTATAATTCTTATTTAAACAGAGATTATAGCGATATACCTACCTATACTTAATATGATAGACATTTTGGAATTTTAAAAAGTGTACAGTCAAAAGTGGAACTGATTTTCTGTGCCGTCAAAAATTTAAAAGCGATTTTATGATCGATTCTTAATCTAGGACGTATTTTTAATTTTTAATTTTTGAATGAAATGATTGATTTCTTTTTAGGAGAAAATTTTCGAATATTTATACAATTATTTAAAAAAAATCATTCCATGAGAATTTTTTTCAAAAATAATTTTCAAACATTTTTTGGTTTACCTACTCGCTTGTTTCAGATTGAAAAAATGTTTCAATGTAGATTTAATTTTTTTTTTCAATCTTGAATTACTTTTTAGATTCTTTTCCCATAAACTTTTTCTATAAAAAAATATTTTTCAAACATTTTGTGAAAAAATTAAAAATTCTTCTGAAAATTTTTTTTTTAATAAATACTTTTTTCAAGCTTAGTTGACATTTAGATTTTTGTTTATAATTTTTAAAAAGTTTAGGAAGCCTTTTCAAATGTAAATTTTTGAATATCTCCATCCAGGAAAATTTTTTGTACGTACCATAAAAAGTTTTTGAAAAAATTTTGAATTTTTTCAGATAGTATTTTTTAATTTTTTGATGAATTTTTAGAAAAATTTTCCTTTGATTTTCACCTTTTGCGAATTTTTTCATAAAAATTTCTTGAACCAAAAATAATTGCAAAAACCTTTTACGAGAAAAAAAACATTTTTTGTGAATTTTTAGGTGCAATTTTTTTCTGAAAAAATTTAATAATGCCATCCAAATTTTTAAAAAAATGTTTTACCAAAAAATTCATTTCAAAAAAAAATAATAATCCAGAGAAATTAAATTATACATTTTTGAAAAAATTACTTTTCGGAAACAAAATTACAAAAATTAAATATTCAAAAAGCTTTTCTGGTAAAAACTGCATTAAAAATTTTTTTGAACATTTTTTTTTCTGAAAAAATTGTTTTTAAAATGGTCAATTTTGTTAGGTAGAGGTACCGACAATATTATTTGGTACCTATCGAATGTTCCTATACACCTTGGCTCACCAAGCCGTCCTTGGTTCGCCACTGATTCAAGGCCTCAATTGAAAAAATTTTCAAACAAAAGTTGTAGATTAAAATTCTTGGAATAATTTCGGTTATTTCAGAAATTCCGATTGGACCATTCTCTTCTTTAATTTTGCATAATACGTAGGTATGAAAAAATATCTCTAGATTATTGTCAGACGAATTATATAAAGTAGGAAAGAACGGAGGAGTCCAATTCGAAAATTTGATAATAACCAAAATTATTCCAACAACCTCAATCAATACCTATCTTTCGTTTGGAAACTGTTTCAATTGGGGCACATGGTGGCGGATCATTTTTGTTAAATTTTATCAAGTCCAATACTAAAGAATTAAACACACCTATAGATACTTGAACTTGATATTAAGAATTGGAGTAGAGGGAGGGGCATTATCAAAATTTTTGTAATAACCACAATTATTTCTACGACTTCAAGCTACAACTTTTGTTTGAATTTTTTTTTAAATTATCCCCTACCTACAGCAATTTTTAATAATAGATATAAAGTATTCAAGTCATATTATGCAAAATTGTGGGAGAGGGAAGGGTTTAATCGAAAATTTTATTATAACAAAAATTATTTCTGAGACCTCAATCTACAACTTTTGTTTGAAAATTTTTTAATTGAACCCCTCCCCCAATTTCGAAAAAAAGTTCACCTGATATTATGTGAAATCGGAGGAAAGGGAGGAATCCAATCGAAATTTTTATAATAACCAAAAATAATTTTAGAATCTTAATCTGCAACTTTTATTTGAAAAATTTTTCAATTGGCCCCCTCTCCCCCTTCTCTAATTTTTAATTTGTATTTTCGGAGTGTTACGCGAAATCGGTGAGGAGGAGGGGCTCAATTGATAAAATTTTCAAACAAAAGTTGTAGATTGAAGTTCTAGGAATATTTTTGGTTATTACAAAAATTTTGGTTGGACCCCTCCCTTCTCTCTAATTTTGAATATAGCTATACGAGTCAAGTTTAAGGGTATTTTTATTTATTCCTAATTTGCAAAATTGGAGGGAGGGGAGGAGTTCAATTGAAATTTTCGTTGAAACCGAAATTATTTATAGAATCACAATCTGAGGCTTTATAGGTATAGAGATGCGAGATTTTTCGGAAAGAAGGCGAATCATTGAGGAAATGATACCTTAAAGAATTCGATTTTAGAATCCTAGCTCATTAAAAAAAAAAAAAAAAAGACCTGTAAATTTACAGATCAGTGAAAAAATAGCTTTCAACCTTTCGATCGCATTGATGATTTTTTTCTGTTCGCGACTTGGAGTACGAAAATTCTATTTTACTGATGCAACAAATCTTTAAGTTGGGCTAAAAATTGGGAAAAAATCCACATCATAATGATATATCCCAACTAGGTACGTAATACGTTATGAATTTACAACCAGTTTAGTTGGCTTCGAGCTCGTTTATCGGTGGCGATCGGAAGAAGATAGGTAATTATGAAACTGTTGCCTTTACTACGAATTCGATGACTTCCTTCCACACGACCATCTTGTTTAGGGAATTCTCCACGTGAACGTAATGAGTCAATGCAATATAATGCTTCTGCTAATATACCTACGACTATACGTATCAGGTGATCACGTCATTCCAGAATATTTTTATAAGTAGAATTCCCACGTTTTTCACGTAGGTAAACGTATAGCTGGAGCTACATTAATACATCTTATAATTTCTACGTGACGCTGGGTTTATTCACTTCTTCGCGTAGATGCGATGATCTTGAAACATTTTATTATAAATTAACGTGCTAAAAAATTTCCCTCCAGTATCGATAAAATAATAATAAGTATATATCTACGTATATCGATCTAGGACCCACGTTTTTTACTTCTTCTTCATCGTATCGACTTTATTGCTGGATGTTGATGTAGTTATCAACAATGTAGGTACCTACTCCAAGTTTTCTACGCGTTTGATTTTTTAATCGTAGGTAGGTATCCCTACTTTTTGGATAAGTTAATTTATTTATATTTAGTCAGTATTTATAAATCGGAATCGAATAACCTGAACGATGCGAGAAATTGAAAATATAGCTTCGTATGTAATTAATTGATTCTACGTATAGGTAAAATTGAAGACAAAATTTATGTAAGAAAAAGCTGCAGGTATCGTTAGAACACGTCTCAATTCCAGCATGATGACCACGTGATTTTAATTTCACATGAAATTCAGACTTGGTAGACGGATGAATGCAACATTACGATTACGTACATTATTAGAAGGACATATCGAGCCGAATTCAAACTCTGGTGCCTTTATATCGATAGGTAATGGAAAAATTACCTAATATAATTTCTGATGGCAATATTTTTTAAAAGAACAACGTAGGTACCTAAATTCAGTAATTTAACGCGATCATTTTGTAATAGATTTTTTTTTTTTTAAATCGTTCAGCCGGTTCACCTCTTTAGTAACTTCTTCCGTTCACGTGAATGAAACATGCTCTAACCAGTTTCCAATGTATACCTATTTTTGTAAAAAGATGTGCCAAAATGGTGAACATTTCAAAAATTTCATTCGCATGGTAATCTATATCTATATGTCTTAAACTTGTTTTTTATTTATTATTATTTTTTTTATTACTAATATTATTATACATTATTATTATAAAGTTTATCACCTATAGACTTATTGTAATTAATTCTACCTCGAAAATACAATTCATATACTTAATAATTTTGTGTGCGTGGGGGGGGGGGGGGGGGGTGGGAGAGTGAAACTTCGTAAATAAATGAATCAATTACGCATTTTATAAAATTATACAGCATAAATATGCGAGAATATTGGAGATAGGTACGATTGTAATTTGTACCCATCGCTATCGTCAATCGTAATAAAATTACACGAAGAACTAGTACTGACGTCTAATCTATATGAAAATGAATAGGTGAGTGAAGTAAAGGAAATTTTTTACCACTCGCCCACCCGCCCCCTCATACCCTTTCTAAGTCTAGTAGAAAGGATTTATCTTGAATTTTTACGAAATTTTTGTTCAATGTAATACAAAGCACATTTTCCACAGGAGGGGGTAGGGTGACAAATTTTCTAGCTGCTACAAAAAAAAAAAAACTTTTTCCAGTTTTTCCAACTGATTTTCGTTTTTCTTTCTACTTTTCGGGTGTTCAAGCAGTTATTACGCCAAATACAGATTTCAAAAAATCGGGATTGTTCTCGGGATTTTTCCAACTTGAACTGAAAAACACTTTTTTCCAATTTTATTGAAAAACACATTTTTAAATTATTTAATCTATAAAATGAAAAACCAAATTTTAAAACTTAGATAAAAGAATCAAAATTTATTGAAATGATTTTTTTGTCAATCTACAGAATTTTTGAATTTTTTATTAACAGATAGGTAATCGAAATTTCTAATTTTACTTGAATTTTTATTAAAAATCAATTCATTTTAAAATCTAAATATCCAAATATTTATTAACAAAATTTTGAAACTTGTTCAAACCCAATTTTTTTCAAGTATAAATAGGTATAATTTTCAATATTTTCTCGGAAAATGAAATTTTGTCATTTTTGATAAAAACAAAATTTTTAAATTGTTTATTACTTACTTACCTATACTAAGCAAATTTTCAGATTTTTTCTGAAAAGTATAAATACAAATTTCTTAAGATCAAAATTTTGAAATTTTTGTTCAAATTCCGGTTTCATTCATTTTTTGAAAAAGGAATTTTCAAATTTTTCTTTAAAAATAAAGTTTTCCAATTTTTATTGAAACACAATTTCAAATTTTTATAGATCAAATTTTTCTATTTTTCTAAAATAATAATTTTGAAATTGAAAAAAAAGAAATTTAAAATTTAAAAAAGTAGGTAAATTTTGTTTTTAAAAAAATGAAGTTTCTGTTAAATAATAAAATTTTTAAATTTTTGTCAACAATTATTTTAATTCTATTTAAACCAAATTTTCAAGTCTTTTTTTGAACTCAAAATTTTTTAATTTTTCTTAAAAAATAAAATTTTAGAATTTTTGTTTAAAAAAAGTAGGTAGGTAAGCGATTTTTGATTTTAAAAATTGTTAAATAAAAAAACTCTTTTTTTTAAAGAGACCTTCAATTTTTTTTAAAGAGGTGAGTTTTGCTTTAAAAACGTTTTCTATTTTTTGCTAAATGACAAAATTATGTGGTTTTAGTAAAAATACAACTTACTTTTTTTAAGTAACATAACTTTGTCATTTTTGCTAAAACGCAATTTATTATTTGATATTAAAAAAATCAATTTTTGTTCAAAATTAAGTTTTTTCTTGAAAAACTAAATTTTTTGAATTGTTCTTATAAAATGAAAATTTTAAATTCTTGTTTAAAAATAAAAATGAAATTTCCAAACGTTTGTTACTAATATACCTACCTACCTACTTACAAAATTTTGAAACTTGAAAAAATTTGTAATATTTATTTCGAATCAGAATTTTAAAACTTTTCTGTTAATATGAAGAAATGAATTCTTCTTTAAAAAAACAAAACAAAAAAAACAACAACATAAAAACATTAAAAAAAACGATGTTTCAATTTTCGGTTTTCGTCAAAACCAATTTTTGAACTTTTATTGAGATTTTTTTTTTTTTTTTTTTTTGAATTTTCAGCTAATGTACAGAACTTAAAAATATTTTACCAATATTTGAACCAAATTTTTAAATTAAAAAAAATCCAAATTCCAAAATTTTTGAATTTTTTAAAGTAGATAAATAATTTAAACAATAAACATATAGGTATGAAAAATAATAGATAGCTACAAATTTTTAAAATACAATTGTTAAAAACCAAAATTTTTAAATTTTTGTTAAAAAACAAATTTGTAAATTTTCGTTAAAAAACAATTTTTTTAAAACATTTTTTTTAAATTCTCTTCTATTAAAGTCAAAGTATTTATAGTTATTGATAAAAAAAATACTTCCAGTTTTCAAAAGTAGGTATAAATTTTTTAAACTCTTGATTTTTTTTTCTACTTAATATTTTACAGTGACTTTTTAATTTTTATTTTATGAAATTTTTTTAAAATTTTGGTCATATTTCATCTCAAAAATCGCCTCCTGAGATACTAAACAAAAATCACGTTCTCCCTTTTTCCTGCCCTACATCTTCCTACCAAACCTACTCATTGTCCAAGCATAGTGATATGTAATATGTATACACCTCTGAAAATGATGTAGGTAACATCCTAACATCAAACAATTGTAAACTAACACGTACCTACCTAGTACCTAAACAGAACAATTTTTATTAAAAATCTACAAGATTGGTAAATTTTGTGATTATTGTACAACACATTACAACAAAGCGAAGTTTAAGCGAGCCATTTTTTAGTTTTGAATTGTGTATTTTTTCATCATCCATCAAAAAGATTAAAGCGATATTTTGATAAAAAAAATATGTACTTAATATGGTTTAGGTGGATAGAGATTTGGTTATTGAAAATAATTTAAATATGTAAGAAAGCATGAAAAATATCGAAATACCTACACATACACAACCTATCCATGCTTAATAATGTGATTACCAAATCCTAACAAAGAAATACAATTTATAAGTACTTATGAATATACGTAGGTAATTAAAATACGCAGTAAGTACTATCAGATAATTCAAGTGCCAAATTTTAATCCCGACAATTTCATTATTGATGTGCCTAAGGTAGGTAGGGATAGCTCTACTCATGTATGCATGTTGTTATTTTATCACTGTACCTAGCCAAGTCCGATACAGAGTACAAATAATTTATTTGTATCGTACACTTCATGGTAGAATTTATCAAAAAATATAATTGGGCTTTTCGACTTTTTGCAAATTGCATTACTTTCAGGCTGATTCTTATCAAAGTGACAGGCAAAATAACTAATTATTAAATAACTCGTAAAATATCGATTTTACAAAAAAATTGCAAGAGAACTTTTGTTTTTAGAATTAAAAAATCTATCGATTCATATAAAAACATTTCGATTTTGTGATATTTTTTTTTCATTGCTCGAGTTGGGCTCAAGTTGGAGTGATTAAAAAAAAATATCACAAAATCGAAATGTTTTTATATGAATTGATAGATTTTTTAATTCTAAAAACAAAAGTTCTCTTGCAATTTTTTTGTAAAATCAATATTTTACGAGTTATTTTAATAATTAGTTATTTTGCCTGCCACTTTGATAATCAGGCAAAAAGTTATGCAATTTGCAAAAAGTCTGAAGGCCCAATATAATAATAAATTTACCTACTACGATCAAAATCAGCTGAAAAATTCATAGATCAAATTTACATCTTCAAGGACCGACCAAACACTTATTTATTTTTATATATCAACTCCTACATCATTTAATAAATAGCTAAATAAGTAGAACGTATCGCGATTACACGAGAAGTCAAATTGCTGGAAAAGAAGACTGTGTACTGTGGTCACCGTCATCCCGATTCGCAACGGAACTAATCGTCAAATTTTTGAGTATTATTGTGGTATATTTGAATCGATTATATTGAATGATTTTTTTTTTATTAGGTAATATGCTAAGTAATAGGTATAGTCGACGTAATTCATCAGTTATATTCGATCGTACATAATATAATATGAATCTCATGTTTACGCTTCATCAAGTATTATTACCTATCTGTCGAAAATTGCACTAATTAAAAGTGATTTGAGCCCTCTGCATAAAATCTTTCCTCAATGTATAGCAGTGTGGTTAAAGAAAATGTCATGCTTTGGATTTCAAGACGAAGATTTCCGCTTATTGGTACCTACTACCTACACATAGGTGGGTGGCCATTATTTTTGAATTTAATTTTTTTTTGACCAACCCAAAAAAAAATTTAAATGAGAAAATAATTCCATACCTATTTTTTTGTTCCCTAGCTGAATTTTGGGTGGTCCCTCAGTCACCACTTTTTTTAGAAAAATTAATAAAGAACTAGACATATTTTTAAAATTTTGTCTTTTTTTGGTTATACCCAACAAAGTTATCTTTTTTATGAGAATGAATTCCCAATTTTTCATTTTTCCCAACTTAATTCTCAGTGGTAAGTGATACGTTGAAATACTCCAATTTTCCAAAAAAAAAAAAAAAAAAAAAAAAAAAAAAATTAATGAGCAACATTTTTTTACCTGGCATTTTAAGTTGTTGCATTTTATTAGAAAATAATAAATAATTCCTTATTTTGTATCCCCCCCCCCCAATTGTATTTTAAGTGATGCCATTAGCTTCCATTTTGAAGAAGAAGAAAAAAGTAAAACTAAACTGAAAAACTATAATTTTTTTGAAATGGAAGGCTCATGCACATCTTAAAATTCAGTATGAGACAAATGAAAAATAGGGAATCATTTTCTAATAATAAAATACAACTTTTCGGTTTTTATTTTATTTTTTGAAAAATTAAGAGCTTCTCATTGTGCCACTGAAAATGAGGTTAGAGAGAAAATGAAAAACTGGAAATTCATTCTCATGAAAAGGAACAGCCTTTGAGGGGTTATAATCAATAAAAAACAATAAAAACAATATTTTGAAAATCTGTTTTTTCCCTTCATTTTTCTAAAAAAAGGTGGGTGACCAGTGCCCACCTAAAATTCAGGTAAGGGAAAATAAAAAAATGTGGAATTATTTTTGAATTAATGCAATAGCTCGAAAATGCTAGATGAAAAAATTTCACTCATTTTTTTCGTTTTCGATTTTTTTTTTTTTGAAAAATTGAGAAAGGTTTTACTTGAAATCAAGTTGGGGAAAATTAAGAATTGGAAATTATTTTCTCATAAAAAGAAACAACGAATGGGGGCGGGGGGAGGTGTAAATCAAAAAATCCGAAAGATCGAAAATTTTGTAATTTTTTATTATTTATCAAAATGGGGGCCCAGAGCCACCACCTAAAATTCTACAGTTAGAGGGGTAATAAAAAATCTGGGATTATTTACTTATTAATAAAATGCAACAAACTTTATTGAAATGATGGGATGAAAAATTTTTGTTAATTTTTTTCGTTTTTGTTTTTTGAGAAATCAGGGGCACCTCAAAGGTACCACTTGGAATTAAATTGGGATAAAATAAAAAATTGAGACTTTATTCTCATGAAAAGAGATAAACTTGATGGGGTATAATTTTAGAATTTGCCAATTTTTTCATTTTTCTAAAAAAAAAAGGTGATCAGACCAGGGGCCTCCTAAACTTCAGTTGAGGAGACAATAAAAAATAAAAAATAGTTTTCTCATAAAAAAAAAACAACTTCGAGGGTGGGGGATTCGGAAGTCCAAAATAAGAGTCACCGGTTGTACATAAGAATAGGTAGACGTTTTGGTAGAGGTAGTCTACCTATAGACACTGCTGCGTCATAAATCGTAATTTATATTTCAAAATTAATTAATTGAAGAAAAAATCTCATGCATTTGCAATTATTCTCATTAGATAACAAAATCCGATATTAATATTTTTATCGTAAAAATACTGCGTTTTGGTTTTAAAATGAAAAGAAGTAATTTACATAAATCCTCGATTCGAAAAAAATGATACCTACCTAACTAATTTTTTTTTTTCATATTGTACCTAATTCGTAATACATAATTGAATGTATTAAGTGAAACCTTTTCATCACGTGATCTGGTAGATACATTATAAGATAAACTTCGCTGCCAAAAGTGACATAGTATGAGAAACATGAGAAACTAATTTTACTAAAATAAAAATATTGGCTACCTAATTAAATGTAGAAAAAAATTCACTTTCGATATGAAAATCTATTTTCTTCGTTACAAAAAAAAGTTTAAATTAGTACGTGTCAAATTATTACGTTCGATCACTTCGATCTCTCTCTTTGAAAAATTCCGTCAATAGGTACATCAAAATAATTAGATAATTAGATAATTTAGATTTTGGTGGTACAGAGAATACAATAGGTACCTAATATTATGTACTCGCATATAAATTTTTATTCTTTAGTAGGTAAGGTACTTGCTGAGCACGTGTTCAATAATACAATTCAACAATTTTTTTTTGTATAATCGCAAAATGTGATAAATGTTATGAAAAAATTATAATTCGCCAACAATTACTTAGATTCAAACGAATGGAAAAAATTTACGTATCGCTAATTACGATTAAAATAACATTATTTTCATTTTCATGTGTTTTAGGTTAATTATGACGTCGTACGAAAGATGATATCGTCGATTCTTATCTTTTTACATTTTCGTCAATAACCACAAGATATGTGGATATACGTTGAAGTTCCATACTGACTTTAAATTTTGGGAAACAGCTCTTCAATAAATCGTTTTAGTGGCTCAGCAAATTACTAATTTTTCAAATGCGATTACTCAACAATAAATTACCTACTCCTGCGTATTGATATTCAGTAATAAAAACTTTGTTGCGCAGGTAGGCCTATATTTCACTTGCTGACTAGAAGAAAACAAACTGGTCAAATTCTTCGTGAAAAATAGTACCTACCTAACAGAATATAAATTCATTTGAGCGATTTAATTATTGGTAAATATTTTGGATTTGGATTTACCGCTGGTTGAAGGCCATCAACTTCTATTGAATGTAAGAATTTTAATTTTGGTGATTTTTTTTTCATCTCGTACTACGTAGAACAGCAAAAGTTCGTTGACAGATCAATTCTAGTTTCTTTAAATAAGACGTCATAGGTAATTTCTACCTAATATAAATAGCCAATGAGATAATTCAATTAATGAATTTTTTCCTCACAACGATCTTGTCAAGTAGGCCTACTTTTGTCTGAATAAAAATTAATTGACGTAAGAAAAGTTTTCAAGGTAAAATCATTTGTTCTGAAGCAAAGTACCAATCTGATTGGCGTAAAAATTTGAAATTCAAGTGCGATATATTCTTCATAAAACGTAAAATGAAACACACGAATGATAAATCAATTCAACTTGATTTTCAAATTCGTGAAGAATAAACTTAGGTATTTGTTCAACTGCGACCTTGAAAATTACATTTTTTATGAAATCGTCGCATCTGGCTTCCCTTTATGCAATAAAATTCGTAAAATCAAAACGATATGTACACATAGCGTTATCATGCACCGCTTCAAATTAAATTTTTTATTTGAAAAGCGCACCTGTGAAAATCCATTCGAACTACGAAGCTAGAACGTAATGAACAATGGGTAATTTGCGAAAGAAACGAAATCGAAGCAAGAAATTTCACCCACGTCGTACGTTCAGTACATTGTTGAAATTTTACCTTCTGTTGTGCAATTTTGGCACTTGACTATACACGTCTTACGAGTTCACGATGTACCATGTTCTGAGATTTATTTCATCAGAAAAGAAAAATCGTTTAATTATTTGACGCGAACTTGAAAAAATTGGCTTAGATACTAAATTTTCAAATTTCAATATAAGCAAAACAATTTCGAAACAGAATTTATTTATCCAACGCGATAATATTTAACATGCGAAAACAACATATCAATTAGTTGATTAAGATCGTCAATCAACTAATTCAACTTTCATCGAGAAAAAAAAGAAAATGTATTTAAAACGATTTTAAAACAGTTGCTAAGTCGTTTTGAATTTTTGATCAAATGTGACAATGGGCGACACATGAAATTTTACTTATTACTTGAATACAAAAAAAAAAATTATAAATTGAATTTTTGCAATAAGCTTTCATAGTTGAAATTAATTAACTAACTACATTTTCTTCAAAGATTGGGTACGAATAATCTTCTAAAGAAAGCTTCCAACCCTCAGTTAGAAGCTAAGAAGGATGTTTCGTTTCTTCTTACACCATACCTACGAAGAGAAAGAATAGTTTAATAATTTGAGAGGCTATTACGTAAAAACGAAATATAAAAATACTAACGATTCATTTCTTTGCATTGACGAAGGGCTTCGTTGAATCCGCTGCATAGAGATAGATCATCTTGCTGTTGAGCGCACTGAAGGAATTGCTTCAATTCCCAAGCACAGACTCCAGAGGGTTGTTCTTGTTGGTAGGCTCCGGCAGGTGCACCAGCAACTGGCGCAGGGGCTGCTTCTTCCCTGTCACTTCCACCACTAAACATTCCAGTTACAGCATGTCCAACGGTGTGTCCCTGTAACATATACATGGTAGAATTTCATCTTTATCATTTACGTACTCTATTGAATTAAAATTGGCTTACGATAGCGGATCCAACGGCAACTCCTCCGGCAGTAGCGGCCATTTGTCCGAATAAACTGGGTTGTTGGGGGGCGGCTGCGACTGGGGCAGGTGGATGTGCCTGAGTTGGAACTGGTTGGGTTTGACGGGGAGCTGGAGATGGACGGGGAGTTGGGGATGATCTACGGGGAGCAGCCCTGAAAAAAACACAAGATTAGTAAGTGTGACTGTGAGCATTTTTGACTTCCATGTAGAGGTCATTTCAGTGTTTTTAATTGTTGAAAAAGGTGAATGAGTATACTCAATTTCCGTAATGTGTTAGGTACAGATTTCAAATTTAGGTGAGGTGAAAAAGAAATTTGTTTACCTGGAGGGTGATGGAGAACGTCCACGTCGTGGCATTTTCTAGATAGATTTAAAACAATAAAATTACTCGAAATTAACGAAACTTAGCGACAAATCACGATTTATTGCACAACAGTAGATAGATTCAATTAAAATTATCGTCTGACAAAATTTTTAATAAAATTGTTGGATTGGCCGATGTTCTTACAAAGGTCATTGTTTGGTCTTTATGACAGCTAATACAAACATTAGCTAATTAAGCCTTTTAGATTTATTATTCAATTTATTTCCTTTTGATTAATTAATATTTATAAACAGATAGTATATAAATAAACGTTATACGATTTGAATAATTAAAATTTCACGTAAAAGTTTAATAAAACCGAATAATTTTATAAAATTTTATAATAATTTTACATTTTTTCCCTTTATCTTGGCAAAACTGTAACATTCTATGAATATTCCAGAAATTTTTTCTGTGATTTTGAGGTAAATTTTTTGATTTTTTTTTTTGTGACTTGAAAATTTAAAATAGGAAAAGGAGCAAAATGCCTACTTTTAAGAAAATCGATAACGCATTCGATAAAAAACTTCAACGTTGATAAAGAATTATGACGAAGCGTTGATTGTGGTACTTATTTTAATTGTTGTAAATTATTTTAAATTTTATCCCGTGATATTCTTTCATGGTTTTCATCATTACCAGAAAAATGAACCTTACAACTTGTTTGCTTTCAAAAAAATCAATATACATCGAACTGCATTGAACAGGTAAATCAGTTTTTCGTACAATATGTTTGTAAATTTTCACAGCATCACCTTTTAATATGTTTCACTGAGAACGATCAAACAAAAGAAAATTAAATAATATTTCGTCAATACTTTCATTTTAAGTCATGAAATAATTAATGTTCTCAAAACATCTGTTTATGCAGGTTGTTTTCCTAATGTCACTACTAATTTGAAGCTCGCTCGTCCAATTGAAATTATTCCTTCATTTGTCTTGTGTCGAACAAATCTTGAAAATGATGGATGAAAATTCGATCACCGACGATGGAAATGTGGATGTCCATGGAAGTAGTGGTACGTATGAGCGGAGGTTTTGTTTTAAAGATGTTTTTTTGTTGAACTTTTTGCACTTGCATGGATTAATATAGCATGATGATTGTGGGAAGAAATTTTTCAACATTTTGCTTCTTTAAATGATACTTTGAAATTCGATTCGAATACATTATTGAAAATTGAAGTGTTTTTAATTGTTTTTTATTGAACATATTAATCGTTTTGGTCTTTTTGCTTTTTACTTTCGATTGTGTGTCAGGTTCAGGTATTCACTTTTACTTTATATTCTGCTGCATTTCCATCCTGGTTTGCAATCTAACAATCCTTTTGTGTGATATCGCTTTGTTCATCTTAAGCTTGTTTCTTCAGATAAAGTTGAAAATTTAGCTCAACAAATCAACTCTCTTCAAATAGAGAAGAAAAAAATTGAAGAAGAGTTTGGTGTTCAGAGAGCAAAAATGAAAGAGTTGTATTTGCAAAAAGAAAGTGAGTTTTTGTGTGCCAGCTTTGGTAGCGGTATTTCTAAATGTGCTATACAATACTCTTCTTGCTTTTCATTAATTTCATACGTGTTTCAATTACGACTGATTTTTTTTACAGACGAATTCAAGCAACAGTTGGTAGACCAACAAAGTTTGAAATCGGAAATCAAGCGATTACAAAATGATTTAGACGAATGCAGAAGCCAGATGACTGTTTTATCGTTGGAATGTCAATCAAAATTAGATGCTGAGACTAGAAAATATCAAGATGAATTATCATCTTTGCAGCATCTACTTAAAGGTAATCGTCATTCTATTAATTTTTGAAACATTCTGTAAATTCGTCGACTAATAAATTTTCTATTTTTAGAATCACTCGAAGAAAATAGTAAATATGAAAACGAAAATAAGCAGCTTCGCCACACCAATATGAGACTACTTTCGGAGCTGAACGAATTGAAAATTAGTAACCCGAGTTCCGGCGGAGAAATGCCTCAAATTCTATCAGTACCCAGTACTGTGATTTCTAATTTAGCTCGTAAGGTTACTAATCAAATCACCACTCAACTCAGCAGCAGTAACGATAACATTAGCACCTCAACGGCTGCAAATCTCGCCAACGCCACGTTGTCCCAATTTTCGGAATCGGATAGCTTAGAAGATAGCATGCGGAAGGTAAACAAATATGTACGTAAATGTTGTATCGTCACGCTTTTTTTGTTGTTAATTTTTTTCGGCTTCTTCATGCATGTAACTTTTTCCAGTTTTTAACTATGTAATAGTTTAGTCTGTCGTTGGAATACTGAACAAGGTAATTAAGTAACCTCTTAAAAAAAAGAGGTATTTCATTTACTAATTCGACTCATTCGTTTGCGGATTTAAACCTTTGAATATCTCGAGAAATGAATATTTTGCTCGTATGTATTTTAAAATAATTTTTCCTAAAATCAATATGCCATTCAAAGGTTCGCATGTATCATCTGAACACTCTGTTGAGGTAAACATATTAATTTTTCGCCTAATTGTAGTTTGCTTGTCATGAACGAGTAGTGAATGTAGAACGATTCATACGCATCCATTCTATTATATCGTAATTCGTAGTACGCATTTTATTTATTTATGTCCAGTTGCTTGTGTGTACAGATGATTCGCTGAATAAGCTCGTGTAATTTCATTGTACTCGAATGTGTTATGGTTTTGCATGTGTGATGTGCTCGTATTTTGAATTATTCGATAGATCTGCGTTGTTCCATAATAATTGTTCAACTAAAACTAATAATGTGATATATACAATATATTTATAGTTAGATTACTCGTTTTTTAAATTTTGTAAATATTTTTTACTTCATACCTGATTGACGTGTTTTCAGGCACAAGAAGATGCTGCTGTATTACGATCGTTGGTTGTACCTCTGGAAGAAGAAATTAAAGCTTTGAAGGATAAACTTCGCGAAATGGATGCTGAAGTGCGAAGATATCAGAGTGGAAATAAAGTAAGCAAAAGCACATAGACTCGAATGTCTTCGAGAATTGGGAAATTCTGTTCATGCAATTTTTCACTCTTCGTGTGTTAAATGGGAAAGAAAGACATCTATGCTATCGAAAGGTTAAAGGACGATTTCATGACCGATTGCGATCCAAAACGTATCTTTGAAAAAAATGAGCAAGGGTTCAATTTTTTCATGGTCTTTTTCCCCAAGCCTCCAACCCCTTTCCAAAAAATCTCCCTACCTCTGTGGGTCATTTCATGTTAATTTGTACACGTTTTGACCTTATGTCTTCCGATTTAGCTTAATTTTTTTTTTACGATTTTCTACCTTCCCAAAAGTTGAAAAAAATCATCATTGTTTTGTCCCTAATCTCTGGAGTTTTTTTTGGGGGGGGGGGCTGTGTTGTTTTCTATTTTGGAGATTTTTCGTTACCCACCTAATATGAAGCCCTCGCCAAGTTTGGTTTTAGGCAGCAAAGATCGATAAATGAGGGTTTAAAGAACATCGAAAAGAGCTTCAGAATCACCTATGAAAGTTCTGAAAATTGAAAGTGAAGTTTTTTGAGAAAGCTCAACTTTCAAGAGTATACTTAATTGTACGACTATAATTTAAAATTCTGAAAAATTTCTGTGAGTAGATATTTTTATACTACGTTCATTGAAATAATTTTCTTCGTGAAATCTCAAGACCCCAGGGGGCACAAAAGCCCCAAAATTTTGGTCCAAATTCTAAAAAAAAACATGTAGCAAATCTTTTGTTATGTTTTCGATATCGCTGAGCTCGAATATTGTCTCACTTTTTTGATCGGATCCTCCCTAAGCCTTCCATAATCTCTCAGTTTTTGAAAAAATTGTCAAAATCAAGAAAAAATTTATGTGGCGTATTGTTTATGATATTTTTGGTAGAACTGAGTTTGAATATTGACTCGTCTTTTTGATAGGACCCTTCCCAGCTCACCACCACCCCTCAAATTTTCAAAGAAATTGACGAAGGCAACAGCATGGTATGGCATATAGTATAATAGTGCTGAATTCAAATATTTCACTTTTTTGATATGGTCTCCCAAATCCTCCTACCAGCTCTCAAGTCTTAAAATTGGTCTGATTGAAATTTTTTTCAAATAAAAGTTGTATATTAAAATCTTTGTAATAATTTACGTTCGATTGTACTGTAGTTGGAATAGAAGATTCAGTAAAACAATGAGAGGGTATGTCCTATCTTAGGTTCCCCTTTTTCGAGGGTCCTCCTTTCTTTCCAGGTCCCGTACATCTGTTTCCAGGTCCCCTATTGAAAAAATTTTCAAACAAAAGTTGTAGATTGAAATTGTTAGCATAATTTTGGTCATTATCGAATTTTCGATTGAACCCCTCCCTCCCGTTAAATTCAGCATTATACGTATGAAAATCAGCAGTGGTGATTTTCGACGGAAAAGAGGGGTCCAATCAAAATTTTTGTAGTAACAAAAATTATTCCAAGGATCTAAATGTACAACTTTTGTTTGAAAATTTTTTCAATTGAGACCTTTGGTACAGAGATAGAGACATTTTTGGAAAGGGAGTAGACCCTTGGAAAGAAAATCGCCTTAAAGAAATACACCTTTTGCTTAAAAAAACAAAAAAAAACACGTCCTAGACTACAAATCAATCATAAAATCAGTTTTAACCTTTACTTCTAGCAAATTGATTTTTTCCTTCAAAAGTTAAACGAGAGCTGAAGATGATTGTGAAAAAGTTGATGATTTTTGATGAATGAAAAATTATTTCGAAAAACAGCTGAACATTCAAGTCAAAAATTCAACGATTCGAACTTTTAAACTTAGCTTTTCCATCCATCGAAATCAAGATTTTGATATTTCGTATGTATTTTGTCAAATTGATTCATTATTCGGCGTTCAAAACCTTCGAAAATTTGTACCTTACCTAGGCATTGGATTGTTCAAAAACTTTTTTTCGCTTATAAAAAGACGTCAAGTTGATGTAAGTTTCGTGTTTTCTTGTCGAGGCATGTTAGGCGGAAATAATCGATAATTTCAATGTTATATTATATATACTCAATGTTTCACTTGGTAATCGTGTGTTTTTTCTCTTCCAGAACATATCAGATGATAAGAGTAATGGGAGCGTGGTCGTTGATAAGGTAAAGTTGTTTTTTAATATAATTATTTCGCAAATTTTCATTAATAAATACATTTGTAGATTATCAATTTTTTAAGAAATCAAATTTAATTTTATATTTGTATGTATTTGAATTTCAGATAATTGATTTAGACGATGACATTAGCGACGATCTATCATCTCAGATGAAACTATCGAGTGAAAATGTTTTTTCAAATTTAGGTAAGGTGGTATTGATTATGGCATTAGCGAAGTGTGTCGACGAGCGAAAAATTCGTTCGGTAAATATGTACGCAATGTCATCGTGTTATTGATAACGGAAATAGGGGGAAAATTATGTTCGAAAGTACAGTTCGCTCGATTTATCAAAATATTCGCTAAGGTTCAATAAGGCGAACGTAGATGGAGGTGTAGATATTTTTTATTATTGTGATATGAAGTTTCAAAGGAAAATACCAATTTTTTCGTCCTATATCGATTGTGTTCGCGTGTTAGACTAACGTATACTTAAAAATGACGGTATTTTTTGTAAGAAGTACCAAAATTAGGTGCACTGATAATGAATTATCAGTTTGGTTTTGTCGTACGTTTATTACTGTTTACTTACGAAATTACTTTTATACGATGATTTTAATATTTGGTATTTTTCAGGTTCCAACGAAGCAAACGAGAAACGTAAAGCAGCTTCGAATGGGTCTAGCAACGCTAAAGGTAATGTTGTTTTAAGAACGAGATGACTATTTCGAAAATAGTACCATCGTACTAAGTAAAATTTTTCATTTTCTCTGTAGAATCGCTTCTAGATAGTTCGCCGGTAAATGGTAAAAAAACATTAGGTGCTTGCGAAATGTGTTCGAATTACGAAGCACAACTATTGAACGCTCAACAAAAAATACACGATTTGGAGAAACATATCGTAGCTTTGGAGAGATACAAACAAGAGTTGAGTAAAGAAACCGCATTCCGGAAGGATATGGAAGAAAAATGGAACGAAAAGAAAGAAGAATACAAAGAGCAGGTACTTTGTCGAGATTCGCTGTAAAAAGTACTATTTTTCTGTAATTACGTAATAACCAATTTCGAAATAAATTTTCAAAATAGGTATCAACTCTACAAACGAAAATAACCAAAACCGAAGAACTGCTGAAAGAATTACGTGCGTCATTTTCCTCCACTTACGACGATGTTACGCAACAATTGAAAAAATTATGCGCTGATAGGGAAAATGTGCAGAGAGAATTGAATAGGTAATTGGGGAAATTCATTGGTATTTTTATAGTTTGCTCATTTTGTTAATTTTTCAATATTTCATCGCAGGTTACAAATGGAAAATGATAATTTACTCGGCAAGAGATTCAAACATTCCCGCGAATTGCAGAATGAAAAGATTAATCTTCCAGACGATATAGATGTAATTGTGATTTACGATTAGAACGATAATTTTGTCCCAGGGTCGGCAACTTGAAATTTTCTATGGTTTGAAAATTTTTAAATATCGAGTGTGAAAATGATCTGAAATTTTTTTCTCTTGGAAAATTGAGAAACTGTTTTCCTCAAAGGGAAAAAACACGGAGAAATAATTTCACTCCAAAATATTTTTAAAAATTCGAAATTACTCCAAAATAAATTGAAATTTTTTTCTCCAAAATAAGAAATATTTTCTCCCCCTCCGCCCTCAAAAAAAAATCCAAAAAATTTAGCTTCCAAAAATTTGATAGATTTATTATCCAGAAACACATAATTATTTTTACTACAAAAAATTCAATTTTTAAAGACCTTTTCTAAAAAAAATTAGGTTTTTTTTATTGGGTACGGGAAAAAATAGAAGCTTTTTATTCAAAAAAAATTCAAATCGTTTTTCTCCAATTGACTTTTTTTTTGAAAAAATAGAGATTTATTTTTCTGCAAAAAAAAAGAGATTTTTTCTCTCCAAAAATAAATGAGAAATTTCTTTCTTACAAGTGAACTTTGCCAACTCGTGAACTTTGATTGAGCTGAAATTTGGCTCACTGAAAGAGCATATCACGCAAACTTCAGAACCAAATTTTTAGTTTGTCGAAGTTGATTTTTCGATTTTTGGCGAATTTTTGAAAATAGTGAAAATGGAACATTGGTAATGAATTTTTTACAAAAACTATGAATTTTGAAATAAAAATTCTGAAAATCAGTTTTTATTTTAAAATTTACCTCCGAATCGAAAACAATCATTTTCGAAAAGATCTATAGAGCCTCCAGCAAAAGTTGAAATTTTTCCAGCGCGATGGAATTTCTCCAGGCGGTGCTGTAATCAACTTTGGCAGCTAATAATTTGATTCTCCAAAGCATAAAAAATATTTTTATTAAGTATAGAAAAATTGAAAATTAAGATTTTTTTCTCCTAAAAAATTGAATGGGTTATGCTCTAAAAAGTTGAAACAATTTTTTCTTCAGAATCGAAAAAAAATATAATATCAAAAAGATTGAGCTTTTACTCCAGAAAATAGGGTGGTGTTTTTCTTCAAATATTTGAGAATAATTTTTTCTCGATTTTTTTTTAGAAAGTTCACTGTATTTTTTTTTCTGATCCCAAAAATTGAACTCCTAAAAAAAAATAATCATTTTTTTCCAAACTTAGAAAATTTTTTTCAAAAGTAAGAAAAAAAAATCCCCCCAAAAAATCTTGAAAAATGTACTTTAAAAAATTTGGAAAAAAATTTTCTAAGAAAATGCAGATTTTTTTCTTAAAAAATATTGAGAGATTTTTTCTTTAAATATTGTTAGTTAATGAAAATTGGATTCCCCCCCCCCAAAAATGAGACAAAAAAAATAGATTTATTCTTATGAAAATGCGAGATTTTTTTCTTATAACAAATCAGATTTTCTTCTCTGAAAAAATTGAAAGGATTCCTCCCCAAAAAAATAAAAGATTTTTTTTCTTCATAAGTTTGAAAAATATTTTTACTTTAGAAACACTGAGAAATTTTTTACTTGATTTTTTTACACCCATAAAAATTGAAATAATTTGAATTCCAAGAAATTTCAGATTTTTTAAAAACTGGGATTCTTTTGCTCCAAAAAATTTGGAAGAATTTTAATTTCTGAAAAATTGAAAAAAAATCTTCAGAAGAATTATAGGGCCTTAATCCTCCAAAAAACAGATTTTAATTGGTAGAGTGCATTTAATTTTTGCATTATTGGGGTTTTGAAATTTGAGTGTGGGTTGAATACCCGAGCTATTGTTCAGTTTCCGGCCATGTTTTGACCTGAATCAGGCCAGACGCATTCAAAGTGGAAAAATAATATCATTTTTAATTACAGGAATTACGAGAGTACGCTTTACGTATCAAAGAAGAACTAATTGCGGCGAAAATCGCTCAAGAAACTGCTGACGAAACGGTTGCTACGCTTAAAGAAGAAATAACCATTTTAAGAGACCAGTCTCAAATCGATGAACAGAACAGGCTAGAAATAGAGAACAAATTGACCGAAAACATGAATAAATTAAGGTACGTAAACCGAAGTATTGGAGAATTATTCAACCTCTATCGAAATACTAATGCTGGATTTTGTTTCATTATTAGAAACGAAGTTCATCTTATTAGTCAAGAGAAAAATCACCATAAAGAAGCGTATCAAGGTGTGGATCGTGATAATGCCACGTTGAGAGCCGAAATGAAACATTTATTAGCCAAAGTCGATAGATTAACTAGTACCAAGGTACCCATTATTGAAATTTCACACTACGAAGGGCGAAGACTCGATCTTGCAAGTTTTTATCCATCAAATTTTTATATTTTTCGTAGAAACATTTGGAAGACGTGGTTGGCGAATTAAAATCAAGAGTGTCTTCGTTACAAAACGAATTGGATAACAGTGAAAAAGTACAAAAAGATTTCGTCTTGCTGTCGCAATCTTTGCAACAAGAATTGGAAAAAATTCGCGAAGCTGAAAATGAGGTCTTTCTTTAATTTTTTGTTCATCTCGTATGTCTGGCAAGTAGGAGATGACAGTCCGAAATTTCGTCGTAACGCGGAAACGTCAGAAAATTAAGGGTATAGACGGGCGCGGGCGTCTTGATAAAAATATGATACAAATAAAACCCTTGATTTTTTTAAAAATCGAACTGTCATTAATTTTCAAAAAATATTCAAAATAACCAAGGATAATAAGTTTTTACATTGTATGTACAATATTTATGACTTTAAGTTTGGAATTTTGCATAACCATAACGAATTGGACTATCGAGATGGGAACAAAAGGAAAATACTCCTTTTTGAGAGAAGAATAATATTATAAGACGTACATTTAAGTACGGTTCAATTTTGAAGTAGTGGAGTACACGCGAACATGGCACAGGCGGAGTTGTAGGGCCCCAATTTGAGAAACCCCGCAACGCGACAGCGAAACGCGGACTGTCATCTTTCACTTGCCAGAGTATACTTCGTTGGATTATTCATCGTTTCGTATTTACTGTTGGGATGATTTCTTTCAGGTTCGTTGGGAACACGAAGAAGATGTTTTGGAATGTAAACGTTGTAAAAATAATTTCTCAGTTACCAGAAAAAAGGTATTCAAGTGTTTCATCTGCGATTACTTTTATCTCATACGAAATGAAATTTTAACCAAGAAATGTTACTTTCAGTTACATTGTAGACATTGTGGTAGAATATTTTGTTCGTCGTGTTTAACTCATGTGGTAAACAGTGGACCACATCATAGGCCTTCCAAAGTTTGCGACGTTTGTCATACTTTACTAGTTCGAGATTCCGCTCCTTATTTCAGTACCGCGCCTCCACAATGTGATTGGTAATTATTACGAAGTTATCAAAAACGTTGGTAATTTAAATTACGATTTTTATATGATGATTATTGATTGTTTCAGATATTCTGTGATATAGAATTATATTGTTTTCAAGAATCGTGTGATATTCGTAGAATTGTATACTTCTTGTTGATAGTAATCTAAGATTATTGTTAAGTTCGGTGTTCATTTTTAGTGTTTCGTCTCATCCATCGCTTACGTATTTTTCGCTTGTAAACATACCTATTTTGTTTTGTCCTATTTATCAGTATAAAGGTTTGTTTGAATTACTTACAGAGTTGAGTTTTATTTCGTGTAATTAATGTTCCATAATTCTTACAAAAATGACAAACAATTCGATTTTAATACTTTATTTTAAAAATGTTTTAAAATGACGACAATTTACATGAAAACATTACAAACGAAAAAATTAAATTCACAACTACACGTATATAAAAAAATACGAAAAAAATACACATAAAATACGTACACTCAATTATTTACTATCTACACCCTGTGATTCTTCGGCCCAGTCTGACATTTACGACTTACTAGAATTAGTCTTCTTTTTAGTAATGTAGAATAATTCTAAAGGCTTATTATTTCTCCAATAATTATCGACTACGTTCCTGAGTGACTCGTTATCGTTGAGACTGATGTAATGACCAGGATTCGGAGCTATGTGAACGCTGAATGTAATTTCACGATTATTCCACATGGATCCCAAGTCAATAGAGGCTCTGGTTTCTAAATACTTGCTCAGATGACTCACTAAAAAAAAATTAGCAGTTTAATTAATCGAATTACAGAACAAAAAATACGAAAATATATAACTCCACAATCGTTGAACTTACTCGTCGCATTAGCTGTAGTTTTCAAATACCGAATCGATCCTTCCTTCAGGGATCTAATCAATTCACGATTATGCTCGTCGGGATGAGGTTTAAATACGAGTTCAATTTCATCAGACGATGTTGGACCGCACCAACTACCCTCGCTTACTGATCCAGATTCGGTCATACTTTCAGCAGAATCCGAACTCATTTCGGTTTTAACGGGGTTCGAATTAACGCCCGATGTACCAGGTACATTCTCAGCGTCGTCTTGATCGAACGAGGAATTCTTCTGGGGTGTTTTGGGAAATGTGGAAACCGAAGTGCTTGACGGCACTTGGGTATCGTTTTGGGTTGTTTCGGATACCGTAGAATCAACTACGCCGGAATTCTCGTCGTTGGTGGTTTTTTTGTTTATACGTTGTAAACGGTTTTGATTTTGGATTTTAATACCTTCGTTGATAGAAAGTACGAGAGCGGCTTGGCTGTGACTTTTGTTTAGTTTATCCAATACTTTGGTTTGATGAGCTTCGTATTCCTCGCGACTCGGATAAATTTTAGAAATAAGTAGATCGAAATTTGGATCGGGACGAAGGGAGCGTTTGGATACTAACTTTTTACGACAAGTAGGACATTCTTTGTTACCCGAACGTAAAGCTGTGATGATGCAATCGTGGCAGAAACGATGTAAACATTCTTTCGTAGTCATCGTTTTTTTCAACATATCGAGACAAATTGGACACATTAGTTCGTTGTGTAAGCTTCGTGGAGAAACGGCTATTTCGGTGTCGTCGGTGATCGCTTTTTGTGGAGATCTGTGCAGCTCGTACAATGACAACTCCCATGTTTTATTTACACCCAGTTGATCGTTTGCGGAATTCGAAGCCATGATTTATACGATACTTCGATGAACTTATGTAACCGGTCAACTATCTATCTTATCAAAGTCTTACAGTACTTGAAACAATACACCAGTTCCTGGAACAAAAGCAGTGTATCTACAATCTTTTATACTAGATCCATAAATTTAATTAACTAGAATAATATAAGATGGATATTTTACCATCAAACATTGAGAAATTGAAAACTCTGAAACACAATTAGAAGGTATTTGTCTCGATGGGTGTTTTGCTAAAACCAACACTTCTGCGACGGATTGAACCCAAGTTTATATACAATTATGATACGGTGATTAAGATGAATAAAACATAAAAATTAATTTTAAAATCTGAAAGTTTGAATTTAGGATTTTATTATCGTCCATTAGGGGAGTGGCTAAATCCACAACAAGTAATCACGAAAATGAACGAACGAGAATTTATATTCTTGTTTGATAACTCGTTGTCCTGGTTGTATTGACCACATTCGAACGAGATTGAACGAACGATTAAGCAACATAAACAAAGTGATACGGCGGAAAAAAAATGAAAACAACGTTAAGCATGAGCGATTGCCATATATATAAGATTTTCATGATTTTCAATTGCATTTTTCGGCATCGTAATTAGATTAATTTTAATATATTAATTTAAAATCGAAAAGCGCATGAAAAGAGCTTTCGTTTGACGTATTTACTTTCTAAATTGATAAACTCTGTCAAAAGTTATAGCCTTATCAGTTATTTCTTTCGCGTAAACATTCACCTTCGCCAATTCACCATTTCATTTCTAATGAATAATTGTGTCATTTGTGGAATATTCTGTAATAATTCGCAATAATGGCGCGGTGTTTTGTTCCCTTCTGCGACCACCGAAGTAGGAGCACGATTTGTTCACTACATGAATTCCCTTCGAGCAGAATAACTCGACACAAGTGGATAAAAAATATCAGGTATGAATGCAATTAAAAATTACTACTGAGCAGTAAAAATGCATTATTTTTCAATTTAGAAGTAGTAAACTTAATTCAAAAAATCAAAACGCCGGTAACTTGCACTCGTAACTGATTATAATGATAGATGATAACAGTACAGAGGTGGAAAAACGGAGATAGACCAAATGATAAGGCTATAACTTTTGACAGAGTTTATCAATTTAGAAAGTAAATACGTCAAACGAAAGCTCTTTTCATGCGCTTTTCGATTTTAAATTAATATATTAAAATTAATCTAATTACGATGCCGAAAAATGCAATTGAAAATCATGAAAATCTTATATATATGGCAATCGCTCATGCTTAACGTTGTTTTCAATTTTTTACCGCCGTGGCTGTATGTGTCTTTGTGTGAGTGTGTATCAACATGAACAGTGAATCTTCGTTCGAATGTGGTCAATTTCTCTATTTCTATTTGTCATTTGCAAAGTAGACTTTGTCGAAATTGATTTTTAATCCAAATTTTTACTAATTTTACATAAAAGATTTTCTCAAATTTTTCATCGAGATTTTTCCACCAAGTTTAATTTAATAAAAATATTAAAAAATTTCCAGGTTTTTTATTTTTTTTAATTTTTCATTTTTTCCCCATTTTCAATTTTCATTCAATTTTTGAAAAAAAAAAATTCTTGAAAAAATTATTTATCATTTATCAAATAATTTATTCCTATTTTTCCTCAAATTTTTCATTAATTTTTTTTCTGTTTGTCGTTTAAAAGTTGAAACTTTTTTTAATTTTTCAATTTTTTCATTCAAACTCAAACTTTCCAATAATTTTTACATCAAAATGCAACTAATCATCATATTTTTTCAAATTCATTTTTTAAAATTTTTAAAATGAATTTTGTAATTAAATTAATTTTTTAAATTTTCATTTCGATTTTTAAAGATTTTTCATAAAATTTTCTCATCATAATGCTTCTAAATCTCTACCATATTTTTTCAAATTTTTCTTTTGAATTTTTTTCTTAAGTAAACTTTTTATCAAGTTCATTTCTGAGTTTTTTATCTAAATTTTTTCCAACCTTTTTTACTATTTTTTTTTTTTTTTCAGGAAAATAATTGTTTATCATTCCCACCCCCCTCATTTTCCAATAAAACTGTCAATTGATTTCATTCTCAAATTGGCCATCAAAATGTTCTTATTTCATCTCCCAACTGGTAACTGAACTTCTCATTCGAATTTTTCTAATAATTTTTATCAACATTTGTCTTCTAATTGAGTAATTTCTATTTTTTTTTCAAGTAAATTCCAATTTTTCTTCAAAAAATTTTTTTCAATTTTTTTTCTTCAAATTTACTGAAATTTTGAATTAATTTTTTCAAGTACCTAAATTCAAAATTGAGTAAGTACTTAATTACTCATTGACTTGTTGAAAAAATAAATAAACAATTAAAACATAAAAAATGATAAATACTGCATCTTACCTAAAATGAAAAACATTTTAAGTACACAATTTTGTGAAAGAATATAGATTTATTTTGTTTAAATAAAACATCAAAGTTTTCAGAGAAAAATAGCTTGCAAAAAACTTGTTTGAACTTTGAAAAAAAAAACTTGTGCAAAAATAAAGAAGATGGACGAAAAAGAACGACATCGCCCTTACAATGTGATTACTTATTGTGGATTTAGCCACTCCCGTTTATTAGGGTTTTTGCCTTCAGGCAAAATCCCTATTAGACTTTTTCTCTAACGTGCGAAGAAAATTGTCATGATCCGGAGCAGCAAATTTTCGCATTTTGGACTGATTATTTCGTCGATGCGATTAAAAGCGACGTCAGCCAAGTGATAAGATTCCCCGTAAGTTATACGAAAAATTTTCTCCTCTTCGTTGATATTGGTCAAATTTATAACAATTTTGTAAATTAGATTTTAGTACTCGAATCATCCAAAGTTTATATGCCAAGTTACGTAGTTGTCAATTTAGACGTCGAAGAGCCTGCTATACAGATTTGGAATACGTGCGTCGATTGTTTGAAGAATAACTGCTGTAAAGATCACAATTGGTTGTTTACTGCGAATATGATCCGTAGTGTTGAGGTACGTCGTAATTTTGATGAGAAAATTGAAATTACTCTGCATTTATAAAAAATTCTTCGTAAATCGTAATTTGTAGTTAAACAAACGAGACGAAAGATGCCTATTTTTATACGTACGAGGAAACAGCGACGATTTTCAAATGTTCTTCCCTTCGGTGCTTTGTCGTCAACGGTTTCTCGACTTGATTCTGGAAATGACGAAAGGAGAAGAAGGAATGATTACTGATTTATATATATTGAACAAAGCTCGGATCAACTGAAAGTACGTAAGATAGGAATTTACCCTAAATATCGTAAGTTCATCGTTGTAACGTATTATTTGTATTACAGATAGAATACGAAGTAGATGAACGTAAGAAAAAAATCATTCTGGGACAAGGAACGTACGGAGTCGTCTACGCAGCTAGAGACTTAAACACTCAAATTAAAATCGCCGTCAAAGAAATACCAGAAAAAAATTTGGGGTATGCTTTTTTTCGTCTTGTTAATTATTTCGAGAATAATTTGAATAATTTTAGCGCCATTTTGCAGCGACGTTCAACCTTTGCACGAAGAAATCAAATTGCATTCTCAATTACACCATCGAAACATCGTTCAGTATTTGGGATCTGTTTCTGAAGATGGATTTTTCAAGATTTTCATGGAGCAAGTTCCTGGAGGTGAAATATTGGTTCCCATCAATTAAGTTATCAAGACGAATAAGACGTATTATTTCTAATTTATCGTACGCTAATAAGAAACATCCACAAGATGCGACTGAATTTACAAACTTTCGGTCATGATTCGTAAACCGAAACTAGTCGATGTACCGAAATGCTTCCTAATTTGTTGTTGTTTTTTTTCTCTATAGGTAATTTGTACCCCCAGCATTGAACGATGTCGTATGCTCTAATGTACCGCATTCGCCGAAGGTCTGTTAGCCAAAGTCAAAAAGAAACATTTGGTCGATCGTAACGAAGACGGATTGATCAATTTCACTCCTCTTGGTACGATAATTTTGAATAATCCGGTCGCTCAACCTGCTGACGTGCTGTTGATGTCCGCTACACCTCATCGACGTGCCAGATCGGCAGTTTGGTCGTATCGATTTTGTTACCGTGCGCGTTCTTACTTAAAGAAGTTCATCTTCAGCCGCATCATTGTCTTTAGCAAATAAGTGATTATCTGAGTTGATTTAAGGGGGGGGGGGGCTTGTTTTGGAACATTTTTTGTTGAATGCATAGCGTTGATTAGCGGAATTTTCTAAGACCTTTGCATGACGTCATTTTGATTTTTCACCTATGAAGTTTTGAAGAAAAATTGGAAACTAATTTCAAATTGTTTCTTTTTACAAAAAAAATTAATTTTTGATTTTTGAAAAATAAAATGCATAGAGTTCTCAAAAAAAGAAAATTATTTTCATATTGCATTTTAATTGTGTCATTTTGTAGAAAATGTTGGTAGATTTTTTGGAAAATTACAAATTTCAAGGTCAAAATTGGAGAAAAACGCGATTTTTACTTCAGGTACCGTTTCTAGGAAAACTATGCAACCCACAAAACTTTTTCTTAGAATCTTTTTTATTCAGTAGAGTCTTGTCTATAATTTAACGAGAGGATTTTGCAAAACTCGTACTTTCTCTCCTATTTTATGAAACCCTCTCATAGTTTTTCCTCGGAAGTATTCCAGTCGACTCGAAAGAAATAGTTGACAAATTAAAATTTTGCAAAATCCTCTCGTTAAATTATAGACAAGACTCTACTGAATAAAAAAGATTCTAAGAACAAGTTTTGTGGGTTGCATAGTTTTCCTAGAAACGGTACCTGAAGTAAAAATCGCGTTTTTCTCCAATTTTGACCTTGAAATTTGTAATTTTCCAAAAAATCTACCAATATTTTCTACAAAATGACACAATTAAAATGCAATATGAAAATAATTTTCTTTTTTTGAGAACTCTATGCATTTTATTTTTCAAAAATCAAAAATTAATTTTTTTTGTAAAAAGAAACAATTTGAAATTAGTTTCCAATTTTTCTTCAAAACTTCATAGGTGAAAAATCAAAATGACGTCATGCAAAGGTCTTAGAAAATTCCGCTAATCAACGCTATGCATTTAACAAAAAATGTTCCAAAACAAGCCCCCCCCCCCCTTAAACTACAAAGATTGTTCCATAGAAGGTGAGACTGGTGAAAATTCGCTGCTGTATCGCGATTTTTTCAAAGCACATGAGCAGACCTTTCCAATTTTTTTAATTCAACTAAAAAAATATTTTAAAATTTTGAAACGCGTAAGAAATTTTTATTCGGAATCTTCATCAAGTACCTTGCTATTCGTGATTGATTCCACTCATCGTTGCAAACGAAATATATATACCCTCCTCCCCCCTATTCATAATAACTTGAGCAGAAGTATTCAAAATTTTAGTGCTCATAAATTTCTACCAAATTCTCAAGTATCAAATAGGTAAGGTAAGTATCTAGGTACCTACTGTACTTATTAAAACAATAAATATTATATTTATTTTGGAAATTACAATATTGTTCTATTTTGTGCTCAAAAAAGGTTTAGATACCTCGTTTGCTAGTGCTACAATGTCTACTGAATTAGCAACAGGTACGAGAAATGGAAAAGATTGTAAAGCTGTACGCTTTCAAAACGGATCAACTACATTGTTATTGTGTACGGGTAATGAACGTAAAGAATACATAAGTGAAATAGTGTGAGAATTGTAAAAAACAGTTGAAAAAATACTCGAGTTTTTTTAGCGAGGAAAAAAAGTGGGCTGTGGAAGGGAATTTCATGTTAAACTTAACAGTTAGGCAAGGCTATTGGAATGTTTGGTTTCCACAGGAAGAAAAAAAAACGAATGGGCTGCCCATTTACTTGAAGGTGAAATGGACGAAAATGTGTCGTTTATACGTGAACTATTGGGCGTTTCCACGAAGCCAAAAAGTAACAAAAATTTCTTGTTTACATTCGAACTGGGAGTCATCGGAGTGAAAACACATAAGACACAATGGTAATATTTATCAAAATAACTCGAAAAATATTATCATTGTGTCTTATGTGTTTTCACTCCGATGACTCCCAGTTCGAATGTAAACAAGAAATTTTTGTTACTTTTTGGCTTCGTGGAAACGCCCAATTCAGTTATCGCGGCGCTACTTTGTCAGCATGTCAGCACAAACGACTGGTGAGTAAACCACTCACATCTTCGGCTTATTACTTGGCCCGTAGACTATAGAACAAAATGACAAGTTAGTATTGGGGAATTTTTACACGTACTAAGTTTACACGTCATTGCTTATTGTCATTTTCTGCAGAGGTTATTTCATCAATTGGTTTATCTTCAAAGCGATTTCTATTACTGTAGATATAAACTCCACCCAGTGGTTTATTTCCTTTCAATTTTTGCTGCCTCAATGCGGTGTATATCTGCAAAGCATAATAATTCATTACATTGTAATATGTCACTAATAAACTTTTTTACGTTACTAGGGAGATAAAGTGCTTATTTATCTCCCTCTCGCGGATCTTTCAGTAGTATAAAGAAGCCTTTTTCTCCCTCGTAACGTAAAATAATTTATTCAACTAGGAAAATAAAGTGATTTTCAACGATTTATCTCCCTAGTTGAATAAACTACTATTTTATGAATACAGCTGTCGCTTTTTGAATTGAAACGAGGTTACCAACATCATTGCTTTGGGAAAGTTTCGTGTTCTTGGTAATGAACATAACTGCTACTTCTCCGTGATATTTTCCATCATCCCGGATAGCTTTGACAACACGCGGCTTCTTACAATCATTATCGCTATCGATGTTTTTAAACATCTGCAAGGTATGTTGAATTCATTATTAGGAGTTACCTCTCTGGAGTAGGAGATAGGCGATGATAAAAATTTCAAAAAGTTGGAAATAAGTCAAATGACAAAAAAATTATACGTGTAGGTATATTAAGTGGTCAAAAATTACTTTTTCATAATAGTGGGAGTAAAACGCTATTTTACGCCCTCTCGCTATCGCTCGCGGGCTCAAATACGCGTTTTCCTTCCACGATTATGAAAAATTTCGTTCACAACAAGGGAGTAAAATAAGATTTATGACGATTGTGAGGTTTGTTGCCCTCGCTCCGCTCGTGCAACAACTCACAATCGTCGTAAATCGTTTTTACTCCCGAGTTGTGAAATATACTATTCAAGTTTTATGTAGTCGAAGTCGAAACTAATTTATTTGGGTGGCCCTAAAAAAAAGTGGCGTAGTTAAGGGGATCCAGGTGGGTTCAGACCCTCCTTGACGACGAAAATTTTGAAAAAATAACGAAATTTTAGGTAATTTTAGCAATTTTATGCCCAAAATTTTTTACTTTTTTAGGGTATTATTTTTTTCGTTGAGTGAATAACAGTGAAAAATAAAAATTGAATCTGAAAAAGTAAAAACTAAGTTTCAAGTTTACCAGGTATAATAGTGTTGATATTACCTATATTTTTTAACCCGTCAAAAAATGATGCAGCGTGATTTTTTTTTTATAGAAAGAGAAAGATGGAAAGTGTCGATAAAATTTTTAAAAAGTGAAAAAGGTCTATACGCGCAAATAAATCGATGGTTATAATTAAGGCAAACAGTATGTCACTTTTTTTTTGGTGAAAAAAAATGGACATACGACATTTTCCCATATAGCAAAATTGTTGTATGACCATTTGTAACAACATTGTCAAAAATGGACATACTACCGTTTGCCTTATAGCCATCGAAATACTAACGTAAATCGTATGCGAATATAAGGTATACCTGTTCCACGTCACTCGGTTCGACTTTGTTGTCAATACCTGTTAACAAAACGAAGTACTTGAATTCTCCGGGTTGATCTCCTGAAATTACATAAAATGTACATATGTAATATGTATTGTTAGGTACTTGAATAAAATGTATTTCTTATGAAAAGTTGTTTTTAACGACAAAATCATCTGTCTAACCCAACTCAGTTTGTCATTTCATTTTTGAATGTTTTGGAGATTTTTTGAAAATAAACTGTGCGCTGGTAAGTATAGTTTCAGACTGATTTTTAGAAGTAAACGTTTGCTGGTTTGCTAAAGTGAGCACAACCAATTTTCTAAGCACTCCATCAAGCACCGAAATTTAAACTCAAGAGCTTTAGACTTGGAACCAGTATTGGAAAATTGTGCTTTTTTATTCTTCAAGTTTCAAATTTTGTGCTCATCCCCTTCCAGAGAAATTCAAAAAACAAATTTCAAGGTCAAGAGGATGCTGAGAAAATGGTGCCCAAAAATAATATCTCAGCCATTATTAGGGCGCAATGGGTCAGATCAATCAAAATGAAAGAGAAGTGTTTAAAATTTTTAAAAAAGTAGGTAAGTATTAGCAATACCCAGGGTGTTCCTCGAGTGATGTAGGAAAATCCACAGGGTGATAAGGCAACCCATTTTGCCTTGAAAGTTCAAAGTTGTGATTTTTTGGCAAAATTTTGCCTACCCCCACCAAGGACTGTAAATTTTTTTGATTTTTTTTTTTGTTCAAACATTGTTTTGTCTACAATTTTTTTGGGGGGATACCTTTGTAATAATGCAGTTTTTTCACAATGAACTTAGTTCGTCTCCATTAATAATCTCGTCACTCGTGTCGTCATTTCTTTACCGAACTTCTTCGGTACGGTTTGTTCAGTGTGTTAAGATAACTACATATTTTTATGTCGTTCTCACCTGTCCACGGTTCATCACCAGCTGCCTTTGGTGTTTGTGGGAGTGACTGTACGATTATTTTTAATGACTTTTTTGCAAAGTCATCTGTCACGCCTGCAATTTGGTAAAACATGGCCCACTCTTTCTCAGTTTGGGGTTCAAGTTGTTTTGGCTCGGCTCTATAGGGACTGTGGATTTTTTTTGATAGGTTATCATAAAATCTCGCTACCATGATACCAAAATCCATCGGTTGGACATCATTTTCTTTAAGTTTTTCCATCAACGCGGCTGCATGCGGCGAGATTTTCAGTTCGAGTACCAAATACCAACGTAGATACCGAGGTAGGCCACTGTTCAAGAGCCAAAAGGGGAAAATAATTATTTCCAGAAATTTGATTCTTTCTCTAGTTCCCAATAATATATCGACGACATCCACAAACGATTGGAGATTTTTCTAAAAATATCGAAATTATTTACAATAATAAAGATTTTGATGTTATAGGTACGTATAGGTATGTATTGTGAACAATGTACATTATAATAATTATTATTGCTCTTTTCTTACCATTTTTTCTTTGTTTTCCCCAATTTGTTCCTTCATATAACCAATTTCTTGTTGCTTCATATAACCAATTTCTCCCACTGCTCCTTTCAATTCCAAAATTTCCCTATAAGCGTCACGGAGCTTCTCTTTCAAAAATTCAGCATCTACTTTGGATCCAACACGTAACTCCAACTGCTACAAAGTAAATACTTATATTTTCACAGATATTTCGAAAAAATTACCCGCAATATTTATGAGTAGGTAATCTGCATACGATAGTAAAAGTGACATTACATAGGATAGATAGGTACAATAGGTACATACATGTTCTATATCTTCTTTTGTTATTTTTCTGGTTGTGAATTCGGTGATGTCCGTCTCTGATTGTTTATTGCCTGCTGCCCCTCCTAGAGCGTTTGCGTTAACTTGAACTTCGGAGAAGATGGTAATTGCAATGCAAAAATGCAACATCAGCATTCTGAAGCTCGATTTGCTCGATATCCTCGGCATTTCTAAAAGTCATAAAATTTGTAAAAAAAAATTCAAATTTCAGAATGCCTGACGAAATTGTAAAGAGTTATCAAATTCAGAGTTCGCCACAGTTAGTTTATCGTGATGTACTTAATACGTATGTTACCGTGTTCAGTGCGGCATGTACACGTAGAAAACCTAATGACAATTACACTATTCTTGTGTTTTGTTTTGAAGATAAATCGAAATACCGTATGTCGCAAACGTAAACAGTGCCGTGTACTCGTATATTCTATGAAACATTATCGTGATAGGGTGACCGAGACCCCACGTACAACCAGTTGTTGGCTATGTACAACGACCTGACGAAACAAAATCAAATGTTATGTAAACAAGTGGAAGAGCAGCAGCAGCAAATCAAATACCTGCAAGATGTGGTATCTCACTTCCAGTACCAGCAGTCAGAAAATGGAGGAAAAAAAATTGGTGGACCGACAACTCCAAAACCAACGAATCAAATGAAGATGGGACCCCTAAAAAGGGATCCAACGAGTCAAAACCATCATACAGTGACACAGTTAAATCAAACAAAACAAGTATTCTGCCCATATACGAGGGATTTCTCATCGGCGCACAGCTCTACTGACAATATCAAAAACATTGGTCTATTAACGAAAGTATTAGATAGTATTGAAGGATGTGAAACTCCTATAATGCAAACCCTTGCGAACAGAGACATAAAAATTGCCTGCTCAGATGAAAAATGTTTCAGAGCAGTGCACAACATCAACACCACCTAAATGTAAAAGGCCTCAGTATTGGCGAAAAAAGTCCGCGTGACGTCATGGGATTAGGCGATTGATTACATTGTTTCTTATGGGGGAAACGCGTTTTTCTTTAATATCTCAAAAACTCAAGTGGGGACATAGGTGTTTGAGACATGTAAGAAGATCTACTTTTTCTCCTCTACAACCTCATTTTTGTTTCAAAATTGTAGCTTCAACGAATAAAAAGTTATCAAAGTTTAAAGTTGAAAAAATTTCATTTTTTTCAAACTTTGAACTTGAATATCTCAAAATTTTGAGTGCGCACATGGGTGTTTGAGACATGAAAAATGATCTACATTTCTTCCGCTACATTTTCGTTTTTTCCCCAAAGCTCTAGCACTAACCAGTAAAAAGTTGCAAAAGCTTGAAAGTTGAGCTTTCGTAACTTTTGACTGGTTGGTGCTAGAGCTTTGTATTTGAATGAGTTGGATTATCCAAAATTGGTGGGGAGGGAGGGGTCTGATTGAAATTTTTGTTATTACCAAAATTATTCCTAGTACTTCAAGCTACAACAACTTTTGTTTGAAAATTTTTTCAATTGGGCCCCTTACCCTCATCCTGTTTTCAATAATGTATTTGAATGAGTTGGATTATCCAAAATTGGAGGGGAGGGAGTGGTCCAATCACAATTTTTGGTGATAACCAAAAGTATTAGCGAAACTTCAAGCTACAACTTTTTTTTGAAAACTTTTTCAATTGAGCCCCTCTCTCTCCACTTATTTTGCATAACACTCCCAAAATACTAATTAAAAATTGAAGGGGGAAGGGGAATGGGTCCAATTGAAAAATTTTTGCAACAAACTTGTAGCTCAAAGTTTTAGGAAAAATTTTGGCCATGACACAAATTGCGATTGGACCCCTCCCTTCCCTCCAATTTTGGATAATCCAACTCATTCAAATACATTATTGAAAACAGGGGGAGGGTAAGGGGCCTGATTGAAAAAAATTTCAAACAAAAGTTGTAGCTTGAAGTACTAGGAATAATTTTGGTGATAACAAAAATTTCAATCGGATCCCTCCCTCCCCACCAATTTTGGATAATCCAACTCCTTCAAATACATTTTCAAAAACAGGGGGGAGGTAAAGGGCCCGATTGAAAAAATTTTCAAACAAAAGTTGTACCTTGAAGTTGTACAAATACTTTTAGTTATTACAAAAATTTCGATTAGACCCCTTCCTCTCTTCCAATTTTGACTATAAAGTATTATGTAGCACTGGACTTAGTAAAAATTTATCAAAGTTGCACCCCATGAATGTAAACAAAACTATCAAACTAGACGTTAGTAGTGGTGTTGACAACATACTGGAGGAAATCCAAAAAAATTCAGAACATGAAATGCATGGTATTGAACACCATACATATCAGTTAAAACAAGATAAACCTTACCAAATCGTAATAAGAGGGTTACACCCTTCCACCTTTGTTGATGACATTAAAGATGAATTGCTGAATATTGGCCATGAAGCTATTAATGTTACCAATGTAGTTATTAGAAAAACGGACGTGAAAAAAGACGAATCAGGACAAATTATAAGCAGAAGATCGTATAAGGTGGCCTTGCCTCTCTTCTATGTATATCTTGCACCGCGTGAAAACAAAAAATCAATTTTTGAAACTGTTTTCATGCTACACACCAAAGTAAAGGTAAGAACCTCCAACAAAAAAGAGAGAGCTACCTCAATGCAAAAATTGCCAGCAAATTAGTCATACCAAAACTTACTGTGCAAGAAAACCAAAATGTGTCAAGTGTGGAGCAGACCATGATACAAAAGGATGTAATAAGAAGAAGGACGACCCAGCCAGGTGTGCCAACTGTAATGGTGCGCACACAGCCAATTGGAAAGGGTGTCCAGTCTATCAAGCCAAAGTAGCAGCTCTAACCAAACCAAGGATGACAGCGACAGACCATGTTAAACAGAAGGCACCCCACAGCCAAGTGCAGAAAACAACGGGTGCACAACCAGCCAAAAAGGACACAGCAAAAACTCCGGACAACAAACCTGTAGACGAGCAACCAACCATGACTGACATCTGGAACATGCTCCAAAAAATGGACAAGAGAATTTCTCAACTAGAAAACTCACCCAAAAGCAAGAAAAAATGACAGACACTTCAATAAGGGTCCTAACGTGGAATGCGGAAGGACTAGTCAGAAGGAAGGACGAGCTCGAAACTTTCCTCAGCCAAGAAAACATCGATGTTGCATTGATATCAGAGACACAGACATATAAATTCAGAAGTTATCCAATTATTGGATAATAGTGTACAAATCAGACGCCTTAAACGTCAAAAACCACACGATTTAGTCATAAGTATTTAAGAATTTAAATAGCAGAGAACTCTCAATGGAAAGTTACTCTGCACATGTCATATAGAATTAACTATATGTATAGTAGTTGATTGTCAGATATATTACTCATTTAAGATCCTCTTAAGATTGTAATAAACGTATGTCAAAAAAAAAAAAAAAAAAAAAGTTGATGAATGTCTGACAAAATGTGTAAAAAATGTCTGAAAGTCATCAAAAATTTTCGTTTCAGAATGTCTGATAAAATGTTTAGTAATGAAACTTTTTAAAAAATTCCCATTTTTTTTTTTTTTTTTAATTAAAAAGTCATAAAATTTATAATAAAAGGAGCGAATGTAAGTATGACAAAATCTTTAAAAATCATCAAAAAAATCAGCTACAGAAATATAAAAATTTAAATGTCATACAATTTCTAAAAAATGTTGCAAGATTCAGAATGTCTGAAAAATCGAATTTGTTAAAAACAATTCCAAGTTTTTCAAAGTTATCCAACCCTAACCTAATGTAACCTAACCCAACCCAATTTGATGTCGGATTTTGGTCTCGTTCTTAGGTCTCGTTTTTTCCATTTTGGTCATCGTGAAAAGCATAGGTATACTTTGCTAATTGAAAACCATTAAAGAGCTGCTGTCTTTTAATTAAGCTATACGAGTGATACTCAAATACCAATACATAATCATGCTGATAGAATTAATTAGTTTCAGTAGGTATTTCAATAACGCATATCATATCTAGCTTATGTTAGATGAAAAATATGATTATTTGAGTGGTTTCGAAATTCAAATAGATATAGTCATGTTATACTGATACCTAACCTGAAAGATTTTAGGAATTTGAGGCGCAAATGGGTTCATCTTCAAAAAGCCTTATTCACAAGTTCGAGGTGTAGTTTTAGCATAATTCGAACACCCAGAGTACAAATTCGTGGGTATTTTTAAAGTACCGTAGATGAAAAAAGAAATTGGTCAATAATTGGGATATTGAGGCACCCCTCGCTCCACCCCACGATAAAGGAGTTAGGACCTCAAAATGCACATTTATACATCTTTTCTAACGAGTACTACCCGAATATTATATTGAAATTTGAAATTTCGATTCTGACCACTCCGTGGGATGTCGAAAGTAATTGCGAGTACATATTCGTGTTCAGGGGAAGCCGAAATAATATTTTATATTTTAACAAAAAAAAAATCAAAGTGGAAAATGCATGTTTTTAGGGAATTGAAAAAATTAAAAAATACCTAGTGATTTCTGAATAAGTACCTACCTAAGTAGTAAGCACCTACTCATTCATGGCGAATAACGAAATTTTCTAAAAATTAAATTTCGTTGAAAACATTGTTCAAAATTTTTTTCTCGATATTCCAGTTCGGATACATTCTGGGAGATTATGATGAAAAAATTTACAATAATTATTTTAATTTTTTTCCATTTTTAAAAAAAATTCATTTTGCCATGTTAAAAGTACATACTAGCTGGTACATTCTTACATGACGAATGACAATTCTTTCAAAAAATTTAATCTCGTTGAAAAAATTGACAAAAATTTTTTTTTCTCGATATTCGGGTCCATTCTGAGTGATTATGATGAAAAAATTCATAAAATAATTTTTTCAAAAATTTTCAATAGAATATTGTTGGGAGTGCGAATTTCTCTACGAAATTTTTTCCAATTTGGCTTCGAAAAATTGATTTTGTATTTCATCTATTTCCAAGAAAACTCGGAAAGTTTTTCACCAACAAAATATATTGGAATATTTTTCCTTACTAAACCTGATATTTTTTTCTCAGATAAAGTTAAAAAAATTGTTATAATGTTTTTTTATTTAAAAAAAATTCAAAATTTTACAACTTATAGGTACCTACCTATACCGACTCAAAAAAAAAAGTTATAAATACATTTTTCATTCAACGTAGGTAAAGCAATCTGATTTTTTTTTGCAAAAGAATTCAGTTTTGATTTTTTTTTTTTTTTGTCCAATAGGTAATTAAGTGAGGAAAATTATTATTGCAAAAAAATATATATATTTAGGTACTCCAAAAAAATCAAAAAAAAAATCATTAAATTCATAAAAAATTAAGAATTTTTTTCTCCAAAAAATTTTCAATTGAATAAAAAAGGTCAAAAATGGCTATTTTTCACACAAATTAAAAGACGGATAGTAATAGATTTCTTACCACAAAAATAGTATTTTCAAAAAAATCGAGTATATTTTTATTTTCATTTCGAGAATTCTAAAAAAAAAATTAATAAAAAATTGAAAGTTTTTTTTGACTGACACCAAACGACAAATTTAGATTTAAAAAAAAAATTGTTTTTTGAAAGTTTGGAAGCTTTTTTTTCAAAAAATTTTCCTTTGAAAATTTAAAAAATATTACCTAATGTAATTCAAAAAAATTTAGAAACTATCAATTTTATTCCGCTGACTCAAAAAAAATAAGACAGTAAAATAATGGTACCTACTTACTTATCCGTTACATGACATTCGCGAACACGTAATGAAATGATGTTCATCACTCGAATACTTACGAGATCTAAAAATCATTTAAAGAGCTGCTTTTTAATAAGCTGTACGAGTAATACTCAAATACCAACGCATAATTATACTGATAAAGTTTAATTTAGATAGGGATTCTAATAATGACTCATGTCTAGCTTTGATGAAAAAGTAATATTAGGAAAGCGGTTTTAAATTCAAATAGTTTCTGATAGCCTATGAGTGGTGGATAAAATGCTTATTAATATGAAAACTCTGGGAAAACACATCTCTACTTATTTCGATTAAACCTATGCGAGTAGGTACAATTTACGCGACCTACGGCCTCTGATATTATCCAGTAATTTATTTCTTCATTTTGCGTTATGGAAGGTTAATAATTTGTGTTCATCGACATGAAATTCAAATTAAAACATTACAAAATAATGAACGTTAGTTGGTTTGTTGAACGGTTAAAAAGGTACTTATGCTACTTTGCTTGAAGTAAGAATGTACTTTAATGAAGATTTTTTTTTCTACAAATTTTCAAGCATATCGACAATATTATTTTCATGCAAATAACTTTTTCCAAGAATTTTTAGAAACATTTTTTCTTTAAAGCTCCGTTCTTCCACTTGAAGAAAAAAAATTAAGGGGTGCTTGGAAACTGCAGCTGATGTGCTAAAAAATGGAGTTTTGAAAAAAAAAATTGGAAGTTTTGAAAACAGGAGAAAATATATTTTGGAAATTAAAAATTTTCACATTGTAACTATGAAATCGTAATTTTTTGTAATTTTATTCAAAAACATTTTCACTTTAATTTTTTTATATATATAGGTTATACCTACCTAATGTAATTTTTGTTTTTTTGGATCAAAAAAATTTCACGATTTATTGGTGTAGAATATGGAGGAAACAATAATTTATTTTGAATTTTCTCACTAGCCTGCTTTTAAGTAAAAAATAAAAATAAAAAAAATTAAAAAAAAATAGTTTAAAAAATCAGTTTTTTGGAAAAAAGTATCTTTATATATTAAAGAAAAAAGAATAATATTTTCAAGTATTTTTTCAGGAAAAAAAATTTTGGAAAAAAAATACAAATCGCTCTTGTTGTAAATGTGAAAAAATATTAAACAATAATTATGCATTTTTTCAATTTGAAAAATTGCATTGTACTCGTACCAAGAATAATTGAAGAAAAAAGAAAAACTCGTTGCTTCGCGCCTCGTCAGGGGGCTTCACCCCCTGGACCCCACTGGTTGGCTCGTATTTCCACACTACTCACTAGTTTGAAATTTAATAATTGAATCATGAATGTATGAAGCAATATAAGTAAATAAATTATGCTTTTACTCTTGTTTATGAAATTACGAATGCGAAAAAAAACGAAAAAAACATTTAAAAATGGATAAGTCGTCGGAGAAATTATTGTACGAAAATGGTACCGGAACGGAAGTAACCTTAAAATAACGGTACTGGAATGGAACCGTTACAAAAAATGAAAAACCGGAACCGGAACGGAAAACGCTAAACGGAAAAACAAGAAACCAGAGGCGGAAAACGGAAACACTGGCCTAGTTGTACAGTCACCGATTAAAGTTAACCGAGCCTTAACCGGCCAAAATCGGCCGGTTAAGAACCCCGGTTAAGCTGCGTGACCAATAACGCAGCTCCGTTTGATCACGTGACGCTGCTCACGGAACTTAACCGGCGACTGTACAACTAGCCCTTAGGTCAAAACCATTAGGGCTAGTTGTACAATACCGAGTTAAAACGAGTTAACTCACACTCCCGGGTTAACTTCAGGGTTTGCTCAAAATCACGATTACAAAGTTGAATAACAGTGACATAAAGTAAACTAGAGTTAATATTTAACTCCTCGTCGAAGCTAGAGTAGAGTTAACGAAGAGTTTACTTACAACTCACTGTTATTCGACCTTGAACAACGTGATTTTGCACAAACCCTGAAGTTAACCCGGGTGTGAGAGTTAACTCAATTTAACTCCGTATTCAGTTTTTCGACGATAACTCAAGAAATATTCGTCAAATCGAAATTCCGACTACACCAAACAAAAGTAAATTTTTTGATCTACAATTGTAGTTTTTATCAATTTTCACAAAAAAGGGGTCGTTGACCTCGAAAATGAAAAAATAAATAGTTTTTTGACGATAACTCAAAAAATTGGTCAAATCAAAAATTTTAAAAGCACTTAAACTGAAGGATTTTTTCTGCTCTACAATTTTAGTTCTTATCAATTTTCATGAAAAACGCTTTGTTTATCCGCGAAATAGGAAAATATGAAAATTTGCATATCTGAGAAAACAGTTTTTGCTAATGAATCGAGGTATTTTCGTCGAATCAAAACTTCAATGATTTTAGGATGAAAGGATATTTTTTGCTCTACAATTTTTGTTCTTATCAATTTTTACGAAAATCGCTTCTTTAACCGGGAAAATAGGGAAAATCTGGTAGACGGTCCATCTTCAAATCAGTTTTTTGACCGTAACTCGAGAAATATTAGTCGAATCGAAATTCCGAATACACTAAACGAAAGTTAATTTTTCCCTCTACAATTTTGGTTCCCATAAATTTTTTCGAAAAACACTTCGTTTGCCCAGAAAACGTATTTTCAATTGCTCAAGTCGGCCGTCTTCGGCAAGGTTGCCAAATTTAACTTCATGGCTTGTAGTGTCTAGGGGCTAGTTGTACAATACCGAGTTATTCTGGGAGTTACATAACACTGCCTAACTCAGAGTTATTCCTTACTCACGGATTAACTTTAAATTTTGTTGTACAATATTTTCGAGCTCACGGATTACATAACCCAGGGTGAGTTTGCATGAAGTTGAAAAAACATTGAATGCTGAATCAAAAAGCACAAAAAAATACAAAAAAAATCACGCGCCAAAGTAGTGAAAACGGAAGAGTATATTAAGATAATTGTGTGATAACTGATAATTAATATGATTTTAGAATTCATCTCTTTTAATTTTTTAATAAATATTATGTTGGTGAATATTATTTTTAGAAAATAAAAAATCCTATTGAATGGTATATTTGACGAAGTTTTTATTCATCGAGATTGATCTCTTGAAAGAATCATATGATAATGAGAACTTGTAATTTTTTACAGTTTACTCAAAAATGAGTGGGTTAAGAAGAATTTTGGAAGAGACTTTATTTTTAGAGAATAATGATGATTTACATTGGTCTTATGGGAAATAGCGCGTTTTTTTCGTTTTTCTTTAATAATTCAAAAACTTCCGCGGTTGCGTGGGTTTTTGAAACTTGTGGATAAATTTACTTTTCATCAGCTATCTCCACATATTTTTTTCAAATTTTTAGCCCCAACCAATAAAAAGTTATGAAAGCTCAAAGCTTAAAAAAATCGTGAAAATCATGTTACTCAATGTTTGAATTAAAATTACTCAAAATTTTAAGTGAGCACATAGGTGTTTGAGATATGTAAAAAAATCTACTTTTCACGTTCTACAATCTCGTTTTTTCCCCAAAGCTCTAGCACCAACGAGTCAAAAGTTCTAAAAGCTCAACTTTGAGCTTTTGCAACTTTTGACTCGTTGGTGCTAGAGCTTTGGGGGAAAAACGAGATTGTAGAGCGTGAAAAGTAGATTTTTTTACATATCTCAAACACCTATGTGCTCACTCAAAATTTTGAGTAATTTTAATTCAAACATTGAGTAACATGATTTTCGCGATTTTTTTAAGCTTTGAGCTTTCATAACTTTTTATTGGTTGGGGCTAAAAATTTGAAAAAAATATGTGGAGATAGCTGATGAAAAGTAAATTTATCCACAAGTTTCAAAAACCCACGCAACCGCGGAAGTTTTTGAATTATTAAAGAAAAACGAAAAAAACGCGCTATTTCCCATAAGACCAATGTAAATCATCAGCCTACGGGCTGCGTTGCCGGCTCAGAATTTCATGTCTGCGCCGAGGCCTTATTCATCTAGGTGGTGTTGACAAATACTTTAAATTAATAATACTGGAAACAAATACTTTAAATTAATAATACTGGAAACTTCAATGGGGAAAAGTGGCCCCGACAAAAGCGCTCTTTTAGCAGTTTTAGCGGCTCGGCATGAAACTATTCTCAGACTTTCGACCGATCGTCATGTCTTCGACCAATCAGAAGGCGAATCACGCGACGATTAGTCGAAAACCTGGAATTAGTTTCATGCCGAGCCGCTTAGAGAGCGCTCTTCTTGGGAGTCAAATCAAAAGCATTGAGTTTCCAGTATTATTAATTTAAAGTATTTGCTGGAAACTCAATGCTTTTGATTTGACTCCCAAGAAGAGCGCTCTCTAAGCGGCCAGTGTTGTGAAACGGGAATTCCCATTTTGCGGGAATGGGAATTGTTCCCGGGAATTCCCGGGAACGTTCCCACCTTCATCAAAACCGGGAATTCCCGTTTTCAAATAAATTATTTTTTTGAAGCAAAAACGAGATTTAAGTGATGTAATGATGTTTAGAAATGTCAATTTGAATGAAAATTGGTATTGATACCCTAGAAATACTTGAAATTAATAAAATTATTCAGGGATATCGATATCCCATATTTTATTTTTTTAGATGGTAATTTCAAGGTAATTCTTCAGGTTATTACCACGTGATTTTTTAAAATATTTTTCAAAAATATACACAATATTCGTATCTAATCCGTTTTTATTTAGTAGTATTTTTGTTTTTGTAGTTTCCAACTTTCAAATTCAATTTAAAAATGAGTAATAAAACGAAATAAACGTTTAAGAAGAAAAAATCAAATTTCAGTGGGAAAATTTTGAGAATTCCCGGGAATTCCCTGTTCCCGGGAATTCCCGGGAACAACACTTCGTTCCCGGGAACTTTCACAACACTGTAAGCGGCTCGGCATGAAACTAATTCCAGGTTTTCGACTAATCGTCGCGTGATTCGCCTTCTGATTGGTCGAAGACATGACGATCGGTCGAAAGTCTGAGAATAGTTTCATGCCGAGCCGCTAAAACTGCTAAAAGAGCGCTTTTGTCGGGGCCACTTTTCCCCATTGAAGTTTCCAGTATTATTAATTTAAAGTATTTGGTGTTGATCTATCAATACGGTAACATTTTCCATGTTGGCAACATGGCTCAACATGTGGAATTTTTTGATAAAAATGCAATAGTTTTGTAATTTCTTCATCAAATTAGATCTAGATCAGAGTGCGTTAATTATAAATTTCGTTAAAAATGGCTCCTAAAAAGCCGGCGGATAAACCAGGTAAATGTCAAGCATACATCTCAATCGATTAGTTGTTAATTTCATCACTTTGTGCATGCCACTTTCTGTTCGTATTCTACTTTCTATTGTGTTTCAGATCCTAAGGCTAAGAAAGCCGAAAAGCCAGCAGCATCTAAACCAGCATCGGAAAAGGCTTCAACGGCTAAATCAGGCCAGCCAAGTAAATCCGCCAAGCCAGCTCAAGGTAAACCTCCACAAGCCGCTAAAGCTTCGTCGAGCAAGACTCCAGCTCCAGCCCCTAAAGCTGCGGCCAAGGCCGGTAAAAAACCCGAAGCCACGAAGGCTGCCAAACCAGCCAAATCCGCCCAAACGAAGAAAGCTCCCGGCAAACAAGAACCCAAAAAAGGTAAAGATACCGCGAAAGCAGCCGGTGGTAAAGCTCCAGCCAAAGCCGCCAAGAAGCCAGCAGCCAAAGGAGCTAAAGGCGACGCGAAGAAAGCTGGCGGTAAACCGGACGCTAAGAAAGGCAAAGATGCGGGTAAAGTTGTAAAAAAAGATAAGAAAGATAAACCCATTAAGGGAGTAGCTCCGAAACAACAGAAAGCTGCTAAGGCTGCCAAGGCTAAGGAAGCTGCGAAGAAGGCTTTGAAGACGAAAGTTAAAGTGAGTGTTGTGTTATTCTGATTCAAGTGTGTGTTGTTGAGCATATCAACATTGATTTCGTCCTTTTTCAGTTCTTGAAAGGACCTCATGGACATAGAACGAGAAAAATCCGGACATCGGTACGTTTCCGCAAACCGAAAACCTTCTGTCCGCCTAGAAATCCTAAATATCCGAGGAAATCTGTACCTAAAAGGACTAGGTGAGTATTTTGTTGATTTTTTTTCACCCATTTTATTTCCAAATTGGGTTCAATATTTTTCATTCTTTTTCCTACAGAATGGACCCGTACAACATCATTAAATACCCGTTGACTACCGAATCCGCCATGAAGAAAATTGAAGATAACAACACTTTGGTATTCATCGTCCATTTACAAGCTAACAAACACCATATTAAAGCTGCTGTCAAGAAGATGTACGACATTAATATCGCTAAAGTTAACACACTCATCAGGTGAGGAATCGGTTTACTTGTCGTGTTATATTAGTCGTGGCTAAAATTGTGATGATCTCTAAAGAGAGAATCTTTCTTGAAATGTATGAAGACGATTTTTTTACTGAATTTTGAGCTCGACTGATGCATTTATAACACGTGTGGTTTTATATTTAAATGATGATCTTTAAAGAGAGAATCTTTCTTGAATTCTATGAAGACAATTTATTTCTGATGTGATTCGTTTTATTGTAATTATTTTGAAATGATGCTAGAAAATAGACTTCAAATTGTAATTATTGTTCCTAATTTTATTTCTAGGCCTGATGGTAAGAAGAAAGCCTATGTAAGATTAGCCAGAGATTATGATGCATTAGATGTTGCAAACAAGATCGGTATCATATAAATATGTTATGTGTTATGTTTATACAGATATAAAACTTTATAAAAATTCAAGATTTTTCATTTTTTGCATTTATCACAAAAGAATTTACCAAACGAAAGCTTTGATTGAATTACTTTGTTCTCCTCGATTGAAAGGAAACAAAATTCGAACCGAATACATTATTGATGAAAGATCTTTTCCTTTTCACAATTGAATTCAAAAATGAAAATGGAATTATAAATTTGAACGACCAATAAGACTATGTTTGTTCAACACTCATTCACATCTCAATATCGAACATGGACGTAATCAGTTGGCCGCAGGTCTTTCTTCTCTTTCAGGACATTGCCCAAAGCTCATTTTGAGTATTAATTTTTTGTATACGACTCTTGGAAAAAATTCATTAATCAAATCTCAGTATTGGAACTGGAATAAAACTTTGAAAACGGTTTTCAACGTCACGAGTTACCTAAAAATAGAAGCAAATCACCAATACGAACATAATTCATTTTAATTATTTCTCAATTGGAAAATTCATTACATAAAACGTTTATAAACAAAAAAATTATAATTATTTTAAATACACATTTACAAAAAATAAATGAAGATAAGAATTCGTACAATTAAATTATTCTTCAGCAGGTTTTTTTCTTAAAATAACAAATCCTTCCATGACAGGTGTCAAGGGAATGTAATCATCAGTAGCTAATTCAGCTCGTTCGCCAACAGCCAACAAAACTGGAGTAGTATGGGTATGAACTCCCGCGATCGTTTTAGGCGTTCCGGCTTTGCCGATTACATCAACAGCCTAAAAATGTACAAATCACGAATTAAAATTCATTTTCAAGACTTGATATTTCCGTAAATTGAATTTTATACCTGTCCAACTCGAACAGTAACTGGCAGTGGTTCCAAATCTTCGTCTAAAGTGACTAACCATCTCGGATACATAGCAGTTGCCAAGGTATACAATAAATAATGCGATTTTCCGAGAATGACTGTAAAAATAGTTAAAAATTTAGTACCTACTTCAAACTGTGTTGAAAAACGAGGAAAAATCTTACTATTTTTAGTATCGAAGAAACAAAACAATGTGACCAAAAGACCAGATATCGCAATTGGATTTAAAATTTGTCTATCGGTGTGGAATGGCGATAAAGTCATCGTTCCTTTGCCCATATGCGTTAATCCTTGAGCTATTCTAACCATGAATAAATGGACAGAGTTTTTAGCATGGTATTGAGCTAATTGACGCAACATCGTAGCCAATCTGAAAATTAAAATCGTTAGATTTCCAGCACTCAATACATATGATACTACGTTTAATTTATATCTAGTTACCTGGCATTATTAGTACCAGCTCCGACCAAACCCATTGAAAATATCGCGTTGATGGCTACTTCTTCGTCTAAATCGTGAGAGTATTTATTCAATACGTCGATCACGTTCAATTGAGGATTAGAAATTGATAACAAGGCTATTGCTAGTGGAACAGTCCTCCTTACTGGGTTCTCCGCATAACGCCCCTAATAAACGTGAATTCACAAATAGAAACAGTCATTCAACAGGATGAGTTATAATCGTAATCGAAACTTACTAATTGACCGAAAATCCGAGTACACATTTCGGTACCGGTTTCTTCACCGATGGCTATAACAGCTACTGCTAGTGCAGCGATGGCTTGTTTCGATACATGATCTTTCTTACTACTGCTGTCGCGTTTATCGTCTTTCTTATCAGATTCTTTCTCTTTCTTTTCTTCTTTTTTCTCTTCTTTCTGTAACAGAAAAGGAAATCAATAGAAGATATTCAACGGTAAAACCATCGCAGCTAGATACTAACCACGAAGCTCTGAGATTCGCTGCACGTATGGAGTAATTCTTGAATAACAAGCACATCGCCTGAACCGGCGTAAGCGCACATTTCCAATGTAATCTTCGCAAAAGATTTGAAAGAATCGGGTAAAACTTCCAACGCTGCGGAGGTTGCATCGGTCGAGTCTTTTTTGCCTACAAAAAGTACAATTCCGAATTAATCGATAGATACTTCTGGTCAAATTTTGAATTACTTTACTCACCTAGGTAGCATAACCCTAAAGCCAGCGGTAAGAATTTCGAAAACGTTCCTTCATTTAGTTCGGAAGGCGATAAATCCAGTAAGGTTTGCAATATCGTTGAAACAACTTCGTGATTTCCTGAACCAACGTTGATCATACCACATGCGATGGCTGCCAAAGCGACTACTTCGGACGTTGATTTTTTATCAGACATTACCGGTAATAGGAGCGAAGTCACGTCTGCGTGCTGTGTACCAGCATAAGCCAGACCCAATCCTAATGTAAAAATGAAATATTTAGAATCAAAAAATGTTATCGAGGTTAGATTTGATAGCAAAATATACCTAGTACGGATCCAATACGTAGAGTAATACTATCTTTTAAAACGTAATCTGATAATAGGGCGAAAGCAGGTTCGCAATCGTTACGTACACCGATGTTTACAATTCCCAATGCTAAAAGTGCACCAGCCTAAAATAAATATAAAATTTATTATATCTTTTCACTATTGGATACTTTTGAAATTGATCTAATTACTTTGATATAATCTTCGGTCGTGTATAAATATTTATCGATTGGAGTTAAACCACCATCAACATCCCATAAATGAATTAAACCTAAAGAAGCTGTAGCGCTCAACATGCCTGAAAAAAAAAATGAATCAAAGTTAGCACCAAATTCAACCAATTCCAACACGTATTACCTCTATTGGAAATACGTACCATGTTGTTTATTCTTATACATCCATTTATTACCATCTTCAACCGTAACTAATTTATCTCTCGAGAAACCTGCATTAACGAAAGCATTTACGAACGTAGAAGCTAAATTGTGTTTGGCCGAGTCGACAGGAACGTCTAAATTGAACGATGGTCTTAGGACTAATCCTTCCAGCCACGTTTTATAAACTTCATCCGGAGTTTTAGGTTCCAGAATATCCAACTGTAAATAAATGTTAATTATGAACCTTCCAAGGCGATAAACTCGTTCACAAATGTACATACTTCTCGAGCAAGACTATGGAAATGATCGTTGATGTGAGAATTTGACATAATTTGGACTAAATCTTGTTTATCCACTAAGTCATCACTGAGCTCTAAATTCATATGTTGGCGGCCAGCCATAAATGCGAGTTGTTTTCTAACCGTTCTGAAAAATGAAACAAAAATTATGGTAAAAAATATAGAAAAAGGCATTCAGGTAATTAAAAAAAACCTCGGCGCTTCGCGCCTCGCCAGGGGGGCTTTGCCCCCTTGGTTCGCTCTATTTCCACACTACGTTTGAAAGTATGAAACATAGTATATGCTTTTACTCCGTGACGAAATGTCTAAAAGAGCTAGGTACATTTTTAGTGTAGGTAGAACTGTCACGATGCGTGGTAGGTACTTACGTAAGTACACGAATTTTTTTCCAAAATGGAGCGATGTTTATTGGATTGATAAACTCTGCGAAGAAGTTTATTTTTTTTCGAATAAAGAAACGTTAGTGCGTTTACCACATCGTAGAACATAAATTGAATATGATACATATCACTAGACTGAATTATTGTACTTGAAAAGAAGCTGAAATACTCACACAAATAAGGGTTTTCTATTTTGGTCTCCGTAAAAGCATATACTATGCTAAAATTAAAACTTACGGATCAGCACACTGATTAAATATTTCAATCATTTTTTCTGTATCGTTCAATAACATGGCTAAAGCCAATGCTCGAGGGTACTCCTTGTAGTGGAGATAATGTTTCATAACACCGGCTAAGATAAGTCCTCTTTCTGGATCCTCAACGTACATAGCACAGCTACAATCAAACGTAAAATTAACCACTTTTCATCAACTTCCACATGTAAAATAATATATACCACTTACTCACTTGACTAGATATAAACACACTCTCAGATAATTAGATTTATCCATATGCAACAAATCCAATTGATCAATTTCCATAAGTAAATCGCAAGCTTGAATTTCCGCATTGTGACGCATATCAAAGTCAACGATGCTCTTGATCAGTTCAAGGATTTGATCTTTGTCGGCATCAGGATTATTCCATTCTTCGGCGATTTCACCCTCGAGTTGCCTATTGAAATCGATACATGTAATTAATACTCAAGTTCATACTAACTGGAAAAGATGTGATTAAATTTACCTGACGTATTCGTGACCCCAATCACCAACATCTTTCTGTTCGCTGAGTAAACAATACTTCAGACAATCCAATTCGCCAGTTTGAGCTTGACCCATAGCGAGAACCGATACAATACTGCAACATAAACTACGAGCTTTGCCTTCGGTTTTATTACAAGCTTCTTTCAAACTGTTATAATGATCGTGTAGGAACTTCAGAGGCATTGGAACACTGGTCATTGATGTAGTTGAACTTCGAATCAAGTCGCGAAGGCTTTCTAACGCTGGTACATATAAGTTGGTTTCATTACCCTGGAAGGAAATCGCAATTAATATCGTTTTTCAGACAAACTTGGAAAAACTTCAATCGTCACCATACCAAGACTTTTTCAACCAACATGTTGAGCTCTTCTTGGAGCCGTTTTTCTTCTTCAGTCTGCAACAAAAACACGTCAAATCAGGCGATTATAATATAAGTTTTAATCAAGTATGTACTCGATGAACAAGTTAGGAATGCTAATGAAAGATGGAGAAGATAGTGGAAAAATTATATAAAATATAACTATTTCTCGTATATTTGGGACAAATCTGAGAGGAAATTAAGTCGATTTGATAAAAAGATGAACACATTTACGATACCTGATTATTAGGTTCAGCGGTCTTCGCAGCCGGCTCCTTTTCTGTAGCCACAGTCATTTTGATTCAGGTAAAATATAAAACGATAGATAGATAGATAGAATAAGAGTAAAATTCGACTTTTATACGATTAATTCACTAAATATAAAGGGAAAATTGTTCGTGGACGATGACTTAAAATTTTTCCCTTTGAAGATTTCAATTCCATTTCCATGACAAACAAAAAAATTTTGAAGTTTTCATTTTCAATGTTACTTTGGAGAAAACAAAAAAATTAGGTACATAAAACAATCAAAAAATCACAATTTTTTATTTTTTCCATAATTTATTTTTTCTATTATTTTTTTTACATTAAAAGCTGAAATGAAAATTTTCTTGTTTTTAATTGTAATTCTTGATAATAATCATAATTAATATTTTTTAGATGAAAAACTATTATTTTTCTTCATAAAAATGAAATCTTTTGTTTTACGAAGCAAAATTAAACCTGAATAATAATTTTGAAAAAAAAATATTTCAAAAGATTCAACTTCAACACTGCTAATATCATTTTGTTAATTTTTCCCCCAATAGAGAGCACGAATGTTGCAGCAACTACGCTCGACCCTTTGACTATTTGCTATTAAACTATAATGGACTGTGCCAATCTGAAGGCTGATTTTTTAATAACGCCAATAACTCGGAAAATATTGACTTTACAAAAAAAGTGCAAGAGACCTTGTTTGAAGGAAATTAAAAATGCTTTCCACTCATAAAAAAATATTTGAGTTTTTTCGAAAGTTGGTGATTTTTGATTTTTCACAAAAGTCATTAAAATCCAAATATTTTTATATGAGTGGAAAGCATTTTTAATTTCTCGCACTTTTTTTGTAAAGTCAATATTTTCCGAGTTATTGCGATGAAAAGAAAAAATTCAGCCTCTGGCTACAGCGTTGCCAAATCTTATATTCCGGCCTGGTAACACTATAGTCGGCCGTGATTAAGCCAATTTTTTTTGACGTTTGCGGTGTGTACGGGGAAAGAAGGGCCTCCTATGTTGGTTTTCGATTCTTATCATTTTTTATTGGATTTGCACAGTCCATTATAGTTTAATAGTCAAAGGCTCGACCGCCATTTTGGAGAATGTTAATGTTATTTTACATTTAAAGCTGTGTTAAAATATGCTTTAATAACTCGTTAACAATGAACTTTACAAAAATCTTGCAAGAGAACTTTTTTTTAGAGAATAACAAAAAATGACTAAATCCCAATTTATTTCCCAAAATTCGAAAATTTTATGAATTATTAATTATTTTTTTTTTAGTTTATCAATATTTCAGTTCTTACTGCATGAAATTTTGAGATTTTTGGAATTTGGTAATTTTTTGCGATTCTCTAAAAAAAGTACACTTGTAAAATTTTTGTAAAATGTCTTATTCAAAAGTTATAAACTTCTCCATTTCAGCCCATGAGCGCACCTGATGTTATAGTACCCTAAATTCGTGTGACTTTTTTTCAAAGAATCGGATGAATGTTTAAAGATAACGAAACTGACGATGTTGAACATCAGAAATTTTCCGTCCGTTCTCTGTAGAGATGTGTTTTGTTTGTCAAAAGTTTTCAAATACAAATAATGTTCAATCCTCAATTCGCATCCTTAGAGCCCTAAGGGCTACCTACTCATTCTAATTCGCGGTCGTTTTCGGTCGAAATACGAGCTCAACCACCGTGGTTTCTTGTGCCTTCGTCGATCCCTTCAACCAGTCGTTTTTAAAAAAGAAGGAATTTGCGAAGAAGACCACAACCCGGAATCAGCGAGAGCCTGCAGATCTGAGTAAGTTAGTTTTGGAGTTAGGACTTTTGAAGTTTTGATTTTCAATAATTTATCAACTTACATTACGAAACGAAAATAATACATACTTGAAGTCTGGAATACGGGTATGTGTCATTGTCATAATGATCTATTATACAAAATACGAATATCCAGACAGACAGTACATCTACATATGTACAAGTGCGTATATTATTGTTATTAAATTACACAAAAAATGTGTGCATCGAACCGATGCATCGTAACAAAAATAATTACTATAAATGGTATTACGATAACATACATTATGAACGTTTACAAAATCATAACAACTGTTACTTTATGTCTTTAATTAACTTCTTCCATACGGTTTTACTTTCTTCAAGAAACGTTTTTCTCTTTTTCTCCATGACTTTGTAGTTAGCCAACGGATAAAATGACCAGACGCGATCAATCTTATGAAAATAATTTGCATGACAGATTCAGCGAAAGTCTCAGTTGATATAATTATAACTTCTTATTAAAATGTTTCTTATATAGTCGAATGTGCGAGTGATGCGAGGTTTAGTTAAACTTGGTGCGAGTACGATACTTACTCGGTCATGTTCGCGAGATTATTTCTAACTTTTTGTTTAACCAATGCTTTTGTGCCAATTTTATCTCAGTTCATTGACGATCTATCAATCGGCAGACATTCGGAACCGGTTAAAAGTCTAAAAGATTACTCATCCGGAAATGCTCGTACGTTTAATGTTTTCGACCACAGTAGTTGGAATTCGGTTGTGCGTCAAATTAGAGAAGGATTCGGTCAAACCGATGTGACCTCCGCCCGTTATTCCTACCAGCAACCTCAACCGTACCAGATCCAATATCAGCAGCAGCAACAAGAAAATCAACATGTGAAAACTGTCATCCTCACCAAGCATGTGCCACAACCTTATAAAATCGAAACTGAAAGAAGAATCCCACATTATGTAAAAGTGCCTGTGGAGAAGCCATATCCAGTATACATTCCAAAACCTTACACCATTACGATGGGAAATGTGTTCATCCCACAGCCATTTACTGTTGAAAAAAATACAAAACCGTATCCAGTCTACAAAGAGAAAATTGTCAACTATGCTGTTGAAAATCCCATCTATTACCCGGTCAAGGTACCTTACATTTAATAAAATACACAAAGGTCAAATTGTAACACAAACGAAAACACAGAAGAAGGTACAATGACGTTTCGCACTGCTGCGACATAGTGCATCTTCAGAAAGATGAAATTATACTAGATTTGTTCGTTGTTACTTGATTTTGATTTTGTTGATTTTAATCTGATTGGCTGTTTATACCTACCAAAATTTTCCGGTAGGTATAAACAGTCAAATCAGATTAAAATCAACAAAATCAAAATCACGCACAAAATCAAAATCACGCGACAACGAACAAATCTAAATGAGAGAAATAAACGAAGAAATTACGAAGCTAGGTGTTTATATTTATGGTGCAAGGCCATCTACAGAAGCTTTTGAGAGGTTTCATCAATATTGAAGACGAGATTGCTTTGATGAGAAGGTGGTATGGGATCTTTGGTTTTTGAGAATACATGCACTGCATGTACAGATTGTTGGAATTTTTATGAGCCAACTTTATGGTGTTGTCGTTTGATGTGTATGCTATGTTTTGGAAAGTCTTGGGAGTATTTTCCCACGTAGTTGATACGAAAATAACGAGGTTTTGGGCAAGGAGAGTGATAAGTGTGAGTAGAGTTGTTTCTTTTGAGAATAGGTGCTGATTCGGCTATTAACCATTTTCCTAGGGTGACCGTTGTTTTTTGCGACAGAGCGAACATATTCGACTTTCTCATAGTGAAAATCTTTGTGGCTGAGGCCAATAGCTTGGTCGATGAGCCTGAAGTTGTTGAGTGCATTTATTTTCTGTTTGGCTGGTTGAATGGAGTGGTAGTTTAAAAACCAGTGATGGTAAAAGTCGAGAAAATCGCTTATCGATAATTATCGATAATTTTTCATTAGTGGGGAGGGGGTTTCTTCAGTTTTCAACTTTTTATTGGTGGTTTGTAAATGTTTTGATAGCGTTATGATGAATTTTCGTTTGTTTTTAACACAGATTGTAGTAATACTTCTCAAATTTATTAAAAAATCAAAAAAACCGGTGGGAGGGGGGAGAGAAAAAATCGAGTTATCGATAATTATCAATAACTTTCAATCCTTATCGATTATCGTTAATTTTGCTTCTTATCGATAATTATCGATAATTTACCACCACTATTAAAAACCTCCCACTTGATGTAGGTTTAGCGAATTGTTTAGTTACAAATGATTGTTCACGAATAAAAATTTCCAGGTCCAAGAATGCGATGCTTCGGTTGCAACTTTCTCTCTAGTGTGAATTGAATTTTGTTGTGGAGGCTATTTACAAAATTGGAGGAAGTCGTCAACAGCGGTGTGGGAAATATAAAAGATGCTGTCGTCCACGTACTTTCGCATAAAACGAATATGGGGCCCAAATTTGTCAAATATTTGGTTAAAAATGGAATCCATCACTACTTCACTAGGTCACACACCTTAGATGAAAAAGGGTCTCCCACAACAACCCCATCGATTTGCTTATAATATGCTTTGTCGAAGAAGAAGTAACTGTTGAATAATATGAATTCCAGAACTTTTTTACTTAACATTTCGAAATTATCCCAGAATTCAACCTTGATACTGTCCCAATGTTTGATGATGGTGTCGAAATCCAAACGAAGAGGTACACTTGTGAACATTGAGAATTTGAGACCACGTCAAGGGAAATAAGGGTGTATTCATCGTGGGGAGTCAGTTCGTTGAGAAGGGAAATTCAAAAATTGTTGATGTTGATATCGGCTCGTTGCAAAACTGGTAATCCGATTGGGTGGGATGCCGAATGCAGTTGAGAGTTTACAGGGAATCTTTGGGATGCCGGTTGCCGAAAACGTCGAAGAGGTACACTTGTGAACATTGAGACCACGTGGAGGGAAATAAGGGTGTAGTCATCATGAGGAGTCAGTTTGTTGAGAAAGGATCTGACATCATAGGAGTTCTTCACTTTGTAACCAGACACTAGGTTAGGTGATAGGCGCAGTGCTAAAAGTCTGGTTAACAAACGTCGATAAATTGTAGATGGGGGAGTCGATGGTAGACACCACAGGACGAATAGGGAAACCATCTTTGTGCACCTTAATTAGGCCATATAATCGAAGAGGAACTGAGGTATACCTAGTAAGACAAGATTTTTAGCTGTCTGACTCTTGAGATGAGATGATGGTCTCTCAGATCTTTGAGGAGTGAGTTTGCTTTGCATTCAAGTGAGCAACTCCATAAAGTTGGCTCATAAAAATCCTAACAATCTGTACATGCACGTATTCTCAAAAACAACTAAAGATCCCATACCACCTTCTCATCAAAGCAATCTCGTCTACAGTATTAAATGTTCAAATTAAGTCGCTATGTATATCGGTGAAACCTCTCAAAAGCTTCATAAATGCATGTTTCTCAACATAAACGTGATGTGCTTAACAAAAATGGAAAAACTCTGGCAATGCATGCTGATCAATTTTCTCATAGCTTCGACTTCGAGAATGTAAAAATTCTTCAACGAAATTGCAATACCAGTCAGAAAAGGAAATTCATCGAGAGTCTACAATTCTACATAATAACCTTCACAATAATAATTCGATCAACGATAAAAGTGACGTAGATGGCCTTTAGTTTCGTATTTTACCTTTTTCTGTGTTTTCCTTCGTGTTACCATTTGTCCTTTGTGTATTTTATTAAATGTCTGTAATTTGCACGAACTTATTTCTTTTTGTTTTTGTTTTTCTTTATTTTAAGGTACCTTACGACCGTCCTTACCCCGTTCACGTACCAGTGGCGAAGAAAGTACCATATGCAGTTGAAAAAGAAGTGCCTTACCTTTTTATACCCGTTCACGAACATTCCCAAGATCAAGATTACCACGAACAAAACAACATACAAACCTTTGCCTTACCAACTTTCACAAATCCAACTTCAACGACAAACAGCGTCGTTCCTGTTGAAAATAATCCTGCTAATAATGCCTTGGATGCAGTTCAATTCATCAATCACTTTTCTCAAAGCAGTACTGCTCCTCCAAGCTCAGTATCTGATAATTCTTTCGATGGTTCTGTGAATGTTGCACAATCAGTACCAGCACCAACTACCACCGTCGATGAGGAGGATGATGAAGAAAGTACGGTTACTGAATTGCCATCAACTAGCACAAGTCAATCAGCAAATCTTACCAGTGCATAATATTTATCTAGACCTACCTACTTGTAGAAATATTTATTATTGAGCAGAGTGTCCGATCTGCAAAACAAAGTCGGGGTCATATGTATATCCTGATGACAGAACTATATTTCTGTGATGGAATTGGATGTATTAATTGATTTCGCATTTAAAGTAAAAGCTACCTATTTATTGCTCCAAGTGGTTTATCATGTACTTATTATTCAACGTGAAAAAAAAGTTGATGGTAGAAGTAACTTGATGTTTCAAGTAAAGTTGAAGTTCAAAGTTGCAAATGGAAAAAAAATCATCCGTATGATCGAAGAACCAGAAGCGATTTTATAATTTAATCGTTATTAAAACATGAGCTGGGGTTCCTTTTTATTTATTTATTTTTTTTTTTTTAAGAGAGCCCTTTTCCAAAAGTTAGCTCACTCACCAAAAGTTTTTCTATCTCTTGTGCCTAGCTAAGGCTTACATTGAAAAACTTTTCAAACAAAAGTTGTAGACTAAAATTCTAGAAATAAGTTCGATTATTATGAAAATTTTGATTTGACTCCCTCTCTTCATTCTTATTTTGCATAATACGTTTGATAATCATCTGTTGATTTTCTCTTATACGTTCTATGCAAAATTAAAGACAAACGGAAGGTCCAAAAGAAATTTAGAATTTCAATTTATAGCTTTTTTGAAATTCTTTTCAATTTGTGTCTTGGATCAGTGGCAAATGAGCTATAGGGTAAATCGAGGAAATGTCTGGTGCGCCGAGGATGCAACCGAACATTTGGCACCAGTTGTCGATCACAAATTTTATCATTTTTAAAAATAATTTTTTCAGAAAAAAAAATGTTGAAAGTTGATACAGGTACTATGTTAGGCTTGTACAATAAACAAGTGCATGAAGATGAACACAGTGAGGAATTAAAACTATTATTTTTTGTTGGAAAAGTTCTTATACATATTAGATTATTATGACTGTATGATGCTTAATGATTATACTGATTAACTAAATCTCTCATTGCTAATACACTTATCTACGATATTTATCGTTTAATTTGAATTATTCATTATTCTATTGGATCCATTGTTTCTTACTGATAAGGTTGATCATAGCAAGCCCCATTTTTTTCGAACTATTCATATAATATAACTCAAAGCTCATTCAAAAATCTTTTTAAACAATGTAGTCTTGAATATTAGCATGGATCAAAAAAAAAAATCTCGGATTCTTCTCTAATTCAAGGGGATGTTCATTTTGAGTTGGAAGTCCATCGTAGAAAATTTTAGATACTTAGTTCAAAATGGAACGGAGCTAAGGAACCTCAAAAGTGGATTTTTAGCCTGTTACTAGGGGGTTGAAAAGTTGAACATCGTTGAAAAAACTGAGATTTTTGAATGATAAAAAAACGAAATACCATCTACTTGGTTCCAAAACTGAGCGTGAATGACTCCTGTTGACCTATTGACGCAAAAAATTATTTCGATGCAAAAAATTGGTCATTTTCATTTCGGGATTACCCATTTTTTATTTTAATGAACAGTCAAAATTTCCCAATTTTTTACTGATGAAAATCAACTTTTTAGGAAAATCGAAAATTGGACAACTAGCATTGAAAAATTTTTAATTTTCCATTTATTTCCCTATAAAAATAATTTTTTGCGTCAAAGGAAGCAATTCAAGTCTGGAGAAATAGAATTTTGTAAAAAAAAAACACAAAAAAAAAATTAAAATGTAAGAACAGAAAAGAACAGAGCTTAACTCTTATGTTGAACAAAAGTTCACTGATATTCAAGAGCCATAGCTCTCGGAGCTAGCTCTTTGTAAGCTCCCCAAATTTAAAGAACTTAGCTTGGAGCTTGACTCTGAACTAATCTCAAGCTGGACTAAGAGGGTAGAAGTTGCTCGACTTTTTCCACATGGGATGTTCAGCGATTCGTTTGTTAATCGCGACATTCAAAGGTATATGAACAGCTGAATTATCTTTATCTGGAATTGGAAAATCATTCAAATTGAAGTCTACTTTGTTATTGATCTCACCGGTCGACAGTTTCAGTTTTCTCCCAATTTCTGGAGTATTTTTGCAACAATAGAAGTAGTGAGCTTGATCCCTTTTGGGAACTGAATCCTAACCCCACTCGAGGCATGTTTTGCTCTCTTTACAAATTTGATGTTTGGTTGCGACGTAAGGATTGTTGCTTATTCCAATGACGACGGAATACCGAATAAAATAAAAATGATATAATTACGTAATGTGAATGTGGATGAGAAAAGGGACCCAAGCGCAAAAAACGTTTTTTTGGTAATGAATGTTTTAAACTTTGCAAGTCTGTATCTCCGTAATGCAATAACTGATAACTTTGAAACTTTGTACAATCATTGAGGGGTCCTAGTGGAATATTAATTTCCTTATAATTTTTACCGCTCTTCTTTATGGTCTATTTCATAAAAAGAGGCGATTTTGAGCAAAACCAGGGTTGCCGAAACTAAAAAAAAAAAAATTTAAAAAAATATTTTCAACCATGCTGATTACGAATATCATACTCATAATGTCAATTTTTTTGTGTTTCATGATGTTCTCTACCATTTTTAACAAAAAAAAAATATATATATTTTTTTTATTTTTATTGATTTTGGGTAAGTCTTGTCCTCTGGAAGGCTGAATATTGCTCCTAGGACCATAAAACCATTTTTAATAAAAGTACAGGTCGAAATTGACCAAAAATGGTCAAAACCCCAAAATCGAATTTTTTGCGCTTAGGTCCTTTTCTCATCCACACTCACTAATTATGTATTTATACTTACTTCAGCCATTATATCTATGTACTCGTCTAATTGCTTCAATAATCCATTAGCTATATTGCACCAAACTACAGTTGTGAGATACGAGCACGAGAGAGATTTTGTCGTACCAAAGTAAAAGTATTTGTCTGGTATTAGATTTGCTAGAGTGATGCAAATTTGGCCTGATTCAGTAGTGAATTCCGGCAAAAAAATCTTTTTCGTTATTTATTGTTTTCTTCGGTTTCAATATTATCTTTACAATATTTCTTCCAAATTTTTCTGTCCACCATTCGCATCATTTTAGTAAAAAATGCAAACATTAAAACGCAAAGTGGTAACTGGTAGGTAAGTTATTCTTACCTCCTCGTATATTTCCTTCATTTGGATGTCTTTGTAGATTTATTTTCCTATTAAACTGTAATCTTGACAAGTTTTCGATGAATCAGGAAAATCTACTTGGGTCTCATATGTTACATGTTTTGGATTCAAGCGTTTGCCATCGAAATCGAGATTAATCATTGGTATCCATAGGAAATCGTGAAATTTAATTAGTGAATTCCAATGAAAATTTTTCTGCTGTAAAGAACTAGGTATTTTCTCGAATATAATATTTACCATTTTTGTATTGCAGAAGTTTATTTTTTGTTCATATCTTGGAAAAGTAAACATATGAGTCATATGAGTGACTTGACGGATTATTGGCGGTGATTTTGTTGGCAGATCGGTTATCTATGCATTTGAAACATTATAGTTTTGTAAAAATAGTAATTCTGTGGCATTGGAAATCAAAAAGAAGTCAGTAAAAGTATTTTACCGGCGCATATTTTTCACGAGGTGATATGTTTAATTCTTTAAAAGATTCTTCGTAATAAATCTACACGAATAGATATCAAAGTAATTGGTTATTAAGTATATAATGTGAGTATAGTTTTCTTAAATTGAATTAAAAAATTCCAACCTCGTAACCAAATTCTACATCCTTTGTAATCTTATTGATGATGATCGAAGGTTGAAATGGTGTTTCGCAAATTTTCAATTTCTCTTCTTCGATTAAGTCATTCAAGTCTGACTTCGGGTAAACATGTTTGACAAAAAGCATGTTTTTACTCAAAGAAAACGAATTTCCGGACTCATTTTTCTAGATCAAATCCTCTTTAACTGGACAAGCTATTGCATACTTTCCATTTTCATCCAAATTTTTTACGTTGCTCAAGTTCACGACTGAGTTCGTTCTGGTATTAAAAATCAAAGCTGAAAAGTACATAAACGTAATTTTAATTAAGTATATAATTTATGAAGGCCACAGGTCACGCCACGAATTGATATAGGTATAATTCAAGTTCATTTTTAAAACTTACGCAGTTCTTTACTTTCTCCAGTAGTGAAGTTGATGACGAAAAATAAAAATTGAATTGAGAGGAAAATCGACATTTGATTGAATTTTGGAAACACTACTGCTGTAAATGTGTATCTGCATTGACTTCCAAATGTAGGCTATGTATACCTAGACCTACGTATGAAGAAATATCGATAAGTAATATGCTGTGAATTGTTCTTTTGAACGAAATATAATAGATATGGTTCGTCATACAATTACACATACAGGTGTGATGAGTATTTATAATCCGTAGCAAACAGGTATCTATCGATGATTTTTTTTTTTTGCAAGGAATGAAACTGAAATTCAACGACAGTCAAACGATATAAAAAACGCTTCTGTTATTTAATTTAAAACAAACACGAATGTGGAACGCGTGTTCTTACGTTTTCTTCAAATGACGTATGTGTTTTCTAAATTTAGGTACCTAGATCTACGTCTGATAGGGTTTTTCACGATGCTTCGTAAAAATCAAAGTAATGTAAAAACTTGAAACCCATATTTCTTTTATTGGGTTTCCCGAAAAGCATCCTAATTCCAAAATCTTAAAATATGTAGACTCAACATGTAGCTTCGGGAGAACGCATTGTCACTTTTATCAAAAATATAACAAATGATGTGTCACACTTACAATTCTGTTGTACTCGTTTTTTTCCCTTCAAAATTTGAGAAGTCATTTTTGGGAGAGGAGCTGCTGTTTAAGTAGGGTTCCATAAAAAAAAATCAGCTAAAAGTGAGTCAATCTGAATTTTCAAACTCAGCGCTATCAAAAACATAAACAATAATAGGCCACACGACTTTTTTGATTTCGTAAATTTTTTTCAAAGCCTGAAACGTTGCGAGGGTCTGAAGCAAGGTCTAATCCAAAAAGTGAGGCAATATTCGAACTCAACGCTACTAAAAATGTAACAAACAACGCACTATGAGTACTTTTTTAAAAACATTTTTTTTTCATTTGGCCAGAAAAAAATTACGACATTTTTTGCTGATAATGAGTTGTATCTTACTTACATCCATTCAAGAGTAGAAAACATTTCAGAATTTTTTTCCACTTTTCAAAGGACTTCAAAATCGTTTTAGAAAATTAGCAAAATCGTCATATTTCAAGATATTTTGCGATTCAACAAAATCCTACACTAATTGAAGAGTGAAGACCTTCGGGAGAAAATAGCCTTGAGAGACTTGTACTTGTGTTTAGGGGATGGACCATCAATAGTATGAGGACTATTTTTTGTGTAAAGAGGGTCATAGTAAAGTTCAGTTTCAAATAAGCCAGACAATGAGAAAGATTTTTTTTTAAATCATTAAAGCAAGCACCCTCATGAACACACAGCAGAGTTTGGTGTGCTTAATTGAATCAATTTTATCCCTTCTAGATAATATAACTTTTGTTCAAAGGTCAGCTTGTTTCTTAATTTAAAAATCAATTTTTCAAAATGTCAACCATTAATATTAGATGTTTTATTGTTTAATTCAAAAATAAAGTTTTGAGTTATAGAATTTGGCAATTTTAAAAATTTAGTCCTTACTCGCAAGCCTATTTACAATGTTTCTAACATAACGTTTGAAAAAAAAGTTTAAATATATACAACGTACCTACTTTTACTCTTAGAAGAAATAAATACTTGAAGATAACAGTAAGAAAATTACCTAGTTTTAAAATACATAAAAGTAAAAATTGGTTATTTGGTTGGATTATCTTAAATCGGATTTTCCAGAACTTTTTCATCATTATCATCTATCAACTCAGTTTCATCCTCCTCAGGTTCATATTCATGATGGTTGGGATCTGGAGGTATTTGGAAAAACTAAGTTCTAGTTTTGTCAAATGCCGCTGTAGTGTGTTCATTTTCAGTATTCTAATTGATTTCGGGCTCACCTCCTTCGAATATTTTTTTGTATTCTTTTATAACATTATCGCGAATAAACCAGGAATTCATCCGGATGTTCACATCATGGTCATCTGGCAGAAAGACTGATCCCAAAGCCAATGGTCTGCTGTCTTCGATATATTCATCGTTACTTATTCCCAACTTGCTTCGAACTTTGGGATCATATGCTCCACAGCAGTAAATGTATTTTGATTTAAATCGTCTGCCAGCCACTTCCCTGATTTGTATTTCGTCCCAACCCCACTCTTCGCACCTGTCATCGCAGATTTTATCCGCATCCGAATCAAAGTTTGGATTGTTATGAACTACCACAACCGTGGCTGCTTCCATTGTAACACACACTTGTTTATCTTCTTCGTTATCTTTTTTTGGTTCATACATTTTGTCTCCATCTTTAGGTTTATCCTTATCACTAACTTCTTTCATTTCATCATTTGTGGCACTATCTGCAGATTCATCATTTTTTTTATTTTCCGTCTTAGGCCTACATATAGTGTGTCTTAATCTGATGAGTTTGTAAATCATGTCCGGAACTGGAATATCATTCTCGACTAATTTGATTGTTTTCAATGTCTGTTCAGTAGTATCAGCATAGGTTGGTAACCGGAGATCACCATGAACACCAGAATGTATCCACATGAGTCCTTTTGGATCGCCAAGCACCTAGTTTTCACACCAATACAATTATTTTTTCGTATTGGGGTACCTAATTAATTACACAACTCCGCACTTACTATCGACACTGCGTGCAAAAAGTTATCCAATTTTTTCAAAATATCCTCAATTGTACTTTTCCAAATTGGAACAGCGAGTAAATAAGAGCACGATTTAGGTTTTGTTGCCAGAAAATGAAGCTGTTCTACTGGCAGGGACAGCCATTTTGTAAAACATTGATTTTCCGATTCGCACGCCGCGTCTTCAATGACTTCATATTCATCGTGCTGCTTCGATATTGGTATTTTAACATTTTTCAACATTTTCGCTTGATTATCCTGCCGAGAAAAAGATTCTATTTTCAAGTATTTCTTTTTTGTAATAAAAGTTTACAAATTGTGCGAGAGACAAACTTGGGAATATAAATCGTCTATGGAGATTTCAGAACTCGTGAAATATTCTATTCCTAGATTCCAGTCATCGCATTTGTATTCTCTTTCGGTTGTTGGGGATAAATTGTATACAACTTGAGCCATTCGTTTGGATTCGAAGTTGAATTCGACGCGAAACATCGGTATCCACAAGAAACCCTGAGTTTGATTTTTTGTATAATGACATTTCAAGCTAGAGAGGTAACGTGGAATTTATGCCACTTACCAATTCGGTTCGTTCATTGAGGTAAATTTTGGGTGTTGGTATATGATTTTCAAGAGCGTTTTTTTTCAAGTGTGTATTAGTAATCTGTGGAATGATATTAATTCTACTTTATTATTCCGTTAAAATAATTGTACCTATAAATGGTAACAGTGGAGTTGAGCAGTAGAGTTTTTTCCAGAATGCAGAGTAGGGCTGTTCGGATACCCGGTCCGAATCGGGGGTTCGGAATCGGATTCGGCGTTTAAATGGAACCGGGTACTCGATTCCTACCCGGTTCTCGAAAATTTTCTGTGGTATGATTGATTTTTGAATCAAAATTTATTGTTTTATATACAATTTGGCTTCGACTTTATTAATCGAAGTGTTTTTTATAGTTTTCTGAGTTTTCGACCAATTTTAGACAAAAAAAAATTGTTATGAAAAAATAAAAAATTAGCCACATTTATGTAATTCGACAATTTGTCACGATTTTTTATGAATAAGATCGATTAAGATAAGGAACCGGTCCGGATTCGGGTACCCGGTTCCATAGGTAAAAATATCCGAATCCACGTACCCGGGTACTCGAACAGCCCTAATGCAGAGGGCAAGGGATCAAGTGATGAATGTTTGAAAAAGTTACAAAAATTGAAAAACAAAATTTTCGAATGGGAAATATTGAAAAATTGGGTATCTACAGAGTGTTACGTGTAATCGGAGGGATAGGGAAGGTTCCAAATGAAAAAGTTTTCAAACAAAATTTGTACCGGATGCTCAGTTACAAGTGGCACACTTCATTACATTTTTTTAATAAGTTGATAACATTGATAACAAATGCGTTTGTTTTCTTTTATCAATGTTACCAACTTATTAAAAAAATGTAATGAAGTGTGCCACATATAACTGGGCACCCGGTAGCTTGAAGTCCTATAGGAATAATTTTAGTTATTATAAAATTTTCGATTGAACCCTTCTCTCCCGTACAGTTTTGAATATTAAGTATCCACTTAGTAGGTACTGAACTGGACTGCATAAAAACAGTCGAATGTTAGCGGGTCCCCGATTTTGGCAGTGCTAACTGGGATTTGGTGCAATGAGGGATGGCTACTGAGGCTACACCACTGGTTGTGGTACGCAGCAAAATCATATTACCAAGTCGTAATGCCATTTTTTCGAGTCGACGGCATTCTTATTGAGGAATTTGGATTTATTGTAATAAACCTGTCAAATAAGACAAATGATGTAGGTACTGAAGTTTTCTTCATAATTAGTTCAGATGCCATTTATTAATAAATCGCTCACTTCGAAACCAAACTGAAACTCGTCTGCAATGCTGTGGTAAACTACAGACATTTTATAAGGAGTTTCGCATATTTGATAATCAATTTTTGCTGTACTCTGAGGTGGAAAGTAAACTTCACGTACAAACAAGCTGTTTTTACCCAATGAGTGCTGATCGTTAAATTCTTGCTCTTCTTGGGATTCAGTTGGGCAAGCAGTTGCTGTTGGTGAAACTATTACAGGATATCCATTTCTAGCAAAGTTTTCTACAATGTAAATGTTCCAAATCCAATCACGACCACGAGTAAAGGTCAAAGCTAGATAATGAAAATTTATACAGTTAATTACGATTATTAAATAAATGTATACTTTCGCCTATCAACTACTTCTTTACGTAGGTATTATCGATTTACGAGTCTATTAAAAAATACTTGGTATGAAAATGAATTTTATTAAATTAATTTGTATTAAGGTAGTGAATCGAATAAATTCATAAAAATATTATTTCAGTTGAAATTAACATAACTAAAAGTTATTGAACATAAAATTTGAAATAAATTCAAAGCTAGCATTTATTGAATTAATATTGTCCTCACCTTCATCCTTTTTGGCTTCCTCATGTTCATCACATCTCGCCGAAATTGTTATGTATAAGAAAACGATTAAGAACGATTTACGCAGATATCGTAACATCTTTCAAGTTCAAGTTTTCAAGAAATATCGAATACAAGGCGATTACAAATTTTATGCAAAGTTGTTTTCAATCTTCGATTCTTTCGTGGTATGAATTTTTTAGTTGACACAGGTGAAAACTATACGATTATTATTTGAATCTTGACGTGAACATTTTTCAAAAAACATGTAGACTTGCTTACGTAAGCACTTGTCATGGGTATGAATCGAAAGACATGCCTCTCCCAGTAATGTATAAAACAATTTCATAGAATAACGAATCTCATAGGTACTTTATGCACAATAAATTATTGCTAGTGACGTATGTACCTGTATTTGTAAACTTTACGAAGTGCTCGGATTAAAAAATTCAATGGTTGCTTTTGAATGCGAATTTATTTTGTTACCTACTTGAAAAAAATGAACAGAAAATTTAAGGTACATACATGCCTATCGAATTTGTTAGGGTTTAATTGATGAAAACGTGAATAAAGCTGGATCATTTGTAAAATGGGCGCAGGTCACTTTTCTTCACACTCTGTGTGAATTATTTCTTTATAATGAAATATGTTTTTTCCTTTTTTCATTTTCGTCATTATAACTTAGCATGGAATGCTTCTGGTTTCCGGAAAAAATTCCATATTTTATCTGAGAATAATTAATGATCAGGGTGGCGACAAACATGCATGTGCTCCCTGGTTTTCAAACAGAATTTTTTTTTTTTTTTTACAAAATTTCAAAAAAATAACAAACATTTTCCTTGAATTTCTTCGCAGAGTTAAAAAAAAAACTTGAAAATTTTTTTAAATTGAAAAAAATCTAGAAAAATACCAGGGAAGAAAACCAATTGAGACCCAATTGGTTATGGTGATGGTGGTTTTGAGAAAATTTTGAAATTACTGGTGGTTCCAATTGGTTTTTAAAAATTTTCAAAAGGTTTTGGTGCTAAAGTGGTTCCATTTAATTTTTTTTTTTTTTTTGATTGGTTCTGGTTCTGGGTTTTTGGTTTTGCTTGATTAATTGGATGTGATGATGGTTCTCAAATTAAAAACCATTTCAAATGGTGGTGGTGGTGGTGGTTCTGTTTTGGTTTTTCAATTGGTTTTCATCGAATTGCTTCCATTTCGTAGTATGAAAAATATTTCCCAACATTTAAACCATTTATCTATGGCATTAACCATCAGAACCAGATGGAACCATTTTCGTACTTCCTATTATACCACAAAAGAACTAAAAAAAGATCAGATCTTTGAAATTTGAATAAAAAATTAAAATTCAAAAAGTAAAAAAAAAAAAAAAAAAAACTATAAAGAATAAAAAATAAAAAATGAATTTTGCCTACAAGTTACAAACACAATATTGCAATAAATTTAAATTAAATAATATACATTCAAATAAAAAACAAAAAATAATAATGTTTCCACTTTCCAGAGCGCTGAAAAATGAAGAAAACAGGCCACAGGGGGTAGGTAAGGGGCCCAATTAAAAAAAATTTCAAATCAAAGTTGTTGCTTGAAGTTCTAGTAATAAATTTGGTCATAACAAAAATTTTGATTGGACCCCTCCTTCCCTTTCAAATCCACTATTTCTCTTTTTAGAACCAAAAAGAACCAATTCCATTAATTGGTGGTGGTTCTGGTTTTCATTGTAAAGGAAATTGAAAATGGTGGTGGTGGTGATGGTGGTTTTTTATTTTCAAACCACTTTCTTGTGGTTGTGGTTGTGGTTATTTCAGCAAATGATTTTTCGTTGTGGTTCCAAACGGTTCTCTTCCCTGCCTTTTCGAAAGGAATTGGTTCTTTTTGGTGGTGGTTCTTGAATGAATTTTTGAAGTTCATTGTAATTGTTCCGAATGGTTTTGAAAACCAATTGAAATATCTGGTGGTGGTGGTTTTACCCGGTTTTGGTTTCAATTGGTTTTCTTCCCTGAAAAATACTATCGATCATATTTTTTTTTCTTTCTAGAATTGTACCTGCATTTTTAAAATATGAAATTTCAATTTTTTTCAATATTTAAAATCATTAAAAAAATTAGTTAATGTGAGCAGAAAATTTACAGAATTTGAAAAAAAATTTTACCTTAAAAAAAATTAAAAATCATAATTCTTTGAATAAAAATAGCATAGTCGGGTATATAGGGGTGAGTTGCCCCCAGGGCCGGGGAACTCATATATAATTTGCTTGACTCATGATATAGTTCTTCAATTTACCAACATTAGCGCTGATTTTGAAAATTACACGAAAAAACAAAACATTAAAAATTGTAACACATGTAATTATCAAGTTGAATTTTGAAGGTATTGAGATTTTGAGAATGAGGTATAGATTAAGTACTACGTTGAAAATGTGATCGTTATTTTTGTTAATTTCAACATGAATTTTTTCATTTTATTCATTTTAATTTCAAAAATTGTCAATTATTGCTGCGTGGAATCATGCAGCAATACGTCATCCACCATGAAAATGCATACTTTTCCAAAGGAAGTTAAAGTAAGTATATAGTTCTTTATTTATCCATTAACCAGGTATTAAAAGGGTTTTCTAATCAATATCAACCAGTCAACCTTTACAATCATTTCTTTATTACAGAGATATAACCAATGGATAAAAAAAATTGGGCGAAACGATCTGAAGGGAAGAAATCAATCAGCTGTCAAAAAAAGTTACAAAGTTTGCGATGCGGAAACTTCAAGGAGTAGATTCTCGAAGTACCTCTGATCCGATTAAGGAAGCAGCTATGAAGAGACATAAGACTTACAATTCTAGGAAATTTGCTATTCAAAAAAACAAAAAACTGGATTGAAGTCTTCATTTTTGTCTCTTTTTTTTAAAAAAAAAAACATAAAAATATTTTTATTCGTATTTAAAAAATTGAATACCTGAAACCGTTTTCTGTACCTATTTTTTATTACTTTATAAGTTGATTTTTTTTGTTATTCAAAATAATGTAATATACGTTTGTGTTTAACCTGTGTTTTTACTCATAAATCATTTCCTACAGGTGTTTGTTCGACTATTCGAATTTTCAAATGAAAAAAAAAAATTGAAAAATTTATGAAACTGAAAGCAATGACGAGGTCTGATAGTAGGGCTCGTTCATTGCAGCGGTAAATTGAAGAACTAATTCATGTGCCTTACTCAGCCACATATAGTTTCCCATCTATTTAAACATAATGTAAAGTATATTATCTATGGTTGCCCCTAAGCATCGAATTCGAAATTATCCTATGGAAGGTTGTCCGGTCCTGCTCCTTATGGTCATGGTCTAACACCTCCATGATAAAATTATGTTTAGCCTGATATCTCATTCGTAACTTATTCTAGGTGGATTTTCGTCAATAATTTCTATCAACCATTTTATGTATTTTGAAATTTTTGTACCTAATGAATTTATTTTGAAGAAAAAAAAAATCGGGTTGGAAAATTATGTTCATAATAGATCATTATACTTTTTCTAAACTTATGAAATATTTAATTCAATTTTTTCGATTTTTTGAACAAAAAAAAATTGAAAAGTTTGGTAACAATCGGATCAGGTTCAAAATTATATCCGCACAAATGATGAAAAATCACTTTCCAAATTCAGAAATCATATTTAAAATCCTTTAAAAAAAATTTAAGAATTTTTCAGGGGAGTTTTTATTTTTTATGGTTCTGGTGAGACGATCCAGATTTGAAATTCTAAGCTATGAAAATGAATATTTCACGTTCACCCCTTAAAATTGAAAACTTTTTGGAAGAGTTTTTCTGTGAGAATTGTTATGTAAAAAAGAAATTTTTCAAAAATTGTTTTTTCAGTGATAATTTTTCCTTGAGAACAGAATAATTGAAAAAATGTCAAATTGATGAAAACATTTGACTGAAAAAAATCTAAAAATTCCCCTACAACTTTACAAGCAAGGAAAAACATTTCGAAAAAAAAAACCTTAAAAATTACTCATCAGTTACCTAGGTATAAGCTCACTACTTCTATCATCGTCCCCCTTGACCAAAAAAGTGAAATAAATAAATAACAAAAAAGTACAAAAAGAAAGTTCTTTAAATTTGATGAATTTGAAAATTTATATTTTTTGAAAAAGATCGCGATCTGATCTTATCTTTAGTCTGATCATGATCTTATGTATTTCGTTGAAAATTTTATGATCTGATCTTTGATCTTATCTCATTGGAAATTTCGTGACTTGATCTTTATCTTATCTTGCCTGAAATATTGCGATCTGTCCATCTCTGATCGAGGTACAGAGATCGTTCTTAATCTCAATGATTTTATCAATTATTTACCTAACTAATAATATACACACAAATTTACCGCAGGTAATAACTATTACTTACAAAGGAACCTCGCCAACTCGTCACCTCCGATTGAGCTGAAATTTGGCTCACTGAAAGAGCATGCCACTCAGACCTCACAACCAAATTTTTAGCTGCCGAAGTTGATTTTTCGATTTTTGGCGAATTTTTGAAAATGGCTAAAACCGCCTCCTAAAAAAACATTTTTTGAAAAAACATTGTAAATTTTAAGAGAGAGTCCTGAAAATTGGTTTGTGCACTAAAGTCGACCTCCCGAGTCGATTGGCACCATTTTCGAAGCGATCTGGAGCCTCCAGAAAAAGTTGATTTTTCTCCAGCACACTGGAATCTCTCCAGACAGCAAAAGTCAACATTTTCTGGAGGCTCCAGATCGCTTCGAAAATGGCGCCAATCGACTCGAGAGGTCGACTTTAGGGGGTAAACAAAGTTTCGGGTGATATGCTAGAGAAATTGATTTTTTGGAAATTTTTTTAAAATGCAGAATTTTCAAGTTGTCAAAAAAAACACGTGCGAACTCGTCACCTGATTTTGGATTCAACTATGCCAATCAATAGATGGCATCATACTAACGCTAGGATCAAATTTTCATCTGCCGAAGTTGATTATAGCGCCGCCTGGAGAGATTCCAGTGCATTGGAGAAAAGTCAACTTTTTTCTGGAGGCTCCAGATCGCTTCGAAAATGGTGCCAATTGACTCGTAAGGTCGACTTTAGTGTACAAACCCCAATTTTCAGGACTCTATCTTGAAATTTACAATTTTTTTTCAAAAAATGTTTTTTTGGAGGCAGTTTTAGTCGTTTTCAAAAATTCGCCAAAAATTGAAAAATCAACTTCGGAAGCTAAAAATTTGGATGCGAAGTCTGGGTGGCATGCTTTTTCAGTGAGCCAAATTTCAGCTCAACCGGAGGTGACGATTTGGCGAGGTTCCCTTGTTAGGTAACTCGATTCTGCAAAGTCAAGTGTCAACCAAGGTTGAATTTCCATGAAAATTCGATTTGAATCTAAGAAAATTTTTTACTAATCCCTTCAAGTTTCTAATATTGTGTTAGATTTTTGAAAATTTATATTTCATTTTTTTGTGAATTTTTTGAACATTTTTGTTCACTTCAACTCATAATTTTTTGTTACTTTTGAGAACTATTTTTAAACTTTTATCTATTCTTTAGACATTTTGTCATTTTTGTCAGACATTCTGAAACTTATTTATGTGATACTTATTTTCTTTCTTTTTTAAAAAAAGTTTGATGAATTTTAGGCATTCTGATAGACATCCTCAAAATAAAGTTAGGTACAATTTTTTTTTTTTTTTTGATTTTTTTCAATCTATTTTTTTCAAAATTGGATAACTTTTAAACAATTTGTCTGATATTCTATATTGCCAGACTTTGCAAAACTTGGAGATTTTACTTCAAAATTGGATGACTTTCAGACATTTTATCAGATATTCTGAAACTTATGATTTCAATTTTTTCCCCCGTTACTTTTAGACTTTCTAAAACTTACACAACTTTTTCCAGTTAAAATAACCTTTTTTCCAATTAGTTTTTTCAATTTTTAAAAACTAACCCAATTAATAAAATAATATTATTTTGAACTTTTGAAAACGTGGAAAAATTAATTCAATTCATCAAAAATATGTCCCCTTGAAAAGGTGGGTCTATTTTCAGATTTAAAAAAAACCACATTTATCAAACATTAGTTTGATGAATAAACGAAGACATTTCAAGATAAGTCATAACATCTTCATTTTTGTAATTCTGAATTCGGATAGCAAATTGAAAAAAAAAATCAAATCACAATTACAGAACACGTAAGTCGTAAGTCAACTTCAAAAAGTAAAAAATTGGAAATAAAATGAAATTTTGTGAATAGAATTTAGAATTGCTAAAAAAATTATAAAAAATTCTGGAATATGAGAGAATGCAACAAGGATATTCTGAGTCGATCGAGGAAAAAACTGGTAATAAATGACTAAAGGACCGTTCACAATGGAGCTTTATTTTTTGCTTTTGCTTAAACATTTACCAGTACATAAACAAACGTATAAAAAATACACAAATTTCTGGCCACCAGATTGGTGCAGACAGTAGTGAGTGTTAAGCAAAAAGCAAAAGCAAAAAGTTAAGGTCCATTGTGAACGGTCCTTAATACGAATCCCTGCCTTATTTATTACTATACAGGCCACATTTTTTGTAGTTTTTTCGCCAATTTCTTCATACTCTCAAAGTCTCTAATTCGTAACAATAAAATCATCAAGTGGTGGTCTTTTTATCACTTCATTTTCGAACTTCAATTCATCTTCACGTTCGGATTCTCGTTTCAGTTTATCGGAGATCATTTCCTTCATATTCGCCTTATTTCGTTTATCAAACTGTGTCAGTGGAAAGTCCTTCAAGGACAATTCATTGACGACTAGATTTATATTATACTTCATTCCTAGCTGTACCATAATATATGGTTTGATTGAGCAGACATAAATATATTTAGATTTCACTATGTCTTCCCATCCCAATTTTTTACTTTCATCTGGACAAATTCGCTTCGAAGTTTTAAATGTTGGATCATTATGGATCACTATCAATACACCGTATAAGCAATAACGGTCTTCATTGTTACAATCCTTTTTCAATATTTTTAGCGTGACTAATTTGTAAATAATATTCGATACTCGGATCTTGACTCCGTTGTTTTGCAAAACGATGGTTTTCTTGCCCCATAATGTTGAAGGAAGACGAAGGTATTTATGGAATCCTGCTACAATACTCAATGGGTGACCCGATTCCTGTGTTTGATAACGCATTAATTATTATGATGTATAGGAAGGGTGGAAATTAAGTTTATTATTTAGAAAATAAATTTCGTACCCTAGACAAAGCGTACAAATATTCATCCAAATTTTTCAATGATCTTTTCACTTTGCCGCTCCATATCGGTATGGTTGCCATGTTGGAGCACGTAGGAGGCTCGATAGAGCCAAATTGAAACTGGTCTGCTGGAATTAGAAGCCATTTTTCAAAACGAGTCGATTCAAGTCCTACCTCTGTGGAGACTCCTTCGAGTGCTTTTTTTTGAACATCCTAGGTAAGCATACAGGTAAAAAGGACTTGATGAGTTTTTTTTACCATGAAATTTCATAAGACGAAATTTTTTTTAAAAATATCGATAGGTTAAACTAACCTCCGTGTATAAGGAATCTACGTCAATATTTTTGAACATCTCTTTTCCTAAATCGTAATTTTGGCAATGTACAGATGGCCCCCTATTATTTTGGCGAATTTCGTATTTTATTCTGAAAGGATATCCTTGAACATTCTTCATCTTGAATAAAGGTATCCACGTGAAACCCTACGATTAGCATTAGAATAAAAGTTACAAAACTGATAGGTTTAGCTTTAGACAAACACTAATTATTTTTACAGATACCTTTTCCTTGTCTTGCATTATTATTTGTTCCCCTTGTGATGCTTTAGCTTTAATATGAGATGCAGAGACTTTAAAAGGTAACAGAATCAGTTGTTTGAACAGATTCGGCAAGTGCAACGTGTTTTCAAGTGACTTGTAAATTCCTTTATTAGAAAGTTGGAAATTTTCTGAATCCGAATGATTGAAATAAATCTATAAAAAATGAATTTTCATATGTTCACAGTTTCACTAAGTCTAATAGCTCAGTGAAATAAGGAAAGTCTTATTTTTCAAAAAAAATTTAATAACCAATTTTTGAAGTAAAAAAAATTTTTGTTTTTCAAAAAGATATCACTAAATTTTTAGAGAAAAACAACCGTCAATTTTTTGTTTAAATTAAAATTAAAATTTTCTTGATTTTATTTTTGAAATTGGATCGTTCAAATTTTTTTGGGAGAAAGGATTTTTTAGTTTAAATTATATGAAGTAAAATAATTCATTTAAAAAAAAAGTTAAAATCTGTTGCCCCTTATTAGAAGTGGCTAAATCCACAATAAGTAATCACATTGTAAGGGCGATGTCGTTCTTTTTTATTCATCTTCTTTATTTTTGTACGAGTTTTTTTTTCGTACAAGTTTTTTTTTCAAACAAATTTTTTCCAAGTTTTTTTCTGAAAACTTCGATGTTTTATTTAAAACAAATTTATTCTTTCACAAAATACTTAAAATATTTTTCATTCTAGTCAATTTAGTCTAGGTATTTTTTTTATTTTTTTTATGTTTTAATTTTTTTTCAATTTTTTTTCAACAAGTCAGTAAGTCTAAGTAGTTAAGTACTTAGCTACTTACTCAATTTTGAATATTAAAATTTTAGTGAATTTGAAGAAAAATTGGAATTTACTTGAAAAAATTTAGAAATTACTCAATTAGAAGACAAGACAAATGTTGATGAAAATTATTGGAAAAATTCGAATGAGAAGTCAAGTTGCCAGTTGGGAGATGAAAGGAACATTTTGAAGACCAATTTGAGAATGATATCAATCGACAATTGTATTGGAAAATGGGGGGATTATGAACAATTTTTCTTGAAAAAATAAAATTAAAAAGGTCGGAAAAAAATTTCGGTAGAAAACTCAAAAATAAACTTGATAAAAAATTTACTTGAAAGAAATTTAAAAAGAAAAATTTGAAAAAGTAAAATAGAGATTTAGAAGCATTTTTTGATGAGAAAATTTTATGAAAAATGTTTAAAAATCTAAATGAAAATTTAAAACTAAATTTAATTAACAATATTCATTGAAAAAATTTCAAAAAATGAATTTGAAAAAAATTATTGGCAAGTTTGAATGAAAAAATTGAAAAATATATATATATATTTTAAAATGAGTTTCAAATTTTAACAACAAACAGAAAATTAACAAAAAATAAAAAATTTAATTTGAGGAAAAAATAAGAATAAATTATTTAAAGAGTGATGAATAATTTCTTCAAGAATTTTTTTTTCAAAACTGGAATGAAAATTGAAAACGAAAAAAAATAAATAAAAAATTTGAAGAATAGAAAACGTGGAAATTTTTTTAATATTTCATTAAATTTTATTAAACTTGGTGGAAAAATCTCGATGAAAAATTTGAGAAAATCTTTTATGAAAAATTAAAATTGGATTAAAAATCAATTTCGACGAAGTCCACTTTGCAACGACAAACACGACCACAACAACGAGTTTTCAAACAAGAATATGAGATGAATTCTCTCGTTCGTTCATTTTGGTGATTACTTGTTGTGGATTTAGCTACTCCCACTTTGATTTTGTTAGCTTTTTTTTTTTTTGTTTACCCATTTTTTATTGAAAAAAATTTACTTCCCTACTTTTAGAGAAAAAATTCACTATTTTTGTTTCCAATTTTCTATGAAATTTATTTTGTGGAAGTTTACGCAGAATTTTGTTTTGTTTTGTGAAACAATTTTTTTAATAAAAAAAGAACATTCAACTTTTTAGGGTGGAGAAGTTGGGATAAAAAAATCTCTCGGTCTTATTAAAGAAAAAATCTCTCACTTATTCGGGAAATTTTTTTTCAGCTTTTTGAAAATAATAAATTTCTCTTATTTTAAAAAAAAAAAATCAATGAATTTTGAGGAAAAATCTCTTCATTTTTTCAAGGTATGAAATCGCTTGATTTTTACTAAGAAAAAATATTTTCACTTCTGAAGAAAAAAAAAATCATGATTATTTTTTGGTCATATATATATATCGATCTAAGTTCAAAGTGACTTCAATTTGTATGTTCGGTAAAATGGCTTCAAACTTGAAATTATCGAAAGTATTATGATTCCCATGGCTTATTATTCAATTTTAGACATCAAAAAGCTATTCTACAAAACGATGCAAGTGTATCCGTAAACATCTAAAAAACGATGCCAGTACGACCTTAGACCGAAATTTTATTCTACACTTGTATAAGTGGTAAAGTGGCATCACCAAAATAACCACATTTCTAGCATCCTGGCACCTTGCTGAGTTGACTGGCAAAAGTTGGTAATCTGACTTCAGTAAAATGAAGCCACTTTAACAAAACGAAGCATGATTACCGTTAGACATCTAAAAATGAAGCCACTTTATCCATAGATAAATCTATATATATATATTTTTTTTTTTTTTTTTTGAAAATTAGAATTGTGAGGGTTTTTTTATTTAAAGAAAAAATCTCTCACTTATTCGGGAAAGTTTTTTTCAGCTTTTTGAAAAGAATAAATTTCTCTTATTTTTTTGAAAAAAAAATCTTTGAATTTTGCGGGAAAATCTCTACATTTTTTCAAAGTATGAAATCTCTTGATTTTTACTACCTAAGAAAAAATATTTTCACTTCTAAAGAAAAAAAATCATGATTATTTTATTTTATTTTTTTTTTGAAAATCAGAATCGTAAGGTTTTTTTTATTTAAAAAAATTCTAAATTTTTCAACTTTTTGTATGAGAAAATTTTCTCCTTTTTTTTGAAGAAAAATCAGTTATTTTTCGTCTTATTCATTTTAAAATAATAAAATAAAATCTGAATTTTTAAAATTTATTTTTAGAGAAAAAAATCCCTCAATTTATTTTTAAGAGATTTTTTTTTTTTTGGTAAAAAATCGCAATTTTTCAAAGAATAAATGATTTTCAAAATTGTTTTGGCGTAAAAATCTCTTAATTTTTATGCAAAAAAATCTATTTATTTTAATAGAAGATATTCTTATGAAAAAAATAAGGAATCTTACATCGTAACCAAATTCGTAGTACAGCGGTATTTTTTCAAACATGGCAATCGAAAGTTTGAAAGGTTCATCACATATTTCTACCCGTAAATTTTTCACATTTTCTCCGTTGTAGATGTTTTGCGCATGCACAAATAAGGCATTTTTGGAAAAAGATTTCTTCTCGTTGAAATCTTCATCGCTCTTGTTATCATTTGATGCCGGACAAGCCGATGCCCATTTCAGATTTCTCAAGTTCATATTTTTTGGAATTTCATTTGGTACTTGAATGAGTGTTTTTTTGAAACGGTCAAAGATTAGAGCTGTAAAAAATATATAAGCATTATTTTTTGAAGATTAAAAAAAGTGTCAATCATATTTACCTACATACCATTGAATTTTCCTTCGAACGCAGCAAACTGCAAGTGCAAAATAATTATAAAACTTGTAGTATGCGAATGAATTTTCATTTCAGCTTCTGTTAGCACTTGAAAATTACGATTTAGAAAAATGAGGTACACCAGTAGAAATGTTTTAAAGAAATATTTCACGTCTTACAGGTGTTCTACAGCTTCGAATAATTATGTTACATGAACTTCGGCATGCGGGAGGGGGGGAGAATAAGTACATATTACGTCATTTTGCAAGAAAACAACATAATGTCTTTCGTAAGTATTTATTGCTTGTTTATTTACAAATGAGAAAACTTTGCCTCCAGAGTGATTTGAAAAAAAAAGTTGTTTTCAAGTTCACTTTGGGGCTCGAAAACATCTGGAAAAAATTCACAATACCTACTCTTCTTGAGTACCTGTACAGTGTACCTTACCTACTTGCCAACTTTTGTAAAATTTTTAATAATTATTATTCAATATTTGAAATCTTTAAAAATTCCATGAGAGTAGGATTTTGCCTTGAAAGTACAATCATTTTTCTAAAAATATAATTATCGAAATTTTAAATTTTTACAAAATTCATGATTTGAGAATTAATCATAAATTCTGTCAAAGTAGGATTTTGCACTGAAAATAGGTAGCTTTTCTCATTAATAAAATGCAACTGGACTAAAATTTTCATTTCTCTAAAATTATTGAAATTTTTAATTTTTACCTACTAAATTCATGATTTGAGAATTAGGTAGGTACGTACAGATTTCAACCAATTTTCTTTCGATTATCCGATGTCCAAATAGTCAGTTAATTTTATATTATTCGATTTTTCTTCATTTTTGTACATTACGACCTTATTGATGCTCAAAAAAAAATCAGATTTTTTTTGGAAAAATTTGAGAAAAAAATAGGTACCTAACCAATTTTTTTTGTTTCAAAAAAACGAGGAAAAAATTATTTGAAATAAAAAATGAAAAATTATTCATTTTAGGAAAAATAATGAAAATAAAAATATGATCAGATACCTACACGGAAAATTTCTTCAAAATTTCATATCCGAAAATTAAGGCCTTTTTTGACATTTTTTTTACCTAACATAAAAAAATATAAAATAAAAATAAAATATTTCGAAATTTTATTTTTAAAAATTCAGAATTTTTTTCATTTTAAAAATTATTCTTTTATTTCAAAAAATAAAATACCTACCTACTTTTTTAGAAAAAATTTCCGCGATTTTGGATCTTTTTTAAAATAAAATTTTAATGCTTTTTTTGGAGTAAAAAATTCCAATTCTTGGGAGTGAAATTTTAAAAAATTTTCCCGGATCTGCGAAATTTTATTTTTAAAAATTGTTTTTATAAAATAAATAATTGCTAATTTTTTAAAATAGTTTTTCTCCCATTTTTTGAAATAAAAAAATTATTTATGTATGTCTCAAATGTTTCCAGAAAAAATACCTACTTCATTTCTATTTTTTATACAGAATAGAATATCTTAATTTTTAGGGATCTATAGAATTGTTAAAAATTTTCCCGAATCTGCGAAATTACATTTTTAAAATTTTTTTCTTGAATAAATGATTTTTATTTTTTTGAAATAATAATTTTTCTCTCGTTTTTTGAAATTAAAAAATTGCATTTCTCAAGTTTTTTAGAAAAAAATGCCTTCTTCATTTTTTGAAAAGAATTTTTTCATCACTAATTTTTTTTATTCATTATTTTGATTAAGTAATCCGATGTGATTCACAGGGACTTTTTTCGTCATTTTCTGTTTGTTCAGTCACTTCTATAAAATTTCTGCAATACGATTTTTTTTTTTTTTTAATCAGATGAGTTTTGGACATTTTGTTAGACATTCTAAAACATAACTTGTTCAAGTTATCAAATTTTTTTTGTTGATTTTTTTAAATACATAAGTTTTTTTAATTTCTATAATACATATTTTGAATTTCCCGCTTTTTTGATTTCCTATGTTTTGATTTTCCAATATTATACTTATTAAATGATTATTAATTTTTTCTATTCTTATGAATTTTTATTTCATTTGATTCTTCAGTTTTAAAAAAAAATATGTTTTCATTAGGTTCCTAAACTTTTCTTGTTTTTTACGATTTCCTAATTTTATTGAATTTTTGATGTTTCGGAAATTACTAAATTTTATTTTCATTTGTGATCATTTTGAATAATTCAATTTTTTTAATACCATCAAATTTCCCAGTCCATCAACATTTTTTTCTAAATGGTTAGTTCCCTGCGATTTAAGAGATATGTAATATTTTAATTCATTAGGTAGGTATAGGTAATAGGTATTAATGTTTTCAAATATATATTGTATTCTTTTTTTTCATGTACTGCTTTTTCAACTTTTTAAATAATCAATTAATTATCAATATCTTCAATTCTTAGGCGTGACTTTACATTTTTCAGTTTTTCTGCATTTTCTAATAATTATTCAAAATTAACCAAATTTTCATGATTTCCCAATTGGACTAAATTTTTAGTATTTAAAAAAAAAAATTAAATTACTTAATCTTCTGAGAATTTTGATTACTTATCTATCATTAGTTTTTCATTTTTTTTTTCAACTTTTATGACATTTTGATTTGTCTATTATTATTAACTATCTAATTTTTAATTTGTAAAAGAATCACCTTACTGCAGATGCTGCTTTGCTAAGATTTTGTCTTCTTTGATGCGGCCGACAAAATGTCTAAAAGTATAAAAAAATCATAAAATTTATTTTAAAAATAAAAAAAAAATTCCAAGTTTCAAAATGTCTGACAAAATGTCTGAAAGTCATCTTTCTAAAAAAATTTCCAAGTTTCAAAATGCATGACAAAATGTCTGAAAGTCATCTTTCTAATATTTATAAAAAAATTCCAATTTTCGAAATGTCTGACAAAATGTCTGAAAGTCATCTTTCTAATATTTATAAAAAAATTCCAATTTTCGAAATGTCTGACAAAATGTCTGAAAGTCATCTTTCTAAAAAAAATTCCAAGTTTTAGAATGTCTGACAAAATGTCTAGAAAATGTCTAAAAGTAATAAAATTTCAAAAAAATTACAAGTTTTAAAATGTCTGACATAATGTCTAAAAAATCGAATTCATTAAAAATTTTCTGGTTTTTTATGTCATTCAAACCATAACCTAACCTAACCCAACTGTCGGATTTTAGTCTCGGATTTTCCTGTCAGATTTTGGAGTCGTTTTTTCCATTTTGGTCTCCGTAAAAGCATATACTATGCTAAAAAAAATTGCATTGAAAACTGGAAAAGTTATGGAATTTGATGTTTGACAAAAAGAAGGAAATTGGGAAATTACAATTATACAATAATATACCTATAAGGCACACCTTCTGAACTGTATTATTAGACAAACTAGCAACTCCCAAAAAACTGATTATTAAGCGTAAGAAATTTGTCAAACAAATCGCCTACTTGGCCACTGCAGGAGCTGTTTTGAAAGGAGTTTTTGATTTTAGCCTTCTTTGACGCAGATTTCGTCCTTTCCATTTCTTCCATAAGATCATAGCAGCGCCATCTGTATTGATATGGATGCACTAAATACAAAGCAGCGCATTCATCAAACACAACACAACAGACCAGCTGCCGCCAATAACTTTACACATGTGTACGCATAGAATTGAGCAGACTTTTATGTCTGCCCTCTCCCCCCTGCTCTTTACTTCGTGCCTGACTACTATCGTATTTTGAAATCCACTCGCTTCTACAACGACCCAGCGACGACGTTTGTTTTCGGTTCGCGTTTGCGTACTGAAAATCTTCATTTTAACCCGTTGGTCTCCGCAAATCATCCTACAGGGTTATTCTCCGCCTGTATATTCGATTTTAGTTCAAGATGGTTATTTTGTAGTTATTTATAACGCGTAATTCGTTCGGTTCATTTGTAAATTCTTTTTTTTCTGAATTTCTCGTTCAACGGAGGTACGTACCTATGAGTTTACTCAAACCAGTCTCTCAAACTCTCGTAGTCGTATTCGTGCTAAATTTAGATTATATTGATCCACATACCACATATCAGCGCAATGTCTGAAAATAGGAAAAAAGAAATGACGCAATGTTGCATAGTTTACGTTTAATTTGTATATCCAAGTCAATATTCATTCATTTATTCGTTATTGTTTATATACGTTGTGTTGCGAACTTAAATTGAGTAATTCTATCATTCGAAACCTTGGATAAGTATTTCGTATAATTTTCCACTCGCACATTTTCGTTGGTATGTGGTACAAACTAGTTTCAACCGTTCATGTTCATGCAGTAATACTTTACGATCCCTTCAAGTAATCTGTTCTGTTTTTTTGCATTTTACAGATCACAATGGATACTCAATCTGAAAACCATTTCGAAGAAGGAATTACGATTAACGAAACCATCATCAAAATGGAACCGGAAGATGTCATCGAAACTGGCATGGACTCCACTGGAGACTTTCTCACCGTTTTGGTATCAGAAAATTACGACAACTCGGATACCAAACCTACGTTATGTCCTTGCGGTAATATCATCGAATTGGATCCTTTGAACCGGCAAAATACTCCAGCCAACGGTACACTCTTATGTAATTCCTGTCAAAGTCAAAATACTACAAGCTCTACTACTCCGCAGCAGCAGCAGCAGCAGCCGCAACAACAATCTAAAAAAGTACTTTTGAACGCGATCACGAACGGAGGCAAAAATACACTGCCGTTTCGTTGTCATTACTGCAGCAAAATGTACGACGCCAAAGAAACATTCTTCAATCATATTCGTATGCACGCTGTAAAAAAGAAAAACCCATATCTGTGCGGAATGTGTGGTAAAAATTTCAAAGAATTGATACAGTTCAAGAAGCACATCTGCGCCAGGAACGTATTAAAATGTAACAAATGCAGCAAACAGTTCGAATCCATTTTCCGGCTGGAAAATCATTACTTGATTCACAGTAAATACAAATGCGACGAATGTGGCAAATGCCTAAGTTCTAAAACCGTGCTAGAAGAACATAAACGAGTACATACGAACGAATATCCATTCAAATGTAACCGATGTAATCGCCAGTTCAGACAGAAGTCCAAGTACAACGCTCATGCTTTCAGCTGCGTCAAAGAAGGCCAAAATCTTAAACAAGCAACTCCTATCAAAGCAGCTCCTGCAGTGGCCAAGTAGGCGATTTGTTTGACAAATTTCTTACGCTTAATAATCAGTTGGGAGTTGCTAGTTTGTCTAATGCTGATTACAGTTTTACAGATGAAGGTGTGCCTTAGGTATATTGTATATTTTTTACGATACGTTTCTTAATGTAGCGTTTGATTCCTTTTCATAACTGATTTTCATTTTTGTTCCTTTTTTTTTATTTCATTTTTTTTTCTTTTTTTGTTAGGTTATTGTTATATTGCATAATGATAGTTTTATGATCTGAATGACTTATATGTACTAAGCTTCATTTGAATTTTTTCGACTTATTCTTAATGTTCATGCCATTGGTTTAAAAATTGTTTTTCTTGAATTCAATTTTGAATCAATTTAATTACCAAATGAAACGATTTTTGTTCTACTAGTCAAGGTCTAGTCAAGCCAAGAAATATTTTTTCAATAATTTCAAAACTTTTCGATTTATGAGGTGCGTTATTTTTTCTTAGGCTTGCTATTTTGTAAACAAAATTTTGATCTAGTCTTAAGCAACTTTATAACGTTTTTCAGTGTTTTTTCATGACGTATTGATTTTCATGTGTAAGCATAAATTAATTATAATATCATTAAAATTAAAGATTTTTCACGATTGTATTTTGTTAATTGAGATTAATGTCTCGAATTTTGCACTGATTTTAATTTGCACTTTTGAATTTGAATTATGAAAACACAATGATTAATTTAATGTCCATTTTGATACTCTTGTGCTTTTTTGAAAAATATTTTGTTTTTTGAAAACTTGATGTTTTGTGATAACGTAAAAGCATGAAAGAAATCAATATCTGGACAGAACGCTGAACAGGGTTGTACGCAAGGACCTTGAATCCCTCTACGTTTCCATTTGTCGTGTTTCCCTCATTTTTCCACCCCAAGGAACTTATCGTAACTGAACGAACTTAAAAAAGCTCGAAGCTGCCTAAAGAAAGCTCTTAGATTTCGTTGAATTGCCAAGAGCAAGAGCTGATGGTGATGAAGACACAATGGGCCACAATAAAAAAAAAATAAAAAATTAAGTAGTTAGGTAGCGCTACCTATGGAATAATTTAAGAAGCTTTTTATTTGTAATCGCTTGGCCTTGTTAGGTAACGTCTTATCAACAAAACGTGTTTTTTATTTTGATTGCAACAAACGTGCTCAAAATTTTATTCTTTCATTTCTTTCCCTGAAAATGTGAAATTTTCAATTAAATTAATTAATTAATCAAGTTCTTTTATTAATTTTATTATTATTTATTCCACCGGTAACATTCCCACTTCAAAATGGGAAAGAAATCTAAAATTGGGCGTCAGAGGAGGGATAAGTTTTACCACTTAGCCAAGGAAACCGGTGAGTAAAATTGATAAGCTGTGTGGAATTTATAGTTTCATTTTCATAATATAATTTTTTTCAATAGGCTACCGTTCCAGAGCTGCTTTCAAGCTGATACAATTGAATCGTAAATTTGAATTTTTACAAAAAGCCAGAGTACTTATAGATTTATGTGCAGCTCCAGGAGGATGGATGCAAGTAGCCAAACAAAATATGCCTGTATCGAGCATAGTAATTGGTACGAAAACTTATTTCATTTCCTACGATTGACATTTGACATTGTATTAACACCGCAATTATTTTAGGAATCGATATGTATCCAATGAAACAAGTGCCAGGTTGTATTTCCCTTCTAGAAGACATCACCACCGAAAAATGCAAAATATCATTACGAAAAGAATTAAAAACGTGGAAAGCTGACGTAGTATTGCACGATGGTGCTCCCAATCTAGGTAAAAAATATACTTAAATCGCAGTTCAACTGTTTTTAGTTGAAAGTTTACCACTATGGTGATATCTATTCGCAGGTAAAAATTGGCTGCACGATGCTTACAATCAGAATTGCTTGACTTTGAGTGCTCTAAAGTTGGCCACAGTGTATTTAAGAGAAGGTGGATGGTTCGTATCAAAAGTTTTCCGTTCAAAAGATTACAATTGTCTACTATGGGTTTTTAAACAATTATTTAAGAAGGTAAGTTCGCCCATAAAGTACATTTTCACCTGTTACTTGAAATGGTATTGATTCGTCTGTCTTTTTAGGTCCACGCTACCAAACCTCCGGCATCCAGAAACGAATCAGCTGAAATATTCGTCGTATGCCAAGGCTACCTTGCCCCATCTAAACTAGATCCTCGATTCATGAATCCAAATTACGTATTTAAAGAATTAGACGTAGAGAAGCCCATCACTGTGCAAAGTTTATTGAAAAGTGTCGACTCGACTAAAAAAACTAAAGCCGAAGGTTACGACGATGATGCCGTCGTAGTCCACACTAAATTACCAGCCTCTGTTTTCATGTCCAGCGAGAATCCTGCTGCTGTTTTACAAAATGCATTCGAAGTAAAACTTGTTATTCTGTAATTTATCCATTTATCAATCGAACTCTACGTAATTCTGTTCTAAATTTAGATCGTATTCGACGACGATGAAATACTAAACCATCCAAAGACCACGGATGAAATAAAACGATGCTGCGAAGATATCAAAGTACTCGGTAAAAAAGAACTGAGAAGTTTAATCTCATGGTGGAAAGCATATCGTCACGATACACTAAAAGAAGAACCAGAAAAAGTCGCCGAGCCTGAAACACCCAAAATCGTTCCACACGATTCGGAATCTGAAGAAGAAAAGGAACTGGACGATGTATCCAAACAAATCGACGAACTAATGGTAAGAATTTTTTAATATTTCCATCTTCGACCGTATCTAATCAAATTATTGTTGTAGGACGAAGAAAGAAGAGACGCTAAAAGAAAGCGAAAGAAAGTCAACAAAGAACGAGCTAAATTACAAATTAAAATGAATTTAAATATGAGAAACAAAGAAGATCTCGGACCGACCGAGCAAACAGACAGTGAAGTTTTCCATCTTTCACAAATCACTTCGAAGCGTCAACTAGATAACATATCGGAGCAAACACCAGACGTTATGGCTGAATCTGACGATGAAACTGTACCTGTTAAAAAACCTAAGAAAGTACCGTACGATACTGAAAAATCGTACCTCGATTCCAGTGGAATGTAAGTGATTGCTTTTCAAAGAAATAATGGCGTTGATTAAATGTCCCAATATTTTATTTTAATTTCATTTACGCAGGTTTTATCGTACCGCTGAAAGTGAATCAGAAGGCGATGATGAAGAAATAGATAGTGACGTAGAAGGACTGGGTAAATTTATCGTCGATCGTTGATTTCAATTTCAAAATTCGATCCTAGAATTAATCTAAAACTGCATTTTATGCATTTTAAATTTTAGGTTTAGAACAAGAAGCTCCTAAAAAGAAATCTGTGAAAAAAGTTAGATTTTTAGAACCCGAAACCGAAGAAGAAAAAGAAGAAAACGCAGATACAAATCCACTAATCACCGATTTAGATTACAGAGACAGCAAAGATAAGCGATTATCCAAAGCTAAATTGTGGTTCGATAAGGTGAATTTTAACCCAAATCCAGCCTACTTAATTATACGAAAAAAATACTAAATCTAGAACTTTTTCAGGATGTATTCAAAGATATTGAAAACGAAGAAGACGAGGACTTCGAATTAGACACAATGACCGCAGATATCCAACAAAAAGGAGGCAAAGTCTTGAACGCCCCTGTTCAAGTTACCAATAAGCGTAAACGGGAAAAAGAAGATTTTAGTGACGATTCAGGCGACGATGACACTACCGATAGTGAAACCGAAGATGAAAAAGAAAATAAACCTAGCAAAAAAAATGATTCCAAAAAACCGAAGACGATTCCATTGTTAGAAGTTGGAGATGAATTACAATTGAACGAATGGGATGTTGATAATGCTTCTATGGCTGCTGGTTGGTACTACTTTTTCCAGACATAATTATTTTATTTAGATGGAAAAATTGCTAATCTTGAGAATTTCGTTTCAATTTTGGTTCGTTCAACCAAATACTGCTGTTTTTTTTTTAATTTTCAATTTTTTTTTGAAAAAATGGCGTTTTGACTTTAAAGAGAGAGAGAGAAAAAACTATATTTGTGAGAGAACGTTTTATTTTGTCTTAATTTTTCGCAGAAAAAATCTCTTATTTTTTTGGAAAAAAAAATCATTTACCTTGTCCATGAAAAATAAAATTTTAAATAACGGAAAAAATCAAAAGAAAACTAAGTAGGTAAGTTATTTTGAAAAAATATCTCATCTTCTTTGGAGTAAAATTTTGTCCAATTTTTAGAATGAAAAAATACCTACTTAGGCAATTGTTTTTTTTCCAAGGCGAAAAATTTCTTTTTTTATATAATGAAAAATCTTTGTTATTTTGTTGGAGTGATCTTGGGCTTGGGAAAGTACCTACCCTTTTTTTAGGGAACAATCTCATTATTCAATTTGGGAAAAATAAAAAATAAGTACATAAATAAGATTTATCATTATTTTAAGGGGAAAAAAACATAAAAAATCTCATATATTGGAGTCCTGGAAAATTGAAACTTTTTAATTTTCGTGGAAATTTTTTTTAAAAGATGGTTACAGAAACCCATCTTTCATTTGAAGAATTTTTTTTTTGTTTTTGAAGAAACATCTTATCATTTGGACGAAATTTTTGACGATTTTTTTTTGAGTACTTATCTAATTCATTTCATTTTATTTTTCAAGTAGGAGAATCAAAATTTTTTTGGAGTTTCAAAATGTTTTAAAATTTTAGGAAAACATGAATCTTTTTTTTTTTATTTTCTATTTTGGAGCACAAATGTTTCTCAAATTTTTAAAGAAGAAAATTCTTGAATTTTTCGAGAATATTTTTTCAATTTACTGAAGAAATATTTTTCATAATTGAGGAATTTTTTTTATTAAAAAAAAGTTTTTTTGAAGTGCCTACCTAGTAAAAAAGTTTTTAATTTTTTTGAGTAAGAAACTCAAAAAAATTTTTGAAGTAAAAGCAGCTTTAATTTTTTTTCGGTAAAAATGTTTACAAGTTTTTGGAACTAAATTTTTTTTTTCAATTTTGAAGTAGGTAAAAATGATTTTTAGATTTTTGAAGAAAAAAATTCTGTTTTCTTGGATTTATGTGTAGAGAAAAAGTAGAAAATGTTCATTTTTTCATGTTTTTTTAAAAATAGAAAAATCTTTTTTTTTTGATTACGTAACAGTTTTTCGATTTTTTTTTGAGTGGGAAAATTTTTAATTTTTTTGAAGTACTTAGTAGTAATATTTTAAAAATTTTTACAGAAACATGTTTTTTTGATTTGTTAAGATTTTTTTCATCACTTTATAGCTAGGTAGCAGAAAATCTGTTTTTAAACTTTTTTTTAATTGATTTTTTTTGGGGTGAAAATCTAAAAAATTAAATAAATGTTTGTTTTATAATTTTTTTTTTTTTTTTGAAAATGAAACATTTTTCAAATTTTTGCAGAAATTTTTTTTTAAATTAAATAAAAAAAAATATTTCATGGAAAGAATCTTTTATTTTTTATGAGAAGAAACTCTTGGTGTTTTGTACATTTTTTTTTTTTAGATTTTGGAAATGGAAAAAAATTTATTAGGAATTTGAATTTGAATTTTTTGGGGATAAAATTCTAACTTTTTTTTGGCGTAAGTACCTACCTATAAAGTTTTTTCAAAATGAAAACGGTTTTCAATTTTTTCGCAGAAAAAAATATCTGCTCATATTTTCATTATTTTTACACGAAAAAACTTTTTTTTAGTACCTAGGAAAATTTTTGAATTTTTTAAAAGTGAAAATATTTTTAAATTTTTCCATAAAAAAATCTGACATTTTTTTTGAAAACGCCTTTCATTTTTTCCAATTTTTTTTATTTTTTTTATTTTAGATTTTGTAGTGAAGAATTTCTCAAATTTTTGGAGAAAAAATTCATTCTCTAATTCAAAATTTAAAATTGGGAAAAATTTCGATTTTCCTTGTAAAATTCTACTTTTCTGGCCCTGTACTTCGTAATGGGAAAAATTTCGCAGAAAGTTGAAAAATTGCGAAAATTTAAATAAACGATCAAAATAACGTCCCTGAAACAAGAACACGAGTAAAAACAATTTCTTAGTCAATTGTTCGGTATGAAAATCTCATTTCTCATTCAATTATCCTAATTCGCCATCTTTTTACACTGTTGCAGCAAAAAAACGCCAGAAAAAAGAACGCAAGACGTTGGACGCCGAAGGGCTCGCAATGGGGGCGCTGATAGTGAACTCAAAGAAATCGAAACGCGATTTATTCGACGCTGGCTGGAACCGATACGCGTTCAATGACGACAATTTACCCGAATGGTTCGTCGAAGACGAGAAAAAACATATGAGAAAAGATACACCAGTACCTCCCGTACGTATCCCTATCCACCCCCTCATCCCTTCTGGTAATTCCAGGGCCGGATTTAGGAAAAAAATGCCCCAGGACCATATAATTACTGAAGGCCCTCTTGCTTCTTTAATCCCCTCCCCCCCCCCCGCCCATCGCAGTAATTGAAGTACACGTTTTCATTTTATTTCTTAGGTAAATACTAATAAAATCAAACTTAATAATTAATTCTAAATTAAAGACACGCGTCGAGATTTTTTAATAGCGAAACTTTCAATTAGATCGTCAAAGTTTAATTCGCGAAGTATGTCGTTTTCGGAACTCAACATCACCAAATTTTGTATTCCCTCCCCATAATATTAATCCATACGCCATGTTGGACTGGAATAATCCGTAATATGCTAGCTTCAGTGTTTGTAAATTTACCAAATTTTTTAGTTGCCATAAGAGGAAATTTATTGAAGAAAGTTTTCCAGAAAGTTGGTCCACATGAGTGTTCTAGCCTAATTGAGACTCTATGTGAACCCCTAAAAATTTCAAGCAATTTACTTTTTTGACTGGTACTTGTATATCTAAATTTTGCACCCCTGATCCAAAACACATCATATTTGTTTTACTTACGTTAAGTGTCATTCTATTTGGGAAAGTGTTCATCAACCATTTTTTTAGAAAAAATTTCAATGAAAAGTTTTGAAAAAATTTGGGAGAAAATCAAGATGAACGATTTGAAAAAAATCTAATCCACGATTCACTTGGAAAATCTAGGCATAGAAATGAAATCGATGAAAATTATTAGGAAAGTTTAAATAAAAAATTGAAAAAAAAATCAGAACAATTTCGATGAAAAATCTGAAAATTAATTCAATTAGGTAGAATTTCACAATTTACATGGAAAACTTTTTATACAAGTTTGAAAAAATTGAAAATAGGGATTCATACTGATTTTGAATTTTTTTCGTTTTTTCAACCCGATATAAGGTTTCTAGAGTCATAATTTTGAGAAAAATGTCGTCAATTTGTTGAAATCAAAATTTTATCAGTGGAAAAATTTTATTCAATTAATTTTTGTTCATTTCAAGCTAATTTTGCAATTTTTTTCAATTCTTGCTGACTTTGCATTTTTTTTAAACCCTGCAACTCTAAGGTTTCTCGAGTATTAATTTTGTGAAAAATAGCAATTTTGTGGAAATTTGAATTTATGAGTGAAAACATTTTATTTTATCAATTTTCGTCCAATTCGAGCTAATTTTGCACTTTTTTTTAATTTTTGCGGAATTTGCATTTTTTTGTTTTTTTTACCTGTACAACTTTAGGGTTTCTTGAGTGATAATTTTGAGTTGTGTTAAAAATCACGTAACTTATGCGACGAAAAGTGCGCATGGGTAGATATTCGTATACACGTCTGGCGCCACTCCGATAAAACCGGCGAAAACAGCTGACTGCGTTTGATGCGTGTCGTTTAATTTGAACGAGAGTTATGAAAATCAGTATGAAATATCTTTTCACCATCTGAGCGTCCGTACTTTGCATACCCGCGTAATAACTGTAATTTTCAATTTTTAAGTGATCTGCCGGTAGCCCCTTTTCAGTGAAGGGCCCCTTTTGATGATGGGCCCCAGGGCCATGGCCCCGCTGCCCCCCCCCCCTAAATCTGGGCCTGGGTAATTCATTATTCGTCTCACTAACGATACCATTCTCTTCTTTAGGAATTAATCGACGAATATGAGAAAAACCGCCAAGAAATCGATAGCAGACCGATCAAGAGGATAGCAGAGGCTAAAGGAAGGAATAAAAGACGAGCCGCGAAGAAATTAGAAAAACTGAAGAGAAAATTAGAAGGCGTTATGGATAATCCAGATATGACAGAAGCTGAAAAAGCCAGATCAGCTAAACAGTTAGTATCTGGAATTTTTCTCGCTAAGGGTGTTCGTTCGCAGCACTTGTGTAGTTTCCACGTACAAGGCCCATGATAACGAAACTTATATTTTGTATCATTTTCTTCTTTCGAATTTGCATTTCATATTTGCGACGCGACGTATTTGTATTATCCGCTCTACGCTGGTATTTTCAAGGCTAAACGTTCGCAAGTTTTGACAATAACAAGAGTCTTATGTAAACTACGTTTTCGTAATTGGTATTATGTACGTCTACGTAGACGCATACAAGGGCGCGTGTGACCAATACCACGTGGCTTTACGATAAGCTCTTCTCATCTCGTGTATCGCAAAAAAAAAAAAAAAAAGTCTCTACTCTAAATTACAATAATTTATACTTGCATACTAAATTCGATTTGTAACACGTTTTCGTAATCTTCTGCTACAGAATGTACAGGAAAATAGCGCCCAAGAAACCAGAAGTCAAGTATTTGGTAGCCAAGAAACATACGGCGGCTAAACGAGTCCGACGTCCGAAGGGTTTCAAAGGCCCGTTCAAAGTGGTCGATCCGAGAATGAAGAAAGATTTGCGGGCTAAAGTGGCCCACGAGACGAAGAATAAATCCAAAAAATCGGCTAGTAAAATTAAAAAATCTTATAAACCGAAAAGGAAGAAATAAATGTTGTCGTTTTTAGAATCTTTTTTTTTCAATTCGGGGTAGGTTATTTTGATCGAAGTTTGTGAAATAAATTTTAAAATTCCACTCCCGAAAAACCATTTAGACATCGACTATTGGTCAGAAAAATGTTCCAAATGTGTTCTTTTTTCTGCTCGAAATTTTTCAAAATTGAATTTTTAAAATAGGTACCAATATAGAATTTCAAAAATTCAAATCGTTCAACCAAGAACAAAATGGAATAAAATTGTTTTTAAAAAAGGTTTCAAAATTATCTTACTTTTTTTACAATTAAGTAGTCCTTTTTTCAAGATCTTTAATATTTTTATTTTATTGTCAGGAAGTAAATGAAACATTTCAAAATTATATTTCAATGCCTTTTATAAGTATAAAATTTCAGAATTGTTTTTGAAGAGGGTTTTTTTTCTTTGAAAACATTTACATGCAGTTTGAGTGTAAGATTTAAAAAAAAAAAAAGATTTTAGAGCTTTCAATTTTTTTTTAATAATCTTAAAATTTTGCATTTTGAATTTTTCAAGTTTTAAGCATTGATTAATAAAATAGGTTAATTAAATTATTATCCTTGAAAATTTTTTCAAAATTATAATTTTTTTTAGGAAGTTGTAAAAAAAATTTGTAGAAATTTCACAGATTTCTTTTTTTTTTTTTTTATTTATTTAAAAAAAAATTTTTTTTTTTAGAAAAGTTTTAATTCAAAAAAAAATTGAAGGAATTTGAAATTTTGTTCTTTTGTTAAAATTGTAGGTATACCTAATTTTGTTTTTTCTTTCAATTTCAAAAGAATGAAATGTGAATTTTTTTTTTCAAAAAATTGAAGTTTTCTTATGAAAAATCGTCAATTTCTTTTTTTTGTATGACATACGTGAAACTTTTTTTTTTATTTCAAAAAATTTCGAATCTGGTTTATAAAAATGAATCGTTTTTTCATCAACACAAATTTTAATTGCTTTAGAAATTTTTTTTGAAAAAGTTTCAAATTGTTTTTAAAAAATCTTCAATGTTGTTTTTCAAAGAAATAGTGTTTTTTTTCTTTTTTGTTTAATTTTTCGATTTTTATAATCTTTATTTCAATACCGACTTGGTAATTTTTCAAAATTGAAAATAAACCTTTAAACTATTCAATTTTTTTTTACCTAAGTAGGTTTTTAAAATTGGTTTATAAAAAAATTATTTTTCAAAAAAAGTTTCGATCTTTTTTGAAATAAAGTTTCAATTTATTGTCAACACTGTTTTCTAAAATAATTTTTTGAAAAAGTTTTAAATTGTTTTTTAAAAAATTTTACCTAGTTGTTTTTTTGATGGAATTATTTTTTTCATGTTGAACAAAATTGTTTAGTAATGTATTTTTATTTCAAATGTAAAATTTCAAAATTATTTTTCAAAACTGGGTTAGGTATTTAAAATGATATAAATTTTTCAAAAAATTCAAACTTATTTTCTAAAAAAAAGTCTTGATGTGTTTTTAAAATTTAAAAAATTATAAAATATGTTTTATGTCTGCATTCAAAATATAAAATTTCAAGACCATAGTTTCCAAAAAAATCAATATTGTATAGGTAGGTACTGAAAAAATTTAATCACTTGAAACTGTTTTTTGAAATATCAAAAATGTTTTTAAATGAAAAAAAAAGTTTTTGAAAAATATATTTCAAAATACATTTTTTTGAGGGCGGGGGGGGGGGGGCTAAAATATTCTTTCTCTTTTTTTTAGAATAACATGTTTAAATTGATTTTGAAAAGAAAATTATGTTCAAAATTCTTATCTCGTCATTGAAGACGTTTCACTTTTATATTTTTTCATTTTACCAAAAAAAAGTTTTTATATACAATAAATAATTGAATTTTGGAGAAATATTTAGAATTTTTTTTACCAAGTATGAATTTTCTCAATTTTTCTCAATTTTAATACTTTTTGTAATGGAATTTCGTACTTAACTTTTTCAGTGAAAATACCTATTTCTCAAAATTTGGAAAAATTAATTTTTCAAATTTTCAGAGAAATGAAGCGGCGTTCAATTTTTTCTGATTTGTTTTTTTTTGTAATTTTTTATGGTGAAACGATTGTCAATTTTTTTTACTAAAAAAAAATCTCAATTTCTTTGGAGTAAAAAATTGTACCTACGAGTTTCTCTATTTTTTGGGGTAGATTATTTAAATTTTCTTAACTTTTTTGGAGGGGAAAAATTCCTTCATTTTTTGAAGTAAAATTTATTTTTCAAATTTTTGGAGAATCTATAATGAATTTCTCATTTTTTTTGAAGTAAATAATCTCTTCATTTTTTTAGAATTAAAAAATTCTCAATTTCTTGTAATTATTATATTTTTTTCAATTTTAGGTAGCAATTTTTTTCAATTTTTCTTTATGGAAAAATCGTTCACTTTTTTGGAGTAGAAAAAATATATCATATGCCTCAAATTTTTCGAAAAATTAATTTTTCAAATTTATGGAGAAATTGATTTTTAAATTTTCCTAGATGAAAATTCTCGATTTTCTTGGAGTAAAAAAAAATCTCAATTTTTTTTTAATAAAAAAAATTCACAGTATGTATTTTTGTCTCAATTTTTTCAAAAAAATTTGTATTACTTTTCGAGGGAAAAATGTTTAATTTTTCTTGAATAAAATATTTTTTCAAATTTTTACAATGAAAAATATACTTACTTATTCAACATTTTTGTAAGTATATCACATCTGCTTAAAGACTTACTTCAAAAAATTTCCTCTCAAAAATCTATCACTCAAGCTGTGACAAGGTTGCCATAATTATATACACAAACTCAATACGGCACTGATTATACCCAGACTCCCCAAATCCGAACTACCCCTGCGATCCGTGTAAATGGCCATTGACCTATGAGAAATATTCACTGTATCGTACATTTGTCATTTTAAGATTCGAGCAAAAAGGCGCAAACTACGATCGCTTTCGTGCAGTGACATCGACTCAAACGATGCCCAGTGATTAATGTATTTTTAATGAGTTTTTATCCTCGAGATAACGACCGCACTATCATTTTGATAACCTTGATACAAACATTGTTCCGTTAGACGCCCACCTGAATGGTTTAATTAACATATGGGCGATAAAAATTCGCATATTTACGAGGCAATTTTAGCAACAATTTAGATAGCTTTTTAGTACATATAAGTGCCTACTTGTTAAGGCTAATTTTTCGCGATGAGTTTTAATTAAATTTTATCATTTTATGGCGACGCATCAATGTCGGGAAAATTTTCAATAAATAAACACACAATGCCTGAGGGCATGACGGGGGAGGGGAAATTGCGTCGCGTCGAATATATACATAGTGAGAACCCTGGATTTAAAATCGGTTTCGTCGTTGGGGCTGTGACGAAAAATGATTGACGTAATTAATGGCCCGATACAAATATCGTATAAAATCGTAAATCAAAATTCATTTCAGCCGAATAAATCACCGCCTGCGTCTGCCCCCGTTTTGTGCAAAGTGGGTAATTTTTGGAAGAAAAAAGAACATAGAAAAGCTATAGTAGGCAGGGGGCAATCTCACCTCGCCTCGTTAAGAACTCTCGTGTAATCTGGTACTTAGTGAACGACCTTCACCTTGATATTAATACCGAGTGAACTTATTTATATCGTTGGCTCGTTATGTTCTTCGACATCGTATTCGATAAGTACTTTGAAAAAGATTCTCGATAACCGGATAAGGTAATATCTCCCCTTGAAGTGATGCTGGGTCTCGAAAGGGGCGAACACTTTCACAAAGAAAGCCATTTCATTGAAGATATTCTATCGACGAGTCGAATTTACTTTCACTTTTATTTTCAAAGCCTTCAAACAAGTCGATGTTAGATTCCAAGTTTTGGTTTTGAAAAGGGAAATACGTTCAATTGAGGTGGCCCTTGTTTTGGAAAATTTTTGAAATGTTTTGAATATCAGGCGTCAATTGGCGACATAAATATGGAGGAAATAATTCACTATTTTTTTAATTTTTTCTCTAACTGCATTTTGAGTCGTGCGCGCCGGCCTTCAGTTTTTAAAAAATTGGAAATTTTTTAAAAAATAGACAGTTTTAAAAATTTTAAATTTTTTTTGAAAAATCGTCATAAGGGGGCTATTATTATATAAAAATACCATTTTTAATGATTTTTTATCTTTACCGTCGTTTTCATGGGACATGGAAAAATATCATTTTAAAAAAAATAGTTAAAAATTGCAAAAAAAAATATTTAATAAAATCCATTTAACATAACACATTACTACCCAAAAACATCATTTACGCCAATTTTTCAAATTTACTTTCATTTTCAGGGAGGGTCAAGAATCATTATTTTATCTTATTTTGATAGTTTTTGACCGGCCCAGGTAGAATGGAAGTGTTACACGAGTATCAACGTGTAGCACAGACCGCGGGGAGTACAACGCGCTATGTCCAACTTCCCTTTTTTCTTTTAGGTAGGCAACCGCATCTACTTGGAAGTATATTAAAATTTGAAAAATAGACTTTTTTCTGATTTGAACATTTAAATAGTGGAACTTGTAGAGAAAATTTTTCTCTACAAAATGAAATTTTTTTTAGTATAGCTTAATTTTTGAAGGAATTATGGAAGTTTAAAATTGAAAAAATTTGAAAAAATTCAAATTTTTCTCAATTTTTTCTTTTTCTTTTGTGCCTTGTACCTAGCCTAGCATAAAATATTTTTCACCGAGATTCAGTTATTGCAGGTTGTAGAGAAAATTTTCCTCTACAAAATAGAGGAAAAAAATTAGCCTAGCTTAATTTTTGAAGGAGTCACATAATTTTTAATTTTCAAAAATTGTACCAGTACCGTCTTTTTGACACTTTTTCATGCAATTTCAACTATTTTTCAAAAAAAAAAAAAAAAAATTGTTTCTTTCAATACTAAAAGGAGTAATTGTTCCCTATTATGTGATTTTCTCTCTGCCTTTAAACTTCAACATGATCGAATAGCGCTGACTCAAAAATCACCTGAAGTTTTTTTCACGTATTGGAGTGTAGAGTATACTCTGAGAGTTTATGATGAAAAAATGATGATTTTTCAATTTCAATTATTATTCAAAATTGTACTTTTAGACATTTTGTTAGGCATTCTGAAACTTGGAAATTTTTTTTAGAAATTTTATGACTTTTAGACATATTAGGTATGTAAATTATTATTTTTCATTTTATTTTCATTTTTAAACTTCCATGGAAATTATTTTCCTGACTTTTAGACATTTTGTCATTCAAACGTAGTGTGAAAATTATTTTTTGTAAAAATCTCAATTTTTTCTTCCAAAAAATCTCTTTTTTATCTAAAAACATCTGACACTTTTATTAATCTAAAAAATCAAATTTTTTAATTCCAAAAATTCTAATTTTTTCGTTGTAAAAAAAACTTATTTTTTTCATTGTTAAAAAAACACTCATTTTTTTCATTGTTAAAAAAACACTCATTTTTTTCATTGTAAAAAAAATTCCATTTTTTTTATCCTAAAAAATAACAATTTTTTTTGTTCTCTTGGATTCAAACAGACAATTTTTTAAATATTTTTAGTATTCAATCGACAATTTTTTAATTCTTTCTCACTTCGATTTTTTTCTCCAAAAAAATTTTGGAGACTTTTTAATCAAAAAAAAAAAAAAAAAAAAAAAAGAAATTGACGAAACAGATTTTTTTGCATAAAAACTAAGAGATTTTTACCCCAAAACAATTTTAAATTTTTTTCTCTAAAAAAATTGGAAGATTTTTTACTCAAAAAAAAATTCTGATTTAAAAAAAAAAAAAATAGTTATATGACCAAAAAATAATCATGATTCTTTTCCCCAAAAGTGAAAAGTTTTGTGAAAAAAAAACAATAAACAAACAAGAGATTTCATACTTTGAAAAAATGTACTTACAGATTTTCCCGCAAAATTCAAAGATTTTTTTCATCAGAAGTTTTTTCACTTCAAAAAGCTGAAAATTTTTATACTTTCATAGATTAAGTACCCTATAAATAGATAGAAAAAAAAATCGTTCACAAAACAAAACAAAATTCTGCATAAACTCCGACAAAATAAAAGACTATTTTTAAACAAATTGTTAACAAAAATAATCGTGACTTTTTTCCTCTAAAAGTAAATCTTTTTTTAATAAAAAAATAGGCCTAAATCTTAAACAAAAAACAAACTAAAAGTTAATAGATTTTTACTTGAAAAGAATAAAGAATTATTTTACTCCAAAAAATTTTTATTGGTACTTAGAGATCCCTTCTTTAATAAAAAAATTTGAACGATCAAAATGAAATAAGAAGTAGAAGAATAAAAATGTGACAAAAATTGAGGTTTTTTCTCCAAAAAATGAGAAGTTTTTTCAAGTTGATTTTTTATCTACTTCCAAAATTTAGGGACTTTTTCCTCCAAAGAAACGAGATTTTTTTCTACAAGAATTTAAGGAGTATTTTTATAACAGCATAAGAGAAAAATTTTTCACTTCAAGAAAATTTTAATTTTAATTTAAACAACAAATTGAGGTTTTTAGCATTGCTTTTACGATGACCAAAATGGAAAAAACGACCAAAAATCCGACACAGGTTGTGAAAAATTTTCAACGGCGTCACAAAAAAAATAGAATGTCTCTCCTCATTAGAGGAGGGTCCAAACTGAGTCTGGGGCCCCACTCAACTCTCGCGGTCACTGTTCCCTTCATTAGTTCATCAGAGTGAATTTTGTAAGAATAAGTGATTTTTATTTCAATTTCAATTATTTTTCATAAAAATTTCTTCTCCCGTTAACTATAAAGAATAATTTAATTTAATTTTTATAGTCCAAATTGGCTAAAGCCTTGAATATTCAAATCGTACGAAATTATTCGAATCTTTTAAGGGAAAATTTTTAGTATTCGACATCATAGATGCGAATACCTAAGTATAGTACTACAAGATTTCTCTACATCAATATACGATACTTCCTTTTGGTTACACGTTTCTTTAATAATCATCGCGAACGTTTCAAGGCTAGGTCAAGGTAAAGAGTATGTAGTCACATGTCGCGTACATATGACAACAATATCGTTAAAATAATTCCCCCAATTAATATTATAAAATACAAAATACGCTTCACATACCTTTACCTGTACGTTTAATAATATAGGTGAAATATTCATACGATTTTACAAACTGGTTCGACGTACAAGTATTAATGTCGCAGCTTCGAGTAATTTACTCGGGTAATTCGGAGCCGTCGATTATGTAATCGATATTTACGGTGCGATTAATTCGCTATATCGTTGAAAGGTACCACGTGGATTTGAACTCTTATTGGGTGAATTTTTGAAATTTAAGGTTGAAGCGAAGGTTTCATTATACAATTTTAATGAATAACATGATTATTATTGATATTTGTTCAAATATAAGTTGAAATATATGGCTGGCAACTTGGAATTCTCCATTATGTGTGCCTATTTTTGCTCGAAAAAATTGAGAAATTTTTTCACTTCCAAATAAATTCAAAGATTTTTTTCCTCCAAAATTAAAAAAAAAATATATCAAGAAGATTGATTTTTTTTCTCTCAATAAGGTGTCTCCGAGGTAGTGAAAGTAGTGATTTTGGAGTACCTAAAAGAAGTGAAAAAATCAAAATTCAAAAAATATAAAAATGAAGTGACATTTTTCTGGCTATTTGAAAATTTTTCTATTTGATCATAATTTTTTAATGGGGTTGAAGAGCGTTTAATTTTTTATAAGTATTTGAGGGGTGAGGGGGGATCTGAAACTGTTCCGGATAGTAGTGAAAGAAGTAGCAAAGTACCGAAAAAATAGTCAATTTTTGGAAAAAACTTTCTGCAGATACCATGCTCAGAAAAAATTGAAAATGATATTTTTTCTACACAGAAAAAATTATTTTTTACATTTAGATAACTAATAAAATCAATAAAATTTTTATACTTCAAGTATAGACTTTTCTCACTCTTGAACAATCGAGAATTATATTATTCACTCTAAAGAAATTAAAAAATTCCTTCACTACAGCCCCCCCCCCACCCCTCCTAAAAAAAATGGAATTTATTTCCCAAAAATAATATTTTACTCAAATAAAAAAGTTTTAAAGCTGACTTTAAGAAATAAGAGATATTTTTTAACCCCCAAAAATTAAGAAACTTAATTGATCCTACATAATCATGTAAAATAAAATTAGAAGATTTTCCCTGAAAAATTCATGATTTTTGTTAACAAAAATTTAGGATTCCTAAAAAAGATTGATTTTTTTCAAAAAAATTGGGAAGTTTTTCTCCGTACAAAATAATAGACACTTTTATTTAAGTATATTAACTCAAAAAAAATGTATATTTCGTAACAAAATTTAGATGTTTTTCTCCCAAAAACAAAAGCTTTTATTCTCTAAAAAGTTAGGTAATTCATTCGAAAAATTGAAATTTTTTTCCTAAAAAATTAACTGATTTCTTCTCTATAAAAATTGAAAAATTCCTCTCCCCATTATTTTTTATGCTTGAGACATTTTTTTCTACAAAAAATAAAGACAAGAATCAGGAATTTTTCCTTTAAAAAAATAAACTCAGGATTTTTCTCAAATATTGAGAGATTTATTTTTATAAAAAATTCAAAGATTTTTTTCTTCAAAAAATTGAGACTTCTTCACGTTGACTCAAATAAATCCATCATTAAAAAATTGAGATTTTTTTATTCTAAAAAATTTTTCTCCAAAAAGTACCTAGGTACTAAATTTTTTTTTGATTTTTTTCTAAAAAAAAAAAAAAATTGAAACGAAGATTTTTTGCCGAAAAATCGAGACTCTTTTACGTATACCGGCTCCAAAATAGTATCCATCAAAAATATGAAGAAATTAAGCAATTTTTTTCTAGGTATAGGCATTTATTAATAGATTTTTTTCTCCTGAAAATTGAAAGCTTTTTTTCCCAAAAATTTTTCTGAAAAAAAAATCAGTGAGATTTCTTTCTCCCGAAAAATTTTAAAAGCTTACCCCCAGAAATAACAAAATAACAATTTTCTTCTTCAAAAATATTGAGAAAATCCCCCCTACCAAAAAAATACTCCAAATAAGTGATTTTTTAGTCAAAAATTTGAAATGCATTTTACTCGTAACTTCCAATAAAATTGAAAGAAAAATACTCATTTCAAAATATTCAGTTTCTTTTTATTCCAATAAGAGATTGAAATTTTTTTAATACCTACCTCCAAAAATCAGGGATTTCCCCCGAAAAATTGAAGTATTTTTATTCCAAAAAATTGAGACCAAAAAAACCCAAGCGATTTCTTTCTCCAAAGTAATTGAGAAGTTTTACTACGCATACGACAAAAACAGTACAGATATTTTTCACGCCGAAAAAAAAATGCAAAACATTTTTATATTTTCTCCACTCCCCCCCCCCCCCCAAAAAAAAAAACTGGGAAAAATTTCTCCAAAAATTAAAAAGTTTTAAAAAATTAAGAAATTATTGAGTTTCAATGAAATTATAAAAAAATTTAAGCACAAATATTTCAAAAAATTTTTAAAAAATTTTCTGAAAAAAAATGATGAGTGAATTTTAGCTGATTTTTTCATAAATGAAAATTCAGCTATTAAATTTGACCCGTTGGTAAGAGTGGGGGGGGGGGGGGTGGGAGTGATATTTCTCGACGTTTTAGGACAAAATATGACAATTGACACCAATTTCGCGATTTGGTATTTCTTTATATAGTATAACTATAATTATGTATATATTTATGTATGTATAGACCAAATTTGTCACTGCGATAACTGAAGTTATGGTTGATGGAATTACTTGGAATTTATATCAGTGGTAGAGGGTCATTGGGAATAGAAGCCTATTGAATTTGAGCGAAATCGGTTCGCGGGTTTGCGAGATATCCGCGATGGAAATTTTCAAAACTCTGTAACTCCGCGAATAAGGTAGATAATAGATATGCGATTTTTGTACATCACCTGTTTTATGGAACGTTACGATAACGGTATTTTAACGTTACAAATCAAATAAATCAGCGTTCGAGAATGATTCGTTCAATTGAATCAGTCGTTCGCGAACGATTCGTTGAAATGAATAAGTTGTTCGCGAATGATTCGTTCAAATGAATCAGTCGTTCGCGAACGATTCGTTGAAATAAATCAGTTGTTCGCGAATGATTCGTTCGAATGAATCAGTCGTGCGCGAATGATTCGTTCGAATGAATCAGTCGTTTGCAAACGATTCGTTGAAATGAATCAGTCGATTTCGAATGATCCTTTTGAATGAATCAGTCGTTCGCGAACGATTCGTTGAAATGAATCAGTCGTTTTCGAATGATTCTTTCGAATGAATTAGTCGTTCGCGAACGATTCGTTGAAATTAATCAGTTGTTCGCGAACGATTCGTTCGAATGAATCAGTCGTTTGCGAACGATTCGTTAAAATGAAACACTCGTTTGCGAACGATTCGTTCAAATGAATCGGTCATTTGCGAAACGAAAATAATCAGCTTGTCTAGTAGAGTTTTTTTATTTATTTTATCTCCAAAAAAACGATAATGTTTTCTTCAAAGAAATTTAACATTCAACATTTGAGAAATATTTTTACCTGATTTGAGATTTTTTCAATTAACAGAGATTTTTCTCAAAACAATTTTTGTGTAGTTTTTTATTCCTTCAATTTTCATCCCCCTACCCCCATTTTATATTCTTTTAATAATTTTAATTTTACAGGTAGATAAATTTTTATTTCTTCGATTTTCATTTTTTCAATCATTTAAAATTTTAATAAGTATGAATTTTCTAGTTATCAACTCCCGCTTACCTTACCTACAAGCTTCCTATCACTCTACGAACACCTACTGTAAACTCAAGTGATGAATAAAACCACCCACTGACTCGGCTCGTATTTTACCCCTTTTGAAAAAAATTCAAGGTTCGTTTATGAATCGAAGTTCAAGACACACTCGCGAATATTGAAGTATAGGAAAAGAAATAGCGTCGATATTGCTACAGCTTGGTCGAGCAAATCCAATATAAAGACCGACCACTCGAAGAGAGGTTTTATATTAAAAAAGTTGGCCAGCTCGGATACTTGACTTCTTAAACGCAATACCTATCCCTATAACCTATTCTTAGACCTACCTTACGTACCCTTTCCATCTCCATCTTACGAAATAAAATCAATACCTGAAAAGGTGAAATATCAAAATTAAATAATTTATGTTCTCATCCAGCCAATTCTCAATTTTTGAAACTTACCTACTCGACGGGAAAAAATCCCCAGTCAAGTTTTATTATTCAATTTGACGATAAGTTAAGGTACCTTACCTAGCTCGAGGGCACATAGATAGCAAAGTACAATGTGAAGATAGAAAGCAATAAAATATCTAATATAATTTAATTTCCGTTTTGACGAAATTTCGTCTTCGTCGGTGCACGAAGAGTCGAAGAGTCGATCGAGATGAAATGCTACACAATACACCTTGCAACCTTCCATTAGTCGAGCATCGAGCCCCCGCGTACTTTATTCTATATTCGAAAATACAAACGCCAGGTGACGTAGTTTGAATGAAAGACGTAGAAAATGACGTGTACGAGAAGCAAAGGAGGTAACGAGAACGACTGACCTTGGTCTTGAATTTAATCCCTGGACCTTTTTGCGGCGCAAAAGCCTCTCCTCGTTGTGTTTATTCACCGCCATGGCTGAAATTAATATAAAAAAAAAAAGGGAAAAGAAAAACACATCCTAAGCCTATTTATTGCGCGTTCAATTTCGCCTCGTTCGTGTATATTTCAATTACCTACGCAATATGTGTACGTAAGCGTAGATAGGATACCGAGCTCGCAGCTTTTCTAAAGCCAATATTTTATGGAGTCTGGTTGATTGAAAATTTATTTTAGAAGGTTTGCAAATACACAAATTTTTTGCCAAATTGAATTAGGTGGTACGTGAAAAAAATTACCAAGGGTTCCATTTTTGAAGCAATGTGTTTCCCCGGGTCCACCCCTTTCTAAAAAATCTCCTTTTATCTGAAGCCAGGGTCCCAATTGAAAAAATTTTCAAATAAAAGTTTTAGATTAAGATCTTTGAAATATTTTTTGTTATTATAAAAATTTTAATTGGACTTCTCCTTCGTTCAATCTTCGAAAAAGAGGAACCTTGAATAAATTATTTTATTTTATTTTGTTGTTTCTAAATGACATTCTGTTCTTAAAAAAATTTCTCACTTTTTTTTTCATTTTTTTAGAGTAAGTAAATAATTTTTAAATTTCTTTTGGAGCATAATAATATTATATTTTTTGAAGTATAATTTTTTTTTTTTTTTTTTTTGTAAAAAAATACCTTTATTTTTTAGAGTTATTTTAAAAAAACTAATAATTTCTCAGTTAGCGTATAGAAAAAATCTGCTTCGTTTTTAGAAAAAAAAATGAATCCAATTTTTGTATTTTGGGGAAAATATTTTTTGTTTTTTGAAAAAAAATCTGCTAATTTTTTGGAGTAAAAATATTTCCTAATTTTTTAGGGAAATGAATTTTTCAATTTTTTCTTAAGGTATCTAACTACATAATTTCTCATTTTTTTGAGAGTGAATTTTTTTTGATTTTTTCTTACAAGGGAACTTCTTGACAATTCTTCCGCACTCTGATTGAGAAAAAATTGGGCTAACTGAAAGGGTACATCACGCAGACCTCAGAACCAAATTTTCAGCTACCGAAGGTGATTATTAGATTTTGGCAAATTTTTGAAAATGGTAAAAATAGCCCCAAAATAAATCAATTTTTTACAAAAATGGTAAATTTTGAAATAAAATCCTGAAAATTGGTTTGTTTACTAAAATCGATCCCTTTAATCGATTGCGACCCCGTCTTGAGCGATTCCAGTGCCCTGGAGGAAATACAACTTTTGCTGGGGAGTTTTAGATCGTTTCGAAAATGGTTAGAGTGGACTCGAAGGGTTGATTCTAGTGTATAACGCGATTTTCAATATTTTGTATCAAAATTTACAGCTTTTGTGAAAAATTGCTTTACTTTGGTGCTATTTTCGCATTTTCAGAAATTCGCCAAAAATCGAAAAATCAACTTTGGCTGCTCAAAATTTAGTTCTGGAATCTGGGTGACAAAGTTCTTTTAATGAGTCGAATTTCAGTTCAATCTGAGTTGACGAGCTCCCAAAGTTCACTTGTTAAAATAAAAAAATTCCCCTGTTTTCTGGAGAAAAAATTTCTGTTTTTCAGAAATAAGTTCTATTTTTTTGCCTCAACTTCTTCCCAAAAAATCGTTCATTTTCTGAAAAAAATTCAAAGTTCTTTCAAGGAACAAATTTACTTTTGGAGTAAAAGTACCTATTCCTTAAATTTTCGAAGAAATTAATTTTTTTTTTGGAAGTAATTTTCTAATTTATTGGAATGAAAAATTCTCATTTTTTGGAGAGGGTAAAAATACCTATTTTTCAAATTTTTAGAAAATAATTTTTTTAAGTGAATTGCTCATTTTGTTCAATTTTTTGTAGTAAAAAATTCTCAAATTCTCGAAAAAATGAATTTTTCAAATTTTTTAAGAAAAATGAATTTCTTAATGTTTTTTGAAATAATTTTTTAATTTTTTTAGAATGAAAATATTCTCGATTTTTTTGGAATTTTTTAGATTTTTTTTTCGATTTTATTGGAATAATTTTTTTGGGAGGAATTTCATATTTTTTTAAATTTAAAATAATTCTCAAATTTTGGAGAAATGAATTTTTAAATTTTTTCGGAATGAATGAATTTCTCAATTTTTTCGAAGCAGTTTCCTAATTTTTTTAGAAATGAAAAAATTCTCATTTTTTTTGGAGAAATAAATTTTTGAAGTGAACTGTTCAATTTTTTTGGAGTAAAAAAAATTCTTAACTTCTTGAGAGTAATAAATAATGTAAAGCATCTCTACTTTTTGGTTAATTTATGTAAATTTTCTCAATGTTATGGAGTAAAAAATATTTCTCAAATTCTTGAAAAATGAATTTTTAAAATATTTAAATAAATTCATTCGGAATAATATATTTTTTTTGGGAGGGGGGAGGAGCTTAATTTTTTTTTTAGAGTAAAACTTTCATTTTTTTTTTAAAGAAATGAAATTCTAAATTTTTTCAAAATAATTTTTCAATAATAAAAAAGTTCTGAATTTTTTATTTAATTTTTTTTAGATTATTTCATTTTGGCATTATTATTACTTTTTTTTTTGAATCAAAATATGTCTAAAATTGTTGAAGAAAAGAATTCTTTAAATTTTTAGAGAACTTATTCTCAATTTTTTTAAGTCATTTCTTATTTTTTTTGGAGTGAGAATTTTTTTAATTCATTGGGATTAAAAAATTAGATCTTTGTTTTTTGGAGTAACTTATACAAATTTTTTATATCTTTTGAGTCAGCATGAAAAAGTTTCTCAATTTTTTTTAAAGAAGAAAATTTCTGTTGAAAAATAAATTTTTAAACTTTTTTCTCAAAAAAATCTCATGTTTATGAAAAAAAAAATTCAATATATTTTTTTGAGATTTTTTTTGAAGAAATTAAAAAAATATATTTGTGGGTAGTGATTTTTTTTGGGGAATACTTTTTAATGTACTTGATTAAATTATCCATTTTTTGGGGGGGAGGAGGAATATTTCTTTTTTTTGGAATAGAAAAAAATTTATACGTTTAGAAGTTTATCAAGACGTGTGATTTTCGTTTTGAAGGGAGGGAGGGATCTAATCGAAATTTTTGTAGGTATAACAAAAATTATTCCAAAAATCTCAACCTACAACTTTTATTTGAAAAAGTTTTCACATGGGGTCTTGAGTACCGATATAGGGAGTTTTTTTGGAAATCTTATTTTAAGGAAAATATGTCTTCAATCATAAAATCGCTTCCACGTTCGGATCGTACACAACCTCCATTAGCGACTGTTCTATCAACTTTATACAAGGTCAAGTTCATATATGTTTATATTTTTCAGCTATTGAATGACGTACACTTCACATCTCATCAATACTGGTGACACATACCTTAAGTACTCGAGTATAAAAACACCTCAAACTTTAATCCAACCCGATGTTGAATTACGTAACAGCGACGCGACGTTTAGTTACCACTGGATCATTGTGTACGTACGAGAATTGAATTAAATCCAAAAAAAATTTATACAAAATTTTTATAATTATTACGACGGATATATGTAATTTTTTAACTTGGTGAAAAACACACTCGCTACGTCTACTTCGAGTCGGCCAAACACGTCGGACAAATTTTATATTTTTACAACGGTGCAAATTTTTGGATGCTTCGATGAAAGTAAATTGAAAATGACGGTCGTAAAATTTAATATGTTCAGATACCGACCTTGACATCTATATAAAGAAAAGGTCACCTAAGGACGATCGTATAAAAAATTTCAACGTGGCATGGCAAATTCAACAGGGAAAAAAATTTTCTACGTACGATGTCTGAAAAATTCAATGATAACATCGATTATTCACTACATTCATGTCTCTGCTGGCTAATTATCGTAAAAGTTTCCAAAATTGGGAATAATGATTTTTTCCCATAGTTTATATTGTCTGTCTACGACTCTACGTCGAGTTATTTCTTTTCGATATTCCCGCCATCGTCGCCAGTGCAGCCAATAAGATAGAAAATAAAATTCATTGGTCATTTCAATCTGTGGTGAAAACTTGATGAAGTTAATTCAGAAAATTCTACGTTTTTTAAAATCGATATCAACTAGGTGTGAACATCTTGTCTAAATTTTGTGCACAGAGATAGGACGAATTGCGTATACCTACGCGTGAGTGCACTACTTACTCGTATGTACGTAGTACGCACTACATACCCACATCGATTATTTAGTTGGCTAAATTGCTACTTTGCGGCTGTAGCGTTTGAATATCTTTTGTAAATTTCGTGAATTCCAGGAGATACTGCAGATGGCGTTTAAATTCATTTTTCTTTCGACCATATTGTTCATGTAATTCTTTGAGCACCCCTTGATTTAAAAAAAAGAAAGTAAAATCAGATTAATGCAAAGATGCAGCAATAATCTTATTTTTCAATTTTTAGATATTCTGAGTCTTCCCCACCTTTCATTTTTTTTAAAACAATTTTTCGTTTTTTTTTGGGAGCATATTTTTAAATTTTTCATAATTTATATTTTTTCAATTTTTGAACAGTTAAAGCTGGGTACCTATCTTTGATTTTTGATTTTTTCGATTTCCAAAATTTTTTATTTTTTTACAGAAAATTTTTCCTTTTTTGAGTGTTTTTTAATTTTAATTTTTTTTATAACAAGTAGGTATTTTGATTTTTTATTGATTTTAAATTTTTTCAGTCGTTTTCATTTTTGAATTTTCTTATGATTTCGTCTCTTTTTTCAATTTTTTAAAATTAATATTATTTTGTTTTTTGTTTTTTGTTTTGTCGTCTTTCCAATCTTTCATTTTATTTTACAATTTTTTCGAGGTGCATCAGTATTTTTAAAAAATTTCAATTTTTGCCTTTTCTTTTCAATTTCTTCAATTCGTGAGTCATCTTCAGTTTTGATTTTTATCAATTTCTAATATTTTTCACTCGTTAATATTTTCAAAAATTTTTGGAGTTCTTTTTAATTTCGAATTTTTGGCAATAATTTTCATTTTTTGTAATTTTTTATTTCTTTTTGCCATGTTTAATTTAGAATTTGCTCATAATTTCGTTTTTTCAAATTCAAGTTTTTCAATTTCTAAAGTTTTCCAATTTACTTTCAATTTTTTGAAGGTTCTCGTTTAAAAATTATTTCAACAACATTTACTTTTTCAGATTTTAAAAATATGTTTAGTTAGGTAATTTTTAATTTTTTGCTTCCTTTTCTGATTTCTATTTTTTTTTTAATTTCTTAATTTTTTTATTCTGTTATTTTCTATTTTTATTACTTATTACGCTTATTGAATTTCTTCGATCTTTCACTTTTTTTACATTTTTAATTTTTGATTTTTTTTTTACAATTTCTTCTCCAAATCCAAGTTTTTTCTCTATAAATTTTGAGATCTTTGAGTTGGGTTTAATTTTGATTTTTTTAAACTTGCATTTCTTTTTAATTTTTTCCAGCTTTTAAACCATCTTCCATTTTTTATTTTCAATTTTAATTTAATTTTTTGCTTTATACAACTTTTCATAATTATTCATTTTTTTTAAATTCAAAAATGGTACAATTTTTATTTATTTTTATTTTTTCCGATTACCTATACCATTTTTTCCATTTTGAAAAATTTCCAAAAAAAAAGTTTCGTTTTCATTATTGTTTTTTTTATTTCGACTTTTTTAACTTTTATATTTTTGCTGATTCGCCACATTAGGACCATTAGGTATTTTATTTTTTTGATTGTATTTCTTTTTATACTATTTTCAATAGGTTCTAGGTAGGTAGCTATATAGGTACCTAATTTTCAATTTCGATTCATCTTTATTTGTTTTTATTCTAGGTACCTATTAAAAAAAAATTATTAATTAATTTAGAATTTTTTTTGTTGAATTTTTTCACTCTTTCCAATTTTTGAATCATCTTTAATTTTTGATTTAGATTCTTGTTTTATTTCCATTAATTTTTTTCAGCTTTCTCCAATTTTTTTTTATTCTTAATTTTCCATTTTTTCAACTTTCAAAGTTTTTCAGTCATCTGCCAACACGTGTTAACACGTGTCAAAACAAATTTTCAATTTTTTCCAACTTTATCAAAAAAATTGTTGTTTCAACTTTTTTGAAAAAAAAACAAACAAACTGTACGTTGGAAAATAATACAAAAATATGCCAATTCACCTTATTTTTAGTGACAAACAAAATTTTTAACCATTCAAATTATTCATTCAAGAAAGTTTCGGTTCGATAAAATATTCATTTTCTTACTGTAATATTTTCCCCAAGTGCATCATCCAACGTTATTTTTATTCAATAAAATTTAAAAAAAAAAATAATTTCAAAAAATTTCTTCTTCAATTTAATGCAAAATTTTTTCACAATTTTTAAAAAATGCTCGCAAAAATATATTTTCAAATTTTTGGAAAAAAAATTCATGCGAACACATGTCAACACGCGTCAAATCATATTTTCTATAGAAAAATTGATCTAATTTCTTTGAAAAATAATTTTAAAAAATTTATCAACTGGACAAATTGTAATTATTATAAAGCTACTTGAATAATTTCAAAAAATATTTCAAAATTTTATTTCGTTCAATTTTTTAGTTTTAATTTTTTTTTTAATTTTAGGTAGATATACTTTTTTTTTTTTTTACAAAAAATCAAATATTTCTAATTTTTTCGTCGTTATTTTAGCTCTTATTGAAAATTTCATGCAACTATTATTTTAATTAAAATAATTTTCGACTTGTTAATTTTTAAAATAATTTTTCCACTTGAATTCTTCGTTCTTCAATAACTCGCGCTCCGTCACTATTCGCCTTTAGGCAATTAAAAAAAAAACAACAACTAAATAATGGAACAAAAAAGAAACACAAAATTAATAATTCGGTCTCCTTCGTAATAATCTGCAAACCAGCGAATTAAAATCATCAAACGAACCTTTAGCTTTCAAAGTTCACGCGCGAATTGCGTTTCTAACTTTGACAAATTTAAATGGCAATTAAAATTGAAATTATATTTTATTTCAATGCTGTCACAGCAGCTTCGATCGTTGGCGTTTTAGTTGGTACAAAAAACCTAACCCTTCATCGTCATTACTCCGCGATATAAGTTCTTTCCAGAAGGAACGAAGGCAAATCCATTACGTCCTTATAATGTACGTACAACTGAAAGTGAAAAATGTTACGAAAAATTTTTTATCGAAAATTTGTGCTGCGTAGGATGTTATATTTTTCAGCTGAGCGGCAGAGCCGTAGGAGAGAATTTAAAAAAGAAATTCTTTCAGGCCCCCTTACGCCGTCGACGAGTCTTCGCCGCCCAAGGACGCTGTAAAGTCGTACTTTCAACCTCTAATACTCTATTCACTGCCAATTCGGCTATCATTGTCCGCGAAGTCAAAAGTTTAATTTAAATAAAAAATCGTCCTTGCTTTCTAAATTTGTGAAGGCCTCGTCGTAAATTTGCGTTTGCGAATTCGTATCTATACGTATATTTTTGCAGTATTGCTGACGAGTCACGTATCACTTGGTGGCTTATTTGATGGGAAAATTTCTACTTTAGTGTTGGCTTTGAAAGGATGATCTCGGCATGTCAATTAATACCACTCCTAGAAGTTGAAAACTGTTGATACGTGTTTTCAAATTAAACCAAAGTACTTTTCGCGGTGGCGTGACGAAGCGATACGCAGGGGGAGGGGGTGAAAGTCAAATTTTCCCTGATAACTTTTTTCCAAAATTCTTCATATTAGTTTTTACCCAATTTTCCCCCAAAATTTTTTCTGCTTGGGGATGAGACACCCTACACCCAAATGGCCAGCAGTGTTATCACCCCTCTGACTTTTGGCTAAAAGACGGATAGATCCCCGCAGTACTGTTTTTTTGGCACCATCGAAAATTTACCAAGTTCAAATACTGCGTAGATAGTTGATATTCAATATTGGAGGGGAGGGAGGGTTCCAATCAAAATTTTTGTAATCACCAAAATTATTCCCAAGACGTCAAGCTACAATTTTTGTATGAAAATTTTCTCAATTGGACCCTTCCCTCCACAACTATTTTGCATAGCACACTGAAGATGATAATCAAAAATTGGAGGATTGAGGGAGAAAGGGGCCTATTGAAAAAATTTCAGATAAAAGTTGTAGATTAAGATCCTAAAAATAATTTCGGTCATCATAAAAATTTCGATTGGACCCCTCCCTCTCCTTTGATTCCACATAAAATCAAGTAGATACTTTTTCAAAATTGAGGGAAGGGTATAATTGAAAAATTTTTCAAACAAAAGTTGTAGATTGAATTCCCAGAAATAATTTTTGACGTCAAAAATTTTTTTATTAGACCTCCGCTCCTCTCTAATTTTGCATAATATGACTTTAGATACTTATATTATTAAAAACTGGTGGAAGTAGGGGTCCGATTGAAAAAATTTTCAAACAAAAGTTGTAGCTAAAAGTCTTAGAAATAATTTTAGTTATTACAAAAATTGCGATTGGACCTCTCCCTCCCCTCTAATTTTGAATATCAAGTATCTATGTAGTATTGGACTTGGTAAATTCTTGATGATGCTAAAAAAAAACAGCACTGCAGCGATCCACTCGTGTTAAAAGGGAGGGAGGATGAAATTTAAATTATTCGTATAATTTATTCTACTGGTACGAGAGAATATAAAATGACTCATTGACTCATTCATTGAGAAAAAAAAATTGCTTGGCATGAATTTTACAACATTATGAATAGGTGGCAGGTCGCCTGCAATAACACCCTTATGCAACTCATCGTATCGACCATATCAAGTTCAACAACCGTTCGTTCGCACTTTGTAGACGAACGAGGAAATACGCAGTCATAAAAATATGTAAGTGTATTAAAAAGAACTGTAGCGTCGTTTACATTACGTTGCATTTTTTCTTGTATCCTATTTTTTTTATCTTTTTAAAAAATACATATAAAGCGATAAAATTGTTTAATTGAATATTTGTAGGTATGAATTGTTTGTACCTAACGATGGCGTCCTGCGATTAAATTGAATCCGTCGTTTTATTTACTTCTCATCTTAATCGTATTGTCTGATGTTTCTGAACCCGGTTTGAATATGCGATAAAGATGAGTCAATGAACGAAATCATACGAAAATTAATATTTTTAAATTGCTGGACCTTTGAACAACTTAATCTCTACTTTTACTGTAAAGTTGATAAACTGACAGAGCAGATTTTATAATTATCGAGTAAAAGTATGCCTGCTGTACCTCTACAAGTGCCTAAGTTTACTTATTTGTTTTTAGGAGGAATTTTTTATGGAAGATTTATTTCTGTGAAGATATTTTCTCTAAGATTCTTTATCGAAGGACTTTTTGGAATGGATTTTCTTATGAAAGAATTTTCTCTCATTTTGAGATTTTTTTTTTTTTGCTACTAAGAGGATTTTTTAACTAGATTTCTTTATTTAAGATGTTACTTTTGCTGGAAGATTTTTTCAGAAAAATTCCTTCTTATAAATTTGAACCTAATTTACTGCAAAAATACAAAAAAAAAAAAAAAAAATGGAAATTTTTTCTTTACTGAAAAACTACAAAAAATCAGGAAAAATGTTTACAACGAAAAACGGCAGAAAATTCTAGAATTTTCACTGCAAAAAACTGTCAACATTTTTTTACGAGTACTTCAAATAAAAAACAAAAAATTGGAAAAAATTTTTACTAGGTACAAAAAAACAACAAGACAGTGAAAATATTTCACTATAAAAAGCTACAAAATTTTGGAAATGCTTTCACTAAAAAAAAAAGAATACCTACTTAAGGAAAAATATTTTACGACAAAAAAAAAATACAAGTCTTTAAAAATATTTCACAAAAAACCCTCAAAATTTTCGAAACTTTTTCATTTTTCAACTCCAAAAAAATGGGAAATTTTTCTGTTACTCGAAAATTGAAACTCGAACTTATTTTCTCCAAAAACATACGCAAAAAAAAATTTCACAACCAAAAAAATTACAAAATATAAGAAAAATGTAAAAATTGTTTAAAGAAAATGGAAATTTTTGTACCTAGGTATTACAAAAAAAAAAAAAAAAAATGAAAAATGTTTTATCACTGAAAAATTGATAATTGTTTACTACAAGATAATGACAAAAGATTGGAAAAAATTTTTACTACATTGGAAATATTTCACTAAAAGGAAGCTGCAAAAATTGGAAATTTTTTCACTACAAAAATTGAAATATTTTATGGAGTAAGAATGTATATATTTTTTAATACAAAGGGCTGCGTACGAATTGCGTCCCAAAGTTTTTTTTGTGAAAGTGGCATAGGTGAATTGCGTCCCTTCCCAGTACGAATTGCGTCCCCAGTCAAAAATGGGGACGTACGAATTGCGTCCATAGTTAGAAATGAATGAGATTGAAAGATTTCTTTCTTCGAAAAAATTGAGAATTCTTTTCGCTCCAAAAAAATGAAAAAAATAAGAAAACTTTTTTATCTAGTCCAAAAAATTTGAAGATTTTTTCTAAAAAATCAACAAATAAATGAAAGATGAAAAAATAACAATAAAAATTTTCCAACTATAAAAAAATTGATATATTTTTTATATTACAAAAAAAAATCAGAAAATTTTTCCTCGAAAATAGAAGAATGTTTTTCAAAAATTTGATAAATATTTCTACTCCAGGAAAATTTAGATTGATAGATTCCCCCTTTTTTTCATTACAAAAATGTGAATTTTTTAACCTCAAAAAACTTTGATATTTCTTTCCGAAAAAAATTGAGACAAGAAATTGAGATTTTTTCCAATAGGTAAAATGAGAGACTTCTTTCCCCAAAATATCCAAAAATAATAAACTTCCTCCTTCCCAAAAAATTGATATGCTTATTCGCACACCGGACGCAATTCGTATGTAGCGCGGGACGCAATTGATACGTAGGTTAATTTTATGTGGGACCCAATTCACCTGTACCCACAAGTTGAACTGAAAATGTTGCTAAAATTTTCGGGACGCAATTAGTACGTGTTTTGGATTTTGGGACGCAACTCACTTACACCGATACAAAGAACTGCAAAAAATAGTAATTTTTTTAATTTAAAAAAATGTAAATTCCCTTACTAAGTAGATACTACTTTGCTGTAAAAATAACAAAAATGCAAAAAAAAAAATAGAAATTTTTTCACTACCAAAAAATTAGGGAAAAATTGAAAAAAAAAATTGAAAAGTTATAAAAAAAAATTAGGTACTACAAAAATGGGTAGGTACCTACTAGATACGAGATATTGGAAATATTTTACTACAAAAAAACTTTTATTCACTACAAAAAACCACAAAAAATTGAATTTTTTTATTAGGAAAAAACAACATAGGTACAATCAATTTGTGACTTTTCACTATGGGAATTTTTCAATGCAAAAAAAATTTTCACTCTAAATAAACTGCAAAAAATTGGTAAAAGTTTTTGCTGCAAAAATACTACAAAATTTTGGAAATATTTTACTACGAAAAAAATGAAAATATTTTACTACGAAAAAAATGAAAATAAAAAATACCTAAATAAATAAATAAAAAACCAAGTACCTACATAAAAAAAAACCAACAATTTACAAAAAAATTATTACAAAAAAAATTGGGAAATTTTTACTAAAAAAATACTATACAGCAGAAATTGGTGATTTTTTACTACAAAAAAAAAGAAAGATAAAAAATAAAAAAATAACTCCAAATGAACTACAAAAAATTGGAAATTTTTCGGTACAATAAAAAAACTACAAGACATCAGAAATATTTTACTTTGCTGCAAAAATACAACAAAAAAAGAGGAAATTTTTAAACTACATAGGTAGACGTACCTAAAAAAAAATTAAAAAAATGAAACTAATTTTTACTAAAAAAAAAAAATGAAAATTATTACATAAAAATTCTTATTTTACTGCAAAATTACAAAAAAAAAAAAATCATCATCATCAAAAAATTATATACTTACTAGAAATTGGTCATTTTTTTTTCCTAAAAAAAAACTACAAAATTATTTTACTTCAAATAAACCACAAAAATGAAAAACTTTTGGCAACGAAAAAAAAATACAATAACTACCAACATTGAAAGTATTTGTAGGTAGTTGGTCTCTACTAAGGACGGATAGGTGAGAAGGGTAAAGTCGACGGGTGCGACTGTATGCCTACCTATACACTCTAGGAGCAAGGCGTAGCCACCGAGCTGCACTAGAGGAAGACTGTAGACCGACAAAAACACGTAGTTACGAGATATCAAAAAGGTTGTGTTTATTACAGGTCGTATGGTCTTCAATTACATAAGGGTCTGGCCCGAGGTTATATAGTGTTTCCCTCGGCTGTTTATATGCGAGTAGCAAAGTACTACGTATATAGACGCGATTGGAAACCGAGCACTACACACCCCCTTGCCAGAAATTGCAAAATTTCGAAACAGTAAAAAAATTAATAATAATTATGTACATAAAAAATTGAAGAAAATCAAAATATCAGCTACCTCCAGGAGCAAGGCGATACCACCGAGCTACAGGCACTGGAGGGTAAAAATAGGTAAAAATAAGAGTAAACATTAAAAGTATGAGTTACCCCCGGGAGCAAGGCGACCCCACCGAGCTAAATACACCGGAGAGTAACTATAACGAGAAAAAAAATTGAAATAACCATAAAAAATGAAAATAAACGAAACAAAAAGAAAATATACAAAACATAGAATCTTACTGAGGTAAAAATGGCTCATAATTATAGGTTTTAATTACTTTAGTTTGCGCTTCCTTGACTTTTTGGGCCTCGGCAGCTTTTTCATCCCTTTCCATCTGTCTTACCGATTTTACCAAGGGCTGCAGTCCCAAGGGATCGGATGTGTTTCCATGTCTGTCTATTATATTGGCCGTCTGAGATAAAAATATGAGGCCCCGTGTTGAACTACGGTCCTCATTTCGTCGCTTGGTTGCATTTTTACTTCTGCGAGTTTTTTTAGGCATTTTGGATTGAAAAAATATAACGGAATACAGATTTTTTAAAACAAAAATGATACACGAGCACAAGTTTACAGTTTGACAGATTCTTACGAACTAATATAAGTGAAAAATAAGGATATTGGTGATCGAGCATGGTGCTAGCAGCGGCCAAAAATGTATTTTTCAAGGGAAAAAATTGGTAGGTATACTGCTAAAAAAGTGGAATCGTCACGTTCGATGCCGTTGGTAAAGTACCGCCGAGAATCGAACATGAAATCATTCGCTGGCCTACGGAAAAGGTCTCGTATTGTTCGAAACGTAGTTTTATTGCAGAGACATCAATGTCACCTCGATCGTCATACGTATATGCTATATAGTGTAGAAACTTGTCTAAAAAATAGGTTACAGACTTATGAGTAGGTACATTTAGTAGGTATTTACAAGAATTATGTACATTGCAAATTTGAATGCGCGATATCTGGGCTCACTACTACAACGCTAGGTCTTATTGCGGTAGTCGTCTTATAGCACTAGGCGATTTATGGTTCGGATACTTGCCACAAGATATGCGTTTTTATGCTTTGAAATAACGTATTTGCGCAATATTTCTAGATAGAAAGTGAACTCGTCGCCCAGATCGTAGTACTCTGGCATTATCATTTTGAGTTGAAGTTGAAGGCGCATTTGGAATTTGGACTCGTCGTGAACGAAGGACTTTGACATTTTCGTCGTCAGCTGATGAATGAGTTGTAACGGGAGTATGTGTAGTATTGGCGCTCGTGGTTACTTCTTTGGACTGCGACGGGGTTATTGTATTATCGTCATTGTTTAGCAAAAAGGCAGGTTTCAATCGGTCAATTGAAACGGTTACTTCCTTGCCATTGATATTGGTAGTGAAAGTTTTTTCAGAACGCTCTACAACTGGGTACGGTCCGTCGTAGGGTGGTTGGAGTGGTTTTTTTACGGCATCGTGGCGTAAAAAGATGTGCGTCGATTTGTTCAATTCCGGATGAATGAACATTTTTTGAGTGCCGTGTTTTGGAGTTTGGACGGGTTTCAAAGACTGCATTGTTTCCGTAAGATTTTTGATAAATTCTGTAGTGTTGATATCTGTTGGTGTTGAATCGAAAAATTGGCCTGGGAGACGAAGCGATTGGCCAAATACGAGATTACTGGGTGAGGCGTTTAGGTCACTTACGATGCAATTTCTCAAACCCAATAAAACAGATGGTAATTTGTTGACCCATCTATCGGTTAGGTGACACTTTAACGATGCTTTCAATGACCTATGCCACCTTTCAATTTTCCCATTTGCTGCGGGATGATAGGCAGTAGTGCGGCATTTTTTAATTCCTAGATGTTTAGCAAGTTGTTGGAAAAGGGTGGATTCAAATTGGCGTCCCTGGTCCGTGGTAATTTTCTCGGGTACGCCGTAACGAGCAATCCAATTTTCGTATATTGCCTTGGCTACTGTTTCTGCCGTCATGTCTGGAACTGGGATAGCTTCGGGCCACCTAGTAAATCTGTCAATCATGGTGACTAGGTACATGTTTCCTTGTGAAGGTGGGAGGGGACCAACGATGTCCACGTTTATGTGTCTGAAGCGTATGTTTGGAATTTTGAACTCAGCTGGTGAACTTTTTGTATGTATAGTAATTTTGGAGCGTTGACATGGTATGCAAGTGCGAACCCAATTTTGCACATCCTTGCATAAGCCTGGCCAGATGTATCGTTCTTTTACCATGTTTATTGAGGCTTTAGTGCCAGGATGAGAGAGAGAGTGACATAAGTGGAAGGCTGTTTGACGAAATTCTTTTGGTAAAATTGGACGAATGAAATGAGAAGAGATGTCGCATAAAATTTGTTCGTTAGAAGAAGGAATTTTGATCCACTTGAGGTTAAATTTTGACTTTTGAGATTTTAAGATGTTTTGAATTTCCAGGTCGGTATGCTGGGCTTCAGCTAACTTCGCGTAGTCAATATCGGCGTTTTTTACTTCTTCAATACGAGACATGGCATCGGCAGGGGCATTATCTGCGCCAGGAACGTACCTGATGTCTGTTGTAAATTGTGAAATGAAGTCGAGATGCCGGAATTGCCTAGGTGATGCTTTTTCGGGCTGCTGGTCAAACGCAAAAGTCAAAGGCTTGTGATCGGTGAATAACGTGAAATGTCTGCCTTCTAAATACTGCCGGAAGTGCTTGATGGCGGCGTAGCAGGCCAAAAGTTCGCGATCATAAGCGCTGTATTTTGTCTGAGCGGTATTGAGCTTTTTTGAAAAAAATGCTATTGGCTCAAATGTGCCTCCGCATTTTTGTTGCAATACTGCGCCAATTGCCAGATCAGAAGCGTCGGTCATGAGAGACAGATCAAGTTCTGGATCTGGGTGTACAAGCATCGTTGCATTGCAAAGTTGCTTTTTGGTCAGCTCAAAAGCTTCCTCAGTTTCTGGAGTCCACTGAACTGGACGTTTGTCATTTTTTTTAGAATTTTGCGTCAACTCGTTGAGAGGAGCTTGAGCTTTTGCAGCATTTGGGATACACGGTCTGTAAAAATTTAAGATACCGATGTATCTTTTAAGGTCTACTATAGTTTTCAGTTTTTTAAAATTTTTGATTTTTTCGATGCGCTCTGGTAATGGGCTTATACCGGATGCTTCCACTTTATAGCCCAAAAAGGGAACAGATGTGGCACCAAAAATACATTTTTCTTGTTTTATAACTAAACCATTTTCTTCGAGTCGACTAAATAATAATCTGAGGTGTTCACGATGTTGCTCCTCAGTTTCGGATGCGATTAATATGTCGTCTAAGTATGCGAAGCAAAAATCAAAATCTCTGAGAATGTGATTAATAAACCTTTGGAAAGTCGCGGCGGCGTTTTTCAAGCCAAAAGGCATCGCCGTAAACTCGAACAATCCAAAAGGTGTTATTATTGCAGTTTTATGAACGTCATCGGGATGGACTCTGATTTGATTATATGCACGTACTAAGTCAACTTTTGAGAAGATTTTTTTACCAGCAAGCAAAGTATTAAATGTTTGAATATGTGACACTGGATATCGATCTGGTTTTGTTTTCGCATTTAAACCACGAAAATCACCGGTTGCGCGCCAAGAATCGCCTTTTCTTGCAAGATGGAGGGGGCTTGCCCATTCGCTTTCTGATGGACGACAAATTCCTAATTCCATCATCATTTTAAATTCGTCTTTTGCGAAACGATGTCTACCGGGTGAGAGACGGCGAGCTCTGCCTCTAGTTGGAGTGCCTTCCGTTACTATGCGATGAAATACGCCATGTTTTGAAGGTTTATTGAAAGTTGACATTTTTAAAATTTCGGGAAAATCTTTGAGAATATCAGCATATGGTAGAGTTTCATTAACGACGTGGACACTCTGATAATTTTGGTCTTTATTTAAAGAGCCTTGAGACGTGAGAAGAGTAGTGCCGTCGACGAGTCTTTTTCTCATTAGGTCTACCAACAAATTATTTTTGGCAAGAAAGTCAGCACCGATGATAGGCTGTTGTACATTCGCGACCGTGAAATGCCATGGGAAGTTGCGACGAAAACCAAGGGAGACGTGTAAAAAACGCTCACCAAAGGTATCGATCTTTGTATTGTTGGCTGCATACAGTTTTAAGTCCTTTTTGTGTTTTCTTTCGCTTGGAGTGGGTGGGATTACGGAAATATCGGCTCCAGTATCGATCAAAAAAACTAATCCTGTTTGGTGATCGCGAATTACGAGTCTATGTTGAGTAGGGCTGATGGAATTTATCTCGTCGCTGGGCGGTTCGGAATTGCGCAACGACGACATGATTAGTTTTTTTCATTGGGGGATTTGTAATCGCATGGCTTCTCACACTTGTGAGCTTTTTCGCCGTGTGTATAATGATACCAACACTTAGGGAATTTGCTAGCATCTCGAGAGCGGGAACGTCCTCGGAAACGTCCTGCGGAATTTGCTCGGTAACGGGAGCGGGAACGAGATTGTCTGTCATCGCCTCGTAATTCTGAAATTTCTAGTCTTAGCTCTCGTATTTCCTCCACTAGATCGCTTGTCGGGTCCAGTTTTTGATTGACTGCACTGACACTTGGCTGGGCATTTTTTAATTCGGCTACTTCCTTCGCGAGGGCTTGGACAATATTTAGTAGGGCGCTGCTCGTACTGTCGCTCTGCTGGACTGCATTAACTGAGTTTACGTTGTATTTCATTAACCTATCTGCTGCCGTGGCTGCATCGTCGAGTTTGGCAGACGGAAATGCGTCGAGGATTTGTTGAACTGTTACCGGGAGATATTTGAAGAATATGGGTTTTAAAAAAGTGTCGTCGGCTCGCTTTCCTACTAAATTTCGCATTTCACGTAAGAGTACGGACGGTTTTTTGTCTCCCATTTGTAAAACGTTCAGTAATTTTTGGATTTTATCCTCCTCGGGCTCTTCGAAAGCTAAGATTAGGCTGTTTTTGATTGTGGTATAAGGGTCTGTTGTTGGTTTGGTAATTATATGCTCCCTGATTACATTAATGACGTCATGGTCCGTGGTGTTTGCAATTACGTAATCATATTGAGTGCCTTCCTGTATTATTCCCGCATTTCTAAACTGACTTTCTAAAATTTGGAACCATAGGCGAACATCATCCTTATTAAACGGAGGTGCTTTTACGGCGAGCTTGTTTAGCGAGAGTCGTAACGCAGCGTTGTCATTATTGTTATCCTTATCGTTACCCATTTTGACAAACAGGTACTCGTCAAATGGCATACACGGTGTATTTTCAAAGGTATAGCGCGGAAGAGAGGTATCGATACTCGCGGACAGCGAACTGGTTTCGAACGGCGCGGACACTACGCGGTTATACTTAAAAGGGTCAGAAGGGTGGTTTTAAACGTCGGAGGTTACCAATGTAGGTAGTTGGTCTCTACTAAGGACGGATAGGTGAGAAGGGTAAAGTCGACGGGTGCGACTGTATGCCTACCTATACACTCTAGGAGCAAGGCGTAGCCACCGAGCTGCACTAGAGGAAGACTGTAGACCGACAAAAACACGTAGTTACGAGATATCAAAAAGGTTGTGTTTATTACAGGTCGTATGGTCTTCAATTACATAAGGGTCTGGCCCGAGGTTATATAGTGTTTCCCTCGGCTGTTTATATGCGAGTAGCAAAGTACTACGTATATAGACGCGATTGGAAACCGAGCACTACATATTTAACTACAAAAAAAATTGCAAATTTTTCTCTACAAATGCAAAAATTTGAAAAAATGTTTACTACATACAAAAAAAACAAAAAAATTAAAAGACAATTGGAAATATTTAAATTAAAAAATAAAATACCTAAAATGAAATGGGAATATTTCATTACAAAATATTGAGTCTATTTTACAAAACAATGGAAACTTTTATGTTACCTACAAAAAAATTGGATTTTCTATATTATTGGAACTTTTTTTACTGCAAAAAAAGAACAAATTACCTATTGAAATTTTTTTTAGAAAAAACTCCAATAAGATTTTTTTTTCTAAATAAGAGAAAATTTTTGGGTATTTTTTTCACCTACAAGTTTTCATCAAAGTTAAAATGACTTCATTTCCCATAGAAAATTTTTCCTCGAGAAAAAAAAGTGATTCTTTCTAAGAGATTTTTCTTAATGGCCAAAAACCCCACCCACATAACCAAACCACCTAGATTTACACCAACTTCAGCAGGAAATTTCCCATAACCTAAATTTCCTACCTACTGCGAAATAAACGCAGGAAATTAGCAAACAACGTAGCAAAAAAGGAAAAAATGACAACTCTGCCAAAACGAATCCACCTCTTCTTACCCTTTTACAAAAAAGTAGAACAGCTCAGAAGTAGTGTAGCTTACATATTCATAATTTTAATTGTTACACCGTCGATTTGAAACACATACAAACGCACGTTCGGCAAAACAATTCCGATTCATTTATTTACATTAGACAGCTGTACAACGTACTGCCTACTACATCACTACGTACGTCGAATATTGCACTATTACAAATACGAAAAATAATACTTCGACGTAACACACAACACAACAACTAATGCATAACATCAAATTAATATTTTTCAATTTCGATGCAACTAAATCATTCAAACGCAATTACAGAGAGCTACAAAGTCGAGTACCTACCTAAACTTAAACGAAATAATTGCATGCACAAAGCGGCGCTGTAACCCTCACCTTTTACTTACTCGTTGCAAAAATTATTTTCTTAAAAATACTATTTATTAGCTGCATTGTTTGCGAATGCTCGAATTCGTGCAATATTGATTCCACTTCAATAAACTGTTTAGTGTTTACGTTCGTAGAAGAGAAGTATATAAATAAAGTATCAATTCCGGGTTTTGCTGATTCAGGTCAATGTTACCTCGTTATTTAGGTCGCCAAAGAATTATTTTTGGGCAGAACAACGCGCAATGTGTTGTCGGCGAGAGTACGTAGAGGAAGGCAAATTGTCACGAGTCTTTCGATTCGAAGCGTTACAAAATGTATAAGTAGGTACTTTTTTGCCGAGAGCCAATCGTTTTCAACATTACATCGCAATCTCTGAAATGGTGAGTTTTTTAGGGGGGAGGGGGTGGATTTGAACGTGGAATAGTCCAACTCTTGCGAAAAAACGTCCAAAAAAATTATATAATTTTTCGAATACTCATGTTATTTAGGTACCAATAATTTTAATTTTTATACCAAAAAAAAAAATCAATTATTTTTTGAGCATGGATTTTTTTTGTATTTGTTGTGAAATAAATTAAAATTTTTAAAATTTTCTGGAAAGAAATTAATACGCATTTTTTACATAAATTTGCATTAATTTTCAAATTTCGTAACAGGAACTTTTTTTTTTTTTGAAAATTATTGGGAAAAAATTATCTTCAATTTTTTTGAATTAGTTTTTATATTCTGCTTATGAAATTAATTTTTGCTCAAGTAGGCACATTTTTGGAAACAGGAGGTCAATTTTACCTAACAATTTATTTTACATTTTTTCCAACATGAATTTTTCATTTTTCATTTTTGTTTTTAGGAAAATAATTTTTTTTTAAAAGTAGGTATCTAACTTTCTGTCATTTTTTTGGGGAATGAAGGGTTACACTTATTTGTGAATTTTCACAATTTTGAATGGTAAAATATTTTAGTGAAAAAAGGTTCTTTCTTTGGATTATGGGATTTTGTGAGTATTCCTTTTTTTCATTTTTGATTTTTTCAAAAAAAAAAAAATCTGAAGATTATTAATTCTAAAAATAATTAATATCTGTTTATCAAAAATTTAATTTTAAAATTAATTTTTTCTGCGAACTTTGTAAATAATTTTTTTTAAATGAATATTTAATAATTTTTGCATTTTTTTTGAACACGAGTTTTTCATTTTATTATTTTCTTGCCTATATTTATATATTAATTTAATGTATTTTTTTTGTAAAATTATATACATATTATACCTATATATTTTTTCAAGTAGGTATCTAATTTTCTGTAGGTCTGAAAATGAATTTTAACAATTTCGTGAATATTTATTTCATAAAATTTTTCTGGTAAAAAAATTTACAATTTTTCTATTTAAAAAAAAAAATAAATAAATAACTAGGTAGGTATTCATAAAATCTTCACAAATAAAGTATTGTTTTAAACAGGAGTTTTACAATTTTTTTTTTGAAAAATGGATTTTTGATTTATTTTAAATCAAATAATTGTTTACAATTTTCTTAAAAAAGAAGATTTAAGTACATTTTTTTGTGAATCACTTTCATTAAAAAAAAGATTAATGAATTCTAAAAAAAAGAATCATTAAGAATTTTTGAAATTATTTTAGCTTATTTTCAATGCGAAGTTTCTATTTTCATTTTTAGAAAATTTAATATCTATTATTTGCCAAATCACATCATTTCTTTAAAAAATGAACTTTTGTAATAAAAAAATCCAAATTTAGAAAAAATTAAGATTTATACTTTTTTTGGTAGAACATTCATTTTTTTATTCTATTTGAAAATGATTTTTTTTACTTTCTTTTTGAAATTAAAAATTTTTAAAATTTTTTGGAAAAAGTGAAGTGAAAGTTTTTTTTCGAAAAAGTTGTTTTACAATTTTTTGGAATCTTTTTTTTCCTAAATAAATTTTGTGCAATTTTTTTGCAAAAGATTTCAAAAAATTTTGCAAATTTGATCACTTTCATATTTTTGAAAATAATTTTTTTTTAATGTTCTGTTAGGTAACTTATGGCCATTCTCCCTGTGCAACACTAGTAGGTAAGGTGGTTGGTATCCCTGCTTCAGTCTCATAACTCTTGGGTAATGAGACTGAACGTTTGAGCTTTTCGTTACTTATTGGATCGTCGGCGAGGTATACGTACAGGCCTTACGATACTCTCTCGGCATCCGAGTCAGTCGTAGTAAACGTGGTATGTAGTGTAAACTGGTTTGTGATTTTAGGAATATAGTGAATGTGGCACCTTGGATCAGTGATCCAGGTATTAAGGTTAATTCGGCCAATAAATAGTTGCAACAGTGACGTGTATGTAATTATTTTGGCAAAAGTCAATTTGGTGTAAATCTGCGTTAAATCGGTTCCCCTCCTCGTAATTAACCCCCAAGTGAACATGGCTCTGGTAAATGTGACACCTTGATATCGTGGCTAGTGCGGTTGTATCTTCACGTATATCGAACCGTCATATATTTCTCATTGGCGCCCGAATGAATAAATAAATTTCGAAAAATAGTTCGTGCTTCTGCGAAGCACAATTATTTTAACATTTCCGAAAAAGTGATCGACTCGTGTACCCACGTATTTCTCACACACTCAGGCAGTGGTAAGATTACGTGTACTGCGTGCCTATTTTTTGCGAAATTAAACTCGTATTTATAGGTGCTCATTTTTCAGGATAATGGCACAGTGCAATTTGTACATACGAAAATAGGTAGGTGTAGTTTTTGAAAACCCACCCGCCCACCAGAATCTGTACGTATACGTTGCACTACGTGTACGTTTGGTAGGTAGGCAAGTTGAATGTTGGCAAAGTTGTGCAACAACTTACTGTTCGCTTCAAACGTACGTACGTCTGTCTTATCGTATACACTGTACAGAGCGTCGTACTTATTTTCGAGACAATAGCAGGTATAGATTTAACGACGCGTCGACCTATGTACAACACAGTGCGTGTACCCAGCGTTCAGTTTATTCACTCTTATCTCGCTTAACGTATTTTTTTCAAACGTCCGACGCGTACGTAGGTACAGTACCGATCATTATTCGATTGTACGTGTACATGAGTACTTCTAATGTCTGACAGTGCGTCTAATTTGAGACAAAGTCAGCGTTCTGCGAGCCAACAGGCAAAATCAAACATTGCCAATACCTATCAAAGCTATAGACGTAATACGCCTAAGCAAAATAAAAACTCTGAAATGGATAAAAGTTCCAAAAAAGATACTCGTCCTGTATCAAAGATTCCTCGCAAGAAAAAATCGCCAATTAGGCGAGAAAATAATCTTGGCGATGGAAATTTGGATACCAATGGTGATTTGGATAAAACCTATGTAGATTATTTACCCGATCTCGAAAATGCGTCGCGTAATCACAATCAAACTCTCGATGACACTTACGTTGAGCAAAACTCGTCGATAAACTCTACTCACTCTCAGAGTGAAGAGCTCGAGGCAGAATCTGAGGAAGTAGTGATTATCGATAATATTATGAATGATAACACTATTTACAAAGAGTTAACCTCGACGTATGACGAAGAGGAGGAGGAAGAACCAACTCCTCAAGTGTTACCTCAAATGCCTCAAAAACCTGAATTTAAGGTTGTTACGCAACTACCTGAGCAGGAAGATGCTGTGCTGAAAGCTATGTATTTAAGTATCATGGCTCCTTTATCAAGTACATCGATCGCAAATGAACTTCAAAGTGAAGTCAAGATCGACGACAGCCAGCTAACTGCTCAAACGTCAGATGTAAACGCCCATATGAGCGTGCAAACAAAACTGACGTTTGAATTAATTCAGCAAAAAATTAATCAAAATACGAAAATGCGCGACGAGCATATGGCTAAGCTTACTGAAGCTTTGGTTTTCAATACTGAGAAAAATGAAATTCTCGAACGAGAACAACGAATTACAAAATTGCGTTTAAATAATAACGAGCGACAAATTGGTCAAAACGTTGAAGATATTCACGAAGTGAAAGGTCGAGTCACTACAGTTGAGGCTGCGCTAGCCCAATTGGACCAAAAATACGACCGCAGAACTAAGAAAGCTGCAGAAAAGGCTAAGCTGGATAATGCCAAACAATCGACTCAGCAACAAGCCACACATAGGGAAGTACAACTTCATCGCCAAATGATGAAAAAGCTCGAGGCTAATGACGTTGAGTTGATGGCTAAATACGAACAGCTAGCAGCTAGGCCGTGCTCGAGCATGCATGTCGTTGCTCAGACTGAAAAGGAGGAAACTCTCAAATTAGATACCAGATCCTTTGAGAGGATGGGTATCATTTTCAACGATGATTTGTGGTATCGCCCACACGTATTCGTGAAAAAATTTGAGAATCATACCAACTTGTGTAATTCCAACGATGGTAGGCGATGTAGCCTACGCGGCTCAGCTCGATACTGGAGCTCTGCCAAATGTCATTTCGTCAAGAACCGCAGACCTTTGGATTGAAAAGCACCCAGACCATATCAAGTACCAGCCACTAGGCAGTGCATTAAAATTGAAACTGGCTGATAATAAAATTATCAATTCGAAGCCAGTTATGCTCGTAGTGACTATGGCACTAGGTAAGCTTGATGTAAAAATTCCTTTCCTGGTTTTTGAGAGTACAGGAAGAACGTGTATTATCGGCCGGGTGTCGATGAACGTGTTGAATATTCAGCCTATGATTCGTGAACGTATCGCCATAATTCAGCCAGAAGGCGAGAAAACGAAATTTGAGCTGAAATTTCTTGATCCTCTGGAATTCCAGGATATCACGATAATGTCATGCGATGCTGAGGACAAATATCGTCAAGAAATTACTAATCGTTTGCTAAAAAATACGAGAACGGTCCATTGGGCCAAACTTGAGCCAGAAGATATGGACGATGGTCCAATGCTCTTCCGAAAAAATATTACACGTGACCTTCAGGAAGGCATAAATGAAGGCAGGTATACTGTCGAACAGGCGGACAATGCGTATAAAAAATTGGCACCATTCGCAGACATTTTTAGCCGGTATCCTGGGGCATACACGAAACGAAAGGTAAAATTTGAGTTTGAGCCTGGAGGCGATCATCATCGCCACTGGAAAGGTGAGAAATATAAGCCCTCTAAAAAATTGATGAAAGCTATAAGAAAAGCAATAAGAATTATGCTTGCTTTGGGTTTCATTCGTATGTCAAAATCTTGTTACATAAATACGACTGCGCCTGTTTTAAAAAAAGATGGCCACATACGACTGTGTCTTGCTGCATGGGACCTAAATAGGTACATGAAAGCTCAAAGAACTGAAGCACCCTCCATTTTGCCACTGATTTTCAGTAGCGCAGATTACAAATTTTTCTGCGCTCTGGATTTCGTGGCCGGTTTTTGGCAACTTCTGCTAGATGCAGAGTCGTGCAAGTACACCGCGTTCCAAATTGATGGGCAGGTGTACGAATTTACACGCATGCCATATGGCGTCAAGACAGCATCATCTGAATTTATTCAGATGATTAACGAGGTCATCCCTGATGAAGACGGTGTGTCTAAATTTGTGGATGATCTGCTGGTCGCCGGAAAAACCTTTGAGGAGGTCGTAGAAAAATTAGTTCGAATATTTACTGCATTGCGAGAAAATGGGTTAAAATTGAATCCCAAAAAATCTCAATTTTTCAAAAAAAGCACCGAACATCTCGGCTTTGTTATCCGCCAGGCGGAGATCGCAAAGCAAAGTAAAAAAATTGAGAAGTTCGAGGAATTTGTGAAAAAACACTCAGACAGCAAAGGTAAATTTAAGCTGAGGAATGTGAAACAAGTGCAGACAATGGTTGGCCTTACAGGATTGTACCAACATTTCATACCAGAGTATGGTCAAACCCTGGCCCCCATTTACAAATTAACTGAGAAAAATACTCCATTTGAATGGGGCACTGAGCAAGCTAAAGCTTTTGAAAAGCTGTACGCTGCTTATACGGCAAATTTCGTTTTAATGCCACCTATGGATGGCCACGATCTGTACTTGGAGACTCTAGCGTCAGATGACGCGATGAGCTCTGTACTTTTCCAGATTATAGATGGCAAAGAACACATTGTAATGTTCACCAGTCACTGCTTCAAAAAACATCAAAAGAAGTACACGCTGGTGGACAGAGAAATGCAGGCTCTGGTTACTTCTGTAAATAAATTGCAGATATGGCTGCATGGAAGGCGTATACATGTTCGAAAAGATTTACACACTGTTGTGAAAAAATTTGAAAATATCATGCAGATGCATAGAAAAGCTGCGGCGTGGATAACCGAGCTGAATTGCCATGATTTAGTTTTCGACCTTGAGAGCTCAGTCTCTAAAAGAAAAAGACTTTTCGATGTCCAGGCGCCGGAGTTGACCATATGCGCCACTGATTACGTCGAAATAAATGCACTTTCAGTAGAGTATGTAAAATCCTTTGAGAAGGAGTTGCTCTCTGATATAGAAAATATTGCTATTGACCAATCAGCCGACAGCACTTGCATACGAACACGCAAGCTTCTCGAGGAGGATTCTTCTGACGACTCTGTAAAAATTTGTCAGCAAAGAGCTCGAAAAATGAAGCGATTCTGCATTGAAAAAGACGCGTGTGGTCGCTCAGTCGTGTGTCGAATGTTTGAAGATGGGACTAAGGTACCCGTGGTACCAAAGCACCTATTTCGAGACACCGTAGACCTGCTGCACCATCTTTATGGGCACGTAGGTGCTGCAAAATTGGAAGGGATATTTCGTAGAATGTTTTTCTTCCCAGGCTCGATGAGATATATCCATGATATATGTAGTGCTTGTATCATCTGTAAGGTGAACAAAAATTACGTCATGAGGAAAGTCCTAGAGTATGCCCAAATCGAGTCGTACTCGATTGGTGAGATTATTTCAGCGGATCTTTTTGGTCCAGTGAGTAACGCTCAGGACGAACCCAAATATTTACTCGTTGCCAAAGACGTGTTCACCTCACGCGTTTGGATAAAACCTCTCTACGATATGAGAGGTGAGTCGGTGTGTGAAGCGATGGAGCAAGTAATTAAAAATGTCGAAGAAGCTGGTGTCAAAATACGTAAGATTATTACAGACAATGGCACCCAGTTTACTTCAGATGACTGGAACCTACTGCTCAGCTCGCATGGCATTAAAGTAGGCCACACTACCGCTTATAATCCCCAGTCCTCACTCGTTGAAAGGACGATGAGAGTCATTGGGGACAAACTGCGTGTAAAAATAAATGAGACTCGAGACGATTATCGCACTCATCATGGATGGGACGTCCATATTGATGCCATAGAAAGGGAAATAAATAACACCGTTACACCCTTTGGTATAACGCCAAATGAGGCCTGGGACATCTCAGATGAAATTGCAGCCAAAATACCTACTCGAAAAAATAAGTTCAACTTTCGGTTTGAACTCAAAAAATTACTTGAACAGGAGTCGAAGAGTAATTTACTCTCAACTACCTCAGACGAATTGCTTGCCTCGAAACTTGAGGAAAAAGACCTCATTCGAGACAAGGACAATTATGTTCGAATTACGGCCGATGGTGCCTGTTCGAAAAATGGAACTAAAAATGCGCGAGCTGGCATTGGAATATGCTTCTCTCCAAATTCGGAGAGAAATATTTCCGAGGCTATTACCAGCGATAAGTACCCAATTTCGAACAACCTGGCAGAATTAATTGCCATAAAAATGGCATTAAAAATAGCAATCGCCAATTCGATAAAAAGGTTGAAATTATTCACCGATTCGAATTATGCAACACGCGCGCTAAACGTCACTGTCAAGTCTTGGCAGGCGAATGGCTGGAAAAACTCCAAAAAAAAGGAGGTTGCGCATAAAGAACTCTTCCAGGAGATCCTCAACTTGATGGACAAATTCGAGTCCATCGAGGTAATCCATGTATACGCGAGGCGCCACGAATACACCAACATTGTGGCAGACCAGCTGGCTAAAAAATCAGTCTACACTGATGAAAGTGAGATGAAAAAGATCGACGAAATGTCTGATCGTCAGCTGGTCGAGGCTTACATTCGTGAACGCCGAAAACTTCAGCGTATCAAGGAAGAGTATAACTTCAATAAACTCCATGGCGACCCTACACCGTTGGGTGAGGGTGACATGGTGCTGATAACCGATCACAAGCTCAGTTCCTATGACAAGGGCACGACAGCCAAATTGTATCCGAAAAGGTACGGCCCTTACCTGATACAAAAGCAAGTCGCGCCCAACTGCTATTTAGTGGAGTCTGTCTGGGAACCAAAAGAGGAGAGGACGGTAAATTTCCGCCAAATAACCCTTTACCTAACCAAGAAGCAGCTCGAAGATATGAAAAGCGATTTAGCTTACTTGGCAAAATACGATAATCGTCCTATCGAGGAAAAAATTCAGAGCTACTTGGCACTGAAAAAACGAGACGATCCAGAACTGAATTCGCAGCTGGTGCCAGTTCACCAAAAAACTGACAAAAAAGTCGCCCAAGAAATCGCAAATACCATGCGAGATATAAGGGCAAAAAATCGAGCAAAAAAGGAAGACGAAGCTGCGCCTCAAATACAGAGTGGTTCTGCAGTAAGCGATACACCGCGCACCGCGCCTACTCCTAGCGACAAGCAGGACACCCAACCGTCTACCTCTACTCGCTTCCACCCACCGGTGAAGAGGGGACGGGGCAGACCACCAAAAAATAAAACCTTATCGGACTCAGCTCCGTAAGGTGTTCGTACAAAAATTAATTAATTTCTTAATCAATTCGAATAATCAATTTATCATCGTAGCATTTCTGCGTATACGTATAATAATGTAGAAATGTGAAAGATTCGAAATTTGTATGTAAATCGTAAACTCGAAACTTCAAAAACTTCGTACAGGTACGAGTGCATGAAATAGGTATTTGCACCAAGTAGGTGAACTACCCAAATCTAGGTACAAATTTGTACACGCTGAAATAGCGTAAGAATTACCTAGCGAAGGAAACACTTTCATTTTCGTACGTACGAACGTTTGTAGTTAAACTACAGTGCGGTTAAAAAGTCAGACGCGCGTACAGCACGTTCATAAAAATCGCACCTTGAAGTTTACTTATTTTTTTTCCCGGAACTGATTTGTAAATAGTTCATTGCGTATGATGTACGTTGCAATTATTTTTGCATTTCGTATTTAATTGCATTTTCACGTTCATTTGTAAAATAATACATGTCATTTTCTCCATTTTTTTTTTGTATAATATTTTTTTTTGAAAAATGTAAATAGTATTTTTTTTCAATTTTTTTTATCTCTCGTAATTCGCCAATTAGGAGATAAATACGCGAATCCTTCCGTCGTCACCGTCCGCCGACCACGTCCGCCGACAATTTTGGACTTCGAAAAAATGCGCCCACAAAATGGTATGCAGAAGATTCGTCATCATGGAGCCATGTCATGAGTGTACATTTTGAGTTTTTTTTTTCTCGGTCGGAATTGTATAATGTATTTTGTTTTGTAATTTATGTAAATATGCATTTTACATCTTTATTTATCTATGCATGTTGTAAATTTTCGCTGCTGATGATTGGTGCCACAGTTTTTTGTATTTTTTATTTTTTACCTTCGCTCCAATTTGGAGGAAGTGCGTAAACTTAACCTAAGGTCCCAAGGTTCGATTTTTGATAAATGTTTTTCCCCAGTTGGTGAATACGATGACCACTGGGTAGGAAAATTTCGTCTTGTATGGGCGAGGACGCCTTTTCGATTTTAAAATTTTTTTTTCTCTTTCGATCGTTCCAGACACGCGTTGTTTTCCCGCGTCCAAATTTGATTAAAATTTAGTCCCTAAGTCCACCTACGAATGCGGAGGAGCCGTAGGGGGTACGTGATAGGGCTGTGCGTATGTGTAGCCGACGATCGATCAGGGTATTAGTAAATGGCTTGTGCCATCAAAATTTTATCAGGATTACCGAAAACTCTAACCGGTTGGGCCGGTGAAAGTTGCTACCTAAAGCTCTAACCGGATGTGCCGGTGAAAGCTAACTAGTGTTGCCGCTTCCCAAGTCAAAACAGTGGGGGCAGGGAGTGGGCCACGCGTAGAAAGCGTGAGTTACCTATTTTTGACACGTGCTTTCCCTTGGCGGCGCTTGGTCTTGTCAAAGGCAAGCCCATGAGGGCATATGTTAGGTAACTTATGGCCATTCTCCCTGTGCAACACTAGTAGGTAAGGTGGTTGGTATCCCTGCTTCAGTCTCATAACTCTTGGGTAATGAGACTGAACGTTTGAGCTTTTCGTTACTTATTGGATCGTCGGCGAGGTATACGTACAGGCCTTACGATACTCTCTCGGCATCCGAGTCAGTCGTAGTAAACGTGGTATGTAGTGTAAACTGGTTTGTGATTTTAGGAATATAGTGAATGTGGCACCTTGGATCAGTGATCCAGGTATTAAGGTTAATTCGGCCAATAAATAGTTGCAACAGTGACGTGTATGTAATTATTTTGGCAAAAGTCAATTTGGTGTAAATCTGCGTTAAATCGGTTCCCCTCCTCGTAATTAACCCCCAAGTGAACATGGCTCTGGTAAATGTGACACCTTGATATCGTGGCTAGTGCGGTTGTATCTTCACGTATATCGAACCGTCATATATTTCTCAGTTCATTCCATAAAATTTTTCTGGGAATACTTTTAAAATTTTTAAATGAATAGGTAAGAAGGTTCCTATTCAACAGTTTTTACTTTTTTTTTCAACATGAGTTTTCATTTCAATTTTAATTTTATAATTTTTTTTTGAAAATGAAAGTTTTAATTTTTTTTTTAAATTTTCAGGAAATTTGATACTGTGTGCAAATCACTTCAGTTGTTTTGGTAATGAACTCTCATATTTTTTTGTTTTAAAATCTACTTTTTTTTTGTAAATCACTTCGATTTAAAAAAAAAAAATCTTTTTTTTTTGTTTAAAACTAACTTCCCGTGTAGCAATTGTCGACATCGACATTTATGTCGACAAAATTCAGACACATTTTTTTCTCGGTTAACGATGAATTAAAAATGATATTTGAGATTTAAAGTAATGTTCTATGTTAAACATAACTGTTCAATCAAAATTTTTGAATTTTTCTCAGTATTTTCCTATAATTTAGAAAACGTTGTTTTTCTACATAGACAAGTCGATGTAAAAATCGATACTCGATAAACGCATCGACATTTATGTCGACAATTTCTGCCAATTAAATTTACAAATTTTATATCTAAAAAGAACTAAAAACAATTAATAAGAACATTTTAAGCTCAGGAATAAATAATTTTTGAAAGAATCACAAAATTTTCTTATTTTTCAAAGTTTTGAATAATACAACGACTTGTCGAGTTATTGTCGACATAATTGTCGATGGTCAAATAATGCATCGACTTCACTGTCGACAGTGTCGACCAGAGGAATTTTAAGTCGAGATAGTGTCGATGTGATTGTCGAGGGTCGAATAATGCATCGACTTAACTGTCGACAGTGTTGACCAGAGGAATTTTAAGTCGAGTTAATGTCGATCTAATTGTCGAGGGTCGAATAATGCATCGACTTGACTGTCGACGTCTTGAGGGTGATTGTGATACTCGCAGATAAAGTGTGTTGTGAATTAGTACATAAGGTCTAAGAATCATCTCTATGTTAGTTGGACACTCGCATGTGTCCAGCTACAAAGGTGGCCTCAATGCCGCATATTTGACAAAAAATGTCGAAATGTTGGCTTGAACACTATTTTTGGTGTAATTTTAATATATACTTATATTGAATATTTGAACTTAGCATATTTTTCAAAATCTCACCATTGCAAATGTCGATGTGGATGTCGATATAAATGTTGACACATCGAAATCGGTCACTTTTCGATCGTACATGTCGACACGATTGTGGATGGTTTGTCGAGCTTATTATCGACATGTTTGTCGACCGTCCAAATATGGCTCGACATGTCGAGCCATATTTGGACGGTCGACAAAAATGTCGATAATAAGCTCGACAAACCATCCACAATCGTGTCGACATGTACGATCGAAAAGTGACCGATTTCGATGTGTCGACATTTATATCGAAATTAGCATCGATGTTGCTACATGGGTTATTCAAAAATGAAGATTCACATTTTGTTTTGTGAATCACTTCAATTTTTTTGAAAATAAATTTTAATAACTTTTTGAATCCAAAATTCGTCACGAAAATCCGACACAAAATTGGGATAGGTTACATTAGGTTAGGTTTGGATGACATAAAAAACTTGGGAAATTTTCAATAAATTCGATTTTTTTGGTTATTACAAAAATTTCGATTGGACCCCTCCTTCCCCTCCAATTTTGAATAAAATGAATGTAATTGAAAGAAATAGGCTAAGTCCAGATAAAATAGGGACACATGACTAAGAAGAAAAAAAATAGAGCTACGTCCATGTAAACACAGTGAGTAAACTAGACACTAGTGAAAAATCCAAACTTTAAAAGAACAAGAAGGTGCTTAGTACTTACATGTTTAAATTTTTTTTACAATTTTTCCATGATGTGTGTTTCAGACGTAGGTTTTTTTTAGAGATTTAAAAAATGGTAATTTTTGAAAATGATTGAAAAATTGGGATTTACAATTTTTTATGAATTGATTATTCACCTGTTCTTTTTTTTGAAAATGAAATTTTATAATTTTTTGAAGAAAAAAATTTATAGGAACAATTTTTTTAAACCAAATTCTTACTAGGTACTTTTCGTCACATATTTTTCAATTTTTCCGAAATTTTTCAACAACAAAAAAAAAAATTAATGTAGGTAGGCACGAAAATAATTTTTATGTTCGGAATTTATTTTGATTTAGAATTTTTACAATTTTTTCCACGTTCAGTTTTCCAACTATTCTTATCATTTTTATTCAAAATGAATTTTTGAAATATTTAATTTACACGTTTTTTTAAAGAGTTTCGAATTTCAAAAGAAAAAGTTAGGTATAATAAATTCAAAGTAATTTTAAAAATGAATTTTTACTTATTTAGGTAAAAAAGCAATTTATCAAATTGATAAAATTTTATTATACGAAGCATGCAAAAAAATCGTCGTAAAAAGCTCGAATTTTTTATGTAAAATTTTGCGTGTCTTATTTTCACCCGCAGAAAAAAAAACAATAAAATTTTCTAACGAGGCAAAATCTTCTCTATACCGTTGTCTTTTATTCCATAAAAGTTGAGTTTGTAGTGCTCGGTTTCCAATCGCGTCTATATACGTAGTACTTTGCTACTCGCATATAAACAGCCGAGGGAAACACTATATAACCTCGGGCCAGACCCTTATGTAATGAAGACCATACGACTTGTAATAAACACAACCTTTTTGATATCTCGTAACTACGTGTTTTTGTCGGTCTACAGTCTTCCTCTAGTGCAGCTCGGTGGCTACGCCTTGCTCCTAGAGTGTATAGGTAGGCATACAGTCGCACCCGTCGACTTTACCCTTCTCACCTACCGTCCTTAGTAGAGACCAAAATCCTACATTGGTAACCTCCGACGTTTAAAACTACCCTTCTGACCCTTTCAAGTATAACCGCGTAGTGTCCGCGCCGTTCGAAACCAGTTCGCTGTCCGCGAGTATCGATACCCTCTTCCGCGCTATACTGTATACCATTTAAACAATACACCATGTCATTCAGCGAGATGTTTTTTACCAAAACATATTACAAAACTCCGCCATTCAGTGAAGCAGAGGTGGCAGCGCAGTTCCAAATAAAGCCAGTTTAATTCATCGAAGAAATGCTATCCTTACGTCCTAGAATAAGCCATAGACTAGTTCACTCACCACAAATAATCAAAATTTCACTTTAAAATGAAGCATTAAATAAGCTACAAGTATTACGCTAAATCACAGGCAGTTTCAATGAATCATCCGATATGGACATAATCAGCAATTACTTATCTAATACTCTTACAAAGTACAATTAGAGATTTTTGGTATTCAGGTAGCAGCAGCGCAAAGACTACTCTTTCTGGCAAGTTAGAGCTCTTTCCTCTTTTTCTTAAAAACTACCAGAAACCTAACTATCGCAAAGTACTCGTGACTCTCAATTTAAAAGTCAGTCGCAAAGTCTCTCATAAGCCTCGACACGTTGCAGCAAGTATCCGAATTGTAAGACTCGACATACTGAGCAGTAGTAGTGAGCTGACAATGACAATATGAGCCGAGACGCAGCACAACTTCAGATGCGCACTCAAATGCATCACACTCAGCACAACGCAGCGCATCACTCTCAATGCAGCACATCGCTCTCAACGCAACGCATCGCACTCAAGCAAAGCACAGCACTCAACACTGCGCACGCAATTTAACGCTGCTCGACTTGACGCAATATACTCAAAGGCATAAATCCTCGCTATGACCAAAATACTCGAAACTTTTGACTAGTGAGTAACGCGCCAATCAATGGAAATTTCAAATGTTTCATCATCATCGTCAACTCAATTCAAATTCAACAAATTTTTCATAAAACTTCTTACATCAATTTTGTTCAAATTTTGTCAATTTTTATCATGTACACGTATACATCCTTGTTTCAATTTTTTTTTTCGAAAATCTTCATCATTTTATTCGTTTTGTTACTTTTTCATCTTTTCTTTTTCATTTTTTTTGGTTCATTTTCTTTTTTCAACACGGGGCCTCATATTTTTATCTCAGACGGCCAATATAATAGACAGACATGGAAACACATCCGATCCCTTGGGACTGCAGCCCTTGGTAAAATCGGTAAGACAGATGGAAAGGGATGAAAAAGCTGCCGAGGCCCAAAAAGTCAAGGAAGCGCAAACTAAAGTAATTAAAACCTATAATTATGAGCCATTTTTACCTCAGTAAGATTCTATGTTTTGTATATTTTCTTTTTGTTTCGTTTATTTTCATTTTTTATGGTTATTTCAATTTTTTTTCTCGTTATAGTTACTCTCCGGTGTATTTAGCTCGGTGGGGTCGCCTTGCTCCCGGGGGTAACTCATACTTTTAATGTTTACTCTTATTTTTACCTATTTTTACCCTCCAGTGCCTGTAGCTCGGTGGTATCGCCTTGCTCCTGGAGGTAGCTGATATTTTGATTTTCTTCAATTTTTTATGTACATAATTATTATTAATTTTTTTTACTGTTTCGAAATTTTGCAATTTCTGGCAAGGGGGTGTGTAGTGCTCGGTTTCCAATCGCGTCTATATACGTAGTACTTTGCTACTCGCATATAAACAGCCGAGGGAAACACTATATAACCTCGGGCCAGACCCTTATGTAATGAAGACCATACGACTTGTAATAAACACAACCTTTTTGATATCTCGTAACTACGTGTTTTTGTCGGTCTACAGTCTTCCTCTAGTGCAGCTCGGTGGCTACGCCTTGCTCCTAGAGTGTATAGGTAGGCATACAGTCGCACCCGTCGACTTTACCCTTCTCACCTACCGTCCTTAGTAGAGACCAACTTCCTACAAGTTCTTTAAAAAGGTCGACTAATGTAATTTTTCAATTTGATGTTGTTCGTTTATCTCACGTCGCTCGCTTTTCTCGCATTTAGAAAATTCCATTACGATTTCGCACATTTGCAACGTACTAGGTACGCACCACGTTCACCCTTTAATGGGCTTACATTTGGTTGTTAAAATTTCTAAAAAATTTAAATTCGCCCATTTGGCTGGGAAAATGTCGTCGGGCGAGGTAATCAACATGTTTACGACGCGTAATAAAGGTCTGAGAAGGGAAAAATATAAGCCTCGGGTAATGCGACGAATTCGAACAAACGGAGAAGAGAGAAAGAGCTAACCTGTCGTATGCTGGTAGCTGGTAGCAGCCGAAGGGTTGTTTTGTACTCGTATAACGGCACCGTTTATATTCGTATTTAAGGCCAAGGTCGTTCCATGCTGCTTCCTTGTATGAGCCAGGTAAAAAGGTAACAAACTAAACGTGTCAAGGCTATATTTCAAATACAACCGAAACACCCTTTCACAAATTTACCCTTAATCGGTGTTTCTACAGTTGCTAGATCCATTCCACCTTGCCAGCGAATTTCTATTGACACTTGACACTTTTGCGTTTTCGCTTCACTTTTTCTCATTTTATCGAAGCAACAAGCAATTCCTCGCCTCGTATTTTGTATTGAAGCTTGGTCGCTACAGCACACCCTCGCCCTGCCTTTTCATAAATATTTGCGCAGTTTGAGAAACTGGAATTTCATTTATTTTCAACTCTTTCTTAATGGATAATTTTACTTTAAAATATTTTCTATTTTCCTCAATAACGCCCACTTGTGTAAATTTACCTCATTCAAGGTGATTACTGGCGCAGATTTTTAAGAGATTAATAAAATTATCAACTTTGCAAATACCTACCTAATTTGCCCATATTTATAGAGAACGAATTAATTCACCTGATGAAGCCTTTGGTTTCGGTTTAGGTTTCTATTAATAAATTTCGCTGACGCAGGAAAGAAATGTACGCCTAAAATTTACCTCAACCGAGTCTATTTTCGTTGCCTTTTTTAATCATTAATAAAAGATAAGTACGTATTCGGATTGGTGCTCTTCGGAGTCGACCGTCGACAGGTGGACGGCGAATAATTTACGTAAGCTAACTTTTTCCTTTTCTTCGTTTGAATTTGTTTGGCTTTTATTTTCCTTTCGAGAACGAGGTTCCTTTGAGGTATTTTATTCGGATTTATTTTTAAATTTTGATCGAATTTATACGAATGTAAACCCACAATGTTTGCTCTTGTTTGTAATTAAAGTACATAAGAGCCTAAGAGGTCGAAATTTTCTAAATTTAAAAAATCATATTAATTTTCCTAAATTTTTGCTAGAATTATGTGTACGGTATTGAATTATTTTTGGAACCCCTGAAGAAATTGAAAATCGCATCGAATGGCTTCTGTGATCTATTTTAACGCGTAGTTGAGCACAAGTTGTGCAATTAGAAAGATTTATGCAGTATTCAAAATAAACAATAATAAATTAATAATATTCTAAATTGATTTTTTTTTTAAATAAACGAAATTTTTTGGAATCCTTGATGTGGCATGAAGGACTAATGAAAACATGGTTGATTATACGTCATTTGAGATGGTCGTTGGATAAGGGTGAAATTTTATTTGAAAATTATTTTTTCAATAATTTAGTTCCAACTTTTTTTTTAAATTTTTTTTTGTGAAACAGTTTTTTTGGGGGGGGGGGGAGGAACTGTAAATTTTAAATGATGAAAAAATTGAAAAAATCAAGTGGGTAATGTAAAATTTTAAAAATTGAAAAAACGAAAAGCTCGCAAGACATTGAAAATTTTGAAAGTCATACGTTCTAAAAAATATTTAAAAAATTGGCAAAATTTTTAAAATAGTGCAAAATTTAAAAAATTTGAAAATTGAACAATTTAAGAAATATGTGGTTCATTTGAAACTGCAGTGGCCAATTTGGACCACCCGAGGTCCGTTTGGACCACCAGTGAACCATTCGTATCCTCAGTGGCCCATTAGGATCATCTGTGATCCATATGTTTAGACAAAAAATACCTGCAAAATTAGAAAAATATTAAAAATACCAATTTAAAAAATTGAAAAATTTTAAATCATTAGAAACTTAGCAGGATCAAGATTAAAATTAAAAAGCAATTTCGGATTTCCAAAAAAAAAAAATGAATAAAAAAAATAAAATAAAATATAGTCCCACCAAAGAAATGAGAAATAATGAAAAGAAAAAAATGGGCAACAGTTTTTTGGATTTTTCAATGATTGTTATTTTTTTAAATTTTCACTCCAGAGGAAAAACGTTCATTTTCAATTTTTTTAAATCTAAACCTCCATTTCTCAAATTTTTCCTTGAATCTCTTTTCTTGTTTGAGTTTTGTTCAAAACCCAATTTTTAAAATTTTGTTCAAAAGATAATTTTTCAATTTCTGTACCTGACGTTAATTTTTTTTTTTTAATTGAGTTGAAATTTTCTAAGTTTTGTTCGAAACCGATTTTTGAATTATTCTTTTGAGAACTAAACTGTTTTCGTCAACTTTTTTTTTATTGTTCAGAATCTCTTTTTCAGGATTTTGTTAAAAAACTAATTTTTTGTTCAGTAGCAATTTCAAATTACCTAGGTATTAAATGATTAAATTAATGAAGGATTGAAAATTTTTGAGTTTGGTTTAAAATCAATTTTTATTATTTTCCCCAATTTTTAATTTTTATTTCTTATAATTTTCTAAAAATTAAAAAAAAACGCTTTTACAAAAACGAAATTTTCTTTTATAATTTTTATTTTCGTCAAATTAAAAAAAAAATATTCAAATTATGGCTTATATTTTTTTGAAAAAATGTAAATAGGTACTTATTAGAGAAAATTTAGAAATAATTTTTAAAAATCGAAAAATTTACGATTTTTGAAATCTAGAAAAATTGAAACATTGGATAGGTTAGGTTAGGTTAGGTACTTCAAAGAAAATTGAACCAGACTTTTTCAGATAGTTGAGAAATTAAATTTGCAATTTTTAAAACATTGGAATTTTCAAGAAAATCAAGACGTTTAACATTTTTTAAAATTGAAATTTCAACAATTTTCTCATCAATAAAAAAATTCACAGTTTTTGAGAAATGAAAAAAAAAAATGTTTTCGTTTGTTTTGTATTTCTTGGAAAATTTACAATAAAATTAATAAATAAAGATTATTAATGAAATTATAAAGTAGGTAAGTAAATTTTTAAAAAAATTTAAGATTGAAAAGTTGAAATTTTTTAGAAAATTGGCAATTAAATTTGAAAAGAAGAAGATGTTTAAAAAACTGAAGCAAACTTTTTAGAAAATTCAAAGTTGGAAAAATCAAAGCAATTTAAGGCTCTAAATTTTAGGAAAAGTGAAAAATGATTTTTTTGTTGAAAAATTTACAATAAAACTTGAAAAATAAATAAATAGGTATACTATGCTAACAGAAAATTTTTAAAAAATAAGGAATTTCTTTAAAAATTTTAAAAATTGAAGAAGTAAGTAACCATTTTTCAAAAGATACGGTTTTAAAATTTTTTGGAAAATTTTGAAACATTTTTTTTTTTAAATAAATAAATAGGCAAGTACCTTATGTATGTTTTTTCCATCAGAGGACCAATAATGTACAATTTTTAAAAAATCTAATCAAGAAAGTTGATTATTTTTCAAGAAATGATTTTTTTTAAACTGATAGAAATTAGTAATTTACAATTAACAAAAATTAAGAAAGTAAAACTCGAATTTAAAAAAAATAATTAATGTTTTTTTTTTATTGTTTATTTAGGCTATATTGATAAAATTTGAAAAATGAAGATCTCGAAAAAAAAATTTTTTCCAGAAAATTAAAGAAATACCTATCTACTCAAGTAGGTACACATTTTTTTCTAATTTAAAAAAAAATAGTTCAAAAATGAAGTAAATAAAATAAAATTTGAAAATCCAAAGAAAATTACGGACAATTAATTAGGTATTTAAATTTGCAAACCAAATTTTTTTTTTCAAATTGGAAAATTAAAAAAAAATTCTCACTCTGTATAATTTGAAGTGATTTTTTACGCCTTCTGTTCACTTGTCGAAAAAATGAATAGGAGCTCTTCTGTTAAAAATTTAATGTACTTTAATTTTAGTTATTATCATTTTTTTGTTTAAATGCATATTTTCGGAGTAATAAGTGAAAAACAAGAGAGTCACTTTGAGTTTACATTTAAAGGAGTTGCCAAGAGGTGAGGTTAGGAGACTTCTTGATGATTGATCTGGACACCAAAAGAAACATTTTAAATACAAACATTTTTGTTGATTAAAAATACAATTTTCACCATTGGTCTAATTTCACTGGGCTACGTACAATAAAAATAACATAAAATTGTGAAAATTTCACCTACTCTGATATTTCACGTCGTACTTTCCTACTTTTTAGATTCGTTAAAATTAAATGTGCTTTTTGAGGTCACGTTGATGTAAGAAGTAGGTACATGCATCGAGCTGAAGATACCCTAAGAAAGAAAAACTAAAGTGAGCATTGTCTAATTGAATTCTATTTGTTTGCTGCAAACGTGGTCGAGTTGATTGAACTTGAAATTATGTAAATACATTCTAATTAAGTTGAAAACAGTTTTATCGGTTATTTTTAATTCTTCTTCGCAGTGAAAGTATACGCACGAGTCATTAGATATGGTCGCGTGAAATAAAAGCTCATGCAGAGTTATTAGATTTTACACAATTATCATTTGAAAAGAGCACGTAGTAGGTAGCTAAGTCTCCGTATAATATCTGCATTCGTTAGATATACCTACATCAATTGTAGAGGTTTCAAATTGGCCTGAATATTTTACATTTGGGTTATTTTACGTAATTTTTCTCAAGCTGAACTAAAACTTACCACTGATAACGATTATGCTCCTACTAAACACGTCAAATTTAAAATTTGCAAAACCATCAAAAACAAAATACTACAGTCGACTAAGCCTAGTTTAGGCTAAAATAAACACTTTGGTGAAAAAGGGATCAAAACGTAGGCTTATACTTATTTACTTTTGAAAATTTCAATAACAGAACCAAATAAATTTATTCACCAAGAGCGTACAAACAAACACCCACAATTTGTCGAGATAAATTATCGTCGCGGCGATGATTTGTAGTCCTCAGAATACGGAAAAATGTCTTCCTTAGGAACTTTTACGAAGCGCGATTAATTCATTAAAATTTTTACCACTCCTTCAAAAGTTTCCCATGTTGACGTAGGTACTCACTCGTTTCGCACTTCGCAGTCAAAAATAAGATATACATAGAATTCACTTCACGAAGATGAAGATAATATTATGGCTTTCTGTTAGATACTTTCGTTTTCACTCGAGTTCAAGGTTCTTGATGGTTGCCACTTGCCACTTGCCACAAGTCACATTTTTGTTTGCTCTTTTCAATGTCTAAGTTGTTTATGCTCCTAATACGTAGACTAATCTGTTGATATAATTGTGGAAATGGAATTTTTTTCAATTTTATATATTTTCAAATGAAATTTTCTAGTCTCGAGGGAATTTCGAAAACTTTCAAACATTATGGTTTTCAACTAAGATTATGGTATTCGTAGGTTTGCCACGTGTACGAGTAAGTTATACGCTCTATGTAGGTATTATGTTGAAAAACAAAGTAATGCGACGATATTTTTTGAAAATTTAACTATGTACAGCGTGCGGTTTCATACTGACGTGAATTGTACGCCTTATTTATTCATTCTTTTCATCTTAGTGTGTTTTTTTTCAATGTTCGAATACTCAAAAATATAAGAGGTGGAATGAAAATCTTGGAAATATTCTTGTAAAAGAATCTTAAACCTTATAAACTAGAAGTAGAAAATTTAAAGTATTTTTGTATCGAAGGGGGGGGGGGGGGAGGGGGTAAAATTGTTTGAAATTTAAGCTTCTAAATGGAATTTTTGAATATAGTATGAATTTTTTGACAAAAAGAAAAAAATTGTGTTTGACTATTTAAAAAGAAATAATTTCACATTTTCACCAAATTTGAAAAATTTTATGTTATTTCATATCTTAGAAAATGAAAAATTGGTTCCCCATTTTTTGAAAATTTTCAAAAATGAAAAGTTTGGTTTTGTGAATAAACTTGAAAATTTCTGTTCGGTTTAAAAAAAAATTGTTTTTGAATACTTACTTGAGATTTAAAAAAAAATCAGCAAAATTCCACGAAAAATTTTTATAAAAATTGATGGTTGAATTGGAAAAAATAAAATAAAAATAAGAAAAAAATTACTTTTTGAAATAAAATTGCTTCCAAAAATTTTTGTAAATATATTTCAAAACAAAATTTTTAAATGGGCTAAAAAATAGCTTTTGACGCCAAATTGAAAAAAATCGAATCAAACAAAAAAAAAATGTTAAGACTTTGCTCTTGAACAAAAAAATTAAAAATTGATTTTTTGATAAAATTTCAAGAAAAATTACTTCAAACAAAAATGTTTGAGCTAAAAAAATTGACCTAAAAAAATATTAGCTTATAAGTAAAAATTTTTTTAAAAAGTTTCTTAAAAATATTGCTTCAATCTTAACAAAATTTCAAAAAATTAAAAAATGCGAAATTTCTAAACTAAAAAGTCCCGCTTTCCATAAAACCTTGAAAATTTAGTTCATTATTTTAAAAAAAAATATTGGAAAAAAATTTCAGGAATAACTACCAAATTTAAAAAATGCGTGGTTTTAACAAAATTCTAAAAAAATGAATTAAATATAGAAAAACAATTATGTTGGAATCAGTGGTGGGTTGAAGGGGCGGGGGGTTGAGACACCCTCAAAATTTCCCAACAATCTCGGATTTAGTCGGCAAAATCGTCATTTCCGGCAACATTAGATTGCAAAAAAAAAAGCAGTAACTTTACAAGCAAAATTGGAAAGTATTGAAACCATCACGACAAAAAAATTATTTTCCTTTTGGATCGTCGGCAAAATCATGATTTTTCGTCGGCAAAACAGAGCTTCACCCCCTCCCCCTCAAATAAGATACCTTCAATGGCCGTCACGGGTTGGAACTGAAACATTTGACAAAAAATATTTAATGATACAAATTACTTTCGAATAAAACTTTTAAAATTTTAAAATTTTGGATTTTAACATTTTGAACAAAAATAAGAAAAATAACTGTTTCTAGAATAAATCTGAATTAGCGAGGAAATGATTTTCAAACAAAATTGAAAAAAAAAAAAATTGTTGCCTCAAAAAACTAGAACGTTATTTCTGTTGGTTTTTTTTTAAATTGAAAAATTGATGTTTGAACAATGAACTAAAAAATTCAAATAACTTGATTGATAAAAAATGCTATCAAAATTTTTTTTTGAAAAATTAGGACTAAAACAAAATTTTAAAATAACTTGAAAAATTATATGTACTATTGAAAAACTGTTTGCTTTAAAGTTTACAAACCGATCATTTTTCTAATTGAAAAATTTTTCAGGGACAAATTTTTAAAAACTTGGCGTATTTAACGATGTTCTGAAAAAATAAACAACACCTTAAATAAATTATGTTTGAACTGAAAAAACTGTGGAAGAAGAGTTTGCTCTTGAATAAAAAAATATATAAAACATGCTTTCGATTTTTTTTTGAGCAAAAAAAATAGGTAACGTTTCATTTTTTTTTTCTTCAAATAAGTTCGTAATGTTTATTTTTAGTTAAAATTTACTTGGCTTCTGGACAAAAATTAGAAAACTAATTTTTCGGTGAAATTTCAAAAAAAAAAATAATAATAATAAAAACGACATTTTGAATAATGTTTGAACTTGAAAAAATGCTTATAAACAAAAAAATAATAATATGTATAGAAAATTTAAAAAAAATAATACTGTTTACCTAAAAAAATTCAAAAAATTACGTTTTAACAACGCTTTAAATATTTTTAGTCAAAATAAAATTTTAAAATCGTTGGAAAAATGTGTAGTTTTCAAACAAAATTGAGATTTTCTGCCAATTTTTCCAAAAAAATTAGAACTCTATGTTTTGAACTAAACAAAAAATTTAAAAAAATAATAAAAAACACGTTTTATAAAGTTTAAAAAATTGAAAAATCAGAGACGCAGCATAATATTTAAAAATAATAGGTTTCTACTTTCTAAACGTCCCTTAAGAGAATTTAAAAAATTGCTTTTGAATCAAACTTCAAAAATTTCAGTTCAAGGTTTGAAAAATTAAAAATTTGCATTTAGAAAAATTGATTTTTTTTTCAATTAAGCTAAAAAAAAATTCAATGAAATTTTGAAAAATAATTTTTGAAAAAAAATTAAATATAAAATTCATAATTATTTAAAAAATTTATTAGGTAAAATATTTTTGGAAATTATTTAAAAAAAATTATAATGTTGATTTTTTAAAAAAAAAGGTTGAAAAATTCGAATAGTGCCTTATTATAGATAATTTAGCCCGCAAAATATAGATCACAATTTCATCGAGACCGGAAACGAATGAATGAACTGGCAACGTGTCTGTGCATTGCAAACCAGCATACTCATCAATTAGTGCAAATTTGCTCATACTGCAGTCACATTGCTTCGGTTTTAATTCCCAGAACTGTAAATAGGTTCTACGTACGCGGCTACAATATGGAAGATTCGCTTTCAACCCCCTCCCCCCTCCCTCTCATCAAATACACGTAGCTAGGTAAATAGGTATATCGCAATACAGTTTGTTATTTCGGCGAATAATAGACTTTAATTGAAATACCTAACGATATTTTAATTTTCTCAGCAAAACGTTCGAATGTCCGTTCTTTTGTTTTATGTATTTGCAGTCAAAGTTGGGTATATTATAGTATATTTAGGTGTTTTTTTTGTCACTCTTATACTCATACATATAAGTAATTTCCTAATTCTCACGGCCACGTTTTTTCGCTATAACCTTCGGAACAATAATGTAAGACGTCGACTGTCCTAATTAAAGAATATTACGTTCATTATGACTAGTTCAACTTTAGCTTGAATGAGCTGGCGATAGAGAAAGAACCCGAGATATGACATTTTCTTACTCGAGGGAAGTTTTTATTTCATTTTTGCGCCTTGTTTGCTCAGGTAATGAACATTGAACATCGACGCGAATATTCACAACATTCGAGTACCTATCTAAATTTCTCTGGAGGAAAGCCCCCCTCCCCTTCCATCCTACGTGGAACGTCGAAGTGAAAAGTACATACGAAAAAAATTTTCTTCTTTAATTAAGCTCGTATATGAAGTTGAGATTGACGTAAACAATGGAAAAATCTTACATCGTTTCGACGTCGCGTTGTTGTTTTTCATTTATTATTTACTCGGATTATAAAAGTTTTATTCAATTGGGTGAAACTGTAGGAAAATAATTGTCGGTGGTATTTGCTTTATTTTGTTTTCATTTTTATACCATCTCTCACTCACTCTCTGATCCCTTGATGGAAAACTTTCTCTCGACCGTTTTGTTTTTCCAAAAGGTTGTACTTGAACCTTGCACGTTCCATGGATTTTATTTTCATTTTGAATTTTTAAAAATTAATTTTAAATACGAACTCGAGACGTGGCTGTAATTTTCCCCAAAATAAGAGGTCGCCGAATAAGGGTAAAACTTTCCTCTCGGCGTAATATCTCGCAATGATGACACAACCTTTGAAATCATTTCGCCCTTGTAACTCTTGTACGAGTGTAAAAGATAATACGATAAAGAGACGCGGAATTTTGATTTTTTTTTTCCAGAGAAGTAATTTCCATCTTGATTGTAGGTGCTTTTTTTTATTTAGGAACCAACGAGAGGTGAAATTTTTCAATTTAAATAGAGCTAATCGTTGGTATAGCAGCACTTTGTAATATGTCCAAGATACGTTTTTCAAATCAAGGCATTTTCAAAAATTCATGTAGCGTTCTCTATTGAATGAAAACCAAACTATCCGGGTTCATTGGAATTTCACAGATCAGAACTATCAGAATTACCTTTCACCAAATACTTTAAATTAATAATACTGGAAACTCAATGCTTTTGATTTGACTCCCAAGAAGAGCGCTCTCTAAGCGGCTCGGCATGAAACTAATTCCAGGTTTTCGACTAATCGTCGCGTGATTCGCCCTCTGATTGGTCGAAGACATGACGATCGGTCGAAAGTCTGAGAATAGTTTCATGCCGAGCCGCTAAAACTGCTAAAAGAGCGCTTTTGTCGGGGCCACTTTTCCCCATTGAAGTTTCCAGTATTATTAATTTAAAGTATTTGCTTTCACCAACCTGATTCCTATTGACTGTGAGGAACCAGGCATGTTTGGAAAAGCTCGACCTTGTAAAACGTATTTTGGACATATTACAAAGTGCTGCTATACCAACGTAATGGTAACTGAGTAACAGAAGTTGCGACCTAGATTAATGCTAATTAATTTATTGGTCAATTATGAGCGGTTTGATACAGTCGACATTAATTAATATTCCAGTAACTGGTATCGAGTAATTGAAAATTATACCGAGAGGAAATAATCACGGCCTTTTGTGTAATATTTTGTCATCTCCGCTCATACCAGACGACCAGACTGATGACGTTTTAATTTTCATCTACATTTAGGTATATATCTACTTACTCGAGAGTTTTCAATTTATCGCGTATTTACGTATACTTATTTGCGTATTTCGATTTACGAACGACGTACTTATAAAGGTTTTGTTTACGAAAGGATTTAACATAGCATAACCCAAGATCGACCGCAGTATTCCAAACACTCGTGCGAATCGTTTTTACTTTAAAAAGCACCGCACGTTTTTGCTCGTATTAGGTACATCAATTTATAGTAATCAATTTTCGAAGCCTCGAAGGAAACTTTCAAATTTGTCTTGTTATCAATTTATGGATAAAATTGCGCGACACGTGGACTGGTGTAAATTTTCATCGATTTGTTTTAATCATCTTCATTAGGTACCTACTGAGCGAATGAAGATTATCGAGACTCAGGTGGCGAGCAAAAAAATAAATTGGGTAAACCCGAGCGGCACACTCGATCGATAATATCGGAAGATGTAACGTATCGATAAAAAATCGTTTGAAAATCTATAGATGTTCTCACGATATTATAAAGATTTATCGGTACAATTTCATAGGCAAAAAATCTAAAAACTATCGAATTCGATATTATTAAGATTTTATGACGATATTTGTCAACGATACTATCGACAAAGAATATTAAATTTATCGATTCCGATTTTCCACCGATTTTGTGCAGATATTTGAAACTACATTATCGACAAAGAATATTAAATTTATCGAATTCGATTTTTTAACGATTTTGTAAAGATATTTAAAACTATATTATCGACAGATTATATGAAATTTCTCGACTTCGATATTTTACCGATTTTTTGACGACATTTGAAACTATATTATCGACAGATTATATTAAATTTATCGAATCCGATTTTTTACCGATTTTGTAAAGATATTTGAAACTATATTATCGACACGTAATATGAAATTTCTCGATTTCGATTTTTCAACGATTTTATGACGATATTTGAAATTATATTATCGACAAATAATCTGAAATTTCTCAAATTCGATTTTTTAACGATTTTGTGAAAATATTTAAAACTTTATTATCGACACGTAATCTGAAATTTCTCGAATTCGATTTTTCAACGATTTTATGACGATATTTGAAATTATTTCCAAATTTTAAAAATTTGGTGAAAATTTTTCTAAGTCCAATTCGTCTGGAAGTACTAACTGCCTATATTATAAGCGTATTATTGCTAATTCCTCAACGATAAGGTATGGCATAGTGGTTAAGGAAGAGGATTACCATGCAGGAGGTAGATGGTTCAAGCCCCACGGGTGGCAGATTTTTTATAATTTTTTTTTACTTTTTCTGAAATAATCCTCTTACCGCAACATGAATAATGTGTTTAGGCATAGTTTAATGTATTAATTATGCTAATTAAGGATTTTTAATTATAGAAAAAAGCTAGTAAAAGACGAAAAATCGGAATAAAAAATCGATAAAAAATCGACAGAATATCGAATTTGATAAAGTGTCGCGTTAGTTCCGCCTAAATCGTGAAATTATCTTTCGATATTATAGATATATTATCGATAAAATATCTTACTATAATCTCGAAATTTTTGTCAACTATAATTCGTCGATAATCTATCTATATATCGAAAGATAATTTCACGATTTAGGCGTAACTAACGCGACACTTTATCAAATTCGATATTCTGTCGATTTTTTATTTCGATAATTTGTCGATTGTGCTGCTCGGGAATTGAAATTATACATACGTTCATCTGATGAATTTCCTCTCCTCTCGTATTCGATTTCAGTGATGGAACGGCTGCCATCTATAATTATGCAGGGCTGGCAACTGCGAAATTTCTGGGGTTAGAACGATTGGTTTGAAAATTTTTCGATTTTGAATGTGTAAATGATTTTTTTTAATTCAAAAAATTGAGAAAAATTTATTCCAAAAAAATTTGGTGATTTTTTTTTACCGAAAGAAATTGAAGAGTTTTTCTTCAAAAATTCAGAGATGAAGATTATTTTCTCCAACCCTTTGAAAAATATTTTTATTTACCTACCCCAAAAAATTCAAAAAAATTCAGAAATTCTTTATGCTCACTTCAAAGAATTGGGATTTTCGTTCCAAAAAATTGAATATTTTTTTTTCTCAAAAAAATGAAAAAATACAGATTATTTTATTTCTTTAAAAATTAATAATTAAGATTTGTTTGGTGAAAAAATTTGAGAAGTTTTTCTTTGATAGGTTGGATTTTATTCTTTAAAAAAATATAAAGGTTTTTACCTACCAAATAACTGAGGTATTTTTTATTCCAAAAAAAAACATAAGATTTTTCAAGAGAAAATCCTTACGTATTTTTTTTTTTTTATTTTAATCGAGAAGTTTTTCTTTAAAAGTTAAGATTATTTTCTAAAAATGAGAGATTTTTTCTCAAAAAAAATAAATAAATAAAATAAAAAAATAAAAGGTTTTTATCTAACAAAAAATTGAAGTAAACCTATTTTTTTAATGCAAAATATGAATCAGATTTTTCAAAAAAAAATGGAATTTTTGCTCAAAAAAATTGAAAAATATTATTTTTTAGAGAATTGACAGATTTCTTCCGCAAAAATTGAGAAATAAAATTACCTAAATTCCTACTTTAAAACACAGGGAGCTAGTTTTACAGTGTGAGTTTAACCCTGGTTTAACGTTAAACCGCCCTCTGGTGGCAAATGCGTGTTTTACAGTACCAGTTTAACTGTTAAACCAAGTTTAAAGTTAAGCGGTTCTCATCGAGCGCTTAAATATTTAAACTTGGTTTAAGTGAAATGACGTAGTAATCAGATCAGCACCAATCAGATATCAGATTTAAGTAAACAAAACACACCCACTTCTTCAGTACTACCAACTTTCGTTCAAAATTGATAAAAAACCAGTTTAGCTAACCTTCTTCCAAAACATCACTGTAAAACTAGCAAGAGCTAAACTAGGGTTTAAAGTTAAACTGCAGTTTAGCTAAGCGTGGTTTAAACTAGTTTAAACTCGATACTGTAAAATTAGCTCAGGGTTTCCTCTAAAAATTTGAGAAATATTTTCTTTCATTAATAAAATTGTAAAGATTATTTAGAAAAAATTTAGGATTTCAGAAAGTTGAGATTTTTTCTCTCCAAAAATGACATTTTTTTCGCCAAAAAATTGAAATATTTTTACTGCAATTTTTTTTCAAAAAAATTTAGATATTTTTTTATTGCCAAAAAATTCTGATTTTTTTTCCACAAAAATTTTATCAAGAAACACAAGTAGTATATGGGTCACTACAGCACACTTGCCCGTGTGCCTAGTGACTTTCCCGCGTAGCGTGGTGGGAATTCGCTACCTCTCGGGCGAACTGGTGTCCATATACGTAAAAATATTTACAAGTCCCTAACTTATGAAATAATTTTTTTACTTTTTTTTAGAAACTTTATAAAATTATTTTTTTATTTTTTAAAACTTTTTTTCAACTTAGAAATATTTTTTCAAATTTACTTATAAAATATATATATATATATTTTTTTCACTTTTTTTTTTTTTTCAAACTTTTTTTTTTTTTTTTTTTTTTCAAACTTACTTTTTTTTTTTTTTTTTTTTCAACTTTTTTTTTTTTTTTTTTTTTCAAACTTACTTTTTTTTTTTTTTTTTTTTTTTTTTTTTTTCTTTTCAACTTAGAAATATTTTTAAAACTTTTTTTTTTTTTCAAACTTGAAAATATTTTTTCAAACTTTTTTTTTTTTTTTTTTTCAAAACTTAGAAAAAAATATTTCTAACAGAAATATTTTTTTCAAACTTTTTTTTTTTAACAAACTTAAAAATATTTTTTTCAAACTTTTTTTTTTTTTTTTTTTTTTTTTTTAAACAAATATTTTTTTCAAACTTTTTTTTTTTTTTTTTTTTTTTCGAACAAATTTTTTTTTCAAACTTTTTTTTTTTTTTTTTTTTTTTTCAAAACTTAGAAATATTTTCACTTTTTTTTTCAAACAAATATTTTTTTCAAACTTTTTTTTTTTTTTTAGAAACTTATAAAATTATTTTTTTATTTTTTTTAACTTATAAAATTATTTTTTTCATTTTTTAGAAAAAATATTTACAAATTGGTTCCTCCTGATCGTACTTTTTAAAAATACTAAAATCCTCATATGAATAGGAATATGTTTAGGATTATGGGATAGAAAAAAATCAAATACACACATAGTTATTTATATACTTTCTGTGGTCCCACCAGCCACCCGCGACTCTAGTCGCGCCACAGATATAGGTCCCTACCTAATAGCCGTAAGGAAAAGTGTCGTAATCTTGACATATGAGCCGTTTATCAAAATCAAAACTCAATTTCTTCTCCTGTTCCTTTATCCTTAGCAATTCCTTAGTTGTCTTATTTCTTTTAATTAGATCGGTATCTAAAGTTTCTATTATTTTTTCTGTACCATCAATTAATTTTTCCATAGCTGCCTCGTTTATTTGCAATGCATTTTTATGATGTAAAGTGAACCCTTTGACTTTGGTACACTCTTTACCATTAGACGCTTTGAAATAATACGATTTCGGACCAGTAGTTAAAAATTTAGTAATGTAGGCACCTTTAAGCTCATCAGTCCATTCTCCCAACATATGACCAGTTTTAACTGAATTTTTACCATCATCGATATATACAATAGAGTCGGTATCACAGTAAATTACAGACTCGTTCAATTTTGAAAGATTTTCATAAAGACGAAGACGAGCATTAGCAGTAGTATACAGAGCCACAAAAATATTTGTATTATGGTTATTTTCTACGTACTGGTCTTTAAATTTATAATCAGCTTGCACCATGTTGTCAGAAACGTAAATAATATTCAAATCTTGTAGACGGTCGTCGAGTAAGACTTCATAGAATCGTGCAGGCTCAGTAATAAATTCAGTATTTCCCATGTTTTGACGTTGGCCAAATTTGCCCCATAAAGAATTCAAACATAACTTAGAAACTGCACGTTTTCCAGGATTCTCATCGATTTGATCAAGATCTAGAGAAATCCCCATGCGTTCTTTAACATCACGAGCATACTCCTCATTTGAGGGGTAATGATGTTCGCTCGTTTCTAATTTAATTTTCATAAAGTCTTCAATATAACCCTTCCATAATTTTGTAGATTTTTCAAATGTCCAAACTTCGTAAACTTTACAGATTTTATACCCCATTTCCAAAGCCTTATTAATTTCAATAGTCGACCAAGTACCTACAAATTCACGTTCAGTGTCCGAATGGTTACATTTTCTTACATCATCAGTAGCACATTTCAAACAAAGGGGAAATAGTAGCTTCTCATTTTTATTAATTTTAACTTTAACAGGCAAAACTGGCATGTACAAATTACGAGGAGCTAAAATTTTACATTTTGCCATGCCAAACCAATTTTTATCATAAGTTTGAGGCTCAATTATTTTATTAGGATGGCCAATGGGGTAATTATCGTAGTGCATTACAGTAGGGTACAAAGAACATACGTCAATATATTTAATTTTTTCAGATTGGCCATCTACAACTTTTTTCAATTTAAATGCTTCAGTTCTGCCACCGAAGAAGGCATCACGAGGATTTAAAGGTTCTCTTATTTGAACATTTTTACATTTTTTATACAAGGATGACTTTGTCCATTCGCATTCCCAAATTTCAATCACCTTAAAGCCGTTATTTACAAGCAGGGCTGTGCGATCGACAGTTTTTTGGTACAAGTCACCCATACAACTTTTATTTACATTGTTTATAGTGTCTTCTTGGTAACACTTGGGACAGCCATGCCAAAAACACCCATGAAACTGGTACACAGTCTTGCAAGTCTCATCAAAGCCATCTACTTTAGCACCACATAGTTTCACTTCGCCACCATTTGTAGCATGTTTAATATGTGGATTATTAAATGAACTTAACCACGAAATCGAAGCCTTAGAATATTGGTCTTTTAATTCTGTGTCCAACACAGCTATGGTATCACTTATTAAATATTTACTACGATAAATAGCCATACAAACACTAGCTATAGTCAAGTATTGGAAGGGGTCAATATTCGCAATTTCTAAAAATTGCTCGCGTAATTGAAGGCATCCGCGTCTTAAAATATCAACATCAGAGTCGCAGTATTCGTAAAGTTCTTTTTTCAAATCAAAAACATAGCCTTCTGCAACTTTCGCATCATGCCATATAATGAACTTTTTACGTTCATCTTCTTTCATACGGTCATATGAATAGAATTCTTTATCCGGAATTGGGCCAACATAATTTTTATTTCCTACCGTATTGAACAAGTGGGGGAAGTAACCTTTTTTCAACTCTGTAAGGCCAAAGGTTTTAGGAAAACTAGCCAAGGGAGCCGAAATAAAATTGTGACTATCAATAATTTTCAAGTTCAAGTGAGGAACTTCGAGTAGCATTAATTTAGTACCACAGTATATAGTATACGGTTTTACAGTATTTTTAACACAGTACTGCATTATAAAATGACTGTCATAGCCACGAGCATAGTGGGCAATAGCAGTGTAATTTTTATGCTTCCTACTAATAAGCCACTCGCAAAACTCATCGTTATTTTGAAAAACATATTTTTTACCAGCAAAGTCGTGAGCTACCACCAAGTTGGCAATATGCACCCCTGACTCTTGCTGCGCTTCATAATCAAAGAAAATATATTTCTCTGTATACGTACATTTAGGATTAGCCTTGTCATGATTATTAGTACAGTTACATTCCAAACCAAGATTTTTAAATTCTTCTCTATAGTCATGACGTTCTGCGGACGTTACAGACGTTCTAATGACATTTTGCACTTTTTTAAAACTTTCAAAAACTTTTTCAAATATATGTCTATCTCCCTGTTTATCAGGGTGATGCTTTAAAATCAGTTTTCGATAGTTCTTTTTAACAATTTCGGCAAGTTTAGCCTCGGTGCCGAGCATACACTTATTATTTACAGCACAATTTTTACATCCTAATTCACATTTGCCACCTTTAGCTACCCTATCTAACATGTGACACTGATGTGTAGAAGTATTTACAATATTCTTACAATTCATGCATTTATTAAAGCCACAATGGTGACCAGAGTTGCGTTTTACAACTTTATTACATTTTTTACATTTATAAGTAGTAGGACACACTTTTTTGATGTGTTCTACCATACATTCGTTATTTAGACAGTATCGATTACAGTTGGGACAATAAATTCTTTTAATCGTGTCATCAGCGTGTTCCTTACCCATACACAGGAGACACAGTTTTTTCTCAGTTTTACATACATGACCATTTTTATTTTGGTAAGGTTTCAAACATTTGTCACAAAAGTAAACTGCACCAAAGAATGCAGCCATTTTTGAAATGGTGTCAAAATGGTTACCTATCTTATACAAATATACCTTAATTGGCTTCTCTTCACCGTGATGTATAAAATCATTCGAATGTTCAGCACATACTATATTAATTTGTATGTCTAATAATTTTTCTACATTTTTAAAGTCATGCAAAGTAAACCCTTCTTCGTTATATACACCAAGTCTATAGCAGAGTTCTCGAGCCAACTCCCCTTGTAAATAGCGTCCTTCACGAATATATTTAATTTCATTTTTACTTAGAGTACGTCCCAATATAACATTTGTTTGGTAGGTCAAACCTACAATAACAGCACGAGGACCACATAACTTATCATCATTGTTAATTTCAATAATGCAATGTTTTGTATGAATATCTTCTTTCAAATTTATAATTTTCGTACGTCCCTGTCCACGAGGGATTTTTATAGTGTGGACGCTAAATGTACAGTCAAACAAATCTACACTCTCGTCAGAGGTCAAGATTTGCAACATTTTATCTTTTATTTTTTTTACATAATCATCACAATGATAGCCTGTCGATATAGCGTGGAAAAATTTAGGATTCTCCACCACCAAGTTAATTTCATCGCCTTCTTGATAATTTGTACGTTTTTTAGCAAAAGTCAACATTTCATTTAAAGATTTAGTAATTATATCGTCATTGGTCATTTTTGGGAGATTTTTCTTTAAAGTTATTTTATAATCGCGAAATTCCCAGTTAAATCTATTGACATGACGACGTCTTACTTCGCTTATGTTTATGTATTTCAAGTCATCCTCGCGAGTTGTTTCAAAGGGGGTCGTTCCACCGCCAATATACACAGGTTGACTATCTAAAAATTCATAGTCGGAAGCAGAAGAAATAGAATACGAGGCATTATTAGAAGAGTCAGAACTATCTGAGTCCGAGTCGTTACTAGAGGAAGATTTAGAGTTCGAATCATCGCTCGAAGCATCTGACTCAGATGACGAATCGTCGCTTGAATCGGACGACGAATCGTCGCTTGAATCGGACGACGAATCATCGCTCGAAGCATCTGACTCGGATGACGAATCGTCACTTGAACCGGACGACGAATCATCGCTCGAAGCATCTGACTCGGATGACGAATCATCACTAGAATCAGACACCGAATTGTCGCTTGATTCGTCGTCTGAATCGTCGCCTGAATCGTCCGAGCTGTCGCTCGATTCGTCATCAGAGTCATCACTTGATTCATCGTCCGATTCATCGCTCGAGTCAGAAGAGCTCGATGCACTATGCGATGAAGCAATGGAACAATCACAAGTTTCACATGAACAAACAGAGTCAGAATCATCGCTCAATTCGTCGTCGGAGTCGTCACTCGAGTCAGAAGAGCTCGATTCAGTATGTGATGAAGCACGTGAACAATCGCAAGTATTACATGAACAGTCCGAGTCACAATCATCATCAGAGTTGGAATCGGAACTGTCAGAGTCAATATCGGAATCAAGTTCAAGTTCAATATCATTTCGCAAATTTTCATTTTCCTGAACATATTTTTTAGCAAGTTCTTTCATTTCTGCTTGATTTTCAGCAGAGTAAAGTACATCAAGAATATTATTTTCATCGACATTTGATTTTACAATATTTTGCAATTCAGTAAATAAATCATTTGTAGATTCTTCAAATTTATCATGATAAAATTCATAAACATAGTCGGGCCATTCCATTACTAATTTAGCCGTAAAATCATCAACTTCGGTATTTCGACTTTGAGCGGAAGACATCAAAAGTTGACTAATAAAAGGGTCGTTTTCATCTACTTCGACCGTGCCGCAGTTAATGTATCCTGGTTTGTGTTCAGGAGTGGGCGGAGTTACGATGATTTTAGGTATCAAATGAGGGAATGATTTTCGATCAGACTTTTTATGATATTTATCGATAGGCGTAGGACGGGTCGGCTTTCTTTCGATGTATTGCTCGATATCATTTTTTTCCATTTCCTCCACCGCATTTTTAGCACTTTCCATAATTTCATCATGATTGGTCATCATTTCCTGAACCAAAGCTCGTTTTTCCAAAGGATCTTCGGGGATACGCAAAAATTCTTTTAGAAAATCATCATTATCAAAATTATTATCATCATGATAATTATTATTATTATTATTATTATTACATTCAAGACCGAGTTCGACAAGATCAAGTTCATCCAAATTTAACAAGGGGCCGGTATTATTTAAAATTTCCGCCAATAATGCATCATCAATATTTAAAACTTCGCTTACCTGGCCACTGGTAGGCGTGGCTTCTTCAACGGTAGTATTCACCTCGTTACAGGCTTTGTGAACAGGTACCTCGTCGTCCTCGTTGATTGGTTCCGCGTTAATGATTCCTTGCACGGTTTCATCAATGAAGTCCTGAATAGACGGCTCTTCGGTGGCGGCTTCATTCAAAGATTCAAAGTTGACGGTACTTTGAATAGCGCTATTATTGACTCCTTGAATAGCGATGGCGATGGCTTCTTGAAGATCGGCTTCGGAGATTGAAATAATCGGGATCGTTTCTTGAATGGTTTCCGTATTGTCTGAAAATACACAGTGTAATAAATCATCGTCTAATAAATATTGATTTACCTGACTGCCAGTATTATTCTCAAGTCCTTGAATGGGTGTTTCAAAATCAGCATCTGTCATTCGCATGATAGCGGCTTCGAAATCGGTGTTGTCCGTGAATAAAGAGTCGCACTCCATAATAGCGGCTTCAAAATCGGCATCCTCGATGAATAAAGAGTCGTTCTCCATGATAGCGGCTTCGAAATCGGCATCCTCGGTGAATAAACACTGGTCGGCATCACTGGTCGGCATTTCTTCTTTGGCGGCATCAGCTGTCGGTTCGGCATCACCTAAAACAAAATCAACAATAACATCATAGGTGATTAAAGATTGACTTACCTCGGTGTTGTCGTGATTAATTTCGTCGACTTCAGCTACGGCATTATAACCACGTACAACGGCTTCAATCGTCTCATCAATTGAACTAGGTTCAATAATAACATCACGAACAGTAGCACTATTATTAGTATTAATTAAAGTTAAACTAGGTTCAACTTGAACGGAGACATTATTAATAATTATAGCTGAACTAGGTTCAACTTGAACAACATTATTATTTAAAGCAGTGATTAGATCACCTTTTCTTAAATTATAATAATGCTTAATTTTTAAAGCACGCGCCCTTTGTCGCAGTTCGCTCACTTTCAGCTTTGTTAAATCTACTTCCGTCGCCTCAGCCTCGTTTATTGTTATATTTACAATAGGCTGCGGTTGCGGTAGATCATTAACACACACACCCAATCCTTCCAACGCTGCGACCAGTTCCGCTTTTTTCAACTTCCACGCACCTTTCACTTTTCTCTCTTTTGCAGCATCTCTCAATACCTTCACACTATAGTCCTGAAAAGGACTGTTTTCAAAGCCATTCATGATATTCGCCATCGCAAAAAATACAATTTGAGAAAAATATATTTCGAAGTCGTATAATTTGTTCAAGAGTCGTAAAGAGCAGTAGTACAGGACAACCGTTCGGTACGAGAGTCACGAATGTAACAAAATTCTCGTTGAGCGGTACCTCTATATATAGTTTTTTGGTCACTCCACTACCCTCCTCCCACCACCACTACCGTACTATACTGTACTGTACTAGAAAATGTGGTTTCTGTGCTGGATCTGAAGGGTTAACACAACGCCAATGGATATGCATGTTGGAAAAGTACCGTTATGTTACTGTACTATGCTAGAAAATGTGGTTTCTGTGCTGACTTTGAAGGGTTAAAACTATGCCTATGCATACGCGTGTTGGAAAAGTACCGCTATGTTAAGATGCTCATTAGCGGCAGACCCCACGCAGTCTGCACTGGTTCGCGGCTATGCTGTATTTGGTATACGCGGAATGTAACAGCTGACTTGAAAACAAGTCTATGTAGTGTGTATTTGTGTAGATGATACCTGTTCATCTCGGTGCAGGATCAGCTGAGAGCATCCTGTTTCTGAGAAATACCGCTTGTACGGCGGTGTGTGTATTCGAAACACCTTACAATGACTTTTTTTTAACATGCCTCTAGGGCAAAAAGTATAAATAAAGGTACTGCCACACAAAGGAAAAATGATTGAATTTGGATGTAGCCGATTGTTTGTTTTGACGCGAGAAACTCGTATTTTGTTTACAAATTGAAATGGTTTTACGGGAGTCTCAGCATAGAAATACGTATTTTTTACAAAAAAATTGAAATGGTTTTGACGCGATATACAACATACCCTGTTACAACCCAGAAACGTGTATTTTCTTACAAAAAAATATTGAAATGGTTTTACGGTAGTCTCAGCATAGAAATACGTATTTTCTTACAAAAAAAATTGAAGCTATTTTGATGTGAGCTACAGCATAGAAATACGTATTTTTTACAAAAAAAATTGAAATGGTTTTACGGGAGTCTACCCAGTTATAGCATAGAAATACGTATTTTCTTACAAAAAAAATATTGAAATGGTTCACTCATCACTATTTCCAAGTTGAAAATGGATTTTTTAATTTCAAAATGCGAGTTTGCCTTCATACAGCATAGAAACGCATATTTTTTACAAAAAAAATTGAAATGGATTTATCAGAGTCTGCTCTGTTACAGCATAGAAACTCGTATTTTTTCACGAAAAGTATTGAAATTGAAATGGATTTATCAGAGTCTCAGTGTAGAAACACGTATTTTTTACACAAAATATTGAAATGTTTTTTGACACGAGATAGGTACAGCATAGAAATGCATATTTTTTACAAAAAAATATTGAAATATTTTTATGCGAGTCTACCTTAATAGAAACACGTATTTTTTTACAAAAAAATATTGAAGTGGTTCACTCATCACTATTTCCAAGTTGAGAATATTCTTTCTAAAAATAATATCATTAACTATTTTTCTTGAAAATGAAAAAAAAACCTATAAGACACAATTAAGTAGATTATTATGATATTATTTTTAGAAAGAATATTCTCAACTTGGAAATAGTGATGAGTGAACCACTTCAATATTTTTTTGTAAAAAAATACGTGTTTCTATTAAGGTAGACTCGCATAAAAATATTTCAATATTTTTTTGTAAAAAATATGCATTTCTATGCTGTACCTATCTCGTGTCAAAAAACATTTCAATATTTTGTGTAAAAAATACGTGTTTCTACACTGAGACTCTGATAAATCCATTTCAATTTCAATACTTTTCGTGAAAAAATACGAGTTTCTATGCTGTAACAGAGCAGACTCTGATAAATCCATTTCAATTTTTTTTGTAAAAAATATGCGTTTCTATGCTGTATGAAGGCAAACTCGCATTTTGAAATTAAAAAATCCATTTTCAACTTGGAAATAGTGATGAGTGAACCATTTCAATATTTTTTTTGTAAGAAAATACGTATTTCTATGCTATAACTGGGTAGACTCCCGTAAAACCATTTCAATTTTTTTTGTAAAAAATACGTATTTCTATGCTGTAGCTCACATCAAAATAGCTTCAATTTTTTTTGTAAGAAAATACGTATTTCTATGCTGAGACTACCGTAAAACCATTTCAATATTTTTTTGTAAGAAAATACACGTTTCTGGGTTGTAACAGGGTATGTTGTATATCGCGTCAAAACCATTTCAATTTTTTTGTAAAAAATACGTATTTCTATGCTGAGACTCCCGTAAAACCATTTCAATTTGTAAACAAAATACGAGTTTCTCGCGTCAAAACAAACAATCGGCTACATCCAAATTCAATCATTTTTCCTTTGTGTGGCAGTACCTTTATTTATACTTTTTGCCCTAGAGGCATGTTAAAAAAAAGTCATTGTAAGGTGTTTCGAATACACACACCGCCGTACAAGCGGTATTTCTCAGAAACAGGATGCTCTCAGCTGATCCTGCACCGAGATGAACAGGTATCATCTACACAAATACACACTACATAGACTTGTTTTCAAGTCAGCTGTTACATTCCGCGTATACCAAATACAGCATAGCCGCGAACCAGTGCAGACTGCGTGGGGTCTGCCGCTAATGAGCATCTTAACATAGCGGTACTTTTCCAACACGCGTATGCATAGGCATAGTTTTAACCCTTCAAAGTCAGCACAGAAACCACATTTTCTAGCATAGTACAGTAACATAACGGTACTTTTCCAACATGCATATCCATTGGCGTTGTGTTAACCCTTCAGATCCAGCACAGAAACCACATTTTCTAGTACAGTACAGTATAGTACGGTAGTGGTGGTGGGAGGAGGGTAGTGGAGTGACCAAAAAACTATATATAGAGGTACCGCTCAACGAGAATTTTGTTACATTCGTGACTCTCGTACCGAACGGTTGTCCTGTACTACTGCTCTTTACGACTCTTGAACAAATTATACGACTTCGAAATATATTTTTCTCAAATTGTATTTTTTGCGATGGCGAATATCATGAATGGCTTTGAAAACAGTCCTTTTCAGGACTATAGTGTGAAGGTATTGAGAGATGCTGCAAAAGAGAGAAAAGTGAAAGGTGCGTGGAAGTTGAAAAAAGCGGAACTGGTCGCAGCGTTGGAAGGATTGGGTGTGTGTGTTAATGATCTACCGCAACCGCAGCCTATTGTAAATATAACAATAAACGAGGCTGAGGCGACGGAAGTAGATTTAACAAAGCTGAAAGTGAGCGAACTGCGACAAAGGGCGCGTGCTTTAAAAATTAAGCATTATTATAATTTAAGAAAAGGTGATCTAATCACTGCTTTAAATAATAATGTTGTTCAAGTTGAACCTAGTTCAGCTATAATTATTAATAATGTCTCCGTTCAAGTTGAACCTAGTTTAACTTTAATTAATACTAATAATAGTGCTACTGTTCGTGATGTTATTATTGAACCTAGTTCAATTGATGAGACGATTGAAGCCGTTGTACGTGGTTATAATGCCGTAGCTGAAGTCGACGAAATTAATCACGACAACACCGAGGTAAGTCAATCTTTAATCACCTATGATGTTATTGTTGATTTTGTTTTAGGTGATGCCGAACCGACAGCTGATGCCGCCAAAGAAGAAATGCCGACCAGTGATGCCGACCAGTGTTTATTCACCGAGGATGCCGATTTCGAAGCCGCTATCATGGAGAACGACTCTTTATTCATCGAGGATGCCGATTTTGAAGCCGCTATTATGGAGTGCGACTCTTTATTCACGGACAACACCGATTTCGAAGCCGCTATCATGCGAATGACAGATGCTGATTTTGAAACACCCATTCAAGGACTTGAGAATAATACTGACAGTCAGGTAAATCAATATTTATTAGACGACGATTTATTACACTGTGTATTTTCAGGTAATACGGAAGCTGTTCAAGAAACGATCCCGATTATTTCAATCTCCGAAGCCGATCTTCAAGAAGCCATCGCCATCGCTATTCAAGGAGTCAATAATAGCGCTATTCAAAGTACCGTCAACTTTGAATCTTTGAATGAAGCCGCCACCGAAGAGCCGTCTATTCAGGACTTCATTGATGAAACCGTGCAAGGAATCATTAACGCGGAACCAATCAACGAGGACGACGAGGTACCTGTTCACAAAGCCTGTAACGAGGTGAATACTACCGTTGAAGAAGCCACGCCTACCAGTGGCCAGGTAAGCGAAGTTTTAAATATTGATGATGCATTATTGGCGGAAATTTTAAATAATACCGGCCCCTTGTTAAATTTGGATGAACTTGATCTTGTCGAACTCGGTCTTGAATGTAATAATAATAATAATAATAATAATTATCATGATGATAATAATTTTGATAATGATGATTTTCTAAAAGAATTTTTGCGTATCCCCGAAGATCCTTTGGAAAAACGAGCTTTGGTTCAGGAAATGATGACCAATCATGATGAAATTATGGAAAGTGCTAAAAATGCGGTGGAGGAAATGGAAAAAATGATATCGAGCAATACATCGAAAGAAAGCCGACCCGTCCTACGCCTATCGATAAATATCATAAAAAGTCTGATCGAAAATCATTCCCTCATTTGATACCTAAAATCATCGTAACTCCGCCCACTCCTGAACACAAACCAGGATACATTAACTGCGGCACGGTCGAAGTAGATGAAAACGACCCTTTTATTAGTCAACTTTTGATGTCTTCCGCTCAAAGTCGAAATACCGAACTTGATGATTTTGAGGCTAAATTAATGGAATGTCCCGACTCTGTTTCTGATTTTTATTGTGATAAATTTGATGAAACTAAAAGTGATTTCATTACTGAAGTGCAAAATATTGTAAAAGCACCCGTCGATGAAAATAATATTCTTGATATTCTCTATTCGACTGAAAATCAAGCAGAAAAAAAGAAAATTGCTTTGAAATTTATTCAGGAAATTGAAAATTTGCGAAATGATCTTGAACTTAGTTCCGAAATTGACTCTGACAGTTCCGATTCCAACTCTGATGATGATTGTGACTCGGACTGTTCATGTAATACTTGTGATTGTTCACGTGCTTCATCACATACTGAATCGAGCCCTTCTGACTCGAGTGACGACTCCGACGATGAATTGAGCGATGATTCTGACTCTGTTTGTTCATGTGAAACTTGCGATTGTTCCATTGCTTCATCGCATAGTTCATCGAGCTCTTCTGACTCGAGCGATGAATCAAGTGATGACTCTGATGACGAATCGAGCGACAGCTCGGACGATTCGGGCGACGACTCAGATGATGAATCAAGCGACAATTCGGACGATGAATCAAACGACAATTCGTCGTCCAATTCGTGTGACGATTCATCGTCTGAGTCGTCCGATTCGAGTGACGATTCATCGTCCGATTCGAGCGGCAATTCGTCGTCCGATTCAAGTGACGATTCGTCATCTGAGTCAGATGCTTCGAGCGATGATTCGTCGTCCGATTCAAGTGATGATTCGTCATCTGAGTCAGATGCTTCGAGCGATGATTCGAACTCTAAATCTTCCTCTAGTAACGACTCGGACTCAGATAGTTCTGACTCTTCTAATAATGACTCGTATTCTATTTCTTCTGCTTCCGACTATGAATTTTTAGATAGTCAACCTGTGTATATTGGCGGTGGAACGACCCCCTTTGAAACAACTCGCGAGGATGACTTGAAATACATAAACATAAGCGAAGTAAGACGTCGTCATGTCAATAGATTTAACTGGGAATTTCGCGATTATAAAATAACTTTAAAGAAAAATCTCCCAAAAATGACCAATGACGATATAATTACTAAATCTTTAAATGAAATGTTGACTTTTGCTAAAAAACGTACAAATTATCAAGAAGGCGATGAAATTAACTTGGTGGTGGAGAATCCTAAATTTTTCCACGCTATATCGACAGGCTATCATTGTGATGATTATGTAAAAAAAATAAAAGATAAAATGTTGCAAATCTTGACCTCTGACGAGAGTGTAGATTTGTTTGACTGTACATTTAGCGTCCACACTATAAAAATCCCTCGTGGACAGGGACGTACGAAAATTATAAATTTGAAAGAAGATATTCGTACAAAACATTGCATTATTGAAATTAACAATGATGATAAGTTATGTGGTCCTCGTGCTGTTATTGTAGGTTTGACCTACCAAACAAATGTTATATTGGGACGTACTCTAAGTAAAAATGAAATTAAATATATTCGTGAAGGACGCTATTTACAAGGGGAGTTGGCTCGAGAACTCTGCTATAGACTTGGTGTATATAACGAAGAAGGGTTTACTTTGCATGACTTTAAAAATGTAGAAAAATTATTAGACATACAAATTAATATAGTATGTGCTGAACATTCGAATGATTTTATACATCACGGTGAAGAGAAGCCAATTAAGGTATATTTGTATAAGATAGGTAACCATTTTGACACCATTTCAAAAATGGCTGCATTCTTTGGTGCAGTTTACTTTTGTGACAAATGTTTGAAACCTTACCAAAATAAAAATGGTCATGTATGTAAAACTGAGAAAAAACCGTGTCTCCTGTGTATGGGTAAGGAACACGCTGATGACACGATTAAAAGAATTTATTGTCCCAACTGTAATCGATACTGTCTAAATAACGAATGTATGGTAGAACACATCAAAAAAGTGTGTCCTACTACTTATAAATGTAAAAAATGTAATAAAGTTGTAAAACGCAACTCTGGTCACCATTGTGGCTTTAATAAATGCATGAATTGTAAGAATATTGTAAATACTTCTACACATCAGTGTCACATGTTAGATAGGGTAGCTAAAGGTGGCAAATGTGAATTAGGATGTAAAAATTGTGCTGTAAATAATAAGTGTATGCTCGGCACCGAGGCTAAACTTGCCGAAATTGTTAAAAAGAACTATCGAAAACTGATTTTAAAGCATCACCCTGATAAACAGGGAGATAGACATATATTTGAAAAAGTTTTTGAAAGTTTTAAAAAAGTGCAAAATGTCATTAGAACGTCTGTAACGTCCGCAGAACGTCATGACTATAGAGAAGAATTTAAAAATCTTGGTTTGGAATGTAACTGTACTAATAATCATGACAAGGCTAATCCTAAATGTACGTATACAGAGAAATATATTTTCTTTGATTATGAAGCGCAGCAAGAGTCAGGGGTGCATATTGCCAACTTGGTGGTAGCTCACGACTTTGCTGGTAAAAAATATGTTTTTCAAAATAACGATGAGTTTTGCGAGTGGCTTATTAGTAGGAAGCATAAAAATTACACTGCTATTGCCCACTATGCTCGTGGCTATGACAGTCATTTTATAATGCAGTACTGTGTTAAAAATACTGTAAAACCGTATACTATATACTGTGGTACTAAATTAATGCTACTCGAAGTTCCTCACTTGAACTTGAAAATTATTGATAGTCACAATTTTATTTCGGCTCCCTTGGCTAGTTTTCCTAAAACCTTTGGCCTTACAGAGTTGAAAAAAGGTTACTTCCCCCACTTGTTCAATACGGTAGGAAATAAAAATTATGTTGGCCCAATTCCGGATAAAGAATTCTATTCATATGACCGTATGAAAGAAGATGAACGTAAAAAGTTCATTATATGGCATGATGCGAAAGTTGCAGAAGGCTATGTTTTTGATTTGAAAAAAGAACTTTACGAATACTGCGACTCTGATGTTGATATTTTAAGACGCGGATGCCTTCAATTACGCGAGCAATTTTTAGAAATTGCGAATATTGACCCCTTCCAATACTTGACTATAGCTAGTGTTTGTATGGCTATTTATCGTAGTAAATATTTAATAAGTGATACCATAGCTGTGTTGGACACAGAATTAAAAGACCAATATTCTAAGGCTTCGATTTCGTGGTTAAGTTCATTTAATAATCCACATATTAAACATGCTACAAATGGTGGCGAAGTGAAACTATGTGGTGCTAAAGTAGATGGCTTTGATGAGACTTGCAAGACTGTGTACCAGTTTCATGGGTGTTTTTGGCATGGCTGTCCCAAGTGTTACCAAGAAGACACTATAAACAATGTAAATAAAAGTTGTATGGGTGACTTGTACCAAAAAACTGTCGATCGCACAGCCCTGCTTGTAAATAACGGCTTTAAGGTGATTGAAATTTGGGAATGCGAATGGACAAAGTCATCCTTGTATAAAAAATGTAAAAATGTTCAAATAAGAGAACCTTTAAATCCTCGTGATGCCTTCTTCGGTGGCAGAACTGAAGCATTTAAATTGAAAAAAGTTGTAGATGGCCAATCTGAAAAAATTAAATATATTGACGTATGTTCTTTGTACCCTACTGTAATGCACTACGATAATTACCCCATTGGCCATCCTAATAAAATAATTGAGCCTCAAACTTATGATAAAAATTGGTTTGGCATGGCAAAATGTAAAATTTTAGCTCCTCGTAATTTGTACATGCCAGTTTTGCCTGTTAAAGTTAAAATTAATAAAAATGAGAAGCTACTATTTCCCCTTTGTTTGAAATGTGCTACTGATGATGTAAGAAAATGTAACCATTCGGACACTGAACGTGAATTTGTAGGTACTTGGTCGACTATTGAAATTAATAAGGCTTTGGAAATGGGGTATAAAATCTGTAAAGTTTACGAAGTTTGGACATTTGAAAAATCTACAAAATTATGGAAGGGTTATATTGAAGACTTTATGAAAATTAAATTAGAAACGAGCGAACATCATTACCCCTCAAATGAGGAGTATGCTCGTGATGTTAAAGAACGCATGGGGATTTCTCTAGATCTTGATCAAATCGATGAGAATCCTGGAAAACGTGCAGTTTCTAAGTTATGTTTGAATTCTTTATGGGGCAAATTTGGCCAACGTCAAAACATGGGAAATACTGAATTTATTACTGAGCCTGCACGATTCTATGAAGTCTTACTCGACGACCGTCTACAAGATTTGAATATTATTTACGTTTCTGACAACATGGTGCAAGCTGATTATAAATTTAAAGACCAGTACGTAGAAAATAACCATAATACAAATATTTTTGTGGCTCTGTATACTACTGCTAATGCTCGTCTTCGTCTTTATGAAAATCTTTCAAAATTGAACGAGTCTGTAATTTACTGTGATACCGACTCTATTGTATATATCGATGATGGTAAAAATTCAGTTAAAACTGGTCATATGTTGGGAGAATGGACTGATGAGCTTAAAGGTGCCTACATTACTAAATTTTTAACTACTGGTCCGAAATCGTATTATTTCAAAGCGTCTAATGGTAAAGAGTGTACCAAAGTCAAAGGGTTCACTTTACATCATAAAAATGCATTGCAAATAAACGAGGCAGCTATGGAAAAATTAATTGATGGTACAGAAAAAATAATAGAAACTTTAGATACCGATCTAATTAAAAGAAATAAGACAACTAAGGAATTGCTAAGGATAAAGGAACAGGAGAAGAAATTGAGTTTTGATTTTGATAAACGGCTCATATGTCAAGATTACGACACTTTTCCTTACGGCTATTAGGTAGGGACCTATATCTGTGGCGCGACTAGAGTCGCGGGTGGCTGGTGGGACCACAGAAAGTATATAAATAACTATGTGTGTATTTGATTTTTTTCTATCCCATAATCCTAAACATATTCCTATTCATATGAGGATTTTAGTATTTTTAAAAAGTACGATCAGGAGGAACCAATTTGTAAATATTTTTTCTAAAAAATGAAAAAAATAATTTTATAAGTTAAAAAAAATAAAAAAATAATTTTATAAGTTTCTAAAAAAAAAAAAAAAGTTTGAAAAAAATATTTGTTTGAAAAAAAAAGTGAAAATATTTCTAAGTTTTGAAAAAAAAAAAAAAAAAAAAAAAGTTTGAAAAAAAAATTTGTTCGAAAAAAAAAAAAAAAAAAAAAAGTTTGAAAAAAATATTTGTTTAAAAAAAAAAAAAAAAAAAAAAAAAAAAGTTTGAAAAAAATATTTTTAAGTTTGTTAAAAAAAAAAAGTTTGAAAAAAATATTTCTGTTAGAAATATTTTTTTCTAAGTTTTGAAAAAAAAAAAAAAAAAAAGTTTGAAAAAATATTTTCAAGTTTGAAAAAAAAAAAAAGTTTTAAAAATATTTCTAAGTTGAAAAGAAAAAAAAAAAAAAAAAAAAAAAAAAAAAAAAAGTAAGTTTGAAAAAAAAAAAAAAAAAAAAAGTTGAAAAAAAAAAAAAAAAAAAAGTAAGTTTGAAAAAAAAAAAAAAAAAAAAAAGTTTGAAAAAAAAAAAAAAGTGAAAAAAATATATATATATATATTTTATAAGTAAATTTGAAAAAATATTTCTAAGTTGAAAAAAAGTTTTAAAAAATAAAAAAATAATTTTATAAAGTTTCTAAAAAAAAGTAAAAAAATTATTTCATAAGTTAGGGACTTGTAAATATTTTTACGTATATGGACACCAGTTCGCCCGAGAGGTAGCGAATTCCCACCACGCTACGCGGGAAAGTCACTAGGCACACGGGCAAGTGTGCTGTAGTGACCCATATACTACTAACACATCATTTTTAAAAAAAATTTTCTATCAAAGTCAAGGACATTTTCTCGAAAAACACTAAAACATTACGTTTTACCTTCAAAAATTCAGCTTCAAAACAATTGAGGAATTTTTTATTTATTTAAAAAAAAAAATTTGGGTCAAGTTTTGGGATACCTAGGTGTTTTTTTTAATTAGGATATTTTTTCAAAAAAAAAAAATGGACATTTTTTCAAAAAAATTGGATACTTTTTCAAAAAAAATTTAGGATATTTTTTTCAAAAAAAAACAGGATTTTTTTTCAAACAAAATTTGGGAATCAAAAAAATTGGATATTTTTTTCAAAAAATTTAGGATAGGTGGATATTTTTATTCAAAAGGGATAGGTATTTTTCCAAGAAAATTTTGGATACTTACTTTTCTAAAAGAAGAGGATTTTTTTCAAAAAAATTTGGAATTCTAAAAAAGTTGCGATAAGTATACTTTTCAAAAAATTTGGAATTATTTTTTTAATTTAGTATATTTTTTCACAAAAAATTGAGATATTGAAAAAAGTGGTATTTTTTTCAAAAAAAAATTGGTATAGGTAGGTACCTACTTTTTCAAAAAAATTGAGATATTTCCTTTAAAAAAAAATTGTGATATTTTTTTCAAAAGATAGGATATTTTTTCAAAAAAAAATAAATATAGGATAAGTAGGTATTTTTCCAAAAAAATGAGTTTACCTTTTTCAAAAAAAAAAAAAAAAAAAAAATGAGATAAAAAATTGAGATTTTTTCTCTCAAAAATTGGATTTTTTTTCAAAAAAATTGGAATAGGTATTTAAAAAATAATGGGATATAAAAAAATTGGTACATTGTTTCAAAAAAAATTGGCATACTTTTTCAAAACCATTGAGATAATTTTTTCAAAAAATTTGGGATATATTTTTTTCAAGAAATTTTGGGATGTTTTTTTCAAAAAGAATTAGAAACATTTTAATTTAAAAAAATAGGATTCTTTTTAAACTGAGAAGTTTTTCATTTTGATCTAAAGATTTTCTTCTCTCTAAAAATGAGAGATTTTTCTCTTGGAAAAAATTGAAAAATTTTCACTTAAGAGATATTTTTCTATTCCAGAAAAAAAAACCAGATTTTATACTTTCCAAAAGGGTTGCCAATTTTCGCTTAAAAAAACAACAAAAAATAAGTGTTTTCCTCTAATAATCTAAGAGATTTCAATTGTGCAATTCAGTTTTTATCACTTCCTTTACTGCCTCATATTATTGAGCTATTATTGAGCTAATTATCAAATTTTAATGTTTCAAAAAGATATTCAAACGAATAAAACTCCTTTTCTGCACATTTAATTCTCCAGTTGTGACCTATTTTTACTCGATAGATAGGTACAACGAGTATAAATGAAACTAAACGTTGAAAATAAAAAAATCAGGGATGAAATATACCAGTGTGGAACTTCCCACTTAATTACCAGCTCGAACTAATAAAATGGTGAACTGCCCTTTGTTCGTTGAAATTAGCCAACATTCACCATTGCTGGCGATTGCTTAATTTTGTATGGAGCATTATTTATGGTGTTAATGTGTAATTTTGTTGCCTCCTGAATTATCTTTATTGCTCTCTTTTGTATTAACTTGTACACAAATGACATCTATTTGATAACGTTTATGTGGAAATTTATACTATCGGTGTTTCTTCTTTGCTTATTTTGCCTGCAGCAATGAATATAGTGTATTTGAGCTTAGATGGAAAATGCCTGGAATGAGGATGCCCAGAGAGGTTAAAAAATAACATAAAAATAAAACTGAGTTTTAAAATGGGTTTTCCTCAAAAGTTTTATTCAAAAAAAATTATTCTTTTAAAAATTTTGTAAAATAGGCAACTAAAATTTTGAACATGTCGTAAGAAAAAAAAAATCTTATTATTTTACAAAACCACGAAATTTTTCCTAATCCCAAATTTTCCAATTTTGTTAAATGCGTTCTTATGTTTGGATATTATCAAATCTCGTTTCTGAGCGAATTTTCGAAAGTTTACTTGCAAATACTCGTCAATTTTGAGAATTGTTTAAAACATTTTTTTCAAACCCAGATTTTTGATTTATAAAAAACAAGAATTTATTGAATAATGATTTCTAATACCTACCTAGTTTTACTTTAAAAAAATGTACTTACCTGTTTATTTTTTAATTTAGTCAAGAAATGACTAAATTAAAATTTTCTTCAAAAAAGAAATCGTGAAAATTAAAGAAAAAAAACAGCCAAACATTGAAAAATTAAGTTTTATTTCGTAAGTAGGTATCTTTTTATTTTATTGAAAATTTTCCTAAAATTATGTCCAAAAAAAATTTCTTTTCAAAACAAACGATTTTTCCAAAATTTTGTTAACCTAGTTTTATTATGAGACAATTTTTAAGTCTGATTTTTAAAATTTTCTAAAAAAAAAATTATTTGTTAAAAACATGGATAAATCTTGTTCAAAATCAAATTTTTCCTATTTGTTGAATTTTAAAAAAAACTTACTTTATTCATTCAGTTGTTTTTTTTTTTAAATATGAAAACAATTTTTTATGAAAAAATTTGTTGAAAAATAATTTTTTAAGATAAATTTTTTTCAAAATAAAACTTGTTTTTTTTTTTTACAAAACAGTGCCTACTAAGTTTTAAATTTTTAATTCAGTTTTTTTAAATTTTATTTATCAACCATTCAATTGTTAAAAAATTTCATTAAAAAAATGATTGAGAAACATTTAAAAAAATTTATTCAAAAATCATATCCCTTTCTCGGCGTCGTTTTTTATATTTTCGTGACAAAAGCCATTAAACTGCCCCATTCTTGTACTCAATTCCCAACAAAATGACCCAGTTTCATGTTTATTCCTGTCTATATGGCCTTTCAATTCGTCGGCTATATCTTCATATAAGTTCGGTAAAACGTAACACGATATTAAATTAGAGGTGAATCGGTGTCGTTGCTCCATTTATCGTTATTGTTTTCCAAATTCTGCCGTAAAAACACGCGCGAAATTCTTAGAATTGTTATAATCTTGCAATCGAATCACACTTCTATTTCGCAATATCGAATCGAACCATACGCGATGAATCGAATTACCTAAATAGGTAAATTTTGCAAAAATATGCACCCTTTTCCACCTTATTCATCGATTCGTCGCAACCAAAAAGAATCCTCCCAGTGCCCCGGGAGGTTAATCGAATTTCACCGGTGTATAAAACACCGAATAAAATATGCTCGTCGAGCTAAAAGCCCACGTCACGCGGTCACAAAGTAACAAAAACTTTAGCTCGTTAATTACATTTTGAACAAAACATTTTACGCTTTTGTGGCCCAAGTATGGGAAAGCTTACGTAGTTTTTCATCTTTTGTCAAAATTTTCTTCAATGACGTAAATTTATTTAAACGCAATCACAAAATGTGCGGCTAACGTGTAATCAGGTTAAGGATAAAATGGCAGTGTCCATGTCCCTTTAGAGTAAATAACTAAATAGATACGTAATTCATTTCATCGCGTCGAGCCCTCGTCACAAGGCCGCTTTTCGATTATTTTCACGTTAAATGAAAGTACCCCAATCGTACTGAAGAGAAAACAGTCACTCGTAGTCGTAGGCGTTTGGAAAATCTCATTCAGGCGTACAGTACAATTGAGATCGTGCCTTTACAACGAAAACATCTGCCCCTGAAAAAAATTCGCACGTACAATGAAAATAAAAATTTCCATTTAAATGTAATTTCCATCGTGTAATTTAATTTAAGATTTTTTGTAAACGCCTCAAGGACGATCCGAAAAATTAAAATCTTTTACACAAATATTTAATTAAAAAATAATTAGATTAACAGACAGTTCTGCTACAGTATATCACTTTTTATTCAGCAAAATAATATGTAGGTACCTACGTATAAAATGACTCTCACAGTCACACCTACACGCGACAAACTTGCCTAAGTTGAAAATTAATCAAATTTCCTCTCAGCCCTCGAGTCTTCTAATAATTTTATTTTTCCACGTATCAATACGAAAATATGTATTTTCGAGCGAAATTTCATTCGTTTTATCGAATGAAATGAAAGGTAGCTAGCCTACCTCGATTTGAAGATGATTACTAATGTGGGTAGAATTCCGTTTTGGAAATACCGCCGAAATAGTTTTCGAGAGCAAATATGTATAAACGAAGAGAAAATACGAAAGAAAGCATTTAAACGAAATTGTTGAAAAAGTAATGAAAAATTGATGAAATTTTTTTCTACTAATTTTTTGATAATAATAATAAAAATTTTCGTTGCATTTCAAATCGAGTGCGCATCCAGTGCCTTAAATGTTTTTTTCACGAGTCATTCGATGAACCGACTTACTTAACTTCAACACTTCAAAAAATAGATTTTGAGCTAAATTTTCTGAGAAATAAATAGATACCTATTTTTTTCATGTTTTTTTTCTTTCATAAATAATAATAGATAAATAAATAATATGGTGAATTCCAAATTTTCCTTAATGAATGAAAAAATTGCTCAAATAAATTTTTTTCTCATTATTCGGGTCCATTCTGAGAGGTTCTGACCAAAAATTTTTAAATTTTTCAATTATTCCAATTTTTGAAAAAAAATCATTTTTGCCATGTAATAAGTACCAGTGATACTTAATATAATGGTGAATTTCAAATTTACCTTGAATTGAATTTCTTTGAAAAAATTGCTCAAAAAAATTTTTTCCTCATTATTCGGGTCCATTCTGAGAGGTTCTGCCCAAAAATTTTTGAATTTTTCAATTATTCGAATTTTTGAAAAAAAAATCATTTTTTCCATGTAATAAGAACCGGTGGTTTCATCGGTTCTTATTCCATGTTGAATTTCAAATTTTCCCAAAATTGAATTTCTTTGAAAAAATTACTTGAATAAATTTTGTTCACATTATTCGGGTCCATTCTGAGAGGTTCTGACGAAAAATTTTGAATTTTTTAATTATTCCCATTTTTGAAAGAAAATTCATTTTTACCATGCAATAAGTATCAGTGGTACTTATTATGTGGAGAATTTCAAATTTCCCGAAAATTGAATTTATTTGAAAAAATTGCTCAAATAATTTTTTTCTTCATTATTCGGGTCCATTCTGAGAGGTCCTGACAATTTTTTTTGAATTTTTCAATTATTCTCATTTTTGCCATGTAATATTCGCCGGTTCATATTCCATGGTGAATTTCAAATTTCCCAAAAATTGAATTTCTTTGAAAAAAATTGCTCGAATAAATTTTTTTCTCAATGCTCAGATCCATTAATAGGTTCTGACGAAAATTTTTTGAATTTTTTAATTATTCCTATTTTTGAAAACAATTCATTTTTGCCATGTATAATAAAGTACCAGTGGTACTTATTATATGGTGAATTTCAAATTTTCCTTAAATTGAATTCCTTTGAAAAAATTGCTCAAATAATTTTTCTTCTCATTACCTATTCGGGTCCGTTCTGAGAGGTTTTGACGAAAATTTTTTGAATTTTTCAATTAGCAAAAAAAATTATTTTTGCTATAAGAAGTACCAGTGGTAGGCCTACCTACTTATTACATGACTAATCTTGAACTTGCAAAACATTTGTGAAAAAATTTGAAACTTTTTTTGAGAGTTGTTCTCAATTTTGATTAGGTGAATTTACGAGAAAAAAAGTTCCTAATGGAAAATATTAAGTGAGAATTTGTAAAAACATTTTAAGATATTCTCAATTAAGCTGCATAATTTTGCAAAAAAATATTTACAATTCAATTTTGCAAAAAATATTAAAAAAGAGGAAAAAATGTAAAAAAATACTAGAAAATTGTTGCAAAATGAATTTTTTTTTGGAAAAAATCATAAGAGTATTTTTTTACAATTTTCATTCAAGGAAAAACTTCAAAAAAAAATTATTGCAAAATACACGTTTACAATCATACGTATTTCCCTGAAAAAAATTGAATAAAATTTTTTTTAAAAAAATCAGAAAAATTTTTGTAAAATATTTTCAGTTTATTATTTTTTTTTTTTTGAATCGACAATTTTGAAAATTTTTGTTAATCCAATATTTTGAAAAATGCTTGAAAAAAAATTCAAGTGACCAAGAATTTTTTTTACAATTTTAATCTTTTGATTGTGATTTTGAAAAAGGCATGTTTACGTGAGAAATTTGAAAATAAAATTTTGGGCAGAATACATTTTTTAAATATCCTATAGTATATGCACCTATTTCGATTCTGTGACAATCTTCTTATACCAAATTTAAGACAGCCTTATCTCATTTATCTATTCTATGATAACCTAATCCTAAAGTTATGTTAACATCATACTGAATTTTTTAATAACATTTTCATGAGTTGATGTTCGCACGTGTTTTTTTTGACAACTTGAAAATTCTGCATTTTTTAAAAATTTCCAAAAAATAAATTTCTCCAGCATATCACCCGAAACTTCGTCTACCCCCTAAAGTCGACCCCCCGAGTCGATTGGCACCATTTTCGAAGCGATTTTGAGCCTCCAGAAAATGTTGACTTATGCCGTCTGGAGAGATTCCAGTGCGCTGGAGAAAAGTAAACTTTTCTTGAAGGCTCCAGATCGCTTCGAAAATGGCGCCAATCGACTCGGGAGGTCGACTTTAGTGTAAAAACCAATTTTCGGGATTCTATCTTGAAATTTACAAAAAAAAAATTTCAAAAAATTGTTTTTTGGAAGCAGTTTTAGCCATTTTCAAAAATTCTCCAAAAATCGAAAAATCAACTTCGACAGCTAAAAATTTGATTGTGAGGTCTGGGTGGCATGTTCTTTCAGTGAGCCAAATTTCAGCTCAATCGGAGGTGACGAGTTGGCGAGGTTCCCTTGTAAGTATCATTTTTCAAAAGTGTAAAAAAATTGAAAAGGCCCTTTCTCCCCCCCCCCCCCTCAAATCGCGTAACTGGCATTTATTTGTTATACACGAAATTAACCGCCTTCGCTTTGTATTCGCAATACGCAAAAATCATTTCACCGCAGGAATCCAACAACCTGAGCCCACCTTCCGGTTGATGCGAATACCGCAACCGCATCTTTATTAACTAGTCTGGTGAAAATATGCAGACTTTGAGAACCACTTATTAACACCTTCGTTGAGTTCTATGATCTTTCCACTTGTAGTCTCGCTAGCTCTATGCGCCAGGTTGTATTTATTTTCATCGTCTTCCCCTCTTACCTCTTCGCCCTGCCTGAAAGGTAATTCAACTGCGAATGAGATCTTATTAACGAAATTCTGCGTATTGCGTTAGGATAGTTACTCGTACATAATAAATATCGAATTTTCGCAGCCACTTAAATGTTTTTTTTTCACTTCGAGTGCGCGACACTCATAAATTTCAATTTTCGTCTGTAGCTCGAAATATTACGAGCCATCTCAGACGGTAATCTCGAGTGAAAAAACTTACCTAATGAAATGAACTCGTCGTAAAGTCTTTTTAAAAAAATCTGCACTCTCGTAATTATCCATTACCCAATTGAGCCGTTAGTGTAAAAATTATCCAGCTAATTTAGCGAGCTTAGGGGAACAACAATTTTTAAAAAATCATGCGACGACATCCACCTAACCGCAGAAGTTCTCGTTTAAAGAAATAAAAAGTGAAAAAAAAAACGCCACCTGTGTAAAGTATCGATTTTTTTTTGCCATAAATGTCAAAAATATTTAAAAGTATTGCATACGTATGCGTCGTACTAATACTCAACCTTCTGATATTTCGTTTTCAAGGTCGTCGAAAAATGTTTTTCAGGGTCTCTGCCATGCCATTTATGTTGAATTTATCGTATTTTTCGTTCTCGTAATTTTTTTTTATAGTGTTTGATCGCTTCAAAAATTTTTAGCTGCGAATTTTTTTTTTTCTAATTTTGAGTCGAAAAATTGGTAAACATGTTTAGAAGTTTAATGGTTAAAAGTATAATACGAAATGAGCTTATTTTGTTATCTTACTTCCCAGGTCAGTTAGCTACCGCGTTCTAACTGAAAGTGAATTTAAAAGATACCAAACTATACTTGCCTAATGCGATTTGTTTAATTTTATAAGCACCATTTATTCTATCATAGCTGTGTAATCTGCAGCAAAAATATTATTCGTTCATTCTAATTAAATGCGAGGGTGGAAGGATAGGATTACAACTGCTTACAGCTCGAGAATCACATATTTTTTTGTGGATACACTAGAAATGCAAAATATTAAAGAAAGTATACTTAGTTATGAAGTATTTTTTTTTACAAGGTTAAAAAATACTTATGATTTAGAAGGGATGAAGAAATCTTACTCCCTTATACTCAAATTTCGAATACGCACATGGACAGAATTTCTTCATTAATCCATTCGACAAGAAATGAAAATTTGCGAAGGACGTCTGAATTAATTCCCTAGGTACTCGACAAGCTCAATGCTCGTAACTCGACCAATTTCATTTCTTTTTTTTTTTTTAATTTTTCAAATATTAGGTTTGTTCAAGCGCTTTTTGTTTATCTTGTTTTTGTTTAAAATTTTAAGAAATTCTTAAATTTTTACTTTTAGAAATAGTTGGCTAGGTTTTAATGACTCTACTTTTAGTAAAATACGGTAAAATATCTTAATTTTTCCTAATTTTCACCAATTTTTTTCTATTTTGAAAAAAATCAACAATTTTGCTCATAATAGAGTCATAACAACATAGTCATCTATTTCTTAAAAGTGAAAATTTAAGAATTTCTTAAATATTTTTAAACAAAAACAAGAAAAGCAAAAGCGCTTGAACGAATCTACTAAAATATTCAGCACGGAAAATATGAAAAACGTTTTCAAGTTCATGCCTTCTGCGAAAAACAAACTAATTGAGATAGCATTGACATTGAGAATGAAACTGATAAAAATGACCAAAAAAAGAAACACAATGTATATTTTCAATGGAAAATTTTAAATCGCCAGTAAATGGTAAGCTGCTCGTTTTGCCACCAAAGGGCGAGTTAAAGCGAATATAACAAAATATACGTACTTACTGAAATTCACGTGATAGCCTAATTTTTTCGACTTGCTTGACTTTTGGTATTTTTTTTTTCCTGCGAATGACGAAAAACTTTATCTCGCATTCTGAATTTTTCGAAACACTGAAAAATCCTCAGAGTTCATAATTATACCAACAGACTTCTCACAAAAAAAGTTCGAAATACTTCAAAATGTCTTTAAATTATTTTTAAAAATTTTGCTGGAAAATTATGTTGAAATCTTTGAAAATTTAATCAATGCAACTTTTTCAAAAATTTTACTAAAATTTATTTTTTAGAAATAGGTAATGTGTAGCACAAAAATAATTTGTTTCGCTTTAAAAAAATGAAAATTCAAAAAAATTTCTTTCGACAGCAAATAATTCAAATTTTAATTTACCTAAACAAAAAATGTTTTCATTTTTTTAGTAGGTAAAATAATTATATCATTCTGAGACAAATCGTGCCCTTCATTCGTCACTAATTTCTAATTTTTTATTTTATTTGTTTTCTTTCTATCGAATTTAAACATTTTTACATAATTATGCTTTTTTTGATTGGGAATTTTTTTTTTAGAAATTTGTTAATCAAGAAAAACAATGTTTTTGAAAATTGTTTTCATTTTTTTCGAAATATTTCTTATATCTAATTGTTTGAAAGCCTATACCTCTCAATATTTTATTTTTTTATTTTTTAAGACTATTTTTTCTTGATTTTTTAAAATTTTCAATTTTTTATTTGAATACTTAATTAGAAAAAAAATAAACGTTACGAGCAATAAATCTTATCGCCAATTTAAAAATTGAATTTTTGAAATTTTTAAAAAAAATTCACTAATTTTTGGAAATTGCGAATTAGGTAGGTACTAAAAATTTATTAAAATTAAATTTAAGCAGTTTCCAAAAAAGTTTAAAATTTAAATTTTAGTTTAAAAAACTGTTGAAATTCTTCTCCAAAAAAATCATTATTCAAAAATATTTTATAGAAACCTAAAAAAAGATTTCAAACAGCACAATTTGAAAAAAATTGGAATTAGAGGAAAATACTTTTTAGCTCTTAGTTGGCAAAACTGTTGAAAAATTTCATTTCCTTTTTGCAAAAAAATATTTAGTTCATAAAATTTTTTTAAAAAGTATCTAAATAACATAATTTGAAAAATTTGGAAAATGAAAAAAAATGCATCAGTTTTCAGTTGGAAAAACTGTTGAGAATTCCCACATCCAAAATTTTTCATTTTTTCATTGTTCAAAAGTATTTTATAAAACTTGAAAAATTCGAAAATGATAAATTAATTTGAAAAAATGGAAAAATTAAAGGGAATACTTTCGTAATCAGTTCCCGTGTAGCAATTGTCGACATCGACATTTATGTCGACAAAATTCAGACACATTTTTTTCTCGGTTAACGATGAATTAAAAATGATATTTGAGATTTAAAGTAATGTTCTATGTTAAACATAACTGTTCAATCAAAATTTTTGAATTTTTCTCAGTATTTTCCTATAATTTAGAAAACGTTGTTTTTCTACATAGACAAGTCGATGTAAAAATCGATACTCGATAAACGCATCGACATTTATGTCGACAATTTCTGCCAATTAAATTTACAAATTTTATATCTAAAAAGAACTAAAAACAATTAATAAGAACATTTTAAGCTCAGGAATAAATAATTTTTGAAAGAATCACAAAATTTTCTTATTTTTCAAAGTTTTGAATAATACAACGACTTGTCGAGTTATTGTCGACATAATTGTCGATGGTCGAATAATGCATCGACTTCACTGTCGACAGTGTCGACCAGAGGAATTTTAAGTCGAGATAGTGTCGATGTGATTGTCGAGGGTCGAATAATGCATCGACTTAACTGTCGACAGTGTTGACCAGAGGAATTTTAAGTCGAGTTAATGTCGATCTAATTGTCGAGTGTCGAATAATGCATCGACTTGATTGTCGACGTCTTGAGGGTGATTGTGATACTCGCAGATAAAGTGTGTTGTGAATTAGTACATAAGGTCTAAGAATCATCTCTATGTTAGTTGGACACTCGCATGTGTCCAGCTACAAAGGTGGCCTCAATGCCGCATATCTGACAAAAAATGTCGAAATGTTGGCTTGAACACTATTTTTGGTGTAATTTTAATATATACTTATATTGAATATTTGAACTTAGCATATTTTTCAAAATCTCACCATTGCAAATGTCGATGTGGATGTCGATATAAATGTCGACACATCGAAATCGGTCACTTTTCGATCGTACATGTCGACACGATTGTGGATGGTTTGTCGAGCTTATTATCGACATGTTTGTCGACCGTCCAAATATGGCTCGACATGTCGAGCCATATTTGGACAGTCGACAAACATGTCGATAATAAGCTCGACAAACCATCCACAATCGTGTCGACATGTACGATCGAAAAGTGACCGATTTCGATGTGTCGACATTTATATCGAAATTAGCATCGACGTTGCTACACGGGTTGGCAAACCTGTTGAAAATTCCTATACCAAAATTTTTAAATTTTTTCATTGCTCAAGACACAGCTTACTTCATAAAAATGGAAAAATTCTCTGAAAAGCAAAATTCGAAGAATGACGAGAATTAAAATTCAAGTTTGAAAATAAAAATTCAACTAACATTAAAAGTTTGTAAAAAATAAAAAACAATTGTAAAGATGACTAAAAATTGAAAAATTAAAGAAATAAGTAATAATTTTAATCAAAGCATAGAAAATATTTCAAATTGACGAAAATTATCTAATTATAAATTTAAAAAATCAAAATTTAGAAAATTGAAAACAAATCAAAATTTAAAAAAAAATTAAATAAACGAACTTAAGATTTGAAAAAAATTGAAATTAAACTGAATAAATCTGAAAAATGAAGAAGTAATTTTAAAAAAAAGAAAGTGAGAAAAAAATAATTAAAGGTGAATAAATTTTTTTCAAATTATTTCGATCTTCATGTTGGCAAAACTGTTGAAAACTCCCATATCCAAATTTTTTTATTTTTTCATTGTCATCATAGTTCTTTTAAGTACAAATACCTACCTACAAATATTTCATAAAACTTGAAAAAATTTTAAAAAGCAAAATTAAAAAAAAATTAAAATCAGAGGGAAATACTTTAGCTCTCAGTTTGCAAAACTGTTGAAAACTTCCATACCCAATAATTTTCATTTCCTCTTTACCCAAAAATATTTCATAAAAGCTAAAAAAAATATCAAAAAACCACAATTTGAAAAAAAATCAAATTGAAAAAAATATGCATTAATCTTCAGTTGGCAAAACTGTTGAAAAATTCCCATATCCAAAAATCTTCAGTTTTTCTTTGCTCAAAAATATTTCATAGAAAACTAAAAAAGTTTCCAATAGGCACAATTTGAAAAAAATAGAAATTGAGAAAAAAGCTCCATTTGTCAGTTGGTATAAATTTTGAAAATTCCCTGATCAAAAAAATTCAAGATTTTTTTCAAATGTGTCAGAGGTTTTCGAAAAGCCATTTCGAAGTCCAATTTTCCATCATAATTTCCAAATGACCATACTATAGTGTCTTCCTTAATTCAAAAAATCTCCAGTAATTTTCTAACCCTCTCCACATCATTTCATGCTTCTTGCTATTCCGCTCAGTAGTCCAAATGCATAATAAATCAGTCTTATTTACCATCACCTTATCTTTTGATCCAAGCAAAATCGATCCTACAGCCGCAAAAGGTGTTCCAAAAAACATCAAACCGAAATAAAATAGAACTGCATAATAAACACCAATAAATCGCATCTTCTTCCTTAACACCTTGAACGACTTCCAAAAATTCGGTACAATCACGACATAGACAGCTCGTGAAAAAAACTACCATTTCGATTACCTACGTACACATTATAATACGTAATTTCCATCCATTCGCGAGTTTATTACGTCTTGCTGAAAATTTTCGCGTGTTTATCGTAAATAAGTAAATACATAAGTAGAAAAAAAACGCGATTGCAATAATATTTTCAGGGTCTCGTACATCAGAGCAGCGGTCAACGTAAACGTAATAATAATATCTCAATATTTATACACTCGATCGAGACCGCGAATCTCTCAGGTTTTGGGTCGCGTGCTGCGAAAATATTTTAAAATACAAAAATACTCGTAGGAACGTCTTGTTACAATGAAGTTTATTTTAAAGATTTTTTTTTCGTTCTTAACGAATTACCTACGATAAAGATGCTGACGTCACGAATGATTATGTACATAAATATTGGGCGTATTTTAGAGGTCGTACCGGCCATATAATTCTTTTCGTAAATAAGCTCACAATACGTTAATATACTACTGTCTCGTTTAATTTAAATCAATAAAATAGCGAATTGTTGGCAAAATATCGCGTAGATGAGCGCGAAAAAATCGTCGTAGTTTGACGAAATGACGATGAATTGTATGGGGAAAAAATGAATGAATCCACGACGCGCAGTGAACGATGGAATTCCCTCGCCTCGATATGGCATGGTCTTGTGGCGTTTCATTCTCGAAAAACGTACCTATAGTAACGCTCTCTCTTGACGAATTCGTTGCTGGGATATTTTATGGCAAAATATTAAATTACACCGGTGGGGAATTGAAGACGGGACAATTTCTAGGTAATAGTTTATTTAAAAGCATTACATCATGGAACGTTGACGCCTTTATTATATATTTGTCTTTTTGAACTTGAAAATGTATTCGTCTCTCTCTCAGTCTCTGCCTGAGGTCACACATCGGTCGACATACGTGTTGGGGAATTAAATACATAGAAAAATACGACAAAAATCTTCAACATTTCGTATACCTACAATTACATACAGGGTGTCCTATGAGTTGGATATATCCAAAAGAGTTTATGTACACCTAGTGTCTATGTTTGAAAGTAAAGGCGCTACAGAGCTTTGAAAATTGGTATTTTTTAAGCTTAATCGATTGACAACACTGTATTCAAAAAATTTTCTCACTAGTCTGTTTTCAAACGAAATTCTCTGAGAAATACAATAACAAAAGCAAAAAAGCAAAATCTTCAAAATTTTTCTTTAGAAAAATTCAAATAATTATTCCTTATTAAGGAATTTTTGTCCAAAGAGTTTTTCATAAAATTTCTTGATAAGAATTAAAGTTTACTCCTTTAAAAATTTCTTACTTATACCGATGAAATCTCAGGAAAAATCTATTGAAACATTTTGTGGAAGTTGTTTTTTTTTTTTTTTGGTATAAAATTTATTTTTTTGGAAAAAATCATAAAACTGAAAAATTTTCTCCATAACATTTCTGGATGAAAATTGAAATTCTCTCATTGAAAATGTAAAAAAAAATCAATAGGAAGGTGTCAAGAACTTCATTTGAAAAAAAAAAAAATTGAAAAATCGCGGTTTTTAGATTTATCTATTTGAAGATTCCCTCGAATATGATTTAAAAAATGCTCAAGTAAGTATTTTAAAAAGTTGGATACTGGTACTACCAAAAAAAATAATTAAAAAAATTATTTTATAAACAATTCCTTTAAAAATTTTGCTGAAAAAAAAAATCATTAAAATTTTTTCTCCAAAAAATCCTCTTAAAAAATCTTAATGGGATTCGAAATTCTTTTATTAAAATTTTCATGAAAAAATCTCAAAGGTGCGGAAAAATTTCATTGGATTTATTTTTTGAAAAAGTTCTCATACATCATTTTTTAATTTAATTTTTTTTTTTTTTTGAAAATTTCACATTCAAATGTTGGAGAAAAACCAAAAATATTTTAAAAGGTTAGGTACTTTTAAAAAAATTGTCAAACAAATTCTTTACTAAAAAATCTATCTAAAAATTTTTCTGGAAAAAATCGAAGAAAACCAAATTCGAAAAATATCTCTATAAATTAAGAACTCAATAAAAACTTTTTTGAAAAAAATCTCAGAAAAAACTGATATAAATTTCTTCAATGCTTTTAGAAAAACATTTAGATTTTTTTTTTTTTTGAATTATACTTATCACATTTTTCAGATTTTTAAAATGTTGGAAAAAAATCATGATTTTTTTTAGAAAAACTAGGCAAGAATTTCTTTTCGCAAAAAATTCTCATAAAATTTTTTCGAAGATCTGATAAAGTTATTTAAAAAATATATAAAAATTGTTTTCCAAAATTTCTCTGAAAATTAAGATTTTTAATGAGTATTGAAAGTTCCTGATTAAATTTTTTTAAAGAAAAATTTTCACAAAAGTTTTTAATTTTTTTTGGAAAATTTATTTTTGAAATTGGAAAAAAAATTCAAATAGATTTAGGAAAGTTTGTTTGAAAAAAAATTATTAACAAAAAAACATTTAAAAAAACGTTTTGTTACGAAACTATAACTTTCTCAAAGCACAATTTTTTTTATGAAAGTAATGCAATCTTTTTACGAAAAATTCTCACGAAATTCGCCTTAAAAATACCTCATGTTTTTTCTTTTTATCTAAAATTTTGCTTTAGAACATCTGGAAAAATATCTTGAAAGGTCAAATAGGTACCTACTTTGAACACCCGAGCGGCACACTCGATCGATAATATCGGTAGATGTAACGTATCGATAAAAAATCGTTTGAAAATCTATAGATGTTCTCACGATATTATAAAGATTTATCGGTACAACTTTATAGGCAAAAAATCTAAAAACTATCGAATTCGATATTATTAAGATTTTATGACGATATTCGTCAACGATACTATCGACAAAGAACATTAAATTTATCGATACCGATTTTCCACCGATTTTGTGCAGATATTTGAAACTATATTATCGACACGTAATCTGAAATTTCTCGAATTCGATTTTTCAACGATTTTGTGACGATATTTACAACTATATTATCGACAAATAATCTGAAATTTCTCGAATTCGATTTTTTAACGATTTTGTGACGATATTTGAAACTATATTATCGACACATAATATGCAATTTCTCGAATTCGATTTTCTAACGATTGCGTGAAGATATTTGAAACTATATTATCGACACGTAATATGAAATTTCTCGATTTCGATTTTTTAACGATTTTGTGAAGATATTTGAAACTATATTATCGACAAATAATCTGAAATTTCTCGAATTCGATTTTTTAACGATTTTGTGAAGATATTTAAAACTTTATTATCGACACGTAATCTGAAATTTCTCGAATTCGATTTTTCAACGATTTTATGACGATATTTGAAACTATATTATCGACACGTAATATAAAATTCCTCGAATTCGATTTTTCAACGATTTTGTGTCGATATTTGAAACTACATTATCGACAAATAATCTGAAATTTGTCGAACGATTTTTCAACGATTTTGTGACAATATTTGAAATTATTTCCAAATTTTAAAAATTGGTGAAAACTTTTCTAAGTCCAACACGTCTGGAAGTACTAAACTGCCTATTATAAGCGTTTTATTGCTAATTCCTCAACGATAAGGTATGGCATAGTGGTTAAGGAAGAGGATTACCATGCAGGAGGTTAATGGTTCAAGCCCCACGGGTGGCAGATTTTTTATAATTTTTTTTGACTTTTTCTGAAATGATCCTCTTACCGTAACATGAATAATGTGTTTAGGCATAGTTTAATGTATTAATTATGCTAATTAATGATTTTTAATTATAGAAAAAGCTAGTAAAATACGAAAAATCGGAATAAAAAATCGATAAAAAATCGACAGAATATCGAATTTGATAAAGTGTCGCGAAAGTGCCGCCTAAATCGTGAAATTATCTTTCGATTATATAGATAGATTATCGATAAAATATCTTACTATAATCTCGAAATTTTTACTAACTATAATTCGTCGATAATCTATCTATATATCGAAAGATAATTTCACGATTTATGCGGAACTAACGCGACACTTTATCGAATTCGATATTCTGTCGATTTTGTATTTCGATAATTTGTCGATTGTGCTGCTCGGGCAAATCATTTTAAAAAATGTTTAAAAATTTTGCTGGAAAAAAATTGTTTTTGAAATTTTTTTCCCAAAGAAATTGAAATTTTTACGGGAGAAAATTCTGATCGAAATTTCACACACAGTTTTTGAAAAAGATTCAAGTAATTTTTTTTTTTTACTATTTTTTTTATTTTATTTTTTTGGAAAATGCATTTTTGAAATTTTGAAAAATTCTTAGGTACCTAAGAATGTTTCTGTTGGAAAAATATTTTGTTCAAAAATAAACATCTATAAAAATTTTGTTGGGGAGGTCATTTTTGAAAAAAAGTCTTGAAAAAAATTTTTGGGTGCAGAACAATTGTTTTTTTTGAGAAAATCTCAATTTTAGTGTGGAAAAATTCTCGTTAAATTCTTAATATGTTTTTTCTTCTTCGTACTATTATCTAGGTACCTTGATTTTTTTACAAAAAACATTCTCGTAAAATCTTTTTTAAACTCACCCATTTTTTTAGATTATTTTTTGAAAATGAGTGTTTCGGGTTTTCAAATTCTCTCAAGAAATGTCTCCATAAACGAATTCACATTTTCTAATCAAAAATTTTTTCAGAAAAAATTAAGAATTTCTTTTTAAAATCTCACGTTTTCTTTAGTTTATTTTTACGTTTTTCAAACATTCTCTCAAAATGTTGAAAAAAAACACTCAAATATCTTTAAAAATTACATATTTTTAAAAAACTCATCTTCAAAAAATTCTTTGTAAATTTTTTTTTTTTTTTTTTTTTTAAATTCATTTATTGTGCCATATTTGAAAATTGAACAATTTTTGTTTTCAGAAACAAAATCTCAAAAAAATCAGTTGAAAAATTTTTCCAATTTTTTTATGAAAAATCATCATCTTTTAAACTCATATATTTTTTTTTTTTGGAAATTTTATTTCCAAAAGTGGGCAAAAATCTCAATAAAAAAAGGTTCCTCTAGAAAAAAAAAATGAAAAAACTGTTGAAAAATTTTGTCGAAAAAAAAGTTTATATTATAGTAATTTATTTCGTTTCCAAAAAAATCTTCATTTTATAAATACCGAATTCTTTCATTTTTTTCAGATTTCCTTATGAAAATTTTCCTTTTCAATTAAATGTTTTGGAAACATTTTCAAAAATTTTGACATTTCAATTTCATTAAATAAAAATAATTTTGAAAATGATTTTCATATGAAAAAGAATTCCATAAAAATTCTTCATACGCACACATTGAAAATTCTTCAAAGAAATAATTCTCATTCATGATAAAAATTTTCTGAATAGGTTTTTTTTTCAAAAAGTCCAAGAAAAATACTGTGAAACAATTTTTTTTTCCTGAAAGAATAGAAGAATTTTCTTGAAACAAAATAAAATCCTGATAAATTCTTGAAATTCTTTGCAACTTCTTCAATTTTTTTGTTGAAAAAATTTTGGCGGCATTTTTTTCAAATCTCTCATTAATTTTCGTTTAAAATTTTGGGGAAAATTCTCGAAAAAATTCTATAATTGTTTCCCCTACTAATCGGACACCTTGTGTACGTATAATTTGTAATACAAGAAGGAAAACATAGGAAATACATTTGTATTCCAAGGGTCACGTTATCAGCGTCTTGTTGCGATCAGGATGACCACCAAAAATGGTATAGATCGACGTGATAACCTTGTGCAAATTTTTTTTCTCGCAAAAACACGATAATAATATTTATTATCCTAAATCGCCTAATCGTCAATCGCGTGATAAAACTGAACCTTGTTTAGGAGCTTTGATCGATGAGTCATAAATTATGAAATTAATTAACCGGTTAAAAAAACAAAATGCAAATACCCTCTTTACATTTTTTCCTCGGATTAATTTCCTGCTACAAAACTTACGAGTCCACACCGATCCAGTCACAGGGCGATAAAAAATTTGCAGATAGGAATTGCATAATTGCGAAATAATTATTAGGTGCTTTCGTTTCATTCATGTAGCGCCAAATTAATTCTATATTAAGGAAAAAAAGGGGTTCATAACCTTGTAAATCGCACGGGTTATTACACAATAAACAGTAACAAGACCGCACAAAATAATACAACCACGAGACCATATTTTTAAATTATATTAAATCGAACGCGTATAAATTTTCATTTTCTCACACGTGCCATCATCATCGACCTACAGCTACACTGCCATAAAATAACAACGCAGATTTCGCCAGAATCTAGTATTCGTCTGGCGACTAAATCCATTTGACAAAAAAGTTAATAAAAATGTCTCAATTTGGAGATTAAACAGGCATTTCGGTCTGTACTTTGTATAAGCGTTGGTATCGCATCTTACTCGTAATACAAAATCATTATATAATTTATCATATTACAACCGACTGCGAACAGAACGTGTTCGTGTTATAAAACAATATAAATAGAATATAAGCATCATTCGACGCCCGGCTTCGGTGTGATGAGAACCGCGTACCGATGCGTATGGTTCAACGAACGCCGTTAATGGAACGTCCACGTGATTTTTCTTACCAGCTGTATCGTTTCGTTGTTTATTTACTGGTAATGAGTTACATGAGATGAAATTGAAATGATCGTAAATACGAATATGATGAATAGATATTCTTTTTCCCTTAATAAACGTCGAATTCGTTCATTTTGAAGTTGGAGGAGTTGGAAAAATGATACAGAACAGATCTACATACTTGAGAGTACTTTTCTACGTTCAACTTACTTCAATTTTACAGTTTGAAAATTCGTAAAATTTTCTCAGTTCTGAGAAATTTATTTTGAAATTTAATATTTCAGTTTTAGTGATTTGAAGACGTCACCTATTCATTTTGAAATGAAAAATAAAATAAATTTTTAAATATAAGTATTTAATCTTGCAAATGATTAAAAAAATCATGAAATTTTCAACAAAAAAAAAAAAATTAAATAAAAATTGAATTTTTGAAAATTGCAAAGATACTTTGAATGCATCGAAGGTTATTTTGAAGTAAGAAAAGTTTCTCATTTCTGATCATTTAAAAATGCATGAAATTTTCAACAAAAAAATCAAATTTTTAACAATTTTTTGAGGATTAAATATTTCAAAATTGGGAAGAAATTTGATTACAAAAAAGATCATTTTCTTCAAAATTTAATTTTTCATTTCTAACAATTTGAAGATGCATTAAATATATTTTAATTTGAAATTGAATCTCGAAAATCGCGAAGAATTTTTAATTTCAGTAATGGACATTTCAAATATCTTAAAAATTCGTTAAATTGGTAAACTCGTTGTATTTCTTTTTTAAACACACATTTTCAAAAAATTTTGGAAATTGAATTAGAAAAATTGCGAAGTGTTTAATTTTAGCAAAAGGTCATTCCAAAGTTCAAATTCATAATTTATTCTCATGTTATAAAAATTCTTTGAATTTTTGACTTATTTTTTGAAAATTGAATTTCAAAAAATTTTTAGGAATTGAGTTTTTGAAAAAAATTTTAAATATTTTCTCAAAGCTGAATTTTCAAAAATTTCGATTTTTGGAAAACTTTTTGAAAGTTGCAAAGAAATTGAACTTTTGGCAAACGTCATTTCAAAGTTGAATAATTTTTTTCATTTGTTCAAAAAACTGAAGGAAATTTTCAGGAAAATTCCCGTGTAGCAACGTCGATGCTAATTTCGATATAAATGTCGACACATCGAAATCGGTCACTTTTCGATCGTACATGTCGACACGATTGTGGATGGTTTGTCGAGCTTATTATCGACATGTTTGTCGACCGTCCAAATATGGCTCGACATGTCGAGCCATAAACATGTCGATAATAAGCTCGACAAACCATCCACAATCGTGTCGACATGTACGATCGAAAAGTGACCGATTTCGATGTGTCGACATTTATATCGACATCCACATCGACATTTGCAATGGTGAGATTTTGAAAAATATGCTAAGTTCAAATATTCAATATAAGTATATATTAAAATTACACCAAAAATAGTGTTCAAGCCAACATTTCGACATTTTTTGTCAAATATGCGGCATTGAGGCCACCTTTGTAGCTGGACACATGCGAGTGTCCAACTAACATAGAGATGATTCTTAGACCTTATGTACTAATTCACAACACACTTTATTTGCGAGTATCACAATCACCCTCAAGACGTCGACAGTCAAGTCGATGCATTATTCGACCCTCGACAATTAGATCGACATTAACTCGACTTAAAATTCCTCTGGTCAACACTGTCGACAGTTAAGTCGATGCATTATTCGACCCTCGACAATCACATCGACACTATCTCGACTTATAATTCCTCTGGTCGACACTGTCGACAGTGAAGTCGATGCATTATTCGACCATCGACAATTATGTCGACAATAACTCGACAAGTCGTTGTATTATTCAAAACTTTGAAAAATAAGAAAATTTTGTGATTCTTTCAAAAATTATTTATTCCTGAGCTTAAAATGTTCTTATTAATTGTTTTTAGTTCTTTTTAGATATAAAATTTGTAAATTTAATTGGCAGAAATTGTCGACATAAATGTCGATGCGTTTATCGAGTATCGATTTTTACATCGACTTGTCTATGTAGAAAAACAACGTTTTCTAAATTATAGGAAAATACTGAGAAAAATTCAAAAATTTTGATTGAACAGTTATGTTTAACATAGAACATTACTTTAAATCTCAAATATCATTTTTAATTCATCGTTAACCGAGAAAAAAATGTGTCTGAATTTTGTCGACATAAATGTCGATGTCGACAATTGCTTCACGGGTTGTTAATTGCATTTTGCTTCGAAAATGGCGAAAATGCATTAATACAGAAAAGGTCATTTCAAAGTTCAATTTTACATTTCTAATTTTCAAGTATATGGAAATTTTTTGAAAGTTACGAAGAACTTTGGATTTCAGCAGAGATCATTACTAAGCTTAATAATTTTTCATTTCGTAATGTGTATAAAAATGCATAAATTTTTCAAAAAAGTTGTACGTACTTGTTTAAGTTTTTTAAAATGTAGAATTTTAGCAAAAAATTTTAGACATAAAAGTGCATAAAATTTTAATTTGAAAACATGATCTGAATTTTGAATTTTAAATTTTTTTTGGAAAGTTGCAGCGAATATGAAATTTTAGTAAAATTCATTTGAAAGTTCAATAAAACTTAAACAAAATTTAATTGGATTTTAATTTTTTGGGAGGAAATTATATTTTTGAAACGGTTTTATAAATTAGCAAAAGTTTATTATTACAGAACGATTCATTTCAATAATGAATTTTTAATTTCTAATTTTTGCTCATATGGAATTTTTTTAAATGTTGCGAAGTATTTGGAATTTTATCAGAGGTCATTACAAAGGTCAATAATTTTTCATTTCGAAATATTTATAAATTTAATGGACGTTTAATTTAGGAAAATATTAGTCAAAGCAAAAAATTTTCAAAAAAATTACTTCAATTTTTGAATTTTTTTGAATTTTTTCGAATGTTGAATTTTTTAAATTGCAAAATATTTTGAATGTTCCAAAAGTCATGTAAAATTTCACTTTTTCATTACCAGCAACGAAACAAGGGATGCGTGGGGTGCGTCACCCCTCCCCCCCAAAGTCGGAAAATTGACCAAAAAGTCGGAAAATCGACCAAAAATCGACGAAATGAGTCGGCAAAATCTAGTTTAGTCGGCAAATTTTTAAAATTCACCCCCCCAAAAAAAAAATCGGCAAGTTTCGGCGCTGTTCATTACTATAATGATTTGAATATGAATAAAATTTTCAAAGTAAAACTGAATTTAAAAAAATGAAATAAAATATGAAAATTTGAAAATTGAAATTTTAAAATACTCAATTTCAAAGAGCTTTGAATGCAGCAAGGGCATTTCATAGTTTAATTTTTCAATTCTAAAGCTTTAAAAATGCATAAAATTATCAAAAAATTATGAACTTAATTTTTTTTGAACATTGCGAGAAATTTTGAATTCCAGTGAAGGGCATTTCGAAATTCAATAATTTTTCATTCCAATGTTCAAAGGGATAAGAATATTACGAGTATATTATAGGTACACATAATTTTCAAAAATATTGTCAATTGAATTAATTAGGTAAGTAAGTAAGTAAGTAATTTTTTATTTTTAAAAGTTTTTAGAAATTCAATTTTTGAAAATGCAGTAAAGAAATTTGAATGCAGCAAAGGCCATTAAAATATTTAAATTTTCATTTCAAATGTGCAATAAAATGTAAGAAATTTTCAAAAAATTCACTTATCATAATTATCTTTAAAAATTCTGATTTAAAAAAAAATTTAATGCAAAGAACTACATGAAAAATGTTACCTAGGTACCTATTTGAAAAAATAGGATTTTTGAAAACAAAATGTTTTAAAAATTGAAAGGGATACCTGCTGCAAATTTTGAAAGAATTTGAAATTTGAATGCAGAAAACGTCGTTTCAAAATTTATTCTTTTAATAATAATTATAATGTTTCAAAAATAAAAATATCTGCAAGAAAGTCGAAAAGTTGCGAATTGAAAGTTTGAAAAATTTTCAGGAGGAAACTGATTTTTTGAAAAAATTTTCAAATTAAATTCATCTATTTCTCAATTTGCAAATATTTTAAGAATGCAAATAATTTTTTTCAATGTTTTGAAAATTAAATTTTGAAAATTGAAATTGAAGTAAATTTTTGATGCAGCAAAGCCGGCAAAGGCCATTTCAAAGTTTAATTTTTCATTTCTACTGATTTTTTAAAAACTACCATAAATTTAGCTCAATTTTGTATTTCTGGCGACATTGATGAAAATATCTACTCTTCGTATATCCGCATGCAACAGTTTTGTTTTTCCTTCTGTTATGCTCTTGAAATAAAAAAATGGAAGCAAGCAAAATACACCTACGGTATTGATGTTACGAACCATCACAATGTAAATAAAAAATTGACACCTTTAACAACTTTTGCCACCATTTTCGTCACCTTCGCTGCCTCGATAAAGGTCACCTCAATATTGATACCTATTTGGAAACAATTTCTGAGAACTGATTAAAAATGCATGGAAAAGCATTATTATCGTAGTTAGGTAGGCATACCTATTTTGAACAAAATCTATAACTGCTCCCTCGTCTTTCGTTTTACATTCGCTATAAAACACTCTACTCAGTTCAAGGGAACAAAACTTAATTAAAAATTCAAGTTTATATTACAGCACCTTAGTTCGAATTTGTTTACGAAAAAAAAGCACAAAAAAAAAGCACAAACACCAGACTAATCAATATTTTAAAAAATAACCTTTTTTGCGACGGAAATTCCATCAAGGTTCAAGTCATCATAATAACAACAATAAAAACTTTGAAACGGCGTGATAAAAATTGTGTTACGGGTACCTACAACCTAATCATTAGATATACTTAACTGACAGGTCAAAATAAACCCCTCATAATGTAGGTAACCTTGGGTATCGATAGGGATCTTATGACGTTACTCGGCTTAATATAGAAACATTATTATCACCGGGGTAATGGGCACTCTTCCCTGTTTTTTTTTGGTTTTTTTTTTTAGCTGTTTGGTGTTGGTTCCTGATTTAGAAGTAGGAGACATTTTTTTTCACATCGATCAGCTTACAAGCTTTTCAAATCGGTCCGAGGGTCCCAAAATTTCATCGTAGATTTATTCGTTTTTTGAACTTCAACCATTGGATCCCTTTGGACCCTTATGTATTCTTTGATGCGTTGACCAGCCCATAGCCCAAAGAAAATGATTTAGGGGCCAAAATTTGCTATGTACAGTCGTCAGAGTTTACGAATGCATCTTCTGTAAAATTTACCTTTTTACAAAATTTACCATTTTTTACAAAATTTATCATTTTACAAAATTTACCATTTTACAAAATTTACCTACTATTTCACAACAGGTCACAGAAAGAATTTATACGTGTATGCAAAGGGGTCCTCTTTTTTTACTGTATGATTTTACAAAAATTACCCGAGCAGTACAATCGACAAATTATCGAAATAAAAAATCGACAGAATATCGAATTCGATAAAGTGTCGCGTTAGTTCCGCATAAATCGTGAAATTATCTTTCGATATATAGATAGATTATCGACGAATTATAGTTAATAAAAATTTCGAGATTATAGTAAGATATTTTATCGATAATCTATCTATAATATCGAAAGATAATTTCACGATTTAGGCGGAACTTTCGCGACACTTTATCGAATTCGATATTCTGTCGATTTTTTATTCCGATTTTTCGTCTTTTACTAGCTTTTTTCTATAATTAAAAATCATTAATTAGCATAATTAATACATTAAACTATGCCTAAACACATTATTCATGTTACGGTAAGAGGATCATTTCAGAAAAAGTCAAAAAAAAATTATAAAAAACCTGCCACCCGTGGGGCTTGAACCATCTACCTCCTGCATGGTAATCCTCTTCCTTAACCACTATGCCATACCTTATCGTTGAGGAATTAGCAATAAAACGCTTATAATAGGTAGTTTAGTACTTCCAGACGTGTTGGACTTAGAAAAATTTTCACCAATTTGGAAATAATTTTAAATATCGTCACAAAATCGTTGAAAAATCGTTCGACAAATTTCAGATTATTTGTCGATAATGTAGTTTCAAATATCGCCACAAAATCGTTGAAAAATCGAATTCGAGGAATTTCATATTACGTGTCGATAATAAAGTTTTAAATATCTTCACAAAATCGTTAAAAAATCGAATTCGAGAAATTTCAGATTATTTGTCGATAATATAGTTTCAAATATCTTCACGCAATCGTTAGAAAATCGAATTCGAGAAATTGCATATTATGTGTCGATAATATAGTTTCAAATATCTTTACAAAATCAGTAAAAAATCGGATTCGATAAATTTAATATAATCTGTCGATAATATAGTTTCAAATGTCGTCAAAAAATCGGTAAAATATCGAAGTCGAGAAATTTCATATAATCTGTCGATAATATAGTTTTAAATATCTTTACAAAATCGTTAAAAAATCGAATTCGATAAATTTAATGTTCTTTGTCGATAATGTAGTTTCAAATATCTGCACAAAATCGGTGGAAAATCGGAATCGATAAATTTAATATTCTTTGTCGATAGTATCGTTGACGAATATCGTCATAAAATCTTAATAATATCGAATTCGATAGTTTTTAGATTTTTTGCCTATGAAGTTGTACCGATAAATCTTTATAATATCGTGAGAACATCTATAGATTTTCAAACGATTTTTTATCGATACGTTACATCTTCCGATATTATCGATCGAGTGCTCGGGTAGGATTTCTTAACACTTTTGTTATCTGCAAAAAAACATTTAAAAAAATTATTATGTAACTATTAAAAAATTTACAATTTTTTTTACGAAATTTACAACAACAAAAAAATTGCGGTTACATAAAATTTTACATTTTAAATTATGATTTTAGTACAGAATTCACAAATTTTTTGTGGCAAAGTGGTACCTAATTACTTTTTTTTGCTAGTTTAAGGTTCTTCACAAAATTTGATCATTCCTCTTCCCCTCACCAATTTATCATATCATACAATGTTTACCATTTCTTGGCCAAATTTACAAAAAAAAAAAAAAAAAAAATACAATATTTGCAATATTTTATAAGTAATTAACCATTATTCAAAATTTACCCTTTTTTCACAACATTTACATATTTTTTTTGTTGCAAAATTTGATGATTTTTTTTTCAATTCATCATAGGTATAAGTGTTTATTAGGTACAAAATTTACCTTTTCTTAGCAATATTCACAAAAAAAAAATAAAATTGAAATACCTACCTATTTACCATTGCATAAAATGTTGTCATTTAAAAAAAAAAAATCACCATTTTGCATTTATGAAATTAGGTATCTATTTTTTGATTGTTAGGTAAGTATAGGTATAAAATTTGATCATTTTTTTCGATTTATCATTTTCTTAAAAAATTTACCATTTCTTGACAAAATTTACAAAACAAAAAATAAATAAATAAATAAAAGATTGTAATTTTGAAAAACTTACAGAAAGTATTGCAACATACTTACAATATTGCATAAAATTTGGCAAAATTCACTTTTTTCCACCAAAAAATTACGATTTTTCATACTTGATTTTTTTTTTTTTTTTGCAAAATTGGCACAATTTTTTTACAGGTTTGAAATTTTTTACAAATTGCAAAATTTGATCTTTTTTTCAGTTCATCATCTATCATTTTTTGACGAAATACAAAAAAAAAAGTTTACTAAACACCAAGTACAAGATTTCATTAAATTTACCATTTTGAAAATTAATAATTTTACAAGCTTACAATTTGTAAAATTTTTGGTTTCCACAAAAAAATAAAAATAAAATAAAAATAATAAACTAGATTTCAATTTTCATAAAATTTGTCATTTTGAAAATTATTCTTATTATTTTTTTTATTTTTTACAAACTCACAAGTATTTCACAATATTATACAAGGTTTATAAAAAAAAGAAGGGGAAAAAAATACAAAATTTCACAATTTTGTAATTTTACAAAATTATTAATTTTTTACCCTTTTGACCCTTGTGTGGGGTCAAAATTCAAAAAATTTCTTATTTTAATCTGTTTGTTTCATAATAAATGTTGATAAGTCCACAGCCCAAAACAATAATGACCTAGGAAGCCAAAATGTGATTTTTAGAATCAGTAGAGGTTTGTAACTTGCTTTTTGTGAATTTAAACCTTTGAGGATCAAATTTGGAGCAAGCATTTTTTTTGTATGGATTGCAGAGCAGAGACCAAAATCGATTAAATTTTGTGAAATTTTTATCGGCAATAAAAATTTACATCATCTCTGACATATCCAAATTTGAGCTTCCTGAGTCATCCCCACCTTAACTTGATTTTCACTTAGATCGAACTACAGAGCCTCCAAAATGGTATGGCAGTCTAAAAATTTTCAGATAAGCTTATATAGGTAATCATGATGTGCCTAGGGCTTCTTTTGACACTTGTGTAGAAATTTTTTTGATGTTGAGTATTTTCTGTTTCTCTGTTCATTGATCAGCCTACAGCTCAAACGAAATGACCCAGAAGGCCAAAATTTGGTATGTAGTGTCAATAGAGGTCACTGTTGTGCCTTTTGAGAACTTTGATTACTGGCGCCCAAATTTTGAGGCAAGACCTTTTTTTGTGAGGACGTCAGAATTTCTAGGGCTCACTCTGACCTAACCAAAGTTTTAGCTTCTTAAGAATTGCCAATTCTTTTAGGTCCCAAAGTGTGAATTTTTCACTACTTTTTTTTCAATGTAAGTTTTCAAAATCCCATAAAAAAACATTTTTTTTTATTTTACCCTTTTGGAAAATTCCGACGATCGTGTGAAAATCATCAGTTCAATGGAGAAATTATAAATTACGAAAAATAATGGAAAATAACAAACACCAGGCTTGTAAATTTGTTTTCGAGTTATCTACTGTCGAATGCAAAACGCGGCGGCATTGAAGATAATCGATTGATGGAAAAAAAATTTGCGAGGTTTGGCCACCGCAAAAAAAAATTGTAAATTGTTCCAAGTGTTGAAAATTTATTCACCCACACATGTAAATTTATACCTTGAAATTTACCCGTTAAGGACTAACATAACGTTAGAATAATTATAGAACTTTGCTAATCATCGGGTTTTTTTTTTTGGGGGGGGGGGGTTCTCTTTAATTAATGAATATTCATTTTAAAGATGCAACCGCGAGTATATGTGCGGTCTTCTCGGGTATTCATATTGTTTTCCTGGTAAAAAAAGGAGTAAAAAAAGTCTATTCATAGGTGCATGTCCTTTCGAATGCCACCAGCTCGTATATAGAAAAGACCTCTACTTTCGAGCTCATTGTCACGGTTATCACATTGACCGGATCTCACCAGGAAGTCAATGAACAGTTGCACAGTTGCAAGGCTGAAAAAAAGCCTATAAACGGTTTCCTTTTACATATGCATTTTTTTCCAAACGTCCTTCTATCACCCACGCCGCGTGGCTATTATTTATATACGGAAACTACGTCGACTAAACAATAGCGTAGTACGAAGAATACCGTTATACCAGATGTAAAAAATTTACCAGAATTTTTTTTCTCAATGACCTTGTGTGTGGTATATCTAGATATTACGTTCGAATGCTATAATTGACATGAACCTAAATTATATGCAGGAAAGTTCTATAACGGTAACGAGTAATTTTAACCCATTGATTCACTAATCTCGAGCGATGACAGGTAAGGTCGGTCTCAGATTTATTTCACATTTTTTTTCGTTCAATTAACGTATAAAAAAATGATAATAAAAGATGCAAAATAGCGGCGATAAACCAATTGCAATGTTTTAACGAATAATTAAATTTTAAACTACGTAATCGTTTGGCCTCGATTTTTTTCACCGACCAATGATGCGAAATTTTTGTCTAAACGATAAATTATTAAACCTACGCCAGAATGCGAGTTTTTGAGAATTTAAAGTATCGGACTATCCTTCTTCCTGTATCTCCTTTCCTTTTTTAAATCAATTCCGCCTGAATTCCCATGTTCTTACGTAGTTATTATTATTATTATTTTTTTTTTGAGAAAAGTACTGGCCGAAGTGCAAAAAAATCTTGAGAAATTAATCAATTGAGCTGAAATTTGAGCAGAAGATGTATAATTGAGTGTTTAATCATCTATCTCGAGAGGAAATTTTTTTCATCATAATTGTCGTTTAGAGGAGAATAATTGGGTGCGAAAATGAATTATTATGAGATGAAGAGAAGGCTGAGAGCTTGGAAAGTCAAAAAAATGCTAAACAGTGTCAAAATACTTGGCGAACGAAAGAATATTTTTTTCGACAGCGACTCTAGATTCTCGTAGATCAATTTGATGTTTTCAATGTCACATTCAAGGTCATTTTAATGGTCGGGAAAATGTGAAATTTTTTTTTTACAATACTGCCCTGGTAGCACCTCCGCATATTTACTACAAAGTTTGAGAAAAATTTAATGACAAGTTGGGCAAATGACATTAACTCCTCACGTGCTTTAAAATTATTATATTACTTGAGATTTTATCGCAACAATGTTGAAAAAATTAATTCAAAAAAATTCAATTAAAATAGAACTTTGAAAAAAATCAGTAGGTAAAATAAAACATTTGAAAAATTAATTTGAAATAAAATTGAAAGAAATCATTAAAATAAAATAAAAGACCGGCATGAAATTCCAAAAAATAAATTACCAAAATTATTTCATTATTTAATTAGGTGAAATTATGGATAAATTCGAGTACCTACTATCTACCTATAGGTTAAAATTTTGGAAGCATTTTTTTAAAATGTACAGTTCAAAGAAAGATTGAAATGGAATAATAAGAAAAAATTACTGAAATCAAATTTTGAAGAATTTTCTTAAAAATTTTCAATAAAAAAAATTATTTACCTATAGGTAGTTAAATTTTAAAAAAATCATTCAAAATAAAATTTTTAAAAATTTTAAAAATTAAATTTTTTAAATAAAATATCCACTTACCTACTTAAAGCACAATAAAATTTAAAAAAATTGATTTTAATTTTTTTGAAAAAAAATGATGAACTGAGATAAAATTACAAAAAAGTATTCAATCAAATAAAAATTCTAGCAAAATGTAATGAAAATTAAATGATACGTGGAAGTGGAATTTGAACAAATATTTTTGACTGAAAATGATTGTGAAGTAAATTTTTAAAAAAATTCAAGTGCCTAAATTTTTTCAATAGGTAGAATTAAATTTTACAGAATATTAATTGAGACAAAATTTCAAAAAAAATGTTCAAAAATTTTGATTGGCACAAAAATACCTACAGTTTTATAAAATTTAGGAAAAACTCAATTGAAACAAAGATTGCTTACCTACCTATAGTTGAAATAAATTTTTCCTAAAATAATTATTTATCTTGATTGATTTTTTTTAAAATTTAATCCAAAAGGGACATGGCATATCATGGCGGCTGCTCTTTCTGTACATAATTTTATCATTTTGGAGGTACTTTTCATCAAAATATTAGTGGCTATTGCAATAAGTCTGTTTTTTTAACGATCATTATTTATTCTGATTGGTCAAGATCCACAATGCAAAATTTGATCTTGTTTATTGATAAGAAAAAAGAAGAACCTCCAAAAATCAAATATCGATGGTTATTGAAATGAAAATCCATTTTTTTACGCGGATTATGCATTTTTATTGGTCAAGATTTATCAAAATTAGAAAATCTGATTACTACTGATAAAAAAGTACCTCCAAAAAAATTGTAAACAGAGCAGCCGCCATGAGATGCCATGTCCCTAGTTGAAAAAAAAATAAAAATTTTTAAACAGGTAGAATTAAATTTTTAAATAAATAGGTAAGTAATTAAAATAGAATTTTAAAAAATTATTTGGAAAATTTTGAAGAAATGATATTGAAAAATTTTGTAAAAATTCAAACAAGTATAATTTTAGAAAAATTTTAAAAATGAAATTTTGAAAAAAAATTACCTATCAAAATTAAATTCAAAGAAAGCTAAAACAAAGTTTTAAAAAAATTACTGAAATAACATTTATAACGAATTTTATTGAAATACTTACCTATTTAAAATAAATGATTCGAAACTTTTTTTTTGAAAATTGATTTGAAAAATTTGAAATTTTTTTTTGAACTTCCAGTGAAATAAAACTTTAATTAATAAGTAATGACTTAGGTATTTGAAAAAAATTTGAAGTACAATTTTAGAAAATTGTACCTAATTTAAAATTAAATCTGAAAAAATTAATGTTAAATTTTTTGAAAACATGAAGAGATGAACATTTAAAAAAATAAATTACCTACAAAAATATTATTTAAAAAAATTTGGATACCAGAAAATTTTGGAAAAATTGAATTTAAATAAAACTTTGATTAAAATCAAGTAGAAGTTCGAAAAAAAAACGGAAATAAAATTTTAGATTAGGTAATTCAATTGGAAAAAAAATTAAAATGAAATTTTAGAAAAATTCAACTGAAATGAAATTTTTAAAAAATGAAAAAATATATGTATTTTGAAAATTAAAAAAAAATGGATAAAAATTCTAGAAAATTGGATTGTAACATTAAAAAAAATATTGAAATAAAATTTAAGGATATTTTGAAAAAAAATTAATCAAAAAAATTTAGAAAAATTCAAATTACTAAATTGAAATTTCAACAAAATTCAATTTAAATTAAATGAATAAAATGAAATTTTTAGAAAATTGACTGAAATGAAAATTTTAGATTTTTTTTTAATCGGAACAATTTTTTAAAATTTTGATTGAAATAAATTTTTTTCAGAAAATTGAATTTTTTTTAATGTTTATTAAATTGACTGAAATTTTGGAAAAAAATTTCTCGTGAGCCTTAAAATTGTTCGTGTTATTAAAATATTTAAAAATTCATTTCAAATATTTTGTAAAATTTAAAGAAATGATAAAAATGCTGCAATTTTTTTCAATTTTAAGAAATTTTTTACTGTCATAACATTGAAATAACATGTGATGAACACGTGGTTCAATGGCCTAGTGAAAAAATAGCTGAGTGGCCAAGCAGCCTAATGACAGGGTGACTTTTTTTTAAAAAATCGAATAAGACTCAATTTTTCAATCATTGGCAATAAGCTCTTATAATGTATAACCGTCTAAAAAATTGCCAACTCATTCTTCGAGAATTGATTTTTTTTTTTGATTTATCAACTTATCAAGAAGTCCACAATTTGATCATTTTTTTTTGAAAATCATAATTCCTCCAAAAATCAACAATATTCCTCGATTTGATCACTCCCTTCTCTCTCAAAACAATGGATCCGATTTTTTCCATCGACGATTTTTAATAAAATTGTTGATTTTTTCAAACAAATAATTTTCTGTTGCACAATGCTATACACTCTTCGTAATACTAGTTAAAGTAGGCCCTGAGTGCCACAACTTTGTCGCTGTAAAAAATTAAGTTAATCTGTTACCTTGATAATGACCTCAATGCAACTGAAAGGTTAATTTTTTAAATACCTTAAAATATACATATTTTTCACGAGAATCAGTACTTGATGTTGAAAAATACTTTGATCATGACATACTTGAACTTGAATTAATTTTCATTTGTCAAGGTTGGTATAATTTTGATAAATCTGAAATTTTGTATTAGCAAAAATAAATCGAGCAATTTCGTTTGTTTTTTTTCTCAAGTGACCTTTCTCAAAAATAATATTCGAGTTATATTATCTATTCCTTAATCGTATAATTCAAAATTGCCCTTTTTAATTCGTCGTTTATCATCAGCTCATTTGAATGGCCAAATCGATTCCACGTGGAGTGATTTCGAGAGAAAAAAATGCACTCGAAAATACGACTATCTCACTTGTTGGTTTTAAGTTTTGAAAAAAACAACCCTCCCTTTCGTCCTTACCCTGATAGAGTCTCTTTGATACGTAGATGGTATCTTGGTTGACCTACAAATACTATATCGACCCAATATCCGGCACGTTATCGTAAAAATTCATTACTAATGCACTCATGTCACGTTTGTCGCATATTAGGTTACATCTGACTAGACGAAAGATTTCAAACAATATCAAATGTACCAAGATCCCACGACACGTATAGTTGAGAAGATGCAAAAAAAAATGGCAAAATGCTTGTACAGTTTCAGGGGTAAAATAATTTTTCTCATCAACAGAGATCAAAGTGCACTGCAAACTCCCGATATGGCCTCTTTTAGGGCCAGACTCCCTGTCGCGTTATCTATTTGACGGTAATGAATTAAAATTTATTATACGGCTCGTCTTATGCGATATGATATGAAGTAATTAACCGAGCCGAATAGATACGAACAATGTTGCTTTACAAGCTAACCCGAAAGGTTAAACCAGTAATATAAAGATGACCGTCAGGTCAGTCAAACATACATTGATAAAATCATCTGAGCTTGTGTGATTTTCTCATTGGTTGATTTGTTCTTTTTCTTTTACTCTCAATTTTCTTCAGGTGTCCTGTACGTATCGTACCATAGGTAGATGTATGATGTATCTATCGCGTATTGAGTCAAGGTTTACGGGAAATACAAATTTTTCATAAGTTCAAGTTCATTTGGCGCGAAAATTCAAGTTCGTGTTATTTTGTAAGTCAACTAGAACGCTGATTAGAGGTTCTTCGAATAGATATCGTTTTCAATGTCGATTCGTCCCCGTTTATGGTTGACTCATATTGGAATTTTCGAAATTCCAAGTTTCCAATTTTTTTGAAAACACTAAATTTCAAAATAATGTACTCGTAATTTAGGAAATTTCACTCATTTTTGGAGTTCATTTTTAACTTTTTACCAATTTATTCAAAATTTTGGGAAATTCGATTAAGTCTTCACAAAATTGTATACGAAAATTTTTTCTTACGAAATCCTCACTACAAATGGTGTTAAAATGTTAACAAATACTAATTAGGAATAATTGAAAATTTCTACGAGGATTTTATTTTACCGCCACGACTACAAAATTGATAAGTTTTTCAAAAAGTGACTAATCTGTTGGAAATTAAAAATTTAATATTTTTTTTTTTGTTTAACGAATGATTAAAATTCTACTATTTTTTAAATTTACAAAGATGATAAGAGATTTACTAAATTTTGGATTTATAGACTTTACGTTTACAAAATCAACAACAATTTACAAATTTTTAAAAAGATTATAAAATTCATAGTTCTCACAAATCGCACAAAATTGACAACTTTTTTCGAAGTTTGCAAATTTTAACAGTTTTCAAAACATTTACGGAATGTTTGAAAAGTTTACAATTATTTTTTTTTTCAATTTACCAATCTTACAGATTCTCAAAAATTTTCAAAATCACGAATTTAAAATATATAAAATTTACCACCTTTTTTACAAAAAGTAATAACAACAATAATAAAAAAAATAAAATACTTACCTACAACATTCACAATTTTATTAAATTTCCCATTTTGTGAAATAGAAAACTTTCAAAATGGTAACTTTACAATTTCATAAATTTACTATTTTACAATATATTTAACATTTTGAAAATTTACTATTTTACAACATTTACCATTTCTACAATTTACTACTTTACAAAATTAACATTTTGATAATTTACTGTTTTACACAATTTACCTTTTTGAAAATTTACCAGTTTGAAAATTTACTAGGTACTTTATAAAATTTACCATTTTGAAAAAAAGACTATTTTCTAAAAAAAAAAAATCCATTTCAAAAATTTACTATTTTACGAAATTTATCGTTTTGAAAATTTACTATTTTACAAAATTTACCATTTTGAAAATTTACCAGTTTGAAATTTACTATTTTACAAAATTTACCGTTTTGAAAATGTACTATAAAAAAAAAATCCAATTTAAAAATTTACTATTATTTTTACAAAATTTACCATTTTAAAAATTTACTATTTTGCAATATTTACCATTTCGAAAATTTACTATTTTACAATAATATTTACTTACCATTTTGAAAATTTATTATTTTACAATATTTACCGTTTTGAAAATTTACTATTTTGCACAATTTACCATTTTACAAAATTTACCATTTTTAAAATTTACTACTTTACAAAATTAACATTTATTTTTGAAAATTTACTATTTTGCAAAATTTACCATTTTGAAAATTTACTACTTTATAGGATTACCATTTTGAAAATTTACTATTTTACAAAAGTTGCCATTTTACAAAATTTATCATTTTAAAAATTTGCTATTTTACAAAATTTACCATTATTTTTAAAAATTTACTACTTTATAAAATTAACATTTATTTCTGAAAATTTACTGTTTTACGAAATTTACCTACTATTTTATGAAATTTCATATTTTACAAAATGTACCCTTTCCCGAGCAGCACACTCGACAAATTATCGAAATAAAAAATCGACAGAATATCGAATTCGATAAAGTGTCGCGTTAGTTCCGCATAAATCGTGAAATTATCTTTCGATATATAGATAGATTATCGACGAATTGTAGTTAGCAAAAATTTCGAGATTATAGTAAGATATTTTATCGATAATATATCTATAATATCGAAAGATAATTTCACGATTTAGGCGGAACTTTATCGAATTCGATATTCTGTCGATTTTTTATCGATTTTTTTATTCCGATTTTTCGTCTTTTACTAGCTTTTTTCTATAATTAAAACTCATTAATTAGCATAATTAATACATTAAACTATGCCTAAACACATTATTCATGTTACGGTAAGAGGATCATTTCAGAAAAAGTCAAAAAAAATTATAAAAAATCTGCCACCCGTGGGGCTTGAACCTTCTACCTCCTGCATGGTGATCCTCTTCCTTAACCACTATGCCATACCTTATCGTTGAGGAATTAGCAATAAAACGCTTATAATAGGCAGTTTAGTACTTCCAGACGTGTTGGACTTAGAAAAATTTTCACCAATTTGGAAATAATTTCAAATATCGTCACAAAATCGTTGAAAAATCGTTCGACAACTTTCAGATTATTTGTCGATAATGTAGTTTCAAATATCGCCACAAAATCGTTGAAAAATCGAATTCGAGGAATTTCATATCACGTGTCGATAATATAGTTTCAAATATCGTCATAAAATCGTTGAAAAATCGAATTCGAGAAATTTCAGATTACGTGTCGATAATAAAGTTTTAAATATCTTCACAAAATCGTTAAAAAATCGAATTCGAGAAATTTCAGATTATTTGTCGATAATATAGTTTCAAATATCGTCACAAAATCGTTAAAAAATCGAAATCGAGAAATTTCATATCACGTGTCGATAATATAGTTTCAAATATCTTTACAAAATCGGTAAAAAATCGGATTCGATAAATTTAATATAATTTGTCGATAATATAGTTTCAAATGTCGTCAAAAAATCGGTAAAATATCGAAGCCGAGAAATTTCATATAATCTGTCGATAATATAGTTTTAAATATCTTTACAAAATCGTTAAAAAATCGAATTCGATAAATTTAATATTCTTTGTCGATAATGTAGTTTCAAATAACTGCACAAAATCGGTGGAAAATCGGAATCGATAAATTTAATATTCTTTGTCGATAGTATCGTTGACGAATATCGTCATAAAATCTTAATAATATCGAATTCGATAGTTTTTAGATTTTTTGCCTATGAAGTTGTACCGATAAATCTTTATAATATCGTGAAAACATCTATAGATTTTCAAACGATTTTTTATCGATACGTTACATCTTCCGATATTATCGATCGAGTGTGCCGCTCGGGTTTGAAAATTTATTGGTATTTTACAAAATTTAATATTTTGATAATGTACTATTTTCTAAAAAAAATTCTATTTCAAGAATTTACTATTTTACTAAATTTATCTTTTTGAAAATTTACTATTTTACAATATTTACCCTTTTGAAAATTTTCTATTTTACAAAATTTACCATTTTGAAAATGCACTATTTTTTTTAAATTCACAATTTTAAAAATTTACTCACTATTTTACACCAGGTTTAAAAAAATTTAAATAAAATTTTGATTCAAAATTTTTGTCAATGAAAAAATTTTATCCTTTGAAAAAATTAACATGTCTAAAAAATTTACATTTTTTTTACGAAAATTTACAACAAAAAAAGATTGACAATTTTATAAAATTTACGATTTTAAAAATTTCACAACTTTTTTTGTTGGGAAATTGGCCCACTTTTTTTAAAATTTTTTACAAATTGCAAAGTTTAATCTTTTTTCCACAGTTTTTTTTATCATGTATCACAAAATTTACCATTTCTTGGAAAAATTTACACACAAAAATAAAAAACAAAAATAGATTTAGAAAACATTATTCACAATTTCATGAAAATCGCAATTTTGAAAATGCACCATTTTACAAGTATTACAATTTGCAAAATTGTCCCACTTTTTCAAATTAAAATTTACGATTTTCAAAAGTGAAGATTTCTTACAAAATTTAAGTACCTAAGTACAACAAAAAAAATTACAAGATATATTTTAATTTTCCTAAAAATTGTCATTTTGAATTTTTTTTCTCACAAAATAGCGAAGTTGACTAAATTTTACATTAAAAAAAAATCTTAGATACAATTCTCAAAAATTTTACAAAATTTAAAACTTTTAAAAAATTTAATAAATTAAAGAATTTTTAGTACACATAATTTTCAAAGTTTAAAAAATTACAATTTTTAAAAATTCATCAAAAGTTACAGATTTTCAAAAAATTCAACTATACAAGCTTTACAATTTAAAAAAAAATTTCAATATGTTTTCAATTTTACATAGGCATAAATTTTTTTGGACAATTTTTTGATTGATGAAGTTTTGGCTGTGGGACCAATTTCTTTTCAACGTGAAATGCAAGCAAAATTATAATTTACCTATACGTAATTTATTGTCTTTACTACGAGCATTAACGTATTACGTGTTCTTATATGTTGTATACTTACTTCCAACTACAAGATTTACATTAATAAGGTACCTATTGATAAGGAATTAGTAAGCAGCAAAAATAGATCATCAGAGAAATACCCTTTGATAAGAGGTACAGCTTTGAAAGAAGGCATTATCAATCATTCATTTCCCCACATTACGACGATCTATTTATTTATAAAATCATTCTATCATCCTTCGACGATATATTTTTCTATAAAGAAATGCAGGGGTTATCTGAAAATTTTTCAATAACACATGAACCAAATACCTACGTAACTTGATGAAATACACGAGCTAGAGTTAGTTTTCAGTTCTGTACTCGTCATTTAATTATGGAATTTTTTCGCCTCATGGACAAAATACCTCAGGAATTTTATTTACAAATTACGTAGAAGTAGAACTGCACGTAGAGAAAAAATTCATAGGGAAAATTCAGAATAGGTAATCGATATCTACGTAATTAGCAGGTGTATATTTTTGATAGGGATGAAAATTTCCGAAAAATTGAAAAATTCTAAAAATTCTGGACAAGTGAAATATTATACTCGACACTGGTGATTCAAGAGCCTAAAAATGTTACATTTTGATGTTTTGCCAGAAAGAAAAAAAAAATGCCCTTCAAAAATGCGCGTGGGGACGAGAATATTACCAAGTACGTGCGATAATTACACCAGAGAGGAGAGGAGGGGGTGTAAAAAGCTACTAGGAAAGAACTGCGCGGAAACAGATAGTGAATTTAGATTGATAAAATTTACATTTTTTATTGGAACAGCTCGTTAGCCCTGAAACTGTCGATGCTCGAGCACGAGACACCAATTTGTTAATTTTTTTGGTTAAACAATGGAATAATAAAGATAATTCAGCGTCGAACATTACCCGTCTGCTCGTAAATCGCATCGCAATGAACGGCATGGCAGTGGCACGCATTAGGCACGCACTTGGCCAAAAAAAAAAAAAACGCCAAAGCTGGGCGGTTTCGCGGGGGGGGGGGGGTAACCGCGTATATGCGTCCCGGTTTGGTATAGGCGCTACGAAGCGAAATACCAAAAGGAAGAAGAGAGTACGTGTTGACCTTGCCATTGACCTTGACAATGAAGTTTTCTCGGCAACTCGATGATGACCTTGTTTTAAATCATAGTTCGCGTCTGGCAAGGTCGTCCTCCCAGTATCGCCGTCTGCCCTCGTCCCTGTCCGCTCCGCTCGCGTCTAACGAATCGCGCAGTCTTCGTCGTTATTGATCACGTTCTTATCACTATAACCGTCACACTCTCCATTTCACCACGTTTACTTAGCCGTCGTGTTTTCATTTTCCCGCCCCCTGGCCCCCTGGACACCCTCGACAAATTCTCGTTCGCAGAAAATTGAACCTATCGCGTGGCACTTTTTTCCATTCTGTTTTCGGCCTAAACTGACACATCATTAATTATGCCCTAAAGCGAGTGGGACTGGGATCCCGGGCCATGGAGGGAGGTTTATTCGTAGGCTTTTTCTTCAACGTGTTTAAAAACGTCGAAGAAAAATTACCCCGAAATGAAAATTTCATCGATTTTCATTACCTAGCTAGCGAGCTTCCAAAAGTACCTCCTTTTATACTTGATTTTTTTTTTGTTGGTCTTAAAGCCTAAAGTTGTTTCTTTTCGCGAGAAAATCATTCCATATTTTAAATTTTTTTCAAGTGAATTTTTCGGAGTGCCATTAGTGTCTCTCTCCAAATTTTAGGAAATGAAAAAATTCACAGGATTTTTTTTTCCTTTGGTAATTTTTAAATAGTATCTTGAGGGTGTCCCAAATTTTCAAAAAATACAAAAACTACAAAAATAAGCGAAACGATCAGATTTTGAATTGACTAAAATTATAATAATTGTCTAATTTTCAATTTTTTTCATTTTTTTGGTTCTATAGCCTGTCATAGTTGTTCCTCAATTAGAAATCTTCCCCACAAAGGAGGAATTTTTCACAAAAAAAGGTGAAAATTTTCCATAAAATGAAACAATTTCTTCACGAAAAAACATACCTATTTAAGATTTTTTTTACGAAAAAATATAAAAAATGTTTACACAAAAAAATTAAGATAATTTCTTTCACAAAAAAAAAATTAGGAATTTTTCACAAAAAAGCTGCAGAATTAAAATAAATTCGTCAAAGAAATTTAGAAATTTTTTGCACAAAAAAATTAAGGAATTTTTTTACACCAAAAAATTGAGGAATTTTTTAAAAAACTCTGAAATTGGAAAAAAAATTACCAAAAAAATTTAGGAATTTTTTACATCAAAACGTCAAGAAATTTTTTTTACACCAAAACATCAAGGAATTTTTCGGCACCAAAAAATTGAGGAGTTTTTCACAAAATGACTCATGAATTGAAAAAAAAATCACCCAAAAAATATAAGAATTTTTACACGGAAAAATCGAGGAATTATGTAGAAGAAAAAATTGAGGAATTTTTCATACCAAAAAAAATGAGGATTTTTTCACAAAAAAAAAACTGTAGAATTAAAAAAAAATATGAGGAATTTTTTACACTATTTTACACAAAAAATTGAGTCATTTTTTCACACAAAAATTGAGTAATTTTTTTACACAAAAATTGAGTCATTTTTTTACATAAATATAGAGTAATTTTTTTACAAAAAAATTGAGTAATTTTTTCACACAAAAATTGAGTAATTTTTTTTTTACAAAAATTGAGTAATTTTTTTACACAAAAATTGAGTAATTTTTTTACACAAAAAAGAGTAATTTTTTTACACAAAAAAGAGTAATTTTTTTACACAAAAATTGAGTAATTTTTCACAAAAAAGTTCTGGAATTTAAAAAAAAAATAAGCATAAAAATTCAGTAATTTTTTAAACCAAAAAATCAAGGATTTCTTTTTTCATAAAAAATTGAGCAGTTTTTCACAAAATGACTCTTGAATTGAAAAAAAATCACCCAAAAAATATAAGAATTTCCACACAAAAAATTGAGGAATTTTTCATCAAGCAAAAGGAAGATTCTTTTTCTCGAAAACAGTGATGAAACCCTCCTTCAAAAACTTGAAAAATTTTTTCACCAAAACCATTGAGAAATTCGCCTTAAAAAAATTAAGGAATTTTTTATACGCATAGATATGAGTTATTCTTTACTTACCTACCAAAAAACTGGGCAATTTTTTTCACCAAAAAATAAAGAAAGAATATTTCACAAACCAAGTTGAGGATTTTTTCAGCAAAAACATTGTGGGACCCCCCCGCCGAATTTTCCAAAAAAAAGTCACCATGCGAAATGAGGAATTTGTTCACCGAAAACATTGAGACATCTCCCCTCCTTACAAAAATTGAGAGATTTTTCGCCAAAAATGAAAGTTGAAGAATTTTTCACCAAAAATATTGAGAAGTTTTTATCTCTAAAAAAAAAATTTTTTTCATTAGGAAAGTTTCAGATTTTTCTTTAAAAAAATCGAATGAAATTTTTTTTAAATAAAATTTCACGTTGAAAAAATCAAAGAATTTTTTTACTAGGTATAAAAAGAAGTAAGAGAATTTTTTATTCCAAAAAATAGAAAAAAAATTTCACACACAAAAATTTACAAATTTCTTTTGTTTCTTGCTACAAATAAAATAAAAATTTTTTTTTGTTTCAAAAACATTTAGAAATTTTCTCTAAATTTTTTTACCCATCAAAAATTCAGAAATTTTTTATCCCAAGAGAATTTAGAATTCTTTCTCCATCGTAATGAGACTTTTTTCGTAAAAAAAATAGGCGTTGATTGGCTGTCACCAAAAAAAGGTCTTTGAAAATCTGTCATTTTTTCATTTTTCCAAAAAAGTTGGGACCATCAGACGTCGCGTCATTAGAAATTCATTGAATTGAAAAATAAAAAATATTGATTATTTCCTCATGAAAAAACCTATGTACTTTGGAGACTGAGACAAAAGAAATCGAAAGTTGAAAATAAGAAACCACCCACCCTACTGTACTTATATTTAATTCCCACGGCCACGTGCTCGGTTATTTATTTTTTTGCAATTGGCAGGAACGACTTCGTCTTACGTATAAATTATACAAAGCTCGTATAATCCTTTCACTGCGAAGTACACGGTTGAAAAAAAAAATTTACATAGTGTACGAATTTTTTTTTTAGCAAATTTCCACCGCTTGCGAGAAGGTTTCATTATCAAGGTTAAAAGTATTAAGGTTACCTCGATTTATTTCGAGCTACGAATATTTGAGGGCCACGTTAATACGCAAACTGTCACTTACGCTTTTAAGTTTTTATATCCTACTAACATAGTTTGTCAGCTGAATTAATACCACCTCTAAAAATCTTTAATTCGAGATGATAATTTGACCGGATATTGACGTCATTTTGGAATGTACGATGCGATAATATAGTAAATCGAGCCAGTCGAGCACGCTAAAATGTAAAATCCCTACCAATAGGTTGGTTCTCGTTCCGTTAATCCGACTTGATTCGCTTCGTGTCTTTACGATAGTAGTGTATATTTATCGTTTTTCATTTATTCATGTCACTTTCACCCAGTTTTCCGCCGAACCCCTCGCAGCTCGGAGGCGCGGGGCTCGGGGCAGCTACGTTGTTTAACCTCCACGTTTTCCACTCTCATCGTATTTCAAAGCCCGCCTTACACGTAAAATTATTACGTAACGTGGTGTCGACGGTCTCGACGAGACTGTAAACGCCGCTGTATTCCGGAAATAAACCACGTTCCGCGATTGTTTTCGTTGTTGAATGATCTTGGCTCGGGTGGAAATTTTTTCAGTCGGTTTAAGCCAACGAGCCATATTGGGATGAGCGAAAATATGATCCGATGAATGCCAATTAAGTGGGTTCCAGATGAGATATTTTTCACCGTTCGAGGTTTGAGAGAATTTTAATTTTTGCCACGAGTGTGTTTGGTGAGAATTGGACCAGGTTGCATAAGGTTTTTTTTCAATTTTTTTGAGATGAGTTTTGATTTTAGAGGAATGTTATCCAGTTGGATTTTTTTTTTTTAGGAAATAGAAAGTGAAAAATATTATTTCAGATTTCTTAAAGGAGAATTCTTTTAAAGGGGCATTTTTGTTTAAAACAGTCAAAGAAGATGTTATAAAAAACTACAAGTTTTTTTATTATAAATTTTTAAAGTTATTTCCATGGAATATGTTGTTGAAATTACATTTTTTAAATCAAAAATTTTTAAATTTAAATTTTTTTAAATTCCAAGCATTCAGAATATTCTCAGCTTACTTTTTTTAAATACCAAAATTTCTTCGATTTCAACTTTTTTAAATTAAAAAAATTATTGAAAAATTTCAGTTTTGAAATTTCGAAATTTTCCAAGTTTGGTACTTTCCTTGTTGAAATTTTTCATTTTTTCAGATTCACAAATTTCATTTCCCATTTTTTTTTTTATCAATTTTAGGAACTTTATTCAAGAAATTATACCTAATTGATTTCTTTTCATTTCTTAGATTTTTTTTTCAGATATTTAAAAAATATCTATTTAATCTGAGAAATGATGAAAAATTTGTAGGTACGATTTAGAGTTTGATAAGTTTTCCCAATTTCATTTAAATTTTTTTATACAATTTAATACGAATTTTTCAATTTTTCAAAATTTTAAATTTTATTAGTGTGAATGTTTTCAATTTCAATTATAATTTGTTTACCTAAGTTATTAGAGCTAGAAGTTTTAAAAATTTCAAAACTTCGAATTTTAACTAAATATTCAAGCTCAGTTTTCAGTTTTGAAAATTATTTTCTGCAATTTAATAATGAAAAAAAAGGTCAGTGTCAAAAGGCTTCAACTTGTTTTTTTGAACGTTAAAAATTGTTGATTTCGAAAATTTATTCAATTTTCAACTTTTGAACTTTATTTCTTTGTTTGCGTACCTTTTGTTATTCATTTCTTTTTTCAAATTTAAATAAATTTTTTGGAAAATTTTAAATTTTAACACATTTTGTATTCTTGGTGATTGAAATTTTCAAAACAATTGCAATTTTTAATTTTTTTTTAATTTTAGAAAATGATTTATTGCAACAAAATCTTATTTATTAGATATTTTTTCTGCAATTTTTTCAGGTACCTAATTTAATTTTAAATATTTAAAAAAAAATACATTTTAATCAAAACTTGATGAAATAATATGCATCTTCCTATACTTACAATTTTAAGCCACTTTCTCTCTTAAATTTTTCAATTTTTTTAAAATAATTTTTAAAAGTTTTTTAATGTAACAAAGTTCATTTGAATTAAAGAAAATTTCATTTATTATTTTTTTCGGCTTTGAAAAATGTTTGATTTGAAAATTTTTTATATAAGTAACTAGGTATTAAAATTTTCAAGTCATGTTACAAAATTTTTCAATCAAGTTTATATTTATTATTATTTATTTATTTTTTTTCATTTTTTCGGGTGATTTAATTATTAAAAATCATTAAATTTCAGAATTTTCAATTTTCAATTTTTTATGATTTTTTTAGTTTAGAAATTAAAAAAAAATAATCATTTTGCTCATTAAAATTTTCGATTATGAAAATTTTCAGAGTTAGGTACCTACCCGTGTAGCAATTGTCGACATCGACATTTATGTCGACAAAATTCAGACACATTTTTTTCTCGGTTAACGATGAATTAAAAATGATATTTGAGATTTAAAGTAATGTTCTATGTTAAACATAACTGTTCAATCAAAATTTTTGAATTTTTCTCAGTATTTTCCTATAATTTAGAAAACATTGTTTTTCTACATAGACAAGTCGATGTAAAAATCGATACTCGATAAACGCATCGACATTTATGTCGACAATTTCTGCCAATTAAATTTACAAATTTTATATCTAAAAAGAACTAAAAACAATTAATAAGAACATTTTAAGCTCAGGAATAAATAATTTTTGAAAGAATCACAAAATTTTCTTATTTTTCAAAGTTTTGAATAATACAACGACTTGTCGAGTTATTGTCGACATAATTGTCGATGGTCGAATAATGCATCGACTTCACTGTCGACAGTGTCGACCAGAGGAATTTTAAGTCGAGATAGTGTCGATGTGATTGTCGAGGGTCGAATAATGCATCGACTTAACTGTCGACAGTGTTGACCAGAGGAATTTTAAGTCGAGTTAATGTCGATCTAATTGTCGAGGGTCGAATAATGCATCGACTTGACTGTCGACGTTTTGAGGGTGCTTGTGATACTCACAGATAAAGTGTGTTGTGAATTAGTACATAAGGTCTAAGAATCATCTCTATGTTAGTTGGACACTCGCATGTGTCCAGCTACAAAGGTGGCCTCAATGCCGCATATTTGACAAAAAATGTCAAAATGTTGGCTCGAACACTATTTTTGGTGTAATTTTAATATATACTTATATTGAATATTTGAACTTAGCATATTTTTCAAAATCTCACCATTGCAAATGTCGATGTGGGTGTCGATATAAATGTCGACACATCGAAATCGGTCACTTTTCGATCGTACATGTCGACACGATTGTGGATGGTTTGTCGAGCTTATTATCGACATGTTTGTCGACCGTCCAAATATGGCTCGACATGTCGAGCCATATTTGGACGGTCGATAAACATGTCGATAATAAGCTCGACAAACCATCCACAATCGTGTCGACATGTACGATCGAAAAGTGACCGATTTCGATGTGTCGACATTTATATCGAAATTAGCATCGACGTTGCTACACGGGTAACTACCTACCTACTAATTTTTTTTTTTTTTCATTTTTTCATGTTATATTTAATTTTTTTAAATGATTGCATTTTATGAGTAAATGAGAATTCCAAAACTTTGAAAGTTTTGCTATTTATAATTTTTTTTTTTTAAATAGCGAAAACTTTGTACGTTATTTTATTCTTATTACCTACCACTGCAAATTTTTAAATTTTCATTTTTTTGATCTCAAAATTTTTTAATCTTAAAGTTTTTCCAAACGCGTAGGTATAATAATTTTTTTCTGTTTTTCACATTTTTTCTTAATTTTAAAATAAAATTTAAAATTTAAAATTTTCTTAAACCTATTGAAATTTTTTATAATACCTACATTTCATTTACAATACTTATTTTGCAATTTTTGTAGTTATACACAAATTTTAAAAAATTTCCATGTTACAAATTTTATTCAAATAACGTACTATATAAGTTTCATTTTTTTCTTCCCTAAATTTTGAAAATTCAAAATCTATCAAGTTTTTTTTTCTATTTCAAAAATATTTAAAAAATGCCAAATTTCTAAAAAATTCAAGTTTTGAATTTTTCAAATTTTTTGGACGAACTTTGAATTTTTTTCGTTTCACTGCGATTCATATTTAGATTTTATTCTACAGGAAATTTAGAATACCTAACTCAAGATTATTACGGTCGTCAAAGTTTCATTAAAGAAATGACGACGAAAATCGTATTAACTCAGAATTAAACATTGATCAAATCGAGGCTCCGCGACGTCTGCATTATTGCATAATTCAAAATCACGCAACAGATGTTTTAAAATAGCATTACATACTTGCACCATTCTCTTACTTAGCTGCACATTCATTACACAAAAAAATTGTACCAATTGCACACCCCGCCTCCTCCCATATGGTTATTTTACCAGCAGTAGGCATTCCTTAGGCAATTTTTCTAATTTTAAATTTGCAAACTGAACAAAGACCGAGTCACATGTGACTTTGAACTTGATTCAGGGTCACCCATATAATTTTTCAAAGTTAGATATGTATTATTGTCGAAAAATAAATCGAGTGTGATGATTGCAGATACGTATTTTTGAAAATTTGACGTCATACCGATAAAATATTGTGAATTTTTAAGAGTGCAATATGTGTTCGAGTATCGAATTATCTCATAATCTGGAAATTTTGCGTTTCGAAAAATTTCGAGAGGTTTTTTTTCTCTTATCAAATGATACGTACATAAATTGCACCTTGAAAAAAAAATTGTTCCTAGAAAACGAATTACGTGGCATCGGCTTGGTTTCATATTGTTTACAGGGCTTGTCACGTATAAGCGAGTATATTTTTCAATTTATTCGCAACAGTGTAATGTGTAATAAGAAAATACCACATGACGGCTGGAATAAACTCTAAGGCTTATTGTTTTCAACTCTAACACTGTAAACTCTATAAAAATTGAACGCATGCCGAGTATTACGTGTAAGTCTAACTTTGTACGAATGTTTAACGATGCATCGTTGCTGGCAAGTAAACACATTTTTATTCATTTTTCACCAAACAGCGTGTTTTCTCGGAAAAAGACGAAACAGTTTTCAGCAAATTGCCAAACGCCCGGAGCACATGTATCAATTTATTTCAAACTCAAATACAACTGTATGGAAAATCAGAGGATTGATTTTGGGCTCGTGAATATTTTTTTTAAAATTTCGTCAATTATTTTTCAATCCTAAAGAATATCAGTTGTTGTTTTTTTTTTTTTTTTTTTTTTTTTGTAGGATGAAACTTTGCATTTTCACTGTCCAATCTAATCTATCAACACAAAGTAATCAGTGCGAATCCCCAACTTTTTTTTAAGTTCGTACGAAAATTGTTCGAACTTTTATAAAGCAATATTCGCATTTGCTCAAAAGTTTGTTGTACATTTTTTCAATATAATCGAGACAAAAATGATTTATTGGTAGAAAAATTATCGAGTTTTCATTTTCTTTTTTACAAGCAAGAGGAGAAAATAATTTTTTATGTAAAATATTGACAATTTTTTTTTATAAATAAAAGCTTATGGAACGTTTTCTTATCTTCCAAATTATTTGTAGTTTTTGGAACCTGCTATTACATTTTTGGTTGAATAAAATACTACGTAGGTATAGCTAAGTAGTAAGTACATACTATATTCCTTTTTTGAAACTTTTCTCGAAAGAATTTTTTGTGCATAAATATTCCATTTGATGTGTTCAAAAAAATTCAAGAAGATATCTAGGTACTTATCTATTAAAAAATGCATTCTAAAATTTTTTGAATTTTTCTTAATAAAAAATTTTAAGAAAATTGAGAACAATTATTGACAAAAATTTCCTGTTTTTTTCCTTTTTTTAGGTAATTATTTTTTTTTCAACTTTTTGTGTCAAAAAATATATATTTTAAAACATTTTTTAAACAAATTTTTAATTTTTTCATAACAAAATTTCTTAAAAGAAATAAATTTTGAATAATTTCTACGAAAATTGAAGAGAAAGAAACTTCATTTTTTCTTTCTCTTTTTATTGTAACTATAACTGAATTGCATAAAAATATTTTTCAAAGGAATATTTGAATTAAAAAAAATTACAAACATTGTTCAAAAAAACTTTGCAAAAGGATTTATTGTTCCATTTTTTTCAAACAATTTTTAAAAGAATTTTTGGATTTTTCAAAAAGAAGCATTTCAAAAAAATTACTCTCCAAAAATATGTAATGAAATGATGCAAATTTTTCCAAGTGTTGCCTTTTCGTGAATTTTTTTGTTTCTATAAAGCATTCTTTGAAATTTTTTTAAATTTTTTACAGAATTTTTGAATGATTTTTCCAAAAATTAAAATTAAAAATGTAGATTCTTTCCCAACAGGGCTTATTGTACTTACCAAAAAATATTTTTCAAATTTTTGAAAGAGTTCGTGTTGAATTTTTTGCTGTTTACATATTATATTTTTGTATTTTTTTTTTTACACCAAACAAAAACACATTTTTCAAGTCTTTTTTCAAGTCTTTTTTCAAAATTTTGAAAAAGTTTTCAAAGAAAAAGTTTAAGAGGAGTTTTTGCTATGAAATGTTTTTAAAAATTATTTGATAAGATTTTTGAATAACTTTTTTCAAAATTTTTGAAATTTCTCTTGCCTTAAATTTTTTTTAAGTGTTGGTGTAAAAATATACTTTGTTTTAAAACTTTTTGAAAAGAATTTTAAATTTTTCTCAAGAAACATTATTTTTTCAAAATTTAAAAAAAATTTTCATCGTATTGGTATTCATTCCCTCTTTTTCTACTAACTATTCTTGTGTTGAAAAATTCTGAACCAACTTTCGGTCGGAGCAAAATTTTTTAGAATAATCTCCAGCAACTTTAAAATATTCTCCTTTTTTACAAATTTATCTCAAACAGGTTTTTTTCAATTTTTTTTTTAAATCTTTAAAATTCAGTTTTGGAAATTAAATTTTAGACAAAAATTTTCAAATTCTCATTTTATTAAATTTTATGAAAAAAGTCTTGATTTTTTTTCTCATCTTCAGTAAGAGTAGGATTTTGTATTGGATCAAATGGTAGCCTTTGACACTGATTAAATGCAAATTGGCATTTTTAGAAATTTAATTGAAATACTTAGGTAATAATTTTTTCAATTTCAGTAAGGGTAGGTTTTTGCATTGGTCCAACTGGTAGCCTTTGTCAATGATTAAATGCAAATTGGCATTTTTACTGAAAATAAAAATTTTCTCAAACTGAGCAAGTTTTGAATTTTTCTCAAGAAAACGTTTCATGAATTTCTGTCCAATTTTTTTTAAATAATATATTTTATGGCATTTTTGAATGATTTTTTTTTTTCATTTTTCCCCTTTACATTTCAAACATTTGTTAAGGAAGTAGGTATTCGGTATAGGTAATAGGTATATTTTTTTAAATTTTCTCACACAAAAATATTAAAAATTTTAATGAATTTTTTGAATTAAAAATACTTAATTATTATAATTTTTTTTAAATTCATCCAAAAAGTACCTAATAATTAGATAAGTATTATTAGGTACAAAAAAATTTCGAAAAAATTTTAAAATATATAAATTTTACTCGAAAATTTTTTTTTTGAATTTTTCTCAAGGATTTGTTTCGTGAATTTTTTTCAAAATAATAAAAATATCATTTTATACGATTTTTAAATGAGTTTTGCTTATTTTTTTTGCATTTAAAAAAGAAAGAAGATTCATTTTTTTATTTGAAAAAATATTCAAATTCTCATGAGTATTTTTAAAAAATTTCGTTTTAAAAGTTTTGAATTTTTCTGAAGAAAAAGTTTCATGAATTTTTGTTCAAATTAGACTCGTATTTAAAAAAATCAATTTATGGAGTTTTTAATGTTTTTTTTTCATTTTTTTCTTATTTTTTTTTCAAAAATTTTCCCATACAAAAATTTTTTTCAACATTTTATTGAATTTTTTGGATTAAGAACTGCTTAGGTATTATCAAAATTGAAAAAAAAAAATTCTCCAAAAAAATATTTTATAAAATTCCATTTTTTTTCTTATTTTTTTCAAAAATTTTCTCTCACAAAAATATTTTTCAACATTTTTTAAAAATTTTTGAATTACGAACTGCTTAGATAATATTATCAAAATTGAAAAAAAAAAACTCTCCAAAAAAATATTTTATAAAATTCCGCGAAAAATTAAAAAAAAAACGCGTAGCAGTCAAGATGCTCCGCGACAGCCGAATTTTTTTTTCAAGTTAGTGTACCACTTTGAAAACGTTTTCATCCATGGTATTTCAGTTTCAATATCAGTTTTAACTTCAAATTCAGTTTAAAAATGTCAGGTTTTTGTCTTCAGTTTTAGTTCCTTTCTGCATTGAAGATTTCATCTTCAGATGGGGGCTCCGCCCCCATACCCCCGTTGAGGCTCCGATCCACCCCCCTCATCACTTTCGGCTCTTAGGATGGGGGCTCCGCCCCTATACCCCCGCATTGGGGGCTTTGCCCCCAACCACCTCGTCACTTCTACCTCTTCAGATGGAGGCTCCGCCCCCATTCCCCTCTTGGGGGCTTTACCCTCAATAGGGACATGGCAGGAGAGGATTGAGGGCTTCGCTCTCAATCCCCTTCATGGGCCAACACACCAAAAAGGAGGTTAAAACGTGAAAATTTCTGATTTTTGACCCTGTACGGGGGTCAAATGGTGCTCAAAAGTCGAAACCCCAAAAGGCACATCAGTGACCTCTACTGACCCTACATCCCAAATTTCGATTGTTTAGGTCTTTTAGTTTGGGCTGTAGGCTGTTCAACGCGTCAGAAAAGACAGGTTAAAACTTGAAAAATATTGATTTTTGACCCTGAATCGAGGTCAAAAGGGGTTTAAAGGTCAAAACCTACAAAAGGCACATCAGGGGCATGAACTCGATCTATGATAAAAATTTAGGCCCCCCAGCTCCATTTGGGGGGTCTGTAGCCTGATCAACGTGAAAAAATGACCTCAAAATCCACTTTTTGGGCCTTAAAATGGGGTGGAGATGACTTGAGAAGCTGAAATTTGGATACAGTGGAGACAATCAGAGTCACTGTTGTTGGTAAAAATTTCAAATCATTTTGCCAAATTGGGGCCTCTTTAGAGCCCCCTCAAAAAGGGGCCTCCCCCAATTTTGGGGCTCAAGGGTCAAAAAACCCAAAAGGCACCTCAGTGACCCTTACCTATCCTAAATATCAAATCTTAGCATCCAAGGTCATTTGGTTTGGGCTGCAGGCTGATCAACGTACCGGGAAGCGAGAAAAAACATGAAAAATTGTGAAAAATCATGATTTTTGACCCTTGACGGGGTCAAAGGGGGCCCAAAAGTTGAAACCTACAAAAGGCACATCAAGGGCACAAACTTGATCCATGATGAAAATTTTGGCCCCCCAGCTCCATTTGGGGGGTCTGTAGCCTGATCAACGTGAAAAAAATGACCCCAAAATCCACTTTTTGGGCCCTAAAATGGGGTGGGGATGACTTAGGGAGCTGAAATTTGACTACGGTGTAGGTAATTAGAATTCTCATCCCTGGGGCAAGTTTCAAAAAATTTCATGATATTGGGGCTCCCCCGCACCCCCCTCAAAAAGGGGTCATATCCTCAATTTTGAGTTAGGGCCCCAAAAATTTTTTTGCATCATTCCTACACCGAGGGGACCCTACATATCAAGTTTGACCTCATTTGACTTGTTAGGCTCGGCCCCAGAGTTCCAAAAGTGAGTGTAAAATTATAAATATATATATATATATATATATATATGTGTGACATGTGACAGATCGTCATCTTTTGGTCCCAAACGTCGAGAAATGAGGTCAGAACTCTTCTACCCCCCCTCCTTCTAAATTAGGGTCGGACACAATAGCCTTAATTTTAAAAAAAAATTCGGCTAAAAAAAATCATTTTCACTCGAACATTTCTTGAAAGTATTTTTGAATTTTTGTTCAAAATAGGCATTAAAGCATTTTATAGAATTTTTCAATGATTTGAGCAATTTTTTTTTTTTCATAATACTTTTTTATATCAAAAAATATTTTTCGAATACTTTTTAAGAGAAATTTATTTTATTTTGGCGACAAAAAATCTTAATGCTTATGGAGGAGAAAAATTGATATTTTTCACGAGAAAGGAGTGCAAGGAAAAAGACCATCCTTCACAAAAAATCGATAATATTGAAAACATCAATAATTTTCCCTTAGAAATGAAAAAACGCGTAGCAGTCAAGATGCTCCGCGACAGCCGAATTTTTTTTTTCAAGTTAGTGTACCTCTTTGAAAACGTTTTCATCCATGGTATTTCAGTTTCAATATCAGTTTTAACTTCAAATTCAGTTTAAAAATGTTAGGTTTTTGTCTTCAGTTTTAGTTCCTCTCTGCATTGAAGATTTCAACTTCAGATGGGGGCTCCGCCCCCATACCCCCGTTGAGGCTCCGACCCAACCCCCTCATCACTTTCAGCTCTTAGGATGGGGGCTCCACCCCCATACCCCCGCGTTGGGGGCTTCGCCCCCAACCACCTCGTCAATTCCAACTCTTCAGATGGGGGCTCCGCCCCCATGCCCCTATTGGGGAGCTTTACCCTCAATAGGGACATGGCAGGAGAGGATTGAGGGCTTCGCTCTCAATCCCCTTCACACTTTCAGCTCTTCAGACGAGGGCCAACACACCAAAAAAGAGGTTAAAACGTGAAAATTTATGATTTTTGACCCTGTACGGGGGTCAAATGGTGCTCAAAAGTCGAAACCCCCAAAAGGCACATCAGTGACCTCTACTGACCCTACATCCCAAATTTCGATTGTTTAGGTCTTTTAGTTTGGGCTGTAGGCTGTTCAACGCGTCAGAAAAGACAGGTTAAAACTTGAAAAATATTGATTTTTGACCCTGTATCGAGGTCAAAAGGGGTGTAAAGGTCAAAACCTACAAAAGGCACATCAGGGGCATGAACTCGATCTATGATAAAAATTTAGGCACCCCAGCTCCATTTGGGGGGTCTGTAGCTTGATCAACGTGAAAAAATGACCTCAAAATCCACTTTTTGGGCCCTAAAATGGGGTGGGGATGACTTGCGAAGCTGAAATTTGGATACAGCGGAGACAATCAGAGTCACTGTTGTTGGTAAAAATTTTAAATCATTTTGTCAAATTGGGGCTTCTTTTGAGCCCCCCTCAAAAAGTGGTGAGCCCCAATTTTGGGGCTCGAGGGTCAAAAAACCCAAAAGGCACCTCAGTGATCCTTACCGATCCTAAATACCAAATTTTAGTTTCCAAGGTCATTTGGTTTGGGCTATAGGCTGATCAACACACCTAAAAAATAGGTTAAAATGTGAAAATTTCTGATTTTTGACCCTGTACGGGGGTCAACTGGTGCTCAAAAGTCGAAACCCCCAAAAGGCACATCAGTGACCTCTACTGACCCTACATCCCAAATTTCGATTGTTTAGATCATTTAGTTTGGGCTGTAGGCTGTTCAACGCGTCAGAAAAGACAGGTTAAAACTTGAAAAATATTGATTTTTGACCCTGTATCGAGGTCAAAAGGAGTTTAAAGGTCAAAACCTACAAAAGGCACATCAGGGGCATAAACTCGATCTATTATAAAAATTTAGGCCTCCCAGCTCCATTTGGGGGGTCTGTAGCCTGATCAACGTGAAAAAATGACCTCAAAATCCACTTTTTGAGCCCTAAAATGGGGTGGGGATGACTTGAGAAGCTGAAATTTGGATACAGTGGAGACAATCAGAGTCACTATTGTTGGTAAAAATTTCAAATCATTTTGTCAAATTGGGGCTTCTTTAGAGCCCCCCTCAAAAAAGAGCCACCCCCAATTTTGGGGCTCGAGGGTCAAAAACCCCAAAAGGCACCTCAGTGACCCTTACCTATCCTAAATACCAAATTTTAGCATCCAAGGTCATTTGGTTTGGGCTGCAGGCTGATCAACGTACCGAAAAGCGAGAAAAAACATGAAAAATTGTGAAAAATCTTGATTTTTGACCCTTGAGAGGGGTCAAAGGGGGCCCAAAAGTTGAAACCTACAAAAGGCACATCAGGGGCACAAACTTGATCCATGATGAAAATGTTGGCCCCCCAGCCCTATTTGGGGGGTCTGTAGCCTGATCAACGTGAAAAAAATGACCCCAAAATCCACTTTTTGGGCCCTAAAATGGGGTGGGGATGACTTAGGGGACTGAAATTTGACTATGGTGTAGGTAATTTGGGTTCTCATCCCTGGGGCAAGTTTCAAAAAATTTCATGATATTGGGGCTCCCCCGCACCCCCTCAAAAAGGGGTAAAATACCCAATTTTGAGTTAGGGCCCCAAAAATTTTTTTGCATCATTCCTACACCTAGGGGACCCTACCTATCAAGTTTGACCTCATTTGACCTGTTAGGCTCGGCCCCAGAGTTCCAAAAGTAGCGGTAAAATTTTAAAAATAGTGAAAAATCTTGATTTTTGACCCTTGACAGGGGTCAAAGGGGGCCCAAAAGTTGAAACCTACAAAAGGCACATCAGGGGCACAAATTTGATCCATGATGAAAATGTTGGCCCCCCTGCCCTATTTGGGGGGTCTGTAGCCTGATCAACGTGAAAAAATGACCCCATTGGGCCCTAAAATGGGTGGGGATGACTTAGGGGGCTGAAATTTGACTATGGTGTAGGTAATTAGGGCTTTCATCCCTGGGGCAAGTTTCAAAAAATTTCATGATATTGGGGCTCCCCCGCACCCTCCTCAAAAAAGGGTCATATCCCCAATTTTGAGTTAGGGCCCCAAAATTTTTTTTGCATCTTTCCGCCACCGAGGGAACCCTACATATCAAGTTTGACCTCATTTGACCTGTTAGGCTCGGCCCTAGAGTTCCAAAAGTAGGGAAAAATTATATATATATATATATATATATAAATATGTGACATGTGACAGATCGTCATCTTTTGGTCCCAAACGTCGACAAATGGGGTCAGAACTCTTCTACCCCCCCTCCTTCTAAATCAGGGTCGGACACAATAGCCTAAATTTTAAAAAAAAAATTCGGCTAAAAATATTCATAAGTAAAAAATTACTCGTATTATGCCGAGTCTCTTTTAATGCATGACAAATAATATATCACTCGAGAGAATAATAAATAATTGCGCCGAAACTCTCGTATTCTTTAAAATGTAAAGCGATGCCGCGCCTGCGGTAGGTACTTAACCGTTTAAATTTCCCCACATTCATCTTCGTAGTCGTACAATTGAAATGATAAAATCAATCTGAACCATTGAATCGCATTTATCCACGCTACCTACGCTACGCTTCACAATCATCTCGTGCTTTCATCTGGATTTTTCATTACTTCCTCTCGCTCCGCGTATCTGTCTAGTCGTTTCTTTCATGCGAAAACAAATAATCACATTAGGCTATACGCAGTATACACGAATTTTCGAACATACTGCTACCGAATGCGAATGTCAAGGTTGTATCGTTTAGTAAATAACATCGGCTCGTTATAAAAATGCAATTTGATGAGATTTTTTTTACAGTTTTCACCCACTCGATGTTTTTTATACGAGTAATTAGAAAATACACTTTAAGACGACGGCATAGCGGTGATTTCCATTTAACGGGGCGCGAATAAATTTCGCTAATTTGCCCTCTAACTGCCCTGCAATATTTTATTTCGCTTGGCGAAATACATTTTTACTTGTACAAGTACAATGCTCAACTCGTCAGTCGTCATTGTGAAATTCATCACTTACTGCGAATTTTAATTTCTCACCACCGCGAGTTTTTAGAGGCATTTCATCGAGGAAAAAAAATTAACGCTCTAATTATGAAATTCGATAAACTAAACCGTGCTTTAATCAATTCAAAGACTTAATCCTAGGGGTTAAATTTATTCCAAAAGTTTGGCGCACGAATTGCCTAAGCTCAGACCTCGTCTCACTCGTGTATTTAATATTCTAATAAGTTGTATTTCTGAAAACTTTTTCAACTTATACGATACGAATCGTTATAAATTTCGTGAAAAATTCGCTACGGACTGAATGCCGAGATGATCCTTGTACATGCATTCCGACGAATTTATCTCGTCAATAGGTGAAGGGCGAAGAAAAAATGCAGATACGCGGATAGCAGTGCGAAAAACACATTGTATCGCGTACTGCAATCGACAAATATTGATCGAAATTTAATTAGTTAGCCAATTAATCGAATTTTTTTCAATGATCGTAACTTCAAGGCTCATTTGTTATTTTTATCATTAGCAAAAGCCGAAATCGCCTTGACTTTGAAGATACAAATTTGCCAATCAGTTGATTATAAAATTATCGTAGAAATAACTAATAAGCTGTTAAATAGGCTGGTACGCGGTACTAATGTTGAAACAGAGAATACGAATATGTCCGGCTTAGATATAGGGAATAAGTGCGTGATTTTGTGTACCACATGGTGAAGTCATAGATCGAAGGAATTCTTAGGTATATTGAAAATTCACACACGTACAAACGAATTCATAAATCTTGGGAATGATTAGAAGACATTCACAGCAATTCACAAACATTTAGAGGAAGTTACAAATTTTCAGATGATTTTCCAAGCATTCGGAGAAATTTCTAGGTATTCAAATATTCCACAGATGGTAATGGATCTACTCTGAGGCAAATGGAGCTACAGCGCCAGGAGGAAAATAGAAAAAAAAAAATTAAAAAATTAAAAATTCTTCAAACATTATAAAGTTTTTCAAAAATGAATTATCTAATTTTCAAGAATTGAATATTTTCAGAAAAATTGAATATTTACCAAAAAAAAGAAATTTTTTCAAACATTGATAATTTAAAAAAAATAAATATTTCGCAAAAATTGATTTTCCAAAATTTAATAATTTTGTTGATTATTTATGCAAATTGATAATTTTCCAATGATTAAATTTTTTTTTTAAATTGATAATTTTCTAAAAATTGATAATTATTTTCCAAAAATTGATAATTTTCCAAAAGTTGATAATTTTCCAAAAATTGATATTAAGTTTCCAAAAATTGATAATTTTCCAAAAATTGATAATTTTCCAAAAATTGATAATTTTCCAAAAATTGATAATTTTCCAAAAATTGATAATTTTCCAAAAATTGATAATTTTCCAAAAATTGATAATTTTCCAAAAATTGATAATTTTCCAAAAATTGATAACTTTTCAAAAATTGAAAGGTAATTTTCCAAAAATTGAATATTTTCCAATTGAAATATTTTTGATGATTGAAAAGTTTGCAAACATTGAATATTTTCCAAAAATAGAATGATACTTTTCCAAAAATTGATGATTTTCACAATTTATTAATTTTCCAAAAATTAAAAAAAAATTTAAAATGAATAGCTTTTCAAAAATTGATAGTTTTTCAAAATTTAATAACTTTCCAAAAATTGATGATTTTCCAAAAGTAATAATTTTTCAACAATTAATGATTTTCCAAAAATTGATAATTTTCCAAAGTCAAAATAATTTTAAAAGCTTTCAGAATGTCTGACAAAATGTCAAAAATCCTTGAAATTTATTTTAAAAATTTCAGAAATAAAACTCATAAAATTTTTATAAAATTTCCCAAGTTTCAGAATGTCTGACAAAATGTCCAAAAGTCATAAAATTTATTTTAAAAATTTCTTTAAATTTCAAATGTCTGAAAGTCACTTTCTAAATTTTTTTTTCAAGTTTCAGAATGTCTGACAAAAAGCCTAAAAATCAGCAATTTTAAAAAAAAATTTCTAAGTTTCAGAATGTCTGACAAAATGTCCAAAAGTCATAAAATTTTTTTTTTTTTAATTTCCAAGTTTCAAAATGTCTAGAAAATGTCTAAAAGTCATAAAATTTCAAAAAAATTTACGTTTCAAAATGTCTGACATAATGTCTAAAAAATCGAATTTTATAAAAAATTTCTGTTTTTTTTATGTCATCCAAACCTAACCTAATGTAACTTAACCTAACCCAACATTCGAATTTTGGGTCGGATTTTTGGGTCGGATTTTGGGTTCGGATTTTCCTGTCGGTCGTTTTTTTCCATTTTGGTCTCCGTAAAAGCATATACTATGCCAAAATTAAAAAATCCATAGCTTTTTAGAGATTGATAATTTTTCAAAAATTACTTACTTTTCAAAAATTACTTACTTTCCAAAAATTGATACCTAATTTTCCAAAAATTGATAATTTGTGACCCAGCATAACAAAAGGGACCTAGTAGGTAAAAAATAGATTTTCACTTTTTTGTGTTCTGAGCTCTACGAACCGAGGTCTTTCATCTGAGCCACTCAAAATTCCAAAAAAATCAATATTTCCAATCGGCCGGCGTGACAAAAGGGACCTAATAGGGAATGTAGCTGTTTTTCAAAAATTTGAATAAAAATGTGTAAAAATATATCCCTAATTTGTTTCAAAATAGCTCCCCCCGGGGCTGATGCTTGATAATACGTGATTTTAAGCTAAAAAATTCCACTTCTGATAATTTTTGATCAATTTTCAGAATCATCACTGATCAAAATAATTTTATTTGAAATTGATGAAATCTAACAATTTTTGTTTTTCAATATTTTTTCGTTTTATGACCACTTATGACGCAAAATGTTCATAATTTTACCAAAAACCGATCTGATTTTTGTTATAAGTAAGCTTCAAAAATTTGCTTATCACACAATTTTTGTCTCTTTTTTGGCGACACTGAGTTTGGTCAAATTTCCCTTACTCATTATAAAAAAAAATTTCGCACAAAATTTTTTTTAAAAAATGGAAAATATTTCACTCATATATCTAGTAATTATTTCCCCAAAATCTAAAAAAATTGGTCCCATTGTTCCAAAGATATTTATTCTCAAAGTTTATTATTGCTCTCTTGAAAAATTTGTAAAATACCTACTAGATCCCTTTTGTCATGCCGGGTCACATTTTACAAAAATTGATAGATAATTTTCCAAAAATTGATAACTTTTCAAACATTGATAGGTAATTTTCCAAAAATTGATAACTTTTCAAACATTGATAGGTAATTTTCCAAAAATTGAATATTTTCCAATTGAATATTTTTTAAAAATTGAAATATTTTTGATGATTGAAAAGTTTGCAAACATTGAATATTTTCCAAAAATAGAATGATAATTTTCCGAAAATTGATGATTTTCACAATTTATTAATTTTCCAAAAATTAAACAAATTTTAAAAATGAATAGCTTTTCAAAAATTGATAGTTTTTCAAAATTTAATAACTTTCCAAAAATTGATTATTTTCCTAAAGTAATAAGTAATTTTTTAAAAATGAAATATTTTGCAAATTGATAACTTTTCAAAAATTAATGATTTTCCAAAAATTAATGTTTTTTTTTATAATTGATAATTTTCCAAAAATTGAATGTTTCTCAAATTTGAATATTTTCCATTAATTGATTTATGAATAATTGATAATTTTCCAAAAATTGAAATATTTGTGAAGATCGAAAAGTTTGCAAACATTGAATATTTTCCAAAATTGATAATTTTTAAGAGTAAGTTGTATATTTTCCAAAAATAGAATGATATTTTTCCAAAAATTTATAATTTTCACAATTTATCTAATAATTTACCAAAAATTTAAAAATAATTTAAAAATCCATAGCTTTTTAAAGATTGATAATTTTCCAAAAATAATAATTTTCTAAAAATTGAAAATATTCCGAAAATTGAAGATTTTCCAAAAATTGATAATTTTCCAAAAATAAATATTTTGTAAATAGGTAATTTTGATTTTCCAAGAAAATTGATGACTTTTCAAAAACTAATAATATTCCAAAAATTAAATATTTTAAAAAAATTGATGATTTTACAAAAATTATTAATTTACCAAAAAAAATTGATGATGTCATAGTAATTGATAACTTTCTAAAAATTAGAACTTTCCCAAAAATTGATGATTTTCAAAAAGTTGATAGGTACCTTAATTTTCCAGGAAAATTGCAAATTTTCCGAGAATTACCAATTTCAAAAATTGTTAATTTTTCAATAATTTTTAGTGATTTTTGAAAAATTAATGATTTTCCAAAAATTGATACCTTAATTTTCCAAAAATTGATGCCTTAATTTTCCAAAAATTGATGCCTTCATTTTCCAGAAAATTATAAATTTTCCAAAAATTGAAATATCTAGACTACATTTGTAAAAATTGAAAAATTTTCAAGAATTGAATGGAGATTTTGCAAAAAAAACGATGATTTTCCAAAAATTGAAGATTTTTCAATACCTACCTAGGTATTTGATAATTTTCCAAAAATTAAAATACTTATTTGCTAAAATTCAAAATTTTCTAAAAAATTATAATTTTTAAGAATTAAAATAATTTATGATTCAAGAACTAATAATTTTCCAAAATTTTATAATTTTCTAAAAACAGGTGAAGGATTCTCCAAAAATCAATAATTAACTTTTTTAAAATGATGATTTCCTAATTTTTCCAAAAATTGTTAAGTAAATCATTTTCTTAAAGAATTTTTGGTTTATTTTCAGAGAATAATTGATAAATTTGAAAATGGACAATTTTCTAAAAATCATAAATTCCCGGAACATTGTTATAGGTATCGAATTTTCAAATGTTGATGATATTTCGATTGATATTACTCTCCAAAAGTGAATAATTTTATAAAACTGGCAATTTTTGGCAAATTTTCATAATTCCCCAAAAATTATCTGAAAATTGACACTCTTTCAATCGAATTGATAATTTTACCAAAATTGATCATTTAAAAAAATCAGTAACTACGCGCATCAAAATAATATTTTATAATAATATTATTCTAAAGCGGAAAACAAGTTTCACTTTTTCATATGGTGCTACATACAACAATTTCAAAATTTCTTGAAAATAAGGTTTCACATAAATTCTACGTGTCGTGGTACCTATATGATTTTTCAACTTACCTAATACCTATACATGCGACGTATTTTTTTCTACTTTTAAATAACTGTAATTCGTACCTACATAGAATCCTACGTATTGTTTTTCTGATTCCTTTACATTTTACAATTTGTGTTTAAACAGATGACACCTAAAACAAATGAATCAACGAAAGAAGTACACGACACACGATCTGCTCTTATCGTACAATTTTTTACGTGATATTATTCGCAAGTCGTTTGAAAATTTTCAAGTGGCAAGTGGCGTAAAAAATGAAAACTTCTTTGAGTTTTGTGTTTATGGTTTGTTATTTTAATTTCTTAGCGTACGGTAACGACAATGATCACAAAGGTATGGATTATGCACTTATTCATTTTTTTTCTTCTGACATGAGTACCTCATGTTTGTGCTACTATAATATTTCTATGCCACACTTTTTCTATTCGTAGCTTTGATTTTCAATCTAAAGCGAAACCCATCCCTTATTTCCATCTCCGGAAAAGGCTCGCCTCAGGTAAAATGCAACACTTGGGCTACTGCATGTCCTGCCACTGCTGAATATGAGAAAGAATTCAACGAAAAATATGCTCTCTATGACTCTGCGTTATTTGTAAAAAATCATCGTAGGGATGAAGAGGATTGCACCGATATCCAAAAAGCTACATGCAAAGAGCCATACAAAACGTCGATGGCTTGGTTCAAAGATACAATCGAATTTGGTTATGAGGTGACACACTTGAACTATATAATTATCAAATTCACTGATTTCAAAGATTGGATTGTTTATGAACATCATTAATATTGAGAATTTTTGTACACTTCAGGTATATTTCGAATATGACAAATCAGTCTATCCGAATTTTAATATAAAGTATGCTGCTAATTACGACGACTATGAACCGTTGAAGGCTTTCTTAAAACTGGTACCTCTCTCATTAGTAGATGTAGATGTAGATCAGTTATTGATATCGATAAAAGCTGCGAGAAGTGAAAGAGGCAAAAAAACCAAGCTGATGCTAAACGGCAGGAAAATGGTAAAAATATCAATGAAACGAGCAACGAAAATTCTCAAATTTTAACCATTTTCAAAAAATATGAGCTTTATCATTAGCTTGTAATTTTTAGGAATTTATTTGGATACCTTTATTCAGAGTATGGTTTAATGCCTATCGGTTACGAAAAATTGAATATCAAATTCGCGAAAATAATACAAGCTCAGCGTTAAAATGTAAAGATTACAGCTTGGGAAAGGAACTGTTCCGTGATGTCGATGTGGATAAACTGTACTCAGAAGTGAGTGGAAATATATGAATTACTAGCGGAGTACCCGTCGGAACGACGGGTAAAAAATTTAAAGATAACATACTAAAATTGTTTACCCGTGCAGTCACCCAGTTACGGTAGTTATTTTCAATCTTTAACATTCATTGACATTTTAAATTGAAAAATTTATTGGTAGGTACCAATTTCCAATTTTCATCATAATTATTAGGCAATTGTTTCGTAGGTTTTTAGCCTAACTGCCGAACTTCTGAAGTAATAGGTACTTCATGAATTTCGTGGAAAATTCGAAATTATGAATTGAATTATTTTTTCGAACAAATTTTTCCAATTTTTGGCACATTATAAATTGAAATTGATCAATTCTAGAAAAAATTCATTCATTTTGTGAGAATTGAAATCTATCAGTCGAACATCTTACGTCGAATATGCCTGTATAGGCTAAGTTCCTGTAGACAGCACTATAAAAAACCGTACTTTTGAACCATTTTCATAAACTTTTATCAGATTAAAACTTTTTTTGCTGAATTCAACCCCACAACTCTTAAGATTCTTTAAAAGCCCGAAAAAATGCATCCATTTTGTGTAAATTTAAATTTTTGAGCTGAATAATAATTCTGAACCAATTTCTTCAATTTTCAGCATATCTGACAGTTTCTTCTTCGTGTTATTCAACCCCACGTCAACTGTAGAATAATTAATTTTGAAAAAAAAAATTAATAATTTTGTGGAAGTTTGAGCAACTTGTAAAATTCAAAATAATTCAATTCCAAAAAAATTGAAAAATGCAATCAAAAAAAAATTGGAGCTTTCTCAAATGTTTTAAATAAGTTCGCAACTTGAAAAATTAATTCCAAAAATTTCCAAAAAAATATCATAAAAAATTTCGCAACTTGAAAAATTCACAAAACAAATTCAAAAATTTTAAAACATTTCCAAAAAAATTGAATAATGCAATTGTCATGTCATAAAAAAATTTTGCAACTTGAAAAATTCAAAATAATTCAATTCCAAAAGAATTGAAAAATTCCCAAAAAAATTGAAAAATGCAATCAAAAAAAATTTGGTGCCTTCTCAAATGTTTTAAAAAAGAGTGCAACTTGAAAAATTCATTCCAAAAAAATGTCATAAAAAATTTCGCAACTTGAACAATTCACAAAACAAATTCAAAAATTCAAAAAAAATTCAAAAAAAATTCAAAAAAATTGAAAAATTCAATCAAAAAAAATTTGGAGCTTTCTCATTGTTTTAAAAAAGTTTGCAACTTGAAAAATTCAAAAAAAAAATTGTTTGCCCGGGGCTCGAACCGGGGTACCCTAGATGAGGATCGGGGCCCTTAACGACTCGTCTACTACCCATGTTTTGAAATTAAGTCGAATTTCAAAATACTCGATTCTGATTGGTCGAAATTAATAAACTTTGAACGGGTTTTTCTCAACTTTCCGGGCAACTTTTTTCAAACTTTTTGCGCCTAAAACCTAGTTCTCGTCGAGCTCTATACGACGCTATTCGCGGATTCAACGCGTATTCAGCGGTTTTCGAGAACATGCGTGACAAAAAATCCGGCTTCTCTCTTATAATATAAATATAAATATATATATATATATATTGAATTGATGATTGATATTGATATTGATTGATGAATATTGATGATGATTTACTGATATCTGCATTGAGTCAAGTTGATGAGCCAAAAAAAAGAACCAAATTCACGCACTGTTATCTTAAGTCAGGCGAGGTGGTCGATTTTTCTCGAATTTCACTTTCGAAAAAATTCAGTCGATCGTCAACAAAAGTAGTTATTGGATAAGAATTTATATTCTTAAAACTTTTTAAAAACTTGATTTTTGGAAATTTTTTGAAAAATTGATTAAGTACCTCAGTAATTTTTTTAACTGGATTTTCAACTTGAAAAAATCATTTTCAAAATTGAAAAAAAAGTTTTGGTAATTTTTCAAAAAATTATTCATCTTTAATTTTTTTTTAAATTTAATTTCTTATACTTTACATATATTCTTTAATTTCTTACAATTCCCTTTAGAAATTTGATTAATGAAATTATTTTGAGAATTTTTCAGAAAATTTTTAAAACATCAATTTCTAAAATCAAAAAAATAATTTTTATGATGAAAACTTTTTCAAAAATTAAAAATTACTTTTTTTTTGTACAGTTTTAGTTTTTAGTATTTTTTTTTTTTAATTTCAGATATCTTTCCTAAAAACTTATTCGACTTTTCTTTTATATTTGATTTTGGACGATTTTTACTTTTTTTTTTCATTATTTACGTTTCAAATGGTTTTTCAAATCCTAATTAACGTGTGTGTGTGTTTTTTTCTTTTTCGAATTACTTTTTAGATCACCTATTTTTTGAAAATTTGACCTGTAATTTTTTTCTTCCTCAAATAAATTCATAAAAAGTATGCTGAAAATTGAATTTTAATAGTAATCCATTTTAAAAATTAAAAAGTAGACAATTTTTCAAACGATAGATTTTAGGATTTTTAAAAAACGTAATTAGGTAATTTATTTTGAGTCTTAAATTATTGAAAAAATGGATTTTTTGTTTAATATTAAGTTTTAAATTTTTATTTTCGATAACTTTTTTTGAAAATGAAATCATTTTCCTTTTTTGACAAATTTTTACAATCATTTCCAAAATTGAAAAAAAAAAGTTTTGATAATTTTTCAAAAAATTATTCTTTAATTTTTTTTAAATTTAATTTCTTATACCTACTTAATTATAGATTTTTTTGATTATATTCTTTAAAAATTTGTAAAAAATCAAATTAAAAAAATTGTCATAAATTTATTATGCCAAAACTAGTTTTTTTCACGAATTTTTTCACTTTGATTTTTGACAATTTTTGGAACCAAATTTTCTACAATTTTTAAAGTTCATTTTTGAAACTGAAAATTTGATTTATAATTTTTTTTCATCAAGTTTTTAAATTTTTTCTTCAAAATTTAATTTTTTATTCTAATTTTTTATTTTTCCAAATTTGCTGTTTAAAAATCAAATTTTTAAAATGCAATTTAATATTTACCTATACACTTACACATATATAGGTGAATTCAAAACTTTATTCTTCGATTTAAAAAATTGAAAATTTATATATTTATATTTTTTTTTATCAAAAATAAATTCTAATTTTTTAAATTCCATTTCGGACAATCAAAAATATTACCTGTAACTAAATATTTTGAACATTTTTAAAAGTTAACCAACAATTTTTTATTCACTTGGGCAATTAATTTTTGTCAATTTTCATTTTTTTTTTTCAATTCTATACTATTATTTTTTTACTTAGGTATTACGGTAGAGTGGGACTACTTTGAACAAAATTTCCACTTTTTTCGTATGTTTTTGCTCGTAACTTTTTTTTGCGTGAAGTTACAAAAAAAAACTTTTCACAGAAAGTGTTTCGTCATCGAATGCTCTATCTTTTGGTCTTTGTCCCATTTCGTTGAACTTTGTTGCCTTGCCTATGCAATTTTTAAAAATTTTGTTCGAAGTAGTCCCACGAGTGGGGCTACTTTGAACAAAGCCCTTCTGTTGCAGATGGAGTGGTCGCGGGTGGGGGGATCGATGAGGGGTATCCTAAGTATGAACCTTACGAAGTCTTGTTGAAATCGGTTCACAAGAACGGGATCTAGAGACCTCAAAACAAAATTTCTTTAAAAAATCGTTATTTCATTAAAATTTTAAGAAAAAAATTGATTTTTTGTGAAAATACGGACTTTCTTTCATCGAAATGCCTAAAAACTACATTTATGAAGATTACAAACAAAATTCATGCGCGATTACGTTACTTACACTCGTACTTGGCCACCATCGAACAGTTCTTAAGAAAGAAATCACAGTGTTCAAAGTGGCCCCACGACATAAATGTATTTTTCATACGCAGTATTCAAAAGCTAAAATTTTTCAAATGGGTGATTTGTACTCTTCGAACACCACAGAAAGGAATAAAAATGTTACCTAGTGCAATTTCAACCAAATTATATTTTTTCTAGACGCTCCTTTCTAGCGTTTTTTTATTTTCGATTTTTTTTTAAGAAAATTTTTTTCTTTCGAGCTCGTGGGAAATACAAACTAAAGCTGATAACGATACAAAACACCAAGAAATATAAACTGGGTAGTATACTAGTCCACCTTGCACAGATGAAATCAAAAAATTTCAATTACAGGCCGCTGGAGCCCTACTTTTAACGACTCAAACGTGTTTTGTTCAAAGTATAGCCCCACCGTTTCAAAGTAGCCCCATCTTACGGTATTCAAATCAATTTTAAGAAATTTTTTGAAAAACTTTTTACTTAAAAAAATTACTTATTAAGTTATTATATTCAAATTTAGTAATTTTAAATCTTACCTAATTATTTAATTTTTCAAGAAAATTTGAAAAAATTTATTGTTCTTAAATTTTTTTAAATTTTATCAATCATCAGTTTAAATAAGTTGATTCTTTTTTTTCTTTTTTTTTATCAATTTCTTCACTTGAAATTACAGGAACATCAAGAAAGAAGATTAGAAGGCCTAAATGTAACTCCTGAATCAGAAGAGCATGGATGTGAAGATGGATACAAATGTTTAACAAAATGGTTACTGATTCCTTCGGACCAGTTTCAGTTAGAAACTGATGCCAACTCAACACCCAAGTGCTCTAATATAGCAACTATACCAATATGGAAGAGTACGTTGGAAGGAATATTGAAAAAATTGGACATGTATTTATATAACTTGTCGAGGGTATGAACATTTTCCATTTCAATTCTCCAACCATGTTTGTTTTAGTTATTTTCAATTGGTAGATATGGTTTTATTTGCATTTTATCCACGCAGGTTTCTGGCGAACCATTACGAATAATCACAGGTGTCAGCGAAATACTACAATTACCACGTAGTAGATATTTTGTTCTCAATACCTATGTCAGTTTGGTCGACGAGAAAACAAATTTCTCAATCCGAGTACCAAAAATAATCTATAAGATTGTCAAAATGAGAACAAGCAAATGTCCATGGGACCACGACGACGACACTTGTTGGTACGGTGTCCTAATAGTTATCCATAATGACCCACATTACGATGGGGGAAAAACAATCTGCAAAGATGTAACCCAAGATTGGGGATGGTGGGCAATTAAATTCAAAGCTTTAGATTTGGCTTCTGAAGAAGAAACTCCGTCGAAGTTCATTTACGCATGTAAACTAAACATAGAATCGATCGAGGCTGTGGGGTTAACGTATAGAAACTTTATGATTATCCATGATTTTTCATTAAAACGTTTCCCAGTGTACAAGGGTGAAGAACTTATCTACACAGAAATGGACAAAAAAGTAAATGCTGAGCTGGAGAGGATGAAAAAATCAGGAGAAAGTATCGAAATCAAAAATGATGTAATTGAACGTCCTCCTATTTACGATGAAGATTTTGGTTTTGATGTACAGAATGATTCCGATGATACTGATTTGGAAAATGAAATTAGTGACGGAGAAGCTGAATCTTCTTCAGACGATGAGTGGAAAAAAATTCAATAAGAAGAAAACTAATGTTAAACGAAGACTTGAAAGCACTTGACAGTAAATTATTAGGGGAGAGTAACCGAATATGGAATATGTTTCTAATATGGAAAGTAGGTATATTTAATTTTATTAATTATTAATATTAAAGATAATATGCCCAAAATTTAAAAAGATAAAAAAATTAAAATCTTATTCATTCTAACGAAATTTTCAATTTCTGCCTTTAAAATTTAAAAAAAAGTTTCATAATTATGTAATAAATTATTGAAACTTGACTTGGATTTTTTCTTCATTTTTTTTTAAATAGAAAATTTGACTCGAATATTTTTTGAAGAAATTAAATTTTTTAAAGAATTTTCTTCAGGTAAGTTTCATTTTTTTCATAAGTTCGACTTGAATTTATTTAAATCCAAGTTTTATTATATTTTTTTTTTATGATTTCAACTTTAATTTTTTTGAAAAATTGACCATTTCAATTTATCTCACAACCGTTTTACAAAATCGATTTTTCTATGCGAGATTCTGAATCTACATAAAATTTTCGATCTGTTTCCATAAGAAAATTTTTTTTTGGACCATTCATTATACTTCGTTTAAACAAAAGTTTTGAAGGTGAAAAAACCACATGAACAACGTAATAATCAACAAAAAATCAGGTTTACCTAACTTACGACACAAAAAAAGTGACAATCACATAGAAGTGAAGTATGAAGGCCCCTCTATCGTTGACACTCATTACAAACTCCCTCCACTTCATACAGTTGTGGTTGGATAGGCAAATATATTTTTTCCGAGAGTGGGCCAAAGTTACCCCCTAGGGCCAAAATAACCCCATATTACGGTATTGCACAACACTTGATGTGAATCTGTTCAAAAGTTGAAGACTTTGTAAACATTAAAAATTGTCTAATATTGAAAATTTTCCAAAAATTTACAATTTTCCAAAAGTTTGAAATTTTAAAAAATTTAAAACTTTCTAAAAATTACTTATTTACAAATTCCCAAAAATCTGAAAATTTTCATAAATTTAAAATTCAAAAATTTAAAAAATTCCAAAAATTTAAAATTTCCCAAAAATTGGAAATTTTTTAAAAATTTTGTATTAATTTTCCAAAAATTTAAATTTATTTTAACAATCACATTTGAAATTATCCAAACATTTTAAATTTTCCAAAAATTTGAATTTCAAACATTTTAAATTTTCCAAAAAGTTGAAAATTTTTTAAAATGAAAAATTGAATCTCCCTAGTTTTATCAAAAATTGATAGAGCATTTCATAACTTGACCGTTTATCCAAAATTTGAAAACATTTTCGTATTTCAAAAAAAAAAAAAAATGGTATACCTACTGGCTACTACTTAGTTTTCTCAAAAATTGTTGATTTTTCCAAAAACTGAAAAATTTTTAAGAGAACTAAATTTTTTGAAAATTAGGTAGTAACACTTTGAAAATTGATAACAATTCAAAAGTTGATTATTTCTCCAAAAATTAGTAAGTATTTTTTTGGTAATTTTACCAAAATAAAAATTTGAAAATATTTTCCCCTAAATTGATAATTTCACCGAAATCGGAATTTTTTACAAAAAATTATAATCTTCTGATTTTCTAAAAATTTCATCAAAATTTGGCAATTCTTCTAAACAAATTTTTTAACAATTGGTAAATTTTTCAAATTTTGTTCAAAAATTTATTGACTTACTTACAATTAGGCCTATTTCAAGTTGAAGATTTTTGAAAAATTAAAAAAATGGTATAAAAATTTATATATTTTCGAAAATTGATGATTTTTCCAAAAATTGGTCCCTAATTTGACTAAAATCCAAAAATTTACAATTTTCAAAAAAACTGATAATTTTTAAAAGAATTACTTCTGTATTGTCCGGAAAATTGATAACTTTTCAAAAATTGATACATTTAAAAAAAAATAAAACTTATTATTAAAATAAATAAACTTGAATAATAATTATAGGTATTTATTAATAAATGAGTAACAATATTTAGTTGTACCTACTAATTATGAATTATATTCATTTACCTAAATTAAATTTTCATTTCTAAATTTTATTTAAAAAAAATAATTACGTTTAATAAAATTTATTAATAAAACATGCAAAGCATAGGTAAGTAATGTTTTGAAAAAAAACAACTTCAAATTACCGAATTGAAATTTATACCTTGATTCAAACTATGTATTATTTTTCCCATCCCTTTACATTTTTCAATCTGTGTTTGAACAGATGAACATTAAACACCGAGAATAAACGAATCGCCGAAAGACATTATATACAACACACGATAATATGTTCTTATAGTACAATTTTTTACGTGGCATTATTCGCAAGTCGTTCAAAAATTTTCAATTATGGCGTAAAAAATGAAAACTACTTTGGGTTTAGTGTTTATGGTTTGTTATTTTAATTTCTTTGTGTACGTTAACGGCGATGACCACAAAGGTATGGACTATGCACATATTCAACTATTCTTCCGAGTACCAAGTACAGACCTACGTGTTTCTATAATATTTCTTTGTGACATTTTTTCTATTCGTAGCTTTGATTTTCAATCTAAAATCAAACCCATCTCTTATTTCCATCTCCGGCGAAGGCTCACCTCAGGTAAAATGCAACACTTGGGCAACTGCATGTCCTGCCACAACTGCAGATGAAAAAGAATTCAACGAAAAATATTCTCTCTACGACGCGTCGTTATTTTTAAAAAAACTTCATAGTGATAAAGAGAATTGCGCCGATATCCAAGAGGAGACCTGCAAAGAGCCATACAAAACGTCAATGGCATGGTTCAAAGATACAATCGAATTTGGTTATGAGGTAACACACTTGAACTAATTATCTAATGCACAGATTTCAAATAATGGATTGTTTATGAAGATCATTAATATTGAGAATTTTTGTACAATCAAGATATATTTCGAATATGACAAGTCATTCTACCCGAATTTCAATATAAAGGATGCTGCTAATTACGACGACTACGAACCCTTGAAAGATTTCTCAATAGAACTGGAATCTCTCTCATTTATGGATAAGTTGAAATCGATAAACGTTGCGAAAAGTGAAACAGGCAAAAAAACCACGTTGATGTTAAAAGACAAGAAAATGGTAAAAATATCAATGAAACGAGCAATAAAAATTCACAAATTTTTATCATTTTCAAAAAATGTGAGCTTATCATGAGCTTGTAATTTTTAGGAATTTATTTGGATACCTTTATTCAGGGCATCGTTTCATGCAAATCGGTTACGAAAAATTGAATATCAAATCCGCGAAGACAACGTAAGCACAACTTTAAAATGTAAAGACCACAGCTTGGGCAAGGAATTGATTCATGATGTCGATGTAGATAAACTGTACTCAAAAGTAAGTGGAAATAGGTATTAAATGTTACTTATTTGCGTTGGGTCAAGTTATGAAGTCAAACCATGCACGACTGCACGTATTCACACTTTCATTTCCCTAGTAGGCAGGGGATGATCGAAAAAATTCAATTCATCATAGTACACCTTTATTAGGTACCAATTTTTTTTATGATTATTTCGATTCTACTTTTCTTAAAGAATAAGCAGAACAAAAATATTAGATAAAAATTGAATTCATAGATCTTTAAAAAAAATTTTTGGCATTCTTTTTTTTTCAAAATTTGGTACCTTTTTTTAACAATTTCTTTAAAATTTAAAAATTTTGAATTTATTCTAAAAATTCAATTTCAATTTTTTTTGTTTAGTTCCGTGTTCTTGAAAATTTTTCAAACATTTTATTAAAGATTTTTTTTTAAATTGAATTTTCAACTTTTGAAAAATGATACCTATACCTAATTCAAAATTTAAAAAAAAGTTTTGGTAATTTTTCTAAAAAATTTTCTTAATTTTTTTATAATTTTTCTTAGAAATTTGATTTATGAAATTATATTTCGAGAGTTTTTTTACTAAACCTGTGAAACATCACCAAAAAATCAATTTTTAACAATTTTTTCAAAAATTGAAAATTACTTCGATTTTTTGTAGGATTACAAATTTTATTTTTTAATTAATTTTTAAATTTCATTTTCGACTACTATCCTAAAAATTTATTCGACTATTGTTTTACTGAGAATAACAGATTTTACAAAGTCACCCAGAGGAGGATTTTGCATGGAAACTTGGGGTAGCTTTTTTCATTGATTGAATGCAATTTCTCATTTTTGATTTTTTGAAATTTACTGAATATGAAAATTTTCACAAATTCGTTTAGGGTAGGATTTTGCATTGGATCAAATGGTAGCCTTTGTCATTCATTAAATGCAAATTGCCATTTTTTGAAATTTACTGAAAATATTTTTTTTACAAATTCAGCCATAGGAAGATTTTGTATGAGAACTTGGAGTAGCTTTTTTCATTGATTGAATGCAATTTCTCATTTTTTTAAATTTTCAGAATTTTTTTTTTCACAAATTCGCTTAGGGTAGGATTTAGAATTGGATCAAATGGTAGCCTTTGTCATTGATTAAAGATGTAGATTACTAATTTTAGAAATTTATTGAAAATAAAAATTTTCACAAATTCGCTTAGGGTAGGATTTTGCACTGGATCAAATGGTAGCCTTTGTCATTGAATAAATTATGCAAATTGCTAATTTTTGAAATTTACTGAATATTTTTTTTTTTTAAATTTGCTTAGGGTAGGATTTCGTATTGGATAAAATGGTAGACTTTGTCATTGAATAAATGCAAATTGCCATTTTTTTGAAATCTACAGAGAATAAATTTTTTTACAAATTCAGCCATAGGAGGATTTTGCATGGGAACTTAGGGTTTAGCTTTTTTCATTTATTGAATGAAATTCCTCATTATTTGAAATTCACAGAAAATCCGTAAAAGCATATCCCAAAATAAAAGAAATCATTTTTGATAATTTTTCTCAAAAAAGAATTGATTTAAAAAAAATACCTACCTATTCTAAAAACTTTCTAAAAATATATTTCTGACAACATTTCTGAGAATTAAATTAATTTTTTTCAGTTCCAGTTTTAAAATTTTTTTAGAAAATAAATGTGACAATTTTTTTAAATTTGATTTTTAACAATTTTTTAGAACCAAATTTTTGACAATTTTTTGAAAGTGTATTTTTGAAAATGTTTTTTAAACTTTCTGCAAATTCAGTTCACAATTTTTTTCCATTAATTTTTTTAATTTTTTCTTCAAATTTTTTTTTTAATTCTATTTTTTATTTTATTTTTTTAAATTTAGGTACCTACTTACTGTTTATAAAATTTTAAAAATCTATTTTTTCAAATGCAATTTAACATCTTTAGGTAATTAAACTTCATTTTTCGATTTATAAAAATAATTATTGAATTATTCTAAAATTATTTTTTTAAATTCCATTTCAGGCAATTAAAAAATTTATAGCTTGATATTTTGAAAGATTTTTCAGTTATTTTAAAATTCGGGTATACTTATTATTTTTTAAATTTCACAATTCATTACTTTATAGATAAGTAGATAGTTGCTTTGTGCTCCCCTCCCCCCCCCAAAAAAAAAAAAAACTTAATTTCAATTTACAGGAACATCAGGAAAAAAGATTAGAAGGCCTAAACGTAACTCCTGAATCAGAAGAACATGGATGTGAAGATGGATACAAATGTTTAACAAAATGGTTACTGCTTCCTTCGGACCATTTTCAGTTTGAAGCTGATCTCTACTCAACTCTCAAGTGCTCTAATATAGCAACTGTACCAATATGGAAGAGTACGGTGGAGGGAATACTGAAAAAATTGGACATTTATTTATACACTTTGTCCAGGGTATAAAAGTTTTCCATTTGAATTCTCCAAACTTTTTTGTTTTAGGTATTTTTATTCGTTATATTTGTATTTTATCCACGCAGGTCTCCGGCGAACCATTACAAATAGTGGCAGGTGTCAGTGGGATACTGCAATTACCACGTAGTAGTGATTTAGTTCCCAATACCTATGTCAGTTTGGTCGACAACGAAACCAAATTCTCAATCCGAGTACCAAACATAATCTATAAAATTGTCAAAATGAAAACAAACAGATGCCCATTTGAACCCGAAGACAACACTTGTTGGTACGGTGTCCTAATAGTAATCCATAATAACCCACATTACGATGGGGAAAAAACAATCTGCGAAGATGTAACCCAAGATTTGGGATGGTCGGAAATTAAGTTCAAAACTTTAGATTTATCTTCTGAGGAAACCCCATCGAAGTTTATTTACGCATGTAAAATAACCAGAGAGTCGATCGAGGCGCTAGGGTTAACCTATAGGTATGATATGATCATCCATGAATTGTCATTAAAAAATTTCCCAGCGTACGAAGTATACGAGGAAGAAGAGTTTTTTTACAAAGAATTGAACGTAGATGTAGATTATGAGGTGAAACGTGTGAATGTACCAGGGGAAAGTATCGAAGTCGAAGATGTAGCGATAGAACGTCCTCCCATATACGAGGCATATTTCGATGTACGAAATGAATCCGATGATATTGATTTGGAAAACAAAAATAATGGAAAAACTTAATCTTCTGGGATGAAGCAATGAAAAAAAAGAAAGAATAAGGAGAAAACGGGTTTGAAAAATTTTACTCGAATGTTGAATTTTATGCAAAACAAAAAATTGCAAGCATTTGATACAAAATTATTATTAATTTTCTGGTTTATCCAAAAACTGGTAATTCTTCCGAAAGCCAGCAATTTTTCCCAACATTGGTAAATTTTCCGAAAATTGAAAACACTTAATAGGTGTATCAAAGATTTTTATCTAATTTTTCTAAAAATTGATGATTTTTTGATTTTCCAAAAAATTGATAATAATTCTCCTAAAACTTGACCATTTTTCAAAAAAATAAAAACACCTTATCAAGTTCAAAAAAATTTGATATAGTTTTTCCAAAAATTGACAATTTTTCAATTTGCAAAAATTGACGATTTTTCCAAAAACTGAAAAATTTTCAAGAGAACTTAATTCTTTGAAACTTGGTAATTACCTTGAAAATTGGCAACTAAGTATCTAAAAGTGAGTAATTTCTCCAAAAATTAGTATTTTTTTAGATTGGTAACTTTACCAAAATAAAATATTGATAATTAATAAGTAATTTATCCAAAAGTGATAAATTTTTCCGAAATCAGATTTTTTACAAAAAATTATACCCCATCATCTCCTGATTTTCTGAAAAAAAAATTATTCAAAATTGATAATTCTTTGGGAATAATTTTTCAAAAATTGATAAATTTTGAAAATCAGTCATTTCAAATTTTTCAATAGTTTGATAGTCTTTTCTCAAGTTGAATGTTTTTTCAAAAATTAAAAAAAATATCATGAATTCATAATTTTTTGAAAATTGATAGTTTTTCCAAAAATTGGTTCCTAATTTGACTAAAATTTGTTAGTTTTTCCAAAAATTCGCAATTTAAAAAAATGATTTTTGAAAAAGAATTAAGTAGGTAATAAGTACCTACTTCTGTTTTTTCTTAAAAAGTGATGACTTTTCAAAAATTTGATAAGTTTTTTAAAATTAAAATCTATTAGTATAATAATAATTACTAACTATCCAAATAATATAAATAAAACTTGGCGCTTCGCGCCTCGCCAGGCGGGACTTCGCTCCCTGGACCCCCTGGACCCCTTTGGTTGGCTCTATTTCCACACTATGTTTGAAAGTATGAAACATATTATGCTTTTACTCTGTAACAAAATGTCTAAAAGTCATAAAAAAATTAATTTCCATCGAAATTTAAAATTGAAAATTTTTCAAGTTTCAGAATGTATGACAAAAAGCCTGAAAGTCATAAAATTTTTAATTTTTTTTCTAATTTTCAGAATGTCTGACAAAATGTCTAAAAGTCATAAAATTTATTTAAATAATAAACATTCACTACTTCACAAAATGTCCAAAAGTCACGAATATTAATTTCCATGGAAATTTAAAAATCTAAAAAGTCAAATAAAATAAAAAATTTTTAAATTTTTAAAATGTCTAAAAGTCATCTTTCTAAAAAAAATTTCAAGTTTCAGAATGTCAGACAAAATGTCTAGAAAATGTCTAAAGGTCATAAAATTTCAAAAAAATATACAAGTTTCAAAATGTCTGACATAATGTCTAAAAAATCGAATTTATTAAAAATTTTCCAAGTTTTTTTATGTACCTAATTTTTAAAGACTTGAGTAGGTATACGTGATTTTTCAAAATAAAATAATAGACGTATAATTCTAATTTTATTTTTATAATTTTCCAAAAAATAAAAATTTTCCTAAGAATCATTTATTTTCCAATATCCACTTTCTAAGGTCTAAAATTTTTTTTCAAAATTTGATAATTTTTCTAAAACTTGATGCTAGAACTTTTTCAAAAAGAGATAATTTTTCCAAAAAATAATAAATGATAATTTTCTGATTTTTCGAAGTTTGGTATCTTTTCTAAAAAGTAACAATTCTCCTAAATTTTTCTAAAAATTAATGATTTCTCGAAAATCGAAAAATCAAGAGGTGTTTCCTTCCAAAAAATTGAAAGAAATCTCGAAAAAATATTGAAACAATTTTTTAGGTACCTACTCCACCCAATTCAAAAAATAATCTATCCCTTCCCCTGGAAAACAAAAAACAAAAAAACGAGAAATTTTCTTAGATATTTAAAAAAAAACTGTAGTCTTTTTCGAAAAAAATAAGACAAAAAAAATCAGGATTTTTTCTCAATAAAATTGAAAGAATGTTTTCATCTATGCATATAATATTTACTCAGTTAAGTGTAGGGAGATTTCTGTCTAGAAAAAAGGAAAACTTTTTCACGTTGCGTGCAAAAAATAAAGATTTTGCATTGCTTTTCATTCCAAGAAAATGCAGTATTTTTTGTTGGGCATGCCCAGACTCCCGAAATCCTTACTCAGGACATCGAAATGATCTATAGGTATACCAAAAATCAGCTTGCCACCTCATTTTTATTTTTCCTCATTTATTAGGACTAATTATACTGGGCTAAAGTTTGTTCATTAAATATAAATACACAATATTTGTTCTTTCCTTTTATATAAAAATTACATACAAATAGCTAATCGTAAAACGACGAACTGTATTTTTTTCTTCTTCAAATTCCTAAATATAAAATCTTACGACACCGGATATGTACAATTACAATGTACATCTACATATACATGTGGATGAAATAGATAGGTAAACAAAACACAAATCGGAGCTTCTGCTTACGAAGTTTGTTTACGAAGAAATACTTTGTATAAAAAAAAACACGTTGCTGGTCTCAGTTGTCAGTTCCCACGTAATCTCGACCAGGACACCCCAATGTGTACTTTCAACTTGTAGGGGAATTCAGCTCTCGCATTTCCCCTATAGCTTATATCATTTTAAGTTTGTAACGATTGCTACCCTGTGTCGAAGCGCTGGCGCTCTTTTCGCCTTCTCTCGGCTATAAAATGCGAGCCGACACAGGGTGAAATCGGAGTCTGGTGCAATCTCTCGAGGTTGTACCATCTCTCGCAGTCTTGTGCCTTAGCTAGTAATAGACGATCTTCTTTACTTTCGTTGTTTTACTTGGCTCTCTCATACGACCATGTGAACTCATACGGACGTGTGTACACTTGAACGTGTGAAACCATAGGATCGAGTGGTCCGCATTGGACGCAAGGCTCGCCTTCTCTATCATACGACCGTGTGGACTCATACTGACGTGTGACTAACGTCTAGATTGATTGTTTTGTTTACATTCATGGGGTGCAACTTCGATAAATTTTTACCAAGTCCAGTGCTACATAATACTTTATAGTCAAAATTGGAAGGGAGGAAGGGGTCTAATCGAAATTTTTGTAATAACTAAAAGTATTTGTACAACTTTAAGCTACAACTTTTGTTTGAAAATTTTTTCAATCGGGCCCCTTACCTCCCCCCTGTTTTTAAAAATGTATTTGAAGGAGTTGGATTATCCAAAATTGGTGGGGAGGGAGGGATCCGATTGAAATTTTTGTTATCGCCAAAATTATACCTAGTACTTCAAGCTACAACTTTTGTTTGAAAATTTTTTCAATCGGGCCCCTTACCCTCCCCCTGTTTTCAATAATGTATTTGAATGAGTTGGATTATCCAAAATTTGAGGGAAGAGAGGGGTCCAATCGCAATTTTTGTCATGGCCAAAATTTTCCTCAAAACTTTGAGCTACAAGTTTGTTGCAAAAATTTTTCAATTGGACCCATTTCCCCTTCCCCCTTCAATTTTTAATTAGTATTTTGGGAGTGTTATGCAAAATAAGTGGAGAGAGAGGGGCTCAATTGAAAAAGTTTTCAATAAAAAGTTGTAGCTTGAAGTTTCGTTAATACTTTTGGTTATCACAAAAATTGCGATTGGACCCCTCCCTCCCCTCCAATTTTGGATAATCCAACTCATTCAAATACATTATTGAAAACAGGGGGAGGGTAAGGGGCCCGATTGAAAAAATTTTCAAACAAAAGTTGTAGCTTGAAGTACTAGGAATAATTTTGGTGATAACAAAAATTTCAATCGGATCCCTCCCTCTCCACCAATTTTGGATAATCCAACTCCTTCAAATACATTTTTAAAAACAGAAGGGGGAGGTAAGGAGCCCGATTGAAAAAAATTTTAAACAAAAGTTGTAGCTTGAAGTTGTACAAATACTTTTAGTTATTACAAAAATTTCGATTAGACCCCTTCCTCCCTTCCAATTTTGACTATAAAGTATTATGTAGCACTGGACTTGGTAAAAATTTATCAAAGTTGCACCCCATGAATGTAAACATAACAATCAATCTAGACGTTAGTCTGACGTGTGTAGCTTGAGCGTGTGAAATCATACGCCAGCCAGGTACGCATCAAACGCATATCCCGCACTCCTCGTACGACTGTGCGGAATCGCGAGATTTTAGGGAGGGTGCATTTTACACTGTAACACAATCATCCTAGCGCATTTTACCGAATTATAAGGGCAAATCAACTCTTTGCTCGCCTAGTCCCACGTCCGTAAAATGGGTAATGCAGTGTATTTTACCAATTCCCATTATCGCATATATGCATATTCACGTTATATCAAAACAATGGTTATCATTTGCATATTTTTTACGAGCGTTTTCCAATTTTTTTATTACTTTTGAAATTTGAATGCATTGAATTAATTTTCTTTCCTCGCGCCGAAATGGCTGTTTGTCATCATTGTGGATCTGCATTTCTGTACACTAAAGCACCGATGATGGAAGTCACATTTTTTTCAACTTCGAGGTTTTTACGTTTTTTGAATTTTGGACACTTGTAGGTTCATAAATAATAAAAATCTCGGAAGTCGAAAAAATATGTGGACTTCCATCATCGGTGCTTTAGTGTACAGATTTGCGCACAATAGTAATTTATATATGCATATTCGCGGAGTACACAAGCTTAAATGGCCTCTGAAAAGTACTATTAATGCTACTCCAACAAAGAAAATCCCTTGCGGCCAATGTTCGGCCATCTTTAATAACAGAACGTCGTTAAGTAGACATCGAAAGAAAAATCATCGCCAGGATGGTCATCAACAGGATGGATTAATTCCTAAAAATACAAATCATGATACAAATACAATAGATATATAATAATTTTAATTCGATAAAATGGCATTAATAATATATTAATATTTGTTCGTGATGGACTCGAAATCGGATAATATTATGGAGAAGTTTTTAACTTACGTCTATGGACACTATGAATGTGTCAAGTCCAGCACTTGTCACTACGTAGCTACTGGATATCAAAATTGGAGAGGAGGGAGGGGTTCAATCAAAATTTTTGTCATAACTAAAATTATTCATAAAACTTCAAGCTACAACTTTTGTTTGAAAAATTTTTCAAATGGACCCCTCCCTCCCCACCAATTTTGGATAATGTAACTTGGCTTAGTCAAAATAAGTTACATTATCCAAAATTGGTGGGGAGGCAGGGATCCATTTGAAAAAATTTTCAAACAAAAGTTGTAGCTTGAAGTTTTGCGAATAATTTTAGTTATAACAAAAATTTTGATTGAACCCCTCCCTCCTCTCCAATTTTGATATCCAGTAGCGATGTAGTGACGCGCGCTGGACTTGGTAAAAATCAAGAGATGCGAAAAGGATCAGATCGCGAATGTTCGTCGGTCGGGAGGATGATTGTGTTACAGTGTGAAATGCACCCTCCTTAAAATCTCGCTGTGGAATCACACGGACGTGTGCAGCTCGAACGTGTGGACTCATACGATCGGGCACAGCGCGAATTGCACCCCCATGGGCAATTAAACTCAGGCAACACGGTCGATCCGACCTCGTCGTGGTACTCACTAAGACCTAATCGCTCTACCCGCGCTTACGTCAGCTCTCCCTTGCGCAGTAGATCTACAAACTTGATAAGTGATAGCCAAGTGCTCGCAAGTTCGCAAAATTGTTGATGCATCCCAATTGACAATTTTTCGAGCATTATGCTGGCATGCCTAGCATATTATTAGCATGAGTAGCATTCTGTTAGCATTACACTAGCATGAACTCTAGCATTTTCCTCATATGAGATGAACTAGGACTTATGTACTAACATAATACTGGCAACAACACAGCACTTTATTGGCATGCAGTATAAGATTCATGTACTAGCACATGCGTACCAGCATTTTTCTAGCGTTATGCTCGCATGAGATGAACTAGCACTTATTGCTATACTACAAAGCTAGCATAAGTGTAGCACTTGATACTAGGAATATGCTAGCACATAAATAGAGGCACATTGGTAGTATTATGCTAGCATATGCACTTTCTGTGGAAAATTTTTTGTTACATATTAGCAGCATCATACTGGCATGTAATATGGTAGCATAATTACCTCTTGCATGCTAGGAAAATGCTAACATCATGCTGGCATTTTTTACTCTTGAAAATTCATGGTTGTCAAATCTTAGCATTGAACTGGCATGCAATGTGTGAGCATACACATGCTTGCACATTCTTAGCCTTATGCTAACATCAGACAGTTCCTCTAGAAAATTTATTTTAGCATATCTGCAGCATTATACTGGTATGTCACTAGGCAGCATCACTAGCACTAATATGATGGTAAAATGCTAACATCATGCTGCCATTTTTTTTTCTCTAAAAAATTTATACTGTTAAAAGGCTAACATTTTACTGGCACACGATATACTAGCTATATGCTAGCACGTATGTACTAGCACATCCCTAGCATTATTCTAGCACTTAATTGACAATTTATTTAGCATTATACTACTAATTCTGGTAACATTCTAGTAGCATTCCATTACTTCAGAGCTGGATTTTTAGTTGAAAAATTCATGCACTGCACAAGCATAAGTTATATCAGAACTTGTATACCACCATAATGCTAGCATAAACATAACACTTTATTCACATGCAATATGGCAGCCATGTGCTAACATGTGTGCACTAGCATGTTTTCAGCATTATGCTAGCACATAATATATTTCCTGAGAAAATTTATTGTAACATAACTGTAGCATTATGCAGACATGTGATATGGCAACATCACTACCACAATACATGCTAGTTAAATGCTAATGTTATGCTAGCAGTTTACCTAGATGAACTGGCATGGCATTCATGCACTATCAATCATGATGCTAGCATTACTTTAGCTCTTTATTAGCATGTTTCAAATTTTGATGGAAAACTGCCCCCAAAAAGGGATACTTGGAGGGGTGAAATCGCAAAACTAACGTCATATTCGTTTTCAGGGGTTCAATTTATGTGATTTTGACACTAACATCTTCAACTTATCACCAGTTCACCACCCTTGAATAGGGGGTGGGGAGAGGTTGTAAAGGCCATGGGGTAGTTCGGGCAAGGTGGCGCGGGTTCTCTAAAATTTTTAATATTGATCCCAGTAGCAAATATACCAAATTTCAAAACTTTATCTCATTCTGGCATTTTTTTAAAATTTTTAAATAAGTACACTTTGCCACTCGACTTAATACTTACATGAGTACTGCATTTATCGACTAACTTCCCATCGGGTGCTCGTGGCTCAGTCGTTAAAGCTAGGTAGTTAGGTTTAGGTAGGAATTCAGGGTCACCGGTTCGAATCCCGCTTAGGTCAGGGAATTTTAGTTGGAAATAAACCAGAATAAGAAGAAAGTGGCAAAGAAATCAAGATTAAGACCTATCCCAACGATTTTTTTAATTAAATTAAAATAATTAATTAAAATTTTAAAACAAACATAGCAAACTAATGCTAGTATCATGCTAGCATTATCACAGTATGTTGTCAACATAATCCTAGTAATGTACTAGCACAAGTAGCACTGTGCTAGCACCGCATGCTAGCATCCATGTAGCCTGTTTTTGGACCACCCAAAATGCTGGCATAATGTTAGCATCATGTGCTAGCATACTCCTATCATTCTGCGAGTATAATGCTTGCATACTGCTATGAGTTCTAGCATCATGCTAGCATGCTGCTAGCATGATACTGAAGGTGAAATATCAAGCAAAAATACCCATAACATAATGCGAGTATTATGCTCGCAGCATGTTAGGAGTATGCTAGCACTTGATACTAACATTATGCCAGCATTTTGGGTGGTCCAAAAAAAGGCTACATGGATGCTAGCATGCGATGCTAGCACGCATGCTGGCATTTTTAAACTTGAAATTGTCAATTGGGATGTGCAATGTGCATTGCAATTTGCAACTACAGTAGCAGTATTGGTAGCTCGAACGTCATCGTCGCTGTAGCAATTACACACGTTCTTATCACCCATAATCGTGTCCACCAAGGTCAGGTTTTTGTTGGAACACCGCTCCACGTACCTCGGATTACCATGAATACTCGTATTGCGACGATTTCTTTTCGCCAGTGGCGAAAAATGCCGCGTCGTTATTTTCTTCTTCCTTGGTTTTACGACTGACCATACACGGCGCGTGTATTTAACTGCGATTCAATTTTAAAGCTTATTTTTACAATTTACATCTGCGTCCAGTGTCATAAGTTTTTTTTCCGAAATGTCGTGAAAACGAGACGACACGTGGCTAGGGACGGATTTGGGGCGAGGCCTGCGGGCGGCGGTGCCTGAGCCTCAAGGATTCTGCGAATAACAGGTAATGGGAAAAATTTCAAATTTTTCAGTTTTATTAGGAGGAGAAATTTCTCCATTTTCATGGGGTATTTTTTTCAGTTCTACTTTTAGAATAAAAATATTTCTAAATTAATTTTTGGAGAGATGAATTTTATTTCTTCATACTCTTGTAGAAAAAATCTGAGTTTGCTTAGAATAAAAAAAGACAACTTTTTGGAGTCAGCAGCGTAATTTTTTTTTTTTTTTAATAAATGATATCAATTTTTTCGGAGAAAATAGCTCTGTTTATTGAAGAAAAATTACTTATTTTTTCGCAGAGAGAAAAAATCTTTCAACTTCTCCAGCCAAAAAATTTGCATTTTTTGAGTAAAAATATTTTTCAAGTTTTTGAAAGAGAAAAAAATCTTGGGCTGTGTTCAGTTTGGAAATTTTTCCTTCCCTCATACGTCATGTTGTCAATATATGTATTGGCCAATCAGATTTCTAATTCGTTAAATTTTCATGATCGAATTTTTGATGTGACGTCAAAATGACGTATGAAGGAGGATGGAAAGGGAGAGAATTCTTTCAATTTTTTTGAAAATAACATAACTTATCTTTTTTATTTCTTTTGGAATAAAATATCTGAATTTTATTCTAGAATTAAAAAAAATCAATAGATTTTTTGGGAAGAAACTAAGTTTTATCTTTTCGGAGAAGAAATCTTGGAATGTTGGAGGAAAAAATTCTTCAATTTTTTGAAAGTAGCCAACTGAATTTCTCAATTATTAATTTTTTTTTTTCAATTTTTCTTGATAAAGAAATCATTTTTATTTTTTGTGCTTTGAAAACCACACTGTGTTAAAAAACACTTAAATATATCTCTCTTTCTCTTTCTCTTTTTCATTTTGAAACATGAAAATTTCAATCAATTGCTCGTTTATTATCTACTGAATACAAATATTTTTCGATTGTTTGAATTTTCTTTAGAGAAAAAATATCAGTTCATTATAAAAAAAAGTTCTTCAATTTTTTTGAATTGAAATATTTCTTGAATTTTTGGAAGTAGGTAAAACTTTTTCAATTCTTTCAAAGAAAAAAGTCTTATTTTTCAGAAAAAAATCTCAGTTTTTTTGAAATTAAAAAAAATTTCAATTTTTTTGCATTGTAATATTTTTTGAATTTTTGTAAGTAAGAATTTTTCAGTTCTTTCAAAAAAAACCTTATTTTTCAACAAAAAAAAATTGAAATTTTTTTAAAATTGAAGAAATTCTCAATTTTTGTGAAATTGATAAAATTCTCATTTTTTTGAAATAGATAAAAAAAATTCGATTTCTTTGATATTGAAAAAATTCTCAATTCTTTGCATTAAAATATTTTTTGAATTTTTGTAAGTAAAAATTTTTCAATTCTTTCAATGGGAAACCCCTTAGATATTTTTCAGAAGAAAATTTCCAACTTTTTTGAAATTGAAAAAATTCTCAATTTTTTTGAAATTGAAAAAAATTCAAAATTTTTTAAAATTGAAAAAATTAAAAAAAATTTGAAATTGAAAAAAATTCAAAATTTTTTAAAATTGAAAAAATTAAAAAAAATTTGAAATTGAAAAATTTTTTAATTATTTTGAAGTAAAAAAAAATTATCAATTTTTTTGAAATAAAAAAAAATCTCTTTGTTTTGAAGTAGGTAGAAATATTTTTTAAATATTTGCAGAGAAAATGTTTTTTTAAATCAAAAATTTTCTTCCTTTTTTTTGGAAAAATAAATTCCCTAGGTAATATTTTTGAAGTAAAAATGTTTTTTTTTTCAAAATATTTCTCGAATTTTTTGTGGTGGAAAAGATCTCTCTATTTTTGAAAATTTTCTCACTCTTTCGGAGAAAATAAGTTTCTCAATTTTTTGAAGAATTTTATATTTTTTTATAACTTTATTTTTTGAAAAAAAAAGTCTTTCAATTTATTTGATATAAAAACAATTCTTTTCTTTCAATTAAAAAAAATTAAACTTTTTTGAAATAAAAAAATAAAAAATGAAATAATTACAAGTGGAAGAGGTGAATTTGAGTGAAAAATTAGGATTGGATTTAGAGGCGAGGCGTGGGCCCATGATCCTAGCAATTTTTGGCACCTGTGGCCTCTGCCAAAAATGATTTTTAAATCACTGTCAACGAATATACGACTTTTCGACTGTTATATTTTCATTGCTTTAAGGAAAAAGGCAATGACGTACCTACCAAAAATTCTTTCACTAAAGGAAATAGCCTCTGCCAGAACTGGATCATTGGGCCTAGAACTACTAATCCGGCTCTGCACGTGGCCAATGTCGATATAAAAAGTACACGGTTGAGTTGACTTTGCCCAAATCTTTTTCTCTGGCAGACTCACAAGTAATACCTTTGTCGCAAGCTGAATGCAAACGTATGAAAATACTTTGAAAACAGAGCCTCGTCGTGGGTTTTCCATTATTCTTTTTTTCAAAAATCATGTTTTATGAATGAGTTTTCAAATTAAAAGAAAACTTCTCGAATTAAACGCCTACAAGGGTGTTTTCATACACGATGGCATCAAAAGTCTCGAATAAAAATTCAATCATATTCGCCAGTATTGTACTCCTCGCCACTTCAGTAGGTACCTGAACAGTAATACACGCCTATAAGGTCATTCTTTTATAAAGGTACGCCTACCTACGTACAATCTATACCTACGCTGATGGCGCCTACGAAAGTACGAATACATTTTCCACATCTAATTTTCCAACTTTCAAATCCACCACACAGATATGAGGTATATTATTTATCGCTTTTCTCACTGAGCCTTTGTTCGAGGTGACGTCATTGATTGATTACTAACTGGCTGCGTTTGATCGCATGTCTGATGCTATTGCTTCTCGTATGTCTGACGTCTGTACAAGAATACAATACAAGTTTACCTTTTGCTTGTTCGTGTAATGTTTTTTTTCTTATCAATTTTTTACCATGTTTTGATTACGATAAGAGTCTCCTGCTTCAATGTCTTCCGCTGTATTGCTTCATTTTCGAGATCTAAATAGAAAATCGAGGTGGATTTTGATAAACGTTAATACGAGTATGTACCTGTTTTGTAAAAATCTGTAATCATGAAAGGAGATTACATTACAACGAATTTATGTGTCGTTCGTTTTTGAAAAAAAAACAAAGAAAATAAGATTCAGAAGAAATTAGAACGAAATAGAATTTGGAAAAATTGGAATGAAATAGAATAATGAAAAAAAAAAAGAATAAATTGCCTAACATTCTCTAAAATTTATCTGAAATCATTTTTTAAAATTTCTGGAATTATGTAATAATTTTTCTAAAAAAATGTTCAAAAATTTAAGAGTTAACTGAAATTGTCAATTTATTTTTAAAAATTTCTGGAAATTAGTCAGATTTTATGTTGCAATTTTGTACCTACTTAATTAATTAATTCTTTTAAAACCTTTTGAAGTTTTCAGAAAATTCCTTTAAAAATAATGAAAAATTTTCTGTTAAGCTTATACATAAAATTTCCCCAAAACTTTGTGATTCATCAAAATTTTTTAGAAATTTTCCAAAATTTATCTGAATAATGAGAAACGTTTTAGAAAATCTTACAATATGATCTGAAATCTTATAAAAGGTTCTGGGTTTTTTGGTTTTTTTTTCAATTCATTTACCCATTTATTTATTTTTTATATTTGGTAAAAAATTATCTGAAATATTGGATACCTATAAAAAATATTTACAAATAGAAATTGAGGTAAAAATCAAAGATTTTGTATTTTGAGATTTTTCTTTTGAACTTTGTAAAAAATTCACTCAAATTCCACTAAAATATTTAACATTTTGTGTAAATATAACATTCTTAAAAACTTCGAAAAAAATTATAACAAAATTTTCTAATTTGGGGAATATTTTATTATTTTTATTTTTGTAAAAAAAATTCATCAAAAACTGTTTAATATTTTTTCTGAAATTGTGAAAAAATTTCTAAAAGTTTTGTTAATTTTTTCCCAAATTTCAAGGATGCACTGAAATATGTTTGAAAAAATTTGTGTCATTTATAGTAAATAAATACGTAAGTACCTACTTTGAAATTTTCTAAATTTTTTTTTGAATCTTAAAATTTTTGAAATCTTTTTTTGAAATTTTTGGAAAAATTCTCAAACAAAATTTTCCACAATTCTTTGAAAATTCATTTTAAATTTTCAGAAATTTCCAAGATTTCAAAAGAAAAATTGAGTAAAATTTTGTTCTAAAATAGATTGAAATCGAATTTTAAAAAAATATCAAACACTCTAAAATGATTTCTTTAATGTCTGGAAAAATTGAAAATGAATTTCAAGATAATATTGAACACTTGAAAAACAAATGTTTTGACTATCGAACCCGCCCTCCCTTAAAACGACTTCTTTAATTATTGGAAAACAATTTGTAAAAAAATCACCTTTCAGACGATCGACGAGGGGAGGAGGGTCAGACTACCACGTTCAAGTCAGGAGATTAAATTATCTGCGTCCATATTACGGCGAATATTCAAACGATATCGAGCTGGTGTGAAATAAATCAAAATACTTTATGGTAATGACTAATTGAGTCATCCGAACCGAGTAAGTATTTCCTCCGCATAAAACAAATCTATAAATGGTTACAAAAATAGAAGCTCATTGGAAGAAACCTTGAAAATTATCAAAATACATTATAGCCTCGAGCACACCCGTGCAGGATACTTTAAAGTCTTTATTTTCCAATGAAATCTCCGTCACATGGAACTTGGCAGAGGGAAAAAAATTGGAATAGCGATATATGGTTCATCGGCGACGTTTTTTTTTCTTCTTTTTTAAATTTTGAAACACGGAAATGTTATTACAGACGAGATCTCATTCTCAATGCCATGAGATTTTTTACACCACAAATTGGTGTAATATTTTTTGAACATCTAGCACGATGATAAATGATTTAAAAGTTTCTGAAATACCAATATAATTGACCAAAAAAAAAACACCAAAAAAAACGACGAAATTGTGTCCCTGATGAGATCGTCGGTCTGACTAATTTATTAACAAACGTTTGATTACGAAATATGATTTTTTGTATTTCAAATATTCGTCTGACAATTCTGGTAGAATTATCGTTTGATATTTATTTTTTTAAACGTTAGTGTTGATTTTCACAAGGCCATGTCAACGATTAACGGAAACGAATTTTCCTACAATTTCACGATTTTTAGCATAATTAACGCGGTAATTTATTCGTGTTCTCAAGACATATCTAAATAGTGCCGGTGTTCGCCGTCTTCGTCTTCCTCATATATGCGTTTATAATAAAATCCTAGTGTTTTCCCTTTCCATTTTTAGATAGGTAGGTGTATAAAAATGCTGATCATTTTTATATAAATGACATTAACCTTTGTCCTTCTCATCACCTTAGAATATGTGGCAGTTTTTTGTCGAGTTGCAATTTTAGGTTCTGATGCGTCTGCATGTTTTTAGATTGGAAACTTGATTTTGGTGGAATTACAATGAAGTACTTGGTACTTGGTAGGTACATCTAATCACATAGGTATTTATTGTAATTGTGGAAAACATGGATGTGCTTGTAGAAATACTTTATGCAAAAAATTCTTTTAACGAAACAATTTTTGAAGAAAAAAATACATTAATGCTTGAGACCTGTTTTTATTCACTTTTTCCTTAAAAATTTCATTTCATTAATTTTTTTTAAATTTCTTGTTTCATAGTTTTTTTTCCAAAACCTAGATTTTATTTTTTTTTAAATTAAAAATTCTATTTCGTTCAATTTTTTGTTGAATTTAAATTTCCTTGGAATTTTTATGCAATTTTATTTCATCAATTTAAAAAAAAATTCTTTTCAATCAAAATTCTTCAAAAAATTTTTAAAACATTTTTTTCGAAATCTTATTTACCAATTTCATTTTTTTTAAAATTCAATCTCAGGGGTCAGAAGAACCTCCCGAAGAAATTTCAAAATTTTTGGTCAATTTTCCGCCGAATTATGGCGTTTTGATAGTCCAGCGAAATTAGCCAGTTCTATAAGCATAATCATCAAATTTCTGGCTAATTTCGCTGGACTATTAAAACGCCATAACTCAGCCAATAATTGACCAAAAATTTTGAATTTTTTTTGGGCTACTTCTGACCCCTCGGAATCCGTGGAAAAACGAAAAAAAAAATTATATTCATTTCACCAAAAAATATAACGTTGGTAATTTGAAAAAAAAATTAGCCCCTCCCCCAAAATAGTTGCCCGGATAGTCTGAAATTTTTGTCTAAGTTTGGTCTCATCACGGTTGACCTTTTGGCATATAAGTGATCGAAATTGGTTTCCTAGGCCAAACTAAGTAACCCTCCCCCTCTTTACCCATAATTGCACTTCACTCGTAAACTTTGAAAATTCTTTGTGGGGTTTCTACTGCTCGTATCAAAAAAATGCTAACGACCTTTTTTGTTTGAAATCCAATTCTACACATTTCTTGATCTAAATTTTTCCTGTAGCTTAATTAAAAACCAAAATAAACATACAAATAAAAAAAAAATTTGGAGGGCAAAAATGTGGATTTAGGGGATGAAGCACCGGCCCGATTTCGGTGGATTTTATATTATGTTAAATAGGATACATTTTTGAGTAACTTCGTGAAAAAAATCTTTTCCCCCAATTATGTAGTTCCACCTAACATCCCATTTCTGGCAAATTTCCCTGGACTAGGCACTTACAAAATTTCATTTCATTCAAATTTTTTCAGTTCATTTTATTCAAGTTTTCCTTTATTTATTTATTTTTAATCAAAGTTTTTAAAAATCCAATTTTAATCATTTTTTTAGCTTAATTTATTTTTCAAAATTGTATTACATATTTGGAACTTTATTTTTTCAAATTCAATATTTTAACAATTCGTTTCATTTCATTTCATTTTAGTACCAACCTAATATTTTTATTTCATTCATTTTTTTCCAAAGTTTAATTTTATTCAATTTTTTGAATTTATGTTTTATTTATCCGTTGAAAATTCTATTTTATTCATTTTTTTTTACAAACATTTTTTTTTTCAACTTCCATTTTTCATTCATTCGATTTTTAATATTATTTATTTACCTATTTATTTGAATTTATAATCATTCTATTTTATTTATTATTTGAAAAGTTTCATTATTCTAATTGAAATTCTTTAAAATTAATTTTGATCAAAATTCTACTTAGTTCGTTTTTTTTTTGTTTTATTATTATTATTTTGGTTTTCATTTGAATTCTTTTACGATTTCATTTCATTCAAATTTTTCTGAAACTTATTTCGCTTCAAGTTCTGTAAAATCCTTTTGAAAAATATTTTAAAACTTTGCAAAAAAAAAAAAAAAATTCTAAAAAATTCTCTAAAATTAGGTATAGGTACTTTCTCATTAAAAATTCTCTTGAAAAAAATCTCCTCGTAGAATAAAATTAAATTTTGAGAAAAAAAATCGCCTAAAAAATTTTAGTGGAAAAATTTTTGCATAATTTTATTTTTAAATACCCCCCAAAAAACACTTTTGAAAATTCCCTTTTTGATTGAAAAATGTTTTCAATCGAAGTGTTATTTTTTATGAAAAATATCATTACACCCGAAAAATTGAAAGAATCTCCAAAATTTAATAATTTTTTTATCAAAAAAAAAAAAAAAAAAAAAATCGAAAAATTCCAACAAAAAAAATGAATAATAGCTATTTAGGAATTCTTTTAAAAAATAAGAAATTCCATGGTGCAAAAATTTAGAAAATTGTGGTATTTTAAGAAAAAAATCCAAAAAAATGAAAATTAGAAAAATTCAAAAATTGAAAAAAATTGAAATTCAACTCAAACTTAAAACAAAACAAACAAATAATAAAAAAAAACAACTTGGAAAAAACATAAAAACTAGAAAAACTTGCAATAAAGAAAAATAGAAATTCAAAATTGAAAAAGTTGGTGGAAATTCAAAATTGACTTAAAATCATAATCACTCCATTTTTTTTCAAATTAAAGAGAATTCGAAAAATTAGAAATATAGGTAAATGATGAAAAGTTGAAGAAAAAATAATTTAAAAAACAGAAAAAATGATCATGCAAAAAATCAAAACTTTGGGCGGAACAAATTGAAAGATTTCTTGCTCAAAAAAAAAATATTAAAAATTTTTAAAAAACGCAGGAAATTATGAAATAAACAAAAGCATTCTTCAATTCAAAAAAATTGAAAGATTTCTCAAGTAAGTATTACAAAAATAAATCGAGATTTAAAAAAAAAAAATAATAAAATATTAATTTTTTTAAAAAGATTTTTATCAAATGCGATTAAAATAAAAGTTTGAAAAAATTTAAATAATTTCTGTGCAGTGTTGAAATTGAATTTAAAAACAAATTGAATGAAATATAATATGATATTGAAGAAATAGAAAATAAAACGTTTTCAATATATTTTTTTATAAGACTCGTAAAATTCCAAAACGAATATAATTTTTTTCAAACTCCATTATTCAATTTTCCAAGGAAGTCCGACCATCATCAAATCTTAAATAATTTCAATACTTCGATAATTACCGATAAAATATAAACGCAACCAACAATTATAAGCCATAATCGTCCATTATTTTCCATAAAATGAAAATAAATCGTACACGATATCTCTTATCTTAATACCTAATATAATATCGCATCCGCGAATGTTTTTAAAATCCCAATTACAGCTAATACCTGTACAAATAGGTAGGTACGTAGTTATAGTAGCAAGATATACTGAAATAAATTATACGATGACTTCAACGACCGTAGTGACAAAATTCTTAACAATTCTCGTATTAATGAAACGTTCCACGTAATGAATAAAGTCTCAAGATATGGTAATCCTTCTCTCATAGACGATAAACCTCGCTCGGAGTAGGTAATTTATTGTTTGTTAGCATAGCTCGAGTTCGAGCTCGAGCTCGGTAAATGGTTGCTTTTCGCAGCTGCTGCTCTCGATTTCTATTATTTCCAAAACAGATCCACATTTACTGGTACCTTCGTTAAGACAAATTGTTAGAATGGGAGAAAAATAAATAAAAAACACCCACCCGCCGATATCCCAAATGGTGTTCTCCCTTTGATACCGAATATACAAATAAATTTGATTTCCAAGATGGGAGCATTGCATTGTCTATGCCTATTTATTCAAATGTGGCCATAAACCAAGAGTAGGGTTCGAATTCGAGTACATGGGCTTACCTAGACTTCCTTTTTTCGGTATTTCATCTACAGTGGCGTAGCTAAGGGGGGGGGGGGGGGGGTTAAACCCAGACCGAAATTTCTTCGACCCCCCGGAAATTTCTTCGACTTTTGTGGATACCAAATGAGAAGCCCGAAAAAAAATTGGGGATACTGTAAATGAGAAAATTAACCCCAAGCGAAATTTAGCTCTAGCTACGCTACTGTTTCATCAGTGATTCATCGACTTACGAAATTGTTAAAACTGTAATATAGTGTTATTTAAAAAAAAAAAAACGTTAATCCAAAATCAAGGTCAGTTATGGCGCAGGCAGTGAAGGGGCATTGTTTGAATTGAATGAAAAACACACCATTTCGAGTAAAAACACAAACACCCGAGAGAGCAGCGTTCGTTGCGCCTTGCTCTATGCTCTTTAATGCTGTTATCAGCAATGGCTTGTGTACTTCCATAACATTGCTAGTGATAAAGTTTAATCAAGGTTGCCGTATCGGTTTCCGTGATTTTATTATATTTCGTACTTCCTTATAAACGCGCGTAATTGAAGGTACGTACCTCTACCTACTGCATAGGTCTTGAAAAGGTTTCAAGGAAGCTCGTGAAATTGTACTCTGTTTAGTGAACTCAAAAAGATTGACCTCTGAAAGCTCGGCTCCATGTTCTGTATCTAAGTATCTTATTACAATCATACAATCAGAGTAGGTATTAGGTTTAAGGACATTGTTTATCCAATTCAAACCCATAGTTCAGTAGGTAAATTTATGCCATTGGTGACTTACAGAAGCGCCCAGAGACACACTCTTGATATAAGGACTCTAAATATATGTAAGTCAGGACCCCAAATTTTATCATTTCAAAATAATTATGTTAAAATAAAAATTAATGGACAAAGTATCCCTTCTGAGCAATTTTTCGAATAAAAAATCAACTTTTTGTAGAGTAATTTATTTTTATTTTTTGCCAGAAAAATATCTTGCATTTTAAAAATTTTTCTCATTTTTTTTTTGAGAAAAAAAATTCCTTACTTTTCGAGAATAAGTAACAATAATTTTTTTTTGAGGGGAGGGGAAATAATAATTAGGTAAGTATTTTATTTTTTTAATTTCTATATTTTTTTTGAATAGGTACCTACCTAAAAAAATTTGAAGAGGGGGGATTTACAATTTTTCTATAGTGCTGTACATATATATTTTTTGTTATTTTTTTTTGAGAAGAAAATTTCTCAATTTTCTTTTTTTGTGGGATGAGAAATGTTTCAATTTTTTGGAACACATAAAAGATTCTCGTATTTTTGGAATGTTTGGGTAATGCAATTTTCCAGCAATTTAAAAATTATAAAAAATTAAAAAATAAATATTTCCATAAAATGTCTAAAAGACATAAATTTTTTTTTAAAAATTCAAGTTTTTTTATGTTATCCAGTGTCGGATGTTCGTGACTTTTTTCATTTTGGTCTCCGTAAAAACATATACCTAGGTACGTTATGTAAAAAAATCAAAATAAACAAGACTTTTTTGAAAAAAATGAACAAAATAAAATTTTGAAGAATTTTGATTGAATTTAAATTTTTTAAATTTGAAATTTTCAAAATTTGATGAAATAAAATCGCGTAAAAATTCTAACGAAATTTAAATTCTATAAAAAATTGAATGAAATAGAATAATTTTCATTAAAAAATAAATATCTAAAATAAAAGTTTTGAAAAATATTGTCATTTTTTGAAATTTACTGAAAACTCGGTGCTTCGCGCCTCGCCAGGGGGCTTCATCCCTCCTGGACCCCCTGGTTTGCTCTATTTCCACACTACGTTTGAAAATATGAAACATACTTAGTATAAATGCGCTTTTACTCCGTGACAAGATAATTATCTAAAAGTCATCAAAATTAATTTCCATGGAAATTTAAAATTAATAACGTTCACTACGTTACAAAATGTCTAAAAGACACGAATATTAATTTCCATGGACATTTAAAAATTAATAAAGTATAATAGAAATAAAAAAAAATCAAGTTTAAAAATGCCCGACAAAAAGCCTAAAAGTAGTAATAAATTTTTTTTTTAAATTTCCAAGTTTCAGAATGTCTGACAAAATGTCCAAAAGTCATAAAAATTCTTAAAAAAATTAAGAAGCCCAAAAGTCGTAAAATTTCGAAAATAATATCAAAAAGTCAATTAATTTATAAAAAAAAAATTCCAAGTTTCAAAATGTCTGACAAAATGTCTGAAAGTCATCTTTCTAAAAAAAAATTCCACGTTTCAAAATGTCTGACAAAATGTCTGAAAGTCATCTTTCTAAAAAATTTTCCATGTTTCAGAATGTCTGACAAAATGTCTAAAAAATGTCTAAAAGTCATAAAATTTCAAAAAAATTTACGTTTCAAAATGTCTGACATAATGTCTAAAAAATCGAATTTAGATATTAAAAATTTTCTGTTCTTTTATGTCAGCCAAACCTAACCTAACCTAACATAACTCAACCTAACCCAACCGTCGGATTTTGGTCTCGGATTTTAGTCTCGGATTTTGGTCTCAGATTTTCCTGTCGGATTTTGGGGTCGGATTTTGGGGTCGTTTTTTTCCATTTTGGTCTCCGTAAAAGCATATACTCTGCTAAAAAAAACATATGAAACACGAAATTGAAAAAAAAAATTAATGATCTAATAAAAAATTATTGAAATGAAATTTTGAAGGGAAAAAGGGTGAATAAAAACAAAAATCTTGAGAGGATTTTTTTTCTACAAGTCTCAAGCCTCATGTATTTCTTCAAAAATTGTTTCGTTAAAATTTTTTTTTGCATAAGTAAAGCATTTCCACAAGCACATCCATGTTTTCCACAAATTCTTATTTTAATCAATGTTTTCAAAATTTCAATTTTATTCAATTTTTTTTCGAAATTAAATTTTATTGATTTTTTTTTAACACAATTTTAACCATTTTTCCATAATATGTAGTATAATTACTTAATTATTCTTTTTTTTTTTTGATTTCATTTCGATTCAAAATTTAAAAAAAATAATTGTAATTAAATTTCTCTAAAATACTTTTGACGGTATACTTTTTCCAATACAGCTAAGTCCTTAGAGTCAAAAATTCTCATTAGAAAAAATCTGACTATGAAAAAAAATCTCCGCAAAAAAAAGCACTCGAAAAGAAAACTATTCTGATAGAGAAAAAAAGCTCCAAGCCAAAAAGTCCCTTAAAAACCTTTTCAAAGCAAAAAAAATAAAATAAAATTTTAAAAAATGCGAAAAAGGTCTTGCTCAAAAATCGTTGTGTTAATTTAGGTACCTACCTAAGAATTTTTTTACTAAAATGATTTTAATAGGTACCCGCGGAAAATTCAAGGGAGATGGCTCGAGGGGGAATTTTCAAAAAATTAATTTTAATTTTGTTCTTTCTAAAAAAAATTGCTAAACACATGTTTCATGTAAGTTAACTCATTTTTAAAAAAATAAATTTTATAAATAGTTAAGGTAGGTACTTTAAAACTTGTAGATTTTTTGACTAATTTTTTCTGAACTTTTCTAAACAATTACCTAAATTAAAAAAAATTTCTGGAATTTTTTTCAAAAAAAAAAAAAAAAAAACTATCTTTTTATCAATTTTGAATTTATGCTCATCTCACGAGTAATTTTCTTATCTAAAAAATCTTTTCTCAAAATTTTTTAATAGGTAATGTTTTCAAAAGAAAATTTTTTTATTTGAACTTTTTTTTATTTTTTATTTTTTATTGCTGAAATTTCTATCGGGCTCCGGCCCCCTCTCTCCTCCCATCAGAAAATTCCAACCAAGTCGCTGATCCTTACAACACGTACGGTTTTTAATATTTAAAAAAAATTTCAGCTCACAAGCGAGTCAATATCTAGATCACATCACATAACTTTCATTCATATCTCAATAAAAAGCTTTACTTTAATCAACCGTCTGGTACTTTCCATTAATAAATCACTGATACAGAAAAAGGAAAAATCTATTTATATACACTTATCAAATCTCTCTCATAAACACACTCGTAATAACCATTTTCCACAATCCACAACCATATCCCAGCTGAATGTGAGTGATTTATTCAGCCAAGTATTAAACCCACTGGGCAGATAACTCGGGTACTCGGGTTATAATGTTAAGTGGAAGTGGATCTGATGAAGGAAGTCGAACGAATGTCTTTTTTTTAACCTTTCAAATTAAACCATATTATGTAGATATTTGAATTTTGTGCCCATGTAGCAATAAATCGCTCGTGCTCGTATCGTAACGAAAAAAATTACCGACACGATTGTCGATTGACGAACGATGGGAAATTTTTACACAATATTAGATACAGCTGGATTTCTACACTGAACTGAACAGACTCTAATATGACGTCATTTTGCTTCGGTAACCGGGTTTAATGGTAATTTTTCAAAATCAAAACACCATTTTTTTGGTTTGTAATTTGTATTGACTGCACATGTGTGAAAATTTTGCGATCGCGAGTAAATCGTTGGAATGACGAGCTCGCGTATGACGCGTGTAAAACGTCATCTCTCTAACGCGCAAAAAAATAAAAACAATTTTTTTTTCGTGTTTTGTTGTTTCGTCGTTGTTGCGTTTCAATATCAAATTTGCTGTTTTTCTTCAGATATGAAATTTTTTTCTTCAATGTACGAACTACGAACACGTGACACGATCGAGGTGTACTACGTAGTCTTTCCGATGCCATTTTGTTTATCAAGTTTAAACAATATTATCGTAACGTGTCGAAAGATATCTTCCATATAGTTGGTGGTGTGTCTGTAAATTCTGTATACTTCCTCACAAGTTGAAAGGTCATTTTTTTTTTAAATAAAAAAAATACACATCAATTGCCCCTCCCCCTCCCTTCTGGCCAACTCTCGGCAATCAACCACCCACGATTGGCCTGCAACGTTTCGATTGAGAAAATTTCACTGACAATTTGATCGTCAGTGCTGGTGGCAATTTCCCAATTTTTACCTCACTTTTTCGAGTACCTACTAATAAAATTGGTTTTGAAAAATCATTGGATAATTAGTAATTACTCGTAAAACTTACGCGACGGGTTGCGTTGCTCTAGCCTCGATGTTTGTTTATTGTTATCAGTAGAAATGTTAGCATTGACCTTGAAGTATATTCAGAACGTGGTGATTTAAGCGCTCTTATCAGTACACCATTGTATCGAGTAAAAGTGCTCAACCGCCATCTTCCGCTTAAAAACAAATCCAGATAACGTGGAGGTTTTTTTTATTGATAAAAAAAAAACGCCACCAGCGCGGTTGAAAGATTAATTTCTCATTATAAATTATTTTCTCCAAACGTAATCAATTTGAAAAAAAAGTTTTGATAAGCGGTGCTGTGGATGTGGCTCGTAAAAAGTAGACTCGCAGCTTTTTTTTTGAGCCGGATTTTCTAGATTTTTGTTACACAAGGAATTAATCATTGGAAGGAAGGTGGTCGTGGGTTAAGAAGAATGAAATTTGACAAAAAGTACGCACAAGGTACAAATCGATTCAAAATTGATGCAACAAAATCTACTTGGGGGTAGGAAAGTTTAAATATTATATTTTTTTATAATTTCATGCACAATTTTTTTCAGAAATTTTAATAACAAAATTTTAAAAATTTCTCCTCTAAAAATTATCTTTAATAGGATAAACAATTTCTTTATGAAAGAACGTTGCAATTGAGGGGAAAATTAATTTTTTGATTTTTTTTTCATAGAAAAATTATTTTTTTGTGGAAAAATTTATGTAACAAAATACCTGCCAAGGGAAATTTTTTTGAAAAATATTTTTTCCGAGAGTTTTTTATGCAAAGGTTACTTTGAGATCTATTTTTGCAGAAATTTTGTATAAATTTTTTTTCCAGAACTTATTATAAGAGAAATTTGTCTCCAAAAAATTTTTTAAGAGCAATTTTTTTCAAAAATTCTTATTTTTTTGTTTTTTTCTAAAATATTTTTAGGAGAATTTTTTGATGGAAAATTTTCAGAGTATCCGAAAAATTTATCCCACTTTTTTCGGAGATTTTTTCATGAGAATACTTTTTATTATAGGTATCTCAGACATATTTGGAATTTTTTATCAAGTACCTACCATAAATTTTTTAGAAGAATTTTCCGTCAGAAAATTTTCTTCCCTAGATTTTTCTATGCAAATATTTTTTTATCAAGAGAGATCTGAGAGAATTTTTTGGTAGAAAATTTTTCAAAAACTCTCATGAAAATATTTCCCAACAGCGTTTGGGATTTTTGCATAAAACTGCTTATTTTGTAACGTTTTTTTAGTAGTTGAAAGAGGTCAATTTTTTTTAAATATGATTTTCTTACTAATACGTATTTTTTTTATCGAGTTGGTTTTTATTTTTTTCTAGAATTTTCAGGGTTTTTTTTGTTTTTTTTTTGAAAAATTTTTTGGAGAGATTTTTTTTTCTTAGGTAAATTTTGCAGGATAATTGTTCATCAATAACTTTTTTAAAAATTGAATTGATAAGTATAGATACCTAAGTATATATTTTTTCAAAAAGAAAATCCGAGATTTTTCTCTGGAAATATTTGTTTAACGAAAGAGATTTTGAAAATGGATATTTTTTCAGAAGTTTTTTCTCTTCTTAAAACTTATTTTTTTCCTACATGGAATTTTTTTCAAAACACTTACTAAAAAAAATTCCTATGCCCACGAGAAAAGAAAAAAATCTGAAATTTCAAAAAATATAAGTTTTTTCATTTTGAGAAAATTTTTTAAGAGAATTTGTTGGTAGAAAATTTTTACAAAATCTACGAAAATGTTTCTCAAAAATGTATTTTTTGACATGTCTTCATGCAAATATTTGGTTTTTTTTTTAAAGATATTTTTGGGGAAAAAATTATAGAATATTTTTTCCTTTCATACCAAATTTATTTTATAGGTAAGACAGTTTTTCAAAAAAAAAAAAAAAAAAAAAATTGGTCAAAAAACTTTTTAGAAATCCAAGAAAATTTTCCCCAATTTTTTATGCAATTTTTTTTTTTAGGTACCCGTGTAGCAACGTTGATGCTAATTTCGATATAAATGTCGACACATCGAAATCGGTCACTTTTCGATGTGTCGACATTTATATCGACATCCACATCGACATTTGCAATGGTGAGATTTTGAAAAATATGCTAAGTTCAAATATTCAATATAAGTATATATTAAAATTACACCAAAAATAGTGTTCAAGCCAACATTTCGACATTTTTTGTCAAATAAGCGGCATTGAGGCCACCTTTGTAGCTGGACACATGCGAGTGTCCAACTAACATAGAGATGATTCTTAGACCTTATGTACTAATTCACAACACACTTTATTTGCGAGTATCACAATCACCCTCAAGACGTCGACAGTCAAGTCGATGCATTATTCGACCCTCGACAATTAGATCGACATTAACTCGACTTAAAATTCCTCTGGTCAACACTGTCGACAGTTAAGTCGATGCATTATTCGACCCTCGACAATCACATCGACACTATCTCGACTTAAAATTCCTCTGGTCGACACTGTCGACAGTGAAGTCGATGCATTATTCGACCATCGACAATTATGTCGACAATAACTCGACAAGTCGTTGTATTATTCAAAACTTTGAAAAATTAGAAAATTTTGTGATTCTTTCAAAAATTATTTATTCCAGAGCTTAAAATGTTCTTATTAATTGTTTTTAGTTCTTTTTAGATATAAAATTTGTAAATTTAATTGGCAGAAATTGTCGACATAAATGTCGATGCGTTTATCGAGTATCGATTTTTACATCGACTTGTCTATGTAGAAAAACAACGTTTTCTAAATTATAGAAAAATACTGAGAAAAATTCAAAAATTTTGATTGAACAGTTATGTTTAACATAGAACATTACTTTAAATTTCAAATATCATTTTTAATTCATCGTTAACCGAGAAAAAAATGTGTCTGAATTTTGTCGACATAAATGTCGATGTCGACAATTGCTACACGGGTACTTGGTTTTTTACGGGAAAAGATTTGAACGTTTTCTCTCTCTCAAACAAGATACCTAATTTTTCATAGAGTATTTTTTTATCAGAAAAGATTCTACTTACATGAGAAAGTGGAAATTTGGAAATTCGAAAAGAGTTTTTAAAAAGTTGCTTTTTCATTTTAAAAAAAACGACAGAATTTTTTAGGAGGATTTTTGGTCAAAAAACTTTAAACCAAGATGCTCACCAATCTTTATTTTGTAGTTCTTTGACAATATCCAAGAGAACATTTTACCAAAAATAATTTTCTAAGATGTTATTACGCAAACTTTTTTCGAGGAGAATTTTATGATCAGACTATTTTTCAAGAAATTTTATTGTAGCCAATTTTCTAAAAAAATCGGAAAAAAGTTTTTTTTTTCAATTTTTTTTTTTTTCATAAAAATCATTGAAAAACTCATTTAAAAAAAAAACAAAAAAAACTACTAATCCCTGCTTGCAAAAAAAATCTTTAAAAATTAAAAAAATTAAAAAAAATGAATTTATAAGTATGTAAAAAATTTATTATTTTTGCTGGATCATGATTTTTGTTCCTAAATTCTTTCTGCAGAAATTCAAAAAAAAAAAAAAAAATGGTAAAAAAATAATCTTCTAGGAGGAAAAAATTGAATTTTTTACAGAAAAAATAAATACTCATTTTTGAAGTAAAATTTGTGTAACTTTTTTAAAAATTTTGTATGGAGAATAGATATTTTCGGAAGAAAGGAATGCATCATGAAAAATTAATTTCAAAAAAATCCATCGAAAGAAAATATTCAAGGAAAATTTTAGTAGAGAAAATCTCACATTCAGAGAAAAACTTCAATTCACACTATCGTAGCCTGACTCAACGTTTATTATAAAATTCATAGGGAAATCCGCCTAAAAATTAATTTTGATAACGAATCTAGGCCTAGATAAATATCTTTTTATTTACTTGATCGATTTGGACTATTTTGGTTACCCAATATTCTCCGATACCCTCCCACTGCCTCTCACAAAATCTCTATTTTTATCACAATTTAGAAACCAAAGAGCAATTGGAAAAAAATTAAACATACTCGTACATCCCCACCGCATGTACGTACCCACATTAGGCATCGATTAAGAATCTCATTATCGAGCATCGTACGTACTTACTACGTATACGTGTAACTCCCAAGTCCCAACCAGGATGAAACTATAGACATTATTCAAATAACCCAATCCAAGGTAATTTTGGCTCACGCGTCGCGTTTCATAAAACTCCTGTTAGCCGGTTAGTTTATTTAGCTACAGAGATAATGCGAAGGTAACAGTAGTGCAACTTGGGCTCAGTATCGCATCTACCTAGCTTTACCTTGCAACCTTACCTACGTGACAATAAACCGACGAACCTGAGCTTTAGGTAATCGATCTATCAACATACCTTACGTATACTATACCTGCAATGATCTCGCAAAAATTGTTCAATTTTTCAAGATCACAAACTCCACTTTTTGACATTTTCAACGACCAGCAATTTAAGTTATTTCTTTTCAACTCGTGCTCGAGCTCGTTTCGCAATTTTCAACTTTTTTTTTTGTGAACTCCACGAGTGCTTAGAAATTGCCAATTTTTTTTTCATCAAAAACACATGGCATGGTTCAGTGGGCGTAGACTTTTCCAATGAAATATAACTCCGTTCATTATCATTGCTGATTATTTCACCGCGTCACAAGGTCATTTGAAAGCAAGGTTGATGAAAGTACTCGTATCAGTTGTGTGTACTTCTCGAGCCATGTTTTCGAAAAATTAATAATCAACCTACACTTTTTTCTTTCTCAATTGAAAATATATTCTTTCGATCAAACCTCTAGAGACATCTTTTTATAATTTTTCCTCCTTCGATGACCAATATTTTGAAATAAAAAAATTTTAAAAATAATTTTCAATTCGATGATTCACTTTTTTGAAATTTCATCAAATCGCAACCTACGCTACCTCGTATCGGATGAAAAATTGATAATTTTCCTCATATTCTTTCCTACCAATACGACTACACTCGCAATAACGTTCGTAAACGTTACGTAACCGTTTATGTCATTAAATCCAACCATTAGTTCTATTAGTAGTACCGTTATCAACGACGCAGCCAGCTCATGAATTTTCAAGGTCAACCAGCCCAGCCGATTACAATTAAGTAGATATTTTTTCGTCGTGAAATTTTTTTTTCTTTCAATTCTCGTCATCAACACGTCGTACGTATGTACGTAGGTACACTTACCAAAAAATTGTGTAGAAAAAAAAAGAAACGTTCTAAGAAACATAAATTTTTCTATTTATCTATATGATTTTACATATTACATGATCGTACAAACTAAATTTATAATGTTATGACGAATTCAAACAGCTACTAAAGCGCGCGCGTAACATAAAAAAATTCTCATATTTTTTCTTCTTTTTGCCAAAAGAAAATGGGCATACACATTTCAAAAGGAGAAGGAAGGGAAAATGAGGAAAGGCATAAGGATAGGGAAGGGGAGAGGGGGTAATACGCGCATCTACTTGAAAAATTTTCTCAATTGGAATGAAAGAAAAAAATTTTATGCGGCGCTGCCGTATTTAAAACACACATAAAATAAGGAGAGGAGAGAGAGAAATAGGTAAAGCTAAGCTAATTATATACAAATTTAAAATTGGGGAAGGGGGAGGGTTGGAAGTCCGCATCAAAACTACAGCCAATTTATCGGGTAATGTACTGGCCTTATTTAGAAACCGGTCTAGATGCGGACGTCCGAAATCAGTCTCAATCAAATAACTAAAAATTAACATAAAAAAATACAATCATTTTCCTTCGTAATAATATGTTAACAAAAAGAAGAAAGAAAAAAAAAGGAAACCTTATGTACATTTCGAACAACGAAAAAAAAATAAAACAAATTACATAGAGAGGAAAAAATGCACAAAAAATACGCGAGTACGTATAATAATAAGCTAGAAAAAAGCTGTTTTTCAAAATGTTAAAAATTATGTAACGCGGGCCAATTTGATTTTTCATCTTTCCAAAAAAAAAAAAACGTAGGTAAAGCTTACGAAGCATTTGCACGACCAGAATTTTTTTTCGGAAGCCTTTTGAAGACGTTTAGAAAAAAATAGAGAAAAAAAACGAAAATAGAAAACAAGAGAAAAAAATATAGTTTAAAACAAAATAATAAAATAAAACGACTAACACGACTAAAAACGAAAAAATTTACATCTATTATGATTTTTTTTAAAAAAGACCTTATTTGGTAAAAATAATTACAATATGTATAAATGTATAGTCTACATAATAATATATATAAATAAGCAAAAAAATTACAAATTTTTGGTTTTGAATTTTTCATCAATTTTTTTCACGTTTAAAAAAATCACCAACAGGTGGCAACATTCCTCAAGATCAAAAAAATAAATCGATGCGTTTAAAAAAAAAGAAAAACTAGAGATAAAAAACACCACAAAATCGTCGCTACAAAACGCGTTGATATAAAAATCCGATTGTCTAAAAATATTCTCTGATTTTTGGTTTATTTTTTCGATCTTTCAAAATAGCAAATTTGGTCAATCGACTATTCTTTCAAAACGCAGGCGTGGTAAAAAAAAAGCGGCATCTTATCGTCGATAATCATTTCTCCAATTCAACACTATCTCCGATGGTCGAAATTCAAAATTTTTTTAAATAATTAAATTAAAAATATAAAATAATTACGTAACTGAAAGTAGATAGTATTCTTAAATGAGATCTTTCGATATCAACAAAAGTCGTTACATTAAAAACAAAAAGAGAAATAAAAGAAGAGAAAAAACGAAAGAAAGAAAGAAAGAGAGAAAAAAATGGAATTTTTACGATAGGCATTTACAACAACAAAAAAACAACTCACACTCGCATTCACACATTTCTTCGTTTTTTTTTTCGTTTTAAATTAAAAGAGAAAAAAAATAAAAATGGTATAACGTAAAGAAAAATTAAAAAGTTTCAAGATATATAAGGTGGTCGCCCTTGCAAAGGGTGAGGAGGAGGGGGCATCGACTCGTTAAGCTTCCAACGAGACGATTTTCGGAGTGGTAGTCGAAGCGGTGATGGGCCTCGGTGAAGATGGCGGCGTTTTCTTCGATAGATTCAAAGGTTGCTGCGACGAGTTGGTAATGCCTACTTGCAGATTGACGGTAGACATCATGTGGGCTGGTGGCGACACCGAGGGACTATGGCTGTGCATCGGACTTTGACGATGGATAGGACTTTGCACATGCATAGGAGGACTTTGGCTCAGACCGGGACTTTGACTATGTAGGAAATGTACCGGCGAACTGGAACTGGACAGGCAAGTAGGAGGAGATAGGTTGGAACCTCTGAGGTAAATCTTGGTAATCGGTTCGCCCTGAGGTGATAACGACTGACTACGGACGACTGTGTTTAAATAAGGAGAGGAGGAAACTTGGGGTCGTCCGGAGGACGTGATTACGCTGGTGCCGACGCCGACGGTTGCCCCGCTGACGCTCAAGTCGCCGCCATTTTGTTCCCATTTGGTGGGCTGCGGTACGTAATAGATTTGTTGATTAGGACTGCACCTGCTACTGGTGCTGCTGCTTTGCTGCTGCGACGATTCGGGAGTATCGGCGCCGCGCATTATGAAATTATGTATAATATCGGTTCGTTTCATTTGTTCCAGCGTCATACGCGGACCTTCCATTAGCGACTTGGCCAGCGTCGAATGGGTACTCGACAGCGACGAGGTAAGATGGTGCTGCAGCTGAGACTGCTGATGCTGCTGCGATTGTTGCTGACTCAGGCCGACAGGACTGCCATTGGTTACCACTACGATAGGCTCGGCTTCGGCCGTGTCTTTGTTGCGAAGCGCTCGGAACTTTTTATGAGGTTTGTACGCTTCGTCCATTAGCGAGTTGGTATCGTAAAGTGGTGGAGCCTGCAGGACTCGCTTTAGCACCGGCATGTCATCGATGGAATGGCCAGCTCCTTGACCTGAGTTACCATTTTGCTGATTGCTGACGCTTTGATTGTTGCCACTGTGATGATGCGAAGAGGAATTACTGTTGTGGTGATGATGCTGATGTTGGTGCTGATGATGGTGATTATGTTCGTCTTTGTCTTCGAGCGAGGAACGCGGACTGGAGCAGACTGAGGTGGGTGCGCTATTCGTGAGTTTTTCGATCTTCTCAGTACCGGATTCGATACCCGAATCGCATGGCGAATCTAATTTACGAGGGAAAGTTGATTTATGACTAATTAGATGCTGCTGCTGATGCGCCTGATGGTGTTGCTGCTGCAGCTGATTCAAATGTTGCTGATGCTGATGGTGTTGCTGCTGCTGTTGCAGTTTCATATGCAGATGAGAGTGCGCGTGCAGACTAGCAGCGTTCGTTGCGTCATCGTCGCCGGACATTGATCCGATGGAATTGTCACGCCTTCTCATTGGGCAAACGCCAGCAGCCAACGTGGCTGCCAGCAAAGGAGCGTTAGCGGCCTGATGGCCGGCATTGTTGGCTGCATTCTCGTTCAAAGCAGCTACTTCGCCGGAGCACGCCGATTCGGTACTGGAGACTGATCCCATTGGGCTTTTTACCTCTTCCATGGCGCCTCCTTCTGAGGACGAGCTCCAAGACGAAGAACCAACCGGGCTCTTGGTGCCGCAGTCGTCTAGACCACGGTGATAGTCAATTGGCTCTTGTTTGTATTTAACAGCGCCGTTTGAGCCGTTCCACAGATTGTGCTGTTGCTGCAGCTGTTGCTGTTCGGTCATTTTGAATGCTAATAGTTTCTCAGAGTGCAATGTGTTCAACGTGCGTAGATCTGGGATCTTTTTGATAAGTTCTTGACATAGGGTTGGTTGAGTAGGATGATTTTGAGCCAGTACCGATTGCAATAGAGCTTTAAGCTTATTGTGCATTTTTTCGATTAGTTCAACGTTACGTAATCCGGGACGATCTGAGTATAAACAAAGCAGAGCAGAAAAAAACACCTCGGTTAGTAACCTTGAAACGAGGAAACCCTGAAAAATGATTGCAATTGCAATGGGAAATGTCAACTTACCGGCTGCGATGACCACGATAGAACTGAAAAGACCGATTTCCGCGTCTGATAAATGCAACGAATTTAGCCTTTCGGCGAAATCGAACATCGAATCCATTAGGAATCGAGCATTCGAACTGTTATGAATCGAATCCCTTTTTAATACTTGTCCGTTTAGGCATATCATAGTATTATTCTGCACATAAAAAAAAGAAAACCTTCTGTTAATTTCACCATTCTACATTTATCATCCTCGTTGGCTTTAAAAAAATCGTCAATTTACCTGTGCATCAAACATGCAAGCCAAACGGACCAACAAGACTTCGAATACACCAGCTTTTAGCAAGGTGACTTGATCATCTTGAGGTAACAATGCAAATCCGGTAATTCTTTTGGCAAATTCTACTACGCCTCGAATTGCCGGTGAAAATCGTTTTGAAAAATCTTGCAATAATTCTTGCTGTCCGGTTAATGGTTGAGGATTTGGATTCAACGGACAAGCCTATTTTTATGCAACAAAAAACAAAAACAAATCCCTTAGCTAGTTCATTCTCCACGAAGAAAAATTGAAACTCCTACTACTCTATGAATTGATCATGCCTGCATCTTCATTTTACCACACAAAAAACAGAGTAAAAGAAACTAGGTCATTACATAAATAATTTCACTTCCCAACGAGCTCGCTAGTGCCAGTACATTTTGAAAATGAAAAAAAAGAGAAAGAAATTCAGTACCATATGGTCTTCAGGATGCATTTTCATTAATTTCATCGCTCGACTCAGTGTAACACGCGTGCATCACACACCATATAATTACTAGGCAGAGACCAAACCATTCAGAAGGCTGTGCCGGAACCGGTTCATCGTACGAACGGCCTTGAACGTTTGACGAACAGTAAAAAAAACATAGCCAACAACAACAAACTCATCCAACACCGATATTTTCCTCCCACTGTGCTCGCGCCAATCTCTGGGCAAATTCTCTACAAATACAATTTTTCGTCAATATTTTTACTACTTTGGATTTTCTGAACGAAAAAAAAAAAGGACGAATAATGAGGGAAAAACAAGCTCTCAGGCGTAATTAATTTACGATCGGCGCGTAAAACCATTAACCTTGTAACTTAAATGCTGCGTTGTTCGCCATAAACAAATACCTCTGTTTTGTTCACTTTGAAAATAAAAAATTTCATTCTCCCCTCTGACTCGTGTATAAAACCAATTACTTAGTAAGATTTTCATTTACTGATATTAAATTTATTAAAGAAAAAAAAATCATCGTTTTGCTTCCTATTGTCCTTATTTAATGCCAAGCTTTCAAGGTCCCTCCCCCACTCACAGAGTTGAACATTTATAATTATTATAAAACTTGTGATATCAATTCCGGGTATTTCGATGTACTTTTATCATCACCCAGCTTGAAGACGACCATCACGAGAAGATCTACATTGATCTCCAAGTCACTCAGGATCACCGCAACTTTCCAATAATTCATTCACAATCGTGCACGAAACTTCTAAACGTTACATTCCATCGTTCCAGTTCACTCTTTTGTGAAAGTACCAAGTATTCGAGAGATTTACATATTGACATACGCATACAGGATCATGACAGTTGACTCTGTTCGAGACGATTAAGTAATTAAACCAAGGTATGTGAAAGAGTCAGTACGCTATATGGCATCGTTGTCATACCCAATTATCCACTATACAGTGTATGGTACAACAAAGGGCACATATGGCAATTCTATGGTCCCTCTTTTTGTTCCATTCTGCGCTATGCTCGAGCTAACTCTAAAAAACAGTTAGAAGAGGTCATTGTATGTCCTCGGGACTTATTCACAGCTCGACCTAAATTCAAGCATCTTTGAAAAAATTCTCCCTAATCAGCGTAGTACACATAAATACGTACGTAATAAAAATAAAACGGGGAAGTTACGACACTCTTGGTCGCCTGTTCTCTCTCTCACACACACTTTAAAACCTATATACGCTAATACGACGGACGATGACTACATACTACACAAGGAAGATCCTTGATGAGTTTTTTAAAATGATGGAATTCGCGTTCCTCTATTCTGTACTCTGTTGTACACCAACGACATCCAAACATACACACTCGTAGCAAAGTTTACGTTTGCTTTTTTATTGTTTGTAAAAATAGTAACCAGCGCCTATAAGTACGTTTATTCCACAACACTAACACACTGGTGTGAAAATGTCCTTTACCTCGGCATAACTTTAACGCATTTGCTGTGACCGTGTAACGTTTGAGAGCATATACAACGCCCACTGACGGTTGAACTACCTCTCTGTCTCTCTCTCGCACTCTGGTTTCCTCTATTAAACAAACACCAGAGTGTAATATCATTAATCCGGCATCGTGAAGCGAGCTCACACCGGCAAAGAGGTCTGTGATCGCGTTCTCGTTTATACGCACCATCGGCCTTGAATTAAGAAGAAATCGTCTCTCACTTGGTACATTCATGTGCGTAATTTTTTGGATCTCAGTCAAATACAAGTGGTGTAAACTCCTGTATGCAGTAATTGAAAGTAGACAGAGAGAGAAAGAAAAGTAAAACCCAGACGTTCTACACTATTTTTACCATCTCCATGCAACTTTCTTAGATCTCAGTTCTCTACGGTCAATTACCATGCGACTATAGGGGATCATAGGCAGCAAGGTCTACCGGAACTCAAATTAACCTTCGATGGGTACACGAAACCGGAAACTTTAATTTGTTCAGCCACTAAGACAAAATGTTAGGGAGAATTGAATTTCTGAAGATTTTTTTTTTTTGGTAGAGGCACTCAACTCGATTCTACTCTCAGATCACACCCTCAAAGCAATGAAAAAAAAAAGTGAAAATTACATTTGATAATAATACTAATCTTTTATCAGGCCACACTGATATTCCTCATAGATTCAGCAAAAAAAAAAAAAAAAAAATCCTGAGTTTTGCCTATGATGAGAAAAATTGGTAGAAATAACAATTTTGTTCTCTAAATGCACTGTGAAGATATTTAGATCCCCCAATTTCATCAGCTTTCCCTTAAAGTGAGGCATCTTATGATCAATCGACATCCATAGAGTCTACATATATTCTACCAAAATACAAATTATAGAAAATGGTACTCACCAAAGTAGGAGGACATGCGGTAAATGAAGGTTGGGTTCGAGCTCTAATCAACATAGGTTCCACTTTATCCCTGGTAAAATCGCATGTTTCCAAGTGTGCTCTGACCACAGTGGCTAATAGCCTCTGGTCATCTTCCAATTCGGCGGTAAGCGCCTTTTCTTGACTTCTGGAATTAGTACTTTGTTGCATGGCCGCTAGGATCCGCGCTTTTTCTCGTTTTGGTACGCGACCAAATCGAACAGCTATAAACAGAAAGCAAAAAAATACCAAAAAATTAGTCAACGAATTCTGAAAAAAAATTCAGGTACAGTTCTAATTTATTCTAATTACATATAGAGAGGAAGAGACCCAGACATAGGGAAAGATGGCTTCGTCGGTGTAAACACGTTTTTAGTAGCTAGATACGATTGCAGACTGGTGCACATCTATACAGCTGAGCTTCGATTTGGATTATAGCGAAACCCTAAAGCTGGTCTGAATTGATCAGCAGGTGATAGACGTGTTGCAAAATGTTATACACGGGCCATCCAGGTGTAAGATTGGGCATCTTATCGACCTCATTTTCACCCTAATGCGAGGTTCGTCGTCCTCGTCGTACCATCGAGGCAGCTGTTCCTCGTCTTTATATTATCACTTTTCAATTAGAAATAAATAAAGAGGATAAAAACCTTGGCTTAGCTGCGGCAACATCTATATCGCGGCACACTCCATCATGCAGCATACTTTACACGGATATTACACCATAAAAAAGGGAGTACATATTGAAAAAAAAAGAAAAAAGAAACCCGAAAATACATATACTCTGGTATGAACATGTCTCTAACCTCTTTTACCATCTTTGACCTTATTTTTTCTCTCCGACTTCCAAACTATTTGTCTTCCAATTAGGTAAGAGAGCGTACACGAATCCGATATTTCTCAAGGTCGCACAGCATGAAAATTTTTTACTTTCACGAAATCGCGCCCGCTACAGCCTCTTTCATCTCTCCAACGAGCACGACCCGCGGGATGACAATGTGTAGGCGTGCGCCACAGTCAGAGAGAAATGCCCGCGTCTGTTCCCGCGTCTCTTGATGGATGCGACGCGTATGAAATGTTGTGCGCGTTTAAGAAACACACATAACACACAGCATACAAAACTATCAACTGTACACTGCTTATATTATTTTGAAAGGGAAAGGCGTACATAAACAATACGAGAGAGTGTCTACCGCTGCAGCCGTTTGTTATGACGGCGGCCGTGATAATTTCTCTTTTTAATAAGTAACGTCGTCGCTGGTTCGGCAACATAGAAAGAGAGACAGAAAAAAACCTAACACGGAGATAGAGGTGAAGGTGATGGCGTTGTGGCAGTGTGGCGGTTGCACTAATACACCAAAATGCTCCAACAAGTGGTTCATCGTGTTGCATTACGCTACAAACCACCAAAACAGAAATTGTAACAAATGCACCACCAGATGCATTCCGACCTACTAACACGTGTGTGCTTCTCGTCTATACACTTCATTATCCCGATACTCTTCTTTCTTTATCCTTGTTCACTTCATCGAGTCTACAAATTACGTATGTACACCACACCAACAAGTTTTTCCATTTTTTTTCACTACTGGTGTTACTGACTTCGTCGATGCGCCAAAACATTTGCACAAACGAAATTTGCATTTGACCATGCAACTTTCGCCAGCCACATAATCTATTCATCGACGCACCACTCGACGCTGTACTTCTTTCTCTCTTAGTCCATACAGTTTCGATTATTTTCTCTTAATCGTAGTCGTGCTAGCTTCTTTATGAGAGCTCGTTCTCTCCGATGACTTAGCAAAAATCATCTTATCACCTTATCACATTTCATTTTAGCACATACCCAAGCACCTTAATTGTTGAAAAAAGATGCTCCAGTGGAATTATACTCTTTTATCCACAACCTGACCAAATACATAGAATGTAAGATTCCAATGGACCCTCAGCAAAATCACATTTCATCATTTAGCACATACTCGCAACTCAAAATCTTGATTGTTCTACGTATAAAGAACAAAAAAGTCTTCAGTGAACCATTATACTCTTTTACCCACAATCTGACCAAATAGGAAGGTAAAAAAGATTAATGTAATACAGGGTCACCACTTGGCAACCATTCGATTATTTCATCTCCTCGTTGTTAATGATAATTAAAGAGATGCGAGGGCGCTGTGACTGGGTGACCAGGAAGCGTCAATAAATACGTCTTGGCTTCGGGCTCAAAGCTACTGACTATAAGGCGACATTGTAATACATCACGAATACCATAACACCACTCTGTGTCCGATCACTGTTGATAAATTTCTGTTCGTTAATTTTGACACTTTTTTCACCAAGTACTTTCTTTCTTATGTCTGTGGTTTACATACGAATGGAATATCGACCGCGAGTAAATTAATTGCGAATATTTTAATGAATACACTTTTCATTTCACTTTCACGCAGCAGCTTGCTCTTTACGCGTGTATTAATGAAAGTGACAATGACGCGAAAATTTGTAACCTTGATCGTTTCTTCACTTTCAAGGGTCAGATTTTTAAATTATTCGCGATAAACCTTAGGATAATTTGATTACAAATCGACCATAAGCGAGTAAGATGGATGAAATTTAGATCAGATCGAAAAATATCACCGATTAAAGATGATTTATTAATGATTGGAAAATATTTGACAATAAAATTTGAACGATTAAAAAAAAAAAAAAAAGAGAACTACTCCAATTATTCTATTTTTTCAGAGACATGTTCGCAAAGATAGGCATCGGTTTGAAAACCGTTTACTTATGCAGCCGTTCTACTGTCCTACTTTACCTTTCCACTTTCCTTTTTTTTCTCCGTTACTGCTCTAAATAATCTTAACTAGCGAGAAACCGTTAGCACACGTGCTCCAGCCAATCGAGACCTCGTCTAGGAGCGAAATTCATTATTATATTTTTTTTGAGGAATTACTGCTATTTAGATAAGATACTTTTCAAACGCTCAAGTTCTATACTATTTTTATGGATAGTCAAACTTACTACAAATTAATTTCAGTTCAATGAGTTACTAATTTTTCAAAAAATACAAAAAATGCTGCTGAATAGCTAAATATTTACTTTTCAAAAGTTCGAGAGTAACTAATTTTTCAAAAAAATACAAAAATTACTGTTGAAAAGCTAACATGTTTACTTTTCAAACGTTCTAGTTCTATACTATTTTTAATTTTTTATGGATAGATAGCAAAACTTACTATTAATTTCAGTTCAACAAGTAACTAACTTTTCAAAAAATACAAAAATTACTGCTGAATGGCTAAAATATTTCCCATTTTGAGTAGCTTATTAGCAGTATTCAAGCTATATAGTTACTAATTTCAACTGCTATCTTAGTTTGAAAGTAGCTTACTCTTTTCAAATCAAAAATTACTGAAAAATAGCTAAAATACAGTCATTTTGAGCCGCTCATTAGCAGTATTCCAGCTATGTAGCTACTAACTTCAACTTTTTATTTTAGTTCAACACTTCTTTTGGAAAAGATTACTAATGAGTAGCTAAAATATAGCAACTTTGAGCCGCTTATTAGCAATATATATTCACGGTATAGTAGCAATTTTTTTTTAACTATGAGCCATATATCGGACTAAATAGCTACAAAACACTCCTTATCAGATGTAATAGCTGAATTTAAATCTCAACCTCACTTAGTTGAGAACAGCTTAGAAAATTATTATGAAAAATTATTTCACCACAGAAACATAACATTCATTGATGAACATTTAACAATTTGAAAGGAAATTTTGGTGTGGGAACTAATCACGAGGGTCACAAAATACGACGAATTTACTCCAAAGAGATCACATTTTTCCAAACGATAATAAATATTGAAAATTTTAAAAACGAATACATACGAGAATTTGGGCAATACTCGACGACTCCATTGAGGATGCCCTTTAAAATTGGTAACTTCTCCGCCATACTCATATTTATATCGTATATATCACTGCACAATAATCACTAAAAAAATACTCCGGTAACGATATCATTTATCAAACATGGCACACGAAAAAATTGAAAAAATCATGAGGCGACACTCTGGTCACACGTACAACACTTGCACAAATCACGCCACGAAAACCAATTTAAGCACGTTCAAAAAACCCCTTTAGGGTATATCGCGAAAAAAAAAACGAATAACGTCGCGATCGAAAAATTGAATCATGTAACAAGGCGCGAATTGAGATTCGAAAACCGGTGAACTTTTCCGATTGAGAGAAAATTTGCGCGCGAAAGTGCTTCGAAAACTTCGTAACGTCGTGTCTTTTTTCTTTGCAAGCGCGCGACACGCACACACCAAGAATGACCGACGTGAAATGACGAACATAGCGATGTTAGTTGGAAAACGCGCTTGATACCCGCTGCCCCGCCGGCCCTGGTCGCTCGGCCCTTCTCGCGTCACCACCGCCTTCGCCGTAACCACGCCAACGTCACTGTACCCCCGCCCTTCGTCGTCGCGTATCCGACGTCCTTATCGATTACCCTTGAACTTGAACAGCTTCAAAGCGGTGAAAAGCAACCGAACTGATATTACAATCGCTCAAATAGTGTCGCGGCGCGGGCGGTGTATGGTGTCGGGGGTGGTAGAGGACTAGCCATACAGCCAACGGCGGCCCGGCATCCTCATCTGCTCCCTGAGGGCTGTGAATTATACGTACGTATTTATTTTATACAACGTATATATCTCGGTCATGAACGATTCGCGCTCGTTACAAGCCCGCTCGTTACAAGCCCGCCATACCTTATGCCACTCTGTACTCTCGAAGCCTGCCATTGGACACGTTAGAAAAGGCATAGGCATTTTCGTCGTCGCCTCCTTTTCTCTCCTGCCTTTCTCTACACTAACTGCTCTGGCTGTGCTCATCACATGATCCCCCTCAGCCTCAGCTTTATTACGCTATAGGCTGACTTTCCTACTCATTACTCAAGCAGTGGATATGCTGATGCCTTATGTCGTGCCTCATACTGTACCCTCTTCTTATTTATCTCTAAATATTTTCCTTCGCTCTTTCGGGTAGCCTTTTTTTCCTACACCGTCCATCCGTACACCTCCCCTACTTCACCACACCGACAAAAGCGAACTATTTGTCAGATTCTGTTGCGTTTTTCGGGGTACATCAGCCATTCTCTCCTGAATGAGAAGTAGGGGGAATATTACGCATTATGGTGAAAAAAATTTCCCCAATTTTTCGTCGCTTCCATCTGAACATATTTGTACATTTGGCGTCTAGTGTTTTCGCATAAATGTCAATTTTTTCGACTTTTCTCACATGTACGTGCATATATCAGTTGACCTTGACATTGACGTTTTTTTTACGACTGATAATAAAAAGATATACACTCGGGTTGTTTTTTTTTTCTTCAAAAAAACAGACGTTTCGATACGTTATTTCAAGGTTACCATAAATAGAGTATCAATGTAAGTGTAGTGAATGGTGTAAGGAGCAGGTAAAGTACATTGGTAAAAATTACACGACATTATGACCAGACACTTTTTTAGTACCATGTATTTTTATCACTGGGAACGTAATTTTTTTATTAGAAAACACGAGGTGTAGGACAATTTGAAGGTTGGACACGATCCCTCAAATAACAATTTTGAAGAAAATATGATAAAATTTATGATCATTTTTCGATTTAAAAAATTTCCAACTTTTCCATTTCCAGATTTAATATACAAAAAAAAATTATCACATTTTTCAATTATTCAAAATTATTTATGATTTTTTTTTTTTTGATCAGACATGGGTACAAAATTTTGATTTTTTTCGTTTGTTTGTTTTTTTTTTTAAATTAAAAATTATGATCATTTTTTACCAAAATTTATAATTTTCCAAAAGTCATTTTTCTCAATCATTTTTTTTTTGAATTTTTACACCAAGTGCTTTTTTTTGATTCTCTTTTTGATTTTTTTTTTCTGATCAACATTGAAAAAATTTTCCTCTGATCTTATTTTCGCTTGATTTAGCTCCTGAAATTTTTTTATCTCATATACATATTTTCTTCCAGTTTTGTATTTTGGTTTTTTGCGATTCATGTTCTAATTTTGATTTTAGTTTTGTTTGCTTTTTCTCATTTTTTTTACCTTGCCCCACCCTCAACATCCAAATTTCTTCTGGTAGATATTTCAAATCAAATTTTCTGGTAAAAGAACAACAAAAAAAAAACACAAAACGGCGAATAAAACGACTATTACCAGATGAAAAAAATACAAAAAAATTGAAAAAAATGACCATTTCTGACTACTAGACTCCCCTGAACTGATCTAAATTCTATTTAAATGCCTACCTATAATTTCCCTGCTTCCATCTCAGTTCTAAACCTGAGAGATGTCTACCTGCACAATATTGCCTAACGAGACGAAACCGAGCGATTCAAGAATGTAAATCGAGTTAGCCATGGCCAAGGGGGTATCGAGGGGGACTTCACAATTTATCATGCCAACGTCGACATTTCCCTGTAAGCCTTTGAAAAGCCGCTCGTCGCAAAATTTTACGTAAACAACTCGCCGAGCTTGGTGCTTACCATAGCAACCCAGCTTAATGATAAAATTTATGATCATTTTTCGATTTAAAAAATTTCCAATTTTTCCATTTCCAGATTTAATATACAAAAAAAAATTATCACATTTTTCAATTATTCAAAATTATTTATGATTTTTTTTTTTTGATCAGACATGGGTACAAAATTTTGATTTTTTTCGTTTGTTTGTTTTTTTTTTAAATTAAAAATTATGATCATTTTTTACCAAAATTTATAATTTTCCAAAAGTCATTTTTCTCAATCATTTTTTTTTTGAATTTTTACACCAAGTGCTTTTTCCTGATTCTTTTTGATTTTTTTTTCTGATCAACATTGAAAAAATTTTCCTCTGATCTTATTTTCGCTTGATTTAGCTCCTGAAATTTTTTTATCTCATATACATATTTTCTTCCAGTTTTGTATTTTGGTTTTTTGCGATTCATGTTCTAATTTTTATTTTAGTTTTGTTTGCTTTTTCTCATTTTTTTTACCTTGCCCCACCCTCAACATCCAAATTTCTTCTGGTAGATATTTCAAATTAAATTTTCTGGTAAAAGAACAACAAAAAAAAAACACAAAACGGCGAATAAAACGACTATTACCAGATGAAAAAAATACAAAAAAATTGAAAAAAATGACCATTTCTGACTACTGGACTCCCCTGAACTGATCTAAATTCTATTTAAATGCCTACCTATAATTTCCCTGCTTCCATCTCAGTTCTAAACCTGAGAGATGTCTACCTGCACAATATTGCCTAACGAGACGAAACCGAGCGATTCAAGAATGTAAATCGAGTTAGCCATGGCCAAGGGGGTATCGAGGGGGACTTCACAATTTATCATGCCAACGTCGACATTTCCCTGTAAGCCTTTGAAAAGCCGCTCGTCGCAAAATTTTACGTAAACAACTCGCCGAGCTTGGTGCTTACCATAGCAACCCAGCTTAACCTTGTCGCAAGCGCCCCCGAACCCCCTGCTACGATCGGCAAACATCACAACAAAGGGATGGAAAACGCAACACGCAATCCGCCCGCTCGTTTTCCGAGCCTTTTCAAAGGCTGGAAATTCATTCAAGTTGGCGTCGCTGCTCGCGCACTTGGAGAACGAACGACACTGCCCGTTCATCTCGCTGTGTACTGAAAAAAAAACGACCATTAAGTATGCCGCTTATGCATTACCGTGTACGTAAACGTGCCCCTCTGCCCCCTCGCCATGTACGTATTTTTATTCCTACGCGCCATCGCTCTCTTTCATGTAACTTGGGTTTGTGTGGACTGGGCCAGCATACGTAGACGAATCATATAGCTCGATGGACGTCGCGACCTTCACAAACCGCTTTCTTCTCTTTCGCTTTCGTCGAAAGTTGATCTCGCCACACGGTATTCTCTTTTTCCATCGTCATTAATGAGAGCATATTCCGAAATAAAAAATTTCTCCTCCCGCGCTACTCGCTCGTAAGCGTGTTTTTTTGTTTCTTCTACCTTTATAGTGTGATGGTGATGCTGTTGATGATGATGATGATGAGGCAGTTATATGAGCTCAACTCGCGAGACGGCGAACCGTTGTGCGTACTTTCCAACGGTACCTGGTGCGTGTGCGGACTGCGGTACACAACAACAACAGATACACTTACACATGGATTGTTTGCATATTGCAAAAAATTAGAGCGATTACGCAGTCGTAAGTATTTTGGCAAATTGAATGATAGAGCTGGCCAGATAGCAGCACATCTTGTACGGGCGATATGGCGCCGAAAAAAAAATCGCCATGAGTCACTATAAATTTCCACGAAATTACTGCGAGCTATCTGTAGGGAAAAAATTTTTCAGCAACGTTGTCGTACACGTACGTGTAATAATTCTCACACACACGCACATATGCGATGACGACGACAACGAAGGCCAAAATCGTTCGGTTCGAAGGTTAACGCGGAGCTGACGACGTTAAAAATAAAACCGAAAAAAATAAATGAAAAATATCGAAAAACCACGCGCTCACGATTTCAATGTCGCGTCCGGCATCGCAGCTCCTCCGCCTCTGGGCCTCTTTCACTAACTCGGTGCAAAAAAAATACACCCATCGTTGGGTTAATTTTTATAAAGTCGGAATTTCGTATTAAATTGGCGAAACTTTGAGGCTCGTTTCAGGGGACACGACGCAATTATCGTTTCAATTACCGAATAAATTGTCGCTAATCTAACGGTAATACGAATTGTATCCTTCCTACGAAGCAATAGTGGGGCTTGGAATCTGCCAAACAATTCATTCCTACGTTTCGATGCGAATTTTATGTACTTTTTTGTCAAATATTCGACGACGCGACGAAACGTGTAAATGTTACCATATCGAAGCCGAAAAACACCGCACAATAATTCAAAATAAACTAATTTTGTTTACACGTCCGTAGTATAACCTTGTCCTAGTATTACTGCGCTTCTGCACTCCCCCCTCTATCACACCCAATCCCCTCGGCACAGCGAAGCTGTATCGGAGCCCGTGACACGTATATTCCCCAAACATACGCGACAATTGTCACATCGAAAATTTGTTTTTTTTTTTCTGTCAAATTTTCGAGGAAAAAAAAAATACACCCAAGGAGAAACGATTTGATTTCAGATACACGTACAATGTGCATGTGATCGCAATCTCTACCGACGTTGGCATCAAATTACTCCGAAGGTCTTTTCAAACTGGCGAAAAAAAAAATCACTCTGTCGATAAACAAATAATTACCAAACAATTAGGGAGGCCACATACATACGACGATCTCGTGTAATTCATTTAAAACAATAGAGCTGCGTACAACGCCGGCAGAATACATTAGTGTACAATCATTCTATCGTGCAAGTTCAACGTATAGCATACCCTTAACCTATTCAGGCGTTGCGCCGATCACGTTCACTTTCCAAGACCCAGTATTGCTGCGATTCGAGCGCGCCTTAACGGTGATTCGGCGTCGTTTCGAAAGTTAACATTCTATTTATCTTAACGATACCGCTTGCACATTGCGATAAAAACTAGTACATTTAATTAGAATAACCGATACACGCTCTCTATCCGAAACTAGGACAAGTACCAGAGAATTCGTGATAGAAAACAGTGCGGTGTTTAGCTCTCGCGCAGAAGAAGAAAAAAAAAATCACAGAGAATGCCTCCGCTATCAATGTATCCACTGCTGCCCCATCTCAGTTCTTAGTATTGGTCGCAAAGCGCAAAATTAACGGTACAGTTGTACCGTTAAGAAACAACAACAACGACGACGATCAGGAGACGACGACGTTAAATGTGAAACACGATGAAAACACCGCGAACGCTTCCGCCCTGACTACTCTAATCGTTTCCTCGTTTGACAGTACTTTTTTTTCATACTCCACTCCTGCCTATGCTGCCACGATTTACTTTCACTTCGACTTGGTCGCGTTTCGTTGATCCTACCCAATACAGCGTATTGCTTGCCCGTCCAGACCGTACGTTTAACACGCTTTCTTTCGAGAATCGAGATGCTCTCGCGGTTAACAGTACATTTCAACGGGCTACATTCGATAATGTGCGTGCAAAGTAGAGAAATATACGATAAAAGTAGGTATCTGTGAAATAAAAATAGCGAAATTTAGCCTCTTATAACGTTTCTTTCTTCTTTCTCCTTATTTCTTGCAGTGTCATCAAAACATCGTCGTCATCAAAACCTAGATTCTAGAATGTGTTATGTGCGGAGTCAGTTATGAAACAGTCATACTTGTGCGGCTTTTATTTCTGGGTTTGATTTTTTTAGGCTTCTCAAGGTTTAAAAATCTAATTGTAAATATAGATAAAAGCTATTTCATAAATTGGAAAACATTTACAGAAAAAGTTGAAAAATCATTAGCTAAATGAAAAGAGGAAAAACCACCAAAGCTAAGGTTGACCGAACTTATAAGGTTATCTGGAAAGATTTTCAGGAAAATAAACGAATAAAATTGAAAAAAAAAAAAATCACCAAAATGAGAAAAAAATCATCAGGTTTGTAGCATTTAAGATGCAAAATCATCGAAACATTCTGGAATTCATTAGAAAGAATCACCAAAACAAGTGAAAACCCAAACAGTTTAGCAGCACTCAAGATGCTACCTGGGCTGATTTTCAGAACGACTATCATCAAAAATCACCAAAATCATCAAAATATTTTGAAAATCATTGAAAATTCACGAGATTTTTCAGAAAAACGAGATAAATCTCTAAAACTGATGATAAAGTGCCAGTTACCTAACCCTGAACAACACTTCGCCGCTTTCCCTATTTATAGTACTATACGATAAACTTCATCTGCGAGTATTAAAATACTCTATCAAGTAATTTTTTTCCAATTTTAATAATTTTATATCCCAATTAAAAATAAATAAAAATGAAATAATGCATAAATCGATAAAAACTCTCGTAACTCACGTAACAATTAAATTATTTTCCCTCTTCTCACCCCTCACATCTCATACCACTCTTTCCCTGTACTTCAAATTCACCGCTAATCACTCAAAAACCCTCATTCCACAGCCACCAATTCTAGAACCTTCCACAGAAGAATCCGTTCCAGTGCGCAACTTCTCCAGCACGACAATTTCACTCGTCCATCTTCTTACGCACGCCAATACCGGAGTTTCCGCTATGATTACATAACCTGTACCGAAAAGCCGAACATTATTTCCGCCAGCCGCATTCAAGCTACTTTTACTAAATGAAATGGACTACCCGTCACACAATATAATAAGGTACGACATCCTACGGCGATATATGCGCAAAAATAAAATAAAAATCCAATATTAATCGCAATCACCGAACATAGAAAACAAAGAGTTGACTGACCTCGCTAACCGAGTCCCGTTATAGAAAACCGGTTGTTGTTCTATATTTTTTAGTCTTTAGGTACGTAGAGTGCGCTCGTTACGTAAATGATTGCGCACGTCGTCGATGCTGCGCTTGCACCGCGCTGTGCCCATGCCAAGCATTTGAAATTGATAAGTGTTTTATTGAAGAACGTTTACACATTATGCAGAAATTAACGCAACCGGAGGACAAAAAAAATAGGTGCCCACGTAGGTAACATCACTAGATAGCATTGGAGGGGAGGGGAGGGGGGTCAAGGGAGGAAGTGATGAGGACTTTAATTGAAGGCCTTTTTATTTTCATTGAATTGAGAGAATTTTTCAAAATAATTTTATCTGTGTTGAAAATGGAAATATTCAAAACATATTTTTTGAATTTAAAAAAAGATAACATCACAAATTAATTGCCCCCAATTTCCTTTTTTGTATAACTCCCCTAATTTTGAATAAAATTTAAATTGAAAAAAAAATCTAATAAAAGCCCACTCACTGAGATGACATTTGTTACCAAAAAAAAAAAAGAAAAGAAAAGAAAAGGAAAAAAAAACTCAACCCACGTGAGCCTTTGCAAAAACCCCACCGCCAATGAAACGTAACTATATTCTAAAATCGGCACCATCGTTTGCGCCGTATCGGTCGTCGACCCGTTGACCTCGATAACATTTCGTTTCTTTATTCGGGTCGGAACGGTCGTTGACACTTTTCTTTTCTTGTACTCTTGGTCTGCGTGTCGATGTGCTCGATCTCTTTCTGTCTCACTGATTATATCACTCTCCTTCTCTCTCCATGTTGTTTATTACCCAGCCAGTTAGCAATAGTTGCATAAATCGTATAGCCCAATGACGTTATTATCTCCCTTCTCGCGTTAGCGTTTATTCCACTAAACAGATGCCCTCGTTTTTCTCTTTCTCTCTCTTGCCACTATTAATCTATTACTAATCTGCCCTTCTGCCCTTCTCGCAGCACCGCTCCTATCTCCTTCCTCATTTCTATTTAAACGAATTCGGAATATACCTATAGTAAAGAAAAAAAAGTTCAAAGATCTTGGCAGCTCATGCGTCATAATTCTCGGTATTTTTGTATGTTTTCCCCTTAAAAATCGTTGGTTTTTTCTTCTTAATTGGTTCGTTTATTACTAAACGAGCTTTAAATTGATACAACCTCGGAGTATGTTTATTTATTGAGTCAGGTGAATGAACTGTTAAGTGCTAATTTACCAATATGAACGTTTTGAGTCCGCCCCACCACTTTACACCTGAGCACGTGATATAAGAAAATAAACGACAGCCTTGTCAAATTAGGTAAAACGTTATTTTTCCAGAATAAATCCATAAAACACCGGATTATCGAGAAGAAAGCAAGTTTGAAGGAATATTACAAATTAAAATACGGGTATGAATAATGATTTGATTTGACATGTTATAATGAAGTCGAGTGAGAGGATTTTTTCGTTGGCTTGAGAAGTCATAAGTCATCTTTGGTTCTTTTTGGGAACAGTTTCGCTTTTTTTTTTTTAAATCAATTTTTGGAATGAAATAGATCATAATTTTGATGAAAGCTGGTTCAACTGGTTTTCTAAGTTCATCAGATAACTAGTTCGTTGAAGGTCTTTAAAAATGAGGGAACTATAGAACTTCAAACAAAAAATACTATTTTTTTTGTTGAAAAACATCAATTTTCAAAGGTGTATAACGTCTTCATTTTCCAAACAGACAAATTTCTCACATCACGTGTTTTGTTCCTCATGAAAATTTGCACTTGTTTCATGCATTGTCTCGGCTAAATTTTGAAATTTTTGTTAACTACTGGACTCCTCAAAATTGAGATAGGCACCTGGTGCACATGATATTTTTTGTTAGCAATTAATCAATTATATCGTATCTCAAATTGCAACAACTGAACTTACAAAATATATGTACCTAAGATGAATCAACAAAGTTGGTCCCTAGGAATGCCATTTTTTTTGCCCAAAACTAGTCATTATTTGCCATTTTTTAGACCAAAACCAGTCATTATTTTTTGGTCAACATTAGTCATTATTTGTGATTTTTTTTAATTGATCTGATCACTATACTCATTTTCTGGTTTCCTTGCTCTTAGAAAACCCTGAATAAAATCTAGAGTCGTGCATTTTTGAACTACCTAGAAGCCATCCCTCAATTCCATGATCTTTTTGAGATCAATGGCTAAATCTTTTCTACAAATTTTCAACTATTTACTACAAAATAAAATTGTAAAAAACGATTGAAACTTACCATCTCTGCTCATTCCCACCGCTATACATTTTTTCAGTCTGCAATATTGACACCTGTTGCGATTGATGCGCAAAATGGAACATTGTTGATTTTTCGTGCACGGTCGGTATTGTATTTTTTGTTGAATGCTACGGCGAAAGAAGCCCTGCAAAAGATCGAAATTAACGTCACTTTGGCACGTACACTTTTCGGGGGCTTCGTCGACAGTCACATTTTCCACATCGGGTATCGGGCACTTATCCTCGCAGGTCGGCGACATTTTTAACCGATCCTGCTCGGCATCAGCGTCGTTGCAATTGCCACCAAAATCGGTAGTAATACATCCCATTACTGTATCCGATTTTTTACAAACACCAGTTAAATACGCGAAAATTGAACGATTCGATACTAATAATTAAAAGTAAAGTACGAAAGAATGAACGAGATCAATGAAATCCACAAAATGAAAACTTGCAAAAATGGAGAGTAAAATCACGTCCTTTTAACCAATCATCTTAACTCAAAACATTAGAACGAAAACCAAACTGTGACAAGAAAAAATTCATAAAAACACAAACAAACAAACAAACAAAACCGAGGTGTACTCCACACTACACACTTTCTTCATCGAATCGCGATGAAGGTTCGTAATCGACTACCGCAGGGAGAGATTTTTCACCACGACGACGGGCATCAGCGACAAAGAGTCCAAACCGAATCCCGTTATTACACGGGCTCTAACGCCAATATGGCGTCCGACGGCAGCAAAAACTACAGTTAGGTCACCGCCTTCCGCCGTCCCCGCGCTCGTCGCTATATTCGACGTTGTCGTCGTCCAACTGACCCAAATAAGAGACGTTCACACCGACGTCGCAAGACGACGGCGGCGAGCGGGCTACACCTCTCCCTGCTCTCGTACTCGCACAGTCAGCCGAGTTCATCGTACTGAAAGTAAAAGCATACTCTATACGCATTCTCCTCTCGTACCCACCTCCCGTCCTTGCACAGCTCAGTCTTCGTCATCGTATCTCTATCTCGCTCTCCTCTTACGCGCTTTACGAGTGTGTGCTGTACAGAAAACGTCGTGCCATGGCCGTCGTAAATCGTTTCATTTTTTTCTCAACAGCCTCCACCTCCTTGGAGTCCGCCTCCTTCTATTTGCTGTCATATTGACGAATATTTCGTACACTGCAGATACATCAACCAATTGGCCCATGTACGTGAACTGATACGAAATCGAAAGCTACATGCGCAGATGCCAGCCCCATAATTCAAAAGTTTAAATCTGTATCAATATTTTCCACTTTTCCAATACCTTCTCACCTCAATAAACTGGACTCCTTTATCTTTATGCGGATATGACCGAGCAAAGAAGTCATCAGCCTATAGTTGTCTCTCACTCTCTTTCATTCCGCATAGACAACAGAGAGACGTTACGTAAAAAATTATATCGCATAATGCGACCAAGGGGAAAGTTTTTAACGCTTGCTAACCAACACGATCACTACACATACAGTAGGTGTATCCTAGATAGGTCTACTGGATAATGTATATAGGTAAAGCACCTAATCTCCGCTCATACCTACTCGTTTTCAAATCAACAACCCATTGCCATCTTATAGCTGATGCTGATAAATTTGCCGGAAAATTGAAGCAATTACACATATTCGTGTACTGACTGGAATCCCTTTCGAAAACATTGCACTGTGTAGGTGATATTGCCAATTATATTCTTTTAACAAGGTTCCTCGAATACGTAACACTAAATGAAAGTTTTTTTTTTATTCGTCGTAACATCGCCAGCCGCAATGTTATCATATCCGTTTCGTAAACGGATTATAGAGCCTACTTTTTAAAGGTTATTCCGAGTTCATTTCAATATTGTTCCATATATTTTAGGTATCACAAGGTTCGTTTACTAAAGTGGTATAAGTCTTTGTAAAATTAAAAATTCGTCACAGAGGAGTAATAACCTCACCCACCTCCACCCCCACTCGGAGGAGAAATTTGAAGAAAAAAAATGAAAATACTTCATGCAAAAAATTAATGAGAATTTCATCTTTTGTTTTTGGTCCAAAAATGGAAAAGAATTCAAATTCTAAAATTTTACTTATCAAGAAAAAATTAAAATTAAAATTTTGGGTTTTTGACCCCCCCCCCCTACACACACAAAAGAAGAAAAAGAAGAAGAAGAAAATGATAAAAGTTTGAACAATTTACTCAATCAAAAAATAAAAATACGTACTGGATTCAAAAAATGATTGAAAATTTTATTTTTGGTTTTTCAGTCCAAAAATTGAATAAAATTCAAATTCCAAAATTTAACATATCAAATAAAATTTGAAAATAAAAATTTTGGTTTTTGCCCCCCCCCCCACCAACCCCCTAAAAAGCGAAGAAAATATGACAAAAATTTGATAAAATTTTCAAGTTTTTTTTTTCTTTCCAACAAGGCATAAGATCAAAATTTAGATACAAATTCAAATTTGAAAAATTGATCCTTGCAAAATGATATAATACCAATTTTATCACATTAAAAAATGTCAATATCAATTTCCACACAACTTGTTTCAAAAATCCTGCAATGGAGGGGAATAAAAATGACTTGTGATATTTCCAGAATTCTTTCAAAAAGCTGAGAATACCCGAAGAAAAGCGATTCTACGCCAATTTCTCTGAATTTGTCAGACCCTGATCCGCTACTAAAGCCATATAACATCCTCCTAACTCTATACTTTATACTTGTACCTCTGCTCGCACCCAACCTTAGCATTCTTGTTCACCCAACTTGGCCACATTCGAGCGATTCTCGATGGCATTTTTTCTACATAGAGGGCACTTCCTCATACCCGAGCATCGCTTGGCGATCTAATATTCCGCGAAACTGCACCGGCGTCGGCAGCACCGCGATCTGCATGCGTATTCGACTTCGTAGCTCATTATATAAACGCACCATAGCACGAATCCGGACATATAAATAACAAATACGTATAGGTACACTTTAACCAAGCCGGGTATCTTTGATCGTACATATGTATAGTACAGTCGAGATTTAGCTCAATCCATAAATCATAGTCGGGCGCCGATTAACAATTAATTCGCTGGAAGCGGGAACACGAGCTCGAGATGTAGAAAAATTTCAAATACGCCGATAATGCGGGTAAAAGGTTATAAAAATGTGCACCTAGTCTATACAGAGAGTGTATCCCCCTTGCACTCTTTCTGCGCTTTTATCTGTACTCGCACTCGCAGCATCTATCTCGAGTACATATCTAAAGAAGCGTGATGCTGGTGCTGGTGAGAAAGGCGCCAGCGGAGATTAGAGAGAAGTGTCTATGCTTAAATGGAAACAATCGAAGCGAGAGGGTATACAAAGTGACGTTATGTTAATGAGGACAACGGGTTACTGGGCGATGACCGGGCTCGATCTCGAGCTTTGGCTCGAAATCTCTGTTGATAAAATCGTTACGTCGTCGATGTCTTCGTCATCTTCATCGTCACTCACATCTGACGTTATATCAAACACACTCGAGTCGCCATCAAAGGCATAGCATCGTTGGAGCTTCTGCTGAAATTATACTGGATGCCTCCGAACACTTCTCAATGACACGTTCGATATTCTTTCATATTTTTCGATTGTTCTACCTCTAAATTCTCTCGCAACATCTGTTAAGGTTAAATCCACATCAGAGCTGGGCACACTCGCAACATTACACGTATCGTATAATTACATGAAGCAATCCACAATCCGCAGTCTACGCTGTGTCTCTGCACCTCCTCCATAGCTCTGCAGAGAGCAGAAAATCTTATTATGAATTTTCAAGGGCTTCAGCAATCTGGAAAATCATCTTATGTCATCGTATTCTTCAAACCCATTTCAACGTCCAGACAGCCGGCGGGCTCTACAATCATCTCTGGCTAATTAATTCGTTCGTCCAAGCCGCCCAGGGCACCTTTGCTAGGCCGAGATCGTTTACCCGCGTCCAGAAATATCCTACATTATGTAGTATGATAGAGCAAAGTAGAGGGGAAAAAAACCTATATACGTGTTCGAATTGAGGTGACGAAAGGGGGCCGAGGACGATGGCCTGTTGTTGTGTCATTGCACTTCTTCGCAAACAACTTGCCCCTCGACTCGTCACCTCGTCTCGCTAAGCCCGTCCACTGAGCATTCAGTCTATCTCGCTCGCTCTCGTTCAGGGCCTGCGTGTGGCTACGTGTATTTATACATGAACAGCACGAATGTGATATAAGGGCCATCGACCGACCGTTTTGCCAATTCGCCCAACTGCTTACACAACAATCTGTGTTTATCTTTAGAATTTTTTTCTTTCTTTTAATTTTTATTTATAAATTTATACACGATGGTGATGCCACCATTGGTCAGTATATTGTTAGGGTTTGACTGAACGTGTCATTTTTATTTTTTAATCGACTAATTGATTTATTTTTAACTACTGTCTCATTCAGTCACCTCATTAACACCTTCAGCGTCACATTAGGTGACAAAATACCCATTTATCTAGTTCACTCGTCATATATGACGTGTTCCTAATACACTCTTCAAATACTGACTCATTTTTTATGGAAATCTCTCCACTCTATTTTTTGACTACAGTTCTCCTGCCTCAATCTACTGATTACTAATCATGTTACCTGTCGGAACGAGATCATCTGCCTATTGCTCTCTCACGTCAGCCCAACCAAACAGAAGTATGACTCATACCATAAGACCAACAATTCGGTAATAATGCCATCACTCTTGTTGGCATTGCCCATTCCAGTCCACTCCACACACGCAATAATACTCTGTACTCGCGCATATAATTACACTGGGATATATTTTTGATGGATTAGTGGTGTAAAATTGCAAAAAAAATACCGTAATAATACGGTATTGTTTTTTACCCTCCTCCTCCTGGCGCACTTCTTCATCTCTTTCTTCTTGTTCATTGGGCTCCGACTTGGTCTCATTATGTACTAGTATAGGTCCTCTCTCTTGCTGTGTTTCGATTTTACCTAGTTTAGTGTCAATAGGACGCGAACGTGATTCATCTCTCTGTAAAAATTTCCACCTATTGATTGTAACGGTTTCGGTTGTGCAGTCTTCGCAGTTAGCTCGGTGATTTTCACCGTTGCTTTTCATCCAGCCAGCTAGCATAATCTCGACTATATGTAGATCGTGCTTTTGTTTTGCACACTTTCTTTCCTCTTAACGTGAATTTATATGTTTTTTTGAAGGCGGAAAAATCACTTTTCGGTGCCTTTCTCTATAGCTGAGGCGAAATCATCGCAATGATGGTGGAGCAGATGATGAGGAAATGAAAGCGATGGCACAAATGAGCACGGCGAATAAGATATGAGAATGAAATGTGTGCATTTCCTATTTGTGCAGTTATTTTTTCTATTTTTTTTGGGCTGGAATGGTAAATTATTTCGTAATGTTGAAGAAAATCATATTTGGTACGTGATGTTTAGGAATTGGAAAAAAATTCAAAGTATTACGTAATTATACTCGTACACCTAATCGAGAATCTAGATAATTGTTTAGTTTTTTCCTAAATGGAAAAAAAGAACTTGATAAATCTCCATTTTTTCGAGATAATTTTTAGAAGTTTTTTATGTTTTTTTTTCTTCAATTTTTACAAACATGAATTTTCCCGTCACAAATTACTTCAATTCCTTACGTCTCATTGATTTTTCAAATTTTCATATTTTATTTATTTTATAATTTTTTTAAATTTTCTCCTTCCTCTATTTTTACCTACTGTATGCTAGAGATTTCCCATAGGTAATTTCCATTTTAAAAGTTATTTCAAATTTTTCTTTTTAGTTTGAATTTTCATTCTTCGTAAAATTTTCAATTATTTTGAACAGCTTTAAAATTCATTTCCCATAAGTCATTCAATGGAAATTGGAAAACCCAAACGTCTAAAAAAAACACCAAGTACTACATATTACATAAACAATAATATAAAATAATCACGTCCACCCCTCCTCGTGCATCCATTCTAAGCCAAACAGGTTTTCGTACAACATCCACCCGCATATCTCGACATTCCTTCAAAAATCACCTTCGGCAACCACCATATCGCGCCCGATGTCAACGTCCAGGTCCAGGTCGACCCATTTAAGCCACGAATATAGATCGTACTCGTACGATCGGTGGCCATTTCGAATATTTACAAATAAAACTTACGTCGACAAAATTCAGCCAAGTTGACGTGCATTTTTTCGCGTTTGCTAATAAATCGAGGCCAATTAATAAATGAAAGAATAATAAAGATCGGTCGCGTAAGCGTTTCAGGCGGATTTCCCGTATACATAGTTGCTCGATTCGTATTGCACGTCCAAGGCTGTGATAATAATTAGAGCTAAATCTGACTGGTATAGGAAATAATCGCTTGGTAAACATTAAACAATCGTACGACCGAATGAGGTGGGAAATGTGTGAGCAAAAAATAAACCAAAGTAGAGTAATTTGAAAGAGTCAGGTAAAATATGGTTCTTGGCTGCATCATCGATATATGTGTATTGTGTAGGTATTTTCGTAATAATCTATACGTTTATGAGACGACCTACAGTACACAATGGTCCGCGTCTTGTGTCGATAAAGATGATGTAACGTGTATGCTTCGGACACTTCAGACGATGGCAATGGTATAAGCTAGTGTGGCTAGTCGAGTCTTGCATACATTGACCCATTCGCCTACCCTGCTTCGAGAGAAGAAAAAAAATCAACGTAGCTGGCTAAATTATGCAATTAAACGCTTCGCGTCGCGTCCACCATCCAAGTGGACAGCAGCGCGAGCCTGGAGCCGCCAACGCTGCATCTCGACTCGAGGTAAATGACCAATATGGGACTCGCGGGCGACGCAGGCAAGCAAATCAACCGCCGATAACGAGCAGGAGCAGCACACATAGAGCAAAAAAATACCATACGGCAGAAGGTCATCTAAGTGCATTCAACCGACTTCTCGGTAAAATAAGGCGTTCTTTAAGCGCCCACCTTCGCTGAGCCAACGATGCGGTGAACGAACCACTTCACACGGTACGGATTTAGTTTTCTTCTCCGTCCATCGCATTCGCATCGTATCTCTGTTTCACGCCCAAGCTCACCTTATCGCATAATGTTGTTCTTTTTTTACTCTCTGCAAGCTGTTTATTAGAACGCAGCGACGGCGACGCTCGCGCCAGCCAGGTAAGATATAGGCGAGCATTGGTGAGCTGACGATATTCTAATTTTCTAAAACAGCAGAGTCTTCTTTTAATATAAAACGCGACTATATTCGCCATTCGGCCTGATTGCGTCTCCATGCCTTCTTCGGATCTACATTCGTATAATATACCGCTATGAATAGCGGATTTCACCAAAAGCCCATTGTAATATTATAGCATCTTATAAATGTGTTATAGGGCCATCGTCGCGGAAAGGCTTTGTTTTATTATTTCATCAGTTTTTTATTGGAATGATTAGGTAATCTATCCGGATTGCTGGCTGAATGAATTCCTTTGACAGTGATGGGCATATATTTTTGGTGAAGAATCTAGATTCAGATTTTTTCAATCCAAGAATACAGATTTTTTTCTCGAATTTTTGAACTTTGAACTTTGGCAGTTTGGATTTTAGAACATCATAAATATTTTTTTGATTTTTCAATTTTTTCATGATTTTAATTTTTTTTTCAAACTTAAAGTCTTAATTTTTAGATTTTCTGTTTTTTATTATTTTTTTTTTTTTTTCAAAGAAAGTCACAAAAAATGTTTTTAAGAAAAGTTTCAGTTTTAGAAGTTTTTTTTTTTTCTCCTAGAAAGTCATGAAGAAAATGTTATTAGTTTTTCATTATTTAAATTTTTTTTATAGTTTTTCATTTTTGAAATTTGTTATCAATCTTCTTCGTTAGAAAAAAAATTTTTTTTTGAAATGAAAAAAATTGAAAAAATAATTTTTAAAATGTTTCAGTTTTTTATTTTAAAAAAAAACTCACTGCTCAACACCAGTTGAAAAAATTTACCCAAAATAAAACTTGAACGATGTCACTTTAGCATTCTTCTTTAATTTTTCCCTATCAGAGGGAAAACTCTCTACTGTTATGAGACATGCTCGGGAGAGCCCATCTAATAACCAACGCTCGCAGACTAATTACCTATCTGTAAATAGATACATTGGCCATTTAGTCTTTCTCTAACGTAATCGCGCGTCGTTTATGTGGGTCGTACGTACGGTGCGCGCATAATTCGCTATATTGGTTGTAACACGAACACGATGGCGATGGTGGTGGTGGCCGGGGCGGAGGCGCACAGTTATCCAATGACGTCGTCGTAATTTAGGCCAACGACCGTGCTCGTAACTTGTCCGGTCAATTCATCGGGTGAAGATTCTAGAAAAAAAAGGCACGCACACACCGTACACAACAATTTCCTCGTAAATTACTCATCGATGTAGTGATTTATTATTCCGAATGAAGAAATCAATGGAGTAAATATAATAATAATCGAATTACAAACTGGAATAAATATTTTGTCGAGCGTTGACATCGAGACGATGGCCATGTTCTTCGAGGTTTCTTTTTTCGCTACCGACGATGTAATTAATTATTGCAGAATGTACGAAAACAAACGTGATGCAAACGTAAACGAAAATCAATTCCGGTCTGATTCATTTCACCATAGAGGGCTTTATTCGATTATATTTGCCATGTTTTGGAAGTGCAAGAAGTAATATAATAAGTTATTGTTTAGTTGACTGTTTTTTTTTGTTTCGTGTTTTTTTTTCTTCTTTTTTCTTCTTTGGTATGTCTAGCTCTATTATAGACTTTATTTTCATTTCAAACAATTATCGCCAAATATGATTCGTGTGAATGACCCTTCGGACTCTATACTATGATGACTCAATTTCCCAAGGGCCAAAGAGAATGGCACTAATGTCAGAGTTCTAAAAATCAACTGAAATCGAACAATAAAATATCCAAAATTCATTTGTCAAGAGTCAAAATGAAACTAAAAAAACACCCTACTTGAAATAATCACAACGACAAAAAAATAAACTTCAAACTAATTCAGTTCCACATAATTCGGACATCCTATCAACGTGAATCTATGGAAAACCCTGAAAATTAATTCAACTCCCCCTCAATCCATCTTCCACCATACTACGGGTCAAACTTTAGACAAACATTAACCGTTATAAGCCTAGTCATCGACTTAAAACCTCATTCCAGTATCACGAGCTCACCAACTCACCTGGGAATTAAAAAATCCCTCAAAAGGAAACTAATCAATGAATGACATCTAAAATGACGTCATCCGAGCATCTTAAAAATACATCTCATCATTTCGCGCACAATGACGTCATTCATAACCCTTCCAATTTCCAATTCAAATCCCTCTATACATTGTTGACCTTGAAATGACTTGGGGAAGGGAAAGAATTGTGTTTGAAAACTGCCTATTGCAAACGACGAAAGTAAATAATATTTTCGCGCGAAAACGCTTCACCGATCGAATAATTATATGGTTTGAATTGCGACTACCCTGCGACTTTAAAATTTCCTTCAAAGGTACCTAATAAAAAATCAATACGATGGAAATTTTTCGGTAAAATTTTCTCAATGGAAGTTGTAAGGTGTATTTAGTTGATAGAAAAAAGGGCTTCACGTACGACAGCTCCATCTCGTAAGACTAACCTTTTACTAACGTTTGGAACGCGCGTTCAAGCCAGCACCATCTATCGGACAATACCGAAACTACGGATCGATTCAGCGAAAGTACACCTAAATGTGAGAAGGACGCGCTAGGCGCTGCTAAAGCTAACGTAATAGCGCTGATATTACGTATACGGCGCGCGTGCGCTGAATGAATATTATTAAACGAAGGTCTTCGCTAACAGGTCAATCAACTTGGCGATGAAGAAGAAAAAAAGATATGGCAGAAGTACTGACACGGTTAAAATAGCTCTACTTCGAGTATCTGAATACCCTTCAATTTCACCTACGTTTTTCTGAGAAATTGGCCAAAATCAAAACCACCTAGACACTACAAGCCATGAAGTTAAATTTGGCAACCTTGCCGAAGACGGCCGACTTGAGCAATTGAAAATACGTTTTATGAGCAAACGAAGTGTTTTTCGAAAAAATTGATGGAAACCAAAATTGTAGAGGGAAAAATTAACTTTCGTTTAGTGTATTCGGAATTTTGATTCGACTAATATTTCTCGAGTTACGGTCAAAAAACTGATTTGAAGATGGGCCGTCTACCAGATTTTCCCTATTTTCCCGGTCAAAGAAGCGATTTTCGTGAAAATTAATAAGAACAAAAATTGTAGAGCAAAAAATATCCTTTCATCCTAAAATCATTGAAGTTTTGATTCGACGAAAATACCTCGATTCATATGCAACTTTTCATATTTTCCTATTTCGCGGATAAACAAAGCGTTTTTCATGAAAATTGATAAGAACTAAAATTGTAGAGCAGAAAAAATCCTTCAGTTTTAGTGCTTTTAAAATTTTTGATTCGACCAATTTTTTGAGTTATCGTCAAAAATCTATTTATTTTTTCATTTTCGAGGTCAACGACCCCTTTTTTGTGAAAATTGATATAAACCTCAATTGTAGATCAAAAAATTTACTTTTGTTTGGTGTAGTCGGAATTTCGATTTGACGAATATTTCTGGAGTTATCGTCGAAAAACTGATTTTGAAAGTTGGCCGTCTACCAAATTTTCCCATTTTCCCGGTCAACGAAGCGATTTTCGTGAAAATTGATACGAACCAAAATTGTAGAGCGAAAAAAATCCTTTCACCCTAAAATTATTGAAATTTCGATTTGACGAAAATACCTCGATTTCTCAGCGTAAAATGTTTTCTTGGATATGCAAATTTTCACATATTCTCATTTTCAGAGCGAACGAAGCATTTTTCGTGAAAATTGATCTGAACCAAAATTGTAGAGCAGAAAATTTCCTTTCATTAGAGTGTTGTCAGAATTTCGATTCGATGAATATTTCCCGAGTTATCGTCAAAAAACGGATTGGAAAGTCGGCCGTCTACTACTTGAAAATGCGACGTTGCCTTTCTACGTTCATGGCTTGTATCTCCAGGTGGTTTTGCCAAAATCGTTGCGCAATATGGCCTGTTGCAAAATTTTCGTTTGATTTTTTTCAAAACAAAACTTTTTAATAATAATTTTGAAAAACAACTTTTCAGAGTGTTGGCTTCCTCTTGCATATGATTTTCTAATAACAGTTCGTCACGAGCACCACACATAGTCGTGTCTTTTCAAAAATGCAAATAGCATGCATCATCACTGCACATGCCATGACCAGATAACAGTTCCCTAAAACACGGGTTTTCCTTTTAGTTGGTCATTTTCCCACCTATGTGAAAAAAAGAGCTAACGCGAGGAATTACCCAACATATAAGTCGGTTTATTAACACAAAGAGAGCATGATGTCGGTGGCGCGGAGATGTTTCCAGAATTTTTTACACGCTCGGTTACGCATGTTCGGCCGCCTTGCCGACCCCGCAATCCGCGTCCGCCTTTGCCGCATACATAAACGCCATGTTTGTCTCGAATGTCCTTGACCTTAGCAACAGCAACTGCACAATTCACCAGCAGGCTCGGTTCAAAGACCTCGATATCGGGTTATCAACCGGGTAATTCCCTTCCACTCATTCGATCATCTCTGCCATGGTGTCAGCATCGTCGCCATTATTATGTTCGGCAGATTCGTCGTCGGTCTTCCTTCTCTTCTGCTACTTGTGTAATTTCTGCCATACTTAGAAGAACGAGACGAGCCACTCTATATTCCTCCACCATTGACGAGTCTCATAGAGTGCAACAAGGTACAATTATGTTGGCTAAATGGAACTCGGGCCGCGTTCTGGTTCGCTTTTTTGTTTTATTTATAAACTCATTTCTCTGTCAGTCGTGTGTGTATGCATGCATATCACATAGTATTTGGTAAAATGGGCAGGACCAATTGTAACATTAGATAATTATATATCTTATGCCTGCTTCCTAACCCTTCCTAGTCAAATATGGATTTAGGTAATTAAGGCGTGTGCACATGTAATAACTCAAAAACAAAAATTCCAACCACTTTTCCTTGCCCTTTCCATCTCTTGTTTTGCAACAATATCTGGATCAACTCGAACTTGAAAATATAAATTAAACTACTTTTCTGCCACTTTTTTGACATTCCATTTAAAGAAATTTGTCAACTACTTTGTATTTTTCAACCTTGATTTTCCAGTTCAGTACTTGACTAACACCTTGACATTTCTATTCTCGTGTTTTAATGTTTGATTGATAGCACTACAATTTCAGCTCAAAATTCAAAATTAATGCTAAAAATGTAAAACACGCTACATCGGAAATTTTGTTGTTGAATAAAAAAAAAGGAAGCAAAATCTAGTACTGAAAATTCCAAAACCGGCAGCTCTTTAACACCTCGTAAAAAAAATGCTAACAAAAAATGTTGATTGATAAATTTGAAATTTGGGTGCCAAACTAACACGATGACGTTAAAGCCGCCATCGAAGACCCAAATTGGCAACACTGCAAGTCAATTAGCACTCCAACTAAGCTCAGGCAATTCTAGATAAATGAACGACGTGAATACGTGCTGATCAATCGGATGACGATCCCTGTCACACCACCATTAGTCCATCGACTTCTACCCACTGGTAACCCATCAAAGAGACTGCGCGCAATAGGCGGAAATCTCTCAGAATATTGTTACCAGCTTATAAGAAAGACCATAGCGCGCCATGAACAAAACCCAGGCCCGCCGAGGAAGAGGAGCAAAGAGAGTACAATGCAGACTGCGAAGCTAACGGTACTGGAACACCGCCACAGCACCATACAGCCTTACCACCACAGGTGGTAATCGAATCGGCAATCGCGATACCACTTTCCAGCTCTCTTCATCACGACTGCGACTCGTCACATCTCCATCAATACCAGACCCCCTTCTTCACTCTTATGACTGCTCATTGCCGCACATCAAAACAGAATATCGGAAGAAAGTATTATGTAAACTGGTATCTCCCACCTTTAGCTCGCTCGTTCATGAATACCTTTCTTTCGCGGTTCTTCTTTCACTTTCTTCTGCGCACACCAAACACCGTAGAAAGTAGTGAAACTGCTTTTACAACTTTCTTCCGTCGTTCTTATGCCTCGTATTGGATTAGCTACGTCTATGCATAACGGATCAACAGACGTTGCTCAGATGCGCTTTAATGGTTCTTCTTTCATCACTGATTCTATTTTAGCATTTGTGTTCACTTTATGTGTGAGATGGATGAGTTTCATATTCGACATCGGGACTTCCATTTATTGACGTGTTATCGAATGGTTTGTTTTGATTCAAAACACGTTGGTTTGATGATTTGAATGTTGCATAATCGTTGTTTGTTTCGTTTGGTTTGATTATTGAGAATGAGGGAAGGAGAGGCTCTACTCGGATTTTGGACAGGAAGGACACTAGGCTATGGGATTTTTTCTGAGGGTCATCAGTTTAAAAATTTTCAAGAATATCGAATTCTGGGAATGAAGACCTTCCTTGCTGATATTTTGTGTATTGGAAAATTAGGTGGACTTGGACAATTGTATCCAATAGATAATACCTCCTGTGCTTACTTTTGCCATTTCTGCTGGACTTATGCTTATCCTAAATTTGACTATTGATATGGAGTACAGAAAACCCCTAAATCGTTCGCACTAAATTATCGATATTCTTACAAAATAAAGTTATTGGATTGAGTTTGCAATGGTAGTGGCAATTACAACGCTGATCCCGAATGATGGATTTTGTATTGTGGAGAATAAAAATTGTTACGTCAAAGATTGCTTACCTTGCATCCTTCGCACGAGTGTACGCCATAATGAAAACCTGACGCTTTATCGCCACAAACACGACACAGGACAGTGGTTCCGTCAAATTCTGAAACAATCGAATAATTATATTAGACATGGTAGCAATAATTAAACGCTAATGAAAAATTTTACAATTTACAGACGATAAGTTATTATTTTTTGTTTTTTTTCTCTCTCAAAAATTACTCATTCTGATTACAAATCCAAGCCAAACTGTACAAGATAACTGTAACTTACATCATCTCAAATTCACAGAACTGATTGTAAAATCAGCCAAAAATCACGTCCTGATCGCGAACGCTTCTCAGTATCATGGGCGAAGACCTTCAAAATGCCATTTCGCAAATACCTCTAACTCGTGCATGGTTTAGACAGTTATGAGTTAGAACAGGTGTCAGAGTAAATTTTATTTTTTTTGACCGACAGTCTAGCTGGCGAAATTTACCACGAGTCATCATACGTTCAGCACATGTTAACGACTTGCACGCGTCAACCATATCGTATCAAGGGTAGGTGGTATCGTAGAGTTTGTAACTGTGTTTAAACACCACTCGTAACTCGATCGACTTCGACACCTGTATACTAATTTTTGTCATCGACATCCAAATTGCTCATCCCAATAGGAAGGTGAATTAAAGGAGGGTCTTGAGAGCAGTACTCACCTCATTAAGACCAGACAAAGAGACATGAATTACGTAGGCTATATTTTGTTCTTAAATCGTAGTACAACGTTCGAGTTTTTTCAGATTAGATAACTTATCACTAATTCGACTCTGCTTCCCGTCTCGTACCATTCTACACACTGTAGTGTATACCTACTTTGAAATGTGAATTTTCCAAACATTAACCAATATGAATCATACGAGTTGATTTTTTCAATTCAAATTATCAACAATTGATTCGCTCTTAATCACACAATGCACAAAACACCCTTGAAACACTTTGACATTGATTACCCAGGTACTGCGCCGGTTCGTGGTTACGAGTTCAACGTAACGTTTACGACACTACACAAACACACACACACTTTCAATGGAACGAATTGGAAACGTTTCAAACACGTTTTTTTTCTTTCCTTCTCGTTCTGTTCGCGTATATCTACGTACAAAAAAAAAAAAGGAAAAAAAATTCTCGCCTGTACCATAATACCACCATATACTGTACCCACGACCCACGTACAACGCGTGTAAAATTTTTTACCTTCGGCGGGTTCAAGGCCTAATGCAACACGGTCATATCGATACTATTTTTTTTGTTTCGTTCGAGCAAAATTTTACGCGCCAATGTATCGTTATCGTACCTACAAAAGGACGTCGCGTCGCCATCGGTCTGCTCTGCTCATACCTCGGGTTCCTAATTCCAATACCAACAACCTATCCACTCGACCCACCACCCAGACTGGCAAATATGCATTACCATGAGAATTCATTCACCTAAAATTAGTAGTTATTGTAGCCTTGATCCATGTCCGTACAACCAACTCGACTAATCGTCTAACTAGATGAAAAGGAAGTAGTTTGTATTTTTTATTAATGCCTTGAAATAAATACTAGAATATGTAATTCGCGTCGTCGTCGTCGTTGTCACCCGCCAGGCAATGTTGCCATTCGTGTCGTCGTTTATTTTTTCTCTTCCTTTTTATTCAATTTTCACGTCCAGACAGTTCAAGCCTAACGTATTATTAAGACTAAACGATCGAATGAGGAATAAATTGAGCTTTGGGTTCAATAAACGAGTACATGGTTACACGTAATCGAGTTATTGTAATTTAAATAAAAGCGAATATGCTCGCTTGATTTTGTTATTCAGAGTATACCGAGAGCGGTTCAAGACTTTCAATAGTAAAGATGACATAGTCGGCACTATTTTTAGTTTTCTTAAAAATATAGATATCTATTCAAGATCAATATTGGTACTCGACGAACAAACAAAAGACCGAAGGATTCCTTCAAATTATGAATATTTTGATGCCCTACCTCACTATCAATCAGGCGCAGTGGTGTGCTCCAGTTTTTCTGATGTGGCCAAAGAGGGTCCCCATTGACACAAAGACATGCATCTAATGCTGAAATATAAATTGAAAAACTGCTACCTAACTCGAGTCTAGTTTGATAAATTTGTTTACATGGAAGTGGATCGTTGTTGGTTGATTTTACTAAAAAAGATACTTGATATTCAAAATTTCAGGGGAAGGAGGGGTCTAATCGACATTTTTATGATAATCAAAATTATTCCTAGTATTTCAATCTACAACTTTTGTTTGAAAATTTTTTCATTTGGTCCCTTCCCAGTTCCCATCCATTTTTAATAAGTATTTACATACATATATTGGTAAGCAAAATTAGTGGGAAGAGAGAAGTCCAATCAAAATTTGTATGATGACAAAAATTATTTCTAGGACCCTAATCTACAACATTTGTTTCAAAAAAAATTCAGTTGGGCCATCCCACCTACCCTCCCCAATTTTGAATAAGTACTTATGTAGTGTTACGCGATTTAGAAGAGAGGGAGGGGTTGAATTGAAAAAAATTTCAAACAAAAGTTGTAGATTGAAATCCTAGCAATAATTTTGGTTATTAATATTTTTTTATTTGTTCCAAAATTTCGAGTTGGAGCATGGAGAAACACCATAATTATTATTATAGATATAGGGGAAAACTCAGTACTGATTCAGTTCAGTTGTCCTCTACGATGACTCTAGAACTACTTTGAAATATTCCTCGATGATTACAATTTGCTTTTAAAACAATACAGCGTCTAGTTTCATTATTAGAAACACTAAAACAGTATCGAGACCATAAAGACCGAAGACTAAATGATGTAATGACGAACTGGGTTCAATAAACGAATAATATAGAAAAACACTGGTTTTTGTTATTAGAAAAACACAACTAGTGTAGGTCGTATTACACAATACACAATGACAAATTAATCATTGTTTAATTACCAATATGATAATACGCCGATGTGACACGGAACCGAAGCGCTAATCAATCGAAGAAACAACTAATGCCATAAATTCGATGATAAGGTTTATCATTCGGTGCATTCGATATTGGAATACTCATCACTGAAATTTCTAAATTCACTCTCTCAAATGTGAAAAGTGATATGAAAACGTACCTAAATTAAGCTTCGGTTCGTTCTGCTTCTTTTCGTAATCATCCATATAATCGCCATCGTAAATATCGAAATTACCATTAAAATCGGATTTAGATTGCATCTTTGTGTACTCGTACTCGTACGAAGTAGCCTTTCGTAGGTCGGTACCGTCGTAGAGGAACATGTCGATGGAGAAATTATTCTCGTAGTTGAAAAAACCCCAAGGAGGTGAACAAACGGAAATGGGGCGAGAAAGGGCAAAGAAATTATTCACAAATAGATCGCGAACGATTAAAATTCATTTTGTTATCACCACAATTCGATTAATATTATCACGACACACTGACTTCCACATTGGTAAAATATTCAAACTAGGTTTGGTTTTCGGATACGCCAAAAACCTTTTGAAAATAAACTCGAAACTGATAGAACCGAACTTTAACACACGAATAATCACCAAAGACTACCGAGGGTACTGAAGTGTGCGCGAGTAAAAAACAAAAGTAAAATTTTCAGACACCACGTTAGAAAAGTAAAATACGAAAAAAAGTAAAAAACGAGAACGAGCGCGCGTCAGCTAATGATATCTGTGTAATAATGTGTCCTAATACGTACGTAACAACCACAGCATGCCGATTTAGTTTTTAAAGTTAGAGTAAACCGGCGCCCGCAACGACGACCTCCGATTGGTCCATCATTTTACCCACACCATCGCCCCGAGCGCAGACAATAAAAACCACCATATAAACGCGTGCACCAGTACAAACGCGCGCCAACGTACTACCACACTCGCAGCCGCGTTCGTAGTAACGTTCAAGTTCATTACCCTTGACTGAATTACGACACTGGCGACTCTATCGGTGGACGTTCGGCCAAGGACATCAACGCCGCGAACTGTACACCCCTTTCGGCTTGCCCGCCACGCCAAACATGCCAGTACGCGATATACGTGTTATTGCCCTTTCACTGAATGCGATCCGCGTCATAACTCCGTACCGCGCGCTACCTTCCGCGCGGGCCGCGGACCTCCTCCCGGGCCTTCCTGTGTAATGTAATGCGCTTCGTAATTAACAATCGTCAGCGTTTCGTATGCCACTTTTTTTCTTATTATTTATTTATGGATTGGCAGTGTGTATGTGTGAGAGTCGTTTCTATGTGTGTGTTTCACGAATCCATCGCATTATAAATTTTTTTTCTGCGATGTGTGCGAATGTAAACGGAGACTGAGGTACTTCCTCCTCGTCTACTGGTCTATTTTTCTCCTCTTCTTACCTAATCGACTATAGGAAAAAATTACAGTATTTAGATTATTGGGCGTCTCGATAACCTGACCGCTTATTTTCAAAGTCGAATTTAATACTCTCTCCTGGCCGACCTAAGATAAGCCAGAAACAAAGTTGCCAGTCCGCGGTAATAATAATTTATTAAAAGCGAAAGATACGACGTCAAGATGCGCAAAAAATTCACTACTTTCCTATCGTAGCTTATCGTGTTTTCCCTACATTTGGCCCGACTTTCCCACGCCATACCTCGGCACAGAGCCAAGGTTGGGAAAAAATTTGAGTCAAAAAATGCTCAATTTTTAATTTTTCAGATTTTTAGTCCAGGGGACTTCTTTTGTATCTCTATGTTTTCAGAAGTTATGGTGGAGTAATTGCAAGAAATTTTCCATGCCGTTATCCACAGTTCCCTGACACTCCATCAAATTTTCTGAAGCCTTACCTTGAATATGAAGCAAGATAGAGAAAAAATTATGAGAGAAAAAATATTCAATTTTTTATGCTTCATATTTTTAGTTCTGAGCACTTTTTTCTTATCTCTTTTCTTTCAGAAGTTATTGTGAAGTAATTGCAAGAAAGTTTCTGTGCCGTTATCCACAGTTCCCTGGTACTCCATTCCATTTTCTGAAGCCATAACTCGACTTAAGAGCAAGATAGAGAAAAAATTATGAGAGAAAAAATATTCAATTTTGTATGCTTCATATTTTTAGTTCTGAGCACTTTTTTCTTATCTCTATTCTTTCAGAAGTTATTGAGAAGTAATTGCAAGAAAGTTTCTGTGCCGTTATACACAGTTCCCTGGTACTCCATTCCATTTTCTGAAGCCATAACTCGACTTAAGAGCAAGATAGAGAAAAAATTATGAGAGAAAAAATATTCAATTTTGTATGCTTCATATTTTTAGTTCTGAGCACTTTTTTCTTATCTCTATTCTTTCAGAAGTTATTGAGGAGTAATTGCAAGAAAGTTTCTGTGCCGTTATCCACAGTTCCCTGGTACTCCATTCCATTTTCTGAAGCCATAACTCGACTTAAGAGCAAGATAGAGAAAAAATTATGAGAGAAAAAATATTCAATTTTGTATGCTTCATATTTTTAGTTCTGAGCACTTTTTTCTTATCTCTTTTCTTTCAGAAGTTATTGAGAAGTAATTGCAAGAAAGTTTCTGTGCCGTTATCCACAGTTCCCTGGTACTCCATTCCATTTTCTGAAGCCATAACTCGACTTAAGAGCAAGATAGAGAAAAAATTATGAGAGAAAAAATATTCAATTTTGTATGCTTCATATTTTTAGTTCTGAGCACTTTTTTCTTATCTCTTTTCTTTCAGAAGTTATTGAGAAGTAATTGCAAGAAAGTTTCTGTGCCGTTATACACAGTTCCCTGGTACTCCATTCCATTTTCTGAAGCCATAACTCGACTTAAGAGCAAGATAGAGAAAAAATTATGAGAGAAAAAATATTCAATTTTGTATGCTTCATATTTTTAGTTCTGAGCACTTTTTTCTTATCTCTATTCTTTCAGAAGTTATTGAGGAGTAATTGCAAGAAAGTTTCTGTGCCGTTATCCACAGTTCCCTGGTACTCCATTCCATTTTCTGAAGCCATAACTCGACTTAAGAGCAAGATAGAGAAAAAATTATGAGAGAAAAAATATTCAATTTTGTATGCTTCATATTTTTAGTTCTGAGGACTTTTTTCTTATCTCTATTCTTTCAGAAGTTATTGAGAAGTAATTGCAAGAAAGTTTCTGTGCCATTATACACAGTTCCCTGGTACTCCATTCCATTTTCTGAAGCCATAACTCGACTTAAGAGCAAGATAGAGAAAAAATTATGAGAGAAAAAATATTCAATTTTGTATGCTTCATATTTTTAGTTCTGAGCACTTTTTTCTTATCTCTTTTCTTTCAGAAGTTATTGAGAAGTAATTGCAAGAAAGTTTCTGTGCCGTTATCCACAGTTCCCTGGTACTCCATTCCATTTTCTGAAGCCATAACTCGACTTAAGAGCAAGATAGAGAAAAAAATGTTGAAACAAAAAATATTCAATTTTTGATGCTTCATATTTTTAGTTTCAAGGACTTTTTTCGTATCTCTATTCTTTCAGAAGTTATTGAGGGATAATTGCAAGAAGCCGCGAAGTAATTTCATGTTTTGTTCCCCCACACTTCATTCTATTTTCTGCAGCCACAGCTGGACTCAGGGGCTAGATAGAGAAAAAAATTTGAAACATGGTCACTTTTTAATGCTCCAAAATTTTAGCTCAGTAGACTATTTTCGTATCTCTATTTTTTCTGAAGTTATTGGGGAATAATAGATAAAAAATTGTCAAACCATTACATCTTTGATTTTCTTAAACTTCGTTCAACTTTCAGAAGCCATAGCTCAACTCAGGGGCAAGATAGAAAAAAAAATGTTGAAACAAAAAATATTCAATTTTTAAGGCTCTAAATTTTTGCTTCAGAGGACCTTTTTCGTATTTTCATTTTTTTAGAAGTTATATTGAAAAGTAGTTGTCAAAAAGTTACAAATCCTTTACCAATAGTTTTTCTCCACATTGTTCAACTTTCTGAAGTCATAGCTTGACTCAAATGAGACAAGATAGAGAAAAAATTTTGAAACAAAAAATGCTCAACTTTTAATGTTCCCGATTTTTAGTGCAGAGGACTTTTTTAGTATCTTTACTTTTTCAAAAGTTATCGAGGAATAATTAAGAAAAAAAATTTAAAAATTTAATCTAGGAAGCAAGCTGAACAAGATTGTTAATTTTCATTTTTCTGACATTATTTTTGGAATATTCAAAATACAAAACCGTTATCCATAATTCGAGTCATACGAAACCATTCGATAATCACTTTTCCCGCCACTTTCCTCTCTTCCCAAACCACACACGAGCTGACTAATTAATGGAAAAAACTTTTCAAATTGTTTTTAATCGCTGTCATCCTCGTGTACATCGCAATTCGCAAATTATGTACTTAGGTATTTACTTACGTTAGATAGCACCCTTTTCCCCTTCGCTAACCTTATCTAAAGGTGCACTTATATTGTCACACGTCTAGAGGGCAGACTTAATTACAAGCTGAAAACTTTATATCGCAACATTGTAACCGATGTTACTCATCCCCACAACTGACAGGTTTTTTTCTCCAATTCCAATCAGTGACCGTCGAAAAAACAAATTGCCAACGAGGAAATTTCCATATTAACCTGGTTGTTTTTGGCAGCTGTTTACATACACAACTTGTGTGGCATAACAGCGCTACGTTGTTTTTCACCTACTATACTCGTTCGATAATCATTAGGTACCTACACGTGTAAATTTCATGGTCAGTTTGTGTGTTTGTGAGTCATTTACGTCACTCGGTGGGCCAAAGAGGCGATCGCCGATTGACTATGGAGCACCGCAGGATACCGGGAAATTTATTGAACGGGGTGAGGGGAAAGAGGGCGGAGGGTCGGAATTTAATACGTCGAATTTTCAGCCAGACTGAATCATTTTATTTTTATTTTTTTCCTCTTCGCTTCGTTTTTACTTCTTTTTTCCCCCCTCGATGGAAAATCATCGTCAGAAATAACCGAAAGAAGAATTCGTTGAAAAGCTCTCTCTCATTTGGCAGAGTTGAGTAACCCGATGACCGGTTCTCTATATTTTCAAGTGCGGTATTTCCAGCGCAGTTGTCCAAATAACAGATGAATGAATGATTCAGTCGTCTCATGGACTTCAAAAACCGCACCAAGATTTAGAAAAAAAATTCTCGATGATGATACCTTTTTAAAACATTTATTTTTAAAAATTTCCAAGTTGATCTTATCGTTTCGCCAACCATTGAAAAATTTTTCCATCGCTTAAGTACGTTTCTCGAACTTCTTCGAAACTTATAGGTATCTACCTAAATTCGCTCCACGTGGCGGATAAATAATTACGCTTCAAAAATAAAAACATGGCTAAAATTATCAACTCTTACGTATAAGGGCTTCTTGATACGTAAATATTTAAATTTTAAATCGTAATTATTATTTCAATCAAAGTTATTCCTGGAAACTGCAATAAGTATACTCGAGTACGATTACGAAGAAACCTTATCGATCAAGGCTATGCTCGTGCTTAACCCTCAGACCTCTTCGACGAAAGTGAAAATTCCTACCGTGGTTAGAAATAGGTTAGATATGCTATATGAAAATCATACATGTACGTATATCGAATCCTACTCCCCTAGATAAATTTTAATCGTCTAACCTTGAATATTTTACGAGAAAATTCCTCTAGCAATAAAAATAAATGGCGCGAGAGAGAATTTGTGGTCGTAACTGTTTTGATAATAAAAGCCCCACGTGGACTCGAGACGAATTACCATATCACCGTGTAAAATTATGGAATCCGTTGAAAAGGTTGCTGTTGTTATTATTCGTGCAACTCGAGCTCGTGTTCAAAGTATACGCTATAAAAAAATTTCACGCAAAAGTAATGAAAATTGGTGGAAAAAAAATTTCGTCAAATTGTAAACATGAGGCGAGATTTTGCTTGGCGAATGTATTAAAATTCTCCCACGAGTAAGCTATTAAAAAAATATAAACGAGCCCCTCCAACGCCGCCATTTTCCCGTTAACGAAAATACCCGCGAAAAAAAATCAAAACACATGAACGAGTTTTGGAAAAACATGCGGAAAAAAAACCATGTCAGTGTACTTTTTATCGTTCCTCATTCTGAAATAGGCAACCCTACGTCTCAGATGAGAGAAAAAAAATTCCGCAGTAAACAAAAAATAACCTGGCATAGGGAGCAATCTGGGGGGGGGGGGCATGCGACCTTCGTTCGTACAAAACAACATGTCGGTGAACTGGTTAGTAATGTCGTCGCAGAAAAATTCGCCAGAACATTTGGTAGCCGAAATTGCGCGCGTGCCTGTTGCAAAACGATAAACAATGTCGACATTAAATTGTATTCTAGACCCGTAAACACTCGAGCCGAAATTATCGGCAGCCTTTTTGGTCCCTCTCGCCATCATAACGGTTCACTGACCCGGTACGAGCTCGCGAGCTTGGTGTATGTGTGTTGAAAATATTCTAAATTTTCTCAAGGACGGTGAAAATTGCGCCACGAGTTCGAGCTTTGAAAAGTAATAAAACCAAAGCGTCGTTAGGGCGATGGGAGACGCGAGGCGAAGGAGGAAAAGCGAACGACCGACAAAATAACGAAAACAGATAACGTCGAGTATTCGCCCGCGTTTGCCCTGCGCCTCCTGGCGCACTCCTCGAGCCAGCGAAGAAAATTTTTCAACGTGACAATGAAAGTTTCGACGTGAGTGAAAAATTCCCTTGTTTTTTTTACATTTTTTTTTTTTTTAATAACATTGATACACACAAAGCTCCATTACTAATGCCCTCCTTACCCCGGTAACCTATTACTGTCTTACTGCGGTAAAATATGCACACGAGACCCTCGTAATTTACATACATTTCGAACAAGTACGGTAAATTTTTATTTTTTATTCGACGTTTTTTCCTTTTCTACGTTTTATCTGCTTATTTTTTCGCTGATTTTCGCGCTGCATTATTATGGGTATGTAATTTCACGACCCCGAGACGACTTTCGACTCAATAACATACACGAGGATAGGTAATTAGCGCGGATTAAACACTCGTGAAATCCCCGTCATTGTTGTCACGTTTTCTCGAGTGCACCCAAATGTACTTCATTCTCAGACGAAAAATCAAACAATTCGCCAACTTTTTGTACTTGTACGTGGTATTAGCGACAGTATGAAATTTACATCGACACGTTATGTACATAACGTAGCGAAAGGTTAATTAAACAGCCAGCCAGAGCGATTCAATGTCGAGTTGATTGCTTGCGACGAATATCGAAAATTACGTTTAATCTGTGCTGTGGTTCACATGAGAGCTGGGATTTTTTCAATTTTTTTAAAATTTTACTTTCGATCAAATTTCGGAGAAATTTTTTTAAAAATTTTGAAAGTCATTTTATTAGATTTTCAGAGAAAAAAATTCTTGAAATTTTTGACAAAATATTTTAAAATTATTTTTTAAACAAATTTTTTTCAATTCGTTATGATGGAAATTTTCTAAAATTTTGGATAAACTTTTCAAAACTTTTGTTTTAATTTTTTTTTTGCATTTGAAAAATGAAATAATTGCTGAAACTGGGTGACATTTTTTGAAAATTCTACTGAAGAATTTTTTTGGAAAGATGTAGAGAATATTTTGAAACAAAAAAAAAATTCAAAAACCCTACTTTTTTTTGTAATTTACAAAAATTTGTCCAAAAATCTTTTTGAAAAGAAATATTTCAGAATTTTTAGGGGGGGGGGGGAAATTAATGTATAATTTTCAAATTAGTAGAACTTTTGAATTTTTTCAGAAAAATTTTAAAAAATTTTCTTTCAAAGATAAAATTTTTTGAAGGGTTTTTTGTGAAAGTATTAAAAATATTTTGATAGATTTTGAAATGTTTCAGGAAAATTTTTAAATAAGTGGTAATAAATACTATTTCGTTCCTAGAAAAATTCAGACAATTTTTTGTTAATTAGTAAAAATATGATTTTTGATTTTTTGCAGGAAAATTTTGAAATATTTTCTCTCAAAAAATAATTCTTTCTGTAAAGTAAAGAAAAAGGTAAAATTATTGATTTATTCAAAAAAAAATTGATAGAATTTTTTTTCAGAAAAATTTCCTACCTATCAAAAATATTTTTCTTAAGCCTTTAAGCGTGATTTTTGTTCATTAAAAAAAAAAAATTGTTCAGATGAGTACAAATTTTTCAAGTTTTGTAGTTTTCATTTCTCAATTTTGTATTTTTTTTTCTATTTTTTCAAAAAACAACAAGAACTCTGGATAAATAATTATAATAATAAGTAAATTCTTTTGGTTTAATTGGAAAACGATTTTTTACATTTTTTTTAAAAACCAATTTTTCAGAATTTGTTCCAACACAACTTTTTTCAACTAGGTATTTATTGAAAAAATTTTAATTTTGTGGAAGATCAGTTTTTTTTTAAATCTTGATACTGATTAACTGTGTAATGATTTAATCAAGTTGAAAAACATATTTTCTAAAAAAAATTGTTCAAACTATGATTTATTAAAAGTAACAATTTTTTTCAAATTTTTAAAAAACTTCTCAAGAATTTTGTTTGAAATTTTTTCAAATTTCACAAAAAGCTGCTTTTATGCATTGTCTTCTTCTCCTACATTTTTTGAATTTTTTTTTTTTTGAAATTGTTTGAAAATATATTTTTTAAAATCTGTTTTAATGTAATTTTTTGAAATTTTTCCTCGACTTTGATAACAATTTTTATTTAATTTTGTTGAAAATCATACCTATTTTTTAAAAATTATTCTAAAAATATTTTTTGAACATTTTTAAAAATGTTCTTCAAAATACCTACCTAGGTACTTCCGTATTTTTTTTTTTTTTTTTCAATTTTCTAGCATTTTTTTCCAATTTGAGAAAAAAATTTAGATACTGAAAGACAATTTTTTCAATTTTATTATGGAAAACTAATTCTTTTAATTTTGGAAAAAAATCTCAAAAATCATTTTTTGATCATTATTCGAAAGCAAATTTCTCAAAATTCGTTCCAATGATTTTTCTCTTGAATGAAAAAATTGTAATTTTGAATTCTAAGCTGGGCCTAAAGGCTTCATCCAGTTACCTACTAATCCCTAGAAATAATCTCCTATTAATTTTTGCCAACCATATGAAATTTTCGACCAGATGTAAAAGAACCCTCGTAGGCGAAATAATCTGTCATATGATGTAACTTCGAATACTTTTGAAGGTGTCACTCACACACCATCTTACTATTTTCCAGTTAGATAGAGATCAACATAAACAAGAGAATTGACGTAATCACCTATCACGTCCCTATGTCAAATATGAACCAAGTACGAACACATGTGCCCGAAAAATGGACTAAAAGGGGTACAAATGTAGTATTAATAAATGTAGAGTATCTGTCGTTGATACATCTCTGAGATTTGAATGGTTTCGGAGATGGAATTTTCACAGTCGAATTATTCGATAGGAATTTAACACGATATTTTTGCACGTTTTCGGGTATTTTTTTTCCTCAATGAAATATACATTTATTTATATACATACGCGGTTGAAAATTTACCCTTTTATTTTTCGTACGTAGGTCTTCGGCAGTTTGAGGTCTGCCTCGGACATGAAAAATTTCAACCGTTCAAAAAGGTAATTACCTAGAAATCCGGGTTTTCGACATAAAGAGCATTAACACTCTAGCCTCGAAAACACATTTACACAATACTCGACTCGTACCAGAGACTTGATAAGAGCAGTGACCTTCGTCGTATTATTATTAGATTTATTATTTGGCGATATCGTGCGCTGTACGAGGACTTGATAAGAAGGGTTCATTGAAATGATGAGAGACGTTCATACTTCACACGTCCCACCTCATTAAAAAAAAAGGGTTCACACGAATACGATCGATATGCCAAAAATAATCCATCTAAACTGAAAATTTCCAATTCGAATTAGCCCCCTTTTTCCCCAATCCTCCATCCGAGATACTTATTTGTTTTGGAAAAAACGTCGATAAATAAAAAATGGAGTAAACAAAACATCGCATCAGCCTTGAAAATAGATTAACCGAATTTTAAAAAACTCCGTTATTCGGCCACGCAATGTTTTCCGCCCGCAATATACAAACGTACGACTAACTGTACCCATTGTATACTTGGCGTACTTTTGCTTTTATTTATTTAAATACTACGATGCTCGGATACCGTTACACTTGTCCTCGCGAGGACTTTTTTCTCGCTCCTTTATCCATCTCGCTCCTTCTCCGTCTCTTTGTTTTTCATCTGTAAGACAGCGGAATTCGAAACCACAATTGCACAAAAAAAGCAAACCTTTTGCATTTGTAAAAAGCCCTACGTCTTGTTTTTTTTATTTACTTCAAATTCAAAACACTGGTGGTGTTTTTTTCCTGCTCGTAAAACCTGCTTGGTTTTTTTTTTCGACGACAAAAAAACACATTATAAACGGGTAAACGAAGATCATTTAAGCCTTGGAAATCGAAAGTGAATACTTTCCATTTGTAAAGAGCTGAATTGTTTTTTTTCTCTTCTTCTTTAACCAAACCGAAGGGATGATTTTACTGCGGTCGGTTTCTTTAGGCGTACGAATGAGAAAAAATCGCATTGTTGGTTTCGTATAATATACAGCATCCCTATAGATATGTCGTCGATTGTTTCCTTTTTTTATTGGCTTTTGTATACACGTTCGATGGGGTTTTTTGACCATTTTTTGACGAGGTTTTTTTCTTGTCTAATGTTTGTGTTTTATTGAGTAAAATGGGTTTTTAAATAAGCCGAAACTGTGCCGATAGGGGAAGAAATGCCCGCATTGTGCGAGCATTTTTATGAAGTTGAAAGTGATAGGTATAAAAAAGTAGGTAATCGAAAGTGAATTTGGAAATATTCAAATTATTTTTCACGTAAAATAGGAGTAGTTTTGGGAGAAAAAATTGAAAATAAATTATCTACAATATTTTTTTGCTTTTTATCAGATTTTCTTGAAATTTTTTGGATTATATTGAATAATTTTTTGAGAACCCCCCCCCCCTCCCAAAAAACGGCCCCACTTTCGACTAAATATGACTTGAAGAGAATTATTATAACTGATGAATGACAATCATTTTTTACACTGTTTCATCAAAATTTATTGATAGTTAGGTGGAAATTTGTATTTGAAACCATGTCTCTTTATTTCGTCCCCTCCTCACTCCCTCCCTTCCACTTTTTCAAAAAATGAATTACCTAAGTAAATAAAACGTTAAAAATTGATAAAAACAGATACGTTAAATAACTCAATATAGGAAATTTTGAAAATTGAGAAAATTGTGACAGTTGAAAAAATTGGAAAATGATAAAACTGGTAAAAAATTGGCAATTAAAACAAACTAAGATCATTCATTTATTTTTAGTTTTAAAATTGGAAAAAATTAGGGAAAAAATCAAAATGACCAAAATTACAATTATTGAAAAGAAATCAATATTAGGAAAACTTAGACAGCGTTGTAAAAATTAATTAAAACTAAAAAAAATATAGGTACAAATTAGAATACATAAAAAAATTCAAAATTGAAACAGTTAAGCAATTGAAAAAAATATAAAAATTTCAACAGCTGATATTTTTGAAATCAAATTCAAAATTTTAAAAATAAGTTAAACATAATTCATTCGAAACTGAAAAAATTTGAACAGTTGAAAAAAAATTAGGAATAAAAAATCCTAAAAATGGAAAATCGCAAAAAAAGAAAAAATATATTTAAAACAAACAATTTTTATCAAGAATTAAAAAATGAAAAAATTGATGGCTGAAAAATAAATTGAAAATTGAAAAAATCTAATTTAATAATGCCAAAATTGAAAATGAAGAAAATTTCGATATAGTTGAAAAAATTGACCGTTTCTGGATAATGGAGGAGGGGGGGGGGGGTTGTACGATTGAAAAATAATTTGAAATGAAACCGAAAATTTGAAAAAATAGGAAAAAATTGAAATTAAATTCAGAACAACCAAATTTTTTAGAAAAATACAAAATTGAAAAAATTCTGACGATTGAAAAATGAAAATTATCAAAAATTTGAAAACGAACTCAGAATAAGCAAAATTCAAAAGGAATAAAAAAAATTGGAAAAATTAGGAAAATTGTGACAATTGAAAAATTTTATTATTTAAAAAAAATCGAATTCTGAGTAATAAAAATTTGAAGAAAAAAAATAAAAAGTTGTTTCAGATGAAAACATTGAAAATTTTTTTTTAAAATACTTAATTTCCAATTAAAAAAGAAATCGTACCTAAATGTAAAATTTTCAACAATTAAAAAAAAATTAAATTCAGAATAGTCGAAATTTCAAGAATGAAAAATAAAAATTTGGAAAAATTCAAAAAACTGTGGCAGTTGAAGAAATTGAAAAAAAATGGAAATGCAAAAATGTGAACGATTTGAAAAATTAAAGTCGAATTTAGAATAGTTGGGCAATTTTTTCAAAATATATGAAAATTTTCAAAAATTGGAAAACTGCTCAAAGTGCTCATTGACGGTTAAAAATAGTTGATTGAAAATTTGATAAAATTTGAGATTTAAAAATTTCAACACAGAAAAAGATTGAAATCAAATTTGAAATGACTGGACATATTTTAGAAAAACATTAAAAATGTCAACAATAAAAAAAAAAAATGAGATGAAAAAAATTGAAAAAAATCACAGCACAACCCACATCATGAAAGATCTAAGATCTTCCCATTTCCCCTTCGCCATTCAAAACACGAACTAAAATAAACCAGACACGAAAAAAAATATCAAAAGACAGCGAAAAATCCCCAAATAATTTTTCCTTTATTCGACATTTTTATACAATTTCTACCCTTTAAAAAAAATCCGATCGAATTTCTCTTTTATCGTTATATTGAACCAGTTCATATCATTATCATCGTAACCCACGAAATAAAAAAAAATAAAAAACCCACGATCATAAATCGAGAAAAAAGGGTTAAAACACACCCGCCTTTTATACAGAAATTACATTGACCCGAACTCGTCAATACCTCGTTCAATCGACCTTCAACAAAACGTCTACGTACGATCTAGGGATCGATGAATGCCTCGTAAAAAACCTCCCTCTTACCGTAGACAACCTTTTGTGAGAGAGAAAAAAAAAGAGAAAGTACCACATAACATACGTATCCACTGCTCAGTCCACAGTCTCAAAGGCGGCAGCGACACAAGGCACAATAAATCAATAAATAAAAAGAACTCTTAAAAAAATATAGACTCGATGCCATGTCATGTCTAGCATGGCATGGCACGAGAGTGGAAAAAAACACAAACCTTGTACGAGTAAAATGCCGAAATCATAAACTCGCTAACATTTTATAACCTAGTTTTTTATACAGCAGGGACAAACGTAGGGAGAAAACTAGGCTAAGTACGTATAAGGGTAAGAGATAACCTTGAGTTGTCCATTATACGAAAATAAATGAGAGAAAAAAAAGGCATCGTTCGAAGGAGTTCTTTTTTAATATTTTTTTTTAAACAGACTCGATCTCGTGTCACGTAAATGGAAACATTTTTGAAAGCTTTAAAATCGAGATGCAATTACCAATGTTGGTGTTTACGTGTGGAAGGAGTACTTTTTATTTCACCCTCGATTCGGATGAAAAATCTGATGAAAATAAAAAGTAAAAAATAACCGGGTCATTGAACCCGTTATTCGCTCATACCGCGCACCGGTTCAAATGCGAATACGAAGCCGAAGCCGAACGCAAATAATGATAATGTAACGAATGTCGTTTGAAGGTGAATTAGACTCTCTCGAACAAGAGCAACTTTGTACAACACACACACACCCAATAACGATGAATTCCTTAATTCTTCTACCAGACTGTGTCTTCTCGGCTCATAGAGATACCAGTACCGTCTACATACGATATGGTTCATACCATTCCCAGCTTCCAACTCTAACCAGTCCGTAATAATTTTCATCTCAATCGTAACTGATCTAGAAATACATTAACCGCACCCTTGGTACTCTGGCTAGACACTTCCCTGCCTCTGTGGTGGCTTCTTTCAGAAAAATTCTCTTATAGATAATAATGCTTAATCGTGATGAATATTCGAGGGGCAAAACACACCAATAAATTTACCATCTGCGTCTCAGTCTAGTTGGTTTCTCCAGCAGAAGCCAAAGGAAGGGGGGACAAGGTGCCAGAGATGTTTTCAACAGCGCTGTGACATCGACTGCGAGCTGGTGAATCATTCACTTTGTTTTTTTCACCTCAGCCCGTTAGTCGAATATTACGAGAGATTATTAAATCACATTCACATTCCAACTCCATTAATGGATAACTGTTTCTTTTTTGTCTTAAATTAACGAAAATAAACGCCGGAATGTGGTCTTTGTTTTATCTGCTTCGGTCTGCCAAGCCATCGTACCGAAGACATAATGTCCCAAAACCCAAGAGTCAGCTCGATCAGACGCTCCCTCCTGCTTCGTGAACAATTCGAAAACCACACCAGATATTCTAGAAAACTCCTGTATGTCCTCTAATTCTCATCTGGAGGGGAAAAAATCCCTATGACCGATAAACCCAGCACACTAGTTCCTTCGTAAAATCCACATACGTAAAGATTAACCTGCCGTAAAAAATGTTGTTCTTTGGCCAAAAGTTGACGCACAAAAAAGAAAAAAACTCACGTCATTCAACATTTGGTTTTGGTTCAATTCGGCCAAACGAAAGTTGAACGTACTCTTTGCCTTTGTTCAGTGCTCGTATTTCGTACAGTCCATTAATCGTGTTGACTAATTCTTCGAGCTGAGACTCTAAATCTTAACGAACGTAGGTAATTACCTCGGGTGTCGTTGTATTCGCGCACCTGTATGTGTCTCTTTTTTTTTGTCGACTATTTTCAGGTCACAACTATCGTCATAACTGTCATAAGCTTGCGTGGCATTCTGTCGTGTTAATTTTTATCAAAATTTACAAGTTTTTTGAATTTTTTTTTCTTTCATTTCGTGTATTGTAAAGCGTACGAGTGCGAGTAGTACATGTTGATGGCTGTTGCGTAGTTTGATTTACAGTTATTTGTTCGCAAACAACATGCAGTTCACTGACCTAGCTCAATAATGCAAAGACAGTGGCGCTGTTGCTGTGTAGGTTCGCGTTGTTTACGCCGCCGTGCCGCAGCCATCTCCGCTTCCATCGTCGAGTAGGTACATACGACGACGCCATAATGCCAACGTACCTCTCTCTTCTTTCTCTTTCGCTTTTTTTTTCCTCTTCTCTCTCCACGATGTGCTCCGAGAATCGTTTAACAGTTAGGTCGGATCGCATGTATGCACGTATTTGTAATAATATGCCCCCCTTACCCCGACCCCATCGAGATGTAATTATAAATCGATATACGTATGTAAGTATGTGTGAACTGTGAACTGTGTACCCCAAAAAATTGTAAAGTAATTGGTTGGAAGCAGGGGGGAAGGGGGTCATCGACGATGATTTCACTACCTGTGGTTACTCGTTCAATTTACACTCGTGTCGATTACCTATGTAGCGTAATTTAAAACCTGCATTTGAAAACAATGTAATCATAACGCGACTGATAAGAATACATAATGCGGTATTCTGGAGCACGCAGGCATGAGTTAGTTTATCAGACATTGGTAGTAAAAGCGGCCTGACCTGATCTTATAGATTGTACGAATATTTGAAAATTTTTGGTGTTCCAATTTGCTGATGCCCTCTTTTCTCAGCGTTCATCCCTTTTCAAAAAATCTCCCTATCTCTGTACTTAAGCCCTCAATTGAAAACTTTTTCAAACAAAAGTTGTAGATTGAAATCTTGGGAATAATTTTGTTCATTATAAAAATTTCGATTGGACCCCTCATTCACCTCCAATTTTGCATAATACGTATGAAAATTACAGAATGATGAAGTACGTGACGTATTACTCGAAATTGAAGGGGAGGGAGGGGCCGAATCGAAATTTTTATAATAAACAAATTTATTCCCAAGATCTAAATCTACAACTTTTGTTTGAAAATTTTTTCATTTAGGTCCTTAGGAAAGGATTTAAAAGACTCCTAAGCATAGGGGTTAGGTCTATTGAAGTTGAGGAGTTTCCAAAAATGGCATACTCGTTTTTAAAACATTTTAAGCAACATTTGAGGGGAGGGAGGGGTCCAATCGAAATTTTTATAACAACAAAAATTATTCTAAGGACCTCAATCTACAACTTTTGTTTGAAAATTTTTTCATTCAGGTTCTTGGGAAAGGATATACAGGACTCCTAAAGAAAGGGGCTAGGTCTATTAGACAGGAGTTTCCAAAAATGGCATACTCGTTTTTCAAACGTTTCAAGCAAAATTGGAGAGGGAGGGGGAGGTCAAATCGAAATTTTTATAATAAGCAAAATTATTTTAAAGATCTCAATCTACGCTTTTTGTTTGAAAATTTTTTCAATTGTGGCCAGATTTTTAGAAAAGGATGGGTCCTCAAAGAGGAGGAACCTCAAAAAAAATGGTATACTCACCCCCTCATTATTTCATAGAACGGTCCGGTCAAATTATAAAATTGAATTGATTGTTTACACAGAACTTATTTTTCCCTCTTGGCTGCACTGCAAGCCAAAGTTACATAGAGCTGACTATACGAGCTGTATAAGTCAAGTTCAAATGTGTTTTTCAAATGTTTTATGCGAAATTAGAGGAGAAGGAGAGGTCCTATCGAAATTTTTGTAATAACCAAAATTATTCCCAAGATTTCAATCTACAACTTTTGTTTGAAAATTTTTTAAATTAAAGCTTCAAGTACATAGATAAAGAGATTTTTTGGAAATGAGATGGACACTTGAAAAAGGGAACTAGACTTCCCAGAAATATAATCCCAGCTTTCGACTGTACGTGACTTCCATTTGCAGAAGAGGGTAAATAATTTCAAAATTCAAAAAAAATTTCCACTCATTTGGGTTCCTAGATATTTTATTCAATAACCTCGAATTCGTATATGAACGAATAGATTATGAAATTCGTTTGAAAAAATTGATTGAAATTATCTTCGGTAGATTAACTTTTCAAATGATACATAGGTATTTGATCCAAAAATACATAAACATAGATACCCGTATTAAAAACCTACTGATACTAGCAAGCACAACGTTATAGTTTGAAAATCACACTTTTATCAGCACGTCTGTGAGTGAAAACTTTCGAAAAAACAAAATCGATAATTTGAATTGAATGATCATAACTTCATGAGTGATTTTCAAAATAACCACATGCATCTTATATTTTATTCAGTATTTAGTGATAGGGGTTTATTAAAAATGTATAAATATCAATACACCTGGTATCTTCAGTAGAACATAAGACCGAAAGCCTCACTAGCCTACACATTAGTTAGTTAGTATAGGTACCTATCTACCCGAATAATTTATCGTTTCGTTAACCCGAAAAGTATTCTACAACAAAGGATACTACAATCTAACATCTAATTCAAGTTCATTAAACCAAGCACAACGTTTTCAAGTACGTTTTATTCGCGACAATTGAACAAAGTTCATAGTACGTTGCTAGGTAACGCTAGTATAGCGGTTTAAGCGGCCGATACCGTCAGTAAGCAGAGTGGCGCAGTGGAAGCGTGCTGGGCCCATAACCCAGAGGTCCGTGGATCGAAACCACGCTCTGCTACAGAAAATTTTTTTCCTCAAAATTTTGCTAAAAATTTTTTTGCGATTTTTTTCACATTGGGGAATATTTTTGCAACGAAATGACATAGGTTTGAGGGGTGTTTGAGGTGTTTTGGGCCCAGAAAAAGGTATTTTCTATTTTTGTTGGTATTTTTTCTTAATTTTTTCAGGGTTTTAAAAGATTCTGAGGAAAAAAAATTTTTGATGGAAAAATTATTGAAAAAAAAGTAAGATACAAAATTTTTAGACCTGGGATAATTTTTTTGAACAAATAAAATTGGTCTAAAGGATGAATTTTCAGTGCAAAAAATTTCTAATCGAATGTAGGCACAATAATTTGGGAATTTTTAGGCCTGATTTTTTTTTTGAATGAGATTAAATTTTTTGAGGGTTCTTTTTGAGAAATTTTCAACAAGAAAAATATGTTTCCAATTTTTTCGGTATTTTCTTGAATGTTTAATTTGAAAAAAAAAATGTTTGGTGAAAAATTATGGAAAAAACGTACTTAGTAAATTCTTAGGCCAGAAATAATTTTTTGAACGAAATTTAGGTTATTTTTGAACTAATTTCAGTAAGAAAATTTTTTCTATTTTTTTAATAATTATTTCCTAATTTTTTTTTTTTTTTTGAATTTTTAATTTGGTTAAAAAATACCAAAAAAATATATTTATTTTATCTAATTGGCAAATTTTTAGACTTGAACAATTCGTCGAACAGAATGAAGTTAATTATAGAGCTATTTTATAAGAATTTCAAGTATTTTTTTTTTTTAACATTTGAAAAAATTCCAACACCTAATTTCAATTTTTACGGCAAAAAAAAAATGAAACAAAAAAAAACATAATAACATTTTGAAAAAAATTAATGAAGTAGGCAATTTTTAGATTTGAAATTATTTCTTTCAACAAATGAAATTGGTGTGAGAGTTATTTTTGGGTAACCCCCCCCCCCCCCCCCGAGACTTTTTCAATAATATTATAGTTTTAATAATTTTTTAATTTGAAAAAATTTAGTTTTTAATGTTCCATTTTTCAATAAGAATTTTATAAAATTTTAATGAAATCATTGAATAAATATTGTTGACCATGGAATTATTTTATTGAAATTTCTTCCATTTTTCAGTCAATTCTTATAATTTTTTTTTATTTGAATTTTAATTTTCAGTTATGTATCTAGTACCTAACTAATAAATTTTACAAAACAAAAAAAAATTTATTTTTTATTATTTTTTTTTTTTGTTGTAAATTTTGTCCACCCTTATACAATTTTTCATGAAAATTTTAATCACTTCTAGTCGTTTGAATTTGCAATTTTCAACTCTAATAAATATTACAAAATGATAAAAATTTATTCAAAGAAATGAAACAGATCAATTTTATCGAACTTGAGATATTTTTTTATTAAAATTAGGTAGGTACCTACTTCCAATTTTCATTCAGTTTTTATTTATTATTTGTTGAAAATTTTTCTCAAAAAAGTAGGTATGTAAAAAAAAATAATAATAAAATAATTGGTAAATTTTTAGAACTTATGTATAATATTTTTTTTGAACAGGTGCAATTCATTTTTTGGTGTATTTTCAACTTTTAAAAATTCCAGAAAACAAAAAAAAAAAAAATGATAAAAAATTGAGTTGACAAATTTTTGAACTTGAAATATATTTCTGAATTGTACATTTTTGACCAACTTTTATGAAACGTTACGAGAGAAAAAATATACATTCCTATTAAAAAATTACTAAAATGTTCGTATAAAATTTCCAGAAAAAAATAATTGGGTTTTTCCATCGAAATTTTATAACACGAGGTGCATTTCTTCGTCTGTATTTATTCTATAAATAAACAAAATAAATACACAAGCATCACCAGTTTACAATATTTTCGCATCAGAAGAGAAAATAATACCGATAAGGTATTTTGTTTTTATCATTTTCTCGAGAAAAATAATTATCTCAAATTACTTCGAAATATCCGTCGATTAAATACTCGAACGAAAAGCACTCCCTTCGAGGAAACCACCATTATCGATAAACCGAATAAAAAAATTAAAATAATGGTTGGAAAAAATTCCGAATATTCTGAGAAATTACAAAGCACGAGGAGGTACCTACTCCTTACAAAGTAACGATTCATTATCAGATTTCATTTCTTAAAAAAAAAAAATTAATAAACCAGAAAAAAAATCCCAAGGAGCTTTCGATGTTAAAAAAAAAGAACCAAACACGAACCAGCCATTTCCTTTTCTCAACCTTTGCTCACGTTATTTCACCATTAAGGCGCAAATTTACGAACTAATTCGACGGCTGCGATATAATTAAAATCTTATGTTTCGACGAGGGGCCACATTCTTCGAAGTTCTTTACTCTTTATACGAGTATAAATTTTGAAGGTTAAACGTCGATACGCGGACGTTAGCCATGAGTCGATATTTAGCGAGTTATCATTTATTTTTTTCGGGGTACTCATGTCGCTAATTAACGATAAAAAATTTACTCTCGAGATAAAAAGTTGAACTAGACTATTTCGGTGATGGACGTTCGGTCTACAAAAGCATACGAGTAAGTTAGCCATACGAGGAGGTAGAGGCGAGAAAGTGCTAATTTGAAATTTCTTATCAGGTCATTTAACCGCGTAATCGTTTATATAATCGTTGTTACGACTGCACAGAGACTCGTAAACACGTTAATAATAGTTCTCATTTTTTTTCTCTCTCTCTCTGACAAAATTTTAAAAAAATTATGACATTGAGTACAAACACATCGTTGTAACGACATTACCTAAACAAAAAAATATCGTCGTCGTTCCGCGAAAAGCTCCCAGTCGACTAAAGTCAACGACACAAAAGCTCTGTGTGCGGTGCCCTGTTCTACGTGGGCATGGTACCTACATCTACAATGCACATACGTACGTACGTAGCCTATTCACAAGTAATTCGCGTCCTCGTAATACACTAACATAAGCTAAAAACGTAACACTACCGACGGCCATAATATCACAACGGATAGGTCGAGGTAGAAGGGTGCTCTGCTATTCGCCGCGCCATCCAAGTCATCGCCAGCGAGCGCCTGTTCATAGCGTCAGAGGAGGAAAAAAGACACAACCAGCGAGAACGCAGTGCGAATGACCGAGAAAGGGGTCATGTGCACGGTTCGAAAGTACAATAACCCTCGCGTAATTTCGCTCCACATCCTCGCCTTCCACCATTTCACTAGATAACCAGTATTTCACGCACAAAGGACGCAAATCTGAAAAGTTTTTTCCGAAAGAAAAGAAAAAAAAAAAGGAGAAAAGAAAGCAAGCTCGACTAATACAGGTTCCAATACACATGTCGTATTTTAGGCGCACCTGTGCTCGTTCCTTCGTCCTGAGCATCGGATTACCTCGCCTCACCTGCGAATTTATTTTCACCCTGAATTGCCTAATCGGTCGAGTTCGACGTGGGCTAAAAAAAGTTCAACTTTAGCACGTAAAATGGACGGTATTCTGGGAGTGGCTAAATCCACAATAAGTAATCACATTGTAAGGGCGATGTCGTTCTTTTTGGTCCATCTTCTTTATTTTTGCACAAGTTTTTTTTTTCAAAGTTCAAACAAATTTTTTGCAAGCTGTTTTTCTCTGAAAACTTTGATGTTTTATTTAAAACAAAATAAATCTATATTCTTTCACAAAATTGTGTACTTAAAATGTTTTTCATTTTAGGTAAAATGCAGTATTTATCATATTTTATGTTTTAATTGTTTAATTTTTTTTTCAACAAGTCAATGAGTAATTAAGTACTTACTCAATTTTGAATTTAGGTACTTGAAAAAATTAATTTAAAATTTCAGTAAATTTGAAGAAAAAAAATTGAAAAAATTTTTTTGCAGAAAAATTGGAATTTACTTGAAAAAAAAAAATAGAAATTACTTAATTAGAAGACAAATGTTGATAAAAACTGTTAGAAAAATTCGAATGAGAAGTTAAGTTACCAGTTGGGAGATGAAATAAGAACATTTTGATGGCCAATTTGAGAATGAAATCAATTAACAGTTTTATTGGAAAATGAGGGAGGGATGATAAATAATTATTTTCCTGAAAAAAAAAATAGTAAAAAAGGTTGGAAAAAATTTAGATAAAAAACTCAGAAGTAAACTTGATAAAAAATTTACTTGAGAAAAAAATTCAAAAGAAAAATTTGAAAAAATATGATGGAGATTTAGAAGCATTATGATGAGAAAATTTTATGAAAAATCTTTAAAAATCCAAATGAAAATTTAAAAAATATATATAATTACAAAATTCATTTTAAAAATTTCAAAAAATGAATTTGAAAAAATATGATGATTAGTTGCATTTTGATGTAAAAATTATTGGAAAGTTTGAGTTTGAATGAAAAAATTGAAAAATTAAAAAAAAAGTTTCAACTTTTAAACGACAAACAGAAAAAAATTAATGAAAAATTTGAGGAAAAATAGGATTAAATTATTTGATGAATGATAAATAATTTTTTCAAGAATTTTTTTTTTTCAAAAATTGAATGAAAATTGAAAATGGAAAAAAATGAAAAATTTAAAAAATTAAAAAACCTAGAAAATTTTTAATATTTTTATTAAATTAAACTTGGTGGAAAAATCTCGATGAAAAATTTGAGAAAATCTTTTATGTAAAATTAGTAAAAATTTGGATTAAAAATCAATTTCGACAAAGTCTACTTTGCAAATGACAAACCACGACAACGAGTTTTCAAAGAAACAAGAATATGAGATGAATTCTCGTTCGTTCATTTTCGTGATTACTTGTTGTGGATTTAGCCACTCCCCGGTATTCTTCCATTCATTCGATAAAATACTCGACACGAGCCTGTAACGAGCGCGCGTACGTATTTACGGTACTAGATTATGCAATTTTATTACCATTGCTGCGTTGCGTAATGCTGATTGGAAATTTGAAGGCGTTCGCACAAGACGTTTTCGAGATGGCGCGTGGCTCGCGAGTAGCGCTGTAATGGGATCATGTGGGCGGTGTTTTTTTTTCGAGTGTTTGGATTTTTTTATTGAATTTTTTCGACGATGGAGTGAAATATAATTTTTCGGGTGAAATGGTGTTTATAAATTCCAATTTGGGAACTAACTGACACTAAAATTAAGTGACAAAAATTTTTTGAAATCAGAAATTGGCTAAAAAAAATTTAATTTTAAATTTCATCTCTCAAACTTGATTTGGAAAAAATTACGAATCTTGAAAAATATTCATTTTTCTAAAAAATTCTAATTTCAAAATTATTCAACTCGACACGAAATCAATTATAAGTTAAATTTTTAGCGGCGGACTCTTGAGATCTCAAAAAAAATAATTTAAAAATGGGTGTGTCAAAACAAGAATTTGAACACTCGAAAAGTAAATTTTTGACCTTTGTACCTATTGAAGAGATTCAGCCAAAAATTCACTTACCTAAATTTGTAAACGTATTTTAGCTACACACACTTCAATTGAAGGTTAGAACCAAGGAAAGCCTAGTCCAAAAAAGTTGGCTCCAAAAATTGCTGTATTTTCTCATCATTGAGCACTACTTTAGACTTCTGCAAACAAAAATGTCTCAAAATGGCAAAATTTGGCTTCTAATTCATTCAGAAATGAAATTTTGCAATTATGGTGATTTCTGAATAGACTTGAAGCCAGTGAAGGATTTTAAGAGAGGGAGGGGGATTAATTCGAACTGTATTTTTTTAATGTAGGTAAATCTTTACAGTAATTTTTTTTTTCATTTTTTTGAGTCGTCTTCAAATCCGTTTTTTAAAATATTTTTCTTAATTTTTCAAAGCTTTATAACTTTCTATGTTTTCAATAATTTCCATTTTTTTTTTCGTATACTTACCTACATTATATTTTTTCAAAATTTTTGAATCATTTTAAATTTGGATTTTTTTCGATTTTCAATATTTTGTACTTACTACCTACAATTTTTCATTTTTTTTGGAAAGTTCTTTAATTTTGAATTTTTTACTAGGTATTAAATTTTTTTTAGTACCTAATATTGTTAATTCGAATTTTTTTCGGTTTGCTTCATTCTTACTTTAACTATGATTTTCAACATATTTTTTTTTAATTCTTTTGTTTTGAGCCTATCCAATTTTTCATTTTTTTTTTTACAATGCTTTTTACAATTTTTCGTTTTATTTCGGAGAGGAGAGGGGGGGGGTATTTCTTCAATTTTTAAATTGTTTTTTATTTTTTAACTTTTTTTTTTATTCAAGTTGTGAAATTTTTCATTTTTTGGAGTGTAATGTTTTTTTTACCATATACTTTGAACTTTTTAGTACCAAGATTTTTAAATTTTTTGAATCATTTTTAATTTGAAATATTCCTAAATTTTCAATTTCTCTATCATTACGATTACTCTGAAGTCTGAATATTTCCAATCATTTTTTACTATTGTTTTTTTACTGTCTTTTATAAGGTGCATGGTTTCTAAAATTTTCAATGATTCCCATTTTTTTTTATTTTCACAATTTTTGAGCAATCTTCAATTTTAATATTTTTTCCTGTTTCCAATATTTTTAATTATTATTAAAATTTTTCAAATTTTGAAGTTCTCTTTATAAGAGTTTTTTACAATATTTTCCATCTTTAAATTTTTATTGCTCTTGGTCAAATTCGTTTTGAGAATTTCCTTCAATTTTGTTTTTACAAATTCAATTTTTTCAATTTCTAATATTTTATCACTTAATTATTTTTTTCAAAATTTTTAAATTTTTTGAAAATGCATTTTTTTTATTTGTCTCGAATCTTTCCATTTTTTTCAATACACAATTTTTTCAAATTTTCAAAAAAAAATTTCATTTCCAAAATTTGTACGTCCAGTTTACCTACTTTTTATTTTTTTATTCATTTTTTTAATTTTGTTGCATTATTTTTTTTACTCATCACTTTATTTTTATTTTTTGAATTTTTCCAATTCTTTTGAATATTTGAACAATCTTTATTAGTTAATTTTTTTTTTAATTTTTGAATAGTGTCTAATTATGAGTTTTTCAATTTCATTTTTTTTTTAATTTCCAGTCTCTCCAATTTCCAATATTCTCAATTTTTTCCAACTTGCAAAATTTCCACACCAATTTCAATCAATCGATCGTTTTAATCACCTAACCCAAAACTTTAATCCAGATTCCCCATTCTACGCACTAACCCAAATATGACCCAACGGTAGGCCTAAAAAGAAACCCGCGAATCTATTTATACAATTGGCGTTCTCAATCGACACAGGCGTCTATTTACTTAGTAAAGTATCAACTTACGGTAAAAAGTTGAAATATTGATTTTGAAAATGTCATCGACTATAGTACACGTACCTGTAACACACAAAAACAAAATACCAACGTTAAATCGATGTAGAAAAAATTACCATTAATGAGGACGCAGTTTTACTGAACCACGTTGTTTGGTATTTGGGTCCTTTTTTTTAGGTACTTCCACGAGTAGGTAAATGATGAGTATGCGTAATTAGAGGAATGGTTTTTTTTTAATAGGTTGTTCGCGTCGTTTACATACACATTATTGGTAAATATTGTTAGTAAATATATTCGTCGGAATGAATTTTATAATTCTTTGTTTGTACATATGTCTCTATAATTATATAGGCACACTGACACGTGTCCTGGAATGTAGGTATGAAGTTTTAGGCTGCTACGAATTTTTTTTCTTCAGCTAAATTTTGATTCTCAGTTCCTTCCTCATATGCTTATATTTATTAAGAGAACCCATTAAATCAATTTAATGTCTTCTTTTTTTTTTTTTTTTTGGCATATACAAACCATACAGGTTCCTTTACAAGAAAAATCTAATTAAAAGAAAAAAGAAATAAAACACTCTTGCCAATTGCGGGCCCTATTCATGCATCCATATAACTCGATTATTCACGGGCCGATAATCGAATTTCCGAGAATATCCAGCTCCCTCACGACACCACACAACGCTCAACCGCGCCATTCACCGTTATAATTTGAGCTTTATAATTAACCCGAAAGAAAAAAAAAATTGAAAATACCTACAAGCTGTACAAAATATAATTTAACTTCTAAGAATAACAAAACGCCCAAAGCAGAGTCTAAAAAAAAATACACCCCGCCTTCACTGCGGCTCGCAATCTTTCCTACAATGTAATCGGACATTCGCCACAATCCAGCAGCGCTATCTATTACAAAACACAAAAACAAAGTTTATTCGAGTGCGTTGACCGAGCCATGGAACTAGGTCGCGTTGGCCTTCAACCGCAATATTGAAACCGCGCATACAACTTTCTTAATAAAAAAAAATCCTATGAAAAATTTTTTTAAAGGGAAAAGTGTACGGGATAATTCGTTCTTTATGAGAGTAAATTTTCAGTTTTTTTTTCCTCTCTAACCTTTGAGCGTCGTAAATCGTTCGTCGTTATTGTTTCGCCTTCGGATTCATTTACGACGAAGGTAACCACGTAACCTTTTTCATTAAGAGAATTGCGTTTGAAAAAATCACTCAAGAGCCAACCCCAGCAATTTTATTAGGAAGTTGAGAATTTACTCGAGGTGAGGTCTTTCAAAATATATTGACGTAATAGTCTAATAGATTCGAGAGTTCGTTTGATACTTGATTATTGATCATGTTGGTTTTAATTCGATAGCAGATGTGATATTGTGATAAAAGTCACATAGGTGTCAAAAATTGAAATTTCACTTATTCGTTGAGTCGAAAAAATATATTTTTGAATCCAAAGCTTTTGGGAATTTTTTTTTTTTTTTTTGAAAAACAGGTCATGAATAATAAATGTAGATTGATTCAAAAAATTGAAAAAGTAGGTACTGAAATTTTTTCGAAAAAATTATGACATTTTTAAACAAAAATTTATTATCTATTTTTATTGGATTTTTTCCACAAAAATTTATAACATTCATATTGTGATTTTTTCAACAATTATTATTTTTTTAAATATTTTTTATTGAACTTTTTTCAAAAATTTGTAGGTACTTTTATTTTTTATTGTGATTTTATACAATTTTTTTAATTTTTAAAATTTTTTTTATTGGGCTTTTTCAATAAAAAATCCCTAATTTTGTATTGGAAGTTTTCCAACAATTTTTTCGATTTTTTTTTGAATTTTTTTCAAAAATTTTCAATATTCATACTTTATTTTTTTGGGTTTCTCGAGCAAACATTTAAAATAATATTTTTGATTGTGTTTTCGGATTTTTTCGTTTCTTTGGGGGTGGGGGATTTGATTTTTTTTTAAATTTATTAAACTTTCTTCAAAAAATGTTGATAAATTTTTTATTGATTTTTTTTCAACGAAAATTTGTATTTTTTTTATTATGTCTTTATAACAAAAATGCAGGTATTTTTATTTGTGTTTTCTTGAAAATTTTTTAAATATTTTTTAGTGACTTTTTTTCAAAAAAGTTTAAATAGATATTTTTTATTGTGTTTTTTCAACAAAAATTTATGTATTTTCCGTTGTTTTTTTCAATTATTTTTAAAATATTTTTTTTTGATGATTTTTTTCAAAAATTAATCAAATTATATGTTTGTATTAAAAGTTTGATAATTTTTCTATTGGGGGTTTTCAACAAAAATGTATATATTTTTTATTGTCTTTTTTCAACAAGAATTTATGTAAGTATTTTTTTTTATTGTGTTTTTTTCAATAATTTTTTCAATATTTTTGAATTACCTTTTATTAAAAATTTAAAAAATGATATGTCTGCATTAAAAATTTTTTTGAATTTTTTTATTTGATTTTTTGAAGAGAAAAAATTATTGTGTTTTTTCAACAAAAATTCATGTATTTATTATTGTGTTTTTTTTTCAATGATTTTTTTTAGTATTTTTTAATAACTTTATTTTAAAAATTGAAAAATTGATTTGGTTCTATTAAATTTTTTCAACATACCTAAAATAATAAATTTTTCATTGTGGTATTTTTAGCATTTTTAAAAAATAAGCTATTGGGATTCTTTCATAAAAAATTTCAATATTTTTTCAGTATATTTTCATTGATTTTTTTCAAAAAAAAAAGTAAATTCATTTTTGATCAATTTTTTATTTGACTTTTTGTCGTTCTCGAAATTTTTATTTCCCCTCCAAAAAAAATCTGCTCCCAATATCATGGAAAAATACACCCCCACGAGCTTTTGGAATCCCCTGAAAAAATTCCAAAATCGATTAAAAAGTTAGGCATTTGAAAAACACCCCCCTCCAAAAAGTACAACGTTCTCTCCATAAGGAACATCACTCTACAAAAATCCAACTGGAATCGATTTTGGAAGACCTTGAGTTCCTTGCTCAACTCACCAACCGTATCCACGCTGGTTGCCTGCTTCTACCCAGCCATAAACCTCCCTCTTGGGCGCACGTATGCTACTATGAAATCATCGAGCACACATAACATCGCTCGGTTAGTATTACACCGAAGCGATAAATTGGCTAATTCACCTTCTCTCTCGGCTCGGGCTCGGTGTGGTAATTATACAACAACGCTATCTATCGATTACGATACGTAACCGTCGCGTTATATAGCATGCTAAAATGGAACTCTGGCACGAGGTGTTGGGCACCGGGGTAAGGTACTGACGTCGCAGTCCTTTGAACTTGTGTCGCGAAGGTAACACTTGGCCCAGTTTTCGGTCGCTAACCCAAACCAGAAACTGGGACACCGTTGCTCTTTCTCACTCGCTCTTTCGTTCTCGAATCTGATATTGATAACATTATTTCTTAATAGCACCTTGGAATAATGCAGACTCGAATCGCACAGAGTGTTGGTCCGTACTGTGTTCTCGGTGAAAAAAATCGAAATAGACCAAATTTTCGATCGAGTAAAAATGTTGGTATTTTTAAAATCAATTTTTCAAATAAAATTATTAACAAATTTCTTCGACGAGAATTTTTTTTTCTTTTAAAATTATTATGCAAATTCGACGAAGAAAAATAATATTTGATAAGGCAAATACACGTACGTAGAAATTGACTAATCAAACCTCGATAAAGACGAATAATTAAAAAATTCGCCCAAATTATTACAACTTACTGTACGTATCAGCTTCGGTACGTAGATTAAAAATTAGGCCGGGCCAATGTACTTTGTAGAACTTTTTTCGAACACCATTTCGAAATTTTTTTCTCAACGCCGCATTACAACTCGGTGCCAAATAAATTTAGTAATTAGTGCGGCGTATTCGGAGAGAGCAGTACTCCTCGCACCAACGACGTACTGTACGTTACAATTTTAAAAATTCTTCCAAGTACGAAGGCGGCATTGGGCTTTGTTCTTATTGTCATCGTTACGTACAAATTTAGATTTTCATGTCGAGGTATTTTAGCGTATTTAGCATCCCATAATGTACGTATTACCTTCCGCATGTGCGCCTATTATGCAACCTGCCGTAACACTAATTTTTAACACTTTCCTGCTCCGTTCTTTTAGCACGATGCCGAGTCGAGTCGAGTCCGCGACTCTCTCGTATAAATGGATCATGTCCCGTTTCCGCTCTTCTACTATTTCATGAGCTGATTATTAATTACGAGACGTGGTTCGCGTTCGCGAATTACGTTATTTAATAACAATACGTCTGCTCTACGTGTGATGTTCCTTCCTTTACGATTATCTACACTTACCTACCTCTGTTTTTGATAGGGCTTGATTTATGAGTAAATTGATATTTCGTGTTTGCTTGTTTCAATTAAAGCACGAATGATGAAAGGGGCATTTAATAGCATCCATTTTGGAACCCCCTTAAGACCTATGATCAATATACACGTAATCCATCAGGGATAAGAAATGATTTCACTCTGATATAAATCGATAATAAAATAATGACTAAATTTGACCAAAAAAGGGACAATTCTTTGATGAATTCAATTTTTTCTGTAAAATTGATTTTTTGGGTAATTTTTTTACAGAAGAATTTTTTCTTGGAAAAATATTTTAAAAAAATTGTGGTAATTGTGTAAAGTGTACTTGGTCATTTATTTTGAGAAAACTCTGAAAAAAAAAAAAAACATTTTGTGAAATTTTTGTCAAAAATCTATTTCTTCAACACCACTTTAATGAATTTTTTCAATTTTTTTTTCTTCAATTTTTTAAAATAATTTTTTGACATTTTTTTGGCATTTAAAAAAATGTATAAAAAAATCAAAATTTCATTTTTTCGAAAATAGAGTAATTAATATTTTTTAAATATTTTTTTGGACACAATTTAATCATCAGACGATTTATTTTAGAATAATTTTTCGATCAATTTTTCTCTCTGACTAAATGATTTTTTTTCTTAATTTTTTTTTTCAAAAAATGTACTTTTTTCAACAAAAAAATTTGTCTTTGATTTTTTTTCCAGAAAAGATGTCTTCAATGTTTTCCAAAAAAAAAGTATTTTCATTTTTTTTTTTTTTTTGTAAGTTATTGGTTTGAAAAATTTTTCTCTCTTTTGTGGAGCTTTTTTTATAATTTTTTATTTTTTTTAAAATAAAAAATTTGAATAAAAAAGCAAAAATGGCCCAAAAAAATGAAAATAATGACTACTTCCGAGCCACTGAAAATTTACCAAATTCATTCTACACAAATTAATTAACCCAAGTTAAAATCATTTCACTTGATTGATAACAGATACAGAAGCAAACAAGCTGGATATTGACTTCATACTCGATTTAAAAGGACCTTCTTATTACAATTCGTCCAAGTTACACATGTAGTAGCTGTCATGTCAGCACCAGTTTATCGACTAATACAAATATCCAACTTGTGATAATAATCGTAGATCAAATAGACATACAAGTACATAGTATACTCAATAACTATCAACCGATATCAAAACACACCTTTTTATCACCTATCGTACATACATGTAAGTACATAAATCTAGATACACGTCTATATCAAAACCAAGGACATATCTACACCATTACGTTACCCACTTCGACAAAGAAATCGGTCGAAAATTCAATACTACAAAGAAAATGTAAATTTTTCACATGTCCGAGAATATTCATTTCATAATTAGAAGTTCGATTGCCTCATATGCGGAGGAAGATATTCAAAAAGGTGGAGGAAGGGGAGTGTGGAGTTATTTTAAACCTTGAATATTCAATTTTTTTTTACTAGGTGAAGTTCAAATATTTTTTAATCAACTTTTTCATCCCTATCGATTAATTTTTTTTTTTAATTTTTAATTTCCTTCTTTATCAAAAATACTTATTGAAATGTCAAAATGATGATATTTCGAAAATCTGAAAAAATATTCAAAACCACACCCCAGCCCAAAAATTGAAAAATCCATTCTATTTTTACAGTTCATAATTTAATACTTTTTTCCTTCAACTTTGTTATCGGTCTATGATAAAAAAAATATCAAAAACACAATTTACCTTTTTTCGGATTATCTCTGAGCACAATGACGCCCATGGAGGAGCAGCAAGTTGTATTCGAAGAAAATAAGTAAACCTAATTCGAAACTATACGATATAAATAAAAGATGGTAACCAATTGTTAACGACTGGATCACAGATAACACCTTCAGGACAATTCGGTATTGATAAATAGTAGAAAATTTTCAGGACGAGGAAGTAAAATAGTGGATAAGTAAAAAGCGCGCGAAAAATACGACAGAGGAGAATTTACTGTAACAACACGAACGTATCAAGCGACCTACTAGCTTCCGAGACTTAATCAACAGTGGGTAGGTTTTTTAGATTTTCCGGATTTTCCTGCGCTATTATCACCCTTCGGAGTTCAACGAACTCGTATACGTTTTGAACCGTAAAGCACGCATGCTTCACCTAGTTCATCAAGACGCGCAGGCTGAAGCGTGAGGCGTGAGGCGTGAGGTGTACGCGGCTGCGATATGCGTAGCGTGTTTTTTACCTTTGGAGGAAGAAAAAAAAATATGGAATGCCACCCTCTGGTTTTAATCCTCGTTGACGTTGTTGTTTTCCACTGCCACTGCCTGCCTTTTTCCCTACTGTTGTTCAATTCAACCGAACGCTAATTAATTAACGTCCAAAATACGCGCCTAAAGCCGTATTGTTCCATATTTGCTAGAAAAAGAACGACGCGTAGAGTTTTCCATACACATTGGGTGATGTATGAATAATGGGATGGGAGGCGAGTTGGGGCTGAAAAACCAAAGCTAGAAATAAGGCTCTACCTCGCGTGGCCTATGTCTGGATACGCAAATGTATAGGCGTTTGTTCGGTGATTTCATAAAAAAAAATCTGCAACGTTCCAAGTCGTGTCCTACTTCTACGTGTGTCGTATCAAAACCCAGAGAGTGCGCGAGAGAGAAGGCTATTCCCCTCTTCGTAGGTTTCGTATATGCGAACCGAACCTACAATATACTCTATACGTATACTCTCTGTGTACATACACACAGCACACCCGGTGACCCTAATTCTATCTATCTCTCTCGCTTTGCTTGATACCTTCCAATCGTAGTGCAATAACCGGCATATAACCTATTTTCTAGAATCGCGTTACGTTTTGTGTTACAAAATAAAGTGACGACCATTAACAGCAGCCCAGAATTATGAAGGTGTTATGTGGTATGATTCAATGTGCCCCTTTCTCCCCCATACCCATTTCTAAGGGCCTCGGGCATCTCGCAGTGGAGCCTTTACAGTGCTCACTGGACAAGATCTAAAGTAACGAGATTTCGATTGAGATTTTAAAATTTGCAACGTTTTGGTTCTGAGATCTCAAATTTTGATATACACTTTGTTCAGATCGTAAGACAATATAGGGTGCAGATTTGAAATTATTATTCCACTTAGCCAAATAATCTAAACCATAGGGTGATAACAAAGGTTTAAGATTTCAATCAACCAATCCTGCTTAGCCAACTAGCCAAATAACATCATATATCTTAGACCATAAGGTATAACTGAGTCAAGATTTCAAATTATTTTCCCATTTTACCAAATAAGCTAAACATAAGGTAATATATTGGTTCAAGATTCCAATCAAGCTACCTTACTTTGCCAAATAACATGATAATTATATTAAACCATAAGGTAACACAGGTTCAAGATTTCAACAAAAAATTCTTTGTTTGTAGCCAAATAGTCGGATATATTTGACCATAAGGCAACACTGCGTCAAGATATCATGGCTATTTAGCCAAATAACCCGATACTTACACAGGCAAACCATAAAAATAACATTGATTGATATCTTAACCAATCTTATCTAACCACCCTTGTGCTTTCCCTCTTATACTACCAAGCATCCTACTCTATCTGCGAGTATCAAACTGCACCGTGCCACCTCACACCGTAACTATGATAAATTCGTTGTTTAAATATCCTTTCGGCTTTCAGCTTAGAATAATTTATAAAGATACGATTCAACACGCCCGTGTTTTTTTGTTTGGCGCTTAACGAGCTTCAAAAAAAGCTCGCTACCCATCCCTGGTAATTCTGCAAAACGCCTCGCTCCGAGTTATACCATTTAAAGCAGCAGGCTTACCGAGAACTCCACCCTTGTGCGTATGTTTCATGGCTAACCGCGCAGCACATCGGCACGGTTAAAAGTTCAACAACCTTTCTCGGTAACCTAGTTCACCGCCATATCAAAATATTTTGTTTTTCTTTCCGTATCAATGTATGATAAGAAGAGTTCGTGTAACAAATTTATACTCTCGTTATATGGAATAAAGCTATGTAAAAAGGTCATTTCCCTATAATTTCGTATAGTTTACTTAAACTCTTCTTAAACGATCAAGCGTTAATCGTTGCTATTTCCGTTGTACCAAAAAAAAAAAAAAAAAAATACGAACCGCGTCTCGTTTGTGGGTTTTTTAAACGATGAGTGATATCGTTGCTCTTTTTATCTACATTTTTGTTCGCTCATTCGTATAATTTACATGTGAGCATGATGCAGATTTTTTTAATTTTTTAAAATACACCCCAAGGATAAATTAATGGATTTCAATAATATAAATAGTAACGGACATTATCGCTACATCACCATCATAAGCTACTAGGAATCGCCTACTTTTTTCCCCTCTGCTCCTTCCTTACTCTGCAAAACCGTAAGTATTCATCATACAGAAAGGAAACTCGTCGACTCGAGTAACGGTTTAATTTTCACTTTAGCTAGGTTTAAAAAAGAAAAAAAATAAAGTCGACGAACGGTACACAAATCTACTTTCTCCGTTTGTTTATACGCACTGCGGAGGAGTTACTTTCTCCATTTTGTACCGTTATCGAGTAATGTACCGTTAGAGACCTGAGGTCGCATTTTCATCGCCAGCTATCCTCTACTGTCATGCAACGCAGAGGCACCAGTCATGTGGCCAATCATGTTTGGAACTTTCGATTTCGACCATGCAAATACCAACGACGCAAGTACGAGAACCGACAGACGCGCTCGATGACTCTGGAAGTACCGTTATTCACTTCCATTTCTCTATTTCCCTTTCAACCGGTTCATTCTGTATTTGTAGGTGCGTATCGTGCACATTTTTACGTATTTTTAAAAGGGGGAACGAGCGACTATCGAATCAACCTACTTTCTATGCTTCGTCGATGCGCCTAGGTGAAATAATTTTTAAAATCGTTAAACTTTTATTTTTCCAGCTTTGCTGGGTCGCTATGTAAGCACGTATTATTTGTTTTTTTACGGTTATGGGTACAGGTAACTCACTGAGTATGTATTCGTAGGTATTTATGTAGGTATACAGATGTACGTAGACGTACTCTATGGCACTTCCCTTCCTGCACCCGAAATTGTTGGTCTACAAATCGCCTATTTATTTGCACCTGTGTTTATTTGTTTGAGTTGCCAGTATGTGTGCCTCCGCCCTACTATGTCGTCACTGCTGCTGTCAAATATCATATTGTATAATTATCGGAGTAAAAGAATTGAAATGAATGGCCGTGTTCGATTGTGGGGGAAGGGGGCAATAGGTTTTTCCAAAACAAAACTAGGTTGTAACGCACAAAACGTACTGTGAATGAAACGTGATTTAGATCATCATATAATTTGGATGTTCCAGTAACACCAATAATTATTATACTTGTCATTTTGGGGAGGAGAGGCAAATGGGCAAGGAATTGCTAAGAAAATTGATCAAAAATTGCAAAAACTCGAGATGTTCATAAAAATGCCCCAAATTATGTGTTTCAATACATATTTTGAACCGTTTTCCTCCCTTAAATTTGTATCTTTTTTTTCTTAATTCAAGAATTCATCAACTTTCCAGGATGGATTTCTTTTTCTTTTTTGCCCTAATCAAAATTTCAAAATTATTGCTGTTACTTAAATAGAAATTAAACAAATAAAAATAGATAATTTCATCGATTAAGCATATACCCGAGCAGCACACTCGACAAATTATCGAAATAAAAAATCGACAGAATATCGAATTCTATAAAGTGTCGCGAAAGTTCCGCCTAAATCGTGAAATTATCTTTCGATATATAGATAGATTATCGACGAATTATAGTTAGCAAAAATTTCGAGATTATAGTAAGATATTTTATCGATAATCTATCTATAATATCGAAAGATAATTTCACAATTTAGGCGGAACTTTCGCGACACTTTATCGAATTCGATATTCTGTCGATTTTTTATCGATTTTTTATTCCGATTTTTTGTCTTTTACTAGCTTTTTTCTATAATTAAAAATCATTAATTAGCATAATTAATACATTAAACTTTGCCTAAACACATTATTCATGTTACGGTAAGAGGATCATTTCAGAAAAAGTCAAAAAAAAATTATAAAAAATCTGCCACTCGTGGGGCTTGAACCATCTACCTCCTGCATGGTAATCCTCTTCCTTAACCACTATGCCATACCTTATCGTTGAGGAATTGGCAATAAAACGCTTATAATATGCAGTTTAGTACTTCCAGAAGTGTTGGACTTAGAAAAATTTTCACCAATTTGGAAATAATTTAAATATCGTCACAAAATCGTTGAAAAATCGTTCGACAAATTTCAGATTATTTGTCGATAATGTAGTTTCAAATATCGCCACAAAATCGTTGAAAAATCGAATTCGAGGAATTTCATATCACGTGTCGATAATATAGTTTCAAATATCGTCATAAAATCGTTGAAAAATCGAATTCGAGAAATTTCAGATTACGTGTCGATAATATAGTTTCAAATATCGTCACAAAATCGTTAAAAAATCGAAATCGAGAAATTTCATATTACGTGTCGATAATATAGTTTCAAATATCTTCACGCAATCGTTAGAAAATCGAATTCGAGAAATTTAATATAATCTGTCGATAATATAGTTTCAAATGTCGTCAAAAAATCGGTAAAATATCGAAGTCGAGAAATTTCATATAATCTGTCGATAATATAGTTTTAAATATCTTTACAAAATCGTTAAAAAATCGAATTCGATAAATTTAATATTCTTTGTCGATAATGTAGTTTCAAATATCTGCACAAAATCGGTGGAAAATCGGAATCGATAAATTTAATATTCTTTGTCGATAGTATCGTTGACGAATATCGTCATAAAATCTTAATAATATCGAATTCGATAGTTTTTAGATTTTTTGCCTATGAAGTTGTACCGATAAATCTTTATAATATCGTGAGAACATCTATAGATTTTCAAACGATTTTTTATCGATACGTTACATCTTATGAATATTATCGATCGAGTGTGCCGCTCGGGTATTTTAAACTACCATAAATTAAAACTAATCGACATAATTTCAACTCATCAATACAACTCATTTCTATATGAGAAAATTTGAATGCCGCTAATTTCATCCCCTATAAAAATCAGACTTTTCAAAGGAGACAAAATTAACACTAAATCAATTTAATCGTTATCTGCCAATACAAAACAATTTCTATTCACGTTACAGTGAAAGTATATAAATAGCGAAAGTAGATTTATTGTTGGCCATATAGCGTCATAATCCATAAAAAAATCTATATAACTGTAAAACGAAACGAAGAAGTGAAGAAAGAAAGAAAGAGAGAAAAATGTAAATAAATGTCAAAACCGTTATAAAAGGATCGTATTAATAAATAGACCGATTAATGAAACTGGTTTTAATTAATCCATTCAGCACCGTACCGTTAATTTTATTGGAACGTGAATCGATACTTAACGGATCAAACATCAGTACATTTTCACTTTTATGATTTTTTTCTCTTTTTGTTTTCCTTCAATCAAGTACAATATGGTTCACATAAACGATGGAAAACTGTGATACCTCGTACCCCATCACGAATTTCCTCATCGACTAAATGAAAAATTGAAATATTCGACGAACTTAGCCTTGGCTGAGGACTGAGTAGCCCAAAGGGCGATGACAATATCGAGTTTTCGCTCGCGTTCTTCGTTCGTCGATGGCAAATTAAACTACAATAACGAACCTCTGAAATGTATTAAAAGCTTCGTTTTGTTTGAAATTACCGCTACGACCCTGACATGGTTGTGAATTTAGCGATTTTCCAGATACACTATATCGTACACGTAGAGCCATACTATATTTCCACACACCACGTCACAAACCCCGCGTATTTGAAATTTATCCTCGTGCACTACCCTTACCCTGTCAACCTACCTCGTCCCAAACCTCACACACCCACTCGCACTGATCCTTATGCCGAGGTGAACTTCCGCATTACGTTACAAAATTATAACACATACAATTTTCCTCGCTCTCGCTCCCTGAACAGCCTTTTCCGCAGTTCGTCGTTTCGAGCGAGCTTTACTCGTATTTTCTACCATTAATCTAAGTTGGTCGTTACTCAAAATCTCATTTGTATACGTCATCAAAAAACGCCGCTCCACCCCAGTTTGCAGAATACCTCTGCCTCCGTGAGGTAACCAGAATCCGAGAACTTGAGCTGAAGAGGAGATTCTTCCATAACACCCTCACATCACCCCTCAACTTCAACCTTAATTTGATGAGGATCCTTTTTTCCTCGAGAGTTTTTTCTCTTCCTTAAGTTCGTCGAATGACCAAGTGAGATCGTGACAACGAAAGTGAAATTTTCGTTCTCCTGTGATTCTACATTCGCTGAAATAATTCGCATATTCGGAAAGATTCGTTCGTTCGCGTAGGCATACCGTACCGTGTCACTACTATACATCTGTGTATTGCGGGAGATAGAGTACGCGCGCAGCCACACACAGTGAGAAGATTGAGGTCAGCAGCGAGCGCACGGGGAAAGGAAGCGAATGCAGAGGTTATTGCTCTCTATTTTTTTTGTTTTCGGGTCAACCTTGTCTACGGCGATTAGCGAAAGATCGCAACTCCCTCCTTTATAAAGCATCGCGCGTGCGTAAGGCACTGAGCGGCGCGGCGCGCCGGCGTTCATTTTCGGACGAATTGCTACGTAATGTGACCATGTAACATAAACAATATATCGAAGGTAGACGCCATCCGCGGATGTAACTGGCTAATACACATGCCTGACTGGCTGCCTGCCTGTGCTGTGCGCTTTTTGCAATCTTTTCAGCTGTTTTATGCATGGCACTTTTTCTTTTCGGTCTCTTCTTCTTGAATAGCTTTTTATGTAATTGTCTGGCTCTGATCGACATATGTAGATGTCTGTGTAGATGTATTGGCAAATTTCTTCGGAGGGGGTAGATGCGATGGATGAGGCTTCCTGTGATAGTTAAAGGGACAGCATTTTGAAAAGGAGGTTTCGTGGAAGCAAGATTGTGAAAATTGGCTCTTGAAAAAACTGGCAAAAAATAAATCGTGAAATGTTCTCTCTCAAGTCTTGATTTAGGAAGTATGAAAACTTTTCAAAAAATGTAAATGACACTGCATTTCAATGTATTTCTCTGTTTCTTCTTTCACTGTTGAAAAATTATTATTTTTTAACATTTTCAGCCAATTTTTCAATCAGCTATTGAAATTGACCAAACAGCAAAAGCTGGTTTTGCAGGCACAACAAGTCTTAGGCTAGAGTTCTCTAACGCAATAAATGCAGCAGACATGTAAAATTTGTACAAACCTTTTTTAAAGCACTAAAAACAACCTGGAAAACTCATGTACCAATTTCGTTTTGGAGAACTGATTTTTGAGATATCTGCAATGTAAATTTTCAAAATGCTGTCAACACATTTAATACAGCAGATACGGCTAATTCGTAAATAACCTTTTTTATGGAAATTTTAAAAATCTACAAAAAACCTCATGTAATAATTTTGTCTAGGAGAAGTGGTTTTCGAAAGATCTGCAATTTTAATTTTCAAAAAATCAGCTAAAAACTTCTAACATATTAATATGTAGTTCTTCGGTGAAAACAAGTTTTCTTTCTCAAAACTGTGATGTTTCTTTGTTCTTTCCTTGTTTCAATTTTTGAAATACCTATAATTTTTCAACATTTTTTTCTCCATCTGACCTTGGACACATGAGCCCTCCACCAAAAAGCACATTTCCATACTATTTTTAAAATCTCCCACAACCCGCAATAATTTTTCCATTTTTCCAATAGATCATATCACGACCACCCCCACAAAATCGTTCATTCTTTAAAGTCTCCGGTGAACGTGACCGAAGCCAAATGGGTTACGAAGCATCGACTCGAATATTCGCATCCCAAAAATAGACGGTTTCGCGTTAAGTGGTTACAATATACAAATATACATCTTTGTATGTTCCACTTTAGGGTTAAGCGCCTAATTTCCAACACGTAATTTGCTAGATCTGTTGTATTCGTCATAGCAAAGCTGACACGTTCGCTCTTATGTCATACCACAGGGTGTGAAGCGATTAGTGTACTGATAAAACAAAAGGGGGAAGCGAGCCAGTCGAGAAAATCCCATCGTGGAAAACTTTTTCCAACACAAAAAACTGTATAGATTGTAAAAAAATTCGCGTTTCGACCTCGTAAAATAACTTAAGTTTAAATCCAACCCTTGTACCCCACTTTGACTTCGTCCTTGTATGCTCGTCCATAAAATCGATACCAGTTTGTAAGTCGACTCCGCTTTTCTAGGCGTTTTAATTTCCAAATTATCTAAATGATTCGTAATTTTCTTCGCTGAGTGGAAAAATTATCGAGAAATGGACCACGATATTTCCAACGAGGGAAAAAAACGTGCTAAAAAAATAGACGAGTTATTTTTCAAATTGATGGCTCGCGAGGCGAGCGCAGCGCTTTCGAAAATAATTCAAAAATTCATAACTCCGCCGAAAAGTGAACGCAATGACGTCAATAAAAATAATTCGAAAATCGACGTCGTCGTAGTCGCGTTCTCTCGTCGTTGCTTCAAAACGCAGAGGGTTTCTTTCTCGAGGACGTAACGCTATGGAGGAGGAAAAGGAGGAGCTTGTGGTTCAAGCTATAACGTTGACCCAGTGGCAGTTCGTTCAACTTCAAACTGCGAAACTAGGTCGCCATAAAATGAAAAAAAGAGTTTATATTAATCTGAATTAATTTATGGAAGTTGTACGCTTTTTTTATCTATTATTTTTTTATTTTTCGAAAAAAATAAAAATATTTCGTCGTTTAAATATCCTAATTTGATAAGAAATTTTTTTTCAGCGTTTCCAGTTGGGTAATAATTTGTCGTGGAATTATTTAAATTTTTCAGATATTGTATGTAATCGCTGATGCAAATTTTTTATTCGACCCTCTCCCCCCCCCCCCCCGCTCCCCAGGCCATATGGGCAATATTTCGGCTCGAAAAAAATAAAAAAATCGCGTAAATAATATTTTTTATGATTTTCTTAGCAACTTTTTTCGTCATTTTAGCCATAAGAAAATGAACCATCCGCACGAAGTCATAAATTTTCAATTTAATTTTTCCAATACTACCAAAAGTACGCCATTTTGATACAGATTTTCGTAAACAATCTATCAACGAGACATGATTTTTCTTATCTATTCGCAATAAGGAAATTGTATACGAGTTGTATGGCAACAAAAAAAAAAGGAAGCCAGCAATTCTTTTCGAACTGGCTTCGCAATTGGTACCTTTAAACGATTTGAAAAAATAAATAAATAAAAAAAACAGAAGAAAAAAATTGATAACGAACTAGGCCATTGATAAATTATCAAAGAGATGAGAAGCGAGGGGAGTCGAGCTGACTAATAAAAAAAACTGAGCAACATCGGTCGTCGTTTAAATTAAGACGAAAAAAAATTTGCGACCTCTTGAAAGTCGAACAGCTGCTCTAGCACGGTTACAAGTTCATAAAACGCATTACGTGGTTACTTCCACTTTCCCCGGAAGTAATCATCGACGTTGGATTATCTCACACGAATATTATATTGTGGACCGGTTACGAAAGCAGGAGGGGGCATACGTGATGGAAGAACGACAACGAGAGTGACGTCGAGTCGACCGCTATTCCGTCGGTTTCTCTTTTATTAAAATATTTCAGCCAAAAATTTGATGTTCTTTTGAGTAAAATAACAACATAGGAGGGCAAAAGAGGGGGGAGGGGGAGTTGACACGAAAAATAGACCCCTGATGAGTTGGGGAAAAAATGAAAAAGGAACACGTAATCGAGCTATTTCATGGAAAAAAATTTTTTAGTTTCGATTTCGATGACGACGACAGCCCTGATGATGACCTAATTACGTCTTACAGAATGACGACCATAGTTGAATGAACCTTACGCACCTCGAAGAACTCGGCCATGCGCCGCACCGACCGCGACCCAGTCCCTCGGTCCGCAATCGGCGCAACGACTTTGCGAGATAAGTGTGTAATAATCTCGTTCTCGCCCTGTTCGCACCTCGCCCTGTCTCGGTCGTATACCGGGCCGGACTGTGCGGTGCGGCGCTTCTCCTTGGAAATTACCCCTTTTTCGTACGAAAATACTACACCATGGAACCGGTCGCTCCCTCCATGTTCGATTAGCACTCTACATTGAGAAGGCCACCTTTCCTCGGATCAACGACCGCTCTGAGCTGCGTCAACAGTGCCACACGCACACTCGTAAAGTTCGCGTTGTAAATAGCTCAAAGATAACACCAACCACGACCACCGCCGATTGCTATTTTAGACTAATAACGTCAAATGTTACGATGACGTTGACCCAATTTGTCGTCAAACCTCGTGTAAAATATTTACCCCCCATTTAACAACCCTCTCCCATTTATTACATTTTTTATCCCCACATTTCTGGCTCGTTCGTCAACAAAATAATGAAGTACATGTCTATAATTCACACTTGTAAGTACCCCCTGCTCCTCAGCCTTTGCCTTTCCCCACGCTCCGGAGACCACTCTACTGACTCTACCAAAACGGAAGTTTACCAGTAAATTTCACAAATATTATTATTTTTCAACATGTTCTCTATAACTTTTTTACCGTTTACAACGCCTCCCTCACTTCACCATTCGCTTCCCCTCTTAATGAAATTACATTAGACGACTCGCCAATTTAATGAAATTAAAATTGAACTCGCGTGCGAAAGTTAAACAATCCATTTTACAATTTTCGCCCAAGCTTGAGCAAACAACCATCAAATTTTATTAATCATTTTGAAACGATATTTTACCACTTTTTTGCCAAATATGTATTACCCATCTTTTTCCTCTTCTTCGCCTCTCCCCCGCCATCACCTTCCTTTGTACTCTGTCCCTTCTTCGGTCTTGGATTTTAAAACCATACGAATCCTCGTGGAGGGTTTAATTTATCGACGAAATTGTCGCGATTTTTATTCTCAACCATTTTTTCCTCCTCCTGGCGCAGCCAAATCCGCGCTTTATTGGAAATGAATCTAAGGCCTTAATGGGGGATTTGGAAATTTATGCTCATATTTCTCTTTTCTTCTCTCCTCGTTGCAGCTGGCAACAAACTGTATGGCACAGTCAGCCATCGTACGGTTGTGCTGCCGTGTTTATGGCAAACATTAAATTTCACTTTCTTTTTATAACGTGCTATGATTAAATAAAATTCACTTTTACCCTCTCGAATACCTAAATTTGCGTTTAGATTTGGAAAAATAATATGCCGAATACGTTCCTTACTTTTTTAAGGAAAAAAAAAATTGCCGAGGATTTTCATCGTACGGGGCTGGGGGGAAGGGGTAAGGGAACATTGCGTCGTCTTTTTAGAGATTTTTGTTTATAGCTCGAGAATAGGAAATGGAAAATTTTCGGTTATACTATTTTGTAGGTGTAATAAAAATACGATACAAAAAAAATAATCAAATAGAATCAGTGTTGCCAAATATGAAAAAAAAAATCAATCGAGTTGAGCGAAGGTGAAATTGATTTTTCGAGTTGGAAAATGTTAATCAGTGTTGCCAAATTCGACCAAACTTTTTTAAATAAAGTTGAATAAAAACGAAATTGATTATTTCGAATTGAGGGAAAGAATGGAAAATTTTTTAGAACTTAAATTTTGCTATTTTTTCTACTTAAATTGGCAACGCTGATTTTGTTTATTAGTAAAATTTTCAAAAAAAGGTGATTTCAAATTTTTTTAAAGCTGCATACGTTGATGAATTTTCATAAAAACATATTTTTGCATAGTTGAAAAGTATAAATCAGTGTTCCCAAATTTGATTGGAAATCCTCAATTGAAAAATCGATGGTCCATTTAGAAAAGGTGCTATCTCCAAATGACAAAATTTTTCAGTACAGGCAAAACAAGTTTTCATACTTCTCTTTCAACTAGAAAGGGAATTTGTAGGGAAATAAAAATATTTATTTTTGTTTGTTTGGATCTTCATCAGCGCTATCTATTCATTTTTTTCAATTTTCTAATCCTATTTTCATTAAAAACACACCTAACATGAAGTGGTAATGGATATAGCACTTTTTCCAACTAAAGTATAAGCATTTTCTGGAGATAGAACTTTTTTCATGATACAGAGTAATGCAATAATTTCAACGTTTTATTCAGATTAAAATACAAAACATTCGCTTCGCAACCTTTCTCACTAAAAATGATGGTTAAATTCATAAATTCGCTCGTATTTTATTTAATAATCAATTTTAAAACTAATCACTCCAATGTAGATTATGGAGATACCCCTTTTTCTAAAAAATATTGGAGATACCTCTTTTTCTAACCAAGACATTTTCAAGGTGTTGGATAAACCACTTTTCGTTTTTTTTGAATTTTTGCAAGAAAAATGCAGGTGGATCAAAAACAAGTGTTGCATTCGATTCGGCTTGAAATTCCCTTTCCAATGATACCAAAATCTCATTTTTTGTAAAAAGTGGATATAGCACCTTTTCTAAATGGACCATCGAAATATTGTTCGTTGATATTAAATATTTTGTATTTCTACCAATTTCTTTCATTTTTTTTAAATATCGAAATCCGACACTTTTATACTTTTTTTGAGACTTTTTTTGTCTTCTTCAAAACTTGTACATACGCATCAAAAAGTTGAATTATTCATCCCATTTTTTCAAATTGAAAAATATCAGCCAGTGTTTCAAAATTTTTATTGAAATTTTTTTATTAGAAATAGCCCATTTTTAATATTTTTAATTTTTTTTCATTATTTTTATTTAGATTTTTTTTTGTATGAAAACCTAATTTTTTAATTTTTGACATTTTTAATTTTTTTTAATTTAATTTTTTTTCAAATTCATGCAATCCATACGTCTTAGGCCCATATTCTGAAACGTACCTTAACGAATCACAATCGTCAGATTCGTTCTTCACTAGTTCAGAAGGAACCCTTAAAGTTAAGGTATGTTTCAGAATATGGGCCTTACAATTTCAGTTTTGTCCAATTTTTCTTTTAAAATTGGCAACATTGATTTTCTTTACAATATTAGTTTAGTTTTTTTTTTTTGAAATTTTCAGCAGTTGTAAATTTTGATTTTTTTGAACTTGAAAAATATCCATCAGTGTTATCAAATTTGATTGAAAATCTTCAATTTCAACAATTTTACTAATTTTAGGATTTTTTCTTTAATTTGTATCAACATTCAATTTTTTTTTCATTAGAACTTGACACTTTATTCATTTTTTGACACTTTTTGTTGTTGTTTTTTCAACTTTTTAAGACTTTTCATTTTTTCTCAAATTCATTTTAACCATATTATTCTCCGTATTCACCTCCTCTCACCCCCCCTTCTCCTCAATCGGCTAATATCCCTTAAGAAATTCAACCTAGCAATTCCACAATTCGCAGAAAAATGGTAAAAAAAAAATTCAATCAAGAACGTCTCAATTTTGCCATTCCAAAAAGCAATAAAATTACGACGAAAACCCAGCCAACTTTAATTTTTCGACCACGAATAATTAAAGAAAAAAATTCGGTCTCGAGCTATCCTACGTACGGATTCAATTAAAAGCAATTTTCACATTATCGCTATGTCCTTGATGAGGAAAAAAATTCCCCCTCAGTGTTGCCAACTCGACTCGCTAATAAAACACAGGAATACTCGCGCATAATTAAACTTGGTGGATGGATTTTTCGCAACAGTGTTAACGACTTTGTTAACTGTTTACAGCATATCGAGGCTTTAATAAATGTAGTATATATACATAGAACTCTTGTCGCCGGTTATAATTTTATTAGCTGTATTAATATAAAGGGGAACTACACAATACGGTATGTTTTTATAACACTACTCGACTCTTAATGAACCCACAAATGAATCGCCTATTTTAAAAACCTACTAAACGCCAAATTTATCGAAAATGAGTTATACATTGTTTCTGATAGTTTCAAACCTCTGGAATCGATTGATAATTTTTAATTTTTTTTAAATTCACTAAATCCTATTTAAATTGTAACTTCTAAATCTGATTTTGTATGAAAACCTGCTGAATGCCAGTTCCCTTAGAGCTTCAAAACCTACTAAAGTAGTTATTTGTATCAATAACTACTAAATCCAATAACTTTTGAATGAAAACATACTAAAAACCATAAATATCTGTTTTAAGTGAAAATATTGAGAAATGAGTAGGTATTTTATTATGGTTTTTAAAATTATTGTTAAAGAGTGCTTATCGACACGTATTGAAAGCCTGTAATCCAAATAAATATCATTTTATTTCAAAATCTGCTAAAACCATTGGTTTTTTTTTCATAACCTGCTAAAAACGCCATTTTTGTTTGAAAACCTGCTAACGCGATTTTCAAACACTGCTGTGCAGAAAACTATCAACTTGTTGGAATTTATTTTTAAGCAATTCGATAGCACTGCTTCCAGTCAGTATACAAACTTAAAAACTCCTCTCTACCCCATTCTTGGAGAATATGACAGTTTTTCGCGGTTTTCGCAAAATTAACAAAAGTGGATTTAGCAGGTTTTCAAAATAGGCGATTCAAATAGGTACCTAACTGAGAGCAATAGGCGAATAAGCTCGAGTGGAATTATGAAAATTTTTACCTCGCGAGTTGTTTTTTTAACCTGACAAAAGGGTACAAATATCATTCGAACGATTCGAAGCCAGAATGAGGAAGAAAAATCTCACAAGAAGATTCTCGAAACAGGGTACACGATTCGGAAAAGGCTCGCACAACGTACTGTATCTACTCGCATCGTAGCTGACGAGAGAGGTAAAGGCGGTTCACTGGGTCAATGAACTCATACGCGACGTCGAAGTCGAACTTTACCACACGAGTTCGTGAACTTTCATTATACACGTTGCGAGTTGGAGTTTCTCTCGTTCTCATCGTATTCGTGTGTAGAGTAAATCTTATCACGACGAGTTGAAATTTTTGACGGTTTATGCCCCTCGTATGCCCCCTCCACCTATTAACTTTTATTCGATTAAAAACTCGTTGGTGAAAATTTGAGTTGTTTGGTAAGTTTGGGGGGGGGGGGGGATTTTTCCTTAAGTGACACGTCGAATTATGAGGAAACGTGCGAAAGGGTTCGAGTTCGATTTAATTTCTTCAATTCTTACCTGCTAAAACTCTGCCTAAAAGTTGCTCGCTTTCTTGCGAATTTTGATGATGATGGTTATCCAAAGATTCGAGGGTATTTTTCGTATCCAGAGAATCGTCAGATTCGAGCTTGAAATTAATAACCGTCATGTTCACAAGAGAAATACCACGAACGCGAAAGGAGCCTCGAAAAGGAGCAGCACGTTTGTAAAATTTCAATATTTTTTACACATTCGGCATGATTAAACAATTATCGGAAACACCATCGAAACTAATACCACGTCTATGAAAAAAAAAATGAAAAAAATTGAAAAAAGTCACCAAACTATCAATCGTGATAAACCGAATTCCCGATTAAATTATGATAAAAAAACCAAAACAACAAAAAAAAACCATTGATAACACAGTCGTACCGACTTGGACGTCAACGACGACAACATTGCTAACCACATGTAGACGCCGAGACAACACTCGAAGGCAACAACCGCGATGTTCCCCACTACGTTAATTTTTTCACATTTCTCTTTCACTCACCTGACCTCCGCCGTCGCATCCTTACTGTTTAATTTCGCGCGTCCGACTGGCATAGGCCTCCCTCTTCTCCCCCTGGCAGGCAATCTCATACACAACATAATTGCGGTAATCACTTTCACCGGGCTCGATTTTATAACGCGAAGATGAACCAACGGTTTACTTTTGCTTTCTACATAACGGACCTGACTCCCTCTCTGGTTCGCGATCGCAGCACAGATGTTGGTCGAAGCCTGCAGAAGAACGTCATAAGCCTATGAGGCTTTCTATCCAATGACAAAAATGCTATCCAATATGGTATGCGACTCCGAAGATGATAATTTCTCGCCACTGTGGCCGTCACCTTTCTTCATGGTAACGGCTCCTATTACAGTATTTTGAAATTTCATTCCTGCCTCGAGTGCGTCCGTTACAGTAGCTGAGTAAACTTTCCCATTTTAACGGCATTCCTAAATCGAATTAATATTCGCAGTATATTCTATAAACCGGCTACAATGGACGAGAGCTAAATTTTATATCATTCTGTTTTTGTAGTAATAACCGGATAAAACTTTTCAACCTGAGATCCCATCCTGGCATGAAACTGAACTGAAAATCCTAGCTGAATTTTATAATGCAGATTTAAATTTAACTACCCACTGTCTCAATCTATGTACCTATAGGTTAGGTACCTTGGTGTAGTTTCAAATTAAACCGATGCTTGTTTTGTTCGAAGCTTTACAGCTTTGCATTTCGACGCAATGTTGTACTACAATATTCGCCTTGAAAAGTTTATACCTACTGAGCTCATCGCAGAAGGGTATTTTTTAGCCTCGCGTTGCTTCATTTCTTCTTCTTATCCTTACTGTGGCTGTGACGTAAATTACGACCAAGCTATGTCGTTGTTGTGCTCTAGTTACCTAATTCGATCTTCGCCCAAAAGTGGCATTTTAAGATTTTCGACCTTTTTAGGATTACTGTTCTGGTATTTGTGCCTTCCATCGGTAATTTCTTTTTTTACGAGTGCCCATTTTAGGGGTTTAAGAAACACGTAAGAAATGATCCGGCGAAGTGTTATTTACACTTTTCGATGAAATTTGGGTTTTTTTCACCTTTAAATCCTCGGTCTATTTTATTTATTTATTTATTCATTTTTGGGAGAAAAAGCTTATCTACGTATAAAGGAGTTGTCTCTTCAATTATTTTCAATTTTTTCCACATTTTTTGAAATCAATTTTTTTTATAAATGTTGATTGAAAATACCTAGGTGTTTTTTTTACTGCACCAATTTTTCCGAATTTTGTTAAATTTTGTTAAATCTTGAATTTTTAAAAATTTTATTCAGAACGAATTTTTTCTCTTAAATCAAAGAGTTCATTTTTCTATTTTTTTAAAGTATTTTTTCCCAATTTTTCTTAAAAACATGTTTTTAATTTTATTTTGTTATAAATAATTTTCCGAAAAAGTTAAAAAAATTATTTTAGGACAAAATTTAAAAAAAAATAATCGAGTATAAATGAAATTATTGACTTAAGAAAATCGAAAAAATATAATAAAAATTCAAAAATATTATACGTAAAATAAATAATAATCATTTCAATTCAAAGCAAAAATTTCTACGATAAAAAAAATACTCTATAAATTTATGAAAAGAATTAATGTGAAAAAAATTTAATTAAAATTTTTTTCAACTTACTGTTCATCGAAATTCGGAAGAATTTTACTTTAAAAATTCGAAAAAATATTTCAATAATATACACCTAATTATTTAAAAAAAATTTCTAAGTGAAAATTTCTACAGTTTTTTTTGATATGAGATATACGGGGGGGGGGGGGGGGGCAGAAAATGAAAAAATAGAAATAGAGCATTTCAATAAAAAAAAAATATGAAAGAAAAGATCTTGAAAGGATATATCTTAAAAAAGTTGAAAAAATTTCTAAAAAATGAAAAGTTTTCAACTTTCTTTTTTTCAAAAATGTGTCTTTCTAAATGTTGTGTTCAAATTTTTTTCCCTAAAATCTAAACCAGTTTCGATTTTTGAGTATTTGTTGAAACCAATTTTTTACAATTTTTTTTAAAACATTTTTTCTTAGTTTATTCTTTTTTCAACCCGATAAAAAAAATTTTAAGAATGGATTTTTTCCAATTTTTCCCAATTTTACTCAAAAATATATAATTTTTTTACTTGTAGAAATTTATATTTTTTCAAATTTCATCATAAATAATCACCCCAAAATTTCTGAAAAAAAAAATAATAAATTATTTCAACTAAAGAAAAATTTGAAAAAAAAAAATCTGGTTTAAAAAATATTTTTATCAAATTCATCAAAATTTTATTAAAAAATTCAAAAGAATTATTTCAATAATATTTCAAACTACCTATTTCACGACCAAAATAAAATATTCAGTTTGTTTACAAGAAAAAATTTAAAGAAATTTCAAAGAAATTAGAAAAAAATAACAAAACTGAAATTGAGCATTATCAACAAAATTTGATTTTTATACTAAATTTTTTCAACACTTGAAAGAAATAAAAATTTAAAAATGATCTTAAGAAAATTGTAAAATTTTCCAAATAGGTATTGTTAAAAGTTACATTAAAAAAAAAAGAAACAATTTTTCCAAATCCAATTCTATTTTTCTTCGAAATTACAGAAAATGATTCTGTAGGTAAATTTTTTTTCCATTTTGTTTTAAAAAATTATTCTGAAATTTCTGGAAAAAATTTAAAAGTGACAAAATTGAGAAAATTCCAGTTTAGGAAAACTAAATTATAAAATTCAACGAAATTTAGAAAAATTTTATTCAAAAAATTTCATTTCCACAATATCCTTCAAATTGGTTAGATATACTTCTTAAAAAATTTCAAACCGGAGATTTTTCACGCGCAAAAAATATTGAAAAGTTAGGTAATTTCTGAGAAATATTTTTTCAACAGTTTTGAGAAAAACGTCAAAGAAATTGAAAAAATATCCCGATTTTGTAGAGTTGAAAAAAAATATCAAAATTTCGTTTAAAACCGTTTTTTCATTTATTTATTTATTTATTTATTTACCTAATTATTTCTGTACTTCTAAAAAATCATTAAAATTTGGAAAATGTTGCTGGAAGATTTTTTTTATAAAAATTTTGTTGAAACAATTAATTTTTTTAGAAACTTTGATCTTTTCCAAAACAACAAAAATTCTGATCTAGTACACTTTTCTAATTCAATGTAAAGCTCGAGCTTCGTGAAAATATTTTTCTTGAAAATTTTATTGATTTTTTTCAATGTTTTAAAATATTTTTAAAAACTTTTCACCAACATTTTTTTTTTAATTTTTCCAATATTTTGTTTGAATTTGATTTTATAATTTCAAGGAGCTCCAATTTTTTTCACCAATTTAATGAAATATGAATTTTTTCAATGCACTCAAGTTGCATTATTTTTAGGTTCGTAATTGTAGTAAACTGTTGATAATTTTCTCAACCCTCCCACCTCACCATAGACTTATTATTTCCATCTCGAGTTTACAATATGTAATGGACAATAAACAACGTCGATTCCACATTGGAAATCATTGCCTGATACAATCCACTGTTTATGTTTTATTCCACTCGAAATCCATAGAATCATCGGTCCTCAAAATACAGTTCGAGAAAACCACATCATAGGCCCACTCACCGCCCCGCTTCACTTTCTCCTATTTATGGTCTTATGAGAGAGTTTGTTGGCCCGAATTACGCGATCATACAGTTACTCCATTTATAACGGTATCGTTTAGTTGGTAAAATTCGAACGAAGTACCGTTCACCGTGAAGTACGTAATTTCTCACATGACCTAGAGGTCGACTGCGCCAATAATACGAAGAGAGAACGCGAAAGAGTTGAAAAACGAAACGAACCAAACGAACGAAACCGAATATCGCGCGCAATTTGAAATCTGCGTGTTTGAAATAGCGGTACTTTTAAAGAGGGAAAAAAATTCACCAGAATAATTCGGGCGAACGTGAAAAAATATGCTGGTTTTGGAGATGATGAGGAGGAGGAGCGTGGGTGTCTGCAGGAAGGGTAGCGTGTTTTGTTTACAAAACGTCGTCGAGTAGATCAACGACCTCGGAAGCAACCGATTCACGTTCCGGTAAAGAGAAAGTCGTCCACGTTGAATCGGAATTCGCCGTGAAAGCAAAAGTACAAACTGAACCGGTTCACGGGCTATTTTCCATCGCACCGTTAGGTACGTACAAAAAACAGCCAACTAATTGTAGTTTTTTTTGTTTTGATACCATCGACCATATACTTGCGGTGGTCAAGTTCGAGGCGGCGCGGCGTGCTGCGTGCAATTTTTTTAGCGCTGGGCTGGGCTAGATTTACGAGTTCTAGATTTTTCTACAATAAATGGTCTCCATTTTAACTCTGCCAATCACCAATGCTGTCCAATTGGTGCTCCGTTTCTCGAACAATTGTTACGAAAGCGACCTTCGAGAGAGAATTACGACTTTGAGAAATTTTTTCAACGTCGTTTCCATCGTTTAGAAGTACGACTTTGGAAACCAAACGGGCCAGTCGTGATGGCTCCTGCACGAAATTGTAAAATTTTTAAGGTACCTGGGGATCCTAAAGTCGAATCGCAGGAAAGCGTGGTGACCTCGAGATCGAGATTTACCAACTGATGGAAATCCTATACTTTTATCTTTGCCGATTCGAAGGCTAGCCATGAGCTAAGATATATTATACGATGTGTGGGTTCAACTTTGAAATATTGAGGACGAAATATTGAAAAAATATTCTCACCAGATTTCGTACCCATTCTTCTTTGATTAGAACTAAAAATTCTCTTAAAGACAAAGTATTTTACACTGAATTAAAAATTTGAAGAAAATGAAATCAATTATACTCGTAGATTTAGCTCTAAATGGGATTGTAAAAGATAGGAAAAGTATAGAAAAACGAATGTAGGCAACACGTGAGCTGACAAGTGTCACGTGTTTTCTGAAATTGACATATATATTCGCGACGTTTCCGCTATAATTATTATTTTTTTTCAAGCAAAAAATATCCCAAAGTTTGGACAAAATTTAAACGATCCAATGAATCTGATTGAATTATGATCTGCTGTGAAATTGAGTACATAATACATACGATTAGTTCGAAACATGATGAATTTTAACAACAAACTTCAAGAAGGTTTGCAAACGACAGGTTAATAGCACGAAAACATTTTTCAAGCGGAAATTATTCTTTTCCGATTTACCTTCCCTGAAATTTCTCCTTCATTAATTCGAAAAAGTGATTGAATTCGTAAAAGAATAGGTACAAACCTGAGAGAGAAGAGTGTTCAGGTAATGAGTTCATGGGTTGCTTAATATGATTGAAAAACTTCAAGTGAAAAAGGAATAATCGATTAAATAAAATAAATGAAGAAAGGGTTGAAAACAATTATGGAATAATTCGAGTTGGACAAATTTAGGAGAATGGAAAAATCAGAGAACTTATCGAAAAATTCTCAAACTCGCCCAATTTCTGGATTTAACAAAATCGAAAAATACATAGATTCATTGAAATCGAAAAATTAATCGATTTATCGAAATGAAAATAACTACCTATTAAAAAAATAAAAAGTATCAAAATTGGGAAAAAAGAAAATTAATCGATTGACTAAAATCATGAAATCGAAAAAATCGACTTTTCAAACTCGAAAATAGAATCGATTTATTTATAAAAAAATTATATCAAATTTTCAAAACTTGACATTCAATCGAAATCGAAAAAAAACTGATTTATTGAAATTAGAAAATTTACTCACATCGAGTTTTTGAACTAAAAAAAAAATGTAATAAAATCGAAAAAATTTAAATTTAAATTTAAAAAAAACATTTATAATGAAAATAGAAAAAATAAATGATGGCAAATGAAATAGATTTATTAAAATCGAAAAAATCGAGTTTATGAGATTGAATTGAAAAAATCGACCTTGAAAAAATCAATTCAATAAAATCGAAAAAATTCACAATGACGATCGATTCGACAAATAAAAAAAAAAATCTGAGAAATAATTCAATTTTACTTTCCATAACAAATTTTTTTTTTAAAGTAAAAACTTGATTTTTAATGATTTTTGTAATCTAAAAATTTATCAAATCCAAATTTTATAAATATTGGGTAATTTGAAACTATAAAATTAATTAAATTGAAAATCAGCGAATTTTTCAAAAAATTGATCGATTTATCAGCATGGAAAAATTACCTAATCGACTTGAAAATATATATTTTTTTAAAATGGAAAATGCAATTCAACTTTGAGGAACGCTCTAAAATAGAAAAAAAACAAAACAAAACCAAATTCGAGGAAATTATTGATTTTCGAATAAAGTTTGAAAACTAACTACCCGTGTAGCAATTGTCGACATCGACATTTATGTCGACAAAATTCAGACACATTTTTTTCTCGGTTAACGATGAATTAAAAATGATATTTGAGATTTAAAGTAATGTTCTATGTTAAACATAACTGTTCAATCAAAATTTTTGAATTTTTCTCAGTATTTTCCTATAATTTAGAAAACGTTGTTTTTCTACATAGACAAGTCGATGTAAAAATCGATACTCGATAAACGCATCGACATTTATGTCGACAATTTCTGCCAATTAAATTTACAAATTTTATATCTAAAAAGAACTAAAAACAATTAATAAGAACATTTTAAGCTCAGGAATAAATAATTTTTGAAAGAATCACAAAATTTTCTTATTTTTTAAAGTTTTGAATAATACAACAACTTGTCGAGTTATTGTCGACATAATTGTCGATGGTCGAATAATGCATCGACTTCACTGTCGACAGTGTCGACCAGAGGAATTGTAAGTCGAGATAGTGTCGATGTGATTGTCGAGGGTCGAATAATGCATCGACTTAACTGTCGACAGTGTTGACCAGAGGAATTTTAAGTCGAGTTAATGTCGATCTAATTGTCGATGGTCGAATAATGCATCGACTTGACTGTCGACGTCTTGAGGGTGATTGTGATACTCGCAGATAAAGTGTGTTGTGAATTAGTACATAAGGTCTAAGAATCATCTCTATGTTAGTTGGACACTCGCATGTGTCCAGCTACAAAGGTGGCCTCAATGCTGCATATTTGACAAAAAATGTCGAAATGTTGGCTTGAACACTATTTTTGGTGTAATTTTAATATATACTTATATTGAATATTTGAACTTAGCATATTTTTCAAAATCTCACCATTGCAAATGTCGATGTGGATGTCGATATAAATGTCGACACATCGAAATCGGTCACTTTTCGATCGTACATGTCGACATTTATATCGAAATTAGCATCGACGTTGCTACACGGGTACACGTGATTTGAATAAAATTTGAAAAAATTCGATTCAAAAAAATTATAAATTCAATTTCAAAATTATTTAATAACATTTTCAACAAAATTTAAAAATAAATTTAAAAAGTTTTAGAGAAGAATTGAAAAAAAAATATATTAAAAATGATGAGGAAATTTTTTTTAATTCATTGTTTTCAAGTTTTTAAAAATGCCTATACTTAGGTATTGGGGGGGGGGGGGTGGGGAGAAAAAAACCTAAAGAAAAATCTAAACCTTGAAAATTCTCAAAAATTATCTTAGGAAAAAATGCGAATAAAAAATAACAAAATCTAAAAAATGTTCTGAACAAAATTTTGAATCCATCTTTGAAAAATGGGAATCTATAATAATTATGTACATGTATAATAATTTTTTTAATTCAATTTTTGAGTAAAATTGATCAATAATAGGTACATTATCCCCACTGGTTAAAAATTTCACCCAGATCTACAGAAAATGAATTCAATTTTCAAATTATCCCCTCCTCCTGGCGCACAATCTCTCTGCGAACATTTCATTTGCATTGCAAAAACCTCCAACAATCTCACGGTTTATCGGTTCAGAAGAAAAAAAAATCCAACGTCTGCGGTAATGGTCTCTCGCTTACATTTACATTGTAACACGCGAACCGGTTTTCAAAATCGCGCTAGCTTATTAAAAATAGCATATTAAATTGCAACGGTACATTGTCGTCTGGTCCGTCGTACCGGTTCTGATTGCTTTCTTCGGTTTGATTTCGCGGTCCGCGTTTTCTTCGCGATGCAGCCACGTGACGTTGATGGTGATCGCGGACCCAGAAGGATGCATGCGAGCGATTACTCGTTCCATATCGTACGCGAAGCGAACCAGTACGTTACACTTTCACTCTCGCTTTCTTTATACTCTATTGAAAAAAAGCACCGTTACTTTCTTACGACTCGTTGTACGAGGTATCATTTTTATGGTCGGTGTTCGCTCTTGGGTCGTAATATTACGCCAAGACGATGACACTAGAATTAAGCACACGAGTTTCTGCTTCTCTTCTCTCCTCGCTCTCGCTCTTGGTGGATTACGCGGCCGATGCGGGACATCGGTCGTTCGCCGCGCTCCGCATCCTTCCAGCGAACTAATTAAACATTTCAGTCGTGGTGTAATCTCTATCTTTTCCACTGTATACATTATTTCAAATCTCCGAGTAACATCTGCGTTCCATGGATTCGACGACGGGTACCAGCTGATGTTGTGTAAAACCGAGCTACGCGTGTCCATCAGCAGTCAGCACGTGTCTGTAGCTTTTACCACACCCTGCAGCTCTGGTGGCATTTTCCATAGGCCCAAAGGATCACATCAGGGAAAAATAATAAACCAATTTGATTAGACTTTATAGGTAGAAAAATGGTTATTCTGATACGAGCGACCAAGAACGAAGGTCGTAGAACTCGAGTTGGTATTTTAACCTTTCCACTCGATCGACCAATTACATTACCACATGACGATAAATGCTGGTTTATTAGAATCTAACGCGATGGGCGCGAGCTGCTTCAATGTATAACCATATGGCGACGAGTCGACCATCAAATACAACTAAATGGAGGACTTGATAGTACAGCGATGAAGAAATTTTCAGCTACCATAGAGCAGCCAGTCGCTCATCGAGCCTGGGTAAACCGCATAAAAATACATACGCGGTTCCATTATCCAAGGATAACTTATTCGGACGTTGCCCTCTCGTCCGTATCAGAGTCATCTGCGTAATAATGCTCTAGACATCTAAGCTCAACACTTTCGTTTATGTACTTGTACATCAACGTACCTATTATACGTATGTGTGCGACGGCCAGGTGAAAATATTCAAATTATATACTATGCGAGTTACATTGTATCATAATGTAAATATATAATGTTCCTAATAATACTTTATCGTGCTTTTTAATAAATGAGCCGAATTTATGTTTTCCTAAGACAAGTTTTTCAGAGGGTTCATTCTCCCTTTCTAAACATCTTCCTATCTCTGCATCTATGGCCAAAATTGAAAAAAAATTCAAACAAAAGTTATAGGTCAAAACCCTAGGAATAATTTAAGTTATAACAAAAATTTCGATTGGACCCCTCCCACACCTTCAATTTTGCAAAAAAACGTATGAAAATCACCCTAGAACTGAAGATAGTAGGTACTTACAATTTGCAGTATATTCAAAATTGTAAATTTTTACAAAATTAATTATTTTTATAGAATCGAGAATTTTCACAAAATTAAATTTTTACACAGTTGCGAATTTTTACAAAATTGAGAATTTTTACAAAATTGAAAATTTTCACTAAATTTTGAATTTTTACAAATTTTGAATGTTATAAAATTTTGAAAATTGCCATGATTTTCGAGATTTAACTAATTTTCAAAATTGTCATCATTTAATTTTTTTTTTGAAAATTTATTGAAATTTAAAAATTAAGTACCTACCAGAATTTAAATTTTTGTTAAATTTCAGAAATTTCTGAAATTTCTATTATTTTAAATCAAACAAGAAATTTTCCCAATTACAAAGATTTACCAAATGAGAAAATTTTCAAAATTGCTTCAATTTTAAAAATTCTCGAAGATATAAAAATTAAGAAAATTATAATTTTGATCGAGTTGAAATTTTTTTCAAAATTTTGAATTTTTACAAGATTTCAAAAATTTACTGCGATAAAAAAATGTATCCAATTCTGAAGATTCATTAAATTCAATAACTATAAATACCCTTTCAAAGTTTTATCAATCGTTAAATTCTTTTTGATTTTCAATTTTAAAAAATCCTTACAATTCGACCAACTAAATTCTTCACAAAATTCAACTAAATTTAAAAGATTTTGCCATAAATTCTAATTTTGAAAAATTTATTGGAAGTGAAAAATTACCAAAATTCCGAGTGAAAAAATTCTCTTCATCAGTTTTTAGCCTCATTTGTAGTACATTAAATCATTTACTTACCCAGCATGATGACATTCTAATTATTATACGAATGACTCGAATTTGACACTCACCTAAAACAAAGAAGAAAACATATACATAAATAATTTTTTTCAGGAATTTTTTCTTCTTTTGTAGGAAAATACATTTATTACTCGTAAAAATAAACAAAAGTTAAATACAAATACATAAAAATCATAAGTATTTGTTTCCAAAGAAAAGTCAAGCAAGTTGGATCATTTTTTTTTAAAATTAGGTATACAATTTTTTTAAACCAAAAATGAAGTAGTTAAACTAGCACTTCAAAAACACAAAAAAGTTCTAACCGTATTGGAATGTCTATCTTTGAAATTGAAGGAACTATACTTCAAGAAATTTTTCACTAAATGAATTACCTTCTCTGAATATCACCAAGAAAATTCACGAATAGCTGATTTAAAAAATCAACTACGACACCCCCCCCCCCCCTCAAAAAAAATCCAAACTCAGTAATGCCTTCATTTTCAAAAATTAGTGACTTTTTTATGTATCGTCTTGAAGGAAATTCGAAATTTTTATAAACTATTACTACTATCGAAATCGTGATAATTATGCACAATGTCTAACATAAGGTTTCTTGTTGAAGATACTCAATTCCGAAACACCCTGTATTGAAAGTTCGAGAACACAAAAAAAAATGTTCATTTATTTTTTCGTTCATTTCTACATTTACCTACCTATTTGGTACCTTTCTCGAGAATTACCTCTAAAAGGTCTATTCAACTGGAAGGAACTTTAAAATGGACATGTACCTATGTGTGACGCAAAACAAAGTACTTGTAAGGTGTAACGAAAGCGATATACTCAAGTGGTCAATTATTTACCGTAAGATTTAATTTTTATATTTTATTAAAAGAAAATCAACTTTTTCGCATATAATTTGGTCTATTTGAGTTGTCAAAACGTTTATTGACGTCATGACGTCATTTCATACATGAGCAAAAAAATCACGAGTAAATAAATACGAGTAAAATATAGCTAGAAGTACTACTTAGTACTTACGTATGTACGTAAGACAAAAAAGCAGAAAAAAAATAATAATTTGAACCTTAAAAAGTGGACCATTACTCAGAAGGGAACTACTTCCACAGTGCATACGTACAATGCAAAGCATACCAAAAATCGAACTTACAGCAGCTGGAGCTGTCCTGTTGATTTCAAATTAATTTTTGAACTTTCAAAAATCAGCTGGACTAATTATTACAGAAATAGAAGGGGGAGGGGTTATTCAATTTTAGGATTGAAAGATTTCAATATCTTGAATTAAGAATTGATAAACTCCAACAAAAACTTATTACCTACATAAAAAAAAAATTATCAAGATTATATTTTTGTTGATTTTTACACAAGATCATCTACTTCATAAATTCGCCACCTTGTATGTACTTTTCAATTTTAATAAATTCGCCCATTTTTCAAAATATTCTCTGATTTAATTAATTCTATAAAATTTTCAAATTTGTTTGCTAAATCGATTTTTCGATCAATCGATGAACACAGTGATTAAAAAAATTATCTTCGTTTTTTTCTTTCTTTCTTTTTCAAAATATGTTGATTAATCGATGTTTTCGATTATTTGTGAAACTTATTAATCGATCAATAATCGATCATCTCAATTTTTAGGCATGTAGTCGTTCTAATCCCAAGCTCTGAAAGATCAAATTTCAGATTTTTCGATTCATCGATTATTTAAAATTAATAAATAAATAAATAAAATAATGAAAGAATAGGAAAAAATTGAGTATTAATAGGTATTTCATATCAATAGGTAGAAATTAGGTATTTTTCAAATTTTTCTCAATACCTACTTCCTAAAGGTGTAGCTTATTCAAGCCATTCCTCTTACTCATCCACGTGTCAAATCAAATAACCTTAAAGAAACCCGAATAACTCAACAGACAAAAAAACGCGTAGCAGTCAAGATGCTCCGCGACAGCCGAATTTTTTTTTCAAGTTAGTGTACCACTTTGAAAACGTTTTCATCCATGGTATTTCAGTTTCAATTTCAGTTTTAACTTCAAATTCAGTTTAAAAATATCAGGTTTTTATCTTCAGTTTTAGTTCCTCTCTGCATTGAAGATTTCATCTTCAGATGGGGGCTCCGCCCCCATACCCCTGTTGAAACTCCTACCCAACCTCCTCATCACTTTCGGCTCTTAGGATGGGGGCGCCGACCTCATACCACCGCGTTGGGGGCTTCGCCCCCAACCACCTCGTCACTTCCAACTCTTCAGATGGGGGCTCCGCCCCCATGCCCCTATTGAGGGGCTTTACCCTCAATAGGGACATGGCAGGAGAGGATTGAGGGCTTCGCTCTCAATCCCCTTCACACTTTCAGCTCTTCAGACGAGGGCCAACACACCAAAAAAGAGGTTAAAACGTGAAAATTTCTGATTTTTGATCCTGTACGAGGGTCAAATGGTGCTCAAAAGTCGAAACCCCCAAAAGGCACATCAGTGACCTCTACTGACCCTACATCCAAATGTCGATTGTTTAGGTCTTTTAGTTTGGGCTGTAGGCTGTTCAACGCGTCAGAAAATACAGGTTAAAACTTGAAAAATATTGATTTTTGACCCTGTATCGAGGTCAAAAGGGGTTTAAACGTCAAAACCTACAAAAGGCACATCAGGGGCATGAACTCGATCTATGATGAAAATTTAGGCCCCCCAGCTCCATTTGGGGGGTCTGTAGCCTGATCAACGTGAAAAAATGACCTCAAAATCCACTTTTTGAGCCCTAATATGGGGTGGGGATGACTTGGGAAACTGAAATTTGGATACAGTGGAGACAATCAGAGTCACTGTTGTTGGTAAAAATTTCAAATCATTTTGTCAAATTGGGGCCCCTTTAGAGCCCCCCTCAAAAAGAGGCCACCCCCAATTTTAGAGCTCAAGGGTCAAAAACCCCAAAAGGCACCTCAGTGACCCTTAATTATCCTAAATACCAAATTTTAGCATCCAAGGTCATTTGGTTTGGGCTGCAGGCTGATCAACGTACCGAGAAGCGAGAAAAAACATGAAAAATTGTGAAAAATCTTGATTTTTAACCCTTGACAGGGGTCAAAGGGGGCCCAAAAGTTGAAACCTACAAAAGGCACATCAGTGGCACGAACTTGATCTATGATGAAAATTTGGGCCCCCCATCCCCATTTGGGGGGTCTGTAGCCTGATCAACGTGGAAAAAATGACCCCAAAATCCACTTTTTGGGCCCTAAAATGGGGTGGGGATGACTTAGGGAGCTGAAATTTGACTATGGTGTAGGTAATTAGGGTTCTCATCCCTGGGGCAAGTTTCAAAAAATTTCATGATATTGAGGCTCCCCCGCACCTCCCTCAAAAAGGGGTCATATCCCCAATTTTGAGTTAGGGCCCCAAAAATTTTTTTGCATCACTCCTACACCGAGGGGACCCTACATATCAAGTTTGACCTCATTTGACCTGTTAGGCTCGGCCCCAGAGTTCCAAAAGTAGCGGTAAAATTATAAATAAATAAATAAATAAATAAATATATATATATAAATATGTGACATGTGACAGATCGTCATCTTTTGGACCCAACCGTCAACAAATGGGGTCAGAACTCTTCTACCCCCCCCCCCTCCTTCTAAATCAGGGTCGGACACAATAGCCTAAATTTAAAAAAAAAAATTCGGCTAAAAAAGTTTTCACCTCACGTGTCATACGCAAATTTCGCATGAAACAAAATATGATTTAAAAAAATCAACCCCATTTCTCGCCATCCTTCGAATCGAAAATATTTTTCACTTTGCTCGCTCGAACTGCCAAAACCTCTTTGAACGCATTGACGTCATCGGATATAAGAAGAAAACACGGGCTTATTTTCGCAAAGGTAGCTCTAGGTACACCCTGAAGAGGTAAGAAGTAAATTAAATTGAAAAATAATTTTTTTAAACCGAATCACGCGACCACTGGTCTGCAAAAAAAAAGAAGAAAATAAAATAAAAATTACATTACGAGTAATTATAACGCTGGCTTTACCACGAATCGCGAGTTTATTCGCCATATTATAGCCAGCCACGTCGATGGAGTGGGGGGAGGTGCGGGAGGCAGTACGGCTAGGGAGCGGGAGCGAGGGCGAGAAACAAAATACCAGCAGAAGGCGAAGTGCGCGGTGTCAACTCTATATAACGACCTGATTTCTTGGCCGGGTCAACACACTTGCCAAGGCGAACTATGACGTCATACGTATTTCCAACACCTACCGATGGTTTTCTTTTTCGCATAGCGCCGTATTACTCGTCGCGTATATACGATAGGTATATTGAATTACCGTATTATGTTATCATCTCTCTTTCTCTTTATTATTCATGCATCGTATAACCGAACCAGACCTCCCCTCGCTAGGGCACTTTAGGTTTAGGTTTTGTATAGTTGAATACTCTCCTGGTTCAATATTTCAATACGTCGTGCCTCGTTGGAGATTGACAGAAGTGTTAGTGATACGAATATATACACTGTTCGTTGATTGATAATATATATAGTTCCTCCCTCCACTCTCTAATCGACTAATTAGCCAAATAAGTGGATATATTTGATGTGTCATGTAGGTAAAATATACCAAAAAATTCGCAAAATTCAATTATCCACTCGAGACCATTTAAAAAACATTCAATTATCGCGTGAAAATGCAAACAAATCGGAATCTAATTTCAAAATGAAAAAATTCGATTGAAAAAACCTCCGTCTTTCGTTCAAGGTCCCCATCCTAACATTTGATTCCATTCAACTCCGGAACAAATTAAGGTCACATTACCTCAACCCCTCCTTCACCAATGCTCACTCTTCATTGCCACATTTGAACCCAATCGTGAAAAAATTTCACAAAAAAAAAAAAAATTACCTCAAAACAGAACAATCCTTCCCCATAGAAACATCACAGCACAAAACACCATAGTCCACCCCACAAAACCCATCACGAGCTGGAAAATATTTACGGCGAAAAATTATGCAATTTTAATAACACCTATTACCGGCGTGGTTTTTTCAGGCATTACATATGCAACATTTGTGTAACACTGTCGCAGCAGTAGCGAGTTATATAACGCCCCAGGAGTTATTGCCATTTTGAAATAATCTTACAAAGTATGTATGACAAGTCATTTAAGCGTATAGATCGGTCTTTGCCCTCTAACTAGACTACCTACATTAGACAGTACTTCTTTGATGAAATTCAACGATCAACATTCCAATTTAACCTTGATCGTTATTTTTTTCCTTTTTCGATTCATTATCGATTTACGTGTTTCACTTTTTTTAATTCCAAGATGACTGGCTTGTCGTGTCGTGATTTATCGTGTATTTTTGTGCGAAGATTGGGAAAAAAATCACGTTTATTGTATCGTCATTCGGACTCGTCGATGATGTTAATTTACGACATTGATTGAAAAAGGCAAGTACTCGACTTCGTGGAATAAAATCAACGATGCCATCTATTCTTTCATTATACAACGAAATTCATCGCGAAAGTGGAGAACATAATGCGAGAGTTGGTTCGAGAGTTCGACACAGACGCTAGCGCCATCTGTTGACGATTCGCGTAATTGGTCACTTGTGGCAGGTGCAAGCAGAACAATTTTCATTATTTTGAGGGTTGATTTCTTCTTCTTTTTTTTTGATAAAATATTTCGTTTGATTTACATAAAAATTGGTTCAAAATTTCATTTCAAGTCTTGAAAAAAAGTCAGATAATTTTCAGCAGTCATTTTTTTTGTTACAATACCAAAAATTAAGTTTGGGAGAAAATGATAGGTATCTAAGAAAACAGAAAAATGAAAAAATAAAAAATACTCCTTAAAATAATTATTATGAAGAAAAAAGAAAATTCATCTTAAAAATTTTCTAATGTATTTATTATTTTTTGAAGCAGAATGTTTTGAATTTTGAGCTTTCAATTTCTATTAAAATTGGTTAAAAATTGAATTTTATTTCAAGTCGTGGAAAAAATTCTTATAATTTTCTTGAGCCAATTTCGTCTTATTTGGGAGAAAGAAGAGATCTTTTTTCCTAAAATTGGCAAATTTTCAAAAATCATATTTTTTCAATTTTTTTTTTTTTTTTTTTTTTTTTTTTTTAATTTAACCCATTTATGAACAAAATATTCTTCAACAAAAAAATTATCATTTTCTAGAAAATTAAAAAAAAATGAAAATTGAGAAAATTTTTGTTTTCAATTTTCTTTTTAAAGATTTAGGCCCGTATTTTAAAAATTTCCTTATACTTAAGGCGAAGCGTTCTTACACAGACCAAGTAGTTTTGCTTATTTTTTCCATACAAATAAATGGCTGCTCGATGTAAATTGACACGATACGTGTGAAATCGCCTCGCCTTAAGGTCAATGTTTGCTTAAGCAAATTTTTAAAATACGGGCCTTATTCTACATTTTTAAAGATTGTTTTTCATCAATTTTTTTGAAATAAATTTTTAAAGAAATGATAGAAAATACTAAGGCACCCAAGTATGCCTACATTTTTATTTTTTATTTTTTCATTTTGAGTAAAAACTGGACTTGAAATTTTTAGATATTATTAAAATAAAAATATTGAAAAATTCGAAGAAAAAATAATTGGAACTTACAAAAAAAAAAAAAAATCGTAGTTAAGTTAAAAATTTTAGAAGTTGAATATCTTTCAAAAATAATTTTTTGGAATTTTCATTTCATTTTTTTTCAATTTTGAGTTATTTAAAAAAAAAAAAGAAGTGATTTCAAAGGATGTTTTCAATGTTTTTATAATATCATTATTTTAATAAAAATATACGAGTATAAATAGCTATAAATTTTTTTGTAAGCCAAGTAATTTAATAAAGTTAAATTTTTTTCAAAAATAACTTTCTAAAAATTTTATTTTAAATTTTTATTTTTTTCCCCAATTTTCAGTTATTTTGAAAAGAAACAAATTCAAAAATTGTTTTTTTTAAAAATTCAAACAAAAATGAATGATATTAAGTAATATTTTCGAATTTTTGATATAATTATTATATGAATGATGCATTTTTGAAAATAAGGTATTTAACTATCATAAAAAAATTCATTTTTTGGAATTTTGATTACTAATTTTTCTGATGATTTTTAAATTTGAAGTTTACAAAACAAAAAAAAGAAATTGGAAAAAAATTCAAAATTTATTCAAAATTAATTTTTCAGTGTTTTAAAATTTTCATTAAAAGTTTTACATAGGTAATAGGTATACTATGTTCAGAATAAGAATAAAAAAAAACACATCAAGCAGGTGGGTGAGAGGGGAAAGGAAAAATAGGAATTCGACCAGCATAACAATTCCAAGCAATAGTTGACTATGTTATTGTTTCATTTATTTCAAATTTCTTTGCAGTAAAGGGTGTTGATGATCAGTGTTTTTTTTATTCTTATTCTGAACAATAGTACCTATAGACTGTTTTTTTTTTTTGTTTTTTTTTTTTGGAATTTTTATTCACGATTTTTTAGATTTTTTTCTTCTAATTTTAATTGATTTTGAAAAAAAAGAATAGATTTTGAAAATACTTTGAAATTGAAAAAAAATAAAAATAATGTTTTTTAATGTTTTGTAATTTTCAACAGAAATGAATAAAAACTTTTCGAAAGTTTAGGTATGTTTTTATATAATCACAATTTTTTTTTCTTTTTTTTTTTGAAGCGAACTCCAAAAAAATTCATTGAAGTATTTACTCGTTAAGCCTACATATTTTTTTTATATATTTAATCAGAACAAAAAATGAATTTTTTGAAAATGTTTTTTTTTGTTGAATTTTTCATTGAGGAGATTATTTTTTGATTTTGTTTTAATTGAAATAGAGTGACAAAAAATTGATTTCAAGATATTACTTCAAATTGAATAAAAGTAAAAATTTCAATAATTAGAAAAAAATAAAAATCAAAAAATTGACATATTTAAAAGAAACAAAAATTGAGAGAGGGGGGGGGGTGAAATAATCATGAAATTAAATCGTAAAAAAATCATAGAAATTGAACAAATAATAAATTCAATAAAGTAGAAAAAAATTAAAAATTAGAAAAAATTACCAATTTTAAAAATTTACAGAAATTAATGAAAAAACATTAAACTCAACTCCAAGGAATTGTCAATTAATTTTAAAATAATTCCTATGAATTCAATTTTTCGAAAATTTCAATCGTGGACCAAAAAAAAAAAATCAACTTCAGCAAGTTAAGCTGAGACTTTCCTTTCAACCAAGCTTACAAAATCGAAACCAAAGCAATCCTTTCTTCCTGCCATCCTGGCACTCGTTCACTGCTCGACACTTCCTATAGCTAGCGTCACCGGTATTATTCGCCGGCTAACGCCACCTAGCATCCAATCCGGTCACCATATTCAGATCGAACATCCGACACGTGTAATTGCGAACAAGTGTTATACTCAATGTCAACGAAAAGCCTTCCGCGTATTCTCGCCCTATTAAACATACATCGAGTCGAGAAAAGCATAACCTTGACATTCAAACCCTCGAACGGCCCAATTTTATTTCCACTTTCGGTACTAAAATACTATACGAGTAGGATTTAGCTAATTTAATCTAGGTCACAGGGATTTTATGGCCAGTTCGTGATACAAATTTCACTAGTTTCGGCCTTGGCCTTGGCTCGGCGCACGAGCTCGGTTAAATTTTAAATTTTTTCACTTTCGAAGTTCGCAATAGAGCTGAACTATAAATTATCGATGTGGTGGAGCAACGGAGCTAATAAAGATACTCCTCCGCGTTTACTTGGCAAAATTTTAATACTTCTCAACAATTTTTTTTATGTACTAACTTCTTATCTTTTTGGCTTGTTATTAATATACGGGTACTTATTATTGTAAGTGTTGATAAAAATCCACTCGATGCGTGTGAAATCGTTCAAACGATAAATAATTTGGATAAGAAAAATTTAAATTAAAGTCACCCCGCAAGCTCGAGTTACTAAATTTACCAAATAGAGCTATCCTTGACCTTTACGTTAAATCTCGCAATGTGAAATTTTCCACTGCTGGGTTTGGTTTTTCACGTATTGAACGGCTGATAATTGAAATTAATTTTCTAAATCAGCCTTCGTCGTTGGAAAACATTGGCCAAACAAATTCGCTAATCGTACTTGTCACATACGAGGTCAAATCACACTCGGTACGAGTATTAGTTTATGCACAAGAAATTTTCTAAATTAACTACGACATTCGCGACGTTCATATGGGACCATCCATTAATGTAAATCGACTTAAGTATTTATCATTACTCGAAGAAATGTACACGAAAAAACAATTTTCAGCTTATTTGTCCACCATCGAGAAGCTTTCGAGGTTTGACATTAGCTTTATTCGATCCAACCAGATGCTTTTTTTATAGAAATTAATCAACTCGAGATGAAAGAAAAGCCAATCAACTTGTGAAAAATCGGATTAGAGCTGATCCGAACGACAATACGAATCTAGCTAATGTCTTCGTAGAATAATTTAATTATAAAATACCAACTTCGCTCGACATTAACGCGTAAACGAGCTTTTAAACACACTCGATCCGTACAGTACCGATTGTTGTTTTCGATGCGATGTTTTATAAAATTCAAGGGCTCCAGTAGCAGTTTTCCTGCTTTCGTCGCACCCCCGCCACCTGAAAACACCAAACTCTAGTGCTCCAAAACAAACCCCAACCTTGCTGATGCCTGCCTCCCTGCTTGCCTGCGTTCGCACCTGAAACCCATTGACGTAATTCGCCCTTCAGGACTGCTCGGCTCCCGTTTCGCAGCTCCCAATTTTCAAATGACGCAGCAGACTTGAAATACATTTCGTTGTTATGAATAATTGAATATACATTTTGGAGGAAAATGTTTGGCCGGAAAAATATCAGCCACTTTACGCCCACGAAGGCGAATGCTCGAAATTAGAATTGCGTTAAAAATAAGTCGTCGCGATTTGCAAGTCAGCGATGTGATAAGTTTTGTTTTGTCGGTAGGTTCATTTTTTTTTTTTTTTTTGTCTTCAAGACTAACACGAGAAGAAATTTTTTGTAGGGGACAGGGCATATTTTAAGGCTTTTATTTTAGGATTCGGTAGTTAGTAGGTAAATACTTCTCTACATTTCTAAAAAAAATTGTTGGGCACTCGCTTTTGAAAATTTACCTTGAAAAAATTTAGAAAATAATATAAATTATTCGAAATTCATATTTAAAAATAATTATATATACTTAAAAGAGAAATGATTTTGAAGAAGAGAAAAATGGAACCACTATGTTTTGATCAAAATTTAGAAAATTGATATCCAAAAATAATAATTTGTTTTCACCCAAAAAAATTGAAAAAATTCATAGAAGTAGCCATGTTAATAAAATATTTTAAAAATTCATTCCAGAAAAATGATTCAAAAAAAAAAATCAAACTACATTTTTTTCAAATTTGAAGATTTTTTTTTTAAAGAACAGTCAAACGATTTAGGAAGTACAGCCCTACAGGAAAAAATTTTGAAGCATACAAAATGAATCTGAAAGATAATGTAAGTAGTAGGTATCTAATCATTTTACATGAATATTTTTTAAAAATTCATTTGAAAAAATAATTCCAAAATTTCAATTTTTTTTTAATATCTCAAAACAAATAATTTTTGATTAAAGGAAAAAACAACTCTTTAATGAAAATGTGAAGAATTTATTCAAAAATCAGAAGAATATTATTTTTAAAGAAGAATTTTCAAGTTCGAAAACAATTAAAATTTTTGAAAATTTCAATGTACCTACCTATAATTTAAAAAAAAGCAATTCAATAAATTTTTCAAGTCTAACTTTGAATTGAAGAACTTTCTTTTTTTTCTAAAACTTTGAAATAAGAAAAATCCCAAAAAATGAAAAATAAAACTTTATTCACTCATTTTTGTTTAAAAGAACAAAGAAATAAAAAATAAGTATTCAACTAGGAAATTTTCTCTAATTCAATTTTTTTTTTTAAATAAATTGAAATGAATAAAGTTTTGAATGAAAATGTGAAAAATTCAATTTCAAATAAATGATTTAGTGTTTACTAGAAAATTGGAAAAATATCTAGACAAAAGTAGGAATGAGTAGTTAAGTACTTTTCAAAAAGTTTTTCAAAAAAATTAATTTCAAAAACAAAAATTCTCAACCTACAATAAAATTGAAGAACTATCAATTAAAAGAAAAAAAATACAAGAACTTTGAATAGTGACGATTCAAAAGAAAATTCAATATGACTTGAAAGATAAACGTGAGGTTTTCACCCATTTTAATGAAAAAAAAAATTCAAGAAATATAAAATTCATCTTGAAAAATTCCTTTCAAATTGCATTTTCCTTCCTAGAATACTTAAATTTGAGAATAATGAAAAATTTTCGAGGGGAATAAATTCCAAAAATAATTTCTTCAGTAAAAAGGGGGAAAAAAATCATTATCATTACTTACCATTCAGCCAAAAACTAATAAAATTTCTATAGACAATAAAAGCAAAAATAAAAGTAAAAAGCCAAGTAAGAATTCTCAGAAAAATTAAAAAATAAAAATTTTCAGAATTTAATTTTGAGCAAAAATTGATGAAAAAATTTTCCTCAAGAGAAATTTTAAAAACTTTGAAGTAATGAAAATTCAAAAAAATCACTTATTTTTATTTACCCCCCCCCCCCCCCCCAATGAAATCATTCAGCTTTTTAAAAAAAATCTGACAATTTTTTTTTTTTTTTGAAAAATTTTGAAGTAAAAAATCAAATCAAAAATATTTTTTAAGTAAAATAGAAAAACAATCATTGCATTATTAGCTTTTAATAGAAAATTGAAAAAAAATATTTGCAAAAAAATATTTGCAAAAAAATAATTTTTTAAAAAATGTCGAAAATTACCTATGTAAATAAAAATACAACTCAAAATCAACTTCAAAAAATTGGAAAAAATTTTCTGCAAAAAAAAATTTCAAAAAATTCATCCACTTGAAAAATGATATTTAAAAAGTTTTTACCTAGGTACTCATTTTTTATTTTTTCAGTAGGTATAAGTACATCTGAAATGAGTAATTTTTAGGCGAAAAATTTAAAACGTCGTTTCTTAATGGAATTGTAAAAAATCATTTTAAAAACTGAAGAATGAACTTATTGTGTAATTATACTTGAGTATTGAGTACCTAACTATCTATTTTCAATACTCAATCAATTTTTAAAATCGATTTCAAAAAGAAACGAAGATTTTTTTTAAATTTGGACACAATAGTAATGTAATTTAATTTTTTCAGCTTCAACATTAAAAACTGTTTTTTAAATATTTTTTTTAACTTCATAGTCTATTTTTTCAAAAAATTGAAAAAATTGTAGGCACAGAAAATTTATTTTCCAAAATGTACCCCGATAAACATTAAAAAGAAAAATGATTGCGTTTTCTTTCCTCGTATAGTACGAGTATTCCTAATTATACGTAAAAATGATACAGAGACGTCAACTTCCATCAGCGAAAAACAAAATACGTACGAGAATTAAATATAGGAAAAAAGATCAATAAAGGTAAAAGCACCGAGCTTATTTTTAGTCTATACTTTTTCCAGCCATAAAAATCAAAACCTTCCATAAGTTTATATTATTTTTTTATTTTCACACAGACAAAAATAAAACTCCAAGAATTCTCTTACCTTCTGGACTTTTAAAAAGTTCTTCTTAAATTCGCTCATTCGTAATGGTAAATAATACGTATACGTATATTCGATATCAAGCATACATACCTGAAACAGAAAAAAGGTGAAAATTAAAATAAATACAGCATATCGGTATCTCAACGGATTACTATTTTTAATTACTAATTAGACGTACTCGTAATAAACTCGACACTAGTACTTCGAGTTACAAAAATATTAACCCATCGTCGCGTGAACCGAATAAACAGTAATTTTGCGCGACAACTTTTTCTCAAAAGGATGAAAATAAATTCGCTCGAAAATTCCTTTTCCCCGAGGTTAACGAAAAAAATTCATTACAATAATGCCACGACTCGAGTTCAATTTGCAAGGTGTGCTTTCTTTTCGATAAATAGGTAGGCGGGCAGGTAGATGTGGTGCTTTGACGCGAGCACCATCACCAAGACCCCGAAAAAGCTCGTTATTTCAAAATGTTGGCGATTAATTGTACTACAAGGTATGGTTTTTATCGAAGACATCGAATCGACCAAGTTCAAAAAACCCGGTTTCCTCTTCTTTATATCGATTCAAAAAGACCCCTAACGAAAAGTATAAGAAATAGGGAAAGTAATATAAAGGGATTATTTAACCCCTTTTTTTTCTTCTTCTTCTCTTCCATATCTGGGTGTATTGTACGTACCAGGAGAATACAGGGACGTGTATTGTAGGTGTACGTTGTTAAGCACCGAAAGTACTCCACATATTTTTACTATGTTGGGTATAAGAAGAAGAAACTAACAATATACGACTATATATGGCAAGGAAAAGAGGAAAAGTCCCCTTTAGGGTAACTTTTGCCAGGGAAAGCATGAACCTCTTTGGGTTATTTTAGAGCAGCGAGAACTCTACGTGTAATACGAGTATAATCTTGGAATCGTACACGTCTGAGGAGGATGCTCGGTTCGTACCGGTGAGGAGCAGTTTATCTACGTAGAAGTACGTTTTAAAAAAAGGAGGTTACACCGTTATAAACTGCAGTCGAGAGGGTATGCAACCCGGTACGACGCGACAGAAGACAGGGGATCGAGATAGACTACCCTTCTGCCACGTACGTTTCCAAGAGTAGTTGACTCGGAAATACTACGGCGTGCACTCTCCCTGTCTGCTTCACTCTGTGCTCACTCAGATACGAAGAGCAGCACCAAGTATTATTAAGGCTACAACAGGAAAACGAACCGTCTATCGTCATAGCAACACCCTATTTTATTTTCCGATGCATTCGCGTCCCAAAAATTCTAGGTTCGAATCCCTCCTCTTCGGTGCTCGCCAGTCGCACCGCCGAGCCGAGCTTTTCCCATTCCACAATCCGAAACGCCATTTTGCCCCAGGATGCATGCGGCCGCAGTCCGATAAATATTGAAAAATACCGATAGATTTCATTTCGTCGCAGTCGACTCGAGGAATTTCCTCTCACAGAGTCGTAGACACTCGTTAAAAATACATAAATAATTTTCATTCACCTGTCGTGCGAATTTCACCTTCTGAGCCTACCTAAGTTACCTAGAATTCGCGTATTTCCTCCAGACCAATTATAACCGATCAAATGAACTCGTGTCCTTATTCAATGCCAAATCGTACCTCATTATCACCCGATATAACCTGATACCTAGGTCACCAAAAAAAAAAAAAAAAAAAAAAAAAAAATGGCCGAAATATTCGCCTCAACCAACATCCAGCTCGATATTTCCCTGATTACGTAATTATCCATTTTCCCAATCGAAATTAGCATCATAGGGTACGTCTTGCTTGCAATTACAAGAGTGCACCACCCTCGGCCTCGTGCTGCATGCAGACGAACCCAATACGAAAGTCAATATGCCGCCACGCCGCAACCTTAATAATTAAAATAACTCCCCATAACGTTGTGTCTGGGGCGTTCCATATTACACGGGCATTATCCCCCTATTATCGTTGCATTTCGCTCGCCTCGTTATATTGCAACGCGGCGCTTAAATATTTAAAAACAGACAAAGTAAGAGAGAGAGAGAGAGAGAGAGAGAAGAAAAAAAACACAAACTATTACGCTTTCACTGATATGCAACGCAATAAGTCTACTCTAGGGTGGCCCTTATTTTTCGAATTTTGGAAATGTTGCCGGGACGGGGGGTCAATTGGTGACATATTGGTAGAAAATAATTCCCTATTTTTTATTTTTCCTCTAACTGAATTTTAAGCCGTTTCTTAGGGGCCCCCAAATTTGAAAAAATCAAAAAAATAGAAAAAATAGAACATTTTGAAAATTTTTGAAAATTTTTAGCAAAATGGTCATAGGGATGGTATTTCTATAAGACAAGACCATTTTTGATGATTTCTTATCTTTACCCCCCTTTTCATGGGACATGAAAAAACGTCATTTTTTACGTTTTTTAAAAAATTAAAAAAAAATGGCTACAAATTTAAAAAAAAATAAAATTTTAATAAAATGGTTTCAACATACATGTTATCACCCAAAAAGGTCATTTACGGTGATTTTTCACCACTGCCGTATCAGTGAGAATTTTTCAAAAACTATCAAAAATTGAAAAAAATGAGGATCCCAAAAATGAAGGTAAAGATGAAAAATCGCCGTAAATGACCTTTTTGGGTGATAACATGTATGCTAAAAACATTTTATTCAAAAAAAAAATGTTTCTTTAATTTTTAGTCATTTTTTTCAACTTTTTTAAAAAACGTAAAAAATGATTTTTTTTATGTCCCATAAAAAGGAGGATAAAGATAAGAAATCATCGAAAATGGTCTTGTCTTATAGAAATACCATCCCTATGACCATTTTGCTAAAAAATTTCAAAAATTTTCAAAATGTTCTATTTTTTCTTTTTTTTTTGATTTTTTCAAATTTGGGGGCCCCTGAGAAACGGCTTAAAATTCAGTTAGAGGAAAAATAAAAAATAGGGAATTATTTTCTACCAATATGTCACCAATTGACCCCCCGTCCCGACAACATTTCCAAAATTCGAAAAATAAGGGCCACCCTAGTCTACAATTATCAGCAATTCCAAGCAAATACCAGGCAGACTGAAGATCGTAAAATTGTAATTAGAAAAAAAATTCCAGTATTTATCTGGAATTGATTACGACAAATATGGCAGCTGTGCAAATGCACTGCAACATATGTATGACAAAACAGTAAAAAATTCTAGCCTCAGCCCAAGGTGCAGGCTGTAGTAAAAATTATCATTATTACTTCTCGCCTTAACAATTGCACTCTAATTACACCCAACACATACTACAGGTAAACCGGCTGAACGCGTTGATATTTTTACGATCCATGGCTCAGCCATTTTTTAAAAAGATATTATACCTATGTTATTTTACACGATATGGGTACCACCAAAACTGCAAACCAGTTTGTGGCTGTACGATATGCTCGTTTATGGGCTCCCCTCTGGCCCATACGTTGCGAAACCCTACATCGAAATGTCACCACCGAAAGAAAAAAAATGTTTACAGCAGGTGCATGATGCATAATTATTATTGTTGTAGGGCAGAAAGTCAAAAATCAGACTCGTAAATTAGAGACATGGTGCCTGCGAAGTAATGTGCCAAACACAGGTGTCGAATAAGTTGCCTATACTGGAGACATTGTCGAACGTGGGGATGCTCCAGTTACGTAGTGGCATAATGGGTCAGTGATAACCAGATCCTGAGTAAAATCACTTTCCAAAATAAACAAACACAAAATTTTGATAACCGAATATTCTTAAATTATAAAAGCCAGTAAATATTTTTTTTAAAAAAGAAAAAAGAAAAAAATTAAAAATAATAATTGAAATTGTACTGTTAGAACAGGAATCAATGCTGTGAAACTCGGTAATTCATTAACGTACTGTGATTCTCAATCATCATTACAGTGTTTTGAGGAAATAGTGCCCAGTTGGAAAATTCATTTTTATTTTCCAGTGTAAGTAATCTACGAGGTTAGATGATCAATGATCATGACTACAAAATTATTTAGAAAAATGAAAAAATGAAGATCAAGGGTCCATAAGATCTTCTTCTTCCTAAATTTCCATACTCTTACAAATGTTGAATTATTTGTTGATCTTTTGAGTTTTGACTTTTGTTTTAAGGAAGTGGGTCTAAAAATAAAAGTGATTATAATTTTTGAGTCAATCTTTGGGTTGGGGAAGTCCTCAAAAAAATAACATGATTCCAAAAACTACGATATTAGTTTTGCTTTAATTTTAACGAAGTAGGTACTTATAACCAGGGATGGGCGAGAGGTTTTTGTTTTCTAACTCTTAACTCTCTTGCATAAAAAAGTTGAAAGAGTTAACTCGGGGTTAACTCTTTTGCAAAAGTTCTTCTTCAAAAGAGTTGCAAAAGAATTACTAACTCTTTTGCAACTCTTTCTCAAATTTTTAGTTATGCAAATTGATATAAAGTGCGGTTGACATAACTACATAGCCACATAGGGAAGCGTAAGCCCCTCAAAATTTTGTTTTAAAATTTAAAAAATGAAAATAAAATTGAACAAAAAGAAAAATATTTTAGAAGAAAACTATTCTGAGATGAAAATTCCTTCGTGCAATAATAATAATAATGGCTAGTAAACTGCAAAGCAATGCTTTTCTGACATTGCACATTGTTAATTCGCTATTTTGGGAAAAAGAGTTGAAACAGTTAACTCTTTTTCAAGAGTTAACTCATTTTTTTTAAAAAGAGTTAGAGTTGTAAGTGAGTTAACTCATTTTTTTAAAAAAAGAGTTAGAGTTAACTCATTTTTTTTTCAAAAGAGTTAGAGTTGTAAGTGAGTTAATTCATTTTTTTTCAAAAGAGTTAGAGTTGTAAGTGAGTTAACTCATTTTCAAAAAAGAGTGTGCCCATCCCTGCTTATAACAAAACAAGAAAAAAATTGATCGAGAAGAAAAAGAACAAGAACAAGATTTGGGTATTTTAATGCGCTTTTTATCAACTCAATATGAGGCCTCGTTTAATCTTGACAATAAGTATAAGAAGATTACTCACAAAAGTGATGGATTTGCAGACTGCAATTTCCTTTATTTTCATATTTTTTTAGAAAAATATTCTTTCCTATTACTTCTATTGATGTAAATACCGAAAAAAATGTACTGAAAAGTGAATTTTAAATTTCAAGTAGTACATTTTGAGAAGCTTTAGTCAAAAATTTGTTTTTCCAATTTTTTTTTTTTTTTTGTTTAGTTTTTTCACTCAATTTTAATTTTTTTATATCAAAACATTTTCTACTTCTTAAATTTTTTATTTTTTCCCACGTTTAAAATAATTATCAGTGAATTAAAAATTCAGGAAAGTAAGACGAGTGAGCTTTTCATCATAAAACTCTTATTATCTTTTAAACTTGGCCATTTCAAAGATTTAGAAGAAAAAAATCATTCTTTCAAACACATTCAAGCTCACTATGATGAAAAGCCATTATTCCAAAAACATAACTTTTGTAAAACAGCGTGACCCCTCAGACACTCAGTATTCTGTAATAAAAACACCTCGAATGCATTTTCTTAAGATAAGTTAGGTATTCATTTGCAATTGCACATTGTGCATTCGTCTTTTATCTAGATAGGTACGCATTTTGATGCACTTTTAATATCGGCTCAACTCGTTCATAAATTTTAAAAATTTTCAAACAATTACACGACACAATAGCGAGCACCATCAGTGCGTGTACTTTTGTCTGCAACTTCGTACCTTCCATCAACCAGTAATGGGCTTACCCTTCAAAAAAATAGTAGAAAAAAGCGCACCCCTGCAAACTTTATACAAAAGTGCACAAAAAGCTACCCAAGCATCCTCTCAGACCACTTGATATGCAACGAAAAAGTTGTCATTTTGTTGAAAAAGAAACAAGTACTCGGCTAGACCCCTTCTCATTTGGTGACATATTCGAAATCTACTCCTACACACATATAGAATTTAGCGAGTGTACAAAAAGCTCATGGAAAATTAATACGAGACGTTGCCTGGCACTAAAATATGAAAATAACTTGCACTATGCCTACGCTCAGCAGCATTCTGCGTTCAATGTTCATTCTTGAGTCAAGGTAGCTTTCACGTAATGCTCGTGTTCAGCTCACCCTCGCGTACATGCGTTATCTCTACTTGGTATTATTAAACCGATGCAAGGAGTGCAATTCAGATAAAACCCCAAGTCGACGCGCAATGCTTCACCAAGAGGGTTATTCTAATGTAAAGTTATGTTTGTTTCGAAGGCGAAGGCGCTTTCAAGGGTGAAGTTGAACGACGAATGAAAGCCCACAAGCTGAGCCCTTCACCTTCGCAACGTCGAGCCATAGGGAGGCTACGGTACGGATCGGTGTATAAATATCCACCTTATACGCCATGTCCTCATTCCAACGTATAGTACGTTACGTCCAGGAAATACGCTCCAAATGTCGAATAGTCTCTCGGCAAATACGCACGTTTGAAATTTTTCCACCTCTCTTGCTCGCGAAACGAATTGAATTCTTTGAACCGTAGGTAGTAGCTTTGTACGTGCACGAGTGTACTTGTACTTGTACTTGTACGTAACTTCATGTGCCAATGTCACAGTCACTCGTTCATGCAGTACCCGAACCGCAAGCACTCGTTGATCTTGGCTCTTCTTTATGTAACCGACAACGTGCAATCGTTACCTGGCACCATACGCGATAATTTTCAGTAAATTCTCCATAGCTCTCCGCACCGAGTGAAAGGAGGAAAAAGGTCTTTGGTAAGCGAGGTTTAAAAATAACCCACGTCGAAATCTGGCATCGGTTAACAATTTCCAGAATCGGTACGCGCATTGCGTTCTTATAACCCTAACCAAAGGCAAGGTGACCTCTGGAATACCAAAAATGCATTCGACAATTGTACGAGAAAAAAAGTGCACAGTCGTTATATACAAAACGTATGTAAACGTACGCAGTCCTTACCGAAAATAGATCAGACATTTTGGCACTTCATCAACATTTCCAGTTTCTTTTATATTTTATTTTTGGAATTCATCGGCGTATATAGGGTACATTGCATACGGGTGTATTTCCATCTTACACAGCAATGCATTTCAAAAAAGCTTCCAAGCAAAGGGTAGCTTCTTTATAGTCCCGATTTCAAAACCTTCCTTCTCTTTTGTACTCGCATATGCACCAGACGCGACGACAACACTGCTGCTGCACCAGCACCATCAACATCATGCACCATATTCGCAATTCTCGCCAGTGTACGAAGAAATCATTCCCAAACCCTTTTATAAATACATAAAAAATAAAGACACCATATGGAAAGCGTAACCACCCTTACCCTTTTGTTTTCTGTTATTTTTTTTTCTCGATACATCTAATTCGAACTAATTAGCTGGGCTGGAATATAACTCAGGGCGCGTTTGTTTTTCTTCTCTCCGTATGACGCATAATTTGTAATTTTTGTAAACCAACATGACGTCAGTGTTGAAATTGTACCGCATTATTAAGGGAATTTTGCATCGACCAAGGGGATGATTCATAGGAATACGTCGCGCCAGCATGGGGAAAAAGCCTTTTGGCAAAAGCCCACCCCACCTGAGCCACGTAATCTTTCGTACTGAAACTGATGCGTCAACATTTTATAACTTTCGTGCTTCGACTAAAAAGCTGGAAAATTTTCGAGGAATTCGTCATCCGAGACTGTAGTTAAAAAGGAAATGAGATGGCTTTTCTGGTGATCAAAGGTTTTTTCACATTGAAACTTTCCTTTTGGTATTCTGATAACTTTCCAGCGAAACATTAAAAGGGAGGGAATTTCTTTGGATCCACATTTTGGATGATAAGTCAAGGTGTGAGGTTGGAGGACTTCTCGATGCCTATTCAGGACTCCTAAAGGAGCATTTTAAAATCAAATAATCTTCAATCGACCAAAATTCAATTCTCTCAATTCCTATGCCTCATTTGCTGGGCTTATGGTGGAATTTCCAAAAAAAAAAGATCCAGTTACTGCTAGGAACAATTCAACTCTCAACAGAAGCTCAACCGCGAGCTCCACACAAACCTTAACCTTGACTGATGCGAATGTCGATTCGGTGAGCCGACGGCGACGACGCGACCGCATCGTCATCGAGAAATTCTCTCGAACGCGATGCAGCGCGCAAATTACTATGGACAATGAACTCTCACGCTGAGTACATTACCTTCGGAAGCATTGAACGCACAGAGAAAGAGCACTGTCACTGCAAAAAAAAAAAAACCTCCAACCATGGTAGCAGAGCGAGTGGTTCGCGGAGTCGCGAAGATTGCCCCGTAGAGGGAGGAGTATGACGACGAGCAACGTAGCTAGAAATGAGAAGTTGGCAAACGAGGGGGGGCGGGTCAATCAACTTGATACCATCTTCTTTCTCTTCTTCGTTCATTATCGTCGGTACCGCTCGCTATTACTTTTACCTCGACTCGACGTCGTTATGTGGCCGATCAACGATGCGTTTCAACCAATTCACCTTAAAAGTCGACTGGAAGGTCGAAGAGAACGTTGTTCGCGTAACTTCCACGCATAAATTGTAATCGGTCATTCAGCTATAGGAAGTTTAACCACCGGCCATCGTCGTGCCACTGCCGAGTTCTCCATGTTGCCAGCCTATTTGTACGATGCTAGGCTACAGAATGTCCACAGGTAATACGGGATGTACGACTTATATAAAGCGAAAATACACCTACATACCATTGACGTCGACTACTGCAGTAATATGTAAAAGTACTTTTCGAATACTACACATGCAGTTTTGTTTCATGTGCGATGAGAGTGCACAACCAACAAAACAAACATCGTTAAGCGTTATTTTTCAACGTTCATTATACTCTTTATAATTAGCTCGGTAATAAAGTACGTCGTTAAAAAATTATCAAAACCTTATCCTCGATGTACATGTACATAGACTCGACAAGTAGACGCATTAATCGTTTATGTACTCCATATCACACTTCCAGAGGTCATATCCAGGTTAATAATATCACTCTTACGACACAATAACAAAATATGGAATTCGCATTATTCATATAGCGTAACTTTAGCACACAATTCACTACTAGGTAACTAGACATAAAAATTCTTGTTGGTGCCTGCCCCTCCCACGATATTTTAAGGATATGTATTTGGAAAAACATGAGTAATTTTTCAATAATACTTCTTGATATTGAATAATATTTTGAAATATTTCTTGGAATTAAATAATATTTTTTAAAGTTTGGTAAACATTTTTCACTTATTTTGAAAGACTTTAAGAAAAGATAGGTAGGTACATATTTCTTATAATTTAAGGCATTAAAAATATGATTTTTAAATTGAATAATTTTTCAATTTTGGTAATTCTTCGATAATGAATAATATTTCAAAACATCGACGAAATTTTATTATTTCTAAATTATTCAATTTACCGAAGTACAAATTTAATATTGTAAACCGAACCCACTTCCAAACTCGAACCAACATCTCGTAATTATTTCCTGCTGCAAAAAGCTCAACACCCACGTAGCTTTTTTTCGATCTCCCCACGCGTAAGAGGCTTTTCAATTATTTCAATTCTCTCCTTACACAATACCCATCGATCAATTTCAAGCCTTCATTTTCCCATTCACAGCGAATCTGAACGCCGAAAGGCAAAAGCCAAAGCCCTTCTTCGCATCGTACATTGCTCGTAGCGACGATACAATGAACTCTAAGGTCATTTCCCTATCACCACACACAAGGTAACCAGAATTGACCGACTAATTAGCGTTTTACTAAATTCGCGAATCTTTCGTCACCATAAATCACTGGCTCTTACATAACTTAACCTCGTTCCTCGTCAAGGTTCGCGTTCGTAGTGCACTGCGATTTTTCATGTACTCGTATTATAATAATTACGTTGTTGTGTGTGGCTCTGTGCGACGTGGAGTAAACGCCAGGCCAGAATAAGGTAAAGGTCGTGACGGCCTCACGCAGCACGCGGAAGGAAGATAGAATCAACTCGGGCAAGGTTTTTCCGCCATGTCGAGCCTGCCGTTTGAAATGATTTTTTCAATCGTCTGGAATACAGCCTGCGACCCTGACCAAACTTTATTTCAGTTTTCCTATCGGGTATTAGTCTCTGCTGAGTACTGAGTATCATTTTATCACACAGTTTGACCTCCAGAAAAAAATAAAAATAAAAATAATAACTCGTTCAATGTGTGTAACACATTAGTAGAAATTCGTGATAAGCCGGTATTTGTTTACAATAATGAACTGAAAACTAGTTGTTATCGCGATACGTGTAAAACAAACTATAGTTATCGCTTTGATAAAAATTCGAACTGCATTTCGCTTTTCCCAATACGCCAGGGCAGTATAGGCTTTCAAGTACATTAGGATATCGTGACGAAATTGTCCATCGTTCATTGATTAAATAACCTAATACGATTTTTCTCGTTCGTTGTGCTTGTGCCTTATCACCTCGTTCAGCTTCTTGGGCTCGAAAATCTCGGCTAATTTTGTGGTTAATCGAAGTTCATTAGGGCTATTATTTTCATCGTCCGCCCGTTACATTGCGTTAAGGGAACGAGTTCCTTAACTTTTTCGTACACTTTGATTTGGTCTTCGCATAGATACGAGTGAACTTGATGGTGGAGTTTTTCGAGCGAAAATCACTCCAATGACAAGGTTCAGGTCGCCTCCATCAAGGCTGCCTATTTTAACCCATGAGGCTGTCTTCCTTATAAATTTAATTGGGCGTTAATTTTCGTCGAAAATTAATTTTTTCGAAGAAATTTCCGGCTAAGAAATGACATTTTAGTGAATTTCGAAATAAAATTATTTAGTTTTTCGAGGGTGCAGAAAATCTGAGCTAAAAGCATCCTTTTTTAGAGGGAGGGGGGAGGGGGTTCTGATTTAATTCAAGAATTTAGCTACCATTTCTTTCAAAGCATGGGTGAAAAATGATCAATTTTTTCCACTTTTTTCCAAAAAAATATTTACTTTGTAATTTCGAAATTTTTAATATGATTCATATACATACTTTTTTCCATATTAAATTACATAATGACTCAATTAGCCCACACCTGAGAAAAAAAATTGCATAACGTTATCTCTCGACAACCTTGATCGATCAAATTCCAATTTGGATTTTGCAAATCGTACCACAAAAAATCTGCTGGCAAACTCGCAATAATTCAGTCAGCTTATCGAGAATAACCAAAAAAAAATGTTTTATGAAAATTCCAAAGTTGTCATCCGCACTGTCAAATTAATCGAGGTCGGCAACTTGTCCACAAAAACTTGTAAAACGCCAAGCACATGATCGTATATTAGACAATTCAAACACTGTAAAATTTACGATAACTCATTTCCATTTAAGGTTGCCTTTCAGTTTATTTGCCTATTGCGATTTTCAGTTTTTTGAGAAATTGAAAATTATCGTAACCTTGAAACATTTACCAAATAACTTTATTTAAAAATAAAATCACTTCTAATTTTTTCCAACTCTTGAATGAATTTTTCAGTTTAAAAAAAATAAGAAAATGAACTTGAAAAAAAAAATAAAGTTCATTTTTGGGAAAAATTTGAAATTTACTCGTTTTTTAGAAGTTAACATTAACAATGCTTGTGATAGGTATAGTAAGGTATCTCTCTCTATCCACTAATTAGAAGAAGAAAAAAACAAATCAAATTGATATTTTTTTTATTGAATCACCTCATTTTCTAAAAATTATTAAACTTTCTCAATTTTTGAAAAAAATGATTTTTTCATCATTTAATTTATTCGATTCATTTTTTTTAAAAATCGTCTACAATAAAATAATAAGTTTTGTCAACTTTTCTCAAGAGTCTCTCGTTTCTATTTAAAATAATTTTTTTAATTACGTATTTTCCAAAAATTAGTTTCAAAAAATGTTTTTGATTTTTTTTTCCAAAAATGACCGGACTTCTTCAATTTTAAATTTTTTTCGAAATAAGTAAATTCTCTTAATTTTTCATGAATAAAATGAATAATTTTTTCATCTTTTCAAGGAATAAATTTCACAGGCTTTTTTATCAGATTGAATTTAATTTTCTCTTTTCTTTCAAAAATGATCACAAAAAAGTGAGCAAAATTTTCAACTTTTTTTAAAATTAGAAAATTAATGATAATTTCTCATGACATGGAACAACTTTGATCGGATAGAACCAAAAAAGCGCAAAAGACTGAAATTTTAACATTCTTGATTTTTTCCAATGGGGGGGGGGGGGACAGTGACACAACATAATCAGTTGGATAAAAATTTAAAAAATCAGAAATTATGTTCTCATAAAAAGGAACAACTTTGAAGCTAGATCACAAAATTTTGCTCATTTTATTCAATTTTAATTTGTTTTTGAAAAATTGGGGCGCCCTTAGGTATCACTGAAATTAAGTTGGGGAGAAATAATAAATTGAGAATTAATTCTCATAAAAAGAAATTATTTTGATGAGTTGATCAAAAAAATGTAAAAATTTGAAAATAGTTCAATCTTTCTATTTTTCTAAAAAAATGGAGAGCGATTAGGGATCCACCTAAAATTAAGTTATTGGAAAAATGAAAAATAGGGAATTATTTCTACATGAAAAAAAAAACTTTGGAGGTGAGATCAAAAAAAAAAATTTTAATCAAAATAAGGGCTACCCTATTGAGCATTTTTCAAAGAAAATCAATCAATTTTCCATAATTATTCAACCCTCAAAAAGCAATATTGTCTTTTTTATGTACCCACTTTTCTTTTCAATACCTCATTTTTTGAAATTTTAATCCGATTGTCACCGATAAGTACTTGAATTCATGCGAGTTCTAATGCTGTTCACTGACTTACTGTAGCTTATATTTCACTAATGCTACGTCAACCATTCAGTGAAAATCGCCTCTAAGCATCACAGGATTAGAATAAATCTCACAGAGTCGAACGATGTTAAGTGGGCGATATGTTTAATGAGCGGTATTTCGTTCAGACACGTCTAACAACTGTGGCTATGTCAGTGCCTCGGCTCCGGTGAACGGATTGACGTGAAAACGAAGGTGAAATAAAGGGAAGAAACTATAGAGTAGATGAGCGAACGAGGGAAGAAATATCGAAGGAGAGAAACACTTTTGGTATAGATAGGAACATATAGGTATATGATGCGTGGTTACAGCATCGTACTATTCGGGGGCAATAAACTGGACACAAGGCGAACGCGTCCAAGACGACCGCTCACAAGGGCAGAAGCTTCCCTGTCGCCCGCGTCCGACTCTAAACAAAGGATAAGACTTGTTTTTTTCCCTTCGGTTTATTTTATTTTTATTTTTTTTAAGGTCATCTTCGTCAGGCGTGGAAGGCTGGGGGAGAAATCGTTCCAGTTCGTGAATAAAGGATCAGGGTTAAGAAAGAGATGCTGCAGGAAAATTATGTGTGTACCTTTACAATGTGGAAGAACGCAACGCAATGTGCTAGTCCGGGTTGGGTTATTTTTTTGTTGTTGTGTTTTTCTATGTCGAACAACATTATAATAATAATGGTGATTGGAAAGTGAAATTGGGTATTCGGAGGGGTTCGATGAAGACGAGGCGAACGAAAAAGGGTTAGAGTATGCGGGTGAAAAGGAAAGCAACTCGAGCGACGCGAGACGTGATGAAAAAATCGAAAGTATCGTATTGTATGCGATGGTTCTTTTTTTCTAGGCCGATTAGGCTTTTCGATAAAATTGCATCGTACTTATAACAGATGTTGCCTGCTTAAATTTCCATCCCTCCGGTTGCAACCCACTTCAAAACCTAACCGGAAGGTGGAAAAAAATATTCAGAAAAAGAAACATCCTTTTTGGGTAAGTCTGCAGAGCATTTGCACATTGTATTGTACTGCGGCACACAGACGACGCAGAGGTGGATATAAAAAGGGAACCTTATGCAACCCTAAGGTTGTCTGCGGTGGATACACATTTGCTTTCATTTTCTACAGCCATTGTTTACCCACGTAATATGCACCGTGCACCCTTGGCAAGATGTTGGTTTTACGTGAATCCAGGCGCAGCCCATCGGATTCGGATTCTTTTCAAGGTTTTTGCAACCGACGACGACGTAAGGTGACGGGAAGCGTAAATCAAATACTCCTAAATTAAGGTAGGTAGGTACAGCTAAAACATACTGTTTTTTTGGCAACATTGAAAATTTACCAAATCCAATACAACATAGATACTTGATATTCAAAATTGGAGGGCAGGGAGGGGTCTAATTGAAATTTTTGTAATAACCAAAATTATTTCCAATACTTCAACCTACAACTTTTGTTTGAAAATTTTTTCAATTGGACCCCTACCTCCACCAGTTCTTCATAATATATGTATGTCATATTATGTAAAATTGGAGGGGAGGGAGGAGTCCAATCGAAATTTTTGTTATATCCAAAATTATTTCTAGGACCTCAATCTACAACTTTTGTTTGAAAATTTTTTCAATTTTCCCCTTCCCCCTCTCCCACCAATTTTTTAATCAGTATCTTCGAAGTATTTTGCAAAATTGACGGGGAGGGAGGGCTCCAATTGAAAAAATTTTCAAACAAAAGTTATAGCTTGAAGTCTTAGGAATAATTTTGGTTATTACAAAAATTTCGATTGAACCCCTCTCTCCCCTCCAATTTTGAATATCAAGTATTCATGTAGTATTGGACTTGGTAAATTTTCGATTGTACCAAAAAAAAAAAAAAAACAGTACTGCAGAGATCCACTCGTAAGACGAATTTTCATTTGGAACTCGTACAACTTGAATTTCTCATTTCCAAGTCATCCAAAGCTCTTGAAAAATGTATTTGCAAGAACACAAATCCATCCACGAAGGTGATTTCAATTTTCAACACCTCACAGCATCCTGACATAGTATAGTACACACATGTTTACTCGTACATAATATTCGAACATACCCGCCCAGGTCGGATCCCTCTGGGGTACACTTGGCCTAGAAACGTCAGCTGCAGACGGTATCAACTTACCCTTGCATAAGGGATGGTTACGAGACCGTCTTTCGCGAAAACACCCACCGGTCACAGGTGAGAGAGGACTGCATTGCATCGTGGGCCCGTACTGCATTTGGCCCGGGCGTCGCACTCGATTACGTCAGAATCCAGCTCGAGCAGCAGATGTTTAGGATGTGCATTTTTCCACTTTGTGCTGGCTTCTTTTTGATTCGTATTTATATAATATACGCAGTCTGCATAGGTACTATAAATTTCGGCACGTCCGTTGCACCTATATACCGGCGACGTGTTTATGAATGCAGCCGAAAAAGCAGGTAGATTTTAACAGCCGCGTGTGGGCCTAATTAATCTGACGCCGCGGTGTAGGAGGTATCTGATATGCGGTGCTACTGCTTGTCAGGACCACTGCTCCAGTTTAAAAAAGATGAGAGTCATGATTACCTGGGTGAGATTTACGAAAATTCAACTCGGTTCGATGGCTTGTTTTATTTCAAGATATTCGTATGTAGGATTCTACTGTTCATTCCGTTCGAAAACATGTTGGTTAGGGCCACTTGTGAAGTATCTCGATCAATGTGTAATTGTGTACTCACTCAACAGTACGTAATACATAAAAAAAAATTGTTTTATAACTTAGTAAAATGAGAAAAAGAAATAAGGATGGTGAAAAAATTAATGGGTCGTTTTTGTAACTTCCTCTACGTGTAAAGTCCAATGAATTCATTGGTAAAAAAAAATTAAGAAGATTGATTTTTGAAAAGAAAATTCACTTATTTTATAAATAATCAATCTTGAAAAAAATATAGGTATGAAAACATCATGTTTTTTAAAAATTGAAAATTTTTACTCATTTTGACAAATTGATCAAAACAGTTTTCAATTGATGAGAAATGAAAAAAGTAGATAACTAAAATTTATTTGTAAAAAATAAACGAAGGAATAAATTTTTTTTAAAAATTGAATTTGAAAGTTTTAAAAAATTTCAAGAATTTGGTAATTTATTTTTTTTAAAAAATGGAAAAATTCAAAATTAGAAAAAATCAAGAAATCATTAGGAACTGAAGCACTTTGAAAAGAAAAATGGAAAAATTTTAAAAAATTAGACAATTTTGAAAATATTGATTATAAATTTTTTAAATTTGTAAGTTGAGAATTTAATTTTTTTAATTACGTAATATCAATGTTTAAAAATTGTATTTAGGTAGCTCTCTAGTCGTTCCAGATAGACTAATTCAAATTTTTTAAACATTAAGTTTTCCACGTTTGCTCAAAAATTAACCCCCTCCCCTCAATTCCCTTCCCTTCCCTTCCCTTTCCTTCCAAAAAAACAATTGTGTTAAATTTCATTTTACTAAATTTTCTTCTCGTTTTTTATAAAAAACAATTAGTTTTTGATATTTGAATTTGAAAAAAATTTATTCAATTTTTAGTGATTTTTAAATTTAATAATTGTCTTTTCTGTCTTAAAAAAAAAATCAAATGCCTATTCATTTTTGAAAATGATTGGAATCGACTCGAGGGGTCAACTCTGGTATATGAACCAATTTTTAGAATTTTATCTCAAAATTTACAAATTATGTAAAAAAAAAATATTCACCAAAAGGCTACTTTCACATTTTTCAAAAATTTTACAAAAAATCGAAAAATCAACTTTGGTAGCTCGAAATTTGGTTCTGAGGTCTGGGTGACTTGTTCTTTCAATGAATCCAATTTCGTTGCCAAGTTTCTCTTGTAAGTTAATTCAAATTTCAGTTAATTTTGATTTATTCTCATTTTTTTGGACTTTTAAATTTTTTGAAATTTCATACAATTTTTATGTAAGTCTTTTTAATGGATTTTATTTCATTTTTTCAAATTGGTCATTTTCAGATTTTTTTAAAATGTGCTTAAAAATAAATTTTGCATTTCGTTTAAAAGCAGTTTTTTTTTTTAAATTCACGAATTTTATAAAAATTTTGCTCAAAGCAAAATTGCCTTATCTTAGATAATTTCTCTGGTTGAAGTTTTAAGCTGAAGTGGAGATACTGGCAGTGTTTTGAGCAGAAAAAAAATTCGAATATACTTTCCAAAAATATCCTTGTCTTTTTCTATTCATTTTTAACCCTCACTAAAAAAAAAAAATCATCTCAGCAATTTTCGTGTAAAGATTTTTTCATACTTTATTTTCAAGGGATAACACTAATCTGAATCCTTCTAGCCCGCCCCCCCCCCCTCAGAATATCTACCTAACAAAATAACTGCGCAAAAACAACCAGTCTAACGATTAAATTTCAGTCAATTTAAATCAAGATCTGTTGTCCAAAAGAAGAAAAAAAAAGAGGGTAAACACCATTCATAACTGGGGAACAACCCCGGCGGTAATTAAATTGTACCAGATTTTTCGCCATGTACCTACTCGTATATACTTGAACTAAACAATAGAAATTCGCACTACTTGAACCAGTTCCACTAGCCTAATTTCACAGTCTAATCACCCTCTCGGAATAAAAAAAATCCTCCAGAGAGAAAAATCACCATATCGAGCCTGGAGTATTGAAAAAAATCAAATAAGTCTTCAACCGAAGAGAAAATTAATACAAAATTCGTTTAAAATTTAAATACGTACGAAACCCGATACCGAGATCACTTAGGGGTACATAAAATTCCAAAACAGGGTTCAATGTTACCAGACATATAGCTCGATAACCGGAATACCAGTCGTCGGTTCGTGTCACACCCCTTTAAATCCAACAGACGGCCAGTGGCGCAACGTTCGATAAACACCGCACACCGCTTACATTACAAAAGCAAAAGCATAGAGACGGTGGGATGGAGAGGTCGTTGACAGAATTTTCTCTCTCTGTCTCATAGCTATACAATACAACGACTACGACCACGTAAGCGAAGAGTATGTTGTAGTATGCACCATAGCGTGTCACCTACACAAATATACTCAGCCTCACACACCAACATTCGTACATAAAGACGCTGATCCACGTTATTGTCACAATCGTCGGTTATATTGTTATCTTTGGATGTTATAATATGTACATAGATATATACTCATACTCGAGTACGTATGTACACCAATTAAATATACCAAAAAGACCTTCAGACTAGAAAAAGAGACCGCGACATACACATAAACAGAGTGGAAAACTTTACCACAGCGTTGCCTCCCCCGCCATTGTCTCCCCCGTTTGCCCCATCTGTGTACTTATGGGATAGCTCACTCGACAACGCCCCGTTTTCATCGTGCTCACGTCGTCGCGTCGCGTCCGTCCCGTCGCTGGAAAACGTTTACGGGCGAGACAACGCCCGAATACTCTCTCTATCGGTCTACTCCGTACTCCGTACTCCAGCGATCGTTAAATTTCGCAGACTTCCGATTTTACGTTTTAATTACACCTCCTCGTCCGACCCCTCTGTCTGCTAGAGCTCGGTCTTCGTACCACACATACGGCCTCGTATTCCAAAATCGACCCGCAATAATGATCACGTATAAAGAAAATATTAAATACCCAAAGTTCGACGGTCTGGCTGGCTGTCGAAGTCGTAAATGATACCGAGAACTGTAAGCTCATTTACCCAACAATCGGCCAGAGATTTACGCGGTCACGACCAGTAATTATTTCAGTTACGGTAGGGCACCCATTGGCCCCAGTTCCAGCGATTTTGTTTCTTCATGAATACCCAAACGTCGTCGTACTATAATTTGTTGGCTGGAATTTTTCCAAAATTAGGGTGTCGTTGGCAAGCGAAAGTAGCTATTTATATGAATTTCGGGGATGATCGCGAGGCGAATTAAATTATAAAAATATTTTTCAAACCGGGTTACTCCTTTATAACATGGTGCTGACTACTGAGGGTATGTGTAACGCTTCGTGTACTTCACAGACGTACCCAATATGTATATTGGTTCACACATCGTCTACCTACTTCCAGCTTGAGTCTGATATTAAAAAAATAAATAAATAAGCTGTCATGTCGAGGCATTTATAACACTTTTAAACGAGGTCTACTTTGTCTTTTCCAAAAATAGACTCGGGCAATATGTTGAACTAATTTAAGAAGGAATCAGGAATTGTCGGTGTTCAACCCTCTTCCAGCCAGGTACCCAAAAAATTCATATGGCAAAAAATTTCAATTTTTGGATTTTTTTTTGGTTTGTTAGTTTTTTGAAAAATTTTAGAATTTAATTTACCTCATCTTGCAGCTTAAAATTTTCAAAAAACAGTTTAGATTAACAATTCGAATTTTCGGAAATTTGGAGAAAAAGAAGGCAACATTTAAAACAGAATAACTTTTTTTTTTTTTTTTTTTTTTTTTTTTGAAAAGTTTACTGATTTTTTTTCAAAAATTGAAAAATTGAAAATATTTTTAAAATTTAATTCGAAAGGTTTTTTTTAAAATACCTAGGTACTTAATTCCAAATTTTCAGATTTTTTGAAATTTTGTATCAAAAATTTTTAAAATTTTACTCGAACATTAATTTTAATGATTTTTTCATTTTTTTTTTTTTTTGTTACCTATGATTTCAAAAAAAAAAACAGTGTAAATTTTTTTGCAGTTTTTCTGAATTTCTTCAAATTTGGTTTGAAAGAAATTTTTCCAAATTTCATTTATTTTTTTTATTTTTAATTTTAAAATACGACACCTACTTTAACAATTTTTTCATTTTTTTTTTGCGATTTCACAGATTAAAAAAAATTATTTTTAGAGTAAGTTTTTAAATTTTGTTCAAACATGGATTTTTAACATTTTGAGTAAGTACTAAGTAGGTAGGTCAAATTCAATATTTTAATTTTTTGCATTTTTTTTTTCAAAACTTGGCATGTAGGTAGAGGTATTTGTACTCAAGGAGAGCATTTTCAAATTTTTTCAAATTTTTCCAATCTCTAAAAAAAAACTTGAAAATGACTTTGAAAATTTCAAATTGCCCCAAAGGATACAGTTCACAGTAAAAAAATTTTCTTCCGATTTTTCAGATCATTTTACATCACTTAGAATTTTTCAGAATGTTTTTGGTGTAGTAGAAAATCGTCAAAAATAGGAGAAAAATTTTTTTCGATTTTTTTTCCACCAGAAATGATATTTTTTGATCAAAAAATTCTTTTATTGCAATATTTTCTCATCAAAGAAGACATCTAAAATATACACCATTAAACTAAATTTGGACCTAAATTGATTTTTTTCCAATTTTTTTTTTTTTTTTTTTTTTAATTCTTGAATGACGTCACTTTAGGATCTCAAAACCTCCTCTCAGATGTCCCGAGGGCTAATATTAATGTTATTTGGATATGTTTATTTTGGGCTGTTTGTTGAAGCCCTCTTTTCTTAAGTAAGTACTACGTAGGTACAGATAATTATGTTTGAGAAAACGAACTCACCAAAAGTAATATCTTCAAAGGAAAAAAATTGACACTCACCTGAAACAAAAACAAAAAAAATTATTGTTAATTTTAATTTTCAATCAATAACATATTATCTTGACAAGAAATAAGTATGGTTTAAAAACAGGTATAAATATTGTAGCCCAAGTTGAATTTTCAAAAAATGGTTAATTTTCGAAACTAAAAAATAGCTGAAAACTTGTGTAGGTACATACATTTTTTTCACATGTTATTTTACCTTTATTTTTCTTCGTTTTAATTTTTTTTAAAAATTATGTAATGTTTTTTACAACGTGAATTGTACCCAATGTTGTTATTTTTCAAAATTTGCTAATTTTCATGACATTTCAATTTTTTTCTGTTTAGCCAAGTTTTTAGATCACACATTTCTTTTCGGAATTTTTTTCATGATTTCCCAATTTTTCTAATTTCTCAATACACTCATTTTCCATATTTTCATGATTTTTTAATTTGATGAAACATTCATTTTTTAATGTTTTGATAAGTGGACATTTTAATGCGTTGATTACGCAATTGCAAATTAGGTATCAATTTTGAAAATTCTTCTAACTTTGAAATTTTTTCGGGAATTTTTCAATTCGATACTTAAAATTTTCCAATTTTTTACGATTTTCTAATTTCATAAAATTTTTAATATTTCCGTAATTCTTCATTTTTTTAAAATTTGGTAAGCACTGAATTAGTTATCAAATTTTCAATTTTTTCCTGAAAATTTTGATTATATTAATTTCAAGTTTACAAACTTATCAGTTTTTCTGAAGTTTTCATGATTTGTATTTTTATTTCATTTTATTTTTTTAGCACCTTTATTAAATTTTTTAGAAAATTCCAAGTTTTCGAGTTGAATTTCCTTCAATTTTTCTGAAGAGTTATAAATCAGAATATTTCGAAAACCGGGTTTTCGAGATGAAACTAACAACTTTTATTCTGCAAAGCTTGTAATCTCGCACAAAAATTTCAATTAATTTAAATCAACTATCATGGTACTTTATCATGCCAACAAAATAAAATTTGTCCATAGTTATATTTCTTCTTTTGGATCAAATGGGTCAATTTCAATAACTGATTTTTTCAAAATGAAAATTCTGCTAAAAAACTAAATTAAAAATGTTTTATTTTACGTGCCATTTCAATTAATTTCACCCCTACCAAAATTTCCAAATCGATTAAAAATTACTCCACGTAATTTCCACTGCAAAGAAAATTGCCAAATTCCATAACTTCGCAAGATACAGATATCATTACACGCGAAAAAAAGAAATTACCCCCCCTCCCTTTCTAACAATCGCAGACTCGTTAAAACCAAATCGATAAATTCGGTCTTGATTCGGGGACCCGGAATACCATCTCGAGCTCCGCTTCGTAATACTGAAAAATGGTCGCAAAAAACATGCACAACTTTCTCTCATCTCATTGGTTCAGTGCTCCAGGGTACAAAAAACTCGCCACCTTTGCGGAGATGTGAACTTAGCAGACAGACCTTTCATCGCGAACCGTCCCGTACTGCAGACTGTGCCACCCTCGTGTCTAAAATTTATGAATAATTCGCCATAAATTCTAATTCCTCGGTACAAACTTCCTGGTATACGAGAGAGCTTAAAAAGCATAACAGCGGAGAAAATGAAATGAAAAAAAGGGGGAAACATCCCAATTTCCGTGACCGGGAATAACGTGGCACGACGAGCTCGGGTGGAGAGGAGACCCGGAGAGAGTCTGGAAGCTGAGCAGAGTGAGACATCGGAGAAGGCGAGAGGGGTGCGAGAAAAAAGAGAGTAAAATGCGCATAGCGAAAGAACTTTATGGTACGTGGAGCTCGACTCAGACAGGGTGGAGGGTACGAAGGAGGGTGTGGGGGTACAGTACACCGTAGTCGTATCGTAACGATGTCGGGCAAGCATCGAATATTGCTTGCTGCCGAATGAGTACACAGGAGCTGGATGGAAGCGAGATTGCGCCAAGTAGAATGTGTACATCGAAAGGGAAATGACCGGTTATGTTGGTACTGTCGGTATGGGGAAGATAATCGCTTCAAATGTGAGAGAGAGAAGAAAGGTACGAGGGAGGTCGGAGATCTGCTGACACTGGAACAACACACAGCGTCGCGTTGCAATGGAGGGAAAGCAAGGGGTATATAGAAGATACGCGATTATATGAGTCAGAGAGGAGAGCGGTGCAGCGTCCTGTGAATACTTACAGTCGAGCAGTACTGCTAACTCGACGAAATTCCCTACATTTGCCAGCATATAAATACCACAATAGGTATATTTTTCTTGCGTTTTCCTCTTCGGTTTTGAGGACAAATTGCGAGTTCGTTCGATATTGGGTATTTTTCGAAGGAAAATATTTTCAAAATTGTTGAAAATTCTTCGCATAATTTCCAAATACGAAAATTCATTCTAGCTGAGATTTTTTCTAAATAAGGCAATACTTTAGATACCCGAGATAGATCTAAAAATAACACCTCACCTTACCTCATCCTCCACACACCTTCACCTTGGAAATCATAACACCTAGCTCGCATAATAACGCAAGTTTTATTTCATCACAAAGTATAGAGAATTTCTCGCTTAGAACGTCGGTAGCACTAGAATCGTATGGAGGTCAACGTCTCGCGACTCGATCAACGTCTTCAGCGCCGCAGCCCGCTTACCAATCGACGGCGACGGGCGCACCTGCCCCGAACGTTGCTCGTTCAATCCCCCCTTGACCGACCCCCATCTGGAAGCCCGGTTATTCAACCGATAATACAACATATGAACCAAAGCCGACATCAGACAGACGTTCGTCTTTTTCTCTCTCTATTCAACCCTTTGGTCCCTTTATCAAATTAAAGCTTCGATTCCAATACTCATCTCTCCATCCTCCCGCCTCCCGCGTCTAGCGACACGAAAATTAAAAAAAGTTCCGAGAAAAAAAACCCTCCTTCGTTGGGAAAAGAACGCAGACACGGTGGAAATTTTCTAGCTCGGAAATACGTTACCGAGGATGTTTCCCTTTTTACCGGAGTCACAGGTGAGGCAGAGGCCACAGTCAAAACACTTTGCCGGCGGAATTTATTTTCACATTGTGTTTATCGTCGTCTGCTCCGGGTGACGAAATTTTTTAAGCCAGCTTAGCGCCATTTTGGAGCAATGACGATACGCGAAAGGGAGATGAACCGATGAAAAAGATGGAAAATTTTCAAATTAAAATTCATTTTATACAATAAAATTTTTTATTTCGAGGCTTTTTTTTTGAGATAGGTATACAGCAACTAAGGCTAAAGGCGATTTGTCAATTTTTTTCCACAGATTTTAATGAAAAGAAATGAGAAAAAACTTTGAAAAAAAATGCACAGAAAAACGAAGCTGCTGAGTTTGGATGTAATTTCTATAAAATTTGAAAAAGTATTCGTGAAATGAAAAAATTTCAAGTCAGTATTTTTCATTCGCCTAATTATTCCAGTTAGAAAATTAGAGAAAATATTGCGTTTTTTTTTTTGATAATTTTTATAAAAAATATAAGCACGATAAGAAGTCTCCACTTTATAATTTCAAAATTAGTTGATCTTTTCTATTTATAGCCCAGTGCAACCCAGTGCCAAAATGGTTTAAATTGAATTTTGGGTCATTAAAGATTTTTTGATTTGAAAATGTTCCTTTCGGTATCCTGACTAACCAACAAAAAGTCCCCTAACCTCACCCCTCGGGAACTCTACCAAATGTGGACCCCCGAGCAGCACACTCGATCGATAATATCGAAAGTTGAAACGTATCGATAAAAAATCGTTTAAAAATCTAAAGATGTTCTCACGATATGATACAGATTTAACTGTACGATTTTATAGGCAAAAAATCTAAAAACTATCGAATTCGATAGTATTACGATTTTAGGACGATATTCGTCAACGATACTATCGACAAAGAATATTAAATTTATAGAATCCGATATTCCACCGATTTTGTGCAGATATTTGAAACTATATTATCGACAAATAATCTGAAATTTCTCGAATTCGATTTTTTAACGATTTTGTGAAGATATTTGAAACTATATTATCGACACGTAATCTGAAATTTCTCGAATTCGATTTTTCAACGATTTTGTGCAGATATTTGAAACTATATTATCGACACGTAATCTGAAATTTCTCGAATTCGATTTTTCAACGATTTTGTGACAATATTTACAACTATATTATCGACAAATAATCTGAAATTTCTCGAATTCGATTTTTTAACGATTTTGTGAAGATATTTGAAACTATATTATCGACACGTAATCTGAAATTTCTCGAATTCGATTTTTCAACGATTTTGTGACAATATTTACAACTATATTATCGACAAATAATCTGAAATTTCTCGAATTCGATTTTTTAACGATTTTGTGAAGATATTTACAACTATATTATCGACAAATAATCTGAAATTTCTCGAATCCGATTTTCCACCGATTTTGTGCAGATATTTACAACTATATTATCGACAAATAATCTGAAATTTCTCGAATTCGATTTGTTAACGATTTTGTGACGATATTTGAAACTATATTATCGACAAATAATCTGAAATTTGTCGAACGATTTTTCAACGATTTTGTGACGATATTTGAAATTATTTCCAAATTGGTGAAAATTTTTCTAAGTCCAACACGTCTGGAAGTACTAAACTGCCTATTATAAGCGTTTTATTGCTAATTCCTCAACGATAAGGTATGGCATAGTGGTTAAGGAAGAGGATTACCATGCAGGAGGTAGAAGGTTCAAGCCCCACGGGTGGCAGATTTTTTATAATTTTTTTTGACTTTTTCTGAAATGATCCTCTTACCGTAACATGAATAATGTGTTTAGGCATAGTTTAATGTATTAATTACGCTAATTAATGAGTTTTAATTATAGAAAAAAGCTAGTAAAAGACGAAAAATCGGAATAAAAAATCGATAAAAAATCGACAGAATATCGAATTTGATAAAGTTCCGCCTAAATCGTGAAATTATCTTTCGATATTATAGATATATTATCGATAAAATATCTTACTATAATCTCGAAATATTTGCTAACTATAATTCGTCGATAATCTATCTATATATCGAAAGATAATTTCACGATTTATGCGGAACTAACGCGACACTTTATCGAATTCGATATTCTGTCGATTTTGTATTTCGATAATTTGTCGAGTGTGCTGCTGGGGCCCAAAGTGACTCCTTCGTTGTTTTTCGTTTATAACTCTGCTAATATGCGTTTAAATTAAAAAATGATCATAATTGAAATGAAACTAGATAAAATTTGCAACAAAAAATGTTATATAAATTTTTTCAAAAAAGTGAACGGGTGGCGCAAAAATGCGGATCAAAATATACAAAGTGGGAAAAAAAGATTGCCCCGCCCCCCATTTCCGCAAAGGAGGTTCAATTTCGGATGGGACCTTCACCTTATATATGCTAATGAGGACACACCATAGACTCCAAAAAAATCCTCAAAGCCCGCCCTCCCCGAAGCTTCTAAAATGTGGACACCCGTGCGCTCCCTTTTTACAGAAATGCCAATAACTTTTCAGTCGTTTTAAAAATCAAAAAAAAGTTCAAATAAATGTTGAAGAAAGTAAAATTTCCTACAAAACTCTAATTTTCATTTTTTCGACAAGTTAACGGGTGGCTCAAAAACGACCATCTACCACACAGTGTCCCAAACAAATTAAATGTCGTTAATTTCAGCGAATACGACACATAATGAAAGGACGACTGTAATTACATGACTAATGAATCATTAAAAAATACCTACTTAGTTTAAAAATTGGAGAAAGAAAATTGAGGGTTTTTTTTAATTATAATTCTTTGAAAAATATAAGTACGATAATAAGTCTCCACTTCATAATTTTGGAGCAAAAAAAAACAAAAAAAAAGTTATCAAATGATCAACTTGGATTTTTTTTTGAAGCTGATTAAAAACTCAACATAGAATAATGTTTTATAATTTGAAAAAAATGATAAAAATAATGGAGCTTCAAAAATTGTTCATTTTTTATTCAAACTAAAATGTTTTCCACCAAAGAGAAGAAGAAGAAGAAGAAGAAAAAGAAGAAAGACACCACATGAAAACTTCCAACCCTTCACTCTCAGTTTCACCAGCCACAGAATCTTCACAAGAACAGAAAAAGGTAAAGAACCTGAAAGAAAAAAAATCCTTCGACTTCGATTTCATTTGACCAAAAAAAAAATATATTCAACCAAAAAAAAAACACACAAAAAACACCACCAATCATAAACTATTTTCTTTATCAATTTCCTATTTCGACCTTACATTCACCTACATGGTCATCGCTCGGCCATATATCACGTTTCTTTAACCTTCCAAATGTCCAAACATTTATACGAGTAACCATTAAAATCGAACTCGTAAAAAACCTTTCTTTTAAAATCAACCTTTTTAAAAAACGTTGGCTCGTATACACAATACGTACCAATAAAAATATCTTAAAAACATTCTAAATTATTCACGTATCATCACCACACAATTAATCAATTCGATTCCGATCTCGAACCCTTTAAAAAGTATAAAAAGCGCAGCGACCTTTATCCACAATGGAAGCACTTTTTTTCCTCTTCGTGTACGTTTATTAATTTGAATACGCTGGATCTTATAAACAACCATCTTCGGGGTAAAAACGATAAAAAAGTTCTCAAACTCACGAACCCTGCCGAGGCAATTAAAGAAGACAAACCCTTATAGACACTCTCGTTTTATTTTAAAAAACCTCACCCATACTGTGCTGAGAGCAAACCTAAAACACGTCTTTATTCACATATAGATACGAACGTACGACGAGGAACATACTACACAGATCACAGATACAGGTACACATACCATCCAAAACAAAAACCTTAACCTAATAAATCAATCTCGAAGGTTACACCTACAAAAAATTTCAACTTTCGTTTTCATCCGGTATAATACGATCTTTCTTTTGCTCTTTTTTTCGGCTGCAACTCGCCCTATAGGAAGTTGCAAGGCCAGACTTGGATGAATAGATCATTTCCTGAAAGAATATATGTGTCTCCGGTTTTATCTGATAGACTATAGTAAATTCTAACGAATACTTCCGAATCAATTGATTTGCTGTATCTATCGCGTTTTAACTTTCTGAAAAAATGGTCGTAAAAACTAAACGATTAGGTATTTTGGATTTTTTTCACATTTTTCAGAGTTCAATTTTTTGAAACCGGTTGGTTATTCTCGATCACTTTTCAAGTTTTCAATAATGTGTTAGAAATTTTCAAAATGCAAATATAGACGCCAAAAAGATCCCAAAATTTTTTTTAGAAGACTTGAGTTTTTTTACAACTTTTGAAACCGGTTCTCAATAATGGTTTTCAAAACTGAGACACAAAGTTTCGAAAAAAATTGTAGAAAATATTTAAAAAATTATAATTTTAGGTATTAACGTTTTTAAAACCGGCCCAATGGTTTTCAAACAGTTCAAAATATGTTTTTTTTTCAAAATTCACATTCAAAAAAATTCAGAAAACCGTTTCAATGGTTCCCAACTGATTCACAGCCTGTTTTTCAAAATTTAGATGCAGGAATAAGCTCCAAACAAAAGCTGTAGGGTATTCAGAGAAAATCATTTTTTGCTCAAAAATGTATGAAACCGGTTCAATAGTTCGCAATTTGTTCATAATAATTTTTCAATGTAGAAATATGAAAAAAAGTTTCAACTATACTTAAGTTGTAAAAAATCAAAAAACAATAATTTTTTGTCCAAAAATTTAGAAAACAGGTTCAATGATTGTCAAATGAGTTTAGGAATCGGTAATTTTTTTTGTTCTATAATTTTCGAAACCGGTTCAACAATTTCCAACCTATTGAAAATGTTGATATAAAATTTCATCAAAATGAGATGTGAAAAAATTGGTATACAAAAATTGTAGAACATCGAAAATTGATGATTTATTTTGTTTCAAATTTTTTGAAACCGGTTCAATGATTCCCAACCTGTTTATTTTTTTTTCAAAATCGAGATATAAGAAAAAGTTTCATACAAAAGTAATGGAAAATTGAGAATTGATAATTTTTTGTTATAAAATTTTTGAAACTGGTTCAATGATTCCCAAATTGTTCATATTTTTTTCTTCAAAATCGAGATATAAAAAATGTTTTATACAAAAGTTGTAGAAAATTGAATATTGGTAATTTTTTAGTTCTAAAATCTTTAAAACCGGTTCAATGATTCCTAACTTGTTCACAAATTTTTTTAAAATTGAGATACACAAAAAAGTTTCAGACAAACATTCTAAATCACTAAAAATTCAACATTTTTTTATTCGAGAATTTTTCTTCTACTGGTCAATGAAGAAGAGCCAACACTCGAGGAAGTTAGTCTCGTATCCTTGAAACACGATTTCTCTCGAAATTCAGAAGAAAAAAAAATTATACCCACTATAAAAAAGCTCTAACTTTCATTTAAACCTTTCCCCATATTCGTACTTTTTTAACCCATTTTTGTCAACTTTCAATACACCGTATGGGCAACTTTGACGTCATACATTATATCAGCCACACTATCGACAAATCACACAATGGCAATTTTCGTACTTATCGGTTGATTTTTCATACAAGGTTGCTTCGATGGGTTGGTTATGTCAACGCGATAACATTTAATTGCATATTCCTACGCCTTGAAATCTAATCGCTAATTGAACCTGCTAACAGACAAACTTCTAGTATCACTTGGCGATCCGCGTTCAAGAACCGATAACATACACCAAGGTGATGTTTCGTTTAACCTTGCGACTTTGAACTCGGCCAATAAAACTAAAGCGCGCGTTGCAATTCTTAGCTATAATAATAGCCACAACGCCGCAATATGTCCGCCATTGTGCCTGCAAAAAAATTAAACCATCTTTCATGGCGAATTGATGAGCTAACCTTGCACTCGTCTACACAGCTAGTATCTGGCCGGTTAAATTCTACCTTAGGTACATTTCACAAAACCCGATTAGATAAAAAAAATCTCTCAAAACTGGTACCTTGCATAGGTACCACACTCGGGTTAATGATCTCTCTATTATACGTCCGTGTGTGCATTTTAATCGCTCATAACGACCATCACGATCGAACACAATCACCCGAGGCGGTTTCATAATCCTATCGAATCGTCGAACATCTGCATTAAGATGTGGAAACGAATTAGGCCATTTCTTCGACCACCCCCTGCCTCTCATTTGATGAAATTATCCGTCACTCGGAGTGCATAATTGGTCGTCCAAAACGAGCCATTTTTTTTACCCAAAGTTGATGCCGGAAGTCATCCAGACGTCATTGAAATTACGAGAAAAAAATACGGCTCGACATTGCGTATGCAAATAAATGCATAGTTTTTTCCCTTTCCTTCTCGTTATGCACAAGGAAGGATCGTAATCTAATATCACAATGCCTCGGTGGCGAATTCATCGTCGTTTTGTCGTGTTTTTTTTTCGCGCAAGTACGATATTTCTCATAAGCCACATACGACAAGTCCAAGGATAAACTAGTACAGAAAAACGCTAATGGCGAAAAGCCACTAATTAAAAAACCCATGCAGCCAATTATCGATGTTAGTAACCCTCGTAGGCCTATTGACGATTATTGTTTTATTATCTGGTCACATCAACGAATTGGTATAAGAGTTCTCATCGTGTAATTGACAAGGCAACCTTGCCCACTCGTCACCTCCAATTGAGCTGAAATTTGGCTCACTGATAAAGAATGCCAACCAGACCTCAGAACCAAATTTTTAGTTCCAGGAGTTGTTTTTTCAATTTTTGGCGAATTTTTGAAAATGGCAAAATAGCCCATTGATTAGTAAATCAATTTTGGACAAAAATTGCAGATTTGGAAATAAAATATCTGAAAATTAGTTCATGGACTAAAGTTGACCCCCCAAGTTAATTTCAGCTATTTTTGGAGTAATCTGGAGCCTTCAACAAAAGTTGAATTTTCTCCAGCCAGGAGGGGAGGGAGGGGTCCAATCGAAATTTTTGTAATAACCAAAATTATTCCTAAGGCTTCAAGCTACAACTTTTGTTTGAAATTTTTTTGAATTAGACCCCTCCCTCCGCACCTATTTTGCATAACACTCCGAAACTAGTAATTAAAAATTAGCGAGGGGAGGGTGGAAGGGGCCAATTGAAAAAATTTTCAAATAAAAGTTGCAGGTTAAGATCCTAAAAATAATTTTTGTTATTATAAAAATTACGATTGGATCCCTCCCTCTCCTCGGATTTCACATATCATTAGGTAGATAATTTTTCAAAATTGGGGGAGGGGTCAAATTGAAAAAATTTTCAAACAAAAGTTGTAGATTGAGGTCTTGGAAATATTTTTTGTCATGATACAATTTTCTATTACACCTTTCCCTCCCCTTTAATTTTGCATAATATGACTTAAGTTACTTTCAAAATTGGCGGAGGTAGGGGTCCAATTGAAAAAAATTTCAAACAAAAAATGTAGCTTCAAGTCTTGGAAATAATTTTGCTTATTACAAAAATTTCGATTGGACCCCTCCCTCCTCCCCAATTTTGATATCAAGTATCTATGTAGTATTGGACTTGGTAAAATTCAACAACAACGATCCTCGTCCATGTAAACACATTGAGTAAATTAGATACTACTAGTTTAAATTTCTAGCTGCTCAAGTTGATTACAAAGTCGTTTTGAACCATTCCAGTGTGCTGGAGAAAAGTCAACTTTTGCTGGAGGCTCCGAACTGTTTCGAAAATGGCTGCAGTCGACTTAGGAGGTTGACTTCAGAGTTCAGCTTATAAACCGGTTGATTTACCAATCAATGAGCTATTTTGCCATTTTCAAAAATTCACCAAAAATCGAAAAATCAACTTGGACATCTAAAAATTTGGTTCTGAGGTCTGAATGCCATGCTCTTACAGTGAACCAAATTTCAGCTCAATTGGATGTGACTCATGTGACGAGTTGGCAAAGTTCCTTTGTGAGTCAATCTGTCGAGAAATGGTACACTTTTCTGAATTTGACTTTTTTCTCTCTCAAAAAAATTGCACGAGCTAACTTGAATCGTTTACGTGAAACATTCAATAGAAAAAAAATCTCTAGGTATGAGGACAATTGGTAAAAAAAAATTAAAAATTGGCTAGTCGAGAAATTATAATTTTAACCTAGCTCAGATCATTTCTCAATCAACTACATTGGATTCAAAAGTGGGAACCATTCATACAACGTAAGCCCTGACCTACGTTACGTTTGTCCAGTCTACTGTTACCGGTTCTTTCACTAGTGACGTCATACTTTCACTTTTCATTAGACGATACCTACGCTGCTCGTAGCCATGTGGCGGGCATAACGAAAGCATTTCTTTCTCGTCGTCCATCCGGCGTACTACATAATTACGTCATTTACGTGCACCTCGAAACCGAAGCGAAAACTTATCGTATAGAACCAGTTTCAGTTTACACTTGAGCCTGAGGCTACTTCCATTCGGTATACTTAGGCTATTATAGCGTGCATTATCAGTACAAATATCGTACACGAAAGTATCTCCTTAGGCGTCTCATAAACTCTACTCTGCGTACCTTGTCCCGTATTAAACTAATCGAGCCGTCCACCACGTCCTATAAAAGAGGGTGTGTACCTAGTGCATCGTACACGAAACCTAAACACACGATGAGTCAAGATAGGGCGATTGACCTATACGAGAGTGTACGAGAGTGCATTGCATTTTTATATGCCATATCCAGGCGTACACATGCAATCGTAGTATCTACGTACGAGACTGGTAAGCCTACGATATTGATTTTTTCCCCAAGCTTATTCGACTCTATCGCACACAAGCCGAGAAAACACTCTCAAAGTTTTCTTTCTTATAAAACTTGCTTCTATTTTTGGTCAAAATATTAGCCAATTTTTTAATCAGCTCTTAGAACGAGCTATTTTTTTCAACTGACCGAAATATTTACTCACGTTGTCGAGGTTAAAATTTGAAAAGTGATTTTTTTTGCCTTGTCAAGATTAGACAACTTATCACTCTTCTTCAAGTTTAAATTTCTCGTATCTATACATATTTGCCTTTTTTTTAAATTTTTTCACAACCTTGGAAATTACGAGTTAATTCCTATTACTACATTTATCTTTACCGAATGGTGATATATTTTTTTTATCATTGTGTATTTTTTTTTTCGTAGCTATTTCCGCTCGTATAAAATTTATTCGATATTTGAATTTTTTACTACTTTCATTCTTAATATTTCGTTTTCTCAATGAAATATATCTTTGATTCTGAAGGAGGAGGAGAGATTGTAAAATTTTTAATGTCGTTGAAAATATAAAATTTTTTCTCGCAATTACCTTTCATAACCTACTAGACTGGAAAAAAAATAGATACCCGTAAAAAATACTAATATACAAGGACTCTTTTGACGTAATGAAAAATAATTTTTTAATATCCTTTGAAGACGCCGTGGAAAAATTTACATTTTCGAAAAGCCAAAGAGAAAAAAAAGGAAACAAATTATAATTTTTGTATTTTTTACTTCGATAGCAAAAAAATTCGAAATAATGATAAATTCACGTGTGTTGCGTCTCATATTTAATTGTAAAAAAATTCTAATTATAAAATCTTTTCGTGTTTTTTTCAAACGTAAAACTATCCTCAATTTTTTGCCTTTCTTTTTGAAAAATTTTATTTGAAAGTAATAAAATAATTTAAGAGCTGAATTTTCTGACTCGAACATTTCTTAAAATAGAAATTCTTTTAGAAAAATTGCTATCGACAATTTCGCTATAAAATGGTGTTAAGTTCTTCGAGATTTTTTTTGCCCAAAATTACACAAATATATCTTTGAGTCGAAGCAAAAGTTACAATCAATATTTTCCAAATATCATCTGACAATCTTATGAAAAATAACATACAAAAATATCATTAAAATTCGCAACTTATTACATACATATTATGCAGAGTTGCACACGAATGAGGCGAAATATTAAATTACGATCGACGAAATGAGCTGATGCTTGTCAAAAAGAACAGGGGGACTGAGGGTTTAACCTCTTTGCTCGTTTCAAGTACACAACGAATTGATTTGCGATCTCAGGGTATTTGAAAAATGGCTTCATTTCGCGATTTTTTTTCAATAATTGCATTCTCTTATCAGATCATATACTTACTCGTATTTCACATATCAACTGCCAATCAGCTGTAAGTCAACGGGTTGATTAATTCAAATGAAATTCCAACGATCATGTAGAGAATAAGAATATACATTTGTATTCGCGAAGTAGACGAGTATTTTCCACGCAGAAGAGTGTTCTAGTCAAGTCAGCAAAATACATGCAAACAAAGTCTTACGTTTCTAACCACGTCCACGAAGGACGCATGCGAAGCGAATTTTTTCTCGTATTAGTCTATACGAAGTTTCGCATTATGAATAGTCTCGACTTTCTATGTAACTTTCTGGAATTCTATGTAGTAAGTAAGTATTATTATACGACGATGTGATTTCATTTTCAATCGAGTATTTGCTCGGTTTGCATAAACAGGGAGTTTCGTGTAGCCGGATTATGATGTTAAATCGACGATCTGTAATTGAAATTCCTGATTCTGACTTTGGGAATTTTCAAAATTTTCCATGAATTACTTTCAAAGAAATTAAAAAAAAATCAACATTAAAATAAATGAAGATTTAAAATAAAAATTGAACAAAATTAAAAGTAATTTGAATTAGAAATAATTGAAAATCACGCAGAGAAAAAGTTAATGAACAAATCATTGAAAAATTCAAAATTCAAAAGATGAAAAAATTTAAAAAACTTCAAAAAAAGAAATTAGCTCAATTGAGAATAATTTAAATTTAAAAAAAAAATGAAAACTCATATAAAATTATACAAGTTGAAACAATTAAAATTGAGCTGAAGATTATTGAATATTTTTAAAAAAAGAATTCAAACTAAAAATGTACGAAATTCAGAAAAATAAACAACTGGAAAAATTCAAAATTTGAAAGATTTTTTAAAAATTCAAGACAGCAAAAATTGTAAAAATTAAAAATAATTTGGAAGAATTAAAAATTGAAGAAAATACAAATTCAAATAAAAGTAAAATTTTGAAAGAAGCAAGCGGGTAAAAATAATGAATTCCAATTTAAAACGACTAAAAGTCATAGGAAAATCATTTTTGGAATATATTTTATATTTTTTCAATAATATTGAAAATTCAATAGATAGGTAAAAAACAAGGAAGAAATATTTCAATTTCCATTGTTTTAGAAAATTCAAGAAAAGTTCAAATGTATGTAACAAGTCTTTGAAATTTTTAAAGTGCAATAAATCTCAAAATTTGACTCATTTTTTGAATAATTTTTAAAATTTCATCAATTTCAATCATTTTGAAAATTTAGTAAAAATTTGATAATCAGTAATTTTTAAATTCCAGAAATTTTAAAATTGGGTACCTACATCAATGTTCAAAATTCAGCTATAAAAAATAATTTTAAAAATAAAAAAGTTGATATTGAAGCGATTTTTACACTTTGGCAAATTTTTAGAATTCAGATGAATTCTTAAAAAGTTAATTTTGACCAAAGTTTAATTTTCTACAATATTAAAATTTAACAAATCTTCAAAATTTAGTAAAAATTTAAAATTCTGAAAATTTTCATAATATTGTCATAAAAATAAAAAACTTGTTAATTTTCAAAAGTATATAAATCATTAAAATTGGATCAATTTTCAAGGTAAAATACACATTAAAAATTTTCAAAATTTGATAAACATAAATTCCAACTCAATGGCTGACGTTATCATTCCGAAAAATCTACAAAAAATAAAAATAAATAAAAATAAACCACATGACATACCATGACGTTTTGGACATGTAGGAGTTATGGTTTCGGTTTCGAAGTAAAAAAAAATATATATAAATGGAAAAAATTACGATTTTAAAGTCCTTGAAGGTACCTGTGGAAAAAACTATAGGTACCAATGAGAAGCACGTTGCAACATGTGTAAAACTAAACTACGTATTCGTGAATCTGACGACAACCGAGAACCAGTAATTCCTCAATGTGACTCATTAGTTGGAATATTAGCCTAATTTCGGCGAACTACTTCCGAACAACGAAATATTTCTAGAATAAATTAATGGTCGGTGTTTCTAGATGACTTTTTTTACCGGGTGGATTCCTATTTTGTACAATTTTTTTCAGGAAATTTCTATTTTCGAAATTTACCCCGAAAAATGGTCTAAAATTTATTTTCAGATTGTACAAAATATTTTTCAAAAAATCAATCTATATTTTACTATGTTTTTAAATCTCCGAAATAAATTTTTTTTTTGGCATATTTTGTTTTAGAGATTTCTATTTTTTATTTTATTTTTTCAATTTTTATAAAAAAATTGTCATCATTTTTTTAAAAATCAATTCTAATTTCTAAAAATAAATATAAATTTCTATTTTTCAAAATTGGTCCAAAAATTGCAATGAAGTTTCTCTTCAGATCATAGTACAATTTTTTCAAAAATCAATCCAAATTCCACTGCCTCTAAACTCTCGAAATAAATCCTAATTTTTTCAATTTTTTTAGACTTCCATTTTTCAAAATTCATCTCAAAATTCTCCTTTGGGTCGTTTAAAAAAAATCAAAAAAAAAATCACTCCTTATTTTACTGCTTCGTGAACTCTCGATATGAATAAAAAATATGTATGCTACATAAAAGGAAAAAATTCGGGTCAAACGATTGACCGTGAATTCGAACCATCGTCCAATTAAAACGACTCATTCGGTTACTGTTTCGATACACTATACACGGGGCCATAAGGCTGTTCTTTGCATTACATTATAGCGCCATAAGGAAAGCCACCTTCGAGCTCGTGGTGGAGAACCAGATTGTGAAAGTGAAAGCACCGACGGTGACGTCCAAAGAGAAAGAACAGCTCTCGTTTTTTTTTCTTTCTACTATCACCGTTAGTTGTTATCGTAGGTCGGTAACTGTAACGTAATTTAACCATTTCGAGTTCAAACGTTATTACATTCGAGACGACGAATGAGAATGACTAATCCGAAATAAATACCACATTCGTGTATTACGATAAATGAAACTGGAAGTGGGAAAAAAACATTATTCATCGTGATCCCATAAACGAATTTTTTCCAACGTCATAATACGATATCCAAGGTGGCCAGTTTTTAGGGACGAAAGGAAATAAAAATGAAAATCCAACCGCACAGAAATGTATCAATTTAAGTTGCAATTTTTAGTACACGTTTTACACAAACAGGTGTCGACACGCAATGGCGTTTTACGCAACTTCGTGCAGCGGTGTCGTTCTCTACGCGTAGATGCGTATTTTCGCATCGTGCCAACGAGGTGCGGGCGTATGAGGTATCGTCATAGAGGAGCGGAGAAGAACGCACAACGCAGCAGCGAAAAAAATTCTACCATAGGCCTGAAACGCGTCATCGTTGCGTTGCTCTTGAACTTAGCTTCGATGTGCTCCGCTCCGTGCTTCAGCCTTGACCGCCATTTCGGCAACCCGCGAACCGCCAGAGGACCTGTACACGCGCGCCTCGCCCTTCAGCTCTCACTGTCAGCCTTTTTGCTAGGTAGTGTGCGTAGCACGTAGGTAATTTTTATTTTTTAGCCCATTTCATTCGGCATATAAATGTTGCACACTTACACATGGAAAGCTCGTTAAATACAATCCTAGATCCCTGCGGTTATAACTCCCTCTTTCGCGAGCTCTCTCTCTCTGTCTTACACAATATATCGCAACGAATTTGATTTTCACTTCGTATGCCTTGAATAAATAAGCTACCGGAGTATCGACGAGTACCTATTTACCTGTGCGAGATGTCCCTTGAAACGTGGGTGATATTTGGGTGTGTAATTTCAAGAGGAGATGAGCTTTAAAAAAATACATAATAATGTGAACAAAACAATCAACGACGAAATTGCCTACCTTCGAAATAGCATAAGCAGAAGAATTGATTCAATATTTGAGCTCGAATTGACAAAAAACAGCTTTAAATACTTGATGGAAAAAAAAAGATCATAATACGAAAAAAGTTTGGAATAAAAGTTATTTTACAGCATTAAAAATTCATCATTTTTTTGTCTCGCAGCTTTTTTTCAAGTTTTACTTTCAAGGAACACGTTTTCAAGAGCATAACTTTTCTCCATTAATTAATAGGGGAAAAGTTGTGAGACAAAATATGACCAATTTTTTATGCTCTATAACTTTTGTCTGAAACTTTTTTGGCTATATCGAACTTTGAAAAATTATTTTGAACTGGTTGAGAACCATTGAACCGGTTTCAAAAACTTTTGGAACAAAAATGAGTGATTTTTAATGTTCTACAACTTTTGTCTAAAACTTATTTCTGTTGCTCAATTTTTAAAGAAATGTTGCGAAGCGGTTGGGAACTACTGAACCAGTTTCAAAATGATCGAGACACATAGTCATTGATTTTCATTGCTCTAGAACTTTTGTCTGAAACTTTTGTCTGTATTTTGACTCTGAAAATAATATTGTAAACCAGTTGGAAACTGATTGAGAACTATTGAACCGGTTTCAAAAATTTTCGAACAAACCGTGTATAATTTTGAATACTCTACAACTTTTATCTAAAATTTCGATTCAGAAAAAATTGTTGTGAGCTGGTTGGGAACGCGTTGAAAACCATTGAACCGGTTTCAAAAAATGTATAATTTTGAATGCTCTACAACTTTTGTCCCCAACTCTTTTCTAAAATTTTTATTCTGAAATGATTATTGTGAGCTTGTTGGGAACGAGTTGGAAACCCACTGAACCGCTTCCAAAAATTTTAATAACCAACATTATTGATTTTCAATGCTCTACAACTTTTTGTATGAAACTTATTTCTGTTTCTCAATTTTTGAAGAAATGTTTTGAACTGGTTTGGAACTACTGGACCGGTTTCAAAATGTTCAAGAAACAAAGTTCATTGATTTTCATTGTTCTATAACTTCCGTCTAAAACTTTTGTCTGTATTTCGATTCTGGAGAAAATATTACGAACCAGTTGAGAACTGATTCGGAACCATAGAACCGGTTCCAAAAAATTTGAACGAAAAATGATTCATTTTGAATACTCTACAAAATTGTCTACAACAAATTTTGATTCTGAAAAAATTGTTGTGAGCTAGTTTGGAATTGGTTGGAAACCATTGAACCAGATCCAAAAATTTTCAAAACAAAAATATGATTGATTTTAAATGTTTTATAACTTTTATCTGAGACTTTTTTCTACATCTCAATTATTTAAAAAACTTTACACCAGACTGAAACCAGTTTGAACCGATTCCAAAACATTTCAAATCAAAAAATGACTGATTTTCAGTTCTTTACAACTTCCGTCTGAAATTTTTTTTAGATATCTTTACTTTTAAGAATTTGTTGTGAACCAGTTATGAACTGACTCAAAACCATTGAACCGGTTTCAAAAATATTTTAACGAAAAATGATTCATTTGAATCCTCTACAACTTTTGTCGAAAACACTTTTCTAAAATTTTTATTCTGAAAAATTGCAGTGAACCGGTTAAGAACTGGTTAAAAAACATTGAACCGGTTCCAAAAATTTTAAAAACAAAACATTATTGATTTGCAATGCTCTACATGCCTATAGAACTTTCGTCTGAAACTGTATTTCAATTTAATTATTTTCAATCTTTCGGGAACCATTGAACCGGTTCCAAAGATTTTAGGACAATAAATCATTTACTTGGAATGCTCTGAAAATTTTGTTTGAACGTTTCTTACCTTTTTTGAATTTTTATCAATTTTTTTTTGCAAATTATCGAAAAATAAAAGATGACCACACAACCGGTTACAAAAAATACTTTCAAGAGCTAACGACATATCCAAACATCTAAAACATACCTATAGTTGTTTCATCGGGACACCCTGTATAAACAGTAAACACACACCACATACTTCCCTCAAACATGGCGTAACATATTCGAAACAAGAAAAAAAAAAGGAAAGACCGACCACAGTACGACTCACCTCGTCACCAAGGTCGTCACACGTATCGTATCGTCCGTGAATTTGTATTTTTTGTCAACGATCGTCTACCATAAACTTGACTTTCATTCCACCACGAGTACCAAGCCTGGCACTGTGCAGGTGACCGAGATTCGACACTTTCCGGCCGATCAACGCGGACGAGTGTTCGGCGAGTACGTACATATTTCAAGGTATGCCACTCTATAAAACAGTCTAGAAGAGCGGACATCCGAAAGGAAGAGAATACAGACTGACTTCCGATATGGCAACGTAGCACACTGGCATAAGAAGGTCATCGGGTATCATCGACTTTACACGCCATTGTCGCCACCGACATCCAAGTCCAGCCAGCAGAGCCGCCAAAGCCAAAATCATTGCACTACCCGATGGCTCTTTAGACAATGACCTTATGGTGCGAGGAGGCGACCTCGTCGTTAATACGCCTTCGCCATTCTTAGCCCCGCTGTTACTCTCATTGTTCCTCGGTCCGATTCGAAAATCGGACCCAAATAAAATGAAAATTTTTCAGCCAAGAGGCCACCTATGAGGTGGATTCCGAAATGATGCAAAAAATACATTTCTGGATCTATTCGAGTATGCACGTGTATGGGTAAGTCATACATCCAAGGTCTTTTTTTCTTCCCTATGTCGATAGCTGGCGTCTCTGCTACTGATATATGCACGTATAAAACCATTGACACACCGCCACAGATTATTAAACCGTACGTACGGACTACGGACGTATCGCTGAATACGGTACCAATCTCTCATCTTATAATGGTACTTTTCCGAGAAATCTAATCAGTCACCGACTACTACAATTAGGAATTTCCTGTTTGTAGTACGCACAATAAAGTCCATATTCGCCAATTTGAAGCGCAAAATATACGTATTAATGCACGTTTTTCTCCTTCTCTCTCTCATACTAATTACATCACATACGAGTATGACCCGACACAGTGATGGGTTCGTTTTGTACCGAGAAATGTACCTAACCCACTGGTGGAAAATATTCCCGGTGTGGTATCTACTTGATAGCTCCGATGCGATGTAGATGTAAAAATTGCACTTTTTCCAAGTCTACAGTTTGAATGGCCGAAAGAAGTGAAGTTTCATACACATGGTACAATTTGGCTTCATTCCTGTAACGTTTTTTCCAAATTTTCTTCATCTAAATAGTCAGCTGCTTTCGCCAACTCGACATTCGACCTTCATTCGACAGTCTTGGAAATTGAAATTGAATAGGAAATATTTCAAAATCGTTGCTAGGTCAAATAGTTGAGCAATTATTGCGAATGGATGAAAGACCAGAATTGAGAGAAGCGATTTTTTTTCAACTTGGAAAAAAATTCATATTTGTTTAGAATCTGATTTAGAACACCACGTTCAAAAATCCATTATTTTCACGATTCATTTTTTTTTTTAAAGAAATCCGTTTTGTGGAATTCAAACGTAAAAATCCATCTAATGATACAGAATGTAAGTGAAAAAAGAAATGTTTAAAAATACAAAACTTTTTTAAAAATTGAAAACGATGAATAAAATCAATTCAAGTTGAGTCTTTCAATGAAATTAATTTTTTCCGGAAAAAAAAATGAATAAAACGTCAAAGAATACCTATTTGAATAATTTTTTTTTAATTATTCAAAATTTCACTATCAATTTTTCGATGAAAATTTTAAGAAATTCTTGAAACGAAAAAGTAGAAAAATGATTTATGTCTTCTTTTTTGGAAAAATAATAATCAAAAACTTCTTAGAAACGTTAAATTTTCTGAGTAAATTTATTTTGATTGCAACTTTGATTAAATGAATCACTTCATCCATTAGAAAAATAAGAATGAAAAGGTGTTCAAAAAATTCATTTTTAAAGAAAATACCAAGTAGGCCTAATTTTAAAATTTCATAAACAATTTTTGATGAATTTTCAAAAATTCTTTTCAATGTTGAAAAAAAATTAAGCAACAACAATTTATTCTTAAAAGACTGCATTTTGTAGAAAAATTGAGAAAATTTCACGTGCCTAAAAAATTAGGTTTTTTAAAATTACCATTTTGAAAAAATAGAATAAATTTATATCACTCGGGAAAAGTTTAAAAAATGTGTGAAAACAAATTTTAAATAAGTATCTAATTTACCAAAAAAGAGAGAAAAATAGGAACAGTGATGATCAAGTTCAAAAATCCTTCCTTTAAATGATTTAAAACTTTTTAATAAACAATATTATTAAGTATTTATAGGTACCTCTACCTAATTAATTTTTTTAAAGTTATTTTTTCAAAAAAATGAAAAGATTCTTGAAACACTATTATTTTTATTAATTTTTTTCTGATTCGCATTTAGAAAAAATGAATGAATTCTATCATAAAAAGGAAAAGTTCAAAAAATAAATAAACACTCATTTTTGAAAAATCAAAAAAATCTTATAAACAATTTTGTGAAAATTTTTAAAAATGATTAAATATCTAGTTATTAAGTTTAAAAAAATTTACGAAAAAAAAATGAACATCAACTTGGTTTTCTAAAAAATATTCATTTGGAAAAATTAAAAACTTTTCTAGCTAAAAAAAATGTAAAAATGTTTTGGAAAAAATAAAAAGATGCTTTTTATTCATTTTTTTTAAAGCTGCCATTTCAAGGAAATGGAAGAAATATACTTTTTGGATTTCTTTTTCAATGTCCAAAAAAATATTTCAAAAAATAATTTACTTAATTCAAAAAAAAAGGAAAATGAAAAAATTTATAGGTAATGAAGTTTCATAAAAATTTTTTAAGTTTCTTTAGAAAATGAAAAAAAAATCTTGAAAACTCTATTTTTTGTTAGGTATACTTTTTACAACTTGTCATTTTGGAAAAATGAATGAATTCAATTCATAAGGGGAAAAAAGTTCAAAAAAAAAACCAAACTCATTATTAAAAAAATTCAAAACCAATTCTCGATAAAAATTTTTCTAAAAATTCTTTCGTAACGGTTACAAAAAAGAATTAAAAAATACAAACGTTGATAATTATTCATTTTTAAAAAAAGAATACTTTTTAAAAAAATTGAAAAAAAAAATCAACTAAAAAAATACAAAGTTGTTGAATATTTTTTCATTCATTCCTGTATCATTTTGAAGAAATGAAATAAAAATTTATCCTTGAGAAAAAAAATATAAACATGTCCAAAAAATAGTACAAATAATTTTTAAAAAAATGACAAATAATTCACAAAAAAATAAAATAAAACAAATTTTTTGAAAAGAAGAGGTACTTTTTTCAAAGAGGCAAAGTGAATATTCTTACATTATTGATTTTTTTCCAATCACCATTTTGAAAGAATGAATGAAATATCATTCAAAATAGGTGTTCAAAAAATAATTCAGTTCATTAGAGAAAAAAATTATAATCAATTTTTGATGAAAAGTTTTTAATTTTTCGTTAAACCCTGTAATGATATGATTTGAAACTTTTTTTTTTTTTGGAAACGGTAAAAAAAAATCAATTTAAAACGTTCATTCAAAAAAAAATTTAAAAAAAAATTAAATTGAATTTTTTTCAATTTTTTAAATTATTATTTTGAAAAAAATAAATAAAAATCACGATTAAATTCAAATTTGAAGTAAAACTCAAATCATTTCGTTATTCTGATTCTCTTCTAAAAGAATTTGAATTCTTCAATAAAATTTCAAAAAGCACAATTATTTCTCCAGATTCGAACAACTCTGGAAAAAATATGGCCAAATAAAAACTCTTTCAAATGGCTCGAAATTCACCAAAAATGGTTAAAACCCCAACCCATCCCCGTTTCAAAGCCCCATCATCTCAAATACCATAAATCTAAACCACGGTACAAATCATCAATTCCTACACCTCCCTCGCCCACCACCCCATACCCATCAAGTACATTTTTACACTCACCCCTCGTCGAATATTCCACATATCTCGCACACATTCGTACAAAAACACGAGTACGATCGATCTCATCTATGGAAAAAAGCACCGAGCAGTGAGCACACCCTGCAGAAACAATAGGGATCGTGAAGCATGCTTCGAAGCGAATAAAAGACGCCGAAGCGAAACTTGCGTTGCGAGCGGAAAATGAAAAACAAAGTTCGCCAAGAAACCGTACAACTGAGTTAGTAGAGCGACAAGCACCAAGAGGGGGGTACCACCGACCACAGGGGAGAGAGGTGATAGCGAGAGTATCGTGTTTTAAAAGCGTCTGTCGCGTCCGTAACGGCGTAACGGGCACCGGATTATACGTAAATTTCACTCCTTAAGTACCCTCATTTTTAAAGATTTAGCCAGACAATGCCTCTCTATTTTTTTGCTTCTATCCTAGAAATAAACATTGCATTATTCCTTTGCTAGGTCATCAAGTCACAACAAGAGGCAAAAGAAGCGCGTAGTATAAGTTTATGATTAATCTTGTACATCGTACAATGTATGATTATGATACGTACCTAAGTGAAAAACCCCATCTCATAATTGAAACGATAAAATAATATATAAATATATGTATGTTGTTACTTAGGCGATTATTTGATGGAAAAAAATCTGATAATCGAAAACAAAGTTCATAATTTGGTTTAAACTCTGGTAATTGTCGAATTGGTCGAGTAAATAGTTCAATTTATATACGAATAGATGAGAATTTATAATAAATTGGTAACCTTCACAGAAGACTTGAATTTTATTGTATAATGCGATAAAATGAGGAGAGAGAGTGTGTGTGGATTAAATCACTGTAACATAGCTCGATTTAAAAATCGTATCAATCAGATGAGAAAAAAACCTTTCATGCTTGAGTGGTTCTCAACCTGGTACACTTTTACTTTCGTTAGCTTCGGACAACTTTTAATAATGGGTAGCTACGTTTGCACGTTGTTAAACTACATAATTATTATCTGGTATGTTTATGTCAATACGACGAATGGAAGGTGTAACTTTCACTCGATCATAATTGTATCAGAACAACAACAACAGCGCCAGCACGTGCACGTGCGAGCTACAATTAAACCGCAATGTTCGCGTTCGCGATCTGTATTAAATAATTTATTTTAATTACACATCTCCGCGTATTTTAAGATTATAATTGCATCTGCAGCTAACTTAACAGATTCGTTACGATGCAATTTAGCATTTTAGCGAGATTGGCCGAGAAAGTGACGCGTATTTTTGCAGCACCCTGTTGTGCCATCGTAATAAGGTTACGAACGATGCACGGTAAGGAGAGGAAATCGGTGCAGACCGTCGTTGAACTTCTTCGAGTTCGACTCTGTGAGAAAGAACGCCCTACGGTATAGAACTCTCTTTCTAAAAAAGTCACAACCGTATAGAAAGTGAAATGCAATTCTACCCAGACCCAGCGAGAGTACACTCGTATCTTCCCAACGACGTCGCATCGTCGACCCAAGTGCAGCAGCTTACATGCGCATTAAAGCCTTCCAACGTTTTTAATTTAGTACACTACGTAGACCTACAGTAAATAGTACTATAAAAAATGTACGCTCGCTGCAGCCTTTTCAAACTACGTATGTATGGCCTACACTTTTTAATTTTTTCCTAGCTCCAGGGTCCCAGCTATGGCGGAGCAGGCGGCATATTACAAATATAATAACGATATTGATGCGGTAGAAGAACCGGTTCCTAGATATGGTTGAAAATTATACTTTTTAAGGTAACTATGCTTATTGGATTTTTTGAGCAAGAATGCACACCGTGAATGAGTCGGAGTTTTTCTCTTTCTTAATCTACACACGAGTCAGGAACGACTTTCATTTTTGAAAATTACGAAATTATCGCACCCGAGCCTCCGACGATTCGTTTAATCGGATTCGAAATCGAAACCTAAAAGTATCTGCGATGAAAGATTTACATCTATGTGAATGAAATGTGCGGCTGGGTGAGGTGGACATACATTAATAGGTTTTAGAGATGAACATTTCAGTGGCATAGTTTTCGGCTGTCCTGTCTGGCGTCTAGGTCGCTGGCTAAGGGATGAGTTTGATCTTGTTTTGTTGTCTGGACTGAGTTGTGAAAATCACCGCGAGGCGCCAATAAATTAACTCGTACCTATGTGAAGTGTTCATTGGATACATATGTCGTGAACGAAAACGAAATCATGGATGAATCGTACAATTTTTGAGACGAGACATGTGTTTTTCTTCGAAATTCAATATTCTTTAGGCTGATTTTCGTCGCGAGTCGGGCTCAAATCGAACAAGATACAGGAGATTTCGATGAATGGAATGAGCTGATTAAAAAATACTCCGATTTAAGAATAGGAATATCAGCCTTTTCAAGCTGATTTGTTTGGTTTTTGAAAATTTCTTGAATAATATTGCTTTACAAAATCGAACGTATTTTAAGCAGGAATGCTGAAAATTGATTTGTGGGCTACTTCGGCCCATTTTTGAACGACTGAAAGCATAATTTCAATTTCAATTATTCAAGTTTTTTTTTATGGAGGGGGAGGGTTTAGTCAATAATTATTCTCGAATAAAAAAAGTTTAAAAATTCTGGAGTAAACTTTTTAAAAAAAATTTCAAGTAGGTACCTATTCATTTTATGAGAGTAAAAAAAAATGTTAATTTTTTGAAACACCAAAATCTAATTTTTTTTCTAAAAAAAATATTTTTCACTTTTTTTTAGAATTTTTTTAAATTTTTTGTGAGTAAAACAACTGTCAATTTTTTGGAATAAAAAAACCTAAATTTTTTGGAACATCAATGTTCCTACTTTTTTCAAATTAAAAAGTTTCCTAAATATTTGAATCGGCTCATGCAAAAACAGGTCAAGTCAAATTTTTTTGAAATTTTAGAGGAGACGAAAAAAATGTGTGCAATACACTTTTTTTCCGATGACATTTTCAAAAATGTGACTTAACCTTTTTTTGCATGAGCCGATTCATTTTTGGATTTTTTTTTTTTTATTTTTTAGAGGAGACAACGTTTTAATCGAGTTCAATATTTTTGAAATAAGAACATTCAAAAATTTGTGTGGAGTAAAAAATTCTTTCAAATTTTTTAGAAAAAAAGAAAACCCACAATTCTTTGAAAAAAAATCTTTTATTTTTTTTTTGTAGATGAAATATTTTTCAAATTTTTGGAGAAAATGATACAAATCTATGAACTCTTTTGAGAAAAAAAAATCTGTGAATTTTATGCAGAAATAATCTCTTTGGAGGAAATGTTGAAATTTAATTGAAAAAAGATTCTCTATTTGTTTAAAAATCTCTAAGTAAATATTTTTGGAGTCAAAGAAAAAAATGTTTTCATTTTTTAGAGTAGGTAATTTTCATTGGTCGGGAGGGGGAGGGGGGGGTATAGATTCTTTAAAAAATGTGAATGTTATGAAATGAAAAATTTTAAATTTTTTGGAGTAGAAAAATTTTGTATGACTTTTTGTTGTTTTTTTTGGGGGGGGGGTGTTAAAACTATATTCAAATAATAAATACTTCTTTCAACGGGTGTGAGAAATTTTTTTTTTAATCTTTTAACCTAGGAGAAAAAATTTTAATTTCAAAAGTTGAATTAGGTAGTTTTGGAAATTTATTAATATTTAAAAATGGCCATGCCTCTCGAAACGATTAAATGTTTTTTGTACAGACCCCAAAAATTTCCGGTCGAAGTTCAAATTTTTTTGAAGTGTTTGAAAAGTTTCCCAAAAGCCTAAAAATTACCTCGAATGGTTCAACATTTATATGTACTTAGACCTCAAGTTGTCAAAAATTATGAAATTTCTTCAGTAAAATTACCAAAAAATTTGAGCATTATTAAATCTTGTTCGAAAAGTTTAACATCAAAAAACCATCTGCCTCGCCCTTCTTTTGCTCGTATCTCCACAAATATCGACTTTTAGGGTAAAAACAGCCCAATAATATTTTTTTCTACGCGAAATTACCAACAAAATGAGCTATACGAATTTTTTCAAACTTCAACAGAAGTGGAGTTATAGTCGTTTCAATGTGATGAACTTATTTCCCAAAATGACGTCGATTTTCTCTAGTTTCATTTTTTTAAATTTCCGTTTCAAATTGAACAACTTATATGTAGTATGATTTTGGCAAAAAATTACTAAAAATTTAATATTTTAGATTCTAGTACACTTTTGCAATGGAAAATCTAATTTTTTTCTAAATTTTTAGAACCGGTTCAGTGAGATGAATTTGCAAATAATTTTTTTTTTTTTTTTTTTAATTCATTTATTGTGCCATATACAAGTACTATGCTTATTTTATTATAGGCCTTCCTATGTTCTATAAAAAAGGTTTCTTACAATTTTTACGTATCGACTGATTTCAAGATGTTATGAGAATTTAAAAACTTCCATCGCGGATATCTCGATAACCAGTTCACTGAGATGAAATTTGCACATAACTTTTTTTGCAGATCTTTCAAATACCTATAAAAAAGGTCATTTACAAATTTCAGATATCTGCCATATTCAAGATGATACAGGGGTTTGAAAATTATCATAGTGGATATCTCCTAAACCGGTTCATCGATTTTGCTTGAAATCAATAGGCTTCTATTCTGAGTATCTTCTAACTTCTTGTCTGATGAATTTTGATTTTTTTTTTTTTGTTCAAATTTCAAAATGAAAAATCAGCTAAGCCAAAAAACACACCAAAGTGTTTTTTGTTTCGAAGGAAACACCCAGGTACCAACCTTCGAATCACTTTCTCCATAAATGTAACCATATCGAAAAATTATTTTCCATCTTTATCAATTTTCATATGATTTCATTCAACATCTACACCTCAGTCCTGGAACACTTGACGTATGTGCACATTCCTCATACCTATACTCGATTACGATGACAAAATCGTGCCAAAAACCCAGGTGTAAAATTACTCGACAAACGTTTGTTTTCAAACAAACCATAACCGCATATACTATTACACGAAATACACATAATACCAACAATAACAACCTGCAACGAAATATCGCACCACTTCGTCGCATAATAAGCACCCAAAAGCGTCTATTTGTTGAAAAAAAAAACTCGACTATGGTATTTTTTGCATCATGTACTATACCATTACAGTCTCGGTAATGGTCGACAAATTGTGAAAAATTTACCGTGTCCGATTATACAACAAATTTACACGTACATGGTTGTTAATATACACGGTGCAATTGTTGTAGGTGATACGGAACGTCCTTTGCGTTCTGCCACCCTTTTACACCTTGTAGCTTTAAATACATATACACGAACGTTAACAAGAATAAACAGATTAATTAATTCAGTGATTACGAGCTCTCTAAATCACTTCTATCCGACATTAAATTGATAAGTGAAACTCGTTCGATAAGTCTCGCAGGTATAAATTTGTAAATAAGAGAACAGTTTACCTTTTTGTAATGCAAAGTGTAGATACTACAGTCTAGTTGGCTAGAGTTGTTTACATGGAAGTGGGTCTTTTTATATTGTTAAATTTTACCAAGTTCAGTACTACACGGATACTTAATATGCGAAATTATAGGGGAGGGAGGGGTCCAATTGAAATTTTTGTAATAATCAAAAATATTCTTAGGAGTTCAGCCTACAACTTTTGTTTGAAAATTTTTTCAATTGAACCCCTACTTTCTCCCAAACTTTAATATAATGAGCATCTATGCATTATTATGCAGAATTGGAGTGGAGAGAGGGGTCCAATCGAAATTTTTGTAATAACCAAAAATATTTCTAGGAGTTTAGCCTACAACTTTTGCTTGAAAATTTTTTCAATTACACCCCCTACCTCCTCCCAAATTTTAATAATGACAATGAGCATCTATGCACTATTATGCAAAATTAGAGAGGATGGAGGGGTCCAATCGAAATTTTTGTAATAATTTAAAATATTCCTAGGAGTTCAGACTACAACTTTTGTTTGAAAATTTTTTCAATTGAACCCCTACTTTCATCCAAAGTTTTAATAATAACTTGATAAACATCTTCTACATAATTAAATTATGTAGTATTATGCGAAATTAGAGGGGAATGAGGGGTCCAATCGAAATTTTTATAATAACCAAAATTATTTCTAAATTCTTAATCTACCACTTTTATTTGAAAATTTTTTCAATTTAACTTCTACCTCCCTCAATTTTGAATAATAAGTATCTACGTGCTTGATAATATGCGAATTTGGAGGGGAGGGAGGTGTCAAATCGAAAAAAATTTCAAACAAAAAATATAGACTGAAATCGTAGAAATATTTTTAGTCTTACCCAAAATTTCGATTGGACCCCTCCTTCCCCTCTAATTTCGAATACGAACTTGATAAAATCTAAAAACAACGATCTACTTTCCATGTAAACAAACCCAGCAAACTAAACTTTAGTAATGTAGATTTGCCCAGATAAACACGTGGGAAGTTAATTTAGCAATCGTATGTAGAACTGTATGGATTAGTGTAAAATATTAGACAGCGAAAGAGGAGGGGGAGGGGGTTCACTAATAGTTCGAAATTTTCGTAGGTAACATCTTGAAATGCACTAAAAAGGGTAGTAACCCTTTCTTGGTGGCTCTAAAGCCCCACTTGAGACATTACACAACCCCACTCTGCCCATCAGGTAGGAAATGATATTCGTGAACTTAAAACGAACCCCTTAATTACACCTTTTTTTTAAATTTACCCCCCTAATGCGACTATAACTCAAAACTTTAATTTGTAATAATGCTATCGAAGTGCACTTGGGTGCAAATGGAAATGGAAGTGGAAATCGAAACACATACCTAAATCTGGAATAGAACTAGACGGTTCCTCTTGCGTAATATGAGCACTCTTGACATCCTGATGGGCGACAAAATTGCGCGAAATTTTCAATGGTAATGGCGGCGGAGGCGGTGGAGGTGGTCTCATGATAATGTGACCGGGTACCGAAGGCGTCGAACATGTGGACGAAGATACAATTTGCGAAGTGGCCGCCGGAGCTCCAGGCACACGAAAGTCTCCGTTCGATTGCATCGGTTGCTGAATGACCGGATAATGGTGATGGGCTTCCGGTGATACTCGGGCCGCATTTACGTCCGAACAGGTCGAAGATGCACTGTGCTGCATGATGGATAGATTACTCGATTACAATATAAAATTCACGAAGTAAACGATCATTCGCGACAGTTTCATTCTCGAACGAAATCGCAAGTAAAGGTGGAAAACTCGAAAATAAAAACAATGCCCGATTGGCGATATAAAAACACAAAGTATGATACGTTGATAAACTGGCACGATGGGTACGTAAGATTTTCACCTCGTCTATTAATAGTAGTACGTAACACGAGTATACTCGAATAATTGAGAAATTGCAACAAAAAAAATTCAACGACCGAAAAAACTCGCGAACGGAGGAGAAAACTTTGAGAAAAAGTCGACAGAAAAATCTCTCATAACGATAAAGATGATAAAAAAAAAACGCCGAAATATCGAAACGAAAATAAGAGTAATTTCGTCATATGCCGCGCACTCAACATACTCGGTTAAACGTCATGAGACCGACTGAGCTGTTCGCGTTAGAACGCAGCTAGTCGGCGTGGCCTTGTCCTTGAATTCGGGCCCTGAACTCGACCGTAAGGTGGATATCTGTGCAGCGGCAGGCAGACAGAGGGGTACGAGCGCGGCGCGCGTCTTCACCCGTCTTACGTCACTCTTCGATGCGCCCGCCTTACCCCGCCTCAACTGTGCCACCCGGTAAATAGGCGAGTGAGGAATGCAGTACACTATGTAATAGTGTTTTAACTCTTCCAACTAAAAACAAGGCCATCTAACTCTGTTTTGTTGTTCGCTCTTCTTTTTATTATTTTACTTATTATTTTCTTGGACAAAAAAGCTGCCCATATTTTTACTACAAGTGTGATATTTATTTTTCCCTATTTTTTTTGCCCAGCATAGACTTGAGACTCTCGTAATCTCATAAATTGATACGATATCTGTGCCTCTCACAGTCTCTCTACCTGCCAGTACCACTTGAATCTACAAAGTGTTACTACTTAGTACTACTATTTCGCCACAATTTCCCTCTCTTTGGAGCCAGAGCAAGAAGAAAAACCGCTGAACGACACCGAATGAATATCTACGCATATAACAGTAGGACATTGTTTTGTTTAACGTGTAGCATACGAGATAATGGTATAATGCATCAAACAAACCTCCTCCTCCTACGCATTGTAAAATTATTCTAAAAAATTATTATAGGTACGTGAGAATGACATCTAGAGGTTACCAAAGCACATAGCAGGCTCGATGCGATGGTGATATTTCGATGAGCCAACAAAATCCTAATGACTGCCATGAAATATTCTCGACACATGCGAAAGTTCTACTATAATCACAAATCTCCTCACCATATTCATAAAGAGCGCACATGTTTTAGATTTTAAATTCGTATTTCCCCTTTTCAAGTTCGATACTTCGACGATGATTTCAGCCTGAGATGAACTATCTACATTATAAGTTGAAAAACGAAATTCTTTGTTGATTCTTTGGAGAATTTGGCATCCTTTGAAATATTGTGTATGTATTTTAGCAATTTCAGAGGGTTATTTATAAAACCACCTGATGTTGAGAATTCGTTCTTAAAGGTGAAAAAATAAAAATAGGATGATGACAAACATTTTTTGACCAAAAAAAAAAACTTTTTGAAAAGAATTAAAAATTCTGTTTTAAATTTTTAAAAATGAATTTGAAAACATCATTTCTTTTAATTTTTTTTTTTCAAATTGAAACGCCATTTTGAAAAAAAATTGGAACAAAGTTACAATTATTTATCCAAATTGTTAAAAAAAATTGTTGATTCGTATTCGACAAAATTAAAGAACATTAAATTTTTCCAAAAATTTAAAATTTGAAAATAATTAGAATATTCAATTTCTAAATTCCTAATTTTTCAATCAAATTTTGTTCTTTAAAATTCAAAAAAAATTATCTGGTTAATTGTTCACAATGGTTTAAAAAGTCTGTTTGAAATCATTTTGGAATTTTTTTTGAGCGAAGCTAATTTCTTAATCAAATTTTTAATTCTTAAAAATTTCAAAACAGTCGTGTTGAACAAATTGGTGAAAAAAGTCAGCTTTGAAAAAATTGTTAGATAAAAAAAATCTACGTATTTTTAAAAAACTCAAAAAAAATATATTCAAACCAAAAAAAATAGGTAGATAAAAAATATTGTTTTAATTAGGTAGGTAGGTACTTCTTGTTACTAAAAAAATTTAAAATCACCATTCAATAAAAATATGAAGTTTGAAGAAAACAATTAAATTTATTTCAAAAGAATGAAATTTTGTTCATTTGAAATTGAGAAAAATTTAATCTTGAAAAAAGTTTGTTTTCAATTTTCAAAAAAATTCAAACGCAAAAATAAAAAATTTTATTATCTAAAAAAAGCGTTAAAAAGTTTTTAAAATTTTTTTTGAAATGTTTTGCACAAACTTTTTTTTAAAAACGAATTTCCTTATTAATATTCAAAACAAATTGTACTGAATAAAATTTCTAAAATTCGGGGGGGGGGGGGGGGTGTTTTTGGAAAAAAAAATGTTTTCAAAGCAGAAAAGAAATTATTTAACTTGCAAACCCAGAATAAGTAGGTATCAAAAAAATAATAATCCTTAATAAATTTAAAAAAAAAACAATTACCTACTTATTTAAAATAAAATCAAAACTTTTTTGAAAAAAATGAAAATAATTGAATAATATTCAATTTTTAAAAACATTGTTTGAAAAAAATTGTTTTAATAGAATTTTGTGGGAAAAAATTATTAAAAAAATTTATAATTTAAAAAAATGCCAACAGTGTTTTAGGTAATAAATTTTAATAATGAAGTTATAATTGTTTGTTCATACTTTCTTAATTATATTTAGTTTTACTAATTTTTTTAGGTACCAAAAATATTCAAAAAATCATTTAAAAATTTTAATCAAATATTTTTTTTAAAAATTGTTAAAATTCTCTTGGTAAAAATTCATTTAAATATAATATTTTGAAATTTTATATGCATGAAAAATGGAAAAAATTTATGGGAAAAATTTTTTAAAAAAAATAAAAAATATTTTAAAACAATATGGTAGAAATTTTAAAAGTCCGTCAGCCCGTTTATGGTTTGAAACAAATCAACTTTTTAATCAAATTAGATTTTTAAAATTTTGAAAAAAATCTATGCTGGGCACAAGTTTTCAAAATAATGATACTTTTCAGAAAAATATGAAAAATAGAAATCAATTCAAAAATTTATTTTAATGAAATCAAATTTTTTCGAGTCAGTATTAAAAAAATTATAGAAAAAAAATGTTTTCAAAAGTTTTCAAAAAAAAAATTCAATCATAAAAATTCAGAAAGATGTTGAAAAATTTTTTAAATCTGTTTTTTAAAATTTCTGATTATGTAAAATTAATTTCCAAATAAAATTTCATGAATTAATTGAATTTGTTCAAATTAGGGAAATTTTATTTTCAAGGAAAAGGAAACAAATCTTTCTAAAAACTTTACAAATAAAAACCCATTTTTCAAATCTGTTTAAAATTTAAAAAAAAATCAAATCAAGGCTTGTTTGTAAACATTTGGAAAAAATTTGTTCTATGAGAAAAACGCCTCTCAAAACTTGCCGAGAAAATCCAAATAATATGAAAATAAAGAATAATTAATTATCTAGAAGTTTCAAATTTAAAATTTTCTAATATTATGTTCTTGAAATTTTAGAAAAAAAAATTTGCTTTCAAAAATTTCCAGCAGAAAAATGTAGACTCCTATAAAATATAAAATTACCAAAAAAAATCGAAAATCGGTTACCTAATGAGTAATGACATTTTTTTAAATCATTTTTTTTTTTTTTTTTTTAATTTAAAAAGAGTCTTAGTTGAACACATTACAAATTGGGAGGAAATAAAAATTCAAGAAAAAAAAATTTAAAAATAGAAGTCAATTTTAAAATTTATTTTATTATTATTTTTTTTTTTAATAACACCATAGCAGAGTTAAAAACAATTATTTCCAAAAAATAATTTTTTAACATAAAAATTGAAAATTTAATGGACTTATTTTAAGAAAACTTGAATAAATTCCATTTCAAATTAATTTAATTTTTCGATGAATTATATTGGTTTAAAAATTTTGTGTTGAATAAAAAATTTGAGTTTTTTTAAGAAAAAGAAAAATTTGTTTGTTGAATAAATTGTTTTTCAAATTTTTCGAACAAAATTTGAAGAAAAAAAAACAATGTTATTCAAACATGGATTTTTTTCATTCGAAAATAAAAAAATATTACTTTTAAATTTTATAAATAAAACTAATTTTTTAATAAATTATTTTATATTCAAAAGTTTGTTATCTACAGTACCTAGCTATTTTGAAATATTTTATTCTTTTAAAAATTTTTTAAAACGTAGTTCTAGAATTTTTTGACTTTTTTGGAATTCGTTGAAATACAAAATAACTGAGAAAAATCTTCACCCGTTCACACTTTCACTATCATTCTCGTCCAAATCATGAGTTTTCCAAGTTTGTTTTTATTTTTGTACCTACTTGTGCTTGTTTATTTTTCTATCAAGTAGGTACTTTAAATAACCTTATTCACCACACCTTAATTTTCTTCAAAACAAAAAAATAATCACATCAAAATATGGTATACTTATTGATTTGAAAAAAATAAAAATGAAAATAAAATTTTAAAAAACATTCAAACTAAAAGTTAAATTAATTTCAAATTTTGGAAAAATTTTCAAACAAAAATTCAGACTAAAAAAAACAAAAAAAAAAAGATTAGCGAGAAAAATTCAAATAATGACCCTATTTTTAAAAGTCGAATTAATGAAGTAACGAAACACCTAGAAAATAATAAATTAAAAAAAATTATCAACCAACGAAATCTCAACAGTAGAAGAAATTTAATAAAACGAACTTTTTATTATTTCTATCTCATAAAACGTGAATTCATAAAAACACTACCTACGTAACCGTGTAAATTATAAAAATGAACTCAAAAACCGAGTCAACTAGTTAATTTCCCCAACGACGAAAAATAACCCATTTTCACCTCGTCGCACTCTCGACAAAATATTATATTCTCGTACATCTTCTGCACGTGTTCTGTCCCAGCTGATAAGTAAACCTTTCGCGAAAATAAATTCCTTCAAAGTCCATCGCAATCTGCAGTCTGATCATCGACAACGAACTAATTGCTCGAATTATATGCAGCTTAAAGCTTGCTCGAATCGAAACGAATCCATCTGCAGTGAATTTTTTAAAACATTCCATTACCAAATAAACGACGGTATTATCTCGAAAGTACTTATAACATTCAACTTGAACTTCACTTTCACCCAACGCAACGTAATTCGTTTTGAAATATTCAAGTGACTTATGGCCTCGTTCATGAACACATTTCCACTTATGAATCGAGTCGTGTTCTGTGGCATATACAGCTTTGTGTTTATGTGCCCGATTACCCGCTCACCACACGAGTCGTGTGTCCGATTAACACGTAAACTTGAACCAGTTGAAATTATTTTTTTTCATTTTTCAAGGCACATGGTGTTTGGCATTTCCTATATTTAAAAATCTAGTACCAGCGTTACGAAATCGAAAAATACCTCACACCTACTTGTTGCTTTGTTAATTAATAAATAACCTATATATGTGTGTGACAAAAATATGGAAATTCCATTAAAATTTTTAATCGATCACTATACCATAGTTATTGAGATTGCAAAATATCCAATTCTCATTTCTGGGAAATTTTTTGATCAGTCGAAGAACGTGGTCACCCGTTGCAATTCGATTTCAATATGAAACAGATGCAGATTACGATACCAACACTTGGTACTCGTGCATGTATCTTGGAAAACTTCAATTTTTTCATGTTTACAAAAACTTTCAATTTCATCGACTCTTCTTCTTCTACCGTCGAAGGCGATAACGATCGTGGCGTTAGTTTGTTGCAATATGCATTGATAAGTGGTTTTAATTTTTTCTACCTTATCATAAGAAACATTGATGATGGTCGAAAAGTGGTAATTTACAGATAAAAATATTCTAGAATGAATTACAATTGTAGTACACTTCGAAAATGAAAGGACAAAAGGTTGATAAAAGCGGTTTTATGATTGTTTCGTAATTTAAGCCGTATTTTTATATAAAATGAGTTGAAATTAATTTTTTTCGAACGTACCCATTTTTCTAAGGGTTCATAATTTTTGCAAAAAAACTCACTATCTCTGTACTCGAAGCCCCCTTTTTCTCCTCCAGTTTTACATAATATATATGCATGAAAATCATCAAATGAAGTTTTTCAATTAATTGGAGCCTAAGGTACAGAGATAAAAATGTTTTTTGAAAACATCAAGACTATAGCAAGAGTATGAAATTCATCTTCTGATGATTTTCATTCACATTATACAAAATTGAATGAGAGGGAGGGGTCCAATCGAAATTTTTGTAATAACCAAAATTATTACAAGAACCTCAATCTATAATTTTTGTTTAAAAATTTTTTCAATTGGAGGCTCAAGTACAGAGATATGGAGATTTTTTTGGAAACAACCTAAATTTGAAAATCATCCCGTGTAGCAACGTCGATGCTAATTTCGATATAAATGTCGACACATCGAAATCGGTCACTTTTCGATGTGTCGACATTTATATCGACATCCACATCGACATTTGCAATGGTGAGATTTTGAAAAATATGCTAAGTTCAAATATTCAATATAAGTATATATTAAAATTACACCAAAAATAGTGTTCAAGCCAACATTTCGACATTTTTTGTCAAATAAGCGGCATTGAGGCCACCTTTGTAGCTGGACACATGCGAGTGTCCAACTAACATAGAGATGATTCTTAGACCTTATGTACTAATTCACAACACACTTTATCTGCGAGTATCACAATCACCCTCAAGAAGTCGACAGTCAAGTCGATGCATTATTCGACCCTCGACAATTAGATCGACATTAACTCGACTTAAAATTCCTCTGGTCAACACTGTCGACAGTTAAGTCGATGCATTATTCGACCCTCGACAATCACATCGACACTATCTCGACTTAAAATTCCTCTGGTCGACACTGTCGACAGTGAAGTCGATGCATTATTCGACCATCGACAATTATGTCGACAATAACTCGACAAGTCGTTGTATTATTCAAAACTTTGAAAAATAAGAAAATTTTGTGATTCTTTCAAAAATTATTTATTTCTGAGCTTAAAATGTTCTTAATAATTGTTTTTAGTTCTTTTTAGATATAAAATTTGTAAATTTAATTGGCAGAAATTGTCGACATAAATGTCGATGCGTTTATCGAGTATCGATTTTTACATCGACTTGTCTATGTAGAAAAACAACGTTTTCTTAAATTATAGGAAAATACTGAGAAAAATTCAAAAATTTTGATTGAACAGTTATGATTAACATAGAACATTACTTTAAATCTCAAATATCATTTTTAATTCATCGTTAACCGAGAAAAAAATGTGTCTGAATTTTGTCGACATAAATGTCGATGTCGACAATTGCTACACGGGATCAGGCAATTTGTATACATATTATGCAAAATTGCATGAGAAGAAGTGGTCTAATCGAAATTTTTGTGATAATTAAAATTATTCCAAATATTTCAATTTATAATTTTTGTTTGAAAATTTTTTCAATTGGAGGCTTAGGTACAGAGATAAGAAGATTGTTTTACAATTAGCAAAGGTATGAAAATCATCATCATGCAATTTGTATACATGTGTACGTACCTATGCAAATTGAATGAGAGGGAGTGGTCTGATCGAATTTTTTATACTAATTAAAATTATTTCAAAGATCTCAATCTATAATTTTTGTTTGAAAATTTTTTTAATTGGAGCCTCAGGAACTGATGTAGTGGATCTTCAAGGAGGGAGGACCTTCGAAAAAGTGAAGCCTTAAAAATGGCATATTTGCTCATTATCTTATCGAACTGTCTAGAGTTTGATTAAATTTCAATGGAATAGACTATTTATCAGCGTTGCCAAAAAATGGAAAATTGAAAAAACAAGAGGTTAATTAGGAGAAATTAATTTTTGTGAAAAAGTAGTAGGTATGTAGATTACAGGAGTCTCCATAAAAAATTGTAGATTCGGGAGTTTTTTTTTTCTCTTTTTTTCTACGATACAGGACCCATGGTCCAGCTGTCACTAGAAAAGTATAAAAAGTGAAAAATCAATCGAAGAAACTTAAAAAATTGGTTTCCTCTTTCTTTAAACCACATTTATTTACAAGAATTTGCAATTGAAAAAAAAAACAAAAAAAAACGGTATATTTTTTTAAAAAAAAGGATATTTGAATATTTTTTGGAAAAAATTGCATAATTTTTAATAAAAAAAAAAAAAAAAAAAAAAAAAAAAAATCGCAGGATATTTTAATTTAAAAAAACAGGATATTTTTTGAAAAAAATTAGGATTATTTTTTTAAACGATATTTTTTGAAGAAAAAAATTAGGATATTTTTTGAAGAAGAAAAATCATGCTATTTTTTGGGGGGGGGGATCAGGAAATTAAAAAAAAAACAGAATATTTTTTGGAGGAAAAAATCAGGATATTTTTTTGGGGGGGGGGGAATCAGGAGATTAGGAGAAAATCAGTACATCCTTAGAAAAAGTTGGAGATCTTCTGAAAACCAGGAGCATTGTCAACACTGCTATTCACAGAACCTTTTTATGCAAAATTAAAGGGAAAAGAGAGGTCTAATCTAAATTTTTGTGAAAACCAAAACTATTCCAAGAATCTCAATCTACAACTTTTGTTTGAAACATTTTTCAAATTGGGCCTTTAGGTACCGAGATTGAGAGTTTTTTGTTAAGTAGTTTCACCCTTAGAAGGGGGGGGGGGGGGGGGTTAAAAATGTAATCCAGCTTATTTTTTAAGAAATAAGTTCTAGATTACGAACCAATTATGTACTTATAATAAAATCGCTCGATTGCAAGTACGACCATTTTCTTTCATTGCGACTATACCATTAGGTGAGTACTGTTTACATCGAGCTGAATTTTAATCATAATTGCCAGTTCAATAAAAATAACGTCGATTGTCGATCTAATCGCACCTATGATTAACTGCATAATTCTTTTGTTAATTTATTAATTAACAGGAAATCGATTTTTTCGATCGTAATTACATTTTACTTTCTTTTTAGGTCATCATCATCATCATCACAAAAGTGCATACGAGAACGGAAGTCACAATTAATCACGTTCTAGACACACGCATATGTTTTTTATTTACCAACGTTACGCAACTGTACGGTTTCTATTTTCGAACTTGAACTTGAACGTTGCGTTGTGCTATGTTTTTTCTTCATAATTTGTTTAGTTTCGTAGTAGCACAAATACATACATACGCTTATAATATAACAATATTATGTTTTTAAAATTAATTTTAATGACGTCAGATCGTTTACCACTCTCCACACATACTCGAATCGAGGCGTTAATTTAAACATTATTAAGATGAATTCAATCAATTCAGTTTCACTTCAGTTCATGTTCATGGCAACGAAGAAATTGTTTCTGTTTAAAGAGTTCGTTTGGGCGCCACCAGAGGCCAATGTCAAGATAAGAATTTAAGCCGGTGATAAAATGACTAATGTCTGTTGGAGTGTTACCATAGAAACAGAAACAACAAAATAGGCGTGAATCATTCGAATTCGAAAAAATTATCCTTGAGGACAGAATTTTCTTAGAAATAATTATCACAATTTTTTTTTCATCTCACAATGTGGTAGCAAGGTGTACGAATGAGTTGGTTTAGGGATAGAAAATATGAATATGTGAAATGGGAATATGAAATGAATATAAAATGTAACGATTACGTCTGACTGTGAGTACGTGATGTGATATTCTATTGAAATGATAAGTTATACATTGTAAAAATATCGTTTCATTATGTTAGTGAATAGTGATGGGCAAAGAATGGCGAAGATTTATCTGAGATATTCAGTGCAATCGTTCCTTGTTATCGTAAATACTCGTATTTCCGTTTCAATCTATAATATTTTTTTCGCCAACTGTTGCAAATTTTTGCAACAACCATACCTAATGAAAATATTTGTCTCGTTAGATCATCGATAATTTCAGTCTTTTGTTTAAGTACTTGTGCATACCAAATTCGATCTTTTATGAATTACCTACATAAAAATTAAAAAATATATTAGTAAGGTAACGTACCAGACACGAATCAGGGTGGCCAATCAAACCGTCGATGGTTCTGAAAACGAAAAAAAAAAAATAATAATAAATACCTAATAATAGGTAATAACTAATAATAAATTAATAATCGGTTTTTTAAGGTTACTGGGTGAAAAATAGTAATATTCGATGGTTCGAGACGGTGCCGAAAACGTTTCGAAAATCCCAATAGAAAACTGTTGAAAAAATATGCCTTGTGAGGACGAAGAACCTGCGGTCATGGATCACTTATTCAAAAATTTCTGATTCACTTAAGAATCAATTTTTGGAGAGTGATTTTAATCTTCAAACAAATAGTAAAATTAGGGAGGGATATAATAATTAAAATGGGTTTCTGAGACAAGTTCATGCAATAAATTTTGGTACTCCCCCTCTAATTTACTTCACACTCCTAAATAAAATTCATTTCACAAAAAACAATGGTGAAAATGAATCGATATCGAACAAAAAAAAACCTGATAAGTAATTCAATTTTTAACCATAAAATTTGAAAATGATCAAGCGAATATGGTGATTATTTTCCAAATTTTCATCTGGACCCAGGAACTAAGTTAAAGTTCATTGAAAAATAAAATTCATCCTAGATAGAATTGGATTGCACAAAAAAAATCATTAAAAAATTATACATTTCCTAAAAAATTCATAAAATTACGAAAAAATAAAAAATTCATTAAGAACCATCGAAAAAAAATCAATAATAAAAAAATATTAAAAAATGAATTATAAATAAAATGCTTCACAAAATACGACCAACATTCATAAAAAAATGCAAAAAAAAGTTGAATTGAAAGAACTGTGAGAAAAATAAACGATGAACGAAATTGTTTTACAAAATCGAGCCAATTAATAATAATCAGTAAGGATTGAACAAAAAATAAAATTATTCAAAAAAAATTGTTAACTATACAAAATGGAACTAAAATTCAGTGAAGATTTTGAAATTACTAAGAAATTGTTTCACAAAAAACAGCCAGAATTCAAAAAAAAAAAATTTTAAAAAATTGATTGAAGAAATTTTTTATTTAAAAAAAAAATCATCGAAAGAATTGTTTTAAAGAAAGGAGCTAACATTCATCAAAAATAATATATACGAAAAATTGTAAAAAAAATTAAATTTTAAAGAAAATGTTTCATAAAAAAAATTTAGAACGTCTACAGAATCAAGAAAAGTATGCAAAAAAATTAATTACCTGCGTTATTGAAAAATTGTTTTAAAAAAGTATCCAAATTTCATTAAAAATATGTAGCGCTACGTCTTATGTATTGAAAAAGTTAAGTAGAATTCGGTTTCAGTAAAAATAAAAAAATTAATACCTAATTAAATTTTCAATTTACCCAAAAAGAAAAAAAATAACAAATGTGAACATGTACGTACTTAACTTCAGCCAAAAATAAGTTGGTAAGATTTTTTTTTCACATAACATAAAATTGCAAAATATCAAGCGAAAAATGAATTTTTTCAAATTTTGTTTAGACATGAAATCCATTAAAAAATAACCAAGTAAAGTCAAAATTCTGAATGAAATTAGATTTCATAAACAAAAAAAAAACATTTGGTACAGCTCAAATTTTTCAAATAAGAAAATTGAAAGTTGTTCACTTGTTCCTATTATTATTAAAAATAATTTCCTAGGTATTTTTTTATTTTTCCCTTGAGTAAATTTAAAGAGGTGTTCAACGGTCGCTATTTTGAGCAAAAAAGAAAAAAAAATGAAAAATTGAAATTGTCAAGTTTTTATTGATCACTAACTCTTGTTCTTTTTCATACGAAATGATTCCCAATTTCTTATTTTTTCTCAAAGTGAATTTTAACTTTTTAAGAGACAGCTACCATAGTCACAGTTCACCAATTTCAAAAAAAAAAAAAAAAAATGAGTAAAAATTTCCAAACTTGCATTTTTTTTTGTTCCAACAATACAATTCATAATTGTTCCCTATCATTAGAATTGATTCCCAATTTTTTATTGCTTCCTTAATTAAATCTTGAGTGATACCAACAAGCCCCCCTCTACCAATTTTCAAAATTATTGACACATTTTCAAATTATTATTATTTATTTATTTTTTTTTTTGTTAACAAAAATGAAGTGAAATCAAATAAAATATGAAAATCTACGTAATATGATTACAAGAATCGTGTGAATAATTGCCTATAAATCATAAAATAGACAAGAAAATTGACTATTTCATGAACTAGACGAAAAGAAATGAAAAAAGTTGCCAATTTCATAAGTGCGATATTCAATGGTAAATATCTAAATTGTTGTCTCAATATAAATTAAAATTAAACTATCAATTTTCATGAAGTTGATTTTTTTTTAACTTTTTGAGGTAAAAAAAAGGTCTTCATTTTGAAGAAAAAATAAAATCATCTTTTTTATTTTGGAAATATAACTTTTCAATTTTTTGGAGTGAATTTTTTTCCCCCATTTTTTAAAAGCAAACATTTTCTTAATTTTTATGCATATCAAATTTCATTTCTGTTCTTTTTTTGTGCACGAAAAATCCTTTTTTAGTTTTTTTCCTTTCTGAAAGTGAAATATTTGATAAAAAATTAAGTTTTTTACTACACAAAGTCTCAAAATTTTTCTACTCGAAACAAATTTAGGGATTTTTTTTCCTTCAAAAAATCTGATAGTCTAAGCGGTTAACACAGGAACACTTCGTTTTTTGAACACGAGTTCACATGCGGTTTTTCTTTTAGTATGAACCCAAAGGAAATTTTGGAGAAGGGTAGCCATAAAAAATTTCCCTTAGTTGGTGAGCAGGAGGGGGTTTTAGGATGGAAACACCCCTATTTTTCCACATAACGGGGGAGGGGTAAATTTGGTATCGTTTTCATATAATTCGACCCTCCTGAACTCGAATCCTTCATTGGTTTCCCGATCAGAAGTAGAGAAGTGACACAATCGTGGGATTATTTTCGTGAAAATAGAGGTAAAATCACGTTTTTTAATTTTTGAGGCCCCTCAATGGTGACCAATTGGAGTATGAAATATGTTTTCCATATAATTCGAACCCCCTGAACCCGAATTTGTAATTAGATTCCGGATAAGAAGTGAAGAACTCGCACAATTCTCGAATTTACGTGGCATAAAGTAGCCAATTTTCGTCGAAATTGGCATACAATCGCGGTTTCTCATTTTCCAACCCCTATACTTTTATTGAACTGAAGGATAAAAGCGTTCCCTAACTCAATTCGGACCTCCTGAACTCGAATTTGTATTTGGTTTACAGATAGGAAGAAGAGAACTCTCACAATCGTCAAATTTTTGACGCTTAAAGTGGCCATTTTTCAATAAGTAACCCAGGAAAAATACAAATTCAATTCGGAGAAATTAATATCCAAATGTTTTTTTTCAGAAATAGGTAGTACTCGATGCACTCTTCAAAATTGTGCTGTGACGCGATATTGTAGGACGCCTGTGTCGCGTACTAGGGGGTGAAATTCACCCCCTCGTGACGTTTTTTACGTTCATTTCCAAAAATACGTTCTTTTTCGAAAAAATGATAATAACATAAAATATTCAGCATAAGATTTTCTATAAAAAACGTTCTCATAATTTTTTTGTAAAATGCACTCAAACGCGTCAGGGTGTGTCTGCCCATATGACTCGTGAATATGCCACTCCTATGGCGACGTTAAAGTACTTTTTACAAAAAAATGTTGAGAACGTTTTTCATAGAAAATTTTATGCTGAATATTTTATGTTATTATCACTTTTTCGAAAAAGGACGTATTTTTGGAAATAAACGTAAAAAACGTCACGAGTGGGCGAATATACTTATTTTTTAGAAAATGACCATTTTACGCGACATAAATTTGACGATTGTGGGAGTTCTCTACATCTTATCTGGAAACCAAATACAAATTCGAGTTCAGGAGGTCCGAATTGAGTTAGGGAACGCTTTTATCCTTCAGTTCAATAAAAGTATAGGGGTTGGAAAATGAGAAACCGCGATTCTATGCCAATTTTGACGAAAATTGGCTACTTTATGCCACGTAAATTCGAGGATTGTGCGAGTTCTTCACTTCTTATCCGGAATATAATTACAAATTCGGGTTCAGGGGGTACATATTTCATACTCCAATTGGTCACCATTGAGGGGCCTCAAAAATTAAAAAACGTGATTTTACCTCTATTTTCACGAAAAATGACCGTTTTCCGCGACACTAATCCCACGATTGTGTCACTTCTCTAATACTTCTGATCGTGAAACCAATGATGGATTCGAGTTCAGGAGGGTCGAATTATATGGAAACGATACCAAATTTACCCCTACCCCGTTATGTGGCAAAATAGGGGTGTTTCCCCTCCTAAAACCCCCTCCTGCTCACCCCTAAGGGAAATTTTTGATGGCTACCCTTCTCAAAAATTTCCTTTGGGTTCATACTAAAAGAAAAACCGCATGTGAACTCGTGTTCAAAAAACGAAGTATACCTATTTTTTTTCGTGCTAACCGCCTATAGACTATGAGCATTCAACTAACTTGAAATTTACAATAAATTAAAATTTATCCAAAATTCTGGATAAAATTGGATTTTTGCAAAAAAATCACCAAAAATTTACTTCCATTTAACATAGAATTTTAAAAATCATTTTAAAAAATGAAATCAGCTAAAAAGCCCCGAGCAGCACACTCGACAAATTATCGAAATAAAAAATCGACAGAATATCGAATTCGATAAAGTGTCGCGTTAGTTCCGCATAAATCGTGAAATTATCTTTCGATATATCGACAGATTATCGATGAATTATAGTTGGCAAAATCCATCAACAGATAAACTTTCGATAAAATCGAACGATTTTTCTTTTAAAAATCTCAAGATTATAGTTAGATACTTCATCGATAACCTATCTATAAATCGAAAGATAATTACACGATTTATGCGGAACTAACGCTACACTTTATCGAATTCGATATTCTGTCGATTTTTTATTTCGATTTAGTTTCGATATTCTATCGATTTTTTATTTCGATTTAATTTCGATATTCCATCGATTTTGTATTACGATTTTTTGTAGATTATCTAGTTTCGATATTCTATCGATTTTTTGTAGATAATTTAGCATATATGGGTATATGCGCGCGCACATTTTCAAGACCGGCTGGCGAGTTTGAAGTCGTAGTTACGCTTAAGGCTGGCGAATTTCGTTCCAAATACAGCAGTTTCTACCAAAACAAGCGTCTGTTGCGAACATCGGAGTTCGTTCGCATAATACGAATTGGATTATAATATTCAAACATCTTATGCAAAATTGGAGAAGAGGGAGGGGTCCAATTGAAATTTTTATAATAACTAAAATTATTTCTAGAACCTTAATTTACAACTTTTGTTTGAAAAATTTTTCAAATTGGCCCCTTTTTCCTCCGCTCCTCCAATTTTGAATAAGTATCAACCGAGTATTATGCAAAATTGGAGGAGAAGGAGAGGTCCAATTGAAAAAATTTTCAAACAAAAGTTGTAGCTTAAAGTTCTAAGAATAATTTTGGTCATTACAAAATTTTCGATTGGGCGCCTCCCTCCCGTTCAATTTTAAATACTAAGTATTCACATAGTAATCGTAGTATTGAACTTGGTAAAATTTTATTTAAGAACAACGATCTGGTTTCAAGTAAAATACCTAGTAAACCAAAAAAACTAGATAACTTGTTTGAAAATTTTTTCAATTTTGATTTCGCATTTTACTGTTACACGTAAGTAGGTAAATGCAAAATAATAGAGGCTAGAGATGAGGTCCAATTGAAAAAACATTTCAAACAAAAGTTGTAGAATAATATTCTGGATTTAATTTTGGTTATTATAAAAATTTCGATTTGGCCCTTTCTTCCCATCCAATTTTGAATATAAAGTAGGTATTTTTTGACTAGAAAAAAATCAATATAGTTTCAACAACTATCGTTACAAAATCGTTGAAATATCGAAGTCGATAAATTTCATATAATGTGTCGATAATATAGTTTTAAATATCGTCACAAAATCGTTGAAAAATCGAATTCGAGAAATTTCATATAATCTGTCGATAATACAGTTTTAAATATCTTCACAAAATCTTTAAAAAATCTAATTCGATAAATTTAATATTCTTTTTCGATAGTATAGTTTCAAATATCTTCACAAAATCGTTAACAAATCGAATTCGAGAAATTTCAGATTATTTGTCGATAATATAGTTGTAAATATCTGCACAAAATCGGTGGAAAATCGGATTCGAGAAATTTCAGATTACGTGTCGATAATATAGTTTCAAATATCTGCACAAAATCGTTGAAGAATCGAATTCGAGAAATTTCAGATTACGTGTCGATAATATAGTTTCAAATATCTTCACAAAATCGTTAAAAAATCGAATTCGAGAAATTTCAGATTATTTGTCGATAATATAGTTTCAAATATCTGCACAAAATCGGTGGAAAATCGGATTCGATAAATTTAATATTCTTTGTCGATAGTATCGTTGACGAATATCGTCCTAAAATCGTAATACTATCGAATTCGATAGTTTTTAGATTTTTTGCCTATAAAATCGTACAGCTAAATCTGTATCATATCGTGAGAACATCTTTAGATTTTTAAACGATTTTTTATCGATACGTTTCAACTTTCGATATTATCGATCGAGTGTGCTGCTCGGGGCCATAATAATACGAGCATAATATTTTCTAAAAATTAATACAAACATATTTTTACCGAAATTTAATTAAAAAAATTAAGCAAAAAATCCATTTCAAAAAATTAACAAAAATAAAAACCAAAATTCGATTAAAAGTCTAACATAACGTCTTTAAAATCATATTTTCATATAATCTTAGTGAGAATCGCACCCCATTAAGTACCTAAATTAATCAGTAAAATAATTAAAACATCGTATCAAAGTAGACCGATTAAATGATCTCTGAATTTCTCAGAATTTTATTCACACTTATATCTTTAATCCCAATCACGAAAATAATCGATAAGAGGGAAGTCATTACTCTCGAATTATCACCACTGTAGCGATTTATGTGATCAACTCTAATATAAGTACACTTAATGCTTTTCACGTCAGATTTTATACTCGTCAAGCTCGAGAAATTAACCAAACCATACATACGAGTAGATATAGGTATAGGGGTAATTCTCAGAAAATCGGCAAATTTCACTACTGTAAAAGTTCATTTGACAGGTTTTTAAAAAAATTTTCTTAAGGTAATTGAAAATATATATGCCCCCGAGTACTTTTATGGTGTTGGGGTCAATTCATTCCCCAAAAGGGAGGGGGGAGGACGATTCAAAAAGGGGTATAGCCGGGTAAAATGGGGTGATTTGGCCCCCAGAGCGAATTTTTAAACCAACTAGTGGAAGTTGGTCCTTATGGTCTAAAACCCCGTGACCAAATTTTTAGGTCGCTACCTCACCCCCACCCCCTCCTAGAGCAAAAAATGTGATTTTTCGATTATAATTTTTGATTTTGACAGTTTTTAACCAAATTTTATCAAACTCGGGTGGATGTTAGGTATACTCAAGGGTCATCCATGGAAATTTTTAAAAAAAATTTCAAACCTATCTTCATTGTGAAATGCGCGTTTTAAGTTTTCTAACGGCTATTTCGACAAGTTCTTTCAGAGGTGCAATAATGGAAAAAATATATATTATACACCTAGTCTGGATGTACAACATATATTTTTTTCAGAATTTTTTATATAGGTGAAAGGCCTTCCAAAAATGCAAAAAACTGATTTTTTTCATTATTTTTCGCGCAAAAAACAGTAATTTTTGGTCGGAAAAAATTGTCGTCGTAGTATATCACTAAATACGTAGTTATACACCATCAACCCGAGTTTGGATAAAATTCGTTGATTTTTTCTATTTTTTAAAATTTTCATTTAAATTAACTGAGTGACGCCATTTTGGGAACACTCAGTGTCCCTCGAGGTGTCTGGAGAGCCTAAAATTCATGTTTGGACATGTTTCAAACCGATATTTGTCATAAACAGAAATTTTCATGAAATTGAGAAAATTTGATTTTTTTGCTCACATCGTCGTGGCTTGATCATTCCTCCGGTATAAAATGTCCCACCTTCCTGAAAACTGAGAAAATTTATTCTAATTAGTGAGTATCTTATTATAGCTTATTAATAATTAATAAAATATCAGTATTATAGCTTATAGAATAACTAATTGTCGAATTGTCCATCGTCGTGGCTGTAAAAATTCATCATTGCCACGACGAAAGACAAACACTTGTGATCCACGACGATGGACAATTCGACAATTAGTTATTCTATAAGCTATAATACTGATATTTTATTAATTATTAATAAGCTATAATAGGATACTTACTAATTAGAATAAATTTTCTCAGTTTTCAGGAAGATGGGACATTTTATACCGGAGGAATGATAAGCCACGACGATGGACACTATTTTTGTAAAAATTGAAATTTTTACAGATGATTACGTAAAAAATCGCTCTGTGCATTGCCATTCGAAATTTCAAATGCGGATAGTATTATTATAAAAGTAACAAATCAGTGTAGCCATTCAGCAGAAAAAAATATCCACTCAGCGAGCTGAGACAAATTTTTAAAAATTATCCACGACGATGGACATAAATCTTTGCTACAGTTTTCAATGATCAGGTGTAGTTGTACTAAACACTTTTTGTGATCATCATTCACACTAGCCTATACCCTGAACTTCCTAACGACGTGTGCTTACTTTTTTTTTCCAGAAAAACATGGTGATTTCCATAATTTTTGAAATCTGTTTTCAAAAACATGTTGTGCTACAGGCCACGACGAAGGACATTTTGAGGTTTAGACTAACTTGTACTCAAGGGGAGGGGGGTGGTATTCATTAAATTGGGCATGGTGGATTAAGGACGTTATAATGTACAAATAACCAAAAAATGAAAGTTGTGCATAGTACAGGAGTTGAGAAATCAGTTGGTTACTCAAATTTACCGATTTTCTGAGAATTACCCATAGGTGCTTTGATAGGCTTCTATGGACTAGTTTCGGCGACTGGAACTAGCGGTAATTTTTTGCAGAAGACTTACAGTAGGCTGATTTTGCTTATTGATTGCATTGTATGTAGGGAGACGACGACTGTCCGGCCTGGTAATCAATACGAGTTCGTTAATTATTCGTAAAACGAGTAGGAGAAGTAAACTCCAAGTACATCAGTACAACGTTTATCAAATTGTATTGTACGAATAAGACAATAAAACTCATTACCTGATTTCTCGAAAAAATAAATAATAATTGAATAATACACATAAGATCAGATGAGACACGACCTCTTGGAGACTCGTATCATCTTTAAAGACGCCAATTTCCCGATTTTTCTCACCCACCACATTGATACGAGTTGTTCCTATTACGAAATTAATCAACCGATGTTATAGAGACGAGGTTTAGTAATTTAAAATATCCTAGAATAATTTCACAAGATACTAAAAATCCAGATTAATCAGATGGATTTGTTATAAGAAGGCAGACCATGCCCGTGACCTTGAATCAGATCTCGCGAAGTAAAAGGTGAAACCTGCGCACGATTTCTATTCTCCTGATACAACGACTCGGTATAATTGTCCGGAACAGTATTTCTAGGCCGGTGAAGAAGACAAAAAAAATAATCGCAGACGACCACGAAACAAAGGCCAAGAGCAACGGGTGTGGAAATGCGAATAATCAAAAGGTCTTATTTAATCTTCAACAACCAACGGCTGCAAAATCTAGCTCTGGTTCAACCTTTCCATTGTACTCGGACGGGGTTTCGTAACAGGTAAATACCACTTGGAGTCTCGGACCCCCCCATTTTTCACCTATTAGGCAATCGTAATGGAGGAGAGATTCGAAAAAGGTGTGTTTCTGTGAAGTGAAAATTTTAGAATACCGACATCTTGTAATTTAAAAAAAAAATTCAACTCAAATAATTTTTACAGATTATTTCGTATCGGTAAACTTTGATTTATAATTTTTTTTAAATATGGTTCATTTAGTGAAGGGCATAAAAACATGCTTAATGTTTTGAAATTTTTATTGCACTATCGTATCGCCCTGTATAAATTATCAAATGTGCAGTTTATTAAAAGCCTTTTCGTGGAACTACAAATATTATAGAAATGATATCTAGATAGATAGAGATACATAATTATTATGTTTTATTTTAGAAGATATCTTATTTGACTACGTATGCCTAGATTTAAATTTTGAAAAGAAATCTCATAGGTATTTAAAAAGAAATTTTGATAAATTACTCGAAACTTGGAAACTCGAGTTTTTTCAAACCAAGGAAAATACCACTTGTACCACTGGCGAAGGCTGGTAACGTAATTACGCGTAATTTCGCGCATTATTTTTATTAATTCTTTTTAATTTTTCATATCAAAACTGTATTCCGCTTCCTGTTCCATTTCCATCAAAGCCAACTGGCTAAACCGTGTAAATATCCTGACGTGGGAATGGGAAATGCCCTCAGACTCAACCCGCATACTTGCATTTTAAAGGCGTTATGTAGGTAGCGTAACAACTTGTACGGTTTCAAAAAAAAACACAGTACTTTGGCGAGTTCATCGAACTGGGGGTCAAAATTTGTGGCAGGTCAAGATAAATAATATACTTATAATATGTAAAATTTTCAAGTTTTTTAGAAATACATTCCCCAAATTTTGTTGCAATTTTCAGAATTTTGTTTAGGCCAAAATTTTGCAAATTTCATTAGAACGCAAGCTTCAAAAAAAAAATCGAGGGACGATTCTTTAAAATTTTGTCAGGACCAAAACACAATTTATGTGTTTGCATTTTGATGAAAAAAATTAATTTTTTGGTCATATTTTTTCAAATTTTATTGAACTATATGAAAATTCTCATCAATAAAAAATCAAGGTTTTGTTGTCAAAAAAGGATGATTTTCAAAATTTTGTTAAACTGCAAAATCATTTTTAAATTTTCTTGAGTTTGAATTTCTTTTTCGAACAGAATATTTCAAAAGCACATTAGAACACTTTTTAAAAATTTTGTTTGTTGTTGTTTTTATTAAGGTAAAAACGAATAAATTGAAAAAAATTTAATTCTGACAAGATTTTTTTTCAAATTTTGTTGAATAAGACGTAAAGTATCTATAGGGTACCTTATTTTTTTCAATTAACCTAAATATTTTTTTTTTAAATCTTCTTGAAAATAAATTGTTCAGGATTTTGGAGGGGAACAAAAACACTTCTAACTTTTTTAATAAAGAATTAAAAATAAAAAAACATTAAAAAAAAATTAAAACACATTAATTGTAAAAATTGCGTTGAAATATGAGTTTTCAAGAGACAAGTTTTTTTTTTGAATTTTTGGTTTAAATAAATTTATCAAATTTTGTCGAAACTTAATTTTTTTCAATTTCGTTAAATCCAATTTTTTTTAAATAAATATCTAAAAAAGAAAGATTAACCCAGGAGTGAATCAATTGTCAAAACACTATTTTTAAAAGTAAAAAAAGTAAAAGCATTTATTTGTAGTTCAAAGCATTCGCCTTATTTACATTGTCGCGTTTGAAAAAATAAAAAATAAAAATAAAAAATCTCTTTGAGAAATGCTCCTTTAAAAAAACGCCATTTTAAAAATTTTGTAGAAAATTTAGAAATACGAAGGCATTTAAAATTTAGCCAAGAAAGTAGATTCTTTAAAATTCTTAAAACACACAATTATTTTAAAAATAAAACACAACCTTCTGTTGATATACCTGAAATGTTGAATAAACACCCATTTTTAAATTTTTTGAATAGGTTTTTTTTTTTTATTATATTGAAGAGATTTTTTTTTCAAATTTTGTTGAATAAATTAGAAAAAAAAAATTGCCAAGACACTTCTCTAAATTTTTTTAAACGCTACTTTTCAAAAAAAAAAAATCAAAACATGTTTTTTGAAAGTTGTGTTAAAATATGATTTTGCATGATTTCGTCGAAAAATAATTGTTTGAAATTTTGAACTACATATTATTGTTCAATTTTGGTGAAAACCAATTTTTTAAAATTTCGTATAAAATCTAGTGAAGTTGCAAAAGTAATTTTTTGAAACATCATCTTAGTACATTTTGTTAAAATACCTACTTACAATTTTAGATTTTTTTTGAAAAAATAATTTTTTAAAATTTTTTAAAGAAATTGATTCCTGTACAAAAATTTAAAACAAAAATTTTCCAACATTTTTCCATAGTGCAATTTTTTGAAAAATTTTCAAACTAAGTACATCATTTTGTCGATAATAAGTAAAACATACTTAAATTTAACAATTTTCATCAAAGCAAAATTTAAAAAAAAATTAATTCCAATTTTTTAAATTTTTTTTGTGACTTCATTTATTAAAATTTTGTTAAAATAAGTAATTTTTTAAATTTTGTCAAGAACCTGCAATTTCTAAAAATTCTAGCAAAAAAGTAGGAAATTTTTCGATAGGTAAATTAATACATTTTTTTTTAATTTCATGAAAAGACATTTTTTTTTTTAATATCTTAAAATATAACGTTTTAAAGTACATACAATTTTTCAAAAAAATTTCAAAACACATTTTTAAAATTTTTGTTTAAACACGAATTAGGTAATGAAATTTGATTCAAAAACTAATTTTTCAAATTTCATTGAAGAAATAATTTTTCAAAATTTTTTTAAAACCGAAGTCTTCAACATTTTGTTGAGGAACAATATTTTTACTGTTTAATCTTTTGATAAAAATTTAAAACCGGTATCTATCATTATTATTTTTTAATTTTTAATTTTACAGTTTGTGTGGAACTGATTTCTAAATGTTCTAGATAAAAATTTTTTTTGATATAGGAATACATACCTATTGTTCAAACTCTTATTTTTAAAAATTTCATTTAAAACCACATTTTCTTTAATTTGATCGAAACGACGTTTTTTTTTTCGAATCCAACTAAGTAATTCACTTTTCAACAATTTTTTTTTTAAATTTTTTTTTAAAACTTTTTTATATTTTTAATAATTTTATTTTAAAAAAAAGAAGAATAGTTTGAATTTGTTTTGTAAGTCAAGTATTTTTTTCTTCAAATTTGATGATTATTAATCAGTAATCAGTTAATCACATTTCAAAAAAAAAAAAAAAATTAAACTCAGCTTGTACTTTTTTAAAGTAATTTTTTTGTTCCAAATATTATAAAGATGTACTTTTTATAAACGTTTGGAAGTTACGATTTTATGCCCAACATTTTTGGAAAAATTGAAATATTTGGAGCAAAAAATACTATGCATATCTTTTGCTATCACAAATTGAACCTATTTCCATTTATTACCATCCACATTCCCTTTTAAAAATCAACTAAAAAAATATCTTTTCAAAAAATTATGCTCACTGCAGCTCTGATGATTTTTCAAAGACTATATTTTACCCCCCTCGAATAAGTTTCCTCTGTCATTGTGCAAGTGCATTGTGCAATAGGTATTCGACTTCGCTTCATTTCAAAAGCCATTGAAAAATCGATCAAAAAAAATTCAACACCTGAAAAGTTTTTGCAAAGGTCATAATGCAAATTTCGATGGCTAAAAATAACGTTTTTATTCGCCTTCAATTTCAATATCACCTCACTAACACATCACTGATCTAATTATAGTTATTGAGAGAAAAAACAACAACTCGATATGTCTGAAATATGAATGAAACACTTCTGCAGCACATTTTTCTCGGCAGCCTTACATCATCTATCATTTAGGCTATCACAAAGAGACCTATAAAGAAGCCTAAAAAGGTATAATCTGTGTTCAGTTCAAAGCGTCATGTTTTTAATGTAATCTACTATACAAAGTTACATGAGGATGTAGGATGTAGGTACATTGTACGAGATAAATTTTTATAATTTTCAACGCAAGCGCATTCGAATTTATGAAAATCCAATCGTTAAAAAAGATAAACGGAAAAATAAAAAAAAATAAAAAAATAATAATAAGTATTTTCGTCGATAGGAAAATTAACTATAGAGACACGTTCGCTCAGTAAATCCACGATAAGACGTACCTGAGTAGGAAAAAAATTCCGTGTATAATTTTCCATCGTGTTACTCATTAAGACCCACTAAACTACTGAAATAAATTTCTCGTAATAAATATAAACGAATTTACATTCGGAAATACATACATAATTGCCAATGACAGTGAGAGGTTAATATACGTTGTACTTCCAACAGTGCAGCGTGCAGAGTGAGAGGAGGCCCGAGGGGGGGAGACGATGAGAGGTGAAGTTATGTACGTAAACGCCTCGTGTACTCTCGTTATCGCTGCAGCGTTCGGTAACCTATCGAACAGCGCGTGTGTCCTGTTGTGTTTATATTTTGAAGAAGAAGAAGAGAAAAAAAGAGTTAAATTCAACCACATAATCCTTCGTGGTTTTACCCCAAAAATTTTTTTTACAGTTGGCTGGAAATTGGAATGCCTTTGCATAGGGCACGTAATCGGTTTAAATCGAAAATTCGAAATCACCCTTATAGTCTACGGACCACGGGTCAAAAAGTGCTCTAGAAATCGATTTCATCGAGATTTTTTGGTAGCATAAAAATTTGTCGGGCTCATGTTGGACACCGGTTCAGCATTTGCGAAAATGTCCATTTGGAAGTTTCAAACATGCACAAGGGGGGCGGGGGGCCACAAAAACCCGCATTTTCCAAACTTGGGGGTAGCCAAAAAAACTAAACGGGGTCCGAAGGGGCACTGTCTACTGACCTCAAATATGCCTTTTTTTCATTTGGCTTTGTGCACAACTGCACTTTATGGCACTTTAAGTGCCGTTTTTAGCGATTTTTGGGCTTTTTTCAGATAAATACACCTCTCCTATTCACAATTACATAGGTAGCCAAAAATGAATCCCATAATTCAAAACTACACGTCGATATGTACCCAAGGACGCTTCGTTGATCGAATTCGCGCTGCACAACTTGCTTCAGTGCAGTCATAAAGTTGCGCAAAAGCTGCATTTACTCCAATTTTGAGTCACATGATTCCACGCATTTTTCATCTAAAGTGGCCGTGTAACATATCAAAATGAGATAAAATTTTTCGCTGAATCCAATGGTCATGTTGGTTTTTTTGACCGCCCCCTCCGGTGGACTCCAGCCCCCTCTTCACACTTTCAAACATGAAAATAATTTTAAAATTGGAAGGGAGGGAGAGGTCCCATTGGAATTTTCATGATGGCCAAAATTATTCCTTAAACATCTAGCTACAACTTTTGTTTGGAAAGTTTTTGGATTGGATTCCTCCCTCCCCCCGTTTTTAGGTAATTTAGGTATCCACGGTCATATAATGCACAATGGGAGGGGAGGGAGCGGTCCAATTGGAATTTTTATGATGACCAAAATTATTCCTTAGGCTGCAAGCTACAACTTTTATGTGGAAAGTTTTTCGATTGGACTCCCCCCTCCCCCCGTTTTTATGTAATTTAGGTATACACGGTCATATAACGCAAAATGAGAGGGGGGGGAGAGGTCCAATTGGAATTTTCATGATGACCAAAATTATTTCGTAGGTTGCAAGCTACAACTTTTGACTGGAAAGTTTTTCGATTGGACCCCTTCCTCTTCCGTTTTTAGGTAATTTATGTATCTACGGTCATATAATGCAAAATAGGAGGGGAGGGAGAGGTCCAATTGAAATTTTTGTAAGAACCAAAATTATTCCTTGGACTTCAAGCTACAACTTGTGTGGGAAATTTTTTTTGATTGGACCCCTTTCTCTCCCCCATTTTTAGGTAATACAGGTTCCTACGGTTATATTATGCAAAATTGGAGGGGTGAGGGGGGGGGGAGTGGTCCAATCGATAATTATGTAGAACAAAATTATTTCTAAAACCTCAATACACAACTTTTTTTGAATTTTTTTTCGATTGCACCCCTTTCTCCTCCTCCTTTGGTAATATAAGTATTTACGGTCATATTATGCAAAATTAGAGGATAGAGAGGAGTCCAACCGGAAAATTTTTCAAAAAAAGTTGTGTATTGAGGTTTTAGAAATAATTTTGGTCTATATAATTATCGATTGGACCACTCTCCCCCCTCTCCCCCTTCAATTATGCATACTATAACCGTAGAAACCTATATTACCTAAAAATGGGGGAGAGGAAGGGGTCCAATCGACAAACTTTCCAGATAAAAGTTGTAGCTTGCAGCCTAAGGAATAATTTTGGTCATCATAAAAATTCCAATTGGACCGCTCCCTCCCCTCCCATTGTGCATTATATGACCGTGGATACCTAAATTACCTAAAAACGGGGGGAGGGAGGAATCCAATCCAAAAACTTTCCAAACAAAAGTTGTAGCTAGATGTTTAAGGAATAATTTTGGCCATCATGAAAATTCCAATGGGACCTCTCCCTCCCTTCCAATTTTAAAATTATTTTCATGTTTAAAAGTGTGAAGAGGGGGCTGGAGTCCACCGGAGGGGGCGGTCAAAAAAACCAACATGACCATTGGATTCAGCGAAAATTTTTATCTTATTTTGATATGTTACACGGCCACTTTAGATGAAAAATGCGTGGAATCATGTGACTCAAAATTGGAGGAAATGCAACTTTTGCGCAACTTTATGACTGCACTGAAGCAAGTTGTGCAGCGCGATTTCGATGAACGAAGCGTCCTTGGGTACATATCGACGTGTAGTTTTGAATTATGGGATTCATTTTTGGCTACCTATGTAATTGTGAATAGGAGAGGTGTATTTATCTGAAAAAAGCCCAAAAATCGCTAAAAACGGCACTTAAAGTGCCATAAAGTGCAGTTGTGCACAAAGCCAAATGAAAAAAAGGCATATTTGAGGTCAGGAGAAAGTGCCCCTTCGGACCCCGTTTAGTTTTTTTGGCTACCTCCAAGTTTGGAAAATGGAGTTTTTTGTGGCCCCAGCCCCCCTCGTGCATGTTTGAAACTTCCAAATGGGCATTTTCGCAAATGCTGAACTGGTGTCTAACATAAGCCCGATAAATTTTTATGCTACCAAAAAAGCTCGATGGATGAACACTTTTGGGCCTGTGGTCCGTAGACTTATTAGGAGTAATTATTTTCAAAGATGGGTTCGCGAATTTGAAAAATTTTGTTATTATTTTTTATTTTTAATGAGGAACCGTATCTGCTTGACCTATCTGGTATACGAGTCTGCTGAAAATATCGCAATTAGTACCATTCTCGAATGTTTCGAATGGCAAAAGTGTATTGAACCAAGTTATCAAAGTCGTAACGTTACACCCGCGTCTTTGGTCAATTTTTTCTCGTTTTATGTGACCTTTAAAGCTATGTGAGCTGATTTCGAATTTTATTCGTCCATTGGACCGAAACGAGGGGCTTATCGAGGGTGGTGCTATACCAATAATGATTTGCTTATTAGTTTTAAATTTTGCCTTCATGTATTCGGATCGATTTTTTTTTCTTTCAAAAAGGTACCTCTAGGTGAGTATAAATAGTATACTTCCTCAACCAAACAAAGCTCTACCCACGTTCGAATAAGAATCTGCAAATTTTGATTCATGTTAAACTGCTTATTTCTGAAATTGAAAAGCAGGTTGACAAATTTGTGGAAAAATGGGTGAATTATTTTTCAAGAAATTCAAGTCATACCTAATCAAAAAAATCATACTCCTAAATGCGCCAATAAACTGAAAATTATTCTCAATATTTTCAACATGGTCTCCCCTCTCAAACTGTTTCCCTGACACTTCTGTTCCTCTGAAACTTAATAGTCATTTTTAATTATTTTTTTCATTAGTAGAGCAACCAATATTTTTTTTCTGAACCTATAGGTACCTATGTAAAAAAAAGTCAATTTTTTTATCATTTTTTCTTCTCAAATTTTGCAATTTCATCGTTTCTCAGATTTTACAATTTAAAAAAAAATTGCAACTTGACATGCTGAATTTGCTAGGTAAGTTTTTCCAATAATTTTGCAATTATTTCTCTATTTTTTTATTTTAGCATTCTTAAAAAAAATTAGTTTTCCTTGAACCATGAATAATGTTTAAATTGTTTTGCAATTTTTATGAAATTTTACAAACCTCTTCCGCAATTTTCCATTTTTTTTTCAAAAGCAAATTTATTTTTAACAATTTTTTTTTCAATCAAATTTCTAAATTAATCTCAATTTTGTTTTTTATTCTCATATTTTGCAATTTCAACTGAATTTTTATTTTTATTTTTTATTTTCAGACAGTGTTGAACATATTTTACAGTCCGAGCTAAATTTTGCAGAAAAAAAAAAATATCAGGCAAATTATTTTTTTACAATCGTTTCTCAATTTTGCTAATTTTTTTTTTCAATATTAGTTTGCACTGAATTATGAATTTTATTTTTTTTGCAACTTTGATCAAATTATGCAATCATTTCTCAATTTATAAATTTTGTTTGGAATTGCAATTTACCTACAATTTTCAGATTTGAAAATTATCAATTTTTTTTTAAATTTATGCCTAATTTTGCAATTTTTATCAAAGTTGTAAATTATTTCCAAAAGCTAAATCTAAATTATGAATTAAAAAAAAATTAAGTAAGTAATTTCAAATTTTGCAATCATTTTTCAATTTTACATTTTTTTAAAACACATTATTTTAAACTAAACATACCTAATGTGTTTTTTTCTTCAAATTTTGCTATAATTTTTATTTTTATTGAATTTTGCAAATATTTTCATATATTTGTAAACTTCAATCGTATTTTTTCATTTTAATTTTTTTTAATAAATTATGAAGTTTGGCTAGAATTTTGCAATTTCCAACAAAGTCTTGAAGTATATATTTTACCTATACGTTAAACTTCAAAATTTTTTCAACTTTTCAATTATTTCTCAATTTTGCCAAATTCACAGAAATATCCAATAAATTTTGTTACATTTTTATTTTACAACTTTCATCAAATTTTGTGATCATTTTCAATTTTGTGTTTATTTTTTCAAATGCAACTAGGGTGCACCGCCCCCTGGGCCGCTCCGCGGCCCCAACCCCCTTGCTCGTGTAGGTGAGTTAGTGCTTATACTTGCTCGTTCCTCGGGCTTCGCCCTCGAAACTTCGCCTACCGAGGAAATTCCGTTTTGTGGGAAAATTTGTTTCTTGAAAATATTATATTTTTGTGGAAGTCTTGGCACTGTGAATTTTTCGCCAAAGTACTCAAAAAAAATGTGAATGATGGGAAAAAAATTAAAATAACTGTTTTGAAAAAATTATGAATGATGGTGAGCGAAGCGAACCATCACTCGCCTCCTCATTCCTCGCGTTTGGCTCTTAGAACTTCTCTTTTTGGGTGCATAGCTCCAAAACTTGAATTCATAATCAAGGGCTCCAAATCTTCTTTGACACTTCATTTCAAATTGAGCAGTTTTTATGAAAGAAGTTTATTTCCATGATTTTTACAATCTGACTTGATTACGATTTTTAATACATAAAAATACAAAAATTATAAAATGAAAAATTACTTTCAATTTTTTTCCACTTTGTACTGATTATTAAAACAATAAATTTACTTCCACCTTACCAATTTTTATAAACTTTTTGAAGATCGACTTTTAAAATTTTGTTCGAAATTCATGCTATGTTTTGAAAAAATAAAATTATCAAAGTTTTGACCAAATAAAAATACTTCAATACAAATTTGTCTGCTCCAAATGCAATCCTTGCTCGTTACAGCCTAATCGCCCTCCATAGTTCACACTTTTTTGAAATTAGAATTTTTTTTCGTATTTCATGTTGAACTTTAATTTATTTTTGCTTAAGAAGAAATTATCGAAATCGGCCCACACACAATACAGGCATTTTGAGTAAAAAAATAATTTTTTAAAAAACCTGTAAAAATCAAGTATATTACGTTAAAAATGGGTGAATGAATAAAATAAATAAATAAAAGATGCTAAAATACCCGAACAAAGGCCAAAACATTGAGTAAAAAATTTTCAGATGTACTACATTGGCAACACTGTCCACTGCTTCTACAGATTGCTACGAAAAACACATTGCAGTTGGACCACTATGGCAACACTGCCAACTTCGTAACACCAACGCGAACCGGCTCGCATCTAAACGCAGTTCCTTCCCCTGACACCCGCAACATCCGAAATATCCACACCGGTTTACACATTTTTGGAATGTAAAATTTGATTTTTGGGCCCTTAGAAGCTTAATTTACGGATTTTTTTTTCTTGATGACATATCTACAGGTCAATAGGAACACTTGAAAGCAAAAATGGAAAAAATCGGCTCGATAGGCGAGGCTGGCGAACTGTCTGAAGGGATTTTTTTGCACAAAAACGGTGAAATTTTGATTTTTAGGGCCCTAAATTTAAAAATTTTTGGATTTTGATTTTTGATGACACGCCTACGCGTCGAAAGAAACATTATGAAAAAAAATGGTCACAATCGGTCCGATAGGAGAGGCTGGCGGAGTCTGACAGGTTTACACCAAGATTTTTTTAATATATTATAAGGATTTTTGACAAAATAATTTTTTTTCAAATTTTTCAATTTTTATCAATTTTTGTAGTTTTATTGGACTTAGCAATTATTTCAAAACTTTGCAGCAAATTTAAATTACCTAAGTACATTTTGCAATTTTCGAGCGTTTTTTCTTTGAAATTTTGCATTTATTCTCTAATTTATCAGTTTCATATATTTTTTTACAATTCAATTTTTTTTTGCAATTTTTTCAATTTTGGATTTTTTATTAGATTTTTTATGATTTTGCTGTTTATGCTCATTCTTGGTACTTTTTTAATTTTGCAGAACATTGTAATTTCTTTCAACTTGAAGCAACAATTTTTCAACTTTTGCAACCATTTCTCAAACATTAGGTGCTCACTTACAATTTTTTTAAATTTTTCATTCAAGTGAATTTAAAACAAATTTTCCTATTTTTTTTTTTTATTTATTTATTTTTAGAGTTTTAGAATTAGGTACCTACCTATCAATTATTTTTAAATTCTGCAGTTTTGTTGAGTTTAGCCATTTTTTTTTCAACTTTTGCAATTTAAATTTTTTTCTCAATAATGTTATTTTTGTCATATTTTTAGATTATTTTCGAACTTGGCATTTTAAATAAAAAAATTAAAATTTTCAATTTTCCTCAAAAGTGTTGATTTATATTTTCAAATAGGTATTAGGTATACTTAATTTTGCAATTAATAAACGAATTTTGTATGCAATGTTGATATCAGCAATTTTGTTTTAATTTTGCAACCATTTCTTAATTTTCCAATTTTTTCGAATTTCGCAATTTTTAATATAGGTACTTATTTTACAATTTACGAGTAGGTATATTAGATTTTGTCATTTTCAACAAATTTTACTTTTTTCTATTGTGTACAACTTTTGGAATTATTTATTTATCGAAAAATGTAACTTTTCAACTAATTGCCTATTCATTTAATTTTACAAATTTTAGATATATTTTAAGCAAATTTTTATTCAATTTTTTTTTCAATTTCTACTTTTTTTAAATTTTCAGTGATTTCCTTTAGGTATCTATTTAAAAAAAAAAAAAAAAAAACTTAAAAATTGCCAATAATAAATTTTCATGGAAAAATCCAGATGGGAATATTTTTTTGCAATGCAACCGAAGCCTATAAAGCAGAAAATATTTATAAAGACGAATAATTTACGACCTGATATGTTAAAATTTTGCTTTCGTTGACATTCGATTTTGATATTTCTGCTTTTACTTTCACACAGCACAGAAGATAGGCATAGGCCCTATTACCCTGCATATTTCAAAAACTCGATCCGTCGTTTTTTTCCCTAATAATTACATAAGTTTCTCGGAGTGTTGAATTTTGATACGTGATAATTTTCTATAACAGCCTACTCGTTTATATGTGTACATACAACACACTCAATGCATCTATGTACTTAAATATGTAAGTAAGTAAGTATATTGAAAAGCAAATAACGGTCACGCATCGTATTCGTCGACGTGTTGCACACAGGCTTTGGCACGCCAGTTGGGGAAATTCCTTTTTTCACACCGAACGTCTAAAATTGCTCGTAATTTATTCTAAATATTATGTATATTTTTCACTTCACCGTGTAGCAGGAACCATAAGTAAATCCAGCTGTTCACTATATGCAATCGAGCTAACCTTGCCTCATGAACTACATACTCATATATGAACCGATGTATTTATAGTGTGTGGCTTGCTGCATGCGATATGCTTTCGATATCGGAAAGCACCAGTACGTGGTAATATATGAAACTGTTTCAACACTGATAAAACATTTAGTAAGTATTATTATGCATAATACTCGTACATATAGTAAGTAGATATACGTGATCATCTTATACAGTCTGCGGTTCGTTTTTCAAGGGCGCAATGCTTCTTGAGAATATTTTCATTTTCTTTTTCCAACAAATATAATTTATGGCTTGTCAACGTGTATTTTCTCGTAATTAATTCAAGGATAGTCGATTCAAATTTATATGAATCTGGCTGCCAATATGCTAATGAATATCCAAACAAATGTAACTTTCACTAGACGTGCACAGGTATTTTGATTCTGATACCTATTCTTCTTTGTATCATTTTTTCCTTACCTAAGCTCATAATCCAACGAGTCTCTCGGCGAATGATTAAAAAAAATATACTTTTTCCAAGGTAGGTACACTTAACTCTTGTTGAAGAAACTTCGAGTAGGGCAGGCAAATATTTCAGTTTCCGGTAAAAATATATTTTTTAAAAATCAAAAACGATTAATATTTCAGAAGTTTAAAAGAGTTTCAGAATAATTCATCAAAATTATAGAATCATGGAAAAATTTAAAAAATTTCAAGACATTCAAAAAATTTGAAACGACTTCGGAAGATTTGAGAGAATTTCAGAATATTCAGACAGACTTCAAGATCACAAAATGATTCAAGCAATTTTTGTGCAAAAACATTTCATACAGTAGATTTTACAGAGTATCTAATGGAATAATTTCAAAACCAAAAATCAGAGCATTGGCAGTTTTGAAAAAATGAAACCTGGACCTGTGTAGAAAAATCGAAAGTTTAAAATTCTGATACCAATTCAGATTTAATAAAAATGAGTAAAAACTAAAGATTGAACAACTTAAAAAATTTAAAAAAAAAATTAAATGCAAATGACCGAAAATCAAGAAAAAATTGAATGTAGGTAAGTATAAAAAAACCAAAAAAATAAAAAATAAAAAATTTGAAATTGAAAAGAATGAATTAAAAAGCTCTCAAGTAAGTACTGAAAATTTTATTAAAAATTAAAAATGACAGAAATTTGACGCATCTATTAAGATTTTTTAAAATTGAAAAATTTTACAGGGGAAAGATTTGAAAGAAAACAAGGTAAATAAAATTTTTAAAATTGGAAAAATTCAAAAATTGTGAAAAACTGACAGAGAAAGGGTTGTGAAAATTATGAACTGAAAATGACTATAAATTAAAACAATTAAATAAAAACACTTACGATGATACCAAACTTTGGAAAATTATAAAGTCGTAAAAAATTTAAAATTGGCAAAAATTTTATAAAAAATGTGAATTTGAATAAACACAATTTTTATGGGAATACAAATTTTGAAGTTTTAATAACAAATAAAAAATAATTGAATAAATAAATGTTTTCTAGAAAAATCGTTCGTTTTTTCCACAATTAAAATTAGAAGTTTTTCCTCCAAAAAAATGGGGAATTTATTTCTATGAAAAATTTAAAATATTTTTTTTCATTAAAAAAATGAAACATTTTCTTCTTTTAAAACATTCAAGAAATTCTTTTCCTCCAAGAAATAGGGATTTTAATACTTGGTTTTTGCATTTTTGATTTTTTCCTAGGGTAACTTATTTCATTTCTGGAATGTTGTGTGTAACTCGAGCACCCGAGCTACTGGAAAATTCACCCTGCAAACTTTGCCTTTTTATGTACAACCAAAAATTAAATTTGGTTACTCTACTGGGTTTCATAATCTTATTAAAAATTTGGAAAATTTTAGAAAATACCACGAAATTTAAAAAAAAAAATCAGACAATTTGAAAAATACATATTTCACCATCCTAATAGAATTCAGAAAATTTTTGAAAACAGAACAACTCAAAAAAATTTATAAAGGTTTTTTACAGGTAAATATACACACCTCTATTATGTAGGTTTCAGAATATTGGAAAGAATTTCAGGATCTCAATCAAAAGAATTCTAACAATTATTTTGGAGACTTGATATTTCAGAATTCAGAAAATTTTGAAAGATTTCTTTCAAAAAATTATAATAATTTTTATTCGACAATCTTTTAAGACAATCCAATTTTTCTCAACATTTTTCAATATCAAACTTTTCACATCTGGTAATCACATGAAACATAAAATTTTTATTAATTTTTCTTTCTAGTAGAAACCTTTAGTGAAAATTAGTTTTAAAAATCTTTTTTTTCCAGACAATTTTTTAAATTTTTTTGAAACGAATTTTCAAAATGTTTCACAGAAAAAAATATTGTATTTTTTGACATAAAAAATTAAACACTTTAAAATTTTGTTGAAAATTAAAAAATTAAAAATAATGTGAAAAAATTTTATTGAACAATTTGGAAAATTTTTGATTAACAATTTTGAAATGGAACCACGAAGAAAATTTTGAAAAAAAAATGAATTACTGTGATGAAAAATTTGAAAACAAATCAACAATAGGAAAAAATGTAATTAAGACAAATTTTAATCATAAATGGGAAAATTTGAATTTTTTTGAATAATTACAGACCAGTTTGAAAAAAAATATAAATGAAAATTGAATTTATTTAGCAAAAATGAAAAATTTTAATGAAAATTATTGGAATAAGTTGGAAAATGATTTTTGAAAATGTAGGTAGATTTAAAAATTATTTTTTAAATTTTCAGAATTTTCCCGAATTTGTGATTTAAAACTTTTCAAAATTTTTTCGAATTTGTGATTTGTAATTTTTTAAAGATTTGCTGAATTTCTGAACGAAAAATAACTCTAGGAGTGTAGGTGTTTGACACCCCAAACCCCCTCGCCCTGGCTCTGTTAAAAGGCTCTAAAAATTTTATAAAATATCAGAGGATTTTAGAAAAATTTTCAGACAAGTTTACAGAAAAAATGTCACAGTTGGATTTTTTACATAATTATCTGGTGCCTGCGAAAACTGAAAACCCCCACAACACCGAAATCCACCTTCCATCTCCGCATTATACACACGTGCATTAAACCATCATTTATCAAAAGTCATAAACACCTGTATCAACCTACCTCAGCAAAATCATTGCGCAATTCTCGACACAAATTGCCCCCTCACCTCTTACGACAATCCACAACTGCACAATGCACAGTGCACACGCAGGAAGCTCAAACAAAGATGGGTAATTTGACGGAGAAAAAAAAAGCACCCATAGCGACGTTCTCTCCTCATCCTACGCTAAATACTCGCAGCATCATGTTTCAAAAGTCGATTGAAAAATTATTTTTAGTCGAAACACGAGCTCAACTCGTTCACCTAAGAAGGTGAAATTTTGCACGCGCTGAATTCAATTTTAGGCCTATAACCTTTCCGATGGAATGGTGGTTGGTTAGACACGAGTCGAGTTGGAGAAATTTCTATGAAAATTTACTTCGCGTCGTCATTATGTGCGCGTAATATTCAAGCAAATGGCTAAAAACCAATCTACCCAGCTCGTGCTTTTATTATATTATACTTTATTTTGGAATTCAACTTTTGTACGATCGGTTCTTCGGTCTTATATGTATAGGTATGCTACGTAACGTACACCAAATCAAACACCGAGTTCCAATATCGTTTATAAATTTCAAGGTTAAAAGAAAGTAAACGAAGTTCAACGAACCAAGTTCATCAAACATTCACGCATAAAAGTGTTGAAACGTTAACAGGTTTTCATAATAATGCATTAGCCCAATTAGACGGCGCTAATTGATGGATTTTTTCCCATCTCGTATTATATTTACCAACGATTTATGCGACTGAAAAAATAGCCAGCCTGTTCGCGAGCTGTGATTTATCATATGCACCGAGGGTGGAAAATCCTCGTGTAATGGGTCATATTAGAATGGTCCTTATTTGAGTGAAAAAAAAATTTGTGATTTTTTTTTCGCTCCCACCAGTCCCACCCCAAAAGTTTTCTTCTCTGGTGAGAAAATAATTCCCTATTTTTTATTTTTCCTCTCCGTGAAAACCCCTTCCTGGGGTAGGCTCCCATTTTTTAAAATAATAAAAAATACAAGTTTTCATCAAAATTTTCATTTTTTTTAGTACCGGTGCCTCAGTGTGGCTCTCAATTGTATAAAAATTACTGTCAGAACGATTTTAGTTCATTACCTCTCTCATCCCCCCGGAAAAAGCTGTCTCAAAATAACATAAATTAGCTAACAAATTTTCATTCAAAGGTGAAAATGAGCTACACCTTAGAAAAACCCAAAAATGCAGAAACTAATCACACATTACCAATCGAGATTTCTGATTTTCTTTATATTTTTTAAAAAGAAAAACCTTTCTTAGTATTTTTGGAGAAGAATCAATTTTTTTTTTTTTTTCAAAATTAATACTATTGGAAGGAAAACTCTGTTTTTGGATGAATAGCTTTAATAAGTTCTCAATTTTTTGTAGAAGAAAATCTTATGTATCGTTTGTAGGCCTACCTACCAGCTTAACTTATTACAAGAAATATAACTTTTTCAATTCAAAAAAATCTACATTTAAAAAAAAAAAAACAACAACAATTGTTTGAAAGAAAAAAATACTCAATTTTTCTGGAGAAAAAGTCAATTTTTTCAAGTAGGCAAAAATATTCAATTTTTTTAAAAATTAGTTTTGAAAAAAATCACTAAATTGTTTGTAAATAAAAACCACTTGATTTAAAAAAAATTAAATTCACTTAAAAATACCTACCTTTTGAAATTTTTGAAGAAAACAAAAACTACCTTATGTATTTTGAGGGGGAAAACTAAATTTTCTTGAAATAAAATCGTAATATTTTCGGGTTCAGTGTAAAAAAAAATTATCATTTCTTTGAAAGCAACAGTCCACCAAGTATTTAAAAAAATTGATTTTCTCGATTTTTTTGAAAAAATCAATTTTTTATAGAAGGGAAAAAAATGACTTGATTTCTTAAAAACAAAAACCACGCGATATTTTTTCATTTTGTATGTTTAATTCAATCAAATTTGAAACTTTTCATCAGTTTTATTTTCTCGTGTTATCCAATATAAAATTTTTAACGACTTAAACTTATTATAATGTGTAAAAATTCAACTCTCTCATAGGTAACCAATTTGTGGTGGGGGAAGGAGGTTTATATTTTATTGTTATTACAATACTTTCTTCAGACAAAGTCATAAGAATGTAAGTCTCAAAATACGATTTTAAGTGAAAATTAGCTAATTTATGTTACTTTGAGAAAGCTTTTTCAGTTGAGCGGAGGGAGGTGGGGGGGGGCTAAAATCGTTCTGCGAGTCATTTTTATGCAATTGGGAGCCACATTGCGGCACTGGCACTAAAAAAAAAATGAAAATTTGATGAAAACTTGTATTATCTTTTGAAAAATCGGAGGCTCACCGCTAGAAGGGGTTTTCATAGAGGGAAAAATAAAAAACAGGGAATCATTTTCTTACCAGAGAAGACAACTTTGGGAGTGGGAGATCAGAAATTCCAAATTTGAAAAATAAGGACCACCCTAGAGTCACATTGCGACGATCATCTTGAATTTTACCAAGTCCAGTATTAAATAAATATTTGATATCAAAATTGGAGGGGAGTGAGGGGTCCAATCGAAATTTTTGTTGTAACTAAAATTATTCATAGAACTTCAAGCTACAGCTTTTGTTTGAAAATTTTTTCAATTGGACCCTTTCCTCCTTCTCCTGTTTTCAATAATGTATATCTTGAATAAGTTTTATTGTCCAAAATTTGTGGGGAGGGAACAATCGAAATTTTTGTTATAACCAAAATTATTTCTGGAACTTCAAGCTATAACTTTTGTTTGAAAATTTTTTCCATTGGACCCTTCCTTCAATTTTGAATAAGTACCTACCTAATGTTATGATGACTTATGTGTAATTGAAGGGGAAGGAGGGGTCCAATCGAAATTTTTATAATAACCAAAATTAATTCTAGGGCCTTATTCTGCAACTTTCGTTGAGAAAATTTTTCAATTAGCCCCTTCCCCCTCACTCCTACAATTTTTCATTAGTACCTACCTATCTTTAGAGTGTTATGCGAAATTGCTGGAGAGAGATGGGTCCAATTGAAAAAAAATTTAAACAAAAGTTGTAGCTTGAAGTTTTGACAATAATTTTGATTATAACAAAAATTTCGATTGGACCCCTCCCTCCCTCCAAATTTTGAAATCAAGTATTTATGTAGTACTGGACTTTATAATATTCAAGGTGAGCAAATGATGCAGCAGGCGGATTTTCGATAAAATAGCCGATCAGATCGTCATACTACGTACTAAGTACATTGAAATTGGTATTTTGATAACAAAGGGTGTTGAACTTGGTATATAAATAACAATCTCATGACCGCGGTCATACAACTAAAAAAACATCTTTTTTATTAAAATTTCCGTTTTGTCGAATCGAGTTGGCATTATTGAAGTTCAAGGATCCACAAAAACGTTCACAAGACTCGTACATAAATTCATAAAGTCAAAACAGCTCATAATCTGAAGAAATGAAATCCGTCGGCAGGCGATACAACAATGGTAATGTGGTAGAAGTGGAATTAACAGCAACATTTACCACACGATGGTACGTAATAACAAAGCCTACGTAGAATTTTCGTTTCCTTCTAACATACTGGAATTTATTTAGCCAATTACGGCAAAACAAACTGTTTAACCTTGAATTAAAACTCTCCATGCGATGAACTTCTCTCTACACAACATACTAAGCCGACTCTTCGTACAGGTAAGTGACCAATCAAGGTAATGACCTCAGTCCGCGTGCTATTCGGTTTCGATTTTTTCCCTCCATTAGAATTTTTTAGACGATATCGATTTCACCTTCGCTTCGTCTATGTTTAAATTATAGGCCAACAAAATTGACGCAAAATTCTCTTAAAACCAGGCACGTGAAATGGCAAATTCTCATCAAAAAAGCTACGTGTGCCGAATACACGACACGTATTCCTAATAACTCGTGTCTCCCAGCGATGTAAACAACAACATCGGATAAGGTAGGTGTATGTATTACGACAAAGGACATCAAATTCCACCAATTCGCTTATGCCATTCACGAATTCATTGGTGAAAAATTTATCCACGGGTAAGTTATTTGATAACATTTCGCGTCGTGTACCTAATTCCAGACGAATTTCAATCTTCCATATGTCTCGAGAGGTTTTTTTTTTCTTTAACTGTACCGTCGAGCATAATGATACCCTTTTTGAAAGGGCAATCGGAGAGATTTCGTAAAATTACGAAAATATAGGCCGAAAAGGTCGGATTTTCTTGGCGAAAAAAATATAAATTTTTGAGTTCAATTTTATCAAAATGTCTTTCTTTATCCATCAGAACTAGAAATTGGTCAATTAGTTATTTCTATCTAATTAAAATAAAAAAATTAAAAATGAACAAAATTGAAGAAATTAGGTATCAAAAAATTATTGATTCATCGAACTCAAAAATTAATTGATTATTTTAAAATTGATTTGTCAAATTTTATTGAAATAAGAAATTTTGTTATTATTGAAGTACCTAACAAAATCTAAGAAGTTTTGGTGGGGAAGGAAATTTTTTTTATGTATCCTACATACCTATTTATTTTGTAAAATTAATTTTTTTTCTGAAAAAAATTAATAATACGTATCCTTGCTGTAAAATGTACCAGTTTCTATGAGAAATAAAATTTTGTTGAAATAATACGTTTCTATTTTTGAGAGATTTTTGTAATATAACTAGAATCCCCATTTTTTAAATTTTCCAAGTATTTTTTTCAAAAGAACTTCCATTCAACATTTTGTTGACGATTTAAAAAAAAATTATCACCTACAAAATTCGTATGACACAATTTTTCCTTTAAAGGGTTTATGATTATTTTTCTGACAACTTCTTTCTTTTATTGAACCCCCTCACAAAGAATAACTGGAATAATTCGTACCTATAACGAGATCAATTTTTACAACAAAAAAAATTGTTAATTAGGGAGAATTTTGAAATAAATTTCTCGATTTAAGGAATTGGCAGTTTTTTGATAGATTTTATTTAGAAACCCAGGGGCTCAAATTAAAAAAAAAATCAAAAACTTTTTTGACATAGGTATTTTTTCTCATTTATGGTGGTTTGAGAATTCTTTCTGCACTTTTCTGTGAAACTTTTTCATGTAAAATATCGCATTTGCACTTTTTTTTCGAATTACCTATTAAGAAATTTCCACAAAATTACGTCATTGAGAAAAATTTGAAAAAACATTCCGAGCAGTGAAGATAATTTTTTTAAATGGGAAAATTCGAAAAACTGGCAATTTTGGGAAATGTGTGAATTTAAAAATCAATAATTTTGAAAAAACAGACAATTCCTTCATATAATATGTACCTACCTACATAAAAATACGCCTTTTTTTTAAAAATTGCAAATTATAAAAAATTCACTCACGAAAAATCAACAATTTTGGAAAAATTTTCCATTTTGAAAAAATTTGACAGATTTAAAGAATTTGAAATTTTGAAAAAAATGGTTATTTTTGGAAAATCGACAAATTCAGAAAATTGGTCCAAAAAATTCACTGTTTTTGAAAAATTTGATTTTTAACACAATTACAATAATTTTGAAAAAAATTGTCATACCTAGTTACCTACTTGTAATTCAAAATTTTAAAAAGTAATCCTAAAAATTTTTTAGTTTTAAAAACTTTGGTAATTTTTTAAAAATTTTATTTTTGTCAAAAAATTTTACTTAGGCAATTTCGTAACATTTTGTCGTTAAATTTCAAATTCTGAAAACGATTTTTAAAAAGGACATTCAATTTTTTTCTCAGATTTGAAAAAATTCGTTATTTTTGAAAAAATTATGCTTTGGAAAAATTCACCATTTTCCACAAATCTGAAATTTTGTCACTTTTAAAAAATTGACCATTTTTGAAAAAAAAAATTTGAACAATTTGTCATTTTCGACCAATTTTCTACTTTCAAAAAGTTTGTCACTTTTGAAAGTAATATAATTTTTGAAAATTTTTGTATTTTTAGCAAATTTTCAATTTTGAAAAAATTTGTCTTATTCAAAAAATTGTAATTTTCAAATATTTACAATTTCAGTAAAAATTGTAATTTTTAAAAAATTTACAATTTTGAAAAAGAAAATTAAGGTTTACCTACGTTTTTTAAAAATTTAGTTCAAGCACGAAAAAAAGTGTAATTAAAAAAAATACCATTTTGAAAAAAATTCATTTCTTAAAAATTTACACTTCTGAAAAAATATTTCATACTCATTTGAGAAAATTTCAACTTTGGAAACAACTTACAATTTTGAAAAAAATTACATGTCATTTTTTTCAAATTTATAGATAATTACGAGAAAGTTTTCCTAAATTTATAGTTTTGGAAAAATTCACAATTTCAAAAAATTTTTTTTAAATATTTGTCTGTTTTGAAAATTTGCAATTGCAGGAAAAATTGTTATGTATTATTTACTATTTTGGAGTAATTGGATATTTTTGAAAAAATCGCCATTTAAATTTTTGAAATTTTTTCAGATTTATAATTGTGAAACACTTTTTCATTTTGACAATTTTCGAAAAAATTGTCACTTCGGGATTATTTTTATTTTTGAAAAACATTGAAATTTTGAAAATTTTTGCATTTTTTCCAAAATTTACGGTTTTGAGAAAGTTTTGTATTTTTTTCAATTTATAGTTTTTGAAATTAAAAAAAAAAAAAATGTGTTTATTGGAAAAGATGTAATTTAAAAAAAAAATCACAATTCTAGAAAAATTTGCCATTTTTAAAAAATTTACAATTTCAGAAAAATTAACCATTTTATGGAAATTTACAACTCTAAGAAAATTTTTAATTCCTAAAAATTTATAAATTTGAAAAAAAAAATGCTAAGAGCTTATAATAGGAAGATTTAGAATTAGGCATTCTCATCTCGTTGTTTTTTTCAAGTTTCAATTTCCATTTTGTATGTATAAAATCTGTAAATTTTACGTATTTTCATTCCAATTTTCAAAAAATTAAAACTAATCGCGCAATAAAATTGAAACTTTTACGATACAGGTAAAAATTACGACGCAATTTCCAAAATAATCCCACGATATAATTTTTTTCACCGCATCCTGCGAGTCGCCTACAGCACAAGCGACTTGGGATGAAAAAGGAAAAAATCGATTGCCACATGTCGACGCAAAAATGAGCTGTCCAAGTAATGGAAACTTGTACATTTACGTAGTTTACCGAGCTGTTTCGATATAAATGAATTTTTCTTACAATTGAAAAAGGTGACTTTTGTCTGGCATGTTTTGCTGGTTGTTATCTTGGCTTCGGTTTAACCGCTCGTGACCGAAAGAGTTATATTGGTACCTATCTTGACATCGGCATACCTTCGCATTGGTACGAAAGTAAAGAGTGAAGAGACCATCGGGTTCATTTACGTATAAGTGCGTGTAAACGTATAAAATACTGGCTGGGTGTGCGTGTATAGGTATAAATACGAATACGAAGCCAAGCCAAGAGTGTACAGTAAACGCGAAACTTGTTTTCTCTGTTTTTATCTATAATTAGCGGAAGCGACCTTGGCCGAGCGACCAGGTGAATAACCCAGTATCGTGGTGAAGGACGTTACCCTTCTGGTTTCTGCGCTATTAAAGCAATGGGCATGGGTGTTTTGAACAAAATGCGCTGCCAGAAGGGCAAAGCCTGCTGCCTGCTGCACTCCTCTTCCTCTGCGCTCCCCCGCCCCCGCACTCGTTACGCTAGAAAAAATTGTGCTTGGCGTTCGGTTCGCACTTCGGTTTTTTGTTGCCGGTTGCCGGTCGACTCGACGCTTCCCGAATATATACGAGTTGAGTAACACATACCTCGATACCGTGACTCAGTTTTCTTAACCCCATATTCGATAAATTTATGGAAAATTTTCCCCAAGCTGCGTGCTTTTGGCTTTTGTTCCATCGATTTTTTTACAAAATTTCTATTTTCGCCGCGCCTTTTTGCGCACATTGCCAATTTTTTTCCACTCCGGTGAACGTGGCAGGATGATGGGAAATTTCTACGTGTACTCGATTCTCATCTACACTTCTATAGTATCTTTACCTTCGGTTCGGGTACAAAGTACCTATATTGTAATTTTACAACTAATTTAAATTTCACACTCGGTCGACGCGACGTTGCGAGCAATCTGTTCTTCTATAAGTTCAAGTTGATGGCGATGATGATGGTGGTGGTGGTGGAAAAAATACGAGTACCACTACCAACCGTTGTGAAATACGATTTCGTAATCGGTTTCGATGATTAATTTAATACGGAACGACGATGCGATGGTACCTAATCCGTAAGCTGAGGTGTTTGAAAATAGGTATAGCAATTATTCGCCATTACTGGCGTCTTATTTTAGATGGCCTGTATCGTATAAAATGAAGGTTAGTGGTTGGTAAATTGCGTGGTGGTGGGAGTTTTCTTTCGCCGGAAAAGGTTGAAAATTTATTTGAAAATTTTACGTAAATAAGCAAAAATACAGTATTAAGACTAGGAGATTAAAATGAGTAAGTATTGATTGATGAATTCATCACGACGTGAATAATTGTGGTATATTTTACGAATTCCCCCCCCCCCAAACGTTTAGGATATCTGGTGGAAAATTGAGAACTTTTTTTTTAGCTCTGATATCACCAAGACAATGATACACCATTCGTGAAATTTATGAAGCAGGTAATTCAAAAGTTCTGCAATTGCATAAACCTACTTTAAATCGAGTGATAAATTGCTAAAAAAAATTCTTAATAACTAAAAAACTGAAAAACCAAAGAAAATGGCTAAGCTAGACACTTCAAATTAATGAAATAATAAAATGAAACTTTCAAAAATAGGTACTCGCGCGAGGCGCGAAGCTTTTTCAGCCTTATTTTTTCGATTTTGAATATTAAAGGGTTCTTGCTTTGCCACAAAATTCATAAATTAGGGAGTTGATTTCTGCTTTTGTTTAGCTATATGGAAGGGGGAGGTAGAGGGTTGGAAGGTCAGAATCCCCAAAAGGCACATCTAGGACTACTACCGAACCTACATGCCAAAGAACAGCCTCCTAGGTCAATTGGGGTGGTCTGTAGCCGTGACACAAAATTAAACAAGCCTATAAATAGCAAAAAATGACCTCAAAATTGTGTTTTTGAGGGTGGAAGGGGGTGAGAAAGAGTTGGAAAGTCGAAACCCCCAAAAGGCACATCTAGGACCCTTACCAAACCTACATGTGAAAGAACACCCTCCTAGGTCAATTTGGGTGGCCTGTAGCCGTGACACAAAATTGAAAACAGCGTAAAATGACCCCAAAATTGTGTTTTTCGGGGGTGGAAGGGGGTGGAAAAAGGTTGAAAAGTAAAAACCCCAAAAAAGCCACTTCTAGGACCTCTACCAAACATACATGTCAAAGAACAACCTCCTAGGTCAATTTGGGTGGCCGTGCAGCCGTGACACAAAATTGAAAACAGCGTAAAACGACCTTAAAATTGTGTTTTTCGGGGGTGGGAAAGGGTTGAAAAGTAGAAACCCCCAAAAGGCACATCTAGGACCCCTGCCAAACCTACATGCCAAAGGACGACCTCCTAGGTCAATTTGGGTCACCTGTAGCCATGATAAAAAATTTTTAAAGGTCAAAAAAATGACAAAATAACCGGTTTCTCCCCTCCTAATTGCTCTAGTAAGCTGATTTTTGAACATGTTGTACAACTTTTCATTCTCTTTCGATTGGTTTTTTATTTGGCATTTTTGAGGTTTTCAACCCCCTCTCCCCCTTCATGAAAAAAATGACATATCTGAATTTTAGTTCAAGGTCATCTCCACTCCAACCACAAAATATAGTTTTTGAATAAACTCTATAGGTAGCCCTAATTTGAACTTATTTGGTGAAAAAGGGGCTGAGCGAGGGGCTGAAAACCTGCGGGAAACATATATATCCATATCTACTTTATTAACGTTGAGGCACCACCTAGTTGAATGTTCTTGTGGCACCAGTACCATGTGAGAAGAACTACATCATTTTCACAGCAATTTTTCCCTTGACCAGTTATTGGTAGGAGAAAAACAACTGGTGCCACTAAGTTATATAAGTACGAAGTGAGAATCGCGCCTATTGCCTACAGCACTCTCTGTTTATAAAAATTTTAACGAATTTTTAATATTCCACTTGAAGACATGAGACTTGAAATGGTGCCTCAACGTGTTTTCAGTATATATTTTTTGATTTTTATAATAATATAATCGTATAAAAATATATAATAAGTGTCGTTGTGGCACCAGTACAAAAATTTACCTATCGACTACTGGTGACCTGACGATACCACCCCACATGGTTTTAGACTTGAAACGTTGTGGCACCACGAAAATTTTGGTGCCTAAACTTAGAACAAGTATGTAAAATAGTGCCACAACTACATTGAGTAAAAGTATATATTATATCCAAATATATATACATATAAACAGACATTGGTAAAAATGGTCAAAATGGACTTCTGGAGTCATGAAACGAATTTTGTACTTACTCCCCCCTCAAGTCACACATCATGATACAGCGTAATAGCCTTGGTTTTTTTTGGCAAATTGAGAAAAAACAAGGCTAATTATGAAATAGGCCATGTTTTTTTGTTTTTTTTGTTGAAAATTTACCAATTTTTCAGAAATTGGAGTTTCTTGAAAACATCTCAAAATTAGTGAAACTTACTGTAAAAAAAAAAAACTCATTTCTGAAAAATTAACATTTTCAATAAATTAAATTTTATGAAAATGAGTTTTTCAATTTATAAAATTTTGTAAGAAATTGAATGGTCAAGATCTTATTTTTGAAAAATTCAGTTTTTAGGAAATTTCAAAAAAAATTGCTCATTTTAATTTTATTATAATTTTTTTTTTTTTGAAAAAAAAAAGTAATTATTGAAAAATTTGGTTGGAGGTGATTGAAAAATCCTATTTCCAAAAAACCCCTTCCATATAGGTACCTACTTCAATAAATCTATTTTTTAAAAGTTTAGATTTTCAGAAATCACAATTCCAAAAAATTAATTTAGATGAGTTGATTGATTTTTTTTAACTAATAAAATAATTTGAAATTTTTTAGTTATTGAAAAAAATATAATAATTAAAAAATTCTCATTTCAAAAATAAAAAATTTTCAAGAAATAACTAAGTCAAGAATTTTTATACCTAACAATTTAAAAAAAATTAAAATTTTTTGAAAACATGATATTTTTTTGAAGAAAGTTACCGCAATTGAAAAATTAAAAGTTTCAAAATATCTAATTATTGGATGAAATACAATTTTTAATTGCTTATATTAAAAATACGAGTATTTCTCAACTCATTCAAATTCAACAACTTGAAAAAATCTAAATTATGAAAAATTCTCATTTTCAAAAAAATCTAACTTTTAGACAGAATTAAACTTTTTCGAGAAACCACAATTTAAAAAAAAATTATACCTACCTACTTTGAAAACATTTTTAAATTTCAATCACTTAATGTGATTTTTGAATAAAATTTCAAAAACACATTTTCTTAATTTTTGAAAAATTGTTATTTCTTCAATTCTTGAACAAATTGATATTTTTTTTTGTAAAAATCACACTCCTCGTAAAATTTTAAAATTTCAATTTGAAAAACAACCAAATTTAAAGATAAGTAATTACTATATAATGAGAAATTTTAAAAATTTTTTTACAATTTCCGTATGAAATAACTATTTACAAAAAAAAAATACATGTTTCATTCTTTAAAAAATGGAGGCATATTATTCAGAAAAAATATAATTTTATTCTCTGTAATTTGATGATTAAAAAAATAATATCTAATGATAGCCTAATTTTTGAAAATTTTTGATTTTTTAAAAATCTTACTTCTGAAAATTTTCCATTTTAAAAAATCTAATAAAATTACTACCTACATAACAAACGAAAAAAAATTGAAACAATTTTATTGAATTCTTCATTTTTATTAATTCAAAAAATAAAAAATTCAAAAATCAATGTTTCTGAAATTTTTGATAAGTTTTACTGAATTTATTTTTTAACTTCTGTTTTTATTTGAGATCTTTTGAATTTTAAAGCAATTTATTAATTTTTCAAAAACTGCTTCTAAAATCCCATTTTTTAAAAAACATACTTTTTGAAAAGTACGATTTTTAGGAAATAAAATTTTTCATTCTTCGATTAGAAAATCTAATATGTAAGGTAGTTGCACCAGTCGTTGGCCACGACCCAGTGGTGGGTCACTTGAGAAGAAAAATGTTTATAATTAAGCGTATTTTTAAAATAGCTTCAGAAATTTTTTTTAGAGCAAACCTGGAACATTTCTGCATAGAACCACATAAAAGTTTTTAATCAATTCTGTTCAAGTAATTACTAATGATCGTCTGAAATTTTTTTGTTAGAACAATTTTCAAAATGATGCCAATTCTAAAGATTTTTGTTAAGCCGAAGTGTTATCGAAATATGAATTTTACACTATTAAGATTAATAAAACTTGAAATATAACCATTTGGACCTGAATAAGAAGAGTTTGGAGATTCCATTTCTTCATTAAAATAAAAAATATTGCCAAAATTCTATCAAATATGGCGGTGACTATCTACTGGAAGGAAAAAATGGTGTTTAGCCAGTAGTTGATCATTTTGATCAAGTACTAGACTTACGAAATTTTTGTAAAGTTCTAGTGGTTGATCATGCAAAAAATTGGTAAATATTTATGAAAAATGATAGTTTCTCTTTCTCATGGCTAATGAGTGACAATTTTACCGAATACTTATTGATTTTTAAAAAAATTAAATGGTTGAGAGCCGTTCTCATAATCTGATTGACCAACTACTGGGTGATCAACTACTAGCGCGTGACCAACTACTGGGTGGTCAACTACTAGATTATCTTGACCAACCACTGGACTTTTCTATTTTTTCACTTAAAATGGTCGTAATTTTCAAAGAAATGAAGTAAAATTAAAAAATTATAGCGCATTTTGTAGTAGAATACACAAGGAATCGTTTGGTATATTCACCATTTCGCCAACGTTATTAGTTTTTAAACCAGAATGTTTTTTATAAGACACTTCCACTATAAGGGCCCACCACTGGTGCAACTACCTTACTTAATTTTAAAAAAGTTTCTTCAAATGTTTACGATTTCAATTCAAACTGTTAAAAAAAATTGGAAATAAATTTTAAAGAAATTTGATAATTTCAAGATTTCACAAAAATTTCCAATTTATAGAAACGAAGGTTTACCCAAGTAATTTTTGAATAAAATTAGATGATAAGAAATCTTTACTTTAAAAAAATGACCAATTCGGTAATTTTTTTTAAAAGTTGAAATTTTATAATTTTTTGTAGAATTCAATAATTTGAAAAATTTTCATTTTCAAAAAGTAAGTAAGTACATATTAAAAAAACGTACCAAGTTCAAAAAATAAAAAATATATATTTCTGATTTTTTTTTTTTCAGTTTTAAATAAATCTAATTTTTAAAGTTCAGTTTCAAATAAATTGATAGGTATGAAATTTATAATCAAGTACATACCTATTTTGAAGAATTAAAAATATATATAATATATATATTATGAAAAATATCCACTTGCAAAAAAATAATTTTTTTTAATGAAATGAGATGTTCGTTTAAAATCATTTTCAACTTGATAACAAAATTTTTCACGTTTTTAAAAACAAGAACTTTTTTCATTTTTGAAGAAATTAAAATTCCTGCTGCTGAAAAATTGAATTTTTAATGAAGAAATTCAGCCTCTAAAAGGAATCTCAATCCCAAAAAATGTCACCTATACACGAACAAGTTCTTAGGTATAGGTATTTAAAAAAAGAGAATTTTTTGAAGCAATTTTGTAATTTAATAATAGATCCTACTTTTAAAAATTTATAATTTCAGTCAATTTAATTTTTGAAAAATAAATCGTTAAAAAATCTTCAACTTTTATAAATTTTTTCAATTTTTCAATTTTTTTTTAATGAATAGGTACCTAAAAACTTAATTTTTGAATAATTGAAACATTTAATTTCTAAAAAACCAAATTCCCTATTTCAACTTGAGGATAAGAATATTTTCCAACTTTGAAGAAGTTCAAAGCAGTTTAAAAAACTATAATTTTTTTTTTATTTTATTTTTTTTTTAGAAAACATCACTTTTAAAAAAAATTGCCACGTTCATATGTAAAATAATATTTTAAAAAAATCAAAACAAAGGATAATTACTACCTAACGTATTTCATGTACTAGTTTTTATTAAACGTGGCAAACAACAGTAATAAGGTATTAAAATATGTAGCCAAATTCAAAAAAAAAAGAAAAAAAAAAAAAAGAAAGATAGGTAGGTACTGATAAAATGTCCATACCTATAAATTTTATTCCTCATTCTGTTTTCTACGAATCGTCAATAGTATCGATTTGAAAACACCCGATCAATCGATAAATTACGTAATAAAATTTTGAAGAAAAAATCCTTACGATAATTTATTTTAAAACATGACGTTGTTAATATAATACGAATAGATAATACTTTTTAATAAAAAATCCAATACAACACTTCCTCATGTTCATTTTTCGTTTAGCCATTGATTTATTTATGTACCTAGACCTACGTAGACGGATGAATAATTGGAATACAAAGGAGACGAGGCTTCGAAAATTTTCAAGGTTGTGTGATTTACGAGTGCAAAATTAAACGTGTAAGATCCTATGTGTAATATTTCGGCGGTAATTTGATAGTCTACCTGGTACCTAACCTATTCGTCTTCGTATCATATCACGTACCTAAACTCGCACAAAAAAATGACGAATAAAAAGAATTTTACCAGCGGCGATTATTCAAAAACCGCCGAGAATAATCTTTATCATTTTTTTTATCTATAGTATAAAACATTCGCTAATAATTAAGGTCAGTGTTATACTTAATGTGGCAGACAATTTGGGAGTTTTTTTTCATCAAATTTATTTCAATGTATCTACATAATCTATAAAAGTAATCTTATAGTTAATTAAAAGTGTTATCTAAGTAGGTACTTGAAACACTTGGCAAGATAACACGTCTTATTTCTCGATCATCGAATATAAAATTTTCATCCAAACTTGAGAAGAAAACAACGGATTATCAAATATCCAAAATATGAAATCGACCTTCCCCCCCCCACTCACCTGCAATTTCGAGTCCCTTGGCAATTTTTCTTTTCAATGTCAATCAAAGCCCATTTCAATTGAAACTTCACGCCGAAAATAAAATTTCTCAATGGATCACGAGCACTTGACCCATTTCAATTTTAATCGCAAATGGGTGCTGTGAGAGTGATGCACGAGAGGGGGAGGCCCGTGAACGAGTCGAGCAAGGTTGTTGCCCGTATATTAGCGGACGTTTACCCGACGTTTCCTGGCAACCGATGCCCCGTATACCTCGACACATCATCGCCATTTAAACCGTACATTAGCGGACGCTGCACTGACGCTGTACTCATCTTGTGCTTGTGCCTGTGCTTGTGTGAACTGCGAACATTCGTTACCTCCAAACCTCCTACATCGGTTTGAAACGTTCACCTCTCCGCTCACTCAATCGTCGTAATAACTGGAAAATTTTCAATTTGTCATTCCAAAAAAAGGCGCCAACCAGCGTCGTCGCAGTAGCTGTACCCTGACCAATGACCACGAGTTATTAATACACCATCAACTACGTTTCAGTTGTCGAAATTCACGTATAAATACAGAATTCGATTCGAGACAGCCGAATCGAAAGTATACCCTGTGATACTCTTGCTCTCAACACTAATTTTATCAAGTCCAATACTACGTAGATACTTTATATTGTAAATTGTAGAAGAGAGAGGGGTCCAATCGAAATTTTTGTAATGACCAAAATTATTCCTAGGACTTCAAGCTACAACTTTTGTTTGAAAAATTTTTCAATTGGACCCCTCCCTCCTCGCCAATTTTGAATAACACTCGAAGATACTAATTAAAAATTAGACGAGTTGAGGTGGGAGGGGCTAATCGAAAAATTTTTCAAGTAAAAGTTGTAGATTGAAGTCTTAGAAATAGTTTTGGTTATTATAAAATTTTCGATTAGATCCTTCCCATCCCCTCCTATTCAGCATAATATGACTTAGACACTTATTTATTATTTAAAACTGGTGCAGGTAAGGTGAGGTAAGGGTCTAATTGAAAAAAATTTCAAACAAAAGTTGTAGCTTGAAGTCCTAGGAATAATTTTGGTCATTAGTCATTACAAAAATTTCGATTGGACCACTCCCTCTCCTCCGATTTTACATAATATCAAATAGATACATTTTTCAAAATTGGAGGAGAAGTCCAATTGAAAAATTTTTCAAACAAAAGTTATAGATGGTCCTAGAAATAGTTTTTGTTATTATAAAATTTTCGATTACACCCTTCCTTCCCCTTCAATTTTGCATAATACGACTTAAATACTTATATTGTTTTAAATTGGCGAAGGTAGAGGTCCAATTGATGAAAATTTCAAACAAAAGTGGTAGCTTGAAGTCCTAGGAATAATTTTGGTCATTACAAAAATTTCGATTGGACCCCTCCCTTCCCTACAATTTTGAAAAGTATCAGACAAATTGAGTAAACTATACACTACAGCTCTCAACATAGTGAACCAAACATATACAAATCTATGTACATTTTCGTATGCAAATTCATACAATTAAGTATGATGGCTTAATCGATACAATATTTATGTAACGTTTAAAAGCATCTCTCTCTCAGCGATTCCATTATCTAGAGCATGCTTCTGCAAAGTACATACAACGACCACAGTGTAATAATAATCCAACGATGTGTACTCGCCTACTCGGTCGGTTTGCTCTTCAACACGTACTCATCTCTGTAATATCATCGTCTCTCCTTCTCTTCCCTCCCTCACTCTTCCTCCACACCGAGATGTAACCTCATCTCCATCTTCAGATTTATTTATGACGTTACAAGTCACCGTGCTCACAAAGTGTTCGCTCACTGTGTGCGTAATGTTGGTCGTAAAAAAAAAGTAAAAATTGCTCGTAATCGGATTATTTTTGCCAGCATTATACGACATCTTTATTCCTTCGAGTAGTGTTTTTAGTTACTTTATTAATACGAGCATTAAAAGGTTACCAGTTACCACCCAATTAGTGTTTAAACGGTGTTAATAATTTTGCATACGTTTACGTTTTAAAGGCGTCTTAAAATGTTGCAAATGAGTTTAAAAGTTGATGGTTTTACTTGCCATGCTCGCCAAGAAAAATCTAAATCTGGTGGAAAAAATTCCCTAGACTTACCCCCCTCCTCCCCTCACAACGAAATTATTTATCGAGTGAAAAGGCTCCAGTTCGATAGGGGGCAACTGGCCCAGGCTTGAATTTGAAATTATTTCAGGTTACTGATTTGTAATGGTAAAATATGATTTTAGAGCATATCGGCATTTTTCTCCTCACCCCTGGGACTGGTGCCACGAAATACGTGATTTTAAGCTTAAAAATTCCATATTCACGACTTTTCCATCGATTTTCATCAAACTTGGCATGTAGGTAGTATAGGTACTGCAATGGGAAAATTTTCAGATTTTTCCTACCCCTAAAATGACCATGAAAACTACTTTGGAAATTTCTATCACCTCGAGGAAGAGCGTTTTGAATCTGACGAAAAAGAATTTTTTTCCTCGTTTTTCATTTCTAGATTTTTGTGGGGGTTTTATTCAAAAATAGATATACCTATATTATCTAACATTAATTTCATTTAAATTAACTTTTTTTTTCAAATGGTCAAGAGAAAATGAAGTAAGAATCATTCGAAAATAATTACGTGAAAAATATTGCAAAAATTTAATTTTTTTCATTTCTTCTATGTTTTTTACCCATTTTTTTTACCGAACACATAAAAAGTCAGGAAACGAATGTTATTGATTTATGAAAAAAATTCACTTCAACGTAAAAAATTGATTTTTCAATAATTTTTTTTCTTTGATTCCCAAAAAAGTTCTCAATTTAGCTAAGAAACGTTTTTCACGATTTTACGATTCAAAATCATTTAACAAAATGATCAGTGAAAAAATGTACGAGGATTTTTTTTAAATAGGTAATAAAAAAATGGAACACAATTTATTTCCATGCAATTTTCGATGAAATAGTTTTTTTTTTTTTTTTTTTTTTAATTTGACAAAAAAATAATTTTTACGGCTATAAGGAAGAATTAATGATTCTTGATTTTATTAGGTAGATAAAATTGTGTTATCAATTTAATTATTTTAAAAAATAAAAATCAATTCGAACAATTTTTTATTTAATTCGTCAAAACAAAATAAAAATAAAAATAAAAATGATTTCCATGATGCTTGGAAAAATCATCAGATTTCTCAATTTGATAAAAACCAATCAATTTTCAAAGACTAAATTTTTTTTATAGATTTATGGAAAAATCGATTTTATTTTCTTAATCAGTTTTTTGATTGATAAAAAATGAATTGCTCACCTATGAATTATAATTTTACGCGAAAAAATCAACTAGGTATAATGAAAAAAATGTTTCAATTCGTGCTAAAAAAAAAATCGTTTTACAATTCTTCGCAAGACAAATCGATTTGCTTAAAAAATATAATTCATAATAAAATTGATTTTTGAGTTGGTAGGTAGGTATTATAAAAATCAAAAAAAAAATTATGTAAATTTTTTAATTTGACTGAAAAACAATTTTTATGATTCATGAAAAAATTAATTTGATTTTTTTGATTCGATTTATAAAAAAATTAATTTTTGAATTTATTGAGAAATAAATAATTTCTTTGATTCAGTTCAAACAAAAAAAAAACATTTTCCTCGATTTTGGAAAAGTCGAATTTTCAATTTCATAACACAGAAATATTTTCTCAACAAAGGAAATATCGATTTTTTAATTTGATTAAAAAATTATCCCCTCTCGATCTACGAAAAATCCGATTTTTTATTTTGATAAAGAAATTCTTTTCTTAACCAAGTATGAAAAAAATCGATTTTTGGACAAGAAAAAAACTGACGTTCTTCAATTTATGAAAAATTCGATTTCTCGATTTGACAACAAAACAATTTTCTCAACTTTAGAAAAATAAATTATTTTTGAATGAAGAATTGAAAAACAATTTAATTTTTTTAATCGATTTATGGTACAAAATTAATTCTTAGATTCCAAAAAAAATCAAATTTTCGAGTTAAAAAACATGAAGTATGTTTTCGTAATTCCTAAAATTATGAGGGAACAACTGCTCAACCATCCATCTGAAAAAAAATGATCTGTCTGTAAGAAAATAATCCCACCAAGACAGACTTCTTTTCTCAAAAAATCTCTGTTTCAGTAGGCGTAATACATTACTTTGATACCCTAAATACCACACACATCAGAGAGATTAGTATACTCGATTCGTCGAAGTTGCAATATCTTAGCCTAACTATACATGTATGGCACGTGTGCCCCCCTTAATGGAGATGCTTTGAAAATGTAGATATGTTATTCCCGAGCGGCACACTCGATCGATAATATCGGAAGATGTAACGTATCGATAAAAAGTCGTTTGAAAATCTATAGATGTTCTCACGATATTATAAAGATATATCGGTACAATTTCATAGGCAAAAATCTAAAAACTATCGAATTCGATATTATTAAGATTTTATGACGATATTCGTCAACGATACTATCGACAAAGAATATTAAATTTATCGATTCCGATTTTCCACCGATTTTGTGCAGATATTTGAAACTACATTATCGACAAAGAATATTAAATTTATCGAATTCGATTTTTTAACGATTCTGTAAAGATATTTAAAACTAGGTATATTATCGACAGATTATATGAAATTTCTCGACTTCGATATTTTACCGATTTTTTGACGACATTTGAAACTATATTATCGACAGATTATATTAAATTTATCGAATCCGATTTTTTACCGATTTTGTAAAGATATTTGAAACTATATTATCGACACATAATATGCAATTTCTCGAATTCGATTTTCTAACGATTGCGTGAAGATATTTGAAACTATATTATCGACACGTAATATGAAATTTCTCGATTTCAATTTTTTAACGATTTTGTGACGATATTTGAAACTATATTATCGACACCTAATATGAAATTTCTCGATTTCGATTTTTTAACGATTTTGTGACGATATTTGAAACTATATTATCGACAAATTATCTGAAATTTCTCGAATTCAATTTTTTATCGATTTTGTGAAGATATTTGAAACTATATTATCGACAAATTATCTGAAATTTCTCGAATTCAATTTTTTATCGATTTTGTGAAGATATTTAAAACTATATTATCGACACGTAATCTAAAATTTCTCGAATTCGATTTTTCAACGATTTTGTGACGATATTTGAAACTATATTATCGACACGTAATATGAAATTCCTCGAACTCGATTTTTCAACGATTTTGTGGCGATCTTTGAAACTATATTATCGACAAATAATCTGAAATTTGTCGAACGATTTTTCAACGATTTTGTGACGATATTTGAAACTATATTATCGACAAATTATCTGAAATTTCTCAAATTCAATTTTTTATCGATTTTGTGAAGATATTTAAAACTATATTATCGACACGTAATCTAAAATTTCTCGAATTCGATTTTTCAACGATTTTGTGACGATATTTGAAACTATATTATCGACACGTAATATGAAATTCCTCGAACTCGATTTTTCAACGATTTTGTGGCGATCTTTGAAACTATATTATCGACAAATAATCTGAAATTTGTCGAACGATTTTTCAACGATTTTGTGACGATATTTGAAACTATATTATCGACAAATTATCTGAAATTTCTCGAATTCAATTTTTTATCGATTTTGTGAAGATATTTAAAACTATATTATCGACACGTAATCTAAAATTTCTCGAATTCGATTTTTCAACGATTTTGTGACGATATTTGAAACTATATTATCGACACGTAATATGAAATTCCTCGAACTCGATTTTTCAACGATTTTGTGGCGATCTTTGAAACTATATTATTGACAAATAATCTGAAATTTGTCGAACGATTTTTCAACGATTTTGTGACAATATTTGAAATTATTTCCAAATTTTAAAAATTGGTGAAAATTTTTCTAAGTCCAACACGTCTGGAAGTACTAAACTGTCTATTATAAGCGTTTTATTGCTAACTTCTCAACGAGAAGGTATGGCATAGTGGCTAAGGTAGAGGAATACCATGCAGGAGGTAGATAGTTCAAGCCCCACGGGTGGCAGATTTTTTATAATTTTTTTTGACTTTTTCTGAAATGATCCTCTTACCGTAACATGAATAATGTGTTTAGGCATAGTTTAATGTATTTATTATGCTAATTAATGATTTTTAATTATAGAAAAAAGCTAGTAAAAGACGAAAAATCGGAATAAAAAATCGATAAAAAATCGACAGAATATCGAATTCTATAAAGTGTCGCGAAAGTTCCGCCTAAATCGTTAAATTATCTTTCGATATTATAGATAGATTATCGATAAAATATCTTACTATAATCTCGAAATTTTTACTAACTATAATTCGTCGATAATCTATCTATATATCGAAAGATAATTTCACGATTTAGGCGGAACTAACGCGATACTTTATCGAATTCGATATTCTGTCGATTTTTTATTTCGATAATTTGTCGGTTGTGCTGCTCGGGTTTATACAAATTACCACAACTCTACTATTTCGCTCTCAAAGCTTATATACGCATTAAGCACGCAGCAGAAACCCTGGCTCAAATTTTTACAAGCTTCTAATACGAAAGCTACTAGCTAGGCAGGTATTATACGTATATTTTTATACCATTCTGCCAAATTGTTTCACACTATACCTACTACGAAACCCAACAACCTCCAACCGGCTAATTACTTATAGAAATTTCTTTACCTTGAATGAAAAATATTTTTTATAAATCTTTAGAATACGAAATTTTCTATTGAGAATTAATACTTAAAATGACAAAAAACCCTACGTTTTTTTCTTTGATAATTTCTATAAATTTTACTTTATTCATCAATGGTTCAAATTCAATTGGAATCGATATTTTTCAAATCACAGGGAAAAAACTCCCTCGTAAAAATTCGGTTAAAAATTATGGAAAATCCACCTACACACACCTGCGTTTACTCGACCCATCCGAACGTGGTAGTGGTTCGAGCCAGATAGACCTTTTTCTTGGCCAGCACGAACTCGCGTCGTTAAATTAGACCGAACTACTTAATTGCTTATTTATCTTGATAAATTGAGAAAAAGAAAAGAACAAAGTTGAATTACCCATTCTATATAATTATGACAGTTATTTTCAAGGTTTTTTAATATTCTTATGGATACTATTGACCTTTAATACGCGCCACAGTTCGACATAGAAGACAGAGTGAGTGAGAGAGAGCGAGAGAAAAAAGGGGAACAATAAACTCGTAAAAATCGTGTTGAACGTAATTTAACCATTTTCATTTTTCAGGGACAATTTCTAGTAGTTTTTTAACCTTTTTAAAGTTAAATACGCCAACGACGGTATGGATATTTTTTTTGGCAACATTTTATAATTTTTTCCCCATACTATACTAGTCTACGATGCGATGAAAATTGAAAACAAAGAAAAGTACTTACGACATTTTAACGAACGAGCGGAGACGATAACAAAGTAAACTAACGTATGGTTTTAAGATTTAATTCGAAGATGAAAAAAAAAGATCCCTTTGGAGAGTATTTTTTTATACCGCTGGTCTCGGCGCGACAGCCGATACTTGAATATATGAAAAAAATCTAAGAACGGTTCAAGGTTATAGGATATTGTCCACCCTCTCGAAAACAGCAGGAGACACGTTTACGTTTCCAAAGCGGTTGGAAATTTGATTTGGTCTTCACCCTTTGACGTCGTTTGTTCAAAATACAGCCATGGTCGTTCCGAAGGTCAACGAATTTTCATATCGCAGTAAGACCGAGAGAAATAGCATAGAAATGTAGGAAAAAATCAGTTTGCGTGCTGTGACACACCTCCGCGAAAATTGACCAAATTTTCCAACTAATTTAGCTCGTAGTTGAGTCGAAGGTATTTCCCATGGATACGTTTACATTGGTTATCATAAAAAAATTGGCACTTTCCAAAGCAAAATTGTAACGATAATTTTGAGATTTACGGTAAGAGTTTCCAGTAATTACCTCTTTACATGCATTAATTTTATTTGAAAAACAAAATTCTCAAGAAAGAAAATCTTCAAAAAAATTGCATTTTTTTGTAAAAAAATCATTTTTGAAAGAATTTCATTCAAAAAATTTCTTGATAAGAATCCGAATTTTCTAATGAAAATTTTTCTGAAAAAAATTACCTATGAATGCTTTTTTAAATCCCATATTTTTTCAGATGTTTATTTTTCAAAACTTCTATTTCAAAATTTTGAAAAAAAATTCTCAAAAGTGTGAAAAGATTCTCTCAAAAAATTACTCCATGAAAATACCAGAAGAGAAATTGAAAATTGAAATTTTCACATTAAAAAATTCTCATGGAAAAAATCTCATTGCACATTTTTTTTTCAATTCGAGACAAAAATTTTTACAAACAAATTTCGAAAACATTTTAAAAAATTTTGTTTAAAAATTAACAAAGATTAAATTATCAGAAGAATTCCCTCCAGAAATTCTTCAAAAAATTTCTTGATAGGAATTAGGAATTTCTCAAAAAAAAATTTATGAAAAGATCTCAGAAAAATCTGTTGAAAAATTCTTCGATTTTCTTGAAAAAAAAATTTAAGAATATTTTTATCAATTCCGCATTTATTTATATTTTATTTATTTTTATTATTTACCTACCTACTTTTTTTTTTTTTTGGAAATTCCCTTTTGAAACTTAAAAAAATTTCCCTATACAAATTCTTTCATAAGTGATTTATTCAAAATTTTTCTAGGAAATTCTTGATGTAAATTAAAATTTTTTAATTAGAAAATTTTCATATAAAAAATCTCATTGCAATAGAAAGCTATACTCAATTTTTTTCAAATTCATGAGAAAATTTTTTATAAAAAAATTCTGGTATAAGTACATGATTAAAATTCATTACTTATCTAATATCTAATATTGCTAAAAAAATGACGTCATAAAATTATTCATGAAATTTTCTGATAAAGAATTGAAATTTTCTCGTAGGTACAAAAGATTTCTAAAAAAAAAACCTCAATAAAAATATTTTTTGTAAAAAAATTTTCTAAAAAAAAATTGATTGAAATTGTCACTATATAACAATGGACGATGAAAATTCCAGAGGAGAATTGAAATCTCAAAAGTTCTCAAAGAAAAAATTTCATTGTACGTAGAAGAAAACTCTGATAAAAGATATGCGAGAAAATTTTTTATAAAAAATTAATGGCATACAATATTCTTTAATAGCATTGTTGAGAAAAAAAATTGAAAAAGCTCTTCCAAAAAAAATTATACCTATACATGGCCCTGATGAAAATTCATAAAAAAAATAATTTTTGAGAAAAAATCACAGATCACAGAAACGTTTGATAAAAAATTCATGTTTTAAAAAAAAAAATCTTATCGACTTTTTTTTAATTAATTTTTTTTTCGGATTTTTATAACAATTTCTCTCGAAATCTTGAAAAAGGTTCTCAAATATCTTTATAAAATTCTTTCATAACAACTTTGCTAAAAATTGTTTTTGGAATTTCTATGAAAATTCTCCATGGAAATTCCAGAAGAAAATTGAACTCATTGAAAGATTCTCGTGGAAGAAATCTTAGAAAAGTATTGAATTCGTAAAGAAAAATTATGAAAAATTTAAGAATTTCCTTTAAAAAATTGTCACTAATAAAAATTGATAAAATTTTCTCATAAAAATTTTATTTAAAAACCTCAGTAAAATCTGTTGAAAAATTCGTAGATTGTTTTTGAAAAATATTTCATGAATTTTTTAAAATCTCATAATTATTTCTTTTCAGATTTTTTTTTCAAGTTTTTTTTGAAATCTTAAATAATTCTCAAAATTTTTGAAATTCTTTCAAAAAATATCTTCTTTCCCTAAACGATTTCTTAAAACTTACTGACTGTTTTTTTTTTTTTTTTTGAAAGTCGCTCCTTTAAACATTTTTTGGTTTGGATAATTTCTCAAAAACCTACAAGAATGTTTAAAAAAGTTTTCTTAAATTTTTTGAAATTTCCTCAAAAAAATTTTCACGTAATTTTTTTTTTTTGAAAATTCCAGAAAACTTTTTTTTGCAAATCTCTTTTTTACGACAATACTAAAATCTAATAAATTTCGTTTTTTTTCAAAAGGTCTTGAATTTTTTTGTTGAAAAATATTCTTATTAACAGAGTATCATATTTGGCACTTTGGTAGCTACACTGAGCTTTGAAATTTTATTTCAAAACAATTTTTTTTCATTTCATTGTTCAAAATTATCAAAAGCAATTTCCAAATCTTTCTTCAAAAGTTGAAAAAAAATCAAAATTTTTTCTAAACATTTACTTATTTTTCAAGAATTTTTAAGCAAATTTTTCGAACTTCATTCTATTTAAAAATAATTTTGCATTTTTTTCAAACGCCATTACCTATTTAAAATTTCATTTGAAAACAATTTCAAAAAATTTTATTGGAGCATTTTTTTTTTGATTATGTGCACTTTTCAAACTGAGTACCTTATTTTTTCATTCTGAAAGCAATAAAATGTGGCCCATTCGCAAATTCTTCCATTTCAGAAATGATTCGAATAAATGGGCGATTCTGCATGGACGATTTATTCCAATAGGTATAATGTACCCAAATGTATACCATAAAAATCATATTTTGAATATAAAATAAAAATGAAAAATTTATAAAAAAAATTATGGGAATTTTTTTTGGAAAATCAACTACAAACATTTACAATGCTCGCAGAAAAATTTTAAAAATTTGAAAATTAGAAAAAAAATACTTTTGAGAAAAGTTTCAAAAATTTCATTTTGAGCATGAAGTTTGTTCAATTAAGTTTGAAAAAATACACTTTTCCTTAAAAAAGAAAAATATTGGGTTGAAAATTGGGATTACTTTTTTTTGTTCGAAACATGTGATTTTTTTATTCAAATTTCTCCAGTTTCACAGAGATGTAGGCCTACCTAATTTCCAAGCTCGATGACTTGTGAACTAAGTATTTTCCTCATTGAGCCTCCATATCTGATTATTGGAAAGAAGAAAATGACCGCTCGATGGTTCTGCCAAATCCATCATAATTCATATTATGAGGTAATTGACGAAACGTCGTACTCGTGACTCGTACACCACGCAGAGCCATAGGACGGACCGTTTTATCAGATCACTTTTCTTCTCTACCTACAAAATATTACCAAATTCAGTAAGACCAGAACAATGTTGCAGAACCGGTTATCTTGTTATGTTTGGATAATTGCGACATCGCCATCGCAGGCTCTCTAGCTCGCTCGTCCAAACCAAAACGTTGGAAATAAAATGGAAAATCTTCCGTCATATCCGTCATTCTTCCATAGAGCGAGAGTTCTCTTCACGGTGCCGAAGAGCCCGCGATGAAATTACCGTCGCTCGATCGGAAGGAAGAAGAACGCGATGCGAAGCCAGCGGAGGAGGAGGACACCTCTGAGGAGGGAATAGCTTCTCGCGATAAGTTCATTCCCGTTGTTTTCACGTCGCTCGGTTTCAAGTTCAAGGCTATATCGTTTACATCGCCTCTATTTGGTTTCTTTGTCGATGATACGACGTTCTGCGTTCTGCGTCTTGCGTATATTCGCTCCACAAATTACGCCTATCCTTCGAATAGATCCAACCTCGGTGCCTGTTCGCCTCTCCTTCTCTCTCTCTAGGTCATACTCGTAGTACCAAAATTAATCGACAATCGGTCACAATGGGTTTCCACATCGTACGTACAACCAGTTCGTACAATTTGGTCTGTTTGGTTCGCAGATAAAGGTTTATTGGTATCGAAGCCATATTGCAGGTGACGCATTTAATGGCCTGCTTGCGATATCGATGCAATTGATCCAAATGAAATCTGGCATCGTTGGATCACTCTGAAGGAATGCGGTTTCAACAACGTTGTAAATACAACATCGGCCTCTCGTCTTCGAGGTGATAAAGAAAAAAAATTTGCCATAGTTCAATAACCCAAAAACCACAGATAACGATGACGTTATTGGTTATTTTCCCCGAGTGCTGATTGCATTCCAAGTAGATACGTTGGTGAAAAGGTAGCCCTGGTTAAGATAGGTGATTTGACCTCGTCTCATTTTCCAAAGTTATCAAATATTAAGGTACTAACAAAATTTGAAAAATTGTAAAAAAATTCAAACTTCAAAAATTAATTTAATTTTTAAAATTTATCAAAGTTTAAAAAATACTTACAAAAATTTTTTAAATCAAATTTTGAATTTCCACAAATTTTCAAGATGAATAATAATTTTTTTCAATATAAAAAATTTTCAAACTTTGAAAGTTTATTCAAATTCAAAAATTTAAAAACCACAAAATTTCCAATTTTCATCTATTTTTAACTTTTTACCAAATAGAAATTTTTTTAAATTTCCTTATAAATTAATTCTTGGTTTTAATTTTTTTTAATCAATTCAACTTTAAAAACTTACATCTATCAAGGTTAAAAATTTGACCAAAATTTTAAATAAAATTATGAGAAATGATTGAGCTCTGAATTTGAAAAATTACCTAAAATTTAAAAATTAAAATTTTTCCAGCTTTCGTTTTTTTTTTAAATAAAGGATGAAATTTTACTCAATTTTTACATTTTTCAACGATTTAATTTCAAAAAGTTATTAAAATTAAGAAATGACCAAATGTCAAATTTTCGCCAAGTTTTGAGAATTTTTCAAATTTTGAATATGCACCATTATTTTAAATATCAAATTCTAAAGATTTGCTAAATTTTTAAAATTGTAAAAAATTATCAAACTTTTATTGTAACGCAAGATGAAAAATTTTAAAAATTACTAAAATTTCCAATTTTTATCAAGTTTTGAACTTTTTCATATTTGAATTCTTATTATCTATTTTTCCTTCAATTTTCATTTCACTCGATTAAAATTTCTTTAAAATTTAAAACTGTAAAAAAATTCCAATTTTTGAGAAATAACACATTTTTTAAAATTTCCCAAAATTTTAAAATTACCTAAATCAAATTTTTAGTCTTCATCAACTTTTGAAATTTTTCAAAAATTAGAATTTTTACTGTACTTTAAAACAACACTCACCCAAAAAGTGGATACTGTGATTCTCTATACATCTTGTTCACGATAAAAATTTGGGAACTTTTGAAACACATCCAAGATTTCTTCCTTTTAGAATATCGAAATTGACAACAGACCTGTGAAAAAAATACTGTGATTAAAATACGAAGGAACACGAAAAAGTTTACAAAAAAAAATCAAATTGAAAAAAAATTATAATAATAATCGCCTTAGTAAAAAATGCTTTTGTTTGTTTTCTAGTAAAGATTTTCTTTTAATTAAGCATGACAAAATTTCAAAAAAATTTTAAAATATTATGTAAAAATGCCAAACTTTAGTTAAAAATTGAAAATTGAAAATTTCAAGAATTTGCTGAATTTTTCAGTGTTGAAAATGACCAAATTTCAAAAGTTACATTAAAATAAAAAAATTATCACGAATTGAATTTTTGTAAAATGTGTTTTTTCCAAAAAAATTGAAAGTAATTATTTTGAAAATTGCTTAAAATTTACAAATCACAAGAATTAAAATTTTCATCAAGTTTTGTTTCAAATTTTGAATTTTTACCAAATTTTAATTTTTTTTTTTCTAAAATTGGTAATTTTGTTAGGTACAATTTTATTTTTAAAATTTAGTACACATGCCAAAAAATTACTTATTTTCTAAATATTTGCCCAATTGTTTTACAAAATTTTATTGGTTTTATTTCAATGTTTCAATTCAAAACATTTACTCAATTTTAAAATTTTTGAATTTTACAAAGCTGTACCTACCTACCTATTATTTATTTTTTTTTAAATTTTAAACCTAGATAAGCAATTTTTTTATTTTTTAAAAATAACCAAATTTCAAAAACTTAGGTATTCCAATATTACGTAAATGACTAAAATGTCGAACATTCGTTAAAATTTGAAAATTTCAAATTCCATAAATTTTTTCAATTTTTAAAACCGTAAAAAAATCTTTAAAAAATACCCTATTGTTAGAAAATTTTAAAGCTCAAAAATCAAAAAAATTTCAAAAGATTTGCTACATTTTCAAAAGTGTAAAAAATGTGAAAGATAATTAAAACAAGTGCCAAAATTGTAAAAAATTACCAATTTTTAAAAATTAGCTATAGAATTTAAAATTAACCAAAATTTCTATTTTTCCATTTTTTAAATTCGAAAAAATTTCCAATGTTTACTTAATTCTATAGTTACCTATTATTTATTATTATTTTTTAAATTTGAAAGATTCTCTCAATTTTCAAAGATTAGTTGCCACCAACGAGTTTCTTTTTTGGGGTATGGGGTAGGGAGGGGGGATAAAATGAGAAGTCTCAGAAACCTGAAAACATTCATACTTAATCAAAATCTTTGCTTGCACATTTATGTAAATTTCTAACTAAAAATTGAGATTTTAGTGTATGGTGAAGGAAAGTGGGGTGGGAGGTGTGAAAGGCGCCTATTACATTTTTTTTCAGTATTTAGTATGTATTATGTAATAATTGGTCTAGGAAAGTGAGGACAGGTGATCTTTCACCTTCATCTCATATCTATCAAGAATTAAATTGAATGTTTTTCAAGTTCAAATTTACATAGTTACTTCGATTAGAACTCGTATTAAAATCTAGTTCCACCAAATTGAACCCGTCGATGGTTAAGAGACTGCCAGCACATACCCTGGAGCAATGATCCTCCGAAGGACCTTCAACGATCAATTTGATAAGGTGCGCGAAAATTCGCGTGAGCGCCGATGTTTTTCCATTGTATTATGCAAAATTTTAAAGTTAAATGAGCTTTTATTAAATTCACAGAACGCCCGTTTCCCGTTTACTATATAATTATTTTGGCGTCAATCGCGTAAATGGCCTTGTAATTTAACCCTATAATGTCGGGGAAAGATTAAACACCCAGCGCCTTTTTTCGCCACTTTATAGAATTTAAATGAAAAAAATAATTTAACTGAGCGTGAATAAATGGCCGGATAAAATTCCATATGTTCTTATAGTATGCCTATAAACATGTGTTCTTGCAAATTACAGCTTAGTCGCGGATAATGGTAAAACAATGACTTCTGGAGGCCACATTGGTCAATCATTTTTGCGCGTTTGGGTTTATTTTATTTTTTTGTCTGCTTTAATTGAAACGTTTTACCGCGAATTCGCCGAAAACTAAGAGTATTAGTCACGAGTAATGTGGATTATTCATGTGGTAATTGATGGGTTTCGTTTCACACCGAGTGAAAAAAATTAGGATTTATGGCGTTCTTAAATTTTTTAATTATTATTATGTAGAGCTTACTTTGTATGTAGTTTGATGTACGATTATAGGTATAAAACGATTGAATTTCAAACAAAAGTTGAGAGTTCAATGGAGCTTCTTCTAACGTAAGCATGAACGAAACTGGACTTTTTCATTAGGTTGTGTCGGTTTCAAGGGCGGAAAGTTGTACTCGTAATTTTCTAGGATGTACTTCAATTTTTTACGAAGGGATATCCATTGATTTTTTTAATCCAAAAAATTGAACAACTGTTCAAAAAAAAAAAAAATCAGAAATGTTTTCAGTTCAAATAGAAAAGAAAATTTTCTAATCGGAAAAATTTTTAAAAATTGAAAAAAAAATTCTCCAAAAATCAAGAGATTTTTTCATTTCAAAAATATTGAAATTTAAAAACCTTTTTTTTTTGCGAAAAATTAAACCCGAGCGGCACACTCGATCGATAATATCGGAAGATGTAACGTATCGATAAGAAATCGTTTGAAAATCTATAGATGTTCTCACGATATTATAAAGATTTATCGGTACAACTTCATAGGCAAAAAATCTAAAAATTATCGAATTCGATAATATTAAGATTTTATGACGATATTCGTCAACGATACTATCGACAAAGAATATTAAATTTATCGATTCCGATTTTCCACCCATTTTGTGCAGATATTTGAAACTACATTATCGACAAAGAATATTAAATTTATCGAATTCGATTTTTTAACGATTTTGTAAAGATATTTAAAACTATATTATCGACAGATTATATGAAATTTCTCGACTTCGATATTTTACGGATTTTTTGACGACATTTGAAACTATATTATCGACAGATTATATTAAATTTATCGAATCCGATTTTTTACCGATTTTGTAAAGATATTTGAAACTATATTATCGACACATAATATGCAATTTCTCAAATTCGATTTTCTAACGATTGCGTGAAGATATTTGAAACTATATTATCGACAAATAATCTGCAATTTCTCGAATTCGATTTTTTAACGATTTTGTGAAGATATTTAAAACTTTATTATCGACACGTAATATGAAATTCCTCGAATTCGATTTTTCAACGATTTTGTGGCGATATTTGAAACTACATTATCGAAAAATAATCTGAAATTTGTCGAACGATTTTTCAACGATTTTGTGACGATATTTGAAATTATTTCCAAATTGGTGAAAATTTTTCTAAGTCCAACTCGTCTGGAAGTACTAAACTGCCTATTATAAGCGTTTTATTGCTAATTCCTCAACGATAAGGTATGGCATAGTGGTTAAGGAAGAGGATTACCATGCAGGAGGTAGATGGTTCAAGCCCCACGGGTGGCAGATTTTTTATAATTTTTTTTGACTTTTTCTGAAATGATCCTCTTACCGTAACATGAATAATGTGTTTAGGCATAGTTTAATGTATTAATTATGCTAATTAAGGATTTTTAATTATAGAAAAAAGCTAGTAAAAGACGAAAAATCGGAATAAAAAATCGATAAAAAATCGACAGAATATCGAATTCGTTAAAGTGTCGCAAAAGTTCCGCCTAAATCGTGAAATTATCTTTCGATATTATAGATATATTATCGATAAAATATCTTACTATAATCTCGAAATTTTTGCTAACTATAATTCGTCGATAATCTATCTATATATCGAAAGATAATTTTACGATTTATGCGGAACTAACGCGACACTTTATCGAATTCGATATTCTGTCGATTTTTTATTTCGATAATTTGTCGATTGTGCTGCTCGGGAAGACTTTTTTATTTATTTACTTAGTTCAAAAGAATGAGAAACTTTTTTTTACGGTGACTTCAAAAAATTTATATGAGAATTATCAAGAAAATTCAGAAATTTCATATCCCTTTAAAGTCAAAAGGTATAGGTAATTGAAATATTTTTTTACTCTGAAAAAATTAAAAATATTTTTCACCATCCAGAAATTGAGAATTTTTTTACGTACCTACCTATTTCAAAAAAATTGAAAGAATTTTTTACTACCTACTAAAAATTGAAAAGATTTTTTTAAAAATAAAAAGCAATAATTTCAATAACTTGAAGAATTTTTTTCTAAAAAAAAATTACCTATAAAATAAAATTTTCTTCGTTATATCTAAATAGGGTAAGGGACTAAGGGACTTTTTTCCAATATTTAATCTCTAAAAAAATCTTTGTTCTTTTAAAAAATTGAGTTTTTTGAAACATCCATTAATTCAAAAAAATGAGATTTTTTTCACTGATGACTTCAAACTCCAAAGAAATTAAAACGAACATTATTTTTCATTTCACAAAAATTCGGAAATTTTTTCTTTCACAAAAAAATTAAGATTTTTTTTCTCTGAGAAAACTGAAAATTTTTTGCTCCTAAAAAGTGAAAATTGTTTACCTCCAAAACATTGAAAAATGTTCTTATTCCAAAAAATGAAAGATTTATAAAAATGCGACACCAAAAAAAGAATTTTTCTACTTAGTTAAGAGATTTTTTGAAAAAAACAACAACAATATCTGCATGAAAAACTTTTTTCTCCTGAAAAAAAAACTAAGTTTTTTATGCCAAAATTTGGAAAATATTTTACGTTACAAAAAATTGAGAATTAATTTTACCTTTTTTTTTTTTTTTTTTACTTTAAAAAATTGAACATTTTTTGATAAATTTTATGAAATTAGTGAAATTACATTTTAAAAGAAATACAGTTTTATGAAACGTGATTTTAAATCACCTTTCTCGCTATTTCTACTTGCAGGCATCATCTACTTAATTAAAAAAAAAAAAAAAAAAAAAAAAAACTCGAAAATACGATGCTAAAATTCAACCGAATTAAACATCTTCGAAAGCCCACCATACCCAACACATGGTCCCAATTAGTATTCAAAAAAACACATACGCAAATACTCGAAATTAGCAACCCTACCCAGACACTTATAAATGAGTCGAAAAATGAATTCTCTACACCGGGGAACTTATCGTTTAGTTTGTTCAACACTGCGAAAAAAAATGGAGGAAAACCAAGAGTTCCTAGCCGAGACCAATAACCATGAACTAGGGCATTGGCCTTCCAACATAAATGCCAGTCGTCGCATTTGTTTAGCATTGCTTGGCGCTGTGAATGTTGAAACATCGAATGCCAACTATTATGAATACGCAGAGAAAGAGAGAGGAAGATCCATGGTGGGAGGCAGGGAGAGACGTAGAGAAAAATGCAAATAGTAAGTGTGCACTGTGCAGCAACCGAGAGGGGAAAAAAGAAGCGAACGCAGTACAATAACATTCAAGGTTGCTATTTCTCTGACACAAAAATATTCCAACACGAGTAAGTACCTACAATGAGAGTAATTTCTGTTCTGTACCTATCGAAATTATCACTGGCTCAGAAGTCAGAACATGCGTCGAGTAGGCTCTGCCACGAGCCACCGAGAAATTTTTTTTCAACTTTTTTTTTATCCGCCGAAAGGTACAGAAAAGCTGCTACTATGTCAACAAATTAAGCTTCTTGGAAACTTTCTCGTGTTTCAATTTAATTAGTTTTTTATTTATTTGTATTCACGCATCGAGACAACTGTCCAATTCGTACACGTGCCCAGATCATTTTTTTAAGCCTTTGATATATATGCGTGGGCACATGAACTCGGTTCAAACCATAGAATATTTTCTAGTTCAGTTTCTTTTTTTTAATAACTAACGTTATGCTAAGCATCTCAATCTACAACTTTTGTTTGAAATTTTTTTTGATTATGCCTCGAGTATAAAGATAGGGAAATTTTTGCAGAGAGTGAGTCTTGTGAAAAAGGAAAAAGTAGGTCCTAAAAAAATGCAATCCCAGCTCATTTTTTTCAAGTACGTCCTAAATGGCGAATCAAAATTTTATAAAATTGCTTTTAACTAAAAAAAATTAAAAAAAAAAAAACATTCTCAAAATACATAAATAACAAAAAAAGACAATTTCTGGGCTCTGAATTTTCAAAATTCTTACATCAAAGTTTTTCTATTTTTTTTTTTCAATTGAAAAATAAATTTTCAAAACAATTAGCAATTTTAAGCAAAGAAACTAATTCGAACGATTTAGAAAGAAAATAATTATTGAATTGACACTGATCAAGCCTGCGATATTTTTCTATACATTTCAAAGTCTGAATTTCAAAATTTTCTCGATTCAAAATACATTCGATCGGAATCTTTACAAAATGAAAAATTACGTAATTACTTTTTTTGCACTTATTACTCCGACTATTGGGGAATTTTATTGTTCTATCGATTGAATAAATTATACAATTCGAAAATAAATCTTAGACTGAAAGACATTGTCCTAAATCAATGATTATTGCCAATATCTCAATTATAGAGTTTATTCTTGCGACGATGCATCAAATACATAATTATTATGAATGCAAGAAAAATAGCAAAGTTGTTGAAATTCGAAGTTAATTTCTAATTGAAAACAATAAATAAATAATTCTTCGTCCGTGAACATTTTCCTTCCGTTCATTTTGAAAACATTCAAACGAAAACGAAAGTTTTATAGTAAGTACGCAATTGTATCCATTTAACTATAAAATGAAAAACAACCAGTACGTGTGCCAATTTGAAATTCATAAATTTGAAAAAAATTCCAAGTATTAATTTGACAAAATACCAAAAAGTCAATTTCCATGGAAATACAAAATTTTTTTTTAAAAAAGTTTAAAAGTCACCTAAAAAAAAATTAAAATAAAAGTCAATTTCATGAAAAAGATTTTCATGGAAATTTAATTTTTTCCAAGTTTTAGAATATCCAAAAGGATCTTTTTTCCAAAATAAAAATGTCTAAAAAACGTCTAAAATTGTAAAGTCATCAATTTAAAAAAAAAAAATCAAGTTTCAGAATGTCTGACAAAATGTCTAAAAGTCGTCAAATAATTTTTTTTTAATTTTTCAAGTTCTTTAATCACTGACAAAATACCCAAAAGTCTTTCGTCTTTCACTCAACTTTTCCCCTTCTTTTTTATGCAACCTAACCTAACTCAATCTGGTGGGGTATCAAAAAATTATCTTTGTAAAATAAAAAGGTGAAAAAAATCAAAATACTTGCAGTTTTTCTCATGTGAAAACCTTTTAAAAAACTTTGAATCTTAAAAAAAAAAAATAATAAACTTTGCATTCAAATTTTCAAAATAAAATTTGCTCCAAAATAAGACTTTTTTTGAAACATTCAATGAGATATTACAAACGAACAATTTTAACAGAACTTAGCAACTTTGTCTTTGAAAAAAAAAATTAGAAATTTTTTTCAAGTGTAGGTAACATAATATGATTGATTTTTTTTTTAATTTTAAGATTTTTTTTTCAAGTTTGCACAAAAACGAGAAGTTTTTTTAAACACCAAAATTCAATGAAATAAACGAAAAATCTCTTAGTAAAATCGCCAAAGTGTTTCCTTGAAAATGTTTTGGAAGTGTAATACTTACTTGATGTAATTTACTTTTTAAAATGCAATTTTTTTTAAAATTTAAAATTCAAAAATTATTGTTTGTTTAGTGAATTTTTTTTTTGAAGTTATTCCTAAAACTTCAAATTATATGGGACTAACATTTTAAGAAAAATTCAAACTAAAAATTTTTTAGTGAAAAAAAACATGAATATTTTGTTGAAGAAATTTCATACCAAAAGTTTTTATAAAAACATCCGGCCTTGCGATTTTTTTTCAATTTTTTGAATTTGCTGTCCTCAAAATAATTTTCTTTAAAAAATACTTACTGATAAAGATGAAAAATTACTTCAATGATTTTTTTGACAGAACTATGGATACTGTATAGGTATGCTTCAGAATTTTTTTTAATTCAACAAAATTTAGGATTTGAAAAATCTTTAAAAATTCCCTCAGAGTAGGATTTTGCCTTCAATGTACAGTGGATTTTTTTTATTAATCAAAAATGCAATGAAACTAAAATTTTCATTTCTTAAAAATTATCAAAAGTTTAAAATTTTACAAAATTTATGATTAGAAAAATCTTCAAAAATTCTCTCAGAGGCTCAGAGCACGATTTTGCCTTTAATGCACAGTAGCTTTTTTCATAATTCAGATGCATTTGAACTAAAATTTTCTTATCCAAAAAATTACCAAAATTTTAAAATTTTACAAAATTCATAATTTGAAAAATCTTTGGAAATTCCACCAGATAAGGAGTTTGTCTTCAAAGTACCGGAACTTTTTTCATTATTCAAATGCAATTAGACTAAAATTTTCATTTCTTGAAAATTATCAAAATTTTTTAATTTTACAAAATTCATGGTTTGAATAATATTCAAAAATAGCATTTTTCATTAATCAAGATATAATTAGACTAAAATTTTTCATTTTTTAAAACCAAAATTGTAAAATTTTACAAAATGTATGATTTGAAAAATCTTCAAAAATTCCATCAGAGCACGATTTTACCTTCAATGCACAGTAACTTCTTTCATTATTCAATTGCAATTGGACTATAATTTTTATTTATTGAAAATTATCAAAATTTTAAAATTTTACAAAATTCATGATTTGAATAATATTCAAAAATAGCTTTTTTCATTAATTAAAATAGTAGAAATATTTAGGCTAAAATTTTCATTTTTTTAGATTATATATCAAAATTTTAAAATTTTACAAAATTTATAATTTGAAAAATCTTTAAAAATTCCACCAGAGCAAAATGTTGTCTTCAATCTACAGTAGCTTTTTTCATTATAATGAAATGCAATCAGACTAAAATTTTCATTTTTGTATAAATTATCAAAATTATAATTTTTTTTAAAATCCAATCAAGTTTCTATTGAAATTTTTTTTAAATGGGGGCTGACTCGCCAACTCATAACTCGGGATGGAGAGTAGCAAAAACTGGGAGATTTACTGCACAAATTAGCAGAATTGGGGAAAAAAGAATTGGCATCACTTTGAACTCGAAATTCCATTTGAGGTGGTTGCGTTACTCTGGCCCCTAAATTTCGATTGAGGATATCTCGAGAAGAGGAGGGGCACAAATTACGAAATTTGTGGCACAATCAGAGCACAATTAGGTTACACCCCTTCTACATTTTGGAGTCTGGGGTAACGGGCCTCATCTAAACGCAGAGAGCTACTTTACCCCTCCGCACCATTATAAAAAAAAAGGTCGTCCTCATGCATTAGAAATTTTATTAAACGTTTCTGATTTCCGAGAAGTAAAAATAATTACATCGTGATTTTTCAACATTCTCAACTTTGATACGCCGACCACAACTGCAAGTACCAAGCTAGCAAGTTCATTCACATGTACCTCTATATTGAGAGGTATATTAATAACCAAAACACTACACAGAATGATCCATTCTTTGTTCTCCCGCACTGCGTATTATTTACCGTTCATCATTCATAATTAAGAATTATGATTTTCTTTATATGTACGTGGCTTTTTCTCAGAATCGGTCCGTTTCTAATAAGCGCCACTACAATGAGACTACCAAACGAAAGCAATCTCTTACAAAAGATACGCGTCTGTCGCTTGGCGATAGGTAAATGCGCCAAGTACACAGTGCGAAACCTCCTCGCCTACATAAAGAGACTAGAAAAGGAAAAAAGAAAGAGCAATAGGATAGTAATAACCGACGAAGGCGAATATTTTTAGGTTTGATGACCCGAACGTTACACCGAACAAAATAAAAGATGCTAACGAACGAGGTCAAGACCGTACATTTGACATTTTCGCATACAACGTTAATTTCGTAGAAGATTAAAAATATACGACAAAGATACAGACTTTCTGCCATCTTCCTACTATTTTTTTTCCTCTGTCGTATGCGATAATTCGCAAATCACTAGGTATATGATGAACTATGACAAGAATCAAGCGGAGCAGGAAGATACGTAGACGTGATTACAAAAGTCACGTTAATAAAAAAAAGTAAATCGAATAAAGCTAATAAAATAAATAACGTCCATTTTAATTCACCCTGCTTTACAATACCGTCTGCACATTTCATTAATGTTAATTTTCAACTTCCTCTCTAACGCGTCTTATGCATTTATCAAACACAATGCTGAAAAAACTCGGAGTTCAATTTTTTTATTACGTAATTTAGGAAAAAAAAACAATAATAAACGGAACTGAACCGGGTTCAAGGCTGTAGATGAACTACAAGTCTGCAAAATTTTTTAATAACTTGCGTTAGAAACCGACCAGAATTTAATTCTAAGAAAGGACCCACTAAAAATTAATGTGGATTATCAGGAAGATGTTAAATGACACGAATTTTTAATCTCATCATTTTCGCAGATAAATGTTCTAGTATTTGAAAAAAAAAATCAATTTCTAAATTCGCAAAATATCAAGGTCAAGGAGGTACGAGTAAAATTAGGATTTTTTTTGTTACTTTGTAACGAAGACAGTTCTGAAAAAATAACTACCTATGTAAATTGTTCGAGTTGGAAAATTTTCAAATTAATTTTTTGCAGCCAAGGTAAAAAATGACGAAAGAAACATTTCGTTTAGAAAAACTCATTATGGCGCGAAATAAAATTCGTATCGAGTTATTTTTACCTTAAAATCCACCCGTGGGGAAGTGAATGATAGAAACGACTTTTGGTGAATAGTTCAAGAGACAATGAGATTTTCTAAAGGGAGAAATTAGTGAAGAGTGAATTATGAAAAAAAAAATTGAAAATCAAGGTGAATTTTAAAATTTGGAAAATTTGAAAATGAAAAATTAAAGTAAATAATTTTAAAAATCGAAAAATCAAAAATGAAAATTTACCTAACATAAAATCATTAAATACTACAATAATAAATTTCAAAAAAAAAAATTGAAATGAAAAAAGTTGGGTGTCTAATTTAAAATAAATATTGGAAAAAGGTGAAAATCGAAAAAACAAAACAAGTAAAAACAATTAAAAATAGAAATAATACCTACTTTTAAAAATTGAAAAAAAATAAAGTTGATTGGTTATAATTATTGAAATAGAATGGGAAAGAATGATTGAAAAATGCAACTTCGCAAAATTGAAAAATGTTGAAAATTGAAAAAATTAATAAATGAAAAAGTAAAGCACGACTAAAGATGAAAAAATTCAAATTGAATAAAATAATTTTAAACCTGGAAATTGAAAAATGGAAAACAGAAATTAAATAAAAAGTGGCTTACTTACTAACATTTAAAACAATTGCAATAAAATAAATGCAAAGTTCAAAAACTGAAAAAAAAAACTGAAAATGAAAATTTAATTGAAAAAATAATTAGGTATTTTAAAAATTGAAAAAAACTAACACGAAAAAAAATATTTTGAGGATTGAAAAAAAATGAAATGAAAAAATTCAAATTGATAAAATTGGAAAATATTCCAAATTTTAATAAATATATACTTTTATGTTAATTAATTGATTAAAAATTTAAAAAATAAAATAAAAATCAATGTTAAATTTGAAAAGTTAGGTATAGGTAATAAGGGGAATTTCATTTTTTTTTAAAATAACAATTGAAACTGAATAAAAATTACTATTATTAAAGAAATTATAATAAATGTGGAGCTTCATAGATAATTAGAATAAGGATTAAAACCGAAAAAACGAAAAATACTTAAAAAAAATTAAAATTGACAAGTGAAAAATTGAAAAAAATGAGAATAAATAAATACCTACCTAATATAAAAAATAAAATAATAAGAAAATTCACGTAAAAAATTGTTTTAAATTTGGAAATAATGAAATAAAACATTCAAATCTCAACTTGAAGAATTACTAAAAATTCTGAACGAATTGGATTAAAAATAATCGCAAATGAAAATCGAAAAATTGAAAATTTCAATGAAAATAAGAACTTGCTCAACAAACTACCTCCCCCCATTTGTTCAATATGTAACACCCAAATTTCAATAACGCATTTACTTTTTCAGTGCCCCAAATATCAAAATGAAAGATCTCTATACCTGACCTCCAATAATCCAAAAGAAACCCTAACAGATGACCCCATTAAAATTCAAAATTTATTATCATTTCTCTCCAAAACTGGTTTACGATCCCTTCTATAAAATTAAAATCCCTTCTTCCATTATATAATTTACGATCCCTTCCATAACTAAACCTCCTTCACGATACGCCTCTAGCCTTAGTTGCTGTATATGGCGTTTAAAAAAAAAAAAAAAAAAAAAAAAAAAAAATGTGTACTTATAACAAATTATTAAAAAAATAAAAATGAAAATTTGATTATAAAAATTTTTAAAAAAATTGAAATGAAAAATAAAAAAGAGTTTTAAAATTTCAATTCATAAAATTGATAGGTAATTGAAAAAAATGAATAAATAAAATTGAATAAAAATTGGTAAAGAATGAAAAACAGAGAATACAAAAAAAATTGAAAATCGGAAAAATAGAAAATGATATACTTACCTAATGAAAGAAAAATTAAAATTGAAAAAATTAAAAGTGAGTGCTAAAAACAGTTATTTAAAACTTTCTATAAAACAAAAAGTTTTGGAATTGAATAAAAAATGACTGAAGTTAAACTGAAAATGATGGAATGAAAAAAAATTGAAAATCGAAAAATATGAAACTCCGAAAAATAGAAAGAAATTGTCTATAGGAAAAATGAAAAATTTAAAATTAAAGAAGAAATGACTGGATTGCCAAAAATAATGTGCTAATTCGACTGATATGTTTTTTATTTATCTTGAAAAAGTGTGTAAATTAAAAACATATATATTTTTTTGGAATGTTTGATATGCATAAACTGCATATTTTTTTGTCATTTTTTTCAATGCTGTACCTCGATATGTAAAAATATACTATATTTTGAGCAAAAATTGAAAAATTCAAGCATTAGGTATAAAACATTTTTGTTGGAGAAAATTTAAAAACAATTACATATAAAGCTACAAATTTCCTAGGTAATTTCTAAATAGGTGCTTCTTGTTTTGGGGAAAGAAATTGAAAAAATGCACAAAATCCAAAAAAATACTGTTTAATAAATAAATAGAAAATTACTTTGGAAAAGAATCTAAAAAAAAATATATGTTTTGAATGTGAAGTTTCAGAAGTTTGAAAAATTTGTTTGACAAAATTCTAAAATAAAAAATAAATTGAAAAAATGCACAAAATTCAAAAAAATACTTTTTAATAAACAAATAGAAAATTACTTTGGAAAAGAACCTAAAAAAAATGTTTTGAATATGAAGTTTCACAAGTTTGAAAAATTTGTTTGACAAAATTCTAAAAAAAAAAATCGAAAAAATTACTTCTGAGGACACAAATACTTAATAGAAAAATATTAAATTTATCTTTTTCGTTCAATTTTGGTTACAAAAATAACATAAGTAGATATTGAATTTTTGTGAAAAATTATATTTATTTTGCTCGAAATATGTGAAAATATGTATTTTTGAATTTGACTACTTTCATCAGGGTGATGCGATTTGTCAAAACGAGCCATCAAATATGACTAAAAAATGATTAAAGACACAAAAAAATTTGAAATGGAAAAAGGTTAGAACAAACATCAGAAAAAGTTGACCAATGAAAAAAAATGGAAAACTGTAAAAATACTAAAAATGAATACATATTTTTCTCAAAGTTAAAACTGCAATAAAACTTTCACTTCTTTCTCTTTGAAAAAACTCTACGTACCTACTTCAGTAATTCAGCCTTTTTTTTTTTGGTTCGAACTTCTACAATTCCCCCCCCCCCCCCCCCAATAAAACTCTAGCTTTGCCGCTGAAAATACCATCGAATATTCGTTTTCTTCAACCATGTACCTGCTCCTTCATCAGTTCACTTATACTACTTTCAAAGCTTACACGCCAGTCTGCCATAATTTTCTTTCTCGGAAATGGAGATATTTACGGCGCGTGTTTATGCAATTCATCGAACACGTTTTGATGGCAGTTTGGTTTGGGATTTAGCGGTAGAAAAATACACACGTTTATTTGGAAACTGTCTGGGTGCCGGTAGTGAGGACGTCCGAGGTAGAGGGGTGAAGTGGAATAGCGCGTCTGAGCAACAAAACATTATTCATCGAGTTAACCCCGACAAAGAGGCCACCAAGGGTGAACCCAGACACAGACAGTCAACATAATTTTGTCGAATATCCAAAAGCCAATCGAACTGGAAACTTTTTCTACCAAAACCACAAAAGGGTGGAATGAAAAGTGAAATACTAATGGCTATTCAAAAGGGTTATAATTATCGGCTGCGTTGCATATACGTACAGTAGACGGAAGATTATATGGGCGAACAGTGAACTCTATTCAATCTGACACAGACAAAGTCAGATCGATGAGTCTAGACCGTTGCAGTATGTACTCATACTATTCCATAGCGTTTAATAAAATACACGGTAATATGAGTATGCGAGGGATGGAAATGGAATATCCGCTGAATCGAGGTCATACACGAGTACAAAATGTGGATTCGCAATCGCAACTCAATTAAATACACCATACTGTCTACAATTCTACATGTATAAATATTTTCATCCACATTTTATTAATGTGTACTTATTTAATTACGGTTTATGTCGAGCATTCGAACGAATACCCCTTAATTAGATTCCCAATCCCTAAAACAGAATATTTACCCAAATTTAACTCACGTAGACAAAATAAAAGCTCCAGTACAGCATCCAGTGAAAATTCAAACGTAAAATAACTTTCACCCTTATAAAAAACTATAAAAAAGGAGTAAAATAATGTACCTCGAGTACAACGTACAAAATTCCCAAACTTTTCGACTCGTTCGCCATAAAACTACCCAGCGAAATTTTCCCTTCCCACGCGATTTTCGAGCTAATAAAAATTGTCAAACAATAATTAGAACTCGGGCGCCAAACTTATCGTATTTGAATTTTAAACGCGCGTAGGAAGAAAAAATTTCAACGAACGAGGGTTCGTCTAAAAGTAAATTTTCATTTTTGACGTGAAAAATTCACCATCTTCGTTTTTCGAGTGTTTCACTCGTGTACGAGCCAGGGTGTAAATTTTTTCGTTATTCGGGTCGCTCGCTCGCGTATTCTAGTTTTTTTTTAACGCTTCGCCAAGTATACAAATTATATTACCCAAGTTTCAAAATAATAAAAGTTTTCGCAAAAATGTGAATGCGTTTTGCGACGTTGAATTTATTTAAAATATTAAAGGATTACATTATCTGGAAGGGTATAGAGTTTATATATATTTTTTTAGCCGTTCAAGGTCGTCCTATAGGCCTAGTAAGAACTTTTTTTTAATGAAGAGTTAATCTCAATTTTTTTCTATCGTTCGATAGGATTTTGCGGATATTTGTTTTTTATGAATGCAGGAAAAGAAACAATTACAGATGGAAGAGAGTGGATTAACGAATGAGATTTTTTCACAACTTTTTTTTCAATTAAATTATTTTAAAGAGATTTTTTGCTACAAACTTTTTTTTCAAACGTGTTTTTATTCCCCCCTTTTTAAAAAAAATCTTATTTCGAAAAAAAATTGAATAGATTTTTTGCAAAATTACTTTCTCAAAAATTCAATTAAATTTTTTCCAATATGTTTTTTCAAAAAATTTTCAAGATGGAATTTTCCCACGATTATACTTGCAAATTTTTTTCCTGACAGATTATTTCCATTTTTATTTGGGTGCAAAACTTTTTTTAGATGAGTTTTTTCCAAAAGTTGAAACTTTTTCCACGATTGTTTTTCAATTTTTTTTTTTTTGCGAAATTCCAAAATTTTATATGAATTTTCTTATAATATTTCTGCAAGAATTATAAGATTAAATTACTTACTGAGATTTTTTCCCATTTGTTTCAACTTTTTTTTAGATGATAAAAAATAATAATAATAAAAAAAAAACATTAAAATTTTTCCCCTTATTTTTACCTATAGCAATTTTTTAAGCTACTTTTTCAATTCAAAAAATATTCGTGATAAAATGTTCCCAAGATTTCTTTTTCTTTTCTGATGGATCTTTCAAATGAGTTTTTCTTAACTAAGAATTTACTAATTTTTAGACTATTATTTTTTTCTAAAATTGTCGTTTATATTTTCTGAAGAAGTTTTGATTTTTTTTCGAAGGTTCTCCCGCAATTTTCTGATTTTTTTCAATTTTTACTTTATTGAAAATTTTTAAAATTTTAAAGTCTTACTTTACTTTTTTACGAAATTTTTTCTATTTTTTCAAGAATTTGTTTGAGTTTGGTAAATTTTTTCCAATTTTTTCTCAACTTCTTTTCTTCAAATAGGTACTTAATTTTTGTAAAGAATAATTTTTTTTACGATTTTTCAGTAATTTTTTAAAAGTTTTTCAAATAGTTAGATTGTGTCTTATTGTTGTTTTTTGTAAATGAAAGAGAGCTTTTCCAAAAGTATTTCTTTCTCAAAATTTTCTCCACGACTTTTCTTTCATTTTTTCAAACAAATATAGGTATTTTTCTACTTTTTTTTTTTTTTTTTTTTACCAGGGAGTTGAGAGAATTTTTGAATTTTTTGACTTTACCAAAAAGATTTTTAATCATGTTTTTATAGAGCTCTTAAAATTTTCGAGAAACCATATTTTCCATGACATTTTTTGTTAATTTTTTACTGCAGAATTCTCCTCAAATTTTTGGATAATTTTTTTTTCGAGAGAGTAATTGTTCATTTTTTTACCAATTTTTTTATGGATTATTTTCAATTTTATTTCCATAAAACTTTAAAAAATAATCTACTTAAAAGATACATTCTTATAATTTTTTTTCCAACGGTTTTTTTTTTCAAGATTATACTTACTTTCAATTTTCAATAGAATTCTTTCAGTTTTTTTTTATTCAAAAAACTTTATCGAGCATCAATTGTCAGAAATTAATGTTTTCCACAATGTTTTGTTTATTTTTTTCAACGGAATTTATCGAATTTATTTCTTTTTAAAAAACTTCTTCGCGAAATTAATTATTTCAACGTTGAGCAATTTTTTTAATGTTTTTTTTGCTAATTTTTTCTGATGAATCTTTTTCATTTTTTTGTACCTATACCTAGTTGAAAAAAATTAAAATACTTGACTTGAACGAATTTCAAAATTTTTCAATGTTGAGTTTTTTTAAAGATTTTTTTGTAAATTTTTTCAAATTTTTTACACCTAGGTAGATTAAAAAAATATATTTTATCAAAAATTTTGAAAATTTTCAAGATTATTTTTCATAATTTTTTTGTTAATTTTTTTCTGCGGGATTTTTTGGGTATTTTTTTAAAAACTTTTTTGCGAGCCGAACATTTAAAAAAAAAAGTATAAAACGTTCTGAAATAAGTTTTTCAAGAGTTTTCAAATTTTTATAGGTAGATTTTTTTTTCAGAAAACTTTTCTCTCCAAATGTACTTTTTTTTAAATTATTTTTTTAATTATACTTACCTATACATGCAATTTTTTTTCGCGATTTTTGCCAATTTTTCTCAAAGGAAATTTTAGAGGTAGATTTTTTTCGAGTAAGTTTAACAGTTTTTTCAAATAGTATTTTCTCTAAAGATTTTTTTTTAATACCCCTAAAAATTTATTTTTTTCTGGACAATATTTTTGGTGAATTTTTTAGCAAAAAAATCTCTTGTGAAGAAATGACTTTTGTATTTTTTTATCAATCTATAAATATATCCATTTAGTTAAAAGCTTCGAATTTTTATACTTGAGTAGGTATATCGAATTTTTATTTAAAAATAACACCATTTTACTGAAACTCCAAGTTTATTTTCTTGAAGTAATTAAGCTCACATCACTGAACGATCACTGTACCAGTGTACCCCCTCCCCCAACCAATCATAAAACTCTACATTTATCAAAATGAGAAAATACGACGTAGAAAGTTTGAAATCTTATATTTCAAAACGTAACCGTAACATTTTTTTTTTCAATTTCAAAAAATTCAAAACTTGAACGAACAGTAAACCTTCTGGCAAAAATTCTCGACTTTAAAAAGTCGATATGAAAATGTTCAATTTTTTGTGCGCAAGTTGTTAACGACATCTGGAAAATACAGATAGGCAAATTCGAAAAATTCAACAGTGAGTATTACAAGAGGATCAAACTGTTAAAAAATATACACCCCGAGACACTTTAATTCTACATTCAAGGCTCCTTCAAGAGACAATATAAATTTCAAGAAGAGAAGCTAACGTAGCTATCTACTGTGTAAAAAAAATCGAGACAAGAAGAGCAATTTTCGAGAATTTTTTTTTTTCAAATTCGAGAGTAGAAATTTTTTGCCTTTGGTTATATTTAAATGAGGGGTAGGCCTCCTGTGATGCTGTGGCCTTGGAGTTCGTTATACATCGGTAATAATATCGCTTTCATTTTTCGCAGCTTTTCGTTTATATCATTTTTTCGCGAAAAAATTACCTATTGAAAAGGTTTTGGATGAAAAATGATATGTTCGAGGTACGTCGCATCGGTTCTTCAATTCGAAAAAGGAAAAAATATAACGGTATCTATCTGATAGAAACCCGTGGGGCACGCACACTGAAAATACGGCAATGATACTTTAAAAATACTACTATAATACGCCGCGTATTATTGCATGTTAATTTCGCTTTTTTACACTGAATTTAAGTCAGTCATAACGTCAATGTAACTTCAAAGATACATCATCGTAAATCTGTGGTATTAATGCTGTACAAACCAACTTAGTATTGACTTGACTACTACAATATTACGCTTGTATGAATTGCATGAATACCACAGTTAAACGTGACGTATATTTGACGTTACATTGGCGTATTGATGGACTTGAATTCAATGTGAAAAAGCGAAATTTACATGCAATAATACGCGGCGTAAAACTGACGTAGTTTTGATGTAAAGAAGATGTCTTTTGGGCGTATTTACTACAACATTACGCAGTGTGTACTACATAAATACTACAGTTATACGTTGACGTATATTTGACGTTACATTAACGTATTGATAGACTTGAATTCAGCGTGAAAAAGCGAAATTTACAGGCAATAATACGTCGCGTATTATAGAGGTATTTTTAGTGTATCATTGCCGTAAATACCACCATAATACGTTAAACATACTACCAAAATACGCGGCGTATTATATATAGTCTGTAAATTTCGATTTTTTACGCTAAATTCAAGTCTATCAATACGTTAATGTAACGTCAAGTATACGTCAACGTATAACTGTAGTATTTATGTAGTACACACTGCGTAATGTTGTAGTAAACATGACAAGAAAACCATCGTACCTACATCAAGTTTACGTCACTTATTTTCCGCCATTAAATTTTAATTAATTAAAATTTTTAATAAGCATAAATGGGGCATTTAATGATACCTACATACACAGTTCATATAGTAGTATATAGAAATTTTTAAAAAGGTAAAAAAAGTAATAAAAAAAAAACCTCCACCAGTGGGATTCGAACCCTCAACCTTCAGATCGGTGATCTTCCTTAGAACAACTGAGCCACCCCGTTTCGTTGGTGTAGAAGGCATAAACAATTTATAGTAAATAGTTAGGTACTTCTAGACACTCTGGATTTGGAAAAATTTTGTATTAAGACCTCATAACGTCAATAAAACTATAAATTTTTGATCGTAAAATTGACGTTTTTCAAGAGTAATTACACTGTTGCACATACTACAAATCTATAACGAAAACACCACTTGTAATATTGACGTTTTTCAGGAGTAATTACAAGAGTACATACTATAAATTTACTATAGAAATACCACATCTTGAATTTGACCTTTTCAAGGAGTAATTACGCCGTTGTGATTACCACCAATTTACAACAAAAATACCATTTACAAAATGATGTTTTCATGGAGTAATTACACTCTCGTACATACTACTAATTTACGACAAAAATACCACATCGCAAATTTTACGTTTTTTAAGAGTAATTACGCTGTCTTATTTACTACAAATTTACAACAAAAATACCACTTTCAAATTTGACGTTTTTAAAGAGTAATTATCTTGTCGTATATATGACAAATTTACGACAAAATATCACTCATGAATTTGATGTTTTTGAAGAGTAATTACACAGTCGTATTTACCACAAATTTACGACAAAAATACCTCATCGCAAATTTTACATTTTTGAAGGATAATTACGCTGTTGTACTTACTACAAATTTACGACAAAAATACCACTCTCAAATTTGACGTTTTTAAAGAGTAATTACCTTGTCGTATATATGACAAATTTACGACAAAATATCACTCCCCGAGCAGCACACTCGATCGATAATATCGAAAGTTGAAACGTATCGATAAAAAATCGTTTAAAAATCTAAAGATGTTCTCACGATATGATACAGATTTAGCTGTACGATTTTATAGGCAAAAAATCTAAAAACTATCGAATTCGATAGTATTACGATTTTAGGACGATATTCGTCAACGATACTATCGACAAAGAATATTAAATTTATCGAATCCGATTTTCCACCGATTTTGTGCAGATATTTGAAACTATATTATCGACAAATAATCTGAAATTTCTCGAATTCGATTTTTTAACGATTTTGTGAAGATATTTGAAACTATATTATCGACACGTAATCTGAAATTTCTCGAATTCGATTTTTCAACGATTTTGTGCAGATATTTGAAACTATATTATCGACACGTAATCTGAAATTTCTCGAATTCGATTTTTCAACGATTTTGTGAAGATATTACAACTATATTATCGACAAATAATCTGAAATTTCTCGAATTCGATTTTTTAACGATTTTGTGAAGATATTTGAAACTATATTATCGACACGTAATCTGAAATTTCTCGAATTCGATTTTTCAACGATTTTGTGACGATATTTACAACTATATTATCGACAAAGAATATTAAATTTATCGAATTCGATTTTTTAAAGATTTTGTGAAGATATTTAAAACTATATTATCGACACATTATATGAAATTTATCGACTTCGATATTTCAACGATTTTGTAACGATAGTTGTTGAAACTATATTGATTTTTTTCTAGTCAAAAAATACCTACTTTATATTCAAAATTGGATGGGAAGAAAGGGCCAAATCGAAATTTTTATAATAACCAAAATTAAATCCAGAATATTATTCTACAACTTTTGTTTGAAATGTTTTTTCAATTGGACCTCATCTCTAGCCTCTATTATTTTGCATTTACCTACTTACGTGTAACAGTAATATGCGAAATCAAAATTGAAAAAATTTTCAAACAAGTTATCTAGTTTTTTTGGTTTACTAGGTATTTTACTTGAAACCAGATCGTTGTTCTTAAATAAAATTTTACCAAGTTCAATACTACGATTACTATGTGAATACTTAGTATTTAAAATTGAACGGGAGGGAGGCGCCCAATCGACAATTTTGTAATGACCAACATTATTCTTAGAACTTTAAGCTACAACTTTTGTTTGAAAATTTTTTCAATTGGACCTCTCCTTCTCCTCCAATTTTGCATAATACTCCGTTGATACTTATTCAAAATTGGAGGAGCGGAGGAAAAAGGGGCCAATTTGAAAAAATTTTCAAACAAAAGTTGTAAATTCAGGTCCTAGAAATAATTTTAGTTATTATAAAAATTTCAATTGGACCCCTCCCTCTTCTCCAATTTTGCATAAGATGTTTGAATATTATAATCCAATTCGTATTATGCGAACGAACTCCGATGTTCGCAACAGCGAGATTTTAAGGAGGGTGCATTTCACACTGTAACACAATCATCCTCACGACCGACGAACGTTCACAAACTGATCCTTTTCGCAACTCTTGAATTTTACCAAGTCCAGCGCGCGTCACTACATCTGTACTGGATATCAAAATTGGAGAGGAGGGAGGGGTTCAATCAAAATTTTTGTTATAACTAAAATTATTCGCAAAACTTCAAGCTACAACTTTTGTTTGAAAATTTTTTCAAATGGATCCCTGCCTCCCCACCAATTTTGGATAATGTAACTTATTTTGACTAAGCCAAGTTACATTATCCAAAATTGGTGGGGAGGGAGTGGTCCATTTGAAAAATTTTTCAAATAAAAGTTGTAGCTTGAAGTTTTATGAATAATTTTAGTTAAGACAAAAATTTTGATTGAACCCCTCCCTCCAATCCAATTTTGATATCCAGTAGCTACGTAGTGACAAGTGCTGGACTTGACACATTCATAGTGTCCATAGACGCAAGTTAAAAACTTCTCCATAATATTATCCGATTTCGAGTCCATCACGAACAAATATTAATATATTATTAATGCCATTTTATCGAATTAAAATTATTATATATCTATTGTATTTGTATCGTGATTTGTATTTTTAGGAATTAATCCATCCTGTTGATGACCATCCTGGCGATGATTTTTCTTTCGATGTCTACTTAACGACGTTCCGTTATTAAAGGTGGCCGAACATTGGCCGCAATGGGTTTTCTCTGCTGCAGTAGCATTAATAGTACTTTTCAGAGGCCATTTAAGCTTGTGTACTCCGCGAATATGCCTATATAAATTACTATTGTGCGCAAATCTGTACACTAAAGCACCGATGATGGAAGTCCATTTTTTTTCGACTTCCGAGATTTTTATTGTTTATGAACCTACAAGTGTCCAAAATTCAAAAAACGTAAAAACCTCGAAGTTGAAAAAAAATGTGACTTCCATCATCGGTGCTTTAGTGTACAGAAATGCAGATCCACAATGATGACAAACAGCCATTTCGGCGTGAGGAAAGAAAATTAATTCGATGCATTCAAATTTCAAAATTAATAAAAAATTGGAAAACGCTCGTAAAAAATATGCAAATGATAACCATTGTTTTGATATAACGTGAATATGCATATATGCGATAATGGGAATTGGTAAAATACACTGCATTACCCATTTTACGGACGTGGGACTATGGCGAGCAAAAGAGTTGATTTGCCCTTATAATTCGGTAAAACGCGCTAGGATGATTGTGTTACAGTGTAAAATGCACCCTCCCTAAAATCTCGCTTCGCAACAGACGCTTGTTTTGGTAGAAACTGCTGTATTTGGAACGAAATTCGCCAGCCTTAAGCGTAACTACGACTTCAAACTCGCCAGCCGGTCTTGAAAATGTGCGCGCGCATATACCCATATATGCTAAATTATCTACAAAAAATCGATAGAATATCGAAACTAGATAATCTACAAAAAATCGTAATACAAAATCGATAGAATATCGAAATTAAATCGAAATAAAAAATCGATAGAATATCGAAACTAAATCGAAATAAAAAATCGACAGAATATCGAATTCGATAAAGTGTCGCGTTAGTTCCGCATAAATCGTGTAATTATCTTTCGATTTATAGATAGGTTATCGATGAAGTATCTAACTATAATCTTGAGATTTTTAAAAGAAAAATCGTTCGATTTTATCGAAAGTTTATCTGTTGATGGATTTTGCCAACTATAATTCATCGATAATCTGTCGATATATCGAAAGATAATTTCACGATTTATGCGGAACTAACGCGACACTTTATCGAATTCGATATTCTGTCGATTTTTTATTTCGATAATTTGTCGAGTGTGCTGCTCGGGTCATGAATTTGATGTTTTTGAAGAGTAATTACACAGTCGTATTTACCACAAATTTACGACAAAAATACCTCATCGCAAATTTTACGTTTTTGAAGGATAATTACGCTGTCGTACTTACTACAAATTTACGACAAAAATACCACTCTCAAATTTGACGTTTTTAAAGAGTAATTATCTTGTCGTATATATGACAAATTTACGATAAAATATCACTCATGAATTTGATGTTTTTGAAGAGTAATTACACAGTCGTATTTACCACAAATTTACGACAAAAATACCTCATCGCAAATTTTACGTTTTTGAAGGATAAGTACGCTGTCGTATATATGACAAATTTACGACAAAATATCACTCATGAATTTGATGTTTTTGAAGAGTAATTACACAGTCATATTTACCACAAATTTACGACAAAATACCACATGAATAATTAACGTTTTTAAAGAGTAATTACACGGTTGTATATACGACAGATTTACAACCAAAATACCACTAGTAAAATTAACGTTTTTAAATTGTAAGTACGCCGTTGTATATACGACAAATTTGCGATAAAAATACTACTCGCGAATTTGACGTTTTTAAAGAGTAATTACCCTGTCATATATACGACAAGTTTACGACAAAACATCACTCGCAAATTTGATGTTTTCAAAGAGTAATTACGTTGGCGTATTTGCTACAAATTTAAGGCAAAAATACCACTCGCGAAATTGATGTGTTAAAGGGGTAATTACGCTCTCGTACATACTACAATTTTACTGCATAAATACCATTCGTAAAATTGCGTTTTTAAAGAATAATTACGTCGATGTATTTACCACAAATTAACTTCAAAAATACCATCTGTTAATTCAACGTTTTCATCAAGTAATCACGTCTTTGTAAGTACTACAAATTTACGTTTAAAATACCACTCGCAAATTTGATGTTTTTTGGAAGTAATTACACTGTCGTATTTACTACACATTTACGACGAAAATACGATCTGTAAATTTAATGTTTTTATAGAGTAATTACCCTGTCGTATATACGACAAATTTATGACTAAAATACCTCCTGTAAATCATATGTTTTTAGAGAGTATTTACAAAGTCGTACATACAACAAATTTACGATGAAAATATCACGATTTTACCATGGTAATTTTCACGTATTTTTAGCGTAAAAATCATTGACGTATTTACGTACGTACTGTGCCCCACGGGAAATGGCAATTTTAAATTTTCAAATTAAATTCACAATGTGAAAAATGAACTTGAAAATATGGGAAACGTGTTACAGAGAAATCTAACGAGAACTCGGCCAACTATAGGTATTTTGTATGGAAGAAGCTGGCTTGCAGTTTTATATCGTGGAACGCCATCTGCAGCGTAAGACATTAATTAAAGTATTCTTTTTGAATTACGTATTTTAAGAAGTGCATTTCATTCATTCATTAAATTAATTTTTGGAAATTTTCAAAATGGAAATTAAATTAATTAATAGAAGAAATTGAAAAAAATGAACTAATTTTAAAAAAATATTTAAATATAAATTAGAGAAAATTTTCCAAACACCTTTCGAAACAAATTTTCATCCTGCAAAATTTTTTTTGGATCATTTCAAATTTTCATGAAATACAAATTCTTACAGTCCACGGTCGAGCTCAACCTCCCCTCGTTTTATGTATTATTCGAATAAGAACCAAAGCTGGTCTTAAAAAAGTAAAAAAAACACAGGCTCCCTTCCCTCCTTCAAATAATCCCCTTGTTAAAAATTGCCAGCTACTTGCCAGCACATCGTTAGGATTACTTGAGCACAAAACAACATCGCTGATCTTCACGTATGAGAAGATAAAGAGGCTTTAAAAGCGCGACTGCACGAGCAATCATCATCGGGCGTAATGCTTTTTAAAATCGAACTCTCAAGAAGGGAGGAAAAGAGGAGGTAGAAGAAAAGTACACCGAGCAGGAGATATCGTTAACGACGATTTCTTTGGTTTTCACGTCACGTAGGGACGATTACACTCGTTGCCTTTGCCTAAGCTCGGTCGTCAACTTGAAATAACGAACGAGACGATTATCATAAAATGCATCGCCATCGACGAAGCGAAATTAGGCATATTTTGGACTCGACGCGAGAGAGAGCTTAAACACGGATTTAGAGCGACTGCGAACGCCGATACGAGCTACGCCTGGTAACACTGTTTACACACTTTCCAACACCCCACGCAGCCTTAGGGTGTCGAGGGAGAGTGAAAAAAGCCGCTGCACGCACCCTATTGCCTTTTTCCAAGAAAATGCGTATTAGGGATACGAGGTACAATGACCTTTTTACGTAACGGCATTAAAAGGGAGAGATGGTAGGATCGATAGAAAGCGAAAATTTCTACAAACAAGACTCTGCAATAGTTCCACAAACACAAAGGGTGCTGTTATTCGTTTCAAAATAGCAGCATAGGGGGGGGGGTGTATGGGGGAAGGGCACGTATCAAGGTTATTGCTATCACTTGCAACCTTCAATTCGCTAGAAAAAACATTCCCAGCCTTTGCAGATTTTTCTCTTCTCCATATACTACGAGTATAATCTCGCGAGTATAAAATGATTTATTATACTACTTTTGTGCTCCGAAATGAACTTTTTTTTTCGCTCAAAAGTCTACTCGTTTAGAGGTACCCGATTCGTTAGTATAATAAATGAGCCTAGTTCGCTATATTCTTCGATGTGTGTGATGGTGGTGAATTTCAAAAGGTAAAAACCACCGTAACGAGAATGACGCTTTTCATTTTTTTTTTTTTTTTTTTTTTTCAAATCCTTAATGATGGAATGGAAATTGTGTTTTTTATTATGTAGTGCTTTACGAGCTGAATATCGATTTTTTTTTCATTTGGGCGACCTTTATTCAAGTTCAACGTACATTTTAGGTTTAATCAATTTCAATACGTACTTTTTTCCAAGCTAAAATTTAAGGGTAATTATTTTAGATTCGAAATAAAAGTAGAACAGCTGATTTTTCCAAAGAACTGTAAAATCACAAATATTTCGAGAACTGGTTAATTGAAAACAAATTAATGCATGATATTGCTCGAAAATAATGAGGGAAAGAATAAAAAAAACAATGACCAAAAATGACTATTTTGGCAAATAAATGAATGGTGAATAATTTCAGCAAAAAAAGGATTATTTTTATGAATCTTGATTTTATAAAGTTGAAATATTTTTACGTGATTTTTCGAAATGAAAAAATGTGGTTTTTCATTTTTTTATGATAATAAATTGATGACTTTTGAAAAAGGAACTACCTGTACCTACATAATTCATCATTTATTCATTTACAATAACACAACTTTCATTTTTTTTAAATACAAAATTTTCCATTTTTAAAAAAATTGAAATTGAGATTAATTATTTTTAAAAAATTTTAAATTTTAATTAGATAATTATGTGAAATAAAAGAAACTGAAAATTAGAAACATTCAAATTAAAAAAATTAAAAAGTCGTGCAAAGTTGGCAAAAAAAGAAGTCAAATGAAATTCAAGTAAATTGAAAATTATTGAAAGTACCCAAATTTTAAAAAAATTACAAAATTATAAGAAACCATTTTTTTTTAAGGAAAAAAAATGGGAGGTTGCAAAGAAATTTTAAAAATGGAAGAATTTTCCAATACATAAGGAACCAAAAATGTTGGAAAAATTGAAAAGTCATAAAAATTGGAAAATTAAGAAGTTTTGGGTGAAATAAAATAAATTAAAAATTGGAAAATTCAAATTAAAAAAAAATTAAAAACCCAAAAGAAACCAAAAGACATTTTGAAAAAAATAACAAAAAAATCTACCAAAAATTGAAAAATTTGGAAATATTTCAAATAAAAAAAAAATAGAAATTTATAAAAAATTGGGGGTTTTGATAAATTAAAAATTCTTGAAAAACCAAAAATTTTGAAAAAATAGAAAAATAAAAAAATATATATAAAAATAGGAAGTTGGCTGAAATAAAATGAATTAAAAATTTAAATAGGTAATTATTAAAATTAAAAAAAAAAAACATAAGTAAGAAGCTTGAGATTTTGGAAACATTTAAAATTAAAAAATAATAGGAAATTTGGAATAATCAGAAGGTCTTGCACAAAGGTATTTTTAAAATTAACAAATTTTTGAAAGTATTAGATAAAAATCTCAAGAAAAAAACAATGGAAAAGAATTAGAATAATAAGAAGAAAATACAAAATAGAAAAATGATGGAAAGTTGGAGGATGAATATTTCATTATTTTTAATGATTTTTGGGACAATTTTTTCATCGGACGATTTCTTCAAGATGAAAAAGATAAGCTCAATTTTTTATCAAAGTGTTTGCACTCGGACAAACATTTAATATAATTTTTTATTTCAAAAATCTGTTCAGGTGGAATGTTTAGTTTTTGAGAGATTTTTTTTTCATACGATGCGGTGGTCGTGGTTCAAGTGTAATTTTTTTCATTCGCTTGTAAAATTATCACAATAAAATAATTGTATTTACTTCCTGCTTGTTTTTTTAAATCAAAATTTGAATAAAAAATTGAAGGGTCAAAAATAATATTATACTTATTTGCAATATGACCATTTCAGATCATGCACTGAAATTGTGTCTGAACATAATTTTGAAGAAGAAATTTTTTTTTAAAAGTTGTGTTTGAATGAAATTTGAAAATAATTGTACGAAAACATTTGTTGGTAAAATTGCGTTAGAACAGTTCTGAAGAATTTGGTTTCGAACCATTGAATTAGAAAAAAATTATGTTCAAAAAAAAACTTTGAAAAATTTACTGACTAAAAAAAAAAAATTAATAAATTGTGTTTGACAGAATAATTAAGAATTCAAGTCTGAATAATTTTTTTAAAACGTGTTTGAAAACAACTCTGAAAGAAAATTGTGTCCTAATCGAATTTTAGGAAATTTTATTTTGAACAAAATTTGAAAAAATTGTGTTCAAACAGAGTTTAAATGAAATTCTAAAAAAATATGCTTCGACAAAATTTTGAGAAATTGTGTATGAACAGAATTTCAAAATTTTAAAAAGGTTTCTAATAAAATTAGGTTGGAAGAACATTTAGTATGAACGAAATATTAAAGACTTTTGTTTTGAAAAAACTTAGTGAATAAATTATTGTACCTGAACCAAATTTTGAGAAATTTTGCTTTGAAAATTATATTATAATTTGGTCAGAATTTAGTGAAATCCAAGTTTGAATGAAATTTCTGTAGTTGAACCATTAAAAGGTTCAATTTCGAAAAAAAAACTATGTGTTTGAACAAGATTTACTTGAATAAAATTTGGTTCTGGACCAAATTAAAAAAAAAACAGAATAAATTGTGCTTAATTGACGCGAATTTGAAAGGAACAAAAAAGTTATGCAATTAATTTGTCTATCATTGAAGATGAAGGGGTTACATAGCTTCGATGAAGCGTTTGCACTTTGCAATTATTCAATTAGTAGATACAAATCGAGTAAACAATTACTAGACAAACGAAAATATCATCATGATAAGTTGCCTATCTCGATGTTGAAGGAACAGTGATTTCAAAAAATTCGAAATTCGTCAATACGATTCATGAAACAGATCACAGATGTAACTCTTCGAGAAGAGCAAAATCAGATATTTTGAAAATTTGTCTATCTTCGAAAATGAAGGCGCTACGGAGTGAATTTTCACAAAATTATGAACCTGCTTCACAAAAAGTTATTCGCCATCATATCACAACCATCTTAACGTTCACTGTGATCTAAAAATAGGAAACTGATCCAGCTTGGACGAGTAAACGAGTACTACTTTCTTGAATTTATCGGATGCAAAAGACCATAATAATTTTATTTGGGAAATAAAATTTTTTCCAACATGTATCAAGAGCATAACACACGTTCGTGTATCCCATAAATAAACCACATCCATAGGGAGATTCCCTTTTACGACTCCCGGCCGCATAATATTTCGTAAAAATCGGCAATTAATCGAAATTTTTTCATCATGGCTAAGTTAATGTTTCTATTAACAAGACGAACAATACGACTGCACGGTTTTATCGTCTTGGCGCAGCTTTTAACGCGATACTTGGTCGAGGGTGATATAAAAGTTATCGAAGAAAAAAGGGGGAACAAACCCTAGAACAAAGTCGAACACCACACAGAGGCTCCGGAAAGGCTCCTCCGTTTTGAGCAGAACGTACTCTCGTAGAACGCACCCGTGAGCGATGTTTTTGGCAGCAATTGAAAACGTACCGTAATTAAAGCCTGTAACGTGTGTTCGATATGCTCGTACTCGTACATGACGACCAAGACTCAACCAGGGTAGCGGTCATTCATCTATGAGACCTCGTCCTTGATTTCCATTTTTCATAAAAGGCGTTTTCCGAGCTGTAATTTATTCTCATCGATTGTCTGGCATGATAATCGAAAACTATTAAAAATTATTCGCTATAATGTAAGTGTACCAGCCTAGCTCGAATTTTTATTACTCATCGTAACGCCGAAGACCTTTTTCCATCAAATTACCACAAATTAACCTTCAAAACATCCTCCGCTGCGTCCGAATGCGACGCATTGGCAGCGTATGATGAAACCGAAATTAAAAATTGGCCTGTGTTTCGCCATCCGTCGTAATATATTATTACATCGATACTTAGTTCCCAGTCATTTTTCATCCAATTAAAAGTGTAATAAAAACCGTGTTGTTTGGATTGCCTACGAAGTCATTTACAGGCGATAATTTGTAATATTTGTTCAATTCGAGATAGTTATACAATACTTTGTAGATACTTGATATTTTAAATTGTAGGAGAGGGAGGGGTCCAATCGAAATTTTTGTAATAACCAAAATTATTCGTAGGACATCAAGCTACAACTTTTGTTTGAAAACCTTTTCAATTGGACCCCTCTACCTTCATCAGTTTTTAATAATACAAGTATCTGAGTCATATTATGCGAAATTGTAGAAAAGGAGAGGGTCTAATCAAAATATTTATAATAACAAAAACCATTTCTAGGACCTTAATCTACAACTTATGTTTGAAAATTTTGTCAATTGAACCCCTCCTGTAATTTTGAAAAAGTATCTACCTGATGTTATGTGAAATCTGAGGAGAGGGAGGGATACAATCGGAATTTTTGCAATAACCAAAATTATTCCTAGGACTGCAAGCTACAACTTTTGTTTGAAAATTTTTTCAATTGAACCACTGTTTTTAATAATATAATATATTATTTAAATACGTGAGTCATATATTACGCGAAATTGGAGGGAAGGGGCGAGTACAGGAGGGTCTAATCGAAAATTTTATAATAACAATTAAAACCCATTTCTAAGACCTTAATCTACAATTTTTGTTTGAAAAATTTTTCAATTGAACCTCTTCTCCAATTTTGAAAAAGTATCCACCTGATGTTATGTGAAATTGGAGGAGAGGGAGGGATCCAATCGAAATTTTTGAGATAACCAAAATTATTTGTAGGACTTCAAGCTACAACTTTTGTTTGAAAATTTTTTCAATTTGACCCCTACCTTCATTAGTTCTTAATGATATATAATATTAATATGTATATTATACAGGGTGTCTCGTCACCAGTGAACACCCCTTCACCAGCGATATAGTCAACTCAAACTAAGCTCATGTATGCATGTTTGCCGACCCTATGAATTGAAGGGGCAAAGATATGCTCAACTGAAAATTTTTCTTTTTCAGTTTCGTTTCAGATTTTTAACCATGCGTTACTCGATAACCGAGATAGGTAGAAAGTTGCGCTTTGCGGCGTTAGAAAGGGAATTTTTTAAAAAATTTTATTTATGTTATTTTTGGAACTTGATAACTAACATAAATGATTAATTTGAGTGAAACTCGATGTTTAAAATAAATTAAACCACATTTCAGAAAAAAAAATTTTTTTGAATTTTTTTATTTATTTTTTTTCAGACCTGATTTTGAAATTGAAACTGCTATAACTTTTCAACCAAGTGAGATAGAAGAGTCTGGTTTGCGGCATTCAAAAGGTCGAACTTTTTTCATCTGAAACAAGTCATAATAATAATACCAAATGATGAAACTTTTTTGAGATTTGCTCAAAAATTGCAAAAATGTCACAACTTTTGAACACGTTTTTTAAGATAATTAATGCAGTACAGACCTCCCTGATTACTTAGTACAATGATCGACCCCACTAAAAAATTCTACACAAAATTCCCTTTCCAACGCCGCAAAGCGCAACTTTCTACCTATCTCGGTTATCGAGTAACGCATGGTTAAAAATCTGAAACGAAACTGAAAAAGAAAAATTTTCAGTTGAGCATATCTTTGCCCCTACAATTCATAGGATCGGCAAACATGCATACATGAGCTTAGTTTGAGTTGACTATATCGCTGGTGAAGGGGTGTTAACTGGTGACGAGACACCCTGTACGTATAAAGCATCTGAGTCATATTATGCGTAATTAGAGGAGAGGGGAGGGTCTAATCGAAAATTTGATGATAACTCAAATTATTTTCAAGACCTCAATCTATAACTTTTGTTTGAAAATTTTTTCAATTTGGCCCCTTCCCCAATTTTGAAAAGGTATCTCCTGATGTTATGTGAAATCGGAGGTGAGGGAGGGATCCAATTGAAATTTTTATATTAACCAAAATTATTTTTAGTATCATAATTTACAACTTTTATTTGAACATTTTTTCAATTGGCCCCTTCCTCCCTCACTCATCCAATTTTTAATTAGTATCTTCGGAGTGTTATGCGAAATCGTTGGAAAGAGAGGAGTCAAATTGAAAAAAATTTTCGAACAAAAGTTGTAGCTTGAAGTCCTAGGAATAATTTTGGTTATTACAAAAATTTCGATTGGACTACACCCTCCCCTCCAATTTTGAATATCAAGTGGATATTTAGTATTGCACTCAGTAAATTTTCGTTGATGCTAAAAAAACAGTAGGTACTGCGGCGATCCACTCGTAAATTTTGTAATTTGTCCCCTTCCCTTTTTGAGATATCCTCAATCGAAATTTGGGGGCAGAGTAACGCAATAACCACCTCAAGAGGAATTTCGAGTTCTAAATGGTGCCAAAACATTCTCCTCTAATTGTGTCAATTTGTGCTACTTCCTTTCCCGGGTTATGAGTGGGAGGTTAGCTCCTGAAAGTAGGAATTTGGGGTCGAGAATGGTATCAAAAAAATGTGTTCCAATTGTACACATTTGTGCAGTGATCCTAACTCTCCCCTTCTCCGACACATGTGGAATTTCCGTCTGAGACTCAGCCCTCCAAGTTGAAATTTCGAGTTCAAAATTATGCCAAACTTTTTTCTCTAATTGTACTAATTTGTGCAATAAATCTCCCAGTTTTTGCTACTCTCCATCCCGAGTTATGGGGTGGTGAGTCAGCTCCCGTTTCAAAAAAAATTGATATGCATTTAATTGAATTTTCAAAAAAAAAAAAAATGATATTATTTTGGTAATTCATAAAAAATGAAAATTTTAGTCTAATTGTATTTCTGTACACTAAAGCACCGAACAAGGAAGTCACATTTTTCTCAACTTTGAGGTTTTTACGTTTTTTGAATTTTTGACACTGTAGGTTCATAAACTATAAAAATCTCGCAGTCGAAAAAAATTGGACTTCCATGATCGATGCTTTAGTGTACAGGTTTGATTAATGAAAAAATCTACTGTATTTTGAAGGCAAAATCCTGTAATGATGGAATTTTCCAAGATTTTTCAAATCATAAATTTTGTAAAATTTTAAAATTTTGATAATTGAAAATTTTAGTTTAATTACATTTCAATAATGAAAAAATCTACTAAACTTTGAAAGCAAAATCCGGCTCTGATGGAATTTTTGAAGATTTTTCAAATCATGAATTTTGTAAAATTGTAAAATTTTAATACTTAATTTTTAGGATAAGAAAACTCAAGTTCTTTTGCATCTGATTAATGAAAAAAAATGCTGTACATTGAAGGCAAAATTCTTCCCCGAAGGAAAGTTTTGAGGATTATTCAAATCATGAATTTTGTAAAATTTTAAAATTTTGATAATTTTCAACAAATGAAAATTGTAGTCTCATTGCACTTGATTAATGAAAAAATCTACCTACTGTACTTTGAAGGCAAAATCCTACTCAGATGAAATTTTTGAATATTATTCAAATCATGAATTTTGTAAAATTAAAAAAAAAAATTCAATTGGACCTCTTCCCAATTTTGAAAAAGTATCTACTCAAATTATTTCCAAGACCTCAATCTATAACTTTTGTTTGAAAATTTTTTCAAATGGGCCACTCCCCTAATTTTGAAAAGGTGTAAAAATTGGATCAGAGGGAGAGATCCAATCGAAATTTTTATAATTATTTTTAGGATCATAATTTACAACTTGTATTTGAAATGTTTTTCAATTCACCCCTTTCTCTCTCACTTCCTAATTTTTAATTAGTATCTTAGGAGTGTTATGCAAAATAGGTGGGGAGGAAGGGGTCAAATTGAAAAAATTTTCATACAAAAGTTGTAGCTTGACGTGCTAGGAATAATTTTGGTTATTACAAAAATTTCAATTAGACTCCTCCCTCCCCTACAATTTTGAATATCAAATATCTGTGTTGTATTGGACTTGGTAAAATTCAACAACGACGATCCACCACCATGTAAACAAATTGAGTAAACTAGACGTTAGTTATTTTATACAACGTAGAATGTTTGAAAAAAAATTTCCAGCCTAAGAGAAAATTATCGAGCACGAGCGTTGGAGAAAAAAAATAAAGAGACGAGTATGGCATTTGCGAGATGATAAAAACGGAGGCGAAATAATGCGTAATAACCAAGAGAAGAGAAAAACTAATTTCACGTACAAGGCTACGTCCTTTCAACACGCGTAAAATGCCGCGTCTTTATTCGCATCAGCGAGTATAAAATAGAAATGATGCGGTAAAAGAAAAGAAAGATTATCTTGACGAATTTGCGCCAATCAACGAGGTTTATTTAGTTGGCCTTTTTTTTCCCCATATCGAACCAATGGCCTTATTCTTTATAAAAGTTACCTTGACATTGCCTCGTGCCTTTATCCCTATTCACCTCTCGAGCAGGCTCGTTATTACGTTTGACCTAAATTCTGCAAATAGCCTTGACATTGATAACGCAACTTTCGATACGTAGATATGAAAACAACAGTATAACCCACTTTTCGTAGGCACCAGTTACGCCCGCAATATATGTATTTCGCTCGCGTTTAAAACAGATACCATACCATACCACTAGTTTTATCCTCCGAATTTATTTAACGTAAACCTTTTATCGATTTCGAGCGTTTGGGTAACTAAAATACCCCGTTTCGAATATCGATTTCGATAGAAAATTTTTTTAAAACAAATCGCATCAATTATTGAACTGCGTAATTTTTGGCGGTTTCAAGTTCATTTTTAGAGGTAAATCGTGCGTTGATGGGGCAATACACCAGAAGGCTCGAGTGGTTAATTATTCAGCGATTACGTCACTGATGTTTCTAACATATACCATTTCTTAGGACAAATAGGTTTAAGTTTAATAATTTATCGCAAAATGGAGCTAAATGTCTTTTTGTACTCTGCATTGACGTGAATTCGGATCGCGAATGTGAGCTATTTTGACTTTGACGTGTGTTATTTTAGTACTCGTGACACGTATTCCTTCAATTGCGGTAACCGGCAATGTGGATTGTTCACGAGTGGGATTTGTTGCCGATACTTTATCTTTTTCATAATAATAATTTCAATTTCATACCTGGGTGTGACTCCTGAAAGCAAAAGAAACAAAATAATATAAATTAGATTTTGTTATAATTTTGAATTTGAATTCAAATAAATTGATAAAATAAGCAAGGAAATTATACCAAAAAAAAAAAGGCAAATTGTATTTTGAACCAAGAAAATTTTTCGCTTATAACTCTTCAAATATGCATTTAAAACAAAAAAGTGATTATGCCTAACTAAAATTAAGGTTCATAAAATTTCCAAAAAAAAGTGTTATATTAAATTTTTTTCAAAAAGTGGAAGGGTGAGACAAAAACATTCGTGAAAATATACAGGGGGAAACAGGATTAGCAGTTTATACGATTTTCTAGTGTGCAGCTCCATTTTTTCCCGAAGCAGGTGGGTTGGAATTTGTTAGCTGTTGAATGTAAAAATGAATTTGTCTCCTAAAAAATTGACAGTTTTCACCTTTCAAAAAAAAAATTGGGCAAAAAATCAAAGTAGGAAGGAAAATTAAGAAAGGTGGATTTAATGAATGAATCAGAAAACTCTTCTTGACAAGTCTTTTGCAGTAGACCTGACGATGAGTACTTAATGCTTGAAAAGCTTTGTCGAGTAATAAACGATCACTTTTTATTGAAGAAGAATTTTTTGATTTACCTACCTATCTATTTAATTGAAAAATTAAGACTTTTTTTCTGCAAAAATACAAGATTTGCTTCTACGTAAGACAACCCCCCCCCCCCCCCCAACAAAAAAGAGAGAAGTTTTTTTTGCATACAATTCGACTCCAAAAAAGAAGATATTTTTTGTTACAAAAAACAAAATAATTCAGAAATTTTTTAAATCCAAAAAATTGGAATTTTTTAAAAGGAATGTGAAATATTTTCATTTTTCAAAATTACTTAATTTTTCTGCTCCAAAAATATGAGAAAATCTTTTCATTCTTGTTCTAAAAAATTGAGAAATTTTTACTACCTTACTACTAAAAAAGTTGGAAGACCTCCCTAAAATGGCCTTTTTTCAAATTGAGAATTTGTTTTACGCAGACTCAAAAATAGGAGATACTTTCCATTGCAAAAAAAAAAAAAAAAAAAAAAATTAATAAAATGTTTTGATCCAAGAAATTGAGATTTTCTTTTATGAGAATCAGAAAAAATTTTCATTCAAAAAAATGAGAAAATTTTTCCACTCTGAAAAAATAAAAAAAGAATCCCTTTCCAAAAAAAATGAGAAAAATTTTCAATTTTGTTCCGCTTTTGAAAAATAATCTTAAAATACCTAGAATTAAAAATTTTTAGCACCAAAAATTTTTTTAATTGAAAAATCACTCCAAAAATTGAAAAAATGTTTAATCCGAAAAAATTCAGGAAATTTTTGATCCAAAAAATCACCCCCCCCCCCTAAAAGAAGTACCTAGAGAAATATTTTTACGCCAAAAAATTTTAAATTTTCTTACTGCGAGAAAATTGACTGATTTTTTTTCTCTCTCAATAAACAAAGATTTTTTTCTCAAAAAACATGAAAGAATTTTTTCAAAAAAATTATTAAAAAATCAAATGTTTTTTTCCTCTAGAAATTTTTTTTTTAAAAATGCATAGAAATTGAAACACTTTTACTCCAAAAAGTTTACAAATTTTTCATTATCATCCCATAAAGTTGAAAAGTTTCACTATGATTGTGCAAAAACTTAAAACTAGGTACTAAAAAATTAAAAGATTTTCTTAATTTTTTTCGTCAAACAAAATTAAGTATTTTTTTACGTTGACTCCAAAAATATCGAAATAATTAATTATTTTACTTCAAAAAAATCAAATTTAAAAAAATGTTTTTTTTCCTCCTTTTTTTTAAATAAAAGAATCAGGGAAATAGTTTGATTGTAAAAAATATTTTTCAAAAAATTAAAGAAAATTTTTTGAAAAAATAATTAGGTATCTAAGCGAGTTTTCTCTCCAAAACATTTGAGTTTTTTTCAACTATTGAGACAAAAGGACAAAAAAATCAAAAAAAATTCTCAAAAAGTTATAATTTTTCTTCTTTAGAATAATTCTGTACACTAAAGCACCGATCATGGAAGTCCAATTTTTTTCGACTTCGAGATTTTTATAATTTATTAACCTACAAGTGTCAAAAATTCAAAAAACGTAAAAACCCCGATGAAGTTAAAAAAAATGTGACTTCCATGATCGGTGCTTTGCTGTACAGAATTGCTTTCTTGAAAATAATATTTATGTAATAGATAGAATATTAATTTTTTTTCGCATAGGTAGAAATTAAAACATTTTTACTGCAAAAAATCAAAAAAATTATGAATGAATGATCGTTTATTGTAATGTAGGGTGTTACCAAATACCTTCCAAAAACTCCCATAAGTTGAAAAAAACATGGATTCAAAAAAATAAAAAAATAAATTTTCATTAAAAAAAAAATTGAGAAAAATTGTCTACTCCTACACAATTGAAAAGTATTTTTCTCCAAAACACATTCGATTTTTTCTCATTTCTCAAAAAAAAAAAATTGTTTAGGCTGATTACAAAAAATGAATAATTATAGATTTTTTATTACCTACAAGAACATTCAGAAGTTTTGCATCTTAAGAGCTGTGTACCTTGAAGATATAGAAAATAATGATTGTGACTACTGAGTACTGACTAGCAACTACACATATTACAAAAGTGTCGATAGGACCACTCCCTCTCCTCGTCTACTCTAATTTTGAATAATCAAGTAGGTAAGTAGGTATCTGCGTACAAACTCAGCAAATTGGGCATATTTTTTCATCCATCAGTCAACAATACGAATAATCGACAATAGCAATAAACAGATTATTATAAAATTAAAAAATGAATTCACCATTACATCCTATACTCTGTTCAAAATAAGAGTAAAAAAAAACACTGATCATCAACACCCTTTAGTGCAAGGAAATTCAAAATAAATCAAGTAATAACATATAGCCAAATATTGCTTGGAATTGTTTTGATTGTCGAATTCTTATTTTTCCTTTCCCCTCTTGTCCATCTGCTGATGTGTTTTTTTTTACTCTATTTGAACAGAGTACAATTATAAAAAATTTAAAAATTCGCACACAGGAAAGGGAAACTAATTGTAAATTCAGTGCTGCCATCTGGGAAACAACGTACGACACGAGACATGATACCGCCTTCTGCAACTAGAGCGAAGCACGTCCCGTCGATGATAATTTATTGCGAAATCGTGTCTTCTAAATTTGATTTGAATGAACCCGAACGATACGTTGAATTTCAATGTTACAAGTGTAATTTAAATACGAATACATTGTATGCATTGTGTGTTTTGAATGAGTTATTGTAATGACGAAACTTTGTACTGATTTCCTTCAAAATGACGACTGTAAACAAACGAATTGCCAGGGATGATTTTGAATCCATTCGTACCCAGAGGCCAGAATGATCAGATCAGATTGAGGTTCAGTCTTCAACCATTGATAAAATTAATTTTTGATTCCTTATTCTAGAATTTAAATCGCTACCCATCATACACATCATAATTCATAATCATTCATAACATACCTGATGATGATGGATCGTCCAACGTCCATTCATCTTCTACTATCTTCACAACTTTGGCGGAGTAAGTATTCGGTAGTCTGAGCATTGTTCTTCACGTACTTGACACCGATTACCGATTTATAAGTTTATAACTGAAACTTCGATACACGATTACATATTTTTATTAATTTTCACTCATAATGACTAAATTTTTACGAAAATGACACGAGAACAAAAATTTACTAAACACATAAACAAAATTAAATTGCACAGCTGATACTGATAAATCAGCACAGCCAACCCCCAATTTATTTCTCTTCAAAAAAAATTTAGAAAAATGAAAAATCTCCCCTATGATTTTTTTTTACTTACGTTACTATTATTAATTTTTTTCGAAAAATATTCATTTCAATTTTTTAATTAATTAAATCTGATTATTATCATTTTCCAGGTCGATTTCCTGATTGCACTCGGTGACTCAGATCATTCAAAAGTAAGGAACTCTGCTCGATCAATCGATTCCGATAAAAAATTCCAAGTCACCGAACCTTATCAAAACATTGAACGGAATTACCCACTTTAGAGAGATCATAGTACACATTACGAAGATCGAGGATGAGAATACGGCGACCGGTGAAGGTTTCTAAGTCATCTAAGTGCATTATATTTCGTTAAAACGAAACATTCTTCGTTTTACGATACCGAGTACATATTATTTTCACATAAAGCATAAACGCATGCATGCCAATGTCAATATTAACTACAATTTGTCCGAACTCCACTTACATTCTTCAGCGTTTAATGAAGTGGTTTTGCAGCTATTGGTCAGTGCAGTGTCGATAGTTCATTCTTAGGAGTCTCGTTTCTACAAACATAAATCTTCGATGTTATCTAGAACGTGATTTGAACAACAGAAATCATCAAAGTCGGAATTTACTTTTGATTCTTTTCACTTCACAATGCGAATTGAATCGAATAAACGTTGCAATTTGAGATGCTTTCGCGAATTTTCAACTTAATGAATAATATAATGAATTGTGAAATGAAGCATGGAACATTTAAATGTACAATATGATTGTAAACATCAGACAGTGCCTTATCTTCGTTGGCTAAATGATGCAATTTATTTAGAAGAATGGCCTAATATTATAAAAAGTAACTCTGTTTGAATTGAGATGTGTGCAAGTATTTGAATCTACTTTCATATTCGATCTAACTTCTGAGTGTTGAACATTATCTAAAGCTTAAAATCTTTCGTTGCATCATCTGTTTAATATACACAATCGTAGTATTATATTTTAAAGCTGGCAATGTGCTGCTTTCAAATTCATTATGAGGATTAACAGAACATCACGATTTTCACTTGTGCAGGCCTACAAGAGTATACTCTGCCATCATATCGAAGTAAATGAAGTATATACAAATGTAATATATGTTTAGGCATGAAGATTATACCTCTTCCATGATGCATTTCTGTTAATCATCTTATTTACTAGAAAATTAATCAACCATTTAATTTTTTTAGGTCAATATTAAATCTTACTTGTAAAGTATCCTCGAGATCAATCGTCGAAGGGCTGATATTTCCGCGGTATTTTGAATTTTGAAAATCTTCGAAGCTGCTAATTAACCCCGACGGTAATTACTCGAGGAATGGTATTTGGTTGGAAATTTTATCCTTTGATCGTGGTACTACGTATCCAGAAAGTACCCACATCCGCCCTCATACTGGATTCGACGCCCTTCAAATTCCGCTCTTCGTTGTAAATGTAGCAGATGGCTGGATAATGGATCCAGTATCCGTTCTTCGGCTATACGGCGAAAGACTTCTTTACCACTCTTCCTGAAGTATACAAAATGTATAATTTTACAATACAACGCTTTTTTCTTTCTTTTTGATAAAGATGGGGTTTGGAAAAGACACAGTGCCACGCGACCGGCCTCGTACTCCGCAGATGCTTTTACGCAGCACCTGGAATTGTGGAATGCGATATTGAAAGGTTATATAGGCGCACACGTCTCGACATTGTAATTTTAGTACCTACAATTTTTTAGGCGAGCAGTTGGTTTTTAAATTTGGTGTAATTTATTTCCAGACGCGGCGATGATGAGGATGAGGTGAATCTAGCGAAACGTATGTGGTTTTCCGAAGATGAATTGAAAGGAATCTCTTGGGCGACCGATCTCCATGTGTTAGAAATTGTATTGTTGTTTTTTCTGCTTCATGAATAAGATCACGTCTGACGACTTGGCAGTAGCTTGGGATCTCGACCCAAACTTTCCCAAGTGAAGTGAGCTACAACCTAGAACACTGCAAAAAAAAAATGCAAACATTAAATACACAATACTTATTAAAATATTTAAAAATTCTTAAGAAACAAAAAATGCTGAATTGTCTTGGAATCAAGAATAGACCATCTCAAATTTTGTGAAAATTAAAAAAAAAAAAAATAGAAAAATATCTACCTACCTGGGTATTATTTTTAAATAAATAAAATTTCTAATTTTTTTTAGAGAAAAAATTATCTTTGGCCAATTTTTAGTAGAACAAAATCAATTTTTCTCGAGTAAAAATATTTTCAATTTTTTTCGGGAGGGGGGATTTTGGAAGAAAAAATTATTTCAAATTTTTAGGGGAAAGTTTCATTTTCTTATATAAAAACAAAAACTTGACTTTTTTCGTCTCAATTTTTGTAAAAAAAATCTTGCATTTTTTTAAAGTAAACATTCTCAATTTTTTAAGAGGACGAAATTTCTTATTTTTCACAATAGAAATATTAACTTTTCATTTTTTCGAAAATTTTAATTTTTTGGAAAAAAAATATCTCTGATTTTTGTAGAAGAAAATACTAGCTTATCTCAATTTTTGTGACATTTTTTAAAAATGGTTTTAGGTAAGTATTTACCTTTGTTTTTTTATCTAAATTTTTATGCCATAAAAGTATTTTAATTTTTATGAAAAGGAAATTTTCCTAATTTTTTCAAGAGAAATGATTCTTCTATTTTTTTTTTGAAGGAGAAAAATTTCCGAATTTTCTCGGGAAAAAATGAGTGAAAAATTTCTCAATTTTTTAGGATGAAAGTGCGTTCAATTTTTTTGGAAAAAAGATTTATACTTAATTTTTATGGGGAAAGTTGATTTTTTCAATTTTTGTGAACAAATGTAAACTTCTTTTTGAGAAAAAAATCTCAATTTTTCAAGAGAAAAAAAATCTTTTAGAAAAAGATCTGTTTTATTATTCATTTTCAAAGAGAAATTTTTTCCTTAATTTTTCGGAAGAAAATTCTTTTTTTTTTGGTAAATAAATAAATTAAGAAGTATTTTTAATTTTTTTGGAATAAAAATATTTTTCAAAATTCTAAAGAAATATTTCAATTTTTTTGGAGGAAAAAGCATTGGAATTTTCTTGGATTCTTACTTAATTAAATTGATTTACTGTTGGAGACCCCCCCCCCCTACTGTTAATAAGTACGGCGTGGTGCATTGATAAGGGCAGAAAACAATATCTCTGTGTGAAATTTTTAGCCTTCTTTTTTTTAGTTCATTTGGAAGGGGGGGGGGGCTTCTGCAAAATCAACTTATTCTCTAAATTAGTGAATTTTTTAACCTTCTAGGTAATTTCAAGGAAAAAATCATAATTTCCTCGAGACAAAAATTTTGAATTTTTTGTCTCAATTTTTGTGAAAAAAAGTGCTTCCATTTTTTTGAGATTTTTTTTTTTATTATTTTAAAGAGAAAAATTCTTTTATTTTCTGTAAAGAAATGAATCATTTAATTTTTTAGAGATTTTCTTAAAATAGAAATATTTTTCAAATTTTTGAAAAAAGTTTTTACCTAATATATGTGAAAAAAATATAATATAAAAAATTTCCCAATTTTTTGAAGTAGAAATTTTTTACAACTTTTTATAGAAAAAAATCTACAATTGCTCTAGAGTAAAAATTTGGCTCAATCAGTTTGTGAAAAAATAAAAATAAAATAAATTACTTAAGTAATTCTTTTGTAGAAAAATATTTTGAACTTTTTTGGAGTAAAAATAATCTCCATTTTTTTAAACGTAAAAAAGTGGTTAAAACATACCTCAATTATTATTTTTTTTAAATCTTTGAATTTTTTGGGTAAGACATGTTTTTTTTTGTACCGATCTGTCGCAGAAATATCTAAAATACCTCGAATTTTTCAACACAAAAATCTTGTTTTATGTCTAAATTTTTTTGTAGGAAAAATTCTTTGCTGTATTTTTTTAATTTTTTTTTTTTGAAGAAATAAATCACTCAATTTTTTAGGATAAAATATTTTCCAATTTTTTGAAGAAAAATCTCTCAATTTTTTAAGAATGATTTTCTTATTGGAATAAAAAATATATATATTTTTTTTTGGAGTCAACATGAGAAAAAATCTCATAGGTACAAAATCTTTAAAAAAAATAGCAAGTGAACTCTCACTTTTTTTTGGGGGGGGGGAGGGAGGGAAGATAATTTTTTTTTAAGAAATCGTCTTTCACGAAAAAAAAATAATAATTTGAAGTCAACGTAAATACTTGACTAATTAGTAGGTAGGTAATTTCTGTTTTTTTTTTTTTTTTTTAGTTTTCTGTCAAAAAAAAATTGAAAAAAAAACATTCAATCTTTTGGAGAAAGGAGTTTCAATTTTTTGGAGAAAAAAACTTTTTTTTAATAGAAAAAATTTCAATTTTTATTTCAATACTTTTGTAGGAAAAAAAATTATTAATTTGGGGGGGGGGGGAATATGTTTATTTTACATCCATCATGAGAGAAAATTCAACCCCACCCCTTCCGAAAAAAATCGAACCATTCCGTAGAAAATTCCACTATGTCGACCCTGAATAGGATACGAAGGCATAACAGGTTTTGCTCAAAATTATACATCCCGTTGTATATATATCCAGAAGGAAGAAATTTATCGATAGAAAAAATTGTCTCATGAAAGAATGTTGCCAACTTGTTTTTACCATATTCTACGTCAAGTTCATTATTCGATACTACTTTGTAGATTGTAGGTTAATTTAAAAAATCCCATTCGAACAATCAACGTCTTGTAAAATATTCAATTTTCAAATATTCGTACAAAATAATACCATACGAGCGAGATGCCCTTCGCATTGTCATTGTGTATGCAATCTCATTAACCCAAATTGAAATGAATAATCCAAACGATATATAACTCACCTACCTACGTGAATACTCTAACAGTAGGTAAGTATTTATAAAAATGAGCAATTTTGCCAATGAGTAGGTAAATTAAGAAACACCATCGAATAAATCACTCTGCTAAATGAATTTTCACCTTTTCTGTACAAACATAGCTATATCTTTGCTACCCATCCTGGTAATTTGCCAGTCAGCTCGTCGAGTCTACATCTGCTTGATCTGCTACCGCGCAAGGTGCTGATCTTTGCTGGCAAACCTTCCGGTTGACCGATTATTTAATTTTAACCTAATTTAGTCGAGAAGATTGTACAAATACTTTACACGTTGATTAACCAACATCTTATTCTTGGGGTATTATCGATGAGAAAGTGTACCTACGATTTGAGGTAAAAAAAATCTGACGTATGAATGAACAAGCGTAGGTAGGTATAAAAGTACTGGAATAGAAATATTTAAAAGTATACGTAGTACGAGAGTCATTCATGAGAAAAATTCTATTATCGGAAATCAACCTGTGTACTGGTACACATTAGATAAAGGTTCGGTGCTCGGTGAGGCGGTTAATCGAGCTTCAAGAAAACGGAAAACAGTCATATACATCTTTGAATTATTACATCACCGAAAAATACGCTTTTAACTGGTTTTCATTCTCACGTTACATCCGATTAGGTTGGTCTTAATTATTGTACGTATATGCACTCGATACCTCGAGATTTAGTCATCGAATGGCGACGGTGACATCTTCACATAGAAGTCAATTACCCGTTAAGTCAGCAAAGTGTTGGTGTGTGTGTGGTACTCGTAGCTGGCAGCTTGGTGTGCGTGTGATCTCTCACACCAATGCAAATTCCCTGTACGAACAAACAACTGGTTTACCTGTTTTCATAATTATACACTGGATGGATTTCTTTCTACATGTGCATGATTACCCGTAGTATTCGTCGTATTTTTAGTTTTAATTCTAACCCGCGGCTGTGCGATTGTTGAAATCTTAATTTGTGCATTTTCTGCAGTGCTGTGTCTCTACTTTAGGTGACATTTTCGTTTTGGCAAAGGCTTCAGAATGATTTTAGCCAAAAATTGCGTCAGTTTGTTTCGCGTAAGTACCTAAAATAAGTTTTTTTGTAAATTAGTCTATGGTTATTTGCAAGAAATTCTCTATAAAAACTATTTTATTTGAAAATATCTAAAGTCAGTCAGATGGTATCCCCGGTTGAAGTAGGTGAATTTGTAGGTCCTATCTCCACTTTTCGAAACAACCACTCTGATATTATTATTAATGACACAAAAAAATTTAAGGCACATTTTATACCTCCCAGCACCTTCCCTCTCACCATACATAAAAATCTTGCTTTTTCATTAAAAATTTATATTCTGGGAACCATGCAGCCAAATTTTTTGAAATTTATGTGGTGGGTAAGGAAGGTCGTAACGAACATGTGAGAATTTTTTCAGATTTTTTTGCAATCTATTCTAGCCAAAAATCCCCTTAGAAATGGAACTCAAAACAGCTATAATTTTAAAAGTAAGACAAATAATTTTTTTCTTCAGCACCAGGTATTCGTGTGAATTTTTTCAGATTTTTCATTGAATGGGGTCAAAGTCAAAGTGAAAAAATAACATTTTTCTCATAAAATTTTTCATAAGTACCTGTACAATCAATCTGAATTATGCACAAAATTCGTCCCCTTTTCCTATTTTTCCAAATTGAACAAAAAAGCCTAATGACGCTATTTTGGGAACTCTCAATTTTCTCATAGATGGCCTAAGGGCCTAAAATTCATGTCTAGACATATTCCAATTTTATATTTGTCATATATTGCTATTTCAGCAAAATCGAGAATTTCTATTTTTTTTTTGTACCTTAATGAAGCTATTTTGAGAACTGTCTCAACTACCTCAAAGATGTAATCAACTAATCAAGGCCTTAAATTCATATCTGGACATATTTCAACTTGATACCTATTAATTGTCATAATTATACTGCGATTTCAGCAAAATCGAAAATCTCATTTTTTCAACTCATTTTACTGCTAGGTTTATATGTATGCACAATTTTTCAAGGTATAAAATATTTGATTCGTGAAGATGGGGAAAAATTAATATTTGCTGAAATTTTGAAATGTGACGTATGTCAAGCTAAAAGCTCGTTCAGGCATGATTTTTAGACTCCTATTAAGTCATCGGAGGGGAGAGTATGGGTTCCCAAATCATAATTATGAAAATCATTACTTCATCTGATGATTTTTATAAGCATTATGCAAAATTGGAGGAGGGGGGTCCAATAGAAATTTTTGTAATAACCAAAATTGTCCCTAAGGTCTCAATGTACAACTCTAGTATGAAAATTTTTTCAATTGGGATCTTGAGTAAAATTTTTTGAAAATGGGGTCCTTAATAAAATATGGATTATAGACAGCAGGCTTATTGTATGTAGTTGACTATAGTGTCTAATTTACTCAATTTGTTTACATGGTTGTGGATCGTTGTTGTTGAATTTCAACAAGTTCAACACCACATAGATGTTCGATATTCAAAATTGGAGGGGAGGGAGGGGTTCAATCGAAATTTTTGTAATAACAAAAATTATTTACAAGACTTCACGGTACAACTTTTGTTTAAAATTTTTTTCAATTGGATCCCTACCTCCAACATTTTTTTATAATATAAGAATGTAAGTCATATTATGCAAAATTGGAGAGGAAGGGGGGGGGGAGGGTGTAATCGAAAATTTTATAATAACAAAAATCATTTCCAGCGCCTAAATCTACTACTTTTGTTTGAAGAAACTCTCAGTTGGACCACTCCCCAATTTTGAAAAAGTATCTACCTGATGTTGTGTGAAATCGGGGGAGGGGGGGGGGATCCAATCGAAATTTTTTTGATGACCAAAATTATTTTTAGAATCTCAACATACAACTTTTATTTGAAATTTTTTTCAATAATTGGCCCCTTCCTCCCGCACTCCTCTAATTTTCAATTAGTGTCTAGTGTTATTTAAAATAAATGGGGAGGGATGGGTTCAATTGTAAAAATTTTAAAACAAAAGTTGTTGCTTGAAGTCCTAGGAATAACTTTTGTTATCACAAAAATTTCGATTGGACCCCTCCCTCTCCTCCAATTTTGAATATCAAGAACCTAACTATGTAGTTTTGGAATTGAGTTTCGGCCAATAAAAAGTCGTTTCTTAAAATTCTGCTTTAAAATATTTTTTACACATATTTTTTTTAGAAATTAGCTTCAGAAGTGATTTTTTTTGAAATTTAATTTGAAAAACAATTTTTCATAATTTCGAACAAAAATTAATTTTTTAGAAGAATTTTTCCAAATTTAATTTTCATTTATTACCAAAAAAAATCTAAAATTTTCGATTAAAATTATTGAAGTGCTTATACCCATTTTTTTAAAAATTCACTATTAAAAAATTTCCATTTTAAAAATTGTTTTTTAATGTTCAGTAAAAAAAAAAGAAATATGAAGTTTTTTTAAATTATTTACTCAAAACAAATTACCAAAAAAATTTTAAAAATTTTCCCTCTCACAAAAAAATTTAAAAAATTTTTCATTTCAAAAATTAATTTTTGTATTAGAAAAATTAAAAGGTTTTTTTTCCTTCAACAAATAGATAGTTCATTTTTCTACTTCAGGAAATCCTATAATTTTCCTTTCAAAGTAACTTAAATTCTTCCATTTAAAAACAATGAATACTTGAAAGATTTTTTGCACTTTAAAAAAAATGAAAAACTTCTTCACATCCATAAAAATTGAAATCACTTTCACTCCCAAATTTTTCAAAAAAAAAAAAAAAAAAAAATCTCAAAAGAATTTGAGCAATTTTTGCCTGAAAAGATCAAAAGATCTTTTTAAGAGGAAAAAAAAAACAATTTGTAAATTTCTAAAGAAGGTTTTGACTAGAATTGGCTGCAAAAAAAAATCTGAAATTTTTTCGAGAGTTTGTCAGGTCTTTAAGTCTCTTCCCTTCACCTGCTACCATATTATTATGAATTTCAAACTTTTTGTTGCCACGATTCCCAAAGTGGAAATTTGTAATGAAAAAGTGAGATTTTCGTTGGGGTAAGCTGTATTAACCTTAGAATCCATCTACGATTTTTCTTAGTACAACATTAAATGTATTCGTAGAAAGAAATTATTGAACGATTAAATTATGCTTCTGAAAAAATGTAAAATATGTAATTATGTGTCATTTCAATTTAGCTTCTGTATTATCGACCATTCGTTATCGCACACATAGCACACTGAATAAACAAATGAAGGATGTCCCTTCATTATTATCGTTATTTCTATTGATACAAAAAATAAATGATAAATACTACTACCTAGTACCTATATAAGTAAATACTCATACTCAATCCAAATTTCCTAGTAAAAAGCATCATCATTTGAATTCATTTCGCACGATTCTTCTATCAAGATTATTTCACATGGTTTATTTACTTTAACAAGATGAATCAGTTGAAAAGTAAACACTATAGGTATCATTTTGTTATTTCTTTAGTCCATTCGATTAATACTGTAAAAAGTAATATCATGCGAGATGAAGTCTAGTCGCCAATTACGACAAATTATATCATTTCACAAATATCATTACGTTCAAGGTAATCAAATTATAACACAGGGCTAAAGCAATCTTTTTTCAACTCTGGACTCGGTCGAATTTGTCCATCATTCCAGTACTCAAAATATGCTCGTTGTTTATTGAAACCTCACGCCTAGAAAACAAACATAAGTAGCGAAACAATCGTATTTTGTACTTTTGTGAAACTGTATTTTCAGCACATCGTCATCGCGTGTTCATTACGAATTCGAAAAATCGTTGAATTACAAAAGAATGATGTGAAAATCCGTCAAATGAACTTCAAAAGCGTGCCATCAACCTTCAACCGATCACCTAACGTTAATTTTTTTACAACAAAACGTTAACGTTAACCATGCAAACGCTTTTATTCTAAACACATCCTGCCACTTGACGCTCATTAAGTCGCAACTAGAGGAACTCCTCGCCCAAGATGAATATAATTTTAACAAACACAAAAAAAAGGGGAAAATAAATTCAACAAAAACAATAGAAATTCCTCGCATAGTTTTCCCAAGACATGCTCGAATTCGCAATTAATGACCTTAGCGTTAGACTACATTATGCACCTAATGTAGAACTTTTTTCCGGTGGAATTATAAAGGTATGCGGACATTTGACTAGTATTTTAGGAAGGTTTGTATGGCAACGATTTTATAACGCGTTTTCATGGTTTTATTGGATTCAGTTTGTTGGTTTTGAAAGAAGAACTTGGCCTAGTATGGCTGGCAACATGGCAGTAGCATAGCTTGGGTACTCGAGTTACACTCAAAATTATAAAAGTGAAATCAGCTGCAAGAGAACTCCGAAAATGCTAAGATAAATGCACATTGTATACTAAAATATCTGTTTCTTTATTTTTTAAATTTTTTTTAAAGAAATTTTTTAAAAATTATTTGGAAATTTTTGAAATAAAAATCTGTTTTTTTTTTGGAATAAGTAAATTTTAAAAAAAATCTCTATTTTTTGAAGTAAAAAAATAGGTAAAAAATTTTTACCTACCTAATAAAATAAAGGCTCAATTTTATTAATTTTTTGTCTGATTTTTTTACGACTAAAAAATGAAAACTTTCATCATTTTCAAGTTTTTAGAAGAAAAAACCCCATTATTTTTTTTAGAAAAAGGTTTCTCAACTTTTATGGAGTGCAAAATATTTTATAATTTTTTTAGGAGAAAATCATTCAATTTTTTTTTTTTGAAGTAAAAATGAGGCATCCTACATTTTTTTTTGGGGGGGGGGGGAGATCTCTAATCAAAAATTAAAATCTCAAATTCTTTGGAATAGAAAATGTATTTAAAAATGTTCAATGTTTTGGGTAAAGGACATTTAACTTAAAAAAAAAAAAAAAAAAAAGAACATCTCTATGGTTTTGACGGAAAAATATTTTTTCAATAAATTTTTAGGAAGAATCATTCAATTGATTTTTTTTGAAGTAAGTAGGTAAAAATATTCTCAAATTTTTTTGGGAAAAATCTCAAATTTTCATATACAAAAAAAAAACTGTTCCATTGAATTAAAAACTTTTCAACTTTTATTTAATTAAAAATTTATCAATTATTTTGATATTTTTTTCCCCAATTTTTTGGAGTAAAAAAAAAACATTTTAATTTTTGGAGAAAAAGATGTTTTCTTTGTTTTGAGTGAGAGACCTCTTATAATAGAATAATCACTGAATTTTCAATAATGAGTAAATTATTATTACTTAATGCTTTTTTGTATCGATTTTTTAAAAATCTTCCAATTTTTTGGAAAGGTGAAATAAATTTCAATTTTTTGGGAGTGGGATGAAAAAATTCCCAAATTTTTTGGAATAACTTTTCTTTAATTTTTCTAAACCAAAAAAAATCTAAATAATGAAATTAATTAAATTCAAATTGGCATATTTTGAAATTTACTGAAAATAAAAATTTTCTCATTTCCAGTAAGGGTAGGATTTTGCATAAGAGCAAATCGTAGCCTTTGAAAATTAATTAAATTCAAATTGGCATCTTTTGGAATTTATTGAAAATAAAAATTTTCTCAATTTTAGTAAGGGTAGGATTTTGCATAAGAGCAAATCGTAGCCTTTGAAAATTAATCAAATTCAAATTGACATCTTTTGGAATTTACTGAAAATACAAATTTTCTCATTTTTAGTAAGAGTAGGATTTTGCCTAGGAGCAAAATTTACTTTTTTATTAATTTTTTTTTTTTTTTTTTTTTTGAAAAAACATTTCTATTTTGGAGTGAAAAATATTTTCATTTTTTAGAGCAAGAGTGAACTTTTTAATTTTTTTGGAAAAAATTTAATTTTTTGCATAGATTTTTTTTTAGAAAAAATCTATTTTTATAATGAAAAATATTTTAATTGTCCATGACAATGAGAAAATTTTTCATTTTTATCTAGGTATAAATGAAAAAGTTTCTAATTTTTTTGAATTATTGAAAAATTACCTCCATTTTTTAAAAATTGAAAATTAAGAAAAAATTAAATAGAAATGTTCCATTTTTTTTTGAAGTAGAAAAAAAACTTTCAATTCATTCTGAGTGAGAAAATCTTTCATTTCAATGTTTTTAATACAAAAACTACCTATCTCAATTTTTTTTACCTAATAAAAAATTTAAAAAATTTTCAATTTTTTGAATAAAGAAATCGTTTAATTTTTTGTAGAAGAAAAATCATTCTCTTATTCAATATTAAACATTTTCTTTCTTGCTACACACTGAAAAATTTCAATTTTTAGCCACGTGATCTAGAATTAGGTTCATAAACTTATCAAAATGCTACCTAGATTACTACTTTTGTCAAAAATTATCAAAAATCCTTATCGTAAAAAACCCACAGATATTATTTTCCATTTGTTTACGACGATATTTATCAACAATCCGGCTACTTCGTGAAATTATAAATGAACTCTAACAAACGAAATTAAAAATAAAGCACGATTCGCGTACCTCTATCGTCTACTTCTCGTACACACTATCGAAGTTGAAACCCAATCCAAATAATTAATAACAATAATCGCACCTCAAAGAACAGTCACAAAGCTTCGCATATGTACAAATCACCAGCTGCATTATTCGATTTCAAAACAAAGCACGTGTCCGTCGATCCGTCACATAAAACGTAAATAGAACTGCTTAAAAACTGGAGAAAAAATATAAGGTGTAAAAGTACGTTGTAGTACGAATAGTATAGGTAGGTACAAATTCTACAACAATTTAATATTTTCGATTGGAAATTTTTTCCACGGCTTATTTATTACTATCTTCGAAACATGGTAATAAAAATCGACGACTACACAGGTAGTTTTTTTTTTTTTTTTTTTTTTTTTAAAAACACTTGCAGAAACAGTTACTAAAATTCCAGTACACTGGAAGAATGCACGTAATATTTACGAAAAAAATTGAATACAACGGCCGAGAATTCCTATAATATTATTTTTACGTGGTTACGTGAATTTGTGGTTTAGAGATGTCACCTCTTCGTTGATACGAAATAAGTACTTCTAGCTATGAAGAAACTCAAAAATTCGAGAATAAGCTGAGGTGATCGGAATCGTAAACCAAGCCTAACAAAGACCATCGATGACCTTTTTTAATGAGATTAATAAAATGTCCAGAATTCATTACCTTACGTGCATTTTTCACGGTCATTGCAACTCATACGAGTACGCGTGCCAGTTTTATTGACGATAAAGTACAAAAGCGTGGATATGGTTTATGGCTCTTTTTTTCAGAAACCAGATTCCTATAGGTGCTTATGCCTAATGAAGCGTTTAGCCAGCGATTTTATAATTCGGTAAATTTAACAAGCAAGTCTAATTACCTCGTTTATTAGTCGCCTCGTCTTTTTGGTCTGTTTTACGTTAATTTTTTTTTTTAATACGACTCGGCAACTCCTACATTTACCGGAGGATTAATCTGGAGCCATAAATTTAGGAGTTCTGCATCTGCAACTCGAATCATACGATATGATTATGATTGAATCCCGTAAGAAAAACAAGCAAAACATCTGGTCCTGCTGCCTGCTGCTTGCTGGTCCTGGACCTGGAGCAAAGAACACATGCCCCGATTAAATTATACCCGAATTATACCTCCTTCAAAGAATTCCGACCTACTGCAGCAGCACGCCACCTCGTGCACTTAAATCTACTATCCGTATTCTGCCACTTGGGCATGTGCTCATCTGGTTTCTTATCAATGCATTTAATTGCTGGAAGGGTCTACGACGGGTGGTGAAACGTTTCTAAGCCTTTTTCGTATTCAATACCTAACCTAGCTCGAGAGACGAGACTTTGTTCTCGTACGTTTACACATTATCGATGTGAGTTTTTATCAATGAACCGAGAATTGGCATTTGTACAAGACTACAAGCGAAAGACAAGGATACAGAGGACAACTAGTGTAAACATAAGTAACCGATTGCGAGTTAAAATTTTAGTCTTTAGTCTGCGATATCCGCTAAAATGTTTCATGACTTCCGTTGAGTTATACTGGAAGAACTGGAAGTATCGATGTTTGCGCCAATATTGTCCGGAACCGACTATGTTTGCTTGGGCAATTATTACCTTTGTGATTAAATGATCGAATAACGAGAATAGAATTTAATTAGGTATCTACATAATGTAGATAGGTATCTGATATTTTGCGAGGCGATTTATCTCGATAGTTCGACGAACTGTGTTTCACATTTGCGAAATTTATTCAATGTTCTTTTTATTTGTTTCTTAGCGGAGGAACTCGTCCAAAATATTAACGTGTAGGCCGGGCCTACATACGTAAAAATTTCCGAAAATTACTAGAAATTGACAAATTTCTACGAAATGATATTGAAAAAAATTCCAACTCAAACTTCCAAGTCGAGACTAGACTTTCATTATGTGCTTCACAAAATTGTAAAAAGTATTATCTACGTACTTATAAACAAAGCTTTGAACCAAGGCTGAATTACAAATTTTCGGAATCGTGTTAATTTTTATATTTTTAAATTTTGTTCAAAACAACAACAAAAAAAAAATTAATTTAGTCTAGGTATTTTTTTCTCAAAAAACATGATTTTTAATTTTTTAAACTTTCAAATTAAAAACATTAGGTATTTAAAAAAAAAATAATAGGCCTAGTAATTTTCACTAAAATGCGGAATTCCTAATTTTTTTGAAAAAAAATTATTTCAACCTACTCTCTATACACAACTTAGGTACTTGAAATAAATAATGCAAATTTTTCTTTAAAAATTAAATTTTTCACTTTTAAAAACAAACATTGAAAAGCAAATTTTTGAATTTTCTTTGAAAAACAAAATTCTGAAATTTTATCTACATAAAAATATATAATAACAAGATTTTTTATTTTTTATAAAAAACCAAAGATTTTTGAATTTTTGTGGTAGGCATCTTTAAAAAAAATTTCCTAATTGAATTCTTGCCGAAAATTTTTTGGTAAAAATATGCATCAAACAATAACGATTAAATCTCCAAATGAAAATCAACATTTTTAAATTTTTGTTGAAAATCAAATTTGTTGGATTTTTGTAAAAAATAAATGAAATTTCAAAAAAAAAAATTCAAAATACATTGTTTTTCAATTTTTTTGGAAAACAATTTTTTTCATTTTTTTATGAACCATTTTTTTCAATTTTGATAAAAAAATCATCTTCATGATCTTCACTTTTTTTCAATATTTTTTAAATTCCCAGACTAATACAATATTCAAAATTCGATGGGAGGGGGGAGGGGGGGGGGGGTCCAATTGAAATTTTTGTTACAACCAAAATTATTCCTAGAAATTCAAACTGCAACTTTTGGTTTTGGTTAAAAATTATTTTCCAAACAAAAGTTGTACCTAGATTTTTAGAAATAATATTTTTTGTTATTAAAAAATTGCAATTGGGTTCTTCATTCTCCCCCAATTTCACAAAGTACTTAATTGGAGGAGAAGTCGAATTGAAAAATTTTTCAAACAAAAGTTGTACATTGAGGATCTAGAAATGATTTTCTCCCTCCAATTTTGAGTGGCAGGTAAGTATCTATGAAGTATTGTGCAAAATTTAGAGGAGATGGAGGGTCCAATTGAAAAAATTTTCAAACAAAAGTTATACTTTGAAGTTCTAGGAATAATTTTGGTTATGAAAAATTTCTATTGGACACCCCCTTATTTTGAATATCAAGTACTTATCAATGTAGAACGGGACTTTGCTGAAATTTTGCTTTATAAAAGTAAATTTATAAAATTTTCGTTGAAAACAAAAATTTCCTGATTTTTTTCTTCAGAAATGAATTTTTTCAAATTTTCAAAATATAAGACTTGTGTATTTTTTTAAATAGAAGCAATAGGACTGTTGAGGTAGTTGAAAGATTATTGGGTTTAAATTTTGCCTAAAAGCTTAAACTATTTTTTTTTAATTTTTAAAATTTTTCTTCAAGAACAAATTTTTAATTTCTTTTTAAAAGAATTTTCATTTCTTTTTAAACAATTTTTTCAAATTTTCTTTAAGAATTAAAATTTTTAGTTTTTCCTTTAAAAACAAAATCAAGTATTGAAACTTTTTTTCACTCGTACAAACAAAATTGTTAGATTGTTCTTTAAAAACAACATTTTCAAAACATTCTTTAAAAACCTTTTTTTTTTTCAGTTTTTCTAGAGTGACAAATTTTTTAATTTGTATAAAAAGATAGTTTTTTGAATTTTTTAAACGATTGTTGACGTAAATTTTTTAAATTTTGCAGAAAACCAAAATTCCTAAATAACTCGTATTTTGAAATTAATTTTTAATTTTTTTGTAAAAAGCAGAATTTCTAAACTTTTTTATAAAAGTAACAAATTTACAAACCAAATTCAAAAGAACTATACGAAATTGTAAAAAAATTCACAGATGATTTTTTTTTTTTCAAAGAAAAAAATGTCCAAATTTTAAAAAAAAACTGTTTTTTAAATTTTTATTTTATTTTATTTTTTAAATTGGAGTGTCCTTCAACATAAAAGTCGATTTTTAATTTAGAAATGCAATTCATTTTCTCCTTCGCATACCCATTCACAAACTCTTAAAAATAGGTGAAGCAGCTGTTTTCTATGGTGAGCAATATAGGCCCAATGCTCCTGACTATAGAACTCTAACATCGTCATTGGACTAACGTGAGGCATGAGGCATTCGTTCTGTTTTTGAAACAATTTTTTTTTTTTGTTTTTAAACTTTGGATGAAAATTGAAAATTACTTGAAATTCTCCTATTTCCAAACAAAAAGAATAGAAATCAGGCAAATCACCTCAAAACAGAAAAAATTTCTCGTTTTAAGATACTTATCTACTGCTGTCACCTGCCATACAATATTATGAACGATATAACGACGCCAAAATAAATTGGCCGTCTCGGTTATAGTATTTAATTACCTACCTAAATAAACGAAACAAAAGCGAGGTTTTTAAAAATAATCAAGTTGTTTTTTTTCACGTTTTCAATCACAACTTAAAATCCCATTAATTACGAGTCAACTGCAGGGCAGACATACTATGCCTTAAGCCTTAACGAGTCAACAATAAAAAAAAAATTGCGAGTTGAAAAGTATACCAATGTAATCAAATCGAATACGTAATTTTTCAACTTATATTATACCAATGTAACTGCTTTTTTAGTGATATACTTTAAGGCCATGATGTTTTTGATGATCTCCGAACACTAAGATTGTCTTTGTTAAAGGTTCATAATGTACGTGCGTCGATTTGGTCGTTACTTTTCGAACGTGTTTAACGGTTAGCTACGTAAATCGGAACGAAATTATAGTATACTCGAGGGAATAGGTACCTACTTCTTAGCATGATATTCCATTTCGACTTCGAGTTCGAGATTAACGAATTTTACAATTTTCATAATATTATCAAACCGGTCTTATTTTTCGCGCGTTTTTAATCATCATATTTGAATTATATAGTTAAGCCATAAAATCCATAAAATTACTTATTTATGTATCGTCTATCCTGTACAAATACGAGTACGTCGGTAAGAGGAAAAAAAAAAAGATTACATATACGACAATGTTAAAAAGTAGGTACTATATCGATTACATCTGCTCGAATGGAACACGCAGCCATGCAGTAATAATTCGGCGTCCTTGTGGAAACCAGCCGTCATTTTTTTCCAACTCTGGAGCTTATAAATAGTCGAGTCTAATACACCTGTTCATATTTCCGTTTCGTAAGCATTTTTTCGTCTCGTAATTAATAATCGAGACTACGATTTTATAAGCCTTTTTTTCCCCAAACAAAAGCATCAACTTTGGTAAGTTGAGTATACTCGACGAGAAATATTTTAATGCTGGAATTAGACCATCGGCTATTTTTCCGAAAACCCTTCTTCTGCACCATTTGCTCACCTTGAATTTTTTTACTAACAAGGAACCTCGCCAACTCGTCACCTTCGATTGAGCTGAAATTTGGCTCACTGAAAGAGCATGACGCTCAGACCTTACAACCAAATTTTTAGCTACCGAAGTTGATTTTTCGATTTTTGGCGAATTTTTGAAAATGGCTAAAACCGTCTCCAAAAAAACATTTTTGGAAAAAAATTGTAAATTTCAAAATAGAATCCTGAAAATCGGTTTGTACACTAAAGTCGACCTCCCGAGTCGATTGGCATCCTTCTCGAAGCGATATGGAGCCTCCAGAAAAAGTTGAGTTTTCTCTAGCGTACTGGAATGACTCCAGACGGCGCTGTAATTAACTTCGGCAGCTGAAAATTTAATCCTAGCGTTAGTATGATGCCATCTATCGATTGACGTAGTCAGGGCCGGATTTAGGAAAAAAATGCCCCAGGACCATATAATTACTGAAGGCCCTCTTGCCTCTTTAATCCCCTCCCCCCCATCGCAGTAATTGAAGTACACGTTTTCATGTTATTTCTTAGGTAAATACTAATAAAATCAAACTTAATAATTAATTCTAAATTAAAGACACGCGTCGAGATTTTTTAATAGCGAAACTTTCAATTAGATCGTCAAAGTTTAATTCGCGAAGTATGTCGTTTTCGGAACTCAACATCACCAAATTTTGTATTCCCTCCCCAGAATATTAATCCATACGCCATGTTGGACTGGAATAATCCGTAATATGCTAGCTTCAGTGTTTGTAAATTTACCAAATTTTTTAGTTGCCATAAGAGGAAATTTATTGAAGAAAGTTTTCCAGAAAGTTGGTCCACATGAGTGTTCTAGCCTAATTGAGACTCTATGTGAACCCCTAAAAATTTCAAGCAATTTACTTTTTTGACTGGTACTTGTATATATCTAAATTTTGCACCCCTGATCCAAAACACATCATATTTGTTTTACTTACGTTAAGTGTCATTCTATTTGGGAAAGTGTTCATCAACCATTTTTTTAGAAAAAATTTCAATGAAAAGTTTTGAAAAAATTTGGGAGAAAATCAAGATGAACGATTTGAAAAAAATCTAATCCGCGATTCACTTGGAAAATCTAGGCATAGAAATGAAATCGATGAAAATTATTAGGAAAGTTTAAATAAAAAATTGAAAAAAAAATCAGAACAATTTCGATGAAAAATCTGAAAATTAATTCAATTAGGTAGAATTTCACAATTTACATGGAAAACTTTTATACAAGTTTGAAAAAATTAAAAATAGGGATTCATACTGATTTTGAATTTTTTTCGTTTTTTCAACCCGATATAAGGTTTCTAGAGTCATAATTTTGAGAAAAATGTCGTCAATTTGTTGAAATCAAAATTTTATCAGTGGAAAAATTTTATTCAATTAATTTTTGCTCATTTCAAGCTAATTTTGCAATTTTTTTCAATTCTTGCTGACTTTGCATTTTTTTTAAACCCTGCAACTCTAAGGTTTCTCGAGTATTAATTTTGTGAAAAATAGCAATTTTGTGGAAATTTGAATTTATGAGTGAAAACATTTTATTTTATCAATTTTCGTCCAATTCGAGCTAATTTTGCACTTTTTTTTAATTTTTGCGGAATTTGCATTTTTTTGTTTTTTTTACCTGTACAACTTTAGGGTTTCTTGAGTGATAATTTTGAGTTGTGTTAAAAATCACATAACTTATGCGACGAAAAGTGCGCATGGGTAGATATTCGTATACACGTCTGGCGCCACTCAGATAAAACCGGCGAAAACAGCTGACTGCGTTTGATGCGTGTCGTTTAATTTGAACGAGAGTTATGAAAATCAGTATGAAATATCTTTTCACCATCTGAGCGTCCGTACTTTGCATACCCGCGTAATAACTGTAATTTTCAATTTTTAAGTGATCTGCCGGTAGCCCCTTTTCAGTGAAGGGCCCCTTTTGATGATGGGCCCCAGGGCCATGGCCCCGCTGGCCCCCCCCCCCCCCTAAATCTGGGCCTGGACGTAGTTGAATCCAAAATCCGAGGTGACGAGTTCGCACGTGTATTTTTTGAAAACTTGAAAATCCTGCATTTTTAAAATTTCCAAAAAATCAATTTCTCCAGCATATCACCCGAAACTTCGTCCACCCCCTAAAGTCGACCTTCCGAGTAGATTGGCACCATTTTCGAAGCGATCTGGAGCCTCCAGAAAATGTTGACTTTTGCTTAGAGATTCCAGTGTGCTGGGGAAAAGTCAACTTTTTCTGGAGGCTCAGGATCGCTACGAAAAGGGTGCCAATCGACTCGTGAGATCGACTTTAGTGTACAAACCGATTTTCAGGATTCTATTTTGAAATTTACAAATTTTTTTTCAAAAAATGTTTTTTTGGAGGCGGTTTTACCCATTTTCAAAAATTCGCCAAAAATCGAAAAATCAACTTCGGCAGCTAAACATTTGGTTGTGAGACTTGGGTGGCATGCTCTTTCTGTGAGCCAAATTTCAGCTCAATCGGAGGTGACGAGTTGGCGAGGTTCCCTTGTAAGTCCAGCACAGCATAAATACTTTATATTCAAAATTGGAGAGGAGAGAAGGGTCCAATCGAAATTTTTGTTATAACCAAAATTATTCCTGGAACTTCAAGCTACAACTTTTGTTCAAAAATTTTTTCGATTGGCCCTCATCTTCCCCCTGATTTTGATAATTTCTTGAATAAGTTGTATTATCCAAAATTGGTGGGGAGGGAGGGGTTCAATCGCAATTTTTGTTATAACCAAAATTATTCTTGGTACTTTAAATTACAACTTTTGTTTGAAAATTTTTTCAATTGGGACACCTACCTCCGCCCTGTTTTTAATAATGTCTTGAATAAGTTGCATTATCCAGAATTAGTGAGGAGGGAGGGGTCCAATCGAAATTTTTGTAATAACCAAAATTATTTCTGGAATTCCAAGCTACAACTTTTGTTTGACAATGTTTTCAATTGGGGCCTCTCTTACCTATCCCTTGGTTTTAAATAATGTAAGTATGTTGAAAAAGTTGTATTATCCAAAATTATTGAGGAGGGAGGGGTCCAATCGAAATTTTTTTATAACCAAAATTATTTTTGGAACTTCAAGCTACAAATTTTGTTTGAAAATTTTTTCAATTGAAGCCTTCCTCCAATCTGTAATTGGAGGAGAAGGAGGGGTCCAATCGAAACTTCTATATTAACCAAAATTATTTTCAAGACCTTATTCTGCAACTTTTGTTGAGAGAATTTTTCAAATGACCCCTTCCCCCCTCACTCCTTTAATTTTTAATTAGTATTTTCGGAGTGTTATGCAAAATTGGTGAAGAGAGAGAAGTCCAATTGAAAATATTTTCAAATGAAAGTGGTAGCTTGATGTTCTAGGAATAATTTTGGTCATAACAAAAATTTCGATTTGACCCCTCCCTCTCCTCCAATTTTGAATGTCAAGTATTCATGTAGTACTGGATTTGGTAAAATTCGAGGTGAGCAAATGATGCAGCAGGCGGGTTTTCGTAAAAATAACCGACCATTTGAATTAGCCGCCTATGATAAATTAGATCATTCGATTACACGCCGTTGGTAAGATGATCGCTGGGATTACATTCAACAAATTAGATAACAACTGTTTCGTTTAATCAGACCGAAATGTCATTGTTCGAACAGCTAGAAATCTGTACGAGGTAATCGTCATAATCGGTCTCATTAATCCATCACGTCACTTCACTATTGCTCTAGAAACAATACCAGATACTCAGATAGAAATGCATATCGTATGGCAACTGGCAAGGGGTACCCCTGAGTGATATTACTGAAAACGAAACGTATCAGTGATTTTCCCGAGAAATAAGTGGTCCGTATTTCCTTTTCTAACACGTTCGAATTAATGTGTAAACTTCATGACGAAAGAATTTCAAAAAGAACACTCGCTAGTACAATACCCTACCTATACCTATACCTACGTACAGACAGGATACAAGTAAAATTGTACTTCTATTCTACATATTTCATGACGACGACGAACGAAGACGACTACGACGCCGGAAATTATAAATGCAATAATTACACCGTACCAGTGTTGCAATACTTGTCGAGTACGAGTTATATTATAATTTCTTCATTAGTGAATCGTATAAATATACAGATCATTGCGACTAAAAGAATCTTCAAACAAAACGCATTCAATTAAATAGGTACTCACCTGTACAGGTATAAGTCACCATAAACATGTCTTGACCTGTTCACAAAGCAGTTTCTTACTACACGGATGATGAGAAACTTGCTTTGGATTTTTTCTTCTTTTTTTTTCATATGGACCTGTTCTGTATCTGTTGTTATTAATTTTAATCTTGATAGGTGTTTTTCTTTTCGTTCTGTTCCTGCTTGAACGTCACTTGGGCTTCTGAGATGGCTGAAATTAAATGTAGATTAGTATCGGTTAGTTAGCTCCGTTACCCCGGCACCCGTACCTCATATTCGATTTTGAGGGTGAAAGAGGAAACTTTGTGCAACAAATTTAGATATTTTTGCAACTCCTCTTCTCGAGGTATCCTCGATTGAATTATGAAACGACGGAGTAACGAAGCCCACTAAAATGGAATTTTGAGTATAAAATGGTGCCAAAAATATTTACCCCTTCCTTAAAAAATTATAAAAATATTTTACTTCGAAAAAATTTAAAAACACTTTTTAAAGAATTCACTAAAATTTTTTCAAGATTTTTTAAATTGAAAATTTGAGAAAATACCCCCCCTCACAACTGAAAAATTTTCCTCTCCCGGAAAAAAAATTTGAAACTTCTTTTCTAAAAAAAAACAAAAAAAAAACAAATGGAAAATCTACTTAGGCTGGCTCCAAAAACTGGAGATTTTTTTTACTCCAAGATATTTCAGAAAATTTCTTCCCAAAATTTTTTTAAAAATACGAGTAGGAAGGTACCTTTACTTCAAAAAAATTGAGAAATTTTTCAATTTTAAATACCTATTTACAAAATTATTTTTTATGTAGGTATTAAGTAAGTACCTACTTAAAAAAAAAAAAAAAAAAAAAAAAAAACAACTAAGAAATCGAAAGATTCCCCTTCCCCCGAAAAAATTAAAAACTTGTTACTTCATTACAAAAAAAAAATAAAAAAAATAGGTGATTGAAAAAAAACTTTTTTTTTCAAAATTTGATCAACATTTTATCCCCCTCCCCCCACAGGCAACGAGAAATTCTTTTCTCCAAAAAATTTAACGACAAGAGAATTTTTTAAAAATTCTCCAAATTTTAAAAGAATGAGTATGTTTACTCCAGGAAAATTTAAAAATTAATTTTTTCCTCCAAAAAAAAAAGAAAAAGAAAAATGAAATAGAGAATTTTATGAGGGCTTTTCTACAAAAATTTCAAAAAGTCATCTGAGTACATCAAAAAAGTGTATAGAGATTTTTGCTCCAAGAAATATTTTTTCCTACATAATAAAATTAAAACAATTTTTTCCCAAAGTTTGAGAAACGGTTTTGCTTCAAAAAATTGAGAAATTTCATTCATCAAAGAATTTGAAATATAAAGAATTTTTTTACTCCAGAAATTTCGAAATGTCTCATGTTAAATGTGACTTTTTTCTCCTTTGAAAACAAAAATAAAACAGATTTTTGAGAGATTTCTTTTTAGCAAAAAAAAAATTATTTTTGCTTCGAAAAACTAATAGAAATTTTTCTTCTCCAAAAAATTGAAAAAAATTTTCCACTAAAAAAAATGAACTTTACTCTAGAAAAATGGAGATTCTTTTCTACAAACAATTTTAAGATTTTTTTTTTACGTCAAGAAAATTAAAAAATTTCTTTCTTGGAGAATATTTTTACTCCAGAGAATTAAAAGAAATCTTCAAAACAAACAGTTTTTTCCTATAAAAAAAAAAACAGCGATTTCTTCTCCCAAAAAATAATAAAAATTTTCTTTAACACCAAAGAATTCTACAATTTTTTCTCCAGAAATTGAAAACAATCAAGATTTTTTTTCTCTATTTCAAAAGTCTAAATCATTTTTTTTTTTTTTTTTAAATCCCTAAATTAAAGATTTTTTTACTCCAAGAAAATTCAGAAAATTTTTTCTCCAAAATTTTGAAGGATATTTTTACATAAAAAAGTTAAGAATTTTTTTTTCTAAAAAAACCACACAGTTTTTTCTCTCAAAAATGAATGGAATTTTCTCACCTAACCCCCCCCCCCCCCCCCTCAATGAATGTTTTTCTACTTCGAAAAATGGATTTTTTCATTCCGGAGCTTTCTACGGTTGAAATGTGCTGGGGTTAAGAATGGTGCATATTCATGCCAATTTTTTTTACTTCGAGTGTGCAAATTTGTGCAATGAATTTCCCACGTTTTGCTGCTCTACATCCCGAGAATTCGAATATTTGGGGGGGGGGGGGTTGAGGTAACAGATCTTGTACAGAATAGATTCTGAGAATAATACGATTGATTTTAATACGTAGACGAAACTCGATATTTATGTCACTAGCTGATACAACAACATCAAAAAGAAAACATTACAGCAGGTTTTGTTGATATAGAGTTACTTTCTGACAATTTATATCTCGCGAACACCTACGCGGACCAAATGAAATAGCCTACAGGGTGTAAATCAATTCGACCTTTATGGCGAAATACTATTTAAAAAGTTTAATACCCTAGGTACAATTTTTGTTCGCGACTCTGGTCAATGCATTTACGTAGAATTGAAAAATGAAGTTATGAGTTGCACACGACGTTAAAGTGTCTCAAAGGTGATTCTGCTCTCATCAAGCTACCATAGCCTAGTCTCGGGTACAATTAATGTCACGGTTCCCGCCTAGTTTATTTTCAACCTTGATCAAATGGCTCTATACAAATAGCGTTAATTTTACGTATACGCAGCGCCGACAGGAAAATTTCAAATTATATAACGTAATTTTGAAGAATTTATCAAAAGCCGCCCATTCATTGAAATTATTCGATAACATCTCTTCATCGTTAACCTTGAGTATAGCGCGAAGACAGATAGCCGGATTGTTTTCACAATTTTTCCTCTCTGACAATTAACCGAAAACATTAAAAATTTATTTATACAGGTTTGGAAAAAATTCGTATTCATTTCCGTTTTAAATACACCGCTTTGTAACCGGTCCGCAGGATGAAAATACCACTCGAATTTTTTTCCACAATGCTGAGTCATTTTTTCGTGTTTTCAATAGCTGTCTGAGCACCCTACCTAAATACGTATATTCAATAATGCCAACATGCTGTTTTAATACTTACTACAAGGTGACCATAAAACGATGTAAAAATTCGCCAGTTTGAAGCTCTCGATATAAATTGATGATTGATCAACTCCATCTTATTATACTGTCGAAATTATATTATTTTTTACGACAAAAATAATTTCCACCAGTATTTCTTGGAATAAGGTTGATTTCTGAATGTTGATGTTTTCTTGAAATTTTCAACAGTGGTTGTGAAAGCGTAGTCGTACATGAAACAATGTTAATTCGACTGACTTGATGAGAGCATTCTTCAGAGATGTTCAAGCTGCGAAATTTAATGGAAGGTATTAAAAATACAACCTTATTCAAAGTTTAACTTTACACAATTAATTTATATATGTTAATGAGTGCGCTTTTAAAATATTACATAATGTGCAAGTGTTTTTGCTTACATCACGTGTAGGAGAAGATTTTGCAATTTGTTCCTGTATACTTACAATAACACCGAATGAGTTGAGTAAACTTCATCGGTGTAATAAAACACTCGTACAGATTAATTAAACATAAAAAAAAAAAAAAAAATACCAGCAAAAGTAATTGTCGATACGATTCTAAAATAATTTTTCGCGTCGAAAGTTTCAACACTTCTAACAACAAAAAGTAAAAAAAAAAAAATGGAAGATAGGTATTTGTTGTTCCTGGTGCAACAACTGATAACAATGATAACATTGTCATCAAATCGTTCGCGGTTTTGTATTTGTATTCGTATTTTACATAAAAATATGTTGATAGAGCACAATAAAAATTATTTACGATCTGGTATCTTCTTTCAATGCAATAAGATAATTCCTATCGTTTTTAAACAATTAAAAAAATACCTATTATAATTTTGAGGTAGGTATACGAGACCTCCAAGTATCCAGAAGAGTGCTCTCACTTTTGCTAGCCTCAGCGTGATTTCAAAATTGGAGGCATTGAGCTTCAGCCTTTTGAAATCAGCTCAAGTATTCATACTCACTCAGTGAATTTTCAAAATCGTTAAAATTGGTTAAAATAAATATTTTTCAAAATTAAAAAAAAACAATTAAATTTTTATAAATCGTCAAAATGTTTAATAATTCGCAAGTTGGACGAATTCTCAAAAAATGTTTTATTATTATTTTTAATTAAGTAATTAAATTTTAAAACTTTCATGGAACATCCATTTTTTCAAAATTCTGGACATAGTTGAATTGTCTTAAAACATTCAATTTTTCAAAAATTATTAGAATTTTTAAATTCGCAAAAATTGCCAAATTTTTAGAAAATGCCAAACTTTTAAAAATTATCTACCTATTAAATTCGGAAAAATTTTTAAATTTTAAAAATTGCCAAAAATTATAAAAGGGGGAATATTGAATTCAAAAATTCCTTACTTTTCAAAAATTGTTGAATTTTTATAAAATTGATTTTTCTCAAAGTTCTGGACATTATGGTCTATTTGAAAATATCAAAAGTTGTTAAATTTTTAAAAATTTAAAAAAAATTGTAGGTAAGACTTTTTGAAAACTTTGCAATAATTTTCAACTTTTTGAAAAAGATTGAAAATTTCAATAAATTTTCCACTTTCAAATATGTCTAAATTTTAAAAAATTTGCATAACGTCTATAAGGTTTAGAAATTGTCGAATTTTCAAAGAATTGTTAAATTTTGTGAAATTGTTTATTTATTCAAGGAATATGTCAAATTTTTAAAAATTTACTATTTATTTGAAATTCTGGACATTGTTGAACCGTCAAAAACGATCAAATTTGTAAAAAATTGAATAATTTCACGCATTTTAAAAAACTGTCGAAGTGTCGAACTTTCAAGAATTAAAAGTATTCAAATTTCTAAATATTGTGATTAAAAACAAAATTTTAAAAAAATACCTATTTTTCCAATAAATAATTTAAAAAATTTGTTAAATTTAAGAAAACTGAGTAATATTACCTATTGAATTTTAAAAATGGATAATTTTTATAAAATTACTTTACTTGAGCAGGGGGGGATTGAAATTGAAAATTACTCACATTTTAAAAAGTTAATAAATTTTCAAGAAAAGTTTAAAAAATTTTTTTTTAAAATAGTTGAATTTTCAAAAATGATTGAATTAAGTATTTTCAAAAATTGCCTAATGTTCATAAAATTAGGTAAAATTCTGGACATTGTTGACTGTTGAAAATGATTGAATTTGGGGAAAACATTAAGTTTAAAATTTTCACCTTTTAGAAATTGGCAAATTGTCAAAAAATATCAAATTTTGAAAACTTGTTAAATTTTCACAATTATAAAATTTTTCAACAATAATTGTGAAATTTTTTTAACATTAGATAAAATTCTGGACATTTTTGATTGTCAAAAATTACAAAATTTGAAGGACAAAATTAAATTTGAAAATTTTTTGCATTTTTAAAATTTTCAAAAAATTGTAAATTACCTAACTTTTAAAAATTATCTAATTCTGAGAACTAGTATTGTCAATTTATCAAAATTGTCAATTTTCCAAAAGTTGTTAATTTTTTATGAATTGTCAGTTTTCCAAAAATTGTCAATTTTCCAAAAATAATCCAATTTTTAAAAATTGTCAAATCTTCAAAAAATCTCAAATCTTTAAAAAATGTCAATTTTTTAAAAATCGTCAAATTTTTAGAAATCGTCAAATTTTTTATAAATGACAAATTTTCAAAAATTGTCAAATCTTCAAAAAATCTCAAATCTTTAAAAACTGTCAATTTTTCAGAAATCGTCAAATTTTTAAAAAATGACAAATTTTAAAAAACTGTCAAATTTTCAAAAATTGTCAAATTTAAAAAAGCTGCAAAATTATATTTATTTGAAAAAATTACCTTTTTTTCAAAAAAATTGAGGCCAAAAAAATAAACTTTTTTTTCTATTCAAAAAATAGAGATTTCTTCTCAGGAAATCAAGAGTTTCTTCACTTTAAAAAATGGGGATTTTTCGAAGTAAAAAAAGGTTCAAGTCTGTGACCTCAGCAATGCGCTGAATCTAAGATGTGCAATAGCACGCCTCTGTGTTTACCTCTCTGCCTATGCACCTACCTACTCAGTACTCACCCATACCTACAATGTTTTTACAAATCATTCAAAAAGATTTCGTTGAATGAAGCTAAACTAACGAGACATCATAACCACTGAAATTGAACGCATAATTCAAGAAATCGTTCCACATTTACAGTATTAACAAACGACTTAGACTTTTACATGTGTTTGGTGTATTTTCTGCGAATTCCCAAGAGCTGCTAAAGACCATACCACAGTAAACTGACCATACGCTGCATCAACCAAACAAAACGATCAATTGTTCGGACTTTTTTCACGCAGTTCCCACCACGCGGTCATTTCCATTTCGAATCGTTTGATCCGCCACATACCCTGATTTTTTTTGTTTCTATTGCTTTTTTCGTCTTATCGTCCGCGAACAGAGCTGGAGCTTGTTAAAGCGGCACAAACAACGCATAATCGATTCATTCCGCCCATTAGAGTCGCATTTTTACACTAAGTACAGGCGCAAAAAATTACAAATTCCGTAAACAAGTGTCGAGGAATTTATATACGAGTACTTAAGAACTGCCGAATCGTTCTCATATTTCAAGACTTCAGACCAGACGTCACCGTGTGGATCAAAATTAGCGGTACTGGAGTTGGTAATTGTTGCGTAATTATCGAACGAATGCGTAATCGCGCTTTAATTAGAAGAGTTTAATAATGGGCTGGTGTATATGAATTGACAGTGTGAGAAAGACAATGAATCGGATATAAATCATTTGGCAATTGGGTTTGAAAACGAGGTCTCCACAAGATGAGATAATTAGCTGCGTCGATTTGTTTACAAAATACTACGATAATTCGCAGACGTGTTCATTATTCACTGATATACCGTGGATTTATTTATTTGAACACAAAGTATACAAATTACAAACCTATTTTTCTTCTTCAAATGTTTAATACTCGTAGTAGACATTCTATACAATACAACAGACGAACATTTAGGATTTCAGAACATCATTATTTTTCTATTTATTCATTCCAGCAGAGAGCAGACGCGACCAAGACCAAAGTCTAGACGAGACGAGATATGTTTAACGACAAAGATACAGGTAGAGGTACTCAATGAATGTTTATAAAAACTCGTAAATGAAATTCGTGGTTTGCTTTTTCACATATCTACTTATAACTTTATATCTAGTAATTGAACTGGGCTTTTATCGAGTTTCAATCAGATAAATTGGCATATTCCATCGAAAAGTGCTATAAAGATTACATTGGAATATCATTCGAAAGATAATTGAGTGTTCTCAAATGACTGGAAATATTTTTGAACGTTCATGTCGATCCAAACATAAAACTTTTAAAATATGCGTTCAATCAAAAAAATGGTCATAACTAAAATTAAAGTACATGGAATGCAACAAAAAAGCTCCTTATCATTTTTTCGAAAAGTGAACGAGTGGCGCAAAAAAACGTCAAAATAAATCGCTTCACTCCGGATTAATCTAAAATTAATAAAATGTAAGTGATGAAAAAATTCTGAACTTTTTTGGTACTTTTTTAAAAAATTGGAATAAGTTTCATTTTTTTTTTTTGAAATGAAAAAGAAATCAATTTTTAAAAGGAAAAAAATCTCATTTTTTAGAATTAAAAAAAATAATTTATTGGATTTTTTTTGAGATTTGAGACTTTTTTTGAAGTAAAAAAATTTCCTAAAACAAATTTTAAAAATTCTTCATTTTTTGAAATAATTTTTTTTTTCAATTTTCTGGAGCTAAAAATTTTTTAAGAAATTTTTTTTGGATCAAATAATTTTGAATTTTTTTGAAATAAAAAATTGTATTCTCAAATTTTTCTAGAAAAAAAATCTCCGAATTTTTTCGAAACATCAATATGAGGTCGTATGGGCACAATTAATCGGATAATGAAAAATTAGCCGATTTTTAGACATCGGATAATCGAAAGAAATCGCCAATCGGTTGCAATTTTTTATTCGAATAATCGAAAAATCGGATAATTGGAAGTCGGATATAATCGAGGTTCCACTGTGAATTGTTTATTGGGGTAAAAATATGTATTTTAAGGTTTTTTTCATTCTACCTGATTTATATATTTTTTTAAACCCGTAAAAAAGGGATTTTCATCTTATGTATTCTTTTAAAAACAGGAGTAAAGATGAAAAATCACCGAAAATAATCTTGTTGGGGAAAAGTACCTATGTAGTGACCATTTTGTTGAAAAATTTTGAAAAAAAATTCAATTCCAATTTTTTTTTTCTTTTTCTCGATGAAGAAGCTCTGTGTCACCTTTCGAAATAATTTTTATGAAGAGATACGTGTACCCAGAGGTAATATTGAGAAATTTTTTCAGATGACCTTGAAAACGACTGAAAATTACAAATCACCCTGGAGGACACAGTTTTGGAGCTAAGAAAGTGGATTTCTTTCTACTCGTTTTCTAGTCTATTTTATACCACTCAGAATTTTTTCAGATTTTTGTCAGGAGGGGGGGGGGGGGGTGTCATATTTACCATACTCTATTCGTGTTTTTTTCCACCATTGAACGCTCATTTTTGATGATTTTTTCCCCTCGAGTTACATCACTTATATGTAGATACTCATTTGTACGCCTTTTGCTCGAATTTCACTTCAATTCATCCATTTTCCACGAATTCGGCTTTTCCATTAGTTGTACGAGATTAAAAAAATTTCAATGATCACATGAAATGATCGAATAAAAAAACTAATTGTGAATTCGAGTTCTGCAGATCAAACCACTCCGATTTAGAGTCTTTTAGCGATCATTTTATTCAAAATTCATAAATTTGATTTTTTTTTCCCCAAGTTGGAATTCTTGTGAAAAAATCTAATTGATTCGCAGAACTTGAATCCACGTTTTTTTTAAACTCAATCATATCATGGGATCAATAAAATTTTAATCACGTTCAACTTATTAAAAAAAAAAAAAAAATCGTGAAAAATTAATTGATTTTTTTCGTGGCACCAGGCCCAGTATGCAGTGGCGTATTTAAGGGGAGGGGGCGGTCCAGGGGGCAGACCCTCTTGACGAAAAAAAAGATTACAAATTGAAAATCTGAAAAAATTTAAATTTTGCCCGAAGGACGATTGACCCCCTGACCACATCAGAGCCTTCAATTTTGAGATAGGCATCATGTGTGTATGACATTTTTTGTTTCTTATGAGTTACTTCTTCACCTTGTAGATTTTCCTACATCATTCCAGAAACATTGTTGATGATAAATTAGATCGCGAAAAAAATGATATTTCAATAATTCGACATTACCAGACATGGCATATAGGGATTCAATAACCTTTTAATAATTTTTATGATACACATTTAACCCATTACGAAGAACAATTAGACTGAAGAATTTTTAAAACAGTCATCTTTGAAGCTTTGACGTGTGGTTTACCGTTAATTAAAAAATAACGATGAGAATTCGGCTCATTAAATTGATTCCATTATCGAAATGAACTTACGTACATACATACGAAGATATTATAATTAAATGTACAATAATGATAAATAACAAAAACGAGCCGAGAGTCGGAGAGTATACGTATTAAAAAGGTAAATATTAATTAATCGTTTACGTTCTTCTCCTATCGTTCAAGTCACCAGAATAAAATTCGCTTTTCTTTTTATTACTTTCTAACAGCAATATATCACGAATTTTTTTCCGCATCTTATGTTAGCTCCCTTTCTGTGAGTACAGGTATATTATTCTTTCGACATGGACGAATTATGACTATAAAGGAGGACATTTTATTAGCTTTAATTAGGTACCGAGCATTCTCGCATATACGAATGAAATATTAACCTCTTGCTATCTATAAAACAAATCACTATCCAAACAAATACCAGCGACGAGCGACCAGTGTACGAGTAGAGTATTTGAAATGAAAACCTAAAAACGCCTCGGTCCTCGGTCTCGCCACTCGCGTTCGCATCACAATGAAATATTTTCAATCCGAAAGTGCTTCAGCTGTTGAGCAAATGTGTTCGAATATATTCGAAACGTCAATTAAACCGTATTAACTCTTACGGCAGGGGTCTTCCACCGACAAAAGGATCCAGTGAACAACATTTTTCAAAATGAAAAACAATTCTAGACTACAATAAAATTCGGAACCCGAATACTTTTACGATCGTCTTTGATTTATATATCTCTTTTTCCTTTCCTATCTTATGCGTCAGCGTGTGTTTTGTATTGAAATCGTGTGAGACAAAACGATTGGAAAATAAACACTGGTTAATCCTTGTAAAAAATCAGAAATTCGAGATGGGTATATCACTTCTTTCTTTTTTCTTTTTATGTAAGGATACCCAGGCTAGGAAGGAAACGAAATGGGTATTGGGTATGCGAAGGCTTCCAATTATCGTAGACTGTAGTACCCGGTAGGGTGAGATGTTGGATTTCTTAAAAATATAATATATATTTATTATTTTTTATTTTCACACCAAACCTTGGAAATGGCCTAGTAAAATTAGACTATAAAATAGAGCGAATTGCGTTTTCGCTCAGCAAAGATTTTCTGATTATAAAATGTTCCTTTCTCGAATTTCTCTTCCCCCTCAAAAAAAAAAAAAAAATGGACTCAAAAAGGCTCGTACTTCCTGTTTTTTCATCCCAGAAAAATTTAACTTTTTTTTCTTACAAAAAATTATAAAAAAAATTTCTTCTAAAAATTGAATGATTTTTCAAAAAGAAAAAAAAATAGAAATAAAAAATTAAGATTTTGAAACTTTTTTTAGTTTCTTCCAAATGCAATTTCTTTCAAAAAAAACACAAAAAAAAAACAAAAAAAAAACAAAAAAAAAACAGCTTCCAAAAACTTTGAAATTATTTTCTTCAGAAAATAAAGAAGGTAATGGAGGTATTTTTACCTACCTATTTTTTAGTGTGGAAAAAATTAAGATCTTTTTTTTTATTTTAAGGAGATTTAGAAATTTTTCCTCCAAAAAATAGGAGATTTTTTTTTTAATTGAAAGGTTGAGACAAACACTGAAAAAAAATAGTTTTCCCCCTCAAAAAATAATGCATTTTACACGACTGAACTTCAAGAAATGAGTATTTCTACTCCAGAAAATTTGAGAATTTTTTTCTGTAAAAGAAAAATTGATGTTTTTAAAAAAAAAATTTTTTAAATTGTGTCAAAAATTTAAAATATAAACTCTTAGATCTTCTTTTTTGCTACCTAAATGAGATTTTTTTCTCTCAAAAGATGTAAAAGATTTTTTTCAAAGAATTGAGAAATTTTTTACTAATTTTTTACCCCAAAAAGGTTGATAATATGTACTTATTTATTTATTTATTATTTCGAGAAAATAAAAAAATTGATACATTTTTGTCAATTTGTGAAAGTAAGAGGAAGTAGAAAGTTAATTTTTCTAAGAGGACAAAATCCCCAATTGTTTTAGAGAAAATAATTTAAAAATTTCCTTTTTTTTTTTTTTTTTTTTTTTTTAGAAAATAATTTTAATTTTTTGGAGCAAAAAAATCTTCTATTTTTTTGGTAGCAACAATTTTTTTCAATTTGTTTGCCGCAGATGATGAGATGAATCCATTTTTTTTGATTTTTTTTTTTTTTAGAATGCCACGAATTTCATTTTGTTGCGAATGTTCTCGTAATACTTAACTATGTGAAATCGGAGACGGAGGGATCAATCGAATTTTTTATAATAACCAAAATTATTTTTTGGATATTTTAATCTACAACTTTTATTTGAACATTTTTTCAATTGGATTCTTCCTCTCTCCTCCTGTAATTTTTTATTAGTATCTCCGGAGTGTTGTACAAAATCGGTGGAGAGGGAGGAATCAATTTTAAAAATTTTCATTTTTCAAACAAATGTTTTTTTTCTCATATGAGCCTAACTGATTTTTTTTTTGAGACCAAAAATAAAAAATATCTACTTTTTTATAGGTAGTATGAAGTTTAAAAAAAAAAACAGATTGCCCCTGAACAAATTGAGGATTTTCTCTCCATAAAATCAAAATATAATTTTTTTTCAAAATTTTTAAAAATAACTCTAGGCCTACGTACTTGGTACTTCAAAAAATATAATGTTTTTCTCAAAAAATTGAGACAAGAAATTATGTAATTTTTTTTTAAATAAATGAAAAATATTTGGGAAATTTCTTCTCTAAAAAAGTTGAGAATGTTTTTCACGTCGACTGTAACAACCTTGAGACATTTCTTTCTACCAAGTCGATTAAAAAAATGGGATTTTCTCAAAAAAAAATTATGATCTTTTTTCAAAAAGTTTAGAAATTTATATCTGCTACAGAAAAGTTATTAGATTTTGAAAAAAAATTGAGATAAGAAATTAGATTTAGGTAAAAAAAATTATTCTCCAGAAAATTGAAGATTTTTTTTACGTTGAGTAAGTACAAAAAAATTGGGGATATTTTTCCATTTTAAAAAGAATTCATTACTCAACAAGCCCTCATAAAAAAATTGTAAAATTTTCATAAGCTGACTCAAAAAAAAAGCCTGAAATCAAGTTTTTTCCTAAAAAAAAAATTTATTCTTCAAAAATTAAAAAATATATTTTCCAAGTAAGTATTCTAGAAAAATTGAAAAAAAAAATTTACCTTGCCTACATAAAATAGAGATTTTTTTATTCCAATCAAGAATTTTTGAAATGAATTATAAGTTACAGGAAAATTGGAAAAATTTTATAGCTAGCTGGCTTCAAAAAAATTAGTTAATTTAAAAAAATTCAGTTTTTTTCCAAAATTGGGCTTTTCGACTTTTTGCAAATTGCATAACTTTCAGGTTGATTCTTATCAAACTGACAGGCAAAATAACTAATTATTAGGTTCGTTCAAGCGCTTTTGTTTTTCTTGTTTTTGTTTAAAATTTTAAGAAATTCTTAAATTTTGCAAAAAGGGTGCCTCCAACACTAATAGCAACCTCAAAATGGTGATTTACAGTAATTTAAAATGAATAAAAATAAATGGCTACATTCAAATAATTTTATCATTGTACGTGAAACTTGAAAGAAGGTTTTTGATTTTGAAGTGATACAGAATTAGTTGTGTTTTGAATTTTTGAGTTAAAAACAAGTTTAAAACTTAAAATGCAGTGTATATTATATGAAGAACTCATGCTGGAGGTAGATGTAGATGAATCAGAAGTAACTGAAGTAAGACAGGAGCAAAAAAATAGGAAATATTAAAAGCTTCATGAAAAAAAACTCGAAAAATATTAATTTAACAAAAAAATTACAAGATAACTTTTTTTCTAGAATTAAAAAATCTGTCGATTAATATAAAAACATTTCAATTTTGTGATATTTTTTTGAACCATTCCCGGCATTCCCACGTGAGCCAAACTTGAGCAATGAAAAAAAAAATATCATGAAATCGAAATGTTTTTATATTAATCGATAGATTTTTTAATTCTAGAAAAAAAAGTTCTCTTGTAATTTTTTTGTTAAATTAATATTTTTCGAGTTATTTTAATAATTAGTTATTTTGCCTGTCAGTTTGATAAGAATCAGCCTGAAAGTTATGCAATTTGCAAAAGGTCGAAAAGACCAATTAATTTTAAAATATTTTTATTCAAAAAAAATTAAAATTTGGGATCCTCTTTCGATTTGGAGTTTGCTAGGATGGAGCTGATTTTTTCTCTTGTGAAATAATATTATTAAGCATTGCGTTAGGAACATGGTATCTTTTTTAAAAACCACTGTCTTTTCCCCATTACAAAAAAAAAAAAAAAAAAAAATCTGATACATGCCTACAAATCAAGACATGGAAAAAGTCAGAACTCTCATCGTGAAAATGTAGGTACTAGAAAGAAAGCAATTCTTAATTCAACCAAGTCCTTGATTTTACACTCGCACATTCGAAATAAATAAATCCATAAATATGCTCGAAATAATATTACCAACATGATACGGGTCATTTAATTTCGGTATATATTTATATTTTAATCAATTTAATTAAATCTTAAAATTTTTACCAGTTAAAAGATTCAAGTATTTTACTGATCGAGCCAATTATGCCACTGCAACTTCAACCCAGTTCCAATTTAGGTAAACCGTTATCATGATGTAATCATATTTTTTACAACGAATAATAAAATTTTCAAATTCAAAAACCAAGTTATTCAGTACACTTAAATATCGATATTATGGACACGTTGGTTGATAAATGCGCCACGCAAATAGAATAAATTTACAACTCAATGTCGACTATTTTCTGCGTACGTATCTACTTGGAAATTCTTTTATTCATTTTTTTCAAAGTATGTTTCAACAAAAAGACCGAATCTATGAATTTTTATACCACTCAAACAAACCTCCCGCCAGTGTAAAATATTTTTTCCAGCAATTCTAACCTCTGAATGACATCCCTATTCGAAGGCATTAATCATTGAAGATCGTACGACAATATTTATTCAAAAGCTATACAAAATTCGACCACGAAGCTAGAGCTAGAGCTACATTGGAGTGAAAACCACTGGCGAAAATTACCTGTTACAATGTAACAGCTGATGTTGAAGACCTACGTCATCGAATGTCCTTTTCATCTCGCCGCATTTTTATCCAGAACTCAGAAGAACGGCAATCTCTGAATCAAGAGGCACACATCGATTGTAGGAGGAACAATTTTTTGGTAAAAAAAATTGAAAATTACTGGCGTAGGTAATTTTGAGAACTATCTTTCCGCGAGGAAATTACAAACCCGGTTATATCTTTGCCAGTATCAACAAATTGACAGTTGTTTGCGATGCATCGATGTGAGAAAAAAAAGAATGACCCGAACATTAGGAAGCAAGGTCATTCGAATGAAAGAAAAAAAATGAGTAGAAGGGGTAGTAGAACTGCGAAAGCATTTCAGAGTGGGTGAGGGAAAAGAGGGCGACAGGTTCTACATCCGTTAAACGTGTACCAACAAGTCTACAGACAAGCTCGCGCATAAAAGAAAAACTCCGAGAGAAGGCAGATCTTCGAAAGTAGTCCAACCAGCTGTTGTTAGTGTTCGGTGCATCGTGAGAACAGTCGTTCTTCAGCTTCTGACCGTTCTGAGCTTCATCGAGCATTTGTGATTGTGTTTGTGTCTATATTAAATTCCGCTCGTAATGCGTGTATTTCGTAATTAACTTTTGTATTTCGCTCTTCCAGTTCGGTGTGTGTTTTATAGTTGCTTATTTTTTTCACTCTTGTGATTCTGTGCTGTGCCCGAGTACAAAATGGTTCGAAGTTTGGCTATGTGGACTAAAACTCTCAGTTTCCCTAATCGTAATAATTCGTCGGTTAAATCGAAGGATAAAAATGATAAAATGAATAATAATTCGATTGTTTCGTCGCCTACTCCGACCAAAGACAAGACACCTGCTACTACTCCCGATGTAAGTTTTCAATTTTTTTACTCCATTAGACCTGTGCTGGTGGTGATTTTTTTTTAATGCTGATATGTCCGCGATGATTTCATCACCTTGTAATGTTGTGTCGCGACGTGTTCCGAATACGTTATTGAAAAATATATGGGTACTAGGTGTTTCGATATCGAATCGACGATGAAATGGTTTGCATGATGCAAAAATCGTGATTCGTACATTGTGTAGGTTTTTATACTTCTTGGAATCTTGGATTTGGTTTTCGATCCTTGATCGATTTAAAATTCCTATTTTGCAGATTACGTAGTTTACTCGAATCGATAATTTTAAATAAGAGGGAACTTCGTTATTTTGTGATTTCTTCTGTGCAAGTGTACAAAAAAGCGAATAATCCAGGAATTTCCCGGACGCTGGCTTGTGACGTGTTTTGGTGTTTTGAAACTTGATTACTTGAAAGTTCATTGTTTTATTTTGTCAATAAATTTAAAAAAAAAACTATTTACTACCTGCCTAAACACAAAAAAATTGTCTTGTCTTATCAATAGTTTTTTTTCTCCAAATTTTGGGATTTCTTCAGGGCACAGTCTCTGGCTTTCACCGCACCTCCTTCTCCTTCGTACACTTCCATTTTTTGAACCACTTGAGCATATCCAGATATTTTGAAATTTATGAACAAGTAGTGATAAACTTGTGAGCTTTTTTAAAGATTTTTTTTGCAATTAATTCTAGCCAAAAACCCATCAAAAAAAAAATCACGAACTGCCATCATTTTGAAACTGGAGGACCCATAGCACATAATTTCTTTCCATTCTTTTTTCTTGGAATAGAAGTCCTTCCAATAAAAAGTTTGTTGTGATCAAGATTCTTGGATTTCAATTTTTTTTTATTATAGCCCCCCTCCCCTCTTGGGCCTCCTATACACCTACAACTTTGCATAATACGTGATTGTGCAAGTAAAATATGGCGATTTTTCATACGTATTATGCAAAATCGAAGGGAAGGAGGGGTCAACTCGAATTTTTTTAATAATCATAATTTTTCCAAGAATCTCAATGCTACAACTTTTGTTTGAAATTTTTTTAAATTAAGGCCTCTGGTACATAAATAGAGAGATTTTTTGTAAAGGGGATTTTATCATTTTAATACCCTGGAAAAGAAGGGTCCTCAAGAAATGGAACCTCCCAAAAGGCTCTAATTCGAAAAATTTTCAAACAAAAGTTGTAGACTGAGATCTTAAGTGTAATTTACGTTATTTCAAAAAATTCGATTGGACCCCTCCCTCCCCTCCAGTTCGGCATAATACCTATTTATGGAATTCATTCGCCAATTTTTGCAAATATTATGCTGAATTAGAGGGGAGGGAGGGGTCAAAACGAATTTTTTATAAAGACCGAAATTGTTCCAAGAATCACAATTCACAATTTTGGTTTGAGATTTTTTATTCATTTTTCAAATTTTTATTTTAAAAACAATTTTTTTTTCAACTTGATTGGTTTGAAAATCATTTTTTGAATTTTTTTCATAAACATTTACTTGAAATTTTATTGAAGGAGTAAATTAAAGCGAAAAAAAATTTTCAAGTGAATTTTAAAAATTTTATTTGAAGAACAATTTTTCATAATTTATCTTTGTGAAAAATTATTGTTTTCAATTTTTTTTTTAAAAACAGTTTTTAACGAAATTTCGTTCGAAAGATTGAAGAGTATTTCTCAAAATTCTATATTAAGTAAAAACTTGAAAAGTCGTTAATTTTCAAAAATTGTTGAATTTAAAAAATTGCCAATTTGGAAAAAATCAAAAATTTTCCAAAATACTTAGTCAATTTTGAAAAATGTTTAATTTTCAAAAATCGTCGAATTTTTAAAAACGGTTAAAATTTTTAAAATCTGTAATTTTCAAAAAATCAATAATTTTCAAAAACTGTTGACTATTCAATAACTGTTCAATTTAAAAAAATTGTCAATTGCGAGAAAAAAAATCAAAAATTGTTTTTAAAAAATTAACAAATCGTCAAATTTTCAAAAATCGATAAAATTATAAATATCGTTAATTTTCAAAAAATCAACAATTTTCAAGAATCGTTGACTATTAAAAAATTGTTGAGTTTGAAAGAAGTGTCAATTTGAAAAAAAATCATAAATTAAAGAAATCAAAAATATTAAAAAATTGTCAATTATACAAAAGTCATAAATTGAAAAAAACTCAATTATAAAAAAATGTTAAATTTTTCCAAAATCTTTAATTTTTAAAAAAATCAATAAAAATTGTTAAATTTTCAAAAGTTGTTTAATTTTCAAAAATTGTTCAATTTTCACAAATTGCTACCTACATATTTTCAAAAATAGTTGAATTAATAAATTTTCAAAAACTGACAAATTTTCAAAAATTATTGTTAAATTTTCAAAAATTACCGAATCATCAAATTTTAAAAAAATTTCAAAAATTGCTAACATTTTTAATACCATTAATTTTCAAAAAAATCAATAGTTTTCAAAAACTGTTGACTATTTAAAAATAGTTAAATTTGAAAAAATTGTCAATTTCAAGAAAAATCATAAAATAATTTTAAAAATAAATTTTTTAATAAAAAATTTCGAATTCTCAAAAATGTTGAATTTTTAAAAAATCAATAATTTTCAAAAAATGTTGAATTGTTAAATCTCAAAAAAAAATATTATTACTTATTATGTTTTTTTGGGTGGTTTTAATTGTTAAAAGGTTATTAGATTTTCAAAGAGGGTGAGGTGAAGTGGGGGGGGGGGGTGGAAACGGTGTCCTAATTTTTTATATGTAGATCCAAGAAATAAGTATCTGAATGTTAGTTTCGGAGCTGTTCGACTCCCATCATGCACCATAAATTGATGCACCTTATGGCTATAATGATCTTAATGAATTTCCTAACGTATTATTACGGATACGTATAGCCTAATAACGACAAACCGTTTTAAAAAAATTGTAAATATCGAGTATACTTAATATCTAGCAAATTGAGAAAACTGACAAAGAACGGTCGTAAATCACGAATATAATCGTCGTGTATGCCTACGTAATATCTCGACTGTTTTGAAACTTTGATACAAGATCATGAAACCGTTTATCATTCATCTTTCTACTTATTCGCTATTGAAACTCGAGTGAGTAAACACTTTGTTGAAAAAATCATACTTTCATTTGGACGATTATAAAAATTACATCTCGTGAATAGATTAAAGAAGCGCGTGATATCGCTATTCATTACATTGTCCGATGTCTCAAAAGAGCCCAAGCAAACACAAACAAGAGACGAATGTGACAGCGAATAGAAGCAACTGTGGCCGAAGGTTTTTTTTAATTTCGTTATTCAACCAGGTTCACGGCGTATTAACACACCACATCTTCAAGACACGTTGTTCGATTTTCATTTGAAAAAATACCTACGTACGTTTCGATGATAATCTCGTATTATGAATCGAAGTCGAGTCGAGCCATTTAATACGAGGGGGTTCGTTTTGGAATTAATTTGTTCCATGAAGAAGCGTTCGTTGTTCGCAATCGCAACATGAAAACATACACATGAACGCCGAACCGAGTCAGACCACCCAATTCGTGCTTCTTTTTTACAACCCTAAGTCTGGTGTCTTTCGAACTGACTCATAAAAAGGGGAAAAGGTCAACTTAACGGGTCACAAATCAGCTTGGAACGTCTTCTCGGTGGCATAATTCGCATCAAGTGGAGATCTTCCTACATTTGAGCATTGGTAAAATTATTCGATCTCGTTTACATACCTCGAACGATTATAGCTATAGGAGAAAGACATGTATAACAATGGCCATATTACAATGTTGCATAATGGTCACTTAGGTTAGTATATTTGATCTGCTGATAAGATGCTCTAAACTGGTTTACCATGCAGCATTTTACATTTGATCAACTTGTTCTCAACCTGTCGCTCGAGTATCCCTTGAGCAGTTTTACTCGTAGGAGGGTCCTGTGTGTAGGCGATGTTTTCACAAATGTAAAAATATTCGAAACGTGTTGACATTATCCAGGTGTAATTACTCGATAACAAATTTCAACTCTGGGGTCAGGTTTTCATACAAATGCCCATAAATGGGAAATCCATCGGATACAGGAAGGATTTCGAAAAATCATCGTTCCAATTCGAGATCAAGATTGAAGACCAGCCAGTCATGAGATTTCCTCATTAACCAATTTGAAAATCATATCTACGTTCGATACGAAAAACCAGAACCAGTCCTGCTGATTAACTCCCTTTTAAAAGCGAGGTGTGGGAAATTTCAAAACGACCTTGCTACACGCCGCTGAATTAATAATGTTCTCATGTATGTGGACTCGTACGCTATTTCAATATAAAAAAAAAAATAAAAAATGGAAGGAAAAGAAGCCTGGCGACGAGTCAGTCATTTTTCTAACGTCTCATGGCTCATCGTGTATCTATAAACACGATACCGAATATGAAAACATTCAAAGAATGCGCTATCTTTAAATTATTACCTTTATACCTTTCCTCGGAGTACCATGGTATAGTCTCTTATATCTTCTCTATTGGTCGCTATTAATTCGTTATGTCGAAACGATGTTTTTTTTTTTTTTTTTTTTTTTTTTTATTAATTCAGAAAACAACGCTTGGCGGATTTTTATAATGTTTAAAAAAATATAACCATATTAGTACTTTCGATCATCATTCCATTTACGAGACCGTGAAATATTTTTAAGGGGGGGGGGGCTTGTTTTGGAACATTTTTTGTTGAATGCATAGCGTTGATTAGCAGAATTTTCTAAGACCTTTGCATGACGTCATTTTGATTTTTCACCTATGAAGTTTTGAAGAAAAATTGGAAACTAATTTCAAATTGTTTCTTTTTACAAAAAAAATTAATTTTTAATTTTTGAAAAATAAAATGCATAGAGTTCTCAAAAAAAGGAAATTATTTTCATATTGCATTTTGATTGTGTCATTTTGTAGAAAATGTTGGTAGATTTTTTGGAAAATTACAAATTTCAAAATCAAAATTGGAGAAAAATGCGATTTTTACTTTAGGTCCCGTTTCTAGGAAAACTATGCAACCCACAAAACTTTTTCTCAGAATCTTTTTTATTCAGTAGAGTCTTGTCTATAATTTAACGAGAGGATTTTGCAAAACTCGTACTTTCTCTCCTATTTTATGAAACCCTCTCATAGTTTTTCCTCGGAAGTATTCCAGTCGACTCGAAAGAAATAGTTGACAAATTAAAATTTTGCAAAATCCTCTCGTTAAATTATAGACAAGACTCTACTGAATAAAAAAGATTCTAAGAAAAAGTTTTGTGGGTTGCATAGTTTTCCTAGAAACGGTACCTGAAGTAAAAATCGCGTTTTTCTCCAATTTTGATTTTGAAATTTGTAATTTTCCAAAAAATCTACCAACATTTTCTACAAAATGACACAATCAAAATGCAATATGAAAATAATTTCCTTTTTTTGAGAACTCTATGCATTTTATTTTTCAAAAATTAAAAATTAATTTTTTTTGTAAAAAGAAACAATTTGAAATTAGTTTCCAATTTTTCTTCAAAACTTCATAGGTGAAAAATCAAAATGACGTCATGCAAAGGTCTTAGAAAATTCCGCTAATCAACGCTATGCATTCAACAAAAAATGTTCCAAAACAAGCCCCCCCCCCCTTAATTGCCTGGTACTCTATTTATACACGGTGTCCAGATAATGAATGACCATGGCCTGAGGTTTGGATACAACCTAGTACAACTAAAAAAAAACTTTACGTACACATGATGCCTAAATTTTAAAATGAAGGAGCTATAAAGATTTGGAAATTTGTATTTTGCCAAGAAAAACCGGTTGGAAACGCTGCTTTCAACAAAAAAAAAGTTTTCATCCAGGCAGTGGATAGCTCTTGGAAAAAGCAAAAAAAGTGCTAAGTACATTCAGTTCCCTACCCCTGAAATTGAAGGAATTATAGCCACACGAAATTTTGGTCAAAAATATTGCCTACGTTTCAATTTATCGCAGTGCACTGAAGAGACATGAAAATTTCAAAATTCACTATATCCCATTCCATTTAACTTGACCCTTCACCACTACATACAAACGTGTAAATACACAAACTTCTGGCCACCTGATTGGTGCACAATGCTTTGTTTACACTTTTGCATTTTAGTAGTGAGGGGTCAAGTTAAATGGAATGGGGTATAGTATCGTTAAATTTTACCAAGATAATATTCAAAATTTGAGGGAAGGGAGAGGGGTCCAATCGAAATTTTTGTAATAACCAAAATTATTCCTATGACTTTAAGCCACAACATTTGTTTGAAATTTTTTCAATTGGACCCTTACCTCCCTCCGTTTTTAATACTATAAGTCGGTGGTTCTCAATTTGCTTTGCTCATGTACCACTTTTTGAAAGTAATATTTTGCGTATACCCTGTCGCCTCCCACCAAAATGAATTAGTGATTGGCCGATAAATTAGCACGGGCACCCGCACTTTTTTATGAGGTAGCAACTCTTCAACCCTTGAAAAGTTTTTTTTTTCAATTTTACAGGAAAAAGTTACTCTGAAAAAAAAATCTTAGGAAATCTGCATACAAATTTATTTCTCATTAAAAATCGCCACATGAAAAAAATCTCAGAATAAAATTATTTGGGACAAGAAATCACTTTGTTTGCATGAAAAAAGGACATTTGAAAATCCTACCCGTGAAAAATATTATAAACCTGAAAAATTAAGACATTTTTTTCATTAGATAGATAAAAATAACATTTTTTTATTTAAAAAAAAAAAAAAAAAAAAAATACCAACTTCCAAAAAACGAGAATTTTCATTCTAGAAAAAGAAATGAAAAAATCAAAAAAATTGAAAGATTTCATTATTTTGAAAAAATTAATAAATTTTTTTTTCTAAAAAAATGAGAAATAAATCAAAAATGTTCTTCAATCTAAAAAGTTGAAAGAATTCTTATACCTATAAATAAAAATAAAAAAACGAGAAATTTTTCAATAAATGAAAAATACTAGATATTAATTCTACTTTTTACTCACAAAAAATTTAAAATTTATTTCTAAAAAAAAATGAAAAATTTTCTCTGTAATATAGGTAATTGTTGAAAGGCTCTTTATTCAAAAGATTTTTCATTCAAAAAAAAAAAAAGGAAAATGAAACATCGTTTTTTTTAAAGAAAAAAACGTTAAAATTTTTCTTAAAAAAATGAAATAAGTATTTCTACTGCTTACTCCACTCCCATAAAAATGAACAATTCTATCTTATAAAAAAATGTAAAAAAATATCCAGAAATTGGAGGTTTTTTTACTTAAAAAAATGGTTTTATTTTAACCCTGAAAAATTGAAAAATTTTCATTTCAAGAAAACTGAAAATAATTATATTTTTATTGGAAAAGAAATCAAGATTTTTCATCCAAAGAAAAAATTAAGTATCTATATACACCACCATTTGTGAAACACTGATATAAGTAAACTATCTAAGCCATATTATGCGTAGTTGGAGGGAGGAAATTTTATAATAATCAAAATTATTTCTAGAACCTCAATCTAAGTACAACTTTTGTTTGAAAAGTTTTTCAACTAGACCCTTCTTCCAATTTTGAAAAAGTATCTAAATAATGCTTCTTGAAATCTGAGGAGAAAGGGGGATCCAATCGAAATTTTTGTAATAACCAAAATCATTTTTGGGACCTTAATCTACAACTTTTGTTTTTTGGAAAAATTTTCAATTGGCCCCTTCCTCCCTCATCCCACGGAGTGTTATGCAAAATCGGTGGGAGAGGAGGGTCCAACTGAAAAATTTTTCAAACAAAAGTTGTATCTTGAAGTCATAGGAATAGTTTTGATTATTACAAAAATTTCAATTGGACCCCTCCCTCGCCTCCAATTTTGAACATCAAGTACACATTATGTAGCATTGAATTTGATGAAATTTAATAACAATCCGCCGCAATGCAAACAAATCCAGCAAACTAAACACTAGTTTGAAATTTTTTTAAACTATCACCCCTTCAAATTCAAGATAGGCACCTGGTGTACAAAAAGTTTTTTGTGACTGGCAGTCGGTTATAACCAAATCTCAAGTCTAATTACTCAGAACCAGGACACCCTGTATATTACGAGATTAATCTTTTAAACGCTCCTGGGATCTCTTTTGTTGGTCTGTCGACTTACTACAAAATCCCAGTTAAAAAGTTTCGGGTTTGGTTTGTAAGGATAAAAAAAATCGAGCATTTTGTTTATATAATTAGATTTTATGGATTGTAAAAAGATGGGATGCGATGCGGTTTATGGCGACTGCCAAGTTTTGCTTTACTGGTTTCTCATCGTACTAGTCTTCCGATAAGTTTAGTTTATGGCTGATTACGAGTCGAATATGGAGTATGGTGAAAATACTAATACCTAAGTGAAGAATGTTGCTGCCTTTTGCAACCGCGGTGGCGAAGAATTTAAAATGCGTTCAAGACGTCGCCTTAGCACTCTTTTATAATCTCTTTTATAACCGAATATGCACGCCGATATGAGGACTGAGGAGCCGAAAGAGATGGATCGTCGCGACCATCGTCCAAGTCCTATCGTGGTTACCAATATAGTCTGAATTTTTTTCATTTTTACGACCATGCTGTGGTATTTTTTCCAACTTTCTATAAATATTAGTAGGTATCTAGTTCGATTTATAGGAGAGTATGTCGAATTGTCGAAGTCTGCGCTTTATGGAATCTTCATTTTTTTTTTAAGTTGATGGGTGGAATAATTATGATGATGGGGGAATATTATGTCGAGAAAATTTTTCATTTGGCAGATTTTTTAACGAAAATGTTTTTCAAGTATCTCTTTTATAAAAAGTTTTTCCACTTGAAGATTTTATTGTTTTTTTTTTCGAGATGGTAGTGGGTAGGTATTTTATCGAAATTTGATTTTTCAAAATTGAGATTTTTTCAAATAAATTTTCTTTTCTAAATAATGAAAACTTATAATTTTTTTGAAAAATTTTAACTAGCCGAAATTTGCAGTAACGTGTTGTTTGTCAAATCTCATAAATTCCATTTGTTTTCAACGGTATAAAATCTTCAAAAAATTTCAAAAATAGTTGAATTTTTAAAAGCAAAATTTTTAAACAATTTAAAAAAATAGAATTTTCAAAAAATTTCAAAAATTCATTTCATTTGTCAAAAATGTTTGGAAGGTGAATTTTTGAAATTTTTAAAAAAGTGTTGTTTTCAAATAACTTTTAAAAATTTAATTTTCAAAAAATTTCCAAATAGATAATTATGTATACCTAGGTAATTTATTTGTTTAAAATTTTCCAAAAAGTGTTATTGTTTTCAAATCAAAAGCCCTAGTGTGGTAAATTTTTTGATCAAAAATGAGCGATCAATGGTGGAAAAAACACGAATATGTATCGGTTTTCTCAAGTCATGAGCCCCCGCCCCCTCCGAACAAAAATCCGAAAAACTTACAAATAATATAAAACAGTTTGGAAAACGAGAAAAAAATCAATTTGCCAGCGCCGAAACTGTACCCCCACCCCCCCACCAAGGCTATTTAAAAATTTTAAAGTCGTAAGAAAAATCGGAAAAAATTAACCAACATTAGGTACCCATGAATACCTTGAAGTCAAAAATCACCAATATGCTCTAAAATAATATCTCACCATTACAAACTTGAAATTTGAAAAAAATTGAAATTTGAGCCTGGGGCAATTTAACCCAATGTAAAAAAAATTGCACAGTGAAAATATTCGACATTTTTTTTTAATTTGTTCAAAAAAAAAATTCAAAACGATTTCCAAGTTAACTTCAAATTTTTAGGATATTTTGGAAGTTGATTTTTGAAAAATTACCAAAAGTCGAATTCATTTGTCAAAAAATGTTGGAAAGTTGAATTTTTGAAAAAATGTTACAAAGTCAAATTTGTGTAATATTTGACAAAGGTCATTTTTATTTATGAGTAGGTAGGTCTCTGTTGTTGTTGTTGTTTTTTTTTTTTTAAATAAATAAATAGGTACTCGGTAGGTAATAAAAATCGTCAGTAAGTAATATTTTTATGGAAATTAAAAATTCAAATGTTCATTTCTATAATGATTTTCATGATTTTTCAATTGCTCACAAAGAATGTCAACAACATTTTTTATTTTTTATAAATAGCATTTTATTTTACTGAACTATACGATTTTTATAAAATTTTTCATGATTTTTTAATCACTACTGACAACAGAACTTTGGCAACTCGTCAACTCCGATTGAGTTGAAATTGGGCTCACTAAAAGAGCAGGTCACCCAGACCTCAAAACCAAATTTTGAGCTGTTAAAGTTGATTTTTAGATTTTTGGCGAATTTTTGAAAATTTTGAAAACCTCATTGGAATTAATCAAAGTATAATCAATTTTAAAAAAAATTGATTTCTTTATTAAAGTCGACCCCCGAATCGATTGAGACTATTCCCGAAGCCATCTGAAGCCTCCAAAAAAAGTTGGCTTTTCAAAATTTTCGAGTTATAAAAAAATACGATCACACTACACGTGTAAACTCGTCACCTCGAATTTTTGGGTTCAACCGTGTACTATTTGACTGATTATATCACTGAAACGCTCGAATTAGATTTTCAGTTGCCAAAATGATTTACAGTGTCGTCTGGAACAATTCCAGTGCCCTGGAGAAGAGTCAACTTTTGCTAGAGACTTCAGATCGTTTCGAAAATGGTCGCAATCGAGATCGACTCGGGGGGTCGACTTTAGAATATAAACAAATTTTCAGAGTTTTATCTCAAAAATTATAACTTTTGTAAAAAATTTATTTACCAATCCCGAGCAGCACACTCGACAAATTATCGAAATAAAAAATCGACAGAATATCGAATTCGATAAAGTGTCGCGTTAGTTCCGCATAAATCGTGAAATTATCTTTCGATATATAGATAGATTATCGACGAATTATAGTTAGCAAAAATTTCGAGATTATAGTAAGATATTTTATCGATAATCTATCTATAATATCGAAAGATAATTTCACGATATAGGCGGAACTTTTGCGACACTTTATCGAATTCGATATTCTGTCGATTTTTTATCGATTTTTTATTCCGATTTTTCGTCTTTTACTAGCTTCTTTCTATAATTAAAAATCATTAATTAGCATAATTAATACATTAAACTATGCCTAAACACATTATTCATGTTACGGTAAGAGGATCATTTCAGAAAAAGCCAAAAAAAATTATAAAAAATCTGCCACCCGTGGGGCTTCAACCTTCTACCTCCTGCATGGTAATCCTCTTCCTTAACCACTATGCCATACTTTATCGTTGAGGAATTAGCAATAAAACGCTTATAATAGGCAGTTTAGTACTTCCAGACGTGTTGGACTTAGAAAAATTTTCACCAATTTGGAAATAATTTCAAATATCGTCACAAAATCGTTGAAAAATCGTTCGACAAATTTCAGATTATTTGTCGATAATGTAGTTTCAAATATCGTCACAAAATCGGTAAAAAATCGAAATCGAGAAATTTCATATTACGTGTCGATAATATAGTTTCAAATATCTTTACAAAATCGGTAAAAAATCGGATTCGATAAATTTAATATAATCTGTCGATAATATAGTTTCAAATATCGTCAAAAAATCGGTAAAATATCGGAGTCGAGAAATTTCATATAATCTGGCGATAATATAGTTTTAAATATCTTTACAAAATCGTTAAAAAATCGAATTCGATAAATTTAATATTCTTTGTCGATAATGTAGTTTCAAATATCTGCACAAAATCGGTGGAAAATCGGAATCGATAAATTTAATATTCTTTGTCGATAGTATCGTTGACGAATATCGTCATAAAATCTTAATAATATCGAATTCGATAGTTTTTAGATTTTTTGCCTATGAAGTTGTACCGATAAATCTTTATAATATCGTGAGAACATCTATAGATTTTCAAACGATTTTTTATCGATACGTTACATCTTCCGATATTATCGATCGAGTGTGCCGCTCGGGATGGAATATTTTCTCTATTATCAAAAATTCGCTAAAAATCGAAAAATCCACTTAGGCAGCTCAAAATGTGGTTTTGAAGTCTGAATGATATACTCTTTCATTGAGTCAAATTTCACCTCAATCGGAGTTGACGAGTTGCCAAGGATCCCTTATGAGGCTATAAGGGATTTCAATTTTTTCACAACTTTTTGATTTTCGAATAAGAATGAAGGACGTCGATTAACAGAATTTCTAAAAAAAAAAAAAAATCCTCGATATTTCACCTTAAAAATATCAAGCACCTGTGCCACGTGGATCGAATGCCCTCACAAAAAAAAAAAAAAAAAAAACACGTGCGAAAGATTTAAAAAATCGATTCAATTTATTGGCCTCGCCACCTCGATTGAAACACTTAAAACACTCCTTTTGGTTTATTAGCAGATAGTTAGGATACATTGTTTAAACTAAATATGAGCTGCCATCAGGGTCGCCTCATCATTCGAATCGTTACAAGTACTCGTATCTGTAAGTACTCGACAAAAACGTACATAAATTTTCAATACAGCATCTGCATTAATCACCTTTACAGCCATAATACCATATGCGTAAATACACGAAAAAAAAGAAACCATTTATATACGACAACTCGTATACTCGCACTAGAAGCCTTCATCTAGATGGGTTTGAAGCCATCAATACGTTGCATGAAGGTGGCACGATGCCTTGGCGGGCGGGGGCGATTCATTCGTGTTGTATTAATGACGACGACGCCAAATACACCACAACAGAAGAGAAGAGAACAGAACAGTACAGCACAGGCCAGAAACAGGATATTGTACACATTGTAATTAACGCCGGCTCGGGCTCGCAGCTCCGATACTGCAGCTCTCGCAGTATTCTTTTATATTGTTATAACTGCGTATAGTATACGTATATATATACGATGAACGTTGATAGATCACCTTTTCCAAGCCGATATGCTCGATGATTTCTAACAAAGAAATAAAAAAAAATCTGACCATTGTCGATATAAACCCATATGCCACTTATCTCGAACGTCGGACGCGGACGGAAGCCGAGCAATGTATTTTAAATTTCTTAATACATAGCGTACGTACACACCCCCTCCCCCCCCATCGATACACTATTATTACATTACACGTAGCGTAATTTCGAATATATACGGACCTGTGCATAAATAATTTCACGTCCATTACGATCTCCTCTGTATAATTTCGCTGCTTGGGCCATCGTGCAGCGCCGGAAGTCCGCACCGAGGAAGATATTATTTCAAGCTAAGAGATTTTACTGCTTATTTCTCTCTCTGTCTCTCCCTAGAAAAAAAAAACGCTTTAATAATTTGGCAATTATACCACCACATCGAATGCCAAGTCGAATATGGTGTATTTTCTCTCCTCTAATGAAAAATAGTATCAGTGTTGGGTTGTTGGTGTTTGCTAGGCTGCGATGCTGGTGTTGGCTTTTTCTGTGTTATTGCTCATCGCTTCGATTACTCTAGATAATTAACGTCGTGTGCGTTGATTAACGCAGCGTTGGCCGAGATTTCGCGCTTGTAGCTACAACAATGAATTAATTGCACGTGTAAAATGGCCGCAGCCATGTCGATTCGTTGGTGGTCAACGGGATCGTGAACTTTTGCCAGTGGTTTATTTTGAAGGTATTCGAGCGTATTGTGTAATTATAGTAGGTCTCGTATATGAGAATGGAATAAAAACACGAGTCATATTCATCCCTCTTTTTTTTTTTAGCAAAGAATTGTGAACAATGTGCTTAAATGTATTGTTTTTGAATGAAATTGTGACTTTGATTTTGCTTTGATTGGTAAACGGCTGTGTTCCTATGGTCCCTTCTAGTTATGTAAGGCAAGTTTCTAAATTAGGTTAAAATGGTTAAATCAAAAAATTAATTTTAGAAATGATAAGTTTGGGATTAGTTAAATTTTTAAAATGATAAAAATCTTCAAATTTTTAAATTGATAAAAATCTTCAAATTTTTAAATTGATAAAAATCTTCAAATTTTTAAATTGATAAAAATCTTCAAATTTTTAAATTCTGATCCAATTTTGAAATTATAGAAATTTGAAATATTTTTAAAATTCAGTCAAGTTTTCAAAAAAATTGAGAAGATTGATTTTCAGAGTTTGATAGGTACATCTTCATAGTTTCGATGGCAAAAATTGCAGTTAATTTGATAATTTCTAAATTTTTCCAAATTTCCAAAAAAAATTTAAAACATTAGGTAAATACCTATCTAATTTTCAAAATTTGTCAAACTTTTCAAATTCTTAATGCTTTTATATTTTTTAAATGCAAAAAATATTCGAAATCAGGTAATTTTTTAAAATTTTGATTACTTCTGAAAAATTACTTACCTAAATCAACTTTTAAAATTCAGTAGTTTTCAAAAAAATTAGCGCAATTTTAAAAATTTGATTTACCTCAATATGCAAAATTTGGAAAAATTTCAAATTTGATCATTTCCGAATTTTTACAAATTTTCAAAAAAAATAAAATGCCAGTTTTCAAAGTTTATTAAATTTTATTTTTTTTCAAATTCGTTAAAAGCTGAAAATTTTTCAAAGTTTGAAAAAAACAAATTTTGTCCGAAAATGAATAATTATTTAGAAAAATTTTTCAAAACAAATGATTTTTCAATTTTGTTTCAAAATCGTAAGAAGTTCTTATTGATGGTTAAAGCCATTGAAAAAGTTATGATAAAACAACTTTTTCGTTGTTTGAAAAACTTTTAAAACAGCAGTTTTTTCCAATTCTGTTCAAAGATTGTAATTCCATTTTTTTTTTTTTTTTTTTTTGCTTTAAAAGAAGTTGTTATATTGATGAATGATGACTATACATATAAACATTGAAAAAAATTATGATTCAAGAACAAAGTTTGCACATGGTAATTCTTAATTTCCTTTTTCAAGCTGATTTTTTACATTTTTGAAAAAAAAAAATTTTGTTGTTCGAGAGAAGTTTTTAAAGAAGCATTTTTTTTTAAATTGAAGCTACCTATTGTTCAATTTTTTTCAAAAAAATAAGTTTTTTTTAGAAAAAATTTATAAATAATATATTTTTTGAATTAGGAAAAAAAAATTAAAATTTCAACTAAGAAAAAAATTGTGATTAATAGAAACTCTCCTTTTTTAAAAGTTAGTAATTTTTTAAGTTATTTTTTGCATAAAACTACTCTGATATTTTGAAAAACTATTTTTTCGAGTAAGTGATTTTTTGTTAATTTTTTTCAGTTTAGGTTTGAAAGTTATTTTTGTCCGAAAAATAATACATAAATTATTGTTTTTGCATTTTTTCCAATTTTTTTTAGAAATTCAGTTGAAGAATTTTTTGTTAAAATAAATAAGTATTTTTTATATGGTGAAAGTATTTTTTTTGATTCCTTCAAAAATATTAGCTATTTTTAATTTTTTTTTTGTATAGGTAAATAAGTGATTTTTTTTTTTGTTAAATTTTTCCATATTATTTGCATTTTTTTCATTCAAATTTCTCTATTTAAAAAAAATTAGCATTGAAAAATTACTTTCTTAAAAGTAGGGCTTTATTACCTGTCATTTTTTTCACTAGGTATTGACGGTACATCACCCCCACCTTCTACTTCACCAAGCAAGAATTTTTTTTGTATTTTTTTTCATTGTTTAGAGTAATTTTTTACGCTTCGAATAATTTCTTTTTATTCTATTTGAAGCAATTTCCATTATTTTTTCAAAGTGGTCTTTAGTTTAAAAAAATATTTTGTGCAAAAACATATTTTCCTCCAATTTTATCTGAAAACTTTCTTCAAGTACCTATTTTTTAAAATAAATTATCTAAATCTATTCAAAATTTGTTCAAAAACAGATTATGCTCAAAAATATTTCGTTCTTTAATTTTTTTTTCTTAAACATAATTTTTTTTGGTATTTTTTAAATGAATTTTTTCAAGTTGAATTTTCAATTTAATTCTGTTCAAAATCACACTTCCTAATTTTTTTCCAAATAAAATATATTTTTTTGGTGAGATAATTTTTTTTTTTAAATCAAAAAATCGATTTGTTGCTATTAAGTGAGTTCTCTTGTACTGTATATAAAATCGAGAAAAACATTTTTCAAAAAAAAAATAAAAATAAAAAAAAATAATTTTGAAAGATTAATGAATTTCTACAATTTTTAAAATTTGATAAAAATTCAAAATTTCCAAGTTTTATTAAATTTTTGAAATTGGGCTCAATTTTCTAAAAAAAACTTAAAAATTGTTGATTTTGTTAAAAATAAAATCACAAAATCAGTTTCGTAAAATAATTTTTACTTTTTTTTTATTTTTACAATTGAACCAATTTTTTGAGAAATTGATATTTTTCACACTCGAACCATACTGAAAACCAAATGTTCGATTCATGGAACATTATTGATTTAAAAAAAATAAAAAATAATCGAAAAATCAGAGTAATAATTAAAAAAAATCAAATACTGAATCGTGTTATTTTCATCAATAATCAGCAAACTCAATTGGATATTGGATATTTATTCCAATCCAAGCCCTCCTTCCAACAATCCATTCCATATACCACCATCTTGACAAAAAAAACCATTAACTATATGACCCTGGCATGCCCCATTACCAAAGTAACCATCACGTAATAAACCACTGACGCTTCTGGCCATTGAAATTGAATCGAGATGACGCGGCAGACAATTAATCGAACAGATTTCTTAAATTGTCCTTTGCACGTGTTTTTGTGATTCGGCGAGGGAGGGGTGCACGTGGACCATGTACCCAAAGAAGATTATACGTCTCCGTACGTACGACTGCTTTTACGGTACATTATTAGTTCTTTTGGAATTATCGAGTTTTTTTTTCTTTTATTTATAAGAAAGATTTGAGCTGTACCTTTGTATGCACTGGGGTCTCGGACACCTCGTCCTCGATTCGACTAATACGGCGTAAAAAAGAACTCGTACCGGGCGTGTGTACTCGTACGTCTCATTTGTATGGTGTTGATAGATTCGAATGCTGGTATCAGTTATTATCGATTTTTAAAAAGTGTACATTGTTGTAGAACACGAAGAATGAGTGTTGGGCTCGAGTACGAGTGGCGCGAGTCTCAGTGGACGCCTTCGACAAAAGATCTCCGTGTCTTTGAACTCGACTCGAATATGCCAGCGATAAGTTTTAAATTTTCATAAGTATCCGAGCCCCGGTACGGTCACGGCTTGTCTAATAAATGCAACCTCCGGAACCTCTAAAAAAAAGTACTTCCTTCGGACCCGAGTGATTCTACAAGCTTGTAAGAGAACTATCTGTATTTGAAATGGTAATTAAAAAGGCACCTTAGGTTTTTTTCCATATAACGTAATAGCCGTTTTAATTAGATCGTTAACGATGAACTTGCCCAGTGCCTTTATGATTTTTAACTATAATCGAAAAATTAATCTCGGTGTTGGGCAATTATATCGTTAACAGTATCGCCTCAGATATTTAGATAACGTCGTTAACCGTATAACTATCTTGTTCGATATTGCCAACTGCACGGTTCGCCGTGCTCCTGCTCTTGTAAGTACGAGTACTTATTGTTGTTGATTTAAATAGTTACCTCAGCGAATTACCAAGTGCACGAGGTTCGAGTACAAACTGTATATAAAATATAAATTAATCAGCGTCGCTTGCGTTTTGCTTTAAATACTCGACGTGCTGTTTTTTTAATTATGACCACAACAACAGCCAACTCAAGTACGCATAATGAAAATGATCGGCTCAATAACCACGGTTAATGCTTGTTACGTTGCTACTAATGGACAATATTTCGTGTATCGAATAATTTTCAACCTAGCTAGCGACAAATAATTGTGAAAATTCAAACTGATTAAGGATTTATGACACTGAGACTTTCAAATGGGTGATGGAGTTGTTGAATAGGAGATAGTTCAGAGGCAGGTGGCATTTCACTGGCTTGGATTTCATAATGGCCTCCTAATTAACGATTTGAGAAGCAATAAAAAATAATAACCTTATTTCCTCGATAATTTCTACAAAAATATAACCTTCTAGTCGAAGTTGACCAGGTGGAGTGTTGAAAATCGACCAATCTTTGTTTCACAAGGGACACGAAGTACTATTAATTGGAAAAAATTAAGAACAGAAAATTATTTATTTGAAAAAAATATAAAATAGGTAATATTGGAGAGATTTTTTTTAAAAATTCAGAAAAAAAAATTCTATCACAGTCTATATATTTTATACAGGGTGTTTCTCAAGTGGTGTAGGAAAATTTTTGCAATAATCAAAATTGCTCCTAGGACTTCAAGCTACATCTTTTGTTTGAAATTTTTTTCAATTTGACCCCTCCCTCCCCACGGATTTTGCATAATACTCCAAAAATACTAATTAAAATTAGAGAAGTGAGTGAGAAAGGGTCCATTTGAAAAAAATTTTAAATAAAAGTTGAAGAATAATATTCTAAAATTTTTAAAAGTGATCATTTTTCATAAGTAAATTAGTACCTAGGTAAAAATAAATCTCTGTTTCTTCAGATTTGTTTTATTATTTTTTTTGTAAAGAAATCTGTTGAGAATATTTTTCAATTTTTTTTTAGCGGATTTTTACAAATTTCAGAGTAAAAATCGTACAATTTTCCCATAGAAACTTTTTTTTTTTTGAAGCAGAGCAATACTTGAATAAAAACTTATCATCCAATTTTTTGGGAGAATAAACTTCTCAATTTCACAGCGCATTTTTTGAGAATGAAATTTGTTATTTTTATGGGGAAAAAAATCTCTCAATTTTTTGCTTCATCTTCTTCATTTAAAAAAAAATTATTTATAGCGGACAAACATCTCTCTATTTTTTTTTGGGGGGGGGGGAGAAACCACAAAATTGGAGAAGAAAGAAGCCAAAGAGGGGTCCAATCGAAATTTTTTGTAATAAAAAAATTACCGAGCAGCACAATCGACAAATTATCGAAATAAAAAATCGACAGAATATCGAATTCGATAAAGTGTCGCGTTAGTTCCGCCTAAATCGTGAAATTATCTTTCGATATATAGATAGATTATCCACGAATTACAGTTAGCAAAAATTTCGAGATTATAGTAAGATATTTTATCGATAATATATCTATTATATCGAAAGATAATTTCACGATTTAGGCGAAACTTTTGCGACACTTTATCGAATTCGATATTCTGTCGATTTTTTATTCCGATTTTTTATTCCGATTTTTCGTCTTTTACTAGCTTTTTTCTATAATTAAAAATCATTAATCAGCATAATTAATACATTAAACTATGCCTAAACACATTATTCATGTTACGGTAAGAGGATCATTTCAGAAAAAGTCAAAAAAAAATTATAAAAAATCTGCCACCCGCGGGGCTTGAACCATCTACCTCCTGCATGGTAATCCTCTTCCTTAACCACTATGCCATACCTTATCATTGAGGAATTAGCAATAAAACGCTTATAATAGGCAGTTTAGTACTTCCAGACGAGTTGGACTTAGAAAAATTTTCACCAATTTTTAAAATTTGGAAATAATTTCAAATATTGTCACAAAATCGTTGAAAAATCGTTCGACAAATTTCAGATTATTTGTCGATAATGTAGTTTCAAATATCGCCACAAAATCGTTGAAAAATCGTTCGACAAATTTCAGATTATTTGTCGATAATGTAGTTTCAAATATCGCCACAAAATCGTTGAAAAATCTAATTCGAGAAATTTCAGATTACGTGTCGATAATAAAGTTTTAAATATCTTCACAAAATCGCTAAAAAATCGAATTCGAGAAATTTCAGACTATTTGTCGATAATATAGTTTCAAATATCATCACAAAATCGTAAAAAAATCGAAATCGAGAAATTTCATATTACGTGTCGATAATATAGTTTCAAATATCTTCACGCAATCGTTAGAAAATCGAATTCGAGAAATTGCATATTATGTGCCGATAATATAGTTTCAAATATCTTTACAAAATCGGTAAAAAATCGGATTCGATAAATTTAGTATAATCTGTCGATAATATAGTTTCAAATATCGTCAAAAAATCGGTAAAATATCGGAGTCGAGAAATTTCATATAATCTGGCGATAATATAGTTTTAAATATCTTTATAAAATCGTTAAAAAATCGAATTCGATAAATTTAATATTCTTTGTCGATAATGTAGTTTCAAATATCTGCACAAAATCGGTGGAAAATCGGAATCGATAAATTTAATATTCTTTGTCGATAGTATCGTTGACAAATATCGTCATAAAATCTTAATAATATCGAATTCGATAGTTTTTAGATTTTTTGCCTATGAAATTGTACCGATAAATCTTTATAATATCGTGAGAACATCTATAGATTTTCAAACGATTTTTTATCGATACGTTACATCTTCCGATATTATCGATCGAGTGTGCCGCTCGGGGTGAGAGATAAAAAAAATAAAAATGATAATTTTATACCTATTCAAAAAAGTTAGAAAGTTTCTCTACAATAAAATTGAAAAACTTTTAATTCGAAAAAGTATGGAAAATTGCTCTACTTGCGTCCTGCGGGTACAAAAATAGGAATATCTTTTGAAAAAGTGGCGGACTCTCGAGAAAATGAGGCCTCAAAAATTAATTTTTAAAGAAAAAAAACTCTTCACATTTTAAAAGATTTGTATTTTATTTTTTTATATAATGTTTTATTTTTATGGAGAAAAAAAATCTCAATTTTGGCTTCATCTTCTTCATTAAAAAAATGTACGTATATTATACCTATTATTTTATAGAGGAAACATTTCTCATTTTTTTTTTTGGGGGGGGGGGCACAAAATTGAAAAAGATGGAGGGACTCCAATCGAAATTTTTTGTAATAATTTCAAGGATCTGAATTTACATGTTTTGTCTGAAGAATTTTTGAATCGAGGCCTCAATTCATTTTTAAAAAATACTTCCTAAATTAAGATGATTCAATCTTAAAGTCTCTTTAACCTTTCCATCGCACGAACGACTTTTTTCCTATTTGCAAATTGCAATGCGATCGTTTCTTTACTCGTCAATCTTTTAATTTTATTTTTTTCCATACCCACAATTTCGATCGAATACCGAAAAACAATGTAATAAAATTGAATTCCACCTTCGTCTCCAATCTTGTAACCAAAACAACATTAAGGTTAGAGTGAAATCTAGGTAATCTCGCGAACATCGTGAGATTCGTGCTCTACAATGATAAAAGGTGTAATGGCATCGAATGCCGAATCATTCCCATAATGCATAGGTACATCCAGCATCCTCGTAGAGTACTTAATGCGATGTTGTTGTTTTTTTTTACCTCTTAATTCGTAAAACACGTCTCCACATCGGATGATTTTATAGCTCAGTCATGCAGAAATACATAACATTTAGGCAATCAGCTACCATAGAGAGGTATTTAGTTTCAATCCATTTGCTGCACAATTAGTTTAAAAGTTTAGCTAAACGTGAAAAAAAATCTCGAGTGAAAATTTTTTGGAAAGTATATAAACAAACTCGCATAGTGATACAACTGGATATACTTTTGTTTGAAGGCGATTAAATCGTGACACTTTCTATACCTATTCACCTTTGTATGATATGAGACATATTAGTCTTGTAAAAATCTGAGCCGAGGTATCTGCTACGTGCGTGTAGTACTCTCGGTTATAAGCTTCGGAAATGGTCCAAAGCGAAAATGTCAAGTTGTGGTAATTTGTGTAAATAACTGATAAGCATGTTCAAAGCATCTCCATTAAGGGCACACGTGCCATATACTGTATAGATAGACTAACATGAGATATGATTGCAAGTTGCACAAATCGAGTACTTTTCTACATCCGTCTGATGTTTGTGGTAGGTATTTAGAGTATCAAAATATCATTTACCTATGTGGATTTTTATTCAGAAAATAAGTCTTGGTGGAATTATTTTCTTCCAGACAGATTATTTTTTGGAGGATAAAGCAGAGTGCAAAATATCTTCTTCAGTTTTTTTTTTCTAGAGGACAAAGAATAGGGGAAATGTCAATTTTTTCCATAATCTAATAAAAATTGATTTTTTTATCTATCAAACAATAATTGATGGGGAAACATTTTATTGAATTGTTTCTTAAGTCGATTTTTTTTATCAGATCCCAAAAAAAAAATCCAAGTAGGTACATATTTAAAAATCAAAATCATAAATTGAAAAAAATTCTCAAATCTTTTTTGTTGTTGAAATCTTGAAATTAAAAATTCGATTTGTGTTCGAATTGGAAACTCGTTTCTTTTCGAATTTAGAAATTGATTTTTGTCGTGAATCGAAAAATCATTTTAATCAAAATCGAAAAAATCAATTTTCTCTTAGGTACGTCGCTTGAGAAAATTGTTGCTTTGTCGAATTGAAAATATTTATCGATTTTTTCACAAATTGAGAAAGTTGTTTTTTAGAAGAAATTATAAAATCGATATCTTCATGAATCAAAACCTGTTTTGAGTCAAAAACCGATCTTTTCATAAATTGTAAAAAATTATTTCTTGACATAAATTGCAAAAAACAACTTGAAATGAACTATAGTTAGGTAAATATTTATTTTGAACTCGTTTTTTTTTCAGAAGTCAAGAAAATAGTTTTTCACCTAGTTAAATTGAAAAATAAACTTTTTGTCATGAATCAAAAGAATGTAAGATTTTTCTCCCCTATGAATGAGGGATATTTTCCCATTGAAAAATTGAAAGGATGTTTTCCTATAAAAAATTGAAAGATTTTTTTATTAAAAAAAAAAAACCGATGCAAATAATTTACATTTACGTTATGATTCCAAAAATTAAGATAGGCATTATTTTGCATTCTCAAAAAATTGAAATTTTGTTTTCAAAAAAAAAAAAAAAAAAAAAAAACTTGTAAAAGTGAAAGATTTTTACTCCAAAATTTGAAGGAAAAAAAATGCCCCAGAAAATTGAGAAATATACTCAACAAATTTCTATACAAAAAAAAATCACTAAAAAATTGGGGAAAAAATTCTGATTTTTTATTTTTTTATTCTACTATTAGTTTACAAAAAAAAAATTATCATTTTTTTCACGCCGATTCTAAAACAAAATAATTAAAAATAATAGATATGAGCATTATTTTTTATTCCAAGAAAATTCAGAATTTCTTTTCCACTAAAAAAATGAAAAATTTAAAAAAAGATAAAAGAGGCAAAAAATTATTTCTTTCCTAAAAATTGAGATTTTTTTTCTTCTCATGGGAATAAGATATTTTTTTTAAATGCTCTTCCTTTGAAATGTTTTTTTTACTTCCAAAAAATAAAAACTCACGCTGACTCCAAAAAATTAAGATACCTTGTCACGTAATATTTTACTGACTTTTCACTCGTAAAACAGAAAATTCAAAGTTGCTTAATTTTAACTAACGCGACAATATTAAACCCGATTTTTATCCGGAAAATTGGAAAACCATTAGTCAATTTATGAAACGAAAACGACACGAGTTCACAAATTACACTTTATTAGCAGATTGAAAATTATTTTGAAAATCAACAATAGGGGTGGTCATTATGACCAGATAGGTATAGATTATTTTTCGTGAGACTATTAGCCACGTAGGGATACAAATAGACTGACTTATATATGTAATCGATCGCGTTCGATATACGCAGCTCGAAAGGACGAAGGATTGACAGGAGAAAAGGGGTGAAGACGGAAATAAAGAAGAAGACATGATGTAATTGGATGAGAAAGCAGAGAATGGACAAACAGGATTGGAAAGGAAACTGGACCGAAGGGGAGGGAAAAAAGGTCGAGTTGCGTATACCAAACATTCGATCTGAAAAAAGTACCTAAGATGAATAAAATCCTATACGCCTCAGATATACCGTTACAACCTAAGCATTATTTTTTATTTCAATAAAATTCAGGATAATTTTTCCTCAAAAAATTTGAAAATTATTTCTACCCTGAAGAAGTCAAGAGATATATTTTTCAAAAAAATGAGACAAAACGTGAAGATGAACTCTCCAGAAAATTGAATGATTTTTTTTAAAGCCCTATAGAAGTAAGTATGCTGGACGGTCGCCATTTTGTGACCGAAATAAAACACAGACGACACACACAAACGCAATTGTGTTTGTATGCGTTTGTATATGAGTGATAACACTCTAAATCGGACACAAAATGGTGACCGTCCAGCATACTTACTTCTATAGGGCTTTAGATTTTTTTTTCAAAAATATTGAAATTGGGCCTACGGTTTTGTAAAAATTTGAGTAGTTAATTGACTTTATATAAGAAATCAAGAAATTTCTTCGAAATTTTTCCCCCCACAAAAATGAGATATTTTTTATTTTGAAAAAATTCAATTTTCTTTGGATAAAGTAGGTTAAATGCTTTTATATTTTTTTCCAAGGCTCTAATTAAAAAATTTTTCAAAGAAAATTTATAGATTGATATCGTTTTAATAATTTTGGTTATCAGAAAAATTTCAATTGGAATCCTCTCCCCTCCAATTTTGCATAATAGGTACATAATATGATAATCATTAATCAGCGGATGATTTTCAAAAGTATTATGTGAAATTTGAGGAGAGGGAGGGTTCAAATCGAAAATTTTCTAATAATCAAAGTTATTCCAAATATCTCAATGTACAACTTTTGTGTGAAAAATTTTTCAATCGAAGTCTTAGGTACAGAGATGGGAAGATTTTTTTGATAGAGGGAGGCTCATTGGAAAAAGCAGGCCTTATAAAAAAGAACTTAGATAATTTTCTTTGAAAATATCTCTTAAGACTCCTAGATTACGAATCAATCATAAAAATCGTTTTCAACCTTTCGATCCCTCGTGTCCACCATCTGGGTTAATTCTCCTAAATAAGCGTATCGCTGTGCTCATATGGAGTATGGGCTCGGTTTGGGTCTCGAGGTATCCACAGGGCGTATTTCCGTTTCCCTATAGATGGAGGAGGCCTTTGGAGGTATGTGGCACATTGTGGAAGTACACATATTTCTTTGGTGTTCGGTAAACAGATGTCTTGTGTGATCTTTTTGGAAAAGGGGAAAGTTACGGTTTATTTTTATCGTGCTCCGCATATCATTATGGAATATCCCTTCGCCAATGCTACTCGTCGATAATTGTAATAATTGTATCAGCTGGTTTCATACTCGATACCATCTGCCTTAGTTGGCGCGCTCTCAGCTTTAACCTGAACCATGGTACGACGTCGTCATACCTCATACTCGTATTAGTTTCAATTCTGGTTACTCGTATGTCGTCGCAAGTCGCGTATGTGTGCATTAATATCGCTTCGTTATGTATAAATTCGCCGCCGATATGTTTACCAAAGATAAAAACATACATAATCCGTTACTCAAAGAGAATAAGGTAGTGATTTAATATACCAATAACGCTGATTTAGTCGTAAAAAAATACACGAATAAGTACACGTTTAAAAATCCTTTCGGTCCGTTTTTTTTTTTTTTTTTTTTTTTTTTTTTTAATTCTACGTAAAAGTAACGGTTTTTTTCTTTACTCGATATGTTTCTTCTTTTTTTCTGTTCACTTGTTCGTGGCGTTTATCAAATAAATACTCGTACTTGTGTATCCTACATTTACACGATTATTAACCCAAGTTTTACCTCAATTTTCAGATATCCGATTCGGAGAAAGATATCATGGGCTCGACTGTATACTGTATTCACCACAAAGAAGGATGCAAATGGAGTGACCAACTTCGTAAATTAAAAGTAAGCTGCGAAATTTAATTAATCGATCAAATTATCGCGCTCTTATCGATTAATAAATTAACAATTCGAAAGTACCTACGAGTAGGTATGATTGTTGGTGAATAAATTAACTCTTCTTCATCTTGGTCGAAGCCACAGCCGGCCTTTTTAATTTTTTTTTTCAATCGTGACTCGATCTGAATTTTTGATAAGAATGGTTTCGGTGTTAAGCAAGAGATGACACGTTTTCGACGTTCGACTGGAAAAAAAATTTGTTTATCGAAAGGTGGTTTACTTGATTTCGAATTCAGTCTTCGTCTCAAAGGTGCTTGTAGACCTAGTACATGGTCAAGTTGTTATTGGAGTGAAGATACCAAATGTTTTCCTTTTCGCACGGTTTTTTCCTTTTTTTTTTTTTTTTTTTTTTACTTTCGATAATGAAATTGGATAACGGTCGTGGTACTTTGAGTTTACGCGCTGTGATGACCTGGGTCAGAGTGAGATTTTTCTCAATGAATTTACGCTGTAAAAAGCGAATCGTAGAGATGGTATCGGGTACAAATATTTTTATTTCATCGAGTTCTATTCTCTATGTTGGTTCGAGTGTGTGGATTGTAATAGTTCTAGTAGAGTGATGGCATTTGTACGTACTTGGCTTGGTTTTTTTTCTTCTTCTTTTATAATCGTACGATACGATTGATGGTGTGAGAATAGCGATGAGGGAAAAACAAGATTATGTGGTTTTAGGTTTCCAGTCTTTATTACTTGGGTCGATCGTAACGATCGTACGGGATAAATCTAGATGAGCGGTGTGGAGAGGGGAATGTTTCTCTTATCGATGGAAAATTACATTAGGTACTGCCACTCCCCCATAGTCTATATAATTTTAGAAAAATTTTGCTCGTAATTATTAATTTTTTGAAATTTTAATACTTCCTGGAAATTCTTATCTGAATAAATCATTTAAAAAAATATATTCTGAAAAAATGGTCCAAAATCATTTCGATTTTTTAGCATATAGTATTATGCTTTTACGGAGACCAAAATTGAAAAAAACGAGCAAAAATCCGACCAAAATTCCGATACCAAATTGTGTTAGGTTAGGTTACATTAAAACTTGAAAATTTTCAATAAATTCGACTTTTTAGACATTATGTCAGACATTCTGAAACTTAGAATTTTTTTAGAAAGATGACTTTCAGACATTTTAAAATTTGAAATTTTTTTAGATAGATGACTTTCAGACATTTTGTCAGACATTCTGAAACTTTTTAAAGAAATTTTTAAAATAAATTTTACGACTTTTGGACATTTTGAAATTTAGATTTTTAAATTTCCATTGAAATTAATATTCGTGACTTTTTTTTAAATTTCCAATTTGGAAAAAATTGAAAAAATTCTGTGAAAAATTTTCGCAATTTTTTCAAGAGAAATTATTTTTTTAGGTAAAGATTGGGGTTAAAAAAGTTTATTGGGAATTGTGCACAAAAAAATCATCCAAATACTTACTTGGGAAAAAATTCTTTTAGAAAAAAATCTGCAAGAAAACGGGACGTCAAATAAAAATATACCTATTAAAAAAAAAACGAAAATCCACCGAAGAAAAAAAATAGCGATTTAATTACCTAGATATCAATTTTTTTCGATACGAATTCTACAAGAAAAAAATACCCTAAGAATCCCGTTGAAAAAATTGACTCAGATTTTTTTTTCAAAGCAAATTTACTATTTTAATGAAAAAAAAGAAAGAAAAATCCCATGATGAAAAAATCATCACCAATTTTTCTAGAAATATTCTTTTAAAAAATTGCTTCGATTACCTTTATTTTTTTTCTAAAAATTCTGTTGAAAGATGTGGATTGGGAGGAGGAGGATTCATTTATAAAAAAAAAAAAAAATGATTTAAAAATTTTTCTGAAAAAGTATTGAAAAAATTTCATGAAAAATTTAATTCTTTGATAGGTAGACCTACCTCAAAAAAAAATTTCTCACTTTTTTTTTGTCGAAAAATTATTTTAGTAAAAATTTGAAGAAAACACAAAAAAAAACTTGAAAAATGAAAAAAATTGAAATTAGAAAAAGGTTTATCAAAAAAATAAAACTTTACGAGAAAAAAAAAAATTTATAATATAGATCTAATTAATCCTTTCACAAAAGTCTCTCTCAAAAAAATCATGAATCGTCAATTTTTTTTTTCAAAGAAAAAAAAAGAATAAAACCATTTATTGTAAAAAGAAAATTCAGCAAAAATCTCGCCAATTCTTGAAAAAAATTGCTCAAAAAAATTTCAACTAAAAAATCAGCGCAACTTTTGCAAAGAATTGCACCAAAAAAGTATGTCAACAATTTTTGAGAAAAAAATCAAAAACTTGTATAAAAGAAATTTATTCAGAAAAAAAAATGAAAAAATTATTAAAAAAAGTTTATGGAAAAACAGTTTGTCTGAAAAAAAAACAGAAAGAAAAGAAACCCTTATAGGAATAATAAAGTTACAAAAAAATATATTTCAAAATTTTATTTCACAAACAAATTCAAAATTATTATACCAAATCATCAACAATTTTTCTGAAAAAAAAAATCGATTTTTTTAAATTTTAGATTTTAATTTCTGACCAATTTTCAAATTTTCAAATTCTTAAATGTTCTGTAAATTTTCAGTTTCTATTTAATTTTAAGTTCTCAGACTTGACAATTTTCCAATTTTAAAAAAAAAATTTTAATCGTCTCTTCAATTTTTACTTTTTAAAAAATAATTTCCATTTTTTCCTAATTTTTTCTGCACAAATGCTCAAAATTTGAAAATTCTTCAATTTTTAGTAATTTTTCTTCAACTTAGGTATACTTAGGTACCTAGTTTTTTTTCCTTCAAATTTTCGAGTTTTTTAATTTTTCAATTTTTTCCTCAAATTTCTATTTCTACACAATTATCGAGTTCTTCAATTTTTGAACTGATGCATATTTTTTCAATCTTTAATTTTTTTGCAAATTTTAATTTATGTAAACGTACCTAATTAAAATGTTAAAATTCGTCATTGTTTTTTTATTTCAATTTTTTTGAATCAAGTTTAATTTTTGTTTTTAAATTCTCAAATTTTTAAATTTTTCGTTTATTTTTAATTCCCATTCAAATTTTAATTTTTTCAGTTATCAATTTTAATTTTCAATTTTAATTTTTTATTTATTTTTCTTAAAATTTAAGCAAACTATTTTTTTTTTTACGATTTTTATTTCTGTGGGCAGTATAAAATTTCTTAAATTGTTTATTTTTGTCAATTTTATACTTTTTTCAAATTCTAAAATTTAATCATTTTTCTTCAGTTTTTATTTTTTTATTTATTTTTTTATTTATTTATTTTTTTATCAAAAAATGTAAAACTTTGCTTTCTATAAAAAATGTTGTCTCAGAAATGAAATATTTTTTCAAGTTGTGAAAATCCTAATTGGACTATTGAAAAAAAAATCGTCCTTTCGAGCTTCGCAGACATCCTCTATCAAATTAAATTTTTATTGAATTCAATCCTGATCCTTTAATATTTTTAAACATACGAGATACAAGAGCAGTCCTTCCAAAATTAAATGAATCCAGTGTTATTTAAAAAAATAATAATAATTAGGGTTTTCGAAACACCTTGCTTTATATTTAATATCTAAGTACTCCGTATTGTGAATATCTCCACATTTCTAATAAAATACCTTCATTCGCAGGCCCACCTTCAAACTTGCAAATACGATTCGATGCCTTGTAACAACAAATGCGGAGCTCAAATTCCGCGAATATTAATGGAAGACCATTTAAAATACACATGCCCGGAACGAATAGCCAGATGCGACTTCTGCGGTCAAGATTTCCCCGGCTCGGCCATCGAAGAGCACAACGGGTGTTGCCCTTTGGAACCGATTTATTGCGAAAACAAATGTGGTCAGAAATTACAACGTCGATATTTATCCAGACATAAGACCAACGATTGCTGTAAACGATTAATACCGTGCAGGTAATTTAAAAAAAAGAAAAATAGCATCATTACGTAATGCATATACCTACTTAGTACAACACTTATATATATACAGGGTGTCCGAGGAAACAATTTTTCAAAAAAAAAAAAAGTGTCTAGTTTATTAAATTTGTTTACATGGACATCAATCGTTGTTCTTGAATTTTATCAAGTTCAACATCACATAGATACCTACTTAATATTAAAAATTGGAGGCGATAGAGGGGTCTAATCGAAATTTTTGTAATGACCAAAATTATTTCCAAGACTTCAAGCTACAACTTTTATTTGAAAATTTTTTCATTTGGACCCCTCCTTCCCCACCGATTTCGATTAACACTCCGAAGATACAAATTAAAATTGGTTATTATAAAAATTTCGATTGGATCCCTCCCTCTCCTCTAATTTCACATTACATCAGTTACTTATTTTTTCAAAATTGAGGGAAGGGTCCAATTGAAAAAAATTTCATACGAAGCTTGTAGATTGAGGTCCCAGAAATAATTTTTGTCATTATAAAATTTTCGATTAGACCCTTTCCTCTCCTCCAATCTCGCATAATATGACTTACATATTTATGTTATTAAAAATTGGTGGAGGTAGGGGTCCAATTGAAAAAAATTTCAAACAAAAGTTGTAGTTTGAAGTCTTAAAAATAATTTTTGTCATTACAAAAATTTCGATTGGACCCCTCCCTACGCTCTAATTTTGAATATCAACTATCTATGTGGTATTGGACTTGGTAAAATTCAACAATAACGATCCACCATCATGTAAACAAATTGAGTAAAGTAGAGTTGCATCCAAATCTGAAGTTTCATAAGGTCATCCCTGAACACCTTGTATAATTTTTCATTTCAACGTCCACTAATCCGGATCATTTTACTGGAATTTTTTACAGATATTGTAATAATCAATACGTCGCCGATACTTTACAAAATCATCACACGAAATGTGCCCGAGTACCGGTACCATGCCCGAATCGGTGCGAGTTAATGGTCGTACCGCGAGAAGAAATGGAATCCCATTTGAAAGATCATTGCAACTTGTTACTGAGTTGTTGCGCATTTAAAGAAGCTGGATGTAGGTTTAAGGTTGGTTGAAATCATTTAAATAAATACCATGCTTCTCGTTGCTATTTTTCAAATCATTTAAACGTATCTTATTTTTCTGCAGGGTTTACGAGGTCCCATTATGGACAGACACATGGAGGAATCCATCCAGCAGCATTTAATGTTAATGTGTTCACTAGTCACTAAACAACAAAACCAAATAAGTTCGCTTAAAAATGCCTTGTCTCGAATCTCTCTGCATCAATCAGGTAACTAGACCGATTCCAGCTACGTCGACATTGACGATTTAATCCCAACGAATAGCGAATTTCACTCTCGTTTTATTTGCCACAGGTACATTAGTATGGAAAATAAACGACTACAGTGTCAAAATGGAAGAAGCTCGTGGCAAAGACGGTGTCGAATTAATCAGCTCTCCGTTCTATACCAGTCAATTCGGATACAAATTACAAGCTTCCGTTTTCTTAAACGGTAACGGTGCCGGAGAAGGTACCCACATATCCGTCTATATCAAAATATTACCCGGAGAATATGACGCTTTATTGAGATGGCCTTTCGCTCATACCGTCTCTTTTACACTTTTCGATCAGGGTGAAAAAGTAAGCTCATCTTTCCACCTATTTCGATCGTGTTTCTATCATAAAAGATAGAGATGGTGTATTAATTTACGTTTTTTTTTCTCTCTGTAGCCTTTCAATATTGTTGAAAGCTTCGTACCCGATCCATCTTGGGAGAATTTCCAGCGTCCTAGTAAAGAACCAGATTCGTTGGGTTTTGGATTCCCTCGGTTCGTATCTCATGAAACGTTGAAGAAGAGGCAATTCGTCAGAGATGATACTTTATTTATTCGTGTTAAAGTTGACCCTAGCAAGATTATTGCTGTTTGAGGATTTTGGACTTTGTAAAGATTGTTTTGTTTTTATGCTGTTTTTTGTGTGATAATATTTTTATTTTATAGTTCTTTCTATTACTTTTTCTTTTAGAAAAAATATATATTTTGTGTTTAAAATTTCTTTTATGCGTATTTATTGTTTGTTTTTTTCATTTTTGTGATTCCACACATGGGATGAGTTGTTGTTTTTCAACTTCGTTAATCCAAATAAAAAACAATATTTTTGATGAAATTCTACAGAAATTGATTTTAAACAAAAACTTGGAAAAAATATTTCAAATGCAATTTGAAAACAGAAAAATTGAGAATGAATGTTAGTAACGTTCTAGTTCTTGAAAGGGATTGAAAAAAAAATTATTAGACATTATTAGAAAATAATAGGTTTTGATAAAATTTAGACAAAACTTTCAGAATAAAATTGAAAAAAAAAGTCAATAAAATTCTACAAAATTAATTTTGAAAAATAAAATTCTGATAAAATTCTAAGAAATGATTCTCAAAAAAAAGGAAAAATAATTTCAAACTAAACTAACTTGAAAAAATTGAAAAATTAAAAAATTCTGAGAAGAAAATTTTTTTAGATAAACAAAATAATATTGAAAAAATTGATTCCGAAAAAAGTTTTAAATTTAAATTATGGCAAAATTCTAAGACATTTATTTAAAAAAAAAATTTAAAACCAATTAAGTAGGTAAATGAAATTTAAAGTAAGTAGGTAATTTGAACATAGATAACTTGACAAAAAAAAAAAATCGAACAAAATTAGACAAGAAATTACTTTGGGATATAAATGAATACCATTACGAGTAATAAAATCTAAAGATTTTATAAGTAAAAGTCCTGAAATTTGAAAAAAAAAAATCGAATAGAACTTCAAAACTTTATTTTGAATAAAATTTTTAAAAATAAATTTAAACAAAATTTTGAAAAATGTATTTTTAAATTAATTTCAATTTAACGAAAATGACTTTTTAGACAAAACGTGAGAAAAAATCTACGTACATTTGAAAAAAATTAAAATATGTAAAGCTTTAAAAATTGATTTGAAAACTGAAAAAAAAATTTATTTTAACCAAAGAATTAAAAATTAATTCCAAATAAAATTTTCAAAAAATAAGATTCAAAAAAAAAAAAAAAAAATTTATAATTATATAAAATTCTGTAAAAATTGATAAAAAAATAAAAACGGACTTCTGATAAAATTCCGAATATTAATTGATCATGATTTAAGACAAACAAAACTTTAAAAAAAAATGAAAAACTGAATCTATATAAAATTGAAAAAAGAAATAAAAAACAAAACAAAATTCAAAAAATGTAATTTTTTATAAAAATTTTCGAAAAAATTCAACTTGAAAAATTAATTTAAAATAAAATTTGAAAAAATTAAAAAATCGTGTCAAAATAAATTGTTAAAATATTAATATTTAAAACAAAGTTCAAAATTTAAAAAAAAATTAAAAATATAATTTCAATGAAATTTCACGATTCAAAACAGACTTGAAAAAACAATTTTTAACAAAACTAAAAAAAAAAAACATTATGATTTCAATTAAAAGGTGACCAACCAATCCAATTTTTTTGGTGAATTTTGAGATAGTAGAGTGAGCGATTTGAATAATATGGCAAAAATTGAATTTTAAAAAGCAATCAAATTCTGTTTTAAATGTGATTTTTTTTGTTTTTATTTCGTTGAAAAAATGTCTCTTGATATTGTCCTATTTGAAATTTTTCCAAGTTCAGGTATATGCGAAGTAATATTTTTACCAATTTTTTTAGTTACCTACGTAGAATTTTGCTCAAAATTAATTATTTTTAAATTCTGTTTTGACTAGCTTTTTAAATTTTGTTGAAAATTATACCCTAAATTTTTCATTTTTGTTCGAAACAGTGGTTTCATAATTTTATTTTTGGTAAGATTTTCTTTAAAGGTTTTTTTTTTCAGAAAGATTTTTTCAAAATTCGGTCGAACTAAAATTTTACAGAATTCATTCCCAAAATTACGTTTTGTTTGTTTGATTTTTTTTTTAAAGTAAAAATTCAGCCAAAAATTGATTTTGAAAAATTTTAATAATATTGACAAAGATGTTTTGATGGTTTTTCAATTTAAAAAAATATATATATATATTTTCATGAGAATAATTTTTTAAAACACTTTTTTTACGTCTGATTGAAAAAGCAAATTTCATTTTCATTGCGTTGCAGTTGGCAGTAATGTGATAAAATTTGTGGAATTTTTTTTCTTCAAAATTTTATTCTTAACGAATAAGAATTTTTTTTAGCTAAATTTTGAAATACAAATAATAAGAGCGATTAAAATTAGTAAAAATTGAGAAACAATTTCACGATTCGGGATCTATAACCTTTTAACTATCCCCTTCTCCAATTACATATTTGACCAGCGTTCTTCAAATATTCTGTACACTCAATCAACACACAGTACAATTTCAAGATAGATAACGACGAAATACTGAACACAAAAAAATTTAATAAAAATAATAAAATATTTCACGCTTAAGATGTAAATCAAAATAACTTATGTATTAGAAACTTTGAAAACAAAAATTATAGCTAGGTACTCTATGCACATGGAATATACTTCACAACACAACGTCGCTTATAATACATCAATAGTTCAATACTACAAATAATATTAATATTAAATAACCCTGAAAAATATTACAATTCCGAAATACGCTTCTGATAATACTCGTAGGACCGATGAGTACGCCATTTCCAAACCAAAGGTATAACATGTTTACTTTCCTCCGAAGGCTGAGCGGCAACTAAAGCTGAGAAAAAACACTTGAGCATATTAATATTAGCGCACTTCTTGTTCAAACGTTGTTTTCGCATTTCATCCGATTCCGAGGTGCCATTAACGTTCAACTTGACTGCGATATCGTAGACTACATCGGCCAGCTCATCTCTGCAATTTTCTATCTTCACAAACTGTTCGTCGGAGGTGAGCTTCTTCTGTTGTAAAGAATCTACATGCGACAGCATAGATCTCAAATTATCAGAGATACTTTGCTCTATATCGTTCAATCCGACTGTATTGAAGAGTTTTTTCTCCGCTAAGAATAGCAAAGTGGAGAATATCGAACGTTCCAAAGCCAACTGGATCATGTGACGTTTGGTTACTTCTTTCTGCATATCGTGGACTGCTAGCGATAGTGCATGCTCGAGTTTGGTCAAATCGGTCAATAATTCGCGCTGAATTTGGCTATTCGAAGCTTTCAATAAGTGCAGACGGATACGTAGAAGTCTCAGCGTTTCTTTGGCCGCTACTATTTTTGTACTGTGAAATTTCACGCAGTCGTTGTCTTTGATATCGGTTGTATTGATTGTGGTTTTCACGAGAGACATTTTGGAGGCGCTGAAATAACACATAAGATTAGTTTAGAGTGGAATATAATTAGAGTTTGGATGATGCAAGTGTATCGCGCCAAAATTGTGGCTCAAGTTGTACTCAGTTTTGAGTTGTTATCTTTGGTAGATGGATTTAAGATAGTTTTGATAAATATAGTGGTACTTACTTTTGAAGATGATGGTTCTTGAATCAGGAAAACGATTAAATGTTCTAGATAATGTCACAATTTTCAACAAAACATCAATTTTCAATTTTCACTTCTCGTTACCGGATTGTTTGTTTGCGTAATTGCGTTTTTGAATTTCAATGTGGACTGATAATAATAAATGTTGCCAACTTAAGATTCTAAAAATGTTGAATAAATGAGAATTTTATTTTGAGAAATTGTTTCATTTTCATCAAAATTAATGTAATTTTTCGGATAAATTTCAAAATAAAATTTACCAATCAGTAATTTTAAAACAAAACATGCACGTTTTATCAAAAAAATTAGGAACAAATCCTAAAAATCAGAAAAATATTGAACATTCAGTGTTGCAATAAACATCTGCCAGATTCGTAAATAATCGGGTGCGATCGACTTGGCCAAGTGATAAGCATGTGATAAGTGATAAAAAAAAAATTGAAAAACAAAAATAATAATTTAATTTCTATTCATTTCAATTTCTATAATATTATGATGATCTATTTTTGAAATTAAAGTCATCAATAACACTATGACTACTTTCTTGAAACAATATTTGACCGAAAATTTCTCCAAACTCCTATCTGTATCTAAAGAAAGCAGCAAAGTTCTCAACGTAAGTACCACCAAATCATTACAAATCTGTATTTTATTTATATTTTAGATATTTAAGAAATCCCTTTTCATTTCACTAATCAATCACCTTTTCTACAGATTCAGGAATTAGTCGATTGGTACGTCGAAGCGCCACAATGTTCTACATTCAGGGTTAACACACTACTATACAAGCCAGAAGATGTAATTCCATGTATAGAAGAAGAACTGAAAAAGGTGCCAGTCTCTAGGTATTCATATATTTCAAACAAACTCCATTTCCATCACACACTCTAAATTTGTTTGTTTTCCAGAGATATAACCTAGAAACAAGCCAATTACCCAGCATCAAAATACACGACACAATTTCTGAATGTATCACTATTGGTAGATTGAATGAAACCGAACTGGATTTGATTCCTGTGCCCGATGAAGTTATCGTTGATCCATTTTGCGGATCTTCGGTTCTCAGAGGAGCTCATGTGTTTGCTGGAGGTGTACTTGGAATGTTACCCAGTGAGTTATTGTGAAACATATTATTTAAAGTGGTGGCGAATCTTGAAAATTGATTTTTTTCAGGTGTTGCAATAGGAACCAAAGTATCGATCTATTCGGATTTATCTTCAAAGTGCCTTAGAGGATTTAAAAAGCAGTACAATGAAGAAGGAAAATTATTCATTGGAAATGGGATAGCTTTGAAGAATAGATATCAATTATTTGACGGTGGCGAAGTTCAAAAGTACGATCATAAAAAAAAATTGAATAATGTAAATAATTTTCCATGTATTCACTCTAGTATTTATTTCCAGAGGAATAGCTGTTTTTGTTACTAACCCAATTTCTGGCATTGTAATGTTTGAATTTCCTGAAAAAATGGGTGTTCTGCAGAATTTTCCATCTATGGTCTGTGTCCGAGCTTTAGATCCGAAACCGGGTGAAATTGTCCTAGACATGTGTGCTGCTCCGGGAAATAAAACTACTCATATGGCTACGTTGATGAAAGACGAAGTAAACCATTTTACTTAACAGACGCTTAACAGACGATTACGAATCCTTATTTCAAAAATTAAATTTTTCATGTATATTTCAGGGAATACTCGTAGCTATCGATAAACATACTAAACTTGATACTATTTTAACCAATTGTACCAAGTTATCGATTAAAAATTGCGTAAAGGTTTTCAAAGGAGATTCTACGAAAATAGTGAGCCAAGATGATCGCCAAGTTACCGATGGACCTTCATTTTCGAGACACACTTTCGATAAAATTCTTCTAGACGTGGCTTGCAGTGGTTTGGGTCAAAGACCTATGTTCAAGTTGAGGATAAATAAATCAGTTGTGAAATCTTTTCCTCCTCTGCAGAGAAAATTTGTTCGAAACGTAAGCTTATTGGGGGAAATTTTTTTTATATATTTGATCTGAAAATTAATATTGATTTCTTAATTTTTAGGCGGTAGAATTATTGAAACCAGGAGGCCACATGGTCTACAGTACGTGTTCTATTTTATGCGAAGAAAACGAATGTGTTATTGCTTGGATTTTGGAAACGTATCCGGAAATGGAACTAGTGCCTTCTTCACCCTTCTTTGGGGGACCTGGCTTACCCGAGGTATGGATCAGGTATTTGCATCAAATGTATTTTTGTGCGAAAATGTTTTCCTCACGAAAGAATTTGCATTATAGTGCGGTTTGAACGAAGAACAGAGACATAAAGTTCAACGCTTCGGACTTGGTACTTCAACAGAAGATGATACTATTGGATTTTTTATGGCTAAACTGAGAAAGAAGGTGTAAATTTTTGGTCCAAATCTAGTGAAAATGTGTTCTTTGTTTCATTGTATTCACAATATAAAGGTTGGTTTTTGAAACTTTTTAACTTTTTTTTTTGCTCAATTACAACAATTCTTGTTGTTTTTTAGATTTTTTAAAAAGTTTTAATTGGATAGTAGTTGACTTGTAATTTTAAAAACTCTTTACAATAATTCGTTCAAATGTGTAAAATATATTTTTAAATATAAAAAAATTTATTAATTGTTTTTCATTTTTTTAAAATTATTAAACTAATTTTTTATATTAAAAAATTCATTAATTTTCTTTTTGGATAATTTGTACATTGGAAAAAATTTAGAAATTAATATTTAATATCATGAATATGTTCAACTTGGCTTAATTTTCTTATTTTACTTATGTTTTAGAATCGCTGAGAAAAATTGATCGTTCAAATTTATTGTTGTGTCAAGACTATACCACATCAGGGTCACAGGGTCTCTACCAAGTTATCCGTCGGAAACGATCAAAATTAAAATGGGTCTTAATTCTTACTCAGACTCCTCGTAATTGGTCTGGCCGTTTGAGTATCCACGGCTGTGGATTATCACCGTTGAGAGTCAAGACTGTTTTCGTGTCGTGGGTCAAACTATCGAGATTCATGAGAGATTTTATTTTAGAAACTTGAGAAATTTTTTACACTCTTTTCAAGTCCAAAAAACAAAAAAAATGTTTTTTTATTTCGAAAAAATTTAGATTTTTTCTCTCCAAAGGAAAAAAAAAAAAAAAAAAATCTCTTCAAAAACTTCAAGAAATTAATTCTCAAAAAACTATGATTTTAAATTTCATTAAAAAATTGAGTAAAGTATTTCCTCCCAAAAAATTGAAACGTTTTTTGATGAAAAATTATATTTTCAACCATTTTGGAAATTTCATTTTTCAAAAAATTATTTTTTGAAATTTTTTTCTTTCTTCAACAATAATTTAAGAAATCTTTTTATTCTAATAAAATTGTTCCCAAAAAATGGGAGAGAAAAAATTTGTTTGAAGAAATTGACACATTCTTCACTTCAAAAATTAAAAAAAAAAAAAATAGAAAATATCAATGCTTTCCTTTTTCCATTTCAAACAGAAAAAATTTCCATTTTTTTAATTCAAAAAATTTCTTATTTAAAAAAATATTTCAATTTTTTTTATTTTAAAAAATTGTCAAATTTTTTTATTTAAAGAAACGTACGAACGTACCCAAAATTTTTCATTTCGTTTTTTCCAATAAATGGAAAAAATCTTTCATCTCAAAAAATTGTTACTTTTTTTATTTCAAAAAAACATTCCAATTCTTTCAATCTGAAAAATTGTTAATTTTGTATTCCAAAAAAATTGTAAAATTTTTCATTCCGAAAAACTGTCTCACATTATTTAATTGTCAAATTTTTTATGTCAAAAATACGAGTATACTTCAATTCTTTTCAGTTTCATTTCTTTTAAAACAATAATTATAAAATTTTCAATTTTTTTATTTATAAAAAAAATTAACACATTTATTTATTTTGAATATGGGAGTAAGGTAATGGACCAAAAATTTCATCACTCATGTAAATTATAGATCTTAAGGACCGAATTGGGATTTTTTAATTTCAAGAAACTTCAAAATTTTATTTCTCCAAAAGAATTGAGGGAGACTGAGAAATAATTTTACAAAAAGAAATCGGTATATTCAGATTTTTTCTCCACATAATTGATTGATTTTCAGAGTTTGCCAGCGTGCATCTCATTTCACTTTAAATTTTTTACGAAGGAGGGGGAGCTCGATAACTCGAGCTATTGTCAGGTTTTCGGTCATGCTTTTGAAAAAATAACGTGTCTAATTTCGAGTTGAATTGCTAGATGAATAAATTCCTTCCACGTTTCGTTTAAAAAATGAAAACGAATTATTAAAAAAAATGTAATTGACTTTTTAGGTAACTGGTATCATCATTCTTCATATTTAGTTCGTGGAAATTTCATCAGCTCTTTATTTGATTCATCATTTCTTGATACTCTAATCCTTTATCTTTTAGACTCGGTTGAACGAAATTTAATGATTTAACAAAATGTTCTTGCTTGACACTATTTACATCCATTCCTTCTTGAAATAGAGCAGTTAAAACGGCCTGTCAAAAAAAAAAAAAAAAAAAAAAAAAAACAGTAGGTACTCAATTAATTACTTATCTCAATTTATCCAAGTACAAAAAATCATCTTACTTCGCGAATTAAATTAGCTAAATCTGCTCCACTAAAGTTTTCTGTATTTTTAGCTATTTCTAATAAATCAACGCTAGGTGCTATTGGCGTCCTGAAAAAATATTTTAAAAAAATAAATGAAATGAAATACATATTTCGAAATACCGAATTCAAATGACGAATAGCCCAAAATTTCCTTACTTCCATTGTCGAGTTATGGTTTGCAAAATATCAAATCTTTCGTCCATATCAGGAGCACCAACATACAATAATTTGTCAAAACGACCTGGTCTAAGTAAAGCAGAATCTAGTTTATCTGGTCTATTTGTGGCAGCTATGACTATTACTGTATTTTCGACAGTCTCTTCAGCTGACTGGAAAAATAAACAATAATTAATTACACAGTTTTGGTTATAAATATTATTACGTACCTCTTGAGACGTAGTATCGGTCATTTTATGAATGGAAAGCGAATCCAGTTTACTACCGACTCCGTCCATTTCGATTAAAAACGTCGAAAGAATTTTTTCTTGTACGTTTTTACTCGAAACGTTACGATTACCAACGAGTGCATCTGTTTGAAAAAATATCCGGTGAAAAAATGATCTAAAAATTATTCGATAAATTTTCATAACGTACCGATTTCATCTATGAACACAATACAAGGACTGTTGAGACGAGCTTTCTGAAATAAAGCCATTACATTTCTTTCAGCTTCTCCGACATAAGGCGAGTACAGCTCAGCAGCAGATATAGATAAAAAATTGGTATTCGTGGCATTCGCAATAGCACATGTTAAACTAGTCTTAGCACAGCCTGGTGGTCCGTATAATAGAATTCCTAATTTAAAAAAAATATATATATATTTTTACCAATTAAATTACGTTTCTGTAAAATATTTTTACCAATTAAATTACGTTTCTGTAAAAAAAAATTATCACCTTTGGGAATTGGTACTCTTAATCTGCTGAATGATTTTCTATGCTTTAGGGGCCATTCAACAAAAGCCTGAAGACTTATTTTAACGTTGAATAGTCCACCTAGGTCGGCAAGTTTAACATCTGATGATCCTACTATTCCTAAACCCGAACGTAAAGATGCTGGACGATATTTGGCTATATAACTTTGAAATAGATTGAGTAATTCGGAGTCCTTTCTGAAAAAAAAAAATAATAATAATAATAAAATAAAGAAAAGTAAATCAAAAGTATTGAGACTTTTTTTTCGTACATTTTGATAATCACTTACTGGTATAAATTTTCATTTTTAAAATACGTCCTGGATACTTCACGAACTAACATAGCTAGATCAGCGCCAACATATCCGGGAGTCCATAAAGCGACTTTTTTACAAACTGATAATCGAATCTTGGATTTCGTACAAAGTAATTGTAAAATTTGCATTCTTTCTTTCTCAGTGGGCGTTCCAATATAAATCTAAACCGCAATAAAAAATATTATTCAAAGAAAATATCAATCGAATGAAATAAACACGAACCTCAATTTCTAAACGATCAGCTCTTCTGACAGCAGGATCCAAAATATGCACATTATTCGTGGTAGCGATCACTAGAACGCCAGGATTATTACTGATTTCTTCCAGTAAATGGTACAACTGATGAGAGATTCTTTTCAAATGCGATCCGGAGGATTTTTTCACGCCACAGATGCTTTCAACTTGATCCAATAATATGATACAAATATCTGTAAATCAATTATCCTTTCAAATAAATAATTCGAGACATGAAAATATCAAATTACTCGTGTAAATTACCATCTTTTTCTTCTCGAGATCTATTGATAGCTTCGTCGAAAAGAGATCTCAAAATACTTTCAGATTTTCCAGGTTGTGCAGAAACTATGTCGTAACCTTCGACGATAACTAATCCACATTTTTTCAAATTGGCGAAGTACTTGACTAGAGATGTTTTGCCACATCCCGAGGGTCCTATTAATAATACCTGAAATACGAACGATTTATTTTTTAATAAGCAATCTACAAACAACTATTCTGATACTTCATACGACAATTTGACTTACCTTTTGTACAACTTTAGCACAACCATCAATACTCGGACATAATTTATAATTAACGTGAGCATCGTACAAAGAAGTTAAAAAATTCAATTGTTCTGATAATCCAGCAATTTTAAATGGATTACTATCACTACACGTTTGCTTAAATTTATCCATGCTCATTATTTGTTTCACGTTTATACTCGTAGAAGGAACGATCCTAGAAACGCCTTTTTTACTACCGGTATTATGAATTAAAATGTGAACAACTTCGGTATTGATTTTAGTATTTTGTACATTTACGAGACACGAGTTGACGACAGTATAAAAAGAAAGTATACAGTTGATTACGGAAGAAAACCCAGCAACGTTTTTGTACTTCAGAGCAACGGTACTGTTTTCAAATATCACAGATACTTCGACATTTTGGGCATCGACGATTGTATCATAAATACGTATATCGTCGCTTTTTATCGAACAGCTGAATATTTTCGAAGTAAGCGTTCTCCATAGGCTCGCTAATGAACTGTATTGTATTACGTAGTGATCCAAAATGCAATATTGTGGCGGTACATCTTGTTTCGGTATTATTTTACAAATAGATCTTGTATCTTTGGTTAGCGGTATACTGGCGTATTTGAATGTATGTTTCAGGAAATTGGAGCCGAGTTGTGCTTTTTGGATTGAAAATAAGTCTATGTCGTCGTTGATGACAAGATTCAACGACATTTTTATCACATAATTCGCGGTTACGAAAATGAATCGAGATTCGTAACATTAAAATAGCACAGAAAATGTAATGTAGCACTTGAGAGATTCTTCACTGAAAATTATAACGTAATAGATAGAAAATAACTGGAAATTAAAATATTTTCCTTGAGATTTTCGGAATTTTTAGGAAAAATTCAAAATTCTTATCACCATAACAAAAGCACATGTATGAGTAACCGGATTATCTTCAATACCTGGTTGAAATTCACTTTTTCGACGAGAATAATTTGATTTTTATACTAAAGAGAGCGCAATAATTAAAAATTTTATTTTTTTTATTTTTTTATTTTTATTTTTTTCTCTTCAATTTTTTTCAAAATTCCGCTTGAATCATGCAATGAAGCTAGATAATAAAGATGATATACTTGATACGAATTACGTTTACGTTTCAACTTTTTAATTTTAAGTACACGCTTACCTTGATGATTTATTCTTCATTCAATATATATTTTTTCCAGATGATGAACGATGGCGCTTGTGCAGCTGCAGGCTGCAGCTCGAGCTTAGATCAGACCATCGGCTCAGAAAGTCAGCATTGTTTCGCTTTTCTGCAATTAAAAATATCATGGCAGGAATTTACTCAAACAAAAAGATCGTCCAAGTCCAATAATAACAAATTAATAAAATATAATATCAAATATGCATAACGATGCGGTTCAATTGGATATCTAAATTAAATAGTGGAAATCTAGCTAATAGGGGAAGTCCGTTACCGTTATACTGTATATTCGTTATGATAAATTGTGTTATACTATCCATGCAAATAAATTTCAAATTTTACAAAAATTTTGTTACATTAAATTTATGTCATCACTGTACGTCGTCACTCGTCACTCGTTAGAACTTGTAAATAAAACAAATTTTACATTTTTTTTGGGATGAAAAATTTGGCGATCTCTTTGAAAATAAAAAAACTGGAAATCCTTCAAAATTGAAAAAAATTTCAAGTGTGAAAATCGTAAAAAAAAATAGAATAAAAGAAAATAAATAAAAATAATATAATTATACCTAATTCAACTAGGTAATTCAAGAAAAAGTTGACAATTTTAATGAAATGAAAGTGAAACATTGTGATTATTTTTTTGAAATAAACAACTTTACTTTATATTATTTTTTGACAATTTTTCGCAATAAAAAATTCCGAATTTGATGTTTTTTCGGAATATAAAATCATTTTTTTAATAAGAAAGTTTGCACTAATTTTTCCCCAAATAAAAAAAATTAAAAATTATTTCAAAATGAAAAACTTGTGGAAATTTTTTGACATCAAAAATTAATTTTTTAACGAAATTTTTTTACAAATTTTTCAAAATAAACAAATTGTGCAGTTTTTCAAAATTAAGAAATTTTACAATTTTTCAAAATAAAAAATTTCATAATTTTCAAAATAATATTTAAAAAAAACTGACAAAATGTTCAAGCAAGAAAATTTTTAAATATTTGAAATCAAAAGTTTCGCGACTTATAGAAGTAAAAATTGTGACATTTTCTCGGAAAAGAAAATTTTTTCATACTTGAATAATGTGAGAATTTTTTCAAACTGAAAAAATCACATTTCTTGAAATAATTTTTTTTTACAATTTTTCCAAAGTAAATAGGTTAGGTATTTAAATAAATGATTGATAATTTTTTTAAATAATTTTTTTGCAATTATTTCTTTGAAATACAACAAATTTTACAATTTTTTTTTAGAATGAAAAAATTGATATTTTTTGGAAATACTTATCTACTTAAAAAATTCAAAATGAAAAAGTCTGAAAAAATTTTTAGAACTATAAATAAATACGTACCTTCTCAACATTTTTTCTAGAAAAAAAAACAAAAAAAAAATCACAGTTTTCACAAAATTTAAAATGTGACAATAGGTGATTGTTTGAAATTAAAAAATCAAAATGTTGACGCTTTTTCAAAATAGAAAATTTAATATATTATTTTTTTTTAAATTAAAAAAAAATATATGAAAATTATTTCAAAAAGAAAAATCATAGAAATATTTTTAAATAAAAAAGTGACCTTTTTCATAAAAAAATTGTAATTTTTTGGAGTGAAAATTGTGACGATTTTTTGGAAACAAAACATATCCGCCATTTCTCTAAATATAAAAATAATCCAACACTTTTTTTGGAACAAAAAAAAAAAACTTTTTTAAATGGAAAATTTTTAGATTTTTTTGGATAAAATGTTTGAAGATTTTTTGAATACCTAATGAAAAAAATCTGACACTTTTTTTAGAATTAGAAATTTTTACATTTTTTCTAAATAAAAAAAGGTGACAATTTTTTTAGAATAGAAAATTTAAAATTGTCCTATAAATTAAAAATACTAAAAAAAAATCCAAGTGACTTCAAGCTCTACAATGAAACCCATTTCATTAAAAAAAAATACATTCTACAAATCGATCATCTTCCTTTCTATTATTATTTCATCATCATTACCATTCATACTTCGATTTTTTGCACAGCAGCCCAGTTGAACAGCTATCATAACTTACATAGCTTTATTCAGTGCCATCAGCATGCTAATATTGTAAAATTGTTTACGATTTTTGGTAAAAATCACGAGTGACTTTGAACATTTAAAACGTAAATAGGAAATTTAAATAACGAATTTATCATCATTTTTTCATATTTGGTTATTTGAAGTGCTTACTTAAGTATTCCAATTAAAAATGAAATATTTTGTATCTTTTGTCTTTGAAGGTTGAGGGGGATTATTTAAATATTTAATATACCTAATTACATTACCAACGAGTTAAACCACAAACATTATGCGAAGTATTTTACATCAAGGAACTGTTATAAAATTAACGACTCGACTGTTAGAATATTCAACGCAAATCTTCAAATGAGGGGACTGATTTTACGCAGATACATAATTTTTTACAAAAAATGTTCATATTTGATAGCAACAGGTACCTACTTCTACAAAAATTACGAGATTTTGTGGCAATTTATAATGATTAAATGAATCAATTTGAATCAAATTGGAAGTTGTTGTGAATTATGTAATGTTGTTTCATCTGATTGGTGTTTGTAAACTCGGTAAGTGGGTTATCATTCTTTCATGACATGTTTTCTAGAAAGCTATGAGTGGATATTAAAAAAATTCAAAAATCGAGTTTGAGCAAAATATTCTGTTGATAAACCTTGCACTAGATATTTTTACTAATTTTTCTACAATTAAGATGAATTGACCATTTTTCGAAAATTTTCGATTTTCATTTCACAGTTAATCGAATATTTTTTATTTATTTTTCATTTCGAAGATTTTTCATAATTTTGAGAATTTTACAATAATCGACCAGTCAATTCAGAAATACCTAGGACACCATGGAAATGCATGAAATAAACGTAATTTCCAATAGCCATGATAACCAAAGCAAAGAAACCGCCGTTGTGATAAAAGAAGGATATAAAAAATACAGCAACACAAACGTCGTGCTGAAGGGATTAAATATGACCGTAGCCCAAGGCGCCATGTAAGTGACCTGAATCTGTTTGCAGAGAATTTCCAAATAAACGAGTAACTGAATTTTAAATATTGGTTAAATAGATATGGTTTACTTGGACCCAGTGGCTGTGGCAAAACCACTCTTTTACATTGTATCCTCGGCATAAGCGAATTGGATTCGGGTGAAATTAAAGTTAAAGCCAAGACAAAATCTGAAATAGGTTACATGCCTCAGGTGGATACGAAAATACCATTTTAAATATCTTTCTTTCTTTATCAATTTGATGAAAATTTATATCTATTAACCAAATTTAAAAATACCCTTAGGAAATATCTTTATATAAAGAATTGAGCATCGAGGAAACGATGATTTTCTACGGAAGGCTATTTGGCTTGAGTGATCACGAAATAGAAAAACGAACTGACGAATTATTGGCATTTCTAGAGCTGCCATCGAAATCCAAAATTATTGCCGGATTAAGGTAGGTACCTTACCTACCTAATCAGAACAATATTCCAAGAGTATTTTATACGAAGCTAATCTCTACGATGATTTAGCGGTGGTCAGAGTCGAAGAGTTTCATTTGCTGTTGCATTATTACACGATCCTCAGCTGCTGATCCTGGATGAACCCACAGTAGGTGTCGATCCTGTGCTTTGTGTGAGGTGAATAAATCATCAATCATAAGTATCTCATAGATAACCTTTTATCAATGTTGAATGGATTAAATGATCACTTTTTAAATATTTTATTGAGCAAAGCAGCCCTCGATGTAAATTTTGTTTTCTAAATTTTCAGCATATGGGATAAACTTGTGTTCATGGTTGAGAATGAAAACAAAACAGTAATTGTTACCACTCATTATATCGAAGAAACTCGTCGAGCTCACACTGTAAGTTCTTTATTAATTCAAACCTAGCAGTCAGACTGCTAAAAAAAAATAAAAAAATTGTCCTACCTACATAAACTTGTATTTCAATTCTCAATACATATGTCAAGATGCAAATTAGACTTCAATAACTAAAAAATTTTTCAAAATGTATTTAGATCGGTCTAATGCGAAATGGCAAATTACTGGCCGAAGATTCACCTTGCAAATTAATGACGCAATATAGTTCATCCAACTTAGAGGGAGTATTTCTTGAACTATGCCAAAGACAATACACCACCTCCGATGGTCAGAGACAGGAAAACTGGGTAAATAATTGAATTGAGCTGTGGCAAAACCACCTAGAGATACAAGCCATGAACGTAGAAAGGCAACGTCGCATTTTCGAGTAGTAGACGGCCGACTTTCTAATTCGTTTTTTGACGATAACTCGGGAAATATTCATCGAATCGAAATTCTGATAACACACTAACGAAAGGAAATTTTCTGCTCTACAATTTTGGTTCAGATCAATTTTCACGAAAAATGCTTCGTTCGCTCTGAAAATGAGAATATGTGAAAATATGCATATCCAAGAAAACATTTTACGCTGAGAAGTCGAGGTATTTTCGTCAAATCGAAATTTCAATAATTTTAGGGTGAAAGGATTTTTTTCGCTCTACAATTTTGGTTCGTATCAATTTTCACGAAAATCGCTTCGTTGACCGGGAAAATGGGAAAATTTGGTAGACGGCCAACTTTCGAAATCAGTTTTTCGATGATAACTCAAGAAATATTAGTCAAATCGAAATTCCGACTACACCAAACAAAAGTAAATTTTTTGATCTACAATTGTGGTTTCTATCAATTTTCACAAAAAAGGGGTCGTTGACCTCGAAAATGAAAAAATAAATAGTTTTTTGACGATAACTCAAAAAATTGGTCGAATCAAAAATTTTAAAAGCACTAAAACTGAAGGATTTTTTCTGCTCTACAATTTTAGTTCTTATCAATTTTCATGAAAAACGGTTTGTTTTTCCGCGAAATAGGAAAATATGAAAATTTGCATATCTGAGAAAACAGTTTTTGCTAATGAATCGAGGTATTTTCGTCGAATCAAAACTTCAATGATTTTAGGATGAAAGGATATTTCTTGCTCTACAATTTTTGTTCTTATCAATTTTTACGAAAATCGCTTCTTTGACCGGGAAAATAGGGAAAATCTGGTAGACGGTCCATCTTCAAATCAGTTTTTTGACCGTAACTCGAGAAATATTAGTCGAATCAAAATTCCGAATACACTAAACGAAAGTTAATTTTTCCCTCTACAATTTTGATTCCCATCAATTTTTTCGAAAAACACTTCGTTTGCCCAGAAAACGTATTTTCAATTGCTCAAGTCGGCCGTCTTCGGCAAGGTTGTCAAATTTAACTTCATGGCTTGTAGTGTCTAGGTGGTTTTGGCTGTGGGATATTCTTGAATTTGTACTTTTCAGTTTCCACGATTAATTATAGTAGGTACGTATATTGATTCACAGAACACGCCAGTTTATCCTATGCCAAAAAGTAGATCACAGGTGCCTTTCCATCAAACTACGAGTTGTTCGAAAAAAATATTATTCGCTTTATTGACAAAAAATTATTACTGGATGAAAAGAAATAAATTGTAAGTACATAAATTTCAAGTCATTTAAAAATTAATGATTTTTTTAAAATTTGAAGTTTTATCAAACCTTTTGGGGTAACAACTTTTAAGAAGTTGTGAAATTATAAAGTTAGTAATTTCATAAAGTAATGTATTTTTTAAAGTTCTAAATTTTCTGAAAATTTACTGTATATTTTTGGGAAAAAATGTAATTTATTTAAAAATTGTAGCCAGCAAGTTCTTGAAAATTTAAAAATTTGATTTTTTTTTAAAAACTATAGGTAGGGTGTAAATTCTTCAAAATTACACATTTTCAGAAATTGTAAAATTTTTAATTTACTTCATTTTATTTATTTATTTTTTTTGATCAAAGGTTTTAGTTTTACAACAAAAGCATTTATTTTTTATGAAAAAAAAGAAAAAAAGAATTATGTACTTACCTAATTGAAAATTAAAAATTCTTAAAAACGACAAATTTTTGGAAAATTATTGTCAATTATTCTTTCAAAAAAATGGTAAAAATATTCTTTAAGAATTGTTTAAGAATTGTAAATTCTTTGAAAATTGTACCTATGTTATTTTCAGGGAAGAAAACCAATTGAGACCCAATTGGTTATGGCGATGGTGGTTTTGAGAAAATTTTGAAATTACTGGTGGTTCCAATTGGTTTTTGGTTTTTAAAAATTTTCAAAAGGTTTTGGTGCTAAAGTGGTTCCATTTAATTTTTTTTTTTTTTTATTGTTTCTGGTTCTGGGTTTTTGGTTTTGCTTGATTAATTGGTTGTGATGGTGGTTCTCAAATTAAAAACCATTTCAAATGGTTGTGGTGGTAGTGGTGGTGGTGGTTCCGTTTTGGTTTTTCAATTGGTTTTCATCGAATTGCTTCCATTTCGTAGTATGAAAAATATTTCCCAACATTTAAACCATTTATCTATGGCATTAACCATCAGAACCAGATGGAACCATTTTCGTGCTTCCTATTATACCACAAAAGAACTAAAAAAAGATCAGATCTTTGAAATTTGAATAAAAAATTAATTTGCCTACAAGTTACAAACGCAATATTGCAATAAATTTAAATTAAATAATATACATTCAAATAAAAAACAAAAAATAATAATGTTTCCACTTTCCAGAGCGCTGAAAAATCAGAAAAATGAAGAAAACAGGCCACAGGGGGTAGGTAAGGGGCCCAATTAAAAAAAATTTCAAATCAAAGTTGTTGCTTGAAGTTCTAGGAATAAATTTGGTCATAAAAAAAATTTTGATTGGACCCCTCCTTCCCTTTCAAATCCACTATTTTTCTTTTTAGAACCAAAAAGAACCAATTCCATTAATTGGTGGTGGTTCTGGTTTTCATTGTAAAGGAAATTGAAAATGGTGGTGGTGGTGATGGTGGTTTTTTATTTTCAAACCACTTTCTTGTGGTTGTGGTTATTTCAGCAAATGATTTTTCGTTGTGGTTCCAAACGGTTCTCTTCCCTGCCTTTTCGAAAGGAATTGGTTCTTTTTGGTGGTGGTTCTTGAATGAATTTTTGAAGTTCATTGTAATGGTTCCAAATGGTTTTGAAAACCAATTGAAATATCTGGTGGTGGTGGTTTTACCCGGTTTTGGTTTCAATTGGTTTTCTTCCCTGGTTATTTTATAAATAATAATTAGTTTTTCGAAATAACAAGTTTTTCAAAACTGTGATTTTTTAAAAAACTTAAAAAATGTAAATGCATAAAATAATAAAAAATTTCTATAAATAATAATTATTTTTTAGAAATAACAAGTTTTCCAAAACTGTGATTTTTTAAAAAACTTAAAAAATGTAAATGCATAAAATAATGAAAAATTTCAAAAACTTAAAAAAAAACTCACAAAAACACTTACCTAATAAACAAAAAACCAAAAACAGTGAAAGAAAAATTGATTTTGGATGAATTTTACAAAAAAAAACCAAATCTGTTGGAAATGAAAAAAAATTTCCAAAAAAATCTCAACTCATAAATTCAAATTTCTGTAAGATCAATAATTTTTTTCGAAATTATTACCTACTCAAAATGCCTCCCAGTTGTAGGGTTTGTATTTAAAAAAAAATCTTTTGTTAGAATTTTAAAAAACGGACCACAAAAAAATTCTCAACTCATAAATTCAAATTTCCATAAGACGAAAAATATTTTTTCGCCACACAGTGTTGCAGGGTTGAATTTCACAAACAGATGCCAAATCTGTTGAAATTGAAAAAAAAAAATCTCAACTCATAGTTAAATTTAAATTTCCATAAGATTAATATTTTTTCGAAATCATTACTCAAGAAGCAACGCAGTGTTGTAGGGTTGAATTTCACCAAAAAATTGCCAAATTGGTTGGAATTGAAAAAAATCGATTTCAAAAAAAATTTCTCAATTCATACGAGTACCTAAATTCAAATTTCCATAAGATTATTATTTTTTTTCGAAATTATTCTTCGAGAAGCCTTACAATATTGTAGGGTTGAATTTTGCAACAAAAAAAAAAATGCATTTCCACAAGATTAATAATTTTTTTCGAAATTATTTAATTACTCGAGAAGGCTGAGAAGCTTTACAGTTGTATGGTTGAATTTTACAAAAAATCCAAATCTGTTAGAATTGAAAAAAATTGACCCCAAAAAAATTCTTAACTCATAAATTTAAACTTACATAGATTAATATTTTTTCGAAATTATTACTCGAGAAGCTCTACTTACTCACGAAGCCCTACAGTGTAGGGCTGAATTCTACAAAAATATTGCCAACTTTTCACAAGATTACATATTAAATTTTTTCGAAATTATTATCCACTCGAGTTACTTGAAATTGCAAGTTTTTCAAACATTCAAAAACTGAAAATTTTTCTAAAATTATAGTGTTTTTTTTTTTTAAATGAAAATTTTCTAGAAATCTAAGATGTTCAAACATTGCAAATTTCTGAAAAATGTTTATTTTTTCAAAAACTACAAATTCATGAAAAATTGAAAAATTTTCAAAAATCGAAAATACGTACCTAACTCAAAAAATTAATGTGCCTACTAATTTTTCAAAAATCCTTCGGGATAAGTACAGAAATTTTAAGAACTATAATACATGGAATAATATCTCTATTCTTATTTTTCAGAATCGTGTTCTTCTTGTTGCTGGTGCCAGTTATGGATAGCTTATTGTACTCAGTATGCATAGGAAATGACCCCACAGATTTGAAACTAGCTGTCGTGAACGAAGAATATCCTCAAATCTCGCACTGTGATTGGTTATATACAGACGGGTGCAATTTTTCCCTTCCACTCAGTTGCAGATATTTGAAAAGATTACAGCAAAAAACTTATGATTTGGTAAATAAGGCACTGCAGTTATAAATCAATCTCTATTTTGAAGTTTTGTGTTAATCTTGTCAATACATATTATTTGTAGATTGAATATTACGACGTCGAAACAGCTAGAAATGCAGTGAAAAAAAATAAAGTTTGGGGTATGATACATTTTCCAAAAAATTACACCGCTGTGATGAACGAACGAATTATGCTTAGAGAAGAAGCAGACGATTCTGCTTTGACGCTGAGTGAAGTGGAGATTTGGCTTGATATGTCCAGTATGTGACACTTATAATATAAAATTTCGTTGAAAATCGGTTAAAATAATATTATTTTAAATAGATCAATACATCGCCAATCTAATGAGAAAAGATGCGATAAAAGGGTGCGTCGAATATCTTCAAGATTTATTCTTCCATTGTGGATGGTCTCCTAGAATGGTTGATCTGCCTTTTCGAGTACGCAAGATCAATTTACCTTCTTTTTTTTTACCTACTCATAAAAATTTATCGTTTCTTCACCCTCTGTTAATAAAATGTATAGATGGAGGAAGCAGTCTATGGAAATAATAATCCGAAATTTAGATATTCCTCTTCCTCATCGTTTTTATCCTTGTGAGTTGGTAAATGAAATCAGCACAGTAAAAATAAGGAAATGAAATTGCATTTTGGGCCAAGTGGACTTTTTCATTTCAAAATGTTTCTTTTTGTGTTCCGATTAATCGCCAAAACGTCCCCAAAACCCCACCTTCGAGAAGTCCCTCAAATGTAGATTAGAATTGATCTCATTGTTGGTTTTTGCTTCTTACTCCCCAAATATGCATTTAAACAAAAAAATTATAATAACTAAAATTAAAGTACATAAAATTTTCAACAAAAAAGTTTTTATTCATTTTTTCGAGAAGTGAACGGATGGCGCGAAAATAAAAGTTAAAATGTACAGGGTGAAAAAAAAAATCGGCACCACATTCATGGAAACGAAGAGCAGTCTGTATTTTTTTCACACTGCATTTTCTAATTCTTATTTTCGCGCCACCCGTTCACTTCAAGAAAAAAATTTGTATTAACTTTTTTGTTAGAAATTTTATGTACTTCAATTTTAGTCATGGTCATTTTTTTGTTTTATCTCATATTTGAGGAGTAATAGGCAATAAACAACAACAAGATTATTTCTGGTCCATATTGGGGGGACTTCTCAAAGGGTGAGGTTCGGAGACTTTTTGATGTTAATTAGAAAACTGAAACGAGTACCTTGAAATAAAAAGAATCTATTTGATAAAAAATGCAATTATTTTCTTTAATTTTATGGCCTATAATTGTATGTATTCGTGCTACGCTATATCGCTAATTTCTACTTTCAGATTTCATTTCCATTCGCCAATGATTTTCACCACTGGGTCTTGTCTAATGGAAAGAATGACTGGTTCATTGGAGCGAAGTTTGATTTCTGGTGAAGAATACAAATTTTTATTTTGATGTCTATCATTGATTATTTCACATATCCTTGAGATCCTTAATTAAACATCTAAAATTTTGTCAATTCATTTTTCAGGAGTGACAATATTAGAAATTGCAGTTTCACTTATGATAGTTCAATTAGTGGTGCTAATCTTTCAAAGCAGCCTAATGATAGTAATACTATATGTCGTATTCGACAATCCTATGATATATGGAAATTTAATTTGGATAGCTTTACTTTTATTCATGACTGGCGCAAGTGGCACATTTTATGGTATGAATCAACGAAGAAATTCAAAAAAAAATTCAACACTTCAATACCACCCACTATAATGTTTGCTTTTTGAATAAAGGTTTCTTGGTTGCAATGCTGAGTACTTCAGATAAAACAGCTATTTTCATGTGCATTGGAACCACATTTGCGCTTTTCACATTGTGTGGTGAGACCTAATTTTGATAACTTGAAATCATAAAAAAATCCAATGCATCAATACCAATTTACACCATATTTTTTGGACATTTTTACAGGAATTATGTGGCCTTTAGAAGGAATGCACGTAGTTTTACGATCTTTCAGTAGCATTTTACCAATTACTCGATGTGCGGAAGCATTTCGAGCATTGTCTGTCAAGGATTGGCCGGTGACTAATTCCACCGTATATCAAGGATATATTTCGAATCTTATCTGGAGTAGCATGTTTATTTTAATAACTTCGATGATCATCAAGAAAAACAAAGGATTAGGAAGCAAATGAGAAGATTAACTGAAACACCTATCATTATTAATGTAGGCTCTTATTTTTTAAAAGCCAATAAGGTACATTTTGATTTGATTTTGTACGTCATTGAATAAATAATGTGAACTAGTCAGTAGGATCTTTTTTCTTTTTCTTCTTTGACTATATACAATAATGGACTGGTAAAGCCCCATAAGAGCAATGTTAAATTTTTGATCCGATATGCCGGCGTTCCGATTATGCAATTTCATAGGCAGAGTGGAAAAAAATCTTCTGCACATGCGCCAAAACAGTGAAACATCACAGTAGAGAACCGCTGGGCCGCCATATTGTGCCTTGATATTTTTTCAAAAATTTTCAACTCAAACCAAATTCAATTTTTTTTCATTGCAATCGAAAGGTTTTTCAATTTTATACAAAAAATATCTCTTGACATTTTTTTGCTAAACTCGTATTTTCAGAGTTATGAGCAAATATAAAATGCAATACTACGCAAAATGGCGGACCAGCATACCCGTACTGAAAATTTTTTCCACTCGAGATTTTTGGGGTTTCTGCTAAGGAATTCCAGCTGTCCTACCAGTCCATTATTGTATATAGTCAAAGTTTTTCTTAGATTTTTGGAAAATTACTATTTTATCATTTTTTTCAGCATAAAATTTTTAAAAGTCGTTTTTATAATGATAAACAAAATACTAAACTGAGCAGAGATACCTACACCTACACGAATTACTTAGTCCTTAACCCTTTCGTGCCTGAGAAGAAACCAACGGTCACTTTAAAAAAAATTTTCGGTGAGAGTGATCTCTAAGGTAGGGTTGAAAAAAAATTTCGATAAATTTTCATGAAACTTGGATCCTTGCACAGGAAATAGGTACCTACCTAAGGTGCCTATACTTTCATTTCCTGTGTGAATTTGGATAATAACAGCAAGCCTATGAGATATAACTTTTTATTGCTAAAAATTAATAAGACTTATCAGAAAATTTCATACATCCACCTCCCCTGCATGTCAGAGCCCCCCTTTCAAAAATGAGAAAATGTCCAAAGCGTGAAAAGTGGGTGCAACTTTTTTTGGATACTATTAATTCAAAGTGGAAAGTTTTTGGATTAAAAATTCTTTAAATAAAAGGTACAGGGAACAAAGAGGGCGTTTTTGATTTTAACGAAATGTCGCACATGAAATAGAAGTTTCAAAATCATTCGAGTTTTTAAAATAAATTACCCAAGTTATATATAATTCGAAAAAAGTTTAGGGTTGTTGACCCGAATATTGTCAAACAATATATTGTGCACAAATATTGTAGGTACAAACATAAAAATGGCACAGGAAATGGCCGGACATTGAAATTTTCAAAACACCAAAAAAATAGTTTTTAATAAAATTGAAAGAGACACTCGCACGAAATTCCTGTGTCTGGTTTACACTAATCAAAATTTCTTCAATTTTATTTTGCTACAGTTACTGAAATATAACTCGAGGAATAAAAATGTTACAGATGGGAGATTATTATTTTTTTTTCACTTCAGTTAGATATCGAGCCATCGATCACGGTCAAGCGCCTTTTCTGCTGTGAGATTTCCAATTCCTGTGTGGCATTTCATTTAAATCAAAAAAGCCCTCTATGTTCTATGCATTTTCTATTTATTTATTTTTCCACATTAAAATTTTCTACATTAAATTAATAGTATCCAAAAAATGTTGCACCAACTTTTCAAGGTTTGGATTTTTTTCAATTCTTCTGATTTGAAAAAGGAGAGATTCTGTCGTACGGGGGAGGTGAAAATATAAAATTTTATATACGTTCTTATAAATTTTCACCAATTATAATTATGTATTTATTTCACACAGGAAATGCAAATGTAGGTAAATATTTGCAGCTTAAGTAGGTATTTTCCTGTGCAAGGGATCAAGCTTTGAAATTAAAAAAAAAAAAAAATTGTATTTTATAGCATAGAGATTATGTCTGCATAAAATTTTTCAAAAAGTAACCGTCAGTTTTTTCACAAGCACGAAAGGGTAAAAAAAATCTGAAAATTAGGGCTAAACAAATTTATGATTATTTTACATTGAAAAAACACATTTGGTCTCATTACTTTATTATTGCCTAATTTTGGACTTGTGGATTTGGTTTCGAGTTCATTCCCCATTTTTTAGAAAATTAAAAAAAATCACTGATTTTTAAAATCTTGCGTTTTTTGGTTATAAACCATCAAAATTGCTCTTATTTCGGTGAAAAATGATTCCCAATTTTTTATTTTCTCCCAAGTGAATTTCAATCATTTTTCAGAAAACTAAAATAAAGGCGAGGCGACTAGATGCGACTTGAGATGCAGTCAAAAGAGAAAAATGAAAATTTGGTCATCATTTCTCACCAAAATGAACAATTCTGATAGAGATGAGAACCAAAAATAAAATTTCTTAATTTAAAAATTAGGTATTTTTTTCATAAAATAGGGAATTATTTTCTAATGAAATGCAACAACGTAATACATTCTCGTATTCCAAAAAAAGACAAGAAATTGAAAATCTATTTTTTTTTTTTTTTTTTAGTTTTATAAAATCTGGGGGCAACCAGCTGCAGATACTATTTAAAATTCAGTTAGAGGAAAAATACAAAATTGGTAATCATTTTTCATCAAAAAACTAGTTTTAAGAGGTAAGAAAAAAATGTAAAAATTCAAAAATTTGGTAATTTTTCAGGGGGCTTGCTGCATCACTCAAACTTGAGTAAAGGGGAAAATAAAAAATAGGCAGGTACGAATTTTTTTTCCAATGAAATGTAACAACGGGGCAGCCAGGTACCACTTAAAATTTAATTAGAGTAAAAATACAAATTTGGGAATCATTTTTCATCAAGAGAGCAGTTTTGAGAAATTAGAACAAAAAAAAAATTAAATTCAAAAACTCGGTAATTTTTTGTACTTTTTTCAAATGGGGGAAGGGATAGGTAGCTGCTTTACTACAAAAACAGAAAATAGAAATAAAAAATAGGAAATTATTTTCTAATGTAATGCAACAACTTAAAATGCCAGGTGAAAGCTAATTTTTGTCGTTTTTGCTTTTGAAAAATTAGGGACGCCCCAAGGTACCATTTAAAATTAGGTTGAAGGAAAAAAATTAGGAATTCATTCTCATGACAAGGAACAACTTTGATGGGTTAAAATTCCAAAAAATACGAAAGTTTGAGAATTGGTGATTTTTTCAGATTTCTAAAAAATGGAAGCAATTAGTTAAAAAATCCAAAAGTCCAAAATTTGTGTCACCCTAATGATCATCCTCTGCAGAGTTCCAGTGGAAATTGCTTGAGTAGGGTTTCCTCTGATGGGTCCGAGCTCCTTAAAAAAATATACATTTTTCTTTAAAGAAGAAAGGTGGCCAAAAATTTCATCGCATTGTAAGTTGTTAGATCCACAGGATCAACTCCCACCACGTAATTTCAAAACCATTCACCATCCTTACCTTATAAATTTTCTTTTTCCAAAGCTTCGTTCTTAAAAATTTGGGAATTAGGCTTTTGGGGAACTCTTACTCAAAGGCAGTGGCTCAATTAGAATTTTCTTTTCGTTTGGGCTGAAAACGTGAAACAAAAGGGCGCCTGGGTTGGGCCCTGTGCATTGTGAAATGAGCATAGTACCCACTTTGTGTACCTACTTATCATAAAGGCAGCGATTTATTGCATTTGCATATTTTTTGGTGCATCTAAAAATAATTATAACTTCATTAAATTATTCTTTGCATTTTTTATAACAATACATAACGTACCGATTTCATAAATGAAAATAACAAATGCACGCGTGCTTTTATTGGCATATTTTATATCTACCTACTACTAACTAAAATAATGCATATTTTTCAACACGATGTCTCGAATATTTAAAGCATTAAATATGAATGTGCCCGAAGGCGCCATGTAAGTCAGCGGAATCTGTTCGCAGAGAATTTCTAAATAAATCCTTAATTGATTTTGAGATATTGGCAAAACAGATATGGTTTACTAGGACCCAGTGGCTGTGGCAAAACCACTCTTTTACATTGTATTCTCGGCACAAGCGAACTGGATTCGGGTGAAATTAAAGTTAAAGCCAAGACAAAATCTGAAATAGGTTACATGCCTCAGGTTGATATGAAAAAATGTTTCCGATTATTCAATATACGATGAAAAATATTCACATATACTGAATGAAAAAATCCTTTAGGAAATATCTTTGTATAAGGAATTGAGCATTATGGAAACGATGATTGTCTATGGAAGGATTTTTGGCTTGAGTGACTTCGAAATAGAAAAACGAACTGACGAATTATTAACATTTTTAGAGCTGCCATCGAAATACAAAATTATTGCCGGATTAAGGTAGGTACCTTACCTACCTAATCAGAACAATCGATAACAACATTCCAAACATATTTGAACGAAACTAATTTACGATGATTCAAAAAATCAGCGATTACTTAACGAGTTATTGACGTTTATTTTCCAATAATAAAAAAAAAAAATCAAGGAGGTATTACCTAACTTTGTCATCGTTGAGTAATTAAATTTAATTTTCCTATGCCTCCCTATTTACTTCTCACATTACAATTGAAAAACTTGGCTATAACATCAGAGAACATCAATAATCTGCGTGATTTATTCAGTTCTTTAGTGAAAATCCAATATTAAGGTAGGTAGATGCTTATAGGTAATTAAAGAAGACTTTACTTATTTTAGAAAAAAACAATATTTACATATAAGTACAAAATTTTCAACAAAAAAAAACAACAAAAAAAAAACACAGTCTTAATTATCGTGCTTATTATAATAACCTATCACAAAAATTATGAGAATAACTGAATTTATAAATATTTTCATTCGAGTATTTAATAAGGTAGGTCTTAATTAAAATGTAGGTAAGTTTGTGCCTTACGTAAGAAGAACGTAGAAAGTTTGATTAATATTTCAAAATTTTCAAAAAAGCAATTACTTACATTTGCAAATTCTGTTTTTGACACAACCATCAGAAACAGCGTTGCCAAATGGAATTTCGAAAAAATCAGGAGATTCAGGAGATTGAATTTCCGCGAAAAAGTAGTATATTTCAGGAGTTTTTCGTAAAAAATCAGGAGATTTTTTTTTTTTTTCAGAAGTTTTTCATAAAAATGCAATTAGATTCCTTTTTTTTTTTTTTGGAAACAAATAAACGTGTAATAAACTTCAATTTTATATTAAAAAAATAAAACATAATCAATAAACCTCTCACGTAAGTATTAAAAAAAAATTGAAATTGAAAAAATTCCCAATTTTAAGTGACATACTGACATTTTTTACAAAAATTTAAGATTTTTTGAAAAAATCAGGAGATTTCTGTTGTTTTTGCTAAAAAATCAGGAGAAATTTTTAAAAATCAGGAGTCTTTGCTAAAAATCAGTAGATCAGGAGAAAATCAGTACATCCTCAAAAAATCAGGAGATCTCCTGATAAATCAGGAGCATTGGCAACGCTGTTCAGAAAAATAATAATGGTATGTTGAAGCTGTACATAATCACATAAAAATGACAATTTCCTTTTTCGCTGTGATTTTTTATTACCCCCCCCCCCCCCTCCCCAGGCCCCAACATTATAAAAAAAAAGAACAAATTGAAAATGATCAAACTTTAACCTTTGCTTTTTTATTTTTTGAAAAAATAGGGATTATAATTATTTCAGTAATTTAAGATTTTTTAAATTAATTTTTTTTAAATGTTACAAACTTTGAGACAAGTGGAGTCTAGCCAGTCTCCTTTTTTCCATAAAACTTACCGATTTTCAAAATCTTGCCGTCTTTTCTTATAACGCGTTTAAGTCGTTCCTTTTAATGAGAATACTCAAGTTTTCAATTTTTCATTTTCCATTAAACCTAATTCTAAGTGGTACCTAAGGGCGCCTCCAATTTTCCAAAAAATATAAAAACAAAAAAAAAATGAGCAAAATTTTTTCACTCAGCACTTCAAGTTGTAATTAATTAGAAAATAATTCCACATTTCCCATTTTTCCTCTAACTGAATTTTATGAGGTACCCCGGGCCCCCACATTTTGAAAACTAAATAAAAATGACCAAATTTTGAAACTTTTATTTTTGCCCTAATCGAATTGCAAGTAGACCCCAGTCATCCCTTTTTTCAGAAAAATGAATAATATTGACTGATTTTCAAAAATCATATCTACATTTTTTCATTATATTATAACCCATCAAAGTTATTCCTTTTCATGAGAATAAATTCCCTATTTTTGATTTTTTTTTTCAATTCAATTTTATAAATGGTATCTTGGAGCACCCCAATACTCGCTCGCTTCGAAACACAATAGTATCACGCATCCTTCCCCTCCAACAGTTTTACTCACTACTCAGTGAAACCTGAATATATTTTTGAAAGCTCCAACTTTCGATTCATAAGACCTACCGACCTCCAAACTAACTTGATACCTTTCTGATGATAACGCAAACATATCCTAAAAATTTCATTTTCATTCATTCAGTGGTTCGTGAGTTATGGAGCTTAATTTTTGGATCATATGAACTCGAAAATCCCAACCAAGGACAAATTGCTTATTCATTACCTGGCTACCCTATTTTGAAAAATGGCAAAATTTTGAAAAAATCAAGTTTTGTTGTCACGATAATTTTACAGGTTGATTAAATAAATTGAAATTTTTATGAGTGGTGAGAATAGAGGCATACTCATATGGATTTTGATCGAAATCGCTGAACCAGTTTTGAAGATATCCGCTATACATATTTATAACATTTCAAACCTTCAGAACATCACCCAAAACTTGAAAAAATTGAATTGACGTAGGAATCAGCAAAGTTAATTGTAATTCGCAACCACCCTTTTCATCTCAGCTACCCACTTCGCACACATTTTCATGAATTTAATAGGTACAGCAGACGCTTAATTAAAATATAGGTAAGGAAGTGACTTTATAAATAAAAAGCTTCATTATAATATTTTAAAATATTCGAACAGCTGTTATAATTGGCATGCGAAATAAACTTAAATGTCAAAAAAAAATTTACGTAGGTACACTGGCATATCTAGTTACATAAATTTTCATTTATAAATTTGGTAAGAACATACAACGGTCAGCTCTGAAATAAGAATGTCCGAGAAAGTAAAAGTAGTCATCTCCGGTGTTTCCGGAGTCTTTCCAGAATCCGACAATGTGAATGAATTTCAAGAAAATTTATTTGCCAAAAGGGATTTAACTACTTTAGACAACAGGCGATGGAATATAGGTAAGTTGAACAGAATACTTATTTATTTTTTGACGAAAGATGCATACTTCAAGTAAAAATAACTTGCATACAAAATTTCCAGACCAGTTCAAGGGTAATTCGAAACTTGGCAAAATTAATGATCTCACCAAATTTGACCACTCGTTTTTTCGAATTCATCGAAAACATGCGGAAAACATTACCCCAGCTTCGAGAATTCTATTGGAGCAATCTTACGAGGCGGTTGTCGATGCGGGTGAACAGTTCAAACTCTAATTTTACATGATACAAGGGCTTTAACAAAGTAATGAATACCCATATTAATATAAAAAATTAATTAGGTTATAACCCGGCGGAACTGAAAAATACTAGAACTGGGGTATACATAGCAATTAGTTTCAATGACTGGGAAGATACAGCAGCTATCAATCAGAAAGTATTAAACGAAGAATTTGCTATTGGATTATCAAGATCAATAATTGCAAACAGAATATCTTATTGGCTTGATATAAATGGTAGGTACTATTCGTAGCTGATGTAGCTCCCTCCATGAGCTGAATAGGCAACTCATAAGAAGCTGAAAAATTTCATACATGCGGTATCTACCTATCTCAAGAATTAGAGGAGCAAGGTAAAATAAAATTAGGTAATAAAAATTAATTTTTGGTCGAGCATATGTTACCTATTCATCTTGTGGAAGGAGCTACATCAGCTATGAAAAATTTGTGGAATATCATGTGAGAAAGTTTCATCATTTTGGTATTCGGACACACTGATACTTGAGCTCATTAAATTTAGGACCCAGTTGTGCCATCGATACGGCATGCTCGTCCAGCTTATATGCCCTCGAAAAAGCATACCAAGATATTTCCAGTGGAATTTGCGACGCAGCTTTAGTAGGTGGATTTTCTCTCTGTTTTTTGACTAATTTAAGTTCGTCTTATGGTAAATTGGGGATTTTGAGCATGAATGGCACATGCCGACCATTCGACGAAGCAGGTGAATATTTCAAAATGCAAAACCTCTGTGATGATTCTTTAAAACGTTCAATAATGAAAATGCACCCTACTCACAGCTGATGGATTCGTTCGAGGAGAAGCAGTTGCCATGATATTCCTACAGAAGGAAGAGAATGCTAGAAGAATTTATGCCAATGTCATCCATGTCAAAACCAATTGCGATGGATATAAAGAAGAAGGTCTTACTTGTCCATCAGGAGAATCACACATCAAATTGTACGAAGAATTTTACAAAGAAATCAACACGAGTCCGCAATCTGTGTCGTATATTGAAGCGCATGCAACTGCCACAAGAGTACATCCATCTTCTCTCTCAAAATACCATGGGTTTGACATCATGTAGATAATTTTGGTGACGTTTGTAGATCGGAGATATCGTTGAGGTGAACGCGATTGAAAAATTTTTCTGCAAGGATCGCAAAGATGCCTTGAGAATAGGGTCTGTGAAATCAAATATGGGTCATGGAGAAGCATGTGCTGGTCTATGTTCGTTAGTGAAGATGATCATTTCATTCGAAACTGGACTTATTCCACCAAATATAAATTTACAAAGGTTGAATCCTAAAATTTCTGGATTTCACAATGGTAAAGTTGAAGTAAGTTTAATGATTCATATTCACCATTCAGAAAATTGTAAAAATAATATCAAGGAGTGACTAATCCAAAACTTGTGTGTATAATAGGTAGTAACCGAAGCAATTCCCTGTATCGGTGAATTCTTTGCTGTCAATTCGTTTGGAGTTGGAGGAGCGAATGGGCATGTTCTTCTCAGTCCCCACACCAATGAGAAAAATGAGAGAATGTTGTACAAATTGGAAGTACCTCAGCTTGTTCTCTTATCTGGCCGAACAGAAGAAGCTGTCAATGTATTGGCCATTGATGTAAATAATTACCTCTGAAATATCTACCATTGACTTCGAAGACAAATTGCATACTTAGACTGACTCTTTTTGTATGTAGTTAGAGAATAACCACTCGGACTTGGGATACATCAGTTTGTTACGTGAAGTTTTCCATGCACCAATTGATGGGCACCTCTTTAGGGGATACTTTGTGACACCCGAAGGAAAGGAGCCAATTAAAAGCATACAGGTTTGTAAAATATCCCGCGATAACAAATACTCAAAAATTCACATAATGAGTGTCATTCGAACTTGTGAAATTTCATCAATGCAGGGTATTTCTGAAAAAAGACGGCCACTGTGGTTTGTTTTTACTGGAATGGGATGTCAGTGGCCAGGAATGGGTAAAGACCTCTTGAGGATCCCCACTTTTGCCGAGTCTATACAGAAATCTCATAAAATCTTGGAATCAAAAGGCTTAAATTTGATGAAAATTATAACCGAAGAGGATCCACACATGTTTGATAATGTTCTACACTCCATTGTGGGGATAGCAGCCGTACAAGTTAGTTTACAAAAAGCAACATAAAAAACATCTTCATGTTAAGCACTCCAGAGAAATCATCTATTCAATGCTTCCACGAATAGGTAGCACTGGTAGATATCTTGAACGCAATGGAAATCATACCTGATGGAATCATAGGCCATTCTGCGGGAGAGGTAGGATGTGGATATGCAGATGGTAGTTTAACTTTAGAACAAACTTTACTAGCTGCTTATTACCGAGGGTCGATCACCGCAGGTGAAGGATTGATGGTTTCAATAGGTAAATTAGCTCGTCAGATCTTCATACGCAGATATTTTTAAAAGTCACTCATTCATTGTCTGTTTTTAGCCCTACAGTACGACGATTTAAGGAAAAGTTTACCTCCCGAAATTGATATAGCTTGCCATAACGCAGAGAACAATTATACAATATCCGGACCTACAGATGCAGTGAAAAAATATGTGGAAAATATGCAATCAAAAGGTGTATGGGCACGAAGTGTGAATTCATCGGGTATTGCGTTCCACAGCCGGTACATATCACCTGCTGGTCCCAAATTATTAACCCACCTGGAAAAAGCAAGTTGATCCAAATGCATTTTTACTAATACTCATATCGAATTTCACCCATCAATCAATCAACTCTTCAGGTTATAACAAATCCCAAACTTCGTTCTGAAAAATGGATATGCACATCTGCCCCAGAAAGTCAATGGGGAACCCAAAAAGTGAAATACGCTTCGGCAGAATATTACACCAATAATGTACTGAGCTCGGTATATTTCGAGCAAGGTTCAAAAAAGATTCCCAGCAACGCTGTGGTCATTGAAATTGCTCCACATGGACTTTTACAAACCATTTTGAAAAAATCACTTCCTCATACAGTGGAAAATATACCACTGACTTCAAAAAATCACAATGATAACGTTATTTTCTTTTTAACTGCTATTGGAAAGTGAGTGAGCACTCATCAAATCATACATGATAGTTAACTTTCACTGATTTACAATTTGCTATCATTTTCTGTAGAGCATATGTAAATGGAGTCAATCTCAAAATTAAAAATTTATATCCTGCATTTGAGTTTCCTGTCAGTAGAGGGACTCCAATGATCGCTCCTCTGGTCAGATGGCAACACGATGAGGATTGGTTTGTCCCTAGAGGAAATGACAACACAATTAAATCAGGAGAACGCGTCTTTAGCATTGCTGTGAAATCAGAAGAATATGGATATCTGAAAGATCATGTTATCGACGATAAAGCTATATTCCCTGGTGTAGAGTACTTGGTAAGTATGGGTACAACGAATTCATCTATTTCAAATTGCACCACACTAATAGTCGAAGTTATCACTGGCAGAATTTAATTTGGAAATCGATAGCAAGCATTCATGGAAAATCACCTCTTGAAACAGCTGTCGTATTTGAAGACGTGCATTTTCTTAGAGCAACTCATATTTTAGAAAAAGGTGCTTGAAAAATTTACAACTATATGACACCTTTAACGTTTTGCTAAATTTCAATCTTTAATCGTTTCATTAGATATTACACTTCATACTTCAATACAACAAGGCACAGGACATTTTGAAGTGACTGAAAACGATACTGTGATTGTAAAAGGACGAGTGTACACTCTAGAAGATAACCATGAAAGGGAAACATCGATCTGCGATTGGGATACTTTTCCAAAAAATGAGTTGCCAATGAAATCTAAGGATATTTATAAGGTCTTACGATTGAAAGGATTTCAATACCAAGGCATTTTTAGAAATCTTTCAAGTACTAATAGCGGAGGTAAGTGTATCTACTAAGTATCCAATTTTTCAACCAGACTGTCACAAATACTAAGTGTGATTTCTCCAATTAAAGGAACATTCGGCAAACTGGGATGGAAAAATAACTTCACCGCATTTATAGATTCATTGTCGCATTTGAAATTATTAACCCAGGATACATCTGAAGTGACCCTTGCAACTTTCGTGCAAAAATTAGTAATAGATCCTATAAAACATTTTCAAATATTGAATGACTTGGATGGAAAAAATCCTGGTTTGTGCAGCTTGATCAGGCTCATTGCCTAAAAGTACTAACTTTATATATTGATGGCTGTCGTATTTTTCATACTCAATAATCTGATTTCTTGTCAGAATTTCCTGCATATTACGATAAAAATTGGTCAGCAATGCAATCTGGAGGTGTGCAAATGTATGATTTGAAATTTACAGCAATACCTAGCAGAAAACATATCAAAAACCTTTTGCTTGAAAAATATCAATTTGTTCCGTATCTCAGCAATGAAGTAAGAAAGTGAAGGTGGGGGCCGGCAACTAGAAATTTTCTAGGGTGTAGTTCGATCTCTTTGAACAGGTGGAGAGGGGGAGTAGGAAATTTTTTCAATGTTAATCGTGAGAATGATTTTTTTCTTCCAAAATAATAATTTTTTTTCCAAATTGATGAAATTTACTTAAAAAAAAAAAACAAAAAAAAAAAAACAAAGAGAATAGAATTCAGATTTTTTATTCCAAGAAAAACAATAATTTTTCTTTTTCAACAAAATGGAGAGATTCTTTTCAGCAAAAAATAAAGTTCTTTTTTTCTTTAAAAAAAATATAATTAATGAAAATGATGGATGAAGTGTATTTAATTTTTGCATTTTGGGAGGTTTTTATGGCATAGCTCATTCAACTTTTGAAATTTTGGGTTCAGAGCGAGCACCCAGATTGCTGCTAAGTTGCCGACCACCAGCGAAAAAATATCTACGAATATCAATCTCATTTATATGTATAACAATATTCTCAGAAATCAGATCTCGACGCTGTGATCCGCCTTTGCACACACATCGTGATAGAAAATTTACAGATATTGAAATTACGAAGTGTCGAATTACCAAATGAGGAAAATAATGCGGATGAATTGATTTCAAATCATGTATTGAATGCTTTGAGGGATTGGCCATCGATTCAGGTAGATACCCTCTCACACCACATACACCAAATTACAATTAACGAGATTTCCATAGACTAGGAAGCTGACAGTAGTTTTTTTCAGGGAGATGTTTCCGTTTTGTTAGAGAATGAATCTGATATCGAATTGGAAAATTCAGATGAATTAAAAGTATTGAAGGGAAAATTACCAACGAACAAAAATCTGTCAATTGTCATAATCTCAGACATACTTAGTAAAATAAAAGTGCGACTATTTATGTTTTAATTTATCTTCTTGTTAAAAAAAAAAATAATGCTTACAAGAACTTTACTTCTTTCAGCGATTGCCACAATTTTTCAATGCTTCAAGGGAAAACGCATTCATAATTACCAGAGAACGAGAATTTGACGAAAAATCTTTAAATAATTTAGATTTGGAAGTTTGTTTTTATCGTGAAGTTGGCAAGGAGAAAATAATACTCTTGCGTAAAGTAAGCTTTAAAAAATAAGCCGCTTCATCCTTTCACTTCCATACTTAGGACTTCATACATTTCTCATTTTTCAGAAACAGACAACACACATAAAAATACCTCCTGTTATTATCAAAATAAACAACTTTTCGTATTCTTGGATTTCGGAAATTCAGAAAACCGTTGACAAGATCGATACGCAAAATAATCAAAAAATAGTCGTATACGCTGATGAAGAAATTTATAGCGGAATATTAGGATTTTTTAATTGCATCAGAAAAGAATTTCACGAAGATATTTTCCGGTGAGCACAACTCTATACAGAGAATACTTCATCATCATAATAATTTTATTTTACGACGCTCGACTATTTAGTCATTTGCGTCGACAAATCAGGTACAATTAACAATGTATAATATAAGACAATAATAACAAAATAACAGGTATTGTTCCCCAAAAAGTACTTAATTACCTACTAGAAAAATTCTCATTTTCAGATGTTTCTTTGTGATGGATAAGAACGCACCTCAATTTTCGCTCAAAAATCCGCTTTATGAATCGCAGTTCCATAAAAATTTATCTCATAATGTTTATAAAAATGGTGAGTGGGGAAGTTACCGACATTTATTACTCGAATCACCTAATGAGAAGCAGTGTAGCCATGCGTTTGCTAGAGTAGCAGTACGTGGAGATTTATCAACAGTGAAGTGGTTTGAAGGGCCTATTAAACTAACTACAAATAGGTAACTTTGGAAAATTTGAAAAAATTGCATACTTATTTTATAATTGAAACAATTTCTACCTTTGAACTAATTTTTTTCAATAGCAATATAGCGGAGGAATCTCTTCTTCATGTATACTATGCAGCTCTCAACTACCGTGACATTGCCTTAGCAAAAGGCAAGGTTTCAGTTCTAGATGTATTCAAATCTCGTATTGAAGAGGTATAAAAGTGACTCGCGAGAATCTTAATCAGAAAATAATCGAAATCTCTTATTTATCACATACAACATTTTTTTTCACCTTTAAGGAAAACAATATTATGGGTTTTGAAGTTGCTGGTAAAACCAAGAAAGGTGAACGTTTAATGGGCATAATATTAAAAGAAAACTCCGTCAGTTCATTAGTTTTCAGTGAGCCTTTAACAATGTGGAAAGTACCAGATAACATGACATTAGAAGAAGCTGCCACCATTCCAATTGCTTATGGCACTGTTTGTTTACATTATTTAACCCCTACTTGATCAACAAAGTCCCTGTTGACAGTTTTTTCCCATTTAAATTGCAGGTAGTTCTGGCTTTATTCATTCATGGGCAAATACGAAAGGGGCAATCAGTTCTCATTCATGCTGGAAGTGAAAGCATTGGTCTGGCTTGCCTCCATATCTGTACTCACTATGCATGTAATATTTTCACCACTGTGGACACTCGAGAGAAAAGAGGATATATTAAAAGCAAATTTCCTCAAGTAGGTAGTAACTACTTACCTAAATAAATATTTCACTCAAAATTCTTGACTCATACTTTAAAAAATATGACGTTATAGATTCCTGAAGCCCAAATTGGAAATTCATGGGATACATCATTTGAAAAAATGGTCATGAAGCTTACAAATGGTAAAGGTGTCGATCTCCTGGTAAACACATTAATAGACGATGGATTTCGCGCATCGTTACATTGCATCGCCGAACAAGGAAAATTTTTAAATATTGGCAAATATAACATGTCCAAGCATACTTTAATAGGTAAACAGTCTTTTTTTTTTATTGAAGTAAGTACTAATTCCCAAATAAAATGTTGATTTTATGGGAAAATAATGTATTTTGCAGACTCGTACAATTTTCTAAAAGCTGCTAATTTTCATTGCGTTACAATGGATTATTTTGCAATTGCTTCTATAGAAGATAAGTCAAGATTTCGTGATCAGCTGCAGGAGTTAATTGATACGGGAGTCGTGAAACCATTAGAAAGAAGTGTATTTGCTTCTGAAGAGTTGGAATCTGCAATGAGGTGATTTGCTCGTTTCTTTTTATATCCAAGAGAGCTAGTTTGTAATTTCAGTAACAGAATGTCTAGCATTGATCTCAAAATTCAAAAGCAGGAGTCTTTAAAATCGTAGGCAATCAAACACTGAAAATGGATCCGGTACCCCCGGTCAAGATGAATGTAATTCGACTGTTTCCGCTTTTCGAAATTACCTATCAGATATTATTAAAGACCCTGAAAAATAATTTTAGTTCGCATTCTCCACCTCCTCCCACCCCCATACGTGAAAACCTCACTTCTTCATTAAAATTTCCGTTTTAGGAACCGTGTGTGTGAGCGAAAATTTTGAAATTTGTATGCTAGGTTGGAAGGAGTGGTGACATATTTGTGAGAAGTTTAAAAAAAAAATTTTTTGAAATGCATTCTAGCCAAAAACCACTTTAGATATTTTAAAACTAGGTCATGCCACATATATAATTTTTTTTTCATTAAAATTTGGATCCAATTAAGTACTATCTAGGTATGATGATTTTTCAAAATTTTTCGTTTTCGCAGACAATTCAACCAAAATTTTCGAAATATGCAAAAAATGGTAACTCGTGCACCTGAATTTTTCTACTTTACTGGGATTTCACAATTTGGCCGAAAAGCCCTAAAAAATTTTAAGCCTAAAATCACTATCAAGGATCACTAATATGCTCTAAAATCATATTTTACATCACTAATCGTGAACTTGAAAATTTTCAAAATGCGGCCAAAGGGCCACTTGACCCCCAAATTCCACCTGAGGCTTTTGACTTCTAACCAAATTTTGAAGATTTCCAAAATTTAAAAAATTTCCAACATAGGTATTAAAATAGTAAAAATTCAACAACCTTGAAAGGTAGAGTTTCAAATTTGAAAGAAGTAAGGTCTTTCAACAAAAAAAATTAAAAAACATAACTTTTGCAAGACTTTTTGAAAAATAGTTCCTTCAAACAAAAATGAGTACTTTTGCAGAATCATCAGAACCATAATAGACACTTTGAATCAATTCTCAATTTCTAAAAGATAATAATTTTGTCTTACTTTTGTTTTAAATGAACATTGCAGATACATGGCAGCCGAAAAATATATAGGAAAAGTAATGATAAAAATACGTGATGAAGAAGATGACATAAAATGTAAACCACAACCATTTTACACGGACGCGTATCCAAGAGTGATGTGCAATAAAAATCAAGTTTATATCATAACAGGTTTGTAGATGAATTTTTCTCTTCTGATAAAAGATGAAGAAATAAGTAAGGCATAATAAATTAAAAGCAGTGATGGGCACAATCTCGGAGTTTTCCAGTTTTCTACAAAATATACCTAATCAAATCAATAATCGAAAAAAATATTTCATTACTCACCAGGAGGTTTAGGCGGATTCGGACTAGAACTCGTTGATTGGCTGATTTTACGCGGAGCTCGAATAGTAATCCTCAGTTCTGCAAATGGAATGAAAAATGGATATCAACTTTTTAAAGTAAAACAATGGAAATTGTACGGAGTAAACGTATTAATTGATACCAACGACATAACCACAGAATCGGGTGTGAATAGCCTTCTAAAATTGGCTAATACCTTGGGACCAGTCACAGGAATATTCCACCTCGCCGTTGTAAATAAAAAATCATGTCTCAATCCTATGATCTTAATTTGCCACTCACTCAATACACCTCAATAACGTAATAAAATTATTCCACAGTTGCTTCATGACAACCCATTCATAAAACAAACCCCCGATCTATTCATGGAATCTGCTCTTCCGAAAGCAATGGCTGCCATTCACCTGGACCAATCATCCAGAATAATGTGCCCTGAACTCGAATACTTCGTCGTATTTTCCAGTGTAAGCTGCGGGCGAGGAAATTTCGCACAGACAAACTACGGAATGTTCAATTCAGTTCTGGAAAGAATTTGCGAATGCAGAAAAGAAGATAATCTACCTGCATTGGCTATTCAATGGGGAGCTGTGGGCGATGTTGGCTTGGTAGCAGATATAACCGAAGAAAATAAAACAGTGGCCATGGGTGGGCTCATTTTTGTTTTCAAAGATTTTTTTTTTAACGTAATGAAATTGATAAAATTCTGTACTACGCATTTTCAGGTGGAACTTTGCAACAGAAAATCAGCTCTTGTTTGGAAACATTGGACTTATTTATGAAACAAGGGAATCCTATCGTTTCGAGTATAGTCGTAGCTGAAAAATATAAAACTCATTCAAATGTGGTAAACACGGCTGCCAACGTTTTAGGTAGGTACCTACCAAAATTTATTCGTCTTTTCGAAATTTTATGCCGACTTTACAAAACAATCCATCAAATTTTCAGGTATAAAAGATCTCAAGAGTATAAGTTTGAACTGGACCTTACCTCAATTAGGAATGGATTCCATGATGGCTATAGAATTTAAACAAATATTGGAATCCGAATTTGAAATGTTCCTAACAGAAAAAGATATCAAAAGTTTAACCTTCAATAAATTAATCGCCATTGTTGAGAATGATAGAAGAAGGCAGTCTATGATAATGGGTAAAAATTTGACTTCACTTCGGACGTGATAATTTTGTAATGTGACTATTAATGAGAACCATAATAAATATAATAGATGAAGGCATCACCAATGCTCTAATGAAAAAATTCAACGAAGCGGGATTAAATTACCTATCGTAAGAATACCATCAATACTAGAAAATGGATTTATGAAGTGAGTTGATACACAAAGTAACCACCAAAAAGTATGCATTGAATAGTTATTTAAAGCCTAAAATTATTGTAAGTATCTACTTTTTAAAATCTAATATCTAATTTAAAGGAATCGATATGACATTTATTTCTATACTCCTTTGAAATACTTTAAAACGGTTCCATATAATAATGGAAAGGAACCCTTTTTGAAAAAAGAATTATGTATCAGGGAAAAAAATTCTTACTTCTCTCACTATTGTATGTACAAAAATTATTTCTTCGCAAAATAAAGTTCTCTTAACGGAATTTATATTTATTTAACGAACTTTTACCTAATTTTCATTTGAATTATAAACACGTGTCGCGAAAAATTCAAGGTAACTTCACGTGTAATGCATTATTACATTATACCTTGGGTCATTAATTTCTTTAGAAACAATGTTGTGATATGAATACTAAAACATTTAGGTGCAAGAAGTTTTCGCCACAGAAATCTAAACCCCAAATTTTAATCACTGCTACTTACAAATTACGTTGACAAAATATTACTCGTAGGTATTTAAAAAAAATGAAATTACAATACAACGAGATATACTCAGGTCAGTCTTTGAAAGTATTGATTTTTTTTGCTAGAAAACTTGAAAATGTGTATAGGGTATCCAGGGAAAACCTTTTGAAACTTACCTCAAAAATTGGAGGGGCAAGGTAAAATTTAATCAAGAAGAAACAAATTTTGATTGGGCATATTATAGTGCACTCAAATTTAGCCCAAACCGATCTTTGCCCAATCAAATTGAGAAGAAAGTTTTTTATTTTTCATAAAGTTGCTTCAGTAGAGTAGCAAACTATAAATGTTTTTATTAAAATTTGCAAATAATGATAGAGTAGCACAGTGATTTGATGAACAATGAGACAAAAACAAAATTGTAGAGAAAAGGAGCCTTCTTTAATTTCCCATAGGAGTGCGGAGGAGGGAATTTTGAGGCACCATTCCCCTTGTATAACAAGGATGAACTATTCAGACGTTTTTTAGGTGCAATAGAAATAGTGTGACTTCTCTGAACACGAATTCAAAAACTTCCCGTTTGGGCAAGAATTTAAAAAATACGTGAGAGTCGCGGTTTTTGGCTCCCGCATCAAACGGCCCCACCGATTTCGCATAACACTCCGAAGAAACGAATTTTAAATTTTAGGAGGGAGGGAAGAAAGGGCCAATTGAACATTTTTTCAAATAAAAGTTGAAGATTAGGATTTTATCAAAAACACATGTGATTATTACAAAAATTTCGATTGTATTATTTGTATCCCTCCCTCTCCACGGATTTCACATAACATCCTTTTCAAAATGGAGGAAAGGGTTCAATTGAAAAACTTTCAAACAAAATTTGTAGATTTAGGTCCTAGATATAATTTTTGTTATTGCCTTTTTGGGCGAAACTATGTATGTTAAACCCATTTTACTTCCAACATTTTTTTTCCAATTTTTAATCTACTTTTTTCAATTAAAAAAAAAAACAAAAACAAACGTAAAATATGACATTTTCTTAATGTTTCATAAATGCGATGATCTGATGAATTCTGAATTTTTTTCAAAAAATATTATTATTCGATTTCAAATTTTTTATTTTATTTTTCATGTATCACCTAGACGCAACTTTTCCGCGGTATTAAATTTTGAAAATCGAAAATTTTCGATTTTCGTTCCACCCTAAGGTATCACTTATTTAAATTTGGATGTCTATCTTTGAAATCGTAGGAGATTCAGGAACAAGACATTCTTGCCTGAAATATTACTTACTTCCCTAAACTTATTCATGGGCATGCTAAATTTCAAAGAAATATCGTAATTTTTCCAACTCAAGTATGAAAAAATTAGCTCCGGGGTGACTCCCATCCTCCTTGGGCCCACCTCTGGCCAAAGACTGCATGACTATTGAATAATTCAGCAGAATATCGAGGAATTTTTCAAGATTTTGTTTAAATTGGATGTTATATTATTCAAATCAAACAACAAAGTACATGTTTAATTAAAATCAACGTGACATTAGGTTATCTATCAAAAACATACCTAAATAAATTTTTTTAATTGCCTATGTATTATGCACATTACATTATAATAAACCATTGGATGAATAGGTAATATCAGTAGTATAACGCATACTAAATTATAATTAGGGTCTGCTGTTCTTCAAACATTAAAACGTTTGATTAATATTTCTAGTTCTTCTAAAAGCTGTAATGATTGCCACGCGTAACATAATATACGTCAGAGAAATAATTACATTATGCAGGTACTTACTTATATTGTATATTTTTTTACCATATTTAAAAGTATGTCACACGGAAATTTTCTCATTCAACGTTGAAGTTGCACTCAAACTCGATAAAAATCTGAGACTTACTTCAATACTAAACAATGTCAGACAAAATAAAAGTTGTTATCTCTGGTGTTTCAGGAGTTTTTCCAGAATCCAGTAACGTGAATGAATTCAGAGAAAACTTATTCGCCAAAAGGGATTTAACTACTTTAGACAACAGACGATGGAATATAGGTAAGTTGAACAAAATGAAAACCTATCTACCTACCTATAATGCAAAGGTAGTACAAATTACATAAATATGATATAACACTCAGACAAAACAAATTATATGATTTTGCATACGAAATTTCTAGATCTATTCAAGGGTAATTCAAAAATTGGAAAAATTAAAGAGCTTGGTAAATTTGACCACTCCTTTTTTCGAATTAATAGAAAGCATGTCAATAGCATGACCCCAGCTTCACGAATTCTCTTGGAACAGGCCTACGAAGCAATTGTCGATGCAGGTGAACTATCAAAACCGTATTCATATTAAAATGAAAGGTCTTCACCTCTTAAAATACATTACATATTATATTATGAGAAATTAATTAAGTATAGGTTATAATCCTGCGGAACTAAAAAAGACAAAAACCGGAGTGTATATCGCTATTTCTCTCAATGACTTGGAAGATACTGCGGCTTTTAATCACAAAACAACTAACATAGATGTCGGCCAGGGATTTTCAAGGGCAATAATTGCGAATAGAATATCATATTGGCTTGATGTAAATGGTAATGTGCATACTGGCAAAATAAGTACCACCTCAATAATATACACATATTAGCTACACAAATGAAATTACCTTCTTGTATTTACCAATTAAGGGCCCAGTTATAGCATCGATAGTGCATGCTCGTCAAGCGCATATGTCCTGGAAAAAGCATACCAAGATATTTCGAATGGAATTTGCGACTCTGCTTTAGTTGGTGGATTTTCTCTCTGCCTATTGAGCAAAGTAAGCTCGGAGTATGATAAATTGGGAGTTTTAAGCAAGACTGGCACATGCCGACCATTTGATGAAGCAGGTAAATTGAACCTTAGTGAAAACTCGCTTTAAACATCTCATAAAATGTTTGTATGAATTCATTTTACACACAGCCGATGGATTTGTACGAGGAGAAACAGTTGTGATGATATTCTTACAGAAAAAACAAAACGCTAGAAGAATTTACGCCAACGTCATCCATGTAAAAACTAATTGCGATGGCTTCAAAGAAGAAGGTATTCACTTTCCATCTGGAGATTATCACATCCAACTGTACGAAGAATTTTACAAAGATATCAATATCAGCCCGCAATCTGTATCTTATATTGAAGCACACGCAACTGCCACAAGAGTACGATTTTTTTCTTTCTCACAGTAATACGAGTAGGTTCATAAATATCGTTCCGTTAAAAATTTGAAATAAACTTTTTTTTTTCAACAAAAAAAAAAGGCCTAGCCGGGTAAGAATGCGGTGAATTGGATCTTAGTCAAAAATAATACTTGATGGAGTTCATTCAGTTGATAATAATTACAAAAAAAATGAAAATTCATTTTTTTTAAAACACGCACTTGTCGTGAAGTAGTGATCAAGAATGATCCTTGTCGGGTCCTCTAGGCCTGAAATTTTGAAGAAAAAAAACCGGCTGAGAATGGTAGAAAATGAAAATTTATAACGAAAAAATGAGTTCGACCTCACTGAAGGAGGTTCCAGTGAGGTAGAAAGCCAATATCATAGAGTTTTTAGATCTTAAGGACCAACTTTCTCCATTTAATTTCAAAATATGAAAATACCAGCCAAGAAGTGATTTACTATTCTCACTCGCCAATTCTCTTTGCAGATTGGAGATATTGTTGAGGTAAACGCGATTGAAAAATTTTTCTGCAAGGATCGTGAAGGTGTTTTAAAAATAGGCTCGGTTAAATCGAATATGGGTCATGGGGAAGCGTGTTCTGGTCTATGTTCACTCGTAAAAATGATCATTTCATTCGAAACTGGTCTCATTCCACCGAATATAAATTTACAAAAGCTGAATCCTAAAATTCCAGCACTTCACAATGGTAAAATAGAAGTGAGTAGAATGATATTAATTCGCCGTTCAAAAAGCTGAAAAAACAGCACCAAGAACTTCCTGATTATGAATTAATTGTGTATTACAGGTTATAACCGAAGCAATTCCCTGTCAAGGTGAATTTTTCGCCATCAATTCGTTTGGGTTGGGAGGAGCAAATGGGCATGTTCTTCTCACTCCACACACCAAACAAAAACAAAACAAAAATTTATATAGTGAGAATGTACCTCAACTTTTGCTCTTATCAGGTCGAACAGAAGAAGCCGTCAATGTTTTGGCCACTGATGTAAAAAAACTACTCCATAAAACTAAATCAACTATTGATAACGTTCAACTTTAATGCTAATATGCACATTTACTGCCTCTGTACCTAGTTGGAAAATAATCATTCAGATTTGGAATACATCCATTTGTTGCGTGAAATTTTTTCCAACATAATTGAAGGACATTTTTTCAGGGGATACTTCTTGAAACCAAAAGAAAAAGAACCAATTAAATGTATTCAGGTTTGTAACTGTCATAGTAAATATATATACCCACACATTAAAACAATAATGGAAATACCAAGTATTTCACAATTCCCTGATTTTCTTCAATTTCTAGAATATGTCTGAAGAAAACCGACCTCTGTGGTTCGTTTTTTCTGGAATGGGATGTCAATGGCCAGGAATGGGTAAAGATCTCATGAGGATTCCCACCTTCGCAGAGTCTATTGGTAGAAGCCATAAAATCTTAGAATCCAAAGGCTTAGATTTGATGAGAATTATTACCGATGAGGATCCACAGATTTTCAATAATGTTCTACATTCTTTTGTTGGAATAGCAGCCATACAGGTTTGTTGATCAAAGCCAACATAAAATCTACTAACATTAGTGCATCATAAAATTAATCATTATAATACATTGGCATACAGGTAGCTCTTGTAGATATCTTGAATTTGTTGGAAATTGTACCAGATGGAATCATAGGGCATTCTGCCGGAGAAGTAGGTTGCGGCTATGCAGATGGCAGTTTGACTGCAGAACAAACTATTTTAGCAGCTTACTACAGAGGTTTGGTCAGTATCACAGATGATTTTGGGAAAGGATTAATGGCCGTGATAGGTAAAATAACTCATAAGAACCATTAATAAGGATTCCTGTGAAGCTATTAGTCGATGTCATTCAATCATTTTCGATTTTAGGTTTACAGTATGACGATTTAAGCAAAAGTCTACCGCCAGAAATCGATATAGCCTGTCACAACACAAAGAACAATTATACAATCTCCGGACCCACCGACATAGTGAATAAATATTTGGAAAATATGAAATCCAGTGGCATATGGGCTAGAGGTGTGAATACTTCGAGTATTGCATACCACAGTCGATACATATCACCTGCAAGGCCAAAATTGTTATCCCATTTGAAAAAGGTTAGTTCAATTTTCAAAATTGTTCCAAAAACCGAATCCATTTTCGAGAATTATTAGTATTAAGATATTATTTGTATCATCAATCAATCGACTTCATAGGTTATAACAAATCCTAAACCTCGTTCAAGAAAGTGGGTGTGCACTTCTGCTCCTGAAAGCCAGTGGGAAAATGAAAAAATAAAATATGCTTCTGCAGAATATTACACCAATAATATGCTAAATCCAGTATATTTTGAACAAGGCGCAACACATATTCCAAGCAACGCTGTAGTTATTGAAATTGCTCCACATGGACTGTTACAAGCAATTTTGAAACAATCACTACCCTCCTCAGTAGAAAATATACCATTAACTTCGAGAAATCACGAGGACAACGTCACCTTCTTTTTAAATGCGATTGGAAAGTGAGGGAACATTCATCAAACTATGTCTAATTGCACAGATGAGTACTCGTTGTTTTAATCGTACATTCTATTTTCTCAGAGCATATGTAAATGGTATAAACCCTCGAATCAAAAACTTATTTCCTTTGATCGAGTTTCCTGTCAGTAGAGGAACACCAATGATTGCTCCTTTAGTAAGATGGCAACATGGTGAAGATTGGTTTGTACCACGTGAAAATGAAAATGCCAATAAATCAGGAGAACGTACCTTCATCATTGATACAAAATCAGAAGCATATGAATACTTAAGGGGTCACGTCATCGATGGTAGAAACATATTCCCTGGTATAGAGTACTTGGTAAGTAATATAAATTCATAGATTTTGAATCATAATAAGTACACCAATAATCGTATCATTGGCAGAATTTAATCTGGCATTCAATGGCAAGTATTCAGGGAAAATCACCTCTTAAAACAGCTGTCATATTTGAAGATGTGCACTTTCTCAGGGCGACTTATATCTTAGATAAAGGTCTTGAATAATCTTGAATCAATCAATCCAACTATCCGCTCAATATTAACTTACACTTGTTTCATCAGAAATTCATCTGCAAACTTCAATACAACAAGGTACAGGATCTTTTGAGGTTACTGAGAACGATGCGGTAGTTGTAAAAGGACGAGTGTCCATTATGGAAGATACCAATGAAGGAGATAGCTCTATCTTCAATTGGGATACTTCTCTAAAAGATAAGTTGCCAATGAATACCAAAGACATTTATAAAGTATTACGTTTGAAAGGATTTCAGTACCAAGGTCTTTTTAGAAACCTTCTAAGCGCCAATAGTGAAGGTAAGATATAGTTACTCGGATTACAAATCCTATTTTCAACTAGCTACGAAATTAATACTTACTCAATTAACTTGCTCCAATTGAAGGTACATTTGGCAAACTCGGATGGAAAAATAACTTTGTAGCATTCATGGATTCGTTAGCACATTTGGAAATATTAACCCAGGACACATCTGAACTGATCCTTCCAACTTATGTGCAGAAAGCAGTAATAGATCCTGTGAAACATAAGCAAATATTGGATACATTAGATAAAGAAAATCCTGGTCTGTACAGCATGATAAACCCTTATAATCAGGGTGTGCATGGAAATGGAAATGATATTAATTCACAACCTCAATAATCTGTCTCACTGCTAGAATTTCCTGCCTATCACGATAAAAATTGTTCAAAATTGATATCTGGAGGCGTGCAAATTTATGGCTTAAAATTTACAGCAATATCTCGCAGAAAAGATGCTAAACATGTTGTGCTAGAAAAATACCAATTTGTTCCTAATTTCAGCAAGACAGTAAGAAACAATAGACGTCCAAGTCAATTTCTTACGATTGTTTGACAAATAGCAATCTCAATATTATATTTGCAGAAATTGGATCTTCAAACAGTGATCCGTCTGTGCACCAATATTGTCATAGAAAATTTACAAATATTGAAAATCAAAAGTGTCGAATTATCAGATGAGCAAAATAAAGCTTATGAATGTATTTCTGATCATATACTGAATGCATTGGAAGACTGGCCTTTGATTCAGGTAAATGTCACATCCCTCTCGCAGATATTCAAATACCACTAATGTGGACTTCAAATTAAATGGTACCAAATTCTTTTCAGGGAGATGTTTCCATTTTTTCAGAAAATGAGTCTGATGACAAATTAGGGAATTCAGATGAAATAAAATTACTGACGGGTAATTTACCAACAGACAAAAATCTAGCTATGATCATAGTTTCTGATATATTGAGTAAAAAAGACGTAAGTGTTTCAACATTTTCATCTCTTGTTAACAATGGCATCAATAATAACTCCAATACTTTCAGCATTTGCCACAATATTTCGATGCTTTGAGAGAAAACGCTTTTATTCTCACCAGGGAACGAGAATTCGTTGAAAAATCTTTCAACGATTTAGATTTCGAAGTTTGTTTTTATTGCAATGTGAGCGATGAAAAAATAATACTACTGCGTAAAGTAAGCTTCCAAAATTGAACAAAGTTATCAGTGTTTAAGACCTACGACTTCTTATATTTTTGACTTTGTAGAAACAGACAACACACATGAAAATACCTCCGATTGTTATCAAAATAAACAACTTTTCCTACTCGTGGAAAACGGATATTGAAAAAGCAATTGTTGAACAGATTGATTCCAAAAGTAACCAAAAAATAGTCCTGTATGCTGAGAAGGAAAATCACAGTGGGATATTAGGATTCTTTAATTGTGTTAGGAAAGAATTCAACGACGATATTTTCAGGTAAGCACAGCCCTAGACACGGAACATGGCTTCCCTAAAAATTCTGAAAATAATAAGTTACCAAAAAATTAAATTTTCAGGTTTTTTTTTGTGATGGATGAAAATGCACCTGAATTTTCACTGGATAATCCATTTTATGAATCACAATTTCGAAAAAATTTATCTCACAATGTTTATAAAAACGGTGAGTGGGGAAGTTACCGACATCTCTCACTTCAACCATTGGATAAGAAAAATTGTATCCATGCATTTGCTAAAGTAGCAGTACGCGGAGATTTGTCCACCATAAAGTGGTTTGAAGGACCAATTAATTTAAATAAGTAAATTAGCTAAATCGATGAAATTGTCATACGTATTATTCTGTAATTGAAATTTTTTCACCTCAAGCTAATTTCTTCTCACAGCTATCAAGAAGATAAGTCACTTATTCATGTTTATTATGCATCTCTCAACTTCCGAGATATTGTCTTATCAACAGGGAAGGTGTCAGTTTTAGATATTTCTAAATCTCGTATTGAAGAGGTAAGTAATAAAATGTGTGAAAAGCCCCTTATGTACAGGAAAATTGGAATTTCCCTGTTTATTAATTCATTGAATTTATTAATAAAGGAAACCAGTATAGGGTTTGAAGTTACTGGTAGGAACGAGAAAGGAGAACGTTTGATGGGCATGACACTGGAAGCCCACTCTATCAGTTCAATAGTGTTCAGTGATCCTTTGACATTGTGGAAAGTACCAGATAACATGACTTTGGAAGAAGCTTCTAGCATTCCAGCAGCTTACGCCACTGTTTGTATACATTCACCTATTGAACATTAGCTTGATCAACAAAAGTTCTATTGCCTACGAATAATTTTCCATAATTACATTTACGTGCAGGCTATTCTAGCTTTATTCGTTCATGGGCAGATACGAAAGGGACAATCAGTTCTCATTCATGCTGGCAGTGGAGGTGTAGGATTGGCTTGCCTTCACATTTGTACTCACTATGAATGCAATATTTTTACAACTGTTGGTACTCTAGAGAAAAAGGAATACATTAGAAGAAAATTTCCTCAAGTAGGAATCAACTGTGTACCTACACATTATTTGAAATTCTTAGGTACCTACATTCTTTTAGTTACAATTTTAAAATTACATTAGGTTCCTGAAACCCAAATCGGAAATTCGCGGAATACCTCATTTGAGGAAATGGTTATGATACATACAAACGGCAAAGGTGTCGATGTCTTGGTCAATTCATTGGCCGAGGATAAATTTCAAGCTTCATTACGTTGCGTTGCTGAACGAGGAAAGTTTTTAGAAATAGGAAAATACGACATGTCCAAGCATAGTTTGATAGGTAAAATTTTCTATTTGAAAAATCTAATTCTAAAGGTGATGTCATAACAGAAATATTACTTTTGTAGATTCGTATAATTTTCTAAAAGCTGTCAGTTTTCATAGTGTTATGGTGGATCGTCTTTCAAATGCTTCTTTTGAAGAAAGGTCAATGTTTCACGCTCAGATGCAAGAGCTGATTGATTCCGGAGTCGTGAAACCATTACATCGAACTCTATTTGCTCCTAACGACTTGGAATCTGCTATGAGGTAAAATACTCAATTTTCTGATAAATAAATCCATCTTGAATCTAGAATTAATTCTCAATCAAAAGGAAAATAATTTTTTTTATAACTTCTTTTTAAAAAAATGGACACTGAAGATATATGGCAGCAGGAAAACACATAGGAAAAGTGGTGATAAAAATAAGAGATGAAGAAAATGACCCAAAATGCAAACCTCAGCCAATTTATATGAATGCATATCCGAGAGTAATGTGTTATAAAAATCAAGTTCATATCATAATAGGCAAGTAATTTAAAAATGAAAGGGAAATTAACTTTACGTCGCGTCGTATCCATTCCATTGTAAGTTTTAAAAATTTTAATTTCAAGTCAAGAAAAAATTATTGACGATTACATTAAAAATTAAAGGAACTAAACTTCGAAATTAATTCAAATTTAAAAAATTGGTATGACGAAAAATATTGATCGATTTTTTGAGAAATTATTTACGAACATTATTGCATTAGGAGGTTTAGGTGGATTTGGATTAGAACTCGCTGATTGGCTAGTTCTACGCGGAGCTCGAAGAATAATCCTAAATTCTCGACTTGGAATCAAAAGTGGATATCAACTGTTCAAAGTACAACAATGGAAATCGTACGGAGTGGAAGTATTAGTTGACACGAACGATATAACCACAGAAGGCGGCGTGAACAGCCTCCTAACTTTGGCAAATCAGTTGGGAACAGTCACAGGAATATTCAACCTTGCAGTGGTAAATAGAAAATCACTTCCTAGTCCTACAATAATCCTAATCGGTTACTCAATAACACCTAATAACTTTGCAATTATATTCTATAGGTACTTCGAGATAAACCATTCATGAAACAAACTGCAGAATCTTTTTTGGAATCTGCCGGTCCAAAAGCACTGGCTACCATTCACTTGGATCGATTATCAAGGACCTTATGTCCCAGCCTGGAATACTTCGTCGTATTTTCCAGCGTAAGTTGCGGACGCGGAAATGCTGCGCAGACAAACTATGGAATGTTCAATTCAGTTATGGAGAGAATTTGCGAATCTCGAAGAGAAAATAATTTACCTGCTTTGGCTATTCAATGGGGAGCGGTTGGGGATGTGGGTTTAGTAGCTGACATGGCGGAAGAAAATAAAACTGTGGTTATCGGTGAGCTTGTTTTTGTTCAAAGATCGAGTATTTTTTTTTATATAATGAAATTGATGCAAATCCGTATCGATACGTCATTTTTAGGTGGAACTTTACAACAAAAAATCAGCTCTTGTTTGGAAACATTGGACTTATTCATGAAGCAAGAAAATCCGATTGTTTCCAGTATGGTTGTAGCAGAAAAATATAGACCGCATTCAAATGTACTAAATGTGGCTGCCAATGTTTTAGGTTGGTACCTACTTACATATGAAAATGTTCATAGTAATATATTTCTTCCAGAAATTTTATCCAGACTTGAAAAAACACTCTTTCATTTTTTTAGGTATAAAAGATCTCAAGAGTATAAGTTTGAACTGGACTTTACCTCAGTTGGGAATGGATTCCATGATGGCAACCGAATTAAAACAAATATTGGAATCTGAATTTGAAATGTTTTTAACACAAAAAGATATCAAAAGTTTAACCTTCAATAAATTAATCGCTATGACTGAGAATGATGAAAAAAGACAATCAGTCATCATGGGTAAGAATGTCACTTTACTTGTAGGAATGTGACAATTTTTCACTTGTAATACGTACCTATTATCGAAAACAACCTATTTATTATGATTAGATAAAGACATCACCAATCCTCTACTTACTAAATTAAAAGAAGCAGAAATCAAATTACCAATCATAAGAATACCATCCTTGGCAGATAATGGATCTACAAAAGAAGTTGATCCTGAAAATAATCACACAATATTCGTATTTCCGGGACAAGAAGGTTCTTATTTTATCACAGTAACTAAATTAAATATTAATAAAGTTCGATAAATCTTACGTTATGAAATATTCGTTAAAAGGGTTTTCAAAAGTAATGGAACCATTAGGAAAAAACATCAACGCTCAATTAATCTGCCTACAGTATTATTTTGGTGCACCATATGAAGAAATTTCGTGTTTAGCCCAAAAATTATTACCTGTAGGTATATTTCCAATACAATAATTATTAAGATAAAGGTGCCTAATACCGAACACATTTTGAAAAACGGCCATACAGTGGGCCCCTTGTTATGCAAAATCGGCAAATTGGGACCCGGGAGAGGTGCAACTGAAAAAATTTTCAAACAAAAGTTGTAGCTCGAAGTACTAGGGATAATTTTGTTTATCGATTGGACCCCTCCATCCCCTCCAATTTTGAATTTCAGCTATTTACATACTGTTGGACTAGAATTTCATTAATGTTCTATGTTCAACTCGATCATTAGCAAAAAATATAAGCCAGTGGTCGGTATTAGGCATTTAGGCTACAATACTGTACCTACGAAGCAATTCTGAAAAATAATTTTGTTGGAAAAATCCGATTTGGTTTTGCAGCACATTACAAAAAGATTATCGCCAAATGAACCATTCCAAATGATAGCCTACAGTTTCGGAAGTAGTGTCGCCATCGAAGTAGTTAAAATTCTGGAACAGCAAGGCTACCTGGGAAGAATATGGTTCATCGATGGCTCACCGTTGTACAGTCTAAAAATTTATTCAGAATATCACTCAAACCCCAGTGATAGTGAGAGTGAAACACAAACCAGAATTATAATGGCTAGCCTCAAAGCATTTATTCCGGATGTTGTACATGGAGAGGTTATTAATTTGACAGTCAACTTCAACTTCAGTTTTCTCCCTCTTGAAACTAATGTCATATTTTTCTAGCTTTTCAATGACTTAAGCACGAGAAGCACTTGGGAATCTAAGATAAAACTCGTATCACCGATGCTGTTGGATCGTGTAAGAGATAAGAAAACAACAGAATTTCTCATCGATTACATGCATTCCCTCACAAAAATGATTAAGTTCGATATACACTTGAGTCAGTTACTGAAAAGCAAAGCTACTTTGATAAGAAGCTCGGAGAATGAATACGAATTACCGGAAGATTACGCACTGTCCAAAGTAAGTTTTAGCGTTGATGATTTGATTAAATCACGGCCAACTTTTGAAAGGATATTTTTTTTGTGTGTTTTCGCAGTATTTTGAAGCTCCTATGAAAATTTTTCAAGTCGAAACCGATCATAATAGCATTTTAAAAGATGAAAGAACTGCTGAAATAATAATAAAACACTTCGTATGACTGTTTTTTCACTAGTTTGATCTATGCCAATTAATTTGTATCTACATATTGAAATGCCAGTTCATAGAAATAAATTACCTATATTTCAATGATTTTTATTCAATTTTATTTTATGAAAAATTCTCCGAGAAAAACAATCTTTCTCAAAAAAAAAAACAACTTTATAACCGTCATACAGTTACATTTCAATCGATCATTTCCTAAACCTGCTAAGTCCAAAACGGTAATTTTTCAGGAGAGTCAAAAAACATTTTACAAAAATATGTGATTTTTTTTACCAAAAAGTAAATAAGTATGTACTTGTGCTACAATGTTTTGTCACGCAACTCAAACTCACATATTATTATGATGAAAGTCTGAAAATATGACCAAATTTCACTGAAGATAGGGCCCAATAAAATTGAACCTAGGAAATTAGATACAAAAACTTTACAATTTAAAAAAAATCTCAGTGTTCTGAATAACACGAGTGGCTCGCCGCAGTACTAGGTATATTTTTGGCACCATCGAAAATTTACCAAGTCCTACACAATTATATTATAGTATGTTACCTATTACCTAGATACTTGATATTCAAAAAGTGGAGGGGAGGGGTCCAATTAAAGTTTTTATGATAACCAAATCTATTGCTAGGACTTCAAGCGACAACTTTTGTTTGAAAATTTTTTCAGCTGGACCCCTTCCTCCCTTCCCACCGACTTCACATAACACTCTTAAGATACTAATTAAAAATTAGAAGAGTGAGGGAGGAATGAAGGGAGCCATTGAAACAGTTTTCGGATAAGAGTTGTAAATTAGGATTCTAAAGATAATTTTGGTTATTATAAAAATTTTGATTGGATCTCTCCCTCTCCACCGATTTCACATAACCTCAGGTACATCTAGATACTTTTTCAAAATTGGAAGAAGGGTGCAATTTAAAAAAATTTCAAACAAAAGTTGTAGATTGAAGTCCTATTAGAAATGATTTTTGTTAAGGTTAGGTTAAGCTTGGATGACATAAAAAAACAGAAATTAAAAAAAAATTGATGGATTTTAGACATTTCATCAGACATTTAATAAATGTTATGACTTTTAGACATTTTGTCTGACATTCTGAAACTTGAAAATTTTTAAAAAATTTTTATGACTTTTAGGCTTTTTGTCAGACATTCTTAAACTTATTTTATTTTTATTTTTATTACTTATTAATTTTTAAATTTCCATGGAAATTAGTATTCGTGACTTTTAGACTTTTTGTTACAGAGTAAAAGCATATACTATGTTTCATACTTTCAAACGTAGTGTGGATTCAGTTTTCACATCTCCATGAAAATAAATTTTTTTTTATGTTAGACATTTTGTTACAGAGTAAGTAAAAAGCAAAAAGCATAATACACTTACCAAGGTTCATGTACTTTCAAACTGGGTTCGCTTTATTTTCTTCAAATGTACGCCTCAACTGTGAAATTGCCTAATTCATGAAATAGGCAAGAAATTTGCCCATTTCATGAATTAGGCAAAATTTCCCTCCATTTTGCCTATTTCATGAAATGATGAAATAAGCAAAAAAAAGGGATCCATTGCGTTATGTTGGATTATTTTTCAAATGCTCCTACAGAAGATAGATCTAGGTTTCGTGATCAGGTGCAAGAGTTGATTGATTCAGGGATTGTAAAACCTTTAGAACGGAGTGTATTTGAACCCGATGACTTGGAATCAGCGTTGAGGTGATAAACTATCTCATACTTGAAAGTTGTTGGTATTTGAAATTACAGCCTAATCTATGTAAATGAAGATAAATTTTCAAAAATATTATTTTAAAATGAATTCCCAAGATATATGGCAGCGGGGAAGCATATAGGAAAAGTGGTGATAAAAATACGGGATGAAGAAAATGACATGAAATGCAAGCCATGCCCATTTTATATGAATGCGTATCCAAAAGTTATGTGCAATAAAACTCAAGTTCATATCATAGCAGGTTTGTACTTGAAAATAGAAACAATATGAAAAATTATCTAAATTTCAAATTATAAATTTGAAAAAGTGTGTAGAAGTTATGGTCATACATGATTTATCCGTCAAATCATCATTTATGGAAAAAAGTTGAACAATTAAATTAAATAAATAAATCTGGTACAAATCTTGTAAATGATTTTGTAATTCATCAGGTGGTTTGGGTGGATTTGGATTAGAACTTGCTGATTGGCTTGTTCTACGCGGAGCCCGGATATTAATCCTAAATTCTCGAAATGGAATCACAAATGGATACCAACTGTACAAAATAGAACAATGGATATCGTATGGAGAGAATGTATTAATTGACATGAACGATATAACCAAAGAAGCGGGTATAACCAGCCTTCTAAAGTTGGCAAATAGCTTAGGACCAGTCATAGGAATATTTAATCTCGCAGTTGTAAATAAAAAAAATCACTTTCAAGCCCTTTAATAACTGGTAACTCAATAAACACCAAAAAAATTGCAATTTTATTCCACAGTTGCTTCGAGATAAACCATTCATAGAGCAAACCACAGACTCTTTTTTGGAATCTGCTGGTCCAAAAGCAATGGCTACCATTCATCTGGATCAGTTATCAAGGACATTATGTCCCGATCTCGAATACTTTGTCGTATTTTCCAGCGTAAGTTGCGGACGTGGAAATGCTGCGCAGACAAACTATGGAATGTTCAATTCAGTTATGGAAAGAATTTGCGAATCTCAAAGAGAAAATAATTTCCCTGCCTTGGCTATCCAATGGGGAGCTGTTGGGGATGTTGGTCTGGTTGCTGACATGGCTGAAGAAAATAAAACTGTAGTCATCAGTGAGTTTACGTTCTATGTTCAAGCATTCTTTTAATAATTTGATGAAATTGACCTATTTCCATATTTATAACTCTACAGGTGGAACTTTAAAACAAAAAATCAGCTCTTGTTTGGAGACATTGGATTTATTTATGAAACAAGAAAATCCAGTTGTCTCAAGTATTATCGTTGCAGAAAAATTTAGATCTTATTCAAATGTGGTAGATGTGGCTGCAAAGTCTTAGGTACCTATGGGCTACCTAGTAAACATTTTTATTTTTATTTTAAATACAATCTCACACAGACTAAAAAAACAATTATTCTCATATTCTCAGGTATAAAAGATTTTAAAAGTATAAGCTTGAATTGGACTTTACCTCAATTGGGAATGGATTCAATGATGGCAACAGAATTAAAACAAATATTAGAATCTGAGTTTGAAATGTTTTTAACACAAAAAGATATAAAAAATTTAACCTTCAATAAATTACTCGCATTGGCTGATAATAAAAGAAGACAGTCTGTAATCACGGGTAAGATTTCCAATTCACTGGTGTTTGGCAGTTTTTCAAAGATAGTAGATATGCATAAATATTAATAAGAGTGCCCTATTTAGATAAAGAAATCAACAACACTGTAATTAACACATTCGAAGAAGGAGAAATTGAGTTACCAATTGTAAGGATACCATCCTTGCTAAATAATGGATCGACTAAGGAAGTTGATCCACAAAATAACAACACGATATTCGTATTTCCAGGACAAGAGGGTACTGATAACAGTTAATTCAATTAAATAAAGTTCTGATAAATTTTACATCATGAAATATTTCTGAAAAGGTTTTTCTATAGCAATGGAACCATTAGGGAGAAATTTAAACGCTCAATTACTCTGCCTGCAATATTATTTTGGTGCACCATATGAAAATATTTCGAGTCTAGCTCGAAAAATATTACCTGTAAGTTGCTGCAAACCTTCTAGAAGAACAAGGATATCTGGGAAGAATATGGTTCGTCGATGGAGCGCCATTCTACAATCAGAAAATCTTCTCAGAATATTACTCTAATCCAAGTCTAAGTGAAAGCGAAACACAGACTAGAGTTATAAATAATAAAATTCCTAAAGGCATTAGCACCAGATACTCTTCATGAAGAGGTTATTCAATTGACAATTTTTAATAATATAAATTAATTCCTACTGAAAACTCATGCTTCTTCTCCCCCAGATTTATGTTGAATTAAACGCGAGAAATACTTGGGATTCTAAGATGAACCTTGTATCGCTGATGCTGTCCACCTGCATTAAAGATAAAAAAGCATTGGAACTTCTCATCAATTACATGTGTTCCCTTTCAATAATTCCTAAATCCGATGTTTTCTTCAATCACCAACTGAAAAGCAAGGTCACTTTGGTGAGGATTTCAGAAAATAATTATAAAATAGCCGATGATTACGCACTGTCCAAAGTAAGTTTTCGCATTTGTTATTTAGAAGAATTCCGATCCACTTTTCAAATTATTATTATCTTTTCGTTTTGCATTTTTGTAGTACTTCGAAGTTCCCGTACAAATTTATAGTATAGAAACCGATCATAGCAGCATAATAAAAGATGAAAAAACAGCTGAAATAATAATGAAAGACATTATATTGTGATCGTTATTTCTGCACACAGTTTTTTTTTACTCTCAAAGACAATGTTTGTAAAATTGATACAAAAAAATGTCAAGTATATGGGAATAAATTTATAGCATTTTAAAGAATGAGCTGTTTTCATTTTTGACTTAAATGAAAAATTTTATAAGAAAACTGATATCATAAAAAAAAGGTATTCAGAGAACCGCTAGCAATAGTCGGAGATACAAAAAAAAACCTTCATGATGATTGGTTGCCTATTTTGAAAATTGAAAGTGCTAAGTTGTCGTCGTTAAGGTCCTAGAAAAATGGATCGTCAATGCTGCACTTGAAAAAATTTCGATTCTACCACTACCAGTGGATAGTACCATAAAAACACAAAACAATTTCAATCACAGTAGGATTTCTATCTTTGCAATTGAAGGCGTTTCAACAAGAAATTCCTACCAAAAGTACTTCCAAACTTTATTTATAAAGAATTGGATAATAGTGAGACATGAAATTGCACGAGTTTGTAAAACAAAACAAAAAACTAGGATTTTTGGAGAGAACAAAAAACATAATTTGAAATTTGAAAATGTCTACCAAATGTGAAAAAATTTTGCTCAATTTTACTTTTTAGGGTCCAAAATAAGAAGGGATGAAATTTTAATATGTTGGAGCTAACATTAGTGTTCATTGCTGGAGTAAATTTCAAGAAATTGCTTCATTTTGGGGCATCCCCAAACTTCCTCCCAAACTCAGCTTGTGAACCTTGAAAGTCAAAGCACATCTGTAACCTTGACAGACTCCACATACCAAATTTTGACCTACAAAAGTCATTTGGTTTGAGCTGTAGGCAATCAACCCACCAGAAAGTTGGGTTAACATGTAAAACTTCTTGATTTTTGATCGTACGCGAGGTTAAGGAAGCTCAAAGATTAAAACCTCAATAAGCACATCAGCAGGCTCTACCAACTCTACATACCAAATTTTGACCTCCAAGATCATTTGGTTGGGGTGTAGGCTTTTCAGGTTGAGTAGAATAAAAAACGCCTTCGCAAGCAATACTTCAAAGAAACAGCCCCTAAAAATCATCTCAAAATAATGGTCAGACCAGAAAAATTCTCCTGTAAGCAAATTCCTGGAAACCCCAAAAAACCACTCAAAATTTCAATGTCAAAAAATCCATAGTCAACAAAATTTATCAGTCATAGAAGGTCTTCTTAGTCAGGAAAATCTCATGTGATGTTCTCATAAAGAAAACCAAAATGTTCTACTTTCACAGATGAAAATTGTTGTTACTGCTGAACAAACAGCTTTCTCGCAAAGTAGGTAAATAAATAAGTGGAGAGAAATTCCAAAAATGTTCAGATGTTAGACATCATGAGATATTACTTGTACCTATATATAATATATATGTATAGACAGTCCTGCTAATGTGAAAATACATTTCATTATTCAAATTATTTTCTTAGATACTTCAGGCTTACAATTACTTAAACTACGTAAGCATATCAAAAATGCCAGAAGTTCAAGGAAAGTCCACGGGTCAAATATTGCTATTTATATATTAAGTCGTTAATGTCTCATACTCTACCTAGTTTTTCTCTAATCATAAGTAGGTAGATAGTGTATGAATAAATGAATGAAAACACACTACACCAAAGTACACAGCATACTATACAATGAGCATCTTAAACACCAATACAGGGTCTAGTTGTGCTATCGATAGCGCATGCTCATCAAGTTTTTACGTCGTGGAAAAAGCTGACCAAGATATTTCAAATGGGACTTGCAATGCAGCTTTGATAGGTGGCTTTTCACTTTGTTTTTTGTCTGATTTAACCGAAGGATATGGAAAATTCGGAGTACTAAGCCCATTTTACAAAGCAGGTGCACAACTTCACAGCTTTATCATTAGACGTTTCATCAATCGTGAAAAAATACCCAAGTAAGAAACATGGAATGTCTATTATATTTTTAGCTGACGGATTCATGCGAGGAGAAGCAATTGTCATGATGTTCTTGCAAAAAAAACAAAATGCTAGAAGAATCTATGCCAACATCATTCATACAAAAATCAACTGCGATGGTTTCAAAGAAGAAGGCATCAATGTTCCATCTGGGAAAACACACAAGAGACTGTATGAGGAACTTTATAAAGAAATTGGCGTTAGCCCAAAATCTGTATCATACATTGAAGCACATGGAACTGGTACACAAGTATGAAAAAAACTTTTTGAAAAAACAGACATGACTTTGAGGTAGATGTAGCCCTATTCTTGACCTACAGGTTGGAGATACTGTAGAAGTGAATGCCATTGAAGAATTTTTCTGCAATGGTCAGAAAGATGTTTTGAAAATTGGCTCACTTAAATCAAATATGGGTCATGCGGAAGCATGTGCAGGGTTATGTGCCTTGGTGAAACTTATCTTTTGAAACCGGATTCTTGCTCTCGAAGTGATCATTGCAAGCATCACCTTCGGGCTTTTGATTATTAGAAGGGTGGACGTCTTCTATTTCCCAAAATTTCTTTAAACGCTCATCAACACGATCGACAGTTAACCCACAATAATTATTAGTACAAGAAGTATTATTTTGCTTACGTGATGGCGGATACAACGCCGAGGATAACGTCCAACCTAGACTTGTACTACGCAGACAGGCAGAACCAATTCGAATGGTTTCGCCTCGCACGCATTTATCATAAAGCTCGATTCCAAGCAACGCATCGATCTGAGGAATATTTACATTCGATTGATAGAAAATAGGATCGGCCAATTTGTACTCGCTTAACTGACGACTTAAATCACCTGTAAATAAACTAGGTACAGAGTATGGTATTTTAGTGGCTATTACATTTAATGACACGTCCAATGAAAAGGAATCCATTTTCGATTCGATTATCAAATTAGCCGAGCGATCGCAACGCGACTCCACGCTGTTCACTCCGGTCACTTTACGCGTGTATTCGATTTTTTTGGTATTTAAATTATGACGATTAACAAAATTCTGGGAAATTAAATTTATCTGAGAGCAGCTATCTAAAAGCACTTCATTTCACCGCACTTGTTATTAAGCCGAAATTTTACTACAGCCGTAGGTAACAATACCATAGGCTGGGTCGCGGTTACGATAGACGATTGAATTTCAGCAGTGTTTGATGAGCTAACTGACACACACGACACGGATTTATTTTCACTTTTATCTGGAACTGCTGTAGGCTTAGGGCTTTGATCGTCAAAATGCAGCAACATATGGTGGCGTTGCTTACACCGCTTACAATTTGGCTCATTTCTGCAATCTTTTGTCGAATGATTGTTTTTGAAGCAATTTTTGCAAATCACTTGGGATCGCAGCGATTTGAAACGTTCCCTAGGCGTCTTCGATTTAAATTCTCCGCAGTACACTAATAGATGAAGCTGCGAACAACACAGGCATTTAGGTTTAGAATTTGAATTTGAATCGGTTGATGTCGTTAATAACGCACATGGATTTCGCTTTTGACTGACAGGCTTTGTGTTATTCTATTGTGATTTGGATTGTGTTGGTTCTAATTTACGAGTGGATACGGAGGCCCTAGTTTCCATAAAAGTCTGGAGATCCTCCAACTGGGGAAAAGTTTCGTTTGAAGATAGAGATTTCTCGAAGTCAGTATACGTTTCTTCATCCAATTTCTCTGAAATCACATAGGCAATGACAGGACTCCAATTCGTTGGATCGAGGTTACACGCCTTGAATCCCTTAAGAATCTGACAAACCGTAAGCAATAGACTGGGAATCTCACCGGATGATTTTATACAATTTATCGCAAAGAAACTGTCAAAGTGCTTGCGGATTATGGATTTAATATCCTGATAAGTTACTTGCACTAGGTTCCACGCCTCATCATAACCATTTTCGGTAACGGGGTCGTGTTTCAATACGTCCTTCGCGTCACCTATCAGCGATTTTTTTAGATAATAAAGCTTTTTCGATTTAGGCATTACTTTCTCGTCGATATCGTGGACCACATTTTTGAATAAAGCCTCGAATTCTAAGAAATTCTCGATATTTCCACCGAACAACGGTAACTCGATACAAGGAAACTTTACATTACCATCACCATTGTTATTCATAGACATTAAACTGCCGCTGCTGCTAGGCTGCTGCTTGTTTTCATACTTTGCGATAAAGGCTCTACCTTTAGATAAACAAGGCCAAACTAACCTTTTTACCACGCTTTTATATACTTGGTATGTATGTATGTATGTATGTATGTACTAGGGGGCTTCGCCCCCTGGCCACTTCGCGGCCCAACCCCCATTTTGCTCGCTTCGCTCTCAGTTCTACATGATGATTAATCATTCATTTATGTTGCCTTCAGTTACTCTGCTAATTAACATCATAATAATAAAGCTACATTCAGCCTAACTATTTTATGTAAATAAAACAGGGCATCCAGAGGGACTACGAGGAGGTAGAGTATAGGACAAATTGATGGAAAACAAAATTTGTCCTATGGAATTTTGATGAAAAAAAATTTTGAATTCAAGCGCAAACGTTTTGAAAAGAAAAACCGTTACACGTAGCACGATTCAATGTGTAGTGCCGACTCGCCGACGCGCGCCTACGCGGATATGCGCACACAACATTACCACAACATTTCGTAACGCGGCGTTTTGAAAAAAATATCTTTCGTCATTGCGGGGTTCTTTACGTGCGGATTTTTTGGAAATTTTTATACAAACTTTCTGCTTTGAAAAGGCAACTGTGGATTTTTTCAAAATTAAAATCGGATTATTGGAACACGAGATAGCAAAATTTTGTTTTTATTAAATACCTCCCCCCCTATGGGGGCAAAATTGTTCAAAAATGGCCTAGGTAATAGGGTACAGTATGAAAAAAGTTGTTGTGGTCATAATTTAATTTTTTGAAAAATTCGGGGGGTTGGGGGTGAGAAAATACCAAAATTTTGGTTTTTGGGGCGTACCTCCCTCCCTATGGGAGTAAAAAAGCTGAAAGTTGGTATATGCAATGAGTATGCAATATGTTAAAAACTACTTTTTCAAAATTTTGATATCTCAATTTTGGCACCTCCTCCCCCAAATTTGGGGCCTCCCAATTCCAAAATTGCCCATTTTTATAATTTTTCTTTAATGTACTCATCGGAACCTTTCGATTAAAAAAAATTAGCCTTCTAGCTATAGTAGAAGTAGGTGTTTCAATGTAGTACCACGACTTTTCTGTTAGAGCTGTATAGTAATGATGTCTCATGGAACCAAGAGTATGCTTTCGACCAATCCTCTCTCATTTAATATTTTACTGGAATTGAAAGAACATAGTGCTCACATTAGGGGTTTTCGAGGTCGCTGAATTTGATTTTCGAACTCAAATTTACCCCGGATCCCAAATTGAGCCCCTATGAGGGGGGTCAATTTTGAAAATTTCAGAAAATCACAACATTGGTATCGAAATGTAGGTTTTCGAGGTCGCTGAATTCGATTTTCGAACTCAAATTTACCCCCGACCCCAAATTGAGCCCCTATGAGGGGGTTCAGTTTTGAAAATTTCAGAAAATCACAACATTGGTATCGAAATGTAGGTTTTCGAGGCCGCTGAATTCGATTTTCGGACTTAAATTTACCCTTGACCCCAAATTGGACCACCTCAATAATACGTTGGTTAAGATTTTTTTTTTTTTTAGATAGACATTCGAACCTAGTAAAACTATGAAATTAAAATATTTTCAACGACAAAAAGAGTTAAATAAAAATGTAAAAAATTTTTTAAAAACCACGCTTTTATTTAAAGTTGGTCACTTTGTAAAATGTTATTCATAGGGAAAGAGTAATGCCTTAAAAACAAAAAATAAAATTTACTTGAATACAAAAATGTGTCATGAAAATTTTTTTTTCAAAAATTTTAATGATGAAAAGCGTGGTGGGGTGTGCGAGGAGCAAACGAATACCTTTTCGATTAACGCCCCACCACGCTTTTCATCATTAAAATTTTTGAAAAAAAAATTTTCATGACACATTTTTGTATTTAACTAAATTTTATTTTTTGTTTTTTAAGGCATTACTCTTTCCCTATGAATAACATTTTACAAAGTGACCAACTTTAAATAAAAGCGTGGTTTTTAAATTTTTTTTTACATTTTTATTTAATTACCACATCATCATCATCAAAAATTACATTTTCTAATTTTTCGATTTCATCAGCTTTCAATTTTACGTTGATTTGATTGCACGCAGCAGTTCCACATTGTTTAAACTGCTCGTACTCGGTCGCGAGTTCGCCAACCACGACGCGAACTTTGGTTACATTTTCGAGGACGCACGGTTTCGCCACAATATTATTAATGGCATCACATAGACCTTCGACCATAATCAATTTTCTCAGCCTCAGAACTCATCGTAACGGTTTTCGATTGACGGTTAACTTCGCGAACACTCGCGAAAGCTTTAAATTAAATCGAGCCAAATTACTCACGATTATCGCGATTTCATCATTTTAAATTTTAATTACACTTTTCGATTCAGCTCGTCCCTGTTCAGGCGCCAAAATGTTTTTAGATAACGCTTCAAAATTATTATAAAACCGCGATTCTGTACACAATTTACATTTTTATTCACATTTTTTAATTTTACAAAAAGGACGCTTATTTTCACTAAAAAACATGGCTGCTACATAAAACTAACAACCTGACCACGATTTTCAAAATTACAACAACGAACTAAAACCAACTAAGCCACGCGTTCGAGCCAGATTCGATCGAAGGTAGAACCAGTTTGCGTACTTAACACGCGAGCGAAAGGCCCTCGCGTTAAATAAGAAAAAAAAAGGCAATACCTCGACGAACACAGTTTTGCCCAAAAATACAATTTACAACGATTTTTCATATTTTTTGTACTCTTGAGAATTTCCTGAAAATGAAGGTAAAGATGGAAAATCGTCGTAAATTGCCTTTTTGGGCGAAACTATGTATGTTAAACCCATTTTACCTCCAAAATTTTTTCCCCAACTTTTAATCTACTTTTTTTAATTAAAAAAAAAAACAAAAAAAAAAACAGTAAAATATGACTTTTTCTTAATGTTTCATAAATGCGATGATCTGATGAATTCTGGATTTTTTTCAAAAAATATTAATAACGATGATAATACTTCCCAACCAAAGGCATAAAACCCATTCTATAACATTTTGGAATTTTTTTCAAATTTTCAAAAATTTGAGTGGTCTTGCGCGATCGGAAGATATTATTCGATTTCAAATTTTTTATATTATTTTTCATGTATCACCTAGACGCAACTTTTCCGCGGTATTAAATTTTGAAAATCGGAAATTTTCGATTTTCGTTCCACCCAAAGATAGTGCGCGAAATTAGCAGCGAATATAGCATTCTATTCGCTGTTAATTCTCTGCCGATTAGCGTTCGAAATTCGCTTCTAAAATGCAGCCAAATGATATATTGACGATTTCCACTCAGCAGTAAGTTAATTATTTTGAAAATACATCTTATTTGTGATCGCGAATCTGTGTAAAATGAAATTATGCCGAATGGTAAAGATTTTGACCTACCTAGTAGTGGTGTTTGATAAATAAGTAGGGCGTAGGTATTTCAATTTACAACTTTTTCCATGAAATTTTTTTATGGACCCTATACCTTCTTCTATTTTGAATAATAAATATCTACGTAGTATTAGATAAAATTAGAAGGGTGGGAGGGAGGGGTCCAATCTTAATTTTTATGAAAATCAAAATTATTTCCTAGAATTCAATCTATAACTTTTGTTTGAAAAATTTATCAATCGTGAGAGGGAAAAAGGGCTGGCCCAACTGAAATTTTTTTCAAACAAAAGTTGTAGATTGAAATCCTAGAAATAATTTCGATTATTATAAAAATTTCGATTTGACTCCTCCTTTCCTTCTAATTTCGCAAAATACTTATATTGCTTCAAACAGGAGAAGGTATAGAAACAATTGAAAAATTTTATAACACTGATAAGACGTCGAAAATTTTTACGTACGTACGATTTGATAAAATTTCATTTCACACAGATTCACGATCACAAACAGATATACATTCAAAATAATTGATTTACTGCTGAGTGGAAGTCGTCCAAGAAACTCAATCTTCGTCTCCATTCTTGTCATTTTGATCAAATCATTGGGATTTTTATTTAAAAAGAAGAAAAAACATCAATCAAAACACAAAATCCCCCAAAAAAATCAATAAAACCAGAAAAATATTCAGTTTATTGTTAATAAGTCACTGCAACAATCTCAAGTATACACGTTCATGCTTGAAAATGATTTCTCTCATTCATAAAAAATATTGAAAGACATTGTCGCCAAAATCGTATACGATTCGTAGGCGAATATCGCACTAATATCGTATGAAATATCTGCACGTTTCCCAATGCGACTTTAGCATACGATTCGTAGGTGAATATTGCGCTAATATCGTATGAAATATCTGCACGTTTCGCAATTCGATTTTAGCATACGATTTGTAGGCGAATATTATGCTAATATCGTATGAAATATCTGCACATTTTCCAATGCGATTTTAGTATACAATTCGCAAGTGAATATCGCGCTAATTTCGTACGAAAGTACGTATTTTTAAATGCGATTTTAGCACGATATTCGTTCACAATCTCAGAAGATTTTCCTCGATTTTCACGTTGATTTCGCATTCTATTCGTATGCAAATAGACCGCGATTTTCGTATCTGCTATTTTAGCATACGAATAGCACACGGTGTGTTTATCGGGTTGAAATCGTAGGAGGTTCAGGAACAACACATTCTTGCCTGATTCGCATTCTATTCGTATGCGAATAGACCGCGATTTTCGTATCTGCTATTTTAGCATACGAATAGCACACGGTGTGTTTATCGGGTTGAAATTGTAGGAGGTTCAGGAACAACACATTCTTGCCTGAAATATTACTTACTTCCCTAAACTTATTCATGGGCATGCTAAATTTCAAAGAAATATCGTAATTTTTCCAACTCAAGTATGAAAAAATTAGCTCCTGGGCGACTCCCATCCTGCTTGGGTCTACCTCTGGCCAAAGACTGCATGACTATTGAATAATTCAGCAGAATATATATTATTCAAATCAAACAACAAAGTACATGCTTAATTAAAATCAAGGTGACATTAGGTTATCTATCAAAAACATAAATAAAAATTTTTAATTGCCTATGTATTATACACTTTACATTATAATAAACCATAAGATGAATAGGTAATATCAGTAGTATAACGCATACTAAATTAAAATTGTGTCTGCAGTTCTTCAAACATTAATACGTTTGATTAATATTTCTAGTTCTTCTAAAAGCTGTAATGACTGCCACGCTTAACATAATATACGTCAGAGAAATAATTAGATTATGTAGGTACTTACTTATATTGTATATTTGTTTACCATATTTAAAAGTATATCACACGGAAATTTTCTCATTCAACGTTGAAGTTGCACTCAAACTCGATAAAAATCTGAGACTTACTTCAATACTAAACAATGTCAGACAAAATAAAAGTTGTTATCTCTGGTGTTTCAGGAGTTTTTCCAGAATCTAGTAACGTGAATGAATTCAGAGAAAACTTATTCGCCAAAAGGGATTTAACTACTTTAGACAACAGACGATGGAATATAGGTAAGTTAAACAAAATGAAAACCTATCTACCAACCTATAATGCAAAGGTAGTACAAATTACATAAATATGATATAACACTCAGACAAAACTAATTATATGATTTTGCATACGAAATTTCTAGATCAATTCAAGAGTAATTCAAAAATTGGAAAAATTAAAGAGCTTGGTAAATTTGACCACTCCTTTTTTCGAATTAATAGAAAGCATGCCAATAGCATAACCCCAGCTTCACGAATTCTCTTGGAACAGGCCTACGAAGCAATTGTCGATGCAGGTGAACTATCAAAACCGTATTCATATTAAAATGAAAAGTTTTCACCTCGTAAAATACATTACATATTATATTATGGAAAATTAATTAAGTATAGGTTATAATCCTGCGGAACTAAAAAAGACAAACACCGGAGTGTATATCGCTATTTCTCTCAATGACTGGGAAGATACTACGGCTTTTAATCACAAAACAACTAACACAGATGTCGGCTTCGGATTTTCAAGGGCAATAATTGCGAATAGAATATCATATTGGCTTGATGTAAATGGTAATGTGCATACTGGCAAAATAAGTACCACCTCAATAATATACACATTTTAGCTACACAAATGAAATTACCTTCTTGTATTTACCAATTAAGGGCCCAGTTGTAGCATCGATAGTGCATGCTCGGCAAGCGCATATGTCCTGGAAAAAGCATACCAAGATATTTCGAATGGAATTTGCGACTCTGCTTTAGTTGGTGGATTTTCTCTCTGCCTATTGAGCAAAGTAAGCTCTGAGTATGATAAATTGGGAGTTTTAAGCAAGACTGGCACATGCCGACCATTTGATGAAGCAGGTAAATTGAACCTTAGTGAAAACTCGCTTTAAACATCTCATAAAATGTTTGTATGAATTCATTTTACACACAGCCGATGGATTTGTTCGAGGAGAAACAGTTGTGATGATATTCTTGCAGAAAAAACAAAACGCTAGAAGAATTTACGCCAACGTCATCCATGTAAAAACTAATTGTGATGGCTTCAAAGAAGAAGGTATTCACTTTCCATCTGGAGACTATCACATCAAACTGTACGAAAAATTTTACAAAGATATCAATATCAGCCCGCAATCCGTATCTTATATTGAAGCACACGCAACTGCCACAAGAGTACGATTTTTTTCTTTCTCACAGTAATACGAGTAGGTTCATAAATATCGTTCCGTTAAAAATTTGAAATAAACTTTTTTATTTTTTCAAAAAAAAAAAGGCCTAGCCGGGTAAGCATGTGGTGAATTGGATCTTAGTCAAAAATAACACTTGATGGAGTTCATTCAGTTGATAATAATTACAAAAAAAATGAAAATTCATTTTTTTAAAAACACGCACTTGTCGTGAAGTAGTGATCAAGAATGATCCTTGTCGGGACCTCTAGGCCTGCAATTTTGAAGGAAAAAAAACCGACTGAGAATGGTAGAAAATGAAAATTTATAACGAAAAAATGAGTTTGACCTCACTGAAGGTGGTTCCAGTGAGCTAGAAAGCCAATAGCATAGAGTTTTTAGATCTTAAGGACCAACTTTCTCCATTTAATTTCAAAATATGAAAATACCAGCCAAGAAGTGATTTACTATTCTCACTCGCCAATTCTCTTTGCAGATTGGAGATATTGTTGAGGTAAACGCAATTGAAAAATTTTTCTGCAAGGATCGTAAAGGAGTTTTAAAAATAGGCTCTGTTAAATCGAATATGGGTCATGGGGAAGCGTGCTCTGGTCTATGTTCACTGGTAAAAATGATCATTTCATTCGAAACTGGTCTCATTCCACCGAATATAAATTTACAAAAGCTGAATCCTAAAATTCCAGCACTTCACAATGGTAAAATAGAAGTGAGTAGAATGATATTAATTCGCCGTTCAAAATGCTGAACCAAGAACTTCCTGATTATGAATTAATTGTGTATTACAGGTTATAACCGAAGCAATTCCCTGTCAAGGTGAATTTTTCGCCATCAATTCGTTTGGGTTCGGAGGAGCAAATGGGCATGTTCTTCTCACTCCACACACCGAACAAAAACAAAACAAAAATTTATATAGTGAGAATGTACCTCAACTTTTGCTCTTATCAGGTCGAACAGAAGAAGCCATCAATGTTTTGGCCACTGATGTAAAAAACTACTCCATAAAACTAAATCAACTATTGATAACTTTCAACTTTAATGCTAATATGTACATTTACTGCCTCTGTACCTAGTTGGAAAATAATCATTCAGATTTGGAATACATCCATTTGTTGCGTGAAATTTTTTCCAACATAATTGAAGGACATTTTTTCAGGGGATACTTCTTGAAACCAAAAGAAAAAGAACCAATTAAATGTATTCAGGTTTGTAACTGTCATAGTAAATATATATACCCACACATTAAAACAATAATGGAAATACCAAGTATTTCACAATTCCCTGAATTTTCTTCAATTTCTAGAATATGTCTGAAGAAAACCGACCTCTGTGGTTTGTTTTTGCTGGAATGGGATGTCAATGGCCAGGAATGGGTAAAGATCTCATGAGGATTCCCACCTTCGCAGAGTCTATTGGTAGAAGCCATAAAATCTTAGAATCCAAAGGCTTAGATTTGATGAGAATTGTTACCGATGAGGATCCACAGATTTTCGATAATGTTCTACATTCTTTTGTTGGAATAGCAGCCATACAGGTTTGTTGATCAAAGCCAACATAAAATCTACTAACATTAATGCATCATAAAATTAATCATTATTATACATTGGCATACAGGTAGCTCTTGTAGATATCTTGAATTTGTTGGAAATTGTACCAGATGGAATCATAGGCCATTCTGTTGGAGAAGTAGGTTGCGGCTATGCAGATGGCAGTTTGACTGCAGAACAAACTATTTTAGCAGCTTACTACAGAGGTTTGGTCAGTATCACAGATGATTTTGGGAAAGGATTAATGGCCGTGATAGGTAAAATAACTCATAAGAACCATTAATAAGGATTCCTGTGAAGCTATTAGTGGATGTCATTCAATCATTTTCGATTTTAGGTTTACAGTATGACGGTTTAAGCAAAAGTCTACCGCCAGAAATCGATATAGCCTGTCACAACACAAAGAACAATTATACAATCTCCGGACCCACCGACATAGTGAATAAATATTTGGAAAATATGAAATCCAGTGGCATATGGACTAGAGGTGTGAATACTTCGAGTATTGCATACCACAGTCGATACATATCACCTGCAGGGCCAAAATTGTTATCCCATTTGAAAAAGGTTAGTTCAATTTTCAAAATTACTCCAAAAACCGAATCCATTTACAAGAATTATAAGTATTAAGATATTTTTTGTATCATCAATCAATCGATTTCATAGGTTATAACAAATCCTAAACCTCGTTCAAGAAAGTGGGTGTGCACATCTGCTCCTGAAAGCCAGTGGGAAAATGAAAAAATAAAATATGCTTCTGCAGAATATTACACCAATAATTTGCTAAGTTCAGTATATTTTGAACAAGGCGCAACACATATTCCAAGCAACGCTGTAGTTATTGAAATTGCTCCACATGGACTGTTACAAGCAATTTTGAAACAATCACTACCCTCCTCAGTAGAAAATATACCATTAAATTCGAGAAATCACGAGGACAACGTCACCTTCTTTTTAAATGCGCTTGGAAAGTGAGGGAACATTCATCAAATTATGTTTAATTGCACAGATGAGTACTCGTTGTTTTAATCATACAATCTATTTTCGCAGAGCATATGTGAATGGTATAAACCCTCGAATCAAAAACTTATTTCCTTTGATCGAGTTTCCTGTCAGTAGAGGAACCCCAATGATTGCTCCTTTAGTAAGATGGCAACATGATGAAGATTGGTTTGTACCACGTGAAAATGAAAATGCCAATAAATCGGGAGAACGCACCTTCATCATTGATACAAAATCAGAAGCATATGAATACTTAAGGGGTCACGTCATCGATGGTAGAAACATATTCCCTGGTATAGAGTACTTGGTAAGTAATATAAATTTGTAGATTTTGAATCATAATAAGTACACCAATAATCATTTCATTGGCAGAATTTAATCTGGCATTCAATGGCAAGTATTCAGGGAAAATCACCTCTTAAAACAGCTGTCATATTTGAAGATGTGCACTTTCTCAGGGCGACTTATATCTTAGATAAAGGTCTTGAATAATCTTGAATCAATCAATCCAACTATCCGCTCAATATTAACTTACACTTGTTTCATCAGAAATTCATCTGCAAACTTCAATACAACAAGGTACAGGATCTTTCGAGGTTACTGAGAACGATGCGGTAGTTGTAAAAGGACGAGTGTCCATTATGGAAGATACCAATGAAGGAGATAGCTCTATCTTCAATTGGGATACTTCTCTAAAAAATAAGTTGCCAATGAATACCAAAGACATTTATAAAGTATTACGTTTGAAAGGATTTCAGTACCAAGGTCTTTTTAGAAACCTTCTAAGCGCCAATAGTGAAGGTAAGATATGGTTACTCGGATTACAAATCCTATTTTCAACTAGCTACACAACTAATACTTACTCAATTAACTTGCTCCAATTGAAGGTACATTTGGCAAACTCGGATGGAAAAATAACTTTGTAGCATTCATGGATTCGTTAGCACATTTGGAAATATTAACCCAGGACACATCTGAACTGATCCTTCCAACTTATGTGCAGAAAGCAGTAATAGATCCTGTGAAACATAAGCAAATATTGGATACATTAGATAAAGAAAATCCTGGTCTGTACAGCATGATAAACCCTTATAATCAGGGTGTGCATGGAAATGGAAATGATATTAATTCACAACCTCAATAATCTGTCCCACTGCTAGAATTTCCTGCCTATCACGATAAAAATTGTTCAAAATTGATATCTGGAGGCGTGCAAATTTATGGCTTAAAATTTACAGCAATATCTCGCAGAAAAGATGCTAAACAATTTGTGCTAGAAAAATACCAATTTGTTCCTAATTTCAGCAAGACAGTAAGAAACAATAGACGTCCAAGTCAATTTCGTACGATTGTTTGACAAATAGCAAACTCAATATTATATTTGCAGAAATTGGATCTTCAAATAGTGATCCGTCTGTGCACCAATATTGTCATAGAAAATTTACAAATATTGAAAATCAAAAGTGTCGAATTATCAGATGAGCAAAATAAAGCTTATGAATGTATTTCTGATCATGTACTGAATGCATTGGAAGACTGGCCTTTGATTCAGGTAAATGTCATATCCCTCTCGCAGATATTCAAATACCACTAATGTGGACTTCAAATTAAATGGTACCAAATTCTTTTCAGGGAGATGTTTCCATTTTTTCAGAAAATGAGTCTGATGACAAATTAGGGAATTCAGATAAAATAAAATTACTGACGGGTAATTTACCAACAGACAAAAATCTAGCTATGATCATAGTTTCTGATATATTGAGTAAAAAAGACGTAAGTGTTTCAACATTTTCATCTCTTGTTAACAATGGCATCAATAATAACTCCAATACTTTCAGTATTTGCCACAATATTTCGATGCTTTGAGGGAAAACGCTTTTATTCTCACCAGGGAACAAGAATTCGTTGAAAAATCTTTCAAAGATTTAGATTTAGAAGTTTGTTTTTATCGCAATGTGGGCGATGAAAAAATAATACTTCTGCGTAAAGTAAGCTTCCAAAATTGACCAATGTTATCAGTATTTAAGACTTACGACTTCTTATACTTTGACTTTGTAGAAACAGACAACACACATGAAAATACCTCCGATTGTTATCAAAATAAACAACTTTTCCTACTCGTGGAAAACGGATATTGAAAAAGCAATTATTGAACAGATTGATTCCAAAAGTAACCAAAAAATAGTCCTGTATGCTGAGAAGGAAAATCACAGTGGGATATTAGGATTCTTTAATTGTGTTAGGAAAGAATTCAACGACGATATTTTCAGGTAAGCACAGCCCTAGACATGGAACATGGCTTCCCGGAAAATTCTGAAAATAATAGTTACTAAAAAAATTAAATTTTCAGGTGTTTTTTTGTGATGGATGAAAATGCACCTGAATTTTCACTGGATAATCCATTTTATGAATCACAATTTCGAAAAAATATATCTCACAATGTTTATAAAAACGGTGAGTGGGGAAGTTACCGACATCTCTCACTTCAACCATTGGATAAGAAAAATTGTATCCATGCATTTGCTAAAATAGCAGTACGCGGAGATTTGTCCACCATAAAGTGGTTTGAAGGACCAATTAATTTAAATAAGTAAATTAGCTAAATCGATGAAATTGTCATACGTATTATTCTGTAATTGAAATTTTTTCACTTCTCACAGCTATCAAGAAGATAAGTCACTTATTCATGTTTATTATGCATCTCTCAACTTCCGAGATATTGTCTTATCAACAGGGAAGGTGTCAGTTTTAGATATTTCTAAATCTCGTATTGAAGAGGTAAGTAATAAAATGTGTGAAAAGCCCCTTATGTACAGGAAAATTGGAATTGCCCTGTTTATCAATTCATTGAATTTATTAATAAAGGAAACCAGTATAGGGTTTGAAGTTACTGGTAGGAACGAGAAAGGAGAACGTTTGATGGGAATGACACTGGAAGCCCACTCCATCAGTTCAATAGCGTTCAGTGATCCTTTGACATTGTGGAAAGTACCAGATAACATGACTTTGGAAGAAGCTTCTAGCATTCCAGCAGCTTACGCCACTGTTTGTATACATTCACCTATTGAACATTAACTTGATCAACAAAAGTTCTATTGCCTACGAATAATTTTCCATAATTACATTCACGTGCAGGCTATTCTAGCTTTATTCGTTCATGGGCAGATACGAAAGGGACAATCAGTTCTCATTCATGCTGGCAGTGGAGGTGTAGGATTGGCTTGCCTTCACATTTGTACTCACTATGAATGCAATATTTTTACAACTGTTGGTACTCTAGAGAAAAAGGAATACATTAGAAGAAAATTTCCTCAAGTAGGAATCAACTGTGTACCTACACATTATTTGAAATTCTTAGGTACCTACATTCTTTTAGTTACAATTTTAAAATGACATTAGGTTCCTGAAACCCAAATCGGAAATTCACGGAATACCTCATTTGAGGAAATGGTTATGATACATACAAATGGCAAAGGTGTCGATGTTTTGGTCAATTCATTGGCCGAGGATAAATTTCAAGCTTCATTGCGTTGCGTTGCTGAACGAGGAAAGTTTTTAGAAATAGGAAAATACGACATGTCCAAGCATACTTTGATAGGTAAAATTTTCTATTTGAAAAATCTAATTCTAAAGGTGATGTCATAACAGAAATATTACTTTTGTAGATTCGTATAATTTTCTAAATGCTGTCAGTTTTCATAGCGTTATGGTGGATCGTCTTTCAAATGCTTCTTTTGAAGAAAGGTCAATGTTTCACGCTCAGATGCAAGAGCTGATTGATTCCGGAGTCGTGAAACCATTACATCGAACTCTATTTGCTCCTAACGACTTGGAATCTGCTATGAGGTAAAATACTCAATATTCTGATAAATAAATCCATCTTGAATCTAGAATTAATTTTCAATCAAAAGTAAAATAATTTTTTTTATCACTTCTTTTTAAAAAAATGGACACTGAAGATATATGGCAGCAGGAAAACACATAGGAAAAGTGGTTATAAAAATAAGAGATGAAGAAAATGACCCAAAATGCAAACCTCAGCCAATTTATATGAACGCATATCCGAGAGTAATGTGTTATAAAAATCAAGTTCATATCATAATAGGCAAGTAATTTAAAAATGAAAGGGAAATTAAGTATTAACTTTACATCGCGTCGTATTCATTCCATTGTAAGTTTTAAAAATTTAAATTTCAAGTCAAGAAAAAATTATTGACGATTACATTAAAAATTAAAGGAACTAAACTTCGAAATTAATTCAAATTTAAAAAATTGGTACGACGAAAAATATTGATCGATTTTTTGAGAAATTATTTACGAACATTATTGCATTAGGAGGTTTAGGTGGATTTGGATTAGAACTCGCTGATTGGCTAGTTCTACGCGGAGCTCGAAGAATAATCCTAAATTCTCGACTTGGAATCAAAAGTGGATATCAACTGTTCAAAGTACAACAATGGAAATCGTACGGAGTGGAAGTATTAGTTGACACGAACGATATAACCACAGAAGGCGGCGTGAACAGCCTCCTAACCTTGGCAAATCAGTTGGGAACAGTCACAGGAATATTCAACCTTGCAGTGGTAAATAGAAAATCACTTCCTAGTCCTACAATAATCCTAATCGGTTACTCAATAACCCCTAATAACTTTGCAATTCTATTCTATAGGTACTTCGAGATAAACCATTCATGAAACAAACTGCAGAATCTTTTTTGGAATCTGCCGGTCCAAAAGCATTGGCTACCATTCACTTGGATCGATTATCAAGGATGTTATGTCCCAGCCTGGAATACTTCGTCGTATTTTCCAGCGTAAGTTGCGGACGCGGAACTGCTGCGCAGACAAACTATGGAATGTTCAATTCAGTTATGGAGAGAATTTGCGAATCTCGAAGAGAAAACAATTTACCTGCTTTGGCTATTCAGTGGGGAGCGGTTGGGGATGTGGGTTTAGTAGCTGACATGGCGGAAGAAAATAAAACTGTGGTTATCGGTGAGCTTGTTTTTGTTCAAAGATCGAGTATTTTTTTTTTAGATAATGAAATTGATGCAAATCCGTATCGATACGTCATTTTCAGGTGGAACTTTACAACAAAAAATCAGCTCTTGTTTGGAAACATTGGACTTATTCATGAAGCAAGAAAATCCGATTGTTTCCAGTATGGTCGTAGCAGAAAAATATAGACCGCATTCAAATGTAGTAAATGTGGCTGCCAATGTTTTAGGTAGGTACCTAATTACATATGAAAATGTTCATAGTAATATATTTCTTCCAAAAATTTTATCCAGACTTGAAAAAACACTCTTTCATTTTTTAGATATAAAAGATCTCAAGAGTATAAGTTTGAACTGGACGTTACCTCAGTTGGGAATGGATTCCATGATGGCAACCGAATTAAAACAAATATTGGAATCTGAATTTGAAATGTTTTTAACACAAAAAGATATCAAAAGTTTAACCTTCAATAAATTAATCGCTATGGCTGATAATGTTGAAAAAAGACAATCAGTCATCATGGGTAAGAATGTTACTTTACTTGTAGGAATGTGCAATGTTTCACTTGTAATACGTACCTATTATCGAAAACAACCTATTTATTATGATTAGATAAAGACATCACCAATCCTCTACTTACTAAATTAAAAGAAGCAGAAATCAAATTACCAATCATAAGAATACCATCCTTGGCAGATAATGGATCTACAAAAGAAGTTGATCCTCAAAATAATCCCACAATATTCGTATTTCCGGGACAAGAAGGTTCTTATTTTATCACAGTAACTAAATTCAATATTAAAAAAGTTCGATAAATCTTACGTTATGAAATATTCGTTAAAAGGGTTTTCAAAAGTAATGGAACCATTAGGAAAAAACATCAACGCTCAATTAATCTGCCTACAGTATTATTTTGGTGCACCATATGAAGAAATTTCGTGTTTAGCCCAAAAATTATTACCTGTAAGTATATATCCAATACAATAGTTATTAAGATAAAGGTGCCTAATCATGAACACATTTTGAAAAACGACCATACAGTGGGCCCCTTATTATGCAAAATCGGCAAATTGGGACCCGGGAGAGGTGCAACTAAAAAAATTTTCAAACAAAACTTGTAGCTTGAAGTACTAGGGATAATTTTGTTTATCGATTGGACCCCTCCCTCCCTTCCAATTTTGAATTTCAACTATTTACATAGTGTTGGACTTGAATTTCATGAATGTTCCATGCTCAACTCGATCATTAGCAAAAAATATAAGCTCGTGGTCGGTATTAGGCATTTAGGCTACAATATTGTACCTACGAAGCAATTCTGAAAAATAATTTTGTTGGAAAAATCCGATTTGGTTTTGCAGCACATTACAAAAAGATTATCGCCAAATGAACCATTCCAAATGATAGCCTACAGTTTCGGAAGTAGTGTCGCCATCGAAGTAGTTAAAATTCTGGAACAGCAAGGCTACCTGGGAAGAATATGGTTCATCGATGGCTCACCGTTGTACAGTCTAAAAATTTGTTCAGAATATCACTCAAACCCCAATGATAGTGAGAGTGAAACACAAACCAGAATTATAATGGCTAGCCTCAAAGCATTTATTCCGGATGTTGTACATGGAGAGGTTATTAATTTGACAGTCAACTTCAACTTCAGTTTTCTCCCTCTTGAAACTAATGTCATATTTTTCTAGCTTTTCAATGACTTAAGCACGAGAAGCACTTGGGAATCAAAGATAAAACTCGTATCACCGGTGCTGTTGGATTGTATAAGAGATAAGACAACAACAGAATTTCTCATCGATTACATGCATTCCCTCACAAAAATGATTAAGTTCGATATACACTTGAGTCAGTTACTGAAAAGCAAAGCTACTTTGATAAGAAGCTCGGAGAATGAATACGAATTACCGGAAGATTACGCACTGTCCAAAGTAAGCTTTAGCGTTGATGATTTGTTTAAATCACGGCCAACTTTTGAAAGGACATTTTTTTTGTGTGTTTTCGCAGTATTTTGAAGCTCCTATGAAAATTTTTCAAGTCGAAACCGATCATAATAGCATTTTAAAAGATGAAAGAACTGCTGAAATAATAATAAAACACTTCGTATGACTGTTTTTTCACTAGTTTGATCGATGCCAATTAATTTGTATGTACATATTGAAATGCCAGTTCATAGAAATAAATTACCTATATTTCAATGATTTTTATTCAATTTATTTTATGAAAAATTCTCCGAGAAAAACAATCTTTCTCAAAAAAAAAAAAAAACTTTATAACCTTCATACAGTTACATTTCAATCGATCATTTCCTAAACCTGCTAAGTCCAATTTTTTTCAAAGAATTTTTTCTAAATAATTTTTTTTGCATGAGTTCTTTCACAGAATTTTTTCTTTAGAAGATTTTATCAAGATAATAATAACGATAATGTACATAACGTATCTAAAATTCATCCAATTCTACCCTCTACGTATCCATGGTTCAGAATCATACTTGCCTAAATCGTGAAAAAAAAAGGAAACTTTTTGTATATTTCATGAAATAAGCAAATATTTCCCCCTTTTTTTGCCTATTTCATGAAACAGGCAAAATGGAGGGAAATTCCGCCTAATTCATGAAATAGACAAATTTCTTGCCTATTTCATGAATTGGGCAATTTCACAATTTAGGCGTAACATACGTATAATATATTAGTTATTATAAAAAATGGCCCTTACCCATTAAGGTGCATATTATAAATCGTACAGAATTAATGATATTCGTCAGCATACGCTTCGTTCAATACTTCGCAGCCTCGCTGCTATAACACCACAGCTCAGAAAAAATCCACTTTTTTATTTTTGAATTAGGTAAATTAAAAGTTAGCAACGAATACCTAAGCACGTTTTAGAAATATATTCTCGTTCGCGTTAAATTCTGACTTGTTTTAATAAATCCATAAAAAATAAGACGATCAATTTTTTTCAATTTGTGGGGTCATTGTACTGAGCTTACGTTGGTCTAATGTACTTAAACATGTTTAAAATGATAGGGCATACATTAAAGGCTATGAAGTTGTATATTCATATCTATTGGTCTCGATTATGACACGTCTAAGAAGTATAGAGCTGTAATTGTTACCAATTCATTACTTGAATTATCAAAACATATCTAGCACACTTCGTAGAAAAGTTTACATCATCAAATCCGGTCATTAATATTTTCTTGCACAAAATACATAAAGATAGATAAAAATCCACTGCAAAAACAATGGATATTAAACTAGAATAATTTGTCAAATTTATCGGCGTAAGTTTGTAATTCTGACAATTTTCATTTCTTGTCAAATGAGTCGTATATACGAGTATATATAACACTGTAACTTCCGCAGTAACATATTATAGTGCTTACAGTTCTAAAAGTTGACGGACAAATCAAACCGAGAATAATGTCTGATAAAGTGGAAGTAGTGATTTCGGGGGTTTCTGGAGTTTTTCCAGAATCAGACAATGTGATTGAATTCAAAGAAAACTTATTTGCCAAAAGGGATTTAACCACGACAGACAACAGGCGATGGAACGTTGGTAAGTGGAACAAAACAAATACTTACCTAATTCCAGCGAAATAAATGTAAAACTAAACACTCCGCATATGAATTTCCAGATCTGTTCAAGGGTAATTCAAAAATTGGAAAAATTAAAGATCTCACAAAATTTGACCACTCCTTTTTTCGAATTCATCGAAAACATGCAAACAGCATAACCCCGGCTTCACGAATTCTCATGGAGCAAGCATACGAAGCAATAGTTGATGCTGGTAAACTGACAAAAGTGTATTTTTACATCATTCAAGAACTTCACAATATAAAATTTAAATCTTAGGTTGTAATCCTGAGCAACTGAAAAATACGAAAACTGGTGTTTACATAGCAATTGGTTACAATGACTGGGAAGATACGGCGGCTTTCAATCAGAAAACAGTCAACGAAGATTTCGCTCATGGATTATCAAGGGCAGTAATTGCGAATAGAATATCGTACTGGCTTGATATAAATGGTATCATGCATGAAGAATTCCTGAGAAAATTTGAACAATTATTTGAACCTGTTCAGTTATGCAAATACTTTTATTTTAAATTTAGGACCCAGTTGTGCAATTGACACCGCATGCTCGTCCAGCTTATACGCTATTGAAAAAGCATACCAAGATATTTCTAATGGAATCTGCGATGCAGCATTAGTCGGAGGATTTTCTCTTTGTTTTTTGACCAATTTGAGCGCATCTTATGGTAAAGGGGGGGTTTTAAGCATGACTGGCACATGTCGACCATTCGATGAAGCAGGTAAATATTTGTAACAAAACAAAATCAAAAAACCAAAATACTTCTCAAAGGTCAAAATAATGTTCAAATGGAAATTCCATTTTCTCACAGCGGATGGATTCGTTCGAGGAGAAGCAGTTGTCATGTTGTTTCTGCAAAAAAAACAAGATGCTAAAAGAATTTACGCTAACGTCATCCACGCAAAAACCAACTGTGATGGATTCAAAGAAGAAGGCATCAGCTTTCCCTCCGGAGAATCGCACATCAAACTATATGAAGAATTTTACAAGGAAATTAACATGAGCCCCAAATTGGTATCATTTCTAGAAGCACATGGGACTGCTACAAGAGTGTGATAATTTCCTTTTTCATAATAATACAGGCATACATTTTTCACAATTAATCGTGTTAATTTTATAGATTGGTGATATCGTAGAAGTGAACGCGATTGAAAAAGTTTTCTGCAAAGATCGCAAAGACGCTTTGAAAATAGGGTCTGTGAAATCAAATATGGGTCATGGTGAAGCTTGTGCTGGTTTATGTGCGTTGGTGAAAATGATCATTTCATTCGAAACTGGACTCATTCCGCCAAATATAAACTTACAAAGGTTAAATCCAAAAATTCCAGCTTTTTACAATGGTAATATAGAAGTGAGTTGAATAATTATTATTTGATATTCGAAGTATAAAGAAAACAGAACCAATGGTCTATTAATCAATTGTGGGTTAATATAGGTGGTAACTGAAGCAATTCCCTGCAACGGTGAATTTTTTGCAGTCAATTCGTTTGGAATTGGTGGAGCGAATGGACACGTTCTCCTCAGTCCCCACACTAAGGAGAAACAAGACCAAATTGTGGAGAAATCAGACATGCCTCAGCTTGTGCTGTTATCAGGCCGAACAGAGGAGTCTATAAATGTTTTGGCCTCAGATGTAAATAATGACATCACTGATATCTGTTGATGCCATTGAACGTAAATACTTAAGACTGTTTTTGCAGCTGGGAAAGAACCACTCGAATTTGGAATATATTTACCTGATGCGTGAAGTTTTCCTCAACACAACCGAAGGACATCTTTTCAGGGGATACTTCTTGAAACCAAAAGAGAAAGAGCCAATTCAAAGTAGCCAGGTATTTATCGAAATAAATCATGACGATGAATGCTCAGGAATGCAAACCATAAAAACATTCAGCTATTTTCAATATTTTACCAATTTTCAGAATATTTCTGAAGAAAAGCGACCATTATGGTTCGTTTTTACTGGAATGGGATGTCAATGGCCGGGAATGGGTAAAGATCTCTTGAGAATTCCTACCTTCGCCGAGTCCATTCATAAAAGCCACAAACTGTTGGAATCTAAAGGCTTAGATTTGACGAACATTATAACTGAAGAGGATCCACACATGTTCAATAATGTGTTACACTCTTTTGTTGGGATAGCAGCTATCCAAGTTCGTGAACAAAACACAATTAAAACGCTTCACTTTTTAGAGCTTCAGAAAATTCAATTATCTTTCATTTCTACAACCAGATAGCGCTGATAGACGTTTTAAAAGTATTGCAAATTATTCCTGATGGAATCATCGGCCATTCTGTGGGAGAAGTAGGTTGCGGGTATGCAGATGGAAGTTTGACTGCAGAGCAAACCCTGCTGGCCGCTTATTATCGTGGATTGATCAGTATCACCGATGATTTTGGAAAAGGATTAATGGCAGTGATAGGTGAAAGAGCTCATGAAAATTCGCATCATCAGTTCTTGTGCACTCATTTAATTAAGTCATCGGCACATTGCTCTTTCTAGGCCTGCAGTATGAAAATTTGTCCAAAAGTCTACCCCCAGAAATTGATATAGCATGCCACAACACAAAGAACAATTATACAATATCTGGACCCGCAGAAATAGTGAATAAATGTGTGGAAAATTTAAAATCAAAAGGTGTATTTGCCCGAGGTGTGAATACTTCAGGTATAGCATACCATAGCCGATACATTTCACCTGCGGGGCCAAAATTGTTATCCCATTTGAAAAAAGCAAGTTGAAGTTTATAGAATTTAAAAATTGAAAACCCATAACTTCAATTTATGATCAATAATCATTCATTATCTTATTCTTCTCTTTCAAATCACTCTTTAGATTATAACAAATCCCAAACTTCGTTCAGAAAAATGGATTTGCACATCTGCCCCAGAAAGTCAGTGGGAAACTGAAAAAATAAAATATGCCTCGGCAGAATACTACACCAATAACTTACTCAGTTCGGTGTACTTTGAACAAGGAGCAAAACACATTCCAAACAACGCTTTAGTTGTTGAAATCGCCCCACATGGATTACTACAAGCTATTTTGAAACAGTCACTACCATCATCGGTGGAAAATATACCACTAACATCGAAAAATCACGACAACGTCGCTTTCTTTTTAAATGCACTTGGAAAGTTAGTGAACAGCTTATAATGCACATACTATACTTATACCACTACTCCCAATTTTACCTGGTTTACTCGTCTTTTTCAGAGCATACATAAATGGTATAAATCCTAAAATTGAGAATTTATATCCTCCAATTGAGTTCCCGGTCAGTAGGGGTACGCCAATGATCGCTCCTCTGGTAAGATGGCAACACGAAGAAGATTGGTTTGTTCCACGTGAAAGTGATAATGCAAATAAATCAGGAGAACGTACTTTCATCATTGACACGAAGTCAGAAGAATATAAGTATCTTAGAGGTCACGTTATTGACAATAGGAACATATTCCCCGGCATAGAATATTTGGTAAGTACAACAAAATCGTCCATTTCAAATCACCTATATTAATAATCGCATTATTCTTTAGAATTTAATTTGGGAGTCGATGGCTAATATTCAAGGAAAATCAGTTATTGAAACAGCTGTTGTGTTTGAGGATGTGCGTTTTCTCAGAGCAACTTATATTTCAGAAAAAGGTTTTTACCTAGAAATCTTGAACCAATGCTTCCAATATTTCGTAAAACTATAATTTCCATTGTTTCATCAGAAATCAAACTGCACACTTCAATACAACTTGGTACAGGAAACTTTGAAGTAACCGAAAATGACGCAGTTGTCGTAAAAGGTCGAGTGTACATTCTGGAAGATACGAATGAAGGAGATACCTCTATTTGCAATTGGGATACTTTTCCAAAAGATGAGCTGCCGATGAAATCTAAGGATATTTATAAAGCCTTGCGTTTGAAAGGGTTCCAGTACCAAGGGCTTTTTAGAAATCTCAATAGTGCAAACAGCGAAGGTAAGTAGATATACAAGTACTTAGGTAATTCAATTTCCACCCTTCACAAGTACCCATTGTATTGGTCTCAATCGAAGGTACATTTGGCAAGCTGGGATGGGATAATAACTTCGTCACTTTCATGGATTCTTTGGCACATTTGAAAATACTAACTCAGGACACATCAGAACTGATCCTTCCAACTTATGTGCAGAAAGCAGTAATAGATCCTGTGAAGCATTTCCACATATTGAATACGTTGAATGGCGAAAATCCTGGTTTGTACAGCCTAAAGAAGTCCTTAGATTTATATAATTATGTGTCTGGATGCAATATTTTTCATATCTGCTCAATGATCTTACTACATAACAGAATTTCTGGCATTCCACGACAAAAATTGGTCAGCATTGGAATCCGGAGGCATACAAATGTACGGCTTGAAATTCACAGCAATATCACGCAGAAAGGATAACAAAGACGTTGTGCTGGAAAAATATCAGTTTGTTCCTAATCTTAGCAATGAAGTAAGAGAGAATTATTTTCAACTCCCAATTTAGTCTTAAAATTTGTATAAATCATAATCTCATCAATACCAATAAATTTACAGAAAGCAGATCTCAACACTGTGATTCGTCTCTGCACCCACATTATTATAGAAAATTTACAAGTGGCAAAATTAAGGAGTGTAGAATTACCAAATAAGGAAAAAAATGCGGATGGATTAATCTCATGTCATATATTAAATGGTTTGAGTGACTGGCCTCTCATTCAGGTAAATATCCCGCCACCACAATGTCGAACGATTTCCATAAAGATAGTTGAACTTGGAATTTAACAGAAGATAATTTATTTCAGGGAGATATTTCCATTTTGTTGGAGAATGAATCTGATATTAAATTGGAAAATTCTGATATAAAATTACTGAAGGGAAGTTTACCAACAGATAAAAATCTTTCAGTGATCATAGTTTCCGACATATTCAGTAAAAAAGACGTAAGTGTTTCATCTTTCAATTTTTTCTCTGCTGAAATTTGCGTACAAAAACTTCAATACTTACAGAATTTGGCACAATATTTTGATGCTCTAAGAGAAAATGCTTTCATAATCACCAGAGAACGAGAGTTTGACGAAAAATCTTTCAAAAATATGGATTTGGAAGTTTGTTTTTATCGTAATGTTAACGATGAAAAAATAATACTTCTGCGTAAAGTAAGCTTCCAAAAATCACAAAACCAATCACTTTCTTACCTACTACACATAACTCTGAACAAACTGATCTTCTAGAAACAAGCATTACACTCCATACTACCCACGATTACCATCAAAATAGAAAATTTCTCGTATTCTTGGATATCGGAAATTAAAAAAGCAATTGACCAGATCGATACAAAGAATAACCAAAAACTAGTCCTCTATGCCGAGAAAGAAGCTTGCAGCGGAATATTAGGATTTTTCAATTGCATCAGAAGAGAATTTGACAACGATATTTTTCGGTAAAGGCACATCCAAAAAGCTTGGAATTTCTTCAATGAGAGTTCTTCAAATAATTCAAAGAATAAATTTTCATTTACAGTTGCTTCTTTGTGATGGATAACAATGCACCTGAATTTTCGCTCAATAATTCACTTTATGAATCACAATTTCATAAAAATTTATCACATAATGTTTATAAAAATGGAGAGTGGGGAAGTTACCGACATCTATTACTAGAACCATCTGATGCGAAGAAATGTACGCATACATTTGCCAAAGTAGCAGTACGAGGAGATTTATCAACACTGAAATGGTTTGAAGGACCAATCAAGTTGAATAAGTAAATTTGGAAAATTTTAGTAGGCAGATATTCCCATATTTTCTAACTGAACCAATTTTCAACCTAATATTAATTGTTTTCTGATAGGCATAATGAAGAAAAATCTCTTATTCATGTATATTATGCGGCACTCAATTTCCGCGATATTGTCTTAGCAACAGGAAAAGTGTCAGTGTTAGACGTTTTCCAATCCCGTATTGAAGAGGTACATATTATTTAAAATTAAAAAGTCCTTATACAAAAACCCGGTGTAAGTATTTATCACTTTGATATTTTTTTTTCTTTCAGGAGAAAACTATAGGTTTTGAAGTTACTGGCAAAAACGAAAAAGGTGAGCGTTTGATGGGCATAACATTGGAAACCAACGCTGTCAGCTCATTAGTTTACAGTGATCCTTTAACATTGTGGAAAGTACCGGATAACATGACTCTGGAAGAAGCTGCCAGCATTCCAACAGCATATGCCACTGTTCGTATAAGTACATCTATCGAATATTCATTTAATTCCCTAAAGTCTTATTAAGAAAATATGTCTCTTATTTTCATGCAGGCTGTTCTAGCTTTATTTGTTCATGGGGAGATGCGAAAAGGGCAAACAGTTCTTATTCATGCTGGTAGTGGAGGCGTAGGTTTGGCTTGTCTCTACATTTGTACTTACTACAAATGCAATATTTTCACCACTGTTGGTACTCCAGAGAAAAAGAAATTTATTAAAAAAAAATTTCCTCAAGTAGGTATCAATTCCACTCTATTCAATATTCTTGTTTTTCTCTCATATTCATACAAAATATGATATCAGATCCCTGAAAACCAAATTGGAAATTCACGAGACAAATCATTTGAAAAAATGGTAATGAAACACACCAACGGTAAAGGTGTCAATCTCCTGGTGAACTCATTGTCAGAGGATAAATTTCACGCATCATTACGCTGCGTTGCTGAGCGAGGAAAATTTTTAGAAATTGGGAAATATGACATGTCCAAGCATACGTTGATAGGTGAAATTATCTTATTGGACAAATTATCAATTAGCAAATTATCAGTTAGAAAGTTGATTACATCATGAAAAATTGTTTGTACTAGACTCATACAATTTCCTAAAAGCTGTCAGTTTCCATTGCGTTATGTTGGATTATTTTTCAAATGCTCCTACAGAAGATAGATCTAGGTTTCGTGATCAGGTGCAAGAGTTGATTGATTCAGGGGTTGTAAAACCTTTAGAACGGAGTGTATTTGAACCCGATGACTTGGAATCAGCGTTGAGGTGATAAACTATCTCATACTTGAAAGTTGTTGGTTTTTGAAATTACAGCCTAATCTATGTAAATGAAGATAAATTTTCAAAAATATTATTTTAAAATGAATTCCCAAGATATATGGCAGCGGGGAAGCATATAGGAAAAGTGGTGATAAAAATACGGGATGAAGAAAATGACATGAAATGCAAGCCATGCCCATTTTATATGAATGCGTATCCAAGAGTTATGTGCAATAAAACTCAAGTTCATATCATAGCAGGTTTGTACTTGAAAATAGAAACAATATGAAAAATTATCTAAATTTCAAATTATAAATTTGAAAAAGTGTGTAGAAGTTATGGTCATACATGATTTATCCGTCAAATCATCATTTATGGAAAAAAGTTGAGCAATTAAATTAAATAAATAAATCTGGTACAAATCTTGTAAATGATTTTGTAATTCATCAGGTGGTTTGGGTGGATTTGGATTAGAACTTGCTGATTGGCTAGTTCTACGCGGAGCCCGGATAGTAATCCTAAATTCTCGAAATGGAATCACAAATGGATACCAACTGTACAAAATAGAACAATGGATATCGTATGGAGTGAATGTATTAATTGACATGAACGATATAACCAAAGAAGCGGGTATAACCAGCCTTCTAAAGTTGGCAAATAGCTTAGGACCAGTCATAGGAATATTTAATCTCGCAGTTGTAAATAAAAAAAAATCACTTTCAAGCCCTACAATAACTGGTAACTCAATAAACACCAAAAAAAATTTCAATTTTATTCCACAGTTGCTTAGAGATAAACCATTCATAGAGCAAACCACAGACTCTTTTTTGGAATCTGCTGGTCCAAAAGCAATGGGTACCATTCATCTGGATCAGTTATCAAGGAAATTATGTCCCGATCTCGAATACTTTGTCGTATTTTCCAGCGTAAGTTGCGGACGTGGAAATGCTGCGCAGACAAACTATGGAATGTTCAATTCAGTTATGGAAAGAATTTGCGAATCTCGAAGAGAAAATAATTTCCCTGCCTTGGCTATCCAGTGGGGAGCTGTTGGGGATGTTGGTCTGGTTGCTGACATGGCTGAAGAAAATAAAACTGTAGTCATCAGTGAGTTTACGTTCTATGTTCAAGCATTCTTTTAATAATTTGATGAAATTGACCTATTTCCATATTTATAACTTTACAGGTGGAACTTTACAACAAAAAATCAGCTGTTGTTTGGAGACATTGGATTTATTTATGAAACAAGAAAATCCAGTTGTCTCAAGTATTATCGTTGCAGAAAAATTTAGATCTTATTCAAATGTGGTAGATGTGGCTGCAAATGTCTTAGGTACCTATGGGCTACCTAGTAAACATTTTTATTTTTATTTTAAATACAATCTCACACAGACTAAAAAAACAATTATTCGCATATTCTCAGGTATAAAAGATTTTAAAAGTATAAGCTTGAATTGGACTTTACCTCAATTGGGAATGGATTCAATGATGGCAACAGAATTAAAACAAATATTAGAATCTGAGTTTGAAATGTTTTTAACACAAAAAGATATAAAAAATTTAACCTTCAATAAATTACTCGCATTGGCTGATAATAAAAGAAGACAGTCTGTAATCACGGGTAAGATTTCCAATTCACTGGTGTTTGGCAGTTTTTCAAAGATAGTAGATATGCATAAATATTAATAAGAGTGCCCTATTTATATAAAGAAATCAACAACACTGTAATCAACACATTCAAAGAAGGAGAAATTGAGTTACCAATTGTAAGGATACCATCATTGCTAAATGATGACTCGACTAAGGAAGTTGATCCACAAAATAACAACACGATATTCGTATTTCCAGGACAAGAGGGTACTGATAACAGTTAATTCAATTAAATAAAGTTCTGATAAATTTTACATCATGAAATATTTCTGAAAAGGTTTTTCAAAAGCAATGGAACCATTAGGGAGAAATTTAAACGCTCAATTACTCTGCCTGCAATATTATTTTGGTGCACCATATGAAAATATTTCGAGTCTAGCTCGAAAAATATTACCTGTAAGTTGCTACGTTTTTTTAGTGAATTGAAAAATATTTCATTGATAAAAATTTTGTGACTTGTTTTGCAGCACATCACGAGGAGATTATCTCACAAAACGCCATTTCAAATAATAGCCTACAGTTTCGGATGCAGTGTCGCCTTAGAAGTAGCAAACCTTCTAGAAGAACAAGGATATCTGGGAAGAATATGGTTCGTCGATGGAGCGCCATTCTACAATCAGAAAATCTTCTCAGAATATTACTCTAATCCAAGTCTAAGTAAAAGCGAAACACAGACTAGAGTTATAATAAAATTCCTAAAGGCATTAGCACCACATACTGTTCATGAAGAGGTTATTCAATTGACAATTTTTAATAATATAAATTGATTCCTACTGAAAACTCATGCTTCTTCTCCCCCAGATTTATGTTGAATTAAACGCGAGAAATACTTGGGATTCTAAGATGAACCTTGTATCGCCGATGCTGTCCACCTGCATTAAAGATAAAAAAGCATTGGAACTTCTCATCAATTACATATATTCCCTTTCAATAATTCCTAAATCCGATGTTTTCTTCAATTACCAACTGAAAAGCAAGGTCACTTTGGTGAGGATTTCAGAAAATAAATATAAAATAGCCGATGATTACGCACTGTCCAAAGTAAGTTTTCGCATTTGTTATTTAGAAGAATTCCGATCCACTTTTCAAATTATTATTATCTTTTTGTTTTGCATTTTTGTAGTACTTCGAAGTTCCCATACAAATTTATAGAATAGAAACCGATCATAGCAGCATAATAAAAGATGAAAAAACAGCTGAAATAATAATGAAAGGCATTATATTGTGATCGTTATTTCTGCACACAGTTTTTTTTTCTCTCAAAGACAATGTTTGTAAAATTGATACAAAAAAATGTCAAGTATATGGGAATAAATTTATAGCATTTTAAAGAATGAGCTGTTTTCATTTTTGACTTAGATGAAAAATTTTATAAGAAAACTGATGTCATAAAAAAAAGGTATTCAGAGAACCGCTAGCAATAGTCGGAGATACAAAAAAAAAACCTTCATGATGATTGGTTGCCTATTTTGAAAATTGAAAGTGCTAAGTTGTCGTCGTTAAGGTCCTAGAAAAATGGATCGTCAATGCTGCACTTGAAAAAATTTCGATTCTACCACTACCAGTGGATAGTACCATAAAAACACAAAACAATTTCAATCACAGTAGGATTTCTATCTTTGCAATTGAAGGTGTATCAACAAGAAATTCCTACCAAAAGCACTTCCAAACTTTATTTATAAAGAATTGGATAATAGTGAGACATGAAATTGCACGAGTTTGTAAAAGAAAACAAAAAACTAAGATTTTTGGAGAGAACAAAAAACATAATTTGAAATTTTTTTGAAAATGTCTACCAAATGTGAAAAAATTTTGCTCAATTTTACTTTTTAGGGTCCAAAATAAAAAGGGATGAAATTTTAATATGTTGGAGCTAACATTAGTGTTCATTGCTGGAGTAAATTTCAAGAAATTGCATCATTTTGGAGCATCCCCAAACTTCCTCCCAAACTCAGCTGTGAACCTTAAAAGTCAAAGCACATCTGTAACCTTGACAGACTCCACATATCACATTTTGACCCCCAAAAGTCATTTGATTTGGGCTGTAGGCAATCAACCCACCAGAAAGTTGGGTTAACATGTAAAACTTCTTGATTTTTGATCGTACGCGAGGTTAAGGAAGCTCAAAGATTAAAACCTCAATAAGCACATCAGCAGGCTCTACCAACTCTACATACCAAATTTTGACCTCCAAGATCATTTGGTTGGGGGTGTAGGCTTTTCAGCTTGAGTAGCATTTTAAAAAATCCTATCAAAAGAACACTGTTCTAAAAAGAAAACGGAACCAAAAAATGCCTTCGCAAGCAATATTTCAAAGAAACAGCCCCTAAAAATCATCTCGAAATAATTTTCAGACCAGAAAAATTCTCCTGTAGGCAAATTCCTGGAAACCCCAAAAAACCACACAAATAGTCAACAAAATTTATCAGTCAAAGAAGGTCTTCTTAGTCAGGAAAATCTCATGAGATGTTCTCATAAAGAAAACCAAAATGTTCTACTTTCACAGATGAAAATTGTTGTTACTGCTGAACAAACAGCTTTCTCGCAAAGTAGGTAAATAAATAAGTGGAGAGAAATTCCAAAAATGTTCAGATGTCAGACATCATGAGATAATACTTGTACCTATATATATGTATAGACCGTCCTGCTAATGTGAAAATACATTTCATTATTCAAATCATTTTCTTAGATACTTCAGGCTTATAATTACTTAAACTACGTAAGCATATCAAAAATGCCAGAAGTTCAAGGAAAGTCCACGCGTCAAATATTGCTATTTAAATATGAAGTCGTTAATTTCTCATACTCTACCTAGTTTTTCTCTAATCATAAGTAGGTAGATAGTGTATGAATAAATGAATGAAAACACACTACACTACAGTACACAGCATATTATACAATGAGCATTAATTAAAAAAATAAAATATAATTACAAAATTCATAATCAATGTCATCATAATTCAAAAATTCTCAAAAATATGGTTAATGAAGACTTTAAAAAAAAAAAAAAACAAGTGGACGGTGAAATTTTTGCGCCGCAATATTCTTTATTACGTTTGAAAATTTGACGTTCAATTTGAAAGCAATGCCTGGAAAAGTGGAAGTGGTGATTTCGGGTATTTCTGGCGTTTTTCCAGAATCCGACAATGTGACTGAATTTAAAGAAAACTTATTTGCTAAAAAAGATCTAACTACGCTCGATCACCGAAGATGGAATACAGGTTAATAAGTTGTCACCATAAATACTTACCTAAATTTTGAAGTATTCACAATACATTAATTGACATTTTTTTTTAGATCTGCTCAAGGTTAATTCGAAAATGGGTAAAATAAAAGATTTAAGCAAATTCGATCATTCATTTTTCCGAGTTCATCGAAAGCAGGCAAATAGTATAACCCCAGCTTCGAGAATATTATTAGAAAAAGCTTATGAAGCCATAGCTGATGCAGGTAAGCTAATTAAACAAGTACTTCTTTCAAAAAAATTTAATTGCATCGAGGCAAAAATTGCTTTTTTATTTTCTAGGTCATAATCCAGAAGAACTGAGAAACACAAATACCGGCGTGTATATTGCAATTGGCATGAATGATATTGAAGAAGGAGGAGCATTCACAGACAAAAAAGTAATTAAGGAGAATTACTTATCAGCAAAGTCAAGAGCAGTAATAGCGAACAGAATATCATATTGGCTCGATATTTACGGTAATTTATTTGTATAACAAGACGCGAGAACCATCCAAAATAATTCTTAAACACCAATACAGGGCCTAGTTGTGCTATCGATAGCGCATGCTCATCGAGTTTTTACGTTGTGGAAAAAGCTTACCAAGATATTTCAAATGGGACTTGCGATGCAGCTTTGATAGGTGGATTTTCACTTTGTTTTTTGTCCGATTTAACCGAAGGATATAGCAAATTCGGAGTACTAAGCCCGACTGGTCTATGCAGACCATTTGACGAAGCAGGTGCACAACTTCACAGCTTTATCATTAGACGTTTCACCAATCGTGAAAAAATACCCAAGTAAGAAACATGGAATGTCTTATTATATTTTTAGCTGACGGATTCACGCGAGGAGAAGCAATTGTCATGATGTTCTTGCAAAAAAAACAAAATGCTAGAAGAATCTATGCTAACATCATTCATACAAAAATCAACTGCGATGGTTTCAAAGAAGAAGGCATCAATGTTCCATCTGGGAAAACACACAAGAGACTGTATGAGGAACTTTATAAAGAAATTGGCGTTAGCCCGAAATCTGTATCATACATCGAAGCGCATGGAACTGGTACACAAGTATGAAAAAAACTTTTTGAAAAAACAGACATGACTTTGAGGTAGATGTAGCCCTATTCTTGACCTACAGGTTGGAGATACTGTAGAAGTGAATGCCATTGAAGAATTTTTCTGCAATGGTCGGAAAGATGTTTTGAAAATTGGCTCACTTAAATCAAATATGGGTCATGCGGAAGCATGTGCCGGGTTGTGTGCCTTGGTGAAACTTATCATATCTTTTGAAACCGGATTCATACCACCAAACATAAATATGAGTAATTTGAATCCTAAAATCCCAGCTTTTCATAATGGTAAAATAGAAGTAAGTTGGACAAGAATTTTTGACAAATTAAAGAAAATTAGCCATCAGCAAAATTTGTATCTTTTTATTTATTCAAGGTTATCACTGAAGCGACTCCTTGTGAAGGTGAATTTTTTGCAGCCAATTCTTTTGGACTAGGAGGAGCAAACGGTCACGTTCTCCTTAGTCCTCATATGAGAAAGAAACAGAAAAATGACCTGACGAACACTGAATCACCTCAACTTGTACTCTTATCTGGGCGTACAGAAGAAGCTATTAATGTCTTGGCAACGGATGTAAGTATTATTCAACAGATACATAAAAGTATGCTTAGGTATTTAAAAACAAAATAATGTAGTTGATATCCCATTGAAATAATACCTAACCAAATTCAATCATGGAAGTCACAAAAATATGTTTTTTAGAAATGTATTTGCACTTTTGCAGCTGGAAAAAAATTACTTCGATTTAGAATACGTTCACCTGATGCGAAAAGTTTTCAGAAATACGATTGATGGACATCTCTTCAGAGGATATTTTCTGAAATCAGCAGGAAGGGAATCAATTAAAAGTGCACAGGTTCATAAATAACCCATAATAATGGCAACATGAAGCCACATAAACATATGCTTCTCTAATTCCGATCATTTTTAGAGTATTTTTGAACAAAATCGATCATTGTGGTTTGTTTTTACTGGAATGGGATGTCAGTGGCCAGGAATGGGTAAAGACCTCATGAAAATTCCCATTTTCGCCGCGTCTATTCGCAAAAGCCACAAACTCTTGGAATCCAAAGGCTTAGACTTGATGAAAATTATAAACGAAGAGGATCCACACATGTTCGATAACATTCTACATTCTTTTGTTGGAATAGCAGCAATACAAGTTCGTTGATGATATCTGCCAAAAAATCTAAGGTACTTCGGAAAAATAATTTTTACAAAAATTTTGCAAATAGGTGGCTCTGGTGGATATCTTGAATGCATTGGAAATCATCCCAGATGGAATCATTGGTCATTCTGTAGGAGAAATAGGATGTGGATATGCAGATGGTACCTTGACAGCAGAACAAACTTTGCTCGCTGCCTATTATCGAGGATTGGTCAGCATCACAGATGATTTTGGGAAAGGATTAATGGCTGTGATAGGTAAATTAGCTCTGTTGATTATTTTTGAAAAATTAAGTAAATTTTTTTTGAAAACTTTAAAGATGTTTTTCCACTAGAAATATTCCAAATATTAGTTACCTAGGTACCCACTAATTTGAATTTTGAAAAAAATTTCATTGTTTAAAAATTTTCTTTTAAATGACAAAGTTTCAAATTTGAAAAAATCAGAACTTTCAGCTTAAAAAGGCAGCTTAAAAAAGGACTTATGCAGGACCAGCTCCAGCAACACAAACAGACCCATAAAACACTCTGCATTAGTTTTTCTACTCATTCATGAAAAAGATCCTCATGTATTCTATTTTAGGTCTAAGGTACGACGATTTAAGAAAAACTCTACCTGCAGAAATTGACATTGCTTGTCACAACACACAGACTAATTATACAATATCAGGTCCTGCGAATGTAGTTAACAAATATGTAGAAAATATGAAATCCAAAGGCGTATGGGCTCGAGGTGTGAATACTTCGGGTATTGCATACCACAGTCGCTACATATCACCTGCAGGACCCAAATTGTTGTCCCATTTGAAAAAGGTGAGTTGAATTTATGAAATCACACATAAAAATCAGAACACACTATCAATAAGAACTATCCAGCTTATTCATAAAACAATCAACCTCTCAGGTTATAACAAATCCCAAACCTCGTTCAGAAAAGTGGATTTGTACCTCTGCTCCGGAAAGTCAATGGAAAAATGAAAAAATAAAATATGCTTCGGCAGAATATTACACCGATAATTTACTCAGCTCGGTATATTTTGAGCAAGGCGCAAAAAATATTCCTAGCAACGCTTTGGTCATTGAAATTGCCCCACATGGACTACTACAAGCAATTTTGAAACAGCTACTACCTCTTTCAGTGGAAAATATATCACTGACTTCAAAAAATCACGATGACAACGTAATTTTCTTTTTAAACGCTATTGGAAAGTGAGTGAACATCTGTAAAATCACATAGGTAGGTAGAGGTACCTATTTATTGATTAATTTGTGTTTTTTTTCCAGAGCATATGTTAATGGAGTCAATCCCAAAATCGAAAATTTATATCCTACGATGGAGTTTCCTGTCAGTAGAGGAACGCCAATGATCGCTCCACTGGTCAGGTGGAGACATGATGAAGAATGGTTCGTGCCTCGCGAAAATGACAACGCAGCCAAGTCAGGAGAACGTACCTTTATCATTGATGTGAAATCAAAAGAATATAAATACTTGAGAGATCACATAATCGATGAAAGGAACATATTCCCTGGCATAGAATACTTGGTAAGTAATTATGTACTTTTAACAAATTTTCCACAAAGTAACCTTGACACACCACACTGGTAATCTCATTACTCGCAGAATTTAATTTGGGAGTCGATGGCAAGTATTCAAGGAAAACCACCGACTGAAACACCGGTAGTATTTGAAGATGTGCATTTTGTCAGAGCGACATATATTCTAGAAAAAGGTTCAACCAACTCTCCAACGTATGTCTAGTACCCAATATGTATTTTTTAAATTCCAATTTCAAATGGTTTTTCCAGATATTCAGTTTCATACATCAATACAACAAGGTACAGGACATTTTGAAATAACTGAAAGCGATGTTGTTGTTGTGAAAGGTCGAGTGTACTTTCTAGAAGACACTGAAGAAAATGATACCTCTCTCTACGACTGGAAATCATTCCCAAAAAGCAAATTATCTTTAAAAACTAAAGATATTTATAAGATTCTACGTTTGAAAGGTTTTCAGTACAAAGGACTTTTCAAGAACCTCTTATCATCTGATAGCGAAGGTAGGTGCACAACCGACCGAGATAGTTACATCAATTTGAAATCATTATTACTTGAGCTTTCATATTATTATAGGTACATTAGGTAAACTGGGGTGGAACAATAACTTTGTCACTTTTATGGACTCTTTGGCTCACTTGAACATATTAACCCAAGACACATCAGAATTGAATCTCCCGACTTTTTTAAGAAAATTGGTTATAAACCCAATAAAACATAATCAGATATTGAGTACACTGGATGAGAAAAACCCAGGTATGCACATTGTACATCTATAGGACCAGTTAAAATTATTGAAATAAAATGATTACCTGGTGGTATTGATTTTTCTTCGCAGAATTTCTAGCTTTCCATAACAAAAATTGTTCTGCTCTGCAATCCGGAGGGGTGCAAATCTATGGCCTGAAATGCAGCGCGATATCTAGAAGAAAAGAAACAAAAGATGTGGTTCTTGAAAAATACTTATTTGTTGATAATTTTCGTGACAATGTAAAATAGTGGATCAATTTTAGAACAATTATTTGTAGTGTACAGTCGTAAATGAAAGTTCTGTGTGACTGATAGGTCAAAAGCGATTTTATCTAGGATTTTTTTTTTTTTGATGAGCTGGAGTTTCATTTTTAAGGCCCCTTTTTCCAAAGTTCACCGTTTTCAAGAAATCTTCGCATCTCCACACTCAAGGCACCAATTGGAAAATTTTTCAAACAAAAGTTGTCCAATGGAGCCTTACAGAAATCGCATACCTCTAAAAAGGAGGCCTTAAAAAGATGTAACTCAATTTCATTTTTTTAAACACGTCTTATCACAAACCAACCAAAAAAATGTTTTTCACACTTGATCGCAAGAATGATTGCCTTCTCCATTCGCGACTGTACTCGATGTCTCTACAGAATCTTCCTGTCGTCACTTATAGGAGTGTTATTCAATGATTTACAGGAAGAACCTCTGAACACGGCTATCCGCCTCTGTACAGATATCATAATAGAAAATTTAAACTTATCGAAGGTGAAGAGTGTCGAATTGCTACAAAATCGAGATTACTCAGATGAATTGATTTCAAGTCATGTATCGAGAGCTCTAAATGATTGGCCTCTGATTCAAGTAAGTTCCACAGTAATTGAAATTGGGTATTGAGTAATCTAACGGGATACTAATCGTGTTTGAAGGCGGAAGTTTCTGTCTGTGTAGGAAATGAATGTGGTGTCGAGTTGAATGATTCATCTTTATCAGATGAAATAAAAGTGGTAAGAGGGAACTTACCAACAAACAAAAACTACTCGATGATTATAGTGTCAAATTTGCTTCATAAGAAAGAAGTAAGAATTGAATAAAGCACATAGGAAACTGATACTCACCTATACAATTAGTTCAAATATACAACAATCGGTTTAATTAACATTTCAGCAATTACCACATTATTTTGAAATTTTGAGGGGAAATGGTTTTATAATCTCACGAGAAGAAAAATTTGATAAAAAAAACATCGAAGAATTAAATTTAGAGATTTGTTTTTACCGTGATATTGGAAATGGACACATAATACTCTATCGTAAAGTAAGTCTGTGACTCTTTGTAAAAACTAAAAATATTCCAATTGGGCAATACATTGTTATAGGCATTTTACATATTATATTCTAGAAACAAACGATTCACACGAAAGTATTTCCGATCGTTGTCAAAATTCATAATTTTTCACACGAGTGGATATCAGAAATTCATGAAATGATTGAAAAGATTGATCGAAAAAATGGTCAAAAATTGGTCTTGTATTCTGAAAAAGAACCTTACAGCGGAATCTTGGGATTTTTCAATTGCCTCAAAAAAGAATACAAAGAGGACATTTTTCGGTAAGAAGCATTTTTCATTTCTTAAAACTAAACACTAATTTCGACTGGTTCCACATTAAAACGCCATTTTCAGGTGTTTCTTTCTAATGGATAAAAATGCTCCCAAATTTTCACTCGATGAACCCCTCTATAAATCGCAATTCCTCAAGAATCTATCCCATAATGTTTATAAAAATGGAAAATGGGGTACTTATCGACACTTGCCCCTGGGAGAACCAATTAAAGAAAAATGCCTTCATGCTTTTGCCAGAGTATCCATATGTGGTGACTTATCAACATTAAAATGGTTCGAAGGGCCTCTAAATCCAATCAAGTGAGTGACATTTTTTTAGTGTTGAGGCTATATCTATGATTTTAAATATCCAATTCTTCGTGCAGCTATAAAGAGGAAAAATCTCTTATTCACGTGTATTACGCAGCACTTAATTTTCGTGATATTGTCTTCGCAACTGGTAAAGTTTCAGCTTTGGATTTTTACAATTCGCGTGTTGATGAGGTGAGTTGTTTGGAAAAAATTCTGCAAGTTTTTCTATGTATCTACTTGATTTGTAATATTTTTGGGGGTACAAAAGCAAGAAACCATGGGATTCGAGGTCAGTGGTAAAGATGATAATGGCAATCGTTTTATGGCTATAACCACAAAGGTCAACTCTCTCAGTTCATTGGTGCCAAGTGACCTATTAATGAAATGGAAAGTACCAGATTACATTACTTTAGAAGAAGCTGCAACAATTCCAGTAACTTATGCTACTGTGAGATATTTCTACAGTTTGAAAATACCACATAATGACTGTATTGATTTTGCATTCTAAAAAAATTCACATTGGCAGGCCATTTTTGCTTTATTGACTCATGGCCAAATAAGGAAAGGACAGTCTGTCCTCATTCATGCTGGCACCGGAGGCGTAGGTCTGTCTTGTATTCATCTTTGCATTCACTTTGAATGTAACATTTTCACAACAGTGGGTACCCCAGAGAAAAGAGATTATATCAGAAAATGTTTCCCTCAAGTATGTATCAATTCCACTTGATTTAAAACTGTCGCACTTCACTTCTATAGAATATGACTTTAGATTCCTGAAAACCAAATTGGAAATTCACGAGATACTTCGTTTGAAAAAATGGTAATGGAAGGAACTCATGGTAGAGGTGTTGATCTTCTTGTGAACTCTTTATCAGAGGATAAATTTCATGCATCTTTACGTTGTATGGCTGAACGTGGCAAATTCTTGGAAGTTGGAAAATACGACATGTCCAAGAATACTGCAATTAGTAAACTTTTTCTGTGGCATTATTTACTGTTGATTTCAATTAGATTCCAGGATGTCTGTATTTCTATTGCAGATTCCTATAATTTCCTGAAAGCTGTCAGTTTTCATAGTGTTATGTTTGATTGCTTTATGCGCGCTTCAGCGGAAGATCAGTTAATGTTCCGCGACAAAATGCAAGAATTGATCGATTCAAGGATTGTAAAACCATTGCCAAGGACTATATTTCTTCCAGAAAATACGGAATCTGCATTAAGGTACCTACTTGGAAATTTATAATCTGCTTGCTGATATTTTGTGAAATGGTATATCGAGCAAGATAATTTTCTAAATGAAAATTCAAGATACATGGCAGCAAGCAAACATATTGGAAAAGTGGTGATGAAAATACGAGACGAAGAAAGTGATATGAAGTGCAAACCATCGCCTTTTTATATGAATGCCTACCCGAGAGTAATGTGTAATAAAAATCAAGTCTTCGTCATAATAGGTATGTTGGACTTTGAAAGTAGATAATTCCTCAGTTCCTCTTCGAGAATGAAACACTTTTCAATTAATATTTGATAATGAAATTTCGATACAGGGGGCTTAGGAGGATTCGGATTGGAACTCGCTGATTGGCTGATCTTACGAGGAGCTCGAATAATAATTCTGAACTCTCGAAAAGGAATCAAAAATGGGTATCAATTGTTCAAAATTCAGCAGTGGAAAGGTTACGGAGCGATTGTTTCAATTGATACAAATGATGTCACAACTGAAAAAGGTGTAGGCAACTTACTACAAATGGCCAATGGCTTGGGACCTGTGGCAGGCATATTTAACCTCGCAGCGGTAAATACATTGATTAAACATCACCTATAATACAAAATGCGTAATTTTTTTCGAATCATGTTTGCTCATGTAAAAAAACAAAGCAAAGAAACAAAAAAAACTTTGATGACTACTTATACTAAACTCAATTTAAAATCAACATATTTTTCTAACCGTCATTTCACAGTTACTGCGAGACAAACCATTTTCCAAACAAACCAAAGATTCATTCCTAGAACCCGCAGGTCCAAAAGCAATGGCCACCATTCATCTAGATCAACTATCCAGGACAAAATGTCCCGATCTTGAATACTTCGTCGTATTTTCCAGCGTAAGTTGTGGACGTGGAAATGCTGCGCAGACAAACTATGCCATGTTCAATTCAGTTGCGGAAAGAATTTGCGAATCCAGAAAAGAAGACAATCTGCCTGCTTTGGTTATTCAGTGGGGAGTCGTGGGGGATGTTGGTTTAGTGGCTGATGTGACCGAAGAAAATAAACCTGTAGCCATCGGTTGGTTTATTTTTGTTAAATGTTCGAGTACCTATTTTTCAAAAAATTAACAGCAAACGTATTTCAAGGAGGAACTTTATCACAAAAAATCAACTCTTGTTTGGAAACATTGGATGTATTCATGAAACAAGAGAACCCTATTGTTTCTAGCATGATCGTAGCTAAAAAATATAGGCAATGTTCAAATATTGTAAACGTGGCAGCCAATGTTTTAGGTACCTACCTTTAATGACATATTAGCATATTTTCAAATCCTTCCCCAAATTTCCATTTCATTTACATACTTCGATTTTATTTTCAGGTATAAAAGATCTCAGAAGTATAAGTTTGAACTGGACCTTACCTCAATTGGGATTAGATTCCATGATGGCAACAGAATTGAAACAAATATTAGAAGCCGAATTTGAAATATTTCTGACTCAAAAAGATATAAAAAAATTGACCTTTAATAAATTATTCGCCATGACAGAAGATAACCACAGGAAACATTCCATAACAACAGGTAATGAGCATTTTAAAAAATTTCTTTGTATCATATTGATAAATTCGCCTCCTCAGTTGGACCTAGCCCGAGATCTTTAATCAATAAACTCAACGAAGAAGAAATAACCTGGCCAATCATAAGAATACCATCTTTAGTCGACCAGGGATCCACAAAAGAAGTTGATCTGCAAGTTAATCAAACATTATTCATCTTCCCAGGAATAGAAGGTTCGAATTTTAATAAAACAATTGCATTTTCTACATACATACCCCACTAAGTCGATCAACAAAATATTTTATGACGCTGTTTGATAGGTTTGGCAAAACTGATGGAACCACTGGGTGAAAATTTCAATGTCCAATTGTTATGTTTACAATACCACTTTGAGATGCCACATACCGATTTTTCAAATCTAGCCGAGAAATTGCTACCAGTAAATACACTTTCACTACAAACTGACTGATTAAACTAAATAGCTATCTGCCTATAATTATTTCTTCGATTTAAGCACATAACCCATAGAATATCTCCGGATCAGCCATTTCAAATAATGGCGTATAGTTTTGGAGCCAACGTAGCTATCGAAGTGGTAAAACTTTTAGAAGAACTAGGGTACTTTGGAAAAATATGGTTCGTCGATGGAGCACCACTTTATCTCGATAGAGTATGCTTGGAATATTACTCGAACCCAAAGTTACCAGAAGATAATGCGGAAATTATGTTATTAATCACATATATGAAAACATTATTACCAGATGCGGTACACGAAGAGGTAAATTTAAGCTGCCTTTTATCGCAGGGAAAAAAATAATTTTTCTATTTAAATGCCTACTAATTTTTCAAAATTTTCAATTCCAGTTATATAACGATTTACGAGCGAAAAGTACATGGAGATCTAAAATCGAATTTTTGAAACCACTGGTTATAAATTATGTTAAAAATAAAGCTACGATAGAGCGAATTTTCGATTACATTCATTCTACCTTAATACTATTGAAATCAACTGTAGCCTTTGGTCAGCCACTGAAAAGTATTGCTTCTTTGATAAGAAACTCGGAAAATACGTACGACCTACCAGAAGATTATGAACTATCAAAAGTAAGATCAAGTTTTTCGAGTAAAGAATACCTACGAATCTTAATTCATGAAAACGATAGAGTCCCCATGATAATTACTTCACACTAATATCTTTTACTGTTTTTTTTTACAGTACTTTGAGGAGCCTGTGCTAGTTCACCACGTGGAATCTGATCATGACACTATTTTCAAAGAGAAGAGAACTGCAGAAATAATAATGAGAGATTTTATCTGATGATTTATTTCATTTTACCGCAAATAAATTCATTATTGAATCACTGAATTGTGTCTTTTACTGATTGAAATATTGAAAGTTACAGTAAAATTTCTACTTCGAAAAATATATTTAAAAAAATTCGAAACTAAAAAACAAATTTTGCCTGACCTTTAACATAGCACCTTTTCAAAATAGAAAAAAGGCTCTTCAAAAATTCTGTGGATTAAAAAAAAATTAAATTGGTAAAAATTTAAGAAGCGTAAAAAATATATTGAATTTTTAAAATGATTAAATTTCAAAAATTCGCCAAGTTAAAAAATAACCCAAAACATTTGAAAATTTAGGGTCGAATTCATAGTCCTCTTTTATAGTATAAGGACAAGTTATCACTAATTACTAATACTTGGATTTGAAACTTAGTCAAGGGCGTGTTGTTAAATTTTCAACTAGTGAAAAAAGGGCCTTAAAAATTTTAAAATTTTGAAAGTCGGAAAATTTTAGAAGTATGGGGAAAAATGAGAAGTCTTTTTAAAAATGACGCAAAAAGTTACAATTTAGGAAAATTGAAAATAGAGATAAAAATTTTAAAATTTGAAATTTAAAACCAAAACAAATACCTACCTACTAAACTTATTGAAAAAATTAAATATTATAAAAACGCAAAATTAAAAAAAATTAAAGGAAATTCATACCCAGTATTAATATTTTTTTCAATAACTAAAAATTGATACCTACATGCAAAAAATCACTCTATGAAAATTATTTTGAAAAATGACTCAGAAAGTTCCAATTGCTAAAAATTGGAAAGGAAGTTCGAAATTTTTGATATATATGTATGAAAGTTTGAAAAATCAAACATGGGGAAAATTCAATATTTCAAAAAATAAAATATCAAAAATGCAAAATTAAAAAATCGAATGAAATTCGTATCCAGTTTTTAAAAATTTTCAAAAATTACTAAAACTAAGAATTAATACGTATCAAAAAAATATGTTTATAAAAGGTATGTACGAGTATTTTGAAAAGTGACTCAGAAAGTTCCAATTTCTAAAATTTGGAAAGGAAGTTCAAAATTTTTTACAATTTCAAACGTGGCAGAAATTTACAATTTCAAAAAATTAAACATCAAAAATGTACCTTTTCCTACCTAATTGAAAAAATAAAGTAAAATTCATAGAGTTGAAAATTTTTCAAAAATTGCCAAAACTAAAAAATTGGAAAAAAATTAACATTAAAATAATATCAAAAATTCAAAATTAAAGACATTAATTAAGTATAATACGAGTGAAATACAGATCTTGTGGTTATTTATTTATTTTTCATAAGTATAAGTATGTCATACGCAATGAAAATAAATTGCCAAATTTTTTATTCCAAGTGTAGCATAGGTAATAATCAAATTCATAGAAATATTAACCCATAAACATGTAGGTACTTACTTAGAATAAGTATACGTCGTTATGTATCAAAGAAAATGTAAGTAAGTAGTTGGAATTGTTTCGTTGCGGAATGACTAATCATATGATATTTCATATTATAGTCAACGCATTTATCAGTACCTAAGTACAGTTTTAGTTTAATTGAACAAGCCAATTCAACAGTTCACCCAATATACCTAATATACTTTTTTCTCTTGAAAATATATAATTATATATCCACCTACAGGAAATTAATAATTATAATACAACAAAACTTCTGTTCGTGCTAAAAACTTAGATGCATTTATCAATTTCGAATATATTATTCATTAATCTCATCGCTTAAATTTATTAGGCAAATAAATTTGACTACATGAGCTTTTTGCATTGTTCATTTTATCAAAGACAATAATAACGTTCAAACGTGAAAATTGTTTGGAAACTTCTAACTGATGTAATGTTCTTATTATGCATTATGTACGGTGTAATGAGCTATGTGAAAAAAGAAAATGGATGTAAAACCTAAAAATAATAAATAATCGAAATATTCAGAAAACTACATACGAAAAAATTGATACCTAATTAATTAATATGGGTAGGTATTATATACCTACTTACTTATTTAAAAAAAATTATAATTAATTAGAACACTGAAAACAATACCTATTACAAAAAAATTGATGAATCATGAAAATTTTTTTTTTGTAATAAACCGGATAAAATGCACTCAAATACATCATCAACTCAAATTTGGATGAAATTCGCTGATATTCGGTAATTTTCCATTATTTTTCAAAATGAGAGGGCTGGTGGAACCACTTGGAATTCACTTGGGGAAAAATAAAAAATAGGGAATCATTCGCTAGTGAGCAGCAAGAATTAGATACCTATACTAGATGACATAATTTTGCTCAATTTTTATTTTTATTTTTTGAAGAATTAGTGGCTCCCTAAGTTCTACTTGAGTTTGAGCAAAATAACAACTTGAAAGTCAATTCTTTTGAAAATAACAACTTTTTCATAAATTTTTACTGAAAGAATTTTTTCCAGATTTTTTGTTGAGAATTTTATTATAGATTATTTTTTTTACACATTTTTTCGAAAAGAATTTTTCTAGACTTTTTGTTGAGAATTTTTACACACATTTTCTTTCCAAAAAATTTTCTTCACAGGGAATTTTTAAATTTTGAGAAAAAAAAATTGTCAGGGTTTTCTTCAAGAAATCTCTTTAGGAATTTTTTTCTAATGTGATTTTTTATTTACGAAGAAATTAATTTTGCAGGAAGATTTTTCTGATAAATTTTTCATTTTTGAATTTTATTTTCTCTCCGGAAGATGGAAAAAATTTTAAACAGACATTTTTTGGATTTTTTTATTTTTTGAATAGTATTTCCAAAAAAAATTCCTAAGTAAGGTAAGTGACCCGAATAACGCCCCCCCCCCAAAAAAAAACACAACATATAAGGAAATGGAAAATTCAGATAGGCACTCATATCCAGAAACTATTCCCCAAAATCTAAAAAAATCGGTCCATTTGTTCCCAAGATATTCATTCTCAGAGTTTATTATACGAATTTTTAGATAAACAAGTTAACAATATAAAAAGTATATTTTCCACGAATCGAATTCATGCGAAAATTTCCCAGTAACATGCGCAATTCTTAATTACCGATAACAGCCCCTTATTTCAATTTAATATGCATGCTAAAATATCAAATTAAAATAAACGACGAATGGAGTTTAGCTACAATAACCTATTAACATGAATTGATTCCGGGCACATAATAAATTTGTAACGTCGCTACTTTATCATTCAGTCAATTTTTGAAATCCAGTGTAGTGAGATTGCACTTTTTTCGTTTTGCTAATCTGCAAAAATGACACGTAAATTTGAAGAACTCAATCATCCGGATGACGTCGTTATTTCAGGAATTTCGGGAATGTTTCCCGAAAGTGATAATATAGAAGAGTTCAAAATAAATTTATTTGAAGGAAGAGATTTGATATCTCCAGTTTCCAGATGGGACGGGCGTAAGTATTTATAAGCATATAAATATCTAGGTGTATGGATTAAACAGTGGCGCCCAGATGCTCTTTTGATGTTGAGAAACCGATTTCATAATTTCATAATTCATATGTACAAACATCGAAATTTTCTATTTCTTTATCCTAAAAAGTAATAATTTCAAACTCATTTCTAATTATTTTTTCCATTTTTCTTCGTTTTGAAAAGCAATTTTATATAATTACTTACCTATTTTATTTTGAAAAAGTGATTAGTTTAAGACCAATTTATTCATAAAAATCAATTTTTCCATCACTTTTTACAGTTTTTACAAATTTTATTATTATGAAAAAATAATTTGAATCATTTTTTTATGATTGCAATTTTTTCATTGAAAAAAGGTAGGGCACCAATTCAATTTTTTATTAGAAAATAAAAAAAAAATTATTTACTTTCTATCTATCTAGCATTTTTTACATTTTCTGTTTTTGAAAGAAAATAGATTCAAGATTATTTCTACAATGATTTTTCGTGTTTTTTTTTTTTTTTTTTTTTTTTTTTTTCATTAAAAAAAGTAATTTAAACCAATTTTACATCAATTTTCATATTTTATTTTTCATTTCGAAAAAAATTAGCACCAAGTAAATTGTTATACACTTTTTTTAATTTTGAAAAAATGTTTTCACTTTTTTAATTTTTTGAAGAAAAAAAATTTGAATAATTTTTTTAAAACAATTCAATTTTTTTAATGTACCTAAGTATTTTGAATTTTAATTTAGGGTAGATAAGTATTTTTTTTACAATATTTATTTCGTATTTTACAATTTCTTCAATTTTTCATTTTGAAAAAAAGATGATTTCATGTTCGTTTCTTAAAAAGATCAATTTTCACGTTCTTTGTTTACTTTTTATTTGAAAGAAATAAAATTGAAACCTAATTTTAATTTTAAAAAAGTTGATCTCATATTTTTACTTTAAACTTCTTTCTTTAAAAAAAGATAAAAAATAAAAAAATAAGCAATTTCTCTTAACTTTCATACTTTTTCATATTGAAAAAATAAATTCAATACCGCAGCATTAAATACATCAATTCTTTATCAAGTTTTACTATTTTTTTTTTTTAATTTTAAATTTTAATCCCATTTTTTTTCCACTTTTTAAAAAATTTTAAAAAATATTTTAAAATCAACTTTTCAAGCCATGGCCTCGCTACGAAGGGAGATCTGGCTCGAGTTAGGCCTAAATACTCGGAGGCCTTTTACAAGTTCTGCAATAGTATTTTACTATTTTTCAAATCTCTGAGACCCACTGGCATAAAACATTTCAACAACCAGGCGTTTGTCTTATTTTCGATCAACATGCTGTAATTTTATAGCGGAAAAACTGCGGCGAATAGGACCGTTAAAGAATATAGACCGTTTTGACTATAGTTTTTTTGGTATGGACTGTGAACAAGCTGAAGGCATGTCTGTTTACACTACGTTACTTCTCGAACGAGTTTTTGAAGCAATTATGGACTCAGGTAAACAAAATGCTGCATCCTACTCTGAACAAGTTTTTGTACTTGTAATTTAAATTCGCTCTTATGACATTTCTTAAAGGTTACAATTTGCAACAAATTAAGGAGAAAACCATTGCTGTCGTTTGTGGACACTTCGAAGGCTTGGCAAATGAGCTAATCCAAAGTCGTATTCAATCCGCAAACACAATTTCTCATTTGTTTAACATGCGAGGTAATTTATTTATAGGCTATCGCACCTCCGGAGTATAATATGAATAAATAATCATATCCGGGGGGGGGGGAGGGGGCATAATTTTAGAAAATGGAAATTTGATGCTTCCTATATATTTCAAAATTAAAACGTCTTATTGAATACAAATTGTCCTGATTATTTCAAAAAATGAAACATACTTATTAGGTATACGTATTATCATTATGAAAAATTATCAGAATAAAATTATTTGGGATAAAAAAATCTCTTTTTTCATTTTTTTTTTTTTTTTTTTGATCCAAAAAAGCACATTTGAAAATCCGCTTTATGAGAAATAGGTATTGTAACAATTGAGAAATTTTAAATTTTTTATAAAAAAAAATATATACCTTATATAAAAAACGAGAAATGAAAAAAAAATTAAGATACCTACTCCCATCTAGAAAAAAAAATTGAAAAAAAAAAACAAAAAATTAAACGATTTATTTTAAGTAAGTTGATTTTGTGGATAAGAAAAAAAAATTAAGCTAAGTATTTTAGATTTAAACTCTGTAGAAACCTGGTAGCAGGTATAGTAGTTTTGGAGTAATTTAACATTAATTATGCAACAGGGCTTAGTACCACGATATACTCTGCTTGTTCTACATCTGTGTACGCGCTTGATTATGCGGTGAAAGCAATTCAAAGAGGAGACTGTGATGGGGCTCTGGCATGTGTGTCGAATCTTTGCCTACAGCTACCGGAATTCTATGAGAAAATAGGAGTCATTAGTTCTACTGGAGCATGCCGATCATTTACTGCAGAAAGTATGCAAATCGTAAAATATCAATACCTTCTTATCTATTAAATTTATCAATACCTAGTTATCTACGGTCAAAGTGTCCTCAATTTGTATTTTTAGTAAAATAACTTCAAGCTCGAAATTATCGAAAGTAAGATGGTTCTCAGAGTTTATCATTCAACTTTCAACATATAAAAACTATTTTACAAAATGATGCCAATCAGTACATCTAAAAAACGATGTAAATGTTACGCGGAATTCGCGCAGTTGCCGAATGCGCGCATTCGGCAGTGATTTTGCCGAATGCACGCACAAAGCAACGTCGTTGCCGAATTCGCGCAATTTTGCGTTCAAACGACTTTTTCGCTGTCATCAATCATCCAAAAAAAAAAAATTAAAAATATTTCTTCGAAAAGTCCAATCTTGAAGCTACAGTTTAAAAAAAAGATGAACCTTCTAGCTCAATTAGGGGATTTGTTATGGATTTTTTATATTTTCGATGTTTCTACAGACATTTAATAATATAACAAATTCCCTAATTGAGTTAGAAGGTTTATCTTTTTTTTAAACTGTAGTATTAAGATTGGACTTTTCGAAGAAATATTTAAAAAAAAAATTGGATGATTGATGACAGCGAAAAACTCGTTCGAAATGAAAAATTGCGCGAATTCGGCAACGACGTTGCCTTATGCGTGCATTCGGTAAAATCACTGCTGAATGCGCGCATTCGGCAACTGCGCGAATTCTGCATAACATGTATAATAACAATAATAACCACATTTTTAGCATCCTAACACCTTGCTGAGTTCATTGGCAAATTCGGTAAAGTAGGCTCAGTAGAATGAAGCCACTTCAACTTTTTCAAAGTCAATCTACCGTTTATCATCTAAAACAGAGGCTACTTTATTCATAGATAACTTATATATTTTTACAAACAAGTTTTTGAAAGTGACGAATTTTGATACACATCCGATTTTTTATTCAAGCTGTTAACTCCCCTCCCCTCACCCCTCTAATTGGAATATAAAATTTAAAAATGGATGAGATGTCAATGGCCTGCCATGGGTAAATCCCTAATGAATATACCCATTTTTGCCGAATCTATCAGCAAAAGTGGTGCGATTTTACAATCGAAAGGAGTCGATTTACTCAAACTAATAACATCTAACGACCCCCAAATCATTGAAAATCTGCTAAATTTACACGTGGCAATCATTGCAATCCAGGTAATTCTTCGACACATGGTATAGTGTCTTGAAACGCTTCACAAATCACCAATTGATTTCAATTATTAAGAATTCAATTTGTCTCCCTATAGATTGGTTTAGTCGACGTGTTGAAAGCACTTGGAATAAAACCCGATGGTATTTTAGGCTGTGGCGGCCATCCTAAAACGTATCACTCCTTATTTCCTTCCGTAACCACTTTCACTTTCTATTCTCCCTGATCCTGCTTCTTCATCACTCTACGTCCGTCAACATGCCAACCAGTTTCTTCTTTCCTCTTTCGCGTCTCTCCATTCATCCCTCGTACTTTCTAGTGATAGTAGACTCGAGTGGTTAGTTAGTTACTTCTTAGTTCGCCTCTCGCGAGTTAATCAAATATATTGTTTACATATACTTGTACTTCGTTCTTTAATGATTACGCGAAGCAAACGCGCTTCAAGGCTATTCTTTTGGAGAAATAGCATGTGCATATGCTGATGAATGTATCACAGCAGAACAAACGATTCTGATAGCTTATTACTACGGTTTGGTATCTTCAGAGGTTGAATTCATTCAACGCAAGACCATTGTTGTGGGTAAGTAAACTATCCAAAGACTTTCGGCCTCATAACCATACTTGGGCACGTTCAAGTTCGCGAACTTTTTACCTATTTCAAACGAACGAGAACTGAACGGAGTTCGTTTTTTTGAAAGTGAACAAATGAACTGATCAAGTTCATCTTTTCCGCGAACTTGAACGGGGTTTTCTTCGTTCACTTGAAGTTCACTTTTTTTGTGTTTGGATATTGACGTTTTCGTTTTGGTTCACTGACCATTGCCAAAAATTCAAAATTGATAACTCTATTGTAAAAATAGTACATTTAAATGTTGAAATTCCAATTTCCAATTAGTTTGTGAAATAATCATACTTGGGCACGTTCACGTTCGCAAACTCGAAGTTCGCGAACTCAGTTCACTTTCTGAACGAACTTGAACTGAACGAAGTTCGTTTTTTATCAGTCAAAAAAGTTCGTGAACTAAGTTCGTTTTTTTTGGCGAACTTGTCCAAGTATAATGCTCATAACCTGAGAAATTAAAACATAGGTACCTACCTAAAATTGCCACACGCAATAATATTTCATTTCTACCAAAATTAACATAAGGTAGTTGCATCAGTCGTTGGCCACGACCCAGTGGTGGGTCACTTGAGAAGAAAAATGTTTATAATTAAGCGTATTTTTAAAATAGCTTCAGAAAATTTTTTTAGAGCAAACCTGGAACATTTCTGCATAGAACCACATAAAAGTTTTTAATCAATTCTGTTCAAGTAATTAATAATGATCGTCTGAAATTTTTTTGTTAGAACAATTTTCAAAATGATGCCAATTCTAAAGATTTTTGTTAAGCCGAAGTGTTATCGAAATATGAATTTTGCACTATTAAGATTAATAAAACTTGAAATATAACCATTTGGACCTGAATAAGAAGAGTTTGGAGATTCCATTTCTTCATTAAAATAAAAAATATTGCCAAAATTCTATCAAATATGGCGGTGACTATCTACTGGAAGGAAAAAATGGTGTTTAGCCAGTAGTTGATCATTTTGATCAAGTACTAGACTTACGAAATTTTTGTAAAGTTCTAGTGGTTGATCATGCAAAAAATTGGTAAATATTCACGAAAAATGATAGTTTCTCTTTCTCATGGCTAATGAGTGACAATTTTACCGAATACTTATTGATTTTTAAAAAAATTAAATGGTTGAGAGCCGTTGTCATAATCTGATTGACCAACTACTGGGTGATCAACTACTAGCGCGTGACCAACTACTGGGTGGTCAACTACTAGATTATCTTGACCAACCACTGGACTTTTCTATTTTTTCACTTAAAATGGTCGTAATTTTCAAAGAAATGAAGTAAAATTAAAAAATTATAGCGCATTTTGTAGTAGAATACACAAGGAATCGTTTGGTATATTCACCATTTCGCCAACGTTATTAGTTTTTAAACCAGAATGTTTTTTATAAGACACTTCCACTATAAGGGTCCACCACTGGTGCAACTACCTTATTTCAAATCTAACAGTGGGCGAAGAAATTGAATAATTTCTTTGCTAATAATAATTATACTAAGTTCAATGTTGATAACTCAACAATGACAACATTTCTGAAATGATTGGGGTGGGTACGAACCTATCTATGTTTCAGACCAAAGTTACAAAGCACTGAAAACCGAAGTACCATTAGAAATAGATATTACAAGTTCTGATGCCGCAACCTATTGTACCTTATCGGGTCCAACACTTAGCATGCAAAATCTAATCAAGAAGTTATGTGAGAAAAACATACCTTCTGTTGAAGTTCACACGTCAAATGCTACATACCACAATCACTTCATCACTTCATCATCTACTTCAAAATTGACTTCACATATCAAAAAGGTATTTATATCAATGCTTTCCAAACTTGAAAAAACATTTATGTCGTGGTATATCGTATTACAGTAAACATGTTCACAGATTATACCTAAACCCAAACTTCGTTCAAAAAAATGGCTATTTACATCTACGATAGAAAACCAACAGTCGACTAATGAGCCGACAAATACTTTTCTTAATCCTGTACACTTTGAAGAAACTAAGAAATATATTCCAAGTAACGCGATCGCTATTGAAATAGCTCCTCATGGACACCTCGCCGAAATTCTAAAATAAACGCAAACTTCCTCACAAGGACAAATAATACCACTAATGAGGAAAAATCATGAAAACGATATAGAATTTTTCCTAAATGCTTTTGGCCAGTAAGTACCGATATTCAAAGAAAGCCAATTTAACTGGCAGAAGGTGGTAGTTTCGTATAAAATTGAATGGAATCGATTTAATGTTCACAGACTGCACGAAGACGGTTTTAATTTAAAACTCAGCAACTTATATCCTTCGATTGAGTTCTCTGTTAGTAGATCAACTCCGATGATTTCTCCGTTGCTCAAATGGCAACACACTGAACAATTTTTGGTAACAAACGTCTTGAAAACTCGAAATGTGATTGTAGATCTAAAGTCAAGTGTGTATGAACACCTATCAGGACACGTGGCAGATGAAACAAATTTATATCCAGCAACCGGGTATTTGGTGAGTGAAAACGGTGGGCACTTGACATTCACGCGAGCAATAATCGGCGCAGGTCCCAGAGCATCTTGAAATTCACCATCACCATTATTTGCGTTATTTGCGTTGTTTGCGTTGTTACTCATAGTCGGGGTCACCAATTTTATAGTGGAAATGAATAATATGAACTTGTAGATATGAAAGATGAAGCCAGAATGGTATCTTTATTTACCAAAAAAGGTTACAATAATATAAACAAATTTGATTCATAATATAGCCGAATATTATCGTACATATTTACGCGCACGCACCCACAAATAGATAGAGCTGAACTCTGCCACAAGTAGCAAGTATGTGTATATTTCAGAGCAAAGTGATGAGTATTAATGATTTTTCCTTAGGAATTGATTTGGAACACAGTCGCTCATTTGTTAAAAACAGAAGCTAGTTCCCTATCCGTAGTTTTTGAAAACTTGCGTTTTGAACGAGCAACGACTGTACCAAAAAACGGTAAGAAGACGCATATACAGAGAGACAGTGTGGTCCAGTGATTCGATTAAAGGTTTTGAATACAGAAAAATATCACAGTTTGTCAAATAATTCAGGGTGTGTTTCTGGCCAAACAAAGGGTCCTACAAAAAATTTAGATACCTATTAAAATTGTAGAGAGTGAAATTTTTGTTCTACAGTTAGAGATTGTTTTTTTCAACAGTGGAAGAGAAAATTTCACACTTTACAATCTTGATTCTTGATATTATTTCTCAGGACACTTAATTCAACCCGAAAGATAATCTACACAAAATGAAATAGGTAGGTATTGAGATCTTTTTTCGTTTTCAAAATCATCAACCCTTTTCACTGTACCACCCTGTATTTTAAGGAGGGAAATATTTTTTTTTGTTGAATGCATATTGTTGACAAGCGATATTTTCCAAGACCTATGCATGACGTCATTTTGATTTTTCATCTATGAAATTTTGAAGAAAAATTAAAAACTAATTTCATCTTGTTTTTTTTTTACAAAAAAATTAATTTTTGGTTTTTGAAAAATAAAATGCATGGAGTTTTCAAAAAAAGAAAATTATATTCATTTTGTAGAAATTATTGATAGATTTTTTGGAAAATGAAAAATTTTTAGTATCAAAATTGAATAAAAACATGACCTTTTCTTAATGCCCCGTTTTCAGAAAACGTATGCAACCCACGAGGTTTTTCCTCCGAATGTTTTTTTATTCAGAAGAGTCTGGTCTGTAGTCTGACAAGGGGGTTTTTGCAAAATTTCTACTTTTTCCTCTGATTTTATCAAATTTTCTCATAAATTTCATCTTAGTATTCCATTCAACTCGGAAGAAGTCGTCGGCAAATCAAAATTTCGCAAAACGCCTCTCGTCAGATTACAGGCCAGACTCTCCTGAATAAAAAACATTCTGAGGAAAAACCTTGTGGGTTGCATAGTTTTTCTGGAAATGGGGCATTAAGAAAAAGTCGTTTTTTATCCAATTTTGACGCTTAAAATTTTTAATTTTTCAAAAAATCTAACAAAATATTTTTTGCAAAATGACATCATCAAAATACAATATGAATATAACTTTTCTTTTTTCGAAAACCCTATGCATTGTATTTTTCAAAAATCAAAAATTAATATTTTTTGTAAAAAAAAAAAAAATGAATTCAGTTTCCAATTTTTCTTCAAAACTTCACAAATGAAAAATCAAAATGATGTCATGCATAGGTCTTAGAAAATTCCGCTTGTCAATGCTATGCATTCAACAAAAAAAAATTATGCCCCCCCCCCCCCTTAAAAATTACGCACTCACGCATTAAAAGTTGTATTAATTATACAGATACAATTAAATTTTGCGTTACTGCATATTGGTACAAATACATTTGAAATAACTGAGAATGGAGCACTTGTAGTGTCCGGTGAAGTAAGAGTACCAAAAAACATTGATCAAGAAATATTTGACGTGGAACCTTTTGAAGATGAAGTTTCCAACGACCATGTTTTACCCTTGAATGCAAACAATTTTTACAAAGAACTGAGATTGAAAGGGTACCACTATAAAGGGATGTTCAAAAAAATCGTATATGCAAATGCAGAAGGTATGTAAAAAGTATTTTCGAAATTCGTTACAGCGCGTGACACGCGCCCAATTTCATCATTCGCAACAGGAACCTATGGCAAAGTATTGTGGGGCAATAATTTTACGACTTTTATGGATGCAATGATGCAATTACAAATTTTCAATTCCGACTCTCGTCAGCTTGCAGTCCCAACATATATAAGAAAAATAGTTATCGACGTAAATAAACATTACAAAATATTAAAGACTCTCGATAATGAAAACCCTGGTAAGATTCAAGCACCAACGAAATACTTACTAAGCTTCCTAACGAAATCCAACCGGGTAATTTGAAATTTACAGAATTCCCAGTTAATTATTATCAACACCCCGATATTTTGAATTCTGGTGGCGTGCAGATCTCGGGTGTCAAACTAAAAGGAATTGCACGACGTCCCGATAAAGCAGAACCGGTATTAGAAAAGCATGAATTTATTCCATACACGAGCGAAAAAGTAACGTGAAGACATTTCACTATAGGGTCTATTGGCAATTCTATGATTAAAACTTGAATCACTTTCACAGGAAATGGATTTGAGTTCAGCGATCAGATTATGCGTTCATATTGCATTGGAAAATATCCCTTACACAAAAATAAAAATTTACGAATTACTTGATCAAGAATACAGCAAAGAAGCTGTATCAATTTCAACCACTATTGCGAAAAGCCTTGCAGAGTTACCATTGATTCAGGTATGCGACTCTTGTTTGAAGTTATTTCGCACCAATGGTTTCAGGAAATAAATACTTGATGTGTCACTGTTCTAACCTCATTCAAGATTTCAAAAGAAAATGAGTATCCGCAGGGAATTGAAATATCTAATGAAGATTTACCAAGTAACAATAGCTGCTCATTAGTAGTGTTACCAAACATTTCGAATAAAACGGATGTAAGTTAGAGGCGTGGAACTGAGAGAATTGGTTTAACCATTTCAGGAAAATTTTCACCCAACCTAAAATAGTTATACATTCAATCCAAATGACAAAAAAAATAATCAAATTTTTGATTCAATTTATTTTACAATTGTGAGTAATTATTTCCAAAGTTATTAAAACGCAACATTGTCTTCATTCAATTTTCTTAAAATTTGCGAGTAGAAAAGTATACCTACTAAATTTCCAATGTCAAAAAATCATTAAATTCAATTTCAAATTTGCTGTATGATCTGAATTCTACAATAAAATACTGTACTTCAATCCTAGAATCCAAACCATAAGACGAATTTTACACCCAATTGAATGATTTTTTAAACAGGTACTTTCACTATAGGAGACACCATCATAATAATTCTAAAACTTTTCAAAAATAATTGAAACTGTGCACACGGATTGTACGAAGGCGAACCCAGTTTTAATTTCATTGCCTTTGTATCCAACTGCTAGTTCGAAAAATCTATAAAACAACTTCCAATGATTATTGTTCCAGCCCTTTAAAAATGTTTTCAAGGCGTTAAATGAGGATGGTTTTATAATCATAAAAGCACCTCGACGTCAGGAAATTCCACTTGAAAAGCATGGATTACATGTATGCTTCAGTCGTGCAATCAATGCTGATGAAAAAATTTTACTTTTACGTGAAGTATGTATAGGCTACACTAACTAATCCAATTTACCCCTACAAACAATGACTATTTTGACATTGCACATCACAAACTGTTGAATTCAGACGAAGGAGATGAAATCATACAAGAAAGCAATAAGACTTAGAAATGATTCGTACTCGTGGATATCAGAAATTCAAAAAACTCTAGTTGACATTAGACCCGAAAAAAAAGAAAAATTTGTTATATATGCCGAAAAAGAAGAAACTAGTGGAATATTGGGATTTTTCAACTGCATAAGAAAAGAAGAAAAAGGCATCGCTGCTAGGTAGGTCATACGAAATCTGTCTGGAGCGAAAATAACACCATAATCACTGGGTCTAATTCACGATTTTCGTAGATGTTTTTTAATACAAGATCAAACTGCGCCCAGCTTCTCATTGAAGAATTCATTTTATAAACCACAACTTGATAAAAATCTATCACAAAACGTTCTGAAACATGGGCAATGGGGCAGCTACCGTCACTTGCCACTGGAAACTGAACAAGAAATAAAAACGGACAGCGCATTTTGTATAATAGAGAAACCTGTCGATCTTACATCCTTTCGATGGTGTGAACAATCGATGAATTCCACAAAGTAAACCTTGATTAGATATAGATATTTAGAATTTACTTAATCATTTCAATTCTAAACGTCGTGTTTTTTCAAGTACTTCTTAGAATTACTGAATTACTTTGAACTTTTTTAGGTGCAGGGATCTAAATGAGAAAGCTCTTATTCACGTTTACTACAGTAGTCTTAATTTTCGCGACATTATGGTAGCTGTTGGAAGGATTTTCGAGTCGGATTTTGCTACTCGCCAGACTCGCTATCACGATGTAAGCATCAATATTTGTTAGGAACTTTACAAACAATGTACAGGATGAATAGCCAAAAGGCATGTTTTTTGATGTTACACTTCAATTATCCTTATATTAACAAGGGTTATCAAGGAATCGAATATTCTGGTAAAGATAGGACAGGGAAACACGTGATGGGGATGGTGAACTCAAAAGCTTTATCTACAATGATAGAAGAGTTGCCAATACCACCATGGAAAGTACCTGATAATATGTCTTTGGAGGAAGCAGCCATATATATATATATATATATATATATAATAAATAAAAAAAAAATTATTAATTAAAAATATAAAAATTAAAATTAAACAAAATAAAATTAATAAATTCATATTAAATTCATTAATTATATCAAAATTAAATAAAATAATTATATAAAAAATAATAAAAATTAATAAAATAAATATTCAATTTAAAAAATCTATTATAAAAAAAATTCATTTAAATTAAATAAAAAAAAAATTATTCCTGCTATATACAGCACAGTAATTCAACTTTACCATTAAATACTAAAAACAAGAATTCTTTGGGGACAAAAAAAGTTATTAATCACCGATTTCTAAGGTTATTTATGCCCTCTTCGTCAGAATGGAATTGAAGAAGGGAACTTCCATTCTTATACATGCTGGTGCTGGTGGAATTGGTCAAGCAGCCATTAATATATGCCTGCAATATGAGTGCAATATTTTTACAACAGTTGGCACACCAGAAAAGTTTAATTTCATAAAAAGAACTTTCCCCTCAAGTAATATTTTTGATTTTTTACTAAATTAATATACATAAGGTGCGTTTGTTTTTTCAGAACCGAGGGAACTGGGTTTTGAAACCGGAGAGTGATTCCTGACATTTTCACGTTGGGTCAGTTACGCGAACGTGAAAATGTCAGGAATCACTCTCCAGTTTCAAAACCCAGTTCCCTCGGTTCTGACAAAACGAACGCACCTAATGCTTACTGTAGTGTTTGGTAACACTGCAGTTGTTAGTTTTTAGGTTAGATTAGGAATTCAATTACGAGTTTTTTACGACATGTGTTCTGGAGTTAGATTGTATGAATAAATACGAGTTCTCGTTATAATTACGCGCTTAATTAACTAAATCTCGAACCTACGAACATTATAATGGCGCAGTCGGTACCAATGGGACAATCAATACAACCTTTCGATGTAAATTCAACTTCGGTAGCTACAGAATGGCTCAGATGGAAACGAGTGGTCGATTTGTATCTAATATCCAACATTACTGACGACAACAGAAAACAAGCTACAGTTCTCAGTTTAGGTGGCATGAACCTTCAAGACATTTTCTACGCATTACCAAAGCATGATGTGATTCCTACTGGTACGACGAAGTACGACCATACAATACAACTATTAGACAAATTTTTTGTGCCAAAGACCAACGCCACGTTCGAACGTCATGTTTTCCGTCAAATCAAACAAAATCCGGGCGAATCTACGGAAAAATACATAAATCAATTAAGACAACAAGCGTCAAAATGTGAATTCGAAAATACCAACGCCGCTATATGTGATCAAGTAGTCGACGGTTGTGTTGATCCATACTTAAGAGAACGTTATCTACAAGAGAAAATTCTCACGCTAGACACTATCTGAGAAAAAGCCCAGGTTCGTGAAGCAGTTACTTCTCAACTCCCTGCGTATTCACAGTCGACAAGCACCAGCAGTAATAACGGTACTGGAGTTATCACTGCAGCAATTAACCAGGTATGCTTATCATCTCAAAAGACACATTGTAACTGGTGCGGCTCGGATTCTCATCCTTCTCACCATGATAAATGCCCAGCTAAGGACAAGGAATGTAATTATTGTCACAAAATTGGTCACTATAGATCGGTATGTCAACGCAGACTGTTCAATGAAAATAAATCAAGAACTCCAACAAATACGACGAACAATGAATCAACATGTACCGTTAATCTTGTAAAAACAGAACCCTCAGATGTACAAAACCCCACCGCAAATTACGGAGAAGAATACGTATTCATGGTTTCATCAAAAGTACGCAAAAACAAACTATTTTTTGATGTGGGTGGAGTGCGTCAAGGATTTATCATAGATTCCGGCGCTGACGAGAATCTTATCAACAAATCAGACTGGAATCGTATGAAAACAAACAGAGCCAAAGTAATATCTCAATGCGCTCCGTCAGCTAATGATGCTAAGCTAGTGGCATACCGTCAAAAATCGCCACTTCCGGTACTAGGTACGTTTGTTGCTGAAGTTTCATACGGTGACTGTTTGTGTCCAGCAAAATTCGTTGTTATTGATAACGAAGATGCGGTAGCTTTGCTAGGAAGAGAAACACTGCTTGAACTAGATATAATTAAAATACCTCTGGCAACTGTAAACACGATTACAAATATCAATAACATAGATCCATCGCGCAAAGTTTTTCAAGGGATAGGAAAACTAAAGGACTACGAAGTCCATCTAGAAATCAACCCATCTGTAACTCCGTGTCGACAAAAACTTTGTCAGACTCTGATCAATCTCCAGAAGAAACTTGACAACGAACTGGACTTTCTGCTAGAGAATGACATAATCGAACTGGTCACTGAACTGGCAGAGTGGATTTCGAACATGATTATCTCTATGAGAAATGATCAAATACGTATCTGTGTTGATATGAGAGAACCTAACAAGGCCATAGTCACTTGTCGGTAATTTTTTCCTACAATGGGAGAGATACGCCCAAGATCAGAAATGCGAAATTTTTTGCAAAAGCAGATATCAGGAAAGCTTATCATCAACTAGTTTTAGCATTAGCATCGAGAGGAATTACCACATTCATAACACATCGAGGTTTGTTCAGGTACAAAAGACTATTTTTTGGTGTAAAAAGTGCCCAGGCATTTTTCAAAGTATTCTAGAAGAAATTTTGCGCAGAATTAATAAAGCAATTAATTTTTCTGATGATATTCTCTTGTTCGCCGAATCACTAGAAGAACTGATAAGATTTGTACAGCAACTCTTGGATATTCTCAAAGAAAAAGTATTAACCCTCAATTATGATAAATGCATATTTTTTGCCAAGGAAATCGTCTTCATCGGACATGTAATCAATCCCATAGAATTTCCGTGAACCGAATTCGAAGGACAAGATTTTTAGTTTCCTAGGTCTTAACAACTACGTCGCGAAATTTATACCAATGTACAGCGCAAAAACCAAACCTCTTCGTCGTTTGTTGAAGAAAAATGCGAAATTTGAATGGTCAAAAGATCAACAAGCAGCATTCGACTCGTTAAAGGAAGCTCTTGTCAATATCTCGTGCCTACATCATTTCGATCCAAATTTAGAAACATCTATATTGTGACGCCGGCCCAAATGCGCTAGGCGCAGTTCTCATTAAAATTGCCGATGATGGTCAACCAAGGCTCATCGAATTCGCTAGTAAGAGCCTTACTGAAACAGAACAACGATATTCAGAATTGGACAAGGAAGCATATGCCCTTGTGTGGGGTACAGAGCGGTTCCAATATTACCTGCTAGGTATGAAATTCCGACTCATTACCGATAATAAACCGGTTCAACTTCTTATGAACTCAAGTACTCTACAAAACTCTCGTATACAACGATGGAGCACCAGACTACAAGCCTTCGATTTTGAACTAGTTCATAAAGACAGAAAAAATAATATCGCTGACCCGATGTCGAGACTAATAGTAAATATTCCAAAAACGCCTACAGATGTGGTTGAAAATCAAATCCTACATATCGCCAAAATCAGCACCCCCAAAGCAATGTCACTTGACAAAATAATTGAAGAATCAATTAAGGATGACGAAATCAAAATAGTGAAGATGTGCCTTCAATCAAATGCCTTTGATAGTATGCCAATCGCTTACCGAGCAATCGCCAACAAATTATCAGCTTGGAACAATATTCTTCTAAGAGGTGATCGTCTAGTTATTCCAAGTAATCTTTGTAAGGACGTCATTCAACTAGCACACGAAGGACATCCTGGTATTGTAAAAACAAAAGAACGGCTCCGGTCAAAGGTATGGTGGCCAAGCATTAGCAAAGACGCCGAATCAGTGGTGAAACAATGTGTAGCCTGTCAAGCAGTGGCAGCGGACATGTCCCCTCTACCACAGCAGCGAAGAACTTTACCTGAAACGCCATGGGAGCAAATTTCCTTCGATTTCCTAGGACCTTTACCATCCGGAGATTATATCTTTGTCGTAATTGATAACTATTCCAGATTTTTCGAAGTAAAAGTTACCAAAAACATCGGTTCGAAATTTATCATAAATAGCTTGAAGGATATATTTTCTCGTTACGGCAACCCGAAAATTATCACGAAACTATTTCCCAGCATTCCGTATTGGCCGCAAAGTAACGGTGAAATAGAAAGACAAAACAGGTGCCTGGTAAAAATCCTAAAAACAGCACAGATAGAAAAATGTGACTGGCAGGACAAACTTTTGAAATTTTTAGTTATGCAACGTAACACGCCAAATTCAACTACGGGCGTAACTCCAGCTAGTTTGATCTTCAAGTTTACTCCTCGTGAAAAAATACCTTGCATTAAAAGGGATGTTTTATTCCACTCGGAGGTAAGAGATAGAGACTCGCTGAACAAGTGGAAGGGAAAGATATATGCCGATCAATCTAGACATGCGAAACCCCAAGAACCGCTTCTACCCGGAGAACAAGTTCTCATGAAAAACATGATGAAGGAAGATAAATTAACACCCAATTTCGACCCTTCGCCAGCTACGGTAGTCGATTCATGTAGAAGTCAAGCTGTAATTGAAAAATATGGTAACCGATACAATAGAAGCAGTTGCCATCTCAGACCTTTTGATTTGACGAATTCGCCGAATGCTTCTCAACCGAACAGTTCATCGGACACGCCGGTTGAATCAATTCCATCACCAGAATAGCCGGCTACTTCATCTCAAGAGCCGATAGGGGCAATGACCCCTCGACCACTTAGAACTACGACTCGGCCTAAAAGACTGGATGATTATATTACTAATTAATTATAGTTTTTAAAATTATTCCCCGGGAGGACTGTAGTGTTTGATAACACTGCAGTTGTTAGTTTTTAGGTTAGATTAGGAATTCAATTACGAGTTTTTTACAACATGTGTTCTGGAGTTAGATTGTATGAATAAATACGAGTTCTCGTTATAATTACGCGCTTAATTAACTAAATCTCGAACCTACGAACATTATACTTACATAGGTAGGTTACTGAACTCCAGTTTAATATATATATTAGATACCAGAAAATCATATTTGTAATTCGCGGGATATTTCATTTGAGAAAGTGGTAATAGAACAAACACATGGCCGAGGAGTTGATATCGTGCTTAATAGTTTATCAGAAGAAAAGTTACACGCTTCGCTGCGTTGCTGTGCCAAAGGAGGGCATTTCATAGAAATTGGGAAATTCGATATGACCCGCAATAATCATATTGGTAGTTGTTTAGTAATTTATTTTGACTATTGAAACAATCAATAACTTCAATCTTCTTAATATGTGATAAGTTTGTAATGATTTCGATAGAAATGGGAGAAATGGGAATATTTCTGAATGACATCACATTTCATAGTGTGCAACTGAATATCTGGATGCACAACCAAGGACTGTTTGAAAATATGCGATTATTCGAAAAAGTACAAGAACTTCTTGAGCGAGGAATAATTAAGCCCATAAAAAAAACAGTTTTTGAACCCAATGAAGTGGAATCAGCTTTTAGGTAAATTATCAAAAAATTTCCACTCCCAACACTGATCTTTTATAACAAACAATGTGATTAATATTACACAGGTATATGGCAGCTGGAAAACACATTGGAAAGGTTCTAATAAAAATACGAGACAAAGAGCAAGATTTACAATCTAAAGCAACTCCAATTCAAATAAATGCTAAACCTCGAGTTGTTTGCAATGAAACGGGATCATATGTCATCATTGGTGCGTATTCAGCGCATATTTCCTTTTTGATAAAGTTTGATGGGTGGAACTTTAAGTGAATGAAGGATCATCTGTTTATATTAAAATTGAAAAATATACCTGTACACTCAACTTTTGCATTGCAGGGGGGGTTAGGTGGATTTGGCATGGAACTTGCCGACTGGTTGATCTTGAGAGGAGCACGTAACATTGTGTTTAGTTCTCAAAATGGGGTGAAAAATGGTTATCAGTCATACAGAATAAAATTATGGCGCTCTTACAGAGTTGATATTGTAATTTCCACTGATGACATCACAAAGGAAGATGGAGTTGAAAATTTATTGCTAACCGCCAGTTTTTTGGGGCCAGTAATAGCAATATTCAACACAGCTATGGTAAGAGACATGTCTTACGCCTAAATTAAATTATTACATTTCCTTGCATTCATTTTCAATTTGATGCACACTAGGTTCTGAATGATGACCCATTTCAAAAACAAACTAATGAAACATTCAATATCATCGCTGGTACAAAAGCTATTGCTACCATTCATCTGGACAATCTGAGTCGAAAAATATGCCAACATTTAGAGCACTTTGTGGTGTTTTCAAGTATAAGCTCTGGCCGAGGAAATCTGAATCAGACAAACTACGGATTCGCAAACTCCATTATGGAAAGAATTTGCGAATCGAGGAATGCCGATAATCTGCCAGCTTTGGCAATCCAATGGGGTGCCATTGGAGAAGTGGGCATTGTAGCTGGTTTTTCAGAGGATAACTTGAAAATTGTTTTCGGTAATTTCGTTATTCATCTTTCTTTTCTTTTTTTCAAATTTCAATAACACTAAAGGATCTATCCTGAGTTCCATATTGATAAAACCATAATTTAGGAGGCACCTTGCAACAAAGTATAAGATCTTGTTTGAAGTCGTTGGATTTATTTATGAAGCAACCGAATCCCATAGTCACCAGCATGATTGTTGCAGAAAAACATACTACTGATTCTGACATCATAGATACGATGGCGAACATCTTAGGTATATCGCAAAACAGTTCAAGACTAGGCCTATAGGTGTTATAAAATGTCACAGACAACCAACCAAATTGTTTCTGATGATTGTCAAACAGGTATCAAAAATTTCAAAACCATAAGCGTCGAGTGGACTTTACCGGAGATGGGAATGGATTCAATAATAGCAGTGGAAATCAAACAACTTCTCGAAGCAGAATTCAATACCTTCTTTACCCCCGATGATATATACGAACTATGACTTTTGGCAAACTCTAACAAAAAAAAAGAAGAAAAACAGAAAGGGACTAAATCAAGTACACCTGTTTGACTAGCAGAATCGCGGTTAAACTCAATTATTTATTCAACCTAGCAGAACTTGATTATTGAAGAGTTCTTAAAATTAGGAGCGCAAATTAAACCGCAGTACCTAGAAATGAAATGAAATAATATATTTGTAAAATAAGGCTTGCGCCTCATGTCCTTTACAAAGGCTTATGATATGAGAAAATAACAAAATAATCATACAAAATATAAATATTGTTATAAATTTTTGAAGTAGGCCTAGCCTATTCCTGGTGTTGTTCTATTTTACCATTTTTAATTAACAGATTGTCCAATCATTACAGTATAGATTCCAGAGCAAAAATTTCAAAAATTCATTTTGGAAAAGTATGAAAAATTACTTTTTCAAAATAAAGGGGGCTACTGACATTCATTTAGGAGGAAAATTAAAAATGGAGGATTTTCTAATAAAATGTAACAACTTCGAATGGTTTGCGAATAAGTTATGCTCATTTTTGTGATTTTAGCATAGTGTATTTATGCTTTTACGATTAATAAGATGGCAAAAGGTAAGTAACGTTTTTTCTAAAGAAATTTCGACCCATTGGGTTAGGTTACGTTAAGTTTTAAACGAAAGACTTTGAGGTTTTATTTTGTCAAACAAAAGCATGGAGCCCTTCACTATTTTTTTTTTTTTTTTTTTTACTTAAAATTGCAATAGCTCCGGACCATCGAGAAAAGGAACGATTATTAGATGTTAATTTTTTTTCCAATACATTAGGTATGTGACAATCACTTTCTTTTGAAATTATTTATTAAAGAGATTTTAATTCGTGCAGTGTTCCATGCTCAAAAATTCCAACTTGGATACTACTCGCAAATGGTTCGCTATGTACGAAAAATATATAGAATAAAAGTTGTTCCCCGTGAAATTTCCAACAAGGAAACATATTTTAAAGTTTACTCGGGCGTACGAACGCAGCTATCTATTTCTTTTTTCTGCGTATGACTCGAGGTACGCAAGTACTAAGTTTAGTAGGTGTTCATTCAGACTATATCTAACAAATCTCAAAACTAAGAAATAGAATTTTTGCAAAATCTTGAACAGCATTTTTTCAAAATATGAAACACTCTATCGTTTGAAAATTTACTACACTTGAAAAATAGCAATAAGTACGTGAAATTTGTAAAAATGTACCAAGCTTTAAAAATGGATCAATTTTAAAAAATCTATTCAAATTCGAAAATGATTATAATTATTTCGCATTCAAACAAATTTAAATGATTAAGGGACTAGGTACAGTATAAAAAACTGGATAAATTTTGAAAAAAAAAAATAATTTAAATTTCAAATTTGATCAATATAATCAAAAATTTACTAAATTTTAAAAAAGCTATCAAATATCAAGCTTAATCAATAGAACTTTACATTTTTCTTTTAAATTTAGCTGATGTTAGCTTTAAACATTTCTTAAGATTTAAAAATTACCGTCCTTCCTCGTTTTATTGAATTTGTAATGGTTAAATAGTGCATATTATTATTAAACATTTTTAAGAATTCGAAATCAGAATTGATAAATTTAATTAATAAAGAAATTATGCAACACATGAAACAAAGTTAATTTCAAAAATGAAATTAGAAAAATGAGATATTAATGTTGTTGTATTATGAATTGAATTTAATAGAGTGAGTCGCGAAAACTAAAAAACAAAAGATGTAATTTTAACAGAATCGAAAATAAAAGTGGCCAAGAACAATGGAAAACATAAATTTTAACAGAATTATGGAGCCGAGTATATAAATACGCGAAATAAATAGGAAATAAAAAGCTAAATTTGACCGTTACAAATTTTCAAATTTTTCAAAATTTTTATATCTCTCCAAAAATTGAAGATTTACAAGTAAGTACATAGCTACATACCTATTGACTTCAAAAATTTAATAAAAGTCAAAAAGTGGGGTAATTCTAATTTTTATTGAATTTTTAAATGTTTTAAAATTTTATTAATTTTTAAAATTCAACAAATGTGACCCGGCATAACAAAAGGGACCTAGTAGGTAAAAAATCGATTTTCATTTTTTTTGTGTTCTGAGCTACACAAACCGAGGCCTATCATCTGAGCCACCCAAAAGGGAGTGGCTAAATCCACAACAAGTAATCACCAAAATGAACGAACGAGAATTCATCTCATATTCTTGTTTGAAAACTCGTTGTCGTGGTCGTGTTTGTCATTGCAAAGTGGACTTTGTCGAAATTAATTTTATGATTTTTAATCCAATTTTAAATTTTTCATCGAGATTTTTCCACCAAGTTTAATTTAATAAAAATTTTAAAATTTTTCCAAGTTTTCTATTCTTCAAATTTTTCACTTATTTTCATTTTCAATTTTCATTCCATTTTTGAAAAAAAAAAATTCTTGAATAACTTTTTCATAAAAATGCAACTAAATCTTTATCATATTTTTTCAAATTCATTTTTTGAAATTTTTTTAATGAATATTGTTAATAATTAAATTGAGTTCTAAATTTTCATTTGGACTTTTAAACATTTTTCATAAAATTTTCTCATCAAAAAATGCTTCTAAATCTCTACCATACTTTTTCAAATTTTTCTTTTGAAATTTCTTTCAAGTAAATTTTTTATGAAGTTTATTTTTGAGTTTTCTACCCAAACTTTTTGCGAACTTTTTTTTTTATTTTTTCAAGAAAATTGTTCATCATCTTCCCATTTTCCAATGAAATTGTCAATTGATTTCATTCTCAAATTATTGGTCATCAAAATGTTCCTATTTCATCTCCCAACTGGCAACTTGACTTCTCATTCGAATTTTTCCAGTAATTTTCATCAACATTACTGTCTTATCTTCTAATTGAGTAATTTCTAATTTTTTTTTCAAGTAAATTCTAATTTTTCTTCAAAAATTTCTTCCATCCCCCCCCTTCAAAATCACTAAAATTTTAATATTCAAAAATGAGTAAGTAGCTAAATACTTAACTACTTACTGACTTGTTGGAAAAAAAAAATTAAAAATTAAAACAAATAAAAAATACTTAGAATGAAAAAATATTTTGAGTATTTGTGAAAGAAAAAATTTGTACAAAAATAAATGAATAAAAAAGAACGACATCGCCCTTACAATGTGAATACTTATTGTGGATTTAGCCACTCCCCACTCAAAATTTCGAAAAGTCAATATTTCCAATCGGCACGACAAAACGGACCGGCAATGTAGCTGTTTTTCAAGAATTTGAATAAAAATGTGTAAAAATATATCCCTAATTCGTTTAAAAATAGCTCCCCTCGAGCTGATGCATGAAATACGTGGTTTTAAGCTAAAAAATTCCACATCTGAGAATTTTTGATCAATTTTCAGAATCATCTCAATCATCACTGATCAAAATAATTTTACTTGAAATTAATGAAATTTAATAATTTTTGTTTTTCAATGTTTTTTTCGTTTCCTGACCACTTATGACGCAAAATGCTCATAATTTAGCCCAAAACCGAACCGATCTGATATTTGTTATCAGTAAGCTTTAAAAATTTGCTTGTCACAAAATTTTTTTCCCGTTTTTGGCAACACTGAGTTTGGTCAAATTTCCCTTAGGTACCCATTAAAATTTTTTTTTCTAGCAGAAATTATTTTTAAAAAATATTGGAAAATATTTCACTCATATCTAGTAACTATTTCCCAAAAATCTTAAAAAATCGACCCATTTGTTCCAACGATATTCATTCTCAAAGTTTATTTTTGTTCTCTTGAAAAATTTGTAAAATACCTACTAGGTCCCTTCTGACATGCCGGGTCACAAATTATAAAAAATTTTAAAATTAATAAAACTTTAAAAAAATTTAAATGTTTAAAAATTAACAAAAATACAAACAGATGTACCACCTTAAAAAAATGTGCAAATTTTGAATAATAAATTTAAAATTCTTACTGAATATTGGAAATTTCCTAACGTTTAAACATTTTCAAATTTTCTGAATAAAACTTTTAAAATTTTTTAATTTAACCAAATTTTGAACATTTATTTTAATTTTAAAAATAAAATTAGAAGATACTACGAGTAAAACTCAAAATTTTATTGAATTTCAAAATCTTTCTAAATTAATAGTTTTACAAAATTAAATAATAAGGTAAGCATGGATTTACTAAACTTTAAAAAATTTAAAAAATCATTAAATTTTAAAAATGAAAAAAAAAACTCCAATTTTTATTGAATTTCAAAATGTTTCCAAATTTTAACAATTTGATCATTTTTTTAAGCATTGATCCAAATAATAAGATTCAAAAACTACAAAACAAAGATAATAATTTGTATTAATTAATTGTTTCTTTCCAGAATAGCTACTCGTACGGTGATATTTCATCGTCAACTCTTAGTAACTGAGTGCTACTTATCATAGTTTTAATTTTATTGAATGAACCACTTCAAAAATTCACCCAATCTTAAAGTTAATAATTTATGTATTTTGTGCGATTAATAATGCTTAACAATTCGATGTAGAATACAACACGGGTAAAATTATTATGAAAATCGTGTACCATAGAAAGGCACCCCACACTTCCAACGTTTCTCTAATTAAATGCAACGTTACTCGTTGGAATTAAAATCCGTAAATTGGCTATAAAAATAAATGATCTATTTGCCCCAGTCTGGTTAATGATGTAAATTTTATTAAAAGCATGATTAAATAGACTCCACACTTGATGCAATAATTATACAAACTACCTGGGTATGCACGTACTCTAAAACAATACATCCGAAAAAATTTCGCCTAATTAAAAGTTCTTTCAAAAGCAACACACTACCGAAGTTGAATCATTTAAAGAATATTCTAGTCAGTGATATAGTAACGTTGTTAGGTATTCTTTGAAGAAGAAATTTCGAATTACACAAAATGACGTTGAAAAGTGTCAACACTCTGGGTTCGGAGGAAATCGTTATCTCCGGAATTTCTGGAGTATTTCCAAACAGTGACAATATAGCAGAATTCAAGGAGAATTTATTCGCTGGAAATGACATGACCTCGTTCGTGAACCGATGGCAAACAGGTAAGTAAGCTGAATAATCATGTACTTATAATATCTTATGGAATGAAAAATTGCATCTATGTTGCTATTATTTAGATGAAAATAAGCCTATAAAAATGGGAGCGTTGAAAACTTTCGATCGCTTCGATCATTCATTTTTCCGATTGAACCGTTCACACGCTACTGGACTTCACACCGGTTCGAAATTACTTCTTGAGAGAACATTCGAAGCGATTGTGGATGCAGGTACGATAAATCAACATTTTTAAAAATACCTAGAAATAAAATTGATTACAATAGAATAAGATGGTATTTTATAGCATAAATTTCCCTTCTTATTAACAGGTTACAACCCTGAGCAACTTCGAGGAAGAAATATTGCTGTAATTTGCGGACTTTGCAACAGCAGTTTGGAACAAGACGTGGATATCGTAGCTCAAAATCTCGAAACTGCGTTGGGAAAATCCAAATTCATGACTCCAAATAGAATATCATACTGGTTGGATGTTAACGGTAATATCGAATAATAATTTTAATTTTTGGAGAAAAGAAAATTTTCTTTTTCAAAAATTCAAACTTCGCCTGGTATGAAAGCCCTTATTATGGACTTTCAGATTTTTTTTGTCTTACCCAAAAACGTTATTTCATATTCTTTAATTTTTCTCCAACTGGCTTATTTAGACCCTCTTTTTAGATTTTTTTTTTTTTTGTTGCAAAAATGGAAAAAATAATTGATTTTCAAAACCTTGCCTTTTTTTGGTAATAACCAGGGTTCGGATTTTCTTTCTCGAAAAAACGCGAAATATGCGCATAAAAATTCCCTAAAAAAACACGAAATATGCGCGAAAAACCTAAAAATATTCTCGAACGATATGGGTGTCAATTTAAAGAGGAAAACGCCAGCTACATGTTTTTGAATCATAATTGGACGTATTCAGAACACATATTGAGAAATGACACAAAAAAGAACGAAAAATGAATTTTATTTTTACTCAAAAGCAAAAAACGTTCTAATTCTAATTCTAATTTGGTAATTCTACTGATTCTAATTAAATCAGAGAAAATAACGAAATTGTATTTTATCAAAATAAGTAGGTAAGTTTGAAAATTAAATTGACTCGCCAAGCCGGCATATGCAAAAAAGTACCACCAGTGTTGCACATTCGGGTGAAAAAAAAATAGCGGTATCAGTTTGGCCAAATTTTTAGGTGAGAAATTGCAAATTTGTCAAAATATGCTCGAAAAAACTCGAAAATCGTGAAATATTCTCGAAAAACCTAAAATATTCCCTAAAAATACCCAAAATATGCGTTTATATGCGCTGAAAGGTGAAATATGCAAAAACATGCAAAAACAAGTTGGGTCAATTTTACTTAGAATTTTCTGAAACGTAAAGATAACTTGAAAATTCTCGATCTAGTATTAAACAAAAAAACATGCTCTAGCATGAAAATCCGAACCCTGGTAATAACTTATAATCCATCAAAGGTGTTTTATTTGATGAGAATAAATCCAAAGTTTTACATTCACTCCCTTCCTGAAAATGAAGGTAAAGATGGAAAACCGTCGTAAATTGTCTTTTTGGGCGAAACTGTGTATGTTAAACCCATTTTAATTACAAAAAATTTTTTTTTTCAATTTTTAATCTATTATTTTCAATTTTTTTTTAAAAAAACGTGAAAACTGACATTTTTTTAATGTCTCATAAACGCGATGATCTGATCAAAAAATATTAATAACGATGATTATACTTGCCAACCAAAGGCATAAAACCCATTCTGTAACATTTTGAAATATTTTTCAAATTTTGATTTTTTGCAAATTTTCAAAAATTTGAGCGGTCTTGCGCGATCGGAAGATATTATTCGATTTCAAAATTTTTTTTTTTTTTGTTTTTCATGTATTACCTAGACGCAACTTTTCCGCGGTATTAAATTTTGAAAATCGAAAATTTTTGATTTTCGTTCCACCCTAAGGTATACCTGCGTTACGTTTGATAGGAGTTTATTAAAAAATTTCAAAAAAATATTCAATAAAACCTTTTGTATCAAAAATATTATTCAAGCTCATTTTCATAAATTTTTGAGGAAAATTTTTAAAAAATACAATTTTTTGGTAGCAGTTTTGAATTTATATCGAGAAAATTTTAAAATATTCTCTTGGGAATTCAATTTGCAGCAAAACACAATTGACATAATTTTTTTACTTTTAACGTCAATCAAGACATATTTTTTGATACCAGGTCCCAGTTTTGCACTAGATACCGCTTCTTCTTCTTCATTTTACGCTATCGACCATGCTTACAAACTTATTCGAAAAGGAGCGTGTGAAGGGGCAATCGTATGCGTTTCAAATTTGTGCTATCAACCACCAACCGATGTTTATGAAAGTGAAGTGATTAGCTCAGACGGAACCTGTAGACCTTTTGATTCTGACGGTATGTATACATTTTACACCTACCACATTAGCCATTTCGTACTTCGAAACAATCAAAAGCCTATAATTTTAAATTTATCTTCAAGGAAATGGATTCACAAGAGCTGAAGCAGTTGTTGTGGTATTTATACAAAACAAGAAAGACGCTAGGAGAGTTTACGCCAATATTTTACATTCCAAAACGAATAGCGATGGGTACAAACCGGAAGGAATTTCATTTCCTGTAGTAAAATTACAAAAAGAATTGTACGAAAAATTTTACCAAGAAATCGATATAGATCCAGCATCTGTTTCTTTTCTCGAAGCTTGTGCTTCAGGTGTACAGGTATGTGAAATATTTCAATTCAGATAGAGAAACGGTGCAGCTGGAGTTTTTGGAAATCTAGCGTTACCTGCTGTTACCCTAAAAAATCTAGAAGCACAATAGTGTTGTTTACTTTCTACATTTGCACAGGGAAGGTAAATGGGGTTATTAGAAACCTTATGGTAAAATACTTCTACACCTTCAAGTAGAGGGAAGGTGAACTAAATGATTCTCAAAATTAAATTGAGGATCTCACTGCAAAAAGAGACCTACATTTCCTCTAACCAAACGATAATTTATTTTTGTAAGGTGGGAGATATAACAGAAGGAACCTCCATTGAAGAATTTTTTTGCGCCAATCGCAAAACCCCGTTGAAAGTAGGCACAGTAAATTCGAATATGGGTTATGCCGAAGCAGCTTCAGGACTGTGTTCGCTGGCTAAAATGATCGTTGCCTTCGAATCAAGAATGATCCCGCCAAATTTAAATTACAAAAATCCAAATCCAAAAATCAAAGGTTTACAAAACGGAAATCTAGAAGTGAGTTTCATCCGAGTTGAAATCACAATATAGTGAGACTAAGTAGGTATATTTAATTTCATCTTTGCACTCATACGAAACAGGTGGTCACTGAACCGACACCATTGAAAGGCGAATACTTTGCCATTAATTCCTTCGGACATGGAGGAGCTAATGGTCATATTCTAATCAGTCCGCATAAAAAAATGAAAAAAATATCGGATGCGCAAACCGATGACGATTTGCCAAGACTGATCGCAGTATCTGGGCGTACCGAAGAAGCAGTAGATTACATTTTCAATGATGTAATTTTATTTCAACGTATCTGATAATTTGGATGCAAACTTTTGCAACTTTTTTTTTTTTTTTTATCAAAAACTCTTATTCTTCAGTTGGAAAAAAATCGCCAAGATGATGAATACATTAGACTCATGCACGAAATATTCAGTGAAGATATCAGCGGGCATGTCCAAAGGGGTTATATGATTCTGAATAAAAATAAAGAGACAGTAAAATCACAAAAAGTAAGTCAATCAGTAAATAATGAAAACAAATCGCCAATTTTTTTCCAACAAATATCATTATCATCCAAAAAATACATTTCTAAAATATATTTTCAGTTTTTATCCGGAGTAAAACGTCCAATATTATTTGTATTTTCCGGCATGGGATCTCAATGGCCTGGAATGGGAGCATCCCTAATGAAGATACCAGTCTTCGCAAATTCTATTAAAAAAAGTCACGAAATTTTGAAAACAAAGGGAATCGACCTGATCAATATTATTACAAACAATGATCCTAAAATGTTTGATAATATTATGAATTCATTCATCGGAATCACCGCCATTCAGGTAATTTTTCAGGGGATGGTTCAGGCGAATATCAAGTTCTACCCTATTAATCTTTCAATTTTACCCATTAGATCGCTTTAATGGATGTACTAAAAGCGCTTGAAATAAAACCTGATAAAATGATTGGCCATTCTCTTGGAGAACTAGGATGCGCATATGCTGACGAATGTTTCACCGCAGAACAAACAATTTTAGTCGCTTATTATCGTGGCTTAGTGTCTGTGGAGAGCAAATTCATTCAAGGGGCGATGGCTGCTGTTGGTAAGTTGAATGAAATATAGATGGCATTAATCGTCATTTTTTTGTTGCGTATTTTCTCATTCATATTCAATACTAAAAAAATATTAATGCAATACTTACAGGAAAAGGCTATAACGAAATGAAAAATCTTGTTCCTCCGGAAATTGAAATTGCTTGCCACAACAGCTCGACTAGTTGCACGATATCAGGACCTATGGAAATAGTACAAGAATTTTTAAAAGAATTGGAAGAAAAAAAGGTATTCGCTCGCAAAGTAAACACAGGAAATATCGCATATCACAGTCGTTACATTGCCTCAGCAGGTCCACAATTCTTGGGATATCTGAGAGAGGTAATAAATCATCACTAGTTACTCTAAGAAAATATTTTACTCGCTCCAGTAATAACTCAAAAATATTTTCAGATTGTTCCAGAACCCAAACTTCGGTCTGATAAATGGATATGTACATCGGCATTGGAACAGAATTGGAATACCGATAAAGTAAAATATTCTTCGGCCGAATACCACACAAACAATCTATTGAACTCTGTATACTTTGAGGAAAGCTGCACTTACATTCCCACTGATGCTATAGCCATTGAAATTGCTCCTCATGGCCTATTGAACGCCGTTTTGAAACTCTCTTTTCCGGAAACCATTGATAATATACCATTAACTTTAAAAAATCATGAAAACGAGGTCGAGTACTTTTTAAACGCCGTGGGCCAGTAAGAATTCAAATATTTTATACATTCCATAACTTTAAAATACCATTCATCATGTTCAAAATTTATTTACAAAAAAATAATATCCGTAGAATGTATCAAGCAGGCTGCAATCCCAAACTAAGTAACCTTTATCCTGCGATAGAATTTCCAGTTAGCGCATCAACTCCGATGATTTCGCCTTTAATAAAATGGCAACACGAAGAACAATGGATTACCGGACTGGATCAATCAGAAAACGCCGTTCTAGGAGAGAAAGAAATTCCTGTAAATCCGCAAAAAGACCAGTACAAATACGTGAAAGATCACATCATCGATGGAAGAAATGTATACCCTGTTTTCGGATACCTTGTCAGTAAAACCTTCAAGAAAATAAAAACTGAAAATTCTGTTCTAAATTTAACATTTTCCAATCATTAATTTCAGGGGTTGGTTTGGGAAACGGTTGCTATGATGCAAAAGAAAAAACCAGAAGGAGTTCCAGTAATCTTTGAAAACTTACGTTTCGAACGAGCCACGCACGTTCCTAAAAAAGGTAAATAGATATGATAGAAAAAAAAGAAGGAAAACTCAACGCCCCTTTATGAAAACAATTGTATGAATGATTTTAGGTACTATTCGATTCCAAGTTACCGTTCATGCGGGAACAAATGATTTTGAAGTGGCAGAAAATAATACAGTTGTAGCAATGGGAGTGGTGCGAACACCAGATACTGTTGACAAAGACATGGTCAATGTCACATTCAAGAATGACGCGCCTATTACCGATAAATCTGTTTTAAATACCGAAGACTTTTACAAAGAGTTACGATCAAGAGGGTATCACTACACGGGATCATTTAAAAAAGTACTTAATGCTAATGACGAAGGTTAGTAGGTCATCTGGATAGAAAATTATGTTGGCTATTCATTCGTCACAAACTAATTGCACGTGCCTTTTTTCAAATGCAGGAACCTATGGGAAAGTTTCATGGTGCAATAATTTCATCACATTTATGAATACAATGGCTCAAATCATGACATTGCACACAGATTGTCGTCAACCTACAGTTCCCACATTCATACGTAAAATTGTTATCGATGTGAACAAACACTTTGAAATATTGAAAACAATGGACCAAGAAAATCCAGGTGAGTAGAACCAACAACAATTCTTCTTAACAATGAAATCACATCGATTAAATATTTTTTCTCATATATGTATATATCTATATATATTTTTTAGCATTTTCTGTCAATTTTCACCCCAACCTCAATCTGTTGTGCTCCGGTGGTATTCAAATGTGCGGATGGAGAACTAAAGAGGTTATACGAAGAACAATGTTTACAGATGTTTTACTAGAGGAAAATCAGTTTGTACCATACATAAGCGATCAAGTAAATCATTTTTGACCAATATATTCGAATCAAATTGTATGATAGGGGTATAGAAACAATCTGTTTTTAGCAAATGGATTTAGATTCAGCACTCAGAATATGCGTTCACATTGTCTTGGAAAATATGATGCCGAAAGAAGTGAAGACCTATGAAATACTAGATGAGCAAAATGAAACAAAGTTCTATATTTCGACCGCAATTGCTGAAATATTAGAAGAGATACCTTCAGTTAAGGTATGAATTCTCCTTAGTATTTTTTTAAAATCCATTTTTTCATTTTTTTTTTTTACCATTAAGGGGACCTTATTAACTCGTCAACTATGACTGAGTTGAAATTTGGCTCGCTGAAGGAACATGTCATCCAGACCTCGGAATCAAATTTTGAGCTGTCGAAAATGATTTTTTCGATTTTTGTGGAATTTTTGAAAACGGCAAAAATAGCCCGTTGGAAAATCCATTTTTTACGCGTACAATAATATAATAAATCTCGGGATAAAATTCTGAAAATCGGTAAACATTTTGGCTCAACAAAAAACTCATTTGGAGAAAAATAAATAAGAAATCAGATTTCTCTTGAAAAGAAACATTAGCGGGGGCAGGGTAGGGCAAAAACAAAATTGAAAGTCGATAATAATGAACACTCAATCCATGTAGATAATACCTCTAAATAAGACGAGTATTTAAAACATTAAAAACTTTCTAGACTGACATCAACATATTGACCTTGTCCAAGAATGATGAGAAAGCAATTCAACAGAGATCAAAACTTATAAAGATATTTTCTGGAGAATTGCCTGATAATAAAAGTTGCTCGCTAATTATTTTACCTGATAACTGTATCCAGGATGGTTTTGAAGTAACATATCAATTTCTCATTTTAATTTAAAATTCAACTTTTTTCCACAAGATTAATATTTTTTGCTGTCCTATAGTTTTCAAGCAAAATATTCAGGGCCTTGAAAGAAGATGGGTTTGTTATTGCGAAAGAATCTTCTCGTAATGTAAGTTGGCTGGAAACGGTAGGATTTAACGTTTGCTTTAGCAGAGCTATCAACAATCATGAACGAATTCTACTCCTTAATAGAGTAAGAAAGTTTACACTCGTACTCGCACTTGCACAACCTCATTGATTAAAACACCAGGGCAACAAAATTTTTGATTTTGGAACCATTCTATTTCCAGATGAACAAAGAGAAACGTATTTCTAAAGTAATTAAATTGACTAACAATTCATCTAACTGGTTACGTCAAGTTCAAAATGTTCGAAAAGATATTGAAGCAGAAAGAAATGACAAATTAATCGTATTCGGCGAGAAACAAAATGGTGTACTAGAATTTTTCAACGACCTCAGGAAATGTGAAGAAGGGTCTCAGGCAAGGTATTGTTAATTTTTGATCTAGCAAATAATTTATCAAAATCTCAACCCTGCTCCTTAGTAAAGTGTTTTATTTCTTTCAAAAATTATAATTGGTTTTTTTTTCAGCTGTTTCGTAATGCTGGATAAAACCACGCCATTATTCTCATTGGAAAACAAGTTTTATAAATCTCAAGTTTATAAGAATCTTTCTCATAATGTGTACAAAAATGGACATTGGGGAAGTTATCGTCACTTGAGGATGCGCTTCGATGAAAACTCTAAAGTCAGCAGTGCTTTCTGTACGTTGGAGAGATGTGCTGATTTGTCTTCGCTTAGATGGCTTGAAGATTCTTTGGACCCTTCAGCGTAATGTTATTTTATACATCATGAAATCATCATTTTAATCCGTCAATCTATAATATTTTGATATTTTATACAGGTGTAACAACTCAACGGAAAGACCAATTGTCCAGGTGTATTACAGCGGTCTCAACTTCCACGACATTATGATTTCCGTGGGAGTACTATTGCCTACAGATTTTACCGAAAATAATCGCTACACTGAAGTAAGCTTTCTTTAAAAAATAGAAAACACTAAAAAAAAATAATCAATATTTTTGAAAATTCTACATTACATTTTTGATTTTATCAAGGGTTACCAAGGAATTGAATATTCTGGTAGAGATACTAATGGACGCCGAATAATGGGCATGGTCTGCAACAAGGGAATTGCTACAATGGTTGAAGCGATTCCGGATTACACTTGGACAGTGCCAGATAATATGTCTTTAGAAGAGGCTGCAACTATCCCAGTCGCATATTCTACGGTAATACGAGTATATTGAAATTTTTGAGCACTCTATCCCTAAAAGTGAAACGTGTTTTTCAAATAAGTAAAACTTTCATTTTTCTTCATAGGTTATTTTGGCGTTCTTCTTCAAAATCAAGCTGAGAGAGGGATCTTCTATTCTCATACATTCAGGAAATGAAGATATTGGTCAGGCAGCTATTAATGTATGTCTTCATTACAAATGTAAAATTTTCACAACAGTAGACAGTTCAGAAAAAAAGGAATTTCTTGTCAAAAATTTTCCACAAGTGAGAGTTGGAAAATATTAGTTTTTTGATGATGAAAAAAATAGATTAATATCATTTAACTAACAATATTACATCATAGATTCCAGAGAGCCATATTTGTATTTTAACGAATACATCTTTTGAAAAATTCATACTGAAACTAACGAATAGCGAAGGAGTAGACATAGTGCTAAATAATTTGTCTGGAGACAAACTTCAAGCATCGGTGCGTTGTCTCGGACTTGTAGGGAACTTCTTGGAAATTGGAAAATTCGATATGGTGAAGAATAACCCATTAGGTAATATTGAAAATTGAACTGTAACGGAGTGGAATTAGTATGCGTACTTCTTGATTTGTTTGAATCATGACTCAAATGAAGATTTTTCATATCAGAATTGGGGCATTTCTTGAAAGACCTAACATTTCATAGCGTTCATTTGGATCAAGCAATTTGCTCACAAAATGGAATAAAATCGAAAATTCAAAAAAAACTAAAAGAAATGCTAGATCAGGGAATAATCAAACCAATACATAGGACAATTTTTCAATCCCAAGAAGTAAAGTCAGCTTTCAGGTGAGCTTCACATTTCATTACATAAAAATAAGTACACACTTACTCGTATAAATCATAGGAACTGACATTTCGACTTGGCTGTTCAATTTCGTTATTCACTTACAGGTATTTGGCAATTGGGAAACATTCCGGAAAGGTTTTAATTAAAATACGAGACGAAGAGAAGGACTTCAGAACTGAACCTAATTTAATTCAGATTCAGGCTAAGCCTAGACTTCTTTGCAAACAAAATAAAACGTACATTATCATTGGTAAGACTTCCATTCTTCATTAAAATCACGATGACAAACTGAGGTTTTATGTTCTGATTCATTCATTGCAGAAGATTCGGACGTGTTCAGCTTAGAGCTTGCTGACTGGTTAATTTCGCGCGGAGCTCGAAATATCGTATTGTGCTCTCAATTTGGCACAAAAAACACCGGTTACAAAAATTACAAAATGAAGCAATGGCGATCATATGGCATTAATGTTGTCGTCTCAAATGAAGATATTGCCACAGAAATAGGAGTAGGAAATGTGTTGAAGATGGCTAATTCTTTTGGCCATACAGCAGGCATATTTCATGTGTCAATGGTACGATATTTGCACAGTAAAAAGGGCCTCTTATTGCACGAAAAATCGATTTATTGAACCCAACATTTTTTTTATCCTTAGAATTCTGAAGTTTGTTCTTCTGTTTTCGAGCGTAAGCAATATGTTGATCGAACAGTAGCGGTCCTTGGTAATTTTGATAAATTGAGTACTAAGTTGTGCACGAACTTGGAGTACTTTGTAGCATTTTTGAGTATCCCAAGAGGAGCTGAAAATTATGACTCTGGTACCTCGATCGTGGAGAGCATTTTTGAATCTCGAAAATCCAATACTTTGCCTGCTTTAGCAATTAAATGGGAAGTCACAAAAGAAACAGAAATAATCAAGGAGCCTGTAGATGAAAACTCTACTATTTCTACGGGTAAGATATCCTGTTTACACGATTCCTTGCTCGGTATGGTCATCTAATAAATAAGTATTCATGCAGATCTTAATTTTTTCCTAGATGATATTTTACAACAAAATTCAAAATCTTGCTTGGAGGCATTGGATTTACTTGAGAAGCAGTCAAACGCTGTAATAGTTGCCACTGTGGGAATGAAAAAGCATGCTATTTATTCCGACGTCGTAAGTGATGTGGCCAGAATAATAGGTAAATTAGAAGTTTTTAATCTAAAGTCGGAAAGGAGTATATCTAACCCTAATGAATATTATATTATGTACAAATGATATGTTTTGTTCTTACACGATATAGGTATAGAAAACCTAGAAACTGTGGACCTAACAAGCACTCTTCCAGATTTAGGAATGAATGCCATCTTGGCAGAGGAACTTATACAAATTCTCGACTCAAAGTTCAATATTTTCTTTACACTCGAAAATTTACAAAACATGACTTTCCATAAATTGTATAAACTGTCTGCAGGTAAACTATCACGAAATCTAAACATACAGGTTTTGGCAGTAAAATTCAAAACTAACTCTCAATTTTTTTTTTACTTTTGTGCAGAACTTCAAAACTGATTCCAACCACACTTCAATTACGAAGAACTTCATATGTAACAATAATTTGTCACAATTATAATAATCAACCTTCTAGTATAGAGGAAAACTTGAGCTATTCAAAGTTGTATGAAGAAACAAAGAGTTTCGAAATTATTATTCTATAAGTGAATAAGAAATGTGAATTCATAATACTACTTAAAATATTAAGTTGATGTCCATCATGGGGTGAGTAGGCATGATGATGTGAAATTAAATTCATTTAAATAAACAGAATAACCGTATTGTCAAGTGAATTGAATTTTTTGAACTGAATTTATCAACTTAACTACTATTTATAGCTATACCTACGATTGCCATGTAGTTTTCAACAAATGAAAATGGAAAGAAACATGGATTTTTTCAAGCCTTTGTAAAAATTCGCTTTTACTTTGTGACAAAATGTCTAAAAGTCACAAACTACTTGATATATTTTGGAGTTTTCACTTCAATCACTTGTCTTCTCAACTTGAAAATTCTGAACATGAGCTTTGATAGATACTATGTTATTATCATTCAAAGAAAATGTTTACCAACAAATAATAGAGAATCAAAGACAAAATACGTACCCTAAAGTGGAGCTATCAGCTATTTAGGGAGCATAAATGATGACCTAAGCATAATAATGGTTATTGTTGTATTAGATAGGTGAGGTCTATCGTATATCATTTCCCCGATTTCGCTACCTCAAATACTCTTTGATTTATACCTCCTCAACGACTAAATTCCTATACTTTCAAGTGGGGTGGGCTATTTGAGAAAAGTTGAAATTTTCCTACTTCCAAGCACTCTTACGTTGGATGAAAAAAAAAATGAATAAACAAAACAGATAATTTGACAGATGGAAAAGTTGTGTGAAACAGGTGAAAGGGTCCATGATAATTAATCACATTTTCAATTCATGTGTCATGTACTTCTTAGTAACATATGAAAGCACTTTATATGTACAAATGATGCTTTATCATATGGATAATGTTAAAAAAAATTCAAATTTTTACTCTTGACATTTTTTGTCAACATTTGAAAATGAAGGGGCTACAGAGCTCCAAACACTGGAAAATGATGATGGGAAATACCGATATTTCTTCTGCATCGATATGACCCGATATTTTTTCCTTAAATATCGATACATATCGATACGTATCGATATTTTCAAAGAAACAATCCCGCATTTTTTATCTTTGTAAAATAACACCATTTTGAAATAATTCAACCAGATATTATGTTAATATGTGCGAATGAAGATGCAATAATGATATTGAAAAGGAAAATTGCATTTCCCTTCATTCGCCCCTCATATTAATGATTAAAAACAGGACTAAATTAAAATTTAAATTAAATTCCATGTGTTGTATTGGTGTTTTTCGATGAAACGAGAAATCTTTTAAAAAATAACTGTAATTAGGCGTTTTTTCACGAAAATTCTCATTTTTTAAATTAAATATCGATATTTTTCTCACCACAGAATTGACCAAAATATCGATATATCGATATGTTTCCCATCACTACTGAAAAAAATTCAATCTTTAAGACGCTATGGACATCTTGAAAAGAAATTAGAAAAAATGGAAAAATTAACAAATTAGATGCAAATTAAAGTTGGTGGTGTATTTAGTTGTATTTGATGATAATTAGATGTATTACATTGAAGGAAACATTTTTTTTTTCACCAAAAATGACCGTTTTAAGGGTGAAAAATAGTGAGAAAAGACGCAGACGGTTTTTTTTTCTCATTTTGGAGGTCATGCACCACCATGATTTGGAATCCTAAAAAAATATGAGATAGTACAGGTACAATTTATTCACATTATAGCTTTTTTTTCAGTATTGCATTAATCGAATAATCGATTATTTGACGGAAAATAATCGGTAATAATCGGTTATTGATTTTCTCCCGTTTAAGATTTCAAACTAAAGCGTTTTCACAGTTTTTTTTTCATTATAATATTTGAAAAAAAAATGAATAAATAAAAAACTCTAACGCAGTTAATGCGCTAGAAAAACTGATTTTCTATTATTTTTATTTTTATTTTTTATTTTCAATTTTATTTTTATTTTTCAAAATTTATGTAAATTCATGTGTAAATTAAATTATTTTTATGTACTTAATGATAACAACATCCAATTGAAAATTTTAAAGTGATTAAAAAAATTATACAATTTACAGCCAGCCAGCCAGCCAGCCAGCCAGCCAGCCAGCCAGCCAGCCAGCCAGCCAGCCAGCCAGCCATTTTGGGACCCTGGACAACCGTAGAAATTATTTGATCAAATATGCATGTGGCAACGTCGCATTGGCGTTATCACAACCAAGGAAGCGACTGGAAATCAGTTGCAGCAACCCTATGCATGGAAGAAAAAGTGTTCCTGCGGGGAAAAATGTCAGTGCGTGTATATTATGAATGTGAAATCTCTCTACCGTGTACTGTAGAGGCGTAGCGATGACGCGGTGAGTGTGGAAATATCTGGTTTTGCTCCTCGTCTAATTTACGTATGGTGATATCTTAACAAGTTAGAGATTTTGCTGTTAGCTCATATGAAAGGAGAGATTTCATACAATCATTCAAGCTTTAGTTAGTGAACTGAGAAGCACAATTTTGAATTTTTGATGCATTTAAATTTAATTCGTTGAATAATAGAATGAATGAATAAAGAAAAAATTGATTTAATTATATTAAATTAATGAATTTAATTATTTAGTAAAAAAGCTAAGATATTTTTAAAAGACAAAATGACCCTAAAAATTTTATATAGGTAATCTTCTATTTATATTTATTTGGGGTAAAAAATTGCAGAAAATTGATTTACGTTGCGTAAAATGCGAAAAAAGTCGGGTTTATATTTAGAACTATTTGTGTATTTATATATTCAAGGTATGTATTTTGAATACACCCCCCTCTAACAACACCCCTAATTCAAACAACTACTTCTACTATAGCTAGATAGTTGTTTTTTTTTATTGAAAGTTTTTGATGAGTACATTACAAAATTGGTATAAAATAGGGCAACTGTGGTATGGGGATCCCAAATTTAGGTAGGGGGTGCACAAAATTTTCAAAAAGTATTTTTTTTAAAATCGTATTCTTACTACATATTATACAGCCTGTGAATTTCTTTATTCCCATACAGTGATGGGCAGATCCGGACCTAAAAAAGATCATTGCATCTTTAGATCCAAGATCCGAATCTTTGATCTAGATCTTTTGAAATTTTTGGATCTGATCTATGATCTATAGATCCTTTTTTTTCCAAAAAAAAAGATCCAAAAAAGATCCTATAATTTTTTTTATTACATTTTTTACCATAGTGTGTAAATGGATAAAATGATTCGTATACTTCAATATTTCAATTCCTCAATCACGAAAATATAAATAAAATGACACTTCGTATTGGTCACACTAAAATTACTCACAGCCATCTTTTTTTTTTTTTTTTTTTAAAGGGACCCCAATCCCAAAATCAAAACGGGTGGGGCGAGTTTATTCACGCGTTTAAAGGACATTCTTAATTAAATGTACAACTTAGCCCCCAAACCTCTGGTGCCTAGTGGCTTATTCAGAGGAGTGGGGGAACTAACGCGTAAATTAACGAAATTATACTATTGCCTATTAATAAGAGGAATCGACCTTGGCGAAAACCTCCCCCGCGGAAGGGAGGGAAAACCTTAAAGAATACGAAAAATTACCAAAAAATTGATAGGATAATCGTATTTAAAAATTTTTATGAAATTACAGAATCCAAAAAAAAATCCAAAAATTGATAATACAAAAAATCGTTTAAAATTTACTTATTTAACAGAAACGAAAAAAAAATTACAAAAATTAGATTTTTATAGAAATCAAAAAATTTAATGAATCAAAATAATACGAAAAATGATCAAAAAATTGGTAGAATAATCGTAGTTTAAAATTTTATGTAATTACAAAAACCAAAAAAAAAAATACAAAAATTAACTTTTAATCAAAATAGAAAAATTTATTAAATCAAAACAATACGAAAAATTAAAAATTTATAAAATAATCGTACTTGAAAATTTTATGGAATTACTGAATCAATAAGAAAAACAAAAATTGCTCGATTTATCGAAATTAGAAATTAAACTTTACATAATATTTTAAACAAATATCGAGTTTTTTTTTCAAGTGAGAGGTCTCCCTCAAAAAATTTAAAAAAAGAATTTTGTTCAGCAATTTTTTTACTTGAAAAAATAAAATAAGATAAAAATTGAGATTTTATTCTCAAAACAAAAAAAAATTATTTCCCAAAAAATAGTTTTTAGGTTTTTTTTACTTCAAAAAGTAAAAAAGAATTATTCAAAAAGCGAAAAAAAAATTTAATCTAAGAAGATTAATAGATTCTTTTTTCAGGAATTCAAAAAATTTGTATTTTTTTCCCGTTGAAATTAAGTGATTTTTTTACTCCAAAAAATGAGACTTTTGTCAAAGAAATTAGTTAACCCCCTCCCCAATCAGATTTTTTCTTTGAAAAAAATTCGTAAGATTCGTTTCTCAAAAAAATCAATTTATATTCATTTACAGAAAACTAAGAGATTTTTTCGCTACAATAAGAGACTTTTCCTTTAAAAATTGAGATTTTTTCTCAAAAAAATTACTTGGAGGTCTTTTCTTCTGCAAAAATTTCAAAGATTTTTCTTAAATTGAGAATTTTTTTATCAATTGTTTCAATTTCAAAAAAACTAAGAAATTGTTTACGCTAATTCCAAAATGTTGAGATATTTTAAATTTCAAAAAAATACAAAATGGGCAATTTTCCCCCAAAAATATATTCAGAAATGTGAGATGTGTGGCACAAAAAAAAATTGAAGGGTGTCTACCTTCTTTGCTTCAATTTTACAAAGAAATAAATCTCACGACTTTTTTGCAGAAAGAAATCACTCAATTTTTTTTCATTCCCTTGGGATAAACATATTCCCACATTCTTGAAGAAAAATAAAATAATTCTCACAATCAACATTGCAAAATTTTCAATTCGCCTCCCCTTGGAGATAATACCAAGATACCAAAGCAAGTTTTTTAAGTTTCCGGCCATGGTTAAATCAAAACTGCAGTTACCTTTTGCATACCGCCCCTGCTCTCCCCATCATTGCTACAAAATTAGATACTTGTATTTTGGGAATGTAAGGAATTTCACAAGTGAAACGAAAATAATTATCAATCATTTTTTCAACTTGCTATTTAAACTTTCAGAAGTGCTCGAAACTATTTTAAAAAAATGGGAAAATAAATTTATCACAATTTTTGATTTCTTCGTGAAAGTGTTAACCCATACCAGGTTGCGTCATAAATTTTAGGAAATATCCAAAAATCGAATCATTGTAGGCTTAAAACTCTAAAAATGTTCAAAAAAAAAATTATTTCGTTTTTTCATTTTTTCGTTAAGTAATTAATTTTGACATGTTACCGGATATTTTTTTGAAAATGTTCAAAAATCGACTCGATGTCATGCTCAAAAACTTCAAAAAATGCTCAAAGAAATTTTCATTTCAATTTTTGATTTTCTTGTGAAATTTTAACCCATTTTAATGATCGCATGATATTTTTATGAAAATATTCAAAAATCAACTCAATTTTACGCTTAAAATTTTCAAAAAATGCTCAATAATTTTCTTCACTACAATTTTTGAATTTTTATTGGCCGCAAGGTCACTTTTGAAAAATTATACGGAAATTCATTTTTCGTAAAATTAGAGGGGTGAGGGGTCTAACTTTAAAATTCGACTGCGGTTCATTGTGCCTAACGTATATGTTATGTATATAGCAAAATTATTATTCGTGTGTACGTATAATGCAAAATTGGAGGGGAGGTAGTGGTCCAATCAAAATTTTTGTAATAACCAAAATTGTTCTAAAGATGTTATTAAACAACTTTTGATTTAAAAATTTTTCAATTGGGGGCTTAGGTACAGAGGTAGGGAGATTTTTGGAAAGGAAGGTAGGCCCACTCTACCCAAAAATCTCTTCAGCTCTGTACCTAAGTCCCCAATTGAAAATTTTTTCCAACAAAAGTTATAATTTTGATTATTACAAAAATTTTGATTGGACCACTCCTTCCCCTCCAATTTCGCATTTCACCTATGAAAATCGCATACGTATAATGGAAAATTATTCTACATGCATATGTATAATGCAAAATTGGAGAAGAGGGAGTGGTCCAATCAAAATTTTTGTAATAATCAAAATTATAACTTTTGTTGGAAAAAATTTTCAATTGAAGCCTTAAAAAAGTTTTTATAAAATTTTTATTTTTCAAAAATTTTTAATTTCTCAATGGATTTTTGACGTTTTTTCAAAAAAAAACACGTAGCCCATCATCAAAAAATTCCATTTTTTGTTCAAAACTCAAGAGATATTTTCCGTCATTCAATAATTGAATTTTTGAATTAGCCCACTAATTTCTTTTTTCCATTTTCTATGTTTTTGATAGGATATTTCTCATACCTACCTTTTGGGAATCAAATTTTCTTTTAATTATCATCATTTTTGAATCGGATACACTTCTCGGTCGCCCTGTATCAACACTCACACATAGACACACATGTCGAACGACTTTGGAAAACGAAAAGTTAAATTTGGTAATTTTGCTAAGCATTTTTGAATCGGATACACTTCTCGGTTAACCTGTATTAATACTCACACATAGACACACATGCAAAACAACTTTGCAGCTTTATTACAGCTTAACTAACGAATTTTTTTAAAATGTCTTTCGCCATAAACCTACTCGGGAACAGGGCCTTTCATTTGAGACATTTCGCAAAAAAATCCATGTATTGGTTCGAGCGTGATGGAGCCTACTTCACTCATTTATAAAGTAAGATAGGCCAGATGTCGAATCATAGCGCCTAAACTGCTGGGCCAATTTCAGTGAGGAAGGTGTCATTGGAAAGGGTTAGACCTCTAGATGTGCCATCAAAAAATACATTTTCAAAAATGTTGAACCTGAGCTCAAAAATTCAAAAAAATTTTAATGCAACATTCGAGCACAGAGTTGAGCAAAACCACTGCATTACATGGCATATGTTTTGAAAGCGAAGTGGGGTTCTTGCATCGTTGCATTGTTTGAATTTCTTCGGACCACGGCGAAGGCTTTCGTCCTGTATGTTGAATAGTATAATAGCTTTTTTGTGTGTGAAGAGAAGAGAGAATAATACCCCACCCCATGTTACCATGTTATTTTCATGTTTTAGCTGAAACTCTTTTTTTTTTTTGAATGAGGTGCAATAAAATGTGTAAGGTTACGGAGAGAGCGGGGAAAGCAAAGCACTAATTTCTGGAAAAAGACAGCGTATGGATGAGAGGGAGTCGGAGGTACATGACCGGACACAATAGGATTGTGGTTTCTAAGAATATGTAAAAAAAGGCGAGTGAGAGAATAGCGGCCACGCCGCATATCTAACAGTAAATTGTGAACCTTGAGAAGTAGTTCTAAAAAATATCATGTTAATTTTTTGAGTATGGGGTGCAACGGGATAATTTTGCCGAATGAAAAAAATGTCATATAGAAAATTTTAGATCATGAATACAAATTTATTTTATTCGCTACATTGAACGTTATAATGCTAAAAGAAGTTGAAATTTCAAAAAATTCGTTTACTTATTTTTTCCCGAATAAAGAATTGAAATTATGCGGAAAAAATTAAGGTGACGAAGCCTCTCATCATTAAGCTTTTCCGTCATATTTTTTATTCGCAAGAGATTGATTTCTATAAATTTTTCTAGTCCAAAATTTAAAAAATTAATAATATTATACATTTTTTATTTCTACTTCCACACTTTTTTTTCGATTTGTAAATAATTCGAAAATAAAAAAAATGTTGATTTTTTTTTTGAATAATCACAAAAAAATGATTGAAAGTACAAAAATAGAAAATGTAAGTACCTATAATAAGTAATTTTTTTCTAATTTTTATTTTGAAAAATTTATACAAATCGGTCTTCCACGAATAAAAAAAGTGGAAAAGCTCGATGATATGAGGCTTCGAGGCTTCGTTTAACCATAAAAAAAAAAACTAAAATCTGAACAGTTCGATTACCTTTGTATGACTTCTTTTGTCTGATCTCATCTTTTTATACTATAGACCTACGTCGTCATTACCGATTTATGATACTTTTTTAAAAATGAAATCCCAATATTCTTCAAGTTTCCATGAGAATCACGATTACTTGCCTAATTCCTGCTTCGCTTTAAAATGAGAGCGAACGGAGCGAACGAAATGAGGGTTTGGAGGCGAAGCTCCCAAGGCGAAGTTCTGAGAGCGAAGCTCCAAGAACGAGCCGGGGGTTGAGCCGCGAAGCGGCCATGGGGCGTAGCCCCTTAGTAAGTAATAAATGCTTGTACAACATGCATTCCGGTAGAATTAAAAAAGCTGAGTATGTTTTTATCGTATGTGTACTCAGAGTGTCAGTGTATTGAATGTTTGGAAAGTTTTCAAAACATTTTTCACTATTAATCATGTATAGCGTTCATTTTTGGGATTTTGAAAATTCTTTTCAGTTTTTTTAGAGAAAATTTGAACTTTGAAGCAGGCTGAATCAAACATTTATAGTAACAAACGTCATTCTTGGTAGGTATCAAATTGACTTAGGGTGAACGGCTGATTGCTGACTACGAATTTTCGCATAGTGGGTGTTGAAAACTTACACCAATGTAAGTAGAAAAAGTATAGAATAGAAAATAATTCGAAATCAACATTTTCAAACCATCTAGTCTTATAGAACTACGTATGCGAAGTTATTCTAGTCATCACATTTTTTTGCAAAAAACGCTTCATCTACTCAATAATTGGCATTATTGAATTTTTGGGATAGGTACGAGGTATAGGATAGAAAAAACTTTGGAATCAGCATTTTAAAACCATTTAGTCTTATAGGATTCAATACGAGGAGTAATTTCAGTTATTATAAATTTTTTCATTCAACGTTATTTTAGGATTCTAATTAACATTAACAAATTTTTGAAAATTTAAAATCCATAGGCGAACTGCTAAATAAAATTGATTATTGGTAAGAATGGCGTGTTTCTCCTAATTTGAGGTAGTAGAACTTGAATTTTGGATCTGTTTACTCGCAGAATGTAACCCGGTGTTTTTGCACAAAGAAATAGTCCCATCTCCCCTAAAAAAAAATTGAGTGTTAAAAATTCACCAACAGCATTCATCAAGAGTTTATACATCATCATATAAAATTTGAACTCCGTAAGTGGGATAGATTTTCAAAAAATTGATTTTATTCATTCATTTTCAATCGAGCTGTGTTAGAATGAGTTGCTTGAAGTACATATAGTAAGTATGCCTGCATTTTTCAACAAAATCAGACCAACATGCGGGAAATCTAAATTTTTTGATTTTTTTGAATTCTATGATGCTTAAAGAGTTAACATTTTGTGTGATGGTGTATTCACTCTTGACAAATGTTGTCAGTGGATTTTTAACCCGCAATTTTTTTTAGTGGTGATGGGGCTATTTTTTCTGCAAAAACACCAGGTTACATTCTGGGAAGAAACAGACCTAAAATTTGAATTTCACGACCTCAAATTAGAGGAACACTCGTCATTCTTAGCAATAACCAATTTTATTTAGCAGTTCGTCTATGGACTTGAAATTTTCAAAAATTCGTTAATGTTGATTAGAGGGCTAAAATAACGTTAAGTGAAAAAATTTATAATAACTAAAATTACTCCTCGTATCGAATTCTATAAGACTATGGTTTTAAAATGTCGATTATAAAGCTTTTTCTATCCTATATCACGTACCTATCTCAAAAATTAATTAATTCTGATTATTGAGTTGATAAAGCGTTTGTTGCAAAAAAATGTGATAACTAAAATTACTTATTGTATGTTGTTCTATAAGACTAGAGGGTTTGAAAATATTGATTTCGATTTTTTTTTCCTATACTTCTACCTATTTACATTGGTGTACATTTTCAACACTCACTTTGGGAAAATTTGTAATCTGCAATCAGTCGTTCACCCTATGACAATTTGATATCTATCAAGAATGATCTTCGTTACTATACATTTTTTATTCAGCCTGTTTCAAAGTTCCAGAAAAAAAATCAAAAGAAATTTTAAAATTTCAATAAATGAAGGCTATACATGATTAATCGTGAACAATGTTTTGAAAACGTTCCAAACTTCTTTAACATTTCTAATTTTTTGATTAGCATCAGTATTTGGGTGTCCCTTATTTCAACATGGGATTTACCTACTTAGGGATTTTACGGTGAACACTTTAATTCAGAAAAACGGTATTCTAAAATAATTCACAGTTCAGGAATTGAAATATATATTTTGAAAGAAGATGAAATCACAAACATAAACGTTTTTACACACACACACAAATAATAATAAAAAAATTGATTTAAAAATGAATTTTTGTCAGGGGTTTGAAAAATACGGAATTTCGAAGTTGATGTGCTTTATTTTTTCCAATGGTGGAATATCATTTTCTTCCAAAAATTTTTGTTTCATTTTTTAATTTCTTTCCCCCAAACATTATCTTAAACAAAACAGTTTTTGAAATCAAAAATTGAATTTTTGGCGGGGGATTGAAAAACGCGGAATGTTTAATCTTTGACCCCAACGTTCAGACGCAGCAATGAAGACAGTGTGACTTTGACTATACTTTAGGAAACAGGGACAAATAATTGTTGAGCAACAAACCAAAATCTGATTTTGTATGTGGTTTTATTTGTAAAAACTTCATTGAAAATGATTATAGAGGTACAACTTAAAGTAGTGCAATTAAAAGTACTGGGTTGTATATGTATAAGTTGCATATTTCTGCATTTAAGGAGAAGACCATTTTCATATTATCGTTCTTTCATCCGTCAATGGTATCGTTGAATGCAGGAAAAAATATACTATCTAGTCTTTATGCTGTGTCTACACCATTGCCCCTTTTTAAAATTAAAGGCGCTTCAGTGACACGCTGCGAAGTTCCTAGTCCCTACATTGAAACAAAATATAAAGATAAACGCATAACGCAACAATTGAATGACGTACTTGCCTACACTGAGTAGTGCTTACTACGCGTCGTAGAAAAATAATAATAAAAAAGGTATATTTTGTATATGAACGCACGCACTGATTTTCTTAATGCGAGAAAGAAGTTTCGTGTTCATTAATTCGATATGTTGGCACTCCATAGCAACATTTCGAGATTCACAGGTTAGGTAATATGAAAACGTTAAATCAGTAAAAATAGTTTCTACGGTTGTCCGTAGAGCCAGCTATTTTTGATAAATAAAAACTTTTAACAAGTTTTAAACCAATAAGAAACGACATTATCATGAAAAGTAGGCAGTTAGATAGGCATTGCAAAAGTTTTGAATTTTTACAACTTTGCTAGCCATTTATTTTTTTAAAATGGGAAATGATGATCAGCTGTTTGTTTTGAAATTTTCCATGGCGAATTCCTCAAGAACCGGTTCATTAAAATGAAAAATGCTCAGAACCTTTTTTGTGTGTCTTTTTAAGTACTATTAAAAAGGTTATTTACTAATTTCGCGTAATTGCTTAATTTGAGGCGCTAGAAGTATTTGAAAATTTCAATCGCTAATAACTCGAGAACCGATTCAGCGATTTTTCTCAAAAACAATAGGGTTCTATTCCCAGTAATAACAAACCTCTCATGAAAATTTCAGCTCAATCGGTTAATTCTTACTCGAGTTATCATCTGGACAAATTTTGGGGATACATACATATATATATTATTTTGACCCAAAACGTCGAGAAAAATACCCCTCACCCCCCCAACTTCCATCATCAGGTCAAATTTAATAGCTGACTTTTCTCTTTGAGAAAATCAGCTAAAAATAACTTTGGCTTAAAATTTAAAATTTTAGGTTCTTAATACGTCTTTTTTTGACCTCAAAAATACACATTGGGGAAGCCGTCGGCATCAATGTGTTTTTTAAATTAAGCTATGATGATCATATTCGGAGATTTTTCTCCTCAATATAAAAAAAACGCGTAGCAGTCAAGATGCTCCGCGACAGCCGAATTTTTTTTTTCAAGTTAGTGTACCACTTTGAAAACGTTTTCATCCATGGTATTTCAGTTTCAATATCAGTTTTAACTTCAAATTCAGTTTAAAAATGTCAGGTTTTTGTCTTCAGTTTTAGTTTCTCTCTGCATTGAAGATTTCATCTTCAGATGGGGGCTCCGCCCCCATACCCCTGTTGAGGCTCCTGCCCAACCTCCTCATCACTTTCAGCTCTTAGGATGGGGGCTCCGTTTCGTGTTTTCCAATAGTCACCGTGTCACAAAAGTTGCTTTCTTCGATGCATCACTACTGCAATTCCTGATGACAAGCACCTCCTCCAGAATTCTCTTTGTAACAAATGGTTCCTCCAGAATTCTGGAGGAGGTGCATGTTACAAGAAATTAAAAAGTGATGCATCGAAGAAAGCAACTTTTGTGACACGGTGACTATTGGAAAACACGAATGCTTGCAAAAGCTATACTGAACATAGCTTCAGGTGCCTTAGAAGCTCGAGCAATTTTATTCAAGCATCTTGTGTGTGTCATAAGTGAAGATAACGGCAATATAATTAGAATAAAATTGCGTTTCCGCTCAGGTTAGGCTTGATTTTGTAAGCTTGAATTGCCCACACATACGAATGCTTGAACTTGGCATCTCAATTCAACAATTTTATTCTTCTGTAGATCAAAATAAAATTTTCAACTGGTATAACAGTGTCATAATTCGCAATAATTGTACTATCATTTTAGAAAGTTGCTGTTGGTTTATCATTTTGCAAATTTTGCCTTAAATTATGACATCAATTTTTGGTTTTTTGAGAAACGCTCTCTATACGACAAAGATAATTTTATATTTTGTATTTCAAATGAAAGCACTTGTTTCCAAACTTCCTCTGTTTCAAGGACGACTGGAAGTGCCAAATGCATTTTTACCTCTTTTATTTCTAATTTTTCTCCATACCTTTTTATTTATTTATTTTTAAATATGCTTTTAATTACTATTTTCAATCAACAATATTACACGCCCTAAACAATTTTATTTTTATTTTTACCAATTCTGGGTGTCAGAAATTGAAAGATAGGTAATTATCATTCTATACCTATTTATGACATGAATATTTGCTGAATCGGCAATTCCTGAAAATTCTGAAAACTAGGTAACCAACTTTATTATCAACTTGGAAGCAATTTAAATTTCATTCACCAGTTTGTCTCGTAGTCGAAAGGGTTAATTATGTTGTCGAAAAGATCTTCACGCATATTGGAATTAGCAAAACTTAGTAAATAAATTCAACAAGTTCATAATTGTCAACACCACATACAGCATTTTAAAAAAAAATCTTTGAATTTCGACTATGTCCAAATTCTACAACTTCTCGATAGATACTTAAAAACTGAAAAATCAGTATACTTTCGTATCAGATCAATTCAAAACAAAAAGTATTATGGCAACAGCGCTGGGTGCCACATTAACCTTTTCTATAACATATACGTGGGCACCACTAAGACTACTTACACTACGGGTACCACAAAGCATAATTTTAATGCAATGCATACTCCCCTATATACAAGGGCACCACTATTACTAATTAAGAACCGGGCACCACAAGCTACTAGGTATGTATATATATATATATATAAATATGTGACATGTGACAGATCGTCATCGTTTGGTCCCAAACGTCAACAAATGGGGTCAGAACTCTTCTACCCCCCCCCTCCTTCTAAATCAGAATCGGACACAATAGCCTAAATTTTAAAAAAAAAATCAGCTAAAAATTGTTTGGAAAAAAAAAAACATTTGTGCGATTATCAAATCGATTATTTGAAATAATCGATTGTTCCCACCTCTATAGTATAGCTATTGCACCTTAAAAAGGGGTTTCCAAAATAGTCATATTAAACCTTAAAATGCCCATTTGACATTAAAAAAAAAAAAAATACTCTGAATCTTTTTAAAAATTACGATAAGTTACCGTTGATACTGTCTACCATTCCTGCAAGTGTGACAAAATTTGGTTAAACACTGTCAAAAATGGAAATTTTAAACGAAAATCCATGTGTAACTCCCCTGAAAGGGTATTAAGGGATGAGACTTCGAGCTAAAAATTCTGTCACGGAGGTTTTAGACCATTAGGACCAATTTTCAAAGGGAAAATTTCTAAGTCGGTGTTCAGGGCCAAATCACTTCTGAAACTCAGCAAGGCTCGTTGGACAAAAAGTAAAGAAAATAATGACGAAAAAATATTCCACCTGTAGAAAAAATAAAATGCATTAATTTAAAAGTTCTGTATTTTTCAAACCTCCATGAAAAAATCAATTTATAACGTAAAAGGACTCTCGGATGGTAAGGAGGTCAATTGACCTCAGAGCTGAATTTCAATTTTTTTTTAAATTTTCGATCAGTAGTGATGAAAGAAGATTTTGGAGCATATCGACGATCCTTGCCCACAACCTCGTGAGCTGCATGGTGCCTCTACATATACGCGATTTCAACATTGAAAATTCCAGCTCCGCGAGTTTTCAATCGATTATTAACAAACTGGGCTTGTAGGTACAGGTACTCAAGGGCAACGTTGGAATTTTTTTTTTGATTTTTTCGACCCCTACAATGACCTTGAAAACTTCAAATCACCCTGGAGAGCACAGTGTGGGAGCTGACCAGCTCGAAAAAATTTCTTTGTTTTCTGTACTATTTTACACTGCTCATAAAATTTCAATAACGGACACCCTAACGAATCAGCAGATATACGAGTACTATAGGCAAACATAAGATAAGTAAGTAAAACATTGTTCATTTGTCCAGTTTTTTTCCTTTGGCACTCCAAAAAAATCATATGATAAGAGGGCCAAAATTCATTATTTATAACGATATTGAAATATTTTTGTAGGTAAGTAGTTACAGTGCTTAATATGTAAGATGTTTCACTTGATACGAAATTCGCGGCAAGCCAATGCAGAAAGGAATTCGCATCGTATTAGTAGGTTAATTAAGTATACATATATTGTACCTATAACATTTTCTTAAATTCGTAAATTTCCAACAAATTGATGACATTTTTAAGTATTAAATTATGATATTTTAAGAGGTAGTAATTAAGAAAATACGCAGTATGATGCATATGGATGTACTACTTTCTTTTTCCCAGGAAATAAATGGCCCAAACAGATAAAATTCGCGTGATATTAATTATCAAAAATTCTCATTACGTCGATATGAATTTTTCCACTACTTAAAGTTGTTTATTAAAGCAATAGCCCTTTAAATTTTTATCACAGAGGTTTTCTAAATGATCGAATAAAATTACCTTAATTAAAAGAATGTTGGTATTGTGTGGAAGTAAATTAAAACTACACTTCAATTAATTGTTTCCGCTATCATCTAAAACAACGATGCTGGGCGGAGGGGAATACAAAAATACATACACTCAATTTAAAAATATTACATTTATAAAAATATCAACTCATATTTTTAATGTTCGCTATTAATCAAGTCTAGGTAAAAATTCACCAGTAAAATGGACTGTACTTACGAGACATAAACAACTTTTCTTCTAATTCAACAATTATGCGAAAATATTTAATTGTGGACTTGGACGACAACTGAAGGGTCACACTCGAGCAGATTGATTTTCCAGAAATTATAAACGTAGATATCATAGTTGAACTAAATTATCATTCTTTTTTTCGTGGTGCTAATCTACAAAAATGTCAGTTAAAGTCAACGAGCCGCATCTTCCAGATGATATAGTTATTTCGGGTATTTCCGGTATGTTTCCGGCAAGTGAAAATATCGAAGAATTCAAAAATAATTTATTTGATGGAATAGATATGACTTCTGCAGTTCGCACGTGGGATAGATGTAAATACCTATTATTTTTTCTATTAGCATATCAGCATCCATACATTACCTACATATAAAAAGTTGCAACAACCCAGAGTCTGTCATATCTTATCCTTCAAAATTGTGAAATGTTATAGCCGAAGCAATCCGAAGAATGGGCTTGATGAAGAATATAGACCATTTTGATCACGATTTTTTTCATATGGATCGTCAGCAGGCTGCACGCATGTCTCCGTATAATAGATTACTTCTTGAACGAGTTTTTGAAGCAATTTTGGACGCGGGTAAGTGTATTGTTACTCGGGCATCATATTCGTAACAAATGTTAATGTGAAAAAATTTTTAAGGTTACAATTTGCAACAAATAAAGGGGAAAAACATTGCTGTCGTTTGTGGAATTTTTGAAGGGTTTATGAGCGAAAATCACGTTAAAAACGATGGAGATGATACGAGTCCTCTGAAATCAAAGCACGAACCCTCAAACATAATTTCTTATTGGTTTGATATCCATGGTAATTTATACAGATGATTACGATTTCTTAGTTTAATTTTAGTAAGTTATACCCGCGAGGCAATACACGTAAACATAGTTTTTTGAACATACTGACAAAATGACCACTGACCAGAACAAATTATATACTTACCTATGTTTTAATTTTCTAATGCCACGACTTGTGACCACCATAATTTTTTTAAACATCAAAAAAGCAATGGATAGTTTCTGCTTTAGAACTCAAGTATGCGTTTTTGAAGTAATTTTACATTTATTGTGGAATAGGACCTAGCATCACAGTATACACTGCATGTTCCGCATCTCTTTACGCTATGGATTATGCGCTTAAAGCTATTCAACATGAAGAATGTGACAGTGCTTTGGTATGCTCGGCAAATCTGTGTAAAATGCCAGCAGACCAAAGTTTCAAATTGGGAATTCTCAGTCCTACTGGAATATCTAGACCATTTGACGAAAATGGTAAGCAACAACTAAGTACCAATACTACAACGTTTTTTAACCCATTGGGACCTGAGACTAACCCGATGGACAGAGTGAAAAAAATTTTGCAACAAAAAATATACCATTAGCTCACTAAAAATTTAAAAATTTAAAAAATATTGAGATTGAGTAATTCCTCATTTTGGAATTTCATAATATTAGATACCTAGTTGAAAACTTTCGAAGTGACTTTTAGGTTTCCAAAAAACCATAGGTATTATGGTGTTAGTTCCATTTTTTTTTTTTTTTTTTTTTTTTTTGGTAAACATAAATGCCCAAATTCAGGAAAATGAATGGAGAATGTGACGGCCCTAAATTTTCATTAACTTGAAGTAATCCTCATTTTGGAATTTGAAGTCCGAAATCATTCAGTTTGTATCAAGAGTCACATCAACAAATTAAAAAATTGTGTATCTATTCAACTTTAACTGAAATTAGACACTACAAGTGAAGAAATTTTTGGAATTTTCTTTTTAAAAATAGGTTTGTAATTATGAAAGATTTTTTTGAAAAAAAAAACTTGATGAAAATTCTTTAAAATTCCTTTTCTGGAAAAAAATTAATACTGAATGATGTCATGACATAAATTAATTTTTTCATAAATAATTAAATTACCAATAAGAAAGTTTTATGAGATATGGAAATTTACATACCTGTGCTGTGAAAGTTGAACTTTTTGAAGAACAGCTTACTACGAGAAAATTTTTCTTGTACTTATTGAATTGTAACATCATAACAACAATGACATTATTTCTTCATTATATCAAATTTCCGAAAAGGAATTTTTAAGAACTTTTGGAAATTTTCATACGCATAAATAATGAAAGTTAAAAATTTTTAAGAACAGCTTACAAGAAAGTTTTTCAGAATTTTCGATTTTTCTTTTTGGGAGAAAATTAAATTTTTTAAATTTGTTGATGTGGCACTCATTATGAACATTAATGTGCTTGAACTTCATATTCCAAAATAATATTTATTTTAAATAAAAATTTAGGGCTGTCACATGCTTCATTCAACTTTCGATATTACTGAATATTAAAAAAATTTAGAGTTGGACATTTCATGGTTATCAAAATACCTCAGAAATTAGACTAGACAAGGAACATCAAACTGAACTTTAGATAGGTATTGAAAAACATTATTCCATTTAGGGGATGGATTTACAAGAGCTGAAGCAGCTGTAGCTGTATTTTTACAAAAAAGGAAGGATGCCAGAAGAACTTACGCAACTTTCATGCATTCCCATACTAACTGCGATGGATTCAAACCAGAAGGGATTACCTATCCATCCATATCAATGCAAAAAAAGCTGTATGCGGACTTTTACAAAGAAATTAACATCAATCCGTCCAAAATTTATTTTATTGAAGCACATGGAACCTCAACGAAGGTGTTTATTATTTGTATTTCTAATCTGATACTTGTACAAAATACTCGGATGAAAAATATGTATGTTGATCCGTTAACCTCCACCTTAATATTTTCTCTATTATTTTTTTGTAAGGTAGGAGATGCAGTAGAAGGAAGTTCCCTAGAAGATTTTTTTTGTGCCAATCGTGAAACACCTTTAAAGATGGGCTCAGTGAAATCAAATATGGGACACGCAGAAGGAGCTTCAGGTTTATGCTCAGTAGCTAAAATGCTTCTTTCATTTGAAGAAGGAATGATTCCATCCCATTTCAATTTTACCAATCCAAACCAAAAAATCAAAGGATTACATAATGGAAAACTCGAAGTAAATAACTAAACATCGTTTGACGGATAATTCTCATTAGCAGAATGTTTGATGCCTAATTCCTATTCTCAATTGATACTTATTTCCAGATAATTACAAAACCACTACCAGTGGAAGGTAAATATTTTGCAATTAATTCCTTTGGCGTTGGAGGAGCTAACAGCCATATTTTGATCTCTCCTCACAACAAAATTAAAAAAAGGGACCATGAATCGACAAATAGTGATTTACCACGACTCGTTGCTGTTACCTCACGCACTGAGGAAGGACTGAATTGCATTCTGAATCAAGTATGCGTGCTAAAATTGAAGCAACTGGTTTGAGATTTTGCACACGCTTTATAACTTTCCTAATTTTTGTTTTTCCAGTTGGAAAAAAATCATACAGATTTAGAGTACGTTGGTCTAATGCATGAGATTTTTAGCGAAAGTATTGAAGGTTATTTTCATCGAGGATTCATAATTTTAAATCAGGGCGGAAATCATATTAGGTCAAAAAAAGTAATAAGAATAAACTTTTCTAAAGATGTTGATTACTCGTGATTTATGCAGAAACTAAGAATATAATTGTTTTAGCTCTTGTCTGATGAAAAACCTCCGTTATGGTTCATATTTTCTGGTATGGGATCTCAATGGCCCGCCATGGGCACATCTCTGATGAAGATTCCAATTTTTGCCGATTCTATTTGCAAAAGTAATAAGGTTTTACAAACAAAAGGAGTCGACCTATTCAAAATAATTACATCCAACGACCCTCAAATAATTAGAAACGTGCTGAATTCATACGTGGGGATCGTTGCAATCCAGGTACTCAATAATTGAACTCATCATAATATGGAGTTTCTAATTTTAATATGCAATTTCAATTTGTCTCCAACAGATAGGTTTAGTAGATGTGTTGAAATCGCTTGGAATAACACCGGATGGTATGCTGGGCCATTCTATTGGAGAAATATCATGTGCATATGCTGATGAATGTCTTACAGCAGAACAAACGATCCTGATTGCTTATTATTATGGTATGGTTTCCTTAGAAGCTGAATTCATTCCAAGCATGATGGTTGTTGTGGGTAAGTAATCCACATATGTATGCACCACTAAGATGGGTTAGTAAGACTGCAAAAAATCAAACTATTGTTCTCCAAATTCCATATAGCAATAGCATTACATATATATTATGTAGAATAAGATTTCAACTCTTTAAATGTTAATTTTGAACACAACAACGCCTGAGGAAATCTAAATATTTCTGCATTTATACCAATAGATTAATTTTTTATATTCTATTCAAGAAATTTTATAATCCATGTGTCAGGCCAAAACTACAACTTATTGAAAAGACAACTACCGCCAGAAATAGATATTACGAGTCACGATAGTACAGACTGCTGTACTATATCTGGTCCAGCAGATGCAATGCAAGAATTCGTAGAAAAGTTGAGTAAGAAGAATATAGCCTTTCAAGAAGTACACACGTCAAATATTGCGTACCACAATCGCTACATCACTTCAGCCCCTTCCAAGTTAACTTCATACTTCAAAAAGGTACCTGAGTAGTAAGCAGAGTTTGTCAAATCTACAATAAGATGAGGTTACTTTGGCCTTAAGCTAAGGGCTAACTTTGGCCCAAGTTTGAAAAAAAAAATGTCTGCCTGCCTAGCCATAACTGCATGAAGGGGAGGTAGTTTGTAATGTGTGTCCACGATAGAGGGGCCTTTGTACTTCACTTCTACATATGTGAGTACACTATTTTTGTATCGCAAGTTTGGTAACTCGACTTTTTTGTCAATTTGTACGTTATTCATGTGTTTTTTTTTTATCTTCAAAACTTCTGTCTAGACAAAGTATAACAAATGGTCTAAAATTTTTTTTTCTTATGAAAACAGATCGAAAATTTTATAAACTTACTTACTTAAATTCAGAATATCGTATAGAAAAATCGATTTTGTGTAGCGGTTGTAAAATAAATTGAAGATACGGGTCAGAAGACCGTTTTCGTTGTTTTTGGGGTTGCTTTGGCCCGAGCATTACCGTAATCAGAAAGGGGAAAAAAAACAATGAAAATCAATCGAAAATTTAACATAAAGTCAGAGTCTATCATGAAAAAATCGGTTTAGTGAGGTGGTTGTAAAATAAATAGAAGTTACTCTTTAGAGGACTGTTGTCGGGTTTTTTGGAGTCATTTTGGCCCAAGTAATTATATGGGTTTTCGTTGGAAGCAAGAAGTTAAAATAGTTTCAACTTCTTGCGTCAAACAAAAATCCATTGTTCCCCATAGAACCGCTTCTAAAACCGTTAGCTTGTTGCTCCTAAAAACGCCTCGTGAAACCCCCGTTATTATCAGGAAATCTCTAAAATACAGATGTTTGATTTTATGGTTTCATCTGAACAACTTTTTTTTTCAATGTTTCATGCCTTTGGTGAGTTATTTCAATGCCTAGAAATCGATTAATAGTGAAAAAAAAAGAAAATTTGGAAAAAAGTAACCCCAAGGCCGGGTAACATTGACGCATGACTTTGGTTAACCAATAACCACCAAACAGGGAGGGGGCAAAAAAAAATTACTGAGCTTCCTACAAGTACCCACTACTGTTTAGAGTGAAAACTGGACCCCATGCTTCAATTTCGAAAGAAGCAGGTTGAATTTTCAACAAAAAAAAAGTCAAAAAGTGGGCCAAAGTAACCCCATCTTAAAGAATGTAACCTACGCGTCCAGCAGGTATGGATCAAAGTCATGTCATAACAAACTTCCCCAGATTATCAAAGAACCAAAGCTCCGTTCAGAAAAGTGGTTGTGCACCTCTGCCTTGGAAAACTTATGGATGTCCAATGAACTGAAATATTGTTCTGCGCAGTATTTTACAAATAATTTTCTTAGCCCCGTATACTTTGAAGAAACTTACAACCATATTCCGAATCATGCGTATGCTCTCGAAATAGCACCCTATGGATACCTCAACGATATTCTAAAATTATCACCAAATTCAGCAGCTCAAATTATACCACTAACGATGAAAAGTTGTAAAAACAAAGTAAATTTTTTCTTGAATGCTTTAGGGAGGTAAGTGAATTACAACAATTTTAAATGAACCCGCAACTGATAATAATTCCGTGTAAGAAAGAACGAATGCATTTATTTTTTACAGACTACACGAAATGGGTTTTAATCTGAAACTGAGTAACTTATACCCTTTGATTGAATTCCCTGTTAGTAAATCAACTCCAATGATCTCTCCATCGATTAAATGGCAACACAATGAACGATTTGATATGGGAAGCGCTAAGAAAAAGAACTTCCTATCAACAGTTCGAAACGTGGAGGTAAATGTCAAGATAGGTCGGTATGGACACATATTGGGGCATGTGATAGATGAACGAAATTTATATCCAGGATTCGGATACTTGGTGAGTGAATTAACGGTGTTAGAAATTACTTAATTTTTCACATACGCGGTGGTTTCCAAGGAAAGCGGTAAGCTTTTTTATTTATTCCTAGGAATTAATATGGTGCACTGTCGCCAGTATGTTGGAAAAGGAATTGAACACTCTTTCCATAGTTTTTGAAAATGTTCGTTTTGAACGAGCAACAAATGTACCAAAGAAAGGTAGATACATCTTTTTGATCAGAAACATATTTTCAAATTTAGGTACAGATAGGTACACTTTTTCTTTAAAACTGATATTAATTTTGCAGGTACAATTAAATTTTGCATTTCTGTTCATCTTGGTACAAATACATTTGGAATAACTGAGAATGGAGCACTTGTCGCATCAGGCAAAGTACGGATACCAAAGAAAATCGACCATGAAGTATTTGATGTGGAACCTTTTGAAGATGAAATTTCTAATTCGCATATTTTGCCCCTAAATACAAAAGATTTTTACAAAGAATTGAGATTAAAGGGATATCACTATAATGGGATGTTCAAAAAGGTCGTTTATGCAAACGCTGAAGGTATGCGAAAGTAATATTTCAACGTGATTATCATACTTTGCTTCTGAAGGAAGACAATGAAATCTTTTTTTCATGTGCAACAGGAACGTATGGAAAAGTATTGTGGGGCGATAATTTCACAACTTTTATGGATACAATGGCACAAATTTCAGCAGTGCATGTCGACTGCCGTCAACTTTTAGTCCCCACCTTTATACGAAAACTTGTTATCGATGTAAATAAACATTACAGAATATTACAGACACTCGATAAGGAAACGCCAGGTGAAATTCAAGTACTTTCAAAATATAAAGCTTCATACGTACATTACACCTATTAACAAAGTAATTCTACATTTTTCAGAATACCCTGTTAATTTTTATCCAGAATTGAGTCTTTTGAATTCTGGCGGCGTGCAAATGTTGGGATTTCGAGCTAACGAAATTGCACGCCGTCCTGATAAAGCTGATCCGGTATTAGAAACATATAAATTTATACCCTACATTAGCGAAGAGGTAATTTCACACTATTTTTCTGAAGGCCAGTATATGCAAATGAATAATGAATATAATTTAAATCGCTTTCACAGGAAATGAATCTGAGTTTAGCGGTTAGATTATGCGTTCATATCGCATTGGAAAATTTATATTCTGTAAAAGTAAAAACATACGAGTTGCTAGATCAAGAATACAGCAAAGAAGTTGTATCAATTTCAAATAATATTGCAAACACTCTTGCGGATTTACCATTGATTCAAGTATGCAACAATGATTGTAAATTTTTCGAGTAAAGTTTGCAAAACAATAATTATTTCATCTATTATAGGCCAGTGTCTACGTTCTAACTCAGTCAAAGAACGTAGATAATGATGAATGTCCACGAGGAGTTGAGATATCTAATGAAGATTTGCCCGATGACAATAGTAGCTTATTGATCGTGCTATCAAATATTCGAAGTAAAACAAATGTAAGTTGAAAAACATGAAATTAAAGTATTATTTCAGTCATTTTAGAACAATTCTTATTAAGAATTGAAAAGAAAATCTGATATAGAAAACTGAATTTCACTTTATTAACATGGGAAGATTCCTCAAACAACATAGATGCTGAAAGTGTCATCCCACCTCTGCTCATTTGTTCTTACAATATGCAGTAGATGACCTGTACAGAAAGAAGCTTCGATAACAGGTTGGGGAATGTAAAAACTTTTACAATATTTTTTGTTTCAGTTGTTTGAAAATGTATTCAAGGCATTACGAGAGGATGGTTTTATAATTGCAAAAGAATCTCGATGTGAGAAAATTTCCTTCGAAGACATCGGATTCAATACATGCTTCAGTCGAAAAATCAATGCTGATGAAAAAATTATACTGTTACGTAAAGTACGTACCTACTGTGCACTGCACAACAATTTTTTCAACTAGGAAATTACGTAGTAGGTAAAACATTTTCACAGCCAAGTATTGTATTTAAATTAAGGAGACAAAATCATGTAGTAAAGCAATTCGGATTAGAAATGATTCTTATTCGTGGATCTCTGAAATACAAACAACTCTAACAGATGAAGAACGCAAAAAATTTGTTGTGTACGCCGAAAAAGATGAAATTAGCGGGATATTAGGATTTTTCAACTGTTTAAGAAAAGAAGAAAAAGGGGCAGCTGCCAGGTACATTATATAAAATTCATCAAGAGTAAAAATGAAGTCATATATCAGAGATCTCATCCACAATCTTCGCAGATGTTTTTTTATACAGGATCAAACAGCACCCGAGTTCTCGTTGGACGATTTGTTTTATAAACCTCAGCTTGATAAAAATCTAGCACAGAACGTTTTTAAACATGGAAAATGGGGAAGCTACCGTCATTTGCCACTAGAACTGCAAACACAAATAGAAACGCTTAGTGCATTTTGTTCATTGGAGAAACGTGCTGATCTTTCCTCTTTCACCTGGTTTGAAGATTCCATAGATCCAACAAAGTAATTTTCATTTAGATTGAATTAAAAATTTAATCCTTCATTTTGATTATACATTTATTGAATTATGTTAATTAAACATTTTCAGTCACAAGAATTCAAATGAAAAATCCCTCATTCACGTTTACTATAGCAGTGTTAATTTTCGCGACGTTATGTTATCTGTTGGAAGAATTTCAGATTCGGACTATAGCACTGGGTACAGTCGCTTTAATGAGGTATGCTTCATTCTATACTGACCCCATTCGTATCTATCTATTTAACATCATTAATGAGTCATCAGACTTTTCAAATTTTTGGGACTGCGGGTTTTTTACTCAAAAGAGGACGACGAAATGTTTTTTCACATTTCTGTAAAATCTTAGTAGTTTAGGGAATTAAGAAGGTTTTTGACTTAGTCCGACAATGTAGCATCAAAATGATTCTTCAATACCTTCAACGTTCAACACTTTGCTTTTATTGTGTATCTTCTGGTTTTTAAGGGTTATCAAGGTACCGAATATTCTGGTAAAGATGTGAATGGGCAACGATTGATGGGAATAGTGATAACCAAGGGTTTGTCTACAACGATAGAAACACAGCCTATGTTTACATGGGTAGTACCTCATAATATGTCTTTGGAGGAAGCCGCCAGTATTCCAATTATTTACAGCACAGTAATATACCTCTTTATTACCTACTTATTGAAAATTCACTTTGAAAAAAAAACAGCAAAAATTAATATTTTTATTTTTAAAGGTTATTTACGCCCTCTTCTTCAGAATAGAATTAAAGAAGGGAAGTTCCGTTCTCATACATGCTGGTGCTGGTGGAATTGGTCAAGCAGCCATTAATATATGCCTGCAATATGAGTGTAACATTTTCACAACTGTTGGCACACCGGAAAAAATTGATTTTATAAGAAAAACATACCCTCAAGTACTGTTCAAAATTTTAAAATCCATCTTACACCATGTAGCTATGTTGAAACGCGTTGTTTACTGAAATCTAACAATTGAAAACATGATTACTAGATTCCCGAAAATCATATCTGTAATTCGCGGGATACCTCATTTGAGAAAGTGATAATAGAAGAAACAAACGGGCGTGGAGTTGATGTGGTGCTCAATAGTTTATCGGAAGAAAAGCTGAAAGCTTCGCTACGTTGCTGTGCAAAAGGAGGACATTTTTTAGAAATTGGGAAGTTCGATATGGCTAGAAATAATGATATAGGTAATTACCTTTCAAAGATACTTTTCCATATTTTCATCCTTGTTTGAACCAGAAGCGCTATTATTGAATTTTTTTAGCTCAAGAGCTAGCGCTATCACACACTATCCAAAATTTTCAATTTCTTCTTTTTTTTGCATTGTGCTTTGGTTTTGACACTAATAACGATTTATAGTGTATCATAGACGCTGGTCGGTTCTCTATCATTCACTATCAATGACTATGAAAAAATAACAATTTAGTATCTCGGATAATTCGGATAGCGCTAACGTGATTTTCATGAAAAAATTTCAATAATAGCACCTCAGAGCTACTTTTAAGGAGTATTAAAATTACATAAATGTGGATGTTTTCCAGAGGATTTCAGTCTATCAAATTAGTTCAAATTCGCGTATTAGGGATCTTTTAGTTGCATAATTTTGTGGTAGAAGTGTGGAACTGTGGATGGCCTAGAAGAATTAAAATTCAGAATGTCCACATTTTATGATAGGGAGGGGGGAGCAGAAAACTTGAAAAATGCTAAAATGCAAGACAAATTGATGGATAAAGGAAGTATACACAACATAACAAATATCAGAATTTTGCTTGCTGCAGTAATTAAGAAGGGGTGAAGAAAACCATTATTGTATTGTATCATTATGTGACATTGAAACAACCTTGTATCACCCCTACAGCCCAAACAAATTGACTATGGAGATCGTCTCTTCGCGTGTTGATTATGCTTGAGTCCCAAACGTTCCTTTGGAGGCGTTTTGATGTTTCCACCTTTTCTCACCCTTCCATCTTGAAAAAATATCAATTTTAGGGTAGATAAATTCATGGTGGAATGGAAAGTAAAACACATCTCAGGTTTTGACTAAATTCAAGAGGGTGATTCACATTGAGCTCAAAGGGCGACAATCAATAATGCTGAAGGTGTGCGGTTATTTTAGTGATGACACTTGGAACTGTACAGTTTTTTCCTCAATTTTATACCCTTGTTTGATATAGTTTTAAAATTTGGCCAAGGCTAAAGTTGCAACATTTTTACAATTTTTTTCAATCATATGTTATGTAAAATGTAAAGCGTTGTTTTTTCTATTTAACTGAGTAGAATACGTTTCAAATCATTCTCAATTACCGATAACTAATACCAAGACAATTTCGATAGAAATGGGTCTGTTTTTGAAGGACATCACACTTCATAGCATTCAACTGGATGTATCAATAAAAAACCAAGATTTGTTTCTAAGTAAGAGAATTAAAGAAAAAGTACAAGAACTTCTTGATCAAGGAACAATTAAGCCGATAACGCGAACAGTTTTTGAATCCGATGCAGTGCAATCTGCTTTTAGGTGAATTAAATACGTATTGTTTACCCTAAAGGAAGTAACACATCTTATAACCCGAATTTTCATCATCATTATACAGGTATATGGCAGCTGGAAAACATATAGGAAAGGTAATAATAAAAATACGAGATGAAGAGGAGGATTTACAATCCAAACCAGTTTCAATTAGAATGAAAGCTAAGCCAAGAGTTTTCTGTAAAGAAGATGCATCTTATATTCTTGTGGGTGAGTATTCGTTATCCAGTACCTAGACTTTGTTATTTGAAATACAAATTAATGATTCCTCATCACATAATCTCATCATTCAATGTTGAAACTACAAAAAACACGCATTTTGCACATTCAAATAATGTCATATAGGAGGCTTAGGTGGATTTGGATTGGAACTTGCTGATTGGTTAATATTAAGAGGAGCGCGTAACATGGTGATTAATTCGCGAACTGGAGTAAGAAATGGTTATCAGTCATACAGAATAAAATTGTGGAGATTGTATGGGGTCAATATTATAATTTCCACTGATGACGTCACAAATGAAGATGGAGGGAGAAATTTATTACAAACTGCCAATTCTATGGGACCAATAAAAGGAATATTCAACGTAGCTGTGGTAAGAAACATATAGGTAGTTAGGTAATAGGTACCTACTACCTACTACCTGCCACTAAAATTGACGTGCTCATATCAACTTTACATTCACTTTCAATTTGCTGCAAACTCAAGATTCTAAATGATGGTCCATTCCAAAAGCAAACCAATGAAACATTCAATACAGTTGCTGGTCCAAAAGCTATAGCTACTATTCATTTGGACAAACTTAGTAGGGAAATATGCCCACATATAGAACACTTTGTTGTATTTTCAAGTATCTCCTGTGGACGAGGAAATTCAAATCAAACCAACTACGGATTCGCAAACTCCATTATGGAAAGAATATGCGAGTCAAGAAAGGCCAATAATTTACCGGCTTTAGCAGTCCAATGGGGTACCATAGGCGAAGTGGGTATAGTTGCTGATTTCGCAGAAGATAACTTGAACATTGCTATTGGTAATATCTCTATTTATATTTTTTTCAAAATTATACCATAGTTTGGATACTAATAACCATAATTTAGGTGGTACTCTGCAACAAAATGTAAAATCTTGTTTGAATTCATTGAATTTGTTTATGAAGCAACCAAATCCTATTGTTGGCAGCATGATTGTTGCAGAAAAACGTCATGCTGATTCTGACATCATAAATACAATAGCCAACATCTTGGGTGAGGTGACTAATTCCAAAATTCATTTGTATTCACATAAATGCAATTGACTGTAAACCAAGAATTTAAAACTGTTTTTTGATGGAAAAACAGGCATTAAAAATTTGAAAACCATAAGTCTTACTTGGACATTACCTGAATTAGGAATGGATTCGATAATAGGAGTAGAAATCAAAGAAATACTCGAATCGGAATTCAACATGTTCTTCACCCCAGAAGATTTACAAACTATGACTTTTGAGAAACTGTATAAACTACAGAAAGACAAACAAATAGGGATAACATCAGGTGAACTAATTCACAAACAGAATACGCTTCAAATCAATCAGTTTTTAAATCTACTGGGGATCACTAATTTAAAATATAATTTTGCTAGGGAAGAAAGAGAATACACAGTATGCACAACTATCAATGGATTATAAATTCATCAAAGAGCCAGTAATCCGTATTCCACTTGATAATGCCAAAAGGAAACATAATGCAGCCAGTAAAAATACAACTTTATTCGTGTTTCCAGGGACAGAAGGTAAATCTATTTAAAATTAATTACAACCTGAATTCAACAGTTCAACACCATCCACATGAATAATTTATTAAATTTCTGTATGAAAGGACTGGCGCCATTCATGGATAGATTGACCAAACACTTACCACTTGACATATTCTGTTTTCAATATTATCAGGATGGTTTTCCGATACAATCGCTCTCAAAATTAGGAGAATATTTTGTAAAAGTAGGCAACTTTTACTGAACATCAAATTAGATTGATAAAACTCGAATTCTTATCGAATTAACGGATACATTTTTTGCAGTTCATTTTGGAAGAACTTGATCCTGGTCAAGAATTTTGTATTTTAGGTTACAGTTTAGGAGGAGTATACGCAATGGAAACAGTTGATATTTTGGAACGAAAAGGTAGGAAAGGATACTTGTGGTTAATAGATACTTCGCCTACTCTTACTATGGACAGGACTATGAAGGGCAGACACAACAAAAATTTGAATGAAGATACAGCACTGGAAAATTACTTGTGTACTCTAACGCTTAAATCACTTTCACCCGAAATTTCTACACAAGAAGTTAGTATTATTAATAGAATCAGTGAGTTTCAGAAGGCCCTCATCCCAAAGAAGTCGTTTTGAGATAATCGAAAAAAACTGTCTCACGCTTCCTCAAGGGATTTGTGGAAAACCAAAGTGGGTAATATGGATACCCCTAACCACCCCCTCAATGGTATTCAGTATTGGTACCCACCATACCTCCCCTCCCTGAGGCACCAGAGCGCTGTGAAAATATGGAATGAGTCCCTTCTTACAACCTACGACTTATTTATCCCATAAAGACGACCTGAAATGGAATGATTGTAGGAGATTGCTTGATACTCGGAATTAATTTTTTTTTTACTTGCCAGTGTTCATTATTGAAAATTTTAACATAGAAAGTTTTCAACTTTTTTAATATAAAAATAATACAATTACGAAATTTTTTTGAGTAAAAATGATAAAGTTACGTCGAAAACTGAATAATTATTTCCTTTCCACAGCATACAGGTTAGCAACATCTCACAGAACAACACTGCAGCGCAAAAGTTCTCTTACGAAGTACTAACGTGTTTGGAATGAGTACCTTTTGTGTCAGGATGATGCGCCTACCCCAAGGGAGTACGATCCCCTACGTAACACAATACCCCCAAAATGTGGAATGAGGCCCTTCTGAAACTCACTGATTCTACTTATTTTGAAATGTTTATCTATATGTAAACTGAATTGATAACCAATTTGAATTTTCTCAGTATCTTTCCTATATTGAAAAAGCCGACAATTGGGAGGCAAAAAAGAAAATCCTGTTATCAATAACATCCCATACTGCTTTCAAGGAAGATTTAGTGAACATGCTACTCGATAACCTTTATAATTTGATTAAATCTTTCTCAGATTATGAATTTCATTATAAGGCACTTGAAACACAGTGCACATTGATAAGACAAGTAGACAATCCACATGGCCTAAATGAATCTTATGGCTTGAATGAGGTAAAAATTATCGTTGTTAAGAATCCACTTACACTATATTTGTTTTTCAATCTTTTACCACAGCTACAGTGTTGCTTTTGATAAGTTCTAAAATTATTCTTACAATAATATTAAAAAGTACATAGATGAACGACGACAAAATACTAAATATTTTCTATTGTTTTTGTGCAGTATTTCAAAAATCCCGTGCAAGTTCATCAAATAGAAGCCAGTCATTACACAATTTTGGAGCACCCAAAAACCGCAGATATTATAATGGATAGTCCAATTTGGAAATAATATATTTCACAATCAAAGAGATACAAATAAGAACGAAGATCAGTTGTTTCTAACATCAACTCAATTCAAATTTGTTCATCAAAAAAAAAACTCAAGAATGGGATGAATATCTCCTAAAATGGATTGATCCGAATATCGTATAAACCTTCCAAAATGCTTTCACTCACCTCTAGGAATAAATTCAAAATCATATAAAGTTAAACTCTTGACAAAATGGCACAGCCAATACACAGTAACTTGAAATGATAGACAGTAATAATAATATTAATTTATAATACATAAATAAGTTATTATTAGAAGTTGAACGTGTTTGCGCTTCATTGATCAATAAAATTGGTGAATAGAAAATATACTTCTTCAATTGAAAATCCTTACAGTGGAATCGAGTAATTATTGACTGACTAATATTTGCCTCTTGAAAATTTGCTTTTTGGGTGCATAGCTTCAAATCTTTATTGACACCAGATTTTAAAACTTTGCAACAATGATGAGAACCCTAATTACCTCTTACATAGTAAAATTTCAGCACCCTAAGTCATCCCCACCCCATTTTAGGGCCATTTTTTCGCGTTGATCAGGCTACAGACCCCCCCCCCAATGGGGCTGGGAGCCCAAATTTTTATCATAGATCGAGTTCGTGCCCCTGATGTGCCTTTTGTAGGTTTCAACTTTTGGGCCCCCTTTGACCCTTGTCCAGGGTCAAAAATCAAGATTTTTCACAATTTTTCAAGTTTTTTCTCGCTTCCCGGTACGCTGATCAGCATGCAGCCCAAACCAAATGACCTTGGAAGCTAAAATTTGATATTCATGATTGGTAAGGGTCACTGAGGTGCCTTTAGGGTTTTTGACCCTTGAGCCCCATAATTGGGGGTGGCCCCTTTTTGTGATTGCTCTAAAGGGGCCCCAATGTGACAAAATGATTTGAAATTTCTACCAACAACAGTGACTCTGATTGTCTCCACTGTATTCAAATTTCAGCTTTCCAAGTCATCCCCACCCCATGTTAGGGGCTAAAAAGTGGATTTTGGGGTCATTTTTTCAAGTTGATCGAGCTACAGTCCCCCCAAATGGGGGTAGGGAGTCCAAAATTTCATAGTAGTTTGAGTTCGTGTCCCTGATGTGCCTTTTGTAAGATTTGACCTTTAAACCCCTTTTGACCTTGATACAGGGTCAAAAATCAATATTTTTCAAGTTTTACCCTGTTTTTTCTGATGCGTTGAACAGCTACAGCCCGAACCAAAAGACCTAAAAGGTCAAAATTTGGGATGTAGTGTCAGTAGAGGACACCGATGTGCCTTTTGAGGTTTTCGAGTTTTGAGCCCGATTTGACCCTCGTACAGGGTTAAAAGTCAGAAATTTTCACGTTTTAACCCGTTTTTTGGTGTGTCTGCAGAGCTGAAAGTGAGGAGGGAGTTGAGGGCGGAGCCCCCAACCTCCTCCTACCATACCCCTATTGGGGGGCATGGGGGTGGAGCCCCCATCTGAAGAGTTGAAAGTGACGAAGTGGTTGGGGGCGGAGCCCCCATCGAAAGAGCTGAAAGTGATGAGGGGTTGGGGCAGAGGCTCAACGGTGGTATGGGGGCAGAGCCCCCTTTTGATGATGAAATCTTCAATGCAGACAGGAACTAAAACTGAAGACAAAAACCTGACATTTTTAAACTGAATTTGAAGTTAAAACTCATATTGAAACTGAAATACCATGAATGAAAAAGTTTTTAAAGGAGTACACTAACTTGGAAAAAAAATTCGGCTGTCGCGGAGCATCTTGACTGCTACGCGTTTTTTTTTCCTGGAAATGAAACGAAAAATTTTCTTCCTTCGAAAAAGTTCGAAAAATATTTTTACTTCAAAACAATTCAATTCCAAAACTGTTGAAAAATACGTGCGAAAATCGCTACGTAATAAAATTGAACGCAAAATACGAGAAAATAATTCCGAGTATATTTTTACATCGAAATACATAGAACGAATGACGACGCTGAAAACAAATTTACGTCGTCTTAGAAAAGGTAAATCGTGAGATTTTTGATTCGAGAGATAGCCACGAATATCAGGACAACAAGTAGCCAAATATTCGCAACATGCCCCCTTCGAATCAAAAACCCACGAGCAGGTTAAATTACGTGTACGTGTATAAACTAAAAATAAAAAAATAGCAACTAACAAAAAAAATATCATCTCTCGAATACTAGGAATAATTAATCTTTAATTAATTGCGAATCATTCGAATAAAATATCGCGAATACGAACAAAAGTAGCTTTCGTTGTCGATTTCGTTAGAACATCTGCGAGCTGATCGATGCTCGCGACTTTTCGAATAAACACGACGTTTTTCGCGACTGAGTCTCGCGTATAGTGATACATATATCGACGTGGATCGCCATCGGAATTAACGTATATGCACAGATCAACGGAAGATCGACGAAAATTTAAACGAGTAAGAAATTTTTGCAGTATTTCATTCCAAATTTTTGGCGAAGTTTTCAAAACGTATACCGATTTTTCCAGGACGAATAAAACGTTCGAGCTTTCGTTTGTTTCTTTCGGAGGTCGGAAAATAATATTACGAGTGGCTATACCGTTCAGAAAAGCAGTCGATACATCGACTTGACGGATTTTCCAACCAAAAATGACGGATAAAACTACGAGTACACGAGTAGAGCTTATATCTGCGGTCGGCGCGAAGATTTCCTCGATATCGTAGGTACTCCGATCTTTATACCCACGCAAAACTAAACGTGCCTTAAACTTTACGAGACCACTAACCGTTATTTTCTTCTTAAGCACCCACTTCGTGTCAACTTCGGAATTTTCGGAACCTTCGAGATCGTCTAAAGTAGCCTTGAACCATACGTCCTTCTCATACATCGCATCCAGCTCATCTTGAATCGCTTTCAAACAATATTCGCGCTCTGGCCCATTAATCGCATTCTCATACGTGATTTCATTCGTGTCAACTTTCTTACTAACGTACGCACTGGAATTACGAGGATATTTTTCATCTAAGCTTATTTTCACAGGTAGAATACTATCGAGAAAATAAGCTGTAGAAGAAAAATCAGTCGATAAGCAAGGATAGTCGAACGACAAAGACGAAGCTTCGCACGACGACGAAGCTTCGCACAACGACGAAGGAAAATCTGACCTGGAATCAATCGCCTTCTTAACATCATCGATCGCTTCCCTCTTATTTTTAAGGCTACTCGTACCTATTTTCATAACGCTCGTACACTTTAACGCACTCGTACTCAGTTCAATCGTATCTTCGTTCGCGCTTTGATCGAGACCATTCGTATCGGGTAAAACATCCGCGGAGCCGTTCAACAAGTGCTCGTATCCTTTCGTTTCGTCAAAAATAACGTTCGAGGAAATATTAACATAATTCGAAAGTACAAGGTCCAGTGGTTCGTCGTACCTATATCGCTCGTTATTATACGAGTGACACGTTTGTTTGGCTTTGCAGCAAGTGCCGCATTCGTTCATACTCGGCGAAGTATCGGCGTTAACGTCTACCGTCGGACAATTAACCTGATACATTATTTTATGCGACGGATGGCCTAATCGCCTGTGCCAAACATTAAATGCGTTATCGAATTTACGAGATTTAGCGAGTTCGAAATTTATCGAAAATAATCCATTTTTGAGTACGTTAACGCGTGTAATTTCTTCTTTAGTATCGCGAATTAATAATTGAATATTATTACCGATTATAAGATCGCATCCATTTTCCCTGAGCTTATTGACAGAAATTAAATTTTCTGCAAGCTCAGGTACAAAGGATACGTCCGATAATTTAAACACGACGTTAGACTCGTTTTTAATTAGAAGACTACCGATGCCTTCGCATTTTATAATCGTATCTTTCTTTGCAACGTTTATGTCTCTTTCATTCGTGGTAATAATTTCTAAGTCCTCGAATAACGACGCATCATTTACCATATGATGCGATGCGCCGCTATCGAGTACGAATCTGATGGAATTATTTTCCATCTTATTACACGAAGTGGAAGAAACTAACGCGTGAGAGTAACTATCGTTAGTACTCGTACTAAAATTAGCGGACGGCGGCAGTCGCTGTCTATCGTTACGCACGTCATTATTCGAATTATTTCGGGCAGATTCTGCTCGTTTTTTATTTGCCTCATCGCCGTAACGTTGGCAATTCCTCCCGATGTGGCCTTGAGCGCCACATCGAAAACAATTAAAATCGCTAGATTGACTCGAGTTTGAATTTGAACTATTATTTCCGCGATTATTATCGTTACGATTATCGTTATTACGCGAATTATTTTTGGACCGACATTTATCGATGTTATGGCCTTTTTTATGGCAATACGTACAAAAATTATCTGCTGCTACGTGAGCAGTTCCTTTATTCGTTACCGGATTCGTAGGCGCGTCGCCTTTCGATTTAAGGTCATCGTCATTGCATAATAAACTTATGATAATCTTCGGATCCGCGGGCGTTACAAGCAGTAACGCCTCAGCGGACTTCCGAGTATGCATAAATTTATCATGCGACTTGAGACCTGCAAGTAAGTAAGAGAATTCCTCCGCCTTATTCACTGTTACCTTACACGCGACGAGTTGATTAATTAAGCCGACAGTGTGGTCAACGTAGTCACGCGGGCTTTTAAATCTAATTATATCGAGATTCGATAATTGCGTTCTAAGAGACACTATAAGTGCCTCGTCTACTCGTATATACCTCGCGTCGAGCTCTTTAAGGAGCTCGTAAGAATCTTTTCTTTCGCGAATAAGTCTAAATACAGAGTTATCGATATGATTAATTAAAAGTTCGAAAACTTTTGCAATTTTCTTACGATCTCTTACAGGACGATGATCGGCGGCGATGGACTCGTCTACGGTTATAGCTTCCTCAAGGTCCCTTGACGCTATGAGGATCTCTATACGCCTCCGCCAGGTTTCATATTCGACGCCGCGAAAAATCAAGTGCTGCGGGATCGACGAATTTTTCTCGGACATTTCGGACTCTGTTTCGGACTCGTTATCGTTGGAATCGGACAGTAACTCGTTCGTCGCGTCTACGAAGGAATCGTCGGAATCGTGTTGACCGGAATTTGTGGGAATCGGAGCGGTAGTCGCGATCGGTTCAGTAATCGGAATCATGGAAATCGTGGATATCGTAGCTGTCACCGCGGTCGGTTCGACGAGAACGGGAACGACGGGCGAATCGGTATTCGGAACGTAAATGAGAGTCGGTTCGACGACTGTACTCGAAGTTTGATCGACAGCGATCGGAGAATCGTTAGAGAAGCGTAAGGCTCTTCGTCTGAGCCTTCGTTTTTTCGAATTTGAAATACTCGACTCGTTATCGGAACGACCGGCTAAATTATCGGTTCTCGAAACTCCTTCGGGAGTATTAGCGCGAGTTTTATTATTCTTCTGACTTTGTGTCAACATTGACTCGAAGTCTCATAGTCGGGGAAAAAACGTAACAGTTGAAATTAAATCGAAAAATCGAAACGGATAAAAAAGATTCGAAAACGTTCGAATAAAGATCGAGAAAAGCGAATACGGAAAAAATACATACGTAAATCGGATCGGTAACTACGCTCATGCTACCATGTTGAAAAATACATGCGAAAATCGCTACGTAATAAAATTGAACGCAAAATACGAGAAAATAATTCGAGTATATTTTTACATCGAAATACATAGAACGAATGACGACGCTGAAAACAAATTTACGTCGTCTTAGAAAAGGTAAATCGTGAGATTTTTGATTCGAGAGATAGCCACGAATATCAGGACAACAAGTAGACAAATATTCGCAACACGATGAAATTCAAATTTTTGATTTTTTTTAAATAAAAATTTTTCGTGAAAGTTTGGAAAATATTTTTACCTACCTACTTCAATAAGATTGAGAATTTTTTTCAATGCCTTGTACCGTGTATTCAATTAATTCCGAATCCCCTATTATGGGAAATGGTTGAAAAAACCTTATCTGATAACACTGATTGTACTACGAAAACGATGCTGAATCAGTGTTACCAAGTAATGATTTCGTAGTTGAGAATTCGGAATTAATTGAACACTGTGTACAGCAACTACCTAAGGCTAGTGGCCTGAAAATATTTTTTATTCCATAACAATTTCTAAAATTTTTTGTACCAAAAAATTCATTTTTTTTCATTCCACAAAAGTCTTTTTTTCATTCCAAGAAATGGAGATTTTCCCCAAAAAATAGAGATTCCCATCACCCTCGAAAAAAAAAATCTTCAAGAAAACTAATTTACTTCTTCCGAGAAATCACAACATTTTATGCGTTGTTGTTGTTGTTGTTTTTATTTTTATTTTTATTTTTTGAAAAGATGCAACAGTTTGAAAAAATTTCAGTTTTAGCGAATTTGTAATTTGTTTTGTCCGGGTAATATTATCAAAAATTCATGTCTTCGAAGAGTAAAATTCATGACTTATCATTAGGGCAAGTATTTATATAATTTTTTTGGGGCGAAATATGCGCATATACATATATGAATTTCAAAACGTTAAAATATGCAAAAAATATGCTCAAAAAACTCGAAATATGAAGAAATATGCAAACATAATATGGATATCAAAAGAAAGGATTTTTAAAATGGAGTTCGGCAGCTGTTGTGTTGAAAAGATCTATTTTATGAATGCAAACCTGAAATTGAAGGAAAAATGATGAAAAAATAACAAAAACTCGTCGTTTTTTTAACGTTTTGAAAATAGCATAAGAAAAACACATTTAATTTTTTTTGAAGAAAATTGAGAATTACCGGAAAATTAGGAAAGTCAAAATTGTTAAAACTAGCTCAAAACAGAAAAATCGTAAAATATGCTGAAAAAATTGGAAAATCGATGAAATATGCGCAAAATATGCGAAATATGTGCTGAAAATGCCCAAAATATGAAAAAAACGTGAAATTTTGGTCAAAATATGAAAAATATGCAAAACCATATTGAGCTCATTCGACTGGAAATTTTATGAATCGTAAAGATAACCTGGATATACGCTATTATATAGCATATAGAAAATATGAAAATATATATAAATACTTGCCCTACTTATCATGACCTAGTAATTTTTTTTGAAAAATTCAGGACTTTTTCATGATTTTCACGACCTTGTAGACGCCCTGTTTCAAGACATTTGATTGCGATATATGGTGAGTTTATGTACCCATTTTTAAATGATTTTTGGCAATGCATTCGATGAAAACTTCCATGCAAATCTCATGGTAAACTTTTAGGCTATTGGAGACTGCTTTAATTTTTTTTGAAAACCCCGAGAGAAATTCAAAAGTAGTTTCAAGTGTTAATGTAAAGACCTAAAACGTGACAGCTGTTTTAAATAACTGGCACCTCAAAGAATCTGGATATAATTTATACCTAGTATAATAGGCAAACATAACAGAAAAGTCATCACTACCTAACAATATTACGAAGATACGTAATATGCATACATAAATCATAATTATAATTTAAAAAAACTATAAGACGGCAAAAATTCATCGTTCAATGACAATATTGTATTACTTTTTTGAGACTTCTTATCAGCTCGGTGCATTTCCTCTTAAATCGCTCACATTGTAACATACAATGTTACAAATACCCCCTTTGGCAAAATTTTGGGGTCCACTTTTTTAAAATTTAATTCTTCTCAAATTGAAAATTTTGATGGAGTTAAAATTTTTGAGAGCGATAATAATTAGTTAAGCAGGTTTTTTATGCCAATTTAAGATATCAAATTTTGGCTTTCTTTCGTATATTCTCATTATATTTCTCGACCAAAAAATAATCGGTAATCGATTGTTTTTGTAAAGTTTTTCATTTTACGAGATTCATTTGTCTTTCATATTTTTTTAATACCCCTGCACTTTTATCCACTTTTTTTTTTTTTTTTTTTTTTTTTTTTGGAATACGTCATGTTGAGAAGCTTTACTCTTAGATCTTTCAAATTCCCATCAGAAATCGGTTTTATCACAAATTCAAACAACCAAATAATAAATTAACAAATAAATAAATACATAAATAACGGATAAAAAAATTATAAATAACAAGAAAAACATAATATTGCTGAACAGCAGAAAAAATAATTGATGAAATAAATAAAGTGTGATAAATAAATCACAATCTATATTGGCATAACATAATCAAATAATTAAAAATAGGTGGGGCTACGGCCAAGCCTGAGCGGGGGAGAGGAAAAAGTGAAAAAGTTCACTGCAAATATCGAAATTAATACTTGATTAAACTTATTGGCAAATTTGTCCGACGATTCGCATTCCAAGTTCAAATTTATCGAATTTTATACCTATCTCAATCAGTTGGTTAGGCGCGAGTTTCTAACGTCTTTGTCTCAAAGTATATTGCAAGCGTTATTCAAACTTATTCAAGCCAGTTCAACACGAATACCTATCCAGCCAATTACTTGATCGGTGAAAATTTACTTCTTATTGGCCGTTTTTTGCTTACAACTGTTTCGATTACCTTCCTTCGAGCTGAAACAGCAACACCACTACACGCAGACCCCATAGCAACCAAATTTACCGGCAATAACTCTCGATGATTCGATAATTCATCATCGATAAGCAAGTAACCTCCTATAACACATTCAACCAGACAACTAAATGGGTGAAAAACCAATACCTGGGCTCAATTCCTCCCATAATATGAGAATCTTAGACAGTCAAATGGGCGAATCGATACCTGGGACAGGATACCGCACCAGCAATCAACATATCTAATCAGCGCACACTACTAGGAGCACCTACAGGATATCGCGCCAGCAAATAATCTATCCGATGCAGTGCACCACCAGAAGCACTCATATACCCGTTTCGAATTCTGTACGTCTTACGCAAATCCTAGACAGTATAACGGGTAAATCGATACCTGGGCTACAGGATATCGCACCAGCATTAACGTATCTTATCACCGTAGCATACATCAGGTGCTAGAGTTAAGTTATACGTCAATAAAACAAGCCAACCTACCAAGTACACGAGAGCAGTAGGTGCATTCAACAACACGAAAAATCATCAATCGCAGTGGTAATGGTTGTAATTTTGTATCAACATTTTGCCGGTATTATCGTTCACTATTTCAACATTTAATCAGCTTATTTTCGGTTTACTGTATTGTAATCGTAGCACATATCGTACGTAGCTACGTGCATTGCCGAAAAGATCGAGTTAATTTCTTAATCAGATAATAACGAAGCTTGTTACAATTTTATACTCATGCAAGTCGTTGAAACTCGCATCAACGTTAAACTCATACACCTCATTTCCATCCTCCCTTGCTTATTTTTAACTTGTTCACGTCGAACTATTTAGCCAATATGTAATATCTAACCATGATAAAGCAAGTTTTAGGTAATTGAAATTACAAAGAAATTTTATAACAATCAAAATACACGACTAGCGTTGGATAATAATTTTTAAACTCAAAAGTTCCATGGTTCAGCCCTTAGCAAGCTAAACCACATTGGGCGCCACTTTGTAACCTTTTACAAACAGTGATCTTTCTTTTGACCACTTCATACTCGACGTTACATAGAGTATGTGAAATATACTTGCTTTACAATATGTCATGGTAACTTAGGTACATAAAATAAATCCTTTCATCCCAACCACTCTATGGCTCTAGCCTACCAAACCTGTGTATAGCTTAATTAGCCATAAGTTCATAAATACACTACGAATTGAACCAATCATCATAATTAAACCGATATAGAAATAACTCAAGACACACAGGCACGCGACACGATCATCCATCCATCAACACCACAATCAAACCGCAAGACCTTTATCTCTTAGTACATCGAGCTGGTCCTACTTCTTATCAGCTCGGTGCATTTCCTCTTAAATCGCTCTCATTGTAACATACAATGTTACATTACGTACTTATTGAAAATTCTTATTGAAAAAACAACAATAATTTTAATTTTTTATTTTTCAAGGTTATTTATGCCCGCTTCTTCAGAACACAATTAAAGAAGGGAAGTTCCATTCTCATACATGCTGGTGCTGGTGGGATTGGTCAAGCAGCCATTAATATATGTCTGCATTATGGGTGTAATATTTTTACAACAGTTGGCACACAGGAAAAAATCGATTTTATAAGAAAAACTTACCCACAAGTACTGTATAAAATTTCAAAATGTTACATCATGTTTGTTGAAACCTGTTATTCATAGAAATCCAACAATTAAAAATATGCCTACTAGATTCTGCCTACTAGATTCCCGAAAATCATATCTGTAATTCTCGGGATACCTCATTTGAGAAAGTGGTAATAAAAGAAACAAACGGCCGAGGAGTTGATGTAGTGCTCAATAGTTTATCAGAAGATAAGCTGAAAGCTTCACTACGTTGCTGTGCAAAAGGAGGGAATTTTTTAGAAATCGGAAAGTTCGATATGGCTAGAAATAATCATATAGGTAATTAACTTTCTGAGATATTTTTACATTTTTATAGCTTTGTTTTGAACCAAAGCTATTAAGGAGTATTAAAATTATATACATGTGAGTGTTTTCCAAAGGATTTCAGTCTATCAAATAAGTTCAAATTTGCGTATTAGGGATCTTTTGGTTCCAAAATTGTTTCAAATCATTCTCAATTACCGATAACTAATACCACCATAATTTCGATAGAAATGGGTCTGTTTTTGAAGGACATCACATTTCATAGTATTCAACTGGATGTATCAATGAAAAACCAAGATTTGTTTCTAAGTAAGGGAATTAAAGAAAAAATACAAGAACTTCTTGATCAAGGAATAATTAAGCCAATAACACGAAAAGTTTTTGAATCCGATTCAGTGGAATCAGCTTTTAGGTGAAATAAATACGTATTTTTTACGCTGAAAAGGTAATATATCTTTTAAACCAAACTTTCATTATCATTATGCAGGTATATGGCAACTGGAAAATATATAGGAGAGGTAATAATAAAAATACGAGATGAAGAGAAGGATTTAGAATACAAACCAGTTTCAATTAGAATGAAAGCTAAGCCAAGAGTTTTCTGCAAAGAAAATGAATGTTATATCATCGTGGGTAAGTACACTTATTACCCAGTATCTAGATTTGATAATTTTGAAATACCAATTTATGATTCCTAATCACATAATCTCATCATTCAATGTTGAAACTACAAAAACCACGCATTTTGCACATCCAACTTATGCAATGTGGGAGGCTGAGGTGGAGGTGGATTTGGTCTGGAACTTGCTGACTGGATAATCTTAAGAGGAGCGCGTAACATGGTGCTTAATTCGCAAACTGGAATAAAAAACGGTTATCAGTCATACAGAATAAAATTGTGGAAATCGTATGGAGTCAACATTATAATTTCCACTGATGACGTCACAAATGAAGATGGAGTGAGAAATTTATTACAAACTGTCAATTCTATGGGACCAATAAAAGGAATATTCAACGTAGCTGTGGTAAGTAACATACTCATAGTCATAAGTACTCTAAGGTGGAACAAAAATCAAAAATTTTCGATTTTCAAATTTTAATACTGCGGAAAAGTTGCATCTAGGTGATATAAGTATGAAAAACAAAAAAAAAAAAAATATTTCAACTCGAATAATTTCTTCCGATCGCGCAAAAGCCCTCAAATTTTCGAGAATTTGCAAAAAATCAAAAATCGAAAAAAATTTCAAAATGTTACAGAATGGGTTTTATCTCTTTTGGTTGGCAAGTATAATCATCGTTATTAATATTTTTTGAAAAAAATCCAGAAATAGAATTCATCAGATTGTCGCATTTATGATTAAAATGGGTTTAACATACATAGTTTTGCCCAAAAAGACAGTTTACAGCGATTTTTAATCTTTCTCATGCTCTTGAGAATTTTTCAAAAACTACAAAAATTTGAAAAAAAATGAGGAAAATGATGGTTCCTGAAAATGAAGGTAAAGATGGAAAGTCATCGTAAATTATCTTTTTGGGCGAAGCTGTGTATGTTAAAACTTAAAACTATTTTAATTCCAAAATTTTTTTCCAGTTTATAACCTTTATTTTTCAATTAAAAAAAACAAAAAAAAAACATGAAATATTACTGTAGTGCTTGGTTTCCAAATGCGTCTATAAACGTAGTACTTTGCTACTCGCATATAAACTATGGAGAAACCGGTACTTGAGCCCTAACCAGAGCCGAATGTAATTGAAGACCATCCGACTTGTAATAAAACACAACCTTTTTGATATCTTGTAACTACGTGTTTTTGTTGGTCTACAGTCTTCCTCTAGTGTAGCTCGGTGGCGTCGCCTTGCTCCTAGAGTATTATAGGTAGGCATACAGTCGCACCTGTCGACTTACCCTTCTCACCTACCCATCCTTAGTAGAGATCTCCCGTCCTTACATTGGTAACCTCGATGTTAAAACTACCCTTCTGATTGTAACCGCGACCCTCGATGTACCCATACGTAGTGTTGGCGCCGCGCCGTTCGAAACCAGTTCGCTGTCCGCGAGTATCGATACCCTTTTCCGCGATATACCATTTAAACAATACACCCGCGTAATATGTCATTCAGCGAGATGTTTTTTACCAAAATTTATCACAAAACTCCTTCATTCAATAAAGCAGAAGTTGCATCGCAGTTCCAAATAAAGCCAGTTTAATTCATCGAAGAAATTCTGTCCTTACGTCGTAACAGAATAAGCCATGGAATAGTCCACTCACTACAAATAATCAAAATTTCACTTCAAAATAAAGCATTAAACAAGCTACAAGTATTACGCCAAATCACAGTCATTCTCAATGAATCATCCGATATGGACGTATACAGCAATCAGCAATGACTCAATACTCTACAAAGTACATACAGATTTTTGGTCTCCAGGTAGTAGCAGCGCAAAGACTACTCTTTCTGGCAAGATTGAGCTCTTTCCTCTTTTTCTTAAAAACTACCAGAAACCAAAACTATCGCAAAGTACTCTTCAGTCTCAACTTTGAAAGCCTCATACACGTTTTCGCTAAAATCTGACCTGGCATTACGTCAATCAACGTCAATTGCCTACACCATGGCTGATTTCTTAGCAAAACAAATGTTAGCAGACTCTCGAAAACAAACTAAAAGTCAGTCGCAAAGTCTCTCATAAGCCTCAACACATTGCAGCAAGTATCCAAATTGTAAGACTCGATATACTGAGCAGTAGTAGTGAGCTGACAATGACAATATGAGCCGAGACCCAGCACAACTTCAGATGCGCACTCAAATGCATCCATCACACTCAGCACAACGCACGACTCTCAATGCAGCACATCGCTCTCAACACAACACATCGCACTCAAGCAAAGCACGGCACTCAACACTGCGCAAACCTCAGTGACCCTTACCTATCCTAAATACTAAATTTTAGCATCCAAGGTGTCGCGGAACTACGCGAGTAGCACTCTAGGTAGCGCTAGTCAATGTACAGTACTTGAGATGTAATTGTGCATTATTATCATATTGATTACACGTTAATCACTCGTTAATTGCATTCATTTATTCGTGGGCCTCTTTAGGCCGCGACATGGTAGCAGAGCTGTTCACGATCATTAAAATGGACCTTAAGTTCATTTCGCGTCTCAAGTAAAGTAATTACTTTTCATTTTCATCATTATTGCATATTTTGTACATTGCTCGTTATGTGCAACACGTGTTCGCGCTTCCTCGTTATGGAAGAAATCATAGTTTGTTCGCGTTATTTTCATTAATTCATTACATTGATTTGATATACGCATTCGTATCTTGTTAGATACACCCGCATTTCGCATTTTCGTGTAGTTATACACACCGCATTTCTGAGTCGCTGTTAGACTCTACACATTCCTCATTCCGCGTGTTTGAGAACACATACATCGCAGCATGGCTAAGTTAGCAGCCACCGACTTTCAACTTTCGTTGGAAAACTTGCAAGCATCGCTACACTCAGTTGCACTCGTTCTGAAAAGTTTGGAAACATCTCTGACCAACACCTCGCACTTACATTCTTCATTTCAAAAAGTGATCGCTGACGCTGAAAAATTGAATAGTTTTCGATCGTATGATGAAACAGAGCTTCCATACAACTTCATTCCTGCATTGCAACCGCTCACCCAGTCGAAACGTTTATTTACAAAGGTAAATCGGTTACTTGTACAACATGGAAAAAAACCATTCCCAATCTCATCATTTCAACATGACCGTGTGGAAATTTTTGACATTTTGTGGTTATTTAATGAAGAATTATGCTCAGATACGCAAATCGTTAATCATGACAGTGATATTTCTGCGATTTCTCTCACCGCTCTCAAAAATACGGATCAGCCTATTCTTACACCACCGCTTCACATAAACAATCAGGTTATCTTCACATCGCCGCTTCACGTAAACAGTCAACCAAATATCACTCCTCCGCTTCTCATCGCTGATAAAAACAAAGAAATTCATCATTCATTTGAGTTTGAAAGTGCTACTATTAAAACTGAAATAAAATTGCCGGAGAGTGAAGTTTCTTTGCCACAACACGTAGATGAAATATCCGATTTTCCACCGTCACAATCTCTCATACTCGATTCAATATCATCTTACAACCAATTGCCAGCTCACGACGTGGAAATAATCAAAACAGATGGTCAAAATTTCGTGTTATCAACATTATTGCCTGAAAAAGTACCGTTTCTGGCTGAGAATCGTTTGTGTAAAAAGCAAATCGTCGCTTTGGATCAAGCTAGTCTCATAACGCCACTTCACCACGTTAACAGTCAATCTAATATCACTCCTCCGCTTCACACTACTGATTGTACTGATAAGGACGGAAAAATTCATCAGGTAACCGAAAAAATCGATTCTAATCATTCATCAACTGAAAATAACTCATCACCTACTCGCCCACCTGAAAAATCATGCTCAGAACTTGAAATTATCGATTATTGCAGTGATATTTAGTCAATTCACCTCGAAAATTCAGATCAAGTTAGTCTCACGTCATCGCTTCATATTATTCAAATTCGGTTAAAATCTCGCAGAAAACATCGCCGTTCGATAGCTCAAAACAAGATAGCTCAAAACAAGAAGATCGCAGTGTTTCGTTCTCTTTTAAAACCTCGGATGAAAATTTCGCCAAAATACGTTTCCTGTGTGCCATTTATTCGTCAAGCTCAGTCGATCAAGGTAGAAAATCATCATTCGCAGTCACAGATTTATTCAAAAGGTGTTAAACGTTCAAATGTTTGTCCCAGTGCAGATAATTCAATTATTTACTCCATTTTTCGTTCTGTCCAGCTAAATGTGGGTTGGTTTAAAGGTATAATATGTTGATCAGTTTGTTTGTTATGCATGTTCTTAAACTTTTATATTAATGTTAATTTTGCTAGAATTTCCTGTTCATTGTCAACTGCATATTATAGTCGATATTATTATTCCTTATTTGATTAAAATTTAGAGATTACCATCTCATAGTCATTTATTCGAGTCTGTAAATCATTAGTTTGCATTCATTATTTTTAATTTTATTTTAGAAGAAATGCATTCTGTTTTTTTTTGAAATTTTTTATTTTAGGTTTCCTTTTATCCTTTTAGAATTATTGAGTTGAGTAATTCATTCATTTACTTACTGTGTTGTTTAGATTATCGTTAATTTTACTGACGTTATTATATTCGTTCGCATGTCATTTATCACTTTGGTTTAATCTTGTTGGTTTACGTTTAGATTATTTGTATAATTATTGTTCTTACATTGTATGCAATATGCATACTTCTTCAGTTACCTGTTTTAAGCGAACCATCTCCATAGTTATTTCTTTTAAATTGTTGTATCGTTTTGTTTTTTGTGTTTTCTATTTTATTTTTAGATTTCGTACTTTTTTGTAAGGTTGATTTGATTTGATTTTATTTTTATTTTTTCCCTCTCAATATTGCCAGATTCGTTCTATTTTTATATATTTTTCCTTCAGATTTTTCATTTTTTTTAAATTTCAGATTTCGTTCATGACTTTGCATTTAAAGTGGTATTTTCATACATAGAATAGGTCTACATTTAGTATTAACATTTTATTTTCATTTAGGATCAGTTTACATCTATTTTATTTTAGAAAAGTATTCTTTAAAAGTATTCAGTTTGTTCATTATGTACCTCAAGTTTTCAGATTCGTTTTAATAGTATTTCTTTCATTTTAATCAAACATACATAATAGCTCATTAAATTTTGCATTTAATTTCGTCAATACTTTGCCATTAGTTTATTCATGTTACGTTTAGTTTCCAAATGTTTATTTCGGATTTTGGATTTCTTCTGTTTAGAAGTTATTCTCGTACATTAAAACTTACATAGTTAGCAGTGTAATTTCACATTTTGTTTTTAGAGCATGTTTGGGTTTTTTTCTCTCTCATTAGGAATTAGGTTTCAAATTTTTTTTTGTATTGTTTCATTTTATTATTTAGATTTATCACATTTTTAGTAATTTTGATTCAATTTTCCATTTCATTTTGAGTAATAGTCCATATGTTCAATTCATTATCTTCTATAGTTCGTTAACAGATTTCATTTTAGAGTTTAATTTCATTTTCGTAGTCTTACATTTTATCTACATTAATTTACGACCGTTTTAATTTAGAGTGGTATTTCTTTTCAATCATTTTGTGTGATTCATTTCAGTTTGTTTTCATTTTTTAAAATATTGTTAGATTCGTTTGGTTTTTTATTCTATGACAGGTTTTTCACTTGATTTTTAGAATTTTGAGTTAATTTATTCGTTTACTTACAGCATATTTGAACTTATTACTTATCGTTGATTTTATTATTTTTCTTTCGTTTTTAAGTTTTGTAAAAAGTTTCATTTTCAAATATCGCTTTTAGATTTGTTTATTCAGTAAATTTCATTCATTATTCTCTTTCAGTAAAATAACATACTCAGTACTTAGTATAGTTCGTACTTTTGTAAAGGTAATTTCATTTGTTTTTTCACGTCTGTAATCATCAGTTCATTTTCAATTTTCATTATTTTTTAGTTTATTTAAGCAAATTTTTCTATATTTCATTACGACTTTCCATATCATTAATTACTACAGTTTAATTTCTCGATTGATAATCCCATATTTTCAAAAGTATTTTTAATAGTTTTCAGATTTTCATTTTAGAGTTACGTTATGACTTTGAATCATTTCATTCGTTTATCGTCACCATTATTTTTATTTTTTGGTTCATATTTAAGAGTATTCTTCTTTGATTATTCATTTTATTTCAACGATCTGTTTGGTTTATTTACATACATTATTCAATAGCGTACTTTGTATTTCAGTTTAGAGATCATTTTCTGTTTGCATCTTTGTACTAGATTTAATTCATTTCAGTTTGTATTTGTACTTTTGTACTTTAGATTTCATTATTCATTTAGAGTTACTTTCTGTTGGTACTTAGGATTTCAGATTTTATTTCAGAGTTTATTTTACAGTTCGTACATTTGTACCTTAGATTTGATATCAGTTGTACCTTTTCAATTTTGTTTTAAATAGGTATAATTTTCCTTACATTTCGATGTACATTATTAAGTTACGTTTCAAAATAATTGTATCATTTTTCATTTAAATTGTAATTTTTCGTTGTTTTTTTTTGTCGAGACTCTAGAGTAGAGTATTGTTTTGTAGATTTTCGAATATTTAGCATTTTATTTGTTTCATTTCGGTTAATCGTAGTTTGTATTTCAATCAGTTTATTACAGAACATTTTTTTTCTCTTTTCATAGGTTATTTCATACATTTGCATTATAATTATTATAAGCATTTTGTTTCACATTTCTGATTTATTTTGAAATTGTGGTTCATTTTTTTTTTCATTTTTTTTAGTGTCGTATTCAGATATACTTACTTACATAATTGTTAGCATAGTTTGTAGCATAACTCGAAGTTTATTTTCATTGTTCATTTTACATTTCAATTTACTTTCGCATTTAATTTACGTTTAAATTTCGTTTTAGAATTCATTTTCAATTTTCGTTTTCGTTCAGAATTTTGAATTTTGTTCAAAATTTTTCGTTTTCCCCCGGAGTGTCGCGGAACTACGCGAGTAGCACTCTAGGTAGCGCTAGTCAATGTACAGTACTTGAGATGTAATTGTGCATTATTATCATATTGATTACACGTTAATCACTCGTTAATTGCATTCATTTATTCGTGGGCCTCTTTAGGCCGCGACACAAGGTCATTTGGTTTGGGCTGCAGGCTGATCAACGTACCGGGAAGCGAGAAAAAACATGAAAAAATGTGAAAAATCTTGATTTTTGACCCTTGACAGGGGTCAAGGAGGCCCAAAAGTTGAAACCTACAAAAGGCACATCAGGGGCACAAACTTTATCCATGATGAAAATTTTGGCCCCCAGCCCTATTTGGGGGGTCTGTAGCCTGATCAACGTGAAAAAATGACCCCAAAATCCACTTTTTGGACCCTAAAATGGGGTGGGGATAACTTAGGGGGCTGAAATTTGACTATGGTGTAGGTAATTAGGGTTCTCATCCCTGTGGCAAGTTTCAAAAAATTTCATGATATTGGGGCTCCCCCGCACCCCACTCAAAAAGGGGTCATATCCCCAATTTTGAGTTAGGGCTTCAAAAATTGTTTTGCATCATTCCTACACCGAGGGGACCCTACATATCAAGTTTGACCTCATTTGACCTGTTAGGCTCGGCCCCAGAGTTCCAAAAGTAGGGGTAAAATTATATATATATAGGTATAGGCTTCCGCACATGTCGGTCACCTTGCGGCTTATTCTTACATTACAAGTCAGCCACCGTACATCTCGGCCATGGTTTGGCGCATACGGGTTATTTCTACATTACAAGTCAGCCATTCTCAGCCACCTCGACTGCAGGGTTTCACAAACTCCGCGCAACCTTTAAAAATCAAGTCACAGGGATGAACGCGGGCCCTACAATTAATGCACAGTGTGTAGAATCACAAGCACTGACCGAGATGTACGGAAATATGCCGAAACTAGATATACACGACCTCAACTTTGACTCATAATTTTTCAGTATTTTATCGACGCACAGAAAAGTTATTGATACCAAAAATTTTAGTACACTGCAGGCTTATACTTAATCTGAAAACCTATTTAAAATTTGAATTAGGTAGGCCAATTTTTTAATTTTTTTCCGCAAACTTCATCCTAAGAGTCTCATTATTTTTTCCAATGCGTATTTCTTGTATATTAGATCGAATCTGTGATTGAAATTTTTATAAATTAATAATTAGAACAGAGTCAAGAAATTTTTTTCAATTTTGACATTTTTCGTAAATTGGACAAATATATATGAAAAGTGGCCGAGATGTACGGAAACTGGCAAATATATATATATATATAAATATGTGACATGTGACAGATCGTCATCTTTTGGTCCCAAACGTCAACAAATGGGGTCAGAACTCTTCTACCCCCCCTCCTTCTAAATCAGGGTCGGACACAATAGCCTAAATTTAAAAAAAAAAAATCGGCTAAAAATTGTTTGAAAAAAAAAAGATTAGTGCGATTGGGTAATTCTCAGAAAATCGGTAAATTTGAGTAACCAACTGATTTCTCAACTCCTGTACTATGCACAACTTTCATTTTTTGGTTATTTGTACATTATAACGTCCTTAATCCACCATGCCCAATTTAATGAATACCACCCCCCTCCCCTTGAGTACAAGTTAGTCTAAACCTCAAAATGTCCTTCGTCGTGGCCTGTAGCACAACATGTTTTTGAAAACAGATTTCAAAAATTATGGAAATCACCATGTTTTTCTGAAAAAAAAAAGTAAGTACACGTCATTAGGAAGTTCAGGGTATAGGCTAGTGTGAATGATGATCACAAAAAGTGTTTAGTACAACTACACCTGATCATTGAAAACTGTAGCAAAGATTTATGTCCATCGTCGTGGCTAATTTTTAAAAATTTGTCTCAGCTCGCTGAGTGAATATTTTTTTCTGCTGAATGGCTACACTGATTTGTTACTTTTATAATAATACTATCCGCATTTTAAATTTCGAATGGCAATGCACAGGGCGATTTTTTACGTAATCATCTGTAAAAATTTCAATTTTTACAAAAATAGCAAATACTTTAAATTAATAATACTGGAAACTTCAATGGGGAAAAGTGGCCCCGACAACAGCGCTCTTTTAGCAGTTTTAGCGGCTCGGCATGAAACTATTCTCAGACTTTCGACCGATCGTCATGTCTTCGACCAATCAGAGGGCGAATCACGCGACGATTAGTCGAAAGCCTGGAATTAGTTTCATGCCGAGCCGCTTAGAGAGCGCTCTTCTTGGGAGTCAAATCAAAAGCATTGAGTTTCCAGTATTATTAATTTAAAGTATTTGAAAATAGTGTCCATCGTCGTGGCTTATCATTCCTCCGGTATAAAATGTCCCATCTTCCTGAAAACTGAGAAAATTTATTCTAATTAGTAAGTATCCTATTATAGCTTATTAATAATTAATAAAATATCAGTATTATAGCTTATAGAATAACTAATTGTCGAATTGTCCATCGTCGTGGCTGTAAAAATTCATCATTGCCACGACGATGGACAATTCGACAATTAGTTATTCTATAAGCTATAATACTGATATTTTATTAATTGTTAATAAGCTATAATAAGATACTCACTAATTAGAATAAATTTTCTCAGTTTTCAGGAAGGTGGGACATTTTATACCGGAGGAATGATCAAGCCACGACGATGTGAGCAAAAAAATCAAATTTTCTTAACCCTTTGGGTCATGAGACACTTCCCATGGATTAAATCCTAAATGCTTCAGAATGTATATTAAGACCTCACTACTAGTTACCAAAAATACCACAAAATTGAGCTTTGAGCTAATATTTGTCTCGAAAGTTGGCATTATTGAGAAATATCTCATTTTGAAGTTTCGACAAAGGAAAATGACACACATAAAATTTTTTAATGTGAGATGTTTAAATTCATGAGCTAAAAGATAATGGTCTGAAGCAAAACTCGCTCAAACATGAAATTTGTAATGGGATACAAAAAAAGAGACGATTTGAAGAAGTGAATATAAGAACAGCAGTTCCAAAAGATGTGACGAACCAGTGAGTTTGAAAGCGTTTGCTTCTGATGGAAGTACATACAAAACCAAAATCTTTGCCGCATAGAAAGCTTTTTTCAAAAAATTGAAAATTCACGTCGAAACTTCAACTTGAAATCAAAATCAAAATTATCACCTCATAAAATTATATATATTGATTATATATGAACAGAAAAATTTCTGAAAAATGGTCAAAACTGGGTTCATTGTTTTTTAAATTAGATTTTTGATTTTTTCAAAGTAAAAATAAAAATGAATATTCAAAAAAATGAACTAGAAATGATTTTTGGAAAAATTGGAAAAATTATTACCTTGAACTCGGAGTAACAATTTTTTAAAGTTTTCCAATTTTTTTCAAAAATTCTTTTTTTAATTTTTTTACTTTGAAAAAATCAAAAACTTGATTACAAAAACAATGATTTCATTTTTGACCATTTTTCAAAGATTTTTTGCTGATACATAATCAATACAAAGATATAATTTTATGACGTGATAATTTTGATTTTGATTTCAAGTTGAAGTTTCGACGTGAATTGTCAATTTTTTGAAAAAAGCTTTCTATGCGGCAAAGATTTTGGTTTTGTATGTACTTCCATCAGAAGCAAACGATTTCAAACTCACTGGTTCGTCACATCTTTTGGAACTGCTGTTCTCAAATTCACTTCTTCAAATGGTCTCTTTTTTTGTATCCCATTACAAATTTCATGTTTGAGCGAGTTTTGCTTCAGACCATTATCTTTTAGCTCATGAATTTAAACATCTCACATTAAAAAATTTTATGTGTGTCATTTTCCTTTGTCGAAACTTCGAAATGAGGTATTTCTCAATAATGACAACTTTCGAGACAAATATTAGCTCAAAGCTCAATTTTGTGGTATTTTTTGTAACTATTAGTGAGGTCTTAATATATATTCTGAAGCATTTAGGATTTAATCCATGGGAAGTGTCTCATGACCCAAAGGGTTAATTTCATGAAAATTTCTGTTTATGACAAATATCGGTTTGAAACATGTCCAAACATGAATTTTAGGCTCTCCAGACACCTCGAGGGACATTGAGTGTTCCCAAAATGGCGTCACTCAGTTAATTTAAATGAAAATTTAAAAAAATAGAAAAAATCAACGAATTTCATACAAACTTGGGTTGATGGTGTATAACTACATATTTAGTGATATACTACGACGACAATTTTTTTTCGACCAAAAATGACTGTTTTTTGCGCGAAAAATGATGAAAAAATCAGTTTTTTGCATTTTTGAAGGCCTTCCACCCATATAAAAAATTCTGAAAAAAATATATGTTGTACATCCAAAATAGGTGTATAATATATATTTTTTCCATTATTGCACCTCTGAAAAAACTTGTCGAAATAGCTGTTAGAAAACTTAAAACGCGCATTTCACAATGAAGATAGGTTTGAAATTTTTTTTTTAAATTTCCATGGATGACCCTTGAGTATACCTAACATCTACCCGAGTTTGAAAAAATTTGGTTAAAAACTGTCAAAATCAAAAATTATAATCAAAAAAATCACATTTTTCGCTCTAGGAGGGGGTGGGGGTGAGGTAGCGACCTAAAAATTTGGTCACGGGGGTTTTAGACCATAAGAACCAACTTCCACTAGTTGGTTTAAAAATTCGCTCTGGAGGCCAAATCACCCTTTTTGAATCGTCCTCCCCCCTCCCTTTTGGGAAATGAATTGACCCCAACACCATAAAAGTACTCGGGGGCATATATATTTTCAATTACCTTAAGAAAATTTTTTTAAAAATCTGTCAAATTTCTGAACTTTTACAGTAGTGAAATTTGCCGATTTTCTGAGAATTACCCGATTATCAATCGATTATTTGAAATAATCGATTGTTCTCACCTCTATAGTATAGCTATTGCACCTTAAAAAGGGGTTTCCAAAATAGTCATATTAAACCTTAAAATGCCCATTTGACATAAAAAAAAAAATATATACTCTGAATCTTTTTAAAAATTACGATAAGTTACCGTTGATACTGTCTACCATTCCTGTAAGTGTGACAAAATTTGGTTAAACACTGTCAAAAATGGAAATTTTAAACGAAAATCCATGTGTAACTCCGCTGAAAGGGTATTAAGGGATGAGACTTCGAGCTAAAAATTCTGTCACGGAGGTTTTAGACCATTAAGACCAATTTTCAAAGGGAAAATTTCTAAGTCGGTGTTCAGGGCCAAATCACTTCTGAAACTCAGCAAGGCTCGTTGGACAAAAAGTAAAGAAAATAATGACGAAAAAATATTCCACCTGTAGAAAAAATGAAATGCATTAATTTAAAAGTTCTGTATTTTTCAAACCTCCATGAAAAAATCAATTTATAACGTAAAAGGACTCGGATGGTAAGGAGGTCAATTGACCTCAGAGCTGAATTTCAATTTTTTTTTAAATTTTCGATCAGTAGTGATGAAAGAAGATTTTGGAGCATATCGACGATCCTTGCCCACAACCTCGTGAGCTGCATGGTGCCTCTAAATATACGCGATTTCAACATTGAAAATTCCAGCTATGCAAGTTTTCAATCGATTATTAACAAACTAGGCTTGTAGGTACAGGTACTCAAGGGCAACGTTGGAATTTTTTTTTGATTTTTTCGACCCCTACAATGACCTTGAAAACTTCAAATCACCCTGGAGAGCACAGTGTGGGAGCTGACCAGATCGAAAAAATTTCTTTGTTTTCTGTACTATTTTACACTGCTCATAACATTTCAATAACGGGCACCCTAACGAATCAGCAGATATACGAGTACCATAGGCAAACATAACGAAAAATGTAAACGTCTGTTAAGTATTACAAACAATACGTACATAGTAAGTACAAAGATAAGTAAGTAAAACATTGTTCATTTGTCCAGTTTTTTTCCTTTGGCACTCCAAAAAAATCATATGATAAGTGGGCCAAAATTCATTATTTATAACGATATTGAAATATTTTTGTAGGTAAGTAGTTACAGTGCTTAATATGTAAGATGTTTCACTTGATACGAAATTCGCGGCAAGCCAATGCAGAAAGGAATTCGCATCGTATTAGTAGGTTAATTAAGTATACATATATTGTACCTATAACATTTTCTTAAATTCGTAAATTTCCAACAAATTGATGACATTTTTAAGTATTAAATTATGATATTTTAAGATGTAGTAATTAAGAAAATACGCAGTATGATGCATATGGATGTACTACTTTCTTTTTCCCAGGAAATAAATGGCCCAAACAGATAAAATTCGCGTGATATTAATTATCAAAAATTCTCATTACGTCGATATGAATTTTTCCACTCCTTAAAGTTGTTTATTAAAGCAATAGCCCTTTAAATTTTTATCACAGAGGTTTTCTAAATGATCGAATAATATTACCTTAATTAAAAGAATGTTGGTATTGTGTGGAAGTAAATTAAAACTACACTTCAATTAATTGTTTCCGCTCTCGAGAAGGTAAGATCATCTAAAACAACGATGCTGGGGGGAGGGGAATACAAAAATACATACACCCAATTTAAAAATATTACATTTATAAAAATATCAACTCATATTTTTAATGTTCGCTATTAATCAAGTCTAGGTAAAAATTCACCAGTAAAATGCACTGTACTTACGAGACATAAACAACTTTTCTTCTAATTCAACAATTATGCGAAAATATTTAATTGTGGACTTAGACGACAACTGAAGGGTCACACTCGAGCAGATTGATTTTCCAGAAATTATAAACGTAGATATCATAGTTGAACTAAATTATCATTCAGTCAAGTGTTTGAATCTCGTGATAGTGGTTGTATGTTTTTTTTTCGTGGTGCTAATCTACAAAAATGTCAGTTAAAATCAACGAGCCGCGTCTTCCAGATGATATAGTTATTTCGGGTATTTCCGGTATGTTTCCGGCAAGTGAAAATATCGAAGAATTCAAAAATAATTTATTTGATGGAATAGATATGACTTCTGCAGTTCGCACGTGGGATAAATGTAAATACCTATTATTTTTTCTATTAGCATATCAGCATCCGTACATTACCTACATATAAAAAGTTGCAACAACCCAGAGTCTGTCATATGTTATCCTTCAAAATTGTGAAATGTTATAGCCGAAGCAATCCGACGAATGGGCTTGATGAAGAATATAGACCATTTTGATCACGATTTTTTTCATATGGATCGTCAGCAGGCTGCACGCATGTCTCCGTATAATAGATTACTTCTTGAACGAGTTTTTGAAGCAATTTTGGACGCCGGTAAGTGTATTGTTACTCGGGCATCATACTCGTAACAAATGTTAATGTGAAAAAATTTTTAAGGTTACAATTTGCAACAAATAAAGGGGAAAAACATTGCTGTCGTTTGTGGAATTTTTGAAGGGTTTATGGGCGAAAGTCACGTTAAAAAAGATGGAGATGATACGAGTCCTCTGAAATCAAAACACGAACCCTCAAACATAATTTCTTATTGGTTTGATATCCATGGTAATTTATACAGATGATTACGATTTCTTAGTTTAATTTTAGTAAGTTATACCCGCGAGGCAATACACGTAAACATAGTTTTTTGAACATACTGACAAAATGACCACTGACCAGAACAAATTATATACTTACCTATGTTTTAATTTTCTAATGCCACGACTTGTGACCACCATAATTTTTTTAAACATCAAAAAAGCAATGGATTATGTTCGTCAATACCAAAGTTTCTGCTTTAGAACTCAAGTATGCGTTTTTGAAGTAATTTTACATTTATTGTGGAATAGGACCTAGCATCACAGTATACACTGCATGTTCCGCATCTCTTTACGCTATGGATTATGCGCTTAAAGCTATTCAACATGAAGAATGTGACAGTGCTTTGGTATGCTCGGCAAATCTGTGTAAAATGCCACCAGACCAAAGTTTCAAATTGGGAATTCTCAGTCCTACTGGAATATCTAGACCATTTGACGAAAATGGTAAGTAACAACTAAGTACCAATACTACAACGTTTTTTAACCCATTGGGACCTGAGACTAACCCGGGGGACAGAGTGAAAAAAATTTTGCAACAAAAGATATACCATTAGCTCACTAAAAATTTAAAAATTTAAAAAAAATATTGAGATTGAGTAATTCCTCATTTTGAAATTTCATAATATTAGATAGTTGAAAACTTTCAAAGTGACTTTTAGGTTTCCAAAAAACTATTATTGAGATTGAGTAATTCCTCATTTTGAAATTTCATAATATTAGATAGTTGAAAACTTTCAAAGTGACTTTTAGGTTTCCAAAAAACTATAGGTATTATGGTGTTAGTTCCATTTTTTTTTTTTTTTTTTTTTTTTTTTTTTTGGTAAACATAAATGCTCAAATTCAGAAACTTTTCAAAATTCAGTAAAATCAGAAGAAAATGAATGGAGAATGTGACGGCCCTAAATTTTCATTAACTTGAAGTAATCCTCATTTTGGAATTTGAAGTCCGAAATCATTCAGTTTGTATCAAGAGTCACATCAACAAATTAAAAAATTGAGTATCTATTCAACTTCAACTGAAATTAGACACTACAAGTGAAGAAATTTTTGGAATTTTCTTTTTAAAAATAGGTTTGTAATTATGAAAGATTTTTTTGAAAAAAAACTTGATGAAAATTCTTTAAAATTCCTTTTTTGGAAAAAAAAATAATACTGAATGATGTCATGACATAAATTAATTTTTTCATAAATAATTAAATTACCAATAAGAAAGTTTTATGAGATATGGAAATTTACATACCTGTGCTGTGAAAGTTGAACTTATTGAAGAACAGGTTACTACGAGAAAATTTTTCTTGTACTTATTGAATTGTAACATCATAACTACAATGACATTATTTCTTCATTATATCAAATTTCCGAAGAGGAATTTTTAAGAACTTTTGGAAATTTTCATACGTATAAATAATGAAAGTTAAAAATTTTTAAGAACAGCTTACAAGAAAGTTTTTCAGAATTTTCGATTTTTCTTTTTGGGAGAAAATTAATTTTTTTAAATTTGTTGATGTGGCACTCATTATCAACATTAATGAGCTTGAACTTCATATACCAAAATAAGATTTATTTTAAATAAAAATTTAAGGCTGTCACATGCTTCATTCAACTTTCGATATTACTGAATATTAAAAAAATTTAGAGTTGGACATTTCATGGTTATCAAAATACCTCAGAAATTAGACAAGACAAGGAACATCAAACCGAACTTTTAATAGGTATTGAAAAACATTATTCCATTTAGGGGATGGATTTACAAGAGCTGAAGCAGCTGTAGCTGTATTTTTACAAAAAAGGAAGGATGCCAGAAGAACTTACGCAACTTTCATGCATTCCAATACTAACTGCGATGGATTCAAACCAGAAGGGATTAGCCATCCATCCATATCAATGCAAAAAAAGCTGTATGCGGACTTTTACAAAGAAATTAACATCAATCCGTCCGAAATTTATTTTGTTGAAGCACATGGAACCTCAACGAAGGTATTTATTATTTGTATTTCTAATCTGATACTTGCAACAAATACTCGGATGAAAAATATGTATGTTGATCCGTTAACCTCCACCTTAATATTTTCTCTATTATTTTTTTGTAAGGTAGGAGATGCAGTAGAAGGAAGTTCCCTAGAAGAATTTTTTTGTGCCAATCGTGAAACACCTTTGAAGATGGGCTCAGTGAAATCAAATATGGGACACGCAGAAGGAGCTTCAGGTTTATGCTCAGTAGCTAAAATGCTTCTTTCATTTGAAGAAGGAATGATTCCACCCCATTTCAATTTTACCAATCCAAACAAAAAAATCAAAGGATTACATAATGGAAAACTCGAAGTAAATAACTAAACATCGTTTGACGGATAATTCTCATTAGCAGAATGTTTGATGCCTAATTCCTATTCTCAATTGATACTTATTTCCAGATAATTACAAAACCACTACCAGTGGAAGGTAAATATTTTGCAATTAATTCATTTGGCGTTGGAGGAGCTAACAGTCATATTTTGATCTCTCCTCACAACAAAATTAAAAAAAGGGACCATGAATCGACAAATAGTGATTTACCACGACTCGTTGCTGTTACCTCACGCACTGAGGAAGGGCTGAATTGCATTCTGAATCAAGTATGCGTGCTAAAATTGAAGCAACTGGTTTGAGATTTTGTACACGCTTTATAACTTCCCTAATTTTTGTTTTTCCAGTTGGAAAAAAATCATACAGATTTAGAGTACGTTGGTCTAATGCATGAGATTTTTAGCGAAAGTATTGAAGGTTATTTTCATCGAGGATTCATAATTTTAAATCAGGGCGGAAATCATATTAGGTCAAAAAAAGTAATAAGAATAAACTTCTCTAAAGATGTTGATTACTCGTGATTTATGCAGAAACTAAGAATATAATTGTTTTAGCTCTTGTCTGATGAAAAACCTCCGTTATGGTTCATATTTTCTGGTATGGGATCTCAATGGCCCGCCATGGGCACATCTCTGATGAAGATTCCAATTTTTGCCGATTCTATTTGCAAAAGTAATAAGGTTTTACAAACAAAAGGAGTCGACCTATTCAAAATAATTACATCCAACGACCCTCAAATAATTAGAAACGTGCTGAATTCATACGTGGGGATCGTTGCAATTCAGGTACTCAATAATTGAACTCATCATAATATGGAGTTTCCAATTTTAATATGCAATTTCAATTTGTCTCCAACAGATAGGTTTAGTAGATGTGTTGAAAGCGCTTGGAATAACACCGGATGGTATGCTGGGCCATTCTATTGGAGAAATATCATGTGCATATGCTGATGAATGTCTTACAGCAGAACAAACGATCCTGATTGCTTATTATTATGGTATGGTTTCCTTAGAAGCTGAATTCATTCCAAGCATGATGGTTGTTGTGGGTAAGTAATCCACATATGTATGCACCACTAAGATGGGTTAGTAAGACTGCAAAAAATCAAATTATTGTTCTCCAAATTCCATATAGCAATAGCATTACATATATATTATGTAGAATAAGATTTCAACTCTTTAAATGTTAATTTTGAACACGACAACGCCTGAGGAAATCTAAATATTTCTGCATTTATACCAATAGATTAATTTTTTATATTCTATTCAAGAAATTTTATAATCCATGTGTCAGGCCAAAACTACAACTTATTGAAAAGCCAACTACCGCCAGAAATAGATATTACGAGTCACGATAGTACAGACTGCTGTACTATATCTGGTCCAGCAGATGCAATGCAAGAATTCGTAGAAGAGTTGAGTAAGAAGAATATAGCCTTTCAAGAAGTTCACACGTCAAATATTGCGTACCACAATCGCTACATCACTTCAGCCCCTTCCAAGTTAACTTCATACTTCAAAAAGGTACCTGAGTAGTAAGCAGAGTTTGTCAAATCTACAATAAGATGAGGTTACTTTGGCCTTAAGCTAAGGCCTAACTTTGGCCCAAGTTTGAAAAATAAATGTCTGCCTGCCTAGCCATAACTGCATGAAGGGGAGGTAGTTTGTAATGTGTGTCCACGATAGAGGGGCCTTTGTACTTCACTTCTACATATGTGAGTACACTATTTTTGTATCGCAAGTTTGGTAACTCGACTTTTTTGTCAATTTGTACGTTATTCATGTGGTTTTTTTTTATCCTCAAAACTTCTAACTAGACAAAGTATAACAAATGGTCTGAAGTTTTTTTTTCTTATGAAAACAGATCGATAATTTTATAAACTTACTTACTTAAATTCAGAATGTCGTATAGAAAAATCGATTTTGTGTAGCGGTTGTAAAATAAATTGAAGATACTGGTCAGAAGACCGTTTTCGTTGTTTTTGGGGTTGCTTTGGCCCGAGCATTAACGTAATCAGAAAGGGGGAAAAAAACAATGAAAATCAATCGAAAATTTAACATACAGTCAGAGTCTATCATGAAAAAATCGGTTTAGTGAGGTGGTTGTAAAATAAATAGAAGTTACTCTTTAGAGGACTGCTGTCAGGTTTTTTGGAGTCATTTTGGCCCAAGTAATTATATGGGTTTTCGTTGGAAGCAAGAAGTTGAAATAGTTTCAACTTCTTGCGTCAAACGAAAATCCATTGTTCCCCATAGAACCGCTTCTAAAACCGTTAGCTTGTTGCTCCTAAAAACGCCTCGTGAAAACCCCGTTATTATCAGGAAATCTCTAAAATACAGATGTTTGATTTTATGGTTTCATCTGAACAACTTTTTTTTTTCAATGTTTCATGCCTTTGGTGAGTTATTTCAATGCCTAGAAATCGATTAATAGTGGGGAAAAAAAGAAAATTTGGAAAAAAGTAACCCCAAGGCCGGGTAACATTGACGCATGACTTTGGTTAACCAATAACCACACAACAGGGAGGGGGCAAAAAAAAAATTACTGAGCTTCCTACAAGTACCCACTACGGTTTAGAGTGAAAACTGGACCCCATGCTTCAATTTTGAAAGAAGCAGGTTGAATTTTCAACAAAAAAAAACGTCAAAAAGTGGGCCAAAGTAACCCCATCTTAAAGAATGTAACCTACGCGTCCAGCAGGTATGGATCAAAGTCATGTCATAACAAACATTCCCAGATTATCCAAGAACCAAAGCTCCGTTCAGAAAAGTGGTTGTGCACCTCTGCTTTGGAAAACTTATGGATGTCCAATGAACTGAAATATTGTTCTGCGCAGTATTTTACAAATAATTTTCTTAGCCCAGTATACTTTGAAGAAACTTACAACCATATTCCGAATCATGCGTATGCTCTCGAAATAGCACCCTATGGATACCTCAACGATATTCTAAAATTATCACCAAATTCAGCAGCTCAAATTATACCACTAACGATGAAAAGTTGTGAAAACAAAGTAAATTTTTTCTTGAATGCTTTAGGGAGGTAAGTGAATTACAACAATTTTAAATGAACCCGCAACTGATAATAATTCCGTGTAAGAAAGAACGAATGCATTTATTTTTTACAGACTACACGAAATGGGTTTTAATCTGAAACTGAGCAACTTATACCCTTCGATTGAATTCCCTGTTAGTAAATCAACTCCAATGATCTCTCCATCGATTAAATGGCAACACAATGAACGATTTGATATGGGAAGCGCTAAGAAAAAGAACTTCCTATCAACAGTTCGAAACGTGGAGGTAAATGTCAAGATAGGTCGGTATGGACACATATTGGGGCATGTGATAGATGAACGAAATTTATATCCAGGATTCGGATACTTGGTGAGTGAATTAACGGTGTTAGAAATTACTTAATTTTTCACATACGCGGTGGTTTCCAAGGAAAGCGGTAAGCTTTTTTATTTATTCCTAGGAATTAATATGGTGCACTGTCGCCAGTATTTTGGAAAAGGAATTGAACACTCTTTCCATAGTTTTTGAAAATGTTCGTTTTGAACGAGCAACAAATGTACCAAAGAAAGGTAGATACATCCTTTTGATCAGAAACATATTTTCAAATTTAGGTACAGATAGGTACACTTTTTCTTTAAAACTGATATATAATTTTGCAGGTACAATTAAATTTTGCATTTCTGTTCATCTTGGTACAAATACATTTGGAATAACTGAGAATGGAGCACTTGTCGCATCAGGCAAAGTACGGGTACCAAAGAAAATCAACCATGAAGTATTTGATGTGGAACCTTTTGAAGATGAAATTTCTAATTCGCATATTTTGCCCCTAAATACAAAAGATTTTTACAAAGAATTGAGATTAAAGGGATATCACTATAATGGGATGTTCAAAAAGGTCGTTTATGCAAATGCTGAAGGTATGCGAAAGTAATATTTCAACGTGATTATCATACTTTGCTTCTGAAGGAAGACAATGAAATCATTTTTTTTCATGTGCAACAGGAACGTATGGAAAAGTATTGTGGGGCGATAATTTCACAACTTTTATGGATACAATGGCTCAAATTTCAGCAGTGCATGCCGACTGCCGTCAACTTTTAGTCCCCACCTTTATACGAAAACTTGTTATCGATGTAAATAAACATTACAGAATATTACAGACACTCGATAAGGAAACGCCAGGTGAAATTCAAGTACTTTCAAAATATAAAGCTTCATACGTACATTACACCTATTAACAAAGTAATTCTACATTTTTCAGAATACCCTGTTAATTTTTATCCAGAATTGAGTCTTTTGAATTCTGGCGGCGTGCAAATGTTGGGATTTCGAGCTAACGAAATTGCACGCCGTCCTGATAAAGCTGATCCGGTATTAGAAACATATAAATTTATACCCTACATTAGCGAAGAGGTAATTTCACACTGTTTTTCAAAAGGCCAGTATATGCAAATGAATAATGAATATAATTTAAATCGCTTTCACAGGAAATGAATTTGAGTTTAGCGGTTAGATTATGCGTTCATATCGCATTGGAAAATTTATATTCCGTAAAAGTAAAAACATACGAGTTGCTAGATCAAGAATACAGCAAAGAAGTTGTATCAATTTCAAATAATATTGCAAACACTCTTGCGGATTTACCATTGATTCAAGTATGCAACAATGATTGTAAATTTTTCGAGTAAAGTTTGCAAAACAATAATTATTTCATCTATTATAGGCCAGTGTCTACGTTCTAACTCAGTCAAAGAACGTAGATAATGATGAATGTCCACGAGGAGTTGAGATATCTAATGAAGATTTGCCCGATGACAATAGTAGCTTATTGATCGTGCTATCAAATATTCGAAGTAAAACAAATGTAAGTTGAAAAACATGAAATTAAAGTATTATTTCAGTCATTTTAGAACAATTCTTATTAAGAATTGAAAAGAAAATCTGATATAGAAAACTGAATTTCACTTTATTAACATGGGAAGATTCCTCAAACAACATAGATGCTGAAAGTGTCATCCCACCTCTGCTCATTTGTTCTTACAATATGCAGTAGATGACCTGTACAGAAAGAAGCTTCGATAACAGTTTGGGGAATGTAAAAACTTTTACAATATTTTTTGTTTCAGTTGTTTGAAAATGTATTCAAGGCATTACGAGAGGATGGTTTTATAATTGCAAAAGAATCTCGATGTGAGAAAATTTCCTTCGAAGACATCGGATTCAATACATGCTTCAGTCGAAAAATCAATGCTGATGAAAAAATTATACTGTTACGTAAAGTACGTACCTACTGTGCACTGCACAACAATTTTTTCAACTAGGAAATTACGTAGTAGGTAAAACATTTTCACAGCCAAGTATTGTATTTAGATTAAGGAGACAAAATCATGTAGTAAAGCAATTCGGATTAGAAATGATTCTTATTCGTGGATCTCTGAAATACAAACAACTCTAACAGATGAAGAACACAAAAAATTTGTTGTGTACGCCGAAAAAGATGAAATTAGCGGGATATTAGGATTTTTCAACTGTTTAAGAAAAGAAGAAAAAGGGGCAGCTGCCAGGTACATTATATAAAATTCATCAAGAGTAAAAATGAAGTCATATATCAGAGGTCTCATCCACAATCTTCGCAGATGTTTTTTTATACAGGATCAAACAGCACCCGAGTTCTCGTTGGACGCTTTGTTTTATAAACCTCAGCTTGATAAAAATCTAGCACAGAACGTTTTTAAACATGGAAAATGGGGAAGCTACCGTCATTTGCCACTAGAACTGCAAACACAAATAGAAACGCTTAGTGCATTTTGTTCATTGGAGAAACGTGCTGATCTTTCCTCCTTCACCTGGTTTGAAGATTCCATAGATCCAACAAAGTAATTTTCATTTAGATTGAATTAAAAATTTAATCCTTCATTTTGATTATACATTTATTGAATTATGTTAATTAAACATTTTCAGTCACAAGAATTCAAATGAAAAATCCCTCATTCACGTTTACTATAGCAGTGTTAATTTTCGCGACGTTATGTTATCTGTTGGAAGAATTTCAGATTCGGACTATAGCACTGGGTACAGTCGCTTTAATGAGGTATGCTTCATTCTATACTGACCCCATTCGTATCTATCTATTTAACATCATTAATGAGTCGTCAGACTAAGTCGAAGATTTGAAAAATCGTGTTTTTATTTATTCGTCATCAGGAAAAGATACTTATGCATCAGTTTAGTCACTTTTTGTGCCATAAAATGCGAACTGAAACCTAAAAATTCTACTTTTTTATAAAAAATATCTAAATCCAAAATCAAAACAACTACCTAATATTTTCAAATTTTTGGGACTGCAGATTTTTTACTCAAAAGAGGACGACGAAAAAACTGTTACTTTTAATTTTTCAAGGTCAATAAATACGTTCAACCATATCCCAACCAAAATATCAATAATGCTATTGAAACTGAAATGTTTTTTCACATTTCTGTAAAATCTTAGTAGTTTAGGGAATTAAGAAGGTTTTTGACTTAAGTCTGACAATGTAGCATCAAAATGATTCTTCAATACCTTCAACGTTCAACACTTTGCTTTTATTATGTTTTATTATGTATCTTCTGATTTTTAAGGGTTATCAAGGTACCGAATATTCTGGTAAAGATGTGAATGGGCAACGATTGATGGGAATAGTGATAACCAAGGGTTTGTCTACAACGATAGAAACACAGCCTATGTTTACATGGGTAGTACCTCATAATATGTCTTTGGAGGAAGCCGCCAGTATTCCAATTATTTACAGCACAGTAATATGCCTCTTTATTACCTACTTATTGAAAATTCACTTTGAAAAAAACAGCAAAAATTAATATTTTTATTTTTAAAGGTTATTTACGCCCTATTCTTCAGAATAGAATTAAAGAAGGGAAGTTCCGTTCTCATACATGCTGGTGCTGGTGGAATTGGTCAAGCAGCCATTAATATATGCCTGCAATATGAGTGTAACATTTTCACAACTGTTGGCACACCGGAAAAAATTGCTTTTATAAGAAAAACATACCCTCAAGTACTGTTCAAAATTTTAAAATCCATCTTACACCATGTAGCTATGTTGAAACGCGTTGTTTACTGAAATCTAACAATTGAAAACATGATTACTAGATTCCCGAAAATCATATCTGTAATTCGCGGGATACCTCATTTGAGAAAGTGATAATAGAAGAAACAAACGGTCGTGGAGTTGATGTGGTGCTCAATAGTTTATCGGAAGAAAAGCTGAAAGCTTCGCTACGTTGCTGTGCAAAAGGAGGACATTTTTTAGAAATTGGGAAGTTCGATATGGCTAGAAATAATGATATAGGTAATTACCTTTCAAAGATACTTTTCCATATTTTCATCCTTGTTTGAACCAGAAGCGCTATTATTGAATTTTTTTAGCGCAAGAGCTAGCGTTATCACACACTATCCAAAATTTTCAATTTCTTCTTTTTTTTGCATTGTGCTTTGGTTTTGACACTAATAACGATTTATAGTGTATCATAGACGCTGGTCGGTTCTCTATCATTCACTATCGATGACTATGAAAAAATAACAATTTAGTATCTCGGATAATTCGGATAGCGCTAACGTGATTTTCATGAAAAAATTTCAATAATAGCACTTCAGAGCTACTTTTAAGGAGTATTAAAATTACATAAATGTGGATGTTTTCCAGAGGATTTCAGTCTATCAAATTAGTTCAAATACGCGTATTAGGGATCTTTTAGTTGCATAATTTTGTGGTAAAAGTGTGGAACTGTGGATGGCCTAGAAGAATTAAAATTCAGAATGTCCACATTTTATGATAGGGAGGGGGGAGCAGAAAACTTGAAAAATGCTAAAATGCAAGACAAATTGATGGATAATGGAAGTATACACAACATAACAAATATCAGAATTTTGCTTGCTGCAGTAATTAAGAAGGGGTGAAGAAAACCATTATTGTATTGTATCATTATGTGACATTGAAACAACCTTGTATCACCCCTACAGCCCAAACAAATTGACTATGGAGATCGTCTCTTCGCGTGTTGATTATGCTTGAGTCCCAAACGTTCCTTTGGAGGCGTTTTGATGTTTCCACCTTTTCTCACCCTTCCATCTTGAAAAAAAAAATCAATTTTAGGGTAGATAAATTCATGGTGGAATGGAAAGTAAAACACATCTCAGGTTTTGACTAAATTCAAGAGGGTGATTCACATTGAGCTCAAAGGGGGACAATCAATAATGCTGAAGGTGTGCGGTTATTTTAGTGATGACACTTGGAACTGTACATTTTTTTTCTCAATTTTATACCCTTGTTTGATATAGTTTTAAAATTTGGCCAAGGCTAAAGTTGCAACATTTTTACAATTTTTTTCAATCATATGTTATGTAAAATGTAAAGCGTTGTTTTTTCTATTTAACTGAGTAGAATACGTTTCAAATCATTCTCAATTACCGATAACTAATACCAAGACAATTTCGATAGAAATGGGTCTGTTTTTGAAGGACATTACACTTCATAGCATTCAACTGGATGTATCAATGAAAAACCAAAATTTGTTTCTAAGTAAGGGAATTAAAGAAAAAGTACAAGAACTTCTTGATCAAGGAACAATTAAGCCGATAACGCGAACAGTTTTTGAATCCGATGCAGTGCAATCGGCTTTTAGGTGAATTAAATACGTATTGTTTACCCTAAAGGAAGTAACACATCTTATAACCCGAATTTTCATCATCATTATACAGGTATATGGCAGCTGGAAAACATATAGGAAAGGTAATAATAAAAATACGAGATGAAGAGGGGGATTTACAATCCAAACCAGTTTCAATTAGAATGAAAGCTAAGCCAAGAGTTTTCTGTAAAGAAGATGCATCTTATATTCTTGTGGGTGAGTATTTGTTATCCAGTACCTAGACTTTGTTATTTGAAATACAAATTAATGATTCCTCATCACATAATCTCATCATTCAATGTTGAAACTACAAAAAACACGCATTTTGCACATTCAAATAATGTCATATAGGAGGCTTAGGTGGATTTGGCTTGGAACTTGCTGATTGGTTAATATTAAGAGGAGCGCGTAACATGGTGATTAATTCGCGAACTGGAGTAAGAAATGGTTATCAGTCATACAGAATAAAATTGTGGAGATCGTATGGGGTCAATATTATAATTTCCACTGATGACGTCACAAATGAAGATGGAGTGAGAAATTTATTACAAACTGCCAATTCTATGGGACCAATAAAAGGAATATTCAACGTAGCTGTGGTAAGAAACATATAGGTAGTTAGGTAATAGGTACCTACTACCTACTACCTGCCACTAAAATTGACGTGCTCATATTAACTTTACATTCACTTTTAATTTGCTGCAAACTCAAGATTCTAAATGATGGTCCATTCCAAAAGCAAACCAATGAAACATTCAATACAGTTGCTGGTCCAAAAGCTATAGCTACTATTCATTTGGACAAACTTAGTAGGGAAATATGCCCACATATAGAACACTTTGTTGTATTTTCAAGTATCTCCTGTGGACGAGGAAATTCAAATCAAACCAACTACGGATTCGCAAACTCCATTATGGAAAGAATATGCGAGTCAAGAAAGGCCAATAATTTACCGGCTTTAGCAGTCCAATGGGGTACCATAGGCGAAGTGGGTATAGTTGCTGATTTCGCAGAAGATAACTTGAACATTGCTATTGGTAATATCTCTATTTATATTTTTTTCAAAATTATACCATAGTTTGGACACTAATAACCATAATTTAGGTGGTACTCTGCAACAAAATGTAAAATCTTGTTTGAATTCATTGAATTTGTTTATGAAGCAACCAAATCCTATTGTTGGCAGCATGATTGTCGCAGAAAAACGTCATGCTGATTCTGACATCATAAATACAATAGCCAACATCTTAGGTGCGGTGACTAATTCCAAAATTCATTTGTATTCACATAAATGCGATTGACTGTAAACCAAGAATTTAAAACTGTTTTATGATGGAAAAACAGGCATTAAAAATTTGAAAACCATAAGTCTTACTTGGACATTACCAGAATTAGGAATGGATTCGATAATAGGAGTAGAAATCAAAGAAATACTCGAATCGGAATTCAACATGTTCTTCACCCCAGACGATTTACGAACTATGACTTTTGAGAAACTGTATAAACTACAGAAAGACAAACAAATAGGGATAACATCAGGTGAACTAATTCACAAACAGAATGCGCTTCAAATCAATCAGTTTTTAAATCTACTGGGGATCACTAATTTAAAATATAATTTTGCTAGGGAAGAAAGAGAATACACAGTATGCACAACTATCAATGGATTATAAATTGATCAAAGAGCCAGTTATCCGTATTCCACTTGATAATGCCAAAAGGAAACAAATTCCAGCCATTAAAAATACAACTTTATTCGTGTTTCCAGGGACAGAAGGTAAATATATTTAAAATTAATTACAACCTGAATTCAACAGTTCAACACCATCCACATGAATAATTTATTAAATTTCTGTATGAAAGGACTGGCGCCATTCATGGATAGATTGACCAAACATTTACCACTTGACATATTCTGTTTTCAATATTATCAAGATGGTTTTCCGGTACAATCGCTCTCAAAATTAGGAGAATATTTTGTAAAAGTAGGCAACTTTTACTGAACATCAAATTAGATTGATAAAACACGAATTCTTATCGAATTAACGGATAAATTTTTTGCAGTTCATTTTGGAAGAACTTGATCCTGGTCAAGAATTTTGTATTTTAGGTTACAGTTTAGGAGGAGTATACGCAACGGAAACAGTTGATCTTTTGGAACGAAAAGGTAGGAAAGGATACTTGTGGTTAATAGATACTTCGCCTACTCTTACTATGGACAGGACTATGAAGGGCAGACACAACAAAAATTTGAATGAAGATACAGCACTGGAAAATTACTTGTGTACTCTAACGCTTAAATCACTTTCACCCGAAATTTCTACAGAAGAAGTTAGTATTATTAATAGAATCAGTGAGTTTCAGAAGGCCCTCATCCCAAAGAAGTCGTTTTGAGATAATCGAAAAAAACTGTCTCACGCTTCCTCAAGGGATTTGTGGAAAGCCAAAGTGTGTAATATGGATACCTCTAACCACCCCCTCAAAGGTATTCAGTATTGGTACCCACAATAATTCCCTCCCTGAGGCACCAGAGCGCTGTGAAAATATGGAATGAGTCCCTTCTTACAACCTACGACTTATTTCTCCCATGAAGACGACCTGAAATGGAATGATTGTAGGAGATTGCTTGATACTCGGAATGAAATTTTTTTTTACTTGCCAGTGTTCATTATTGAAAATTTTAACATAGAAAGTTTTCAACTTTTTTAATATAAAAATAATACCATTACGAAATTTTTTTGAGTAAAAATGATAAAGTTACGTTGAAAACTGAATAATTATTTCCTTTCCACAGCATACTGGTTAGCAACATCTCACAGAACAACACTGCAGCGCAAAAGTTCTCTTATGAAGTACTAACGTGTTTGGAATGAGTACCTTTTGTGTCAGGATGATGCGCCTACCCCAAGGGAGTACGATCCCCTACGTAACACAATACCCCCAAAATGTGGAATGAGGCCCTTCTGAAACTCACTGATTCTACTTATTTTGAAATGTTTATCTATATGTAAACTGAATTGATAACCAATTTGAATTTTCTCAGTATCTTTCCTATATTGAAAAAGCCGACAATTGGGAGGCAAAAAAGAAAATCCTGTTATCAATAACATCCCATACTGCTTTCAAGGAAGATTTAGTGAACATGCTACTCGATAACGTTTATACTTTGATTAAATCTTTCTCAGATTATGAATTTCATTATAAGGCACTTGAAACACAGTGCACATTGATAAGACAAGTAGACAATCCACATGGCCTAAATGAATCTTATGGCTTGAATGAGGTAAAAATTATCGTTGTTAAGAATCCACTTACACTATATTTGTTTTTCAATCTTTTACCACTGCTACAGTGTTGCTTTTGATAAGTTCTAAAATTATTCTTACAATAATATTAAAAAGTACATAGATGAACGACGACAAAATACTAAATTTTTTCTATTGTTTTTGCGCAGTATTTCAAAAATCCCGTGCAAGTTCATCCAATAGAAGCCAATCATTACACAATTTTGGAGCACCCAAAAACCGCAGATATTATAATGGATAGTCCAATTTGGAAATAATATATTTCACAATCAAAGAGATACAAATAGAACGAAGATCAGTTGTTTCTAACATCAACTCAATTCAAACCTCTAGGAATAAATTCAAAATCATATGAAGTTAAACTCTTGACAAAATGGCACAGCCAATACACAGTAACTTGAAATGATAAGACAGTAATAATAATATTAATTTATAATACATAAATAAGTTATTATTAGAAGTTGAACGTGTTTGCGCTTCATTGATCAATAAAATTGTAGAGTAGAAAATATACTTCTTCAATTGAAAATCCTTACAGTGGAATCGAGTAATTATTGAAATAATGTTGTAGAAAATGTATACGAATATGTATTTCGTATGATTACATCGCGAAGAATGTTTAGCAACAAAAGAAATTTATCAATAAGGAAACTCGAAAGTAAACGCTTAGAATAACATAGCCAAAGATAATTGAATGAAATCGGAAATAGAATTTACAGCCAACAATAAATACATAGCAATTCTTCCTCCCTTAAAATTAATTACAATCTATGGTACAAAACGATCCGGCTGTTTACATTCACGATTTGAACGACGAAAAGTTTGAACTGACGAAGACGAATTAGAATTATTACTGGTTACTTCAGGAGATTGAAATGTTGATACAGAAACGTTATCATCGCTTTCGACATTGTTATCTCGGTTGGTTTCTTCGATTACAATCGACGATTCGTATCTCCAAATTTGATTTACATGTCTTTCAACTACATCATTAGTACTATTATTTTTAATTAAATACATAACGTTCCCTAAACGACGGACAATTCGACCAAATGCCCATCGAACTTCCCTATTATACATACGATACTGAACACTCTCCCGACACTAAAAAATCTTCCAGGATCAACAGAGATTTGAAATTCTCTATTCGATAATAGATTCAAATTTGAGCGAATTTTCCGCCCGAACATCAATTCTAAAGGTGATAAACCAGTAGACATATTCGGTGCTCGACGATAAGCTAAAAGAACTTTTTGTAAACGTTCTACCAACGAACCTACTTTTTCACCTTTCAAAGAATTTTTAATTATTTGGACAAATTTTTCAGCTTGACCATTCGAAGCAGGATTGTATGGAGAAGATGTAATATGATAAATTCCTAAATTTCGAAAATAAATTTCAATTTCCTTTGCAACGAATTGGGGAGCATTATCTGATACTAAAACAGAAGGGTAACCAAAACGAGAGAATAAATCGTTGAAACATTGAATGATATTTGCAACTCTAATCGCAGTTAGTGGATAAACTTCCACCCATTTAGAAAAAGAATCGACAATTATTAGGAGATTTTTGTTTTCAAAAAAACAAATATCGAAATGCAACCTTTCCCAAGGAGATTGAGGTGTCTCCCAATGATGATAAGGAAGCCTTTTCGGATTGTTTTTCTTTTCAGCGCACAATTTACATTTCGAAACGAATAATTCAATATCTTTATCGATATTCGGCCAATATACGTAGCTTCGAGCAAGTTGTTTACATTTAACAGCTCCAAAGCTACAGTCCCCCCAAATGGGGGTAGGGAGTTTAAAATTTCATAGTAGTTTGAGTTCATGCCCCTTATGTGCCTTTTGTAGGATTTGACCTTTAAACCCCTTTTGACCTTGATACAGGGTCAAAAATCAATATTTTTCAAGTTTTACCCTGTTTTTTCTGATGCGTTGAACAGCTTACAGCCCGAACCAAAAGACCTAAAAGGTCAAAATTTGGGATGTAGTGTCAGTAGATGTCACTGATGTGCCTTTTGGGGTTTTCGAGTTTTGATCCCCATTTGACTTTCGTACAGGGTTAAAAGTAAGAAATTTTCACGTTTTAACCCGTTTTTTGGTGTGTTGGCCCCCGTCTGCAGAGCTGAAAGTGAGGAGGGAGTTGAGGGCGGAGCCCCCAACCTCCTCCTACCATACCCCTATTGGGGGGCATGGGGGTGGAGCCCCCATCTGAAGAGTTGAAAGTGACGAAGTGGTTGGGGGCGGAGCCCCCATCGAAAGAGCTGAAAGTGATGAGGGGTTGGGGCAGAGGCTCAACGGTGGTATGGGGCGGAGCCCCCTTTTGATGATGAAATCTTCAATGCAGACAGGAACTAAAACTGAAGACAAAAACCTGACATTTTTAAACTGAATTTGAAGTTAAAACTCATATTGAAACTGAAATACCATGAATGAAAAAGTTTTTAAAGGAGTACACTAACTTGGAAAAAAAATTCGGCTGTCGCGGAGCATCTTGACTGCTACTCGTTTTTTTTCCTGGAAATGAAACGAAAAATGTTTTTCCTTCGAAAAAGTTAGAAAAATATTTTTACTTCAAAACAATTCAATTCCAAAACGATGAAATTCAAATTTTTGATTTTTTTAAATAAAAATTTTTCTTAAAAGTTTGGAAAATATTTTTACCTACCTACTTCAATAAAATTGAGAATTTTTTTCAATGCCTTGTACCGTGTATTCAATTAATTCCGAATCCCCTATTATGGGAAATGGTTGAAAAAACGTTATCTGATAACACTGATTGTACTATGAAAACGATGCTGAATCAGCGTTACCAAGTAATGATTTCGTAGTTGAGAATTCGGAATTAATTGAACACGGTGTACAGCAACTACCTAAGGCTAGTGGCCTGAAAATATTTTTTATTCCATAACAATTTCTAAAAAAATTTGTACCAAAAAATTCATTTTTTTTCATTCCACAAAAGTCTTTTTTTCATTCCAAGAAATGGAGATTTTCCCCAAAATATAGAGATTCCCATCCCCCTCGAAAAAAAAAATCTTCAAGAAAACTAATTTACTTCTTCCGAGAAATCACAACATTTTATGCGTTGTTGTTGTTGTTGTTTTTATTTTTATTTTTATTTTTTGAAAAGATGCAACAGTTTGAAAAAATTTCAGTTTTAGCGAATTTGTAATTTGTTTTGCCCGGGTAATATTATCAAAAATTCATGTCTTCAAAGAGTAAAATTCATGACTTATCATTAGGGCAAGTATTTATATAATTTTTTTGGGGCGAAATATGCGCATATATATGAATTTCAAAATGTTAAAATATGCAAAAAATATGCTCAAAAAACTCGAAATATGAAGAAATATGCAAACATAATATGGATATCAAAAGAAAGGATTTTTAAAATGGAGTTCAGCTGTTGTGTTGAAAAGATCTATTTTATGAATGCAAACCTCATGACCTAGTCATTTTTTTTGAAAAATTCAGGACTTTTTCATGATTTTCATGACCTTGTAGACGCCCTGTTTCAAGACATTTGATTGCGATATATGTATGGTGAGTTTATGTACCCATTTTTAAATGATTTTTGGCAAAGCATTCGATGAAAACTTCCATGCAAATCTCATGGTAAACTTTTAGGCTATTGGAGACTGCTTTAATTTTTTTTGAAAACCCCGAGAGAAATTCAAAAGTAGTTTCAAGTGTTAATGTAAAGACCTAAAACGTGACAGCTGTTTTAAATAACTGGCACCTCAAAGAATCTGGATATAATTTATACCTAGTATAATAGGCAAACATAACAGAAAAGTCATCACTACCTAACAATATTACGAAGATACGTAATATGCATACATAAATCATAATTATAATTAAAAAAAACTATAAGACGGCAAAAATTCATCGTTCAATGACAATATTGTATTACTTTTTTGAGACTTCTTATCAGCTCGGTGCATTTCCTCTTAAATCGCTCACATTGTAACATACAATGTTACAAATACCCCCTTTGGCAAAATTTTGGGGTCCACTTTTTTAAAATTTAATTCTTCTCAAATTGAAAATTTTGATGGAGTTAAAATTTTTGAGAGCGATAATAATTAGTTAAGCAGGTTTTTTATGCCAATTTAAGATATCAAATTTTGGCTTTCTTTCGTATATTCTCATTATATTTCTCGACCAAAAAATAATCGGTAATCGATTGTTTTTGTAAAGTTTTTCATTTTACGAGATTCATTTGTCTTTCATATTTTTTTAATACCCCTGCACTTTTATCCACTTTTTTTTTTTTTTTTTTTTTTTTTTTGAATACGTCATGTTGAGAAGCTTTACTCTTAGATCTTTCAAATTCCCATCAGAAATCGGTTTTATCACAAATTCAAACAACCAAATAATAAATTAACAAATAAATAAATACATAAATAACGGATAAAAAAATTATAAATAACAAGAAAAACATAATATTGCTGAACAGCAGAAAAAATATTTGATGAAATAAATAAAGTGTGATAAATAAATCACAAATCTATATTGGCATAACATAATCAAATAATTAAAAAAATGTAAAAAAATTTAATTAGGGAAGACGAGATCATCGATGGTATCGAAAATACACAAAATGAAAACACTGATCCACTAACGCCAAGATCAAGCCTTGCGAAGAACAACAAACAAGGACCTAAATCTACCCGGGCAGATTTGGCTTAAGAGTACATAGCAATAAAAAGAAAAAAATTGAGTATGCTCAACAGTGCTCCGGCTCCTGAAGATCCTGAAAAGCTATTTCTGGTCAGCTTACTGTCAAGTTTATTACAGGTCCCAGAAAACGTCAGAGTGGAGTGCAAAATGGCAATCATGTCTGCTTTGAATGATTATAAGACACGAAACTAATAATTTTAAATGCCAACTTTTAGTTTAGTTACATTTCTATGCCATTGAGTATTGTCCTTTTTTTATAATATAGTCGAAAGTGTTCCATTGTAGTGTTTGGTTTCATACCCAGCACTGAATTACCACAATTAATTTCCTATATTTTTATTGTTTCAAATGTTGAGTTTTGGTTTAGTGTCAAGTTTTTAAAAGTATTGAACTTTATCGTTTCAAGTTTTAAAATAAAAGTTGGTTATACGAAAAAAAGATTGCACAATTTATTTATGGAAAATAACATTTACATAAATGTTAATCTCAGGCCTACTGCTTTGTGGAACACGTAAAAAAAATACATTATTTACAGAGGTTACAGTGTAAGTGAAAATTAATGTTTACAATGGGCACATTACTTATCTATAGAGTTACTATATTTTCACAAAAATAATTTCTAAAACGATCTCGTACTTATAAGAGAAGCACTGCAGCTCTATTGTTTTGATTTAATCTTTGGCCCTCATTTCTATTAGTACATGCAGCAAGACGTTGAGCCAATTGTGTAAAATGGTTTTTATTAGGTTCACGATCTAAAATTATATTATGAAGTAAACAAATTGATTTAATAATTAGATCACCTCGTCTAGGATGACATTCAATTGGTTTCCATAGTATTCTAAACTTTGAACTAATGATTCCAAAGGCACATTCAACACACTTACGTGCTCTTGAATGTCTAGCATTGTAATACTCAGTTTCATCATTGAGTTGGGTCTTAGGATATGGTCTCATTAAATTTCGCATCAAGGGATATGCTTCATCAGCAAGGAAAACATGTGGTACTGTCATATTAGAATTTGGGAGCTGACAGTCTTCGGGAATTGGTAACTCATTATTTCTGAGCGCTTCTCCAAATCCGGATGTTTTGAATGTTCCTCTGTTATAGCTTTTACGTACTTTATTGAGAGAATCGAATATAATACTGTGTACAAGTTACATTACATAAAGTCACAGATCATAACATATAGAATAGATACTAAAGTATACAATAATCCTCCCCGGCCTTTAATTAGAAAAGATTAATTAAACATAATCCTTTAGGTATGGTGGGGGTCGATGTCTCCTCTCTGGTCTCTGTCTCTGTCTCACAGAGTTTCGATCTTGTGAGTGCGACGCTGCTTCAGGCGGCGCTGCTTCGGGTGGCGGTGTGTTGGGCATCGCTGCAGTAGGCGACGGCGGATTTGGAATCGCCGGTTCTGGAATCACCTTAGGTGTTGAAAACAATGGTGGAATTTCTTCACGTTGTTTTGGACGCGAAGATGTTTCTGTTTCATCTGGAACATCAAACTTGACTGATTTCGACCCTGTTCTTAGTTGGTCGATATGTCTTTTAAATTGGTAGTCGTTGTCTAGTCGAACGATATAATGCAGGGTTCCCAATTTTTTCAAAATTGTACCCGGCTTCCAGTGTTCTTTATTATTTGAATAGTATCTTGCTTGAACTCGATCTCCTACGTCGAAACTTCGAACTTTTTTACTTAGGATTGGTTTGGGCGATGTCGATGTATGGATTTTTGGGAAAATCGCGTCTAATTTTACACGCATTTTCCTGTTCAAATACAATTCTGCTGGGGATTTTCCACAGAGTAAAGGCGTTGACCGATATTTCATAAGAATATTTTGCAATTTAATATTCATAGGGTCTGGTTCGTTTTTCATGTACGTTAGACGCTTTTTCAGGGTTTGGATACTTCGTTCTGCGAGACCGTTGGTCGCTGGGTGACCCGGTGCAGAAAATTTCTGAAATATGCCTAGGTTTCGGCAGTAGGTCTTGAATTCTTCACTCGAGAAAATCGTAGCGTTATCCGAAACGATTATTTCCGGATAACCATTTCTCGAAAATACGAAATTTAACATTTCGATGGTAGATTTTGAAGTTGGCGCATTCTTCTGGTACCCGATTTCCATCCACTTTGATTTAGCGTCAACTATCATTAAGAATTGGTAGCTTTGAAAGGGTCCGGCATAATCTATATGGATCCTCTGCCAGTTATATTCGGGGTCTTCCCATTGGTGAAGTGGAGAGACTTTTGGCGGGTTTTTTTGAACCTTGGCGCACTGTTCGCAATCTCTGACTAGTTTCTGAATATCGAAGTCTATGTTTTTCCAATAGATATATTTTCGAGCGATTTGTTTCATTTTTGTCGTTCCAACATGCGTATGATGTAATTCGTCAATTGCTGCTTGTTGTAACGATTTTGGAATAACGACACGTTGTCCACGATATAATACGTTGTCGTTAATTGTAAATAACGAATCAGGATCGTCTTTTGACTGTAAATCTTCGATGATTTTACGTAGCTCTTCGTCCTTCTGCGTTTCGTTTCTAATATTCGAGTACGTTAGCGAATTCGATGATATTTGATGGATCGACGATGTAAGCAACTGGTGGACTTCTTCGCCTAACGTATCTGGTGTTGAGTTATCAACTGGTGCCCTTGATAAGCAGCCTACGTGTATATTTTCGGATGCGCTTTTATGTATGACTTCGTAGTTGAATTCTGAGAGAAACGCTGCATACCTATGACGCCTGGCTGCTGTCATCGCTGGTATTGCGGTGTTTTGGTGAAAAATCTGGGTTAATGGGCGATTATCGGTAACCAGTTGGAATTTTTTTCCAAAAAGATATTGGTAGAAATGTTCGACAGAAAAAACAATCGCGAGAGCTTCACGATCTAGTTGCGAGTAGTTTTTTTCTGCTTTGGTAAGCGCTCGTGACCCGTATGCGATTGGATATTCTTCGTTATTGATGACGTGCGATAAGATACCGGCGATACCATACGGGCTTGCATCACAAGCGAGGCGCACTGGCAAATCAGGATCGAAAGGTACTAGCACCCTGTCGCTTGCGATTTTGTATTTCAAATTTTCGAAAGCGATTTGACACTCGTTATCCCAAATGAAGGGAACGTCTTCGGCCAATAATCGTCGTAGCAGAGCGGTGAGTGATGAATGATTTGGTATGAATCTGGAGTAATGGGTAATCATACCGATGAATCGTCGAATATCATCTGCGTCACTTGGAATTGGCATATCTAAGATAGCAGCTACTTTTTTGGGGGATTTTTTTAGCTTGTTGGTGTTCGATGATGTGACCCAAGTATTCAATACTTTCAGCGAACAGGACACATTTGTTTGCGTTCAAGTGTAGATCGTACTCCCGCAGCTGCTTCAAACACTCGATTAAATTGGCACGGCACTCTTCTTCGGTATCTCCGTAAACTACGATGTCGTCGAAGTAAGCCACTGCTTTTTTGATTTTTCGCAGAATTTTGTCCATTATTCGATTAAATTCTGCGGGCGCCGTTTTAATACCGAATGATAGCCTATTTACTTTATACGTTCCGCGGTGGGTGGTTATAGTTTGAATTTCGCTGGACATTTGGCACACTTTAAAGTGTAAGTAAGCTTTGTAAATGTCTAGCCTACAAAGGAACTTCGCCCCTCTCAGAATACTAAAGATTTCTTCTAATTTTTTTATGGGGAAATGGGCGTCTTTTAGGGCTTTATTTACACCAGCTTTGTAATCTACGCATAGTCTGATACTTCCGTCTGGCTTCATGATTATAACGAGCGGAGATCCCCAATCGCTCGTTTCTGTTTTTGTGATAATAGAATATTTTTCAAGTTCATCTAGCGCTTTGTCTACAGGATCGTATAATGAGTAAGGTAGGGGACGTTCTTTTATGTAAACGGGCTTAGCTCCTTCTCGTAGTTGATGTTGAATTTCGATGCCTGGTACACATCCAACTTTACTTTCAAAAACGTCTTTGAATTCCGTGTAGATATCGTCCGAATAGATTTTGTTCATCGTATCTGGTTCTGGCTCTTGGGTGATATCGATAGAATTTTCTTGGTCGATTTTTTCCAGGTTTAGATTAAATCTATGCCAATAAATCTGTAGTTTGCATCTGCCACGGCTTGTAGCACTATTGAGAAATATTGCTTGTAGTTGTGATACAATGAACCAGACTTTGAGGTTTTTTGATGCGGATGTGTTTTCCATCAACAGAACCAAGACAATTGGGATAGTCCCATTTGGTATAATAATCCTCACTGATATTCAAAAAGTCTTGTGTTGTAGGAGGATTAAGATGTTCTTCGTTGAGACGATCCCACACAGCTTGCAATGTTTCATAAACTATGTAACTCACTGTGCTTACACCCATACGAAATGAGGAAGACAGCGTTATGAAGCTGGACCCAGTTGCTAAGAATCTGTATAAACCAAATAATGATCATGTTGTGAGTGAAACTTCAAATTTCTTGAGAGATATTCGATTCTTACTCACCGCATTGAAACCATCAACTTTTCAGTGGGAGTAATTGGGTTCTTGATGAAATTGGTCCACTGTGGCCGAATATCATTCTCAATGGCTTCCAAAATATAATCAAAGGTAGAGATGGACATTCGCATATAATTAGAGAATCGTTTTTCATCTCTTCTCAACTGAGGATATAAATGATGAAATTCTCCATATTCACCCCTTCCTTGGTTTATTTCGTGAATCCCATTCCTTCCCAAAAAAAGCAGCTCAAAAAGTTGAAAGTTTGAATCACATTCCATAATGACAATAAACTAAAATCACTTTCAGCGCGAAACTAAAGAAACTTTATAATTCCAAAAATTAGAACGATCGGCTATATTTACTTAGAGCCTCTGCTGCTTCATTTTGCTCACCTTGAATTTTTACCAAGTCCAGTACTACATAAATACTTTATATTTAAAATTGTAAGGGAGGGAGGGGTCCAATCGAAATTTTTGTAATAACTAAAAGTAGATATTTATAAAACTTTAAGCTACAACTTTTGTTTGAAATTTTTTTCAATTGGGCCCCTTGACTCCCCACACTTTTTAATAATGTATTTTGAGTAGGTGTGAATAAATTATATTATTCAAAATTGGTGGGGTAGGAGAGGTCCGATTGAAATTATTGTTATAACCAAAATTATTCCCAGTACTTCAAGCTATACCTTTTGTTGGAAATTTTTTTCAATTGGGCCCCTTGCCTCCCAACAGTTTTTAATAATGTATTTGAAAATTTTGAATGAGTTGGATTATCCAAAATTGGAGGAGAGGGAGGAGTCCAATCGAAATTTTTGTTATAACCAAAAGTATTGGTGGAACTTCAAGCAACAACTTTTGTTTGAAAACTTTTTCAATTGAGCTCTTCTCTCTCCACTTATTTTGCATAACGCTCCCAAAATACTAATTAAAAATTGAAGGGGGGAGGGGAAAGGGTTCAATTGAAAATTTTGTGCAACAAAGTTGTAGCTCAAAACTTGAAGAAAAATTTTGGTCATGATGAAAATTGCGATTGGACCCCTCCCTCCCCTCCAATTTTGGATAATCCATCTCATTCAAATACGTTATTGAAAACAGGGGGGAGGCAAGGGGCTCAATTGAAAAAAATTTCAAACAAAAGTTGTAGCTTGAAGTACTGGGAATAACTTTGGATATAACAATAATTTCAATCGAACCCCTCCTTCCCCACCAATTTTGAATAATATAACTTATTCACACTTACTCAAAATACATTATTAAAAACTGTGGGGAGGTAAGGGGCCCAATTGAAAAAAATTTCAAACAAAAGTTGTAGCTTAGAGTTTTATGAATACTTTTAGTTATTACAAAAATTTCGATTGGACCTCTCCCTCCCTTACAATTTTGAATATAAAGTATTTATGTAGTACTGTACTTGGTAAAAATTCAAGGTGAGCAAAATGAAGCAGCAGGGTCTCTAAGGGCTAGTTGTACAATACCGAGTTAAAGCGAGTTAACTCTCACTCCCGTAAAATTAGATGTGATAAGTGATAATTAGCAACTGATAACAAGAAATTTTAACAACAAAAATAGCTTATTCGCTTCATCGCTTCGTTCCACTGTGAATGCGTTGGTATTGAAAGCGATATTTTCAGTTTTCGCTTCGCTTACCGCGTCCGTTCGCGTCACTGTGAAACCTGCCTTACATTGGTAACCTCGATGTTAAAACTACCCTTCTGATTGTAACCGCGACCCTCGATGTACCCATAAGTAGTGTCGGCGCCGCGCCGTTCGAAATCAGTTCGCTGTCCGCGAGTATTGATACCCTTTTCCGCGATATACCATTTAAACAATACACCCGCGTAATATGTCATTCAGCGAGATGTTTTTTACCAAAATTTATCACAAAACTCCTTCATTCAATAAAGCAGAAGTTGCATCGCAGTTCCAAATAAAGCCAGTTTAATTCATCGAAGAAATTCTGTCCTTACGTCGTAACAGAATAAGCCATGGAATAGTCCACTCACTACAAATAATCAAAATTTCACTTCAAAATAAAGCATTAAACAAGCTACAAGTATTACGCCAAATCACAGTCATTCTCAATGAATCATCCGATATGGACGTATACAGCAATCAGCAATGACTCAATACTCTACAAAGTACATACAGATTTTTGGTCTCCAGGTAGTAGCAGCGCAAAGACTACTCTTTCTGGCAAGATTGAGCTCTTTCCTCTTTTTCTTAAAAACTACCAGAAACCAAAACTATCGCAAAGTACTCTTCAGTCTCAACTTTGAAAGCCTCATACACGTTTTCGCTAAAATCTGATCTGGCATTACGTCAATCAACGTCAATTGCCTACACCATGGCTGATTTCTTAGCAAAACAAATGTTAGCAGACTCTCGAAAACAAACTAAAAGTCAGTCGCAAAGTCTCTCATAAGCCTCAACACATTGCAGCAAGTATCCAAATTGTAAGACTCGATATACTGAGCAGTAGTAGTGAGCTGACAATGACAATATGAGCCGAGACCCAGCACAACTTCAGATGCGCACTCAAATGCATCCATCACACTCAGCACAACGCACGACTCTCAATGCAGCACATCGCACTCAACACAACGCACCATCGCACTCAAGCAAAGCAGGGCACTCAACACTGCGCACGCAATTTAACGCTGCTCGACTAAACGCAATTATACTAAAGGCATAAATCCTCGCTATGACCAAAATACTCGAAAATTTTGACCAGTGAGTAACGCCAATCATGGAAATTTCAAATGTTTCATCATCTGCACCTCAATTCAAATTCAACAAATTTTTCCAATATGAAAAAAGTAAAGGAACGAAAATGCTCATCCAGATTTAAAAATTCAATGAAACAACACCTAACGTTTTTTTGCTGAACTAATTCCAGTATCAGCCGCACACCACCGCACTATCATCATTCTCCATGAAATTTGTTCAAAACATCGAAACTTAGAACCGTCATATTTCCGCGAATATTGAACATTTCTTCAATTTTTTTTCATATTTCGCATCGTCGGAGTAATTCTCGAACAGGACTTATAAGCTTTTTTTCATCCGACCTTTTTAAGTCGCGAAAATAATCCACCCAAAAATCACCTCTACATTTCAACTTTTTTCCAAAAATAAATACTTTTTCCAAAATATCTTATAAGTCCTGTAATTTTACAGCTTCTATAAAGCACATATCAAAATTTCACAACATTTCGTTGAAAATTCGCGAAAATACAGCGGTTCTAAGTTCGTGTCTTTCGCGTACTGATAAGAAACCGAGAGCATACCCTTAATGATAACAACATCCAATTGAAAATTTTAAAGTGATTAAAAAAATTATACAATTTACAGCAAGCTATTTTTGATAAATAAAAACTTTTAACAAGTTTTAAACCAATAAGAAACGACATTATCATGAAAAGTAGGCAGTTAGATAGGCATTGCAAAAGTTTTGAATTTTTACAACTTTGCTAGCCATTTATTTTTTTTAAATGGGAAATGATGATCAGCTGTTTGTTTTGAAATTTTCCATGGCGAATTCCTCAAGAACCGGGCCATTAAAATGAAAAATGCCAAAACCACCTAGACACTACAAGCCATGAAGTTAAATTTGGCAACCTTGCCGAAGACGGCCGACTTGAGCAATTGAAAATACGTTTTCTGGGCAAACGAAGTGTTTTTCGAAAAAATTGATGGGAACCAAAATTGTAGAGGGAAAAATTAACTTTCGTTTGGTGTATTCGGAATTTTGATTCGACTAATATTTCTCGAGTTACGGTCAAAAAACTGATTTGAAGATGGGCCGTCTACCAGATTTTCCCTATTTTCCCGGTCAAAGAAGCGATTTTCGTAAAACTTGATAAGAACAAAAATTGTAGAGCAAAAAATATCCTTTCATTCTAAAATCATTGAAGTTTTGATTCGACGAAAATACCTCGATTCATTAGCAAAAACTGTTTTCTCAGATATGCAAATTTTCATATTTTCCTATTTCGCGGATAAACAATGCGTTTTTCATGAAAATTGATGAGAACTAAAATTGTAGAGCAGAAAAAAATCCTTCAGTTTTAGTGCTTTTAAAATTTTTGATTCGACCAATTTTTTGAGTTATCGTCAAAAAACTATTTATTTTTTCATTTTCGAGGTCAACGACCCCTTTTTTGTGAAAATTGATAAAAACCACATTTGTAGATCAAAAAATTTACTTTTGTTTGGTGTAGTCGGAATTTCGATTTGACGAATATTTCTTGAGTTATCGTCGAAAAACTAATTTTGAAAGTAGGACGTCTACCAAATTTACCCATTTTCCCGGTCAACGAAGCGATTTTCGTAAAACTTGATAAGAACAAAAATTGTAGAGCAAAAAATATCCTTTCATTCTAAAATCATTGAAGTTTTGATTCGACGAAAATACCTCGATTCATTAGCAAAAACTGTTTTCTCAGATATGCAAATTTTCATATTTTCCTATTTCGCGGATAAACAATGCGTTTTTCATGAAAATTGATGAGAACTAAAATTGTAGAGCAGAAAAAATCCTTCAGTTTTAGTGCTTTTAAAATTTTTGATTCGACCAATTTTTTGAGTTATCGTCAAAAAACTATTTATTTTTTCATTTTCGAGGTCAACGACCCCTTTTTTGTGAAAATTGATAGAAACCACAATTGTAGATCAAAAAATTTACTTTTGTTTGGTGTAGTCGGAATTTCGATTTGACGAATATTTCTTGAGTTATCGTCGAAAAACTAATTTTGAAAGTAGGCCGTCTACCAAATTTTCCCATTTTCCCGGTCAACGAAGCGATTTTCGTGAAAATTGATACGAACCAAAATTGTAGAGCGAAAAAAATCCTTTCACCCTAAAATTATTGAAATTTCGATTTGACGAAAATACCTCGATTTGACGAAAATACCTCGATTTCTCAGCGTAAAATGTTTTCTTGGATATGCAAATTTTCACATATTATCATTTTCAGAGCGAACGAAGCATTTTTCGTGAAAATTGATCTGAACCAAAATTGTAGAGCAGAAAATTTCCTTTCGTTAGACTGTTGTTAGAATTTCGATTCGATGAATATTTCTCGAGTTATCGTCAAAAAACGGATTGGAAAGTCGGCCGTCTACTACTCGAAAATGCGACGTTGCCTTTCTACGTTCATGGCTTGTATCTCTAGGTGGTTTTGAAAATGCTCAAAACCTTTTTTGTGTGTCTTTTTAAGTACTATTAAAAAGTTTATTTACTAATTTCGCGTAATTGCTTAATTCGAGGCGCTAGAAGCATTTGAAAATTTCAATTTCTTAAATTCGTAAATTTCCAACAAATTGATGACATTTTTAAGTATTAAATTATGATATTTTAAGAGGTAGTAATTAAGAAAATACGCAGTATGATGCATATGGATGTACTACTTTCTTTTTCCCATGAAATAAATGGCCCAAACAGATAAAATTCACGTGATATTAATTATCAAAAATTCTCATTACGTCGATATGAATTTTTCCACTCCTTAAAGTTGTTTATTAAAGCAATAGCCCTTTAAATTTTTATCACAGAGGTTTTCTAAATGATCGAATAAAATTACCTTAATTAAAAGAATGTTGGTATTGTGTGGAAGTAAATTAAAACTACACTTCAATTAATTGTTTCCGCTCTCGAGAAGGTAAGATCATCTAAAACAACGATGCTGGGGGGAGGGGAATACAAAAATACATACACCCAATTTAAAAATATTACATTTATAAAAATATCAACTCATATTTTTAATGTTCGCTATTAATCAAGTCTAGGTAAAAATTCACCAGTAAAATGCACTGTACTTACGAGACATAAACAACTTTTCTTCTAATTCAACAATTATGCGAAAATATTTAATTGTGGACTTGGACAACAACTGAAGGGTCACACTCGAGCAGATTGATTTTCCAGAAATTATAAACGTAGATATCATAGTTGAACTAAATTATCATTCAGTCAAGTGTTTGAATCTCGTGATAGTGGTTGTATGTTTTTTTTTTCGTGGTGCTAATCTACAAAAATGTCAGTTAAAGTCAACGAGCCGCATCTTCCAGATGATATAGTTATTTCGGGTATTTCCGGTATGTTTCCGGCAAGTGAAAATATCGAAGAATTCAAAAATAATTTATTTGATGGAATAGATATGACTTCTGCAGTTCGCACGTGGGATAGATGTAAATACCTATTATTTTTTCTATTAGCATATCAGCATCCATACATTACCTACATATGTATTATGTACCTACATATAAAAAGTTGCAACAACCCAGAGTCTGTCATATCTTATCCTTCAAAATTGTGAAATGTTATAGCCGAAGCAATCCGAAGAATGGGCTTGATGAAGAATATAGACCATTTTGATCACGATTTTTTTCATATGGATCGTCAGCAGGCTGCACGCATGTCTCCGTATAATAGATTACTTCTTGAACGAGTTTTTGAAGCAATTTTGGACGCGGGTAAGTGTATTGTTACTCGGGCATCATACTCGTAACAAATGTTCATGTGAAAAATTTTTTAGGTTACAATTTGCAACAAATAAAGGGGAAAAACATTGCTGTCGTTTGTGGAATTTTTGAAGGGTTTATGGGCGAAAGTCACGTTAAAAAAGATGGAGATGATACGAGTCCTCTGAAATCAAAACACGAACCCTCAAACATAATTTCTTATTGGTTTGATATCCATGGTAATTTATACAGATGATTACGATTTCTTAGTTTAATTTTAGTAAGTTATACCCGCGAGGCAATACACGTAAACATAGTTTTTTGAACATACTGACAAAATGACCACTGACCAGAACAAATTATATACTTACCTATGTTTTAATTTTCTAATGCCACGACTTGTGACCACCATAATTTTTTTAAACATCAAAAAAGCAATGGATTATGTTCGTCAATACCAAAGTTTCTGCTTTAGAACTCAAGTATGCGTTTTTGAAGTAATTTTACATTTATTGTGGAATAGGACCTAGCATCACAGTATACGCTGCATGTTCCACATCTCTTTACGCTATGGATTATGCGCTTAAAGCTATTCAACATGAAGAATGTGACAGTGCTTTGGTATGCTCGGCAAATCTGTGTAAAATGCCAGCAGACCAAAGTTTCAAATTGGGAATGTTCAGTCCTACTGGAATATCTAGACCATTTGACGAAAATGGTAAGCAACAACTAAGTACCAATACTACACGTTTTTTAACCCATTGGGACCTGAGACTAACCTGGGGGACAGAGTGAAAAAAATTTTGCAACAAAAAATATACCATTAGCTCGCTAAAAATTTAAAAATTAAAAAAAAATATTGAGATTGAGTAATTCCTCATTTTGGAATTTCATAATATTAGATAGTTGAAAACTTTCAAAGTGACTTTTAGGTTTCCAAAAAACTATAGATATTATGGTGTTAGTTCCATTTTTTTTTTTTTTTTTTTTTTTTGGTAAACATAAATGCCCAAATTCAGAAACTTTTCAAAATTCAGTAAAATCAGAAGGAAATAAATGGAGAATGTGACGGCCCTAAATTTTCATTAACTTGAAGTAATCCTCATTTTGGAATTTGAAGTCCGAAATCATTCAGTTTGTATCAAGAGTCACATCAACAAATTAAAAAATTGAGTATCTATTCAACTTCAACTGAAATTAGACACTACAAGTGAAGAAATTTTTGGAATTTTCTTTTTAAAAATAGGTTTGTAATTATGAAAGATTTTTTTGAAAAAAAAACTTGGATGGAAATTCTTTAAAATTCCTTTTTTGGAAAAAAATTAATACTGAATGATGTCATGACATAAATTAATTTTTTCATAAATAATTAAATCACCAATAAGAAAGTTTTATGAGATATGGAAATTTACATACCTGTGCTGTGAAAGTTGAACTTTTTGAAGAACAGCTTACTACGATAAAATTTTTCTTGTACTTATTGAATAACATCATAACAACAATGACATTATTTCTTCATTATATCAAATTTCCGAAGAGGAATTTTTAAGAACTTCTGGAAATTTTCATACGCATAAATAATGAAAGTTAAAAATTTTCAAGAACAGCTTACAAGAAAGTTTTTCAGAATTTTCGATTTTTCTTTTTGGGAGAAAATTAAATTTTTTAAATTTGTTGATGTGGCACTCATTATCAACATTAATGAGCTTGAACTTCATATTCCAAAATAATATTTATTTTAAATAAAAATTTAGGGCTGTCACATGCTTCATTCAACTTTCGATATTACTGAATATTAAAAAAATTTAGAGTTGGACATTTCATGGTTATCAAAATACCTCAGAAATTAGACAAGACTAGGAACATCAAACTGAACTTTAGATAGGTATTGAAAAACATTATTCCATTTAGGGGATGGATTTACAAGAGCTGAAGCAGCTGTAGCTGTATTTTTACAAAAAAGGAAGGATGCCAGAAGAACTTACGCAACTTTCATGCATTCCCATACTAACTGCGATGGATTCAAACCAGAAGGGATTACCTATCCATCCATATCAATGCAAAAAAAGCTGTATGCGGACTTTTACAAAGAAATTAACATCAATCCGTCCAAAATTTATTTTGTTGAAGCACATGGAACCTCAACGAAGGTATTTATTATTTGTATTTCTAATCTGATACTTGTAACAAATACTCGGATGAAAAATATGTATGTTGATCCGTTAACCTCCACCTTAATAATTTCTCTATTATTTTTTTGTAAGGTAGGAGATGCAGTAGAAGGAAGTTCCCTAGAAGAATTTTTTTGTGCCAATCGTGAAACACCTTTGAAGATGGGCTCAGTGAAATCAAATATGGGACACGCAGAAGGAGCTTCAGGTTTATGCTCAGTAGCTAAAATGCTTCTTTCATTTGAAGAAGGAATGATTCCACCCCATTTCAATTTTACCAATCCAAACAAAAAAATCAAAGGATTACATAATGGAAAACTCGAAGTAAATAACTAAACATCGTTTGACGGATAATTCTCATTAGCAGAATGTTTGATGCCTAATTCCTATTCTCAATTGATACTTATTTCCAGATAATTACAAAACCACTACCAGTGGAAGGTAAATATTTTGCAATTAATTCATTTGGCATTGGAGGAGCTAACAGTCATATTTTGATCTCTCCTCACAACAAAATTAAAAAAAGGGACCATGAATCGACAAATAGTGATTTACCACGACTCGTTGCTGTTACCTCACGCACTGAGGAAGGGCTGAATTGCATTCTGAATCAAGTATGCGTGCTAAAATTGAAGCAACTGGTTTGAGATTTTGTACACGCTTTATAACTTCCCTAATTTTTGTTTTTCCAGTTGGAAAAAAATCATACAGATTTAGAGTACGTTGGTCTAATGCATGAGATTTTTAGCGAAAGTATTGAAGGTTATTTTCATCGAGGATTCATAATTTTAAATCAGGGCGGAAATCATATTAGGTCAAAAAAAGTAATAAGAATAAACTTCTCTAAAGATGTTGATTACTCGTGATTTATGCAGAAACTAAGAATATAATTGTTTTAGCTCTTGTCTGATGAAAAACCTCCGTTATGGTTCATATTTTCTGGTATGGGATCTCAATGGCCCGCCATGGGCACATCTCTGATGAAGATTCCAATTTTTGCCGATTCTATTTGCAAAAGTAATAAGGTTTTACAAACAAAAGGAGTCGACCTATTCAAAATAATTACATCTAACGACCCTCAAATAATTAGAAACGTGCTGAATTCATACGTGGGGATCGTTGCAATTCAGGTACTCAATAATTGAACTCATCATAATATGGAGTTTCTAATTTTAATATGCAATTTCAATTTGTCTCCAACAGATAGGTTTAGTAGATGTGTTGAAAGCGCTTGGAATAACACCGGATGGTATGCTGGGCCATTCTATTGGAGAAATATCATGTGCATATGCTGATGAATGTCTTACAGCAGAACAAACGATCCTGATTGCTTATTATTATGGTATGGTTTCCTTAGAAGCTGAATTCATTCCAAGCATGATGGTTGTTGTGGGTAAGTAATCCACATATGTATGCACCACTAAGATGGGTTAGTAAGACTGCAAAAAATCAAACTATTGTTCTTCAAATTCCATATAGCAATAGCATTACATATATATTATGTAGAATAAGATTTCAACTCTTTAAATGTTAATTTTGAACACGACAACGCCTGAGGAAATCTAAATATTTCTGCATTTATACCAATAGATTAATTTTTTATATTCTATTCAAGAAATTTTATAATCCATGTGTCAGGCCAAAACTACAACTTATTGAAAAGCCAACTACCGCCAGAAATAGATATTACGAGTCACGATAGTACAGACTGCTGTACTATATCTGGTCCAGCAGATGCAATGCAAGAATTCGTAGAAGAGTTGAGTAAGAAGAATATAGCCTTTCAAGAAGTTCACACGTCAGATATTGCGTACCACAATCGCTACATCACTTCAGCCCCTTCCAAGTTAACTTCATACTTCAAAAAGGTACCTGAGTAGTAAGCAGAGTTTGTCAAATCTACAGTAAGATGAGGTTACTTTGGCCTTAAGCTAAGGGCTAACTTTGGCCCAAGTTTGAAAAAAAAATGTCTGCCTGCCTAGCCATAACTGCATGAAGGGGAGGTAGTTTGTAATGTGTGTCCACGATAGAGGGGCCTTTGTACTTCACTTCTACATATGTGAGTACACTATTTTTGTATCGCAAGTTTGGTAACTCGACTTTTTTGTCAATTTGTACGTTATTCATGTGTTTTTTTTTTATCCTCAAAACATCAATCAAAAATTTAACATACAGTCAGAGTCTATCATGAAAAAATCGGTTTAGTGAGGTGGTTGTAAAATAAATAGAAGTTACTCTTTAGAGGACTGTTGTCGGGTTTTTTGGAGTCATTTTGGCCCAAGTAATTATATGGGTTTTCGTTGGAAGCAAGAAGTTGAAATAGTTTCAACTTCTTGCGTCAAACGAAAATCCATTGTTCCCCATAGAACCGCTTCTAAAACCGTTAGCTTGTTGCTCCTAAAAACGCCTCGTGAAACCCCCGTTATTATCAGGAAATCTCTAAAATACAGATGTTTGATTTTATGGTTTCATCTGAACAACTTTTATTTTCAAGTTTCATGCCTTTGGTGAGTTATTTCAATGCCTAGAAATCGATTAATTGTGGAAAACAAAGAAAATTTGAAAAAAGTAACCCACAAGACCGGGTAACATTGACGCATAACTTTGGTTAACCAACAACCACCAAACAGGGAGAGGGAAATAAAAATAAAAATAAAAATTACTGAGCTTTCTACAAGTACCCACTACTGTTTAGAGTGAAAACTGGACCCCCATGCTTCAATTTTGAAAGAAGCAGGTTGAATTTTCAACAAAAAAAACGTCAAAAAGTGGGCCAAAGTAACCCCATCTTAAAGAATGTAACCTACGCGTCCAGCAGGTATGGATCAAAGTCATGTCATAACAAACATCCCCAGATTATCCAAGAACCAAAGCTCCGTTCAGAAAAGTGGTTGTGCACCTCTGCCTTGGAAAACTTATGGATGTCCAATGAACTGAAATATTGTTCTGCGCAGTATTTTACAAATAATTTTCTTAGCCCCGTATACTTTGAAGAAACTTACAACCATATTCCGAATCATGCGTATGCTCTCGAAATAGCACCCTATGGATACCTCAACGATATTCTAAAATTATCACCAAATTCAGCAGCTCAAATTATACCACTAACGATGAAAAGTTGTGAAAACAAAGTAAATTTTTTCTTGAATGCTTTAGGGAGGTAAGTGAATTACAACAATTTTAAATGAACCCGCAACTGATAATAATTCCGTGTAAGAAAGAACGAATGCATTTATTTTTTACAGACTACACGAAATGGGTTTTAATCTGAAACTGAGCAACTTATACCCTTCGATTGAATTCCCTGTTAGTAAATCAACTCCAATGATCTCTCCATCGATTAAATGGCAACACAATGAACGACTTGATAGGGAAAGCGCTAAGAAAAAGAACTTCCTATCAACAGTTCGAAACGTGGAGGTAAATGTCAAGATAGGTCGGTATGGACACATATTGGGGCATGTGATAGATGAACGAAATTTATATCCAGGATTCGGATACTTGGTGAGTGAATTAACGGTGTTAGAAATTACTTAATTTTTCACATACGCGGTGGTTTCCAAGGAAAGCGGTAAGCTTTTTTATTTATTCCTAGGAATTAATATGGTGCACTGTCGCCAGTATGTTGGAAAAGGAATTGAACACTCTTTCCATAGTTTTTGAAAATGTTCGTTTTGAACGAGCAACAAATGTACCAAAGAAAGGTAGATACATCCTTTTGATCAGAAACATATTTTCAAATTTAGGTACAGATAGGTACACTTTTTCTTTAAAACTGATATTAATTTTGCAGGTACAATTAAATTTTGCATTTCTGTTCATCTTGGTACAAATACATTTGGAATAACTGAGAATGGAGCACTTGTCGCATCAGGCAAAGTACGGGTACCAAAGAAAATCAACCATGAAGTATTTGATATGGAACCTTTTGAAGATGAAATTTCTAATTCGCATATTTTGCCCCTAAATACAAAAGATTTTTACAAAGAATTGAGATTAAAGGGATATCACTATAATGGGATGTTCAAAAAGGTCGTTTATGCAAATGCTGAAGGTATGCGAAAGTAATATTTCAACGTGATTATCATACTTTGCTTCTGAAGGAAGACAATGAAATCATTTTTTTCATGTGCAACAGGAACGTATGGAAAAGTATTGTGGGGCGATAATTTCACAACTTTTATGGATACAATGGCACAAATTACAGCAGTGCATGCCGACTGCCGTCAACTTTTAGTCCCCACCTTTATACGAAAACTTGTTATCGATGTAAATAAACATTACAGAATATTACAGACACTCGATAAGGAAACGCCAGGTGAAATTCAAGTACTTTCAAAATATAAAGCTTCATACGTACATTACACCTATTAACAAAGTAATTCTACATTTTTCAGAATACCCTGTTAATTATTATCCAGAATTGAGTCTTTTGAATTCTGGCGGCGTGCAAATGTTGGGATTTCGAGCTAACGAAATTGCACGCCGTCCTGATAAAGCTGATCCGGTATTAGAAACATATAAATTTATACCCTACATTAGCGAAGAGGTAATTTCACACTGTTTTTCAAAAGGCCAGGATATGCAAATGAATAATGAATATAATTTAAATCGCTTTCACAGGAAATGAATTTGAGTTTAGCGGTTAGATTATGCGTTCATATCGCATTGGAAAATTTATATTCCGTAAAAGTAAAAACATACGAGTTGCTAGATCAACAATACAGCAAAGAAGTTGTATCAATTTCAAATAATATTGCAAACAGTCTTGCGGATTTACCATTGATTCAAGTATGCAACAATGATTGTAAATTTTTCGAGTAAAGTTTGCAAAACAATAATTATTTCATCTATTATAGGCCAGTGTCTACGTTCTAACTCAGTCAAAGAACGTAGATAATGATGAATGTCCACGAGGAGTTGAGATATCTAATGAAGATTTGCCCGATGACAATAGTAGCTTATTGATCGTGCTATCAAATATTCGAAGTAAAACAAATGTAAGTTGAAAAACATGAAATTAAAGTATTATTTCAGTCATTTTAGAACAATTCTTATTAAGAATTGAAAAGAAAATCTGATATAGAAAACTGAATTTCACTTTATTAACATGGGAAGATTCCTCAAACAACATAGATGCTGAAAGTGTCATCCCACCTCTGCTCATTTGTTCTTACAATGTGCAGTAGATGACCTGTACAGAAAGAAGCTTCGATAACAGTTTGGGGAATCTAAAAACTTTTACAATATTTTTTGTTTCAGTTGTTTGAAAATGTATTCAAGGCATTAAGAGAGGATGGTTTTATAATTGCAAAAGAATCTCGATGTGAGAAAATTTCCTTCGAAGACATCGGATTCAATACATGCTTCAGTCGAAAAATCAATGCTGATGAAAAAATTATACTGTTACGTAAAGTACGTACCTACTGTGCACTGCACAACAATTTTTTCAACTAGGACATTACGTAGTAGGTAAAACACTTTCACAGCCAAGTATTGTATTTAGATTAAGGAGACAAAATCATGTAGTAAAGCAATTCGGATTAGAAATGATTCGTATTCGTGGATCTCTGAAATACAAACAACTCTAACAGATGAAGAACGCAAAAAATTTGTTGTGTACGCCGAAAAAGATGAAATTAGCGGGATATTAGGATTTTTCAACTGTTTAAGAAAAGAAGAAAAAGGGGCAGCTGCCAGGTACATTATATAAAATTCATCAAGAGTAAAAATGAAGTCATATATATAAGAGGTCTCATCCACAATCTTCGCAGATGTTTTTTTATACAGGATCAAACAGCACCCGAGTTCTCGTTGGACGATTTGTTTTATAAACCTCAGCTTGATAAAAATCTAGCACAGAACGTTTTTAAACATGGAAAATGGGGAAGCTACCGTCATTTGCCACTAGAACTGCAAACACAAATAGAAACGCTTAGTGCATTTTGTTCATTGGAGAAACGTGCTGATCTTTCCTCTTTCACCTGGTTTGAAGATTCCATAGATCCAACAAAGTAATTTTCATTTAGATTGAATTAAAAATTTAATCCTTCATTTTGATTATACATTTATTGAATTATGTTAATTAAACATTTTCAGTCACAAGAATTCAAATGAAAAATCCCTCATTCACGTTTACTATAGCAGTCTTAATTTTCGCGACGTTATGTTATCTGTTGGAAGAATTTCAGATTCGGACTGTAGCACTGGGTACAGTCGCTTTAATGAGGTATGCTTCATTCTATACTGACCCCATTCGTATCTATCTATTTAACATCATTAATGAGTGGTCAGACTTTTCAAATTTTTGGGACTGCGGGTTTTTTACTCAAAAGAGGACGACGAAAAACCGTTACTTTTAATTTTTCAAGGTCAATAAATACGTTCAACCATATCCCAACCAAAATATCAATAATGCTATTGAAACTGAAATGTTTTTTCACATTTCTGTAAAATCTTAGTAGTTTAGGGAATTAAGAAGGTTTTTGACTTAGTCAGACAATGTAGCATCAAAATGATTCTTCAATACCTTCAACGTTCAACACTTTGCTTTTATTATGTTTTATTATGTATCTTCTGATTTTTAAGGGTTATCAAGGTACCGAATATTCTGGTAAAGATGTGAATGGGCAACGATTGATGGGAATAGTGATAACCAAGGGTTTGTCTACAACGATAGAAACACAGCCTATGTTTACATGGGTAGTACCTCATAATATGTCTTTGGAGGAAGCCGCCAGTATTCCAATTATTTACAGCACAGTAATATGCCTCTTTATTACCTACTTATTGAAAATTCACTTTGAAAAAAACAGCAAAAATTAATATTTTTATTTTTAAAGGTTATTTACGCCCTATTCTTCAGAATAGAATTAAAGAAGGGAAGTTCCGTTCTCATACATGCTGGTGCTGGTGGAATTGGTCAAGCAGCCATTAATATATGCCTGCAATATGAGTGTAACATTTTCACAACTGTTGGCACACCGGAAAAAATTGCTTTTATAAGAAAAACATACCCTCAAGTACTGTTCAAAATTTTAAAATCCATCTTACACCATGTAGCTATGTTGAAACGCGTTGTTTACTGAAATCTAACAATTGAAAACATGATTACTAGATTCCCGAAAATCATATCTGTAATTCGCGGGATACCTCATTTGAGAAAGTGATAATAGAAGAAACAAACGGTCGTGGAGTTGATGTGGTGCTCAATAGTTTATCGGAAGAAAAGCTGAAAGCTTCGCTACGTTGCTGTGCAAAAGGAGGACATTTTTTAGAAATTGGGAAGTTCGATATGGCTAGAAATAATGATATAGGTAATTACCTTTCAAAGATACTTTTCCATATTTTCATCCTTGTTTGAACCAGAAGCGCTATTATTGAATTTTTTTAGCGCAAGAGCTAGCGTTATCACACACTATCCAAAATTTTCAATTTCTTCTTTTTTTTGCATTGTGCTTTGGTTTTGACACTAATAACGATTTATAGTGTATCATAGACGCTGGTCGGTTCTCTATCATTCACTATCGATGACTATGAAAAAATAACAATTTAGTATCTCGGATAATTCGGATAGCGCTAACGTGATTTTCATGAAAAAATTTCAATAATAGCACTTCAGAGCTACTTTTAAGGAGTATTAAAATTACATAAATGTGGATGTTTTCCAGAGGATTTCAGTCTATCAAATTAGTTCAAATACGCGTATTAGGGATCTTTTAGTTGCATAATTTTGTGGTAAAAGTGTGGAACTGTGGATGGCCTAGAAGAATTAAAATTCAGAATGTCCACATTTTATGATAGGGAGGGGGGAGCAGAAAACTTGAAAAATGCTAAAATGCAAGACAAATTGATGGATAATGGAAGTATACACAACATAACAAATATCAGAATTTTGCTTGCTGCAGTAATTAAGAAGGGGTGAAGAAAACCATTATTGTATTGTATCATTATGTGACATTGAAACAACCTTGTATCACCCCTACAGCCCAAACAAATTGACTATGGAGATCGTCTCTTCGCGTGTTGATTATGCTTGAGTCCCAAACGTTCCTTTGGAGGCGTTTTGATGTTTCCACCTTTTCTCACCCTTCCATCTTGAAAAAAAAAATCAAGTTTAGGGTAGATAAATTCATGGTGGAATGGAAAGTAAAACACATCTCAGGTTTTGACTAAATTCAAGAGGGTGATTCACATTGAGCTCAAAGGGGGACAATCAATAATGCTGAAGGTGTGCGGTTATTTTAGTGATGACACTTGGAACTGTACATTTTTTTTCTCAATTTTATACCCTTGTTTGATATAGTTTTAAAATTTGGCCAAGGCTAAAGTTGCAACATTTTTACAATTTTTTTCAATCATATGTTATGTAAAATGTAAAGCGTTGTTTTTTCTATTTAACTGAGTAGAATACGTTTCAAATCATTCTCAATTACCGATAACTAATACCAAGACAATTTCGATAGAAATGGGTCTGTTTTTGAAGGACATTACACTTCATAGCATTCAACTGGATGTATCAATGAAAAACCAAAATTTGTTTCTAAGTAAGGGAATTAAAGAAAAAGTACAAGAACTTCTTGATCAAGGAACAATTAAGCCGATAACGCGAACAGTTTTTGAATCCGATGCAGTGCAATCGGCTTTTAGGTGAATTAAATACGTATTGTTTACCCTAAAGGAAGTAACACATCTTATAACCCGAATTTTCATCATCATTATACAGGTATATGGCAGCTGGAAAACATATAGGAAAGGTAATAATAAAAATACGAGATGAAGAGGGGGATTTACAATCCAAACCAGTTTCAATTAGAATGAAAGCTAAGCCAAGAGTTTTCTGTAAAGAAGATGCATCTTATATTCTTGTGGGTGAGTATTTGTTATCCAGTACCTAGACTTTGTTATTTGAAATACAAATTAATGATTCCTCATCACATAATCTCATCATTCAATGTTGAAACTACAAAAAACACGCATTTTGCACATTCAAATAATGTCATATAGGAGGCTTAGGTGGATTTGGCTTGGAACTTGCTGATTGGTTAATATTAAGAGGAGCGCGTAACATGGTGATTAATTCGCGAACTGGAGTAAGAAATGGTTATCAGTCATACAGAATAAAATTGTGGAGATCGTATGGGGTCAATATTATAATTTCCACTGATGACGTCACAAATGAAGATGGAGTGAGAAATTTATTACAAACTGCCAATTCTATGGGACCAATAAAAGGAATATTCAACGTAGCTGTGGTAAGAAACATATAGGTAGTTAGGTAATAGGTACCTACTACCTACTACCTGCCACTAAAATTGACGTGCTCATATTAACTTTACATTCACTTTTAATTTGCTGCAAACTCAAGATTCTAAATGATGGTCCATTCCAAAAGCAAACCAATGAAACATTCAATACAGTTGCTGGTCCAAAAGCTATAGCTACTATTCATTTGGACAAACTTAGTAGGGAAATATGCCCACATATAGAACACTTTGTAGTATTTTCAAGTATCTCCTGTGGACGAGGAAATTCAAATCAAACCAACTACGGATTCGCAAACTCCATTATGGAAAGAATATGCGAGTCAAGAAAGGCCAATAATTTACCGGCTTTAGCAGTCCAATGGGGTACCATAGGCGAAGTGGGTATAGTTGCTGATTTCGCAGAAGATAACTTGAACATTGCTATTGGTAATATCTCTATTTATATTTTTTTCAAAATTATACCATAGTTTGGACACTAATAACCATAATTTAGGTGGTACTCTGCAACAAAATGTAAACTCTTGTTTGAATTCATTGAATTTGTTTATGAAGCAACCAAATCCTATTGTTGGCAGCATGATTGTCGCAGAAAAACGAAATGCTGATTCTGACATCATAAATACAATAGCCAACATCTTAGGTGAGGTGACTAATTCCAAAATTCATTTGTATTCACATAAATGCGATTGACTGTAAACCAAGAATTTAAAACTGTTTTATGATGGAAAAACAGGCATTAAAAATTTGAAAACCATAAGTCTTACTTGGACATTACCTGAATTAGGAATGGATTCGTTAATAGGAGTAGAAATCAAACAAATACTCGAATCAGAATTCAACATGTTCTTCACCCCAGAAGATTTACAAACTATGACTTTTGAGAAACTGTATAAACTACAGAAAGACAAACAAATAGAGATAACATCAGGTGAACTAATTCACAAACAGAATGCGCTTCAAATCAATCAGTTTTTAAATCTACTGGGGATCACTAATTTAAAATATTATTTTGCTAGGGAAGAAAGAGAATACACAGTATGCACAACTATCAATGGATTATAAATTGATCAAAGAGCCAGTTATCCGTATTCCACTTGATAATGCCAAAAGGAAACAAATTCCAGCCAGTAAAAATACAACTTTATTCGTGTTTCCAGGGGTAGAAGGTAAATCTATTTAAAAATTAATTACAACCTGAATTAAACAGTTCAACACCATCCACATGAATAATTTATTCAATTTCTGTATGAAAGGATTGGCGCCATTCATGGATAGATTGACCAAACATTTACCACTTGACATATTCTGTTTTCAATATTATCAGGATGGTTTTCCGGTACAATCGCTCTCAAATTTAGGAGAATATTTTGTAAAAGTAGGCAACTTTTACTGAACATCAAATTAGATTGATAAAACACCAATTCTTATCGAATTAACGGATAAATTTTTTGCAGTTTATTTTGGAAGAACTTGATCCTGGTCAAGAATTTTGTATTTTAGGTTACAGTTTAGGAGGAGTATACGCAACAGAATCAGTTGATCTTTTGGAACGAAAAGGTAGGAAAGGATACTTGTGGTTAATAGATACTTCGCCTACTTTTACTATGGACATGACTGTGAAGTGCAGACACAACAAAAATAAGTCTTTGAATGAAGATACAGCACTGGAAAATTACTTGTGTACTCTAACGCTTAAATCACTTTCACCCGAAATTTCTACAGAAGAAGTTAGTATTATTAATAGAATCAGTGAGTTTCAGAAGGGCCTCATCCCAAAGAAGTCGTTTTGAGATGATCGAAAAAAACTGTCTCACGCTTCCTCAAGGGATTTGTGGAAAACCAAAGTGGGTTAGATGGATACCCCTAACCACCCCCTCAATGGTATTCAATATTGGTACCAATCATAACTCCCCTCCCTGAGGCACCAGAGCGCTGTGAAAATATTGAATGAGTCCCTTCTTACAACCTACGACTTATTTCTCCCATAAAGACGACCTGAAATGGAATGATATCCATTGCTTATGATTGTAGGAGATTGCTTGATACTCGGAATGAAATTTTTTTTTACTTGTCAGTGTTTATTATTGAAAATTTTAACATAGAAAGTTTTCAACTTTTTTAGTATAATAATAATACCATTACGAATTTTTTTTGAGTAAAAATTATAAAGTTACGTCGAAAACTGAATAGTTATTGCCTTTCCACAGCATACACGTTAGCAACATCTCACAGAACAACACTGCAGCGCAAAAGTTCTCTTACGAAGTACTAACGTGTTTGGAATGAGTACCTGTGTCAGGATGATGCGCCTACCCCAAGGGAGTACGATCCCCTACGTAACACAATACCCCCAAAATGTGGAATGAGGCCCTTCAGAAACTCACCGATTCTACTTATTTTGAAATGTTTATCTATATCTAAACTGAATTGATAACCAATTTGAATTTTCTCAGTATTTTTCCTATATTGAAAAAGCCGACAATTGGGAGGCAAAAAAGAAAATCCTGTTATCAATAACATCCCATACTGCTTTCAAGAAAGATTTAGTGAACAGCATACTCGATAACCTTTATACTTTGATTAAATCTTTCTCAGATTATGAATTTCATTATAAGGCACTTGAAACACCGTGCACATTGATAAGACAAGTAGACAATCCACATGGCCTAAATGAATCTTATGGCTTGAATGAGGTAAAAATTATCGTTGTTAAGAATCCACTTACACTATATTTGTTTTTCAATGTTTTACCACAGCTACAGTGTTGCTTTTGATAAGTTCTAAAATTATTCTTACAATAATATTAAAAAGTACATAGATGAACGACGACAAAATACTAAATATTTTCTATTGTTTTTGTGCAGTATTTCAAAAATCCCGTGCAAGTTCATCAAATAGAAGCCAGTCATTACACAATTTTGGAGCACCCAAAAACCGCAGATATTATAATGGATAGTCCAATTTGGAAATAATATATTTCACAATCAAAGAGATACAAATAGAACGAAGATCAGTTGTTTCTAACATCAACTCAATTCAAATTTGTTCATCAAAAAAAAAACTCAAGAATGGGATGAATATCTCCTAAAATGGATTGATCCGAATATCGTAAAAACCTTCCAAAATGCTTTCACTCACCTCTAGGAATAAATTCAAAATCATATGAAGTTAAACTATTGACAAAATGGCACAGCCAATACACAGTAACTTGAAATGATAGACAGTAAGATTAATATTAATTTATAATACATAAATAAGTTATTATTAGAAGCTGAACGTGTTTGCGCTTCATTGATCAATAAAATTGGTGAATAGAAAATATACTTCTTCAATTGAAAATCCTTACAGTGGAATCGAGTAATTATTGACTGACTAATACCAACACGTTTGATTTTACATTATATACCTCAAGTTTTCCTTTGATTTCGGAGCTTAAACACGAAAAGAGCTTGCACTTGTAAACATTTTCTCAAAAATTTATACTTGGATTCATTCTCTGTAAGTATGTACACATCCAGTATGTTTATTTTATTAGTCGCACTAGGTACACTTAAGGGGGGGGGTGTAGGGCATACATTTTTTTTTTTTTTTTTTTTTTGTTGAATGCATAGAGTTGACAAGCGGAATTTTCTAAGACCTTTGCATGACGTCATTTTGATTTTTCATCTATGAAATTTTGATGAAAAATTGGAAACTAATTTCATCTTGTTTTTTTTTTACGAAAAAAATTAATTTTTGATTTTTGAAAAATAAAATGCATGCAGTTTTCAAAAAAAGAAAGTTATATTCATTTTGCATTTTGATGATGTCATTTTGTAAATTATTGATAAATTTTTTGGAAAATGAAAATTTTTTACAATTTTTAGTGTCAAAATTTGAAGAAAAACGCGACTTTTGCTTAATGCCCCGTTTCCAGGGAAAATATGCAACCCACCAAACTTTTTCTTGGAATGTTTTTTATTCAGTAGAGTCTGGTCTGTAATCTGACGAGAGGGTTTTGGAAAATTCCCCGATTTTATCAAACTTTCTCATAATTTTCTTTCGAATTGACTGGAATACTATGATGAAAATTATGAGAAAGTTTGATAAAATCGGGGAATTTTCCAAAACCCTCTCGTCAGATTACAGACCAGACTCTACTGAATAAAAAACATTCTAAGAAAATGTTTGGTGGGTTGCATAGTTTCCCTGGAAACGGGGCATTAAGCAAAAGTCGCGTTTTTCTTCAAATTTTGACACTAAAAATTGTAAAAAAAATTCATTTTCCAAAAAATTTATCAATAATTTACAAAATGACATCATCAAAATGCAAAATGAATATAACTTTCTTTTTTTGAAAACTGCATGCATTTTATTTTTCAAAATTCAAAAATTAATTTTTTTCGTAAAAAAAAAACAAGATGAAATTAGTTTCCAATTTTTCATCAAAATTTCATAGATGAAAAATCAAAATGACGTCATGCAAAGGTCTTAGAAAATTCCGCTTGTCAACTCTATGCATTCAACAAAAAAAAAAAATATGCCCCCCCCCCCAACAACAACAACTGAAAAATTCAAGTCAACAAAAGTCTAGTTTAAAATACTTGACTCTTTTTATCAATTTCATTTACATTCACAGGGTGTCTAAACCATAATTTTTTTTTTGAAAATTCACGACTTTTTCATGAACAATATTTCAACATTTTCAGGAGGCCCCCTTCCAGCATAAGTGTAACGTGGAATGAATATGGAGAGGGGCGCAAAAAATTCCCTCATTTCCCCCCCTATATTTTGTTATAGGTAGCTATTTTTAAAAATATTGAGGGAGAGGGCGAATGCCTCTTAAACCTCCTCCCAAGTTATGCATATGCCCTCAAAGACTCCCCTTTATACAGTTTTTTTTTTAAAGTTGAATAAATATTTGGAATTTTCAAGGGTGTAATTCGATTTCTTCCCCAAAAGGTAGATTCTTGAAATTGTTTTCATGTTGTAATGTGAGAATGATTTTTAGCCGATTTAAAAAAAAAAAAATTATGGCTATTGTGTCCGACCCTGATTTAGAAGGAGGGGGGTAGAAAAGTTCTGACCCCATTTCTCGACGTTTGGGACCAAAAGACGACGATCTGTCACATGTCACATATTTATATATACGTATATACACTAGGGGCTCCGCCCCCTGGGCCGCTCCACGGCCCCAACTCCCTTGCTCGTAAGTTAGTGCTAATATGTGCTCGTTCCTGAGGACATTCCGTTTTGTGAGAATTTTTTTTTTTTTGAAATGCTACTTTTATGGAGGTCTTGGCATGTTGAACTTTTCATCAAACTGCTCAAAAAAATGTGGATGATGGGGGAAATTCAAATAAATGTTTTAAAAAATGAATTTCTCATTATTCAAACAGTTTAACTTTTTTCTAATTGTAACATGAAAATTAGGGTCGGTTTTTTTATTGGCAAAATGCAGTTTGGCAAAAATACTAATTTTGCAAAAGATATGAAAATTAAATTTTTTCAAAATTCTGTCAAAAAAGGATTTTGCATTGAAAATTAGGATAGGTCAATTAGAGTTGATTTTTTCATTGGATGGATGTATGCAATTTGACAACATTAATTTTTCAAAAATGCCAAAATTAAAATTTTTCAAAATTTTACCAGAGGAGGATTCTGCATTGCTATTTAGGGTAGGGTTTATCATTGGTTAAATGCAATTTGACAAAAACACTAATTTTTTTAAATTACTCTCATTTCAGATACATTAGGGACCTCGCCTCGCCTCCAAACTACCTTCGTAACCACATTTTCTCTGTGATTGATGGTTCGCTTCGCTCACCATCACTCGCACCTCATTCCTTCCATTTGCCTCTTGAAACTTTGCTTTTTGGGTGCATAGCTTCAAATCTTTATTGACACCAGATTTTAAAACTTGAAACAATGATGAGAACCCTAATTACCTCTTACATAGTAAAATTTCAGCCCCATTAGTCATCCCCACCCCATTTTAGGGCCCAAAAAGTGGATTTTAGGGTCATTTTTTCACGTTGATCAGGCTACAGACCCCCCCCCCAAATGAGCTGGGGGGCCCAAATTTTTATCATAGATCGAGTTCGTGCCCCTGATGTGTTTTTTGTAGGTTCAACTTTTGGGCCCCCTTTGACCCTTGTGCAGGGTCAAAAATCAAGATTTTTCACAATTTTTCAAGTTTTCCCTTGCGGAAAACTACAAGTTGTCACAAGTAGAATTTATGATAAGTTGTAAATTCGAAGGTGTTATGACAACTTGTAACAACTTATTTTAGGTATGAGTTGTCTCAAGTATTCCTAATACAAGTAATCAGGCCAACTACCAAAAACAAATCTTCGATTACTGTTGATACCTTCAAGTTGTGATAGTGTCAACTAACTTGTAACAACTAACTGAGGTATAACTATTCACTACATATACATGATATACATAACATGTTCACAACAATACATAATGGTATAACTATTCACAACTTATTACAGCAAGTATTCACAAAATGTGAGGTACACAATGAGTATTTATAACATGCTTATTCACAACACACTATATCTGCGAGTATCAAAATGACCCTCAAAATTTCTGAATGGATAAAAATCTCACAACTCCATGCAAAATTGTGAAAATCGGCTTGTGGGGGTTTTTCGCAGCGCTGAATCCATTTTTCATTTTATTTTGACTCTAGACCCAAAAGGGGCTTCAGGGGGGAGGAGCAAAACTCAAGATTACCAATAATGGCATGTGGGGTGTGTAAATCTAGGTTTTCTTAGGTGCTGAATCCGTTTTTGATATCGATTTTGACAAATTCTCAATAAGGGGCTTCAAAGGGGGAAGGGGCAAAACTCAAAATTAACAAAAATGACATGTGGGGTATACAAATTAAGGTTTTCTTACTTCCTGAATTCGTTTTTGATATCGTTTTCGAAAAATTCTCAACTGGGTCTTCAAGGGGAGGGGCAAAACTCAAAATTCATCATAATTTTGAAGCATTTCTGGTACATTTTCGATGGAAAATTACTGATAAGTTTTCTATTTCTATTTCGAATTGAAATTTCATATTATTATATTTTTAAATCAAATTATTTGTACAGTCATGCTGGAAGCCTAAGACCACGATGATCGATGGGGCAGCAAAAAAACAACTGTTTATGAATTATCAAAATAAATTTGGCGTTATCCACCATGAGAAGGGTACGATTTTCTTTAAAAAATGAGATGGAAAACAATCCTAAAAAATGTTTAAAATTTCAACTTTTTATAAGAATACTTTGGAGACCTGTATGTTTCATGAATCATGATTTACATAATCCAAGAGTGATGGACAGTTATACAAAAAATCATTTTACAAAACAAGTTACTGAATTTTTTCAAGTTGTATGAAAATACGACATAGTGAGATAATAATGGTCTGAAACTTTTGTCAATAAGTCCAAGTATTCAGTTGAATATTTGTCCATTGAAAATTTTCCAACTACAAAGCATTCAAAGTTGTAGAATACTTATCTACTGACAACAACTTTTGAAGAACAAGTTGTTTTCACATTGAAGAGTTGCTACAAGTAAATGAATACTAATCCATTTACAACTATTCTTGAAAAATAAGTTGTTTTGTAAAATACAACTTGTTAACAACTATGGATTACTTGTTGATGACTATTTACAACTTGTACTTTTCCGCAAGGGTTTTCTAGCTTCCCGGTACGCTGATCAGCATGCAGCCCAAACCAAATGACATTGGAAGCCAAAATTTGATATTCATGATTGGTAAGGGTCACTGTGGTGCCTTTTGGGGTTTTTGACCCTTGAGCCCCATAATTGGGTGGTGGCCCCTTTTTGTGATGGCTCTAAAAGGGCCCCAATGTGACAAAATGATTTGAAATTTCTACCAACAACAGTGACTCTGATTGTCTCCACTGTATTCAAATTTCAGCTTTCCAAGTCATCCACACACCATTTTAGGGGCTAAAAAGTGAATTTTGGGGTCATTTTTTCAAGTTGATCGAGCTACAGTCCCCCCAAATGGGGGTAGGGAGTCCAAAATTTCATAGTAGTTTGAGTTCATGCCCCTGATGTGCCTTTTGTAGGATTTGACCTTTAAACCTCTTTTGACCTTGATACAGGGTCAAAAATCAATATTTTTCAAGTTTTACCCTGTTTTTTCTGATACGTTGAACAGCTTACAGCCCGAACCAAAAGACCTAAAAGGTCGAAATTTGGGATGTAGTGCCAGTAGAGGTCACTGATGTGCCTTTTGGGATTTTCGAGTTTTGAGCCCCATTTGACCCTCGTACAGGGTTAAAAGTCAGAAATTTTCACGTTTTAACCCCTTTTTTGGTGTGTTGGCCCTCGTCTGAAGAGCTGAAAGTGAGGAGGGAGTTGAGGGGAAGAGCCCCCAACCCCCTCCTACCATACCCCTATTGGGGGGCATGGGGGTGGAGCCCCCATCTGAAGAGTTGAAAGTGACCAGGTGGTTGGGGGCGGAGCCCCCATCGAAAGAGCTGAAAGTGATGAGGGGTTGGGGCAGAGGCTCAACGGGGGTATGGGGGCGGAGCCCCCTTTTGATGATGAAATCTTCAATGCAGACAGGAACTAAAACTGAAGACAAAAACCTGACATTTTTAAACTGAATTTGAAGTTAAAACTCATATTGAAACTGAAATACCATGAATGAAAAAGTTTTTAAAGGAGTACACTAACTTGGAAAAAAAATTCGGCTGTCAAAATTCATTTTTTTTCATTCCACAAAAGTCTTTTTTTCATTCCAAGAAATGGAGATTTTCCCCAAAAAATAGAGATTCCCATCCCCCTCGAAAAAAAAAATCTTCAAGAAAACTAATTTACTTCTTCCGAGAAATCACAGCATTTTATGCGTTGTTGTTGTTGTTGTTGTTTTTATTTTTATTTTTATTTTTTGAAAAGATGCAACAGTTTGAAAAAATTTCAGTTTTAGCGAATTTGTAATTTGTTTTGTCCGGGTAATATTATCAAAAATTCATGTCTTCGAAGAGTAAAATTCATGACTTATCATTAGGGCAAGTATTTATATAATTTTTTTGGGGCGAAATATGCGCATATACATATATGAATTTCAAAACGTTAAAATATGCAAAAAATATGCTCAAAAAACTCGAAATATGAAGAAATATGCAAACATAATATGGATATCAAAAGAAAGGATTTTTAAAATGGAGTTCAGCTGTTGTGTTGAAAAGATCTATTTTATGAATGCAAACCTGAAATTGAAGGAAAAATGATGAAAAAATAACAAAAACTCGTCGTTTTTTTAACGTTTTGAAAATAGCATAAGAAAAACACATTTAATTTTTTTTGAAGAAAATTGAGAATTACCGGAAAATTAGGAAAGTCAAAATTGTTAAAACTAGCTCAAAACAGAAAAATCGTAAAATATGCTGAAAAAATTGGAAAATCGATGAAATATGCGCAAAATATGCGAAATATGTGCTGAAAATGCCCAAAATATGAAAAAAACGTGAAATTTTGGTCAAAATATGAAAAATATGCAAAACCATATTGAGCTCATTCGACTGGAAATTTTATGAATCGTAAAGATAACCTGGATATACGCTATTATATAGCATATAGAAAATATGAAAATATATATAAATACTTGCCCTACTTATCATGACCTAGTAATTTTTTTTGAAAAATTCAGGACTTTTTCATGATTTTCACGACCTTGTAGACGCCCTGTTTCAAGACATTTGATTGCGATATATGGTGAGTTTATGTACCCATTTTTAAATGATTTTTGGCAATGCATTCGATGAAAACTTCCATGCAAATCTCATGGTAAACTTTTAGGCTATTGGAGACTGCTTTAATTTTTTTTGAAAACCCCGAGAGAAATTCAAAAGTAGTTTCAAGTGTTAATGTAAAGACCTAAAACGTGACAGCTGTTTTTAATAACTGGCACCTCAAAGAATCTGGATATAATTTATACCTAGTATAATAGGCAAACATAACAGAAAAGTCATCACTACCTAACAATATTACGAAGATACGTAATATGCATACATAAATCATAATTATAATAAAAAAAAACTATAAGACGTCAAAAATTCATCGTTCAATGACAATATTGTATTACTTTTTTGAGACTTCTTATCAGCTCGGTGCATTTCCTCTTAAATCGCTCTCATTGTAACATACAATGTTACAAATACCCCCTTTGGCAAAATTTTGGGGTCCACTTTTTTAAAATTTAATTCTTCTCAAATTGAAAATTTTGATGGAGTTAAAATTTTTGAGAGCGATAATAATTAGTTAAGCAGGTTTTTTATGCCAATTTAAGATATCAAATTTTGGCTTTCTTTCGTATATTCTCATTATATTTCTCGACCAAAAAATAATCGGTAATCGATTGTTTTTGTAAAGTTTTTCATTTTACAAGATTCATTCGTATTTCATATTTTTTTAATACCCCTGCACTTTTATCCACTTTTTTTTTTTTTTTTTTTTTTTTTTGGAATACGTCATGTTGAGAAGCTTTACTCTTAGATCTTTCAAATTCCCATCAGAAATCGGTTTTATCACAAATTCAAACAACCAAATAATAAATTAACAAATAAATAAATACATAAATAACGGATAAAAAAATTATAAATAACAAGAAAAACATAATATTGCTGAACAGCAGAAAAAATAATTGATGAAATAAATAAAGTGTGATAAATAAATCACAATCTATATTGGCATAACATAATCAAATAATTAAAAATAGGTGGGGCTACGGCCAAGCCTGAGCGGGGGAGAGGAAAAAGTGAAAAAGTTCACTGCAAATATCGAAATTAATACTTGATTAAACTTATTGGCAAATTTGTCCGACGATTCGCATTCCAAGTTCAAATTTATCGAATGTTATACCTATCTCAATCAGTTGGTTAGGCGCGAGTTTCTAACGTCTTTGTCTCAAAGTATATTGCAAGCGTTATTCAAACTTATTCAAGCCAGTTCAACACGAATACCTATCCAGCCAATTACTTGATCGGTGAAAATTTACTTCTTATTGGCCGTTTTTTGCTTACAACGGTTTCGATTACCTTCCTTCGAGCTGAAACAGCAACACCACTACACGCAGACCCCATAGCAACCAAATTTACCGGCAATAACTCTCGATGATTCGATAATTCATCATCGATAAGCAAGTAACCTCCTATAACACATTCAACCAGACAACTAAATGGGTGAAAAACCAATACCTGGGCTCAATTCCTCCCATAATATGAGAATCTTAGACAGTCAAATGGGCGAATCGATACCTGGGACAGGATACCGCACCAGCAATCAACATATCTAATCAGCGCACACTACTAGGAGCACCTACAGAATATCGCGCCAGCAAATAATCTATCGGATGGAGTGCACCACCAGAAGCACTCATATACCCGTTTCGAATTCTGTACGTCTTACGCAAATCCTAGACAGTATAACGGGTAAATCGATACCTGGGCTACAGGATATCGCACCAGCATTAACGTATCTTATCACCGTAGCATACATCAGGTGCTAGAGTTAAGTTATACGTCAATAAAACAAGCCAACCTACCAAGTACACGAGAGCAGTAGGTGCATTCAACAACAAGAAAAATCATCAATCGCAGTGGTAATGGTTGTAATTTTGTATCAACATTTTGCCGGTATTATCGTTCACTATTTCAACATTTAATCAGCTTATTTTCGGTTTACTGTATTGTAATGGTAGCACATATCGTACGTAGCAACGTGCATTGCCGAAAACATCTTTTAAACTCAAAAGTTCCATGGTTCAGCCCTTAGCAAGCTAAACCACGTTGGGCGCCACTTTGTAACCTTTTACAAACAGTGATCTTTCTTTTGAGCACTTCATACTCGACGTTACATAGAGTATGTGAAATATACTTGCTTTACCATATGTCATGGTAACTTAGGTACATAAAATAAATCCCTTCATCCCAACCACTCTATGGCTCTAGCCTACCAAACCTGTGTATAGCTTAATTAGCCATAAGTTTATAAATACACTACGAATTGAACCAATCATCATAATTAAACCGATATAGAAATAACTCAGACACACAGGCACGCGACACGATCATCCATCCATCTACACCACAATCAAACTGCAAGACCTTAATCTCTTAGTACATCGAGCTGGTCCTACTTCTTATCAGCTCGGTGCATTTCCTCTTAAATCGCTCTCATTGTAACATACAATGTTACATTACCTTCTTATTGAAAATTCTTATTGAAAAAACAACAATAATTTTAATTTTTTATTTTTCAAGGTTATTTATGCCTGCTTCTTCAGAACACAATTAAAGAAGGGAAGTTCCATTCTCATACATGCCGGTGCTGGTGGGATTGGTCAAGCAGCCATTAATATATGTCTGCATTATGGGTGTAATATTTTTACAACAGTTGGCACACCGGAAAAAATCAATTTTATAAGAAAAACTTACCCACAAGTACTGTATAAAATTTCAAAATGTTACATCATGTTTGTTGAAACCTGTTATTCATAGAAATCCAACAATTAAAAATATGCCTACTAGATTCCCGAAAATCATATCTGTAATTCTCGGGATACCTCATTTGAGAAAGTGGTAATAAAAGAAACAAACGGCCGAGGAGTTGATGTAGTGCTCAATAGTTTATCAGAAGATAAGCTGAAAGCTTCACTACGTTGCTGTGCAAAAGGAGGGAATTTTTTAGAAATCGGAAAGTTCGATATGGCTAGAAATAATCATATAGGTAATCAACTTTCTGAGATATTTTTACATTTTTATAGCTTTGTTTTGAACCAAAGCTATTAAGGAGTATTAAAATTATATACATGTGAGTGTTTTCCAAAGGATTTCTGTCTATCAAATAAGTTCAAATTTGCGTATTAGGGATCTTTTGGTTCCAAAACTGTTTCAAATCATTCTCAATTACCGATAACTAATACCACCATAATTTCGATAGAAATGGGTCTGTTTTTGAAGGACATCACATTTCATAGTATTCAACTGGATGTATCAATGAAAAACCAAGATTTGTTTCTAAGTAAGGGAATTAAAGAAAAAATACAAGAACTTCTTGATCAAGGAATAATTAAGCCAATAACACGAAAAGTTTTTGAATCAGATTCAGTGGAATCAGCTTTTAGGTGAAATAAATACGTATTTTTTACGCTGAAAAGGTAAGATATCTTTTAAACCAAACTTTCATTATCATTATGCAGGTATATGGCAACTGGAAAATATATAGGAAAGGTAATAATAAAAATACGAGACGAAGAGAAGGATTTAGAATACAAACCAGTTTCAATTAGAATGAAAGCTAAGCCAAGAGTTTTCTGCAATGAAAATGAATGTTATATCATCGTGGGTAAGTACACTTATTACCCAGTATCTAGATTTGATAATTTTGAAATACCAATTTATGATTCCTAATCACATAATCTCATCATTCAATGTTGAAACTACAAAAACCACGCATTTTGCACATCCAACTTATGCAATGTAGGAGGCTGAGGTGGAGGTTGTTGGAAATAAACAAGATTTACGAGATAAATATTGTATTAGAGGAGGCGACAAGAAGACAAGAATAGAAGTGAGCGAGTCAAATATGAACTTACAGAGTAAAAATATTTATACAATAAGAAAATAAACTAGCCAAATATAATTAATTATCTAACTTTAATTTAACTTAAACTGAAACCCTTTCAACATTCCTTCCTTTCAGTTTAACCTTAAAGTAAAAAATAAAAATAAAAAAATAATCACGTGACTATACTGAACACGAAGAGTAAGTAGAATTGAACAGTGTTGATCCAACTTCGAATGGCTTGGTCGAAATTTAATCTCTAAGCTACAAATTCTCGTGGTGAAGACGATCCTCTATACGTTCATACAATCCTTTTAAGAAAACAACTTCCTTACAACAATCTGCGAGAGCTACATATTCTGATTCGGCAGAAGACGTACTCACACAAGCTTGCTTTTTGCTCTTCCATTTTATAGAATTACCCCAAAATTTAATCAGGTAACCTGTAGTGGATTTTCTATCTTGTTTGTCAGAAGCAAAACTTGCATCTACCCAGCATTCAATTCCACTTTCGTTAGAATATAATAAACCTAAATTCTGAGTCCCTTTCAAATAATTCAAAGTTCTTCTAGCATTAACCCAATCGTCTATCGATGGATTTTCCTGTTTGCGACACAGGTAATTTGTAGAAAGTGCTATATCAGGCCTCGTAGCATTAGATACATATAAAAGACTACCTACGATATCCCTAAAATTAAATTTTTCATATCCAATAATGCTATCTTCTTTCTTTTTTCCTTCCTTCTTCAATGTCTTATTTGAACTTTCAAAGAGGTAAAATAGGCGTTGAAGAACTTTTCACTTAACAAAGTCAAATTTTCGAACTATAGAATTTATAAAATCACTTTGATGTAATAGTAAATTTTCATTTTCTTTCTTAATTTGTATACCTAAAAATTTTTCAACTTTACAAGTTTCTTTAATGATAAAACATTTCTTCAGCATTACTTTTATTTTCGAAATTTTACTTTCATCTGATCCAGTTAGAATAATATCGTCAACATATACTATTAAAATAACAAAATCATTTCCTTCTTTCCAAGAATATGCACAAGGTTCGACAGGGTCTCTTACTAAACCTAATTTTTCTAGTACTTCATTCAATTTTTTATTCCACATACGTGGACTAATTTTTAATCCGTATAAAGCCTTTTTTAATTTCATAACTTTCTTATTTTTCATGTTCCATTCTTTATCAAATCCTTCGGGGATTTCCATATAAATTTCTTCATCTTCTAAATCTCCATACAGGAAGGCACATTTAACGTCTAATTGATGTAGTTTTAAATTAAATTTTCTGGAAATAGCGATTAATAACCTTACAACCTGAATTTCGACTACAGGAGCATAAATTTCAAATTTTTCGTAATGTTTCTTTTGCTTACAACCTCTTACAGTTAACCTTGCTTTATAAATTGGAGTATCAGATCCTTCTTTTACCTTAAAAATCCATTTAGAGTCCAAAACATTCATATTGGGTTTTCTATCGACTAGTTCGAAAGTATTTCTTTCCTTAATTGAATTATATTCTTCTTCTATAGCCTTTTTCCATTTTTCAGATTCTTTACTTTCTAAAGCTTCTTTCAACGTCATAGTAGATATTGTATTCATAGCATTTCCGGAATCTGAGTCCCAATCTAGTTCGATCTCGATTTCTTCAGTATCACTTTCGTCTTTGTTTTTAAGCCATCTTTCACCTTCTTTACTTTCTTCCAATTTAGAAATTTCGACATGCTTTTTCTTTTTGCCAAAAAATTCACCGTATACTTTACTTTCGATACATTTTGCAGTTTTGATATTATCAATTCTCAAATTATTTGACGGATCTAAAACTTTATAACCAGTATCTGTATAGCATAACATGAATTTTGGTAAACCTCTTGCGTCAGTTTTAGATTTATTTGGATCATTATTAGTGGTGTAAATTATACATCCAAATCTTACCAAGTTATTAATTTCAACTTCCTTGTTAAAAAATTTTTCAAATGGAATAGCACAAGTAATAGTTTTCGATTTATCATTTCTTTCATTTATTAGAAAATCCGAATTTGAAATAAAATGATCTGTCGCTCCCGAGTCTAAATAAAATAATAATTTATTATTTTTACCTGACGATTCGTCTCCAGCAGCGTATGCTTTACCGCGATTCTTCTTTTTAGCTGGTTGTTCGGAGAATTTTTTTTTTCAGAATTTTGACGTTTCATAGAATCAGGATTCGGACGTTTTGCAGAAGACTTGATTGAACAAGTTTCTCTCGTGTGACCGCCAGTTCCACATTTGTTACATTTTGGTAATTTGCAATCTCTAGCTAGATGACCTGGTTCTTTACATGAGTAACAAATAGGTTCTTCATCGAAGTCTCTATGAAAATTCTGATTTCGAGGGTTGCGATTATTTTCGTAATGTTGATTTCTATTATTTTGATTATTTTCGTAACGATTGTATTGGTTATTTTCATAACGATTGTTTCGATAACGATTATTTTGATTATACTCATTATGATTTTTCTCATAACGATGATTTTGTTTCGAATTAAAATTAGACTTCGCGTTCGCCACTAAAGCAAGCTCCTTTTTCTTTATATTTACATTTACCCTTTCACCTTCCAACTCGTGAACTAAAGATTTAATTTCATCGAACTTAACGTTAGTTTTTAATCTTAGCGTGTTTAAAACTCCTTTTTGAGTATAATTAGGTAACCCGATTACAAAAATATCGATAATTATTCCTTTCGGTAACTTATCTTCGTTTTCACAAGAGTAATCGTAATCTTTAAATAAGCTTTCGTAAATTTTTATATTCTCGGTGACGGATTTTTCGGTATTAAATACCCATCTAACAAGATTCATAAATGCAAAAAGAGATTTGGCTTTCGTTTTCGGTTTTTTAAAATCAAAAATTTTCTTTATAATATCTTTAGGATCTTTTAAAGTACTCACTAATTTTAAATACTCCGGATCGAGACGTTTTGCAATTAAAGTACGAGCTACCTGTGCCCTGAATTCAACATCTTGCGGCAGGACCTTTGGTGAGTTTTCCACAGTATCGAAAATCAAATCTGCCACATCAGCGGTTTCGGAAGCTGCTTTAATATTGACCAACCAGTCGTCGAAATTTATCTTATCTTTCAAAAGAACAATTGGATATTCAATTTTGTTCATACGCCAAATACGTTCTGTGCCAGTGCCAGTAGGTGCTTTCGACAATTCTTTAATTTGCTTTTTATAGGTTTCGTTCATATTTTCAATGCTCTTACATCGCAATTTAAGTTCCGCTATTTCTGCGTATTGAAATATGGAATAATAAATATAAACTTTCAGTAATATTACGTAAAAATTTTTATTAACAATCGGATAAGGTTAATGAACTTTCTACAATTGTGATCACAAATTTTGGCCTTCGGGTCATTGGCACGCTCCCGATAAGCGTACATTTTTTTTTTTTTTTTTTTTTTTTTTTTTTTTCATTCTTTCATATTCTTACATTTTTGTTTCAAATTAATTTTAAAAAAAATCAAATCTACAAAAAAAATTGAAATAACTCACCCTTTGCTGTAATGTCAGACATATTTTCGTATATTTTTTTAAAAAATTAGTGTTGGAAATAAACAAGATTTACGAGATAAATATTGTATTAGAGGAGGCGACAAGAAGACAAGAATAGAAGTGAGCGAGTCAAATATGAACTTACAGAGTAAAAATATTTAAACAATAAGAAAATAAACTAGCCAAATATAATTAATTATCTAACTTTAATTTAACTTAAACTGAAACCCTTTCAACAGAGGTGGATTTGGTCTGGAACTTGCTGACTGGATAATCTTAAGAGGAGCGCGTAACATGGTGCTTAATTCGCAAACTGGAATAAAAAACGGTTATCAGTCATACAGAATAAAATTGTGGAAATCGTATGGAGTCAACATTATAATTTCCACTGATGACGTCACAAATGAAGATGGAGTGAGAAATTTATTACAAACTGTCAATTCTATGGGACCAATAAAAGGAATATTCAACGTAGCTGTGGTAAGTAACATACTCATAGTCATAAGTACTCTAAGGTGGAACAAAAATCAAAAATTTTCGATTTTCAAATTTTAATACTGCGGAAAAGTTGCATCTAGGTGATATAAGTATGAAAAACAAAAAAAAAAAAATATTTCAACTCGAATAATTTCTTCCGATCGCGCAAAAGCCCTCAAATTTTCGAGAATTTGCAAAAAATCAAAAATCGAAAAAAATTCCAAAATGTTACAGAATGGGTTTTATCCCTTTTGGTTGGCAAGTATAATCATCGTTATTAATATTTTTTGAAAAAAATCCAGAAATAGAATTCATCAGATTGTCGCATTTATGATTAAAATGGGTTTAACATACATAGTTTTGCCCAAAAAGACAGTTTACAGCGATTTTTAATCTTTCTCATGCTCTTGAGAATTTTTCAAAAACTACAAAAATTTGAAAAAAATGAGGAAAATGATGGTTCCTGAAAATGAAGGTAAAGATGGAAAGTCGTCGTAAATTGTCTTTTTGGGCGAAGCTGTGTATGTTAAAACTATTTTAATTCCAAAATTTTTTTCCAGTTTATAACCTTTATTTTTCAATTAAAAAAAACAAAAAAAAAACATGAAATATTACTGTAGTGCTTGGTTTCCAAATGCGTCTATAAACGTAGTACTTTGCTACTCGCATATAAACTATGGAGAAACCGGTACTTAAGCCCTAACCAGAGCCGAATGTAATTGAAGACCATCCGACTTGTAATAAAACACAACCTTTTTGATATCTTGTAACTATGTGTTTTTGTTGGTCTACAGTCTTCCTCTAGTGTAGCTCGGTGGCGTCGCCTTGCTCCTAGAGTATTATAGGTAGGCATACAGTCGCACCTGTCGACTTACCCTTCTCACCTACCCATCCTTAGTAGAGATCTCGCGTCCTTACATTGGTAACCTCGATGTTAAAACTACCCTTCTGATTGTAACAGCGACCCTCGATGTACCCATAAGTAGTGTCGGCGCCGCGCCGTTTGAAACCAGTTCGCTGTCCTCGAGTATCGATAACCTTTTCCGCGATATACCATTTAAACAATACACCCGCGTAATATGTCATTCAGCGAGATGTTTTTTACCAAAATTTATCACAAAACTCCTTCATTCAATAAAGCAGAAGTTGCATCGCAGTTCCAAATAAAGCCAGTTTAATTCATCGAAGAAATGCTGTCCTTACGTCGTAACAGAATAAGCCATGGAATATTCCACTCACTACAAATAATCAAAATTTCACTTCAAAATAAAGCATTAAACAAGCTACAAGTATTACGCCAAATCACAGTCATTCTCAATGAATCATCCGATATGGACGTATACAGCAATCAGCAATGACTCAATACTCTACAAAGTACATACAGATTTTTGGTCTCCAGGTAGTAGCAGCGCAAAGACTACTCTTTCTGGCAAGATTGAGCTCTTTCCTCTTTTTCTTAAAAACTACCAGAAACCAAAACTATCGCAAAGTACTCTTCAGTCTCAACTTTGAAAGCCTCATACACGTTTTCGCTAAAATCTGACCTGGCATTACGTCAATCAACGTCAATTGCCTACACCATGGCTGATTTCTTAGCAAAACAAATGTTAGCAGACTCTAGAAAACAAATTAAAGTCAGTCGCAAAGTCTCTCATAAGCCTCAACACATTGCAGCAAGTATCCGAATTGTAATACTCGATATACTGAGCAGTAGTAGTGAGCTGACAATGACAATATGAGCTAAGACGTAGCACAACTTCAGATGCGCACTCAAATGCATCACACTCAGCACAACGCACGACTCTCAATGCAGCACATCGCTCTCAACACAACGCATCGCACTCAAGCAAAGCACGGCACTCAACACTGCGCACGCAATTTAACGCTGCTCGACTAAACGCAATTATACTAAAGGCATAAATCCTCACTATGACCAAAATACTCGAAAATTTTGACCAGTGAGTAACGCCAATCATGGAAATTTCAAATGTTTCATCATCAGCACCTCAATTCAAATTCAACAAATTTTTCCAATATGAAAAAAGTAAAGGAACGAAAATGCTCATCCAGATTTAAAAATTCAATGAAACGACACCTAACGTTTTTTTGCTGAACTAATTCCAGTATCAGCCGCACACCACCGCACTATCATCATTCTCCATGAAATTTGTTCAAAACATCGAAACTTAGAACCGTCATATTTCCGCGAATATTGAACATTTCTTCAATTTTTTTTTCATATTTCGCATCGTCGGAGTAATTCTCGAACAGGGCTTATAAGCTTTTTTTCATCCGACCTTTTTAAGTCGCGAAAATAATCCACCCAAAAATCACCTCTACATTTCAACTTTTTTCCAAAAAAAAAATACTTTTTCCAAAATATCTTATAAGTCCTGTAATTTTACAGCTTCTATAAAGCACATATCAAAATTTCACAACATTTCGTTGAAAATTCGCGAAAGTACAGCGGTTCTAAGTTCGTGTCTTTCGCGTACTGATAAGAAACTGAGAGCATACCCTTAATGATAACAACATCCAATTGAAAATTTTAAAGTGATTAAAAAAATTATACAATTTACAGCCAGCTATTTTTGATAAATAAAAACTTTTAACAAGTTTTAAACCAATAAGAAACGACATTATCATGAAAAGTAGGCAGTTAGATAGGCATTGCAAAAGTTTTGAATTTTTACAACTTTGCTAGCCATTTATTTTTTTAAAATGGGAAATGATGATCAGCTGTTTGTTTTGAAATTTTCCATGGCGAATTCCTCAAGAACCGGTTCATTAAAATGAAAAATGCTCGAAACCTTTTTTGTGTGTCTTTTTAAGTACTATTAAAAAGGTTATTTACTAATTTCGCGTAATTGCTTAATTCGAGGCGCTAGAAGCGTTTGAAAATTTCAATCGCTAATAACTCGAGAACCGATTCACCGATTTTTCTCAAAAACAATAGGGTTCTATTCCCAGTAATAACAAACCTCTCATGAAAATTTCAGCTCAATCGGATAATTCTTACTCGAGTTATCGTCTGGACAAATTTTGGGGATACATACATACATATATATATTATTTTGACCCAAAACGTCGAGAAAAATACCCCTCCCCCCAACTTCCATCATCAGGTCAAATTTAATAGCTGACTTTTCTCTTTGAGAAAATCAGCTAAAAATAACTTTGGCTTAAAATTTAAAATTTTAGGTTCTTAATACGTCTTTTTTTGACCTCAAAAATACACATTGGGGAAGCCGTCGGCATCAATGTGTTTTTTAAATTAAGCTATGATGATCATATTCGGAGATTTTTCTCCTCAATATAAAAAATTGTTTGGAAAGAAAAAAAGATTTGTGCGATTATCAATCGATTATTTGAAATAATCGATTGTTCCCACCTTTATAGTATAGCTATTGCACCTTAAAAAGGGGTTTCCAAAATAGTCATATTAAACCTTAAAATGCCCATTTGACATTAAAAAAAAAAAAATACTCTGAATCTTTTTAAAAATTACGATAAGTTACCGTTGATACTGTCTACCATTCCTGCAAGTGTGACAAAATTTGGTTAAACACTGTCAAAAATGGAAATTTTAAACGAAAATCCATGTGTAACTCCCCTGAAAGGGTATTAAGGGATGAGACTTCGAGCTAAAAATTCTGTCACGGAGGTTTTAGACCATTAGGACCAATTTTCAAAGGGAAAATTTCTAAGTCGGTGTTCAGGGCCAAATCACTTCTGAAACTCAGCAAGGCTCGTTGGACAAAAAGTAAAGAAAATAATGACGAAAAAATATTCCACCTGTAGAAAAAATAAAATGCATTAATTTAAAAGTTCTGTATTTTTCAAACCTCCATGAAAAAATCAATTTATAACGTAAAAGGACTCTCGGATGGTAAGGAGGTCAATTGACCTCAGAGCTGAATTTCAATTTTTTTTTTAATTTTCGATCAGTAGTGATGAAAGAAGATTTTGGAGCATATCGACGATCCTTGCCCACAACCTCGTGAGCTGCATGGTGCCTCTAAATATACGCGATTTCAACATTGAAAATTCCAGCTATGCGAGTTTTCAATCGATTATTAACAAACTGGGCTTGTAGGTACAGGTACTCAAGGGCAACGTTGGAATTTTTTTTTGATTTTTTCGACCCCTACAATGACCTTGAAAACTTCAAATCACCCTGGAGAGCACAGTGTGGGAGCTGACCAGCTCGAAAAAATTTCTTTGTTTTCTGTACTATTTTACACTGCTCATAACATTTCAATAACGGGCACCCTAACGAATCAGCAGATATACGAGTACTGTAGGCAAACATAACGAAAAATGAAAACGTCCGTTAAGTATTACAAACAATACGTACATAGTAAGTACAAAGATAAGTAAGTAAAACATTGTTCATTTGTCCAGTTTTTTTCCTTTGGCACTCCAAAAAAATCATATGATAAGAGGGCCAAAATTCATTATTTATAACGATATTGAAATATTTTTGTAGGTAAGTAGTTACAGTGCTTAATATGTAAGATGTTTCACTTGATACGAAATTCGCGGCAAGCCAATGCAGAAAGGAATTCGCATCGTATTAGTAGGTTAATTAAGTATACATATATTGTACCTATAACATTTTCTTAAATTCGTAAATTTCCAACAAATTGATGACATTTTTAAGTATTAATTTATGATATTTTAAGAGGTAGTAATTAAGAAAATACGCAGTATGATGCATATGGATGTACTACTTTCTTTTTCCCAGGAAATAAATGGCCCAAACAGAAAAAATTCACGCGATATTAATTATCAAAATTTCTCATTACGTCGATATGAATTTTTCCACTCCTTAAAGTTGTTTATTAAAGCGATAGCCCTTTAAATTTTTACCACAGAGGTTTTCTAAATGATCGAATAATATTACCTTAATTAAAAGAATGTTGGTATTGTGTGGAAGTAAATTAAAACTACACTTCAATTAATTGTTTCCGCTCTCGAGAAGGTAAGATCATCTAAAACAACGATGCTGGGGGGAGGGGAATACAAAAATACATACACCCAATTTAAAAATATTACATTTATAAAAATATCAACTCATATTTTTAATGTTCGCTATTAATCAAGTCTAGGTAAAAATTCACCAGTAAAATGCACTGTACTTACGAGACATAAACAACTTTTCTTCTAATTCAACAATTATGCGAAAATATTTAATTGTGGACTTAGACAACAACTGAAGGGTCACACTCGAGCAGATTGATTTTCCAGAAATTATAAACGTAGATATCATAGTTGAACTAAATTATCATTCAGTCAAGTGTTTGAATCTCGTGATAGTGGTTGTATGTTTTTTTTTTTCGTGGTGCTAATCTACAAAAATGTCAGTTAAAGTCAACGAGCCGCATCTTCCAGATGATATAGTTATTTCGGGTATTTCCGGTATGTTTCCGGCAAGTGAAAATATCGAAGAATTCAAAAATAATTTATTTGATGGAATAGATATGACTTCTGCAGTTCGCACGTGGGATAGATGTAAATACCTATTATTTTTTCTATTAGCATATCAGCATCCATACATTACCTACATATCTATTATGTACCTACATATAAAAAGTTGCAACAACCCAGAGTCTGTCATATCTTATCCTTCAAAATTGTGAAATGTTATAGCCGAAGCAATCCGAAGAATGGGCTTGATGAAGAATATAGACCATTTTGATCACGATTTTTTTCATATGGATCGTCAGCAGGCTGCACGCATGTCTCCGTATAATAGATTACTTCTTGAACGAGTTTTTGAAGCAATTTTGGACGCGGGTAAGTGTATTGTTACTCGGGCATCATACTCGTAACAAATGTTAATGTGAAAAAATTTTTAAGGTTACAATTTGCAACAAATAAAGGGGAAAAACATTGCTGTCGTTTGTGGAATTTTTGAAGGGTTAATGAACGAAAATCACGTTAAAAACGATGGAGATGATACGAGTCCTCTGAAATCAAAACACGAACCCTCAAACATAATTTCTTATTGGTTTGATATCCATGGTAATTTATACAGATGATTACGATTTCTTAGTTTAATTTTAGTAAGTTATACCCGCGAGGCAATACACGTAAACATAGTTTTTTGAACATACTGACAAAATAACCACTGACCAGAACAAATTATATACTTACCTATGTTCTAATTTTCTAATGCCACGACTTGTGACCACCATAATTTTTTTAAACATCAAAAAAGCAATGGATTATGTTCGTCAATACCAAAGTTTCTGCTTTAGAACTCAAGTATGCGTTTTTGAAGTAATTTTACATTTATTGTGGAATAGGACCTAGCATCACAGTATACGCTGCATGTTCCGCATCTCTTTACGCTATGGATTATGCGCTTAAAGCTATTCAACATGAAGAATGTGACAGTGCTTTGGTATGCTCGGCAAATCTGTGTAAAATGCCAGCAGACCAACTTTTCAAATTGGGAATGCTCAGTCCTACTGGAATATCTAGACCATTTGACGAAAATGGTAAGCAACAACTAAGTACCAATACTACAACGTTTTTTAACCCATTGGGACCTGAGACTAACCCGGTGGACAGAGTGAAAAAAATTTTGCAACAAAAAATATACCATTAGCTCACTAAAAATTTAAAAATTTAAAAAAAATATTGAGATTGAGTAATTCCTCATTTTGGAATTTCATAATATTAGATAGTTGAAAACTTTCGAAGTGACTTTTAGGTTTCCAAAAAACTATAGGTATTATGGTGTTAGTTCCATTTTTTTTTTTTTTTTTTTTTTTTTTTGGTAAACATAAATGCCCAAATTCAGAAACTTTTCAAAATTCAGTAAAATCAGAAGAAAATGAATGGAGAATGTGGCGGCCCTAAATTTTCATTAACTTGGAAGTAATCCTCATTTTGGAATTTGAAGTCCGAAATCATTCAGTTTGTATCAAGAGTCACATCAACAAATTAAAAAATTGAGTATCTATTCAACTTCAACTGAAATTAGACACTACAAGTGAAGAAATTTTTGGAATTTTCTTTTTAAAAATAGGTTTGTAATTATGAAAGATTTTTTTGAAAAAAAAACTTGATGAAAATTCTTTAAAATTCCTTTTTTGGAAAAAAATTAATACTGAATGATGTCATGACATAAATTAATTTTTTCATAAATAATTAAATTACCAATAAGAAAGTATTATGAGATATGGAAATTTACATACCTGTGCTGTGAAAGTTGAACTTTTTGAAGAACAGCTTACTACGAGAAAATTTTTCTTGTTCTTATTGAATTGTAACATCATTACAACAATGACATTATTTCTTCATTATATCAAATTTCCGAAGAGGAATTTTTAAGAACTTTTGGAAATTTTCATACGTATAAATAATGAAAGTTAAAAATTTTTAAGAACAGCTTACAAGAAAGTTTTTCAGAATTTTCGATTTTTCTTTTTGGGAGAAAATTAAATGTTTTAAATTTGTTGATGTGGCACTCATTATCAACATTAATGAGCTTGAACTTCATATTCCAAAATAATATTTATTTTAAATAAAAATTTAGGGCTGTCACATGCTTCATTCAACTTTCGATATTACTGAATATTAAAAAAATTTAGAGTTGGACATTTCATGGTTATCAAAATACCTCAGAAATTAGACAAGACAAGGAACATCAAACTGAACTTTAGATAGGTATTGAAAAACATTCTTCCACTTAGGTGGTGGTGGATACGTAAGAGCTGAAGCAGCTGTAGCTGTATTTTTACAAAAAAGGAAGGATGCCAGAAGAACTTACGCAACTTTCATGCATTCCTATACTAACTGCGATGGATTCAAACCAGAAGGGATTACCTATCCATCCATATCAATGCAAAAAAAGCTGTATGCGGACTTTTACAAAGAAATTAACATCAATCCGTCCGAAATTTATTTTGTTGAAGCACATGGAACCTCAACGAAGGTATTTATTATTTGTATTTCTAATCTGATACTTGCAACAAATACTCGGATGAAAAATATGTATGTTGATCCGTTAACCTCCACCTTAATATTTTCTCTATTATTTTTTTGTAAGGTAGGAGATGCAGTAGAAGGAAATTCCCTAGAAGAATTTTTTTGTGCCAATCGTGAAACACCATTGAAGATGGGCTCAGTGAAATCAAATATGGGACACGCAGAAGGAGCTTCAGGTTTATGCTCAGTAGCTAAAATGCTTCTTTCGTTTGAAGAAGGAATGATTCCACCCTATTTCAATTTTACCAATCCAAACAAAAAAATCAAAGGATTACATAATGGAAAACTCGAAGTAAATAACTAAACATCGTTTGTCGGATAATTCTCATTAGCAGAATGTTTGATGCCTAATTCCTATTCTCAATTGATACTTATTTCCAGATAATTACAAAACCACTACCAGTGGAAGGTAAATATTTTGCAATTAATTCATTTGGCGTTGGAGGAGCTAACAGTCATATTTTGATCTCTCCTCACAACAAAATTAAAAAAAGGGACCATGAATCGACAAATAGTGATTTACCACGACTCGTTGCTGTTACCTCACGCACTGAGGAAGGGCTGAATTGCATTCTGAATCAAGTATGCGTGCTAAAATTGAAGCAACTGGTTTGAGATTTTGTACACGCTTTATAACTTCCCTAATTTTTGTTTTTCCAGTTGGAAAAAAATCATACAGATTTAGAGTACGTTGGTCTAATGCATGAGATTTTTAGCGAAAGTATTGAAGGTTATTTTCATCGAGGATTCATAATTTTAAATCAGGGCGGAAATCATATTAGGTCAAAAAAAGTAATAAGAATAAACTTCTCTAAAGATGTTGATTACTCGTGATTTATGCAGAAACTAAGAATATAATTGTTTTAGCTCTTGTCTGATGAAAAACCTCCATTATGGTTCATATTTTCTGGTATGGGATCTCAATGGCCCGCCATGGGCACATCTCTGATGAAGATTCCAATTTTTGCCGATTCTATTTGCAAAAGTAATAAGGTTTTACAAACAAAAGGAGTCGACCTATTCAAAATAATTACATCCAACGACCCTCAAATAATTAGAAACGTGCTGAATTCATACGTGGTGATCGTTGCAATCCAGGTACTCAATAATTGAACTCATCATAATATGGAGTTTCTAATTTTAATATGCAATTTCAATTTGTCTCCAACAGATAGGTTTAGTAGATGTGTTGAAAGCGCTTGGAATAACACCGGATGGTATGCTGGGCCATTCTATTGGAGAAATATCATGTGCATATGCTGATGAATGTCTTACAGCAGAACAAACGATCCTGATTGCTTATTATTATGGTATGGTTTCCTTAGAAGCTGAATTCATTCCAAGCATGATGGTTGTTGTGGGTAAGTAATCCACATATGTATGCACCACTAAGATGGGTTAGTAAGACTGCAAAAAATCAAACTATTGTTCTCCAAATTCCATATAGCAATAGCATTACATATATATTATGTAGAATAAGATTTCAACTCTTTAAATGTTAATTTTGAACACGACAACGCCTGAGGAAATCTAAATATTTCTGCATTTATACCAATAGATTAATTTTTTATATTCTATTCAAGAAATTTTATAATCCATGTGTCAGGCCAAAACTACAACTTATTGAAAAGCCAACTACCGCCAGAAATAGATATTATGAGTCACGATAGTACAGACTGCTGTACTATATCTGGTCCAGCAGATGCAATGCAAGAATTCGTAGAAGAGTTGAGTAAGAAGAATATAGCCTTTCAAGAAGTTCACACGTCAGATATTGCGTACCACAATCGCTACATCACTTCAGCCCCTTCCAAGTTAACTTCATACTTCAAAAAGGTACCTGAGTAGTAAGCAGAGTTTGTCAAATCTACAGTAAGATGAGGTTACTTTGGCCTTAAGCTAAGGGCTAACTTTGGCCCAAGTTTGAAAAAAAAATGTCTGCCTGCCTAGCCATAACTGCATGAAGGGGAGGTAGTTTGTAATGTGTGTCCACGATAGAGGGGCCTTTGTACTTCACTTCTACATATGTGAGTACACTATTTTTGTATCGCAAGTTTGGTAACTCGACTTTTTTGTCAATTTGTACGTTATTCATGTGTTTTTTTTTTATCCTCAAAACTTCTGTCTAGACAAAGTATAACAAATGGTCTGAAGTTTTTTTTTCTTATGAAAACTGATAGAAAATTTTATAAACTTACTTACTTAAATTCAGAATGTCGTATAGAAAAATCGATTTCGTGTAGCGGTTGTAAAATAAATTGAAGATACTGGTCAGAAGACCGTTTTCGTTGTTTTTGGGGTTGCTTTGGCCCGAGCATTAACGTAATCAGAAAGGGGAAAAAAAAACAATGAAAATCAATTAAAAATTTAACATACAGTCAGAGTCTATCATGAAAAAATCGGTTTAGTGAGGTGGTTGTAAAATAAATAGAAGTTACTCTTTAGAGGACTGTTGTCGGGTTTTTTGGAGTCATTTTGGCCCAAGTAATTATATGGGTTTTCGTTGGAAGCAAGAAGTTGAAATAGTTTCAACTTCTTGCGTCAAACGAAAATCCATTGTTCCCCATAGAACCGCTTCTAAAACCGTTAGCTTGTTGCTCCTAAAAACGCCTCGTGAAACCCCCGTTATTATCAGGAAATCTCTAAAATACAGATGTTTGATTTTATGGTTTCATCTGAACAACTTTTATTTTCAAGTTTCATGCCTTTGGTGAGTTATTTCAATGCCTAGAAATCGATTAATTGTGGAAAACAAAGAAAATTTGAAAAAAGTAACCCACAAGACCGGGTAACATTGACGCATAACTTTGGTTAACCAACAACCACCAAACAGGGAGAGGGAAATAAAAATAAAAATAAAAATTACTGAGCTTTCTACAAGTACCCACTACTGTTTAGAGTGAAAACTGGACCCCCATGCTTCAATTTTGAAAGAAGCAGGTTGAATTTTCAACAAAAAAAACGTCAAAAAGTGGGCCAAAGTAACCCCATCTTAAAGAATGTAACCTAAGCGTCCAGCAGGTATGGATCAAAGTCATGTCATAACAAACATCCCCAGATTATCCAAGAACCAAAGCTCCGTTCAGAAAAGTGGTTGTGCACCTCTGCCTTGGAAAACTTATGGATGTCCAATGAACTGAAATATTGTTCTGCGCAGTATTTTACAAATAATTTTCTTAGCCCCGTATACTTTGAAGAAACTTACAACCATATTCCGAATCATGCGTATGCTCTCGAAATAGCACCCTATGGATACCTCAACGATATTCTAAAATTATCACCAAATTCAGCAGCTCAAATTATACCACTAACGATGAAAAGTTGTAAAAACAAAGTAAATTTTTTCTTGAATGCTTTAGGGAGGTAAGTGAATTACAACAATTTTAAATGAACCCGCAACTGATAATAATTCCGTGTAAGAAAGAACGAATGCATTTATTTTTTACAGACTACACGAAATGGGTTTTAATCTGAAACTGAGCAACTTATACCCTTCGATTGAATTCCCTGTTAGTAAATCAACTCCAATGATCTCTCCATCGATTAAATGGCAACACAATGAACGATTTGATATGGGAAGCGCTAAGAAAAAGAACTTCCTATCAACAGTTCGAAACGTGGAGGTAAATGTCAAGATAAGTCGGTATGAACACATATTGGGGCATGTGATAAATGAACGAAATTTATATCCAGGATTCGGATACTTGGTGAGTGAATTAACGGTGTTAGAAATTACTTAATTTTTCACATACCCGGTGGTTTCCAAGGAAAGCGGTAAGCTTTTTTATTTATTCCTAGGAATTAATATGGTGCACTGTCGCCAGTATGTTGGAAAAGGAATTGAACACTCTTTCCATAGTTTTTGAAAATGTTCGTTTTGAACGAGCAACAAATGTACCAAAGAAAGGTAGATACATCCTTTTGATCAGAAACATATTTTCAAATTTAGGTACAGATAGGTACACTTTTTCTTTAAAACTGATATTAATTTTGCAGGTACAATTAAATTTTGCATTTCTGTTCATCTTGGTACAAATACATTTGGAATAACTGAGAATGGAGCACTTGTCGCATCAGGCAAAGTACGGGTACCAAAGAAAATCAACCATGAAGTATTTGATGTGGAACCTTTTGAAGATGAAATTTCTAATTCGCATATTTTGCCCCTAAATACAAAAGATTTTTACAAAGAATTGAGATTAAAGGGATATCACTTTAATGGGATGTTCAAAAAGGTCGTTTATGCAAATGCTGAAGGTATGCGAAAGTAATATTTCAACGTGATTATCATACTTTGCTTCTGAAGGAAGACAATGAAATCATTTTTTTCATGTGCAACAGGAACGTATGGAAAGGTATTGTGGGGCGATAATTTCACAACTTTTATGGATACAATGGCACAAATTACAGCAGTGCATGCCGACTGCCGTCAACTTTTAGTCCCCGCCTTTATACGAAAACTTGTTATCGATGTAAATAAACATTACAGAATATTACAGACCCTCGATAAGGAAACGCCAGGTGAAATTCAAGTACTTTCAAAATATAAAGCTTCATACTTACATTACACCTATTAACAAAGTAATTCTACATTTTTCAGAATACCCTGTTAATTTTTATCCAGAATTGAGTCTTTTGAATTCTGGCGGCGTGCAAATGTTGGGATTTCGAGCTAACGAAATTGCACGCCGTCCTGATAAAGCTGATCCGGTATTAGAAACATATAAATTTATACCCTACATTAGCGAAGAGGTAATTTCACACTATTTTTCTGAAGGCCAGGATATGCAAATGAATAATGAATATAATTTAAATCGCTTTCACAGGAAATGAATTTGAGTTTAGCGGTTAGATTATGCGTTCATATCGCATTGGAAAATTTATATTCTGTAAAAGTAAAAACATACGAGTTGCTAGATCAAGAATACAGCAAAGAAGTTGTATCAATTTCAAATAATATTGCAAACACTCTTGCGGATTTACCATTGATTCAAGTATGCAACAATGATTGTAAATTTTTCGAGTAAAGTTTGAAAAACAATAATTATTTCATCTATTATAGGCCAGTGTCTACGTTCTAACTCAGTCAAAGAACGTAGATAATGATGAATGTCCACGAGGAGTTGAGATATCTAATGAAGATTTGCCTGATGACAATAGTAGCTTATTGATCGTGCTATCAAATATTCGAAGTAAAACAAATGTAAGTTGAAAAACATGAAATTGAAGTATTATTTCAGTCATTTTAGAATAATTCTTATTAAGAATTGAAAAGAAAATCTGATATAGAAAACTGAATTTCACTTTATTAACATGGGAAGATTCCTCAAACAACATAGATGCTGAAAGTGTCATCCCACCTCTGCTCATTTGTTCTTACAATGTGCAGTAGATGACCTGTACAGAAAGAAGCTTCGATAACAGTTTGGGGAATCTAAAAACTTTTACAATATTTTTTGTTTCAGTTGTTTGAAAATGTATTCAAGGCATTACGAGAGGATGGTTTTATAATTGCAAAAGAATCTCGATGTGAGAAAATTTCCTTCGAAGACATCGGATTCAATACATGCTTCAGTCGAAAAATCAATGCTGATGAAAAAATTATACTGTTACGTAAAGTACGTACCTACTGTGCACTGTACAACAATTTTTTCAACAAGGACATTACGTAGTAGGTAAAACACTTTCACAGCCAAGTATTGTATTTAGATTAAGGAGACAAAATCATGTAGTAAAGCAATTCGGATTAGAAATGATTCTTATTCGTGGATCTCTGAAATACAAACAACTCTAACAGATGAAGAACACAAAAAATTTGTTGTGTACGCCGAAAAAGATGAAATTAGCGGGATATTAGGATTTTTCAACTGTTTAAGAAAAGAAGAAAAAGGGGCAGCTGCCAGGTACATTATATAAAATTCATCAAGAGTAAAAATGAAGTCATATATCAGAGGTCTCATCCACAATCTTCACAGATGTTTTTTTATACAGGATCAAACAGCACCCGAGTTCTCGTTGGACGATTTGTTTTATAAACCTCAGCTTGATAAAAATCTAGCACAGAACGTTTTTAAACATGGAAAATGGGGAAGCTACCGTCATTTGCCACTAGAACTGCAAACACAAATAGAAACGCTTAGTGCATTTTGTTCATTGGAGAAACGTGCCGATCTTTCCTCATTCACCTGGTTTGAAGATTCCATAGATCCAACAAAGTAATTTTCATTTAGATTGAATTAAAAATTTAATCCTTCATTTTGATTATACATTTATTGAATTATGTTAATTAAACATTTTCAGTCACAAGAATTCAAATGAAAAATCCCTCATTCACGCTTACTATAGCAGTCTTAATTTTCGCGACGTTATGTTATCTGTTGGAAGAATTTCAGATTCGGACTCTGGCACTGGGTACAGTCGCTTTAATGAGGTATGCTTCATTCTATACTGACCCCATTCGTATCTATCTATTTAACATCATTAATGAGTGGTCGGACTGGCACTGGGTACAGTCGCTTTAATGAGGTATGCTTCATTCTATACTGACCCCATTCGTATCTATTTATTTAACATCATTAATGAGTGGTCAGACTAAGTCGAAGATTTGAAAAATCGTGTTCTTATTTATTCGTCATCAGGAGAAGATACTTATGCATCAGTTTAGTCACTTTTTGTGCCATAAAATGCGAACTGAAACCTAAAAATTCTACTTTTTTATAGAAAATATCTAAATCCAAAATCAAAACAACTACCTAATATTTTCAAATTTTTGGGACTGCAGGTTTTTTACTCAAAGAGGACGACGATAAAACCGATACTTTTAATTTTTCAAGGTCAATAAATACGTTCAACCATATCCAAGCCAAAATAGTTTTTTCACATTTCTGTAAAATCTTAATTAAGAAGGTTTTCGACTTAGTCCGACAATGTAGCATCAAAATGATTCTTCAATATGTTCAACACTTTGCTTTTATTATGTATCTTCTGATTTTTAAGGGTTATCAAGGTACCGAATATTCTGGTAAAGATGTGAATGGGCAACGATTGATGGGAATAGTGATAACCAAGGGTTTGTCTACAACGATAGAAACACTGCCAATGTTTACATGGGTAGTACCTCATAATATGTCTTTGGAGGAAGCCGCTAGTATTCCAATTATTTACAGCACAGTAATATACCTCTTTATTACCTACTTATTGAAAATTCACTTTGAAAAAAAAAACAGCAAAAAATAATATTTTTATTTTTAAAGGTTATTTACGCCCTCTTCTTCAGAATAGAATTAAAGAAGGGAAGTTCCGTTCTCATACATGCTGGTGCTGGTGGAATTGGTCAAGCAGCCATTAATATATGCCTGCAATATGAGTGTAACATTTTCACAACTGTTGGCACACCGGAAAAAATTGATTTTATAAGAAAAACATACCCTCAAGTACTGTTCAAAATTTCAAAATCCATCTTACACCATGTAGCTATGTTGAAACGCGTTGTTTACTGAAATCTAACAATTGAAAACATGATTACTAGATTCCCGAAAATCATATCTGTAATTCGCGGGATACCTCATTTGAGAAAGTGATAATAGAAGAAACAAACGGGCGTGGAGTTGATGTGGTGCTTAATAGTTTATCGGAAGAAAAGCTGAAAGCTTCGCTACGTTGCTGTGCGAAAGGAGGACATTTTTTAGAAATTGGGAAGTTCGATATGGCTAGAAATAATGATATAGGTAATTACCTTTCAAAGATACTTTTCCATATTTTCATCCTTGTAATTTAGTATCTCGGATAATTCGGATAGCGCTAACGTGATTTTCATGAAAAAATTTCAATAATAGCACTTCAGAGCTACTTCTAAGGAGTATTAAAATTACATAAATGTGGGTGTTTTCCAGAGGATTTCAGTCTATCAAATTAGTTCAAATTCGCGTATTAGGGATCTTTTAGTTACATAATTTTGTGGTAGAAGTGTGGAACTGTGGATGGCCTAGAAGAATTAAAATTCAGAATGTCCACATTTTATGATAGGGAGGGGGTAGCAGAAAACTTGAAAAATGCTAAAATGGAAGACAAATTGATGGATAATGGAAGTATACACAACATAACAAATATCAGCGTTTTGCTTGCTGCGGTAATTAAGAAGGGGTGAAAAAAACCATTATTGTATTGTATCATTATGTGACATTGAAACAACATTGTATCACCCCTACAGCCCAAACAAATTGACTATGGAAATCGTCTCTTCCGTGTTGATTATGCTTGAGTCCCAAACGTTCCTTTGGAGGCGTTTTGATGTTTCCACCTTTTCTCACCCTTCCATCTTGAAAAAAAAATCAATTTTAGGGTAGATAAATTCATGGTGGAATGGAAAGTAAAACACATCTCAGGTTTTGACTAAATTCAAGAGGGTGATTCACATTGAGCTCAAAGGGGGACAATCAATAATGCTGAAGGTGTGCGGTTATTTTAGTGATGACACTTGGAACTGTACATTTTTTTTCTCAATTTTATACCCTTGTTTGATATAGTTTTAAAATTTGGCCAAGGCTAAAGTTGCAACATTTTTACAATTTTTTTCAATCATATGTTATGTAAAATGTAAAGCGTTGTTTTTTCTATTTAACTGAGTAGAATACGTTTCAAATCATTCTCAATTACCGATAACTAATACCAAGACAATTTCGATAGAAATGGGTCTGTTTTTGAAGGACATCACACTTCATAGCATTCAACTGGATGTATCAATGAAAAACCAAGATTTGTTTCTAAGTAAGGGAATTAAAGAAAAAGTACAAGAACTTCTTGATCAAGGAACAATTAAGCCGATAACGCGAACAGTTTTTGAATCCGATGCAGTGCAATCGGCTTTTAGGTGAATTAAATACGTATTGTTTACCCTAAAGGAAGTAACACATCTTATAACCCAAATTTTCATCATCATTATACAGGTATATGGCAGCTGGAAAACATATAGGAAAGGTAATAATAAAAATACGAGATGAAGAGGAGGATTTACAATCCAAACCAGTTTCAATTAGAATGAAAGCTAAGCCAAGAGTTTTCTGTAAAGAAGATGCATCTTATATTCTTGTGGGTGAGTATTCGTTATCCAGTACCTAGACTTTGTTATTTGAAATACAAACTAATGATTCCTCATCACATGATCTCATCATTCAATGTTGAAACTACAAAAAACACGCATTTTGCACATTCAAATAATGTCATATAGGAGGCTTAGGTGGATTTGGCTTGGAACTTGCTGATTGGTTAATATTAAGAGGAGCGCGTAACATGGTGATTAATTCGCGAACTGGAGTAAGAAATGGTTATCAGTCATACAGAATAAAATTGTGGAGATCGTATGGGGTCAATATTATAATTTCCACTGATGACGTCACAAATGAAGATGGAGTGAGAAATTTATTACAAACTGCCAATTCTATGGGACCAATAAAAGGAATATTCAACGTAGCTGTGGTAAGAAACATATAGGTAGTTAGGTAATAGGTACCTACTACCTACTACCTGCCACTAAAATTGACGTGCTCATATTAACTTTACATTCACTTTTAATTTGCTGCAAACTCAAGATTCTAAATGATGGTCCATTCCAAAAGCAAACCAATGAAACATTCAATACAGTTGCTGGTCCAAAAGCTATAGCTACTATTCATTTGGACAAACTTAGTAGGGAAATATGCCCACATATAGAACACTTTGTAGTATTTTCAAGTATCTCCTGTGGACGAGGAAATTCAAATCAAACCAACTACGGATTCGCAAACTCCATTATGGAAAGAATATGCGAGTCAAGAAAGGCCAATAATTTACCGGCTTTAGCAGTCCAATGGGGTACCATAGGCGAAGTGGGTATAGTTGCTGATTTCGCAGAAGATAACTTGAACATTGCTATTGGTAATATCTCTATTTATATTTTTTTCAAAATTATACCATAGTTTGGACACTAATAACCATAATTTAGGTGGTACTCTGCAACAAAATGTAAACTCTTGTTTGAATTCATTGAATTTGTTTATGAAGCAACCAAATCCTATTGTTGGCAGCATGATTGTCGCAGAAAAACGAAATGCTGATTCTGACATCATAAATACAATAGCCAACATCTTAGGTGAGGTGACTAATTCCAAAATTCATTTGTATTCACATAAATGCGATTGACTGTAAACCAAGAATTTAAAACTGTTTTATGATGGAAAAACAGGCATTAAAAATTTGAAAACCATAAGTCTTACTTGGACATTACCTGAATTAGGAATGGATTCGTTAATAGGAGTAGAAATCAAACAAATACTCGAATCAGAATTGAACATGTTCTTCACCCCAGAAGATTTACAAACTATGACTTTTGAGAAACTGTATAAACTACAGAAAGACAAACAAATAGGGATAACATCAGGTGAACTAATTCACAAACAGAATGCGCTTCAAATCAATCAGTTTTTAAATCTACTGGGGACCACTAATTTAAAATATTATTTTGCTAGGGAAGAAAGTGAATACACAGTATGCACAACTATTAATGGATTATAAATTGATCAAAGAGCCAGTTATCCGTATTCCACTTGATAATGCCAAAAGGAAACAAATTCCAGCCAGTAAAAATACAACTTTATTCGTGTTTCCAGGGGCAGAAGGTAAATCTATTTAAAATTAATTACAACCTGAATTAAACAGTTTAACACCATCCACATGAATAATTTATTCAATTTCTGTATGAAAGGACTGGCGCCATTCATGGATAGATTGACCAAACATTTACCACTTGACATATTCTGTTTTCAATATTATCAGGATGGTTTTCCGGTACAATCGCTCTCAAAATTAGGAGAATATTTTGTAAAAGTAGGCAACTTTTACTGAACATCAAATTAGATTGATAAAACACGAATTCTTATCGAATTAACGGATAAATTTTTTGCAGTTCATTTTGGAAGAACTTGATCCTGGTCAAGAATTTTGTATTTTAGGTTACAGTTTAGGAGGAGTATACGCAATGGAAACAGTTGATATTTTGGAACGAAAAGGTAGGAAAGGATACTTGTGGTTAATAGATACTTCGCCTACTCATACTATGGACAGGACTGTGAAGGGCAGACACAACAAAAATTTGAATGAAGATACAGCACTGGAAAATTACTTGTGTACTCTAACGCTTAAATCACTTTCACCCGAAATTTCTACAGAAGAAGTTAGTATTATTAATAGAATCAGTGAGTTTCAGAAGGGCCTCATCCCAAAGAAGTCGTTTTGAGATGATCGAAAAAAACTGTCTCACGCTTCCTCAAAGGATTTGTGGAAAACCAAAGTGGGTTAGATGGATACCCCTAACCACCCCCTCAATGGTATTCAATATTGGTACCAATCATAACTCCCCTCCCTGAGGCACCAGAGCGCTGTGAAAATATTGAATGAGTCCCTTCTTACAACCTACGACTTATTTCTCCCATAAAGACGACCTGAAATTGAATGATATCCATTGCTTATGATTGTAGGAGATTGCTTGATACTTGGAATGAAAATTTTTTTTTACTTGTCAGTGTTTATTATTGAAAATTTTAACATAGAAAGTTTTCAACTTTTTTAATATAAAAATAATACAATTACGAAATTTTTTTGAGTAAAAATGATAAAGTTACGTCGAAAACTGAATAATTATTTCCTTTCCACAGCATACACGTTAGCAACATCTCACAGAACAACACTGCAGCGCAAAAGTTCTCTTACGAAGTACTAACGTGTTTGGAATGAGTACCTTTTGTGTCAGGATGATGCGCCTACCCCAAGGGAGTACGATCCCCTACGTAACACAATACCCCCAAAATGTGGAATGAGGCCCTTCTGAAACTCACTGATTCTACTTATTTTGAAATGTTTATCTATATGTAAACTGAATTGATAACCAATTTGAATTTTCTCAGTATCTTTCCTATATTGAAAAAGCCGACAATTGGGAGGCAAAAAAGAAAATCCTGTTATCAATAACATCCCATACTGCTTTCAAAGAAGATTTAGTGAACATGCTACTCGATAACCTTTATACTTTGATTAAATCTTTCTCAGATTATGAATTTCATTATAAGGCACTTGAAACACAGTGCACATTGATAAGACAAGTAGACAATCCACATGGCCTAAATGAATCTTATGGCTTGAATGAGGTAAAAATTATCGTTGTTAAGAATCCACTTACACTATATTTGTTTTTCAATCTTTTACCACAGCTACAGTGTTTCTTTTGATAAGTTCTAAAATTATTCTTACAATAATATTGAAAAGTACATAGATGAACGACGACAAAATACTAAATATTTTCTATTGTTTTTGTGCAGTATTTCAAAAATCCCGTGCAAGTTCATCAAATAGAAGCCAGTCATTTCACAATTTTGGAGCACCCAAAAACCGCAGATATTATAATGGATAGTCCAATTTGGAAATAATATATTTCACAATCAAAGAGATACAAATAGAACGAAGATCAGTTGTTTCTAACATCAACTCAATTCAAATTTGTTCATCAAAAAAAAAACTCAAGAATGGGATGAATATCTCCTAAAATGGATTGATCCGAATATCGTAAAAACCTTCCAAAATGCTTTCACTCACCTCTAGGAATAAATTCAAAATCATATGAAGTTAAACTATTGACAAAATGGCACAGCCAATACACAGTAACTTGAAATGAAAGACAGTAATAATAATATTAATTTATAATACATAAATAAGTTATTATTAGAAGTTGAACGTGTTTGCGCTTCATTGATCAATAAAATTGGTGAATAGAAAATATACTTCTTCAATTGAAAATCCTTACAGTGGTATCGAGTAATTATTGACTGACTAATACTGTGGCATCCATCCTAAAATGTATCACTCCTTATTTCCTTCCGTAACCACTTTCACTTTCTATTCTCCCTGATCCTGCTTCTTCACCCCTCTATGTCCGTCAACATGCCAACCAGTTTCTTCTTTCGTCCTTCGCGTCTCTCCGTTCATCCCTCGTACTCTCTAGCGATAGTGGACTCGGTTAGTTAGTTAGTTCTTTTTAGTTCGTCTCTCGCGGTTTATAAAATATATCGTTTACTTGTACTTCGTTCTTGTTCTTTAATGATTACGCGAAGCAAACGCGCTTCAATACCAACACGTTTGATTTTACATTATATACTTCAAGTTTTCCTTTGATTTCGGAGCTTAAACATGAAAACAGCTTGCACTTGTAAACATTTTCTCAAAAATTTATACTTGGATTCATTCATTAGTCGCACTAGGTACACTTATGAGTGGGGGGGGGGCATACATTTTTTTTTTTTTTTTTTTTTTTTTTTTTTTTTGTTGTTGAATGCATAGAGTTGACAAGCGGAATTTTCTAAGACCTTTGCATGACGTCATTTTGATTTTTCATCTATGAAATTTTGATGAAAAATTGTAAACTAATTTCATCTTGTTTTTTTTACAAAAAAAATTAATTTTTGATTTTTGAAAAATAAAATGCATGCAGTTTTCAAAAAAAGAAAATTATATTCATTTTGCATTTTGATGATGTCATTTTGTAGAAATTATTGATAAATTTTTTGGAAAATGAAAATTTTTTACAATTTTTAGTGTCAAAATTTGAAGAAAAACGCGACTTTTGCTTAATGCCCCGTTTCCAGGGAAACTATGCAACCCACCAAAATTTTTCTTAGGATGTTTTTTATTCAGTAGAGTCTGGTCTGTAATATGACGAGAGGGTTTTGGAAAATTCCCCGATTTTATCAAAGTTTCTCATAATTTTCTTTTGAATTGACTGGAATACTACGATGAAAATTATGAGAAAGTTTGATAAAATCGGGGAATTTTCCAAAACCCTCTCGTCAGATTACAGACCAGACTCTACAGAATAAAAAACATCCTAAGAAAAAGTTTGGTGGGTTGCATAGTTTCCCTGGAAACGGAGCATTAAGCAAAAGTCGCGTTTTTCTTCAAATTTTGACACTAAAAATTGTAAAAAATTTTCATTTTCCAAAAAATTTATCAATAATTTCTACAAAATGATATCATCAAAATGCAAAATAAATATAATTTTCTTTTTGTGAAAACTGCATGCATTTTATTTTTCAAAAATCAAAAATTAATTTTTTTTGTAAAAAAAACAAGATGAAATTAGTTTCCAATTTTTCTTCAAAATTTCATAGATGAAAAATCAAAATGACGTCATAAATACTTGACTCTTTTTATCAATTTCATTTACATTCACAGGGTGTCTAAACCATAATTTTTTTTTTGAAAATTCACGACTTTTTCATGAACAATATTTCAACATTTTCAGGAGGCCCCCTTCCAGCATAAGTGTAACTTGGAATGAATATGGGGAGGGTCACAAAAAATTCCCTCATTTTCCCCCTATATTTTGTGATAAGTAGCTATTTTTAAAAATATTGAGCCCCTTAAACCTCATCCCAAGTTATGCATATGCCTTCAAGACTCCCCTTTATACAGTTTTTTTTTTTAAAGTTGAACAAATATTTGGAATTTTCAAGGGTGTAATTCGATTTCTTCCCCAAAAGGTAGATTCTTGAAATTGTTTTCATGTTGTAATGTGAGAATGATTTTTAGCCGATTTAAAAAAAAAATGATGGCTATTGTGTCCGACCCTGATTTAGAAGGAGGGGGTAGAAAAGTTTTGACCCCATTTCTCGACGTTTGGGACCAAAAGACGTCGATCTGTCACATGTCACATATTTATATATATACTAGGGGGCTCGGCCCCCTGGGCCGCTCTGCGGCCCCAACCCCTTGCTCATTCCTTGGACTTCGCCCTCGGAACTTCGCCTTGTGCGTAAGTTAGTGCTAATATGTGCTCGTTCCTGAGGACATTCCGTTTTGTGAGAATTTTTTTTTTTTTTGAAATGCTACTTTTATGGAGGGTTTGGCATGTTGAACTTTTCATCAAACTGCTCAAAAAAATTTGGATGATGGGGAAAATTCAAATAAATGTTTTAAAAAATGAATTTCTCATTATTCAAAAACTTCGCTTCGAGACGCTGAACTGTCAACAGCTCTCTGATTATAAGAAATGCCTAGTAATGGAGATTGACGAAGAAACAAAAAGCAACATGAGAGTCATGTTGGTTGAACTCAAAGATCTTCTGTCGAAGAAAAATATGGTCAATGCGAGCACGAAAAAACACCCTTCGCCGCAACCAGTTTCGTTGAGAAATAGATTCTCCAAACTACAGATAGAAAAATGCGAGAACGTGCCAAAAAACGAGCCTAGACCATCGACACCAACCAACGTGATTGAAACAACGAAAGAACCTAAGCCGCCTCCGTTATTTATCGATAACAACGACATCAAAAGTCTCACCAAATTCATCGAAAAAGAGGCAGGCGACAAAAACTTTCTTCTAAAAACCGTAAACCGAAGCACCACGAAAGTGAATGTTGAATCCAGTACTCTGTATCGGAAGCTGGTGAAAACGCTTTTGAATCACAAAATTGCATTTCATTCCTACCAATTACGTCAAAACAAACCAACTCGAGTAGTTATTAGAAACATTCACGGATCTACACCCACAGAGGATATTAAAAATGCGCTTGAGGATATCGGTTTCGTCATCCAATCGATCTCAAACATCAAAAGAAGATGAACAAATGAAAATTTACCTCTATTCTTCGTAAACCTCGAACCATATGCAAAAAGCAAAGAAATCTATGATCTGAAATTACTCTTGCATACCAGTATTTCCGTAGAAGAACCGAGGAAACCTCGAGTTGTTCCACAATGCATTAACTGCCAAGAGTATGGACACACGAAAGGCTATTCCCACAAACCTTCCAAATGCGTTAAATGTGCTGGTCAACATCACACATTTGAATGTAAACTTACCAAAGAGTCACCTCCGAGATGCGCTCTGTGTAATGGAGAACATACGGTGAATTACAAAGGCTGTACAGTCTACAAAGATATTCAGTCCAAGTACATTGAAAGAACTACACAGAAAATCTCAAATGTTGAAAGACCTTTAAGTTCGAAACAAACAATTCCACCTACGAGTCCAACTGCTGATCTACAAAACACAGTGTCGAAACCTTCTTATGCTGAAAAACTTGGAAAAGGAAAAACCAACAAACCGCCAACCCAATGCAAACTTTGGATATTAATCGTAGAGGTGAAAACGACTTGACCTCCAGTTCTTTGGAGAAAATGGCAAACCTTGAAACCATGTTTATCAGCCAATCGAAACAAATTGAAAACTCAATTCTGCAAATTAATAACCTGATCACAATCATCACTCAAATGCTGACAAAAATGAAATGAATCTGAAAATCTGTTTCTGGAACGCGAATGGTCTACTCAACCATATACACGAAATTCGGCAATTTCTTACTGATGAAAACGTCGATGTTATGCTAGTATCTGAAACTCACCTCACAGACAAAAACTATATTCGAATTCTTAACTACAACCACTATGTTTCAAATCATCCAGAAAACACGGCACGAGGAGGCTCGATGATTCTAATTAGAAACACTCTGAAACACCATGCGCTACAAAACATCAGCAAAAAACACCTTCAAGCTACTAACGTATTACTCGAAGACTCTCGTGGAAAACTCGCAGTATCAGCGGTATATTGCCCTCCCAGGCTGAGAATTTCAAATACCGAATTCGAAAACTACTTCAAATCGCTCGGAAACCAGTTTCTAATCGGTGGTGACCTGAATGCCAAGGACACTCATTGGGGAAGCCGTTGTATAACAACCCGTGGTCGCAATCTTTTACAAGCAGCTTCAAGTTTGAACATCGAATTTGCGACAACTGGTGAACCAACATACTGGCCAACAGACCCATATAAAATACCTGATGTTATCGATATTTTCATCACGAAGAGTATTCACAATAGATATACGCAACCATATGGACATCAACAACTCTGCTCAGACCACGAAGCTATCATTCTCACCTACGACTCGCCAATTCGACAAAAAGAGATCCCAGAAAAAATATATAACGCAAAAACACGTTGGGACATCTTCAGAGAATGGATTTCAAAAAATTTATCACCTGTCCTAAATTTACAAAACCAAAACGACGTCGACAACGCTATAGAAAATATCAACAGACTCATCTTTGAAGCTTTATGGCACAGCACACCGAAAAATAAATCAAATATTCGAAAGAATCCTCAAATTCCATCTGAGATAACACAACTCATCGCGCAAAAAAGACAACAACGGCAGCATTGGAAACACAGACGTCTTCCTAATGATAAAACAAAGTTGAATAGAATAACTCGACAATTGAAACAAGCACTAAAACGCTACAAAAACGATCAACTCACCCAAAAATTATCAGAAATGACACCTTGCGCCGACACAGATTATTCTCTTTGGAAGATGACAAAACACCTAAAAAGACAAAAACAATCGATACCACCTTTACGACGTGAAAATGGTGAATGGGCACGTAGTGCATCTGAAAAAGCCGAAATCTTTGCTGACCACCTTGAAAAACAATTCAAACCTCATCCACCAAGTGCATCACCACCAAATATATCTGCTACAGAACGAAACAACACTCAAATACCAAAAATCACAATCGACGAAGTTATACGAATCGTGAAACAAATTAAAAACAAGAAATCTCCTGGATATGACAAAATCGACGGCAAAACATTAAAAAGTTTCCACCTCGGTTGTTTTGGTATATCACACAAATTTTCAACGTGATTCTTACGACTGGATTCTATCCCAACCAATGGAAATATGCTGAAGTTATTCTAATCCATAAACCAGGAAAACCAGAACATGAAACCTCATCGTACAGACATATCAGCTTATTGCCAATCCTATCGAAGATATTCGAAAAACTAATTTTGCAAAGACTATGGCCAATTCTGGAAAAGAAGAAACTGATTCCAAATCACCAATTCGGATTTCGTTCGAAACACAATACTATTCAGCAAGTACATCGTCTCGTCGAAAAAATTAGCAACTCTCTCCCAGATAAAAAAGTCTGCGCTGCCGCTTTTCTTGATGTAATCCAAGCCTTCGATCGTGTATGGCATGCTGGTCTCTTAATGAAGCTGAAAAACCATCTCCCGGATATACTACACAATCTTCTGGCTCACTATCTAAGTGATAGAAAATTCAGAGTCAAATACGATGATGCTTTCTCCGACTTCAGAACAATCCAAGCAGGAGTACCACAAGGAAGCGTATCAAGTCCAATATTATATCTCCTCTACACGGGTGACATCCCTTTGACAAGCGACGTAACGATTGCGACATTTGCTGACGACACCGCAATTACCTCTCAAGATCTTGATCCAGACGTTGCAATGGACAAATTACAAAACAACTTAAACTTAATAAACGAATGGTGTCAAACTTGGAGAATCAAGATCAATAGTGAAAAATCAAGCTACGTCCTTTTTACCAGACGAAAAATCGAAAGAATTCGCTCACTAATGTTTAATAACGATGAAATACTTCGAACAAACGTCGTCAAATATCTGGGATTACACCTTGATAGCCATCTCACGTGGAGAGACCATATTCTGAAGAAAAGAGCTCAACTGGACAAAAAGTTCAAATCCCTTTATTGGATTCTTGGAACAGATATGCTGAACCAACCAAACAAGATCTTAATATACAAATGTTTATTCAAACCAATTTGGTTGTACGGTATTGAACTCTTGGGTTCGGTTAGTGAATCCAATATCCAAATTATCGAAAGGTTCCGGAACAAAATTCTAAGAAAACTTATAAACGCGCCGTGGTATGTGAAGAACAACACAATTCTCGAAGATTTGGAAATACCTAGTGTGAAATCGACGATATCCTTTAGAAGCAACATCTATCAAGAAAGAATTATTGACCACGACAATATACTAGTGAAAAATCTTCTAAATCGTGATGAAGAAATATATCGTCTGCGTAGATGTCACATATTGGACCTGCCAGTGAGATTTTAATCGTATATCCCTTGCAAGCTTAATGTTACTATTCTGTAACAGATTGCTTCTTGTATTCTTTTCAAAATAAATAAATAATATTATTCAAACAGTTTAACTTTTTTCTAATTGTAACATGAAAATTAGGGTCGGTTTTTTTATTGGCAAAATGCAGTTTGGCAAAAATACTAAAATTAAATTTTTTCAAAATTCTGTCAAAGGATGATTTCGTATTGAAAATTAGGATAAGTCAATTAAGAGTTGATTTTTTCATTGGATGGATGTATGCAATTTGACAACACTAATTTTTCAAAAATGCCAAAATTAAAATTTTTCAAAATTTTACTAGAGGAGGATTTTGCATTGCTATTTAGGGTAGGGTTTTTCATTGGTTAAATGCAATTTGGTAAAAACACTAATTTTTTTAAATTACTCTCATTTCAGATACATTAGGGACCTCGCCTCGCCACCAAACTACCTTCGTAACCACATTTTCTATGTGATGGTTCGCTTCGCTCACCATCACTCGCACCTCATTCCTTGCATTTGTCTCTTGAAACTTTGCTTTTTGGGTGCATAGCTTCAAATCTTTATTGACACCAGAGGTGATCATGAACAAGCTCCGACTTCTTTGAGAGCTTAAGCTCGTCGCTTTTGCTCCTACTAAAATGAGATGTTAAAGCTCCCAAATCTCGGCTCTGAGGTATTCGAGAGCTTAGCTCTTTCATTAAAGCTCCCGCTCTTTTATTCGCTCTTTAAGCTCTTTTACTTTTTACATTTTTGTTATTCAGAGGTAAAACAAATCAACTTCTTCGATTTCAAACAATGGTTCATTTTTTGGGTAATCCAAAAAAATTGAAACACTCTCCAAGAAATCAAACATAAAAAAAATAAAAAATTTTATTCTTACAATTTCGTAGATTTTAATTTGTTCCATTAACGTACACGTAACTTGAAAACTCAAAAAGCTATAAAAGTGCGAAAAAGCTGGAGCTAACAGATAGCTCTTGAATTCCGCTCTCAAAATTTTGGAAGCTTAGCTCTTTTCAAAAAGAGTTAAAAGCTCCCAGAAGAGCGAGCTCCTCATCACTTCTGATTGACACAATCATTTCAAATTGAGCAATATCTAAGGAAGTAAAATACTTTGTTTGCATGATTTTCACTAACAGACGTCATTACAATTTTTGACGTATAAACATAAAAATCATAAAATGGAAAACATCTGTCAAAATAAAAATTAAAAAAAAAAGTTGTTCAACATTGGAGAAAAAAAATCCAGATGTACTACCTTGGTAACACTGTGTATTGTATCTACTGCTTGCAACGCAAAACACATTGCAGTTGGACCATAGTGATAACACTGCCAACCGCGGAACACCTATGTAAACGGCTCGCATCTAAACCCAGTTTTTCCCCCCACACCCTGAAACACCCACAATGGTCACGCATTCTCAAAATTTAAAATTCAATTTTTCGAACCTTGAACGTGAAAATTTCAATTTTTTTTTTCTTGATGACGCATCTGTGGGTCAACAGGAATGATTTAAAAAAAATATATCAAAATTGGCCGGATAGGAAAGGCTGGCGAGCTGTCACAAGATTTAGACCAAAATTCTTTTAATATATAAGGATATATACACATCTACATATTAGTAATTTTGCCGCTACTTTTGGGGCTCTGGCGGGGAGTCCAATGGGTCGAATGCGGTCAAATTCGCTATGTGAGGTTCCCTCCGAGGCAGAATGATGCCCTAAAGTTTTTGGGGCGCTAACTCAAAATTGGGGATATGACCCCTTTTTAAGGGGGCGCGGGGGAGCCCCAAAATCATGAAATTTTTTCAAATGCAACAGCGATGAGAACCCTAATTACCTCTTACATAGTCAAATTTCAGCCCCCTAAGTCATCCCCACCCCATTTTAGGGCCCAAAAAGTGGATTTTAGGGTCATTTTTTCGCGTTGATCAGGCTACAGACCCCCCAATGGGGCTGGGGCCCAAATTTTCATCATAGATCGCGTTCGTGCCCCTGATGTGCCTTTTATAGGTTTCAACTTTTGGGCCCCCTTTGACCTTTGTCCAGGGTCAAAAATCAAGATTTTTCACAATTTCTCACATTTTTTCTCGCTTCCCGGTACGTTGATCAGCATGCAGCCCAAACCAAATGACCTTGGAAGCCAAAATTTGGTATTCATGATCGGTAAGGGTCACTGAGATGCTTTTTGGGGTTTTTGACCCTTGCGCCCCATAATTGGGGTGGCCCCTTTTTGTGGGGGCTCTGAAGGGGCCCCAATGTGACAAAATGATTTGAAATTTCTACCAACAACAGTGACTCTGATTGTCTCCACTGTATTCAAATTTCAGTTTTCCAAGTCATCCCAGCCCCATTTTAGGAGCTAAAAAGTGGGTTTTAGGGTCATTTTTTCAAGTTGATCGAGCTACAGTCCCCCCAAATGGGGGTAGGGAGTCCAAAATTTCATAGTAGTTTGAGTTCATGCCCCTGATGTGCCTTTTGTAGGATTTGACCTTTAAACCCCTTTTGACCTTTATACAGGGTCAAAAATCAATATTTTTCAAGTTTTAACCTGTCTTTTCTGATGCGTTGAACAGCTTACAGCCCGAACCAAAAGACCTAAAAGGTCGAAATTTGGGATGTAGTCAGTAGAGGTCACTGATGTGCCTTTTGAGGTTTTCGAGTTTTGAGCACCATTTGACCCTCGTACAGGGTTAAAAGTCAGAAATTTTCACGTTTTAACCCCTTTTTTGGTGTGTTGGCCCCCGTCTGAAGAGCTGAAAGTGAGGAGCGAGGTTGGGGCGGGGCTCCGCCCTCAACCCCCTCCTACCATACCCCTATTGGGGGCATGGAGGCATTTGTTTATGAAGCAACCAAATCCTATTGTTGGCAGCATGATTGTCGCAGAAAAACGTCATACTGATTCTGATATAATAAATACAATAGCCAACATCTTGGGTGCGTTGACTAATTTCAAAATCTCATTTGTACTCATAAATGTGATTGACTGTAAACCAAGAATTTAAAATTCTTTTTTTTTATGTAAAAACAGGCATTAATAATTTGAAAACCATAAAGTCTTAATTGGACATTACCTCAATTGGGAATGGATTCGATAATAGGAGTAGAAATTAAACAAATACTCGAATCAGAATTCAATATGTTCTTCACGCCGGAATATTTACAAACTATGACTTTTGAGAAACTGTATAAACTACAGAAAGACAAACAAATAGGGATAATATCAGGTGAACCTATTTTACCCACTGAACGCGCTTCAAATCAATCGGTTTTCAAATCTACTGGAGATTAATAATGTAAAATATTATTGTGTTAGGGGAAAAAGAGAAAACAGGGTACATACACCTATCAATGGATGATGGATTGATCAAAAAACCAGTTATCCGCATTCCACTTGATAATGCCAAAAGGAAACAAAATGCAGCCAGTAAAAATACAACTTTATTCGTGTTTCCAGGGGCACAAGGTAAACCTATTTCAAATTAATTACAACCTGAATTCAACAGTTTAACACCATCCTCCTCAATAATTTATTCAATTTCTGTACGAAAGGACTGGCGCCATTCATGGATAGATTGACCAAACATTTACCACTTGACATATTCTGTTTTCAATATTATCAGTATGGTTTTCCGGTACAATCGCTCTCAAAATTAGGAGAATATTTTGTTTTTACTAAACATCAAATTAGATTGATAAAACACGAATTCTTATCGAATTAACGGGTAAATTGTTTGCAGTTCATTTTAGAAGAACTTGATCCCGGTCAAGAAATTTGTATTTTAGGTTACAGTTTAGGAGGAGTATACCCAATCGAAACAGTTGATATTTTGGAACGAAAAGGTAGGAAAGGATACTTGTGGTTAATAGATACTTCGCCTACTCTTACCATGGAAAAGAATGCGAAGGCCAAAAACAACAAAAATAAGTCTTTGAAGGACGATAGATCGATGTCAACTGAAATTTCTACAGAAGAAGTTGGTATTATTAATATTTTGAAAATATAATATGTTACCACTAAAGTGTTAAACTAGTTAATGTATAAAATAACCGGGTGTATGCTCTAACTAAGCAAGTGTTGATTGAAAAAAATGAAAGTTGGTAATTTTTTTTACAGTCAAGTGATGATACTTAAATTCACATTTTTTGTCAAACACATGGGCTCACCCTCCCGTCTATTTTTGATGAATTTTTGATACTCCCCCAAAAATTTTTAAAAGTTCTCATTCATACCCCTACATAATGTTCATTGTATGTGAAAATTTAAAAATTTTTAGACCACCCTCTCCCGATATAGAAAATATTGAATTTTCGACTTATAAGGAGGCAATGAAAGAAGTTAACTAAGTTGCGAGGTCAAAAAAATTTAGGATGATTTTACATCGTTTTGGGTGACTTTCCTCAAAATTGGTTCTGGTGCAGATTTCACGGTATTGCCAGAAAGGGCCCTTTACATGAACTTGTTTAGTTGGGGCGGATCGCCCGATTGCGTCCCAAATGAGTGTACGTGATGAAAAGAGTAGTCGGATTGCGTCCCGAAAAAATGCGTACGTGAATCAGGTGATAGTATGATTGCGTCCCAACCGAAAATGTGTACGTGCAAAATTGCAAATATGAATAGTCCAATTGCGGCCCGTTCAAAAAAAAATTCAAAAGTTTAAAAACAATCACTTTAAAATTTTGTGGAAAATAAACTTTCTACAAATTTTGTTGAAAACAAATTTTTTTGAAATTATTTTAAAACTCTTTTCATAGGTAGGTCTAGGTATTTATTTTTCATGTGATTTTTTTTTTAATTTAAAATTTTGACTTTTTCAGACTATTTGGAACATTTTTTTTTAAAATGATTACTTCTCTTCATTTGTGGCTTCAATTTTTAATGTGAAACTTTAAAAAAAAAAAATTCCTGAATTTTGATTCAGTAATTAACACGATTTTTTAAAATTATTTTATTCACTTCATAAAAATCACATTTAAAACAAAATCGAATTCATCGGTCATTGCCTTCAAATTTTTCGTTTGAAATTACTTCTTTAAGATTTTATGTAGGGGATGGAAGTATGGATGAATTTTGAGCTTTTTACATTAAAAATTTCTTGAAAGTAATCTTTTCCAAAAATATTTTCTCACAAGACTATGACCAATCCGCATAGTCTAGATAAATCTTATGGCTCGAATGAGGTAAGAATTAAAATTATTGTTAAATAATATTGAAAATTACGTAGACGATGACAAAATACTATTTACATTAAATTTTTTCCACTGTATTTGCGCAGTATTTCAAAAATCCCGTGCAAGTTCATCAAATAGAAGCCAACCATTACACAATTTTGGAACACCCAAAAACTGCCGATATTATAATGGATAGTCCAATTTGGAAATAGCATAGGTATTTCAGAATCAAAGAGATACAAACTGAACGAAGATAAATAATAAACAATATGTAAAAAAAAAATGGAGGTACTCACTCTCGTTATTTTATAGTTTTCCCATGTATAAAGAAAACAATATTGTGTACGCCAATCATTTCACTAACAAAAAAAGCTTTATTCAAGTTACCTACAATTCAAAAAAAAAATTAAAAATTAAAAGTTGTATTTGTGAATGAAATGAAAATTAGCTTCTCATATATTATTAAGAATTTGAGTAAGAAAAAACAATTAGGTAAACGTAATTAATCCAATTTAGTGTAAATCAAATGAATGATGTAAAAAAACAGCATGAAGTATAATGCTCTCAGGGCAGATTGCAATTTAGGTAACCTACGTCAGGACAAAAATACATATTAGTACAAACAGATACACATACCACAAATAGTTGAAAGCGAATGCGACTGTTTCACACCAACGAACTCATAAAAAAATACCAAACTTACCAAAATATCGCTAATCGCATATTTTTGTCTTTCTCCAGAAATCTACGGATATATTCTTGAATGGAATTATACGTCCTTGGTAAATACTCTTTCCATTCAAACTCATTTATATCGAATGGAAATAATTTTTTATCAATATCGCTTAGACTTTTCAAGCAACTTTGCACATTTTCATCATTCACTTGGTAACTTATAAAAGTACTGCGCATGAATCTCAAGTTCAAGTCAACTAGATAGTTGCAAGTTTCAAATAATCTACAGAGAGAAAAAATGACATATCCGAACTTCGGTAAATAGAAACGAGCAAACAAGTGAAATATATAGGTAACTTTATTTTTTTTAAAATACCCACCCAAGTTTTCTTCCGAACAATGCTGCAAAGAAGTCAATTACTAGGGCTGGAATGTAACCGAACATTAGACACCATAGCGTGTAAATCATTTTATTCGAATGTAGATTAAACGTGAAATCGTGATCTTTCTTCATCTTCGATAACAGATATTGCATAGATAAACCATTCTTACAACTTTCAGTTTTGGTGGAATAATTGAAAACAAAAAGGGATTTTTCATTGCTTTCTTTAATGTTTATAAATCTGCAAATGGTAGGTAAATAATAATTTCAAAAAAGAAAAAGAATTGAGTTATTTTTATAAATCCACTTACTCATCATGCGAATACAGAGTTACAGCGATTAAAGCGTTAGCAACGAAATCAACAGGAATAAAATCAACAATGCCATCATTCCAGGGACAAAACGGAGTAATATCGAGTAAGCTCAATATGACTAAGCCATTTGCCCCATGAAACCCTTGCATGAAACCAGGAATCGGTTCTTTCCAACTTGCAGACGCTATAAATAAGTATACGAATGATGGAAATTACCAAAAAGAGCGAAACAGGATTTATAGGGATGATTGACCATGATCATTGAATTTTAAGCATTTCAATAAAAGTTGGTCCATGTTTACATCCTCAGAACGGGTAAGGGGTGAGATATCGAGCTAAAAATTTTGTCACGGAGGTTTTAGACCGTAAGGACCAACGTTCACTGAATAATTTCAAATTCGGTGCTCAGAGCCAAGTCACCCCTAAAATTCTGCTACGCTCTTTCTTGTTCCAGAGATAGGAAGGAACATCACTATTGAACAAACTTACCAAAAGGAAATCTGAATATTACAACCGGGACTGGAAGTTTTTCACGAATAAAAATACTCTCGGCAGCTGCTTTCGTCAACGAATAAAACATCCACTTTTTTCCTAAAACTCTACCCCCAAAAGTATTTTTTGAAACGTACACGCAACAAAATGTGCCCAGAAGGTATAAGCATTTAATGTTTTTTCCAAGTACCTCTTTTTGTCATGTTTATCCATCGGCAATACGTGATCAATTTTAAGCAGATTGAGGCAATCTTCGTATTCGAGATGCGATTCGTACAACTTTTCGTCGATTATGTCACGGTCCCAATACGTTGCTAATGAGGATACATGCACAAATGCCTGGAATTGAGATATGATCCATTTCATTATTCAGATATTATGTATTTCATATGTATCATCGTCGTTACTTTTGTACGCACCTTCAAATTAGTCATATTTTTAGCCAAATTCACTAGTCCTTGGGTTCCTCGAATATTTATCTCGACCGAAGACTTGCATGATTCAAATATATCTAATGCAGCAGCGCAATGGAAAACGAAATCAACAGACTGGTAAAGTGTTTCTTGATCGCGGTTAGATATTCCAAGATTCTCGAGGGAACAATCACCTTCTATTAACTTTACCCGATCCTCGAAATCGGGTATGCTATTTTTCAGTTGTAAAAATACCTAGAAATTGACAAGTCCTTCATTGTCCGTGCCCAAAATTCATGTATTTATTTTTATGTATCTGACAAAATTATGGACTTACCTCATCTTCAAATAATTCTCTCATTCTTTCCGCACCAGACTTGGACGATTTTTTTCTAATCAGAAAATACACACGAGACACTTTACAAGTTAAAAACAATTTACTTAGTACAACTTTTCCAATAAAACCAGTAACTCCGGTTAGAAATACCGTCGAGTTGCGAAAAAACTCGACAATTTTGGATTCTTCATTTTCATGCGCCATTTCAGCTTTAAGAATTCAAATGTTTGAATGTTTATTAAATTGAAGCGTGCGAGAAATTACTCTGTGAAAATATTGAGTAGATACCTACCATGTGGATAAGTCACTATTTTAATGAGATGTTTGAATAAAATTCAAAAAAGTAATTGAACGAAAGGATTAAATTAATAGTTTGCCCCATTGAAATGAAATATTTTGAGTAATTAATAATCCGTCACAACGTAGTTTAACAAGTACCTACTTAAACTTTTCTCTTAATGAATACAATATGTATTTTAAACTACTCGTAGAAATGAGCACGGTACCTAAATTACCTATAAAAATTAATTATTATTTTGGACTAGTTATAATGATTGCAGTTATGTGTGGAATTTGTCTTTCATGACAGCAATTAGAACAAAATTCAGATACCTATTGAATGTCTCAAAATCATGAAATTACGCTGATGGGAAAATGTAAATTCACTACTGATAATACATCTAGAACATTATATTATTGTTATCCAATACTATAATAGTAATTTCAATTTCTCGAGAATCAAGAGAAAAAATTTGTTTTTCAAAATCAAAATAGCCCTGATTTCGCAATAATAATGGACAAATCATCAAATTAAAATTGAAAATTGCACGAATGAACCTCTAATGCTTATACTGTATTCTGAAATAAATGAACTAGTAACACTTCAAATGCTATAGCAAAAATACATTTTTTTTTTTTTTTTTTTTTAATTGTTCTTTGTAGATCTCTATCTTAATGACTCCAGAATAATTTTAAAATAAAAATGTCTCAAAAATGAAAAACCCGACATATAAGTTCTGACCATTTTTTTCAAAATAAACTACAAAAATGTCTCTGTCCATGGGCTCCGACAAATTTTGAATTCTAAAAAAAATACACATTATTTCCATTTGAAGTCCAAATGAAAACGTGAATAAAAAATAAAATTGTCTCTTTAAAAAATTATGAAAAAGGACAGGACCCTCTCCGCCCTAGTGAACTGTGAATTTTTCAAAAATATTAATTTTCTCCCCTGGGCATATTGCTGTTTAAGGGGGGGGGGGCTATCATTTTTTTTTTGAATGCATAGAGTTGACAAGCGGAATTTTCTAAGACCTTTGCATGACGTCAATTTGATATTTCATCTATGAAGTTTTGAAGAAAAATTGGAAACTAATTTCATCTCGCTTTTTTTTACAAAAAAAATTAATTTTTGATTTTTGAAAAATAAAATGCATGGAGTTTTCAAAAAAAAAATGATATTTATTTTGCATTTTAATGATGTCATTTTGTAGAAATTATTGATAAATTTTTTGGAAAATCAAAAATTTTAATCGTCAAAATTGGAGAAAAACACGACTTTTTCTTAATGCCCCGTTTCCAGAAAAACTATGCAACCCACGAGGTTTTTCCTCAGAATGTTTTTTATTCAGTACCGTCTGGTCTGTAGTCTGACGAGAGGGTTTTGCGAAATTCCTACTTTTTCCCCAGATTTTATCTAACTTTCTTATGAATTTCATCTTAGTATTCCATTCAACTCGAAAGAAGTCGTCGGCAAATTATAATTTCGCGAAACCCTCTCATCAGACTACAGACCAGACTGTACTGAATAAAAAACATTCTGAGGAAAAACCTCGTGGGTTGCATAGTTTTTCTGGAAACGGAGCATTAAGAAAAAGTCGTGTTTTTCTCCAATTTTGACGCTTAAAATTTTTGATTTTCCAAAAAATTTATCAATAATTTCTACAAAATGACATCATTAAAATGCAAAATGAATATAATTTTTTTTTTTGAAAACTCCATGCATTTTATTTTTCAAAAATCAAAAATTAATTTTTTTTGTAAAAAAAAGCGAGATGAAATTAGTTCAAAAAATCAAAATGACGTCATGCAAAGGTCTTGGAAAATTCCGCTTGTCAACTCTTTGCATTCAACAAAAAAAAAAATTTATAGCCCTCCCCCCTTAAATGAGTAGTTTGAGTAGTTGTTTCAATAATAAAAAAATCCGACACAATGTGAAAGCTTTGGCAATTTTTTTTCAAAATTACAAACATATATAGTCTTGGTCCTGAGTCTGGACGAGTTTGTGAATTTTTAAAAATTTAATTAATTCATCATATTATTTTTACCAGATTTCAAGTTTTTCACCAAATTTTAGAATTCAATTTTACTGAATAAAAAAATCGGGAAAACCCTGAGGTAGGTACCCACAAAAAAGATAGAAATGGAATCGTAAAATATGAATATATTTCTGAAATTTGGAAGTTTCCAACAAATTGATGACATTTTTAAGCATCAAATTATAATAATTCATAAGGCAGTAGTTAATTAAGAAAATAACTTTAAGGTGCATATACCACTTTTTTCACAAAAATAACTAGATAACCCCCCCCCCCCCCACACCGGGGGTATACTACTCGGGTTTTCTCGTAAAACTTCTCATTACGATTTACCACGAATTATTCCATTTATTGAAGCAATTAAAATGCTCACTAAAGTAATACCTCTTTAAATTTTTACATCGAGGTTTTATATAAATAATGGAGTAAAATTATTTAAATTATGATTATTGTGTGGAAATAAACCGTACCCACATTGTAATTATTTGTTTCCGCTATCAGGAGGGAAAGTGCATCTCACAAAACAATGGCAGTGTTTACAAAGATACGTGATTACATTCAATTTTGGAAATTCAAGTTGATGAATAGTGTACCTACAATTTGAATGTTCGCTATTAATCAAGTCCTGGTCAAAATTCCAGAGTAAAATGCGCTGTGTTTACCAAACATAATATGAACTACTTTTAATTTAATAATTATGCTAAAATATGAAATTAAAATAGTGAACATATGAAGTGTAGCTGCAATTGAATGGTCACACTTGCATGAATTGATTCTCCGGAATTTATAAATAGATTCACCAAGTTGCAATTTTTCAAAGTGTTTAAAATTTGTGATAGTGATTGTATGTTTTTTTTGTGTTATCAATCTACAAGAAAATGCCGGTTAAAGTTGACGAGCCATATCATCCGGATGACATAGTCATTTCGGGTATTTCTGGGATGTTTCCTTTATGTGATGATATCGAGGAATTCAAAAAAAATTTGTTTGATGGAAGAGATATGACTTCAACAGTACCCACATGGGACAGATGTAATTCTATATTCTATTAGCATACCAGTATCATAAATAAAAAATAAAAATAAAGTGTCTACCAATAGATATTAAAATAGAGTGAAAAAAAAACATATATCAGATGCTGGCCATATTATTAGAGGATGGTTTATTTTGAGTTGGACATCAGCCAATTTTTTTAGCCGAATTTTTTTTTTTAAATTTAGGCTATTGTGTCCGACCCTGATTTAGAAGGGGGGGGGGGGGGGGTAGAAGAGTTCTGACCCCATTTGTCGACGTTTGGGACCAAAAGATGACGATCTGTCACATGTCACATATTTATATATATATATATATATATATAATTTTACCGCTACTTTTGGAACTCTGGGGCCGAGCCTAACAGGTCAAATGAGGTCAAACTTGATATGTAGGGTCCCCTCGGTGTAGGAATGATGCAAAAAAAATTTTTTGGATTCAGCATGAAAAATTCTATAAAATGGGATGAAAGTTCATTAAACTAATAAACTTTCGAGTTTTCGCTGTGCTTAAAAGCAGCAGCTGTGGATCGACTAAAATAGCTGTATATAGACAGCACTACCAGACTCTGTCGTCGGTGATTGAAAATAGAGTTCGTATGGTAGTTACAGTAGTTTAAAAATGATGTACTTGTATGATTTAATTCAAAAATCGAGAACTAGATACTGGTTGAAGACATCTTACAGTATACAGAATACAGATACACTTCGATTGCAGAATCGATATCAGATCAGATCACACATAACAAACATGATGGAAATCTGTTCATCAAAGTAAGTATCGTTATTGAAGAGCAAAGAAAAACAATTTAGTACTCTTGTAGATAAGTAAGTATTAAGTATCGACACCAATTTGTGCAGTGACATAAACTTTAAGTCTTTAACTTGATGTACAAATAACACCATGCCACGTTATACTCTAAATCGAAGTAATAATGCTTTTCAAGTCTAAAACTACTTACCACAGTCTCCACGTCTCCAGAAAATATCCATAGTTGAATAGTTCCTCCTTCTGCGGCGAAAAATGTTCTAATGGTCGATTTTTGCCGGTAAAAAGGCATCAAAGTAAACAAAGCAATGCCGATCAACTGACGAAGTTATCAACACTTGGAAAATGATAGTTCTGTTCTTCCTACTTGGCTTCTTCTACGGTGGAAAATGCCAATGGTATATCTTCACAAACACTCGCATTCACTTCACTAACAAAATCGGTAACGACACTGATCGAGTTCACCATATCACTTTACATTACACAAAAGCCACGATTAAAGTACCAATACAAAAGAGAAAGATCGACTGACGAACACTAGTAACTAGAAAATAATATTTCAGAGATTTAAACTGAATAAAATAATAAATGCTGCACGAATTTACACTAATACTAATTAATATTACTTTATCCGAATCTGAAATTAAATTAACAAAACACACACGAACTCACGAACACTCCAGTCTCCAATCACTGGAATTTGGAAAAATGGCGTCTTGAACCAGTGTTGTGAAAGTTCCCGGTAACGAAGTGTTGTTCCCGGGAATTCCCAGGAATTCTCAAAATATTTCCAAGAAAAAAGATTCTGATTATATTGAGATTTATTAGACACCTCCTGGTAATAAAAGGTACCATGTTGTTTCCCTCGGTATTAAAATACATTTTAATACCATCAAAATGGTCAAAAATTGATGTTAAATTTAAAAAGAATATTTTAATTGGATCAATCACGTGGTAATAACCTGAAGAATTACCTTGAAATTACCATCTAAAAAAATAAAATATGGGATATCGATATCCCTGAATAATTTTATTAATTTCAAGTATTTCTAGGGTATCAATACCAATTTTCATTCAAATTGACATTTCTAAACATCATTACATCACTTAAATCTCGTTTTTGCTTCAAAAAAATAAATTATTTGAAAACGGGAATTCCCGGTTTTGATCAAGGTGGGGACGTTCCCGGGAATTCCCGGGAACAATTCCCATTCCCGCAAAATGGGAATTCCCGTTTCACAACACTGTCTTGAACAAACAACAAAAATGTTCAGCAAACTGCGCAGTCCCTACTGCGCATCGCATAGTCAATCACTCAAAAAAAACTTACGGCTTTGAGACAGGGCTGTAGGCCCCGGGCAAGACCAAACCCAAATCCTGGGAATGCAGGCAAAAAATGCTGTCCCAGGCCCAGGCCCAGAACCAACCCAGCTGAAATCCTGACCCAAGCCCAGGCCCAGAACCCAACCCAGCTGAAAATCCTGACCCAGGCCCAGGCCCCAGACCCGCTTCGATTTGAATTTTTTTTAATATTTTTTTTCATCATGAAGTGGTTGGTGTTTACACGATCGGCTAATTTACCCCAAATCATTGAACATTTCATTTTTTTTTTTCAAGAATTGCAAAAATCAATTGGGCCTATAGCCCTGCTTTGAGATGATGCTCTTTTAGTCTTTTTGCTTGTAATCTTTTTAAATTTCATCTCTCAGTCTCAACTTTGAATTAAAATTTAAAATAAAGGCGATTTTCCATTCTTTGAAAATATGAAAAATTTAACTAGGGCAAGTAGGGCACCTAATGGAAATAAAATAAAAATTGTAGAGTGAAGAACTAAAATATAGTTACTAATCGATTATTTTGTTCAAATCAGTACTAATTATTAGTCTTCTACTCACCTTTTCTTTAGTAACAAGAACAATAATAATAACAAAACAAAACCTTTTAAACTCTTTTTGAGAAGTAGAATAGAACCTTGATTAGGTAAATTAAAGTAAACGTACCACTTGAAAAAAAATAATAGTTAAATTCGACATAATGTAGAAGTAATTTTTCATCATATCGAAAATACTCATTGATTAATATGATACTTCAACAGTGAGTTCAACTTCAAAAATACTTGAATCAGAATTGTAAAAACACCTACACTACATCAGTTTTACATAAATCTATCATTTTTGAGAATTCTATGCCAAAAATTAAAACGAAAATATTCACCTACAAAACAAAGCAAAAATAAAATAGAACAAAAAACGAGTCACAATTTTTTTTTTAATTTCAAGATGTAGGTACTAATAATTATTTTGTAAGACATTGGCGCAAAAATAATTATTACATAAAAATTTAATCAGTTTTTATGATAATATAAAATAATGGAAAACTACAAATTTATGTTCACAAATTACTTTAAAAAATTTCAATTCCATTCACAGTGAAATCGTAGTATAAAATAATATAAAATGTCACGTTTGCCTTAATTATACTTAGTTGGGATAAATAATGATATTTCAGTGATTCAAAATCAAATAAATGAGCCGTCACTCCTTTAGACTTTCGAATTGTTTATGTAAAGAAAATGAGAACGAATGAGGAGTCAACATAATAGACTTCCTCGGCTGACGACTCGGTCGCGGTGTTTTTAAAAATTTAATTGAAGATCGCATGAGATCAATAGTAGGATTATGCGGAGCAGTAAACTCGTCATTTTTATGGCCTTCTCGAATCGACAATAATTTCGCAGGAGTGTTTTCGTCAGAAAAATCGCCAGGTTTATGAGACGTATGTTTCGATTTCGACGGAGTGTTATCGTTAGGAGGTTGATTCTCTTTACATGTTTCAGATTCGTCGTTCTGGCTAGTTGAATTTATTTTCTCTTTCAGCATACGCTCGATATTTTCCAATTGTTCGCGTTCTTGCAATAAAGTTTGTAAAGTCTGCGAATTTTTCTCCAATAAAGTTTCTATATTGTTGAGTACTTGGGTTAGAGATTCGTTATCTTCGCGAGCTTTTCTCGATCGAGTCTCGTAGAATAATTTCGATTCTTGCGGCGGTTTAACTTCGACTGGGTCTGGAGGAGGTTTCATGGTATTTTCCTGGCCAAGTTCGATGTTATCGTGCAGAATGCTAAGGCGAGAGCCCAGCATACTTTTTCTTCGCGGTCTTCTATACGTTATGTTCATCGTGAAAGCTGCCAACAACGAATGGTTTTCTATCAATTATACGCTGTATAGACACAATGTAATACATATAGGAATACATACCTTAATGCTGCGGTCGTTTCTGAGTCGATATTTCGTATGAATTTTGCAATGGTTGTTCTCAAAATTAAATAACAAAATAATTTTATTCAACGAACGTTTCGAAATTTTGAATTCTGTTTTTGAAAATCCGCGATAACGGCTTGTTTACAAATTAGATGCCTTCGTAATGAAACGATACCGAGTCATTTTTTTAATTTTTGACTTTTTTTTCTTTTTCCATGAGGTCATTGAAATACTACGATGGCACATGAATAAAAAAAATTGCACGGATTCAAGAGCGCATGCGCAAATTTTCAGGCTTTCTCTCTCTTATCATTTGCGCGAAATTTTGATAATTTTTCGAAAGAAATTGGTCAGTTTTTAAATTATATTGATTTTAAAATATTGTAACAATGCCACTTTGTATCAAATGTAAAACTAAAAACATCGATGTAGATTATTTCAAGTGAGTATTCGCCGTTCCAGCGAAAAGTGCCATAAAAATATCAATTTTTGGGGGGCATCTTCCAGTTGTAAATCTCTTAATTTTTGCAGATTTCCAGACGATAAAGAAATCAAGAAAAAATGGATAGCCTTTCTCAAATCTAATCACCTTCGATTGAAAGAAAACTCCACATTATGTGCTAAACACTTCACCGAAGATTGTTTTACAACTGATGCAGATAAACGAATTCTAAAACCAGACTCTGTACCATCGATCGAAGTCGTAAGAAATCAAAAACGGAAGAAAAAGTATGTGTGAGCATTTTAAATGAATTCTTCATTTATGACACATTCAAAGTCTTACATATTTCTATATGTTATAGCGATGTGTCGAAAAAGAGCACAAAGAAATGTATCTTATGTGGAAATAATTCAGCTGATCTCTCCTACTTTACGTAAGTTCGAGTTTATCATTGTCTCTATATTTCACAAATGAATGTGTTCCATATTAATTATATCTTTTTTTCATCTCTAGGGTTCCCAAAGACGAGGAAACAAAACAAAAGTGGGAAAAATTTTGCGAATTTGAATTAGGTAATGGAAACTATAGTTTATGCCATCTTCACTTTAAACGTTCAGACATAAGGACGGAAAACGGAAAACGCAAACTACAGCTGAATGCGCTGCCAACAATATTTTTTGATGATTATCAATTCGAGTAAGACACTGATAAATATAACACAACTTTAAAATTCCAAGTACATTCTCTAATTCCATCGCCTTTACTCTATTCCTCTTCAGATTTATACCTGTAGATCGTAAAACCAACAACGAAGACAATTCCAATGACGCAGAAAGCATCACTAACGAGCCAAATACGTTTAATTCTAATAACGTAACGTAAGTCGTGATGCTAATTATTTACTACAAACAAAACGAATCAAAAAATAATACATTTTACTTTCTAAATAGCTCGAAAACTAACCAAATTGCCGGCGAAGATTCGATTATTTCGATCGATTATTCGGAATTCAATACTCCACCGAGAACGCCTACTTTTAATACTTCGATGTCGTCAGAGATCGCCGTTCGAAACTCGACGACCGACGATATAGTCAATATTTTCATTCCAAACTACGAAGATTCGAATGAAAATGCTGGAAATACTTGCACGAATGACAAGTACGTCGGATTAGAATTTTTTCTTATCGAGTTTGTGTGAAAACTTGTTATAATTTTCATTTCTTCGACCAGGACTGTTTCAAAATCGATTCAAACTACGAGTGGAACTACCGTTTCGGTTTACGGATTAAATGGTACACCTATTTTTTCTTATGCGTATTCACACCCATGATCTTCACACGACTTGTTACAATTTTTTCAATTTAGGAAGGAGGAAGCGCTTATCCTACCCGGGTGATTTCAAAGCCGAAGAGATCAATTCGCTCGAAGTGGCTAAATTCGCTATTGAAAATTTGCGTACTGTAGTTAACAAAAAAAACCAATCCATTAAAACTTTAAGTATGAAAGTGAAAAGATTAGAAAGTAGAAATATTGCTTTAAAAGAAACCATACGTCAATTAAAAGCAGAGAAGGCTGCAAAAGAAGCGAAAGAAAAGGAAGACTTGTTTGAAGTCAAAGGGTGGTGGGATTCGTAACACAGTATTTTATTTTTATGTTGCTTTAATATGTTTATTTCGTTGTGATTTTTTTTTTTTTTTTTGTAATACATAGTTCTTCGTGCTGTCCGTACTTCTTTTCAAAGAAAATCGTCACCATCAGTCGAATAGCCCTGAAATATGCTAATACCAGTTTCATTCTCATTATTTATTTCGTAACAAAATTAAACAAACTAAAGTTTTAACCATGAATCAACAAGTATAAAAATATGTATCACAATTAGTACATAAGCTGTAAATTCCATTTATATAAAAAAAGTCACAAAAAGATCAATAAATTAAAAAAAAAAAGAAATATCAAACATTAGAAAATAACCGTATTTTACGTAAAACGACGTGAAGATGAATTTCAATCTTTTTTTTTAAATCTCAAATTCGGAAAGTTCAGAAATTTTGGTAACGTATTTTCCTTCAACTTTTAGAGGTAGATCGAGACGCATTGAAAACTACATTTTTCGCTTCTTCCGGCAACTGATTCGGATTCGTTAATATTTCCGTCGACGTGCATAAATGACGTAAAGCGTTTAATACAACTGAAACGATAAAATAAGATGGCGTTATTAATTACATTTCTAACCACGTAGATATCAGTACAAAAGTCAGCTGGAGTAGTGGAGTATTACTTGGTCTGAGATCAACGAGTGAACAGTATTGTTCAGCCCACTGGATAGTGGTACGGAAAAGTTCTTCGACGCTTGCTGTCGATACAGTAGAATTAAACGAAGCTAATAAAGGCTCGCATATTATACTTAGCTGTAAAATAAAACCAGTTAAGGAAAAATAGGGTAATGTGGATTTCAAGCGAATTAAAAAACTAGTTAAACTGGAGATACTAGAGTCGGCGCTGGATTACCATATAAGCCAAGAAGCCAAGTATATCATTACACGAAGCATCAGCTTTTTAAAAAGCAACATTTTGGAAACGACTTGAAAAATTAATTTTCAACAATACTTTATTTTGAGAAAATTTAGGATGAAAGAATTTTCCACGTCCTTTTTTTAAAATACCGTTTCAACCAAAATGTTCTGTGAGAGGAGGTGTAGAATTTATTTTTAGTGGAAAACATTTTAAAATCGATAAAATATCCATGATAAAAATCGTTGCAATTTTGTAAAAAATAAAAAAAATTGAAACCATTTTTTTTTTTAAGTTTAGGGTTGAAAACTTTTCATCAAAAACATGAAAATATTGATATTTTTTTCAATTAAAAAAATTTTTAAAAAGCAATTTTTTTTTTACATTTCAAAAAAATGACGAAACAAAAACTTTTCAAAAATTGTTAGGCTTACAATGATTTTTTTACCGAGAAAATAAAACAAAATATTTTTAAAAAATAATTAAATTTTTTCTTAGAATACCTACAAGTTTAAACTTTATTCATTGAGAGCCAATTTTTTTTTTTTTTTTTTTTTTTTTTTTTTTGTAAACAATTTATGGAAATTTACCTGTAGGTAGGTATTTGAAAATGATTCTGAAAAATGAAAATAAATTATTATGAAAGAACTATTTTATGCTTTTTTAGACTTGAATTTTTTAAAAACATTCATTTTTTTTAAATTCTGTGAAAACCACAGTTTTATAAAAATATTTTTAAGATTTTTTTTTTAATTTTTTGAAAAATAGGTATACGTATATTATACATTTTTTTGAAATTTATTTCGTCGAAAAAAATAGTAGAAACATCACTAAAATTATTTTCAATTTTGCAAAAAAAAAAAAAAAAGGAAAAGTTGGAATGTAAAAGAGAGCTTACGTAGAGCTTACGTACGTATTTCTCCAACAATTCTCTTGATACTTTCTTTAAAACAAAAAAAATCCAAATTCTTTCAAATTTTAAAAATTTATATTAGGAACAGAATTTTTAAAAAACTGTATTTGGTTCATGAAAATTTTTATTAAAAAAAAATGAAGTAAAATCAAGAACAACGACAATTTCAAAAAAGGGAAATTGTGGTAAAATTTTGATTTTTTTTTAAAGGAATTGTTATATCATAAAAAACATGTTGAAAAAATTTTAAAAAAACACATTGGTATTGAAAGGATTTTTTGATTTTTTCAGACTTGATTCGATTTTATTTTTATTTTCTTAAACCTTGATTTTTTTAAAATTTATTTTCAGTTGAACCCTCGGATACTCGTTGAAATATTACAAAAATTACTTCAATTTCGCAAAAAAAAAAAAAAAATCGTTACTGTCAAAACGGTCTAACACAAATTTTTCAAATTTTCGTCAAAAAAATATATATATTTTTAAAAGTTGAAAAAACTGAAATCAATTCAAAAATCGTATGGAAAAAAATATATAAAAATATTTTTTTACAAGAAAATTACCTATCTTGAATTTTTTTTTTTTAGAATAATTCAAAAAGTCCTTCAAAACTGAAAAGAACACAATTTTTCGAAAATTTCGGTTCCAAGTTTATTTCTAAATATAATATTTAAAAAATTGCAAAATACAATTTCGATTGAAAAAAAAATTATTTTATCTACTCATTTTTGAAAATATTTGCGAAATAATTTTCATTTTTTTTAACATTATTTTTTTTTTAATTTGTTCAAACCACAATTTTCTAAACATATAATTATAATTATTTAAACCTGGGATGAGCCAGATATGGCAAGATCATTTCAGAAAAAATTTCTTTCATATCCGGATTGGACCAGATCTTAGTTATATTTTCATGTTTTTAATCGTTTTTCGATGTTTTGAAGTCCTAAGTTGTTGTTCGTGGATTTCAATTTTTTAACGATATTTTATAAATTTTTATTTAAAAAATTGTGACCATTTTATCTTTTCTAATTAAGAAAAGTATCAATATGAAAAATTCGAAAAACTTATATTATCATCATCAATAATAATTAAACAAACGTTGGAGGAGTAAAAATGAAAAACAAAATTTTTTTGACAAAAGATTTTTAGAAGATTTTTTCGACAGAAACTGAAAAAAAAATTACAACTTGTCTTGAATTATCACAAATAATATTTTCCTTATAAATGATAATCAAGAATCTTTTTTTTTCAGGATTTGTTTACTAAGATCTTACAAGAATTTTCAACCAAATCTTAGATATTTTTTCAAAAAATCTGAAAAGGATCTCGGCCATCTACGTTTTGAAAATTTCAATTTTTTTAGTAAATAGTTTTAAAAATTTATGGAGATTTTTTTTTTCAATTAAAAATTGAAGAATTTTACAAATTTTGTTCATATTATTATAGTTTTTTTAAATAGTTGAATATTTTGCTTCTATGGAGGAAATTCAGGGGTTCTCATAATTTTTGGCATTTAAAAAAGAGAAAGACATACATTTTAAATTAATCCTACACTGACTGGAACGTCTTAATCAACTCATGAAATAATTTTTAAAAAATCAATCGATTAATATAAATCGAAAACCCCAAAAATCAAACAATTCACGATCAAAGATGAACATTTAAAAAAAAAATGAAAAGGATACAATCCAGAATTTCCAATTCTGTTTAGTACGTTCTTTCACATACTCGTCGAACATTTCTTTCATTTTATTCGCTTTATGTCTTGATATCGGGGCACCAGTTGCTGGTAACAGTGACTGACAATTACTGCAAAATACGTCTCATTTTCAACATCTCTCTTAAAATTAATTTATGTAATTTCAAAGTCAATCCAAAAGCACAAACCTAATGGCTGAATTTAACGATTCAACTTGTTGCTTCAACGATTCAATTTCTTCCCTGAGCTGACCTCGTTCACCCCTCAGCTGCCTAATGTACTCGGCACCTTTTTGTAACATGGCTGCTTTGCTCATCTGTGATTAGAGAAATTATACTCGAATTATACGATAACGAATTCAAGTGGTATTTTAATCGAACCTAGTTAAATACCTTGGTATTGGGATTCTGTATCAAATGAGGTATAAGCATGTGCAACGTATCGAATCCATTTTTAATATTACATCTTCTCTTTTGTTCAGCATTGATATGGCAAACTCGACGATGTTCCTATGAAGTAGACATAAGTAAAACTGATTTTTAAGCTCAAGAGCAGTTCAAATGATCTTAATAATGGGTAATGAAATGGAAAAAAATTCAAAACCACGGTGTTTCGAAAGGTTAGAAAAATAATCTTGAATATTACCTTATATGGAGTAGCTGAGGAAGACTTGGTGGTCGGTGATGAGGGCGTTGTGCGTATAGGGCTACTCACCGTCAACGGTGATAAACTTAGGCTTTCACTGGTAGATGGTGAACTTGGAAGTTTGGGGCTACTCGACGAGCTGGTATTATTGGTGGTCTAAAATAAGAAACAATAACTGTAGGGATTTGAAAAATAATTAGGGCGGAACCTTGGTGCGAAGCGAGAAAATTTTTCGAGAGAAGCTTTCATACTGTCATGTCATAGATTAACCTCCCAGAAATCGTAATTTTTTCAACTTTGGATGAAAAACAAAATTAATTCAAAATTGTTCAGCAGGTTAATCTATGATACTGATTTGTTACGTTCAAGTTTTTTTTAAAGATTTAATTACTTATTTGGATATTAATAATTTTTTAGCGATTACTTTTTTTTTCATTTTTCCCCTTTTCAAGGAAAAGAAAAAAAAACAATTCTCACAGAGTAAAAAGATTTTTCATTTTTTTTATACAAAAATTTTCATGTTTTTTGGAATAAAGAAATTTTATTATTTTTTGGAATGAAAAAATTTCTTCAATTTTTCAAATTTTTGGAATTTTAAAATTTTTACAAAGAAACATTTAAAAAATCTTTTTTGAAATACCCAGGTAGAAAAATGTCAGATTTTTTTAAACAAAAAAGTATCTTATCAGTTCCATTTTTTTTTTTTTTTTTTTTTTTTTTTTTAAACGAAGTTCTTCCTTTTTTTAATCCAAAATTCGCAATTCTTGAGTTGAAAAAATCGTTAATTTTTTAAAACAATAAGTAAATGTTTCAATTTCTTAACTGTTCAACTTTTTTGGAGTTGGCAAAAGAAAATCTTGAATTTTTTTGTACTCGAGGGAAATTTTAAAAATATTTTTAGAATGAAAAATTCATTTTTTAATTTTCTAGCAATTAAATTTTTTTCATCCCCCCCCCCCCCCTCCCACAAAAAAAAATATCTTTCGTTTCATTTCATTTTTTAAAAAATCTAAATTTTTTGGAAAAAATTAATTTTTTATGAATCTTTTGAATGAAAAAATTTCTTTAATTTTTCTAATTTTTTAATTTTTTCAAAGAAACGTTTAAAAATTTTTTGTTTGAATAAAAAAATGTCAAATTTTTTGAAACAAAAAAGAATCTTATCAGTTTTTTTTTTCAAAAAAACGAAATTCTTACTTTTTGTAATCCAAAATGCTCAATTCTTGGGTTGAAAAAATCTCGAATTTTTTAGAACAAGAAATGTTTCAATTTCTCAACATTTTTAGAGTTGGCAAAAGATAATCTTGAATTTTTTGTACTCAAAGGGGAATTTTTTCAATATTTTTTGGAATGAAAAATTCATTTATTAATTTTCTAGCAATTAATTTTTTCCATCCCCCCCCCAAAAAAAAAAAGATCTTTCATTTCATTTCATTTGAAAAAAAATCTAAATTTTTTGAAAAAAATTAATTTTATGATTTTTTGGAATGAAAAAATTTCCCATTTCTTGGAATAATAAAAAAATATCAATCAGTGTTTTTTTTGTTTTTTTTTTTCAAAAAACAAACTTCTTACTTTTTGGAACAAAAAATTCTCAGTTTTATGGATTAAAATTTTTAAAAAAATTTTGGAACCAGAAATGTTTCGAATTCTTGGAGAAAAATCTCCACTTTTTCGAAGAAACAATTTATCGACCTTTTTGGAGTAATTTTTTGAAATGAAAAACTTGAAAATTTTTTGACAGTAAATTTTTTCTAGAAAATTGTTTTTCGTTTGTTTGGAAAAAAATCGCTTAATTTTTTCGAAACTTGACAAACAGAAAGTGAAATTATCTAGATTGCTCCATTCCTCTCAAATGTACTGTTCACACCTGCATACCTCAGGCTCTGCCCTACTTTTGCCAGGAGGGATGCCTAGTAAATAATTTCATTGCATTTACCTGCATCGCACCGGACGAAGATGGAGACATTTCAACGACACTGCTGCTTTGATGGGTAGCATTGAAAATGAAAGGAGAGTTTGGTGACGGTGACGAAGGCATATTTGAAGAATGATAACTGCTCATGCTGGCGGTTCGATTTTGACCAAGGTACGTGGGCGAATTAGCCAAGTACTTGTCGTAAGGGCCTTTAGGGATGCACTGAGAAAGACGTCTGGAACAGTTCAGTGCCAAGGTACCCGTACAATTTCCGGTCGTGTTGGCAGATTCGATCGGATAATAACCTCTTTCTGCGGTGGTTTCTTCTCTTTGATTATTCGATAAGTTAATTAACGATCCGTCGCTGTAACTGTTCGATTAATTTTGGTTATTGACATTGGAAATCGAATCTACTGATGTAGAATTTAGGTATGCTTAATTGCTTACCTTTGACTAGATGCTATCGGTGTTCTAGGTTTACAATATCCGACCGGATTTGAATTCGAAGACAGAATATGATCGGGTGTTCTGGATCTTCGACCGAGCAACGCAGCACAATGGGCCACTTCGCGGTGTCCATTTATCGTACAGCATGTTCGCGAATTGCATACCATCGTCGAACCGTAATTACTGCTACCGGCAGCTGAGCAGTTTGCCAGTTGATAACTTCCGTGGTAACCGTAGTGCCCTTGGTGGGGTATAAATCTATATTAGATTTGGGTTTGGCGAAGCCATCGTTGTATGGGAGGTAATTCAGATACTTACTATTACTCGTAAGTAATTGGGTAAGTAACGTGCTGCTGGTAACTGAATCTGAATTCGATTGCTCGCTTGGTAAATATCTGTTTTGACTATTTAATAAACTAGAACCGCTACGAGATCGTCCTCTTTGCGAAAGCTGAAAAAGTACATCATGGTTAAAATATAGGCTTTTAAAAAATACACAGTCGTGATAACTGATAAGTTTACCATAATACATAGCAAACGGTGCTTCTTTTTTGCATTCCTTTCAAACATAATTTTCCCTCAAAAAATTATTTTTCTCAGGAGACTTTTTTTTTTCAAATTTTCAAATTCTTTTGAAAAACAATTTTTTCCAAGAGAATTTTCTTCAATTTTTTTTGCACAATAAAAATAATGTGGTATATCGACAGAGTACCTACAAAATCCATCTATTTTTACTCGTAATTTTTCCCCAAACTTCCTACGTCGACTCGAGGACCGGTTTCTTTCTCCTACCTTTGGTTAGAGATAAGAATACCTCGAGGCAACTTTAGAATCGAGCGAGCGAGTAATTTTCATTACGTTTTCGGTCCCCGATCAGAGCATTGCACGCCGGCTCTGATCATCTTTTCCCTTGTCTTTTTGTATGTATTTTTTTGCCCCAATTTTTTTTATTGTTCATGTTTTTTTTTATATAATACAGGTACGCTTTATTTTTAATTATTTTGTCGTGTTTTATTTATTTTTTTATGATGTAAAAGGTGGGCCTATGCCCGAGTAGGTTTAGTTAGAATCGTCCGCATGGCGAATCTAAACTAGCTACCTATCCCTTTTACCCATTGGGTTATTATAATCAATCTAATGATTTAATCCAATGGGTATTTCCCATGTCCTTCCCTTCTTTATGACCTATTGAAAGGTCCAGATTTATCCTTTTCCCCATCTGTCCTCATATAGTTAATTAAATGATCGAGGACAGAGGTCCATTCCACATAGTAATATAACCTATCTAAAGGTTCGAGTGGGTTAAAAAATTGTTACCATTTTTTTTTCGTATTTTTTAAAAGTTTTTTGGTTTTATTTCGAGGTTTAGTTATGTGTCTAGTTAGCCGGTATGGCACAATAAATTATTTAAAAATGTTACTTGGCAGAAATTTTTCGATTGCTTCAATGAGAATGTTTTACAAATTTTTCTCATGCAAAAATCTTGTTCCAAAAAATATTCTCCGAAATAAAAAAAAAAATACCAGAAGACTTATTTGGGTATTTTCAACAAAAAAGATTCCACAAGATTTTTTTCTTCAAAAATTAAAAAATAATAATTCTTAAAAAAATTGAGTACCTAGGTATTAATTTTTTTTTTAAAAGTCATTAAAAAAATTTGAAAAAATTATTTTAAAAAATTTTCAATTTCTGAAATTAAATTTTTTTAGTAGAGAAAATAAATGCTTAGGCGAAGTACTTTTTTCAAAAAAAAATAGAGTAAAAAATATACAATTTTTCTGAAAAAAATAAATTATAAAAATTTTTTCGAAAGGCCGGACCTTTAAAAAAATATTTAGGTACCTATTTTAAAATTATGTTTAGATGATAAAAAGTTTCAACCGATTTTTTCACATTTTTTCCTTCAAAACTTGAAAAACATACACACCAAAGTGAAAGAAAAAAAAAATGAAAAAATTTTCAAAGAATATTCCAATTTTTCGTTTTTTTTCAGGAATTTGTTTCAAAATGAGAATTTTCTCAGATAAAAGTAGTTTTCCAAAAATTTTGGATATAAATTTTTCTCAAAAGAAAATCCAATAGATAGAAATTTTTGCAATTTTTTTTTTAAAGAATAAGAGAATTTTCAAAAGATTTTCTCGTACTTTTTTCTTTGAAAGTAATAAAAAAAAGAGTAGGTACCTGGGGATAAATGAAAAACGTTTTCCCAGAAAGTTTCGTATAAAAACATGTTTTGAATGCACTTTTTTCTAAAATAATTTTTTTTTGAATGCAAAACAATTATTCAGGTTTTTTTGAATTTTTATAAGAAAAACTGGAAGATAATCATTTTTATAAGAATTAATTTTCCCAAAAAAACTTTTATAAATTTTAAAAACCTTCAGAAAATTTCAAATGATTTTTATACCTTTTTTTCTGCATGATTTTTTTTTCAAGATGAGCATTTCGTCACAAAATAATTTTAAATTATTTTTTCCAGATGATTTTTTCTCTTAATTTTGAATAACAACGAACGTTTGCAAAAAATTATATTTTTTCAAGATGAATAGGTATATTTTTAAAAATTTTCAAGCACGACAAATTGTGCAAAGATTTTTCTCTCGGAATTGTAGGAGGGAATATTTTTACAAGAATTTCTAGTCAAAAAACGTTTTCCTAGTTAAAAAAAAATAAATAAATAATGAATATTAAATTACCAGGAAAATTCAACATTCTTTTTGATTTTTTCTTAAAGAATATTTTTTCTCTAACATCGAGCATTAAATCTTTCACAGAAATTTTTTTCCCATCGAAACACTACTCCGGGGGAGGGGGAATTCCATCAGGTATAATCTTTCCAAAAAGATGTTTTCCTGATTTTTTTTATTAAAAAAAAATACAAATACAAATACAAAATATAATAAGAGAACTTTATAGAAGATGAAAAATATTCATGAGAATTTTCTCAAGTACTTCTTTCATTCGTTTGCAAACATTTGGAAAAACAAAATCATATTTTTTTACCAAATTGAAAAAAAAAATGTTTAAAAAATAATAATTCAACATTATTCCTGAAAAATTGCATTTTTTCAAAATACGTATACAACTATTTTTGACGATTTTTTCTCAATACAAGAGAATTTTTCAAGAAGTTTTTTTTTTTAGGTTTCTTGTCAGGAATTATGAAAAGGAATATTTGTAAGAAAATCTCTTCTCTTCCCTTCCCTTCTCAGATTTTTTTTTTCAATAAGTCAGAAGTCTTCAGAAAAGTGAATTATAACTGGACATTTGTCGTAAATTATTGTTTTTAATAATTTGTCGGTAAAAATGGCTGTGCCTTTTATTAAAAACAGTCTTCAGGAAAGTTCAAAATATTTTCTATTTGAATTTTTGATTTTTTTTCAAATAATTTTTTTCTCAACATTCGAATTTTCCTACACAAAAATTTTGTTCTAAATATTTTTTCCTGTGAAAATTTTGTTCAAAAAATTTCAGATTTTTTTTCGGATTATATAATTATATATATATTTTTTTTTCAAGAAACTGTATGAGAAAATTTGATACTTTACGTTTATATTCAAGATATTTTTTTCTAGAGAGAAGTATTTCTTTGCAAAAGAGTTTTCTATAGTACCTAAATAATTTTTGTTTGTTTTTTATTATTTTTTTTAAATGAAAGAATCCATCAAAAAAATACGCTCGCAGTGTTGCCAAAACCGACGATAAACTGTTCGTTTAGTCGATAGTAAAAACCACCAATCACTGTAATTACCAATTTTACTCGATATTTCTCAATCGATAAAAAATCAATTAACCCCTCGAGCCATTAGAATTAGTATCTCGTAAACCAAGCAATTTTCGATGAATGGCTCATCACAACTTACAACTTTACTCCTTTTACGCCCCCCCCCCCCCCAATTCGACAATACCTCGCCTCATAGGATAAAATTCCAATTTAAAAAATATCTTTATCTTGAAGAAAAAAAAAAAAAAAAAATATGTAGAACAAAAATGGAACGTTATTTCGATTTGGATAAGTAAACATTATCATTTATCAAGTTATCAAAGTTCTGAATTTGATTTAATCACCTTTTTGAAATTCTCTTATCGTACAAGACGGAAATTTACAGAATGTAATAATTTCAACTTATATAATTACACGTCTTTTACCTTTGACCTTGGCAAATGCTACTGAAATTTTCACGATAAGCAATAATAGCAAATAATTGATAAGAAGTCAGTAGAAGGGAATTGCTAAACGGGTTCGAAACCGACAAACATCACAAACGTTTCACAATCGTCTGCCAAAATGTATTTTCAGCGAGTTTATTAACACTTTTCATCAAGGACGTTGGGAATAAAAAGAATGAGATTTCCATTAGACCGGTTTCGTTTAAATTGTTGACGAATCTATCTAATAATCGATCAATTTTCCCCTAAAATACCCTCTGCACACTGCAATTGGTTGAGAATCGTAATCTTTATGTCTTATGCAATGTTTTTTTTTTTTGTAATTTAATGAAACGAAATTATCTCTAGTGTGATAATCTTACCTTCGGTATGGCGAACATTTCTTCTTCGTTGTTCATCGATAAACTGCCAGATCTTGAGGATCTCGAAGTAGAGAGGATTTTATAATTGCTGCTGGTAGAAGGCGAATAAGCCGATTGCACATTGCCCGTTGACGCGTTGTAAGCACTTGTTGATTCGTACGATCCGTAATGATGATTAGACATCATCGAATTACTATTATAATTGATTGGAACCGAAGGGGAAACATTTCTGTAATCATAACACATCCGTTAAATGTCTCTGTACCTTTCGCACTTTTGAGTGAACCACTTCGAAGTCGACTCACTTGACGGAGGACTGATGGGAATAATTTACAATACCGTCTTGATGATGAGTCTGCTGCTGAGCAGACTGATGGTAATTTTGAGACGAATAAGGATTATAACTCGTGTTACTATTTTGATTATATACAGGATTCACATTCGTATCGTGATACATTGTGGCGTTGTTGCGATATCCGATCTTGGAATTTACGTCTTGCTGCATGCTCAACTGCAGCGGTTGATCGGGGTCGGATTTTAGGTAAAATTTTTGATCTGCATTATTCGACGATACCGACGGTATTGCCGATGACGAACTTATACTCGCGTTTGTCGCCTGCTGGTAGAATGACGACTGCGATACATCGTCGTAGTTTACATTCAACGAACGATATAAGTCATCCGAAGGGTGGTATTCCTCCGGCACCGATGGCAGCTTCGTAGACGGTGATAGTAAATCTGCAATTAAAAATCACCTAACGTTATAAGACTATTCGTCAATTTTTAAAAATCTGTTCGTTGAAGGAAGAAAGTTTTCTAAAAACTCGTAAATTATAAAATTTTTCACTTTGAATGAATCCGAATGGGACAATTTATGGACTTCAGAACGTGGCCAGTAATCAGAATTATTTGGACGAATAATTTTTTTTTTAAAGAGGAAGAAGATAAAAAAAAAAAGTATAAAAGTGAAATGTGAATACGTATTTGAACGGTTCAGTGGTCAAATCTTTTCATTTGAATACCAACAGACCAACATAAGTTCAAAATACAGATCGAAATTTTATGTTCTTCAATTTTTGTTGAAAATATATTGTACTCGTGTAAGTTTTTAAAATCATTTTTCAAACCATTTTCGTTGGATTTAGACCAAAAATAAAAATAAAATAAAATTTTACGAAAACAGTTTTGGAAAAATTTTCAAATTTTTTTTGACTATATGGTACCATTTTTTTTCCAATTTCGACAAAACACAAGTTTGAAAAAATTTCTGAACAACAATTTTTCCAAATGTCCAGTCTTCCGCATTTAATTTATAAAATGTTTTTTTTTTTTTTTTTTTTTTTTTTTAAATTTACAAAACTGGTTATTTTGAAAATAATTCATGTTGAAAAACTATTTTTTATGATTTCGTTAGTAAACAATTTGTTTTAAATTTTTGGGCTACAAAAATGCTTATTACAAAAAAATATTGAAAATTTTCGTTGATGATAACAACATAATTTAAAGTTTTTGTCAACACACAATTTTTAAAACTTGTTTGATAAAAATTGTTTTTTAGTTTTTACAAGGAACGGTTTCAAAAAATTCCTTTTAATTTTTTTGTAAATTTTGACAAAAAGAATTTCGAAAAATTATTATGAATTTTTTCTTCTTTTTTTTCTGAATTTTTACAGAAAATAATGTAGATAGGTAGTTTTGCGATTACAGTTGAAAAACGATTTTATTTATATTTTCAATAAAAACGCTTCTTTTCGAAATAATAATAAAACAAATGCAAATTTTGGAAGAAATAACATTTTTTTAAACAGAGAACAATTTTTGGAAAATTTGTCCAAAAACATTTTTTTAAATACCTATGTATAATTATCACTTCTTAATTTTTATTAAAGATTTTTTTTTCAATTTTTGATGAAAATATTTCTGTTTGAATTTCAAATAAAATAATTTTGAAAATTTTTGTTCGCATTTTTTTCAATATTTAAAAAAACATTTAATTTTTTTCTGAATTTCGACTTTGAAAATTTTTCTTGTAAAAAATTTTTTTTTTTTTTTTAAATATATTTATTTTTCGTCGCTCTACCTGACGGTAATTTGCGACGCGATACTATTTTTACAATGATATAACAAATTATTACAATAAATGATATAAATTACATTCTTTTAAGAAATTTTTGTTGAAAATGTTAGTTTTTAAATTTTTTTTAGAATTCAAAAAAAAAACAGGTTGAGAAAATTCTGTTGAAAAACATTTTAAAACAAATTTTATTGAATTATTTTTCTCTTTTTTTTGAAGGGGAGGGGGTATAGCGAACAATTTTCAAATTTTTAACCAATTAAAAAAGCTTGGAAATCATTTTCTCTCGTTTTCTTTTTCAGTTTTGTTAAAAACATTTCAAGAAAAATAATTAATTTGAAAAATGTCGTCGACATTTTTTCAATTTTTCAAAACTTCTGTTGACAAACAATTAATTTATACAAAAAAACAAACAAAACAACGATTTTGGAAAATTATGAAGGCTTCAATTTCTCCAGATTTTTGTTGAACAGCTTTTTTTAGAATTTTTGTGGCAAAATTCATAAATTTTTGTTCTAAATGTTTTTTTCATTTCAATTTTATTGAAAAAAAAAAATTATTTCGAATTTTGAATAAAAATGCTTTTTTTGAATTTTAATATTTTTATCATTTTTAAAACTTGATTAACTTTAATTTAAAAAAAAAATGAAAAATTTTGTTTATTAATACGTATGGTCTGTTTTCATTATTGTTTTTTGTTGAGTTCTAAAAAAATCCGATTTTGAGATATTTTGTACAGTTTGTTTTTTAAATTATTATTAAAAAACATTTTTTTTCAATTTTTAATGAAAATTTGGCTTATTGAATTTAAAAAAAATTATGAAGAAGTAAAATTTGCACATATTTTTCAGAGAAAACTTTTTAAAAATCTTGTCAAAAAACAATTTTTTTACCAAAAAAAAAAAAAAAAAGTTAAAATTTGTTGAAAACCTTTTTATTTTTTATTCAAAAAGTTTTTTTTCTTATTATAGGTACTGAAAACAATTTTGAAAAATTTCGTTGTTTTTATTTATTTATTTATGTACCTATTTCATAACGACAGGAAATAGTTTCGAAAATTTCTGTTGAAAACCAAATTTAACCATTTTGATTAAGAATACGTTTTTACGTTGAATGTAATTTTTTCAATCTTTAAAAAATTTTGTTGAAAACAAATCATGTACACTTTTTCTAAGAAACAAATTTATAAATTAGAAATTTTTTTTTCAAAAACGATATATTTTTCATCTCCAAGGAAAATGTACTAATAAATTTTGGATCAATTTTTTTTTTTTTTTTTTAGAAATAATACAATTTTTCGATTTTTTTTCAGACTTACCTACACTTTCAAAATGTTTTATCATTTCATCATTGAAAATCAATTTTTACCAATTTCGCCCAACCATTTTTTTCCTTCAAGCTTGATCCAAAAATTTTGAAATTTTATACGAACTATTCGTCAACATTAACACAGAGTCGTATTTACATATTTGAGATAAAAAGCTTCCAAGTCTCAACAAAGAAAACTCCTTATCAACAATGCCACGACACCTCAATGTTGCGTCAAATCCGAGACAAAACTATAAATTTCCTAAACAAATAAACACTTCAAATACAGGTACACAGAACACACGACTTATCCCAAACCAGGAAAAAAGGTCACCGAGCATTCCCCCCTCACCTCCCACCCACCCCGTACAAATTCGAGCTAAAAAATATACGCACCATGTAGTGGCTCCAACATGTCCATATAATCATCTAAATTCGGCTGCAATTGAACTAAACTCGGCTGGATGAAATCAGCTAAACTGGCACCTCGAGCTGTAAAAAATAAAAGAAAAACAACCGTTAAAATTTTCCAACCGGTTCGCCACCTTTGCATCTATTTTCATATTATCTTTCATGCGGGTCAATTGTTCGCCGTATTCGCAAAAAAAAAAAAAAAAAAAAAACTTTACGAAGATCGATTCGAACGAGAGAGGAAAAAAATCAACAGTTTTAATTAAGGTCGTACTTAGTAGGGCGAGAAGAAATTTTGATAATTCGACAAAATCTATCGTACGAGGCGAATAAACGCGATAAGATGGATTTTTTTAACGACTACAATTAAGTAAATAGTAGATAATCAAAGTCTCCGCATGTCTAGTATGTCTACCTCATTGCCACGATGTAGACAATTTGTATTATTAGACTCGAGAGCATCGAGAGGAAGTTCCTTAATTATAAAATGATAATGGTCGATACGACGCACAAATCAGCCCACTGGTCAGCAACATCGTCCATATTTTTTCTCTCATCTCGTATACGTTTACGTATATATTGCATTGTATTTGCGAACATCGTTAACGAGAATAAATTTATTTCTATTAACGGTCTGCGAATAATTCGTCCCCGAGCTCGATATCATAACATAGGGCAAACAATACGAATTAATTCTTCGCCAAATAACACAATATTCGTGTAGCCTACATGACCAATTGCAAAAATTTTACCAGTTTGCGAACATGCATGAAATTTCGACTGTTTAATTTATACTCAGTTACTCACACATGTCCCGGATTAAAAAATTTTCCTCGTTAAAAATACGTCATTTTTGTTATAGCTAATTAATCTTTTGAACTGATTCACCAAGAAAGATCTATTGGATATTCCAAAATTCTACTAGTATTTCTTTGATCTACGAGTAGGTATTTATCTCTTATATACGCACAATTAACCCCAGTCATGTGTAATATTACGTGAGATGCCCTTTTCTCTCTTTTACTCTTTCTCTAATTGGTACAAAGTTCTGCGATTAAATTCAATGCACTATCTTCTAAGTTCACCGATTCTATTCCGAGTACAATCGACGTTTAAACATTATTAACTCTCCATTTTTTCATTTTTTTTTTATTCCTTTTTATTTATATAATGCCTTCAATGATGAACTTTCAGTTTCGATATTACAACCGTGATCGTAAAAAAAAGTATAAATAGGTACTGTGAAATTTTTGGATGGGTATGATTTACGAAAGCATAATAAAACAATATAAAACGTTCACCATCAGTAATTAACTCGATATTAATACGTATATTTTTACTTATTACGCGATATAAATTTTAAAAATTTGACGAAATTGAAGTAAAAGGACTCAAGGTACGTGCAATACATTTTGGTTTTTGGTAAATTTCCAAATTGAAGGGGGAAATGAGTGAAAAATGATTTTTTTTAAATTTTAAAAATACACACAGCATTAACTTTGGTGACTGAGGATGAAAGGGATAGATCTCTGGACCAAAAGTAGACAGTCCGAAATTATCTTTTTCGTGGTCGATCAATAATCTCTTTCGTCAAATTTTTCTATCAAAAATTCAAAAACTATAAAACAAAGTAAATTTAAAAAAAAAAAACATTGAGGCAAAAAATTAAATCCAAATTATAAAACTCTCTGAAAAATTCGAAACAAAAATTGGATTTTTTGGGGGCTGCATTTAACTATACCTCATGTAAAAATCTCAAATTAAACATTCTGTAAAATTCAAAAAAATTCTTAGCTACTGAAAATTCAACAAATCGAAATCAATAGAAAATATCACTTATTAGCCCCGCCTCTTTATAAATTATTTTTAAAAAAATCATTCTATAAAATAAAAATTCCAGGAGAATTTTTTAGGAAAAAGTTTCAAGAGAATTTTCTAGAAAAAAAAATGTGAAAGAATACGTACAAAAAAATGAAAACAATGAGGTACTTCAAGTAATTTTAAGAAAAATTTGGCTTGTGGGAAGAATTTTTTATAGAGATTACGTGATTTCCATTATAGAATTTTTTCAAATAAATTTTTATTCAAAAAAAAAGAAAAAAATTTCAGTATACATTTTTAAATCACGTTAAAGAAAATTTTTGTCAAAATTTCGAAAAAAATACCTATATTTTAAAGATTTTTTAATGGATAAAAATTATTCTACAATAAATTTCAATGCAAAAAATTGCAATTTATAAAAAAAATCCAGATATTTTTTTAAATCGAAAAATAATTTTTTGAAAAACGTTGAGGATAATATATTTTTCCAATTTCCAATAAATTTCAATTCAAAAAAATCAATTTTCAACATACGTACATATATAAAAATATTCGAAAGAGTTTTTCAGAAAAACTATAATTTTTTAGGAAGAAAATTATGAGAAAACTCCAAATAAATTTCATGTACCTAATTTTTTTTTTTTAATTTTACGGGAAGAATTTTTTTTAAATAAAATTTTTCAAGACGATTTCATTCTGCTGAAGAAATTTTTGCTGAAATTTTTTTGAAAAGAAGTTTTTATGTTAATTAAAATAAAATAAAAATTAAGATAAGATTTCCGACAAATTTTTTTCTCCAAAAAAAATCTCCAAGAGATTTTTCAAAAATACAATGTAAAGGAGTGCAAAAAAAATTAAAGACAATTTTATCAAGTACCTATACCTAAGTAAATTTTTGTCAGACTACCTTTCAATCACGTTTAAGAAAATTTTCATCAAAATTCCAAGCAAAATTTATTTTACAGAAAGAAATTGTAAAGTGAATTTTTCTAAATAAACAATCTAATTTCACAAATAAAAGAAAAATAATTGTTAGAATTTTTTAATAAAGAAATTTTTTTACAATAAATTTTTTGACTAATAAAATTTAAACTACCTTTTTAAAAAATTTCTATTAAAAATTCTAGAGAATCTTTTTCACTGAAAAACTACCCCCCCCCCCCCACCCAAATGACCAGAAATTTGAGAATCCATCCTTTCACAAAAAAATAATTATTACAGATGAATGATCAAATAGCAGTAAAAACTTGATTTTAAATTTTGTTTAATAATGAACGAAACTTGGTGATTTTTTTCAAAATCGAGTTTTTGAATTTTTTTCACTTCATTTATTGAAATTTTCACAAAATTCACTTTTTCATTACTACTTTCAAATCACAAATGATTTTTCAAGGGTAGTTTTCAAACAAATCTCATTCTAGGTATAAAGAAATTTTCAAGAAAAATTTTTGGAAAGAAATTATGAAAGAATACTAGAAAAATTTAAGACAATTTTTTCAAGTATTTTTTGTTTTTGAAACACTTTTATAACCACTTCTGAGAAAATTTTTCACAAAAATCTTATTTTGTATGTAAAAACAAGATGAAAAAAATCGTTCAAATTTTTTTTTTAAATATAGATTTTTTTTCTGCCTAAATTTTCAATTATTTCTTTAATCAGGTTTTCAACTAGTACATACAAGAGAATCTTATTCTATTTTTGAAACACACTGTGAATGATTTTTTTGACAAAAAAATTGAGAAATATTTCCGAAAAAATCCATTCAAAATTTTCAATAATTTTATCAGAAAAATTAATAGATTTGATAAGAAATGACAAGAGAATTCAAAAGAAATTTCGAGTGAATTTTTTCAGGCAATTTTTTTCAAGAGATTTTTTTAAAATCACGATTTAAAAAATGTTATCAAAAAACTTCAAAAAAAGTAAGTATTTTTTTACAAAAAGAATTTCCAAGCACGCGAATCTCGTTTTATATACAGTACGATAAATTTTAGAGATGATTATTTCAAAAAAATAAAAAAAATTCCAATGAACTTCTATTAAAAAAAATTAATTTTCAATGAAATTTAATTTTGCAAAATTTTACGAGAGCAATTTTTTTCAAAAACTTCGAAGAAATCAATCCACCTAATCATTGATCCTGAATTGATCATTTAATCCAAAAGAAAAATTATTTCCACAAGGCCAAGTTTTTTTTTCTCGTCTATAGCGTCGAATGTAAGAACCACCATCAAGTCAAAGAGTTTCACGTGCATCTTCGATGAATAAATTTCATCAAATAAAAATTTCTTTCCAGAGATAAAGTCGACCAACTGAACGTGAATTTCTAACGTAATCTTCAATAATTTAATCGTATAAAAATAACCAAAAAAAAGAAAAAAAGAAGGTCGATAATGAACCCATCAACAGTTGTAAAATCTCTCAAGTCACATTTTCGACGTTCACGTTGGTCACTTTGCCCCTCCCTCTTCCTCCATTTACCTAATACACTTCGAAATATTCAATCATACATTTTTTTTTCAAAGGTACACACGATACTATGTAACATTAGAAGCCAAAAAGTATACCTAATGCTGTCGAACTCGTCATCGAAGCCTATAAAATAAAATTTGATACCTAAAAAAAAAATTACGACTAAAAAACCCATCTTCATCAAGTACACCATATTCCCACAATATTCAGTTCGCTGGTACATGACTGTAAACTAAGCCCAGACAAACAATATTAAATTAATTGCCTACAAAAGAGAAGAGTTGACAAATTGGAAACTTTCCACTAACTTTGTGTGGGACATTTGGGCAAGATCGGTTCAAAGTTCACGTCCAAATGATTCCTTCTCATTACAGATATCGTCTCGTATTGCAGTTTTTTTCAAATTCACCAAAAATATTACGCTGGGAAGACACAATAGGAGAATTTCCACCAACTCAGAGGTTCCTCTCGATCCTAGACTCCCAGATAGAGACCAAAGGTTACGAAATCCTATCCCTAGAGACTTGATACACCTCGCAAATTCGACTCGACGTGACAATTTCGCACGAAACCCGAATCGTGCTCGGTTCAAACCACTTGTACACGACTTTTTCAGCCCAACTTGCTACATATAATTTTACAGCCAACCGATCACGTAAAGATAACTTTTTTTTTTTAGCAATATTTAATCCTTCGCCTCTTGAAAATTGAAATTCCTGGCAAAGAGAGAGATAGAGATAAAATTCTAGAAATTTCCAACCTGTACAAAATTTCTGGTGTGAAATTTTCGACGTAGGTTAAAAATTATGGTTTTCGAACTTCGAAGCCGCCTAAAAACACTCACTCGTTCGCATCGAAAGTCTTATCTGACAGGTTCGATAATGATATCGTTTTAAACTACGTTTCGAATCTTTTAAATTTCGCACCATTAATTAATATCGAATTAATCGAGATTCTAGAGCCGATGAAAATTCATACAGCATGGAGAAAAAATTACTTCGACGTGGGTATTACGCAATGGAGCTTTTTTCATGCTGAAATTCCCTTCGCCCCTCCACCGGCCCGTCGAAATCCACATAAGCCAGGTTGATCACATCGAAACCCCATTTTAAACGTAAATTTTATCATTAATAAAAACGTAATAAAATTATCGTACGTACGACTTACCGAGAGATAATAAACTATGCGGATATGTTTCGTAATTTCTCTTAACCCATCGATTAAATATTGATAAATTTTACGTATTTAGAAGCGTTTAAAATAATGAAAATGAAAAAAATGCAAACTTAATTTTTACGTCTTATAAGAAGAAAAAAATCTACTAAAAAATGACTACTTTAGCTCGCGTTCAACACAACGATGCTATTAATTTATAACGGCATGAACAAACGACGGTTATATTTTTAATAATTTTCACCAACAAGAACATGTTCAATTGATCTACGTTATAGGTATTTACGCGAATAAAACATTAAATAAAAAACTAAACAAAAAAATGTAAAAATTGACTTCTTCGTTCGCACTACAAACGAGCGACTTTTTCGCGAACCGAGTAAAAAATTATATTTAACCCCGCAATAATATACACGAACATCTCGCGGGCCCGTTTATCAACTTATTTAGATAACAAATTATCAATTATTTAATCTGCTGTTAGAGCGTCGACGTCGTCAGTACAACTGTATTTTTTAGACTACATGTACATCGTAAGTACTTTACATACTCAGACACGACGATAAAATGATCCCGCGGATTTTTTTTTTACTTTTTATTACGTGTTAATGAGAGAGTTCGTTCGATGATTCGATACGAACGAATCCTCTCGTTCGATTCTTTTAATTTATCACGGCGCTCAACTATGCAATTTCTTCTCTAAGTTTGCGTTTTCCATTTCTAGACTAATCGTCTATACGATCGAATGGGCTAAAATAATACAGAAACTTAACCCCCCCCCCCACCGAGCTTTTCGCCCTAACCACACCTAACTCAAGCTTTACTTTCTTATCTAAATGTAAGTAAACACTCATCGACGGACGCGTCGCGTCGGTCGCGTCATACGACACACTTCAAAACTACAGCTACCTACTGCTCGATTATAAATTTCACAACTTGCACCCCCCTCGGCCATATCGCTTCGATAACGTTTTTTTTTTTTCACCATACCATCGAGCCAAATACAAATAATGTATTAAAATTAATACAATTTATATGCGAATAGACCAGTCGGTGCGGGTAATTTTTTTCTTCGTTCTAAATATATATGTAAACGTATGTTTATGTATTTTATATACGCATGGCTAATACCTAAATCTATACACCAGATACCTTTACCTATGATACAAAAATACGTATATATAACAAAATTAAGTCGTTTCAACGACGCCATCAGCAACGATGGCGAAACAAACGTGATGGGTTTTGAAAATTTTTTAATCCGTTTATTGGTATCGAAGATCGCATGCCAACTCTCACTGTTTAAGTGGGCATAGGCTGGTTTTTTAAGTTCATTTTTCGATAATACCAGTTTGGTGTTTTTTTTCAGTATCGATTTTATTTCAATTTTTTTATTATGATTTCTCATTCTGGCACAAGTAGCACAAAACGTGTCGATCTTACGTTAGCCTACATTTTTTACAACCGTTATAATAACTACTTAATAGGTATAAGTAAGTGTTTCAAAATGGGAGTATTTTTAGAAACCTTTTGAAGATTAAAAATGTTAAGAAAGTGACATAAATCGGAGCTAAATTTGAAAAAAAAAAAGTAACTTAGGTAACCTAAAATTTAAAAAAAGTAACCAAAATGTTTCCAATGCCACTTAAATAATGTGCCAGGGATGGAACAAATAGGTACCTCAACTTTTCAAAAATGTATTTAAATAATCTATTCAAATATCCTATTTATAAACAGTATTTTTTTTTCAAATAGATTTTTAAATCGTTTTTTTCTCTCTCTCTTCAAATTACCTACAAATGCACAATAACAATGAACAATTTTTTGAAAAATCGAATAAATTTTCAGAAAAAATAAAATATTTTCAAAATTAGATTTGCAAATTTACCAAAATTTATTGAATTGAAAATTTGTAAAAATTTCAATAAAATGAAATAAGGAAAAAAAAATTTGAGTGATAAATTGACGAATTTGGAACATTTACAAAAATTTACAAAAATAAGAATCATAAATTCGAAAAAGTTTCCCAAAAATTCAATAAATTGAAATTTGTAAAACAAAAAACGTAAAAATGAATACAAATAAATGAACAAAAAAAATCACTCCAAAGTTCAAATAAAAAATTAGTAAGTCAAAATAAAGGGGGGGAAGTTTTCAGTTGAAAAAAAGAATAATAACTCTTTTCAAATTTTAATCGAAAATCCAATAAATCAGAAATTCGTAAAAAATGAATAAATGAGATAATTCGACAAAAATTGAATGAATTATAATTTATAAATTTTAGAAAGTCGATGAATCAATTGAAAAATTCTTCAAAATCAATTAAATCAAAAAAAGTTTCAAAACTTGAAGAAATTGAAAACTGTGAGTTGAAAATTTAAAAAAAAAAGTTTTTTAAATCAAAAAAAATGTTAAAAATTGACTTGAGAGAAAAATAATTTTTTTTTTCGCAAAAATTTGAAAAATACGAAAAAAAAATACAAAAACCTACTCACTTACCTAACTATTTAAAAATGTTTTAAAATAGTTGTAACTATAGGTAGCAAAATGTATTCAATATTTAAATAATGCCTCATTGATGTATATATTGAAATGGTCTATATCTATTTCTATTTAAAATTCCAAACACGCCCCATCCCTGAAAATGACTCATACCCCCCCCCCCCCCTCAACCAATTTTTCCAATATTTTCGCTGTTTTTGACGTTTTGCAACTCTTAAAATCAAGGGTCAAAATTTTGAGAAATTTGAACTTTTTATTATGAAAACACATGCATTTTCTGTACAATCATGATGAATAGTCGAATCGTTGGCTTAATTTATTTTAAATTTTTAAAATTTCAATTTTTACTTTATTAGAAATTTAAATTGAAAAATTTCCAATTTTCAAGTGCCTATCTAACCTTTTATTTTTATATTTTTTTTTAAGTCAACATTGAATTTTCAAAAAATATTATTTTTCTTGGAATGAACGCAGTTTCCCAAGTTTTTGAACTTTAAAAAACTGTTTGTTTTCAGTTTTCAAATCATTTTTGATTTTTAAAAAGGTCAATTTTTGAAAAATTTTCAATTGCAAACTGTTCATTTTTTTTAAACTTTCTAATTTTCAATTTTTGAAATTTTTTTGCCTCTTTAGAGTTTTTATTTTCCAAACAATTTTCAATTTCTACAAATTCCAAACAATTTTCAATTTTAAAAAAGTTCTGGATAAAAGAAATTAAATTTTTGAAGTTATCAATTTTCAAATTTAAAAAAAATTGATTTTTTTAAAAATTTGTATAGTCTGGCAAGTGAAAGATGGCAGTCCGCGTTTCGTTGTCGCGTTGCGGGGTTTCTCAAATTGGGGCTCACAACTCCGCTAGTTGTTTCTAAAAATATGTTTATTCAAATAAAAAACTCCAAATTTATAAAAATTATAATGCCTAAAAAGTCATACTTAATAATATGTTGATTTTTTTACAACGAGTTCCTAGGTACAAATTTTTTTTCATTTTCTAAAAAACAATCAATATTTAAATTTGAAAATTGGAATTTTTAAAATAATATGGATATTTTAAAAATTCCAATTTTCGAAGACTTCCAAATTCACGAGTTGAAACGATTTTTTTATATTTTGTTTTTGAGAAGTTCGTCTATTCTATAAGTAATGATTTTCAATTTTCAAACATTGTTTATAAATATTTTGATCACATTTTTTTAAATTACCCAATAAAAAGAATGGCTGATAAATTCTCATTATAAAAAAAAGTTTTTAGTGAGAAGAAATATTTTTTATTCTTCGACAAAGTTACATACTAAACTTCTAATTCTTCTGAAAAAATTTCCAATTTTTTTGAAAGAGTTTCGATTTTTGTGGAGAAAAAGTCGTTCATTTGTAGAGAAAAGAATCTCTCAATTTTTTCAAAAAAATCTTGGTATCTAACTCAAAAATTCAAGTGTCAAGGTAAAAAATAAAATTGAGAAAAAATTTCGGATTGAATAATACAGGATGTACTAGCATAGCACTAAAGCCTTCCAATTAGGAACTATGCAACTTATAGTGAGTCAATGTAAATATGCTTGCCTAACCTCCGGACGGCAGGGGATGAGTTATGCTAATCGATTTTTTTTATTTTTCGTTTTGACTGAGTATTTTAACTTTACGTTTCTCGACAAAATAATATCCTAATTATAGGTAAAGAGTTGTAAATTTTGTTTAAATTATAAAATTACCAAAAATGGTTTTATTGGGTAAAGATGTACTTAGTACAACAAAACTTATTTCAAGTTGGTAATTTCTTGATTTTTTTTTTAATTTTGGAAATATTTTTTCAACATTTTTATTTGAGTGAGTTTACAGAAGGAAAAGATGAACAGCATTTTAATGCAATTCGTGAAAATTGAAAATGAAAAAAAAGTTGATTTTTCCAAAAAAAAAATTAAACGTTCGTTTTTGCAATAAATTTGAATTATTTCAAATTACCTATGCATCAAAATGAAAAATAGACAAAAAGTGGTCATCATTATTGATTTTTTTCTAATTTTTTAGCCCATTTGAATTTTATTAGTAAAGGAAAATTTTGTTTAAAAAGGATTTCATTCTACGTATTACCCATTGAATTTCAAAAACATGCAATATTCTTGTATATCTTTCATTATTATCCTGTAACAATTATTCCATAATGCGTACGTATTCATTTTTTTTCTAATATTTGAAATCACTGTCACACTTGTACATGTCGAATTTTATCATTCACACACCAAACACCCCACAGATGGTGCACTAATGATAAGTTCAACCGGGTCAACGATTCTAGCAGAAGACATCAGCTCGAGACAGCGCCATAAACCACTCGAATTTCGAATTAGATTACCATACTTCTGCAGATTACAAAGTAAACGCGTGCACGATATCAAAAATCTTGGCTTTGGATAATACAAAGTCAAGCATACATTTCCATCTGACTCTCCATTTTATGAATTTACTTCGTCGTTATAATTACAATGTGTAAGTAAGTATTTAATTTAGACTCATAAATCTAATTTGTATCAATATTTGGCACCAGCCAATCGACGTTCAACACCAAAAAAAAAAATTCTCAAATAAGGTAGATTTTTCTAAATAAATATTATTCCAAAATTATGGTCGGGTATTTGCAATATTTTATAAGAAATATTTCTTTTATTTTAGAACAAAATTATTCTCTAAACCAATGTTGATTGTGTTTTGATCAAGTTAGGGGGGAGAGGGGTTCAAACGAAGTTTTCGTCTATTTCCATTTCAATCTGTTTTATTTTACCTATTCAAAAGTTTCCAAGTAATGGAAAAACCATCGATTGACAAAATTGGCAATATTAAACAATTCTATCTTAATTCAAAGTATGAATGCATAATGGTGTTTTAACCTCGCAACAAGATATTTAATTTTTTTTTACTGATGCATGAAAAATTCTCATCAATTAGGCGATTTAAACTTTTCTTAATCACTACCTCATTTCTCTCTCAAAAAAGAAAATTACTCGTGAATTTTTCATCAAAAATAATCGAGATCCGATCGAATGAAAAATAAAATGAAAAATTACCTATTTCCCTGGTATCTGGGAATGCGAAAGGTTGATTCGCTGCAATGGTGGTGAAAAGAGTATCACTCATGAAATCCATATAGTCTTCATCTACCATCATGGTACTATCGTGGATGACACTGCTGCAATTCCAGTCTATCATTTCGGTCAGCTGAAAGTAAGACATTAACGGGTTATGAAAATCTTCCATATACTTGAAGGAATGTACGAATAGGCAATTTATAAAATATAGAATATGCATTTTAACAACTTTCTAATAAAATGATATTTTTTTCGTTTAACAAAATGACCAACTCAACTGGTATGTAAATGTGGGAAAAATTATTACATGAATATGAACGATTGAAAAATTATAGTTTACGTGTTTGAGGAAATACGAGTATGTGAAATTAATTAACAGGTTGTATAGATACTATTTACTCGTATACCTAGGTATTTATGGTACTCATAGGTGCCAATTTCAAACTAAAAATAACCCACCATGTCTTGTTCTCTGGCCGGACTCGAAGCTAATTTTTGATAGAACAGCCTCCATCGTTTGTATTCGGCGGTAACTGCGCTTAGTTTTCTTTTCCAGTATTTGCCTTCTAGGACTACGGCCTGTAAAATTTGAAGAACATTGATAAAAAAGGGAATATTTATCGATGGGTTAGTTAAAGTTTTTTTTCATTGAGAAACATCGAATCGGTCGATTAAAATTTTTCTTATTCTTGTTAGCACAGTTTGTTGCAAATAAAAATTTTATGGGAATGCAAGGTAAATGCGATTTTTCTTTAAAAAAGAGATGATGAGGTTACATTTTTCAAAGGTCTACTTCTTTCGAAGGTCCATCCCTCTTCCCAAAAAATACCCTTAGTTTTGTACCTAAGGCCTCTCGATTGAAAAAAAATTCGAGAAAAAGTTGTTTATTGTGATCTTTGGAATAATTTCGGTTATTACAAAAAGTTCGATTGGAGCTCTCCTTCCTCTCGAATTTTGCAAAATGGAATTTTTCATTTTTTTAGAGAGAAAAGAATTAATTGTTGGTCAAATCTTTTATTTTTAGAGAGAGAAATTTCTATTTACTTTTTCTTTCAATTTTTTTCGAAAAAAAATAATCTTTTGATTTTTTGGAGAAAAAACTCTTTAATTTTTTTGGAATGGATAATTTTTTTTTAAGAATTTATTGAGATCAAAAATTAAGATTATTTTTTTCTAAAAGTAAAGAAATACTTTTAAAAAAAATTATTAAAGAGTTTTTTCCTTCAAAAAATCAAAAGATTATTTTTTTTGAAAAAAATATTCCCAGGATCTCAGTCTACAACTTATTGGAAAATTTTTTAATTGTTGCCCATTTCACGAATTAGACAAGTGTGATATTCAATGGTAAATATCTCAATTTTTTGTCTTTAAAAAAAAATATAATATTCAATTTTCTTGAAACCAAAATTTTTTCTCTTGTGTTGCAGTAAAAATATTCCTGAAATTCTAGGAGAAAAAATTTCATTTTTTTTTAAGAAAAAATAAATTAATCTTAAACTTTTTCAAGTAGGTAATTTTTAGCACAGTATATGCTTTTACGGAGACCAAAATGGAAAAAAACGACCCCAAAATCCGACAGTTGGGTTAGGTTAGGGTACATTAGGTTAGATTTGGATGGCATAAAAAAACATAATTTTTTTTAATAAATTCGATTTTCAGACATTATGTCAGACATTTTGAAACTTGTAAATTTTTTTTGAAATTTTATGACTTTTAGACATTTTCTAGACATTTTGTCAGACATTCTGAAACTTGGATTTTTTTTAGAAAAATGGTAAATAAATAGGTAACAATAAAAATAAGACAAAAAAAGTTTTTTTTCTTTTTGGAAAATTGAGAAGTTTTTTCACCTCAAAAAGTTGACAAAATTTTTACTCAAAAAAGAATTAGAAATTGATGTTTCTTCCAAAAAATGAGATTTTTTCTCCAAGAATTCAAGAAATATTTTTATTGTAACACAAGAAAAAAATTTTCAACTCGAAGAAAATTAATTTTTTTTTTAAAATCAAGACTTAAAAATGAATTATTTACCATTGAATATCACCATAGATTAACCTATAAATAGATAGCCAGCCCTTATGTAGAGAATGTCTCGCCCTGCTTCTAGTCAACCTTTAAAAAAAAAATCAAATTCCACAGTTTTGTGAAAGAGGGCGTCTCAAAGTGAACGTGCGCGAGTGCACGACGAGTCTGCGTCCTTCTCCTTTCCATCCTAAAAACGTTGCTACGTAACCGCCATCTGGGAAAGAGCTCCATAACTAGACGAAAAACTGGCTCCTTTTTAACAAAATAAGCGAGACCTTTTTTTTGCATGGGCTGGCTATCTATTTATAGGTTAATCTATGATATCACACTTGCCTAAATCGTGAAAAAAGAGAAATTTCTTGACTACTTCATGAAAACCATTTTCTTGTCTATCTCATGAATTAGGAAATTACCAGATCTAGGCCTGACAAATACATATAAGGGACTTTTAGGGATAGATGGTGGGCCCCTCGAAAAATTACATGTGATCCAGCTCATTTTTTAAAAATGCAGTCTAGATCACGAATCAGCTATCTTCTCCTCAAGTACAAAAAGATTCCTTCTGCAAAAAACACAATTTTTCGGTATAAAAATCAAGAGATTGTTCCTTCAAAAAAATTGGAAAAATTCACTTAGTTACTCTAAAAAATTTAGTAATTTTTTTCCAAAAAATTGAAAAGTTTTGTTCATAAAAAACGATTAAAATAACAACAAAAATAAAACAAAAAATAATTTTTCATCTCAAAAAGTTGAAAAATTTTTTACTTAAAAACAAATTTAGGAATTAATTTTTTTTTCAATTCAAAATTCAAAATTTTTGATAATCACTCTAATTTTCAGTTTTTAAGTCAACGAATAAAATTTATAGTTAAGTAAATTGAATGATTTCTCCAATTTTTTGATTACTTGATTCAGAATTATTTATCACAGATGAAATTTCAAATTTCTGTCATTAAATTTTTTTAAAAATCAGCAAAAATTGTCATAAATCATTTTTCAATCAAACAAAACACCTGGAAAAATTTTGAAATAATTTCTGTCACAAAAATAAAATTCGACAACTATAATCGAGTGAATTCTTGCAATTGCCTACATGGGAACCTCTTCATCCACATCCACATTGAAGATTCTATGCCTGAATCTACTGCACAGCCCAATTCGACGCTTCTTGATAAGAGAGGAAAAAAATAAATAAAATCCAAGTGTATACCTCTGGTTTGCTATGAATATCGACATCTAACGGCGAGGCGAACTGGCAGACACCAATATCGCGCTTCATAACAACTGAAATAAGAAAGAAAAGAGCACATTGTGAAAAATTCGATACAATAGTTTTCATCCTCGTTTAATTAACTCGCCAGACGAATTCTTATAGGCTAAGCTAATCAGGAATTAAGCAGTTAGGTACATGTGGCTGGGTAATTTACTGTACACAGAACCATTCTGGACTCGTTTTACACTCCATCAAGATCAATTATCGTATAAATAAACTCAATAAAAAAATAACCAAGTAGTAATTGAGTTGAGTTCCGTTCTTGGGATGGATTTAATATTCTCGTACGTCGTCTCGTTTTGACCACGTATTTCATTTTTTCCTCGTTCAATTTTCCAATTCGTTGGTAAACGTTTTGAAAAACTGACAAAATGGTCGCACGAGGATATTTAATAATCCGCCATTTTTTTCTGGCTGCCTTAAAGATGAGAATATAAATCTACGAGCTTTTTTTGATAAATCACCAGTTCCTATTTGCAAATTGAGAATACTTAGTATTTGCACTTGAAAAACAAACGCGATTAAGAGTAATAAATCGACTCAACGAGCCAAACAATTTTTTTTATCTAATCGACGAAATATCAAGTAGGTAGTTATTGTACCTATCGATATATTATAAGCACCTAATATAACAACTGTCTGACATTGTAAGGAACCATTTTTCGACGAGTAGGTAATTATTTCTAAAGTTGATTTTAAAAATGCATGAAAACGTAATCAATAGGCGTAATAATCGTTTAAAAATTTCATCTGAATGGATTCACATTTCACGTTACCGTTAATTTGACTACCATTTTCGATACTTTATTTTATATACTCGACACTTGGAAATTGAAATTTTTTTTTCAAAAAAAACAACAAAAAAACCATAAGTAATACGAGATCGAATCTTATAATCAAATCAATGAGATAGCTCGAAATTTATTATTAATCGATAATAAATTTACTTTTCACCAATTATGAAACTTCGCTGGTTAATTAAAAGTTGTAAAAAAAATCGGATAAATCTAGGTAGGTACCTATTTATCTGATGAAGATAATTTTATAATTTTGGTTTTTCGTTTTGAGAAACTTTCAAGTGGAAAATTTATAGCAATTGTTTGATTTTTCGAATTAATAAAAATATAGCCCCGTCAAGAATACACAAAGATAGTATCATTATCATATATCCATTATTATACAGGGCTCGACACTTGGCAAACAATAAAATGAATTATAATCTCGATAAAATTTATCTTACTGTCAGTTTGAGATAATGTCTACTTGTGGTATCTTTATTTTGTGTTGTTTCAATAATACTGTGCTTAGCCAAATTTACACAGTTGGATAATAAAAAATATGAAAATACTAAAGAATATTTTCTATGGTGTGTAAAAAGCTCAAAAGCTCGAGGAATTAAAGTAGAAGTGAATAATTTTTAATTCTTCGAGTTTTCATCTTCGCTATAGTTTGGCTTGATTCAACTTACGTTATAGAAAGATGCTCACTCGAAAAGAGTGATCAGGATTTTTCAACATTTTATTCAAAATATTATAACTACACTTTTTTTCTCTGAAAACTTTCCAGTGTTTAGTTGTTTATTTCAACGTAAATAACAATGTAAAGTAGGTAAACAAAGCAACGTGACCAAAAACTTATGGAATTGAACATATTTTCCAAGTGGTTTTGACAAATAATACCTCGCTTATGCGATTTAGAATCTTATCAAAATTTCAATCGTAATTTTCCATTCGCACTATGTTCTCGCTAATCTCAGTTTCAGGTACCCTACCCAATGTGGAAGAGAAAATCCAACGTTATCGAGAAATTGTTTATTGCGTTTTGGTTCATTATCAAGCGAATATATCTATCGTTTAGTTCACTGTTGTGGCATTGGCTTTATTTTTATTTTTAGGTTTTATGGATTTTGGGAAAATTCAATTTCAAAATATTGAAACGGTTTTCGATAAAATTTTAATTCTTTCAAAAATGAAGGGTAATTTTTGAAATGGTACCTATAATTCTAATTCATTTTATACATCAGCAGCCCTAGTTATTTTTTTTTTCTAAGCTGACAATTTTTTTTTCAAATTAAAATTTGTTAACTTGTAAAAGTTTTTTGTTCAAAATTTTTTCTCGTAAATTTTATTTTCTTCAAAAATCGTTTAAAATGTTTTCCTCAAGTAAAATTTTTTTCTTAGATTTTTTTTCAACATGTCTAATTAAATAATAATCTACTTACAAGTCCCCCCCCCCCCCACAAAAAAATAATATATTACTCTGAAAAATCTTCTATTTTTTCAAGTTTTTTTTTTTATCAAAACGTTCTCAATTTAAAACAAAATTAAAATTAAAATTTTACAATAAAAAAAAATTGTAAAAACATCAATTTTAATATTTTATTCCAATACAATTTTTTTGTACATCAAGGAAGTTTTTGGTTCAAAATTATATAGGTACCTAGCAATTTTCTTCTTTCCATAAGACTTTAAAAAAATTTTCAATCGAAATTTTTCTCAACTTCTTTTTAAAACATTTATTTAATACTGATCTATAAATTTTTCATTTTTTTTTTTTTTATTCTTAATAGTTTAATTTTATTTATAAAAAAATTTCTCCTAAATGGAGTTTGAATTTTTATAAATTATACATAAATAATAATTATTATTATCGTCGGACTAAAAGTCCAAAAACCGAATTTTTTTCCGCGCTTTTATCAACACATATCGAGATTTATCTTTATCTAAAAAATTATACTCTCGTTTTTTCTTCAATTTTTTTCGTGATATTTCTTCAAAATTTTCTCTCAATTTTTTCAATTAAAAAAAATATTTGAGAACAATTCTATTCAATAGAAGAAAGAAAATGAGAGAGAGAGAGAGATATTTAAGTTCTTTTTTAACACAGAGTGTGGTTTACAAAGCACGATTTCGATTTTATATTAATTTTAAAAAATTATGAAAAACATTTTTTTTTCTTCAAAACGTGTTCGTGAAAGGTTCTTACAATGCCAATTTTTTTCTTCGCTTAAGAAAATATCCAAACTATACATATTTGTAATTTCTCAAATTTTCCAATTTAAAAACTTACTTTTTGAGAAAAATTCCAGGTTTGTTGATTTTTTTTTATTTTTGAAAACTTTTCAATTTTTTAAGTTTTCAAATTTTTCAAAAACGTAATCTTTTCATCATTTTGTTAGTTCGAAAACATTTTGCTATTTTTTTTGAATTTTTCGAAAAATTGGTAGTTCACAAAATTTTAAAAATTTTGAATTTAAATATTTTGTTCCATTCAACTGTAGATTTTGAAGGGCTAGATAGCACACAAATTCTTTGTTCAATTTTTTTCTTCAAAAATTCTTGCGATGATTCTTTTGATAAATTGTTTTCTTCACTTCTCTTTTAACACATTAAAAAATATATAATTATATATTTCTCCCAATTTTTTCCCCTTGACTTTTTCTTTCATTTTTTCTCAATTTTTCAATTTAAAAAAATTGAAGAAAAAATATTTTACATTTCGATGTTTTCAAGTTTTTCGTACCAAAATTTTCCAATTTACGTTTTTAACAACGTAACGAGGTACATTATTCCTTACGTCGAATAATTTTCAACACAATCATTTTTTCTTAAATACTTTTTGAAAATTTGTTCAACCTAATTTCTTTAAAATTCTATTTGAAATTGGATTTCAAATTATTTCAACTTTCAAAAATCTTTTTCCTCAATTTTAAGTTTGCAAATTTTTTAAAAATTTGGTAAAACCCAACTAATTAACATTTATGTAATTTTTTTAAAATTCGATTTTGAAATAGAATAGCTATCAATTTTTTACAATTTTTTGAAAAGTTGACTTCATTTTATTGAAATTTTGGAGATTTTTTTTAATGTAATGTTATTTTAATACCTATAGAATTTTTAGGAACTTTTTGTTGATTTTTTTTCAAATTTTGCTTAGAAAAATTTTATTTTAACATTGTTAATTTTTTTTTTATTATTTTAAAACTTGATAACATTTTTTTTCAATTTTATGTAGGTAATTTTACTGATATTTACATCAACTTTTTAAAATTTTGTCCATACATTTTTTCAAAAATTAAAATTAAACCCAAATATAAAATTTTTTTGCATTTTTACAATTTTTGAAAATTTTACTTGAATTTTTTCAAAATTGAATTCAAATTTTTTTGTCCAGTTTCATTTCAAAACATTTTTTTACTTGAATATTTTCAAATTTAATTTCTTTTCAGTTATTTCCTTTTTTCTTTCTTTTCATTTCACTGAATTGAAAAAATATTTAAAAGCAATAAATTTTATTCAAAATTCAATTACAAATAAATTTTTCCCAAATTTCATAATAAAACACTAAGTTTTAATTTTTTCGACTTACCCGAGCGGCACACTCGATCGATAATATCGGAAGATGTAACGTATCGATAAAAAATCGTTTGAAAATCTATAGATGTTCTCACGATATTATAAAGATTTATTGGTACAACTTCATAGGCAAAAAATCTAAAAACTATCGAATTCTATATTATTAAGATTTTATGACGATATTCTTCAACGATACTATCGACAAAGAATATTAAATTTATCGATTCCGATTTTCCACCGATTTTGTGCAGATATTTGAAACTACATTATCGACAAAGAATATTAAATTTATCGAATTCGATTTTTTAACGATTTTGTAAAGATATTTAAAACTATATTATCGACAGATTATATGAAATTTCTCGACTTCGATATTTTACCGATTTTTTGATGACATTTGAAACTATATTATCGACAGATTATATTAAATTTATCGAATCCGATTTTTTACCGATTTTGTAAAGATATTTGAAACTATATTATCGACACGTAATATGAAATTTCTCGATTTCGATTTTTAACGATTTTGTGACGATATTTGAAACTATATTATCGACAAATAATCTGAAATTTCTCGAATTCGATTTTTTAACGATTTTGTGAAGATATTTAAAACTTTATTATCGACACGTAATCTGAAATTTCTCGAATTCGATTTTTCAACGATTTTATGACGATATTTGAAAATATATTATCGACACGTAATATGAAATTCCTCGAATTCGATTTTTCAACGATTTTGTGGCGATATTTGAAAATACATTATCGACAAATAATCTGAAATTTGTCGAACGAGTTTTCAACGATTTTGTGACGATATTTGAAATTATTTCCAAATTGGTGAAAATTTTTCTAAGTCCAACACGTCTGGAAGTACTAAACTGCCTATTATAAGCGTTTTATTGCTAGTTCCTCAACGATAAGGTATGGCATAGTGGTTAAGGAAGAGGATTACCATGCAGGAGGTAGATGGTTCAAGCCCCACGGGTGGCAGATTTTTTATAATTTTTTTTTGACTTTTTCTGAAATGATCCTCTTACCGTAACATGAATAATGTGTTTAGGCATAGTTTAATGTATTAATTATGCTAATTAATGATTTTTAATTATAGAAAAAAGCTAGTAAAAGACGAAAAATCGGAATAAAAAATCGACAGAATATCGAATTCGATAAAGTGTCGCAAAAGTTCCGCCTAAATCGTGAAATTATCTTTCGATATTATAGATATATTATCGATAAAATATCTTACTATAATCTCGAAATTTTTGCTAACTATAATTCGTCGATAATCTATCTATATATCGAAAGATAATTTCACGATTTATGAGGAACTAACGCGACACTTTATCGAATTCGATATTCTGTCGATTTTTTATTTCGATAATTTGTCGATTGTGCTGCTCGGGTATATATTGGATTATTTAAAATTTTGCTTCAAAACAATCATTAAACCGGAATTTCAAGTAAATTTATTATTTTTTTCTTTCGAATTTTAGTCAGTTTTCGATAAAATAGTAACAAATTAAGTGAAAAAGTAATCAATATTGGATAACTTTTGCACGTATAATAAATTAACCATAAGAAACTTCGTCTGCTAATCTATATTTTGAACCCACGTGTGAACTGAAATTCTCATAACTCGCAATCTTGTGAAATTTCAATCAAAATGATACTGGCTAATCTACAGAGTACAGATACATAGTATGTACATCAAACTCGCAACCTAAGCGAATACATATAACTCCACATATGATCCAAAAATAAAATTTAAAAGAAAACAACTCGACCACTCCCAAAAATTATACGCACAAGTTATTGCACAAGCACGTTATTTTATCAAAATATTAATTCGACGAGAATTCGCGATGATGATAATTTTAGAATAAAGATTCTCCAACTTTAATTAACTTATCAATGGACTAATTATGTACATAGAAAATAATTAGAGGTGATGAATTGATAAACGAGTGAATCGTTCCATTTTAATACGAGCACATCAAACGACCCACCAAATGATCACATTTCAGGGCTAAATTTTTCTGTGTTTTGATTTTGTTTTCTTCTTTTAAATAGGTAGGTAACTTTGGAAAAATCCAACTAAATAAAAAAAAAAATAAGACCACAAGGTCTCTGATAAAGTACTCAAGTCTATTTCTTTATTGTATATTATGTAAGTTCGTAGGCGGTTGTTTTAAAATTTTAATAAAAAATGAGCCAAATTCAATTCGTATTCTAATTTAATATGTAATCTTGTTTTGCACTAATTATATGGATAAAAGTAAACCTGACTATGAGAAGAAGCTATAGCAGAACATTTCCACGAAATATGGAACCGAGAAAAGGTTAATTTGAAAAACAGTCAATCGTATACTTAATCAAGTCAAACATAGTTGCGATTCTCGTATCAAATTAGAAATCACTAATCAACGTTTTCCAATCTTTAACCTGGTAAACCCTTATAATGCCCTTCAAAACTGATGATAATTTTCTATAAAATACGTAAAAATAATACGTACACACCTAAATGAGTACACGTAGGTAATTAGGTGCATATACTCACATTGCATGTGCCAGCATCTCCATATAACGTTGTTCAGACGTATCTTCTCCTTCCATTTTAATCGAACGCCTTTGAACCGGTTCCACTTCGGTGATGTTAGCTTCTGTCTACGAAAATAAAAATAAAAAGGTTTGTTTTTTAGACCAATAATAATTATACTTGAAATAATATTTTAATCGAAATATTATCTCTATTAGAAACCGAATCAAGGTATAGACATTTCTAATTTCGGATTTATCGATATACTTTACCATTTAATTAATGGCCGATTAATTTTTACACTGTAATTCACCCGTTGCAAAATTTTCCCATTTTCATATAATTTTTCGCCATTTTATAGGTCAAAGAAAAATCAACAAGAAATTTTTTCATTCGAACTGACAAGCTTTGAGAAAGGCATCCTGCGTTTGCTTTTTTCATTTTTCGAGTTTCGGGGGTCTCAAATCAGTACCAAATTTTGAGAAGTCATAGCCACGAATCGTACAATATCACTGAAAACGAACACGTCGACCTTTGAATTTATTATAAATAGGAAGTGTAATTTTAAAAGAGATAATAATAAGAAAAAGATAAGGTAATATTAATTTATAATTAGTAACCAATATAAAAACGTGTTTCATTTTCAAAAGAATCGCACGATAGTGAAAAAAAAGTAAAATTAAATTACGTAAAACTTACAAAATGATGGAATCCCCCCAAAAAAAATTCAATCACACGAAAGAATAGATACTCGAGCTCAGTCGTCGAACGCTGACATAGTGACACGATTACGACGCCATCTACTTTTTAAATACTCGCGTAGTTGACCAAAAAATCTCGAGGAGTCGAGGGTAAGCTTTTGAAAAAAATTTCCCCTTTTAATAATTTTTTTCCCAAGAGTATACCTCATTGTATACTCAAAAATAATAAATACTATTGATAGAAGCTTTTAAGCTATACATATCGATTCGAGTACCTATATTGGGGCTTATCAGCAGGCAGAAGGCTTTAGAAGGGAAAGAAAGTGAAACAGTTTCGAGTACGAATCATTTTTCGAACAAATAACCAACTCGAGATAATTACTCGGATTATCAATACCTATAAAAATCGATAAGGTGGATTCGTTAAATACATAAGGTATTCTGCTTTGACGTCATTTATTCTTAGATATTATTATGTGCTTGATAATTTCGAAAAAGTATCGCTCTGTGGATTAAATCTTAGATAAATCGAGACACATACTCAAACTAGATAGAGATACGCGCCAATTGTACTTACTACCATATTACTTACAGTTTGTAAGTGTATCTTTATTTAAACCTTTTTTATGGTATTTTATTAGATAATATTGTATACGATTTAATTAAGTTTTCCTTTAATTTTTCATTTCTTTTATTTTTATTCGATTTTTTTTTCTTCAATATTTTTATTTTTATTTGACTTTTGAGTTTTTGTACCTAAATTTAACCAATAGCTCAAAATATGGAATTACACTCACACTTGAATCAATAATCGAGAGATATGGTCGAGGGGAAGATACCAATGTAACCTTTTTTATCAGTGGTGTAATATTTACCTAATACGACGTATGATGTTAAAAGTTCTCATATCGAATGATTCTTCAACGATGAACTAGCACATTGCCAATTAAAGAAGATCTGGTATGAAAACCTCATCAATCACTTTTAATTAAGAATGTAAAAAAAGAACATTTACTGTAGGGGAACGACAACTACAAATAATGAGAACAGTTTAGATCAGTTTTTTTTTCAATTGTAAGGAGGGGTGAAAAAATTGAAGTGAAAAATCTACTAAATTACGAATAATTTTCTTTGGAAAGTAGTACTTTTCTGGACAAATTTTTTATTGTCACAAGAATGCAATTGATTTTCAAATTGTAACTATGTAAAAAAGAAGTTTTTTAAAAGGATTAATCTCGATTAAAATTTTGAAAAACTGTTTTATGAGAGCTTGCATTTTCTCACTGTTGAAAGATGTTTTTTTCAATTTTCAAAATCACACTACCTACTCTTTTAAATTAAAAAAAAAAATATTTCGGTTTATAAAAAATTCAGGGTAAGTCAATTATTTTTTCAAAGTCCAATTCTTAAAAAGTACATTTTTCGATTTTTTTTAAATTCTTTTTTCCGATGAATTTTTCAAGTATGAATTTCCTCCTACTTTCTTTTTTAATTTTTAAAAAATTGTTTCTTCCAATGAATTTTTTAAATATAAATTTTTTGAAAATTTTCGATAAAGAATTTATTGATTAATTTTTAAAGAAGGATTTTTCTATTTTTCAAAAAAAATTATTCAAGAATTATCAATTTTTTCAAATTTTTTATACCTACTAAATTATTTTCGACTTTTTAAAATTAACTTTTTCATTTCTTTTTTTCATAAAATTTTTCCGTTACGTTTTCAAATTTTTCCTGTTTCAAAAAAATGGTGTTGAATTTTTTATGTGTTTTGTAATGAAGTGAATTTTCACATTTTTTAGAAATTTTTTTCTTTCAATTATTAATCTTCTAAAAATGAGTTTCCTCATTAAAAATGTGTTTATTTTATTTTTTCCAATATTTTGAAACAGATTTTCTTTAAAATAAATTTTCATATTTTTTTAAAAATACCTACTTTTTAAAAAATTTTGAAATGGACTTTTTTTAATCATTTTGAAAAATTATCCTAACTTCATTGATAAAAAAAGTTATATTGAACTTTCTCCAGTTTTTGATACTGCGTTGAATTTTTCTGGATTTTTATAAAGAGATCCAGTATTTTTTCAAATGGTCTTCTTTCAAAAAAATTCTCAAGAATGAATTTTTCCCATTTAAAAATACATTTTTTTTTTAATCTTAAGGTAGGCACTGATTTTCGAAAATAGGAATGAATTTTCACATTTTTTTAGAAATTAAATTCTGATTTTTTTTTCTATCTAAATAAAAATTAAATAATGTTTTTACTTATTTCTGTTGTGTTTTTTTTTCAATATTCTGACTTTGAATTTTTTTAATATGAATAGGTACTTTAATTTAAAAAAAAAACTTAGTTACTTTTTATTTTAAACTTCTAAAATGAAATTTTTCCAATTAAAAAAAAATTAGTTTCGAAAAATTATTCACTTTAATTTTTAAACATTTTTTTGCAGTTATGTATGATGTCGTGTTGATTTTTCATTTTTTTTTTTTGAAAATTTTATGCACTATTGCACTACCATTTTTTTTGTTTTTTTTTTAATTTTATCAAAATTAGTTTCTTTTAGCAGGTTAATTTTTAAAGAATTTGATTTTTCCAAATTTTTTCGTCGATTTTTTAAAAATTATTTCATTTTTTAGAAAAAAAGTTTCTACAATGATTTTCATCATTCATTTTATTAACTTTTCTTTAAAAATTATTTTCTCAACATATTTTTTTTTTGGATGGATTTTTGAAGTAAGTACTATTTCTTCTTTTTTTAAATAGAACTTTCAAAAAAACTTTAAATAAAAATTTTCTAGCTATTTTTTTTTTAAGTGATTCGTTTTATTTCATTCTATATTTTTATTTTGAAAATAAATTGATTTCAGTTCTTATATATTTTACTCGAGAAAGCAATTTGAGAAATTTTTTCAAATTTCATGTTTTTCCAAGGCTCTCTCCAACGTAATTTCTCTCCCCCTCGATTAAATTGTTATTTAAAATCGCACTAGACACACATTCACCCATAACCCATCCCCCACAACGTAAACTATTTTCTAAAAAAACACATGTTTCGAAAAACAAAAACACGACATTCTATTAATAGCGTCCATAGGAGGGCCGACGATCGTTGAAAATTCATTTCATAAACCTTCAACTTCAACTTTTCAACCGCGTTCGTACGTCGTACTTCGTATAGACACGGTACTGAGCGTCTGGTGGCTTCGGGCGTTTGTGAATTACTCGTCTATGTATACATTGAACACTGAACAGTACACTTGGGTAGAAGGGAGCCTTGCAAATAACGTGGGTTAGCGACGTTGACATTGAAAACTACTCTAACGATAGGAACATGAGATCAATTTTCTCTTTATAACTCGACATATTGATTACGTGGCGGTGGCCGTATAAATGAACATGCCAAAATGCCAAATTACTCTTATATCGATGTATCAGTTAATAGATTCATTTCAGTCTTCGATGGTGGTAAAAAAAATTCAAACTTTATTCAAGTGTGATTTTTTTTGAGTAAACTAAAAATTCCCCATAGGCAATAGGCATTACCGTGTCATCATACTCGTACGAGATACAACTTTTACTCTCGTATGTGTACATTGTAAATGGTAGTAAGGGACGTGATATGATGAACCGATGCCCTAAAATTTGGCAGCTCGTTAAAAAAAATTGCTGCATGTGGGCCAAATGAAAATCTAGTAGAAAAAATACATACACAATATACAAACAGATTTTGGCACCGATTCTAGGAGGTGTGCGTACGCGTTATTCTAATCTCAATAGTACGATCGTCTTCGCAATTATATCTTCTCGTACACACCTTCTGCGTCATTTGCAGTGTTGTTAGTAATGATGTTTTTTTTTGGTTTTTTTTACAAGTAACAAGTTTCAAAAATTATGATTTTTTGTTCCGTTTTTCGTTCCCATTGGTTGAAGTCATTTTACAAGTCAAATTATCAAATTTTTAAGCACCAAATTTCGACAATTTGCCAAATTTTGAATTTTCACCCGATTTAAAAAATTTAAAAATCTGATCAAATTTGAAAAATTTAAAAAGATTTAAAAATGATCAAAATTTGAATTTTCACAAAGTTTTAAGTTCTTACAAAATTACAAAAATTTATCAAACTTCAAAAATTGATCATCTCATTTTGAAATTTAATTTAAAAACTAACGAATTGTGAATTATCATCAAGATTTGCTGATTTTGAAAAATTATAAAAATAGATTGTCACCAATGTCACCATAGTTTTTTCAATCAAAGTTTTTTTTTTTTTTGATTTTACAAGTCAACATTTTCTATAATTTCCTCAATAATTATAAATTTTTACCTAATTCTAAAATTTCTTAAAAATGTTCCAACTTCAAAAAATTTGTAAACGTTCATGAAGTAACAAAAATACTACAGTCTGTAAAATAAAAGAAGTCCCCTGGAGTGGGGATATCACAACGAAACACTGAGTGTTGATTTGACGGCACGACGAATTAGCCGCGTTGGTTGGTTCGCGCCATTTTCGCCAGGGGACTTCTTTTATTTTACAGACTATAATTTATCAAATTTTAAAAATTGACATCAAATTTTTGGAATCAATAAAACTTTGAAATTACTTTTAAAAAAATTTTCATAACGAAATTTTTATCTACCAAATACTGTTCAATTAGTTCGCTATTTTTTGTACTCGATATCCCTCGATTTATTCCATTTATACAGGGTGTCCCGTCACCAGTTGACACCCCTTCACCAGCGATATAGTCAACTCAAACTAAGCTCATGTATGCATGTTTGCCGACCCTGTGAATTGAAGGGGCAAAGATATGCTCAACTGAAAATTTTCATTTTTTAGTTTCGTTTCAGATTTTTAACCATGCGCTACTCGACAACCGAGATAGGTAGAAAGTTGCACTTTGCGGCGTTGGAAAGGAAATTTTGTGTAGAATTTTTTAGTGGGGTTGATCATTGAACTAGGTAATCAGGGGGGTCTGTGCTGCACTAATTATCTTGAAAAAGTGTTCAAAATTGACGATTTTTTTGCAATTTTTGGGGAAATCTCAAAAAAGTTTCATCATTTGGTATTATTATTATGGCTTCCTTTGGATGAAAAAAGTTTGACCTTTTGAATGCCGCAAACCAGACCCTTCTATCTCACTTCGTTAAAAAGTTATAGCAATTTCAATTTCAAAATCAGGTCTAAAAAAAAGAAATGAAAAAATTCAACAAAAAATTTTTTTTTCTAAAATGTTGTTTACTTTATTTTAAACATCGAGTTTCACTCAAAATCATTAGTTATGTTAGGTATCAAGTTTCAAAAATAACATAAAAAGGAATTTTAAAATTTTTTCAAAAAATTAATTTTTTTTCTGCTAAGTTTTTGAAATTGAAATTGCTATAACTTTTTAACCGAGAAAGATAGAAGAGTCCGGTTTGCAGCATTCAAAAGGTCAAACTTTTTTCATCCAAGGGAAACCATAATAATAATACCAAATGATGAAACTTTTCTGAGATTTCCTCAAAAATTCCAAAAAAATCGCAATTTTTGAACACGTTTTTTAAGATAATTAGTGCAGTACATACCCCCCTGATTACCTAGTACAATTATCAACCCCACTAAAAAATTCTACACAAAATTTCCTTTCCAACACCGCAAAGTGCAACTTTCTACCTATCTCGGCTGTCGAGTAGCGCATGGTTAAAAATCTGAAACGAAACTGAAAAATGAAAATTTTCAGTTGAGCATATCTTTGCCCCTTCAATTCACAGGGTCGGCAAACATGCATACATGAGCTTAGTTTGAGTTGACTTTGTTGCTGGTGAAGGGGTGTCAACTGGTGACGGGACACCCTGTATAAGGACGTAATTCTTATATAAGGATGCGATGCTTATATAAGTATGATAAACATTCTTGTACAAGGATGTAGTTCTTATATAAGGATGCGATGCTTATAATATAAGAATGAAAACCATTCTTATATAAGGATGTAATTCTTATATAAGGATGCGATGCTTATATAAGGATGCGATGCTTATATAAGGATACGATGCTTATATAAGTATGATGAACATTCTTATACAAGGATGTGATTCTTATATAAGGATGTAATTCTTATATAAGGATATAATGCTTATATAAGTATGAAAAACATTGAAAACCATTCTTATATAAGAATGAAAACCATTCTTTATAAGGATTTGATGCTTATATAAGTATTCAAAACATTCTTAAATAAGGATGTGATTCTTATATAAGTACCTAAAACATTCTTATATAAGGATATGATTCCTATATAAGTATTTAAAACATTCTTATATAAGGATGCGATTCTTATATAAGTGTTGGGAGAGGTTCAATCAAATTTTTTATCATAACCAAAATTACTTTCAAGACTTCAAGCTACAACTTTCGTTTGAAAAATTTTTCAATTGGACCCCTATTTCCACTAGTTTTTAATAACATAATTTGTATCCAAATCGTATTATGCAAAATTGGAAGGGATGGGAGGGTCTAATCGAAAATATTATAATAACAAAAATTATTTTTAGGATTTTAATCTACAAGTTTTATTTGAATAATTTTTCAAGTGGCCCCTTCCTCCCTCACTCCTCTAATTTCTAATTAGTATCTTTGGAGTGTTATGCAAAATCGGTGAAGAGGGAGAATTCCAATTGAAAAAATTTCCAAGCAAAAGTTGTAGATTGAGGTCCTAGAAATAATTTTTATTATTATAAAATTTTAGATTAGACCCTCCCTTCCCCTCACCCCCAGTTTTGCATAATATGAATTGGATACTTATATTATCAAAAACTGGTAGAGGTAGGGATCCAATTGAAAAAATGTTCAAACAAAAGTTGTAGCTTGAAGTCCTAAGAATAATTTTAGTTATTACAATAATGTTGATTGGATCCCTCCCTCTCTTCTAATTTGGATATCAGGTATCTATATAGTATTGGACTTCGTAAATTTTACGTCGTTGTCAAAAAAAAAACAGTACTCCGGCGATCAACTCGTCTACAACGAGTATGAGCGACCAGAAGAGGAGAAAATTTCCTGATTTTTTCGCACGAGTAGCCAATGTAACGTAATCTGAAAAATGTCCTTTAACCCACACATCTTTTGGTTAATTTGCATAAATACAAAAACGAGCCATCCACACGTTTTAAAAAAATCTACCATAGTTGTACAACTGGAACTGGAAATATGACAAGACAAGATGAAATTTCAGCGCCATACCGCATTCCAGAATCCAGAATTTAATTTTTATGCGAGCTACCGTAGTTTCGTCTATTTCGACTTGGTTTCTATTTTTATCTATATACCTGTTGCAATATAAAAATATTTCATTCATCGTGTATCTCTATCTTCGACTCTTGTACACACGGACACGCACATACGACACGACACCTCCTTGCACCGCCATCGACATCGAAAACCCAGGGTATAGCGTACTCCGACAAGGACAATGTGTTTAAAAATTATACCAGGCGGGAGTGCAAAAAGCGAAATGAAATTAATTAAAATTTACACCACTCGGTAAGTATATCTAAAGCACATTCAAATACGTACACATGCTTTCGGCACATACTTCCCACAAACCGGTTTCATCAAATAAACAACCGAATGGAAGCGACGTATTTTTTATCCGCGTGTAAATAAACCGCGTGGATTTCAAAAATAAACAATACAATAGTCAACGCAAGTACGAGTGTAAATATGATGGTTTATAACTAGAATTTTGCCATTTTTGATAATCTTGATTCAATTTTTTTTTTACGAGAGAGATTTTCCAATTCTAGATAAGTATGTACCTATTTTGAAAAAATCACACGTAATTTATCATTTGTCAAAATGAGGGTAAAGTGGAAGACAACGACGTATCGTTAGATTTTGGTAGGAATAGTCATATTTTGACATTCTTTTCCGACTCGGAGTAAATAAGTATCTATGTAATTAGTATAACATGACCTACAATTGTTTTGTATTTGTACGTCTTTGAGAGAAAAAATTACCAATGCAGAATTCGATGAACCAGGTGGAAAAAAGCTATATTTTTCGTGACAGTTGTGACGTAGGTATTAATAAGACATTAAATAACTACCTACTGCGATTATAAATACCAAGTACCTGCGTCTATCAACTGTTCTTTGTTTCCTTGTTGGAGTGATGAAGGAAAAAATTAAACTTTTGGAGTGAGAATTTTTGAAAAATAACCGAAGTCAAAACTGCATTTTTAATTTTTGTCAAAATAAACGAAAAAATATCTATCAATTAAAAATAAATGAAAATGTTGTTGTGGAAAAAATTGACTTCATTCGTAATATATTAGCTGATTTTTTCTTCGAAAAAATCAGCTATTAAATTTGACCCGTTGGTAGCAGTGGGGGGTGGGAGTGATATTTCTCGACGTTTTATGACAAAATATGACGATTGGCACTAATTTCGCATTTTGGTATTTCTTTATATATATCTATATATGTATGTATGTATAGACCAAAATTTGTTGGTGCGATAACTCGAGTTATAATTGATGGAATTAGTTGAAATTTATGTCAATGGTAGAGGGTCATTGGGAATAGAAGCCTATTGAATTTGAGCGGAAACGGTTCGCAGGTTCGCGAGATATTCGCGATCAAAATTTTCAAAGCTCATTAGCTCCTCAAATATGGCAGATGGGTGAAATTTGTTCATAACTTTTTCTGTAGTAGTGTTTGAGATTTAACCAAAAACGTAACAATAACGTTATTTTAACGTTATTAATCTGGTATTAATGTTGTTATGACGTATCTATCATTTGTGTGAAAAAACATCATTATAACGCTTCAATAACGTTATTATAATAACGTTACTATAACGTTATTTTTGAATTTTTCGTTATATTCAGTGTTGGAAGAACAACGAGAATTGTTCTCGTTTCTTCGTTCTTTTGTTCTCAAAACCACTTCAAGTATGTTCGTTCGTTCGTTTTTTTTTTGAAAATTCGTGTTCTTGTTCCTGTTCTCTGTTCTTTCCTAAAATACCGTTCTTTGTTCTCGTTCTTTCCGTTCTTTTGTTCTTTTCCAAATTTTCATCAAAATTTGAAGAAAAAACATGGGAGGCGTGTGAAAACTAGTGGAAAGACAGAAAGTAACCTCAAATGTAATTGAACGTATTTTTTCAATAGTTTTTAGGTTCAGATAGGGGATCTTGATCTATTTTCCAACAAAAAGGTCGCAAAGATTGCTATTTCAATTCCGGTATTATAAAATGAATGGCAAATTTGCAAAATTTTTTAATTTTTTCAATTAATAAGAAATAAAATGACTCAAGCGACTAGAAAAATCGGAGCTTTTCAAATTTTTTATTTGATTTTTATGGAAAACGTGAGAAAAGAACAAGAACAAAGAACAAGCAGAAAAATTGGCGAGAACGGTTCTTGTTCTTTTGTTCTTCAGAGCGGAGTAAAAAAAATGTTCTTTGTTCTCAATGTTCTTTTCTGTAATTTTTTTCGGTTCGTTCTTTCTTTCAAAAAAAAAGTCGTTCGTTCGTTCTTTAGTTCTTGTTCTTGGTTCGTTCTTCCACCCCTGGTTCGTTCTTCCACCCCTGGTTATATTTCATCAATAGCATTGTAAAATGTAACAATAACGTTACAGTTACGTTATTATAACGTTATTAATCTGGTATTAATGTTGTTATGACGTATCTATTATTTGTGTGAAAAAACATCATTATAACGCTTCAATAACGTTATTATAGTAACGTTACTATAACGTTATCATAGTAACGTTACTATAACGTTACTGTAACGTTATTTTTGCATTTTTCGTTATATTTCATCAATAGCATCACTACAATACGTTTCTATAAAGTTATTGTAACGTTATTGTTTCGTTTTCGGTTGAAAAAAATTTGTTCATAACTTTTTCTGTAGTAGTGATTGAGATTCAATAAAAAACGCAACAATAACGTTACAGTAACGATATTTTAATGTTTTTGAACTTATGTTATTGTTGTTATGACGTATCCACTATTTGTGTGAGATTTCCATTATTATAACGCTTCATTGACGAAATGTGTTCGATTATTCATTTCTCACAATTGTCTTGTGTCCAATAACCTTTATCAATTTATGGGAGTAGGTAATTAAATATTGAAGAAAGGAAATGAATTCCATCATAATTCAGGATCAGGTAATTTTATAATTGAATGAAAGCTACAATGATATGACAGGAGTGAGAGACATTCATAAGAACAAGAAAAATAGAAAAAAATCAGCTTGTCTACCGCAGATGCTGCGGTAGAGTTTTTTTTTTGTTAAATTAGTTTTTAAAACTTTGACAATGATTTTTTAAATTACCTACAAAAAAAAAGAAGAAATTTTGTTATAAAATTTATACTTTTTCGAAAATTTTCTAGCTCTGTCTTTAAAATTCTTTTACAGTTTTCAAAGCCTTATCATTCGAGTCATTTGGATAAAAAATCCTTACAAGTCAAACAAATTTTGTCTTGCATTTTTTTTTTAATTTTCAAGCTTTCTTCCATTTTTTTTCAAACAAGAAAAAGTTGTTTTAAATAAGATTTGAAAAAAATCAAAAAATCGAATGTTTCAATCAAAAAATATGTTTTTTTTTCAATTTTTACTTCTTTTTTATTTTTATTCTATTTCAGTTTTCCAATTTAAATTTTACTGCTCAAAAACTTCAATAATTTTTTTATGAGAACAAAAATACCCCCAAAAAAATCAAAACAATCAATTATTTATTTGTCTTTTATCCAATTATTTTGTAATTCATTTTTTTTTTAGATAAGAACAAAAATTTCAAAATTGTTTTAACCCCCCTCCCCCCAAAAAAGTTGATTAAAGATTATTATTTAAATTTTTAAATTTTTCGATTTTTTTCACTTTTTCAATTAATTTTTCTTTTACTCGTAAAGTTTTACAATTATTTAAAAAATTCAATTTTTTCATCAGAACATAAATTTTGTAATCTCTTTTCTAAAAAAATAGGTGGATAATAATAAATTCTTTGACCAAATTTTTTTTTCAGACATTTTTTAGGTATTTTTTTTTCAATGTTTAAAATCTTCATCACTATCCTCACGAACAAACATTTAAATTTCTTTTTTAATTGGAAAAAAAGCTAAGTAACAATTTTTTATAAAGATACATTTTTTTTCATTTTTTTATTTATTTTTCATCATTATGCTACCTATTGAAATTTTCTCATTTTTTTTTGTTCGAAAAATTCAATTTTTTCTATAAGAACTGAAATTTTGAATTTTTTTAAAAAACTCAAAATAATCAATATTTTTATAAACCAAATGTATTTTTCAAAATTTTAGCTCTATTTCGATATTTTTTCAACCTTTCCTATATTTTTTTTCAATTCAACCAAGAAATTAATTTTGAGTCATTTTTTTACATTTAAATTTTCCCAAAATTTTTGAAAATTCATTTTCTAATTTTATTGCTCAAAAAAATGTTTTTTTTTCTTTCTAAAGAACGTGAACTTCAAAATTTTCCTTTAATTTGCAAAAAAAATATACTTAATAAATTAATAATAATAATGAAATGTTTCTTACTATTATTTTAGAAAATGAACAAAAATGTCAATTTAAAAAAAAAATTAAAAAATCAGTTTTTCAAGTGTGTTTTTCAGTTTTTATTTATTTTGGATAAGGGTTGTATTATATATGATTCAATTTTATTGTTTAAGCCCCTCAAGTTGTTTTAAAATTTATTAAAAAACTATTCTTATCTACATAAAATGCTGACGTTTTTCAATTTTCAATTCTTTTCCTTTTTTTCAGTTTCGTTATGTTTTTAATTTTTTTCCCATTTTACCTACTGTTCAAAAAGTATTTTTCTGTTTTGTCAATATTTTTAAAAATTTTCGATTTTTTTTTTTTCAAAATTGTCGTTAGAAGAATTCTACTTGTTCTAAATTTTGTCTCGGAATTAAAATAAAATCCAAACAAATCCATTTTATAAGCAAAAATGTTAATCTATTTCAAATTTTAAAATCTACTAACTTATAAAATTCAGTTTTTTCTACAAAAACGAATTCTGTTCTTATTTTTTCAGTTTTAAATTGAAATTCTATTTTCACGTTGTTTTCAATTTTAAAAATTTTGTTATTATTTGTTTTCAAGTAAGAAAAAAAAATTACAAGACTTTATTGCAAAGGCTCAGTTTAAAATTTTCTTCTAAATTTCTTTCAAAATTTTATTAGGTACTATTTTTCAAATTTCGTTATCAATTTTTTTTACAAGAACCGTTTCGAAAAAATTCAAGTTGGAAAAATCCTTAAAAAGACAATTTTTTAATTACAAAGAAGTTGAAAATTTTGTTTTACAAAATAGATAATGTTGATTTTTCTTTTCAATGATTTTTTTTTCAAATTCTGTTTTTAAAATTCTTTTTTTTTTTCATTTAGAAGAAATCTTGGAAAATTTCATCTTTTTAAAAAATATCAAATTACTTACGTCTTATCATTTTTATTTTTTTTTTAGATTTTGCGAATAAACAATTTTTAAAATCAAGTTTCTGAAAAAAATGGAAATTTGATTTACTTTCAATTTTTTTTAAAAATTTTGTTTGGAAAAAAATTGAACTTTTTTAAAAATAGAAAAACGTTCTTGAACAAAATCAGAAAAAAATTGATTTTTCAATTGTTAATGAATATTTCATTTTTTGAAAAATTGTGCGTTTTGCTTTTTAAAATAATGATCGAGTTTTTATTTGAATAAAGTTCACATTCTTTATCAATAAAAATATTCGAACAATCCAGTCATCTTATCAGTATGTTTATAAAAATCGTCGATTATAAAAATCCACTTCAATTTCTCTTTTTTTTTCGCAAAATTTACCTCGCTTCTGAGTGAATTCCACACATCCAACTTGTCCGCACACCAGACACACAGTACAATGTATCATTATCATTACCACTCAGCATTCACATCACTCGTATAAAGACGACACTCTGTCTCGAAACCCGCCCCTTTTTTCGTCATCGTAATATAATTACACGCATAAAAATAGAGCGAAGTCGCATTAATTGAAGCTCGACGATAATTTCTTCCCTAAATTGATTTAATTGTTTTTCGTTGTAAACGAAAGAATAAACATTCGTTAAGGCAATTATTCGAAAAAAACGCTCTTCGACGCGCACCGACCCCGAACCAATATACGACGACATCGTCGTCATCACGAAAAGGCCATGTCAAATTAATTAATTCCTACGATATCGAACGAAGAAAAAAAAGACGAGGAATAAACTCGAGGAGGGTTTCAAATCGACCTTCTACACAAATACACTGTATATTAACATAAATTTCAACGAAGACCAATTCTGCCTTTGGATGCTTTCCTTTGACCACTCGTTTCGAGAAATTTTACGTAAATTGTGACGCTGCAGCTGCAACTCTATGAAGGAGGAGAAAATTTTCACACATATGGTTATTTATACGCGTAGATGGCGACGAAACGAATCCACGCAGCAGTCGACGTAGTCGAAACCTTGACAGAGATCATAATAACGATATGACTTTTGAAAATTTAAATTTCCTATAGGTCAGCGGCCACACTCATTCGATACCGGACTGGATGGGGCCGCCATGAAGCAGCGCAATAAACCGTATCACCAGTTCAAACCGATACGACGCCGTTTACTTTTCTTTGACAGCAAATGACTATTTTGCAGCGAAAAATATTCTAAAAGGATTGCCACATTAACGATTTAGTCGAATGGAATACGAATATTGAGGGATGGACAGTGTTGGACACAGAGATAGAAAAATTCATTTTGAGTTAATTTATTAACCATTAAAAAACCCCTTTTTTCTTTTTCGTCGCCTTTTTTCAGCATTTCTACGATCTAACTTTTTTTATTCGCCATTTCTTGTTTATTCTATCTTCCTCCTTCATGATTCTCCAATTTCAATAAATACTTCAAAGTCGAGTTAGCTTAAGATCACCCTTCCGATTCAGTTCGAACGATGAAAAGGTCAAAAAAAAAATGCCCTATAACCTCGACTGAACTCGATGTAGATTTAAAAAAAAATGAATGCGAGTTTTTATCAATTCCCACCCAGTTTTTTTCTCTTACGTTTCTCCATAGAAACGATAGGTTAAAGCTACACAAACAAGAGTATACGTGATACAAAATGCGAAGATGATTTTATCAAAATCTTGAATTTCATTTCGAAAAGTATGACGCCATACAAACGTAAACGTAACGTACGTAACTTATCTAAAGATTAAATAAAAACTACGAAGGCTGGTTCGATGCCAATGCGTGAAAATTGCCCATGCTCGTTCATTTGATTCATTCACTTTTTAAAGGTTGAATTAATAAAATCGTAATCTATTAAAAGAGCAAGTTCTGTGACCGAGAGTACGAATACAAAAATAAATAAATAGCTCTGCAAATTCTGTTATGGGGGAGAAGACTCTAACCCAAAATCGTAGCTACTCGTAATTTGAAATTTCTTTAGTATTTTAATGGATAATTAGGTTGAATTTTAATTGCTTCTTCATTACCTAATTTGTACGTACAAGGAACTAAGATGTAATGAGGAACATCAATTAAGAGATTGTTCATCATGTATAAGTAAGTTAACTATGTAGGTATATTTTCATCTAAATAAATATTTTTTGTTCGAGAATCTGAATTCTGAAATCAGTAACATTGGGAAAGTAGTTAAGTAAAGATGCTTTTGATTCATGCCCCTGCCAGTCATAAATATAAACAAAACGACTTAATGTCTGTTGGAATTAATTAATAATCTGATCGTATTAATCATTGATAAGCAAATGGAGGCAGTTCTAAACAGAGGTAGGTACTATTTATTCCAATGGTATGTTTAGGATGCGCAATATTATCACTTACAAGTTAATACAGTGATTCGATTTTTGATTGGGATTTAGGTCATGGAAGGTGATAGAATCGTCTCAATTTTTAAATATAAATAAAAAATATAGGTAGGTATTTATACTTAATACATTCATGGAATTTTTCGAAAAAAAAGTGGCTCAGCATCTTATTTCTAATCTATTTTCATTTTTTAAATTTTTTTGGAAAATTTTTGAGTCTAAACTTTTTTTTCTTCTTTTTTGATACATTTCTTACAATTTTCAAAATTTTTTAATTTTTTCACGAGATTTTTCTCAGAGAGAATTTTTTATACCCACTTTGTTTAAATGTTAAAAAATCTAATAAAACGTAGGTAGGTATTAAAAAAAATTCTTATCCTCATTTTTTCATGCCTTTCCTTCTTAAAAAAATTCTTAAATAAAAATCAATTCTTTCTCAAAAAGTGCTCTACGAAGGCATTAAAAAAAATAATAATAGAAAAATCTTCACCATTTTTTTTAAATTCTTGAAAATATTATCTTGTGATTTTTCAGGAAATTTTTTTTTTGAGAAAACCCCCCATTTAAAAAAATGAAATCATTGAGAAAAAATCTGACAAAAACAATAATAATTTTAGAAAATCACAAAAAATTTTGGTGGAAGAATATTTCTGTGGAGAGAAATGACCATTCCCCTCCCCCATTCCCCTAAATACATACAAATAAAGAATGAAATTTCTTGTCATGAAAAAATTAAGATATCATCTCAAGGAATAAAACAATCAAAAACAATTTGTTTCAATTATCTATCAGAAAAAATTATAATAGAAAAGCTGCTAGAAGAAGAAAAAACAAAAAATCCCCAAAAATTGAAAGAACTATTTTTGAAAATTACCTATTTAAAAAAAACACTAGGTACCTAGGTAATTTTTAAAAAAAACCCACTAAATCCGGTGATTTTTGAAAGAAAAAAAAAAACATTTGCGAAAAGAAAAATAAACAATTTCAAAAAAATCACTTTGAAAAAAAAAACATGAAAAATTCAAAACAATGATTTTTGAAGAACCCCATCAGAAAAAAATTATGTTGAGAAAATATTTTTTTGTAAAAAAAAATCAAAGATTCTCAAAAACTAATAGAAATAATTTTTTCTAAAAAAAAATTATCATGAAAAAAAATGAAGACATCATTTCTGTACATAAAATAACCAAAAACAATGGGGAAAAATCATAAAAAATTCAAATAATTCTCTGAAGGTACTACAAATTTCCAAACACAAATTGAAAAAAATGAAGACATAATTTCAAGAAATGAAAGAAATCATTAGGTACCTAGGTACATAAATTAAAACTTAAAAAAAAAAAAAATATATACTTAAGTATATTCAAAAAAATAGTTGTGATAGAAAAACTTTCTAGTGGAAAAAAAATCAAAAACTCTTAAGAAATGGAAGAATTCTCTTTTTAAAAAAATCTTTAAGAAAAATTGCCAAAAATTCTCTTTGAAAAAAAAAACAGAAAAAATTCTCTTTGAAAAAAAAATATTAACATTATTTCAAGAAAAAACTAACAAACAACTGAAACAATGATTTTAAAAAATTAAAAGAAAAATCGTGACAGAAAACGCGAATTTTAATGAGAATGAAATAAATCAAAAATTGTGAAGAAATCGAAAATTACACGTAAAAAACAAAAATTATCAAATCTAACCGTATGTGGATTAGAGAAATTGGGATAAAAAGTCTTATTCTTGTAGAAAAAAGAATCATAAATTCTCAAAAAATTCATAAGAATTCTCTTCGAAAAAAAAAAAAAAAAAAAAAAAAAAAAAAAACATTGAAAATTTCAAATTATTTCAGGGGAATAAAACAACCAAAAACGTTCGAAAATTCTCAAAAAATCGATAGAATTCTCTCCGGGGGGGGGGGGGATTAAAAAATTTCGATAATTATCTTTTCAGGGAATAATAAGTAATTAGCTACAACCAAAAACAATGATTTTTGAGAGAAAAATCATCTGGAAAAGGTCTACATATAAAAAATCGTTAAGAGAAAAAAATTATTGCTATAAAAAAATTAAAGAATACTTAGTGAAAAAAATCATTTTGACAAAATAAAACCATTATTTCAGAAAAAAGGAAAACAACAAAGATATTGATTTTTGAAGAAAAAAAAATCATAAATTAATGGTAGATAAGACTAGTAATTATCTAAGTATTAAAATAAAACTTTTTTTTAAAAAATCAAAAATTCTCAACAAAAAAAAAGTACCACTTCTGAAAAAATTAAAAAATTATTAAAAACAACAACAACAAAAACACAGATTTTAAAGAGAAAAAAAGTAACCCATTTTTTATTACAAATTTTTTTTTTTTGAAAACCCCGAAATATTCTCAAAAACAAATAGAAAGAATTTAATTTAAGAAAAACGATCGTGAAAAAATGAAGATACCGTTTCAGGAAATGGTTTTTGAAAAAAATTCACCGTATGAAAAATTGTGACAGATAAATTCTTTCAATAAAAAATGAATCAAAATTTTCAAAAAATTGAAACAATTCGTGTGAAAAAAATAAAAAATAAAAAAATGAATTTTTGACCAATTCCATTTTTTTTTTCAAGATCAGAATTATAAAATTTAAATTTCAGAAAAAAAATACATCACTTTCCAAACTTTTTCATTTTTTGCTCGATTTAGCCTCAAAATTCCTTACCAAAGTTCGACATATTTTTTCGCTCATTCAAATTTTTTATTTTTTTTATTTTTTGTTTTAAAATGTCAAAAACTATAGCACATTGACAAAAATTTATTTATTTTTAAATCCGGAAATATGTTGAATAAGTAGGTACCTTGACCTAGTAAAATGACAAAAAAAATTTTAACATAATTTTTAGAATAATTTCTCCAAAAAATCTTCCTGATCCGATACCAGTTTATAAGAAAAATTCCACGATAAAATTTAAAAATCGCTACCTCGCATAATTATCGCCCAATTTATTTGCAAATGTTCGGTAGAAGACCTCGTAAAAAATACTCGACTCTGCGAAACTTGTAAAAAGATACATTTACCAATGAAATTACCATTTAAATGATGCAGTGTTTGAATATGCTAATCAAAAAGGTATCTATTGGAAATATCAGTGTCTAAAATCGATAATCTAATCGTCAAAATACATACAAATTACATATGAAGACCTGGTTTCCAAAACGTGCTTTCTGCAAAAAAATGAAAAATGAGTTTATGCCGGATTTTAAATGTGTAGGTTGTTTCTCACAAATGCAGGATGTCAAATCGCCGAAAAGTGATTTGGAACACCTCCATCCAGTTGAATTTTTAAAAAAATTTCAAAGATTTTACTAATTATTGAAGCGTACTCCGTTTTGGAACAGCCTATCACCAATCCCTCTTCAAATCTTAAATTTTAAAAGATCATTTTTTCAATTTGGAATTGGTATTTCGCTTCCAAACAGTGCTGAATTTTACATTTAACCATTCGAACTTGCATCATTTCTGTTCCAAAATGTGCTTAATACCGATTTTCCCCACTTTGCGCACTCCTAGAGCGACCATGAATCAAGTTAGGGAAATGGTTCTTCGGCCAAATTATAGCTAATCTACTCCTATACACGACAATGTATCGTTCATCACAATCGGTTAACTTTTCCGAGCTCACGAAAGTTTTTTTCGAATTCCCAAAAAAAAATTATTTGCACAAAGCACGTTTTGGAAACCAGGTCTTCATATGTATTTCAATTTATTTGCATATATTAATGAAGATGTACAAAGGTGTTTTTCAAGATCACGCTGAGGAAACGATGTTCGCGGTGAAATGAGACGACTCGAAGCATTAGTAAAAATGGCAAAGATCGTGAAACCAGCGATTAAAAAGGGCGCTATGGCGGTAATAGTGTAAGTGTAGATATATAATGCAGAATACCGCTTGTGACATTTTACACGAAACCGGTTGAAAAATAATTTGTTTACGAATCAACATTCGTTTATAATATAACGATTAGCGTACGTTTTTATCTTATATTACCGGTTTTAACTACGTAGTTACACGTACATCGCCGAGACTAGAAAACAGACTAAAAGTTAACCGACCGCGAGAAAATTCGAATTTACGAATACTCCGCATCCACATATTTATATACTTAGTAAGCTACGTATACGTTCTAATTAATTTTCATCGCGATATTTATTTTCACGTGCGAATGTTTCTTTGGTTTTCTGCCATATTTACTCGACCAGTTATGGCGCCGCTGCCGCTCATTCGAGAGTGGAGAAGAGAAAAATCCTACGTTGATAATCTACCGCAGACCGCAGTAATTCGCGAATCAATCAAACAATGAAACGCATACCGTTGATGGAAATATTTGCCTCGTTAACCATAAAGTACCATAGAACATAGTACATGCTGGACTCGTACCTATGCGAACGATAAGGAACTATTTTTTTTAGCTTAGCGAGCGTTTCATATCGCATTCTTTATTGTGTTGAATTTCTTACTTATTTGGTTACGATACGATGGAAGAAAAAATTACTCGACTTTGGCAAATACTCCAGCGATGTACTTGTTGCAGATGTTGGAAATGTCGATAGTTCCAAAATTAATATTTATTTTTTATTTTTAGTGATTTTTACAATAATTTTTGAGTTTTTTTGTTAAAATAATTAGAAAAAATCAAAAAAAATTAAATTAAAATCACTAACGTCACATTTTTTATTTTTCAAAAGGAAATATCGAATGATTCATTTTTTCATATCTTTCCAAATTTAATAGGTAGTTTCAACTTTTAAAAATCAAGCTTCTTGGAAAATCATTTTTTACAAAAATATTGCATTTTGTGATGAAAGCATTTCCAAAACATTGCATAAAATTATTGCCTTTAAAAAATTACCAAAATTTAAAAAAAAAATGATTAATTTTTGGTCAATTTGTAAAACACCTTCAGTTTTGACGATATTTCTGGTCAAAAATTCATTCGCATTGGTAAACATTTTCCAGAAATTTTAAACGCCTTTTTTTTAAATATTAAATTCAATGAATTCAAAAAAAATTTTTAAGTAACAATCAATTGAAATATTCCAAAAAAAAAAAAAAAACGCGTAGCAGTCAAGATGCTCCGCGACAGCCGAATTTTTTTTTTTTCAAGTTAGTGTACCACTTTGAAAACGTTTTCATCCGTGGTATTTCAGTTTCAATATCAGTTTTAACTTCAAATTCAGTTTAAAAATGTCAGGTTTTTGTCTTCAGTTTTAGTTCCTTTCTGCATTGAAGATTTCATCTTCAGATGAGGGCTTCGCCCCCAACCACCTCGTCACTTCCAACTCTTCAGATGGGATATCCGCCCCCATGCCCCTCTTGGGGGGCTTTACCCTCAATAGGGACATGGCAGGAGAGGATTGAGGGCTTCGCTCTCAATCCCCTTCACACTTTCAGCTCTTCAGACGAGGGCCAACACACCAAAAAAGAGGTTAAAACGTGAAAATTTATGATTTTTGACTCTGTACGGGGGTCAAATGGTGCTCAAAAGTCGAAACCCCCAAAAGGCACATCAGTGACCTCTACTGACCCTACATCCCAAATTTCGATTGTTTAGGTCTTTTAGTTTGGGCTGTAGGCTGTTCAACGCGTCAGAAAAGACAGGTTAAAACTTGAAAAATATTGATTTTTGACCCTGTATCGAGGTCAAAAGGGGTTTAAAGGTCAAAACCTACAAAAGGCACATCAGGGGCATGAACTCGATCTATGATAAAAATTTAGGCCCCCCAGCTCCATTTGGGGGGTCTGTAGCCTGATCAACGTGAAAAAATGACCTCAAAATCCACTTTTTGGGCCCTAAAATGGGGTGAGGATGACTTGGGAAGCTGAAATTTGGATACAGTGGAGACAATCAGAGTCACTGTTGTTGGTAAAAACTTCAAATCATTTTGTCAAATTGGGGCCTCTTTAGAGCCCCCCTCAAAAAGGGACCACCCCCAATTTTGAGGCTCAAGGGTCAAAAACTTCAGTGACCCTTACCTATCCTAAATACCAAATTTTAGCATCCAAGGTCATTTGGTTTGTGCTGCAGGCTGATCAACGTACCGGGAAGCGAGAAAAAACATGAAAAATTGTGAAAATCTTGATTTTTGACCCTTGACAGGGGTCAAAGGGGGCACAAAAGTTAAAACCTACAAAAGGCACATCAAGGACACAAACTTGATCCATGATGAAAATTTTGGCCCCCCCAGGCCCATTTGGGGGGTCTGTAGCCTGATCAACGTGAAAAAAATTACCCTAAAATCCACTTTTTGGACCCTAAAATGGGGTGGGGATGACTTAGGGGGCTGAAATTTGACTATGGTGTAGGTAATTAAGATTATCATCCCTGGGGCAAGTTTCAAAAAATTTCATGATATTGGGGCTCCCCCGCACCCCCCTCAAAAAGGGGTCATATCCCCAATTTTGAGTTAGGGCCCCAAAAATTTTTTTGCATCATTCCTACACCGAGGGGACCCTACATATCAAGTTTGATCTCATTTCACCTGTTAGGCTCGGCCCCAGAGTTCCAAAAGTGAGGGTAAAATTATATATAAATATGTGACATGTGACAGATCGTCATCTTTTGGTCCCAAACGTCGAGAAATGGGGTCAGAACTCTTCTACCCCCCTCCTTCTAAATTAGGGTCGGACACAATAGCCTAAATTTAAAAAAAAAATTCGGCTAAAAAGTTTACTTCAATTTCAATGATAATTATGGTAAAATCACTGCCATATAGTAAATAACACAAATAAAACAATGATTAGTTTTGACCAGAAAAACGACAAAAATTACTAATTTTGGCGACATAGGGTCAACTTTTTTTTTATTTTCATTTTTTTTTTAAACGCAGTTGAAATTTGTTTTGAGAGAAGTTGTAAAAAATAGTTTTTAGAAGATTTTTGGAAGAAAACTGCTTAATTCAACTAAAAAAAAATTTTCATTAAAAAAAAAAAAAAAAAAAAAACTTTTCCGAACATATTTTCTATAATTCCATTTTTCTTCTCAAGAAAATACGATTTTTGCTTCAATTTTAAAAAAAAAGTTTTTTCTGAAATTAAAAAAAATTTCTGGAAGTAATTTTTTTGAAAAAGTATTTTTCAATAATTTCTTAGCACATTTTTTCAAATGATTTCTTTATGTCAATTTTTTTTATTTAAAAAGAAAAAAAAACAAGAATGGCTAATTTTGGCGAAAAAATGACTGAATCCTTGAAAATGGCTTAAAAATTTATTTATGAAAAACGATTTACAACTGAAAGAACTTTTAATATTGTTTTAAAAGGGGAATAATTTCACTTTTATGCATTTTTTTGTTCTTAGAAAAATTATGGGCTTCTTATTCCAAGGGATTTTTTTTCTAAAAGAATTTGATACAGAAACGGTTTGAGCAAATTTTTTTTGGGGGGGGGGGTGTAGATCGAAAATGCCGAATGAAAATTTTCAAAATGCCGAATGATAATTAATAGGTACAACAGTGGGAAGTAGACCCCTGCGCTGAATTTTTTGAAAAAAGTGAGTTTTCGAAAGAAGAACTTCTCACTATCCTCATAGAAAAAATTTCAAGAACTTATGGTAGCATTAGGATTTGAATCAAAACGACTGTTGCTGCCCGAGCGAAGCGAGGGCGAACATTTTTGAAAAAATTGCACTTCTAAAAGAAAAGATGGACTTTTTTTTGCAGAAATTTTGAAAACATACAATAATTTCTGGTTTTTTAAAAGATGAAAAAGCGATACGTTGCCCGAGCGAAGCGAGGGCGAAAATTTTGAAAAAATTGGAATTTTTAATTAAAAATAATGCACTTTAAACATAATTTTTAATATTTTCAAAAAGATCATATATGTTCATTTTTTTACGTTATAAGTTATAACAATTCAAATGCGCTGATTTTTGATTCCTATTCTGATTCTGAGAGAAAGATGAAGTAATAGAAGTACATTGCCCGAGCGAAGCGAGGGCGAAAATTTTTTTCAGAAATTTACCGAATTTGTGAGTCGGAATTTCTCTAAAATTCATCGAATTTATGATTCGGAATTTCTCTAAAATTCATCGAATTTATGATTCGGAATTTCTCAAAAATTTGCCGAATTTGTGATTTAGAATTTCTAAAAAATTTACATATTTGAAATTCAAAACTTTACCAAATTTTGTAAACATACCTAATTTAATTTGTCGAAAGTTTGCCGAATTTGTTGAAAATTTTTCAAAAATTTGCCGAATGGAAAATCACTGGGGGGTGTTCCACCCCTTCCCCCAACCCCCCCCCCCGCACCGGCTCTGATTTGATACATTTTTTTTTTTGGAATTTTTCTGGAAGATGTTTTTTTTTGAATTAGGTAGTCAAATAGTATTTTTAATGAGAAACGCTACTGTCCTTTCAAGGCGAAATCCAACTCTGATGGAACTTTTTAAATTTTTAAATCACAAAATTTGTGAATATTTTTATAATTTTGATAATTTTCAAGAAATTAAAATTTTAGTATACTTATTGCACTTGATTACTGAAAAAAGCTACTGTACTTTCAAGGCGACGCCCCACTTTGGTCGAATTTTGGAAAAATTTTCAAATCATGAGTTTTGCACAATTTAAAAATTTTCAATAAATTAAAATTCTAGTCTACGTAGTTGCCCTCGATTAATGAAAAAAACTGCTGTACTTTCAGAGCAAAATCCTACTCTGATAGAATTTTTGAAGATTTTTAAAATCTTAAAATTGGTAAAAATTTGTAATTTTGATAATTTAAAAAAATTAAAATTCAAGTCAAGTTGCATTTGACACAATTTTTTCTTTTGAAAATTTCTTAGGATAATTTTTTTCATCGGATTTTCTCTTTTACTCAAGAAATTTCCGTTTAAAAAAATAATAAAAATGAGTAATTTTAACAAACAAAGGGAGAATTTTTTTGATGAACTGTTAATTTATTCTCACATATTTTGAGAAGAATTTTTTCCAAGAAAAAAATCATTTATTCAATACTTATAATAATTTTTCAAAACGCACTTTGAAAACTTTTTTGAGAGCATTTTTCAAAAATTCTTTCTGAATGATTTTAGAAAAAAAAAACTACTTCAATTAAAAATTAGTTCATTTTTCATTTTTCGTTTTTTTTTTTTTTACAAAAACTAAACATTTTTTTGAATAATTTTTTTTATGGAGGATTTATTTGAGATTTTTTTATAATTTTTTTTCTGCATATTATAAGTACCTGCTCAAAAAATTTCTTCCCAATTTTTTTTTAAAAATATTTTTTCAACCATGCAATCCTGATAATAACTAACAAAGTGATTTTTTTCTAAAAAATTTGTTAAACTTATCCAAAGTTTTAAGAGTGATTCTGTAAAGTTCTTTAAACAAAAATGGTAGAAAAGTAAAGATGCACCAATTTTGAAAATTATAAAAAAAAAAATACAAAAAAAATTCAAATAGGTTTTTTGTTTTTTAGGAATTCTTCAGTTAAACTAGATAATTAATTAGCTCATTAAATTCCTGTTTTTAATTTTTTCAAAATTTTCTATAATTTCATCAATTTAGATTTTCGTTTTGAACGACTTTTTATTTCTAAAAATTTATTTCGTGAAGTAAACGAGTGACGCAAAAACTGTAACCTAAAATGCAATGGTCCAATCTTACAGAGATATCCCTCAATAATTGATTAAATTCAAATGAAAATTGGCTAACCAAGACGTAGGACAAAATTTCTTAGAGAATTAAATTTTCAAAAATAAATTGGCTTTTCCTTGAATTTTTGAATTTTTTCCTCTCGAATTTTCCATACAATTTCTTTAAATTGAAAAAAAAAACTTCCTTTTTTGAATTTGTAAGTATTGGTGTAGTCCATTTTCTAGGTAACCAACGATTTGATAAGAAAGTATGTATGTACTTATTTTCAAAAACGTAGATATCGTTAAAAAATGGGTCAAAAAAGTACACAATATTGAAAAAAAATACCCACAAGGTAGATCTCGAACTGTACTTTTTCAAAATAACGAAAAAAGCTGTCAAATTAGAATACCTCAACGTGAACGCCAAAGACCGTTTCATAAATTTATAGGTAATCAAATTCCCCAAATTCTTAGACAATCATACGCCTGGTACCGGAAATACATTTAAAAAAAACTAGATTCAGAGTTGATCGTTTTACATTCGCTGCATCCTGAAAATCAACTCTGAAACGTGAACAGATCAAAAAAATCAAGAAAAAAAAACCAGTCCGAACTTTCATAACAATAATTTAGACACGTCCTACATGCTCGTATGTTTATTTTGATTACAACGCAAGTACGTACCTACGTAGATAATCGTGCCAGTACAGACGACACTATTTAAATGGGTATTTACCCGAATGCACATGCGTCTTTTTTCATATTTCATGTGGCACTCGTTTCATAAATATCAATGTACGACTACGAATACGAACGAATACTCGGTAAATATGAAAGCAAAACATTCATTCGGTGTTATCACTCTGATGTACATTTGGTCTAAAGCAAATAAAATTAATCTTTCTGGTAAGATTGGTAAATGGTACACGATAAGGGTTCTTTTCGACGTTTGTTTTGGTATCTGGATAGACTGCATGTATATATAATACATTGACTCTAATCTAGTTTCATAAAGAACAGATAATTTGGTCCTGAGCACCGAATTTGTAATTATCCAGCCAGAGTTGGTTCTTATGGTTTAAAACCTCCTTGACTACAAATCGTAGTATATCACCTTCAAAAATTCAAAAAACTTTTTAAAAATATTTTCACCCTTAAAACGGTCATTTTTGGTTGAAATTTTTTTTACTGAAATATCACTTTCAATTTGGACCAAATTTGTTCATGTTTCCCATTTTTCCTATTTTTTAAAAAATATCTGTGTGACGTGATTTTGGGAACCCACGACCTCTTTCCAGATGATCTAGGGGTGTAAAATTCAAGCCTGGACATATCTAAACTCAATATTTGTCATTTGTAGCTATATCAGCAAAATCTAAAAATTTTCAATTTTTTTTTTTTTGAAGTCAAAATTTGTAAAAATGGACAAAAAATTTAAGTTTTTCAATTTTTCTGAAATTTTGGCATGTGACGTATATCGGGGTAATGCATGCCCAGACAACAATTTTAGACCCCATTTGGTTAAAAACTGCCAAAAATGGAAATTTTAAACAAAAATCCACGTTTAACACCCTCCCCTGGAGTAAGGGGTGAGATAGTGGCTGGATAATTTCAAATTCGATACTCAGAATCAAATCACCCCTATAAACCCAGCTAGGCTCTGTTGTTTACATGGAAGTGGATCGATGTTAAATTTTACCAAGTCCAATAATTATACTACATATTAGATACAATAATATTCAAGATTTGGGGGGGATGAGGAAGGGGTCCAATCGAAATGTTTCTCATAACTAAATTGATTCCTAGAACTTCAAACTACAATTTTATGTTTGAAATTTTTTTCAATTGAACCCCTACCTCCCCTCCAATTTTCAGACATGAAATCCACTATTTTGATTATTTTAGGGACTTCAATGACCATAAATTGTTCATAAAATTACCAAAAATAAAAAATGTTAAGAAAATGACCAAAAATCAAACCCATCAAGAGGAAATTCGAGAGAGTCAAATAAGAATAACTCAACGATTTTTTAACGAGCAAATTTTTTTGTTAGGGACGGGCACGCTGAATTCATCAGTGATTAAAAAATATTATATAAATTTTAATAAAATGACAACAGAAATATTTTATTTTTTAATTTTTGAAAATTAACTACAATAAAAAATCTCTCGATTATTACCCAGAATTTTGCTTTGCTGTGTTTTGGGAGAGAAAACTACAACTTTTAGTAAAAAATATCTTCAATTATTGGTCTTAATTTTTTCTTGAAAAAAAAAAAATTTGGAGCAAAAAAATTTTATACATTTTTTTTTTTGAAGAAAAATCTCTCAATTTTGTTAAAGTAAAAATCTCTTAATTTCTTAGAGTAATTTTTTTCAACTCTTTAGAGGAAACAACTTCTTATGTTTTTGAAAAAAAAAATCGTCTTGGAAAATCTGTAAATTTTTTGACGTAGCAGAAAAACATCAATTTCTAAACTTTATTAAGTAGTTCTTTTTTTCAAAAAAAAAAAAAAAAAAAAAAAGTAACATGTTTGGAATTGAAAAAATCTTTCAATTTTTTAGAAGAAAAGGACTTTTTAAATTTTTTGAGTAAAAAACTTTATGAATGAATGAATGAAAGCATGAATGAAAGAAATTTATTTGCAGTTAAAGCTTTCGCTTTCTTTACAGTCTTTTTTTTTTAAATAAAATTTTTTACGGAAATTTTTTTTTGTCTTGAAATACAGAAAAAATCTATAGGTTTTGTTTTGCATTTCATTTATTTATTATTTTTTTTTTTTCATTTTTGGAGAAAAAAATTCAATTTTTGGTCTTCATTATTAATCTGATAAAAAAACTTGATTTTTTCGGTGTAAAACAATCTTTCAATTTTTTTAAAGTGAAAATTTTTTCAACTTTATGGAGTAAAAAACCTTTAAAAAAATAATTTCATTACAAAAAAAATTCAAGTAAGTAACAATTTTTTTATAGCAGAAAAAATCTTTCAAATTTTTTATAGCAAAACAAAATCTTTCAATTTTTTTATAGCAAAAAAAAATTAATTTTTTAGAAATAAATAAATTTGAGATACAAATTTTTTTCGATAAAAAAATACCACAATTTTTTGAAGAAGAATAACAACTCAGAATGTTTTTGGAGTAAAAAAATGGTAGTTTCTTTTTTTTGTGAAAGGAATCTTTCACTCAAAAAAAGAAATTATTTGTCCCAATATCATTGAAAAAAAAATCAATTTGTGAAGTAAGAGAAATATTTTTTCAGAAAAAAATCTTCTTTCAATTTTTCAATTTCTCTGTTGGTTTTCAAAAAGACATCGATGAAAAAACTGGAAAAAGTATGACTTTAGGGACCATTTTCGGCAAATAGTGACAAAAAGTGACCAACATGCGAAATAGTAACAAAGTTACTTTAATGAATTTCATGTCTGAATTTCGCATAACACTCTGTAGAAACTGATCCAAAATTAGAGGAAAGAGGCAGGTAGAGTTCAATTGAAAAAATTTGTCAAACAAAAGTTGCACATTGAGGTCTTAGAAATAATTTTGGTTATTATAGAAATTTCGATCGGACCCAACCCTCTCCTCCGATTTCACATAATATAATGTAGATACTTATTCAAACTTGGTGGAGGGGTCCAATTGAAAAAATTTTCAAACAAAAGTTGTATACTGAGGTCCTAGAAATAATTTTGGTTATTACAAAATTTTTGATTAGACCCCTCCCTCTCCTCCAATTTTGAATATCAAGTATCTATGTAGTTTGGACCTGGTAAAATTTAACAACGATCAACACTACTTCCATGCAAACAAATTCATCAAACTGGACTCTACTGTAAAACACGAGACAAATTTTAAACTGGTATTTCGATTTTGAAATCAATTACTTGTATTTTGCTCAAGTTCAAATTTCAAGATATATTATTATCTTAAAGGAATAGAATCGATATGGAACTGTTGTTCTTCGAAACGATTTGCAACACTGTAGGTATGCAATGTACCTACATCTACAAGGCACGAGTAAGTGTTAATTGGGTAGTGAGATTTTTTTCTCGTAAATGAAACCATGATTTCACAACGATTTTAAAATTTTCCTATCTACACATAACGTTATGATGAACCGCGGGTTAAAAGATTAAAATTTCAAAAGCTCGTTATCATTGTAATCGTATAGTATTATTACATTAAACAAGATAATATTGTTTGTTTTTCGAATCGACGTCATCGTACAATAGAGGCGAGGTACGCACTACGCAACGCTGCGTACATGGAAACCGATGAAATTTTCGAGCATCTTTCAAAAGCAGAATGTATTTTTAAAAAAATTTTAAGTCAAAGTTCACGCTACGTGCGTGTAGATGGTTTACGTAGCTATAGGAATAGACGACGAGTCAAAACAAACAATTGAGAAAAAGGTCATCTCTCTGTGGCTGGGTGTGAGGCAAAGTATTACCGTTGATACGAAACGGACGAATCCGATTGGCTGGAATATTCGCGTGTAAGCGATACTACCTGTTGATTTAAAAATAAATTCGTACCGATTGCAAACGAAACGTCCGAATGTATGTACACCACGCGTTGGGATTTTTCTCGAATTCGAACCTATCTCGAGGTGATAAGAAAAGGTTACATTTGGCGATTCTCGACACAAGTAGCCTATCGGAATCGAGTTTTTGATAAAATTTTACAGAAAAATCGCACCGATAACTCGAACGAGTCACCTTCACAAGTTTTTTTAATCTATAGTTACGTAATTATGGATGTTTTGAGGTGTGAAATATTCGCACATTAATGAATTACCTGTACGCGATCGACATGCACTGGAATAATTTCGTCAGCGAGGTTTCTATCGAGACGCTCATCACTTTCGGAGCTGAGCTGATTTTCTCTCGACGAGGTATAATTTCGAGCTTCTTCGAAGATACGAGCACGTCCGGTACAGGTACAGCCACTTCGTATTCGTCATCTTGGGCATCGGCTTCGAAATGCGATACCATGAAGTGTCCAGAATGGATGGTTTCCTTTTGGACGGCTCGAGTTTGAATTATATTCCTCTCCTGAGCCATGAGCGTAGTCATATTTCTACACATCGGTCCACGCACACAATTGGTCGTTAAAAAAACTTAATATAGATAGGTAATAAATTAAATATCATCGGCGGAAATACATTACTATGTTTGCGTGTATGATTAGGTGAAAAAAACTCGAGTAAACAGAACGTCGAACTGCGGCGTGTTAGGGCATAATATTATTTACCACGAAAATCCTCAACAAGTCAATTTTTCCCACACAAAATAACACACAGGCACTGATAATGAACTTTTTCACAAGATACTTGGCTGATTAAGTAGTGATTATCCGGAATCCAGTGCGAAAAATCCGACAGAGGGTGGACCTGTGCAACGATTAGATCCGATGTACGAATTGTACAAAATTTAACACCAATGTTCTACACAATTTCACACAATTAATTCAAATTTCCATAATATTACTTTAACATTAACACGTACATTACTTCGGCACCGATAGCCCGATACTTGCTATCACGATAAGTACGACGTATTCATTCGCATTGTTCAAATTGTCATGGTTGTTTCACCAGTGACCGCATCGAGCGCTAGATGCTGATTACCAAATAAACGTGAGCTCGTGTGACGGCATGCTTTTTGGATGCCATTTTGGATCTGATTAGGCAACTAAGTTTTCTCGAATGATGGACAAATATTGTGGAATTTATTGTGGTAAGGAAAAGTATGAAGGATTTTTGGTGGAGTTTTTCTGCAGGATTAGGTAGACTCGAATTTTTTCAGGCTAAGGTTATGAAATTGTATCGAAGTAGATTTTAGCTGGCCTATCTTGTTAGATAATAATTGATGACTTCTGCTCCAGTGGAATATTGACTAGTAAGAAGTAATGTAATGTAAATTCAAAACTCTAAAACTTGAAAATAATTTTATATTTTTTCGAAACAACAAAATAAAAAATATAAAAAACCAAGTAGATACTGAAGAATGACAGTTCTTTATCTTTTTTTTTTCTTATCTTCATTTCAAAACATATTTTCGTGATACTTTTTACACAACGCTTGAAAAAATTGAAGCAAAGGTGACTAATACATGATTCATTATTTTGAGGGAAAATATTGGAAATTCATTTCCAAACAACATTCGTGACTGATTGAATTGAGCTTGGTGTGTCTACATAGTTTCTTCACTTTCTTCATCTTCATCTGGAAAAAAAAAAGATGCCCTCTGTTTTGACTCTGTTCTTCATTTTAGTACTTTCAGGTGGTAAGTTTATACATTTTCATTCATCTGATACCAAATACTACAATTTAATTTTCATACTTTCGTACTTCGTAGTTTCCTATGAGATAGGTACCAATTAAAAATGCCTTTTAAATTAAAAAAAAAAAAAAAAAAAAAAAAGCAGCGAGTGTTTTTTAGGAAAAAACGTTGTAAAAATTTTCATTTTAGAATTAATAGACATTAGCCTAATAACTACAATAAAACTTTATGACCAAGGTAAGGAATTGGGTTTCATTTATGCATTTTATTTTAAATTAATTTTTTGGTGCGTCAAATCAAAACTCTTACGTCTGAACCTGAACTTGATTCGCATAATTTATTGAATTTTTTTGCGTTTCATGACGTAGGTACAGATGTATTTATTTATGCTAAAGTGTAAAACATGCATAATTATTTCGTGAACATCGCATATTTTATAAAGAATCTTGTCTAGTTGTATGTTTTTCAAGCATAATTATTCGAGAATACCTATTTCCTAAAAATGAGCCAAAAATTATGCTAATTTTAAATTTGATAGGATTTCTGATTGTTTTTCAGACAATTGTAAAAAAATTCCTCTCTGCGAATTTTTCTCCGAGAGATTTTTTTGAGTGTTTGAATGCCGAGTTTTAAAATAAAATTCTTGCTAGGAAAATTTTGAAAAATTTTCTTTCATGTAAGTAAATGTTTTTTCCAAGAGAATTTTTGAATATTTCGACAGAATATTTTTTTTAATGTGTGGATAGAATTTATGATTTTTTTCAAAAAAAATTTTCTTCTCAAATTTCTTTCCGAGAGAATTTTCTTTTTTCCAACGTGCCAGTAAATACCAAAAAATTTCCATATTTTGGAAGAATTTATGAATTTAAAAAAAATGAAAGCATTTTTGTAAAAATAAAAAAAATGAAAGTGCAATTTCGTGCACGTTACAATCTATGACGTTACTTAATTAGTATCCATGTGGATAATAGTTTTTGGAAAATTTTGAATTTTAATAGGTAGAATTTTCGAGTTATTAGTCTTTTTTATTTATTTTTTTTTATATATATATATAAATAATTATGCACTTTTGAGAAATTTTTTTCTAATGTTTTGACAGGATTTTTGAGTTTTTTTTTTATTTTTATTTTTTTTAAAGAAAATTTTTAAGAAATTCGCCTTTTACATACCTACGAAATACTTTCCGAGAGAATGAAATTGAATATTTTGATAGGATTTTTGAACATTTTTTGGTAGAATTTTAAAATGTTTTTCAAAAAAACGAGACAAATTTTTCACATAAAAAAATTGAATGTAGGATGACTGATTTTTTAAATTTTTTAAGAAATTTTTTGTGAAAAAAAAGTAAAAAAGTGTTTTATTGAATGTTTTGGTGGAATTTTAGTCAAGAATTTCTTCACCCAAATTTTCTTTTCTTTCAGAAGAATTTCTTTTAAAAAAAAGGAATGTAGAATTCTCTGAGAAAATTGTTTGCAATTTTTTTTTAATGCTTTGACAAATTCTTGAAATTTTTTCAGATTTTTTCGAAAATTTTCGTTAATGCATTTTTTTCAGAAGAATTATTCCTACTTACCTACACCAAACAATAGGTATTTTCAAAGAAAAATTTTTTGTATCAGATAGGAAGTTTTTTCACTAGACAGTTTTTATGGGATTTTTGATTTTCTTTTCTCAGCAAAACATAAAAAAGTTTCCTCTATGAAAATTTCTAATTTTTTCAAGCAAAAGAATTTTAAAATATTTTTTTAAATTATTCTGATTCATAAAAATTTTCGTGAAAAAATTCTATGTGTTGATAGAATTTTTGATTTTTCTTCAAGGTAATTTTTGAAAATGGTCCATCCTAGGTATGTGAGAATTTTTTTCAAGAGGAAGTTATGAATGTTCCCAGAGAATGTTTTGCAACGTTTCAGATATTTTGATTGAATTTTTGATTTGCAAGTTTCTTTTTTTTTTTAATTTAAAAAATATGTATTTATTAAATTTTTTGATAAAATTTCTGAATTTTTGTTTAAATCTATGAAAAATTTCCATTCTTATTTTTCTTCAAAAAAAAAAAAGTTTTTCGAAATAAAAAAATATATTGGATATTTCAAAATTTAAAAAAGTTTTGATTGATTTAAATGCTAAAAAAAAGTTCTCTTCAAGTGTAGTCATTTTTTTTTCGAGAGAATTTTTCCATCATTTTTAAACGATGCATCAATCTCTTTTAGATATTTCTTGTCATGATTTTTGAATTCATGTTAGGAAAAATTCTCAAATATTCATCTCTCATTTTTTAATTTCTTTCCAAGATTTTTTTTTAAACATCATGTACAGCTACCAAAAGGTAAAAGCTAGAGGCGTCCCAAGGTTTTATTTTACCTCAGAACTTTACCAGGTGACACCCTCCTCCCCTCTCCTTAATAAATTAGTTTATTCTCTTATTTAAACAATATAAATTATATCTATAATTTTTGAAAAATCAAGAAGCACTTTTCCCATAAACTGTCTTTTCAAAAACTAGTTCTCACTCTCACTATAGAAAATGAGTTCTCTGGAAATGTTCTACTGCAAAAATATCTGGGAAAAAATTCCAAAAAGTCTGGAGAAAAATTTTCATTAGTATCAAATTTTTGTGAAAGAAAATTTTCATTTCAATAAAATATTTTCCATCGAGATAATTGTTCACCAATTTCGTAAATCAAGAGCATACTCGTGTTTAGAAAATAAAATATTTATGACACCTATTTGGCCACTTTTAAGGATGAATTTCAACATATCTGTTCGATAAAAATAAATTCATACTTGATGTTTAAGCCTTAGTCCATCACAAATGCATATTTTTCACCATGTACCATTACTTACTTAACAGTATTAGATCATTAGAGATAGAAAAATCATAAAATAATACCTAATTCGTTTTATGTAATTATTTAGGATTTAAGCACGCAGCAAGTAGGCCTACAGTCTGCATTGAAGGTTCAACAGATGGTAATGAAAATGGTGCCATAATACCCTGCCCAATTATGGAGTCTGGTGCTGAACAAATTCAAAATGGCGAAGTAATTAGACTTCTACGTGAGTTCAATCCCTTTATAAATTTATAATCAACTGAAATTAAAAAAAAAATTGAATGAACTTTGATCCAATTTGTATACCATAAATTTAAATCATAAAACTTGAGCTTTCAAACATCATAATGTTTTTTTTTTTTTAAATTAAAAATTCTGTTCCTTTGTATTACATGTCTTATTTCGAAAAAGTTACCAGGTAAGTAGTTTTTTATTCTTCATTTGTAAAAATGAATCGAAAACGAAGGAAGACGAAAAAAAAAATAGTCAAAAATAATTCAATATTATTTAATTTGAAATCGATTCATCGACTTAAATTAATTATATATGGTTTAATAAAAAAATTATCGTACAAACGTAGTAAGGGACATGAAATATGTAGGTACTAAAATGGAAGCACTCATACAACAGCGATATCTTAAATAAAAAAAAAATTTAGTACAAAACATCTCATTATAGTAAAATTCAAACACTGTACAATTAACAAAAAATTTACACACATTAGTTAACTAAATGGGACAGGGGGCGAAATTTTTTAAATAAAAAATCATTACACGTGTCTCGCGATAAATACTCATCGCGTTACAAAACCTACGTTCGTTCGTTTAAATAAATGCAAATTAAGGCAGGTTTACAATCAAATTCGAACCAATATCGGTCTCAGTCGCACACACGTTCACACCGAGTTCGAATTAAGTATCATCAACGGAATTATAAACAAACGTCGCCAAGTATCGAATAAATTTCAAATCCACAATGCAAAACAACTCGTGCACAAAATAAATTAAAAAACTCGATCGAATTTACAACATTAAACATCGCACAGGGAAGGAAAATCTTAATGAATTTATGCAATTTTGTTAGCAAAACGTAGGTATTCAATTCGCGTAGATTTATACATATACACCTATGATCGATAAATTTATGATTAATTTAAACAGTTAACAAATGAAAACTAGGAACATGAACACAAACAGGTTTCAACCGTTTTTTTTTCCTGAAATATAAATGACTAGATTATGCAAGTCATAAACACGTGGTGGTCTCTTATTTTCTCTCTTTTGTATTATTTCTTCTCTTACGGTACGAAACTGTTCATGACGTCAGTAAAACCGAAGGCGTTGATGCTTCAGTCTTCGTGCTCGTCGTAATTTTAATATTCTCCATTTTCTGTAAACATAAAATAAAAAAAAGAATTATTAAAATGTACTGCCAACGCATACGACGATTCTACTGTAGCTATTTTTATAACTAAAAATTCCACTACATAAAAAGGAACCAGACTATAGAGACTTTTATCACGACCGAAACCGAAAATTTAAAATGTTTCAACTACGTCAATTGAGATAATCGTCACTCGTCATTACGAGTTCATCATTCTATGACTTTTTTTCACCCTATCTAATCAAAAATTGCTAACACACGATTCTAAGTTTATCGTTTACAAGTCTTCGTAACCAGTTACACATACGACCTTCGATTTGTACAACAACCGAGAGGTTAACCCTTTTCTTTTCAAAAAAAAATACTACGTATACGTCTACGCGAGTTATAATAATCGATTTAATATATCTTTGCTATAGTATATCTAGAATGATAAAATCGCATACCATTTATCATCGATCAATAACATCGTTAAAGAGAATAATAAAATTACAGTTGAATTACACGTTTAGTCAACTTGCATTCGGAATATATTATTTCGACCTAAGAGTCGACTTTATACGTGGCTAGTTTACTAACAGAACCAATTTTAAACGAATTTATCGTAATAAGAGAGTTTAAAAATTATACAGAGGTGGCGGCAACTGGCAAGGTTGGTAATAATGTTGGAAAGTGAAAAAAGAGTACTCTGGAGGTAAGATGGGATGAGAAGACGAGTACGAGAGGTCTTATTACTTCATTCAATTTGAAACTGGCGACCTTCGGAGGGAAACAGCGAACGTAAGTTTTGCCATGACGCTGGCGAATCGTGAATCAACTTGGAAAAATTCTTTGAAGGAACTTAATTTGGCCTAGATTGCTACGTAGACGTACCACTTAGATTGGTTATTCATCCGAATCGAGATTAAAATAACAAACGGAAGAGGTGTATTGTGATTTCTAGCCGGACGTCATAGGAGCTATACGTCATTGCATCAAGTACCATAGGTAAGTACTTACGATTAATATTTTAGGTGGAGATGGCGATGTAATGAAATATTTCAGCTAAAAGCTATCGAGATGGTAAACATTTTTTTTAATTGGTCAACAATTTTCATAAATTTTTTTGAAAAATTTTCTTAAGTTTTTTTAAAAAAAATCATTACTCATTAGGTCATTTCATTACGTACAAATCTACAATTTTTTTTTTTCAATGAATGATTTTGTGGAAAATTCCATAAAATTTTTATAAATGTTCTGAAATTAGGCAATATTTTACTGAAATTTTACCAAAAAAAAATTTTCAGATGGTAAAAAATTTTCTGAAATTTTGTGAAAAATTTTCTGTTTTATTTTTTTTTAAATCTGAAATCTGGCAATAATTTACTGAAATTTTTCGAAACTTTTTTCAGATTTGTAAAAACTTCTGTGAAATTTTGTGAAAAATTTTCTGTATATTTTTTTAATTTTCCAAAGCTCTAATTTTTTTGAAGATTATTACTTTTTTCATTCTGGAATTATTTGTTAAAGTCTCCCAAAAGTTAAGAAAAAAAAACAACTTAAAAATGCAATAAATTTTCTAAAACTCTAATTTTTGAAATAAAAGTACCCCCCCCCCCCAAAAAAAAACAATTAAAAATGCAATAAAATTTTTTGCACATTTTACAATTTTCCTGAACTTTTATAATATTTCAGCGAAATTTTGCAACATTTTTTCTCATGTTTGTAAAAAATTCTCAGAATTGTGTGATTTTGTTTTTTTTAAGGGGGGGGGGGGGCATACATTTTTTTTTTGTTGAATGCATAGAGTTGACAAGCGGAATTTTCTAAGACCTTTGCATGGCGTCATTTTGATTTTTCATCTATGAAATTTTGAAGAAAAATTGGAAACTAATTTCATCTTGCTTTTTTTTTTACGAAAAAAATTAATTTTTGATTTTTGAAAAATAAACTGCATGCAGTTTGCAAAAAAAGAAAATTATATTCATTTTGCATTTCAATGATGTCATTTTGTAGAAATTATTGATAAATTTTTTGGAAAATGAAATTTTTTTACATTTTTAAGTGTCAAAATTTGAAGAAAAACGCGACTTTTGTTTAATGCCCCGTTTCCAGGGAAACTATGCAACCCACCAAACTTTTTCTTAGAATGTTTTTTATTCAGTAGAGTCTGGTCTGTAATCTGACGAGAGGGTTTTGGAAAATTCCCCGATTTTATCAAACTTTCTCATAATTTTCATCTCTTCTTTTGAACATTTTGATAAAATTTTGCAAAAAAGAATTCTGAATTTTTAATAAAAACTTTCCTAAATTTTGGGAAAATTAAAATTTGTAAAAAAAATTTAAACTAGATATATTTTTTTGATTTTTTGAAGTTTTGTAGAAAGCCTCCTGAAGACTGAAATTTTCTCTAAAAATTTTGTGATAATATCTAAACTCAATCATTATTTGATGAATTCTCTGAATTTTCTGACATTCATTCATTTTTTTTCGCGATTTTGCATAGAATTCTGTAACAATTTAGTAAATTTTCATCTAAAATTTTTCATTTTTATTTTTTTCAAATTTGTAAATTTTTTTTTAACTGGTGTGGAAAATGTTTGTTTTTTTCCCTTCAATTTTCCAAAGTTTTGTTTAAGAATTGTCTGATGAAATATTCTCTGATATTTTGGTAATTTTCTAGGCTTTTTAAATTCTATAAAATTTTTCCTGCGGGTTTGGTAAAAATTTATGGAAGATTTTTGTGAAAAAAAATTGATTTATTTTTTTAATTCTCTGAAGTTTTGAGAAATTTTTTTTTTAAATTTCTGTTTGTGATTTTTGCTATTTAAAAAAGATTCTGTTTCATAATTATCTAAATGCAGTGAAAAATTCCCCAAAATTTTGTAATTTTTCTGAAGATCTGTTAGAAATTTTCTGGGTTTCTGATCTAAAACGTTTCTGAAATTTTTGATTTGTTCAAATTTGTAAAAAATTCTTTGACGTTTTGTGAAAAATCTTCATTTTTAAAAAAAAAAAATCTGAAGTAAAATAATATTTTTTTTAAATAAAGATTTTGCAAAAAAATTTGTCCGTTTTTTTGTGAAAAAGTGGCTGAAAGTTGTGTAGGTACTGCTTCTGAACTTTTTTGAAAATTCCTTGCAGTTTTGAGAATTTTATTTTAGAAAATGCTGACTTTTGTGAAATATTTTTATACAGTTTTGTGGAAAATTATATAAGAATTTTGAAACACTTAAAAATTATTTTCTAAAATGTTGCTAATTTTTTTCTCCATTCTCATAAATTTTCTAAAAAAATTTTTTTTTTTTTTTTTCTTTTGATTTTAAGAAGCTCTATAATTTTTTTCTAACCTTTTGTGTAATTTTTTATAAATAAAATGTTTGCAGAACGTGAAATAATCGCTATTTATTTATTTAAACAAATTTCGAAAAAAAAAATGGTATTTTAAGTACCCAACAAATAGCTCGTACGTGTAGGTCAAAAAAAAGATGTTTGAATAAATTACGACACGTCCAGCCCACAACTCATCGATAACGATTTTATTTAGAGAACATGGTGACGCCAAAGTACGTTTCCTCTACGACAAATTAAACGATTTTCCGGTAAAATGGACAAAACGTATATGCTTATCAACGCTTTGTTTTTTATGTACCCAATGTTACCACGCTCGTTTGCAAAAAAAAAAAAAATCACCGACAAAAATACATAGTACATCACGATAAAGCACGATTTAGCGATTCGCGTTAGGGATTATTTGAAAATCAAACGTATTAATTTTCATTCTATGCAACCTGATACGTACATAACACTACGATGAGAATTACGCACGAATTGATAACCTCGTCTTGAACCATGGTTTTGGTTACGGTCGAAAGAGCATAAAATAAATCCTCGGCTAATTTTTTTCATCTTTAGACACCTAAGATACATAGAAAATTTTTCAAACAAGCGACTAAAGGCGAGAGAATAGGCGAACAATAGGTACGTATGAACATACAGGAAACAAGTCCGAAGAAATTGTATGTTCGAAAAGCACAAATTAACGCTACAACGCATTTCAATTATGGAATCAATTATCGGGCGAAAATTTCAAGGACTAATTAAGTTTTAAAAATTTAAACACGTACGAGTAGGTGCGCGCGTGCCCGCGTACCGTTCGCAAAAAAAGAAGAAAAGATAAAAGAAACGCCGCGTCAAGACCAATACTAACACATAAATAATACAATTGAGTACATAGATAGGTATAACTCAATACTCGTGTATGTACTTACGTTAATCAACATATCCAAGCCATAGAGAAACCCCTCTTCGTGATTGCCTGGAGACCAAGGAAGTCTATGAGTCAAAATTTTATTCGAAGGAACAGGTCTGGTTTTGGCGAAATCTATTAACCATGCGCCTACTTTAACGTCGTCGTATATAATTAATATGCTGCTTCCGACTACCTAAAGTACACACGAAAACACAAAGACTTTAGTAATTATAATCTTAGGTCGGTACGAGATGACCGATCCATTGAATGGAAATGAAAGAGCCAATCTTACCTCGTGCGTTCTAAAATAATGTGACTGTTCTAAGGTGTTTCGAATTTCCGTCAGTCTTGTGACCAGTCTTTGTCTGATATCTTCTCTGTTGCCGAGGAACAATGATAACGTATCACTAACTTCTTGCGAGATTTTAACTTTTTTCAAATCTGTTACAGGTTTCGAGCCACGGAACTGCAAAGAATACAATAAAACGTTAGAAAAACATTTCCTCGAAGTAGAATCAATGGTAGGGGAAGACTGAATACTGTAGAAATTAATGTAGAGGAGGTTGAAGGGAGCGGGCAAACTGAGATCAACGATCTCCAAATCAAATCAGAAACAGACAAAAATTATCCTATTTGAAAAAATTGAGATTTTTCCCAATGATTCCTCGATATCGCCTCAAATATTGATGTTACAGAAAAATCTTGCATAACCAAAATTATAGAGCTTCAAAAATAGAACATTTTTTGTTTCACAACTTTTTTTCTATCTAGTACGCGAAACGAGATATTGTGTTGAGGAAAGGGTGAGTAGAGGGAGAGAAATATGACGAAGGAGACCAAATTGAGAGCAGTGATCATTCATCAAACCATAAATGAACAGAAATCATCCTGCTCGGAGAAAAATGAAAAAATTGTAATTTTCCTCAATGATTCCTCAAAGCCTCCTCAAATATTGAAAATACGAGAAACTCGTCATAACTAGAATTAAAGAACATCGAAAATTGAGCATTTTTTGTCTCACAATTTTTTTCCTATCTAGAACGCGAAATAAGATATGGTCTTGAGGAAAGGCTGAGTATTTTTCAAGTATAGGTACCTTCCCTTTCTCGAGTTGAAGCTCTTCTCAAGTATTTTATAGAAAAAACCTAAAATGAGAAATGGCCTACACTACAATTTTTGACTCAAAATTTTTCCCGTATTTCGAATTTTTTGAGGATGGCCTCAAATTTTCCTCAATTTCCTGGGCGTGAAAATGTGAAGGAGCTCAATTACGACTTTCGAGGAATGGTAAAGAATCATCAGAAAACCACTGTATATAAAGTAGGGCATATTCCACTCGACTGCGAAAGGAGACATTTGAGGACGACTCAGATTTTCCTCAAAAATGGAACATACCAAAGTGAACTTCTAATAAATGTACATAAAGTTGAAACCCAAACAATTTTAACCCAAAAAATGTTTTCCATTTTCAAATGAAAATGAGCTATGACTTGAGGAAATATTTTCAAAAATACTCACCCTTTCCTCAAGGACATATCTCGTCTCTCGTACGAGATAGAAAAAAAATTGTGAAACAAAAAATGTTCAATTTTTGATGCTCTATAATTTTAGTCATCATCATTTTTTTCATAACACCATTATTTCAGCAACTGAGGACCCATTAAAGAATTATTTTCAACTTTTGAAAATTTTCTACCTTCCTCCGAATTAATTCGCAAAGAAATTGGAATAATTCCAAAAAATACATACCTTCATGGCTTCGATTCTAAATCCTAACGTATTAGTGGAACTCTGCTCTTCTCTAAACTGCATATATCGTAACTTAGTCACAGCCCTTGCTGTATGTTCGTCGGCAGTGGGTGCATTAGGATCAACGGCGATCATCTATACAGAAAACGGATCTCATTAATCCTCCTGATTCATCATCGGGCTACATTTCACTCGGAATAATACGTACTTTCAAATATAAGTCTTCTCTGGCGAAGGTATTTTGTACTTCGGATTCGAGAAACGTCCTCGTACCCATTTTAATATCCATCACATGAGGATCTCTAAAGCCATGTAATAAGTCTTGCAATTCGATGAACGTTTCTCCGGCGTATTCGACTTCGCGTAAATATCTCGGAACAATATCTTTCAGAGCTGGTTCTTGGGATAGAGCTTCGTAAACGGCGCGTTCGGTACCGCCACTGCATTTCTTCCAAATAGTTCCAGGTCCAGCTGGAGCGAAACAATCCGGATGTCCTGATAATTGGAACCACGATTGGTTTGCAATTTTCGTCGCCGTGTTGCTAATCGGTTCCGATTCTTTGGCAACTGCAGTACTGCTATGTTGTCTGAGTAAAACATCGCTGGCTGGCGCTGCTAATCCTAATGCGTTCTGTGTAAACAAAAACAAAAATAATGCGTACTCAATGAAAATATTGTACGATAGTAAGGAGGAGGAGATATAGTTTTAGGTGTACTAATACCGCAACCAATAAATAGTATACGAGTATATTTCGGCTCTACACCAACATCCTAAAAGGTCAAGAAGCCGGTAGTCCGGTAACCTATATTTTAACGACCTCATTCGTTCGTCTGCTGCGTAACCTTTATCAATAGTCGAGTATAAAATTAGGTCTAAACACCACGACCTTTCGAACAGATTGTACCAGCGAGTTGTTGATGACGTGAAATAACTTTTTTACATCTCCTCTACCATCTCCTTCCCTCAGCCTATCTCTCTCACTCTCGCTTCAACGCGCCTACTGCGGTTTGTTTTGACGTTATCTCTAACACGCCTCCAATATCTGAGGAAATTCTTTATACAAGCGTATGAACCGACAGGATGTTGAACTCTTCTTTATATAAACTCGATCCAATGGTACATCTCTCTTTCAGAAGTGTTTCTCTTTCGAGCCAACATCGTGTGTTAATTACATACACTTTGAGTCTTCACTGGTGAAATTCGTGCCGGTAGGTATTCTATGGCGGATGTCGAGATGAAAACAAGAGTTTCATAGAATATCAGACAAAAAAATTTTATAATCGCGAACTTTTAATTTAAAACAGTTAAAAGTGAGTTTTCGACATTCGAAATTAAATCAAAAAAAATTACTGAAAATTTTCAAATCGAAACACAATTTTTGAAGTACACAAATAGCCTATTTTTCTACTCAAATCAGTTGTAAATGATTCTAAAATTATTTTTAAAACTAGCCGAGTGCACTTCTAAATTTTCCCGAAAACGCAGGTGCACTTCTGAATTTTTCCTGAAAAATCAGGTGCACTTCTAAACTTTTCCAAAAAATCAGGTGCGTTCTGAATTTTTTCTGAAAAATCAGGTGCACTTCTAAACTTTTCCAAAAAATCAGGTGCGTTCTGAATTTTTTCTGAAAAATCGTGTGCACTTCTAAACTTTTTCCGAAAAATCAGGTACACTTCTGAACTTTTCCCAAAAAAATTAGGTGCACTTCTGAATTTTTTTGGAAGACTGGGTCATTTTTCAAACCTGCGGGTCACTATCATGGAAAACATGGAAAATTTCATGATAAATCAATCAAATCCCTCCATCCTTACCTACCCAGACCCACAAACACAGACTCTCTAATTCTCACTAAACCATTAAAAATACGTCACTCTCACACCTCATTAGACGCTCTGACGTCAGCACTTTGACGAAATCTCGCTTTATTAAAAAACCTGCAAAATACCTCAAATATTCGGAATATTTTTCACGGCGATAAACGAGAAAACAATACCTATTTTTTATCAGATACTTTACATCGTTGTCGCTAAAACTCGACTCCAGCTACAAAGATGTCTACAAATTACAATTTACAACATTGGCGAGTAGCGCGATAATAACTAGCGTTTTTGATAAAAAGTCCAGATAAAGAAAATGAGAACCAGTCTTAAAAACGGTCGTATGTAGGTAAATACCCTGCTAGTTTGCTGGGTATCTTGTCAGACCAGCAAAACTACTGCTTACGTTGGCGAAATTGTAAAAAAATTGCAAAATATTCTTATCTAATGATTTTTTTTTTTTTTCATAATTTATTAAAAAAGGAAATTGTAAAATTATCCCAAACTTACCAAAGCTAGGAACTCTAGAAATGAATGGTCACTTTTTCGGCGTGATTTCTTCACCGAGTTACTCGAATACGTATTATTTCTACAAATCGATTCGGCAGGTTGCTTCTGTAAACAGAGAAAAAAAAGAAAAAAATTAAATATTTACAAATTAATAGTATTGTATTCGTGATAAGAATGTAATTCGCGTGTGGCTCGAGTCATTTAATGGATGCAGCACGTGTACGTTTGTTTAACTGGTTCATTCAAAATATACGACTATAGTACCCTAGGTATAAATAAATTTAGGTTAATGAATCATTACACAAGCCAGATGTGGGCTAGGCTGGGGTAGGGCAGGGCAGGGCAGGGCACTTCCGAGCTAATATCATCGTTCTAATGTACGAGTACGCATATCTAGATCTACGACTCATTAATAACGATTCGCGTTCTTTCGTCTTATTAAGTGACGACGTGCGAATGCCTTAAACCAGTTAAAGACGATGAATCGGCCTCTAAAATACATCTTAAGGTTATCTAGTTTTGCAATAAGCATCTCTCCAGTTGCCAAAAATAAAAACTCTGAAGAACTTCTTCGCACGGTTCGATTCGAGTAATTTTCGACAGGAAATAGCAAACTCGCGGCGTGTTTCCATGCTCGAGCCCAAAGACGTTTTCGCCTCGGTTATTACATAACGCTAGGGCAGGTTTTTAAAAACCTGAATTTGCATAAAATTACGTTTTGTAAGCCAGATAGTTCATCGTGGAAAATTCCAGAATGTCTTTGGCATGGCGAAAATGAAAATTGCATAGGTATCTATAAATAGAATTCAATTTTTATGAAAATACATATACCTAGTTAATTGTCAAGAGAGGATGGGATGACACTGACAGGCAAAAGTACTTCTCTTAACCTAGCCCAAGATTACTCAAACTCATGCCCACTCATCACCAAATTTTCACTCTGCAATAGCCTTACTTCCGTTTGGGAGGAAAATTCACCAAAATCAAACCAATAATTCAAAAACATAAGCTGTTAACTTGTCAGTGTTACACTGTTCACGAATCGTCGCTAATCTGGTTTGCATACACAATGAACGAGAACAAAACCAGTTATCGAACCAATCACTCTGCTATATTGTCAATTTGCGATTTACTTAATATGTAAAAGGTCCGAATATTCCGACAAATGACATTAATTTTGCGTCACAGTTATTGTCAACATATTTCACATACAGAATGTTCTAGAAGTGAGTGCTCAATTTTCAGATTTGGATATATTCGAATATTTACTAGAAAAAAATCATTGTACTGAGTGCCTATTTAGATTTTGAAGGGGCAATTTCAAAATCCCATCGAGACGATGCAAAAACCAGGTGTAATTTTTCGAGAGGAATAAAATAAGTTATATGAAAAAATTGTCTATCTTTGATAATAAAGGCGCTGGAGAACTTTGAAAATTGATGTTCCTCGCAAAACCATGAAGTTTTTCAAAGTTTCAGTCCTTTGGCGCCTTCATTTTCAAAGATAGGCAATTTTTTACAGAACTTCTTTTCTTCTTCTCAAGAACTTACACCTGTAAAGTTATATGAAAAATTTGTCTATCTTTGATAATGAAGGAGCTAAAGAGCTGGGAAAAAGTATATTTCTTGCAAAACCACGCTCTTCAATGTTTTAAGCCCTGTGGCGCGCCTTCATTTTCAAAGATAGGCGAATTTTTCACATAACTGTTTTTATTCCACTTGAGAAGTTACATCTGTGAAGTGATATGAAAAATTTGCGTATCTTTGATAATAAAGAAGCTACAGCCTAGAGAACTTGAAAATCTGTGTTTCTTGCAAAACCATTGCGTTTTTTAAAGTTTGAAGCTCTGCAGCGCCTTCACTTTCAAAGATAGACAAATTTTTCACCAAATTTTTTTGTTCCACTTGAGAAGTTACATCTGTTTCATTTACTGTCTTGTCAAGATTTTGTAATTTTTCATGTCTTTAGAGCCCTAAAAAAATTGAGTAAGGCAATACTTTCAGAGAAGAATTTCTTTTAACTCAATGCAGTGTTGCTAATCAATTTTGCTCGTAAAATGAAAATTTTCAAAGCTCTGTGGCTCCTTCATTTACAAAGATATGCACCTGGTTTAAATAAAGTTTTTTATTAGTTTTACTCGATTTTATTCGAATCTCAAGTTTGGACATTCACTTCCAGAACACCCTGTATTGTTTACATTTTTATTTAAATCTGATAAAGAGCAGAATTTGCCAATCCAATTAAACCCTGTCGCCGGTTTGACAGCCTAAAGTGCGATTCATGCGACGTAAAATAAATAATATCGATACAAAATTAATTGGATGGTATAAAAATAGCGTGCGAATCGAGTAAAACGAGTTTTTTGAGTGGGCAAACGATACCTTTAAACCATCATCTTTGTGCTTTGGCCAAGATTGCAAAAAAAATTTTCGCCAATCATTTTTTCTTTTCAATTTTGATAACCCAAGGTCTACCGTACTTTCACCGAGGAAATACGCAGATACAGTTCCGCGTATAATTATACGACCGACGCTCGCACATATTGTATGTCGTAAATACGTAAGTAGTTGTACGCATCGATTATCACGTACAAACGTTCGCAGAATCGACGATTAGTTCCTCGTGTCCGGATGGATATCCAATGATCCAAGTGCAAAATGACATATAACAGTTGACACTGAAATACTTATTATGCATTCAGAACAACAAACCGAAAAAAGTCGATGTTTGTTTATTTTACAAAACACACTACACAGAGACACGAGAAAAAAAAATGTCTTCTGACATTTGAACAGTGGCTGAGCTCGAACTTGTATGTACTTGAATCTAAGTACACATATCATTTCCTCACTTCCTATTTGAAAAAAAAAACTGGCCACTGTCTCGGATACATTCTTTTCTCTTCCATTTAAATGCACACACTATGACATTGCTCACATTGAAATGTAAATAGTCGCAGACAAGGATAATTATACCCTGGATGACTTTTTATTCGCACGTCAAACATCGTCTTTGTACATATGGTAGCTCGCGTCAAAACATCAAATACCCTCAATTGCCTACCTTGACCGCTAAATACCAACGTATATATACTCGTACATCGGAACCATACCCGATCATCATACCTTTTAAATGAACTCGTTAGAAAAAAATTTAATTCTAGGCGCTAGAAATTTTTTACATAATAGTTCAACTGCGTGGAAAATAACTGCGAATGGTATGGTACAGTTTCTCTAATAGGCTATATTTTAAGGTCGTAAAATTTGAAAAATGCCACTGTCACACATGTGCTACCATAATATCGATTTTCCCACCTGTGGTTTGTGTATTTTTTTTATTTTATTTTTTTCGTTTCAATAATTTCAATCAGTTTTAAGTTCGCGATACTTTTCTCTGAATTTTTGAACAATTTCCAACAGTTGTGAAACGCAGTGTGCCAGCACCCTTGGGGTGTTGTTTTAACGCGAAAGAAGATAAATCGCTAAATCATTGAGTTATTTTTCTGCGAGTGATCGATGTGCGTGCGTGAATTTGTCAATATGCGAGTAGGAAAACTCCATGCAGACGTAGATTAATTTTTCTGTCGCTGGAAGCATTCAATTAGTCATGGATTAAACAAACAAATTCGTCAGTGATGACGATATTGAATGAGAGTTTTTTTTGTTCCAAGTACATAATATTTGGTAACATATGGGAAGATGTGGTCCGATGTGGATTTTGAATACTGGAGAATATCCGAGAATGGTTGTTATTTTTTTTTTATACAAAAAATGCAATATTTTGAGCTATTGGCAACGTTGCATTGTTTTCTAAAACGCTTTTTATTCCATCATCAGCCCTTTGAACATTTCCAAAAATTTAATAATGATTTTTCAACTACGACGATACTTCTAATTCTTCCAATTTTGAAAATTACTATCGAGAAAAATTTGTGACTATTTAAACATTTGGCAACGTCGCTTTAAGCTAACGACAATTAAAATTTGTATCATTCTGAACATTTTTATACATCTTCAGAATCTATGAAAATTTGCACAATGTCTTCATTACTTATTACTTGAAAATTCAATTTTCAAAATTATTTTTTAAAAAATTACAAAAGTATTATTTTTGAGCATTTGGCAACGTCGCTTCAAATTACCAACTTGAAAATTTTTCAAATTTTGGAATCGAAATTTTTTTAGAAGATACTTTATTATATGCTTAAACAGGTAAAACTCCATTTTTGGAAAAATTAGGGTTTTTCGAGAAATTGGCATTGTCGTTTTTAAACGATCAAAACTTGGAACCGTGAACTTCGAAGTGGGGTCATTTTGAACACCTTTATACACTTTTAGAACCAAAGAAACTATTATATCTATCATTACCTCCATAAGTGAAAATTATACAAGTTTAGAATGGGTTTTGAAAAAATACAGATATTTTGAGCATTTGGCAACGTCGCTATAAAATCTTCAACTCTGTAAAATCACCGATTTCCAAATAAAGATTTCAAGAATTGAAATATATTCGTCAAAAATGTACCTTGGTAAGGAAAAAATAATTTGGAAAATAGTATAACATTTCGAGCATTTGGCAACGTTGCTTCAAATTGTCAACTTGGTAAATAAATCGTACCTTCGTACCTAGTGAATCCACGATTTTTCGAAAAAAATCGTCAAAAATATGCCTTTCTAGGATGGTTTAAAAAACATAACACTTTGAGCATTTGGCAACAACCCTTCAAATCATAAAATCACCATCGAGCAAATCCACAATTTTTTGACCAAAGATTTAAAAAAAAAAAAAAACAATTTAGATGTACTTAAGCTGCAAGCAGGTAAAATTCATTTTTGGTAAACATATGTCATTTTGAGCATTTGGCAACGTCGCCTTCAAACAAGCCAAATTGACGTGTGATTCTGAACACCTTTATATTTAAACACACTTATAGAGCCTAAAAGTAAAAAATACAGCAGTTTGTTGTCACCAATGTCACCATTGAGTAAAAATTCAACTATGAAAACAACTTATGAGAAAAACAGAATCATTTCGAGCATCTGGCAACGTCGCTTCAATCAAATAATCTAACTCAGAATGCTAACGAATTTTTGAATCGAAAAATAGGGAAAAAATTGTAAGAAAACCATCTCAACCAGAGAGTCTGATTTTTGGAGAAAAAAAAATTCAGGGTGTTTCATAGCTAATATAGCTCCTTCCACGAGCTGTCTATCTCAAAAATTGAAGGAGCAAGAAAAAATAAATTGAAAAAGATCAATTTTTGGTCAAGCAAAGGTAATAATTAAGAATAGTACTAGCAAATATATTCTTTTTTACTCCTGACATTTTTTGCTTATCTTTAAAAATGAAAGTGCTATAAAATTTCGAAAATTGGTATTTTTGAAAATTTGATGCTCTGAAGAGTCTTGATTTTCGAAAACAGACAAAAAATACCAAAAATAAAAAAGTTGTATTTTTTTAGTACTATTCATATGCATGACCAAAATTACTTTCCCTTTATTTCATCTCGTGAAAGAAACTACATCAGTTATGAAACACCCATATACGATTTTGAGCATTTGGCAACGCTGCACCAACTTGGCAACATCATTGCTTTGCAAGCAATTCCGCAAATTAAAAAATCAAACCAGCTAGTTTCGTCAATAAATCCGCATCATTCTACGTAATTATTACTCGAAAATTGGCACACAGCGAGGAAATACAATTGGAGACATTTTTCAAAAGAAATATTTGGCAACAGGTATTCTGAAAACCTCACGTATGCAGTAAAATTAATCTAGGAATAGGAAACAGTATAGAGAGCGAGATTTGCACACAAATGAAACTTATGAAATGGGGAATTTACTCAACCTACGAGGTAATTTCCAATCATTAGTTGATTTGGAGACCTTAATGATGCCGATACGATGCACCGTGTTCTAAATTGTGATACTTCTCAGTTTTCACCTTCGAATCGCGATCGAAGATGTGTCGTTGGAGCAAACCGAAGGTGATAATATTTACACGTAAGTACAACGAGCAATTACAACGATGACAAAGTTCAACGTCTAATTAAATGTGATCACGAACACCTACACTACAATCTCGTGAAACTTTGCGGCTGATCTTTGACATTTTAAAAAGTTAACGCGATTAAAGGCACGAGTCAAAACAAGGCGCCAGGTAGACACGAGCTATACCTACTGTGAGATAAATTCGTTTACAAAATATTTTCAGCAGGTGGGACGAGGAGCAGGGGAGTGAATAATCACACGATTACGTAGGAAAAAAATACGAGAACCGAGCGAGGGTTATGATTAATTAAGAGGTTTGTACGGTGATGATATAAGTTCTCACGTTCGGCTTCGGATAGGTATCGGTTTGTTTAATCTTCTATCGAGTTATTTTTTCACTCTATGATGGATATGCTTACGTTAAACTAAAAAGTGCATCTTCGAATTAATACACAAACGTAATTAGCAATTTCGCTGCAAGATCGTATAACTGCGTACGCCACTTTCTGTACGTCACGAGCTCAGACGTGCACCTAGCGTCACAATCCTGTTTTGAAATTGAAAATTTGCCTACGTAGTACACGTTTACGTTCGCATAAATTTATTTAAAAATTCGCACCAACGACAATGGCACGAAATCAAACGCTGTCTAAATTGGTGGTAATTTTTCCGATGCATATTCACGTGAAATTTATTCGAAGCGATTAAAATGTCAGAACGAAGACGTCACAATGGCCACAGGTGGCACAAAAACAAACCCTAGGTCCAAATCAGACTATTATTCAAATTGCCCCGAACGTCATCGCGTTTCAAATGGGTAAACAAACCCTAGGCCAAGTTATACTATTATTCAAATTCTTCGACAACGTCGTCATCAAGATGACCATTACATTATCAACACAACAAACCCTGTTTTCAAATAGGTCTAAATACGTTGCATTTGCTAAACCTTAAATTTATTCCAATCAGGAATTCGAGCACGATAAACAATACGTTGACGTCAACGAGTTCGAGTACTTGGACTTAATAGTTGAGCGTGATAAGCAACTTGAAAAAATATACGTTTAGTTATTAAAATGGCAAAAAATTATTCGATAACCAGTCCTCATACGCCAAGCACCCTCGTACATTACATATCTCCAACTTAAGAAAAAAAAAAATCACTTCGAGGAAACTGCACTCGAACTGGTTCGCATAATTAATTCAAAAAATTACTCGATCGATTGTACAAACGTAAAATAGACGAAACACGTGAATCCAATAAATATTAAAATTATTATCGTCATTTGAATTAGAATTACGACTCGTCTTACGGAAATCAAACCATAAAACGTGACAAAATCGATAAACATACTGCCACAATTCGTCAGATAAATCACCAGATGCTGGTTACAGCTTGGAAAATAAAACCAGATAAAACCACGAGCTTTTTAAGGCTCGCCAGATTATTTTATCTTCAATTATATCCTCACCCAGCCTGCTTTTCTCTGACAAACTGCAACTGGGCAGTTGTTGACCGGTACATAAAATTTTTCGATGCCTCTAAAAATCCACAAATTACGTATTGCAACCGGTTTCAAGGGTCAGGCTCGGTGAAAATGTGACAATTAAACAGTACCAATTTTACTACCGAATAAATTCCCAGTAAGATAATAATTTTTTAATGGTTTGGTTTGGTAGGAGGAAAAAGAACGCATTCGCATGCCTCCGAATTAACCGACGTGTTTTTCTCAATTTCAAGAAATTCCTCCTTAGATAAGGGAAAAACTAGGTGCAGACATACAAACTGGATTTCGATTTCGGTGCACTGGTTATGACAAATCACGTTGTTCGATTGACAAATGGGCTCGTTTTGCGAAAAATTTTACGATTCTGTTTATATGTAAATTTTTTCCCTCACGAGAGCACGAGGTTGATACACTCGTAATTAAAAAAAAAAAAAAAAAAAACTGGAATCATCAATCATGCCTTTGCAAAGGTTTCCAACGAAAGTACAAAAAACTTAGGAAAAATGGCAACAAATACAACCAAAAAAATATTGAGCTATTAATGGTCACTTTGAAAGAACTTGGAAAAAAATGAGAAAAATAACGAAAAATAATGACAAAAAAATATATAAACCTATCAACGATCACTTCGGAAGCTTTCCACCAAATTTTAAAAAAAAATTAAGAAAAATTAAGGATAAATAATACCCCAAAAAATACATCCATCAATAGATCATTTAGGACGCTTTTGAACGAACTTGTAAAAAATTCAGCTTAAACCAGGATAATTTTACGAATTCTTACCTCATCTTTGAGAAGTTTTTCGAATTGTTGTACAGCTTTGGTGACCACGTAATTATCCAGTATACGCCTGTGTACAGGATACACACTGGTTTTGCTCATTGTCATAGTTGTATCTATTTGGTACTTGGATCGAAATAAAACGAAGAAATAATTTTTTAAATCTACGAAATCGAAATTGTCAAATTCAAACACCATTGATTCAAAAACCCAAATACGTCGCGGGGAAAAAAACCAAAGTACACACAGCACTTCGCGAAATATTTAAATTAAAAAAATATTTTAAAAAACTTAAAAACTCATCGTAATAATTTTCAAACACCGATGGTGCGATTGTAACTTTCAAACTGAACCTGGTTGACTACGTTGGATACGGCAACGATAACGAATTGAACGTTATAAGCATCGAACGGACTCATTTAACGTAGGGCATACACAACGAACGATTCGTGACGTTTCTAACTCTTTCGGGTCGAGAGAACGACTGAAAATCGAACCGGCTTTGACTTTGGCAGATTCGAATACATTTGCCAGCGATGCATTCTCTCTGCAGGCTGATGTCGATTTAGGTATTTATAAATACACCAATGAGCGAGAGAGGAGAGAGAAAAAAAGGAGTACACGAGTCAATGAAACTAGCTAGCCATATGCATATTTCGTGCAGTGCGATTTTATATGCATTTTAATTTTAAATGGCGTGTCGTTGGTGAACTCAAAGAGTAAAGAGTGCTCGACCTTTCATAGTTTGATGACTTTTCAACTTTGATATTTACTATGTAACGAAATAAGGCATTTTTTTATGTAATTGAATTTTAGCGATTATTTTTATTCGATTTTAATCCAGAGTTTCAAAACAAAAAAGATTTTTGCAGAGCAGAACTTTTCACGGAACTTTTTCAAAATGAGAAATGTTTTAAATTTCAAAGATTTACTCTCAAAAAATCCTAAATTTTCATGGTGAATATTTATCAAACTTTAATTAAAAATGGATCCAATTTTTAAAATTTAATTAAGTCCAAAATTACAAATTTTGAACTTATACTAAATTTTCAAGTTAGATAAATAAATCCAAAATTAAAAAAATTACAAAATTCAGAAAATTTAATAAAATATTTAAAACTTACCAAAATTTGAATTCAGTATAATCAATTTAAAAATTTCCAAATTTTTAATCTTCAGCAGTTTTTAGTTTTGACCAAATTTTAGAAATCTAGCAAACTTTACAATTTTTTTTAATCATTTACATATTTTATAGAAATTTATTTGGATTTTCAAAATGCATCAAAATTCAAATAAAAAATTAAAAAAATTGAAGAAATACCAGTTTTTAGGGGTTTTCATCTGATTAAAAAATAAAAAATGCAAAAATTCATCAAACTTTCAAAATTGATCCCATTTCAAAAAATTATTAAAATTACCTAAAACCTAATTTTTGTCAATTTTTCATTTTTTTTTTTTTTTTTTTGGAATTTCTCGAATTTCCAAGATTTAATGAATTTAACATTCGATTCATCTTCAAAAATTGAATTAAATTCGAAACATAGTTACTAAAACTGGAGTTTTTATCAAATTTGTTATGCTTAGCAAATTTTCAAAATTTTTAAATTTCAAAGATCCGTTGAATTTTAAGAATCGACTCAATTTCGAAAATAGTTCACAATTTACAACACTGCAATTCTTATGAAATTGAAAATTTGTACAGAATTTTGAAATACAGTCGAACCTTGCTAACTCGAACTTCAATAACTCGAAATCATAGATAACTCGAACTGTTTTGCCGGTCCCCTTTCCCTCTAAACTAAGTAATTTGATCTTTGATATCTCGAAAATATAGATAACTCGAAGTTTTTCTTTGGTCCCAACTGCTTCGAGTTAGCGAGGTTCGAATGTATTTAAAATTTTGAAGATAAATTAAATTTTAAAAATTCTCCAAAAATTTATTAGAGGTTAAAAATGAGCCAATTAATTTCGAGTTTTCGTCAAATTTTAAAAACGTATAAGTACAATAAACAGTAAAATTTTATAAAACTTCAAGAAATGATCCAATTTCAAAAAAAGGTCAGTCATCTAAATAATTTGAAACAAATTTTCAAAGTTTTAAAAATTTTGAAGGTTTATTGAATTATTTTAAAATTTCATCCAACCTCAACAATTGAATAAAATTTAAAAATTCGTAGAATTCCAGTTTCCATCAAATTTTACATTTTTACCAAATTTTAGAACTTATGCTATTTTAAAAATTTATTAAATTTTAAGAATGGACCCATTTTTTTTGAAATCCCGAAATTTTAAATTTATACCAAATGAATTGTCACTTAGGAAATTTGGAAAATTTGGAAAAATCAAATTTTGAATTTTTTCTAACTTTCAAGAATATACAAAATTTTAAAAATTGATCCAAGTTGAAAAAAAACCATGGCAGGTAAAAATATAAAATTACGGTTTTTATCTATTTTCCAATTTTTTCCAATTTTTCTAACCATCTAAATTTAAAAGATTTATTAAATTTTAAAAATTCGCCCAACCTCAAAAACTAAAAATAATTTTATTGAATTTTAAAATGTTTGCAATAATTCTTTTATTCTACACAAATTTTTAAAAAATTTCTGAAAATAAAAAAAAAATTGTAAAAATTAATCAATTACCTAATCAATTATTTTTTATAAAATTTAAAAATCTATCAAACTTATAAACAACTTTTTTGAAAGCTTTAGCAAAATTTCAGATATTCACTCGACTTTAAATATTTATTAAAACTCAAAATTGACAAGATTTTCCTTAAAATATACATTTATCTATTTTTGAAGATTCATTAAAATTTTAAAATGACCAAGATTCCAATTTTTATAAAATTTTGAAAATAAACAAAAAATTACTAACTTTGAAAATTTCCCTGTTGAATCAAAAAATTGCCGAATTTCGAATTTTTACCACAATAAAAAATGTTAAAAGTTTTCCAAAGTGTTGAATTTTCAGAAAATTTAAAATTGTCAGCAAACCTTTATGATTTGACTTCTTGAAATTTTTTCAAAATCGGCTGTGTTTAATAATTTATTTCAATACCCAAAAATTTATTAAAATTTAAAAAACTGTCAAAATTTCAGTTTTTACCAAAAATTTTAAATATTTATATACTAAATAAAATAGAAATTTGTTAAATAATGGATTTCAAAATTTCCCTAGAATGACAGAATTTTAAATTTAAAAAAATCAACCTTTAAACAAAAAATGTTTCTCAAAATGTTACACAAACTCATTCGTTCTTATTAAAATTTGGAGCTCTTTTTGCGCGTTACTTACGTCAAAAAACTAATTCGATTAATTTATATCGCCTTATTATTAATTATTTTTTTTTTAAATGCATCAAATTAAAATATTTTAAACGATAAAAGTTCAACAATGCACATCTTTATTCATGTGAGAGAAATGACAAATGACGTAGGTAGGTAAATTATATAATTCAATTTCAAAGTCCCAAAATACAAAGTTCGAATTTCGAATTAAATCCTCACCTCGCTTTGATCAACTTAAAACTTAGACATCGAACCACTTCGCGTATCTTTTAACCTCAATTAAAAACTGCAAGAAATTTTCTTGGCAAAATTTGATCATCGCCTAAATTATCTATACTTATTTGAAATTAGCATAAATGTAGGACATCTCGAGGACTCTAATAATAGACGAGGGAACCTCGCCTCTCGCGAATTAAGGCCATATTTATCTTAGCTTTCGATATAATAATTCGGAGCTCACGTTCGTCTAGGTTTAGAAAATTTTACAAAGTCGACAAGTGCAATATGCACTTTTCAATTTATACATACGTAATTTACGACATACGAGTAAGTATTTTTATTACAATTTATAAACTTCTGATGTTTTGTGACGCAATCGAATAATCAACTACAAAAATACATAATATCGTTTATAAATATAAACGATGCGATGCTCGAAATACTAATTCAACTCTGACAACAAATTACCATTAAAAAAATGTACTTAAATACTTACACGACGTATCCTTTACAAAAAAAAGTTTCGACATTAAGTACGTGTTATTTGTACAGCTACCTAGACCTGCCCAGCTCTACCTACGTAACATAGTAGACCGAAAAATGTACTGTATGTATGTACTTGGATAATTTTTCCATAGTCATAGATTTGCAGAAATTGGCATACGAGGTCGTTGGAAAGCTTCTAAGAGAACCAGCCTTATTTCTTAGTTATTCAAGTTAGATAGTGGTAGAATATTTCGTACAGATTGAAAGAAAAATTCGGAATATCCATGTCCCAGAAATCTCAAATTGTCAGAATTTCCAGCTTAAATGTAATGTGTTCAAAAAAAAAGTCATTTTACCCAATAAAATTGGAAAATAATTAGGTATTCTTTCTTCGAAACTAATTTATTGATTCCTCATCGATTCCTAATGATTTCTCGAAAATTTGCTTTTAGCAGTAAAAATAAATTTTAAAAATTACCAAATTTTAAAGATTTGTCGAATTGAAAAAAAGTTAGGTACTTATAAAATTTTGAATTTTAAATTTTTACGAAATAATTTTTAAAATCTATCATACTTTGAAATTTATTTTCAAATTTGATTTGAAAATTTAGGTCTATTTTAAAAATTAGCCCAACTTCAAAAATTTATTAAAATTGAAAACATATCAATTTTGAGTTTTCGCCAATATTTAAAAAAAATATAAAATTGTAAGAATTCATTAAACTTCAACAAATTGACCTTAACTATTTCGAAAATTCATTTAAATGATTAAAATTTCACTTTTTGAATTTTTCCAAATTGGAAAAATTTAAAAGATTTATTAAATCAAAAATAAATTTTCAAGTTACAACGCTTGACATTGTTTTCAAAACTTCAAAGTTTTATCCAATCTAAAATATTGATCAATTTCAAAGCTGATAAAAATTCAAAAATTATCAAATTTTACTTTCGAAATTGATCAATTTTAAAAACTTAATTTATTTTATAAAATTTTTAAACCTTTTGAATTTCAAACATTTATTAATTTCTGAATTAGAATTGCTTCCAAATTTTTTAATTTATTTACATTTCAGAGATTCATTAAATTTTCACAGTTGACTGAACTTCAAAATTTCTTAAATGGTTAAAATTCATCAAACTTTCTACACTTGATAAAAATTTGAAAATTCATTTGGAATCACCAACATTTCAAAATTTCAACTTTCATTAAATTTTGAATTTAAAACAATTTTTAAAAATTTTCAAGATTAATTTAACTTTAAGAAATGATTGAAATTCGAAAATTTATTATTATTACCAAAATTTCAATTTTCATCCACTTTTCACCACATAACTTTAAACTTATACCAAATTTTTGAAATTTTCCAGATTTCCAATATTTATTTCATTTTAAAAATGATTGATCCAATATTGAAATTTATTGAAATTAATTATCCTAACTCTCATTTTTACCACATTATCAAATTTTAAAAATTGGGACAACTTCAAAAACTAATTAAAATTATCAAAATTAAATTTTTTACCAAATTTTTAAATTTTAAAGAATTATTAGGTAACTTTAAAAATTGATTCAACTCCAAAAATTCATTTAGAAATTAATAAATTTTGAAGTCATGTATACTTACAACATTTTAAAAATTATTGTAAAAATTTATTAAAATCCAAAAATTTTCAAAATTTCAAAGATTTACTCGAATTATATATTTTTAAATTTTATAGGTTTCCCTTTAAAAAATAATTTTTAGAATTGTAAAAATTTATGAAATTTCAAAAAGTACCAAATTAAAATGTTTTGTCAACGTTTGAAAATTTCCTAAACTGTAAAGAACAATTTCAAAGGTTTACTAAACTTGAAAAATTTGAAAAAATTTCAAATCCGTAAAAAATTGGTTGCCACAAGCAGGACCCTTCACTTGAAATCACTATACTTTTACAGTACCATTAAACACTCTTCGAGAAGCTATGAACTGAGCAGTGAACAAAATACCAATCATGCAGAACTCGTCTAGCTAAATTTCTCTCCATCAACATCGAAAAAAAATTATTTTAAAATGAAAAAGGATCAATTTTCAGTACATTACACTCACATCTGTTTTCTGGCACTTTTCTCATTTACCTACTTTAGTCATTTTTTGGAGAACTATTGGAAACTGGTTTAAAACCACCGAACCGGTTTCGAAAGATAACGTCTCATTAAAATCGCATTAAAAATGCACATTCATCAAGATATTTAACCTATACCGACCACTTTTCACTTTTTTTTTCAGGAATAATTTTTTTTAATTTTTGAAACATTGCGAATATTTTCAGATTAGTTAAAATTCCTGGCAACAAAATCATAATCGCTCGCAGCATTCGAGACTTTCAATACACCCTGTGCACGAAGACGATAACGATAAATTAATTATTCAATTTTTTTCTAAATCAAACTTCATTAATCAAACACATTGTGTTTATTATTTTAATTACATATTCCGTTAGAAGTTGACCGCAATACCTTGTCAAAGAATAAGTAGATTCCATTAGCTTTTATCACATCGTAAGGTGATTTTCATTCATACGAAAATTAATCGGTTAAAAGGCCCACTAGCCCATCTATATACAATAGATTATGGGCCAATACACCAACAATATAGTCTCAAATTGAGGTCGACAATACCAGCAGGGTGATCAGGAAATCAAATCTCATTCATTAGGGACGTCTCGCGTTTCCGTCACCTTAAATAATTTGTTTTTTCACTGCCGATGGAATAAAAAGCCTTCGTCGACGTCTATAAGCTAGAAAGCGTTCGGTGTAACGCAAATATCCTTTAAATTTTTATGCCACATGGAAATAGAACGCGTCAGTACTACAAACGTTGACGTCAATCCGACCACTTTCTGATAACTCGATCGCATGTTAATTAATTTTCACCGCACGTATCCTTTATTTTTTTTATATTTTAAAACCTACCTAGGAATATTTCGATGGTTTATCTTCGCCATCGATTATGCACAGAGATCGATTTAAAATTAGTATAATTGTATTATAAGCGCCAACGAGCAAAGAGCAAAGATTCAACGACCTTTGTAAATATATACAAATATAGGCAAAGAAATCAGATCAATGTACCTTGTCAGTACGTCAAACAATGACGTACGAATATACTGCCAAGACCTATTCAATACGAATACAGTATTTCGTCAACGTGCAATTGCAATTTACAAGTAATATACGAGTATCTGTAAAAATTTCTCAAGCGACGTATTATCATACAACATACTTTCCGGTGCCACTTACGTAATCATTCCGGTCTAATGGGTTTGCAAAAAAAAAAAAATTACAGTTGTGTCATTAGATTAATAGGTAATGACGATCAAATGGTTATTTTATGAGCAGTCTGCCTGAGGTTAAAAATACCAAATATTATGTCTAAGATATGTGTACCACCTCGTCCTTTTAATTCCTCATATAAATCAACTTCTGAGGAAATATAGTCCACACCAAAGTAAACAAAATTCATCAATTACATATTTTATATGCTGCTAAATTTTTCATACGTTTATTCGGCAGTCAAAATGCATAAACACTTCAATTTTTTTCAATTCGTCAACACGAGATAACTTCCCGAAATGGTACTTGTAACCGCGAGATGCAGTAGTAAGGTCGATTCAATTAATAAGAAAAAGTTTTCGATAGTGAAAGGTGACGCAACATGAGAAATTCCCAATTACACGATTTATCTATGATATTAGAAGATTCAATGCTGCGATATGCCTGTCTTGCCATAAATTTATGTAGGTGGCTAGGATCTACGTATGCAAATACGTACGTAAATCGATGAGTAAACTGTCTCGTGAGATCATCTTCCGAAGAAATGAGTAGTGACTAGAGCATTTTTCGTTCTCGAAATAAAAATTATCAGGTGAGTCTTCGGTAACGAATTCGTGACGCTAATAACTCAAGCGTATAGAGAGCTTTTGATAAGAAGTGAAAGCTCGAACTATAAAAATAAATGAAAAATGGACAGCGAGAAAAAGTAGCAAAATTTTTACCCGCAAGGATTGCTAAATTGAGTTTTTTGACAGTTTTATAGCTGGAAAAAATTTCAAAATTTCGACATCAACAAAATTGAGAATTATCTAATAATACCTGCCTATTTACAATTTTACAATCCATTTTTTTTATCTCCAAATTTTGCAAAATGATAATTTCGTTTTCCACCCCTCCCCCCGTAAGTTATAAAAATTTTAAACTTTTTTTCCAAACTACAAAATATTCTAAAATCCAAAATATTTGAAAATTCTTAAACTTGAAAAATTTTCAGGTCCGCGAATTGAACTATTTTTATTAAAAAAATGTTTGCAAATTCGATTTTGCAAAAAATCATAGGATTTTCAAACTTCTTCGGAAACCAAAAATTTTGCCTACTTTACCTTTTGAAAAACACAAAATTTTTAATATTAGCACAGTAAGATTATTTTCATCATTTTTTTAAAAATTATAAATTTAAAAAATATTGCAAAATTTGTTTATGGAAAAAAATTGAAAAATTTTCAACGGTGACAAAAGAAATCAGAAATGTTTTCCTTGAAAAAAAAAAATGAAAAAAATGTGGCTTAAATTTTAAGTTTGTGAATTGAATAATTTTTGGAAAATTTTAACAAGTTTTTGAATTTCTAAATTTTAGAGAACCAACAATATTTTCAGTTTTTCCTATGAAAAAATGGAGAATTTTTTCAGACTGCACAAATGGGAAATTTTATCAAAATGTTGGCGAATCCTTCTTTAGAAAAAATTTCAAAATGTGGAAAAAATTTTCGCTGAAAAAGTTGCAAAATTTGAACGTTTTTCCAAAAATAGAAAATCGCTAAATATTTTAAAACTTTTATCATTTTTTTCGAAATTAGTTTAAGCATTTCAAAATGTTAATTTCGAAACCTAAAAATTATAAAACATTTCAAACCAAAAATATAACGAATTTTGCGTTTGAAATGAAAATAAAAATTTTTCAAATTTGCACACTGTAAAATTTTATCAAAATATTCGTGATAAAATAAAATTTGGATGAAAAAAATTACAAAACTTCAAACGTTCTTTCAAAAAATGAAAAATTGTAGAATGCTATTTCCAAAACCACCTAGACACTACAAGCCATGAAGTTAAATTTGGCAACCTTGCCGAAGACGGCCGACTTGAGCAATTGAAAATACGTTTTCTGGGCAAACGAAGTGTTTTTCGAAAAAATTTATGGGAACCAAAATTGTAGAGGGAAAAATTAACTTTCGTTTAGTGTATTCGGAATTTTGATTCGACTAATATTTCTCGAGTTACGGTCAAAAAACTGATTTGAAGATGGGCCGTCTACCAGATTTTCCCTATTTTCCCGGTCAAAGAAGCGATTTTCGTAAAAATTGATAAGAATAAAAATTGTAGAGCAAAAAATATCCTTTCATCCTAAAATCATTGAAGTTTTGATTCGACGAAAATACCTCGATTCATTAGCAAAAACTGTTTTCTCAGATATGCAAATTTTCATATTTTCCTATTTCGCGGATAAACAAAGCGTTTTTCATGAAAATTGATAAGAACTAAAATTGTAGAGCAGAAAAAATCCTTCAGTTTTAGTGCTTTTAAAATTTTTGATTCGACCAATTTTTTGAGTTATCGTCAAAAAACTATTTATTTTTTCATTTTCGAGGTCAACGACCCCTTTTTTGTAAAAATTGATAAAACCCACAATTGTAGATCAAAAAATTTACTTTTGTTTGGTGTAGTCGGAATTTCGATTTGACGAATATTTCTTGAGTTATCGTCGAAAAACTGATTTTGAAAGTTGGCCGTCTACCAAATTTTCCCATTTTCCCGGTCAACGAAGCGATTTTCGTGAAAATTGATACGAACCAAAATTGTAGAGCGAAAAAAATCCTTTCACCCTAAAATTATTGAAATTTCGATTTGACGAAAATACCTCGATTTCTCAGCGTAAAATGTTTTCTTGGATATGCAAATTTTCACATATTCTCATTTTCAGAGCGAACGAAGCATTTTTCGTGAAAATTGATCTGAACCAAAATTGTAGAGCAGAAAATTTCCTTTCGTTAATGTGTTGTCAGAATTTCGATTCGATGAATATTTCCCGAGTTATCGTCAAAAAACGGATTGGAAAATCGGCCGTCTACTACTCGAAAATGCGACGTTGCCTTTCTACGTTCATGGCTTGTATCTCTAGGTGGTTTTGGTATTTCCAAACCTGTTTATGGGGGGGGGGGGGGGGGAATCGAAATTTTTAACGAACGCGGAATAACATTTTTTTTTTTCAATTATATTATTGACCACCTTAGAATTTTTATTGTATTTTTGCAAATTTAATTTTGCAAAAAAAAAATATGCAAAATTTTAAAATTTTAATCAATTTGACCCCTAAAATTTTTTGAAAATTTCAACATTTTTTTCTAAAAATAAAGAATAGAAGAACATTTCCTAATCAGTTTACGTAAAAAAATTCCAAAATTTTAAACGAGTGGGAAATGATAAGAGTTTTGAAAAAAATTGATTGAAAAAAATTCCAAAATTTTCAACATCAGCAAAATTTTGATTGGAAAAGGTATATAATTATTATTATAAAAGTTTTCTTCTGCCAAAAATTTGTTTAATTGAATTTTCAAAATTCCAAGAATTAAAATTTTCTCAATTTTCGTTTTGAAAATATTCAAAGAAATTTCAACACCAGCAAAACTGAAAATTTTCGTTTTTCAAATTAGGTAACTTCTGCCATTAGCAGTTTAGCACCTCTATTTTTTTTTCTAAAATGAAGAACAGCGAGATATTTCCCAATCCGTTAATTTCAAGCATTTCAAAAATTTCAGTATCGACGAAACTTTTTTAAAAATCAACTTTTGCCAAGAATTTATGAAATTAAATTCTCAAAATTTCCAAGAATGAAAATTTATTCAATTTCACTCTTGAAAAAATTTAAAAATTTTAACATATAAGCTAAATAAAATCGTAGAGCAAGTATCTGCGAATTGAAAATTATAAAAAATCCAAACCAAAGAACTGCAAAATATTTCCAAATTCACTCAAGTCAAAAAAACATGCAAAATTCTTAACGAGTGTGAAGAAAAAAATTTTGACATTTTTTGAACTGAAGAAAAGTTCAAAATATTTAACGTGAGCAAAATTTTTATAAAATATTTACAAAATCTCTTTTTCCGAGAGTTTAAAAAAATTCCCAAAAAAATTCAAATTTACCCCCTCCCCGTCTAGAACAAAATACATACCGAATTTTTATAACATTTTCTCTGAACCAAAGAACAGCAAAATATTTCCAAATTCGTTCATAGCAGAAATTTGCAAAATTTTGATGAAAAAATTTCAAAATTTTCAACATTGGCGAAATTTTTATATAAATTATTTTGTTTTTATTAAGAATTTGTGAAATTCTCAAATTTCCAAAAATGAAAATTTCGTCAATATCGCCTCTGAAAAGAAAAACTTACAAAATTTTCTTAGTTATAATATTTTACACAGACGAGGTAGGCCAGAAATCTTTCCCTTTGAAAAAGAACTTGGTCAACAATATTACGTTTGCAAATTGATCAATTTTTCTGAAATATTTGCAAATTCGTCTTGACAATTTTTTTTGAATTTCCAAATTAAATTTAAAAAAAATTAATTATAAATTTTAAATAAATGTTGACCTTTTTTGGCATTTAAAAAAATTTGCTAGTCTCGGAAAAATCAAAAATTCTAATAATTTCATTTTCAAATTTGAAAAAATATTTGTAATTTTTCTCTGGCCAATAATTTGCAAACTAAACGATTTTTGAAAATATACACAAGTATTCTCAATATTATTGGTCTTTGCCAAAAAAATTGTCAAAAACTTCACGTTCACGAAATTAAAAATTGGTAATAATCATTGCAAATTTATCCACGTCCAATGGTTTTAAAATGTTCTTCTATTTTTCCTCTGCCTTCCATGATAAATATACGATACTTGACATTTTTTCCAATATGATTATTATTAATCTCTCCGCATTCATTTAATTTCTTTTCTAATTTTAATACATAATTCGTACGATTTTTTTGTTTATATTTCGTATGATAATTTTTTCGACCTACTTCGGATGATTAATCAATTTATCCTTGAATTTCCATTATTTAAAAAACGCCCGATGATTAATGGTATAGTTCTCTGACACTGATTCCAATTCCAAAACGGGTACGATAGGATACTAAAATTACCAATCGGCGATTATCTATTTCTAAATTGAACGCGTACAAGCAACGAAATTATCTCGTACGCTGGCAATAGTCGAATTTCAACTATAGAATAATCATCAGGGAAACTCTCATATTTTGATGACACCAACTCTGGGAAAATATTCCTTGTAGGGCATAACTTGGAAAACAGACAAGTACGATATACTAACCTAGCTAGGTATTTTATACACTTTCATCTACACGTCGTTAAATTGCCAGCAATTTCACCTTTCAGTAGGCATACGTCAGATGGACGATGACGTTTTATGACGTAGTTAAATTACAATTACTCGTACGTACAAGCGTTAACGAGATTAATAACACGTTTATAGTTTTACTCGGATTAAGAAATTTTTTTTTTCCAACGTCATAAAACACGCAACCATCATCGATACTGCACAGTGCACATCGAATAAAATAAATATGAAATTAACACGTAACTTGGCTGTGTAAGTTATAAATGTATTATATGTACCTGCAGCATGGCGCTTTTCATGTACAGGTAATTTTTTCAGCCCCGCCTTGTACAAGCATATAACACCATAAACATAAATTAATGGAACATTATGTGCATACTCGACTATGGCGGTGTAAGGTTTTGTTATACATTGTATGACACAGTTTTGATTGACGCATTCGTTTACGTCAGTTTACGAGTAAGACATCTTTACTTGTCGAACGAGATGAAAGGGAGAATGCATTTGTCTTTTTTCCAGCCGAGATTAATAAGACGTTTATAACGTTCCTCGTGTGGCTCGTAATGGCATCGTCATAAGGACATACGACAGAAGCACAGCGGGCAATTTAAAATAGTCCGAGTTACCATTACGTGAGTTGAAAAAATTCTACAGCTGGGGAGAAAAATTACCTACTTTTGTGGGGTACCTATAATTAATTAGACGACGATGTGGGAATGAAATAATCGCGGTGGTAATTTAGAACCGTAGAATATTCCTAAATCTAGCGAGGTGAAATGTTCTAAAAAAAAAAAGTGAAAAGTTGTATTATCGTCAATAAATTAGTGAATTTATGGATCATTTATATGTAGTAAGCGATACCACGTTTAATTAAGGCAAATAACGAATAACGTAAAAATTCCATAATTAGAATTTGAAAAATTAACAAGAAATCTCAAAAATGGTCGAATCATTACTTTATGACAAAATACGTATGATTATTTTTTTTCTCCAAAAATTGAGCTGTTTTTTTTCTTCGAAAAGTTGAAAATTAGGTACATCAAAAAAATATGATAAAATTTTTTACCAATTTAAAAAAATAAAACTAGGAAATTTTTCTCTGTAGGTATTTTAAAAAAATTCAAAATTTTTGTTAAATACTTAATATCTACTCATAAAAAAATTAAAGCATTTTTAATACACAGAAATTAAAACATTTTTGCATTGAAAAAAATCAGAGATTTTAGGTAGATATATCTATTTCGAAAAAAATTTAAAATGTTTTACGAACAACTTAAAAAAAGAGGGATTATTTTCTTCAAAAGGTTGGAAAATATCTGCGAGTACTCAAAAAAAGTTGTTTTTATTCCAAGAGCATCTTTTTGCTCAAATAATAATTTTTTTTTATAATTTTTACTTCAAAAGAGCTTTTGAAAAGAGGTCACTGCGAAAAAATTCAGAATTTTTTTTATTAGAAAAATGGGAAGTTTTTTACTAGAAAAAAAATTAAGGATTTTTTATATCTACTTATTTATGCAAAAAAAATGAAAAATTTTATTGTTCACAAAGAACTTGAAATATTTTTCCTTTGCTTCAATAAATTGAGTAACTTTTATTGCAAAAAGTTGAGGAATTTCTTCCTCCAAAAAATAATTGCCAAAAAATATTTTTTGAAATTTTGAAATTTTTTATTGCAGAAAAATTTATAATTTTTTTACTCCAAAAAGAATTTTTTTATTGCAAAAGAAATTGAAAGCTTTTTCTCTTAAGGTACCTACTTCAAAAAATTGAGAAATTTTTTATTGCGCAGAAACTGAGAAACGTTTTTTCCTAAAACTGAAAAAATTTTTAATTGTCAAAAAAAAAGTCGACCTAAAAATTGAAAGATTTCTTCTTTACTTTCAAAAATTGAGAAATTTATCTAGGTATCGTAGAAAAATTTAGATATTTTTTCACCAAAAAAATTAGAGATTTTTTTTATTGCAAAAAAGAAATGAAAAAATTCTTTATTTACAAAAAAAAAATGAAAACTTTTTTATACTTACTTGGTACAAAGAATTTAGTAAAATTTTTATTGCAGAAAAATTGAGAAATTTTTACTCCCATTTTTTTTTTTGTTTTTTTACATTATTTTTAATTGCAAAAAAAATGAAAAATTGAATTAAATTATTTTCTTCCTAACTAAAAAAATTAAATTTCTTATTTGTTGCGAAAAAATCGAAACAAAATTTTTTTAATCAGTATTTTCCAAAAAGTAAAACAATTTTATTTTTTAAAAATTTGAAAAAAAATTTTCAAAAAAAAAAAAAAAAATTCACCTATTTCTGTAATTGTTTGTAAACAGCATTTTAAAAATCTGAATTTCATGATGGAAATCTTGGAAAATTTTAAAAAATTTGCTTATCAAATTTTTTTTTTAAAAATGCATTTAAAAAAATACGAAATTTTTAAAAAATGCAAACAATAAAGTTTAGTCAAATTAGGAAAAAATTAACAAAACTTGAAAAAAAATAATACTTGCCAACAAACTTTTCTTGTGCATAGCTAAACAAAATTTTAAAAAGCTGAGTTTTTACCAAAACTGAATTTTTACGAAATCAGAAAAAAATTCATGTATAACCATTTTTTTTAAAATTTGGTTTTATCGAAATCAAAAAATTTATTGTATTGTTTTTAACCAAAATGTTACCAACGAAAAATCACACTTGCGAAATAAAAAATTGAAAAGAATTTTGAAAAATTTGATTAACTTTATGAAATTAAAATTAAAATTTTTTTCAAAGCGAAACTGCTCGTTTTAACAAAAACAAATTCGAGTATCTGTAAATTATTTCGAAACCCTCCAAATTGACTAAATTCTCAAAAATTAAACCTATTACTGCATTCAAAATGTCAAGTTCAAATTTCATTTCTTCCAATATCTGAAAATTTCGATGGCAATTTAAAGGCATAACGCATTTTAAAAAAAATCAAAATAATCAACTAAAGAAAAATAATAACTCATTTTACCTACTCATATTTAGAATTTGGCTGAAAAAAAAATCATACCTATATGTACATAATTTCTATCTTGCGAATATAAAAACCATGGAATAATTAAAATATCGCTTTTACGAGGTAATTCTCAACCTTCCTTGTTATTCAAATGAGTCTATTAGAACCAACCACACGTTGTATTTTTCCTCCAACGCCAACATCCTGTGCAGACAACAGCTCTGGCCACCTTAATTATTAGAAACTTGTATGGAAAATAGCAGTATCAACTTGTCATTTGTGGATTTTTTTGTTCGTCGAAATGCACAACAAGTATCTTTCGCATGCAAAACATACAAACGCTTAAATTAATCGGACAATACTCGTAGAACTTGACAATTTTGATGTAATTTTCGTTTCTTTTCTTCCCTCAAAAGCACAAGTTAACAAAGACTGAAACTAAGGAGTCGAGTATCATCATCTCAGAATCTCAAATTAGCAAATCAGCCCAGCTCGTGATTTGGAATACATTGCTCGTATAATTTGTTTCAGAAAACAGGCAAAGTACATACAATGAAAACTCGACAATTATGCTGGCTTTGAAAAGCATTCAACTCTGGTCGAAATGAATTTCAAACTTTCCTTAATCGGTGCCGTATAAGCTGCGATATTTTCCAAGTAAAATAATCCGGTTCATTGGTACCAGATATGTAATTCACCTAGAACGTAATTACTCGCCCAAGCAGCTAATGACTCTTCTGAATTATTTTTTTCGAAATAAAATTCGAAATCAATTTAATATCACGAAAGTATGTTTTTCGATAAATTTCGAGTGGAAAAATATTTCGAATTGATATCCTCACACAAGGGATGGAAAACACAAATCAATACTTAGTTTCTATATACGAACGTATAATTTGAACCAAAATTTCAAAATCAATTACGAAACGAGTTAAATATTCAACAACCGAGAGAAGGTCGAAGGAATTAAAAACACACAGCGAAATTCTCGACCGTCTCGACAGCTCGATGAATTTTTTATCATCAAAAAAATTATATACGTTCGTGTATCAAAATTAATTTTTAAAACCAACAAAACCGCGCAAACTACACGATGAAAAAGTTTTATTTTGGAAAAACAACGATAAACTCGGACCAAAAAAAAGGTCCAAGGTATCGATTCTCGAATTAGTAATTAAACGACCGATAATTAGCATTAATTGAAAATATCTATATCGATTCGCATGTGCATTAAAATCAATTTAAAATTAATAAGAAAATGATACGTTTCGTTTCGTGTTTCGATATTGCTTGGCCTGGGCGACGAAAGCTAAACCGAATAATTAGGCTTCTCGCAATTCCATTCCCCAGGGGCGGAGCGTGCAGGGGGAAAGGGGGGACGTCCCCCCCTTAGACATTAAAAAAGTCGAAAAAGTTGGCAATTTCGAGTTCAAGGATAGTTTCAAGTTGGAAAATTCAGTATTCTGTTGAAAAAAATGAAAAAGTTGGCAATTTTCCAATTTCAAATTTAAAAATTGTCAACTTGAATTTTAAAAATAAAAAAATTGTCAACTCGATATTCAAATCTCAAAATTGTCAACTTTTCAATTTTCTCGACGGAATGCTGAATTTGCCAATTTACAGAATTTACAATTCAAAATTATCAACTCAAAACAGCAAAACTTAAATTTGTCAAATTTCTCAAAACTTCATCTTTTTGAAAATCTTCAAATTAATGCTAAAAATGCATTATTTCTTAATTTCTAAGTTCCAATTTTTTCAAAATTTTCGCCCTCGCTTCGCTCGGGCATCATGCTACTTTTATATTTTTTTATACTTAATCCAAAAATTATCATGTTTTCAAAATTTTTGCAACAAAAAAAATGTATTTTTTTCTCTTAAAATTTAAAATTTTTCAAAAAATTTCGCTCTCGCTTCGCTCGGGCAGCACGTATCAGTCACAAAAAAAATCCCGAAAGAGGTCGCGAAAAGTCGCGAATTTCAGTTTTCAAAATTTGATAGACACTTTGAAATAGAATGAAAGTGGGGATCCGGGGGCGAAGCCCCCCGGCGAGGCGCGAAGCGCCGAGTTTTTTTTTCAAGTTGGCATTTTTAAGATTTGCAGTTGGCATTTTGAACTTACATTCCCCCCTCAAAAAATCGTTACGCTACGCCTCTGCCATTCCCCCTCCCCACTTCCACCCCCAATGGAAAATTTTCAATCTCTCTACATACGTAGATGAGTTTCCACGAATTCTACGTAGAGAAAGTCGATACTGTCGAAATGGCGACTACGTTAGACATGTTTTTTTATTCACACCTCTAACGACTCTTTTTTTCAATTTATGTAGTTACTTTGACAATGAATTCGCCTCGTATGTACTTGACATTTTCCAAGAAATGGTCGATTTAAAAAATAAAAAATACAGTACGTCGACGATTGGCTATTTTGACATCACGCATATTTCACATATTGTAAAATGCATCATCTCGATAAAAAAAAAAAATCACCGAAAAAATCATCGACATAAAAACGCGTTATTAAATTCGTAAAATGTCGCAAATTAATCGCAACAATTTAAATATCTTCGTCGAAAATTCGTCTGTCAATACGAGCATTACCCGGAAAACCTCCTAAATTGTACGAGAACATAAACATAAAAGAATTCTCAAAATGTACCTAAGTACATGTAGAAAAAAAAAAAAAAAAAAAAAAAAAACTCGTCGTAAATTTAACGACGACGAATTGAACCACGTCTGTCATTATTTCATACCTGTCATAAAAAAAGCGCAGAATGATAAAATGTTTTCAACAAATTGGCGCCTTTCCTAGAAAGAAATTGTAATACAAAAAAAAGTGCTTCTAGTGAAGCATTAAGTATTAAAATTTCGACAATCGAAAATCGAGATTAACCGGATTACGTGTAAGTAGGGAGGAAAAAGTGGTGGTGAAAATTTATCCGTCGGTGTAGACGAGAGGTTAATTTGTGGAGGGGAGTCGTACGAGTGATAATGTCATTAATTAAATTGACGTCAATCAGTGGCAATCTGCCACATAAATGTCGATCAGCGAAATCGCAAGGGGTTACTAAAATCTAATATGGTTTCAATTTCAATGCCAGAGAAAAAAATCTGGATTTGGGATATTTTTCGGCGATTAAACAAAGAAGATAATTAGGTTAATTTTTCAACCGGAAACGGTGCAAATTTGATACGAATTTTTAATTGCAAACCATCTTTCTTTTCTTTTTTTTTGCTAAATGACGACTAAATTACCTATTATGGTAAGTTTTCAGAATTTTTTATTCATTTTTAAACGTAACAAAAAAAGAAAAATCATGAAGTCAAACAATTTTTTTTTTCAACTTTGGAGTGTTTCTTTAACCTGAAATTGATTATAAAAACGTATTCATATGGATGGTCCTTATTTTGGACTTCCAAATTCTTTCCCTTTCAGCATGAAAAAAATTCCCAATTTTTATTTTTCTTCTAACTGAACTTTAAGTGATCCAGATTAGGTACTCTTTTCTTTTAGAAAAATGAAAAAAATAATGACCAATTTTTAAAATTTTTCCTTTTCAACGAAATTGTTTCTTTTCATGGGAATCACATATTATGTGATTCCCAATTTCTTTATTTCATCCCCTACTTAATTCCAAGTAGTATCTTGAGACGCCCCAATTATATATAAAAAAATAAATAAATAATCAAAATGTTTTCACTAACAGGATTTAAAGTTGTTGTTTTTTATTTAAAAATAATCTTCCATTTTTTATTTTCCCCTCAACTGCATTTTAAGTGATGCCACTAGCCCCCTTCCCACTTTGAAAAAAAAACTTACTTACTAAATTTTCAAAGTTTAACATTTTCTAACCTGCCAAAGTTGTTCCCGTTCGTGAGAAATAATTACCAATTTTATCTTTTTTCCCTCACTGAATTATAAGTGGAAGTTTACCATGGTTACCCCCACTTTTTAGGGAAATGAAAAAATTGACCTATTTTAAAACTCACATTTTTTCGAGAATAACCCATCAAAGTTGCCCCTTTTCATGAAAATTAATTTTTTCCAAATTAATTTCACATAAGCGGTATTTTACTGTAAAGCAATCGCCATTTTTCAAAAAAAAAAAAAAGGAAATACTTTTTTGACTTGACATGTAAACTTGTTGCTTTTTATTAGAAAATAATTTTCTATTTTTTATTTTTTCCCCAACTGAGTTTTAAGCAGTGCCACTAGCCTCCCATTTTAAAAATTGGAATTGGTAATTTTTCACTATATTTTTTTACTTAAAAAAAAAATTAAAATCGCCATTTTGAAGGAATTATTACGAGTCATAAACATGAAAAAAAGTATTAAGACAATAATTTACTCGTAATTTATTTTCAATTTTTTTTTTTTTTTTTTTTTTTTTTTTTTTTTTGAAAATTCATAATCAACGTACGATGAAAATTTTCAAAATTTCTTTGTTAATTGTTTGAAATTTTGTCATAAAACGGTATCTAAAAAATAATGATTTATTTTTAAGAAGTCATTTGGAGAAAAAATGAGAGAAATAATCAAAGGGAAAAAAATGAAAATAATAATTTGCAATCGCTAAATAATTTTTTTTATTGAAATTTTTTTATTCAAATCGTCGTTTTGTAGAAATGAATAAAATCCACTTTAAAAAATGTTCAACAAAAAATTAATTCATTTAAAAAAGTCATTTGAAGCAATAAAATTTAAAAAATAAAATTTTGAAATGCATGCATCATTTTTTGAAACATTTTTTTTAAATTCCAATTTTGAAGACAAAAATAAATTTTATTCGTGTAAAAAAATCAAAAAATTTAATTTTCCAAAAATTAAAAAATTCTTGAATACATATTTATCTAGTTATTACCTAATTAATTTAAGTATGATGAAAATTCGTCATAAAAATATTATAATTTTCTCATTATTTATATACCTATTATTATTTTTTTTTTGAAAAAAATCTGAGAAATGTCTGTAATGGGATTTTATTGAAAAAAATTCTTATTGAATTTTTTTTTCTAAATCTCATATTTCTCATTACTTACCTAATGTTTTTTTATTAAAAAAAATCCTTTTGAAATCTTTAAAAAAATTGCTTAGGAACTTTACCAATACTTTCTTGAAGTTATATTTTTTTAAAGAAAATTCTTTCTTGAATCTTTTAAAAAAATTTCTTCAAAATTTTGAACATTTCTTTTGAAAAAATTCCTTCATTTTTTTTAGTTTCTTCAGAAAATCACTTTGAAAAAAAAAACAACATAAAAATTCTCTATAAGACTTTCTGATTAAAAATTCCTCTGGAAAAAATCTCATTCAAGAATAGAATTTTCTACACGAAATTTTTTCAAAAAATCCCCTCTCCTTTCCCAAAAACTAAAAATTTTCTTTATTAGAAAAATAATTTTCTTCAAATAAAATTCTGTAGAAAATGTACCTAATTCTTGAAATTTCGTTTTTGCAAGAATTATTGGATTTTTTCGAATAAAATAATTCTTAGGGCATTTTTTCAAGTTATTAGTTAGGTATTATTATTTATTTTTTTTTTGAAGAAATTTAAACAAGAATTTAAATTGAATTTTTTTTAAATTTCCATTTAAAAAAATTAATCAATCAATGATTCTCGAGCTTCGTGGGTTCGAATTCTCATTTTTCGTAACGAAAATTTCTGTGGACTCGAAAAAACTTTATTGTCAGTTAGGAAAATACAAATCCTACCATTTCCAAGAAATCGATTTACGTATGGACCGTCGTGAAAGATGGGTATTTTCAATCTCAAGCTAAAAAAAATTTCCTAGTACGTTACGTATTTGGACAGAGCATACTCATAGTCCTCTTTTGACGTTTTGAGTGGTTTTCCAGATTTTTTACAATTTTCTATCGAGTCACTTACTCGTTCTTAGCTTTTATTTTTGACGTCAACGATAAACCGAACCTCTATGGCGAATCCCCACACGCTGAGTTGCAATTTTTTCTAATTCAAGTTGAAAATTTTTCATCTAATTTAGGTTTGCGGTTCATGATTTGTGGTAGGTACTTTACGATACAAGAAAAGATTGAAAAACGCACGAATAGGGTTTCCACTCAAATTTGCATCAAATATACTTAGAACAATTTGATACGAGTAAAAAGAATTACATCATTAAAAAATAATAAATCATAAATTTAGGCCTCTAAACAAATCATCATTATAATTTTCTAAGGTTCCACAAATCTAATCAACGCCCCCCTTTCATAAAACATCAAATTTTATATCGTAATAAACTTCGTTTGAGATAAAAATTGTATTTTAATTCGACCATAATTAGAATTTTTTTTGTAAATAATTAAACCATCGAAATTTACACAGCCCGGGGCACATAATTGGTAATTTAAAAAACTGCGTAGCTAAAATTATAATTTTATTCTCTTAAGGACACCGAGTAACGAGGACTGGTAACCTTCTTCAAAGAAATTTTCAAAATTTGAGAAAAAAAATTCAAATTAATTATAAGAATTTTTAGTGACCAAACGACGATACTATCTCTGATTAAAACCCGTACCGTGTAATTACTCGAGTAATTAGGCAATTTCTTCGATTATCATAAAAATTCGCTAATCGTTTCGAGAGTTCAATGACAAAGAGTTTATATTGGAAAATTTTCAACTTTTTGAGATAAATGTACATAAACATCACACAAGAACCTTGGCGACTGGCGAATACTTCTTTTTGCATTATTTTCGCTTTCTATATAATTATTATTATACTCATCGTATACATGATACATTCCATATACGAGTCTTTTCTAATTTTTCGTCAAAAGAATTAGATCTACCAAGTTGAAAAAAATTAAACAATACAGAATGAAAATTTCTTCTAGTCTGGCAAAGAAGAAAAGACTTCGTCATAACCTTTCACGCATGACTGGTCAATGAAATTTTGTCGAAACTGTGACACGAATTTCATCGCAATTATTACAAGGTACAAACTACGAATACGTTTATTAGAGCCTGTCAAATTGTAAACATTATTTGACGTAGAATTAACCGTATGCTCGCAAAAAAAAGACCATCAATTTTGCCTCTTTTCGATACTTTCACTTCATCAAAAAAAAAAAAAAAAAAATGATAAAATTCATCTCTAAAATTTCGACAATTCAATATACGCGAATATCACGCCCCAATTAATCTTCAAATGACGCTTGTAAATTAAGAAGAAAACTTCCGATTGGAAATTTTTTCACACATTCAAAGATACGCCTTATCAGATGGTAGAACATCAAACCTCGTTATAAATCCTACATTAAGGCTGCCAATGACGCAGTCAAAGCGCTCGATGAAAAGTTGAAAAATCTAAAATTACTTTCTCCTTGAAATTGAAACGATAATAGTTAATTCTGGGGTATTTTTTTTGATATCATAGACACGTGTACTGAATTTGCAATTTTAGCGTTATCTTTTGATGGGTGTTTTCAAATGTCGAGTAACTTTTCGGAACACTTGATTGCCCTGTTTGTAATTGATTGGGCATTTCGGCATGAAATGCCTCAAATTAGCCATTTTTTCGATTCTTTCGTTCTTGATTTATGTTTGTACACCGAAGCTAATCAAATGAAAAAATATCCAGTTTGATTGTTCTCATGTGATGAACACAATGAGGACATTTTTCTCTTAGGAAGATTTTAAAAAAATATATTTTTTCGTTTAAATGACTATTTTTCTTCGATACAAAATTGCAAAAATTTATCTACTTCGAAAATTATTGAAGTTTAAAAATTATCCCATTTCGAATTTTAATTGAAATTTTGAACAGCATTTATCTATCAAACATTGCAAATTGGCGACTTTGAATAATTACTACCTGTCTTGTGAATTATTACCAAATTTTTAAATTAAGCACCTAAGTACTATAAATTTTCAAAACTTTTCAAGTTGTAAAAATTTATCAAACTTTAATATTGATCCCATTCTGAAAATGCATTAAAATTTAAAAATAACCAAAATTTCAATTTTTCAAAAAAAACTTGGAAATTTTTAAAATTATAAAAATTTATTCAACTTAAAAAAATATTATTGAAATTGTAAGAAATTATCCAACTGATACTTACAACTTCAGAAACTTATTCAACTACCAAAAATTATTCATATTTTTGAAATCATGCATTCGGCATTTCAAATTCTCACCAAATCGAAAATTTACCACATTTTACCCAACCTCAAAAATTTATTAAAATGTAAAAATGATTAAATTTTGAACTTTCATCAAATCTTGGAAGTTAAAATTTGAAAAATTTGACAATTACGAAACTTCATTTCTATTATTTTTTGAATTTTTTATTTAATTGAATACGTCACTTCAAAAAAGGGAGTTACTTTTAAAGCACCTTTTTTTAAAAACGCGTTCAAAGTATTTACATCTATTTCTCATATAGTAATGGTTCAGATGGGAACTTGTGAATTTAATATGTTGTAGACCCACTATTCCACTATACGAAAACAGCGCCATCTTTATTTTCTACGCAAAACTTTTTGGTAGGCAGCCTGTGCAAAGTGCAAAAAGTTACGCCCTTTTTGCAGTGAAAAAGTGGCGCGCGACACGTTCTTGGCTGTAACTTCGTAAATACGCCGAGTCAAAAAAAATTCATGGAACAAAAGTTGTAGAGGGTGAAAAAATAAATTTTTTTTTCATCTGAAATTTTTTTGTAACTCTACTGAATGCGAAGATATGACACTTTAAAATCAGTTGAATTTTACACTTCAAAATTAGTTGAATTTTATAAAAAAAAAGTAATTTTTAGGGTTTTTATACATAATAAATGCACTTTATACTTTTCAAATCGCCATAACTCGACGAGTTTTTATGCTAGCGAAGTGGGTGTGGTCTCATTCGAAAGAGGAGGCTTCATAGAATATGAATCACTGATGCCCTCAAAAAGGGCGTAAGTCGATTTACGCCCTTTTTGAAGTGACGTATTCAATTTTAAAAATTGATTCAAGATCAAAAAATTTTTAAAATTTAAAAATTACCAAATTTTAAAGACACAAAATTTTTAAAATTGTAAAAATTCTTTCAACTTTAAAAATTTACACGATATTAACAAAATTATTAAAATTACCAAAATTACAGATTATTAGGTATATTTTAAAAACTGATTCATTTTTTTAAAAATGATAAAATTGCGCAAAATTATGAAAAGTTATTCAATTTTGAAGATTTAGTAAAATTATCAAAATATTCCAAATTTCGGTTCTATGTCATATCAAAGATTTCCTACATTTAAAAAATAAAAATAAAAATTCAAAAATTAGCATAATTATAAATTTTTGTTGAATTAAAATGATTTTAAAAATCGTGAAAATTAATCAAATTTTTTAAAATTGGTCAAATTTTTAAAAAGTTAAGTATTAAAATTTTAAAATTAGGTAGGTATCTACAAAAATTTCAATTATTAAGTATTATCGAATTTTGAAATAATTTTGAATTTTTAAAAAAATCAAAGAAATGTGCCAATTTTTGAAAATGGATCAACTTCAAAAATTTATTAAAATTTTAAAGACATTTTTGCCAAAGTTCCAATTTTTACCTAATTTAACTTTTAAAAATGATAAAATTGTAGGTATTATTTAGTCAAATGATCAAAATCACTTCAATTTTCATCGAAATATGAAATCATTCCAAACGTACTTTGACTATTATGTCAAATCAAACACATTTAAAAAAATTACAAAAATTCAAAAATGACCAAATTCTGAATTTTTGTTAAATTACAATTTTCAAAATTCTAAAAATCGACCCAATTTTCAAAAAGTTATTAAAATTTGAAAATTACAAAAATTTCAATTAGGTATTACCTATTGAATTTTGAAATTATTTCGAATACATACGAAGATAAAAAAAGATCAAAGATTTGCTACATATTTATAAAATTATTTTGAAAATGGATCAACCTCAAAAATTTATTAAAAATAAATTTAAAAATGACCAAATTCTAAATTTTCACCAAAAATCTTAAATTTGTTTAAAATGTTCAGAATTTTAAAAATTATTGTATATTAAATTTAAAGAATTGATTAGATATTAAAAAAAAAATTAAAAATGACCAAAACTCCAAGTTCTCATCAAATTTTGAAATTATTACGAATTTTAAATGGGGCAGCTGATATTTGGAAAGAACCATAAATATGTGATGAGGGACTGTGAAGATATTACAATGTGCATGTGGAGCGAAAACTGATCCACCCAGATGAAATTAGCCCATAATTTTTCTTGTAGGTTTTTTTTTAATTCGTTAAGGAAGGTTATAAACATATTTAACGTATCTGTTCAGGGATTGGCAACCTCAAAAATTTAAAAATGGTCAACTTTTTGACTTTTTGGCATCATCTCAAATTTAGAATTTCTACCAAATCAAAAATTTACTCATTTTAGAGGTTTTAAAAATTGATATGAGTCCAAAAAAAATTATTAAAATTTGTAAATGACCTAATTTTGGTAGGTTCTTTACCTACATTTAAAGATATTTCAACTTACTAAATTTATAAAATTTTCAAAATATTATTTTAAATTGTAAAAATTTGAAAGTTGATCAAAATTTCAAAAATTTATTAAAATTATTATTTATGAAAATTTAATCTGTCTCGAACACCACATATTGTGATGATTTTTTTGGTAAATGGATTGAAATGGATTTTATCTCAAGGCTACTGTGTTCCTTTGGAGAATTTTTGCTAAAAACATTACTTTAAAAAAAATGGCAAATTCTGGCCAAAATATTATATTTTGACTGGAAATATTTTATTTTTCATTTCTTTAGACCAGATGAACCACAAACATCTCAAATTTAAGAACTCAAATCACCCCTTAATCTACTGCCCCAAGTTGCCAATACTCGAAATCCTCGAATAAACAGTTGAAAATGCTGCAGCCATTTTGCTGTAGGAAGGAGCAGCTGATATTTCGAAAGAACCATAAATATGTGATGAGGGACTGTGAAGATATTACTATGTGGATCGAAAACTGATCCACCCAGATGAGATCAGCCCATAATTTTTCTTGTAGGTCTTTTTTAAATTCGTCAAGAAAGGTTATAAGCATATTTAACGTATCCGCACAGGGATTGGAAAATTTTTATCGCCGACAACTTCAAAACAAGTTCATCGATTTTGCTCAAAATAGATTATGAGGCTCCTAACCTCTTAAATATCAATTCATTAAATCAATTAGCTTGGGATCTATCCAGAACCAGACTACCAGACGCCAAATTCAGTTTCCACCACGTTTAAATTCTTTATCGAAATCTCTGGCAAATTCCATAATCAAAAAATCACACAACGCCTTCAATTCCATCCACAACGCCAAGTCGTCTGGGCAGATGCACTACCGCACAATGACGCATTCCATGTAACACTTCATAATGGAAAATTTGTAAGATATTTCTCGAATCATCGCATTTTGTAAGGTATGATCCTACGTAAGTGAACTATCCACATCATCAGAATATCTTACCAGTACGTAGAACTACCTCGGACGTCAGCGTCGTATGTCAACGGTCGAGGAATTCTTTTAGAAACTCCAACGTCATCGCATAAAAGGTATACACTCGTAAATCATTAATGAAAAAATATTTCGAATAAATCATCACTATCGCTGCATATTTAGCAGAAAATACCGCTCTATATGCTTATGTAATTTTTCGCATCTGGGTTAATTTCGAATAATAGAATCATTTCCAAGAACTCTGCACCTGATTAGCATCCGGACAAAAAATCTCATTTCATAAAGTACTATAACGAACGCGTTGATTTGATCTCGATTGATAATCGCATTGATCAATGAACCCCGATAGAGATCCAATTGACATGAAGTGTGGGTAGGTATGACGACGAGAAATAACTACGAATTTGTCGGCAAGGTGCGACAGATAGTTGCCATTTTTCATAAAACGAGTTCTATTTATCCGGACAGTCGTGTTTTATTCAGCTGACGATTTAATGACGTCATTTATATTCATTTAAATCAGAAACCTGATATTAATTATTTACACAAGTCGCAAAGACACGCGCGCCTAAATATATAGGCTCATGCTTATAGGCCTATAGAGTTGATTTGGATTCGATAAAGCGTGCGACGTGCATTCGTAAAGTAAACCCAGGTAACAAATATACGGTTTGTTTAACCCCCTCCTTTTTTCTCTGATTTTATACGAACCTAATGCTGAAAATTCGAACGAAAAATGGAAGCCATTCGAGCAATTTAGAAATAACACTCCATGCAGATTTTTTTTTTAATTTTCAGAAAAATAAATTGATATTTCGACAGTCTAAGGTAGTTGATGATTACTGCAATTCTGAAAAAATCATTTTGTTTCTTCAAAATTCCATGATTAACTTTGATTTTTTTGAGAAATTGACGATTTTACAAATAAAATTGTAAAAGTCATAATCTCACCCGTGTAGCAATTGTCGACATCGACATTTATGTCGACAAAATTCAGACACATTTTTTTCTCGGTTAACGATGAATTAAAAATGATATTTGAGATTTAAAGTAATGTTCTATGTTAAACATAACTGTTCAATCAAAATTTTTGAATTTTTCTCAGTATTTTCCTATAATTTAGAAAACGTTGTTTTTCTACGTAGACAAGTCGATGTAAAAATCGATACTCGATAAACGCATCGACATTTATGTCGACAATTTCTGCCAATTAAATTTACAAATTTTATATCTAAAAAGAACTAAAAACAATTAATAGGAACATTTTAAGCTCAGGAATAAATAATTTTTGAAAGAATCACAAAATTTTCTTATTTTTTAAAGTTTTGAATAATACAACCACTTGTCGAGTTATTGTCGACATAATTGTCGATGGTCGAATAATGCATCGACTTCACTGTCGACAGTGTCGACCAGAGGAATTTTAAGTCGAGATAGTGTCGATGTGATTGTCGAGGGTCGAATAATGCATCGAATCAACTGTCGACAGTGTTGACCAGAGGAATTTTAAGTCGAGTTAATGTCGATCTAATTGTCGAGGGTCGAATAATGCATCGACTTGACTGTCGACGTCTTGAGGGTGATTGTGATACTCGCAGATAAAGTGTGTTGTGAATTAGTACATAAGGTGTAAGAATCATCTCTATGTTAGTTGGACACTCGCATGTGTCCAGCTACAAATGTGGCCTCAATGCCGCATATTTGACAAAAAATGTCGAAATGTTGGCTTGAACACTATTTTTGGTGTAATTTTAATATATACTTATATTGAATATTTGAACTTAGCATATTTTTCAAAATCTCATCATTGCAAATGTCGATGTAGATGTGGATATAAATGTCGACATGTACGATCGAAAAGTGACCGATTTCGATGTGTCGACATTTATATCGAAATTAGCATCGACGTTGCTACACGGGCAGTGTCAAAAAATTATTTTTCTCTGATTTTAATGACATGATTAAATCAACCAAAAAATGACAATTAATGCCCAATTTTGGCGTTTTAAAGAAATGGGGATTTTCCCGATACCGAAAAAACTAAAAATAAAAATCATAATTTCGCAAGTTTGAAACATTTAATTTTTATAATGATGAAAAAATTGAAAATTTCTTTAATTTTTGAGATGTAGAAGAATATTTACGATCTGTCACATTTTTAAAATCATCGATTTTCACAAGTTTGGAAATATTTTTGCTTATTAAAAGAATTTTGAAAAAAAAATTTGTTATACCTATAGTTGACATTTTTTACAATTTTTTAAAATTTAATTTTTTTTACAATGTTTGAAAATTTTTTTATACTTAGATACCTGCCTATTTTATAATTTTGATTAAAATTTTTTACAATTTTTGGAAAAGTGGGAAAATTTTTCTTCTTTATAATCAACAGTTTCTTAATTTTTTTTTTCAATTTATAATTTTTGTGAATTTTAGAAAATTAAGTTTTTACGATTTCGGTGAAAACGGATCTTTTTACAATTTAGGAAGAAATTGGAAATTTTTGTAATTTTGAAAAGATTAAATTTTTTACAATTTTTGGGGAAATGAAATTTTTTACAAAATTTGAAACAAATAAAGATCTGTACAATTTTCGAAAGAGTGGGAAAATGTTCAAGTATTATCTTTATAAATTATTAATTTATTACCTATTGACAACAGTTTCCATGATTTCAAAATTTTTTTCAAAATTTAGTTCCAAAAATTTGAAAAATTGAGTTTTTACAATGTTTTAAGTAGGTAAACATAAACACCCCCCCCCCCCCCCAAAAAACAATTTTAAGATAATACATCTTTTTATACTTTTGGAAAAAATTGAGAATATTTATAATTTTGAAAAAGATTAAATTTTTTGCAATTTTGAGGGAAATTACAATTTTTACATATCTATTATTTGTCAAAAATAAAGATCTTTACAATTTTTGAAAATTTGAACTTTTTACAACTTTGCAGAAAATAAAATTGATAATGATAACTTCAAAAGAATAAAAAATTTTCACAATTTTTGGAGAATTGAAATTTTTCAAATACAATGTTTGAATTTTAGAATGCTTGAATAGAAATTATTTTTTTTGACTTTCCTTCGAGGATTTTTTTCTGCGATGGTTTTAAGGTGTTTTTTGGAATTTTCTGAAAATCCATCAAAATTTCACAAGTCCCCCCCCCCCCCACAGCGACACATCAAAAAAAATCTTTGAAAAATCTTCAAAGAATATCCAAAAATTTGAGATAAAAAAATCTTGAAATTGGTTGTTTGTGAATTTTGACAAAAACTTGAAAAAAATGATAAAAAATAAAAATCTTTAAAAACTAATTTTTTGACAAAAAATCTTTGAAAAATATTCAAAGAGTATCCAAAGAATTTTGACAAAAAATTGAAAGAAATCTGATAAAATAAAAATTTTCAAAAATATTTTTTTTTACAAAAAATGTTTTAAAACTGTTCAATGAAAATCCAGAAAATTTTTGATTTGTGATAAAAAAAAAAAATTAAATCAGTTGTTCGTGAATTTTGACAAAAAATTGAAAATAATCTTTAAATAATATTTGTTTGACAAAAAAGTTTTTTGACAAAGAAATTATTTTTTTTTTTGACTTTCCTTCGAGAATTTTTTTTTGCGATGGTTTTAAGGTGTTTTTTGGAATTTTCTGAAAATCCATCAAAATTTCACGAATATCCAAAGAATTTTGACAAAAAATTGAAAGAAATCTGATAAAAGAAAAATTTTCAAAAATACTTTTTTTACAAAAAATCTTTGAAAAATGTTCAAAGAATATCCATAAAATTTTTGATTTGTGATAAAAAAAAATTGAAATCAGTTAATCGTGAATTTTGACAAAAAATTGAAAATAATCTTTAAATAATATTTGTTTGACAAAATTTTTTTTTGACAAAGAAATTATTTTTTTTTTTGAATTTCCTTCGAGGAATTTTTTTGCGATGATTTTAAGATGTTTGTCGGAATTTTCTGAAAATCCATCAAAATTTCACAAGTCCCCCCCCCCTCCACAGCGACACATCAAGTTGTTTGTGAATAATTCGTTCGAATGAATCAGTCATTCGTTTGGAAACGTTGTTCGCATGTCTTGCGATACGTAGACGTGATATTATTTGGAAAGAGAGATTTTTTCTTAAACTGAAATTTTTCTCCAGCTACAATTTGCTTTACCATATCTTAAGCTAAAATTTAAGATACGAGTATACAAGTGATACATCATTTAATATGAGAAGTCCTAAACCAATACCTCTTGTTTAAAAATAAAATCTATAATATACATACCTATGTATTTGTACACGTATATCTGTCATGGAATGAGACATTTTATTTTACTCAAAAAAATTTTTTTAATCACAAGAATATCTACCTAGGTACAACTTTTTCAAATTGATTGATTGTTCTCAAACGAATCGTTTGGATCATTCGCTCTCAAAACATTTGTTCGAATGAATACTTCTATTCTTATAAATTTCGATCCTAACGGACAATGTAACTTCGACTCGACTCGAATTTTCATCCAGTTTATTGCTTTTGTAAAATACTCGTTTACATAATCCTTTAATACGTTTTTGTTACTGTCATCCAATACTTTTATTCGTTCATTTAGATTTCAACGAAACAAAAAAAAAATCAGCTTTTCTACCGCAGAGGCTGCGGTAAAGTTTTTTTTTTTTTAATTTTTGAAAAATTGAAACTTTTTTTAAATCCAAGGAAACGTTTAAAAATATGGGTAAATATTTACATCTCTCTGTGTATAATTAGACAACGATTCTCGAAATTTTAAGAGCTTTAAAAATTTTGACAACTTTGAAAAAATTTATTTTAAAAATATATACTTTTTACAATATTTCAGAGAAAATGAATTTTTAAGAATTTTGGAAGAAAATCATCTTTTTAACTTAGGAAAAAACTGAGAATTTACACAAGTTTGAAGAAATTGAAAATTTTTGCAATTTTGAAGCAATGAAATTTTTCACAAATTCAAAGGAAATGAAATTTTTTACAATTTCGGAAGAATGGAATTTTTTACAAATTCGCAGAAAATGAAAATTTTTACAATTTTTGAAATATTCAAATTCTTTACAATTTGGGATAAGATTGAATTTTTCACAATTTTGCAGAAAATGAATTTTTTACATTTTTGGAAAAATTGAAATTCTTGCAATTTTTGAAAAATTTATAATTTTACAAGTTTAATAGATTTATTAAGGATTTTTACAATTTTATTCAAGAAATTGGGTATGTTTATGCTCGATGCTGGAAAAATTGAGAATTTTCACAATTTTCGAAATGTGCTAGAATGTTTACAATCCAACTAATTTTGGAAATATCGATATAAATAATTTTAACAATTTTGAAAAAATCAATATCATTTCACCATCAAGAATTTTGGCTTATGGAAAAAGCCAAACGAGCCCACAGCAACGTTATTTTTCAAAAATAATTCGGCTAAATATAGAAGTAATTATCTTTCAAATAATCTACTTTTATCGACGAATCGAAAACTTGGGAGTTAATATGCATTAAAATTTAACGACTTATACAAATTAAGCGTTTTACTATTTTAACGTCATATTTTTTTTGAAATTCTAATTAGAATTTTCAAGAAAAAGAAAATTAACTCGACCTACGTAACGCGACCGATGCAAACTCGAATTAAAAAAATGATAAATATACGATCAATTCGAACCTTAAAAGTTAATTTTAGACACGAGTTATCCAGATATCGTCCCCGCCCCGCTCCTCCAATGCCACAAAATTTACAAAATCGTGATAAAAAATGGCTTACCAACGTATTTATTCTATTTTATTTTATTCTTTAGACGAAAATTCAACATAGGAACTCACCTGAAACAATAACACAAAATAAATGGTCCATTAGTAAATTGCTAATCATCTCTAAGTGGATAAAGTTAAGCTTATTATCAAAATAAATTAACCATCATAAATATTATTAATGGATTGTCTTTCAATCAAGGTGCTTAGATTCGCTAAGGTTATATCCTTTTTACGTCATAGTTATTAGACTTATGAAGAACAGATGTACATACATTGTACACCTGTTAATCTGATTTTATTCTTTTAAAACCACGTTCACCAATTCACAATAGACTGAACTTGGTCAAGGATCATGAAAATCCTTTTCTCACCTTCGGTAGTCTGTGCTCCAGATCACTTATCTACACGAATAGATATGTACTTCCTCGTTAAAATGTACATACACGTTCGTTCATTTCCTTAAAAATACACTCGTTCGAAAATTTTTAAAACTTCGCCATTTATTAATATTGGTCACCGTATCTTACACCTTTTTTCGATCCAAGACACTGTAATAAAACTGTTTAGTAGTCAAACCACGTTGCATTTTTAATCGTAATTATTTTAAATTTACTCGCAATTCATCGTAATAAAATTTTTTTTATTCGTGTCGAAAAACTCAATTGCTTAATACATCTATTAAAATTTCAAACCATATTCGATTTTTACCTTTTTTTTTGCATTAGCAGCATTGGCAAAAGTAATAAAAAATTACGATAACACGTTTCAAATAGGCACTAAAAATTAAGTAATTTTTTTTTATACATTTCGAATCGACAAATTGAAAAAAAAACGTAAGATTGAAAAAAAATTACGAATCACTAAAATTTAAACATCTAATTTCAAAGATATACAATGTAATTAAAATATATTCGTTGGTGGACGAGTCAAAAATTAACGTTTATCGTATTATCGAAATATTAAGCAATCGGAAAACATCCAATTTTCATCTTCCTAAAGGTAAAAATTTTCAGGGTTAATTTGTTTCCTTGGTATATTGGAAAATTACCAGGGTTTTAATCACTTTGCAAATTCTCCTCTGGGAATTTGCTTTTGAACGGAAAATAACGATTTCTATTTCGCACGGAACCTTTTCTACGCAAATCACGCGTAAAATACTTTCATTATTTTAATGATCAACAAAACTATTAATAATTATCTCGTGTCAGTATTATCGAGCTGCGATAGGTTTTTATCATCAGTTATAGTAAAATGATCGTCATTACTCGATACTCGATGTACGTATATTTCATTTAATTCGTTCGGAAAAGGAAAAAGACTTACGTAATGGAAACATTTTACGAGTAGGTAGGTAAGTTGCAATATGGAACTGAAATTCATCACACCACCACCGGAATTGATAGATGAATATACCTTGGGAATGGTTTTGATTCGCGAATTAATAAACAAATAAGTATTTATTTCCTATACGCGATTAATTTCCATTTTTATTTAATTATGTGAATTTATTAATCGCTTCGGCTATCTATATTTATCTCGTTAACGTCATTACGAAGAATTATCGGACGGCACCGACCAATATTTCGTTTATTTTTGATTCAAATTTTTTTCAACATGTGTACAATACGTGACCAGAGTCTTCTTTCATTCATAGAATCTTTTTTTGTTGTTGTTTAAAATTGACAAAAAAATTATTCAAATTCAATTACCAATATTTATTTTCAAACAAATTTTAAAGAAAAATTTTGTATTTGGCCTTGTTCTACTTATTCGGTACCTAGTATTTGTACATACGTAAATAGAAATAAATTTTACCTAACCAAACATAGTGTGACTATTTAGTTGCCAAAAATTTACTCTTTGAATGTCACAATGGAATGGTGAAGTGGGGGGGGGGGGGGGGGTCCAAGGACCTTTGATAAAGAGAAGTCGATTATACTATTTTTGAAAATTTATTCACTATCTCTTATGAAACTGAAATTTTAAAACTGCGAAATACATAAATTTTCCAAAATTGTGATAATAACAACGACATACCTATTAATTTTTCTAAATTGCACATAAGAATCATAAAAGGTTTTCTTAATCTTAAACATAAAAACTGTAATTCCAATGTTTCCAAAATTGTAAGAATCAATATCAATATGAGATAATATTTACAAATAATCCAATTCGATTTCTTTGATAATTTACGTAAAACTTCGAATTTTGTACAAAAATAAAATTTTTCAAATTGTAAGTGTTGAAAAAAAACCAATTAGGTACATACAAAAAATGGAAAATATTTTTGGAACAATTTTTTTGAACTTCATTCAAAATAGAAATTTTACGATTTTTAGAAAAAAAGTTATTTTTTGAAATTTTATTAAAATTTAAAAAAATAAAAAATAATACTCGTAATTTTAAGTACGATTCCAAAATTGTAAAAATTAAAAATTTACAAATTTACAAATAAAATTTACTCATTTATGAAAATCGTAATTTTTTCAGATTCTAAAAATTATTATGTATTCCAAAATTATAAAAATCAGAATTGTACAAATTATTAATTCACTCAATTTTTTCAATTATCGATTTTTTGGAGTAAAAAATCTTTTTGTGGTAAAAAATATCTCTATTTTTTATTCTGGAGTAAAGAAATTTGTCAATTTCTATAATTTTTTAGAAAATGTCTTTTTGTACGCAGTTAAGCAATTTACTAATTTCTCGCTCTCTCTCTTTTTTTTTGGAAATGAGAGAGAAAAATAAGTAGACATTTTTTTTTCATATAGGTACCTAACAAGTTTTTTATTTTTTTTCAACAATACAGCAATTTTTTTTTTTTTTTTTTTTTTTTAAGAAAATATCTTAATTTTTTTTTTGATCCGTCAAGTACCTATCTCAACTGTTTTTAGAATAAAATTTTTAAAATTTATTTTGAGTGAAGCAATTGGCTGTTTTTTGGAGAAAAAAAGTGGAAACTTTTTGTAATAAAATTTTTTCAATTTTTTTCACCAATTCACTTTTTTTGGGAGAACAAAATTTTTTTTGAAATGAGTAAATTTTAAAACTTATTGGAATGATATTTTTTTTACTTTTTTGGAGCCAAAAATATGTTTATTTTTTGAGCACCTATAGCATTTTTCTAATTTCTTTATCCCTCGGAGAAAAAAAAACTTCCATTGTTTCGCGAAAGAACAAATTTTACACTTTATTTGGAATAAAAAAATTTACGTTAACTTTTTTTAATTAGAATTTTTTCTGCTTTTTTATTTATTTTGGGTAAAGCAATTTCTCATATTTTTTCAGAAAAAAAATCTTCCAACTTTTTTGGAAATCAGTAAATTTTTCAATTTTTTTATTTCAATCTTGTAGAATAAAATGGATATTTTTTTTTTATTTACAGAAAAACTATTCCTTTTCGAGAATGCGTAAATTTTCAAACATCTCCAAAAAAAAATTGTGTTGGAGTAAAAAATATCTATCTCTTTTTTTCAAGTAGCTAACATGCCTACATATTTAAACCGATTTACCAATTTTTCTATTTTTCTGGAAAGAAAAAAATCTTTGATTGTTTGAGGGAATGAAAAAAAATCATTTTTCAAAGTAAAAAAATCACCATTTTTTGTAAAAAAAAAAACAACAACAACAATTCGCTAATTTTACCATTTTTTTGGAGAGATAATATAAATTTTATAAAATACCGAAAGAATTATGAGATTTTTTGGAAGTGGGAAAATATAAATTTTATAAAATACCGAAAGAATTATGAGATTTTTTGGAAAGGGGAATTTTTAATTTATTTGAAATAAAGAATATTTAAATTTTTTGTAATAAAAAACTTTTTTTTTTAAATTTTTTTTTAGAAAAAAAAATTATCTACTTCTTCAATTTTTTTGCAGAAAAAAATCTTCCAATTTTTTGAGAATGAGTAAATTTTTCAGTTTTGTTTGTAATGGAGAAATTCTGAATTTTCTCGGAAGAAAATATTTTTCATTATTTTGGCATGTTCTCAATTTTTTTGGAGAAAAAAATCATTTTCGCGTTCAACATTGAATAAAAATGGAAAAATGTGTTGATTCCAAAATTTTAAAAATCATAATTTTTTTCAAAAAGTAGAAATTATTACTTTTTAGAATATAAAAATTATTGATAATTTCTAAGTCATAAAACTCATCTGTTTTTCGAAATTAAAAAAAATCATACGATTTTTCGAGTTGTAAACCAAGCTCCATTTAAATTATACTTACTTTAATTTTTTTTTTCAAAATTTACCTATCAATGATGCCAAAACTGTAAATAACCTGAATTTCTTACAAAAGTTGAAAACTATCATTTTTTCACAATATAAAAACTGCAAGATTTCTTAGCTTGTGTATGAATCATACAAATCGTAAAAATCAATTTCTTCAAAATGTAAAATTTATCAAGCAAGTACATAATGTCAATTTTTTTCTTCAAAAATGTATTTTTTCATCTTTTTTGATAAAAAATTGATTTTTCAAAATAGTAACTAGTCAACAGAGTCAACGTAAATGGTAAACTCCATCGAGAAATTTTCATACCAACAAAAAAAAATACCATAAAAATGATGCAAGCATCAGAAAACTAGCTCGCAAGACGATAGACTCATTAAAACTACGGATAATTATCGGTCAATCCGGAAGTGGAAAATTGATAATAGATAAATTACTGACGTAAAACGATTTAATCATTTTATGAATGCGTCGCAATATGATCCAAGATGATGTAGCAAGCGAATAAGAGATGAGAACCATCGGATGCAGGTATGTAGGTACTAGGTATATCGTAAACTCTAAGGGAAATTTCGAATGCACGAAAGAAAGTCGAACGACTCAGTAATTCCACGTATGAGGTTTCGATTCGTACCTTTTATATCGAAGAAATCGTTCGATTCTGGTCGATTGACGTCATTGCAGAGGCTCAAAAAAAAGGAAATGTTATAGATAAAGATTAAAAAAAAAAAAAAAAAAAAAAAAAAAAAACACGAACAACTGCATAGGATTTTAATAGTCCATTAACATTATCAACGTTACGGTACCTTTAAAACGTATTCACTTTGTGTGGTTCCACTACCTTTACCTAGGTGTACCTCTATGTAATATTTTTATAACCTGCAGATTACGAGCTCAGATACCTAGCGGACGATTTATTTGTATAATTTGGATATACGCTACCCGCTCACGTATAATATAATTAAACAAAGTACCTAATACGTAAGATCATCGACATTTTACACAGGCAGACTGGATGGTACATGTTGAGAAATTTCATCGCACACCGGTACCTGTACGTGACAAGAGTCACGTCCCTATGCGATCATTATGCATTGATGAGACATCGTTAAAAATTTAATTTTCCCCAGCAACGCGCCTGCATAAATCTAATTTAAGAAATAATCGATTTATTTTCATTTTCGAGTAAATAATAATAATAATCGTTCACCCCGCGTAGATTGTCAACGTCATGTCAGCTCTACTTTAGCCAGAGCAATTGAAGTATTTGCACATTCAAATCTGCTCCTCTGCTCATTTATGAAAGAATATAAGCAGAACTGAATCGGTCATCGATCTTGGTCATTCTTTACGTCATACGTCGATTCGATACCTAGGTCGGTGAAAAAAATCGCCAAGTTTTCCTCGAAACCGTTTCAAATGAGGTAGAAAAATCGCCCCGATAAACCAAACCAAACGTCGTTCTTAAGTACGCTTTAAAACACCTCGTAAATTTTACTTAACCGTTGTAACGACCTAATTACGCAAACGCGATGACGATGGACGTCATTTTACAATTTATTTTTCGTTTACAGGCTTCAAAATGGTTATTTTGCTAGATATTAAATTACATAAGTTTATTTAAGGTATGAGCTGACGTACTGATATCGTTTCAAATTGAGGAAAATACTATAGATGCCCGCCCTCCTCCCGAGTCAGTTGACACTACCTAAATTTTCAAGTTGATTTATATGTCATGCACCTACATTTTATTCAACGACGAACAGAATATTCCAAGAATGAGTTGAATTTCGATTCTGAAAAGTAAAAAAAACCTGACTTAAAGAAAAACTTTGAATTTTCAGCATTCTGCGAACGATCCAATTAAAAAAGTTCATTATTTTACTTTGTATACGTATGTAACTATGTTACTTAGTTAATGCATAATGTGGTCGTAATGATCGCAAAGAGGGAGGAAAAATTCAATACGTATTAGAGCGTCAGCCGACTAATTAAACCGGTTCCTTGAGTCGATTCGACAGTAAGACTCGTGCGAGCGAATTCGAATTATCTATGCGAGTTTTCAGCCAATACAAGCCAACGCGATTATTATTAATCTAAGACTACCACTTGCAATAGGCTAGCAGCGTGATTTTATTTTTGTCGACGTGAAATTCGCGGAAAATCGTCGAGATTTGGGAAATTCGCGATTTTCGTCAATCATTCGAGTTGTTTAATTCGAAAGAGTTATTGGTAAGAGGATTTCAAAACGTATTGTATACGTCACGTATAGTCGACCTTAGTGGGTACTTTGTATTGATATGTTTCAATAAAACGGGTAAGACGGATATTCTTTTTCCCGATTTAAATCCTTTCATAATGGATGAAATATCGAGAAAAAAAAACACAAAAGTTTTCCGAATAAACTGCCATCATCGAGAGAAGGACGAGAAAGAGATTATATTATACTAGATCGGCAAACTGAGTAAAAAAAACACTTGTCGGCAGCTGAGTAAAGTACAAACGTGTTTAATTTTTAATATAATTACAATTATTTGAATTTAGCATAGTCATCAAACAATAAAATATATTACGTACATTTAACAGACTCGGGACTTCCCTCTTGGAACCTAATTTGATGAATGACAATCTGCAGCAAATCATCCACCATTATCATTATGCACATTCAATTATTCATACTCAAATTACTCATATTATCATATTCATATTATTATCACTATTATCATCATCATGGTCATCAGGTTCAGCAGTATGGTCATCTAGCTTTCAATCATCATCGTCATCATCACCACCACAATCATTATCACTATCACTACCACAGCTACCATCACTGGCACCATGCCCACCATAATTATCATCATCATGGTCATCAGGTTCAGCAGTATGGTCATCTAGCTTTCAATCATCATCGTCATCATCATCATCATCATCATCGTCGTCGTCGTCGTCATCATCGTCATCATCACCACCACAATCATTATCACTATCACTACCACAACCACAGCTACCATCACTGACACCATGCCCACCATAATTATCATCATCATGGTCATCAGGTTCAGTAGTATGGTCATCTAGCTTTCAATCATCATCGTCATCATCATCATCATCATCGTCGTCGTCGTCGTCGTCATCATCATCGTCATCATCACCACCACAATCATTATCACTATCACTACCACAGCTACCATCACTGGCACCCTGCCCACCACAATTATCATCATTATTATCATCGTTTCCGCCATCTCCACCAAAACCACCACCTGAGCTGCCACCATTATCACCCTGACTGCCGTGATAGTCACTACTACCGCAGCCTACACCACGAGCACCAGTACCATAGCCAGTGGCAGCTCCAACCCAGTCGTCGTCATCATCGTCATCATCATCACAATCGTCATTTTCAACTCGGGCTTCACTCCTCTTTGGGTTCACAACTTTTCCCATCTCGAACATAATCTTAATTATGATAATGAAGATGATACACAATATGATCATCACTATAATCTCCGTCATCATGATGAATTTTAAACTTCTAGTCAACTGCAAACTTTGATGCACACAAAAAAAAACCCTCAAAACTCTCCAAAGAAACAAAATACCCGTGTAGCAATTGTCGACATCGACATTTATGTCGACAAAATTCAGACACATTTTTTTCTCGGTTAACGATGAATTAAAAATGATATTTGAGATTTAAAGTAATGTTCTATGTTAAACATAACTGTTCAATCAAAATTTTTGAATTTTTCTCAGTATTTTCCTATAATTTAGAAAACGTTGTTTATCTACATAGACAAGTCGATGTAAAAATCGATACTCGATAAACGCATCGACATTTATGTCGACAATTTCTGCCAATTAAATTTACAAATTTTATATCTAAAAAGAACTAAAAACAATTAATAAGAACATTTTAAGCTCAGGAATAAATAATTTTTGAAAGAATCACAAAATTTTCTTATTTTTCAAAGTTTTGAATAATACAACGACTTGTCGAGTTATTGTCGACATAATTGTCGATGGTCGAATAATGCATCGACTTCACTGTCGACAGTGTCGACCAGAGGAATTTTAAGTCGAGATAGTGTCGATGTGATTGTCGAGGGTCGAATAATGCATCGACTTGACTGTCGACGTCTTGAGGGTGATTGTGAAACTCGCAGATAAAGTGTGTTGTGAATTAGTACATAAGGTCTAAGAATCATCTCTATGTTAGTTGGACACTCGCATGTGTCCAGCTACAAAGGTGGCTTCAATGCCGCATATTTGACAAAAAATGTCGAAATGTTGGCTTGAACACTATTTTTGGTGTAATTTTAATATATACTTATATTGAATATTTGAACTTAGCATATTTTTCAAAATCTCACCATTGCAAATGTCGATGTGGATGTGGATATAAATGTCGACACATCGAAATCGGTCACTTTTCGATCATACATGTCGACACGATTGTGGATGGTTTGTCGAGCTTATTATCGACAAACCATCCACAATCGTGTCGACATGTACGATCGAAATGTGACCGATTTCGATGTGTCGACATTTATATCGAAATTAGCATCGACGTTGCTACACGGGTAAAGATCAAAGGCAGTACAGTCTCTAAAAAATGAGCTACTCAAATAATTTACGAATAGATTAGTGACAAATTGTGAAAAAATTGAATACAATAAAAAAAAATCAAATCTAAAGAATAAAAAAAAAATAATAACAATGAAATGATGAAATATGAAACTGTGAGATGTTGAAAGACGAAGGTGAGATTTTTGCACTACAGGGAGGTACCACTTGAAAAACGAAAGGAGACGCTCATGATGAGTGCCTTGAAGAGACACACTAAAACAAAAGGCTATTGATAAAATATTTGTAGGTTTAATCCCGAAGGCGCCTACCAAACCATATTATCATTCTGATTACACCCCCCCCCCCCCCCTCAAGAAGATCAATGCTAGGTATACTGTTCAGGCTCATGACGAGTGGCAGTGGATTGCCGCAATACTGTTTTTTTGGCACCATCTTTCACCAAGTCCAATAATACCTATGTAGATACTTGATATTCAAAATTGGAGAGGAGGGAAGAGTCCAAACGAAATGTTGGTAATAACCAAAATTATTTCCAAAACTTCAGGCTACCAATTTTGAAATTTTTTTCAATTACGCAAAATTAGAGGGGAGAGAAGGGTCTAATCGAAAATTTTATAATGACTAAAATTATTTCTAAGATCTGAATCTAAAACTTTTGTTTGAAAAAATTTTCAATTGAACCCCTCATCGCAATTTTGAAAAAGTGTCTACCAGATGTTATGTGAAACTGGAGGAGAGGGAGGGATCTAATCGAAATTTTTATAATAACCAAAATTATTTTTAGGATCTTAATCCATAACTTTTATTTGAAAATGTTTCCAATTGGCCCCCTTTTTCCTTTGCGCTTCCAATTTTTAATTAGTACCTTCGGGGTGTCATGCGAAATCGGCGGGGAGGGAGGGGTCCAGTTGAAAAAACGTCCAAACAAAAGTTGTAGCTTGAAGTTTTGAAAATAATTTTGATCATTACAAAAATTTTGATCGGACCCCTACCTCACCTCCAATTTAAATATCAAGTACAAATCTATGTAGTATTGAACTCAATACATTTTACGGTGGTGCCAAACAAATAGTGCTGGGACATAGACAATCTTCTCGTGGCTGGCTCATGTCACCTCAACCAATTTCCAAAAAGTTGATAGCTGAGACATGGGGTCCTATTTACGACTATTTCATATTCCAGACAATTTCCCGATATTTGAGACCCATTCATAGAGCTATTCCTATTGGCAGGGATGAGACAAATAGGTACCTAAACCCTTAAGCTATTTAAATAGCTAAATAGAAATTTTTCAAAAAGTATTTTTAAATAAGTTTTTTTTTCAAATTACCTACAGATGTACAACGCCAATAAAAAATTATTCGGAAAATCAAATAAATTTTCAGAAAAAATAATTAATGAAATTTGCAAAGTTATAGGCAGTTAGCTACCAGATAAATCAAAAAACAAAATAAAAATTTAATAGATCTGAAAATTCTCCAAAATTTATTGAATTGAAAATTGGTAAAAATTTCATTTTTTTTTAAATTCTCAAGTCATAAAAGTACCTATGATAAATTTTGAATAGGTATTTAAATTTCCAAACACATACAAAAATAATAATCAAAAATTCGCAAAAATTTCCCAAATTTCTAAATTGAAATTTGTAAAAAAAAAAAATGTAAAAATAAATATTAAATATTACACAAATTGAATAAACTAAAAATTATTCCAAAATTTAAATAAAAAATATAAAAAATTATAAAGCCAAAATAGAAGGGAAAATTTTTTAATTGAAAAAATATATAGACCTTATAATATAATAGCTCTTTTCACATATAAAAATTAATTGAAATCAAGGAGGAAGCTCCCCTATACCCTATGGGTACCCCCTGCCAGTGAAAAAAGGTACCCCTCCAACGTTAAAAACATAGGTACTAATATACGTAAGGAGAATAACTAGATCTGTGCGCCGCCGCCGACCCTTTTTGGTCACGCCGCCGCCGCCGCCGATCAGAAGTTGGCGGCGCGCCACCTACTTACCTCAAAAACACCCAGAAAAATTGCATTTTTTTTGAAAATTCCCAATCGAAATTTTTCAGCATTTTTTTTTCAAATTTTTTAAAAGAATGTGACCCGGCACGTTAAAAGGGACCTAGTAGGTAAAAAATCGATTTTCACTTTTTTGGTGTTCTGAGGTCCACTTACCAAGGTATATCACCTGAATCACTAAAAACTTCGAAAAAGTCAATATTTTCAATCGGCATGACAAAAGGGGCCTAGTAAATCTGTAATCACTGTGGTTTTCGATGTATTTTTCATTTTATGATCACCTATGACACGAAATCTTCATAATTTAGCCTAAAATCAATGTTACACTCGTTATCAGTAAACTTCAAAAATTTACTTATCACAAAATTTTTTTCATTTTTGGGCAACACTGAATTTGGTCAAATTTCCCTTGCGCCATTATACAAAAATGTTCGCCCATAATTATTTTTTTAATATTGGAAAATATTTCACTTATACCCAGTAACAATTCCCCAAAGTTTTAGAAAAATCGGTCTATTCGTTCCAGAGATATTCATTTCCAAAGTTTGTTTTTGCTCTCCTGAAAAATTTGTAAAATACCTACTAGGTCCCTTTTAACGTGCCGGGTCACAGATAATGAATTTTTGATTTGAACAATTTTGCTAAAATATGAAAACGAAAAAAATGCTTGACATTAACCCCCTGACGCCGGTCGCGCCGCCGCCGCCGCCGAAAATTTTTGACAAATCGGCGCGCCGATTTGTCAAACGCCGGTCCAGCGATCGCTTCACGCCGCCGCCGCCGATGAGATCACCGGCGCACAGATCTAAGAATAACCAAGTAAAATACTCACTTGGGCAAATGAAGGCATAAAATATAAAGTACTCAAGGAGTAATCTTAAATACGAGTAACAGAAAATAATTCACCAATATGATGAAAACATGCATCGAAGCGAAATTTGAAAAAATAAAAGTAACTTTAGTAACCTGAAATTTCAAAAAAAGTAACCAAAATTATGGAAAAAAGTAACCAAAAATTTTCCATTTCCACTTGAATATAATGACTCATAACCCCCTCCCCTCCACTCGTCACCGTTTTTCTCATATTTTCGCTAAATTTAACGTTTCACAACTCTTGAAATCAATGGTAAAAATTTTGAAAAAATCAAAATTTTCAATTCAAAAATAATAATTCATGCATTTTTTCTTTTTCTATAATTATGACGAATTTTAATAGAATAGTTGGCTTAATAGGTGCTCAATTTTTATATCATAGGAAATTTCAATTCTTGAGAAGCTCACAATAAATAATTTTTGAGTTCCTATCAAATCTTAATTTTTTTTGAACTCAATATTGAAAATTCGAAATTTTTTTTTTTTTTTCTTGAAAATACTTGATATCAACTTTTTTAAGTTTTTGAACTCTTATTTGTTTTGAAATAGTTTTCAGTTTTCAAATAATTGTTGATTTCAAAAAACGTGAATTTTAGAAAAATTTTAAATTACAAACAATACTGCCTTTTTTTTTCGATTTTTTTCATTTTTCAAACAATTTTTAATTTCTATAAATTTAAATTTATTAACAATTTGTAATTTCTAAAAAGTTCTGGATTTCAAAAAATTAAACTCAAAATTCTCAATTTTTTGATTTTTAAACAATTTATATTTAATTTTTTTTAAATAGCCGTTCCTAAAATTCATGTTTATTCAAATAAAAAATTTCCAATTTATAAAAATTGTAATGCCTAAGATTTTAAAGTCTAAAAAAAACAATTTTTTGATTGGCTTATTGCAAAATGAGTAGATACAAAAAAATTTTAATTTTTGAAAAGTCTTCATTCTCCACAAAAAAACAATTTTTCAACATGTGAAATTCACAACTTTTCAAAATTTTTAAAAGGAAAGTTTTGCTCATTTGAGAAATATCAAATTTTTGAAGCATTTTAAGTTCACGAGTTGAAACGATTTTATGTTTCATTTTTGAGGAGTTCTCTATTTTTCAAACATAATTTTCAAATACTTCGAACACATTTTTTTTTTAATTGAAAAAATTACTAGGTATTCTCATTTAAAAAAAAAGTTTTTAATGAGGAGAAATCGGTTTTATTCTACGACGGCCTCTACTTTTTTTGAAAAGAAATTTTGAGAAAAAATCGTTTATTTGTCGAGAAAAGAATTTCTCAATTTTTTCAAAAAAATACGGCTTATCTACTTACATTTTTTTTTTTCAAGAAATGTGGCTCATTTTTAGACAAGAATAAATCGTAATTCTTCGAGAAAAAAAATCACAATTTTTCATACTGACTTGAAAAATGCCTATAAAAGAACTTTCAATTTTTTTAGGAGCAAACATTTTTCTACCTTGAATTTCAATACATAAGTACAAAATAAATACCTATTCCTAAAGTTCGAGCAGAAAAAAATCTCAATTTTAAAAGAAGATTCAATAAATTGTTCAATTAAGGTCAGTTGGGGTAACTGGGCCACGTTTTTACAACTCTAAAAAATCTTTATTCAAAAATGCCTCACTAGTGAAGAATAACCTTAAATCTTCAAATGGGACGTGTAGAGGGGTGTCATAGAGGTACGCTCACTTTTTTGATTTTGAGGGTGAAGCACATACCTGAGCTGAGGAACACCTCACTCTACACAAAGAATGGTGGCCCAGTTACCCCGAAACATGGGGTAACTGGGCCACCAAATTTTTTTTTTATTAAGGAAGATTCAAGATGTGTAATTCACTTACCCCCACTCAAATCTGAGTTTTGGGGTAACTGGGCCACAGTTGTTGGGGGTAACTGGGCCATGTCATGTTACTCAAATTACTGAGGCCTCCTCAAGGGGAGCTAGGAACCGAATGATAATTGTTATGGTGGGCTTACGATGTCAGTGTTACCATGCAACCAACCATTTACGTCAAGACGATTTTGGAGGGGATTAGGAAGAGAATGGCCCAGATACCCCGGTGGCTTAGTTACCCCATATACTAACCTTACTTAATTCATTTTTAAATAAAATATTTCAAATTTTTTGGAAGCAAAATCTCTGAAAAAAACTTTTAAAACGTTTTTAAAGAAATTTTAAATTTTAATGGCAGCTGTTCGTCAGATTTTTGACGAAATAGTAACCAAAATGAGTCCAAAAGTAACCATAGTAACCAAAATGAGCCCAAAAGTAACTAAAGTAACCTTGCCTTTAAAAAAGTAACCGTGTTCCGATGCATGTGAAAAACGTAAGACACAAATAGGCACATAATACAAATAAATGAACAAAATACACATAAAATGACCATTTGCTTGGGAAAACGTTCAATTTGATGCTACGTTCACTGTAAACCCACGTCATCCCTTAAAAGAACCCTCTTCCCTACCACCCCTCCATATGTCCGCGCGGATGATGAAATCGTGTACGTGGCGTTGCTGGGCGCGAATGTACACGTCATCACTGGAAATGAGAAACTAGTTCGTGGCTAGCCTCTTTACAGTCTTTACCCTTCTTTTAGCGCAGAGTAAGCTCGAGTACGTACTTACACTTAGATGCAATTCTACGCAGCTGATTATGAAAATCTTCGACTATTGTCTGGGAATAGAGTAAAAAGATTCTGCGAAGGTTCTCATTATCAATCTAATTTTGTCAATGTGGCCAAAAAATTGGGAAAAGTCAAATACACTGAAAAATTCAAAACAATTTATGATCAAAAGTTCAATGTTAACTACATAATTACTAAATTAAAAATACTTTCAAAATTTTGAAGATTTACAATAAAATAAAAATGACCAATTTTCATCAAACTTTGAAATTATAGTACTTTTTTCCGAATTTCAAAAATTTACTAAATCAACTAAGTTTTAAAAATTGAATTCAAAAATTACCGAAACCCAAATTAAATTTTTTAAATTTACAAACTACATATATGTATAAAATTTTGAAACTCTTTTAAAATTGTCTACATCCCAATTTTCAATTAAATTTTGAAATTCCAATGATTTTCAAAACCTAAAATATTTTTTCTAATTTTAGTAATTATTTTAAAAAAAATAGAGTATACCAAAGTTTGGAAATAGGTAGACAAATTTTTGAAGATAGGTATATCTACTTACTTAAATTTTTTAGAAATTTTCCATATCATTTTTACCAAATTTTTGAAATCACCGAAATTCCAATCTTCACCAAAGATTATTTTTAATAATAATTTATTAAAAAAATCAAAATAACGAAAAGGAAATAACGAAAAATACAAATAATTATTTTTTTTTCAAATTTTAACTTCTTATCAAATTTTAAATATTCACTAAATTTTAAAAATTTTAAAAATTTATTAAAATTTGAAAATCAGCAAAATTGCAATTTTTATTGAATTTTGAAAATTTTCAGATTAGAACTCTGAATTTTTTTACGTTCGAAAAGAGATAAAAAAATCAAAGATCCTGCACGACTACATTAGCTTTCTTCCTTTTTTTTCTTCAAAAATTAAAAAATAATCCACTTGTACGAACTTTTTCACTCTGAAAATTATTTCTTCTGTTTTTTTCATTTTCACTACCTCCCTACATTATCGTTTCCTATTCGTATTTATTTTTGTCGTAATCAATCACCTATCGTTCTTCATTCTTCGTTACTAAAATACCTAACTCGCATTTGTTGATCTTTCTCACGACATTCTCGAAATAATTTACCGATAAATTTACGTCCTTTGGTTAAATTCTATTATAGTTGATTTTCCCATGCTTCCTTTAGAGATTATAGACGACATTCCAGATTACAGAACACATTACGTAGGTCTACGTACGTAGTTCGAAAATAACAAATACTTATTCTGGCACATTTTCGTTGAAAAAATATAATCAGACCACTAAGAGGCGTCTCAGACATAGGCCGGTTACGAGATGCCAATGACCAACGCGAGATAAATCTCGACGGAGATGAAAACATGCATATGCTAAAAAACCTTATCACTTTCAACCTTCACATTTGAATGCAAGTAACATAACGGTATGGCCGATAGTGGTGTGGCGTAATTTCGTAATCCAATATGCATCCTCCCCCTCGATCAAACAAATAAATAACCAAGTAAATGAGAATCGAATCGAAAAAAGCTCGAAGCTCGTTTAGTAGGTAAGTAACATTAACGGCACATGTTACTTACAAGATAATTTCTGGTGTAACGGTGAAAAACTTGGGTAATTTGCGGCTCTACAGAGACACTAATGATTACGCCAAGGTTAAAAATGAAATTATGGCACAATAAAGTTGTTCTCAATTATTATAGTTTAACGTTTAATCGTTGATTTATATAGCTCTAGATACGGATAATCAAATGGAAGCCAGTGTTACATCATATTATTTTTTTTTATAGAATTTGGTTTTCGATAATCTTGAACTGGAGGATTAATTTTCAGGTTTTTGATTGGGCGGCGGGGGGGGGGGGGGCTTACAAATTGTTTTTTTTAGAAGAAAATATTCAGCTCAGTGAAATAAGGAAATAAAATTGCATTTTAGGCCCAAATTGAATTTTTTGATTTTAAAAATGTTCCATCTTACGTATTCATGAAAAATGGAAGAATTTTTCATTTTTTAAACCTCGTATATTTTGACGCTTGTTATGCGCCACCCGTTCCCTTTTCGAAAAAAATGGTTTTATCTTTTTTGTTGAAAATTTCATCTACTTTAATTTTAGTTATGACAATTTTCTTGATTTAACACATATTTGAAGAGTTATAAGTGAAAAACAACGAAGGGATAAATTTGGGTTCATATTTCAGGGACTTCCTGAGAAATGAAGTTCGTGGATTTTTTGGAAGTTAATCAAGACACCGAAAAGAACATTTTAAAATCAAAAATTTCATGGAAGCCAAAATGAAATTTGACCCATTTTTTGGTCAAGCTCTACTGGGATAATTTCCCTATCTTTTATTTTTACCACGCTTTTATAAACTTGGTATGTATTTTCTATATCTGATTGAATTTCAAGTGGTGCCTTTCTAACTTCTAAGTCATCAGTGTCATCACAGTATTTTTTTTTCACGAGAAGTGATTCCCAATTTTTTATTTTTCCTATTTTTCTGAATTTTAAGTAGAACTTTTCCAATTTTAAAAATGAAGAGACCACAGACACCACTTGAAATTAGGTTCGAAGATAAATAAAAAATTTAGAATTACCTATTTTTTTGAAAAATTTGCAATTTTTTTCAGTATTTGTATTTTTTGATAAATTGACGAAGGCGTTTCAAAGTACCTAGAAATTCAGCGAAGAGAAAAATAAAAAATAGGGAGATATTTCTCATGAGAAGGAACAACTTTGATGGGTAAGAACCAAAACAAAAAAGAAAAATGAAAAACTCTCTCAATCTTTTCATTTCAAAAAATGGATGAAAATTATGCACCATTTGAAATTCAGATAAGGAGAAAATAAAAAATATGTAATTTTTTCTCAAAATGGGAAACAACTTTGGTGTGCGTGTGGGGGGGGGGGGTGATCAAAACGATTTTAGCGTAGTAAGTATGTGCTTTTACGATGATCAAACTTGAAAAAAGAGACCAAAAAACGACAGGAAATTCGGACACCAGATTATGTTAGGTTAGGTTTCATCGAAATTTTTTTTTTTAAATTTGATGACTTGGACATTTTGTCAGATAGTTAGGTATTCTGAAACTTGGAAAAATTGTAAAAAATTGATGACTATTCAATTTTAGACATTTTTTATTTTGAACGAAATAGTTTTGGGTACCTATTCCAAAACTTGAAAAAATTTCAATTTTAATAGTTTTCACATTTCCATGGAAATAATTTTTTAAATGAAATTGACTTTTATTATTATTTTTTTTTGCATGAATTTTAGACATTTAAAAAAATATTTTTTCTCTTATTTTCATGGTAGGTAATTGACTTTTTGGTATTTTGTCAGACATTTTAATACTTAAAATTTAAAAAAAAATAAGTCAATATTTCAACTTTGACAATTTTTTTTTTACTTAATATGAATCTTTTTACTGTTTTTATTTTTTTCAAATTTAAATTTTGAACACGTACAATTTTTTCAATTCAGTAATTATTTTTTTCAAAATTCCATCTTGAAAATTTCCAACTTGACAATTTTTTTTCGATTTATTTTTTAAAATGAATTTTTCAGATTTTTTCAAATTTTAGTTTTGAACACATTACGTACCTATAATATTAATTTTTATTTTCCATGGAAATTTATTTTTGAAATTAGCTGACTTTTAGACATTGGCATTCTAAACTAGATGTTTTTTTTAAAAATTTGGATAACTTTTTGATATTTTGTCAAACATTTTAAAACTTAGATTTTTTCAAAACTCGATAACTTGAAAACATTTTTGTCAGACATTTCATCTAAAACTTGGATTTTTTTTCAAAATTGGATGACTTTGAGACATTTTGTTAGACATTCTCAAAATTAGATTTTTCAAATCACTTTGATAAATAAGGCCAACTCTAAATTAAATCAAATAAAAATTCCTCGAAGGTTGGTACAAATGTCACCCTAGGGCCTATTTGACAAAAGAAAAAAGAAAAATTGGAGATAAAGTAATTCTAATATCCCGAATAAATCAAAACCACTTATCGAAATAAAAAATGATCTTGATTGGATCGAGTTGGAAACACATTTCATTGGTCGATGTAGTTTATTAACCCAAGGAAGTTTTTTCAATTTTTGCACAAATTAAAACAAAAGAAAACCGGATAGCGGATACATCCGAATAGGTAATTATCAACGGAAACATATCCGACCTCGATGGTTTATTTCTCAGGGATAATTATGACGCTGACAAGTGGCAAATCAGATTTCCATCATTAGCGAAACGAATCAGTCGAGCAGGGGCACAGTAACATTCCAGCGGCACTGAGTGTACTGCGATTAGTTGATTTCTTCACACATATTACCCCTTCTGTGTATACCGTGTACCGATATACCGGTCCAAATCACACACATAGACATACAGTGACAAAGAACAAGGATTACCAACCTCCCTACCACGCGTCGCGTCGCGCATCCAACAAATATTATAACATAATACGCCCGAAGAAGCGTTATTTTAAACTCTAAAGGTCAGTATTGACGTCAATGCGATACCACGTGACAGCTCACATTTCTTTATAGGTAATGAAAACACTCCAGTTTAGTTTTCTTTCTACGAATACCCGTGCTCGATGCTTGCCAGTTGCCGTCGCCATCGCCATCAGCCATACTTTGCCATTTCATACCCCTTAGATCTATCCGACAACAAAATAACTGGCAAGAAAAAAGATCCATTGATGGTAGACCTGCTGAGGCAGAGGTACATTGCAACATGATCCGTGCTTTCAGCACGTTCACGTTTAATTCGACGATTACACGTCGGTGTCGCGCCTCCAACGCGACGTAGACCGCACAGCTTCAAATAGAGATGCCTCATTGGCTATCCAATACAATTTTTCCACTGTTAAGAGTCTACACACGTTTGGATGTCCAAGTTTTGAAATGCAAATTTAACGAAACTTCGGTGTGGATTGTGGAATTTGCCAGCAACCTTACCAGTTTGTATGGTCGTATGAAGGCGGATTTAGTGATCTTTTTATGTGCACCATGTACCTGTATGTTGATTGAGAATATTTCATGTTGGATTTATTTGGTCGGCTCGCTCTTTAACCGCTCATCACGCTGGTCTAAATTATTGGCTATTATCAGTCAAATTGCGGAGGCGTTGACCGACCATTCGCGTTTCTTTTCTAATGTAGATTATAGATCCCCACGATACGATTTGGAGACTACAAATAGAAATAAGAATGAGAAAGGAACAAAAGCGAAAGAAAAAGGTCGTTGAAATGTCTAAAGTCAAAAACATTGAATTTAATAAAAATTAACGATTTTTTTTGCGAAAATTTAAAAAAAATAATCGCACAATTTTTCGAATAAAAATCGGCCAGTTTTTTGGATATTGAAAATTTTCCCAATTTTTTTTTAAATAATTATATTTTTTAATTTTTATGAAATAAAAAAACCTCAGTTTTTTCAAGAAAAAAAAATCCATATTTATTTTTGTCTGGGAAAATCTCGCAATTCTCTTGAAGAAACAAATCTCTTGTTTTTTTGTTGTTGTTGTTGTTGTTGTTGTTTCTGGAGAAAAAAAACTTTAAATTTGTTGGGGAAAAATCAACTTTTGGACAGAAGATTTTTTTTTAATTTTTAAATTCTTAATTTTTTGTGGTAAAAATACTTACCTAATCAAGTAATCATTTCTCAAATGATACAAATCTTTAAATTTTTTTTAAAAAGTTCTTAAATTTTTTCATGTCTTTTGGAGTAAACAAGTAAGTACGTAATGTATGCAAGAAAAAGTTATTAATTTTTTGCCGAAAATTTCATTTATTTATATTATTTTATTTTATTTTTATTTTCGATTCTTTTTTTTTTTTTTTTTTTTTTTTTTTTTATAGAGAAGAAAATATTCTTAACTTACTTTTTTATAATCTAAAAAAATGAAGTAAGTTAAAAATTGCATAATTTTCCTCATTGTTCTTCTTTCAATTCTCCTTTTCAATTTTTTAAAAATGGGATACTTGAAAATTAGAAAAAAAGAAAAAAAATGAATCGAGTAGAAAATAATCTTATTTTTATCCGTTTTTAACAGGAAACCTTATTTTTAAACTTTTCAAAAATTTTTTAAAACTGAATTTTTGAACTTTCAAGAAATTATATGTTTCAAAAAAGTATTTTTGGACGAACTAATAAAATCAAAATCTAAAAAAAAAATCTAAAATGAAAAAAGAAATGCAGAGTCAGAAATATTTTAATTTATTCCATTCTCTTACTTTCCTATTATTCATTTTTTTTCTTAAGTATTTTTTCATTGCTAACCTACATACGAATACTTTAAATCTTTCAACTTTTGAATTTTTTACGACAAATTTCTTCAAATTCAAGTTTCTTAAGAAATTCAAGTTTCCAAAAAATTTCGGCACACTTATCTTTTTAATAAAATTCACTTTTGAAAACTTAAAAAAAAAACTTAAAAAAATGAATTTATCATTAATTTTTAGTTTATCGAGAGAAATTGTAAAATATTTTTTAAATAAGGAAAATTCATTGTTTTTAGAAAAAGATCATTTCTTTTTTCTTACTTACGTCTTCTACAATTCGTTGTTGTTCCAAGTCGTACGTATACTTATTTGATTAAATTTTTCAGGCGATATTTAACCTAAAAATAACATTTCAATGTCGAATTTTCACAGAGAAAAAAAAAAAAGAATAAGGTAACTGCATTTTTTTAAATTTTCACGAAAAAATGAAACATTCCACTACTAAAAATTTCAGTTGAAAAACATGAATTAGAACAAAGCTAGATATTGAAATCAATTTTCACATATTTTTGCCTTTTTCTCATTAGACAACATTGAATTTAAAAAAAAATTAAAAATAAAAGATAGGCGTTGTCCCCCCAAAAAACTGATTTTGAAAATCTTTTAGAAAAATTTTTGAATTAAAAAAAATATTATACATACGTTTTAGATTTCATTATGTGTCGTTTTTCTTTTTTTTTGGAGGGGGGGGGGAGAGGTTAAATAAATGTTGTATTTTCGGTATAAATAACTATTTGTTCAAATTTCAAGAATTCTAAAAAAAAATTGTTTCACAAATTTTGAAAATATTTTTTTAAGGGGTGAGTAATTAATACACTTTTTGAAAGAAAAAAATTACCTTCCTAAACAATTTTTCGAGAAATTTTTGTGGAAGCTCCTATTTTTTAATCTTTAGATGTAAATCAATTTTTTGGGAGAATAAAAAATTGCGAATTTTCTAGGGAAAAAATCTCATATTTTTTCGTCGAGTACGAAAAATTCAAATTTTGAAAACAAAAAATTCAGACACATTTTTTTCTCGGTTAACGATGAATTAAAAATGATATTTGAGATTTAAAGTAATGTTCTATGTTAAACATAACTGTTCAATCAAAATTTTTGAATTTTTCTCAGTATTTTCCTATAATTTAGAAAACTTTGTTTTTCTACGTAGACAAGTCGATGTAAAAATCGATACTCGATAAATGCATCGACATTTATGTCGACAATTTCTGCCAATTAAATTTACAAATTTTATATCTAAAAAGAACTAAAAACAATTAATAGGAACATTTTAAGCTCAGGAATAAATAATTTTTGAAAGAATCACAAAATTTTCTTATTTTTTAAAGTTTTGAATAATACAACCACTTGTCGAGTTATTGTCGACATAATTGTCGATTGTCGAATAATGCATCGACTTCACTGTCGACAGTGTCGACCAGAGGAATTTTAAGTCGAGATAGTGTCGATGTGATTGTCGAGGGTCAAATAATGCATCGACTTAACTGTCGGCAGTGTTGACCAGAGGAATTTTAAGTCGAGTTAATGTCGATCTAATTGTCGAGGGTCGAATAATGCATCGACTTGACTGTCGACGTCTTGAGGGTGATTGTGATACTCGCAGATAAAGTGTGTTGTGAATTAGTACATAAGGTCTAAGAATCATCTCTATGTTAGTTGGACACTCGCATGTGTCCAGCTACAAATGTGGCCTCAATGCCGCATATTTGACAAAAAATGTCGAAATGTTGGCTTGAACACTATTTTTGGTGTAATTTTAATATATACTTATATTGAATATTTGAACTTAGCATATTTTTTAAAATCTCATCATTGCAAATGTCGATGTGGATATCGATATAAATGTCGACACATCGAAATCGGTCACTTTTCGATGTGTCGACATTTATATCGAAATTAGCATCGACGTTGCTACACGGGTAATAAAAATAAGTATAAATTTGAGTTTAAAAACCATACTACAATTTTTTGAGATTTTCTTAATTTAAAAAAAAAAGATCTCAGATTCCATTATGTTTCTTTTTTGAGGAGGGGGTAATTTTTCGAAGCATCGACGTTTCAATTTTTTCAATTTTAAGTAATATTTTTGAGAAATTAAAAAAAATAAGTCCTTCTTTCCAATAGGTTTGATCCTGTTTTTTTTTTGTTTTTTTTTCTTATGGAAAGAAATGCAAGTGGCAATAAAATTGATTATTATGTCGGATCTCTCAACACTAATTCAAGTGACCGGGAAACCTCCTGTTAAAAAATAGATCTATTTTTCAAAACGAACCAGATTTCAACAAAACAATATTTTTGTACTAGACTTGAAATATAAAAAAAATTAGGAAAATAATTCCTGAGTTTCACAGAATGATACAAAAAGTCCATTTATATATAGAATTTTCACTTAATTTAAAAATTACAATAGCCTTTCTTTCGAATCATCTTCGGCATAACAAAGCGGTAAACATTATAGACTACTTTTCAACCAAATGGTTTCTCTTTATAAATTACCATTGACGTATTTCTCACGGTGGATACCACTCATCATAATTTAATTCTCAGAAAAATCATAGCAGGTACTTTCCTGTTATAATTCGCACACTTTGATAACGTCGAACCGACATTCACAATCCAGGTATAGAATAACATAAGTAGGTATAGACGTTTATTTTTCATTATTCATACTCCGAATCGAGATCACCCAAGTTCGAAGTTTTCTCTCGATTCGCGTAAATCAATCCGACGCTGGTGAATTTTCATAGCATGAAAAATAATTTTTTCAATCGCCTCAGCAATTAGCATATTCATTACAAACGACGACACTTGAGGACAAATTTTTTTAAAACAACGTTATCAATATTCAACTCGCAAAAAAAAACATTTGCTTACAATTTTATGGGTTATATAACAAAAATATTTTCGTTCATTTGCGTCACCTATAACGTCGCATTTCTAATCTACTTCACGTAGGTACACTCAAACTTCGACAGTAAATTCGCGAAGACGTAATTTTCAAACTAAATAGGCTATACTCGTATTTATATTCTAAATAAACAAGTTTATGTATAATTTCGACAAGACGATTTTTCACAGTATGCCCAACATTTGAAGTACTCACTGCAAGTACTTTTATTTAGAAACTGCACTAGCTTATGTAATAAATCCACAAAACCTACCACAATACATTGGAAATTCTAATCTGCACGAAGGTATAACCAGCAAGATGAAAATAAAACCCCCTATTACCTCATTAGTACCCGAAATTCAAACCGATAAATGATAATCAATAGCTTATCAAAATTATCTAAACCCAATTAATCGAGCAATTAGTCTTAAATTAGAAAATTCCCATAATAAGGCGTTCGCAAGCATTTTAAGTATACGAACTAACTAATAGGTAATTTTTTAGATGGAAAAAACAACCGAGCGAATTTAAAAAAAAAAAAAAAAAATTTAAAAAGTTACGAAAACACTATAAAAAATTCCAATCGTAGATAAAAATCGTTCAAAAATAAAAACGTGACATCGCCATAGTCGAGAATTGGGGTGACCTCGGTTTTTACTTGTTTATTTAACCAGGTAACTAAAATCTAACTTATGCATCGCAAAAATTCTTAGCCTATGGCATCTTCGAGGCGATCTTGCTCAAATTTCACGTGTTAAGAAATTTCAACCAGTTACTCACCATGATTTCATCGAACAACTCATCGCCTAGCATACTGATCGTGATATCAGTGATATCATATGAAAAAAAAATCACCCCGCGACTGGACACGTGCACTAGATAAACTCAAATCATCCACTGAGACTATCCTGGAACCTTTATTTAACCAGTTATAAAAGAAGAAATGCATTCGGAGCCTGTCTCCTTCGTTCGACATTTCTTCCTGATACCCTGTTCCTGGTCTAGAGTTAATCCTCTCTCCCTTTACTCCTCCAACCACCTTCTGACGTGTAATGCACCGTACTGCATTGTAAAGGAAATGGATAGAAAGAGGGTGTCTGTAGAAACACCAAACCAGTTCTCAAACCAGCTGGGTATGTATAAAATACAACGATCCAGTGGCGTATGTACTCTCATATTTGAAGAGTACTTTCAAAGTATGGGCCCCGAGTTTTTTTAGTCAACAAATTTTTTGTTGGAAAGCTAATTTTTTTTAATAATCATAATTTTTGTCAGGAGAAGCTCCCCCTCCTCAGTGAGTAAACTTCTGCCCTAGCCCTTTCATTATTAACCGCGGTTGTTTAATATGAACAATAATTTTTTTTTTTTCATTTGTAGGTGGAATAAATTTTTCTCTCAATTTCATGGAATAAAAATCTTTCAATTTTCATGCAGAAAAACATTTCCACTTTTTTTGGGAAAAGAATTTCTTATTTTTATAAAGAGAACAATTTTTTTATCACAATTTTTTCTGAAAAAATTTTTGGAGGAAAATCCTCAAATTTTTTTGTTGAAAAAAAAAATCCCCAAAGTTTCTTAATTCAAACAGAAAAAATCTCTAAAAATTTTTGAGTAGGTAAAAATATTTTTCATCTAATTTTAGAAAAAAAAATTTTCTCAGATCTTTTTTTTTTTTTTTTTTTTTTTTGGGCGCTTTTAATTACCAGGATTATCGCGCCCCTACAATGAGGTTTAAATTAGATTGTAAAGATGGGTTTTCTTTAAGAAGGTTATTAGTCGATCTATTTTTTCTAGATTGTCAGATGATAATATTTGGGGGTTTGAAAAGAAAATACCTCGAATTTTTGGAGTTGACGTAAAAAAATTACATATTTTTAAAAAATTGCTCATTTCAAAGAAAAAAAAATCTCAGTTTTTGAAAGGTATTCATGAAAATTTTTTCATGGTGGGCTCAATTTTTTGTAGAAAACTTTTTTGAAATTTCTTGTACCTAATAAAAAAGATTTAAATTTTTTATAAATGAACGTAATAAAATTCTCAATTTTGTTAGAGTAAAAAAAAATTAATTTTCTTTCGGAGAAGAATTTTATTGATTTTTTGAGAGTAAAATTTCTCAATTTTTTCAACCAAAAATAAAAAATTTTCAGTTTTTTTAAATTAAAAAAATTTTAAAAAATTTGTGCAGATGAAAAGTTCAATTTTTTCTTAGAACAGAATTCCTTATTTTTAAAGAAAATCCCCACAATTTTTTGGAGATTTTTTGGAATAAAAAATAGGTATCTTAATTTTTTATGAGTAGATAGCTAGGCGTGAAAAATTCTCAATATTTTTAAAGTAAAAATTTTTTTCAACTTTCTTTTTGAGAAAAAAATAATAATTTCATTATTGAAAAATTTCTTAATTGTTGGAATAATTTACATATTTTTATGTAAATTATTATTATTTTTTTGTAGTAATTTGTTCTTCAATTTATTTTATTATTATGTTTTTTTTGGGGGAGGTAGGGGGTGAAAATCCAAGGCTTAATTTCTATGCAGAAAAACTCATTTTTCCTGATAAGGAAAACGGAATTTCATATTTTAAAATAAAAAGAAAACTATTTTTCCTCCAAAATTCTTTTAAACCTTTTGGTGGAAAAATCTGGATAAAAAAAATCCTCAAATGTTTTGGGGAAAGACCCCAAAATTTTTAATGAGTAAGTGTGAAAAATTTCTCAGTATTTTCGAGCAAAAAATTTTTTAAATTCCTTTTTGAGAAAAAACTCATACGTAATTTTTCATTACTAAAAAATTTCTCAATTTTTTGGAATAATTTATTTTTTTATATTTTTAATTTTCTGAAGTGAGTAATTTGTTTCTTCAATTTTTTTTTAAGTTGAGGGGAGGGAGTAAATTTTTTAAAGTTGTTATGCAGAAAAAAAAATTGTTTGAGAAAGGAATTTCATATTTTTAAAGAAAGAAAGAAAAAAATCTGAAGAAAAAAATCCCTGAAATGTTTTGCAGAAAAACTCTTTTTGAAGTTGGTAAAAATCTTTAAATTTTTATCTAGAAAAATCACTTTTTTAAGAAAAGTCATTAATATCTCTTCACTCACGTTTTCTATTTGCACAGGAAGGAAAGAATCTAAAAATTTTCATTTTGGAAAAAAAACTTTGAATCACAGTTATCTGCAGTTCATGGCACAATTTAACCATTCCAGTCAATCGCAATATTGTACAGTAGCAAATAAAAATTCAGGGCGATCAAAATATTAAAGGCGATTTCATGATTGCTTCATAATCCAGGACGTTTTTTCAAAAAAAGTAGCTGGTTTACATTTTTTTTCTTCAAATCTTCCATTTTTGGAAGATCTACCTCTCTTCATGGAAAATCTCTCTACCTCTGTATCTAAGACTCCGATGGAAAAGTTTTTTAAACAAAAGTTGCAAATTGAGATATTTGTAAAAATTTTGCTGATGAAAAAAATTTTGCTTGGACGCTTCCATCCCCCTCAATTTTGCATAATACGTATGTACGGAAGTCGTCGAATGATCTTCATCTGTATTGTGTTAAATTTTAGGAAAGGGGGAGGTTCAATCAAAATTTTCGTAATGACCAAACTTATTCCAAGGATCTTGATCTACAACTTTCGTTTGAAAATTTTCCCAACCGAGGCTTTAGGTACAAAGATGACGAAATTTTTTGTAGGGAAGGTGGTGAAATCCTCGGAAAAGGGAATGAAACTTGAAAAATATAAAACGCCAGCTCATTTTTTAAAAATACGTAGGTACCTACGTCTTGATTACGTAACAATCGTAAAATAGCTTTTAACCTTCTGATCGTAGGAACGACCCCCCCCCCCCCCTCGATTTGCCACTCTACTAATGGCTCTTTTTCCAGTCGAATATTTCTTGAAATGAATTTCCAACCCGATACTAATTTCATCGATAATCCCGAAGTAGGACAAATTCAGGAAATAAACAAACATTACGAGTACGACGTACGTAATTTGTAAAACTGCGAGTAAAAACAATGATAACGAATTTCCATTAATTAATAACCCAGACAGAATAATTATCTCGTCGACCAGTCCCGAAGTAGGAAAAAAAGTAACCAAATGGCAGGCATATTTTTAAGCCACAGTATTATTTTCACAACACCGAATTTGTCGTCTACAAAAATAACATAATAGACGGCCGGGTACTTATTTTCTCCCTCGAAAAAAAAAAACACGCCGAAAATAATAATTATCCTTGACCTTTTTTCTCTCTTCTTTTTTCGATGAATGAAAATACGTATTTTCGTTTAGTATTTCAAGGAAAGTAAGGTGAATTTTAATGGCCATCTGTGCGATTTCCGAATACTCAAACCCAACGTCGCGTCGGTATTTACTTATGTATAAGGTGCAAATTTAATCAGAAATTTCCCACATTCGTCTTTTCACCTCGCGGTATGTTAACCATTGTAGTATACCTATAGGAGTACCAAACAGCATTTACGTAGATCTGTTCGAGTATTTTGTGTACTTCGGAGAAAAATTTTGTTTATATTATTTCGTTATCGTTATTCACCTTCATGAATTTCAATACATAGGATCCGTTTACTCAGGCAGGGAATTTTTTATCAGCTATTTTTATACGGTTACGATTATTGAAGACGTTTAGGTTTCGGCATTGTACACACAAAAGCAATAAGATGACGTCTACGATGAACTAGAAATATTCGTTTATAAATCGAGCAAGACAGGAAATGACCATATAGTACATAATACATATACGTAACTACGTGAAATTACCGAGATTTACTTATTTCGTTGAAATAACGAAATATTAAATTAAACTGTTGATTATACGTATAAATGAGTATATTATACAAACAAGAAAAATTTTAGTATTCCAGGAAAAGCTAGAAAAACGCAAGGCTTTTTACTTATAATTTTTTTTCATCAAATATCGTGCCTAAGAATACACAAAAAATACACATTTTTTAAAAGTAATTTTCCAGATTTTTTCCTTTCATAAAATTCGTTTAAAACTATAATTTTCAAAAATTGTGTTTACTAAAAAGAAGTACCTACTAATCATCAAAAAAATCTTAAGTAGGATCTCGGTGAAAAAAATAACAAAAACATTAAATTAATTTTTGGTTAAAAATGAACTTAGGCAAATTGAAAATTCAAGAAAAGTTACTAATGAAAAATTAAATTTAAAAGAATGAATAAAAAAATCCAAAGCATTCGAAACTTGAAGAAAAAACTGAAAAAATAAAATAAAAAACTAGTTAAATAATGAAACTATTTGTTAGTTATTTTCTAAAAAAAAAAAAAAATGTACATGAACGAAAATAAATTGAAAAAAATTACGTCAAAAAATTTCAAAATGTAATTGATATTTTTGAACAATATCAAAAAATAGGACAATTTACCTAAATTCAGAATTCAATATTTAAAATAAAACCTCCACAAGAATTGAGAATAAAATTTATTAAAAAAAATTATAATAAATTTCAATTATTTATTTATTTATTTATTTATATTTTGGTTCTAATACATCGATGCTGGCCCTTTTCATGAGAAGTAATTCCTAACTTTTTATTTCTCCTTTATCTATAATTTTAAGCAAGTATTAGAAAATTTCAAAAGTGAAATGAGCTATACAAGCTACACCCTAAAAACTCCAAAAAAAAAAAAAAAAATGAATAAAATCTTTTTGAGAGAAAATTTTTAAATTGTCATAGCATTTTCTTGAATGAAAAAATACGTACAAAATCGCTTAACTTTTTTTTAGAAAAAAAGGCAAATTTTTGCATAAAAATTTCTCCATTCTTTTTATTTTCTTGAAAACAAACGTCTAAATTTGAAAAGATAACATAATTTGTTTTTGTTTTATTTTTATTTTATTTTTTCCTATAATAATGTTTTGGAGAAAACATCTTTTATTCAACTTTCTTCAGAACAAAAATCCCATTTTTAGCGGGAAAAGTGTAAATTTTTTGCCTCAAATTTTTGGAAGAAAATTTTTTAATTTTTTAGAGTGAAAATATTTCTCCAAATGTTGGAGAAGAACATTTCTGATTTTTCTTAAAACAACAATATAAAAAAGAACCTGCAAAAAAATGTCACTTTTTTGTGATCTATCAATTTTTTGGGAAAACACTTTCATTTTTAGAGAAAAAAGCTTTTAGGTAAGTTTTTTTTACAATTTTTGAAGCAATTTCTTTTTAAAATTTCAATGTAGAAGAATCTTTTCAGTTTTTGAAGTAAAAAAAATCTCTTGATTTTTTGGAGAAAAAAAATTATTCAAAATTTTTGTACATAGAAAAATCTGTTTTTTTTTGTCTCATTTTGTTAATTTTAAAAATTTAGGGTTGGGATGCTAATAAGCACCACTTAAAATTCTGAAAAGTGGAGGTATATTTTTTCATAAATGTAAACAACTTTGAATCTTAAATTCGACAATTTAAAAGAAAATTTGAAAAAATAGGCAAAATCAACGAACTTTACACAAATTTGAGTTAAAATTTTTTAATCTATGTAGTGAGCTATGCAAACTTGGTGGGGAGAGGCGATATGATATAATCGAATTTTTTATAACAACTAAAATTTTTTCTAGAATTTCAGTCTACAACCTTTGTTTGAAAAAATTTTCAATTGATCCCATCCGGCTCCCTTTCGAAATTATTTTGAATCATAAGTTAAAAAGTGGAAGTATTCTACATACATTGTGCGGTGTTATGTGAAATTGAAGAGGAGGGAGGGATTCTAGCGAAATTGGATCTCAATCTACAACTTTTGTTTGAAAATGTTTTCAATCGGACCCCTCCCACCCTTCTCATTTTAAATATTAAGCATCTACCTACATAGTATTATAGGGGCATAGATAAGGGATGGAGGGAATTACGAAAAGTGCTCCTCGACCACAAATAAGGACTTTTTCAATCGATATTTTGAAAATGAACGATCTTCTACTACCAAAGAGGTTGCCAAACCCATCACCGAGAAGCTGCTGCCCTTCGTGGTGGCCTTTGAACCACCTCCTGCGGTACTAGAAATGCTGACTCAGCTAGTACTTCTTACCTGGACAATTCTCGAATTGTTTTGGGTAAGAATGGCCGCACTCTCCTTGTTCTTCTTGGGGACGCCGGTAATAATCGAGGTGATCTTAGTCATCATCCAAACACACATATCTTGAGGTTCCATCAGATGTAAAGCTCACGAGTGGATAGGAAAAGCACGCAACGATCGCGTCGACTTGAATTCATATTCGCGCATTCCGTTTTCACAACCGTATCAAAACATCGAGCACAGAGCACAGGACAGAACTAGGCGTAGGTACAGGTACAGATACAGATACAGATACAGATACAGATACAGGTACCAGGTATATAGAGGCAAGTGAAGAGAAAAAGCTTGGATAGATCCTGTTGCTGGTATACATTTACACGGCGATCAATACCATGCCGACGTGCCAAGGTAAACGAATAAAAATTTTAAAATTCAGTCACATGTTTGTACAGATGTTCGATCGATGATCGCGTACGGCAGAAAAAAATTACCAAACAAGAACCATGCAGTGGTTTCGATTCGCACAGAGTCGCCCACGTTTCCTCTATGAACACGCCGTTCAACTTATACACAGCAGTTTGACGTATCTCCAATGAGCTGTGCCCTGTGCTGCATCGATGAGCTTCCACTCTACACCGGTCTCGATCTATGTTCTATGTCTTCTGACAGTATTCGACCCGAGGGCCTCGTACTACTCGTGCAGGAATTTCGTCGCATTACAGCTCGTTCGTGTAGTATTTGCAAACATTACGTAGTATGAAGAAAAAGCTACCAGAATGCGCAAGGACGCGAAATTTAAATATCAATTGCCGTATCCACGAGTATTCAAATTCGGCCGGCTAATTTGCCATATACCGCACCGCCCCCTTTATCCTAATTACCATCTTATTATTAAATTGACCAACGTACATTTCATGGTAGAGACCTAACCCTCCACGAGCCAAGTACCAAGTACCAAGTATGGTTTACTAAACATGCTGATAAGAGGCTACAAATTAATCATAATAAATTTCAGCTTAAACTGCATCAATTTTCAGGTAAAAACCTATCTATCTATTCGACGAATTAAATCATCATCTCGAATTACGCTCGTTGATGAGAATCGCTATCGCGTTAAATTGCCACCTCTCATTAAGGCAACGCCAGCTCGTTCACTTATATTATTACGTCAATGAAAAACCACTCGTACGACCGAACAATTTGCCACTTGCCAGCAACATTGCTGCGACGATTTCAAATCAAAGGCGTGTATAATTTTTACTTCGATGTACCACCAGACATAAACAGATACCTCGGGTAACCATAAACACCATTCGTTATTGACACAACAACCATTATTTGTCGACCGATCGACGTTTTATAAACACCTAAACAAATAACTTCGCCCGGTTAAAACACCATCGACTTGATGGAAATATCCATAAAGTGAGCCATCATAGGCCAAAATGTCACATTCCAACATTACACCTATGCCAACCAATTGTTTGAAAAAAATTACTTTGCAAATTGCTATAACTGCGTAGAAGCTTTATGGTCTTTCATCTGGTACATTAGGAAAATTAAGCAGCGTTTTACGATGACTTTTAACGTGTCGTCAATTTGATAATTGAGAGTTGATTTTTATCGAATCGAACGAGCATCGTACTAATGTATTTTAGTACCTGCGTAAGCTGTCTAATGGATTGTATTGGGGAAGCATTGGGAGGGCGTAGAAAGTTTTCAGATACAAAAATACAGGATGTTTTTCCTAGCTGATATAGTTCCTTCCATCTGGTGGATAGGCAACCCATAAGTAAGCAAAAAAACGCCTATTTTCCAAAAAAATGCTTAAATATACAGGGTGTTTCGTAGCTGATGTAGTTCCTTCTAATAGGTGGATCAAAAAAATCGTATTATAAACATTGTGCGAGGGGCGGCTGATAAGAAATGCACAGTGACGCATAACTCCCCGAGCAGCACACTCGATCGATAATATCGAAAGTTGAAACGTATCGATAAAAAATCGTTTAAAAATCTAAAGATGTTCTCACGATATGATACAGATTTAGCTGTACGATTTTATAGGCAAAAAATCTAAAAACTATCGAATTCGATAGTATTACGATTTTAGGACGATATTCGTCAACGATACTATCGACAAAGAATATTAAATTTATCGAATCCGATTTTCCACCGATTTTGTGCAGATATTTGAAACTATATTATCGACACGTAATCTGAAATTTCTCGAATTCGATTTTTCAACGATTTTGTGACGATATTTAGAACTATATTATCGACAAATAATCTGAAATTTCTCGAATTCGATTTTTTAACGATTTTGTGAAGATATTTGAAACTATATTATCGACACGTAATCTGAAATTTCTCGAATTCGATTTTTCAACGATTTTGTGACGATATTTACAACTATATTATCGACAAATAATCTGAAATTTCTCGAATTCGATTTGTTAACGATTTTGTGAAGATATTTGAAACTATACTATCGAAAAAGAACCCGAGCGGCACACTCGATCGATAATATCGGAAGATGTAACGTATCGATAAAAAATCGTTTGAAAATCTATAGATGTTCTCACGATATTATAAAGATTTATCGGTACAACTTCATAGGCAAAAAATCTAAAAACTATCGAATTCGATATTATTAAGATTTTATGACGATATTCGTCAACGATACTATCGACAAAGAATATTAAATTTATCGAATTTGATTTTTTAACGATTTTGTAAAGATATTTAAAACTATATTATCGAAAGATTATATGAAATTTCTCGACTTCGATATTTTACCGATTTTTTGACGACATTTGAAACTATATTATCGACAGATTATATTAAATTTTTCGAATCCGAGTTTTTACCGATTTTGTAAAGATATTTGAAACTATATTATCGACACATAATATGCAATTTCTCGAATTCGATTTTCTAACGATTGCGTGAAGATATTTGAAACTATATTATCGACAAGTAATATGAAATTTCTCGATTTCGATTTTTTAACGATTTTGTGACGATATTTGAAACTATATTATCGACAAATAATCTGAAATTTCTCGAATTCGATTTTTTAACGATTTTGTGAAGATATTTAAAACTTTATTATCGATACGTAATCTGAAATTTCTCGAATTCGATTTTTCAACGATTTTGTGACGATATTTGAAACTATATTATCGACAAATAATCTGAAATTTCTCGAATTCGATTTTTTAACGATTTTGTGAAGATATTTAAAACTTTATTATCGATACGTAATCTGAAATTTCTCGAATTCGATTTTTCAACGATTTTGTGACGATATTTACAACTATATTATCGACAAATAATCTGAAATTTCTCGAATTCGATTTTTTAACGATTTTGTGAAGATATTTACAACTATATTATCGACAAATAATCTGAAATTTGTTGAACGATTTTTCAACGATTTTGTGACAATATTTGAAATTATTTCCAAATTGGTGAAAATTTTTCTAAGTCCAACACGTCTGGAAGTACTAAACTGCCTATTATAAGCGTTTTATTGCTAATTCCTCAACGATAAGGTATGGCATAGTGGTTAAGGAAGAGGATTACCATGCAGGAGGTAGATGGTTCAAGCCCCACGGGTGGCAGATTTTTTATAATTTTTTTTTGACTTTTCTGAAATGATCCTCTTACCGTAACATGAATAATGTGTTTAGGCAAAGCTTAATGTATTAATTATGCTAATTAATGATTTTTAATTATAGAAAAAAGCTAGTAAAAGACAAAAAATCGGAATAAAAAATCGATAAAAAATCGACAGAATATCGAATTCGATAAAGTGTCGCGAAAGTTCCGCCTAAATCGTGAAATTATCTTTCGATATTATAGATAGATTATCGATAAAATATCTTACTATAATCTCGAAATTTTTATTAACTATAATTCGTCGATAATCTATCTATATATCGAAAGATAATTTCACGATTTATGCGGAACTAACGCGACACTTTATCGAATTCGATATTCTGTCGATTTTTTATTTCGATAATTTGTCGAGTGTGCTGCTCGGGTCGCGTAAAAATGGAGCTACAATTATGGTTAAAACAAATTCATGTAGCTACATGTCTCCTCTACACCTCACAAAAATTTGGTCAAGTTACGTTGAGCCGTTCGTAAGTTATATGCCTTCAACTGAGGCATGATCGCGCGTTTTGTCACTGAAGGTTGATCAACGTACTATGGAACTTTTTTTTTGCGATAAGAAATGGGCTTATCTCACGTAAAAATGAAGCTATAGTAGTGGTTGAACAATTTTTAGATAAGTACATGTCTCCTTTATATCCCACAAAAATTTCGTCAACTTGAGTTGAACCGCTCTTGAGTTATTCGCCTTTAACTGAGGCATCTTCGCTTCATTTGACATTCAAGATAGACGTAAGCTCTGTGATGAACTTTTTGTCGTGAAAAAACGTGAATATCCAACTGAAGCATCTACAGGTTTATTGAAATTGTACATGTGATTCCATAAACAAAAAAATTTCGTCAGAGTGGGACTGAGGGACACCTCAATTGCGAATAAAACCAGACGTAGTCGTCGACCAAACACCCGTACGAGTGAAATTTGATTCATAAAGGTGGTTTGACTTTATTCGAAATTGAGGTTTTCCTCAGCTCCACGCCTCAAAATTTTATCATACATGAAGATGTAGTACACGTCCGATAAACATATGCAGAAATTTCAGTAGAATTCGAGTTTTTCACGACATAAACTTTATTACATAACGTTCGTTAACCTTCGGTGACCAAATGGCGCGACCATGCCTCAGTTGAAGGCCTATAACTCACGAACGGCTCAACGTAACTTGACCAAATTTTTGTGAGGTTTAGAGGAGACATGTAGCTACATGAAAATTTTTAAACCATATTTGTAGCTCCATTTTTACGCGAGTTATGCGTCACTGTGCATTTCTTATCAGCCGCCACTCGTACCTATCTTGAAAATTGAAAGGGCAAGGGAAAATGGGGAATGGCTAAATCCACAACAAGTAATCACCAAAATGAACGAACGAGAATTCATCTCATATTCTTGTTTGAAAACTTGTTTTCGTGGTCGTGTTTGTCATTGCAAAGTGGGCTGGGTCCAAATTGATTTTTAATCCAATTTTAATTTTTCATAAACGATTTTCTCAAATTTTTCATTGAGATTTTTTCGCCAAGTTCAATAAAATTTAATAAAATATTAAAAATTTTTCCAAGTTTTCTATTCTTCAAATTTTTCATTTTTTTTGTTTAAAATTTTAATTGTATTTCTGAAAAAAATTTCTTTATTTCTTGAAGAAATTATTCATCACTCATCAATAATTTATTCTTATTTTTTCCTCAAATTAAATTTTTCATTAAATTTTTTCTGTTTGTCGTTTTAAAATTAAAACTCATTTTTAAAAAAAAATATATGTATTGTGTATTTTTCAATTTTTTCATTCAAACTTGCCAATAATTTTTTCATCAAAATGCAACTGATCTTCATCATATTTCTTCAAATTCATTTTTTGAAATTTTTCAATTATATTGTTAATTAAATTTAAATTAAATTTCCATTTAGATTTTTAAACATTTTTCATAGAATTTTCTCATCAAAAAATGCTTCTAAATCTCTACCATACTTTTTCAAATTTTTCTTTTGAAAGTTTTTTTTCTGATAGTCATAAATTTTCTCTTTCGATTTTTTTTTTAGAGCTTATCTTACCTATTTTGATAAATTTTTCTTTATGAATACTCGTACTTTATTTCTTCCCAAATAAAATCGATTTTTTGCCGGTAATAAATTTTCCTTCAATGTTTTTATTAGGGTTCCATTTAATCTTAAATTTTCTCAACTGCAAAGTTTTTCAATAATTTTATTTATTTTTTGAACTGTTAATTTTTCTAGTTTTTATTGTTTTTCAATTTTTCATCAGTTTTAATTTTTATTGAAAATTTTTGGATTTAAATTTTTACGATGTTCTATTTTATTATCTAAACTACGTAAGTAATGGTTTCTTTCATTTTCATTTCAAGTTTACTTTGTACCTAGTATTCAATTTTTTACCCATTTTTTTTCTTCAAAATTTTAGTTTTTTAAATTTATAAAATTTAAAATTATTTCAGGTTTTATATTAGCATAGTATATGCTTTTACGATGACCAAAATTGAAAAAACGACACCAAACTTAGAAAATTTTCAATAAATTCGACTTTTTAGACATTATGTCAGACATTTTGAACTTGTAAATTTTTTTGAAATTTTCTAGACTTTTTTCAGACATTCTGAAACTTGGAAATTTTTTTAAAAAGATGACTTTCTGACATTTTGAAACTTGGAATTTTTTTAATTTTAATTTTTTTTAGAATTTTTTAATTTTATTTTTTATAAATTTATGACTTTTTTTATTATACTTTTTAGATTTTTAAATTTCCATGGAAATTAATATTCGTGACTTTTAGACAATTTGTCACAGAGTAAAAGGATATACTATGTTTCATATTTATTTCGAATTTTCATTTGAATCACCCTCTTTCTATTTTCAATTTTTTTCAAATCGTTAATATTTCTAGTTTGTTTTGTTTTTCTGTTTCTTCACAATTTTGAGTAATCAATTTCTTAGTATAATTAATTTTTTTGAATTTGAAATTTTTTCAGGTTTTATTTGATTATTTTTATTCGTTTTTTTAAAAACTTCAAATTTTAAAGTTTTTATTGATTGTAGATTTTCACGTTTCAATTCAATTTTAAAAGTTATCAACAGCCGATTTTCTCCAATTTTCAATTTTTCCCAAATGGCCATTTTTCACAGTTTGCTTTGTTTTACTACTTTTCATCATTACCTATTATTATTATTTTATATTCAAAATTTTAGTTTTTTTAGATTCTTTAAACTTGGAATTATCCAGGTTTTAATGATTTTTAATATTTCAATCGAGCTCAATTTTATTAACAATATATTTTTAATTTTCCCAGCATTAAGTTAAATGCAATTTTTTTCTCGATCTTCACTTTTAACTAAAATTTTTTTTTTTTTTAGCTGTCAAAATTTAGAATTTTTCAGGTTTCACTGATTTTAAATTTTTACGTTCATTCAATTCAATTTTAAAATTTCTCAACTGGCGATTTTTTTCCAGTTTTCATTTTTTTTCAAATAGCAGTTTTTCAAGTTTGTTTTGTATTCCTGTTTTTCCTAAAAAAAATTATAAGTACTTAATTAAAAATTTTTAATGTTGAAAATTTATAATTTTTTCATGTTTTATTGGTTTTATATTTTTATTTCAGTTAAATTTTATTTAAAAATTTTCAGCTACTATTTTTTTACCGATTTTTATTCATTTTTGTTTCAATTACCAAAATTCATAGCTATATTTTCAAACTTTGTTGATAGGTAGGTACCTATTGAATTTTTATTTGGGTTCAATTTAATCTAAAAAATTTTCATCTGCTGATTTTCACCAATTTCCTATTTTTTGCTATTTTGTAACTCATGCATTTTTTAGCATTTCCCAATTTTGTCCTAATTTTTATTCTACTACTTATCTACCTAAAAAACTCAATACAAAACATGATTTCTCGAGGATAGTTTATTTTTTTTTGAAGAAATTCAATTTACTAAAGGTAGGTAATAAATTTTTCTACAGAGAAATTTGCTTTTTTCGTGTTACATTTTTTTAAAGAAATTCATACCTACTTTTTAAAATGACAGATTTCGTTTTCAAAAGTCTAATTTTTTGATGAGAATAAATTTTCCTCTGATTTTGTAATTTTCACATTAGTTTATTTTCCTTGAAGAAATTTTTTTAATGTAAGGTAACAAATGTTGCTTTAAAAAATCAAATTCTCAAACTTCAAAGGCAAAGAAAACTCCTGCAAGCCAATTAAAGGTACGTAATGAATTTTCCTCTAAAAAATTTGTATTTTCTAAAAGATTCGTTTTTGATGCAATAAAAGTTTGGCTTCCCAAAATCCAATTCTTGAAGGTGATAAATTTTCCTTGAAGAAATTTTAGTTTTTGAAGGTATCAGTAATTTATTCTGTCTGATAAATATTCGATTGTTTGGAGGTAATAAATTTTCTTTCAAGAATATTCATTTTTAGAAGATCATAAATTTTCTTCCTTCTAGAAAATCAAACTTTTGAAAGCAATAAATTCTGCTCTAAACCACCTATTTTTGAAGGTCATTTTTTCCTGCAATGAAATTCATTTTTGTAAAGTTGATAAATTTTCCTTCGAGAAATTTGAATTTTTGAAGCTACGGTTCATCTCCTTCGAAGATTTTTTTTTATAAGTACTTAGGCAATACTTCAGTATTTATGATATCTACTTTAGACTTTTCGACGATTTCCTCAAAAAAAAAAAAAATTTTAAAAAATTAAATAAATAATGAAGACATGTCTTTAATTTTTTTTTTTTTTTTTTTGAAAAAATGAAATGTTTAAATTTGAAAAAAATTCTTTCCAATACAAAAATCTCAACATTTCATAGGGAGAACCATACACATTTCATCGCTGCTCACTCAATCTTCTTCAAATCAAACTAAAACAAAACATTTCAGCCAAAGTGTCATTTACGGCAAACAACATAGGCAATTTATCAATCACTCCATCAACCTTTTTATCAACTCGAACTAACTTATCTAAATGTAAACGGCGCTATGGTAAAAGTTGATTTTTATCCTTTGCTATTGCAACACGGATCAGACCCATGACGTCAACAAACTCTTGTCAAAGGTTGAATAAATAAACCATATTGATGGTAAATAAACGCGCGACGACGACGACCGTTATGAATCGAATGTATAATTAAACGTATTCTCTATAGATCCGTAAATTTCCATAGGAAATTTCACAATGGCCGGTAATTACCGCATATAACTCGAACACAGCGTAAATTTTTATTAATATTATGCAGAATTTCACGCAAATAATTTAATTGTTTTCGATCAACTAACGGATATGATGTGAAAAACAGCTTGATTAGGTTGTAAAAAAATTTCACGTCTCGAATAGAAAATAAACACAACCATCAATGATCAAAATTATACCATTCTCGTGGCTATAAAAAAATCTATTTTTACTTAACCGCCACCGAGCAATGGTACGGGGTTAACGACTGATCAGTCCATTGGACGTAGAAGAGGTCAAAATCCATTTAATCTGTTCAAATAGACTACCCACATATCTATTCGTATCTGGAAATACAATATAGAGTATCGTTGAATTAAAACTACCCAGCTCGAGGACGAGATTCGGTGGGAAAATATTTCAAAAACAAGTAATTAATAAGAACCGGATGACTTCCTCGTAAAATTTTAATATTCTCGAGTTGAAAATCTTACATCATTTTTTGGTAATTTTTTAAACATCAGATGGTAATTTTTAAAAACGAAATTCCTTCTGAGAAAAAACTCAATCGTTCGATGCAGTTAAATTTCCAACAAGATCGTTCTAATTGGCAACATATTCGAGAATGCGTTCAAATAACCCTATTATTATCAACACGTGTTACGAGCATGGCGTACAATTAGTGGTAAATTGTAAGGATGGAATAATAGATTGGCTAAAATCGACCAAATAGCCTACCAGCGAATCATCGTCTAAATTCAGATTATGAAGTAAGTGGCAAAAAACCGCCAAATTCGCATTGATCATTGATCTCGATCGCATAATGCGTACGAATTGTTATTTAGAGTAATCGATTGAAAAATACATATCTATGAGCGGATTTTCCACATGATAACTACGTATAATTTCAAAATATAGGTTAGTCGAGAGAAAAAAATACGTAGGTAAGTTATCAATCAAATACGCATACGCGAAGACGCAGAAACTTATTGAACCGTAGATAAGAAATTAAGAACCGAGATGCCTACTTATTTTTTGCGGAAAAAATTCATTATCGCGTTGGAAAATTTATATTTGTGGATGAGTCAATGGCGGAAATGAATCGAAAATAAGTTAATTGAATTTTAACCCGGTCAGGGTGCGTATATTTTATTTAGTAGCGAAATCAAATGGCACAGCTGAGCTAGTTTTTCAATTTATTGAGTTAAATAATCATATTTATACAATACTTAGGTCTGGGTACGAATATTTATCGAAACGAATTTCAGCGAAATAACACCTTTGAAGATTAAAAGTTCAATAAATATATTTTCACTTTCGATAAATCAAAAAAAAAAAAAAAAATGAACAGTTTTTATAAATTTTTCAATTTTGATCAATTTTAATTTAATTTTTAACCATGTGATTCAATATAATTGATTCAATTAAATGCTCATCCTTTAAAAAAAAAAAAAAAAAAAAAAAAATTAGGTTAGTACGAGTTCAAAATTATGTATATTTTTTTCCATTATACATTGGATCGATTTTTTTAGACCCTATTTTTTTTCCTTTTTGTAGTTTTTTTTTAATGATTCATATTTTGATTAATTTTTATAGTAAAGAATGTTTTTCGAGATTTAAAAAAAAAAATTTTTATCATTTTTTGCAGTTATTGATTTTGTTTTGATTTTCAAAATTAGCGTTTGTTAACTTATTTTATTTTAGTTATTTTTTTTAGTTTTCAACTTCTTTTATGAATTTTTTTTAATTCCAATTTTTCAATTATTATAGGTACATTTTTTCAAATTTTGATTTTTTCGACTAGTATTTTTTCATTTTTTTTTAAATTTTCAAATTTTAAAAGCACGTATATTCAAGTGTCACAATTTCCAATTTTCCTAATATTGATTATTTTTTAAATTTGTACCGTAGGTAACTTACCTATTTTTTTTTAATTTTCATAATTTTTTTTGAGGTTCTCATTGGTTATTTTATTTTAGTTTGAATTTTCAACTTTTTAAAATTTTATTTCTTTGAATTACATTTTTCTTGACTATTATTCTTCCAATTTTGTTTCTTTTTTAGCCTCAGCCATTTTTAGTTTCTGAGTAGGTATATGCACCGATTGATTTTTTTCAATTCAACTTTTTTTCAAACGGTATTCTTCAATTTTTCAAATTTTCAAGTTTTTCAAAAAATATTATTTTCTTACCTCTATTTTTTTCTTTGATTTTATTTTTATTTTTTATTTCTATATTGTTAAATTTTGAGATTTGGAAGTTTTCAATTTTTTCATTCAGTAATTCTCAATTTTTGTTATTGTTCCTCTATTTAAATTTCTGTTCGACTATCACGTCTTTTTTTAATTTCCATTTTTCAAATTTTTTAATTTTCAATTTTGTTCCATTTTTTAATTTTCAATTTTTTGCGGTTATTGATGTTTCTTTCAATTTTCAGAATTTTAATATTTTTTTCATGTATTTCTTTTAATTTTAATGTACCTAGGTATTTTTAAATTTCGATTTTTTAAAATCTTATTTCAACATTTCAATTTATTTTGTTCAATTCTTCAATTTGATTTTTCTAATTTATTTTATTTTTTTTTCGATTTGAATCTAATATTTTTTATGTTACTTATGCTAATTTTAAAGCTTCTCTTGTTTTCATTTTATTTATTTGAATTAAGTAGGTACATACTTTTTTGCTTATTATGCTCGTATTTTTTTAGTTCATTTTAAAAAAAATTAAATGTTGAGATATTCAACGCGTCAAAATTCAATTCATTTTTTGACAATAATTTTTCAAAACTTTTATCTTTCTAGTTTTTAAATTTTCAAATCTGTCATTTTTCAAAATTCCATTTATTACGGCTAGGTGCATATATATTAAGTTTTTAATTTTCATTTCTTTTTTTCGTTACTGATAGATACTTTTAATTTTGATTTTCATAATTCTTTATTTTTTAAATTTGATTTTCCAATTATTAATTTATTTAGATTTGTATTTTTCAAGTTTTTCTAATTTTCAATCATTTCATTTTTCAATTTTTTCGCTTCAATATTTAGCATAATTATACTGTTTTTATTTAATTTGAATCGACTTCTTTTTCAAATCTTGAGTGTTAGAGTTTTCAGATTTTCGAAATTAGGTAATCTCTTTTCTTAATTATATTTTTTTGACTACCAACCTTATTGTTTCTTTTTAACTTGTACTTATTTTTTGAGTTTTTCAATTTTTAGCTTTCAAAATTTTAAAAATTTGGAAACTAGTTTTTTTCAAATTTTGATATTTTTTGATTCAATTTCTTCAATTTTCAAATTTTTTTCTTTTATGATTTTATTTTATTTTTTTCAATTTAATTTTTTTGTCCTGTAATTTTTTTTTTTAAATTTGTACCAACTTTTCAAGTTTTTCAGTTTTCAATTTTTTTTTGAAATGAAATGAAATAAAATTCAAATAATTTTCAAGTTTTTGTCACCTTTCTAAAGTATTATGTCATTTTTTTATTCTGTGTTTTTTTTTTATTCGTTTTTTTTGTTTTAATTCTTCAAATGTTTTTTTTTTTGTTTAGTTTTCCAACTTTTAAAAATCATGTAAGTAGGTATTCTTATTAATTTAAGTTCAATTTATTTTATTTTATTTTTTTGAAATTTCAAGTTAAGTTACCTCTACTATCAATTTTTATTTTTCAAGCCTCAATTTTTTTAGTTCTAATTTTCTTTTTAATAACCTTCCAAATTTTTCAAGATATAATTTTTTCCAATTTTCATTTTTTTTTCAATAATTAGGTAGGTATCTAATTTGTATTTTTTAATTTAAATTTTTCATCTGATTTTCTCAATTTGATTTTGTTTTTAAATTTTAAATTTTAATAATTTTTTAGTTTTTGATTTTTTGTCAATTTAATTCACAAGGTTTTCCAATCTTCCATAGTCTCGAGTTTCACAACTAATGCAACAATAAAATTGTGTTTTTTTTTCTAAAAAATTTCAACACTCGTCTACACTCTAGACAGCCGATACTTCATTTATTTTTATCATTTTCACACCATAACTCTTATGAATATCGATATCAATCGATATCACTGGTAATTCAAAAATTATTACCTCGATAACGTACCTATACTATAAATTTCATGGGAAATATTTACAAAAAGTGCTCTAAAAAAAGAAAAATACTTAATATCACTTTAAAAAACTTGTCGAAGACATTAATTTAACCAACATTCAACTTTCTTATCAGTTGTCAACTACGGATTGAAAAAAAAAACAGCTAACAATTAAATTTGATAAATAACGCAGCTTCGCGAAATAATACCGGAGTTTTAAACGAGGAAAGAGAAATTCGTTAATTACGACTCATACTTTTAGACTTTATACTACGAGACAATATCAAAACATTTTAACTTACATCCAAGTTGCAAAAAAAGTACATCTCAATTTAAGAAATAAGAGGAAAACAAACAGTTTCATTGGTAAAAGTTCAAGGTATGATGGTCGATCAATCTTCAATTTAGCACAAAATATCATTATTACCGGATGTGCAGATGCGGTCGACTCTTGAAACTGTTTCCATTGACGTAGTTAATACATGAGGCATCAAATTACTGGACAATCGAAAAAACAGATACTCATTTCCTTGGTATCAAGTTGAAATATGTCAACATTCAACAAGGAAACGACTACTTTAGAGAATGTTCGCGAGTGTATTGTATCAATGGTTGAAGAATAATTTTTTACAAGAGCATACGCCTACGGATTGAATTGAATTTTAAATCAGCTTAGCACCCCATCGTTTGTGATTCCTTTTATAGTAGGATTTGTAAACTATGGTAATTTATTTCTCCCTTAATGGTATGTGTGCTTTTGAATTAAAAAACAATGCTTTGGAAAATTTTACTCGAAGGTACACATGAGGAGCTTCTAGGCCGAAGAATCATTTATCTTATTTATAATTTCAATTCGAGTCTATCATCTTTATACATAGCAACGATTACATGTTGCAAAATATGCAATAAAATGAACTAAGTATAGGTTACGATAATTCTACAATATTACGACTAAATCGATTCCCTGTGTGTGTTTTCTTCTTTTAGTAAGTGTAAACAATTCGGAAACCCTTCAATCAATTCAACAGTTTATTCACCTCGATTTACTCGTTTTTTGCTCTATTCAAACTAACGTAAGAGTAAATGAACGTTTGATTGTGAATGTGTAGTAAAGGAGGGAAAAAACTATTCGGATATTGTGATACTTGACAAATTGATTCATATTAAATTGTTGAACCTATTTTTTTCACATTAATCAAATTTTAATATAAAAAAATGAGCATGTCTGCATTACGCTATTCCAACGTAAATGTAAAAAAAAAAAAAAAAATGTCGCAGCAATCAGGCCACCACCCAAGAGCCGAATTTTAATTTGTATTTTAAAGATAATGTATAAAAACGGACTCTGAAATTCATTTTTGGGCCTAAAAAGGGGTAGGGATGACCTATCGAGTAAAAAATTTGATAGAATGGGGGTAATATGAGTCCTCAACATTAGATCAAGTTTTAATAAATTTTATCATTTTGGACTCGTTATAGAGGCCTGTAAAAAAGGGCCATACACCAAAGACATAAATGAGCCCAAAGGTCAAAATTCTCGATATAGGTATATTAGGGTGGCCCTTATTTTTCGAATTTTGGAAATGTCGGGACGGGGGGTCAATTGGTGACATATTGGTAGAAAATAATTCCCTATTTTTTATTTTTCCTCTAACTGAATTTTAAGCCGTTTCTTAGGGGCCCCCAAATTTGAAAAAATCAAAAAAAAAAGAAAAAATAGAACATTTTGAAAATTTTTGAAAATTTTTAGCAAAATGGTAATAAGGATGGTATTTCTATAAGACAAGACCATTTTCGATGATTTCTTATCTTTACCCCCTTTTCATGGGACATAAAAAAAACGTCATTTTTTACGTTTTTTAAAAATTTTGAAAAAAATGACTAAAAATTAAAGAAACATTTTTTTTTGAATAAAATGTTTTTAGAATACATGTTATCACCCAAAAAGGTCATTTACGGCGATTTTTCATCCTTACCTTCATTTTTGGGAACCTCATTTTTTTCAATTTTTGATAGTTTTTGAAAAATTCTCACTGATACGGCAGGGGTGAAAAATCACCGTAAATGACCTTTTTGGGTAATAACATGTATGTTGAAACCATTTTATTAAATTTTTTTTTTTTTTTAAATTGTAGCCATTTTTTTCAAATTTTTTAAAAAACGTAAAAAATGACGTTTTTTCATGTCCCATGAAAAGGGGGGGTAAAGATAAGAAATCATCGAAAATGGTCTTGCCTTATAGAAATACCATCCCAATGACCATTTTGCTAAAAAATTTTAAAAATTTTCAAAATGTTCTATTTTTTCTATTTTTTTGATTTTTTTAAATTTGAGGGCCCCTGAGAAACGGCTTAAAATTCAGTTAGAGGAAAAATAAAAAATAGGGAATTATTTTCTACCAATATGTCACCAATTGACCCCCCGTCCCGACAACATTTCCAAAATTCGAAAAATAAGGGCCACCCTAAGGTATATATCAGTGACCTATACCAACTCTTGGTTTGTTCTATAGACTGATTAACTCATCAGAAAAGCAGACCTAACTAAGTAACTTTTGAAAGGTGAAAACATAACAAAAGAGATATCTGGGAAATAAACTGAATCCACGATAAAATTTTGAGACCTCTAGATCAATTTGGGGAGTCTGCAGGCTGATAAAATTATAAAAATGATCAACACCCCCTCCCCCAGAAAAATTACAGAAAATTGAGGACTCCTTTTTTGGAATAAAAAAGTTGATTAATTTTTTTAAATGTATAGGTAAAACTATAAATATTAAAAATATTTTTTGTAACAAAAAATTTATAATTATTTATTTTAGAGAAAAAATCATAAAAATTTTCATTTTTGATTCCTTTTTTAAAAAATTTGCACTTTTTAAGAGTAGGTACCTAAAAAAAAGTTTATAATTTAAAATTTCACAATTTTTGAAAACACCCCGACATTTAAAAAAAAATTCTTAATTTTTTTGAACTCAAAATTAACTGTTTTATTTTTAATACATTTTTTTTTAAAAACAAAAAATCGAATATTTTTAGATTTTTAGACAGAGAAAAAATCGAGTTATGTTAGGGAAAATTTTAATTTTTAGTTGTATTATTTTTATATGTTCAATGATAATATTTTTTTTTGAAAAATCTTTAGCTTTTCTAGGGTTAAAAAAATTGATTTTTGGAAAAAAAAATCTAAATTTTCAATAACATCTGTTATTTTCTTAACAATTTTTTTTGAAATAAAAACACTAATATTTTTTGATTTTCAGAAAGATAAAAAATCGTATTTTTTAGGAAAATCTTAATTTTTTTTAAATCTCTAGGTATCTTCTTGGGGTAAAAAAATGTTTTTTTCGGAGTAAAAAATTTCTCAATTTATAAAGGATAAACCTAAATTTTTTGGAGTTTTTTCATTTTTCTTCGAAAGTAAAAAAATCTGTTAATTTTCTGTTTCGTTATTTTTTTAAATGTTTTTTTTTTTATTTTATTTTTTTGAAAAAATCTCTAGGTAGGTACAATTTATTAAAATACAGAAATAAAAATAAATTTCTTTTTAAGAAAAAAATTTCTCAATTTTGGTTGGAGGGATGAGGGGGTAGAAAATTTCAATTTTGGAGGAAGAACCTAAATATTTTGAGAATTTTTTCACTTTTTTTGGTAGTGAAAATTTTTTTCAATTTTTCTGGGATTAAAACATCTCTTTTTAAATAATTTTTTTTTAGAGAACAAAATATTATATTTTTGGGGAAAAAATTCTTATTTTTTCAGGAAAAATCCTTTCAATTTTTTTGAAGAAAAAACAAAAAAAAATTCAAATACCTATCAGGAAAAACTAAAATGAATGTTTCAAACGTGGACTCCTTTAAAATATTTAATATGAACCCCTCTGAAAAACCCACGTAGCAAATTTGGGCACCTAATGCCATTTAATTTGGACTTCGGGCTAATACCGTACTGAGGAAGAAGAAAATTAAAATAAGAAAGTTCTTCCTTTCGCACAAGAGCTCAAAGGGGTTCAAAGGTCTAAAAACCTACAAAAGACAGATCAAGGGTGTAACCTGAATTTAAACTAAAATTTTTAAGCCTTAGGGTCAATTTGGGGGTCTGTAGCCTGATCAATGAGAAAAAATAGGCCAAAAATTCACTTTTTGGGGGTTTAAAATAGGTTGGGATGACCTAAGAAGCTAAAATTTGGATATGTTGAACATAACATGAATCTCTATTGGGGATGGAATTTTTTTTAAATTTCGTCACTTTGGATCTCTGCTGTAATTCCTACTGATATCTACTGATCTTAAGTAGTAAATTTGACCCCAAGTCATTTCATTTGGGCTGTAGAAGTGTAGAGTGTAGGGTGATAAACGTAACGAGAAAGAAGGAAATAAAATCATGAAAATTCGATTTCAAAGGAGTCCAGAAAGAAGATCGATCAAGCTCGTAATCTTGATATTAAGTTGAAATTTTGGGACTTCAGGGTGCAATTGTGAGAGCTTTAACCTGTTAAATGTGAAAAAATAGCACCAAAATTCACTTTTTTGGGTCTCGAAATAGGCGAGGATGACTTAGGAAGCTGAAACGTGGATATTTCGGAGAAAATATGGATCACTATCGGTGGTGCGAATTTCAAAAAAATTTCGTCACTTTGGATCTCTGCTCGAGTCCCCATAATTAAAAGCCTCATTGTAAATTTTCAGTTAGGGCCTCGAAAATTTCAGGGTACATTTCCTGTTCTTAGGAGACCCCACACTGCAAGTTCGATCTCATTTGATCCATTAGACTTGGCAATGGAGGCCCAAAATTAGAGAGAATATTCTACGTGAGCAGTTAAATAAATAGATGGGTTAATATAAATATTGAGGCATGGGCAATGGACAGGTGTCAAATCGTAATTAGGTCCAGGAGTCCAAAAATATGATCAAAAGCACCCCCACCCCTCACTTCTAATGGCGTCTAACGCAATAGCCATAATTTTTATTTCAAAAAATCCGATAAAAAAGGTTCCTAACAGTCGGCTTGCACACTTCAATAGTCAAAGAAACCGAATCAATTACATAATAATTGTTTTCAAATAAAGATTAAAAGGTGTAAAAATAGAATGGGAACTCGGTGCGTGACCACCTTCGTGGTTATCACTCATTACTCGCATGATCATCTCGTAATTATTCTTATTTGTAATTAGCAAATTTTATCGTAAATTATCGATTGATAAATGTGGTTCAAGTCACGTGAATGAACTGTTTAACAATAATACACCTTAAAGGTTATGCTATTCTCGAAATGTATCAAATCTGAAAGTTCAACTTTGACGCTTACCTCGATAATAACCCTGCCGTCGTCTTCCAATAACAATATTCCTCTTTCTTTCAGGTACTGAAATCAAATTTAAAAAAAATATTTTTATTTTTTCATATCTCAAAAAGTAGGTAGGTACTAGGTAGGTATAAGTATATTTTGGAACTGGAAAAGAAGCAGGTGAGATTTTTTTCAAAGGTTCTTTTACTCTGAAAAAAGATCAGAATGTTTATGAATGACCCCCGAATTATGCCAATACTGTTGAAAAAAAATTGTATAAAAAACTAGAAAATAATATGATTAAGTACGTTTAGAACCAAGTACCTAATTCAAGGTCTTCGGTGTTGATAACACGACGTTCCTTCTGCTTTGAAGTCATGATTGAAGTGCGAACATGAATGAAAAAATAAATATAGTACACGGGTCGGGAAGAAAAAAAATCATAATAAATGAACAGGAAAAAAGAGTGAATGAAATCGGCATTCATTTTGTATGTACATCGTGACAGGCTCGCGTGTGATGCGAAAAACGCCCATTTTAATTACTTGAAAACATAATCAAAGTGATTCAAACTGGTTATCGTGTCGAATGACTGCATACTCCTTACTCGATATTTTAAGTGGATTCGAGGGTAATGTCGGTAAATGTGTTTCAGTGTTTGTGGCCACTGAAGCGTGAATAATCCAAACAACGTCGTAATTTATCCTCATTATTAAATATACAACAATAAGTACAATCAAGTCGAATTAACACCTGAAGGTACTGACGATGGTACAGTAACCGAAGAGAACCCATTTGAGATTATTCTGTTGAGATGCACGTAGAGGACAAATATTCTTTTACCGGTGTAGAATCCACATAATACGCCTCATTAACCTAACAATATTGTTCGTACGTAGGAAAAATGCAAACGTTATCAAAAGAATGGTTTTATAATTACCTCTCGTATTTCGTCTCGGAAATTATAAGCTGTACTGTAAGTAATCGGAGGAAACACATAGCAGTTATTTTCCGATGCCATTTCGAACGAAAATCTCCCTCGGAACGTGCTGATTTTACCAATTTACCGAACCAAATTCTACTTTAACGCATTATTTAATTCGAAAAACAAGTAAATAAAGATGACAAGTGATTGGTTTATGATAACGAATACTGTCTAGTACTTTTTACGAATTACATAACTTATTGCGACATTCTAACTTCAGAGGCGAGCGAAAGGGAGAGTTGAATATGTTTCAAATGGTTTTTTCTCAAACAACTATCAAAATATTTACGGAAATATTTAATTAATTCAATTACATTCCTTTTTTTCGAACGCCAACTTGATAAAAATGATGAGCGACATGTTATGTAATTTTTGTTTTGATATTTCTAAACATGGTAACACTGCGGAGTTCCAAAAGGAGACGTAATTTACTGGTAATTACCGTAGTAATAACAGAAGTTCTAGTTTGAATACGTTTTTAAAAAGTGTAATTTTACTGCAAATTCAAACACAATTTGAAGATTTTTAACAATTATTGTGAATACTTGATATCTTGTTATCCAAAAATAATCATAAATTCAAAATTTAGCCGAAATTATTCCATAAAATTGAATAATCTTCGATCAGATTCCCTACGCAAATAGTATTCCACCATTACTCAGATTTAAAGCAATTTTTGGCTAGCAAATCTTTTTTTCTCTACAAAACAACAATGTAAATTATCATTTTTTCACTTGTTTACTTTTGCACGCTATTTTATCGGGTAGCGTTTTAAAATAATTTAGAAAAATTGATTTATAAAAGTATAAAAAAACTACGTTAAATTTATGATTAGTTCACCACAGATTGGATAATTTATACAAAATGTCTACAGCCAATGTGATCGAAAATTACAAAGTAATCACTCCGGATTTCGTCGAAGCGACCATAACAACAGATGTCTCCAAGAAGAACACTCTAATGTTGAAAAAATTCCAAAAAGATATAACCATATGGGATCTGAAACAGAGATTGGAACTGATAACCGGTAGAAACGCCAGTACGATGACGGTCACTGCTCTAACCCCCGAAGGTGAGACAATCTGTACGTTATCAGAGAACTTCAAAGTGTTGGGATCTTTTCCGTTAAACAGCGGAGTACAGTTCCTGGTCGAAGACCCAATGTACGTTCCACACGATGCAGAATCCGAAGAAGATTTAGATAAAAGGTATCAACTTTCCGAAGAGCAATACTCTAGTAAAAGAGGTACCCTTAAGGAATACCTCATGAGAAACAAACTAGGTAAATATAACCCAGAAATGATGAGTAAAAAAGAAGAAGAAGCTAGAAAAGAAGAAGAAGAGCGTAAGCTATTGCAAGAGAAAGAAACGCAGGTGATAGATTCGATCAATATTGGCCAAAGGTGTCAAGTTAACATTCCAAATCAAGTACCGAAACGAGGCGAAGTCATGTTCAAAGGCCCGGTCAAGTTTACCGATGGGTTATGGGTAGGCGTGAAGTATGACGAACCTTTTGGTAAAAATGACGGAAGCGTTGACGGTGTCAAGTATTTCGAAGCACCGCCGAATTACGGAGCGTTTGTGAAACCACTCTATGTAGAAGTTGGAGATTTCCCCGAGATTACCGATGGTTTAGAATACGACGATGAATTCTGAATACTCTTTATTATTTGCTTACGTTTTTCCACTTTGTAATTTTGTTTTCTCGTTAACCGTTGTTTGTATTTATTGTCTGCAGTGTACGATGCAAAGCTGTTCGTTGTAGGAAATGCAATTCCATATATCTTCACATTTTTACCAACCTATTTATATATCTTTTTTTTTATTTATGAAATGTTACAAAATTAAAATTGTGCATTTTTTATAGTGTTTTATTTCTTCGTCTAGAATGATTTATTTTTATTTTCTTGGCTGGTTAGTGTTCCAGATATATCAAAAAATTTCAAAAATGAAATGAACTGCACCGTATAAATTATAATAGAAAACAACGAAAATGTATTAAAAATCAAATATAAACGCCTTTATATCTAATATTTTGTTTTTTTTGAAAAAAATGAATTATTTTTCGTTTGAAAAAATCGCTCAAGTTTCTTAGAGTAAAAAAATGCAAAAATCAATCATTCAAAGAGGTATACAATATTTTTAATAAAGTAATTTATAGGTGGGTGAGAGGAAATTTTTTTTTGAAGAAGATAACCCCTTATTTTTAAGGAGAAAAAGCCACTCTTTTGAAAAAAAAACTCTTACTTTTTGAGGGAAAATGTCATTCATAAGAATGAAAATTTTTATAATTTTTTATAGACCAATTTTTGAAAAAAAAAAAATCAAAATTTTTGTTGGAAAAAATTTATGATTTGTCCTATATTTCTATTATAAAGCAAGAATATTTTTATTAACTTTTTTGAAAAAATAAAAAATTACGATTTAAAAAAAAAATACTTGATTTCAGAAAAAAATTATTCAAATTTTTTTAGGAGAAAAATTAATTTTTTTAGAGTAGGTAAGTATATCGTATTGATTTTTTCAACTAAAAAAATACTCAATTTTCAAAGAAAAAAGTATTATTTTCTTACATCATTAGATAGTCGATTTTTTTCAAAGGTGAAATTATTCACTAAAAATATATTTTTTTTAAATATAAATTTTTTAGCATGAATAAACAATTTTTTTCAAAATAAAAAATCCAACTTTTAAAACAATAAATAAATCCCATTTTTTAGGTAAAAAGAATTCTTATTTTTTTCAGACCAAAAACTCAGAAATTTTTGGAGTAAAAGAAAAAATATTTTCTAAAATATGTTATAACAGTTTCTCTCTCTCTCTTTTTTTTTTGTTGAAAAATGAATCTTTCAGTTTTTCAAGTAAAGAAAAAATCCACAACTATAAAATGCTTATTTTTTTGAAAAAAAAATTGAGAGAGAAATCTTTTAATTATTCTTGGGAAAAAATCTCAATTGTTTGTCTCTTTCAAAAAAAAACCCTATTAATTAATTATTTTTTAAGACTAAAAAAATCCATTTCGTCTGGAGTGAAAATGTATTCCATTCGGGGGGCGGGGTCTCAATTTTTGGGAAATGAAAATTAAATTCTTTGTACCAACAAATATTCTTATTTTTTAGAATAACTTAGGTAAGTATGAGAAATAAATCTTTTAATTTTCTGAATTATTCACAATTAATTTTTACAGAAGAAAATTGAATTTTCTTGGAATAAAAAAAAGTTAGGTACTATGTACCTATTTATACTTCTCATTTTTTTGAACAAAAAACTTTCATTTTTAAGAAAAAAAATCTCAATCTTACCTATATCTTAATTTTAGTGAAAAAAGTTAATTTTTTGGACGAAAAAATCTTTACTTTTTTGAAATAATAAGCTGAAAATATTTTAAAAATTATTTATAGAGAAAAAAAGTTGTCATCTTGGGGAGGAAATTCCATTTGGGGGGAGGGGCATGCATTTTTGAGAGAAAAAATAGATCTCAACTTTTTGAAGAAAAATCTGGAGGGATCATTTTTAAATTTTTTGGTGAAAAAAATTTCAACTTTTTTTCATAAGATAATTTCTCGAATACTTACAATAAATTATTAGGTGCGAAAAATAAGAATTCATATATAAAACCCAATATGAGGGGGAAATACAGTTTTTTGAATTTTTTAGTAAATTGAGCGGGTTTAGGTGAAATTTTTATCGGACATTATTTTTAGGAAATGAACATTCCTATCGAATGGTATATTTGGCGAAATTTAATTTCAATTTTTATACCTTTTTTTCTTCAAGATTGATCTCAAAGAATCATATGATGTTGAGATCTTGTAATTTTTTACATTTTATTCAAAAATTCTTCTAAACCCACTCATTTTTGAATAAAAAATTACAAGTTCTCAATAACATAATACATAATTATGATTCTTTTAAGAGATCAATCTCGATGAAAAAAGGTATAAAAATTAAAATTAAATTTCGCCAAATACCATTCGATAGAAATTTTCATTTCCTAAAAATAATGTCCTACGAAAATTTCACCTAAGCCCCCTTAATTTTGAAAAAAATCTAAAAAATGATAAGCCACGATGGTAAAGCAATAGCTATAATTAGGATTGTGAATTATATAATTTTCGACTTTTTCAATTCTTCCTAAAATGGGGTACATACGAAAGATCTTTGCGAATTTTGAGATTTCGAGTCGAATGAGCCACATTTGTATTTGCATATTTTTGCATATTTTGGCCAAAAATGTCAATTTCGTCATATTTTGTGCATATTTTGAAGAAAATAAGAGCCCATTTTCGAAGACGATTTTTGGGGAACATGTACTAAACTTTTTTTTTTGAGTCAAAATAGGTACTTCATAAATTTCCAAGATTTTTTTAGAGTAAAAAGTAGGTTCTTTAATTTTTATGCAGAGAAAATTGTGTTGACTTTTATGGAGTGGAAATGTTAAAATCTCATTTTTGGTGGGAAATTTTCATTCAATTTTTTGGTGTAAAAAGTTTCGTTTTTTTCCCCCCAGAAAAAATCTAATTTTTTGTGAAAAAGAAAATTCTTATTTTTTGCAGAAAAAAAATGCTCCATTTCTTCGTAGAAAATTTTGAAGTAAACATCTCATTTTCGGTGTTTTTTTTTAGTAAAAAATACCTATTTCAAATTTATTGAATTGAAAAATGTGATTTTAATTTTATTGCAAAAATAATTGAAAATCGTTTCTGTTGTCAAAGTATTTCCCAAATTTTCGTAAAAATTGTAATTTTGGATTTTTTGGCAGTAAAAAAATACTTATTTCCAGTTCATTACCAAACACCCCCCCCCCCCAATTAATTTTTGAGAAAAAATTCTTGATTTTTTTTTGCAACAAGACTTTTCAAATTTTCTTTTAGAAAAATCATTTTTCAAATTGGAGAAAAATTCTTTCAATTTTTTGTGGAAAAATATACGCGTGTACTTTACTTTTTTGTGGAAAGCGATCCTCAGTTTATTTGCAGAAAAAACTGCTCAATTTCTACGGAGAAAAAAATCGACAATTTTTCTGAAATGAAAAAATATTTTTAAAATTTTTGAAGACAATTTTTTTTGATACCAATTTTTTGGTTTTTTTTTCTGGAGTAAAAAATATTTTAATTTTTTTAACGAAAAAATTAAAAATTCCGCAATTCATTTGCGGGAAAAAATTCTTGGAAATTTTGTTGCCACACAGAATTCAAATTTTCTTGGATTTTGTTTTCGTAAATCGGATAAAAACGAATTCAATTCTTTGTGAAAGAAGATGCTTAGGTACTTTTTTTGCGGAAAAAAATCTTCACCTTTTTTTATTTTTTGAAGAGAATGACCCTCAATTTATTTTCAAAAAAATGATTATTTTTTCCAGAAAAAATGCTCCATTTTTTAGATAAATAATACTCAATTTTTTTTAAATAGAAAAATTACCCAATTTCTTCGTAGAAAAAAATCTACATTTATTCAATAGTGAAAATATTTCAATGTTTGCAGAAAAATTTCTCTTTTTGGTGGATTTTTTTTTCTTTTAGAAAAAAATTCAGAATTTTTGGAGGTAATAATTAAGAATTAAAATATCTATTTTTTTGCTGATATGAGTGAAAAATATTCCTAAAATTTTCGCAGGAAAAATTCTTTCAATTTTCTATAAAATTTTCAATCTTATATACAGAAATGCAAATTTTTTTGGAGAAGAAAAAATCATTTTTACACTCAACATTGAAAAAAATCGTGCAACGCACTAGAAATTTTCAAGTCGCCATCCCCGCTCTAGCTCATTTTAATTGTAAAACTACAAATGAACGAACAACTTATGGAAAAATATTTTATTTCGCTTAATTCGTAATTGCAATACTAAGTAACAGTCTCCGTTTTTTGAAACATTTTGCGCAAAAAAAAAAAAAAAACTACAAAAGTATTGTTACCTTTCACGCATAAATCTCCACATTCGGGCTCGATTTTTAAAACAAAACCGATCAGAATGTAAACCTTAATAATAACGTATCATTTAAAACAACAACGCCATTTTTCTAATACAGGAAAGATGATAAAACAATTGAAATGGAATTGGAACTTACATCAAACTTCGGAAGTCCTTACGGTGTAACGTCTTAACAAACTAAAAAAAAAAAAAAAAAAACTTACATATAGGATAAAAACTTGCAATTCAACTAAACGTCACATGCTAATAAAGGCAAAAGAAACGCTATATTTAACAGACTTTTACAGTACTTGTAAAAATATAAACCAGTTTGCCACATTTGAGCATATATCTTTTTTTTTTTTTTTACATTAGCATCGTTTTGGATATTTTCATTTTAAAATTACAAATACTTACAAATGAGTTGTTAAAAAGCAAATTTCCTCGATATTGTTGCGTTTCATTAAACAAAATACATTCCTATCACAATAAAATTAGCGCACCCTTCTTTTTATGGAATGTTTTCCAATAATCACGCAGTCTTCGACAAATTCGTGTCATTTTTTTTTTTTTTTTTGGAACAGTAATATCACAAAAGGAAATTATACTTTTATACTCAACACTTTGGTAGGCAGGAAAAAAGCTAAAAATGGACTACAGCTAAAACGCACGTATTTCCACCAGAACGACAACTGCAAACCCTTCTTTACAAAGGATCGATTATCGTCGTGGAAATTCAACGAAAAAAAAGGCGTTAAATTATCACAAATACGTATTTGGTTTCATTACCGTACTTTTTTTTTCCAAGTTAAAAATTATCGATAGGAATAATAATAAACTTGAGTATACTTTTGTGATGCTGTGTAAAACATTCGACCAACTTCACCGGGGAGGAAAAAAAATCAAATATAAAAACGTTAACTTACTAACAACAAACGACGATAATACTACAAAATGAAAAAAAAATATTATAAAAGAAGGAAAAAAATAAAGTAACGAAATAAAACCGATGATTTAAAACTTTAAAACAAAGGGACAATGAGGGTGAGGAAATCGTATAAATAAAATCTACGCACCGTACGAAGCATGATTGTTCGTTTTTAACGTCATAAATTAGGTCCTGTTCGATACAACGGCTAATTTACATTATATAAAAAGTAAATGCTGCGATCTCACCGATGATTTCGCATAATTAATGGCTTTTCTAAAAAAAAATCTATGTACAGCGAACCCCTCCGAACACGACAAATAATAAATTTACAAACGAATCATAGAATAACGACGGTAACATAGGTGAAAATGAGAGGAAAAAACAAAAATCACGTTTAAATTACGATACATTCAGACAACAAAGTACTCAAGTATCATCAACATATCGTAAATGAACATCAAACGAGGGGAGATTCTTGCAAAGATGGGGGAAAATGAAAAAACATTGGGGGGCGAAATTAAAATAAAATATCGAAACATCAGGCATACAAAACGAAAGAAAGAAAAAATCATACTAAGCTTTATAAATAAATAAAAAGTTCTGTTTTATAATTTCACAGCACGACTATAATAATAATTTTATGAATTATGCTATACGACGTCATTGTACGTGAATTAGCTCACAACAGGCCGCCCTTTCTTCCAAATAGCAACGAACTAAGAGTACCCAGTGTGGAGCTCGATTGCGAGGGTGTGTTTTCTTTGGTTACCGGAGGGGTCGGTACTGAACCTAGGACTGTACCTAGGTCGGGACGTATTGCTCTGGCAGTACGTTTCGATTTGGATTTATCGTTGAAGGAATTTCGATTCCTCGATCCTGGTTTGGTGACTACTTTTCTGGATTCGTTTGGTAGGATGCCTATGTCGCCGGAATCGCTCGATTGAGGTGATATCAAGGTTTCTAGGCCGATCTTTTCCACCGATTCCATTAAGCGGATTCCAGTTAGTGACTGAAAAAAGATACAAATTGGTTATTTGAGGTATTTGCTGGGTTGAGAATATTGGTACGAATTAAGAGAAGACTCGACATAATATGGTTGTTTGCAGGGTGAGTGATTTAGATTTTCCAACGTGTAGTTGATTTTTTTTTTTTTTGGGAAGTTGTGGGGGTTGAAATTTTTTAATGTTGAATGTAAGAATTATTTCATCTCCAAAAACAATAGAATAAAAAATTAAGAATTTTTTTCAACAAAACAATCGAGGGATTTTTTTATTCAAATAAAATTTGCGATATTTTCTCTGAAAAAGTGACATTTTTTTTTCAAAAAAAAAAAAAAAAAAAAGAAAAAAAAAAGAGAGGTGTTCTTTTTTTTGAAAGTAAAGGATCCCCCCAAATATCCTTATATTTTTTTGAACTTCAAAAATTTAGATGTTTTTGATTATAAAAATAAGTTGAAAAATATTCTCAAAAAAATAGGAAATTTTTTACTCTAAAAAAATTAAATTGATCTTTTTCAAAAAAAAAAAAAAAAAGGCAATAGCCAAAATTATTTTATTTGCCAAAAAAAAAACAGGAAAATTTATTTTTGCAAAGAAATTGAGATTTTCTTCCTCAAAAATCTGAAAAATACTTGTCTAGAAAAATTAAGACTTCTTTCAGAAAAAAATGAAGACCAGAAAATTGAAAAAATTTTCTTCAAAAAAAATGGAGATTATTTTTTTTATAAAAAATTGAGAGGCCTTACCTTAAAAAAATTGGTAGATATTTTTACTCTATAAAAATTGAAATGTTTTCTTCTCTAAAAATTGTAATTTCTTAAATAAAAATTTCTATTTTAAAAAAAATTGAAAATTTTCTTTTCAAAGGAAATTGACACCAAAATTTGGAAAATTTCCCCTTCAAAAGTTATAAATTGTTTACTCCAGAAGAATAGCGGAATTTTTTGTTAAACAAATTATACCATAATTGAAAACTGTTTGCAATCTATGAAAAATTTGTGGTTCTCAACTCCCCCCCCCCCCCCCCCCCAAAGACCATTTTTCCCGAAGAAAACTCAGAATTGTTTTCTAAAAATGAAATTGTTTCCATTACAAAAGTTGAATGATTTCTTTGCAAAAAATTGAATAACTAGTTTTTTCTCTCAAAAATTTGAAAAAATAGAAAACAATAATTGTATAGGTAGGTATAGGTAGGTAATAATTATATTTTCTTTTTTGTAGAAAAAATTTATAATTTTATTACCTATTATTCTTTTTTTAATTTTTTTTTTTTTTTTTTTTTTTAATTGAGAGATAGGTAGGTAATTAATTTTTTTACAAAAATTGAGGGATTCTTTGCTACAAAAATTGACTGATATATTTTTTTCTTCAAAAACTGAAGATTTGAAAAAATTCATTTTTCATCAAATATTATATTTTATCTAAAAAAATTATGATTTTTTTCTCAAAAAATTTGAGGTTTTTTGTTCAAAAATTAGTCTAATGGTCTAATTGAAAAAAATTTCATCCCTAAAAAACTAATTGATTTTCTTCTTCAAAAAAAAATAAGCGATTTTTTCACACAAAAATAGATAATTAAAGACTTCCATCTTCAAAAAATTAGGACTTTTCTCTAGAACAATTGAGGAATTTTTGCCACAGTATTGCCCTAACTTAAAAATGTTATCACTCCAGAAAAATTGAGTGATTGTTCTTCTCCAAAAAAATACGATACTTTCTTCAAAAAAAAAAAAAAAAATTATAATACCTGATAATTTTTTTTATGAAAATTTAGAAGTTTTTTTTTCTTCAAAAATCAAGTGATGTTTTTAGTTGCGAGATTTGAATAATTCTTTTTTCGCTACAAATTGACTCACATTTTCCACGAAAAGCTATAATTTTTTTTTTAAGTTTTCGGAAAAAATTGAAGAAAAATTTTAAAAAGAAAAATCAGAATTTTTCTACAAAAAATGAAATATATCTTTTTCTTTAAAAAATGACGAGGGATTTAAAAAAATTGTTTTTTCTTTTCTCAAAAAAAAAAAACCTTTCAAAAAACTGAAACTTTTTGTTCCAAAATTAGCCTAATTGGTAAATATTTTCACTCCAGAAAAATTGAATGATTTAGAAACTTTTTTAATGAAAAAAAAAATGAAAATTGAGACAAAAATTGCGATTTTTCCCTACTCCAAAGAAATTGAAAATTTTTTCTTCTAAAAATTGAGAAATCATTTTTTCACAAAAGGTGCCTGATTTTTTTCTCAAAAAAAAAAAGAGTGATTATTTTCTTTTAAAAAAGCCGAAATGTTTAATTTTATACCAAGGAAATTCCGATTTTTTTTCTTCAATATTTTTTCTCTGAAATTTTTTTTTCTGCAAAGAATTGGATTTTTTCTCTAAAATGATTAAGGAACTTTTATCCAAAAATTATTCTAATTGAAAAATATTTTCACTTCAGAAAAATCGAGCGCTTCTGATGAATAAAAATACTCTCTTTTTTGAAAAAAATTGAGATAAAAATTGACTACAAGAAAATACAAAATTTTCTCCAAAACTGAGATTTTTTTTCTAAAAAAAAATATTGATTTTCATCTCCAAAAAAATGACAGTTTTTTTTTTCTTCGAAAAACTGAGCTTTTTTCTTCAATAAATTGAGATTTCAAGAAATATCTATTTTTTTCTCCAAAAAATGAGATGTCTTCTTTGAAATAAGCGTAACGAGTTTTCTCTTTAAAAATTCAGAAGTTTTTTCCAACAAAAATTAACTCAATTGAAAAATACGTACTTCCACTTGAAAACAAAAATCGAAAAAATTTTCCTCCAAAAAAATAAGTGATCGTTTTTGAGAGAAAAAAAAAAAATATAGAGATTTCAATTTTACATTTTTAGAGTTTTTTCATGTGTACCTAATTCAACTTTTTAAATTTTGGAAGCATCAGAACTTCAGCAAAGTTGCCAGCACTCGATCGTTTTCCAATTCAAGTACCATTCAGATGATTTAGCTCTAAACAACCCTCTTATCAATTTTTTACATTTAATTTTCACGTACATAGCAAAACTCGATGATAATTGGAGCCACACCTATTCGAAAAATAACCAAGTACTTATTTCCAATGCATCTTCGTAACTATACGATCATACCAGTAATTACCATTATCATCCATAAGTGTTCTTATCAACGTGCGTAACACGTTAATTGAAAAACCTGCTAATTTCCATGTTTATTTCATCAATTATATACTGTTTACTTAACACCCAATGACGTCAAATGATAAGAACACAGGAATAAATTTGAAACTAAAACGCGTCAGATGGGATAGGTACTTTTAGCAAGATATAAAACCTATCGAAAAAAAAAAGTCCATTTGAAAAAGGGGAAAAACAATCCGACGTAAATAAATTATTCGCTAAACAATTTCCATCATTTTATAGGGAGCATTTACGTCAATCGCATTCAATTAATCGTTTGAATAATACTCATCAACTTTTATATTTATCATTTTAGAACTTATACACCTAACTCGTTTCACAAATACGCAATTCTACATTAGATATCAAAATTGAAATTGCTGATTGGATTGAAAAATACGTACGAAACTAAAAAAAAAAAATCAAAATCATAAAACGTAATTCCTTCAAATAGGTACCCATCTCATTATGAATTCGTATAGCGATGTAAACTTCAATAAACGTAAAATAAGAAGTACCTAAGTACAAAAAAATTATTAAATTCTAACTAAAGAAATCAAAAAATTTCACGACTGTTCAAATTTTAAAATTTCAATCCACAAAAGATCCCTATAAAAACGAAGATTGAAATCGATGAATGACAATGAACCTAAATTTTAATAAAAAAATTATCTGTTTGAAAGAACTTTTGATTCTACGAAAATTTCAAGTACATATTTGCGTACAACCACTTTTTAAAAAACCACTTTACATATTTCAAGATGAAATTAATTATCTATTAAATTGAAGAATGATATTGCAGATCTGGTATGACAAACCACTCAGGAGGATCTCGTAAGGTAAAATTGAAATTTGGTTTCAAAACCATTTTGAAAAAAATTGGAATAGATACTTAATATTACTTATTTTAAAATTTTAGTGCAAGAGAATTTTGTTTTTTCTTTTAATTTTTCAAACCAACAGTTTTTTAAAATTTTAAGCAAAAGCAAATTAAAATTTTATATTTGTGTTTTCAAACCTAAATTATTCAAATTGCAAAAAGAATTCAAATTGGAATAACATTTTGGAAATTTTCTTCCAAAAAAGCTCTATTTGAGTTATTTTTTGTCTTCAATTTTTTTTTTAAATTCATATTTTGAGGAAAAGGCACAGTTTTTTAGATAAATTCTCTATTTTGCAAAAATTGTTGAGCAGAGAGGATTTGAAAAAAAGCAAAATCATTTTTTGAACTTTCTGGCTATTTTTTCAAAGGACATTTTCAAAATAGGTACTTCTTAAAAGACTTTTTACTGTTATTATTTTCAGATAAGTTTTCTTGAATAGGTATTTTTTTGTAAGAAAATTATTTTCTCAGCATTTCTTTTTGGTGAATTATTGTTTCACAAAAAAAAATTGTACCTACCTATGAGAAAAATTTTTCAACTTTTTTGAGAGAGAACTTTTTTCAGCATTTTTTTTACTAAATACCTATTGCCTCAAAAAAATTAACACGAGAAAAATTTTTCAATTAAACAAATCTTTTTTTAGAGAACTTTTTTTCTTTGGTAAGAAAATTATTTTTTCAGCATTTTATTTCCTGAAAAATCTTTGTTCTCAAAAAAAATAATTTCTTGAGAAAAATTTTCTCTTTGTTTTTGAGAAAACTTTTTTTTAGCATTTTTTTTTATTGAATAGGCAATTATTTTTTCCCAAAAAACTTGGACGAGAAAAATTTTTTGATTAAAAAGTTTTTTTGTCTTTTTTTCAGAGAAATTTTTACAATATTTTCTTTAGTTAAAATTTTTTTTTTTCATATTTATTACTGGAAATTTTTGTTCTAAACAAAAATAAAATTGTATAAGAAAATTTTTTCAAATATTTTTGAGAACACTTTTTTCAGTTTTTTTTTGTTTTCGCTCTCCTGTAAAATTTAATTTTTGGCGCTTAGCATGTATTGCATTTCTGTGCTTCAATTCTACTGTCTACTTTTTTTTTAATTTATATATATTTTTAACAACACTTGCCTTGATGTTTTTTGGATACCTGAATGAAAATTTTTTTAAATTGTTTTTTCTTTTTAAATATCTGTAGGAAAAAAATTTTAAAGCGAAATAGGTCAAATTTTTTGAAAAAATTAAAAAACATCCCTTGAGAGGAGTTTCTATATATAAAAGGACTTTTATTTTTATTTTTTTAACCAAAAATTTAAATTTTGAATAAGAACGCAAACAATTGCAGTGATGATAGAAGGGTGAAAAAATGATTTAAAAAATGGCATTCTCAACATAAATTTTTAAATCGTTCATTTAGGTAGTGGTAAGACTCGTCTTCATTTTCAAAACTCTACTAAAGTCTACCTCAAATACTACAACACATCAGCAGAGGAAAAAAATACTTGATACACGAACGAACAAATAAAAAAACATTCAAACACAAAACAACATAAAGGAAAACAAAACAGGGAAAGATGAAGTACCTACAACTACATAGAAGGAACAAAATACACAAACACACATAAAGAAATGATATTCGAACTATACCTGTAAATTTTCCTCCCAAAATTGATTACTTTCCTATTTACTATGAAACCAATTTTTTTTAGATTGAATCAACATCAATTTTTGACGAATTAAAAATGAAATAAAATAATTTTTCAAAATAAAAATTGTTTCATCTCGAAAGATAATTTGAGACAAGCTCGGTTCAAAATGAATAAATAAAACTAACCTATCTAACAGCAATAAAAAACTAAACGAGCTAAAATAAGTAAACTATGCTAAATTTGCTCCAAAACGTATCAAATTTTCGACAAATTTAGCATACGACTAGACTACAAATCACGGCGATGGAAGAACCAGTGAAAATAATTTCGAGAAATAGCAGCGAGCATTAGATGAAGTGCAAATTGCCAACGCATAAGTTTAGGTTACCAGCATCAATAGCTTAGCGTGTTCGTTCCATCGCAGTTTATAATAACGTTAGCAAAATAAAAAAAAGGAAAAAGCAGATGTTATGCATTTTTACCTAAACGTGTAAAAATGAGGAGATCATGCAAGTCAAGTTACTTCTGGCTAGAGCGTGCTCAACATGTAATGGAATTTGTGTTGTACTCATGTCATGAATTCAAGTAGGATTAAACAATTGCACGAAATATAGCAAAGAAGCGAAAAATAAAAAAGCATCGTCTTCGTCGCTATTTGTACTAACGTCCGGTACCTTTTTATCTAACTTGGATACGGTGGTATCGCTACGTGGTTCTTTGGATCGCGACATATGCGTAACCGGTTCGATCAATCCGCCTGTTAACGTTTTACGCAGATATTCTGCGCCGCTAGATACCAAATAACCTATGGAAAATGGAATTTGGGTTATTAGAGTCCATTTGGTTCGATAATCCGTCTAAACGTAACTTACCTGGAAGTCCAAAAGCGCTCGAGAAAGGTGCCACCGAAGGCGAAACGGAACGAGAGTGAGATGGAGTGGATTGGGGCGATCCACCTTCGGGGCTGTTACAAGGGGTAGCAGTAGGTGTGAACGAAGGGGTAACCAGAGTCGATGGCGTAGCTGCGGTGATACCTCGTTCGTTTAGTAGTTTGGCTAAGCCTAAGGTAACTGAAAATGTGCAGGTGGAATTGCGCCTAGATCTGAGCGGCGTACCAGGTACCGTACTCGCTCGACTATTGCTTACTGTGCTCATGCGACTTCCTTGAATGCTGCAATCAAACGTATTAAATGAGTATCGAGCCAGGAGCTAACTCAACCGATCATGGCAGGCAACTTAGTAGTACTTCGGGTGCTCGAGTTAGACCCAAAATTTCAAAAAATGAATTTCGGAACATATAAAAATTGATTTTTTTTTTGAAAAAAAATAATCTGTTCACCTTTTTGAAGCAAAAAAATTTTTCAAACAATTTTGAGAAAAAAAATTTCAATTCATAAAAAATCTGAATTTTCTTGGAATGAATCGTGGGCAACGCAAAAAAATTCTAATTTTAGGGAAAAAGAATTTCTCAAACTTTTGAGAAAAAACTCTGATTTTTTACTCAATTTTTGTTTATTTTTTTTTTTGCAAAGGAAAATATCTCAATTTTTTTGGAGAAAAAATCTGATTTTATTGTTCTCGATTTTTGAGAAAAACATTCAATTTGTTGAAACAAAACCTATTTACTTTTTCAGAGAAAATTTCTCTTATTTTGAAAGAATAAGAATCTCAGTTTTTTGAGAAACGAATCTTAATTTTTTATCTCAAATTCTTTGGAGAGAAATTGTTTCCAATTTTTTCTAGGAAAAAAAACTCAGTTTTATGGAGAAAAAATCCCTTATTTAAAAAAAAAAAAAAATATATATATATATATATTTTTGAACCAGCAAGAAACATTTTTCAATTTTTATGAAAAAATTCAATAACTTTTCACTTTTTCAGAAAAAAGTTCACCTCCATTTTTTTGAAAAAAACACACAGATTTTGTTGGAGGGAAAAACTAATTTTAATTTTTTTTAAAGAAAAAAGTTCTGTCAGTGAAAAAATTTCTCAATTTTTGAGGAAAAAAGTTCAATTTTTTGTGAGAAAAAATCTTTTTGTTTTCTTGAAGAAAAAAGCCCTAATATTGTTAATGAAGAAGATTTTTGATTTTTTTGGAATCAGCAAAAAACGTTTCTCTTGATTTTTATGAAAAAAATCAATAAAAATGAAAAAAAAATCTTTAAAAAACTGAGATTTCTTCTTTTAAAAAAAATTAAAAATTCGTTTTTCCATCCAAAAAAATTTGTGACATTCAAAAAAAATTGAGACAAAAATGAGGTGAATTTTTTCTCTGAAAAAGTAAAAAGTTATTGAATTTTTTCATAAAGATTGAGAAATGTTTCGTGCTTGTTCCAAAAAAAAAAAAAAATCATATTTTTCTTCTTCAAAAAAATTCAGGATTTTTCTCCAAAAAACTGAGTGCTTTTTCATAGAAAAAAATAACCTCCTCAATTTTTTGAAAAAAGAATAAATTTTTGTCCCAATTTTTTTGAAAAAAATCACAATTTTTTTTGAAAGGAAAAATTCGAATTTTTAATTTTTTCAAAAAAACACCTCAGCTTTTTATGATGAAACTTTTTTTGTTTTTTGAATAAGAAAGTTTCTGATTTTATTGGGAACCGGAGTGAATTTTTTTTTCAATTATTGAGAAAAAAATTAAATTTGTTGTGAGAAAAACTCTTTTCATTTCTTGAAAAAATTTATTTTCAAAAAATTTCTATTTTTCAATTTTTTTTTTAAAAACATGTTTCAATTTTTTTAGGAAGAAAATTCAAAAGTAAATTCTGTTGTTTTCCAAGGACTAGCGTACAAATTTTTTTTTGAAATTTTGTTTTAAAAAAAATTTAATTTTGTTGAGAGAAGAATTCAATTTTTTACGGAAAAAACTTTCAACTATTTAGAATAAAATCCCCAATTTTTTGAATACGTAAAATTAAAGTCAAAAATTTTTTGAAAAAAAAAAGATTTTCTGGATAGAAAATTTTTTTAGCTTTTGAAAAAAAATACTCAATTTTTTCAACATGAAAAAAAAACGATTTCTTTAGCATAAAAAAAGCTTGAAAATTGTCTCATTTTTAAATTTTTTTTTTTCTTGGAATGAAATTTTTTGGCATTAAAAAACAATTTTTTTGATAAGTTTTAAAAAATTCATTTTTTTTCTTAAATAAAATGATTCCCATCCAGTTTTGAGCAAGTTCTTTGTTTTTTTGGAGCTTAGCTCTTAGCTCCTGTAAATTTTGGAGCTTAGCTCCGAGGAGCTAGCTCTTTTCAAGCTCTTTACAAAAAAAGAGCTTAGCTCAAGAGCTTGAGCTATTTATGAAATAGCTCAAAGCTCCTTAAAAAAAGAAGCTCTTTTTCAAAAAAGCTCTTTGAACAACAATGATTTTTTTTTCTTGTTTTTTTCAACAAAAATATAAAAATTTTCATTTGGTGACAAGTTTTGAAAAATACGTAGTAATTACTTCTGAATGATTGTGACAGGTAGGCAGGGATGGCAAAACCGATTGAATAAAAGTTTAGTTTTCAGTTTAGATTTTTTCGGTTTTAATTTTTTTTCCTTCTATTTTTCAATGATTTCTTGTACTTTATTTTTCAAATTTTCAGTAAATTTTCGAAAATTTGTTTGAAATTATAAATTTTTTTAAAATTATAGTCTTTAATAATTTTTTTTTGAAAATATAATTTTTTAAGTTTGTTTTTAACTTTTAAAATTTTTTTTTTTTTTTTTTTTTGAAATTTTATTGAAAATATTTTTTTATTTTTCCAAAAAGTGTTTGATTATTTTCTAGTCGATTTTTTTAAATGTAACCCAAAATTACAATCTCAAATTCTACTTGAAAAACACTGAAAAACCCCGATATTTATAAAAGTTAAGTTTTAAGGTTTATCGGTTTTCGGGTTTCCTTCCCTGGGTGGGGGGGGGGGGGCATAACTGAAATTTGAATTTACTTTACTTCCTTTTCGCAATGTTTTTCTAGTAAAAATGGTAATAACGCCAAATTTAATAAAAACCTACATAACAAGGAAAACGCATTAAAAATAGAAAAGAGCTAGAGCTTAGTTGAAATTTTTTGTTTTAGAGCTTAGCTCTTAGCTCATGTAAAATTGGGAGCTTAGCTCCAAAGAGCTAGCTCTTTTTAAGCTCATCACAAAAGAAGAGCTAAGCTCATCACAAAAGAAGAGCTAAGCTCAGAGCTTAGCTCAGAGCTAAGCTCAAGCTCTGAGCTAAGAGCTTAGGAGCTGCTCAACACTGTTCCCATCCCATTTTTAAAAAAAATAAAAAATGAAAAAAAAATTTATTTTAAATTAAAAAAAAAATCCATTTTTTTGAAATAGGTAGGTATACTTACATTAAAATAATTTATTTTTTTCGCCCAAAAAACCTTTGCTTTATTTTTTAGACATCAATTTTTCAATTTTTTTGAAACAAAAGAATGACTCAAATCTTTTGGGGTAAACATATTTCTCAAATTTTTGAAGAAAAAAATCTCTTATTTTTTGAAGGCAAAAATTCCGAATTTTCTTGAAACGAATTTGGAATCAGTGTAAAACATTTATAAATTTTTTTAAAGCAGTGACATTTTTCAAATTCCATAGGTAAAAAAATCTGAATTTTTTATGAACAAAATTTCTCTGTTATTTGCAATGATAGATATAATTATACAATTTTCTCAATTTTTTCACCATGATTTTTTTTTAAATTTTTGAAGAAAAATCTATTCAAATTTCAGACGAAAATTTGAGCTATCCCTAGAAAATTCCAAGTTGCCAACCATACAATCCGATTAAAATAACATTTACCTTGATGTTAGGCTGGTACCATCGTCCAAATGCATCACCGTACTATTGGTGCACGTGTACACGTGCCCAGATGGTTGGAAACTTTTACCGGGGTGTATTATTTCTTCGTCTTCTTCGACGTCCATCAACGAATAAATATGTAGTCCGAGATCTTCGAGTTCTGCACATCCTCTGGTTTTAATTCCTGGTCTTTCATCTAGTAATCCGCCCAACGAAGGGGTCGCCAGTTGACTCCACTGATGTAACGTTTGAGATCCTTCGATCGGTTTCACAATCTGTCATTCATCACAGCAAATGATTAAAACGTTAATTTTTCACAATATGAATACCTAATTAAATTTCATAGGCAATCATCGAACCTGTAATTTGTCTGGTAATTTCCAAGGAGCGTTGTTAAAAGCACATCCGCTATAGCTACTCGTCGACATGATCGAATCCGGAGTACGACACTCCAGTTCGAACGCCTCTCCTTCGAATGTACCCGAACTCAGGGCCATTCTTCGGGCATAAACAGCCGCAGGCGTGAGTCTCCGTAACGCTTCGGCCAAATCAGCTGAACCCGGAGCACCAGGCATTCCTTCTTTGAGGCCACCTCTGCCAAATTGAAAATATTCATCAATTATAGGCCAAAAAAGCGTTAACTTGTCGACATATTTTGGGCCGAACTTACGGATAAGCTGAATCTTCCGAGCATTCCGAATCACTAACGACATAATCATCAGATAAGTAGGATATTCGATGACTAGACGAAGCAGTGTATGATTTTCGATCCCTTTTGTTAACGTCGTAAGATACAATCGATGAAGCGGAGTCGTACGATGCTTGACTATGGTAACTGTTCTGCTGGGTAGGGCTGGCACTACCCATGCTACTGCTTTTTGAAGTAGTACGCACTGTGTCGAATACTTTTTTATAATAAGGCCTGGAAAGAGAGAAAAATAAAACATTAACACAGACAATAGATAGAGCTTCTAATTTACCATCACTCGAGCTAATGTGAGATTACTTACACTCTATCGGAGCTTATACCGGAATCTAAGCTCAATTCGGAGAACAGCGAGCATTCTAATTCGGTACCTAGTGAGTCCGGATGGTGAGATGACATCAACGAGGAGGACTGTAACGACGAAAACAGTCCACCTCCTCTGACCGTAGGTACTCCTTTTTTGTTTTGTTTCTTTAGGGCTTCCTGGGTTTCTTGGAGTAAGCCCATAACTTCGGCATATCGATCTTTTAATTCGGCTAGTTCGTTGGCTAATTCATTCTGCGTGTCTCGCGTAACCACCAATAATGCTGTCAACTCTTCGTTTTCATTCTTCGACTGAAATTGAACGAATAAAAAATTATTCATTTAAAAATCGACGAGTGATTCTTGAAATACGACGTAAATAGGCAACTTTCGTTACGTAGATTCTACATATTGCCTATCAAACTATTCGCAGGGGTATTGAAAATATTTGTTTTCAAAGTTGAAAGTGATTTTTTTTCAATTTTTTTCCAAAGAAATAGGAACTCGATAAAACATTGATTTCTTAGTAAAAATTCCATAAAATCGACAATTCTTCGAAATAGAAACCAATTTCATCGATTTTTCAAAATTGTAAAAAATGTTGTTTTTCCAACAAAGATTCAAAATACTTATGGATCTTTAGAAGTCTTTCTAAAAATCGATATTTTTATAAAATTGATTGAAATACAGCTGATGTTTCAAAATTGGAGATAATCGTAGATTTTTCAATATCGAAAAAATCATCGACTTGTCGAAATCGAGAAAAATTGCAGATTTCTCAAAATCGATTGGACAGAGAAATTTTTAAAAATCGCGAATTCTCTGAACCGAAAAATAACGATATTTTTCAAAAATTGACTGAAATAATTAAAATTTCAAAACTGATGAAAAATTGTGTTTTTTTAAAATATTGATTTTAGATTTATCAACACCAAAACGAGACATAAATCCGGCACCAAATTGGGTTAGGTTTAGCTTATGCTAGGTTAGGTATTGGACAAAAGACTTTTCGTGTTTTGTCAGACATTCTGAAATTTGGAAAACTTTTTAAAAACTGGTGACTTTTCCACTTACTTAGGTTTTTATTTTGGACAAAAGACTTTTATGTAAGTATTATAAAAATTAAAAATTAAATTAATTCAATTTTTTTTTTCACATTTTCATGGAAATAAATTTTTTTATATTTTAATTTGAAACTTCATATTTCTATGAAATTTAATTGTTATATTTTTGATGAATTTTAGACTTCTATTAGACATTTTTTTAAAATTAATTTTTCATCATCGAAAAAAAATCTGCATTTTTTTCAAATCAAAAAACCATTGGTTCCAAATATTGATCAAAACATCGATATTTTTACTTTTACGAAGTGACTAAAATATTTCAAAATTGAGAAAAGTTCTTGATTCAAAAAAAATTAAAATCGATTTTTTACAATAAATTGAATAAAATCGACATTTTCTCCAAAATCGACTACTTAAATTAGTCCATTTTTAAAATTAGTTCATTATAAATTACCTAGGTCTATGATTAAATTATAAATTTTTCACAGTAGAATGAAATCGATATTTTCACAAAATCGATTGAAATAATCGGGGTTTTAAAATCGAAGAAAATGCATAATTCTTCAATACCTATTGTTTTTTCATTAAAAAAAAAAAAAAAAATTGGTTCTATTTCCACACTACGTTTGAAAGTATGAAACATACCCGTGTAGCAACGTCGATGCTAATTTCGATATAAATGTCGACACATCGAAATCGGTCACTTTTCGATCGTACATGTCGACACGATTGTGGATGGTTTGTCGAGCTTATTATCGACATGTTTGTCGACCGTCCAAATATGACTCGACATGTCGAGCCATATTTGGACGGTCGACAAACATGTCGATAATAAGCTCGAAAAACCATCCACAATCGTGTCGACATGTACGATCGAAAAGTGACCGATTTCGATGTGTCGACATTTATATCGACATCAACATCGACATTTGCAATGGTGAGATTTTGAAAAATATGCTAAGTTCAAATATTCAATATAAGTATATATTAAAATTACACCAAAAATAGTGTTCAAGCCAACATTTCGACATTTTTTGTCAAATATGCGGCATTGAGGCCACCTTTGTAGCTGGACACATGCGAGTGTCCAACTAACATAGAGATGATTCTTAGACCTTATGTACTAATTCACAACACACTTTATCTGCGAGTATCACAATCACCCTCAAGACGTCGACAGTCAAGTCGATGCATTATTCGACCCTCGACAATTAGATCGACATTAACTCGACTTAAAATTCCTCTGGTCAACACTGTCGACAGTTAAGTCGATGCATTATTAGACCCTCGACAATCACATCGACACTATCTCGACTTAAAATTCCTCTGGTCGACACTGTCGACAGTGAAGTCGATGCATTATTCGACCATCGACAATTATGTCGACAATAACTCGACAAGTCGTTGTATTATTCAAAACTTTGAAAAATAAGAAAATTTTGTGATTCTTTCAAAAATTATTTATTCCTGAGCTTAAAATGTTCTTATTAATTGTTATTAGTACTTTTTAGATATAAAATTTGTAAATTTAATTGGCAGAAATTGTCGACATAAATGTCGATGCGTTTATCGAGTATCGATTTTTACATCGACTTGTCTATGTAGAAAAACAACGTTTTTTAAATTATAGGAAAATACTGAGAAAAATTCAAAAATTTTGATTGAACAGTTATGTTTAACATAGAACATTACTTTAAATCTCAAATATCATTTTTAATTCATCGTTAACCGAGAAAAAAATGTGTCTGAATTTTGTCGACATAAATGTCGATGTCGACAATTGCTACACGGGTAGTATATGATTTTACTCTGTGACAAAATGTCTAAAAGTCACGAATATTGATTTCAATGGAGATTTAAAAATCTAAAAAGTATAATAAAATAAAAAAATTTCAAGTTTAAAAATGCCTGACAAAATGTCTGAAAGTCATCTTTCTAAAAAAAATTCCAAGTTTCAGAATGTCTGACAAAATGTCTAGAACAGGCCCGAACTGAAGTCAGGATATTGGAGGGGCAAAATCTCAAAATTTCCAACTCGTTTTCAAAAATTTCCAACTTGACTTTTTCGTTTGACTTTTTTTTTTTTTTTTTTGCGAACGAATTTTTTTACCCAACATGGGCAAAACTAAAATTTTCCAACTCAAACAGAAAATTTCCAACTAGAATACAAAATTTTCAAATATTGGAGGGGCAAGCTGCCCCTCCTGCCCCCCCCCCTTTTAAGAGCGTCCCTGGTCTAGAAAATGTCTAAAAGTTATAAAATTTCAAAAAAATTAACAAGTTTCAAAATGTTTGACATAATGTCTAAAAAATCGAATTTATTAAAAATTTTCTGTTTTTTTTATGTCATCCAAACCTAACCTAATGTGACCTAACCTAACCCAATTTGGTGTCGGATTTTGGTGTCTTTTTTTACATTTTAGGTCTCCGTAAAAGCATATACTATGCTAAAATTAGAAACTGAGAAAATTTTTGATTTTTTTAAAGTTGAGAGAAATCCAGAATCCTTGACTCATCGATATCGATTCTATTCGATTAAATACAAAAAAAAATTGAATCGATTTTTTAGAATTTAATAAAATTGATATTTTTTAAACGTTGAATTAGGTAAATCATTGATTTTTTAGAATAAAGAAATCACAGGGTTTGAAATAGATGGTTCGTAACACTGATTTTTCAAAATTTAATCAAATCAATATTTTTATAAATTTGATATTTTTACAAAGTCGATTAAAATAGATAGTTTTTCAAAACTGGCAGAATATTTAATTTTTCAAAATTGAGAAAAATGTTTTATTCAACAATATTGATTTTTCGAAATCGATTGAATAAAAAAGATGTTTTAAAATCGATTTTTTTTTAGAGTCGAATAATATCCATACCTTTTTCTCGGGACTGAGCTTGACAAAAAAAGCAAAGCTGGAGCTATAAAATGAAGAAAATTTGTAGATTTGTAAGTATCGATGGAAACGTAGATTTTTCAAAATCTTATAAATTCGATATTTTTACAAAATTGACAAAAATCATTTATTATTAATTTTGTAGAAATCGACTGAATAATTTATTTTTTTTTCAAAATAAAAAATTACGAATTTTTAAATATCGATTGAAACATTGATTTGTCTACATCGAATAAAATCGAGATTTTTTCAAAATCAACAGAAACATTCGACTTCTAAAAATCATTTTTTGAATTTTTATCAAAATATCCATTTCTCGAAATACTCGTATAATAAAATCGATATTTCTTCAAAATCGAAAAAAAAATTGAAAATAAACTCCAATCAGAATCCAATCTACTCACCTTATAAAGTTTTTGTTCGGTCGTTTGTAATTTATCGGTAAGATTATCGGAGAGTCTCTTGAATACTCTGCACTCCTCCCTAAGCCTTTCGGCTTCCTCGGTAATGCAGTTGAGGTCGGATCTGGTGGCTGACAATTGAGATGCGAAATCTGAAACCAATCTTTGTTCTTGTTGCTCGACCTCATCAGTCTGTTCGGCAAGTAAGCTCGCTTCATTTCGTAATGAAATATTTTCTTCTTCCAATTTACCGATACGTCTTTGTAAAACGTCAAAGTTAATATGGCCCGTTGGAGTTTCTGAAATCAAAGACAGGTATCTCGTTAGTTGATACCTAATTCGTTGTCGTACAATTTATCTCCTAATTTCATTTCATTATAAAATCACTTACCAGCTTCGAAAGCGGATTCTTCGACGTCATTAGTTAAAATCTGTATAAGTTCGGTTTTCTTCAATAATTCGTGCTGAAGCTGGGTTATTTTTTCATTAGCACATTTTAGCTCAGTTTCGAGGTTCGCTACGGTATTCTCGAGTTTTTGATTATTGCTTAAAAGTTCTTTACCAATACGAGCTGTCAATTCGATATCTTTCTCTTTCTGTAAACATTGAAAAAAAAAAAAAAAAAAAAATTACCCTCGATTGAAACATCCACATTAATTTTTACAACCGTCATTACAGATATTTTGCTATTTATGATTTTTAATCCGAATTAAAAGCATTTATAATGTGATTCAATCCATAACATTGTCATAAATGAAAACAAAAACCCGAATGTTTTTCATTATCATTACCTAGTCGTTCTTTTTTCCCCTTTTAAGCACATGTGCGTGCTCGTACAATAAAATGTGCATTTATCGATTTCAAAAGTAACACGAAATTTTACATATCAAGGTCTTCGCTTTTCTAGGCCAAATTTTCCACGTCCGTTTATAATATAAATTTGACGAGCCTTCCTCAATGTCGTGTACATGTAAGTTTTATTCGCTAAATAATTTATGAGCTGTTGGTATCGAAAGAAGACGTCTCCGAAAAATGATTTATGGGTTGGAAGGAATTCGTATTACGAAATAGGTACATGTTTACGTAGAACGATAGTAAAATTTGTAAATTTTTAAGAATGTCTTAATTTTCAATGGAGATTAATTGCGACGAATAAAAATTCAATTCCTAGTTCAAAATATTTTTTCCAAAATTTAATACCGCTTTGAAAATAATTTTAATGAAGTTGTAAACAAATATATTATGGTACCTATTTTCGAAAGAAAATTTTCTTGTCGGTAAAAGATGACAGAGCATATCTTATAAATCGTAAACAAAATTAAAGTTGTGCCAAACTGCATATTTTAGCTGATTGTTCATTTTGAAAAAATCAGTCTAGTCTCAAATAGAAGTTCCAAGCAACCAAAAAATTAAAAAATGATTCATAATCTAGGACTATCTTAAAAAAATGAGCTGGGGTTACTTTTTTTTTTAAAAAAATCTTTTTATCCCAAAATAATTTAAAGATTTTCTTTGAAATATTTTAAATTCAAAAATTTTAAAATTTTCTTTGAAAAAATCAAGACTCCTCCCCCTGGAAACAAAATTTCAGAAAAATTTTAACAAAAAATTGGCATTTATTTATTTTTAAACAACAATGATTTTTTACCACCAAAAAATGGTGAGATTTTTTTTATTCCAAACTGAACTAGATGGAAAATTTCGTAGCCTACGTCAGTATTTTTACAAATTTTACTAGAAACAGGCATGGAATAAGATCAGTTTTCATTAAAAAAAATTTTAATAGCTTTACTGAATTCAAGATGCCAAAAAAGGACCAAAAGAAAACGACAGCATACCTACTAATTGAGGATATATTTTTTCATTATTTTTTACCTTTGCAAAAATATTATTACTTACTTGGAATTTTTCAAAATTTTCTAAAAAAAAACAAGGCTAAAAATCGAAAATTTTGTATGAGATTTTATTCTAAGAATTTTATGAAGAAAAAACTTTCTGAAGTTTTGAGAAAAATGCATTAAAAAATTTTCTAAAGTGAAAAATTCCATGAAAATGGTTTTTACAGGAATTTCGTTTTCAAAAATTACTACTTTTCATAAAATTTTCAGAAAACTGCTCCCTCAAAAATGGCAAAAAAATGAGAACCAGCCCTCTCTTCTCAAAAAAATTAGTACTCACGATCAAATTAATTTGGAAAAATTTTAAAATATTGACAGGAAAATTCTATTTTAAATTTTGTTCAGTAATGTACAAAATCTGTGACTTTTCGACATCGCGTTTTTGATTTTTTTCATTACTTTCATTGAAATTTTGACAAAATTCACTGTAGACACTATGATGAAAATTATTGATAAACAATCACAAATTTTGTAAAAAAAATTGAATTCATGTGAACAGTTTTCTAGAATTCTGTAAAAATTTTAAATTTTAAAAAAATATTCAGAAAAGTTTACAACCTTGTGTGAAAACTTCTTTCAAAAATAATGTTAAAATTTGCTGGTAATAGTGAGTTTTCTGAAAATTTGAGAAAGAAGTTTCTGAAATTTTCAGAAAAATCACTTTAAAATTTTCAAACGTTTTGTGAAAAACTCTTCTACTACATAAATAAATTTGCGAGGCATAAACTTATCGACAAATATTCTAAAATTTTGCGAGTTTTTCTCTTGCAAACATTTCTGAGATCATCTAAAATTTTTTGTAGACAAAGTATAGTACATACCTGTAAGTTTTTTTTTTTTTTTAATTGTATTTTTTTTTGACATTTTGTGACTCCCGAAGTTTTGTAAATTATTTCAGTGGCGTATTTAGGGGGGGGGGGGGGGGGGTCCAAGCCCCCTAGACGAAGAAAAAGTTAAAGAAATGACGAAATTTCAGCTTTTTAATGCTCTTTTTTACAAAACATTTCACTTTTTTTGGTCAGAACCCCCCCCCCCCCCTTACATGACTGTCTGGCTACGCTACTAAATTATTTAACAAATTGGAGACAAACTAAAATTTTGAGAAAATTTTCAAAGTTTCAGGAGAAATTCATTGAAAAATTGAAAAAAAATTTAAACATTGTATTTTTTTTTTAAATTGACGAAATTTTCATTATAATAGGAATGAAAATCAAAATATGCCCAGAGCTTCGCAAAATTTGGCATCCACTTCTATATTCCATATCAATCCATTCAAACTAACTGGAGGAAAGAGTCAAAAGACAATAATTGTGCTTTCTCAGCACTCACTCATCCAATCAATTGATATGTATCACTTTCGTATGACACTTTTCCAAAAATAATTTCACATTCGATTTTATTCACTTGAAAAATCACCACGATAAAAATCTTACTTCATGATAACATTTCTCGTTTAATTAAAGGCGAGAAAACATACAAACAATTCAATCACCGACTTGCTCGAATTTATGCTCAATTCGAAACAATATTTCAATCATAAGAAACACCTACGAGTATTTATGTGGAATGAAATTGACATGTACGAGTACTTACTTCTTCGAGTAACCGTGTTACCGCTTCGATATCATTGTAAGTTTTGGTCATTTGGCTCACTCTGTTGCTGCATAGAACTGTAACAGAAAATGAAACACGGCATGGTTAAAATTTCATTCAAAAAATGCACGACCAAGTCGTAAGTCAATAACAATTTTTAAATTAGCTACGTATAGTAAATACTTAAGTATACGTACAAGTACATTTTATCGAAAAAAAATAAGTTAATTTGTTCAAACGTCAATGGAAAAATGTTAGGTCTTTGGTAACAACCCTTACATATAGTGTATTTTTCGTCGATATTACATCAGACCGTGCAAATGATAGTAAGAACATGTAATTTTCTTATCAACTGAGTAGGTAATACAACTACGAACGACGTAGAAAAAGATCCTTCGGGTGTAATACGAACTACCGCCAACGATGTACGGAAAAAGAGAGAACTTTCATATTTTCACGTTTCCATCATATCTACTACTTTTGAGGTACTCTCATCAATATGTGTACACTGGCTACGAGTATGTAAGTACAGCATGATACTAATTACAATAATATGGGTATGCAGGTAAACGTTTCAATAACCTTTCATATTCGATTTCTAATTGTTTTAATAACCACATGCTACGAGATAATAAATTAATTTCTCATAATCGTAACTACCGAGTTGTTTTTTTAAATTTTTTTTTGCATAAAAATGCAAGAGTAAATTAGCAGTAATTTGTCTTTAAGATCAGAGTTCATTTTTTCATATTAGAAAAAAATGAGCAAATACGGGCTCAATCTTTCTTTAGAACCATTTCCACAGCTTTTTTTATTGTTTGGTTATGAAAAAGAACTGTGGGATGGAGGAAGGTGCAGGGTTTTACCTTCTCAAGCCATAAAGTTCGCTTGCAGGACAACGAAAGTTGTTTCATGATCAGGACTTCATTTGAAACACATATTTTAGCAATGGAAATTTTGCTAAAATTATCTTCAAAAGAAAGAGTAGGAGACATCTACTCATTATAATTTAGGGGGGGGGGGGGGGGTTATAATTTTTTTTTTTTTGTTGAATGCATAGAGTTGACAAGCGGAATTTTCTAAGACCTTTGCATGACGTCAATTTGATTTTTCATCTATGAAGTTTTGAAGAAAAATTGGAAACTAATTTCATCTCGCTTATTTTTACAAAAAAAATTAATTTTTGATTTTTGAAAAATAAAATGCATGGAGTTTTCAAAAAAGAAAAAGTATATTCATTTTGCATTTTAATGATGTCATTTTGTAGAAATTATTGATAAATTTTTTGGAAAATAAAAAATCCTAAGCGTTGAAATTGGAGAAAAACACGACTTTTTTCTTAATGCCCCGTTTCCAGAAAAACTATGCAACCCACGAGGTTTTTCCTCAGAATGTTTTTTATTCAGTACAGTCTGGTCTGTAGTCTGACGAGAGGGTTTCGCAAAATTATAATTTGCCGACGACTTCTTTCGAGTTGAATGGAATACTAAGATGAAATTCATAAGAAAGTTAGATAAAATCAGGGGGAAAAGTAGGAATTTCGCAAAACCCTCTCGTCAGACTACAGACCAGACTGTACTGAATAAAAAACATTCTGAGGAAAAACCTCGTAGGTTGCATAGTTTTTCTGGGAACGGGGCATTAAGAAAAAGTCGTGTTTTTCTCCAATTTCAACGCTTAAAATTTTTGATTTTCCAAAAAATTTATCAATAATTTCTACAAAATGACATCATTAAAATGCAAAATGAATATAATTTTTTTTTTTGAGAACTCCATGCATTTTATTTTTCAAAAATCAAAAATTAATTTTTTTTTGTAAAAAAAAGCGAGATGAAATTAGTTTCCAATTTTTCTTCAAAACTTCATAGATGAAAAATCAAATTGACGTCATGCAAAGGTCTTAGAAAATTCCGCTTGTCAACTCTATGCATTCAACAAAAAAAAAAAATTTATAAGCCCCCCCCCTTAATTTTTAAAATTCTAAAACCATGATTTTGTTTAAAACCAATTTTTTCGAATTTTTTCATTTCCTCAAAAACCATTACTTTTTTTTGCAACTATAAAACTTCGAGGAAAGAATTATTTTGTAAATTTTCTTTCAAAAATCCAGAAAATATACTTTTTATCTTCAAAATATTTTTTTTCCAGTGAACTTTTTTTTCTGATCAGTAAGTTAAGCACAATACTTTTTTTATTTTCTCAAAAAATAAGTGTTATTTAGAATACTAGGTACTTACGTTACTCAATTTTGTACAAGGAATTGTACAAATTTATAAAACCACTTATTTCGTTAAAAATAATTTTTTCCAAGAATAAAAAAACCTCTTCTATGAAAACAAAACAAAAATTTCTCCATTTCTTCAAAAACCAATTTTTTGAAATTTTTTCCTGATTTTATTCTTAGAAGAATATGAAAAATTGGATTCAACTTTTTAAATTTTTTTTTAAGAAAAATTTTGAATTTCTTCAAAACTAGACTTTGTTGGAAATAATTATTGTTTTCATTATTGGATCATATTTACCTACATACCTACTAACGATTTTTATTTTATTTTTTCCATTTCAGAAAATTTATTTTATGCTTGGAAATTCAATTTTTATCAAAGAAATCATTTTTTGATCCAATAATGTTTCAATTTTTTCAAATGCGCAAATTGAAAAAAAAAGAACTTTTCTTCAAAGAATATTTTTTTTTAAATCCAAAGAATCATTTTTTTTTTGTAAATTTTTTTTCTAGGAAAAATTATTTTTTATTCTCACAATCATTATTTAAAAAAAAAATCAGAGGGACTGTTTTTTTCAACTTGTTCATTTTTTTAAAACCTAAAAACAAAAATCGTAATTTTTCTTCAGAAACTAAAATTTGTTGATTTTTTTTTTTCTTGTCAATTTTGTCCAAAGCAGAATTTAAAAAAAATTGCGAATCACATATTTTTGTTCTTCAAGAAAATATTAAAAAAATTAAGTAGGTACCTAGGTTTAAGGAATTAAATTTTTTATTCTTTTTTCGGTTCATTTTTTTCTCTACTTGAAAAATTCATAATTTTTCCAAAACTTAAATTTTGTAGAGAACGACTCTGTTTTATATTTCGCTCAATCAAGAATTTTGAAATTTTTTGAGAAATTATTTTTTTCATATGACAATTGACTCAATTTTTTCTCTAATTTTTTTATGCAATTCAGAAACCAGTTTTTTGTATAAAATTTCTCTCAAAACCCATTTTTTTTAAAAACTGCTTTTCTTTAATTTTGCTAAAAATAAGAATTTTTTAAATTGAAAATGTTTTCAAATGGCAATTTACTTATTTCTTGTTAGTATTATTTTTTTTATAAAAATTTGTCTATTTCTTCAATAACCATTTTAGGTAGGTATTTTGCTGAAAAATTGTTTTTTTTTCTCTTCAAATTATAGCTAGTTATGTAGGTAGGTACCTATGCTAAAAAAAAAATCAAAAAAAAATTGCGAAAATAACTTATTATTTAAAAATTCAGTCTTTTGCCTGAAAAGAAAATATGAATAAAAGTTTCTTTAATTTTAACAAATACCTACTAAGGAATTTCATCAATTCAGAAAATTCATTTTCCTTTAAAGATCAGTGTTTTGTACAAAAAGTGATTAGGTAAGTACGTACCTATACCGGAAAATAATTTCGATCGCCACAATAATTTTTCAATTCAGTTTTTCGAAAACTGAAATTCGTTGAAGTGATTTTTTAAATTTCATGGGAATGAAATTTTTGAAAAATAAAAATTCACAATTCACCAAGGCCCATGGCCAAAGATCATTGTAATTTTTGAAAATTAAAAAAAAAAAAATATCCACGTCGGAGTTTTTATCATTGAATCAATTTTATTTTTAAATTTTGCCAAAGGGACAATGAATATATTTTTGAAAAATTGTTAGAACTTACGTCGGATTTTTTGTTTTTGAAGCAATTAGCAATTTCGCCTTTTAAATTAATTTTTCATTCGACAGAACTAGGTCAAAATGGAAATTAATATTTGAAAAAAAAATTCTCAGTATTATTTTATTTGGATCCACGATCCAGGAAAAACCCTTTTTTTTTCTTTTTTTAAACAAAATTACCCATTATAAATTCTATGTTAGTTTTTTAATTTTTGAGACAATATCCAGTAAAAAATTATTCTGGACTCATGCAATTTTCAGTTTCATTTTTCCTTTCGTGATTTTATCATTAATTCATTATTTTCAATAGATACTACATATTTCTGCAAAAATCTTCGCAGCAGGGCCATCTTGTATATCATATTATGTACAATTATTTTTCGAAAAATTCGAGTGACGAAAATTTGAAAATAATTCGCTGTATCGTAAAAGTAGGAATTTCTTCAAAAAAGCACGTTCTATGATTTCACGAATACCTTATAAGCATACGAATCTCACTATTTTTCTCATCAATATTATAGAATCTCTCATCATGCTTAATACGAACTATATTATACGATGATATTCATCAAATTTGCATACGAGGAAATGGAAAACTCGAATGAGAAAATAGGAAACTATTAAAATTTAAAACCGATTGCACAAACATTACGAGGCGTTCGCATAACGAAAAATAATTAAATTTCGGACCATCACATCAGCTTCATTTTGCAAAATGTGATTTATCCACGAACATAAACGAAACTGTCATTATGCTTTTTCCATCGATGAGAAACACACATTAACCGAAAAACTGAACTTGAGCAAATTGACAGAAATAATAAAAATATGCAATGTATGGACGTGGGAATGAAATTTAGCCGGAGCTACGAGCAAAGGAAACTCACCTTCGATGAGAATCTGTTCGTCATTTTGATACAAAGGCGTCTCGGTATCAGTCTGTTTGACGTAATCGTCGTCATATTCGTAAGGATCATCTTCGATATCGATTTCTTGTGCTCCTTCTATCGTATCCAGAATGATGTCGAGTATGTATCGATTTAACGCGAAATAAACTTCGAGTCGCGGTGGCAACTTTGAAAAATATGGTTACATTTTTCACGTTCGAGTGACTATGGGGTTAGTTTCCTCACATAATGAGTGTATTATTAACCACACAGGGTCACAAATTGATCATTTATTTGTACAACGATCTCGAGCACTATCTGCGAAATGAAACGATACCTTTTTAGAGGTATAATAAGAGTAAAACGAGTACACATATTCCAGCGTTCGACCGAATCATTATTTTCCATGTTTCTCACACTACGTTCGTTCCTTATCACTACCTTACCTTGCCTTATGAATTGCGGGTGCGGCTAACTTGAGTCGAAAAAAATATCCGAATCGGAAGCGTAATTAAGGTCGTGTGAGCGAGACATGCACATCCAGTCGAAAAAGCCCCAGCAACGAGATCAAATTAAGCGTTTATTTTCCGATTTATGCCCACTGAGAGAAGGTACGAGTACGATGAAATGTGCTCGTTATATCGAGGCTAATTTAACCTCTATATCGTCGTGTCTCTACTATTTTCCGATTTAATTCTCTCATCATGAATGAATAACCTTATAACTGTGTCATGTTTCCTATCCGCGAGATTTATATGTATACACAGTACAGTAAAATAGTAAATTAACCAACGTATTTAGAAGCAAAAAAAATACTATATTATAGGTGCCTAGTTAAATTAGATTATTTCCTTAATTACTATTTTGTTAAGCGGTATTTTTTCCCGTTCGTGTACCTCCCAAACGATGTCGTGCCATTGTTGGCAACCGCAAATGTACCACTTCCATTGTTTTTGGAGGTGTTGATTTGCTTGTAAAATATATCGTTTGGTGCTTTTGTATAACGGATTTTTTTTTTTTTTTTTTTTTTTTTTAAATCTCAACTATTCGCATAGGTAAAAGATAAGTGCAAATGATAATAAAATTGAACTACTCGTATGTAGGTAAATGGTAAATTTTACGACTTCCTTTTCCTTTCTTTGAAAATTTTACGAAGTAGGTGAGTAGGAAAAATTTGATGGTGGGAAAAAAGATAGAATTGAAATACACAGAGGAATTTGATTAATATTACTCGTAAATACCCTCGAGAATATAAGAGGTTAAAGCTCGGTTGTAAAATGTCAAAAAACTCAATACAACAGTAACTATAGGTTAGATTCAACTTGAATTGAAAACAAACTAAAAGTTGACGAAAATAAAAATTCAAAAAAATTGCAAATTGAGAAAAAAAAACTAAAGCTTACTAAAAAAATAATATGTAAACAAGATATCGTTGAAATACAAATGACTGAAAATTAGAAAAACAAATAGAAAAATTCAGGAATCGAAAAATTGAGAAGTCATGTTGGAAAATTTAAAAATTAACCACAAAAAAATTGAATTAATGAATTATTAATAAGTAAAAAATATTATAAATTAAAAAAAAAATTAAAAAACTGAAATTCAATTTGAAATAGGTAATTGAAAGTTGAAGAAAATTCAAATTCAAATAAAATTGGAAATTGAGAAAAAAAACTAAAGCTTACTAAAAAAAAACCCTAATTTGACTGAAAATTAGAAAAACAAATGGAAAAATTCAAGACTCGAAAGATTGAGAAAAGTCATGTTGGAAAGTTTGAAAATTAACCACAGAAAAATAATTGAATTAAAATTTTAAAAAAGAATTAAGGAATTAAATAATAGGTAAGTACGAAAAATATTATAAATAAAAATTTTAAAAAAATTAAAAAAGTGAAATTCAATTTAAAATAATTATTATTGTAAGTTGAAGAAAATGAAAATTCGAACGAAAAAGGTAATTGAGAAAAATTAGATTTCAAAAAATTCAATCGCAATAAAAAATTGTCTAAAAATGAGAAATTTTTTGAAAAAATAGATATTGAAATTTGAACGATTGAAAAAATTGATAATTTGAAAAACTGAAAAAATTCAAATTGAATTTAATAGGTACGATATTTCCAAAAATTTAAGAAAATGAAAATAATTCAAATAAAATTTACAACTAAAAAATTAAAATTGAACCAAAGACAAGTTAAACACTGAAAAATTGTAAAAAATGTAAATTTAAAATAGAAAAGATTAAAAAAAAAATTTTTAAAATTGAAAGATTCAGGACTTGAAAGATTGAGAAAAATCATGTTTGAAAGTAAAAAAATTGACAATTGAAATTGAATTTGAATAAAAAAAATAGGTAGCATTTTTAAAATTGGAAAACAAGTAGGTATTGAATACAGTCGAGCCTCGCTAACTCGTACTTCAATAAGTCGAAATAATAGATAACTCGAACCATTTCGTCGGTCCCGTTTCATTCCAATCTTACACTATACATTTTTTACTCGATAAGTCGAACATTACAAATAAAGCAATAAATAACTCGAAGTCGGAAAAAAAGAATGAAGAACCCCTATAAGTCGAAATGTATCTGCGTTTTACCTCTATAACTCGAACGTAATTTTCGTTTCACCTCTATAAGTCGAACCGATTCAATTTTCTACTCGATAAGTCGAACATTCTAAATTAAGCACCAGTCGAAATGTGTCTGCGTTTTACCTCTATAACTCGAACTTAATTTTCGTTTCACCTCTGTAAGAGTTTCATAACCTCAATAAATCGAATTCATTTAGGCTCTAAACTCTGTAAGTCGAACTTTAGTAACTCGAAAATATAGATAACTCGAAGTTTTTCTTCGATCCCAACTGCTTCGAGTTAGCGAGGTTCGACTGTAATTTAAAAAAATAAAAAAAAATAAAAAATAAATCAAAAGTAATAATAAAAAAACTCGAAAATTGAAAATTTAATTTAAAACAATTCAAAGGGGAAATTAAAAAAAATAATGAAAATTCGAATAAAAAATTGAATTTAAATTTAGAAATATCTGAAATAGAGGAAAAAAATTAAGTAGGGAAGTTACCTAAATTTAAAAAGCTGAAAAAAATTTAACTAAAAATTAATTATTAAAAATATTGGAAATCGGAAAAAATCAAACACTGCAAAAATGAAAATTGAACCAAAGGAGACTAAACACTGAAAAATTATAAACAAAAAAAATTTCTTAAACTTAGTCTACAAAAACAAAAAAGAAGTTTCGAATTGAAAATTGGATTTTTAGATGGAGCTCGAAAAATATTAAAATTTTCAAATTATCGTGATGAAAAAAGTATTGATTTTTTCTATTGATTTTAATTCAATTTAAAAAAAAATCATTCAATTTCTTTCGATTGTTAATTTCTTCAACTTTTTAAATTCAATTTGAATTTTCACTTTCTTCAAAATTCAATCATTCGAAATTCAATGTAATTTGCATGGGTACCTACTTAAATATTTTAGGTATGTATTTTTTTTCCTAATTTTACTTGAATTTTATTTTTCTTTGACTTCCAGTTTTTTTAAATTGAATTTTGATTTGTTTCAACTTTTTTACCTCTAGATATTTCCCAATACTTATTATAATTTTGAATTTTCTTAATTGATGATTTTTCATTTTGTCCCCAGGTAATGAAAAATTAAAATGATACACTCTTTTGGCCATTCAAAATAATTTTATTATAGTTTTTCAACGCCGTGAGTACCTATACACATACAGATAAGTGATACAGAAGAAAGCTCACAGGCATCATACCAATATATTCTTAAAACAAAATTGCAAGAAGTCCAAAAATAAAATACATCGGGCCAAATAATACGACACAGACGAATCCCCAAATAAATGAGACCGGAAACAATATAGGGCTTTCTTTAAAGAAAACGGGAGATGCCACATAAATCGTAAAAATATAAATGTATAGATCTAGCGAGATAATATTGATCGGGTATGGTAATTTCTGCAGGAACCTTATAACACTCTTGGAAAGATTTACTCCGGTCAACCCTCCAGATGCACCGAAAATGATTCTAACAGTTGGATCTAAAATTGGCTTGAGTAAAAAATAGAATACCGCTCCTACAGGTGGTAGTAACTTAATCAGAAACTGACGAACTAATTCAAGTGAAAACTCAGACCAAGCTAATGCAGCGGATATCACATCATATGACGAGGTGCTGACTGCCTTCGCGAGCTCTGACATTGTGACTGAGAATAAAATTTCACTTCGAACGAATAGTAATGTCAAACGATACAAAATTCAATAAAATTCGCATGCAAGTTTAAAAAACAATATCACAGGTAAGCAGAAAACAGAACAAACTTATCGACTGTTGACAAGTCTGATTTACTAGAGCGTATTGTATGTACCTAAGGTTAAAAAAAATAGGTACCTGGCAAACTTCTGCCCTTCAGGAAGGTACACTGCCTTGTAAAATATTATCATAAAGGAAGTGAAATACCGATAGGCGATATGTACAAATGTTTAAAAAAAATGGAGAACATATACCAGGTGAGTTTTACTCAACAAAAAAACCTCTATCTATGACAGCCACGTCGTTAAGATTACAGGCCCATAAGTAATGGATCAGGATGAAACATCATAACGAAGAAAATAATCAAAAATTATGAAAAGTTTACCACTTGATGAAAATTTTTGTCTCTGCTCAAAAGGTCCGAAGAAAAAATAAAAATTATAATTTTTCTCGAGAAATAGTTCAATTTTTTTACAGGATTTATTTTTTTTTTTTTCTAAAAAATTTTATTTACCATTTTCAAATTTCTTTCTACAGAGAATTTTTAAAAAATTTTAAAAGCGAATTTACAATTTTTTTCAGTAAAATTTTTTAAATATTTTATTTCCTTTAGTTTTTTTTAAGAGAATTTTTCATACTAGGTGCTAGGTAGATATATACGTAAGTATAATATTTTATATTTTTGAAGCTTTTTTTAGAAATTTTTTTGGAACAGAATTTATTGTAAAAAATATTTTTACCTAATAATAGTTTTTTTTTTTTATAGGGCATTCATTTTTTCAAAGATTTCTTTTTGCTGTATCTAAATTTCTTTTCAACGTAGTTTTTTATATAGACCTCAAAAATTTAAAAATAAATTTTCAACTTCTTATAAAAAATATTTCAAGAGAATTTTGAATTAATTCCAGCTATTTTTTCGAATAACACCAGAATGAATACATATCTTGTCCCATGAAAAATTGACGGGACAGAAGGAGCGCAATAAAAATTTTTGCATTAACAAAAATTATTCCAAAGATCCTAATCTACAAATTTTTCCAGAAAAATTTTCAATTAAGGATTAAAATTAGGGATAGGAAGATGTTTTGAAAATGAGGTAGGCCCTCAGAAAAAAGGAGGCATTGAAAAATTAAACTCCAGATCATTGGATCATTCTTTTTAAAAATAGATCCTAGATTACAAATTTTCCTAAGTATACCTCACAACGTCATTAACTGACGAATTTCTTTTTCATACAACGACGTAATATGCATTTTTATGCAAGATTAATAAACTTAATTTAAACTAATGATCACAAAGTTGAAGAAATTAAAAAATTGAATTTATTAAGAAAGTACTATGCATATAAATTTGATGTTCATGCGACTTCCAAGGTAAAATTAGCTTCAAAATTAAATTTTAGAACTAAAGCTACCGAAATTTTTTAATCAAGTACTGACGGTTGCACGAAACTTTGAGCAGGCATTTATTCCACACATATGTATCGAGCAGGGCAAAATGGAGTGCCTTTATGCATAACTGGAATTGGAAGTTTGGGGTTATAACAATTCTTGGACAATTTTTCAACACCAGACTCAATCCAATTTTCAAAATGCCTTCGAATCAGACACAATATTTCTCCACAGTGAATGGAAATCACATACAAGAAATTGAAAAAAAGAAAAATCCACTTTCAACAAGATTCACTCAGCAACCAATTTATTGGAGGATGACTGTGGCAATGATATCATATCATATTATTGCAATATACGGATTAGTTACGTGTTTTCACCACTTCAAATTGCTAACAATACTTTGGGGTGAGTTCATGAAAATTGTTTTTTTTTTTTTTTTTTTTTTTAAATCAAATATTATTAGGTATGTTGTACATAATATCTAAGTACCTATAATGATAACTTGAAGCTAATAAATGGTAATAATAATTGCATGAGAAGGATCTTTCATCGCTCTATGTGCTGGATTTGGTGTAACTGCTGGAGCTCATAGACTATGGAGTCATAGATCATACAAAGCGAAACTACCTCTGCAAATAATCCTAATCATTTGTTACTCAATAGCTGGATTGGTAATGGAATGAATTCCATTTATTCATAAGCATTTAACGTAATTCCAATCTAAAAATAATGATATTTATTTCTCAGACTTCTGTATACACCTTTGTGAGAGATCACAGAACCCATCACAAATTTACTGATACGGATGCTGACCCTCATAACTCGAAACGAGGATTTTGGTTCTCTCATGTAGGTTGGCTCCTCCACAAAAAACATCCTGATGTTATCAGTAAACAAGCCACGATTGATATGAGCGATATAACAAATGATTCGTTGCTGCAGTTTCACAGCAGGTAACTAACATTTTTAAAACTGCTTGTCTAGATGGTCAAACTATTTTTCAAAGTGTTTATTTAATCGAAACTATGTGCTCGATTTTTCAGATACCTACATTAAATTGTTTCTAATATTATTCTGTTTCATTTTACCAACAATACCGCCTATTTGGCTTTGGAACGAATACTTGAAAAATTTTTTAAATTTTTTTTTGAAAAAAAAAATTAAATTTTGTTTGTTACGTGGATACAGAATTACAAAGAAAAAACGTCGAAAATAAATGATAAACTTTAAACTGCTTTCCTGAACAATTTCACTTTTGACGCTAAGGTCCCTTACGTTATGTGCCGTCACATATTGTACGAAATATCAATTATCTGGCAATAATCCTCATTATTCGATGTATCTAATTCTATAAATTTTTAATAAGTTAAGAAGAGAGCGGATTAGCAGTCTACAAAACAATATTGTTGGTAGACAACTTTTAAAAAAAAACTTCATCTTTCTTAGTTGATGTTTTGTCTAGAATTTCCTGAAAATTTCTGAGGGCCCACCCCATCCTCTTTCGAAAAATCTCTGCACCTCCGTACCTACACCCCAATTGAAAAAATTTTCAAACAAAAGTTGTAGATTGATGTCCTTGGAATAATTTCGGTTATGACAAATATGTTAATCGGACACTTCCTTTCCATCCAATTTAGTATATTATTCAAGTATGGAAATCACTGGATGATCTTAATACGTAATTATGCGAAATTAAATGGAAATTAAAAAAAAATTAAGAAATCCCAATCCATATTAACCTTTGTTTGCAAAAGTTTTCAATTGGAAGCTTGAGCACACTACAGACTACAGAGATAGGGAGATTTTTTGTAAAGAAAATAGACCCTAGACCCAATGTCTACTGTTGTCACAAAATTGACCATTCTAGGTTGCCGCTTACGCACATTTTGAACATCATTCAGCACCAAACTGATTCTTTGTTACGTATTTATTTTTCAGAAGAATTAGGCCTACTGAGAATCTAGCAGTCGCTTTTTTCGCACTAGGAGAAGGATGGCACAACTATCATAACGTGTTTCCATGGGATTACAGAGCATCAGAATTCGGAGCACAGAGATTCAACCTCACCACAAGGATACTAGATTTTTTTCAAATACTTGATTGGGTTTATGACGTAAAAATACCGTCATCTGAGCTTATTAAAAATACCATAAATAGATATGGCGAAAAGAGCTGTATTTTCGAAGTTCCTGTGGAACATACCGACGAGTTGGAAATTCGCCATCGTGATTGTAGTATTTAAGAAATTTTCCAAATAAAACAATTCAATACGATACTATTATTTTCACACATTTTCCTTGTGATTACCTTAATGACAGCAAAAATAACGGAGAACATGTCGTCCTATAATAATTATGTCTATGCGACGAAAACACATAAAATGCTCATATACGAGTTAACAACATTAGCATTACCAAACAGAACTTAAAAATTACAGAAAAGGGGAATAGGAAAAAATTGGTCATTCTGCACCTCTAAAGTTTTCAACAGGTTCACAAACAATGAAAGGATGGCACGACGGGGAGGGTACCAAATAAATCATTATCCAAGCCGTATTTAAAAGTTATAAAATTCACGTTGTTTTTGTGTAAAAGCACTTACTAAAAATTGGACTTTAATTACGACAATGGCGAGTAATGCCACGAACCTAAAAGGGTTTTATTTCATAAATACTCGAGTCATTTCCCACAAAGATTGCAAATAGAATACCTGTGCTCGTTTATGAATAGTTGTGAATTACGATGACGATACCGAGAATTTTATAGAGTAAAGGAATCTTATGTACTGCATCAATGAGAAGAAATCACCCAGGTAAGTGCATATGTTATTACAGGTCCCAGATGTGAAGTGAAACTAATTACAGCACTATCATAATAATTTTGGCAAAATGGTTATTTTTGAACTCATATTAATTGAAAAAATTAAGTTGATATAGGGTAAACATTTATAGAACAAATCTCAAGAAAAACTACATAGAATATATCATTAAAACTTGTTTTTTTTTCCTGAAAAATTTTGGTGTTTCTAAAAAAATGAATTCACGAATAAGATACTTATTATAAATTTCGATCAAACCAAATTTTCCAACAAAAAAAAAAGAATTTTCAATTCTAAACAGCAACGAGAGAATTTTATTGTGAGTTTTCCCAAAGATATGAAAAGTAAACTTTCAACAGAAAAAAATCTGAAGAAGAATTGAGTGGTTTTGGAAAAAAAAAATCAACAAAAAACTTTGGGGATTTTGGAAACAAGACTTAAATAGAAAACTTTCCCTGTGAATAAGATTTTTTTTTAGAGAAATTTCAATGAAAAAATTCAAAATAAATTTTTCCAAGATATTGAAAAATTTTCTAAATATTTAGAAAAGTGTGAGTTTTGCGAGAAAAGTTATTTTCACAAATTTTACAATAAACATCATTCTCTTTTGAAGAAAATCTTTTAAAGAAAAATGCCATTTTTTAGAAGAATTTATGCCAATAAATTTTTTGTAAACATTTTTAAAGTGATTTTTTTACCACGCTTTTATATACTTGGTCTCATTTAATATTTTACTGGAATTGAAAGAACATAGTGCTCACATTAGAGGTTTTCGAGGTCGCTGAATTCGATTTTCGAACTCAAATTTACCCCCGACCCCAAATTGAGCCCCTATGAGGGGGTTCAATTTTGAAAATTTCAGAAAATCACAACATTGGTATCGAAATGTAGGTTTTCGAGGTCGCTGAATTCAATTTTCGAACTCAAATTTACCCTTACACCAAATTGAGCCCTATGAGGGGGTTCCATTTTGAAAATTTCAAAATTCACAACATTGATATCAAAATGTTGGTTTTTGAGGTAGCTGAATTCGATTTTCGAACTCAAATTTACCCCCGACCCCAAATTGAGCCCCTATGAGGGGGTTCAGTTTTGAAAATTACAGAAAATCACAACATTGGTATCGAAATGTAGGTTTTCGAGGCCGCTGAATTTTTTTTTTTTTTTAGATAGACATTCGAACCTAGTAAAACTATGAAATTAAAATATTTTCAACGACAGAAAGAGTTAAATAAAAATGTAAAAAAAATTTTAAAAACCACGCTTTTATTTAAAGTTGGTCACTTTGTAAAATGTTATTCATAGGGAAAGAGTAATGCCTTAAAAAACAAAAAATAAAAGTTACTTGAATACAAAAATGTGTCATGAAAATTTTTTTTTCAAAAATGTTAATGATGAAAAGCGTGGTGGGGTGTGCGAGGAGCAAACGAATACCTTTTCGATTAACGCCCCACCACGATTTTCATGACACATTTTTGTATTCAAGTAAATTTTATTTTTTGTTTTTTAAGGCATTACTCTTTCCCTATGAATAACATTTTACAAAGTGACCAACTTTAAATAAAAGCGTGGTTTTTTAAAATTTTTATACATTTTTATTTAACTCTTTTTGTCGTTGAAAATATTTTATTTGAAAATTTTCAAAATTGAACCCCCTCATAGGGGCTTAATTTGGGGTCAGGGGTAAATTTGAGTTCGAAAATCGAATTCAGCTACCTCGAAAACCAACATTTTGATATCAATGTTGTGAAGTTTGAAATTTTCAAAATGGAACCCCCTCATAGGGGTCCAATTTGGGGTCAAGGGTAAATTTAAGTCCGAAAATCGAATTCAGCGGCCTCGAAAACCTACATTTCGATACCAATGTTGTGATTTTCTGAAATTTTCAAAACTGAACCCCCTCATAGGGCTCAATTTGGGGTCGGGGGTAAATTTGAGTTCGAAAATTGAATTCAGCTACCTCGAAAACCAACATTTTGATATCAATGTTGTGAATTTTGAAATTTTCAAAATGGAACCCCCTCATAGGGGCTCAATTTGGGGTCGGGGTAAATTTGAGTTCGAAAATCGAATTCAGCGATCTCGAAAACCTCTAATGTGAGCACTATGTTCTTTCAATTCCAGTAAAATATTAAATGAGAGAGGATTGGTTGAAAACATACTCTTGGTTCCATGAGACATACATGGACATACATCATTACTATACAGCTCTAACAGAAAAGTCGTGGTACTAAATTGAAACACCTACTTCTACTATAGCTAGAAGGCTAATTTTTTTTTTAATCGAAAGGTTCCGATGAGTACATTAAAGGAAAATTATAAAAATGGGCAATTTTGGAATTGGGAGGCCCCAAATTTGGGGGAGGAGGTGCCAAAATTGAGATATCGAAATTTTGAAAAAGTAGTTTTTAACATATCGCATACTCATTGCATATACCAACTTTCAGCTTTTTAACTCCCATAGGGAGGGAGGTACGCCCCAAAAACCAAAATTTCGGTATTTTCTCACCCCCAACCCCCCGAATTTTTCAAAAAATTAAATTATGACCACAACAACTTTTTTCATACTGTACCCTATTACCTAGGCCATTTTTGAACAATTTTGCCCCCATAGGGGGGGAGGTATTTAATAAAAACAAAATTTTGCTATCTCGTGTTCCAATAATCCGATTTTAATTTTGAAAAAATCCACAGTTGCCTTTTCAAAGCAGAAAGTTTGTATAAAAATTTCCAAAAAATCCGCACGTAAAGAACCCCGCAATGACGAAAGATATTTTTTTCAAAACGCCGCGTTACGAAATGTTGTGGTAATGTTGTGTGCGCATATCCGCGTAGGCGCGCGTCGGCGCGTCGGCACTACACATTGAATCGTGCTACGTGTAACGGTTTTTCTTTTCAAAACGTTTGCGCTTGAATTCAAAATTTTTTTTCATCAAAATTCCATAGGACAAATTTTGTTTTTCATCAATTTGTCCTATACTCTCTGCTTAACATACCTAGAAAATTTGAACTTTTTTAGTCCCATAGGTAGGGAGGTAATCATTATATTAAATAAAAACCAAAATTTTGCCATCTCAAGTTTCCGTGATTCAATTTTAATTTTGAAAAAAATCACATCTGCCATTTCACAACAGAAAGTATGGGTGAAAATTTTAAAAATTCCCTTCGTAAACAATCCCCCAATTACGAAAGATATTTTAGAAAATAAGCGGCGTTTAGGAATGTTGTGGAATTTTGCCTTCCGTTGATGCTACACTGGTCCACGCGTAAATGCGTTAAATTGTATCATTCTGATTTTTACGGTTTTTTTCAACACGCTTGTGCTTGAAAAAAAAAGCGAGCGAAGCGAGAAAAATGGGGGTTGGGCCGCGAAGCGGCCAGGGGGCGAAGCCCCCTAGTACAATATACATACCAAGTATATAAAAGCGTGGTAAAAACGAAGACGAGAAGCGAAATTTAAACATAAAAACCGAATCTCAATAATTTTAGGCAATTTTTTTACTCTTAAGGCACTATGAAGGCTGAAAATATTCCATGGTAGAATTAAAACTCTGTAGAAAAAAATTAATAAAAAAATGTCGATTTTCATTTGGATTTAAAAAAGAAAAATGAATTCGAATAAGCCATTTTTACAGAAAAGACAACGAGGGTAAAAAATACTACCTCGTTCCTCAACGTCATCAAAACAGACGTATGATCGACAAATTTATACTATTTTCTTGCAAATTTCTGCGATAATAATGGCTGCAAAAATAACTATGCAAACGTCATCCTATATAAACAGCAATAGTGCACAAAACACTCATTCACGTGTTAATGTAAAACCAGACAAAAGTGCTTAACCAGCGGAGAACGTAATACAAAAAAAATTTGCATTCTTCTGTATCATTCAACCTATCAACAAGTCTAAGATGACTGGCAGGGTGTGGGGTGAGTTATTCACAAATCAAATTTATTTATAAAATTTAAGTTTTTCTATGAAGTACTTATATCAGTACTTAAAATGAAACTCGAAATGTAAAAATTTCAAGTCACGAAAATGACGCGACGCGACGATTACCAACAAATAACACGATTTAGAAATCACGTCATGGAGGCGAAAGAACATTACTTTACAGCAAATTTATTCATTTGAGACTGCAATGTAAGCTCAGTATACTGTTATTTTCGTTTACGAATAGTTACAAGACGCCATGTCAATAGATAACACTGAAGATCATCTCCAGGATGGCAATATTTCTGGGATTTCAGCAGCATTTCCGACCAGGGAGGAATTTACAGACAGTAGAGAAGAAGTATTTCAAAGGAATACAACTTTATCAACTAGAAGAGACCAATGCAGTATGTACCTGTCATATAATAATTGCATGAAACTTCTAGATCTAAACATGATTTAAGCACATATGAGATATAATTTTAGAAAATTACTCTAGTTCGTGCAAATTCAAAAATTGTAAAATTAACGTGTTTCTTTGGTGGAAAGGCTCTGGTGTGATAAGGGGGTCCATCGGCCTCCGGTCGAACTTTAAATTTTTTTTCACTGATTTCAATTTAGTATCGTAAAAGATGATTTTAGGGCGAATCAGCGATCACTTTCCTCACTCACTGGGGCTGGAGCCTCGAAACATATGATTTTTAGCTTTAAAATTCTATCTCTTCGAGTTTTCAACCGATTTTCACCAAATTTGGCAGGTAGATATAGATACCCAAGGGGAGTGTTGTAAAAATTTTTCAGATTTTTTCGATCCCTCGAACGACCTTGAAAGCGACTTTTAAGACTTTGAATCACCCTGAAGGGTGCAGTTTCAGAGTGCACTCAGCGGAAAAAATGTTTCTCGGTTTTTCACACTTTTATACGCTACCTCGAATTTTTTCGAATTTTTATCGTTAATGAAAATTCCCCAAAAGCCAAGTAGTCGTACTTTGTTCCCCCACTGAACGCTCATTTTTCATCAAAACTTTTTTTCCTCAAGGTACATCACTAGATACCCATTTATACACCTTTTGCCCGAATATCACCTCAATTCATTCATTTTTCGTGAATTTAGGTTTTTTCATTAATTTTATGTGATTAAAATTGAGTTATCACACGAAATGAAAACTAATCGCGAATTCGAGTTCTGCAGATCAAACTACCACTATTAAGATCCTTGCAGCGATTATTTTGCCCAAAATTAAAAAAATTACACTTTTAGCAATATTTTTTTCATTTTCTCAAAATCGAATTTTTGGTAAAAATGTAAACTTTTTCAATTTCGGACAAAATGAACTTTAAAAGGGTCTAAATCGAGGTAGTTTGTACACCGGTGCAGTGTTATGTACAATGAGCACTAATTTAAAAATATAGGTATAATATTTGCAAAATTCTTCACCATAATTGAGTAATTCTGAAAAATATACCTATATTTTAATGAAGACAACCTCTTAAAAAAACAAGTCAAAAGTGAAATTTTTATGCAGCAAAATTCCTCATTACAGTTCGAAAAGATGACGGTAAATTCGAAAATAATGCCTGAAAAAGTGGAAGTGATCTCGAGAGTTTCTGAAGTTTTTCCAGAATTCGACAATGTAGATAATCGAATTTAAAGAAAACTTATTCGCTAAAAAAGATGTAACTACACTCGACCACAGAAGATGGAATATAGGTTAATAATGTCACAATATTTTTAAAAGTTTCATACTTCCATGGGAATTATTTTCTATTTTTTATACTTTTTAATTTTTTGATTTTTCACATTTCCATGGAAATTTATTTTTACATTAATTGATGACTTTTGGACATTTTGTCACCGAGTAAATTTTGTGGAAATTTTAATTTATGATTTGAATCATTTTTTAGGAACAATTTTTTCAATTTTTATCAGATTTTACTATTTTTTTCTACGATTTGATCCTACAAATTACTACAGGACTTCTAAAGTAATAATATCGAGAATAAATTCATTGATTTTGTGAAAATTTTGAAATTATGAATCGGTCAATTTTTTGAACCAATTTCTTAAATTTTCAACAAATTGTTTTTTTTTTGCCGAAGTGTTGCAATTTTTTAAAAAATTACTTAAATTAGTTATGCAAACTTCCGCTCCAATCACCTCCCAACAAAGTTTCACAGTCAATTAATTGTTCACAATGCAATTTTCGTTAATTTGATCGACTTTAGAAGTGAAAAAAAAGGCAGCTAAAAGAGAAAAATGAAATTCAAGCTGCGATATGAAAATTATAATTAGCAACGAGTGATTAAACGTGTTCATTCTACTTGCAATTATTTATGCAAAAAACATAAATAACTACGTTCGACTGACATAGCTTCAAGTCGAACACCTCAAACAATACTACGATATACTTATCAAGGTATCATTTGCAAAGTTCAAAGTTATATTGGGGTGTTCGTACGCCACAAATCATTTGTAAAAGCGACATAGAATGTTAATTAAGCATTAATTTGTTACGATAATATATCTATTCCCAACCGGTTGAGTTGTACTTTAAAATGCATTTAAAAAATTTAACTTGTTAAAATTTTGATAATACCTGGGTGAGAAAAAAGCGTAATGTCAAAAATAATTAATAGGCGTGGGAACTAGTTGCTGTAAATTATTTTCTACTTATAAAATGATCAGTCGAGCTCGATAACCTTATCATTTGTGACTACAATGCAATATAGTAAACTTGTGCTCGTTAATGAAAATTTTAAATTTGTGATTTAAAATGTCGATACGTAACAAAGACGCTTATCAAAATGGCAATATTTCAGAAATTTCTGCAGAATATCTTACCATGGAGAATTTCATACAAGACAAAAAAAAGTTACTTCAAAGGAAGGATACGACTGCAATTGCATCAATTAAAACAGACAACTCTGGTGAGTATCTTTGTGTTATCTTGTTTACTTATTAGTCATTATGAAAAAAGGGCGAGACGAAAAATAGTTCAGATCTTATTTTCATTTCATTTTGATAAGGTTCAATTTTTTTCGAATTCATTATGGAATTTGAAAAAAAATTAAGAGAATTTTTTGATGATTTCTTTTTTCAATTTTGTTCGCTAATTTATTTAAAACAAGATTTTTTCTCCTTCAAATCGGTGTTTAAAAATATTTTTCAAATTATTATTTTTATTAGGTAAATATTATCATTAGGTTTTATTTTCAAAGTTTTCTTTTACAAATCAAAGTGTTTGATAACATTGCAGAATCTAGAGCTAGACAAAGAACTTCTTCAAAATGAAAAACGCTCCATCCAAATTTGAAAAATTCACCATTTAAACATAGGCCTATTTTTTTATAAATCTTAAACATTTACCAAATTTTGAAAATGGATCCAATTTTAAAAAATTATATTCATTACTCAAGTACAAAAATGACCAAATTTCGAACTTTTAACCAAATTTTTACTAAATTTGAATAAGTATTTACTACATTACAGAAATTCAGCAAATTTTGAAGATTTCATTGAGTTTTAAAAATACCTAACCTTACCCAATTTATATATATATATATATTTTTTTTTTTAGAAAATTTCACTGAATTTAAAAAATCAGTTGAACTACGAAATTTTATCAAAATTTTCAATATTTCACACGTTTTTAATTTTTACCTTTTTTTTAAATTTAATTTTTTTATTTTTTTTATTTTTATTTTATTTTTTTATTTTATTAATTTTAATTTTAATACTCAGACCCAGCGGTAACTCACTTGGGTGACCTCATCAAGGGGAGGTTCAAACCCTAGGAATTCTCCGCAGGGAACTGATTTCAAAATAAAATATTAAATTTTGAAAATTTATCATTAAACTTTAAAATGGATCTTTATTTTAAAAATTCGTTAAAATTTAAAAAAAAATACAAAAATTTCAATTTTTATAAAATCTTGAATTATTGCTCAATTTGAAAAAATGTTTCAAACTTCAAAGATTTACTAAAATTAAAAAATGTTCCAATTTTAAAAATTTTAAATTAAAAAAAAAATGAACATACCTAGTACCTCTACCTACCTAGTTATTTCAATTTTTAGCAAATTGAAAAAAAATAATTAATTAACGAGAACTTTTTTAGAAATAATTTTTTTGGTGACCTAAAAAAAATCGGAAAATAACTTTTTTCAAATATTTTTTTTGCCTGGAAAAATAAATTTTGGTTATGTACAAAAGAATTAACTTTTTCCAAGTCTGCAACTAAAGTTCTTCTGAATTTATTTCGAGAACGTGAATTCACTCGAATGCAACACCATCTTTCGATTTAAAAAAAAATTAATAAAAAGAATTCAATATGAATAAAATTACGAAAATTTAGTCGTACGATATTAAATAAATCACTTCATCTACTCAAATCAGGCATCCTGTGTTTTGATTCAATTGTAGTCGAAAACTATGAAAAAGAAAACGAAGAAAGTCCAAACCCAGAATTGAAGGACTTTTTCGATCAGCAGCCGATAGTTTGGACTAACGTCATATTATTCATATTCTGGCATTTTGTAGCGATATACGGATTTTTTACTACCGTTCATCACGTTAAATGGCTCACAATAATTTGGGGTGAGTGAATGAAAATTTCCTCTTTTAGCCTCATTCGTGCAATTGTAATAATCTTCAATATCCATACTACGAACAGCGATTTTCATTTATATATTCTCCGATTTTGGTGTGGTCGCTGGGGCTCATCGATTATGGAGTCACAGATCGTATAAAGTAAATCTACCAATGAAAATACTCCTTTTAATATGTTTCTCAACAGCTGGACAGGTAATCGAATAAATCGCCCAATCAATTTATTTAAAAATCCACATTAACGAAAGAAAATCTTCGTTTTTACAGAACTCTGTATACCGCTGGGCAAAAGACCACAGAATCCACCACAAGTTCACTGAAACTAATGCAGACCCTCATAACAGCAAACGAGGATTCTTTTTTGCTCACATGGGTTGGCTAATGCTGAGAAAACATCCGGAAGTTGTGAGTAAATCACCCATCATAGACATGAGTGATATAAAGAACGATCCAGTGTTGGCTTTTCACACAAAGTAAACAAATTGCACCCTTTTTTAAATTCATCTGTGGAGATTTTGAAAAATGGATACGTTTTCAGGTATTTTGTTTATTTCAAAACCATTTTCTGTTTCGTTTTACCAACATTGCCACCGATTTTGTTATGGAATGAATATTGGCTTTACTCGGTGATATGGTTGTCGTTTATACGTTACATGGCTGCTATGCATGCAGTTTTTTCAATCAATAGTTTTGCCCATATGTGGGGATATAGGCCTTATGACAAGTGAGAAAAATAATTATCACTTTTTCTTAATCTATCGGAATGTTTTTGAACATATTCTGTGATATGAAGATCTGATTCACGACCTATAAGCAGACACTTACAACATAAAAATACATTTTTTTTTCAAATATTTTTTGCATATTTTTTATTTAAAAATTTGTTTGAGAATTTCATTATTATTCTTATTATTATATTATTATTTTTTTTTAATTTCAAAAAGAAATGGCAATTTTTTTAATAGTATAAAAAATATATTCCTCGAGAGAAGATTTATTCCAAAAGATTTTTTTTTTTTTACATACCTAATGAGAGCAATTTTTCCTTTGATTGGTAATATTTTTTAAAAAATAAAATGGAATTTACAATTTTTCATAGGTAACTTAAAATTTTAATAAAAAAAAAACAAAAAAAAACGAGAAAATGAAAATAATGACTGACAGAAGAGTAAAAAAAAATGAAAATCTCAAAAAATTAAAAATCACTAATTTCTAGCTCAGTTCTCATAAAAAAATCAAAAATCTGATAGTTGACGATCTGATATACAACGATTAAGGTGGAATTACATCCTGGTTTAGATCTGATCTAAAATCAGATCACTAAAATGGGAAAAATCAAGATCTACGCACTAATAATTATTAATTACAATTGGACTAATGATCGTTTAATTTTCAGGAAGATAAATCCTGCGGAGAACCTAGGAGTGAGTTTAGTCGTGTTAGGAGATGGATGGCACAATTACCACCATACGTTTCCATGGGATTATAGCAGTCCACCAGAAAGACCTTACCTTGGCAGGTTCGACTTCACCGCGAGTGTACTCGATCTATTTCGAAAAATCGGATGGGTTTATGACGTAAAAACAGCATCGCCTGAATTGATTAGAAATACTATGAAAAAACACGGTGATGGCAGTAAAATTTTTGAAGTTCCGGTAGAGTACGCCGATGAATCGAAAAGTCGCAAATGAATCTCAATTATTATTCAAAATTGTCCATTAAAAATATTCATGATTCATAGCACAGATTTAGAACTTTGTACAAAAAAATAATAATAACATCGACTATTTAAAAAAAAATACCTAGAAATTATGTAACGTGAATTATAAAAAGTAGAGAATTATATTTTATGCAAAAAAGTGAACCGCGGTCACGAACTTCAAATCTTTTTTTTCAAATAAATCATTCCTTATTCCTTTACGAGTTTTGATGGGTACTTCCTGTTTCATCATTTGAGCAAATTTCAACGAATTGAACTTTTTGAAATGAATCGTTCGCCAACGACTTATCTTTTTTCACACGATTTTCGGTAGTTTTTTTATTTTTATTATTATTATTTTATTTGAACGAATTTCAAGAAATTGAATTTTTGAAATTAATAATTTGAGAACGACGTCACACAAGTTTTGGTAATTGTTTTTTTTTTCTTATTTTAACGAATTTCAACAAATTGCATTTTTCAAATGAATCGTTCGCGAACGAACCTTTCTTCAAATGATTTTTTTTTTTTATATTTGAACGAATTTCAAGAAACCTAATTTTTTGAAATGAATGTTTTTACAATTTTATTTTAAAAAGGAAAATTATCTTCTTCGATTTTTTTTTTAATTTTGCAAAATAAAATTTCTCATTTTCTTCCATTGAAGAATTTTTCCTGTATAATCATTTTTCAAATAATTTTTCTCGTCACAATTTTTCCTCCAAAGAATTTTTCAGAATAATTTTTTTTATCATTTTTTTTTTTACTCGTACCTACAACTAATTTTTTTAAATTTATTTTTGTTCAAGTGAACTCGACTGGTAACTTTTTTGAGAGAATCTAAAAAAAAAACATGCAATTTCGATAGAAATGGAACAGTCGACTATCAAAATCCGAAAACTGACGAAAACAATCTAATCAATTCGGAGACCAACTTACAACTCTGTCATTAGGGAATATAGCCACAAAATTCACACCAATTTCCTTGTAAATGGCACCTTAATGACAGTAAAAAACAATCATGAAACCGTCACCGTTCGTACACTGATAATAGTATACGCAATGCTCATCATGCACGAGTTAATCACAATCACAACCCACACATACCTAGAGAAAAAGAGCAGAGGGGGGATAGATCAAATTAGACACACCACATATCACAAGCTTTCAACAGGTTCACACCCAAAGTCGTAAAAGTTTAACAGGAATAAGAAGAAAATTTACACATAAGCTCGCATCTGTAAAACAATATTTACCTACTAACGAGTGATTAAACAAGTTCATTCTATTCGCAATTAACGCGTGAAAACTTAATACGTATACGACATACATTTAATTTTATATAGTCAGACATCACGAACACGAACATCAAATATCGTCAATTAGTGAACTTCAAAGTGCATGTACGATACATGAGAAAGCGCTTACCTAAAAACATCATTCTCATAGAAAATGAAAACTACAGTACAGTTCTCAGACACGAGTCCTCCTAAGTACACGAGAATCCTCTGGGTATTTATTTTCTCAATTCTCCTTCGTCGAGATGAAAACACACAGACAGATTAGTCTGAATACTGATACTTAATATTCAAAATTGGAGGGGATGGAAGGGTCCAATCAACATTTTTGTAATAACCAAAATTATTCCTAGGATTTCAATCTACAACTTTTGTTTAAAATTTTTTTCAATTGAACGCTTACCTCTCCCCAATTTTCATTTATAAGAGCCTATACTGCAGTATTATGCAAAATTAGAGGAGAACGAGGGGTCCAATTGAAAAAAATTTCAAACAAAAGTTGTAGAATGAAATCTCAAGAATATTTTTGGTCATCACAAAAATTTCGTTTGGATCCCTCCTTCCCCTCTAATTTTGCATGATATTACAATATGTAGACCCTTATAAACAAACATTGGGGGAGGGAGGGGTCCAATTGAAAAAATTTTCAAACAAAAGTTGTAGATTGAAATCCTAGGAATAGTTTTGGTTATTACAAAAATTTTGATTAGACCCTTCCTTCTCCTTCAATTTTGAATATCAAGTATCTACGTAGTATTGAACTTGCATTTTTCATTTTTTTTTTAAATTATAAAAATTCTACCTCTTCATTGCGTAATTTTTCACGACTTTTTCCCAATTGTATCTTTTCTAGGATACCTTCCAGTAACTTAAAAAAATATTGAGTAGATAGAGGTACATGTGTGAGGATAGTTAGAACATTTCTTAAATCAATTGATAGAATATGATTTAGTTTTTTTGTGTTTCCTGTAAAATTTTACTGGTTGGACTTATTCTGTTTTTAAAATGACCTACTCCAATACCAAACCATATGTAAATAATCCTTCGATTCGATCAATTTCACCAAACGTATCAATCGATTGGAATCAAAATTACCAACATTAATTATGACATTTTTTTTGGCGAAAATATTCGGTGAAAGTAGCATACGATTGTTTCAATTAATCCATGATAAATCGATAATTTACATAAATCAGAACAGTAAAAAAAGGTTTCATTTACGAGTAATAAAAAAATACCCACGTATCTGCACGTGACAGATGGATCGTGGAAAATAAAAACAATCGTTACGTATACAGGACCGACATTAAAACGAAAAATAAATCATACGAGGAGTAAAACGCCCTTGGCGTGGATGGAAATCCAATGGGAGGGGGGGGGGGCTTAATTGAATCTCGAAATTGAAATCTTCATTTTTGCCCTATTGAAAGATTTTTTTAGCCAATTCTTCGAGCACGAAAAAATTATAACGTTTGATGCGTAAAAATGAGTGCTTTTAATTTTTACCACGCGTGTCATATTAATTGAACGAGGCTGTTACGGTGTGGTTTTTCTCTATACACTCGAGTAAGTATATTTTGGTAGAAGAATTGAAAAAAAAAACACTAATGCATTACGGAGGACATCTCCAAGTCCAGCATAACCTTATTTCTACATCGCACCTGGTCATTTGATGAACCTAAGGCACAGCACTTGTTTACAATGAATTATTCCGGCCTTCGTGTATCTTTTTTTACCATCGACTTCCTATATTCTGAGTGCTCGTACCGGTCATCTGATTGGTATTGCGTTAACAAGCCGTAAAAACTTGTTGTAAACAATGGTCTGTGCTCGAGATAATGCACACTCGAGCCGAATAATTATTTCGCAATGGTTTCGTTCCACTTGATCATCTCTCTCTCGTCCAGCTGGACCGGTGACATGAACGACATGATTTTTAGCAGAAACATATAAATAAATGCTGCTTTCATTTATATTTTTTAAAAACTAAACGCGTAATACGAGCACATTGATTAATATAACTTTCGCGTAAATCTTCGAGAAAAAGTATTAATTAAAAGCGAGAGTAATTATGTACGTATGCTGATCAATAAGATGGCTCATTTTTAAATACGCTCGTACGTCGATCCGTGAGATAAAAATAAAAATAAAAAATGCAAACAAAATCAATCGACATATATACCGCGAGCGAGTTAATGAATTACCATCTCAGCGGGTGTATTTTACTCATTTATTACGAACTAGGTTAAGTGCATCAGATTACAAATTGACGAGATGATGACTTTTGATATAATAGAGTAGTCAAACAAAGAGATTGAAAGAGAAGGAAATGTGTACGTAATGAAATACCCACAGCAATGGATGAAAAAACCACCCTCAAAGATGACCTTTTTCTTTCCAGTTAGTAAATTATTACTATACCTTCGAGTGAATTTTTTTTTCTGCAGAAGCGTCACTTTTTTTATTTTGCTTCCACTTTATGTGAAAAATCCTACACCTACCTCGTAGCTTCGTCGTTAATTCCTTTCAAAACTCCCACACGATTTACTTCTCAGCTTATACTTTGACGCCGTAAAAGGCCGGGTTTAAATAGCGTGTAATTCTCTAATGGTATCGATTTTCGTATAAAAAAATTTCCACGAGGTGAAAAATTTGCGCAATTTTTCCGCAATTTTTTCCCCTCCGTTGAAGGGTACACACGTAAATTATCGCGATAAGCCTGTCACGACGTACGATTCATTACAGTGTCCGAATTCGAAACCTGGTCTTTTTTTTTTTTACGTTTGTACAGAATTTCACCCCTGATGTGGATTTTTTTTTCTACCTTTGAGAACCTTCTTGCCCCTTGCGTGATCTTTGGGGTAAAATTAGCTAATTAGGTACATGGGAAGTCGCAGAATTGGTGGAAATTTATTCCGTATTTTTTCACAGCTTCGAGAACACGAATAGGTGCGTTGAATTTTTTGTGAAATTGGTGCACGCTCTTCAGATCGGTGTGAAGATTAGAAATCCTGTTTTGGAGGCATGCTGAGGAAGAAGGATCGATGGGAAACCGGACCCCAAATTGCTTGAGGGGACAAAAATGTAGAAATTGAGTTTTATATGCATAATATTTTGTACAAATTTTTAAAACCATTTATCGATTTTTTTTTTTTACAAAATAAAGAAAAGAGTTTTTTAATTGTTGATTTCAAAAAAAAAAAAAATTGAAAGATATTTTTTACGAAAACGTTTTTCAACAGTCACTGAGAATTTTTTCCAACATGATTAAAAAAAAGAGACGAATTTTTCTATTATTTTTCATTTTTATTTTTTTTCTGAATAAAATTTAAAAAAAAAAAAAAAAAAAAAACTTTAGTAGACGTATTGAAAATAAATTACAGACCCCCCCACCCCTCCCTCGAAAGAAAACTTAAGCTGGACTACTAATTCTGCTTTTTTTCAATCTTCCACGAATCATCGTTCTCTCTAATGCCCCTGAAAAAATTCTAACTATGCCAAAGCTCTTTTCTATTCTGTAAATTGCAACATAACCCAGAAAAGCAATGAGAGGGGAAGAGGGAGCAGGAATCATAACTGAATTCTTCTAAAATGTATCTAATCAAAAAAGTCTGCAATTTAAGTAAACACCAATTTTCGAGACTTTTTTTTTTTTTAGTATTAAATTTTTAAAAATTTTATTTTTCTTTGAGTAAAAATTTTGTAAATGAATGTTCTAATAGGTATAATTTTGAATACCACCTAAAAACACGTTTTACGAATTTCATTAAAACAAGACTAACAGACCTGCTTATATACCAAGTATTCAAGTTCAAATCTTTTTAAATTCCATTTGAACAATTTTTTGAAAAATATTTTCTAAAGATTTTGTTTGAAGTCCTTTTTAAAAAATGTTTCATTTTTTTTTTCGGAGAAAAATCAAATTTATTCATTATAGGATTCAAAAAAAATACCTGTTTTATTCAAACAAAACTTAGAAATTCCGTTTTAAAATTAAATTTTCATAATATTGTTTGTTGTTTGATGTTGCATGGAAATTCAATAAAAAATCTCAATAAATAAAAAATAGGTATCAATAGTTTAGGGGGGGGGGGGGGAAATACCGATTTTTTTTTTTTTTGGATTATATTGAATTTTAAAACTCATGATTTAAACCATCGAAAAAAAAATTTCTATATCAAACTGAGGCCTACATCATTTAGACAATGAATATTTTTGAATTTGTGAAATTCTAAAAAATCCTCAAAATGAGCCTCTGAAGAATTATGGCGAAATTCTTGAAAAGTCTCAATTTCAAACATATGATTTTACGAGAAGTAAAAAAATTTAGAAATTAAAGGAGAGAAAAAAAACAAATTATTTCAAAAATTGAATAATTTTTCAATTCTGGTAACCTTTTTGCATTTCTGTAAAGCCATGACTTTTTAGGGGGGGGGGGGGGCTTCCAAACTAGACAGTGGGGAGGGTAGCCACACAAACCACAAAAAAAATGAAGTATTTTTTTTATTTTATTTTATTTTTGTCCAAATTGAAAATCACCAAAAAAATAACTACATAAATGAGGTCTAGGGAAGGGAAGGGAAGGGAAAGGAAAGGAAAAAGGCAAATGATCATCCTGCCGTTCAATTTGAAAATAACTGGCAATTTAAAGCAAATTTCCTCATTAAAAAAATTCTTATCGAGAAAATTGATTATAGAAAAATATTGTTCCATTTTTTCCCTCTCCCAGTCTTGAAAATTGATAATTTATTTGTCTTCGTTTTGCATAAATTAGCCAACGTGCCGAATAAGAAACTAAAAGAACGAATCAAAGAATATTTTTCTCCTTAAAAATTGTATTTTTCATTGCATATTTCGTAAGTTCAAACCTTTTCCAGCATTTTTTTTAAACACTAAAAAAAAACTTCTGACAAATAAAAATATTATAAGTAGGCATACCTATTAATTTTAGAAATGTTTCCAAAGTTTCGTTTGCTTTCACTATATTTGACGATTTTGAAAGTTTTAAAACAAAAATTAAGTATCATTCTTAATCTTCATTTTTTTACGCCAACTTAAAAAATTAAAAAATAAATTAAAATTCCAACTTTGAAGTACCTAATACGAAAAAGAAACCGTGAAAAAACCACAAAAATTCTTTGAATTAATTAAACGAAAATTAAGCTGTATTTTGAAATTCTAGAAATTTTTCTCGTAAAAATTAACGACACGGTAGGGAGCGAGATAAAGAGGAAGGGGGAAGTTGAATTGAGTTTCGAACGAAATAAAATTATCACATCCAATCCAATCGATTCGTTTTTCTAGAGGAAATGAATTTACCTACTACTAGACGAAGTTCCACTCTCTACGTCGTTTTATTTTTTCGAAAACATATTGGAACTCCTCTCGCATCTCGTAAGTTTTCCACTTTTCAAGAAATTCGTTCTAAATATGTGTCGCAATTTACTTTCATGATTTTATACGTACGAAAGGTCGCCATGTTAATGAAATAATGATGCAAGATGACTTTGAATTGAAAAGACGAATGGTATTGGTGTATACATATTATCCATATACAGTATACACCTTGCGTGTTACTTAAATACGTCGTGTTTTAGATTAATCAATGGGGATTGGGGATTCCCTTCAGTTCTAAAGAGAATTGCATGATTTTGTGTTTTTTTTTTTTTTTTTTTTTAACGCCATATACAGCAACTACCCGAGCAGCACAATCGACAAATTATCGAAATAAAAAATCGACAGAATATCGAATTCGATAAAGTGTCGCGTTAGTTCCGCATAAATCGTGAAATTATCTTTCGATATATAGATAGATTATCGACGAATTATAGTTCACAAAAATTCCGAGATTATAGTAAGATATTTTATCGATAATATATCTATAATATCGAAAGATAATTTCACGATTTAGGCGGAACTTTTGCGACACTTTATCGAATTCGATATTCTGTCGATTTTTAATCGATTTTTCGCCTTTTACTAGCTTTTTTCTATAATTAAAAATCATTAATTAGCATAATTAATACATTAAACTATGCCTAAACACATTATTCATGTTACGGTAAGAGGATCATTTCAGAAAAAGTCAAAAAAAATTATAAAAAATCTGCCACCCGTGGGGCTTGAACCATCTACCTCCTGCATGGTAATCCTCTTCCTTAACCACTATGCCATACCTTATCGTTGAGGAATTAGCAATAAAACGCTTATAATAGGCAGTTTAGTACTTCCAGACGTGTTGGACTTAGAAAAATTTTCACCAATTTGGAAATAATTTCAAATATCGTCACAAAATCGTTGAAAAATCGTTCGACAAATTTCAGATTATTTGTCGATAATTTAGTTTCAAATATCGCCACAAAATCGTTGAAAGATCGAATTCGAGGAATTTCATATTACGTGTCGATAATATAGTTTTAAATATCGTCATAAAATCGTTGAAAAATCGAATTTGAGAAATTTCAGATTACGTGTCGATAATAAAGTTTTAAATATCTTCACAAAATCGTTAAAAAATCGAATTCGAGAAATTTCGGATTATTTGTCGATAATATAGTTTCAAATATCGTCACAAAATCGTTAAAAAATTGAAATCGAGAAATTTCATATTACGTGTCGATAATATAGTTTCAAATATCTTCACGCAATCGTTAGAAAATCGAATTCGAGAAATTGCATATTATGTGTCGATAATATAGTTTCAAATATCTTTACAAAATCGGTAAAAAATCGGATTCGATAAATTTAATATAATCTGTCGATAATATAGTTTCAAATGTCGTCCAAAAATCGGTAAAATATCGAAGTCGAGAAATTTCATATAATCTGTCGATAATATAGTTTTAAATATCTTTACAAAATCGTTAAAAAATCGAATTCGATAAATTTAATATTCTTTGTCGATAATGTAGTTTCAAATATCTGCACAAAATCGGTGGAAAATCGGAATCGATAAATTTAATATTCTTTGTCGGTAGTATCGTTGACGAATATCGTCATAAAATCTTAATAATATCGAATTCGATAGTTTTTAGATTTTTTGCCTATGAAGTTGTACCGATAAATCTTTATAATATCGTGAGAACATCTATAGATTTTCAAACGATTTTTTATCGATACGTTACATCTTCCGATATTATCGATCGAGTGTGCCGCTCGGGTAAGTTTTAAATCGATAATACAATCGCAAAATTTTAACAAAAATTTTTTTCAATTCTGTAAAAAAATATCTCAAGTATCGTATGTGATTTTAATAAAGAAACCTGAGAACTGTAAATTTTCAATTTTTTCTCGAGAAAAAGTCTAGATACTTCGTAGTTTTTGCTTTGCTTTTTGCATCAAAATTTGAAATATAACCAAACGAGTATATCTTATTACAAATAGGACATACGAGAACGTTTCATTTAAACATGAAATTCAAGCGGCATTATTATCCTAATACCATCTAATTTTACGTTTAATCTTCTTATAGCACAGCCAGGCCACTAATTTACTGCTGTAATCATATCTGCTAAACAATACAAATAATTTCAAGGCGATTGAACCACTTTAATGATAATCTACTTAGTGGACGATTATTTAAGAAATTTAAACGATCACTGAGCCCGCATTCGAATGGGATTTTCAGGTAAACACGAGTACAATAAGATTATTAAATAAGGTGAAAAATAAAAATACCAGCACGAGAGCGATAAATGGTTGGCATTTTTAACCATGGTCGTAATTTTTTTTGTCAAAAGTGCAATGAACTTTTCAATTTATTCTCTAGTTTCACGAAAGCTCCTTAAAATACGTTTCCAAACTTCCATGCTACATTTGAGGGCTCAAAGAGCCGCAAGTCGTCTGATTTTGTACGATAAACCAGACATAATTGAGAGAAAAATCAATTCATAAATTGAAAAATAATAACTGGGGGCAATTTGGGTAACTCGATATATGTAAACAAAGTCTATGATACATCTAGACCATCTGCATACTCGACAAAATATTGATAAAACAACGTAAACACGACAACTATTAAAAAAGCCACCCTTTTCAAACCCTGTCCCTTCACCTATTGCCTATTTTCACTCTTCAACCCCCACATACGACTTGGAAATCATACAAAAGTGCATTCTTTGTCTACACGAGTCGAACGCTGGAATCGTCATAGAAAACCTTAGGCCTAATAATTACCTTAGGAAATTTTCCAAAATGATGGACCACCTTAAGGTGAAATTCCATTCAAGTAGGATTTATTGGTAGGTAAAAAAATCACGTAAAAATGCTAATTACTCCGGGAGAATAGCATCTAAAACAGATGTTGCGCGTAAGGGTTGCATACGAACTTAAAATCAATACGCGAAGATATTACTCGACTGCAGCGAAAAGGTAAACACAGGGTGGTCACAACTGACAAAAAAGTACACCGCATCGATACGAATCGAATTTAATTTGAAAATTATTCGGCCCAGCGTACGAAACTTAATCAGCACAGAATCGGCTGATGAATTCGCGTAAAAATCGCACAATCGAGGTACGAGCTACTGATAAGAACGTATTATTATGATGCACTGAATTCTGCGAGCCGAGGCCGAGAAAAACACCAAACACCGCCATCGCAGAGACGCGATACCTTTCAAGGTCGGTGACGCCTGTGCGTCCAGACGCATGCGTCGTATGGAACCGTAGGTACCAGACGACGCTCGAAAAGGCGTCTTTTACACCGAGCAACCGTAACGAGAACTATTCTAGGGAAGTTGAAAGGGGTAAAATGAAATTCGCTGGTAATAAACATCCCCTTTATGGCTTCGAAGTTCGATGAGATGTGGAATTAACGTCAATTAACGACCGTGTGATTATGATGGTGGTCCTAAGACCATCTTTCATCTGCGTCAATTTATACTCTCACATTCAGATAGAGAGGAAAATCCATCAATACTGTCACCGGTCTTGTTATCAAATTGGCAATATTATGGATAAATTTTGCTCCACATTAAACGGTCAATTTTCTTTCGTTTCAAGTTCTCTATTGCCAAGTGCCCTAGATATATGAACTACGACGATACGACTCGTTTAAATATTAATCTAACCCGATTGTAGATTTTATACTTTGTATTATCACGTGCATCAACCGGCGCTAAATCGTGAAGATGCAGGACAGGTAAATTGGTAATATTCCAATGAAGTCTCTAGGCCTATGCAGCGACAGGGGGGGGGGGGGGAGGGTGCAAAAGATGCAGTTGCATTAGGTCCAAACAAGAAATTTTTATATTACTTTTTTTTAGAAATATCCCAAAAAAAAATTTTCCTATTCCACAAATTGAGACCAAAACTTGATATTTTTTTTCTCTAAACGAAAAAGATTTCTTTACCAAAAAAAGAAAAAAAGAAAATAAACAGAAATAGATTTTTTGCATAAAAATTAAGAGATTTTTACCCCTAAACAATTAAAAAAAAATTAGGTATCTAGGTATTTCTTCTTCAAAAAATTATGATTTTTTTCCTCCAAAAAAACTAAAATATTCTTAAAAAAAAAAAATTAAGGAATATTTTCTCTAAAAATAAATAATTTAAAAAAATTACAGATTTTTTTCCGTAGCTGCTAAATTGAAAAATTTAATTTAATTTTTTTTGAAATGGATAAAACAAAAAAACTTTAATAGGTACAAAAATTTGGAAAATTCAGGTAATTTTTTCATTTGTTTTTCTTCAAAAAAATTGAGTTTTTTTTTTAATCGGTACAAAAAAACCATTCTTATTTTCAAAAAAAAAATCATGATTTTTTTTCTCCTAAAATATTTTTTTTCCTAAAAAAAAAAACTGAAATTTTTTTCTGAGTAATAATCAAGAGATTTTTTTTCTTCAAAGGAATAAGAAGTTTTTTCATTTCAAAAAGCTGAAAAAATTTTTACCCTAAAAAAATTTAGGAATTTTTTCCTAAATAAGTGAGTGATTGTTTCTCCAATAAAGTTGAAAAGTTTTTACCCCCTCCCCCCCCGCAAAAACCTGCATAAACTCCCAAAAAATACGTAAAAGATTCCTTTTTTCAAAGAAAATTAGGAACGAAAATTGTGATTTTTTCCCCTTAAAAAATGACTTTTTTGATAAAATTTACTCCAACAAAATTATATAGAGATACCTCCCTCCCAAAAACGTTGAAGGGGATAATTTTTTTTCTCCATAAGAAGTTTTTTCGAGTTGATTTTTACTCCAAAAATTTGTGATTTTTTCTACAAAAATTTTAAGGAGTATTTTTATTACAACGCAAGAGAAAAAAAATTTTTAATTCAAGAAAGTTTCAATTTTAATTTAAACAAAAAATTAAGGTTTGTTTTTCTCTACAAAAAAAGACATATCTTTTTAAAAAACAAAGAAGATTTAAAATTTTTTTTTAGAGAATTATATTCCAATTTTCTTCTAAAAAATTAAACTACATTTCTCTGATTTTTTTTTTTTTTTTTTTTGAAAAATTGGAACTTTTTAGCAAATCGTGGAACTGAAAAATGTAAGTTGTGGAAATTTTTCAGCGGTGCCACAAAAAAATTTAATAATGAATCTCAGCGCCACTGAACCTACGTATGTTCTACTCTATAGAAATATAACATACCTACAAAAAAAGAGTATGTAGTTCATTCATTTTAGTGACAGAATAATGCAAAGGGCAGTTCATCATCATCATGGTCAAAGGAAACTTACGAATATGTATCTTTTAAACCGCAACCGAATAATTTTTTTTAGGTTTGGCGGTGAAACAAAACAATGCATTCAAGGAGATTGGGAAATTGAATGATAAATTGATGAGTCATCATATCATAGAAAAAAGTTGACGTGTTAATTCATGGGTAGGTGAAATGATCTATCTCGGTAGTAACTATAACTAAATCAAGTACATATGCGAGTTGAATAATCGGTATTGGGAGCGAATAATCTTCCCTCCTCCATCCTTCACCTCTCACTACTTTTTCCGTCCGATTCAAATCAGCAGGTTTAAATCTTTTAGATGAAACTGGAAAAATTTTAAAAACCAGAGAATAAAATACCCATAAAATATAAACTTGTGAATAAATTTTTGAAAATTTTGCTTTTCCAATGTGCGAGTGGTTGGAAGGAGTGGAAGGAAGATTTATCGAAGGTGTGCCTACTTCAGTTATAGGTATACTGTATTTCATTATTCAATCAATTAACGTGGATTTGCTTGCACGAGAATTATTAAAAAATAACTTACGAGTACTTTTTTTTTTATTCGTATGTTGAAAATTCAATACTCACCTGAAACAAAAAATATACATATTGATTAAATAGTGGCAAATGAAAACAAATAGTATCTTCAAATCACACTTTAAAATAATTTATTAAATTGTTAAAAAAAGTAAAATACTTGCCAAAAATTTGGCTTTCGACTTCATTTGTATAGATTTTACTCAAAAATTAATTTTTTTAAATTTCGTTTTAAATAATTAATTTTTAAGCATGTAACTAAATTAACTTCTAATATATACACTTAATACTTACATACTATCCTAATCTTAAGAATGTGCCTCTAAGCATAGCACTTGTATATGGCACAATAAATGAATTAAAAAAAAAAAAAAAAAAAAATTATGTAGATTTTTCAAATTTAGACTCTTTAGAAATTTTATTCAAAAACAAATCTTTCACAATTTTTAACAAAAACTTTTTTCAAAGTTCGTTCATGAAGAAATGTTTTAAAAGAATTTCTTCAAATTACCTACCTACGTTCTATATTATATTTTTTTTTTCAAACAAATCTTTTGAAACTTGATTAAAATTAGTTCAAGAATATTTTTTCAATCACGTTTGAAAGCGCGCGTTTTCAAATTTCAATTTGATAAAAATTTTATTCAAAAATACGTCTTTCAATTCTTTTTAAATTTATTATAAAGTAATTTTCTCTAAAAAATTTTTTTATTAAAAACGAATTTCTTCAAATAATTTTGTTCAAAACTTCTAACCAAAAAGGAATTATCTTTAAATAACTTTTAAACTCATTTAAAAAAAAAAAATTTCAAAAATAAATTCCAAATTTTGTTCAGAAAGAATTTTCTAAATTCTGTCTAAAATATAATTTTTTTAAATTACGTTCGAATGAATTTTGTTAAAAAACCTAGAATCAATGTTTTATTCACGTTTTGTACAAAATTATATTCGAAAATAATTTTTTCGAAATGAACATTAGTTGAAAAAATAAACGTGCTACGATTGTTTCATTTTCCATTCAAAACAAACCACTTTTCTATCCATCACTTTACATTTTACGTCATATAACCCATTCATACTTCATAAAATAATATACAATATCAAATCATTGTCTTGTGACTAGGCTTGGACATGTTTCATTTGTCTAGTAAGTGCATTATTATTATGGTACTCGCACATACGGTGCATGAAAAATGCATCTTGGATCATTAACCTAGTGATTGTTTCACATGGCATGTACTTAACCTTACCCTACAGGTACCTACTTATCGAAGTAAACTAAAACCCATATACTTGTATCATTAGTTCATTACTGCATCACACAATACACGACGTCGATAAAAAACCACACATTTTATCCCTTTATTTTGGTAGACTCAATACATAATTCTACGGTGTTGATTTCTACCCTGTCGATCATCACGAACGCCACACCGTACGAAATCTATTCGTCTATTCCCACAATGTGTCGAGTAAACTTTTCGAACACGTACGACCGACAACGAATCAAGCGTGAATGACATCGTTGAATTTAAAATCACTTTCATCGTCGTCGCATAAGAAAAAAGTGTGATAAAAAAAACACACCAGGGCACAGACCCATTTATACGACTTTGTATTTCGAAGGATAAAAAATAATCGGGAGATGGATAATCACATAGAGAATCATTAGACCATATACAATATACATCAGTATACGAATCAAAACCGTCCAATAAAGTCTATTGACACCACGAGATTAGGTTAAAACACTCGCGACAAAATAATTTATACTAGAACAAGGGGACCTTGGCAACTCGTCAACTCCGATTGAGCTGAAATTTGGCTCACTCAAACAGCACGTGACCAAGACCTCAGTACCAAATTTTGAATTGCTGAAGTTTATTTTTTGACGAATTTTTGAAAATGGTGAAAATAGCCCATAATTTCGCATGTTTATTAATTTTTACAAAAAAAAAAAAAAAAAAAAAATCGACGAAAATAATAATTGGGTTGGTACCTATAACGTGACTCGAGATTTTTACTCTAAAAATTAAAAAAAAAATGATTAAAAAAAAATTTGCAAACTTTTTTAACCCCAAAAAAGTGAAAAAAATAGGCTCAAAAGAACTGAAAGATTTCTTTCTCCTAAAGGAATTGAAAAAAAAAATCATTTGAAATGATATTTTTCATTGCAAGAAAATTCAGAACTTTTTTCTCCAAAAAATTGAGATGTTTTGCTCTAAAAACTTGAAAGAATCTCTTCAAAAACACCAAGATTATTTCTCAAAAAAAAAAAAAAAAAAAAAAAGGAGAAATTTTCCACACCAAATACCTGAGATTTTTTGTTGTTTGAAGAAAACTGGGGAAAAATTATCATGTATCAAAAAAACGTATTATTTGAATGATTTTTTCTCCAAAAAATTTTCAAAATATTTCAAAAAATTTTCTCTCCAAAAAATTGAGACTCTTCAACAAAAATGAAAAAATTGAGAAATATTTTTATGCCAAAAAATGAGATTATTTTACCTTCAAAAATAAAGCGACGGTTTCCTCAAGAAAATTGAGAGATTTTTTTCTCCAAAAAATTAACTTTTTTCTTTTGAAGTACCTGAGTAAAATATATTTTTCCTCAAAAAATATTCCGAATTTGCATTAATGCCGTTATACGTTAGAGTCACTTCGCGCATCATTTCACCAGTCAAAATCGGGATTTCGCTGAATTTTCTAAATACATAACTATACATAGACGCCTAATATACAAAATTAGAGTGGAGGGGGGGGGGTCCAATCAAAATTTTCATAACAACCAAAATTATTTCTAAAATCTTAATCTACATTTTTTGTTTGAAAATTTTTTCAATTTAACTCCTACCTCTCCCCAATTGGAGGGAGGGTTCCAATTGAAAAAAATTTCAAACAAAAGTTGCAGATTGAAATCTTAGAAATATTTTTGATTGTCACAAAAATTTTGATCGGACCCTTCCCTTCTCCCTTTTTTCGCAAATTAGTACAAAGACACTCATTACTGAAAAATGAAAAGGAGGTAGGGGTTGAATTGAAAAAATTTTCAAACAAAAGATGTAGATTAAAATCCTAGAAATAATTTTAATTATTATAAGAATTTCGATTGGACCCTTCCCTCCTCTATAATTTCACATACTAGCACAAAGACAACCCTTATTGAAAAATGAGAGGCAGGCAGGGGATGAATTGAAAAATTTTTCAAACAAAAGTTGTAGATTAAGATTCTAAAAATAATTTTGGTTATTATAAAAATTTCGATTGGACCCTTCGCTCCCCTCTAATTTCGCATAATAGTACAAAAAACATTCATTATTGAAAAATTGGCAGGGAGGCAAGGGTTGAATTAAAAAAATTTTCAAGCAAAAGACTTAGATTAAGATCCTAAAAATAATTTTGGTTATTATACAAATTTTGATTGGACCCCTCCTTCCTCTTTAATTTCGTATATTAGGCGTCTATTTCGTTTTGTACTTGAGAAAATTCAGCGAAATCCCGATTTTGGCAGTGCAAACTAGAAGCTAAGAAATGCAATTATAAAAAAATAAGGAATTATTTTCTCCAATGTGTCACCAATTGACGAAAGAATTTCAAAATTTTCAAAATAAGAGCCACCCTATGGTGACATGCTTTTTTAGTGAGCCAAATTTCAACTGAATTGGGATTGACGAGTTGTCAATAAGGTTCTCTCTCTCGAGTAAAATTTTCCTCTCGTAGAAGTAGAAATTCGAAACAAATACCTCGGAAATGAGAAATTCAACATCAGAGTCCATCAACGCCGTCGATAACGGTACGAAATATTTGAAGCGTTAATTACTCGTATTTCGAAACCACGCTCGAGTATTTCATAACATTCTATTCGTTCGAATTGAACCGGTCATACGGATGGACTTTAAATCATAAAATTTTCAATTCTTTTTTCTCGCATCGCGTACCTACGTATGGGTTTTAAAACACCATAAATACTGCATTCACTTCCGCAAAAAATTAGCATACAACTTATAGAAGAGGAAAACACCGCCGAGAGAAAGAGCGAAATAAACCCCTTTAAAAGGTTTCTTACACGGTTTTAAGGATTCACTTCTCGAATGCAGTTATGTATGTACGAAACAAAACCTGCACTGTTGCGAATTGCGAACTAATCTAGCTTCGTCAGAGCCGGCGCGAGAGGGGGGTTTGGGGGGGCAGTCAGTTTTTGTTCGGCAAACTTTCGACAAATTAAATTAGGTACGTTTACAAAATTTGGTAAAGTTTTGAAAATTTTTGAATTATAATTTACAAATTCGGTAAATTTTTGGGAAATTCCGAATTTCCGAATCACAAATTCGGCAAAACTTTGAAAAATTTCAAATTAAAATTCATTTGGCATTTTTGAAATTTTTTCATTCGGCATTTTAAAAATTTTCATTCGGCATTTTCAATCTACACCCCCCAAAAAAAATTGCTCAAATCGTCTCTGAGCTTCGTAATAACAGCGTATAAAAATGTATCAATACGGCGTTAATACCTGCAATTTAATAATGACACCGCTTTCACAAAATTGCAGTAATATTTTACTCATCGTCGTGCAATATGCTAGCTAGATTATTCGCTTATGGTCTTATTTTTAAACAATCGTAGTTTGTATCGAGAAAGTACATACAGGCACACACATGCGAAAAGCTTTCAAACAATGGTTCACCTGCATTACTCCAATGATCGAAAGATACGTCAAAAGCGACCGGACGATGCGACCACCGAGTCTATATAATTATTATACAAATACGTTCCAAGATACTCGATAATATAGCGTCGTAACGTGTTAGGAGATAAGAATTTCACGCTTTGCTGAAGACAATATCGTTATAGTACGATATATTGTTTTAACGAGCAGATCCATAGATCAAGAGACCGCTGAAAAGTAGGTAGACCTTTTCCTATGCCTATGTTGAGTGTTGACTTTTATTCCAACGATCTCTAAAAGTGCATTATTCTTTCAGCTCATCGCCATGTAGAATGTATCTCATTCGACCATCTCATTATTTGCTACTTTGTTCGACTGCGAAGATGGTCGTATAACGGTCAAGTTTTCATATGTAGGATCAAAAAAGATGTTAAGTTCTTGTGATAAGCTGCCATATTCTATTATAATCTTTAGAGTATTTCTATAATGACCTATTTCAAAAATACACAATAGCATCAAAAAAATCTTCATCTGGTATTTTCACGCTAATTTGACAGCAAACTACGAAGAGCTTTCCGACAGATTATTATTTAATGTAAGAACGAGTATTACCTCCTGGCCAGGGACACGTGCGCTCGTGCCTCGTATACAATCTTCAGAGCTACAGATCTGGCGAAAATATGACGCATATTTTGAAGGAATGACTCGTATGTAAGATTGTTGTAGAGTATTTAGATCACTCATGTCGTATAAACCAAGACCAGTAGCCTTAGATATAAAATTAAATATTCAAATGGAATTGAATATTTGAAATATTAACAAAGTAGCACCCATGCCCACAAAATTCTTGCTCGATGAATTACGAAAGATGGAGAAAATTGATGAATCATTCGAACGATATAGAGAAGAGTGAAAATACCTACTAATACTTGAAGAATCGTTAAATTGAGAAACTTTGTAGGCTCCTAAAATGAGCAATAAAATGAGTAAAATGCGGATGACAAGTATTCCAATTTTCGTCCCTTTCCTTTAATATAGTGACTGGTGAGTTGAGTATTGATCAATTTATGCTATTGTGACTTGTGAGAGGAGAGACTCCAACTGAATTTTAATTCGCAGGAAAAAATTGTTACCTCTACTTCGCTGATTTTTTAAAAAATCCAACCAATTTTTGAATCAATCAAATTTCAAATTAAATTTTCTGCATTATTTTTTGTGCATAATTTTGAATGAGGAGAATTTTTTCTTCTGAGTGAAGAATGTTTTCCTGAATACATTATAGTATATGATTCTATTAAATTTTTTTGAAGTACATAATATTTTCTCAAGACGAACTTTCACATTTTTTTTACAAAATAAGATAGATATAGGCACTTTAATTTTTTTTAAATTTTTATTATTAACAGTATTTTAATTTTTTTTCTGAAAATATATTCGACAAGAGGATTTTTTTAAAGACTATTTTCAAGAAATATTTTGAAGTTTCTATTAAGAGAGATTTCCTCAAACAGTGATTTAAAAAATATATTTTTTCATGAGTTTTTCCCTACTAACTTTTATTTTTTGAAGATCATTCTTTTCTTCAAAATGGATTTTTCAAAGGATTTCTTGACTAGCATGAGTTTTTTTTTTTCAGAATTCATAATCTAAACATTGCATTCTCCCAAAATAATATATTTTTTTAAATATTTTCTCTTGTCGTGAACAATTTTTTCAGAAAATGTGTTTTTTTGGTAATGAGGAGAGATCTCTCCTAAACGTACCTACGATTAACATTGAATAACGTCGATTTTTTTTTGGTAAAGATTTTTTATGCTCAAGATATCACTTCCTCAAAAGAATTTTACAAATAATTACCTAATTTTTCTGTGAGAAAATTTCTTTTCAAAGATTTTCTTTCTGAAAAGATTTTTATCGGAGAAGAATTCTTTTTGCAAATTATTATGAATTTATGACCAACATAGTAAGTATAAAAAAAATTATTTCAATTTTTTCAAAATGAGAATATTTTTTTAGTAAATTTTTCTTTTGTCAAAAAGACTTTAAAATTAAAAACAAAAAATTGATGTTTTTAAAAAAAAGTTCCAAGAAAATTATTTTTTGTGCTGAAATTTTATTCGAGCGTTTTTTGGTCGAAGTAACTACGTAACATTTTTTAGTGATAAAATTACTTTTCTTAAATTTAATTTTGAAAAAAATTTGCAAATGGAAGACGTTTTTTACTCCAGAAATTGGCTATATTTTTCATAATTTTTTTCCCAATACTTAAGGATTTATTTGTGTTTTTTTTTGGGGGGGGGGGAGGGAGAAATTATTTGTCAGGAGAAGTTTTTTCGACGATTATTTTGCACAACATTGCTTTTTCAAAAATTAAAAAAGTTGATCAATTTTTTCTTCACCAAAAGTGCGTCTATTTTTTAAAGAGTTATTTTCGCGGGGGGGGGGGGGGTGTTTTCAAGGTTAATTTTATTCTATTACTTAAAATATTATATTTTTAAATGACTTTTATCAACGTGTTTTTATTGTGATTTCTTTTTTCTGAAAATATTTTTTGGCCAATATGAGATTTATCGAAGATTATTATGCCCTACCGGCTATCTAAAGAATTTTAAAAAATTCAATTAAGATGAAAACAATTTTTTCCAAAAATTTTGTTCTATTTTTTCAAGATTTTCTCAATTATTTTTTTTTTTGAAAATAATTTTACTGAACATAGATTTTTGGTCGGAGTAAAATTTTTTAGCGATAAGATTTCTTTGCTAAAAATGTAGGTAGGTAATTATTATTATATTTTTGAGTAATTTTTTAAAAACTAAAAAGAGGATTTTTTTCCTGAAAAAATTGTGTACCAATAAAATTAATTTTACCGAAGATCTTTTTTTTTTTTTTTTTTTTTTACCAAAAGGTGCTTCAATTTTTTTTCAAGAGTTTGTTTCATTTTTTTGGAGGGGTATGTTACTTTTTTGAGCAGATTACATTCAAGTGCTTTCTGTTTGAATTATAATTTTTTAGTAATATTGATAAAATTACTTTTCATTTTTTTTTGAGGGGGATAATATTTTTCAAACTCAAAGAATTACATTTTCAAGTGATTATTTGCGATTAAAAAAATCGCCAATGTTATACTTACGTTTCATTTTGCACGAAATTATTTTTTCAAAAATTTTCATTAAAAAAATTCGAGATAACAAGACTTTTTTTTTTATCAAAAAGTGCATTTTTTAAAGAATTTTTTTCCCTAAAAAATTTTCCTAAAACATTTACTTTTCATTTCTTAGTAAAGGTTTTCTCTAGTGTTTTTTTTTTTTTTTTGTTACATCAGGATTTTTTCAGCAATAAGATTTCTTTACCAACCCGAGCGGCACACTCGATCGATAATATCGGAAGATGTAACGTATCGATAAAAAACCTTTTGAAAATCTATAGATGTTCTCACGATATTATAAAGATTTATCGGTACAACTTCATAGGCAAAAAATCTAAAAACTATCGAATTCGATATTATTAAGATTTTATGACGATATTCGTCAACGATACTATCGACAAAGAATATTAAATTTATCGATTCCGATTTTCCACCGATTTTGTGCAGATATTTGAAACTACATTATCGACAAAGAATATTAAATTTATCGAATTCGATTTTTTACCGATTTTGTAAAGATATTTGAAACTATATTATCGACACGTAATATGAAATTTCTCGATTTCGATTTTTTAACGATTTTGTGACGATATTTGAAACTATATTATCGACAAATAATCTGAAATTTCTCGAATTCGATTTTTTAACGATTTTTTGAAGATATTTAAAACTTTATTATCGACACGTAATCTGAAATTTCTCGAATTCGATTTTTCAACGATTTTATGACGATATTTGAAACTATATTATCGACACGTGATATGAAATTCCTCGAATTCGATTTTTCAACGATTTTGTGGCGATATTTGAAACTACATTATCGACAAATAATCTGAAATTTGTCGAACGATTTTTCAACGATTTTGTGACGATATTTGAAATTATTTCCAAATTGGTGAAAATTTTTCTACTAAACTGCCTATTATAAGCGTTTTATTGCTAATTCCTCAACGATAAAGTATGGCATAGTGGTTAAGGAAGAGGATTACCATGCAGGAGGTAGAAGGTTCAAGCCCCACGGGTGGCAGATTTTTTATAATTTTTTTTGACTTTTTCTGAAATGATCCTCTTACCGTAACATGAATAATGTGTTTAGGCATAGTTTAATGTATTAATTATGCTAATTAATGATTTTTAATTATAGAAAGAAGCTAGTAAAGGACGAAAAATCGGAATAAAAAAATCGATAAAAAATCGACAGAATATCGATTTTAATAAAGTGTCGCGAAAGTTCCTCCTAAATCGTGAAATTATCTTTCGATATTATAGATATATTATCGATAAAATATCTTACTATAATCTCGAAATTTTTGCTAACTATAATTCGTCGATAATCTATCTATATATCGAAAGATAATTTCACGATTTATGCGGAACTAACGCGACACTTTATCGAATTCGATATTCTGTCGATTTTTTATTTCGATAATTTGTCGAGTGTGCTGCTCGGGAATTTTAATTTTAAAATGATTTTTTTGTTCAATCATGTTTCCATAAGAAATTTTTTGAAAGAAGTTTCTTTTGCCAAGAGGAATTTTTCGAGGATTCTCCTTAACGTTGATTATTTATTTACTCGATATTTTTCTTTTCGTTTTTTATTTTTATTTTTATTTTTTGGTTTCAAATTTTTATTAGAATTTTTCTAGTTTCAAAAATTTAAAAAAAAATGTATTTCTTCAATTTTTTTAATGTTTGATTTTTGAAAAGAATTCTTCTTATCTTAACGAGAAAATTTTCTTTCAAAATGGATTTAATATCAAAAGGTTTTCTTTGAATACAAACAATATTTTTTTGTGAAATTTTTTCAATTTTTTTTTTATTTTATTTACAAGAATACCTTTTGTTGTAGATTTTATCACTGGATCTTGCTCTCACAAGATCCCCCTCCCCCCCGATAAAATTGTTCCAAGTTATAATTAAGTATCTACATCTTCTCCTCGAAAAAAATCAAAAATGTGGACTAAGAAAAAAATATTTGTCATGGATCATCTCTTTGGAATTAATTGGGAAGGGACAGGTAAGTGCATCAAGCATCTGAAATTCTGAATATCAGAAACTCTCTCTTATAAGCCACGATCAGCATTTTTTCCATCATAAAATTCTCCAATCAAAATCTATGAATTACAAATTTCAAAATATTAGGCGAAATTTCACGCAGTCACAGGTCATCGGCGATATCAACTTATCGTGAACGGCGTGAACCACTCGAGAACTCGTGACACTGTGGCCGAAAGCTGGACTCGTGATATCGATACAATTTTCGTGACTTACAAACGCTGTAAAATTTCTCGCCACGGTGGGTACAATCCTTCACACCTTAACACGTTCCAAAAAACTAATCCAATCGACTGGAGAACTTGTTACATAATCTTGTTCTCAATCATCTTCTAATATTGATCCCAAGACTGGGCATTGTTTTACATCACCTTTCTTCGTTTGTTCATCTCGACACTTACTTCAATCGTTATCGGTAACTACGACGAAATAACTACGTCGAAGAAGAAAATAAAGAGGCTCGATTTAATTTAAACCACGCGTATTTCAAAAATACCTATCTAGGGACGGAGAAGATGGGACATGGCACGTGGTGAAAATTACTTTTTGGCGAATATTAACGTAGGACGTAGGTACTTTAGGTGCATTTTACACGCTGGTAAGACGTGACGCAATATATACGTTCATCGTATGATGGAATCGATTGGACTGGATCATTACTTGTCATGACTAAGACCGATGGCGATGGCGGGTGAAACGTTGGAAAAAATTGAATAAATTGCGGTCGAGTAAAAATTGGCACTTTAGGAGCAATTAACCAAAATACTGTGGCAACCGCACATGCACGAAAAATATTTCGGGCGAAAAAAAATGCAAATCATCGATTTCCCAATATGGCATCGAGTCCGCAAAAATGGAAAGTTTTTAAATTTAAAATGATTTAAGCTCGTACGTACTTAAGTAGATTATGAAAATAATTGCAAAACCTTCTATTAACCGCCAATATACATACTTCTGTTCAGTTCCGGTACTATCATTCGTAATTCGACACATTGTTTGGCGCATTTTCTCACATGATACATGCATCTCGAGAGTTCACCGCATCCTTCTAGAATACGATCATCGTCGGGGTCGTTGGTGGAAATTTCATTGTGGATTTCGTTCGGAAACGAAGACGAAGTCACATCGTAATATTTACGTAGAAATACTTGATCGTATTTTTTCAATATTTCCACGATAGATAGATCCGAATGTGGTTGGTGGGCTTCATCGTCGATGGTGCCGGCGTCTCCAGTATGTTGATCAGTGATTTTATCTTCATCGCTCATGACATGTTGCATTCGCGACCCTCCGAATAAATGGCACGATACGAAGAAATATAGGGCGAATTAACGCGATGCTAATTTATGGCACAATGGCGATCACTGCTCCAATCCTACAGGATCACATTTTTTTTTTGGCGATTTCCTTCCTTCGAAATGCTCACACGCGAGGATCACACCGAGTGAAACACATCACTATGAAAATACGAGTAAACCGCGTTAAGCATGGTAATTCACATTACTATGTATCTCTCTCTGGTCTTTGGTCAAATTGTAAGTATCGAACAAGGCGCATCTATTTTTAAAAGAACCACTAGGAAAATGTTGTCCTCTATGAAATATCGTTGTATTTGGCATAAAACCGACATCGTCGAACGTCGTTCGAGAGTGCACACTATGACATAACACGTGGGTTACTTTTATTTATAATTTACCTTAGACAAGATGAAGGGGGTGGCGAGGAGACCTGCCTGTACATTAAAACATATTCCATCCTGGCCTAATATCGGCGGTCAGTGATACCATATTGTATGGTTTTTGGTCGAATGCAGATTGCAACGCGAATCGTGTTGCACATTCCGCAAACCATACGTTGATCTAGTTCATTAAATCGTCCATAATTGTCCAAGAAGCCAATGCACTCGAGAGAATTTTAACTTTTTTTTACACTCTATTTTGACGGTGATGAAGGCTAGGTACACATGGCCTAATGGGTAATGCTAAAAAAAAATTTCTGTCATCGTTTTAAAAAATTTACAAATTATTTACCAAACGACAAATAAAAATTCCTATATTTTTCTATAAATTCCAAATATAGGTCAGTTTATTTTCAAAAATTTTATACTTCGATGAACTGTTCTTTGAATTTAAAATCATGAATAAATAAACCTATTTTTTGCAATTAAATTAGAAAAAAAAATTAGTAAGTATGTACTTAGGTAGGTATGTATATTTTTTTTAATTTAAAAAAAATTTCCAATACACTAATTTTGGAAGAAATTTTCAAAATAAATTTTTTTTTTTATTTCAAAACTAGTACCTACTATTAACAACTTTTAAAATTTTTTGAAAAATAAAGCCAAATGTCGAGAAAATTAAAAAAATTAATTTCACCTATAAACGAATACTAAAACAACGAAAAATTGATTTTTTGAACTTTAAAAAGTTTCCCTACAATTTTTCACACTTGAAATTCTATTTAAAATTATTGAAAATGAGTCGAATGTTGGAAACTGAAAAAAATTCCAACAAATTAATTTTTATAATATTTTTATTATTTATTTATTTTTATTAATTTTTTTTTTGGGGGGGGGGGGGTATAGTAAAGGTAAACTCATTAGAAACATGTCAACGAGAAAAAAAATCAAATCTAAAAACTTCGAATTCTTGATTGAATTTATATTTTATCGATTGAATTTTAGAAAAATTTCATGGTAGCAATTTTTAAAATTTTCTGTACAGAAAAATTTTGAGTTTTTTATAAAAATAACTCAATTTTTTAAAAATTAAAAAAATAATTTTTGAAGTTATGAAAATTTTTGAGCATCATTTTTTTTTAAAATTCGTATACCTATTAATTTTTGGAAAAAATTAAAATGCCAAAAGTTGAAAAATTGAAAGAAAAAAAAATTCACCAATACCTAGTTATACCCACCAATAAATCATTTTTTTCAACACGTCTAAAAATTTATTTAAAATTTATTATACAACAACGTTTAAAAAATATTTTTCAAGTCGTTTTTGAGAATAAGTCAAAATAAATGTAGGTACGAAAAATTGAAATAAATAAATCTTTCCAAAAACAATTTTTTTTCCTTTTTATTTCAATTGGAAAACTTATTTCATTTTTTTTTTAAATTTCTATAGGTATCCCAATTTTAATGATTATTTTTTGTACAAGATAGAAATTTTCAAAAAATTTACATGTGAATTTGTAAGGAAAATTTTTGAAATTTAAAAAAAAATGATCAAATGTTAGAAAATTTGAAAAAATAGGTAAATCTAAGCATTATGCAATTTTTTCAATTGGAAAATTTATTTCAGAAATTTTCAAATGTCTGTACGTGTTTTTTTTTAATTTTCTGAAATAATAATGTCAATAGTTAGAAAAATTGAAAGAAATAAACGCTACTGAAAAATCATCATTTTTTTTCTAAACTGTTAAACTGATTTCTGAAATTTGTGAAATTTCCACACTCCAATTTTTCAACTATTTTTTTTATACTTTCGACACAAATTTCCAATTTTTTTTTCTGTGAGATTTGAAGGTTTGGATATAAGATTTGTTTGAAAATTTTCAAAAAATAAACCTTACTTAGGGAAATAAATATCATTACTTTTTTATGAATTTAAAATTAATTTAAAAACATTTTTTGCCAAAAAAATACTCCAGTGAAAAGAAACTCATAAAGCTTCCAATTTATAGTACATATTTTCTAAAACAACGAAAAAATCATCTTTTCTCAAAAAAAAGTTTAAAATTAGGTAATTTGAAAAAAAAATCGAGGTTCAATTTCTTGAACCAGTTTGGTTGATTTTTCACAAACCTTTCAAAAAAATAAAAATGAAGGTAATTTGAAAAAAAAATCGAGGTTCAATTTCCTGAACCAGTTTGGTTGATTTTTCACAAACCTTTCAAAAAAATAAAAATGAAACTAACATTTTTTTTTTTAATTTATTAAAAAATGTTTTTCAATTTTTTTATAATCTCATAATATATTTTTTACGACGAAACAAATTTAATAAAAAAATCCCGTAAGAAATTTTTTTCAAATTTTTCATTCCTGAACAATTTTTTTTTTACAATTTTTGAAAATAAAAGTTCTTCATTTAAAAAAATTGTAAAAAAATACAACTGGTCAATATAAAAATTCATTTTTCAAGAAAATAAAAAAAGAGATTTTGAATAATTTTCTGCAGAAGGACAGGCAGCGAGGGAGGAGAGGAGAGAGTTCAGAATTTTTTCAAAATACACCGTTGTACAGAAACCCATAATAAAACTTCCAATTTTGGAATTTAAATCTAAATTTCGTTAAATCACATTTGATTATTTTATACGCAAAATAAACCTTTAAACAAAAACATTCCTAAGACAAAATCAGACAAATAAACTATGCAAATCACCCATCGCAAAATCTACCATAACCTTGCTTTCTTCTCAATATCAAAATATCCACCCTCGTCAACCCAATCACTGCCATTCGTGTTCAAAAGTAATTCACATTTTCCGGTTATAAGGCAGGCATTTGGTGGAAAAATAAATTATCACGAAGAAAAAGGGTATCGAAAACGAAATTAAAATGAGGTACCAACGAAATGCGCAAGCAAATCGTCATGGTCATTTGCTCATGTTTCCTGCGTCCTAAATACGAATACGAGTACGTAATACGTTCGTATTCTTCCTTGGCTTATCTCATCGGGGGATAATTTACACTCGAATCGATATTTTTGCACATTTGTGACCTTTGAGCACGATTCATAGCAGGTAAAAAATTTCAACGTACTCCTTAATTCCACATACTCCATCAACTTATCGCACACTGATGATCAACTGGTTGCCGTTCGAGTGGTGTTTTTTTCATCGGGGAAACACGCGACGTACGTACTTATGCTTTGAATAATATTCTTTCGAGTAAAAAGTAATACCGTCCTTTTTTTTTATGTTGATAAAAAATTTATAAAGACCCACCCGAATAAAATGATATAAAACTGTATTTAAAACACGCAAAAGTATATGATCGATCGTCCTCGTATGACCGAAATGAGATCCTCTTCTGTCCATATTATTTTTTTATAGGTGAATTTGCATCGTGCATATAATGTAATATTATATATTTTACGAACTACGAACCATATCACATTCACAGTCAGTGAAATTATTTTAAACGTAAATCGCTACGCATTCGATACATTTTTCCCCTTCGATTTATTTAACTCGTGTTTGTATACCTCGCTGGCATAAAATAAATGAAACAATAATAATACACGCATACTTTTTTTTTCACAAGTAACCAGTTTCCACATCGATTCGCACATATAATTCGTGTACAGAAGCAATTACATATAATACCAGCGTAATGTGCGAATTGGTTGAAAAAAAAACTAGGCGATGTTTTTTTTATTCCTATTTTACAAATCCTAGTTTGGCGTTGTAAATTGATAAAAAAATCACGAACAATACCATCGACCGACCATGGAAGCTTATCAGAGGTGAAAAAATCCCACAAAGCACCTGGTTTTTAAAGTCAACAAGTCGTGTATACAATTTAGAAACTGATAACGAGGTAGACTTTTTCAAACTTCCTAAATCAGTAAGTAATTTTGAGAAATATTTACGTATGTAATTTTAAATAAACAAGAACATACAATTACGATGATAAGGTAATATTTTCTTTCCTACTGCCACAAAAATTAAAACATACTGATCAATTTTGGCTCAAAATTTGAAAACATTTCCTCAAGAGACGCTCTATTTTTGAAAACCATCCATATCATTGAAAAAGAATCAATTTGAGCGTCACTTAAGAACATCAAAATAATACGCACACGATAAATTTTCAATTTTACCACACGAGATAAGAACAGCACAGTCGGTGCTCGTGGTGCTGCGATTCGAATCGATAATGGACATTATGAGGTCGATAATGCAGATAGAAACAGGAGTACATCACGATACGACGCGGCAATGACTCAATTATGGCGTAGAATTGGTCCATAGCAATAGAATACCTCGCTAATGAACCGGACAAGTGTTAAAATCATCTCTGGTAATTAATTGCTTCCATAGGTTGTTGGGGAAAAATGCATTGTGGTTTATGCAGCTCGACTTCAAAGCTAATTAGATACCTACTGTTGAAAAATTTCATTCCGATGTAAATTGAGCTATCATCGCAGTTAAAGTTCGAACGTGACCTGTCTTTTGAAAAAGTACCAAAAATGGTTCCTTTTTTACATTCTAAATTTAGGCAGTGCCAAGAAATTGAGATACTGATAAAATTTCGAAAATCAGGATTATTTTTATTGAATTCAGGTTCATTGTAGAATAAGAAAACGTTTGCAATAAAATTGAATTTTATAGCCAAATCAGGATATAATTACACTTAACTGAATACCTATTATTTTTTAATCAGAATAATTTACAATGAAATTGAATTTTTATCGTAAAATTAGGATTATTCCCACTAAAATTTAGTTTCCTTATAGAAATCAAAATAATTCATAATGAAATTGAATTTCATTCCAAAATCAGAATATTTTAAATTAAAATTGAATAATATTTCAAAATCAGAATAATTTACAATGAAATTGAATTTGCATCCCAAAATCAGAATTATTCCTACTAAAATTTAGTTTCATTACAGAATCAGAATAATTTGCAATGTAATCAGCTTTTACTTATTTTACAAATTTTGTTTTGAAGAAAAGTTTCTCAATTTTAGCAAAATGAAAATCTCTCAATTTTTTTAGAGTAATTTTTTTCAACTTTTTAGAGGAAACAACTTCTTATGTTTTTGAAAAAAAAAGAAAAGAATCATCTTAGAATAAAATCTTTTAATTTTGGGGGAAAGTCTCTAAATTTTTTGACGTAGCAGAAAAATGTCTGTTTTTTTTAAAGATTTTTTTTTATCATTTTTAAAGGAATAAACTCAATTTCTGAACTTAGCCATTTTAAAAAAATTATATAAAAAAAAACTTGGCTTGTTTGGAAGTGAAGAAATCTCTCAATTTTTTAAAAGTAATAAACTTCATTTTTTTGACGGAAAAATTTTTTTTCGACTTGAAATACCGAAAAAATTTATAGGTTTCTTTTTTTCATATTTATAGGAAAATTCAATTTTTGGTCTTCTTCATTATTTTTGAAAAAAAAATTAATTTATTCTGTGTAAAAAAATCTTTTAATTTTTTGCAGACAAATATCTCTCAATTTTTTTAAAGTAAAAAATTTTCCAACTTCATGGAGTAAAACCCGTATTGATTAAAAAGATCTTTTCATTTAAAAAAAATTTCAAGTACTTCACAATTTTTTTATAGCAAAAAAAAATCTTTCAATTTTTTAGAGAAGAAAAAGTTTTTCAATTTTTTGGAGAAGAAAAAATCTAGATACTATTTTTTTTCGATAAAAAAATCCCACAATTTTTTGAGGAAGAAAAACTCAGAACATTTTTGGAGTAAAAAATTTTCTAAATTATTCCGAGTAAAATCAGAAAAAAATCTGGAATATATTTCACCAAAACAAAAAGAATTATTTGTTCCAAAATCATTGAAAAAAAAATCAATTTGTAGAGTAAGAAAAGAAAAAAATCTTTCAATTTTTCATTTTTTTCTGTTGGTTTTCAAAAAGACATTGACGAAAAAACTAGAAAAAAAGGTGACTTCAGAGACCATTTTGGGCAAATAGTGACCAACATGCGAAATAGTAACAAAGTTACTTCAAAAGTGACTGAATTTCATGCCAGACATTAAAATTAAATATTATTTTTAAATTAAAAAAATTTACAATGAAATTGGCTCCTTACTGTACAAAACCAGAATTAGGTATTTTAATTAAATAATATTTTTAAATCAGAATCGTTTACAATGAAATTGAATTTTCACTTTGAAACCAGCATAATTTATAATGAAATAATTAAAATTCAATTTTAAAATCAGAATAATTTACTTACATTTAAAATTTAATTTTAACTCAAAATCAGAACAATTTTTATTGAAATATAAGTTTGCTTTAAATTTAGAATAATTTACAATGAAATTGAATTTTATTGGAAAAATCAAACTAATTTCATAAGGAAATTGATTTTTTTTTTTTTTTTTTTTAAATTTGAAATTGGAATAATTTATAATGAAATGAAAGGAACTTCAAAATAAAATCAGGATTGTTAGGAATTCATTTTAAAATAAAATATATGAGTACCTAATTTATATTAATATCAAATTTTGTCTTCAGAACAAATTTTTGTATCATGAAATTGAATTCAAATGTAATATTTTAGTGATTTGCAAAGAATTTTTGATTTTTTGTTGTTTAAACATGGGAACCTTTTTAGCCTAAAAAAATCAAAAAAATTATTGATTAATCGAAATTGAGAAATTTGACGATTTATAAAAATCACAAATATTAATTGGTCAAAATCAAAAATCAGATCAACTGACGAGCATTTCATCATGAATTTCATATAACTCATCAAACATTGAAATTCCCAAACAATCTATTCTCAATTTCTCACCCCTTGAAACTTTCCTCCTGAATTATTTGCCATCGACTTCGATCATTCCGCCTCAAGACTAGGGCTACTTCATCGATCGTGATCAAACATCCACCGCCTCCTCCTACACATTCGTACGGTTCTCGCAGATAAACCACTCTGGACACCACAACTGTACTACAATGATAATTCGCAGCAGCCCGAGGAGGGCCGAATGCACACTAACGTAATAATTCGTTCATGTATATACGAGCATAGGTACAGGTAAGTGCGGAAACGATACACAAAATGACCCTGGTTTCGGTGATAAATCGGTTTGTTTCGGTTAGCTGGTGAAACTTGGCGAACGACAGTTATCAAGAACTCTTAGAAATCTTGATCAACGTCTATACCTAGGCTGGATAGCACGATCATATATTTGCCCAATCCCTTCCAATCTTCGACCCACCCGAGACTACTGATTTTCCATACCTAAACAGGCGTACACCTGACTCGAGTTCCGATGCGATGGGAAATCTATGCCAAATACGACGACGTCGCACACATTACACAATTATAAATTGTATCAGGAAAAAAAAAACAAAACGGTTGTGGCGCTCTACATTTGCAGTAAATGAGAAGAAACAATGCACTAGAAACCTACAATAGGAAAAAAAAAAACAATCGACTGGAATTCTTTCGAGTGTATGTATAGATGTTTGTACATACGGGTAGGTACAGGTAGATTTATTTGCATATTCATAATAATTTATTTATACGCGCCAACAGCACCGATATATCCTGGAATTCACGTATATTCTTTGGAGAGGTAAAAAAAAAGAAGAGAAAAAACAAACCAGGTAAATTCCTCTGGTATAGGAAGGTAGTACGAGAATGCGTACAAACAAATCATGATACTCGCGTATTATTTCTTACAATCGACTTCGGCTTTTCCTCTGTGTACTCAAAACGCTATAAATTACTTACAAACGCCGTCATTTGTTTAGGTGAGAAAAATTCATTAAACCAGAAAGCTCGTACATATTTATCATAATTCCATTGACAGCCTTTTACCCAGCTACACGATCACCTACAGCAATGTGTACCGTTTCAAACTCGATAACAGCCACTCGACGGTAGGTATAAACTTTTAATAATGGTTATTTGTTTTCATTTTATTGAGCCATTGAGCCATTTGTTCGAAGTAGGCTCTAAAAGGGTGTCCGAAATTTGGTACAGCGATAAAGACTCTCTTTCGTGGTGGTAATTGGGTATAAAATTTTCATAAGTGGAAATTGTCAATATAATGGAGGTATTTGTACGTTAGTTTATTATAAAAAAAAAAATTAAATTAGTAGTGTTTTGGCGAAATTGGTGCATTATTTTATCATCGAAACGAGTAAACAAGATACGAAATTGTTATCGTGATTTGTTCCAGTTTTGGTCTCATATACAATTCCTCAATAATTTAATGACGTCATAAAGAGACGAGATGATTTTCGAAGGACGATAGGGATTTATAAATCTAAGCTGTTGTACCAATCGAGAAATAGGAAAAAAATTGAAACACTTAAGTCGATAAGTGTACGAAAAAAAAATGATGAAATAGAGCACTAATTCAATTTACAATAAATCCAAGAAAAAAAATGACTAAAAAAATGGCAAATAGTAACCAATTTTGACGAATTAGGGACAATTTTATGGATGAATTCTAGGTACGTATTTATTTTGTAAAATCCATTTTTTTTTTTTTTTTTTTTTAATACCTATAAGAAAAAAAATCTGAAAAAAATTCTACAACTATTTTAAAATGATTTATTTATTCATTTGAGCGATTTTTGACAGAAAACTATCTTTTCCAATTGAAAGATTTTGTAATTTTTTTAAAATCTAAAATCAGAAAATTCTTTAGAATGTTTTTTACTGAAATACAATAAATAATAATTAATAATTTCTGACAGAATTTATTCTTCTAAGAATTCCAGGATACTTTTTCCACCTATTATTCTTTTACAAGGTTTTTTAGATTTTTAAAGTTGGTATTTTTTCAATCACTCCGATACAAATTTTTCCAATATTTTTTTTACAAAAATTTGTTGAGAGAATTTTTTTTATTTTTTCAATTTTTCAGGCATGGTACCTATTTCAATTTTTTTTTTTTTTTTTGTGATTTCAGAGACTTTTTTAGGGAAAATAGTGACAAAACAGTGACCTGGATTTTCAATAAAAAGAAACTCACTGACCAAAATTGCTACTTATTGTCTCTATCCCCTAAAATTGTGCATTTTTTTAAAATAAAAAAATATTTTAAAACTTTCTGAAAAAAAATTACAAAAAACTCTTCAAAAAGTGTTAAAAAATTACAAAAAAAGTTGATTTTTTTTTTAGGAAATAGGTACCTATTTAAAAATTTAATTGAATTTTTTTTTTAAATTGTATCAAAAAATCCTCAAAGTTTTATTTATTTATTTATTTGTTCATTTGTTTGATTATACAGACTTCAGTCTATAAATAGACTATTTTGTCAGCCATCGTCCATTAATGGATCTTCAAAAGAAACATTTCCAAACTTTTCCTCCACAAATTTTTTTTGTGGAAATTAGTGACAAATTTTTGATAGAATTCTTAAATTTTTGCATTTCTTTTCTGTTAGAAAATTTCTTGTTGATTTTTACAATTTTTTGAAGGATTATCTATTCCTTCAGGAAAATTCTAAAATAGTTATTCCCTTTCAAAAAACATTTTTTGACGACTTTTTGTGAATTGAAAAATAATGATGAGATTTTTAATTGTTTAAAAAAAAAAAAAAAAAAAGAACAAGAATTTTCTTTTTAATAAAATTTATAGTAAAATTTATAGATTTTTTTTGAAAAAATTGCAGAAAAGGTTTTGACAGAATATTACAATTTTTTCGAGGAAATCTTGAAATATTTCCTTTTAAATTTTTTCAGACAATTTATATACATGTAATTATTTTCAAATTTTTGATAGTATTTTTTTGTTCGTTTCAAGACAATTCTGAAATATTTCCTCTTAAAAAATAAATTTTAATACGATTTTTTGTGAAATGATTTTATTTTGATTTTCATTTTTTTCAAGTGAAATAAATAAGAGACGTATTTTTTCTCAAATGAATAATTTTAGAGGTTTTTTTGAGAAAGTAGTTGAAACAATTTTCGATGGGATTTTTGAATTTTTTTCAAAAAATTGTTGAAAATTTTCCTTTGACTTTTTTTTATTGATTCCTCGTCAAGTTTAAAAAAAAAAAAAAAAAAAAAAAAAACATTGTAAAATTAATAGGACATTAAATTTGATTTTTCAAAACTGGATTTTTTTTACACTGTTTGGTACCATACTATAGGTATTTTTAAAAATCAAATTCAATTTTTTATTTTTTCCAAGATAGAAAATGTGTTTTTTGTTGAGTTTTGAGTAGAATTATTCCATTTTAAATAAGTACATTTTTGAAAAAAAAAAGAAATGATAGATACGAGTATGAACTCGTTTCCTCACTTCTTAAAAAACCACACTTCTCGATTGATTATACAAAATGGACTAAAATTTAAAAAAATATATATTACCTTTTCAATTTCTGAAATTTTCCCTCTCATTTTCTCACTCTTCTGTGCGGTTTTTATGTGAAATAACGTTTATTAGTTTTTTTAATCCCGAAAATTTGAATAAAAAATCAAAAATGACAAGAAAAATGTATTCTAAAAAAGGAACAATAAATGATCACTTTCTATCCCCGATATTATGGAATAAATTTCAAAGTACCTACGGAAATAGGTAATCGCCACATAAAAAATTTATTTTGAAATTATTTCGAGAAAAAATGTTTTGCTTCCCAAAATTATAAAAAATTTTACTAAACAGAAAAATCAGTTCAATGCAGGTATTGTTCAAGATTCCCTATTAAAAAATTATTCATTTTTTTCAAAAAAATTACATTCCTCATTTGTAATTATAGGAACACGAATTTATTACGATTCATTGTTTGAAAATTAATTAATAAAAATGATTTCAGTATCACAATTTCATTGATTATTGGACCTCTTATTGAAGAGTAGAACGTAAATTTCATTTTTCAAAAATAAATACCTAATAATACACGGTAGTTGAAAAACTTAAAAGCTTGCGATTGGCGTGCCCAATCGACCCTTCTAAAAATCGTCGAAGGTAAAATTATTAAAATTTCAAGAAGCTCGAGTCGTAAATCAATAAGAACTATTTAACGAACTTATTAAATTTTAGGGTCTCTATAGGATCATTTTTTAAACGTTTAACCATTCGATAATCATAAATAAATTCAAAAGATGGGTTATTTTTAAAAATTGAAATCTTTTCAATACACAGAAAGAAAATCCAACTCGAAATTAAGTAACAATGAATTTAATTTAATCCTTTTCTAGAAAAAAATAAATAAATAAAAAAAAAACGTAAAAAAGTAAATACATCTATTTTAAGAATATTTTATCGATTGAAAGATTACATTATTAACGAAAAATCACTATCATTTCTTTCCTTGAAGAAATAGGCGGAGATATGGGACAAAATATTTTTTTTAATTCACATGTATCGCATTTACGATGCAACTTTTACAAATTTCGAATGCAATTTGAATATTTACACGCATTTGTCAAATTTTTATTTCATTTTTCGCGAATATGGAGTTCATCAATCATTTTATTACGCGCACGTTCCGTTCGCCGAATTATCAAAATTAATTTTCCTATAATTAGGTAGGTATAAATTATTCGTCAACGCGATTACTTTTTATCATCTCTTAAAATAACTTTCGCTCGAGTTTGTTTTTCATTTTTGTTTGTTTTTTTTCACTCATAAACCGGTTACGCCGAAAAGAAGATGCAAATGGATAATTATTTTTAATTTTATATTTTCGATAGGCCTTTTGATTACTCGATGTACTTATTAAGTATATTTTTACGATTCTCGTACGCGAATTAATTATGAAAAAATTTACGTATTGTAGGGTTTTCACTCGAGCGAGTTTCTTTGATCATCTTCGACTTATACGTATAAATCTTTCATCGAGGTGGCAATTTTGTATAGGTACTGTTAAACTTTCATACGAAGTGTTGTTTTAATTCCTTTCTAGTTCGATCAGCAATTAAAAATAAACTACGAATTGCATATAGATAACACCTTGTACCACCTCGAGCTAAAGAACATTGCTGGCGAACCGAAAATAATTCCAGTTTATGGACGATTCGCTTATACGTAGACAGGAGGGACGTGGTTGCCGGTTCAACTAAGAGATACTTCCGTTAGAGCACGTGCTGAATTGCTCATCGTTTATACGTGTATTAATTACTGGCCAATTTTCCATTCTGGGTTTGTTTTCACTTTCTTTGCTTTATTGTGGAAAATTCGACCAAGTGGTGCTTGAAAATTGAAAACAATTTCGAACCGTGATAACAAGAACTGAGCTCGTGATAGGTACAAATACGTAAGTAGGTATTAAAGATAAGCTAATACACAGCTTTCGTGTAGAAAGAACGTCAATGAACACGTGAATTGTAGCCTTGTTCGATATCGATACAATTTGACCAAAGAAAACACTACACACGACACTTTGTTTATGACCAGACATGAGACTTCTTACCCGTCCATCCAACTTTAAAGTATATCCGAGAACCATGAACGAATTTTGATTATCAACGAGTAGGTAAACAAGTATCACAATCGCATCCAGCGATATGAATCACAATCCGACACAGACACATACGAATATCTATTTTTATAAATCACATTTTCACATCGAAGTGCAATTCGGACACAGCAATTTACACGTTCCAATCCAAACGCATCACGCCTATTAAACTCGAAGAAATTATGGACGAAAAAAAAAAAACTAATTCGCGGAAATTCGGCACCTTTGAGACCGGCACTTGGGCAGGTAAAAAAGATCGATTACTCGACACGAATCAACGACCAAAACCGTACTAATACTTTTGAAACGTTCACCCGGCCACATTGCCTTCTCTATGACGATGTTATCAGCACAATGTTATGTTCGCGAATGATTCGATTACTCGGCGAGCCAAACGCAACGCGATATGAATTTTAAAAAGTAACGAGACTCTGTGTACTTATTACTTGGTACTTACATAGTGGACTCGTCATACACTTCGAACTCCCATCTCCACGCCACTATCACCGCGTGCTGTAGTTTAATTACCACAGCACGAGATATACAGTTCAGACGTATGTAGTATTCGTACTAATTAATAATATGTATGATTATGAAATTTTCAACTAGCTAACATACCAATAGGGGCAAGACAGGGATAAAAGCGATGAGAATTCATCGTTTAGGAATGTAAACAGAAACACGATGTATATAAATACTTCGGTCAAGCATTTCGCAGTCAAGGAAATTTTGTAAAAAAACAATCGCAGAATTTGGTGGACATGAGCGCGATATATATCAAAACACAGGTACGAATTCGTATAATATTCGTGTAGCACTAAATGTAAGGGTTGCTGTTCATGATTAGAGTTAGTTAAAATAATTTTTAACAAGTTCGACTCTTTTTTAGACTCAAGGTTAAATGTACTCGTGCCTACGCTACGTTTTGTCGCAAAGGTTTCAAAACATAGTGAAATTTCGAGGAAAACAGTTGTCGAAAGTTTTAGTATCTAAAATTGATAAAAGAACTAATTTTTGAAAGTGAAAAATTCATTTTTGAAGAAATTTGATTTTGAGAGAAATTTTTTTCCGGAACGGATTTTCCACATTTTCATTAAGATTTTTTTTTTTCAAGGAAATAATACTCATGGTATTTTTTGTTTAGATTTTTTTTTTTTTTTTTTTGAATCAAAGACCGGCATTACAGATAATTTTTTTCATAAATTTTTACTGAAAGAATTTTTTACAGATTTTTTAATGAGAATTTTATTACAGATAATTTTTTTCACACATTTTTTCGAAAATAATTTTTCTAGATTTTTCGTTGAGAATTTTTACACAAATTTTCTTTCCAAAAACTTCACGGGGAATTTTTAAATTTTGAGAAAAAAATGTTGTCAGGTTTTTCTTTAAGAAATCTCTTTAGGAATTTTTTTCTAATGTGATTTTTTATTTAGGAAGAAATTAATTTTGCAGGAAGTTTTTCTGATAAATTTTTCATTTTTGAATTTTATTTTCTCTCCGGAAGATGAAAAAAATTTTGAACATACATTTTTTGGAATTTTTAATTTTTTGGATAGTATTTCCAAAAAAAAAAATGTCCAAAGTATTTCTCATTTTTAAAAGATTTTTGCCAAAATTTTTCAATTAAAAAAAACGCCTACTAATATATTTTTCCTTTAACGTCGTTAAGAGAAGTTTTTTCATTAAAATTATAAGATTTACAATTTTTGAAGCAATTTTCATCTTACGTTAGAGTGGGTCGTTTAGATAGATTTTCTTATTTTTAATTTTTTTTTTTTTTTACACAAATAAAGGAAAATTACGTAGTACATTCAGTATCTACTTCAACAGAAATTATTTTTGATAGGATTTTTCAATATGGAAATTTTTTGATAAGAATTTCCTTTAAAAATATTTTTTCACAGACATTTGATAAAAGAAAATTAGAAAGATTTTTTTTCCTGAGAACATTTTCCACTTTTGGAAAATTTTTCAACTTTCATGACATGAAAGAAATTTTTTCAAGGACTTTTTTAGGTATAATAAGTACGATTTTTATTTATTTTGCCTAAGAATGTTTTCATTATACTTTTTTCAAATGAAAATGAAAAAAACAACAACAACAGAAAATCATTTAGTTTTGAGAAAATTATTTTTGTAAAGATTATTATTGGGAAACATTTTCACACAATTTATTTTTCTAAAAAAAAATCACAGGGAATTCTTCATTTCTGAGAAAATTCTTTTTGTCAAAATTTTTCTTTAGGAACTCTCTTCAAGAATTTTTTTCTACCTAATACGGATTTTTATTTAGGCCAATGAAAAAATTAATTTGAGCAAGAAGATTTTTCTGAAGGATTTCTCATTTTTCAGTTTATTTTCTCTTCAGATGATTTTTTATTTTGAAAAAAAAAAAAAAAAATGTCAACAGAAATTTTTTAGATTTTTTTGTAAATTTTCATTTTGAGAAGAGTATTTCTAGAAAAAATTCTCCAAAGTATTTCTCAATTTTTAAGGTAAAAAATTCATTTCGGAGAAAGATTTTTATTGAGATTTCCTTTTTTAGAAGATTATTTCGAAGGATTTTTAATTTCTACTTTTTTTTTCTCCAGAAGATTCTTCATTTTTGAGATAATTAATTTTTTTTTACTCGAGATGATTTTTCGATTTTGACTAAATCTTAATTTTGTCATGATTTTTTTTTTGAGAAATTTTTCTTCCCTATTTAGGTATACAATTTTTTACTAGGTAATCAAAAAATTCATTTGGCTAAAAGATTTTTATTGAGACAATTTTCCATTTTTTGAAGATTATTTCGAAGAGGGTTTTTAAAATTTTACAAATGAAAATTTTACATTTTTGGACAAATTTTCTTATTAATTCTGAGGAAATTATATTTTTGACAAGAGTTTTCAACATTGAAGACCTAGGTAAGTTTAATTTAAAACATTTTCGTTAATTTTTTTTTAGAAAGTTTTTTATTTTTATTTTTTAGAATATTATTTTTACCAGAATTTTTCTAAAGAAAAGGGATTTTTTATTTATCAAAAAATTTCATTTTCCCAGAAGGAAGATTTCCTTCAGAGTTTTTCAATTTTACATTTTTCCCCCCAATACCTACTGAAGATTTTTTATTTTTAGAAGAATTTCTCTTTCTTGAGATGAGTTCTTAATTCTGAAAAAATTTTATTTTCAGGAGAATTTTAAAGAAGATTTTTTCTTTAAAAACTGTTATACCTAAACGATTTTAATTTTTTTTTTTTTTTTTTTAATTTTTATAAGAGAGAATTTCTTATTTATGAGAAACCTATTTATTTTGTTCCCAATTTTTCACGAGAAATTTCATTTTCCTAATTTTACGCGAAGATTTTATTGAAATTTTTTTCCACTTGGAGGATTTTGTGAGATTTTTTCAATTCTAAAGGAATTTTATTGTTGGCCAAATTTTTCAATATAAAGAGATTATAAAATTAATACCTACAAAAGAAAATTTTTATTTTTTATTTTCATGGAGGTATTTTCATTTTGGAGAGGACTGTTTCTTTCCAGGATTGAACGACTCTTTCTTGAAAAATTTTCTTCTCTCAATATTAACCATTTTTTACTTTTGAGCGAAGGGATTTTTTTTTCAATATGTTTTCTACGAGATTTTTAATTTCTAAATTTAAGGAAATTTTCGTATGTATTTTACAATAAGTTTTCCAAGAAATTTGATTTCTTAAATGAAAACAACAGCTCCAAACTTTGCCACGATTGAATTCCATAGCTTCGGTCGACTTTAATTGACCTTGATAATAGAAGAAAAAAAAACAACTACATAAGCTACTTTTATAATATTTCCCGCCTTTTTAAAAATCATAACAGTTCTCAAATGACATAATAATCGTAACATAATTAAGTAGATATTATGAAAAATGCTCGCGACATTCTTAAGATTTGACCACTTTTTCGTTACTCTTTCTCGAACTAGAATTTAACAAATGCAACGGTAATTTTACGAGAATCGTCGTTCGAAATACCAAAATATGTTTACAACGGAATCCATCTTCTGCTTGGTTCGAGGAAAAATACACATTTTGAAGGTAAATCGCTTCCGATTTATGTCTATAACCTCGCAAGCTATGAAATCAGATTTTTTTTGTGAAATCCAAATCGTACGAAAATTGTAGAAAATTCTCAACGATAAAACTTTCAACTCAACCGCGTTCATGGTAAAGAAAAAGTTAAAATGAACTGTATTAGAAATCAACTGACCAATTTTTTCACCAAACAATCGAACTAAATATTGAGTAAATTCAAAAATGTACATGAAAATTTTAAAATAAATAAATCTTCATTACTCGAGCTTGCATAAATGTCATTCTCATTCCAAAAACTTCTGGCTTCCTGTCTGGAGAACAAAACTCACAACTAAGGCATGTCATAATATCCCCCCAGCCCAGTTATAAATCGGATTAAATAACCAAAACAAAAAAACAGTAATGATGATAATAAAAAACATGTCATATCTCGACAATTTCCGTCTCGAAGAATGCTCAGTGTGACATTTTCCGGCACATTTGTAGTTTTATTTTCACACCAGGTCATCTTCAAACAGAACACATACCTTAGGATGGTCTGTTGACAGTCGTATAAATATAAATCAAACTGGCATTTTCGAGCTTTTCACGTGAGGAAAAAAAAATCCGCAGAATACGTTTCATTGATGAAGTTGAAACCCATTACGAGAAGATATAAATCACGGTAGAATTAACTGGCGCGATCAACGAAAGACTTCTTCTTTTAATTACACACGTTTAAGTGTAAAGCGCATTCCGCTTGTAGAGCAGTTGAAAATTTTTCTATATTTAACGCTTATTTGTTACTCGAATACCTTCTAATTTACTCATAGGTATAGCTTTATTTTTAGAGGTAGCTTAGAGTACGAAATAAATGGAGGATCGAAGACCTTGCAGAGTAAAATACAAAGAGGGAACGAAAAACTTTTGCAAGCTTCATGGGAAAATGTACAGTACACATTCTATAGTGTTTCCAGTTATTTTGATAATAAAAAGTCTTCGTTCACGTATGTATTTATATTTCGAAGCGATAATTATTGTATTTAATTAAGATATCTTACGTACTAAATGTACACGATAACGACTATATTTTTTTCTCTTTGTTTTTTATTTTCTATGCTTGCATTGGCACATTCGATTGGCAATCTAACGTCTCCTTTAATTAATACAATGACATAGCTTCGTATTATGGCATAGAAAATATTATATATTCATCCGTCGTAGTTAATTGTAATAATTTAAATTACGTCCACAAACCGATACCTATTACCTACCGATGAGAAAATGAAAAATTTCTCCAAGACCAAACGAATCAAACACGTAACCAAAAATACACCCTTACAGAATCGATCTGCTTTTTGGTCATTCAACTTTACAAACGCCACACTCCGACTTATACCCTATCTTGTCCTATATAATTTCGCCACAATTCGACAAATTACCACCGATACGTAAACAGAAACACATCGTTAGAATATACGAGTGCACCAGGCGACAATAATTTTTGAAAAAACTCGGTCGTTGTAACTTGTAACGGTTCGAGTCTCAAACAAAAACATCTGCTGAACAATTTTTACAAATACCACAAAAGCTTTGATTAAAACGTAACTGAGCCGAGACTGATTACTAAGTAATTATGAGGATATAAGTCGCGTCAAGTCTCGTTCGCAGCTTCCTATGTTAACCATCATTAGCTATACTGTGTACTTATAGGTACGTAGTTTAAAAATAAACCAAATATATTTTTTCTAATGCCTTTTTCCCATGTTTATAAGAGGAATCCGTATTGATAAAAAAATCTAAACGTAGTCAGCCAACTAGGAAACCACCGTATCGTACCGTTAAGATGGTCGTACAACCACAGGTGTTAATCCTTAAAATGTAGAAAAGATAATTTAAGGTCGTAGTGCTCGTATCATTTCAACAGAGAAGAAATTTCTTCGAGATAGTCTATGGACAAGTGATGAGAAATTTTAAAATTGGGGAATGTTGAAGAGAAGATATTGATTCATGGAAATCGAAAAAATCGTCGAATAATCAAAATTTTAAAAATATCGATAAGTGATATCTATAGAAAAATTTAATAAAATGAAAAAATAAAAAATGCGTTCGCTTCCATAAAAATAAAAAAATTGACCAATCAATCAAAAATCTAAAAATTTATTCCCCCAAAAAATTTGGTAAACTATTCAAAAATTTCTAGATTTGGCGAAATGAATCGTATCATCGAAATCGAGAAGGTTCGAAAAATTGTTCCATTTATTGAAATTTAAAACACTACAAAATCAAAAAAAAAATAAATAGTATGGAAATGAGCTAGTCTGGAGTAGGTTATGTTATGTTATGTTAGGTTAGGTTAGGTTAGGTGAAATCAAAGAAATGTTCAAAAAGTTGATCGAATTATCAAAATTGAAAAATTGAAGAAATTTTGAAAAAATTGTCTAATTTTATCGAATTTGAAAATCAGAAAAATGTGGGGAAAATATAAAATTGGAAGAAGTCATAAAACTATTCAAAAAATCGTACGACTTGATCGAAATCAAAAAATGCATAAAATTTAAAAAATCTGAAAAATGTTTTAAAAAATTATTCGTTTCATTAAAATTGAAAAATGTACTTCTTTATTGAGTGAAAAATTTGAGAAAATGTTTAAAGAAATCAATCAATTTACAGGAATTAAAAAATTCATCAAAAAGAAAAAAAAATGATATAATATTCAAAAAATTGTTTGATTTATCGATCTATCGAAATCGAAAATTTTGTATTGGGTACATAGTAATTAAAAAAATCAGCGATGTTAAACAATTTAACAAAACAGAAAAATAAAAAATTCTTTTGAGAAATTATAAGTATTCAAAAAAAAATGAAATAATAATAAAAAAACTATCAATTTTTCAAATTGATTTATAGAAATCAAAAAATCAGTAGCAAGCACATAATTATTTTTAAGAAATGAAAAAATAATTTGATTTTTTTGATGATTTTTTTTTCAGAAATCGTTTAATTTATCGAAATAAGAATATTTGTAGAATTTAAAAAATTGATCAATTTTTCAAAACCAATTTTTTTCGCATATTTGAATCAAAAAATTGAAAAAATTTTCAATTTAAAAAATCCAAAAATTCGTCGATGATTTAAAATCGAAGAATTTTGATTTATCGAAATTGAAAAATTTCACAAAATAAAATGATGAGAATTTTTTTTTGAGAAATTCGTTTAATTTATCGGAAACAAAAAAAAATATAGAATTTAAAAGAACGAAACAACTTTTAGAAATGAATCGATTTGTCGAAATAAAAATAAAAAATAAAAAATGGCCGATTTACTGAAATTAAAATTTTTTCGTTTATTGAATACCTATACCTACTCGGATCAGAAAATTGAAAAATTCTTCAATTTTTAAAAAATCCAAAAATTCATTGACTAAGTATACAAAATCGAAAAATTCATAGAATTAAAAAAAAACATCAAGAAATTGCTCAATCGAAAACCCGTTTGATTTATTGAAATTGAAAAATTTATAGAATTAAAAAAATCAAAAATGCTAAAATAATTTAAAAATTAATCAAAAGTGATTTGTAAGTAAGTAGATAATTGTTTTAAAAAATTGGAAATGTTGAAAAATTTTACGAAATAAAATTATGAGAATTTTTTTTTGAGAAATCGTTCAATTCACTGAAAACAAAAAAAAATGTATTGTGTTTAAAAGAAGAAACAACTTTTAAAAAATTAATCGAGTCATCAAAATAAAAAAATGGGCGATTTATACTGAAATAAAAAAAATGTTAATTCTGAAGATCAGAGAAATGTTGAAAAATTGTTCAATTTATCGAAATCAAAAATACATCGATTATTTAAAATCAAAAATGAAATTAAAAATTTTATAACAAAAAAAAGTGAAAAATTGAATAAAAAAATTTAAAAAATGAACATTTTTTTTTTGTTGATAAACTGTAAGAATTTAAAAAATTGAAGAAATTCCATCAGATTAAAACCTTGCATAGACAACAGAGTGAAAGACAACAGATGCCAAAAATGGCATCTTCATATGTTTTATTAAGAAAATACCACAGATGCCAAAAATGGCATCTCGACCAATCACTAAAGTTCTTCCAACATAAAAACATCGTATGAAGCACATGACGTCACTCATACCGCGTGTTACAAAACTAATTCCAGTTACATGAAGATGTCATTTTCGTCATACGTTGTTGAATTATTAAAAATGCCATTTTTGGCATCTATTGTTTAAATTTTAAATTTTATTTACACAGATGCCACTTTTGGCATCTGTTGTTTAAATTTTGAATTTTTTTTACACAGATGCCATTTTTGGCATCTGTTGTTTATGCAAGGTTAAGTAACACAGGTATCAAAAAATGTATCGATAACTCAAAATCAAATAATTAATCAACTCAAAATCGAAAATTAAAAAAAAAAAAAATTTCAAACCGTTCTATTAATCGAAATTGAAAAATTATCAATCAAGTATTTGAAATCAGAAAATTCAAAATTGTTTCGTTGAATAATATAAAAATTCATCATTAAAAATTTATCAAATTAATCACGTTCGAAAAAATTGTTGATTAATCAAAATCGAAAATATCGGTTAGGCACTTGAATTCAAAAATTTATAAAATTTGAAAAATGAGAAACTAGTTTTTTGGAAAATCGTTCGATTTATCGATTATTCGAAATGGAATTAATCATTGAATTGAAATCGAAAAATTCATAAAATTGAAAAAAATTGACGTGTGTTAAAAATTGTTTCATTTAAATCGAAGAATTTATTAAATTAAAAAAAGCATCGAAAAATTTATTGAAATCTAAAATATCTACGTATTTAATTCATCAATAAACCTCTGCCATCCTCAGACTCAGAACTTTTCAATCTACCAATATAAGATTGATACTAACACCGTCGTAACCGATAACCTAACCTAACCTAACCTGGCACTCAAGGTCAACAAAACCGAATCGCTGATCAAGAGAGGAGTCTAGTCGCTTACAGAGATAGACGTGAAGAAAACCTATAAATATTGATTTCCTTTAGTACATGCGATCCTTATACACAACCTCCCACATGGCATCCTGCGAAACAAGTTCCATTTCCATCCGATTCCAGTTCGCTCTTCCGGAGGCATACAATAATATTCCGAACGCGTTGAAAAAATATTTTATCTTCGTAGATGGGACAATATAAATCAATGATTCAGTATCGCAGCTTACGAGCTTGGCGAAAGGAAGAGCAAACCAGTTTACACGACTGAGCCTGAGACTGGTGCACACGCATGGGCATAGGCAATAGGCATCGCGAATCGCTCGTTGTAATTACGTAGGTCTCCTGGGTATCCGTTATCGTATATAAGTATGTAATATATACAGTATGTACACTCTTGGGCAGAAAATATTTCACAAAATGAAATAAAATAGATGAAAAAAAGCGACGGTGCGAATTAGAAAATCACGCACGAATCAGTCTTATAAGGTGCTTTTTTCGCGTTAAATAAAACGACGCCTTTGGCCAGCTCGCTTTCTCCTTTGTAGGTAAAAAAAAATGTACCTACATATCAGCCGGAGGACAGAGCGGTCGGAAATTTAAAACAAAATCGCTCTAATGTTAATTTTACGACCACATTAATCTAATCGGATATATTAACGTCGGCTAAAATGAGGTTCATTGAAGAAAAAACAACAACTTTGTATATACGCTGGGAATCCGAACCTAACCGCACACATCGTTTCGTCTTGTCATATACTGACATATGTTTACCTCCAAACGTGACGTAATATAAGCGATGATCTGAATTAAAATGGCATTTTTTAACGATCACTTCGAGAAATTTTCCTGCTTTCTTTTAGTTTGGCCAGGCAGCTTGTACCGTAGCAAAATTTCCAAGCTTATAATTACGATTATCATAGCCCTATAAAATTATTCACGTTTGCCCCCATTGTGCCTTTCCTTTCCTTTCGACGTGAAATGGCCAAAGACGCGACAGCGGATTAATAAGTTTTCGAATGATTTCCGATACTATCTCACGATTTACGATCTCATTCTAATTACCATTAGGTAACCGTATTAATAATCGAGTCGTTTGAAATTTGCATCGATCTACATTGTTAACAAAGTACCGCAAACCGAACAATAAACTTTGATCGATGTTGAGATGGTATCTAAACCAGAAAATGAGCTCGCAGGCAGAGAAAAATCTCTCAATGGAATTCTTCGCCATAATGTATTGGCAAGCTTTCGCATAAACAAGCGAAATACACTTTTGGCGATGAAATTCAAAGCAAATACCTTCATACTCGTACGTCTAAGAGTCTGCATCAAATGCAAGATATCCCATTGCCAAAAAATTCGTTCATCTGTTTTTTCCCTCCTCTAACTCCTTCACCATGGTTACATTTCCTCTTACATATTCGAGTATTTTGTATAATAAGAAGAGGAATAATTCGAGGGGTAAATTCGTAGTACACGATGGTACCCTGTTGTATAACTTTCACTAGTCCGTTATATAGCAGACAAAATTGCACAGCTAATTCGAAATTATAGCAGAATAAGAATAATAAGCTGATAGAGGTGTGGGTATAAAATCTAGATTACCAGACAATACCGTACGATTAGAACAATAAAATTGGATGTTTTTTTTTACTACTTACGAAAATAATTCAACGTTTCTCGTATTGTGTCTGGTGATAATAAAGAGGTATCTGCGTCTTCGGGCTTTAAAGCTGGGCAAGGTATGAACCAATCTTGATTCTCGTAACCTATGAAAATCGATACTCGATTACATACCATACTTTTGTACGTATTATAATATTATACTACTACGCTAATTTAATTACACTGTACCGTTATTTGCTTTACTCTATAACTTAATCATCGCAGACTAACTCGATGATATAGGCCTCGGTTGGTTTAATTAATAATACGTATTAATTTTCAACAAAGTGTAAGTTTCTACTTCGAAGATAGATCACGTATGAAGTTAAAAAGGATTAGATATATACGAGGTAGGTAGTATTCGAAAAGGTAGGTACACTTGAGTATAAGGCAAGAAGAAAGGGAGAGTACACAGAGACACCTTTTTCAAAAGTATTTTTCTCATTAGAAAAAAAGATTCGTATTTCGGAGTTACACGTTAGTTGGTTTAATTTAAAGAATGAATTTTTGGCAAGAGGTTACTTTCATTTTTTTTTTCAAAGAAATTTAGTCATTCAGATCCTAGTATTTCTTTTTACTGGTGCATGACGTCTTGACCTTGCAGTTTTTTCTCTCTCTCGTGTCAGGGACACAATTGCAATTTAATTTAAGGTCAATTTTCGATGATTTTTTTTTCAGTTACTTTTTTTTCGTACATTCAGCTCAATCGTTCAATTACAGGTGTTTTTCTGTAGATGCTATTTGAAAAAAAAAAAAAAAAAATACCGAAGAAAGTGTTCAATGGCAAAAAATTAACTGTTCTTTAATAAAATTTTTAATTAAAAAAAAAAAAAAAATAGAAAACCCCTCCTTCTGATAAATTTGATAAAAAAAATTGTTCTTAATTGAAAACTTTAAAATTTCATAAGAGAGCAAATTTTTAAATTTTTGTTCAAAATCTATTTCAACCAAAAATTTTGTGCAGTTTCCAAAAGAATGGATCCCTGTTTTTTATTTTTTTTTTAATCAAGAGTTTTTACAATCTCATAATATTTCCAATTTTTCTTTCAAAAAATAATTTTTTTTATATTTTCTTTTTTTACAAAAAAATATTTGTATAAAACAGTTTTTGTGATGTCAATAAAATTCATTTAAAATAAAAATGAAAACTTTTTTAAAACATGTTTCTCAAGTTGGATGGAAATTTTATTTTCAATTTTAATGAATTTTCAAGCACTGGTGGTTTTCTTTTTTGATCAGACGGACGGAGACGGCGGAGAGGGGGTATTTCTTGATGTTTCGTGCCTAAAAAAAAGGCTTGGAAGGATTTTAAAAACTGTGCAAAAATAAAATAAAAAACTCGATCAAATTTCAAAAAAAATTAAAATTTTTAAATTATCAAATTTTCAATTTTTATTGCGTAAGTTTAAAAAAATTCGAAAGTTTAACAAAATTCAAGACCTGGCCGAACTTCAAAAAATTATTATAATTTCGAATTTTTTGAAATTAGAAAACAACCAAATTTTAGAGATTTGCTAAATTTAAAAAAATATTTTTCTAAAAATTTATGAAATTTAAAAAACTGACTTTTCAATTTTTTTAGGAAGTTTAGCATAAGATAAAAATTTATTGAATATTAAAAACTGATTGAATTTTAATGACAATTAATAATGAAAAATGACCAAATTTTGAATCTTTCCGAAATTGAAAATTGTAAAAATCTATTATTGGTCTAGATTTGGTATAATTTCGAATTCACATTAAATTTACTACATTTGAAGATTTACTCAATTTTCAATGCTTTCAAAATGTGCAAAAAGTTTATAAAACTTAATAAATATTAGTAAATTTAACAAAACATACAAAATTTTGAAGATTTAGAATTTTAGGAAATTAACTACTTGGCTGAATTTTAAAAATTGGTCCAATTTCAATCAGAATTAATAATGATCGACCAACTTTAGAACTTTTTCGAATTGAAAATCGCGTACTGTAAGTAAAAAATTCATCATACAAATTTATCTAAACACACGATGTACCTAGAATTTTTTTAAATTAGAAATTTAATTTCGAAGAATTACAAACCAAAAATTTTATAAATTGTAAAAATTTATAAAAAATAGAAAAATAACTTTTTTTAAATTTGATAAAATTAGCCTACCTCGAATGAATTTTGAAAATTTTGAAAATTGTTCTAATTTCATTAAAAGTTGGAAAATATGAAATTTTCCCAATTTTAAAATACCTACCGTACCTACCTACCTACCTACCTACTTATTATAATTCACCAAGCTCTAAAAATTTATCTAGGTAAATACAAAAATGTAATTATGATTTTGAATTTTTTGAAATTGTAAATTTTTAAAATTTACTAGGTAAATTCAAAAACATAAGGTACCTACTAATAATTTTTAAAATGGTAAAACTTTATAAAACTTGAAAAACTAACTATTTTTAAATTTTTTAGGAAATTTAGCTAAAATTTAAAAATTGGTCAAATTTTGAATTTTATTTTTTTCTTCAAAAATTGAAAATTGCCAAATTTTAAATTTTCTCAAATGTTCAAAAATTGTGAAAATTCAACTCAAAAATTGATCCAGGTATAGAAAATTTTAAAGATTTACTACATGTAGAACAATTATCAATACATAATTTGTTAAATTTTAAAAATTTATAAAACTTGAAAAACTGCCCTCTAAAATTTAGGAAATTCAGCTAAATTTAAAAAATTGGCCAAACTTTGAAAATTTATTCGATTTCTTTCTTTTTTCAAAAATTAAAAACGACCTTTTACCAAATTTTAGAAATCATTTTTTTAAAATTAAAAATGACCAAATTTTTAAAATTGTGAAACTTTCTCAAAATTTAAAATTGATCTGATTGTAGGTAATATCAAATTTTTAATTTTTGCCAAAATTCTGAAATAACTAAATTTTGAATTTCCATCAAACTTGAAATTTCGCACCTCCCGAATTATCATCACTGTATTACTCCGGAGGTTCGATTTTATTCATATGGGCAAAAAAATTTCAAAAATTCAAATATTGCCTCTCCTCTTTTAAGCAATAGTTAACGTCAGATTACCGAGCAGATCTTTTAAAAAATTATCAAATAATCCAGCATTAGTGGAAAATTTTATCTACATATTATGTGTATGTACTTTCGATTCTGATAAAAATTAAAACCTATAACTTGAAATTTTAAATCGTGACACAAAAACAAACCACAACTCCTGCGCCTTGAAGTGTATATTGAATTGACCAATTTATCAGGTATGTATCGTTAAACACGAAAACCTACTTCGAATCAAGAAAATAGATCTATTTTCGAGCCTATTTTCCATCCAAATCACCTAAAAATAATTTCAACAGTCGTGCCATCAATTAAGCCAATATTTAAAGCAGTTTTGCAATTTGAAAACGCTGAGAAAAAAAGTATCTTTCTCTATTCAAGGAAGTATGATTTTCACGACGCGTATTCATGCGATGAAATAATTTTTTTTTATACGAAATACGAAATTTAAACCACACCGCAATTATTTCAGGTAAGTATATGTATAATTGATTCTTAAACTGATTTACACCGTTATTCGTTAATAGTTTTGTTACATTCTAGGTACATCAGATTCATTGTTCGATGAAACAATCAGGCTCGATGTAAAATGTGAAAATGGAGTAATTAAAGCTCGCCTCTATTGAATAACGTTCTTATTAAATATCATCGTGAGGAAGGAACTTAGGCATGTAAACTTGTGGCTACTTATATGTACGCACTTGTCGAATTTAAACGTAAACAATGCTCGGTGTTTTGATTTATTATAAACACCCATTACCCACCTATAATATATACCTTAATTAAATGTTAATACATTAATTTGTCGATTTAACAACTCGATGGGCAACGGTATATTTTGAAAAAAAAAATGGAAAAAACATAGCCTACATAATAATACACGAATATATGTACATTGTACACCGCGTCTCACGCATTAAATCCGTTATATACCGAGGAAACAATGCCCCATTGCCCCTTGATCTCAAATACTATATAATTAAATATTTTTTTAAACTTGAGCGTACGAAAATCGAAAGTGATCGTGTTATTATTATTGTACATGAATTCGTGCTCAATGAAAATTATTCCAAGGTGATAAAGCTTTTCATAAATGAATAGAGGTAATCAACGAATGCTATCTAAATATCTTTACCTAGTTCATTTCATTTGATTTACAACTATTTGCAACTTACCACTAAATTCGGTCAGAGTATCGGCGCGTAGTTTGTATTTTGGAATTTGCTCTTCGAGTAGACTGACTATCTCGACTTCTGGCAACTCTCCGCCACTGCAGACGTCTGCAAAAAAAAAACATTAGTTCACATTGATGATAATTTTATTTAAACATTTTTCGAAAGGTGAATTGTAGTACCATCTTCGATTTTTCTGTAGCAATCAACTTTCAAAAAACAACAGCAACAATAAATGAATAAGAAATAAAAATGTAAAAAAATTTTTAAAAACCACGCTTTTATTTAAAGTTGGTCACTTTGTAAAATGTTATTCATAGGGAAAGAGTAATGCCTTAAAAAACAAAAAATAAAATTTACTTACTTGAATACAAAAATGTGTCATGAAAAATTTTTTTTCAAAAATTTTAATGATGAAAATCGTGGTGGGGCGTTAATTGAAAAGGTATTCGTTTGCTCCTCGCGAACACCCCACCACGCTTTTCATCATTAAAATTTTTGAAAAAAAAATTTTCATGACACATTTTTGTATTCAAGTAAATAAATTTTATTTTTTGTTTTTTAAGGCATTACTCTTTCCCTATGAATAACATTTTACAAAGTGACCAACTTTAAATAAAAGCGTGGTTTTTAAATTTTTTTTTACATTTTTATTTAACTCTTTTTGTCGTTGAAAATATTTTAATTTCATAAAATTGAACCCCCTCATAGGGGCTCAATTTGGGGTCAGGGGTAAATTTGAGTTCGAAAATCGAATTCAGCTACCTCGAAAACCAACATTTTGATATCAATGTTGTGAATTTTGAAATTTTCAAAACTGAACCCCCTCAAAGGGGCTTAATTTGGGGTCGGGGGTAAATTTGAGTTCGAAAATCGAATTCAGCTACCTCAAAAACCAACATTTTGATATCAATGTTGTGAATTTTGAAATTTTCAAAATGGAACCCCCTCATAGGGGCTCAATTTGGGGTCAAGGGTAAATTTAAGTCCGAAAATCGAATTCAGCGACCTCGAAAACCTACATTTCGATACCAATGTTGTGATTTTCTGAAATTTTCAAAATTGAACCCCCTCATAGGGGCTCAATTTGGGGTCGGGGGTAAATTTGAGTTCGAAAATCGAATTCAGCGACCTCGAAAACCTACATTTCGATACCAATGTTGTGATTTTCTGAAATTTTCAAAATTGAACCCCTCATAAGGGCTCAATTTGGGGTCGGGGGTAAATTTGAGTTCAAAAATCGAATTCAGCGACCTCGAAAACCTACATTTCGATACCAATGTTGTGATTTTCTGAAATTTTCAAAATTGAACCCCCTCATAGGGGCTCAATTTGGGGTCGGGGGTAAATTTGAGTTCAAAAATCGAATTCAGCGACCTCGAAAACCTACATTTCGATACCAATGTTGTGATTTTCTGAAATTTTCAAAATTGAACCCCCTCATAGGGGCTCAATTTGGGGTCGGGGGTAAATTTGAGTTCAAAAATCGAATTCAGCGACCTCAAAAACCTACATTTCGATACCAATGTTGTGATTTTCTGAAATTTTCAAAATTGAACCCCCTCATAGGGGCTCAATTTGGGGTCGGGGGTAAATTTGAGTTCGAAAATCGAATTCAGCGACCTCGAAAACCCCTAATGTGAGCACTATGTTCTTTCAATTCCAGTAAAATATTAAATGAGAGAGGATTGGTTGAAAACATACTCTTGGTTCCATGAGACATACATAGACATACATACATACATACATACCAAGTATATAAAAGCGTGGTAAAAAAAGAAGACTCGAGAAAAGAAAAAACAACCAGCGAGATAAAAATCAGCTCAAGATGTAACTATTTTGGAATTTGGAAAAATAATTCCATAAGTTTTCCTTCGTTTTTTTTTTTAGTGTGCGTAAGCACACTATTGGTTTCAGTCTTGAAATATAAAATGTTGAAATAGGTTTATCGAGGTTAACTCACTAATGATGGGATGGATTTGGTTCAAATTTTCAAGGAATGTAGAGTTCATGAAGGCGGAGGGCCAATGAGATTTGTGTGTGAATCTAATGAGTAATTATCGAGATAATTGCAATTTTCACTTGAATAAAAAAGGGAAAAGGGAACTTTTCTATTATTCATATCTTATCTTATCTTGGGGCAATAAATTTAAAGTGTTCAAAATCGAACAATGGTCACGTCACAACGCAACGTCCTCTTTGTGCTCTGCCGTTTTATCTTTATTGGGGCAATAAATTTAAAATGTTCAAAATCAAACTTTGTAATCTAGGGCTCAGCAGGCGGTATCAGCACAACAGGCGGTAAAAAAATCAGATATCACGTCTCAGGCTCAGGGCAATAAATTCAAATTTTCAAAATCAAACAATGGTCAGTGTCTAGTTCTTATCTTATCTTTGGTTAGGGCAATAAATTTTAAATGTTCAAAATCGAATAATGGTTACGTCACAACGTCCTCTTTGTGCTCTGCCGTCTTATCTTTTTTGGGGCAATAAATTCAAAATGCTCAAAATCAAACAATGAGCACTTCACACAATGGGGCACAGCAGGGGTCTTTGTGATTTAGGGCTCAGCAGGAGGTATCAGCAGGTGGTATAAATCAAAAACATGTTCGGTGTTTTTAGAAAAATCGGAAATTACGTCTCAACTATGGGCAATAAATTCAAATTTTTGGTCCGTGTCTAGTTCTTATCTTTGCTTAGGGCAATAAATTTTGAATGTTCAAAATCAAACAATGGGTCGGACTTGTGGTCTGCAGTCTTATCTTTTTTCGGGGCAAAAAATTTAAAATCTTCAAAATCGAACAATGGGTCAATTTCAAAAAGATAAATACCATTGTTCTATTTTTTTTTTTTTTTCATTCACTGAATAAATTTTCCAATAGAATCGTGAGACAAATAGTAGGTATCTATCTATTTAAAAGCTACGCACACTGTTAGAGCTGCGCTAGCGCAGGTGTCTGTTTTTTTTTTTTTTTTTGATTTGTCAAAATCCAAAATTTTTTGGTAGGTACTGAAATTCTATTTTCTCAAAATTACTCACAATTTTTAATTTTTCTACAATTTTTAGTCATATTCAGTACTTTAATTTTATCTTAATTTTTTCAAGTTTTATGATTTTATTCAATTCATTGAAAATAACTACTTCATTTTATTCTTTTCTGGTTTTACTAAACATAGGTATTTTTTTTTCTTCAATTTTTTCTCGATTTCAGACATTTCAAATTCAATTTAAAAGTTCAATTTTTATTTTATTTTTATTTTTTCAACTTCTTGAATTCATAATTTTTATTCATTTTTATTATCTATCTTTATACTTTAAAAATTTTTTCCTTTTCTTTACTATTTTTAATAGGTATATTTTTTTTTCAAAACATTCCCTGTTAGTGTTCCAGACATTTTTTCTACGAGTTTCCAATTTTATTAAATTTTTGATTCATTCAATTTTATTTTTAAATGATGAATTTTTCAATTCTTGAATTTCTTGAATTTTCAATTTTGCATTTGACTATTTTTCAATTCAATTTTCAATTTTCAACTTTTCAATTTTTTTTTCAACTTTCTGTTTCTATTTTTCTATTTTTTTTTGAACTTTCCCTCACATTTCCCCCATTTTATTTAATATTTTGAATCCTTTCCAAATATTCAAATTCTTGAAGTTTTTCTAATTTTTAGGTATAAACTTTTTTTCAATTTCAGTAAGATATTTACAATTTTCATTTTTGATTTATTCTTTTGTTTCAGATATATATTTTTTAAATGTAGACAATTTCTTAAATTCCTAATTTTCATTTATTTCTGATTTCATTTTCTTTTTTTTTGATTTGTTCAATACCTAATGTAATTTCAGTTTTTCAAATTCTAAATTTAAAAAATGTATATTTTTCATTTTATTCAATTTTCGGTCATTGAATTTACTAAATTTCAATTTTCATTCTTTTTTAAAAATAAATTGTGAATTTTTTTCCATCTTTAAAATTTTAACCAATTTCAGTCATTTTTAGTTTTATTTTGATCTTCAATTTTTTAATTCCTAAAATTTTTTGTAATTTTAAGATATTTTCAATTTTTTATTACTTTTTCTTACTTTTCCAATTTATCTTTTTAATCTTTATTATATTTTTGACATGATAATTTTTTTTCAATTTACCTATGTTTCATTTGAGTTGTAATAATTTTTTTTTTTTTAATTTTAAATTATCATTTTTTTGAAATTTTATTTTAGCTACTTAATTTTGACTCATTTTGTTCATGTAATTTCACACCCCACCCCCCCTTTTCTACAATTGTGAAAATTTTGAAATTTATCTAAATTTTAGCCTTTTAAAATTTACTTTCAATTTTTAGTTTTTTTTTTCAATCTTTTAAATTCTTCTCAGGAAATATTTTAATTGGACCTATCTGTTTTCATTTTTTTTTTTTTTAGTTTCTAGTTATTTAATATCTTATTTTCGTTGGCAATTTTTTCAAATATTTTTCAATTAGGTTTTTATTCTTACTTTTTGAATTTTTAATTTCATCTAATTCTTAGTAATTCCTAATATTTTAATATTTTTTCGTGTTTTTTACAATACAGTTGTGATTTTTTCAAATTTAATGACTTTTTCCTAATTTCACTCAATTTTAATTTTCAACTTCAGTTTTTCATTAAAAAAAAATAATTATATATTTTAAATACTGTTTCCTTTTTCTTCAATTTTCAATTTGTCAAATTTTAAAATTTTTAAATCTTTTTCGATTTTTTCATTTTTAAATTCACGTCAGCCTAAAAATGGTTTTTTTGTGAATTTCCTCCAATTTTTAATTTTTTTTTTAAATTTATAATTCTTATCTCATGATTTCTAGTAATTTTTAAATTAATATGGAACGATTATTAGTAGATTTTTTTGATTTTCATGAAACATTCATTTTTGAAATAGGTACTTAATTGGTGATTTGGGTAAACTGCGTCCCCTTTTCACCCCCTCCCTCCTACAAAGTAAAAAAAAAATCATAGTTTCACTTCTGTCACGGCCATAAAACGCCGATTATTTTTCGAGAAAACTACTTATTCAAAATATTCTTTCATCAGGTAAAATTTATTTTAAAAATAATTTTAACGAAAAAAATAACATTGAAAAGTTTTCTTTCATCGCAGAGTCAAGTTCTTGGACGTCACAGAAAGAAAAAAAAGCAAGGTTGTTGAATCTTTTAGGGAGGGGGGGGGGAGGGGTATACTAAATGGCAGCAGATTAGAAATAACTCGCATTTGTCATTTTTGGGACAATTATATTAATTTTGAGTTAGGTAAGTGAACCTCCAATAGTTATTTCTCCGTTAGAAATTACGACTACATAAAAACAAAATTTAATTGATTCATTAATACTTCGAAAAAGAAAATAATCCTATTGCACTCGGTGATTAAATTACGAGATGACATCTCGACTCGTCAATTTTATAGACTTGAGACACCTACGAGACGACCCTACGTGCTTCGAGATCAAAAGGTAATAAATTCGTCTATAAACACTTCGACAACATTTACGAGGATATTTTTGTGACATAATAATTTTCTCGATAAGTTACAGTCAAGTGCACATCGTTTTGCAGGTGGAAGAGTGTACGGTAGGTACTTTGAAAGGCAGGTCTGTGAGGTAATATAAACTTCCGTCGATGAACGAGTACTCGAGTACGATTGCATATCATTAAATGCAGCTGGCTCTTTGGTCACGACCCAAATACGTATTTAAAGCTAATCGTACCTGCTTTCCACAAATTCAAAATTTCCTGCTCTTTTTCACCGAGATGCCTCTGCTTTTTGAGACGATTAAACAAACACGTATCGGACCAAGGAAACATGGTATGTTTACGAATTAACTGGCAAAATATTGTAAGGTAATCAGAATCACATCGTAACAAGTTGTATCATCTCGAACACCACCGAGAGTGATTATCTCGCGAACGTGAACGGTTCAAAACAAACAGATCTAATTACAAGGAGATCGATACTCGAAATCGGAAATGGTGAATTACGATTCAGACGATAGTAAAATTTACACCTCCGGGACGCGGCGCCGCCGTGAAAATTCACCGCATACTGACACTTGAACGTCAATGACAAAGCCAATAGGATGTTCAAAAATAAGCGAAGCATCATTGGATCGAATCCAACTTCATTTAAGCACCATTTCATCGTTCCGAGCGTATGAATCCGCTTACGGTGCAAGGTGTTGAGACGAACGGCGTGGCGATCTTTTTGCCCGAGTGAATTATCGAATAAGCAACCTTGTTATGACATCCAAAAAATGTTTACATCCTGGGCATCATACCGGCCCCATGTACCAGTACAGGACACCTACGTGAAAGAAATTCCTTCCAAGTCGTATATTATCGATAATTGCCAAAATGAGGCGTGCTAAAAATCCGCCATCCGAACAATTACTGGGCCACCTGTAGGGGAAAAATTGAAATAAAATGCGCGATGACAAATTATACGCAGCCGAGTGAGTTACGACAATAACAGTGATATTCGTGTCGAAGTCTTAGATCATAATTTACCGCACCGATCACGAATTCTTCTTTGGGCCTGTTCGCGATCTATAATTCATTTCGCAGAAACACTACGATTAAGTGTGAGACCTTTAATGCTGCACCGGGTCGCGTCCCGACGACGTTTATCGCTCGCCTTCAGCTCCTTTTCGCAGTACGATCTCACGAATCGACTTACGTAGAGCTATTTACGCTTTGGCAGCGGTGATCGTGTGCTCGATCTAGAACCAATTAATAATTAATCGCGGTGTAGCGTTATGAACGTGAATTTACTCGACAGATTTATCATTCGGTGAGTGGTTCTTCGAAGTAGTTACTGATCGACGATCGCTGATTGGAGACAGAATGAAATGTTTATGATAAAACATCTCCTAAATATGTATTTCTTTGATCTGCTTAGAGGAAAACAAAAATAAAAATTTTAAAAATCAGCCAAGTCGATGAAGAAAAGAAAAATTGCCATACTTGCACTTCCAAAGGGTTGCCAGAAAAACGAAAGTACGTAACTTCAATGAGAGAAAGATCTCGAGTCCAAAATAAACAGCTAAGCAATTAATAAATTAATTACTAACAAAATTTTTAAATGAAAAACTAAAAATTGGACATAGGTATAAGATCATGGATCACTAAGCCGCCTACAACCCTTTCAAATTTTTGAAAAAAATTTATGAAATCAAAAAAATGGCGTGACATATTACTTGTGATGTTTTTGGTAACGCAGAGTTCGAACATTGTCTTATTTAATATTTTATTATAAAGATCAAGCTCCCATCAGCCCTAAAATTGAAAAAAATTGAGAAAGACAACACAATGGTGTGGCATCGTACTAGTGTCTAGTTTATTCAATTTATTTACATGGACGTGGATCGATGTTGTTGAATTTGACCAAGTCCAATACTACATAGATACTTGATATTCAAAATTAGAGGGGAGGGAAGGGTCCAATCGAAATTTTTGTAATCACAAAAATTATTCCTAGGACTTCAAGCTACAACTTTTTTTTTTAATTTTTTCAATTGGGCCCCTCCCTCCCCACCGATTTTGCATAACATCCCGAAGATAATAATTAAAATATAGAGGAGTGAGGGAGGAAGGGGCTAATCGAAAAAATTTTCAAAAAAAAAGGTGGTAGATTAAGGTCCTAAAAATAATTTTGGTTACTATAAAAATTTCGATTGGATCCCTCCCTCTCCTGTGATTTCACATAACACCAGGTAGATACCTTTTCAAAATTGAGGGAGTTCAACTAAAAAAATTTTCAAACAAAAGTTCTAGATTGAAGTCCTATAAATAATTTTTGTTATTATAAAATTTTCGATTAGACCCTTCTCTCCCCTCCAATTCGGCATAATGACTTAAATATTTATATTATTAAAAATAATTGGTGGAGGTAGGGGTCCAATTGAAACATTTTCAACCAAAAGTTGTAGTTTGAAGTCTTGGAAATGATTTCGGTTGGACCCCTTCCTCCCCTCCACTTCCGAATATCAAGTTATCTATGCACTATTGGGCTTGGTTAAATTCAACAACAACGATCCACGTCCATTGGGGATGATTTAGCCCTGATCACCCAATTTGAAATTATCCAGTGGTAGTTAGTACTCATGGTCTACAACCCCCCCCCCCCCATGACAAAATTTGTTGCTCGATATCCCACCTTTAATCGCATTTGGGAGAGTTGAACTTGGATTTTCTCGAAAATTTATATTTTTGACCCAACTTTTTCAAGTTTGAAGGGGGATAGTGGACAACATAACACCAAGTGTAATTTCTGGATTTTTTTTTTAATTTCAAGCATTTTTTCAAGGTTAAAGGAACGTTTCAAGATTTCCAAATGTCATTTCGGTAACTTTTTTCAAAGCTGCAGTTCTGAAAAAAATGAATATTGTAGTATCAGGGATCGGACCTATTGGCTATTTGGAATTTTAAATAGAAATAGTCTATTTAAATACATGTTTCCACCTATTCAACTACTTTGAAACATTTAAAAAAAAAAAAAATTCTCGTACCTATTTTTCAAATTTTGGCAAAAAAATATATAATTATTTTTTTCTCAATTCAATTTTAAACATTTTTTAAAATAAATTTTAAAAATCTAATTTTTTCAATTTTTCAACTCACAGTTTATCAGGTTCTTTAAGTTTTGGAACATTTTCTAATTTTAAGTTTTGAAGAATTTTTCGGGTCATTAAATTATTTAAAATTTATAAATCATTAAATTTTTCTCGAATTCTCTCATTTATTCATTTTTTTTTTTTGTATTTATGATTTATTGGATTTTCAATTAGGTATGTTTTCAAATTTGAAAAGAGCTATTATATTTTTTCAATTAAAAAGTTTTCCCTTTTATTTTGACTTATTACTTTTTTATTTAAATTTTGGAAGGATTTTTTAGTTTTTTTTTAATTTGAGTAATAAGTACATAGGTATTTTTTTACATTTTTACAAATTTCAGTTTATCGAATTTTGAGAAAGTTTTGCGAATTTTGATTCTTATTTTTTGAATGTTTGTAAATGTTCAAAATTTATCATATTTTTATGACTTGAAAATTTTTTTCTTTAATTTTATTTTATTGAAATTTTTACAATTTTTTTTCAATTCATCTTATGTACAAATTCTCCAAAGTCAATAGATTAAAGTTCCTCAATTTTGCTAAACATTGAACACAAATAATGACGTATATCGAGGTAAAGCATATTCAAAATTTCAAACATGAATTTTAGACTCCTGGGCTAATTTAGGAGGAAATCTAGGGTTCCCAGAATAACGTCATTCTTATTCTATTTCGAAAGAAAATTAGAAAGCCCTTACTTTTGGGATGGTAGAAGCTCGTGATTTTTTTTTTAAATCGTTAGACCTATATAAAGTCCAAACGTGGCCGAATTTACACTGAATGATCCATTTCTATTAAAAACATAATTTTCCTTATTAAGAAAAAATATTAAAATTAAGAATTATCCAGCAAATAATTTTTTTAAAGTTCATTGCAACGGTAATTGACCTTTTCAGTATGCCAATGCCTATAATCAAAATTCAGTAAGTACCTAGTTTTTTTAAAAAATATTTTTAAAAGTATCAACGACTAAAATCTTAGCTCAAAACATAAAATTGATTAAAACGTCGCTACATTCAATTAAAAAGCAATTTTCCGCAATAGTAAATATTCTTTTCCGGGTATTGATTTTCTATCAAAAAAAACGAAACACGAAACAAGCACACAATCGCTGATAAGGGTGCTCTACTTTTTCAAAATCCTTTGGCTACCTCCAGATATGAAACAAATTACGCAACAGGGGTAAATTTTGCATCAAAAATTCCGAATTAAAATTGAATAACCATTTCAGTTCTCCATTTCGAATTCTTCTAATAGAAGTGCCAAAACGTATAAGAGACAACTGAGATAACGATGCAAGGCTTCGTCGAAAATCTTGAACTCGAGTTATCAGTATAAAAATTGACACTCGACATTTAGATTAGAAAAACCGCGAAATTTCGGCGAAGTAGAGATTCGTCTAGGTAAATAGATGTTATCTGAATATTCTGAAATTCTTAAAACAACGTTGTAGAGAACATTATCTCTTTGGGAGAAAATATCATCGAATAGATAAACAGAATTAAAATAGGTATTAACTCAGATACCCAACGTGAAGAGCTCAAAGTGCAGAGTTTTTTCGAGTAATTATCCACTCATTGTAGACAACATGACCTGTACTGTTTCCGGGCCAAAGCAGATGGTAATTGATTATCGAAGATGGTACCTCGGTTGATAATTATCAGTAGTTGACTAACCAGTTATCGTCTGTGCGTCGCGAGAATTCCCCTCAAGAGGTAAAAAACATCCTGCGGCGGAAGACTTCGTCGAATCCTCCTCTAAGCCCGCCAGCTTGCTCCTCGCCAAAAAGATTTAATAATTCTGTAACATGAAATGAATAAATTAAAGACCCAAATGAGTAACATTTACATTATCTATAATAGCAAAATTTACATGTGTCTTTATAATGTAATGATTAAAATGTATTTATTTACAAATTTACAACAGTAAATGAATAGAAAATTGTAACACTACGCCGACGTAATACCATTAAATCATTCTGCGAAGTGCAATAATAATACTGAGAAAAGTTGGAAAGCTCCCCATTAAATGCAACTTACTGTACGTACGTTGAACGGCGATGACGTATTCGCTACGACATTCAACCAGTATTATTTGACATAAATCACAATTAAAATCGCAAAACGAGTCGTATAACTAATCTACTGACGCTGACGTTTACAGAAACAAGCTTAATTTTTGCATAACAAGACAGATGAGGTAAATATTGATATAAAATCGATCAAGTTTTCTTATTCTTTTGGAAAGAATTACTTCTACGTGCGATAGCTTTTGTACGGACTACAATGTATTCTAATTCTTCAACCTTGCGACAAAGCATTTCCTATGAACAGCGTGAACTATAATGACTAATAGTAGGACAAACCAAAAATAAGAATCCAGCGTTTAATTTGAATTCCGATTCATATCGAATCAGCATAGGATCACTGATTGTCACATATTTCCACAATTTATCATACGCTAAGACTGTAAACAATTACCACATAAAATACTAATCGTAAATTAACGTTAAATAATTCAAAAATAACTATATGACGAGGTTACTAAAGAGAAGTACTTGAAAAAAGTATGATTCACTAAACATTGGTTCAATTTTTCAACATCTAATGGGAACTGTAACAAGCTTCATATCAAGCTCTAATTTTATCACTAATGCAGAATATTTTACTACCAAAATCTAGAGACAGGTGGGAAAGTGGAAAATTTAATAGCGAAAAATCATGTCATGCTATTACTTAATCAACATTCAACTCTCGCTTCTATATGGTTCGATAAAGGGAACACCCCAGTTGTAGGGCTTTGTAAGGATTAAGCTGAAGCTGAATTACTCGACATTGCAATTTCCAAAAGTGTAATTAGTATATAAAATTCATTTTTTAGACATAAATTCAAAAGCAAATGAAGTTATGAAATCAATGATTCGTGCTATCACAACCTCGACAGAGATTCATATAATGCTCGAATCTTATCATCGATATGTATCGCCGATAAAGAAGATTGAACCTACCATATTCCAGATTTGAAATTTATGGAAAACTAGCACTTATATTATATAATTTTAAATTAAAACGCCCTTCACAACGAACACATAATAGACATTCACGTAATTATCACACTACGCAATGTTCCAAACGAATTTATCATAGAAAAAAAAAATACAAAACAAACAGAAAATTACGACCTTGGGGAAATACTCACATGAGCGAAAAGATGTTTCGTGATGAAAGCCGCAGTTTTAAATCATTTCGAGATAAATACTTCATTAAATTATTTGCAATAATTAAATCATTATTATGTGATCTAATTTCTTAAAATTTCAAATCCGTTAAAATTCAAAGAGCTATTTTCATCAAACGATTAATCAGAAAAATTATCAGTAAATATCAAAGGTAAACATTGTGTACAATGTACACCTTATTTACCAAAACAAGTAGACCGTGGGTAACATGGAATGGTTTTCGTGATCGTAATTTTTATTTTTTTTTAATTTTTAATATTTTTTATTATTTTTTTTAAAGTTGAATTTTGAATTCAAATTTTCAATTTTACATTTCAATTTTCAATATCAAATTTTTTTCACCTCTCCAATTTTTAATTTTATTTCTTTTTCTTTACAATATTAATGAACTAAAACGTAAAACCGTAAAACCTTTCAATTTAATCTGACAATGTAAAGAAAACTAAAAAAGTTTGTATGTATTTTACAATAATGCGTTTTTGTTTGAAAATTAAAAATTTCAACATCATTCAAAAATTAATAAGAATTTTGTAAGATAAAGATACATAATTATAATATATCAAATTGAATTAATTCGGTTCAAGTATTAATCCTTCTCAAGTTCTAAATCTCAACTCAACGTTTCCTTTTCTCGAATGAGTCGAATCATTTTTTTTCCACAACTCACTTGGAGTTGGATAATCTTTGATCTTTTCATCTAATTCAAAATTCAACGTACGCCTAGGATTCGACTAAACTTATTCAAAAACTGCAATATTAAAACAACTTTCAAGTTTCCAACCCATTCAACGTTTCATTACGTTGAAAAACCAGTACAATACCAAAGTCCTCTTATTCAAATTCGAAAATTCATCCTAGTGGAGTCAACTGGCCCATCTTACCCCAATCGAATTTTTAAAAACGAGTACATTAAGTACGCAGAAAAAATTAACCAATATTTAGAACCAAGAAGTCACCAAAACGTGACACTTCCCTGAAGACATCATCTTACGAATCTAAAATACACAAAAAATAAGGTGGAAAAATCAACGATACAATTTATTGTTCATTTTTATTTTATACAAAAGATGATCTTAAAAATTCATAATTCCAGTGAAGTTAAATTAAAAATTCCTGCAACAGAAACAAAACAAACAAGTGTTAATAAAACCAACTGGAATTCGTAATAATAAAATGGAAGAAACAATTCAAGTGTGAATAAGAAAATACGATTGAGAAGACGACAAATCAAGGGTGGATAATTCACATAACATCAGTATCATAATACGAAAAAATTCTTACTTAGGTAAAAGTCCATCTTTCTTCGCTAACCTCAGAAGACAATCATCAGATTCACCCTATGAAATATACAATACGGTAAATATCGAGTAACGAAAAATTGGTCAACGTGATAGAAAAACGACGAAATTCAACTTACCATTCTTCTGATATCACCGCTGATGGCATAGATTTTAACGGCATCGGTCATTCTACCGGTAGATGTATCTACATCAGCTAAATTCAATTGAATAGAAGCATGATCCTTGGCGTGGATGATACGGTTGCTAGCGGAGCTGTAAAATAGACATTACATTAATGATCTAATAAAGAAACAAATATGATACAGCTTGCAGATTATCATTAAAAACAAACACGTGTAAATTGTAAAGCTGAAATATGACCGAAATTATTCTTCAAAAGCTTACCATTTTCTGGGGATGTATAAATCCACGTTATCGCCTGCGTCGTTCTGCATAGTGAATTGATGCGGTGTTATTAAATTAAGTACGAAATGACAGCGAATTTAACAAAAATTGTACAATTTCGCGTACGAAACGGTGATAAAAGAAATTTTAAGAATTTTTCAAAAGCAAAGTCGGCATGATTTTAATTTCACCAGGTGTGACGATTCTTTTTAACTTTCGGGATAGCGAGTCGAAAAACTCGAAAATCAGTGTTGCCATTGGCTATTTTACAGTGCAGCCGTGTATAAAATTTCAAAATGTCGATTTCTTATCACCTGTCAAGAATCGCCGTATCGATCGAGATGTCGATTTCGTTTGTCAAGAATTTTCTCCGTCGTGTTTATATTTTTCTAATTTTTCGCGATTTTTTTCAATTTCATTCTCGCGCTAACAGGAAACAAGATTATTAAACACGTTCAGAACGTAACTGTATTTTGTCTTCGGCGTTTAGTTTTTCGTGATATGCGAGTACTCGGTGTATGTAACTTTACAGTTCATGAATTTTTCTTGAGTGATGTTTTCCATGTGTATCGTGCTCTGATAGTCATACTCTTCGGTCGTGCTCGAAAACTTTTTCCAACGGTGCTGTTTCATCTGTAAGATTCACCCATCAACCGATGTGTATTTGCCCAATAAATACTTCGAGTATGCTGTCGAGTTCGCTGTGTTGAAAATGTCTTTAAAAGTAAGATAATATTGGGTTTTTCTTATCGTTAATTCAATACTTTGCAGATAAGATCGTATGTACCTCTGAAGAATGAATGCTCGAACGGTTGACTTTAACATTGTACGATTTTTCATGCTCCAAATTTTTTTGTACATGGATATCTGAGTACCCATTTTTTCTCGCATGTCACCCTAGACTCGTTCAAAAAAGGGGTGAATTTTGATTTATTATTCTAGAGAATACAATGAAAATAATATGTTTCATTGTTCGCAGAAACATCGAGCTTCTTTTGAAACAAATTTGACGTTTAGATGAGATGTAGGAATGATTCCTATTCAATGTTTAAAATATTCGTTGATCTTTGATTTGAAAAAAAAAAAAAAAAAAAAAAAACTGTTCAGAAAATTTTTTGAATTAAAATTCAATGTATACCAAAGGATGACAATCATCTTATTTTCAAAATATTTTAGAAAAAAAATATCAATGCAACGAAATGTAATTTTTGTAAAAATTACCTACTTCTTTGACTGTTAACGTTAAATTTGATTTCAAGATTATGATCTACGACATGGCAAAAACTTCCCACTTTCCTCATTAAAATATAAATTCTACGATGAATTTAATCTCGATAAAGATCTTTTTTCTCTTTACGTCAACGAAACATAGTATTCATTAAAATTAAATGCTTGTAATAATTTGAATATTCGAATGAGCTGTAAAATCTACGTACCTACCTACGTGATCTATCCACCGGATATTTTATATCAGTCAATTTGGCAAATTAATCGAAATATTTCGACTCAATGCCGAATCACTCGATTTTATGAATTTGAGATAATCGTTCAATTCGGAGAATTTTTTGATTATTAAAAATGAAACCAGTGGAATGTAAAACCACATTAAAGAAACTTTCGCGATCTATGTACAAAATTGCACCATCTTCCCTTTGACTGATGATTTATTAGTAACTCGAATGCCATCAAATCGCTGAGAAATATACCAATTACATTTTATTGTTCGTGGTCGGATTGTCTGTGTTTGTATTTCATCGCGTTATAATTATTGTTTTCAAATCCCAGTTCAATGAACCTCACCGTCATTAAGTCGTTCGTTTCTATAAAGAATCGATCATCGAGCCTTCCTCGTGTCATGTTTCAATCATTTTTTATTTTGAAAACATTCGAGAAGCGAAGAAGATTCCAGTTCAAAGTTATATGAATGCCTTTTTCAAATTCTAGAGTTCGAAATTGATTTGCGAAAAAAGTGATTATTCTTTATCGTGATCAAAGGTATCGATTTCATCTGCATTTTATACGAATGTAGGTATATTTTTCGAATGACGTAAATTGTAGGATTTTAATGAAATATCTTATAAGACGAGTAATTTGATATATTTACCTCTACGTATGGTGGAAAATACCTTCGAAGGTTGATTTTTGTAATGGAACTGTTTCCATAGTTTCATCAAAATATTTGACTTTTTTTTCTTTTTTTTTTTTTGCAGAAAGAAACACCACTTGATATAAAGCTACACACAGCCGCTGCCAATGGTGACATAAAACTGATACAAAAATTATTGGATACTGGCAGAGTTCACGTAGATTGTCGAGATGACGTTAGTATATGCCTAGCTTTTATCTTAATTAAACATCTAAAATGGTATTTCCGCTGGATTGAAACAAATTCGCATTTTTTTCGTCCTCAACAACGAGTTACGTATGTTTCCCAAGAGTAATGAAATGTTTACACAAGCAGGAATATTTGTTGACTACATTTTAGCATACGTGAAAATAACATTTACACAGCATGTCATAAGAAAAATATTTTGTAAAATGTGACAATGCAGTGGCACTCTTTTTCGTAAAGAAAGTCCATTAACAAATTACCGCAGTTAAATTCCTTAAGTAGAATACCTTGTTATTAAGTAATCAGCGTTGCTTTTTACGAATTAAATGCTTTTAGTGTAACAATTGGTAACTTTATGTCGGGTTTTGAATTTGTTATTGTAGGAGAAGACCACACCTCTGATATTAGCCGCAGCTAATGGTCACTTAGACGCTGTTAATTTATTGTTGGATCAAGGGGCGAATATTTCGGCAGCACGATGTGTAAGTTAATGCAGTATGCGGCGAACGAGTCGTCGTAATGCGTATTTTTTTGTTTTCAATTTGGAAAGCAATAAATGAGATATTTCCTGGAACCGTGGCACCCTCTCCCAATTTCACTAAACATAGGATTAGAAAAAAATATTTCGAGTTTTATCGAATTTTTAATGTGTATGTAGTTGAGATTTGATAAAAATTCCAAAATCGAATTCTCTTTACACTTCCTCGATTTTTTGACTTTTTTATGAACAATTTTACGAAATTAAAAAATATTTCGACAAATGATCCGCTCATAGAGATCCAATTGCTGTTTTTCGTTTATAACTTCTCAAATATGCGTTTAAACAAACAAACAAACAACTACCCGAAATTATCAGTGGACTTCTAAAATTTTTTTTAAAAATTGCTTAAAAATTAGAGTGAAAAAAAATTGTAAAAAGATTATTCCTTTTTTTTTTTTTTTTTTTTTTGGTAAAACGTTCGAGAATAAAAGAGGTCAATTTAAAAAAAAATAGTTAAAAAATCCTTTGAAGTTGTGTCAGAAACAGAAATTATTTAAAAATATAGTTACAAAAAAAATTTTCCTTAAAAAATATTGAAAAAGTAATTTTCATGAAAATTTTTATCAGGGAATATGTTAAAAGGAGTTTTCTTATAATAAAATTCGACCTATTAATCAAAAATTCTCTCTGAGAGTACTGAAAAAAAAAGAAAAAAAATCAAAAATAATAAGTTTATCATGACAGAAAAATTGCAAAAAAATATCTTACGTTAGGTAGTTTATTTTTGGATAAAAAAAATTCTTCATTTTTCTGTAGTAAAAATATTTCCAAAATTTTTTGTAAAAGGAAATTTCCCAATTTTTTAAATATCTTAATTTACTGGAGGAAAAAATTCCTCAATTTTTTTTAGTCCAAATATTTTTCAAAATTTTTGGAAAAACATAAGATGGTATCAATTTTTTGAAATTACACATATTATTAGAGAGAAATAAAGTTCACTTTTTTGCCTATTTCAAAAAATAATAAAATCTTTATAATTTTTTGGAAGAAAATCTTTGAAATTTTTTTGTAGTTGAGTATTTTTGAAATTTTTGGATAAAAAAATTTCTGATTTTTTTTTGGAATAAAAATTTTTATCAATTTCTTCGGAATTTAAAAATGTATTATTTTTCTGGAGTAAATGAAGAAGAAAATGTCTCAGTTTTTTGGAGAAATAAAATTTATCAATTTTTCTAGTGTGAAAATGATTTTCAAATTTTCGGATAAAAGTTTCAATATTCTTGGGAAAAAAATCTCAATTTTTGCATGAAAAAGCTTTTGTTTTTCAAAAAAAAACTTCTTTTCAATGGATTTTTTTTGATAGAAAAAAATCTTGATATTCTTGAGAAAAATCTTAATTTGTGTCCCAAATTTTTGAAAGAAAATAAATTTTTAAATGTTTGAGATTTTTTTTTTTTTTTTGAAAAAGAAGAAGAAGAAGAAGAACAACAATTATTTGTTTTTTTAGAAAGAATTACTTGGTATCTTATTTTTTTAAAAAAAAGGATATTTCTATTTTATCATTTTTTTTGAGGTTTCAATCTTTTCAAAGAAAAAAAGCTTTAAATTTTTTGAAAGAAAAATTTCTTAAAATTTTTTAGAGTAAAAAAAATGGTATTCTCTAAATTTTTTGGAAAAAATTATTTTTTTGCAAATCAGAATTTACCTTTTTTTTTGGTGCGAAAATCTCAGTTTTTATAAGAAGAAAATTTTCCAGTTTTTCTGTATCTAGCTACCTACCTACATAGTAAAATGATTTTTTTTTTAAATAATCATTTTTTAGGAAAAATTATAATTAATTCTTTTATTTTTATTTTTAGAAATCTAATCTCGTATTTTTAGAGAGAAAAAATTTTCAATTTCTGTGAGAATAAAACCTCAGTCTACTTTTTGAATCAGAAAACAAAATTTGAATTTTTCGAATTTTTGGGAAAGATGTTTCTATTTTTTTTTTCGCTGTATCAGCTTAGAAAGCTATGTAGCGACGAACATACAGAAAAATTACAAGGCTTAGTTGTTTTTTCCAGAAAAGAAAATTTCTGAAATTTATTGAGAAAAAAGTCTCAGTTTTTCTGGATTAGAAAATTTCCCAATTTTTTGAGGAATAAAATCTTACTATCTTTGAGAAGAGGGTATTAAATCTACTTATTGTTTACATTCAAAAGAAATCTTTGAATTTTTTGGAGATTTTTTTTTTTTTTTTTTTTTTTTTTTTTGGGAGTAGAAAAATATTTTAAATTCTCGGAGAAAAAAAACTGATTTTTTCTTTTCTGGAAAATTTTTTTTCTTAGATTCTTTGGAAATTTTTTTTGTATTTTTGTTTTTTCCAGTAAGAAAAGAATTTTTGAAATTTTTTGAGAAAAAGTTTTAATTGTTTTGATGATATAGAAAATTTCTAAATTTTTTATGGTAAAAATATGTATTTCCGAATTTTTTTTTCTATCTAGTAGAAAATTTCCTAATTTTTGAGGAAAAAATATCTCAATTTTTTGGAGAAAAAACTTCTCAATTTTCCCAGAGCAGAAATATTTTTCAAATTTTTGACGAAATATTTTAATTTCTTTAGAAAGAAATCTCTTTGCTTTTTAGAGAAAAAAATCTGGAAATTTTTTTTTTAAAAAAAGTCTCGATTTTTAGTTATTTAAAAGAGTAATAAGCGAAAAACAACTTGAGGGTCTCTTTAGGTTCACATTTGGGAAGAACGTCGAGTCGAGAGTTGATGTTCGAAGAATTTTTGCTGATTGACAAAGCAAAATCAAAATTTTTTTGCTCAGCCAAAAATGCACTTGGTTCTATTTCAATTGTAATTTTTACAGCTTTAATCATTGCCTGTTTTAAATGTTTCATTTTTGTAAAACTCAAATTTATACCTACCTACGTCTTATTTGTTTATTTTTTGAATAATGAAAAACAAAAATAAAATACTAATTTTTGGGTGAAAATTACGATCTTCCGACGGCCTTGAAACAATACGTGCATAAATTACAAGAAAATTCTTTTCATCACGAAAAAGAAAAGAATTCGCATCATTTGTTGCCGAGTCCATATAACTGTACCATTTACGAGATACGCCTTAACAAGCAGTAAACCGGTATTACGTAATTTTTAATTGTTTTTCCTTTCAAGGTTACGTTATCAAATTTGAGCTTTACTTGCATTACCTCCGCTTAACGGGCTCGATGACGTTCTCTAGGAGTACTTTTCGTTTGATAAATTTATCTAGGGGCACATTGTCGAATATTTTCGTGCAACGCGAGCGAGAATTTGCAGCTCGAGGGGGAACCTCATTTATGTGCCAATTTCCATTACGCTATACATAGACTTATTTCATATTGTGTGGTTATTTTTAAAAAGAACAATCGTATTGATTGGTATTTTTTTGTCATGTACAGACAGGTACGACGGCGCTGTTTTTCGCAGCTCAAGGAGGTTTTACCGATGTCGCGAAGCTATTGATTTCACGAAATGCTCCTATAAACTCTTGTAGTGTGGTGAGTGATTTGGTATCGCCTTCGGAGGATATTGTGTGAATTGATATATAAGTTTTTTTCGAAATTTACAGGATGGAGCCACTCCTTTGTTTGTCGCTTGTCAATGCGGATATTTGAACATCGTCCAGATGCTCTTATCCAGCGGAGCTATTCTAAATTGTCGATTAGCCGTGAGTAATTGGACAATTTGAAGTTTTTTTACCAACCATAAAACCATAGCAGCCTCGTGGTTTTATATTTTGATTGATTTTCACCTTCAGGACGCATCTTCGCCGTTATTTATTGCCGCCCAAAATGGCCACACGAACGTAGTTCGGTTTTTATTATCGTGTGGGTGCGAAGTAGACAGTAAAAGACAAGATGGTACAACACCTTTGTGGATTGCCGCTCAAATGGGTCATCGAGATGTTGTCCGATTGCTACTCAAACACGGAGCCTTCATCGATAGTAAACGAAAAGTAATTCTGGCTCGGTTTTCATTTAGAATTTAAATTTACGTCCAACCGTAATAATTAAACTCGAATTTATCGTCAGGATGGCGGCACACCTCTTTTTAAAGCTTGTCATAAAGGTCATACCGGCGTAGTCGAAGAATTACTCAAACATAATCCTAATCTCGGTTTATTACCTGTAAGTATTTTCCGAAAGTAATATTTCACTCGAAAAGCTCGCAAATTGATACAATTTTATGTACCTACAGAATGGAGAAAGCGTTTTGCATGTGGCTGTATTAGGAGGTCACGTCGAAATTGTCGAGTTATTGTTAAGATACGGTGCGAATCCAGTGTTGAAAAATCTCGACGGAAGTACTCCCGCCGAATTGGCATTTATGTCAAAATATTACAATATGCAAAATCTCTTCAAAACTCGGGCTCAATTTAAATCTAATCAAAAGTAAAAGCAATGATCAAAATATTTTTTAAATAATTTTTTTTATGTGATTTTTATGAGTTTATTGTTTATTGTTGTTTCATTGTTCGTTATTCGTAAGTTTAATTTTTTTTTTAAAGATAACGTACCTACCTTAATAAATTTACTTTTTTCTGCGTTATTTTGAATTTTTGACTACCTATTTTGAAGTTGAAATTGAAATATTTTGAAAAAGGTGAACAATTTTTTCGCCTAGAGACTTGAAAATTGACAAAATTTGAAAAAAATACATTTTTAATTTGGTCAAATTAATATTTTTCAAACATTAATTTTTTGAAACATGATTTTTAAAAATTTTCAAAAAAAAATCTCCACATTTAGATTTTTTTTTTGAAAATTAATCTATTAGGTAGATACGTTTTTTATCATATTTTAGAAAGTACATAAGCATTTTTTCAAAAATTTTTGCCTTTAATTAGGGTTTTTTAAATTTAGAGAATAAAAATCATCTGTTGAAATAAGTAGGTATTTTGAAAAACAACTCACCTGGAAATATTTTAATTAGTTGAGAATTGTGATTGTTCTAAAATTTGATTTTCGCATGAAAAATTCTATATTTTTTGAAATATTTTGAGAATACGTATAAAGTTGAAAATTTAAAAAATTGGTACCTAGGTATATAGTTACATCAATATTCAAAAAATTGTGTTTTTCAAAAATTTGATTTTCGAAAATTTCCATAAAAGTTCTATAGAGAAATTTTTTTTTTTAAAATAACCCTTCTGTGCATATTTTCACAAGTTGATATTTTTCAAAAATTTGGTTTTCAAAGAGTTTATTTTTACCTATTATTAAAAAAATCGACATTATTTTGAAGTGTTTTGATTTTGAAAATTATACTTAACCCTTGAACTCAGTAATATTTTGACAAGTGGAAGTTTTTCAAAAATTAGGTAAGTATTCGAATATTTTGCACTCCCCCTCCAAAAATTTTCAAAAAATTGATTTTCAAAATTTTTGGAAAGTTTTTAGACTTTATCTCATGAAACGTTGAAATTCAAAAAATTTGGTTTATGATTTTTTTTAACTTCTCATTAAATTTTAAAAAACTAAATCATCTAACCTTATTATTTTGGTCAATTTTTAATTTAAAAAAAATTAAGTTTCAAAATTTTCTTGAAATTTTCAGAAAAATTGACTTTTTAAAAATTATAATTTAAAAAATTAAGTATTTATAGATCTACTTTCTTGATTTTTTAAAATAGTTTTGCCTTTGTCAATTTTTTTAGGGTGTTTATATTTTATAATAGATTGAAATGTAGATACTTACTTTTTTGAAAAAAAAAAAAAAAAAAAAATTTGTGCATTTTTAATTTTAACAAGTTACAATTTTTTAAAATTTAATTTTCAAAGTATTCCGTATTCCATTTTTTTTTTTTCAAAAATAGATGTTTTAGATTAAAAATTTTCAAAAATTTTCAAAAATTTCAACCCTTGAAATATTGAAATACACTGAGAATAATATTATCAACATGAAAATGTCTTCCAAAAATTGATTTTTAGGATTTAAAAAAAAAATGTTTTTTGAAAATTCATTTTCTTGGAATGTTTTGAATTTTAGGTTCTTAGAAAAAAATAATTCATTTTTTTCAACTTCATGGAGAGATTTCGAAAATTTGCACCTACCTTGAGCATATTTTTTTTAGTTTCTAAAATTTATTTTCCCAGCATCATTAATTTTTTTAAAAATCATTAAAAATAATATTTACCTATTTTCGAAAATGTTGATGGATATTTGAATCATTTAAACATTTCGCAAAATAACACACGTTCATATTTTGACAATTCAGTATTTTTCAAAAAAAAAATCATTTTTTTAAAATTTTGATTTTTTAAAGTTTTTTAAAAATCTTCCAAACCTTTATTCATTTGATTTTTTTTCAAATAGGGATATTAGGGCTAAGCATCACTGCGTAATAATTTTTCATTCATTTTTTTGAAATAAGTAGATATTTTTAAATTTGATTTTGAATTCTTTTTTCAAAAAAAAAAAATTTTAATTTAAATGATTTGAAAAATGTCTCCTCTTTCTATGCACATTTCGACTGATTGACATAAAAAATAGCTTTCAAATTTTTTCAATTTAATTTTCAATTTTTTTAATGTGTAGGTAGTGGTAGTATACGCACACGCAGTACACATTGATTTAAAAAAAATGATACCTGTTGACAAGTTCATATATATTTTCAAACATTTTGTTGCATAAAAAATTAGCATTTTCCAAAAACTCGGTTTATTTTCGATTTTTTTTTGGAAAATTCTCAAAATTATTGAAAAGTCACAAATTTCTGAACTTTGCCAAGTCAATACCTAACAATTTTCAAACTGAATAGATATAAATTCAGATCATTAAATTTGTATTTGCTCCTCACACCTCACTCAACTTTTCTGATCGATTCACAATAAATCTCATCTCTGAACCAATCTCTCACCTCTGGATATTTTCAATTATTCGTCATTTTTCCTTCAAAAAATACCGTCGCACAACTCCAATACAGTTTTTGTATACTTGGTTGCATATGCACTGGTTTGTTGGAGCAGTGACGAGGATTTTTCAACGAAGGGCAAATGAAAAAAAATCTCAAGGCTTTTCGCCATTTTAAAATTACCCTGTAACAAAAATAAATGACGTCGAAATATTTTTATTAATTAATTCTTGCAATCGATCGATAGTACATTACATTATCAAAATAAAGATAATGTCGCCTTAATATCACTTCTACACAGGTATTTTTCAAACGTACGTAGGAGAATAACGATCAAAGTAGTCATGACAAAAAAAAAAAAAATCGAACTGATAACAAAACGTTTACTAATACGAGACACTTGACCGTCGTACAAATCTTAAAATTACCATAATCCCGCCTCAAGACGTTACACAATGTCACTTTTTCGAGAGTTCGGTTTCCTTAGTAAAATGGAAATGAGTCCAAGTATTTTACATTATTTTATATACAACAAATCACACATAAAACGAGTATATTTACAAATAAAAGATGCTAATTATCACAGCCCTGGTGCGTTTCATTATGAACAATTTCTTGACATTACGTACTTCCTGACTCTTTATCGCCTCCGGACAAAAGTGAGGTTATTTTTGAGTATAGCATGAGTAATATTAGAAGAACGAAGACAGCAGCTATGGCCAGTAGGATGAGTTTTTTCTGAAATATTATATTATATGTAAATAATTGGGCATTTATTTTCTAATAAAATAAAAAAATGTTTTAAAAATTAAATGAAAATATCGTCTTGGTGGATTGATTCGTATAAATTCACCAGTTTTGACTTTAATAAGTTCAAAAATCACAAATTTTTAGTGAAATTAATATAGATAATTGAAATGTGAGGAAAATGCGACCCAGAAAAATATTAGAAGGGAAAAATTATGACGATTGTTCTACACTTATTCAAGGTAAAAAAAAATGTTACAATCCGAAAAAAAATTCTCAAAATAAAACCAGGTGAATTATCTCCGAATGACTCATTAAGTAGTCGTGAAATGTTTATCGTTAATTACCATTTTGGCCTTTTCTTGATAAATCATAGCTTTCTTCGTAGCAATTTTTGCCTCGCTCATTGCTTCGCTGGCACATTGAACGTGATGTTCTATACTATTGACTATATCACCCTGAAATTAAAATTTATTTTACTCGATGTGCTAATTTAGATTAGAAATATTGCAACTTCGGTCCAATACCTGTTGCTCGACTAATAACGCCATTTCAACAAAAAGAGTCTTCAGCTCCATTATGCTTTTTTCTAGTTTTACCAACTCTTGATGCCTTATTTGTACTTCTTTGAGAGTTCTTTTCACTTCCATTGTTTCAGTAATGATCTACCAAAGAAATAATTTAGAAATTCAGACGTCGTAAGGATTTTAATTTGTTTGAAGTACAAAACTTACATCTCCATTGAATATAGATCCGTAACTGCCTTGTTCTAAAAGCTCTTCTAGCTTTTCGTCGGTGATTTCTGCTTTAGCTGTAACATACAAATAAATCGTAATAAATATCAATTCGAATCATAAGTAAGGAAGGGAAACATGAATCTATTTTTGTGTAGTTTGTTCAAATATTCTCTCAATCCCCAAAATAGATGTAGAATTACAACGATAGGAAAAATTACTCAAATACCTGGCAATTTTCTTTCCCAAACATCTATATCTAGGAAAAAATTTCAGTAAATTTTACTTTCAAAGGGATATTTTTAGGAAATTTTTAAAATTGATTTCCAAAAATTGCGGATAGGCTGAGAATTTTAAAAAATAAGAGAAAAAATTTACTTGCGGTAAAAAAATCCATAACACGAAGAATTCGCAAAGAACTTAGCTGATATCTACTGCAAAATATATTTTTTAAAAAATAGAAACAAAAATTCTATTTTTTTAAGAGAAAAAAAATCAAAAATTCTTTCAAAAAGTATAAAAATAATATGATGAGAGAAAAATTAGAAATTCTTTAAAAAACTTCTGCAAAATATTTACAAGTACAAATAATTTTCCTAAAAAAAAAAAACATAAAGCAACTACATCTTTATCTACTGCTATCTTGAATTTTTATTTTTTCCCAATGTTTGAAAAATATTTTTAGATAAGTAGTAAATTATTTTTTTCTAAAAAAATCAAAAATCCAATAATTTTTTTATTTTGAAACAAAATGTTTGAAAAATATTTTTTTTAGCGAATTTATAAAAAAAAATTCAATAAAAATTTGAAAACTATTTAAAAATTTGTAAAAAGATTTCTTCATCATAGGGCTTTGTTTCGGAGCAGAAATCAAAAAATATTTTAAACTGAAAAATATTTGTTTAGTACCTATAATAGAAAATCTGTTATTTAGAAAAAAAAACAAGATTTCCTATCAATTTTTTTTTTAATTTTAAGAAAAATCCAAGAAATTCTTTAGAAAAAAAAATTTAAAATTTTTTTAGTAGGTACCAAGTAAAAATTAAGATTTCAAAAATCCCATAAAATAAATTCTTACTCACGCATAAATTATCTTCTTTTTTGAGAAAAAATCAAAAGTATTTCAAAAAAAAGGTTAGAAAATTTTTTTAGTACAAGAATCTTTCTTGAAAGAAATTTTAAAATCCCATCAAACTTTTTTTTGATAGAAAAACAAGGATTCTTAAAAATATATTTTTTAAATCATCAAAATCAAAAATTCTTTGAAAAATTTTCTGAAAAATATATTTTTTTGAAAAATCTGATTATTCATATGAACTTTAGAAAACAAGAATAAAAAATACATTTGAAAATATTATTTTTCAGCATTAATTAAAAATAACACAAAAAAGTTCAAAACTAAAAAAAAGTAGGACAAAAACCGTTCTTGAAAAAAAAAATCAAAAATCACATCAATTAGCTGATTTTTTTTTCAATTTTCGAAACAAATCGAAAATTCTTTCAAAAAGTGTTTAAAAAATATTTTTTAGTGCATATATAATGGGTATCTGCTCGTTCATATCTCTGTCTAAGAAAAATTTTCATGAAAAATTTAAAAATTCTCACCAATTCTTTTTTTCAGATGAAAATCCTTCGAAAAAATGTCTAAAAAATATGTTTTCAGCCCAAAAAGATCTACTCATTTTTTGGGAACGGTGGCGGAGGGGGAGATCAAAAATCATCTTTCAAAAAATATTTGGATAGTGTGAATTTTTTAGCATTGGTTAATAATGTATGTATTAAAAAAATTCAGAACTTCTATCTAAACAATTATTCTTAATCAAAAATGCTCTTATTTTTTGGCACTGCAAATTTCTATGAAAAAAAAAAATGAAAAATACTTACCTATGTAAAATTTTTTAAAAAATTGCCTAGTATCAATAATTACCTTGTAGGTATTGTTTTGTTAAAAAAAAAAAAAAAAAAAATTGTTGAAAAATATTTTTAGTAGGTAATTTAAAAATAAAGTTTTAAAAATCTTTTAAAAATGCAATAGGCAATCTTATATTTTTTTAAAAAAAATACTCATTCAAGAATTCGAAAATACTACTTAAAATAAAAAAATCATGTTGAAAATTTTTTCTGAAAAAGCTGAAGAACTCGTATCTACCTATCAAAAATTACTTATAAGTTATAATATTTTCTTATTTTCACAAAAGATCCTCGAATTTATACCTACTGAAACACTTATATTCTATAAGTACAATTTTTTCATTGATTTTTCAAAAAAAGGGGGAAAAAGATTTCTTTTAAAAATTGTAGTTGAGAAATCTTTTCGGAAAGAAATTCGTAAAATTAGTTTTTTTGAAAATTTTCCAGAAATCAATTCAAAAAGATTTTAAAAAAAAATTAAAATAATTCTCTGCAAAAACTTTTTTTGAAAAAAACTAAAAAATTTTTGAGAAAAAAATCGAAAATATCCTTTATAATATTTTTGATTTTTTTTTCAATAGGTAGGTTAGCCGTATAGGTACCTAATTATGTGAAAATAATTTTTTGAAAAATTTTAAAATTCTATTAAAACCTGGAAAAAAATTTTTTTTGTGGATTATTTCAAAATTTCTTCAAAAAATGTTTGAAGAATATTTTATGGTACCTACAAAAATTTTTCTATGCTTGGTAAGAAATTCGCAAAAGGAAATGTTTTAAAAATTATGCTGAAAAAAATCTTACTGAAAAATTCAAATTTTTTTTTTCTTACATAAAATAGCTTATTAAAAATTAATAAAGAAATAATACAAAATCGATTTTTATAAAATACTGAGAACAATGCACATTTTTAGCGAAATATGCACTCATAAATTTCGTATGAGATCATATGCCATGAAAAAAAAACAACTTGAAGAAATTTTACGTCTAGAAGTATCAAAAAACACACACACACACACACCTAGAAACCTAGATAAATTCCTACCCTAGTCATTAGTGACTCACAGATTGAAAATCCAATCGAGACAGCGAGATAACCATTAACCAGGTCAATAACCAACGTAGTAATTTTCCGATTTCAAGATCAAGGTAATTTGAAAATTACAAAAGTGTGCAAAAAAAAGGGTAGAGGCAGATACCTAAAGCATGAAAAAGCACGATGATAATTTTCCAATATACAAATTTGATTGATTAAACACCTGTATGTACGTATTGTAGATTTTACTGCAAAACGAATTACGTAGGTGAGCTACACAGGTTACAAAAATACATAAAACGTTCGGTGTACAGGTAGGTACCGGTATATCATGTCATATAATTACACCAGTACATAAAACCTATACCTACGAATAATAAACACGGCAACATCTACGGAATACATTTGCAAATTTCAACCGAACAGCTGTTCAGCGTTTTGTGCGGCTAGGTGTAGAAAAATTACGAATTTCAACGTCGAATTTTTCATTCCTGTCGTTACTGTCGTTTTTTTGAAAACGACTGGTGGAGTTTTGATATAAAGGATATTACAACGAATAGGACATTGTTTTGAATTTTAGGATCGTGCTAAAAGCAGATGGCTTCAGCAACATTATGTCATCTTACTGCATGAAGGACTAGGAATAATTTTCCATAAAAATGAAAGCGATGTGATTTAAAGGAAAGAGAGGGGCCTAATTAAAAAATATTTAAAACAAAAGTTGTAGATTGAGATTTGAAGAATAATTTTTATCATCATAAAAATTTTGATTGGACCACTCCCTCTCGTCTAATTTTGTATAATACTACGTAAGTAAAGTAAGTTATGTAAATACTTACATTATTCGAAATTGGAGGAGAGCGAGAGGGTCAATTGATAATTTTTTCAAACAAAAGTTGTAGAATGAGATATCTTAGGAAATAATTTTGGTCATTTTAAAAATTTCGATTGGAACCCCTCTCTCTACTAATTTTTATTTTTCACAATAACAATATTACATAAAAATACTTATTAGTTATTAGGTATTCGAAATTGGAGGGGTGGCAGGGGTGCAAACAAAATTTTGGTGATGATCAAAATTATTCTTAGAATCTTAATCTTCAACTTTTGTTTGAAAAATATTTCAGTTGACTCTTTACCTCTTCTCTAATTTCGAATTAAATATTTATGTAGGTAGTATTATATAAAATTAGACGAGAGGGAGGGGTCCAATCAAAATTTTTATAATGACCAAAATTATTTTTCAGATCTCAATCTACAACTTTTGTTTCAAACATTTTTCAATCGGGCCACTCCCTTTTCTTTAAATCACATCGCTTTCATTTTTGTAGAAAATTATTTCCAAGTCCTCCAAGCAGTAAGTTGGCGTCATGTTGCTGAAAACCATCTGCATTTAGCACGATCCTGAATTTTATGCTATCGTCATTACCTATGGATACAACTCTTTGTATCCTCTCTTCGCACTTCTCCTTGTAATCGACTTGTTCGGCGTTGAATTCGCTGATGGCGTCGATGAGCAGGCGTAACGTGGTCGCATGTTGAGTTTTTCGTATTCTCAATCCAGCCGGCAATTGTCCTTTATTTTCCAACTCATCTTCTTCTTGTACTATACCTCGTTCGAGGACTGAAACAATACGAATACGAATGAATAATTAATCGTATAATTATTCGGTGTTTTTAATTTAAATTATCATCGCGTACTGCGTACATAACATCCGTGTTAAACAGTGCGTGAATAAATTGGCTCGGTGATAAATTGAAAAAAACACCTCGAATCACGGTGTCGGTTTTTCTAAATCGGCGACGAGCCAGAGTGCGCTTTCTTATTGCTTATTTCTCAGGTCTAGACAGTACCTATTCTACAAATGTATGTACCTAGACCTACTGACGAGGTATACTTACGTTTCAAATTATTGTTAACCTTCTTGGCAATTTGTTTTACGGTCTCGTTCCTCGCCTCTAATTCCAATTTCATACCTGCAAATAAACCAAAATTGTATCATTTGAATTTAACTAACGGAGGATGCGAAAATAATATTAATTAAAAACTTAATTAAAAAATTTATATAAAAAAATACATTTTTTTTTTAAAATTCAACCTAATGAAATTTCATTTTTTGCATTTTTGCTCGATTTTATATTTAATCCATGTTTCTGGGTTAAGCTACAAATTAATATATGAAACGTTTCTTTGATTAATCGAGTCCATAATTATTCTGTATAATTGACTAATAGCTTGGTAGTTGGTATATAATGGTTCGTATTATTATTAAAAATTTCATAACTATACAGCCTTTTTTAGAGTCAAATACTACAAGATAAGGAATAATTTTTTAATTTGATAAAAGAAATGCAAATTTCCTTTTGGAGTATTTTTTTTTGTGTGTGTTTAAAGAATTTTTTTTGGTCGTAAGGGAATATATCTTCAAGAGGATATTTTTATTTATTTATTTTTTGTTAAATGACTTTATTTTTAAACTCATTTTAGTGAATATTTTTCTAATTATCTTTCGACAAGACTTTTTTTTTGCGAAGAGAATTTTTTAAGGCATGCTATTCTTGAAAAAAATGTCTTTCTTTGAGGATTTGAATATTTTTCTGTTTAATAATTAATTTTTATAAACAATAATTTCTAAGAGGTTTTTTTACTGAAAAGTTCTGTTTGTCTGTTTATTTATTTATGTTTAATGAAAAGTTATTTAAGATTTTTTTCTGTAAAAAAAATTACAGACTTGGTTCCAAGATAATATTTTTTAAAACAGAAATGCAATCGAAGGTTTTTTTTTCTGCCAAGAGGATGTCTCGAAATACTTAATTTTTTTCCTTTGAAAAAATATGTTTTAAGAAAAACAATTTTTGGAAAAATTATTTTGCTATTTTTTTTTTTGCAATGAGACTTTTCAATTGTTTTTTGTTTATGTTTTACCAAAAAAAAAAAATATATGTGATAGGTAGGTAAGTGAATTTTTTTTTGAGTGAATGTCAAACTAACTTTCTCTAAGAGATTTAAAAAAATGCTTATTTCCACTTTAAAAGTATTTTTCTGTTCGAAAAATTTTCTCAATCCATGTTTCAGTAAAATTGTTTTGTTGATGCAGAATTTTTTGCCAATAAGGGAATTTTTCAGTTTCTTTATTTCTTTAGGTACCTATTTATTTTTGCAAAGAGATTTTTCCAAAATGGCTGTTTTTGGCAAAAAAAGAGACTCATTTTCATACGATAAATATTTCTTCAAGAAAAGGATATAGGTAACTACCCAGAATGTTTTTCTTTCTCTTTTTCTTTTTTGAGAAAAGATGATTTTTTCCAAGGGAATATGTTCAAATTAGTTTTGCTTGAATTTCAATACCTACTTAATCTCAAGATTTTTTTCAATGATTTTTTTTCAACTAAGTAGGTATAAGCTGGTTCTTTAAAAAAAAATCATACTTAGAAAATTTTGAATTTTTTTTGAAAAACATTTTTTAGACGAAAAATATATTTTGGTTTAGGAAAATATGGAATTTTTTAAAGAAACTTTTTTTTGAAACTTTCTCCTGCGTTAAAAAATTATTTTTCCACGTAGAAGAGGTATTTTTAAAAAGGATTTTTTTTTGAGAGTTATTTTTTTAATTTCAAGGATTTTTCGTATCAAGAATATTTTTTATAATTTCTATTGTTTGATGGAGAATCAACTTTTATGATAATTTTTTTCCTGGGAAATTTTTTACTGACCCACCTTTCGCTTCAAAACATTTCTTCCTATGGGCAACTTTTTAATTTTTTTTTGAGAGGGGGGGAGCTAATTTTGCTGATTTTAGTCATTTTTGCTAAAAGTTTTTTCTGAAAAATTTTAATTCTTCAGGAGATTTGTTTTTTAGTGACTTTTTTCCCTTCAATTTTTTTTTTTTTTCATAAAGAAGATTTTTCAAGGGTGACTTAAAATTATTTTGCTAATTTTAAATTTTTTTCTCTTGAAAATTAATTTTTTGTTCAAGAGATTTTTAAATGTTTTTTTTTCACTTGGATTTTTTTTCAAGCATACTTGATTATATGAAATTTTTGAGAATTATTTCCCAATGCCCAGTTATTTTTTTGCAAATAAGACAATTTTTCATTGTTTTTTCTAAAAGAGTAATTTTTATTAAGAATTTTTATCAAATGGCTTTATATTCTCACTTTATTATTACTTATTCTACTAATTTTAAGATTTTTTTCTAAAAAATTAATTTCTTTGAAATTTTTTAAAATGTTTTTTTTTTTTACTTTGAAAATATTTTTTATAGGTACCTAGGGGTTTTATGGCTGTTATCGCTCCAAAAAAAATTTAAAATTTTTTTTCCAATTTTAAGACTTTTTTGTCAAGATATTATTTTATTTTTTTTTTGGAGATTTCTTTAATGGTTTTTTCCGCTTCAAAAAATATGTTTTCATCACGGATGTTCTTCAAGAGGATTTTTTTTGAGAATTATTTCGCTAATTTTTTCTAAAAACCCAATTCTTAAGAATCTTTTTTGAGATTATTGTTTTTAATTTTTATATTTTTTTTCGTGAAAAATAAAATTTGTAAAAATTTTATCTACTATAAAAAAGGTTGTTGTAGAGAGAATTTTTTGTAACAAATTTTGAGTTGGGAAATGTGTGATTTTTTTGACAAAAGAATTTTTTTACTTACCTATAATACAATTTTCTCATTAAGAACGTACCTATATTTTTATTTAGGTACCTAGGTATTTTTTTTCTGAAAAAATAATTTTAATGAGTATTTTTTCCAAGAAAATTTTTTTAATTCCTTTTTTGGTAGAAAAAATATTTTTTAAAGCAAACACTTTTCAACATAATTTTGTATGAGAATCATTAATTTTCATTTTCATTTTCATTTTTTTTTTTTTTTTTTTGCTAAAGTTCTGTAAACAGATGTCTGTTTTTTATTTTGGAAACCACTTATTAAAAAATTTGAGCTTATCATAATTTTTACTTAGTTATCTTAATCAGTACGCACTTGATCATAAATTCATAATACTCGAAAATTATCAATTAGATACATTTAAATGATTATCTTTGGTATTCATTTTTTATTTTAAAGCCTAAGGCAATTACATACGTAATTCCAAAGAGAATTTAATTATCCTATAGAATGATAGAATTAAAGAAGTATTGATATTATGATACCAGTACAATGAGAAATAACGTTTATTATAATCTACTTAGCTGCAGCACAATAAAAGATTACTATACTTACTCGTATTTTGAGTAAGTACCCACTTCATAAATAGTTAAAGTATATTACGTGTTCTGATCGCAGATTAAAATATTATTTTTTAATACGTTCATTTTTTAGATATTGAATTTCACAAATTATCTGGACAGTTTGGTATTCAAAAACATCGATTACTTCCTCAATACGGAATGAGGGAACGTGATAATATAAACTAGATGCCAATGACATAATCGTACATCTTTATGCTTCTGAATCCTGTTACAAGAATTTCACTACATTTTGATTGAATTTTTTAAACCCGGCAAATTTTCAAACCACGTGTCGTAGGTATCTAGTACATACATGTTTGGTAAGAAGCGAAACACGTAAGTACATAACATATACACGATGTTTCATAATACACGTTGGTAAAGCTTTTATACAGTAAACAAATCGTTCTTAGACGCTTATCGAGAATTTTCGCGCCCTGCTGACATTTACCATTTTGTTGATTTAAGATAAAATAAAGCCATACTCGTAGAGTTTTCAATTTTTTTTAAACGTTCTACTCGTATTTCGACGTACTCGAGCTGCTGTTGAATACACATACTGGGTATGTTTACAAAATGGAATTTTAATTTTCTCGAATGTTGAAAATTTTCACGAACGAAGTGATGACTCTTTTGCTTATCTGATCTTGAATCATAATTTTTAATGTGCACTCGTAGGTGTTCATACTTCATAGTCAGTAATAAATTCTTATATACCTATGTATTTTCTTTTGTTAGATAGTCTATCTTCTCATGAGTAGATTGGTTCTATTTTAAAGTAAAATACTTAATGTGTGAATCATTTTGTTAGATAATCGTGACATAAAAGTGATATTAAGAAGAGGTATAAAAAAATAAAAAGTTATTTTGAATAAAATTTCTGTACTTATCTAAAAATACGAATGAAAAACAACTGTACATCTTACTTTCATCTTCTCTCGGTGAGGATAATAAGGCGCTGTGTAATGATTTTATCTGCTTAATATGTTCTTTGATATTGTTTATCCATATTCGCGATAATTCAACCTGCATTCACATAAAAATAACTTTGTTATCTATTAAAATAATATTTTTAAAAGTAGGTAGCTGTGAACTTCAAGTTTTAATGTTTCAAATTGAATGAAATAGAAAATATATCTACAAAAAAAACTTTAAACTATAGAAATTATTTAAAATTAATTCTAAAAAAAATTACTCAAGAGTTTACTTCACTGGAAAAAATTATGTTATTTTACCTAAAAAATTCACTCAAGATTTCAGAAAATATATTATTCAAAATTAAAAAAAAAAGGACTTATTACCTACTCCAATTGGAAAAAAATTGAAGATAATTGCAAAAATTAGTCACTATTCAAAATTAAAAAAAAATTCTTATTAAAAAAATAATGAAAAATAAACACTGCTGTTTTAATTAAAATTGGAAAAAAACATGTTTTTCCTCAAGACTGAAAAAAACATGTTTTTCCTCAAGACTGAAAAAAAAATAAGGAAACCCCAGTTTTAGCCAATTTCATAAGAAAATAAAAATTAAGGACAATTTTGACAAATCAAGAATTACCTAGTACTGATTCAAAAAATAATAATTACCTATTATATTAAATGTGATTTTTGAAAAAAAAGATTGAAAAAAGTATTTACCCAAAATTTCAAAAATATGTTTCAAGAAAGTAGGAAAAAAACATTTTTGCCTAATTTAACAACAACACCATCAACAACAAAAATGAAAGAAATTGCAAAATTAATCATTATACTTGACCATTTTTTTAAAAATTGCTTATTCAAAAAAATTGATAAAAAATAAAAACTGTTGTTTCAACTAAATTGGAGAAAAAAATGCTCTCATGATTGAAAGAAAATTAAAATCCATTTTTTATCCCAACTAAACAAATAAAAAATTAATTGAGGATCATTGAAAGAATTAGTTATTATTCAAAAATTACAAAATTGATACCAATTCAAATAAATTGAAGTAGGTATATTAAGTATGCAAAATGGGATTTTGAAAAAAATATTTTAAAAAATATTTTCACTTTAGATTTCATAAAAATGGTTTAAAATAAACATACCTAAACAATAAAAACAAAAAAATTAGAGACCATTGTAAAAATTAAAAAAATAATACCTTATTACCCATTATTCGAAGAAAAAAAAATACTTACATGTTAAAAAATGAAAAATAAAAAACTGCCGTAGGAACAAAATTGAAAAAAAAACTTTTTCACTCAAGATAGAAAAAAAAAGAAAAAAAAATAGTTTTTATCGCAATTTAAGCAAAAAATAAATAATTTATCACGACCACAGGAAAATTTAGTCATTACGCAAAAATGATAAAATTGGCATGAAAGTTCGAACAAAGTCTTTAGTAAAAATTCGCTTTTTACCCAAAAGCTTTCAAAAAAAAAAAAATGGTTTTAGAAAATTGAAAAATAACTTAGTTTACCTTAATAACAACAATAACAATAACAACAACAACAACAACAAAATCAGTATTTTCCCAAAAATTGAAAAAATTGGTACCTGTTGAAAAAAAAACTATGTTTTTGCTCAAGATTTGAAAAAAGTGGTTTTAAAAAAATTAAAAAATTTCACAAGAATTGAGAAATTGGTACCTATTTTATCAAAAATAAAAAAATGAAAAATTGGTATTTGAACGAAACTGAAAAAAAATTATTTCACTCAATATTTAAGAAAACGATTGAAATTTTTTTTTAGAAATGAATTCACAATAATTAGTGCCAACTCGTAAGATCAAAAACTGGATTTTGAATCTTTGAAAAAAATGCTTTTATTCCAGTTTTGTTCATCATTATTTTTTATTTTTTATTATTTAAAAGGGTGTGTCCTTTTTTCGAAAATTTTCAAAATTCCTAATAAAAAATTTAAAACGTGGGGCACACTTGCAATTTGAAAAAATTGATTTTTCATCAAAAATTGAATACCTAAATTAGTTTTTATCCAATAACGCATAATAAACATTTTTTACTAAAGATTACATAATTATTTTAAAAAAAAATTAATATATAAGATTAAAAAATACAAAAATTTCATTTTTTTTCAATTTTTATTTAAAATTTTTAAAATATTATATAGATACCTAATTATATTTTTTCAATGAAATGAGTTTAAAACTATTTTTTAAAAACTGATTTTTCAAATCTAAAATAAAATCAAGTTTTTTTTTCAATTTTTTAAAATTTACAGTCAAAATACATTTTAAAAGTTTTATGGGAAAAATACCAACTTCTTTAAATTTTTAATTTGCTCTTCTTCAAAATTTGATTTCTTTATTTGATTTGAATTTTTTTTTACTGAAAATTTTTTTTATTTTCGTTTTTAAAAAATGAATGAGTGATTGCATTTTCTTTCAAAAATGTTTTAAAACTGTCTCTATTTCTTTGAAGGAATTTATTTTCAAAAACAATAAAAATACACATTATTTTTTTTTTTTAATAGAAAATATTTTACTAGATTGAAAAAAAAATGAATAAAAAAAGGTTTTTAGATAAATAAGAACACAAAATTGAAAATTTGATAGAAATCGTTTTAAAGAAAAATCGAAGGAATTTGTTTTCTGAAAAATTAGGAATTCCGAAGATCTTGGGCTCTTGAGTTTCGTCAAATGGTAAGTCATTTTAAAAGCAATAAATTTTTGCAAATTTTTCGAAAAAATTACCAATTCAATATTTTAATTATTCGACATCTATAATCTACATAATAAGTATAGCTCTTCGTAGGTCAAAAACACACAACTAATTCTTTAGCACCATCGATGAAGCATGTCGTTGAGTTATTGTCCGCATTAATCAAACAAACACATAGTGATGGTAATTAGACGAACGAACAAGTAGAAAAATAAATACTTAGCTTAACGACATGCGACATTATACTCGTATGTAGCCTCGGTATTTACGTAAATAGCGAATAATTTAACATGTAAATTTATTCGTATCGTTTTCAATTTATAATACAACATAATAATAGAGTAATACCTCGTTAAAGAAATGAGCCATATAGCCGGCTTCTTCATGTTCAACATCGACCACTGTGTTGGTAGCACCGCGGATATTTTGGTCTTGGAGTTCGTAATCCGCATCTTCAGATTTTATTACCTATAACAAGAGAGGAAAAAAAAAATTCAAAAATTAATCGGCGTTACAAATCACCCTGTCGGATCTTTTATTAGCGTACAAACGAGAGAAGATTATACGAGTATTTTAATAACGTGAAAAGTTTCACCTCAGAGCTCGTTACAAGTCACAGTCGACGCTTAATAATAATTAGTCATTAGCCCATCAATACGTAATTAAATACGCGAGGCTACGTAATTCGAGACCATTTTCTGGTATATCGAGGCACGATTCGATCTCGGTAATTTATAAATTTTAGTACGCACACCTCGTAGAATATTATTTGACAAAGGACAACGAAAACGTTCACTTATGCGGTGAAAATATATCTACGTAGGACATGGACATCTCGTTTCTTTTTTTTTTTTCTCGTACGACAAAATAGCCAACAACGTGATCGTCGATCTAATTAATAGGCTATTTTATCGATCATCGGTGACAAAATCCGCGTATCCCGAGGTAATAAAACATTTCACGATGTTTGTACTCTGAAATCAGACAACGGACACGATTTTTTTTCTCGACGTGAAATTTCACGTTGGACACGCACTCTTATGAATACAAAACACTTTTTAATTGTTTACTTTTTTTTTCTTCAATATTTTTCACTCGGCTACGAATTAATTCGTACGTGTCTAGGGTAAAGTTGCGAATCGTCGGTATCAATTTTTTTACATATTTCAAGGTCGTAGTTTATAGACTTATATGAATCTTCGATAACAATATCATACAAGGTGTCCCAGCGATGTTTACCGATCACTAAACAGCTGAGATAGATGATGCATGTAAATGCCTCAAATCGTTTCATGAGCGACGAAGTCACGTCAGTGTAGAAATACAATCATTTTGTATGGTGGTAACACACTTTGGAATGAAAATTCTACCAAACAACGCGTCTATGAAAAAAATTGATAGGATAATTTTTTGTGTAAAATTTAAATAGAAACAATTTTTGTATGAAACATTTTTTCATATAATCAAAAAATGAAGAGTTATTGGCAAAATTTCCTAAAAAAAGTTGAAAAAATGACATTTTGAATCTATTTACAAGTATTTCTCAACAATTATCATCGTCAGAGAAAAATTCTTTAAACAAAAATTTTTCTCGTTAAATTTCTTTTCAAAATGACTTTTCGAGTACCTATACATTTTTTTGGTGATTCTTTTTTGAAAATAGTTATGATGACATTTAAAATTGTAGGAGTGTTTTTTCCAAAAAAAGAAAAATTCAATATAAAACAATTTCAATTGGATTTAATGGTAACTAAGTTGACTAAAATTAAGTATCGTATTTTGTTGGATAAAAATGAGTAAAAATAGTTTGTTTTTTTACTCATGAAGATTTTTTTTTAGTTGTGAAGAACTTCGCAATCAAAAAGGTACAATTAAGTATCGAATTTTGTTGGATAAAAATGAGTAAAAATATATACTTAAGTTAATAAGTTTTTTTTCGGCCCCTGAGCTTCGAAATCTCAAGAGTTGGCCCTCTATTTTTTATGTAAAATCATCTCCCTAAAAAATTTTCTTCAAACATATTTTGAGTGATGTCGCAGAGCCCCTTTTATTGAGAGAAAGAAAAAAATTTCAAAAAAATTGGAATTGAATTATTATTTAACATTTTTAAACAAAAATGGTCACTGTAAAATTACTTCTACCCAACAAGACCATTTTTGGTGATTTTTCATCATTAGGTACCCGGGGGGGGCATGAAAATCCCTTTTTTAGTTTTTTAACGCTTTTTGAAAAAAAAATCAGCCAGAATGAAAATTTTTTTTTTCATCGAAGTGGTCTTAACATACATAGTTTTAACCCCCCCCCCCCCAAAAAAAACATTTTTGAAGATTTTTCAACATTGCTTCAATTTTTAGATTTTTTTCAGAAAGAAACACTTGAAGTTACTGAAAACTGAGGTAAAGATGAAAAAATTATAATAAGATTAGGTACTTTGATGCCAATTTTTTTCTTTATTCCAGCTGATTTTTATTTTTTCAAAAAGAACTTAAAAAATGTGTTTTTTATGTCCTCCTAAAAAGATGAAAAAATCATCAAAAATGGTCTTGTTGAGTAAAAGTACCTGTGTTTGACTATTTTGTTTAAAAATTTTGAAAAAAAAATTGATTTCAAATTTTTGAATTTTTTTTTTTTTTTAATAAAAGATACTCCGTGCCACCACTCAAAATAATTTATTTGAAGAAAAATTTTTAGGAAGTATATTTCACACCAAAAAAAAAAAAAATTTAGAGAGCCGTACCTTTGACATTTCGAAAAAATGAAATTATGAACCACCCTAGAACTCATAAGGGTAGCATTGAGAATTTTTTAAAGATTTTTCGAACCCTTAAAATGATCTTGAAAACGACGTTAAAAATTTCAAATCACCCTGGAGAGGACAATAAGGAAACTGACAAAGCGAAAAAAATGTTTTCTCGTTTCCCAAAATATTTTTATAAGTAGGTACCTATTACTCAAGATTTTTCTAATTTTTATTAGGAGGGGGGGGGGGGTCACATTTAAGACTTCAGAAAACCGATATTTATAGGAATATATTCATGGCTTTTTCCATTTTTCATTTTTTTTTTTTCAATTTTTTTCATATAAATTAGTTGAACGTGAGTGATTAAAATTTTAGTGATCACATGAAATGATCGAATAAAAAAACTAATCATGGATTCGAGTTTTGCAGGTCTAACTTCCTCGATTTAGACCCCTCCAGCGATCATTTTGCCCAAAATTCAGATATTTGCATTTTTACCTACATGATTTTTTTTTTTTTTTCATTTTCAGAAGTTGAAAAATATATGCAGTAAAAATGTAACCTTTTTCAATTTTAGGCAAAAATATGACTGAAAGAGTCTAAGTCGGGGTAGTTTACCTTGCAGAAGTCGAACCATGATTAGTTTTTTTATTCGATCATTTGGTGCGATTACTCAATTTTAATCAACTGATGGAAACCCTCCGAATTCGTGAAAATGAATGAATTGGGGTTAAATTCGGGTCAGAAGGATATAGATCGATTGACCCTCTTTTCACAACAGAGCATTTTAAAACCAACCAGTTTTTGAAAAAAAAAAAAAAAAAAAAAAAACATTCAAAGTAATTTCAACGATACATAACTTCCTCTAAATAAAAAAAACGCGTAGCAGTCAAGATGCTCCGCGACAGCCGAATTTTTTTTTTCAAGTTAGTGTACCACTTTGAAAACGTTTTCATCCATGGTATTTCAGTTTCAATATCAGTTTTAACTTCAAATTCAGTTTAAAAATGTCAGGTTTTTGTCTTCAGTTTTAGTTCCTCTCTGCATTGAAGATTTCAACTTCAGATGGGGGCTCCGCCCCCATACCCCCGTTGAGGCTCCTACCCAACCTCCTTATCACTTTCAGCTCTTGGGATGGGGGCTCCGCCCCCATACCCCCGCGTTGGGGGCTTCGCCCCCAACCTCCTTATCACTTTCAGCTCTTAGGATGGGGGCTCCGCCCCCATGCCCCCGCGTTGGGGGCTTCGCCCCCAACCACCTCGTCACTTCCAGCTCTTCAGATGGGGGCTCCGCCCCCATGCCCCTCTTGGGGGGCTTTACCCTCAATAGGGACATGGCAGGAGAGGATTGAGGGCTTCGCTCTCAATCCCTTCACACTTTCAGCTCTTCAGACGAGGGCCAACACACCAAAAAAGAGGTTAAAACGTGAAAATTTCTGATTTTTGACCCTGTACGAGGGTCAAATGGTGCTCAAAAGTCGAAACCCCCAAAAGGCACATCAGTGACCTCTACTGACCCTACATCCCAAATTACGATTGTTTAGGTCTTTTAGTTTGGGCTGTAGGCTGTTCAACGCGTCAGAAAAGACAGGTTAAAACTTGAAAAATATTGATTTTTGACCCTGTATCGAGGTCAAAAGGAGTTTAAAGGTCAAAACCTACAAAAGGCACATCAGGGGCATAAACTCGATCTATTATAAAAATTTAGGCACCCCAGCTCCATTTGGGGGGTCTGTAGCTTGATCAACGTGAAAAAATGACCTCAAAATCCACTTTTTGAGCCCTAAAATGGGGTGGGGATGACTTGAGAAGCTGAAATTTGGATACAGTGGAGACAATCAGAGTCACTGTTGTTGGTAAAAATTTCAAATCATTTTGTCAAATTGGGGCCTCTTTAGAGCCCTCTTCAAAAAAGGGCCACCCCCAATTTTGGGGCTCGAGGGTCAAAAACCCCAAAAGGCACCTCAGTGACCCTTACCTATCCTAAATACCAAATTTTAGCATCCAAGGTCATTTGGTTTGGGCTGCAGGCTGATCAACGTACCGGGAAGCGAGAAAAAACATGAAAAATTGTGAAAAATCTTGATTTTTGATCCTTGACAGGGGTCAAAGGGGGCCCAAAAGTTGAAACCTACAAAAGGCACATCAGGGGCACAAACTTGATCCATAATGAAAATTTTGGCCCCCCAGCCCCATTTGGGGGATCTGTAGCCTGATCAACGTGAAAAAAATGACCCCAAAATCCACTTTTTGGACCCTAAAATAGGGTGGGGATGACTTAGGGAGCTGAAATTTGACTATGGTGTAGGTAATTAAGGTTCTCATCCCTGGGGCAAGTTTCAAAAAATTTCATGATATTGGGGCTCCCCCGCACCCCCTCAAAAAAGGGTAAAATCCCCAATTTTGAGTTAGGGCCCCAAAATTTTTTTTGCATCATTCCTACACCGAGGGGACCCTACATATCAAGTTTGACCTCATTTGACCTGTTAGGCTCGGCCCCAGAGTTCCAAAAGTAGCGTTAAAATTATATGTACATATATATATATATATATATATATATATAAATATGTGACATGTGTCAGATCGTCTTCTTTTGGTCCCAAACGTCGAGAAATGGGGTCAGAACGCTTCTACCCCCCCTCCTTCTAAATTAGGGTCGGACACAATAGCCTAAATTTAAAAAAAAAAATTCGGCTAAAAATTACCAAAAAATGAAAAGAATCATTCTGATAGAAAATTCAACGAAAAACAATTTTCGCCTGAAATATTTTTCTCTGACGATGACAGTTTTGCTCGAATAATGGAAAATAGATTTTAAAATTATGTTTTTACAAATTTTTTGAGAAGGATTTATTCATAACTACCCATTTATTCATTGTATGAAAAAAAGTTTCATACAAAAGTTGTTTCTATTTAAATTTCCTACAAAAAAGTATTTCATCAATTTTTCCTTTGAACGCATCCTCGAGGACTTGAGAAGAATTTTCATTCCAAAGTATTATATTGCCACTGCACATTTTTACACTAGTGGGACTTCTTCCTTCTTAAACAATTTGACGTATTTACTGACACATCACGTGCATTTGCTACTCAACAACACCACTCTGTCTCCTGGCCCGTGCTCGATAGTTGTCATTAGGACACCCTGTATTTAAATGATATAACGATGCGTGAGGATAACACTTCAAACCAATTTTGTCGTCGCGTCTCTCAAACTAGGTCAATAACGCGCCACCACTTCATCGCTTGAGTAATTTTTCATCAACTCGGTTGACGATTTTATGATAAATTATCTGTCGGTCTGTCGGGCTCGGTCTCTAATACGCTTTTACAAATTCCAGAACCTGAAAATACGAAGTTTCTAAAAATTTATTCGGCATGGCGCACATAGCTTCATAGCGAGAGCAAGCAGCAGGAAATATTTTATATGATTTAACCACACAATGTACTCGTATTTCTGTCTATGGTCGGGCTTTTCAATTCGCAGAGATATAATATTATTAAATTACGTAATTTTTTTATTCGCTATAATTTGTCCTTGTATTGTGGTCTACCGTAACCGTACGTTTTTTCGGCTTTATAACGGTTATTCTATTATTTCAGGGGTTGCTAAAATCTACCAGAGTCGCAGTTCTATCATTTTTCGTAATCGGTTTGTATAATCTCATCCCTTATTCTATCTGGTGGGTGATACCTTTCGCGAACGTTAATAAAATTGCATAACCGATTCGCCGTAAAAAGCATTCTCCAGGAATTCCAAACATGGCACGAAAAATGTTACATTACAACAAATTGTTATTTTTTCCCGACTATAAAATTCCCCCCAAAAATAATGAAAATTATACTCCATCAGAAAACAATTTTCAGGAGGGGCAGGGGGTGGAAAAATTGCAAACCCCTAAAAATTGATGAATATTTTTTACACTTTTTTAGCAATGGTGCAAATTGCATTTCCGGTTAACAAATATTTTTTGATTTTAAAATGTTTCTTTCGGTGTTCTGACTAATCACCAAAATGTCCCCTAACCTCACCTCTCGGGAAATCCCCCAAATGTGGACCCAAAGTGACCCCTTGTTGTTTTTCGTTTATAACTCTGAAAATATGCGTTTAAATAAAATAATAATGATGATTGAAATTAAAGTACATAAAATTTGCAACAAAAAATGTTATATAAATTTTTTTCAAAAAGTGAACGGGTGGCGCAAAAATGCTGATCGAAACATACAGGATGGAAAAAACAAATATTCCCACACAATTTCGGCAAATGGGGTATAATTACGGATGACACCTTATATATGCTAATGAAGACACAACATACTCCAAAAAAATCGTCAAACCTCACCCTCCCCAAGCGTATGAAATGTGGACTCACGATAACCCCCCTTTTAAAAAAATGCTAATAACTTTTCAGCCGTTTCGAAAACCAAAAAAAAGTTCAAATAAATATTGAAGAGTGTAAAATTTTCTACAAAATTTTTATTTTTTCCATAAATTAACGAGTGGCGCAAAAACGACTATCCGCTGCATATAGGATGTCCCAAAAAAATTATGTCGTACATTTCGGTGAATTATAAAATATTTTATCATATCAAAGGAAATTTTATTAACAAATTCCAAAGATGGTTTACTTGATAAACCGAGATAAAACCGAGGATAAATTGTTCAACAATGAACCATGTGATCGAATGAATAATAATTCAATGCGGAATAAGTATTAAAAGGAAGGAAAAAAACCTACATTGGTAATAAAATTAGCGAAATTTGAACACGATCAACGACACTAAACCAGTTTTACACCTCGATCCGCCGTAAGCTTAATAGCTTCCTATTGTACCCGGAATGCAAAGCGTGGCTTGAATATGTAAATGTATATTATGTGATTTTAGATAATTAGCTGAATTCGTGTCTATTTTTCTTTCATTATTATCATTTTTTGGTAATAGGTAATTTAAGTCTCGATTAAAAAAACTGAAACAGGCTCAAAAATATTATAGACAAGAATTTTTTGATAATTTGAAAAAACTTAATATTTTTCACTTCTCCTTCGCTTTTTTTTGTTTGTTGAGTTTTTTTTTCAAAAAAAAAAAAAAAAAAAAAAAAAAATTTGGCAAACTTTATTTACTTTTCACGACGCGACGACGTTTGAATTGATATCAAAAATGATAAAATTTGCATAATTTCTCTTCTTTGTTCTTCGTGACCCGAGTAGTGATCTTAAAAAACGTCTTCCTATCAAACGGCATCTCCTCTAATGATTATTTTCCGTTCGGTGCAATCACGATCGCTATTAAAATGTAGGTTGCACCGGTATCGATTCCAATTGGCGATATTTATAATTTGCATGACTTTTGTTCCATTATTAACGTAGAAAATAAAGTACCTAGTGGTTCAAGGTGAAAAAATCGTAGACTAGTTTATTGTCTGACTTTATTTTTTGGTCATAATTGCAATTATTTTTAATCAGGACCACTATTCAGCATAATTAGATATTTTGGTCATTGTAATTTTTCGTCGAGGATACTTTTTTGTCACAGATAAGTATTTTTGTCAACATTTTTTCTTTGTCTGGTAGTTTTTTTAGACACATTTGGAACTATTTTTTTTGTCAAACAATTGTTTGGTCAGTTTTATTTTTGCACCTACATTTTTTCAATGAACCAAATTGATATTTTTATGAGGAATATCATTACACCCGAAAAATTGAGGAAAAAACTTTTATAAAAAAAAACTTGTGAAATTAAAAAAAATGAAAATATTTTTCTTCCAAAAAAATAAGAAGAAATTTCATATTGCCAAAAATTGAGAAAAAAAATTGAAAATTTTGAATTGTTTTATTTCTGACCAAAAAATTCAGAATTTTACTCCGAAAAAAAAATGAAAAAAAAAGTTTTACTTATCTACCTACTTTATTTTTATTTTTTTTAAAACGAAAATTAAAAAAATTAATCAATCAAAAAATTGAAAACATTTTTTAATCCAAAATTTTTTTTATTGGAAAAAAAAATAAAAACTTTTATTATTCAAAAAAAGGTGGAAAATTTTTACCTACCTATATAAAAAAAAATTCTCCAAAAAAATTGAGAAATTTTCTCATCAATAATATTGAGATTCTCTACAATAAAATTAAAAGACTTTTTATTAAAAAAAAAAAAAAAATTAAAAATTGCTCTAGGTACCTGGGTATTTTGAAAAAATGATAACTTAAAAAGGCTCCAAAAAATTAAAAGATTTCTCTTTCCTAAAAAAATGAGAATTTTTTTCGAAGAAATGAAGAATACTAATTTAGAAAAATTGATAACTCTCTCTTCTCCCTCTACCCCAAAAAATATTTTTTTTAGGTTTTGAAAACATTTTTTATTCTAAAAAATCGAAAGATTTGTTATTTCAAAAAAACAAACCATGAAAAAATACAAAATATTGTTACTATCGAAAATTAAATAATTTTTTTTCCAAAAAAGTGGGAAAATTTTTCAAAATGCAAAGTATTTTGACTTTAAAAAATAAAAAATATTATGCAAAAATTAAAAGATTTTTTATTCAAAAAATTGCTTTGAATGGATACTTTTGTTCATTAATTTTCATTTTGGCATATTTGAAATGATGAAATTTGGGGGCCCAACTTGGATCTAGGGACACAATATCAAGAGCGTCCCTTTTGCGGTTGCAATATCGCAATATGTCTCTGGGGTGCCTCTGACTCTGAACTTTTTTGCTTGTCAAACATGAGTACCTAACCTATGTTCTTTATCACTCTTCTTTTTTTTTTTTTTTAGGTATCGTTTGTCAGAATTTTTTATCAAAATTATTTTTGTAAGACATACCTACGTATTTTCTGGTCAGATATATTTTTATCGCTATTTTTTGTCACAGTTGTTCAGATTTGTGAGATTGTTTTTTAACATATTTTTTGTCAAAGTTATAATTTATTGTCCGAATTGGGGTGACCCTTATTTTGAACTTTCGATGTTTTGTTTATCTCACCTCTCAAAAAATCATTCTCTATTTTTTAATTTTTTTCCCCAACTAAATTTCAAGTGACCTCTATTCATCCCCATTTTTTAGAAAAATGAAAAAATTGACCAGTTTTTAAAATCTTTTCTTCTTTGGGTTTAAACCTACAAAGATGTTTAATTTTCTTGAAAATCAATTGTCAAATTTTTATTTTGACCAACTCAATTTTATGCAGTGATACTAGCTCAGATTTTAATTTAAAAAATGAAAAATCGTAAATTGTGACAATGTCAGGCTATTGGCATCACTTAAAATTCAATAGGAGAAAAATAAAAAATAGGGAATTACGGGAGACAGAAACCAGCCGAAACTGGGTCAGGGGAAAATAAAAAATTGTAAATTAATTATCATGAAAATTAGACAAATTTGAAGAATTTAAAAACAAGAAAGTAAACATTTTGAAAATTTATATTTTTTTGATTTTTTTTAGAAAAAAAGACAACGATTGACAACTTGAAATAAAGGTGAAAAACAAATTAGAAAATTATTAATCCTAAAAATAATAAACTAAGGGGGGGGGGGGGATGAAAAAAATCGCGAGTCCAAAATAAGAGCCACCTTATAGTCCGGTTGATTTTTTTTGGTCATTTATTAAAATACAACATTACGATTCATCTGCGAAAATTTTGAGAACTTTCCAACTGTTCAGCACTAAACTGTCACTATAGGCAGCTGGACTCTGTTTTATTTCATATTTAACGATATTTACAGAACAAAGTAATACTTTTGCCATCTTTTTAATTTCTTTCACAACGTCCCTCTCTGCAAGGGGTGGTCGTTAAACAAGCTTTCGAAAGTTGTAAAATTTTATTCGAGCATCCCTGAAAAAAAAAATATCTAAAATTTTTAAAACGACCAGCATCGTGAAACGATATTAAAACAAGACGCGTGTAAGTGATTACTTAAACTTTTAATGCGAAAATATCAACGTTTTTGAAGGGGAAAAAATAACCAAAGCTTGCCAGGCCTTCGATAAACTTTTAACAATGAATTATCACAGGTGTTTTTATAATTTAGAAAAGTTTCGAATTAATAAAGTACGACTTGAAAAATTCGCAATTTTAATGACGTCAGAGGAATTTACTCGTTCAATTAAACACATTGGTTATTATGTAAAAAAAAAACCACCAGGGTGGGAAATTTAATTTCCAAATCGATAGCTACGAAACGACCATCACCGGATGAAGTACCTACTATAGAGAAAATAATTAAGTAAATTCGCGTCGACGAAAACGCAGACTAAATAGCCTAGTGCATTAATTTGCAAGCTTCATAAAAGCTTTCCATTTGGTTAAACGAATTTAACGAGCGTTTTACCAATGAAATATGTTTTCTGCTAACAATTATTGTGTAATTAAAATATAACACAACGTTCAATTACATAAGAAATTATATATAACAAGAGTAAACGTATTTATAACATTTTATAAAAAAAAAAAAAAAAAAACGTGAATCGAAGAAGAAAAACTGCAACGCAATCTTCTACCCACCTACACACGTAGGTAGGTACTTGTTGGTACTTACATTTTCCTTAAACGACCAACCTGAATTTACCATCCTGAATTTACCATACAATGATGCAGTTTAAAAAAAAAAGGTGAATAAACCTTGGATAAAATTTCAAATATTCTTCCATTCGATTAATTATGCCATCGATTAATATTTTATATTGCGAAAGAAATTACAGAAAATTTTTACGATCCGATCAACCGTATAAGTGAGACTTTCAACCTTTCATTTTATTAAAATTATAACCACACTGTGAATTATCAAAGAGAGCCATGTTTCACTTTCATCAGATGAAAATCTCATTTTATCATCAGGCAACAATTACATACATCGAGCATAATTGGAAATTAATACACGAGGTATCATAATACGATCATTCGTGCTCGTGAATATAATATTTTACATGTATCGTATTCCATAATATACTTTTTAGAGTCATTGTGACTCGTATAGAATTATAGATAATGTTCGAGGAAATGCATCCTTTTTGGTATTGTCATTATTTCAATTTGTCAAAACTAGCGGAGTGTAACGTTGCAAAATCATTATCAATTTTTCAACTCTCCGAGTAAGTATTGTTCTGATTCAGATTATTTTTTTCAGCTGTCATTTGGATCATTATACAGAGTGTTTCATAGCTGACTGAGTTCCTTCCACCGAGTGAATAGGCAACCCATAAGGAACAAAAAATGTCATATAAACATGTTGTTCATCTTGAAAATTGTAGGGGCAAAGGAAAATTAAATTGAGAAAAAATAATTTTTGATTGGGCCAATAAATAGTACTGAAAAAATTGTTCTGGACATTTTTTTGCCTATCTTTAAAAATGAAGGCGCAAGACAGCTACAAACTTTGAAAAAACATTTTTTTGATGGTCATACTGGATAGGGCTTGAGTAGACGAATAAAAAATGTCATTATGGCTGGTTGCCTATCTCGCATATTTAAGGAGTTATATTTTTCAAATTTGACATTTCATAAATTTGCAAAAAAAATTAGGTAGTTGCGAATTTTAAATTTCAACTTCTTAAATATGCGAGATAGGCAATCAGTCATAACAACATTTTTTTTCGTCTACTCAAGCCCTATCCAGTATGACAATCAAAAAAAAATTTCAAATGTTTTTTAGATTGAAAAAAACATACCCAAAATTTTGAATTTTCAATGATATTTTCAATAAAAATTCATAATTTTTAATATGTTTTAATTTATCTAAAAATCATTTGAAAATTTTTTGATGGTTATACTGAGTAGGGTTTGAGTAGACGAAATTTTTTTTTATTACGGCCGGTTGTCTATCTCGTATATTTCAGGAGTTAAAATTTAAAATTCGAAACTATCTAAATTTTTTTGCAATGAAATGTCAAATTTGAAAAATGAAATAACTCCTTAAATATGCGAGATAGGCAACCAGCCATAATGACATTTTTTATTCGTCTACTCAAGCCCTACCCAGTATGACCATCAAAAAAATTATTCAAATGTTTTTTAGATTTTAACAAACATATCCAAAATTGTGAATTTTCAAGTTTTGAAATGAAATAACTCTTTAAATATCTGATTTAGGCAACCAGCCATAATAACGTTTTTTGTTTGTCTACTCGAGTTCTATCTACTGGTTCAATGCCGGGAAACGAAATTGGTGCACCCGTATTCATTGGCTCAATAAGAAATTATTTTCTCTCAATTAAATTTTCCGTTGCCCCTTGAATTTTCATGATAGGCAACATGTTTATATAACATTTTTTGTTCCTTGTGGGTTGCCTATTTACCTGGTGAAAGGAACTGAGTCAGCTATGAAACACCCTGTACACAGCAATGATAAAACTTCCAACTTAGGACACGAGTCTCGATGCCGATAACGAGCTAGAATATTTTCTATCTAAATTTCAACATCACGTCGAACAAGTACCTAACCTAGTATCTTAAGTACTCTGCTGTTTGTATAAATCATAATAAAGAATCAATTTAAAATAACATAATGATTCAAACTTTACACACTTGTCTTTAATTCGTTCACATCGAGTCACATAAAATACATTATCGTATCGTAAACCAAATTGAAAACGCGATAAACCAATAGCATTTCTACTATTAAATCAACCATGTACCCTTGATTTGAAATTAAAACTCGGATAATGAGAAGGTCTCCTAAATGAAGATCGATGATACGAGATGATCAAATTACGCGCAACTTATTCATCTTTCAAATTGAGTATCCATCGTAGGGAAAAAAACATTAATAAATAACGAGTCCATCTTTGGATTAACATTTGACATGAAAATTCTTAAAAATTTATCTACGTTCGTGGGTGCATTTGTGGGCGGTTTTGATTGTTGATTTATACGTTGAATAATCATCTCGGATGGATCGCTGTTTACAGAATGGTGGGATTTTATTGTTACGTCATGAAAAACCCCGTCGTAAAATTTTTTTTGCAATTATTTTAAAAGGATACCGACGTTTGTAACAGATACCCATGTGGGATTATGATGATGATGATGATGATGAGAGTTTTGACAATGTCTTATTTCGAGAATAAACTTTTATTTTGTTGCAGACTGGCTATGAAAGAATGTATAAATTATCTATCTGAATTATTCAACAAGAACAACTCAAGTTACGTACGTAAGGATCACATCAATATGGCATTTTAAATACAAATAGCCTATTTTAAGTAGGTCATTCAAATTTTTCAGAATTATAGGTAAATTAAGAATAAACCATTTTATAATTTTTCATTTTTCCAAATTTTTGAATTTTTATGACATTTTCTTTCGATTTTTTTCAGTTTTTCAAAAATTTTCAATTTTTTATAATTTCTTAATTTTATAAATTTTATAATAATTCACTTCTTTGCAATTTTATAAATTCCAATTTTTCTGAGTATTTTTGATTGTTTACAATTTTACATTTTTCCATATTTTTTAAATTTGTGACATTCCATTCCATGACTTTAAATTTTGGTTTCTTAAAAATTTTCAATTTTTTTCTCATGATTTCTCAGTTTTTTAATACCTACTCAATTTAAATTTCTCACTTCTTCGTGATTTTTCAAATTTATTTAAATTTTTTTTTTTTTTGGTGTTTCAATAATTCTTTTTCAATGCTTCAATTGGTCGAAATGTTCAAATTTTTTATGGTTGCCCAAATCAAAGTTATACCTAAATAAATTTAAATTTCCAAGATTACTCAATTTTTTCTTTTATTATTTCAAACATCTTAAATAGGCTGGTACATATTTACAATTACTTGTTTTTTTGGAATTTTCCAGTTTTTACAACGTTTTTTTTTTTTTTTTAGCTTAAAAGTATTTGAATAGGTATACCTATTATTTATTTTACTAAAAATTGCCAAATTTTTCATGTTTTTTCAATTTTCCTCCATTTTTAAAATTTTTTGAACTGAATTTTTATGACACAGCTGGGTATACTTTTCAGTTTTTCTGAATTGTTTATTCACCTGAAATTTTCCAATTTTTTATGGCTTTCTAATTTAATCAAATTTTTAAAATTTCTGAAATTGTTTAATTTTTTGAATTTGTGTTTTTTAAATTTTTTATTATTTTGAACATTTTGATTATTATTTATAATTCTTTAGGTTTTCCAAATTTATTTTTCAATTTTTTTTTGTTTTAATTTTGTTATTTACCTACTCAAAATTTTATATCATGATCTTTTCAATTTTTTTAATTTACAAAATCACTATTTTTGTATTTTTGTATTTTTTATTTTTTGAACCTTTTTCAATTTGTTTGATATCTTCAAATTTTCAACCTCTTCACGATTTTTCAATTTTTTCAATCATTCATTTTCCCAAACGTTTTGATTATTTTATCACTTTTTCCAAAATCTTGAATTTTTATCAAATCAGGCATAATTATCCTGGTTTTGTACATTTTTAATTTTTTTTTTACCCACCTGAAGTTTCCTTCATTTGGATATTTTCTCAATTTTCACTCATTTCAAATTTCCGAAATTACCAATTTTTTTTTATTTGCATTTTTTTTTTTGAATAATTTCATTTCCTACTTTCAAATTTTAAACCTTTTCATGACTTCTTAATTTTTTCAAATTTTTCCAAACATTTTGATTACCTACTCACACATGTTTAAAATTTTAATTTTTTTCCAAATTCTTAAATTTCTATAATATTAGCTATAATTTTCTGATTTTTCTATTTACCTACATAAATTTTTTAATTTTTTAAATGATTTTCTAGTTTTATAAATTCAGAAATTGTTCAATTTTTTGTATTTGTATTTTTAAAAAAAAAAAAATTTATTTTTTTTATTTTCCAATGCTTACTTTAAATTGAACACAATTAATTATCAACTTCTTCAGTATTTTCAGAATGATTTGATTATTTTATAATTTAAAAAAATCACATTTTTTCGAACTTTTAAAATTTTTTTTATGATTTTTATTTCCCAATTAAGTATATCAAATTTTTCAAAATGCTAAATTTTGTTGAATTTGTAATAATTTGAAAAACCCCAACTTTCCCGCTTGTTCGTGATTTATAAAATTTTTCAAATGCGATTAATGTTGGCAATTTTTTTAAAATTTACTAAATATTTTGATTATTCCTATTATTTTTTGTTTTTCAAAATTTTTTAATTTTTGTGAAATTCAATTTTTCCATTTTTTCTGAATCAGTTGGGTGCTTGAGATTCTCCTGTTTCTTTTTATTTCACAATTTCATCAACTTTTCAAAATGTTCGATTTTTTTGAATTTATGGATTATTACGTTCAATTTTCCAACTCCTAATTTCTCAATTTTTTCAGATTTTTCTTGACATTTTTTTTTTATTTTTTATTTTTTTTTAACGCCATATACAGCAACTAAGGCTAGAGGCGTTTAATTCATTTATAATTTTTCATTTTTCCAAATTTCTCTATTCTTATGATTTTTTTTTTTGAAAATAATTTTTCTGAATTTTTGAATTTTTTCATTACCTTTAAATTACCCTCATCTTCATGATGCCAAATGGTCAATTTCTTTAATTTTATATTTTAAGCAGTTGGTATTCATTTTTTCAAATTTGTAATTTTTCAATTTTCGGGGCATTCCATTCTTTGCCTATCTTGATTTTGAAGGGGCAGTATTTTTCAAAAAATTTCAAAATTGATGTTTTATGAAAATCAAAAGTTAGCAACTGTGCTATGAAAATTTTTCAACATTTTCTATCGAAATAATTTTTTTTACATCAATAAGGGCTCTCCCAGTTCAGTTTTGGTACCAAGCAGATGGGATTTCCCTTTTTCGTTCTGCTGTCATTCCCAAGTCTGGAATTTTGTAAATAAATGTGAGGGCAACTGATTTCACTCCAAAACGGTTTTCTAAAATCTCAGAGCATTCGTTGTATCGCAATTTTCCCGCATTCATCAATTACAGGGTTTTTCCACAAATTCCTACTGATTGAGTTATGATTCCGTAAGCAAAAATCGAACATTATGCTTATCATTGAAATGAACTTCGTACAACATTGGAATGAAAACGATTCGCTGAATTATTGGAACAGTACTAGCAGTTGTAACCCTGATGATAGATATTTCATTGCAACTTGATAAAACAGGAAACAGAATACAGAATTCTCAGTCTGAACATGACATCTCCTTGGAAACGATAATGTGATAACTACGCATGAAGAATCTCGAGAACCAGATGCAAGTTGGTAGGTATTCATATCACATATAGAGAGAAACAATGATCAAAAATAATATGTATTATATTGAATCTTACGTATTCAAAAAAATAATTTCGAACGTGTTTCCATTTGGTATTTATTGAAAGACATACGTATAAAAACGATGAAAAATTTCGATAGGTGTCTCTTTGGGTTTTCCCATTCTAATCCAAACGATTAAGAATAATTTGAACACAGGTAGGATGGAAAATTCGATAATAGTGAATATTCATACCGCTTGTAATTGATGTAATCTGTCCTTCACCATTTCAATTTAACCGGTTGACATTGTAAAATGTGTTGCTATCGGTGGAACTTGGAACACTATAGGAAAATTCGCGCAATACAAATTTCGCAAAACTTCCACGTTCGAATATTTTTTTATATCGCACAGCGACGAAAAACACAGAAAATATCGACACAGGCACCTAAACAACGTAAAAACTAAACACCGAACGAACAAGAGTCACACTGACAAACAGTACATCGAAAAACTGCACAGCAACTGATGTCAGAGAGTGGAGTTAGGATTGACTGCGAGTTTTTCTAGAGAATCGGTGATCGGTCTTCGGTCATGATGATATTAGTATCCCCGCTCTTAGGTTGAAAATTCACGCGATACGATTTAAACTTGTTACCTGACGGTGTTTACGTCTCCCTGATTATTCTTTATTACTTTTACGTGACTGTACAGTTTATAGTGAACGTTACCTATGTAAGTAGATAATTCGATAGGTACTTTTTTATCGTGGTAGAGATACAGTTTGAAAATTTATTACTTAATTGAATAAATTACGATTTTTTTCCCATTCGGGATTAATTCCATCTGACGAGCCTTTGACGATTAGGGACAAAAAAGGAGTAGCTAGGTGGGCAGTGGGGGGTACGTTCGTCATTAATGTTGTTTTATTAATTCGATTAATCCGATGGGAAATTTTTTTTAGTAACGTTTTTATTAGCTTTCCAATCATCAAGGCGAAGTAATATGATTGTCTTGTTTATTTATCAAATGCGTAATATCATTTTGGATGCTTGAAGCTTACACTTGTTATAACACAACGTTTTATTTGCGGCTTGTCGTCAAAACAAAGTGAATTTTTACGAAAAGAATAGATGATAGGTATGTAACTGTTATTCGAATTTGGTCTATACCTACGTTACAAATCGGTATCTAGTTGAGCATAGAATTTTTGCAAAACTTAACTAAGTAGGTAAGTAGGCACCTATTCGAAATATAGACAGAAGCGAAAAAACCATAATTTATGGTAAAGAAGGATTTTCCGCAAAAAATTGAATTTTTTTTGTACCTATTTCTGAAATGATAGATTTTGAAAATTGAATGGAAGTTACCATTGATTTTGAAAACCAGACCAAGGTACCAAATTTTAAAATTTTAATTTTCAAGAAAATCAAAAAAAATTGTTTTGAATAAAAAATTTAAAAAAATTGTATTTCATCAAAACTTTGAAAAGTTTGTAAGTATTTTTACAAAAATTAAAAATTTAGTTCTCATCAAAAATTTGATTCCAGGAGAATTTATTGAAATTAAAATAAAATCGAAAATTTAGGCCTGTCGATGTTTGAAAATGTATTGAATTAGAAAATAAATTGAAATGATCGATTTCCATTTAAATTAGATCAAATTATCGAGTTTTGAAAAAATTAGGTAATAAATTTTTTCTTTTCGAAACCGATTAAAATAGAATTTTTAAATACAAAATATTGGTTTTTGAAGAATCAAATAAAATGATTATTATCTACTCCAAAAAAATATACCTACCTAAATAAAAATATTCTAAACAATAAGTAATTAATTAAAAAATTTAGCGAAATTATTGAATTTGAATATGAATCAGAATGATCATAATCTGTTTTTTATTAAAAAAGAAAAAACCTCTCAATTTTTTTAAGAAAAAAAAATCCTATATATATATTTTTTTTTTTTTGAAAAAGGATATTTTATTTTGGAGAATGAAGTTTCTTAATTTTTTTGAAGTAAAAAAATATAGGATAATTATGTACATAAATATTTTTAAAAGAAAAAATCTCTCAATTCTTAGAGGAGTAAAAGAATTTCTCAATCTACTTGGAAAAAATTAATTTCTCAATGTTTTGGAGTAAAAAAATATCGTAGATAATTTTTTCGAAAAAAAAACTTTTTTTAGGAGTAGATATTTCGATTAATCTTTAAAGGAAAAAATACCTCTATTTTTTTATGAAAAATTCTGAATTTTCTTGAAGTAAAAAATTGCAAAACAAAAAGGTGTAAAAGTTGATCAATTATTTTGAAGTAGAGGTTTTATTTGTTTGAGAGGAAACACAATCTACTTTTTTTGGAGAGGAAAAAAATTCATCTTTTTGAAGAAAAAAGTCACTTTTGGAGAGAAAAAATCCAACTTTTTGGTCGTTTTTTTTTTTTTTTTTTTTTTTTTTTTTTTTTTTTTTTTTTGTAGTGAGTAAAAGTTTTGAAATTTTGAAGAAAAAAACTCAATTTTCGGAGAAAAAAATTCGTAAAAAAAGGATATCTAATATTTTTTGCAGAAAAAAAAACTTTTTTTGAGTCAAAATTTTTCAATTTTTTAAGTAGGTAAAGAAATTTTTTAATTTCTTTGGAGAATTTTTAAAATTTTTAAAATATTTTTTTTTTATGTTTTCTCTCAATTTTCTTATTTAAAAAAATTATTATTAATTTTCTTGTTGAGAGGAAAAACTTTTTAGTTTTTAAAAAAAATCTCTCAATTTTTGGGAGAAATATATTGTTGTTGTTGTTGTTTTTTTAGAATTAAATCTCGTATTCAAAAAGCAATTTTATTATCTATCAATTTTTTGTCTAAATTTTTTTGATGAAAGAATATCACAAATTTTTCTGAGAAAAAATCTTCCATATGTTTATTGAAGTTTTTGGGAACCCCACTTTTGTTTTTTGAAGAATAAAAAGATTTATTCTTAATTAATTGGATGAACCCATAATTTCAAAGATCAAGTTTTTCGAGTTATGAAAAATTAAATAAAAATTTTCGAATTTTTAAATGGATAAAAAATAAATAAATTACCTAATCTTTTGAACTATTCTAATTTTGAAAATTTTATAAATTTTTTTAATGCTGTAAATTTTTGAAATTTGGTAAAATTTCTTAAACATAGTTAAATATATTGATAATTTGGTGAAAATTGAAAATTTGATGATTTTTAAATTTTATTAAATTTTTGAAAATGGTATCTACTTTTAGATAAATTTTCAACATTCGATCACTTTTTTAAATTCAATTTTTAAAAATATCCAAAAATTTGAAATTCTAACAAATTTTTAAAATTGAACCGATTTTTAAATTCAACAGTTTTTAAAATTCAGAAAAAAATTTGAAAATTGTCAACGGGTCAATTTTTAAAAAAAGAATGAATTTACACAATTTTCAAAAATTGTTCATTTTTAAAAATTTATCAAATTCTAACTCATTTCCACGTCAGATTTTTAATAGGTACTTGGCTGATTTTTCAAAAATTAAAAATCATCTAAAATCATTCAGTTTTAAAACCATTTTAAGAAGTTCAGAATTCATATTATCCTGAATCCTAAAAACTCATAACACGACACTGGATGAGAATCATACCTATACCTAATATTTAATCACCCACAGTGTGAAAACGTGTTCGAAAAAGGCCAGCTTCGGTTTAAAACATGAGCACGATACATCCATGAACTACACGAATAGACACGAACGTATCGTCGCATCCAAAAATTCATGTGCGTTATCGTGTAACAACATCCGGTACCGGATTTCCACTTCTTTGGATAAATTTAATATACAGATACCTACTATTGAACGCGTTGCTTCAAATATTTTAAACTGGTTTACTTTAATTCAGGTCTCAGGTATTTCTAATGATTGGTTTGGGAGGATAATTTTTGAAAAAATTATAGAAGCATTTAGGATCAAATTAAAGTAATTCCAAGAACCTTGCCTTGCCACAGTAGCACGAATTTGAGAGATGAACTAGTTCATTGAAGTCACACGAATGAATGAAGAACTGTCCAATCAGAAACGACTGCATATTTTTTAGGGTAACTTTTTCGATACGAAAAATTTCCTTTGGGTATTTCCATGTCAATTTGCCACGTTTTGACATCGGATCTTCTGATTTCGCACAAAAAGTTTTTACACGTTTTTCTAATCCCAAAAGCAAAAAAACAAGATCATTTTTTCCCCGATAAAGTTAAAAAAATGACTCATTTTTACTTCGAAAAAATTGAAAATTTCACTACAAATAATAAAGACATTTTTTATTGTAAAAAAATCAGATTATTTTGCAAAAGAATTCAGTTTTTAGCTGATCTTTTTCTTCCAAGCTCGCAAAAAAAAATATTTACACAAATAAAAAAAGACATCATTAAATTCAGAAAAAATTAAGATATTTTCTTCTCCAAAAAGTTTTTAATTTAAAAAAAGGCCAAAAATTTGATATTATTCAAACAAATTGAGAAACGGATGAGGAGGGTTTTTCTCAACAAAAATTTTTTTTTTGCAAATACCTACTTAATAGAGATCTACTTATTCAAAAAAAATTGAGTAGCTTTTTAGCTTGGCTTGAGAAAAATCGAATTTATTTTATTCCGAGTAAATTCAGAAATTTTTAAAATTAAAATTGAAAGTTTTTTTTTTTTTTTTTTTTTTTTTTTAAACTGAGACTAAACTAAAAAAATTTTTTTATTATTATTATTATTTTTTTTGATGAAAATGTTTTTTTTTTAAATCCTTTGAAAATTTGACAAATATTTTGTAAATTCAAAAAAATTGAGAATTTTTTTTTTCAAAATGAAGAAATAAATAAATTTTATTACGCTTGACTCAAAAAAAAATTAATAATAAGAAATGTTTTATCTCAAGAAAAATTGGAATTCTTTCTGCGAAAGAATTCGGTTTTTCGAAAAGAAATTGAAAGTTTCTTATTTTCAATTTTAAAAAGAAAGGACGAAAAATTGAGATTTCTGAAAAAAATTAAGAGATGAGTAAAGGATTATCTAGTCGAAAATTAACATGGGGGAGAAAGCAGAGTAAAGAAAAAAAATGTTGGATCATGTATTTTAAATAGGTACAAAATACCTATTACAATAATTTTGGGTTTTGATTTTAAATCCCTTTTTTCCTGGATTTTAACGAATCCTGCAAAAAAATTTACTCGGCGTATATTTTAAGACCCGGAGACTAGTATAAGACTTTGGAAGACCTCAATCAAAAAAGTGAATAAATATTCGAATTCAGCACTATCAATTTTTTTTTTTTTTTGATTTTGAGCCAAAAATTTTGGGGAGTTGTGCCCCCCCCCCTCCGAGGTTTTAGAATTTCATCACGGAAATCATTACACAAATGTGGTATAATAATGTCTCTTCGTAGGAATTTTTGTAGATTTTTTTTTTATTAGAGTCCTGAAAGTCTGTGTAAATTAAATATTCTCAAAATTTGAGCTTTTCTCAAAAAAGCTCAAATTTAAAATTATGAAAAAACTGTGGTTTTCTTACTTCTATGATTAGAAGAACTTGTAAAAAAAATTTGGGCGGAATCCGAAGACCCAAGATAAAAACGTGGACAAATTGACATGGAATGACCCATTTTAGGTATTTTTATCATCGATTCAATATCTATATCAAGATACGGTTTACCTACCTACACCCGAACAAATAATTTCAAATTAGTTTCAGCATCCAAAACATACAACTAGCATCTTTACACAAATAAAAGATCAATCTAAATCGATCCAACACCCATTTAATCCAAGGATAACGCAGTCCAGTAGTTCTGCTAGCATAAAAAAAAAAACACAAAAACTTTTAGTTCGCAAATAAATAATAATAGAAAAATACCGCGGATAATACGATTTTACACATGGTGTTCTTCACAGTTTATGTATATTCTGCATAAAGAAACCATTCCATTTCACGGGCATATTCAATCATTCAGAAAGAAAGATTGCGACGAATAAGTGTGTTTATATTCTCGAACAAAGAACAAGTTTACATAATAGTTGAAAGATTTAAATGTTACTTGTGATGAATTCTCACTGGAGTGACCTTTTTAATTATTCTTTATTATTTTTATCACACATAAGTGTAAAATGGTTTCGAAATGACCTGGAATTTCATATTATCGTCGTAAATGTCGAGTATTACATATGTAAGTATATCGTCATAAGGATCATGAGACGTGTTCATATATTATTTTGGACGATCGGCTATTTTTACGGAAACCCGCTGCTGCTCATTTGCTCAGCTTGAAATTTTTATCAAGTTCAGTACTACATAAATATTTTATATTCAAAATTGGAGGGGAGGGAGGCGTCCAATCGAAATTTTTCTTATAATCAAAATTATTCTTAGAACTTCAAGCTACAACTTTGGTTTGAAACTTTTTTCAATTCAGCCACTCTCCCTTTACTGATTTCGCATAACATTCCCAAGATACTAATTAAAAATTAGAGGGAAGGGGGAAGGGGTTCAATTGAAAAATGTTTGCAACAAAAGTTGTAGCTTGAAGTTTCAGAAATAATTTTGGTTATAATAAAAATTTCGATTGGACCTTTCCCTCCCCACCAATTTTGAATAATAAAAAAAATCAAAATGCATTATTAAAAGCAGGGGTGAGGTAAGGGGTCAAATTAAAAAAATTTCCAAACAAAAGTTGTAGCTTGAATCTCTAGGAATAATTTTAGTTATTATTAAAATTTCGATTGGACCTCTTCCTCCCCTCCATTTTTGAATATAAAGTATTTATGTAGTATTAGACTTGGAAAAAAGGGTATAGCCGGGTTAAGATAGGCGATTTGGCCCACCATACGGATTTTGAAACCAACTAGTGGAAGTTTGTTCCCATGGTCTAAAATCCCGTGACCAAATTTTTGAGTCGCTACCTCACCCCCTCCCCCTCCTAGGGCGAAAAATGTGATTTTTCGATTATAATTTTTGATTTTGGCTGTTTTCAACCGATTTTTTTTCAAACTCGGGTAGATGCTAGGTATCATCAAGAGTCATTTATGGAAATTTTTTCAAATATTTTCAAATCTATCTTCACTGTGAAATGCGCGTTTTAAGTTTTCTAACTGCCATTTCGACAAGTTCTTTCAGAGGTGCAATAATTGAAAAAATATAATATGTTGTACACCTAGTGTGGATGTACAACATTATATTTTTTTCAGAATTTTCTATGCATATAGGTGGAAGACCTTCAAAAATGCAAAAAAATGATTTTTTTCATCATTTTTGGTCGAAAAAAATTTTTGTCGTAGTATATCACAAAATACACCTAAATACACCAGAAACCCGAATTTGGATGATGTTGATTTTTTCTATTTTTTCTAATTTTCATCTAAATTGACCGAGTGACGCCATTTTGGGAACCCCCGTGTCCCACGAGGTGTCTGGAGGGCTTAAAATTCATTTTTTGGACATGTTTCAAGCCAATATTTGTCATTAGTGAAATCGAGAAAATTTGATTTTTTTGTCCACATTCATAAATTTATTATACATTTTTGACTTCAGAAAATTATTCTCACAATCTCACCTTACTTGATTGTTGAAAAAAATGAACCGGGGTTCCCAAAATGGCGTCACTCGGTCAATTTAGATGAAAATTAGAAAAAATAGAAAAAATCAACAAATTTCATCCAAATTCGGGTTGCTGGTGTATTTAGGTGTATTTTGTGATATATACGACGAAAATTTTTTTCGACCAAAAATGACCAGTTTTGGCGCGAAAAATGATGAAAAAAATCAGTTTTTTGCATTTTTGAAGGTCTTACACCTATATAGAAAATTCTGAAAAAAATATATGTTGTACATCCAGACTAGGTGTACAACATATATTTTTTCAATTATTGCACCTCTGAAAAACCTTGTCGAAATGACCGTTAGAAAACTTAAAACGCGCATTTCACAGTAAAGATAGGTTTGAAAATTTTTGAAAAAATTTCCATAAATGACTCTTGATGATACCTAGCATCTACCCGAGTTTGAAAAAAATCGGTTGAAAACAGCCAAAATCAAAAATTATAATCGAAAAATCACATTTTTTGCCCTAGGAGGGTGAAGGGTTGAGGTAGCGACTCAAAAATTTGGTCACGGGGGTTTTAGACCATGGGGACCAACTTCCACTAGTTGGTTTCAAAATCCGTATGGTGGGCCAAATCGCCCATCTTAACCTGGCTATACCAGATGAGCAAATGAGCAGCAGTGGGTCTCCGTAAAAATAGCCGATCGTTTATTTTGGTAGGTACAGTAGGTACCTTACTCACTTACGTAGTTGGTGATAATAAATCACCTTCGATTTGCCAACCACTCTATTATTATAAGCTCGTTGAAATGTTCCAAAGAGTGATCATTATGAGTTATTATAAGACGTAGGTACCTGATAAGCCACTTTATGAGCTGAATTTATCAAACAAGGTAAAATGTTATCAAAACTCCGCATTATAATGTATAAAAATTGAACTCTAACCGAACTATGAGTAAACTACCTACACGACAGCTGAAGTACATTTTTGAAAATTTTATTAATAAATAGGTACATAAGTAGAGATATTAAGGAAATGAAAAATTTAAAAAACATCTGCGATATTATATTATGGTTTGCTTTCTATACGTCTTGTATACTTTCTACTTGTTAATACGGTACATATACGATGGACTGTGCTTTTCATAAGTACACATGACATGTTTCTTCCATGACCGTGTAAATCAACGATATTCTATAGAAATGGAGGCTCCATCGTACTCAACTTCAAGTTGAAAAATTCTGCTTTGAAAAAGAAAAAAAGAACGTTACTTTCAATGTTGTCATCGCACATAAATTACGCATACGTAACAAAACTGTACATTTGGTGGATCTTGTCAGAGATGAAAAAAGTTGAATTTCTCTTCTGCGTTCTGCTCTGTGTAGGTACATTACAATAATATACTATAAGAACGCACCTATAGAGCACCGAAGCCGAAGGTTTTGTAATTTATATTACTTATAATAAATTTCTCAAGGCTTTCTTTGTTTTTATTTTACCGCATCGGTACAGGTATTTTCATATTTTTCAGTAAATGATTGCAATTTGTTTGAAAACGATGGATCTTCATAGTTCATACATATTCATAGCTCGTAGAAACGATTAGAGTACAAAATGACGATATGAGGGCATTGAGGGCTGCGTGCTGTACTCAGGGTTAACATAATTCGCTGATACGGGCAAGTACACCTTGTTTCGTTGAATTTTTATCTTCTTGGTAAGTAATTAAAAGCAGGTAAATCGTTTGGTGAAGAATGGTTCACGCATGGTGGATACAAATGGGAGTAGATTGCTGTTCTAATGTACATTACGAGTGATAACTTGTGTATTCAGGAGAGTATGAGTGATTCTAAATTTATTGGAATTTTTTACAGCTCCCAATAAAACACTTCTGGGGTAGGGGGGTGTCAATCATAGGTGATAGAAATGGTGTGTAAGATTTTTTTTTTCCACTTCCAATCAGTTATTGAATCTAACCCTTAAAAATTGACATTTTATTTGGAAAATTTTATGAAAGTCTAGTTGAATTTTATAAGAATTGTGTATGAATTCTAAAAATTGATCCAAAATTCAGTTTATTAGGTAGATGGAATTTAGAAATCAATAAAATTACAGAATTACAAAGTTTTAGAAATTAATCGTATTTTATTGACTTTTTAAACTTTTCTGAAAATTTTTCCAAAATTAGGAAAATTGAAAAATTGATGCAATTAAAAAATAAAAAATTACTAGATTTAAGAAATTAATCAAAATTTGAAAATTGACTAACATTCTAAAAAATGTCCAAATTTCTTAAATTGCGCCGTCTCGAAAAAAATTATCACATTTTGAAAATTTATCAAACTTTGAACACTGACATTTTTACTTTCTTGAAAATTCAAATACTTAAATTCTTTAAAAAGGGCCTTCCATGGTAAGATGGTGAAATCGGCCCTTGATCAAAATTGGGTCCAAAGTGGGTCAAAATGTTACCTATGATATAAAAACACGCCGCAAAAATTTTTGACCCCTACCCCCTTCCATTTCCGAAAAATCGCGTTATAACGGTCGAAAAATCAAAAAATTCCAACTTTGGAGGGGGTGTATGAAAATTTTTGATTTTTTCACAGATTATAGGTATCATGTATGGGTATATGTGGTAAAATTTTGAAAAAAATTGGTTCACAATTTCTTTGTTTTGGGGGGGGGGGGGAGGTTGAAATTAAAAAAAAAAAAAAAATTTAATTTTTGGGGTGGGGGTGCCATGGCTGGAAATTTTTTAAAAATCTTCGTAATATGGATAAGTATTACGTGGCGTGTTTTTACATCATAGGTAACATTTTGACCCACTTTGGACCCACTTTGGACCCATTTCACCATCTTACCATGGAAGGCCCTTTATCACAAAACAAAAAATTTCTTAAAATTAAAAAATATCCAAATTTTAAAAACTGACGTTCTGAAATATTTTTAAAATTTTGCCTCATCACACAAATCGGAATTTTTTTTAGAAATTGACCTCATTCTAAAAAAATTAAAAAAGTATCATGTTTTAAAAATTTATTTGAAACTGACATTTCAATTTTTTTTGAAAATTTAAATCAGGCAATTTCTTTGAAAATTTAACAATTTTAAAAAAAATCTTCAAATTAAAAAATGACCTAATTTTAAAAATTGGCGTTTTTAAATTTTTTGAAAATTTTGCCTAATAACACGGAATGGAATCAAACTTTGAAAATCGACTTAGGTAATGAATTTTGAAAATTGATTTATTAAAAAATTTAATAACATTTAAAAATGACAAATCGATCAAAATTTGAAAATTGACTTTTTAAACTTCTGTGAAAATTTCGCTAATTTCAAAAAGATGTTGAAATTGTGAAAATTCGTCCATTTTAAGAAATTCATTATCTGACATTGATAAATTACCAAAAAAAAAATTTATTCAATTTAAAAAATTTAATCAGATTTTAAAATTGACAAATTAAAAAAAATTATCAAAATTTGAAAACTCGCCTTTAATATTTTAAAAATTTAGCTTAATTCTAAAAAAAAAAAAAAATGTTCAAAGTTAGAAAATTTTTCCATTATAAAAAAGTTCATTACTTACAATTAAAAAATTATCTTTCTACTAAATTTTAAAAATTATTATCAAATTTAAAAAACTGATCCATTTTTGAAAATCTAATAAAGTACCTAATAAATATATTGTCAATTTTTTTTATTGAATTTTTTTTAATTGAATAAATCTTTAAAATTTGGTAATTTATCGAAAAAAAAATAATTAAAACGATTAAATTTTAAAAAATGACTTTTTAAGTTTTTTTTTGTTGTAAATTCGGCCAAGTACTAAAAATTAACCAAATTTTTAAAATAATTAAATTTACAAATTAAGTACTTACTTGTCAAATTTTGACGATTTATTCATGATTTTTTTTTCAAATTGTAAAAATATTAAAAATTTACCTACCTAATGTTTATTTTTTACCAAATAAAGGTTTTCTAGCAATTTAGAAAATTTTAAGATTGAGGTTTTCAATTTTTTTACATTTTTAGTTCAATTTTAAAAATAATTGAAGATTTACTATAAATTTCAAAGCTTTTGAAGTTTTTGAAAATTACGATTCAATATTTTTTGTTCTGAAATTTTTCTGAAATTCAAGGATTTATATAACTTCAAAATATGGTTAATGAAATTTAATAATGATCAAATTTTTCAGAGATTTAAGTAAAATTTCAACATTATTTTTAAGGACTTATGTATTTCAAAAATTTATCATTTTTTTAAACTATGAAAACTACTTATATAAGTTATATAGTATAAGTCAAATTGAATAATTGATTTAATTTTCAAAACTTATAAAATTTTTAAAATGACCAAATTTTGAAGAATTACTTCTCTTAAAAAAATAACAAACTTCCAAAATATTCATAATTTTCGAAAATCAGTAGGTAGTTTATTTACTACTTTGCCTTATTTTTTTTCCCGAATTCATCTTTAAAAATTGAAAGAGGTACCTACCTAATTCCAAAAATATTTAAATTAACAAATTTTAAAGAATACTCAACTTCAGAAAGTTAACAAATTTAAAATATGATTACTTAATAACTACTATTTGTTTATTTTACCTATAAAAATTTAACAAAAAGGATAAAAGTAAAAATTCACCCAGATTTGAAAACTGACAATTTAATTTTTTTCTGAATTTCAAAAATCGATTAAATCTCAAAAATTGATCCAATTTCAAAAAAATGATTAGGTATGAAAATAACCAAGTTTCTGAGTACATAACAAGTATTGTACCAACTTACTTATTACACACATTATTTTTCTTCTTTTTATAATATGATACCCGGGGAAAAAATTTTTATAAAATTTTGTATATTTTTTTTTATATAATTCTACAAAGATTTTATACCTATAGAAAGATATAGAGTGTCTATAGAGTTTTATAAAATTGTTTAAAGTTTTATAAAATTGTATAGAGTTTTATAAAAATATTCAAGATTTTATTAAACTGTGTATACTTCTATAGGTATAAAATTTTTATAGAGTTGTGTTGAAGTTTATAAAAACAAAACTTATTATTTTTTCCTTGAAATAAAAATAATTCCAAAAAAATTTAGTAGACGGTGCAGTGTCACCATCCACTGTTTAAGGAAGGGTATAAATCAAGCGGCAAGTTTCCAGCAAGATTTTTCCTCACTGAGTTTCCTGACTTCTAAGTCTGGGGCCAAAACCTTAAGTACTTTATTATCACACACTTTCTCTAAGAGTACAAAACTACATCACAGTTTTATAGAGCTTTACTCATTTTTATAAAATTTGATATAACTTTGTAAAAACACTCCATGTAAAAATTTATCAAAATTCAAATTTTATCAAATTTTAATGTAGTAATTTTTCAAAATTGAGTGAAGTTGTGTCAAACTACATACATTTTTGTACAATTTGATAAAATTTGATCGAATGGTAATGTGATAATTTTTCAAAATTTAGTCAAGATTTATCAAACTGCATCAAATTGTATAAATTTTGATACAATTTTTAAAAAATTAAAATGTAACTTTGTATGTCATTTGATAAAATGACAAGATTTTCATCAAATTTGACAAAGTTTTATCAAATATTTGAATGTGGAACATTTGTCAAAATTGAGTCGAGGTTTATCAAATTGTGTAAATTTTGATATAATTTTTTAAAAATAAAATTCTAATTTTATACAATTTTATAAGATCTTACAAAATTTTATAAAATTTTAATGTGGAAATTTGTCAAAATTGAGTCAAGTTTTATTAAACTGTATCACATTGCATAAGTTTTGATAAAATTTTATAAAGGTGAATATTCACCTTTTATAAAATTTGATAAAATTTTTATAAAATTTTATACAGTTCTATAGAACTTTTTTCCCCGGGTAACTACGTAATTTTCCTGAAAAAATTAGTATTCTCATCGAGACAGAGTAATATTGTAAAATAACTCTAAAGATAAGACGAGTCGAAAAATTAATCATACATGAACTGTGGAAAAATCGCTCAAAAAATATTTTCTTTAGACTGATCTAAGCATACCACAACAACGATAAGAAATTTGAATATGATAAGAAACTAGGAATTTTTTTCTTCGAAGCAGAGCATGAAACTTCTGTCATGTTTCGTACCTACTATCCTACCTACATATTTGAAAAAAAAATAATAAGTTGAAAGGTAGCAGCAATGACGTTGCATTCTGTCTGGTGTTAAATAACTGTTGAAAACATCTGCGATAACAGTTGTCAGCGTTTATTATTTTCACAATGAACGCATGTTGTAATATAACTACTTGCTACTTTACCATCATACGACAATACAAAGCTCAAATATCTCACGTCGTTTTACTGTCTTCATTCATATACCTTCAAGTAAAGAGCAAAATGTGTATCGCTGGAGTGGAAATAATTAGATTTAGTACGTGGTAGTTTGGAAGACAGTTTTCAAACGTTGATAATTAAATTTATTTCTACGTGTTGCTGCTTTTTAATGTCGTACGTCATTTATTCAAGTATTTAACCTAAAACAGGGCTACAAAACTTTAGTATTTTTCTTCTGTGTAAAATAATCTGCATCAAAAACTCGATTTCTAGGCAGATTATTCCAGTCAGAAACATATCCCTAAATTAAAATTATAAGGTATGAGTTGGAGTAGTTTTTTTTTTCTTTTTCATTTGTACGTATGATTTATTGCAAAATTTTAGAATTCATCGATGATTCTTTGACTTGCGCGAGAAAATCCATTTAAATTATTGTTCCAAAAATTATGTGCTTCGGAATCGTTGGAATTTTCAATTTTTAAATCTTTGGCTGAGTTTATTCTAAGATATGTCAAACCATTTTTTTCATCGTACGAAACAGCTGGCCAAATTATATTCTTCGTATTAATTTCAGGTTTTCTGCAATATGTATAAAATATATTTAATTGATAATAAAAGTTACAGATTGTGTACTTTGGAAGGTTATTTTTATCCAAATGGAATTTTCATTTTTTTTTAGGTAAAACGAATTTTCATCTGCCTTGGCGACTTTACAAAAATTAATTTTTCTCTAATTTTCGGTTTTTTTAATCGTCCATTTTTTCTAATTTCATTTAAATATTAATTTTCAATATTCTGTCGTTTTACGTACAGTTTTAATTTTTTTATCTTTAATTTTTAAAGTTTTTTTTCTTGCATTTTTTTGAAAAAAAATTATTTAAAAAAATTATATTAACAATTATTTTAAAAATTTTTGCAGATGAATAAGTGTTCAATGTATTTTTTATTTTTTATTTTTTTTTGGAAAAGTAGAAAAAATTGAAAAAATTTGTTTCGAAAATATAATTATACCTACGATATAAAAAATTAAGGAAAAATTACTTATCAACTATTTTGGAAAATTTCTATGACAAAAATTGCGAAAAATTTCCCAACAAAAAATCTTGAATTTTTTTTGTAGTGAACTTTGAATTAATTTTCATGTTTTTTATTTTTAAATTGAAAAAATTTCTTTCACAAAAAGTTTAAAAAATCGAATCGTGGAAGGGATCTAATATGATTCTGAAGAATTTTTATGTAATGCAATTTAAAAATCTTCTCAACAAAAGTTCTTAAAAATTCTTTATTATGTAAAAATTTTTTTTTTTTTGGAAAAATTAGTAAATTTTTGGCAAAACATTATTTTTTCATTTCTTGTAAAAAAATTTTTAAATAATTTTTTTACAAAACATTTAAAAAAAAATGTTTTACACAAAAATACAAATAACTTGTTTACAAACAATTTAAAATAATTTATATGAAAAAGGTTGGGAAAATTTCTTTAAAATTTTGTTTGCAAAGAGTTCTGAAAAAATTTTCCAATGTTTTTTTTGAAAAATTGAAAACAAATTCTTTGCGATGAGGTGTCTTACAAAATTCGTTGCTGAGAGTACTTTTAAAATTTTAAAAATAATTTTTCGCCGTTGAGTGAATTTTAAAAGCTTTATTTTTTGAAAGAAATGATAAAAATAATTTTCAAAATATTATTTTATAGGTAGGTACCTACCTAATTTTGTTCATTTTTTTTTTAATTTGAAGACTTCCTATGATTTCTTTTTTAGATTTTTCAATATAGAAATCTTGAAAATCTTTTTATTTCAACAAACTTTAAATTGACTTCCGTTTTTTTTTTTGAAAAATGAAAAAAAAAAACAAAAAAAAACATATAGAAGACATTATTTTTTAGTTCTTCACAGAGAATTCAGAAAAAATCTTCGCAAAGCAGTTTTAAAAAGTCTCTAAGAAAAAAATTTCAAAAAAAAAATTTCAATAAAGAAATCTTGAAAATCTTTTTATTTGTAACAAAATTTGAGTTGACTTTCATTTTTTTGTGTATTTTTAAAAAATGAAAAAAAAAATCGAAGACATTATTTTTAATCGATTTTAAATAAATCTTGATTTGTTCTTTCGCTTCACACAGGTTAATGAATTAGGGGAAGGGTCCTCTCGAAAAAATCCTTATCGAAATTTTTTTTTAAATGCCCAGAGAAATTCTTTTGAGTAACAAATCATTCCTTTAAAAATTTCAATAAAAGTAAAAATTTTTACGTAAACTTTAATTTCAAAAAAAAAAAAAAAAATCGCGAGGTAAAAAAATCTTGGTCTAACGAAAAAATACTAGCATTTAAATTTTACTCCATTTGGATAAAAAAAATTCTAAAGGCTTACCTGTACACAAATTAGTCTCTCGTGAAAATAATATATATGTAGTTCATAGTTACCCTGTTTTAGCAAACGTTGCCCAAATATGTGTCATCAATTTGCTCACTTCTATGTCTTCTGGGCGTTTTAATTGGTTTTTAAAAAGAGTAGTTGTCATTATGTATGTCATGTCGTCACCATGGCTCACCCCAAACACTGAGATTTGTTCAAGTTGATAATTAATTTCACGATTTTGATTATAAAAATAGTAAGTGAAGCATTAGGTACGTACTTCTTTTGGACGAACTACTATAGTATGCGTTCAGTATACTGTATTCTCCACTGTAATTAAATACATGATAATAAATAGGACCGAAGGAGGTTGAAATGTGTTCTTTGATGGCGAACTCAACATCTGAAGTGATTAAACGATCTCCAAGGAACTAAAAATCAAATCAGTAATGTTTATGCAAAGAATAGATTGGAAGGGGGGTATGGGAGTGAAGAATGAAATGATAACATTATTTCATACTTTAATCAATTTTGGATAATTTTCCTCGGAAATGAGAGATTGATTGTGGAAAAAATGCTGACGAATTTTATCAGCTAATTTGGAATGTTGAGTTTCTGGTAATTTATGGAAGTAAAACAACATGTAGGGTGCAATCGCATTGAAATTGTCGTCCAGCTCTTTAAGAATTGCTTCATTATAGACGAAATCTAAACCAAATGAAAATTTTATAAGTTCCTATAGTATAACGTAGCTATACGTACAAAAAAATTACACACGTAAATTGAAAAACTCACTATTGAGTCCAACAAACCCTTCATCTTGAACGACACTCATCAAACAAGGTATACTACGTTTATTATTCCTTATCAGTACTAAAGGATCATCATGTAAGACTCTGCCCTCGCCGGGGGGTTCGATTACTGGTCCAAAAAGGAACCCTAAATGTCTCCAAACCTTCCAAAAAAAAAAAAAATAATAATATTTCTTACTCGATTTTCAGGTAAAAATACACAGGTGTGAAAAAAGAACTCGTACTTGAAAATTTCTAAACGATTCGGCTATTTCCACAACTGACCTTGTCTTCAAGCAATCCACCATTGACCTTGAAGATTCGGCGGGGCAGCCAACTATCGATGCTAATTTTTTACTGATAACGGATACGCTTTTACCTAATAATAACCAAGGTTGTAGAATCGTTCCACTGGTCATTATTGTCTTATGGAATAAGCCTACGAAAGTATTGAAGTTTGAGTTTCATTTCATTTTGTCGGATATATCGATTTAATTAAGTATCGTAGTTAATTGACCTTTGCCTAATGGAGATAGTAATAAAAAATGAGCACTAGCTGAGCCAGCCGAATTTCCAAACAAAGTAACACTTTCAGGATTGCCGCCAAATTTTTCTATATTTTTTCGTATCCATCGGAGCGCCATTATTTGATCTTTTAATCCATTGTTACCTGGCACAACGTCGTCGTCGGTGCTGTAAAATCCTTTGTATAAATTTTACGTATTTTAAGTTTGATGATAAAATTATCGAATAATCTCGAAAAGTTTATTTGTTAATTTCTCTTACCGAACATTGCCAGTCTGTAGTTAATAGAAACGAAAACTAAATCGTGAAATTCTAGTAGTTTGTCTGGTATGACATAGTTTCCAGTTCCGAACATGAAACTTCCTCCGTGGAGGAATACCATCACATCTCGTGAAGTTTGTGTTGAGCTTTGAGTTGACTAAAAGAATTTTTTTTTGTCAAATCGATGAGAAACTTCAAAAAGGCGGAATAAGTATTATAAAATGCATCTTAGTATACAGGGTGTCCTATGAGTGGTGACGAATAATGGGGATTTGGATATAGCCAAGCATCATTAACAAAAGATATTCTGCATGTACACATCTGGCCTATCTCTGTGATTGAAGGCCCTATTGACAAGAAACCCTTGGCAACTCGTCAACTTCGATTGAGTTGGAATTTAGCTCACTGAAAGAGCATATCATCCCAGACCTCAGGACCAAATTTTGAACTGTTGCAGTTGATTTTTAGGGCAGAACCATTTTTCAATTTTTCATTAAATTCGCATTTTTTTTCTTTTGATCAAAAATCTTTCATTTTTTTTTTTTGAATAAGTAAAAATTAGTTTAATTTTTTCGAAGGGAAAATTTTTTTAATTATCGAAATTAAAAAAAAATTTCTCGAAGTTTATGTACCTAGTAAAAATATTTTGACCTTTTTTCAGTAAAAAATCTTCCAATTTTCTGGATATTTTTTCAAATATTTTTTTGGATAGAATTTCTCATTTTTTGAGATTAGAAATATTTTTCATTAAAAAAGAATCATTTTGGAGGCAGGGGAGATTTTCCAATTTTTCCGGAATCAAAATGCAATACCTATATACATTTTTTCATTCTTTTTGAGAAAAATTTTCTCAATTCCCTTAAATGAAACGATTTTTTATTTTCCTTTTTTTTTTTTTAATGAAAAACTTTTTGAATAAAAAGTCTTTCAATTATTGGAAAATGAGGTTTTCAATTTTTTTTTAGAGAATGATTTCCAATGTTTTGGGAGTAATAAGCGGTAGAAATAGTAGGTATTTTTAATTTATTTTCTCGTTTTTTTCCAGGTGAAAAAAAGTTTAATTTTTTTAGAAGTGAAAGTATGTATTTTATTTCTTTTTAGAAAAAAAATTCTCGAATTTTTTTTGAATAAGAAATCTTTTAATTTTTTGGATTTTTTTCAATTATTTTTCTAGAATGAAATTTTTTGTTTTTTGAAAGTATTTATTTATTTATTTTTTTGATTTCTCGTTTTTTTTTCCAAGTGAAAAAAAGTTCAAGTTTTTTCGAAGTGAAAATACGTCTTACATACCTAATAAAATTATTTATTTTATTCCTTTTTAGAAAAAAAAATTCTCGATTTTTTTTTGATCATTCATAAATCCTTTAATTTTTTCAATTTTTTCAAATTTTTTTTCTAGAATGAAATTTCTCGTTTTTTGAAGGTAGGTATAATTTTTTTTTGATTTCTCGTTTTTTTTTATTTATTATTTTTTTTTTATAAAAAAAAATTATCCATTTTTTAGGTGTTATGTATTTTTTGTAAAGAAGATTCTCAAAAGTGCTTCTTTGGATTTAAAAAAAAAATCATGCAAAAAAGGTGATTTTTTATCTCAAAATAATTTTATTCTGAGAGATTTTTTTAATACGGCGATTTTTAATGAGAAAGAAGCTTTTATGCAGAATTTTCCAAGATTTTTAAAAAAATGATTTTTCCTTGGGAAAGAACGTAATTTTTTGAATGCAGTGTTGCTTATTGATTTTGTTTAGAAAATATCAATTTTCAAATCTTTTTAGATTCTTCATTTTCAAACTTGAACAATTTTTTCACGTGACTTTTTTTTCATCTGAAATCCTATCACATTCATGAATACCTATCCGGGCGAAATTTTTAATTGTTTGTGAGCAACAGCCCCTTCAAAATCGAGATAAGTGGCCAGTACACATAATTTTTTTGTTTGTAAACCCTCAATATACTACGCCATTCACTGGACACTCTCTATCTATGCCTATTGCCTACCTTTGGAGTGAATATATTAAGATATAAGCAGTCTTCATCTCCTGAAATTCCATTATGAGGATGATTTAGTAATGAAAATTGCATGCATGTTTTCGAATACGTTGTCCCATTCCATATACCTTTCCATTTATGAAATGGTTTGGGTTCCTGTTAATTTTTTTTTTTTTTTTTTTTTGTTGTAAATCCCAGTTAAATGTCCATTTTTAAAACTCTTATTGGAGGTAGATACTTGTACGTTACGACTTACTTCAAATCTATATTCCCCTACAGGCGGAAGTGCATATGGTATTCCCAGAAACGCTTCAATTATTTTCCCATTTGATAAAGTGATATCAGTACCAGTTACAGTTCCAGAAGAGATGGTCACTCGAGGTTCAGAATAGCAATTTACCAAGTTGATAATACACTCTAGTAATACACTGAGGTAGCAAACAAACATGGTTCGAATGTATAGGATTATTTATCACTGAGTTTGTAGCTTCTTTTCACATATGTATATCGAGAAATGAATAATCAGCAACCTTGTCATTTATTAGTGATAAAGAAAACAAGTATTGGTACCATAACAATAAATATTTTTCTCGTACGTGAATAATTATATTGCAACCACAAGTTCAAAAATAAGCACTTGAATACCAATTCTGAAAAAATTTGTAAAATTTGTATTTTGTAAGCTGTTTTTATGTATCATTTCAAAAAAAACGATGTTTTCTATCGAAGTCATTTTATTAAAAAAATTTGTAGTACGTTTATATAAAAAAAAAGGGGTTGAGCAAAATTTTAAAGAAATGAGTGTTATAAAGAAATTCTAAAAAACTCAAATTCAATCAAAATTTGAAAAAAAATTGAGTCTTATGTTTTTCAGGAAAATTTTTACCTACACAAAAAAATCATTTTTTCGGCGGTTCAACTGAAATTTGGTGATTTTTCCATAAAACCCCAAAAAAAAATCATTAAAAAAAATTGTGATTTGGGCAAAATTTTACAAAATTGAGCATTTTAACAAAGTTTACCTACACACCTACACCCCTCCTAACAAAAAAAAGTTCAAAAAGAATATCTAAATTAGGAAAATTCTTCAACAAATATTTTTTTACAATATTGTACTTCTGATAACTGACAGTGAGAACATGGTCGGGTTAGGAGAGGATTTGGCCCTCAGCAAGAATAGTGGAAGTTAGTCCTCATTTCTTATGGTCCAAAATCACGCGATAACATTTTTTTCAAGTTTTGGAATTTTTTTCAATTTTTCTGTAAAATAGATATTTTTATTTTTTGAGAGTAATGCATTTTGAAGAAAAACAAAATATATTTTAATTTATCAGATTTTTTTATAAACACGATCACTTTCAAACGGCCCCTCCCTCCTCTAATTTTCAATTTGTACCTTCGGAGTGTTATGCGACATCGGTGTGGAGGGAGGAATCCAATTGAAAAAAATATCAAACAAATTTCTCAATTTTTTGGGAAAAATATTTCTCATTCAAGTAAGTTGAAAAATAATTTATTGGAACAAGAAATCTTTTAATATTGGGTATAGGGGGACCGTTATAATTATTATGATTATGTAATCAATTGCGATCCTTATAAATAAACTTTACTTTACTTTTGGTACTTTACTTTATATTCTCAATTGTTTGTAAAAAATGATATTTTTTTAAATTAGGTATTACCTATTTTTTTTTAAATTTTGGAATAAAAACTTGAATTCTTTTTTATTTTTCAAAATAAAAATCTGTTTTTTTTAATAAATACCTATACCTAGTTTTTCAAAAAATCGCTCATAAAGAAATTTTTCACTTTTTCTTATTTATTTATTTTGGGGGGAAAAAGATTTCTCGATTTTTCCAAATGAAAAGTAGATAAGTATTTTTCAATTTTTGAGATTTTTTTTCCAATTTCTTTTGGGAATGAGAGATCTTCTAATTTTTTTGGAATAAAAATTAAAAAATCTTACATTTTCAAATAAAATCTTCAATTTTATTGGAGACAAAATTTTTTAATTTTTTAAATTTCTTGAATTTTTTGGATTAAATTAAAATTTTTTATTGGAAGATATTGTTTCTCAATTTTTGGGATTGAAAATACATAGATAGGTACAATTTATTTTTAAAAAAATTTCTTGATTTTTTGTATTAAAAAATTATTTCAATTTGAAAAAAAAATTGTGTTTTTTTAAAAACATTTTTAGCATAGTAGGTATATGCTTTTACGATGACCAAAATGGAAAAAAACGACCCAAAAATCCGACAGGAAAATCCGACCCCAAAGTTAGGTTAGGTTACATTAGGTTAGGTTTGGATGGCATAAAAAAACTTGGAAAATTTTTAATAAATTCGATTTTTTAGACATTATGTCAGACATTTTGAAACTTGTAAAAATTTTTTGAAATTTTATGACTTTTACACATTTTCTAGATATTTTGGTCAGACATTCTGAAACTTGGAAAAATTAAATTTTTAATAAATTCTATTTTTTAGACATTATGTCAGACATTTTGAAACTTGGAATTTTTTTTAGAAAGATAACTTTCAGACATTTTGAAACTTCAAAATTTTTGGAAATTTTATGACTTTTAGACATTTTCTAGACATTTTATCAGACATTCTGAAGCTTATTGGAATTTTTTTTAGAAAGATGATCGACTTTCAGACATTTTGTCGGACATTTTGAAACTTGGAAATTGTCTAGAAAGATGTTTTTTTCAGAGATTTCGTCAGACATTCTGAAACTTAAAATTTTTTTAGAAAAATTACTTTTTTTATTTTTAAAATAAATTATAATATGACTTTTTGACATTTTGTCAGACATTTTCTGAAACTTGGAAATTTTTTTAGAAAGATGACTTTCAGACATTTTGAAACTTGAAAAAAAATTTTATTAGAATTTTTTGATTTTAAAATTTCCATGGAAATTAATTTTGATGACTTTTAGACATTTTGTCACGGAGTAATTTTTATTTTCATTAGGCTTTTTTTATACTTCTTATACTTTTAAATTTCCGTGGAAATTAATGTTCGTGACTTTTAGACATTTTGTCACGGAGTAAAAGCATAATACTATGTTTCATATACTTTTAAGCGTAGTGTAGAAATAGAGCCAACCAGGGGGAGGTCCAGGTGGCGAAGCCACCCTGGCGAGGCGCGAAGCGCCGAGTTTTTTTAATTTTTGATTTTTTTGAAATAGTTATCTTTTGATTATTATTGGTAAGAAATCTTTGATTTTTTTTAGAATAAAACAATTTGCCTATTCGTATGGAGATATATAGGTTTAAAAAAAAATTTGCATAATAAAATTTCTCATTTTTTTGCGAATTAAAGAATAGTAAGTAGGTAAGTATACCTATTATTATTATTTTTTTATTTTTGGATAAAAAATTTCAATTTTTCTGGTGTAGGTAATAATATTTTTTACAAAAATATCACTTTGTTTGAAAAAAAAATCATTCAAAAGGGGTATTTTCAAATGTCCATTTTTTTTTATTTTCAAAAGATTTCTATGCTAGAAATTTTTTTGGTCAATTTTTTCTATAAAATAATTTTATTCTGTGGAGGGATTTTTTTCTGGAGAATTTTTAATGAGAATGTAATAATTACTTAAGTATCTGTCGTAAAAAAAAAAAAATTAGGAAATTTTTTTGAATAATTTTTTCTTGCATAAAAGAAATTTTTTGTCAACGATTTTCTTTAGAAGGAACTGTTTTTTCAAAACTGATAATTGTATCTTTGAAAAACAAAAAAATTTAGCAACACACTGATATCATCCATTTTACGTCATAATGTATGGTAAGTAGAATAGGAAATCCGCAGGCACTAAACGAAACAAAAATGTAACTTTACCTATATTCTTTACTTTTAGCTTATTTTAACTAAGTGCAGTAGAACTCGCCCATTAAAAAGTGAATCCTTAAATTATTAATTACCTATTTTTTTCAGATAAGGTATAACAATTTTGTCTTGAAGTTACCGACATCGGAGTAATAAATAAAAAAGGTCACCATTGTTCAGGTAATGGGGCACTCAAAGAATCCAGTTCTGGTTTACGAATTAGTTTGCAGTAGAATTTTGGCGAAGAAAGAGAATGGTCTATTTTACGTTATTCGTGTTATTGATTGGCATTGCTAGAGCCTTTGCAGGAGAATCAGAACAACCGAGAACTAAAATAAAACAAGGAGAAATTATCGGAACTACTTATGAGACGTATTCGGGCAGAAAAGTGTCCGCATTTTATGGATTACCTTTTGCCGCACCTCCAATAAAGGAACGTCGTTTCCAGGTAAAGTTCTAAAAAATGTTTAGTGTGAAAACTGAAACGTGTCGGTGAAAGATGTATAAATTATTCGAATCAATAGCCTCCTTATCCTCCTGAATCATGGGACAAACCGAAAATAGCTACAAATCGATCAGATTTTTGTGTTCAGCCGCCTTTGTTTGCTCCAGTGGTATCGATTGGCAGCGAAGATTGTCTTTACTTAGATGTCTATACGCCAAAAGTAAGTACCTTACCTACTAACGTACTATGTAACTAACAAATTGACTTATTTTTATAATCAACCTTCACATTCGGATATCATTTTTACTTATTAGGTCCCCGATAATGAAGGAAAATGCGAAAAATTGTATCCGGTTTTATTTTTCGTTCATCCTAGTGGGGCATTTATTTTATCGGGAACATTAAATGAACCTTACTATATGATGGATAAACACGATATTGTGTTTCTCTCCGTTAATTACAGACTGGGAATTTTGGGTAATTTTCTTCTATACACTTGGAATTTGTACTCATTTGAATTCGTAATGTTGCGAGATATTTAACGAAAACCAGGTTTACTTACAACTGGCGATGATACTGTGCTTGGCAATAACCTCTATAAAGATCAGGTAGCAGCTTTGAAATGGGTTCAAGAAAACATTCGGTCATTTTGTGGTGATCCGAATTTGGTAACTTTTACTGGAGCATCGCAGGGCTCAGCAGCTGTAGCTTTACACATGCTTTCTCCTCAATCAAAAGGTTAGTCGGTGAATTCAAACTACGCTAAGTTTGGTATAATTACAAGAACAGCGCTGCCCAAAGGTTTGAAAAATACTATTACAAAATTGATAGGGAACCCCCAATCTTCTCTAAAAAAAGGCCTCAAAATTTATTCATTTTGCAACATAAAAAATTATTTTAAAAGAAATTCCTAAAAAATTCTCCTGAAAAAATCTCTTCATAGAATACATAGGAAGTTATTTTGGTGGAAAAATTATCTTAAAAATTTTTCATAGGTACGTAGAATTCATTTTAAATTCCCCCTTCCCCCAAAAAACCACTTTTCGAAATCCTCATTTTAATTGAAAGTTTTTTCTTTTTTCAATGAAAGTGATATTTTTATAAAAAATATCATTACACCCTAAAAATTGAGAAATTAAAAAAATAATATCGATGTAGGTAGGCCCGGTTCTTCAATAGCCAGTTAAAAATTTTAACCAATTGTTAAAATTAACTAGCCAATCACATTTGGATAACGGTAAAATTATTCGAATATCATTGGCCAGTCAAATTTAACAGTCGGTTGAATTTTTTAACTGAGTATTGAAAAACCGGACCTTAATATTTTTTCTTCCAAAAAATTGAAAAGTTGCTTCAAAGAACTCGGCGCTTCCAACCTCGCAAGGGAGGCGAAGCCCCCTCGGGACCCCCTGGTTGACTCTATTTCCACACTACGTTTGAAAGTATGAAACATAGTATATGCTTTTACTCTGTGACAAAATGTCTAAAAGTCACGAATATTAATTTCCAAGTAAATTTAAAATATAAATAAATAAGAATGTCTGATAAAAAGCCTAAAAGTCATCAATTTTTTTTTTTTAATTCCAAGTTTCAGAATGTCTGACAAAATGTCTAAAAGTCATAATATTTATAAAAATTTAAAAAATTTCTTTTAAAAATTTTTAAAAAGTCATTAAATTTATAAAAAAATTCCAAGTTTCAAAATGTCTGACAAAATGTCTAAAAGTCATCTTCCCGAGCGGCACACTCGATCGATAATATCGGAAGATGTAACGTATCGATAAAAAATCGTTTGAAAATCTATAGATGTTCTCACGATATTATAAAGATTTATCGGTACAACTTCATAGGCAAAAAATCTAAAAACTATCGAATTCGATATTATTAAGATTTTATGACGATATTCGTCAACGATACTATCGACAAAGAATATTAAATTTATCGATTCCGATTTTCCACCGATTTTGTGCAGATATTTGAAACTACATTATCGACAAAGAATATTAAATTTATCGAATTCGATTTTTTAACGATTTTGTAAAGATATTTAAAACTATATTATCGAAAGATTATATGAAATTTCTCGACTTCGATATTTTACCGATTTTTTGACGACATTTGAAACTATATTATCGACAGATTATATTAAATTTATCGAATCCGATTTTTTACCGATTTTGTAAAGATATTTGAAACTATATTATCGACACATAATATGCAATTTCTCGAATTCGATTTTCTAACGATTGCGTGAAGATATTTGAAACTATATTATCGACAAGTAATATGAAATTTCTCGATTTCGATTTTTTAACGATTTTGTGACGATATTTGAAACTATATTATCGACAAATAATCTGAAATTTCTCGAATTCGATTTTTTAACGATTTTGTGAAGATATTTAAAACTTTATTATCGACACGTAATCTGAAATTTCTCGAATTCGATTTTTAAACGATTTTATGACGATATTTGAAACTATATTATCGACACGTAATATGAAATTCCTCGAATTCGATTTTTCAACGATTTTATGACGATATTTGAAACTATATTATCGACACGTAATATGAAATTCCTCGAATTCGATTTTTCAACGATTTTGTGGCGATATTTGAAACTACATTATCGACAAATAATCTGAAATTTGTCGAACGTTTTTTCAACGATTTTGTGACGATATTTAAAATTATTTCCAAATTGGTGAAAATTTTTCTAAGTCCAACACGTCTGGAAGTACTAAACTGCCTATTATAAGCGTTTTATTGCTAATTCCTCAACGATAAGGTATGGCATAGTGGTTAAGGAAGAGGATTACCATGCAGGAGGTAGATGGTTCAAGCCCCACGGGTGGCAGATTTTTTATAATTTTTTTTTGACTTTTTCTGAAATGATCCTCTTACCGTAACATGAATAATGTGTTTAGGCAAAGTTTAATGTATTAATTATGCTAATTAATGATTTTTAATTATAGAAAAAAGCTAGTAAAAGACAAAAAATCGGAATAAAAAATCGATAAAAAATCGACAGAATATCGAATTCGATAAAGTGTCGCGAAAGTTCCGCCTAAATCGTGAAATTATCTTTCGATATTATAGATAGATTATCGATAAAATATCTTACTATAATCTCGAAATTTTTATTAACTATAATTCGTCGATAATCTATCTATATATCGAAAGATAATTTCACGATTTATGCGGAACTAACGCGACACTTTATCGAATTCGATATTCTGTCGATTTTTTATTTCGATAATTTGTCGAGTGTGCTGCTCGGGTTCCTAAAAAAATTTACAAGTTTCAAAATGTCTGAAAGTCATCTTTCTAAAAAAATTCCAAGTTTCAGAATGTCAGACAATATGTCTAAAATTTTTTTTTGAAAAAGTCATTAAATTTATAAAAAAATTTCAAGTTTCAAAATGTCTGAAAGTCATCTTCCTAAAAAAATTTCCAAGTTTCAAAATGTCTGACAAAATGTCTGAAAGTCATCTTTCTAAAAAAATTCCAAGTTTCAAAATTTCTGACAACATGTCTAAAAGTCATCTTTCTAAAAAAATTTCCAAGTTTCAAAATGTCTGACAAAATGTCTGAAAGTCATCTTTCTAAAAAAATTCCAAGTTTCAAAATTTCTGACAAAATGTCTAAAAGTCATCTTCCTAAAAAAATTTCCAAGTTTCAAAATGTCTTAAAGTCATCTTTCTAAAAAAATCCTAAGTTTCAAAATGTCTGACAAAATAATGTCCGAAAGTAATCTTTCTAAAAAAATTCCAAGTTTCAGAATGTCAGACAAAAAATGTCTAAAAGTTATAAAATTTCAAAAAAACTTACAAGTTTCAAAATGTCTGACATAATGGCTAAAAAACCGAATTTATTAAAAATTTTGTTTTTTTATGTCATCCAAACCTAAGCTAATGTAACCTAACCTAACTGTCGGATTTTAATCTCGGATTTTTGGGGTCGGATTTTCCTGTCGTTGTTTCCATTTTGGTCATCGTAAACGTATATACTATGCTAAAATTGAAAAAATAGCTATTTCGAAAAAACACGACAATCAAAAAAAAAAATTGAAAATATCCTTCAATCTAAAAATTTTTTCGTCCCAAAAGAAAAACTGAAAAATTTTTCATTCAAAAAACTCGAAAAATTTTTATTTTTGTTTTCAAAAAAATTCAGGAATTTCCTCTCCAAAAAAACTGAGAAATTTTCTCACCAATAATATTTAGAAGTTATTTTTCTTTCCAATAAAATTTAAATACTTCTTATTTAAAATTTAATAATGAAGCGGTTTACAAAGAAAAGAAAAACAAAAGGAAAATGGAAAATTACTCCAATTGGGTATTGAAAAAAAAACGGATTTTCTTTTTTCAAAGTTTAAAAAATCTCATTCCAAAAAAAAAAAAAAATGAATTTTTTTCGAAAACAGTAGGTTTAGGTAGGTACTTATGCTCTAGAAAAATTCGAGAAATCCGTCAAAAAAAAATTGAATAATTTAGATATAGAAAACATTCCTAATTCTAAAAAACTAAAAGATTTCAAAATAAAACATCTAGAAAAAAAAGTATCAGATGTTTTATTCAAAAGCTTGCTTTGAATGAATACTTTGTCTATTAATTATCATTTTGGCATAATATTTGAAATGATAAAATTTGGCGCCCCAACTTGGATTTACGGTTTCAATATAAAGAGGGTCCCTATTGTGTCTGCATTACTGCAACATGTCTCTGGGTGCCTCTGTGAAAGAACGTAACCTATCGACATTATCTATCTACTGCTAGCATTATTAGCATTGGCAGCATTATGCTAGCATACTGTTAAGTAACTGCATAGAGTCTGCATTTATAATTTGGGAAAATTTATAAAAGTTATTTTTAGAATTTTTATTCGGCATTTTTATAACTGATTACCTGAAGAAAAATTCGGTCAACACATCGCTATGTCTTATGGCAAAATATTGTAATTAACGATCATTCTGCTACTTTATATAAAATTCCACCAGGGTTGTTTCATCGTGCGATTGGTGCGAGCGCAACTGCTTTCACCCCCCTTGCGTTTAACTCATTGGACGTAGAAATTGGAAAAACAATAGCTAATGAATTAAATTGTCCTACTCGAGATACAAGAGAAATGGTTAAGTGTTTGCAGTTGAAAAATGCAGATATATTTTGGGAGTATGATTTACAATTTCGAGTACGATTATTGATTATCTTGATTATAGATTGTATTGTTTATTACCTTCTATTCGATAATGATTTTTTTTTTTTAATATCTAGCCGTTCCTACTACTTGGTCCACTAGCTATTTTTCAAGGTACAGTAGAATTATGCCACGAAGGAGCTTTTCTATCAAAAACAATTTATAAGGCTCTTGCTGACGGTGATCTAGCTCAGGATATTCCAATGTTGAATATTGAATCTGAATATGACGGAAATGTATTTGCAGGTGAGTGTAGGTTTTTTACAGTTCATCTTTGAAATTACATCGATGTTCAAAGTTTGTTGAATTTTCAAAACAATTCAGCTTTCACCGCTTTTAAAAGTTTTCCAAGCTCCTTCAGTTTCTAAAAACTTGGACCAAACTTTTCGAAATCATACAAAACATGTACTTTTCAAGCTGATCTTTATACCCTCGTAGCCTCGTATCAAGATGAGAAAAATTTCATATGAAGTATCCCTTATAGAAAAAAACAAAATGTCAACTTGATGTTCCTTCCTTTTATTTTCAAACATGTTTTACATGTACCTATGTACTAAAACTAGATGTTCTACTAGTTCTACAACGAGTAAACATGTTCGCAAATACAAGATGAGTACTGGGTGTAATAAGTTGGTGCAACGAGTAAGCATGTTCAAAAATACGCGAAGAGGGAGGGGGAAGAATCAAAATTCATTATTTTTCAACACTATCAAGTGAGGTATCAAAATGTACGTTTTTTGACCTCCCGAGTCCATTTTTGAAGTTGTTTTGACTCTAAGATGAAAATATGATCCATAAGAGTGGGGGTGGATCCAAAATTGAAAATTTTTAAATGTCGTCAAGTAAGGTATCAAAATGTATGTTTTTTGACCACTCGAGTTCATTTTTGAAGTTTTTTTGACTCTTGGTTGAAAATATGACCCATAAGAATGTGGTGGATCCCAAATTGAAAATTTTTCATCGTTATGAAGTCAAGTGAGGTATCAAAATGAATGTTTTTGACTTCTTGAGTGAAAATTGACATCAAAAACGGATTTGAGAGGTTAAAAAACCTAGATTTGCATACCCCACATGCCATTTATGGTAATTTTGAGTTACGCCCCTCTCTCCCGGAGTCACTATTGGGAATTTTTCAAAATCTACATCAAAAACTTATTTGGGAGGTTAAAAAAATCTAGATTTACGTACCCTACATGCCATTTCAGCCGCAGAGCTGGAAAACCTGAACCGGTACATGAACCAAAACCGACTCGAACCCGTCAAATTTTCGTGTTTGGCCCAAAACAAAACCAAACCTGAACCTTTATTTTACAAACTCAAAACCCGAACCCATTCATTTTCGTTTAGGTTTTGGGTTTCCTTCGGCCCTTTCTGGCCTCCCTCATTTTTTTCAATTTTTCTCGCAGAATTCTTATGCAAAATTTTTCAGATTTTTTTCTCAATTTTTATTTAAACTGTAGTGTTCTTATTTAACATTGGAACAAAAATTTAATTTAACTTTCAAATATGTATTTCAAAAAAATAGCCCATTTTTTTTTTTGTTTTAATTTAGTAGAATATTTTCTTTCCATTTTTAAAATTGAGTAAATTTTTTTCTAAAATTAATAATTTTTGAAGTCTTGACAAATTCTTATGAAAAAAAAAATTATTGGAAAAATTATGATACATTTTATTTTGAAAATTTAATCACTTAATTGACCTAAAAAATGCAAAAAATGAATTTTAAAATTTATTTGAAGGACTAATAAGGCTGCCCAATTCATTTTCGAACGAAAGTTTTGATTGAGAAACGAAAATTTTTCAAATAAAATTTGAGAGCCATATTTTCTTTAAAAAGAAATTATTTATATCCTTAAAACATTAATAGGTAAATTGATTGAAAATGCTAAAAATGTTGCAAAAAACTATTTTCTTTTTAGTGTAGAAAATTGAATATTTGAGAAAAAATCTTGAGATGGGAAAGAACTAATAAACTAGAAAATTTAGAACGGTGAAAAATTATGAAAAACTAAAAAATTAAAACCAAAAAAGTAAAGAAAAATTAATAAAAGTTAAAACATTAAAATGAGAAAAAAATAAAAAAATAAAAATTTGAAAAAAATATTTAAAAATTTGAAAAAATAAAATTGAAAAATCACAAAGGGCATCCAAAAAATTGAAAAATGTGTGAAAATGTAAAATTGGAAAAAACTAACCTTTTTGGGACATTGAGTTGAAAAAAATGGAAGTCACAATAAGATGAACAAGAGAGATTAGATGTGAAAATCTGAGAAATTGTACAGTTAAAAAATAAAATATTTTCAAAAAAACAATACCTAACAACAACAACAACAACAACAACAACAACTTGAATATTATGTTTGACTTCGACATTTTTATTCTTACTTATTGACTTAAAATTTGAATAAATGAAATGAGTTTTTAACTTAATTTGTTCTGATTTCAAACCCTAAATGAATTAAAATTAACCTGACATTATAACACTGTATTTCCGTAGCAAAAAAAAAAAAAAAAATCTGGACCCAAAACCTAAATTACCCCGAACCGACACTGAACCTTTATTTTTAGAGGACCAGACCTAAAACCAAAACCGAACCCGAACCAAATCCTAATTGGGTTTCCAGCTCTGATTTCAGGTAATTTTGAGTTGTTCCCCTCTCCCCCCGGAGTCCCTATTGAGAATTTTTCAAAATCGATTTCAAAAACGGATTTGGGAGGTTAAAAAGCCAAGATTTGCATACCCCACATGCCATTTCGGCTAATTTCGAGTTATTCCCCTCTCCCCCCGGAGCTCCTATTGAGAATTTATTAAATTTGACATCAAAAAGGGATTTGGGAGGTTAAAAAACCTAGATTTGTATACCCCACATGCCATTTTGAATAATTTTGCGTTATGCCTCTCTCCCCCGGAGTCTCTATTGAGATTTTCTCAAATTCAACATCAAAAACGGATTTGGGAGGTTAAAAACCCTAGATTTCCATACCCCACAAGCCATTTTGTGTAATTTTGGATTTTTCGCCTCCCCTCCTAGGAGCCGCCTTGGACATAAGGTCGAAATAATATAAGAAATGGATTCAGCGCCCTCGAAACCCCCCATAGCTGAGTTTCAGAATTTTGAAGTGATAAGAAGTTTTAGTATCAGTGTTATAATAACTCAAAAAAAGCAAAAAATATCTCGAAGTTAAACTGTAATAACTCGAAACAGTTTTTTCAACGTAGAAAATCATTAAAACAAAAGAAGTGTTGAATAAAAACATTCATATTTGCCATTTCCCGAAAATGTGCTTTTTTGAGTTATCATTGTATTACTCCGACGGTGCGGATTGCATTTCTTCCCAGGTCCACAAAATAAAGCCTGATTTTTGATAAATACCAACGATTTTATTTTTACTTGCCTCATTCACTTACATGCATAATTTCAGCCTTTCTTGCAATTCCTGGTGTAACTGAGCTCTTGGATCTAACATATAAAACAAATTTCAAGTACGTGTTGACTTATTATAACCAACAGTCACCAAGATACTATGAGCAAACGGCTGAAGCAATCAAGAAAGAATACTTTGGTGATGGTTTAATTACTGGAAACGAACTTGGTTTTAAAAAAGTTGGTACCTTTTGTGATATCTAAAAATGCACAACACTTTGAAAAGTACTTTTATTTAAAAGCTAGAAATAGGCAAAAAAAATGTCAATACCCGCAACAAATTTCTATTGAGGGTTTTTTGACTTTCTATCACATACCGAAAAACTTCCCCAACCCGCCACCCCTAAATCACTTTTTTTGAGGCTCCATCAGCCCCCTTAAAGTCATTTTTTTGCATTTATTTCGTCGGGGTTCAACTTTTTGAGGAAAACATATGAAATTAAATTATTCTACAATAAATTTCCTACGACTTTGTCCCCATGCATTTTTCTGTGCGAATCGTAGGAGCGGAGCTACGGAGTGCTGAAGACAAAAGTGAAGCATTGTGGAGTTACATAAGAAATTCACACAACTTTCAAAGTGCGATAACTCTGTGAAAAATCAGTTGAAAAAATTGAAAAAAATTTCGGCCTGTTACTCTTATCACATAGAACCCATTAATAATGTGAAAACTTTTCATTTGAATTTGGTGAAAAACTAAAAAATTGAAATCAAAATACACATACAAGTTTAGGGGTTCCACCTCCAAGTAATTGAGGTAGGGGTCCAAAAAAAAATTGTAATTATTTTTTTCATTATGATTGACTATCTGGGATAAGGATTTTCCGAATCGATCTGTTTAACAATTTTAATACACCACGCAATGTATGTAATTTGTCATTTTTTTGGTAGCCCTCACACCATGTTTCACCCTCACTTTTAGGATTCCATAGCTACACTACTACGGTTCGTTCGTACAGAAAAAATTATAGAAACAAAGTTGTAGGAAATTTAATGTAGGTAGAATAATCTACTTTCAGATGTTTTCCCAAAAAAAATTGAACCTCGATGAAATAAATGCAAAAAATTTATTTTGGGGGGCTGGAGGCTCGAAAAGAGTGACTTAGGGGTGGTGGATCGGGAAGGGTTTTCAGTATGAAATAGAGTAGATCTACTACTGTAGAATAAGCCAAAAAAACTTTCTATAGCAAATTGTTGGGGTCAAAACCTATTTTTACTGGACTATAAGTATACTCGAGCTATTTTAATAAAAAAATACAAGTACCTACGTGTATAGATTAGAATCTAGTTGACTTCTAAATATTGGTGTGATTCGGAGTTCTATACAGGTAGTAGGTACCTATTTGACCCTGCCCCAAGAAAAGATGCTTACGCCTAAAATCATGTTTTTCAGAAACAATCAATTCAAGTTTTAAAAGTGTATATCCCTAATTAATGCAAATCCGCATTTCAGCGAGAGTGTTCGCATTTTTTCATTCTATGCACTTCAGTGATTACACTACTTAAACGAAACCTCATCGTGAAAATAAATCAACGTAACTATATTTTTTCTTCTTTTATTTCTAGATGGCGACTGATAGAATTTTTTCGCAAGGATTCTACAAACAGGTTACACTATACTCTCGTCACACTAAAACTCCCATGTATAATTTTCGTGATTATTATCGCGGTGTTTTCTCCACTAGCGAGGCCCTAAGTCTCGTACAAACTAATAAAAATTATGGTATGTACCTACTTGGATTTGAAAAAAATCAAAGGTTCTGATGCAGTAAGGGGGTCTACTTTACAATTATTTTCTCATTAAAAATTCTCATGAAAAAAATCTCCCAGAATCGAAATAATTTTGTAGAAAAAATTTTCTTGCATATTTTTTTTATCCCAAAAAAAAAAAAAAACACTTTTGGAAATCCTCTTTATTATTGAAAGATGTTTTCAATCGATGTGATATTTTTATGGGAAACATTATTACACCCGAAAAATTGAGAAATTTCTTCACTAAAGATATTGAATTTTTTAATCGAAGAAAACCTCGAGAAATTGGGGAAAAAATGAAAAATTTTTTTTTCCAAAAATAGGAAATTTCATGCCGCAAAAAATTGAAAAAAAAATTTTTTTTCTCCAATGCAATAAATTATTAAAAGACATTTAATTCAAAAAAATAAAAATAAAAAACTCGGCGCTTCGCCCCCTGGACCACCCTGATTGGCTCTATTTCCACACTACGTTTGAAAGTATTAAACATAGTATATGCTTTTACTCTGTGACAAAATGTCTAAAAGTCATGAATATTAATTTCCATGGAAATTTAAAAATCTAAAAAGTAAGTATAATAAAAAAAGCCTAATGAAAATAAAAAAATTTCAATTTTTTCAAAATGTCCGACAAAAAGCCAAAAAGTCATAAAATTTATTTTAAAAAATTCCTAGTTTCAAAATTTCTGACAAAATGTCTGAAAGTCGTTTTTCTAAAAAAAATTCCAAGTTTCAGAATGTCAGACAAAATGTCTAAAAAATGTCTAAAAGTCATAAAATTTCAAAAAAATTTACAAGTTTCAAAATGTCTGACATAATGTCTAAAAAATCGAATTTATTAAAAATTTTCCAAGTTTTTTATGTCATCCAAACCTAACCTAATCTACCCTAACCTAACCCAACTGTCGGATTTTGGTCTCGGATTTTGGTGTCGGATTTTGGTCTCAGATTTTGGTGTCGTTTTTTTCCATTTTGGTCATCGTAAAAGCATATACTATGCTAAAAAATACTCACCTAGGAATTTAAAAAAAAAAACTAAGTAGAACTTTTTGTATCTACCTAATTCAGTAATGTTCCAAAAAATTGAAAGTTTTCTCAGTCCAAAAAAATTGAAAAAATTTTCTATAAAAAAATGTACGGTAAAAAAATTTATAATGCTAGATATTTTTACTCCCCTCCCCCTCCAAAAAAATTATTTTATTAAAAAGTATATTTTTCATTTAAAAAATCATTTTGAATCAATACTTTTGTCCAAAATAATTTATTTTGAAATTATAAAATTTAGGGCTCATTGCGGTTGCAACAACAGCCGCAATACAAAATTCTCAAGTTGTGAGGCTTTCTCGATCTTTTTTGGAGTAGGGGTATACGAGTATTCCTAATTTTGGTTTTAGAGAAAAATTTCTCAATTTATTTATTTATTTATTTATTTGGATTGAGAAATCTTTCAATTTTTTGGAACATTAAATAAAAAATTTATAGGTACCGACGTAGATTTGCAATTTTCCATTTTTTTTTTTTGAATAAAATATCTTTTAATGAAAACTTTTTCAATGTTTTTTGGCGAAAAAAATTTCTCATTTACTTACTAGGTATTTATTTTTTTAACTCTCAATTTTTTTTAAATTCAAGAATGTTTTAATTTTTTTAATTTTAAATTTCTCGTGTTTAATTCTCATTTTTTTGGAATTAGAAATCTTTTAATTTTTTGGATCACTTGAAAGAAATTTTAGATTTTTTTCATTTTTTTGCAGCATGAAATTTCCTATTTTTCATTTTTTTTTTCAATTTCTCGAGTTATCATAACGAATTGGAAATCCGGAAAAAAGTTTAGAAATTTTACTGGAAGCTATTTCACTCCCTTATTGCACCAGAGCCTTTCGACGAAAATAAATTCATCGACTGATTGGTAGCTACCTTTTCAAGGTGCTTCTCATTATGATGCCAGTTTATACGTCATTTTTGACGACTTTGCTGACAAGAAAATTCGTCTGAAGAAAAAAGATAAGGCAATGGTAGATTTCATGACAGAACTGTACTATTCTTTCATGGTCAATGGGTAAGTTGGCTTTGATGTTTTTAAAGATTCTTAGGGTCTGCGGCTCTGCTAGTGAATAATTAACGAGTGGATTGCCGCAGTACTGTTTTTTCGCCACCACCGTAAAATTCACCAAGTGCAATACTACACAGTGTGTTTCATAACTGTCTGAGTTCCTTCAACCGGATGAATAGGCAACCCAAAAGGGACAATAAATATCATATAAACATGTTGCCTATCTTGAAAATTGAAGGGGCAAGGGAAAATTAAATTAAGAAAAAATAATTTTTATTTGGGCCAATGAATAGTACTAAAAAAAATGAAAAATTTTTGTTCTAGACATTTTTTGCCTATCTTTGAAAAGCCCGGTTTTCAATTTTCAAAGCTCTGCGTAGCTCTTTCATTTTCGAAGATGGGCAAATTCATCACATAACTCATTTTGTTCATCTCAAAGAGTTACACCTCTTTCATGTATCATTTTATGTCTTGTTCGTACCTATTGATCATTTTGAGCTTCAAATCATCAGTGCACAACTGTACGTGCACATGATTGGAAAATGAAAACTGCAAGTCAAGATGTTACATGAAACAAGTATAACTCTTTGAGATAAACAAAAAAGTTATGTGATGAATTTGCCTATCTTCGAAAATGAAGGAGCTACAGGCGAGCTTTGAAAATTTTAAAAACTTGTTTTTTTTTCAAAGTTTAAAGCTCTCTTGCGTCTTCATTTTCAAAGATAGGCAAAAAATGTCTAGAACAAAAAAGTTTATTTTTTTAGTACTATTCATTGGGCCAATCAGAAATTATTTTTTCTCAATTTAATTTTCCCTTGCCCCTTAAATTATCAAGATATGCAACATGTTTATATAACATTTTTTGTTCCTTATAGGTTGCCTATTCACCTGGTGAAAGGAACTCAGTCAGCTATGAAACACCCTGTATGTATACATACGTAGATACTTGATATTCAAAATTGGACAGGAGGGAGTGGTTCAATCGAAATATTTGTAATAACAAAAATTATTTCTAGGACTGCAAACAACAAATTTTGATTTAAAATTTTTCAATTGGACCTCTACCTCCCCACCGATTTTGCATAACACTCCGAAGTTATTAAAACAGAACAATTTAAAATTAGAGGAGCGAAGGAGAAAGGGACCAATTGAAAAATTTTTCAAATAAAAGTTGTAGATTATAATTCCAAAAATAATTTTGATCATTATGAAAATTTCGATTGGATACCTCCCTCTCCTTTGATTTCACATAACATCAGGTAGATACTTTTTCAAAATTGGGAGAAGGGTCCTATTGAAAAAATGTTCAAACAAAAGTTGTATGTAGATTGAGATTCTAGAAATAGGTAATTTTTGTTATTACAAAATTTCCGAATAGACCCTCCACTCCTCTACAATTACACATAATGACTTGGATACTTATATTATTAAAAACTGGTGGAGGTAGGGGTCCAATTGAAAAAAATTTCAAACAAAAATTATAGTTTTGAAGTCTTAAAAAAATTTTGAAAATCACAAAATTTTTTATTGCACTACTTCCTCCTCTCTAATTTTGAATATAAAGTATCTATGCAGTATTGGACTCACACGGTACATATCAGAAGTGTCAGAAACCGATTTAAATTAAAACATGTACCTATAAATTGTTGTACTACTCGAGTAATAAATTACAAAACAAAAAATAGGTGTCCGCTTCCATTAGAAAAGTTTTTGTGAATTTTTAAAATTTGAAATTTTGAGGAAATCAAAAAATTTCAAAAAATGAAAAATTCAAAAAATTATTTTAAAAATTTTCTTTGCACGCCACCTGATGGAACTTGAAAAAACAAACAAAATTTATTATTGCATATTTTTATGCCTATCTCTGAAATTGAAGGGTCTAAAGAAGAAAATTTTATTTTAATTCATTAAAAAAAAAATCAAAAAAATATTAAAAATTATTTCCTTGAATTTATGGTACCATAATGTGTATACTTTCGGTATGTTTACATACAGCGCCTACGAAAGGGTGGTAGGCAATTTTTCAAACATGTAACAAAACTCGTGCCAACAGAAAGGATACGCGTTACCATAAATTCGAAGAAGTAATTTTTGATATTTTTTTGATTTTTTTTAAAAATGAATTATAATAAAATTTTCTCTCTAGCCCTTTCAATTTCATAGATAGGCGAAAATATAATTATATAGATAAATTTTTTTCTAAATTTTATGATGGTGCCAAAAAAACAGTACAGCGGCGATCCACTCGTTCAAAAAATTATATTATTGATGTATTTCAGTAAACCATCTGTTGCTGAAAAAATCGGCTGGACTCCGCAACCTCCCGAGTCTTCTGCAGTTCATTATTTGCATTTCGATAATCCTTATCGCATGTATATGGCAAAAGAAGAAAATTACGGAAATATTAAATTTTGGAAATCCCTGCCAATTGACGACTTTTACGGATTCCCAGCTGATAATTGCCAATTATCAGGAAACAGAACGTCCAATACGAATAATCCAGCCAATAAGAACCATGAGAAAAATCAACAAGAAATAGCCCATCATAATAATGGCGACCAGCAGGCTCAAAATGCACAGCAGAAACAAGACGAAGCAAAATCACACAATAATGAGCACGATCAGCAAGTCGATTGCGATCAAGATCATGAAAAGCAAATGCAAGCTGACCAATTGCACCAGAGGCAAGATTTAGAAGAATTGCATAAACACCAACGTGATGATGAGTTGCATCATCGAGAAGATTTCGAAAAAGAGCGTCAGCAGCAACGTCGAGAACACTTCCAACATAGGAAAGAATCGCAAAAATCTCATTAAAAACATTATCATTCGGAGGAAGGTTGTTCAAAAAAAAAGCTAAATATTTTTTTTTCCCTTTCAAATCTCCCAGAATCTACAAAAATGTATATAACTAATATGTACACACGAAAGAAATAAAAAATCAAGACAAAAATTCGAAAAAATAATTTTTTTATTTGGAAATGTTTTAATTAACTTTTAGCAAAAAAAAAGGAAAAAAGTTGAATAAAATTTTCAAAAATTCGAACACTCTTCAGAATTCTGCATTTGCAGTACCTCCTCAAGCGACCGTCAATTAGAAAACAGAATCTGTTTTGCTGTTTTTTTTTTCTGCAAACGCAGAAAAGCGCTCGCGAACAGAATTCTGTAAAAACAGTAAAAGCGCTCGAACACATTTCTGCGTTTTCTGTACACAGAAGTGCAGAAACTGTAAGCGCCCGAACAAACCTATTACAAACAATACACAGAAATTATTTATTTATTTTTTATTTTATTTTCTATCAAACTAGGTAAATGGCACAAAAAATAAGTACACATATTGAGCAAAAGAATTTAGACTCAAAAGATCTCACCGAATTAACGAATTGGTTTCGTCATATATGTATACTCGTACACAGATATACCAAATACTTTACATATATAATACTGGAAACTCAATGCTTTTGATTTGACTACCAAGAAGAGCGCTCTCTAAGCGGCTCGGCATGAAACTAATTCCAGGTTTTCGACTAATCGTCGCGTGATTCGCCCTCTGATTGGTCGAAGACATGACGATCGGTCGAAAGTCTGAGAATAGTTTCATGCCGAGCCGCTAAAAGAGCGCTTTTGTCGGGGTCACTTTTCCCCATTGGAGTTTCCAGTATTATATATGTAAAGTATTTGGATATACTAAAATTCTACTCTAGCTCAATACAAAAAAAAAAAATTAAAAAATATACCTCGCGCTTGCATTACCATTTATTTTTTACATTTACCGATATTCGCAATCGAAACACAAAAAAGAAGATTCGAAATCAAAGTTATATAGAACAAGATAGTTACCACACTCCCCATATGAATAATGCAATTCTTTTCTGCCACTCTTACGGCGAGCAAATCGCTCACTATAGAGCGCGCTTGATGCGACGGGTGATACACTCTTATTATAGATACTGGACTGCTCTATATGAGGATTATCAATTTTTGTCAGTTTATTTGTTAATAACTTTTTTTCGAAAGGATTTACGAAAATTTTGGTTAAAATATTTTTTGAAGAGAATTAAATTTTCTTTCGAATGATCTATTCACTTTTGAATTTTAATTATTTTTTCGGTAAGTAAACAAGAGAATTATTTGAAGAAATTATGAATGCCTTCGGATTATTGAAAATTACTGTGGTAATATTGTTTTGAATTATGAAAAACTATATATCGTTGGAAAGAGCACGAAAAATGCTACATTTCGTACGCTTTGAGTGCCATTCTATCTGTTTTAGTTTTTGAGATAATGTAATGCGAATTTTGAGTTCAATATATTTTAAAAACGGTAACAGATAACTTCATACTCAAAGCGTACGAAATGTAGCATTTTTTATGCTCTTTCCAACGATATATAGTTTTCCATAATTCAAAACAATATTATCAAAGTAATTTCCAATAATCTGAAGACATCAAAATTTTCTTCAAATAATTTTCTTGTTTACGTACCGACAAAAAAAATAAAATTCAAAAGTGAATACATCATTCGAAAGAGAATTTGATTCTCTTCAAAAAATATTTCAGCCAAAATTTTCTTAAATCCATCCTAAAAAAAGTTATTAAGGAAAAACTTGAAAAAAAGGAATAATCTCATAATATAAACACATGTTTTGTTGGGCTCACCCGTCGAATGCAGCGCTCTTAGTGATGTACTTTGGCGAAATGGGCATGGCTAACCGGAGTGTGGTAACTATCTTGTTCTATTGGGACCAAGGATAGGTATGGCGCGCTAGTGTACATTACGATCAAGTAGGTATTGAAAAGGTGCACCTTTGTTTATTTTTTCTTAAAAACAGATGGCTGTGTTGTGATGATTTCGCTAATAAGGTGCATTTTGTATTGATTTTGTCATGATTTGGTCGTGATAACATTTGAAAAATTTCAGTGATAAGCAAATTTTTGTTTATGGTGCACCTTTTCATTTTTGCCGATAGAATTCAGCCACTCCGCGCTCGTGGTCCGAATATAACTTTGGTATGAAAATTATTCCTGCAGGGAACAGCGTATGCAACATATTCGACACATGAATTTTTCAAAAAAAACAGACAGACGTTTCTCGTCTTCACTGATAGATAGCGTTACGAGTACTATTTTGTCTCATTTTAGATGTTGTTTAAGTTGTCTATCGTACTTTTTTGCAGGCACTCGTCACTTATAAATTTTTCCTTCTGCTTTTTATGGCATTTTTTTGCAGATATCTTTGCCACATGCGAATTACCATAGAAATTCGTCTTCTAATATTAGAAAAATTGCCTATGCTTTGCATATCATTTTTAAAAAAGAGGAACTCGAGTACTTTTAAAGCTTTATTCGAGCAGCTTTTCGGGCATTTTTACTTACCATCGCTTAAGCTGACATTTTGCCCTAGGTTAATATTTTTTTCTTCTAATTCTAGCTGAAATAGATAAATTTCTACAATCTTGTAATTTCCAAACCACCATGGATCATCAGTAATTGCAATATTTTTCAAGTTTTCGACTTGTTTCACTTATTCAAGCTGAAATTAATCATTTCTTACGAGTTTGCAGCTTATAAAATCACGTTCAGATATATCGATGTCGAGAAATAAAACACTGCTCAGCGTCTGAGCCAAAAATTTTTGTTCAAAACGTAGAACAGGCGGCATAAAAAAAAAACAATACAATATTAAAACTAATAACTAACCGATCTGGGTTAAAAAACACTGCCTGCCGCTAGACAGTGAAAAACCGTGATCGGTTATTACATGAACGAATACAGAATAAATATGTACAACAATAACAAAAATAATACAGACAAATACATAACATTTTAACAAATTGCTAACGACAATTTACGCGAATACAGAGTTACAATACTGAATAATTATAATCGGGTGGAAATATAATTTCAAATCACAATTGGGTCAAAAATGGGCTCAAGTCATAAAAAGGGAGGCTGCGTGGGCATTAAATAATGACGACGATCAAGTTCGAGCTTCACCCCCAAAAAAATTGTACTTATTATTATTATTATTCAGATGCCAAATACTGATTTTATATTTTTTTTTCAATTTTTAAAAAATAAAAATGATTTTAAAATTTTCAGAGGCCAAATACTGATTATTTATTATATTTTTCTTCAATTTTTAAAAAATAAAAATGAACTTTGAAATTTTTTCGATTCCAAACTAATTCAATTTTGAAACAATATCCACTAAAAGAAGCAAACAAAACCCATACACTCCGAGTACAACGTAGCGTCGCGAAACAATCCGGATCAACATTCTCACTTCACACACTCTTCAACTGCCTCAACGAGCGAGGCAGTACCTTGACCCAGGGAGATCACTCACCACCGGCGATGTTCGCTAGACCGTAACCAGTAGACAAGGCGCGAACATCGCGGGCAAAACCAAATGAGTCATCCATTGTCGAGGCAAAGGAACTTACGGTACGCCTATTAGGCGACCGTTTTAAATTTAGATTATTCTTCGGACATCGTACTGGTGGCACGCAGCCCGAAGAACAATATAGACCGAAATCGGTCGAGCCAAAACAGCCGACCAGCCTCCAAACTCTTTGATGGAGCTCGTTGCCTACAGAAACGATAACACTAGGAAACCGTTCCCGTTTGCGAAGCCGTTACCGCGGTCATCTCAGGACCCCTCTTAGGCAATGTACCAGTTCCCCATCGAATGATGGTGGTGCAGGGTGCCGTAAGGCCCTCCGAGCTCGCAGTACCCAAGACGCAAATCCCGTTGTCCTGGCCAGCCCCGGATAATCACCTACTCCTATGGTCCGGGACTGATACTTCGCAATAAGAGAAATTTTGATACCCAACTCGTGCAGTTTTGATCCGCGATTCAAACAACGCTACGTTCTACTCGGGCGTATGCGAATCATTCGCACCCTCCATACCCTTTGTTTAATACGGCTCTGGAATGTCCTCCTGATCCAGGTCGCCGGCCGGCCGACGCATTCCCGGGGAAGTTCGCGCCAGTGCCGTAGAATACTCCGGGTCTTTCTCGATGTCCCACGACATCGATGGCTGTTTCGATGCCGTGCAAGATCGATGGATAACCTAACAGGCGTGGCTTCCGCAGACATTGCGTGAACTCGCGATAGTTCACATAATCCATTGAAAGCATGCTAAGAGACAATCCTAAATACCTTTAGTTTGATATTAACCCTGACTGTCCTCCGGTTCCAGGTCGCCAGCCAAACGATGTCCCGGGGAAGACCGTGTCAGTGTCGTAAGAAAGTACAGGTCTTTCTCGATGTCGTGAGGTCTCCAGACACAGATACCGACATCGATGGCTAATCCTAGTCGGAGATGCGTTTCGCAGACATGGCGTGAGCTCGCGATTGTCCACACCATCCGTCAAAAACAACACCTCCGAAGATCCTCGAATGCGAGACCATCCGAACGTTTGGTCCCAGAATTCTTCAATCAGCCCGCGTCAGCCGAAGAAGAATAAAGTTGCCAACTGGCCCATACGATTACCAACCAAGGTGGTACGGCACCGTTGGTAATCGAGCGCAGTGTGCACAACCCCGGAAAACCGAAACATTGGACACCTAAACCGACGAATTGAGAATCCTACGCGAAAAACGAATCAATTTTGAGTCCAATTTCATTACAGGATCCCCTCATCGGCCCTCGTCTGCCGAAGAAGAGGTATCGTGAAATGGCTCCAATTATCACGGTGGGACGGCACCGATATTGATAATCGAGCTCACCAACACGACCCCGTAACAAAACCAAGCGCGGATGCCCGCACCAAAGAATTAAAAAAAAATACCACCTTGCCCCACCAACGCATAACGATTTCAATTCAGGCGCCTAAACGCGAATAATACCGAATCGAAGACAACGAAAATATACGAACGCGACCGAAACTGCGAACGATAATCAATTTTCAAATCAATAAAAAAACATCACCTGGGGTCGTAATTTGCATGAAAAAGAAACACCACCTGTAAAATTAAAATATCGATCTAGGTACCTATTGATTCGCCAATGTAATGTATTATATCAACTTCTGGCAATGAAAAAACATCCAAGGGGTATATCAATTTCACATCAATCTTATAAGTATATTCACCATAATCAAATGCCAGATTTCAAACAATAATCGACGTGATGCTAATCTGCAAATTGGAAATATCGATCTAGGTACTGTCGCCAATGTAAGCAATATTGAAAAAGATAAAGAGTAAATTTGCCAATAAAATCATCAGGTAACAATTAAACTTAAAACGTATTCAGGTCCGAGCAATATTCTTTCTCGTGCATCACCAACATCACATAAATCACGTGTACGTAAATTCACCAATTATAAAATCGTTAGGTATGAAAAAGCTCAAATAATAATTCTTAAATGACGACAAGGTATTTCCTTTCGTAGCGATCAAAAAATTTGACGCAAGTTCGCCATCATCGTGAACCAAAGTTTGAAAAAAATCGCGTGATAAAATCTTTGAAAAACATCGCTTATCAGTTATCGCCGATATTGCCCTTTCTGGTGATTTTCTTATCGAAGGACGTAAATAATAAATTAGCACATAACTACATACAGCAGATTGAAACTAACATGAGATGCTGCGAGAATATTCCGGCAACTCGAAGAAAGCGAAATTCGTCGAATAGAAGATCCATCGCTGGTGGCAACGTACGAGACACACGATGCAGAAATAACAGATGATCGGATGAAAACACTTCCATAACTCGAAGAAAGTGAAATTTATGACTAGATGATCGATCGTTGGCAACGCAGCATTAACACAATAGGTACCTGTCGAATAAAACAAAATTAATTAGATGAAGTAAAATTACCAACACGTAACAACCGAGAAACAAAATTACAAAAATTCATTACAAATGAATAAATCTTTGAGAAAAAAAAAGTAGAAAATTCGCCACAGTGAAAGTTTTCACGACGCCATAAACATGATAAGCCATAAATGTGAAAAAAAAAAAAATAGAAAAATTCATCAAAATGGCTCATCGTAGTGAGGTAATAAAAATTCGTGGCAAATTCTACATTTATTTAGCTCGTAGGTACTTTTAAAATTCAATCGATAAAAATATTCGAGTAAAAGCGAAGGAAAATTTTCAAATATTAATCAAAATGGCAGTCGGAGCGAAATATTCAAAATTTACGCAATATTCAAGAGGACGTATCCTTCACAATAATAATTACCATATTTTTATAGATAATTCAAGAGCTTGGTTGAAAAATATTCTAATACAAATCTAGCTTTTTTTCGCAGATGCAATATTGCTCGACAATTCAAGCGTTGCAAAAATTGAAACAATCTTCGACGAAAATGTACACGAGTCTTAAAATCCATAATCAAAAAGAGAAAAAAATCCACGAGGCTATAACTTTTTTAGAACAATAATAATCATCTTCGAAGTTGCCCTTACTCAAAGGAGGAGAGCTCATCGTCCATTTGATAAAATTAAACGGTATAAGTATGAACGTTCTGCTATTAAATTCATAAATCGGCTTCTTCAAAATTATTTTACTCATTATTGCAATGAACGGCAATGTTTACCTTTTGACTAATCGGAATCATTGAATTATGAATGTAAAAGGCGATAACAAGATCAAACGTTCGTCGTCGGTGAAGTTCGTTTCATTCATTATTCGTCAATAATTTCAGTATCAAGAATCCAATTCTGCATCTGTCAAAATAAAACAACCGTTAGTAAATTGAAAAAATACGAAAAATAATTATCTAATAATACCTAATCTGACTTTGAATATTCACACGACAGAAATAATGAAAACTGAGCATTTATCACGACTGCCTATTTAGCACAGAAGTCGTTGGATGGAGTCACTTACTCCTTCTATCGTAAAATTCAAATTCAATTTTTTATACCCCCTCCCCTCAAAAAAATGGAATGAGTAAGTACCAAAGTTTTCAATATTAAACATAAATACAACTTTCGTTTAAAAACTTTTCAATTGACCCCTCACTCTTCTCAATTTTGAATAAGTATCTACATTAGGAAAAATTAGAGGGTAGAGAGGGGTCCAATTAGAATTATTTTGCTTATTATCGCAATCAACGTCAAAGTTTACCTTCTGACTAATCGGAATCATTGACATTTGAATAGGAGAATGCAATAACAAGTTCAAACGTTCGTCGTCTACGAAGCTCGTTTGGTTTATTATTCGTCGATTTCAGTATTACAAATCCAATTCTGCATCTGTCAAAATAAAACAACCGTTAGAGAATTGAAAAATTATGAAAAACAATTTTCTAATAATACTTAATCTGACTTTCAACATTCAAAAGACAGAAATAATGAAAATTGAGCATTTATCATGATCGCCTATTTAGCACAAAAGTCGTTGGATGGAGTCACTTACTCATTCTTTCGAAAATTCAATTTACCCCCCCCCCCCCCCCCCCCCCAATGGAATAAGTAAGTACCAAAGTTTTCAATATTAAACATAATACAACTTTCGTTTAAAAAACTTTAAAAACTTTCAATTTTGAATAAGTATCTACATTAGGAAAAATTAAAGGGTAGAGAGGGGTCCAATTAGAATTATTTTGCTTATTATTGCAATCAACGTCAATGTTTACCTTTTGACAAATCGGAATATTGAACTTTGAATGTGAAAATGCAATAACAAGTTCAAACTTTCGTCGTCTGTAAAATTCGTTTCGTTCATTATTCGTCGATTTCAGTGTTACGAATCCAATTCTGCATCTGTCAAAATAAAACAACCATTAATGAATTGAAAAAATACGAAAAATAATTATCTAATAATACCTAATCTGACTTTGAATATTCACACGACAGAAATAATGAAAACTGAGCATTTATCACGATCGCCTATTTAGCACAAAACTCGTTGGATGAAGTCACTTACTTATTATTTCGTAAATTCGGTATTTGCACCCCCCCCCCCCCAACGAAATGAGTAAGTGCTAACTTTTTCAATATTTAACATTTATACAATACATCTTTCGTTGAAAAAAAAACTTCTTAATTGAATCCTCCCTCTTCTCAATTTTGAATATGTACAGTGGGAAAAATTAGAGGGTAGGGAGGGGTCAAATAAAAATGTTTTGCTCATTATCGCAATCAACGTCAATGTTTACCTTCTGACTGACTAATCGTAATCATTGAATTTCGAATGTGAAAAGGCAATAACAAGTTCAAACGTTCGTCGTCTGTGAAATTCGTTTCATTCACTATTTGTCGAGTTCAGTAGGTATTATTTACGAATCCAATTCTGCATCTGTCAAAATAAAACAACCGTTATTGAATTGAAAAAATACGAAAAATAATAATCTAATAATACCTACTTAATCTGAATTTGAACATTCACACGATAGAAGTAATGAAAACTCAAAATTCGTTGGATGGAGTCACTTACTCTTTCTCTTGTAAATTCGATTTTACCCCCCCCCCCCTGGGAATGAGTAAGTACCAACGTTTTCATTATTGGACACATACAAAAATATACAACTTTTGTTTAAAAAACTTTCTAATTGAACCCTCTCACTCCTCAATTTTGAATAAGTATCTACTTTAGGAAAAATTAAGAGGGGAGGAAGAGCTTCAATCGAAATTTTCGTATGATCTAAATTATTCCTAGGAACCGAATCCACAACTTTTGTTTAAAAATTTTGAAAAAAAAAACCGTTTTGATTTTCAATCTTTGAATTTTATCTTGCTTTTTGCGAAAACAACTAACAAAGTAACTAAGAAAACCAAAAATCTTCAAAACCAACCAAAACATATCAAAAAACGAAATAAAAGACTTCAGCTAGCGAGTTTTTGGATAAATAGACGATCGTGCATTTTTCATGGTCACATTCGACACAGCTAGTAAGTAAATATGCACCAAATAAGGGGTTAAATTTGAACAAACACATCATTTTGACAAAAATAATTTCAAAAAAATTACTAAAACATAATTTTTGAAAATGGTCGTATATGCTATGACGTTGAGAACTGGTCGTATAAATTGAACAAAAATTACCAGTTGAAAAAGTGATCTTCGTTGAAACACAATATTAATACACAGCATCGCCATTTCCATTCTGTAAATCTCCTACATCAGTTCACAAAATCTTCACGAGCATGTAACAGCACCTATTCCAAACAAATGAAATCAATCACTCGAAAAAATACCAACGTAATTTTCAACCACGTGTAAAATCGATAACCGAGATGTCTCTTTATAATTTTAATTTTAAAAGTGTCCAAAAAATCGAGTGAAACGTTATTTTATTCAAAACACACACGTATCATGTAGAGAAATGGAGACATAAAATCGAACAAACTTACTCGAAATTTAAAAAGTTATCTCCGTTGAAACCCAATTCAAATACTTCATAGCCATTTCCATTTCGTACACAAATTTCTTCTCAGCGTATTTGACATGAATTCACCGAACATTACATTAACCAGCATCTATTCGAAAACAACAAAATTAATCACTCAGAAAAATACAAATGAGGTTATTGTAACATGTAAGATCGAAAACAGATAGTGGACGTCCATTGATGAACATAATTTGAAAAATCGTTTAAGGAATAGACACACACATACACACGAGCTATCACTTACTAGAGAAACGGTGATAAAAATTGAATAAACTTACACAAATTAAGAAAGTAGCTTCTATTGATGAACAAATCTTCCAAGTTGAGAAAATAGCCTCCATTGAAAACTCCATCGTCTTCATGATACCGATTTATATGACTGTGTAGGTTCAGTCTCACAGGATACAGTTAGAAAACTTGACCGAGTATAGAAATATCAACGTACATTAACGCCTGTTGAACATAATATAACGCACATATTAATTAGTGTACAATTATAACTGAATAATATTCACGAAATCAAGAAAAAGAGTGAACATTTGAGTTTCACTTTAAACCGAATGCAAAAAAAAAACAAGATAAGATAAGAGTCAAGTATACAATGACCGATGAGTCAGATTGTCGACTATGAATGCATTGAACATGAGTCACTCACTGACGCTAACGAAATATTTACCGAAAATGTAAGGTTCGAATAAAATATCACAATGATTTGAAATTATTAATAATTACATCGCTTATAGATTCAAAAATACTATACGTAAAGTAAACTAAAAACGATTGAAACTATAGTTTCGTAACAAACGTACTTACACGTACAGACACAGACAGGGCTAAAAATCGGATTCAAATTTACATACCTTTAATGTGAAGTCTAGCAGTAGCAGTGCAACATCCGAGAAAAAACGAATTAGATTCTTTTTCAAGATCGAAATACTAAATAGTAAATAATAATTAAATTCTTTTACAACAATTTATAATTAATTACGCCAAAACTCACAAGTCACAAACAGCCATTACGAAAAAAATTTACGAAATACGAATGAAACATGGCCGCTTACTTCAGTGTTGCCGGAGTTCTCGGCGTGAATTCATTTTTTTATCTGTGACTTCGGACGTGAGCACGCGTGACTGCACAATGCGACAATTTTTCGAATTTTTTTTGATTATTTTTTTTAAATTTAATCGATTTGACAACAACTTTTTATCATTTTTTTTCCAAAGTTTACTACGCGCACGAAATTGAAACGTCTTTACAATGTACGTTTTTGATTATTACTGAGATACTGACTATCTGACATGAAACAATTAATTTAGCCGAGATAAAAAAAATAAAAAGGAAAAAACATGACAAGATTAGTCAAGATAATTAAAAATCAATAAAAATAAAAACAATTTTGATAATTTCTTCAAGACATTCCAGCTTTTAAAGTTTTCAAAAATAATAATCGAGCAGATTTTGAATTAAAATAGTATTTTACAAGTTACAAAAAGGTAGCTACAGAGCTTGCATCAACTCGTTGAGGTATTTATATTTTATACCTAATAATAAAATAATGATATTTTTGATTCCTCAACCTCAACTTCAAGTATTTCTTATTCTTAGCAAAGTAGACAGATTCGGAAAAAAGAAAAAACTTCGCAGAAATTTTTTTTTTCCTAAAATAAATACCAAGTAAAATGATTTTAAGAAGTTACACTGAAAAGAAATTAGAAGACGAGGAAAGTTTCAGAAATTTACGTAGAAAAAAAAATAAAAATCATGAAAAATAAATTAATACCAAATTATGATTTTGAGAAATATATATATTTTTTTAAATTTCGAAAGTTCGTTCAAAAAATGTTTGAAAAATATTCCCAGCTCATAAAGTTTTTTTTGAAAAGAACTCGCAGAAAAGAAAATTTATATTATGTATTAAAAATTTTCCAGAAAGAAAGCTCAAACTGTTTTTCAAAAAAAAAATTTGGTCTTATAATATTCGTACTTTTTCACGAAATATGCTGGAATGATATGAATTTACGAGGTAACATGTTTGAAAAATATGTCTAAACTTCGAATTTATAACGAAATATGCATGAATCTCTATGCATTTATAACTTTCATATGAGAGTAAAAACCTTTCTCAAATGATTGGAGTAAAAATTATTAATTTTTTTTGTTGAGAAAACGCAATCTGTGTTGTTTATTAAATAATATGTAATTTATACTTAAATTAGCTATTTTAAAAAACCTCCCATTGTTTTCAGAAAACAAAAATTTTTTGTCTAAATTTAAAAAATATATATTTTCAAGTTTCACAGAAAAATCTGCTCTTTTTAAAGAAAAAATCTCTGATCGATACGACGCGACGTCGAGAGAAAACCCTCTACATTTTTGGCATTTCTTTTTTTTCAATAGGAAAAGATTTGTTCATCTAGACAAAAAAATCTTTCATTTTTCTTTCGGTGAATCCTTCAATTTTTCGAAGAAAAAAAATACAATTTTTTGTAAGAAACTCCTTCAACGAAAAAAATCACAAATTTTTTCAAGTAAAAACATTTCTTAAAATCTCAGAAAAAAATTAATTTTCTTGCATCTAATAAAAGATTTCCTGATGGTGAGAAAAAAATGTTGACCAAAAAAATTTCAAAATCGATAACTTTTTAGGAATAAAAATATCTTATAATTATTTGAATTTTTTTTTTTAGAAAAATCTGTTGTTTTTCAGGAAGTAGGTACATTGTTTATTTTTTTTAAATGATTTTTCTAATTATTATTTTTTTTTTGAAGAAAAATTCTCCCGATTAAACAGAATCTCTTTAATATTTATTTTTTAGAGTGATTTTTTCCATATTAAATTTTTTTCGAAGAAAAATTCTCTCAACTAAACAGAATTCCTTCATTATTCTGAGGTAAAAATATTTCTCAATTTTTTTGAGAGAAAAAAACTTATATTTCACTTGCAATCGGCGTAAAAAATTCAATTTTTCTTAAAAACAAATGTTTCAATTTTATTAGAAAAATAAATCACTATTTTCATGGAGCAATATGTTTTTCATTATTTTTTTCAATTTGTAAAAAATATAAAATCGCCCAATTTTTTGAGAAAAAAAAAAACAATTTGATTTTTGATCGCAATTTGTTTTGAAAATAAAACTTGAAATAATTTTTTTCTCAAATCTTCATCTTTGTGGAAATATGCAGTATTTTTAGAAAAAAAAATGTCTTATTAATTTTACAAAATAAAGTAACTTTCAATTTTATTTAGAGAATTTAAATTATATCTGTTTACCTTCCTAAATGAAAATTTCATTTTTTTAAAAATCAATTTCTGAAAAATCTCTTGTCGACTTACAATGAAAAATCTTTCAATTTTATTCTGAGAGAAAAAAAAATCAATTTCTGAAATTAAAATATTATTCTTAATTTTTTTGGAGAAGAAGATTTCAGAATTTCGGTCCAATTTTTTTTTATAAATCACTGTTTGTTATGAAGAAATTTCTTATTCATACAGAAAAAATCTCACAATGCTTTTGAAATTTTTTTTTTTTTTTTTTTTTTTTTTTTTTTTTTTAAGCAAGTATTGGTAAAAAGATTTTTCAAAATTTTTTGGAGAAATTCTTTTTGATTTCTCTATACTAGGAATAAAAAGATAAATAATTATTTCTTGAATCAGATTTCAAGAAATTCTCATTTTTTGAAAAAGAAAATTTTTTTTTGGAGCATCACCTTAAATTTTGGCGGTTTTGATTATTTTTATTATTACTTAGCCTAACTTTTGGAGAGAAACTCTTCTCGTTTTTGAAGGGGTAGGTTTTTTTTTTTTTTTTAAGAAAACTTTCAATAATTAAAAAAATCTTAGAAATGAAAAGGTATTGATTTTTGGTTTAAATTTTTTCTGAAAAAAATATATTCTAAGTTTTTCAGAGAAAAAATCAATCTCACATTCAACATTTTTGAAAATTCGAAGTTGCTGAGCTGACTCTGTGAATCTCTGTCCTACTAATTAGGTAATAACGTATTAAAAAACTTGCAACAAAAAATTATAAATAACAAAAATTTTCCAATTACGTGATTAAATTTGAAATCTTAATATTTCGAAAGTTTTTCAACTATAATACCTATTACCTACGACATAATATCAAATTTCACCTGAAAAAATCTAGATTTCCATCCAACTCATGAAATTATCTTACAGGACAAAATAAAAATATATTCGAAAGCGAGTGCAAAACAGCCCAAGAAGCCCTCTTACAGCCCTGCTTCGAATAAAATAAAGACCCAATCTCCGGTAAGTCACAAAAATACCAACTCAAACCACACAAATAAATAAATATCTACCCACATACAGTAGTAAATCATCATATTTACACCGGTATAATTTCCAGATACACCTTTCCTTCCAACCACTGGGTGCTCTGAAACTACACAGCTTAACCCACGGTGAAATTGAATTCAAACCAGAAGCTCTAAATAACGTCTTTTCTAGCACAGCTTCGAAAACACTATCGATGGTACCAGATTTCAACCAATACATACCTAATTTATCATCTTTGTACGGCACTAAGGAGCCAACAGAGTCATCCGAGAATCAATCGCAAGAAGAGTCGTCTCGTCCCAGGAAACATCATCGAAACAGCGATCAAGACGACCCAAGCGAGGAGAACGATCGATCTTCAGGCGATCACGAAGATCATTCTGAGGACAAAGGTGATCATAAATCTGATTACAATAAGGAACGCGAAGACGACGAAGATAAATAACTTTGTTCGAAATATAAAAATGAAATAAGTGAAAGAAGAATTAAAAACTTGGGACTTGAAAATGAAAGAAAATCAGTCTAAAAAAAATGTGAGTTTCGTTCTTTCATTTCATATTTACAAGTAAGTATTAAAAATTAATTGACTATACGAAGTTGGAACACGATATACAATAATTATGTTGAAACGCATCACGATTGATTTTCATACATATCGGTAAATTATCTTTATAAACACGATAACTTTCAATGGGTCCCTCCCTCCCTTCCTCCCTCCCACCAACCTCTAATTTTTAATTTGTATCTTCAGGGTGTTATGCGAAATCAGTGGGGAGGTAGGGGTCCAATTGAAAAACATTTCAAACAAAATTTTCAATTTTTCATTTTTTTTGAATGGAAATTCTATTGTAAAAATCTTTTATTCAGAAAATGAAAAATCTTCCCATTTTTCTGAATAAAGTGTCTTTCAATTTTATTGGAGTAAAAATTTCTATTGCAATTTTAGAGAAATCGAGAAAATTTTATTTTTTTGCCCACATTGGCCACATTCATAAAATTACAATTTTGACTTCGGAAAATAATTATTGTTCTCATAATCTCTCATACCAGATAGTTAAAAAAATGAAATTTTCTCAATTTCGCAGAAATGGCTATACAGGGTGTTCCGGATTGGCAGTAAAGCCTTCCAACCAGTAACTATGCAACTTATGTTGAGGCGATGTAAGTACGTTTGTTTAATCTCCGGACTGCAGGGGCTAAGTTATGCTCATCGAAAAAAAAAATTTCGTTTACGCCGAGTGTTTTCAACCTTGCGCTTCTCGACAAGTACAATTCTTAGGAAGTTGCACTTTGCAGCATCGAATGGAAAATTTTGTGTAGAATTTTTTCATGGGCCTGGCAATTTTTGTAGGTGGACAAGGAAGTCTATACCGAGCAAATTATTTGAAAAAACATGGGAAAAAAGTGACAATTTTTCATTTTTTTCTGTGATAACTCAAAAAGTTGTCCTCTAACTAAGCTGTTATTATTAACTTTTTTTAGATGAAAAAAGCCTGCTCTTTTCAATGGCGCAAACCCCGCTCCTCTAGCTCACTCCGATCAAAAGTTATAAGCGAATAATTCGTTGAAAAAAGTCTTAAAAAAAACAATATTTTTTTTAAAAAAAATTTCCCCTAAATATTTTATTTGTGTATCAAAAGACGTTATGAGCAGTTTATTTTTGTAGAAAAACATCTGAAAAAAATTATTTGAGAATGTTAGAAATAGGTAGGTATTATTTGATAGGTTTACTTTCGTGAACAATTTCTCGTTTATTTTATTCGAACCGTTTTTCGTTTATTGTTGGCTACCTATTTCATTTTTGTAAAAATTTTTTATACGATCTTCGTGTACAAATTGACCAATGGTAATTCGTACACGTAAGATCGTAAGCTTATTCCTGAGTGTGATTTTTACTATTCGCACTTCCATTAAAAACGTCGTCATGTAAATGTCAACTTGTCTTATTTTTTTTTCGTACGTATTTTCGAGTCGAATTTTTTCATCATATTTGAATTTTATCCACCACCTCGAACATGGTAGGCAGACGCGTAGTTTTTAATTCAATATGGTGTTTAATTGTGTTATCCGTTTACGTATTCGTTTTAGTACGTTATCAAGTTCGTAAATTACGTAAATGATTTTTTTTCTGAAATTAAAAAATCTAAATATTGTATGTCGGTTCCTCCTCTCGCCCGTGTTCGAAGAAACGATAGTGGAGAAACGTCTCCGTCGACCGCGAGTAAATCAAAAGCGAGAAAGAACCGACGGAAAAATACTCAAGATTTTTTCCGATCACTCGAACCAAAAAATCTTTTCGTTTCTGAGTCGTCCAAAGGTGACCAGCCTGTCGTTTCGTCATCTAGATACGGCCTCCGAGAATTTGTCGGAGTCGTAAATCAGTTCGGTGATCGTTTTCGTTTAAATCGATCCGTTCCGTCCGTCGAGCCGCCCGTAGAGCAGCAAAAATTCGTTGTCGAGCCGCCCGTAGAGCAGCCAGCCAACAACGTAGTCGTCGAGCCGCCCGTAGAGCAGTTCAACGTCGTCGAGCCGCCCGTAGAGCAGCCCAACGTTGTTGTCGAGCCGTCTGGTAATAATCTCGGTACTGCCGTATTCGTCGAGCCGCCCGTAGCGCAGCACGAGAACAGCGTAGTCGCCGAACAACCAGACTTCGAGCAGCCAAACGTCGATTCGTCCGTAAGTGTTGTTTCTGGTCCGAGCCAAGTTGCTGGTACTTCGTTCGTTGCCGGGCAGCCCGTCGATCCGCTCCTCGAGTTGTCGCAACTGTATTCCGATTCCAGCTTCGAGCTTGAGATTCCTGAAAATAATAGCGTAATTAGTGGTAATATAAATAACGATAATTTATCCGATATTGATTACGACGAATCCGATTCCGACGCGAGTGTAGATAATTTATTTACGATGAACATTCCACCACATCTAATCCTCAGAGGATCAGATAATTATGAAACGTGGAAGTCTCGAATGCAACTTTTATTAAAATCTAAAAAATTAGGCGATACGTTCAAAACCGCCGGCGGTGATGCAAATAAAAATTTAGAAGCATTTGAGAAACTCGTTTCTCATATCGACGATAGCGTATATCGTCTAATTCGCGAAAAGGATGATCCTTTCAAACTTTTCGCCGAATTGGACGATAAGTTCCTAAAAAAAAGACGAGGCACGAATTGTCGATTTGAGGGCGAAATTAGCGACGGTAGATATTCGAAATTTTAGCTCTCCGTCTCTTTACTGCGATCATGTTACGAATCTCGTAAATCAGCTGGACGCGTGTGGGAAAAAGATCGATGATTCTGAAGAATACGCATATTTAAAGGCAGGGCTCCGCGATGAAAAATATGCAATCGTGAAAAAAACGGCTGAAGGTTTACTTAACGTGACAAGTGCTAAGCCCGCGATAATCCGAAATTTGCTTTTATCCGAAGAAGTTCCGAAAGCTTCGACGTCGTCCGCGAATAATCAAGCTTCGAAAGGAGCCGCGTTAGTCTCGACCGGAAATTTCGAATCCGCATCTAAAAATAAAAAAAGAAAAAAGTGCATGTATTGTAAAAAATTCGGTCACACTGTTGAACAGTGTCGAAATAAAAATAATCGAAATTTTAATTCCGGTAATCGAAACGCGAACGGGAATAATAATAACAATTCGACCGAAAATAATAATAATACAAACCGGAATTCGTATACGTGTTTTCGATGCGGACAGGTGGGCCACATAGGCAAATTTTGCCCTCGGTACGGCGATAATGCTAATGCTAATCGTCGTCCGATCGGTAATTTGAGTCAAAGTGCGCCACCAGTTTCTGCAAATAATACCGCAAACGTCGTCCAAAGTTTTTCGTCGGATTTTAATTCGCCGCGTGCGTTAATATCGTCTTCGTCGATCACCGAAACTCCCGGTAAAGTCTCGTTCGTTTTGGACTCGGGTGCGACGACGCATATGGTGAACGACGCTTCGTGCTTTTACGAGCTCGAGGAAGTAAAAGACGACTCGCGAGATATACTCGTAGCTAAACGAGACGTACGTATGCGTTGCGTTGGTGTCGGAAAGATCCGTGTACGTAACGAGATAAATCAGGAGTTCGTAATCGAAAATGTCTCGTATGTACCCGAACTTAGTCTAAACCTACTCTCGCTAAATACGTTAGCAGAGAAAGGTTGTGTTGTAAATATAGGCAAGGATGTCGAATTCCTTTTTGCCGATACACGCGAAAAAATTACAAAAGTACGAACCGAATCGAATGGTTTGTACATCGTTGATTTTACCGTCGTTGAAAATTCTCGGTCCGATGTATTCGCGCTAAACTCGTTGTGGCATCGCCGTCTTGGCCACGTATCGCGCAGAGTACTTTACCGCGTAAACGATATCGACGCGAGTCACGAGCACTGCCCGTCCACTACTGAGTGCGACGTTTGCGCTCGTGCTAAACAAACTCGCGGGCCTTACAACACGACTCGGGACCGACGACCGAAACCACTCGACCTCGCTTCGTCGAACGTTACTTTTGATGAATCTCGTGGTTATGATGACCTTTTACGAGAATTAGAGCGTGTTGAAAATCCATCTTCGATCAATAGTCTTGACGTTCTTTCGGACGCTAGTGGTATGAGTGTATCTGAAAGAAATAGTGCAAAGTTAGCGTTCAGAATAAATTTTTATGACGATGGTGAACGAATCGAATACTCACTTGTGAGCGAGAACGAAAGAGAGTTGACGTACGAGAAGGCAATCACAGGTCCAGAAGGTGATGAATGGCGAAAAGCAATTGAAGCCGAACTTGAGGCCATGAAGTTGAAAGAAGTTTGGTACGAGATGAAACGCGAGGACCTGAAAGATAAAGACGTTAAGATTATAGACACGAAATGGATTTTAACTAAAAAGGTGGATTCGTCCGGTGTTCGGTTCAAAGCACGTCTCGTCCTACGAGGATGCTTCGATAAGAACTCGTACGAATTATCTGAAATATACGCACCTACAGCTGACACGACAGCTATTCGTTTTATCGTGTGTCTCGCTGCTTATTATGGATGGCTTCTGCGCCAGGCGGATGTTTCAACGGCATTTTTAAACGGCTTCGTTAATCGCTTAATTGTGTTTTATCCTCCTAAAGGCGCTAAAAAAAAAGAATCGATAATTTTAGTGTTAAATAAATCGATGTATGGTCTCGTTACTTCGCCAAAAAATTGGCACGACAAGCTCGATAAGTTTTTACGTACCCTTGGTTTTGTTCCTCTTGCATCCGATCCCTGCGTTTATATTTACGCAGGTGCTCCATTGGATTGCATCTTTGTCGTTTACGTCGACGATTTCCTCGTGTCTGGTAACAATTCCAAAATAATAGAATGGCTTCTTAAGTCGCTGAATTCTGAATTTGGTATTCGTGACTTAGGTCAAACTTCAAAATTCGTCGGAATTGAAATCGATAAACAGCACGATGGATCGTTGTACCTACATCAAAAAACATACATTAATTCGTTGATCGATAAGTATGGAATTCGAGAATCTAATAACGTCTCTACTCCGATGGAAAATTCCTTGAAAATAGTCGACCAGGTGCTCGATTTTTCCTACGAAACCAAACTACGAGGTTTAGTAGGTGCACTTTCGTATATTTCACGCGGAACTCGACCCGATGTAGCCTTTGCGGTAAATTACATCGCACGATATCAGCACCTGGCAAATAAAGAACTTTATTCGTATGGTATTCGTATTTTAAAATATTTAAAATCGACTATTAATTTTCACCTGACTTATCGTAACCGTGTTTCCGTCGATCCATCCTATCCAGTGACAATTTTCGTAGATTCCGACCACGGTGGGGATCCTATCGAACGGAAATCTACCACGGGATATATCGTTTTTCTTTTCGGTAATATCATTGAGTGGTCGACACGGAAACAAACTATAGTTGCGACATCCAGTGCCGAAGCCGAGTACATAGCTTTGTGTTCGGCTGGCAAGTTTGGATTTTATCTCAAACAAGTACTCGAACAAATAGGTATTGAATGTTTATCGATACCTTTAAATTGTGACTCGAATTCGGCCATCGTAATGGCAAACACGTCGTCGTCAAAACGCACTAAACACGTTGATATTTGTTACCACTATATCCGCGAACTCATCAATCGTGGTATTGTTTTTACTAATAAAGTTCACACGAAAGAACAACTCGCGGATATTTTAACAAAATCGACCACGTTGGTAATTTTTCGTTCGTTAGTTAACCGTATTTTTGAACTCGAATAATTCAATGAAAGTTAATCATCGAGCTCGATATTCTCGGTGAAAAAAATTTTTTTTATCGTGCACTCTCGACGATTATTTTCGGTCGTGCACGATTCTAGACACTTATGTTTATTTCGTTATTACACTCGTTTTGTTATTTTTGTACGTTTTTAATTATAATTACTTTTTTATTTCATAAAACCGGACACGAAAACGTTTTTTTTTAATGTGTAAATATTAACGTTGTGTTTTGTTGGATTTGTTGTTATGTAATTTTAATCGTGCCGGTATAAATTTTTGTCTTGCGTTTTTATCGATTGCATCGATAAACCCTTTTCGTTTAGATGCGCCCATTAAATAAATTTTTACGGGGGCGTGTTAGAAATAGGTAGGTATTATTTGATAGGTTTACTTTCGTGAACAATTTCTCGTTTATTTTATTCGAACCGTTTTTCGTTTATTGTTGGCTACCTATTTCATTTTTGTAAAAATTTTTTATACGATCTTCGTGTACAAATTGACCAATGGTAATTCGTACACGTAAGATCGTAAGCTTATTCCTGAGTGTGATTTTTACTATTCGCACTTCCATTAAAAACGTCGTCATGTAAATGTCAACTTGTCTTATTTTTTTTTTCGTACGTATTTTCGAGTCGAATTTTTTCATCATATTTGAATTTTATCCACCACCTCGAACAGAGAAAAATAAATTTAAAAAAAATTTAATCGTGATTTTTTCAGACTTTTTCAACAAATTATTCGCTCATAACTTTTTTTCCGTTATTTTAATTTTCGATTTTTTGAAAAATTTTAATTTTTCGGCTGTAATAATATTTATCATAAAAATATCACTCTGTTTGAAAAAAAAAAACATTCAAATAGGGAATTTTCAAGTGTTTATTTTTTTATTTTTAAACGCTATTTTTATGCAAGAAATGTTTTGGGCAATTTTTCTCTAACTGTGATGGAGAATTTTTTAGGACATTCTTTTAAAATCATTTTTTCTTGCAAAATTTTAAAATAAATTTTTTATCAAAGAATTTCTTTGAAAAGAACTGTTTTTTTTTCTTCAAAACTGATGATTGCATTTTTGAAAAACAGGAACGTTTAGCAGCGAATAGGAAATCAGCAGGCACTTAACAAAACAATACTGTATCTCTATTCTATGTTTATGGCTCATTTTAACTAAGTGCAGTGGAACTTGTCCATTAAAAAGCGAATCCTTAAATTAGTAATTACCTATTTTTTTTTTCTTTCAGATAAGTGATAAGAATAAAACCACCACCTCACCTTGTTTTGAAGTTACCGACAGCGAAGTAATAAAAAAAGGTTACCGTTGTTCAGGTAATGAGGCACTCAAAGAATCCAGTTTTGTTTTACGAATTAGTTTGCAGTAGAATTTTGGCAAAGAAAGAGAAATGGTCTATTTTACGTTATTCGTGTTATTGATTGGCGTTTCTGGAGTCTTTGCAGGAGGATCAGAACAACCGAGAACTAAAATAAAACAAGGAGAAATTGTCGGAACTACTTATGAGACGTATTCGGGTAGAAAAGTGTCCGCATTTTATGGATTACCTTTTGCCGCACCTCCAATAAAGGAACGTCGTTTCATGGTAAAGTTCTAAAAAAATTTCCAGTGTAAAACGTGTCGGTAAAGGGTTTAAAATTTATTCATACCAATAGCCTCCGTATTATCCTCCTGAATCATGGGACAAACCGAAAATAACTACAAATCGATCAGATTTTTGTACTCAGCTGATTTTTTTCACTCCAGCGGTATCGATTGGCAGCGAAGATTGCCTTTACTTAGATGTCTATACGCCAAAAGTAGGTACCTACTAACGTACTATGTAATTGTAGGTACCTAACTAACAAATTGACTTATTTTTAATCAACTTTCACATTCGGATATCAATTTTACTTATTAGGTCCCCGATAATGAAGGAAAATGCGAAAAATTGTATCCCGTTTTATTTTACGCTCATCCAAGTGCGGCGTTTTTTTTATCGGGTACAACAAATGAACCTTATTATATGATGGATAAACACGATATTGTGTTTGTCCCCGTTAATTACAGACTGGGAATTTTGGGTAATTTTCTTCTATACACTTGGAATTCGTGCTTATTTTAATTTGTAACTTTGCGAGTTATTCAATGAAAACCAGGTTTACTCACAACTGCCGATGATACTGTGCCTGGCAATAACATCTATAAAGATCAGGTAGCAGCTTTGAAATGGGTTCAAGAAAACATTCGGTCATTTTGTGGTGATCCGGATTTGGTAACTTTTACTGGAGCATCGCAGGGCTCAATAAGTGGAGCTTTACACATGCTTTCTCCTCTATCAAAAGGTTAGTCTGGGAATCCGAACTACGCTACCATTGGTATAAGTACCTACAACTACATAGTACATACTCGTATGTGATCGTTCCAAACAAAACCGACTTTAGGTGCTAATTTTTTTTTACTTCTTTACCAATTTTTATTCTCTGAAGGCTTAAAGTTCATTTAAACGTGTTTATCTCGAAAACTTTTTTTCGCATGTTGTGATACAACATAATTACCTTAAAATTTTGGGTTCAAAGGGACGTGGGAAAAACATAAACGAAATTTATCGAATAGACCAAAAATAATAGACAAGAAGGGGCTAGATACATAGACACAAATTATGCAATAAATCCACTTACCGGATGATTTCGCCTAGACCAAAAATAATAGACAAGAAGGGGCTAGATACACAGACACAAATTATGCAATAAATCCACTTACCGGATGATTTCGCCTGACTCGAAACTACAAGTCAAAAAATATATAAATTTATCGATCCTAGATCAATTACCTAGGTATTTAACCAGGTACGAAAACTACCTTTAAAATTAAACGAAGTAAGAAATTGGGGGGGGAAAACCTATAGAGGTAAATAATGGCTATAGAAAAGGATAACTTGAAATAAATCTGTGATTTAGCCACCCATTGGGGCATAGTGCTAAATCTGGATAAATTATAGACAATTTCACCAGTCATTCGATTGACTATAAGGCTCAAAAGTCTTTTTACAAAAACCTATTTAATTTGGTATAAAATAATAAAAAACGGGGATTTAGCCACCCATTGGGGCATAGTGCTAAATCTGGGTTGAAATTTGGAAAATAAAAATAAACAGAAAATTTAGGATCAATTACCGATCATTTGATTGATCATATGATAATTGACCTGTTAAAAAAAAAGAAAAGAAAAAGGGGTTACCAATTTTACCGATCATTTGATTGACCATAAGGTAAAATGGTTGGGATGAGCGAACATTCCCGTGTAGCAACGTCGATGCTAATTTCGATATAAATGTCGACACATCGAAATCGGTCACTTTTCGATGTGTCGACATTTATATCGACATCCACATCGACATTTGCAATGGTGAGATTTTGAAAAATATGTTAAGTTCAAATATTCAATATAAGTATATATTAAAATTACTCCAAAAATAGTGTTCAAGCCAACATTTTGACATTTTTTGTCAAATATGCGGCATTGAGGCCACCTTTGTAGCTGGACACATGCGAGTGTCCAACTAACATAGAGATGATTCTTAGACCTTATGTACTAATTCACAACACACTTTATCTGCGAGTATCACAATCACCCTCAAGACGTCGACAGTCAAGTCGATGCATTATTCGACCCTCGACAATTAGATCGACATTAACTCGACTTAAAATTCCTCTGGTCAACACTGTCAACAGTTAAGTCGATGCATTATTCGACCCTCGACAATCACATCGACACTATCTCGACTTAAAATTCCTCTGGTCGACACTGTCGACAGTGAAGTCGATGCATTATTCGACCATCGACAATTATGTCGACAATAACTCGACAAGTCGTTGTATTATTCAAAACTTTGAAAAATAAGAAAATTTTGTGATTCTTTCAAAAATTATTTATTCCTGAGCTTAAAATGTTCTTATTAATTGTTTTTAGTTCTTTTTAGATATAAAATTTGTAAATTTAATTGGCAGAAATTGTCGACATAAATGTCGATGCGTTTATCGAGTATCGATTTTTACATCGACTTGTCTATGTAGAAAAACAACGTTTTCTAAATTATAGGAAAATACTGAGAAAAATTCAAAAATTTTGATTGAACAGTTATGTTTAACATAGAACATTACTTTAAATCTCAAATATCATTTTTAATTCATCGTTAACCTAGAAAAAAATGTGTCTGAATTTTGTCGACATAAATGTCGATGACGACAATTGCTACACGGGTTGTCGCCAAATTCAGATCTTTCGATAGACCATATTGAATTGGCTTCAATGTCCGCCCATCAAGGGATCAAGGGAAAAGTATAGGCATCGTTAGTAATCTAAATAAATAATAAATAATTATTTACCCATTTATTAATCACCGACAAACACCCGCTCTACCTCGAACCACATGATGAGGCGGTTTAAAAATTGATACAAATTAAATACGAACGATACAACTATACAGTACAAAAATAAGAAACATAATAATCCTGGTTTATCTCGAAAATTGATACGAAATTAAAATCAACGACGAGGGGAAGGGAGGAAAGGGACCGGTACCGGTAGAGGGAAATAAAAGATAAGATGGTAATATTCGTTCGTTCTAAATCGATTCTAAAATAAAAATCTCAAATACCCCTATGGTGTATTATACCACAATGTAAGGTCGATTTTGTCTGGGATGATCACATTATGTGAAATGAAGTTGAAAATAAAATCAAACTTGACGCTTTCCTCATTCCAATTTCGAAATTGGCAATCCTCTTCACATAAAAAAACAGTGGAGACAAGAGGTGTGAAAAATACTATTCAACATTTTTTAAAGGGCCCCAAATCTTCTACTAAGTATACAGAAAGGCCTCAAAAATTAAAATAAAGTCATTTTGGAGAAAAAATAATATGAAAATTTTTCATGAAAATTTTTCTTGCATAAAATTCATTTTAAAATTCCACACCCACCAAAAAAAAAAAAAAACATTTTTTCAAAATCCTCTTTTTGATTATTAGTATGAAACATCATACATCCGAAAAGTTGAGAATTAAAAAAAATTATATCTACCTACCTATGTAATATTTTTTCTTCCAAAAAATAAGAAATTTCATACTGCCAAAAATTTGAAAAATAAATACAAAAAATTGTAGAATAAATTTGTTTTATTTATCCAAAAAATTAAAAAGTTGCTTAAAAAATTGAAAAACATTTATTCAAAAAAACACGACAAAATAAAGATTCTGGTACATTTTCCCGAAGTGCGAATTTCCCGAATAATTTTTTTCCCGAATCCATTTTTCACGAAAGCCTATTCCCCGAATCCACTTTCCCGAATGACTTTTTTCCCGAAGAGCAGTTTTTCCGAATGATTATTTCCATGGTGTGGTATTTGGTTGATGAGGGGAAGACATTGTATAAACTCTTTCATAAATCATAAAATTCCCTTCCTCCTTGACCATCTGACTGAAGCTGAACACCTGAACTATGAAATAATTCTCAAACATCACACATCTTGAAAAAACAATAATGAAAAAACTGTAAATACCGAAAAAAAATATAAAAATTCATTCATTTCAGTATCTGAGTAATGAATTTTCGTGGGAAAAAAATACAAAAAAAAAACCAAAACCAAAACCAATATTTTTATTGGATTCCATCACTGGGGAAGAGTATTTTTTTAACAGGAGAAAATGAACTACAGTACCTTAGAACACTATCATATAACATTACTTTGTAATTTGTAGATTACTTTCAATAATAAAATTTAAAAAAAAAAAAAATATCCGAAATAATGGTGTTTTGGGAAAATGGGATTCGGGAGAAAAATTCTTCGGGAAATCCACTATTCGGGAAAGCGAATTCGGGGAATTGTTCGGGAACCCAAAATAAAGAAACTCGGAGCGTCGCGAAGCCCAATTTGATGTCGGATTTTTGCTCGGAATTTCCCATTTTGGTCTCCGTAAAAACATTTATACTATGTTATGGAAAATATGAAAACTAAAAAAAGTCTAACAAAATATGTATTGAAAAGTTGAAATTAAAAAATAAAATAATTTTCATGGAAATGTGAAAATTAATAATGTCCAGGTAGGTAATAAAATAAAATAAAATAAAATTCATAAAAAAATTAATTTTCATGGAAATGTAAAAATTGATAAAAAAAAATTTCTGAGGAAATGTCCAGAAATAATCAAATTTTTAAAAAAATACCAAATTTTTTTATGCCATGTAAACATAATCTATAATGCAATGCAACCTAACTTGACACATTTTGGTGTCAGATTTTCCTTTTGAATTTTGGTGACTTTTTTTCATTTTGGTCATCGTAAAAGCATTTATATATACCTAGGCCTACTATGTTAAAAAAAGAAAATTGGAAAATTGCTCTACCTGGGTATTCAAAAAAAAAAGAGACTTTTTTGAAAAGTTCCAAAAAAATGAAAGATTCCTCATCCCAAAAAAACGAAATTGAGATTTTTTTTCAGAAAAACTCATGAAAGTTTTATTTTCATTTCCAAAAAATTAGAAATTTTCTCCCCAAAAAATTGGAAGAATCCTCATTCCAAAAAAACAAAAATTCAGAATTTTTTCGAAAAAATAAAAAAATAAGTACTTATACTTACTCTAGGAAAATTGAGAAATCTCCCCCACCCAAAAAAAAAATTTTAAAAATTTTATAGGTATGAAAACACGATTTTTATTCTAAAAAACTAAAAGATTTGTTATTTCAAAAAAATCTGGAAAAAATACTTTTTCGAAAAAATAATTAGGAATTAGTAAGTAATGTTACATCTCTCGAAAAATAAAGAATTTTTTACCTCTAAACAATGGAAAGGAAGAAAATTTTTCAAAATGCAAAATATTTTCAATCCCCAAAATAAATGTTCTGCAAACAACTGGAAGATGTTTTATTCAAAAACATGCTTTGAATGGATACTTTGTCTATTAATTTTCATTTTGGAATAGGTATTTGAAATAATGAAATTTGGGACCCCAACTTGGATTTATGGTTCCAATATCAAGAGGGCCCTTATTGTGGCTGCAATACTGCAACATGTCTCTGGGCGCCTCTGTGAAAGAACATAACCTATCGGCATTATCTATCTATTGCTAGCATTGCTAGCATGCTATTAGCATTGACAGCATTATACTAGCATGGTGTTAAGCAAATTACATACATTTATAACTTGGGAAAATTTATAAAAAATTTGTGGTATTTCTAGAATTTTCATTCGGAATTTTACAAATTTTTATTCGGCGCATTTTTATAACTGATACCTACCTGAAGAAAAATTCGGTCAACACATCGCTGTCCTCAATTATTGCTATGACGCGACGTGAGACGAAGAGGAAATATTGCAACTACATAACAATCATTTTGCTACTTTTTATAAAATACCACCAGGATTGTTTCATCGTGTGATTGGAGCGAGCGGAAATGCTTTCGTTCCCCTCTCATTTAGCTCATTGAGCGCAGAAATTGGAAAAACAGTGGCTAATGAATTAAATTGTCCTACTCGAGATACAAGAGAAATGATTAAATGTTTGCAGTTGAAAAATGCAGATATATTTTGGGAGTATGACTTACAATTTCGAGTATGATTATTGATTGTCTTGATTATATGTAGCTTACATGGTTTATTATACCTTCTATTTAATTATAATGATTTTTTTTTTTTTAATATCTAGCCTTTCTTACTTACGCCAGGAGAAGTTTTTCAAGGTACAATAGAAGTATGCCATGAAGGCGCTTTTTTAACAAAAACAGTTTATAAGGCTCTTGCTGACGGTGATCTAGCCCAGGATATTCCAATGTTGAATATTGAATCTGAATATGAAGGAAATATATTTGCATGTGAGTATAGTTTTTTTATTTAATTTAATTTTTTCAGTTGGTTTCATCTTTGAAATTACATCAATGTCCAAATTTTGTTGAATTTTCAAAAAAATTCAGCTTTCATTGCTTTTCAAATTTCTCCCAAGCCCATTCAATTTCTAAAAATTTGCACCGAACTTTTCGAAACCATCCAAAACATGTACTTTTCAAGCTGATCTTTTCGAAATAAGCAAAACAATTTACTTTTGAGTTTTGAGCTTTATCAAAATAATTCGATAATCATTATATCGAGTACCTAGGTAATTAAAGTGCTGTGCAAAATTCCCTTCAAACGCGTGTATTCTGTACCCTCGTATCACGATGAGAAAAATTTCATATAAAGTATCCCGTATAGGGAAAAACATGATATTATTAATTTGATGTTTCTACCCTGTATTTTCAAACACGTTAGTGACGTTTTACAAGTAGTAAAACTAGATGTCTTACTAGTTCTATTACGAGTAAACATGTGCAAAAATACAAGATGTTCTAGGTGTGTAATAAGTAAAAGTAGGTACATCAAGACTCAAGTTAACATGTTCGAAAATACTAGTTTTACTGGGTGTAATACAACATGTAAACGTTTACCTGTTTAAAAATACATGAACAATCAAGTTCAAAATTTTGTGAAGTACTTAGGTACCTGTTGATTCAACACCAGTAGTAATGCAAGTAAGTTCAACACTAGTACACTACAGAAAAGGAAAACTACCAGAGTGATATTCCTTATCCCGCCGACCCTGTCATGCCATTTGGCAACACTGATACCACAGATGTACAACACAGGACTGGACAATTTCGGAACACCAAGTACAAGCCCCACTTTTTTCCATAGGGGACGCTGTGCACAGATGAAAAGTATGAGAATCCCCACATAAAATAGAAAATAAAAAAAGTTCAGGAAAACCAAGTCGATTCTGAAAGTGCCCAAAGAGCTGAGCAAAATGGCGTATTGATGAAATTTATTTACTTGAATACAAAAATGTGTCATGAAAATTTTTTTTTCAAAAATTTTAATGATGAAAAGCGTGGTGGGGTGTGCGAGGAGCAAATGAATACCTTTTCGATTAACGCCCCACCACGATTTTCATCATTAAAATTTTTGAAAAAAAAAATTTCATGACACATTTTTGTATTCAAGTAAATTTTATTTTTTGTTTTTTAAGGCATTACTCTTTCCCTATGAATAACATTTTACAAAGTGACCAACTTTAAATAAAAGCGTGGTTTTTTAAAAAATTTTTACATTTTTTTAAGAATATAACCGGGTATTCACGCAACCTTTAGTATATGTATTACAACTTACAACTATAGTTTGCAAGTTGTAACACGAGATGTAATAAAAGAAAAAAACATGTAGTTTTACACCATGTAAATAAGTTGTAATACTAAGTACATGTTTACGGGAAATTGGAAAACATGCAGTAGTACAACTAGATTTCTTAGAAACAAGATGTACTACAAGTACCTACAAATATGTAGTTTACATTTATAAGTAGTTTTCATCAAAAAACAAAGTGTAAATCTACTTGTAAACTACTTCTACATGTTCTACATCTTGTTTCTAAAAAATAAAAATACTACTTAGTTGTAGGACTACAAGTTATCCAGTAAACTAAATGTAAATACATATACCTACTTAAACTAGATGTTTACTACAAGTTTTCCTAAAAACATCATGTTCTTTTCTATACTGGTGAAAAAATTCATCAATTGCATTTCTTCATCCCAAGTCTACAAAATAAAGCCCACGATTTTTGATAAATTCTAACGGGTTTCTTTTTACTTGCCCCATTCATTTACATGCATTTCAGACTTTCTTGCAATTCCTGGTATAACTGAGCTCATGGATCTAACATATAAAACAAATTTTAAGTACTTGTTGGGTTATTATAACCAACAGCCACCAAAATACTATGAGCAAACGTCTGAAGCAATCAAGAAAGAATACTTTGGCGATGGTTTAATTACTGGAAACGAACTTGGTTTTAAAAAAGTGCTTACCTACTTAAACGAAACCCCATCGTTAAAATGTCAACCTACTATATTTTTTCTTCTGTTATTTCTAGATGACGACTGATAGATTCTTTTCGCAAGGATTGTACCAACAGATTACACTATACTCTCGTCACACTAAAACTCCCATGTATAATTTTCGTGATTATTATCGCGGTGTTTTTTCCTCCAGCCAGGTTCTCAGTCTCACACAAACTAATAAAAATTACGGTAGGTACTTGGAATTGAAAAAAAAAAGGTTCTGGGGTAGTAAGAGGATATTTTGAAATGATAAAATTTGGAGCTCTCCAACTTGGATTTTGGGCCGCCATTGCGGCTGAAATACTGCAACATGTCTGGGAGTGCCTTTGATTTAAATAGGTACAGTTTGACATTGGAGTTGACCTGCAGTACTCGAATCCTCGATTAGGTTTTTTTTCGATCATTTCATATGATTATGATCACTGGAATTATAATCACGTCCTGACGTCCAACTCATAAAATAAACCATTTGTGAAAAATATACAAACTGAGGCGAAAAAGCATGGTGCATGACAGGAAAAGATGATATACCTACGACCAATTTCCTACATCCCAGTGATTTCCACCTTTCTAGGGTATCCCAAATATGAAATATCAAAAATTTATTTTTCCATTCAGTTTTTTAAAAATAAATGATTTTTTAATTAACCGAATTTAAAAAAAAAAATGATGGCTATTGTGTCCGACCCTGATTTAGAAGGAGATTCAAATTTAAGCCCCCTAAGTCATCCCCACCCCATTTTAGAGCCCAAAAAGTGGATTTTAGGGTCATTTTTTTCACGTTGACCAAGCTACAGACCCCCAAATGGGGCTGGGGGGCCCAAATTTCCATCATACATCAAGTTCGTGCCCCTGATGTGCCTTTTGTAGGTTTCAACTTTTGGGCCCCCTTTGACCCTTGTCCAGGGTCAAAAATCAAGATTTTTCACAATTTTTCGTGTTTTTTCTCGCTTCCTGGTACGTTGACCTGCAGCCCAAACCAAATGACCTTGGAAACCAAAATTTGGTATTTATGATCGGTAGGGGTCACTAAGGTGCCTTTTGGGGTTTTTGACCCTTGAGCCCTAAAATTGGGGGTGGCCCTTTTTTGTGAGGGGCTCTAAAGGGGCCTCAATGTGACAAAATGATTTTAAATTTTTACCAACAACAGTGACTCTGATTGTCTCCACTGTATTCAAATTTCAGCTTTCCAAGTCATTCCCACCCCATTTTAGGGGCTGAAAAGTGGATTTTGGGGTCATTTGTTCAAGTTGGTCGGGCTACAGTCTCCCCAAATGGGGGTAGGAAGTCCAAAATTTCATAGTAGTTTGAGTTCATGCCCCTGATGTGCCTTTTGTAGGTTTTGACTTTGGGACCCCTTTTAACCTTGGTGAAGGGGGAAAATCAATATTTTTCAAGTTTTAACCTGTCTTTTCTGATGCGTTGAACAGCCTACAGCCCAAACCAAAAGACCTAAAAGTTCGAAATTTGGGATGTAGCGTCAGTAGAGGTCACTGATGTGCCTTTTGTTGTGAAGATTTCTCAATTTTTTTGGAGTACCTAGGTATAAGATTATTCCTAATTTTTGTTTCAAAGAAAAATTTCGCAAATTTACTTAAATATTCATTTATTTATTTATTTATTATCTTTTTTGGATTGAGAAATCTTTCAATTTTTTGGAACATTAATTATAAAAAATTCTAGTTGCTGTTTTTTAGAATCAGTAGGTACCTAAGTTCGCGATTTTCCATTTTTTTTTTTTTTTTTTTTGAATGGGCAAAATGTCTTAATTGTATTGGAGACTTGGACAGAAAATTTCTCATTTTTTAGAGAATGAAAATAAAAATTCCTCGCGTTCTTTTGAATGAAAATTATTTTTTCAATTTTTGTGGTGAAAAAAATTTCTTACTTAGCTAGGTATTTCTTTTTAAATTAGAGAAAGTTTTCATTATTTCACCCCCTTACTACACCAGAGCCTTTCGACGAAAATAAATTCATCGACTGATTGGTAGCTACTTTTTCAAGGTGCTTCTCATTATGATGCCAGTTTATACGCCATTTTTGACGGCTTCGTTGACAAGAAAATTCGTTTGAAGAAAAAGGATAAGGCAATGGTAGATTTCATGACAGAACTTTACTATTCTTTTATGGTCAATGGGTAAGCTAGCTTTGATGTTTTTAAAGATTCTTAGGCTCTGCAGCTCTGCTAGTGAAATAATTAACGAGTGGGTCGCCGCAGTAGATACTGTTTTTTTTTTTTTTTTTTTGGCGCCACAGTAAAATTCATCGAGTGCAATACAAGCAACTTGATATTCAAAATTGAAGAGGAGGGAGGTGTCTAATCGAAATTTTTGTAATTACAAAAATTATTCCTAAAACTGCAAGATACAACTTTTGTTTGAAAATTTTTTCAATTGGACCTCTCCCTCTTCACCGATTTTGCATAACACTCCGAATATACTAATTAAAAATTTGAGGAGTGAGGGAGGAAGGGGACGATTGAAAAAATTTTCAAATAAAAGTCGTTGGATTAAGATCCTAAAAATAATTTTTACTATCATAAAATTTTCGACTGGACCCTTCCCTCACCTCCAATTACTCATAATACGACTTAGATACTTATATTATTAAAAACTAGTGGTGGTAGTGGTTCAATTGAAAAAATTTTCAAAGAAAAAGTATAGCTTGAGTTCTTGGAAATAATTTTGATAATTGCAAAAATTTCGATTGGACCCCTCCCTCCTCTTTAATTTTGAATATCATGTATCTATGCAGTATTGTACTCAGTAAATTTTATATGGCACTCGTTGAAACAATTATATTGGTATATTTCAGTAAACCTTCTGTTGCTGATAAAATTGGTTGGACTCCGCAACCTCCCGAGTCTTCTGCAGTTCATTATTTGCATTTCGATAATCCTTATCGCATGTATATGGCAAAAGAAGAAAATTACGGAAATATTAAATTTTGGAAATCCCTTCCAATTGACTTCTTTTACGGATATCAAGATGATTATTGCCAATTATCCGGAATCAAAACGTCCAATACGAATAATCCAGCCGATAAAAACCATGAGAAAAATCAACAAGAAATAGCGCATCATAATAATGGCGACCAACAGGCTCAAAATGCACAACATGAACAAGAAGCAAAATCACATAGCAATCAGCACGATCAGCAAGTCAATTGCGATCAAGATCATGTAAAGCAAATGCAAGCAGACCAATTACACCAGAGGCAAGATTTAGAAAAATTGCATAAACACCAACGTGATGATGAGTTGCATCATCGAGAAGATTTCGAAAAAGAGCGTCAGCAGCAACGCCGAGAACACTTCCGACATTGGAAAGAATCGCACAATTCTCATTAAAAACAATATCGGAAAGTTGTCCAGAAAAATGCTAAATAAAATTCCCTTTCAAATCTCATCTCCCACTCTACGAACCTATCTTCTATTTACACATTAAAAAAAATAAAAAATCAAGACGATATTACAAACAATACACAGAAACAATTTATTAATTTTTTTAGTTTTTTTTTATCAAACTAAATGACACAAAAAATAAATACACGATATTTAAAACGCGTAATTCTAATTACAATAAAATTCAAAAACATGAAAAATATGGTACGAGGACACAATATTATTATAAAACATATTGAGCAAAATAATTTCGTTTCGGAAGATTTCACCGAATTAACGAATCGGTTTCGTCATATACATCGATATAAAAATTCTGCTCTATACAAAAAAATATATAAAAAATATACCTCGCGCTTGCGTTACCATTTATTTTTTACATTTACCGGTATTCGCAATCGAAACAAAAAAAAAAAAAAAATAGAAGACTCGAAATATAAAAATGAAATAAATAAGTAAATAAATAAAGAAAAGAGAAATTAAAAACTTAGGACTTGAAAATGAAAGAAAATCAGTCTAAAAAAAATATGCGTTTCGTTCTTTCATTTCATATTTACAAGTATTAAAAATTAATTGACTATACGAAGTTGGAACACGATTGTACAAAATGTTGAAACGCATCGCTATTGATTTTCATACACGTTGGTAGTAAATTATCTTTATAAACACGATCACAACTGAATGGAAAAAATAATTATAATAAAAACGAGAGAAAAAAAAGTAAAAAAAAAACAAACACATTTTAATCGACATAATCTTACAAATAAATACTTAAAATGCTTTAAAAAATTCGTTCGTTTCAGTATAAAAATAATATCTGGTAACTATAATAAAATGTAGCAAAAATACGAGTCAGTTTACTTAAATTCGCTAATAAAATGAATAACTATTGAACAAGGGGAGTGGGTAGTTTAAAAATTACATTAAATAAATGCCAGTAGAGTCGTTTGCTGGTTTCGTTCAAAATGAAAAAAAAAATCGTTCTATCGTAATTGTCATTTAAGCTTAAAAAAAAATACGTTGACTTGAACGCCATCACAAATTGTTGCAAAAATCAGACTTAGATTTCATCATACTTTTTTGGTCACTTTTGTGAAAACCTAAGGACAAAAAAATATATTAAAAAATTGGAGAAAAATTCGTGAGGAAAAAAAATTGCCAACCTTACCTGTTCTAGACTGGTCTGTTGTATGGAGTAATCTTCGATGAAAGCGCGTTGTTTGGCATTTTCCATAGTCTTGAAAACACTCGAACACGAAATAGTCGTTGGAATGTGGAACAGTATCATGCCTTCGAATTCTTCATGAATTGAACTTCCTATTTATAGATAAGTGAATTGAGGAAAAAAAATTAACACCTTCGAGTAATCGAATCTGCAACCTAAATCACACCGCAACAAACGTACCTGGTAAATTACTTTCTATGCATATTTTTAAGTTCTGTTTCATATGAGGTGGGAATTTGACGTGCAGTTTGTAACCGGAAGCGAATTTATTTTTAAGGTGTTGTACCGAACCAATACACCGTATTTCACCTTCGACCATGATGGCCAACCTGGTACATAGAACTTCGCATTCTTCCAAGCTATAATAATTAGAAATCATGGGGTAATTATCAGGCAGCTCGAAGGTATATTACTATAATGTATATTATACATTTGGAGCAGTAATTAATGGGGTTACCTGTGAGTAGTTATGATGATACATTTGCCCCTTTCACGTTCTTCTTTTATCACATTCCACAAATGCCTTCGTGCTTCTGGATCCATCCCGGAAGTAGGCTCGTCCAGGAGTATTACTGGCGGATCACCGATCATCGCAATGGCTGTGCTTAATTTACGCTGGTTTCCGCCGCTATTTATTCGAATAAATTTGTGTTTAGTTTAAATACGAGTACGTAAGGATATGAGCAAGGAGCTGAAGGGCGCAAAAATTGGCAAAAAGGGATTTTTCCAAGTATTATATTTCGGTGTCGAGGCACTGAGAACTTTTTTTAATTTTTGAAATGATCGATTCTGACAATTCAATGAAAGTAAAAAAAAAAAAAAGGTTCAATTTTCTTTACAGGAAATTAAACATTTTTTTGAAAGAAACAAATCTAGATTTTTTCAGAAAGAAATTCCTTAGATATTGTTAGAGAAAAAAAAACTTCATAGTTTTTTTTTTTGAAAAATTTCCAACTTTTTAGGAGAAAAAATACCAAAATTTCTTTGAAAATAAATTTCTAGCTTTTTTGAGAAAAAGATCTAAATTTTTATTTGTAAAAAATCGAATTTTTATGGAGAATTTTCATCAATTTTTTTCAGGTAAAAAATATTTTCTCAATTTTTTGGAATGAAAATTTTTCACAATTTTTTCGGAGAAAAAAATCTCATCATCAAGGATTTTGAAGAAAGAAATCTCAATTTTTCCGTAAAAAAATCCTAAATTGTTTTAGAGAAAGAATTTTCAAATTTTTTTAAGAAAATAGGTATGTAATTTTTCTTGGAGTATTTTTTTTTTCAATGTTTTTTTAAATCTTTTTTGAAAGTAGAAAGAGATCTCTAATTTTTAGAGAAAAAAAATCTACATTTTTTTGGGAGGAGCAGGAATGAAAGGAGAATCTACTTCCTTTGGATTTTAAAAATTAAAAAAAAAAAAACATTTTTCAAAAATAAAACTTTTTTTTTTTTGGAACGAAAAATTATTCCAAACTTTTTCGCAAAAATTCTTAAGTTTCTCATTTTTTCCGGAATAAAAAAATTGTTAGTGAGAGAAAAAATCCAAATCATTTAGTGCCTAACAAATCTAATTTTTTTTTTTTTGTTTAGTTGGAAAACAAATTTTTCAATTTTACCTACTTACTTGAAGTAAAAATTTTTTCGAAAAAATCTCAAGATTTTTGAGGAAAGAATCTATTATTTTTCGATTACAAAAATTCAATTTTTTGAAGTAGGGAAGTATAAAAGTTAAAAAAAAAATCAACTTGAATACCTAATCAATTTTTTTTAAGAATAAAACATATTTTTTTCGATTTTGGTGGAATAAAAAAATTATCTCAATTTTTTCGGAGTAAAATAATAATTTTTTTTTAGAAAAAATCTCAATTTTTTCACGTAAAAAATTTCTAATTATTTTGTTTTTGGGAAGAATCAAAATTATTTGGAAACAAATCTAATTTTTTGGAGAAAAAATCTTCAAATTGTGTTTTGAGAAAGTAATATAAACTTTTTAAAAAAAATTTCATGTAAAAGAATCCATTTCAAAGAATAAAACATTTTTTCATTTTTTTTGGAATGAAAAAAATATTAATCTGGAGCTAGAATCTAAATTATTTGGTACTTGGTATGATATTTTTTTTTCGAAAAACAAATTTTTCAATTTTCTATGGACTAAAATTTTTTTGAGCAATAAATCTCAATTTTTAGAAGGAAAAAATCTCTATATTTTTTGGGGAACAAATCTATACTTTTTTGATAAAAAAATGAATTTATTTGAGTGAAAGGTAAAAAATCAATTTTTTTGGAATAAAACATTTTTTCACATTTTTAAAATTTTTTTTGTTGGATAAAAATTCTTTATTACCTAATTTATTCGGAGTGACAAAATTTTAAAATTCTTCTGAAAAAAAAATCTATACCTATTTTCTTAAAAAAAAAATCATAATTTTTCATGAAATTTTCTATTTTATTTTGGAGAAATAATCAGAATTTTCAGTACCTATCAATTTTTTATGCTTTTTGAAGTAAAGTAAATTTTTCATTTTTTTTGGAGTAGGTAGGTAAACATTTTTTGAGAAATTAATCTCCAAATACCTAATGGGGTAAAGAATCTAAATTTGTTGGCGTAGGTACCAACAAAATTTTTAAAATATTTTTTTATGTAAGTAACAAACATAATTTTTTTAGAATCAAAATAATATACATTTTCAATCTTTTTGAAAAGAAGCATTTTAAAATTCCTTTGGAGAAAAAATCTCACCCCCCCCCCAAGGAACGACTCTTTATTCAAAAAAATAAATTCCAAAGAAAAATTTTCTATTTTTTTTTTTTTTTGTAAAAAATTTAAATTTTCTAGAGTAAGAACATTTTTTGATTTTGTTTGAAGAAAAAATTTTTCAATTTCCTTTGGAGAATTATTTTTCAATTTTTTGGAATAAAACATTTTAAAGGAACTTATATTGGAATTTAAATGGGGGGGGGGGGGGGTCAAATATTTCTAGAGAGAAAAATCCTTATTTGGGATAGGAGAGGAGAGGGCTTATTTTTTTGTAAAACATCTAATTTTTTGGAACATTAAGAAAGTTTTTTTTTTTTTGAAAAACTCTCTGCTTTTTAAAATTTTGATTTAAAAATATGGTTGCAAACAATTTGATAAAATGATGGATTTTAAAAAATCCATTGAAATTATCGATTTCTATTTTTTTTTTTAAATGGAATCTTCGAATTGGAAAAGTAAATAATAATTTTTGACATTGCAAATTAATGGAAATCATTGATTTTAATAATAAGATTAGGTGATCGATTTCGAAAAAAAATCAACGAAATTATTGAATTCTGAATTAAATTCGTGATTATAATAAGATACCTATTCGAAAATATTTTATAAAATGTTTTTTTTTGAATTATTTCTGTTTTAACCCACATTTAAACCCCAATATTTTGGGTACTTGGAAAAAATTCAAAATTTTGTTCACAAGCCGAATTTTTTCAACTTTTTAAAATTTTTTGTTTACGAACAAATTTTAAAAAATCAGTCTGCGTTATTTAACGTTAATTTTTCAAAAATTTGGATTTTATGTGAATGGAATTTCTTCCAACATGCAATTAAAAAACGTAAATTGGCATTGTTTCAAAAAAAATTATCAGAATTTCCATTGACCTCCCCTCTTCCGGAGAAAATTTTCATCGTATGCGACGAGAGCTTCAAAAAGTCTCTGTAAATTTGAAATCGCCCATTCGCTCCTGGTACAAGCCATATTTCGAATAAAATATTCACCTGTTCCTGCCAGCTTCGACTTCCAAAAATTTATGAAACACTAATCTCTGAGAGAGTTGCGAAATGACTAAGTCGTGTTCGTCTTTGGGTATTCCTCGAAGCGTACAGAACATTTTCATCGTTTCTCGACATGTTAATTTCTCCAGTAAAGCGTCTTGTTGCGGACAATATCCGATTACTTTCCTGACCTAGATCAAAATAGACAAATTTAAAATCAAAATAAATGTTTTCGGGGAAGAAAGCTTTAGAAATGAATAAATTTACCTTCGCTCTTTCTCGTACAACATCCATCGAGTAAATATCAATCGATCCGCTGGTCATATCGATTTTGGTAGTCAACATTTTGAAAGTGGTAGTTTTACCAGCTCCGTTCGATCCAAGAAGGGCAAAACATTCGTGAGTACGTAAAGCCAAACTTAACGACTTCACGGCCACTAAGTTTCCGTACTTTTTGGTAACATTTCTACGAAGGAAAAAATTTTATAATTAAATAGCCAATTATCGATCTAGATATGGAAATTCCATGAAAATATAGAGCTTACTTCATTATCACAATATAATCCGAATTTGAGGATTTTTCCACGGTTATTTTCTCCGTAGTAACGTCTGCGTCATCGTACATAGTGCATGGCTTAAGTTCCATACCTGAAATTGATCGAGTAATTTTGTCATATGAAAGGCCTACGATTTGATTTTTCAAAATAAATATACGAAAAGTACTTACAAGTACCAGGATTCTTCCTCATATGCGTCCAGTATTTATATATAATGCTGTATAATTTCTTCAGCTTATGTTTGATGTTTTCTAAACTGAATAGGGCAATATTGAACACAAGACCGATGATCAAAAGAGCGATCAAATTTTTCCCAATACCAGGTTTTTCAAAAGAATAATCGCCAGCATATTCGTGACCTTGAAAATGGGCCAAAAATTAATCAAAAAATCGTCCAGTCGAGAAGATCTCGCTGAGACTTTGAATAATAAATTATAATTACCTTTATTTTTGTCAATAGCCTTTTGACCATGATTCAGGTAGATGTTTCTCAATCCTTGGCATAAAATGTAATGTGGGAACCACGTCATAACAGATTCTACCCCGTTCGCTTCGTCAACCAAGTAAAGAGGTCTGATTTCCAAAATTAATACGATCACGAATATACTGCAACCTGTTGGAAAATTAAATCGTCAGCGTTTATTTCTACATTTTTCTTCGAGCGTCTCAAATAGTTCTCGGCTTACCGGTCATAATTCCCAGAAGGGAAGTTTTCATGAAAGCTATCGAAGGTTTTGTGAAAAAATACGAAGCCAAATTCACGACTGGAATGATAGCCCAAACATATGCCGATAATAATAGCATAACTTGAACTGTAAAAAACAAATGTCAGGTAAAAAGTTTAAAAAATATTCGATTCGAAAAAATATCCTTAGTTGTACGAGTACATATTGCCTAAAATATAATTAATATTGCTAATTATTTTTGTATCATTTTAATTAAAACCTGATATTTGGCAACGTCACGTTACAATTTTTTCTAAAAAAAATTTTCATGAGAACTTCTTCGATGAAATTTTTTTGAAATATTTTCTTATGAGATTTTCTCTTTACTTGGGAATTTTTTTTCCAAAATATTTATCCTAATATGTAGGTACCTAGTAAGATGAATTTTGAAGAAAAAAATGGAAATTTTTGACCATCTTTTAAAATGAATTCTCTTGATTTTTTTTGAAAAAAAAAATTTAAAAATACAAAACACGATCGAGGCACAAAATATACACGCACAAACATAAAATACTCAATTTCAGAAAAAAAAATATCGAAAAAAAAAAAAACGTTTAAAAAGAGTCCTCGCAAAAAAATTCCAGAAAAAAGCTTCAGCAAAAAATCAATAAAAACAAAAACGTCAAAATTTATTTTAAAAAATAACCAACTTTTGAAATAAATTCTCTTGAAATGCGTTGTCGGAAAATAAAGAAAAATTCACTTAAAATAAAATTAGAAAATGAATAAGTATCTTAAAAAATTAATTCTCTTGATTTTGTTAAAAGAGTAAAAAGCACTTTTGGGAATTTTTTTTTAAAAAAAGTTCCTCAATACATACAATTTTAGGAGAAAACATTTCAGAAGAAAATTTCAAGTGAGAAAATTGATAGAAACAAAATTTTTTTAATTTCTCATTACCTAATGATTCTTTTGCTCTTTTTTTAAAATATTTATTTTTTACAAATTTTATGAAAAAATTCCGACGAATAAAATAAAATTTCCACCAAAGAAAGTCTCTTGAAAAATAGTATTGAAAAAAAATGATCACCTGAAATGTGAAAATTTTACAAAAATTCTTGAATAAATTCCCTCAAAATAGTTTTTTATGACTTTTAAAATGGATTCTCTCTTTTTTTATTTTTTTTTGGTGGGGGGGGGGGGGGGGCTAAAAAAAAGAAAAAAATGCAAACTTTTTTTTTTATTTTTAAAAACACGTGTTTAAAAAAATATGACTAGAAAAAAGTTGACCAAAATGTTGACATATTTCAAAAATTCTCCAAAAATAGGTAGTTAATTCTCTTGATTTTTTTTTGAAAATTTATCGTGATGACTTTCCTCATTTTTAAAATTGAAAATAAAGACGAAATAATTTCAATTGAAAAAAAAAAGATCAAAATAAAATTTTCATACCAACTTACAAAAAAAAAATCGAAAAAAAAATTAGCAAAAAAATCGATTATAATTATACAAAATGTGAAAATCTTTCAAAAATTCCAGATAAAATTCTCATGAACAGTTTTTAAAAACCTTTTAAAATGAATTTCTTCGATTTGTGAAAGATGAAGGGAGAGGGGTCTCAAAATAACTTTGGAAAAAAATATAGATGAAATGCGAGGATTTTCTTGAAAAAAACTCCTTTTTAGAAAAATATCTCCAGAAAAAATTGACAATAAGGTGAAAATTTTTCAAAAACACTTGATTCTCTTGAAATTTTTTTTGACCATTTTTAGGATGCCTTTTTAAAATTGAAAATGACGATGAATATACTTTCAAGAAAAAAAAATTCACTGCGATCAAATAAAAATACCCATATAAAAAATCTCACAAAAAGCGTTTCAGCCAAAAATTTAATTGTACCCAAAATGAGAAAATTTTTCAAAAATGAAGCTCAAAATTAAATTCTCACAGAAAAAATGTCTCAAAAAATAAACTTTGGCAAAAAATAGAAGAAATGTGAAAATTTTGAAAAAAGAAGTTTTCAAAAATGATTCCCCACCAAAAAAATATTATTTCAACTCTTTAAAATAAAATAATGCTTTTGATTTACTTGAATTATAAAACAAAAATCTCTTTATGAATGATTTTATAGAAAAAAATTCACATCTACATATTTAAAATAAAAATAATTTTTTTTTAAAAACTCTTAGAAAAGGAGCTTTATCAAAATTATTTTTTCAAGATTTCTTTTTAAAATATTCTCCTGAATTTTTTTCAACTTAAAATTCTCTCGTTACCCCCTCCCTTCACTCCCCGAAAGAAATAGAAAAAACCGCTAAAAATAATTTTGAGAAAAAATCTTGAAGTAAAAAATAAAATTCCGCAGAAAAAAAATCTTTCAAAAAAAAATTATTTTGGAAAAAAATTGCCACATTTTAATACAACTAAGATTATGCTCTCATCCACTATTCTTTTCTTTCTAAAACCCATTCTTTTCAAGATCTAGCTACCTCGCACTAAATTCATCGGGAATTTTTCCACGTTAATAAAATTGCCTATTCAACGCTCCAAGGAGTTCCCCTTTCATCGTATTCCTTCGCGTTAATAAAATTGCCTACTCAATTCGCCTCGTATTCGGGGGTAGACTTGTTCCGTCTAATATTCCGATCACACAAACGGGACGCAATTTACGATATACTACGGTTTTAAAACGAACATACGGGTTCAGTACCAAGCTGTTCAGAGTCGGAGAATGCGGCATCTTGATGATAGTACAAATACACGATGATGAGCAGCATCGACATCATGTACATGAGCGAGTCCCATAACACAGAGGCACACCAATAGGCTGATGGTTTGACACCGGAAATAAATTGTAAATGCTTAGCTCCGGTTTCTTGTTCTTTCATAATAAGTACGATGAACGTGGCGCAGATGAAGGCGTGTGCGAAACCGGTATTAAAACCCATTTGGAATCCGAAATTACTACCGCCTTCTAATTTCTTGATCTATACAACAGGACAAATATTAGACGGTTGCTTTCGGTTTCGTTGGCGGCGAAAGAAAAAAAAAATCTTACTTTTTCTTCCGGTACGTATGGTAAAGGTTGATTGACAAAGCTGAGCGAATATTCGTCGCCGCTGATTGTTTTTATGACGGCGTTTTGAATGGTTGAAAGGGCGATTGGGAAGGAGTGGAAGGGTTGGTTATTGAAATGAATTCTTATGGTGCTACTGGTGTTGAATTTGTTCTGTATTTCGACGCCAAATATGTATCGTTCGTTGATTACCTCGAGTCGATCTGTGTACTGAACAGAGACAAAATTTTAGGTTAGAAGAATTCATCAATGTGGGGGGAGGGTGTAATTTGGCAAACGGGAAAAAAATCGTTTGTGCGATCGAATGATTAAAAAATATTTTATCGTTGACTCGTAATTTAAAAATGATCCAAGGTTCTGGCATTTCTAGCCCAGTAAAATTATCTATATCAAAAATTGGAGAAAATTGAATTTTGGATTGCATAAAATTTTTTAGTTTTAAAATTTTACTGTTGGTGCCCTGATTAACCAACAACGAGTTCCTCAACCTCACCCCTCGGCAATTCTTCCAAACATGGATCCAAAATTACTCAATTGTTGTTTTTCGCTCATTCATAACTCTTCGAATATGCCTTCAAACAGAAAAATGGTCATGACTAAATTTGAAGTAGATAAAATTTGCAACAAAAAGAGTTATATTGATTTTTTTCAAAAAGTGAACGGGTGCCGCAGAAACACGTCAAAATAAAAATTCGTATTTTTTTCCATAGTTAGGACAAGGCTAAAAAATTTATGACATTTTTTTAAAATGAGAGTTCACATGCGCCCACATTTTTGACACTACAAAGGAGAGGGGTGAGGATTTTTTTTTGGATTTTTTCCATAGGAAATCATATTTTAGAAATGTTTGCAACATTTTCACATTTCTTCAATTTTTTACTAAAGTTCATTTTTTGAGAAATTTTTTTCTGTGAGAATTTCATTTTGAACTTGGTGATTTTTTTTCCTAAAATTATTTCAATTTTTTTTTTCTTTCATTTTCCAAAACAAAAACGAGAAAATTAATTTCAAAAAGTTTTTAAAACGAAATTGTGAAAATATTTCAAGTTTCGCTCAATTTTTTTGCTGAGGCTGTAGTTTTTTGAGATTTTTACTATAAAATTTAAAAAGCAATCTTTTTTCCAAAAAAATAAAAACCATTTTTGAAATGTGACTTTTTTTTCAAAAAAATAAGTTTTTTGTGAAATTCTAAAAAAATGTATATTTTTATCAATTTATATGTTGGAGAATCCTCTTTTTGAAAATTTTCTTTCCAAAGCCATTTAAGGCCCTCTCTTCCCCTCCCAAATCGAAATAACTAATTTATTTTTAAAACTTTTCAAACGAATTTTATCAGAAATTAAAAAAAAATCGCATTCAGTTAGGTATAATTAAATTTTTTGCTGATTTTTTTTTTTTTTTTTGAAATTATTTCATACTTATTTCCAATTTTGAAAATTCATCGCAAAAATTATTTTTAAAAATTTAAGAGAATTTGGTAAGTATACCTACTTTTGAAAATTTTTCACCTTATTGTAAATTTTTTTGTACCTACCTAAATATTTTAATTTTTTTAAAAGGAGAAAGTTTTTTTTTTTAGAAAATTCTTGCATTTTTTTTCTATACTTTTTCTCAAAACTGTTTTAAGACCCCTCCTTCCCAAATTGAAATAATTCGTTTCAAATGTTTTTTAAAAAACATTTCATAATAATTTCATCAGGAATTTTTGAAAAATTTTCACATTTTGGGTATCATCAACTTTTTGTTGAAACTTTTTTTCTGATTTTTTTTTGTATTGGGATTTTATTTTGATCGTATTGAATTTTTTTCTTGAAATTATTTCCTTTTCGTTTTCAATAAATTATAAAAGTAATCATAAAAAATTGCCAAAATATTTTCCAAGAGAATTAGGTACCTAAGCATTTTTGAGAATTTTTGAAAAAATGTTATCTTTTTGTCAATTTATTTCTGGGGGTATTTTTCTAAAAAGGAGTTTTTCTTATTTATTTATTTATTTTTGCTTATTTTTGGTTTTAAATAAAAAGGAGAAAAATTCTCGCATTTCTACATTTTTTTAGACATCTCCTCCCAAAAAAAAATTTTAAAAAATGGAAAAATCCTTTTATCCATTTTGACACGTTATAAAAAACTTTTTCGAGGAAATTCATTCAAGAATTTTTGTAAAATTTGCACATTTTCGGTATTATTTTTTTTTTGCTAATGCTATTTTGACAGATTTTTTTTGATGAGAATTGTACTTTGATGGAATTTTTTTAGAATCACGGAAATTGTGAGAAATCTTTTTTTCTCACCCTGTATACTTTGTCGAATGTTTTTGTGCCACTCGTTCACTTCTTGGAAAAAATGAATATAATATTTCTTAGTAGCATTTTATGTACTTTAATTTTAGTAATGACCATTCTTCTGTATAAACGAATATTTGAAGGTTTTAAATGAAAAACTATGAGGGGTAATTTTGGGTCTACATCTGAGGGACTTACAAAGCGGTGTACTTCGGGGACTTTTTGGTGGTTATTCGGGACTTTGAAAGAAACTTGACCCAAAATTCAATTTCATTACCTTAAGGTCCCATTTTACTTAGAATCAATTCCTTTATCAAAAAAAGCTCCTTCTCTGTTCCTAAGACTCCAACTGAAAAATTTTTCAAACAAAAGTTGTAGACTAAAGCCTTTGGAATAATTTTGATAATTACAAAAAATCCGATTGTACCACTCCCTCCCTTTCAATTTTACAAAATTGGCGGAGAGGAAGGTGTTTAATCGAAATTTTTGCAATAACCAAAATTATTTATAGAATCGCAATCTACAGCCCTTGTTCAAGTTTTTTTCTATTAGTACCTCAGGAACGGATATAAAAGATTTCTGAGGAAAGGTGGCAAACTAGGGTGAGTCGTCTTTGCCTTTCTTTGGAAAGTTGGAGAGGGGGCAAACAAGTTGTGGGTTGGTGTCAAAAGTACTTGTAAAAAATTTTAATCTCAAGCTTGAACCTTTGAAGGGTGATTTTAACACGTATTATGCAAAACTGGAGGGGAGGAAGTGATCAAATTGAAATTTTTGTCATAACCCAAAACGTTCCAAGGATCCCAATCTACAATTTTTGTTTGAAAATTTTTTCAATAAAATTTAGGCTTTAAATACAAAGAGAGGGAGATTTTTTGGAAAAGGAGTTGAACTTCGAAAAGGGAAGGGGATTAAGAATGAAACTTCGGCTGATTAAAAAAAAAAAAAAAAACTTTCTAGATTAAGAAGTAGGTAAATATAAAATCGCTTTCAACATTTCGATCTTGAACAAAACTTCCATATTTGCGATTGAACTAATTTAATGGAACTTACCAAATCAAGCAAGTAGTCGTCGAAATTAGATGCACTGTCTTTAAAAATCACTTCAGCCGTTTCGCCAATAGCAGTCTTTATAATAGATTCGAAAAACTTATGTCCATTACTGTTTTGCTTTTCACCAGCAATGATAACCGGTTTTCTGTAATTCTGTCAATGAAACCGTAATTAAAACGGATTCGAGAGAATCTAATTTAAAAACCCGATTGTCTTACTTCTAATGTTAAATTCAACGCTGGCAAGTCTGTACTTCCTCTCCAAGCATCTGTGACAGCAGTGGCGATGTATAGGAAGGTAACTGTCGTTAGTAATTGAATCAAATGCAGTCGCCAGCCTTTCTTAGAAATAATGAATTTTTTATGAATCATCGCTCCGAATTGTTTTGTCCATTTGACGTGAGTATCAACGGTACCTTTGGAATGAAAAAAATTAGAAATTGAAATTATTAATTAATTGATCCGTTAATTTTCTCAATATTGGTCGGAATTCAACGTACTTTTCGAAGTGGGTTTCAAACATTCTGGTAGATCGACTCTAGAATCTGATAATTTCTCGCTTATGCTGCATGGATTTAGGTATCCTTCTTCGGAGTTGACCATTTTCACTCGATCTAAATCATCTTCCATGGCTATAACCCTAAAAAAAAAAATACAAATTAATCCTCGATCGTTGAAATCCCTCACGAAAAATATAGATCTATGTTTACCTCATGTAAACGTCTTCTAACGTAGTCAATGAAATGCCATATTCTCTAATGCCCAAATCGTACTGCTTGTTCGATAATTCGCTCAACAGTGACGACATTTTATCAGAATCGTCTAATTTGAATTTAACTTCGGTTTCCATATTGGCGACTAATTCGACTCCGTTATTGTGAGCTTTTAAAAACGAGGTGACTTTATCTAGATTTAAATCCGGTCTCGTTTTGACTAAACTTAACGTGTAACCGTAGCCATATTGTTTCTTCAACATGAATGGTGTACCGACGCATTTTAATTGACCATTGCTAAGAATAGCTACTCGATCACCGAGTAAGTCTGCCTCATCCATGAGATGAGTTGTCATCATCATCGTGCGGTTATTTCTTTCTTCCTGCAAAATGAGAAAAAATTGATTAAAATATTCGTGGGTGGATTTTTCGTTAATTAATCTCAAAATTTGTTATAGGCAACATACCTGAAGTAAATCCCACAAACAACGTCGAGCTGTAGGGTCCATTCGAGATGTAGGTTCATCCAACAGAACTACTTCGGAATGCCCAACCAATGCAATAGCTACGGATAATTTTCGCTTATATCCGCCACTCAGGCCACCAGCCCTGCTGTATAATTTTTTTTCCATTTCTAATTTCGTAACGTATTTATTTATCTCGTTTTTGAGGTCTTCTCCGTAGCATCCTTTTAACTGAAATGATCGCAAGATGATTATGATAACGAAATGAATAGGTAACATATTAAAATTATCAATCGCGTCGGTGGCTTTTGGTTACCTTTCCGAAGAAAATCAAATGTTCTTCGACGGTCAATTCTTCGAATAATAGATCGAATTGCGGACACAGACCTAGACTTTCGCGAATTTTCTCCATCTCGGACCAGATGTCGTAACCGTTGATGGTGGCTGTTCCGGATGTAGGTCTTGTTAAACCTGAAATTGTAGTTTAGTAATCGATTGGGTAATTAATTATGAAATTAAATATTTGATGGAGGGCCTATAATATTAAATATTTATGAATTTACAATAAATTATGAAATTCTTAATTGTATTTTGTTAAAATTATCAAAAAATGTAGCAATGATGTTACAAAAAATTTAAAAATCGTTACAAAATTTTCACCTACCAAAACTTTTTTTAAATAAAGAAATTACCTAAATTTTTTTGAAAAATTTTAAACGTTTTACATGTTGAGTAAAAAAAAAATTATGATTTAAAAAAATAATCTTTAATTTTCAAAACTTGAAATTTTTAATCGAAAAAATTTATTATCAAGATTTTTTTATTACTATGATTTAAAACGATTCGTTCATTATAATCCTCACTTTCTTTGATAATTTTTAAATCAGTTATTTATTAATTTTTTAACATTTTTTTTTCAACCTTTTTCCTTTTTTTAAACAAATGATTATGAAAAATCATTTGTTTAATAAAAGGAAAAAGTTTGAAAAAAAAATGTTAAAAAAATTAATAAATAACTGATTTAAAAATTATCAAAGAAAGTGAGGATTTTAATGAACGAATCGTTTTAAATCATAGTAATAAAAAAATCTTGATTGAAAAAAATAAAAATAAAAATATTGATAAATTTTTTCGATTAAAAATTTCAAGTGCTCTAGAATGGTGATTTAAAAAAAAATTTCGACTCAAAATTTCATATTCTTTGGAACGGTGATTCAAAAAAAGTGTTTTTTTATCATCAAAATCTTGAAAAAAATAAAAAATAGGTAAAGCATTCAATTTTTTTTTTTTTAGTTTTCAGACATGAAAATTTCTTCTATTTTTTTACTTCAAAAAAGGGGGAAAATATATTTTTATGATTTTAAAAAAGAAAGATTAAAAAAAATTAAAACCCATACTTTTGAAAAAATTCAAAATTTTGATTAATTTTTTCAATTCAAAATTTCATATTCTTGGGAACGTTGATTCAAAAAAAAAATGTTTTTTATCAAAATCTTGAAAAAATAAAAATAAAATATTCAAAATAATTTAAAAGTTTTCAGACATCAATTATTTTCCTCAAAAAGGTGAAAATTTTTTTAATGATTTAAAAAAAGAACGGTTTAAAAAATTGAAAAAATCATACGTTTCAAAAAAAAAAAATCAAACTTGTTTAGGTTTAAAAATACAAAATAGAATAAAATACTTTTTTCCAAATTAAAATTTCATGTTCATTGAAAAATTAAAAAAAATGAGTACTTATTTAAAAAATGAAGCTTTCAGCAAAATTAAAAAGTCGTTATTTGTTTTCAAGCAATCTCAAAAAAAGAATAAAAAAATTGCTCAAAATAATTTTAAAATGAAATTATGAAAAATTAAAGTTTTTAGAAAAATAAAAAATAAAATTCATTTGTTTACTATATTTTACCCAAGTACCTGCCTATTACTTACTGCAATGAAAAAAACTCTTTTATCAAAAATTGTGAAAAACCAATGTTGTTTAAAAAAATGAAAAAAAAAATTGTAAAATTTTCATTTAGGTAACAAGTCGTTGAAATTTTTGTTATTTTTAGCGAAAAATTTGAAAATTTTGTTTCGATTCATTTTTCAAAAACTTAATTTAAAGTATTCCGAGTTTTTTTTTTCGATTCGAAGTTTAAAGTTCTTCCAAATAATGCATTTTATAAAAATTAAACTTCTGAAAAATTGTTCTTAAATGTTTACATTCGATCTTTAAAAAAAAATAAAATTGAAAAAACATTTTTAACAAAATTTTGAAAAAATGAATAAAATAAAGTTGAAAATTTTTTTAAATGTCAAGAAAATTAATTTAATTTCAAGGAAAAAACTGAAAAACTATTACATAAATCAAAAAATTGTTTCCAATTACTTAAAATTAAAAAAAAATTAAAACCCATAAGTAGATACATAATGTACCTAGGTACTGGTACTCGTTTTGAAAAATTTTAAAATTACTTTCGAGTTGATTTTTTTTAGGTATTCAAAAAATGTTGGATATTTTTTTTTAATTTAAAATTTTAATACCTTAAAATTTGTTTACTCAAATTTTGAAATAATTAAAAAAAGTCAAAGTTAAAAAAATGAAAGAAACTATATTGAGAGATAAAACCGAGAAAGTAGTTTTTGATTTGAAAAATGTTTCCAAATAAAATTACTGCACTGAAGCTTTCAAAAAATCGTTTCCATACAAAATGTTGAAATTTTTTGAAATTATTTAAGTAAGTATAACAAATTGAAAAAAATTAGTTGAAAAAATTAGATAAATTGTGGCGAAAAAAAATATTTCATCTAATAAATTGTTTTTAAATAAAAAAACTTTTCAATTCAAAGAAATTTTTTTAATTGAAAAAATTTACATTATTTTTAAATATTTTGAAATACTTAATTTGTCTTTTAGAAATTCATTTTTGACTTGGAAATTAATTTTCATTAGAATAGAAAAAAATAGTTTCATCAAAATTTTGAATAAATTGCACTTTGAAAAAAGATGATGAATTAATGTTGAAAAATAATATTGTTTTCATACAAAATTATTTTAACTGTTTTATTTTTTTAAATTTTATTTGTTGGTTAATTAAACTTTCTTTGAAAATTGAATTTTTGATTTTAAACATGAAAAATTGTTTTAAAAAAATGGAAAATTAATTTTTTGAACTAAATTTGCAGGTCGATTAGATTTTATAAATTGGTATCATCGGGTTTATGCATATTTCATGGTCAAAAGAAATAATAAAAAATTGTGAAAAGATGCTTACCAATCAACATAGACATGGAAGATGATTTTCCTGCTCCGTTGTGTCCTAACAAGACGGTGATCTGATTTGGGTACATATCGAGGGTCAATTCTTTCACAGCCTTTTTTATCTTGTTACCATTTTTGTAAATTTTAGTGAGATCTCTAATTTGTATTCCTTTCGGTGCTTGGACATTTTGCCACGTTTTTTTATAACCGCACCAATACGAAGCCTGAAAAAAAAACACAATAATAAATTTTTATACTTATTATAAATTGAACTAAAAAAAAAAAATTATTAAATCGATAAAATAATGATCTATTAATTATTAAAATACCCAATATAATTTTTTTACTAGGTATTTAAAAAAAAAAAAAAGTTAGGTATCAAAAATTATACAAAATACTTTTCTATTTTCTTAAAATAAAACACTGAAATGCTCGTACATAAGGAAACTATTGGCTAAGTGTATTTATCAAGTGCTTACGTAAATAATTCTTATCAATTATATTTTATCAGTCCTTAGCTCTAAACTCGTGAACCAAATTATTTCGACAATTTTTCGCCTGCTCAAGAGCTCACGATGGGCGATAGAGAAAACGCAATAAATAAATTTTTCCATCAAACCCTACCAAGCTGGAATCCGAACCTAACTATCCGAAACTCGATCCTGGTATTCTTGCCTAGTGGTCTACTCCTCGTCCTGGTGGGAACAATGGTTCTCTATATATTTCGTAACATGCAAGAGATCTCAATCGACTACACGAATTGCAAATCGAAGAACGACTCGAGTAAGACTTGCTCCGAAGTGATAGGTCTAAGTACCCTACTAATTTGCGAATGCGAGGTACCTTTCAGTCTGAAAAAGGATATCCTAGGTACGGTGGTCATCTACTACGCATTGACCAACTTCTACCAAAACCATCGAAACTACGTCTCGTCCAAAGATAACAAACAACTTATTGGCGAACTAAAGCAGAAGGTATCAATCGACTGTCACCCATTCGACTACGAAATCTTGCCAGACAACAAAACTAAAATACCAATCGCCCCTTGCGGAGCTATCGCCAACTCCATGTTCAACGATCAATTATCACTGGAGATGAAAAACGGTACCATCGTACCACTGATCAAGAAAAACATTACGTGGCCGGTTATAAAGATGAATAAATTTAAAAATCCTCCTGGAAATTTATCCGAAGCTTTTGCCAATTTCTCTAAACCGAAAAATTGGCGAGTGAATATTTGGGAATTGGATCTAGAAGATTCGAGTAATAATGGCTTTGAAAATGAAGACTTTATCGTATGGATGCAGGCGGCCACCTTGTCCAATTTCAAGAAGATTTATAGAAGGGTTAATCACACCGGAGGGTATAGCGACGGTTTACCCAAAGGTGATTATGTGTTAAAGGTCAAGTATTCCTTTCCAACGGTACCTTTCAAGGGTTCTAAGCATTTAATCATTGCTAATACGTCCGCATTTGGTACGAGTAATTATTTTATTGCTTTCGTTTATATTTTTACCGGTATAATTTGTTTGATTGTTGCTGTGGCTTTTTATATTATTCAGTATAAGTACGATGAATATACGCAGTGATGAAATCGGTTGGTTTTTATTGCTCGAAAGAAATCCATTTTCCACTTTACAGTAAAATTCACGAATGGGAAATATTTCAAGAAATTTATTATTCAACTCGAAAAATGTTTAGAAAAAAATTCGCTAATTTAAAAAAATTGGTTTTTTTTGTTTCCCACGATTTTTCATTTTATTAAAAAAGTTTCCTCGTTATCCCAGGTTTGTCTAGAATTTTTTCAAGATTTGTTAATTTTCGTAAGATTTACAATTCAAGAAATTTTTCAATACCTCATCTCAAGTTTGTAATTTTTTTTAAATTTTCCAATTTCTCAAAGTTCACCATATTTTTACAATTTTCTATTTTTAAATATTTTTTTCAAAATTTGTCATTTTTTTATAATTTACCTTTTTTTACTGTTCATTTTTCCAGTTTGTCAAAAATTATATCCTCTTCTTTAAGAATGAAATAGTCACTTTTTCCCAAATTTTTTATTTTTCAAGATTTGTAATTTTTTTAATTTTTCAGTTTTTTAAAATAATATTTAATTTTTTCAATTTCTTAGTTTTTCAAAAAATTTACAATTTAATTTTTGAATGATTAAAATTTTTTCAAAATTTGTAAATTTTTACCCCACATTTGAGCAATTTTCCAATTTTTTTTCAGTTCTTAGAATTTCTTCTGTTCGTTTTGCAGTTTTACATTCTTCCAAAACGTTATTTATTTTTTAAAAAAATGACTCAAACAAAAAATAATGAAAATTTTGGATTTTTCAACATGAGGGAAAATTAATTTTTTTATTTGAAAACTTTTTGAGAAAATCAACATTAGAACTACCTCAGAAAAAAAATTTTGCACAAAAATTTGAAAAATTACTTCAAAAGGAGGTTTCATGAAAAACTTTAAAACATTTCTGAAAAAATTTGTTTTAAAAAAGTGAACAAACAATTTATTGTTGGTTTTTCAAAAAATAATAGGAAAATTCTAAGAAATGAAGTCCAAAAAATGTTTTGTTAAAAAAAATTGAAAAAATTGATTTTTTGCATCGAATTCTCAAAAAGGCGTCCTGAACAAAAATTTTGTCTGTCATAAGAATGAAAGAAGTCTTCAATTAGAAATATTCAAGAAAAACATGAGAGTACAATAAATTGAGGATATAAAAATTTTAAAACATTTTTCAATGTGTAAGCATTATTTGGAAAAAATTGTCCCTAAACAAATTTGGATTAAAAATTCAAATTTTATTTGCATATAAATTTGAAAAAATTTTCACAAAAAGGGAATTTTAAGAATTATTTATTTTTAATCCAAAAACAAATCTTACAGAAAAAACTCCTTTAAAAAAAATTTAAAAAATTTTTAAACTATTAAGTTTGAAAAAAGTGTTTTTCAAAAATCAACTCTCCAAAAAATCTGAAAATTTTGATGTTGTTCTGACAGATTTATTTTTTAATCAAATTTTCAAAAATAGAGATCTCGAACAAAATTTTTTTGGAAATCTTTTACATTGAAAAAAAATCTCTAAATAAAATATTTTTCAAAAATTTTCATTCCCAACAAATTATTACCTACCTACTTGAAAAAAAAAACATAGTAGGTATACCTACAAAAAACTGGTTTAAAAATCTTTTTTAGCGAAAATTTGGATACTGTTTTGACAATAATTGAGAAAAATCTTTAAAATTAATTTGTGAATAAATTTTCAATTATAAGTTCAAAATCAAAGCTGAGAAAAATTTATTATTCAAAAAATGAAAAAAGTTTTTTGCACAAAATTTGAAAACTTGCTTCAAAAAATTTTGAAAAATTGATTTTGAAAAAAAAATGAAAAAACTTTTTTAGCAAAACTTAGAAAGGCGTTTAAAAATAAAATTTAAAGAAAACAAAACATTCAGCATCGTTTTAATTTCTTTGAATTCAAAAACCTCCAAAACAAAATAATGATGAAAAATTTCAACCAACAAAAATACAAAACTTATTTTTAAATCAAACTTTTAAAAGTGAAATAATGTTTTACATGAAATGAAACAAAAAAACTGGCTTGAAAAAATTTAACAAAAACTAGAAAATTACTAAATAAAAATTTTTGAATAAATAATTCTTTTAAAAAAAATTATTAAATGCGTAATTTGAAAAAAAACTTTTAAACAATAGATCTAGGTTTTAAAAAAAAAAAAATATTCTTAAACAATTTTTTCAAAGTGAATTTGATAGGTATTCAAAAATTCAAAAATTTAGGTTGTAGAAAAAACGATCAAGTTGTCAAAATACGATTTTTCAAAAAATCAAAATTTGAAAAAATTGAAAAATCGTTTTCAAAAAATTAGAAAAAATGAAAAAAAATTAATAGTCAGAAAATCGCAAACCTTTTCTAACAAAAATTTGAAAAATTGTTTTCAAAAAAGATAACGAAATTTTCTCATTAAAAAATGAAATAAGTTAGGTAATCATTTTATAAAAATATGAAAAAATTTCACTATCGACGCGACGACCCACTTAGTCATATTTTTCTAGAACTTTAAAAACCATCCGTATCAGTACAAATAATTACTGATACGCTAATTGCGTCGACATAAAATCGAAATTAATTTTTATTCGACCTTCCACTTCGTCATAAAATGCACTATTCGAGTTATTGAATTTAAATTACTCAATTTATTACACCTCTACCATACGTATATTGACTACTTAGGTATTAGGTACTAGGTACTAGGTACGAGGTATATTTCAATGAATTAATCAAATCGATCCATACCTGAAATGGGAAATACCACGGTTTGGGCATTCCATACATTCCTGGCCAAGCTTCTTCTTTGTAGACGGCCACCAATAGGTAGATAATCGCGTCGATGAATAAATAAACGGTCAATTCTCCTGGACTAACTTTATCACTGGGTGAAACGGGTGTGAAAAAATTATCCCATTGGATTCCCGTACCTGATTCAAGAAATAATAATTCGAATTAACGAGAGGTTTCGTAGAGAGATAAATTTTAAATAGATGAGTTATATACCTATTCCTTCGTACATGACTATCATCTGGAATATATATCCCATATTGGTATTTGATAGCGAACTCCAGGATACGATTTGAGCCCATGACATATTCTCGTACGAAGGTTGATATATAAGATATGGCGAATAACTCAAAAACCATAATGCTGCCCCGACAGTAGCAGCAGAATTGGCTACAAAAAAGGGTAAACAAATTAATTAATCTCAAACTCATTTCAATAGGGCTACAATCTGGATCTCGTTAGGTGATTTTGGTAAACGTACCTTTATTAAAAAAAGACGATATAAGGAAACCGAAACAGATACTAGTGAAAGAGTAAACCATTAGAATTAATAAGATTATCACAGAATTTGTATTTTTAATAACGCATCCGTTCTTCCATTCCATCGTCAACGCAATGGTTATCAAAAGACTAAGTATAAACCACTGGATGAACTCTTTAATCAGCCAAGCCGTCCAGTGCATCCAACTGCTAAGCCCCATCAATTTCATAACTTCCTACACGTGATCGAAATAAGAATTAAAAATTACGTCTCGCCCTGTAGATAGAGATACTAATTGGAATATTAATTTTCGCTATACGAACCTTCATTTGTGTTTCTTTTTCAACGGTTACTAATTTAATGGTCCTAACAGCCGAATACGTGTAACTAAATATAATAAAAATAGAAATGAATGAGATCAATGCCGGCAATAGCCTGTCTTGGACATATGGCGGGTACGGGAATCGCTGGAACGAGAAATGCGGCGCTTTCACCGTATTGTTTGGTCGAAATTCCGAATTGTAAATGTCAAAAATCGATTCGAAAATGGCATTCTGAACTGATATGAATCCTTCTTTACAATATCCTGTCGAAAAAAAAAAATAATCGATCAGTTATCGACTACGAGAACTCGAAATTATCTCGGAAAAATAAATCAATTTTGAGAATACTCGACGTGAGTAATTTTCTACGAAGTGCTTGAAGTGCATTACCTGGTTGTCCACCCAAAATAGAATACCCATCTCGAGGACCGAATGGTTGATAAAGAGGGAACGCTGTGTGTGTCCTCCAATTAGGAAACTGAGTATCAAAGGTCGTCGATTCGTTGTCTAGGAACCTCGATAGTCCTGGAAATCGAATTCGTACCTGGAATTTGTTTTTTCTATTAGGTTGTGCGAGGCGGAAAAAAATCACGAGAAAGAATAAGCCAAGGGCTTTATTTTTTTTGAACGCGAGATGCTTAACAAAATTATTTTGTCGTTCATTTCGTTCATATGGCTACTTTATGTGTTAAAAGAAATAATTTTTAAAATTTAAATAAATGCACAATCGATAAATTGTATAGCTCAATTAGAGAAAAAAACAGATTTTTCATGAAAAGCAAGGAAATTTTCAACAGAAAAAAATCAGACGAAAGATTAGAGATTTTTTAATTTCAAAAAGCAGAGTTTTTGTCAAAAAATGTTCAAAAAAAATTTTATATTATGTTTTTTTCTTTTTGAAGAAAAATTTTCGTGGATTTTTTGAAAGAATTTCATGTTGAAAATTTTTCACGTGAATGAAATTTTTTCTAAACGAACTTATATAACTCAACAGTTTTTTAAAATTATTTTTTTCTATTAAATTTTCTAAAAAAAAATTAAAAATTTGAAGAACTTTTCGAAAAAAAATCAAAGATTTTTGAGAAGTTTCCTAAAATAGTAAAGATTTTTTTTAAAACTGAAAATCAAGAAATTTTTGCAAAAAATTATTCCGGCAAAATTTTTATCTAAACTAAGATGTAAATTTTTTTTTCAATAAAAAATTTTAAACCAGTTTTTTTTCCAAATAATGATTTTTTCAAAGTTTTCAGAAAAACCTGACCCAAAAAGAGAAATTAAAAAAAAAATGCATGGATTGAATTTTTGCAAAAAAAACACAATTTTCTATAAAATTTTCAATTTTGTTTCAAGTGCAGAAAATTTTATTTATGAATGAAATTTTTTAGGAAAAATATATTTTTAAAAAACACATGAAAAAATTTTTCTGATAAAAAATTTAAAAAACACTTTAAAAGTAAATACCTATTAGACATGCATAATTTTGTTTTTAAAAATCTTTCATATGTAGAAAGAATTTCTTTTAAAAAATTTTCTCGTCATTTTTTTCTGCTAATGAGATTTTTTCCAGGGAAATTTTTCAATGAGAAAATTTCACGTCTCATTAGGAATTTTTATGGAGATTTTTTAAAAAATTTTTAAAATTAAAAAAAAATTTTTTTTTTTTACATCCAGTGGAACGGTCGTGACACCCCCCGTCCTCCCACCAACCCGAACGAAAACGATAGAAATGATTTCCAAACAAAGTTTTAAAAAAAATGTTTTATGCAAGAATTTAAAAAGACATTTTCACCATAAAATTTTTTAGCGAAAAATTAAAATTAAAAAAAAAACTATGATAGTTTTCTTCAGTTAGACATTTTAATTTTTTCGAGGATGTTTTTGAAAATAAGAATGTTTTTCGCATATTGAAAATTTTCAAGATTTTTGAAAAATTTGTCAAAAATTCTAAGAGGAAAATTTTCAAAATGGAAGCAGAAGAAGAATGAGAAATGAAGGTATGCAAAAAATTAATTCAAACAATTCAATTACATTTTTTCGATATTAAATTCTTCAAAGAAAACGTATTTATTAAAAAGAATTTCAAGCAAGAATTTGTTTATAAAAAATTTTCTCACGTTTTTTTTCTTTAAAATAGTTGAATTTGCGGTCAATAATTTTTTATTATTTTTTTTGGTAAAATTCCACGTTCCATCAGAAATTATGATGAAGAATTGTTTTCAAATATATTGTTTCCAGAGGTTTTCCAAAAAAAAGTTATGAGAGACTTTTTTCAAAATAACCACACTTTTCAAGATATCTACCTATTTGATAATTTTTTTTTTCAAAATTGAAGAAATCCAACAGAAAAAATTTAACGAAATAAAATGATTTTTTTCTATTACACATTGAAAAATCCAACAATTTTTCGAAAAGCGAAATTCTAAGAATTAGCTTTTCTATAACATTTAATTTTGTTACAGGAGATTTGTTTTAAAAGAAAGCAGAATATTGATGTTCGTAAATGAGATTTTTACAGGAGAATTTTTAAGGAATATTTTTTTATTAAAATTTTATCCAAAATTATTTTTTGAACAAATTGAAAAAAAGAAAGGAGCTTCATTAAAAAGTTTTTCGAAATTTTTGAAAATCTAAAAATTTAAGGAGGGAAATTTTCAAAAGGAGATTTGAAGGTAAATGAAAGATTAACACAAAAAATATCTCATTTTTTTCAATATAATTATTATTATTAATGTGGGGAAAAAATTTCAAAGAAAAGGGAATTTTAAAGTGTTTTTTAAATTTAGAAAAAAAATTAAGCAAGAATTTTTTTATAAAAAAGAATTCTGTTTTTGTAGTAAGATTTTTTTCAACAAAAAAATTCCATTTTTCAGTAGGAATTTTTATGTACCTATAAGTAGATTTTTTTGAAATAATTTTAAAAGATTTCTAGATATTAATTTTTTTTTAATGTCTGTAAAATATGGTACATTTTTCCCAAGTGCTAACTGACTACATAAAAACATCGCTTACTTGTAAATTGTAAGGTATGCTCATCTCCTCTTGATCGATATCATCGACTGATGAATCGAACGAAATGCCAGCCAAGACTACGTTCGTGTTATTGGCAACCAGAAGTGCTCGCTGCATTTCTGCTTCATCCGGAAAAGGTTCCACTGGAAAAATTCGACAGATTAGCTATTGTAAACAGAAGGCGAACAAGCGCAACAAGGGGTCTATTTGATATCAATTTCGTTTCTATATTGTAACACGATCAAGTGTATTTCTATCTTATCAGATTTTTTTTTTCATGGAACACTCCAACTAAAATTTCGTAACCAATTGAGAAAGTTTTTAAAACATTTCAAGAAGTGATAAAAGCGTGCAAAAAATTGTCAAGTATTATTGAACCGAATAATTGAAGGAATAAAACACAAGAAATTATAACAATTACACGCGCTATAAACTCACAAAAAAAATTACCAACCTACATTCGAAATTTTTTCTCACTATATTAGCGAGAAATTCATCTCTGGAGTAAATTAAAATATTCAATTAACTCGAGCACACTTACTAAAAATTGCCGGATGCGAGCTACTTCCCGTTAATTTATCGAAACTGAATCTTTTCATGACTTCAGATGCAAAGGGACTGGAATTCGGTGACCAAGCTATGGACCATGTTCTATAATAATATACGATATAAAAGCGTTATTAAAATACCTAACACTTTCGCTAGCTCGACAAATGATTTTACGCTGTTTACTATTAATAATTCGGAGTTGTAGGTGTACTTACTTTGCTATTATTAGGGATTTTTCCAAGCAGTCTTTTAGTGAAAATGAACTAAACGTAGTAGGATTGAGAACTTCTTCGGTATTTACATAAAACCTTAGCCAGACTAATGAACATGATATTACTAAAGGTAGTAGAATTTCAACCAGGGTGTGAATTGGTTGTTTTCTTTGCATTAAGTAATTCTTCCATAGTAGTAGGGTGATCTTTCTCAGTTTACCCATGGTATGGCCTTTCTGTAACAAATGAAAAAAAAACGCCGCATTAAATCAAATACGAGTATATCATTGCTGAAATCTATGACTCGTTTGAATAATTTAACCTATGAATATGGATCAAAGTACACAGCACATTATTAGTTCATTTTTATAATTAAGGTACTCGTATAATTATGATCTTTAGCTAAATGTTTACCAGTTTACCAACGTATGTAAGTTAGAAATAAGGACACGTATACGTAAATCTTGGCAGTTTAGCATCAACGCCATACCAAGCTTTCAACAGAGTTAGTTCATTTATTTGGGTATAATTAATTATAGTTATTTGATAAAAATTTAAAATTATTTACAGCTTTGCTTTTCAGAATTTCAAAAATTCTCAACTTTGAATAGGTAATAAAAAATAAATAAAAACATTTCTCAAAACTTAAAATTTCAGAATTTTAAATTTTCCCAAAAAATTGAAAAAAAAATTGCGGCATTAATAAAAAATTCAAGTTATACGAGCATTTTTAAAGCTTCCAAGATTCAAAATTTCTTTCAAAAACCATAAAATTTGAAGAAATCAAAAAACTTCAAACTCCACAATTTAATTGTTACATTAGGGACATAATTTTAAAAACTTGAAAATTTTTGGAATATTTTCATTTTGCAAATTTTTAGCGTTTATTTTTAAAATGAAAAAAATATATACTTTATGTATATAAAAAATTAAAAAGAAATCTTGAAATCTCGTAGGGGCAAGATTCAAAAAAATTTATAAATTTACAAAATTAAAAAAAATTCTAGAAAAGTTTTCAAAATTTTCAAGGTTTTAGAAATTTAAAAAAAGAATGGTTCTAAAATTTTTGAACTAATTAAAAAAAATTTAAAATTCCTCAAAATTGCAAAAATTGTTACAATTTAAAATGATAAGATTCATAAATTCTTAAGAATGTTTCTTAATCCTCCAAACATTATATTATTTATATTCTTTAAAATTTTAGGAATGAAAAAATTATACATTACTAAAAAAAAATGATATAAAATCAAAAATTATGAAAATTGAGGAAAAAAATACGTAACCATCAGGAACAAAAAGATAAAAAATTTAAAAATTGATAAGTACTTACAATTAAAAAAAATAAAATTTTTGGAAAGTTTGAATTTTGAAAATTTCTCATGAAATAAAAAATTTAAGGTCTTATTTTGGCATATTTCAAAATTTTTTAATCATAAAAATTAAAACAACGAAACTCTGAAAACCAAAATATTTAAAAGTTTTAAAAAAAAGATCAAATTTTAAAAAGGACCTACTTATTCAAAAAAAAAATCCTAAACACTTACAACACTAAATTCTGAATGTTGAAAAAATTGAAAATTTTATATACCTAGTTATAAATTATAATCCTGCAAATTTTCAAACATTTTTACTCGTGAATTGTCAAAATTCAATGTAAAAAAAAAATTTACTCTCCTCATTTTTTTTTTAAATACTTATAATAAATATTGTTGAATGCAATTCTAAAAAAATTAAGCCATTAGAATTTTTAACAAGTTCAGAATTTTTTGCAGTTTTAAAGAAATTAGTTTAGTAGATTACAAAATTTTTGAATCGCCAATTGAAGAAACTCAAAATCCTAAAAATTAAATGAAAATCCCCAACTCAAAGAACTCAAGGTTATGAATTTTGAATTCAAAATTTTTTTGAAGTTCTAAATTTGCATACCTACCTATTCCAGTCATTTTTTAAATTTTTGAAATAAGAACTGACGAAATAATAAAATGAAGTGAAATGAAACAAATGAGAAAACTGGGGGGGGGGGTTATAATTTTTTTAAAATTCCATTAAAATTTAAAAAAATTCAAAGACTTTAAAAATTACAATTTTAAAAAGGATTTCGTCTTGCAAATTACCAAAAAATGTTTAAATTACCCAAATTAAATTTTATATGGACCTAAAGTCCTGAAAATAAAAAATAAAAATAGTAAGGTAAAAAAATAAAATTTGAAACATTTAAATTTTTTCATTTATGAAGTCTTGAAATTTCAGAGATAAAATGATAAGGAAAAAATGATTAAAACCTAGAAAACTCAAATTTTTACAGTTCAAAAATTTTGAAAAATTCAAAATAGTCTTAATTTTGCATATTTTACACAATTTTACTTTCGATTTCGAAGCATCTAAAGTTCTAAATATGAAAAATTTTGAAAAGTTTTAATTTTTGCATTTTCCGATTTTTAAAATACTTACCTACTCGTACGTATCAGGACTAAAATACTGTAATACAAACTAAGAATTTTAAATATTTTGAGAAGTTTCTTTTTGCATTTTTCAAACATTTTTGAATTTTTAAAATCTTTGGGATGAAAAGAAAAATTGAAATCTGAAAATTAAAAAAATTGCTTACTCAACTCCTAAAACTCGAACGTTGAAAATTGAAAAAAGTTGAAATTACGTAAATTGTGATCCATACTTTAAAAAGTTTGAAAATGTGTAAAAACTTGAAATCTTGTAAAAATATTTTTACGTTTTTAGGAAATTCCTAAAAATTTAAAATTTAAAATTTTCTAAAATTTTTATGTACAAAATATAACATCAAAAATTTTTGGAAATTTCAATTTTGTAAATTCAGAGAATTAAAAATTCTCAAGATTTAAAAATTCAAAATATCAAATCTACAAAATGTGGCATTATTTTGGAAAAGGTCCCACTTTGACTTGTCGGTCCAAAATGAGTTAAGACCAGGTCTTTGTAGGGTAGAAGATTCTCTGTCCAATGAGATGTTTTCGAAGTCTGTTTGATAATTTTTGAGCGTTTTACAGCGCTTCAAAGTTGAACGTTCAGGAAATGAAAATTTTTGGGAAAAAGTTTTAAAATTTTGCCCCTAATTTTTCTTATTACTGTAGAATTGCCCCTATTATAGCTAAAAATTACATTGACCACTCATTTGAAAGGAAATTTTATGCTCTACAACATGGTGGTCTTGAAAATTTTCCTTGAGTCAAAATTGGACCTGTCGTAATATGGATTTTGATGAATGGTCAACTTAAATGCCTTAGTTAACCGACTTCCCGCGAGTTGCGCTAGTGAATTCTCGGTCCACATGAAACAATACACCTTCCACTTACTGAATCCATCAATAACTCAAAACGTCCCACTTTGAACATTTTTACCTAAGAATGTGATTTTCTCAAAACTATAAAAAAAACAAAGTGGGACCTTTTCCAAAATAATGCCACAAATTTAAAAAAACTGTTAGGTACTATTTTAAGGATAAGACAAGTAGGTATAAATTTTTCGATATTTCTATAGAATATTTCATTTTTCCCCTTAAAAATTGAGTTCAATTTAGAAAAAAAAAAAAAAAAAAAAAAAAAATGGTCAAATTATGAAAATTTTGGAAATATTGAATTAAAAAATGATTCAAACTTCAAAACTTCCATAATTTTCTAAACAGTATAATTTTGTAAAAAAATTGACCAAATTTGAAAATTTTAACCAATTTTTCCACCCAAAAGAAGGAAAAATTCCCCCTAGAATCTGCACCATACTTTCAACACTTCTCCATACGATCCAGCATAATGAGATGCAGAATTCCTTCCGGTAATTGAAGTAATCCTAAAGGGTGAATTATGGAGAGCACTTTCATATCAGGTAAAATTTCAACATTCCTGCCAACGTCGATGAAGTTGCCTAGCATCGCTGAGACGACGGCGCGTTACATAATGCAAAAGACATTGTATACTTTGGAAATTATCCCGCAGCTGACGATTTGTACCTACGTATTTTTACGCACGAAATCAGTCATTATGCATATTGCCTGCGTTATTTAAACAAAACAAATTTCAGAGTTCAAATATAGTGGTCATCGTTACAAATACGAGTATGTTTTGCAACCATAGTGCGATAGTGTCAAGCTGCCTTTAACCAGACCCAAGGTAGTATTCTTCCTGTGTACGTGGTCGCTGGTCGCAGCTCCCAGACAAAAAACTTTTTGTTCCGGTTCGTTGAAAAAGAGTGTATTAGCACAACGTGACGTCAGAGAAAGTCCACACGCGTGTACATATGCACAAGACTCAAGACACAAGACCCAGCATCGATTACATCACTGATTACGGTTTTTTTCTGCTCTCTTCAAACGTTGATTAATTTATTAGTAAACGATGATCTTTCACTTTTCACACTTAGTAATTTCGCATATTACCGAGTAGCCCTCTTTTTGCCTATGTTGGAACTCCAACTTTTAACTCCGTCCTTCTCGTAATTGACTCGATTATACTCGCTCTCAGATTATTCCGGATGTTTGTACTAAACTCTAATAAAAATAAAACTCTGCCGCTGTAAAACGATGAATATCATTATTGAATAAAATGTTGTTGTCCTTTTAAATCTCAAACGCATTATTTGGGTATTTCCAAATCCGAACTGCGACGGAAGCGGATGGCGGTGGAGGGGTGTTAATAAATACGTAGAAAATTTATCGATTCGTGAACCTTTTCCTCCTTCCTTCGATGTTTATTTTGATTTAACACATCTATTTGTTGTTTTTATTTTTTTTTACGAGATAACATTATTAATATGACGCTCATTTCTCGTTAAAATAGGTCAAGAATCAAGTATAAAATCCTCCTTTTATCGATATAATTGTTTTCTCTCGTCAAATACTGTACAAAATACTCGAAAGTTTTGCTCTCAACACAGCCACAGGTTTTAAAACGAGATAAAAAATACAAACGTGTCATTCTATTTCGAGCACTAATTACATCTCGGGTGTCAGTATTACTCTCGAGTTGGGTTACTATTTTTAGGCACCATTTTGTATGAGTTTAGCCACGTTTCGAGTATTATTAAGAGTATACATACGTACAAGTGGTTATTTGAATATTTAGACCTTGATCTTAGGAATCAAAGATGGTAATATTCGACCTTAAATATGTTTTCCTAGGTTTACCATTGAATCTAGGTTGCTGAAATTGCACCAATAGAATGGTCCATTTGTAATTCGACAGGTAGTTGATCTATAAGTATCACCTCGTTGGAGAGCATTCCATTGTTGATCCTTGAGTCAACTTCCTTGGGATGAATTGTTTTGAATATTTTTTGCGACGATTTTTTTTCAACGTTGCTTCGATTTTATTTGAATACGTAGGTACAATTCAAATGCATTTGACGAGCAATTGATTTCAGAACGATTGGTTCGAAATTCGAAGGGGCGGTGAATTAGAACACGAGGAAGAAATGTAGAGCAATTTTGACGAAAATGTACCATTTTTTTCTCAACTCGAGAGGACACGAGAAAACAATTTTTTTCAATTGTACAGAACTCAGAAAGTTTTTAGAAAGTGATAGAACTTTTTTTTTTTATATAAAAATTATGTATTTACATTCAGTTTCCAAGAAATACCTACTTCAATACTGCATACATATTAATTTATAAAAAAAAAAAATATTAAATTACTATAACAAAATATCAAAATTCAAAAATAATAAAAATTTAGAAAATCACACTTTCAGTGATTTTTTGAAATTTAGGAAAATGTGTAAAATTTAAAATTACTGAAATTTCTAAACTTCTAAAAATTGTAGTAATGTTTGTAATTTTATTTTAAAAAATACCTAATAAATCATCGAATTGAAAATTTTTAATTTTTTTCAATTTCCAAAAATTCAGAAAATTTTGAAAATGTGGGAAACTGTAAGAATTGTAACAATTTTAGAAACTTGAGAAAATTTGGAACTTTTAAGAATTCTGTAATGTTTGAAAGTGTGCTAAATAAAAAATTTTAAAATGTTTTTGAATTGTAAAAATAAGATTTCAATTTAAATTTTGAATAGTTAATTATAGCTTCTTACTATTTTAAAATTTTAATTTAAAAAAATTATACGGATTGGCATAATAAATTATCAAAATAAGTATTTAGGATTGTAAAGATTTTTGCAATTGATAGTTGAAAATTTTAAAATACCTATTAAAATTCACGAGATTCTTTTTTCTTTCGAAAATTCATAGTTTTTCAACTTTTTTTAATTTACTAAACCTTGAAAGTCTTGGAAAATTTCGAGAATTTGGAAAATTAAATTTTAAAATTTTACAAAATTCAACAATTTTTAAAATTTTATCAATGTGGTAAAATTTTTAAATTTTGAGACTGATGAATTTGTAATTTTTCAACTTTATAATTTACAAATTTTCAATTTGTTTTTCCAAAATCTTGAGAATTTGAAAATACTCAACATTAAACTTTAGAAACGATAATTATGTATAGGTAACAATTCTTTTTAATTGTGTGAAATTTTTGAACTTTGAAACTTAAAATTCCATGTTTTTGTTTTCTATTCTTTATGTTAATTTTTGGGATCCAAGAATTTTCAAATCGTCTTTCATTCTCAAAATCTTGAGCATTACCTAAAAAAAATATAGGAATTCTAAAATTGTAACAATTCAGAAAATATTGTGAAGTTGAATAATTTTAAATATCCCTAAAAACATAGAAACATTGCATTGCTAAATTTAAAAACTTTTGAAAACTTTTTAAACTGTAACAATTTTTGTATTTTAATTTTTTTTTTTTTTAATTTCATGACCCCGAATTTTTGTTTCAATTTTTCAATTCAATTTTTTTTACCTCCTTTCTAAAATCTGGAAAGCAGAATTTTTAAAATAATTTTCAAAATTTTTATGACTGCATCGATTTTTGTAATAATTTTGAATTTTTGTGAATTTAGAAGTTTTAGCAGTCCCGATTTTATTTCTTCACTTTTTTACAATTTACAAAATGGCGAGAATTCAAAAAAAAAAAAATTAAGATGCAACAATTTGGAACTTCTGAAGAATTTTTTTACAATGTGTACTGTGTAGGGTAAGATCGAAAATTTCTAAAATTTTCGAAACTTTTCAAGTTTTAACCGAATTTTTTATTTTTAAAACATTTAATTTGCTAAAAATTTTGAATTTCAAGATTTTTTTTCTAATTTATTGATTAGGGATTTTAATTTATTTTAAATTTGTTAAATAAATTTGCATTTTTTTAAAAAAAATTACAAATATTTAAAAATTTGCTGAAATTATTAAAAATTTTAATTTTTAATTTTCTCGAATGAAATGAAGAAAGTGATAACAAAATAAAACCGAACATAAACATTTTCAATTTTGGAGAAATTATAAAAATGATAAATTTTGATGACGCCAGTAAACATTTCTGCTCGTGTTTTGAAAATATACAAAATTAGCAATCGTAAAATTTTCAAACAATTTGAAAAGTTTTATCAAAATTGTAATGACATTTAAGGTACGTAGTTGCGGTTACATAATAGTCGTTAAAATTACGAAAACTATAAAATTGACTATCTAATGAATGGATTTTCGCAAATCTGACAACTACCTATTTCATTTAAAAACATACGCGTAGGATACTTAACTTTTGCAAAATGTAGAATTTAACGATCTCAAAAATACGTATTTTTTAGTTTTTTGGGTGTCAAGATATTACAATCAAGTAGGCAGCTAGGCACCTAATGAATTTATATGAGCAAAAAATTTCCAAAACTGAAAATAAATTATAGGATAGGTAATTCAGCATTTAGTGTAAGTACCCAGTGCACTGTATGTATTCTCAATTTTTAAATTTAAAACAAAAAGGAAATTAAAAATATTATATAAAAAATAATGTAAACTTTGTAAAAAAAAATATATAATATAAAATTAAAAATCTCGTATGAAATTTTTTATAATAATTCAGCACAAAATTGACTAAAATTTACCTACCTAATAAATTTTCAGAAGAAAAAATTTTCAAAAAAGTTTATGGAAAAATTTGGCTGAATTCAAGTAAGTAGGTAGGTATGTAGTAGGATACACAACACATAATGCATTTGGCCTATTTTTGAAATTTATTTTTCTTCATTTAAAAAATTTAAATATTTAATATCTAATCAAAAAAATCAAAAAATAATTTAAAAAAAAAAAATATGTAATCAAAAAATTGAAAAAATAATTTAAAAAAAAATTAGAACTGCCTTCTTCACTTAAACAGGCAATAGCAAATGATTGTCACATCACCAGCCTGGAGCCTACACAAATTTTAATGAACATTTTCATGTGTTGGTATGTAAGATAATTTAAAGTAGGAAACTACTTTATCTCTATGATAGCAATACAAATACACTCATATTAATAATTTTTACTGAACAAATATGAATCAGCCATGAATGTATGACCGTAGAAGTTACATTGTGATTCATTCTCTTTGGATTATCTTTTCGAAATAAATTGCCGTCAAGTTATAAAAGAATGAAAATAATTTTTTAGTGACCAATACGAAAGTGGAATATCTACAACATTTAACCCAAAACAGAAAGAATCAAAGAATGGCCAATTTTCAGCCCCAAAATTTCCAAAATCGTGAAACCACTACCTAAACCTACTTTTTAAAGATTCATATTTCGATCTATCGATCACCAATCCCCTCCTGTCATTTGACAGTTCAACGAATTTCGAATTAAAATTTTTATCTCATTGAAAGTTCAATTAACTCCGCCACACGGACGATTTTATCACCAGTCGATATCGAACTTCTGAGAATAATTATTACAAAATAAAAAAAATGGACAAGGTTTCTCGAAGGTTTCAATCGCAGATTAGCATTTATCACAGAAAGTGAATTGAATTACATATGTAGGTACTTCGCATATTCCACGCAAGTACTTGAACGCCAAAAAACTCCTCTCGGCTGGTCATCTACCTTCCAAGTGTTCAGCCTTGTCTCTCAGCATTGCCATTTTTCTCTACACAGCGAGCAGACAATTGTCTGTTCATGCTTATCTGCGAATCCGTAGCCCAAACAATATTGCAATGAGTACCAACATGTTTACTTCTTGAATCTTATATTGATTGATACGTGTCTCGTGCAAAGTTCAAAACATATGGCGAATGACCGTGAACGTTACCAGCGTCGGAAAATACAAGTAATTGATGAGAAAATTGGAAATAGTGGGGGTAGGTGGAGGTGGGTTGAAATTCGCGAAAACGAAATCCAATCTATCATTACGCAGCTTATCTGTGGTTCAATCCGAAGTAAAAAAAAGAAAAGAAAAAAGGAAGTAAAAAAAAGGAAAAAGAAACACGAGGCATGCGACATCGTAACGAGAACTACTGCACAGTGGACATTAAGCTGGGCCCTTTTTATACTTACTCGGTGAAAGTTTTTTTCGAATTTTTTTTTGGTTCCTCAACCTCGAAGTTGTTTCTTTTTATGATAAAATCATTCTCTTTTTTTTAGGACTATAGTTTCTATTAAAAAAAGGAACAATAACTGTGAATGCTAGGTTAACATTTTTCTCATTTTTTTTTTGTTTTTCAACTTTTTTTTGAATTTGAGGGTTCTCCAAAGTATTGCTTGAAAATAAGTGAGAAAAAATAAAGAATTCGAAATGATAAGATACTCATGAAAATGGACAACGTTGGTGAGTTTTAACCAAAAAAACATGATTTTGAAAATCAGTCAATTTTTTCATTTTCTAAAAATGGAGAGGGGGTTACCAAAGGCCACTTAAAATTCATTGGAGGGCAAAAATTGAAATTATTTCTCGTGAAAATGAACGATTTAATAAGGTAAAACCAAAAAAAAAAGAAAAATGCAAAAGTTCCAAAAATTGGTAATTTTTTATTATTTTTTGAAATGAGAAATTTAATAAGGAGAGAATAAAATATAAGGAATTACCTATCCAAAAACGACTACACTTTAAATATGGGTAAATTTTTTCATTTTTATAAAAAAAAAGGGGATAACCAGGAGCTACTCAAAATTAATTTAGAGAAAAATAAAAAATACGTACCTATAGAATTAATTTTTATGAAAATGAACATGAAAATCGATAAATTTTTCATTTATCTAAGGAAGGGGGTTGGCCAGGGACCATTTGAAATTCAGTTGGGGAGAAAAATAAAAAAATAAGATACCTAGAATTTTCATATAAAAAGAAACGATTTCGGAGGTAAGACAAAAAAAAATCAAAAGTTCAAAATAAGGACCACCCAAACGTACCTACAATGTTGCAAAGTGAACTTCTATTTTAAAAGCATTTTTATTTAATATGACAAAAGGTCCTTTTAAAATAGTCATTTTCTCATATTTATTGTTCGAATCTTTTTTTTCTTGCAATGTAATATGTCATCCTCTAAATACACCATCAACCTGAATTTGGACCAAACTCGTTCTTTTTCCCCATTTTATTATAATTACGACATTTTGGGAACCCACAACCTGCTCCTGGATTACCTAGGGGTTGAAAATTCACGCCAGGATAAATTTCAACTCATCTTTGTCGTATACCTACTGCGATTTTAGCAAAATAGAGAATTTTTTTCAACTCATTTTATGCACAATTTTCCAAAATCAAATTCATGAAAATTAATGGGCAAACAAAACGAAATTTCTCAATTTTGCTGAAATTTTGGCATGCGACATTGTGACGTATATCTAGGTGAACCATGTCCAGATGCGAATTTTAGACCCTCAGGTTATCTGGGAGAATGTTGTGGATTCCCAAAATGGAGTTTTTAGGCTGAAATTAACAAATTAACACTTTTCATTCAGAACTTTTCATTACTTTTCCCGTATAACTCAATTTTTGAGGGACTCAGAGAGAGAGGTTCTAAATTTCAGTTGCATCATTTTATGAAAAATTTTACGTGGAACATTTTTTGTTCTAGGTATGTAAATTTTTCTAGTTTGAAAATTTTTTTGAGTTATTCATGAAAACTGAATTTTTAAAAATTTGATTTCATTTTACCTAATTAGGGGAAGAATAAAAAAATTGCAAATCATTTTCTCACAAAAAAAAAGAAAAAAAAAAGATGAACTTCAACTTTGAAAATTTTCCTCATCGTTTAGTTTTTGCATTTTTTGGAAAACTGAAGAGTCTTTGAGGTACCACTACCACCTGAAAATTATCGAGAGAAAAATGAAGAATTGAGGATCAGTTTTTAAGAAAATGAACAACTTTGATGTATTAGAACAAACAAATTTGAAAATCTGTCAATTTTTTCATTTTTCGATGGTCATACAAAAGGGCCAAGTACGTAAGAGGGTCAACCTAGTAGTAGCTCTGATGCTCCAACTACACCCAAAATTCCCTAGAAAACTCAGAAAATGCAAAATACATACCTTGGTGTAGGTATACTATTAAAATATCTTGTTTTTTTGGAGTAAAAATTTTTCTCAATTAATTTTTGTAGAAAAATAATTAAGTGTAAATTTTCTTGTAATTAAAAATAATATGTGACCCTGCCTCAAGAAAGTATGCTTCCGCCTAAATTTTCGATTTGGGGGGTTTAATGGGTTCGGACACTTCAGACCTTCCTCTTTCTAATAGAATTGGTCTCAACTTTCTATCTTCAAAATTGAGTGAGATATGGACAGTTATAGATATCACCTTATGCTTTTTAGTACTTTTCTATCAAGTTTTCGTGGTTTTTATCCTCCATAGGAAAAGAATCACTTGAGCTACGGTATTTTAAATGTGATTTTCGAATTCAGCAGGTCAAAATACCCCTATGTCATCAAGTTGAAAAATTTTTCCATCACAATTTCATTTCAGTCATTTTTTTGCTCCTCACTGCGGCACCACTGATATGGTGATGAAAAATCTCAAAAGTACTTTTTTTTTATTCCACTTGATGGCAACATTGATTATTCAAAAATTCAAAACGATATCTTCCACTAAATCAGAGCTACACACTTTTAAAACTCAAATTAATTGTTTCTGAAAAACATGATTTTAGGCGGAAGCATCCTTTCTTGAGGCAGGGTCACATAGGTAATTATGTCGATTTTTTAGAAACAAATTTTTTTTAAAAATATCTCAATTTTTGAGAAAAAAAAATGTTCAATTTTTTTGGAAGAAAAAACCTAATTACTTTTTTTGGAGACAATATCTTTCCTATTTAGAGCGGGAGGGGGGGGGGGGGGGGGGGTTCGTGATTTTTTTTTTTTTTTGCTTCAAATCGCTTGAAAAAAAACTGTTATTTCTCATTTTTTGGATAAAAAAAAATCATTGTTTTTATGGAAAGAAATTTTTTTTTAAATTTGAAAAAAAATTTCATAACTTCCTTGAAATACAAAATATTTTTCAAATTTTTGAAGAAGAAAATCATGCAAATTGATTTTTTTGGAAAATTTTTGAAGAAACAAATATTTTAAATTTTTGAAAAAAATAGTTCACTTTACCTAATAGAAAAAAATCATCTTTCTTCTTTCACATAAAAAATCTTTCATTATTTTTTTATTTTTTATTTTTTTTTGAAGAAATTGATTGATTGCTAAAAACTGATTTTTTTGGTATAAAAAAAATATGTACTTCCCTACCTAACTATCAATTTTTTTGGAGAAATAATCTGTTATTTTTAAAGAAAGAAAAAAAAAGATTTTATGTGTCAATTTTTCTAATATTTTGCATAAAAAATTTGTTTTTTGATGAAAAAAATCGATTGTTTTTCTTTTTCAATAAAAAAAAATTAGAACAGCTTGGAAAAAATTTGGAGAGCCGAACTATTTTTTTGGAAGTGCCTTATCCACCCTGCCTCGCCCTTAGTTGAGCCACTAGACTCAATTCAAAATAAGAACTATTTTCTCATAAAATGAAATAACTTTTGGAAATGAAACAAAAAAAAAATTCAGAGTCGAAAATAAGCACCAGCCTATTGCACATATTTTTTATCCTCCTAGATAATATTCACCACACACAATATGAAGAATATTATTCAGTACGAAGACGAGCGTGTATGTTTCGGTACCCACGTCGAATAGTAATACGATATTTTGCAATTCATTATGGAAAGTTATAAAACGTACTTACTTCGGTTACGAGACAATCGAGTGTACCAAATGATGCCAAAAACTCTCATATCGAGGTTCCACTTTTATGTAAATAAAAATCCACCGTTCGAATGATCTGAGACGAAGTCGCAGTCGATGTCTAATTACAAGCATCTTGATACTTGAAGATACCAAATCAGTGACGAAATGATTAATGGACGACACTGGAATTCTTCGCGATCGCTAAGCGGTAATCGAAAAATCACAAAGATCAGAACCGGATAAGACGAACATGATGTACGAGTACGAGTATTAACTATCATCATTTTCAACATTCGTATCACGACATTGATTAATTTTTTGGTTGTTTTTTTTTTTTTTTTTTTTTTTTTTTCAGTACGGATGTTTTTGCTGAACGCTAATGCTCCATTATGGTACGGAATTTTATTTTGTAACGTTTGCCCTTATACTTTACGTCGGTATACCTGTCTAAGTATCACTATCTACGAGTAGGTACTTAGGTGATACCTAGATCTATCTATATAGGTATATCTGATGAACAAAACGTGATCCCAAGACATCAGTACTTAACTATAATCTAAATGTAAGTGTAACGGGATCCATAAGTAAAGATTCAGGAAACTGGTACCTACTTTTCAAGGGTATACCGTACCATAGTAATTACATTGAATTTCACCGAGGGGTATCATATAGAATAATCATTCTACCTACTACTCAGGGCAATTACATTAATTTTAACTACCTACCTATACATATACAGGGTGTCCCGTCACCAGTTGACACCCCTTCACCAGCGACATAGTCAACTCAAACTAAGCTCATGTATGCATGTTTTCCGACCCTGTGAATTGAAGGGGCAAAGATATGCTCAACTGAAAATTTTCATTTTCCAGTTTCGTTTCAGATTTTTAACCATGCGCTACTCGACAACCGAGATAGGTAGAAAGTTGCACTTTGCGGCGTTGGAAAGGAAATTTTGTGTAGAATTTTTTAGTGGGGTTGATCATTGAACTAGGTAATCAGGGGGGTCTGTACTGCACTAATTATCTTAAAAAACGTGTTCAAAAGTTGCGATTGTTTTGCAATTTTTGAGGAAATCTCAAAAAAGTTTCATCATTTGGTATTATTATTATGGGTTCTCTTGGATGAAAAAAGTTTGACCTTTTGAATACCGCAAACCGGACTCTTCTATCTCTCTTGGTTAAAAAGTTATAGCAATTTCAATTTCAAAATCTTAGCAGAAAAAAAATTAATTTTTTGAAAAAATTTTAAAATTCCTTTTTATGTTATTTTTGAAACTTGATACCTAACATAACTAATGATTTTGAGTGAAACTCGATGTTTAAAATAAAGTAAACAACATTTTAGAAAAAAAAATTTTTTTGAATTTTTTCATTTCTTTTTTTTAGACCTGATTTTGAAATTGAAATTGCTATAACTTTTTAACGAAGTGAGATAGAAGGGTCTGGTTTGCGGCATTCAAAAGGTCAAACTTTTTTCATCCAAGGGAAGCCATAATAATAATACCAAATGATGAAACTTTTTTGAGATTTCCCCAAAAATTGCAAAAAAATCGCCAATTTTGAACACGTTTTTCAAGATAATTAGTGCAGCACAGACCCCCCCTGATTACCTAGTTCAATGATCAACCCCACTAAAGAATTCTACACAAAATTTCCATTCCAACGCCGCAAAGTGCAACTTTCTACCTATCTCGGTTGTCGAGTAGCGCATGGTTAAAAATCTGAAACGGAACTAAAAAATGAAAATTTTCAGTTGAGCATATCTTTGCCCCTTCAATTCACAGGGTCGGCAAACATGCATACATGAGCTTAGTTTGAGTTGACTATATCGCTGGTGAAGGGGTGTCAACTGGTGACGGGACACCCTGTATATTGTTAATATTATCGTAATATCGAGGAACTATTTCAAAAAAGAAAAAACTAATTCGAATATCGATGGGATGAGCGAATACGTTTTATTGTCAGCAAGAGAAAAGATCATTGCTGCGATAATTGCCAATAATGGTATATTCCCACCTAGGAAATGAACCAATTGACAAAAGACTGTAGTAATAAAGTCAATGACGTAGTCGATATTTTTTTGAATACTACATTGCGTAAATAACAACTCAATGATAGCGAACGAGATAGAAATAAAATGATATACGTATATAAAAGAACCACAAGTAATAAAGTTAGCAGGTTACAGGCCTTCGTTAGCCTCATAGGCAGAGGATACAAGAAAATATGGAACTAGAATCGAAATTTTTTTTCAAAAGCTGACAATGAAGACGAGAAGTGGAATTCGAGTAGGTTATTTATTAATGATTTTACAATTCTATACCCCCTTACCAACATTATCATTAAAGAAATGAGCCGAATTTTTATTAAAATTTTCAGCACTTCCCCCATTCTCCCTCGAAATTTATTTTTTATGTGGAAAACGTGATACGAGTACTACAAAAATTCAACCATCAGTTATACTGAAATGTTTATAGAGCTCTTTCAAGATTTTAAAAGAATTTTAGTTCCGCCCCCTTGCACAGTTTCTATTGCGATAATTATGTCAAATTTTTCTGTAAAATTTTGACTTTTTATACATTTGGAAAAAATTTTCAACCTAGAAAATTCAGTCAGAAATCAGGAAAAAAATTTTTTTGCGACGAGAGTCGAGAGAAATTGAAGTTCACAAAATAAACGAGCGAAATTGAAGAATAATAGGATGAGGATGATTAATAATTAGGTCAGCCAAAAATGTGTGCTAATAAAATACATAAGTACGTCTTATTTTATCGCAACCTTGATATAACTATGTGCAAATACAAATTTGTTTCTAAATTAAAATATAGGACCGAAGTTCAAAAAAATTATTCTTTTAACTTTTTCGCAGTTCATGTTATAGATGTTGAAAGTACCTACAATACCTATATTATCATTTTTTTTTTCAATCTTGCCAAATTCGAAACATTTTACAGTATTTTTTTATTAAATTTAAAAATATTTTACGATTTTTTGCAAATTTTGCATTATACATAAATTTTGCAGTTTAAACAAATTCTGAGTTCAAGTTTTTTCCAGCTTTTGCACTTTTTTTATTCATTTTTTTTTATTTTGCCATGTTTAATACTTACTACATTTGCTAAATATTTTTATTTCAAATTTTTTCATTTATAATAAATTTTACACGTTTGATAATTTTTTCGATTTTCCTAATTTTGCGATCATATTTTAAAATTTAGGTACATCATTTCCTTTTCCTCAAATTTTACTTACTATTCATTCAATTTATGAATTTGTAACTTTTAATTTTTTTTAGTGCGATTTTCGCATTAATTTAAAAAAAAATTATGATACAGTTTGTATTTTAAATTTTTTTTTAATTTTGATAATTTAAAAAAGAATGGTGGTTTTTGCAATTCTCAACAAAATTACGTTAAAGTTGGATTTTTTCCAATTTTTCAACTTTCGATTAATTTTACAATTTACTATATTAACTTTTGCAAGTTTTGAATATTTTTTCCACCTTTAGTAATGAGTTTCGTAATTTTTAACAAATTTTGCAGTTAAGGTTAGACATTTTTTTCTAATTTTGAAATCTTTGTATTTTTTTTGTTGTTGTAATTTTTACAATTTTTAACAAAACTATGTTAGCTTCCATCTGCAGTTCAAATTACATATTTATACAATTTTTTTTCATCTTTTGTAGGTAATTTTTTTTCCAATTTTAAATAATTTTGGTATAGGTGCCTTATTTTTAATAAAAATTTTCCCTAATTTTGCAATTATTTTTAAATTTTGGAAATTATTTCTTAATTATGCAATTTTTTCATATTTCATAATATTTTTATCCACTTTTAAAATTCTTAAAGATTCCTATTCTTCTTTTTGCCTCTAATTTAAAAAAAAGTTCATGTAAGTATATCGAAGTTGTCAATTTTTTTCAGCTCTGCAACTTGAATTTTTCTTTTAATTTGCACTTATTTTCTACTTTTTCAATCATCTACCAATTTTGCAATTTTTATTTTAAATTTTGTAGTGCATAATATTATACCTAGGTACAATTTTGCAGTATTTTTAAATTTTTAATGATTTTTAATTCATTTTTCAGTTCACATTTGATAGGTATTTTTAAATTTCTGTAATTCTTTTTTTTTAATTCAGTGATTTTTGCAATTTTTGATTTTATTTTTTTCTAAATTTTGAAATGTTTAGGTATAGGTATGAACTTTTGAAAATTTTTGATTTTTTCAGCTTTCAATGATTTTTGCAATTCTTTAACGAATTTTGCATTTTTTCAATTTTGCAATTATTTTCAAATAATGTACTTAACTAATTATTTCTAATTTCATTTTTTTTTAATTTTTCATTCTAGTGATTTTTGTAATTTTTGACAAAATTATGTTACAGCTTACAATTTTTACCTATTCTGCGAGTCTCTAAAAATTTTGTTAATACATTTCTCAACTTGGAAGATTCTTTTTTTAATTTTTCAGTTTATAATAACTTTTGCAATTTTTTATTTATTATTTGTATTCAATTTTTAATGCTTTTCATTATTTTTAGCAAATTTTGCAGTTTAGGATTAATTTTTTTTTCAATTTTGCAGTTTATTCAAACTTCATAATTTTTATATAATTTTGATGATTCTCTTCAGTAGGTACCTATTTTTTTATCCATTTTTATTTTTATTTTTAATTTAATTTTTATTTTTTTTAATCAGAAGTGTTTAATTTTTTACAGTTTGAAAATCACTGACTTTTGGATAAAAATGAAAAAAAATTGTTTTCCTTTTTTTTAAATCAATCTACCTAGGTATACTTTTTCATGATTCACCATTAAACTGAAAAATAATTTTTCTATATTTTTTTCAAAAAGAAGAGAGCCACTTTTCAAATGAAATTTTAGCCTGGGAAATATAATGGAAATGGTTAGAAGTGTGATCCTCAAAAAAATTTTGAGGGTAAAGGAGACAAGTCGAGAAGGATGAAAAAGTATTCAAAAGTCACCCCCTCACCTCCGGGGAAAAATCAATTTCTTTTCAAACAAGAAAAAATTTATTGGTTTTTTAAAAAAATGAAAATAAAGAATGTTCTTGAGGAAAATTTGTTACCAAATGAAATTGAAAATAATTCTTCTAAAAAATTTATGCTCAAAGAAATATTTTCAAGATTTATTTTCGAAAATACCCATGATGAAAATTATGCTTATAGACGTAGGACCTCGACATTTCATAAATAAAATAAGAATCCTCGACAAATCCTACTCATCCACTTTCATGACAATCCTTGAAATAAAAATAATAATTATACAAACATATGGAATTTTTAAAACTGTTTTTAAGACTTTGAAGTGCTTATCTATTCTTTTTCGGAAATTTTATGGCACAATAACTGTTACATAATTTTGAAAATTTTATCACATTAAAAAAAGTTACGACACTGAAACAAATTTTTCTTTCAATGGTTTTAAATTTCGGATTTTTTTACAACATTTTACAGAACTTTTAAAACATTGTAAGCTAATTAAAAATAATAACTCGACATTATAGGTTCGGTTATCTCGTAAAGATAAAGAATCGTACTTCATACATTTCTTCCGATTTCTTCTCGAGGCATCTGTTACGATAAAGCGCGGAAATCGAGATAAATCTGCTGTAATTTCGTAATCGCCTCTATACTCGTATTTTGCCTCTATCTCAACCCTGCGGGTGTAAATTTAAGTATTCCTCAAGGGTACCGGTGTTCTCATATTCTCAAACACACGACGATTTTTTTTACAAAGAAATACTCGGACGGGAGTTTACTTCCTGTAATGGAATGGTCAGATTATTTAACCACTAAACCAGTGCAAAAGATAAGCCTCATGAATAATGACGATTGATAGTACGTGGAATAGTAAACTAGTTTTTCAATGATCTATGCACCCAGATAATCTGTATTGCAACTTGCTGTAAGAGCGAATTCGTTCAAAAAACATATGGTCGATTGCTTAACGTGGGTGCCTAAAAAATACCTAAAGTAAATATTGCTTCGTAATAGAGTCCTCATTATAATCTGCGTACGTCGAAAAGATGCCGAAATAGTCCTTTTTCGGGGATTTTCTCAATACTCGGTAATTGTTACGGTTTGAAAATGAGAGTGCAAAATTTGACTAGTGTCTAGTTTACTCAATTTGTTTACATGGTGGCGGATCGTTTTTGTTGAATTTTACCAAGTCCGATATTACATAGATACTTGATATTAAAATTAGAGGGGAGGGAGGGGTCCTATCGAATTTTTTGTAATGACTAGAATTATTTCCTAGACTTCAAGCTACAACTTTTGTTTGAACATTTTTCATTAGTATTATAAGAATCTAAGTCGTTTTATCAAAATTGTAGGGGAGAGAAGGGTAAAATCTAAAATTTCATAATAACAAAAATTATTTCTAAGATCTCAATCCACAACTTTTGTTTGAAAAATTTTTCAATTGGACCCCTTCTCCATTTCGAAAAAAGGATCAACCTGATATTATGTGAAATCGGAGGAGAGGGATCATAACCTACAAATTTTATTTGAAAAAAATTTCAATTTATCCCTCCCTCCCTCCTTCCTTCCTTCCCTTCTCCCTCCCACTACTAATTTTTAATTTGTATTTTCGGAGTGTAATTCAAAATCGGTGGGAAGGGAGGAGTCCAATTGAAAAAATTTTCATACAAAAGTTGTAGATGGAAGTCCTAGAAATAATTTTGGTTATTACAAAAATTTCGATAGGACCCCTCCCTCCTACCTAATTTTGAATATCAAGTATCTGTGTTTTCGTATTTTGCACGACGATTGAATAAATCGTTCGCAAACGAAAGATAAAAGTAAAACTGTGTTACGCCATTGCCATTCGACTGGACCACACGATGGTATAACTCGATTACGACATACGTGTTCCTTCCTGGAGATGGCAAGTTGAACATTTGCCATCAAATAAATTAACAAATTAATGTAATAGGCGATATTTTTAATTTTTAATTTTTTTAACATGTTCATAAATTCTGCTTCTCGGATACACGAGTATATCAAAAAAGGCGTGATTACTGTGTTCGCTTTCTTTCCAAACATAGCCTGCATCTTGGAGCCTGGATCAGATCGTCTAGATGCGGTAAAAATACCCGTGCGTATCTTCTTCTATGTCATGGTACACAATATTACAGGGTCATCGAAATCGAAATGTTTATGCAGTCGATAGGGCTATAGGAAGTTTCCTATTTATCGTACCGGTACTGAGAAAAATATTCGACCTACGCGTTCTTTCCTTTCAGAGATTTATTTCGGTTTAGTGGCGTCGTTGTGAAGTTGAAAAAAATAAAATCGAAATAATGCATAATCGAGGAGAGCTAGTTATATAGTCTATAAGGTCGTCTAAAATACTGGTACAGGTTTATACTGTCGTCTCTCTCAATATGAATTTATTTGTTCGGAGAAATTTACTAAAATTGGGTTGATGTGAAGAGGAAAACAGGCGTACGTGACATGGGGTGATACCATTACCTCAGAGACGTCCTCCCAGGATGCTGCAAACGTCATTGCAGCGTATTAAATTAGTGCTAAATTGAATCATGCTATTCGAGTAATTTTATTATTTTTAAATCGTACGTAAGCTCGAATTTACAACGTACGTGGTGATTATCACGACTGATAAATTTAAAAATTGTCTTTTATGTAGCGACAAATGCCACGTTGTCAAGTTGTCTTGGATATTTTTTTTTAAGTCGCGAAGGGATCGAGGAATTATTTCAAAATTTAAGTATCCCGAATTCAACCACCTAAAAAAAAATAGGGAAATTCATTAAAAAGGAAACGTGCACCTGCACTCTGATTTTAAAAAATAGGCAGAAATATTTTTCATTTTAATAAAAATAAATAAAATAAATTCATTGAAAAAATTTGAAAGCAATTTATGAATTTTCCTCTATTTTTTTTAATTCCGAATTTCAGTCATTTTCAATAAATTCAATTTTTCCTCGGTTTTATTATTTTTTTCATTTGTCAATATTTTTTAAATTTTTTTTTATAATATTAAAATTGTAAACTTTTTCCATTTTTAAAATCAACAATTTTTCAATATTAGTCACTTTCAGTAATTTCATTTCATTTTTTTTTTTCAATTTAGATTTTTTGTACTTTTTTCTATTTCCAAATTTTTTCATTTCATCACCTATTTTAATTTTGATTTTTTGTATTTTAATATAAATGTTTTGTTTTTTAATTTCAAAATTTTCTGATACTGAAATTGTGAAATTTTCAAATTTCAGATTAATTCTCCTATTCCAGTCCCATTTGATACACTTCAATTGTTCTGGATTTTACGTTGTTTCATTTCATCATTTGTCAAATAATATCGATTTTTTTTTTTTTTACAATTTCTCATCTTTTCTGCAAAAATTGTACATAGATTTCACACAGATTTTTGAATTTCAAAATTCCTCAAATTTTCACTGATTTTTTATTGATTTAATTTTTCTCCAACTACAATGTCAATTCATTCGTAAATTATTTTGAATACTTGCCTACTTTTTTCCTTCGTTTTAAAACTTTTCTGCATAATTGGTAGGTACTGAAAATATAAATTTTTTCAATCCATCAAAATTTCAATATTTTTCAATTTCAGTAATTTTTAATCTGATTTGATTAAATTTTTAATAGATACAATTTAATTAAATTTTTTCTTAATTTTAACTAAATCAATTTTTTGTCATTTCAAACTTTTAAATTAGGTGGTAATAAAATGATTTTCAAAATATCCAATTTCAGTCATTTTTAATTCAATCCAATTTTTTTTCTCCGATTTCAGTCGTTTTCATTTATGAATTTTTTTGAATTATACCTACTTATTTTAATTTTCTAAATTTCGATATTTTTCATTCAATTTTATCTAATTCAATTTTTTCACGATTTCGAGTTTTTTCATTTGCCAATTATTTTTTGGTAATTTTTTCAGATTTTTTGAGTTTCAAAAATTTTCAATTTCAGCCAATATTTTAATCCATTTTTTCTTCATTGACGAATTGTTTGGAATTTTTTGTTTCATTTTTATGATACTTATTAAAATTGTAGGTAAATTTTCTCGTTTTTTTAAATTTCAAAAATTTTCAATTTCCGTAATTTTAAATCTATTTTTTATTTCAAAATTTTATGATACTAAAATAGGTAATATTTTTTTCTATTTTTGAAATTTTAAAATTTTCCAATTATTTACTGATTTTCAATTTGATTCATTTTCAATTTTTTTTTAAAATTATTTTGAATGATTTTTTTTTTCAAATTTTAAAATTCTGTAAAAATACTTATATTATAAAAATATTTTCCAAATTTTCCAATATCGGTCATTTCCCGAGCAGCACAATCGACAAATTATCGAAATAAAAATTCGACAGAATATCGAATTCGATAAAGTGTCGCGTTAGTTCCGCCTAAATCGTGAAATTATCTTTCGATATATAGATAGATTATCGACGAATTATAGTTGACAAAAATTTCGAGATTATAGTAAGATATTTTATCGATAATATATCTATAATATCGAAAGATAATTTCACGATTTAGGCGGAACTTTTGCGACACTCTATCAAATTCGATATTCTGTCGATTTTTTATCGATTTTTATTCCGATTTTTCGTCTTTTACTAGCTTTTTTCTATAATTAAAAATCATTAATTAGCATAATTAATACATTAAAGTATGCCTAAACACATTATTCATGTTACGGTAAGAGGATCATTTCAGAAAAAGTCGAAAAAAATTATAAAAAATCTGCCACCCGTGGGGCTTGAACCATCTACCTCCTGCATGGTAATCCTCTTCCTTAACCACTATGCCATACCTTATCGTTGAGGAATTAGCAATAAAACGCTTATAATAGGCAGTTTAGTACTTCCAGACGTGTTGGACTTGGAAAAATTTTCACCAATTTGGAAATAATTTCAAATATCGTCACAAAATCGTTGAAAAATCGTTCGACAAATTTCAGATTATTTGTCGATAATGTAGTTTCAAATATCGCCACAAAATCGTTGAAAAATCGAATTCGAGGAATTTATATTACGTGTCGATAATATAGTTTCAAATATCGTCATAAAATCGTTGAAAAATCGAATTCGAGAAATTTCAGATTACGTGTCGATAATAAAGTTTTAAATATCTTCACAAAATCGTTAAAAAATCGAATTCGAGAAATTTCAGATTATTTGTCGATAATATAGTTTCAAATATCGTCACAAAATCGTTAAAAAATCGAAATCGAGAAACTTCATATTATGTGTCGATAATATAGTTTCAAATGTCGTCAAAAAATCGGTAAAATATCGAAGTCGAGAAATTTCATATAATCTGTCGATAATATAGTTTTAAATATCTTTACAAAATCGGTAAAAAATCTGATTCGATAAATTTAATATAATCTGTCGATAATATAGTTTCAAATGTCGTCAAAAAATCGGTAAAATATCGAAGTCGAGAAATTTCATATAATCTGTCGATAATATAGTTTTAAATATCTTTACAAAATCGTTAAAAAATCGAATTCGATAAATTTAATATTCTTTGTCGATAATGTAGTTTCAAATATCTGCACAAAATCGGTGGAAAATCGGAATCGATAAATTTAATATTCTTTGTCGATAGTATCGTTGACGAATATCGTCATAAAATCTTAATAATATCGAATTCGATAGTTTTTAGATTTTTTGCCTATGAAGTTGTACCGATAAATCTTTATAATATCGTGAGAACATCTATAGATTTTCAAACGATTTTTTATCGATACGTTACATCTTCCGATATTATCGATCGAGTGTGCCGCTCGGGTTTTTTTAAATTTTAAAACTTTTTTCATAAATTATTTTGAGTTTTTATCGTGTTTTTAAGTATTATTTAAAAAATTTCTAAAACATTTTAATTATGAACAATTATTTTTTTAATTTCAATTTTTTTTTAAATTTCAAGCCTTATTATGAACTATTTGAAATTTTTGACTTTGTTATTTGTTTTTTTCTTTTTGAGAGCTGAGTAAATACACGAATAATTGCATGCAGTCGATTCCCCTTTTCTCTTCATCTTCCTCGTTAAGATAACCCTGAACCCAGAATTTTATTCGTAGAAGTGCATTTTTTTAAAGCCAAAATCAACTAATTAAATACTCAAGTACTTTAAGTACGAATATAAAATCCTGACATCTGGCCAAAACGATACCCCATCCTCTTTCTCCTCCAAGGCCGCAGGGTAAGAAAACTGATAACGAGTATTTTTAACCGAAGATACCGCGAATAGAAGCCGAAGTTCAAGGTAACCGTTTGGTCTAGCAAACCAAAGCCGACTAACAACAACCTTCTCGAAAGTTTGTTGACTTCTGGCAATCGGTGGGCCAAAGGTATTTACGAAATTGATTGTGCAACAATTTTATATAGCAACTTTTCGCTGCATACATAGTTATATATACTTATGCTTTTCCATTCGAATTAGAGTATAGGTATTTATTTGTAACGCGAATACTGGGTAGGTATGTGATGTAGCAACGATGATTTCGATTCGATGTTTACGTTGTCCTCTTTCCAGTATAAGTATTCGAGTATGCTGCGAGATTTTTCAATAAAATTCAACGTCGTAATTATTCAGCCAAACTGAGAAATTCGCTGCGAGCTGTTTGTTGTGCCATATGTAATGATACTCGAGCATTCGTTAAAATTTAGATCAATTTAACGGAGTGTTCTGAAAATTCTGATCGATACGACGAATCTCTATTCCCCTTTGTGGACTTTACGCTTCGAATAATTACACAAAATCGGACGAGAAAAATAACTTCACGTGAAAACAATTTAAATTAATTTCCCTCCGTAACAATGCCCAATTCATTTGAATGGCTAAGAAAACAAACAATTGTTGCTAACAAGACTGTAACAATTAATGTCTTTTGTTTTTCTTCGCGAAAAATCAGACGTTCGTTTCAGTGGCAATAAAAATGACATGGATTATTATTATTACCAAAAAGTTTGATAATTTAACGAAAAAAATATTTCAAAGTAGATGAACTAGTAAATCAAAATCAAAATTTGGGTCATATGCTGTCGTCACCAAAAACGACTTTATCTGGATGTGTTGAAATTTCGCACTAAAGGAGAAATTCAGAAAAATAAAATGTTGCCATTTCACAGAAAAATCACCCATAAAACGACAAACTACCTACTACTAGAAAATAAAAGTAAGGTAAGCTTACCAAAGATGGCCCACCTTATTTTTGAGGAGCTATAGCTCCACTCTGAGTTGAGGTTGACGGACAATTTTTGGTATGAACATACCTTGACCTTTCAACTATAAGATACCTCGGTCAAAAGTTCAAAAAAGTTCACAGGAAAAGCCCCATCCTCTCCCTTTTAAAAAGTGTCAAGTGGGCCACCTGTTTTTTAAATTTTCCCCAACTAAATTTTAGGTGATGCGCCCAACCCCCCTTTTGAAAAATAATGAAAATGTTCAAAATTACAAAACTTTCAAGTGCATGAAAATCTGCATGTGTAAATGGTTAAAAAGTTCGAAAAAAATTAATGACGAAAATTTTTGTAAAATGTACCTTAACTAAGACGTATGAATTAAAAAATTTAAAAAATTTCAAATTTTGCCTGAAATTGAAATTTTTGGGCTTGTGCAGATCTTTTAAAAACCCATTGGTTCAAACCCCTATTTTTCAATCTCTGCTGTTTTTTTTTTTTTTAGAACCAATTCATTTTATTTTTTTTCAACATTTTTTTGAATTTGATTTTTTTTTGTTTTTCTACAAAATTTGAAAAATTTGCACTGCCCGAGCGGCACACTCGATCGATAATATCGGAAGATGTAACGTATCGATAAAAAATCGTTTGAAAATCTATAGATGTTCTCACGATATTATAAAGATTTATCGGTACAACTTCATAGGCAAAAAATCTAAAAACTATCGAATTCGATATTATTAAGATTTTATGACGATATTCGTCAACGATACTATCGACAAACAATATTAAATTTATCGATTCCGATTTTCCACCGATTTTGTGCAGATATTTGAAACTACATTATCGACAATGAATATTAAATTTATCGAATTCGATTTTTCAACGATTTTGTAAAGATATTTGAAACTATATTATCGAAAGATTATATGAAATTTCTCGAATCCGATTTTTTACCGATTTTGTAAAGATATTTGAAACTATATTATCGACAAATAATATGCAATTTCTCGAATTCGATTTTCTAACGATTGCGTGAAGATATTTGAAACTATATTATCGACAAGTAATATGAAATTTCTCGATTTCGATTTTTTAACGATTTTGTGACGATATTTGAAACTATATTATCGACAAATAATCTGAAATTTCTCGAATTCGATTTTTTAACGATTTTGTGAAGATATTTAAAACTTTATTATCGACATGTAATCTGAAATTTCTCGAATTCGATTTTTAAACGATTTTATGACGATATTTGAAACTATATTATCGACACGTAATATGAAATTCCTCGAATTCGATTTTTCAACGATTTTGTGGCGATATTTGAAACTACATTATCGACAAATAATCTGAAATTTGTCGAACGATTTTTCAACGTTTTTGTGACGATATTTAAAATTATTTCCAAATTGGTGAAAATTTTTCTAAGTCCAACACGTCTGGAAGTACTAAACTGCCTATTATCCCGAGCAGCACACTCGACAAATTATCAAAATGAAAAATCGACAGAATATCGAATTCGATAAAGTGTCGCGTTAGTTCCGCATAAATCGTGAAATTATCTTTCGATATATTGACAGATTATCGATGAATTATAGTTGGCAAAATCCATCAACAGATAAACTTTCGATAAAATCGAACGATTTTTCTTTTAAAAATCTCAAGATTATAGTTAGATACTTCATCGATAACCTATCTATAAATCGAAAGATAATTACACGATTTATGCGGAACTAACGCGACACTTTATCGAATTCGATATTCTGTCGATTTTTTATTTCGATTTAGTTTCGATATTCTATCGATTTTTTATTTCGATTTAATTTCGATATTCTATCGATTTTGTATTACGATTTTTTGTAGATTATCTAGTTTCGATATTCTATCGATTTTTTGTAGATAATTTAGCATATATGGGTATATGCGCGCGCACATTTTCAAGACCGGCTGGCGAGTTTGAAGTCGTAGTTACGCTTAAGGCTGGCGAATTTCGTTCCAAATACAGCAGTTTCTACCAAAACAAGCGTCTGTTGCGAACATCGGAGTTCGTTCGCATAATACGAATTGGATTATAATATTCAAACATCTTATGCAAAATTGGAGAAGAGGGAAGGGTCCAATTGAAATTTTTATAATAACTAAAATTATTTCTAGGACCTTAATTTACAACTTTTGTTTGAAATTTTTTTCAAATTGGCCCCTTTTTCCTCCGCTCCTCCAATTTTGAATAAGTATCAACGGAGTATTATGCAAAATTGGAGGAGAAGGAGAGGTCCAATTGAAAAAATTTTCAAACAAAAGTTGTAGCTTAAAGTTCTAAGAATAATTTTGGTCATTACAAAATTTTCGATTGGGCGCCTCCCTCCCGTTCAATTTTAAATACTAAGTATTCACATAGTAATCGTAGTATTGAACTTGATAAAATTTTATTTAAGAACAACGATCTGGTTTCAAGTAAAATACCTAGTAAACCAAAAAAACTAGATAACTTGTTTGAAAATTTTTTCAATTTTGATTTCGCATATTACTGTTACACGTAAGTAGGTAAATGCAAAATAATAGAGGCTAGAGATGAGGTCCAATTGAAAAAACATTTCAAACAAAAGTTGTAGAATAATATTCTGGATTTAATTTTGGTTATTATAAAAATTTCGATTTGGCCCTTTCTTCCCATCCAATTTTGAATATAAAGTAGGTATTTTTTGACTAGAAAAAAATCAATATAGTTTCAACAACTATCGTTACAAAATCGTTGAAATATCGAAGTCGATAAATTTCATATAATGTGTCGATAATATAGTTTTAAATATCGTCACAAAATCGTTGAAAAATCGAATTCGAGAAATTTCATATAATCTGTCGATAATACAGTTTTAAATATCTTCACAAAATCTTTAAAAAATCGAATTCGATAAATTTAATATTCTTTTTCGATAGTATAGTTTCAAATATCTTCACAAAATCGTTAACAAATCGAATTCGAGAAATTTCAGATTATTTGTCGATAATATAGTTGTAAATATCTGCACAAAATCGGTGGAAAATCGGATTCGAGAAATTTCAGATTATTTGTCGATAATATAGTTGTAAATGTCTTCACAAAATCGTTAAAAAATCGAATTCGAGAAATTTCAGATTATTTGTCGATAATATAGTTGTAAATATCGTCACAAAATCGTTGAAAAATCGAATTCGAGAAATTTCAGATTATTTGTCGATAATATAGTTCTAAATATCGTCACAAAATCGTTGAAAAATCGAATTCGAGAAATTTCAGATTACGTGTCGATAATATAGTTTCAAATATCTTCACAAAATCGTTAAAAAATCGAATTCGAGAAATTTCAGATTATTTGTCGATAATATAGTTTCAAATATCTGCACAAAATCAGTGGAAAATCGGATTCGATAAATTTAATATTCTTTGTCGATAGTATCGTTGACGAATATCGTCCTAAAATCGTAATACTATCGAATTCGATAGTTTTTAGATTTTTTGCCTATAAAATCGTACAGCTAAATCTGTATCATATCGTGAGAACATCTTTAGATTTTTAAACGATTTTTTATCGATACGTTTCAACTTTCGATATTATCGATCGAGTGTGCTGCTCGGGATAAGCGTTTTATTGCTAATTCCTCAACGATAAGGTATGGCATAGTGGTTAAGAAAGAGGATTACCATGCAGGAGGTAGATGGTTCAAGCCCCACGGGTGGCAGATTTTTTATAATTTTTTTTTGACTTTTTCTGAAATGATCCTCTTACCGTAACATGAATAATGTGTTTAGGCAAAGTTTAATGTATTAATTATGCTAATTAATGATTTTTAATTATAGAAAAAAGCTAGTAAAAGACAAAAAATCGGAATAAAAAATCGATAAAAAATCGACAGAATATCGAATTCGATAAAGTGTCGCGAAAGTTCCGCCTAAATCGTGAAATTATCTTTCGATATTAGAGATAGATTATCGATAAAATATCTTACTATAATCTCGAAATTTTTATTAACTATAATTCGTCGATAATCTATCTATATATCGAAAGATAATTTCACGATTTATGCGGAACTAACGCGACACTTTATCGAATTCGATATTCTGTCGATTTTTTATTTCGATAATTTGTCGAGTGTGCTGCTCGGGTGTGCAACTTTTTTTTGCATAAAACATTACGTTTGTAATTTGAAAATGTTATATTTTTCAACCCCCTGTCAAAAATTTAATTTTCTTTTTTGCCAATTTTTTTTACTAAATTATTTTTTTTTATATGTTTTTCTACAAAATTTGAAAAATTTGCCCTTCTGTAGATTTTTTTTGACATAAAACACATTAATTTGAAAATTCTATATTTTTCAACCCCCTACCAAAAAAAATTAATTTCCTTGATTTTTTCAAATTTAAAAAATTTAACTTCTGTAGGTAATTCGTTTTTTTTGCACGAGGCATTTATTTATAAAAATTATATTTGTTCATTAAAAAAAAAAAAAAAAAAAAAAAAACTAATTTACCTACGTGTTTACAAAGAATTTGAAAAATTTGCCCTTCTACAGATTTTTTTTGGCATAAATCACAAAAAAGAAAAAATTATTGGGAACAATAGGAAAATTCGCTGAATTTAAAAATTTTCAAAATCATCGATAACATTCGCGAATTCTACAACTTTCGTCATTTGTCCATATTAACATCTTCCAAACCACTGTAAAATGTCCTCAAACTACGATCTTCGAATTCAACTCAGCTCAGCTAATATTTTCACACCGTATCGCGTCGTAATTCACGAACGAATCAACAGGTATCTGGTACCCACGAGCCAGTCTCGGTACTCTGTGGTACGTGCATCAATCGGGGGGCTCGGTTGGCGATAATCTGTATTCATTCATGGTCGTAAAATTTAACCTCGAAACAGTATGCGAAGTATCCATATCCAATAAATATCGATACACTCGAACGTCACTGACACACTGAGTCTCATCGTCATTTCGTGTACATACGACCAACTTGGCTAACGAAGATCACTTCGGTTGAAAAAAACACATTCGAAAGATGACACGAGCGAAAAATTGAAAAAAAAAACCACCTCTACGAATAGGAAAAAAAAATTAAAAATAATCGACGATGGAAGAGATGCACGGTAAGGATGGCGCGTGTATAAAAAATGGGAAATATAAACAACTGGAAGTGAATATATTTTTACGTTGAAAGTATGTCAACGACGGCTAGTTTTATTGAGATTTCTTAGTACGTATGACCTTAGCGGATCGCCTTTAGCGGTAATTTTCTGCTACTCTATTATGGCTCTCAGATCATTCTTAAAGGTTATTATGCTTTGGCACAAAACCAGTATTACCGATGAAGTGCATATTAAAAAGTAAATTGTTAACATTTACTTCGCATTTCAAACATTTTTATTAATTACCGTCATTATACGTAGGTAATCGTATATTGTGTCGTAGGTATTATGTTCGTTTTATTATTATTATTTTTTTTTTAGAAGAAGACGAGCCGAAGAGTAGCACTTTCCTGAATTAGAATATTTTTCTTCCATTCTCCCCCTTGCATATCAATTCGCACGCACGTGCGACCAACCACACAATACGTAGGTATGTTTTTTCTTTAATTTATAATAATCGATCGCTTTTAATAACTTGACATTCAGAATTCTTGACAAAAGTGAAAGCCGTGACACTTGTTTTTGCGATATTATGTCATAACAAGATGAAATCACCATCACAACTCTCTGGGTTACTATCACATTCACCTTTTACCCAGCTTAATGGCGGTGTTTGGTTTAAAAAATATACCTATACGGGTACCATGGATGATGGATGAGGTGAATTTGAGAAAACTTGGATCAGCTAGCACCCCAACCCTAATTCCAAGTACACTGTGTTCAATTAATTCCGAATTCCCTACTATGGGAAATGATTGAAAAAACGTTATCTGATAACACTGATTGTATTACGAAAACGGTGGTGAATCAGTATTACCAAGTAATGATTTCGTAGCTGAACATTCGGAATTAATTGAACACAGTGTACACTGAGTCAATGAACTGTGTACTTTTCCATAGAATCTTTCATTTACTCGTACACCCATCTTGGCCAGGGCAAGTGCTCGGATTATAATTTATGTAATATTGCATTAAAAATCCTATTTATTATTCCACAGCATTATTGGCATAACTGGCGGAGCTACTGTACTTACAGGGTGTCCCAACTCAACATAGGTGATAGCTGGACATACTTTGGAATGAAAATTGTATCACTGGTCTGAGAAATAAAAAAAACTGATATTCTTTTTTGTGGGAAATTTTAACAGAAACCACTTTTTTATGAAATATTTTTTCATACAACCAAAAAATCAATAAATAAACTCTTTAGATTAAAAAAATACCAATTTTGAAATTATTTTCAACTTATCAAAAAAAAAAAAAAAAAATCACTGGCATAGAAAAATTCATCAATCTTCAAACAAAAATTTTTCTTCGTGAAAATTCTCCATCAAAAATTATTCTAGACGTTTTTTTCTATTTTTATTATTTTTTTATTTTTTTTTTTGTAAAAAAAATTATTTGAGCTGCCCCAGTAAAATTGAACCAAAAAATGGAGAAAATTTTTTTTAAAAATAAATTTGCCAAGTTTTATAATGTTTGATAAAATACCCAAAAGTATATTTCCTCCAAAAACTGTCGCAATTTCGATACATTTTTCACGAGTTTGGTCATTGTAAAAGCATATACATATTATACAATATACATATTATGCTAAAATAATGAAATTTTCAAATTTTTCGGAAAAATTGTTGATAACTTTTCATTTTCTGATCGTATGAAAAAATATTCAATACAAAAGTTGTTCCTATTTATTCCCCACAAAAAAGTACTCTTTTGATTTTTCTCTCAGATGCACTTTTGAAGAGAATTTCCATTCCAAAGCACGTTTCCACTCCACAACACACAAAAAAAAATCATCCGGGTAATTTCCTCCCTATTAGACGATTTGGCGAATTTGAATCTATATGAACACACTCACCTATCTCCTGGGTTGAGATCCACAAACAAAGTATGGACACCCTGTATAGTTCAGCACACTTCTGTTATTTTTGCAATTATCATTTTAAAATTTATCAGTCAATAAATTTCATCACACCGCTTAAGTTTCGTGATCGAATAAATGAACCAATCTATCACATAATTTTATAAATCGATTCGAGTAGGTACGTATACGTAATAACAAACTAATTCTAAAATCAATAAAATAAAAAAGGAAAAACTCACTTCGAAAATGTTTTTGATGATGATCAAATAAAACAGAAATTATTGCGGCGCTCCACTGGCATTCTAAATCATCTTGTTACTTGATCCGCAAATTTATAATTCCACGTCTAAAAAAAAAAGAAATACATACTTGATAAATTTCCACTCGAAATAATCGTGAAAATAATTTAAGATTAAGGTGGAGTGCCAATATTGTTGGCCAGGTTTTTTCAAGAAGCGTTTCCCCCTCCTTTCAAGCGATAGTAATTGAATATTTCGATACTACTAGGAAATGCCAATCCTATGTATTATAAATATTGAGGATAATTGGGTTATTTGACTAGTGTCTAGATTTCTGGGTTTGTTTAAATTAAGATGGATCGTTTTTAAATTTTACCTAGTTCAATACTACATATAAATATGTATTCAATACTCAAAATTGAAGGGGAGGGAGGGATCCAATCGATTTTTTTTTAATGAGCAAAATTATTCCTAGGTCTCAAAGCTAAAACTTTTGTTTCAAAATTTTTTCAATTGAACCCTTCCTTCCGCATTGATTTTGCATAAAACTCTAAAGATACTTAATCAAAATTAGAGGAATGAAGGGAGCAATGGGCCAATTGAAAATTTTTTCAAACAAAAGTTGTAGATTGAGGTCCTTGAAATAATTTTGGTTATTATAGAATTATTAGAATTTTAGATTATTCTTCTCCAATTTCGCATAATATGACTTAGATACTTATAATATTAATAAAAAGTGGAAGAGGAAGGGGTCTAATTGAAAAAATTTTCAAATAAAAGTTGTAGATTGAGGTCCTACGAATAATTTTGGTTATTACAAAAATTTCGATTGAACCCCTCTTTCCCCTCCAATTTTGAATAATAAGTACCTATGTATTTAGTATTGGACTTGATAAAATTTAACAACTGATCAACAATTGACACTTTATTTTGTTTGATAAAATTGTTTGAAGTGATTAGAGCTAGTATACGATTGATTATGAGAACTTTCATTAAATTACTTAGATAACAGGCACCAGCTAGCTCGTCTTATCATGCGCACCTTATCTCCAGCTCGGTTTATTCGTAATTCAGACGGAAATCGAGCTTTTCGGTTCGATCAACACGACATATGTACTTATGTATTGTGCACGAGACATGTTAGCATTGTTAGCGAACGTGTGGTGTAATATTTCATCTCAAATTTTATTTCAAAAAATGTCCAAATGTGGGTATTTATCACGTAGGATGAACATGTTACAAAAATAAATGTATGTATTTAATTATTTTTGGAATTATTTTTTGATATTATTAGAAAACACTTCTCTTAAAAAATTTTTATTGAAATACAATTTTTGAAAAAAATTATTGTGAAAGAATTTTTTACGTTTTGTTCAACCTTGAATTAAAAAGAAATGGAAAACATTTAGGGGAGAGTGCCCTACAGTGAGACGGTAGACAGAGTGAAACAGCCTATTTTTACCCTACTTAATATTGCTAATTTTTGGGCTCCTTCAGACACAATATAGCTTTTAATCATATACATCACGTGAACTAACAAATGTTTCGTTTCGCTGAATGGTAAACCTGCTATTGCAATTTTTCTAAAAATCACGTTTTTTTCCTAATTTTGTAAAAAGTGGGTTTTTTTGAAAATTTAATTTTTCCTGTTGAGTTCGAGAATATCCTTATGGGTTGATGTGAAATATAACCAAATAAGTACGTTTTAACGTTAAAATCGTAATCCTAAGTATAAAATATCAAAAGTTATGAATTTTAGAAGAAGAAAAAACGTGGGTCGACCACAGTGAGACAGTGTCCCATTGTGCACCATATCGGCAAAAATGTAATAGCAATAACATACAAAAAATTTCCAAATCTGATTTTTAGATGTTATACTGCCTAATACTGCCAAATTATGTACACCTCATGGCAATAATGACAACAGAAAGAGCAAAATGAACAAAACAAGAAAAATTCATGCAATGCAAACTTTCTCAAATTATGAAATTTAAAAAAAATTTATAGCTCCCCTTTTTCATTTATTGTAAATTTTTCAAGTTATAGCATATCTTGGACTTATGATTAAATATTATATTGGGTCAAGAGCACGTATTTCCGTTTAATTATAACATTTTAGACACCGTCTCATAGTTCACCACGATCTGTCTCACTCTGAGCTACCCGTGTACAGAGTGAGACAACTTGTCAATTTTTTTTTTGAAAAATTGTGTGATGGTCCTAAAATGATATTTTTTCAGTTTTTATGGATGCATTATGAGCGTAAACGATGTAGTTTGCATTTGATCACATAACCAACCATTTCTGATGATAAATAGTAAAGTTATGAATTTTTGACTAAAAAGTGTCTCACTGTGGGGTACTCTCCCCTACTTTTATTTTTTTACATTAACGCGTCAAAAAATTGCATTTTTTCAAAAATCGTTGAAATTTTGAAAAAAATTACTTATACTGAATTAAAACACAAGTTTCTCAAAAATTTCTGTGCAAACAATTCTAGAACAGAACTGAACAAATAATAATAATAATAAAAATTGAAAAAAGATTTCGTGTTGTACACAAATTTTTAAAATTAAATTCTCTCTGAAAATTCTTTGATTTGAAATAAATTAAAATTTCAAAAATACTTAAAAAATACATTATTAGATACGGATTAATCAAAAATTTATATTTTTTTAAAAATGCAAAATTTTTAAATAATATACCTAGGTATTTTAAATTTGTCTAAACTCAAGTTTTTCAAATTTATGTCCAACCACAATTTATTTTATTTTATTAGAAACACTTCTTTTTATTATTTTTTTTTTTGAAAAAAAAAAATTTAAATTTAATATGATTTTTCAAATTTTTTTCAAATCACGATTTTTTAGAAACATTTTTTTCCTGACTTACGTAGTTAGAAAACAAGTCTTTCTTTCCATTTTTTTTGTTCAGTTCAAATGTAGAAAAAATTCTTCCAATATCACAAAAAATCATTAAAATATTATGTTAAAACAAATTTTTTTCAAAAATCAATGTCCAATAAACAATTTTTGAATTTAAAAAAATAGATGGTATCAGAAAAAAAGGGGCAAAATTCGCACAATTTTTGTGAATTCAAAATACAACTCTAAAGTTGATTATTGTAAAAAAAAATACATTTCTGTGCAAACTCGAAACGCAACAATTCTTTTCTAATTATTCCCAGATTGTTTCAATTGATCAAACCAGCGTTGAAATATTGAGAAGACTTTGTGCTAAAAGAGGGGATTTCAAAAGCTTTTGCTCTTAACAATTTATAACATTTAAAAAATTGGCCAAAAATTAAAAAATGGAAAACAAATCAGAAAATTTTTGAAAAACATTTTTAAAATTTTATATTTGAAATGAATATTTCTGAAAAGTTTACTTATTATGAAAGAATTTTTCACGTTTTTTTCAAATTTCAGTTTTTATGATTTTATCAATTATTCAAATCTTCTTAAGACCCGATTTTCTGGAAACATTTTTTTCTTAGGTACCTACTTTATTAGAAAACACTTCGTTGCAATTTTTCCCAGTTAAAGTATAGAATTTTTTTCCAATTTTATTTATTTATTTATTTATTTAAGAAAAAAAATCATTGAAATCTTTTGTTGAAACACAAATTTTTCAAAAATTCATGTTCGAACAATTTTTGAATTTAAAAAAATGGAAGCTAGGTCAGAAACAAATGTAGGTACCTACTTTAATTAAAAATACAATTTTAAGATGAATTATTGCATAAGAATTTTTCACATTTTGTGCAAATTTGAATTAGGTATTCAAAATTTATTTTTCAAATCTCAAAATTTTTTCTCGATTTTATTTGAGAACATTATTCTATATATTTTTTTCTAATTTGTTTCAATTTTTAAAGAAATCATTTATATTATGAAAATACAAAAAATTTAAAAATATTTGTCTTTTTGAACGAATAATTTATTTTATTTTGCAAAACCCCATTTTAAAAAAATAAAAACTTCAGGTTTTGAATAATTATTTTAACACCATAAAAAAAATTCATCGTGTCGCATAATACGATAATATTATTTAAAAACTAGAAATTTTCCTAATAATCAATTATTACGTACGAGTACGTATATCTAACGTAAGCTAGTTTACGTTATACAAGAAAAATATAGACTTTGATGCAGGAATTATAAAACGCGAAGGTCGTTCACAGGTATTCCTCCTTTTCTTCCTACAAAATAACAGCACATTTCGTGAAAACAGAAAACGAAAACAAAAAGAAGAATTTTTTACACAATTACAGTCACGTTGGTAGGCATAGGCAGAAGGAAATTTTAAATCGAAATTTTGATTTTAAAATATCGAAATTTTCAACGAAAAAAAAAAATCAAAATTGAGCGAAGATACACGTGGAAAAAAATTTATGTAGAAACTGAAGAATCTTCAAAACCTGTCATAAAAACGCAAATCCCAACTCAAGTTCAACTTACCACGAAACTTTTTCAAGCATGATAATTCAGGTAAAGAAAAAAAAAACACATTGTTAGTTATACAATGTACACAACACACGCACAATACATTTACGCGACAAACAAATCGAATACCTTATGTCATAGAGAGAACAGTTTATTGTTGAAATTATCTAATTCCATGTACCTTGACTTTCAGACCTAAAAAACGTGCAAATAATAAGGCGCGTAAGCAGACACAGAGAAAGACAGACGACGTCGAGAACAGAGACGGAGCACAAAATGTGTGAACGAACGCAACACTTTTAGCAAATTACAATAGAATTAATGAGCATGTTTAATTTTACACTTTGATAACGGAAAGACGCGAAGGATTCGGCTTTCACAACAACCGATTAATTTTCCAAAAGGCAAAAGCACCTATAGTGGTACTTTGTTTATCGGAGATAAAAAGAAAACCATGTTGGCGCATGCGTATTGCGAAGGTGTGCAAAAAAAAAACGAATTGTGTCTCAATTAGACAATGGTAATGAAATGAAAATTGCAAGTCAAGTAGTAAGTTGGCTATTATCAAAAAACACCAGCTAAAGTATGTATTACCGAAGACAGTGTATGAACTAAAATTTGGCCGCCAAAAAATTATGCAACGAATGCACGATGACGTAGGTGGATAGAGCCAATCCGGAGAAAGGCGCTTGGAATATAATTTTTGGAAATTCAAACTCGTTTTTGATTGAAATTTTTCATCTGTTTGGGATTTTCGATTACGTCTAATGATTATAATTATGCTGGGCCAATGAACTAAACGAAAAGAAGAGTTGAATTCTGGCGCTGTGTAGTATATTACATAACAAAATGAATCATGTTAGTGGTTTAGTCGAGTTCTACACACTCGGCAGACATAATGTAAATGAATTCGTTTTTTATAATCTTTCCGAGTCAATGATACAAACACCAAACACCGCGTAATACGTGAATAATTTTTAATACACGTGACCGAGTCAGCATCGTTTTTTTGCTCGATATAGTAAATCCATTGGAGTGAAATATTTACACGCCGAAAAAATACTCGTAAATTCGATGGTTCCTTAAATTCAAGGTTATTTATTCATTAATCGGAGAAAATTCTCAATTTGGTACACTTTTCAGTATCAGCCAAGTCAGTATTCGAAGTACTCCTACGCACTTTTACGTCATTTATGTTCAATATTTCGCAATACCAGGTTGTTACACTTTGAAAGAAGGAAGTTTTTTTTTTTTTTTTTTTAAATAACCGATGAAAAAACTGGTCTTATTGTCAAGACTCCGGAGAAGACGTCGATTTGAATATTTTTCAGTAAAATTAAGTTAAGTACATACTCTTACCTAAGCCATTGAGATTTCAGTTTCAATAAAATAAGCCTACTCGTAATGAGCGAAAATATCGACAAGTCACGGATCACATACCTAGATCTACTATTTTCCAACACATGCCAGATTTACAGCAGAATATTATCGAGTTATGTGCTCGACATTTTTTCGAGTTTTTTTTTAATCTCTATAGTCGTCATCGATACGACATAGAGGTTAAATTTCAAGGATCACATTGAGTAGGTACGATTATCGAGTGATTGATTGCATTGCGGAAGAGTGTTTCAAGATATAGTAGGCTTCCCCCTGAGAAAACATCGTCTGAGTTTTCGATTCAATTTTGAATTTTTCGATTGAACTTTAAATAAATTAGGATCAATGAGGAGACATTCTATGGAGAACATGGCTCATAAAATTTTTGGAAAGTTATGAGGATTTTTTGAAAACAAAAAAGGCAAATTATTTTTTAATAATTTGTATTCACTTCATTTTTGAGCAATTTTGAAAATAATCAAATCCTAAAATATTTTAGAAGAAAATTAATACGTTCTAACAATATAAAAAAATTAAAATTAAAAAAAAATTTCAAAAAATTTTCATTAAAAAAAAATTGGTTGCAAAAAGAATACTATAAACCCGAACGGCACACTCGATCGATAATATCGGAAGATGTAACGTATCGATAAAAAATCATTTGAAAATCTATAGATGTTCTCACGATATTATAAAGATTTATCGGTACAATTTCATAGGCAAAAAATCTAAAAACTATCGAGTTCGATATTATTAAGATTTTATGACGATATTCGTCAACGATACTATCGACAAAGAATATTAAATTTATCGATTCCGATTTTGTGCAGATATTTGAAACTACATTATCGACAAAGAATATTAAATTTATCGAATTCGATTTTTTAACGATTTTGTAAAGATATTTAATACTATATTATCGACAGATTATATGAAATTTCTCGGCTTCGATATTTTACCGATTTTTTGACGACATTTGAAACTATATTATCGACAGATTATATTAAATTTCTCGGCTTCGATATTTTACCGATTTTTTGACGACATCTGAAACTATATTATCGACAGATTATATTAAATTTATCAAATCCGATTTTTTACCGATTTTGTAAAAATATTTGAAAATATATTATCGGCACATAATATGCAATTTCTCGAATTCGATTTTTTAACGATTTTGTGACGATATTTGAAACTATATTATCGACAAATTATCTGAAATTTCTCGAATTCAATTTTTTAACGATTTTGTGAAGATATTTAAAACTATATTATCGCCCGAGCAGCACACTCGACAAATTATCGAAATAAAAAATCGACAGAATATCGAATTCGATAAAGTGTCGCGTTAGTTCCGCATAAATCGTGAAATTATCTTTCGATATATAGATAAATTATCGACGAATTATAGTTAGCAAAAATTTCGAGATTATAGTAAGATATTTTATCGATAATATATCTATAATATCGAAAGATAATTTCACAATTTAGGCGGAACTAACGCGACACTTTATCGAATTCGATATTCTGTCGATTTTTTATTCCGATTTTTCGTCTTTTACTAGCTTCTTTCTATAATTAAAAATCATTAATTAGCATAATTAATACATTAAACTATGCCTAAACACATTATTCATGTTACGGTAAGAGGATCATTTCAGAAAAAGTCAAAAAAAATTATAAAAAATCTGCCACCCGTGGGGCTTGAACCTTCTACCTCCTGCATAGTAATCCTCTTCCTTAACCACTATGCCATACCTTATCGTTGAGGAATTAGCAATAAAACGCTTATAATAGGCAGTTTAGTACTTCCAGACGTGTTGGACTTGGAAAAATTTTCACCAATTTGGAAATAATTTCAAATATCGTCACAAAATCGTTGAAAAATCGTTCGACAAATTTCAGATTATTTGTCGATAATGTAGTTTCAAATATCGCCACAAAATCGTTGAAAAATCGAATTCGAGGAATTTCATATCACGTGTCGATAATATAGTTTCAAATATCGTCATAAAATCGTTGAAAAATCGAATTCGAGAAATTACAGATTACGTGTCGATAATAAAGTTTTAACTATCTTCACAAAATCGTTAAAAAATCGAATTCGAGAAATTTCATATTACGTGTCGATAATATAGTTTCAAATATCTTTACAAAATCGGTAAAAAATCGGATTCGATAAATTTAATATAATCTGTCGATAATATAGTTTCAAATGTCGTCAAAAAATCGGTAAAATATCGAAGTCGAGAAATTTCATATAATCTGTCGATAACATAGTTTTAAATATCTTTACAAAATCGTTAAAAAATCGAATTCGATAAATTTAATATTCTTTGTCGATAATGTAGTTTCAAATATCTGCACAAAATCGGTGGAAAATCGGAATCGATAAATTTAATATTCTTTGTCGATAGTATCGTTGACGAATATCGTCATAAAATCTTAATAATATCGAATTCGATAGTTTTTAGATTTTTTGCCTATGAAGTTGTACCGATAAATCTTTGTAATATCGTGAGAACATCTATAGATTTTCAAACGATTTTTTATCGATACGTTACATCTTCCGATATTATCGATCGAGTGTGCCGCTCGGGCGACACGTAATCTGAAATTTCTCGAATTCGATTTTTCAACGATTTTGTGACGATATTTGAAACTATATTATCGACAAATTATCTGAAATTTCTCGAATTCAATTTTTTAACGATTTTGTGAAGATATTTAAAACTATATTATCGACACGTAATCTGAAATTTCTCGAATTCGATTTTTCAACGATTTTGTGACGATATTTGAAACTATATTATCGACACGTAATATGAAATTCCTCGAACTCGATTTTTCAACGATTTTGTGGCGATCTTTGAAACTATATTATCGACAAATAATCTGAAATTTGCCGAACGATTTTTCAACGATTTTGAGACGATATTTGAAATTATTTCCTAATTTTAAAAATTGGTGAAAATTTTTCCAAGTCCAACACGTCTGGAAGTACTAAACTGTCTATTATAAGCGTTTTATTGCAGATTTTTTATAAATTTTTTTGACTTTTTCTGAAATGATCCTCTTACCGTAACATGAATAATGTGTTTGGGCATAGTTTAATGTATTAATTATGCTAATTAATGATTTTTAATTATAGAAAAAAGCTAGTAAAAGACGAAAAATCGGAACAAAAAATCGATAAAAAATCGATAAAAAATCGACAGAATATCGAATTCTATAAAGTGTCGCGAAAGTTCCGCCTAAATTGTGAAATTATCTCTCGATATTATAGATAAATTATCGATAAAATATCTTACTATAATATCGAAATTTTTACTAACTATAATTCGTCGATAATCTATCTATATATCGAAAGATAATTTCACGATTTAGGCGGAACTAACGCGACACTTTATCGTATTCGATATTCTGTCGATTTTTTATTTCGATAATTTGTCGATTGTGCTGCTCGGGAACCTTTAGGAAAAAGATGACATATTCCTAGGAAAAAATCTCCCATTAGAAAAAACAATTAATCATGTTGGCAAAAAAATGTTGGAAAAAATTGGCAAAAAAAATCATAACAGCAAAGAACTAATTTTGGAAAAAGTTCTCTCTTCATCAGCAAAAATTTCCTAAAAATATTTCGAGTACAAAAATCCTCCCAGTAAAATGATCTGGTTGAAAAAAAAATGATAAAAAATTTTTACAGCAAAAAAAGTGCTTTAAAAAATTTTCACCGTTAAAAAAATTGATTAAAAAAATTCGAGAAAAAATCTGTACCTACAAAAAAAATTTCAGCCAGTGAAAAAACTTTAGGACAAAAAAAAACAAAAAAAACTCCCATCAAAAAATGTACCTAGTTAATTTAGCAAAAAAATCATTTTTAGCAAAAAAATCTTTGAAAAAATGGTAATTCCAATGATCTCAACCGACAACTTTTGCATGAAAAATTTTTCCATTTAGGACAATTCCCCGAATCCGCTTTCCCGAAAGGCCATTTTCTCGAATGGTGTTTTCCCGAAGCACCCTTCTCCCGAATCCCACTTTCCCGAAACATCATTATTTCGGGATTTTTTTTAATTATTGAAAATAATCTACAAATTACAGAGTAATGTTATATGATAGTGTTCTGAGTTACTCTAGGTCATTTTCTTTGGTTAAATACTTTTCCCAGCGATTCTAAAGAAATTATTTTTTTTCGTTAAGTTGCTCGTAAAGGTGTCCTTATCAACATAATTATATAAAATCTGTCAAAATCTGAGTGCATCATGACCCCGAAAAAACACATTTTTTGCTCCCCATATTGCTTCATTTCAAGTAATTCACGTATATTTCAGTTCCTAATAAAGCTGCTGAAAAATTTTCAGCACAAAATATGTACAGAATTGAATTTCCTAAAAATTAGTTGAATATAGTTTTTTCGGTGGGAGTGACACTTACGCAGCAAATCGACTTTTGAGATATTTTCGAATAAAATGGGTGCAAAAATTGAGGGGCAAAAATATTGATATTTGGGAGTGAATCTCTACTGATTTTAAGGAACTTTTTATATGTTAATTAGGACACCTTTACCAACAACTTTTAAAAAAAAAATCTTCCTTCAAAACGGCTCTTCGGGAAAAAAGTGGTTCGGGAAAGTTGATTCGGGGAATCGGCTTTCGTGAAAAATGGATTCGGGAAAACGGTTCTTCGGGAAAAAAGTGATTCGGGAAATTCACCCTTCGGGAATCCAGCTACGAGAAAATGTACCAAAATCGGAAAAAATATATGGAATTCCAGCTCAATTCTTAAAAATATGCACGACATTTATGTATCAAAAAATTTTCAAAAAAATGTTTCCAGTTCAGAATTCTCCGCAGTAAAGAAATCTGATAAAATTGACAGAAAATTTCTCATAAAAAATTTTTCCAAGAAGATAACCTCTCAAATAAGTATGTAAAAAAAAGACATTCAAGAAAAAATTAATTTCAGCAAAAAAATACTGTAAAAAATTGGAATAATGACTGTTGAATAAAAAAAAAAGAATAAAAAAATTCTAGGAAAAAAATCTCGATAGGATACTTCTAGCACAAAATCTTTCCAACAAAATAAGTTTTTTAAAAAATAACAAAAAATTACTAAGAAAAAAATTTCAATGTAGAAATCATTAGGACAAAAAAGTCTTCCTAAAAACAGATTGTATACTTATTACTTACCAATAGGTACTTGATTGTAAGCAACGAAATCCTTTTATTACGAAAGGTGATGTTGGAAAAAAATTCTTGTCATAGAAATTTTCAGTTGAGAAATCCTCCCCGTAAAATAATATTTTTAAAAAATTGCAAAAAAAAATTCTCCACAAAAAAACTTCCTAGCAAGTAAGAAAAATTCTCGCAGAAAAAACTAATTTCTTCAAATACGAGCCAACCTTATCGAAACAAATTCACTAATATCTTATTTCGAGATAAATCATAATTATTGGTAGACGAAGTCTTTAAATTCCACAAAACTTCAAATACCAATGGAAATAGAAAAAAAAAAGTCATAAAATTCAATTTTAAGCACAATTATCTTGTAAGCAATCAAAATTCAGGAATTCTATTACGAAAGAAAAATAATAATTACAAAAATTGTTTATAAATTGCAGCAAAAGTTGCACTGGTGTGAAACATCATAGTTACGGGCTCTTCATAAATAAGTTTATTACCATTTTGGAATTCGCATTTATCTAAGTTCTTTTCTACCATATCGAAGCTATTAGGAAAACAATTCACTTGAAAATTTGAGAAATTATTAATTTTTCATTGTTTAGTCTACATAAAAATTGTACGTATATTAAGGAAAATTGGTTCCACCTATAACTGGAAACTTTGAAATGAGTTTCAAAATTTTCCGACCAGCAGATGGATTCTTATTTTTGTAAATTGGATTATAATCGTGACCCAGATTTAATACGTAATTTATTTCATAACAGTGGACAATAAAAGAGCACACCGTTAGACGAAATTCGGGCAGATTTCAATCCAACTATTGATATTTGATAAAAATTTATATGGGTACATAATATTCCACTGATAGTATAGTCGTCATCGTAAGTAGATTAATTTATGAACAATTATTTTCTACGATTTTTGTTCCATTTCTGGTGGATTTTCCACGATGAAAATCGCATTTAAATTAGGACTCGAAATCGAATTCGTTCGGAAAATTGTAATGGTCGCGGTTTTACGATATGATAATCTTACATATAAACTCGTAGTCCTAACAATGAATAAAATAACCTATTTTCCAGTCAATTTACACGATTACCTAAAAATAATGAACAACGAATAGGTCTAGGTACATACTCAGAAAAAATAAATAAAAAATAGGAACACCATTTTACTCGTGAAAATTACATGATAACGAGTAAGTTGCATCACAGTGACTCGTGACGACGTCTAAACCACATCACATGCACATGGTCACCAAACAGGTTCCCGGTGCAGTAATTTTCTCGAAAATTCCTTCAACGAACGGTAAATCAGTTCGATGTAATCAATGTAAAGTCTTCTAATTTATCTTTAAACCATCTAGAAGTATGGTCTACCCGTAGCATTAGGAACTACCACCTGTTCCTCAACTTTTAGTCACTTTCCCTTATCACACGATGATACGACTTATTCTTATTTGCACATTAGAGAATGAAAAAAAATCGCTTTCGTTAACTTTCTGCGCTTCTATGAACATGATGAAAGATTCATGACGATCGAGACTGTTCGAGTTTTCCGTTGTTTGAAGTAAATACCCGATGTACGCGGTATGACTGCGGCCGCACGTACGAGTAATAATGATTTCTGCTTTACCGTATAAAAACTAACCTAATTACCGGCCATTACAAAAAGATGAGGAACTCGTTTGACCTGATAATTGAATACGGTAGACATAACAAATGAAACTGAGAACGAGAACTGAGATCCGCGTCCATAACATTCTCCAATTTGCTCATTACCACACCAACACATACAAGAGAAAAATTCACTTACGTATGTTAATGATTAAAATTCCAAAATACGATACGAACATGCATGTAGACGCATAAAGGTTCAGGCCAGGTATAGGTACGGGACCTATACTTATCAAAAGTAAATTAAAGAATTTTTAAACAAATACCGATAAAATTGTTGGTTGAAATTTTGTAATTTTATTTACTTGCCAAGATGAATTATATCACAACCTACTCGTTGACATGATCTCGATTTTTATTTTCAATTAAATACCTTTAAAAAGCAAGACAATGTAGGTTTTTTCGACACTTTTAAAAAACCACAATATTCGAGCCTCGATGCAACGATTCTGTTTTACGAAGCACTGGTGTTAAATGGCCCATTATTTAATATCCTTTAACGTACATTAATGTAAGCAGATGTACCTATCAGAATGTATGAGAAAATGTCGAGAATTAAGGACATAGTATGTTGTGAAAATTTCATTCATAAAATCAACTCTGCGCAAGGCAATTCATTCTAGTGAGGATCGTTTATATAATTTCATCTTGCAAGTAGCCTCTTTTTTCATTGCATTAGATTCGCGCTATAAACGCTTATTTATGGAAAATTCTATCATTCTTATTATTATCCACTTTCACAAACCTTAAAACAACATTCTTACATCGTTAAAGGTGGTGAGTATGCGTGTTTTCTTCGTGTATCTTTCGTTTAATAGACTCACAATCAGAAACTTTTATAAATATTTATGGTAGCTAAGCGTCAGAGGGTATTTAAATCGAGTTAGAAAATAAGTTCGGTAGATATTGCCAAACACCAATCAGGATCTACCAACAAATGGACACGTTTGACAATTTTACAATAACTTCGAAAAAAGTGGCAAAATTAGAAGTCTTACTGTGTCATTTTGTGGAGAAATTGGTCATTTTTGACACTATTAGACGATGCTGTGGAAAAAAATGCCTAAAATTAGATGATACAGAGGTAAATATGACACTTCTCGGTGCCAAAGTATGACGATTCTGTAATAATATTGCAAAAACTGTCAAAATTATAAGACAAAATAGGTGACTTTTGACACTACTAAGCAATTTTTTGCAAAAAGTGCCAAAGTTCAGATGACACACGGGTAAATGTGGCACTTTTTGACGCCAAGTTGACACAAAATGTCAAATAAGTCCAAAAAATGTACATGACATTAACCTAGACACCCTTATATAGTTTTTCACGCAACACTTCATATGTGAGTAGTGAACTATACCAAATCAACTAACAATTATTTTTAATGATTATCAAAATTTCGGTATATTCCACTTCCTTCAAAGCATATTTTAATTCCATTAGAACAAATCATAATTCATCAAGAGTAGGTATGCAGGTATGTATACCTACTTCCTGGGGGAAAAAATACTCATATTACATTAATAAGTATTAAATATTTGACTACAGAGTCTGCTCTTCAACATTAACAGTATCTTATCCCTTTTGATCAGATTAAATCAAATATTTCATTTATTTTGATCAGATAAAAATCTGAATAAATGTTTTAGAACGAAAAGATTTCTTTGATCTTTGTAATTTACAAATTTTTTTATCAGTACAATTTTTTGAACCATTGGTTAAATTGATACATTTTTTTCTAATTTTAATACCAAAGTAAGTGAAAAAGTTTACAGTTTACTCGAATTTTGACAAAAATAACAAATTTTAAAAATATGTCTCATTTTCTCAGTTTTCTAGACCATAAAAGTTGACGTTTTCACAGCATTTTCCATCAGCATTCAAAATATTAGAAAGAAAAAAAATTTGTCCAATAATTTGACACATTTCCGACTCATTATACTTCAATTAACATTGTTTGTTTTTCAGTAGAACGTTGTTTAATTTGCTCGAACGACTTACGGATAACGTTGATTAACATAAATCTCGGTACAATCGCATCGTCTTTGTTATTCGTACGGTCGTGAGTATTAAGTACTTATCACTCGTGCACCAAAAATTTTCGTGCATGGATTCGAATTAGCCGAAATACATACTCGTGATGAAAATTTACGAGCGTAGATTATATTCTATGGATTTGCGAGCATCACTTTTGCCAGTAGGATAGATGCTAATTGGACCAATTTAGTTTAATTTTCGACGACTTTTTTTTTTAAAAACACCGATAATAGTACATTCCGTTCAAATTTAACCCGACGAATTAAGAGATGAATCATAGCTGAGCTTTGGTTATTTTTATCGTAGTGAGATGGTCGTACAAATATTTTTTTGACTAAATTTCAATTTGATTAATGAGCTTTTCAAGGTAAAAGGTAGGCATACCTATGAAATTTTCCAAAAGTACTGCGCCATAGTGGGTCGTCTCTCACGATACCTGACAATTTTGCATGCCGCAAAAACAAACTACAATGATATTGAAATTACATGCTATGTTGAATTGAATCAAAGTGTCCAAACATCATCATTAAAGCTTCAAAAAAAAAAAAAAAAAAAAAAAACACTTTTTGAGAAACAGTTGAACTGACACGTTTAAACACGAAATTACATCAAATGCAGGTCGCAACAATCTTCGTATGGTATTAGGTAGGTTTTTATGAAAATAGCAAAACATACAAATAATAAAATCAAATTAGCCATTAAAATACGTAGATATTGATCTAGTCTAAGGTTTAATTAACACGCTGCAAGATCTAATAACAATTTATTTCAAAATGATTTTTTCATCGACCACACAAATGTAAAATCGAACATTCCAGAAAAAGCAAAATGATGGTGGAAAAATTTCAACGCAGGTGAGAATATTTTCGAAGAAAATGCAATATCACTGTTATCGTCGGATAATTTTTTCTTATTTTGAATACTTTTTAATTTTCTTGCTTGCAATAAATTCTTGCGAGCATGTGCGGCAATCAATCAAAAAATGTAATCGATTAAACGAGTGTAGGTATGTTCATTCGACATCGCAGTTGAAAATTCAATTTATGAACGAATCGTGTTTATAATTTTGATTTTTCATCATCCTAATGATTCGATTCCCTTTACCAATCAATGATGAAATTTTCATTTTTGATATTAAGATTGTTCAAGTAACTTATGATCCGCATGATAAGGGAAAAAATGAAAAAGAGGGGATAAAAGAGGATTCAATACAAGTAGTACTCGAGATGAATCGAATATAAAGTATGAAGTTGATAATTTTCTCGATGAAAAGATGATATTGATAATCATAAATAAGAGAAGGAAGAGAAGAAATGTGTTAACAAGGTTGATGCTTGGTTCATACACTTGAGAAATATTGAAAATATTTACTAATATACAGCGTTGCCAGATAAACTTTTTTTCAAGCTTTTTCAATGGAATGAATTATCACACTTCGCCACCAAAAAATATGCTCAGTAAAAATATTGAAAATTTCAAAATTTTTGGCACTCGTTCATAATTTTTCAATTTCTTTCTTTGAATTTTTGAATTCAATATTTCAAAGAATTTTTCATATTTTTTACAGCCAAATTCGCATTTCTAAAATTTTCAGTTTTATATATTTTTTAAAATTTGAATTTAGGATCAATTTTAAATTTTTCAAATTTTTTACAGCCAAGTTCACATTTTTAAAATTTTTAATTTTAATTTTTTTTTTAAATCGAATTTGGGGTCAATTTTTAACGTTCATAAAAATCGATTTGTTTCACAATTTTCATCTTCTACAATTCCTTTTTAATTTCAACGTTCATCAAATGAACATCTTGGCTTTCCACTTTTCGCTTTTATCGTCGTCTTATCTTATCAAAACCACGTGCCATGAGACTTTAAAATTTTTTATTGATATTAACGATGCGATGGATGAAAAATCTTCAAATAAAAAGGTCTAAAAATAACCTAACCTGAAGCAATTTCTCAACATAAAACAATTCAAATAGAACATCACTTGAATTCAATAAGGAAATCATATCTTTCTACTTCGGGACAACTTCATTGTTTAAGCAAAATAACCTACAAAGATTAAATGAAATATTTTCATAAGATTGTACAGATTCACGTGTTGTTGCTTTACGACATATTTGCACCTATTTTCTTTCAAAGAATAGGTACCACCCCTTCTATTGGCTCTAAATCACCCTTAGCGTCGACTTCGATTGGTCTCTAGATTTAAGATTATAATTAATTTTTTTCCCAAGGTCGAGACTGAAATTATAAATTGTTATACGATCGAAGAATTGCAATAAACAGAACTTCAGGCATTCCACACCTTGCACCCTTCTTACGAATGAAGCCGGGTGACCTCCTTTCTTATACGTTTTCTGACATTTTTGGGCATAGAACAGTGCATAAACTCAACTCGGAGAATATTAATTAGTGATGAGGAGATGACACGTGCGGGGAAATTCGAGTAAATACAAAATCTATGGATATGCTATTTTTTCCCATTTGTTTAAAATTAATTTATTGGAAAGTGTCCAAGGTTCAATTTTTTTTTCAACTTGAAAATTTACATTAATTTTTTTTCGATTTATCGCCGGAGGTTCCCAACAGCTTTGAATTTATACGAATATTTTTTTCATATTTTGGGAATTGAGATAACGGCGAGATAAAGAGGCCAAGAGGATTTTATCAATGAACTGTAAACGAGCTGCATCAGCTACCATACGTGCGTTAATTGACGAAATTAAAACAATGAAAAATATCAATCACAAATGCAACGAGGCATATTAACTTATCACACACAAATTTATCAAATAAAAACGAGCAGGTTGATACGATATTCCAATTTTTTTTAAATTTAGCCCAAAACAGCACATTAAAAATTTCAAAAAATATCTAATAAACTCACTTTATATTTCGAATTCATATTCTATCGACGAATAGTAGTTATCCACGTAAATATTCACCACTACATTTGAAAAATTCCACTTAAAACATAAACGACAAAGTAATTTAAAAAAAAAACTAAGATAAGGGCAAAAAAAATTTAAAAACCAGACACAACGATAAATCTTCAAGAACCGACACAGAACATAATTGTAAAAAACAAGGTATAATCGAAAGAAAAAAATTACACGAGTCCGTAAATATGTGACACAGCAGCACGCGAACTGCACATAAACGCGTTGAAACCTGATAACAAACTGAAGATACGTGTTGCTCGCACGAAACCGATGCGCGTCTCCCCGAAAAGGCCGATTGCCCCTCCAGAAAAGAACCGGATAAATATCCCGAAAGGGATCGTCGGTTTGACGATGATGAGAAAATTGTATCATTTTTTTTTTTACTCTTTCGTATCAAGCTCAGTCTGCCCTGTCGCTTTACGGATTCGATGATTTTCACACTATCGTACGTGTTTTTAATTATAATGGCCGAGAAAATCGTACAGGATGCCAAATTTTGTAACGTCAAGTACTGACCTCGTTTTCAGCATAGAATTCCAATACCGACTCCTCTATTGATTATTAATACCTTTAGTCTTAGCGAAAGTGAACCATTAACTTGTCTCGATGATGAATACGACAATGAAACGAAAAAGAAATTTACCACCTCTTTGTTTCAGTAGCTGGTAATTATAAGCTACCTCTCGCGATTATATCCGAATATATGATTGAACGTTTTCTACACATGCATATCTGCATCTGTGGTTCAATTTTAATACATTATAAAAAAATCCAACTCTGGATGTTTGCTCGAGGCGAGAGAGAAACCTTAACCTTTTACGTTCTTCAACTGCAATTGATTAATCCGAGATTATTAAAAGAATGGATTTTTGTTATCGATAATCAATGGCGAATTGCATGTTGAGAGTTCTGACCACGTTTTTTTGGATGTACTCGTATAATTGAACTGTTGATAAGTGAATTGTTGAACTCCGTTGGGGCAAAGTTTGTTCTTTGATTGGGTTTTTTATGAAGTCCCGATAGGTACTTTGATTCTCAGTAGGAAACTTGTAATGGATTTCTGTTCCTTGGTACAAACGTAAATGTGTACTCCGCTTTTTAAATTTTTTTTGAATGTTTGAAGATGAATGATTTTTGGGAATTATGGAAAAATTCAAGGGACAGAAAATATCGTTCCCTTTTCCCTATTTATACATATACTGGAGATGCAGCAATCATTTGAATAATATTTTTTCGTTTCAATTCAATTTTTTCTTTAAATTTTTTTGATTTGCCAGCTTCTGACTTCAAATTTACAATGTTTTTCTGCGACAAAAAAATGTAACTAGTTTCAAAATTTTCTAATCAAAATCTTCACAACTTTAATATTTTTATTGAAAAATCCCCCCTAAAAAAACTTACGTTATACTCAGTAAACAAAAAATGGATTCCAATAAAAGAAAAAATTGGAAAGAAAAATATTTCGACTTTGAGCCACTTTTACTGATGCATAAAAAAAATTTCTTCGAATTTTTTCTTTCATTAGAATCCATTTTATATATTATTAAAAAAAAAAAAAAAAAAAAAACTTAAAGATTTTTAAAATAATTTGAAAAATTGAAAATAATAAGAAAAGTGAAAAAAACATACAAAATTTGAAAAATACAATATTATGCCTCGAATAATAATTTAAAAAAATTAAAATAAGAGAAGTAAAAAAAGTGACTCATATTCAAGAAACAAGCAATTCAATTATTAATATTTCTTTGTTTATGTTCGATTTTTTTTTTTTTTAATTCAAGAATAATGTATTGTTTAGAATATTTCTATTAAGGGGAGGGGGGCATACTTTTTTTTTGTTGAATGCATAGCGTTGACAACTTGACAAGCGGAATTTTCTAAGACCTATGCATGACGCCATTTTGATTTTACATCTATGCAGTTTTGAAGAAAAATTAAAAACTAAATTCATCTTGCTTTTTTTTACAAAAAAAATTAATTTTTGATTTTTGAAAAATAAAATGCATGAAGTTTTCAAAAAAGAAAATTATATTATTTTCATTATTTGCATTTTGATGGTCCCGAGCAGCACAATCGACAAATTATCGAAATAAAAAATCGACAGAATATCGAATTCGATAAAGTGTTGCGTTAGTTCCGCCTAAATCGTGAAATTATCTTTCGATATACAGGGTGTCCCGTCACCAGTTGACACCCCTTCACCAGCGATATAGTCAACTCAAACTAAGCTCATGTATGCATGTTTGCCGACCCTGTGAATTGAAGGGGCAAAGATATGCTCAACTGAAAATTTTCATTTTTTAGTTTCGTTTCAGATTTTTAACCATGCGCTACTCGACAACCGAGATAGGTAGAAAGTTGCACTTTGCGGCGTTGGAAAGGAAATTTTGTGTAGAATTCTTCAGTGGGGTTGATCATTGAACTAGGTAATCAGGGAGGTCTGTGCTGCACTAATTATCTTGAAAAACGTGTTCAAAATTGGCGATTTTTTTGCAATTTTTGGGGAAATCTCAAAAAAGTTTCATCATTTGGTATTATTATTATGGCTTCCCTTGGATGAAAAAAGTTTGACCTTTTGAATGCCGCAAACCAGACCCTTCTATCTCACTTCGTTAAAAAGTTATAGCAATTTCAATTTCAAAATCAGGTCTAAAAAAAAGAAATGAAAAAATTCAAAAAAAAATTTTTTTCTAAAATGTTGTTTACTTTATTTTAAACATCGAGTTTCACTCAAAATCATTAGTTATGTTAGGTATCAAGTTTCAAAAATAACATAAAAAGGAATTTTAAAATTTTTTCAAAAAATTAATTTTTTTTCTGCTAAGATTTTGAAATTGAAATTGCTATAACTTTTTAACCAAGAGAGATAGAAGAGTCTCATGCTGTCTACATTAATTTTTTTTTGAAAATTCATGACTTTTTCATGAACAATATTTCAACATTTTCAGGGGGCCCCCTTCCAGCATAAGTGTAACTTAGAATGAATAGGTATGGGGCAAAAATTCCTTTATTTTTTCCTATATTTTGTCACGAATAGTTATTTTAAAAAATATTGAGGGAGTGTTCGAATGCCCCTTGAACCAGAAGTTATACCTATGCCCCAGACCTCTTTTCAGTATCCAAAAAAATCTACAATTTCAAAAAAAAGTTTAATGAATGCATATGAATAGTACTTCTGCTATCCACAGCAAAAAAATGATACGAACAAATACAAAATATAAAGTAATGCTTTTCGGGGGAGGGGGAATATAAAAATCACTGAAAATGTAAATTTCAACTAATGAAAATTTCCAACTCTGTTATCAAATAGAAAAAGGAATATTGCTCGAACGTAGCGAGAGCGAAATTTTTTAAAAAGAAATTCAATTATGAAAGAAAAAAGCTGCAAATTTTGCCTAATAAATAAAAAATTCATGGCTTTCAGCAGTAAAATTCATCACTTTTCATGACCTAGTGATTTTTTTGAAAAATTCATGACTTTTTCATGACTTTCATGATCCTTCATGACTTTTCATGATTTTCATGACCTGTAGACACCCTGTCTTTATAATCCTTGGACCAAACTAAAATATTGTTTGAAAAATGAAAACAGTCCCTCTATTTTTCCTAATTTAGACATTTCAAGTGCAAAATCAAGGTCGCAATTCAAAAGACAACACTATATGGAGTCGAGTGAAAGGACACAAATATTACGAGAATCAACGTCAACGTATAATTTTCTAATTTGCTAATATGTGTTCATTTTTGCTAGGGAAAGTTTATGCTCGAACTTAAGCACAAAGCAATTACATCGGTGACGCGTTTACTTTTGTTATAATGTCTGTAAATTTGATAACGTTACATCGCTTATAATTAACCAAGTTTACATGTGTCGTTACTGGTGCTCGGCCAATTGATAATGATTATAGAGCGCTCATAGGCATAATATACCTACAACAACGTAGGTATATTGTTATCCAATTATAACGGATCTTATAGTCTTATAGTGTTGTAAAATTTCCAAATTCACACTTGGTCTTAATTTGTCTTTTCAGCGGTTACTTTGACATACTCGTATGATGGCCAATTATTTGGAACGAATGACTCTCTTCGTATATTATCAATGATGCGTATTCTCACGTTCAATAATATGACAGTAAAATTGTATTTTGTTTTGGGCAGATTTGACTCATCACGATGTGAGTGATCGGCCGATAAGATGAAATAGGACCGACGCGACGTTATGTATGAGTAGGTATGTAATTTTACCGATTCATCATCCACATATCGAGAACAATTGCAGCCAGATGAACGTCGGATTGTAGGTACAAAATCAAGGCCGAATTTAATGAATTTTTCATCTTTACAAGGTACACCATATTACGCCTTACACTTTAGTGTTTGGTAGATATCCTACCTACATCGTAAATATTGCTTGGTAAGTATTTTCACACATAGCTCTTACTATAATATACAACGTTTTAAAATGATCAACAACTCGTCACGACTTTAATGGTCGATTTATCATTTAATTTGCACAGCCACACACCGTAGAAGGGCCAATCACTGTAAAAAGACAAAATTTCAACTATGTCGTAAAACGCACCCGCTCCACGTACCAATACCTATATTTATAGATCTGAATACATAGATATTACAGGTAGGCACTCACACATTGTTTGTGTAAAGCTGTAACAAAGAATTTTCGCGAGACGCGCGGCCTCAAGCCTTAACTAAATGGATATTGGAGTAGACACTGGACACTGGACACGCGACTAAGCTTGTTTAAATTGCCAATCGATGGTGGGACAAATGTCCTAAATAATAATTGTTAATATGATCGCGACGTCGCGAACCTCTACAACAATGGGTTCTGCGTTCGAAATATCCAAAATAGAAATTGCGTAACAATAAAACCGCAAATTGCTATAAAAATTCAACAATTACCTACATAATCGACAGTGTCAAGCGTAACGTCGTCGGCTAGTTCAATGCATCTTAATTAAACTACACGAGTTTTGTAATCATTACGAATATTATTTTAATTCGTCTAAGTACCTCTTTTTTATTTTCTATCTCACTTCGTAGGTATTTTGTACGTTAATTATGGACGCGAGGCTATGGTTAGGTATTCGATACTCTCATTATCGATAATTGCCGTCAAGATGAGGTGCTTTTTCAGCCTGCTTAAACCCCATATCCACAAAATTCATGTAAAGGTGGTAAGAATGCATTGAAAAGTGAAAATTATTCGAGAAAGATGGTTATTTGGATCATTTGTTAATTTTTTATGTAAAATTGTTCCCAAAGAATCTGAGAAATTCAGGGCTAAAACCAATGTTTTGCTCTGTTCAGAATCACATTTCTTCATATTGTTCTCAAAAACGTTATTCGAGCGGGATTGCACTCTCATTGTTCTTAAAAAATCAAAGGAATTCAGGACTAAACCCGTTTTTTTGCTCCGTTCATGTTCACATTTCTCCTCAATTGTTCCAAAAATGAAAGAAATTCAGGGCTAAAACCGGTTTTTTGCTCCGTTCATGTTCACATTTCTCCTCGTTGTTCCAAAAATGAAAGAAATTCAGGGCTAAAACCGGTTTTTTACTCCGTTCATGTTCACATTTCTCCTCGTTGTTCCAAAAATGAAAGAAATTCAGGGCTAAAACCGGTTTTTTACTCCGTTCATGTTCACATTTCTCCTCGTTGTTCCAATAATGAAAGAAATGCAGGGCAAAAACCCCTGTTCAGAGTCACATTTCTTCAAACTAATCTCAAAAATTATATCTGTTCGAGATGGGGTTTCCATTGTTCCCAAAAATCAAAGAAATTCAGGACAAAACCTGTTCAGCGTCGCATTTCTTCAGATTGTTATAAAAATCTTACTCACTTTTGAAATTAAATGAAATGGAATATTTATTTGCAATATGAGGTTTGCGCCTCCTTCACAAAGTTTTACGATATGGATTGCTTTTTTATTTCTACTTTTTTTCAAAGACAGGAGATGTAGCTGTAATGCTAAAAATTGCGTTTGGCGGCTAAGACTCAAGAACTAAGTGCATTTTGGAAGAGTAAATGATGAGAAAGAAGTGAACAAGTTGGAAACAAAAATTGCTGTGAAAATGAATGGAAAAATGGAAACAGCCAACATGGAAAAAATCTTGAAAAATTGAGGGGGAAATGATGAAAGCAGGTGTTCAGTTCAATTTTGCAAAAGCCCAGCAGGTGGTATAATTTGAGTAGGCACGTATGATTTATTACCCCTGTGGTGCGTTATCAGATTTATAAATTTGGTTGTAAAATTTTATAGACCTTATCTAATCTACAATTTTATTGCCCTGGTACCCTGTTACCCTCTTTATCTACGCGCCATCGTTATCGGGGTTGTAAATATTTCTACCCCCAGCTGGGGTTCTTATCTTATCTCGGGAGTGGGGAATTTTCCCCTCTGCCACTTATATACTGAACAGCAGGAAAAGTAAGACACGCAAATAATTAAATTTTTAAATACGTTGTTGAACTCAAATTATCATCTACTTTCAAGAAAGCCTCAAAAATGATTGTTGCAGCACCTTAAAATGTTGCTTGTTTCCAGTGCCGGATTAACTTTTTTCACGTTTTTGGTCGAACTTTTTTTCAATGAACAAGGTTTGTACTGGCGCAGACTAAAAAATTTTCAATTTTTTCATGCATTTGTGAGTGTGGATGAGAAAACGTGCCTAGTCAGGAAAAACATTTTTTTGGTAATGAAAGATTTAAACTTTGCAAGTCTGTATCTCCGTAATGCAAAAACTGATAACTTTGAAACTTTGTACAATAATTGAGGGGTCCTAGTGGAATATTCATTCCCCAACAATTTTGACCCCTCATTTTTACAGCCTATTGGGCGTTTCCACGAAGCCAAAAAGTAACAAAAATTTCTTGTTTACATTCGAACTGGGAGTCATCGGAGTGAAAACACATAAGACACAATGGTAATATTTACCTATCAAAATAACTCGAAAAATATCATCTCAACAAAAAAAGTGCAATACACTTTTTTTTCTTAGAATTAAAAAATCTTTCCATTCATGTATAAAAAAGTTGATTTAGCGACATAAGTGAAATGTTCCCAAAAATTCACTAATGTCGCTAAATCAACTTTTTTATACATGAATGGAAAGATTTTTTAATTCTAAGAAAAAAAAGTGTCTTGCACTTTTTTTGTTGAGATGATATTTTTCGAGTTATTTTGATAAATATTACCATTGTGTCTTATGTGTTTTCACTCCGATGACTCCCAGTTCGAATGTAAACAAGAAATTTTTGTTACTTTTTGGCTTCGTGGAAACGTCCAATTTCACAAAAGATGGCAATTTTGAGCAAAATCAGGGTTGCTAAAACTAAAAAAAAAAAAAAAAAAAAAAAAAAAAAAAAAAAAATGGCAAAAAATATTTTTAACCATGCTGATTACGAATATCATACTCATAATGTCAACTTTTTTGTGTTTCATGACGTTTTTGCTCATTTTTAAAAAAAAATATAATAATATAAAACTTTTAAAAATTATTTTAAAAATTTATTTTTTATTGGTTTTGGGTAAGTTTTGCCCCCTGAGAGGAATATTGTTCCCAGGTCCATAAAACCATTTTTAATAGCAAAAAAAAATTAAAATTGAAAAAAGTCTTGCCCCCTGGAGTGCTAAATATTGTTCCTAGGTCCATGAAACCAATTTTCAATGAAAGTACAGGTCGAAATTGACCAAAAACAGCCAAAACCTCAAAATCTATTTTTTCCTGACTAGGCACGTTTTCTCATCCACACTCACGTTTTATAAATTTTTAATTGAAGTGACCATCATCACATCCCTTCTCATTTATGTAATTTGTAAGGATGGCACAAATTATTGATGATATCAGACATGAAATGGAAGAGAAATTACTTACTCCTAATGCCATTCTCGTCAGAAAAATTGTAAAAATTGAATTTTATTTAGTAACCTTCCAAAAAACAAACTTATTGTATTTAAAAACAGACAAAAAATTATTTAAAAATCAAAGGTTATTCTCCAGTTGCAACAAACTCCAAAAAAAAAACTCAAGTTTTTTTCTTTTTAGCAAACGAATGGATTATTTCCAGTGACGGATTGAAGGCATCTTGATGGGGGGGGGGGGTGAAACTCTGTTTTGTCGACAAAAAAATCATGATTTTGCCGACGATCCAAAAGAAAAAGGAATTTTACTTTGCCATGGTTTTAATACGTGCCAGTTTAGCTCTTAAAGCTACTGATTTTTTTTTTTTTTTTTTTTGCAAACTAATGTTGTCAAAAATAATCCGAAATTTTTGCGAGTCACTCCCCCCCTCCCCCATCAATCCGCCTCTGATTATTTCTTAGAATGAAAGAGATTTTGCTGAAGGATTCGATGTGCAAAATGCAAAATGGCTAAACTCGTCATTCGTTGTTGATCCTGAGTAGATCGTAGGTACGACTTGATCCGAGCTCCGAGCTAGTGACGCAAAACTATCAAAATTATTTCTGTGTCAAAAATGCCAAAAATAAACATCAATTTTTTTCAGCGTCAAAAATGACGAAATTTTTTTTGCAATGCCAACGCCAAAAATCTCAATTTTTTGCGCCACTTCGCGCCATAGAAAATTTTGCTCTGCATGCGGCTGCTTGTTCCTCCTTGTCCTTGATCCGGCGCTGCCTGTTTCTCATCTAAGTCAATATAACAGCTGAAGACTCATGCCTCAGAGATACTTAATTTGACACCCCCACAATAACCTTATAGGCGCAGATATGTTCTTGCGGTAGGAGCACAACTGTACATACGGAAATCAATCCCACACAACAAAAATTCGCACATTGCGGTAAATATTTCCGATACCAGCCGCGACAAGCAATCACTTTGAAAATTTAACGGGTAGCATTTGTATGGAACCGGTTTCGCATTACTTCCGATGATAGTACGCGCGCAGATTATGAAAGAATCTTATCTGGAAATACATACAAACTGCACAGCCGAGCCGCAGCTACAATGCACATGTATTACTTATCTCGTACTCAGCTTCGGCGGCTACAACCTGTCAGATTCAGATACACGGCGAGTAAAGAAATAACATAACGTGTTCCAATGAACTCGTTATTCAAACTGTATAATTTCTAGTTCAAATTTCGATTCATAATTCAGCAAAGCGTCGAGTACACTTATGACCTTTTTTCATCGACTATTCTCCCCATTCTGTTGAAAATTTTCTTCATTGTGAAATGACCCAGGTATCTCGACAAGAATGAGCGCGCAGCTCAGCGAGTCAATTGATGAGACAAATTCTTATAGAAAATTTCTCCTATTGTTTCACACAGACGTTAGGTCGTTACACTCGGACTTATACATATCTAACTATACTTTATACGTGTATTTTTTTATCTCATCGTGTGTACGACGTGTCATATAACTTCCTAGAATTAGTTATACCTATCTACTTTTTTCTCCTCTCAAAATACCCAATTTTCCAATGATATTTCCGAACGTGTCGCCAATGACGCGTATCACACTAGTTAAAAAAATATTAGACCTACACATGTTTCGAGATAATGCATTAATGTAACACTAAAACTGTTTTACCTATTTTTTAATGCGACTAAGACATGTCCTAAGTGAGGTTGAGACTCGGATCGGACAATGAGTTCTATAGGAATTTCAATAAAAATTACGAGTCTCGGTGAGAAAATCGTTTTATGGGCCCGTTCCTGGAAAGCTATATTCGATTTCATTTCGGAGAATTACTCGAATGTTAGGAGAGATTATACTATATAAATTGAAGATTTTAGTGACTATAGGAAAGGCAAAGGAAGAAAGAAGAAAATATAAGGAAGATTTCTTTTTTATTCAACTCGATTGGAAGTTAACAAGGGTAATTATTTTGTAGTTCTAATTTTCAGGTACAATTTTTGTTTACTGGTTTTCAACGCTGGATAAATGTGAAGCTTTAAAGAGACTTTCGTTGTTTTCGCTTGTAACTCTTCAATTATTATTCGTTTAAACAAAAAAATAATTTTAAAAAATCTCAAAAAATTGAGAGATTTTTGCTCAAAAACAATTTTTACTGTTATTTATACTTCAAAAATTGTTATTTTTTTTCTCTCCAAAAAATAGATTTTTTCACTCCACAAAAATTTAAAGATTCTGAGAAAAAAAAACAAGGAGTTTTTCTTCTATAAAAATGAATAATTTAAAAAAATTACAGATTTCTTCCACAAAATTGATTTTTTTTTTGAAATGGATGAGACGAAAAATAATTGTTTTTTCTTCAAAAAAGTAAAAAGTTTTTTTAATACAAAAAGTTAAAAATTTTAGAAAATTTTTCTCCAAAAAATAGAACACTTTTTGAATCTCCCCCCCCCCCAAACCTGAAGATTCTTACCATCAAAAAACATTATGACCAAAAACCATGATTTTTTTTTTCTAAAAAAAAATTTAATAATAAAAAAAACAGATTTTCTTCTGAGTAAAAATCAAAGAATTGAAACTTGAAAAAATTCTAAAGGTTTTCCGCAAAATTGAAAGATTTTTTTTCTTCAAAGAAATAAGAGAATCTTCTTCACTTCAAACAGCTGACAATTTTTTTACTCTAAAATTTAGGAATTCTTTCCCAAATAAATGAGAGATTCTTTCTCCAATAAAGTTGACTGATTTTTTACCCCGCTCCCTCGCAACCCCCCCCCCCCCCAGAAAAAAATAAAAAGATTTAAAAAAATATTTCACAAAACAAAACAAAATTCGACATAAACTCCCAAAAAATAAAACTCTTTTTTCAAAAGATTGGGAACAAAAATCGTGATTTTTTTTCTCTAAAATTACATATTTATTTTTTGTAATTATTTATTTTTTAATATAAAAAAAAAAAATTTTAAAAAATAAAATAAAAGTAAAAGTCAATAAATTTTTACTTCAAAAAAATGAATTCTTTTACACCAAAAAATTTATATAGAGACTCCCCCCCCCCCCCCCCGAAAAATTGAAAAGTTTGATTTCAAAAATAAAATGAAATAAGAAGAAGAAGAAGAAGAAGAAGAAGAAGAAGAAAAATATGACATCAAATTGAGTTTTATTCTCCAAAAAAATTAAAAGTGAGTATTATTACAACACAAGCGAAACATTTTTCACTTCAAGAAAATTTTAATTTTAATTTAAACAAAAAATTGAGCTTTGTTTTTCTCTAAAAATAATGGATAATTATCTTTTTAAAAACAAATATTTTTTACTTCAAAAAATTGTTAGAAAAATATAAAATCTAAAATTTTTTTGAAAAATGAGACCTTTTTTTTTTAGCAAATTGTGGAATTAAGAAATGATTTTTCAGCGGTGTCACAAAAAAATTGAATGATTCTCATCGGAGAAATGTTCCAAACTGAGTAAAAACTAAAAAGGGCCCGAAAAATTATTGCATTTAGGCTCCACTCGGTTCTCGTCATCACTGATTGTGAGCGTCCCAAGTTACCACTTGAAATTAAGTGGGGAAAAAAAATTGGGAAATAATTCTCATAAATAAAAAGAAACTTTTATGAGTTATAACCAAAAAAGACAAGATCTTGAAAATCGGAAAATTTTTCATTTTTCTAAAAAAAAAAGGGGATAACCAAGGGCCACTTAAAAACTGAGAAGAGGAAAGATAAAAAATAAGAAAATAATAATTTCTCATAGGAAATTTTTTTTTTAAATCATCAATTGAGACAAAAAAATTGGAAGTACCTACGAAATATGGACCACCGTAGTGGACGAATAAACTTACATGAAGTTGTTTTCTTTCAGTTGTGTTCTCAATCCAAAAAAAGGCTCAATTGAGGGCGAGAGTACGTGAATATTTTCAACGAAACGGCTTCATGATTTTTTTTCTATTAATCTACGTAAAATAATTGTGGAAATTTCATAGTAAATCCTCATTTCTTTACTCTGTATACTTTAACATGTGTTTTTGCACCATCCGTCCATTTTTCGAAAAAAATGAATAATTATGCACTTTTTTGTTGCAAATTTTATGTACTTTAATTTTACTCACCGTCATATTTTTGTTTAAATGCATATTTGAAGAGTTATAGGCGAAAAACGATGAGGGAGTACCTCTATTTTTGTGATTTCCACCTATTGGACAACCTATAGTAATAAAATTTCTAGGAAAGGATGAAAATTATGCAGGAAGGTATTTATACTTCCATACACGAAAAATGGTAAAAATTTTAAAAACCACAAAAATCTAGTCTTCTCACTCTCAAAGCAATTATGCCTCATTGAAATTCAAATTGAAAAATAATCTTCGCACCGTGCCATATTTTCTAGCTACATTGACAAACCATTTATCATATTTCGGACTACTTAACCCGATGATTCATTCTGATTACCGTCCAAGCGAATACGACACCTATTCTCATGCGAATGCCACACATTCCTCGAGATATTCGGGCCTACCCCTGCAGGGAGAAACTGCACTTGCATCGGCATTAGCGGAAATTCGACGAGATGGGTTCGTCAATCGTCGAAATTGACCTTAGCATATCCATTATCCATGACGTATCATAGAATTCACGGACGACTGACTGGTTCAACGTAAAGTGAAGGCTAAAGATGAACCGAAAAGATTCGTAACGCCGTCGGCATCGATATACATTGCAATATTACTCCACTCAGCCATGACATTTTTGTCAAAAAACAAACCGATCGCGATACACGAAGACATACGTATTGTTCTAGATTATTGGTACCAGTAAGTACGAGTACTCTCGCTGGCTAATGAACTCTCCTCGACTAAGCTGGTATATTCGATGATCGGTTCAAGAAGCATTGGGAACCAGTTACACATGGTAATGTTTCGTAATCGAAATCGAGATTAAATTCTGGCGTTGTTATTCCATATTCCATCGTATTGATATTTTTCAATTATTGCACAGGATAAAATAATATTATTATAACCTCAAAGTAGATGAAAAATTTTGAAATTGCAGTTTGCATCATTTTCCAAGAAGAATGCAGAAATTGGTTTTCGATTCTTAGGCTGGTCAATTGGTATAAGAAATTATGAAATAAGTTCACGTGTATGGTCGACATTGAAAGTACCAAGTCCTTTCACTTGTTACCGTACTTTTCATTCGTCTCGACGCAGTCAGAAAGATGCATACGTTTTCAAACTGGGAGAAAAATAAGTTATACGAGAGATGGCGGATGGAAGAATAAAAACGATTAATTTTAATCTGCCAACGTCACCTTTCATTTGGATTTTTCTCATTAAAACTTATAATTTAATTACCATATCGTTCCATATAAATACGATCTTTGGCATGTACTTGTAAGTAAACACATCGCATCGCGTTACGAGACGTTACATACGCGATTATGACTCTATTTTTCAAATCGTTTACTCGCGAATCAATCACCATCGTCGATGAAATGATTTCCGATAAAAATAACCCACTACGTAAAGCGAAAAATGTCCGCCAGTCTCGGTAAAACCAATAAACACATAAGGACTGGGGGAGGGGGGGGGCTTCGTAGAAATGCATTTCAAAGACCTTATACATAGTTCACGGATCTCAACATACGCGTATTCAAATCGAGCCAGGTCTTGAAAAATCTCACCTTTACTAATTATGCAAATGAATTACACGTTTGTCTATATGGCTCAACCGTAACATCTCGTACATTATGATAAAATAACGCCGATTCCGTCGACTTGCGTAAATATTTTCTACTCTTTCGACGTATTCTAATGACTCATACATAGGTAATTTATTGCCTCGAGCGTTGTCAATTGATTCATCGCGAAATTTCGCGTCAATTTTGAGCTAACTGTAAGTTCAGTAGGTGGATGATTATGTTTAGAGATAAATATAGCCTATAATTTGGGTAACGTTCGATAGAGTATTCGAGATCGTGTAATCACCACGGTAGCAAATCGAAAAGGTATACGAGATAGAGGATCTTTTATCTTTTAACAAGGCTCGAGATTCGAATAATGTACGAGTATGTACCAAACTACCTGCCCATACCCACCTATTTCTCGCCAAACAGGTTAAAAAACACCTGTTTCACCGTCGTTCATCAACCCTCGTCTTACGTAGAACGAACCTTTAAAAAAAGGATTCCTATTACGAACAGACTTTTTATTTATAAGGATCTTTTCTAGAGGGTATCTGTCTCAACGAAGCGACCTCTCCTGACCTCGAACCAGGAGATGGATGAGAGTGTTGATGTATAACAAGTTCACAAGTAAATGCACCAAATCGCCTAAGGGGTGAGGAAGTAACATGGGTAATATTTTTATATACCTATTGTAGGTGTTAACGTATTACGAGTGATTTGGAATGAAAATTCTCCTCAACAACTCGTCGTCTGAGAGAAAAATTAAGAGAATATTTTTTTTGCGTGAAATATGAATTGAAACATAAGTTCGTAAAACATTTTCTCATACGTGTACAGTCAAAAAATGAAAAGTTATCAATAAAATTACCCAAAAATTCCAAAGAAGTTGAAAAAAAATTATTGGAAAATTGGAAATTTGGTAGAACTAGTAAATTATGAAGAATTGTTATACACATACACTTATTCAAAGGAATTTAAAAATTCAAATGTTTAACAACAGAAAAAAAAAATCATAAAAATTGTAAGATTTCCCGTGTAGCAATTGTCGACATCGACATTTATGTCGACAAAATTCAGACACATTTTTTTCTCGGTTAACGATGAATTAAAAATTATATTTGAGATTTAAAGTGATGTTCTATGTTAAACATAACTGTTCAATCAAAATTTTTGAATTTTTCTGAGTATTTTCCTATAATTTAGAAAACGTTGTTTTTCTACATAAACAAGTCGATGTAAAAATCGATACTCAATAAACGCATCGACATTTATGTCGACAATTTCTGCCAATTGAATTTACAAATTTTATATCTAAAAAGAACTAAAAACAATTAATAGGAACATTTTAAGCTCAGGAATAAATAATTTTTGAAAGAATCATAAAATTTTCTCATTTTTAAAAAGTTTTGAATAATACAACCACTTGTCGAGTTATTGTCGACATAATTGTCGATGGTCGAATAATGCATCGACTTCACTGTCGGCAGTGTCGACCAGAGGAATTTTAGGTCGAGATAGTGTCGATGTGATTGTCGAGGGTCGAATAATGCATCGACTTAACTGTCGACAGTGTTTACCAGAGGAATTTTAAGTCGAGTTAATGTCGATCTAATTGTCGAGGGTCGAATAATGCATCGACTTGACTGTCGACGTCTTGAGGGTGTTTGTGATACTCGCAGATAAAGTGTGTTGTGAATTAGTACATAAGGCTCTAAGAATCATCTCTATGTTAGTTGGACACACGCATGTGTCCAACTACTAAGGGGACCTCAATGCCACATATTTGACAAAAAATGTCGAAATGTTGGCTTGAACACTATTTTTGGTTTAATTTTAATATATACTTATATTGAATATTTGAACTTAGTATATTTTTCAAAATCTCACCATTGCAAATGTCGATGTGGATGTCGATATAAATGTCGACACATCGAAATCGGTCACTTTTCGATCGTACATGTCGACACGATTTTGGATGGTTTGTCGAGATTATTATCGACATGTTTGTCGACCGTCCAAATATGGCTCGACATGTCGACGGTCGACAAATGTGTCGATAATAACCTCGACAAACCATCCAAAATCGTGTCGACATGTACGATCGAAAAGTGACCGATTTCGATGTGTCGACATTTATATCGAAATTAGCATCGACGTTGCTACACGGGTTAGCCAAATAAAAAAAGTGAAAAATCATGGAAACTGAAAAAATCGCGAAGAATTAGGTTTGAAATTTTTTTTTTAAATGAAGATTTGAAAAGATTTAAAAATCATGGAAATCGGAGAATCTAGAGATATTGAAAAATTATGAAAAGATTTAGAAAAATTGAATAATCATAAAATGTGAAAATTTGGAAAAACGAAAATGTATAAGTAATTAAAATAATTTGGAAAAATCGAAATTTCTGAAAAATTTAAAAACTTTTAGTAGGTAATCGAAAAATTGTCGAGAATTTGGAAATTTGAAAGAATTTAAAGAAATGAAATTCAAAAGTTAGAAGAAATTGCAAAAATTTGCAAAAATAAAAAATAAAAAAAAGCAAGGAATTAGGAAATTATTAAAATTAAATATTTTTAAATAATATTAAAAAACCATGAGAAATTTGGAAAAGATTTAAAAATTAGGAAAAAATTGACATATTTGACAAATTAAAAAAATCATAATTAAAAAAAAAATGGAGGATCAAATATTTATAAGATTAAAAAAGTGAACTTGAAATAAGTAGGGAAACTTGAAGAGTTGCAAAATTGTTAATAATTCGAAAATTTAAAGGAAAATCTGAAAGATTTTCTGAAAAATCGGAATAAAAAAATTGAAAAATCTTGAGGAATTGGGAAATTTGAAGTAATTGGAAAAATCAAGTAGGTACTTTAAAAAATTAAAAAAAGAAAATCATGAAAAGTGGAAAAATATAAAAGCATTTCAAATGTTTAAAAAATAGAAGTGAAAATTTAGAAAAGTCAAAGTTTCAAAAAAATTTAGGAAGCTTGGAAAAATTTTAAAAAGTGTAAAAGTTGAGAAATTTCAAAAATTATTAAAAATTTTAAAAAAATTAAGAAAAATTGAAGAATTTTGAGAAAATAAATAAGAAAAGTTTAGGATTTTGAAAAATTAAAAACAGTCTAAAATTGGAAAATTTGGAGAAATTGAAAAATCATTAAGGGACTTTACAAAATTTAGGTTTCAAAAAATTGCAAAACTTGAAAAAATGTAAAATTATGAAGAATTTTGAAATTTTGAGAAATTAAACAAATAAAAGATTTCGAAAACACGAAAAATCATAGTGAATTTCAATTGAAAAAAATTGGAAATATAAAAGTTCAAAGGAAAAAAACGAAGAATTTGAAAATTTTGAGAGATTATAAAAGAAAAATGATAAACCGTCGAAAATTAGGAAATTTAAAGAAATTAAAAACTTATTCAGACACTTTTACAAGATTAAAGTTTCAAAAAAATTGGAAAAATTGGAAAAAATTTAAAAAATCAGAAGATTCAAAAATAGGAAAATTTGATTAAATTTGAAAAATTGAAAAATGATAAGGAATTGAAAAATTTTGGAGAAACTGAAAAATATTTTAAAAATTCAATATAATCATGAAAAAAATAGAAATTTCAAGAATTTGATGAACCGACCAATATTTAAAGATTAATTAGAAAAATTAAAGTTTCAAGAAATTGGAAAACTTGAGAAATTAAAAATTTTTGAAGAATTCAGAAATTCGACGAAATTGAAAAAAATTGGGGAAAATAAATATTCGAAAAAAAAACAACAAATAATCGCACAATTCGAAGAAATTAAAAAAATTTAATTACTTAAAAGTTTCGAAAAAATAAAAAAGGTTAAAAATTGAAAAATCGAAAATTTTTGAAATTTTGAGGAATTGAAAAAATTAATGATTTTGACAAATTAAAAAACTTATGAAAATTGTAGTGATTGGAAAAATTGAATAATCATTAAAAATTAAAAAAGTTCAGGGATTCGCCGAATAATTAAAATATTTCGAAAAATTGGGAAACTTGATGGAAATAAAAAATGAAGAAATTAAAAAAAAAATTTAAAAGATTTTAAATCTGATCTCTTCATTGAGTTGAAAAAATCTCGAATCGAATAGATAGAAACATTCCGAAGAGAAGATTCCCTCGACTCTCGACGCATGAAGCAAACTCGCACTGCTAAAAAGGACATTTACCCTATTCTCCTCAATGAAAAAGGACTTCCTGACGCCAACGACATACTGTGATATAAGTGACGAGAGCAATCGCAACAAACGAGCTAATTGTGTATGCTACGAGCAATTTTATAAGCGGAAATATCTTAATAAACGAATATATTAAAGCAGGGATTACAAGCGGCGAGTTTAATAATAGTTACACGAGGCATGAGGCAAAAATTACTTACTCGTATAAGTATTACTCTTTTTGAGAAAACAATTCGCTTTATTTTTTATTTTTTTCAATAAATTAAATTTTGAAATCCACTCGAGTACATCGCGAAATAAAATGTGAGGGTCGAGTGAGAAATAAAAATGACATTTTCAACAACGATTCGAGTCAATATTAGCTTTGTTTTTTTATCGCGGATTATGCACAATCTGGATTTTGGATTGTGAGGGTTTGTGCGAATCCATTTAATAATCTGCTCGGTGAGTAGATTATGAAAGTGGATTATGGATTTTACTGTGCTCTTTTGTTTTGTTTTTGATAAACCTTTCAGAATAATTGATCAGAACATTTCTAAACCTTTTTTTAAGAAGTAAATGTTAGAATCCATAATCCAGATTCTGCACAATCCGCGATAAAATAACAAAGCTATTGTCAAATTAAGTAGAGTTCTGTAAATAAAATTAAATAAATACGTCAATTAATTTTTTCAAATACCTACCTATCTATAGCAAAATGAATCATTTTTCGTGCTAATCGTTTGTTAAATTGTAACAACCCTCGAAAGAAATCACTCATTTTTTTTCGCCACAGTCACACCTCGTGTCAAATCTTTCAAGCATTATAGCAGGTAGCATTCCTACGATTTATTAACTCCAAAGTAATGTTCAGTTCACCTTTATTACACGTACGATACGTACTGGTGTAATAACTTCCGCGAGGATTTTAATTCATATATATAAATAGGTAATCTGTACAGGTAACTTACACAGCACCCGTAGTCCCATAACGACTTCCTCTTCGCCTTTTTCGCCTTTACATCATTATTAATCGTATAGGTATGCGCTTTTAAACAATAGATTTATTCGTTTTGAATAATCTCATTACATAAGGAGTTCGATAGACTACACGACGTAACATATACCCAGGTAATTCGAAAGAACGCAATATTAAGACAAATCAGCTCGTAAGGTAGGTATATGAGACCACAGACCAGCTATTTGAATTTTTATTAAATCAATGAAATGTTTAAGTTGGTTCAAAATATACAAATAGACATTTATAAGCCTACACGTGTATTTTTTCCTTATTTTTTTTTTTATTGAAATAAATTCGTTACGCACGTTCATCAGTTCTGTATATAGAAAGTATCCTAAACCGAACCGTGCTCGGTTAAGTTGAAATAATTCGATATTGTGTTCGTATAAAATGAATACATTTTCGACGCATGAAGTATTACTATAAGCTGTCGTTCGCAGTTTACTGACGTCGGTTTGGTTGGTGGTTTATTTTTTTTCATCAGTAATAATCGCATCTAGTTGGCTTTTGTCTACTCGACAACTACCTATTTTGTAGACAGATCAACCTTCAAATTTACAAATGGAGAATTCGTTGAACTTGTTCGATTTATTTGGTAGTTAGTAATGTAGTATAAGGCTTTGTGTATGAATTGAATGAGCATCGGTTAACAGGTGAAACATTGTTTTCGATGGGTGACTGTCGAAATGTAGATCAAAAAATGTAAAATTATGTGAGGAAAATTTGGCAAAACAGTTTTTTTCTCAATATCTTAAAAAACCATTTTTTTAATAGTAGGTCGGGTTATAAATTTTTATTTAAAAAATTCAATTGCTTGAAAATTTATTAATAAATTTATTTCATTGTTTTTTTTTCAAAAATCAAATCAGAACAATTCTTTGATTAATTTTTTTTCTGATGAATTTTTTTCATAAGTCAAACAAATTCGTTTCAAAACTATTTTTTTCAAATATTCTAACAATTTCTAATATTTTTGTTGAAAATTAATTCGAAATTCATTTTTAAAATGTTATGTGTACCTAGTCACTTGTTGATTTTTTAAAAATAATAATTTGAACTTTTTTTTTTTTTTTTTTGAAAACTAATCAGCTTTATATTTTTTACAAGCAATTCAAAATTTGTTTTAAAAATCAATTTTTTGGCCCAATATTTTTCCATTTTATTTTATTTTTTCTACTCATGCATAATTGTATAAGTAGGTACAGTATTGCAAATTTTTGGGGTTCTTAAAAATTGACCTATTTCATTTTTTAAATATAATTTTTCTAATTTTTCAAAAACAAATCTATTTGAAAATTTTCCAATTTTCATTGAATAATTTTTTAATTGGAAAACTCACAATTCATTTTAAAACAATTTTTATAAATCTTTTTTCTTAGAAAATATGAATTTGAATTTTTTTTCAAGTTGAAAAGATATTGTTCTAATTTTTGCACAAACAATAAAATTAATAATTCGAACAATATTTTTTCAATTTTTTAAAGGATGAATTTTCGAATTGAGGGGGCAGGTAGGGCTCAAAATTTTACAATTTTAAATTTTTAAAGAAGGGTATTTTTCCAATTTTTGCATAAACATTTTTAAAACCCATTTTTTTTCGAAAGCACAGTTTCGTATTCCAAAAGATATTGTTGAGGGGAGGGGGTCAAATTCTTCAATTTTAAAGATGAAGTGGAAGGGTATTAATTATAATTTTTTGCATGAACGTTTCAATTCAAACAAAATTCATCAAGTATTAGTTTGAACAATTTTTTAAATGTTGCTAAAAATCAATTTTTATTATTTTTTCAAAACTAAAATTCAAAATAATTTTTTTCAGGAATCAAAAAAAAATAATTTTTTCAAAAAAAAAAATAGTTTTGTTTAGATAGATACTTTTTTTAGGGAGGGCTGTGAGTTTATCTAACTTTCAAGTAAAAAACGTATTTTTTCAATTTCTACGTTAATAATTTTTTTTTTAATATTTATATTAGCATGCTCGTAAGTGTTACTGGACCACTTCATTGGATTGTGCCATTTTCGGACACGCGCGGAAATTTTTCATTTTCTACAGTGTAGCTCGAATTTTTTTTCCAAGTGAGGCTCCAGTTGAAATTTTTGCAATGTTGAATGTGAGAATTAAAAAATTGAGGAATCTCTTTATTCCAAACAAAAAAATAGATTTTTTTTATAAGAAAAAATTACGATATTCTTTCAAAAAATTTTCTCAAAATTTTTACCTCACCAAATTGAGAAAAAAAAAATCAGAAGAAATCAGCGATTTTTTATATCAAAACATTGAAGAATAGAGTCATTTTTAATACCTACGAGTAATTGAAAACATTGAAGAACATTTTCACTAGGTATAAAAAAATATAGATTTTTTTATTCCAAAAAATTGAGATATTTGATTGAGACAAAAAATTAGAGTTTTCCTTCAAAAAATTGAGAAAAAAAAATATCAGAAGAAGTCAGAATTTTTTTTACACCGAAACATTGAAGAATTGAGTCGTTAACTTTATTCCAACAAATTGAGACAGGTACCTACTTAGACTATTAATTGAGATTGAGAAAAAAAAAATTGAAATTTTCATTCAAAGAATTGAAAATAAAATTGAGTGATTCTTTCCAAAAAAAAAAATAGGACAACAAATTAAGATGATTCCTAAAGAAAAATTGAGATCTTTCCGTTGGATTTTTTTTTTCAGAAATTTTCTTCTCCAAAAAAAGTGAAGATACATAACTATTTTTTTTCTTACAAAATATAGAAAAATATATTTTCTTCCTCCAAAAAAAGGAAAAATTTGTACTTCAAAAAATTCAAGTTATTATACATTTTTCTTCAAAAAAAAAGTAATGCACGAGTAAAAGGGGGGTTTTCTTCAGAAAAATGTATTTTTTTACTACATATTTTTATTTCAAGTACCTACCTACTCGTATTTTAAAAAATTGAGATATTTTTTATTCTAAGAATGATTCAGAATTCTTTTTCTGAAATAGTAGATTGTGCCAAAGCACACATGGCACTAAAGGCACATTTTTTTCAATCTTGTTTCGAATTAATTTTTAATTTAAAAAAAAAATCAAAATCAAAATTTTTTGCAAAAAAATATATTTTTTTAACGTTTCAAAAAATAATTACACTCGTATTTACCCATTTTTTCCTCAAAAAGTACAGATAGATTTTAGCTTTGTTTTTAACCAAATATCGATTTCGTGGTTTTTTTTGGAGGGGAGGGGGCTCAAAAAACTATTCAAGTTGTTGAAAGCGTATTTTTCCTATTTTTGTATGAACAGTTCGAATTTAAAAAAAAATATGGATTAATTAATTTCAACTATTCCCCCAATTTTTATTAAAAATTAAATTAAAAAACGAGTTTTTTTTTAACCTGCTCTACAACTTTTTTCAGCGCAGTTTTATTTTCAATTAATTTTTATTCATCTTGAAAATTTATTTTGAAAATGAATTTCACAATGGAGGAAAGTTCTAAAGAAAAAAAAAATTGAATGAAAAATTCCCAAAATAGTACTTGTCACTGCAGAGCTACTCAGTGCTCATCTTCTTCCGCGACAGTCAAAAAAATTAAATCTTGTTTTTTTTTCACGAGATAATATTCTACTCGTCCTATGTGCATTCATTCTAGACCGACCCCACACACTAATCATCTTCGTTCACGTTCATCTCTTGTACTTGAGAAAAAAACACGTGTAAGAAGTTCGATCCATGTACAGATGACAAAATCGTACAAAACATCTTTATAGAACAGAGCTAGGTGTACGATAGTGAGAAAAAATTATCTGTTTTTAGAACTTTCATACGATAAGTGTCAATGCCATTACCTACATCGTCGTCACCAAGCTAAACCTCCCCACTGACCTATAAACCAATTACAGTACTAAAAAGGAAAAGCATTTTTCCAGTTGATACTTGGACGTGTCAAGTGCTTGTTAAATGTTTCCAGCAGTATCAATTAGCAAACGCGAAATGCGTTAAAGTGCGAATGCAAATGCACCGAACATCGAAGGACTTTGACAACTGGTTTTCTTCATATTTTTTTTTTCGTGATGCATACGCGTAATTACATATTCAAATATTACTTAACCCGTTATTAAAGTTTAACAGTTTACTGTGAGAATTGTGTAATTTCAGCAATTATCGTTGTTATTTGATAAGAACGCTAGTTCGCCAATATGTAGGGCTACGACTACAATGTGCCAGTGTGAAAGTATCGTCAAGAAAAAGTTAACACAAGTAGATAGATGTTTTTTAAATGAATTTCACGCTTTGACGATTTTTCGTATAAGTAGGCATATACCGGAAGCAGCGTGCTACTGGGTTTTCCGACCAATATTGCTAAATTATTACTTTTCTTATCGTAATGAAATACATTAATTTTACACGTTTGACCTTTAAAAGATCGTTTTACGACGATGTTGTACGTAAATTATTATTACACGTTTTACGCATGTGTGGTCATTTCCTTAGCGCCAATTTTATTTGTATCGAGTGTCACTTGTAATTTCAGAGCTTCGAAATATTGACGAGAGTATTTTTTTTTAGCAAACTCTCTATATCCAAAAAAGATGTTTTTGCAAAAATATTTTTTCTTTCCCTTCATTCAAAAAAAAAAAAAATCTAAAGAGAATTTTTTGAGAGGACTGTTTTTTATTATAATAAAAGTTCACCGCCCTCTCTAATTTCATACCAATGCTTATGCCAAAATTACTAGAAAATATTAATTAGGTAAATATTGGAAAAAATATTTTTCAACAAAAATTTTGTTAAGAAATTTTTTCAATTTTTCACAAAAAAAGATTTACTGCAACAATTCTCAATTTAAAAAAATAAAATAAAAATAAAAATAAATTTTTTTTAAAAATTTTTAAAATTGAAATTTGCTAGGAAGACTGAATTTTAAAATTTTTTAGTGATTAAAGTTTCACGTTTCCCAGTTTTTTGCAAAAAAATTTCAATTTTACTAAAAAAAAATTTAAAAAATCAAAAAAGCTATGTTTCCCGAGCAGCACATTCGATCGATAATATCAAAAGTTGAAACGTATCGATAAAAAATCGTTTAAAAATCTAAAGATGTTCTCACGATATGATACAGATTTAGCTGTACGATTTTATAGGCAAAAAATCTAAAAACTATCGAATTCGATAGTATTACGATTTTAGGACGATATTCGTCAACGATACTATCGACAAAGAATATTAAATTTACCGAATCCGATTTTCCACCGATTTTGTGCAGATATTTGAAACTATATTATCGACAAATAATATTAAATTTATCGAATTCGATTTTTTAAAGATTTTGTGAAGATATTTATAACTGTATTATCGACAGATTATATGAAATTTCTCGAATTCGATTTTTCAACGATTTTGTGACGATATTTAAAACTATATTATCGACACATTATATGAAATTTATCGACTTCGATATTTCAACGATTTTGTAACGATAGTTGTTGAAACTATATTGATTTTTTTCTAGTCAAAAAATACCTACTTTATATTCAAAATTGGATGGGAAGAAAGGGCCAAATCGAAATTTTTATAATAACCAAAATTAAATCCAGAATATTATTCTACAACTTTTGTTTGAAATGTTTTTTCAATTGGACCTCATCTCTAGCCTCTATTATTTTGCATTTACCTACTTACGTGTAACAGTAATATGCGAAATCAAAATTGAAAAAATTTTCAAACAAGTTATCTAATTTTTTTGGTTTACTAGGTATTTTACTTGAAACCAGATCGTTGTTCTTAAATAAAATTTTACCAAGTTCAATACTACGATTACTATGTGAATACTTAGTATTTAAAACTGAACGGGAGGGAGGCGCCCAATCGAAAATTTTGTAATGACCAAAATTATTCTTAGAACTTTAAGCTACAACTTTTGTTTGAAAATTTTTTCAATTGGACCTCTCCTTCTCCTCCAATTTTGCATAATACTCCGTTGATACTTATTCAAAATTGGAGGAGCGGAGGAAAAAGGGGCCAATTTGAAAAAATTTTCAAACAAAAGTTGTAAATTAAGGTCCTAGAAATAATTTTAGTTATTATAAAAATTTCAATTGGACCCCTCCCTCTTCTCCAATTTTGCATAAGATGTTTGAATATTATAATCCAATTCGTATTATGCGAACGAACTCCGATGTTCGCAACAGACGCTTGTTTTGGTAGAAACTGCTGTATTTGGAACGAAATTCGCCAGCCTTAAGCGTAACTACGATTTCAAACTCGCCAGCCGGTCTTGAAAATGTGCGCGCGCATATACCCATATATGCTAAATTATGTACAAAAAATCGATAGAATATCGAAACTAGATAATCTACAAAAAATCGTAATACAAAATCGATAGAATGTCGAAATTAAATCGAAATAAAAAATCGATAGAATATCGAAACTAAATCGAAATAAAAAATCGACAGAATATCGAATTCGATAAAGTGTCGCGTTAGTTCCGCATAAATCGTGTAATTATCTTTCGATTTATAGATAGGTTATCGATGAAGTATCTAACTATAATCTTGAGATTTTTAAAAGAAAAATCGTTCGATTTTATCGAAAGTTTATCTGTTGATGGATTTTGCCAACTATAATTCATCGATAATCTGTCGATATATCGAAAGATAATTTCACGATTTATGCGGAACTAACGCGACACTTTATCGAATTCGATATTCTGTCGATTTTTTATTTCGATAATTTGTCGAGTGTGCTGCTCGGGTTATAATTGCAAATAAATAAATAAATAAATGAAAGTATTTTGAAAATTTTCTGAAGAATTTTTTAAATAAGTAAAATTTTTTCAAAACTTTAGATGTAGAATTTTATTATTAAAAAATAATGATATCTAATAATGGATCTAAAATAATATTTTATAAGACTACAAAAAATTTCCAATTTTTAAGAAAATGAAACTTCAAAATTGAAATAGAAAGTAACTGCAAAAAACTATTCTAATTTTTTTTTGTGCAGAAATTTTCATTTTTACTAAAAAAATGATAACTTCCTTATTTTAAACTTGTTGCAAAACAATATTTTCTATTTTTATTGGGTTGGGATTTAAAAAAATGAAATACTTATAGAAATTTTTCAAAAAAATTTTAGGATTACTTTTTTCTAATAATTTTGTGAAGACTTTAAAGAATAATCATATTTAGGTACCTACTGTTTAAAAAAAAGTTTCAAATTTTTCAAAAAAATATAAAAAAATAAATTTGAATTTGACTGCGAAATTAAAAAAAAAAGATGTGTGGAAATTTGTAAAAAAAAATGTAAAAATTCTGTGCAGAATTTTTTTAGAAAATTTTGTGAAGTAATTTTTAAAACTTCTTTGTGAAGAGAGTATACATTTTTTTCAATTTTTGTACAAACTTTAAAAGTAGGTAATTTTTTTTTTTTTTAAATTCCAAGATTTAAATTTTGGGTAGAATTTTTTTTTTTTTAAATAGGTACCGGGTAAACATTGAAAAAAAAGAAATTCAGGAATTTAAAAAGAGAATTGCGTGTGGAAATCTTTTTAAAAAGTTGTGGGGTAAAAAGAAATTTTCCAATTCCTCCAAGAAACAGTTTGAAAACTTTTTCAAATTTTCTTTCACAAATTAAAAAATATTTAAATAAAAAATTCAATAAATAATTCATATTTTTGAAGAAAAATTTCTTACTTTTCAAAAATAAAAAAACTTTAAGACTTACGTAAATTTGAAGTTAACTATTAGATTTTTTTTTAATTTTGTGCAAAAATTCGTTTACAAATTGTGTGCTTACGAAGGAACCTTGCCAACTCGACATTTTCAAAAATTTGCCAAAAATCGAAACATCCACTTCGTCATCTAAAAATTTGGTTCTGAAATCTGGATAACGTGTTTTTTCAGTGAACCAAATTTCAGCTGAATCGAAGGTGACGAGTTAGCAATGTTTTTTTGTTAGGTTTTTTTTTTTTTTTTTTTTAATTTTCGGAGCAGAAATTTATTTAAAAATTTTGTGGCACAAGTTTTAAAACTTTTTGGTGATGAGAGGTCAAGGTTTCCCCCAAATATTTGGCAAAGAAAATTTTCAATCCCGCCAATAAAACATTTTAAAAACTTACTCAAAATCTATATCGCAAAAATAAAAAATAAAAATTCTTCAAAAGTTTTTATACCTACAATTTTTTTTTTTTTGAATAAGTATGAAAAATTTATAAAATAAAAGATATTTTGTAGATAGATAAAAAAAACTTCAAGAATTTAAAAGTACCTATTGTTTATTGCAAAAATTCATTCAAAATTTTTTTGAGCGGACATGTGGAAATATTGAAAAGGAATTTTTTTTGAGTAATTTAAATTAAAAATTTCTCGTGAAGACTGAAGAGAGTTTCACCTTCCCCTCAAATTTTTGGAACTCCCCGACAAACTAAAAAACCAAAAATCGACCGTCGAAATTACGTCAGAACATACCTGAAATCGACCATTGAAATCGACCAGATTTTTACCGTTTTCCATACTGAAATCGACGTCGATTCTAAGTCGATTTAGTTCCGCCCATTTCGACCCTATTTCGACTTATTCGTGATATGAAATCGACGTCGAAAATTGGTCGACATTGAGTTAAATTCGACTAATTTTCGATGTCGATCAAAAGTCAGTTTTTAGGCTTGGCATGACCGAATTGAATTTTTTTCGCCCTAATTGTGTTCATATTCACCATACCCAACTCCTAAAATATACGTCTTAATTTCGTCGATAAAATGTATTCATCAATAGACCTAAATTTGACGTCAAAGTTGGGTCTAATAATTCGAAATATCGACCAGAGATGATCATAGGGTTTCTACATAATTTAATTTTTTCATAGACCTGAATAAGACTTCAAATTGACGTCAAAAAGAAGTCTATTACGAAGCGAATACCTCTTTTTATCGACTTGGACCTTTTGAATTTTGAATACCTTTAATCGACTTTGAAAGCACATCGAAAATAGGTCGATTCAAGAGTGATATTGACTTGAGAAAGATCAATTAAAATCGACCAAATTTTTACCCAAATTTGATGTCGAAAAATAAGTCGAGAATGCCGGAAAATAGACTGAAAATAGACTGTGAAAATTTGAAATTGGTCAATATTGAATCGAAAATTGGGAAAACTTTTTTCTAACCGCAAATCGATGTCAAATCGGTGGTCAACTGGTTTATCGGGATCTTACCTTATTTTTAATTAAATTTTTCATAGAAGTGGGGGCAATATTTCGCGAAGAAATTTTTTTGATTTCTTAGAAAAACAAAAACAAAAAACTATCTACTAAAAATTTACCCAAATTAAATTTTAAAACATTCTTCCAAAAAGAAATTTTTATACTAAATTTTTTTGCAATGAAATTTCTTCTTACAAACACTAGGTTGAGTCTATCGAATACTGTATCTCTATTTACCAGACTAATTAACAGAAACTGATACGTGAATGACAAATGAAGTTACTGTACATCGTGTTACGTCCGTGCAAGTATCTTAATCACATAACGGTATTAATTACCTATTTCTCGATCGAAACAACTTCTTTATTACTTATTTTTCTGCAGGCTTATTGACATTTTCCAATCATAGTTTAGGGTTTGAATATATATGTAGGAACTTCTAACGAGGGTAAAGTTCGCATTTTGTAATTAATTATCACACGCCCGAGATAACTTTCCAACAGTCGAGATGATTTTTACGTGTTTTCCAAAGTCAAATTTACGTCAGAATGGTATCTCGATTAAACTTTGCTCTTCAATAGCACATCATATATTATATCTATAGCTTTGAAAGTACCTCACATCAAAAAGGAAATCGTTATTGTTAAGGTCGCTTCATGTTGGCTAAACTAGTTCAGAAATGATGTCCTAGAATATAACTGTAGATAAATTATTATTACATGATATATGATATTATGGAAGTGTTTGTTAATTGAACATGTGTTAGTGCAAGTGTAAAGATTATAGCATAGAGTGGTTATGTTGAATTCAACATGTTCGAATTTGTCTGATGTGTGAAAGAGAGTAGAAGTGCATTAGTATAGCTAGAAAATCTGTAGAAAATTCAGGGTCTGGGTCTAAAATATCGAGAGAAAAAAATCATCTCAATTCAAATGCACTTAACCGACCTAACCTGATCAAACAAAAAGAGTACCTACCTATATAAGAGCCCAGTTATTGTATAAATTGGACCAAAAATATTGAGCAAATTGTATTTTGGGTTACATGAAATTTTTTTGATTTTAAAATGTTCCTTTCTATCTGATGATTGATCATAAAAAAATCCCCAAATCTCGCCCCTCACAGGAAGTACCCCAAACGTGATCCCAAAGCGATCCCTTGTTGTTTTTCGCTTATAACTCTTCAAATATGCGTTTAAAGGAAAAATTGCTCATAACTAAAATTAAAGTAAACAAAATTTGCAACAAAAAATATTATATTCATTTTTTTCCAAAAGTGAACGGGTGGCGCAAAAAACGCGTCAGAACATACAGAATGGAAAAAAATGACACCCCCCCCCCCCCCATTAACTCGAATAATGTAAAATTTTGATCAGGTCGAATGAGAACACACCATGGATTTCGAAAAATCCCCCACCCTTCCTCTCCCTCGAAATGTTTAAAATATGGCCACGTGTGAACCCCTCTTTTTAAAGAAATGCCAGTAACTCTTTAGTCGTGCCCTGACTCTAAAAAAAGTTCAAATAAAAGTTGAAGTATGTGAAATTTCCTACAAAAACCATCTACACGTTAATGATGACATTATAAATTTTTTCATGAAAAAGTGGAGAATTCTTCATTTTTTTCACCCTGTATTTTTTGACGTGTGTTTTTGCGCCACCCATTCACTTTTCGAAAAAAATGAATATAACTTTTTTTGTTGCAAATTTCATTTACTTTAATTTTAGCCATTACCATTTTTCCATTTAAATGCATATTTGAAGAGTTATAAGCGAGAAACGAGGAGAGGATCTGGGCTGTACTACGAACACACTTGAAACACTTACATTTCATTAAATCCCAACTTGAAACAAGGATTTGAAAATTAATTCTACCACATTCAAAAGAATCTCGAAATGAAATTTCGATCGAACCAAAACACAATTTGTAAACATTTCACATACATACTCGAAAACCTCGAGTTAAACTGCGAATACCAAAATACAGCATACATAAAAATGCAAACATTGTTGCATTAATTCGTCGACGGGTCATTTACATCGAGCCGGCTACGTCTGGCTACCGCTTTACATCGCAATACGAGCTCGTTAGCAAGAAAAAATACGAATACGAAATAAAAACCCAATCAGTTCGGTGGAAAAAGGTGGCGAATTTTCGTCTCATAATTTATCTTAACGAAGTTCATTAACGGTAAAATATTTGGACGAACTTGAAAATGCCAATGTAAATAAAGACTTTACCAAACTAAGACAAAAAGACCATTATGACGTAATTACTGGTACAATATGCGTAGGTAGAAGTACAAGTACAACGTATACAGTACTTCGTTATTGGTGAATTGCGTCTGTTGTATTATTGTACATATTTTGAGAGATACAGATAAGGGCACCCAAATTATAAACCAATTAGCATGTATACTGCGAGTGTTTACAAATTTTTCATGAATTCTAAGGGTATGTGCATGGTGACGATGAAGATGAAGATGTAAAGTTACATCTTCATTTTAATTGGTTGGTGATAAAAAATTGACCAATCAGATTGAAGATGTGAAGATGAAGATTTAAATTTATTTAAATCTTCATCTTCATCTTACATCTTTCATCGTCACTATGAACTTAACCTAAGAATACTCAATTTGAATTTGGCATTCGAAATTATCCGCGATTCGTAATTAGCGCATCCTTTAATTATAATTACTTACGGTTGGAAAAAAAATATTGTCATACCTGTGCGATTATACTGCTTAGGAATTATGATGATGAGCCACTGGATAGAATGATGAGATTACTACACCACGTGTACACTACACAACCACCTAACACTTTTTTTTCATTCGCGTGAAATTATATTTTTACAAGCACTATCCCGAATTAATCACTAAATTAAATCAAATCGACACGACCTGAAATAGCAATACGAATTACGTCTCGACTCTCGAGTAACAACTATTCATATCGAAGAGTAGACCGTTACTGATATAGACGATACTAATGAATCAATTAATACTTGAACTCGCGATAACATCACGAAAAAATGAATATTTTCAAAGATTTCCAATTTTATAAGGCGTAGAAATGATAGTCTATTTACAAAACACGACTTCGTATTACTGTCTAACACGTGTTGGACAAGTTCGACATGACTCGAAAACTTTACTTAGACAGAAGTATTGCACTTTCACAAATGGACACTAGTTATTTACTAAATAAACCCTAGAAATTCTTCACCATGATACGATATGCCGAAGATGTTGTAACTTGTAACCAAATTGATTTTACTATTTTAGTTGTGTTCTAACGAAAAAGGAAATGATCGCGATCGATTTTCTCGCCATTATCGGTTAACTCGAACTGGTAGATAAGAGTGATAAAACAACAATGTACCATTTTCTAGAGATATTAAAATTCTCTACGATTTTTCTAACCTTTTTTCGGATGCAAATTTTTTATAATAAATAATAATTAAGATTCGACAATGAAGAAATGAATTTGAAAATGTTGAGAAGAACACCTAAACGAAACTAACGAAAGGAAAACTTGATTAATTTTAGAATAATTTAAAAACAAAGCCACAGTGAACATTTTGGATTTTTTTTTTCTTCAAAAAATTGCTTGGAATTTTAAAAATTTGTACACAAAAAAATTTCGATTCTACACTTGATTCAAAACTTTGAAAATTTTGCATTTTCCAACGGAAATTGTTTTAAAACGAAAATATCAAAATTTCATTTAAAAAAATTTTTATTCAAAAATTATTTTGGTGCAAGCAGGTACATTTTTTTTTAAATTTGATCTGAAACTAAAACTGAAAAATAGGAAAAAATTTAAATTCTCATCAAAAAAATTTTGATTTTACCAAATTTGAAACTTTAAAACTTTTTTTTGGTAACAAAAATTCTTTTTTAGAAGAAATTCAAAAAAATTATGTTTTTAAAATTTTTTTTAACAAAAAAAAAACAAACAGAATTTTGTATTTTAAGAAAATTTACTTTCAAATAGTTATTGCCAAAAAATATAAAATTGAAAAAAAAACATTCATGATTTCACCAAAAAATTTAAAAATTCAAAATTTATTGTAGGTTTAAAAAAAAGTTGAAAATTATTATTAAAACAAAATCTTGATTTACCAAAAAAAACAAAAAAAAATATTTAACGAGAATTCAAAACTGCTTTCACACGTACCATTACTATGCTTGTTTTTTTACAAAAATTTGAAATTTGCTGTGAAATATTAGAAAACAATAATTTAAAAAATATCAAAAGTTTTCAACAAAAAATTCAAAAATTTTAAAACATGAGCAAAAATTTAAATTTGACCAAAAAACCAAAATTTAAAAATGTTATTATTTAACAAACAATTGAAAATTTTGGTCTTCTAAAAAATATTTTGTTCTTTAATTTTGTTTTTTGCAAAAATTGCATAATTTTGATTAAAATTCACTGGGAAGCATTAGGAAGAAAAATTAAAAAAATTTCAACTACAAAAATTTTGGTTTTACCAAAAATTTAAGGATGTTAATTAGGTATTTAACAAAAATTCAAAACTTCTGTCACCGCGTATAATAAGTATGCTTCGGTTTTCTTACGAAAATTACAAAATTTAGTATTTTTACAAAAATTTAATATCTACCTACCTATTATAACTTCAAAACATTTTTTAAAAATTACAAAAAGGAAATCATTAAACAAACTTTAATTTCATAAAAATCCTAAAATTCAAAACAAAAAAAATCATCAACAAAAACTTTGAATTTACAAAAATTACAAAAATTTTGATTTCACTCGAAAAATCAAAAAAAAATCATCATTCAAAAATTTTAAAATGTACCTATTTTCTAACAAAAATTTATAAATACCTATTATATTTCTAAAATGTCCAGACCCTCTCCTTTGACGAAGAAAAAGTTGAAAAAATGACGAAATTTCAGCTTTTTAATGGTAATTTCACTTTTTTTGGTCAAGACCCCCCCCCCCCCCCGCCTTACATGACTGTCTGGCTACGCTATTATGGTGTACCCACCTTATATTTAATTAAACATTTTTAATTTTTTTTTTAAATTCCCTATTAATTTGAAGAAAAAAAATTCATCAACAACAATTTTGGTCTCATCAATAATTTAAAAATCGGGTATTTTTACTCTTTTTCAACAAAATAATATGTTCAAAAAAAAAATAAATAATAATACCTACATTTTTTAAAACAAAATTTTAAAGTATTTACAAAATTTTGTTACGTGACAAAATTGACAATTTTTTTAAAAACAGAGCTTTGGTTTTGCAAAAACCTAAAATTAGTTTTTTTTTAAAACAAAACTGAATTTTTTTTTTAATTTTTAAATTATTTGGCTATCTAACAAAAATAATTGAAAATTTTATTGCAGACCAAAACCAAAATAATTTATTTTAGCCTGGACAGAAATGTGGAAATTTTTGATTTAAATAAAAATTTAAAAATTGTTTTTTAAGAAAGAAAGAGTAAAAAAAAATCAACAAAATTTTTAATCTTGGAAAATTTTCTTTGAAAAAGTTCAATTTACAAAATTTTCTTTCTATAGACACCCCAAAACCAAAAAAAAAATCAAGAAATTTCACTACTCAAAAATAAAAAGATTTCGTCTTTTTTTAAATTCATCTTTTTAAAAAATTATTTTTTAACAGAAGTTAAGTTAATGAAATTATTATTTTTTTTTTTAATTGAAAATTTCAATTTTTTGTAAGTACATAACATTTTTTTAAATTTGATCTTACCAACTACATCTCAAGCTCCTTTCTACTAGGGTGTAAAAATCTTTTAAAACAGTTATTTTTTTTTAAAGCAGAAGTTCAACATTTTTTTAAAACAAAAAATTAGAAAAAAATAATAATTTTGTTTTTTACAAATTTTGTTGTTATCAATCTACTAAAATTGTTCTAAACAGAAATTTTGAAACTATATTACTTACATTTAAAATTTATACTTTTACACAAACCAAGATTTTTTAAAAAAATTTCTTCAAAGTAATTAAATTTTAAAATGTATTGCAATTAAGTAAATTGTTAAAATATTTGTATTTTGTTTTTAGGGATTTTTTTTGATAAAAATTTCTATTGCTTCACGTATTTTATACACCTAGGATCTGAAATTGAAATTTTTTTTTTTTTCAAGCTTCACTCAAAGTCTCTGTTGAAAATGAATGATACGAGGAAACGAGTTTTTTTTTTTACCAGTTCCTCTTACCATCACTCAAACTTTCATCTCATCAAAAAACCAACCGAACCAACCTTCACCTATCTTGAACGATATTCAACACCTTAATTGACGAACCATGCAAGGTACATTATCATTATCCAATGATTTATTTTTTCGAGCATATCTACCAAAAAAAGAAAATTGATAACAAATAATTTGTTTCATTTTTTCAAGATCATCCAGATACTACAATTGAGCAAGATGATGAAGTAGTTAATTGAATATTCAATCCATAGATGAAAAATTGAAGACACCTATAACACGATTCGAGGATCAATTCCAAGGAAAAGTCAATAAATACCTACAAAATGGTGAAAAATGATTCGACGAAATAATACCTATTTTTCGAAAACCAAATCGAAGTTATATTCTATACAATGTAACTAATTATTATGAAATACGAGCCAAAAATTTATAGGTATCGAATAAATGATATAGGACGTAGGTTAGGGTGGCACCCAAAATTTAAAGTTTCGTAACCGGCCCTAATTTTGTTCCATTTGGTCTTAAAATGAACCCCTATCAATATTTTTGCAAAAAAATTATTTTATCAGGTGCCGTTTTTTTTTGAAGTTTGAGTTTTCATCAGTACTTCTATTCGGCTACCTACAGCCGTCAATTTGCAAGATAGACTAAATTTGCTAATAAACTTTTTAGTAGTACTAAATGAGAGGAATAAAAAAGGTTATATACATATTTTGCATATCTGTCATATTTAAGGCGCTACAGAATTCTGTAAGACTTTATAAGTGCTCTAGCGCCTTCAATATGACAGATAGACCAAATTTGTATATCACCATTTTTGAATGCTTTGATTAGTACTACCATTAAGGTTATGTACAACTTTTGTCTATCTGTCATATTCAAGGCTCTACAAAGCATCGAATTATTCCAAGCGCTTTAGCCCCTTCAATTCGGCATATAGGCAAGATTTGTATATCAAACAATTTGAAGAGAAAGATAAATACTATCAAAAGGGTTCAGTAAAAATTTTTCCTACCCGAAGTTTTTATGACAATAGGACATTACACTACAGCTAAATTTTCAATTTTGTCACTCATTTACCACTATAAGTAGGTATAATTAATTATGTATGCCATACCACAGTAATTAATATGAAAGTTATACTCGCTGACAGTACTAAAGTACTCTTTGTGGAATATGGATGCAGTCGAATATATTTTTTTATCAAGTATTATTCTTTTACGTGTGATTATCAACCTACTAAAAAAACAAGACCAAATTCTGTCACAAAAAACTTGAGTAGGTTGGTACAGAAATTTTGTCTGACATATGAAAAACATGAAAAATTTTATTCCAATTTGGATGACTTTAATATTTTGTCAAACTTGATGAATGATGAAACAATCTATTTCTTCAACTTAACCTTTTTTAAAATCCAAGTTTCAGTATACCTAATCAAACAAAATAATATTGAAAAGTTGAACAGAAAATGTTGAAATTAAATATACCTAAATTATTATTTTAATATGATTAAAATTTATATTTGCCTACAGTAAGGCAAGACTGGAGCTTTTACTCGTATGATCACAGAACTTAGCCAACACGCAAAAGGTGACCAAATTTCGTCACCAGAAACTTTTAATTCCGATCACTTCTACATAATCTATCAGACTTTATAAAACAAAAATTCATTTTACAGTAATTTTCAAACTGATTAATTAAAAAATAATAATACTAAGTACCTACTCCAAAATATATCAATTACATTTTTTGATTTTTATTAATTCTGATGAAATTTTTGAAGCCATACTTAATAACTTAATTAAGAGAAATGATATGTTGATGCCATTTTTTTTCAATTCGTACTTTTTTTATTTGTTTTTAGGGATATACTTGAGTAAAGATTTTTTAATAAGTAGGTAATTATTTTATTTTTTTATAACAAGGAATTTAGCAGATTTTAAACTCCCTGATACTTATTTTTGATTTCTTCCTAAATTAATTTTTCCAACTGCAAAAAAATATTGAAAAGTCCTACAAAAGTCGAGATAGTTACCTACTTCCAATAATTCGCTGTGGTAGTATATATAACTGTAGATATGTTTTAATACTTTTAATCTTTCAATGTTTTTTTAAAATTTTTAAAAGCTTTATAACTTTTGTTGGCTTACATAGAGGACAGGACTTTGAGTTGCGCTTTAATACTCTCAGAGAGTTAGGGTGTTAAACACATAAAATTCAATATGCAGTGTAGTGTAATGTCATAAAAACTTCGGGTAGGAAAAATTTTTACTGAACCTTTTTGATAGTATTTATCATTCTCTTCAAATTGTTTGATATACAAATCTTGCCTATATGCCGAATTGAAGGGGCTAAAGCGCTTGGAATAATTCGATGCTTTGTAGAGCCTTGAATATGACAGATAGACAAAAGTTGTATATAACCTTAATGGTAGTACTAATCAAAGCATTCAAAAATGGTGATATACAAATTTGGTCTATCTGTCATATTGAAGGCGCTAGAGCACTTATAAAGTCTTACAGAATTCTGTAGCGCCTTAAATATGACAGATATGCAAAATATGTATATAACCTTTTTTATTCCTCTCATTTAGTACTACTAAAAAGTTTATTAGCAAATTTAGTCTATCTTGCAAATTGACGGCTGTAGGTAGCCGAATAGAAGTACTGATGAAAACTCAAACTTCAAAAAAAAACGGCACCTGATAAAATAATTTTTTTGCAAAAATATTGATAGGGGTTCATTTTTAGACCAAATGGAATAAAATTAGGGCCGGTTACAGAAGAAAAGTTGAAAAAAAAAAATTCTTATATAGGAGAGTGCCACCCTAACGTAGGTAGAGGTACCAGGTCCACGTACATTACATACCTATCAGGTACCTAGACCTACTCATGGCCAAGTTGAAATGCAACAAGTGAATTGCTCGTACTTGCAATTTGTTGCTTTTCACTTGTGTAAGTAATATTAAAATATTTGACGAATCGAATACACATTTCGTTCGAATGGTATTTTTACTTTCATATGGTTCAATTAAGAGAAACTCAATTGATAATGGTTTTGAGATGATCGCCAGTTCGCCATAAACTCGCACATGTAAACAAATACTCGACAGGAGAGTACACGATACCTAGATAGATATCGATTGGTATCTGGCTATTGTGTTAAATACAAATATGAAGTATATTGCACTTGTTTTATTTTGATGTGCTACCTGCTACCTGCTACCTATTAGCTCGTCGTCTGACCGAGTAATAGTTCAAAATCGTGTCAAGGTCATTCAAGGTACGAGTAGGTATCTTACTCCTAAAACTTTTTGGTCCGGTTACATCTTTAATCGAGGATGTTACTTTGGAATTGAAATTGAAGTATTAGTTTCGTATTGACCTAGGCAAGTTCATCGATATAGGGGACATCTTCGTTGTAACCATAGATAGTTAATTAATTTATATCGCCGAACATATGTACGAGTATTAAACATGTTACCTGTGTCGTGGTGAGATAAAAATATTTATAAATATCGAAGGAAGATGATTTCAATATTAGATGGTTTCGAGCCTTATTGCGCGCAACTTTGACCTTAAACTTGTACCTAAATTTTTCGGCAGTAATATTTGGTCAAGGTTATATAACTCTGTGCATTTAATTATGGACATGCATATACCTATTTCAATTATATACGGTGAAAGAAAATGTAAAAAATATGTGAACGGAAATAGATACTAATATGTACCTATTTAATTTTAATCTATGGTTCAAGCAGTAGCACGAAAGGATTCAGAATTGAGAAAGGATTAACACATGTGTAACTTTCAAATCAATAATTACACACCTAGTTACACTTCGATTGCAATCAACAATAGATCAGCATCCTTCAATTATTTTCAATGAATCGTGAATTTCAGTTTGAGAAAGAAGTAAGTGTGTAGAACTGTAGATACATGAATGATGTATCTACTCCAAATACTTACTTAAAAATTTTCAAAACGTTTTGACGAAATTCCCACAAGGTATTTTTATGCAACAGTGAAATTTTAGAAAATAATTGGTCGATTGAGCAAGTTATTCGTATTAGTGATAAGGATTTTATCGCGAGATTTTTTCGCGAAGCTATATAAAAATGTGTGAATATGGTTTATCAAAGTCATTCGAGCCATGAACTCATTTTTCGTAGTGTATGGTAAAATTAATTTTTTATCGTTTCTATTTCTTATTAGTCAAGCAAATAATGTATAGAAAACCCTGCTTCTGATACATCCATCAATAATTATTGCTTAAAATGCTAAAATTAAACATGCGAAATTATAGGAAGCAGTAATCATTGATTTTGGATACTTGATATCGAATATTATAGCGAAAATTATCAAAGTTTTACTTGATTAAAAGTGTGAACATTTATACCTACCTAATTAATGTTCACGAATTAGTACGGCCACAAATGGAAATTCCGTATGATTCAAAGGTCAAAAGCGATTTTATGATTGATTCGTAACCTAGGATGTATTTTTTAAAGAAATTAGCCGAGGTTCCACTTTTTTTAAGGAGTACTTTTTTTAGGAGGTTTATCCCCCTTTCCAAAAATCTCTCTATCTCTGTACCTAAGGTACCGATTGAAACAATTTTCAAGCAAAAATTGTAGATTTAAACCCAGAAAATAATTTGGATTATAACAAAAATTTCCATTAGCACCCACCTTCGCCTTCAATTTTGCATAATACGTTGAAAAATTACCTAATGATTTTCACACATATTTTTATACTTACTCCAAAAAATTAAATCGAGTAGGTACCTATAAATTTTTTACACCAAAAAAATGAAAAAATTCTTTATTCTAAAAAAACAAAAAAAGAATTTCTCTCCAAAAAATGTTACGTATTCTTTTTTACACTAGCCTATAAAAATTTCGAGATTTTTTCCTACGAAAATTTGAAAAATATCTCCTCCTTCCACCCTAAACAAATTAAATTGAGGGATTTTTTTTCACCAAAAATTTTAGATTTTTTTCTCTGAAAAAATTTAAAATTTTTCTACCACAGAAAATCGAAAAAAAATCGAATTGCCTAGGTATTCTTTGCTTTTAAAAATTAATTTTTAATTTTTAATACAAAAAAAAAAAAAAAAAAACAGTTCTATTTTCTAAAAAATTAATAGCACAAAAATTGAGTTTTTCTCAAAAATACCTATCAAATGATCTTTCAATTGAAAATTTTAAATTAAAACCCTAAAATAATTTGGGTAATTTAACAAAAATTTTGATGGTACCTCCTCCTCCTCCTCATCTGAAAATAGAAAAAAAAAACGTTTTCTAAAAAATCAAAATAGAGTTTTGGCTAAAAAGAAGTTCAATATTTTTAACCAGTCTACATATAAAAATGAAGAGATTTTTTCCACCAAAAATTTGAAAAATATTTTCCCTCCCAAAAAAATTAAACTGAATAATTTTTTTCATCGAAGAATTGAAATTCTTTCTCTGAAAAAAAAATGAAAATTGTTCTATTCCATCAGTAAATCGAAAAAAAAACCAAAAGAATTGAATTATTCTTTAGATTAAAAATTGAAAATTGATTTTTCGTAAAAAATTACAGTTCTTTTTTCTTACGAGAAATAAAGCCAAAAAATTAACTTTTTCTCAAAAACATTAAATAAGGCTCAAAATGAAAAATTTTTCAAACGAAATTGTAGATTAAAATCGTAAAAATAATTCTGGTTAATTTCAATTGGATCCCCTTCTCTAAAAATAAAAATAAAAAAATATTCCAAAATATTATGAAAATAAATTTTTCTCTCCAAAAGATTTTTTTATTTGAAAAAATTACAAATTTTTTTATTTAAAAAAAAAAAAATCAAAAAAAAAATACAACTACTAAGGAATTGAATTATTCTTAACTTCTACGTAAACCATACTTTTTCAAAAAAAATAACAGTTCTCTTATACATAGGTATATAAAAAAAAAAAAGAAAAAAGGGGGTCTTAAAAATAGATATTGAATTATTTTTTCGTCCAAAAAAAAAATTTATCTAAAAAAAAAGTTCATTCTATTTTTTTTTAAATGTTCTCCAAAAATTTTGGAAAAATTTCGCTTAAAAAAATCAATTTGAACAACTGTTTTTCCTTTGAAAAAATTGAAACATCTCTTTTTTTTAATGAAGATTTTTATCAAAAACATTGAAAGATTTTTTTTTTACCCTCCAAGTCCAGATAAGAGATTTCTAAAAAAAAGGAAAAATAGATAATAAATTAATAATAATAAAAAAAACTTACTTCATTTCTCCAAAAAAATAAGATTTCTTTTTTCTGTGAAAGTTTGACAAATATTTTTACTCCAAAAAAAATTATTTACGATTTGCTTCTCAAAAACATCGATTCTTTTCCCGAAAACATTAAAAAAAATTTATTTCGAAAAATGAAGATAAATCCACAAAAAATTGAAAATTTTTCTACTTACGAGAAATTTTTTCTTTGATTTTTTTTTCAAAAAAATCAAGACAAAAAATGATTATTTTCCCTTAAAAGTATTGAGAGATCTTTCTCTTTTTTGAAAAATTATATATTTAAAAAAGTTTAATTCCAAAAAATCGAAGAAAAAAATCTTCAAACATTTTTTACAGAATTTTTTTTTTTTTTTTAAATAAAAAAAATTGTAATTTTTTCAAAGAAAAAAATCTTTTGGAGAGAAAAATTTATTTTCATAATATTTTGGAATATTTTTTTATTTTTATTTTTAGAGAAGGGGATCCAATTGAAATTAACCAGAATTATTTTTACGATTTTAATCTACAATTTCGTTTGAAAATTTTTTCATTTTGAGCCTTATTTAATATTTTTGAAAAAAAAGTTAATTTTTTGGCTTTATTTCTCGTAAGAAAAAAGAACTGTCATTTTTTACGAAAAATCAATTTTCAATTTTTAATCTAAAGAATAATTCAATTCTTTTGTTTTTTTTTTCGATTTACTGATGGAATAGAACAATTTTCATTTTTTTTTTCAGAGAAATAATTTCAATTCTTCGATGAAAAAACTTATTCAGTTTAATTTTTTTAGGAGGGAAAATATTTTTCAAATTTTTGGTTGAAAAAATCTCTTCATTTTTATATGTAGACTGGTTAAAAATATTGAACTTCTTTTTAGCCAAAACTCTGTTTTGATTTTTTAGAAAACGTTTTTTTTTTTCTATTTTCAGAGGAGGAGGAGGAGGAGGAGGAGGAGGAGGTACCATCAAAATTTTTGTTAAATTACCCAAATTATTTTTAGAAGCACCATCTCCCAATTTTATTCCAATTAATTTCCTCTTAAAATGCGAATTTCGAGATAATATTATTTAAAAAGCATAAACACGATATTTAAAGTAAATTATTACATATTCATAAAACAAATGCTAACACCTCGTTGGGCAATCCATCTTCGCATATTATGATAAAAAAGAATAAAACAGCAGAAAATCTTATGTAAGAAATCATTGGAGCGAATATTAAATAATTTTATACTTATACTAACCGCAATATTTAAACTTCTTATTAAACTTGCACGAAGTATAATTTATATTTCATTAATACATGTACCTGCAGCCGGCCCACATAAAAACTGTAACATTTTTTCACCGATAATATTCACATTGAAGCACTTGCAAACGCAATGACACAAATTTATAACGAGGAAGTGCGACGGTGGCAGATTTTATACATCAAACTTATGATATAAGAACCGGGAAAAGTACATTGTTAATTTCATCTCGTACTCGCAGGTTAAAGACCCACTCGGGGGAAAATTTTGCTCAAATACTACTTACCAATTGACCGATGTCCTTAAACCAAATATTCGAAGCCACGCACTATTTGTCAAAAAGAAAGCATTTTTATAAACACGTAACCGAGTACATCGTGTACAAATGAGTGAGAATAAGTGAAAAGGATATTAAATCCTTATAACCAGTTGAGAAAACCGGTTCCTTTTATATATTCACGTAGAGCATTACCGCACCTATCCGAATTATATTAATATATCTACTTATAAGCAACCCCTTTGATGGCGGATTAACTTCACATGTTAAGAATTTCAAGGTCTAGTTCAGGGTTTACCAATTCAATATGATCTTTTTTTATGCGAACACAATAGAACCCCGTTAATGGTGCGTTGATTTAGATGATAACTTTTGAGAGCTGTTGTGGTGTGGATTACGTCCTTAGGTATCTAGTCTACACGATGATTTCTTTTTTAAACTAAATTAAACCGATGATGAGTTTTTTTTTTTTTTTTTTTTTGATGCACCTGTAAATTAATAAGAATTCTTAACTAGGAAAAATAATTAGAAATAAAAGCATTGTTGAAATTAAAAAAAATAAAAATAAAGCAGTTATTTAAAAAAAAAAAAATAAATAAAAATTTAAAAAAAAAACTTACCCAAATATGCCAAAAAAATTTAAATTACTGCCACATTTAATTCAACGACACTGAAGTAGGTAGTAGGTACTTATATGATACAATTTTTGAAGAAAAAAAAATTAAAAAGTCATATCCGAATTACATAAACTTGCCACGAAAATTGTCAATAAATAACTAGGTACCTACTAATATTCTATGCACATTAACTAAACCACATAATTCTCAGTACACTGGCCGCACTGAAGTTCTAACAAACGTGTGCATTTATCAATCGAGAACAATGAATTCACATGTATTAAACGCGCAATATTCATAATCACTTTCTCTCAATTCTTTTATCAAGTTTCAGTGGATATTAGAATATTTAAAATGATACGATTGTGTTTGCATTCGAATGAACTGTGATTCATGATTCATTTTTGGTAAATTTCATCTGATAGATACTTATCTTTAACGGAGGCCAATTTCATAATTCTTCGATTTGTGTTTCCTCAAATCAGAATTTAGAACGATAGGTACCTTCGTTAAAGCAGGAAAACCGTTCGTCATTGATAATTTTGTTGAAATTTGGACGAAAACAGCTTTCAATGAAAAACTGCATGGTAGTCGTTGTACTGTTTGTGAAGTAGATAGTTGGTGTTCTAAAATTGTACAGTTTTGCAATATTTGATTGTATTGTATCTGTCTTCCTACCTACTTACATAATTTAGATATATGACAACTGACTTGTTCAATATTTGCACTCTTGAAATTGTTTTATCTTCGAAATAAATGAGCGAGTAATTATTTGGCTGCCTACATGAACGATGCCTGAACTTATTTTGTGCTCATTAACTTCTATTTTACTTATCAAATTGCGTTTTTTGATGGACTCAAAAGGGCCAAGTGTGCAAAGAAGTCAACGGTGCTACACCCAAAATTTCAAATGTAAAATGAGCTACACTCCAGGAAAATCATGAAATGCAAAAATCATATTATAATATTAAAATCTCTGGGGTTTTTTTTGAAGTGAAAATATTTTTCAATTAATTTTTTGAGAAAAAAATCGCAATCCTTTTAAAGAAAAATAATTCTGAATTTTTTTGTAATTAAAAATACTTATCTCATTTTTTTAAAACCAATGAAAAGTTGAAAAATGTATCAGTTTTTTCCAGGAAAAAAATTTTTAAAAAAGAAAAAGAAAAAACTCAATAAATACTTTTTTCGGAGACAATATCTCTCATTTGAAAAAATCTTTATTTTTTGCCTCAAACTGCTCAATTGTTTTTTTGTTTTTTTTTTGGATAAAAATAATCAGTTTTGAAGAAAAGAAATGAAAAAATTTCTCAACTTCCTTGAAGTACAAAATATTTTTAAAATTTTTGGAGAAAAAAATTATGCAAATAATTGATTTTTTTAGAGAACCTAAAAATTGTTTTAGAATTTCCTGGAGAAAAAAATTCTGAATTTTCTTGGAATAAAAAAATCTTTCAATTTTTTGAAGAAAAAATTCTAAATTGGTTTTGGAATAAAATTTTTGAAAATTTTTTAGAATAAATTTTTAAAAATTTTTTGGAATAAGTTTTTAAAATTTTTTTGGAATTGAAAAATCATATTTTTTGGAATAAAAGAAATCTCAATTTTTTGGAGAAACAATCTGTTATTTTTATAGAGGGGGAAAACCAATATAATTGTGTTTCAATATTTTTATCTTTCTAGATAAAAAATCTCTGTTATTTTTTGATGACATACTTTATATTCAAAATTGGGGGGAGGGAGGGGTCCGCTCAAAATTTTTGTAATAATCAAAGTTTCTTCTAGAACTTCAAGCTACGATTTTTGTTCGAATTTTTTTTTCAATTGAACCACTACCTCTTCCAGTGTTTAATAACATAAGTATCTAAGTCGTATTATGCAAAATTATATCGTAGGCAGTTTAATCGGAAGTTTTAAATAGTCGAAATTCTTTCCAGCACTTCAATCTACAACTTTTTTTTGAAAAATTTTCAATTAGAACCCCCTCACAGTATTCCAATTGAATTTTTAAAAAATATTTAGATGAAATTCCAAACATTTTTAACAAAAAAATAAATAAATCAAAATTGAATAATGGCAGGGCTTTGAAAAATACGGAATTTTTAAATTTACTTATTACGATTCCTATTTTCTTTAGGTGTTTTTTTTTCAAAAATTTTCTTTCATCATTTTTTTTGTTACTTAAAAAAAATTCAATTTGAAAATTAAATTTGTGGTAGGGATTCGAAAAACATGGGATTTTCTAAATAAAAAATTCTACTATTTTAAAATTGAATTTTTGACACGGGTTCAAAAAATACGAAATTTTTAAATTAATGCATTTCCCAAAATCTTCAAACTTTAGTTTTTATATTACGAAAAAAATCAAATTGAGAATTGAATTTTTTGCAGGGATTCAAAAATTACGGAATTTTTCAAGTTGTTCTGCATAAAAAAAAATTGATTAAAAAATTTCTTTAACGTTTTCCCTGAATTTTTCTAATTTTTTTAAAATTATTTATTTCAATTTTCAAAGCATAATATTATGTTGTTACACACAAAGCAATTTTCAAGTTGAGAAATCAAATTTTTGACAAGAATTCAAAAAAACCCGAGCAGCAAGCACAATCGACAAATTATCGAAATAAAAAATCGACAGAATATCGAATTCGATAAAGTGTCGCGTTAGTTCCGCCTAAATCGTGAAATTATCTTTCGATATATAGATAGATTATCGACGAATTATAGTTAGCAAAAATTTCGAGATTATAGTAAGATATTTTATCGATAATATATCTATAATATCGAAAGATAATTTCATTTAGGCGGAACTTTTGCGACACTTTATCGAATTCGATATTCTGTCGATTTTTTATTCCGATTTTTCGTCTTTTACTAGCTTTTTTCTATTATTAAAACTCATTAATTAGCATAATTAATACATTAAACTATGCCTAAACACATTATTCATGTTACGGTAAGAGGATCATTTCAGAAAAAGTCAAAAAAAATTATAAAACATCTGCCACCCGTGGGGCTTGAACCATCTACCTCCTGCATGGTAATCCTCTTCCTTAACCACTATGCCATACCTTATCGTTGAGGAATTAGCAATAAAACGCTTATAATAGGCAGTTTAGTACTTCCAGACGTGTTGGACTTAGAAAAATTTTCACCAATTTGGAAATAATTTCAAATATCGTCACAAAATCGTTGAAAAATCGTTCGACAAATTTCAGATTATTTGTCGATAATGTAGTTTCAAATATCGTCACAAAATCGGTGGAAAATCGAATTCGAGGAATTTCATATTACGTGTCGATAATATAGTTTCAAATATCGTCATAAAATCATTGAAAAATCGAATTCGAGAAATTTCAGATTACGTGTCGATAATAAAGTTTTAAATATCTTCACAAAATCGTTAAAAAATCGAAATCGAGAAATTTCATATAATCTGTCGATAATACAGTTATAAATATCTTCACAAAATCTTTAAAAAATCGAATTCGATAAATTTAATATTATTTGTCGATAATATAGTTTCAAATATCTGCACAAAATCGGTGGAAAATCGGATTCGATAAATTTAATATAATCTGTCGATAATATGGTTTCAAATGTCGTCAAAAAATCGGTAAAATATCGAAGTCGAGAAATTTCATATAATCTGTCGATAATATAGTTTTAAATATCTTTACAAAATCGTTAAAAAATCGAATTCGATAAATTTAATATTCTTTGTCGATAACGTAGTTTCAAATATCTGCACAAAATCGGTGGAAAATCGGAATCGATAAATTTAATATTCTTTGTCGATAGTATCGTTGACGAATATCGTCATAAAATCTTAATAATATCGAATTCGATAGTTTTAGATTTTTTGCCTATGAAGTTGTACCGATAAATCTTTATAATATCGTGAGAACATCTATAGATTTTCAAACGATTTTTTATCGATACGTTACATCTTCCGATATTATCGATCGAGTGTGCCGCTCGGGAAAGAGGATTTTTCGAAACTGATAGGTTTTTTCAAATTTGTGGACCTTGTTAAAATTCGAAAATTGTTTCAAGTCCAAAAATGGTCCTCCAAAACACCTCAAATTATTATTAAAACTGATTTAAAGGTGATCGAATTGTGTGCAATTTTTTTTTTCACTCGTGTTTATACATATAGCGAGTAAAAACACTGAGATAGAAAAAATGAGTCGTTCATTTCTAAAGTGACCCAATGTAATTTTTTTGGAGGGGTACACGAAAATGATAACAAAAAATGTTGAAAAAATCATTTTTCAAAATCTCCTAAAACTTTAATTTTTATTATTATTTTTTTTTGTGAACTAATGTTTGAAAAAAATTACAAAAATTGATGTCAATTTTTTTTTGTTGAAAATACAGGTAATATGTATAAATAATATTCCATGCTTTTCGAAGCCCTGCCAAAACCCAATTTTGAACTCGAAATTTTTTAATGTTTGAATACAAAAAGTAAAGAAAATAATGACGAAATATTTTGAAAAAAAAATTTCCCTGTAGAAAAATAAATCGAATCAATTTTAAAAATCTGCTAAAAGAATCAATACGTCCTATAAGATCCATTCAAGAGTAAAAAAAAGTAGGTATTGTTTGAATATTTACTCAAAGTTGTCGTCTAAAATAAAATACACTCGGAAATGTATAAAAAATACTTCAAGGAGAAGCATAAATATTATCAATTTGTTGCAGATTATTATCGTATTATAAGGCGGATCAAACGAATGCAACCACATGCAGGATGTATTTTAAAAAAATAAAAAAATAAAATTCGATTGGTCACAACAACTTTACATAGGAAACTCGTGAAGATAAATGGATACGTTCTACGAATCATACATCAAGTTCTGTTTGATATGTTTAAATATTTATGTAGTTTATCAATCTTTGAAATGAATTTACATTGCTTTACACTGAAAAATTTTCAATTCGTTGATAACTCGAATAATCAGTATAAATGTAGTATACGTACAAATACCTACTAAATTGAAATATTCCTACATCATGTTTTCCTTTTCCACGTACTTTTACACCTCATATCGATACCTACTTGGTGATAATGGCAAAAGAAGTCAGCTTATTTTTTTTTTGGCAAGAATTTGCAATTGATTGAAATTGAAAACATGGATATTTCGTGGCATTAACAATGGTTTCGACAACGAACAAATGTTTTTTGTATTTTATTCGTCGATTTAGAAACAAAAACGATACATTTATTGAAGTAAGAACAATTAAATTTTAATACGAAGAATCATGGTTATTTTTAAAATACAAAGTACCTATACCGATGAATATTGATTTTTTTTTCATCTGATGATGAATGAAAAAGTAGTTATTTTAATCACATCGCATTGCTGCGTGAGAATTAAGGTAAATTGAACTGCCTATGTCGAGTATTGAAGGCATTTATAAAAATTGTTTACAAAACACGTTGTATGTAGGTTCAATAGGCCTAACATTATACAATGATTTGATCATAATGTCAAATACCTCTTCATTAAGATCGCTAGATCAAACGAACAGAAACCATTGTTGGATAATAAATGGTAATCATAACAAATTGATGATTGAATCGTGTCCGAAATGGTATATTTTTACAAAAAATTGAAAAGGGAAACGAAAAACGTATCCGTAGGTAGGTATTTATAAAATAAAAACAAGATATCAATTTCTATGATATAAGGAATAATTATCGAATATGATAATAGGCATATTTATATCTAGTGAACAGACTCTATTGATGTGTTAAATAGAAAGTTCATCGATGTTAGGTTAGATCTATAGGTACATAACCGTATGCAAATAAATTAAGATTACGATCGTGTGCTCGCTGAGGCGCGCACACGTTCGACGAGTGGACAGCTTCTGTGTAACCACAAACATTGGTGAGTTTACTCTATAATTTAACAGCATTACCATGTTGAATGTTTGAATCAGGTAAAATTATTCTTAGCTGTATTAATTACTAATAACGTATTAGGCTTCATTTAAACGTACTAGGTAATCGATATCTCTCAGAACGAGTTAAATTTTCCAGCCAATTTTATGAAAGAAGTTGCAACCGATGAGCATATAACTAAGTAAACTGGAATTTTGAAATTAAAGAGGCGGAATTTGGTACCTAGAGTCTAAAGGCCCCCACCTCACTCTCACCTTCTGCTGTGAGGTAAAATGATTATTATTTTCCCCAATTCTCAATTAAATTTTGTTAAACTTACAGAGATGATGGAGTCCGCCGCCTCGTCAAAGGGCATTTCTGGAAAAATTTTTTAATTCGATTAGAATGTTCCTTGATATGGAAATGGGTATAGATTTCAATACTCAATATTGACACTTAGTGGGGTCTTCATTTTGGACTTTTGATTTTTTTGTCTCACCCCCACAGTTTTTTTTTTTTTTTTTTTTTTTTTTTTTTTATGAGAAAATGATTCCATATTTTAAATTTTTCCCCTGACTGAATTTTAAGGGACCACTGGTCGCCCCTTTTTTTAATAAAATGAAAAATTGCTCGATTTTCAAAGTCTTGCCCTTTTTTGGTTAGATTCTAATAAAGTTGCCCCTTTTAATGAGAATCTCCAATTTTTCAGAAAAAACAAAAATGAAAACAAAGAAAATGAGTGAAACATTTTGACCCAGCGTTCAATATTGTTCGTTATTAGAAAATAAATTCCTATTTTCATTTTTTCTCTAACTTGATTATAAGTGGTGCCACAAGCACAAATCTCCAATTTCGAAAATTGGTCATTTTTATTTTTATTTTTTTCAAAATGGGAACCAGTGGCACCATTTAAAATTCAGTAGAGAGAAAAATAAAAAATTTGAAATTATTTTCTTATAATAGCAGCAATGATGGGTCAAAAAGTTTTGATTATTATTTTCGTTTTTTTTGTTTGTTTGTTTGAGAAATTTGTGAAACCCCAAAGTCAGACTTGTCAAGAGAAAATCATTTCACTTGAAATTTTCACTGAAATTTTTTCCTGAATTTTTAATAAAATTATTACCTAGTACCTGCCTATACCTAAAAATGTTTGCTCACTTTTTTTACTTGTTTTAGGTACTCAGAATTTGAAGAAAAAAAATTACTAAAAATTTTCACAGAATTTTTCAATTGAATTAAAAATTTATTCGTCAAAATTTTCAAAAAAATTTACTTCACCTGGTTTTGAAAATTTTCAATTGAAATGTTAATAAACATTTTATGTACGGTACTTGATTTTTTTCCAGTGGCTATTCTAACGTGCATTTCCAACATGTTTGTGCAGCTCCATAAAATGAGTTGTGCAGTTGGAAATTAATTTGTGCAGTTCCAAAAAAAATTCAAATGCTAAAAATGAATTTTTTCTGTCAAAAAACATCTGTTTTTCAAAAATTTCCACCTCGCTTCGCTTGGGCAGTATTTTTTCTATTACGTTTTGATAGCAATTTTATGCTAAAAATGCGTGTGTTTTTTTCAAAAATCGAATATTTTTCGAAATTTTAGCCCTATTAATATCGTGCGAATGAGAAAAAATCATATTTTTCCTTCAAAAATCGTATATTTTTCAAAATTTTCGCCCTCGCTTCGCTCGGGCAATATTTTCTTTCGACATTCTATCAATATCGATAGTATGAGTTGGAAAATTTCATTAATTAAGTTGGCATTTTCAATTATTTGGCCCCTTTCGAAAATTCGCTTCGGTTCGTCTCTGAATAAAATAATATTCAAAGTTTACCTTACCTAAAAATTCAACAAAATGATTTTTTCTGGAAAACCGTCAAAATTTTACAAGTGACGATTGCACACCCCCCCCCCCCCCTCCGGTCAACAAAACGTCCATTATACCAACATTTAACATGGCTCTGGAGCTAAGTTTGTGCAGCTCCAAATTTTCCTTAGAATAGGCACTGTTTTTTTCTTCATTTTTTCAAATAAATTTTCATTCAAATTCGGACTCCCGAAAAATCGGGACCTGTTGTGCATTGGTCCATTCTCACCCTCCTGTCGTCGGGCCTGTCCAAGGTACGATTTGAAATCAAGTTGGAGAAAATAAGATAATAGGAATTATATAAAAGGTACGTTGAAAATTTCTATTTGCAGACCCGTCAAGAGGAAGGGGGCAAAGGGGGCATTTTGCTCCGGACCTGAAGTTTTGCTAGAGGGCCCGAACTGAATTTTTTCCGCTGGAGTTGGAAAAATCACATAATTTTTGGTCAAAAATGCCCTTGGAAGAAGGCTCAAAATAATTTTTGCCCCGTACCCACTTTAGCTCTCGACGGTTCTGTCTATTTGAAATGTCTTGAAAATTATCTTCTGAAAAATTCTCCCACGAAAAATTTATCTCAAAATTTTGCTGGATTTCAAATTGTCTCTCCGATGATTCCGACTGAGAATTGACAGATATTTTCTCACTAAAAAATCCTCTCAGAAAGAAATTTCAATGCAGAATAAAAAATTTTTTTTTTAAATCGTAAGAAAATTTTAAAAAACACGTTCTCTGTAACTTTTTAAATAAAAAATGATAACAAATACTTATCCAGACTTGTACGTAAGTGTATCCAAAAAAAAACTATAAATAAAAATAAAAATATGATGAAATAATTTTTTTCAAGTAGGCATTTTTCATCTTTCTTCAGATTTTAATTTCAACATTTCCTTCTTGAAATTTTTGGTGAAATTTTTTTGAAAAGATCTTTCAACCTTTCCTTAAAATATCATTTTGAAAATAAAAAAGTGGGAATTAGGTAATTCTCATAAAAAGAAACAAGAAAGTAGGCGGAGCCTCCTTCATTCTGATTAGTTGAGGTTGACATGTAAAAAAATGACAGTAATTAATGCTTATTACATACAAAGTTACAAAAAACCTGACCAAAATCAACTGTGAGAAAAGATGATCTTGACAAGCAAGAACTCTGTCATAGAAAAAAGTTACTCTGACCAAATTGAGTAGACAAAAAAAAACTGACAAAAAAACTCCAACAAAAGAAACGCAGAAAAAACGATTTAAAAAGTTGAAAAAATGACCCTGACCAAGAAAAAAAAATTGTCAGAAAAATCTTGGTAATAAAAAAAATATGACCAAAAAAATGCAGTTGACAGGAAATTACGATGAAAAGAAAAAAACTCATAAAAATTGACTGAAAAATTTGGAAAATGGGCTCTGAGAAAAATTTTGACTGAAAATTCCAGGTGCCTTTCTCATCATTAACAAAATACTAGATGGAAGTATAAAATTCGAGGAAAAATTATTCAGGAGAGTTGACTTGGAAAAACGTTTATTAGGGTAAAAAGTAATTATTCAGGAAATTTTTCATTTGGGAATCCAGATTCGGAAAAATGTTCCATAAATCCAGATTCACATTTCCATACCAAGAAACATTCTGAAAAAAAAAAAAAAAAAAAAAAAAATGAAAAATTCCTAGGAATTTCCTTCGATGGGGTTTATCATTATCATCTGTCATCTCTACAAGTTCGAAAAAATTCTTTGACCTCCCTGGAAAGGTGCGAGGCAGAGTTTTTATATTAAGGACCAACTTCTAGTTCTATTACTTAATTTCAAAATTTCAGCAAAAGACCGATTCACATTCTTACTTGGCAATTATGCTGTTTTAAAATTCATCATAATATTTGAGAATAATTAATGTAGGTACGTCGATTTTGACGATTTGACGTAAATGGTCAATAATTTAAATATTGCTCGTTACGGTTTATTGAATGCTGATTATCAACGTAATCATATAATGTTTCGGTATAGGGTAAGTACTCGATTAAAAAATTCACACGTGTCATTTCTCATTAGATTATAAATTCCGAGAACGTCGTGTCTTTTTATAATTTCACAATTTTTTATTGTTTGATACGTAAGTCTCAGTAAGTAGGTATAGGTACCTATACGATACAGTTGAACAAACCGCGAGCTGCATGCAGAATAATTAATTTGTTTATTTTCCTGATGATGCATTAATTTAAACAGTACGTACCCCAACGAGGTACTTTGATCTTTGTACCTGGATAAAATTTTTCAAATTTAGTCACAAGGTAGAAAATATTTTTAGATACTTTACGACATTTTTAATTTGGCTTTTAATTTTGTATTTCTATAAAAAGACCGTTTAAATAATTAACAATGACAATGCTTAACTGCTGTCTAAACGAGTGCAACTCCAAAGGGAATGGATGATTGCCAAATTGTCTATGTCTACCTACTTTTCGAGAATTTATTCTTTTTGAAGACAATGTCACCGCGAGAAATAATAGCTAGATTGTTAAAATAATTTGTTTTCTAAAATATTATAGTTATAGCAGAGAGAGTTTCGATGATAAAGTATGCACGCGTCGTATTTGAAAAAAATTATTATCCCGTGAGAGCAATTTGATAAGATTTTATATAAAATGCATTACGATTATAAAACATATTAAAAATTTATTGCAGTTAATACATCATCAGCTGGATAATACGTCGGAAAAATATGGTAAAATACACCCAATGCAGATAAGAAATGTGGGCGGAAATACAACCATAATATCATCTGTAAAATTCCCAAAAAATATTTTCAATTTCCAAGCATAAGTTAACGAACATCGTTATAAAATTGCTAATTAAAATTTACCTACTTGTATCAATCTGTACGATTATCTCATCACTGCTCGTAGGAGTAGTTCCTGGTAAATCGACTTCACAACGGATAACTTTTGATTTTCCATTGTTCCAGTCTAATAAACTAGACGTATTTAATATTATAGTATTATTATCATATGTAACGTTACTTTGGCTAATCTGCGAACAAAAACGTGCATAAATCATTTACACTGTTTATCTTTAGATTCGCTAAATATTTGAAAACAATTACTTTAATATTATCTACGTAGAATACAGTTGAGAACTTCTTAACAGGTTGGCGAAGTTGGATACCGGAACATAGCACATTTTGTCGTGTATTATCATATTTAATCGTTGGTTTAGCGAATACAGCAGCATCTGAGTGAGAACATGAGGTTTTAAAAAAATGAATTGCATAAGAAATCTCGTAATTCTTTTAGAAAAAAAAGTTCTATTTTTTTTTAGAGCAAAAAGTATTATAGGTAATCTTTTTGAAGTCATCATAAAAAAAATCTGTTTTATTTTTCTTTAAAAAAATCCTATTTTTTGTAAAAATAATTTTTTAAAAAAACTTTCAATTTTTTCGAAAAAAAATTAAATTGAAAAAAATTTGAAGTAAAAAATTCTTAATTCTTATAGAGCAAAATAAATCTAAGTTTTTTTTGAAATGAATTGGGTGAAAATCTTCTATTTTTTTTTTTTTAAAGAAAAACTCTCAAATTTCTTGGGAAAAATTTTCTCTTTTTTTGGAGGGAATAATATATCTAATTTTTTTCAAGTACCTACCTAAAAGAAAATTTCTATTTTTTCTACAGAAAATAAATAGGTACATACATATCTTTATTTTTTTGGGAGTAATAGTTTTTTGGAATACATAGGTAGATATGTAGGTATTAATAGAGAACCACTTCACAAAAAATTATGAATGTAAAATTATGAATGTAATAAATTTTCTGTTGCATTTTTTTTCAATTCCAAGTAAATAAGTGGGTAGGTAATTAGGTATGCCCAAAAATTAAAAAAAATTAATCCAAGCAAATTTAAAATTTTTTACGTATTCTGAATTTCTGGAAAATGTATAAAATTTCTATTCTAAAATATTTAAAACATTTTTTCATCAAAAAGTCTAGAGATTACTTTAATCCAAAAAACAAGAAATATTTTCTCAAAAAAATTATCGTTTTTCACCAATTACAAAAATAATTGATAACACTTTTTATTTAAAAAAAATAAGATGGGAAATTTATTTATTTCACTGAAAAAAAAATCCTTAAAAAATTGAAAAATGTTTTTACTTCAGAAAAATTAAAATGTTTTTTATTTCAAAAGAACCAAAAAAACATTTTTCAAACCAAAAAAATTGAGATTTATTCATTCCAAAAAATTGAGAGATTTCTTCTTAAAAAAATAGATTGATTTTTGTTTTAGGTAAATTTTGTTTAAAAAATAATATAAATATTTACTGAAAAAAAAATCCTTAAAAAATTAAAAAATGTTTTTACTTCAAAAGAATTTAAATGTTTTTTATTTCAAGGGAACCAAAAAAACATTTTCAAAAAAGTTGAGATTTATTTATTCTGAAAAATTTAGAGATTTCTTCTCTAAAGAAATTGATTGATTTTTTTAAAAATTATTTCAAAAAATAAGATAAAAATTTATTTACTGAAAAAAAGTTAAAACATTAAAAAATGTTTTTACTTCAGAATTTTTTGTTTCAAAAGAATTAAAAAACAGAAATATTGAAATTTATTTATTCCGAAAAATTGAGAGTAAAAAAATCGATTGTTTTTTTTTGTTGGTTGAAGGAAATTGAGTATTTTGTATTCTAAAGGAGTAAGTTTTTTATTCCAAGAAATTGAGGGATTATTTTAATACAAACAATTGGGTGATTTTTCGAAAAAAAAGAAAAATAGAATTTTAAAAAAATCAAATAAAAATGGAAAATTTTTAGTTTCAAACAAATTAATTGTTTTCTAATACAAAAAACTTGAAACACTTTTTTACATTAAAAAAATCAAGAGATTTTTGCCCCAAAGAAGCTGAGATTTGGTTGAAAAAAATTAAAACATTTTTTCTTTTCTAAAAATTTAGAGGTATTTTCCATACAAAAATTGATCAGTGTTGCTTTTTCTACAACAAATTGAAAAAGAATTTGTTCCTGAGAAAAATGGGAACTTTTTTCTTCAAAAAAAAAAATTAATAAAAACAAGCCATTTTTAAATCCAAAACTAAGAGATTTTTTCTCATTTTTTTACGCCGATTCCAAAAATAAATAAAATAAGTACCTAGGTAGGTAGTTAAGTACCTAGATATATTTAATTCTAACTTCAAAAAAAATTGAAAAAATTCGTTTCTCCGAAAAAACTAAGACTTTTTAAAACAAAAATGGGATTTTTTCTCCAAAAAATTGAAACATTTTTTCACTTTAAAAAAATTCAAGTATTATTTTCAACTTTAAAAATTTCTATCAATGATAAGAAATTTTTAAAGTTGAAAAATATACATATTTAAAATTTTTTATGTAAAATGATAGGTAGGTAGGTAGGTATTTTAATTTTTTTGGAGAAAATATCTTGTTTTTTGTTTTAAAAAGTCTTAGTTTTTTCAAAGAAAAAAATTTTAGTTTTGGAGAAAATAATCTTTTCAATTTTTTCGAGAGTGAATAAAAAAAATTTCTATTTTTTTTTGGAATTAAAAGAACTTATTTTTTCGGAAATGAAAAAATTTGAATTTTTTGAAAAGAAATTCTATTTTTTTCAAATTATTTTTTTACTCATCTTTTTGAATATTTTATTTTTATTTTTTGCATTTAAAGTACCTACATAATATTTTAATTTTTTTAGAGAAAAAATCTTCATTTTTAGGGAACAAAAAATCTTATTTTTTGTGTGCATTGGAGAAAAAATCGAATTCCATTTTGAAGTAGAAAACTTTTTCAAATTTTTTATCTAAAAAATCACTCTTTTTTTAAATTTTTTGTAAATTAAAAAAATTTAAAATCTTTTCGGGGTCAAATTTTTTATACATTTTTTTTTTTTTTTTGAGAAGAACATCATTTTCTCATTCAATATAAAAAAAAATTCAACCCGTCACCCCTTCGGGAAAAAATCTAGTTACAATCTTAGAAAATTCCAAGTAGCCGCGACCGCAGCCCTGTTCGAATGCAACATGAGAGCCTCTTTTATGCAGTTATGTAACTTAAATATTTAAAATATGGTTATACTTGGTTCGTATTCGTATGTCAGAGCACGTGCATATACATACGAGATCTACACGCACTGCACGCATCAATTTACAAATGTGTTTTTAATTACACTTAATTTAAACGGATGAAAATACATTATTTTACTCGCAAATTAATTACAACTTGATAAAAACGCATGTAAACGAGTTCTTCTTCATATTAAAAACAATTGCAGTTCGGTAATAATTAATTAATACGATTTAATTAGAGTTATTCGACCTTACTGTTAGAATTTATTTAAAAAATGGCACTTGGAGGGCACTCACCGTAAACGTATAAATTCGAATAAGCGGACACAGTGGTTAAATTTTGTCCTGCGGTCACTTCGCATGTAAATTGACCGGATAAGAATACGGATATGTTACGCAGAGTCACTTGTGTAGCATTGGAATTTCGTATCTACGAGAAAAAATTTTGAAAGAGTTATAATGAGAGCTGGAGTTAAATCGTCGAAGAGCACTTCACAATAATTAATTAAGGCGCCTAAATTGAGCAACTTTGCCTATCTATTGAGAACTCTATTAGCTACCTAATTAAGATATTTCACACTATTTTTAGGTAAAGGTATTGAGTAAATTTTGCCGAAATGATTTAATGAGAAGAAATGAAAAATTATCGTACTCACGTCTACGTCTAGTATTCCACCGACTGTAAAAGGAAACACGTTAATTGACGGGTAGGTACTGGGCATGTATCGATAAAATTCGCGATTACCTCGGTACCATTTTAGAGTAACAATTTCCTTGATATCGCAATTAAATAAGCAACGTAATGTCGCATTTCCTCCAGCTTGCACATTCTCCGAAACTTGAACATCGACTTCCAATAAATTGACAAGAACTGGAGATGAATTTTACACAAAATTTGATTAAAAACAAACAGACGAACAAACACGTTATTCTCAAATAAATAAACACTTACCAAAATAAATGATAAAAAATCCCAAAAAAGTGAAAAATTTGTTAATAAAATTCATAATATTAAATTAACACCTCACATTTTTCAAAAAATTTATAATTTTTATTCACTGATTAAAAAAGTAACAAAAAAAAAAAAATCATTAAAACGAGATGAAAATGGAAAAAAAGAAAAATGTAGGTACTTTTGTAATCCGGCAATCGCGATCGAACAGCTCCTTCATGATTTTACGTGTTTCTAGTTAACCATGTGCATATGACGAGATGAGAATAAAGAAACAATGAAGCGAGGGTGTTACACTTTCAAGTTTTAACGACCAGTTAAGTGATATTTGGGAGTAAAGAGCCTAAATATAGCATCCAGTAACAGAAGCTACGCATATCTTTGTGTTTAAATAAAAGCGAGAAACAGTAAAAGAATGACATCTTGATACATGTTCTTTCATCTATTGTTATCAGTATAGTAAGGCAGTAAATTCAGGGCACTTCAAGACACTCTTAAAATCACGCTGATCTTAATACGAAAAAGCCTTACCTATTTAAATCGTTTTTATTTTTGTACCCATTTTCTCGAGAATTTTATGTTGTGTCTCGAATAATTTCGAATATTTATTTTTAATTTTGTTAATTTTTTTTCTTTGGGCCAACTACTAGAATTTTCTAGGGTGTAGGTACCTAGTTGGATTTGTTTCTGGAAGGGGTATAATAATCAAAGTTGAAAATTTTCCAATGTTGAATGTGAGAATAATTTTTTTCCATAAAAAATTTGGGGTTTTACTTTTTTCCCTACTCCAGAAAATGAAAGATTTCTTTTCTCTAAAAATAAGGGATTTTTTCTCAAAAAAAATTCCTGCATAAAAATTTTCAACGATTTTCACTTTAAAAAAAGTTACCTGATAACAAAAAAAATAAAAACTTTTTTCATTGAAAAATTTTAGAGATTCATCAGTCATCAGCCTTCAAAAAAAATTTTACAGATTTGTTTTTAAAATAAAATAGAGATTTTTTCTACAAAAAAATTAAGACAAAAAAATTCAGAATCTTTTCTCAAAAAATTTATTTTTTCCCCTTAAAAATAAAAATTACCTTCCAAAAAAAAAAAATACCCAAAATTACTTCAAATAAATTTCTTCTAAAATGATTAAAATAATTTATTACCTCCTCAAAAAATTTGAAAACATTTATATTTTTATGCTACGAAATTATAATTAAAAAAACTGAATGTATAAAGATTTTTTTTTTGAAGGAAATTTTGAAAATTTTTATTCTTAAAAAAGTATTTATTAAAATTTATTTATTCAAAAAAATTGAGTCAAAAATAGGTATATTATTCCTCAAGAAAATGTTGTTCTGTTCTCTAAAATTAATTATTTCATTCCCAAATATCGGCGATTTTTTTTTCTCCAAATTCTTTGAGAATTTGAGAACAATTTTTGCACCAGACTTATAAAAAATGAAAATTTATTCTTAAAAATTGAGACAAATCAATAAAATATTTTTCTCTAAAAAAATTTCCATCTAAAAAATGAAATAGATTTTCTTCCCCAAAAAAATTTAGATCTTTTTTCAATAGAATTGAGAGTACGAAAAATTCAGAAAATTTTTATCCCAAGAAAAAATGAATTTTTTACCTGCTCTAAAAATGTAGTCAAGTTTGTATTTTTTTAAAGGATTTTTTTTTATTCAATGGATTGAAATAATTTTCTTGAAGAATTTCAGAAAAATTATTATATTAAAAAAAAAGTTTTCAAAAGCTTGAGACAAAATACAGCCCCCCTCCCCCTCCCCCAAAAAAATAAGAAATTTCTAATCTGATAATAAATCAGATCCTTATCTTTAAAAAAAGAAATTGAAACTTTTTTTACTCAAGAAAATTGAAAAACAATTCACCCCAAAATTTTCCTACAAGTATTGAAAGATTTATTGCTCTGAAAAAATATAGGAAATCATCATTCCAAAAAATTATATTTTTCCCTTCAGAGAAATTAGGAAATTTTTTTCAATAAAAAAAAATTAAAAGATGTGTTTTCAATTTTTTTTTTTTTTTGAAAATTTCTTTTCAAAAAATTTTTGAAAATAACTTTCTAATATTTTTTTCAAAATGTAGAGCTTTTTTTCTCCTAAAAAATTATTAAATTTTTTCCATCAAAAATATTGAGAAATTTTTTCTGTCAAAAAATTGAAAAGAAATTTCTATCAAAAAATTGAGAACTATTGTTCTACCAAAATTTTTTTTTTTAAAAATCTGCCAAAAAATTATGAAACTTTTTTTGTTAAAAATCGAGAAATATTTTCTGTCAAAAAATCGAGAAATTATTTTGTCAAAAAGTTGAGAAATAAAGACATTTTTTTGTGTCAAAAAATTGAGAAATTTTTTCTATTAGAAATTAAGACGTTTTTTCTGCCAAAGAATTGAGAAATTATTTTGTCAAAAAATTGAGAAATTATTTTGTCAAAAAATTGGGAAATTATTTTGTCAAAAAATTGAGAAATTATTTTGTCAAGAACTTGAGAAATTTTTTCCCAAAATTAAAAAAAAAATCTGCCGATAAATTATGAAATTTTTTTGTGTCAAAAAATTGAGAAATTCGTACTGTCATAAAATTGGGAAATTCTTTCTGTCAAAAAATTGAGAAATTTTTCTACGAAAAAAAAAATCTTCCAGAAATTTATTTTTTCTGTCAAAAATTGAGAAATTGTTTCTGCCAAAAGATTAAGAAAATAACAAATTTTTTCACACTGGCTTCTACGAAATTGGGATTAAAATATGTATAGAATTTCTAATCCAAGAAAATGCAGAATTTCTTCTTTCGTCCAAAAATTGACAGAAAAATATGTTTACTTCGATAAAACAGAGATTTCAGTGGGTAGTGTGTATTTGATTCACCGTTGGAATTAGGGGTGTGCTCGAACTGCTACCCCACATCAGACCATGCCTTTCCCTGGGAAAACCATCGTATAGCTATAATGTAGATACTATTTTTACAGTTAAATCCAAGAAAAACAACAATTAAAGAAAAACTCTATTTGATGCGCGTACAAAAGAAAAAAAACAATAAATAACAAAGCGGAAATAAAAAAATATACAACTATGTATAGGTAGGCTAAAAGATTGTTCGAATAAAACAGCATGGTATTTGTATATTCAAATAGTACGACGATTAAATCATAAATATTAGGAACGTTTTATATTACGAAGTATATGAGATCTAGAACTAGTTTGCGGAGTATCAACTATCGCTGATTCTACTTCCTTTAAAAACGAAGCCGAATTATGTATCGTCGATCCGCCCAATATTATTCTAGCATTCGGGAATGTGCAATTTAACTGATGTATTGCCAAAGATTCTTCGTAAGTTACACCACCGACAATAAATACAATAACATCGGAAGGTCTGCAAAAAAAAATAAAAAATTATTCGGATTAAAAAGGTGAAAAATTACATTTCGAAAATTCGAAGTAACTCACCTAGTGTTAGGAATATTGAAGGAATTGAGAAATGGAAAATTACTATCTTTCAACCTTCCTCTGAGAAGATCTTCTACTGTTTCTTTCAACAAAGGGGTATGTTGCGTATAAATATTTTCAACTCCTTGTAGATCCTAAATCGCAAAAAAAATTTAGTCGTATTTTCAAAATAATAGCACTTTTTTTCGTCGTATACTCACTTTAAAAATACGTTTGGTAACTTGTATGACTGCTTCTTGTGTACCAAAGTTATCATTCAGATGAGATTGTTTACTACCGTATTCGATAACTTTCTGAATCAACTGTAAACATGAATATAAATTTGAAACGTGTGCTTTGAAACATTACAAATTCGATAACTTTACGAATCAACCGAAAACATAAACAAAAACTGGGTGAAACATTCGAACGAAGAAATTTACCTGAATCCAACGCTGAGAAATTCCCAATTCATTTGACAACATGGTTAGTAATCCATTAATGTAGTTATTTGGATGTGTGCCGTATCTCAACGCGTATAACATGACCAATTTGGCTGCTTCTTCGTGACGAATTTTACCGGTAGATAAAATTGTCTTGATTTTCTAATGAGACGAAACATCATATAGATTAAATTTAATCCGGTAATTTTGGCGGAAATACTATAGACGAACTTGTAATTGCTGAGCGTGTTGATTTTGACATGTGATTTGTTGCTCTATTTCGGAAACTTCTAATAGGTGGTGTTTAGCTACAGCGTTCGATAATTCGCCTACAATAGTGACGTGCTTTGCTACGGTACCGGACATTTTCTGAAAGTGGTAATATTTTAGAGTTAAGATTTTTTTTAAAGAGATAGTTTCAAATTTTTAATATTTTAGTACCTTGAATTGAGGATAATTTTCGATAAAGTTTTTCATATCTCCGATACTTTCTAGTTTTTGGTGACTTTTCGCTTTCACTTGATATTCATCCATGAGACCTTTTATAGTTTGGCCTATTTCTCCATAATTTTTAAACATATTCTGGAATAAAAATATATACGAGTGTAATACATTAGAAAAGGAAAGATGATTTAAGACATTTCAAATGTAACCAATAACCATACTTGAGCGTAAAACTCATCTTGCAGCGGTGACAATAAAACTTCTTGCAATTCTTTCGATATGCCTTCAACGTGACGTAAATCCACTCTATTATTATTAATGGTAAAAAGTTCGTGAACCATTGCTTGATATGTCCACTATAAGAATCAAAAAATAATACAAGTATTAATATGTTTAGACGTATGGTCCATTCGTGATCATATTTTTACCTGTGTAAGTAAAGGAGTAATTGGATCTTCACGTCTGTCTAAAATTAGCAGGACGGTAGGAGTATCATTTCTAAAACTAAATAGTGAGTCTTCTTTATGAATCACGTCCTGTAATTATCAATACATATTTATACCCTCTGAAGATGAAAAATCGAATACAAATTTCTAAAATTACATTGACTCTTTCAGCTAATCTACGAGCAAGTTCGGAAAACCCTTGATAACGAATAACTGGTACTTTTTCCAACGATAATAAAACGGCAGCTAATCCTTGCATACATCGTTGAAGTGTAACAGGATCCCAGGTGTTTCCTAACGGGCGTCATTATCGTTAGTTATGTCATAAATACGTGCATGATTCGTTTTCAATTTACCTTGTACGCAAATGGGAATATTTAATGAAAATAAATGAGGCGAAACGGCTAAATAATCAGCATAAAACTCTTCGAGTTCTCGAACAACTTCTTGTTCGTCGTTTTCAGCTAAAACTTTTATGTGTGCTTTGGCGATTATGTTACTCATATCTGAAAATAATACGAATTAATGGAAACACTCTGGTGGTTACATTGCACCTAATCTGAATTAGATCAATTTTATAATTACATATATAGTATACTCCATATCGAGGATTTCGTAATTCTCTCGATAATAATGCGATATTTTCTTGAATAGGGCGAAGAAAAACTATACATTTGAGGTGTTTCATCGTTTCACTATCAGCAATCATGTCGATTCTTTCGAATAAATATATCTCTCTTTGTAAAATTTCAGACTGACTGTAAACCATGCTGACGATACTGGTCTGTAAAATAACATATTATCGTAATTACTCCGAGTTATTGGGAAACATCTGCTAAATTCTGAAAAGCTCAAATAAATGATACTTTACTGTTTCTTTATCCATAAGAAGCACTTTCATGCCGGGTCCACTATCTTCGGTCATCTTTGATATGTAATTCTTGACTGCTGTGATTACGTTCATGGTTCTATATTCGAAATTTACTTAAATTAACTAAAATTAATTAAACTAAATGAAATTTTGAAAAATATTGAAAAATTATTATCAAATTTTGGTAAAATTTTGATAACAAAACAACAATTGGTTCTCAAAATTGAAACAGACGCGTCATCGACTTGTCATCGACATCGAGCGATCGTCGAGCCCTTTTTTACGTGTTTTTCGTGGCATTTTTTTTATTTTCTCCTTTTCAAGCTTCACATTTTGTGGTGAGGTGCATTAAGTATGGTAACTTAGATTCCACACTTGATGAAGGCTTGCATCAAATCGTTCACGAACTGTAAACATCCGAGAAAAATGGAAAATGAAAAATAGTGATAAAAATTCAAAAATTGACAAATTTGTGTTACAAAAAAATGCTAAATGGTGCAATAATTTGTTAATTGTCTGAAAAAGTCGACTATCGTTGACAAATGCCTATTCTTTGCACTTCGTTTTTCTACTAACTCCATACGAACCCACTGATCATGGCATCATTCCATAAAAACGTGATTGTTTCCGAAGTTATCAAATCGAAATCAGATATAATAGCAGAAGATGAACCAAAGAAGAAATCTCGCGAAGACTGGAGGAAAGCTAAAGAATTAGAAGAAGCTCGAAAGGTAAGACATCTATTGCTTTCATGACCATCACATTTCGACTTTAATTTACTCTCATTTCGTACTCTAGGCGGGTACAGCTCCAGCTGCTGTCGATGAAGAAGGAAAAGACATCAATCCACATATCCCGCAGTACATCTCGTCCACTCCGTGGTACTACGGTTCTAAAGGACCTACGCTTAAACATCAGCGGATTCAACCTGACAATGTACCAAAATACGCAGGAATTGATGAATGGTACAAACGTGGCGTAAACGAAGTACGTATTTAGTCCCTGTTTGTAAAACTTTACACATCATTTGATTACAATTGACGATTTTATATTAAATAGGAATCCCGAGCGAAAAAATGGCGAAAAGGTGCTTGCGAAAATTGCGGAGCGATGACTCATAAACGTAAAGACTGCATGGAAAGACCACGAGCGAGAATCGCTAGATTTACCAACTCGCAGATAGCTCCCGATGAATTTATTCAACCTAAGTTGAGCCAAAGTTACGATGGTAAACGAGATCGTTGGGCTGGTTATGATCCATCGGAACATAAAACAATAGTCGAACATTATCAAAAGATCGAAGAAGCTAAACGACAACTTAGAGCTGAAAAATTGAGTAAAGAAGCTAAAGAAGTACGTATACAGCGGTAAATTTCCTCTCGTCGATTCCGATTCCAATGTTGACTCATTTTTCATTCTATTATAGGGAGAAGAAAATGAAGAAGAGGAGGTTGACGATGAAGAAGAAGATGAAGATAAATATGTCGACGATTTCGATATGCCTGGAACGAAAGTAGACAGTAAACAGCGTATTACCGTTCGTAATTTGAGAATAAGAGAAGATACGGCTAAATATCTTCGTAATCTGGATCCCAGTTCAGCCTTCTATGATCCTAAGACGAGATCTATGAGGGATAATCCTCATGTTGGAAAAGATGCTGACCAGTAAGTATGACCGAACGAATTTAAATCACCTGCGTACGTTCATATTCTAACTTTAGTTATTCGCAGGGTGGACTACGCTGGCGAAAATTTTGTTCGTTTCACTGGTGACACGCAGAAACACGCTACAGCTCAATTATTCGCTTGGGAAGCTTATGAGAAAGGCGTCGACGTACATTTATTAGCAGAACCAACCAAACTGGAACTTTTGAAGAAAGAATACGAAGAGAAGAAAAAAGAATTCAAGCATAGAGTTCAAGAAAAGGTGCTTGAAAAATATGGCGGTGAAGAACATCTGAACGTACCTCCTAAAGAATTACTATTAGCGCAGACCGAAGACTATAGAGAGTACACCAGATATGGTAAACTAGTAAAAGTGAGTAGGCTTTTATTCGAAATAAAATTTACCAGGAGATATGTAAAAGTCGTGTACAAAATCAGTTGTAATTTATACCTATTTTCAAATAATGTTAAACTTGAATCTGATTCAGGGCGAAGAAAAACTCAAAGTCATCTCAAGATATGAAGAAGATATTCATCCCCTGAACCACACATCCATCTGGGGCTCGTATTGGAACAATGGCGAATGGGGATACAAATGTTGTCATAGTTTGGTAAAGAATAGTTATTGTACTGGCGAAGCTGGTAAAAGTGCAGCTGCCCTTTCTGCTATTCCATCTGCGTCTACCTCAGCTTTTGCGAAAAAAGAAACGAAACCTTCCAGCGAATCATCGTCGTCGTCGTCGTCTTCTTCTTCTTCTTCTTCTTCGTCTTCAGACTCGTCGTCGTCGTCGGATGTAAGTCTTAATTTTCGAAAAACTGATGTTTTTTTAGTGAGCATTAAATTTAATTTTTCTATGTTTTCGTAGTCTGAAGAAGATAAAACCAAAAAGAAAAAATCGAAAAAAGTGAAGAAAACAAAGAAGAAGAAAAAGAATAAAGATTCGGAGGAAGGAATCGATGACAAAAAGTTGAAAGAGGTAAATGATTTTTCCAAAGAATTTTACATAATTATACGATTCTAAAAAATTAAAAATATGATTAATTCATTAAATGCTCATTCAAAATTTCTAGGCTTTGCTTAAAGAAGAAAAGTCAAAATACATAGAAACAGACGATAGAAAACGCAAGTACAATTCGATGTACGAAGTTAAGAAACCTTCAGAAGAAGAAATGGAGGCGTACTACATGAAAAGAAGTAGAGATTTCGATCCAATGGCTTAATAATTATGTTTGTTACTCTATATGTACCTGTAAATAATTGTGATGAATTGTTGTTGTGGAATAATAATTTATTGATGAATAAACTATGATTTTACAATTCTGTTGTAATTGTAAAGTTTGTCTTTGTCTCTCGAATTTTAATGTTACCTATTCAATTCAAATGAATTTTTAGATTTTCTGCTAGAATCTAAGGGTAGAATGTTCAGTATAATCTCGATACTTTCGGTTTTCAGTTTTCAAAATCAAAATTCAAATCTCACATTCGATCAGACGATCATACGTTTTGTATGAAACACACAATACGCACCTCACCATAAAAATAATCCAATGAAAATCTAAAGTTCGAGGTCAAAAGTCTGGCATTCAGTGTTAACGAAGTTCATATCACGAATCTTGTTTTTCGACTTTTCTTCCAGTCTCCAGGTGGCAATCTTGCGATCAGCTGGTAGATTTTATTTACAAATTTTGCCTGTACTTAATATTTTGTCTAAAAATTAACCCTTTACTGCGCAATGGAATTCGTATAATATTGTTTAATTATTCAATTGTAACCAACCTCAATAACTACTGGTACATGAAGTAAGTCTAGAATTACATTTACTACCTACTTTAGACTTTATTTCATTCTCCAAGTTGTATTCTAATGACCTCTTTTTCTTTCTTACAAAGAAAATACCAGACCTTTGTTTGAATGCGGCATGTTTCTCTCTTATAAAATCTTCTTCTAAGTATATTAAATTAAAATCTGTAGATAAGTTGCCTATAATTAATGCATTTTTTTCTACAGATCATTAATTCGATAATTTTCAAGTGTTTCGAATCAGAAGATGCCTCTTACGAAAAAAGTTCATTCGTTATATTTCCAATGTCTAAATTGTATCTTCGAAAATCTCTACGAAGTGGTGTCGAGCGGCGTTGATTCAAAAATACTCGAATGTATGAGAAAACACTTTGTTACGAATCTTCATGGAGGAATTAGAGAACACATTTTAAAATTAGCCGTCCTCAAAGACAAGTAATTACTCTTTACTGATGAAACTGTGTTTAAAATCAAATTTATAATTTTTTCCAATCTTTCCAGAAATCGTATTCATGTACTACTGCAATTAATCAATTTATTAATTGATTCGAGCGTGGGATATTTGTGTCCAGTCTCAGGAACCGGAAGTATGCTAGCCGATCATTATTCCACTTTAATACACCATTTAAAAAATAGGGAATGTACAGGATTGAAATCTTTATATATTAAGGTATACTTATAATCATCCGAATATTAATTCAGAAGTCTCTCATTTCGAAATACTTTCATAATATTGTAATCTAAATATTGTCGTGTGTTTTCACAGGTTGTTTACGAGCGTCCGAAAAATAAAGAAGAGGAAACCGTTTCGAAAGCAAATAAATTATTTTATTCTTTATTAGTAAAAGGATTAGCGAAAAATTTAACAGTTTTAGTTTTAGAAACTTGTTGCGATAACGAAATACTCAAATTATTAGGACAAAATTGTACGCATTTAACAAAACTCGACGTCACTAATTCGTGGTCTGTAAATGATAACGGATGTAAATACCTATGTCTTAAGGTAAGTTCAAACTAATTTTTCGATCCTCTCGTACCTATGTTGAGTAAAACCCCCATGTATTGTTATAGAATCCAAATTGCATTCCTGATATCGGAGAAGGCGACACACATACCCCTAAACTTTTATTGGATATGCTTTCTATGGAACCAGAGAACCTGAATCCGTGTTGTTTCACCTTATGTGACATCAGAATACAGGATACGAATACTTCAGACATTGCTGTATTAATGTTATTAATTTTTATTCGAAATTTAAAAAGCTTAGGAGGGTTTATTTATTTTAGGTAAGTATCCGCGAAGAAGCGTTCAACTTATGATACCTACTTTTGGTATTTCTTATTAATTAACGAGAGCTTTTTCTTCATTACAGGAGCGTTGGTGATAATATCGCATTTTTATCTCGATTAGCTCAAGAACGACTCAAACTAAATTTAACCGAGTTATGGGATACGCATTTAACTGATTCCAAACTTCAGCATTTATCAGCAGTATTGCCGAATTTATCTTTAATTTATACAAGAAGTATGCATTTACAGCTGGTTACGAGATTCTCAAAGTTGAGCGAGATAATCATCGATTTCGATTTTAATCATTACGAAGATGTATTTTTCAATTTCCTCGCATCGAGTGGAAGACAGCTTAAGAAAATTGCGCTACGAGATCAGGTATAAATTGATTGAATAATTATTAGGCCTAAAGTTAATACATCACATTTTAAAAAATTCCTTTTTTAGGCGGGATATATCGATCTCCCTAGAATTTTAGAATCTTGTCCAAATTTGATCGAAATCAATAGTGCAGTAACGGTGAATAATACAGCGAGGAAAATCCAAGCCCTTTGTTTGACTAAAGCTCGTATTAAAGCTGCAGAAGTCGATGTGATAGATTGGATGTTTGATAATGTACCAAAGTTAGAACACTTTGAAGTAAGCTTTAGATTTTTTGCTCCCAAAGTCAAATTATTTTTAAAATTATACTACGAGTATAACAAGTACTTTCAACGTTTCAGTTGAATGAATATCTTATTTTTAAAATTAATTTTTCTTCAGTAATTTACCAATTGTTTAATTATTTCAGGTCGATCTTGCATATCATAGGGAGTATTTCCCACATTACACAGACGTATTCAATAATGGATGGTTGAAAGATTTGACGAAAAGAAAGCCAGAATGTTTGGATAAGTTGAAATATTTCATACTGACTAATTCCGAACCTAGAATTGTAAGTTTCGATAATTTTGTTCAAAATTTCAAAAATGATATGTGCAACGCCTTAGATAACCCCCACATTGCAAATATTGAGGACACACTACCTATTAAAATCTCCTTTAAAAAAAAAATCATAATTTAAAAATCAAATAATTTTTGGAGAAAAAATCACTTCTTTTAAAAAAATTGAAACATCTCAATTGTTTGAGTAACAAAAAAATTAAATCAATTTTTAAGGGAAAATTTCCAAAAAAATTTAGAGTAAAAAATCCGAATTTTCTTTAAGTAAAAAAAAAACTGATTTAAGAAATTTCGTTGTTTTTCGAGAGAAAAATATCGTTTTGAGAGGGGAGGGGATCTTTGAATTTTTTGGAGGAGGTTCTGTTATTTTTTTATCGTTTATTTGAAAAAAATTTATTTCTCAAATCTTCTGGAGTAAAAAAAAAACTTGATTTTTTTGAGATGAAAACTTTTAATTTTTTCGAAAAAGAAATTGAATTAGAGACATGTTTTTAAATTTTTTAGAAAAAAATCTTATTTTTTTAGTGTAATAAATACCATTATTTTATTTTTATTTTTTGAGAAAACCTTGTTTTTTATAATTCTGTATTTTTTGTCACCATTTTTTCAGAGAAGAAATTTCTAGTAAAAAATATATAATTATTTATCAAATTTCTGGAGAAAAAAAACAACTCAATTTTTCAAAGATATGAATTATCATTTCTCTATCTTAAAAAAAAGAGTAGAAAAATTTTCTTATTTTTTTCAAGTGGTAAATTTTCTAATTTTAAACAATTTTTTTGAATAAGAAAATCTTGGGTTTTTTGGAATAGAAAAAATTCCAATTTTTCGTTATAATTTTTTTTTAATTTTTTATTTATTTATTTATTTTTTTGATACATACTTTTAAATAATAAAAAAATCTCAATTTATTTAATATTGAAAAAATTTCAACAATTCAGTTAACCCCTGCCCCCTGGGGAAAAATCAAGCTGTGCCCTAGAAAACTTCAAGGTGTCTTTCCTGTTTGCATTAATTCCGTTTAAAGAATTATTACACGTGATATTTTTTTGTTACAGTTCAAACAAAAAACAGTTTTAAAATTCATCTTGGAGTGTAAAGAATTAAAACACGTTGGAGATTTTCATACGTGGGCTGTTACAGAAAAGGGTTTGAATGAAATGCGAACCGCGTTAAAAGAAAGGAATCTAGATGTGAATGTTCTGTATAAAAGTGATTTCGTGCCTTATATCACAATGCAGAACATAAAAGGTTTGTGATATAAAATTTTCTAAAATCTTACTTATCGAGTACTTAGTACTTACTATATTTTTTCTTATGTTTTTTTGCAGAATTCAATGCTCTTACGCTCAAGGATCCGTATAAATCGTATAAAGCGTCTTTATAAAAACATACGTACATCCCAGTTTAACGTTGTAAAATAATTTTCTCTTCGTGGATCATTTGCATCATATCCCTGCGATGAACATTATTCTACTCTACGTTGTGCGTAAGGTTTGAAGAATCAACTAGGTTTGAGTTCCCTCTTCATTCTTCGAAGAGATGATTTTTTTTATTATATGGTTTTTTCTATTACGTTAGTATCCATTTTATTAAAGCATTTCTTACCTTGCGTCCTTCTCTTTCACCCAAAGCAAAATTTTACAATTATCACTACTTTAGTGTGTTCTGTTTTTTAGTTTATATCTTTCAAAAGACTATAAGCAATTCATATAACTCGTAGAGAAGTTGAAATTATTATTTTTTTGCTCAAAAGTAACGCTTTTTTGAGTAAGTATCTATTTTTAGTAATTTTTTAAAAGGCTGGCTGTTAGGAAAAATTCTTTTAGGTGAAAATAGATAATCATAGATCTCATTTTTTTAAATAATAGATATTTTCATAGAAATCACTAATCACTTGACACTTTTTTTTTTAATGGTATTAACGAAACAACGATCTCATGAAATTAATTTTTTGAATCGACATTTTTATTTGTATGTTTACATCATTTGCATGTCTTAGATGATAATTTTCATTATAAATTTTAAAACCGAATCTCACGTTGAGTAGGTTTGAAAAATACTTTCATCTATTAACGGTGCTGTCTTTTAATCGATATAATTTTCAACGTGTTTCGGATTAGTTTAATATTTCTAAGCGATTTTTATGTATTTAACTTGTAAAAATGTGGCAACATTCGTATTGAAGTGACCTTAAATATTTTTAAACTTGCATTTCCTTGTATACGCTTTTTGAAAGCTGAGAAGTTGCCTTATTTGAATGTATTACCTTGTACTTTTTTTTACGTGTATAAATTTCTTTTTTTCTTTCTTTATTTTTAAGATTTTAGTAAATGATTAGTTATTGTATAGTTTCGATTTCGATTGAATTTTATAAAGACTGAATTTAAAATAAGTGATATTTTTGTTTATTATTTATATTTTTGGTTATCATAATCTAGGTACTTTTATCTTTTTTCATGTTAGTTATTTATTTATTATACATGATAATTTATTTTTGTTAAGTTAGTTTATACTTTATAATGAAAATTTTTATTTTATTATTTTAATATCTATATTTTTAATTGTACGATTTTAATATACATAATTTTTTCTTGTATGTACTTTTTTTTTGTAAAATTTGAATACCATTTAATTAAAATTTCATAATACATAATAGGGTTTTTTGGTTTATTTGTGATGATTTCTTTTCAGCCCACCTTTCTTGAACCTTTCTGCATAAAAATCAGGTAATGATTAATGAAGCATTGAAAATAGTTTTCTTAAAATCAATGAGGAAAATTTAAATAATCAACCTGATGGAAATGGAATGAGAGTGAGACGATGAACTCGCGATGAACAGATGAAGGGCGCAATGAGACGAATCTTGAACAAGGGCATTGACCTCAAAACAACACAACGTGATCTGTTATCAGTTTTTCCCTTATCAATTGTAAACACGCCGCTCAATTTTTTGAGGTGGAAAATTAAAGGAAAATAATTATTTTTGACATAAATCATAGTTGAAATAATGAACAACACTTTGAATAAGATTTTCCACGATACTTGCGAACGATTCCCAGACAAGCAATGTATTCTCAGTGTTTCTGATCATTCGGAACGACTCATTAAGTATGATCATATGAGAAATCTTGTCGTTGAAATTCTCACGGTGCTGAAAAAATGTGGAATTTCTCAACAGAAAAATCAATTTATTGGTATAACCGGCGATGGACCGTCTGTAGAATTAATAGCACTTTTATTAGGGTAAGTTGATTGTATTATTTATTCATCTTTACCTACAAATTTCAATTTGAACGATACCTAATGTTACAGAATCATGGATACAGAGAATGCATTTGTGTTTCTTGATGTATCATCTTTGCAATTACCAGAAGTTATGAGTCGTTTAAAAATCAGATGGGTGATCGGCGAGAAATACTTAGTAGAAAATTCCAGCTCATTTGCTTCGTTTGAATTAGTGGAAACGTTCAAGATTTCTGAAGCAGACTATACCATCTATGAAGATACTTGTGATAGCGAATGTTCAAGTTCTCAATATCCATTCGCATTTGCTATGATGTCTTCGGGATCAACCGGTGAACCGAAAATTATCAAAGTTCAACATGGTTCTATTGTTCCTAATGTTTTGGATTTGAAGTACGTTCGATTTGAAGTAGAATCTTCTTTCTAATACAGTTGCTGTTCATCAACATTGATTAATTCGTGTTTTCTTTATTACAGAAAAATTTATGAAATGGTTCCAGAAGACGTCGTATATTTAACGACTCCTTTAACATTCGATCCATGTATGGTCGATTTATTTCTAGCTTTCTACGTAGGTGCTTCTGTCCTGTTACCAACTCGTAAACTTCGATTCGACTCGAACTTTTTGTCAAATGTTTTCTCTCGTGTTACAATTTGGTACACAACGCCGTCAATTTTCGTTAAATGTTTTCCTAAACAGATGGAACGAAGTAGTTTGAGGATTTTGATATTGGGTGGCGAACAATTCCCTACTTTGGATTATCAGCTATGGCCTGCTTTGCGAAATGCGAAGATATTTAATATTTACGGTATCACCGAAGTATCGTGTTGGGCTTCGATTCACCTGGTTGAAGATTTCAGTAGATCTGTGCCTTTGGGAAATACTTTATCTGATACGATTTTTGAGATAAAATCTGAAAATGGCGAAGATTGTGTTGGTGAATTGTTGATCGGTAAGGTTTAATGGATTGAATCGCCAATTACGAGTTGATTTGATTTCTGACTTCGTATTTTAGGTAGTCAAAGTAGGAGATGTGTGGTCAACGACGACTTTGATGTACTCACTCGAGAAATAATTTTCAGACCCACCGGAGATTTAGTAAAAGTGGGTATTTTTGAATTTCGAATGTAGATAATCGAAAGAAATATCTTATTAGAATTGTTTCTGATTTTCAGATTATGAATGGAGAATATCTTTACGTTGGCAGAAAAGACCGTAGGATTAAATTATTCGGCCATATCGTCGATCTGTCTGTAATCGAAGTTGCTATTTCAACGATGGACGATGTTGAACATTCCTGTTGTGTTTTCATTCAAAACGAAAACAAAATTGTCGCATTTGTCGAGTCGAAAAATGAAAATTTCGATTCCAACAGATTAGAAACACTGCTTCGAGCAAAATTACCACCTATAATGATACCTTCTAGCATTTATCCGATGAAAATACCAATCAATAATCATGGTAAGAATTTGTCACCGAAATTAATTTTCAATTTTAAAAACGAATAACACTAACTTCGAATGATATATTCGCAATGCAGGTAAAATTTGCGAAAGGTCTTGTCGAGAATTATTTTCCTCAATGAAAGTAGAATTTCAGAACTTTTCCAGTGAATTTGAAACCTTATGGAGAAAATATACAACCAATGATCGAGCCATCGATTACAATCGAGGATTTATCGACTCCGGTGGAAATTCCGTTCTCGCTTTGCAGTTTACGACTACATTATCAGATATTTGTCCACTTCCAGAAGATTTTATCGTGTTTTTATTATCAAATAAAAAATATCTCGATTGCTTCGAGTTAATGAAAACCAGATTTCACAAACGAAATGAAAGCAATTCCACCAAAATTCCTCAAATCGGGATAAAACGAGTTGAAACTCAAGATGAGCCATCGTCGTCGAAAAAACTCAGAACTTTTAAAAACTCTAAAGTGGTTCGAATCAAAGGTAAAAATTTCATCAAAAATTATTTCGTCTCCGAAAATCAAATGGATCTAATTAAGTCACCGAAAGATTCGAAAATCAACTGGAAATATGATTTGGAAAAATGTGTCGATGCTTCTCCTACGTTGGTAGTTTTTGAAGGGTAAGTTTATTTCATGAAATGTGTTCATCTAGGGTGTTTCGTTGATTTAGACTTGTTTTCAGGACTTCAGCTGTAATTTGTGGCTCGCATTCGGGTCAACTGGCGATGATAAATGTACCATCGGGAGATACCTGTTTGAAAATACGATTACCTGATCGAATAGAATCCTCTGCTTCGGTTTCTGAATGTGGGAAATTTTTATTCGTCGGTATGGCGTTTTGAAGTATTACTTATTTATGAATACTCGATGAGTTGTTTCTAAATCTACCTCGTTGATTTTAATTTTCAGGTTGCTACGATAAAAAATTATACTGCATCAATATAAACGAAAATACCATTCAGTGGTTTTACGAAACTGGCGACATAATTAAAAGCACTCCTATTTTATACAACAATAGATTATACTTTGGATCCTACGATCATAATTTTTATTGCTTGTCATCTGAGGTTAGTGACAATCCATAAAAGGAGATCCGGCAACTTGAAAATTTTCAGGATGTAGGTCGATTTTTTCGGCGGGTTGAAATTTTTTTCATGTTGAATGTGAGAATAATTTTATTCTTTAAAAAAATTAAGGGATTTTTTCACAAAAAAAAAAAATCAAAAAACTGAGAATTCTTAAGCCCACAAAATTAGAATTTCTTTCTCTGAAAATTTGATTAATATATTTTTTATTCCAAAAAAATTGAATGTTTTTTTTCAAAAAAGTTTACTTGAACATGAAATTTAGATTTTTTCACATTGCGTTTTTCCCATTAAAAATGATGGACCCCCACCAAGAATTTTATTACACAAATTGAGAAATTATTTTATGCCGACTTCGTTGACTCCAAAAAATAGAGAATTTTTTTTGTTGAAGAATTGAGATTTTTTCCTTCGAAAATATTTTTAAAAAATTATTATTTTCAAGTTGAATGGTTTTTCTCTTAGAATAAGTTGGGACATAATATATGATATAATTGAGATTTTTCTTCGTTGACCCCCCCCCCCCCTAAAAAAATAACAACAGAACTCAAAAATAGGAATTTTTCATCTCAAAAAAGTTGGATTTTTTTTTCAAAGAAATTTTTAAAAAATTACTTGGGTTAATTTCAAAAAATTCAAAAAATTTTCTTTCAGAAGAACTGAGATACTTTAAAAAAAAGATCGTTTTGGACCAAAAAATGTGGATTTTTTTTACCCCAAGAAATGAAATTTTTTCTTCAAAAATTAGATTTAGCTCTTCCAAAACATGAGATTTTTTTCTCCAAAAACATTGTAAAATTTTCTTCTCAAAGCAACAAATATTTTTACCAAAAAAATTGGTGATTTTTTTTTTCTTCAAAAAGTTGAGACATAAATATCAAGATTTTTCTCATTAACCCCCCCCCCCCCCCCTTAAATAAAAATGAGAGATAGCCCTTGAAAAATTAGATTTTCTTCTCCAAAAATTGAGTCATTTTTTCACCCTTTACTCGAATAAATGAACATTTTTTTTATCCCCAAAAATTCAAATTTTTTTACTCTATAATGAATAGGAAAAATTTTTTAATCCATAAAAATTTCACGTTTCTTTCTCCATTTCTTTTTTAAATTTAAAAAAATAATTTTATCTTCCAGAAAAAATTAAAAAAATTCTTCCAAAAAATAAGATTATTTAAAGAATTTTAAAAAAATTTACTGCAAAAATATTGAAAGATTTTTCTTATTCAAAGCAAAAGAAAAATTTTCCAAAATTGAGTTAGAAGATTTTTTTCCAATAAAGTTAAGACATAAAAATTAAGATTTAAGAGATCACCTTGAAAAACAAGATTTTCTTCTCCAAAAATTGAAGGTTTTCACCCTTTACTCGAAAAAATGAACATTTTTTTTATCTCCAAAAAATTCAAATTTTTCAACTCTAATGAATAAGAAATTGTTTTACTCCATAAAAAAATAAGGTTTCTTTCTCCATTTTTTGAAATTAAAAAAAATTATCTTCCAGAAGAATTAAAAAATTTTTCTTCCAAAAAATAAGATTTAAAAAAAATTTTTACTGCAAAAATATTGAAAGATTAAAAAAAAAATTCTCAAAGCAAGAGAGATTTTTTTCCAAAATTAAGTTGAGAGATTTTTTTCAAAAAACTTTAGACAAAGAATTCAGGTTTTTTTAGGGCAATTAAAATAAATAATTTTTATTCCAAAAAAAACAAAAAAAAATCTTCAGAAGAATTATGAGTTTTTCCTTCAAAAAAAGAGAGATTTTCTCACTCCAAAAAATTGAGAAAATTTTTTCTTTAAAGAAATTATAGAAAAATTTTTGCTTACTTCAAAAAAATGAAAAAATATTTTCTTCAAAAATATTTACCTAGGTATTGATTTTTTTCTGCAAAGATGAGATTTTTTTTTCTGTTGATAAAATTGAAACTATGATTTTTTTTTCTTCGCAGAAAATCAGAAATAAAAGATTTTTCCTTCCAAAAAATTGGGATTTTTTTTCCAAAAAAATAATAATGTAGAAAATATCTCTTTTCCCAAAAAACAGAGATTTTAATAGGTAGTGTGTATTTAATTTTTTCATTGTCTTGAGTTTTCCAGGGTAACTTTTAAAATTTTGAATGTAGCCCGAGCATCCGAGTTACTGCTAAGCTGCCGGCCACTGCTAAAATAATATTCCCTTTTCATCAAATATCACTATATTTAATCAACTTTTTATTACAGTGTGGTTCTTTGCTATGGAAACAAGATATAGACAAGTCCTCCATTTATGCTACACCAATCGTAACCGAAGAATACATTATTGTTGCCACATTAGGCGGTACAGTGGCAGCTTTAAACCATAACGGAACCATCAAACACATTTCATCGTTTGGGAAACCTTTCTTTTCTAATCCTTTGACATTACCCACCAAAGAAGAATTTGTTGCAATCGACGTTACCGGAGTTATGCGTCTGATCAAGGCAAACACCGGTTATAAAGTTCGTTCATCTTAATTATTATCATCTTTGAAACTATTTGAATTAGATATTTATCTCGTAAACATTTTCCTAATTTCAGATATGGGAACATCGTATCAACGGGAATGTATTTTCCTCTATTGCCATCATCGATTATTCGTCAAATTGCAAAATCACTTTCGGATGTTATGATAAAAACGTCTACTGTTTCGAAATACTCGACAAATCGTTAAGTTTAATTTGGAAGAAAAATTTACAAGCTAATATTTATTCTACTCCTTTTGCTTTTGGAAATCCTCATTCTGAAGGAGTCCCTTGCAGATATCGATACGTAGCTGTTACATGTGTAACCGGTAGTGTTCATGTTATTGAAGGGGACAGTGGAAATTGTATTTTGAGTTTTGATACTTTTGGTCCTATATTTTCATCTCCTGTGGTACACGATTCTTATCTGGTTGTCGGATGTCGAGATAATTTTTTGTACTGTTTTGAATTTACTTAATCTAAAATTTCAATTTATGAGTAGGTAATCTTATCACTCGTGACATATTTAGAAACGATCGACTGAATTAAAAAAATTATTCGCTAAATTCTAAAATTAATTCCTAAAAACGAATCTAAATTGTCTGAACTGATCAAAGTGTACGATAACACTGATGATGGGGATCTTTACTAGATAAAAAAAGTAAAAGTGAGTTTACATTTTTTCTTTTTGATGTAGAATATCAACAACATTATAACAGCATTCTCTATTTGTATGTAGGTATCATTTCAAAGATTTCGCCAAAATTATCGACATGACGTTATTGAACTGCGTTGCTTTAGCTTGTACTATTTGGATTTCATTGAATGCAGCCTCTGGTAACTTTTTTTTGTTTATTGTGTTTATACGTACAAAAAAAGGTCCATTAAATTAATGAATTTCTCTTTTTTTTTGTAAATGTTAATTGTAGTTAGAGGCGAAAATAAAACGAATAATCAAAATGATACCGGTGACTATCAATTATTAGTAAGTTGATTTTAAAAATCACCTGCGCCAGCTCGTGTATAGATTCGTTGAATTTTTTTTATTTCCATATAATTGCTTCCAGGGATCGAATTATAACGAATCTAAGATGCTGCAGGACGCATTTGTAAAAGAATTCAACGCGATTATGAGCAGTAAAAATGCAAGAATACAGTCGCTGAAAAATGAATTAAGACGCGTGGATAAACTTATCAATTCGGACAACGATCATAATAACGAATCGTCATCGGTCGAAGAAGATGTGTCCAGCTCAGTCTCGGAAACGACTAAGAAAACAGATGATAAATTTACGCACACTTGGGTAAGTGAATAAATCGATCATCAAGATATTGAAATTTTTCATCGCAGGCGTAGTTTGTTAATAATAATAATAATAGTGATTTTTTGATAATCCATCTTGATTTGTTATTGTTCCCATAGGAATTGAAAGATTTCGTGAAAAGAAGACTCAGAAACGTTTTTGAAAAAGAACTCAATGAAATTATCAAAGAAAAAAGTTGTCAAATTTATCTGTTGGAAGAATTACTCGCAGAAAAAAGGAACAGGTTGGCGTTGCAAAAACGATTGCAAGAAAAGCGAAATGAGACAGCACAAGGAGTGACTTATGGTCCTGGTGAACCATCGGCGTGGGATTATTAATTCATCATAAATAATGTATTTTTATTTTTGTCTCAAATATTGAAAAAAATCATTAATTTTTTTATAATAAAAATATTTCTCAAATAATTTTTGGATTCAGCGAAAAAATATAATTTTTTCCTGCAGGGGGAGGGCCTGGTAGAAAGAAATCACTTATTTTTATAGAGTAAAAAAATATTTTTTTGGCCTCAATTTTTGACAAAAAATCCTATTTAGATATTTTTTTTTTGAGAAAAATTCAGATTTAGGGGGAGGGCGAAATGATTATTTCATAGAGAAAAGAATCTCAATTTTTTGTTAAAAATTTCAATCTTAGTCCAAACTTTGTTGAAAACTTTACTTTTTCATTTAAAAAAATAAAGTAAAAGCATATCTCAAATTGTTGATGCAAAAATATCGTGTTTTTTTTGAGGGGAGGGGGGGATTTTAGAATTGTCTTAGAATAGAAAATATTTTGAGGCCACAAAAAAATAATCATTTTTTTAAAAAGTTGATGAACTTGTGGTTCTTTTTAAAATTTCAATTTTTTAGAAGGAAAATCATTTTTTTGTAATTTTTTGTATGTTTGTTTTTTGAATTAAAAAATTGTTTATTTTTAGAAAAAAAAATGTATGTACCTTATGTATCTCACTTTTTTTGAAAAAGGTAGAAGTAATTAGTTTGTAAACTAATTTTTTTGAAAAAAAATCCTACTTTTATGAAGTAGGTAACTAGGTATATCTTAATTTTACAGGAAAAATAATTTCGATTGGGGAGGGGAATCTTTATTTTTAGTCCAAATGTTTTTAAAAAAATAATAAAAATGTTTCTCAAAGTTTTGGAGACAATTCATTTCTTAGAATAAAAAATCCTAATTTTTTTGAATCACCGAAATAAATGCTCAATTTTTCATTTTTAGTAAATGAGCTGGTAAAAAAATTTCTCAAAATTTCAATTTTTTGGAAGGATAAAAATCTTTGTTGGGAAAAAAATAGTAGTTGATTTTTTGGCCCAACTTTCCGGAAAAAAATATTTCTTTTATTTTATTTAGGTATTAAACTTTTTCTCAAATTTTTGCGGAAAACATCTTAATATTTTGAGGAAAAATTTCAGAATTTCGATATTTTTCCGAGAATTAAAAATATCCTAATTTTTTTAAAGTCGTGAAAAAATACTCAATTTTTCTAAAAGTGAAAAAACTGGTAAAAAATACTTAACTCAGACTTTCAATTTTTTGAAAGGAAAATTCTCTGTTATTTTTATTTTTTAATTTTTAGAGAGGAAAAAAAACATTTTATATAGGAAAAAAATCTTGATTTTCGTCACAACTTTTTGAAAAACTTGATTTTTTTTTTTTAGGATGAAGATGTTTTTCAAAATTTTTAGAGAAAAAACTCACATTTTTTAAAGGAAAAAAATATTTTTGAAATTTTATTAGAATATATAAATTTTTTGAACCAGAAAAAACAATTTCAATGTTTTTAAAAGTAAAAAAAAGACATGTAATTTTTTTAATTTTTGAAAAAAAATCAGTTTTGGGAGAATGCAAAATTTTAATTTTTTTGAAGTAAGAATATCATTCTCACGCTCAACCCCTCTCCCCAGACCAATCTGGAAAGTGCTGATTAATTACTTTTAATTTATCGATAAGACTCATCCCAAGCCCCTTCCCTTCGATCTACAAATTTGGAGAAAAATTGACACAAACCAAAAAAAATCGTTTGGTATATATTTTGTTATGTTTTTGATCCTCACAACCCCTCAAATTTTACTGAAAATTTTACAGATTCATTAATAAGGTAGGGGGGTTAAATCGAGGTTGAATTACACTAGATACGTAGACGTACTTACGAATTACGATTACGATAATAATCTAAAGCTCAGAAGAACTTACTGATAAGAGCAAAAAATTCGCGTATAAAAACGTAAAAATTGGTTCCTACTTTTGCTTTTTGTTTTCCAAAATTTTTAAGCATCTGTGTCTGATTGATCTCATTTCCAAAATTATGAAAATATCAAGTGGCATTATATATTTTGTATGCGGTGTTGGTATTTCTTTGAATGTAATTTTCGGTAAATATTCGGCATTCCCTTCACTTCCATCAATATTATCGTTTTCATTGAACCATTGTTCTGCTCGCAGCCAGCTTTCTAAAAATTTATCTATGGTTTGATTTGTAATTTATAGTTGAATGTGAAGAATGGGTTAAAATTATTGATGATCAAGAATCCGAGTCCCTAGAATATCGAGCAGTAAGTTTATTTTCAAGTTGACGAGCTAACTTATAGATTTATCCCATACCAACAGTAATTTAGAAATAGGTACCTACTATACCTAGTTACATACTCTGACCATCTCATGTTTCTTAATTCAACATTTGATTTAAATGCTTTGTTGTGCATAGTTGTGCATACTTATGCCTATCGATTTCAATATTTTATGTGTGCTTAGGAAGAGATAAAAAACTCCTCAATGTCAGTAACAAGACCAGAATCACTTCTCGACCAGAACCGCTACACCTCGAAGCTATGCAAAAATGGAAGCTTAAAAATAATAAATAAACGATTTGATCCTACAATTGCTACAAAGTATCTTCATTTTAAAGACAGATTAAATTATCAAGTTAACGAAATGAGAAAATTGAATGCCCTTGCAATGAAAATGGCAAAAACAAAGGATAAACAGAAAGAAAATGCGAAATTTCATAGAAAAATTATCGTACCCGTTTAAGATGCATGATAATAGTTCATTGTACTAATTTTCACAATTATTACTAATACTAATCGGTATACCTACTTTTAAAATACCCGAATTAAAATACTTTATATTAAAATAATTTGATAGGTACCTAAATATACTTATCTTCATCATTTCCTCACTTTTGTACCTATTGTAGAGATTAAATAGCTTGATTGAAAATTTTCAAAATTATTTTGGACGTAGAATTGGAAAAGGAGAACTAATGAATATTTTCAATTTATCATATAATCTTATATCTTATTTCATTTTGTTTTCATTTCAATTCATGCAGAACAGTTTTTAAAGTAGGTACGTAGGTAGGTATAGGTACCTATCTGTCGTTTATTGGTGCGAATGTGAATATAGGTAGAAAAGTAGAAATTCTGAAATTCAAAATTTAAGAAATTGTGGCTGAGTCGTCCAGGTCTTTCAGTTTCAATTTTCAAATTCAAATTTCAAGTTTGATAAAAGTGCTGACGAAGTGCTGACGAAGTGCTGAGAAAGCATTTTTGTAAATAGTACGAGCTTTGTTAAATTACGACGGTTCCTGCGGCGTCAGCGTTATCGAATATCGACGACTTCTTTACAGGGAAGAAAACCAATTGAGACCCAATTGGTTATGGTGATGGTGGTTTTGAGAAAATTTTGAAATTACTGGTGGTTCCAATTGGTTTTTGGTTTTTAAAAATTTTCAAAAGGTTGTGGTGCTAAAGTGGTTCCATTTAATTTTTTTTTTTTTTTGATTGGTTCTGGTTCTGGGTTTTTGGTTTTGCTTGATTAATTGGTTGTGATGGTGGTTCTCAAATTAAAAAACCATTTCAAATGGTTGTGGTGGTGGTTCTCGAATTAAAAAACCATTTCAAATGGTTGTGGTGGTGGTTCTCAAATTAAAAACCATTTCAAATGGTTGTGGTGGTGGTTTTCAAATTAAAAACCATTTCAAATGGTTGTGATGGTGGTGGTGGTGGTTCCGTTTTGGTTTTTCAATTGGTTTTCATCGAATTGCTTCCATTTCGTAGTATGGAAAATATTTCCCAACATTTAAACCATTTATCTATGGCATTAACCATCAGAACCAGATGGAACCATTTTCGTGCTTCCTATTATACCACAAAAGAACTAAAAAAAGATCAGATCTTTGAAATTTGAATAAAAAATTAATTTGCCTACAAGTTACAAACGCAATATTGCAATAAATTTAAATTAAATAATATACATTCAAATAAAAAACAAAAAATAATAATGTTTCCACTTTCCAGAGCGCTGAAAAATCAGAAAAATGAAGAAAACAGGCCACAGGGGGTAGGTAAGGGGCCCAATTAAAAAAAATTTCAAATCAAAGTTGTTGCTTGAAGTTCTAGGAATAAATTTGGTCATAACAAAAATTTTGATTGGACCCCTCCTTCCCTTTCAAATCCACTATTTCTCTTTTTAGAACCAAAAAGAACCAATTCCATTAATTGGTGGTGGTTCTGGTTTTCATTGTAAAGGAAATTGAAAATGGTGGTGGTGGTGATGGTGGTTTTTTATTTTCAAACCACTTTCTTGTGGTTGTGGTTGTGGTTATTTATTTTCGATCCACTTTCTTGTGGTTGTGGTTGTGGTTATTTATTTTCGATCCACTTTCTTGTGGTTGTGGTTGTGGTTATTTCAGCAAATGATTTTTCGTTGTGGTTTCAAACGGTTCTCTTCCCTGCCTTTTCGAAAAGAATTGGTTCTTTTTGGTGGTGGTTTTTGAATGAATTTTTGAAGTTCATTGTAATGGTTTCAAATGGTTTTGAGAACCAATTGAAATATCTGGTGGTGGTGGTTTTACCTGGTTGTGGTTTCAATTGGTTTTCTTCCCTGCTTCTTTACGGGAGTGGCTAAATCCACAATAAGTAATCACATTGTAAGGGCGATCTCGTTCTTTTTTATACATCTTCATTCCTCTTTATTCTTTGTATGATTTTTTTTCGTACAAGTTTTTTTTTTCAAACAAATTTTTTTCAAGTTTTTTCCTGAAAACTTTGATGTTTTATTTAAAACAAATTTATTCTTTCACAAAATACTCAAAATATTTTTCATTCTACCTAGGTACTTTTTTTAGGGTTTTTTATGTTTTAATTTTTCAATTTTTTTTCAACAAGTCTGTACTGTCAGTAGCCTCAGTAAGTAGTTAAGTACTTAGCTACTTAGGTACTTACTCAATTTTGAATATTAAAATTTTAGTAAATTTGAAGAAAAATTGGAATTTATATCTACTTGAAGAAATTTAGAAATTACTCGATTAGAAATTACTCGTTAAGAATTAGAAGACAAAAAAATAATGATGAAAATTATTGGAAAAATTCGAATGAGAAGTCAAGTTGCCAGTTCGGAGAAGAAATTGGAACATTCTGATGACCAATTTGAGAATGAAATCAATTGAAAATTTTATTGGAAAATGAGGGGAGTATGAACAATTTTCTTGAAAAAATAAAATTAAAAAAGTCGGAAAAAATTTCGGAAAAATAAACTTGATAAAAAATTTACTTGAAAGAAATTTCAAAAGAAAAATTTGAAAAAGTATGGTAGAATTATAACTTAGAAGTATTTTTGATGAAAATTTTTGATGAAAAATGTTTAAAAATCTAAATGAAAATTTAAAATTAAATTTAATTAACAATATTCATTAAAAATTTCATAAAATGAATTTGAAAAAATATAATGTAGATTGGTTGCATTTTGATGAAAAAATTATTATTGGCAAGTTTGAATGAAAAAATAGAAAAAATATATAATCATTTTTTTAAAATGAGTTTTAAGTTGTTTTAAACGACAAACAGAAAAAATTTATATTTAATGAAAAGTTTAATTTGAGGAAAAAATAAGAATAAATAATTATTCGATGAGTGATGAATAATTTCTTCAAGAATTTTTTTTTTTCAAAAATGGAATGAAAATTGAAAACGAAAAAAAAAATGAAAAATTTGAAGAATATAAAACTTGGAAAAATTTTAATGTTTTATTAAATTTTATTAAGCTTGGTGGAAAAATCTCGATGTCCATTGACCACATTCGAACGAAGATTCACTGTTCATGTTGATACACACTCACACAAAGACACATACAGCCACGGCGGTAAAAAATTGCAAACAACGTTAAGCATGAGCGATTGCCATATATATAAGATTTTCATGATTTTCAATTGCATTTTTCGGCATCGTAATTAGATTAATTTTAATATATTAATTTAAAATCGAAAAGCGCATGAAAAGAGCTTTCGTTTGACGTATTTACTTTCTAAATTGATAAACTCTGTCAAAAGTTATAGCCTTATCATTTGGTCTATCTCCGTTTTTCCACCTCTGTACTGTTATCATCTATCATTATAATCAGTTACGAGTGCAAGTTACCGGCGTTTTGATTTTTTGAATTAAGTTTAATTATAAATATATTTTCAAAATGATTACCGACGATCAAATTAAAGAATTTATTAAAGAGGAAAGCATTGTGACACATTCATACCTGATATTTTTTATCCACTTGTGTCGAGTTATTCTGCTCGAAGGGAATTCATGTAGTGAACAAATCGTGCTCCTACTTCGGTGGTCGCAGAAGGGAACAAAACACCGCACCATTATTGCGAATTATTACAGAATATTCCACAAATGACACAATTATTCATTAGAAATGAAATGGTGAATTGGCGAAGGTGAATGTTTACGCGAAAGAAATAACTGATAAGGCTATAACTTTTGACAGAGTTTATCAATTTAGAAACTAAATACGTCAAACGAAAGCTCTTTTCATGCGCTTTTCGATTTTAAATTAATATATTAAAATTAATCTAATTACGATGCCGAAAAATGCAATTGAAAATCATGAAAATCTTATATATATGGCAATCGCTCATGCTCAACGTTGTTTTCATTTTTTTCCCGCCGTATCACTTTGTTTATGTTGCTTAATCGTTCGTTCAATCTCGTTCGAATGTGGTCAATTGTCCACGACAACGAGTTTTCAAACAAGAATATGATATGAATTCTCGTTCGTTCATTTTGGTGATTACTTGTTGTGGATTTAGCCACTCCCCTTCTTTACGTTTGTTTAATCACCTGATAACAACTTGTCGATTTTTTTTGTTGAAAAATCGTAACAGATTTCGGCTTTAAAAATATTTTGAGTACGTGTGTTCAAACGGTAAAAGACCATGCTCATAAACTTATTTGAAGTGTACGTAACGTAATTTCCACTCGAGGAAACATTTATAATGAAAAATTTGTAAATTTTTCCCAAGTAGTTCATTCCGGCCATAATTTGTTCCAATGCATCTCATTTCAAACGAAATGTTTTCGTTCAAAATAACATTCCTAGTATTATTTTTTGTAATCTTACGATGTTCGAGTACAATAGTAAAAGGTAACTATTTCCAAGTTTCCAATTTCTCCAACATTCAAACACCATATTGACGATAATTCATCGTTTGATTTTCGTTACAGATGATTATTCGAGTGGAACAGGTACAGTGGAGGATCTAAATAATGAAGTGATAAAGATCACATCGAAGTAAGTGCATCGTAAAAGGTTGATATTTTTTAATACAAATCAGTTTCTAGTTTATCTATCAATTGTTTTTTTTTTTTCAGTCTAGCAAAAGAAAATGCAGATTGGCATATGCGATATTTCCCAGGCAAGGATAATGAGAAAAAATACAAAGAGTGGTCTATGCGAACTTTTCCTGATGAATCTCATCATCATCATTCCATATTTTCAGATAGAAATGACATGTTTTCTGTCGATCCGGAATGCGACGACGGAAAAGTAAACTCAACTTTGTATTTTAATTAATTTTATGATACGTGTAGATATGATTTTAACGAGTTTAATTTTTTGCTGTAGGCGAATATAAGCTTGGATTTGAAAGATTTAGTCATTAATACAGTTTGTTTTACGAGAACTTATCTACCTGACGCTGACGTTGCTCCAATTCTTCATATGGATTCAATTCCCAAGGCATATGATGTAAATATTTGTACTTAGGTTTTCTAAAATCCTATAAATTATATTATGTGTACTATTTAAAATGATGATTTTTTTTTGTAGCCTCCGCATATCTGCATGGAAACACCGATAGAGTATCCTCATCGTATGATTTCATTGTAAGAAATGTGCTTTGAAAAGTTTTAATTTAGTTTTTTGATTTTTTCGAAGATTATTATTTTCTTTTTAAATTTTTAGTGGAGCTCATAGACCAATATGGGGGCAATATGGAGAATACGAATTTATTCCAAAAGAACGTTGGATGCATAATCTTGAGGTACTAATGTGTTTTTTTTTTTTTTTTCAATAGGTACTTTCATTATTATTACTAAATTACTATAATAATAATTAAATTATTGAACGTAGCATGGTGCTGTAGTGATGTTATATCACCCTTGTGCCCATCCATTGGTTGTGAATCAATTGAGAAAGCTAGTCACATCCTGTTTAAGAAGACATATAATCACTCCTTATACTCATCTACCTGATGAAAGGGTACGTCATAAAATTACTTCATGCAGTGGATTAAATTTTTCGTATCTAATGAGAATCTTATTACAGCCATTGGCCCTTTACACTTGGGGAAAATATCTAAGCATGAGTGAAGTAAATTACGACGTTGTTACGAATTTCATCACAACGAATGCTCTTCGAGGTCCTGAAAAAGTAGACGTGGATGGAAAATATAATCATTTGTTAATCAAGGAAGCCGAGCCCGTTTCTTACCCCAGCGATGTGGTAATTTGTCCTCATTTTCCTAGAGATTGAGAATTCAGATTCCTAACTATGTATCTAAGCATTCCATTTTTCACTACCGATTGCATTTTATTTATTATTCGACTTTGACTTGAGAAATATATCTAATTTAATTGTGATTTTTCTTCCTAAGTTATGCTTTTGTTTTGTTATTGTTTAATTGTTGAAATGTATTAGTTAATTTTTACGAAGCAAGAGGCGAGCCAATTTTGTTCATACAAAAATTGTATTTTACCGATTTAGGCCAATGATTCTAGTAATAATTATTCGTTATTTTAGGTTTTTTTTTTTTTGTATTTTTGATTTCTTTTTTTCATTTTAATAAAAAATTCATTTTTGTAATCTACTTGTTTTTTTTTTTTTTTTTACATGATTATTATGCCATCAAATTTGCACCTGAAAGTAGAAATGCATCATAAATTTTTTAAATTTATGAATTACCAAAAACGTCATATTCGTCGTAATTATCATAAGCTTCTTAAGCCTTATCGCAAGAAAAATAAGACGATAAATTGTCTACTTTTAAAATTACATCAGTTATTTCGAACCAGTTGTAAGCATGTTGCGTTCAATTGTGGTAGTTTGTTGTTTCCAATTTGTGTTAAGTTCTTCACCCATTGTCAGGGTTGAAGAAGGTGAACTCGTAGGGACTACTTATGAATTACCTAATGGACGAATTGTAAATGCATTTTTGGGAGTGCCATATGCAGCTCCACCAATTTTCAAATATCGATTCAAGGTAATATCTTAAAATTTAATTTTTATTCTTGTAGAAGTTTTCACAATTCGTTTTATTATAGGAACCTCAACACTTGAAACCATGGGTGGGTACATGGAATGCTACAAAAGCTCAAAGTTCGTGTTTGCAAATAGAACACAGGTCATTGTATCATATTTCGGGCGAAGAAGATTGTTTGTATTTGAATATCTACACACCCAAAGTAAATCTCGATGTCTTAGCCTAAGAGTATCATAAGGGCAACCTTACTGAATGTTGCTTTATTCTGATGAATGTACCTATTTCATATTTTCAGTTGCCTGTTAATGGAGTTAGTCCATTATTGAATGTTATGGTTTACATACATGGAGGAGCTTTCATGTTCGGTACCGGTGGAACAATTTATCCGGATTATATTTTACAGAACGATGACGTTATTTTCGTTAGTATCAATTATCGATTGGGTGTTTTAGGTGAATACAGATCATTGCCTTCTTTTTGAGTACTGTAGATTAGATACCTAACTCGATACAGTGTAATTCGCGAATGTAAGAATAATGAAAGATATTTAAATAGGATTTTTCAGCACCGATGATAACGTCGCCCCCGGAAATTTCGGTCTAAAAGATCAAGTAGCCGCGTTGAAATGGATTCAACACAATATTATCCATTTCGGTGGTAACCCTGCCGGTGTAACGATTGTCGGTTGCTCCGCCGGAGGTGCTAGTGTCCATTTTCAATTTATTTCTCCGCTCAGTGAAGGTGAAAATTTTAATTCGAGAGTAAAAATTCATGAGCATGAACATGGTAAATAATAATACTGATGCCTGTCGATTTTGTAGGTCTTTTCCAAAAAGGTATTTCTATGAGTGGTACGGTACTGGTTCCGTGGGCTTTGCCTAGAAACGTTTCCCAAAAATCAACCCAACTGGCTGCCTTAGTTGGTTGTCCGACCGATAATACAAGAGATATGGTGAAATGTTTACAAAAAAGGCCGGCTAGAGCTATTGTTGAACAGACGAAAAATTTTATGGTAATAATTTTTTAATTAGCCTATAATTTGTTCGATTTTATTTCTGACAACATGACCTAGAACTTATACCTAACTCCAGCTACACTCAACATTTCAAAAGTGAAATGAGCTACGCTAAACTCTAAGAAGCTCCCAAATTGCTAAAATAAAAATAAAAATAAGTAGGTAGGTATCCCTATTTTTTAACTTCAAAATTTTAAAAAAATCACCTCGGATTTAAAAAAATATATTCTAAAGAGTTGAAAAATTTATCACTTTAAAAAAATTGGAAAATTTTTTTACTACCAAAAAATAGAAAAGTTTTTCAAAAAAAAAACAAAAAAAAAACGAAAAATTATAACTTAAAATTTTTTTTGATACCTAGGTAGGTACTTATTTCAAAAAAAAAAAAAAAAAAATACCTGAAAAAATCAGGAAATTTTTTCACTTCAAAAACTTTAAAGATTTTTTTCTCAAAAAAATTCGAATATTTATTTTACAAAAAAAACTTGAACATAATTCCACAAAAATGATTATTTTTTACTCGAAAAAAATGACTCCAAAAATCCGAAAATTTTAAATGAAAATCACTCAATTTTTTGGGAGAGAAAAATTTCTGAATTTTCTCGGGAAAAAAATTTAAATTTATATGGAGTTGGCATAACTTTTCTCCTTCAACTTTCTTCAGAAATTTCTTAATTTCTCTGAAAAAAAATCTTCAAATTTTTTTGTGAGTAAAGAATTTTTTCAATGTTACTAATTTTTTCAAAGGAATTGTTAGAATTTTTCAAAAAAATTTATAGCAAGTAAAAAATACCTATTTATTTATTTATTTAATTTTACATTCTTCGATTTTTTTTGAGAAATTTTTTTTCAAGTTTTTGGAAGTGAAAAACTTCCTATTTTTTCAGATAAATAATTATTTGTTCGTTTTTTTTTTACCAAAATAATGTTTATTTTGTAACGAGGGAATGTGGGTCTATCGCGTAAGTATTCTGGAGTATAGGATTTTTCCTCCAAGCAAGGGCTAAAGTTCTATGTCTTTCAATTTTTTTAGGAAAAATACTTATATGTTGTTTTGAGAATCTTTCGGTAAAAAAAAATATTTGTTTTTTGAAATAGCTTGGTATCAAAAACTTTTTTTTGTTCTTGTTTTTGTAAAAAATTTTTGGAAATAAAAAATTTCTTAATTTTTTGAAGTAAAATTTTTCAAATTTTTTGTACGACCTAGTAAAAAAAAATCATCATTATTTTTGGAATGGAAAAATGTATGTTTTTTAAGATTTTTTTAAGATTTTTTGGAAAAATAACTTCTTAGTTTTTCAAAATTATGAAGAAAACTTCCAATTTTTCCAAAAAAAATTTTTATACCTTCCTAGGTACTATTTTTTACCAGGTATGTAAAATTCTTTTTAAAATTTTTTGATTATTTTGCTGTAGGTAAAAAAAGTTTCGTCTTTTTTTTTTTTTTTTTTTTTTTTTTGATAGGTAAAATCTTTGAATTTTTTGGGGTGCAAAAATTTCTCAATTTTTAAAAATTATGAAGAAAAATCTCAACATTCTCCGATGCAAAATTTTTCAACTTCTTAATTTTTTTTAGGACAAACAATTTTATCATCTTTTTTTTACCTATACCTATTAGAAAACTTCTTTTGGAATGAAGAAATAATATCTCATGTTTCTTAGCATTTTAGGTGGGGGGGGGGGGGGGGTGTTTGAATGTTCTTTTAAAAAATTTTTTTTACCTACTCCACTAAAAAAAAATATATATATATTTTTAAAATTTTCACTGTAAGTGAAAAAAAAAAATTATTTTCAAAATATCGGGAAAAAATTTCCCAGAAAAATTAAAATATTTCCACTTTTTTGAAATTGTGAAAAATTTTTAATTTTCATTTTCAAATTTAAAATATATCTCAGTTATTTTTTGGTTTAAAAAAAAACTTGAGTTTGTGGGGAGAAAACATCTTTCGAATTTTTTAAAAATAAAAAAATTTCTTAATTTTTTGTGGGAGTAATTTTTTTAAATTTTTCGAGAGTACCTAAAAGAACTCCTAATTTTATGAATTTAAAAAAATAAAATTGTTTAAATGTTCTGGGGTGAAATTTTTTTATTTTTTTGTACCTACCTTGATGAAAGAAAAAAAAATGGAATAAGAAAATACCTACTTCTCTTTTTTTACAGGAAAAAATCGAAAATTTTTAGAGAAGAAATAATGCACGTCATTTTCTGAAGTGAATTTTTTTTTTCAATTTTTCAAAGTGAAAAGTTCTTAATTTATTTCAAAGTAGATAATCATTTTTTGGAGCAAACATTTTATTCATTTTTTGTTTTGTGATGCAAAAAATTTCAATAAAATAATTTCTCAATTTTAGAATTTTAAAATTTTTTTAGAGAATTAATCTTAGTTTTTTAGAGGTAAAGAAATCTACATCACATTCAACATTTAAAAAATTTCAACTCGTCGCCCCTTCTGAAAAACACCCTCGAAAATTCCAAGATACTACCCCTTCCAGAACAGTTTCTGTATTTTTGATTAATTTTCTATTATAGACTTGGAGATATTGCCCATTTACCCCGTTCGGTCCAGTTATAGAGCCAGAAAGTCCTAATGCATTTTTATCCTCTCATCCTATCGAATTATTGATAAACGGTAAAGTGAAAGATTTACCTTGGATGACAACTGTCGACGAAAAAGAAGGATTATATCCTGGGTCAGGTTGTACTTCAATTTTTCAGTTACCTATCTATCTAATACTATATTGAACAAAATTTGACAACTAGATTATTAATTTCAGAGTTCATTGCTGACGATAACCTACTACAAGAACTAGACGCAAAGTGGAATGAAATTGCTCCAAATTTACTCATGTATAATTACAGTGTTCCAGGACAGGAAAAGGATGCGATTAGTGATGCAATTAAAAAATTCTACTTTGACAGCAAACCTGTTTCTAAAGAAACCATCAATGAACTAGTTCAAGTAAAGAATTTCGAATTTCTACTTTTGAAAAATAATATACTTATATAATAATATAATAGGTAATAATAGAGCCAAAAATATGAAAAAAAAATTGTTTAAATTGTACGTTGCAGTTGCTCGGAGATAGATTATTTTACAACGAAATATTCTCCGCTTCCAAATTGCATAATTTAGCTACCAAGACCAATATCCATTGTTATAAGTTTAATTATCGAGGAAAGTACAGTCTTACCAATGTTTATGCTAAAAATTTCGAAAATTATGGTACGTAATGAGTGAAATGCCGTCCTTATTTTTTGAAATTCAAAATCTCATGAATTTTTAAATTTATTTCTTATTTAGGATCTAGTCACGCCGACGACCTATTATACATTTTGAAATATCTGCCTTGGAGTTCCGAAGAAACTGAAAGTGACAAGGCAATGACCAAATTCATGTCTTCAATCTATATGAATTTCATGAAAACTGGGTAAAAAGGCGTTTTTTTCTTTTATGAAACGCATTACCTACCTATTCGAAGTACAGAAATTGTTATCTACCTAAATTTGCTTGTTTTTAGAAATCCTGCTTCGGGAATAGAAGTCTGGAAACCAATGTCTAAAGATCAACATGCTAATTTGACTTGTTTAAATATTTATTCGCCGAGTGATGTAGCATTTGAAGAAATAACGAAACCTGCCATCAGTGAATTTTGGAAAAATATTTTACCAAATGAGTATCCAACGAATCCAGTCCCGTTGACGAGAGATGAACTTTGATTTAAAATTGAAATGATTGTTTGAATTTAGAACAGATGATTGATTGACCTTGGATTAGTTGAGTTGAATTATATTAATTTTCGGGTAAATGTACTTATACCTATCGTTGGCGTCTAGGTACCTATTTGAATAAATATGAGTGTTTTTTATCTACCTTGTTTTGTGTATTTAATTTCAATTTGATTTGACTGTGTAACAACATTTTCTGATATTCTCGATTGAAATGTAGCTCAGGTGGACTTTTTAAATTTAATCTCCATAAAGTCTGTACAACTTATTTGTATGAAGTTTATCGTTGTGAATATGAAAAAGTTGCCTCAGTTAGTAAACAATTCATATCTTAGATAAGTACCTGTCTTATCTCCTAAAAATAAACAAGATACACAAATAAATTGACTCGTCGGTGTGTACTTTATGTAATACCTAACTAGTGGTAATTCAACAATGTTTGTGCCAAGTGTAATTGTTTGTTGCCTCCAATTTATACTATGTTCTTCATCCATCGTCAGGGTTGAAGAAGGTGAACTTGCAGGCACAACTTACCAATTATCTAATGGTCAGATCGTTGATGCATTTTTAGGAGTTCCATATGCAGCTCCTCCTATTTTCAAGTATAGGTTCAAGGTAATATGATTTATTATGTAATTTGATAAGTATATTAGTATGTTGTATATTTTCTCTTGATTTATTTCTCGATATAGGAACCACAACCATTGAAGCCATGGGTTGGCTTGTGGAATGCCACAAAATTTCAAAGTGCTTGTTTACAACTGGATCACGAACCACTGAACTATCCTATTGTAGGAGATGAAGACTGTCTATACTTGAATATCTACACTCCAAAGGTATAAACTTACATAATTAGATTTTTCTTTGCTTATTTCCCCCATTAGGTGAGTTATTTAGGTATTAAAATTTTTTTATGAATAATGGCTTTTTCTGGTCAGCTACCAGCGAATGGAGAGAATCCTTTGTTGAACGTTTTAGTTTATATTCATGGAGGAGCATTTATGTTTGGTACTGGAGCAATATACATTCCCAATAATATTCTACAGTACGATGACATTGTTTTCGTCAACATCAATTATCGACTAGGACCATTAGGTAGGCAATAAAATTAATATGAAGTAAACTTTATTTTTATTTTTGCATAGCAGAAAATTTTGAATTTTCCAGGTTATAGCCTAATTTTTTCGAAGGGGGTGGCAGGGTGTATATTTTTAAATGCTTAATGTGAAAATGATGTTTTTTTAAAGAAAAAATTCAAAATAATGGTTGTGGATGTGACTTATAGCTTAAGAGTAATTTCGAGAATTTGTTCATTTTTTGGTAACTTTTTCATCAAGTTCTCTCTCCAACGCTCTGTCTAAAAATTTAGATTTTTTCTTCAAAAAATGAAGCATAATTATTTTTACTTTGAGAAAACTCTTCCAAAAATTGAGAATCTCTTTTCCTCCAAAAAATGATTTATTTACCAACAAATACCTATTGAAAATTCATGTTCCCAAACAAAATTGAAGATTTCTTTCTCCTAAAAAAATTAAAAACCATTTTACCGAAAATTTGAGGATTTTTTTCTTTAAAAAAATCGATAACTTCTTTCTTTTAAGTGAGGATTTCTTTTCCTCCAGAAAATTGAGAATTAAGTATCTTATTCCAAAAAAACAAAAATTGATAATTATTTCGTTCCTAAAAAATAATTGAGAAGTTCGCCTAAAAAATTGAAAATATCAATTTTTGAATTTTTGGGCGTATGGGGGGGGGGGCGGTCAAATACTTACTTATTACCTAATTCAGAGTTGTGAAGAAATTTCATCGAAGTATACGAGTAGGTATCATTATCATCGTCAATTTCTTTTCTCAAAAAATTGAAATCCGCCCCCAAAAAATGAATAATTTTTCCCTTCAAAAAATTGAAAATCCTCCTTAAACTGAAACTTCTCTGAAAATTTTTTATAATTTTTTCCTAAAAATTGAGAATTTTTTTTTTCTCCAAAACATCAAAAATATCTGTTCTAAAAAGTATTGAAAACAATAATAATTTTTGTATTTGAAAAATTATTAAAAATTAATCAGTCCCAAAAAATAAGAATCCCCTCAAAAAATATAGATTATTTTTGTTCACCCAAAAAATTGAGAATTTCTTTCGACTAAAAAATTGAGATTTTCTCACAAAAAATTGAGAATTCTCCCAAAAAACATTGAGTTTTCCCCCAAATTGAAGCACCTCAAAAATAGAGAAGTTCCATCTATTAAAATGTAAAATTTCTGTTCCTATAAATTGAGAATTTTTTCTTCATAGATATTGAGAATTTATGTTCCCGTTGTCCCTTTCCAAATTGAGAATATATTTTTCAAGAAGTTCTGAAATATTTTGTTTTCAAAAAATGATTGAGAATTTTTTAGTCCCACAAAAAAATGAGATTAAAAAAATTGATAACTTCCGCCCCCCCCCCACAGGAGATTTTTTTTACCAACAAAATAATACCTATTTATCAACAATTTTTGTTCCCAAAAAATAATTTAAACATTTTCAGCCTCAAAAAATGAGATTTTTTTCTCTATAAAGTTGATACCCCTTCCCTAAAATGAGATTTTTTTGTAGAAAGCATGACAGAAAGTTAATAATTCACCCCCTCCCAAATTACGAACCTTCAAACATTGAGACTTTTTCCCACAAAATTGAGAATTCCTCTCACCAAAATAATGAGAATTTCTTTCTCTCATGAAGTTGAGAATTTCTCCTTCGCAAATGACCCTCAAAAACAATGAAATTTTTTTTTCAACAAATATTTTGAGAATTCAAGTTCCCAAAAAAAATGAGAATTTCTGCTTTTAAAAAATTTAAAATTTCTTTTCAAAAAGTTCTGAAAATTTTTGTCTCCAAGAAGTAGGTAATGAACTTTTTGCCCTAGAACTGATATTATCTTTCCCTCAAAAAATTGATAATTTATTCTTCCAAAAAATTTATGATTTCTTTCCCCCCAAAATAATTGAGAATTTGTATTCATCTGAAAAATTGAAAATTTCTTTCCACTGATCTAAAAAATTGAGATTCCCCCTACCAAAAAAATTGAACCCTGCCCAATGAGAATTTCTCTTCTTCCAATAAAGTGAGTTTTTCTAAAATAAAAAAATAATGAGAATTTTTATTCTCCAAAAAAATTGAAAATTTATTCCAAAAAAAAAAAACTGAGAATCACCTCCAAAAATAAATGAGGACTTCTCCCAAAAATTGAAAGATTTTTTTCTTCAAAAAATTTGAAATTCAGTGTGTATTTGGGGTTTTTTGGGGTGCAGCTCATTTAATTTTTGAAAATCCAGGCTAAAGCACCCAAATTACTGCTAAATTGTTAGCCATGTTTCTTTAAAATTTTAGTATTCAAAATTCTTGTACGATTTATCTGTACCTAATTTCATGCATAGGATTCTTCAGCACTGGTGATAATGTTGCCTCCGGTAATTTCGGATTAAAAGATCAAGTAGCTGCGTTGAAATGGATTCAACGTAATATTATTAATTTTGGTGGTAATCCAGCAAGTGTCACGATTGCTGGGTGCTCTGCTGGTGGAGCCAGTGTTCACTATCATTTCATTTCTCCGTTGAGTGAAGGTTGGTTATATCGGGATTCATTCACTCCTTCTTTTTTTATGCACTGAATATAATCAACTTCGATCAATTTGTTATTTCAATAGGTCTTTTTCAAAATGGAATTTCTCTTAGCGGCAATGTACTCCATCCGTGGACTTTACCAAAAAACGTAACTCAAAAATCTACTCACCTGGCTGCCTTAGTTGGTTGTCCCATCAATAACACCAAAGAAATGGTAAAATGTTTGCGAAGCAGGCCTGCCAGAGCTATTGTGGAACAGACGAGAAATTTCGTGATGTGGGGATACTGCCCATTTTCACCTTTTGGTCCAGTTGTTGAACCGGAAAGCCCAGGAGCGTTTATATCTTCCAATCCCCTTGAACTAGTAAAAAATGGAAAAGTGAAAGATTTGCCTTGGATGTCGACTGTCACTAAACACGAAGGCTTGTACCCAGCCGCAGGTTAAAATTCATAATTTATGTAGGTTATGTACTAATGACCAATATGGGATTGATTTTTCGACTCTTGCTTACAGAATTCATCCCATACGATCATATGCTGAAAGAACTTGATGAAAAATGGAATGAAATCGCCCCAAATTTACTCATGTATAATTATAGTGTACCAGAACATGAAAAAGATGCAGTGAGCGATACCATCAAAAAATTCTATCTTGGTGACAAACCTATTTCTAAAGAAACTATTAATGAGTTAATTCAAGTAAGGAATATTATCTGCATTTCGTAGAAATATGATCAGATAGATACATAGCACTTGCCTATTTATTTGCTCAATTAAAAAAATTTTAGATGCTCGGAGACAGGTTATTTTACAATGACATATTTGATATCACAAAATTACATAATTTTGCCACCAAGTCGAAAGTTTATTGTTATAAATTCAGTTACCGAGGGCAATACAGCTTAAGCAACCTTTATGCCAAAAACCGTGAAAATTATGGTTTGTACATAAGACTTAATTACTTATATTTGCTCAAGACAGAGCCGGTGCGAGGGGGGGGGTGTGGGGGGGTGGAACACCCCCCCGGTGATTTCATTCGGCAAATTTTCGAAAAATTTTCGACAAATTCGGCAAACTTCCGACAAATTAAATTAGGTATGTTTACAAAATTTGGTAAAGTTTTGAATTTCAAATATGTAAATTTTTTAGAAATTCTAAATCACAAATTCGGCAAATTTTTGAGAAATTCCGAATCATAAATTCGATAAATTTGAGAGAAATTCCAACTCACAAATTCGGTAAATTTATGAAAAAAAATTTCGCCCTCGCTTCGCTCGCGCAATGTACTTCTACTACTTCATCTTTCTCTCAGAATCAGAATAGGAATCAAAAATCAGCGCATTTCAATTGTTATAACTTATAACGTTAAAAAATGAACATGATCTTTTTGAAAATATTAAAAATTATGGTTAAAGTGCATTATTTTTAATTAAAAATTCCAATTTTTTCAAAATTTTCGCCCTCGCTTCGATCGGGCAACATATCACTTTTTCATCTTTTAAAAAACCAGAAATTATTGTACGTTTTCAAAATTTCTGCAAAAAAAGCCCATCTTTTCTTTTAGAAGTGCAATTTTTTCAAAAATTTTCGTCCTCGCTTCGCTCGGGCAGCAACAGTCGTTTTGATTCAAATCATAATGCTACCATAAGTTCTTCAAAATTTTTCTATGAGGATAGTGAGAAGTTCTTTCGAAAACTCACTTTTTTCAAAAAATTCAGCGCAAGGGTTTACTTCCCACTGTTGTACCTATTAATTATCATTCGGCATTTTGAAAATTTTCATTCGGCATTTTCGATCTACACCCCCCCAAAAAAATTTTCTCAAACCGTCTCTGGCTCAAGATCAATATTATCAAAACGGAATCAGTTAATTGCTTTATTTCTGATATGGCATTCTTTGTTTGTATCTCAAGGAGTCAGTCATGCCGATGATGTGCCTTACTTTTTGAAATTTGGCTTCGCTTTGCCAAACTTAGATGAACCTGATGAAGCGGATAAAGTGATGGCCAAACTCATTTCGACTATTTTCACCAACTTCATGAAAACAGGGTAAATGTTCTTTTTCTTCACTAGAAATAATTAATTTAAAAATAGGTAGGTACCTAATACCAAAAATGTGCCAGGTTTTCAGTTTTCATATTTGGTATTGTTTTGATTTTTTTTTATCTAACCCTACAAAGTTTTCCCCTCCATTTTTAAATTTATTTTTTCATGGGAAAATAATTCCCTATTTTCTATTTTTCGATTAATTAAATTTCAAGTTAGGGCTAGTCTCCCTCCAATTTTAAAAAAAAGAAGTGATGAAATGTCGATTTCATGAGAAGTAATATCCCAATAAAAAATTGCAAAATTTCCACAGTTAGAATCCAAAAGTTGTTCATTTTAATTTGAAACCTATTTTCAAATAAAAATTGAGAGCTCCCGAGCTCCAAAATACCACTTAAAATTAATGAGGGGGATTTAAAAAATCTTGTCATGAAAATTAATAAGTTAATAACTTTGACGGGTGAGAACCAAAAAAAGGTAAAAACTTAAATTTCAAGTTAGAGCTAGTCTCCCTCCAATTTAAAAAAAAAAGAAGTGATGAAATGTCGATTTCATGAGAAGTAATTTCCCAATAAAAAATTGCAAAATTTCCACAGTTAGAATCCAAAAGTTGTTCATTTTAATTTGAAACCTATTTTCAAATAAAAATTGAGAGCTCCCGAGCTCCAAAATACCACTTAAAATTAATGAGGGGGGATTTAAAAAATCTTGTCATGAAAATTAATAAGTTAATAACTTTGACGGGTGAGAACCAAAAAAAGGTAAAAACTTAAAAATCTGTAAATTTTTCTATTTTTTTAAATGGGGAAGGCAATTAGACTGCACTAAAAATTCTGTTGATAAAAAATTAAAAATTAGGGAAAAGTCAAAAATTTGACAATAAGAAACACCTTAAATGAATGCAGGCACATCAACAGAAAAAATTCTTACCTACTTGGGAAAATTTTAAGACTCCTCCCGTCAATCATTTCACTTCCCGAAATTTTTTTAAAACTTCTCGAAATAATAGCTTTTGTAAAAAAAAATTTAGAATTTTTTTAAAGACCAAATTGGGCGAAAAATATTGTCAAAAAAATAGAATTTTTGCTAAACGAAGATTACTAATACTTCTCAATCAAAACAAAAAAAAAATCAAAATCTTTCGCGAAGATATCACTAAAAAACCTTTTTGATTTTCGCAATTTCCTGCCAGCACAAATTTCTCTAAAAGGCATTAAAAAAAATTATTTCGATTTTTTTTTCAAAAAAACAAAATTTTGAAAAAAAAATCTAAAGGCCCTAAATTACCAAAAAATCAAAATAAATATTGATATAAAATTGGATTACCATTTCCCATTAGATTAATAAATTTATTATTTTTACTCTATTTTTATAAAAATTTCAAATGAATTTTTACGATTTCTTTTCCCATTTTATTCACTTGGAAACCATCAAAATTATTTTTCTGAAAACACCTAAACTTGATTTTTATGAATTGATTTTCTAATAAGACGTCTAATATTAAAATAAAAATGTAACAATTTTTTTTTAAATCGAGGACTTCAAAAAAAAAATCAGGAACTCGTGAAATATGTAGGTACTCACTTCCACCTACCTTTCGATGGATCTCCCTTAAATAACTGCTCGCTGATAATGTTTTAGAAATCCTGCCATTGGAATAGATGTTTGGAAACCAGTTGCCAAAAACCAAGATTCCACATTGACCTGCTTGAATATTAATTCAGCCAGTGATTTAGAATTTAAAGACATATCGAATCCTGCTGCTAGTGAATTTTGGAAAAATACTTTACCGTATGAGTATTCTCCTTATTCTATAAGAAGAGATGAACTTTAATGAGCTGAGATGAACCTGCATCAGGTCAATTTTATATTCAGTCGTATATGAATTATGAACTTCATCCCGCCCTAGTTTTATTTATTATCAAAATAAGTAAAGAAAAAACAATAAAAGTTTTATCTGAAAGAGAGTATCACAATTCAATTTTTAATGAAAGGTGCAAAATTAATAAATCGTAATTTAAAAGAACTCTAGATTTTTTTTTTATAGTCGTGATGAAGATTTTGAAAAGTTTTCTTATATAGAAAGTTAGAAACAGGTGAGGGATTTCCAAGAAAAGGTGACTAGAAACGCAAAAAATGAACGTTTTCGTCTTAAACCCTGTAATTAAATTCAAGATTCATTCATTAAAATTGTTCTTAACAAAATCTATAAAAATATTAGTTTGATATGCAATAATTATTCTAATTACACACCCATTAATTGTACGGTTAAGTAGGTACTTAATTATCGCACGAGATAAAACGCACGATTTCCCAAAATAATTTTTGAATAGGTACCTACTTGAATTGAATATAGTCCAAGTAGACAAGTTTAGTATTTACTTTTGTCAGGAGTTGAATTAGAGAAGGCCCAGTGATTATTGAGATTGTCACTAAAAAATAAATGAACTCGAATTTTTTCGAAGATCAGTGACGTTTGTGTACCCAGACCTACCTTTATTTTTAACCTGTACAAGTATTACAAAATTTCCGTCTTCTGTTACTCAACACCTTTCTTATCTCATACATTAAAATACAGCATAACTATGGTATGTGATTTACGAGTACTTACTGCTTATTTACAATATTTATACGTTTGTGTTTCATTTTTTCCAAAAATTATCATAACGAATAAATATGTGTTCTTCACCCGTTGCCTGGGTCGAGGAAGGTAAACTTGAGGGTACGTTTTATCAGCTACCTAATGGTCGTATTGTGAGCGCATTTTTAGTAGTTCCCTACGCAGCTCCTCCAGTTTATGAAAATCGATTCAAGGTACAGTTTTAGCTGATTTTTATCTTCGAAAAGGTTTGTATGGTTTGTTGTGTCGTCTTGTTACTTTTCTCAGGCTCTGATATTCATCCTGACAAGGGGTCCAATCGAAATTTTTATAATGACCAAAATTATTTCTAGGACCTTGTTCTGCAATTTTTGTTGAGAAAATTTTTCAGTTGCCCCTTCCCCCCTCACTCCCCTAATTTTTAATTTATAGTATGTTCGGAGTGTTATGCGAAATGGCAGGAGAGGGAGGGGTCCAACTGAAAAAATTTTCAAACAAAAGTTGTAGCTTGAAATTTTAGAAATAATTTTGGTCATAATAAAAATTTCGATTTGACCCCTCCCTCCACTCCAATTTTGAATATTAAGTATTCATGTAGTACTGGACTTGGTAAAATTCAAGGTGACGGTGAGCAAATGTTGCAGCAGGTGTGTTTTTGGAAAAATAGCCAATTGTCTCATTTTCGTTTTCGTTTATCTATTATGACTGCATTATTAAATATTTAATTTTTAAATATTTATTTTTTTCATTTCAGATGTATTTACAATTGGCAAGTATTTGCCTGTTCATTCACATCTCAGCTGGCAAATCGGTGGCCTCCACTTCATCTCCATACACGAACCCAGTCACCGAACCAAGCTCCGCATCTCCAAGTACAGAAGAACCATCGGCAGATTACAAGGTTCCGAATCAATATCCTTACTCGAGGCAATTCTTCAAACCGCTGTTAACCCCTAGCAACCAATACGCCGCTCAGCAACCGTCGTCTTATGAACAACCAAATTACTTCGGTCAACCTCCAAATGGCGTTTCGTCCGCCCTCGGTCAACCACCTTGGGGCGTTTCGTCGGCCGCCCTCGGTCAACCACCTTGGGGCGTTTCGTCGGCCGCCCTCGGTCAACCACCTTGGGGCGTTTCGTCGGCTGCCCTCGGTCAACCACCTTGGGGCGTTTCGTCAGCCGCCCTCGGTCAACCTCCCCATGGCGTTTCGGCCGCATACCTCAATCAAGCTTGATACGAACCACAGTATCCTTGGGCGTTCCCGCCGAAGTTTTCCAGAAATCCATACCTTCCTGATTGCGATTTCCATCCTTCTTCTGTCTTTAGGAACACGAAACCTTCGTTGTTCTACCCAAACAGGCCAGATCCTTCCTTATATAGATTCTAAAATTTTGGCCAAGCCTAGCAATTCGCTGTTGGCTGTTTAGATATCAACCACCTCCGTATGGTGCGAATTATGCTAATAATATTTATCATGAGATCTATACCTGTCTGATTGATAGCGAGAAGTATTTTCATCAGTATTTATTGTACCTACCTACTTAATAAACGGATTTTAAATCGAAAATTCGTTTTTTGTTCTTCAATTGTTACACAGTCCAGTAAAAATTTTTAAAAATGAAGAAAAAAATTTGTGGCAAATGTGTCTTCGCAGGCAACAGGAAACTGCTGAGTATGGTCCGAACAGTCGTCACTTAAAATCCTCGGTCACCATCTAGTATGGCACCTCCCCTAGGGGTGAAATCCTGGACCACGACGTTTTATGACGAAATATGACGATTGACACCAATTTCGCGATTTGGTGTTTCTTTATGTATAACTATATATATGTATGTATGTATCTACAAAATTTGTCACTGCGATAACTCGAGTTATGATTGATGGAATTAGTTGAAATTTATATGTGTGGTAGAGGGTCACTGGGAATAGAAGCCTATTGAATTTGAGCGAAATCGGTTAGCGGGTTCGCGAGATATTTGCGATTGAAATTTTCGAAACTCGATAACTCCGCAAATAAGCTAGGTACGTGATTTTTGCACATTACCTTTTTTATAGTACTCTTCAAGATCTATCAGGGTACCAAATTTGAGCGAAATCGGTAAGCGAGTTCGCGAGATATCCGCGATCGAAATTTTCAAAACTCCAAATCGGCGGTCTAGGATGATTCGTTCAATTGAATCAGTCGTTCCCGAACGATTCATTGAAATGAATCAGTCGTTCGCGAACGATTCTTTGAAATGAATCAGTTGTTCGCAAACGATTCGTTGAAATGACTCAGTTGTTTTCAAATGATTTTTTCGAATGAATCAGTCGTTCGCGAACGATCCATTCGAATGAATCAGTCGTTTTTCATTTTATTTGAATTTGGGATGAAAGAATTGTTCGCGTAATGATTCTTTAAAATGAATCCAGTTTTCTTGAATTTTCACAAAAAATTTGAAAAAATTTGATAAAAAAATAATAAAGATCTCCAAAAAAAATTTTTTTACAAAAATAAATCTTTGAAAAATCTTCAAAGAATATCCAAAAATTTTAAATAAAAAAATCTTGAAATTGGTTGTTTGTGAATTTTGACAAAAACTTGAAAAAAATGATAAAAAAATAAAAATCTTTAAAAAATAATTTTTTGACAAAAAATCTTTGAAAATTATTCAAAGAATATCCAAAGAATTTTGACAAAAAATTGAAAGAAATCTGATAAAATAAAAATTTTCAAAAATATTTTTTTTTACAAAAAAATCTTTGAAAAATGTTCAAAGAATATCCAGAAAATTTTTGATTTGTGATAAAAAAAAATTGAAATCAGTTGTTCGTGAATTTTGACAAAAAATTGAAAATAATCTTTAAGAAATATAATACAATTTGATTATACAACAATAACTTTGATTTTTTAATTTAACAAAAACAAATTTAACAAACAAAAAAAAATCAATAATTACAAGGAAATTCCATCTTAAAAATATTGCAGGAAAATGTATTCATGTATCCAAAGGAAATTCTGGGACTCAAATTGACAGCCACCTCCACGTGGTGAGTCCTGGATTAAAAACTAAGAGCTGTCTTTTACAGAATTTACTGAAAATTGATGTTTGTTTGTTCATCCATTACCCACACTTTGCCAACAACATTACGTGAAATATTCAACAAAAAAAAAACGTCACATAACAATGAAAATTGTCACATACTAAAGATATTCATACCACACCAAGGAAATTCAATATATCATACCAAGGAAATTCATTTCATGCACACACGATACCTTTAAATAAACAATTTTTAATAGTAACTAAGCTACCTGCACTAATCCAGTTATTCAATTCATTGAAATCCTAAGCTGTATTTATACCAGGCCCAGATTTAGGGGGGGGGGCAGCGGGGCCATGGCCCTGGGGCCCATCATCAAAAGGGGCCCTTCACTGAAAAGGGGCTACCGGCAGATCACTTAAAAATTGAAAATTACAGTTATTACGCGGGTATGCAAAGTACGGACGCTCAGATGGTGAAAAGATATTTCATACTGATTTTCATAACTCTCGTTCAAATTAAACGACACGCATCAAACGCAGTCAGCTGTTTTCGCCGGTTTTATCGGAGTGGCGCCAGACGTGTATACGAATATCTACCCATGCGCACTTTTCGTCGCATAAGTTACGTGATTTTTAACACAACTCAAAATTATCACTCAAGAAACCCTAAAGTTGTACAGGTAAAAAAAACAAAAAAATGCAAATTCCGCAAAAATTAAAAAAAAGTGCAAAATTAGCTCGAATTGGACGAAAATTGATAAAATAAAATGTTTTCACTCATAAATTCAAATTTCCACAAAATTGCTATTTTTCACAAAATTAATACTCGAGAAACCTTAGAGTTGCAGGGTTTAAAAAAAATGCAAAGTCAGCAAGAATTGAAAAAAATTGCAAAATTAGCTTGAAATGAACAAAAATTAATTGAATAAAATTTTTCCACTGATAAAATTTTGATTTCAACAAATTGACGACATTTTTCTCAAAATTATGACTCTAGAAACCTTATATCGGGTTGAAAAAACGAAAAAAATTCAAAATCAGTATGAATCCCTATTTTCAATTTTTTCAAACTTGTATAAAAAGTTTTCCATGTAAATTGTGAAATTCTACCTAATTGAATTAATTTTCAGATTTTTCATCGAAATTGTTCTGATTTTTTTTTCAATTTTTTATTTAAACTTTCCTAATAATTTTCATCGATTTCATTTCTATGCCTAGATTTTCCAAGTGAATCGCGGATTAGATTTTTTTCAAATCGTTCATCTTGATTTTCTCCCAAATTTTTTCAAAACTTTTCATTGAAATTTTTTCTAAAAAAATGGTTGATGAACACTTTCCCAAATAGAATGACACTTAACGTAAGTAAAACAAATATGATGTGTTTTGGATCAGGGGTGCAAAATTTAGATATACAAGTACCAGTCAAAAAAGTAAATTGCTTGAAATTTTTAGGGGTTCACATAGAGTCTCAATTAGGCTAGAACACTCATGTGGACCAACTTTCTGGAAAACTTTCTTCAATAAATTTCCTCTTATGGCAACTAAAAAATTTGGTAAATTTACAAACACTGAAGCTAGCATATTACGGATTATTCCAGTCCAACATGGCGTATGGATTAATATTCTGGGGAGGGAATACAAAATTTGGTGATGTTGAGTTCCGAAAACGACATACTTCGCGAATTAAACTTTGACGATCTAATTGAAAGTTTCGCTATTAAAAAATCTCGACGCGTGTCTTTAATTTAGAATTAATTATTAAGTTTGATTTTATTAGTATTTACCTAAGAAATAAAATGAAAACGTGTACTTCAATTACTGCGATGGGGGGGAGGGGATTAAAGAGGCAAGAGGGCCTTCAGTAATTATATGGTCCTGGGGCATTTTTTTCCTAAATCCGGCCCTGATTTATACTGATGTTTGGGCAGTTTTTCATCAATTTTTCAAACATTAATTTCATCATTGAATTCAACCAACCGTACTTTATACAAGTGATACATCATTTAATATGAGAAGTCATAAACCAATACCTCTTGTTTAAAAATAAAATCTATAATATACATACCTATGTATTTGTACACGTATATCTGTCATGGAATGAGACATTTTATTTTACTCAAAAAAAATTTTTTAATCACAAGAATATCTACCTAGGTACAACTTTTTCAAATTGATTGATTGTTCTCAAACGAATCGTTTGGATCAATCGCTCTCAAAACATTTGTTCGAATGAATACTTCTATTCTTATAAATTTCGATCCTAACGGACAATGTAACTTCGACTCGACTCGAATTTTCATCCAGTTTATTGCTTTTGTAAAATACTCGTTTACATAATCCTTTAATACGTTTTTGTTACTGTCATCCAATACTTTTATTCGTTCATTTAGATTTCAACGAAACAAAAAAAAAATCAGCTTTTCTACCGCAGAGGCTGCGGTAGAGTTTTTATTTAATATTGAATTTGATTGATAAGTACATAATTATACAGGGTGTTCTGGTTCAAAGTAACCAGACTTGAGATTTGGATACAACACTGAGTACACCACTAACAAAAAACCTAATGTACATAAAATTATTTTACCTGAATTAGAAAATGAATTACCAAGCAAAATCGGTTGGCAACACTGTTTTCAAAAAAAAAGCTCGACCTCGGCAGTGGAAAGCACGTTGAAAAAGCAAAAAAAGTGCTAAGCACATTCGATTGCCTATTTCTGAAATTGAAGGAGTTATAGTCACACGACCTCTGGTCAATAATGTTGCCTACCTGAATTTATCGCAGTCCACTGATGAGACATAAAAATTGAAAAATTCCATCAAGACAATACATAGAACAGGTGTAACTTTTCGAAAGGAACAAAAGAAGTTATTCGTAAAAAATTTGCCTATCTTTGAAAATGAAGGAGCTTTAACAATGCTTTGAATATTGGCATTTCCAAAATGTCTTCACTTTTGACATACAATTTTTTCATGTAATTTTTTTTGTTCCTCTCAAGGAAATATAAGCCTGTTTCATGTATTGTCTTTATGGAAGTTTGCGATTTTCATGTCTTGCTGATGCCATTCAATAAATTTAAGAAGAAGGAGGCCATACTTTTGGCAAGAATTTCTTGTTACCGTAACTCCTTCAATTTCAAAGATAGACACCCTAATGAGATCAGAACTATATCCACTGTCAGGATCAGAGGTTTTTCTGAATGCAGTACTAGCAATCGATTGCAAAGTTCTGTATAGTGCCTTCATTTATAAAGATAGGCACCACATATGTACATCAAATTCAGAAGTTGTATGTTAATGGTACTATACAGGGTGTCCCAGATTGAGGGTAAAGCTTTCCAACCATTAACTATGCAACTTATGTTGAGTCAATGTAAGTAAGTTTGCCTAACCTCCGGACTGCAGGGGCTGAGTTATATGCTCATCGAAAAAAAAATTCAACTATAATAGTTAGAACGTTTGCGCTTTGCGACATCGGATAGATAATTTTGTCTAGAATTTGAATTTTTTTAATGGGGCTGGTAATTTTTATAACTGTAGCAAAATATTTGAAAAAACATGATTGTCGTTATCTTAGGTGGTCAGGATATTCTTGGGAACCCGGTATAAGCGAATAATTTGTTGAGAAACATCTGAAAAAAATCATGATTAAAATATTTTTTCATTTTTTTTCTTTAAAATAATTTTTTTCAATGTACCAATAGTTATGAGCAGCTTATTTTTTTTAGAAAAAGTCTGAAAAAACTATTTTAAGAAAAATGAATTTTAAAAAAAAATAATTACGATTTTTTTTCAGTTGTTTTTCAACAAATTATTCGCTCATAACTTTTGATCGGAGTAAGATGAAGGTACGGGGTTCGCCATTAAAAAAATAATTTTTTTTTTCATCTAGAAAAATTAATAATAACAGCTTTTGGTCAAAGGACAAATTTTTGAGTTATCTCAGAAAAATGAGAGAAATTGTCTTTTTTAACATGTTTTTTCAAATATATTGCTCGTTATAGACATCCTTGAACAGTTATAAAAATTACCAGCCCCATAAAAAAATTCTAGACAAAATTTGCCATCCGATGCAGCAAAGCACAATTTTGAATTTTCTGACGATATAGTTCTTGAGAAGAGCAAGATTGAAATAAAACTTTCCGCCAAAACGAAAATAAGTATATTTTTTTGATAAGCATAACTCAGCCCCTGCAGTCCAAAGGTTAAGCAAACATACCTACATCGACTCAACATAAGTTGCATAGTTACTGGTTGGAAGGCTTTACTCTCAATCCGGAACACCCTGTATACACTCTAATCTCAAATATTTGTCGCATATGTACTTAGCTACTTACTTATTCGCTAATTTTCGCGATTTTTTTTTTACCTCAGGAACCTCAACCCTTGGAACCATGGGGATGGCGTATGGAATGCCACAAAAATTTCAAGTTGGTGTATGCATATTGATCATGTACAATCTGTGTATCCTATTCTAGGAGAGGAAGACTGTCTTTACTTAAATATCTATACCCCAAAAGTAAACCAGATTTTCAATTCCTTAATTACTTGCCTATTGATTTATATAAGAAATGAATGACAAACAGATTATTTCTCTAATCAGCTGCCAGTGAATGGTGACAATCCTTTATTAGACGTTATGGTTTATATTCATGGAGGAGGTTTCACTTTCAGTACTGCCCTTGCGGAAAACTACAAGTTGTCACAAGTAGAATTTATGATAAGTTGTAAATTCGAAGGTGTTATGACAACTTGTAACAACTTATTTTAGGTATGAGTTGTCTCAAGTATATTCCTAATACAAGTAATCAGGCCAACTACCAAAGACAAATCTTCGATTACTGTTGATACCTTCAAGTTGTGATAGTGTCAACTAACTTGTAACAACTAACTGAGGTATAACTATTCACTACATATACATGATATACATAACATGTTCACAACAATACATAATGATATAACTATTCACAACTTATTACAGCAAGTATTCACAAAATGTGAGGTACAAAATGAGTATTTATAACATGCTTATTCACAACACACTATATCTGCGAGTATCAAAATGACCCTCAAAATTTCTGAATGGATAAAAATCTCACAACTCCATGCAAAATTGTGAAAATCGGCTTGTGGGGGTTTTTCGCAGCGCTGAATCCATTTTTCATTTTATTTTGACTCTAGACCCAAAAGGGGCTTCAGGGGGGGAGGAGCAAAACTCAAAATTACCAATAATGGCATGTGGGGTGTGTAAATCTAGGTTTTCCTAGGTGCTGAATCCGTTTTTGATATCGATTTTGACAAATTCTCAATAAGGGGCTTCGAGGAGGGAGGGGCAAAACTCAAAATTAACAAAAATGACATGTGGGGTATACAAATTAAGGTTTTCTTACTTCCTGAATTCGTTTTTGATATCGTTTTCGAAAAATTCTCAACTGGGTCTTCAAGGGGAGGGGCAAAACTCAAAATTCATCATAATTTTGAAGCATTTCTGGTACATTTTCGATGGAAAATTACTGATAAGTTTTCTATTTCTATTTCGAATTGAAATTTCAAATTATTATATTTTTAAATCAAATTATTTGTACAGTCATGCTGGAAGCCTAAGACCACGATGATCGATGGGGCAGCAAAAAAACAACTGTTTATGAATTATCAAAATAAATTTGGCGTTATCCACCATGAGAAGGGTACGATTTTCTTTAAAAAATGAGATGGAAAACAATCCTAAAAAATGTTTAAAATTTCAACTTTTTATAAGAATACTTTGGAGACCTGTATGTTTCATGAATCATGATTTACATAATCCAAGAGTGATGGACAGTTATAAAAAAAATCATTTTACAAAACGAATTACTGAATTTTTTCAAGTTGTATGAAAATACGATATAGTGAGATAATAATGGTCTGAAACTTTTGTCAATAAGTCCAAGTATTCAGTTGAATACTTGTCCATTGAAAATTTTCCAACTACAAAGCATTCAAAGTTGTAGAATACTTATCTACTGACAACAACTTCTGAAGAACAAGTTGTTTTCACATTGAAGAGTTGCTACAAGTAAATGAATACTAATCCATTTACAACTATTCTTGAAAAATAAGTTGTTTTGTAAAATACAACTTGTTAACAACTATATCTTCGCATCCACTGGAATTGTTGATGAATGGAAAATTAAAAGATTTACCGTGGATGTCGAGTGTCGCTAAAGAAGAAGGCTTGTATCCGGCAGCAGGTTAAAAATTTATCTCCCGGTTTATGGTAGCACGTATTTGTATTTACTACTTAGATATTTGAGGAATTATTTATCTCCAAAAAATTGAAATTTTTCTTATGTTTTTTTTTCTCTAAAAGATTGAGAATTTTCCCCAAAAAGTTGAGATTTTTTTTTCAATAAAAAAATGAAGTTTTTTTTTTAAAATAAAAAATGAGAAGTTTTCCTTTAAAAAATTTATGGAATTTTTTCACTCCGAAACAAATTAAAACATTTTTTGTTCCTTTAAAAACTTTTTACTGCACTCATAAAATTTGAAAAAAATTATTTCCAATTTTTTTTTAATAATGTGCTATTTATTTCAGAAGAATTGGATTTTTTTTTGGGGGGGGACATGTTTTCTTCAAAAAAAATTGAAAGACTTTTTTCTCTAAAAATTCAAGAAATATTTTTGCCCTAGAAAGTTTTTCAATTTTTTCTCCGAAAAATTGGAAGATTTTTTCCAAAAAAAATTAGTATCCATAGCTAGGTCCATAATGTTTTTTCTCAAAGAAATTTAAAAAATTCTTCCCCTTGAAAAAAATTGATTTTTTATCAAATAGTTGCGAAATTTATTTTCCAAAAGATTGAAAACTTTTTTACACCAATTTTAACCAACTTCAAAAAAATTGTGAAATTTTGTTACCTCGAAGAGTTGAGAAACATTTGAGATAATTTTTACTCCAGAAAATTGCGATATATTTTTAATTTAAAAAAGAAAAAGATAAATGTTTTGCACAGATACCAAAAAATTGAGAACGGGTTTCCAGGGAGTAATTTATCAAACATCAAAATTTTGATACAAACGAATTGGTATACCTACCCACTGTACCTATCTCAGAAATTGAAGGGTCTTTGAAAAACAAAAATTATAGGAAATCGTTTTTTGACTAATGACTATATGAATATGCGATGCATATTGCCTACCTTTAAAAATGAAGGTACAACGACGCGACGCTTCAAACATCGAAACCTTCAATTTTCAAATATGCACAATACCTTCATTTTCAATAATATGGGCAATACGTATATGTCAGGTTGTAGGTAATATTTTTCAATTTATTTTCGGAGAAAAAAATTTTAATTTTTCTTTGAAGAAATAACTACCTCGGAGTATGTGCAAAAAATCTTTAAAAAAATAAAAATAAAAATATACCTACTTGGATAGGAAATTCATTATTAAATTTTTTGAGAGAAAAAATATCAATTTTCAGGAGTAAAAATTTTCTCAAATGTTTCTCACCCCTTCGAGGTAAAAAAGTTTCACAATTTTGTAGAAGTTGGTTAAAGTCGGTGTAAAAAAGTTCTCAATTTTTTGGAAAAAAAATTTCGCAACCATTTGAGAAGAAATCGATTTTTCAATTTCTATGAGATTGTTGGAAATTTTGGATAACAAATTAAAAAAATTTCTGGGTTAAAAATATTTCTTGAATTTTTAGAGAAATAAGTCTTTCAATTTTTTTGAAAAAAACTAATTTTCCCAAATTTAAAAAAAAAAAATTTCAGTGTTAAAGTGTTAAAAAATTTTTAAACGAACAAAAAATGTTTTAATTTGTTTTAACGTAATTTTTTGTAGGGGAAAATTCTCATCTTTTTTATTAGAAAAAAAGTCTTAATAGTAAGAAAAATTTCAATTTTTTGGAGAAAAATAATTTCTCAAAATTTTTAAAGAAAAATATTATCATTAGAGTATAATGAATTGCCGGCCCCGATTAGCTGCAGATTTTTCCTCGTACATCCTGATGAGATTCATTTTTTTAACTCGTGGGTTTCAGAATTTATTCCACATGATAATATGCTGAAAGAATTAAATGATAAATGGAATGAAATCGCTCCAAATTTGCTCATGTATAATTACACTGTCCCAGAACATGAAAAAAATGCAGTAAGCGACGCCATCAAAAATTTCTATTTTGGTGACAAACCAATTTCCAAAGGCAATATTAAGGAATTAATTCGAGTAAGAAGTTAATTTCAAATAAGTACCGTTGGGTAGGTGCCTAACTGTCTAACGTAAGTATTACTCAAAATTTTACAGCTGGTTGGAGACAGATTATTTTACAATGAAATATTCGATATCACAAAATTACATAATTTAGTCACTAAATCAAATGTTTATTGCTATAAATTCAGTTATCGGGGAAAACAGAGCTTATCCAATGTATTTAGCAAAAACTTTGAAGATTATGGTCTGTATATGTCTTATTATCCTGAATGCCTTGTTCACTTTTTGACGTACAAATTTCTTTTTTGTTATCACTGCAGGAGTTAGTCATGGCGATGATGAATCTTATCTTTTGAACTATTTATTTGAAATATCAAGTTCAGATGAAACTGAAGCTGATAAAGAGATGACCAAATTCATTTCGTCGATTTTCATCAACTTTATGAAGACAGGGTAATTTTTTCTGCAGTTGGAACAGGATAGGTACCTGGTAAATATAAAAATACTTACCTACTTATTCACTGTTTTTTTTTTTAGAAATCCAGCACTTGGAATAGATATTTGGAAACCACTTACTAAAAATCAAGATCCTACCTTGACTTGTTTGAATATTAGTTCACCTACTGACTTGGAATTTAAAGACATATCGAATCTGTCTACGAGTGAATTTTGGAAAAATCATTCCTACTTCTCTAGAGTAAGAAATGGTGTGGGTACTTTAAATTCAATAAACTGAAATAGTCTTGTATGAGGTTAGATTGAGGTTAGAAAGTAAAACCATAAATTTCATCTTCAAGTACCTAACATTAGATATAAATGTGCCTTCCAACCAAAATAAAAATATTGAAAAAAAAAATTAAAATTTTATCTGTCAGAGAGTATTAAGTACGATGCAACTTTTAATGAAGCGTTTAACATTAATAAATTTCTCAAAAATTCATCACATTCTCTGAAAAAAAATTGCTCCCAAGACATTGAGTGTAGTTAACCATACGAGGTACAGTAGGTATGTACTTTGAGGATCTGATCACTTTCCTCCTACTGAATTGATTAAAAAAAATGATGTCCTAGTTATACATTTACACAGACACTGATTATGCACTTACCTGTGACGTGAGTAATACATGATTTTACCAAGTGATTTTTTATTTGAGTGCCCTCTTATCGAGAATTAAATTAGCCAAAGCCAGCTTTAGGCTAATAAGATAATCTTATCGTTGCTAAATTTTTTTTGAGAATATCGATGACAGTATTACGTTTTTTTCGTGAAATTTATTCGTTACGAATTGAAATAGTCGCAAAAATGAAGCTTTTCGTTGTCCTAGTTTGTTGCTTTGAACTTGCACTGTGTTCTTCACCCATTGCCTGGGTCGAAGAAGGTAAACTTGAAGGTACTTTTTATGAGCTACCTAATGGCCAATTTGTGAACGCATTTTTAGGCGTTCCCTACGCAGCTCCGCCAGTTTTCAAAAATCGGTTCAAGGTACGATTTATTATTAAAAATCGAAAGTAATTATTTTAGGTAAATGCTTATTTGCTAATTTTCGCGATTTATTTTCGTACCTCAGGAACCACAACCATTAAAAAGATGGGATGGTATATGGAATGCAACGAAACTTTCGAGTGCGTGTTTACAAATCGAACATCGAACATTGTATCAAATTTCTGGAGATGAAGATTGCCTTTATTTAAACGTCTACACACCTAAAGTAACCTATTGCTTTGACTAAAAATAATTGAAGGTTCGTGAAAAAATATTTTAATGTACGAATTTCATTCTCGAACAGTTGCCTGTTGACGGAGTCAATCCCCTATTGAATGTTTTAGTTTATTTTCACGGAGGAGCTTTTATGTTCGCTAGTGGAGGAATTTACTACCCGGATTACATTTTACAGAAAGATGATATTGTCTTTGTTAATGTTAATTATCGTTTGGGAGCATTAGGTAGGTATAAAGTTGCGTACTACGAAGGTTCTAAAACCTCGATAAATTAAATTGCTTCGTGATATGTATGATTTTTATTAGGATTCCTAAGTACTGGTGATCAAGCTGCTCCTGGAAATTTCGGATTGAAAGATCAAGTAGCTGCGTTGAAATGGATTCAACGAAACATTATGAATTTTGGTGGTAACTCAGCCAGTGTAACGATTGCCGGATCTTCTGCTGGAGGAGCCAGTGTCCATTATCATTTTCTGTCTCCATTGAGCGAAGGTAAACATGAATATTATTCAATTCATTAGCAAATACTCTTCACCTTCAGGTCTCTTCCTTACCTTAGTGTTTTTTTGAGTTTTTGTGGATCATTAAATTAAATAAAAAGCCATTAACCCACATTTGATCCATCAGAAGGGAGGAAGAAAATGTTCTAACTCAACTTATTTAATTGGCAAATAGTACAGATGCCTATAAATTTCATTTAAATAGGATTTTATAAGAATTTCCCCCTTCAGATTGTAATTTTGAAATGAAAATTTAATCAAGCACAAAGAATTTAAGTTGGAAAATTGAAGGCACCAAAAAATTGAAGTAGATATTCAAAAAAATACAAATTAGGAAAAAATTGAACAATTTCAGAAATTAAAAAAAAAATCAGACAAATTGAAAAGAATAATTTAAAAAAATCGATCACTAATAAAAACGAATAAAATGAATATTTGGAACAACTATGAAATCACGAAGAATTGGGAAATTTGAAAGTAGGTAACTATCAAGAAATTGAAATGTTCCAAAAAAAAATAGAAACCATAAAAATCGAGCAATTTTGGAATTTTAAAAATCTTGATAAAATTATTTAAATAAATCATAAGAAATATCATAAGAATTGAACAGATTCATACTCATAGTGAAAAATCGAAGCATTAGCAAATTTTTAATATTTAAAGCAGTTTTGAAGAATTGGAAAGACATTTATAAAAATCGAGAAATAAAAAAAATCAGAAAATTGAAAAAAAAATAATAATTTAAAAATGGATTGTCTCAAGTGCTGAAAAATTTGGAAGAATGAAAAATTATAATAGGCTATAATGTCAAAAAAATTGAATGAGTAGGCAATAGGTATTTAAAAAATTGTCTTCAAAACTGCAATTAAAATAGGTTCTGGAAAATACGAGACCTGATCTTTAATCAGGGAGATCTGAATGTAGAAACCTCAAAAAAATCAAAAAAATTTAATCAGTCTAAAAAATTGAAAACCTATTTCTCCAAAGTGTGGAAAATATTTTTACGCCATAAAAATTGACAATTTTTTAACTAAGGAAATTGAAACTTTTTTTTTCTAAAAAAAAAAATAAGAATTTTTCTCCCAGAAAACAGAAGAATTTTTTCCTCTGAAAAATTGAGGGATTTTTATCTTTTCACCAAAAAATTTAGAGTTTTTTCCCACTGATTTTTCACCAAAGTAACAATTTTTTTTTCGCCAAAATTTTCAAAATTTTCTACTCCAAAAAATTCAACGATTTTTTACCTAAAAGTAGGTAGGTATGCAAAACATTTAAACGTTTGTAAAAGTTGACAATTTCTTTTTATCCCCAAAGAAATGAAGAATTTTCTCACAAGATTTACTGGAAGAATTTTTTTCTCAAAAAATTGTGGAATCCTCTTTTCACCAAAAAATCTACCTAGAGATTTTTTCCATCAATTTTTTTCGTCAAAAATTTAAAAATTGTCTTCTTCAAAAAAATTGAGAAAATGATTTTCTCAAAAGAATTTGGAGATTTTTTTGTCCTATGAGGCTATGACAAAATATATTTTTACTTTATAAAATTTGAAAAAAAAATTATTGTAAGAAAATTGAGAATTTTTGTGTCTAAAAAATTGAAGAATTTTCTTTTAAGAAAATAGACAAAAAATCGTGAAATTTTTCTTTTTTCATCAAAAAATGTATCTAGACTTCTAGAGTTCTAGATATTGTTCTACCATTTTTTAAAAATAGGTACCTACCTAATAAAATAAATTTTTCTATTAAAATTTGAAGAAGAAAAATTCTAAAAAATTTAATACCTAAATCATTTTTTCTAAAAATTTAGAAAAATTTAAAAAATAAATAAATTTTAATGACGTAAAAAATTCGTAAAATTTGAAAAAATAAAAAATCGAGTAAAATGGAAATATTAAAAAAATAAGTACCTAGGTACTATATTAATTTTGAAATAAAGAAAAAATTTAAGAATTTAAAAAATTAAGAAACCTCAAAGAAGTGGAAAATTTGAAAGTATTAAAAAAATTTACTAAAGGAAAAAAATTGAAAATTATAAAAAAAATCAAAAAATTCAGAAGATCTAAAAAATTTATAAAAAATAAAAATTTCATACCTGGAAAATTTTGGTAATTAAAAATATAAAAATAATGAATAGGTTAAGTATGTACCTACTAATACTTATTTGAAAAAATAAGAAATTACAGTTTTGAAAATTCTTATAAAAATATAAGATAGGTTGACTAGACAGCGATGAAAAAAGAAATTACATAATTCACAAAAATAGAAAACTTTTTGAAAAAGTGCCTAAAAAACCATCGTGAATTTTCTCGAATCCAAACATTATTAACTCTTTATAAATTTATACTCCAGGACTTTTCCACAAAGGAGTCTCCTTAAGTGCAAATGTACTGCACCCATGGACCTTACCCAGAAACGTGGTTGAAAAATCCACCCATCTAGGAGCTCTAGTGGGTTGTGATTCCTATAACAGTCAAGCAATGGTGGATTGCTTGAGAAAAAGGCCAGCTAGAGCTATTGTAGAACAGTCCAGGAACTTCATGGTAATATTATCCAATCCATGTATCTGCTTCAACTTAAACTCTAGATGTAACCATCCAAAACAAATTTCCCCAAAGGTATGGAGATATTGTCCATTTTCACCATTTGGTCCAGTTGTAGAACCAAAAAGTCCTGGTGCTTTTATATCTGAGCATCCTCTTAAATTAATCGCAATGGGAAAATTGAAAGATTTACCATGGATGGCTGGTGTCACTGATAAAGAAGGATTGTACCCAGCAGCAGGTTCTTAATCAGCTATACGAGTAATTCCGGATACCTAGGTGTAGTCGATCTTTGAACAAAAAAATGTAATCTTTTTGACCCTCCTGGTTTCAGAATTTATTGCTCGAGATGATTTATTGCAAGAATTGAACGATAACTGGAACGAGATCGCTCCACATTTGCTCATGTACAATTACACTGTAGAATCAGAACATGAAAAAAATCAAATCAGCGGTGCCATTAAAAAATTCTATTTCGGTGACAAACCTATTTCTAAAGAAACCATAAACGAACTAGTTCAGGTATAAGAATTATATTTCCAGCTGTAAGAGCCTCTCCACTTTCATCTTTAGATATTTTTAATTTTGGAAATTTTCAGATGCTAGGAGACAGATTATTTTTCAATGAAATATTGTACATTACCAAATGGCACAGTGCGACTGTAAAATCGAATGTTTATTGCTATAAGTTTAATTATCGAGGAAAATATAGCCTTACTAATGTATACGCTAAAAACTTTGAAAATTATGGTTCGTACGTTGACCTACTTTCCACCAAAGAGAATAAATAAGTTGGTAGGTAATTATAAATCAAATGCACTTCTGGTTTGTGTAGGAAGTAGTCATTCCGACGATGTATCATATTTTTTGAAATGCCTTCCTTGGAGTTCAGAAGAAACAAAAGAAGATAAGGCGATGACTGAATTTATATCGTCGATTTTTGTAAATTTCATGAAAACTGGGTAATTAAGCCATTCATTTTTTTCAATTCGAAATGTGCACTGTATGTAATTTCATTCTTTTTTTAAATTAAAATTTTTTTTTTTTTTTAGAAATCCTGCCACTGGAATTGATATTTGGAAACCAGTTGTCAAAAGAGAGGACCACGATCTTTACTGTTTAAATATTAATTCCGCCAGTGATTTGGTATTTAAACACTTGAAGAATCCGCGTACAAGTTTATTCTGGAAAAAAACGTTACCTCATGAGTATTCTTCCAATTATTTTCCAACGAGAAAGGATGAGCTTTGATGAACATCATATCATACCTATTTCGAGATACGATGTGATTTGTGATATTCCAATACTTACTGGATTGAATTTAGATTAAACAACTTTTATTCGAGTCTGTATTATTTTAAGACCATAAAAATGCTCCTGAACTTGAAAAAACCAATCACGTCGTTTACACTTTTTCCACAACACGTTACACCCAACTACTTTTACATGGACCATTAATTAAGTTTAATTATAAAACGCATTATGTTATATATTCAATTAATATCATAAACCTACTTTGAATTGAGTGGAACATTTTTTTTCAAATCATAAATTAAATTACTCGTAAAGTGTCGACCATTTTATAATTATTGTTTAGTTAATTGAATCATTATCTATAGTCTATACACATAACTATTCTGTGAAAACCTCAAAAGGAGTAAAAACTTTACAAAATATGAGAAAATTTCCTCAGTATTTAATTTCACGTATAGGTAGGTAGCTTTCTATTTGGCTTGAAAACATTTTGAATTCATAAAATTTTTCATTTTTCAATCACTGAGTGTAAACATAATTATTGCTATCATCATGTTTGAGTTTTCTTGATAAAAAATCTTTACAGGGAAAAATGTTCATCCAAGAAAAATTATTACCTACATAAATTCGTTGAAGCAAGAAAGCTCTGAAGTTAACCATTTTCAAAACGTATTTTATTAAACAGAAAAATTTAAACAATCAAAATGTTCTAAAAATGTAAAGAATTGCAAAAGTGAAAAATTATGAGTAAGGAGTTAAATTGTTCAAAAAAAATATTGAAAACCAATAACTACCTACCTAATTGAAATAACTGAAAAAAAAATCTAAACTCAAAAATATCGAATAAGTACCGATGTTGAAAAAAATAATTTAAGTTTTAAACAATTAAAAAAATCAGAAAAACTTCAAAGGAATTAGTAGTCTTTGAAACGATAAAATTAAAAACAATATATTAAAAATTGAGAATTTTTAAAAAATTAAAAGAATTCTGAAAAAATTGAATTTATCATCAAATTTTTTTGAAATGAAAAATTACAATCAAAATATTCAGAGCATGCAATCAGAAAAATTGATAATCGATTAAAATATTATGCTAATAATAAGAAAATTAAATACGTATTTTAAGGAATCAAGAAACGGCAAGAAATGGAAATCTAAAGGCGTTAAAAATGGACTTAACTACCCAGAAAAATTAAAAATTTAAAAGAATGAGCATTTCTGAAAATATGAAAAATTCCATAAAATTGGAAAATCATGAAACGATTAAAAAGTTTTAAATAATTGAAATAGGTAGGTACTCAAAAAAAAAAAGAAAAAGGATAAATTGATGTACCAAAATACTGAAAAATGACGAAGAAATGAGAAATTTTAATATTAAAAATCTGAGAAAATTCTGAATCACACATTATCTGAAAATTTATATAAGAAACTGAAATTAATTTTTTTCAAATTCAAATGTCGTAGAAATTCAAAAATTTGGGGGAGAATAAACATTATTATTAAAATGTTAAAAATAAGTAGGTAAGGTACCTACCTATTTAAAATTAAATGACGTAGGAAAATTTTTAAAAATAAATAATTTTTTTTTGAAAAATTGAGAAATTACGAAGAAGTGGAAATTTAAAGGTGTTGAAATGATTTCTATAATATAAATAAAATGATGAAATCCTAAAACATTGATCGCTTTGGAGTAATCATTAAATTTAAAAAAATAATAATTGAATCGTCATGTCATAGGAAACAAAAAAAAAAAAAAAATTGACGAATAAATAAAATATTGAAAAATCTAACATCGAAAAGAAAAGCGAATGCATGAAAAAATAAAAAATTGAGAAATCATAATATAAAATCGAAAAAAAATAAAAATTAATGGTCTGAAACACTTAATGGTCCTACGAAAAATGATCTGATACCTATCATTAAAAAAAATCAAGAAACTCACAAAAAAGTGGAAATTTGAAGTTGTAATTAAAAATTCAGAAAAATTACAAATAAGAAAATGGGAATTTCTGGAAGTACTAACAAGACAAGATAAAATTCAAGAAATGTAAAACATTGGTAAAATTGTGAAATTAAAAAATTCGATAAGAAAAATCAAAATCACGTAAAACATTACTTGAAAAAAATTGATACCTAATTGATCGAAATATTGAAAGATCAAGCATTTGAAGATAAAATGAAAAAATAACTAAAATAAAAAATGAAAACATAGAGTAACTTCGAATGATTTAAAAATTTAGAAAAACTGGAAAAAATAAATAAAACACCATAAAAATTTTTAAATTTGGATACAATGAAAAATCAATTAAAAAATTGGAAATGGGAAAGTTTTTTTTTTTTTTTTTTTTTTTTTTTTTTTTTAATCGAAAGATTCAAAAAAATTATAAACAAAAATAAAAAGAACAATTTCGGGAATATTAAAAATTTGATAAAATCACAATACACTATGTACCTAGGAATTTTTCAGATAGGTTTGGAGAATCAAAAAGTCTAGGTATGTATAAAATTGTAAAAACCAACTAGGTATTAAAATATCGAAAAACAGGAACGTTAAAAAATAGGTATCAATATACTATTTGAAGGAATCGAAAAATCAAGAAGAAAAGTAAGATATGAGTTAATTAAAAAATTAAATAATCATCAGGTACAAAACTGTTTCGTAATGCGATTTTAAATTTCTAAAGTCGTTTTAAAGGTCATTGTAGGGGTCAAAAAATTCCCAGCATTACCCTTGATTACTTGTACCTACTTTGGCGATATTCAATTAAGGTAATTAGAGTTTTTAGAAAACAAACTACGTACATATTGATAGCGGTAAAAATGCATTCTTGATAACAGAATGAATAATAGAATGGTATTTTTTTTGCGCAGTTGCCTTATAAAATGAGATAATGAGGAGAGAAAAATAGGGGTATAAAAAGCCATCGTCACATTGCCAATTACTTATACTGAAGTGTGATCGTGATCCAGTTAATTGTGCTATTTGTGATTCAGTACAGTGTTTATTGTTCTCAACAAAGTGTTATATAAAGAAAATAAGTCAAAATGAAAGTAGCTACTATTTTTGGTACTTTCGCTTCAGTGCACATCTAATGTTTCAAACTTTTAAATTTAAATCATACATCCAAGATAAATAGTTTAATTACAAATCTTCGAGTACAAAAAAATAGGTATGAAATCCGATGTTTTGAAAAACATTTTTGAAAGAACTACAAAATCACCTAAAAAATAGAAAAGTGAGAAAACAATAAAAGCCCACGAGTTTTCATAAAAAATAATTGATTTATATGTACTTTTTTATTAAAAAAATTTAATATGCATACTTACTTAATTTTTTATTTAAAAAATTTGATATCATTTTTTACTAAAAAAAAAAAAAAATGATCATTTTTTATTCCAAAAAAATTGATACAAACTCTTATTCCAAAAAATTTCTAGGTTTGGTATAATCTCTAATTCCAAAAATTAGATATACTTACCTATATCAAATTTTTAGAATAAATAACGTATGTTGAAATGGTGCCTCACACTCGAGAAGTTTGAACTTTGAACTTGCCCGAATGATTGATTGCAATGTGTGAATGTGAACATTAGAAAGGAGCGTTGTTAACATTTTTACAGAAGTTTTATACTCAAGTTTCCAGGAAACTTTTGGAAATTTACTCCTCAAAAACTTTTCGTTAACTTTCCAGAAAGTTTTCGAAGTAGCAATATTACCTTTTAATTTTCCTTTCATCTCTGCGTTTGAGACAATAACTATAAAATTGTGAATGTATTTACGAGTAGGATGCACCTTGAACAATTTTAACACAAGTCACAAATGTCATTTTAGCTGGCAGCACAACGATGTCTACTCCTAGTTTTGATCGTGAAAAATATATTCCGAGTCCGAATGATGAATCTGATATTGAATATGGCAGATTTCGCGTTTATGACAAAAGAGACGAAAACAATAAATAACATTTCCGAGTTTAGATCTCTTGTAATATTTAGTTATTTTATAATTATATTTAATTATTGTGATTATTGAAACTTCTCGGTTTCATGAAATAATTCAATGTTATTTTGTGATTTGTTACGTCGTCGTTGTAAAACCTATCTAGTACCTATAGTTACCTATTATTATTATCAAACATCAGCTCAGTTAATAAAGAGGTCATATTTTGTTACCTGATAGTATAATTTTTTTTGTTAGTTTTATAGAAGATCAATAAGTCAATATATTGGTGTTCATTTCACGTGTTTGGTATTTTGAAATTCTGTAATAAAGTAACGCGGTCAACTAATTTATCGATGGACGAACACAAGGGCCTGAAAATTATTCATATACGTACATGAATAGTAGAAACCCCGATGAAAATTCCAACTATTACGAAACACATAATTTTTGAAACGATAATTTGAAGGGTTTTTCCAGAGCAGGTTGAAGAATCATCGTTGAATTCTAAAGGTGCAACAAATCATAGAAATAGTAAAAAATAAAATAAAATACCACCCTACTCTGAATCATACCCAGATTTTTAGTCAGGGAAAAAATAGCAAAGGAGCACTAATTTTTTAAGTTAGGTATGTAGAGAAACTTGAATGAATTATGAAATCTGACATTAAAAAGCAGTAGGTACTTAACTTGTCCCGCTGGGAGCGAAAGAGTTAAAAACCTCAAAAACATTTCGTAACTAACGAAGATGTTCATTTTACATATATTTTAAAAATGTCCCAAAATAATGAAAAAATCTCGAAATGTATCCTCAACTTTTTTTGAATTTTCAAAAATGAGATTTTTCAAAATTTTCCAAATTTTAATTACGATAAGTAAATTTTCAAAAAATGAGATTGTTCAAATTTTTCAAATTAAATTTTTTCAATTTTTGGAATGATTTTTCATAAATTTTCAAAAATAAGAATTGGGTACCTCTACCTACCTACGCTATTTTCTTAATATTTTTTTTATTTTTCAAGAATAAATTTTTCTAATTTTTTATAAGTAATTAGAGTACCTATACATAATTTTTCTTAAATTTCCAAAAATAAGATTTTTCAATAATGAATTTTTTCGAGATCAATTTTCTCTCGAATTTTCAAACATGATATTTGTTGCTTTTTAAAAAAATTTTCAAGATGGATTTTTTAAAATTTTACTCGTACAATTCTGAAATTTTACTTACTACTAATAATATTTAAATATTGATAAATTAAAAAAAAAATCGTTTATGGTCCAATTTTTCAACATATCGAATTTTTTTAAATTTTTGGAAAGATGTTCTTTGAATTTTCACAAATAGAAACTGTGTAAATTTTTTGACTATTTTATTTCAATACGTTCAAGTTTGAACTTCTTTTCCTTTGCTTAGAAATTTTTTTGATCTTCAAAAATTCAATTCTAAAAATTTTGAAAAATGCATTTAAAACTTTTTTCAAAATTGAATTTTTTCCGTTGATTTTTAAGAATGAAATTTCTTAATTTTCAATAACAAGATTTTGGCAATTTTTCAATTTTTTGAATGTTTTTTCATAAATTTTCAAGAAAAAAAATTGTGTATTTTTGTTAAATATTTTATGTTTCAAGAATGAGTTTTTCTACCTACGGAGATGCCTAATATAATTTTTCTTGAATTTTCAAAAATGATGATTGTTACTTTTAAAAAAAATTTCAAGATGGATTTTTTCAAATTTTTTTTAGAGGTGATTTTTTTTCACTTTTTAAGACTAGGTATGTTTTGTTTTTAATTTTACGATTCCGAAATTCCATTTACTCATTTTTTATGATAAATTTTCATAAAAATTAGTTTAGTCAAATTTTTCGACATCGATTTTTTTTCATTTTTGGGAAGATTTTCCTTGAATTTTCGCAAAATAGAAACTATGTAAATTTTTTTGACTATTTTTTTTTATTTCTATTTTCCAAGGTTGAATTTTTCATTTATTTGAAGATTTTTTTTGATTTTCAATAATTAAATTTTAAAAATTTTGAAAAATGTATTTAAATTTTTTTTAAGATTGAATTTTTTCCAATACTTAGGTAATTTTTAAAGATCAATTTTTTAAATTTTTTTATTACGAGTGAAAATTAAAAATTTTATTTCATAATGGCTACTTTCGAAAACAAAAGTTGAACTCATGCCATGATTTCATCCTAGATACGTCACTGGCCCCTGAACTTGAGACATTTGGAAAAACCCGATCACGATTGAAATGTGGAGTTTTTATAATTAAACACGCTCGTGATAAATATTAATTATTAATTGGTGATTTTATAGTTCTGTTATCGTTATTATTAAAACTTCTGTTTCATAGAATTATTCAATATTATTTTGTTATTTGATGTGTCGTTATTGTAAAATCCATAGTTATTATTATCATCAAAGATCAGCGCGGTTAATAAAGAGGTCATACGTATATTTTATTATGGTATAAATTTTTACGTCAGTTTCGTAGAAAATCAATACCTTAAGTCAATATACTTGGTGTTCATTTCACGTCTTTACAGTATTTCGAAATCCTGTAATTTAGTAACACGTTCAACTCATTTATGGGTGGACCAACACCACCCACACAACCCTATACTCTGACTCATACCTAGATTTTTACTACCTAAAGGAAAAAATAATAAAGTACGTAGCACTGCTTTTTTAAGTTGGGTAGGTAGTAGGTACTAGGTAGAGGTACATGAATTAGGAAATCTGATATTAAAAAGCAGCAACAAATTAAGAAATGACGGAAATTTTATCTCAATTTATTGTATTATCCTTTATTTGTATCTACTTTCCAGCTCAAAATACAAAACGTTTACCTACAGAATTGTTCTCTGCTTCTTTGTCTATGTCCATCAGATATTTCGATATTTTCTTTTTTACAATATTTTGAGAAGAAAAATGAAACCTTTTATACACCGAATCTTTCTTTTTACGTTCTTGTAGCTGAAACCCTTCATCATTATCATCATGTCGTTCCTTAAATAAAACAAAATTATAGTGAAATTTATGAAGTATAAAATCCCCTTACTTTTAATTCTAATTTTCTCACTTGATCCGTTACAATGATTTTTTCGCCTTCAGGAAGAAGTATTTTTGAGCTCGATTCTTTAATTACTTTCCAAGCATATTCTAAAATTTATAGAAATTTTCATTGTGAAAATGATTATCTCATTCTGGTTTAATATTAAACAATTTGAATTTACCCATATCAGCTTCGGTTGCGTGTTGAACTACGACACAAAATCTAATTACGAATTTCCCATGCAAGGATGCAGGTACCATAAAAACCTTGCCAGATTCGTTGATTAATTCTAAAAGTTTCTTATTGAGGCGATTGGATGGATCATTTTTCAAACGAAAGCACACCAAGCCAAACTGAAATTTTTTTTTTTTTTTTTCAGTGATCAATATTTAAAAAATATTTAAAATTTTCGCGGGGAGTACTACAAACCTTCACGTCATTTGAGATTTCAAAATTCTCATCAGCTCGTACGAAAGATTCGAATTCTTTCGCCAATTGGCATTGAAGTTTGATATATTTTTGTAATCCTGATATTCCATAATTCCTCAAAACAAACCATAATTTCAAGGACCTAAATCGCCTACTGAGTGATACTCCCCAGTGACGATAATCGATCGCTTCGGCGTAATCATGCTGCAAATATAATGGATCGACAACTAAGGCCGAGGTTAATTTGATTCTATCTTTTACCCACATGCACGAGCAGTCGAAATTGGTCAATAGCCACTTATTTGGGTTCAAATTGAAAGAATCGGCGTATTCGATTCCCTTCAATAATGCTCGAAATTCGGGACAAATGAATGCACTTCCCGCGTAAGAAGCATCTACGTGCAACCAAACTGATGGAAATTGTTGACAGACGACTCCAATTTCTAGTAAATTATCGAACGAGCAGCACGATGTCGTGCCAAGGGTGGCTAAGACGAAAAATGGCATCAATCCTAATGCTACGTCTTGTTCCATAGCCTGTAGAATTTTTTAGTGTGAGTAATTTACATCATTTGAATTAAGTAGATAGGTGGGTACCTATTTTTTTTCTCAAAATTTTATTCGTACTTGTTTCAAGGTTAAACCTCTCAAGCTGTTTTTTTCATCCGGTTCCAAAATTTTCAATTTCACAAATGCCATCATGGCTCCTTTCTCAACGCACGAATGTGCCTCTTTTGAACAATAAGCTACCAGCTTTGATAATAATACACCTTCTTCTACGAACTGATGCATAGTTTTTAATTGCTTCATAGCTTGGGTTCTTGCAGCAACTATACAAGAAAATACACATTCGCTTGCTGAACCCTTAAAAAAAATTCAATCATTTTAGAAATTTTTTCGCCCCACGAAATATGTGAGAAATTGTTCATTTAACCTGTAAGGCTCCTCCTCCTTTTGATATCAATCGAACAGTGTCACAATCCTTATCTTCAGCACAATTATTTTCTGGGATGTCGACCAATTCTGATGGCATTGATAGGAATTCATTTGGTAGACCTATGGCTTTGCCTATCATCAAATTTGTTACAGTAATGTTTTGTGAAATCGAAGAAATATTAGGTAAGTTATTTTTGATATAAACATTCAAGTTTACCTAACCAGTCTAATACTATCGTCTCTAATTCTGTACAAGATGGACTGGAGGCCTGAAACGTTTTAGTCACTTATAAGTACACGTAACTAGAACTACGTACCTACTTATGAAATGTAGGTGTATTTTCCAACTTTTTTTCAAAGCTTCTATTTATTACCCATGAAAATCCCATGCATCCAATTGCGTCAGACAACATATCTCCTAAAATTGAAGGGTATGAATTTCCTGAAGGAAAATAAGCGTGGAAATGCGGATGCTGCCAATGTGTAACCTATTTCATGGAAAACAAAAAATTTAATGGTAACTCCTTGAGTGTTGAATTTTCACTTTTTTGAAAACACTTTCAGGACGAAGGGAGTTGTCTGTTATGAAAAACGATTACTTTGAAAGCTCTAAGTAACTTTGTCAACCACATTACTGAACTTATTCAATTCATTTGAAGAGAATTTTTTGCAACAATATTTTTAGCATCTTTAAAAAAAAAAATCATTGATAAGATTTTTGATTTATTTACAAAAAATTTCAAAATACTACACTAAAAAATTTTTGAAATTATTTTTGTTTGACCACCGAGCACCGAGTTATTTTTTTCATACCTATAGGTATACTTTATATTAGGTATCCATCAAGATTTTTTTTCATTTTTTCGAAAAAATTTGTCATCTTTCAATATTTTTTGCAAATTTTTAAACAAAAATTTTTAAAATATTTTTTAGCCATTTTTTTTTTCAAAAAAATTTTTACTACTAAAAGATTTTCTCATTTGAATAAATTTTAAAATTTTATACCCGAGCAGCACACTCGATCGATAATATCGAAAGTTGAAACGTATCGATAAAAAATCGTTTAAAAATCTAAATATGTTCTCACGATATGATACAGATTTAGCTGTACGATTTTATAGGCAAAAAATCTAAAAACTATCGAATTCGATAGTATTACGATTTTAGGACGATATTCGTCAACGATACTATCGACAAAGAATATTAAATTTATCGAATCCGATTTTCCACCGATTTTGTGCAGATATTTGAAACTATATTATCGACAAATAATCTGAAATTTCTCGAATTCGATTTTTTAACGATTTTGTGAAGATATTTGAAACTATACTATCGAAAAAGAATATTAAATTTATCGAATTCGATTTTTTAAAGATTTTGTGAAGATATTTAAAACTGTATTATCGACAGATTATATGAAATTTCTCGAATTCGATTTTTCAACGATTTTGTGACGATATTTAAAACTATATTATCGACACATTATATGAAATTTATCGACTTCGATATTTCAACAATTTTGTAACGATAGTTGTTGAAACTATATTGATTTTTTTCTAGTCAAAAAATACCTACTTTATATTCAAAATTGGATGGGAAGAAAGGGCCAAATCGAAATTTTTATAATAACCAAAATTAAATCCAGAATATTTTTCTACAACTTTTGTTTGAAATGTTTTTTCAATTGGACCTCATCTCTAGCCTCTATTATTTTGCATTTACCTACTTACGTGTAACAGTAATATGCGAAATCAAAATTGAAAAAATTTTCAAACAAGTTATCTAGTTTTTTTGGTTTACTAGGTATTTTACTTGAAACCAGATCGTTGTTCTTAAATAAAATTTTACCAAGTTCAATACTACGATTACTATGTGAATACTTAGTATTTAAAATTGAACGGGAGGGAGGCGCCCAATCGAAAATTTTGTAATGACTAAAATTATTCTTAGAACTTTAAGCTACAACTTTTGTTTGAAAATTTTTTCAATTGGACCTCTCCTTCTCCTCCAATTTTGCATAATACTCCGTTGATACTTATTCAAAATTGGAGGAAAAAGGGGCCAATTTGAAAAAATTTTCAAACAAAAGTTGTAAATTAAGGTCTTAGAAATAATTTTAGTTATTATAAAAATTTCAATTGGACCCCTCCCTCTTCTTCAATTTTGCATAAGATGTTTGAATATTATAATCCAATTCGTATTATGCGAACGAACTCCGATGTTCGCAACAGACGCTTGTTTTGGTAGAAACTGCTGTATTTGGAACGAAATTCGCCAGCCGGTCTTGAAAATGTGCGCGCGCATATACCCATATATGCTAAATTATCTACAAAAAATCGATAGAATATCGAAACTAAATCGAAATAAAAAATCGACAGAATATCGAATTCGATAAAGTGTCGCGTTAGTTCCGCATAAATCGTGTAATTATCTTTCGATTTATAGATAGGTTATCGATGAAGTATCTAACTATACTCTTGAGATTTTTAAAAGAAAAATCGTTCGATTTTATCGAAAGTTTATCTGTTGATGGATTTTGCCAACTATAATTCATCGATAATCTGTCGATATATCGAAAGATAATTTCACGATTTATGCGGAACTAACGCGACACTTTATCGAATTCGATATTCTGTCGATTTTTTATTTCGATAATTTGTCGAGTGTGCTGCTAGGGTACGATCAAAAAAAATTGATAGAAAATTTTTTGATGGAATTTTTAATTTTTATAAAGAAATAATTTAAAATATTTTATCTGTATCTATACATTTTCTTCGATACAATTTTTTTCATCAAACGGGTATTTTTTCCAACACTTTTTCAGTGAATTTCTTAAATTTTTAACCAAAAAAATTATAAGAGAATTTTTAAATTATTTTTTTGATTAAAGAAATTTTTAAAAATATTTCTTGCTGTATAGGTATATATTTTTGAAGTATACTCATTTTCAAACATTGTTTTGAAAATTTTAAAGAAATTTTATCAAAAAAAAAGTTTTGGAGAATTTTTTTTTTTTTTTAATTTAAAATTTTTATTAAGAACACATTGTTTTAAAATTATATTTTTGAAAAAAAAACTGAAAACCATTTGATAGGTAAAATTTTTAAATTTCTTTGAAGAATTTTTTTCTTGCGATTATTTTAAAGGAGAATTTTTATTTTTTAAAATTAAGATGTTTTTATAATTTTTGTACCTATGACTTTTTTTTCATTTTGTTTACAAAAATTTTTGAATGATTTAATTTGAAGGATTTTTAATAGATATTTCACTTACTATGTCAAAAAATATTTTTTCGAACGAATTACATTTCTTCCCTATGATTTTTTTTATCAAGAGAAATTTTTTACTGCTGGAGATTTCTTCAAACATTCTTCAATAAAATTTAAAAGTTCATATGTGAAAATTTTCAAGACAATTTTTGGATATAATTTTTGATTTCTAAAAACAGCTTTTAAAGTACCTATTGCTTTTCAGCAAAAATATTTTCGAACGGATTACATTTCTTTTCTTCGATTTTTTTTTATCAAGAGAATTTTTTACCGTTAGAAATTTTTTCAAACATTCTGCAACAAAATTTTAAAATTTTTACGTGAAATTTTTTGAGGCAATTTTTTGATACGATTTTTGATTTTTATACTGCTTTTTATCATTTTTTTTATAAAAAATATTAGATGAATAATTTTTAGTTAAAATTCAATTTTTAGATAAAATTTTATAATCACCTATTTATTTACAAAATGTTTTCAACATGTACATAAGTAAGTACGAGTACATTATATAATTTTTGTCATTTTTTAAAAGAAAACTATTTATTCATAAGATTTTTTGTCGACAATTTTCAAAACATTCTTTTTATTCCGAGAAAATTTATTAGATACCAAAAAATATTTTCCCAAAATTTTTTGAAATAATTTTCAAATTCCTACCAGAAATTTTCTTAAAGAAAATTTATTATAAAAAATAAATACCTAGGCATTTTAATAATTTTTTATTGGATTTTTTTAACAAAAATTTGTTGAAATATTTTTGCGAATTTTTTTTTATTAGAATTTTCATGTGCAAAGTGTATTTTTAGAGCATATTTCTTTTTTCTAAAAAATATTTATTATAGAATTATTTGTAAAAATATATATAAATATAATATATATTACCTAGATTTTTAATTATTCTACGAAAATTAAAAAAAATCTGTTTGCAAATTGTTTTGGAATAGACAGATTTAAAAAAAAAAAACTTAAATAAGAAATATTTTTAAAACGTTTCTTGAAAGAATATTTGATTTTTTCCCCCAAAAATAAGTAGAGATTTTTGCATTGGATTTTTATTCTTTATCAACATTTTTGAATTTGTATTGGTGACTTTCTAGGATGTTTTGACGTAGTTTTTTGACAAAACGCAAGATTTTTACAGGATTGAGAATTTTATAATTGAAATGATTAGGTACCCACTTCATGTACAAAATATTTAATTTGAGAAATAACTTTTTTTATTCGTGAATGTTTTCCATTTCTTATGGTTTTGTTTCAGATTGATTTTTTTAGTTGTGATTTTTTAAATTAAAAAAATAGGCCGAAGAGAACTTTTTTTAAATTGCAAACCAATGGAAAGAGAGGAAGACATTTGGAAATGGAAGCTTTAGATAGGTAGTTAAAAGGAAAGAAATGGGAAGATTAAGAAGTATACGAGGCATACTTGTAAATCTCTACTCACTCCTGGCATAATTTTAGTTTCTACATCTTTCATAATATCGTCGAATGATTCCGGATGATATGGCGCTTCTGAAGGAATTTCGTTTTTCAACCATCCTGGGTCGACGGAGGGAGTCACCCTGCGATCTCTAATTGTTTCCAAGTAATTACATATGAAATCTACCATTTCTTTTCCACATTTTTGAAACTCTTCTGTGTTCATGGTGCTGCATGGGACAAATGTAGGTACCGTATTTAGATAATTAGTGATTTCGAGACGTAATTTTTTCCATAAAGATGAGTCATAGGTACCTAGTACCTACTAATCTATCTTAATTAATGAGGAGGGATGAGCTTTGATAAATATTATTCTCAAATATGATGAGATTTTGGATACCTACGCTGATATTGGATTCAATTCAGATTACCTACTAGGCCTAGATATGAATTTTATGATTACCAAAGTATTATCTATTTTGGAAAAAAATCAATCAAGTCTGGTACTTATCACGTTACATAAGAAAGAACTCAAGTTCACATGAACCCATTTAATATAGATCTTTATTTAATATACGATGAACTCTAAATTCTGCGGAGCACATTTTTTTTTTATCGTAAATTAAATTCATCACAGTTTATCGAAAATTTAATTTTGTTGCATGAATTAAATAATTATCTAATATCTATATTTGATCGGTAATCTCAAAGGTGCAGAAGCTTCGCAGACTCATTACGAATTCAAAAGTGATTTGAGAAAAGTTTCTCAAAATTTTATTTCACGAAATATTTTCGGGTAAGTGAACCATAATTTTTTCAGAATTCCTGCTTTAAAAAGTTCCGATCAGATGGATTTTTTTTTTTTTTTCATTTTTCAGACAAACTAGTATTATTATCACGATGTATGATTGAGCTTTCTCGGCGAAAATCTTTTAAAAAGGAAATTTTTAACCCACAAAAACTGACTGATATCTGAACCCTTTCGCAAAAAAGGTCTAATGGTAAATATTATTTTTGAAATACCTACTTACCTACTGAAGAAAATGAGCATTTACAAAACTTTTTCCTGCTTCATTGCCCACCACCTTCTTCTAATTTTGAGAAGAAAAAATAACTGGACTGATTTTGTACCGTGTTTTATATTCCAGTTGTTCAAATTACAAGTATCGAATCATCGTTACAATGAAATTGCTCCCGGTTATTGGATTTTTTACGAGTACCTTGGCTTGTTGCTATTGCCAACCTTGCGTGAAATTAACGGAAGGTGATTTATGTGGAACCACGTATACTTTACCGAACAATCGGACGGTATATGCCTACTATGGGATTCCCTTCGCTGCACCTCCTATCGGAGAGAACAGATTTAAAGTAAGTTTTATCATTGCCGGGATAAAAATTAAAGGTCGAATCATCGTTGGAAATTTAACGAAACGAAATCCTTTGATTTTTAGGAACCTCAACCTGTGGAGGGTTGGGTAGGTAGAAAAAATTGCACGGTTCGTGCAACCGAGTGTGTTCAATTTACATTCAGTCCAGCGAAACAAATGAAAGGCGATGAAGACTGCTTATATTTGAATGTTTTCACTCCGAAAGTAAGAAGAATGATAGATGTACTTATTACTTTCCTATTCATTACAATTTCAACGTTATAGTGAGCGATGGATCCGCAAATGGTCATAGGGGCAAATAGAGTTGAAAATTTTTCAAAAAAAAAAATATATCACAATATCGAGAGCTGTCAATTCTTCAAAGTTAATACTTGACTTGACCTACTCATGTTTAAAAAATATGGGGTTTCATTAAAAAAAAAAAAAGGTTAAACTTTTTCCATAAAATGATTACCTATTTTTTATTAAAAAATGATGATTTTCAAGAACTGATAATTTCACAAACGCAAACAATCGCCAAAAAATTTATTTAACCCTGTTTGAAAAATTGATCCCTACCAAAAAAATATATAATTAAGTGATTTTTTTGAGGACCCACAATTTCCCAAAAATTGAGAACTTTCAAGAATCAAAAATTTCTTCAAAATTAACGATTTTTTAGAAAATAGTTAATTTTTCCAAAATTGGAAATTTCACAAAAAAATGCATCTTTCAAAAATTGATAATTTTTTTAAAAACCAATTAATTTTTTACAAATAACCCGAGCAGCACAACCGACAAATTATCGAAATAAAAAATCGACAGAATATCGAATTCGATAAAGTGTCGCGTTAGTTCCGCCTAAATCGTGAAATTATCTTTCGATATATAGATAGATTATCGACGAATTATAGTTAGTAAAAATTTCGAGATTATAGTAAGATATTTTATCGATAATCTATCTATAATATCGAAAGATAATTTCACGATTTAGGCGGAACTTTCGCGACACTTTATAGAATTCGATATTCTGTCGATTTTTTATCGATTTTTTATTCCGATTTTTCGTCTTTTACTAGCTTTTTTCTGTAATTAAAAATCATTAATTAGCATAATAAATACATTAAACTATGCCTAAACACATTATTCATGTTACGGTAAGAGGATCATTTCAGAAAAAGTCAAAAAAAATTATAAAAAATCTGCCACCCGTGGGGCTTGAACTATCTACCTCCTGCATGGTATTCCTCTACCTTAGCCACTATGCCATACCTTATTGTTGAGAAGTTAGCAATAAAACGCTTATAATAGACAGTTTAGTACTTCCAGACGTGTTGGACTTAGAAAAATTTTCACCAATTTTTAAAATTTGGAAATAATTTCAAATATCGTCACAAAATCGTTGAAAAATCGTTCGACAAATTTCAGATTATTTGTCGATAATATAGTTTCAAAGATCGCCACAAAATCGTTGAAAAATCGAGTTCGAGGAATTTCATATTACGTGTCGATAATATAGTTTCAAATATCGTCACAAAATCGTTGAAAAATCGAATTCGAGAAATTTTAGATTACGTGTCGATAATATAGTTTTAAATATCTTTACAAAATCGTTAAAAAATTGAATTCGAGAAATTTCAGATAATTTGTCGATAATATAGTTTCAAATATCGTCACAAAATCGTTAAAAAATCGAAATCGAGAAATTTCATATTACGTGTCGATAATATAGTTTCAAATATCTTCACGCAATCGTTAGAAAATCGAATTCGAGAAATTGCATATTATGTGTCGATAATATAGTTTCAAATATCTTTACAAAATCGGTAAAAAATCGGATTCGATAAATTTAATATAATCTGTCGATAATATAGGCCTAGTTTCAAATGTCGTCAAAAAATCGGTAAAATATCGAAGTCGAGAAATTTCATATAATCTGTCGATAATATACCTAGTTTTAAATATCTTTACAAAATCGTTAAAAAATCGAATTCGATAAATTTAATATTCTTTGTCGATAATGTAGTTTCAAATATCTGCACAAAATCGGTGGAAAATCGGAATCGATAAATTTAATATTCTTTGTCGATAGTATCGTTGACGAATATCGTCATAAAATCTTAATAATATCGAATTCGATAGTTTTTAGATTTTTGCCTATGAAATTGTACCGATAAATCTTTATAATATCGTGAGAACATCTATAGATTTTCAAACGACTTTTTATCGATACGTTACATCTTCCGATATTATCGATCGAGTGTACGCTCGGGAGGTAAGTGGTAATTTTATTCTTTAAAAATGAGTTTTTTTTTTTTTTGAAATTAGGTATTAATTTTTCAAAAATTAATTTTTAAAATTGATGATTTTTTGTAAAAATATTAATATCTGAATAATAAACTGATACCTATACCTAATTCTTTAGAAAAGTGTACTTTTTTCCAGAATTGACGATTTTTCACAAATCGATAATTCTGTAAAAATATAATTATGACTTTTTTTTTCAAAAATTGGATGTTCATCATACCTTGGTATAGTTCTATAAAAATAGGTACCTATAATATAATTTTTCAAAAATTGAAAATTACTCAAAATTTGGCAATTTAGAAAAAAACTGATGATTTTTCGAATGAAATGAATTTTCAAAAAAAAAAATAAACATTTTTTGAAAATCAACTAAAAATTTATTATACCAACTTACATAAGAATAAGTGAACTTTTTAAGCTTTATGAATTTTTTCACCATAATAAACTCTCAAAGTGGACCCGATTATTCAGAAAAATATTTTTTGAGTAATTTTTTCAAATTAATTAAATTTTAAGGAAAATGTGTAATTTTTCCAAAGGAATTAAATTTGAGGAAAATGTGAAATTATAACCATGTAATAAGAACCGGCGAAACCAACGGTTCTTATTACATGGCAAATTGACCCAAAAATGAAAAAAATTGAAAAATCTTCAAAAATTTTCAACTTTTCAAAAATCAAAAAAATCTTTAAAATGTGAAGATTTTTCATTTTTCATTTTTTTTTTTTACAAATTTCCAATGAATGAAATTTTTTGAAAAATTTTCATAAACTCTCGCGATTTAAGAAGAATTGAAAATTTTTCAAACTTCATAAAATTTTTTTAAATTTTTGAATCCAAAAAACAAAGTTTTTTTTTGCAACGAGTTTTTCCATTACCCACAGTTTCTCAATAATAGTGTAGTTATTCAAAATTTGATAATTACTTAAAAATTGATAATTTTTCAGAAAGTGACAATGTCTAAAGAAAATCGATAATTTTTCAAGAATTGACTATTTCTAAAAAAATATAACTTTTCATAAAATTTATGATTTTTCAAAAACTGATAATTCCCAAAAACTGACGATTCTCAAAAATTGATAGGTGTCCCTTACAAGTCTTGAAAAATGATAGCTAGTTTTTGAAAGAAAAATTTTTGTTACGAAATGATTACAGATATTGCCATCTAATTCGACTGATCTGATGAATGTAATCATTTACGTCCACGGTGGAGCGTTTATGTTCGGAACTGGTAAAACCATCAATCCTGATTACATCTTACAAAACGACGATATGATATTTGTCAGCATTAATTATCGACTCGGAATATTAGGTAGGTACTTAGGTAACTCTCATGGAAACTTCTATGAACGGAAATTCCTCACATGCTGTTTGTTTTGCAGGTTTTTTCAGCACGGGTGATTCCAAATCACCTGGTAATAATGGGTTGAAAGATCAGGTAGCTGCGTTTAAATGGGTCCAGAGAAATATCAGACAGTTTGGAGGAGATCCTAAAAAGGTTACGATTTATGGAATATCTGCCGGTGCTGCCTCCATCCATTACCACTTACTTTCTCCTCTAACTACAGGTAGGTTTGAGAATTCTAAGTTTCTCATTTAGTGCCTAAAATGAATAATCAATTGCCTATCTGGACTAGATCTCTTCCAAAGAGCTGTATCAGCAAGTGGGGCTGCCTCGCTTCCTTGGTCTTTACTGCCACAGACTATTCCAAATTCCCTTAAATTGGCACGTGAGGTAAAATGCATGAATGGAGATTCTTCATTCGTCATGGAGTGTTTGAGAAAGAAACCCATCGACGAGTTGTATCAGGCATCCTGCGATTTCGTGGTACCTACCTAATATTTTTTATTGCTGTTCTAATTAATATTACTGTAAAACGGCAAAACTATTTTAAATTACCTACTCCATATATTATGTATTTTTAGAAAGGAAAATTCGTCACAAATCCTCCATTCGGTCCCGTTGTTGAGCCCAATAGCTCTAATGCATTCTTATGCGAACATCCTCTTAATTTATTGAAAAGTGGTAAAATGAAAGATATACCATGGATGGTGAGTGTGGTCGATAATGAAGGTTCGGTTCCTGGAATGGGTAGGTAACTTGCTGAACAAATTACATTTGCAAAAAAAATTCCCTAAAAATAACCATACCTAACTTCAACATTTCAGATATCGTTTCCAACAAAGCATTATTTAACAGTTTGGATGAGAGATGGAATGAGCTGATACCTGCTCTGTTTCAGTCTAACACCAGTCAATTTGAATCTCAAAAAGATTTTATTAGCACTTTGATAAAAAAGCATTACTTTGGAGACCAAAAAGTCATAGACAGTCCGGTTGAAAAATTGTTTCAAGTAAAAAAAAAAACTATGGTTTACAGCAGGTATTTTAATGGAAGTTTAAGTGAAGCTCGAATTTGAACCTGTTGTGAATTCGTTTTCAGATGCTAGGAGACATATTATTTTATATTCCTTTGACGAAAGTTGCCAAATTACATACTTCTTCGGTAAAAAGTGACGTTTTTTGCTATAGATTCAAGTACAGAGGAACTGAAAGTTTCTCTGATTACCATCCTGGCAAAAAAAATTATGGTGAGTGAAATCTTCTTCCTTTGCCATTATTTTATTTTAAAAAAAATTATAACTCAAGATTTTTTCATTATTAAAAATTTACAAAGAAAAATTCAAAACTGAAAATAAGGAAAAATAAATAAAAATTGATTCTTCTTTTCCTAAGGTGTTGCCCACGGTGATGATCAGTTTTATATCGTGAGTTGGAATGGTAAAAGAAAAAATAAACTAGACGATGAAATGGCCAGATTTTTGTCGTCTAAAATTATCGCTTTTATGAAAACTGGGTATACCTATTAATTTATTTTACTAAGATAAGATATCCTGGATATTTCTACTAGTATTGTTAGTACTAAATACGTACTTCATTTTCATTTCCAGAAATCCTAATATCAAGTCATCAGATTGGAAACCTGTTCCCAAAGGTGGTGAAATGCGTTGTTTGAGTATTTACTCGCTTACTGATCAGAAAATGGAAAATTTTGTAAATCAAACTACGATACAATTTTGGGAATCCTTGATGCCAAAGGAGTTGGACAAAAACATGTAAAATTATGCAAAATTGATGCCTCATTTAAATGGAGTCCTTGAAATAAATTTTTTAAAATGGATTTAAATGTTCTATTTGAATAGTCTGTTTGTATAGAATCTATAAAGTACATTTTTTAAATACGGTTTCAAATTAAATTTTTATTTATTCATTTTTCGATTACCTGAGATGGATAATTATGCATTGAAAATAAAAAACTGTATTTGCCAAAATGATTTCAAATTTTTCAAAAACTAAATAAATACTGTAAACAAAAATAGAATAAATAATAAAAGAACAAAGAAAAAAAATTATAAATTGGAAGATTCCCCATTTCAATATACTAATTGAGTAGGTATTGTAAATTTGTAAAAAATTCAATGACTTGAAATTGAAAAAAAAATTGAAAGTTTGAGCACTATAATAATAGTTTCTCAAATTATCGAAAATTCTCCAAAATTAAACGCTTACCTACTTAAGTAAAAATTTTGGATAAGTTACATTTTAAAAAAATGCAAAAAAGTGTTAAGAAATAATGATAAAAAAAAAACCAGAAAATTTCCCTTATTAAAATGAGTTGAAAATTCGCCAAAAATTCAATTAAGTTGAAATTTAAAAAAAAAAAAAAAAAAAAATTATCAAAGATGACAAAAAAATTATAAATGGAAATTTTTTCAAAATTTATGAAATTAAGCATTGATGAAAGATTTGACGAGTTGAAATCTACAAATATTTGAGAAAATTTAATAAATCAGGAATTTCAATTTGTAAAATTTGAAAAAGTAATTTAAGTAAATTTTAATACTTATAATTTATTTGACAAAAATTTATATATCAAAAGTTCAAAATTATGAATTTTTTTTTCCAAAATTGTAATAAATAAAATTGAAAAATACCACAGAAATTTAGAAAATTATAAGTAGGTATTTTTTTTAATGTTCAAAAACAGAAGTATCTAATATTTTTAAAAATCCAATTTTAAAATAACCTGCTAATTCGTAAAAAGGCCATTTTATTGAAATTGGAAAACATTTTTAAAAGGAAATTTTCAAACTTTTACGAAAATTTAATGAATCAGATATTCGCCTGAACTGAAAAAATCAATATTCATACCGTCGTCGTCGTTTCCATGTACGCCCCTAATCAATTAAAATTTGTGAGGAAATATTTTAAAAATTTAATATACAAGTTATAGATAGATAGGTATAATATGTATTTTTAAAATGAATGGATATTGGTAAAAGTCAATAAATTAAATAAATTTACAAGCCTAAAGCATCATAAAATCTGCTAAAATTTAATGAAATGAAAATTCGTAAAAAATTAAATGATTATACCTAACCTATTCAATTTTAGACATTATTTTGGAAACAAGATTTTTCCAAAATGTGGCAAATAAAAATTTGTAAAATAATCAAATAATTCAGAAAAAAGGGGAATTTGTTGAAAATTTAATGAGACAAAAATTTAAAAATTTAATTATAGGTAAAAAAATGATTGTAAAAATAATTTTAGTCAATTTTGGAAAAAAAAACTTACAAAAATTGAATATAGGTACCTACCTATCACAGTTAAAAAAAAATTGAAAAAACTTATGCATTATAGGTAAGTATCTAATAATTCAAAAAATTATCGAAAAAATCTCCAAAATTTTATTAATAGATAAAAATTTAAAAAAAACATCAAATTCTTTTAAAGATTGGTATCGGAATATTTTTATGCATTAATTAATGAAAATAAATTAAATAATATGAAAAAATAAAATGAATGCTTTCAAAAACTTATTTGGTAAATTAAAAAATTCTCCGAAGATTAAAAAATCAAACAATTACCCCAAAAATGTAAAAAAAAAATTAAAAAATCTATAGATTTAAATTAGAAAAAAATTCTAACTGTAAATTAAAAAAATTGTTAAAAATTTTAATATTGAATTTTTGTGAAAAATTCAATAAATTAAATCATCTTGAAAAATTAAGATTTAAGTAGGTAAGTACGTACAAAAATTAAATGCTATAAGAAATTAAAATAGGTATAATCAATTTTGGAAATTTGAAAACACTAATATTGAAAATTGAAAAAAAAAATCAAAAATCTGTAAGAAATGAACGAAGCAAATAAATTACAAAAATTCGATGAATCAAAAATTCACAAAGAAATAAAAAATTTTAAATGTTGAAAATCTTAAAAATCCTCCAAAATTAAATAAATCAAAAAATTTATTAACGCTTCATGAATTGAGAATTTGTAAAAAAAATTAATAACCTTTCATTTTATTGTAATTTTTCTATCATACTTCTACAACTACTTAAATTAGACGTGGACCAATTACATTTTGATAAATCAGACAAAAAATCATCATTCGAACACCGATCTTGCTGTCCTTCTTTTGGCATATTACGATCGTTATATCGTGTTGGTTTTTGTTTGAGATCCTTCATAGCACTGGAAAATTCTTGATTATATTTTTGATTCAATTTTTCAGTATTTTTAACCAACCAAGCGTTAAAATCTTCTTGTTCACGGTTAGGTTTAATTTTCATTTTTTCCAGATCTTTGAATCGACGATCGTAATTAAATGACATTCTCGTATACCACGAATTAAAGTCTTCCAATTTAAAATCAACTTCTCGCATTGGTTTGGTTAATTTATTGAAATAGTCCTGCAATTCTTTTTTTTGACAGGGTAATTCCATATCGGAATCCCACGGAGGGGGCATGTCTGACCCGTCCGAGGACATCGTTTCCAACTTATTATCGTGTGAATTTTTGAAACCTCTCGTTCTTTGCAAAAAGTTTTCCATTCTTTGGCGTAAATGTCTAAATTGAAATTCGTAAGGGTAGGTATTTACTTTTCGAGAAAACTGGGTATCGAATTGTAAGGGTTCTCTGGCGTTGAGTTTTTCGTATATGGTTCTCAGTCCATGTTCGAATTCGGATTGTTGAAATTGTACGTGATTTTCATTCCTCGTATCGTCTCCTTTTTGCCATTTATTCAACATTTTATTGAACCAGGGATTGATATCGACGGATGTTTGCGATAAACTGTCTTCACTTTGGTCGTAATTTTTTCGGTAATTTTCGTATTTTCTGTAAGCAGCTGTCTTTTTAAGATCCATTATTAGCGAATTTGCCTTAATCGATCCGGCTCTTTCGTTTTCGCCATTTTCTTCGTTATAAGATACATCGCCTTCTTCTTCGGCATACTTATCGAAGACTTCTTTCGATCGTTGTTTACACCATTCGAAGTATTTCTGAGGTTTATAGTGTTTATCGACCGGTGCAGGAGGTTCTTCTACCTTTTCGACCGGTTTTGGTATTTCCCTTCTGGGTAAAGGATCGTAGTTACTGTCGTAGTCGTCGTCTTCATCGTATATTTCGTAGTCTTTAATTTTTTTGTAGAACTCCGAGAAACCGGTGAACGGTATTTTGGCGGGTGCTTTTTTCACATTTTTTTTCGTTTGGTTTTGGAATATTGAGGTGAAGCCTTTGAATTTTTTTCTCGGTTTGGGGTTTTCTTCGTTCATGGTGGAGACTTATTGAGAAAGTATAATTGTTTTATTGGCGGTGATTTATTTTTATTCGATGCTTGGCAATTTATTTTTCTCGAAAGGTGGAATAAACGCAGGGCCTTCAACTTGAAGAATTTTCTACAGTGCTGCTTGCCCCCTCCCCCCCCCCCCTAGGATGACGGTAGTAAAATTTTCAATGTTAAAAATGATTTTTTTCCCCTACAAAACCAGGAAGATTTTTTCCAAAAATTTAAAAAATATCCAAAAAAGTCAAGAAATGATTTCCAAAAAAATAAAAATATTTTTTTTACTCTAGAAAAGTTAAAAGATTTTTTAATATGAAAAAAAAAAAAAAAAAATTACTCCGAAAAAATTGAAATTTTTCCCCAAGAAAACTGAACCTTTTCCCTCCAAGAAATTGAGAAAAAAATAGATTTTTCTCAAAATAAAAAAATAAAAATTAACGCTGACTCCAAAAAATTGAGATATTTTTTCCTCGAAAATTGTAAGATTTCTTCTCGAAAAATTGGAATATGTCGTTTACCAAAAATTTGAAGAATGTTTTTACTCAAGAAAATTGTAATACATTTTTTTCTCCAACAGAATTGAGTAATTTCTTCCATTCAAAAAAATTGAATCTTTTTATCCGAAAAAATTGAATGAGGAAATGAACAATTTTTTCTTTAAAAACAGGGAGTAATTTCTTTAAAAAAAATTGTAAGTATCTATTTTTTCTGAATAAAATTTGAAAGATTTTTTTTCTAAAGACTTTGAATCTGGTTATCTAAAAATTTGAAAAATATTTTTCTGACAAAAAATTGAAAGGTATTTTACGTAGGATAGAACTCTTCCCAAAAAAATATACTGAGCCTGAGTGAATTTTTCTCAAAAAAACAATCACAGTTTTTTCTCAAACTGAAAATTCGAGTATTTTTTCCTCTAAAACAAAGAGAAATTTCTAAGAAAAAAGCAGGAATTTTTTCTCGCAGAAAATTGAAAGATTTTTTTTTTCTTCAATTGAAGGATGATTTGCTCCAAAAAATTAAGAGATTTTTTTTATATAAAACAGATAATTTTCTTCAAAAAATTGAAAAAAAAATTTCTGAAAAAATTAAAAAGTGTTTCTGCGAAAATTGAGGCCTTGATGATTTTTTTTTCTTCTTAAAAAGAATTTAGTAGGTTCCTTCAAAAATCAGAAGATTTTTTTTCAATAAAAAAAGGGGGAAAAATATATTTTCAACCCAAAAATTTGAAAAATATTTTCACACTGAAGAAATTAACTTCTCCGAAAAAATTTTAAGTTTTTTTTCTTCAAAAAAATTGAAACAAAGAAAATCAAGATTAATTTATTTCAATGAAATTACCCCCCCCCCCAACCCCAAAAAAAGATTGAAAGTTTGAGACTTTATTTTGCTCTAAAATAATGACCAATTTTCTCCTTCAAAAAAAAAATACAAAAATACAAAAATAAAATAAAATAAACATAAAATTCAAACAAATTAATGAAACATAATTTTTCTCTAAAAAATATGGACAAATTCTCCAAAAATTTTTGAGATTTTACCTCTCTCAAGTGAATTTTATTCAAAGATTTTTTTCGACAGTAAGCTGAAAAAAAAAATTGAAAAAAAGTTTGAAAGGTTTATCTCTTTTTCAAAAAATTGTGAGATTTTTTCCTCAAAAAAAAAAAAAAAAAAAAAAAAGATTTTTTTGAAATAAGTATAAAAATTGAGATCCCTCCCCACTTGACTAAATTTCATTCAACAATTTTTTTCTGTAGTGAATTGAAAAATTATTTTTCTATAAAAAGTTGAAAATTTTTTTCCCAAAAAAAATTGAACTCTTGAAAAAAATTAAAAAAAAAAATTATCCAAATAACTTGGACCCAAATGATTTTTTCCTCAAAAAAGTAATCAAGATTTTTCAAGATTTTTTTTTCCCCCAAAAATTTGAGAAATATTTTTTCCCTAAAATAATCATTTAATTTTTTTTTCTATCAAGGAATAGACAAACATTAAACCGCCCCTACAGAAAATTGAAAGGGATTTTCATCACAAAAAATTGAACGATTTTTTCCTCCGAATTTCAAGTCAAACATTTTTCAAAAAAATTGAGGAAATAAATTTAGCCCAACAAATTAAAGGGATTTTCTCTCTTTACTTGAAAAAAAATGAAAGATATTTTTTTTCACCAAAAAATTAGGCCTAACGCCTAAATGTCTAAATGATTTTTTCTACAGAAATTGAGGTTTTCTGTTACAAAATTAAATGGGAAAGTGGATTCCAATCGAAATTTGTAGTACGACTAGTACGAGTATAATGACCTAAATTATTCCAAGCATTTCGATTCTCGATATGCAATTTTTATTTGACAAATTTTTCAACTGGGGCTTTAGGTGCAGAGATAAATAGATTTTTTGGAAAGGGGGTCATTGGAAAAGGTCAAGAAGGCCTTCAAAAAAAGAGTGCCCACGTCAATTTTTTAAATTTATAAATAATTAAATACGTCTTAAAATTACAAATCAATTGCGAAATTGCCTTCAATTTTTCGATTATACTAATTTTCATTCACGACTGTACTGTAAGTTGTGTAACAGATTTTTGCAGGCAGAAATTTCGTTTGCAGTTTTCTTTCCATGTTTGGTAACACTGATTAGCCCATTTGTTCATGGTGAAAAATTCGCTTTTCTCGTCGAAATTTTTTTCTGATATGTTGTCAAACAATCATTATCACACTATCTAATTTTGCAAGTAATGTTGGACAGATAATTTCAAGTTTTTTAGTTCTCGTTACGTTTTACACATCGCAATTATAGTTAAAAAGTGGTATTTCACGTTAGTAAATGTTGAACGCACGTTTCACTTTGTATTTCATAGTTAATGTACTAAACTCAGAGTTACTCTTCAGCTATGAGTCATTTACCATCGCCAAGTAATTCTTTAGATTTTCGAATCAATAAACTGATCGAAAACGTGTTCAAATTCACCATAAATAAAAATCGCGATAACGATACTTCCGACAAACAAGTGCTGGTGTACTTGGACGAGGTCGCGGCCACTACAGACAAACCTCTGATAGATTTAGAAGTACTGGAGCACGCTCTATTTGAACGCTTATTGCTGGATGACCCTACGCCACATATATTACAATCAGATCGCGACAGACAAGCTGACGTTCGTGCCACGTTGAACGAATGTTTAACCTATTTGTTCGAATGTTACAAAGATCTTAGCCAGTACAGTAGTAATATCCAAAACGAACCCGAAGAATGGAAAAATATCATCAATCATGTGATAAAACTTATTATTAGAAATGCTGCCACGGCGCTCAAACAACCGGAATTGTATTCTTCGCAAGATCTTCATGCTCAAGTAGGTTGATATTGGAAAATCGACCGTATCTTGGTAGAATGATTATAATATTACTGTGTGATTTCAGTTTATCAGTATATTCTCCAGTAGTAACGTTACTTTTGCCAGCGAATTGATCAATTTCTTCAAAGCTGTCGCAGAAGAAATGAAAGACGAAGAAGTTGGTAGCAATACGATATATTCGTTTTTGGCACCTGTTCTCAGTATAATTGAGAAAGATATACAAGAAGGTAGCATACTTATTTTACCAGTTGTATGTTTGAATACTTTGGAACCTTTTTCCAGAATTCCTGAATTCGCTAAAGTACGTATCGAGTACCATTGAATGGTTCTTTTTTTCCCATTCTGGTGACTAATTTGGTGGTGTTTCCAGGTCGTAGTGAAATACAGTATGCCGGTGAATAAGAGAGTGGGTAAGAACTACGCGGATAGATTATTAGGTGCTATATTTTGCATATCATCTTTACCCAAGAAACCAGACAGCAGAGATGAATATTTCGATAAAATAACCATTCGAGTAAGAATCCCCTGTTTTAAATTTAATGACCATTTTCACCCTAAGGTGTCTTCTAATCGAAACGTTTTATTTCACAGAGTGACGCGATGATGATATTTAAAAACCTTTGGGTCGGTTTAGAAAACCTGAGTATAAGTTTACATCGCATCATACTAAGTTTCCTCAAATGTTCCGAAGTACGCAACGATCTACTAACGTGGTTCGGCGAATGTATCGAAAATAACACGTCGAGGAAGCAGCTGTGGAGTAACATGATGCATCAATTGTTACCAATGGAGCATACACACATATCCGATGGTTTCGCTCTAAATTTGTGTTCCGTATTATTAAGACTTTGCGAACCATTCATAAAATTTGTAAATAATCCGAAATTATTGAAAATCGATCCCACTTATTGTGCTGTGGTAAGTGTTCGTGACTTCTCAACCAATTATTGGGATTTTTCTGAGCTATTTATTTGTTTTAGGAATCTGTCGAAGATTTCGAATCGAAAAAGGTCCATTTAAGGAACGTTTATTCCGAAACGTGTCTCATTCCGGTGGAAGAAAACGAAAAACGGTTGATTGCCAAAGGAGAATATTCTTTTATAACCGAATGCTTCTTTATGACTCATGCCGCTTTAGAATTAGGCGTAAAAGCTTGCTTGGATAGATTAATGAATCTGAATCAAGAAATTGGTCGCATGCAAGAGCTCCTACAAACTGACAGATTCATGGAGAACGAAAACATTCGTTCAATTTTAGAGGAGAAAATGAACTCTCAGCTAATCAAGTAATTAGATACTTCGCGAGGAGTCCATCAATTCCCTACGTGGGTACTAATTTCGTATTTTTTGCTCTTTCGTAGATATATTTCTTTGAAAACTGCCTTAATCGAGCCCTCGTTCATCTCATTTCTGGGAGATTTCCACAAAGCCAGTTGTGCATGGCTTGTACAATTATTACTGGACGATGATCAATCAACGGAGCGCGAATCGTTCGCTCCTTTAAAATATAGAAATCTAAGTTTCCCACTTCCCAATCCGCCAAACACGTTAAAGTAATTTTTAAACGATTTGAAATTAATCACCATGGACTCGGATTAATCTGTATTTTTTCCAGATGTGTTCCCGAATTCGTATTCGAAAATCTTTGCTCGTATTTAGTGCTCGTACGTCGTTTCAAACCTACAGCTTTGGAAGAAAAAGGAATGGAATTATTGGACGCCGTTCTAACCGCCTTGGTTGTCTACATGGGTTCAAACAAACTAGTCCGAAACCCTCATTTGAGAGCTAGACTGGCCGAATGCCTAGAATGTCTTTTACCTACGGCCGTTGAAACCGATATGCCAGAAATGTCGTACGGAAGTAGCAGCCCAATGAACTTCTTCTGCCGAACTAAGTTATTCAATGAACATCCTTTGAGACGAAATGTACGTTAATCGAGATCCTCAAAGATACCCAATCATAGTGACGACTAATTTGCACGGTTTTTTTTCTCCTGTAGATTATTTCATCTCTTTTGGAAGTATTTGTCGGTATCGAGATGACTGGTCAGAGTGTACAGTTTGAACAAAAGTTCAATTATAGGAGACCTATGTATAATATTATGGATTATTTGTGGACATTACCGGAACAGAAACAAGTTTTCAAGTTGGTAAAATTTGCCTAGTACCATTTTTTGATTTATTTGATGGTAATTTTTATCGTGTTATTTGCAGAGAATTGGCTACCGATGCTGAACAGAACATGGAAGCTGTTAATCCACCTTTGTTTTTACGTTTCATCAATATATTGATCAACGATGCTATATTTTTATTGGACGAAGCTCTGTCGAATATGGCCCAACTGAGGCAAATGCAACACGCTTTGTAAGTTCATTTCTTCGTAGGGTTAGATTTAAATAATTTTTTGGATTAATTATGGCTGTTGTATTGGGTCCTGGTTTGGAGTAAAAATATGAGGATGGAATAAATTTCGGTTTCTGGAATCATCCCACCCTTTCTTAGGCCCCAGAAAGTGGATTTTGAGGCCATTTTTTCACCTTGATCAGGCTATGGGTTCCTAATGTTGGGCTAAGGTGTTTCAAGTTTTCACTTGTTTTATGCTTCTGATGTGTCTTTTTTGTGTTTCGACCCCTTTCGGCCCTTTTGTGGTGGTCCAAAAATCAAAAAATTTCTTGTTTTTTCCTATTTCTTGGTACGTCAATCAGCCTGAAGCCCAAACCAAATGACCTAGAGGCTCAAAATTTGCTACGTAGGGTCGATTGTGGTCACTGATATGCCTTTTCGTAATTTGACCTTTGGGGTTGAAATTTGAGACTTAGGCCCGTATTTTAAAAATTTCCTTATACTTAAGGTGAAGCGTTCTCACACATACCAAGTGGTTTTGTTTATTTTATCCATACAAATAAATGGCTGCTCGATGTAAATTGACACGATACGTGTGAAATCGCCTCGCCTTAAGGACAATGTTTGCTTAAGCAAATTTTTAAAATACGGGCCTAAGCCCCTATTTTGTGAGGGCTCTAAAAAAAGACTCAAAGAGGTAAAATTTTTGGAATTTATACCGAATATTGGGGACTTGCATTATCTCCAACATGTGCAAATTTTAGCTTCCTAGACAATCCCCGCCCCTTTTTAGGCCCAAAAAATTAAATTTGAGGCTATTATTTTCACGTTGATCAGCCTCCAAGCCTTTCGAATTGGCCTAGGGGTCCCAAAATTTCAGTATTGGTTCAGTTGGTAACTCTAATGAGCTTCTTATACTTTTTGACCTTTGGATACCTTTTGACTCTTGTGAAGGGTAAAAAATCGAAAAATTGCATATCTTAGCCTACTTATCTGGTTCGTTGATCAGCCTACAGCCCAAATCAACTGTCCGAGACGACCGAAATTTGCTACCTGGAGTCGGAGGAGGTCATCAAAGTTAATTTTTGAGGGTTTGAACTTTAAGGCCCAAATTTGGGACAAGGCCCCCTTTTCTTTAGAATTTTTTAAAGGGTTCAAAAGTGTTGAAATTTTTGAAATTTTGCACCAATTATGGGGACGAAATTATGCTAATCTACTTTGTCAAGTTTACTCAATTTGTTTACATGGTGGAGGATTGTTTTTGTTTAATTTTACCAAATCCAATACTACATAGATACTTGATATTCAAAATTTGAGGGAAAGAAGGGGCCCTATCGAAATTTTTGTAATAACCAAAATTATTCCTAGGACTTCAATCTACAACTTTTGTTTGAAAATTTTTTCAATTGGACCCCTCCCTCCCCACCAATTTTGCATAACACTCCGAAGATACAAATTAAAAATTGTGGTGAGCAGGAGGGTGGGGCCAGTTGAAAATTTTTTCAAATAAAAGTTGTAGATTAGGATACGAAAAATAATTTTGGTATCATAAAAATTTTGATTAGATACCTCCCTCTTCTACGATTTCACTTAATATCAGGTAGATGCTTTTTCAAAATTAGGGGAGGGGTCCAATTGAAAAAAATGTCAAGCAAAAGTTGTAGGTTGAGGCCTTAGAAATAATTTTTGTTATTATAAAATTTTCGATTAGACCCTTCCCTCCCCTCCAATTTGATAATATGACTTAGATACTTATAATATCATTAAAAATTGGTGGAGGTAGGGGTCAAATTAAAAAAAAATTCAAACAAAAGTTGTAGCTTGAAGTCTTAGAAATAATTTTGGTTATTACAAAAATTTCGATAGGACCCCTCCCTCCCCTTCAATTTAATATCAAGTATCTAATTGTGTAATATTGTACTTAAAAAATTCAACAAAAACGATCCGCCACTATGTAAACAAATCGAGTAAATTAGACATTGGTTAAAAATCTCAGCTTCCTATGTCATCCCCACCTCTTTTTAGGCTTCAAAAAGTGAATATTGGAGACTTCTTTATGTTAGTTCTTATAACTGCTGTAGAAAAATTGTCAGTTTTGTTTTTTATTCTAAAATTTTTTTATTTTTTTTTGCAGAGAGAATAACGAATGGGACCGTTTACCTGCCAACGAAAGAGAGCAAAATATACAGCAATTGCAACATACTGGAATGATCGCTAGGTACATCGATGGAAGAATTTTCACCCTCCCGCCACTCCCGATGAGTGTTTTGCAAATTTGTTTTAATTTTATCTTTTTTTCTTTTCGCAGATTCGATAATATTTTAGGAATGAATACCATAAACACGTTAGAATACCTGACTGAAGAGGTAAAAACGATCTTCTGCCATAATACGATGGTCGACAGAGTAGCAGCCATGCTGAACTACTTCCTGCACCATTTAGTTGGCCCTAATAAGAAAAATCTCGTGGTAGGTGCCACTCGAGCTTTAATTTTCATTGATAAACGTCCGCTTCGAGCCATTTAATTAATCTGAGATGATTTCTGTGCGACAGGTTAACAACAAAGATGAATATAAATTCGAACCGGGTACAATAGTCCGAAAAATATGTTCAATTTACGTGCATCTCGGCAGCAGTGACGTATTCTGCGCAGCTGTGAGTCGCGATGGACGTTCTTACAATCCTCAATTATTCGAACGAGCTGCCAACGTGTTAGGTACGTTGAAATGTACCTTTCTTTCTGATCCTATCGATCAGCTGCGCCTTTTATTAATCCCGTTGGTTTTTTTATAGTTCGTATTCGTGGAGCGGAATTAGTACAAGATTTAACCACGTTAAGCAAACGAGTAGCCGAATTAGCTAGTCAACAAATGACCGACGAAGAGATACTGGCCGAAGCTCCGGATGACTATCTAGATCCAATTATGTCCACAATAATGAACGATCCCGTTGTATTGCCTTCTTCGCGAAAAACCGTCGACAGATCTACTATTGCCAGGTGCTTTTAATTTCCTTCTCAAATCTATCTTATCCCTCCTCAGAATCTAATGATATCGATTTGTATTATTTTTCAGACACTTACTGAGTGATCAAACGGATCCTTTTAATCGATCGCCTCTCACTATGGATATGATTCAACCGAACACGGATCTAAAACGTAAAATCGAAGAATGGATACAGGAGAAACGCGCCAAAACCAAAGAAGCGTAATTTCTCCGCCATTCGAGACTCGACTGTTCGAAGTACGAGTATCTCGAGTCAATTCTGAAAAAATTCCATTTTTCGCTATTATCTACTTTAAATTATCGGTTTTATTCAAGTTGACATGTCGTCGAGTAGACAAATCACCGCAGACTTTGCGCCAGTTGCTGGTTATTTTCGCCTTCGTATGTTCAACTTTAACGTAAATTTCTATTCTTTATGAATGTGTATCTGTATAACGATAAGCCTGCGAATGGATGTTTCGTTTTTATTTAATTACCTAGCTCTACTTCCCCACTCTTTTCTTTTTTTTCGGTGGTAATTCTTCTATCTGTCTCGAATTCATGGTACCAGGTATGAACATTTTTCGAATTCGAATCTAATTATTTTTTTCGTTTACCGTAGAAAACAGAATCCCTCTCGTTCGGTTACTCGCTTTTGATAATCGAAGGTGTATTCAAGAGGAAAATTCCACTTATTTTGAAATTATATTGCTCGATGGTTGTTTTATAATTCAATTTTTTTTTTCGTAATAAATCAATACCTGATACTGTATGATTTTTTACCCATGTTACGTAATTTTAAGTTTAACATAATGAAAAAGACCACATATGTCGTTGGATTTGAATATTTTTCGAAGTTTTACTACCATTATCGTTATCGTATTTTTACTATAAGTCTCTGTAAGTTGTCATTTTTAAAAATACTTAGAGAATTATACGGTTTGAGTAAACGTTCGAGTTTCATTTATTAGTGTATCTTTTTTTCAAAAATCCTCCCTATCTCTGTACAGAAGTTGTCAAACAAAAATTGTAGATTGAGATGCTTGGAATAATTTTGGTCTTTGCAAAAATTTCGATTGGACTTCTCATTTCCCTTCAATTTTACATAATGTTTCAAACTTCCTTTTTTTTTTTTTTTTTTATATATCAATATGAGGGTCATCTAGGATCTTGGGGGTATTTTTGACCCCTCGCAGATGCGAAATCATCAGGGTCGACTGTATCACCCTTCTCTTACTTTGTCCATTTAAAAAAAAAATTGAAAATTTTTGCAAAAAAGTCAAAACTGACGATAGGATGAATTTACCAGGATATAGAATATTTCTTTCAATTAAAATTTATTTTATTCAAAATTGGAGGGGAGGGAGGGTTCCAATCGAAATTTTTGTTATAACCAACATTATTCCTAGGACTTCAAGCTATAACTTTTGTTTGAAATTTTTTTTGATTGGACCCCCTCTCCCCACCGATTTGGCATAACATTCCGTACATACTATAATTAAAAATTAGGGGAATGAGGGGAAAAGGGGTCAGTTGAAATTTTTTTCAAATAAAAGTTGTAGATTGAGATCTTAAAAATAATTTTGGTTATTATAAAAATTTCAATTGAATCTCTCCCTCTCCTCCGATTTCACATAATATCAGGTAGATACTTTTTCAATTGACGAAGGGGTCTAATTGAAAAATTTTTCAAGCAAAAGTTGTAGATCGAGGTGCTAGAAATAATTTTTGTTATAAAATTTTCGATTGGACCCCTCCCTCTACTCCAATTTTGCATAATATGACTCAGATACTTATTAAAAATTGGTGGAGGGGTCCAATTGAAAAAATTTTCAAACAAAAATTGTAGCTTAAACTATTGGAAATAATTTTGATTATTACAAAAATTTCGATTGGACCCTCCCTCCCCTCCAATTTTGAATAAAATGAATGTTAATTGTGATAAATATTTCAAAGTCCAGATAAAAATCGTATTATGCTAAATTGGAGGGCTCCAATCGAAAATTTTGTAATTACAAAAATTATTCTAAGAATTTCAATGTGCAACTTTTATTTGAAATTTTTTTCAATTGGAGCCTTAGGTACAGATTTAGGGAAATATAAAAAATTAGCCTTGAAAAAATGGATCAGGTACATATAAAATTTTTCCAACTCTTCAGTCGCACAGAATTTTTATTTTCATTTTCGACTCCACCAAATCGTAATTTGAAGAGAGTAAATAGGCCATGTTGAATTAAAAAAATTAAAATAGCGAACAACATTTATTTATCTAAAACTGCTAAACTTAAACGTAAATAAAATTTACAATAAAATACACATTCCTCATTCAAAAAAAAAAAAAAAAAAAAAAAAAGGGAGAAAAAACATCAAAAAAATATGTTTAAAAATGAAAAAAATTACATCTTAGATTAAAACACGATTAAAATAGAACAATTGGAAGTTCACATGTTACATTAATGTTCTCTGATTTTATAAAATAAAAATCACAACAAGAATTTCCTTTGATATAAGTTGATTTAACAATATGTGATGGCGTGTTTCTATATTAAAACAGTATGACCACAAAAGACTAGTACAGATACTGGTAAAACAAGATTCGTACTCGAAAGATTTTTAATAAATGATAAAAAAAAACAGATTACTGGTTTGAAATACCTGATTTTAAAATAAACTCAAAAATGGAAACGGATTGGTAAAAATTTCATAGAATGGCCATGGACACGAAACAAATCACCATAAGTTCAAAAAATAAAAATGAATAATACTTCAACGAATACAAAATCAAAGTTTAAATAGAATTAAACTCGAAAAACAATATTATTTAAATCAATAAATAAGATTATGTCTTTGATTTAAAACACAATGTAAAACAAATCCTTATTAAAAAAAAATTGTAAAAAAAAAACCATACACACACAAACGTAACAATAATTCATGTTCTTCTTCATCGTAACTAGAATTTAACTGAAATTATGAGTATACAGGTAACTTAAAGTATTATTCTCTAAAAAAATTATTCAACTAATTCTTATTAATTTGTTTAAAATAGCTGTTTCCTTTTTCTAAAAATTAAAATTTGTACAGGACAATTCTAAACCAACCAATGACCAAATCTGGAAGAAGAAAAAAATACAAAAAATTAGAATATACGAACTCCTTACTTGATTTCAAATTTTATACCTAGGCCTAAGAACTAAATTTACAAAATTTTCAATTTCTTCTCATTTCTTTCAGTTCCTCAAAATGTTCCAATTTCAAATTTTTAATAAAACACTATTCAACCAAAAAAATTTATTTTAACGAGGAAAAGAGGCCTGCGGACATTTTACATTTTTCTTTAAAATTATCGCAGTATCTATATAATCTAAGGTGGTTTTCATTTTCTAATTCTAGCTCTGTACCTAAGGACCCAATTGGAAAAATTGTCAAATAAAATTCGTAGATTGAGAGCCAGGGAATAATTTCGGTTATGATAAAAATTTCGACTGGGCCTCACCTTTCTCTTCAATTTTGAGTAATACTTTTGAAAATCAACAGATGATTTTTATATAGGTATTGTACGTGTTATGCGAAATAGGAGGAGAGGGAGGGGCGTAATCGAAATTTGTATAATAACCAAAATTATTCCAAAGATTTCAATCTACAACTTTTGTTTGAAAATTTTTTCGATTGAGGCCTCAGGAACGGGTATAAAAGACTTCCAAAGAAGGGGAATCGACCTTCGAAAATGTAGCCTAAAAATGGCATACTAACACATTGTTTTTGCATTTTTAGAGAAATTGAAGTACCCCATCCCCCCAACCACAAGATGCCTTTACAAATTTAGTCGAGAAAAAAAATTGAAAATTAGGAATTAGTTCTTCCTTCTTCTCGTGAAAAGGAACAATTTTGATAGGTTAGGGTCGAAAAAATTGAAAATTTAGAAAATTTAATTCCTTTTAAAATGGAAGCTGGTAAACAGAGAAACCACTTGAAATTTTGTTGGAAAAAAAAAAAAGAAAAAAAAAGAGATTAATTTCCTTGAAAAAAATAAAACTTTAAATTTTAAATTTCAAAATTTTGCTGATTATTTTATTTTATTTTTTTGGTTTTTGTATTTTGAAGAATGAAGAGTGCCTCAAGGTCCAATTTGAAATTCAATTAGGGGAAAAATCAAAAATTTGGAATTACTATTCATGAAAAGGACCAATTTTGATGGAATATAACCAAAAAAAGCAACAGTTCAAAACTCAGTTCATTTTTTTTTTTTAATTGACTACGTGCCATTTGAAATTCAGTTAGGTACAGAATAAATAAAAAATAGTGTATCATTTTCCCATAAAAATAAAATAACCGTCAAGAGAAATATCAAGTTAGAAATTAGAATAAGGACCATCCCAACCCACATAAAGCAAACAAGTAAAATGGAAAATACATATAAAAATGACGCATTGAAATATGTAAACTTGTATACCTTTTTTGTACGTAATATTGAAGTTGACCGTTCATATTCAAATACTCTGATAAAAAGGATCACTCTGCAAATAACATAATTTGAATCAATATTAAGAATAACTGGCTCGAAAATAAATAAGAAACTCAAACGTACTTTGATAAGAACACTCGAAGCAGTCGATTACACCATTCACCGATATCACTCGTACCGACGATTTTTCTAGCTGTAACATAAATAAGAAAACAACTGTTAATAAATCAGGTCTAAAAAAATCAAAAAATTCTCAAACAGGAGAACATTTACCTCAACATCGTAGATGGTATCTCGCCGAACAAAGGATTGGTCATTCATTAGAGTTACTCCTCGTTATACGAATATAGTCAACAAAAAACAGACTTTACAACATACATTTAAAAAAAAAGTAAATTAAAAATTAGAAAAATACGAAAATGAGAAAAAAAAGAGCTCAATGTACAAATACATATTAAAAATAAAATTAAAAACGATAAATTACAACGCGAGAAACCCCCACGAGCTGCCACTGCGAACTTGTAAATAATTAAAAACAGAAATACTAAGTTGACTAGTATAAAAACAAAGGAATTCAACCAGGCGACGCTGATTCCATATTGGCATCGACGATCAGCGAAGACGACTCGACGGATTCGGTTTGAATAGTAATGAAATTCTCGTCACCGGACGAGGTGCCATCGTCGGGCAAAATGGACTGAGTAGACGTGGCCACTTCTTGCTGCTGCAGGAAGGCAGATTGTACGGATTTCACGACTATGTTTAGGTCGTCGCTGGACGAATGTTGTAAATTGTTGTCGAAATGCTTGACCGAAGATTCGATACGTTTTTGATGTGTTCGTATGTGCTTCTGAAGGTGATCGCTTCGCATGAATTTTTTCGTACATTCTGGACACTCGAAGCGTTTCTCGCCGGTGTGAGTTCGATTGTGCCTTTGGAGCTCGTCAGATCTGGTGAAACGTTTACCGCAGTAGGGCCAGTTACAGACGAAGGGTCGTTCTCCGGTGTGCCATCTGAGATGAGCTCGTAAATGAGAGGTCTTGCCGTAGACTTTATTACAACCTGGGATATGGCAAACGTGTACTTTCTTGCCGCTGAGTCTTTCGCCACCTTCGCGACAGTTAGGGCAAGTGCAGGCGACTCGTTTTACTCGTCTTTTTTCGTCACCCGAGTCTTCTTCGACGGCCGAAGACGAAGGAGTGGCTGGCGAAGGGGATTGGTTGAAGGCTTCGAATTTGATTATACGTATTTTGGAGTTACGTTCGATTTCCGGCTGCACTTGTTGTATGGTTGGCGATATTACTTGTAGATTTTGAGGTATGTTTTGTAGAAACGTTGGCTGCGATGATGTGGTTATGTTGGTCTGATTGGACAGCTGAGGCGCCGGAATCACTTGCACTGGTCCTAGCCCTGGTATGTTTATCGTTTGGATACCGGGTACTTGGAGTAGGTTATTGTTGTTGTTGTTCGTATTGGAATTATTAGCGTTGTTTTGTATAATATTTGATAGACTGCTGGCCGGAATGATGGTTACTTGCTGCGGTTGGTTACCGGTTGCCAGGGTTATTTGTTGCTGAAGCTGAGGCTGCGTTATAATTTGTACCGGTTGCATGTTGGAAGACTGAGCGTTGGATACGTTAGCGTTACCGTTGACGTTAACGTTATTCGGTATTTGTACCGTTTGGAACGACGTATTTGTGGCCGAAGTTGTCGTTGTGGCGCTCGTACTGTTCGCTGCTGCGGTAGTCCAAACGTTAGACGAACCGCTGACGGTGACCGAGGAAGTTGGCTGCGAGGTTTGAATCAATTGTATTTGATTTCCACCGGATGCATTCGGATTGAAGTGAGCTAACTGTACGGTTTGGATCTGACCCGAAGGTGTGAGTATTTGGGCAACCTGAGGCGTAGCTGTGGTGCTTAGCTGAGGTATCTGCGGTACCATTTGTACTTGACCGAGAGATGAAGCTTGAATTACGTTGGGCAACGACGAGGTAAACGACTGGAACGGAAAGTGCACCGTTTGATAGATGGTCTGACCGTTGGACGTTGATATGGGTATTTGTACAGGTATCGTTTGCTGTAGAGGAAACTGTATGACCTGAGGTACTGACGAGGTAGCTGTGGCCGGTCGTACCGATACGTTCGTATGAGCTGTGGGAAATTGTAACGTTTGTCCGCCGGCGGTGACATTTTGCAGGATATTGGTAGGCAATACGTTAGTAGGTGTTCGTATTATTTGTCCAGATGGTGTTATCAGTTGTATAGTAGAGCCTTGCGAGTTGTTGTTGTTCAAGGTGGGTATGGATACCTGATCGTTGTTATCAACTTGGATCGTTTGTACAGGAAGAACATTATAGCTGACGTTATTGCTACTGGCCGCCGATACAGGTACGAATTGGTTGCCTTGCTGGATATACTGGCCGGGTAATCCTGGCAACGTAAACAAAGTTGGGTTAGGTTTAACGTCATTTTGTACGTTTTGATTATTAGACGCGGTCTGAATCGGTATCAGGTTGGGTAGATTTGCGAACGTTATCACTTGCTGTTGTCCGGCCACTTGCGAGGTAACATTCGAATCAGCTCGGCTACAAGTGACATTGGCTAGCTGTTGTTGTGCTTGTAGTTGCTGCAGTAACGCAGCCGAAACGTTCAACTCGACCACATTGTGAGGTAACTGCGCGCTGACCACTTTGGTCTGAGTGTTCTGTCCGTTACCCGAAGGACTACCTCCGCGTTCTTGTTGAACCGTTGAGCCACCAATTTTCGTGCAAGTAGCTGCCAATAAGGCCAACGGTGAAGAAACAGAATCTTTGTTTACGTTGTTATGATTGATCAGATCGGACTGATTGATATCTGGTTTAATGTCTTCGTTCGACGACGAAGTGGCCGCTGAATCGCAAGAGTTCGTTTCCGAGTTGATGTTTCCGACATCCATGAAGATGGGTGAGCGATATGGTCCTCGTCAAATATATCTCTGCGATGTCGCAATTCTTCGTATACATTTTATATTCCAGAGCTATATGGTTTCAATAGCCCAATGCCAGTTTTCATACGAGGTGCTAATGCCAGCGCAACCTAAATACGCGTCTTCGGACGGTCATCCGCATCCGCTGCAATTACCAATTTTCGCTTAGCTAGTTAATTAATTACCAGTACATTTTATTCATCTTCGGATGCTGCAACATTATTAAGAAACTTTCCTTAAATAAATTCAAAACACGAACCGAATTCGACGCACAAATTTGTAAACGCCTACGTGCTGGCGTGGAAAGCCGAAAAACGCAAACGCCTAGATCACGCCCTAGTTCGATACACAAAGAACAGACGCCAACGTTTCAAACACGCCCAAAGAGGAAGTAGATACGGTGACGCCATGGGCTGTGCGCTACATTTACCGAATTTATTTTTATCCAATGATGGGAAGAGGGTGTAACAAGACGTGAAGGGGAATTCGTTGATAAAATCAATCCGCAGTTATCTCACCTAACTTTTCATCTGTGATATTCCCGAATCGATCGAAAGATCGAAATACCTACTTATTTATCTGTGACTGCGTCATTTTACCACAAAACAAATCGTCGAACAGTCAAAAATTTACTTACTTGTTCAAATTTTTTTTTAAAAATGCCTCGACATCAGTCCAAAAAACAAAAAACCAAAACAAAATTTCTTATCACGTTATCAGCAATTTTTTTTCTTCAAAATTTGAAAATTTTCGCGTGTTTTAAACTTATTATAACTCAATATCTATCGTTTCAAATTCCTTCCAACGAGAAATGTAATCAACCCATCGTCTCCTCCATTTCAACCCTTCAAGACACCATGAACGACGTCGTCGTACCAGGCGAAGACATAACTCGTCTACTTCACAGCGGTAAACAATCGAAAATAATCCTCGGCCCAGGCCTACGCCGAGTCGCCGAAAAAGTCTACACATGCCACGGTGGTATTCTCCGCAAAAAGGCTCCCAACACGTATTGGGTGGACAGCCACCGTAAAAGGTACATTCCTCAAAGAGACGAACTAGTCATCGGTATTGTCTCAGCCAAGCAAGGAGATTACTTCAGAGTAGACATCGGTTCCAGCGAGTTAGCAGTATTATCGTACCAAGGGTTCGAAGGAGCTACTAAAAAGCTCCGAACTAAGGTAGAAATCGGCGACATTATCTACGGTCGTTTACTAACAGCGAATCGTGACATGGAACCAGAACTAGTATGTATAAATTCCAAAGGTAAAAGCGACGTGATGGGTGTAATTCCACCGGACGGATATCTCTTCCATTGTAGTATAGATTTAGTTCGTAAATTGCTCAACCCGAAGTGTCCTTTTGATAAACTCGGCCAAGCTCTCTCCTTCGAATACGCGATCGGTATGAATGGCAGGATATACATTCGTTCGCAGTACATCAGACGTACTTTAGCCCTGGCCAAAGCAATGCTCGCTTCGGAATTTCTATCATTTGACGAAATACAAGAATTATGTGATAAATTATCGGCGCAATTTTATAACGTATCATCGTGAATATTTATCGGACGATTTATTTTAAATGTATCCCTTCTTGTGTTATCGTGTATCTTATATTTTTTTGTACAAATAAAACCCGTTACTACATTAATTTAATATTTATTTGTTTTGTTTTTAGAAAATTATACAAAATGTAATACATTATAAGGCGTTTTACATTTTGTGTTCAGCAGCCAATTATACAAACATCGAATTAAAACGTCGTAAAAATGAAAACTTTACTGCTGTGTTCGATTAAAAGTTATAAAGTAATGAATAAACATAAAAACGCGGTTTTTTTTTCAAGGCGTGACATTAGAGCACTAATAACGGTGACGGGAGGCAGCCAGCGAATAATACATTGTAAAAAGCCGTAGATTTGTTTTTTCATTTCTCTGTACTTTGATGAATTCGTTTTTCAAAATTCGTTCAACGACATTCCCATACTTTGACTGTTTTATCAACGCTACCACTTACAACGAACGGTTGAGATTTGTGAAAATCTAATGAGGGAAAAAACAGACCATTATAAAATACACTTTGATATAATTAATTATTTTTCCATCGTATCCAGACTCATACTTACCGATAGAAGTACAAAAATGAGAATGCGCTTCGATAGTTTTCATATTACGTTTATTGCTGATATCCCATATTCTAATGGTCTTATCATCACTAGCAGATAATATATATTTACCGGCAGGATGGAAAATCACACCTCTGACCCAATTGTCGTGGCCATGTAACGTGAATAAACAAACTCCACTGCCTACATCCCACAACTGAAAACAAATCATATTGTTAATGACGTCTGAAAATTCCGTCGTAGATGGAAACTACCGTCGATCTGCTTACTTTGAGTGTTTTATCTCTTGAGCCAGAAACCAAAAATGGACCTTCTTGATTTCCTTTTTTATTATCCGTCGATACAGCCTCGTTAATGGCAGCTCGACACGAATCCGTAGCCCAGGCGATACATTCTACTACATGTTCATGGTCACGGAGTTCAGCCTGTGCAGCAAAAAAAAAAAAAATAAATACGAATAATTGTAATAAAATATCGCATGGTCTGTACTTAGCAGTTAGCAATAGCTCAAATTACAACAAAAAATTTCAAAACTGAAATGAGCTACATCCAAGAAAACCCCGAAAATGCAAAAAATTAAATACATCCTACCTAAAAAATATTTTTCAGGAAAAAAATCTTTCAATTTTTTTGGCATAAAACAATTTTAATTCCTTACTATGAAAATTTGTTTAATTTTTTTGATGAAATAATTTCTCAATTTTTTTGAAATGAAAATTTTTTCATTTTTTTTTTTTTTTTTTGGTAGAAACACGTAATTTCTTACTTTTTTGGAATAAGGAAATCTCTGAATTTTTTAGTAGGTATAATAAGAATTTTTTTCAATTTTTTTTGGAGTGGAATTAAAAAAAAATTAAATTAGGTACCTACAATATATGAATTTTTTTCAAATTTAAATTTTTTAGGTAGGAACAAAAAATTTTGAAAAAGAAAAGTTTTCAATTTTATTAGAATAAAAAATTTCAATTTATGAATTTGTTAGGAATCAACTTTTTGGGAGTGAAAAATTTTTTAATAAAAATTTTTTTATAATGAAAAATTTGTTCATTATTGTGTTTGAGAATAATTTCAATTTTTTGGTAGTATTTTTTTCCATTTTTTTGAAATGTAAAAATTTTTGAATTGAAAAATAATAATGTTTTCAACTTTTTTGAAATGAAAAAATTTCTCAGTATTTTTGGGCTTATTATAATCTAAATACCTACCAGATAATTTCTGATTCTTTAAAAATTAAGAAATCTTTCAATTCTTTCAATTTTTTTTTTTTTTTTTTTTGAGTAAAAAATTACAATTTTTTTGGAATGGAATATATTTTATTATTTTTGTTAAGAACTGAACACATGATTTCTCAGTTTTTTGAAATATAAAATTTAGAATGAAAAAAAAAAATGGATTCCGAGAGGTAATTTTTCTAAAAAAAACATTGAAATGAAAAACTCTCTAAATTTTTTTAAAATAAAAAATTGCAAAATTTTGTTGGGCTTATTACCCAAACACATAATTTAATCTTATAATTTTTTACAATTTTTTTGGAATGAAAAATGAATATTTTGCTTGAGATAAAAATTTCTCTTTTTTTGAAATGACCAAAACCTCTGCATTTTTTGAATAATAATTCTTTTTTTAATTTTCTTGAGATAGCAATTCCTCAGTTTCATTGAAATGAAAAATCTAGGTAGGTATGAGTGTTTTGAAATATTTATGCATTTTTTCAATCTTTTTAAAATGAAAATTTCTCAGTTTTTGTGGAATAAAATTTTCTAATTGTTTTTTGAAATTAAAAAATCTGTAAATTTTTGAAATAGGTACATAATTATATTTTTTTCATTTTTTAAAGACAAAAATTTCGTATTTTTTTAAATGAAAAATATCTAAAATTTTTGGAATGAAAAAATTTCTCAATTTTGCTAGGACGATTTTTTTTTAATTTTTTGGGATGAAAAAAATCTTTGAATTGTGTGGAATAAAAAGCTTTCTGATATTTTTTTTGAATGAAAAATTTCACATTCTCTGAATTTTTTGCAATATTTTTTTTTTCAATTTTCTTGGGCAAAAATTTGTAATTTTTTTTAGATGAGAATTTCTCAACTTTTTCGGAAAGAAAAAAAAATCTCTGAATTTTTTGGAATGAAAAACTATATCTTACGTTTTTTTTTTTTTTGAAATTAAAAAATTCGTCGAATTTTTTGTAATAATTTCTTTTTCAATTTTCTTTATATAAAAATTTCTCATTTTTTTGGAATGCAACGTCTTTTGAAGGGGGGGGGGGGATAAAATTTTTGCATCATTCGAACCTGTTCTTTGTTTAAATCTCAAATGAAAAAAATATTGAAGTGCCCAAATGAATCTCTTAATTTTTTTGATTTTTTTAAAATGAAATTTCTTGGAAGTTTTTCGAAGTGAAAATTTCTTTAGTAGGTATTTTAGAAATGAAATTTCGGAATAAAAAATGTGTTCAATTTTGTTAAAAAGAAGAAATCGTTGAATTTCATTTGGATAAAATTTATTTTGTTTTCTAAATACCTACAATAAAATTTCTCATTTTTGTTTGGGAAAAAAAAGTATTCACATAATTTCCCAAGTTTTATAAAACTGAAATTTTCAAAATGTTTTTGGAAGATATTTTTGAACTTTTCTTTAGAGTAAAAATTTTTAAATTTTTTTGAAGTAGAAATTCATTGGAATAAAAAAAAAATTGTTAAATTTTTTTCATTTCAATTTTTTCAAATAAAAAACTACCTACTTTAGGGTAAGTGAGAAAATCTTACAATTTTTTTGACGACTTTTTTTTAATCTGGAATAAAATTTTTCTAGGGTGGAAAATGTCTCAAGTTTTTGTAGTAATTTTTTTTTGGAATAAAAATCCTTCGATTTTTATGAATAATTTTTTTAGTCTCAATTTTTTGGAAATGGAAAATTTTCTTTAAAGCACAAAAATTTCTCAATTTTTTGAAGAAAAAATTATTAATTAATATTCAACATCGAAACATTTTCAACCAGTCACCCTTCGGGAAAAAATTCAAGTTACACCCTAGAAAATTGGGCACAAATTGTCGGCCTTAAAACATTACATCTATCTCTAGAATAATTTCTCTTCTCAAGATCATCGTATTCCTACCTTGCATTCCCTCGTACTAGTTAACCACACTCGAACAGTATGATCATTAGAACATGACGCGATTAGTGAGCCATCCGGTGACACTTTGACTTGCCTAACCCACTCTCTATGGCCAGAGAATGTTTTAACGCAATATCTACAGGAAGAAGAAAAAAATTCCAAAGATTAGAAAAAAATAGAATAATATCAATCGTTATCACTGCCACTGTACTCTTACCCTGTTGTAACTTCCCACATTTTAATTGTCTTATCTCTAGAAGCAGAAATCACAAAATCTCCATTTGGCATGAAAGCGACACCAGTTACATTATGATCGTGGCCATGCATCGTTTTCAAACATTGGTATCCTTGGGTGAAATCCCATAATTTAACAGTCATATCGGCGCTACATGAAACTGCAAACGAAAAAAGTACACACCCATTAGATATACAAGGTACATACACTTTTGATCGCTACGCAAATTGCGCATCTGCTACCACCAGCATCCTATCACTTTCTCAAATTACACCCGCACATCGTTCCAAGTTTAGTACATTGTTAAGCAGGCGTAAATTTCGCATTTGACCAACCTAATAATTTGCCTTGATTATCGAATGCGATATCTTGTACTGAATCGGTATGACCTTTCAGTGATTTCTCGTAATCACCGGTCTCGTAATCCCATACTTTAATTGTGGCGTCTTCGCTCGCTGACACCATAACGTTAAACACAGGATGAAATATAACCTGCGAAACAAAACGACAAACGTGTTAGACGTTAGTACATAGCAGAATACAGCTGGCTAAAGTGCCGTGCCAAGCACATGTGCGAATATGGGAAAAAGTTGAAGTGATAATCGTAGGAAACACCTTCCTATTGCTCGTGTACGAGTAGTGTTTTGAATAATAGAAACATCGATAGGCATTTGTTTCAACATTACAGAGACGTGTAATTGCATGTACGAGTAGGTCGTTGGATATTTACTTTAGTCACAGGAGCTCTGTGTCCAGTCAGACTGAATTTTTCAGGAGGCCTTGGTATCCATTCGGTAGGTAATCGTTTACCCCTTGTAGGGGCTCCCTCGATGTATTCCTTTTCGGCTTCCGATAATTTCGTTTCTAATTCCATTACCTAGACGAAGAAATAAACGGGAAGAATTTATTATTAATTCGATTAGAAAAATAATACATAAATGAGACGTTATTTATGAATAGGGGCAACTTGGGTAGATTTGTGAAAATCGAGTTAAGAGTACCGTGTTATAGTACATAAAATTCCCTTCAAAATGAGACCAAGACGAATAAGTTTCGTTCATTATTCACGGAGTTATGAATTTTCAAACTTTGAATTCAAAAAAGTTAAGTTCCAAAAAAAGCTCGTTTAAAGTTTTGTATACATGTTTTAAACTTTTTTTCAACACAAAACTTGTAATTGCCGTGAAACTAAGCTAGGTACAAAAAAAATGCATAGAACCAAAATTGTAGAGCATGAAATTTCTCAACAAACATGAAGTATTAATTTTTTTGTAAAATTTTTATTTTGAAAGATATGGAGTAAAAATGGTTTACTCTCAAAAATGTTAATTTTTGTAGATTTTTCATAAAATTGGATTTTCTGGTGAAACTAAGGGTTTTATGCAAAAAATGCATAGAACCAAAATTGTACAGCATGAAAATCTCCATTTGCAGTAAGTTGTCAGATTTCTTCTGGGAAGCTTAGTTTTCGAGATAAACCCAGTTACAACTTCACCATATTATCAGTATTTTTTCAAAACTATAAAATAATTCATTTTTTGAAGAAAAAAAAATCCTTAATCATACCCCATATGAATTTTTTATCAACTTCCAACTTCGTGACAAAAAAAAATAAAACATTACATAGCCACGAAACTAACGAAATTGGCCCAGCGTAACGAGATGTAAGTGAAGTTCATTCTTCATCACCATTTCGCGTTACCAAAAACATACCAAAACTCACGTTTTTGTACCGTTTGCGTGGTCGTATCGAACTAAACAGTTGTACCATTCGAAAGAGCGTTAAATTTTCTATCTGAATCCATCAAAACCTGAAAACGGTAATTTTGACTTGAACACGAATTATCGCGATTATCTCGATTTCAGTTTTCTACCCAAGTTGACCCTTTTCATAAATAATGTCTCAAATAATAATAAAATCAAAATTATTTGGGAATTTATCAATTTTTATTTTCAGACGTTTATTCTTTATTTGTTTATTCGCAATTTTCTCTTAATCATTCTAGCAAACATTTTCAATTTCCTTATAATTCAGTTCTCGTTTCAATTTATATTTAAAAAACAAACAAACAAACAAAAACAAAAAACAACAAAAGACATTTTAAAATTTTCATACAATTTAGAACATATTTAAAAATTAAGGAAGTATACCTACCTATACTATAACAAAATTTCAAAAGATCGAAAAAAAAATTTCAACAAAAAGTTTACTTTGCAGTAAAATTTCAGACATTAAAAAAATTAAATTTTTGAAAATAATTTGCATCAAAATTTTAAAAAACATTAAAAACCTGAAAAAAAATTTCCAAAAAATTTTAAAAATTGAAAATAATTATGTAGTTTTTATTAAAAATATAAAAATAACAAGAAATTATATAAAAATTGACATTATTTTATAAAAATTATAAAAAATTTATCAACAACGAAATATTTAAATATTTGTTTATGAATACAAAACTTCAAGTTTGCATAATTATAATTTTTGCTTACAAAATAATTTTTAAAAATTCGTTCGAAAATTTAAAAAAAAAAAATGCAATAAAATTTTCAAAATATTCTCGATGAAAAAAATAATTCAAAAAATTATTTTTCACTTCATACAATTTTTCAAAGTTGAAAAAAACTTATAGGAATATTAAGAAAAAATTTCAAAAAATTCACTTGCAATAAATTTTTTGATAGGTAAGCACAAAATTTTGAAAAATATATATTTTTTTTGATAAATTTGCCACAAAAATCTGTTAAAAAATTCAATTATAAAGAAACCATTTCTTTTAAAACAAAATTTGCAAGCAAAAAATTTCAAAAAAAAACAAAAAAAATTCAACAAAACTTTCAAAATATTCATAAAAGCAAAATTTAAAAAAAAATCACTTAGGTATCTAACAAAAATTATTTTACAATAAATTTTTTTAAAAGTACCTACCTACCTAGAAAAAAAAACACCGAGCAAAATTTTGGAAAATTTCTTTACGAAAAAAATTCAAAAAATTCATTTGCAATTTTATTGGACAAAATTTTAAAATATTGATTTGATAAAAATTTGAACATTCCAAAAAAAATTCGTTTTTCACATTTAAAAAAAAATGCAATAAAATTTCAACAAAAAAAATATTCTGGGAAAAAATTTGAAAATTCTAAAAAAAAAAAAAAATTAAGATACTTTCAACAAAATTTTGAAAAATTTCCTGTCAATTTTTTTTCAAATTTCGAACTCAGTTTTTAAAAATATAGGTAGGTACTAGGTACATATTCTTGAAAAAAATCAAAAAATCGATCAGATTGTATTATTTTCATTGATAAATAATAAAATTCATTCACTGCCAAATTTTGATAAATTCATCAACGAAAAAATTAAGAAAACATTCACTCGCAACAAAAACTAAAAATTTGAAAAAATGTTTAGCAAGAAATTTTGAAAGAATTTGCTTTAAATTCCAAGTCAGTAGGTAATTGAAAAAATTGCAATACAATTTTTAAAACATTGCGTTGTCAGAAAAATGTAAAAGTTTGAAAAAACTTACCAATACTTTAAAATTGCTTCAACAAAAATTTGGAAAATACGTTTTTCAAAATTTTGAAAAAAAATTTTGCAAAAAATTTGAGAACATTTCAATTTTTTTTATTGTTTCTTAGTATAGCTAGGTAAAATTTATAAAAATTTAATTTTAATGTATTTTGAAAAATTTGCTCATGAAAATTGTAATAAAAAATAAAAATTGAAACTTGCAAAAAATTAATTACAAATTTTTTCATTTCTTTTTTTATTTGTTACCTAGTAATTTTTTCTCAATTTTATGGATTTTTTTCTCAATTTTTTATACTCTGGAAAGTTTTTTAAAATTTGCAGAAAGAATTTCTATTGAAAAAATAATTGTTGTCAGATCATCAGAACATCTTGAATTTTCTTCAAGAGTAGGTATTTTTTTTCCAATTTTCACTAATTTTGCAAACAAAATTGTCAAAGTTTTATTGCGATGAATTTTTTTAATAACTTTTAAAAATTGCATTCAAAAAATGATTTCTTTTTGTAACCTTTAATTTCTCCATCAAAACTATACTTTTATTTTTCAATTTTGTTGCAAGCCAAATTTTTCAAAAAAATTTAAAACCACTTTTTCAACAAATTTCTTCAAAAAATATTTTGAAAAAATCGATTAAAAATTATATCATTTTTTTAATGGTCAGTTTTTCAAAGTTTTGTAAAAATCCACCCCTTAAATTTTTTCCAATTTCATCACAAACAATTGAAAACATATAGATTAAGAAAAAAACAATTGTTCAATCCATTTGAAATTTTTTCCAGTTTTTTGGCCCATAATTTTAAAAAATTGAGAAATCATAAAATTTGAAGAAAATGAAAAATTTCTCGCCATCTGAAACAAAAGTAATTTTGAATGAAATAATTTAAAAAAAAAATTATTTAAACGGTGTCACCTACTCCAATAAAATAAAATATTATTTTTTCATCAATTCAAACAAATCGACCATAATTTTGAAAATTGGCAAAAAAACAATTAGGTACTTTTCTATCATTAAATAGTAATAATTTCGAAATAAAGAATGAACACCTTTGATTAAATTTTTGTTCCATTTTAATCACCATGAAAACTATCGATTATCCGCCACCTGGTTACATTAGGGGCTAGCACCCTCGTAACTTTCCCAACACACTAACATACCCCTCCCCATACCTCGGCACGTGGATCTGTAAAAAGCCAACCTCGATCATCGATCCTGAGACCTTTTCATTCGTAACGCATCCAAGCGTAACTCGATTTGAGAAAAAAAACACCGGTCTAAATTTCACCCTCTTTTGCCACTTACAGAAACAATGACGATATAAACTACCAGACTGGTACTCAAAACCAGCCTTAACCGTTTTCATTAGATTTTTTTCATTTCACGAATACGATTAATTTCGACAAAATGTACAAAATCTTTCTTACTTTTTTCTGTAATCTAATGACTGAGGTCCATTTTTTCTCCAAAAGACCTCCGTATTTTTTCTCAACCTCGCCTGGCATATCGGCATCTTTTTTCAAGCCTTCCAAAGCGGTCATGTAACCATTGCTACGCAAATAATCGGCCACCGCTTTATTCCTACAAACAAACGAAAATAAATTCACCATTATTATTTTGCTGCTGTATGTCATGAGTGGATTCGAACAATACACGCGATAAAGTATAAAAATAAAATCGACAACATGCAATGCATCTGCGAAGAGAAATTTTCACGCCGGACAGGCGGACAGAATCACGATCGACGTCATAATAATTATTACATTATAGTGACGGCGCGATTGTGGCTTGACTTGGCGTCTTGAGTGCATCTTTATGAAAAGATCAATATTGGCCGAATTTAACCTCTTCTTCTCATAACGGCCCATCGCATAAATCATGACTTCGCATATACTCGTACGAACCCGGCGCTAATCGTTTTAACATCTCGTAACCGAAATAAAAAATAAAGAAAGAGAACAGTTTCCGAGATAATTTGTCAATACGCCAGGTTTTCAATTTTTATGCACGTTCTTCGTCCATTAAATTTTTACCATCGATCGATTTTCGAAAGCGGATAAAAAATAGGGTTAATTGTCGTAAAAATTTTGAGCCATCGAGTATACCTTGAAATAGGTAATTTTTAATGCAAATAATTTCTTCGCGAGATGTTCATAAAGTATTTCGGATTTGTTATGCTGCACCACGTACTAAGGTCACTGGATGACTTTTCAGATGCTTTGAAAATTTACTCATCGTATCGTCAGGATGACTATGTTCAAAATGAGTCAAGATGATCCACCATCGAATTGATACGATTTGTATTAGCATATGGATGTACCTTGTCAATATTGATTTAAATTTTTATAATTAGTTATTGATTGTATAGACAGACAATTCGTTAATTAGTTAAATTATAAAGCACAATCAAAGTTTCGAGAGCTTTTTGAACCAGCTACTCAAAAACTCAATGTCTCAATACTCATTCAAGTCAATACGGAGGATTATTTGAAGGTTGTTGTATTTCTTAAAGAAAAATATCAACTCATCAGAACTGCTATGAAAAGTTTGAAATTTCATTTGAAGAAAATATAAACAATAAATTATCAAAAAAAAGTACCCATGATAAAATTTCGGAGAAATATAAAAACAGTTATAAAGAAATTTTTGATGCAAAAAATATAGAACCAATTTTTGAAAAAATCAAATTTGAAAAAACTGCGAAAAAAAATAACAAAATATATTTTTTCTAAAAAAATAAATAAAAAGTAGGTACCTATAATAAAATTATCAAAGAAGTCAGATGTAAAAAAAAAGGTATGATTTTTAAGAATTCAAGAAAAATAATAAAAAAAGGGAGAGAATATTTTTTCAAAAACAAAAAAAAAAACAAAAAACATACCTAAATAAGTTTTTTCAAAACAATTTTCCAGAATTTTTATCAAAAGCATATTTTTCAAGTTTTCGTTCATATTTGTTTCGTCAAATTTTCTTGGTCGAACCGGACAAAACCAAAAAGAATACATGGCCTCCAAAGTCCAAACAATGCAACAGATAATCTTCAAAAAATTGAAGCATGAAAAAATTACGAAAGAATGACACCATAATTTAAAAAAAATTAGAAACGATTTTTTTAAAAATTTAAGCATGAAAAAAATGGAAAACATTTTTCCAAAAATTAGGTAGGTATGATTTTTTTTTTTTTGGAAACGTTGAAGAAATTCTGAGTAACAAAATAATTTTTAAAACTGAGGAAAAATTGTGATGAAAAAAATTCAGAGTAGAAAACTTGAGAACCCATTTTCAAAAATGACAGAAAGCAACATTGCAACAAATAGGTAAATTGTTATTATTTGAAATTGAGAAAAAATTTTATAAAAGAAATGATTCAATAAAGTGCTAAATTTCAAAACAAAAAAATTTAAACAGGTGAGTAAGAAAATTTTCAAAAAAGAAATTTAATATGTGCCGACCAATGAGAAAATTGAACAAACATAAAAAAATTCTTGTAATGAAATTTAACAAAAAAAATATTGAGAACCAATTTTAAAAAAATTTAAAAATTTAAAAAAAATAATAAGCAGGGAAAATTTTGAAAAGAAATTTAAAAAATTTTAAGAAACAATTTTGAAAAAAAATCATGGATGAATTTTTTTTTTGATAAATTAATAATGATCATTTATTACTAAACTGCTGTACAAAAAATAGGGCTTTAGTGATAAAGTTCAATAGAAAAAATTGAGAACCAATTTTCAAAAAAATCAAATAATAAGAATTTTTTAAAATACCTAATAGATAATTATGTACCGCCAAAAAAAAATTGAAACCCAACCCCTTTCCCAAAACCAGGTATGAAAAATTCAGAAAATAACCTAATATACGTGTTAAAAATGAAATTAAAAAAATTGAGGAGAAATTTTGGTATCTAATAAAATTTATAAGAAAAAAATAACTCAGAACCAGATAGGTAATTTTCAAAAAAAAAAAAAAAAAAAATCGGGCATGAAATTTTTTAGAAAATTTATAAGAAAAAAGTTGCGAACAAATTTTCAAAAAAATTAGGCATGAAAAAATTTTATAAACAATTTACTTGGTGCAAATGTGATGTTAAAAAATAAGGAAGAATTTCAGCATTGAAATTGAAAAAAAAAATAATAGGTAAATAAAAAATAAGAAACAATAATTATACTTAATGTTCAAAAAAATTCAGGTATGAGAAAGTTTAAAAATAATTACTTGCCATAATGGTCTTGGGAAAATTGAAGAAAAATTTTGCTAGGTAATAAAATTCAAAAGAAAAAAGAACTGAGAATCGATTTTGAAAAAAAAAATTATACATGAAAAAATAAAAAAATAATTGAAACAAAAATTTTAATAGGTAACAATTTTCAAAAATTTCAGGTATGATGAGAAATCAAAAATTTAGCAAGAAAAATTAAACAAAAAAGTATTAAGTACCTATTGAAAAAAAAAATGAAAAAATTATGTTAAAAGATTTTTTAAACAATTTTTAGAAAAACAGGTGTAAATTTTTTTAAATTATTGAAATAAATTGAAATAATACCTAAAGGATCAATTTTCAAAAGAAAATTAAGTCGTTCATAAAAAATTAAAAAAAATTGAATCAAACAAAATTCTTTTCAATTTTTTTTTCATAAGAACCCCAAATCCATATCTCGTATCGTATGACTACATCCAGCTCGATTTCAATTTCAAACCAAAAAGTTGATTTTTCCACCATTTCGTCTTCAGCAGTTGAGTTGCAATCCTCGCTCTAATTTTTGTCCCTCTTTCAACAGAAAATCTCTTTCTCCTCGAGTCACCAAATAAATCAAAATTCAGCAAATCTCTGTCAGACTACTCAGCCACCCTCTGATGGACGGTTTCTAGCCGCGAAAAAATTCTATAATTTCGATTTCGAAATCCTACAAATACCCAACATGAATAAGTGTACAAGATCAAAAAGTAAGTGTTTTCCATCTTCTATCTCTTCCTCGCCTTTTCAACTCTAATCGGGAATTCGTACAAATGTTATAAACGAGCCGGTGAGACGCCGAGGTCGGTGCGGAGCTTACTTTGAATTTTTTAAACGCCGACGCGACGCTGCGCTGTACTACGTAAGTAAGGTACGTAGATACGTAAGTACAGCCGAATGGCCGAGCCACATGCTGATTATGTGGGTCGTTAATGTACGAGTGTGATACAACAGTGAGACCGGCCTTAGAGCGCAGATAGTAGATTTACGCGTAAGTGTGTGTAATTGTGGTACTGTATATGCACGTTGGCCTTGAGATTGCGGTATTATTTAGAAATGTATGTATGTAACGTTAACTAGATTATTTTGCTTCGAGTTAAATTTATAATAAGGTACAGTCGAAGTTTGAGAGAATTTTTTCCGCAGAAGTGTAAGGTGAATTGAGCCAAAGTAGTTGTGCGTTCCTTCTGTCACTTCCAAATTGGATTAGAATACCGTAGAGTGGGGCTATTTTGAACAAAATTTTCACTTTTTTCGTATGTTTTTGCTCGTAACTTTTTTTTGCGTGAAGTTACAAAAAAAAACTTTTCACAGAAAGTTTCGTCATCGAATGCTCTATCTTTTGGTCTTTGTCCCATTTCGTTGAACTTTGTTGCCTTGCCTATGCAATTTTTCAAAATTTTGTTCGAAGCAGTCCCACGAGTGGGGCTACTTTGAACAAAGCCCTTCTGTTGCAGATGGAGTGGTCGCGGGTGAGGGGATCGATGAGGGGTATCCTAAGTATGAACCTTACGAAGTTTTGTTGAAATCGGTTCACAAGAACGGGATCTAGAGACCGCAAAACAAAATTTCTTTAAAAAATCGTTATTTCATTAAAATTTTAAGAAAAAAATTGATTTTTTGTGAAAATACGGATTTTTTTTCATCGAAATGCCTAAAAACTACATTTATGAAGATTACAAACAAAGTTCATGCGCGTTTACGTTACTTACACTCGTACTTGGCCACCATCGAACAGTTTTTAAGAAAGAAATCACAGTGTTCAAAGTAGCCCCACGACATAAATGTATTTTTCATACGCAGTATTCAAAAGCTAAAATTTTTTTAATGGGTGATTTGTACTCTTCGAACACCATAGAAAGGAATAAAAATGTTACCTAGTGCAATTTCAACCAAATTATATTTTTTTAAGACGGTCCTTTCTAGCGTTTTTTTATTTTCGATTTTTTTTGAAGAAAATTTTTTTCTTTCGAGCTCGTGGGGAAATACAAACTAAAGCTGATAACGATACAAAACACCACGAAATATAAGCTGGGTAGTATACTAGTCCACCTTGCACAGTTGAAATCAAAAAATTTCATTTACAGGCCGCTGGAGCCCTACTTTTAACGACTCAAACGTGTTTTGTTCAAAGTAGCCCCATCTTACGGTACTTCAGAATAGTGTTGATAAAGACCCACCATGACTTTGGAGCACTTTAGAATCGATTAAGTAAACATGAATGAATTAAAAATAGTATAAGGTATGCAACGTTGATTTAGAGTGGATCAGATTGAAGCATTTTTTCCCAAATCTTGATCTGAAAATTGAATTTAAAAATTAAAATAAATCGCAAATCAATTCATTTCAACCAGAGATGAAAAACTAAAAAAATTAAGTTTCAGTTTCGGTTTTCAGTTTTTTTTTCAGCTTTCCGTTTTCAGTTTCGGACTTTCAGTCAGTGATGGAAAACTGAAATTATTATATAGGTAGTTACAGTTTTAGGTATTTATTTTTTCAAAATTTCAGTTCCAGTTTTCAGTTAAAGTTTTCATTTTGGATTTTTTTGGTTCATTTTCATTTTCAATTTTCGTTATTTTTTTATTTTTTTTGGCGATTTTTGCATAAATTGAAAACCTTTTAAAGTTTCAATACTAACCCGTGGGGGGGGGGGGGGGGGGGGGGTGGTAAACACCTAATCAAAACTGTGTCATTGAAAATTTGAATTTTGACTGATTTAACAAAATTGAAAAATGAAACCTTTTGAAAAACTGAAATGATTTTAGTTTGTTACAGTTTTTCCCATTTTAGTTTTTTTTTTTTCACTTTTCAGCTTTAGTTTTTCATCACTGGTTTCAGTTTTTAATTTCAGGTTCAATTTTTTTTTTTTTTTTTTTTAGTTTCAGTTTTGATTTTTTGTAAAAAATATCAATGTACGAGCATCAAAATTAAAAATCAATTCATTTCAAAAAAAAAAAAAAAATGAAAACTGAAATTGAAATTTTTTTAGTTATGATTTCAGTTTCAGTTTTTGATTTTCCAGTCTTAGTTTCGATTTCAGTTTTAAAATTTCATTTCAGTTCCAATTATTTTTGATTTCAGTTTTTTTCCTTTTTTTATCTCTGATTTCAGCCACTCAACAACAACAACCAAAAAAAGTAAAAAAACTGAAAAAAAACCAACTGAAAACTGAAATTGAAATTTTTTCAGTTTTGGTTCCGTATCAGTTTTTGATTCTCCATCTTCAATCTCAAAAATTCATTTCAGTTTCGATTTCAGTTTTTCCCTTGTCTTCAGTTTTCCACCTCTGATTTAAAAAAAAATGAAAAAAAAACTGGGAAAAAAACTGAAAACTGAAAGTGAAATTTTTTCAGTTCTGGTTTCAGTTTCCCAGTCAACAGTTTTTGATTTTCCACTTTTAGTTTCGATTTCAGTTTCAAAAATTCATTTCAGTTCCGATTATTTTCGATTTCAGTTTTTTCCCCTTTTCAGTTTCCCATCTCTGATACCCAAAATTCACTTCTTGGAGTCTAAAAACGGATGCGGATGACCTAAGGAGCTGAAATTTTAATATGTTACAAATAATAAGGGTCCTGAACGCTGGTGCTAATTTTCTAAAAAAATCACCACTTTGGACCTCACAAAAACAGAGCTCACCTAAAATTTGGACCCCAGAAGTCAAAAGTCCCAAAAATCACACCAGTGACTCTTGATTCCACAAATCAAATTTTGCCCCCCCCCCCTGTTAAGTGGATTGAGCTGTAAGCTGATCAATGCTCAATGTACTGAGAAACACAAAAAAATTGATTTCTGATTCTGCTTGGTTCAAAACTGGTCCAAAGGTCAAAACCCACAAAAGGCATACTATCAGAGACGCAAACTAAATCTACAATTAAATTTTTGGAACCTCAAGGCCAATTTGAGGGGCTTGTGACCTAATCAACGTAAAAAATGGCCCCAAACTCTCTTTTTTTGGTACCTAATAGGGGGTGAGGATGACCTCGGAAGCTGAAACTTGGATATGTTGGAGGTAATAAAGGTACCATCGGTCGAAAAATTTTCAAAAAATTTCATCATTTTGGATCTTCTCAAGGCCTTCACAAAAAAAAGCTCTATCGCAAATTTCAAGTTGAGTTCCTAAAAATTTTAGGATACATTTTCTTCTCTCAAAGGGAACCCCACATAATAAATTTGACCTCATTTGACTCAAACTCAGAGCCAGAGGACCTTAGCGAGCATATTCCATTGAGATCGATGCATAAACAGATATCAAGAGTTGAACTCAATAGACAAAATTTTAAAAAGAAAATTCGCCTAAAAAAATGACCAATTCGAGTAATAAAACAAGAATCTCCTCCCAAAAGAATTTTTCCAATCGCCAGAAAAAAAATCAATCGATTCGTCTACCTATTCTAAAATGATGAAACCATAGATAAATTTCTTTGAAAATGCATAGCTCGCCTCGATTCAACCAAATCATAGTCCTACCCTTTTATATCCCGCACTAATCAATACATGAGAGTAATTTTTCACGGTTAAATCGAGCACATAGCATATCTACTTTATTCCACCTTTGTACAGCACACCATTTCCTTCTCTACACCACCTGCTCGTCTGCACCATGATACCCGCAGCGTTGCAAATATCATGCACGATATACCTAGCGAAATAAGATCCAAACGAATGTGAAGTGAACTTGCATGCGTCTGTACCAAGACTCGAGAGGATTCGACAAAAACAGTAACTCATTCTATGGGCACAGCAATATCAGAGACCATGTCATGGCACTGGCACTCGTTCTGGTATTACGTATGGAAACACCGCACAGGCACATTGGTCGGTTGAAAAAAGAAAATATATATTGTAAATTAATGAACCGACAACGAGTGTGGCTCTACATAGGTCTGTGGCATTTCACCTCGGTATATTATACTCGTACTTTTGTATGTACCTTTCTCTGTATCTCGATGAAAAGCAACCAACGCAGATATATAGAAACAGATCATAGAGTCACGATGAACACGGCAGCAGGTATTTTGAACCATAAACGTATCCGAGGTTCTTACTACGTACACTAACAATGACTATGTAGTGCTCGGTTTCCAAACGCGTCTACAAACGTAGTACTTTGCTACTCGCATATAAACTATGGAGAAACCAGTACTTAAGCCCTAACCAGAGCCGAATGTAATTGAAGACCATCCGACTTGTAATAAAACACAACCTTTTTGTTATCTGGTAACTACGTGTTTTTTGTTGGTCTAAAGTCTTCCTCTAGTGTAGCTCGGTGGCGTCGCCTTGCTCCTAGAGTGTTATAGGTAGGCATACAGTCGCACCCGTCGACTTACCCTTCTCACCTACCCGTCCTTAGTAGATACCTCTAGACCTACATTGGTAACCTCGACGTTAAAACTACCCTTCTGATTGTAACCGCGACCCTCGATGTACCCATAGGTAGTGTCCGCGCCGTTCGAAACCAGTTCGCTGTCCGCGAGTATCAATACCCTTTTCCGCGCTATACCATTTAAACAATACACCCGCGTAATATGTCATTCAGCGAGATGTTTTTTACCAAAATGTATCACAAAACTCCTTCATTCAATAAAGCAGAAGTTGCAACGCAGTTCCAAATAAAGCCAGTTTAATTCATCGAAGAAATGCTGTCCTTACGTCATAACAGAATAAGCCATAGTCCACTCACTACAAATAATCAAAATTTCACTTCAAAATAAAGCATTAAACAAGCTACAAGTATTACGCCAAATCACAGTCATTCTCAATGAATCATCTGATATGGACATATACAGCAATCAGCAATGACTCAATACTCTACAAAGTACATACAGATTTTTGGTCTCCAGGTAGTAGCAGCGCAAAGACTACTCTTTCTGGCAAGATAGAGCTCTTTCCTCTTTTTCTTAAAAACTACCAGAAACCAAAACTATCGCAAAGTACTCTTCAGTCTCAACTTTGAAAGCCTCATACACGTTTTCGCTAAAATCTGACCTGGCATTACGTCAATCAACGTCAATTGCCTAGACAATTGCTGATTTCTTAGCAAAACAAATGTTAGCAGACTCTCGAAAACAAACTAAAAGTCAGTCGCAAAGCCTCTCATAAGCCTCAACACATTGCAGCAAGTATCCGAATTGTAAGACTCGATATACTGAGCAGTAGTAGTGAGCTGACAATGACAACTACAAGCTGAGACGCAGCACAACTTCAGATGCACCACTCAAAAGCATCACACTATTCACACTCAACACAACGCAGCGCATCACTCTCAGCACGTCGCTCTCAACGCAACGCACCGCACTCAAGCAAAGCACGGCATTCAACACTGCGCACGCAATTTAACGCTGCTCGACTCGACGCAATACTCAAAGGCATAAATCCTCGCTATGACCAAAATACTGAAAATTTTGACTAGTGAGTAACGCCAATCAATGGAAATTCCAAATGTTTCATCATCAGCAACTCAATTCAAATTCAACAAATTTTTCGCAAAACTTCCGTATGTCAATTTTGTTCAAATTTTTGTCAATTTTTATCATGCACACGTACTTATACCTACTTGTTTTTATTTTAATACAATTCAATTCAAGAACCTATCATCATTTTATTCGATTTGTTAATTTTCATTTTTTTTCAAAAAAAAAATTTTTGATCATTTCTTTTTTTTTGTTTCTAATGTTATTTTAATATTATAGTTACTCTCCAGCATATATAGCTCGGTGGTGTCGCCTTGCTCCTGGAGGTAACTCCTACTTTTAATGTTTACTCCTATTTTTACCCTTTTTTCTTTTATCCTCCAGTGCCTGTAGCTCGGTGGTGTCGCCTTGCTCCTGGAGGTAGCTTATATTTTGGTTTTCTTCATTTTTTTTCTTATGTACATAATTATTGTTAATTTTTTTTTGTTGTTTCGAAATTTTGCAATTTCTGGCAAGGGGGTGTGTAGTGCTCGGTTTCCAAACGCGTCTATAAACGTAGTACTTTGCTACTCGCATATAAACTATGGAGAAACCGGTACTTAAGCCCTAACCAGAGCCGAATGTAATTGAAGACCATCCGACTTGTAATAAAACACAACCTTTTTGATATCTGGTAACTACGTGTTTTTTGTTGGTCTAAAAGTCTTCCTCTAGTGTAGCTCGGTGGCGTCGCCTTGCTCCTAGAGTGTTATAGGTAGGCATACAGTCGCACCCGTCGACTTACCCTTCTCACCTACCTGTCCTTAGGAGAGATCTCGCGTCCTACAACTACTTTATCTTGGTCGAGTTGCTATATCGATGGTTACATCTCTCATCCGCCGACAAGATCTCTCTAAACGTAGAGTACACTTTAACCTATGTATATAAGGTAAAATGTATTCCATTATGAGCCAGGGTAATAGATCAAGTCAATTGACAATCTCAACTAAGAAGACGCTACCGTAACAATACCCATCGAGGCATCGATAGATTAGATGAACGCGATGCGATGATCGCCCAAGAATGGCAATTGGCGAACGACGGACCATCGTTAATGTATCATACGGGCACAGAGATATGATCGAGTTATGCAATACCCATTACCCAGTACACGAGATACTATAAATTGCAATTACCAGAGTACTTCTGATAAATGCCAGACTGTTGGGTCGAAACGTGACGAGCATTATTCACAGCGCATCTCGCGTCTATGTGCAATAAGAAGTCGGAAAATTGAATCGAATCGCTGCGCTGGTGCTCGCGGTGCTGGCTAAATTATCAAATTATATACGTCCAAGTACCGGTTGGTTCGTCGGTCGGTAGCAGAAGAATCTGCGCTGCGCGCTGCGTCCAGCGCCCAGCAAACAGATGGCAAATCCGTTAGTTGGACGATGCTCACACGGTTTACTCTTTACGTACATGTATGTATTGTTTTCAAGCGACCAGCGCGCCGCGCCGCAACGTCCGCCGAACTCATATTTTAATGGATGCGATGAAAATAAGGACGTGGTTTTTCTCTCTCTTTACTCTTTTCTTTTACATTTTTCGGTTTGATTGTGTGAATAAAGTGCGAGTTTATTTGGTACGTAAGTCGTACCGTAATTGACGTAGTGTATACGATTGGTATGGCAGAGCTAAGAAAGCGTAGGTGTATACGATAAATTTATTGTATATTCATGTGATTTTGTAACCTATCAGACGCAGTCAAATTGAATATTACGTTACTGTTGCATAGTTTATAGAAGACTTGTGGCCTTTTTGGATGGTCATGATGACGTTTGTTATTCCTAGACCATTTCAAGTTTCCAGAGAAGTATTAAAACTCGAATGGGCAATGGGCAATTCAAAAAATGTTGAAACATAGCTGACTTCTCTTGTAATCTTTTCGAGCGTGTGTGGTTTTTTTTTTGTTCAATCCCCCTCCCCTTCCAATTTTATTGAAATTTCTATTTTTAGAAAATATTCTTTTCTGCTTTTTTTAATGATTTTTTTTGAAATATTTTTTTTTCCAAAATTTTCTCTTTACGTTGATTTTTTCTTTTCCTTTAGGGTAATTCTCAGAAAATCGGCAAATTTCACTACTGTAAAAGTTCAGAAATTTGACAAGTTTTTAAAAATTTTTTCTTTAGGTAATTGAAAATGTATATGCCCCCGAGTACTTTTATGGTGTTGGGGTCAATTCATTTCCCAAAAGGGAGGGGGGAGAACGATTCAAAAAGGGGTATAGCCGGATAAAATAGGGTGATTTGGCCCCCAGAGCGAATTTTTAAACCAACTAGTGGAAGTTGGTCCTTATGGTCTAAAACCCTCGTGACCAAATTTTTAGGTCGCTACCTCACCCCCACCCCCTACTAGAGCGAAAAATGCGATTTTTCGATTATAATTTTTGATTTTGACAGTTTTTAACCAAATTTTTTCAAACTCGGATAGATGTTAGGTATACTCAAGGGTCATCCATGGAAATTAAAAAAAAAAATTTCAAACCTATCTTCATTGTGAAATGCGCGTTTTAAGTTTTCTAACGGCTATTTCGACAAGTTCTTTCAGAAGTGCAATAATGGAAAAGATATATATTATACACCTAGTCTGGATGTACAACATATATTTTTTTCAGAATTTTTTATATAGGTGGAAGGCCTTCAAAAATGCAAAAAACTGATTTTTTCATCATTTTTTCGCGCAAAAAACAGTCATTTTTGGTCGAAAAAAATTGTCGTCGTAGTATATTCCTTTGGGAACACTCAGTGTCCCTCGAGGTGGCTGGAGAGCCTAAAATTCATGTTTGGACATGTTTCAAACCGATATTTGTCATTAACAGAAATTTTCATGAAATTGAGAAAATTTGATTTTTTTGCTCACATCGTCGTGGCTTATCATTCCTCCGGTATAAAATGTCCCACCTTCCTGAAAACTGAGAAAATGTATTCTAATTAGTGAGTATCTTATTATAGCTTATTGAATAACTAATTGTCGAATTGTCCATCGTCGTGGCTGTAAAAATTCATCATTGCCACGACGAAAGACAAACACTTGTGATCCACGACGATGGACAATTCGACAATTAGTTATTCTATAAGCTATAATACTGATATTTTATTAATTATTAATAAGCTATAATAGGATACTTACTAATTAGAATAAATTTTCTCAGTTTTCAGGAAGATGGGACATTTTATACCGGAGGAATGATAAGCCACGACGATGGACACTATTTTTGTAAAAATTGAAATTTTTACAGATGATTACGTAAAAAATCGCTCTGTGCATTGCCATTCGAAATTTCAAATGCGGATAGTATTATTATAAAAGTAAGAAATCAGTGTAGCCATTCAGCAGAAAAAAATATTCACTCAGCGAGCTGAGACAAATTTTTAAAAATTAGCTACGACGATGGACATAAATCTTTGCTACAGTTTTCAATGATCAGGTGTAGTTGTACTAAACACTTTTTGTGATCATCATTCACACTAGCCTATACCCTGAACTTCCTAATGACGTGTAATTACTATTTTTTTCAGAAAAACATGGTGATTTCCATAATTTTTGAAATTTGTTTTCAAAAACATGTTGTGCTACAGGCCACGACGAAGGACATTTTGAGGTTTAGACTAACTTGTACTCAAGGGGAGGGGGGTGGTATTCATCAAATTGGGCATGATGGATTAAGGACGTTATAATGTACAAATAACCAAAAAATGAAAGTTGGGCATAGTACAGGAGTTGAGAAATCAGTCTGTTACTCAAATTTACCGATTTTCGGAGAATTACCCTTTAATGAGCATTTTTTTTCAATTTCAAGTATAGAAATACCTACTTCGAGGTTTGAAAAAATGTAATTTTCATTTTTTAAAAACAATTTCATGAGTTTTTTTTTTTTTTTAAATTTTTGGAATATTTTTATTTTACATTCCCCATTTTTTTTTTCAATTCTTCAGTGATGAAGTGATGGAAGGCACTAATACTTGCAAACGAATAATTTATAATAAAAAAATTTTAAAATCGAAATATTTCGTTTTTGTAAGCAAATTCAATGGATTAAAAAAAATGAATTTCATTGAAATCAAAAAAAAAAAATACACTTGTAGGTTTGGAAAAAAAATCTGATAAAAATAAGTCGAAAAAAATCAAGAATCTTTTTTTTTTAAAATCATTATTTTTATTGGAATCATAATTATGTATCCTAATTTTTACTAACATCAAGGGAACCTTGCCTACTCGTCACCTCCTATTGAATTGAGCTGAAATTGGCTCTCAAAAAGAGCATATCACTTGGACTTCAGAATTAAATTTTTAGTTGCCGAAGTTGATTTTTCAATTTTTGGCGAATTTTTGAAAACTATGAAAGTAGCCCCTCATTCACATTGGTAAATCCATTTTTTTTTTTTTTACAAAAATTGACAATTTTGAGATAAAATACGAAAATCAGTTTTTATGCTAATGTCGACCCCCTGAGTTGATTGCAACCATTTTCGAAGCGATCTGAAACATCCAGCTAAAGTTGACTTTTTAATATTTCCGAGTTGCTGGAGAAAAATCAGCTTTTGCTGGAGGCTACAGTTCGCTTCGAAAATGTTTGCAATCAACTCACGGGGTCGACATATAAAAACTGATTTTCATATTTTTATCTCCAAAATTTACAATTTTTGATCAATGGGATTTTTTTGCAATTTTCAAAAATTCGACAAAAAATCGAAAAATCAACTGCGGCAGCTAAAAATTTGGTACTGAGGTCCAAATGGCATGCTCCTTTATTGAGCCAAATTTCATCTCAATCAGAGGTGACGAGTTGGCAAGATTTCCTTGTAACATGTTTTTTTCTCTCTCAAATTTTTGGAATTAGGTATTTTTTTTTCACTTGTCATAAAATATTTTCTCCAACTTTTCCCCCATTTTCTATTAAAATTTTTCAAAATGTTTTTAGCAACGAAGTGATAATTACCTAAAAATGAATAATAAATGAAAGAAAATTTCGAATTCAATTTCTCCATTTTCGCGGACAAATTCGAAAAATTATTTTTCTATTTTCCCCCCAATTCGTTCTCTAATTTTTATTTCAATTTCTCATGAACAAATTCACGGGAAAGAAATTAAATGAAAAAAACAAATTCGATTGAGATTAGAAAATTTTTATAAACAGTTTGAAAAAAAAAAATGAAAACATTGGAGAAAATTTAAAGGAAAATATTTTGAATTCGGGGAAAAAATTGAATAAGAATAAATTGGAAGAAAAAAATATTTTAAAAATAATTATGCAGACCAAAAATAATAATAGGTAGGCAATAATAATAAAAAAAAATAATAAAAAAAATGGAAATAATATTTTGAAAAAAAAGATCGAGCTAAAAAAATATTTTTAAAATACAATTCTAGTCATTTCGCAGCTAGGTGACAATTAATTTACTCCAAACATATTTGTATATTCAGACATACGTCTTTTTCGAAGACTCGAGTTCAATTTATAGAAGGTCAAAAAATCTAGTATCAAACTGATATTCAAACTCAAAATAAATTTCAAAATTATTAAAAAAATAACTGGAAAATAGAATTGGGAATATTTTGACATTTTCTCCACATCCATTCGACACTACGTGCCATTAAAAAAAATATATATAGATTCCCTATATACAGTGATTCCCTTGGGATCTGAAATCAACCCCCTTACCTACTTAAAAAAAAACACTTCGTAAACAATACTCATCTGTAAAGTATAAGCTATTCTAAAAATACGTATTGTTTATACGTAAATATGCCTGCAACGAAAATAAACGTGTAACGACATTATAAAGAAAAGAAATGAGAAAGAGGGAAAGAGAAATTTCGCTTTTCCGTCGCAAAAGGGTGCAACGGTGATCGATACTGTTGTCGCCGACTAGACTAGGCGATCTGGCCTTTACGTGTGTAACGACCGCAACGTCATATATGTTAAACTAATCGAAAGAATTTTTTTAGCATTTCCAAGAACCACGTACATGCATATAACGTATTTTACTGGTAAATTTTTTTTATTAGTGGTACCTACTCGGATTTTTTTTCCAAAGAAAAGTCATACCATAAAGATAAAATATAGGCGAACACGTCGAAGTGAACTGAGCTATAAATTTATTTGTAGTACAATTTTTATTTCTGTTTCGTGGATGGAAAGTTCAATTTTTCCAAAGTGATTTTCAACACGAAATACTGATTATTTCATTTTCTATTTTAAAATTTCCTTTAGAGATGAGGGGGAGGAAAAAGGGAAGAAAATGTTGGTTTGGAATTTTTTTCGCAAAAATAAAAATCACTTCATAGATGAAATTGTAGGCTTTTTCTTACACGATTTTTCATACGAAATATTGATTATTTTATTTTTATTTTTTTCTAAAGAGGGTAAGAGAAAGGGATGGAAACGGTTTAGAATTTTTTCACAAAAATAAAAATCACTTCATCGATGAAATTGTTGGATTTTTCTAAAACGATTGGTTAATATTTTATTTTTTTTCTAGAGAGGGAAAAGGAGAGGGATGGAGACAGTTTAGAATTTTTTCTCAAAAATAAAAATCACTTCATCGATGAAATTGTTGAATATTTCAAACACGATTTTTCATACGAAATATGATTTTTTTTTTTAATTTTCTAAAGAGTCTCAAAAATAAAAATCACTCACGTACCTACCAAATATATTTTTCATAGGAAAAAAATTTAAAAATTTTCACACGATAACATGGCAATATTAAATAAACAGCGATTTTATTTAAATAATCGATGATGCAACTGCTGAATCAGAGCATGGCAGGAGGAGGGAGGGGAAATGGCATTCTACTTCATCTTTACAGAAAACCAGTTAATTTAGTGGTCGTGAATAGTTGCATGACGATTCACTGGAGTCACTATCGAGGTTTTTATTTCAAATAAAAATGCGAAAAATTATGAAATATTATTAAAATTCACAAGTACGCGGTTTTCAACTTTAGAATATTTTACCACCAGATGATGACTACTGCAGGTGCATAATTTTCAAGGAACAGACATGAAATCCATTATTTTTATTTTTTAGAGACTTTATTGACCAAAAAAATAATAAATAATAAAATGATAACAGAAATTTTTGAAAAAAAAACTAGATACACTAAGAAATCTCTTGATTTTCACTCAGAATTTTGTTTTGTTGTGTTTTAGAAAAGAAAACTATTACAATTTTTGGTACAAAATATTCTCAATTAGGTAGGTTCAGGTATTGATCTTGATTTTTCTTGAAACAAAAAACAACAAAAAAAATGGAGCAAAAAAAATTAAAATTTTTTTTTTGAAGATAGGTAAATCTCTCAATTTTTTTGAAGTGGAATTTTTTCAAGTTTTTAGAGTAAGTAAACAATTTCTCATATTTTTGAGAAAAAAAAATCGTCTTAGAATAAAATCATTCAATTTTGGGGGAAATCTCTAAATTTTTTGACTAGCAGAAAAACATTTCTTTTTTTTTAGAATCCCCCCCCCCTTTTTAAAAGGAAAATTCTCAATTTTTGGTTTTAATTTTTTTGAAAAATTAAACAACTTGTTTGGAGTTGAAAAACCCTCTCAATTTTTTAGAGTAAAAAACTTCATTTTTTGACGAGAAATAATTTTTAGTCCTAAAAATACTTGAAAAAATTTCAATTTTAGGTTTTCATTATTTTTGAAAAAAAGTGTTCAATTTTTTTGGTGTAAAAAAATCTCTATTTTTTCAAAATAAATTTTTTTCAACTTTATGGAGTAAAAACCCTTATTGTTTTAAGAAAAAAAATAAATTTCAGTTTTAAAAAAATAAAATTTTGAATAACAATTTTTTAAGCAAAAACAAAAAAAATCTACTATTTTTTTGATAAAAAAATCCCACAATTCTTTGAAGAAGAAAAACTCATAATGTTTTAGCAGTAAAAAAAAATTTCAAGTATTTTGAGTAAAATCAGAAAAAATCTGTTAGTTTCTTTTTTGAGAAAGGAATTTTTTACTTAAAAAAAAGAACATTTGTCCCAATATCATTGAAAAAAAAATCAATCTGTAAAGTAGAAGAATTATTTTTTTAGAAAAAATCTTTTAATTTTTCGTATCTTTGTTGGTTTTCAAAAAGAATCGACAAAAAACTGGAAAAAGTGACTTTAGTGATCATTTTGGGCAAATAGTGACAAAGGGTGACCAATATGCAAAATAGTAACAAAGTTACTTTAAACGTGACTGAATTTCATGCATTCCTTCACATCTAGAAAAAAATTATTTTCCTCAAAAAATGATCTACTAAAATTTTTCATGTTTTAATCGTCAGTTCATTCATCATTAATCCTCTAAACTTCAAAAAAAAAATGTAATCACTTCATAATACGTAATTTAAACCTCCCATTCCCACACCTTTGTCATTAAAATAATAATAAAATAACTCAAAACAAACTTCTCGAATTTGAAGTTCAATTTATTACCTACTTCTAGATCCCATTTTACTCGAACACACACATTACAAAACACCTCCTCCTTCCCTCGGACTTAATTTCAATTCGTAAAAAATTCCCTTTTCTCTGCTCATCCAAGCATTCGTATTTCATTCGCGTAACACTTGTAACACTTTTACCAAGTCATTAAAAGATATCTCGCGCGACAAAAAAAAAATAACAAAAATTTATACAAACGTAGTTACACGAAGTACAAAAAAGAAATAATGATACCACGTCGTAGAATAATTACAGCCTGCGTAATTACAGACAATTAAGTGATTATTGTCGTTTATCGATAATTTAGAAACGTTGTCATTAATTTCGTGAAAAATAATACCTACTCGTTGCTTTTGTCGTGTTATGTACGTATATATTTTGTGATAGCTCACATCTTTCATTCATTTCACTTATGTTACCCACTCGTACGTACAGAGTTGATTGTAGATGTTTCTATGTCGAGTTACATACGTGTACACTGTATAACCTTTATTCGATTCAAATTAACTATCATTCGGTATTCGTTCTTATGTCCATATAATTACCTCAAACTATACAAGACGCCATGTCCATAAACACCTTCTCTTTATTCTCTGTGTCTCACTCTCTCTCTACCTATATCTACTTGCCAAGTGCTATATTACCATACTTAGTTGACGATCCGCGTAAATAAATACGCATTACGAGGCATTCTGATGGTTTCGCAGGTACAGCTTAATAATTTACGTGAATTTTCCCCTTAACTCGACGTCCTTAAGCAGAGATCCATACGCCTATACAGAACTTGACCAGCGCCGCCAACAAATTAGTCATGTACATAGGTAAATAAATTTAAGTACAACGTTATAAAACGCTTTATCTCTTCGAATATCGTATACGTACGTATGGCCGATTGTCGGTCATTTTTTTTTTATCTCGTGTATATGTATTATGTTATTTTATTACATTAGGTCTCACGATTCACGAATAAGCCTACGTTGTCGTATTTAATTCAATTTGACCCCGATAAAACGCGTGAATTTTTTTAAAAAATTACTCCAAACCAGGAATAGTATACCGCATAGATTTTCCGCTTACGTACGTGGACAATAATATGAGAGGGATTAACAAGCGTACAATGTCGTTCACGTCGATATAGTCATCGTCATCATCGCATCAGCTGCCTTGCTCTTTCTCCAAGTCTTTATAGTTCGTTATGTTTATCACACGAGTACGTCTATGGTGTCTCACATTCGCTTACTTCAGAGTAATGGCTTTGCATTTGGATGGACTGCAGGGCAAACTTGCAGCAGAAAAAATGATTTTTGAAAAAAAAATATATATATTTTAAACCTACAAATTTTTGATGATTTTTTTTTCATTAAAAAAAAATTATACGAGTAATTCATAGAAATATTTTTTTGTTTGGCACAATTTGAAAAAAAAATTACGAAGTGATCAATTTATACATATTTTACTGAAATACGAGCAATTAGCTAATATTTCCCTCTCAATCAAATATTTCATTACTACACCTTTTTTTTTTGCAATAAGAACTACCCCCCCCCCCCCCCCGCCACGAAAAACAGTCAATTTTCTTGGAATCTATAATTTTTACTTCATTTAGAAATTCCAACCATTTTTAGAGGAATTTTCACATTTGCAATTTTCTTTTTACATAAGTATAATTTTTTTTTAAATCTGTACAATTTTCAAGAAAAGTAATGTTCATTTTTTTAAAATTTGCATAAATTTACAATTTTTAGTTTATCTAAAAAGATCAATAATTGAAAACAAAATTTACAAATTTTTTTTTCAATTTGCACAATTTTTATGAAATGCTCAATTTTTATTTTATAAAAACATATTTTCCAAATCATTTATAATTTTTCACAATTTACAAAAAAAAAATCAGCGTTTTCTTTCGGTCTAAAATAATACATAATTTTTTTTTAAATTTTCGAGATCAAAATCTCTCAAATCGAAAGTTTTTATTTCTTTTTTGAATATTACACTTTAAGAAAAAATGTAATTCGTCGTGGAATGAGTAATTTTTATTGTAGGTAATAAAACATTGGTTTCAATAATTTTTTAAAGGAATTTTCATCACATTGCCAATTTTTTCCTTTCAAAATTTGGATGACCACCCCCCCCCCCTAATCGGCAAAATCTTTATGAAATTCAATATTTAAAAAATTGAACAACTTCAAAATGAAATATTTCATTTTTTGAAAGTTGACGATTTTTCATCAGTCATCGTTTCATCAATAATACCTATTGAGTATTTTTTTTTATCATTTTTAAAAAAATATCAAATTCTCTTTTTGAAAATTTAAAATAATTTGTCCTTATTTCGTCATTCATGTCAAATGCTCAATTTTCATTTTATCGAAACATTTCACAAAATTTTAAAAAGTTATTGTGATTTAAAAAATATCTTGAAATTAAATTGTCAATTTTTTATAAATTTACTCCTTCTCCCTTTAAAATTCAATTTTTTGGAAATTTTCAATTTTCACTTTATTAAAAATTCAACAATTTTTCAATCGTTTTTCATACCTATTAAACATTTTCAATTTTTTAATTCAAAATTCACGACGATTTTTTTTTACAATTTGCGTAATTTTTGTTAAATATAATTATACTCATTTTTTTCATCAATACGTCATGCGTCATTTAACAAATTTTCTACATTTTCATGATTAAAAAAACTTCTTCATCTTCAACTTTTTTTTTTTTTTTTAATTTGAACGATTCTTCAAAAAGTTATGAATTTTTACTATTCGGAAATTTCAAAAGTTTTCATGAATTATATATATATATTTTTGAAATTTGGATAATTGAAAAAATAAAATAAAATTTTTTATGAAATGATCAATTTTTTTTGTACTTAATTTGAACAATTTTTTGAAATAAAAAACTCATTTTTACAAAATGTTTTGATTTTTGCTGCACTTTTCAAGGAATTTTCACGTTTTCAATTTTTTTTGCATTTTGAACAGTGGCTCAAAAGTTTATCGATTTTTATGAGATTTTTTCAAATTTCAACAATTTTTCAATGAGTTTGTAATCAATTTACGACGAAAATTTTTCTTCATTTGCTCCATATTTTTCTTTTTAGAAAAACTACTTCTATAATTTCTATAAATTTTCAAAATTTAAAAAAATTCTTCAAAATTAAGTTAAATTTTTTATAATTTGAACAATAATTCAACAATTTTTTGAATATTTATAGGGAGGTTGTACTTTCAATTATTATTATTATTTTTTTTTTGTAATTTGTACTTTTTTAAAGATACAAAAATTTAAAAAAATTGTAGTGATTAATTTGAATGATTTAAAAAAAAAAAATTTTTAATGGAACATTTTCGATGGATTTCATTTTCTACAAAGTTTCTCCCTTTCAGTTTAAATTTTCACCATTTTTTTAAAACCTTTAAAAACCTTTTTTTTTTTCTACCCAACGATGGTAGGTAATCGAACGTAAAAATAACAATGAGCATTCACTCCTTTGGAAGAAATCGACCTTCATAAAGAGCACTCCTTTGTCTCGAGGGAAAAAAGGGTTAAACAAATACGACCAAAACATAAGACTGATTTCCATACGTCCCTAGTTACAATCTCTAACACGCGACCATATCTTCTGACACCTAAAGTACCTTTCCTGGAACCGGCTTCAAACAATACAGCGAGTATTCGTCAAAATATATAGCGCCATTTTGGTATCTCATTCTTTCCACTTGTTCTTCGCCATGGCTATTCGTTAACAACATTCTTAGAATATCGTTCATATTGTAGATCTAATTACATTATCAAGTACAGGTATAGCTAAATACGAGTATTATTCGTAGTCAACCTGACGACCAATCTCATTTCATCTGTTTGATTGAAAAGTCTACATATCTCAAACATCACGATTATATACATCTGAATAATTTGAGTACGATAACCCGCAGGTAATCATTTCTTCTAATCTACGATAAATAATGCAGTATATAGATTATCACTTTGGATACTTACAGCTCCTCTCTCTGACGTTGAGACAATACCATTTTCATTTCGTCTTCGTTTTAATCAAAAGCGCCCGTACAGAACGCCAACACGAAAAAGCGTTCCTCTCTCGGCTAAGTCGGAACCGTACCGAGATGGAGGATTTTTATAAAATCATCCCTGCTGGTCGTCGTATTGGTCTTCTTCCGTTTGATAATTTATCTTCTGCTGAAACACACGTGCAAAATTGTTACTATCCGTTTATCTGATCGTAAGTTATTTTTTCTAGTATAAAATGATGACGCGGGTAATTACGTTTTACATGTGGTGTGCAGTGCACATAAACAGCTGATCTGGTGCGCAGTCGATTGCAATTACGAGTTACAACGCACAATAGACAATAACACTTATAGGTAGTCTTGTGCCTTGGCACTTTGTGCATCGAATAAACCATAGATATAGCTTTTAGTACTACCAGCGAAAATCCCTCTTGCTTCGGCACACCTTTCATGTGCTATATGGCTATATCACGCCCTAATTTACATAGTAGGTATATATAAAGCCACACACATATGTACTACAACGTGCTATGGTATGATGATTCATTTGCATATCATACAAGTACCTAGACCTACAACTTGACGACGTCGCGTCGTTGTCGTTGTCTTTCGCTCGTCATAACATTAACAAAATGCTAAGGCACTATCTAATCTTCGTTACCCTACTCGTGTGCCCGAATTATATTGTATACTTTTCTTTATGAGTATACTTTCGATATACTATCCCCCAATTTACTTAGACAATTTCCTCCTAGAAATTATTTACTAGTCGTAAATGATGCTTATGCCATTTTTTTTTGTTCAGGAAAAAATGTTTTAATAATTTTTAAAAATTTCAAAAGAATTGTTGATTGAATCGATTTTTGGAAATTTTATTATTCGTTAACGACTGAATCATTTTGTGCAATTGTTCATGAGGAACAGAAATAATTTTTTTTTTTTTGAAAAATCTCCAAAAACGATTTTGTTCGACGAAATTTCAAAAACAAAAGGGAAGGTCGCAAGGATAATTAATTTTTTCTTGTGATAAAAATTATCAAAAATTTGAAATTTCATCAATAGTGAGAACATTTTTCAAATTTTAGATTTTTATCCAATTTTAAAGATGCAGGTACTAAAATTTTAAAAGATCATCAAATTTTGAAGATTTGATAACATTGAAAATTATCAAATTTTAAATTACCATCGAATGTTGAAAATTTTCAAAATTGAGAATTTTCATCAAATTTTCAAGATCCATAAAACGTTACAAAAATTGGCCTTAAGAAATTTTTTGAAAATATAGAAAAGATGCGTCTTAAAATTAGGTAATTCAATTTCAAAAATTCATTAAAAATTAAAACTTATTGGAAATTCTGATTTCTCATCAATTTTTGAAATTCCTCGAATTTGAATTTTTGTCAATTTACAGAAATTCCAATTTTTGTGAAATTTTGGAATTTTTCCATCTTTTTACGATTTAAAAAACTGCGAAAATTTATAAAACAATAAACATCGATCCAACTTTTAAAATTTGAAATTTTTTCCATTTTTAAAAAAAAATTTCAAATTCTAAAATTGCCAAAATTTTAAATTTCATGGGAATTCGAGGTTTTTTTAAGTTTTGAATTTTTGTGAATTTCAAACAAGTTTAAAAATTAATCACGCTTTTAAAATGATCTGGACACCTAATTTCAAAAATTTAGTAGTAATAAGTATAGGTAATGAGAAAATTCTAATTTCCATCAAATTTCTAATTTTTTTTCTAATTGTGAACAATTATCTAGCGTTAGGAATTGATCCAATTTCAAAAATTCAATAAAATCTAAAAATGGCAAAAATTCCATTTTTCACGAAATTTTCAATTTTTTTCAAATTTTCAATTTTTGTGAATTAATTTAAAAAATTGATTCATTTAAGTCTAAGTCTGCCAAATTTCGATTTTTTCCCAATCTTCAAAATTTATTGAAAGAACATCCAGAATTTTAATTTTTGTAGAACTTTTTAAATTTTTGTCAGTCCTGAAAAAATTAAAAAATGCATTACATTGCAGAATGCAGATAGCTATCTATTGATTTCAGTAATTTAGTGGATGATTAAAATTTCAATTTTCATCAAAAAAATATTAAATTTTTTGTCAATTTTAAAAAATTTATGAAAATCTAAATAATTATAATAATATGGTAGGGAGATATTTTTATCAAATATTAAAAATTTATCACACTTATAAAATTGTTCGAAATTCAAAAATTTGATAAAAATTTTCAAATGACCAAAATTATATGAGTATATTTTTTAAACTTTCAATATATTTTCTTGGTCAATTTAAAAAAATTAAAAAATTTATCCACTTGAAAAATTTTTGAAAAATTGAAAATTGTAAAAATGGATTGCTATAGGTAACGACTTTTTGAAAAAATTCTTCAAACACGATTAAACTGATCTTTCTAAATAAAAAAGTTCACAAAAAAGACTTTTTAATTTTTCGAAAAAAAAAATCAATTTTTGAAAAAAATGAATTAATTTTTAAAGAAAAAAAAGAATCAATTTTTGAAGAAAAAAATTGTTCGCGAATGAACGAATCATTTGTTAAAAAATCGTTCCTGAACAATCAGATCATTTCCAATTAAAATTATTCTCAAACAAACGATTAAACTTTCGAAGAATCGTTCACAAATAAACAAACCATATTTTCTTTATAAAAATTGATCAATGGCCAATAAATGATTTTATGCAAGACTCTTGTTGACCGTGACTCTGACTACAACACATACTCTTTCTAATGCTCGTACATCTTATGAGCTATTAGTTAATTAATCAAACAGAAAACTCAATGCGCGTGTAATTCACCGTGAATCCCTCTAATTACCGATGATAATTCTTCACGATGTAGATAGGTTAGATACGAGTAGGTATATTTTGATCAAATTGCTACGTTTAATTACCTCTTCAGGCAAGTAAATGAACTAGAACTAATAACTCGTGTTTGCCAAGTAAACTGTAAACGACCACTCGAGTACTCGTAAATCCCAATTCAACAATGATAAACTTATCTCACAAAAAAAAAAAAAAAAAACACCGGTCCACTCTGATCACAAAACCTTCTCAAAAAGTAGGTCCACGTGCGACTTCATTCCTCCATCGATCATCAAAATGTCGCCATATATTCAAAAATCTCACCTCCTCAAATCCAAAACTTTTTCTCATCACTCAAGAAAACGCGTTAATTAAGAAAAGGAAATCCTCAGCAACGAGACAACGTTCACCTTACCATAATTAACTGTTTCGTTATCGTATTTGGTTTTCACATCGAACAGAAGCAATTTGTATAAGTTTGACAAGTGAAATGGTAAATATTTACGATGCCATTACAAAAAAAAAACTCTTTCAAAATGAGGAAAAAAATTAATACCTATGCAAATATGTATGTACATCCAAACATACCGTTGTGTCGCTCGTGCCGAGCCTTCATCGTACGTATTCGTATATTAAACAGAATTACAAGTTATAACATTATTTCATTGATTATTTACGACTTACTTACGTATTTTGTACATATAAGTTATATATATTATTTTTTCTTTGATCGTAAAAAATTCCAAGAACATCAATTTTACAAATTTCCATTACACACGTAAGTTATGTTAACGCGACCGTTATCGTTTCAATATTTTCGTCAGTCCAAGTCAGTTGTGTTTTCGATGATAAGACCGAAATGATAAGACACGAAAAAACGCGCCAAAAATATAAATTTTACTAAATTACTTGGCTGTAGTGAACGGTGCACTTCTTTTTCCAATTTATAAACACGTGCGAAATTATGATGCGTAAAAAGTCGAGAAGTACGAATTGAAAATAATGTAAACAGAGCTGGAGCACTTACTTTTTTTTGGGCATCATTTCTAAAATTTACTAAGTTTAATAAGTACTATATATAGCTAGGTACTTGATATTCAAAATTAGAGGGGAGGGAGAGGTCCAATCGAAATTATTGTCATAACCAAAATTATTCCTAGGACTTCAAGTTACAACTTTTGTTTGAATTTTTTTTCAATTGGACCCCTCCCTCCCCAACGATTTTGCATAACACTCTAAAGATACTAATGAAAAATTGGGAAAATAAGGGAGGAAGGGGCCAATTGAAAAAAAAATTCAAATAAAAGTTGTAGATTAGACCCTAAAAATAATCTTGGTTATTATAAAAATTTCGATTGGATCCCTCCCTCTCCTTCGATTTCACATCAAATCAGGTAGATTAGATACTTTTTCGGAATTGGGGGAGGGGTTCAATTGAAAAGTGTTTCAAACGAAAATTGTGGATTAAGGTCGTAGAAATAATTTTAGTTATTAGTTCCCTCCAATTTTGCAAAATTGCAAGGGTGGGCTGGGAGAGGCCAACCGAAATTTTTGTAATGACCAAAATTATTCCTAGAACTTCAGGCTACAACTTTTGTTTGAAATTTTTTCAATTGGACCCCTCTCTCCCACAACGATTTCGCATAACACTCCGATGATACTAATCAAAAATTGGAAGAGTAAGGGAGGAAGGAGGCCATTTGAAAAAATTTTCAAATAAAAGTTTTAGATCAAGATCCTAAAAATAATTTCGGTTATTATAAAAATTTCGATTGGATCTCCTCCTTCACCTCGTGATTTCACATATACTTCGTCAGGTAGATACATTTTCAAAAGTGAGGGAGGGACGCAATTAAAAATTTTTTCAAACAAAAATAGGTTGAGATCGTAGAAATAATTTTAATTATTATATAATTTTTCGATTTGACCCTCCCTTCTCCTCCAATTTTGCACTGGTGGAGGTAGGGGTCAAATTCAAAAAATTTTCAACAAAAGTTGTAGCTTGAAGTCTTAGAAATAATTTTTGTTATTATAAAAATTTCGATGAGACCCTTTCTTCCCCTTCCATTTTGAATACCAAGTATCTATATGGAGCATTTGACTTGGAAATTTTACGACGGTGCCAAAAAACAGTACTGCGGCGATTCACTCGTGCAGGAGCCCAGGGGTAATCAAATTTAAAATTTTCAAATGACCTTGAACTTGAAACGCACTTCTCTCGAGACCCTCCGATCACAAATGACTCAAAATTGTCACAAAGGGTTAGAAAAAAAATTAAAAATCATTTCAGCTAATTGTGGCACATTGACGTAACAAAAAAAAAAATCCAAAACTTTCGGAATGTCACGTTTGCGTTCCAAAAAAAAGGTTTCCTATTTTTTGACCTTTTTGAAAGCCTTCGATCATAACTGAAGCTCAGAACACCGAAAAAATCAAATTTATAGTCAACTTTGTCTCAAAAACATGTAATTTTTGTGGTATTTTTAAACAGAAAACTATACCTTTCGTAACATTTGGTTCAAAAAAATCACACCAGGTTCTCGTTATCGTAATCAATTCCCAGGTAAAAAAAATATAAACAAACCCACTCGAACGAATTAAACCCGATAGGTCAACATAACATGGTATCAGTTCATCGTGTGTACACAATGTAACCATAAAATTAATCAAAGTCTCATCTCTCTAACCTGTCATATCAATTACGCCGACTCTACCTCGCACCTTGCTCCTGATTCGCCTCCTTTGGTATTAAAGGCAGCGTCGCCGTCGCCGAAGCATCGTTTATACGTAAAAAACCCGAACAATCTCGCGATCCCGAATTCGCTAATTATAATATCTCTTTACACGTGTATATTTGTTGACTCGGTCGCGAGTTTATCTTCCTTTTACGTGTTTCACAATCGCAATTTTATTCGTTTTTTTGCCAAATTACTCGACTCGATCGCGGAAACCGGTGCAATTACCATTCACACACGACACGATCGCGTCCATTTAAACTATCTAAATTGAAGGCAGCTGCAAGTATACAGCATCGATATAATCTACGATCCGAGTATCAACTACGAATACGACCTACGATTATAAAAAAATTTCAAATATCGCGTTAGGTTCATCGTTTTGAAATCATATTCCAGAGCACGCTTTCGCATTTCGCGCGCATTCCGCAACCAACGCAACGTACACCGAAAGTATTTGCAAATACCACATCCTATTTCCGCATCGCATCGTACGTCACGCGCGCACGTCGCGAAAGTCAAACCCACGCTGAGTTTTTTGCGGCTTTGGCTCGCCTCGAGCTTATACAAAGCTATATTTTTGATAGGTTCGCGAAATGGAGAATTTTTTCACCGGCCAAATTTCTTCTCGAAGACCTTTCTTTTGCAACGAAAACGGTATTAAAGTGATCGTCATAGCAAAGCGTGGATCATTCATCAAATTAAAGTCGTGCCATTCTCTTACTAAGTTCGAAAACGTACCTCGAGGCGAATGTCACGAATGTACAAAAAAAGATGGTAAAAAGAAGGCATTTCGTTTGGCTTCTGACAATTATTATACTACGAATATATATTCGAAATTGTAACTTTTTTGAGCGATCGTATAAGTGGTATTATTAAAGAGCATAGTTACACATAAAGTGTACGTGCATAAACACGACGTTCTATTCGTGTCTTCCACTTATTTATTTATTTTTTTCCATCTTCCATTCCGGTCGAATAACAGGTATGGTATATTAAGTAGATAAATACGCTACAATAAAGGTAAAAATAACGACTGATAATATGGGATTCATTTTAGCAGGCGACCAGATGACGACGAAGACGTCCAGAGTAAATAGGTATACAGAAGTATATACAAACTAACAGAATAGAAATCGACTGCTATTGATGATTATTTCATCAGCGCACAACGACTCATTTTCAATTACAAGAATACTCCTACACTGTAATCATTTTATTTACTCGTATAATGCTGAAACTGAGGAGCAGGGGGGGGGGGGAAATCTGAGAAACGTACTACTGTAACCTACTCGTATTCCAAGAAGTTTCATTAAAAATGTCCTACCCATTTCCTTTTATAGGGAATTTCCGCATTTGGATGCATTTTGGAGCACCCACAGTGAAGAAAAAGTGGGTCCATGTGTGTCAAAACTTCAAAATAGAAATGGGCTAAAAATGAAAATATTATACGTAAAATAATACTGAATTGATTGAAACGAGATATTGATTTTGAGAACCGGTTCAATGATTCACAACCAGTTATTGATAATTTTCAGAAAAATAATCAAGATATGAAAAAAAATTTACAGATAATTCAAGGTTGCAGAGCTTTCAAGAAACTGAACAATTTATATTCCATGCAAACTTTGAAACTAGTTCAGTGATTCTCAAAATACCAATCATTTTTCAAAAAAAAAAAAAAAAATCAAAATTATTTTTTAACGAATGTTGTAGAACTTGAAAAATTGAACAAATCAATTCAATTTTAGTTCAATGATCCTCAAGATGCATGCTAACATTTTTCTTTTTTTCGAATCCAAAAAAATTTGTAAACAAAAATTGTAAAACATCAAAAATTGGACACTTTTTGTTCACCTCAATTTTTTAACCAGTTTAATGGTTCTCGAGATACTGACCATTTAAAAAAAATTAAAAAATGTCAAAGTAATCCCGAAACGATCTTATTCAATCCAACTTCTGAACTACTTCAGTGGTCCTAACAATTATTCCAAACATCTTCATATAAAATATGTTCTACATTTTGAAAAATTGGGCATTTTTTGCCAAATAAATTTTTTTGAACCATTCAATGGTTCTCAAAATATTGAAAAACTTTTCAACATTTTTCTAAAAAATTAAAAATAAAATTTGTAGAACTTTTTTTTTTTTTTTTGTGTGTGTTTAATTACTAGATTATTACACCCAACGACAGGAGAGTTAGATTAGGTGGGTAAGTTTACAGTTTTTGATTAGAGTAATGAATTTGTGTACTTCAAAAACTAAACAATTTTTTTTTACACTCCCAATTTAGAACCAGTTCAGTGATTCTCATGATACTAGCAATTTTTCTACAAAACCTTGAAACAAAAATTGCAGAATAAAAAAAAACTTGACATTTTTTTTTTGTTGATTCAATTCAGTTAGTATAACCAGTTCAGTGGTTATCAAAATTTTTAGAAAATTTCAAAAAATCTTCAAACAAAAGTGTGTACTTGTAAGATTTAAAAGAACAGAACAATTTTTAATTTTTTATGCAATCCAATTTTGAACCAGTTCATTGATTCTCAAGGTACAACAAATTTTGCAAAAATTCAAAATTAACTTGAAACGAAAGTTGTAGAATAATTATCAAAAACTGAACAATTGTTATGCAATTAAATTTCTAACCAGTTTAATGGTTCTCAATGGAACAAACAATTTTTAAAAAATTCAAAAAATTAAAATTAACTTTAAACGAAAGTTGTAGAATAATCATGAGAAACCGAACGATTCTTAATAGGCAATTCAATTTTGAACCAGTTCAATGATTCTCAATAGTACTTACAAACACTTTTTCAAAAATTCAAAAAAAATCAAAATTAACTTGAAACGAAAGTTGTAGAATATGAAAAACTTGACAATTTTTATTCAATTCAATTTTAGAACCAGTTCATATTTTTCCAACAATTTTTCAAAAATTCAAAAAAATCAAAATAATATTGAAACAAGTGCAGTGGTTCTCAAAACACTGAAAATTTTTCCAACATTTATTCAAAAATTCAAAAAATCTTGAATCAAAAAACGTAGAACGTCAAAAATTGGACACCTTTCGATCACTTCCAATTTTTGAAGTACTTCAGTGATTCTCAAGATAAGAGTACTAACAATTTTTCAAAATATCTTGAAACTAAAATATTTTTTCTGTCCAACTGAATTTTTTGAACCAATTCAGTTCGGTTCTCAATACTTTAAACGATTTCCAAAAAATTCTGAAACAGTAGACAGAAAATTAAAAAACTGAACATTTCTTAAACCAGTTCAGTGGTTTTCAAAATATTGAAAATTTTTCAAAAAAAATAAAACTCAAAAAAATCTTGAAAGAAAATTTTTAAGACTTCGAAAACTGAATATTTTTTGTTCTAATTAAACTTTTAGAACTAGTTCAGTGATTCTCAAAAATAAATGTTGACTATTTCTCAACAAAAAATTTACAACACCAAAAAAATCTTGAATTAAAATTTGTAGAACGTTAAAAACGGAATATTTTTTGTTCAATTCAATGTTTCGAACAAGTTCAATGGTTCTAAAAATATTAAAAATTTCAAAAAAAAATCCAAAATTTAACACACCTTGAAACAAAGTTGCAAGACGTCAATAACTGAACATATTGTGCCAAATTCAATTTTTTGAACTACAGGTCGGTGATTTCTATAAATAAATGTTGACAATTTTTCGAAAAAAATAGAACCCAAAAACTTGAAATAAACTGGTTTTGAAAAAGAAAACTCATCTGTTGAAGGAAAAAAAGTAATAAAAAAATTAATTGAAAAATTCACATAAAAATATTCTTCGATCGATTCCACGCCTTGAATTTTTTCCAGACCAATATGACGAGAAAGCGCACCTAAGATATAAGATGTGACCTTGATATGACATTTGCAAAAAGCTCTGCATACAACTTTCATAGACGAAATGTCTGTAAAGATTTCGAATTTGAAAAACTTGGCCAAAATTTTCTACACTATCAGATAGCTCTCACAAAACTCGAATGCACATTTGGAAAATTAAATTTCTCAATTACATTCGCTTTCGCAGACGAAAAGGCTCGTAAAAGCTGTGCCTCGACTTCACATCATATTTTCTAGCGATCAGCTGTTTGTAACTTTCTTTTTTTGGTTTTTGGTTTCGAGAAAATTATACGTGTCAGTTTTGGCTGTCTTTGGTATATCTTCTACCCCCACTTCTTCCTCGCAATCTGCATTTTCCTTACAAGTACCATATCATAAGACGCGTCGTGAATCTTGATAAAAAAAAAATTCCAGCAGCGAGAATGAAGTCGGAGGTGGTAGGTAATTTATGTAACACCCACGATCCTACATTTACGTACACCCATGACATTGAACGAATTTTAGTGAAAACGTCGCATGCACGTTGCTGACGTCGACATAACATACCCTAACTTCGTCTATTCGCCGAAATTCCCATTTTCGGGGATTTTTTTTTTCGTCGTTGGGTAATAAAACTCAATTCAACACTTCGCTCAACCAATTTCCAGAGAACGAAAAGCTCGCATCGATTCGTAATTCTAGTGTAAATTATTCACCAGGATTAAATTTTCAAGTCGAAATGTTTTTCAGAAAGTTTCTTTTTTCAAATTGATAGCCCTGGAAATTTCATTGTTTCGAAAGATTCTATTTGACGAGATTTGGAACGAGTAAACAATTTTTATTCAAGTTTTACATCACACTCGATAATAAATTAAACGAGATTTCACTGTAGGCACCATGGTAAAGGTCAAGAGTCCATAACGTCTTCATTAATGTCGATCGAACATCTAAACCGTAATAAATTCACCGAGCACCTACTCAATTCAGTTTTAAATTAACGTCATAATTCAATATAATCACTTTAAACTGTTACAGGAAACAATAAAGTGATATTAATTCGTATCGATGGCACGTTCCATAGCCATGTCCACTAATTATGTACTTAATGATTTTTCACTGTCTGTCGATTCCTTTATGTGAGATATTTTCCACGATTTTTTTTCTCCATCTCAAAAATTTCAGAGATGATTTGTTGGTCAAATTTTTGAACGACATATTTCAATGCCAAGGTTGAAATTGAAAATGTAACCGGAAGGCAATAACGACTGGTATGATTTTAATTTTTATCACTTTTCCATATCAGATCAAAAAAGTGATGCAATTGAGCTTTCCCTGGTTCCTCAATTTTTCACCATTTTCTGATTTTGCAGCAAAAATTCCCTTCATCATCGACCATATCTTCACTATAATACATAAATGAAAATTCCATTCTAGTATTTTCCCCTCGTCAATCAATAAACTGGAATTTTTCGTATTACATTTCCAACCAACTCATCAATGTCAAAGTCAAGACCATACAACTCTAGGTACACGAATAAAAAAAATAAAAAAAAGGCCAGAAAACTTAGAATTATACCACACTGGAAACATTATACCCGGTAAATAAAACGACCGCTTAAGAATAATATCAGCCTGTCTGCGTCGTAGCCTGCAATTACTCAGATGCTGATACATTTGCAGGCCTGGACTCAGGCTCAGTGTGCATAATTTCAATCAAAGCCAGACAAAAGTCATAAATTTTTACCTTTCATTGTACGTAGCACGATCGCGGGTCATGTCCAGTACGCAATATCTCACGATTTATAACATCTGTTATCTGGATCCGTCATGCATTAACCTACACACACATATTTTTCACTTCGGGCTATTAAAAACCACACTCTTTGAAGCTATCTGTCTTATAACGAGTTTTTTTGCCTCCTTCTTCACCTGAGCTTCATACATTACACTTTTTTCAACTCTTCGTACGCGTGTATTTGGAGGGAAAAATTTAACGTGTAATTTAGTTTAATATTCTAGACTGGAAAAATCCATAAATCTGGACCCTTTTATTATATCTCAATTAACAACTTTGGTAATGATTTTTTTTTTCAACTTGACTACGTCGAATGAAAAATTACTCACTCTGATGGGTCTAGGATAATGGTATCCGATTAGATATTAAATTTCATACCAAGTAAGGCGTAAAACATGGAAAAAATAGATAAAACAATACCGACCAGTAACATCCTATACAATTTGAAACCTTTTTTTAACCACAAGTAGCCTATTTTTCCTCTTAAAACCATATAAATACTCGCATAAAATTAAACAAAAGAAAAGAAAGAAATGGTTAACGAATTATCGTTCGTTATTGAAAGCAATGGCTTCAAAATATCTTCACCCAGAGGTGAAAAAAATGAAGAAAAATATACAGGGTGTCCGGCGAGTGGGCTGCCAACCTTGAAATTTGGATATAACCTATTTCGACTAACAAAAGACTCTACTATGTACACATATTGCCTATCTTTGAAAATGAAGGAGCTACGAAGCTGTGAAAAACAGTATTTTGACAAGCAAAATCGGTTGGTAACACTGGGTCCAAAAAATTTTCACCACTGGCATGGCAACGGATAGAACTTCGAAAAAGCACAAGCGGCTATATGGATCCAACCAATGTGCCATTTATTCTCTTGAATTTTACCAAGTCCAGTGCTCCATAGAATCATAGATACTTGATATTATAAATTGGAGGGGAGGGAGGGGTCCAATCAAAATTTTTGTTATATCCAAAATTATTCATAAAACTTCAAGCTACAATTTTTGTTTGAAATTTTTTTCAATTGGACCCCTTATCTTTTCCTCATTATTAATAATTTGTCTTGAATCCAAAATTGGCTGGGAGGGAGGGGTCCAATTGAAAAAAAATTCAAACCAAAGTTGTAGCTTTAAGTTCCATGAATAATTTTGGTCATCACAAAAATTTTGATTGGACCCCTCCCTTTCCTCCAATTTGAATATAAAGTATCTATGTAGTACTAGACTTGATAAAATTCAAGAGAGTAAATGTGACACATTGGTTGGATCCATAGAAGTTTGTCGAAAACGCAAAAATAGTTGTTAACACATTGGAATGCCTATCTTTGAAATTGAAGGAGTTACAGTAACATGAAATTCCTGTAAATACTGATGATGCTAGAAAATTGCTAAATAACACATCATGAAACAGGTGTAACTTTTTGAGAGAAGCAAAAAAAGTTATGTGAAGAGTTTGCCTATTTTTAAAAATTAAGGAGCTACGAAGCCTTGAACTCTGAAAATGTCAATTTTTAAAGTTGTGTAGCCCCTTCATTTTTAAAGATAGACAAATTTTTCATATTTGATAAAATTTTGAAAATTTCATAGATCACTACCCCTCCAAAATCAAGATGGGCAACATCATGTGTACATTAAGTTTTTGTTAGTGGGTACTTAGTTATATTCAAATTTCAAGTTTGGCAGACCACTCGCTGGACACCCTGTATAGAGTACATAAATAACATGGTTATGGTCAGATTTACGATCTTTCTCTAATTTTTTTCCATTCGAAAAACGACACAGATAAATCATAAATTGAATCATCTCTTCGGTGGGCTCGTAGTAAACAAAGTACTGGTATTTTTAACCTCACAATCGATAAAAAAAAATGACGTACAAAATACTCCATTTTTTCATTACAAAACGACGCTAATTTGTGTAAATTATTCCATTTGCAAAAGAATGACTCATCGAAGACTTCATACCTACAAAGGGTAAGAACTAGAGTCAGCGTGGTTTTAATTCAGGGTGAAAATACAAAAATCGATAAATCATCAAATATTCTACAAAAAGCCAATTTCAACGTTCGCCATAGAGTGGCACGAAATCACGCGATTGTAATATTTTGAATAAATTTTGACTCTCGGGTCGATAAAATAAATAAAAAAGCTACGAGCTGCGTTAATGAATGCAATTCTTGTTCGTCATGAACTGCATAACATTTCAGACCTCATTAAGTTTACATTCTGTACAAAATATGTCGTCGAACGTTTTACTCCAGCAGGTAGAAAAATAACGTATTAACCTTTGCATAAAAAGTATCCTGTACATAGTACTACCGTATTGAACAGTTAATTGCAGCAAAACAAGAAACAAGAATTTATCGCTTCTAACCAACCCATCGGTGGGCAAGTCACTTTCACTAGTTCATTTGTAAACTATAAACTATAACATCTAATCTGGTTCGAAATGAAACCTGGAGTCGTCGATGAGTGGTCGATAACAAACAACTGCATTTCAATGTACATACTTTCTTTCATACATTTCCAACGATAAACGTTGGTTATTTCTTCAGGGGTATTTTGTTTTTTATGTAGATCGAGTAGGCAATTTTTTTCTCATTTTGAATCGATTTTCGACGAGAATGAAATATCACACATCGAATATTGTCAAAGTGTTTTCTATCACGACCCGAACAAAAAAGAAAACATAAACATTGAAATAACCATTAATTTAAAAGTCAAAAATCTTTCGAACAATATAATACCTGTAATTAAAGAATACAACTACATACCGGCGCTAGTACATAATTACAAGAGTAATTAGAGTACATTCCCATAGAACAGGAAGCCCATTAATCGACAAGAATAAGAACTTTCTTCAGTATCAAAATTGATAACACAGTACAGGTTTTTAAAAAATGCAAACAACGTTAGGAAAATGTTTGAACGCGTCAAAAAACACTCGAGCCTCCTGATGGACAACTCATAGAAACAAAGTAATAATAACCAAGTTGTACTAAATCATACATAAAAGACGGACTACGATTACATTTTATTTACCCCAAGACCTTACACAATAGAAATATGCAAAGGAAATTGTTCAATTGTGTGTTCAATGTCAACAATAACTATATGATCGGAAAAGTGACCATTTTCAAAATGTCATTCGATGTCAATATTTCGAAAACAAAATAAATATGAGAACCCTATTAAATGATAATTGAAAAATATATGTAGGAAATTGAAATTACACTTTACGATTGATTGAAACAACAAAAGATGTAGGAGAAGTAATAAAGTTAACTGATTAGATGATCTAACGAATCGTAAAGTTAATAGCTGGGATTTCGACTCGAATGAAAGTTAGACTTGGGGCGAAGTTCAGTATCGAACAAAGTGTACATGGAGATGTGGGACATATGTTAAGTGCGTGTAGATAAGATTTTAGCACTATATCAAAACTAATTTGCACATTTTTCAACTTCCTTATTGTAATATCACTGCGTAAAGTTTACAAGTACAAGAGGAATATGTTTACATACCTAGAAACGCTGCGATCACTTTCGCCAACGGAGACTTCGAATGGTTCACTATTAAAACTAAGTTCACGAGTTTCACTGAACAAAAATTCGAAATTATTAAACTAAATTAAAAAGAGTTATGCTAAAAATTGAATCTACGAACACACAAAAATATACAGAATAATATAATTAAAACCAAAGTTGCGTATCTGCCATCAATTAAAAATAAATGTCAGCGGAACGCTTATTCCATTATCCCCACTACTTTCGAATAAATTTCGAGATAGGTAAACTGGTGAAAAAACTGGTTTGCAATTTTTTTTTTAAAACTCTTTTAATTTTTTAATTTGATTGCATTTATTTATTATAATTAAAAGAATAAATTATTTAAAATGTTTTAAATTCAAAAACTTATCGTTAAAGTAGCAATTTAAAAAAAAATAAAAAACTGATTCCTACTAAACTCATGAAACGCTGCATATTACAATCCGTGTCTAAAGACTAAAAAATGCAATATCATGTGTGTCTTTTTAAAAACTCAAAAATTCTCTCAAATTATTAATAATTTTTCAATAATTTCATTTTTAACGAATATCTGTCTATTTAACAAATTAATTATATCATAATTAAATTAAAATATTTAATATTTAATTGAAATTCTAAATCTTATTCCCATTTTCACGCATAATTCTTTGAAATTTCAACTTCGATGGCGACGTAAAATTCTCAACCCAACGAAGTTTTGTTATCACAAATTCCGAATAAAAACGAAGTTCTCAAAGAAAAATATTATTCATCGTAGATTTCTGGAAATTTATTTGCCAATTGTGAAAAAAATGTAAATATAAATCAGAAATTGTGTTCGTAATTGTGTAATACTCGAAATGGGGTGATTCACTTGTGCAATGCATTTTATAAACGTATGCTAATTCTTAATTTCAATCTCAAGTGTTTTACTTAATTCGCCTAAGAATGGCCAATACAGGAGTTCTTCCTTTCGTCCGAGGTGTCGATTTTAGCACCAATGATTTCAGCGTAAGTAGATGACTGATAGGTAATCTTTAATTCGTGTTTAATCAGCGATTCCCTATTGAGCATTGATTTTATTACAGGGTGATTTTCCACATTCGGTGAAACTTATGTCCAGTGTACAATGGCTCAGATTGAACAATACCAAGTTGGAAGAAATCCCTACTGAACTTGGAAATCTGCAGAAATTGGTTCGAGTTAATTTCATCTCTTGTCAAGATGCGTTTCAGAATAATAAACTGTGTTTTGTTCGCAGGAGCATCTATCCTTAAAGCGAAATAAATTGGAAAAACTGCATGGCGAGCTGACCGAATTAACGAGTTTGAGAACTTTGAACGTTCGCCAAAATGCTCTCAAGTCGTCCGGTGTTCCGTCAGATTTATTTAAATTGGAAGAATTAACTACTTTAGATTTTAGTCATAATAATTTGAAAGAGGTTCCAGAAGGATTGGAGAAAGCCCGTTCCTTATTAGTATTGAATTTAAGTCATAATAAGTTAGTATTTCGTAGTTTCTCGTAACTCTGTGTCCCAAAAAACACAATGAATTATTTATTATTATTTTTTTTTTTTTACAGAATTACTAACATACCAAATATTTTATTCATACATCTGACCGATTTGCTATTTTTGGATCTGAGTAACAACAGCTTGGAAACTTTACCACCGCAAATGAGAAGACTGACTAATATACAAACACTTATTCTAAATCATAATCCATTAGGACATTTTCAACTAAGGTAAGGCATAGGCATACACCCACCTTACGAATTTATTTTGTAATATGAACAAATACACTACCGTTTTTATTTACGTTTTCAGACAGTTACCATCGTTAACAAGTTTAGAAACACTTCATATGAGAGATACTCAACGAACATTGAATAATATGCCCAGCAGTTTGGAAATGTTAACTTCATTAACAGATCTAGATCTAAGTAGAAATGACCTACCTCGAGTTCCAGATGCTCTCTATACTCTCACCAACCTAAGAAGGTTAAATTTATCGAACAACTCAATCACCGAATTATCATTAGCTTTAGGTAAATATTTCATTTTTCTATTCGAGCAAATTTTCGAGTATTGCAATTTACGAAAATCTTATTATTTTTCAGACGTTTGGCAAAAACTAGTTGTACTCAATTTATCAAATAATTTGCTAACCGCGTTGCCAGCTGCTCTTTGTAAATTAAGCTGCCTTCGGCAATTGTATTTAAACAATAATAAATTGAATTTCGATGGGATTCCATCTGGTATTGGGAAGTTGTGCTCTCTCGAGATATTCGCTGCTGCTGGAAATGAATTGGAAATGATTCCGGAGAGCTTATGCCGGTTCGTACATATTATTTTATTGACTGATTGATTAAAAGATGAAATATTAATAAGAATTTTCGTCTTCAGGTGTGGATCACTGAAAAAATTAATTCTTAGTTCGAATTGTCTCGTAACTGTTCCGGATACAATTCATTTGCTCAGTGATTTAGAAGTATTAGATTTAAAGAATAATCCAGAATTAGTTATTCCTCCACGTCCAACGTCGATGCAGCAGGGCTCCGGAGTAGAGTACTATAATATCGATTTTTCGCTTCAGCATCAGTTGAGATTGGCTGGAGCATCAATTCCTCAACCTCAATTGAATACTAGTACGTCAAGTTTACTTCAAAAGAGAATGATAAAAAAAAAGAAGATAATTGATAGAATTTATTAACGTGTATTAAATTTAATAGGTGCCAGTAAAGATCCAATAGCTAGGAAGTTGAGACTTCGCAGAGGTAGGCGTGACACCGAAAATAATGCTGATCAAGATCAGGCAAAAATTCTCAAGGTGAGTTAAAAATATTTCGAAACACCAGAGAAGACCAAATTACTGAAATTAATTTTAATTTTTCCCCCAGGGAATGAAAGACATAGCCAAAGATAAAAATAGACAAACATCAATCGAAGACGAAGTGCAATCTTTAAAGTAATCATTTCACAATCTTATTTACAAACATTTGAATGAAGTAATTACGTCAATTCGTGAATGTTTACTTTTTACAGACCAAAGAGGTGGGACGAATCTCTAGAAAAACCTCCGTTAGATTATTCGGAAATATTTAACGACGAAATCGGCCAAATGTTAGGCTTGACGATTTGGGAAATCGAAAACTTCTTACCAAATTTAGTCGACGAATCTTTACATGGAAAGTTTTACGAAGCCGATTGCTACATCATATTGAAGACGTATCTCGATGAAAATGGAGGAATGACCTACAGTATTTATTTCTGGATCGGCGAAAAATCACCGGTAAATGTTTGACCAAATAACGCAGACACTTGAAAAAAATATTCTAAACTGATATTTTTGTAGCTCGATAAAAAAGCTTGCGCTGCGATGCATGCTGTTAATTTGCGAAATTACCTCGGCGCCGAATGTCGAACCATACGAGAAGAGCAAAACGACGAATCTGAGGAATTTCTAAGTCTGTTTGATTCTGCTATCGAATATTTAGAAGGAGGACGAACTTCTAGCGGATTTTATACGGTTGAAGATGTGGTAAGTTGTGCAATAAATGAACCGGAATGTTACATACGTCGTCGTAATGTTTTTACTTATTATCTAGATTTATACAAATCGATTTTACCGAGTTCATAGTGCCGGTGCATCGATACACTTGGAACCCGTGCCTATATCAGTGGAGTCAATCGATCCTAGATATACTTTTATTTTAGACACAGGCCTTACCATATACATATGGCATTGTGCTAAGTCGAAAAATACTCTGAAATCGAAAGCCAGGTAAATAATTCATAATGCCTGTGTAGTGTAAACAAGGCTATCCATTGTTTTATGTACCTAATTCTTTTTATGCGATTGTACTTCCAGATTGGTGTCAGAAAAAATAAATAAAAATGAAAGAAAAAATAAGGCAGAAATTATTACCGATATTGATAACGATAAAACGTCGGAATTTTGGAAATTGTTGGGAGAAGAAAGTGACGTGAAGCCCGAGGGTCCATTTAAAGTAAAGATTATTTTGCATCTTTAATTTTTTTCAATTTTTAAATTCGGTATGCGTTCTTAAACGATTATTTTGTATTCGACAGGAATACGTGAGCGACGACTTCAAGCCAGTGCCATCGAAATTATACGAAGTGAAATTAGGAATGGGTTATTTAGAACTTCCTCAAGTCGAATTACCTCATAATAAATTGGTCAAAACATTACTAGATACTGAAAACGTCTACATACTGGACTGTTTCTTGGATTTATTCGTATGGTAAGTTATTTTAATTCGAATTACATCCAAAGTACCCAATTTTGAAATTAAATTCGATGTTTTAATTTCTAGGTTTGGTAAAAAATCAACAAAACTGGTTCGTGCAGCGGCTGTGAAATTATCTCACGAATTATTCTCCATGTTAAAAAGACCACCTCACGCCTTGATCACTCGTATCCAACAAGGCAACGAGCCACAGATTTTCAAGCTGAAATTCTCCGATTGGGATGACGTCATTGCAGTAGATTTCACCCGAACTGCCGAATCAGTCCAAAGAACTGGAGCTGATCTGGTCAAATGGGCTAAACAGCAAGAAACCAAAGTAAGCAATTTTCTCGTCGTCTTTGCATCTTCGAAATTGTTCACATTTTAATTTACGAGTATGTATTTAGACCGATTTGGGTGCCTTGTTCACTACTCGACAACCCACCGTACCATTCCAAGAAGCTATGCAGTTGATGGAAGAATGCAACGAAGATTTAGAGGGAATGGAATGCTTCGTTTTGGAAGGAAAGAAATTCGTAAAATTGCCCGAAGAAGAAAAAGGTAATTGATTTTGTTCTCAAGCCTGAAGAATTTTTTAGAGGAAAATTATTCATCGTAATAATTTTTTTTCAGGTCACTTTTATAGCAAAGAATGCTACGTATTTTTGTGTCGATATTGGGTACCAGTTGACGATTGCGGTGAAGATGAAACCGATGCTGAAGGTCCAGTCGAAGAAGATTTCCAATGCATTGTTTATTTCTGGCAGGGCAGAGATGCTTCGAATATGGGCTGGCTGACGTTCACTTTTGGGTTAGTGCATCGATTTCTTTACGGAATCGATTCGAATAATTTTTACTAAAACCTGATTCATTAGATTGCAGAAAAAATTCAAGTTATTATTCGGGGAAAAATTAGAAGTAATACGAATGCACCAGCAGCAAGAAAATATCAAATTTTTGGCTCATTTCGAAAGACGTTTCGTCATTCATTTGGGGAGTAGAAAAGAAGAACACGAAAACGAACGCCTAGAACAGCCTCCAGCCCAATTGTATCAATTGAGAGCGAACGGTAGCGCTTTGTGTACTCGAGTGATCCAAGTGAAAGCCGATGCTACTTCTTTGAATTCTTGTTTCTGGTAAATCATCAGAAAATTTTTTTTTTCGAAATGTTTCCATTTTCTATCATTTTTTTTTTTCATTCTAGTTACATTTTGAAAGTTCCATTTGGAAACGAAGGCGCTTCTGGACTGATTTACGTATGGATTGGTTCAAAAGCTGACGCAGAAGATATCAAACTCATACAGGAAATAGCCGACGATATGTTTAACAACGTAATTAAAATTTTCCACTTCGATTAAATTGAAATTAAAACCTTCGATAGGGAATTACAATTTTACGAGTATTTTTTCAGCCTTGGATTACTTTGCAAGTCATTAATGAAGGCGAAGAGCCAGATAATTTCTTCTGGTATGCATTGGGAGGACAAAAACCTTACGACGAGTCAGCTGAATTCATGAACTACACAAGACTCTTCCGGTGTTCTAATGAAAGAGGTTACTTTACAGTTTCTGAAAAGTGTACCGATTTTTGTCAGGTATGAATGGATTGAGGTACTAAAAATTTTCTCCTATTTGTAGGTATTTCATTTTGTAATTATTTTTACTTGCTTGTAGGATGATCTCGCCGATGATGATATCATGATATTGGATAACGGAGAACAAGTTTTTCTATGGTTAGGAGCCAGATGCTCCGAAGTTGAAATCAAATTAGCTTATAAATCTGCTCAAGTGAGTGTGATTTGGTAAAAGTTGAAAATATATACCTAGTATCAGTTTGATAATCTTGACACATGCTTTTTATTCGCAGGTTTACATACAACATCTTCGAGTGAAACAACCGGAAAGACCTCGAAATTTATTTTTAACGTTGAAAAATAAAGAATCAAAACGTTTTACGAAATGCTTTCATGGCTGGAGTGCTCATAGAAAGTGCCTCGATTAATCATTATTATTTTTATACTCAAAAAAACTTATCAACATTTATCATCGTTTTGTACATTATAAATTTATTTATAAATTAACGAAGTATTATTTATTAATAATTGGCAATATTTATTTATTTATTTTTATTTTGTGATATGTACATAAATGTTACCATAGATGTTTCAATTATAAACGTTTATAATTCGACGAGTGTTTATTTCAGTTTGTTACTCTTTCGCTCGAGAATGTTCATCATAATGTGATTCGAGGCAAATGAACCTCATTTCCACTCTGACAGAGCACTGTCGAGTGTCGACATTTTTTCAATTAAATTTTCGTAATTTTAAAAGAGACATTTAAAGAACTAATCGTAAGTTCGAAAAACGAAGTTCTCAAAGAAAAAATTATCCACCATAAATTTCTGGAAATTTATTTGCCAATGTGATGAAAAAGTATAGGCCTATTATACATTAAAGCATTTCACATCGAAGCGAAGATTAAGTATTATAAATGCTCAAAGCACAAAACATTAACAGTAGTAAAATATGAGTATTGGTAATTTTTCACCGTGAATATAACTTAAAAACTAATGATATCACAAAGCGGACTTGAAGCGGAGATTGACTTTAGTCATCGTCGTCGTCGTCGTCAGATGGCACAAATAGTTCATTTTCTTCCAAAAAGTTTGCCATATATTTACTAATTGTGGCTCCAATCAAGAGTCCTGGGATTACAGCTAAACATACCTTGATTAATCCAAATGATTCCTTTTCAGGCGGTGGTAACAAAGCTCCGGTTGGTGTGGTTGTACCAACTGATCGTTTGAAAATTGGCTGAGGTCTCAGTTGAGTTCTCATGGTATTTAATAATCGACTAAACATTGTGAAAATAGTAGGAATTAGGAATGAGAAGAAAAATTACTGCAATCCAAAACTTCAATTATCAGTAGAATTGAACGGAATTTAGATAATAGAATCAAAACACCAAACACCAACAATAACAAAGATGCCTAGCTTATGGCAAGGGGGAGTATGAACGGAGTCCTTCAGAAACATTGCGCTTGGAGTGCTGATAGTTTTACGTCACCGTAGCCTGGAATCCGCCTAGCCACAAGATGAAACTCAGCAACAACTACAAACTTCAAAAATGAAAATATTCACCAATAATTTTCAGCATCATTTCTCTGATCCACGATTAATGAATTTAAATAATTCATACATGTGTACACATTGGGTAACTTTCCTGGAATATTTTGTTATTTTCACACCAATGTCCAATGAAACGATGAAGAGTAGATGATAGGGTTAGGCTAAAATAGGACGAATAAAAATGAAACCATTTCCAACAAAAATATCGTAATTTTTATTCTGTTCACAAAAAATCAGATTAACAACAAAACTCTTGGTTAATTTAAGAAAGTAGAGAAATTTTCACAACAATAACGAATTAACGATTAGGATGAGAGTTAAATCCAAGATGATCATCTTTCATGGAGCCTATACATTTTTAACATTTCATTCTTACAGATAAATTTGGTAGGCATAAAATCGTTCTTATTTTAAAACTAACATATCGTCTCTCTTCTTCAAGCATTCACTCGAATAAGGAACCAGATGCAAATAATCAAAATGCCACGCTGTCACGGCGTGGCATTGACAGATAGACACGTCTCGTACATCGCTGTATTGGCTTAGTTAGTGCTTTTCAGACACTACTTGGTACCGAAACGTTTCTTCAAAACTGCAAATGGTAATTTACTCGTCAACGCGTCCGGTTCAACAACCACAGCCATAAGTTGATTATCGACACCATAGTTGCTCAAAAACACCAAGTGCTGCGCAAATAAACAGAAATAATGGGCTGGGTTAGATAAATTTCGAATACAAACCAGATGCAGAGTAATAAATTCTGTACAAATACCTTGAATGTTTTCATAATGTGAAAAGCCATATTATCAGATCGACTGAGAGAAAATTGACTACTGCCACTTTCACTATTATCGCTATTATCCGGAGATCTGACTCGATCGAGACGTGGTATTTTGCAGTCAACTTCTGGCAATTTCTACACGTACAAAATGTGGCAATAATTAATAAATGATTGGTAATTATGTACGTAATATTACTAAAATATCGCCCAACCTTGGATTTATCAACGACGCAAATTGTGCTATCGTCGTAAAACAAGATAACGTTGCTGTTGTGTGGATCGCATAAAATTCCTTCGACAGGAAATTGTCGATTTAGCCATTGTTTCGGGTGTTTTTGATCCAAAGCTCGAGAAAATGGAGAGTACTTCTTTTTGCTCATATCATATTCCACAATCTAGAACAAATTATGTTAAAATGAACAATATGTACTTTGGTGTGGTTGATTTTTTTTTTCAAAGACTCGTCTCTCTAGCACCAGATATTTACCTTGTGATCAGCGTAGGCAACTACGAGGGTATCATTACTAGCATTAATTGTCAATGCTGTCGGAGCGCTACTATGTTTAGGTAAGGAGCAATGGAACTGTAAAAATACAAAATAAATTGGTATCATGAAAAGAAAACTGATTAGTTTTGAGAGAGAAAAAAACACTTGACGACATACGCCTACTAACTTGAGTCTTATTCCACACAGCAATATTACTAGATCGATCGGCAGCCACTATTCGTTCACAGTCTTCAGTTACTTGTAATAAAAACGTAATATCTGATAATACTGCAACAAAAAAATGATGAGCTCATTATAACGCAAACGAAGGTGAAAAAAATAGATAAAAATGGCAACCTTACCCGAATGATCAGTATTCAATTGATACAACAGCCTCACACTCTCATCTGGAGCAAGCTCTGCTACAGAAATACTCCTATTTTTACCAGCAGAAGCGATATATTTACTATCTGGTGAGAAGCTAAAGCATACCGAAGCCGATTTAAACTCAGTAGGTAATCCGCTGATTCGTTTGATTTCAGATCTCGTATAATCTTCAGCCTAAAAATACAATTATCGAGATCATAACTCTTCTTCAACTTCTATAATAAATCTAGAGTAAAATTCTGCTATACTGCTTACCAAACAAAATCGTAATAATCTTACGACCGAATCTGTAGAATATGCAATCCAATTAGCATCTGGAGAAATTGCAGCACATCGTATTGGCGCATTTTTATACGATTTTATCATGGCGACGTTGGATAAAACATCACTAGACCAGTGAAATAATTCTATATGCTCGTCATAGAGTATAAATACAATGTTCACTTCATAAGCTAAGGAAATTTTTCTCGACTGTAAAACAAAAAAGAAAATGGTTCAAGTTATACTCTCAAAACATTCCACATTTTTAAATTAAAAACTGACCTGAAGTAATGGAGAATACTTGATGAGTACTTTAGGAGGATAACTACTCAAAGCTAAATATCCATCAGCTCCTGTAGCGTTGAAAAAAAATTTAGAATAAAGTCGTAACAAATAAATACACTCGTTTTCAAATCATCAATACCTCCAGAGAATAATTTATCTTCGACCATTACTAGGGCTCTAACGTCATGATCGTGAATCGCTCGTTGTATGGATTTAATCCACTTGTAATTATTACCCATAGTCAATGATGAACTCTTAATGTTGATTCTTTCAAATGATGAAATCAAAGGATCAACGCCTGAAATTAATCGATTGGTAATTTGGTATTACAAGTTCATATCAAGTTGATCCAAAGTTCAGATTAGACTCAACGTACCAGCGCAATATAATTTATTTTGATCGTCATCTAGGCATAGTGCTAGCACGGCTGCTTTGTGAGATTGATGAGAATCAATGTATAAACCTCGTTGTCCATCCCAAAAAGTAATCTTTCCCCTGTTAAGTAAGAAAAAAATACAAGAACGAATAAATAAACCACAGAAGATCTTTCGTTGGTGAATATGATTCCAATTTGTAAACGTAAATAGTACCTCGAGTCTCCTGAAATGATAGTGAATTCATTTGTAATAGTGATACACCAAATTACTGTTGGCTTGTGAGCTTCACTTCTACCAGGAAATAATTTATGAATAGCATGGCCGGTATTAACGTTCCATACTCGAACAGCGTCAATGGAGCCGGTGGCTAAATATTCTCCACTTTGATCCCAAGCAATACAGAGAATTCTGCCTATGAAAATAAATTCGAGATAAAATTACAGTCGTAAAATAATCTATAAGAGTATCCAATACTGCTCAAGTAAAGTTACCTTGTTGTTTATCTAAAAGTTTTTCGTGCAATAAACTGTCGTCGTGTACTCTGATTATATTTATGTAACCATCTTCAGTTCCAGCCTGGAAGTTTAGAAGTGGGATATTAGGCATTTGAAAATATTACTACTTGTACAATACTGTCGAAATCGTGATTACTTACAGCAATCAAAGAGTCTTTACTATTGGTATCGATACACCAGCAAGATCCAGAAGTGACAGGTATTTCGTGCTGGAAAAAATATAAGAAACAGTTATATTGTTCGAGGAATGACAATAAAATATTAACATACACATTTCTTTATAATGTATCGCAATTCGTACCTTTGACTGTAAACTGAGCAAGTCGATTTCCATCACACTGCCAGCTAATCCGCTACAAAATAGTCGACTATTTAACCATGATATGCTTTCAACGGAGTCATTTGCATCGGCATAGAAGACCCTATCTATGTGCGGTGTATTTTGCAAATCCCAAATTTCTATAGTGTTGTTCGATCTGAAATTTGTCCACGTCATAATTATTCAAGTTCAACTTAAAAACCGTAACACTGTAATATTATGAAATAGCACAGGGTACGTACCTCGATAGAGCTAATTTGCACAAAATTGGATTATAAGATAAATTGTGAATAGCTTTCGGAGTTGGTACATAATGATTGAACTTTTTGATCTGATACGTAGCGATTTCCATTTTCTTAGATGATAATAAAACCCAGAAGAAGTGAAGGTAACCGTCGAGTATGAAACACGAGTTCGTAATTATTTGCACACTTGAACTTCACAGCAATGAAACCACAATTTCGTAAAAACACTTCCTTCAAATTATTTTTCTCCAATTTTTTGCATCTAATCAATTTAATCAAAATATTTTTGCTCTCGTAAGCATGCTTTTTGAGAATTTGTTTATGTAAAATGAGCCATGCGCCTTGGGGCCGGAGGGGAAGGAGAAGGGACGTGGGGGTGTTCGGTCAGTGTTGTTATCATGTCTGCGAAAAAATGAAGTTCAAAAAATTTTCCATCAATTTTCAATTTTTCATTTTCTTTTTCAATAATTATTTTTAGTATTAAAAAAATTGGAAATTAACTATGATTTGATTTGAGCATCATTTTTAATTCATTTACTTTAATAAATCAGTCCACATTCAACTTCGTACCATCGAACATAGGAACATGGAACACATGTACGTACAATATATTTGACTAACGTCTAGATTGATTGTTTTGTTTACATTCATGGGGTGCAACTTCGATAAATTTTTACCAAGTCCAGTGCTACATAATACTTTATAGTCAAAATTGGAAGGGAGGAAGGGGTCTAATCTAAATTTTTGTAATAACTAAAAGTATTTGTACAACTTCAAGCTACAACTTTTGTTTGAAAATTTTTTCAATCGGGCTCCTTACCTCCCCCCTGTTTTTAAAAATGTATTTGAAGGAGTTGGATTGTCCAAAATTGGTGGGGAGGGAGGGATCCGATTGAAATTTTTGTTATCACCAAAATTATTCCTAGTACTTCAAGCTACAACTTTTGTTTGAAAATTTTTTCAATCGGGCCCCTACCCTCCCACTGTTTTCAATAATGTATTTGAATGAGTTGGATTATCCAAAATTGGAGGGGAGGGAGGGGTCCAATTGCAATTTTTGTGATAACCAAAAGTATTAGCGAAACTTCAAGCTACAACTTTTTCTTGAAAACTTTTTCAATTGAGCCCCTCTCTCACCACTTATTTTGCATAACACTCCCAAAATACTAATTAAAAATAGAAGAGGGAAGGGGAAATGGGTCCAATTGAAAAATTTTTGCAACAAACTTGTAGCTCAAAGTTTTAGGAAAAATTTTGTCCATGACAAAAATTGCGATTGGACCCCTTCCTTCACTCCAATTTTGGATAATCCAACTCATTCAAATACATTATTGAAAACAGGGGGAGGGTAAGGGGCCCGATTGAAAAAATTTTCAAACAAAAGTTGTAGCTTGAAGTTGTACAAATACTTTTAGTTATTACAAAAATTTAGATTAGACCCCTTCCTCCCTTCCAATTTTGACTATAAAGTATTATGTAGCACTGGACTTGGTAAAAATTTATCGAAGGTGCACCCCATGAATGTAAACAAAACAATCAATCTAGACGTTAGTATACATTTGTACCAAATACTTTAAATTAATAATACTGGAAACTCCAATGGGGAAAAGTGACCCCGACAAAGCGCTCTCTTAGCGGCTCGGCATGAAACTATTCTCAGACTTTCGACCGATCGTCATGTCTTCGACCAATCAGAGCGCGAATCACGCGACGATTAGTCGAAAACCTGGAATTAGTTTCATGCCGAGCCGCTTAGAGAGCGCTCTTCTTGGGAGTCAAATCAAAAGCATTGAGTTTCCAGTAGTTCCAGTATTATTAATTTAAAGCAAAGTTTTAAAGAATAACTTTGATTTAAAGTATTTGCATGTACCCAAAACCACCTAGAGATACAAGCCATGAACGTAGAAAGGCAACGTCGCGTTTTCGAGTAGTAGACGGCCGACTTTCCAATCCGTTTTTTGACGATAACTCGGGAAATATTCATCGAATCGAAATTCTGACATCACATTAACGAAAGGAAATTTTCTGCTCTACAATTTTGGTTCAGATCAATTTTCACGAAAAATGCTTCGTTCGCTCTGAAAATGAGAATATGTGAAAATTTGCATATCCAAGAAAACATTTTACGCTGAGAAATCGAGGTATTTTCGTCAAATCGAAATTTCAATAATTTTAGGGTGAAAGGATTTTTTTCGCTCTACAATTTTGGTTCGTATCAATTTTCACGAAAATCGCTTCGTTGACCGGGAAAATGGGAAAATCCAACTTTCAAAATCAGTTTTTCGACGATAACTCAAGAAATATTCGTCAAATCGAAATTCCGACTACACCAAACAAAAGTAAATTTTTTGATCTACAATTGTGGTTTCTATCAATTATCACAAAAAAGGGGTCGTTGACCTCGAAAATGAAAAAATAAATAGTTTTTTGACGATAACTCAAAAAATTGGTCGAATCAAAAATTTTAAAAGCACTAAAACTGAAGAATTTTTTTTGCTCTACAATTTTAGTTCTTATCAATTTTCATGAAAAACGCTTTGTTTATCCGCGAAATAGGAAAATATGAAAATTTGCATATCTGAGAAAACAGTTTTTGCTAATGAATCGAGGTATTTTCGTCGAATCAAAACTTCAATGATTTTAGGATGAAAGGATATTTTTTGCTCTACAATTTTTGTTCTTATCAATTTTTACGAAAATCGCTTCTTTGACCGGGAAAGAAAATCTAGTAGACGGCCAATCTTCAAATCAGTTTTTTGACCGTAACTCGAGAAATATTAGTCGAATCAAAATTCCGAATACACTAAACGAAAGTTAATTTTTCCCTTTACAATTTTGGGTCCCATCAATTTTTTTGAAAAACACTTTGTTTGCCCAGTAAACGTATTTTCAATTGCTCAAGTCGGCCGTCTTCGGCAAGGTTGCCAAATTTAACTTCATGGCTTGTAGTGTCTAGGTGGTTTTGATGTACCTCAACTACGAATACTACCCCCCCATGCGGGCGTACATGTATACGCGTACAGGCACGGGTACGCGCAACGGCAACGCCGAGCAGCAAAAAGTACTCAATACTGCCTAACTTATTCAGAATTGCGAGAAGCAATAATTTTTCAACGATAAACATTACAAAGGATAATCTGATTGTAGTGATAATGGGTTCCGGAACTAACCTGAGAATAAAAACACTACGAAGAACATGGAAGAAATGTGGTAGGTGAGCTGCTTTTAATCTATATTCGACGTGTAAACAGTTAAGTTCTGTGCTAACATTCATTTTTCAGCCATTATGTCTTCTCAAAGCATTACGAAGGATGTAATGGAGAAGTACAATTTATTAAACCAAGACCAGAAGCTGGAATTTTTCAATCGAGATGCTTTTATATCCTATATCATTGGTGTTTTACAAGAACTGCAGCCTGCGCGAATTTTTGAAATCCGCAGAACGATGAGCAGATTACTTACGGGAAGAGAGGGAACGTAAGTTTAAATTTCGTTTATCTTTCGTTTCACTAACTAGACTAATGAAATGTCAGATTTCGAAATGTTCAGGACCAAGCTGCGATTCTTATTGTCATGGGGCCTTCATCGCCAGAGGTGTCATCATGTTCGACGACCGAATCGGAGAATTCAGGTAAAAATTCGCCGGAACCAGGACCAAGCCAACCGCCAGCAATTCCCAGTCGAGATCCGATGCCCGCTGCATCTCCAATACCTTTAACAATGCTAGAAGAAGAGGAGCAGGAACCGAAAGGTAAATATCTCCTTGCTACTCAAGTTGCATTGTATAATCAAAATATATAAAAGTATTTTAATTGCAGAGACGAAAGCAGAGTATATTCGAAATCTTCGCATTTGTCTTCGCCAGACTAAAGATTTAAGCCAAAGAGAAATGTTTGCTGTTGCCGAAAGATTCGCCGAGGTGTTAATGCTGGATGATGATGCACGCATAGTTTGCTTCAGTATCCCGGACCAGCTGTAAAAGGTATTGTGATATTTCATCAAAATTAAGGAAGCTTTATATTTTTCTATTCAAAGACCTTTGGCTACAAATGTATTTGAACAAGTACGTATTTCGGCTTCATCGTTATAAATTTTCCACATTTTTTTTTCTTTTTTTTATCGTTTGTTGTGAAAAATTAACTATGTTCTGTTCAATATTTAAAAAGTTGAGTTTTGATTATTTTCTTGTCTTGCTCGTCGCAAATGCATTGTAATGTGTAACATAGATAAATATTTATGTAACAAGTGAAAGCAATATATATTTCGGCTTCATCGTTATAAATTTTCCACATTTTTTTTTCTTTTTTTTATCGTTTGTTGTGAAAAATTAACTATGTTCTGTTCAATATTTAAAAAGTTGAGTTTTGATTATTTTCTTGTCTTGCTCGTCGCAAATGCATTGTAATGTGTAACATAGATAAATATTTATGTAACAAGTGAAAGCAATATATATTTCGGCTTCATCGTTATAAATTTTCCACATTTTTTTTTCTTTTTTTTATCGTTTGTTGTGAAAAATTAACTATGTTCTGTTCAATATTTAAAAAGTTGAGTTTTGATTATTTTCTTGTCTTGCTCGTCGCAAATGCATTGTAATGTGTAACATAGATAAATATTTATGTAACAAGTGAAAGCAATATATTCAATATGAAGTGCCTGGTTTATTTGAGTTTTCGTTGTTTCATGGAAATGATGGTAGTTCTGAGGTTGATTCGGTGTGTCGATTGGTTCTCCATTCGTTATGGAGTAAGTACCAATGGGTAATAAGGTAGTTGCAGTTTGATTGCATTGTTTCGAGTATTCCTTTTCTTTCAGTACACGTCGAGTGAAAGAAATACTGTGGTAAGGTACTAAAAATAATGAAGACTGCAAATGCAGTCTCCACTGTAATAATGAGTACCTAATTACCTATAACTGTCTGTCGATTGGTGGTACATATTCAGGAAGCGACGTTGGACGTTAAACAAAATCATTAGGGTTTACTCAACAATTCAATTTATGATAAAAATAATATAGTTTATTTACGAAAATATCAAGTTTTCACTAAAATATTAGGTACATAATTTATATTGGTAAATTCTTCATGTAAAAAAAAAACCAAGAATAAAGGTTTCCTTTGACCAAACTAATGTTCTGAAAATTTCAAGTGATTCACACTTCCAACTTGATAACATCATTAATCTAATAATGACGAGTATCAATTTTTCTTTCAATACGAAATATTATGAAATCACGAAAAAGTGATGTGATATTATTCGTACAACATTCACTTTTTGTGATCCGATTATTTCTCAAAAAATGTGACCTTCAATCACATTACATAAAAATTATTCAAATTGGTCGTATCTTTAAAATTATAACATAAGCTAAATGCAATAAAAATTAGAATATTATAAAATCATACAATTCGAGTGGTAAAAATTAAAAAAATTGGATCAATCATATGCCAACACATGAGATAATATTTACAAGAAATTTTTAAAAACAAATCAAGTCATAATTCATAAATAACACGAACATTTTTTTTTTTTTTTTTTTTTGAGGTGGAATACGAGTACATATAGGTGGAATGCACAGTCAGGTAAAAATAAACGATAAATTACATAACAGAATCCAACTCGCAAACATTATGGAAGTATTCGTTCAGCACTTCGACGAAATTGTGAATTGCTTCCAAATAACACAAGTTGTTATCGTTGACATCAACGCATATGCAGAAGTACAAACCAGCATAATGACCGATAAATTATTTTAAAATTACGAAACTGTCAACAGAAAATAATCAGGATTATTGAACTGATGCTAGAATTACATTACTAGAATGAATGGAGTTATTAACTACATACTTCGACAAAATTTGTATGCTTAGCATCGCGAACGGTAACTACTGCGTGCACTTCTTTGATAAGTTTCTGTTTCTCGTCATCGTCGAAATTCATATACCATTTGGCCAATCTCGTCTTTCCGGCACGGTTTTGTATCAGAATCTGCAAACAGTCGATAAATTACATATCCATTCGAATATTTATAAAACGGAACTTCTACTACGGAGGAATGCAATTTGAAGAGAAATTCTCAAAAATAATGAGGAGGTGAGTGACAATGAAATAATAACATCCGAAATAAAGGCAAATATTAATCAGGAAAAGATTAGGTAACACTTATCATTATTATATGTTTAAAGAATTAATATCGAATAAAAACGTTTCAGAGGCGATTGTACAACAGGCACGATCGATATATAATTTAAATATGTAATCTAATTAACGACAATTTCATCGATTATTCAATTATTATTCATCAAAATTAAAAACTTATTCATAATTTTCCAATTTTCATTTCGATTTTCTTATCAAATTGACAAATTCCATTTTTTTTCAAGATAGGTTTTATGCACAAAATACTGGATAGAATGCGGTTGATTTCATAGTACGTGAGTTGAAATTGGCACGTATGGACAGCGCTGATTACTTTTAAAAAAGTGTGAAGTGAATTTTGAGAAAAAACTAGAAGAAAGTGCTGTGCGCCAGGGAAGAAAACCAATTGAGACCCAATTGGTTATGGTGATGGTGGTTTTGAGAAAATTTTGAAATTACTGGTGGTTCCAATTGGTTTTTGGTTTTTAAAAATTTTCAAAAGGTTTTGGTGCTAAAGTGGATCCATTTCATTTTTATTTTTTTTGATTGGTTCTGGTTCTGGGTTTTTGGTTTTGCTTGATTAATTGGTTGTGATGGTGGTTCTCAAATTAAAAACCATTTCAAATGGTTGTGGTGGTGGTTCTCAAATTAAAAAACATTTCAAATGGTTGTGGTGGTGGTGGTTCCGTTTTGGTTTTTCAATTGGTTTTCATCGAATTGCTTCCATTTCGTAGTATGAAAAATATTTCTCAACATTTAAACCATTTATCTATGGCATTAACCATCAGAACCAGATGGAACCATTTTCGTGCTTCCTATTATACCACAAAAGAACTAAAAAAAGATCAGATCTTTGAAATTTGAATGAAAAATTAATTTGCCTACAAGTTACAAACGCAATATTGCAATAAATTTAAATTAAATAATATACATTCAAATAAAAAACAAAAAATGATAATGTTTCCACTTTTCAGAGCGCTGAAAAATCAGAAAAATGAAGAAAACAGGCCACAGGGGGTAGGTAAGGGGCCCAATTTAAAAAAATTTCAAATCAAAGTTGTTGCTTGAAGTTCTAGGAATAAATTTGGTCATAACAAAAATTTTGATTGGACCCCTCCTTCCCTTTCAAATCCACTATTTCTCTTTTTAGAACCAAAAAGAACCAATTCCATTAATTGGTGGTGGTTTTGGTTTTCATTGTAAAGGAAATTGAAAATGGTGGTGGTGGTGGTGATGGTGGTTTTTTATTTTCAAACCACTTTCTTGTGGTTGTGGTTGTGGTTATTTCAGCAAATGATTTTTCGTTGTGGTTCCAAACGGTTCTCTTCCCTGCCTTTTCGAAAGGAATTGGTTCTTTTTGGTGGTGATTCTTGAATGAATTTTTGAAGTTCATTGTAATGGTTCCAAATGGTTTTGAAAACCAATTGAAATATCTGGTGGTGGTGGTTTTACCCGGTTTTGGTTTCAATTGGTTTTCTTCCCTGCTGTGCGCTAATCTGTAACCTTTGACTATTAAACTATAGTTTAATAGTCAAAGTCTGTAACACATGTCGAAAAGGATTACTTGTTGCCTTTTTTTTTTTTTTTTACAATTTTTTCCCCTCTTTGAAAAACCCCAAGTCTAGCTTCAAACTTGACCATAATCCAAAACATTTTAATAGGTTGGTTACGTTGTATGAAGTACTTAACCATATTGAAACCTCGGATGTGGTAACCAGATGTGTTTTACTGGGTTCTCCCTTCCAGGGTTGCGAACCGTTTGAGAATTAATTGGTGGTGGTGGTGGTGGTTTTGAAAATTTTCGAATAAATGGTTTTTGGTTTTGGTTTTTTTTTTTTTTTTTGAAATGGCTTTGGTTTTGGTTTCGGTTATTTCAACTTTTGATTATTTTGGTGGTGGTGGTGGTAGTTCTCAAAAACCAAAACCATTTCAATTGGTTTTGGTGGTGGTTCTCAAAAACCAAAACCATTTCAATTGGTAAAACCAAAACCAAATGAACAGAGCTGGCGCGACTCAGAGTTTCGAGTGTGAGTCGCGAGAGTCGCATTCGAGCGACTCTGAGTTCGACTCTTTTTCACAAGGAGTCGAAAAAAATTTGAAAAAATCGACTCATCACTAAGAGTCGAACATTAAACTGATTCACGACTCTTCTCAATTTGCGACTCTTTTTCAGAGCTGGGGCGACTCACCTACGTTGAGAGTCCGATTCTTTGATAAATAAATTTTCGACTCAGTGAATCGCGATTCTCTGCTTATGTTTATCGGATTCTGAGTCCGACTCTTCTGGCTTCGACTCTCTTGCGACTCTCTTACGACTCTTTTTTCACTCTCTTACGACTCTTTTTTCACTCTTTTACGACTCTTTTTCCCACTCTCATACAACTCTTTTTTGGAATTTTAGACTTTATCCTCCGCGTTTGGTGTGTTCTTTCTCAAATTTGATTACTAACGTCTAGTTTGATAGTTTTGTTCACATTCATGGGGTGCAACTTCGATAAATTTTTACCAAGTCCAGTGCTACATAATACTTTATAGTCAAAATTGGAAGGGAGGAAGGGGTCTAATCGAAATTTTTGTAATAACTAAAAGTATTTGTACAACTTCAAGCTACAACTTTTGTTTGAAAATTTTTTCAATCGGGCCCCTTACCTCCCCCCTGTTTTTAAAAATGTATTTGAAGGAGTTGGATTATCCAAAATTGGTGGGGAGGGAGGGATCCGATTGAAATTTTTGTTATCACTAAAATTATTCCTAGTACTTCAAGCTACAACTTTTGTTTGAAAATTTTTTCAATCGGGCCCCTTACCCTCCCCCTGTTTTCAATAATGTATTTGAATGAGTTGGATTATCCAAAATTGGAGGGAAGGGAGGGGTCCAATCGCAATTTTTGTCATGGCCAAAATTTTTCTCAAAACTTTGAGCTACAAGTTTGTTGCAAAAATTTTTCAATTGGACCCATTTCCCCTTCCCCCTTCAATTTTTAATTAGTATTTTGGGAGTGTTATGCAAAATAAGTGGAGAGAGAGGGGCTCAATTGAAAAAGTTTTCAAAAAAAAGTTGTAGCTTGAAGTTTCGCTAATACTTTTGGTTATCACAAAAATTGCGATTGGACCCCTCCCTCCCCTCCAATTTTGGATAATCCAACTCATTCAAAAATAATTAGAAAAATTATTCGAAATAAATTGAATAAAACAACGTAAGAATTATTGATATTGAACAAAAAAAACGAGGAAAGGAGTCGCGATCTTGAAAAGGAGTCGCAAGGAATCGCAAAATGAGAGTCGCACGTGTTTGAAGTGAACGACTCTCGAATAAGAGTCCGGATTTTTGCGATTCATTGCGATTCATTGAAGTGAGGAGTCGAATCGAGAATCGAACTCCCAATAATTCATTGCGACTCTTACGACTCACTTCATCGATTCTGAGTCGCCCCAGCTCTGCTCTTTTTTACTCACAACTCTTTTTTTACTTGCGACTCTTTTGATTCACAACTCTTCATATCACGACTCTTTTCATCTCTCAAACTCCCTTTTTCCGCGATTCATGGGTAGTGCAACTTCGTGTGTTGTGTTAGTTTAGTTTTGATTTCAATTAATTTTCGAATTGTTTCAAAATCATTCAGTGATGAAAAACTTCGAAATCTATTTTAAACACACAAGATCTACAAAAGGCAATGATACTGTAGATGACAGATCGTTGAAAATTTTTATTTTTATTTTTTTGCTGATTTTTTATATTTTAATTTAAATTTAATTAAGATAACAAATTTAGAATTTACTTACAAAGTTGAGAAGGAGGTTTCCTCTCCTTTTTTAAATTTTTTCCGTTGTTTTTTTTTCATAAACAATGACATTTTTGATGTTATAAAAATGTGAAAAATTGTATTTCTTGCTTTTTGATTTTTTTATAATTATTTTAATTTAAATTAACGTTACAAACTTTTTACTTAAGAGTTAAGAAAGAGGAAAGACAGATAAGAGGTTTCTTTTTTTTCTTTTTTTCTTTTTTCATTTTTTTCAGCTTTTATTTTAGCCTTTTTGCATGAATATTGAATGGTGGCATTTTTGATTTTATGAATGTTCAAGAATTTTATTTATTGTTGTAGTTTTTTTTTTATATTTTAAATTTAAGATTAGATTACGAATTTACTGAGAGTTTACTCAGAGTCAGAGAAGATGTTTCTACTTACCTTTTTTTCAAAATTTTTTAGCTTTTCCTTTTTTTACGAGAATATGAAACATGAAAGTTAAAATAAATTTTATTGATCAATTTATAATTGATTACTGTACTTGAAAATTGAAAAATAATAAATATGTCGCACTAAAAAAACAAAAAAAGAAATTAAATTACAGAACATTTTAGTTTTTAAATGAAAATGAAATTTGAAAAGTGAAAAGAAAAATTTAGAGAAAAGAGTTGTAAAAGAATTGTATGAGAACAAAAATAAGAGTTTAGAAGGAGTCGGGAATTAGTTGAAAAAAAGAGTCGAGAGGAGTCGGAAAAAAAGAGTCGCGAGGAGTCGTTCATTAAAAGAGTCGGACTCATGAGTTTAATAAAATTTGTAAAGAGTCGCAAATTGAAAACTCTTCGATTCAACTAGCAAAGAGTCGAACTCCCAAAAGAGGTGAGTCGCGCCAGCTCTGCAAATGAATTGACCACATTCGAACGAGATTGAACGAACGATTAAGCAAAATAAACAAAGTGATACCAAATACTTTAAATCAAAGTTATATAGAACTATATAACTTTGGTGCGTACGTACAGGACCCCCCCCCCCAAAATGTTTTTCCAAAGAAAAAAAATTAATCCTTTCCTCATAAAATTAACGATTATTTTCACTATTTTTTTCTCCAAAAATTTGAGAAAATACGTCTTTTACTTCAGACAATTTTTTTCTCCAGAAAGTTTTTTCTCAAAAAAAATCAAAGTTATCTACACAATTTAAAAAATTTCTTTAAAATTAAGAGTTGAGAGATTTCATTCTAAATGGAAAGTGAATAGTGATTTATTGATTTCTTTTTCTAAAAAAAAAAGATAGTAATTATAATTAACATTATTTTATCAAGAAAAAATACCATAATTCCCCCTGAAATCTCTGATTTTCAGGGGGGGGGGGATCACATTTTTTTTGATAAAATAATGTTAATTAGGTAGTGGTACTATCATTTTTTTTTTTGGAGAAAAATGCAAGATTCCTTTTTCCAAAAAAAAATTGAAATTTTTTTCGTTTTTTAATTGAAAGATTTTTTTATCCGAAAATTTGATATTTTAGAAAAACTGAGAAATTTCCACCTCCAGGTCCTCCAGAAATGTTTTTTTTTTTTTTTTTGTTGAAAAATTGGAAGGTTGGTATGTCTTTTTTGAATGAATGAATGAATGAATCCGTATATTTGTAAGTACATAAATTAGAGATTTGAGAACAATTAAATTTTTTTTCTTAAAAAAATGAGAGTTTCCTTTCTAATTCTACATAAAAAATAAACTTTTTGCCAAAAAAATAAAGATGTTATTTTTCAAAAAAAAAAAAAATAAAATAATGAAAAAATTTTCTTTAACAATTCGAGACTCAATTTCCAGTTCCACTTACACCTATTTAGTTACCTACTTTGAAAGAACTTTTTTCAAATTTTGGTAAAATAGACCATTCTTAGATTTTTTACGAATCGGAACGTAGAATTTTAATGGGGTGGAGGGGGGGGGGGTACAGAAAATTAGTAAAGATACTGCAGGTTCAGGGGAAAAACATTACGTATGTACGCGAGGGCGAGTACGCAAATTATAACAGAAGGAAAAATTGTCACTTAAAATTATTAGTGCCACTGAAAAATGCTTAAAAAATAAGTTAAAATATACTCTGTTCTGTTCTGTTCAGTGTTCTTAATCTTAATTCTACTCAATTTAGATAAAATTGCATTTGAAATTTATTTTTGACAGACTCTTGCTTGTTGGAAACAAAAATCATTTAGAAATGATACCGAAACCGAATACTTATTACCCTGAGGTTAATCAATTTTAATATTCTTACTAACAAACACTAACAAAATTAATAGGTAATATAGCATCACTAGCAGTAGCATTACTACGTTCATTTTCAATATTGATTATGTAATAAGTACCATACTAGCTAGAGCCCTTTATAACCATACTAACTAATAGTGTTGAATTTTTCTTTACAATCCTGGAAATTAAAATTTATCGGTGACGTTTGAAATTCTCTTTTTTGAACGGGTATTTTAGAAAATGAAAATAGATATTTCTCCAAGCGTAATTTTTAGATAAGTGGCAAAGTGGCTGCTACTAAGAGCAATATAAATTTAATTTTAAATTCGAGCATTTCGAAGTCTAGGTCTAGGTATTACCGAAATTTTTCATCATTTATTTTTTATTTAATTTTTTCTACAATGGGTTATATTTTCTATTTTTATTTTCATTTTCCTCGACTTTTACAGCTGTTACTCATTCACCAAATTCATCATGGACCATCCATGGACTTGAACTAGTTGTGTAGTTGAATTGAAAAGTGTTGAAAACATGAAAAGTTAGTGATTGTTTATCAGCAAACGAGCATGAATTGCAACTTGCAAGCAATAAAAGAGCAAAAAATATTGACACACGTCTTCTTCTAAAAGTTTTGGAAGTTTCCCTTTCATAAAAAAATTTATTAAAAAAAAATCTATTCACAGAGATTCAAATTCGTTCTGCGTTCTGCACTACTACAGGCAGTTTGTTGTACTGATGTTGAACGTTTTTCAAATTTAGGCACAGCTGGCTCACCATTGTGACCCTATTCCTATTTCATTCGAGATTTCTGGGAGGAACACGAAGGAACGTTGTTACGTCGGTGCGATGTAATTTGATAGAAGCATGCTACGAGCAATTGAGCATGATTGTGGTTGTGCCGATTTCAAAATCGTTTAATTTTTTTAAATTTAATTGTAATTGAATTTTTATTGTGTTTTCTTCAAGTAAATGTGAACCTAGAACAAATAAACCATCAGTGTCTCGTGATCTTGAAATGGCTCTCGGTTCTTCGGTCGAAAAGGAGGTGAAAGATGAGAAGACTAATCAAAAATCATCAGACTATCATACCGAAAAAAAATTGAGTAAGTTATTCATATTTTCGTTATCATTACTCGAATATTTTGTACCTACTTCACGTGCACGTTTTTCCAATTACCTGGTATTCCGTTTTGGAACTTGATTCGTGTCGATCAAAAGACAATCGTCATATTACGGTGTTTGCTTTTTTCAAATTTTTTATCTAATCTGGAGTAGCGAGATTAAATTTCAGTACAGATAGGAAAAAAGGTTATTTAATTTCGTTTATTGCGTTTATTCTTGGTCGTTACAGTGCCTCAGGGTGGAACTGAACTTCACTTAGATGAATGAAAATTTGTAAATTTGTTGCTAAGGTTACATCATTGATAATACCTACTTTATGCGGCTCGACTTGCAACTATTGATAAAAAGCAAAATCGGTCATGCTTCATCGAAAACATCTGATCGTGAAATTTCCGTCCCAAAAGTAACCGCCATAAATGTGATAATACTTCGCGGCGTGATAATTTTTCACGCCTAACAGGATGATGAAATATGAATGGAAATCTCTCAAGTTCATTTTCGCAGCCTCAGTACTTCTCAAACTGGTACAGTTTTTATTTCAAGTCAAAATCAGGTGTAAAATTTACTCACTTCATGTTAGGCTCCCTGTTTGAAGTTCATTTTACAAGCGTAGGCTTAGAAAAAAAATCAAATAGTTCGGTGCCCAAATGTGTTTTTGTTTTAGATATAGAATGAATGAGAGATGTATAAGAAAATTCGTTGTACATAGGTATTTATTGGCAAACTAAAATAGCTCCTGTGGCTTCAATGTCATCTCCACTCGCGTATCCCCCGGTCTTCGTCTTATATTGAGTTTAATTTTACTCAGGCCGTTGTGTAAGAATGAATACCCATGTATCTTTGAATCATTCAACGGATGCTGTGTTTTTTTTTTCACCAAAAATTTATCCGGATAAGAGAAAAATTGCGCGCAGTATCGATCAAATATTGAAAAAGTTGGTAAATAAAAATTAGTTCATAACGTATTTAAATTAATCAGAAACCTACTTCGATGAAATGCTTTCGTATGTGTGTGAGTGAGTGTGTGATATGTAGACTTTGTACGTTTTTTCCATATTATTTTTGCTTATCACTGTCGTAATCTTTTCATCTTTTGGTTAACAAAATAAATGTTATAATTTCTCAGACTGTACTCTGTTCCTTTTCTCTTCATTTCAAAACCTATGCTCAAAAGTAAACGAGTAGGTAATCGTGTCATGTGTCGAATTTTTGCAAAATACTATACATAGGACACCTGTTTCCACTCAGGTTTTTTGTCTCTCATTTCGTTTACTGGTAAAATTTTCCAAAAGTGGTTATCAAATTTATTCTAATTAGTATTCGCGTTGATTGGAGGTGAAATTTTCAATTTTTTCTCTTAAATTGGTCGATATTTCGAACCAAATGAGTATGCTCGAATTTTTTACTCTTCTGATGTTCTCACTGTGGTATTATTTATTGGCATTCGGTTTAAGACCACCTGACGTTCTTTATGTATTGAAAAACAAGCACATTTCGATGATGATAATTTTCATAATTCATATTGGCCATCACTGATACACTTGTCATATGTCGACGCCGGTAGACAAGACACCATTGGAGTCCCCATGACGATGTTTGAATCCAGCAACCTGCGTGTGTGTGGATTAATTTCGTCCAAATAAACTGGTTACTTATTAATGAGATTGTTTCGTCGTCTTTACTTATTCTTTTTTTATATACACGACAATAATTACGATTTAATTAGTCTCGTTTCTACGATAAATTATTAGGTTTAACGATATTTCATTCTGCTCTTGTCTTTCGTCGCTCGTTGGGTGCTCAGGAAAGTGTTTCAGTGGAGGAGGAGGAAGAGGAGAAAGGGGTATGAATGAACCGGTGGTAATTTTTATACGATGGAGTTATCGTTTTATTTGTTATGGTAAATTGGGTTTGTTTTACGAGTTTTGTAAAAATTATGCCAATATTTTTGAACGAACAATGCATGTGATTTTAAACGAAGTGAATTGGGTGATGTAGGATGTGATTTTTTGATATCGTTCGTCAGTGATTTAGTTTAATTTTTAATATTTTGTTTCATTCATTTCATTGCCAATGCCAACGAATTTATTCATATTTTCAAATGACTTCTGTACGAATGATTCACTTCGTGAGAGAAATTCTTTTCAAAATCGTTCGTGAAAATTTTTCATGATTTGTTGACGAACGATTAATTCATTTTTTAATCCTAGTCGTTCGAGAACCGATTTATTTGCATCGTTTGATAACAATTACTCGTTTTTAATTCATTTGCAAACACTTGATGGGACCAGGGACCTATTTGAGATTTTAAATAAGTAGGTGAATATGCTTTTACATTTTCACTGGTTATGATATTTTATTATTATTTTTTAAAAACATTTCTCAGTTTTTCAGACAATAAAATTTGTTTACCCAATGTTTTAATTTTTCTGTTCTAATTAATTACTTATAATTTTTTCAATCATTACGAGATTTAAATTTTCTCAGTTTTTCAAAATCTTTCACTTAGGCACTTTCTTAAATTTTTAAAAAAATTTTTATTATTATTTCTAATTTTTTAATGTTTCAAAATTTTCAAATTTTTGACATTTAAAAATTTTATTCAATTGAGCAAATGAGTGTAAATATGTAAGATCTTTGAATTTTTCCTGGATTTTTTTCTGAGTTTTTTGTTAGGATTTTTGATTTTTTTTTTCTCTCAGTAACATTTCAAAAATATTTTATTTTTGCGAGTTTCTTTCCAGAAGAATTATTTATGCCAAAAAATATTTTTCAGACATTTTTTGAAAGAATTTTAAGCTTTTCATCAGAAAAACGGTCGCAGTTTTTTTTCAATTTTTTGATAAGGAAAGGTTTTTGATATTTCTTCGTACATTTTTGAAATTATTTTTTTCTATGAATTTTTTTCAGGAATAGGAAAGTTTTTTGTACAAATAAATATTTTGGTGACATTTTTGATAGATTTTTTTAATTGCTTTATTAATTTGTTTGTTTGAAGTTTAACACAGGAATCAAAATGTGTCTAACTTTGGTACAATTGCAACAAAACTTGATGAAAAAAAAAATCATTTTTTTCTTCTATAAATCATTTTTGAAGCAAAACACGACAAAAAATTTCTAAAAAATTCCAATCAAAATTTTTAAAATGGCCAAACTTTAAAAAAAATAAAATATTATTGATAGGTATAGTCAAAATAAAATCAAAAATTTTCTTTCAAACTCGAAATCTTGAGAAAATTGTCTAAGCGAAACTTCAAAGAAATTATTACTTTAAAAAAAATTATGTTACTAAAATTGCATAAGAATTGTTGTTCTGTAAGTTTATTTTGTAAAAATTGAAAAAAATTCAGGAAAACTGCGAAAAATTGTGCGCTAAAAAAATGTAAGGTCGTATTTTTAAAAAAAAAATGGAAATTCTTTACAAGCAAAATTTTGAAAAAAATTGCTAAATTATGAGAAATTGCAAGAAAAATTGAATTTTAATTTGAAAAAGAAAACTAATTTTGAAATAAGTTTTTAAAAATTTATATTTTACCCTAAAAAGTTGTAAAAAATTTATTCCGGTTTAAAATGAAAATTTAAAAAAATTTCAACTGAATTTTGAAAAAACTGTGTTCAAATGAAATTAAAAAAAAACGATGTGTAGGTATTAAAGAAAATACCTATATACATTTTTTTCAAACTTACAAAAGGATATTAAAGAAAAGTGCTTTTGAAAATTGAAAAAAAATTCAATCTAAAATCCAATTTTTTGAATTGAATTTATAAAAATTTGTGTTCGAACAAAATTTTCAAGAACTAAGTACTTTTAAAACAAAAAAATTAAAATATTCGATACAGGGAAAGTGTTTGTAATTAATTTTTGAAAGAGTAGGTAACTGAAGAATTTTGATCACCTTTTGAATTCTTTTTTTCATTTTAGTAGGTTTATTCATGTCACTTTTTCAGTTGACAGAATTTTGGAATGTGTTTCGGTCATTTTCCGGACTGTCTTTCCTTAATTTTTTGACCAAATAATAAGATTTTAATAAAGTTGAAAATTTTAAACAGGAAAAAAATCGAAAACGCTAAAAAATATTTTGATCATTTGAGATTCTTCATTTTTCCATTTTTTTCATTTTTTATGAATTTTTTGATAATTATTTTGCTTAAAATTTTCTGATTTTTATTTTTTACTAATTTTCTCAAGTTTTTAATATTTTCCTAAATTGCTTTATGAATTATCTAGTTATTCATTAATAAATAATAAAAAAAAAAACTTTTTGACTGGAAGACATCAATCTCTCTATAGTTTTCCCCACTTGTCAATTAATATATTTTTTAAATTTTATTTTTTCAAATTTTTATTATTACTTTTTTTTTTTTGAATAATAGGTATTTTAAAATTTTTCCATTCATTATGACTTTCTAATTTTATTAAATTTTTAATTCGGTTTAGAACTGTTCTATGATTCCAATAAATAAGATAAATATTTCGTTCGCAGTCACTTAAAATGAAACTATAATTATGAAAGTATTCCCATGCAAAAGCTTCTTAAAATAATCTTTCCACTGATTGGTTGATCTAATATTGTAAAATTACAAAACAAAACGAAATTATCGTTTTCAATGCCACTATCTGTTCAAGTACCTCTACGACCGTCATGTATTTTTCAGATTAATTACTACACTGCAAATATAAACATCCTAATGAGTACCTATTACGTACTTATGGTGTTCTATAACCTGCAAATTTTCATCTAATAACCTTGATTTTTTTTTCAAAAAGGAAATTCATTCCGTATCGTGAAGTTTTTTTTAATCATCATTATTAAAAGACTGCATTCTTTCATCGTTCTATGTAGTCCAGAAATTTCCAGTTATAATTTAATTCCTCGCGCCCTTCTTTTTTTTATCCAATTTTCCCTTCGATTCTTCGAAGTCTGAGAAGGAATCGAAATTGATTTTCTTTCATTTTTACGAGAACTCTGTAACTATGTATATTTACGTTGGTCTTCGTTTTATGTGATTTCAAATTTACATTCGAGAATTATTTTTCATTGGGGGGGGGGGGGGGGGGCGGAAATAGAAAAATCATCAAAAACAATCTACCAAAACGTCTTACAGTTCATTCAAAAATCTAAAAAAAAAAAGATTAATTCTTAGAAACATTTCTGATTTTTTTATTTTTTAGAAATTTTTTTAGAGATTTTTTTCCAAATTGAAAAAAATTGAAAGATTTGAATTTTTTAACGAAAATCAAAAAAGTTTCCTATTATCAATTTTTTTGATGGGGTGGAGGGGGGTTAATAAAAATATATTTTTTTTTAATTTTGGATTTTTTTTTTATTTTTTAGAAAAATTTTCTATTTAAAGCAGTAAGCAAAAAATAAGAGCATTATAGGTAATTGATTTTTTTTGTAGGTACTCGTAGATGCTTTCTTTGAAAAAAAAATATAGCGATAAATTACTTAATCTGACCATGTAGACGGTATTCTCACACATCTTAAAACATGTGTTGTGTACCAATTCGCGAATCCGTACAAAAATCACGTGTCTGCTTCACCACGTGCACTTGGAAAGGATTCACTCGTTAGACTCCATCGAAGGTTTAGAAGGGGATCGAGGTAGGGGTCTCTTAGCAATCTCTCGTTTCGATTTAATCATCCATTAAAACGGTCCATCTCAGCAGGTGTGTTTGGAAACACAATAACTTGGATGATCCTCGACTTCGTGGGTCTGTACAAAAGGTGTTTGAAAAGGAAGAAAAAGTAGTCTGCAATTGGACGTTTCGATTGCGTCAGACAATCTTGATCTGACATTTCCGCGTGGACAGTCGACTAAATAAATGGCAATGGCCATCGTAAAAGTTGGTAAAAATATTTTAAGTAGATCGAAAAAAACCTCGTTCGTGTTGCCAAATTATCGTCGAATGAAAAAATTCGCGTTGCATGTGCAATTTTACGTCATCACAGATCAAAGGGGGATAACCTTTGATCGAAAATTTCCCACATTTATATGTAAAATATTACGTATTCGGTATGATTATTGGCGGTATCGTAAAATTACTCGGTTAACGAGCTCGTACACCTCGTGGCGATGGTCGCCATCTCATAAACGTCGCAAAATACAACCTTTTAACAAATTACGTATACGAATCACTAAGAAGCCAATGACATTAGACATATTGTACAGTATTTCGTTTTATTTCGACGAATCGGTGCGGGCCGGGCCGATAACAGCCAAGAGTAGATTATTAACGAGGCAACTGTCACCGTACCGACAATCTCTTGCCAACAATATGTAATGCTTTCTTTCGTAGTACACTTTACAACGTACACGAATACAAAAGGTACATCTTACAGTACGTTAGTCTTGTATAAATGTACCTACCTATACGTTTCTGTTGGGAGGCATGTGTGCGTTTAAAATACGTAGATATACTTTTACGAAGATCTTCTACTGGAACCGAATTTGTCAAAAATAACGCTACGCATCGCATCGGTGCCTATAAATTCAACGTACGAGTCGAGCCACAACAGAATGAGAGAGCTGAGATGTCGAACATCGTATTCAACGTTTTCTACAACCGCGTTAAGTTTTTTATCTTTTTATTTTAACGACTACATAATAATTACAAAGATGAGTACGCACGCAGAGGTGTCAGGAGGGATGGCTAGAAACAAGCCAATTGTCATGTACCCCGGTTTACATAATTCCATCGTATAGTTCTCACACAAAAAAATTGTCAGTTGCGCGAGTAACGGTAAATACACTTACACATGATATACGTTTCACAATTGCGAAGTAATTCGTAAAAATCATTTCAATCATTTTCAATCAACGAGAGAATTTGATCGATAATCGTTGAACTTTCATTATCAGTGATAAAAGAGAGAGGCTAAAATAGTAATACTGTCGAAAACATTTTCTCATCACGACTGCCTATAAATGTTTTTTATGACTTGAGAGTGGAAAAATAAATTAGCACTGCTCCCAAGTTTTTAAGTCAATCTCATTCGTTTATGATAAAAACAAACCAATCAGGTTGAAGAATCTCTAGGTCAGGGGCGGATGGGCTCATAAAATAAATTTCGGTACCGAGAAATATGTGGAACAGTTTGGTTCCAAAAAGGTTTTTACCCTCCCCCTCCACCACCAACATCTATTTATATTTAAAAAATCTAAGAAGAAAAAATACTAAAAAATGAAAAAATTAAATAAAAAATGGAAATGTCGTTTAGAAAATTTTAATTTTTTTCTCAACTTTTTGAACAAAAAATCTAAATTTTTCAACCCGAGCAGCACAATCGACAAATTATCGAAATAAAAAATCGACAGAATATCGAATTCGATAAAGTGTCGCGTTAGTTCCGCATAAATCGTGAAATTATCTTTCGATATATAGATAGATTATCGACGAATTATAGTTAGCAAAAATTTCGAGATTATAGTAAGATATTTTATCGATAATATATCTATAATATCGAAAGATAATTTCACGATTTAGGCGGAACTTTTGCGACACTTTATGGAATTCGATATTCTGTCGATTTTTTATCGATTTTTTTATTCCGATTTTTCGTCTTTTACTAGCTTTTTTCTATAATTAAAAATCATTAATTAGCATAATTAATACATTAAACTATGCCTAAACACATTATTCATGTTACGGTAAGAGGATCATTTCAGAAAAGTCAAAAAAAAATTATAAAAAATCTGCCACCCGTGGGGCTTGAACCATCTACCTCCTGCATGGTAATCCTCTTCCTTAACCACTATGCCATACCTTATCGTTGAGGAATTAGCAATAAAACGCTTATAATAGGCAGTTTAGTACTTCCAGACGTGTTGGACTTAGAAAAATTTTCACCAATTTGGAAATAATTTCAAATATCGTCACAAAATCGTTGAAAAATCGTTCGACAAATTTCAGATTATTTGTCGATAATGTAGTTTCAAATATCGCCACAAAATCGTTGAAAAATCGAATTCGAGGAATTTCATATCACGTGTCGATAATATAGTTTCAAATATCGTCATAAAATCGTTGAAAAATCGAATTCGAGAAATTTCAGATTACGTGTCGATAATACAGTTTCAAATATCGTCACAAAATCGTTAAAAAATCGAAATCGAGAAATTTCAGATTATTTGTCGATAATGTAGTTTCAAATATCGCCACAAAATCGTTGAAAAATCGAATTCGAGGAATTTCATATCACGTGTCGATAATATAGTTTCAAATATCGTCATAAAATCGTTGAAAAATCGAATTCGAGAAATTTCAGATTACGTGTCGATAATACAGTTTCAAATATCGTCACAAAATCGTTAAAAAATCGAAATCGAGAAATTTCATATTACGTGTCGATAATATAGTTTCAAATATCTTCACGCAATCGTTAGAAAATCGAATTCGAGAAATTGCATATTTTGTGTCGATAATATAGTTTCAAATATCTTTACAAAATCGGTAAAAAATCGGATTCGATAAATTTAATATAATCTGTCGATAATATAGTTTCAAATGTCGTCAAAAAATCGGTAAAATATCGAAGTCGAGAAATTCCATATAATCTGTCGATAATATAGTTTTAAATATCTTTACAAAATCGTTAAAAAATAGAATTCGATAAATTTAATATTCTTTGTCGATAATGTAGTTTCAAATATCTGCACAAAATCGGTGGAAAATCGGAATCGATAAATTTAATATTCTTTGTCGATAGTATCGTTGACGAATATCGTCATAAAATCTTAATAATATCGAATTCGATAGTTTTTAGATTTTTTGCCTATGAAGTTGTACCGATAAATCTTTATAATATCGTGAGAACATCTATAGATTTTCAAACAATTTTTTATCGATACGTTACATCTTCCGATATTATCGATCGAGTGTGCCGCTCGGGAAGAGAAAAAAAATTCTCATTTACGTATATTTCTTTTGTAGTTATTAAATAATTTCCAAAATGAGTAATTTTTCACAAAAAAAAAGAAGGGAGAATTGCAGATACTTTTTTCACTTTCCTCCTCCGACTTTTATTGGACTTGAGAACATAGCCGGCGGATCATTATTCTCTCAAGTGGTGCTCATATTGTGGGGGGGGGGGGGGGAGTGAAAAATGTTGTAAGTTTTTTCACGAAAAAAAGACTTCATATACCTACACTATAAAGTAAAACTTCGTTTATCCGATGCCCAAAAATCGGCCAATTTTTTATTACCCGAGTTCTCTTCAATTTTGCCCTACGACCGACCTCATATTGATGTTTCAAATTTTCTAGAAAAATTTGAGAAATCATTTTTTATTTCAAAAAATTATATGAAAAAATGTAGAATTTTTTTTAATGAGAAATTATTTACCTAAGTAGTTATTTCAAAAAAATAAAATAAAAATAAAAAAATAGTAACTTGAAAAATTTTATTCTAAAAAATTAGAATTTTTTTCATCCTAAAACATTGGAAAATCTTATTTAATTCTAAAAAATTGAAAAAATTTTCATTCTAAAAAATTTGAAAAAATTTTATTCTAAAAATTAAAAAAAAAAAATGTTGTTCTAAAAAATTTTAAAAAATCATTCTAAAAAATTGGGAATGAATTCATTCTAAAATTTTTTTTAAAAACTTTCATTTTAAAAAATTGAAGAAAACAAAATCGTTCTAAAAAAAATTTAAAAAGGTCCAAAATCTTAAAAAAAATGTAATTTTTTTTATTGAGTGAAATTTTTTACACATTGAGTTTAAATTTTTTGGCTCGAGCACGAGAGCAACGGGCCAACGCCGGCCCGGCCATGCTTGAGAATCGAAAACAACCCAAGAGCAGTGGCAGATGGACCATTAGCAATAATTGCTCTCATCCTTAGCAAAAGCCTGTGATTTTTTCAAAAAAAAAAAAAATGAAATTTTTTTAATCAGTCTTTGAAATATTTTTTGAAAATGAATTTTTATTCCTCCCCCCAAAAAAATATTTTTTTGATCTAAGTAGTCGATTTACTTACTTCTTACAAAATTTTGTCTACCGAAATAAATTCTTTATACCAAACGTAAATTCTCAAAAAAAAAAGAAATGCTGATATTTTGTAGGTATGTACTAGTACTTTATTTTGAGAATTTTTTATTTGTATCTTTATTTTATGTAAAAGATTCTTTCGATTTTTTTTATTTATTTTTTTTTTATATTATTTTTTAAACCTTTTTTAAAATTGATTTGAAATTTTGAAAAAATCAGATTAGTTTCAATCTATTGAGGAAAATCAGGATTTCCTTTCAGAAACAATAAATAAAATCGTAAAAGTCAATTTTTGAGATAAAAATTTGAGAAACGTAAAAAATACTTCAAATTTATTTTTAAAAAGTGAAATTTTCTCAAAAAAGAAGAAAGAAATGCACTTTTTTAGTGTAAATTGGAATGACCTTTATTTTCGATTTTCGGTTTTTTTCGTTTCACCCTCAAAGTTTTTTTTTGATGACAAAATATACATATTTATACTTATTATATATTTTTTCATTTTCTCTCTCATAGAATGTGTTTCCTGGGCATCCACTTTTATGCAAAAAAATTAAAAAATTGACGAATTTTCATATCTTGTATTTATGTAAGAATTAATTCCAATTTTTTATTCTTCTCAACTTAAAGTGCTACCTGGCGCCCCGCCCGCGCCCCCAATTTTTCAAAAAAAAGCAAAAGCGAAAAAAAAATGAGCAAAATTTTATTGAAAAAGAATTCCCTATTTTTTATTGTTTCCATAACAGAATTTTGGGAGGTGCCACTGACCCTCTCCCCAATTTGAAAAATATCAAATTTTCGAACTCAGGCATTTTTTATTTCTAACCTGCCAACATTTTTCCATTTCATGAGAAATGATTTCTAATTTTTTATTTATCACTTCACTAAATTTTAAGCAGCCCCTGATCACCTCGCTCAGAAAAAAATTTCATTTGTCCTTTTCACTAAATTTTAAGCAACCCTTGATCACCTCCTTCAAAAAAAAAAAAATTGAATCCTTTCTTTTGTGGTTATATAAGCCATCAAAGTTTTTTTTTTCATGGGAATTAATTCTCAATTCTTTATTTTTCTTCAAATTAATTTTAAGTGATACTTTGGAACGCGTCCAATGCGTCAAACAAAAAAAATAAAATAATAATACCTAATAAAAAAAATTAAAAAATTGAAAAAAAACAACGAAAAAATGTTTTTTTTTTTTTTTTCGTTCAAGGATCAACAGTTTAAGTTGTTGCTTTTAATTGGAAAATAATTCCCAATTTTTTATTTTTCCCCCAATTGAATTTCAAGCAATGCCATTAGCCTACTTGTTTGAAAATGTAAAATTTTTCATTTTTTTTTAAAAATGGGATTCAGTGGTAACGCTTAAAATTCAAATGAGGGAAAAATAAAAATAATAGGTACTCATTTTTTTCGAAATGAGTGCATCTAAAGTTATTAGGCACTTGAAATTAAATTGGGAAAAATGAAAAATTGGCAACATTTCTATAATATACCAAAAATGAACTATTTTTAAAATCTATGTACATACTTGTAAATTTATAAAATATATTTTGAAGAAAGAAAAAAAAACAATCTTACTTTTCTTTTACAGATAATTCAGTAGAAAATAAAGTCTATTCAAATGGCGACATCTGCCCAAAACCAACGACAAACGGCGTCGCCAACGACGGCGTATACGAAATATCCGCCTTGAATGTAGGCAACCATACAGACGAGGCGCCGTCGCCCAAAACCAACTCCTTAATCATCGATAAACCCGCTCCCATAACAGCTGCTCTGGTGAAGAACGCCGTAAAAAAGAACCGATCCGATAAACCAGCCAAAGCTGCCAATGGTAAAGCAAACGGTAAAAAGGATCCGGATACGAAGCAATCGTACCAGAATGGCGTCGTGAACGGTACCAGCGATGAAAGCGATCAGGATACCAGTGTCGAGAAAGGAGAACTTGAGGCTAGTGAGAAAAGTGGCGAAAAACGAGAAGACCAGGATGTTGTATTTATACAAGATGTAGGATTCAATGTGAAGGTGCAAAGTCCTGGCACTGAAGTTTTCGAAATCCAGGTAAGAACGATCTCATTAGTCATTATTAGGTGCAATGGAATCGAAAGTATTTGAAAACCAAGTCCCTGACTAATGTGGTATTTTTATACAGGTCTCTAGTATGGAATTGGTCCAGGAAATCCATCAGTTACTTATGAATAGAGAAGATACGTGCCATAGGACGTGTTTTTCTTTACAGCTCGATGGCAACACTCTGGATAATTTTGCCGAATTGAAGAGTATCGAAGGTCTCAAAGAAGGATCTGTTATCAAGGTAAAAATCCAGAATGATCTCAAGAGTCGAAATGCAATTTTCGTTTCTCTAATCGTCTTATTTTTTCAGGTTGTTGAGGAACCTTATACGATGCGCGAAGCTAGAATACACGTTCGTCATGTCAGAGACTTGTTGAAATCCTTAGATCCGGCCGATGCTTACAATGGTGTCGATTGCAGTTCGCTAGCCTTTCTCAATTCCATCACTCAAGGCGATGTGTTAGGTACCTATCCAATCCAAAGTGCCCAGATATTCTAGCTCATTTCGAATCCGAATTAATCGATTAATTTGATCGTTTAGAAAAGAAGAAATCTCGCGTCGAAAGCGTCGATTGCACCCCTCCTTCTAATATTATGCCAAACAGTCGCGAACGACCTCTACTTCCTTTGCATCCGTTAGGTAAAGACTACAAAGGACCTCAATGTATCAAAGTGAGTAACTCGAGATACCTTTGTAAGATGATCCACTAGAAGTTGAATAACTCGTGTTTATTTTTTGCTCATGCAGGTTTTAACCACATCCGGATGGAATCCGCCACCTGGCTTTAGAAAAATGCACGGAGATCTCTTGTATTTATACGCTATTACCTTAGAAGATAAACATTATCATATTACTGCCTGTACCCGCGGATTTTTCGTTAATCAGTAAGTAATGCTAAAGATAATACCGAACTCGTGTTAATTATGATTATTTTACTTACGAGAAGTACAGTAGTGCACGTACGTCATTTCACGTCTGATGGACGCTCCCGTTTCTAAAAGATCGGCTAAATTTCGCCACTCGCTTGTATTCCGTAATTTCACCATTTTTTTCCCAAGTCCAAATCCAGACTTCAAAATTAGGCTTCAAAAGAGGGTCCAATGGAAAAATTTTTCAAACAAAAGTTGTAGATCGAAATCTTGAGAATAATTTTGGTTATTACAAAAATTTCGATATGACCCCTCCCTGCCACCCAATTTTGTCCAATACCACGTAGATACTTGATATCCAAAATTGGAGAGGAAAGATGGGTATGATTGAAAAAATTTTCAAACAAATATTGTAGATTGAGATTCTAGGAATAATTTTGGTCATTACAAAAATTTCACTTAGACCCCTCCACCCCTCTAATTTCTCATTACACTGTACTAGAGAATATTCATCATTCAAAATTGGAAATAAAGAGTCCAATCAAAAAAAATTTCAAATAAAAGTTGTAGATTGAGACCCTGGAAATAATTTTGGTCATTATAAAAATTTTGCTTGGACCCCTCCCTTCCCTCAAATTTGAAATAATGACGAATCTACGTAGTATTGGGAAAAATTTGAGGCAAGGGAGGGGCCCAATCGAAATTTTTGTAATAACCAAAATTATTCCTAAGAACTCGATCTACAACTTTTGTTTGAAATTTTTTTCAATTAAGACCCTCTTTTGAAGTCTGGGTATGGACTTGGGAAAAAATGGTAGGTAAATGTGGATTGTGAAGATTAAGGAATATGAGCAAGTGGCGAAATTTAGCCGATCGTCGATTCACGTAGTACCTTATCAGTTACACGTATTTATCAATCCAGAAAGCGCCAAGATAAGAATTTACGTAAAGATTAGACGAGCTCGATGTGCTTTCAACGTGTGTTTCTTTCTAGGTCAACGGAAGAACAATTCGATCCGAAACCTTCGATTCCGCATCATCTTTATCATTCGTTAATCGAGCTTTTGAATCAGATCAGCCCCTCTTTCAAGCGAAATTTTTCGTATTTACAAAAAAAACGAAATCAAAGGCATCCTTTCGAAAGGGTCGCCACTCCTTATCAATTATATTCGTGGGCTTCGCCCAATATCGAACATACCGTCGATGCTATTCGAGCCGAAGATAGTAAGTAACAAACTGAAAGCTAGATCGAAAAGTAGCACAGATTGGAATATTAATTTTTGTATACCTTTTGTTTAGCTTTTTCTTCAAAACTTGGCTATGAGGAGCATATACCAGGCCAAACTAGAGACTGGAACGAAGAGCTACAAACTACTCGAGAACTTCCGAGGAAAAATTTACCCGAAAGATTACTCCGCGAAAGGGCTATTTTTAAGGTTAATATCGTAGTCGACAATTTGAGAGTAAAATCAACCTGAGGCTAATGATGAGAAATTTTTATTTCAGGTTCATAGTGATTTTGTGGCTGCTGCGACTCGAGGTGCTATGGCTGTTATCGATGGTAACGTGATGGCAATCAATCCAGGCGAAGAAGCTAAAATGCAAATGTTCATATGGAATAATATATTTTTCTCGTTGGGTTTCGACGTCAGAGACCATTATAAAGAGCTGGGAGGAGATGCGGCCGCATTTATAGCTCCGGTGTGTTTTTTACTAGTTTTTAAATTTAAAAAAAAATTGATTTACATACTTTTCGGGTCACATGAAATCTTTTTAATTTTAAAGTATTTCTTTCGATATCCTGATTGATCACAAAAAATTCCTCCCACCTCACTCCTCGGGGAGTCGCTTAAACCTGATCGTAAAGAGATTCTGTTGTTGTTTTTCGCTTATAACTCTTCAGATATGCGTTTAAACGAAAAAATGGTATGAACTAAAATTAAAGTACATGAAATTTCCAATAAAAAAACATATATGAGTTTTTTTCAGAAAGTGAACGGGTTGCGCAAAAATTCTCCTCAAAATATTATAAGATGTGGAAAAAATGAGGACTATTCCCTTTCTCTAAAAATAACATTTATTTTCGGAAGGAACCGAATTAATGCGACTATGCGACTGATGAATTGATCACACGCCCTACACCCCTATTTGACTCCAAAAAAGTCCCACTCTTTCCTCTCCTCACCCCGAAGTATACTTTAATGCAGGTTTTTGAACCTCCTGTTCACTTTTTGAAAAAAATTTATTATACTTTTTTGTTGAAAATTTCAAGTATTTTAATTTTTGTTCTAATCATTTTTTTGTTTAAACGTATATTTGTGGAGTAATAAGGGAAAAATAACGAGAAGGTCGAATTCAGTCCACATTTAGGGAACTAACTTTTCGAGGGATGAGGTTTGGGGACCGATAGGAACATTTCACAATTCGATTTATTTTCGTGGTCTTAACTAGGCTATGTTGTTCTAACGTTCGTGTGTATTTGTTTGAACAGAGAAACGATTTGCAAGGTGTCAGAGTCTATAATACGGTCGATTTACAAGGCTTGTATACGCTCGGAACTGTGGTCATTGATTATCGTGGGTATCGTGTTACTGCGCAGTCCATTATTCCTGGTATTTTGGAAAGAGAACAAGAACAATCCGTTGTGTATGGATCGATTGATTTTGGTAAAACTGCCATAAGCCACGAACAATATATTATTTTGGTAAGAATAATGATTGAATGGTTTATGATTTATTTATTTGCATTGCAAAAAATTGGTATTTTTTTCTATTGAAAAAAAAAAAATGAATAAATTAATAAGTAAAAAATTGAAAAAATTTTAATTAAGGAACTTTAAAATGATTTTATTAATTTTAATTTTTTTTTTTTTGAATAATAAAGTACCTATATATCTGCAGAAAATAAATAGAATTTAATTTTCAATGTTTTAAAAACATTTTTAAATTTTCCAATTTTTTGAATTTTTGTCTAAAAAATTACTTATTATTTTTTTCCTGAAAATATATTCGGTTTTGTGGTAATGAAATGTTTTTATTTTTCAGCTCAGCAAAGCAGCTCAACATTTGAAAATCTTGCCTCATAAAGTGATCAACGATAAAAACGAAGAAGTAGAATTGTGCTCGTCTGTCGAATGCAAAGGTATCATCGGTAACGATGGACGCCATTATATTTTAGATCTCTTAAGAACCTTCCCGCCGGATGTAAATTTCCTCAAACGTGAGTACCTTGGATTTTTTATCGAGTAAAACGTTTACCCATGCGATTTATAATAATTTTATTTATTCATTTTCCCAGTTGAAGGAGAAGAACTGAGTAGAGAAGTCCAAGCTTTGGGTTTCCCCATTCAACATAAACATAAGTTATGTTGTTTGAGACAAGAATTGATCGACGCCTTTGTCGAGTAAGTTACCTCGAAATGTAGGCTAAAAATATTCTTATTTGAGTCTCAATTAACGTCTGACCTGTTACAGAGCAAGATACGTAATGTTTATTAAATACGCCGCTGCCCATTTGCAACAAATAGGCTCGAAGAAATTAGAAGAAAAAGCTATTTCTGCTCCTGAAGTAGAAAAAGAAGAAGAGAAGAAAGAAACGGTATGAATGAGCTCGATTTGACCATTTCATCATCCATGTTAGTAAAAAGTTGAAAATTATTCTCTAAAATTGATTCGCAGACGGTCGAAAAAACCAACGAAACTAACGAGGTTGAAAAAATGACCGAAGAAAGCTCGATGGAACCGGACGAAGCAAAAAAAATCGTCGAAAGTATCACCGATTCGATAACAAGTGGAGAAAAACAAGAATGTGAGCCAATCGTATCCCATGAATACGTATTTTTCCAGTTTCAAATATCGATCTCTAATTTGGATTTATTTTATAGTGGAAGAAAGTACGAAAGAAATTGTGAAGAAAGCAGCTCTTGCTGTTGGATCACTCAAAGAAACCGAATTCGATGTGAGATTTAATCCGGATGTGTTTTCACCCGGCGTTAGACACGTAAATCCGACCAGCGAACGGTTCAAGAAAGAGAAGCAATTGGTCAAAGATGCGGCCAAATTTTTGGTGGTTACGCAGATTCCATCATATGTAAGTTTGCAAAGAATTAATTTCAATTTAGTAAATTTTCATCGTGTTCTACATTTTTTTATTTTATTTTGTTATAGATTCGAGAGTGCTTAGAGCATTCGATATCTCCTATGGATGGTGTAACGTTAGTCGAAAGTTTACACGCTCGTGGTATAAATGTTCGTTATTTGGGTAAAATTGCCAGTATGCTGTCTTCGATTAAACAATTGGACTATTTGTATAGTATCGCTGTTAGCGAACTGGTTACCAGAGCTGCGAAACATATTTTTACCACATATTTGCAAGTAAGCAGTTCGTACCTACTCGAAAAATCCACCTCTCGACTTCATACTAATTTTCCAACCTTCGATATTTTTTCAGAACACCGAAATGATGAGTTTAGCCACAGCTGTTAGTCATTTTTTGAACTGTTTGTTGTCCTCTTGTCCCGTACCACATCCTCAAACCAGCATGGAAGATGTAAGTTCAACATAATTTGTGCATATTCGACTGCGAATGAAATTTCGATCACTTCATCACGTTCTGTTTCTACGCAGCTCCACAGTAAATACGCCAAACGAAGGAATAAACGAAAGGGTAGAATTAATCGCTTGATCGCCGTCGATAACAATCAATGGGCTAATTTAACGCCGAAATCGTTATGGGCTCAAATCAAATCCGAAATCAAAGCTTATTACGATTGGGAATTGGCCGCTGATAATATTGAATCCGCTTGCACGCAGTATTCGCTTCAGAGATTATCGTTATTGAGGTATTTGAGAGTTTGAAATCGATCTCGCCTTTATCGTGAATTATTTATACGACGTGACTGTCTCGTTGTAGATCATTTTGTATGAAAAATGGTATCCAGATTTTACTCAGAGAGTATAATTTCGACGCGAAGAACCGTTTGACGTTTTTCGAAGAAGATGTCGTCAATATTTTCCCAGTCGTTAAACACATCAATCCGAGGGTAAAATTGGAACTATTTCTAGCATATCTAATAATGTAGAAATTTTGATTAATTTTTCCATTTTTTTAAATTTTTATTTTAGGCCAGCGACGCTTACAATTTCTACACAACTGGCCAAAATAAAATCCAACACGGATACCTAAAAGAAGGCTACGAATTGATCAGCGAAGCGTTAAACCTCTTGAATAACGTGTACGGAGCAATGCACCCTGAGATCGCTCAATGTCTCCGAATGTTGGCCAGATTAAATTACATAATGGGCGATCACGCCGAAGCAATGTCCTTCCAACAAAAAGCTGTGTTAATGTCAGAACGGGTTAACGGTATCGATCATCCGTCTACTATTACCGAATATGTAAGTCGAGCAGAGGCTACTTAAGATACCTATGTGAAAATTTATCGTCGTAAATCTTCACAAAAATTTACTTTTTCTGTTCTAGACGCACCTGGCTTTATACTGTTTCGCCAACAGTCAAATTATTATCGCTTTGAAGTTATTGTATCGCGCTAGGTACTTAATGTTGATAACGTGCGGTGAAAATCATCCAGAAGTTGCCTTATTAGATGTAAGTACAAAAGGTTTTACGTTCGTTGGACCTATTTTGAATCGATCGTAGATCTTTTCCCAGTCTTTCGAGAAACTTAATTTTTAGAGTAATTTTTACGCGAGCGTGATAATCAATCAATCAGGCATCAAAATTAGGGGGAAAATGTGAAACATTGCTTTCAAGATGCAGTAAAACTTCAAAAAAAAAAAAAAAAAAAATTGAAAAAATTACTTTTGAAATTTTTAAAATAAATTTTGTTTCGAGTAAAATTCTCAAGAAATGCAAAAGTATAATTATTGGGTTTAAAATAAAATTTAAGAAAAATTTCAACTCAAAATTTGAAAAAATTAGTCTTTGTAGTTTCAACGAAATCTCAGAAATTTACTTTAGAAAATAATTTGATAAAAATGAGTGAAATTGCATAAAATTAAAAAAAAACTGCCCTGTTTTAAGATAGAAAATTAAAATAAATAAATGAACGAAATTTGGAAAAATTGAAAGAAATTGTGTATTAAAAATTTTTTAGGATGATATTCAAGTTTTACGTGTAAAGAAAAAAAAAGAAACGAAAATTGCAAGAAATTAAAAAAAACCTTACAATGTTTCAAATCATACTTATTCATGAAAAAAAATGGATTTTACTTCAAAAAATTCTTTTTTGAACAAAAATTGAAACAATTACTTTTAAACTAAACTGAAAAAGAAACTTGAAAAAAAATAATAATAAAATGATGAAAAAATTTCGATAAGGTTTGAAAATGAATTTTTTTAAAAAGTTTTGTGCCTTTGTGGAGACATTTTTGAAAAATTTGAGATTCGACAAAAATTAAAAAAATTTCTTTGTGACAAATTTTTTTAAAATTCGATTTTTAGTCAAAATCAAAGAAACTATTTTTCAACAAAATTTTCATTTTTTATTATTTTCTGAATTTTTTTAATGCCTACAAAAGAATTACATTTCAACTGCGTTTCTTGAAATGATTTTTAAAATCTGCTTTTTCCTCAAAATCATTAAAAAATCACTTCTCAACAAAATTTCTTAAAATCTATTTTTCATCTAACATTTCAAGAATTCGAGTTTCAACCAATATTGAAAAAATTTCTTTTGGGGAAAATTTTAAAAAGATTTATTTTTTAGCAAAAATCGAAAAAATTGGATCAACATAAAATTTTAATTTTTTTTAGCACAAAACATTAAATGTCAACAAACTTTTTGAATTTTTATTTTTAACATACCTAAACATTTCAAAAGTTCAAATTTCAACAAAAATCAAAAAAAAAAAAAAAAATCAAATAGATTTATTTTTATCCAAAATTGGGGGAAAAAATGATTTTCAGAGAAATTTTCATTTTGCTTTAATTGTAAAAATTGCTACTGAACAAAATTTTATGAAATTTATTATCAAGAAACATTTCATAAATTTGAGTATTAACAAGAAAGAAAAAATTACTTTTAAACGAAATTTTAAAGTTTGATTTTCAACAAAATTCTTTCAAATTTAGTTTTGAATCCAATTTTTTAAAATTCAAGTTTCAACAAAAATAGGAAAAAAAATCTTTTCAACAATTTTTTTTATAAAATTGATTTCAGTAAAAATTAAATTTTCAGCGGAATTTAAAAAAATTAATTTTTAACAAAATTAAAAAAAAAATATGAAATTTTGAAAAATTCAATTTTTAGTAAAAAATCATATTTAACGAAATTTTTTTAAATTTGCAAATTCGGCTTTCAACGTACCTAAATTGGAAAATTTACATTTCAACAAAATTTTAATAAAAGTAATATTTTAGCAAAAATTTTAAAAATTGTGTTTTCGCAAAATTTTGAATTTTTTTCAGCACAAAAAATTACGTTTCAACAAAAAATTTTGAATTTTCATTTTTAACAAATACTTATTTCAAAAGTTTGAGTTTCAACAATTACTGATGAAAACTGTGTTTTTTTTTGTTTTTTTTTTGTAGGATACCTAGCATTAAATTTTTTATTTTGTACATCATTAGCTGTTTTCAACGAAAATTTTTTTAAATTTGATTTTCAAAAAATTTATTGAAAATTATTTCCAAACAAACGTTTAAAAAAGTACCTAGTTTTCAGAAAAAAAATAATTTTCAACTTTTTTTTTTTAGCAAAATTTAAAAAAAAAAGAAAAGAGTTTCAATCGAAATTTTAAATTATTTGTTTGTTTAACAAAATTATAAAAATACTTTAAAAATTGTTTTTCAACAAGATCTTGGAAAATTTGTTTTGAAATTACTTTTAAAAATGGTTTATAACGAAATTAACAATGCCCCCCCCCCCAAAAAAAAATTGTGTTTAAACAATTATTATTATTATAATATTCATTTTTGAAAAACTCTGATTGAGCTGAGCTAAATTTTTATTATTATTTTTTAACATAAGAAAAATTTAAATTTGAAAGAAGTTTCAAGAAAAAATTTTTAAAACAACTTTCAAAAAAAAAAAAAAAACTAAATTTTTTTACTCTCAAAATTAAAATTTTACGAATACAATTTCGCTCCTCAATCTGCTTTGGTTTCAATTGGAGAATTTCCACAAATTTTAAACTACCAAATGTTAGGAAAAAAATTACCATAAATTATATGATTCAATTTTATACTCAAACACAGTGATTTTTAATATACATACTCGACCACTCCTGCATTGTTCAATTGTATGTACACAGCCAGGCAAACTGTTCAGATTTTCGTCGACTTTCAATATTCTTAATTAACGTGTGAATAAGAAATACGATACGGTCACAGTAACTAATGCCTACGATGCTTTTATTTTACAGAGTAATATTAGTTTAATTTTGCACGCGGTCGGAGAATACGATCTATCGTTGAAATTCTTGGAAAGTTCGCTAGCCCTGAATATACGTTTCTACGGGCCGAAATCATTAAAAGTGGCCGTCAGCTATCACCTGATCGCAAGAACTTTGAGCTGTATGGGTGATTTTCGATCAGCGTTGGCAAACGAGAAAGAAACCTATGCTATCTATAAGCATCAGGTATGTCTTCGGTTTCCTCCAATACAATATTTGAATAAATAACCTAATCGAGCCCCTTACACTTATTTTATAGTTGGGTGAACACCACGATAAAACTAAGGAATCGTCAGAATGCTTACGTCATCTGACGCATCAAGCAGTTATACTTCAAAAGAAGATGAACGAGATTTGTACTGGTAAGAGTGGAATTTCGTTACCACCGATCCAAATTCAACCTCCGTCTATGGGCAATGTGCTCGATATGCTCAATGCAATCAATGGTATTCTGTTCGTGCAAATAAGGTGAGATAATCCCCTCCAACCACGTTATTAATTTTATATCTTTGAATCGATATTTAAAATCTCGTATTTGATTTTACCGACAGCTCGCAGGATATCGAAAATTTCAAAGCTGAAATGGAAAAACAAGCTAACGTCGTTAGTTTAGACTCAAAGAAACAGAAAAGTATTCAAGAAAAGGTTGAACTCTGAAGAAGAAGATGAAGAAATTTTGCAATTAAATCGTTGAATTTAATACACATTTTGCCTTTCGTCTCGAATCGGGGTGACCAGTAGATGAAACATTTTTTAGACAGCATTTAGTAATTTAGACTATCTACTTTTTTTTTTTTTTTTTTTTTTTTTTTTTGTTTCTTTGTTACTGATTTTTTTTCTTTCGTTTAGGTGTCGAACGAAACATTTATTTTCTTAAGTTCTCTGCATTAGTCAAAATTTTTATCCATAATGTAGCCATTGGATGGATAACGTAGTAGTGATAGTCTGAGAACCATTTACTGTTTTATTTTCCTTGTAGTCTGATGCACGTTGAAGTTATCGTGATAGTTTCCCTTATTTTATTTTTTAAGTGTTTTTTATCATTCGTTGTTTTTTGTGTTAACGATGAAACTTTTTTTTTTTCTAATTTTAAAAAATCTTTTTTTATACAAAGAAAGAAATTTTTAATCAAAATTTTAAACCGAGTACGAACGTAGATTAAATTTTAAAAAATAGCCATTAAAGAAATCGTCAATTCGCCTGAGTGGCATTGACAATTTATCTTTTATATCGAATTACGATATTTTACTGTACGAATTGTTTTCCTTTTTTTCCCCTTCGTTTGTTTTATACGTACGCTAGTTCGTGATGGCGAAACAAAAGACTTATTAATGTAGTGAAATATTTTTAAGGAAGCAGTGGTGGAATTTTAAATGAAAATTGCTCGTTAGTCTCATAAGTACAATGTTTAATACTTAATTTATATCGTAGAAACGTTCACAATATGCTCTGTATCTGTATTGCAGCCTTTAGTAGTAGGTAGGGTTACCAACATTCGTAGATTATGTTAGATTACGTAGTTATCCGAGTACTGTGTTTTCCTATTTGTAAGATTTTTAGATATTTTTTTTTCCTATCGCTGTTTTATTTACTTGATACGTTTTAAAATAGATTTATTACTAGTGAGATGCTTTTTAAAATTAGAATTCGTGCAGTAAGACGTAAAATTTACGCTGGCTCAAAATAATTTTAAGCTGGAAGGTGATATTCATATAAGTAAAAGTAAGTTTGGGCAGCTTGAAATTGAACTCGTTCGCCGATTTAGATTATAAGAATAATAGGTGCTTTGATTACGTAGAGATTATTCTTACGTAGGCCTAAATTGATAAGTTTGTTTTCATTGCCGGTGTTAATGCTGTTAATATCGCTTTTATCCGCCACTGTTTTAGAGACGAAGACAGATCAAATGGAGTCATTCGACTGAGTTTGCGTAATCCGCCTTGTAGATCCGGTATAATTCATTGTATCGGTTACATATTTTACATGAAGTGATTTTTGACCATAATGGAATAATAATAGTGATACACGTGAATTTTTTCGTATAAGTAATCGATACGAAGTTCGTTGATTTTTTTTTCTTTCCGGTTTTTAACTTACTGCCTAAACGGATCGTAAATTTATGCTGATATTAGTCATGTTGATAGTGATAGTTATTTATTATTCAAAATGTTGATGGTTCATTGTTAATAATGTTTTGTTTTGTAACGAAATTGTAAAAAATTAATAAAATATAAAAACATAGATCAGTTTTGAACATTTGTTTTCATTTTGTTGAACGTTATCTGGAAATATTGAGAAATTTTTCATGGAGAGAATTTTTTAATTTTTTTTTTTATTTGAATATCTAGAATTTTTTTCAAATTATTTTCTGAAATTTTTTTGGAAGTTTTAGATTCTTGAAAAATTTTGTTACGAGTCAGAAAATTTTTGAGACGATTTTTGTTTAGAATTTTGCAATGTGTTTTCTAAAAAATTGACTTGAAAATGTCTTGGAAAGGTTCTTCCTTGAGAATATATTTTATTTTAATGATTTTTTTTTTCGGAGACGATTTCTTCTTACAGTTGAAAAAAAAATGATTTTTTGTTTAGGTATTTTTAAAGTGGTTGATTTGTTTTTAAGAAATAGTTTGGCGTGTTGTGAAGAATTTATTAAGATTTTTTTGGAAAAAAAATTTCAAGGAAATTATGCAGAATTCCATAAATTACGATTTCAGAGGATTTCTTTTGTTATGAATTGTTTCTACAACAAATTTACTTTATAACTTCTATTCGTTTTTTTGGGTGAGCAAAGGGGGAGGTCTTCATTTTTGATCAATTTTTTTTAGGTAACTAAAGTTGGGATAGCCCGTTGAAATGTTTTTGGGTTTTTCGTTTGGTTGAAATCCATATTTAAAAAAAAAAAAAAAAAAATTTTGCTGTTTTTTGAAAAGGAACTGTTGGAAGTGTTTAAAATAACTTTTTTTTTTCAATTTTTTTTTGAAGATTATTTCTTTTTAAGAAGGTGATTTAAAGAATTTCTAAAACAAATTTCCAGTGAAAATCTTTTTTGATCGAATTTTTGTAAGGGAATTTCTGACTAATTTTTCTCCTGAGAAAACATTTTTTTTAAATGAAACATCTGTGACAGAATTTTTAAAATTAATTTTTGAGAGAATTTTTTGAATTGTTTCCCCAAGAAATCCATTTCAAAATTTATTTTCATTTTTTTTTCAATTCAGACTGTTTTCAAAAAAAAAAAATTATTGAAAGTGTTTTTAAGAATTTTTGCTCAAATTTTTAATTAAGAATTTATCTCCCCCCCCCCAAAAAAAAAGATTTGAATAATTTTTTTTTTAATAATAACACAATGAAAATATTTTTTCCAAGCAAATTTTTTGAATTGATATTTGAATATTTTGAAGAATTTTCTAAAATGATTTTCGTTTAAGATTTTTATGAAGATTTTCTTTAAAAACCTTTTCTTTTAGGTAAAAAGTTTTGTGACATACTTTTAAAAATTACTTAATTTTTGAGAGAATTTTTGTCAAGAGTTTCGATATTAATCCTCCCTTCCCACCAAAAATTTAAAAATACTTTTTGAAAAAAAGATCAAGAGCATTTTCAGCTGATTTTTAAAAAAAATCATAATTTTCCATTCAAAGTGGCACACTTTTTGAAATAAATCTTTGAGTAGGTATTTTGAAGAATTTTTTTAAATAATTTTTGTTCATGATTTTTACGAAGAATTTTTTTTTTGAAAAAATATTCTTTTAAATGAAGTTTTTGCAACAGATTGTTTTGAAATGAATTTTTCAGAGTAGTTTAAAAACTTTAAGAAGATTTTTATACCCCCCAATTTTTTTTCAAATAAATTTTCTTCAAGAAAAATTGACTGATTTTTCAAAATTAGCATATTTTGAAGAATTTTCTTCAAGTTGTTTTTTTTTATACCTACATATTTCTTTGCAATAACATTTTTGTGGCAGAAGTTTCAAAACATATTTTATAGAGTGTTTTGCAGAATTTCTTGATGTTTTGACTGAGTGTTTTTTATGGGTTTTTCGAGAAAGCGATTTGAAGAATCAATTTTTTCGCCGAGGAAATTTTTGTGACAGAATTTAAAAAAAGTTTCCAACAGATCAATACAAAGAATTTCTTTGTAACCCCCCCCCCCCCCCCCCAACAAATTTTTTCCCATGAAATGTTCAGGATAGAATAATTTTTTTAAATCTTTGAGTGTATTTATAGAATTTTTCAGAAAGATTTTTGTCTGAGTATAATTTTTATAAGGACTGTTTTCCAAAAATTAATTTGAAGAACCAATGTTTATTCCAAGTTTTTTCGAGATTTATTTCATGAAATTCTGGGTGAAATAATTTTTAAAATAGGTACGTAAATTTTTTGAAAGAAATTTCATAAGAATCTTTTTTTTTTTCAAAAGGTTTAGGTATTTAAACAATTTTTTTAAATTTGATTTCCTGAGAATATTTTTGTCTTTTCAATTAAATTTGTGTAACAGAATTTTTTGAATGAATTTTTGCTAAAAGTGTTTCAAGTAAATCCCCCCGAAATTGGATTAAAAAATATTTTGTCACAATTCGTTTTCTAGAAAATTTTCAGTCGATTTTTTCAAGTTGAACTTTTGAAGATTTTTACATTTTTTTCTAAAACATTTTTCCAGGCAATTCTAGGTTGTTCCTTATTTTTATAAAAAAAATTCTCAAAAAAACTAAAGTGAAGAATTACTTTTTATTTTTTCAGAGAAATTGGGATTTGTGAAGATTTTTTAAGTTTGTAGGTTTTTTTTTGGAAGTTTTTTCTCAACGTAATAATGTTTCTATGAGAAATTGTTTTGAATAAGTATTTATTTTAAACTTTTTTCAATGATTTATTTTGAAAAAAAAAATACCTACAATTGTAAAGTTTCTCGAAATTTTTTAAATATTATTTTAAAATTTTTTGAAGATATGTAATAGGTATATTTTTTTAATTTTGTGAAATTTCTAAAAAAAAAACACAAAAAAACACGGAATCTCGTAAATTATTTGTGAAATACATTTTTTTAATTTCTCACATTTAAAAAAAAAAAAACTTTTGAAAAATAGGTACCTACCTATGTTGGTGTTTTTTTGTTGAAATTTTGTACTTTTTTTAAACATTTTTTTTTTAAATTGCTAAAAAATAACGTCTCCCACCCTTTTAAATTTTCATTTTTATATTTCGGATGAGGAGCACAAAAAAAACAATACGAAGCACAAGTCGATGGACACCACTTTTCAGTCTCCTCTCCACCCAAAAAACTATTATAGCCGTAGCTATGAATCCTCAGTGCAATCCTCCTTATCTTTCAATCACTCTTTGAAGGGATGAAGAACCAACGAGAAACGCGAGTGCTAAATTTTCACATTCGAATGACACCATTTTTACCTCCAGTTTTTTATGTCACGGTTTGGTGTGAAGGAAATTTTTATTTATTTTACTCGGTAGGTAACTATAATAGGTATACGACTAAAACGCATATAACATTTTCTATTCCCGGGATAGTATCTCACATTTATGAAAATATTTTACCTATAAGCCGTATGCATAATAAAAAAAATTTATAACGTCATGATTTTTTAAAAACGAATAATTAAGCAAATAACTTGGGATAGTGTTAGAGAATAGGTAGCTATTATTATTCACGCGATTTTTTATTTTTGCAAAAAAAAAAAAAAAGCGTTCGCCGTTCAGAACCTAAATTAATATATTTCAAAAATTTATTCACCAGATGAACGTATAGCCGAAGAGGAAATACCCTCTCTCTTTGAAAAGACACAATTTCCCGAAGGCTGGTGGAAAATATGGCCGGTAAATAAACATGAAAATGTAAATATAAAAAATAGATAGTTGACACGAATTAAAGTAAAGTAAGAAAGGGAATCGGGTAAAAATGCGTTTAAATTGTTGTCGCTGACACGGCATTCCATATTACGAATTATTTATGCGACTGAGACTGCAATTAAACGACTTCGCAGGATTACCTTTATTCTGTTTTTAATTTATTAACAGATTTATTACTTGATTTTTAAATTTGCGCGTCCTTTTTAATTCCGAGTTGTGGCTTTTAGAAATGTTTTTTATTGCTTTTGCGGAATTTTAATTTTTTAAGCACAAAAGACCCACGGTTTATTTCAATTTGTAATAAAGAAGAAAAAAATTATAATTAAGAAACCGCCAAGTATGTAGATGAAATGGAGAGGAAAAATTAAACTCAGCTTAAATCTTCATCCTTTGCTGTGCAGGTATTTTACAACTTAACCTTTTTGCTCTTCTTTTTTTTTTTTATATATCACCTGTGGAGATATAAGGCTCTCTTAAGAGCTATCTTTTTCATACGAAGCGGAGCTACCGCTGCGAAACAATTAATATCTTTATCCGGGCCAGAAAAAATCCTACAGCTACGGTTGACCGGAAAAATCCAATTTAACCAATCTCAAAGTTCAAATAAGACCACGAAACTTTGCTGCGAACTTTTCAACACTGCAATACGTTGTTAATAATTAAGGCCGAAAAAGCCTCTTTTCCGAGGCTGTGTTTCACTTTTCAAAAATTCCATTCGTCGATCAATCATGTAAAAGAAAATTCTACTTTTTTGACATTTACCTAACTATTCTTAGCTTTCTGTGCCTTCCATCATTTAAAATTTTTTTTTTTCTTTTTTTTTTAGCAGGTTTAATTCTGGAACAGGGAAGTTATAAATTGTACTTGCCTATACCTAGTCAACTATTTCAAAGTTTGAGTGTGTGTGGGCGCGATTAAGTAATTCAAGACTGTATAGGGAAGTTTATGACAGATAGTTCATTGAAATATTATTCGAAGAAATTAGGGTAGGTATAAAGAATTTTATTGGCGAGTAGAGAAATTTACCAAATTCGTATATATATTTTTTTTAAATCTTGAGAGTTATTTTAACTTAAAATCATTCACGTTCTGTAGTACCAGTCTTCCAGTTACATTTTGGACAATTTGCCTGAAAACTTTTTGAATCACACTACAAACATGTGAATGTGTTTGTCGAATCTAAGAGTTGAAGGAGTGAGAATAGTACAATAATTAATTGGTGTTGGGTATTTTTCTTTCATCAGTATTATTACGATCAAAATTTCTTCCCATTTAAATTTTTTTTTTTGAATAGTAATCTTTCAAAAGAAATATTTTAGAAAAAAAAATATTCAAAATTTTTTCCTATGAAAACACTCTTGAAAAAAATTCCTAAAAACACACAAAAAAACTCTAAAAAAAATACGTATGAAAAATTCTTCGATTTTTTTAAAAATGAAATATGTATTTATCAAAAAAAAAAAAAATACATATTTGAAAAAAAAACTTCTACCCGAGCAGCACACTCGACAAATTATCGAAATAAAAAATCGACAGAATATCGAATTCGATAAAGTGTCGCGTTAGTTCCGCATAAATCGTGAAATTATCTTTCGATATATAGATAGATTATCGACGAATTATAGTTAGCAAAAATTTCGAGATTATAGTAAGATATTTTATCGATAATATATCTATAATATCGAAAGATAATTTCACGATTTAGGCGGAACTTTCGCGACACTTTATAGAATTCGATATTCTGTCGATTTTTTATCGATTTTTTTTATTCCGATTTTTTGTCTTTTACTAGCTTCTTTCTATAATTAAAAATCATTAATTAGTATAATTAATACATTAAACTATGCCTAAACACATTATTCATGTTACGGTAAGAGGATCATTTCAGAAAAAGTAAAAAAAAATTATAAAAAATCTGTCACCCGTGGGGCTTAAACCTTCTACCTCCTGCATGGTAATCCTCTTCCTTAACCACTATGCCATACCTTATCGTTGAGGAATTAGCAATAAAACGCTTATAATAGACAGTTTAGTACTTCCAGACGTGTTGGACTTAGAAAAATTTTCACCAATTTGGAAATAATTTCAAATATCGTCACCAAATCGTTGAAAAATCGTTCGACAAATTTCAGATTATTTGTCGATAATGTAGTTTCAAATATCGCCACAAAATCGTTGAAAAATCGAATTCGAGGAATTTCATATCACGTGTCGATAATATAGTTTCAAATATCGTCATAAAATCGTTGAAAAATCGAATTCGAGAAATTTCAGATTACGTGTCGATAATAAAGTTTTAAATATCTTCACAAAATCGTTAAAAAATCGAATTCGAGAAATTTCAGATTATTTGTCGATAATATAGTTTCAAATATCTTCACGCAATCGTTAGAAAATCGAAATCGAGAAATTGCATATTATGTGTCGATAATATAGTTTCAAATATCTTTACAAAATCGGTAAAAAATCGGATTCGATAAATTTAATATAATCTGTCGGTAATATAGTTTCAAATGTCGTCAAAAAATCGGTAAAATATCGAAGTCGAGAAATTTCATATAATCTGTCGATAATATAGTTTTAAATATCTTTACAAAATCGTTAAAAAATCGAATTCGATAAATTTAATATTCTTTGTCGATAATGTAGTTTCAAATATCTGCACAAAATCGGAATCGATAAATTTAATATTCTTTGTCGATAGTATCGTTGACGAATATCGTCATAAAATCTTAATAATATCGAATTCGATAGTTTTTAGATTTTTTGCCTATGAAGTTGTACCGATAAATCTTTATAATATCGTGAGAACATCTATAGATTTTCAAACGATTTTTTATCGATACGTTACATCTTCCGATATTATCGATCGAGTGTGCCGCTCGGGTAGGTATATTTGTTGAAAATTGAAAAGATAGGTAGGTATATTATTATAATTACTTAGCCCAGTCAAGTTGAGAAAAATTAAGGAAAAAAAACTTGGACCCAATTTTTTGTGCAGAAATAATATGTTGAATTCTCAAACGAATGGATCGCCACAGTACTGTTTTTTGGAACCATCGAAAATTTACCAAGTCCAATACTACTTGAAGGCTACCATTTGATCCAATTGAAAATTCTACCCTAACCAAATTTGTAAAAAACTTATTTTCAGTAATTTTCAAAAAATGAGAAATTGCACTTAATCAATGAAAAAAGCTACCCTAAAATCCAATGCAAAATCCTCCTCTGGCAGAATATTTTGTAAAAATTTATATTTTCAGTAATTTTCAAAAATTGACAATTTTCATTTAATGAATGACAAAGGCAACCATTTGATCCAATGGAAAATTCTACCCTAACCTAATTTGTAAAAAAAATTATTTTCAATAAATTTCAAAAAATTACAATTTTTATTTAATCTATGACAAAGGCTACCATTTGATCCAATGCAAAATCCTACCCTAACCAAATTTGTAAAAAAAAAATTATTTTCAGTAATTTTCAAAAAATGGAAATTCTCATTGAATCAATGAAATAAGCTACCCTAAGATCCCATGCAAAATTATCCTCTGACTGATTTTGTAAAAAATTTAATTTTAGTAAATTTCAAAAAATGGAAATTCTCATTGAATCAATGAAATAAGCTACCCTAAGATCCCATGCAAAATTATCCTCTGACTGATTTTGTAAAAAATTTAATTTTAGTAAATTTCAAAAAATGGTAATTTGCATGTAATCAATGACAAATACTACGTAGATACTTTATATTCAAAATTAGAGGGGAGGGAGGGGTCCAAACGAAATTTTTGTAGTAACCAAAATTATTTCTAGGACTTTAAGCTACAACTTTTGATTGAAAATTTATTCAATTGTACCCCCCCACTCCCCACCGATTTTGTATGACACTCCGTAGATGGTCATTAAAAAATTAGAGGAGTGAGAAAAGAAGGGGCCAATTGAGAAATTTTTCAAATAAAAGTTGTAGATCAAGATCTTAAAAATAATTTTGGTTATCATACGATTGGATACCTCCCTGTCATCCGATTTCACATAATATCAGGAAGATGATTTTTCAAAATTGGGAGAGGAGTCCGATTGAAAAATTTTTCAAACAAAAGTTGTAGCATGAAGTCTTGGAAATAATTTTGGTTATTACTAAAATTGCGATTGGACCCCCTCTCTCCCCTCTAATTTTGAATATAAAGTACCTAAGTACCCGTGTAGCAACGTCGATGCTAATTTCGATATAAATGTCGACACATCGAAATCGGTCACTTTTCGATCGTACATGTCGACATTTATATCGATATCCACATCGACATTTGCAATGATGAGATTTTGAAAAATATGCTAAGTTCAAATATTCAATATAAGTATATATTAAAATTACACCAAAAATAGTGTTCTAGCCAACATTTCGACATTTTTTGTCAAATATGCGGCATTGAGGCCACATTTGTAGCTGGACACATGCGAGTGTCCAACTAACATAGAGATGATTCTTAGACCTTATGTACTAATTCACAACACACTTTATCTGCGAGTATCACAATCACCCTCAAGACGTCGACAGTCAAGTCGATGCATTATTCGACCCTCGACAATTAGATCGACATTAACTCGACTTAAAATTCCTCTGGTCAACACTGTCGACAGTTAAGTCGATGCATTATTCGACCCTCGACAATCACATCGACACTATCTCGACTTAAAATTCCTCTGGTCGACACTGTCGACAGTGAAGTCGATGCATTATTCGACCATCGACAATTATGTCGACAATAACTCGACAAGTGGTTGTATTATTCAAAACTTTAAAAAATAAGAAAATTTTGTGATTCTTTCAAAAATTATTTATTCCTGAGCTTAAAATGTTCCTATTAATTGTTTTTAGTTCTTTTTAGATATAAAATTTGTAAATTTAATTGGCAGAAATTGTCGACATAAATGTCGATGCGTTTATCGAGTATCGATTTTTACATCGACTTGTCTACGTAGAAAAACAACGTTTTCTAAATTATAGGAAAATACTGAGAAAAATTCAAAAATTTTGATTGAACAGTTATGTTTAACATAGAACATTACTTTAAATCTCAAATTACATTTTTAATTCATCGTTAACCGAGAAAAAAATGTGTCTGAATTTTGTCGACATAAATGTCGATGTCGACAATTGCTACACGGGTAGTATTCAGCAATTTGAGAAATTTAGTCCAACAAAGCGCGTTGTTCTCCATAAAATTGGTGTCGTCTACTTTGTCCTAGAGGATTTTGTCCTAATTCCCTTTCTCCCTAAAAAAGGGGAAAAAAGAGTGGATTTTGTCCTAAAAATTTTATCACGTGCAAAATTTCCCTCCAACAGGGAAAAAGGGAGAAATAGTGGATTTTGTTCTAAACGCTGTTCAAGGCATAAATGTACCAAGTAGTCAGTACCTATTTACTTGGAGTCACTGCCTCCATCAAGAGTTCAATTTGTAGATGCCCAAATGCTGTCTTTCTCAATCATTTTCAATGATATGTCTGAAGGCATAAATGCTGCTTTATGCGAAGTGCTGTTTGAAACAACCTAGGGCACTATACGAAGAGTATGCTGGACCGCCATTTTGTTGCGCAGGCGTATTTATTATAACTCATAAACTATGACATATTTTACAAAAATTTTACAAGAGACCTTTTTTGTAGAGAATTAAAAAAATATGAATTATGGTCTAAAAATTTTGAAATTTCGTGCAGTAGAAGCTGAGATATTGAAAAAACTATGAAAAAGAATGAAACTCTGTTTTCATAGTATTTTCAATATTTCATTATCACATCTTCTATTGCACGAAATTTCAAAATTTTTGAACCATAATTCATATTTTTTAATTCTCTACAAAAAAGGTCTCTTGTAAAATGTTTGTAAATGTCATAGTTTATGAGTTATAAGAAATACGCCTGCGCAACAAAATGGCGGCCCAGCATACCCCTAAAACAACCTATTTCTTTCTTCTAGAAAATAGATTTTGAATCTAACGATTAATTTTTGAATCAATTTTTACTGGTATTCACTATTCAATATCAAAAGATCTTCAACTAGACAATGCTTCTCAGAAAAAACTGAAGTAAACCATGGAAAATTTCTTATTTGAATTAGTGCGGTTATTTTTCTGCCTGTATTACAATATTTTAGCGAAGTACATTTGAAAATGATTGAGAAAGACAGCATTCGGCATCTACAAATTGAACTCTTGATGGAGGCAGTGACTCCAAGTAAATAGGTACTGATTACTTGGTACATTTATGCCTTGAACAGCGTTTAGGACAAAATCCACTATTTTCGAAGAAGAATGAAATAATTCTAATTTCTTGGAGAGAAAAAATTTTCAATTAAAAATCTAAATTAACTATTTGGAAAACAAAACTTATAATTTTTTGTACCTACCTAATCATTTTTTTTTTGTAATATTTCGGAAGTGAAAAAATCAATTTTTGGAATGAAATTTTTTTGAATTAGGTATTGGAATTGAAAAAAAATCATATTTTTAAAGAAGCCCTATTTCAGAATTTCAGTATTTTTGGAATAAAAATATTTCTCAAATTTTTTCAGGAAAAATGTAAAAAATTACCTACTAAATTTTTTTATAGGAAAAAAAAACAAAAAAAAAAAACAGATTCTCACATTCAACATGCATAAAATTTTCACACACTGCTCCTTTGAGAAAAAGGTCGAACGACACCCTAGAAAATTTCAAATTACTAACTCTATTCACTCTGACCAAAACCACCTAGACACTACAAGCCATGAAGTTAAATTTGGCAACCTTGCTGAAGACGGCCGACTTGAGCAATTGAAAATACGTTTTCTGGGCAAACGAAGTGTTTTTCGAAAAAATTGATAGGAACCAAAATTGTAGAGGGAAAAATTAACTTTCGTTTAGTGTATTCGGAATTTTGATTCGACTGATATTTCTCGAGTTACGGTCAAAAAACTGATTTGAAGATGGGCCGTCTACCAGATTTTCCCTATTTTCCCGGTCAAAGAAGCGATTTTCGTAAAAATTGATAAGAACAAAAATTGTAGAGCAAAAAATATCCTTTCATCCTAAAATCATTGAAGTTTTGATTCGACGAAAATACCTCGATTCATTAGCAAAAACTGTTTTCTCAGATATGCAAATTTTCATATTTTCCTATTTCGCGGATAAACAAAGCGTTTTTCATGAAAATTGATAAGAGCTAAAATTGTAGAGCAGAAAAAATCCTTCAGTTTTAGTGCTTTTAAAATTTTTGATTCGACCAATTTTTTGAGTTATCGTCAAAAAACTATTCATTTCTTCATTTTCGAGGTCAACGACCCCTTTTTGTGAAAATTGATAAAAACCACAATTGTAGATCAAAAAATTTACTTTTGTTTGGTGTAGTCGGAATTTCGATTTGACGAATAGTTCTTGAGTTATCGTCGAAAAACTGATTTTGAAAGTTGGCCGTCTACCAAATTTTCCCATTTTCCCGGTCAACGAAGTGATTTTCGTGAAAATTGATACGAACCAAAATTGTAGAGCGAAAAAAATCCTTTCACCCTAAAATTATTGAAATTTCGATTTGACGAAAATACCTCGATTTCTCAGCGTAAAATGTTTTCTTGGATATGCAAATTTTCACATATTCTCATTTTCAGAGCGAACAAAGCATTTTTCGTGAAAATTAATCTGAACCAAAATTGTAGAGCAGAAAATTCCCTTTCGTTAATGTGTTGTCAGAATTTTGATTTGATGAATATTTCCCGAGTTTTCGTCAAAAAACGGATTGGAAAGTCGGCCGTCTACTACTCGAAAATGCAACGTTGCCTTTCTACGTTCATGGCTTGTATCTCTAGGTGGTTTTGCTCTGACCCCTGTTTTTACAAATTATCAATATGTTGAAAATCATTCGGCGGCATCAAAGGGTACATTTTTCCGAAACGAAAGGAAATCCGTCTAAAAAATCCATAAAAATAAAAAACACGATCGGTTAGAGTTTTCAAAATTGATACGTTTCGTAAAAAAGTAGAGTTGTAGGTAAGTAAGGTACCTAATCTAAGTATATTTTTGTAAAATGTAGACGAATGTGGTTGATGTAGCGGATAATGATCTGCCATATTCTCGCTACTTATTTTCCAAGCTAATACACGCCTGAAAATAAACTCTCGATGCTTTTGCAGCAGCCAATCCAGCTCGAAAATATAGGCACTTGGAAATATGAATATATTTGAATTTATAAATTATTAACACCGGCATTTTTATCATTATTGTTGATCGTAGGTACCTACCGTTTGCGTTCTGTAATGAAAAATTTAATAATTTCGCTACGTGACATCGAAGCCTATTTTTCACTGCGATTTTCGTTATAATTACGTAAAAACGTTGTCATGTTTTTGTTTCATTTTCGCAACCGTTAACGTCGTTACGTTTTCCGGGTATGTCGCGCATTAAATCAACGTAAAGATAGGCTACACAACGACGCGACGCGACGTTGAGATTTCTCGAAAATGTATTCTTTTGGTAAATTTTTGTGGAATTAGAACGTCGCGGCGTGCAACTGGAAAGAAATTTCGCGCCCTGTCTTAATTTACAATCAAGCTTATTACCATACCTTTCCGCGTGACTTTTTTGACTTTTTATACGCACTAGGTTGGCACTCGAGTGTCTAGAATTTTAAATCTGCCTCCAGCGCTTTCATATTCGACGAAAAAGTTGTACTTTGCCATTTTCTATATATACAGGGTGTACCGGATTGATGGTAAAGCCTTCAAACCAGTAACTATGCAACTCATGTTGAGTCGATGTAGGTATGTTTGCATAACCACCGGACTGCAGGGGCTGAGTTATGCTCATCGAAAATTTTTTTTTTTCGTTTTGGCAGGATGTTTTTAACCTTGCGCTTCTCGAAAACTATAATAGTTAGATAGTTGTACTTTGCGGCATCGAATGGCAAATTTTGTCTAGAATTTTTTCACGAGGCTAGTAATTTTTGTAAGTGGACAAGGAAGTCTATACCGAGCAAAATATTCGAAAAAACATGCATAAAAAGTGGCAATTTTTCTCATTTTTCTGTGATAACTCAAAAAGTTGTCCCATGACCAAGCTGGTATTATTAACTTTTCTACATGAAAAAATGTCGCTCTTTTCAATGGCGCAAACCCCGCCCCTCTATCTCACTCCATTCAAAAGCTATGAGTTAATGAGTTGTTGAAAAACGTCTGTAAAAAATAACAATAATATATATATTTTTTAAAAATTTTCTTAAACATTTTTTTTCATGTATCAAAAGTTATGAGCAGTTTGTTTTTTTAAAAAAACGTCTAAAAAAAATTGTTTAAGAATTTTTTTTTAAAAAATTTAAATTTTGATTTTTTTTCAGACGTTTTTGAACAAATGATTCACTTATAACTTTTGATTAGAGTGAGATAGAGGGGCGGGGTTTGCGCCATTGAAAAGAGCGACATTTTTTCATGTAGAAAAGTTAATAATACCAGCTTGGTCATTGGACAACTTTTTGAGTTATCACAGGAAAATGAGAAAAATTTCCACTTTTTATGCATGTTTTTTCGAATATTTTGCTCGGTATAGACTTCCTTGTCCACTTACAAAAATTACTAACCTCGTGAAAAAATTCTAGACAAAATTTGCCATCCGATGCCGCAAAGTACAACTTTATAACTATTATAGTTTTCGAGAAGCGCAAGGTTAAAAACATCCTGCCAAAACGAAAATTTTTTTTTTTTCGATGAGCATAACTCAGCCCCTGCAGTCCGGAGATTATGCAAACATACCTACATCGACTCAACATGAGTTGCATAGTTACTGGTTTGAAGGCTTTCATCAATCCGGTACACCCTGTATACACATCGACAAAGGTGAAGAAAACCGTAACTTTATCAGTGTCACATCGCAAAGCAAAGCGAAAGTTGACAGATTAAAATTCTAAGAGCTTTCTCATGCTAAAAGAAAATTCACCAAAGCCATATTCGGAAAATTTATGAATTATTTAATATCACTTCGAGCAAGTTTCGTATTAATACGGTCAATTAGAGATAATTTTATTAACTTGTTCTCTTTGATTTACCTACGTCGCGGCGTATTCGCAAAAAGCGAACAAGGAAAATGAAAAAATTGGCGAATTATTTAACAACACGAATAAGCAGAGTGACGATGGAACATGAATTTTTAAAAAATCGAATAAGTATAGGTAGGTAGGTACCTATTTTTTACCACCATTGCTCAAGTACATATACAGGGTGTATTCTGTATGGTCTTGAAAGTAAATCCTTCTATTCAGTAACTATGCAACTAATGGCGACTCGATGTAAATATGTTTGCCTAATCTCTAGATCACAGGGGCTGAGTTATTATCATTGGGATTTTTTTTTGTTTTTGCTGAGAATTTAAAAAAAAAACAACAATTTTTTCCCCTCTAAAAAAACTATTATAAAATTGTTTTTCTTACGCACAAAAAAAAGAATTATTTTTTGTACTCTAAAAAATTGATTTTTTACTCTAAAGAAATTTTAAGATATTTTTTTTTCTGTTTGAGGATTGAGGAATATTTTTAATTCAAAAAAAAAATCTATTTTACAAAAAAAACTGAGATCTTTTACCAAAAATTGGAAAATGTATTTTTTCAATGTACTTACCTAGGTACTAGGTGCTCTAATAATTGATTTTTTTTAATCGAGAATTTCTTCGTTGCAAAAACATTTGGAAATTTTTTTGCTTCGAAAATGTGAAAAATTAATATTTTTAATTCAAAAATTTGAGAATAGTCTATAAAAAATAAATCGAAGGGGCCATTTTTCAAAAATGTATAATTGTTTTCAACACTAATAGGTACTTACTTCACTGAAAAAAATTTCATTAAAAAAAAATTGAGAACTTTTTTACTCTGCTTGAATTTAGAAATTTTTCACTTCAAAAATACTTATAAGAAATATTTTTACTCCAAAAAAAAATAAATAAATAAAAATAATCGAGGACAACGAAAACATTGAAAAGTGTTTTTTCAAAAAACATAGATTTTATTCTTAGAAAAAAAAAACAAGTTTTTTCTCTAAAAAATGACTCTCACTTGCTCATTTTAAAGAAATTGAAGATTTGTTTTACTTGCTTACTTATTTACAAAGGTACTTCAAAAAAAAGAAAAAAAAAGAAAAAAAATTGGAAAAAATTTTGAGCTTTGAAGAAATTTGAAGAACTTTTTTAATAATAATAATAAAAAAAAGAAAATGAAATTTTTTTTCTCCGATTACCTATAGAAGAATTTTTTCGCCAAAAATTTTGAAATGTAATTTTCACTCCAATTTATTCGAAAAAATATCGTGAATTTTTTTTCTTCAAAAAATTGAGAAACATGTTTTACTTCAAAAGATTTTGAAATATTATTCATATGAACGATTTTTTACGCTGACTCCAATTTTTTTTTGTGTTCCAATGACTTTAAAAATAATTTTTCATTTTGTAAGAATTTTAAACAATTTTCATCTGCAAAAAAAATATTCCCCCAAAAAAACTAAGTTTTTTTTCTTTAAAAAAAGAAAACATTTCTTACTTGAAAAATTTGAAAGTTTTTTTTTTATTTCTCAAAAGCTGAGTAAAATGTATCATTATGCAACCTCCAATTTTTTTGTTTACTAAAAATTTGAAAAAAAATGATTCCAAAATTTTTTAAAATTCAAAAAGGGTGTCATCTGCGAAAAATTGAAAGATTTTTCTTCCTAAAAATTTAATTATTTTCAAATTAATCGATTTTGTTTTACATTAAAAAATTGGTAAATTTTTTTACGCTGACACCAAAAATTTGGGATTTCATTGCTTCAAATATCTGAAAAATTTTCATTAGATAATAATTATTGGCACTTGGGAGATTTTTCCTGCGAACAAAATATGTATACATATAACATTTTTTTCCCCCTTCGAAATAATAATTAGGGGAAAATAAAAATTTTTGTCAATAAAAATTAACATTTTTTTTTCTTCGAATGAGAGATTTCTTTTTTTTAAATAACTGAAATCGTTTCCTCTGAAAAAATTAAAAAGTTTTTCATACACCTATTTTTTTAGTTTAGAAAATTGAGAGAGGTACCTAAATATCTATTTGATGAAAATTTAATATATTTTTTTTCAAGTGAAATATTTGAGATTTTTTTTTCTTTTATTTTAGCAAAGAAATGAAATTTTTTCTTTTAAAAATAAAAGACCCGAAAATATCTTAAAATATTTGTAATTCCAATTTTTTTTTCTTCAAAATCAGTTGAGACCAAAAAATACGAGGTTCTGCTCTGAAAAGAAAGCAAACGGAATTTATGTATAATAAGTTGCCTACTCAGTTTGCCGCAAATATGGTGTTATGATGTATGTTAATTTGCATACTCAGTTTGCCGTAAATATGATATTTTGGTGAAAATGAAAAAACCCAAATTTCAGAATGAATAAAAGTTCAACTTTGATTTCTTTCTCCAAAAATGATGATTTTATTTTTTTACATTGAATAAAATTTTCAATCGAGGTTTTTCAAAATTCCAAAAGATATAAGAAAAATGTTTCTACCAAAATGTAAGAGAAGTGATTTTTCAAGTTGAAACTAATTGTTTTTAAAATAACAATTGGAAAATTTGTTTTAAAAAATGTTTACTTAATGTGGGTATTTTTAAAAAATTTTAAAACACACTTACAAAAAAAAATGGAATGTGCATTCTCCCGAGCGGCACACTCGATCGATAATATCGGAAGATGTAACGTATCGATAAAAAATCGTTTGAAAATCTATAGATGTTCTCACGATATTATAAAGATTTATCGGTACAATTTCATAGGCAAAAAATCTAAAAACTATCGAATTCGATATTATTAAGATTTTATGACGATATTCGTCAACGATACTGTCGACAAAGAACATTAAATTTATCGATTCCGATTTTTCACCGATTTTGTGCAGATATTTGAAACTACATTATCGACAAAGAATATTAAATTTATCGAATTCGATTTTTTAACGATTTTGTAAAGATATATAATACTATATTATCGACAGATTATATGAAATTTCTCGACTTCGATATTTTACCGATTTTTTGACGACATTTGAAACTATATTATCGACAGATTATATTAAATTTATCGAATCCGATTTTTTAACGATTTTGTGACGATATTTGAAACTATATTATCGACACGTAATATGAAATTTCTCGATTTCGATTTTTTAACGATTTTGTGACGATATTTGAAACTATATTATCGACACCTAATATGAAATTTCTCGATTTCGATTTTTTAACGATTTTGTGACGATATTTGAAACTATATTATCGACACCTAATATGAAATTTCTCGATTTCGATTTTTTAACGATTTTGTGACGATATTTGAAACTATATTATCGACAAATTATCTGAAATTTCTCGAATTCAATTTTTTAACGATTTTGTGAAGATATTTAAAACTATATTATCGACACGTAATCTGAAATTTCTCAAATTCGATTTTTCAACGATTTTGTGACGATATTTGAAACTATATTATCGACACGTAATATGAAATTCCTCGAACTCGATTTTTCAACGATTTTGTGGCGATCTTTGAAACTATATTATCGACAAATAATCTGAAATTTGTCGAACGATTTTTCAACGATTTTGTGACGATATTTGAAATTATTTCCAAATTTTAAAAATTGGTGAAAATTTTTTCAAGTCCAACACCTCTGGAAGTACTAAACTGTCTATTATAAGCGTTTTATTGCTAACTTCTCAACGATAAGGTATGGCATACTGGCTAAGGTAGAGGAATACCATGCGGAGGTAGATAGTTCAAGCCCCACGGGTGGCAGATTTTTTATAATTTTTTTTGACTTTTTCTGAAATGATCCTCTTACCGTAACATGAATAATGTGTTTAGGCATAGTTTAATGTATTAATTATGCTAATTAATGATTTTTAATTATAGAAAAAAGCTAGTAAAATACGAAAAATCGGAATAAAAAATCGATAAAAAATCGACAGAATATCGAATTCTATAAAGTGTCGCGAAAGTTCCGCCAAAATCGTGAAATTATCTTTCGATATTATAGATAGATTATCGATAAAATATCTTACTATAATCTCGAAATTTTTGCTAACTATAATTCGTCGATAATCTATCTATATATCGAAAGATAATTTCACGATTTATGCGGAACTAACGCGACACTTTATCGAATTCGATATTCTGTCGATTTTTTATTTCGATAATTTGTCGATTGTGCTGCTCGGGCTTATTCATTTACAAACATTTGAAAATAAATTTTAGTAGAATTGGTTTCGAATATAATTTTAAAAGTTTGCTGTTCTTAAAAAATTAGTTTTTAAAAAAATGCATAAATTGTTTGAAAATAATTTTTTAAAAATAGGTAGGTAGGTAGATAGGTATAGGAAATATACTTTCAAAACAAAATTCGAAAAAAATTAATATTGCTCTAAATTTCCTTACAATGTTTCTTTAAAAAAGCTGAAAAAATATTTTTGAAAAAATAAAAAAGCAAGTTTTTAAAAAATGCAGAAAAGAATAAAACAACATTTTCTTGAACAAAATATTTGAAAAAGGTCATTTTTGAAGTTGAAAGAAAATAAGAAATTTTTTAAATTAGAAAAAAAAAAAAAAAAAAATTATACTTTATGGGTTTTAAAATTATTAGGCGATTTTTTGAAACAATCTCATCATGTTCTAGGAGTTGCACCATTGCATCTTCGAATTAGCTGTGCTTTCTGCCCTTTTTGCGAAACATTTCCAAAATAAAACAGTAATTTTTTTTAGTCAGACTTTCGACTAGGTATTTGGCTTATACTAAGTATCGTTCAATTTGTTGTTAAATTGGGTATAGATTTTTAACTAGATAATTTGTTACGAGTTCGGTATCTCATGTGCCCTGTCCCTAGACACCCTTAAAACTACACCGCGTACAATTCATTTCGATTCGAACGTGTATACTCGGACAAGCGATTTGGGAAAATTTTCAATGTCTCATATGAATGAAATACACACCAAACCTGTAGTGCCATTCCTCATTGAACGTATTTGCTTCTATGAGGCGAGAAAAAAAGAACCCTTATTGGTCTTTTTTCTCCAAATATGAATCAACTAAATCAAATTAAGAATATAAAAGTGCCTTTGGAAAAGCGCATGCGCGTTTGTTTAATTTTCGGGAAACGGTCTCGCCGACAAATTTCAAAGTAGTATTGTATCGGCGTTGAAGCGGGCACATTCTTCTGACGGTTGTATTCGCGATGTATGTTTCGAAAATTTCAATATTCGTGTTTTTGTTTCGTGTTTTGGAAATGTAATTAGTACATATTTAAATTCGAAATATTTTAGTGATTTTTTCCTCAAGTTATACTCGTAGGTGTCTTATGTCGTGGTCACGTGACATATCCCAGAATAAGTGGTAAATTTTTTTCTCAAAAATGTCGACGATGAGATTACGGTTATTTTTGATATTTCTTAGTATAAATTATATTTATTGTGAAACGATTATTACTCGCGTGGTGCGGACGAAATATGGAGATATAACCGGTACAATAATATCCCCAGATGTGCGATTTTTAAACGCCGTCGAAGTCTATAAAGGAATCCCTTACGCGGCACCGCCGGTCGGTAATCTTAGATTTATGCCCCCGGTCAGCGGGGCACTATGGACCGGTGTGAAAATGGCCGATAAATTCGCCCCGGTTTGTCCGCAAAATTTCCCCGATATTAGCAACGAAACCGTAGCACTGAAGCACATGTCTAAAGGAAGACTGGAATACTTGAAACGTTTATTGCCGTATTTAAAAAATCAAAGCGAAGATTGCCTGTATTTGAATATCTACGCTCCGACACAAGGTAAGAGATTAAATCTATTTGTAAGAAGCTTTCGGCGCCAATTCGGTATAAAAGTGGTATCGCTCAATTCGCTCATTCAAAGAGGTACCCATTAAGTACATTTCAAGTTTTTACACGTTTACTCATTCTGATCTGCGAAAGTGGCTCTTTTTCATTCTGCTCCGTCAACCTAAATCTGTGTGTTGTTGATGTGTTGATTTTAAATTTTTCATTTTAAAAAAATATAATATATTTGACTGAGGTTTTTTTCACCAGAGTGTAGCTTGATAAATTTGTTTACATTGGGGCAACCAAAGTAATTGATATCGAGCTATAACCTGCCCCAAATAAGTGTAATCTTCAAAAAATAAGATTCATCCAAAGGAGATTGAGAACAGAAGAATTTAAAAAAAAAATCACAATTTCAGCTCCTCAAATTTAGGTACACAGAAAATGCATATTTTCTCTTTCAAAATCACAATTCTTCAAAAAATTTGCCCTTGCCTTGCTTGGGCCATAGTTTTCTCCTTTATTTTTGGTGAAAAATTTGGAAATAACGCGAAGAATTAGGTACAATGAATTTAGAGAGACTGGAAATTTGAAATAATTTGAGTTGGTATTTTCAGTGATTCTGCCTCCACCTTGGAAAATTCTCTAGGTTTATTACTGAGATAACAATGTGGAGTCCAAGTCTATTACTTCCCTTCTAAATTTTAGCCCAGACCAAAAAAAAGTTCTGGTACTGGTTGCACCAATGTTTGTTCACATGGAAGAGGGTCGTTATTGTTTGATAAATAATACTACGTACAATGTACATCCTTGATATTAAACATTGGAGGGGAGGGAGAGTTCCAATTTAAATATTTCGTATTACATATGACCAATTATTTCTAAGACCTCAATCCATTACTTTTGTTTGAAAAAATTTTCAATTACCTAGACCAATCCTTCCTTATTCTTCCAATTTTGAATAAGTACCTATCTATGTAATGTTGATGTTATGCAAAACCAGAAGCCAGGGAGGGGTCCAATTGAGAAAATTTTCAAACAAAAGTTGTAGATTGAAATTTTTAAAATGATTTTGGTCATCATAAAAATTTTGATTGGACCCCTCCCTCTCCTCAAATTTTGATATTAACAAGGCAACCTCGCCAACTCGTCACCTCCGATTGTGCTGAAATTTAGCTCACTGAAAGAGCATGCCACCCAGACCTCACAACCAAATTTTTAGCTGCCGAAGTTGATTTTTCGATTTTTGGAGAATTTTTGAAAATGGGTAAAACCACCTCCAAAAAAACATTTTTTGAAAAAAAATTGTAAATTTCAAGATAGAATCATGGAAATTGGTTTGTACACTAAAGTCGACCTCCCGAGTCGATTGGCACCATTTTCGAAATGATCTGGAGCCTCCAGAAAAAGTTGACTTTTCTCCAGCACACTAGAACCTCTCCAGGTGGCAAAAGTCAAAATTTTCTGGAGGCTCCAGATCGCTTCGAAAATGGTGGCAATCAACTCGAGGGGTCGACTTTAAAGGGTAGACAAAGTTTCGGCTGATATGCTGGAGAAATTGATTTTTTGAAAATTTTTAAAATATGCAAATTTTTAAGTTGTCAAAAAAAAACACGTGCGAACTTGTCACCTCGGATTTTGGATTCAATTACGTTAATCGATTGATGGCATCATATCAACGCTAGGATTAAATTTTCAGCTGCCGAAGTTGATTACAGCGCCGTATGGAGCTATTCCAGTGCGCTGGAGAAAAGTCAACTTTTCGTGGAGGCTCCAGATCGCTTCGAAAATAGTTCCAATCGACTCAGGAGGTCAACTTTAGTGTACAAACCGAATTTCAAGATTCTATCTTGAAATTTTTTTTTTTTTTTTTTCAAAAAATGTTTTTTTGGAGGCGGTTTTAGCCATTTTCGAACATTCGCCAAAAATCGAAAAATCAACTTCGGTAGCTAAAAATTTGGTTGTGAGGTCTGAATGACATGTTCTTTCAGTGAGCCAAATTTCAGCTCAATCGCGGGTGACGAGTTGGCGAGGTTCCCTTCTAAGTATCTTCTGTGTAGTATTATATCTACTTACAAGGAATCATTGCCAACTCGTCACCTTCAATTGAGCCGAAACTTGGCTCACTGAAAGAGCACGTCATCCAGACCTCAGTACCAAATTTTTAGCAGCCTAAGCTAATTTTTAGATTTTTGGAGAATTTTTGAAAATAGCGAAAATAGCCCATCGGTAGGTATAAATAATTATTTTTTACAAAAATTGTGAATTTCGAGGTAAGAATTTGAAAATTGGTGTATACAATAATGTCGACCCCACGAGTCGATTGCCACAATTTTCGAAGCGATCTGGATCCTCCAGCAAAAGTTGACTTTTCTCAAATTCACTGGAATCGCTCAACATGACACTGTAATAAATTTCGGCGGCTAAAAATTTAATTGTAGCGTTAATGTAATATCGTCAGTTGATTATCACCTAGTTGAACTCAAAATTCGAGATGACGCGACGAGTTTACACAAATGTACGTACAACACGAAAATCTTGAAAAGTCAATTTTTGCCGGAGGTTTCAGATCATTTCGAAAATAGTCTCAATCAATTCGAGAGGTCGACATTAGTATATAAACCAATTTTCAGATCTTTTTCTCGAAATTTACAACGGATTGGGAGGGCGGGTGTGAAACGAACGTTTCACTTGATTTTTGCAAGAAATTGATCTGCGCTAGCCATTTTTAAAAATTCAGCAAAAATCTAAAAATCAACTTCGACAGCTCAAAATTTGATTCTTAGGTCTGGGTGACATGATTTTTCAGTGAGCCAAATTTCAGCTCAATCGGAGGTGACGAGTTGGCAAAGTCTCTTTGTTAGTAAAATTAATAAAATTATTAAACAACAATCCACTTTCACGTACCTAAATAAAATTTTCAAACTAGACTCGAGCTATTCCTCAAGTGGTATTTCGTCAAACAAAATCAGTTGGCAACACTGCTTACAAATTTTTTTTGACCCCGGCAGAGAGTAGCACTTTGAATAACCAAAAAACTTCCAGGTACATTCAGTGCCTATCTCCGAAATTTAAGAAGTTATTTATATAGCCACATAAAATTCCTATCAAAAACATTACCCACTCCAATGCATCACACAGTAGGTACACTGATGAGATATGAAATTTGCAAAATTCCATCAGGACAATACTTGGTAGTTGGAACAGATGCAGATTTTCAAGAGAAACAAAAAAGTTATGTGAAAAATTTGCCTACCTTCGAAAGTGAAGGCGCTATGGAGTCTTGAACTTTGAAAATGGGGCACACTATTCATTCATTACAGGGTGTACCGGATTGAGAGTAAAAGCCTTGCAACCACCCGTGTAGCAATTGTCGACATCGACATTTATGTCGACAAAATTCAGACACATTTTTTTCTCGGTTAACGATGAATTAAAAATGATATTTGAGATTTAAAGTAATGTTCTATGTTAAACATAACTGTTCAATCAACATTTTTGAATTTTTTTCAGTATTTTCCTATAATTTAGAAAACGTTGTTTTTCTACATAGACAAGTCGATGTAAAAATCGATACTCGATAAACGCATCGACATTTATGTCGACAATTTCTGCCAATTAAATTTACAAATTTTATATCTAAAAAGAACTAAAAACAATTAATAAGAACATTTTAAGCTCAGGAATAAATAATTTTTGAAAGAATCACAAAATTTTCTTATTTTTCAAAGTTTTGAATAATACAACGACTTGTCGAGTTATTGTCGACATAATTGTCGATGGTCGAATAATGCATCGACTTCACTGTCGACAGTGTCGACCAGAGGAATTTTAAGTCGAGATAGTGTCGATGTGATTGTCGAGGGTCGAATAATGCATCGACTTAACTGTCGACAGTGTTGACCAGAGGAATTTTAAGTCGAGTTAATGTCGATCTAATTGTCGAGGGTCGAATAATGCATCGACTTGACTGTCGACGTCTTGAGGGTGATTGTGATACTCGCAGATAAAGTGTGTTGTGAATTAGTACATAAGGTCTAAGAATCATCTCTATGTTAGTTGGACACTCGCATGTGTCCAGCTACAAAGGTGGCCTCAATGCCGCATATTTGACAAAAAATGTCGAAATGTTGGCTTGAACACTATTTTTGGTGTAATTTTAATATATACTTATATTGAATATTTGAACTTAGCATATTTTTCAAAATCTCACCATTCCAAATGTCGATGTGGATGTCGATATAAATGTCGACACATCGAAATCGGTCACTTTTCGATCGTACATGTCGACACGATTGTGGATGGTTTGTCGAGCTTATTATCGACATGTTTGTCGACCGTCCAAATATGGCTCGACATGTCGAGCCATATTTGGACGGTCGACAAACATGTCGATAATAAGCTCGACAAACCATCCACAATCGTGTCGACATGTACGATCGAAAAGTGACCGATTTCGATGTGTCGACATTTATATCGAAATTAGCATCGACGTTGCTACACGGGCAGTAACTATGCAACTTATGATGAGTCTATGTAAGTACATTTGCGTAACTGTCGGACTGTAGGGGCTGAGTTATGCTTATCGGAAAATTTTACTCTAATCAAAAGTTATGAGCGAATAATTTGTTGAAAAAATCTGAAAAAATCACAATTAATTAAAATTAAAAAAAAATTAATATGTATTTTTTTTACTGTATTAGAAAAACATCTGAAAAAAAAATTCAAAAAAAATGTAATTCCCGAGCAGCACAATCGACAAATTATCGAAATAAAAAATCGACAGAATATCGAATTCGATAAAGTGTCGCGTTAGTTCCGCATAAATCGTGAAATTATCTTTCGATATATAGATAGATTATCGACGAATTATAGTTAGCAAAAATTTCGAGATTATAGTAAGATATTTTATCGATAATATATCTATAATATCGAAAGATAATTTCACGATTTAGGCGGAACTTTTGCGACACTTTATCGAATTCGATATTCTGTCGATTTTTTATCGATTTTTTATTCCGATTTTTCGTCTTTTACTAGCTTTTTCTATAATTAAAAATCATTAATTAGCATAATAAATACATTAAACTATGCCTAAACACATTATTCATGTTACGGTAAGAGGATCATTTCAGAAAAAGTCAAAAAAAATTATAAAAAATCTGCCACCCGTGGGACTTGAACCATCTACCTCCTGCATGGTAATCCTCTTCCTTGACCACTATGTCATACCTTATCGTTGAGGAATTAGCAATAAAACGCTTATAATAGGCAGTTTAGTACTTCCAGACGTGTTGGACTTAGAAAAATTTTTACCAATTTGGAAATAATTTCAAATATCGTCACAAAATCATTGAAAAATCGTTCGACAAATTTCAGATTATTTGTCGATAATTTAGTTTCAAATATCGCCACAAAATCGTTAAAAAATCGAATTCGAAGAATTTCATATTACGTGTCGATAATATAGTTTCAAATATCGTCATAAAATCGTTGAAAAATCGAATTCGAGAAATTTCAGATTACGTGTCGATAATAAAGTTTTAAATATCTTCATAAAGTCGTTAAAAAATCGAATTCGAGAAATTTCAGATTATTTGTCGATAATATAGTTTCAAATATCGTCACAAAATCGTTGAAAAATCGTTCGACAAATTTCAGATTATTTGTCGATAATATAGTTTCAAATATCGTCATAAAATCGTTGAAAAATCGAATTCGAGAAATTTCAGATTATTTGTCGATAATACAGTTTCAAATATCGTCACAAAATCGTTAAAAAATCGAAATCGAGAAATTTCATATTACGTGTCGATAATAAAGTTTTAAATATCTTCACAAAATCGTTAAAAAATCGAATTCGAGAAATTTCAGATTATTTGTCGATAATATAGTTTCAAATATCGTCACAAAATCGTTAAAAAATCGAAATCGAGAAATTTCATATTACGTGTCGATAATATAGTTTCAAATATCTTCACGCAATCGTTAGAAAATCGAATTCGAGAAATTGCATATTATGTGTCGATAATATAGTTTTAAATATCTTTACAAAATCGTTAAAAAATCGAATTCGATAAATTTAATATAATCTGTCGATAATGTAGTGTCAAATATCTGCACAAAATCGGTGGAAAATCGGAATCGATAAATTTAATATTCTTTGTCGATAGTATCGTTGACGAATATCGTCATAAAATCTTAATAATATCGAATTCGATAGTTTTTAGATTTTTTGCCTATGAAGTTGTACCGATAAATCTTTATAATATCGTGAGAACATCTATAGATTTTCAAACGATTTTTTATCGATACGTTACATCTTCCGATATTATCGATCGAGTATGCCGCTCGGGTTATGATTTTTTTTTCAGACGTTTTTTGAACAAGTTATTCACTCATAACTTTTGATTGGAGTAAGATAGAGGGATGGGGTTGCGCCATTGAAAATAGCAGCTTTTCTTCGTCTAGAGAAGTTGATAATAACAGCTTGGTCAAAGGACAACTTTTTGAGTTAACTATCACAAAAAATGAGAAAAATTCCCATGAGAAAATTCTAGACAAAATTTGCTGCCGGACGCGGATGTCGCAACGCACAACTCTCTACCTATTATAGTTGTCGAGTAACATAAGGTTGAAACACTCTGCCAAAACGAAATAATTTTTATTTTTGATGAGCATAACTCAGCTCCTGCAGTTTCGATGTTAGGCAAAAATACTCACATCGACTCATCATAAGTTGCATAGTTACTGGTTAGAAGGCTTTGCTCTCAATCCGGGACACTGTATACATATTTTTTTTGTTGAAAATATTCTATTTTTGAAGAAAAAAAAATCCATCTAAATTTTTATAATATTTTTATTAAAAAATTTCATTGTCAAAAAAAATTCGTGATAAAAAAAAAAAAAACTTTAATGATGAGAAATTACTCAGTTCAAGTTTTGAAAAAATTTAAAAACTTCGTGGAAAAAAATATAAGAGAAAAATGAACGCCAGACAAGTACTTGAAAAATAACAGTTACGAAAGACACCTTTTCCCTTCACGCTTCTCAGCTTGTTCGAACTTGCTTGAATTTGTTAACTTTTAGCTTTGACATGATTTTTACGATTACCCTAAGATAGCTGCGAAATCTTCGTAAAGACTGAAACATTAATCCAAATTGTCTTCTCTCCTCCATTGTTTTGCAAACTTGTTTATTGATGCGGAGTATTTTCTTCTCCGTAGCCCTTTTCTAATTATACACCGAACGTATCTGCGATACCTATACAGTGTTTTACAGGTCGAGTATAAAAGTTGAATTACCTACTGATGCGCGAAACTTGTGCATTTATCCCCGCCGGACTAGTAATCTTCTTTGTTCACTGCATGGGCTTACAGCTCTACTTAAAGTCCGGCTTACAATCCTTTGAGGCCTTATCTAAATTTCATCTCAAAAATTATACCTTTCTATCGTGTATTACCACGTCCATCCAGGGGTATGTTTCTTTATAAATACGTAATCGAGAAAGTGACTTGAAAGCATCGCAATTAATGGCCTACGTTTGTGCTGTTAATTTCCTCACCGAGATTTGATTCCGTTCTTATTTCCATCTCGGATGATGGATTTAGTTTTGGTTTTTGCCAAAGTACATATCTTCTACGAATGGCCCAAAATTCAAAGTCCGAAGTTCGACTGAAATGTTTTTCTTCTCTCGTTGATTGGCACATTTGATTCACGTTCGTATTGTTTCTTCCGAAACAATGAAATAAACGATGATCATTAATCGTACGAGATTTACATATTTTTGAAAGATGTCTTATACGTGTACATTTTTACGATATAGCTCAGATTTCGTGTCGATTTGAAATCTTCAAGCAAGCACGTGGCTCAGATAACTACTTTCAGTTTCATTTTCTCATATTGGTCTCAAACACGAGGCAACTTTTAATCATGATAATTATATACAATCAATTTCATTTATTTTCTGTGAAATCTAAAACGTTATTGAAATGTGATAATTTATAGATCTATGTTCAAGTGCTATAAATTCGTATAAAACGATGCACGAGTTTGGCAAATAAATAACAAAAGGCGTGGTTTTTCTATACGATTATTACAATTTTATGACTTTTTTGTCGCAATCGTCACATATACTTGAGTAATATTTCTTCCAACGATTAAAGAACTACGGGTGATGAAGTACAATTGGAAAAGTTTTGGGAGTGTGAGCTTATACAAAAGACAGATGGAGTATCTGAATCTTGGAAAAAGTTCCATATAATACCATGAACTTCTCAATCGTGGAATAAAAACATTTTCAATATTGGAATTAATTTTTTACTCAATTTTTTGGAGTGTGCATGTAAAAATTATTCTCCAGCTAATTTTAGAAGAAAAATTCTCTCAGTTCGTTTCAATTTCAATTTCAATTTTTTGGTTTTTTTTTTGAATTTTCTCAAGATAAAAATATTTTAAAATTTTTGTTGTCAGTGCAAAAAATATTTATAAAACTTCTTAGGTATTTTACAAAAACTCTTTCAACTTTTTCGGACAAAAAAAACTCTTTTTTTGAAAAATTCCTTTTTCTAATACTTTTGAGGGGAAGCCTCAAATTTTTTTTAAACCAAAAAATTTCCTAATTTTCTTGCAATAAAAATATAGATATTAATTATTTATAAGTAAACGTAAGAAAATTTGAAATTTTTAGAGCAAAAAAATAATTTTATTAATTTTCATTTTTTTGAAATCACAAAAATTTCTCATTTTTTTAAAAACAAAAATTTTTCATTAGGTAATCAAAAAATGAGGCACAAATTATTTAATGCAGGAAAAAGTTCTATTTTTTCTGAGAAATGAATTCCTTAAAATTATTTTCAGGGGGAAAATTTTCAATCTTTTTCTCCGAAAAATTGATATTTTTTTGGATGAAAAAATTCCTGATTTTTTCAGAAAAATAATCAATTCTCAATTTTTTGTCTCAACACTTTAGGAAAGAAATCTCTCAACTTTTTTAGAGTAAGAATTGGATATTTCTAAAATTTTTGGAGAAAAAAATCTTGATTCCCAATTTTTTGAAAAAATACCGACTTTTTGTTTCATTTCTTATGTTTTATAAAAACGGTTTGGCGTGAAAATAGAAAAAAATTCTCAATTTTTTGCAGTGAAAAATCTTTCAATTTTCTAGGAGAAAGCCCTTTCTTTTTTCTTGGAGAAAAAATCCAATTTTTTGAAGAAATTTTTTTTTTCAATTATTTTGAAAAAAACCAATACATTTCTCATTTGGAAAATTCCGAGTTTTCAATTTTCGTCAAAACTAAAACCAAATTTTTTGTTTAATTTTTTTTTGACATAAAATAATTTTATAATTTTTTTAAAACGAAGATTTATTAAAGTATTTTTTTTAAATAAAAAATTCGCATTTTTTCAAATTTTTGAAATGAAAAAAAAAAATTATCCAACAATAAGAATTTTGTAGAGGAAAAAATTACAAGGTTTTTGAAGTAGGGCCAAATGTTTCTGAAATTTTTGTGGAAAAATATTCTCATTTGTTTTGGAGAAAAAAAATCCTGATTTTTTGTTTAATTTTTTTCAATCTTTTCAAATTTTTGGAATAACTTGATTTTTTCAAAATAAAAATTTCGTCAATTAGGTCTATTACTTTTTTTTCAAAAAAAAAACATTTTATGGGGAAAAAATTTTCCAATTTGAAAAAATTTGTTTGAAAACTGCCAGAAATGGAAATTTTAAACGAATAACCACGTTTACCCCCTCCCCCCCGAGTGAGATATCGAGCTAAAAATTTTACCACAGAGGTTTTAGACCATAAGGGCCTACTTTCGCTGGATAATTTGAAATTCGCGATGCTCAGGGCCAAATCACCCCTATAAACCTTACTTGGTTCTTTGTCTTAAACCTTGAATACTATTTTTTATTTCAAAATGTTTCTAATCGTAAACTAATAAATAATGCTCCATCATAATATTACGACTACCTACATCTTCTTCTTCCATCCATTCCAACTTCAGACAGTGAGATTCCTTCAGGTAGCAATCAAGAGCTTTTACTTTCGCTCGCTAGAAATATGTATGCACATATGTACGTAGATAAAGTCAACCCATATCATGTCTTGGGAAAGTTGATACAATTGAAATTCACAGCGCAAAGATCGATTAATACATTTGTATTGATGCATCGTACAACAGATTAGACTGTAAAGCATTGTTGATAGGTATTGAGTGCTTTTAAATGTTCAACCACCAACCGCAAACCAATCACGTAAAAACCAATTTCTCGTAAATCATTAAATAACAATGGACCCTGCTCCGGCGAAACCGCGATATCACATTGGAAAAAATTTCATTTATAATCACTCTCTCTCACATTCCAAAAACGGATGTTTCTGAATAACGTGCTTCAAAGGTATTCATTGTTCGAGTTTCCTTATTCTTCGTAGATGTGCTTTCGATCCTTGACGTTTCCTGATATCTCACCAACACCACGATGCAATTTATTCAACATACACGTTACATATATATCCGTCATTTACTGACAACCGAATAGGTACTAATTTATACATCGTGTTTCCTATTATTGGCAAGAAATGCTTCGAGTGAGCATCGTATTCGCGAGGAAGTTCAATGGCGAATGAATTGATAACATTACTTACTGCCCGTCAAACAAAAAAAAAGGTAGTGCGACCTTAGTCTGGCGGCTACAATGCGGCTATACAATTTTGAACTATCATAGTGTACATTTCATAGCCCAATTTATAGAAAAAAAGGTAGTTTGGCGGCTAAGGGGTAGCTAGAATAAGCCGTTTGGCAACTTATTTTACATAAGAATTTAAGCCGCCGCTACCCATTTGGCACGGTTTCAAAGGTTGTTTTGCAGCCTTAAGGCAGCTATTCAATTTTATGGCAGAAATTTGTCTAAGTTCTAAGCAGCAAATTAGTTGTAACGCAGCCAGTTTTCCACTAATAGTTGTTGGATTACCAATATACGTCTAATAATTTTGTATGCCAGAAAATTTTCTAAGTTTTAAGCTGTAGATTAGTTGCAAAGCAGCTATCTCCCATTATTAGTTGCAGCGTCTCTAATATGCGTCTATGGCTGCAACTAAGCAAAAATATATCCAAGTTTCAAGTTGTAAATTAGTTGCAAGGCAGCTAATTTTTAGACATATCTAAGCTGGTAATCTCAGCTCTTAAATATTTGTATAGTACTAAAAACGATGAATTATCGAAGTGGCGTCGTGGCTGTGGTGTCAGAGTCTCGGGTTCGAATCCCTGCACCGACAGATTTTTTTTGTATTTTGGATTTTTTTGGGACTTTAATGTTAGCTGCATATTAGCGGTATTGCAACCAATATTCATAGCTGCCTAAAGGCTACAAAACAACCATTTAACCCGTCCTGAGCGGCACACTCGATCGATAATATCGGAAGATGTAACGTATCGATAAAAAATCGTTTGAAAATCTATAGATGTTCTCACGATATTATAAAGATTTATCGGTACAACTTCATAGGCAAAAAATCTAAAAACTATCGAATTCGATATTATTAAGATTTTATGAAGATATTCGTCAACGATACTATCGACAAAGAGTATTAAATTTATCGATTCCGATTTTCCACCGATTTTTTGACGACATTTGAAACTATATTATCGACAGATTATATTAAATTTATCGAATCCGATTTTTTACCGATTTTGTAAAGATATTTGAAACTATATTATCGACACATAATATGCAATTTCTCGAATTCGATTTTCTAACGATTGCGTGAAGATATTTGAAACTATATTATCGACACGTAATATGAAATTTCTCGATTTCGATTTTTTAACGATTTTGTGACGATATTTGAAACTATATTATCGACAAATAATCTGAAATTTCTCGAATTCGATTTTTTAACGATTTTGTGAAGATATTTAAAACTTTATTATCGACACGTAATATGAAATTTCTCGAATTCGATTTTTCAACGATTTTATGACGATATTTGAAACTATATTATCGACAAATAATCTGAAATTTGTCGAACGATTTTTCAACGATTTTGTGACGATATTTGAAATTATTTCCAAATTGGTAAAAATTTTTCTAAGTCCAACACGTCTGGAAGTACTAAACTGCCTATTATAAGCGTTTTATTGCTAATTCCTCAACGATAAGGTATGGCATAGTGGTTAAGGAAGAGGATTACCATGCAGGAGGTAGATGGTTCAAGCCCCACGGGTGGCAGATTTTTTATAATTTTTTTTGACTTTTTCTGAAATGATCCTCTTACCGTAACATGAATAATGTGTTTAGGCATAGTTTAATGTATTAATTATGCTAATTACTGATTTTTAATTATAGAAAAAAGCTAGTAAAAGACGAAAAATCGGAATAAAAAATCGATAAAAAATCGACAGAATATCGAATTCGATAAAGTGTCGCAAAAGTTTCGCCTAAATCGTGAAATTATCTTTCGATATTATAGATATATTATCGATAAAATATCTTACTATAATCTCGAAATATTTGCTAACTATAATTCGTCGATAATCTATCTATATATCGAAAGATAATTTCACGATTTATGCGGAACTAACGCGACACTTTATCGAATTCGATATTCTGTCGATTTTTTATTTCGATAATTTGTCGATTGTGCTGCTCGGGGTGCCAAATGGGTTGCGGCGGCTTAAATTCTTATGTAAAATAAGTTGCCAAACGGCTTATTCTAGCTATCCCTTTAGCCGCCAAACTACCTTTTTTTCTATAAATTGGGCTACCAATTGTTTGACGGGTGTTGATTCGAAGTATTGTTGCCTATACTTAATTACTTATATACAGCTGTATTTTGCCAATGCCAGTTTCATATGTCAATGTTGGAGCACCCCTACATACTTTTTTCTCCATCAAGCTTTGGCCATCGATTTTGAATTCAACTTAGGTACCTAGTTACTTCCTTTCAAGTACCTAGAAATGTAGCATTTTTATTCAATATCAAATCATCTTTGCACTTTGTATCTCGAGGAAAAAAAAAACGCTACTTCAAATGTAATGTAAATCCTCGTACAAAGAAGCATCATCTGCTCAGATAATCTAACGAAATAAGGAACGTAGAAACCGATTCAAATAATCAAATAACATTAGACTATTGAATTATTCCGATACCGATGAAAACAGCTTCATTATTCAATATTTAACAGACCGTTATTCTCGTTATTTCAATTTATCACATTTTTACGATAATTTATTTCGCTATAATGGTCTCCGGTTTTTTCCTCGTGTTTTTTTTCTTCTTCTCTTTTTTTACGAACATAGCTGAAATAACATCAAGGGAAATTACTCAATAGAGCGTTATAAACTTGACGTTCTCTTCTACTTACGTTTAGATAAGTATACGCAAGAACCTTACAGTTCGGTTGTAACAGTATAGCACACAATAAAAGGCATTGTGGGCAGTAAACAATAAGTAGATTATGTATAAGTGAAGTTTTATTGTTTCGGTAATGGAAAGGTATAGTAATCGTAATGGAAAATTTGTTAGTTACTGTGCTTTTATAGAATTCTATAATAATAATACGGACAAAGGCTTTAGATACAGTGTACCCTCCAACCTACGCACTGTTTTTATCTTTTCTCCAACCATAGGCTTGAATTTTTTACCTACTTGATGGAAAGTTTCAGTGAAATGGGGTGTGGAAAAAAATGGGTGAGAGTTGGTGTGTTCATTAGGATGGATCGAAAAAAAAACCCAAACATACCTCGAATTTTGACCATAATCCGAAGATTTAATTTGAGTGGGAAGACTCGCTGCCTACTGCAAAGAGTGACGAAGTTAAAAGCCCTCAATGTAGGGTGACTTTTGTAAAAAAAACACGTGGTTTTTGCCAATGGGTTGTATCACCTGCATGATACTTTATTCACCCCCTGAAAAGGTGCAATTTGAGTTTCTACTCTTCCCTAGACCAATTGCTATAGGACAAAAAATAGTCCCCCTTAAAATTTTCTATCGAACGGTACAACTTTAATTTAGTATCTCTCCCTTTACCCTTCCCCTTCCAAACCACCAAATAATGAAATATTACAAAGAAAAGTTTTACCTATACAAAACTTGTTCGTTTTTCAATTTTATACCAACAATATCAGTTATTGCATTTTTTTCATTTTAATCATTACTTCATCAGAAAACGTCACCCAAAGCTGCAGTACTCACGACTCAGTACAAAGTCTGCTAATTTTTAGCTAATACAGCAAAACTTCGATTATACGAGCAAAAAAAAAAAAAAATCGTCTAAAAAATTATTCCTAAATTTTATTCCAAAAAATTTAAAAACTTTTTTCCTAAGAAATGGGAAATTTTTTCATTTAAAAAATAGACAATTTTTTCATCTATAAAATTGAAAAGTTTCATTGAGTATTCCAAAAAAATTGAAATATGTGAGACGCTCTGTGAAAAGGTACCTAAACTCGCTAAAGCAAATTTTTAAGGAGAGCAAAACAATCGAAAAAATCGATTTTTCACTTTTTGATTGAATTCTCAAAAAAAATACTTTTGGCGCAATTTCGGAGCGTTTTTCTCCAATCATCCGTTTTCCATGTGAGAACTTCAAAGTGGTATACCTATCTCGGTCAATTTTCAAGCAATTTTCGATTTTTTTGTTTTATATTACGCAGGAAGAAATTTTCTTTCAGATAAGCTAAAAAAATAGATTTCGATTATTCCGAGTTTAGGTACCTTTTCACAGAGCGCCTCGCATATATTTTTTTTAAATGTCCTGAATCCTGAAATTTCCCCCCCCCCCCCCAAAAAAAAATTAAGCAAGTTTTTAATTTTAAAAAAAATAATGGATTTCTTTTTATTCCTAAAAGTTAGAAAAATCATCATATCATTCAAAAAAAATTAAAATGAAATTTATTTCAATTTTTTTAAAGGGTCCTAAAATTCTGAAAAAATTATGAATTTTATACAAAAAAATTTAGAAATTTTTCATTTAAAAAAAAAACAAGCAAAAAAACCCAGAGAATTGATTATTCCAAAAAATGAAATTCATTTTATTCTTAAAAGCTTAAAAAATTTTCATCTTCAAAAAATTGAAAATTTGTTCATCTCAAAAAATTGTAAAATTTTCTTAATCTTCAATTTTTTTTTTAAGTAAAGCATTTATTTGTAGTTCAAAGCATTCGCCTTATTTACACTGTCGCGTTTGAAAACAAAATAAATTTAAAAAAAATAGTAATAATTAAAAAAATAAATAAATAAATGAAAATAAATAAATAAATAATAAAATAATAAAAAATTTTCAGTACAGCGAATAAATTATACATAGTGATTCGTAAAAAAAAAAGTTATCGAGGTTAGCGGAATGTTCGGAATGTTAGTGGAATATTAGTAAGTACTATTATTTTTTTTCAAACTTTTTTTAAGATGTCCTCTAAATCCTAATTAAAAAAGGTTCTATTCTATAAAATTTACTACTTTTTTTATTACCTAGGTATTAAAACATTGGTAATTTTTCATTTAGGTAATAAAAAGAAAATTTGTTTATTTCAAAAAATAAAATTTTTTCATTAAAAAAAAAAAAAAATTACCTACCTCAAAAAAATTCAAATTACATTATATTTATTTGATTTTTTTTTAAATGTCCCGAATCCCGGAAAAATGACAATTTTATTCCAAAATAAAAATTTAAAAATTTTTTCATTTTCAAAAAAATGGAAATTTTTTTTATTCTCAAAAGTTAAAAAAATCATCATCATTTCAAAAAAAATTAAAATTAAATTGATTTTAATTTTTTTAAAGGGTACTGAAATCGCGAAAAAAATTATGAGTTTTATTCCAAAAATGAAAATAATTTCATTATTGAATGTTTTAAAAATTTTTATGTAGGTATTTAAAAAATAGAAAATTCTTTCTTTTCAAAAAATTGTGAAAATTTCTTTATTCCTACATTTTTTTAATGTCCTAAATCCAGAAAAACAATTTTTATTCCATAAAATTTACAAACTTTTTCATCTTAAATAAAAATTAGAAAATTTGTTTATTCCAATAAATGAAATTTTTTCATCTCAAAAAATTTTAAAACTTCTTCATTTCAAAAAAAAAAAAAAATAAATAAATAAAAAATACCCTAAGAAATTAAAGTTAGGTAGGTATTTATTTGAAAAAATGTCCTAAATCCTGAAAATTTTTTATATGTTTATTCCATAAAAATAAATTCTTTTTCTATTCCTAAAAAAAAATAATTCTTAAAAAATAGAATATATTTTCATCTCAAAAAATTGTGAAATTTTCTTATTTCAAAAAATTATTTTTTTTACGTCAAAAAAGCTGAAATAAAATTTATATTTCAAACTTGAAAAAAGGTCTTAAATCCCCCCCCCCCCCCCAAAGGAAATTTTTTCATTACAATAAATATTTGTTTGTTGGAAAAAAAAAATCATTCTAAAAAAAATGAAAATATATAAAATCTTGCTTATTCTCAAAAAAATTTCCCATTTCAAAAATTGTGAAATTTCCTCATTCCAAAAAAAAAAAATGATTTCTTTTACTACAGGAAGATAAAATGGCCTATTTTGCCCGGAATAGTTTAGTCTTTCTTGTCGTTTTTTCCAAATAACGCGGGAAAGAACTAAGTAATTTGGACTTGTTTGAATGAGTATACAAGGTGTCCGGTGAATGGTCTGACAAACTTGAAATTTGGATATAACCTTTTACCACCAACAAAAATCTTCATGTACACATGGTGCCTATCTCGATTTTGAAGGGGCAGCGGTGTACAATTTTTTTTCAAATTTTGTGAAAACAATGCACGAACCAGGTGTAACTTTTTAAAAGGGACAAAAATAGTTATGTCAAAAATTTGCCTATCTTTGAAAATGAAGGCGCTACAAAGCTTTGAAAAGTGGTATTTTCAAAATTCAAGGCTCCGCAGCGCGTTAATTTTCATAGATAGGCAAAATTTTCACATGAAGTTTTTTGTTCCTCTCAAAAAGTTACACTTGTTTCATGTATTTTTTGACCAAATTTTGAAGTTTTCATGTATCACCACTGCACCCTAATAAATTGAGGTAGGCAATATTTTTGACTGGGATTTTGCGTTGCTGTAACTCCTTCAATTTCAAAGATAGGCAATCCAACATGACCACAACTTTTATTACTTTTTCGAAGAACTATCCACTACCGGTGTCGAATTTTTTTTTGAACGCAGTGTTGCCAATCGATTTTGCTTGGTAAAACACCGATTTTCAAACCTTTGTAGCTCCTTCATTTTCAAACTTAAGCAATATGTGTACATAAACTTTTTTGTTATTCGTACTCGGTTATATCCAAATTTAAAGTTTGTCAGACCACTCCCCCCACACCCTGTATAATTAGCTTTCAAACGATGTAGTTATTTTTTAATTTAGTACAATTTTATAAAGTACTTGCCCCAGCCCCATTTTTGCCTCAATAATTTTACGAATCACTGAATCAGGTACTAAATTGTTCGGGAAAAAAAACACAAATCACATCGTCTGAAAGCGAGGAAGTAATGATTAAAATGAAAAAATTGTAAGAACTACTATTGTATAGAATTGAAAAATGAACAACCTTTGTTCGAAACTTCTGCTTGTATGAATTTGTATCATTTCATTTTTGAGAGGCTCGGGAGAGGTAAGGGCGAGGAACTAAATTAAAATCATACCGTTTGATAATAAGTATTGATTGTATTATATCCTAGATGAATTTTTCTCTTCTACATACAAATATATAATAATATTAGGTATTTTAAATTTAAAAAAATTTCGTAAACGAATAAAAATCATTTACGATTTTGACAAAAATCTAATTTATTCGAAGCGAGTGAAATTTTGAAAGTTCATTACTACGAAATTCACGTTTGATGTTGCCTAATTTTTTAGGAAAAAAATTCACTATTTTAACACTGTCTTCTACTATTTACCCGGGTACGAAATTACAAGCGGATGTCATTAGTTTGAAAGTTAAAGCTGAGATAATCTCATAAATTTCATTTTAGACTGACGGAAGAGCTTAATTTTGCAAAATCTCTCTGCTCAACCGTCGAATGATTACCTGAAATAAAACGCGTTTAAGAGTTCACTTAAAAATTTCATTTAGTTGTAAATATTTTCTCGCAAGGTCAGTTTCGTATAAAAAAACATTATACAAACAAGAATACCTTCTTTTTTTCATATTATTAAATCTAATCGCGAGATTGAGTTTACTTGCGAGTTTTTAGATTTGTTTTTAAAGGCAGAATACGAGTATAATACCATAGTTTAGCCATTGCTTATGATATGATCGCTTTTACGTTCAAAAGCTATAGTGTACATTAACGTTTCCATAAATTATATCCCTTATGTGTCTTATATACGTAGTATATGGCATGGCATACTATACCGTACAGTTACACGAATGCACCATAGACATTATCGTAAAAATGATATTTTTACTCGGCGTATTTGATAAGAAATGATAATTCCGATAGAAAAAATATTTCCTCTTCGTATTTTTTCTCATCCCTTTTTAGCTTTAAATAAAAATACCATTTTCTTTTCCACTTGTAAACTGTAAAGTATAATTTTTAGCTGGAAATTTTCATCATCCAGCATCCCTAACAATGCTCTAAACGCAATTTCAAACTGACATTAGAGTTAAGTTCAATGGCGAGAAAGTTTACAGAATACGGTGCTGATATTTATTGTAGTTATTATCGAGATTAGACGATCTTAAAGTCTTCGGTATATTCGCAGCTAGAAATTAAGACTATTGACAAAACCTCAAGTTCAACCCGTTGCACTATTTTAATAATGTTTAGCCATGGTTTTAATAACCTAGTCTTTATTCGAAATGAGCATTTAGCGTCAGTATATTTGTTCTTTTTATGTGAGTACATCGTCGTTATGGCGTTCCATACTAGCTTTTAATTCCGAAAAACAAATTTTTACGATCGTGCAGAAAGCGTAAGAAATTTCCACCGCCGAAAATTTTAAATCGCTATTATTTTAATAACGCATTATACTCTAGAAATAACCAGACGACGTGTTGAAGTAGCGGGAAATTTTTTTAATTAAGAGAAATGCTACTTAAAGAATGTAGGTATCTGGAGTATTTTTTATTTTACCGGCTTATTCATAAATTCACAAAGCGTCGTCATTTGAACTTTATATTAAGGAAAATAAGCAACCACATATAAGCAAATGTAATAATGGTTGCCATTTTCTCTACACAAGCAAGCATTTTTCAAATGAATGGTATATTTTTTTCTGTTTTTTTCGTTGAGTAAAAAGCCTTGTTTGAAACGATGCATTAAATGAACGTTAAATATGAAACAGACCTGTTGTAACAATAAAATATGAAAAAAAAAAAAAAAAAAAAACGTTGACCTGGTTTCAAAATTGTTGATGTAGAATAAAAATACATACATGCTTATTGCCTACTCGATGGTTTCATGAGATGATTTGGAACATAACTACAGGGTGTCTGGTAAAAGGTGACAAATATTTCAAATTTGAAACAATTTTAAAAATTTTTTACTCCAAGAAATTGAGTTTTCTCTAAAAAAAAAAATCAAAAAGTCTTCTTAATGCAAAAAGTTGAAAAAGTTTTTTATTACAAAAAAAAATCAGGGGTTTTTCTTCATAAAAATGGATTTTCATCTCTAAAAGTACAAAAGGTTTATTCTTCGAAAAAAAGGGAAAAGAAACTTTTTTTGGATAAACTCAAAAATTCAAACAATTTTTAACCCAAAAAATTAGATTTTTTTCTTCTCAAAAATTGAAGGTTTTTAAAAATTCAGACAAAAAACTATTTTTTTCAAATTTTTCAAAAAAAAATATTTTTTTCCCCAAAAATTTACACCAAAAATTGAGATTTTTTCTCTAATAGAAGACCCCCCCCCCCCCAAAAATAGAAGTCTTTTTAATGCAAAAAGTTGTAAAAGTTTTTTAAATACCTACTTAAAAAATAACTCAGGAATTTTTCTTCATAAAAATAGATTTTCCTGATTTTCATCTTTAAATAATAAAGTTTATTCCTCGAAAAAAAGAAAGAAAATAAAAACTTTTTACCATAGTCTTACGCTTTTACGATCACCAAACTCGAAAAAAACGTCACAAAATTCCACCAAGAAAATCCGTCACGAAATTCCGACAAGAAATTTGGTTAGCTTAGGTAAAGTTTGGGATTTTTAGACATTTTGTCAAACATTTTAAAACGTATAAAATTTTTGAATTCACCTTTTCAAAATTTTAATAGGTACTTTTTTTAAAATAATTAACTCAACAGTTTAAACAATTTTTTAGTGAAAAAATTGTAATATTCTTCTTCAAAAAAATTGAAGGTTTTTAAAAATTCAGACAAAAAACTATTTTTTTCAAATTTTTCAAAAAAAAATATTTTCCCCCCAAAAATTTACACCAAAATTGAGAGTTTTTCTCTAATAGAAGACATCACCCCCCCTAAAAAAAGAAAAGTCTTTTTAAAGCAAAAAGTTGTAAAAGTTTTTTAAATACCTACCTAAAAAACAACTCATGAATTTTTCTTCATAAAAATAGATTTTCCTGATTTTCATCTTTAAATAATAAAGTTTATTCCTCGAAAAAAAGAAAGAAAATAAAAACTTTTTACCATAGTCTTACGCTTTTACGATCACCAAATTCGAAAAAAAGTCACAACATTCCACCAAGAAAATCCGTCACGAAATTCCGACAAGAAATTTGGTTAGCTTAGGTAAAGTTTGGGATTTTTAGATATTTTGTCAGACATTAAAAAACTTGGAGATTTTTTGAAAAATTTGATGACTTTTAGACATTTTGTCAAACATTTTGAAACGTATAAAATTTTTGAATTCACCTTTTCAAAATTTTAATAGGTACTTTTTTTTAAATAATTAACTCAACAGTTTAAACAATTTTTTAGTGAAAATATTGTAATATTCTTCTTCAAAAAAATGAAAGGTTTTAAAAATTTAGACATAAAACTTTTTTTTTCAAAAAAAAAAAAAAATAAAAAAAAAGAGAAGTATTTTTTTTTTATTAAAAAAAAGAATACTCCAAAAATTGAGATTTTTTCTCTACAAAAATGCTTAAGCCCTACATTTAAAAAAAATTATTTTTCTTTAATACCTAAAAAATGTTTAATGCAAAAAGCAGTTTTTTATCTATTAAAAAAAATTATTATAATAAAAGGTATATTCCTCGAAAAAAAAGGGAAAAGAAGAACTTTTTTTATATACCTAAACTCAACAGTTAAAACAATTTTTTTCTAAAAAAAAAAAATAGATTCTTTCATTAAAAAATTGATGATTTCTAAAAATTTATTCAAATTACTTTTTCAAAAAAAAAAAAAAAAAAAAAATGAAAAACCATTTATACTTTAAAATAAAAGTTGAAAAAATTTAGAGATTTTTCTTCAAAAAACAAGGGTTTTTCCCTAAAAAAAAATTCATTTTTGAAATCAAAACAAAAAAAAAATCTGCCATAAAATAACAGATTTTTACTTGAAGTAGAGATTTTCTTTTCAAAAATGTTGAAAGATTTAATTTAAAAAAAAAATTGAGTTCAAAACGAGAAGTTTTTTAAGTAAACATGAATTTGAAAAATTTTTAAGAATTTTTTCTATTCAAAAATTCAAGGAATATTTTTATTGCAACACAAGAGAAAAATTTTTTGCTCCAAGAAAATGGAAAGTTTTCCCCTTTTTTCAATTGAATCAAAATTTGAAAATTTTGCTCAAAGACGAATTAAAATTTCATCTCGAAAAAATAAGAGATTTAAGTATTTCCTGAAAAAAAAAAGTGAAAAAAGTAATTTTTTGAGAAAACCAATGAGACAAGAAATTTGGAGATGATTTTCGTTACAGATGAACCACGTTTTCTAAAAAACATTAATTGAAATTTCTCTAAAAAAAAAATGAGATTTTTTCCTCAAAAAACTCAAGAGGCCCGTTCTTCAAAAAATTGTGATATTATTTATTCAAAAAACATTAAAAATCTTCAAAAATCGACCAAAAAATTTAAGATGTGAAAATTTTTCAGACGTGGCACAAAAAATTTTATGCAGACCCGAAAATGATTGCACTGGGATTGCTCGGCTCTCGCCATCACTGACACCACATCAATTTTTTTCCAATCGTGTCGGTACATTCAACTTTGAAAATGCAAAAAAGCTCTAATTGCATTGAGATATGTCTATTTTTGAAACTGAAGGAGTTACAGCAACAAGAAATCTTTGAAAAACGTATTGCTTTCCATAATTTATTGAGGGGCGTGCACTAAGAAGGAAAACTTGGCAACTCGTCAATTCCGATTGAGATGAAATTTGGCTCACTTAAAGATCATGTCATCCAGACCTCATACTCAGATTTTGAGCTCTCGAAGTCGATTTTTTTACTTTTGGCGAATTTTAGAAAATTGTGAAAATAGTCCATAGTATTGGTAAATTAATTTTTTTACAAAAATTCTGAATTTTGGGATGCAATTCTGAAAATTGGTTTATATACGTACTTTTCAGAATTTCATCTCGAAATTTACGAATTGAAAATAAGGACCACTTTAATAGGCATCTGCCATATTTATTAGCGTAGCATCGAAGCGACCTCCTCTGAAATACATAATTTATAACCTATGATAATAAATTATTAATTTTTTACAGTTGCTAGCGACCAGAAATGAAGTTAAAATATTTTTGGCCCCTGTTAATAGGTAGACTTTGCCAATAAGCATAAACTGGTCTACTTTGGTTTCAACCAAATTCTCACAAAACTCATACATTTAATAAAAAAATTGATTTGAAAGTTCAAATTCTTCTTTACGACGAAAAAAAAATCGTTTGAGACGTGTCTGTGAAAAACCTTTAAATTTTTTAATGCATTATGCAAATGCTTAAAAAAAATTTTATGGGTACTCATCTCTCAAAATACGTATAATTCGTATTTCATATGAAAACGTTCTGTACTACATATGATCGAATTATGGTATGAAATTTGAATTTTTATTCTGCTTTTCGATTTTCATAAGAGAAAATATTCGTGCTTCCAAAAGTAGAAAACTAAGTATATTATTTTGTTGTCCAACATACAAGTAAAACTTTCAGTTCAAATTGTTCAAGTAGCTGTCTTCATTGCTAAATACATACTCGTACCAGCAGAAAACACTTTTCCCAATATTAACATACGTAATATAATACTTATATCCACTTATCCAGTGTTATATAACAAACTCTTCAAACTAAACGTTTTAAAATTTTATTTCAGTTTTATTATCTATTTTACAAAAAAAAAAAAAAAAAAAAACACACGAGAAAAGATAACATTTTTATTTCCAACCCAAATGAGGTTTGGATATTTTCTACTGTAATTATTTCAAATTAAAAAATAGTGCAAAAAGTATCTCTTTCTACATTTAATTATACTTACTGTATTTTGATAAAAAATCAACTTTGGTACTTCGTAACTCGTTTATAATAATTGAAACAGCTGTAAAAACTTGGAACGTACGAAACAGCTGCTGGAAATTTTTGACAAATGTGAATTAATGCGAAACATCAAAAGATAGAAACTAATTTTTAAGTTTAGAAAAATGATCATTACATTAAACTTTTAACGTGACTTTTGCTATGTTATGTTAATAAGCCGTTCTTCGAGCATTTTTTTCTTCCATCGAGTACACGAACAAATTTCCTCGTTGCTTTGTCGCTTTTTTCCCAACATTTTTTACTTTTTGTTCAAGTTCCTAACTAGTTGATATTTGAAACGAGCTTCTGGCGATGTCGTTGCAATTCGAGTCATTATTATTATTAGAATATTTTGTTCTTTTTTCCCTCTTTTTTTTTACTGTTTTATTACGATGCTTTATTTGAATTTTTAATTGTTCATTTGAAATTGCATACTTATTTAGAAGATGTGGGCTCCTCTTCTACCTGTAATAAAAATAGCACTGTAGTTGTTATTGAAATAATTATTAGAAGTGTTCAAGTCACATTTTTATTAAAAATTTAGCTTAGGAAAATAAAATAAAAAATACTTCTGGAAATGCAAAATTTTCAATTTTGGGCAGAATGATCTTTAAACGGGTCTATATAGATTTTTTTTCTCGATCATTTCTTGTGATCACTGAAATTTTAATCCCGCTTAACTTACCGAAAACCCCAATTAGTTATCTTCTCTAAAAATTGGAGATTATCAAAAAATTTAAGATTTTTTTTTCACTATTCTTTTCTCCAAAAATTTGAGAAATACTTATACTTACGCCCAAAAATCTTTTCCTCCAGAATTTTTTTCTGAAAAAATTTAGATTAGGTACTTAGGTACTTAATTAATAAAATTATCTCCATAAATAAGATATTTCATTGCAAACAGAAAAATTTCTTTTTTTCTCCGCAGAATTGACAATTATCAAAATTATGTTCTAAAAAAAATTGATTTTTTTTTCTCTTTAAAAATGAGAGATTTCATCCTAAACAAAAAATAGAGATTTCTTTTTCTCTCTAAAAAAATGTAAAATTCCTTTAAAAAAATTCTTACCTAATCATTTTTTTTCTTTAAAAAATTAAAAGATTTTTTCATCCAAAATTTTAGTATTTCAGAAAAACTGAGTAATTTAATTTTCCCCTCAAAAAATTGAAAGTTTAAAAAAAAAATGAGAGCTTCATCTCTAGATAGGTGCATAAAAAAGGACTTTTTCTAAAAAAAAATAAAGATTTTTTTTTAAATCAAAAAAATTTAAAAAAGTTCCTTTAAAAGTTTGAGAATAATTTTAATTTATCTACACTCTATACTTCTACAGAAGAACTGAAAAAAAAATCTTCAAATTTTGGTAAAATGAAATATATACTTACTTGGATTTTTTACAAACGGGAACGCAGAATTTTAATTTTTCACGAAGCAGAACTTCGGCTCAATTCGAGCTTGGGGGAAGGGGGTACAGAAAATTAGTATTCAAGGGTATTTTAGGAAAAGAAGAATTATGTACGAGTATATGTAGCAAAATATCAGGGTTGGGTAAAATCCAGGAAAAAAGGATTTAAAATCAAAATCCAAAATCCTTTTCACGCGCGCCTGGACTTGAAATTCACAATCTAAAATCCTTCCAATAATTGGATTTTAAAATCCAAAATCCAAAATTGTTTTCTTTTTTCCTCTGACGGCATCTGGGATCTGGCCCATGTTAATTTTCGAGTAGACAATTCTTTACGTATTTCTTAATTTTTTTCAACCTCAACTTTTCGTCCTTTCTTTTAAAAATTAAAAATAAAAATCTTTCAATTTCTTTTTGAAAAAAAAACGATTTTTTGCAGGAAGAATTTCAATTTTTCTTGGAATGAAACATTTTTCATTAGTTAAGTATGTACTATTGTTATTATTTTTTTGGAATCAACGTAATAAAATTTATTTATAGGTAGGTATTTCTTTAATTTGAAACAAGATTTCTCAAATTTTTTTGAATTACTTACAAAATATTTTTCAAATTTTCGAAAGGAATTAAAAGGAAAAAATTCAAACTTCCAAAAAACTAAATGTGAGTGTGGAATTGTGGATGAGAAAACGTGCCTATAGTCAGGAAAAACTCGATTCAAGGGTTTGGCTGTTTTTCATCAATTTCTACCTGTACTTTCATTTGAAAATGGTTTCATAGACCTAGGAACAATATTCAACCCCAGGGGGAGACTACTTTTCCAAAATCAATAAAAATCATTATTTTTTAAAAAAGTTTTTATTTAATTTTCTTATTTTTTATTTTTTTGTTAAAAATGGTTTTATGGACTTGAGAATAATATTCAGTTCACCCAGGGCGGGCAAAACGTACCCAAAACTAACAAAAATCAATTTATTAAATTTTTATTAAATTTCATTTTTTCATTTTTTTCTCATTTTTTTTGTTAAGAATTGTTGAGATTGTCACGAAACACAATAAAAAAAGTTATCAATGAGTATGATATTCGTAATCAGGTAATCACTAATTAGCATGGTTGAAAATATTTTTTGACATTTTTTTTTCTTTTTAGTTTATAGCAACCCTGATTTCACTCAAAATTGCCTCCTTTTGTGAAATAGGCTATAGACATGAGGGTTTAAAATTATTAGGGAATATATATATATATATATAATTATTATTATTCCACTAGAACCCCTCAATGATTGTACATAGTTTCAAAGTTATCAGTTTTTGCACTACAGAGATACAGGCTTGCTGCAAAGTTTAAATCTTTCATTACAAAAAAAAAAAAAAAATGTTTTTTCTGACTAGGCACGTTTTCTCATCTACACTCACAAATAAGTATTTCAATTAGTCTCATTTAAAAAAAACCTTTCAATTTTTTGTTCAAATTTCTTAGAATTTACTTGAAATAAAAAACAAGATTTTTCTCGAGTCAAGCTGAAAAACTACTCATTTTTTCGAAAGATCTCAAATCTTATTACCTAAGTAATAGGTAAGTATTTTTATTTATTTATTTATTTTTTTTTTTGAGGAAAAACTCCTTAACCGTTACTCAATTTTTTTGCTCTTTTTTTTAAATTAAAAATTTTTTGGAGAATAAAATCTCTCAACTTTTTCCGAATTTAATGATTTTTCTATTTTTTGGAAAAAAAAAATATTATATGTACATTTTTTGGAATAAGAATTTTTCCCACTTGATTTTTGGAGAAAAAAAACTCAATTCTTTTGCAAAATAATTTCATTTTTTTTTAAATAAAAAATTTGTAAAAAAATTATTTTCAATCAAAAATGTACAAAACTAAAAATGCCTCTCATGTTTTGGTTTCGATTCCGATTTCAGTCAATTCGTCTGTTGAACGATGGGCAAAAAAATGACGAGTTGTTTTGCTCCATCATGTGACTGCGACTTAACAGCCATTTTAATTTTTAAAGAAACTTCGAAACTTGAAAAATTAAGTAGTGGAGAAGAAAAATTCGTGTTTCCTGAAAGAAAATAAGTGTTGCGATTAACTGTTGTGAACTGAGAAATAGAAAACTAAAAACTTCTACGTTTTAAAACGAACTCGGAACTCGAATTCCATTATTGCAATTTGCAGGACAATATAAGAAAAATTATTGGATATTTAGTTACTCTGTGGTGGTTCGTGTTAGGTACAAACATAATAAGATACAATGGTGATGTCTTTGATACCGGATTCCCCGATAGGTAAGCCCCCTCATGACATTTTGTTCATAAGTTGGTCACATTGATAAAATAAAATGAAAGCCTTATTGGTCAATTGATATAAATTGATACCAACTTAAAAAAAAATGCCACGAGGGGGACATATTATGGGGCATTCGATACTCCTGCTAAACCTACCTATATCTAGGTACCTGTATCTTTAACAATCCTCTCTCAAGTGTTCATTTTATGGTTATAGAACATACAGGGTGTCCCGTCACCAGTTGACACCCCTTCACCAGCGATATAGTCAACTCAAACTAAGCTCATGTATGCATGTTTGCCGACCCTGTGAATTGAAGGGGCAAAGATATGCTCAACTGAAAATTTTCATTTTTTAGTTTCGTTTCAGATTTTTAACCATGCGCTACTCGACAACCGAGATAGGTAGAAAGTTTCACTTTGCGGCGTTGGAAAGGAAATTTTGTGTAGAATTTTTTAGTGGGGGTTGATCATTGAACTAGGTAATCAGGGGGGTCTGTGCTGCACTAATTATCTTGAAAAAGTGTTCAAAATTGGCGATTTTTTTGCAATTTTTGGGGAAATCTCAAAAAAGTTTCATCATTTGGTATTATTATTATAGCTTCCTTTGGATGAAAAAAGTTTGACCTTTTGAATGCCGCAAACCAGACCCTTCTATCTCACTTCGTTAAAAAGTTATAGCAATTTCAATTTCAAAATCAGGTCTAAAAAAAAAGAAATGAAAAAATTCAAAAAAAATTTTTTTTTCTAAAATGTTGTTTACTTTATTTTAAACATCGAGTTTCACTCAAAATCATTAGTTATGTTAGGTATCAAGTTTCAAAAATAACATAAAAAGGAATTTTAAAATTTTTTCAAAAAATTAATTTTTTTTCTGCTAAGATTTTGAAATTGAAATTGCTATAACTTTTCAACCGAGAAAGATAGAAGAGTCCGGTTTGCGGCATTCAAAAGGTCAAACTTTTTTCATCCAAGGGAAACCATAATAATAATACCAAATGATGAAACTTTTTTGAGATTTCCTCAAAAATTCCAAAAAAATCGCAATTTTTGAACACGTTTTTTAAGATAATTAGTGCAGTACAGACCCCCCTGATTACCTAGTACAATTATCAACCCCACTAAAAAATTCTACACAAAATTTCCTTTCCAACGCCGCAAAGTGCAACTTTCTACCTATCTCGGCTGTCGAGTAGCGCATGGTTAAAAATCTGAAACGAAACTGAAAAATGAAAATTTTCAGTTGAGCATATCTTTGCCCCTTCAATTCACAGGGTCGGCAAACATGCATACATGAGCTTAGTTTGAGTTGACTATGTCGCTGGTGAAGGGGTGTCAACTGGTGACGGGACACCCTGTATAATAGGTATAAGTACCTCTGTTACACATTTGTTTACAATTCCATGATTAATCGAACAAAACCATGTGGTACTTACTAAAGATTTGTAACTTCAGCAGCAAATAAGAAAACATTTTATCGAATTAATTCGCCCGTATACTCGAATTGCTTAATCGTCTTGACAAGGGCACGTTTGTAGTGTTATTTCAAGCAACAGTTTGTAATGAATAAAATAGCTGTATAACAGGTACCTACGTGAGCTGCTGTAAGAATGATTAATACAACCTCATTAAGGTTAACGTATCGATGAAATGAAGAATTATTCCATTTCTCAGCCATTTCATGGTAGACTTACTTGACATTCATCGATTTCAATTACCTAATAGGTACTAAATTTAACTATTTGTGTAATATATCGTCACTATATCTACCTACTATAATATCGTACACAGATATTATTCGGTAACTGCAGATTACAGTGGAAATTTTTTTTAAAAAAAGGTGTGGAACAAAACTCGGTCTATTTTAATTTGAAATATATCGCGACAAGCAGCACACATGGCGTAGAAAATTTAATACTTCGCAGCATCTAGCTGTATTCGCCATTTGTGTATAAAGTTTAAAACCTGGCCTTGTTTTAGCAGAACATAACTTAACCAATTTATTCATTATTTTTTCCATTTCCGTACTTTTATCGTTTCGCATAAAACGCCGTGAAGAAAAAAGTGAAATATATCTTTTGGCAAAATGAGTTAACAATGTTGTTGCAATATGAACTCGCAGAAGGGAAAAAAAAGAGAAGAAAAAAGCCCTAACGCCTGTGAAACGCATTCGCAGAATTAGTGTTCCGGAAAAGAAAGGGCTCAAGCCATGCGAAACGTACAAATAAAGGACTTAAGTCCAGAATTTCTGAATGAATGACGTACTCTAAACGAATTTTTAACGTTCGCTCGAATAGTAAATTCGTATCCTGGCGTGCCTGTTACTTATCATATGTGTACAAAAGATGTTGTTTCATTGTCGACCGTACATTATTAGATACCTACGTTGGTACGTTGATCGAATTTCTATTCTGGTGGAATTTTACAATGAACAATTTACGTTACCTTTTTTTGAAAATATCCACGCGAGGTTTTTTTTCATTTTGAATTTTAGAATGTAACAAATGGCTGATTTTCATGTTTGTAAAAAAAATTCAGCTCTCGATGCTCCATGCGTCGAAGTTTTACATGGTAGAAGAGTTACCATTTTTAGAAAAAATTTTCCAATATTCGGTTATAATACAAGTCAGCATTTGTGATGTGAATATTAAATATGACGAAAAATTACCATAGACCGAATTCTATTTTTTTTTTCATGGCCAACGTTCGTCTAGAAAATGATTAATTTTTATTTCAATTTTTCTATAGAGTAATGCCATACACGTATTTTACGGTTTGATTAGTTCATTCATATTTATCATTGAGAACCACGAAAATAGGACTAATGTATAACTGAATTCATCTGAAGCAATTTTAATTACCTATAGGTATCTACTTGTAATTTGAAATCAGCCTAGTCAGTGGCCTAACAAAATTAGACCACAGAAATCAAGCCAATTTCATTTTGCGTCAGTTCAAACTCTTCCCTTGTTTTGGTAGTAATCCATCAAGGTTGTTCCTTTCCTTTTCTTAAGGTAATTTTTTATTTCCCCTTAACTTGAAAAAGTGAAGGAAGGAAGGAGCAAAATGTTTCAACTTAGCATTTAAAAATTCTCCTTTCTGTTGGAAAATAATTTATTATTTTTTATTTTTCACTTAATTATTGAATGAATTGTAACCTGTGCGAGTAGCCTCCTACCCATTTTTGAAAAGTTTTTTTTTTTTTTTCTTTTTTTTTTTGTTGAAGAAATTATTTTATAGGTATATTTTTAAAAATTGTACAATAAAAAATTATTTTAAAAAAAATCTTTAAAAATTCTGCATAAAAATTTATTTTTCATTAAAAATCAATCACTAAGTACATGAAAAAAATGTCACAGAATAAAATTAGGTATTTCAGAAAAAAAATTACCTGTTTCGAAGGAAATTCTTTGAGAAATCCAAAAAAACACATTTATTTTACTTTATGAGAAATACATACATAGGTAGGTATTTTGTAGTGTTATAACACCTCGATAAATGAAAAAAAAATCTCAGGAAACGAGAAATTTCATTCTAGAAAAAGACTTGAAAAAAAAATGAAAGAATTTTTATTCTAAGAAAATTGAGTTTTTTATTCGCTAAAAAAATGAGAAATAGGTACCTACTTTTAATTTTGAAAAAACTTTTTTTTTACTTGAAAAAACGATTTTTTTTTCAAAAAATCAAAAATATTCTTCATTCTAAAAAATCAGAGGAATTCCTATTTCAAAAAAGTAAAAAAAAAAACGAGAAATTTTTTAATAAATTAAAAATACTAGGAATCAAAGTATTTCTAAATTTTACTCCCAAAAAATTGGGAATTTTTTCCTCAAAAAAAAAAAAAAAAAATGAAAAATTTTCTCTAAAATAATCGAAGACTTTTTTTATTCAAAAAATTAAGAGATTTTGTATTCACAAGATTTTTCATTAAAAAAATCGATAAAACGAAAAAAAAAAATCAAAAAACAAGAAATTTTATCCTACAAATTTAAAAAAAAAAATTATTGCAAGAAAATCGAAAAAAATTTTCCTAAAAAATTTAAAAATAAAATTAAAGTTTTGTTTACTTGAAAAAAATATAAGAATTTTTTTCCAAAAGTCAAAAATATTATTCAATTTAAAATGTTGAAAGTATTCTTACGTATTTCGAAAAAAACCGAGAAACTTTTTGATAAATGAAATCTACTATTTTCAACAAGTTTTTACTCCCAAAAAATTGAAATTTTTTTTCCAAAAAAATTTCTCTTCAATAGGTAAGTGAAAAAAAAAGAAAATAAAAAACAAAAAATTGTTCCATTCCGAAAAAATTGGAAATTTTTTACTCCAAAAGAAAAAAAAAATGAAAAATTTTCTCTCAAATAATCGAAGACTTTTTATTCAAAAAATTAAGAGATTTTGTATTCACAAGATTTTTCATTAAAAAAATCGATAAAACAAAAAAAAAACCTCAAAAAACGGGAAATTTTATCCTAGAAAAAAATTTAAAAAAAAAATCAAAAATTGAAAGATTTATTATTCCAAGAAAATCGAAAAAAAATTTCCTAAAAAAATGAGAAATAAAATAGAAGTTTTGTTTACTTGAAAAAAATACAAGAATTTTTTTCCAAAAGTCAAAAATATTCTTCAATTTAAAATGTTAAAGTATTCTTAGGTACCTACTTATTTCGAAAAAAAAACGAGAAACTTTTTGGTACCTAAATGAAAACTACTATTTTCAATAAATTTTTACTCCCAAAAAATTGAAATTTTTTTCTCCAAAAATTTTTTTTCTCTCCAATAGGTAAGTGAAAGAAAAAAAAAAATGAAAAATAAAAAATCGTTTTATTCCGAAAAAATTTAAAAATTTTTCCTCAAAAGAAAAAAATTAAAAATACGTAGTATACGTCTTTCACTTCGGAAAAACTGAGAAATCTCCCATCTCCTTCCAAAATGATTCTTTTTTATTGAAAATATGTCTCCTTCCAAAATATAAGAAATTCTATTCTACAAAAAATTTGAAAAAAAAATCCATGAAAATTGGAATTTTTTTTTGTTAAAAAAAATCGAAACATTTTTCTGAAAAAAGATTTTAAATTATTTTTACTCCAAAAACTTCAAGAAATTTTTTATGTCAATCCCAAAAAATTGAAAAATTTTCCCTTCAAGAAAATTTTTTCATTCAAAGAAAATGATTCGAATTCAAGTAATGAAAAACTGAGAAGATTTTAAAATGTACAAAATAAGTACAAATTCAACTCCACGAGGAGATTGTAAAGTTACAAATTGTTGAAAAGTCGGGATTTTCGAATTTAAAAAATAAAAGTAATGCCAACTGCTTGGTAACAAAACTGTACTTACGTACTTACATGGCTTTTGATAATTTTTTTTTTTTATAATTCGAAGATCTCAATTTTTCATAGTTCTGCAACATTTTGACTTCCTGGTAAAGGGAGAAATCAACGAAATTAGTTTCGAAAGCTCAAAATTCGGTTCTGAGGTATGGCATGATATGCTCTTTCAATGCGAGCCAAATTTCAGCTCATTCGGAGTTGACGAGTTAGCCAAGATTCCCTTGTTAGTCAAAGGTGTTCCACTTTTATTGATCGAATGCTACAAAAATTAAAACGATTTTCAACCTACTTATATCAAAAAGTGGGTCTTAAAAAAAAATGATAATTGATAACATTTAAAAAATTCAGCTGAAAAAGCACTCGTTAAGAAGCCAAAGCTTTTCTGTATTTTTTTCCACTTCTCAACATTCCCATTTGCAATTGAGAATTTTTGCGAATGGGCGAAAATTCGCTCGAATTAAATAGGGAAGCACTCGATTTAGTTGTCGAAATTTCTTAAATCGTAATATTTGTTCTTTTTAAAAAATAGATTTTTGACTGATTCTTAAATACGGCTTTTCAAGTTTTTCAAGGGCTATTTTTAAGCTTTGTGCGAAATAAAATAAAATGGTTACGCCGCGTTTTCACTTTTTCTCTCATTTTTTAAAAGAATGAAGAGTTGCTTGAAATTCTTTTTTGGTAAACTTTTTCACTTTTTTGAAAGGAAAAGGCTGAAAATGAGCGGCGGTATTTTTCGTTTTTTTTTGTTTTTTTTCAATTACCTATTAAATTTTATTCATTCGTGAAAAATATGTTTTCAAGAAGGACTAAATAATTATGTATTTGAATTTAAATTGAAGTCTCTAGTATATAATTATTACTCAAGTCGGCCGAATTCTTTCATTTGCATTTTATTCTGATGAAATTTTTTCAAGTCTATGATTAAGCAGGTCACTATGCTCGAATGGTATTTTTTTTTCAAAGTTGAGAAATTAAACGTTTTAGGTATTGGTTATTTTTATCATCTGATTTTTGATGAAGTTGTTCTATAGGTAATATCGATAGGCTCGAGGAAATTAATTTTTTTCTCCTTTCGAGACCGTATTGATAGAAATTCGAGTTTAAATATTCTACATAAAACAGGGCTAACGAAGGGAGAAAAACTAACTGAAATGATTTTCTCGTCTTATAGCAAAAAATAAAAATAAATAATAATAAAAAAACGTAGCGAAGTTCGGATTGAAAATATTTTTCATTTGAGAAACATTAAAACACAAATAGAATGAAACATTCAAGCCGGCCAGAAAGGATTTTTGCGGAAATATTTAATGAAAATGATTTCTCGTCATCTGCATTTATTCTACGTATGTTTGTAAATGGTTTTTGATGAATTTTCATTTTATTAACATTTCAATATGTAAATTTGCCAACAAAGAGCTCACTTTTTTACATGAACGCGTATGGAAAAGTCAACGAAAAACCGAGCTCGCTTTGACGACGATTTTTATTTAGTTGAAAGCTACATGTCATTTTGGCTTCATCGGTTTTTCTTGTATTATTTAATAATGCATCGTGCCCTGACGAGATGCCTGCTACAGTTTTACGAGCTGTGTTTACCTCGTATCGGATTAATTTTTAATTACGAATCTAACGTCAAGTTTTTACGCGCGGTGTCGGCGCCCCATCTCGTAGGAAATATACGCGAATTTATATATCAATGACGGGGGTATTAAAATTTCACATTTTTGTGAAATACTTATGTACGTATGAGAACCAATTATCCCACAGTGGTTCCAATAAAGGTGGTACAAACGAGGTGATTTCTAGAAATTTCTTGTTTAAATAAATTTTATGATTTTTATGATGCATAAAAGTTAGTTTTTGAATAAAATTTTTAAAAAATGTGTTGAGAGAAAATTAAAAAGTTCCTATTAAAAAAAAAAAAAAAAAATCGTGAAGAAATAGTTTTGTAACTAAATTATCTATTTGAGCGTAATTCTTAAAATATTGCGTTTGAGCAAAATTTAAAAATACAGAGATAAACAAAATTTAAAAAAAAATATAAATGTTCAAGAAGAATTTAAAAAAAATTGAGTTTGACAAAAAAAGTTCTAAGGTCAATTTCAAAGTTATCTGCTTTCGAGCAAAGTTTTTAAAAACCTGTGTTTAAACGAAATTAGTAAAAAAAAAAAAAAGATTACCTAGCAAAACACACAAAAAAAAACATTTTGTTGTTAAATTTGAAAATCGTCAATTTTAATTTAGAAAAAAACAGCATTTTTGGCAGGAAAAACTCCTCAATTTTTCGTAGAATAAGAAAAAAAAAAGTCTTATAAAAGAAAAATCATCAATTTTCTCGTCGAGGAAAAAACTTCATTTTTTTTGGAAGAAAAAAATCTACAATTCTTTCAGCGGAAAAAATGTCTAATTTCTTCTGAGAAAAAATCTTCAAGTTTTTTAGAGAAGAAAATCGTTAATTATTTCGTAGAAGAAAAAGCTAAATTTTTCATAGAAATGAAGTGTAACTTTTTTCAAACTCTCAATAATTTTAGAGGGGAAAAATCATCAATTTTTTCAGAGAATGAAAATCCCTAATTTTTTCAGAGAAAAAATTATCACCACTTTGCTCAAAATTTTTTCATTAAAAAAAAATCTAGTTTTATCGTAAAAAAAATCTCCAATTAAAAAAAAAAAAAATTCAATGAAAAAAATCTTCCATTTTCTATTAAAATTATTTTAGGAGAAAAATTTTTCAAGTGCTTTAGAGAAGACTTTTCTCAGAAAATGAAAATCCCTTTATTTCTTTGAGGAAAATAATGTACCTATTCAATTACTTTTTTTTACTTGATTTTTTTAGTTTCTCCTTATTCAGAGAAGAAAAATCTTCAGTTTTTTAGAGTAGAAATAAAATCATAAATTTTCTCGTAGCCAAAAAAAAAAAAAAAAAAAAAAACAGAAAAAAATCTTTATAATCATGTTTTTGAGAGTTTTTTTTCAATTTTTTTATAGATAGCTACGAAAAATCATAAATTTTCTCGTTGAAAAAAAAAACTTCAATCGATTTAGGAGAAAAAAATCATCAATTCTTTTAGGGGAAAAATTTCCAATGTTTCTATTAAAAAACCTAACCTAACCTAACCCAATTTAGTGTCGGATTTTGGTGTCGGTTTTTTCCATTTCGGTCTCCGTAAAGACATAATACTACGTATGTTAATTCCTCAATTTTTTCAGAGAAAAAATTTTCAAGTTTTTTAGAGAAGAAACTATTCAATTTTCTCGTATAAAAGAATCATTTATTTTTTCAGGAAAAAGAAATTAATCTTCGTGCGTTCTATGGAAGAAAAATCATCAATTTTCTCGTAGAAAAAAAAGAACTTCAATAGTTTTGAAATAAAAAAAATTTTCAATTTCTTCAGAGAAAAAAAATCTTCATTTTTCTCGTAGAAAAAAACAGATAAAAAGAATCAATCTTCATAAGTTTCGAAGCAGAATAATCTTCCATTTTTTATGAAAGAAAAATCATAAATTGCTTCAGAGAAAAAAAAAACTCCAAGCCTTTTAGAGATGAAAATTTTTTTCACAATATATAAAAAATAATCAATATTTTCATAGGAAACCCCTTCAATTTTTTCGTAGAAAAAAATCTCTGATTTTATAAGGAAAATAATTAATCTTCATGAGTCTTGAAGCAGAAAAATCTTCCATTTTTTATGGAAGAAAAATCATGAATTTTCTCGTAGAAAATATCTTCAATCATTCAAGGGAAAATTACCAATTTTTCACAAAGAAATCTTTAATTTTTTTTAGAAGAAAACAATGTTCAATTTTTTCAGAGAAAAAATAAGTATTTATACTGTACAAAATTCTGTGTTGATGGTTTTGCAATGATATATTTGTTATTGTTAATGCTTTTGAACTGATACCAGTGTGTATGAAAAATTTCAACTTTCTAAACTTATTTTTGAGACTGCCCGCCAGTCTTCATTTTGAAGCTACCCAAACAAACCAGAACTGCAAATTGGAATTTTGTGATTTATGGTAACTATGTCTTTTGTGATGAAATTTAAAAATATCTGTATTGTTCTAAAATATTTTATTTATATTTCTTTGAGAAAAATCTTGCAAAACTTTTTTTTTTTTTTTTTTTTTTCAAATTGAAGAAAAATTGTTTATCAGCGATGTTTAAAATAATTGGATTGTTTTTAATAACATATCTGTGTAATTTTTTTTTTTTGGTTAGGTATATTTAAAAAAAAATAGTTTTTGAGAAAAATTTAATATACCAATAAAACGGGGTAAGATTGATAAAAAAAACGCCAATTTTTGCGTTTTCTTCAATTTTTTGTACCATAAACCAAAAGTATGATTTTTTAAATATTTTTTTTTCTGAAAATACATTCAATTCTCTACAATTTGAGATAAATACGATCGCCGTAACGTTTACGAAAAGGGAGATATGATTTTTTGAAAATGCACTGAAAAAATGACCAAAAACGGGGTAACTTTGAAAGCTGCCTGATATTAGGCCTAAACAAAAAAAATCAAAAAAAATTTCTCAAAGTACTTCAAATTCTCTACAAAACGGCCTAAGAACCATTTTCCTAGCATGCAGGGTTTTTATTGTAAAAATTTTAAAAAAATTTGTAGTTTGAATTTTGGCGAATTTTACTATTTTGGTAGCCTAAGATGCTGTAAGTTCACTAAAAAGTCGATAATCCACTTTCTGTTACCGGCAACAGAACTTCAGTAGATCTACTCTCCGAGTACTATCTATAGCTATGATTATTTGAATTTAGTAGGTACTTTAGAGGAATACAAGTTTCAAAACCCCATTATAAAAGTGTGTTTCAAAGTTACCCCGTTTTCGTAGAATACAAATAAAAAACTCGGCGCTTCGCGCCTCGCCAGGGGTGGACCCCCCCTGGTTGGCTCTATTTCCACACTACGTTTGAAAGTATGAAACATAGTATATGCTTTTACTCTGTGACAAAATATCTAAAAGTCATCAAAATTAATTTCCATGGAAATTTAAAATTAAATTAAGAATAATTTTTAAAATTTTCAAAATGTCTGAAAGTCGTTTTTCTAAAAAAAAATCCAAGTTTTAGAATGTCTGACAAAATGTCAGAAAGTCATCTTCCCGAGCAGCACAATCGACAAATTATCGAAATAAAAAATCGACAGAATATCGAATTCGATAAAATGTCGCGTTAGTTCCGCCTAAATCGTGAAATTATCTTTCGATATATAGATAGATTATCGACGAATTATAGTTAGCAAAAATTTCGAGATTATAGTAAGATATTTTATCGATAATATATCTATAATATCGAAAGATAATTTCACGATTTAGGCGGAACTTTTGCGACACTTTATCGAATTCGATATTCTGTCGATTTTTTATTCCGATTTTTCGTCTTTTACTAGCTTTTTTCTATTATTATTTTACTAGCTTTTTTCTATTATTAAAAATCATTAATTAGCATAATTAATACATTAAACTATGCCTAAACACATTATTCATGTTACGGTAAGAGGATCATTTCAGAAAAAGTCAAAAAAAATTATAAAAAATCTGCCACCCGTGGGGCTTGAACCATCTACCTCCTGCATGGTAATCCTCTTCCTTAACCACTATGCCATACCTTATCGTTGAGGAATTAGCAATAAAACGCTTATAATAGGCAGTTTAGTACTTCCAGACGTGTTGGACTTAGAAAAATTTTCACCAATTTGGAAATAATTTCAAATATCGTCACAAAATCGTTGAAAAATCGTTCGAAAAATTTCAGATTATTTGTCGATAATGTAGTTTCAAATATCGCCACAAAATCGTTGAAAAATCGAATTCGATGAATTTCATATTACGTGTCGATAATATAGTTTCAAATATCGTCATAAAATCGTTGAAAAATCGAATTCGAGAAATTTCAGATTACGTGTCGATAATAAAGTTTTAAATATCTTCACAAAATCGTTAAAAAATCGAATTCGAGAAATTTCAGATTATTTGTCGATAATATAGTTTCAAATATCGTCACAAAATCGTTAAAAAATCGAAATCGAGAAATTTCATATTACGTGTCGATAATATAGTTTCAAATATCTTCACGCAATCGTTGGAAAATCGAATTCGAGCAATTGCATATTATGTGTCGATAATATAGTTTCAAATATCTTTACAAAATCGGTAAAAAATCGGATTCGATAAATTTAATATAATCTGTCGATAATATAGTTTCAAATGTTGTCAAAAAATCGGTAAAATATCGAAGTCGAGAAATTTCATATAATCTGTCGATAATATAGTTTTAAATATCTTTACAAAATCGTTAAAAAATCGAATTCGATAAATTTAATATTCTTTGTCGATAATGTAGTTTCAAATATCTGCACAAAATGGGTGGAAAATCGGAATCGATAAATTTAATATTCTTTGTCGATAGTATCGTTGACGAATATCGTCATAAAATCTTAATAATATCGAATTCGATAGTTTTTAGATTTTTTGCCTATGAAGTTGTACCGATAAATCTTTATAATATCGTGAGAACATCTATAGATTTTCAAACAATTTTTTATCGATACGTTACATCTTCCGATATTATCGATCGAGTGTGCCGCTCGGGTTTCTAAAAAAAAACCTAAAAGTCATAAAATTTATTAAAATATTAAAATAAAAATTTTCAAAATGTCTGAAAGTCATTTTTCTAAAAAAAAATCCAAGTTTCAGAATGTCTGACAAAATGTCTAGAAAAATGTTTAAAAGTCATAAAATTTCAAAAAAATTTACAAGTTTCAAAATGTCTGACATAATGTTTGAAAAATCGAATTTATTAAAAATTTTCTAAGTTTTTTTATGTCATCCAAACCTAACCTAATGTAACCTAACCTAATCCAACATGTCGGATTTTGGTCTCGGATTTTTGGGTCGGATTTTAGTCTCGGATTTTTGGGTCGGATTTTGGTGTCGTTTTTTTCCATTTTGGTCTCCGTAAAAGCATATACTATGCTAATATCTCAGCTTTGTGATGAGATAGAAAAAATTTTCAAAAAAATACAGGTTGCCTACAGTGTACTCCACGTGAAGCAATCAATAATTTTAATAGGAATCATTTCTAACCACTTGGAATTCGGGACTTTTACCAAAATTCGAAAATCACTAAAAACATCATTATACAAACAACGTCACATTTGATGCACTGAAAATGGGAAAAAAATCTCAGATATAAGATATGTGATAGATTGGAGTGTCCTCTTTCGAATGAGACCAGAACCAGCTCGGTAGCTTCATTTTTTCGCCGTCCAGAGCGTGTAATAGGAAGAAAAACAGCGGTTTCAAAGTTACCCCATGAAAAGCAATCTTACCCCGTTTTATTGGTACTCTTAAGTATATCGGTACTTATTAGAGAAAATTCTTGAAAATTTCAAAATCTCAAGATCCTTGAATTTTTCTGAGTTTACTAGAACTTTTAGAGAGATCGTTTGAACTACATAAATAATATTTACATGAAAAATAATTTATAATGTAAGATTATGAATAATTATTTTTTTACGTGCACGACTAATTCCCTACAAAAATTGAGGTTCACCTCACAAAAAAAATCAATAAAAATATGTACCTATAACAACCCTATAAGATAATAATTCTACGATACAAATTATAGAGTATACGAATTGGCTTTAATTCAAAGGCGCATCTAACTCACCTTATAATACGGCGAACTTACCAGACTACCTTGTAAATCATTCGATTAAAATAGTTTCGAAATATTAACAAAAAAAATTGGCAATACGAGCCCTTCTAATGATTCACCCTTTAGCTCAATATTTCACCATAACTCCTCTTAGCCCGGGATCCGTACATTCAGGTACATGCACTGGAGATGATTTAGGAAACCCTATCCCGTTCTGTATTTTTTCCTAGCCCCCTAGCCCAGCCTTTCGTAAAAATTGAGAAAACGAACGAAACCATTGGCTGGGTCGTACCTCTTACAGGGTGGCAAATGGCCAAAAACGTTACCCCGTTTTCTATTATTACATAGCATCCGAAAACCGCAACATTTACCACAGATCCAGTTTTTATTTAAAACATCCCTGCGACCAGCCCTCCAGCCCTGGGCCTTTAGCACGTTAGGTCGTCAGCTCAACAGATCTTGTACAGTTTTCGCTATCTCTTATGCTTGTGTAGTCGCGTATTTTTGACTTGGCGAAGGCAGGCGCAGCGCGGGTGCGCTCGCTTGCTCTCGACTATAAAACAAATACATTGTGTACGCGTTCTTCGTTCTTCGTTTCGCTTTGGCAAAATGATGCGACGATTTAACCCCGTCGAGATTGTAAAATTATACGCCGTTTGAATATACCGATCGAACGGGCTCGGCTGCGGAATGGCATGGCACCACTTAAGATTTACTTTTTTCTATGTCGTGTAGAGGCTCTTGCGAAAATCACGACGCCATAATACGTATACAAACGTTTGTATGACCCAGTCTGCTGCTTAGGCTGCAATCACCCTTTATGCTGGGATACGTTGGTTGTTTTTTCTTCTTCTTGCTCGAATATAATAATATGTAACTGTGTAAGCCAATAGTTACCTAGAAAGCAGAGAAAAAAAGCCTTCAATTTACCTTGCCTATAGATATTCATTCGAAGCACGTACGAACCGTTACCGCAATGGTCTTTTTTGACTTCCTGCTGTTATATTGAAAGTTCAAAGTTACCTAGCAGTTTATAATTTTAGCCCATGGATGTGTTTGCGTATTACAAATGTAAACAGTACATGCCTAGCTACGTGGGTACGAGTATATAAGATGATTTTTCGCTCATTTTTTTACCCCTATACACTGCTGTGTACTTAATATACTCGCTCGCTAGAGTGTCTTGAATTAGCTGGAATGCGGATTTAAGCGTCGAATCGACGAATTTAATAGTGTTTACATGTTTACAAAAGCGCAAAGTCTGCTTTGCCTGCTCGAATATGTGTTTCTCGATGCTTTCGATGCAAATTATAATAATATTAAATAAATAAAACGGCGAGAAATGATTTTTTCCTCTTTCTTCGACTCGAGCATCGAATAAAATGGCGATGGATTTAGCCGAATGAGTGGGAGAAATCGGTCCTCACTCTTATTTATTTCAAAATCGTTTCAAATGGTGTCTCATGTAAAAAAAAAAATTTCCAAAAAGTTTTTTAATTTTTTTTTTTTTTTGAAAATATATAAAAAAATTATTAAAAATTTTTGAAAAAATAGTAAAAAATCTTGAATTTTTTTTTTATTACCTACTAAAAAAATGATGAAATTTTTTTTCACCAAAAATTTTGAAAAAATATTTTTTTACTAATAATTTTTGAAATGATTTTTTTTACCAACAAAAAAATCATGAAAAAATATTTTTTTACCTACTAAAAAATGCTTAAAAAATATATTTTACTAAAAAAATTCTTGAAAAAATCTTTTTTTATCAACTAAAAAATCTTGAAAAAATACTTAATTTTCAGGTACTAAATAATCTTTAAAAAATATTTTTTCACAAAAAAATCTTGAAAAAATGTTGTTTTACTTGCTATAAAAATTTTGAAAAAAAATTTTTTACTAAAAATTTTTGAAAAAATATGTAAGTATTTTTTTACCTACTAAAAAATTTTGAAAAAATGTTTTTTTTTTGGTACTAAATGATCTTGAAAAATTTTTTTTGAACAAAACATACTCCAAATATTGATTTTTGACAAAAAGTCCCCAAAAATTATTTTAAAAAATTTATTTATTTATTTTTTATTTATATTAGCAAAAAAATACAAAATAAAAATACCGGCGCTTTTAGCTGCTCAGGCGGGCTATATGCGTCCGGAGCAACTAGAATCTGTAGATTAGGTTGAGGAGTTTTTTGAAAATAAGATCTTTGAATTTTTTTTTGACTAAAAACCTTTTCTGAAAAAACCTTGAAAAAATTTTTTAACCATATTTTAAAAAGTCTTAAAATAAATATTTTTTTTGTCAAAAAATCTTTAAAAAAAATTCTGACTAAAAAGGGTAATATTTTCTGACAAAAAAAAATCTTTAAAAAATGCTTTTTTACTTACCAAGGTACCTATTTTTACAAAAAATCTTGAATTTAAATAAAAAAAACATTTTTGTCAAAAAAACTCTTTATGAGGAGATTTATTCTCTCGACAAAAAAACAACTTCAAAAAATTTTCTTGGCAAAAAACCTATTTTTTTTTTGAAAAAATACTTTGTCTAAAGATATTAATTTCCTTCAGGATAAATTCTCTTGTCAAAAAATCTTCCAATAGTCTAAGAACCTATTGACAAACATTTTTTCGTGAAAATTTATTCTGACAAAAAAATAATAGTTTCTTTAGAAAAATTATCTAAAACGTACCTACGAACATTCAATACCTCTATATTTGATAGTTTGGGGTGGGGGAATTGGTAACTCGTGAAGAAAATTTTTTAAATAGCACGAAAAAGAAAACGTACCTCCTATTTTCTTTTTGAAATTTGGTAAACCACTTGAACATATTAAAAATTTTTATTTTGAAAAATAATTTTTATTTCTTTCCCTCCAGAATTTTTTTTGCGATAATTATAACGTGTGAGCTCTCAAATTTTTACAAGTGACAGCTTAAACCCCACTTCGCTTCTCCGACCACATACCCATAATACGTACCTTTATAGAACATGGCTTTGGAAATGGAGCTAAGTTTTCGCAACTCGGATCATTGTTAAATATACCAAGTTCAATACTATTTAGATACTTGATATTCAAAATTGGAGGGGAGGGAGCGGTCCAATTGAAATTTTTGTAATAACTAAAATTGTTTTTAAGATTTCAGGCTACAACTTTTGTTTGAAAATTTTTTCAATTGAACCACTCCTCACGTACTGATTTTGCATAAAACTACGTAGATACTTATTTGAAATTGAAAAAGTGATGGTGGAAGGGGGCAATTGAAAAATTTTCCAAGCAAAAGTTGTAGATTAAGGTCCTAGAAATGGTTTTGATTATTATAAAATTTCGATTGGAATTCCTAATTATTAATGGACAAAAGTACTTATCCAAAATCTACTTTTTTGCAGAATAAAATTTTGGGAATAAAAATATTTTAAATTTTGAAAAATTTCTACATTTTTTAGAGAAAAAAATTTCTTCATTTTTCGAGAGCAGCAGTACATTTTTTTGAAAAACGTATCTATTTTTCTAGATTTTTGTGGAATAACAAATCTTTCAATTTTTTAGAATCGAGAATGTTTTTAATTTTTTTTGAAAAAAAAGATCTCAATTTTTTTTGAATAGGCAGGTACGCTAAAAAATATTTTTTGGGAGGCGAGATTTCTTAATTTTTGTGGAGTCCATTTTTTCAACAAAAAAATGTTATGTATGTTTTTATAAATCAGTTTTTTTTTTTTGGGGGGGGGGGGGGGGTATACCTATGGGGTTTGTAATAAGAAATCTAATTTTTTGGTTAAAAGAATGTTTTAAATTTTTTCAGTTGTCGCATGTGTGGTGTTTTTTCAATCATTTTGTTTACTTTTTTTAGTAAGCAATCATTTGAATTTTTGGATCACTTGAAAAATTCTAGATTTTTTTGGGAAAAATAATACAATTTTTCAATTCTTTACATTACAGAAAAATGTAGGAAAATATATTATATACCTATTTTTTAAATTTCTCTGGTTCTTTTTTTGTTTGATAAAAATATCAATTTTTTTTATGAAAAACGTGTAATGACATTTCTTATAAAAAGATCTCTTTTATTGTGTTTTTCTGTGAAGAGATTTTTTTCAGGAGAATTTTTCATGAATTGAAAAAAAAGTTACACTTCTATCATTCCTACTAAAAAAATAACCAGGTGCAAAACAACGAAAATTTTCGATCAAGCATGATCAAAATAAAAAATTTACGAAAAAAGGTAATTAAAGGAACACGAAAAGAGGAGCAGGGGTCTAAAAATTTGTCGAAATTTTTTTTTTATCATGCTACGGCCATTTGAGACAATTTCAAAATAAATCGGAAGTGGGGTTCGATTTCACCTACTTATTCGACCAAACCCTTCGGTTGCTACGCGATTTTCCATCTACTACTATGATGTGTTAATTGAAAGTGATACCAGGCGGTGATGCGATGCAATGATGGTGATTAGTATTGAAAATAATGTGCCGCCAGAGCCATAGAGACGAGAACGTCGAGCTGAGTTGATTTAAATGCAGTAGGAAATTTCGAAAAATGTACGCCTTTTGATGGGAAATTAGGCTTAACGTGGGATATAGGACTGGTTAATACGACCTAATTTTCAAAGCGATGATAAAAACAAAGAGGTCTCGAGATACAGTCTAGATATGTAAATCATTTGGAATATAAAGAGGGCTCTAAGAGTATTACTGAAACAATCTTTTTTTCTCTTTTTTTTCAAAATGGTACGTTTTAAACCTTTCGCATTCATTTGAATAGCTTAAAAATAACATAAAAATGAACAGTCTATCATTGCTGCGATTTTGTAGCGACGCGAGGTACATCACGAGCTATGTGCCGCCTTTTTTTGCCCACCACAGTCGACGATTGTCGCTATTTAGTGGCGTTTTAAAGCCGAAATAAAAAATTTATTGTTCGAGAACCGGCGATGGTATTGTTTGATATTGCTACGCGAATTGTAAACTTGAAATTTGCATCGGTCGTGCGAGAAATAGCGCATCTTTGCGATGAGTCAGCGGATTGCTAACGTATGTAGGAGTAGTATGTGGTTGTGAAAGAGAGTTTTAAAAAATGGAGGCGTGGATTTGAAAGCGTTTATAGATTTCTTTCTCCAGATTTCGCCGCGCGAATGGAGTGAAATGATACAGACGAAAATAAAAAATAAAAAATTTTCAGAGCCTTCTTCAAAAAATAAAGATGATTCGATTTTTCACAAAACATTGGCTCATTTTCAAGAATTCTCAGATTTTTTTTTACAAAATTTCAGAAAATTATTACAAAAATCTAAAAAGGAGGAAAATTTTTAAAAATGTTCAGAAAATGTGATTGCAAAAGTAAGTACAAAAGATTTTTCACAGCAAATTTCTTGTAGAATAATTTCACAAAATTTTGAAGAATCATTGTGAATTTGAAAAGAAATCTTTTCAAAATTAGAGAAATTTTTTTACACAATCTTGTAGAGTATTCAAAATAATATTCCAAGAATTTCTCGCAAAATTCCAAGAGAAATTACAGATTTTTTTAACAAAATAAAGAGATTTTTTCATAAACTTTTAAAATACTTAATTATTTAGATTTATAAAACTTTTGAAAAGTAATAAAAATTTTCAGAATTGAAAAAGACAAAATGTGGAAGAATATTTTCTTACATGAAGAAAAAATATCAGTTTTCGTAGCATTTTCTACAAAATTTTATAAAATTGGACATTATTTTTTGGAGAATTCTTCATAGATGATTAGAAAAATGGCAAAATTTTCATAGAATTCTTCACAAAATCTTGGAAAAGTTTTCAAAAAACTATAGTACAATTTTCAAAACATTCAAGATTTTTCGTTACAAAATTTTTTGAAAATTTTCAGAGACATTTTCATTGAACTTGAAAACAAAAAAAACTTTTCACTGTATTTCAGAAAATTTTTCATGGTTTTATGAATTTTTACAAAAAAAAAAAACAAAAAAAAAACAAAAAATTTCAGAGAATTATTTTTAAAATTTTCACAGTAGGTATAGGTAATTATCAATTTTTTTTTCAACACCAAAGAAATTTTCAAAATATTACCTAGATAATCTTTTTCACCAATTTTTCACCTGTTTCACAAAACTTGGAGAAATTTTCAATAACTATCCAAAAATTTCGAAAATATTTCAAAAAAAATACAAAATTAAATTCTTATAATATAAAAAAAATCAAGAAATTTTGGATTTTTTAAATTTTATTTTTTTACATTTCAGAAACTTTTCAGAGAAATTTTTACAGACTTTGAAAAACTGGAAACTATTGACAAAATTTTCAGAAAATTTTTCGTAAAGTTTTAGAGAAAAATTTTTGCTACCTCTAGAAATTATAGAAAATTTTCCTCATAGGTACCAAAACTTGATAATTTCTTTGAATTTTTCATGAAACTTGAGAAATTCTTGAAACTACATTTTTTACTTAATTTATTTTTCATAATCTTCAATTTGTATTTACGGCAAACTGAATAGGCAAATTAACGTACATCATAACACCATATTTACGGCAAACTGATTAGGCAACTTATTATACTTACATGCATTTCGATGTTTTCGGTTTGTTAAGGCGACTGTCACACTTTTACGTTAGAAGATTAATGTACAAGTGCATAGAATTTTTTTTCAACTTCAAAGCTCGAAAGTGAATTTTTTATTAGTTTAAAAAAATTGTTGAAGTAATATATTTTATCATTTGAAAATTGAAATTTAATTTTTCATTTTCTTAAATCAAATTTTATTCCCAATTTCTCTCTTTTTTCAATTTTTCCAAATTCCTAATTTGTTTTAAATTTAAGATTTTTCCAATTTGTTATTTTTTTAACTTTTTAAAATTTCTATTTTGTCACATTTTTGAGTTTTCCAATTTTCTAAAAAGAAATGCTTGTTGATGAGAGTGAGGGATGACTTTGGATCTTGCTAAAAACGAAATCTTTTTCTAAATATTTTTATTTGGTTCAGAGACTTGTCGCAATTTTCGTTCATAAATAAATATTCTTTGCAAGTCAACTAGTTTGACCTCTTCGTAGAATACGAAAATCTCACCAAGTCAGGAAAACGATAATATTTACCCGTCTGTTTCTGCAATAGTGTACCTAATTGTTTTGGAAATTGAAAATTAGTCCCCGGTATAATGTTCATCTTCCTGTTTACGTTTCCATTTCTGGTGTAGATATTTCATGTAGCTATATAGCGAAAATACGTACGTTAGAAAAGATTTATTATATTTTGAGAAAATAATCAACAGCTCCGGAATAATTATTCCGAAAAGAGCTGAGAAATATTCAGATAGAAATTCAAATCGGTTCGCTAATGAGATCAGATTTCATGAAACGTACAAAATTCGAAATTAATTTCCGTACAAGCAAAAACGAACACACGATACGAGGAAAAGTAGGCGAATATAAAATGGAAAAATGATTTTTTTTTTCTAGGCCAACTCCAACACACGAGTTCATCATAAATGATTGTAAAGCGATCGAAAAGCAAAAGTGAGGTAATTTTTCTCGGCCATCTAAAAAATTTGAAAGGCTCGGTCTCGAGACATCTTCGACGATATAAAAAAAATCGCTAAGTCATTGCATATTGTTATTTGCGTGTTGTAAACGAACGTAAAAATATCGATAAGGAACCGTTTAAGTGTCTTTTTAGGTTGAGCATTGGTTCGGCGTACGGTCTTTATTACTCCGTTAAGGAAGAGAGTGAATTTTAAATTTAATATCGATAATACCGCAACATGGTGTAGACCCGGGTCAGGAAAGGCAAAGTAAAATATTTATATCTTTTCGAGTTTCTAGAGCTCGAAACGAGATTACAAGCTTTTTCTCGGCTAAATTAGGTGGTTTAGTATCCACTTGGATCTGACTTATATTTCAAATAATTATCCGTATCGAAATCTATAAAAAATAATCGCGAATTATTTTTTATTTTTTATCACATTATGAAACGTTCGAGCGAAAATTATTCGAAGTGTTTTTCCCAAGGGGCCTCAACCTACAACTTTTGTTCGAAATTTTTTTCAATTGGACCCCTCCCCCAATTCTGAAAAAGTATCTACCTGATGTTATATGAAATCGTAGAAAAGGGAAGTATCCAATCAAAATTTTTATAATAATAACCAAAATAATTTTTAGGATCCTCATCTCCAACTTTTATTTGAAATTTTTTTCGATTCGCCCCTTCCCCCTCACTTCTCTAGTTTTTAATAATTAGTGTCTTCAGAACGCTATGCGAAATTGATAAGGAGCCCGGATGGGCTCAATTGAAAACAACTTCAAACCAAAGTTGTAACTTGAGGTCTTGGGAATAATTTTGGTTATTACAAAAATTTCGATTGGATCTCTCCCTCTCGGAAAAATGGCATTCGGGAAATGTTCGTTCGGGATTTCGGCTTCGGGAAAACAGGTGGGAACCATGGAGTAAATTGGAAGGGAGGGAATGGTGTAATCAAAACTTTTATCATAACAAAAATTATTTCTAGAACCTAAATCGACAACTTTTGTTTCAAATTTTTTCAATTGGACTCCTCCCTCAATGTTGAAAAAGTATCCACCTTATGTTATGTGAAATCGGAGTAGGGGGAGTGATTCAATCGAAATTTTTGTAATAATAAAAATTATTTGTACAACTTGAAGCTACAACTTTTGTTTGAAAATTTTTTCAATTGGTTTCTTCCCCTCCCCGTCCCCACTTCCCTAGTTTATCAATTTCGGACCCAATGTCGAACGAGCCCAGATTAAAGCATTATCTTTTAATATCCGTATAATATAAAATATTCCAAGACTCCTTAATTTTTTTCAGCCCACTACCCTCAATACACATACCGAAAAACCGTTTTCTTTCAAATTGATGAGTATGCATTCTCGACTAAACTAAGTGGTTTTGAAAATAAAATAAATAGTAGAAGTATGACATTCACTTTTTAAATGATGATAATTGAAAAAAAATATTTGATTCCCAAAGAGATTTTAAATTTTTGACAAGTTTTTGAAAAAAAATTTTGGCCCCAATTGAAAAATGTTCCAAACGAAAGTTGTGTATTTTTATTTCAGATACAATTTTGGTTATTACAAAAATTTTGATTGGATCACTCTTTCCTCTCCAATTTTGCATTTTACATATGTAAATCACATAGAGATGGAGGTGATCCCTCTTTTCTTCAAGTATATCTGTACCTAAGGCACCAATCGAAAAAAATTCAAACAAAAGTTGTGTATTTTGATCTCAGAAACAATTTTGGTTATTACAAACATGTTGATTGGTCCACTCATTCCCCTCCAATTTAGCATTATACGTACCTACGTGATTTTCCATAGTTATTTCCATACGTAAAATGGGAAAATGAAACAGAAGGAGTGATCCAATCAAAATTTTTGTAATAACCAAAATTATTTCTGAGATTAAAATACACAACTTTTGTTTGAAAATTTTTTCGATTGGAGTCTTGAAAAATTTTTTATGACATATTTCTTTGTCAAAAACTTTCAATTTTTCAATGAATTTTCGACACCATTTTTTCGTTTTTCCAAAAAACCCCACGTAGGCATTCCGACAATTCCATGTTTTGTTCAAAAATTGAAAGACATTTCCTGTCATTCATTAATTGGATTTTTAAAACCGGGCTATAATTTTTTTATTTTCCAATTTTTCATGTTTTTGACTGGGCATTTCTCATACCTACTTGGTGGGAATAAAATTTTTCTTTCAATTACTTACCATAATTTAAAAATTAATTCCACCCTGCTACTTGAGTAGTTTGGTCGATGATGCATTTTCATAAATTTTTATGAAACTGGATTTTCGATATGGGTATTGAGGGTAGTGGACTGAAAAAAATCAAGGAGTTTTAGAATATTTTATATTAGGTATATGGATATCAAAAGATGATGCTTCAATCTGGGTTAGTTCGTCCTCGGATCCGAAAGGGTTACAATTGGTATCTTCGGAGTGTTATGTAAAATCGGTGGGGAGGGAGGGGTCCAATTGAAAAAATTTTCAAACAAAAGTTGTAGCTTAAAGTGCTAGAAATAATTTCGGTTATTACAAAAATTTCGATTGGACCCCTCCCTCCCCTCCAATTTCTAGTATCGAGTATCTATGTAGTATTGTGGACTTGATAAATTAAAAATTTTACGATGGTGCCAAAAAAAAACCGTACTGCTGCGATCCACTCGTTCCTCGTAACACTTTAGCGAGGCAGACGACAAACGCGTTTAAAAAAATTTATACCATCGGTCATTCTACGCTTGTATTTTTCTCTCTCTGTCAATCCTCTTAAAGACGCAAGAAGGATAACGGAAACGATCTTATGTTCCTTAATCTTTAGTTTTTTCTTTCCTCGCGCTGTCTTTTTTTTTATGGCCTCGCAGATATACGTACGTACGGCGTAGTAAAACTATAATACACATGAAACAATTCATAAAATGACATTCGTTGCGTTTAAATTGAATAAAACGCTGAAAAATCAATTTGCCTTCAGTGTAAATCAAATTTTCAAAAGGGCACATCACGTTTTCTTGGCAAAAGCGAAAACATAACTGTCTAGCGAAAAGTTTCTCTTTTTAGATATCGTTGGCATTTTATGCGTCACCGTAATAGGCGGTTTTTACGTGTCTGCTTCGCAGCGAAATTCCCTTCGCTTCGCAAAGCGGCTCGAGCGAGTTTCGAGCACCGAATCGTACTGACGTAAAACCGCAGCGCACGTTGCCGACTCAACCCAGAGATGAGATTTTTTTCATCCTATAAAAGTACACATTTTGCTAAACCGAAATCGTGTCCTGTATTTGCGCATAATCAAATAGCAAATAAGACAACCATCGGTATAAATTACTATCTGGTAGTGTGGTTCCCCCTCCCCCACCTGCTCGTCCTTGCTTTACGTTTTGCTTTCGGTATGCCTTCGGTTGGTCGTACCACAAAACGCTGTGCACAGTTTTATACAAGCTCTCGCCTTTAAACGAGCGAATAGCATTAATAGCTTTCGCATTAGCTTTATTAAACGTAATAGTACGAGCTTTTTTCCACACAGATAAGGAAAATCTTGCGGAAAGTGACGACCGCGTAACGCGAACCAGCCACAATGCAGTATGTTTTTCCCATCACAATGCAATAACCCTTAAGCTAGCCAACGTGAAGCGTGAGAGCGCAAAAAATCCCACTAAAGGATAACTACTCGTATACCGAATGCAGTGTGGAAATAAATTTCACAAACGCCAATACATAATTGAATTTATTTTGCCAGCCGGCGTGTTGCCGTCGAAATGAACGCTTTTAATCGCGACTAAACTATAACAGTTTTTTCCAGCTCAGATAAGGCGTTCACACGTCCCAGAGAAGTGATAGAAATAATCTGCTAAAAAATTGGCACAACGTGATAGATACTGTGCTGTTTCTTTCTTCTATTTTGTTAATTAAAAAAATAATAACTGCGAAATAATTATCGTTGCATCGAGCGATGATGGTCTATGAGTTAAGGTGTCGTTACAAAAATTGAGAAAAAATCTTCCTTTTTATTTTTTTCTAAGTAAGCTATGTTTACATTTCTCTTAGGTCCCGTTTTTCCGAAGGTTCGCTTTCTTTCAAAAAAATCTCTCTATCAATCCAACTGAAAAAATCTTCAAATCAAAGTTATAGACGGAACCCCACAGAATAATAATTATGATTATTACAAAAATTTCAGTCACACCCCTCCCTGTCTTTCAATTTTGCATAATAAGTATTCATTGCGTTGAAAAGGAAAACAATTTATCAATTTTTTTTTAGTACATATAAAAAAAACGCGTAGCAGTCCAGATGCTCCGCGACAGCCGAATTTTTTTTTTCAAGTTAGTGTACCACTTTGAAAACGTTTTCATCCATGGTATTTCAGTTTCAATATCAGTTTTAACTTCAAATTCAGTTTAAAAATGTCAGGTTTTTGTCTTCAGTTTTAGTTCCTCTCTGCATTGAAGATTTCAACTTCAGATGGGGGCTCCGCCCCCATACCCCTGTTGAGACTCCTACCCAACCTCCTCATCACTTTCAGCTCTTCGGATGGGGGCTCCGCCCCCATACCCCCACGTTGGGGACTTCGCCCCCAACCACCTCGTAACTTCCAGCTCTTCAAATCCCCATGCCCCAGGGGCATGGCAGGATTTGCCCCCCAACCCCTTCCTTATTTTCGGCTTTGCAGACGGGGGCCAAAACACCAGAAAAAGGGGTTGAAACGTGAAAATTTCTGATTTTTGACTCTGTAGGAGGGTCAAATGAGGCTCTAAAGCCCGGTCCACACCTTCAAATAATTTGATCAAACCACGTTTGATCAAATCACGTTTGATCAAATATATTTGAAGGTGTCGACAATAGGATAACAATAGGTGGTGTTGAATTAACGCGTCCACACCTTCAAATATATTTGATCAAACGTGATTTGATCAAATTATTTGAAGGTGCGGACCGGGCTTAAACTCGAAAATCCCCAAAAGGTACATCAGTGACCTTTACTGACATCACATCTTAAATTTTGACCTTCTAGGTCGTTTGGTTTGGGCTATAGGCTGATCAACACACCTAAAAAAGAGGTTAAAATGTGAAATTTTCTGATTTTTGACCCTGTACGGGGGTCAAATGGTGCTCATAAGTCGAAACCCCCAAAAGGCACATCAGTGACCTCTACTGACCCTACATCCCAAATTTCGATTGTTTAGGTCTTTTAGTTTGGGCTGTAGGCTGTTCAACGCGTCAGAAAAGACAGGTTAAAACTTGAAAAATATTGATTATTGACGCTGTATCGAGGTCAAAAGGGGTTTAAAGGTCAAAACATACAAAAGGCACATCAGGGGCATGAACTTGATCTATGATAAAAATTTAGGCTCCCCAGCTCCATTTGGGGGGTCTGTAGCCTGATCAACGTGAAAAAATGACCTCAAAATCCACTTTTTGGGCCCTAAAATGGGCTGGGGATGACTTGGGAAGCTGAAATTTGGATACAGTGGAGACAATCAGAGTCACTGTTGTTGGTAAAAATTTCAAATCATTTTGTCAAATTGGGGCCTCTTTAGAGCCCCCCTCAAAAAAGGGACACTCCCAATTTTGAGGCTCAAGGGTCAAAAACTCCAAAAGGCACCTCAGTGACCCTTACCTATTCTAAATACCAAATTTTAGCATCCAAGGTCATTTGGTTTGGGCTGCAGGCTGATCAACGTACCGGGAAGTGAGAAAAAACATAAAAAATTGTGAGAAATCTTGATTTTTGACCCTTGACAGGGGTCAAAGGGGGCCCAAAAGTTGAAACCTACAAAAGGCACATCAGGGGCACAAACTTGATCCATGATGAAAATTTTGGCCCCCAGCCCCATTTGGTGGGTCTGTAGCCTGATCAACGTGAAAAAAATGACCCCAAAATCCACTTTTTGGGCCCTATAATGGGGTGGGGATGACTTAGGGGGCTGAAATTTGACTATAGTGTAGGTAATTAGGATTCTCATTCCTGGGGCAAGTTTCAAAAAATTTCATGATATTGGGCTCCCCGCACCCCCTCAAAAAGGGGTCATATCCCCAATTTTGAGTTAGGGCCCCAAATTTTTTTTGCATCATTCCTACACCGAGGGGACCCTACATATCAAGTTTGACCTCATTTGACCTGTTAGGCTCGGCCCCAGAGTTCCTAAAGTAGCGGTAATATTTGAAAAATAGTGAAAACTCTTGATTTTTGACCCTTGACAGGGGTCAAAGGGGGCCCAAAAGTTGAAACCTACAAAAGACACATCAGGGGCACAAACTTGATCCATGATGAAAATTTTGGCCCCTCAGCCTCATTTGGGGGGTCTGTAGCCTGATCAACGTGAAAAAATGACCCAATGGGCCCTAAAATGAGGCCGGGATGACTTAGGGGGCTGAAATTTGACTATGGTGTAGGTAATTAGGGCTCTCATCCCTGGGGCAAGTTTAAAAAAATTTCATGATATTGGGGCTCCCCCGCACCCCCTCAAAAATGGGTCATATCTCCAATTTTGAGTTAGGGCCCCAAAATTTTTTTTGCATCATTCCGCCATCGAGGGGACCTTACATATCAAGTTTGACCTCATTTGACCTGTTAGGCTCGGCCCCAGAGTTCCAAAAGTAGCGGTAAAATTATATATATAAATATATATAGGTATAGGCTTCCGCACATGTCGGTCACCTTGCGGCTTATTCTTACATTACAAGTCAGCCACCGTACATCTCGGCCATGGTTTGGCGCATACGGGTTATTTCTACATTACAAGTCAGCCATTCTCAGCCACCTCGACTGCAGGGTTTCACAAACTCCGCGCAACCCTTAGAAATCAAGTCACAGGGATGAACGCGGGCTCTATAATTAATGCACAGTGTGTAGAATCACAAGCACTGACCGAGATGTACGGAAATATGCCGAAACTAGATATACACGCCCTCAACTTTGACTCATAATTTTTCAGTATTTTATCGACGCACAGAAAAGTTATTGATACCAAAAATTTTAGTACACTGCAGGCTTATACTTAATCTGAAAACCTATTTAAAATTTGAATTAGGTAGGCCAATTTTTTAATTTTTTTCCGCAAACTTCATCCTAAGAGTCTCATTATTTTTTCCAATGCGTATTTCTTGTATATTAGATCGAATCTGTGATTGAAATTTTTATAAATTAATTAGAACAGAGTCAAGAAATTTTTTTCAATTTTGACATTTTTCGTAAATTGGACAAATATATATGAAAAGTGGCCGAGATGTACGGAAACTGGCAAATATATATATATATATATATATAAATATGTGACATGTGACAGATCGTCATCTTTTGGTCCCAAACGTCAACAAATGGGGTCAGAACTCTTCTACCCCCCTCCTTCTAAATCAGGGTCGGACATAATAGCCTAAATTTTTAAAAAAAAATTCGGCTAAAAATTGTTTAATTCCCGAGCAGCACAATCGAAAAATTATCGAAATAAAAAATCGACAGAATATCGAATTCGATAAAGTGCCGCGTTAGTTCCGCCTAAATCGTGAAATTATCTTTCGATATATAGATAGATTATCGACGAATTATAGTTAGCAAAAATTTCGAGATTATAGTAAGATATTTTATCGATAATATATCTATACTTAGAAAAATTTTCACCAATTTTTAAAATTTGGAAATAATTTCAAATATCGCACAAAATCGTTGAAAAATCGAATTCGAGAAATTTCAGATTACGTGTCGATAATAAAGTTTTAAATATCTTCACAAAATCGTTAAAAAATCGAATTCGAGAAATTTCAGATGATTTGTCGATAATATAGTTTCAAATATCGTCAAAAAATCGGTAAAATATCGGAGTCGAGAAATTTCATATAATCTGTCGATAATATAGTTTCAAATATCTTCACGCAATCGTTAGAAAATCGAATTCGAGAAATTGCATATTATGTGCCGATAATATAGTTTCAAATATCTTTACAAAATCGGTAAAAAATCGGATTCGATAAATTTAATATAATCTGTCGATAATATAGTTTTAAATATCTTTACAAAATCGTTAAAAAATCGAATTCGATAAATTTAATATTCTTTGTCGATAATGTAGTTTCAAATATCTGCACAAAATCGGTGGAAAATCGGAATCGATAAATTTAATATTCTTTGCCGATAGTATCGTTGACAAATATCGTCATAAAATCTTAATAATATCGAATTCGATAGTTTTTAGATTTTTTGCCTATGAAATTTTACCGATAAATCTTTATAATATCGTGAGAACATCTATAGATTTTCAAACGATTTTTTATCGATACGTTGCATCTTCCGATATTATCGATCGAGTGTGGCCGCTCGGGTTTTTGGAATAAAACCGCGTTGTTTTTTAGACAAACAAAAATATATTTCAATTCTTTGGAGTTCTTGATTTAAAAAAATAGATCAAAAATAATTGATTATATTTTTGGAGATGAAAATCTAATATAGGGAATCTTGTCAACTCGTTAACTTTTCAAGATATCCTTGTTAGATATAATATCTTTTTTGGAGAAAAAATTCTTAATTTTTAGATAACATCTTTTTTTTTCTCAAATATCCCAAAGTGAAAATATTTTTAGCTTTTGAAGATTTTAATTTGAAATTTGATAAATTCAATTTTTTTTTTGGGTGGGGGGATAAAAAAATCTCGAAATTTTAAGATTTAAAAATGTTTACAATTTTTTGATTTAAAACATTAATTTCAAAATTTTTGGGGAATCACATCTAAATTTTTTGAAAATTTTCGCAAATTTTTTTTGAATAGTTACGAAAATTTTAGATTTTTTTTTTAGTAAAAATATTTTTTAAAAGAGGAACATAAAATTTCAACTTTTGGGAAAAAACCATCGTTTTTTGTAAAATAAAATTTCTATTTTTTTATTTAGGATTTCCTTTTTTTTTTTTTTTTTTTTTATTAACATAAAATCTTAATAATTATTTTGATGGAATGTTTTTTTCGTCGTCATTTTATGAAGAAAAAAATCATGTAAAGAATACTTTTTGCAATAAAAAAAAAAACGTGGAATTTTTGGAATTGGTACCTAGAAAATGTTTACATTTTTTTTTAGTGAAAATATATTTTTTAGAATTTTTAGGTGAATAAAATATAAGTTTTAAGGGGAGGAGCCCTTATTTTTTTTGTTGTTGTTGAATGCATATCGTTGACAATCGGAATTTTCTAAGACCTGTGTATGACGCCATTTTGATTTTTCATCTACGAAGTTTTGAAGAAAAATTGGAAACTAAATTCATCTTGCTTTTTTTAACGAAAAAAAAAATGATTTTTGATTTTTGAAAAATAAAATGCATGGAGTTTTCAAAAAAAGAAAATTATTTTCATTTTGCATTTTCATGGTGTCATTTCGCAGAAAATATTGATAGATTTTTTGGAAAATGACAAAATTTCAAGTGTCAAAATTGAAGGAAAACACGATTTCTACTTAATGTCCCGTTTCCAGAGAGATTACGCAACCCACAAGATTTTTCTAAAAATGTTCTGACTAGAGGGTTTTGGAAAATTCCTACTTTCCCTCCGATTTTATCAAACTTTCTCATAATTTTCATCGTAGTATTCAAGTCAACTCAAAAGAAATCGTCAGCAAATTAAAATTTTTCAAAACCCTCTAGTTAGACTACAGACCAGACTTTACTGAATAAAAATCATTCTTAGAAAATTCTTGTGGGTTGCATAGTTTCTCTGGAAACGGAACATTAAGCAAAAGTCGTGTTTTTCTTCAATTTTGACACTTGAAATTTTTCATTTTCCAAAAATCTATCAATATTTTCTGCAAAATGACTCCATCAAAATGTAAAATGAAAATAATTTTCTTTTTTTGACAACTCCTTGCATTTTATTTTTCAACAAAAATTAATTTTTTTGTAAAAAAAAAGCAAGATGAATTTTATTTTTCAATTTTTCTTCAAAACTGCATAGATGAAAAATCAAAATTGCCTCAAACGTAGGTCTTAGAAAATTTCAATTGTCAACGCTATGCATTCAACATGAAAAAAATGTTATGGGCTCCTCCCCTTAAAAGTAAAATTTTCATTTTTTTTTGAAACGTGAAATTTAATTTTTCTGAAATGAAAAAATCTTTGCATTTTTTTCTTCATTGTAGAAATAGGTGTAAGAAGTGTTTTCAGTGCTTTTGGAAAAATGTTTTTTAGCTATCATTTTTCTGAGAAAAAAACTCAATTTTTTAGGAGTTGAAAAATTATTTCCTAATTTTGTTGGAATAAAAAATTTTCTGTTTTTGTAGGAATGAAACTCAAAATGAGCGATTTCATCCTTATAGAGATATTTTTTTGAAAAAAATATAAGATTCTCAAGAAAATAATAAACAAACATTAATTTTACTTTCCAGATTTTTTATATAAAAATTTGAGAAATATTTTTCGTTTCAGAAAAACTGGGAAACTTTTCTTCTCCAAAGAATTGTTTTTTTTTTTAATGAAAGCTTTCTTTCTACATAAAAGAAGACTTGCATTCGGGAAAATAGATTCGGGAAAGAGTCCGATTGAAAAAATTTTCTAACAAAAGTTGTTGCTTGGAGTCTTAGAAATAATTTTGATTCTAACAAAAATTTCGATCGGACCCCTCTCTCTCCTCCAAATTTGATTATCACGTATCTATGTAGTATTGGACTTGTTAAAATACACAACGGTGCCAAACAACAGTAAGCTGCGGCGATCCACTCGTTTACGAGTATTCGACTCGAAGATGTAATTCGATTGGCCCACACATATCTCCACGTACTGATTCTATGGCAAGCGAGTGAAACTGAAAGGCACCAGGGGAAAAAGATGTGGGGAATTTTCAATATGGCGTATTTGATAACCACTAAATAAAATTACGAGATTTATACATGCGCTGGTTATTCTGGTACCCCTGCAGATTTCTACCCATTGAATAATATTACCATATTTCACTGACTGTGAGTAACACGATGCAGTGTTTAAGGCTTAGCCTGTCCCGAAACTTTCCAAGTTCGCCCCATGTGCTCTCGGTTATCGTTTCTTAGTAATCCGAGAAAATTATATTTTGAGGTTGAAGTGAAGGCAGTGTTACAAGTTTATGTAAATACGTCGCGTATTTTTTTCTATACACTTTTCAAGGGTGCTGCGGATTTTTTCTTAGTTATTTTATTTTTATTTTTACGGTCTCTGTGTCGCGAGTATTATCATATCTTCGTTGTCATCTTTAATCTGGTCTCGTAGAATAGAAATCCGACGGATATAGTTTTACAGCTTTTTGGCCATGTGGTATTTTTCTATGGGTTTTCTCCGCCATGCCTATGTACTTTTTAAAGTGACGATGTCGTCGGCTGACAGATAAACTCGGTCGTTTCGCTACTCTCTTCTCTTGTTTTTCGGTCATATCCTTTGTTAGCGTGTAAAGAAATTCGCATGTAGCCCGAAGGTAGGCTTGGACGAGTTCGCAGTGTGATTTTGAAGTGTTAGCGTGAGATTTTTTCTCATTTGGAAAAATTATACGCGGTTGGAGAATCAACGTGTGAAATAATTTAATGTCGGGATAAAAATGCGCCGTTTTTAAGGTTCTTTTTCGCCGTGAGAGTGGAAAATACTATTAAAATTTTTTATTCAATTTTCAGCTCGGTTCGTTGCGTCGTGTCGGATTATCTTTTGTCTGGGGTTTTCAATTTTTACCATTTTTTTTTTTTTTGACGTGACATGAGATGAGTTTTGGCAGTGTAACTACTTATATTGAATGGTCTGTGAATTTACCATTTCGAGATGAAGATTGGGGAGGGGTCGATATAATTTTTTTCTTATACTTTTAATGAATTATTTTCCTAAAAATATTCTTGATCTTACTTATTTTATTACTTTTTAAGTAACTTGGGTGACTTTTATTACTTATGTATCATTTTCTCTTGAACCAAATGTATACTTAATATTAGTATGAAGATTTTTATTAGATTTTTTCCATTAATTCAGTGGTTCCCAAGTTGTTAGACCATTTTTTAAATTACATTTCAAGTTATATAATTATAGTGATTAAAAAAAATTGATTTAATTATTCTTGTAAATTAAAAATATTTATTTAATGTTTTTATTTTTGTTTTAGGTGAGTACGAAAATTTCAATTGTTTATACATACGTGGATTCTGTTAAATCTCAAAAATCATAAAAAAAAGGATTTTCTAACATTTTGATTGGAAAGTTCATATAGGAAGTAAGTAATTTATTATGAAATTATTACGAATAAATCCAATAAAAAGTCATCGCTAAAAAACAAAAAACGAAAATAAAAAACTGTAAAAACTTGAAAAATACTGTAAAGTTGAGCAACATTTTAAAGGTTCAACATTATGTCAAAATATAACGTAGACATGGTTCATTTTAATTTTTTTTTTTTTTTCACTAAACAAGTTTAAAATAAATTTATGCTTGAAGATGAAAAATTTTGAGTTTTGGAAAAAAAATGATTTCACACAAAATATTTAAAACTATAGTTCGAATCGAATTTTGGAAATTTTTGTAAAGCAGTGTTCAAAATGGTCTAAGTATGTTAAATCCCGATTTTAAAAAAATGTGCAGAAAGAGAAATTAGAAAATTTTCATTTTTTCTTCTGTTTGGATAAAATGAATGAAAAAAAAATAATAAAAATAAAATAAAATGTTATCTAAGAAAATTTTCAAAAATTTATTCACCATTTCATCTAATGTATTCACGTACTTTATTCAATATGGAAAAATACCTGATATACCTAAAATTGCAAATTGGAGAATTTGCGATAATGAGCTGAGACCATACAAATTCACTTTGATTTTTTTTATTAAAAGGGAGAAAAAAGGGAAAATAGAAAACACTAATCATTTTAAAACTCAAATTAAAAATGTCGAGTTGAAATTTGAAAAAAAATCATTTTTTTCAAAATGCTCGGGCTTGAAATTTCTAAAAGAATTTTTCGAATTTTTCCAAAATGAATTTTTTCAATTTTTCCATTATATTTTTCTTCAAATTTTTCTTTTGATTTACTTTCTAAGAATTATTTTCCTTCAGAAACTTTCCATATTTTTTTTCTAATTTACTTTGTAAAAAATATTTTTTCTCATGATTTTTCTCAAAAAAATCATTTCCAGCTTGAATTTCCTTTCGACTTGCTTTTTGAAAATTATTCTCCTTCTTGATTTGATTTCTGGTAAAATATTCACCAACTTGTTTCCTTTGTGAAACACGCATTCCTTCTACATTTGCTTTCTGAAAAATATTTTTTTCCTGAATTATTTTCTGATGAACCAATATTTACCTTCTAAATTTCTCTTTCAATACTTAGAAATAAAATATTTTCTCATTTTTTTTTTTTTTTTTTTTTTTTGTAAAAAGTTTTTAGTTTGATTTAGCTTCTGACAGTTGTTTTCAATCTGATTTTTCTTTTGATAAATCTAATTTACTTTCTGTAAACTGTATTATTTTTGATTTAATTTCTGCAAAAATATTTACAATTTTATTTTCTCTGTGATTTGTGTTCTTCTTAAATGCTTTCTGAACAAATATTTTTCCTGTGATTTTTTTTTTATGATAAACTACTTTTCTTCTGATTTATTTTTTGAAAAAATATTTTCCCTCTGAATTTCTTTCTGGAGGAATATTTTTTCCTGTGATACGTACTTCTGAAAAAATATTCACTTTTTTATTTAGATTCTAAAAATTTTTTCACTCAGCTAAATCTTCTGAAAAAGTTTTTATAATTTTAACATTCAATAATAATGAAAAATATAAGGCTTGTTGGAAAAAAATCGTAGAAATTAATATTAAAAAAATGAAAATAAAAAAATAAAAAAACAAAAACAAAGATGAAAAAAGAAGTAAAATCAGTATCCCTAACATGTAAGAATAAGTTGAGAGGGTATTGTTTTTTGTTTCTTTTTTACATTGTCGGCTCAGCGACGTTATTTATGCCTTGGGAAATTTCGCCCATTACTCGTGTTGGGCCGTTTCCTTTTTTTTCTCTCTCACAAGGATGTGGAAAATTTACGTTTTAGTTCAAGTAATGCTTAAACATCGTGCTAGATCCGAGATATAAATTATGAATTTTTTTCACCAAGAAAATTTTCATTGTTGAATTTTTTCTAATGCACGCCGACGACCGACGTAATCATCTGGTCTCTCGAAAAAGCACGCTCACTGGTAGATATTTTTGCATTTCCCAGAACATGTAGTAATTGGAAGTTGTGATTTTCAAAGAAGATAAAACCACAGCGAGAGCTTGCACGAAGGGAGGACCGAGACGAGGTTGGGGCATAGTGGGTACGAGACTTTGCAAATGGACAACGGGGTCGGTTATTGAGTTAAATTCGCATCTTCGATATGGCAAATTAATGTACGCCGAGTGCGTGTAAAGCAAACGTGTGATAATAATGGCAGAGAGAAGGCCTGGTAACCATATTAATAATTGTAACGTATCCGATTTCGGTGTAGGTATGTGTAATTACGACGGGTTACAATCGTCCTACTAGAGGTATATTTAACCCGTACAACGATTATGAGTATCTGTATTATAAGGGCTCAGGCTTGATATAATGTTTTATAGCGTCATAAGAAGCGTCCTGCCATACCAGGACGTTTATTAAAATTATATTTCCTGCATTAAAGTACCTAGTTTTATGCCACTTGCCTGATATGACGGTGGTTTTGTCTCTTGTTGAGTAATATGCGTTTAAATAGGGAGAGGGGGAGATTTTTTTTCTTCAAAAATTACTAAAATTTTAAATTTTAACAATTTTCATAATTTTAAAAATCTTCAAAAATTCCTTCAGAGTAAGATATTGTTTTGAAAGTAGAATACCTATTTTATTATGGTTATTTTTTTTTTTCATTAATCAAATTCAATTTTGCAGAAATTTTAATTTCTCAAAAATTATCAAAATGGTAAATTTTTTACCAAATTCATGATTTGAAAATTTTGAAAAATCCTTCAAGAGTGGGATTTTGCCTTGAATGTATAGTAGCTTTTTTCATTAATTAACAGGAATTTAGCAGAAATTCCAATATTTCATAAAAATATCAATTACCTATCAAAAAGAATTAAAAATTTGAAGAATCTCAAAAAATTTTCTCACAGTAGGATTTTGCCTTGAAAGTATAGAGTAGTTTTTTTCATAAACCAGATGCAATTCTGCAGAAATTTTCATTTCTCAAAAATTATCAAAATTTTAAATTTTTTACAAAATTTATAATAGAAAAATTTTATAAAAATTCCACCGTAGTAGTGATTTTCCTTAAAGGTACAGTAGTTTTTTTCATTAATTAAATGCAATTTGAGAGAAAATATCTTCGTTCAAAAATTAGGTATTAAATTCTAAACTTTTATAAAACCTTTTTTTTTTTTTTTTTTTTTTTTTTAAATAAGTAGGTATACCTACTTTATATTTTTTCTTCTAAAAAAAACTATTAAATTAATTTTTACCTTTTTTTAATAATTAAAAATTCATTTATAAAGAATTAATCAAATACTAAATTAAAACAACTACGGCCTATTTTATAAAATTATTATTCTTATTTCAAAATTTACAATGATTTGGAAATTCTTCAAATGAAAGTACAGTAGCTCTTTTCATTAATTACCTAGATGCATTTTGGATGAAATTTTTATCTTTACAAAATACCTACCTAATCAAAATTTTTAATTTTTACAAAATTCATAATTTGAAAAATCTTTAAAAATTTCACCAAAGTAGGATTTTGCATCAAAAGTACATTAGCCTTCTCTCATTGATTAAACGTAATTTGGCAAAAACTCTCAATTTCCAAAATTTACTAAAAATAAAAAATTTCACAAAATTGATGATTTTGAAAATCTTCAAAAATTCCATCAGACGAGGATTTTGCATTGAAGTTAGTCAAATTACACTATAGCTCTTTTCACTGATTAAATGCAATTTGGCTAAAACTCAATTTTATCAAAAATTACTGAAAATGAAAATTTTCACAAAATTGATGATTTTGAAAATCTTCAAAAATTCCATCAGAGGTGGATTTTGCATTGAAGTTACAGTAGCTTTTTTCATTAATTGAATGCAATTTAGCTAAAACTCTCATTTTTCAAGAATCACTGAAAATGAAAATTACCTGTCATAAAATAGATGATTTTAAAAATCTTCAAAAATTCCATCAGAGGAGGATTTTGCATTGAAATTACTTAGTCAAATTGCAGAAACTCTTTTCACTGATTAAATGTAATCTAGCAAAAGTTCTCATTTTTCAAGAATTATTACTGAAAATGAAAATTTTCACAAAATTGATAATTTTAAAAATCTTCAGAAATTCCATCAAAGGAGGATTTTGCATTGAATTTACAGTAGCTTTTATCATTGATTAAATGCAATTTTCCTAAAAACTCCCATTTTGCAAGAATTACTAAAAATGAAAATTTTCACAAAATTGATGATTTCAAAAGTTTTCAAAAATTTCATCGGAGGAGGATTTTGCATTGAAGTTAGTCAAATTACAGTAGCTTTTTTCACTGATTAAATTGACGTAATTTGGCAATATACCGGGTGGCCCAGTTAGGAGTGTCACTTTTTTTTCTATGCGCAGTACAACTTCTACCGAAATACTCGGAAAACTAAGGCGAGGAGGGGGTGGTCGAACAGTGATTATTTCGTTTTTCGTAAAAAAAAAATGAGCACACTCCTAACTGGGCCACCCTGTATACCTAGCTCTCATTTTTCAAGAATTACTGAAAATAAAAGTTTTCATAAAATTCATGATTTTAAAAATCTTTAAAAATCGCATCTGAGGAGAATTTTGCATAGAATTTACAGTAGCTTTTTTCATTGATTAAATGCAATTTGGCAAAAACCCTAAGTTTTCAAAAATTATCTAGGTGCTAAAAATATATATATTTTTTTACAAAATTGATGATTTTAAAAATCTTCAAAAATCCCATCAGAGAAGGATTTTGCATTGAAATTAGTCAAATTACAGTAGCTCTTTTCACTGATTAAATGTAATTTGGCAAAAGTTCTCATTTTTCAAGAATTATTATACTGAAAATGAAAATTTTCACAAATTTGATTATTTTAAAAATCTTCAATAATTCGATCAGAGGAGGATTTTGCATTGAAATTAGTCAAATTACAGTAGCTTTTTTTATTGATTGAATGCAATTTGGCTAAAATGCTAATTTTTCAAAAATTACTAAAAATAATTTTTTTTGCAAAATTGATGATTTTATAAATCTTAAAAAAATTCCATCAAAGGAGAATTTTGCATTGAAATTACAGTAGGTAGCTTTTTTCATTAATCAAATCCAATTTTGCAGAAATGATCAAAATGCTAATTTTTTTCTAAATTTATGATTTGAAAAAAAACTTCAGAGTAAGATTTTGCATTGAAAATACAGTAACTTTTTTCATTAAAGAAATGCAATTTTGCAGAAATTCATTATTTTCAAAAATTACCAAAATTTTAAATTTTTACTATATTAACACCTAATTATTTTGAAGAATCTTGAAAAATTTCATCAGAGTAAAATTTTTGATTTTGCCTTGAAAGTAAGTACAGTAGATCTTGTAAAAATTTAAATTTTTTCAATTTTTGCTTTTTTCATTAATTAGATGCAATTTTGTAGAAATTCTAATTTCCCAAAAATTACAAAAATTTAAATTTTTTCAAAATTTCGTAGGATTTTGCCTTAAGCTAACCCTTACTTTTGAATCAGGATCATACATATTAGTCATCATTTCGTTAAAAATTCGTCTAAAAAGCCCTCTTTAGAACGTGCACCTTTTTACACGACAAATAAAATACTCTGCACTTGGGAGTATTTTTGATTTATACCGATTAAAGTTGAAATTTATGCGTTGAAAGATTGCGTATGTGTAACTAGCGGTGAAATATTATATTAAATATAAATCTTGCGAGATTATTAGGCGGAAGAAGAAGAAAAAAATGTGTAACGCTTGTATCCTACATTAGATGTAGGCAAAAACCACAGTTCAACTTTATGTAGAATGTTTTCTTGACGATGAGACTTTAAAAGCTATATCGTTTATGATAGATTTACCTTGTACTTTGTGTAGTATTTGGTCCCATACGGCAGAGCGTATACTTTTTGTTATCTTCAGGGCATTTATGTGTGTGTTTTTGGCGAAAAACATGAAAATCATCGCGTATAAATAACAAAACGCTCTCGCTGTTCTTTCTACGTTTTTTTTCACTCTCGAGGCTAAAAATAAATCTGGAAATTGCGATATAATTGATGTATGTGGTTTATTACAGCGGGACATTTTTTTTCCTGCTTTGGGAAACGATCCTCTGTATACGTAGGTTAGATACTAAATCGCGAATATTTTCGATAAATTTTTTTCGCTTTTTATTTCCTTCTTTTTTTTCACCAGATAAAAGCGAATTGGCGAAAGCGATTATTTCTGCGAAAAATACTGCTAACAAATTAGTGCTCGCTAAGGAACGAAATTCGTCTTAGATTTTATCTTTTAATGAAACTTTCTCAGTTTACCTACGAGTATATCCGAGCAGTTCTAATTCGGTTCTTTTTTTCGTTACCCCTTTCTTTTCTTTTTTTTTGAAATTTAATCAAGCATGTATATAAGAAGGGAAAAAAGCGTAGGGTGATTCGAAAGTTTATAGCGTGAGAGTGAGTTTCAATACCTCGAATCTGGCGTACAAAATGCAAGCGAAATTTTCAAATCTCCAGAAGTTTCCTACAATTACAAAGGTATTCTTTTTTTCTGTTTCCATCTTAATCGGATTTTTTTTTTTCTGCGAACGTCAGGCAGAAAATGCAAACATAATGGAAATAGGTAATATAAACCCCTGTGCCATTCTGTCGTCTTCCCAAAAGCTTCCATCACTTTGACGACTTAATTTAAAGTTAAAAGTACAATAATATAGGCTTACATGGCGAATAATTGGATTATTGCCGGGCATAGTACTGTACGATGAATGTGGTCTTCTCCATAGTGTGTTCTTCATGTACATTGTACACGTAATACTTATGTATAATAAGAAGATAATAAAACGATAATTTTCGTGCTTTTATAAGTTGTTATTCTCGTAGGAATATGAAAGACGAGAAAAAGGCTAGAGTTGGTAGGATGTGTGCGTCTTAGAAAGCTTCCTCGCTGTTAATTTTATTTGTGAAATAAAATCATTATTGCGGTAGAAGTGTAACAGCGGCGGTAAGCTCCCTTTTCGCCGAGGTACTTTATCGTCGCTGTGCTGAATTGCGGTGCAAATTTCAAGTCGCAAACGTGAAAGCATTTGGGAATATATAATTGTGTATATGAGGTGATGTATGGCGAAGCGTCGTTAAAAGGATGTAGTGCAGTTGTAAAGTTTAGAGAAGTTAGTTGCGAGCTTTTTTCTCTACTCTTTGTTGCCATTGTCGAGTTACTTTTCGCCTTGATGGATGATGTAATTATTAGCTTTGTTCCCCTAAAAGCGTGCATCGAGCATCGACCAATTCTCCGAGTACCTGTTGAATTGGTCAATATTCCAATACCAGCTATACTCGTACATGGGTACTTGTCGATGAAAAAGAAAATACCTAGTGTGGTGTATCATTTTTCAAGAATTTTCCAATCATGTCGAGGTTTTTTTTTCTTCGAGAGTTTGTCAATTTATTTGATAAAAATTACATCATTAAAAAAAATTGATCAAGTTTTGTAATTTTTTTTTGTAAAATTGAAAAAAATATATACCTATTGGAACCGTTTTTGACTCTTAAAAAACTTTTTGAATGATTATTTTTGAGAAAAAATTTCAATTATTCAGCATAACTCGGAAAATTTTTTAGTTTGATTTAAATTTTGAACAAATTGTGTTGAACCGATATTTAAAAAAAAAATTTAATTAAAAATCCTCTAAAAAGAGAAAAGACTAATATTTACTTTTGAAAATAATTTTTTAGGTAGTGTTTTAAAAGTAAACTACAATTTTGAAGACCCGAGCAGCACAATTGACAAATTATCGAAATAAAAAATCGACAGAATATCGAATTCGATAAAGTGTCGCGTTAGTTCCGCCTAAATCGTGAAATTATCTTTCGATATATAGATAGATTATCGACGAATTATAGTTAGTAAAAATTTCGAGATTATAGTAAGATATTTTATCGATAATCTATCTATAATATCGAAAGATAATTTCACGATTTAGGCGAAACTTTCGCGACACTTTATCGAATTCGATATTCTGTCGATTTTTTATCGATTTTTTATTCCGATTTTTCGTCTTTTACTAGCTTTTTTCTATAATTAAAAATCATTAATTAGCATAATTAATACATTAAAGTATGCCTAAACACATTATTCATGTTACGGTAAGAGGATCATTTCAGAAAAAGTCAAAAAAAATTATAAAAAATCTGCCACCCGGGGGGATTGAACTATCTACCTCATGCATGGTATTCCTCTACCTTAGCCACTATGCCATACCTTATCATTGAGGAATTAGCAATAAAACGCTTATAATAGACAGTTTAGTACTTCCAGACGTGTTGGACTTAGCAAAATTTTCACCAATTTTTAAAATTTGGAAATAATTTCAAATATCGTCACAAAATTGTTGAAAAATCGTTCGACAAATTTCAGATTATTTGTCGATAATATAGTTTCAAAGATCGCCACAAAATCGTTGAAAAATCGAGTTCGAGGAATTTCATATTACGTGTCGATAATATAGTTTCAAATATCGTCACAAAATCGTTGAAAAATCGAATTCGAGAAATTTCAGATTACGTGTCGATAATATAGTTTTAAATATCTTCACAAAATCGTTAAAAAATCGAAATCGAGAAATTTCATATTACGTGTCGATAATATAGTTTCAAATATCTTCACGCAATCGTTATAAAATCGAATTCGAGAAATTGCATATTATGTGTCGATAATATAGTTTCAAATATCTTTACAAAATCGGTAAAAAATCGGATTCGATAAATTTAATATAATCTGTCGATAATATAGTTTCAAATGTCGTCAAAAAATCGGTAAAATATCGAAGTCGAGAAATTTCATATAATCTGTCGATAATATAGTATTAAATATCTTTACAAAATCGTTAAAAAATCGAATTCGATAAATTTAATATTTTTTGTCGACAATGTAGTTTCAAATATCTGCACAAAATCGGTGGAAAATCGGAATCGATAAATTTAATATTCTTTATCGATAGTATCGTTGACGAATATCGTCATAAAATATTAATAATATCGAATTCGATAGTTTTTAGATTTTTTGCCTATGAAATTGTACCGATAAATCTTTATAATATCGTGAGAACATCTATAGATTTTCAAACGATTTTTTATCGATACGTTACATCTTCCGATATTATCGATCGAGTGTGCCGCTCGGGGAATTTGCTTTCAAGAAAAAATTGAAAAAAAAAAAAATGACAAGAATGTAAAAAATCAAAGTATTAGTTTTAAAATATGACAATTGAAAAAAAAATTAGCAAAATTTGGGAAAACTTCAAACTCACAAAAAAAAAAAAAAAAAAAAACATTTTAAATTCAATTTCATTTTTTTTTTAAATTTATACCTATTCGAATAAAATTTTTTTAAACAATAAGTAATTGTTTAAAGAAATAGTTATTGCAAAAAATAGAAAAAATTGTTTTCAAAATTTAATTCGAGAAACCCCTAAGTTTAGTAAGTACTTACTATCGAACTATATTTAAAAAAATTTATATTTAAACGAAGTTTTAAAAATTGCATTTAAATATACTTAATTAATAAAAAAAAAAATCTAATCAATTTTACAAAAAATTTAAAAACAATTCTATCAAAGATACTTGATCTGTTTCTTGTTTTTTTTTTGTTTTAATAAATTTTAAAGTGAAATTGAAAACAAAAAATGACATAAATTTTCAAAAATGCGTAGAATTTTGACAAAAACAAAAAATTGCTTTCGAATAAAACTTGAAAAAAAAATCTGAAAAACTGTAAAAACTTGAAAAAAAGAATTCGTTTGAAAACTTTCATTAAAGATTCTGTTTTAAAATAGAATACATTTTTTTACATTAAAGTTGTAAAAAATTTGGGTTCGAACAATTATTAAGAATTTTGGTTACTTTTTAGGTTACTTTTGTCAATACAATGGATTACCTAAATTAATGGTGTCTGCGATTATTCTGGCTGTTGTTGTTTTTTTTAAATTTTTAAATTTTTTCAATATACGTGTACATATATTTTTTTTTAATAAAAAAAGTGTTAAAAATCAAAAATTATCATCTTCTTCTAATTGAAATTTTATGTAATTTTTTCAGAAATTTTTAGTTCGTTTCGTTAATTTTTACTTGACAATTTTTTTCAACTTTTTCATCAATTTTCTGATCAGCTTTTTTAAAATTTTTTTTTTTAGACCAAAGTTCAATGATTTTTTGATAATTTTTCTGACAACATTTGCCAATTTTTTTGTGTACAATTGAAGGATAAGTAGGTACTTAAGTAGGTAATAAAAAATAAAAATAAAATTTTAGTCATAATTTTTTAGCTTAAATTTTTTTTCACTTTTTTTTCCAAGAAAATTTTCTTATTTTTTTGTTAGAATTTTTGTATAAATGTTTTCGTCGATTTCAATTAGGGAGGTATAAAAAATTTTTGTCAAATTATTTCGATTTTTTTAAAATTTCGTCGATTATTAGATCAAAGTTTTTTCTTTTTTTGACATTTTGTAACTATCTACAATTTTTTTTGAATTTGAAAAAAATTGAAATTTTCAACCAATAAATTGATCATTTAAAAAAGCCAATTTTCTGTCAATTTTTGCAATTTGCAAAGAATATTTCATTTGGGCTTTCTAAATTTTACTGAACAAGTTTTTGTAAATTTTTTCATAAGTTCTACTTGTAAACTTTCTTTGAATTAGGTAATTTTTCTGACAGCATTTTGTTTGTCCATTTTTTTGTTGAAATTTTGAAGAATGATTACATTATTTATTAATATCTAGGTATTCATAAAGAAATCAGAATTCTTCTTCTTATTTAAGTAGGTACCTATTTCAAATTTTGAAAAAAATCAAATGAAATTGACTAGAAATTTAATCTCAATTGATTTTTTTAAAAATCACACTATAAAATTGTTTGTATAATGTATAAAAGAGTGTTTCCAAGCAAATTTTTTCAAAAAGTAACAAAAAAAATTCAAGTATTTTGATCAAATTAAAAAAAGTGATGGAAATTTTTAAAAAAAATTATTCAGCACGAAATTTTCAAAAAATGTAGATAGATTATTGAATAAAATATAGGTATGCCTAAATAATATTTAAAATTATTCGCAAAACAAAAACCCTCGAAAATATTATTTTTGAACAAAATTAAAGAATAATAATAAGATGTATAGGTACATATTCCTAATAAGAAATAATAATAAAAAAACGACAACAACAACAACAGAAGAAATGTTGCTAAGTAAAACATTATTTAAAAAATTTACTTTTTAATAAAAATTGCAAATATTCCTATACAAACTTATACTTAGGTGGGAATTCAAATTTTTCCCCAAGTAAAATTTGAAACGTGTTCCAAAATTTTTTCAAAAAAATAATAACGATTAAAATTTTAAAAAAATGTTGTTTTTTATTCAAGTGAGAGACTCTTTCCAAACTTCAAGAATTTTCTCAGGCAAAATCTCATAAGCAATTTTTTTTCAAATGAGAAAAAAATTCAAGGATAATTTTTAAATAAAATTAAAAAAAAAATATGTAAATAAAAATATTACATAGGCTTTTCAAAAAGCGCTTTTCTACAAAATGTATTCGTACTTCTCTCAAAGATGAAAACTCTGAAATCAGTATAATGAAAAAATCCCAAGAAAACGAACTACAAATAATAAATATGCGCCCGAATTTTTCCATAAAAAAATCTGTAACAAAACTACAGACTAAAATCTCCACCATGAAAAAATGTAAATAGGCAAAAAACGTATATCGCAGTTTTCATTATTCCGGCTTTGGAAACAAATTGTAGTTGTCATAATTCGAAGGGACGTTTCTACCTCGATCCAGCCTTTGAATTAATTCACCTTTCGAGGCCGCATTTGATAGCAGCAAATTTCGTCGATTGGGAATCTAAAACAAATCGACACCCTGTTGTTGGTACGCTTATAGAAAAGGCGTTAATGCCTTCAAATGTCGACCTTTTAAATCCTCGCAGATTACCTTTGCCGGTATTTCAATCAAACAGGTAATGATTTTTTCAACATTTATCCACTTTCCGCAATCGACGTGGCTGGGTTTATTTTGACGAGATGATAATTAGCTGATTTTTTCATAAATGAAAAATCAGCTATTAAATTTGACCCGTTGGTAAGACGGGGGGGGGGGGGGGTGGGAGTGATATTTCTCGACGTTTTATGACAAAATATGACGATTGACACCAATTTCGCGATTTGGTATTTCTTTATATTTAACTATATGTATGTATAGACCAAATTTGTCACTGCGATAACTCAAGTTATGATTAATGGAATTAGTTGAAATTTATATCTGTGATAGAGGGTCATTGGGAATAGAAGCCTATTGAATTTGAGCGAAATCGGTTCGCGGAATCGCGAGATATCCGCAATCGAAATTTTCAAAACTCTGTAACTCCGCGAATAAGGTAGATATGCAATTTTTGCACATCACCTGTTTTATGTAATTAACGTTACGATAACGGTATTTTAACGTTACAAATCAAATAAATCAGCGTTCGAGGATGATTCGTTCAATTTAATCAGTCGTTCGCGAACGATTCGTTGAAATGAATCAGTTGTTTGCGAACAATTCGTTGAAATGAATCAGTTGTTCGTGAATGATTCGTTCGAATGAATCAGTCTTTCGCGAACGATTCGTTGAAATGAATTAGTCGTTGCAAACGATTCGTTCAAATATATCAGTCATTTGAGAAACAAAGTTCGCGAACGATTCGTTGAAATGAATCAGTTGTTCGGGAACGATTCGTTGAAATGAATCAGTTGTTCGCGAATGATTCGTTCGAATGAATCAGTCGTTTGCGAACGATTCGTTGAAAGGAATCAGTATATCGTAAACGATTCGTTGAAATGAATTAGTCGTTGCAAACGATTCGTTCAAATGAATCAGTCATTCGAGAAACAAAAAAAATCAGCTTGTCTACCGCAGATGCTGCGGTAGAGTTTTTTTAGAATGAAAAAGAGTAAATAATTATATATTCCTCATAATAATAAGTCAACATGGTAACTTTGACAAAAAAATGTCAAAATTCATATCGAAGTGAAAAATTACTACCACGAATTAAAACCAACTATACATTTCTTTATCAATAAAGGAAAAGTTCGCGACTCTATTAACCCCTCTCCCTCGATCACTGGCACATTATCATCTCTAGCAAAGCCGGACTTAGTTATCAAGTATACTTACTACCGAAATTAGGGTAAATGTAATTTACAAAATCTCGGTAATCTTGCCAAAAAAAAACTTTAATAAGGAAAACGAGACCCGCTCGCAGGAAGACTTTAAAAAAAAATCTTAATACACTACAAAGAAAAGGTAAAAATGACGAATAATTTAGTCAAAAGAAAAACGCACCAGCGTACATTTTATTGCCACGATGTAATCTACACTGGTTAAATGGGTCGCTGGATATTCATTTGGAGAAAATGAAAAAATAATAAGAGAAAAGGATTCAGAGTTGAGACCCCGCAGAGAGAAAACCTATAATCGTAGTGCATTAAAAGAGAAACCATCAATCCCATCGGAATGGTCTAATATTACAAAAGAACACAACTCCAAAGGCACCTTATTTCCAACGTTAACAATTCCCTAAAGAAAATCACCCAGGCATTAGCGAAGAGTTTAAACTCCGCCACGTGAGAAGCAGAAGAGGCTTTTATATTACACCATAAAGCGTAAAACCTTCATTTCAATTACGACTTATATTATTCCTCGCCATTAAGCGGTTTACAAATAACACGCCGACACTAATCAAAGTCCATACTAAAACCGAACAATTTCGCCGAAATATTTCTTCGATTTCGTCAAGTAGGTAAAAATTTCCAAGAATTTGAAAAAATTCAACTTTTTTCAAAAATTAATTCCGTTCGTAGGAATTTGTGCTTCAAGGACTTTCCAAACATCCCAGACATTGTCGTGGATAAATTTAGAAAGAATGGAATTCAAAATTCACTTTGAGGAAGATTTTTATACATCCATACCAAATTTTTTTTTACTCAAAAAAATTATTATGGTAGATGTTTTTTTTTTTTTTTTTTTTTACAACCATATAAATATCTACCCAACTGAGAAAATTTTCAAAACTCGATTACATCGAAATATGACCGAAGAATGTAGCAGCACTGAATTTTCATTCAAAATCCCATTTTGTAATTTGAAGTTCAAGCTTATTAAAGTTCATAATAAATTAATAAGCGTCGCATCAACAAATTAAAAAATTTTGATTTTCTCCCAAAAAGAGAAATCGAGAATTCTGAAAAAAAAAATTTGTAGGCTGTTCAAAAAAAAAAACCTAACTACATTAGTACATAATGCAAATTTCCAAAGCTCATAATAATTCCTCATTAGTCATTGCTAATTTGATGAGACGAAAAAATATCATTTGTTATGACGTCCTTCAATACCATTTTTTTCGAAAAAAAAACAACAACTGAAGCATTTTTATTGGGATTACCTATCCAATAAAAAATTCTATTATTTATGATATGACATCATTCAGTATCACTTTTTTCAAAAATGAAAAATTGAAGAAAAAAGGAGAATTGAAGAATTTTCATTGAGCATTCTTCAAAAAAAAAAAAAAAAAAAAATCGATTCCAAAATGAAAAATCCGTCACGAAAATCCGACACCAAAATCTGACCCCCCCACCCCCTTAATTGGGTTAGGTTAGGTTACATTAGGTTAGGTTTGGATGACATAAAAAACAAAAATTTTCAATAAATTCGACTTTTTAGACATTATGTCATACATTTTGAAACTTGTAAATTTTTTGAAATTTTATGAATTTTAGACATTTTATAGACATTTTGTCAGACATTCTGAAACTTACAATTTTTTTTAAAAAGATGACTTTCAGACATTTTATTAGACATTTTGAAACTTGTAAATTTTTAAAAATTTTATGACTTTTAGACTTTTTTATAGAAATTTGATGACTTTCAGACATTTTGTCAAACATTTTGAAACTTAGATTTTTTTTAGAAAGATGACTTAGACATTCGCCAGGGGAGGCTGGCGAGGCGCGAAACGCCGAGTTTGAATAAAAAACTCTAAATTATCGGAGAGATTTTGTAATTAAAATCTATCGAATAGTTTTTTTTTTTAAAATTAATTCAATTCATTCCATTTGAAACTTTTTTTTAGGAATGAGAAATGAGACATTTTTTAAAAGTGATTCTAAAGAATAAAGGCATTTTTTATTCCAAGAAAATTAAAAAAAAAAAAATTCTATGAGAATGTAAGATTTTCTTTTACAAAAAATAAGAGATTTTTTATTCAAATAATTGAAAAAAAAAAATTCTCAGAAAATTGAGACTTTTAGTAAGATTTTTTTCTCAAAAAAACTGGAACTTTTTTTTCAAAAAATGAAAGATTTCATCCTGAAAGAAAAATATTTTTTACTGTTTTTTTCTTCAATTTGAGAAACATACTTTTACCTACTTTAGAAAAACCTAAGTTTCTTTCCGAAAAATTGAGATTACTTGAAAAATTTTCCCCAAAAAATGAGAGATTTTATTCCAATCAGAAAAACAGGATTTTTTTCGCTCCAAAATATTTGGCAATACCTAATCAAGATAATCTCAAGAAAATCACAATTTTTTTCATACTAAACAAAAATGGAGATTTTAGCTCCACAAAAATAAGATTTTTAAAAAATTTATTTTTATTTTTTTCTAAAAAAAAATTGAAAGATTTTTTTATCAATTTGAATATTAGGTACGTATCTATTACCTATTTATTATTCCAGAAAAACTGAAAAATTTTACTTTTTTAAAAAAAATGGGTTTTTTCTCAAAAATTGGAAGTTAAGTACGTATAAGTTTTCTTTCTGAAAATGAGAGATTTCATCTTAAACAAAAAAGAGAATTTTTCTTTTAAAAAATTTAAGATTTTTAAAAATATTTTTTTATTCTAAGAAACAGAAGAGGAGATTTTTTCTCCACAAAAAATGACAATTTTTTTTACTCTAATTCATCGTAAACAAAAATGAAAATTTGTTTATGTAAAAAATGTGAGATTTCCTTATATAAAAAAACTTCAAACAAACGCATTAATTCATTTTTCAAAAAAAAAAAAAAATGGAAGATTTTTATTCAAAACTTTGAGAAATATTTTTATTTTAGAAAAAATGAGAAATTTTCTTCTCCAAATAAATTGAAAGTTTTTTTTTCTTTAAAACATTTGGGAATAAATATATTTTTTTTATATGAAAGTTTCCTTTCTACGCACAAAAAAAATCAAGAATTTTTTTCATTTCAAAATAATTGAAAATTCTCAAATTCCAAAATGAGGAATTATTTCGCACCTCAAGTTTTTTTCATTGTCTTAGTGAGCTAATGGTGCATCTTTTTCTTTTGTTGGAAAACTTTTTTCATTGAATTCACCAGGTTCGTCTCCCGTGTAGCAACGTCGATGCTAATTTCGATATAAATGTCGACACATCGAAATCGGTCACTTTTCGATCGTACATGTCGACACGATTTCGATGTGTCGACATTTATATCGACATCCACATCGACATTTGCAATGGTGAGATTTTGAAAAATATGCTAAGTTCAAATATTCAATATCAGTATATATTAAAATTACACCAAAAATAGTGTTCAAGCCAACATTTCGACATTTTTTGTCAAATATGCGGCATTGAGGCCACCTTTGTAGCTGGACACATGCGAGTGTCCAACTAACATAGAGATGATTCTTAGACCTTATGTACTAATTCACAACACACTTTATCTGCGAGTATCACAATCACCCTCAAGACGTCGACAGTCAAGTCGATGCATTATTCGACCCTCGACAATCACATCGACACTATCTCGACTTAAAATTCCTCTGGTCGACAGTGAAGTCGATGCATTATTCGACCATCGACAATTATGTCGACAATAACTCGACAAGTCGTTGTATTATTCAAAACTTTGAAAAATAAGAAAATTTTGTGATTCTTTCAAAAATTATTTATTCCTGAGCTTAAAATGTTCTTATTAATTGTTTTTAGTTCTTTTTAGATATAAAATTTGTAAATTTAATTGGCAGAAATTGTCGACATAAATGTCGATGCGTTTATCGAGTATCGATTTTTACATCGACTTGTCTATGTAGAAAAACAACGTTTTCTAAATTATAGGAAAATACTGAGAAAGATTCAAAAATTTTGATTGAACAGTTATGTTTAACATAGAACATTACTTTAAATCTCAAATATCATTTTTAATTCATCGTTAACCGAGAAAAAAATGTGTCTGAATTTTGTCGACATAAATGTCGATGTCGACAATTGCTACACGGGCTCAGGTCCCAAAGGGTTAATGCGTAACGAATAACAATCTTTCATAACTCATTTTCTAAACCAACAAGCGAAATCAAATTAATTATACCCGCACTAAGCGGCACGTTTACCAAAACTTGATGTATTCGTATATAGGTAGTATTAGGTACTATATTACTATACGTAGTCGTAGGTAACGGAAATTCATCGCATCCTTTTTACTAATCGCGCATCGGTTAATATGAAATCGTTTATCAATATTCATATTGTGTAAAGAAATTATATGTATACCTAGTAATTCTAAAACTACAAATACCCTCGTTCGTCGATCCCCGTATAGTTATGCATAACTCATGGAACCATCCAGCCGTAGTCGACTGTATCCAAATTTGCCTATTGTATCAGATATTTAGATTTATGGCGAACTGTTAATAAAATCGCATACCATTAATTTTTTAAATATCATTTTATCAAAAATTCTTCTCAAAAAAAAAAAAAAAAAAAAATCGATCATTTTAAAAAAAGATTTCTTTTACACCAAAAAACAACAAAATTTTTGCATAAACCTCCCAAAAAATAAGACTATTTTTTTCAAAGAGGATTGAGAACAAAAATTGTGAGCTTTTTTTTCTCTAAAAGTAAATCTTTTTTCAATTGAAAAAAAAGATAATAAAAAACAAATTAACAAAATAAAAGTCAATAGATTTTTTGAATTATTTTACGCCAAAAAACTTATATACTTAGAGATCCCTCTCCAAATAAAAAATTTGAAAGGTCTGACTTCAAAAATAAAATGAAATAGGAAGAAGAAGTAGAAGAATATAAAAATGACAAAAATTAAGTTTTTTTCTCCAAAAAAAAAAAAAAAAAAAAAAATAGAAGTTTTTTCAAGTTGATTTTTTACTACCAAAATTTTGGGTTTTCTTCTTCCAAAGAAATAACATTTATTTGTACACGATTTTAAGGAGTATTTTTATTACAACACAAGAGAAAAAATTTTCACTTTAAGAAAATTTTAAACAAAAAATTGAGGTTTGTTTTTCTCTTAAAATAAAAGATATCTTTTTAAAAACCAAAGATTTTTTACTCCAAAAAATTGTTATTAAATTTTTTTTGAAAAGTGAGACATTTTTTCAGCAAATTGTGGAATTCGAAAATTTAGGTTGAAAAATTTTCAGCGATTTCACAAAAAAATTGGTCGACTCTCATTATATAGAATGTTCCAAACTGAGGACTCTCGCCGTCACTGGCCACAGATAATTAAATCATTTTCGCCACAGGCAAACTACTTCTTCCATTTGTGAAATACTTTTGTCATTTCTCCATCATTTTCGTCACGACTTACGAGCATAAAATGACGCATTATCAGTGCGTGTATACTGGAAACTCATTCTCTTCGAAGAAGTCGCACTCTCGTGTCGTCGTACGACCCCTCTTCCTGCTTCACCATGCACCATGTACAGAATAGTCGAGAACGTGAAAATTCTTACGCGTTAGTCTTAATCTTATTTCATCGGTGCGAAAATTTTCTTTTAATACAAACGGATTAATTGTGCGAATGAAAGGTACAAATTTCTTCTCCTGCTAACAAAATGTCAACACCACGACTACATAGTTGATTTTGTAAAATAAGGACTTTGTCTGTTAAGGGCAAGGTGGGGGGTGTTTCTTTGAATAATCCGCACATTAGGATACACTCGGAGTCAATATTTTTTCATTTGAAAAACTCGCGAATTTCCTGAAAACTTTCAATAAATCAGAAAACTTTTAACAGTTGGGTGGGAAACTTTCGTCATATGATAAAAACTTGTGTAATAAACTTTAAACAATATAAAGACTCGCATGTGCGTTATGAATGTGTGAGAAGCTGGAGACACGGTCGTGTTTTCCATCTTTTTCACCTCCAACCCCACCCCCGCTATGCCGACTGATTCGCAATCGCGCATAGTAGATATGCAGGCGCGCAATACTAGTACAACACTTTTAAAAACTTGCCGGCGCGAAATTTAGCTTTTCTAAGCGATTGTTGAATGATATAGACGAGGAATTTTCCAGCGACGAAATAAACTTTTCATCGGGTTAGAAATTTCCCCGACACGCATTATGCAGCTTATATATCGGCCAAGTTTTCCAACTTTTAATGTCTGTTATAATAATTAAGAAAAATTAACTCTTTGTCTTTGATTTTTCCCTTCAAATGTCGTGCTTTTTTTCTTCAAAAGTCCATCAATTTGTCTTTTAGTTATAATGGGTGTGATAATTTTATACGTAATATTTTCGCCAGCTACGTACGAAAGTATTTCGCACTGTGTTGGGTATTTTCATCGCATACAGCTCGGTCCTATTGTTGGATGCAGCGAGCGTCGACCGACGACCGAGTCAAAAAACACCCGAAAGTTGGGCCAACTTCAAGGTTATCTCTCTCTGTATGAGTATAGATATATACGTATAAACTTTGCACCCTTTTTAACAATAGCCGAATTCTGTTGCAGCTCTATCGTATTTACACTGTGCACTACTTTTCCAGTTTTTCTATGTCTGTGTAGGGTAAATACCGCGTGTGTAGTGTGCTACGTTCGACAAAAGGTGTCTGCATGACCTGACCTTTGAATCGGCCATTCATTTGTCATTCTATTCGGTCTCTGTTTCCCTTCGATGCTTTATCTCTCTGGATACCGCAGTGAATTTATTCAGTTATCTGGTGAACAACAAGGTTGACTTATTTGTAATTTTGCATCGTGGAGTCATTTTTTTCGTTTTCATATATTTTTTTTTCTCTATTTCATCGGCATCTATGGGGACAATGGATGTCGGTTATTATTGAAAAACTATATGGAATATACGTGCGAGGTCGAGAAATTTTTCAACATTGATGATTCGAACGTTGAGTAGAAAAATCAAGCTCTATTGAGAATGTGTTTCGCCACGTTTTAAATAGATACAGGGTCTTCATTTAATCTTAGCAGCCCTTCAATGATTTTCTTGTCTGAAAGAGGTAGTTGGTAACATTTCACATTGTTTGTAATGTGAAATGTTACCAACTACTTTTTTCAGACAATAAAATCTGTGAAGGGGTGCTAAGATTAAATGAAGACCCATACTTACATAAGAATCACAACCTTATACATATAATTGAATGTTTTAAATACTAACTATAAGAATCACATCTTCACATATAAATGGTTTTCATTCTTATTGTTTTTCATATTTATATAAGCATCAAATCCTTATACAAGAATGTTTTTCATTCTTATAAAAGAATCACATCCTTATAAATAAGGATGATTTTCATACTTATATAGAAATCACATCATTCACATCCTTATATAAGAATGAAATCCTCACATAAGAATGGTTTTCATTCTTATATAAGAATCACATCCTCATATAAGAATGGTTTTCATTCTTATAAGTATATTAAGAATCACATCCTTATAAGAACAGCTTTTATTCTTGTACGAGAATCACATCCTTATATAAGAATGGTTTTCATTCTTATATGAGGATCACATCCTTATATAAGGATGTTTTTCATACTTATATAAGAATCACATCCTCATATAAGAATGGTTTTTATTCATATATAAGAATTGTTTACATTCTTATATAAGAATCACAATCTCATATAAGAGTGGTTTTCATTCTTATATACTTATTAAGAATCAAATCCTCATATAAGAATGGCATTCATTCTTATATAAGAATCACATCCGTATAAGAAAAGTTTTCATTCTTATATGAGAATTACATCCATATATAAGAATCAAATCCTTATATAGGAATGGTTTTCATAATTGTATAAGAATCATATCCTTATATAAAAATTGTTTTCATTGAATATGAGGATCACATCCTTATATAAGAATGTTTTTCATACTCATCTAAGCATCACATCCTTATAATATAGGAATGTTTCTCATTCTTATATAAGAATAAAATCCTCATATAAGAATGACCTTCATGTTTTTCATACTTATATGTAGATTACATCATTATATAAGAATGGTTTTCATTCTTATATAAGAATCAAATCTTCATATAAGAATCACATCCGTATAAGAACGGTTTTCATTCTTATATGAAGATGTTATAACATCTTCATATAAGAATGGTTTTCATTTTTATATGAGGATCACATCCTTATATAAGAATGGTCTTCATACTTATGTTAAGCATCACATCCTTATAAATAAGAATGTTTTTCATACTTTTATAAGCATCAAATCCTTACATAGCATTTGTTGACAGTTATTATTTTTAACAATTTATTATTGCATGTTAGAAGCTGGGGATGTAGTTTGTGCCAGATTCCCTACTTATTTTAATTCTGATTTAATAATCATTTTGTTGGTAATATACCTAATTCTTCAAATTTGGCGTTGGTCGAAATTGAGTTTTGGTGGAGCTGTTATCTGTAAGATTCCCTGTACTGTCCAAATTATTATTTGTTGGAATCATTTGTCAAAGTTACTATTTTTCAGAATTGTTAATTTTCGAGTTTAGGTATCATTTGTTATAGTCACTGTACATTTTACTTTTGTATCATCAGAGCTAACGTATTCACAATTTTCCCGAGTTATTTACCTAACTAAATCGATCTGATATAAGATTGTAAAAAAAAAAATTAAACCAAAATCTCAATCCAGTTGCTCCCCCAATCCGCCAGTTTCATCCGCTAATTCGATATAAATGAACTCGGATTCCCACGCCAATCGACTAATAGTATTGAAAAATAAACCATTCAAGAATCACGAACTTTCTTGAAAAAGCATCTTTACGACAGAAGACTGCGAAATGCGGTATATCCACAAAAGATGGGGAGGATTGTTTGAAAAACTAATGGAAATAAAATTACAGACGAAATTACTCACAAAGGTAATAAATAGCGGGGAGCGTTGTAAAAGTGTAGAAAAAGCCGAGTCCGCCTTTTATGCGCGAATACAGTGCTGTTGCAAAGGCGAGGACACGGGCACGGGCAACGAGTAAATACGAGAATTTCGAATTAACGACGGATTATACCGCGTTCGTGAACCTCGAAAGTTGGCAAATTTACTATACACTTCCTTTAAAATAATGAACAAACGATGAATCACGCCGGGTTAAAAATAAAGGTGAAACTTTACAAAGCTCTCGTAATCCGCGACGCGACGTATACCGCATTCAGCGTTGTACATACGGTTCATTAAAAATTAGCAAAGAGAACCTAGAACTCATCCTGCTATTAAATATCTACCGCCGATGCGAAGGTGTGTGGTATGGCTTTTATAACAAACTGTTAATAAAAGTATAGGTAGGTATGAATAAGGTGAACGAAAACATAATAACTGAGGATTTTGATACGTGTCAAAAGTTAAATACAGCGTGGAAAATTACGCAACTTCGAGTTAGTCGTGCTAAATGATAACGAATGATCTCCTCCATTCGTTGTTCATCAGCCGAATTTTATATTTAGGAAATTTGAAACATGATAAATATTACATTGGGGTAATTTTTCAAAGTGTTTCGTTTCCATTTCGTAAATTTGTTGCTTGATCTTGTTTTAAAAAGCGCACTTAATCAAAAGTCTCTATAATGTTTGTAGATTAGTCGTAAAAAATGGTAGACTTGATAAAAGTTAAACGAGAGCTTCTTAATTAAAGCTTGCAACTTTTTGGAAAGAGATCGGTGCGGTGATGATACCTACTGCAATGTTCAGTTTTGTACGTGACATTTACAGCATTGTATTTTTCTACACAAAATGTACAAAGAATTAACACAGCTTGTTTGAGTGTAAAAAGCGCACCTTTTCCGATTTAGCTTTCATTCCTGATGCATACACCTACCTACGTATTCAGGCTCCTGCCCTTTTTTTTACTTTCTTTCACGTTGGTACACTCGTCTACAGTTCTATCATTATGTCGAATTCTACGTGTCTCTGTGTACTCGTTTACGTCTACCTTTCATATACAGGGTGTTTCGTAGCTGATGTAGTTCCTTCCATCAGGTGAATAGGCGACCCATAAGGAACAAACGTTGTTACATTAAACATGGTGCCTATCTTAAAAATTGAAGGAACAAGGGAAAATGAAATTAAGAAAAACTTGGTTAGGTATATAAATGGTACTGATGAAAATAAACTTTTTTTGTTCGCCACATTTTTTTGTCTACTTTTGAAAAAGGAGGTGCAGGAGAGTTTAACACTAGGAAAAAATAGGTTTTTTGATTTTCAAAGAACGGTAGCTCCTTCATTTGAGAAGATCGACAAATTCACCATTTTTTTTTGTTTCTCTCAAAGAGTGACACTCATTCCATGCGTTGTCTTCATATACTTAGTTTTGTAATTTCCATGTGGAAAAAAAAGAGAAAATTATTTGCGTATTTTCATGAATTAGGCAGACAACTTCATTTCTTTCTTAATTTAGGCAAACGTGATACTGAACTGCAAGTACAGTACACATAGTGGGACAGACGAATTTCACATATGCGATGGACTATTGAAAGTATAGTTAACTTTGAATAAAATTTTAATGAATTCATGGTAACACACAAAAAATAGTTTTCTGTCAATTTTTTCTCAGTCAGTTACTTTTTTCAACTTTTTTTGTGCCTGATTTTTTGTGAGTTTTTTAAATTTTTTTTTTATTTTAAATTTTAAATTAAAATTTTTGTCGGAGTTTTTTTTTTTTTTTTTTTTTTTTTATCAACGTCACTTTTAGTAAGTTGACTTTTTATAGTCACAGTTCCTTTTTTCACAAATATTTTCTATCGAATTTCCAATTTTTTCTCATCCACAGTAACTTTTCTCAATTTTTTGTAGTAAATTCTTATGATTTTTTTTTATTTTCATTTTCATTTCATGTCATCGCTTTTCTATTTTTTTTCTTTCTTCTCAAAATTAACTCTAACAAACGATAATCATGACCAAAACGAACACTTTCCAAAAAAAAATGACCAAAAAGAGTCACTCGAATAAAAAGTAGCTACCTAATAAGGTATGGCTAAAAAAATTAATAAAAATCTGTTCAGTAGAAAATAATCCAGAGAAAAAAAACTCCCAAAGGAAAGTAATTGTGACAGAAAAATGCAAACGTCAAAAATAGTTCTGACATAAAAAAGAAATGACAGATTATAATGCTGACTACAAAATCAACAAAAAATTCATCAAAATCAACTATGAGAAATGATAATATTGACAAGAAAAAACTCTGCCGTAGAAAAAAGTCACTCTGATCAAATTACATAAGTAAAAAAAACTATGACCAAAAAACACAGACAAAATAAAATACAAAAAAATTATTTAAAAAATTGAAAAAAGTGACTCTTATTGAGAAAAAAATGACACAAAATTCTGGTGAAAAAAGGAAACGATGACCAAAAAAATTCTGACAGGAAATGACGATGACAATCAAAAAAACTGCATAAGAATTGACCAAAAAAATGGAAAGTAGCTCTACCTAAGAAGAAATCTGATAGAAAATTCCAGTGAAAAAATAACTTATGACTAAAAAATCAACAACTGAAAGTGACGTTGACCAAAAAAAAAAAAAATAATAATAATACAAATAGAAATAAATTAAAAAAAATAAATAAAAAATACTAACATTATCTCTAACAAAATAATGATGATTTTGATTAGAAAAACTCGCGTAAAGATGAAAAATGGTTGAAAGTTTCTCTTACTAAAAAAAAAAAAAAAATGATAGGTAAAAGATGAACTTCTAACAGAAAAAAAACTCACAAAAAAATTACCTGACTGAGAAAAAATGATACATAAAATGGTGTAACTCTTTGAGAGTAACGAAAAACATTAAGTGATGAATTTGCCCAACTTCGAAAATGAAGGAGCTCCAGGGCTTTGAAAATCGAAAAACCTGTTTTTTCACAATTTAAAGCTCTCATTGCGCCTTCATTTTCAAAGGTAGGTAAAAAATGTCAAGAGCAAAAAAGTTCATTTTCATTAGTACAATCCAATGTAGCCAACTAAAAAATTACTTTTTCTCAGTTTCATTTTGCCCCTTCAATTTTCAAGATAGACAGCAAGTTGATATAACATTTTTGTTCCTTATGAGTTGCTTATCCAACTCGTGGTAGGAACTACATTAGTTAAAAATCACCCTATAGAATTTTGTCTACTTGACTGTATGAGCACGGTCATTTGATGAGTCTACATAGGTTGGTATTATAATTTTTTATCACAGGTTGATGAAATTTTTCAAAACGGTTAAGAACATTTGAATTAGGATTTTCATACACAATCGTCAGAATATATAAAAAATTCGCTTTGCGGTTATGGTTTTTTATTTTTTTATTTCACTAAATGGTTTTTAATTTAGTACGCTACAAAATGTAGCGACATTTAATCGTAGAAGCTTTTAATTTCTTCTTTGAAACTCAACTGCGGAAATTCGTGTTACGTTTTCAACGGCGACGACTGAAGCAAGAGAGAGAAGGAGAAAAGATAGAAAGAGTTTTTCCGAATTAGAACGATTTTGGAAAAATAGCAGCGAATGAAAAGATTTTCCCTCTTCCATTAAGTTTCATTTCTGAAACACTTCAACCAAAGTAAAAATTACATTTTACTTTGGGCGGCGCCCAGTCATCAGTTTCAACGGTCCTTTTACGTAGCTTTCCAAAAATTTACACATCGTATGGTTTTCACTTTTCGAAACATCTACGTAAGTAATTATTTCACTAAATACGCCGAATGGAATGGAAAGTTTACGCAGAAATCATTTTAATGACGAAAGCCCATATATATATTTTTTTCCCCATCTGACGACATGTTATATATTTTTCCAACCTACACAGCGAGCGCTCGTGACAGTACTTTATAAAAGCACGATGCCATTTCACCTATTCAGATGTTACCCGAGCCAACTCCGCTTATTTCGTGTTCTTCGATAAATTTCCTCATTTCGATTTCTCTCACTGTTACGACGCTATAAGCGACACGGCGCAGAACATTTGGCCAAATGAACATGTCAACTAAATTGACTCCGCGATGAAAGCTCCCCATCATCGCCATGTCTTGTTCGACTCCTTTCATAAAGTTACTCGGGTATGTACGAGTATTAGAGGTACGTGAGTGGATCGACACTGCACCGTAAATATCTGCTAGTTATGCAATTTTATTAACATATTTGGGATTACGAGTTGAGAAGATACAGTAAATTTTTTATGCAGAGATGTGCCTCGTATTGAACAAGGAACCGGTAGGCATTCGTAAGCATAATGTACGTAATTTAGTCAATGTATAAAAATTTTACGAGCTCATTTGGCGAGTTTTTGGAATGTTGTAAAAAAATATATACTCGCGTATAATATTTGCTCATTTGCAATATTGCAAAAGCAATGAGGTTGGTTGGAGACATCATCTAGTAATATTCTAGATAGAAATATCAAACACCGCAATGTGTTTTTTTAAAAATGACCAAATGATTTTTTTTTTCAATTTTTGAGAGTTGTTTTTGAAAAGAAAAAAAAGTAGAAAATTTTGAGATATTTTACTAGGTTGAGTAGGTACAAAATTTTAAAAACACATTAAATTTTTTTTACTAAATTAAAAGAAATGCATAAAAAAAAAAATGAAAAATTACTATGTTGAACAAAATTTTATTAAAAGAAATCTTTAAAAAATCTATGACAATTGCTCTTAAATAAAATAAAGGGACATTTTTTTCTTTATAAAATTCATTTTGAGAAAAGTTTTGAAAAAATTTTGCCTAAAAAAGGAAAGTGGGGCTCCAGTGCAATGATTTTGAAAGCCCTTTTCACTCAGTTTGGAAGTTCTTCTGATGAGATTCATTCAATTTTTTTTGTGACATTGCTGAAAAATTTTCACAGTCCACATTTTTCAATTAGTTATCTACACTAAAAAATTCTCATTTAAAAAAATATATATATTAAATTTTAGAGAAATGAACTACAATTTTTTGGAACAAAATTGGAATATATTTCTCTGATTTTATTTTTAAAGCTGTGTTTTTTAAAAATACTTATATCCCGTATTTTTAGAGGAAAGCAAACCTCAATTTTTTGTTTAAATCAAAATTAAAATTTTCTTGAAGCGAAATTTTTTACTTGTGTTGTAATAAAAATATTCCTTAAATTCGTATAGAGAAAAAATCTCATTTTTTCGGAGGAAGAATTAAATCTCTCAATTTTGGGAGTAAAAAATGAACTTTATATTTTTTTATGGTATTAAAAAAAGGTTACTTTCAGAGGAAAGAAATCACGATTTTTGTTCTCAATTGTTTTGAAGAAATCTTTTATTTGTTCAGAGTTTATGCAACTTTTTTTGTTTTGTGAAAAAATCTTGTTTTTTTTTAAAATCATCTAATTTTTTTAAGGTGGAGGGAGGGGAATCTCTCAACTTCATCGTAGAAAAAATTCCTCACGTATTTGTGAGAAAATTCTTAATTTTTTTATAGTGAAAAACAAAGCTTTTTGATGTGAATAAATTTCTCTTATTCCTTTGAAGAAAAAAATCCTTCAAATGCAGAAAAATCCTCTAAATTTTTTTACTTAAGTAAGAAATCTCTTGATTTTTACTCAGAAAAAAATCAATTTTTCAGAATAAAATTGTTTTCACATTGAGAGAAAAAATAATTATACTTTTCTGTTTTTTTTTTGAAAATGAGAATTTTTATTTTATTTTATTTTTGTAGATTAAAAAAACTCCTAATTTTTTTGGAGAAAAAATTCCTAAATTTTTTCAAACTTTTTGTATAAAATAAACTTTTTGCTTTTTAATACCTAGAAAAAACAATTATTTTTCGTCATATTATTCATTATTCAAAAAATGAGATAAAATCTTTCAATTTTGCGGGGAAACATCTGTTATTTTTTAAAATGACCTATTTTTAGAGAAAAAAATCTCCTATTTTTTTTGGGAAAAAATTATAATTTTTTAATAAACAAATAATTACCAAATTTCAAAAATAGTTTTGGAATAAAAATCTCTTAAACGAACATGTCAGTGCCTTGTTTCGCACTGACAGGTTTGTTTGAATAACACTCGTTTTCACCACTGGATGCAAAAATAGCTATTTCCGCGTGCCATATACGTACGCGAAAACTTATATAAAAAGTTGTGTAGATGCTACTTAGCATAGAGCCCGTATCACTGCCAGCTTCGTATCGTCTTCTTGATCGACTTACGTAGTAATGCGAAGAAAATAAAAAACTGTATGCTAAAACATATAAAACAGCGAGTGATAACCTATAACTGGGTATCAGAGTACATGGCGCATGGTGAGAAATTGGAACTTGTATCTACGAACTCGACGATAACAGCAAATTGCCCAGAGAAGTGAAAATTTTCAAACTGAACCCGGGTTGGATAGAACTTGCTGCGAACCGAGTTTCTAAATAAGATAGCGAGATGTTTTTATTCGACGACTAAATTCAATTGAAATTTCAATGCATACGTTTAAAGAAACTGTTGAAGATTTGGGAATCGACTGAAAGTCGGGGTTAGTTCGAGATTTGAGTCCGTTTTGTATGAGATTGGTTATTTTTTAGGTGGTTTGTGATCTATGATGCGAAATGAGAATTCAGATTTTTTTAAAAATGGAGTAGATGAGTGGAGAGGAATGGAGGTTGATTTGGTTTGAAAATGTGGCCTGTTTTTAGATGATTCAAGTAGAAAATTACGAAAGTGACAGTTTTCTCGGATCTGCGTTCAGAATCTGAAGTGAAGTTGTTCAGAATTGCAAATCGAATTCAGAATCTGATTTTGGATCATTCCTTTTTATTTACAGTTATTTTTTATTTCAGTTCAGTAGACCAGGGTTGAATTTTTTTTGGGGCTTCTTTTCATTCTTCAATTTTTCCAAATCCACTTCTCTTTGAAAAAAAAATCTGTCAAGTTTGTACCTAGGTATGAGTACAAAAAGTCATTCCAAAATTTCTTTGGAAAAAAATTCTCGAATGAAAGAAAAAAATTCGTAGAAAAATAATTATGTATCTTGAAAAAAAAAGTCGATAGAAATACTTACTACACTTGAAAATCACCGGAGCGAAAAAAATTATTTTGAAAAAAAAAATTGTAAAAAATTTTCCTTGTTTACAAAATTCTTCGAGAAAAATCTGATTTCTTTAAATTAGCAAAAAAATGTTCCTGGAAAATTTACTTGAAAAAATCTGCAATATTTTTCTTTATACTAGTAAAAATTGGAAATTCCAAAAACTTTTTGGAAAAAATTCCTCAAGTGGGTTGATGGGAAAATTAAAAAAAAAAAAAAATGTTTTAAGAAAAAAATTTTTTTTTGGAAATTTTTTTGAATTAAAAAGATGTAAATAAATTATAATTTAAAAAAAATACTTACTAAAAACTACTTTAGAAACAATGTTTCTTGAGTAAATGAAAAAAAAATTATTGAAAAATGATGGAAAGGAAGATTCGTGTTGAAAAAATAATTTTGGAAAAAATGTCTGATTTCTATTATTTTACAAAATTCTTTGGGATATTTTCAATTTTCCAAAAAAATGTTACAAGAAAAGTTTTTTGGTAAAAATTCTTCTCCGCAAATTTCTTTGAAAAAAAGAAGAAAAAAAATTATTTTGTAAACTTTTTGTATACCTATTAAAAATTCTTGAGTAAAAAAAAAAACACGTTTACCCATCAAAACGAAAAATTGAAAAATTTCGTTAAAAAATATTTAAAAAAAATAGTTGTCATCAAAATTATTTCCAAAAAAAAAAAAAAATCATTTCAGGTGAAAAAAAATTTAAGAAAATTTTCATCTTATATAGGAACAATATTCCTCAAGCAAAAAATTCAAAGAAATTTTTAAATGTTTTAATAATACTTAATTATAAATCATTAGGTACGAAAAAAATTTAGTTGGCAGAAAATTTTTTCAAAAAAAAGATTATCGGAAGAGAAAATTGTGTCAAAAAGGTGATTAAAAATATTCACCAAAAATTACTTTAGAAAAAGAGTAATTTTCAAAAGAAAAACCGGAAATATTGTTGAAATGTTTTTTTAAAAAGTTTTTGGAGAAAAATTCTTCTTTGAAATTATAGTTTTGTATAGAACGGAAAAAAATACTTACCTATTATAAAAAAGAATGAAAAACCATCAAAAGAAAAAATTGAGAAATTCTGCCCCTAAAAAAAAAGAAAATTATTAGGTAAATAATAACTGCTTCAAAAAAAAAGAAATATTTAAACAAAATTACAAAAAAAATGTATACCTACAATAAGTAATAAAAAAAACTCTTTGGGAAAAAACAGATTTTTTTTTAAATGTCAAAAAATGATAGGGAGAATTTTTAATTTCATGAAATATTATAATCGAGCTATATTACAAATTTGTCTCATTTCTTTTAGGTACCAAAAATAATAGCTTAGTTTTTTTTATCGCGGATTATGCACAATCTGGATTTTGGATTGTGAGGGTTTGTGCGAATCCATTTAATAATCTGCTCGGTGAGTAGATTATGAAAGTGGATTATGGATTTTACTGTGTTCTTTTGTTTTGTTTTTGATAAACCTTTCAGAATAATTGATCAGAACATTTCTAAACCTTTTTTAAAGAAGTAAATGTTAGAATCCATAATCCAGATTCTGCACAATCCGCGATAAAAAAACAAAGCTAATCATTATTTGCCATTTTTAAAAATCTAGTCATTGCCTTAGAATCACAGTATATTAATTTCCGAGCCTTGTACTCGAATTAAATTCCTACAGTGGCTTCATTTGCAGAATTGATATGTTTGAATCACCACAAATAAGTCTGCTTTCATAAAAACAGCCTCGTATGGCATAAATACCTACAAAATGTATCCTTTTCTCAAAATACAAATGAACGCGAGATTATAGAAAACGTTGAATAAACTTTTCATTCTCTTAAATTTGTTCCTAACGTTTGCAAAAACCACTTCAAAACAAGTTTTGAATTTTGACTCGCGTTATTTCTGTTCAATATGTAGTTCTGAAATTTATCAAAGAGTGAAATCTAAGATGATTAATTACTTATTACTTCGTCAATAACTATTGAAGTTGTTTATACGTATTTGTGCATTCAGTTCCAAATTGAAAAGAATCCAGAGACGAGTTAGGCAGCTACTTCTACGCTTACCAATTCATAAATTTGGTTTGAAAAAATATACATACAAACCCAATCGATAAACTTTTCGAATACGAATCATTTTAATAAAACAAAATAGCAATATTGTAATGGAACAATAAAACAGAGGGAAGAAAAAACAGAAGAAGAAAAAAACGTAGCGCAAGACATGTGGTTTTTTTTTGCGGTGAAAAATCTTACAAACAAATAAATTCCACCTTAGATATAGAGTCGAGATAGATTTTAAATTAAGTTGTAACTTTGATACACAAAAGGCCGGCAGCGATTTCGCAAAGTTTTTGCCCAACTGCAAAAATAAAATTAAAGCAAGAAAGAAAAAACAAACGTAAATCGCGAAAAAACACATTTCACAGGGCGCAATGGGAAAAAATCAAAAGCACGAGCGGTTCCTTAATGGGCTTTTAAAAATTTATTTTCGAAAAGAAATATAAAAATCAAATTAAATCGTTGAATAATTTATCCTTTATTATTATTATAACATTAAATGTAAATTTTTTTGCCATTTTTTTCCTCAACTTTTTTTCATTTTATTTTTGTTTCCTCGATGGAACGAGGGAAGGAATTGTTAACATTCAGCCATTTGTCGAGGTTCGTTAGTACCACAATTTGGCATTCTTCGACAGACGTTTAAATGATTAACGCGCAGGGGGAAAAAAGAGCTGTGAAACGAGTACACAGTTTTAAGAGTTTCGATGGCTGACTTGGTCCTCGTATTAGGTGTGAATTGTAATTGACGCGAGATAATTTTTCTCGTTTCTCTCCTTCCACGTATGTTTGTGGGTGTTTCAAAAATGGAAAAGTACACGCGGTGCATAGATTTAGAGTTTGAATTTTCGAAAAAACCAATTCGGAAACGGATGTTTTGTATTTTTTACTTTTTCTGCTACAAGTTTTTGAAGCAGGTCGACCTTTTAAGATGGCAAAAAATCAGTCGGAATGAAAAAAGAGACCCATCCACTTCACACCTTGTGCCATACCGATGTCTTTTAAGCTGCAAAAAAGTTTTCCTATTCGATTAACTTCTGTTCTGACGTTGAATTTCTCACGAGGGCAGGAGCCTGTTGTACGACCACGTTCGTCCATGGCTAACCTTATATAGCAAGTGCGATTGTTAAGCTCGACGTAAAAATTTTCCAAATGGTTATGTATACACCTACACACCGTACGTTTTTCTTATTGAGAAGTACTTAAAAAGTTCGCCAAGTTTCGCTAACACGCCCTACTCTTCTGATATTCATTTTACAGTATTTTTCTAACGAGGTATTTTCTTTCCGAATGCACAATTTTCGAGTACTTCCTAGTTTTTTTTTTTCGCTTCGACCAAAGGCTCGAATTAAAATACATACAGTTTTCTCATTATATTATGCTACATGGCACGTCATATAGGTAAAGGTTTGCATATTTTTTTATCTATTTTTTTTCTTCTTCTAATGGCGTGTCTACAATACCGTATTTTAATAAAGTTCACCCTAAAAGTGTTGAGTTGCGAATTTGATGAATTTATCGATAAGGGTTTTGAGCGAGATGATTGAAAATTCTACTAATGTTGGTAGTTTTCGTAATACGTAGGATTTTAAAACGAGGCCGGGTGAGATGTATTTTTTCATTATTTTCACGACGTTATATTATCGGATGAGAGATTGGCCTATCAAAAACACCCTTCGTTCGTTCGTTCGGTTATTAACGGAATGAACGAGAAATTAAAGTTTATATCTGGAAAATACCTACCTATGATGCCCTAAAGATGTTGCTTTATTTTTTAAAATTAAACTTCATTTAGAGTAAATATCCGGTGAAAGGCCTTGGTTTAGGGTGGATTTTATAAACTGCGGTTCGACAAGGGGAAATATTTGATGGAAAGCTTCCTTCGCCAGCAGATATTTACTTGGTATTAACGGTTTAAGAAAATTATATACCATCTATAGTTTATTGCGAAATTTATTCGCGGGTATTATGAGAATTTGGAAAATTGCCGATATGGTATGGACATTTTTTATGTTTGAGGGCTTGTTAAAAATTTGTGAATTACCAAATTGGTACAAAATTTCATAACTTTGCATTTAGGTGTGAAAGAAAAACCAATTTTTTGTTGGAAAATTACTATTTACTTAATTTTTTGTTCGAGAATTACCTACCTATTAAGTGATTTTTTATTGAAAAAATTACTAATTTTTTGTTGGAAATAATTTTTTTGTTGTAAAAATTAGTAAATTATCTACTAATTTTTTTGTTGTAAAAATTACTATTTTTTTGTTTTTGTTGAAAAGTTACTAATTTGTGATTGGAGAATGACTAATTTTTGGTTGGAAAATTACTAATTCTTTGTTGGTAAATTACTTACTAATTTACTGTTGAAAATTAGTACATAATTTATGGTTGGAAAATTAATAATTTCTGATTGGAAAATTACTTACTAATCTTTAGTTGGAAAATTACTATTTACTTAATTTTTTGTTCGAGAATTACCTACCTATTAGGTGATTTTTTATTGAAAAAATTAGTAATTTTTTGTTTGAAATAATTTTTTTGTTGTAAAAATTACTAATTTTTTGTTGTAAAAATGACTATTTTTTTGTTTTTGTTGAAAAGTTACTAATTTGTGATTGGAGAATGACTAATTTTTGGTTGGAAAATTACTAATTCTTTGTTGGTAAATTACTTACTAATTTACTGTTGAAAATTAGTACATAATTTATGGTTGGAAAATTAATAATTTCTGATTGGAAAATTACTTACTAATTTTTAGTTGGAAAATTTTTGGTTGGAAAATTTTTTGTTAGAAAATTACTAATTTACTGTTGAAAAGTTACTAATTTACAGTTGGAAAATTACTAATTTCTTGTTGAAAATTACTAATTTACAGTTGGAAAGCTAATACTTTTTGGTTGGAAAATTGCTAATTTTTGGTTGTAATATTACAGACTAATTTTTTTCTTGAAAAATTACTTATTTACAGTTGGAAAGCTAATAATTTTTAGTTGGAATATGACTAATTTTTGGTTGTAAAATTACTATTTACTTAATTTTTTGTTCGAGAATTACCTACCTATTAAGTGATTTTTTATTGAAAAAATTACTAATTTTTTGTTGGAAATAATTTTTTTGTTGTAAAAATTAGTAAATTATCTACTAATTTTTTTGTTGTAAAAATTACTATTTTTTTGTTTTTGTTGAAAAGTTACTAATTTGTGATTGGAGAATGACTAATTTTTGGTTGGAAAATTACTAATTCTTTGTTGGTAAATTACTTACTAATTTACTGTTGAAAATTAGTACATAATTTATGGTTGGAAAATTAATAATTTCTGATTGGAAAATTACTTACTAATTTTTAGTTGGAAAATTTTTTGTTGGAAAATTACTATTTACTTAATTTTTTGTTCGAGAATTACCTACCTATTAAGTGATTTTTTATTGAAAAAATTACTAATTTTTTGTTGGAAATAATTTTTTTGTTGTAAAAATTAGTAAATTATCTACTAATTTTTTTGTTGTAAAAATTACTATTTTTTTGTTTTTGTTGAAAAGTTACTAATTTGTGATTGGAGAATGACTAATTTTTGGTTGGAAAATTACTAATTCTTTGTTGGTAAATTACTTACTAATTTACTGTTGAAAATTAGTACATAATTTATGATTGGAAAATTAATAATTTCTGATTGGAAAATTACTTACTAATTTTTAGTTGGAAAATTTTTGGTTGGAAAATTTATTGTTAGAAAATTACTAATTTACTGTTGAAAAGTTACTAATTTACAGTTGGAAAATTACTAATTTCTTGTTGAATAATTACTAATTTACAGTTGGAAAGCTAATACTTTTTGGTTGGAAAATTGCTAATTTTTGGTTGTAATATTACAGACTAATTTTTTTCTTGAAAAATTACTTATTTACAGTTGGAAAGCTAATAATTTTTAGTTGGAATATGACTAATTTTTGGTTGTAAAATTACCAATTTTTTGCTTGAAAAATTACTATTTTTCTTTTGAGGAAAAAATTACCTAGATTTTGTTGGATAAATTATCTACTATTTTTATTGGGAAATATTTACATACTAATTTTTAGTTTGAAAAATTGTCAATTTTTCGTTGAAAAAAATCACTAATTTTTTATTGGAAAATTTACTATTTGGCGGGGGATAACTCATTTTTTAAGGAAGAAAAAGAAGTTATTTTTGGAGAAAAATCACTTTCTTTTTGAAAAAGAAATCAAAAAATTATTTATTTATTTTTTGGGAAAAATCGCTCATTGTTTTTGGAAAAAATTACAATTTATTTTTTGAAACAAAAATCATTCGTTTATTTTATTTAAAGAGAATTCATTTTTTTTTTTTGGAAAAAATACGTTATTTGCAGAAAAGGGTAGAATCGATACTTTTTGTGTGAAAATTCGCTTATTTTTTGGGAAAAGAATGAACACTTCTTTGTTTTTTTGATAGAAAAATCACCAATTTTATTTTTTTGAGGTAAAAAAGTGCCTTAATTTTTTCGGAGTCATCACAAAAAAATACAATTTTTCAAAGTAAAAATTAGAAAAAATAGAATGATATAAAATGAAAAATATTATTTTAAGTAATTCTTTTAGAATTTTTTTCATCGTAATTTTTTTATGACCAATTGATTATATTTTTAAAATTTCAGAATTATTGATTTTTTTTAGCAAAAAAATCTTTCAAATTTTCCTTTGAAAAAAAAAATCACTCATTTTTTTGGATAGTGAATCTCTGAATTTTTTGGAGAGAAAAAAATCATCCCTACATTCAACTTTTAGGTGTACGAGTAAATTGCAAATAGTCATCAATTAAGCATTTCCGCATATTATTTAATCGAAAACGATACTAATTCGATTGTGATGTTATTTTTGTTTCAGGTACGTTCAATTTATGAATGCTTAAGTATCCTACTTTTGAAGTATCGCTCAAGATAAGTAGTCTCTGAATCACTGCTTTTCAATGAATTCTTCAAAAACTAAAAATTTCATCTCCAAGAAGATCATGGATTTTGATTCGAAGAAATAATGCAGGGGATTCGTCTCTTGTGTGACAACAAGCTCATTACACGTGTTTTCTTTCTTTCTTTTTTTTTTACGGATTTTTATACTAACAGTAATATCGTTTCAGACATCATATTACGAGTACATCGAACTCGAAATAAATATGTACGAAATAAAATTATAAAATTGGATAACTTTGACTGAAGAGGGAAAAAAACAGCACCGAATTATAAACGGTTTACATTCCTTGGGTGAAGAAAACTTTCCCAGCTGAATAAATTTTTTCACGTTAAAGCGCTTCGTTTCAATTTTATATCTTTGATCTGCATAGTTATGTTTGCAAATACGCTGACATTTTACGACAATTGGATGAAAAGTTTGATTTCCAAATACCCTTAAAAAAAAACCAAGAAGAATAGAATATAAAAACCAATGTTGTCGTAGAAAAGTCCCTACTAAATGTATTAAGATTTACACACATACACACAAAAAAAAAAAAGCTGCCAAACTTCTTACCGAGTGCTTTTCTCGTTTCCAATTTTATTATTTAATTTAAACAAGCGACCGTATTCGAATCGAAATGGAAAATTATATAGTTTAATTTCAACTACCTGCCGGATATTAGTATCGAATCGATTTAGAGAAACTTTTTTTTTTATTTTATGCAAGATCCCCACTGGAGGAGGGGATTCACCTGACAAAGGTTTTAGAAACGTTTACGTCAGCGAATGCAGAATTAAACGCGAGTCTTTTTCGCATTGTATTATTCATCGCCTTATACCTTGCCAGGGCGAATACAAGTAAAATCTCCAGGATAAAGTAGCATTTGGAATTTACAGATTTTTTTCCCCTGTATATTACGTATCTACAAGTCTATGTAGTATACGTATATACTCTTTCTAACCGATATAGTATTTCTTGATTAATGGAGTAAACGCTGAAAGATTTCTTTCATGGTATCTGGTGTACAAGGTACTCTTTACTTATAGTATATACTTCTTACTATACACTAAATGGAACCTTGTACTACATATATATAAGGGGTAGTTGTGTACACATACAATCCATAGCTGGTTACATAGAACCCAATAAAATAACCTAGGAGTAGATGGAATCCAGTAAACCATATAATATGTATTCTCTGGCCCTAAGAAGTGAACTTTTTTCTCCACACTATATTTTTACTTCCGTGTCAGAGAATACATACCACATAGCAACATTTTATACTACACTGAAGCTGTAGATATACGTACGAACGACGACCCAAGAATACGTCATCTATTATCAAACTGACATAATTTTTCGCCTTTATTCGAAAACATCAACCTATAACTGGGCACTTTTCCCATAATCGTATTCACCCATTCTATATCAACACGTTGAATTGAGATTTTGCACGGCCTCGACACGTTTTCGACGTTACAAAGTCTGTAGCTTTCATCTCGTATGTATTGTACGTGTATGTGTGCGGCCAGCTTCGCAAATCCAGCCTAGTCTCACATTCAGTTTCTGATACGAGGAGAGTGTTTAGAATGATTGAATATGCGGGACACGCTACCATTTACTCGATACCATGCTTAATCAAGTCTCTTTTTATAACCATATTGTCGCCGTTGAGCCGAACGTTAATTAAATTAAAAACGTAGCAAGACAAGGGTAACTTTTTTTTCTCTCACGAGGTTTCAGATCAGGATACGTTTGTATAGGTTTCATGTGTCGTGTGATTTGATATGTGTGAGATTGGTTCGGTTGATAGTGGTGACAGGGGTAGTGATTCGTTTATAATTCGATAAATTAAGTATCTACCTATAGTCCACATTCGATGAAGTAATTTTTTTTTCAAATTAAAGGCTCTGGTGTGATAAGAGGATCAATCGGCCTCTGGTCGAACTTCAAATTTATTTTCACAGATTCCAATTTTGTATTGTAAAAGATGATTTTAGAGCGAATCAGCGATCACTTACCTCACGCCCCGGAGGACTGAAGTCTCGAAAAAGCGATTTTCAGCTTAAAAATTCCATCTCCGCGAGTTTTGAACCGATTTTCACCAAACTTGGCATGTAGGTAGAGGTAACCAAGGGGGATGTGAAATTTTTTTGACTTTTCTAACGACCTTGAAAACGACTTTTAACACTTTTAATCACCCTGTAGGGTACAGTTTCAGAGTGCACACCGCGGAAAAAAATTTTCCCAGTTTTTCACACCCTCCTACACTACCTAGAATTTTTTCAAATTTTTATCGTTGGTGCAACTTCCCCAAAATATTCAAAAAGCCAATTAATCGTGCTCCCCCCCCCCCCCCCACTGAACGCTCATTTTTCATCAAAAATTTTTTTCCTTGAGGAACATTACTAGATTCTCCTTTATACACCTTTTGCCCAAATTTCACCTCAATTCGTTCATTTTTCGTGAATTGAGGTTTTTTCATTAATTTTACGTGATTAAAATTGCGTAATCACACAAAATCATCGGATGAAAAAACTAACCACGGATTCGTGTTCTGCAGGTCAAACTACCCCGATTTAGATCCTTTCAGCGATCATTTTGCCCAAAATTGAAAAAGTTTACATTTTTACCAAAAATCCTATTTTGAAGAAATGAAAAAAATATTGGTGAAAATGGATGATTTTCTTTTTCAATACTGCCAAAGTGTGGAGGAAGAGTGCGTGAATAAAAATTGTTATTACGGTTTTAGCCCTAAAACTTCAAGGAAGTCGTCAAATTGAAAAAAACGTGAAATTTTACAAAAACCGATCGGTATTACCCCACTGCACCTTAATGATTTTTTCGGCTGTTTTTCAACGAACTACCTACTTATTTATGAAAAAATTCTAGACAAAATTTGCCGTCCGATGCCGCAGACTCTCTACTATTGTTATAGTTGTCGAAAAGCACAATGCTGAAATTCACTCAGCCAAAACAAAAAGAAAATTATAATGAGCATAACTCAGCCCCTGCAGTCTGGAGGTTAGGCAAACATATTTACATCAACTTCACCATAAGTTGCACGGTTACTGGTTAGAAGGCTTTACTCCTATGCCAGTACACACTGTATTAAGAAAGTTAGTACAATTAAAAAAAATAGAGGAGAAAATTATACTGAAAACTTTTTTTTGAGAAAAAAATCCCCCAGTGAAAGAGAAAGTGAACAGAAAATTTTTCCTAAAGAAGTTCCATGAAGAAGAATCATGCCTAACAAATTATTAAAAAATAATTGGTCCAAAAAAAATTCAAAAAATTTTCTTGTACAAAATTATTCTTTGAAAAAGAAAAATGCGTAGCAGTTGAACCGCTCCTCGAGAACTGAATTTCTGTTGCTAAGCTTGTACTTCTTAGAAGACATTTTTTAATTTTGGAATTGCAGTCTTCACATTTAAAATATTATAGTTTTGGTTTTCAGTAGTGATGGGAGATAGTCGATAGTTTCAAACCATCGATTGTCAACAATAGTTTGACTATCGATGTTTTGGGACTATCGATGTTTTTCAATTTTTGTCAGAAAACTATCGATACTATCGATAGTTTTTCGATAGTTTTAAAAAAAGTAGGTACGTCGCATCAGCTCCTACGTACGTTGAAAAAAAAATACTGATTTCAGAGGAAAATATTAATTTTTAAAAATATCTAAAAATTCCCCCATTACCTACCTAACTTTGAAGAAAAAGAAACATTGAAGATAAAATAGGTGGAATATTTTTAAATTCAGATTTTATGACGATGTTTTTTTAGGTTTTTGTGCAAAAAAGAAGAAGTTTTCATTGGAGTTTTTAATTTTGCTTGAAAAAATGCAAATCAGTTGTTTTCAAATTTCAAATAACATCTCTTTTAAATGACTAAAAGTTTTTTTTTCGATAGTCGATACTATCGATACAAGCCATCGATAGTGGAATACTATTGAAATTACAAAAACTATCGATAGCGATCGATATTTCAAATAGAAACTATCGATACTATCGGAACCACTATCGACTACTGCCCATTTAGTAAATTGCTTGAGAGAATAATAGTATCCAGACTAATTAAATTCATTAATGAAAACAACATATTGAATGAAAATCAATTTGCTTTTAGAAAAGGTCTATCAACAGAAATTGCAATAAATAAACTCATAAAAATTATCCAAGAAAAACTTGACGAGTTCAACTTTGTAATGATAAACTCGATCGATGTCAAAGGTGCCTTCGATACAGTTTGGTACCCAAGACTGATTAGTCTACTGTATAAATACAACATTCCTAAATTTATTATAAATATTATCCTCACTTATTTCACCAATAGAACTGCTTTTTACACATATGATGATATTCATTGTACTAAACATACTCCTAGGGGCTGTCCGCAAGGGTCAGTCCTCGGACCACTACTTTGGAATTTATATATTAACGAACTTTTGAATATTAAAATTATTGGAAACATGATCATCTTGGCATACGCTGACGATATCATTATTATTACTTGGTATAATGACACAAACATGTTGAAACAAAACACCGAACTTGTTTTACAAAGTGTTAATGTTTGGTTACAAAATTATGAACTTGAACTTTGTCTCAAAAAATGCGTTTATACAATATTCTCTGCACGGAGAAGATTTGATATCCCTAAAATAAAAATACAGAATCATGAAATTGAATATGTCACATCATTTAAATACCTTGGTGTAATGGTTAATAACAAACTACAATGGAAAGAACACTTTGAATATATTTATAAGAAATCTGTAAAATCCGTCCTACTCCTAAAAAGAATCTGTGCAAATACTTGGGGTCAATCCACTTGGGCCAGACGAATTATGTTTAAATCCATTATTGACACCAACTATAAATATTGCTCTTCTGTCTTTTTACATCAATTATATAAACCTAAAAAGAACTTTGACTCTATCTGTCGTATTCAACGTCTCTATGCAATAAATATTGCTAACCTAAAAACCTATACAAGACTACATCTCATGATGCATCCATTATACTAGCTAAGATTTATCCTCTTCACTGTGAGATCTTAATCAGAAATCTTCTATATTTTTCCAAACGTAAACTTCCTTTATCCTGTGTTATTATTAATGCCTTTAAAACAAAATTTGGACTTGATCTTCCTATTATTAAATTTAGAATAACCAGAAGATATACTGATTACTTTGATATTGAATATACTTCAAACAATGAAATGTTTAAATTTGTGGATAAACCCAGGAGGACTGCAGTGGAGATTCTCCAAGACTGGTGCTTGTATAAAATCTGGCAGCCCTCTTGGAACTTGTCCACAAATGGTCCTTCAACAAAGAGGTTAATACCAAATATTAAAACCTGGTTAAAATCCGATACAGAATTAAACTATCATACAGCACAAATCTTTAGCAACCATGGGAACTTCTCAGAATTTAGATTTTCCAAACTTCAAAAAGCATCATCACCACTGTGTAGATGTACCGTATTATTTAATGAACAGCAATTAGAAACATCCACTCATCTTTTATTTGATTGTCCATATAATTATGATCTACGTAATAAATATAAAGACAATAGATTTTAATAATCCTGAAACCTACTACAGTAAGTATTTCCTTAGTTTATCGAGGGAAATTATGGAGAGGCAATACACACGATATGGTTTTCCATAGTAAGTAATACTGACATCATATTTTCACAAATACTCAAACTTTTACCCGATTAGCATTCTATACCCGCGTTGAGTTTATCTCACTTATGTCGTCATTGTACATATTATAATTATCATGTAAGTATAAAAATGTTTCCATTAATTTCCACTTTGGTTTATTCTAATTCCTTCTGGATATTAAATGATTTTGGTTAATTTTGGCAAAACGACGGCATCTTTCTGTATATATTTGAAAAAAAAAAATAAATAACTTTTGGCGTATGATTTAAAATCTTAGGTTCTTAAAAATGTCTTTTTCGACCTCTAAATTATATAAACACATTGTAGAAGCCGTCGGCATCAATATGTTTTCTAAATTAAGCTATGATGATTATATATTCGGAGATTTTGCTCCTTAAAAAAAAAAAAAAAAAACACTAGTTTTCAGTCTTGGTTTTAGCTTTTTGATTGAACGGTGCGAAAATTGACTGAATAAAGATAATGAACGCGATTCACAGAAGTGGGGTTTTAAGAATTACAAATTTTAGCTAACGGTGAAATAGGATCTCTACCCCCATACACCAAAATCGTTGGTTTTCACTTCATTCGGTCTTTCAGTTTGACCTATAAAGTGCTGATCAACTTCCAACAAAAAAAAGAATGAGAATCTAATAGGGCCCTGAGGTCAAAATAGGTAAAAGGCACATCAGCGGCATAAACTAAACTAACATTTATATTTTAATACCCCTACACCATTTTCAGAAGCCTGTAGGTTGATTAATGGGAGAAAATGTCCCCAAAATTCACTTTCGGGGAACCAAAAATATGTGATGGGGGACAATCACATAGAAATCTGAAATTTGCGCATGTTAGAGACATGTAGCTACTTAAGTTTTTATTGCTGGAGGAAATTTAAAGAAATACCATAATTTTAGGTTTTCTGGTTACCCCAAATTTGGACCTCAAAGATTAAAACCTTCAAAAAGAACACCAGTGACCTCTACCAACTTTACATACCAAATTTTGATCCCCAAGGTGCCCTAAGTCATTTGATTTGGAGTTTGGACTGTAGACTGATCAACTCACCAAAAAGGAGGGTTAAAATGTTGAAATTCTTGATTTTTGATTCTACACAAAGGCCGAATGGAGCTCAAAAGTTAAAACCCTTGAAAGGAATATCAGTGACTGAGTGTCATGTACCGGCTCAACACACCAAATTTTGACTCCTCCCAGGTGATTTGGTTTGGGCTGCCAGTTTTGATATACCCTTAGAACAGTGTTGTAATAACCAGGATTGAGGATACCTTATCCGAAATCTGTTGTAACACATCTCAAATCAGTTGTGATAACCATAGATCTTTTATACTATAGATACGCCCTGGCATTGTTCGTAGTGAGGCAAAGATAAATCCTGATATGACCTCACATAGAGGGAAAACGCAGGGCGGTTAAGGGAAATACGAAAGCGTTCGTCGCCTGCACCTCACTCGTACGAGTACACGAATGTACACGAACGTTGTACGAACGCTGACGAACGCTTTCGTTTTTCCCCTATGTGACGTCATAGCAGGATTTATCTTTGCCTCACTACGAACAATGCCAGGGCGTATCTATAGTATAAAAGATCTATGGTGATAACTGTATCTCAAATTCAATGGGGTAACCTTATCAGCCTTGTGATAAGAAAAATAACCTTATTTTAAATCAGTTGCGTTAACCTTACCTATCCCAAATCAGTTGTGATAAGTGTGCCTCAAATTCAATGGGGTAACCTTATCAGCGTTGTGATAAGCAAAATAACCTTATTCGAAATACGTTGCATTAACCTTTTTTTTAAATTTTAAATTTTTATTTTTTTATTGATTTTTTTTTTTTAATACTCAGACCCAGCGGTAACTCACTTGGGTGACCTCACCAAGGGGAGGTTCAAACCCTAGGAATTCTCCGCAGGGAATTTATCATCATAGTATTAACTAATTTTGACACACCGATACCAACGGTTTATACGGTGCGACGTTGCATTAACCTAATCCCAAATCAAATTGTGATCTTAACGCAATGTTGTTGTGATAACTCTATCATCAATTTCAATGGATGGAGTAACCTGATCTTAGACTGTTTTAACCTCAATGCAGACAGTGCAGTGTTATGGCAACATTATTCCAAATTCATTGCGATAATCTCATTCAAAATCCATTGCATTAACCTTATCACAAATTATTTGTGAAAATTTAATCTCAAATCACCTGTAACATTATAGCACAGTGTTGTTATGCCCGTATCCTTGTGATAACCCTATCGCATAATTTGCTGTATTAACCTTATCCCAAACTGTTAAAACTTTAGAACAGTGTTGTGATAACTTTATTATAAACCCGTTGTGTTAACCTCATCATAAATTTGTCGTGAAAAGCTTGTCTCAGATCAGTTGTGATTTCAGCAGAATGTTGTTATAACCTTATACCTACCATAAAACCACATCTGCAATCGTTATAATCTTAGCTTGTGATGGATCTTATCAAAAATTAGTTATGACATGACAGGTGGCTTATCTAAAATTCTTCTTGAACTTTAAAAAACCATAATTAAATTTTCTTACCTACCTATCATTTTTTTTGTATTTCCAAGAAAAATTTAGCCTATTTTTACCTACGTATTTTTGTTATTCCTCTGTTTTGAAAATCAAACGGAATGAATTTATCTTACCTAAGAATTATATACTTGAAATACACTTTTTGAAACCGTGCTATTTTACCAGGTATCTCGCAATCTGCTTCATTTACATAGGTACTGATCCTGAACCACATCTTCCCGTGTAGCAACGTCGATGCTAATTTCGATATAAATGTCGACACATCGAAATCGGTCACTTTCGATGTGTCGACATTTATATCGATATCCACATCGACATTTGCAATGATGAGATTTTGAAAAATATGCTAAGTTCAAATATTCAATATAAGTATATATTAAAATTACACCAAAAATAGTGTTCAAGCCAACATCTCGACATTTTTTGTCAAATATGCGGCATTGAGGCCACATTTGTAGCTGGACACATGCGAGTGTCCAACTAACATAGAGATGATTTTTAGACCTTATGTACTAATTCACAACACACTTTATCTGCGAGTATCACAACCACCCTCAAGACGTCGACAGTCAAGTCGATGCATTATTCGACCCTCGACAATTAGATCGACATTAACTCGACTTAAAATTCCTCTGGTCAACACTGTCGACAGTTAAGTCGATGCATTATTCGACCCTCGACAATCACATCGACACTATCTCGACTTAAAATTCCTCTGGTCGACACTGTCGACAGTGAAGTCGATGCATTATTCGACCATCGACAATTATGTCGACAATAACTCGACAAGTCGTTGTATTATTCAAAACTTTAAAAAATAAGAAAATTTTGTGATTCTTTCAAAAATTATTTATTCCTGAGCTTAAAATGTTCCTATTAATTGTTTTTCGTTCTTTTTAGATATAAAATTTGTAAATTTAATTGGCAGAAATTATCGACATAAATGCCGATGCGTTTATCGAGTATCGATTTTTACATCGACTTGTCTACGTAGAAAAACAACGTTTTCTAAATTATAGGAAAATACTGAGAAAAATTCAAAAATTTTGATTGAACAGTTATGTTTAACATAGGACATTACTTTAAATCTCAAATATCATTTTTAATTCATCGTTAACCGAGAAAAAAATGTGTCTGAATTTTGTCGACATAAATGTCGATGTCGACAATTGCTACACGGGTTTATTTGATTTGATTTATTTCTTGCATAATAAACCATTCAAAGATGTTCATAAGATCAAAATCTTGTTTCGAGATCATTTGTATGTACGAGTAGGATCCAGAAACTTGGGAAAAATACTTCCCGACACAGGTTTGATCTAGCATCAACCACAAAAGCTGGCAATTTTGTACAAAATTTCATCTAAAAAGTATTTCTTCGTGTTTTGCCATTCGTACTCAAAAGAGTGCAGAAATTTCATGTCATTCATTCGTTGGCAAAATGTACGGATTAAAATGAACTACACAAATCTACCATCATGCATCACATGTGACGTATAACAAAGGTACACTGTACGTATAGTACTGTATGGCAAGTTTTGCTCTATTTTGCGATTTTTTTTGTTCGGTTAGGTTCAAATGAAAATATCCTATTGCTTTCGAGTCGAATTTTAATGTTTGGCGTTGAAAAAAGGCTTTTATTTTTTTCCCTCCATGTCACAATAATGTAACCATTCTAGGAATTTTTCTGCGTACGTGTACAAACACAAGATTGAATAATTTATTGGTATTTTAAAAGGTTAGATATTTTGGGTGGAAATTTGGCTAAGGCGCGTTTGCGGCGTACTACGTAAAGAGAGTAAACATAAAGCTTTGAAATTCACTTTGAAAATAGTCTTTGCCATTTTAGAAACATTATATTTTAAATTACAAGTCTCAACGTTATAAATTATTTTTACAAAGGAAATATACAAGTATGTATGCGAGTATACATAAAGCGATGGTAAATTGTAAATTTGTTGACTTAGCTTACATATGAGCGTACATTTGAAATCAGATAAGCGCGATTATTTTATTTGTTCGCGGCAAAAGAAGCTATATACGCAGAGGGATGTGACGCGAATGAGAGAGAGGTTGGTGCGGGGCTTCTATGCGTGTAATTTTATTAACGTGACAAGCGTCCTAGAATGAGCGAGGAGAGCGAATGAAGAACGTATGGTGGGAATAAGGAAGGCGCAGGCGTCTGCGAATCGTTGGCAGAATTTAAATTAAATTAAAAATAACGCAAACACGATCGAGAAAATTTTTCACTCCTGGCCGAATGGCCCTAATTGAAAAGGATGGTATTATAACGAGTTTTTCTCGCAATTGGAAATTTCTAATTAAGATATTTTCCAAATGAAAATGAAATCAAGTCTGGAGTATCTTCGCCGGCGAAGGACCCCTCATAGCGGTTCGACTGTAGGAGAAAATGTGCTAAAAGGAACTAAATTAATATAGTTGTTTTTCTTCGGCCTCAATTCACTTTCCGCGCCAAGTTTTTGTGAAAAGTTTCTCTGCTTAGGCTTCGCATCGTATAGGACGATGTACTGCACGTTTCACAAATACCTACATCGAGTCGAGTGTAAATTCGTGGTAGAATAATTCGACTGAGTCGCTATTTTCTCATACAAAGGTGTACGAATTTACATTTAAAAATGTTTACACATTTATGCAAATAATTTCACATATAAAAAGCCCTCGCTGGTTGGCAAAAGGCAGTGCTATTTTCTGCGCGCAATAACATTACCTACGTGTACGCCTGTTACGGGTAACGTTATGAAATTAACGCAGATGGAAAATGGCACTTAATTTGTTATACTTACTTTTACTCCGGATTATTTCTCTCTTTTTGTTGGCTGCTCGTGCTCTATGATTTGACGAAGGTATTTACGTGCAAAAAACCAAAAGCCAAAGGTCGAGTTATATCATGAAATAAATCCAATTTTTTTTTACGATAAGTGCTGCAATGTACTTAGCTAAATACGTACGTTCGATACGTGCGAAAAAAGAAAGAGAAAATCTCGTTAAAAGAATACATCCGAAGGATCATTCGTTCGCTCGTTTTAACGTCATCTTCGCAAATTTATTACCGTGTTAATTTTCCACACTAAAATATGGGGTTCTTTTTTTTATTTTGATACTGACCCCAGATTCATCTTCAATCCCCGGTAAACACACCGTATGCGAATTGCGTGCTAATAGAATGCTACATTCGCATCTATCGCATAGGAATAGCATACGAAAATAGCGTACTATTAGCATATCAAAAATGTCAGCTTTTTTAGCGGCTAATTTCGAACGCTAATAGTGCGCGAAATTAGCAGCGAATGTAGCGTTCTATTCGCTATTAATTCGCTGGCGATTAGCGTTCGAAATTCGCTTCCAAAAAGCAGCCAAATGATATATTGACGATTTCCACTCAGCGGTAAGTTAATTATTTCGAAAATACATCTCATTTGTGATCGCAAATCTGTGTAAAATGAAATTATGCCGAATGGTAAAGATTTTGACCTACCTAGTAGTGGTGTTTGATAAATAAGTAGGGCGTAGGTATTTCAATTTACAACTTTTTTCATAAAAATTTTTGATGGACCCAATATCTTCTTCTATTTTGAATAATAATTAATATCTACGTAGTATTAGATGAAATTAGAAGGAAGGAAGGAAGGAAGGAAGGGGGAGGGAGGGAGGGAGGGGTCCAATCTTAATTTTTATGAAAATCAAAATTATTTCCAAGAATTCAATCTACAACTTTTGTTTGAAAAATTTCTCAATTGTAAGACTGAAGAAGGACTGGCCCAACTGTAATTTTTTTCAAACAAAAGTTGGAGATTGAAATCCTAGAAATAATTTCGATTATTATAAAAATTTCGATTTGACTCCTCCTTTCCTTCTAATTTCGCAAAATACTTATATTGCTTCAAACAGGAGAAGGTAGAGAAACAATTGAAAAATTTTATAACACTGATAAGACGTCGAAAATTTTTACGTACGTACGAATTGATAAAATTTCATCTCACACAGATTCACGATCACAAACAGATATACCCGAGCGGCACACTCGATCGATAATATCGGAAGATGCAACGTATCGATAAAAAATCGTTTGAAAATCTGTAGATGTTCTCACGATATTATAAAGATTTATCGGTACAACTTCATAGGCAAAAAATCTAAAAACTATCGAATTCGATATTATTAAGATTTTATGACGATATTCGTCAACGATACTATCGACAAAGAATATTAAATTTATCGATTCCGATTTTCCACCGATTTTGTGCAGATATTTGAAACTACATTATCAACAAAGAATATTAAATTTATCGAATTCGATTTTTTAACGATTTTGTAAAGATATTTAAAACTATATTATCGACAGATTATATGAAATTTCTCGACTTCGATATTTTACCGATTTTTTGACGACATTTGAAACTATATTATCGACAGATTATATTAAATTTATCGAATACGATTTTTTACCGATTTTATAAAGATATTTGAAACTATATTATCGACACATAATATGCGATTTCTCTAATTCGATTTCCTAACGATTGCGTGAAGATATTTGAAACTATATTATCGACACGTAATATGAAATTTATCGATTTCGATTTTTTAACGATTTTGTGACAATATTTGAAACTATATTATCGACAAATAATCTGAAATTTCTCGAATTCGATTTTTTAACGATTTTGTGAAGATATTTAAAACTTTATTATCGACACGTAGTCTGAAATTTCTCGAATTCGATTTTTCAACGATTTTATGACGATATTTGAAACTATATTATCGACACGTAATATGAAATTCCTCGAATTCGATTTTTCAACGATTTTGTGGCGATATTTGAAACTACATTATCGACAAATAATCTGAAATTTGTCGAACGATTTTTCAACGATTTTGTGACGATATTTGAAATTATTTCCAAATTGGTGAAAATTTTTCTAAGTCCAACACGTCTGAAAGTACTAAACTGCCTATTATAAGCGTTTTATTGCTAATTCCTCAACGATAAGGTATGGCATAGTGGTTAAGGAAGAGGATTACCATGCAGGAGGTAGATGGTTCAAGTACCACGGGTGGCAGATTTTTTATAATTTTTTTTGACTTTTTCTGAAATGATCCTCTTACCGTAACATGAATAATGTGTTTAGGCATAGTTTAATGTATTAATTATGCTAATTAATGATTTTTAATTATAGAAAAAAGCTAGTAAAAGACGAAAAATCGGAATAAAAAAATCGATAAAAAATCGACAGAATATCGAATTCGATAAAGTGTCGCAAAAGTTCCGCCTAAATCGTGAAATTATCTTTCGATATTATAGATATATTATCGATAAAATATCTTACTATAATCTCGAAATTTTTGCTAACTATAATTCGTCGATAATCTATCTATATATCGAAAGATAATTTCACGATTTATGCGGAACTAACGCGACACTTTATCGAATTCGATATTCTGTCGATTTTTTATTTCGATAATTTGTCGATTGTGCTGCTCGGGTACATTCAAAATAATTGACTTACTGCTGAGTGGAAGTCGTCCAAGAAACTCAATCTTCGTCTCCATTCTTGTCATTTTGATCAAATCATTGGGATTTTTATTTAAAATGAAGAAAAAACACCAATCAAAACACAAAATCCCCCAACAAAATCAATAAAACTAGAAAAATATTCAGTTTATTGTTAATAAGTCACTGCAATAATCTCAAGTATACACGTTCATACTTGAAAATGATTTCTCTCGTTCATAAAAAATATTGAAAGACATTGTCGCCAAAATCGTATGCGATTCGCAACCGAATATCGCACTAATATCGTATGAAATATCTGCACGTTTCCCAATGCGATTTTAGCATACGATTCGTAGGCGAATATTGCGCTAATATCGTATGAAATATCTGCACATTTTCCAATGCGATTTTAGTATACAATTCTTAAGTGAATATCGCGCTAATTTCGTACGAAAGATGTACGTATTTTTAAATGCGATTTTAGCACGATATTCGTTCACGAATAGTATAAGAATTTATCTCAGAAGATTTTCCTCGATTTTCACGTTGATTTCGCATTCTATTCGTATGCGAATAGACCGCGATTTTCGTATCTGCTATTTTAGCATACGAATAGCACACGGTGTGTTTATCGGGATCTTCATACAAGTACAGCTTAATATGTCGTAATTGATTTGTAAATATGTAGGTTAGTGTGCGAAGCAAACGTAAATGAAAATATTGGGTCGCGTTTTCCTCGAAACGTGTTTTTCTTTTATGAAACTATTTCGCATCGAGTCGGTGTTAATTTACCAAATAGTGTTGAAGAAAATGGGTCGACTTTATTTGTTGACGGATTATTCAAAACGTTTACTAAATATCGTGTGAATTTCGTCATTTCTCATTTTCAAAATTAAATGGAATGAAAGAATATTGAATTTATTGTTCGTCGTGAGCTAAAAAGGAAATGGAAAACGAAGCTTTTATGCTTAAAAGTGATTTTCAAATAAGGTTGTATAAAATTACAATTTTTTTTATATACAGTATAAAATGGAGAATTGGTACTTAAAATTTTTTGGAGAATAGTAGGTAATTTTCAAGTAGGTAGATAGGTATTTAAATAGCAAAGAAATTTTGAAAAACTACCTATAAATTATAATACCGAAATAACTAAGTATGTTTAAAAAATATTATACTTTAATTTATACGTATTACCTATTTCAAAATAAAATTTCTTTTGTAGGTTTTTTTTTTTTTTTTTTTTTTTTTTATTGTTCCGGTATATTTTTTAAACATAATAATATAATTTTTTTAAACTCAGGTTTTCAGAAAATTATGTTGAAAAATTAACTTTTGAATTTTTCCCCCTGAAAATTGATTTTTCCAGTTTTTATTTGCATACTTCTTAAACATACTTGAGTTGAAAAAAGAAATAATGAAAGTTGATAGCTAAATAAGAATAAAAAATATTTTTTCGAGAAATCAAAACTGAACTAAGCGTCAACATATTTTTAAATAAACTTTTTTCCTAATTTCATCAATTCATATTTACGGCAAACTGAATAGGCAAATTAACACACATCAAAACATCTTATATTTACGGCGAACTGAGTAGGCAATTTAACTTACATCATAACATGTGTTTACTGAAAATGAAATACTTACTCAATGTTAGTTAGGTATTCACAGGATGTGCTTTGTGTGTTTTGGCACAACTTACTCCCCCCCCCCCCCCAAAAAAAAAAAGAAGCTTAATTTGATTGGATAAAAAATGCCTTAATTTTTTGAAGTAAAAATAAAAATATGAAAAAGTTTCATTTTTTAGCTTTTTTGGAGAAATTCGCTTTATTCGAAAAAAAATCTTTCAAATTTTTTTGAAGAATAATCTTAATTTTTTACATAATATTTTTTTGAGAGGGGCGCTAAAACTTTTTTAGTTTGAAAATGCTTCTCAATTTTTTTGAATTTTCATGAAATGGAAAATCCTCATTTTCTGAAGTGAAAAAATAAGTTTATAAAAATGTTTCAATTTATTGGGGGGGGGGGGGGGGGTAAACTTTTTCTTTTCTCAAAGACACAACTCAATCTTTTGATAGGAGAAATCATTTCTTTCTTTTTTTTTAAAGAAAATAAACTCAATTTTTTAGAGGAAAAAAATCTCAATTTATTGGGAAACAATAATATCAATTTTTGTCTAAATTTGTTGGGAAGCAATCTCTTCAATTTTTTTAAAATGAAAATATTTTAAAAAAATTTTGAGTAAAAATCATACTCATCTTAAACTTTACTTTCTCATTTTGGAATTGGAAAGAAATACCCAGGTAAAAAAATCTTTACAATTTTTTTTTCACAGGACAAGTTTTTAAATATTGAAAAAAAAATACTTAATGAAAAAATAAATAAATAAATAAAAATAGAGACAAAAACCGAATTTTTCGGAAGGGGGAAGGATATCTGTATTTTCTTTGAATATAAAAGTTCTAGTTTCTCATTTTTTTAAATTAAATAAAGGGCAAAATATTTTTCAATTCCAGGAAAATTACTAGATTTTTTTGTTTTTTTTAATGTTTTTAGGTGCAGTTAAATCTTATACTCATAGAAAAAATCATTCATTTTTTTTTATTTTTTAAAAATCATTCAACTTTTTTATTTTTTAAAAATCGTTTATTTATTTTTTTTTGAAATGAAAAATTGTCCAATTTTTGCTTTTGGGGAAAGGGTTTTAGACAAAGTTTTGGAGTAAAGAAATCTTGCAATTTTACCTCGGATTTTTTTCTTTAGGGTCGGACGAGTTCGTGTTTGAAAAATTGACAACAATCGATTGGAATAAAAAAAAAAATCAATTTGTTTGAGGCAGTATTTTTTCAATTTTCAAAGTAAAAAAATTGATACCTACTAATTTTTTTAAAGAAATAAAATTTCCTAATTTTTTGGAAAATTTTTTGTCTCAGTTCTGGTACAAGTAAAAAAGTGTCAATTTTTCGGAATAAAAAATTCTCTGAATTTTTTGCAGAAGAAAAATCATTCTCACATTCAATATTAAAAAATTTCCAAGACGACTCCACTTCAGAAAAAATTGAGCTCCATCTCGGGAAATTCTAGGTTGTGGCCACTGAAAATCTCTAACAAAATTCTTTTAACATACCTACTTATTTTTTTTATGCAGGTTTACCCCATTGCATCAATTTATTTACTACAAGGCTCATGCAAATATTCTACGCATTACTAATCTTAGCAATCGTAATTAGTTATACATACGTAATAACGAAATTATAATATAACAAAAATAAAATGAAAAAAGTAAATAATCCTAACTTGATCCTTGCATCATTACACGTTGGCGATTCGTAATTTACCAGTTTAATGTGGCGAATACGGCAAAGACTTTTGTTCTATAATATTCAAGGTAATTTGTCTTATTTCGTAGGCTTCACGTTTCTTAACATTTCATTACATACCTTATATGTGCATATACTTGCCTACGAAGTTACTTGGTATGATGAAGGAAAAAGGTACAGGGTGAGCTCAATAACGACTCCATATATTTGGCCAGCGTAATAGCTCGCGAATTTACGACTATTCGCTTTTTTCTCGCTTCGTTTGTGATTTTTTATTCGAATGGTGTTGAAATATTACCATTGTAGTTCAATTTTTTACACGGTAGATCAGATTATGGTTTTTTTTCACCGGTAGGGTTAACTCGAGCTATCATTTCTTACAGACCTCATTTGGCCGCACGCACCTCACGCTAAAAATGGAGAAGAAGAGCTGGCATAAAACCGCGTTTTTTTGGTGAAAGAAATTTTCGCCTTTGAAGTTGGAAATGAGGTGTCATTTTTCGCGCGTTTGGCTGACGTTTGTCAAATGGCATAGCATGCTCGATGATTCTAAAACACGCAAAAGAGTGGAAAGGTGAACAATACGGGGTTTTGTTTAGGTGACAGTGAAAAGAATTCAGTCACAAGGTCACGCAGAGCCTTAACGACTTAGATTCGCGATTTTTGCACGTTTCCTCATTGAAAAACTATACTCGGTGATAGGGTATTTACTACGTTCAAATTTATTTTTACCAAAAGCTTGCTGTACGGAACAGCAATCTCCGGCTGAGAACTTTTTTCGTATACATTTTGGCACCCTAGGTTAAGCGGTTATGGGAGCTCAGTCCTCATACTCCTGCCCGGTAAACACACGGTATGCGAATCGCGTACTAATGGAGCGCTAAATTCGCATTTGTCGTATACGAATAGCATGCGAAAATAGCGTACTATTAGCATATCAAAAATGTCCGCTTTTTTAGCGGCTAATTTCGAACGCTAATAGTACGCGAAATTAGCAGCGAATGTAGCGTTCTATTCGTTGTTAATTCGCTTGCGATTAGCGTTCGGAATTCGCCTCTAAAAAGTACCCGGGAAAAAATCTCATGGATCAAGTCATATCTATTTGGATAAAATCTGATCAGATTTGATCAAGTTTGATCCAAATGTTGATCTGATTGGATAAAATTTAGTCAAATTGGATCTAGTTATATCAGAGAAAATCCACTGATAGTTCGGTTACGGGTGTTTTAGACCATAAAGACCAACTTCCATTAGTTGGTTTAAAAATCAGCATGGGGACCGATATTACTATCTTACCCGGCTATACTTACCCTTTCAAATGTTTTAAAAATTAATTTTTTTTAAATTTTTAAAAACTGAACAAAGTTTTAAAAATACATCCAATTTTTAAAAAATTAAAAATTCAAAGTTCTGTCAAATTTTGAAAAATATGAAAATTCAACAAACTTTAGAAATTGAACTAATTTAAAAAATTGATTAAAGTTTGAAAAATTTCCAATTTTCAAGTTCTAATAAATTTATAAAATTTAAAATTTTGAAAAAAAAAATTAAGAATTTAGTAAGTATACCTAGATCAACTGAAAAAAAAACCAAGTGATCAAAACATAGTAAAGTTGAAATTTTTCCATATTTGAACTACCTATGTGAACCATATGATACACAAAAATCGTCCAATTTTAGGCGTCCTTGATTTACTTTCCGAACTTCTTGAATATACCCGAGCAGCACACTCGACAAATTATCGAAATAAAAAATCGACAGAATATCGAATTCGATAAAGTGTCGCGTTAGTTCCGCATAAATCGTGAAATTATCTTTCGATATATCGACAGATTATCGATGAATTATAGTTGGCAAAATCCATCAACAGATAAACTTTCGATAAAATCGAACGATTTTTCTTTTAAAAATCTCAAGATTATAGTTAGATACTTCATCGATAACCTATCTATAAATCGAAAGATAATTACACGATTTATGCGGAACTAACGCGACACTTTATCGAATTCGATATTCTGTCGATTTTTTATTTAGATTTAGTTTCGATATTCTATCGATTTTTTATTTCGATTTAATTTCGATATTCTATCGATTTTGTATTACGATTTTTTGTAGATTATCTAGTTTCGATATTCTATCGATTTTTTGTAGATAATTTAGCATATATGGGTATATGCGCGCGCACATTTTCAAGACCGGCTGGCGAGTTTGAAGTCGTAGTTACGCTTAAGGCTGGCGAATTTCGTTCCAAATACAGCAGTTTCTACCAAAACAAGCGTCTGTTGCGAACATCGTAGTTCGTTCGCATAATACGAATTGGATTATAATATTCAAACATCTTATGCAAAATTGGAGAAGAGGGAGGGGTCCAATTGAAATTTTTATAATAACTAAAATTATTTCTAGGACCTTAATTTACAACTTTTGTTTGAAAATTTTTTCAAATTGGCCCCTTTTTCCTCCGCTCCTCCAATTTTGAATAAGTATCAACGGAGTATTATGCAAAATTGGAGGAGAAGGAGAGGTCCAATTGAAAAAATTTTCAAACAAAAGTTGTAGCTTAAAGTTCTAAGAATAATTTTGGTCATTACAAAATTTTCGATTGGGCGCCTCCCTCCCGTTCAATTTCAAATACTAAGTATTCACATAGTAATCGTAGTATTGAAGTTGGTAAAATTTTATTTTAGAACAACGATCTGGTTTCAAGTAAAATACCTAGTAAACCAAAAAAACTAGATAACTTGTTTGAAAATTTTTTCAATTTTGATTTCGCATATTACTGTTACACGTAAGTAGGTAAATGCAAAATAATAGAGGCTAGAGATGAGGTCCAATTGAAAAAACATTTCAAACAAAAGTTGTAGAATAATATTCTGGATTTAATTTTGGTTATTATAAAAATTTCGATTTGGCCCTTTCTTCCCATCCAATTTTGAATATAAAGTAGGTATTTTTTGACTAGAAAAAAATCAATATAGTTTCAACAACTATCGTTACAAAATCGTTGAAATATCGAAGTCGATAAATTTCATATAATGTGTCGATAATATAGTTTTAAATATCGTCACAAAATCGTTGAAAAATCGAATTCGAGAAATTTCATATAATCTGTCGATAATACAGTTTTAAATATCTTCACAAAATCTTTAAAAAATCGAATTCGATAAATTTAATATTCAGTATAGTTTCAAATATCTTCACAAAATCGTTAACAAATCGAATTCGAGAAATTTCAGATTATTTGTCGATAATATAGTTGTAAATATCTGCACAAAATCGGTGGAAAATCGGATTCGAGAAATTTCAGATTATTTGTTGATAATATAGTTGTAAATATCTTCACAAAATCGTTAAAAAATCGAATTCGAGAAATTTCAGATTATTTGTCGATAATATAGTTGTAAATATCGTCACAAAATCGTTGAAAAATCGAATTCGAGAAATTTCAGATTACGTGTTGATAATATAGTTTCAAATATCTTCACAAAATCGTTAAAAAATCGAATTCGAGAAATTTCAGATTATTTGTCGATAATATAGTTGTAAATATCGTCACAAAATCGTTGAAAAATCGAATTCGAGAAATTTCAGATTACGTGTTGATAATATAGTTTCAAATATCTTCACAAAATCGTTAAAAAATCGAATTCGAGAAATTTCAGATTATTTGTCGATAATATAGTTTCAAATATCTGCACAAAATCGGTGGAAAATCGGATTCGATAAATTTAATATTCTTTGTCGATAGTATCGTTGACGAATATCGTCCTAAAATCGTAATACTATCGAATTCGATAGTTTTTAGATTTTTTGCCTATAAAATCGTACAGCTAAATCTGTATCATATCTTGAGAACATCTTTAGATTTTTAAACGATTTTTTATCGATACGTTTCAACTTTCGATATTATCGATCGAGTGTGCTGCTCGGGTAATGTTGAATGAAAACCCAACTATTGTATGGCCATGTCACGGTGTGTGGAACTTTCAATTTAAAGACAGAAGGCTCAAATTTCTTTCCTAAAGTTTGTACTTAACTTTTCAAGTTCAAAAATTATTCATTTTTTATTTGCCACAAATACGCAAAAGTTACATGGCTGATTTTTGACAGAGCTATTTCATTACAATTTTTTTTTTTTAAATTATTCATTGCGCGACTTCAGATGACGTAATTCTTCAAGAAACATTACAAAGAAATTTATAAAAATTTCAAGATAAAATTCATACCACGAATTCGAAACTCGAACGATACTTCTATCGGTTCAAAATCAATTGGAAAAAATTTATCTCAAATAACAGAAACGAAAAAAAAAAACATACAATTTTTAAATTGAAATTTAGCCGAAATCACACTAACAAAGAAAAATACTCGATAAATTTCTTCTCTGGAGAACGTAGGAAAAATTCAAGCCGACGGGAAGGTTCGAACAAAAGCATCGAAAATTTAAAAAAACAAATATTTTTTATTTTTTATCTACTGCAACAAAGAATTCAAATCGAAGTAACGAAAATTGACGAAGTACTTTAAAACAACAGCCAATTTATAAAATAACGGTAGAAAATATTTGCAAATTTTTGAAAAATATTCTCGACTAAAGAGAGGCAAAAAATATAAGAAAAACTTGACGACTGTGAATTTTTTATCTTAAAAAGTTGAAAATTTCGCGAATATATAACTGTCACTTTGGTATACCTCCTCGGGAAATTTACCTAGATACAACCCCCCCCCCCCCCGGTTCTCCTATCGATCCCTCGATGTCCGCAACAATTGCGAGATTTTTTTTCTCGCCGAGTGCCAAAAGCTGTACAGCAAATGGTATAAATACCCTGGAGCTAACACGTTCATCAACCGAGGCGCAAAAAATACCACTTTTTGCTCGCTCCAGTAAATACGTAAATTTAACATCACACCACCGACTTACCACATCGATTCGTGCCTCGTTTTCGAATTCATTTTTGCCTTCGTTTTCTCCTTAATGAAGTTAAATTTTTCACCTTTATTAACGACGAACGTATAAATTTATTCGTTTCTTTAAAAACAAAACAAATGGCGTTGGAAAATTTCGCTTTGTTTTTCGATCGACGAATAAATATTTATTTTAATTTACGCAATTTAAAATACGTATTCGAATGTTTCACCGGGCTCGAGTCGAGGAGGCGCGAAAGAAAAAAGCAATGCTTTATTAAAATAACTATACGACGATAAAAACGTCTATAAAACGAGACGTACTAGTTATAAATGTTACGGAATTGAAATGCCTTATTACAACGACGATGAAATATTCATTGGACGGGTATTAAAAGACGAAATTCAGTTTACCTTTCGTCGAGATGAATCGAAAATAAAAGAATAACACTTTAAGAAGCCCTATTTCGTCATTTCCTCTTCATTACGAAGAAAAGAATATACAAAATATAAACCATTCTAGAAATTCGTTTACCTTAAAAAATAATACAAGAGGTTTAAAGAGAGGTAAAGAAGAAGTCTAAAAAAAATGTAAATGGGAAAAAATACTTCATACTCTTCGTTTTCATAACTTCCGTTTTAAAGTTTTTATGTCCTATTTAAATTACGCTTATAAATTTTATCTTCTCGAAAGCATTTGCAATTTAGCTGGCGAACAAAAGAAATGCGGTATAATGTACGAAAGAAAATTTACAGGACAAATTAGTACGTAGTACTAGGTTTGTAGCGTTTTTTCAATTGTACTCTCAACGCAGAAGGGAGAAAAAAAGGCAACTCTGTATCAGTCAGGGTCGTGTATACTAATGACGTTGTTAATGTTTGATATTTATTCTCAACGCTGGAACACCCAAGTGCAGAGGAAAAAATGGCTGTAAAAAATTAAAAGTAAACTAGCTAAAATTTTCATGTTATTTACGCAAACATTAGTTTTTACGAAGGCGGTGCAAACGTCGTCAACAACCTACGTAAGTTATTTGCCCAAGTTGTTTTATTCGTCGAAGGCGAAACAAAAATATTACAACGATGACAATAAAAAAATTGCGAATGAAATCTCGAAATTAATAAATTAAACTTTGAACGTAAGTAAATAAAAATATTAACTGTTTGAATTCGCAACGAAGGTCAAAAGTAAAGTTTACCCAACGAGATGCTTTGATTGCGATGTTAATTATTTTCAATTTAAGTGTATCGTGTATACTTGCTCACAGCTCACCCACCCGTGTAGCAACGTCGATGCTAATTTCGATATAAATGTCGACACATCGAAAAGTGACCGATTTCGATGTGTCGACATTTATATCGACACCCACATCGACATTTGCAATGGTGAGATTTTGAAAAATATGCTAAGTTCAAATATTCAATATAAGTATATATTAAAATTACACCAAAAATAGTGTTCGAGCCAACATTTTGACATTTTTTGTCAAATATGCGGCATTGAGGCCACCTTTGTAGTTGGACACATGCGAGTGTCCAACTAACATAGAGATGATTCTTAGACCTTATGTACTAATTCACAACACACTTTATCTGCGAGTATCACAATCACCCTCAAGACGTCGACAGTCAAGTCGATGCATTATTCGACCCTCGACAATTAGATCGACATTAACTCGACTTAAAATTCCTCTGGTCAACACTGTCGACAGTTAAGTCGATGCATTATTCGACCCTCGACAATCACATCGACACTATCTCGACTTAAAATTCCTCTGGTCGACACTGTCGACAGTGAAGTCGATGCATTATTCGACCATCGGCAATTATGTCGACAATAACTCGACAAGTCGTTGTATTATTCAAAACTTTGAAAAATAAGAAAATTTTGTGATTCTTTCAAAAATTATTTATTCCTGAGCTTAAAATGTTCTTATTAATTGTTTTTAGTTCTTTTTAGATATAAAATTTGTAAATTTAATTTGCAGATATTGTCGACATAAATGTCGATGCGTTTATCGAGTATCGATTTTTACATCGACTTGTCTACGTAGAAAAACAATGTTTTCTAAATTATAGGAAAATACTGAGAAAAATTCAAAAATTTTGATTGAACAGTTATGTTTAACATAGAACATTACTTTAAATCTCAAATATCCTTTTTAATTCATCGTTAACCGAGAAAAAAATGTGTCAGAATTTTGTCGACATAAATGTCGATGTCGACAATTGCTACACGGGCACGTCTGTGTTTTTAGATGAATTTTTCATTTTTGTTTTAAAATTTTGACTACTGGGTTAGGCTTTGATTTAGAAGTAGGCATGGAGAATTTTCTGACCCTATTTTTTAGCTCATATTTTAAGGCTAAACATCTGAAATTGCAATTTGCAATATGTTCAATATCGAGTTAAAATGGTTTTAGACAATGTGACCCGACATGACAAAAGGGACCTAGTAGGTAAAAAATCGATTTTCACTTTTTTTATGTTCCGAGCTCTACTAACCAAGGTCTATCATCTCGACAAAATCCAGATTTCCAATCGGCATGACAAAAGGGACCTAGTAGGCAATATAGCTGTTTTTCAAGAATTTGAATAAAAATGTGTAAAAATAAATCCCTAATTTTTTTCAAAATAGCTCACTCCGGGGCTGATGCATGAAATACGTGATTTGAAGCCAAAAAATTCACTTTTGAGAGTTTTCGATCAATTTTCAAAATCATCATTGATCACAATAATTTTACTTGAAATCTAATAATTTTTGTTTTTCAATGTTTTTTTTAGTTTTATGACCACTTATGACGCAAAATGTTCACAATTTAGCCAAAAACCGATCTGATATTTGTTATCAGTAAGCTTCAAAAGTTTTCTTATCGCACAATTTTTCCCCTTTTTTGGCAACACTGAGTTTGATCAAATTTCCCTTACCCGTTATAAAAAAAATTTACGCACAAAATTTTGAAAAAAATATTGGAAAATATTTCACTCATATCCAGTAACTATTTCCCAGAAATCTAAAAAAATCGGTCCATTTGTTCCAAAGATATTCATTCTCAAAGTTTGTTTTAGCTCTCTTGAAAAATTTGTAAAATACCTACTAGGTCTCTTTTATCATGCCGGGTCACACATGAATTTTAGACCCCCCAGATCATCGGAAAAAAGGTTATGGGCTCTCAAAATGGTAGCATTTCAGTATTTTGATAGAAAATCAGAAAAAATCTAAAAAATTTACGAGTTTGACCCAAAATAAGGTTGATAGTGTACATGAGTGCATTTTGTAATTTTTGTACTAAGTATATTATAATAAAAAAACCTTACACCAAAAATAAACGTTTTCCATTTTTTTTTGCACTCTTGAGGGGTTAATTTCCAGTTCCCCCGGTATGAAAAAAATTTGAAAAAATATATTCCATACTTTTAAGTACCTATAGGTAAGTATAATTATCACGTAAATGTTTTTTTTAGTGTGCGTAAGCACACTATTGGTTTCAGTCTTGAAAATATAAAATTTTGAAATAGGTTTATCGAGGTTAACTCATTAATGATGGGATGGATTTGGTTCAAATTTTCAAGGAATGTAGAGTTCATTCATGAAGGCGGAGGGCCAATGAGATTTGTGTGTGAATCTAATGAGTAATTATCGAGATAATTGCAATTTTCACTTGAATAAAAAAAGGGAAAAGGGGACTTTTCTATTATTCATATCTTATCTTATCTTGGGGCAATAAATTTAAAGTGTTCAAAATCGAACAATGGTCACGTCACAACGTCCTCTTTGTGCTCTGCGGTTTTATCTTTTTTGGGGCAATAAAAATTTAAAATGTTCAAAATCAAACTATATCAGCACAGCAGGCGGTAAACATTTTTTCAGCACAGCAGGTGGTAAAAAATCAGAAATCACGTCTCAGGCTCAGGGCAATAAATTCAAATTTTCAAAATCAAACAATGGTTCGTGTCTAGTTCTTATCTTATCTTTGCTTAGGGCAATAAATTTTAAATGTTCAAAATCGAACAATGATTCCGACTTGTGGTCTGCAGTCTTATCTTATTTTAGGGCAATAAATTTTAAATGTTCAAAATCGAACAATGTGTCGATCTAGTTTTCAGTTTGAGTGAATGGGGAGGTGGTGTGACTATATGCGTTGTTGGTGGGGGGGCATGGAAAATTGAAATACCAAAGTAAGTATGCTTATGTTAGGTTAGGCTACTTACTGATAACTTCTCATAAAAGTTATTTCAGTAATACTACTCAGTAATTTTAGAATTCAAGCTACGCACACTGTTAGAGCTGCGCTTGCGCAGGTGTCTAGTTTTTTTTTTTTTTTTTTTGTTGCACTTCTGAAACAACGTGTAGATATTATGCTTTGGAGTCTTAAGCTAACCTAAATCCAAAATTTTAAAAATTGGTAATTTTTACTCATTGATGAAATTGGATCAATTTTTAAAATTTTTCGATTTTTACAATTTTCAAAATATGATGGGAGTTTTAAAATTTGATAATTTTGAAATTTCAATTACCACCCATACAATATAATTTATAGGTAATAAATTCCATTCTAAATAATTTGATTTAGTTTTGAAACTCGTGTCTTTTTAAAGGTGATTTTCATACATACGTACCTATTCTGTATAATTGGAGGGAAGATAGGGGTTCAATCGAAATTTTTCCAGTAACCCAAATCATTTTAAAAATTCAATCTACAGTTTTTACTTGACATTTTTTTCAATTGAGGCCTTTGTTACAGAGATAAGGAGCGTTTTTTGAAAGGGAAATAGACGTCAGAAAAAAGAGGGCAAAATTGATTCGTAATCTAGAAAGTATTTTTTAAAGTCTAAGCATGAAGACTTCATTTTTTTTACTGCCTCTTTTTTCTGGGGTCTACCTCCCTTTCAAAAAACTCTTCTTATCTCTTTAATTAAGACCTCAATTGAAAAAATTTTCAAGCAAAAACTGTAGGTTGGATCCTTAAAATAATTTTGATGATTGGAAAAATTTCGATTCAACCCTTCTTTTCCCTCCAATTGGACCTAATACATTGAAAATCACCTTAGAACTTGATGGTATAGCTTGAATGTCGCCTCGATGCAATTTTGGCTCAATCAGGTGCAGTCAAAAGAGAGAAAATAAACAACTCGATGAAATAGCAAAATCGAGCAATTTTGATTTTTTTCAACTTATTTCATGCGAAATTTTTCTCAAGTCCAAAATACTTACTCAATTCTTGAAAATGAGCAAAAAAGTCAAAGTTGCTCGATTTTGCTGAAATTGCAGTATATGAGAGATATCGACTTGAAACAAGCCCAGACATGATTTTTAGGTCCCTAGGTCATCTTGAAGAGATTGTGGGTTCCCAAAATGGCACCATTTGGGTATTTTTGGAAAAAAAGGAAAAAATGAACGAATTTGATCCAAATTCGGGTTGATGGTGTATTTTGGTGTCATCGATAATAATTTCAAGAAAAATAATTTTCGACCAGAAATGCATTTCGGAGCAAAAAATGGAAGAAAAAATCGATTTTTTGCATTTTTAAAGATGACGCATCACGATATCAAGTTGTACAAAAATATGACGTTGTACATCTAGACTAAGTACACAATATATATTTTTTTCAGAATTGCACCTCTGAAAGGAGTTACCAAAAATACCCTTAGAAAGCTTAAAATGTCCATTTGACCTTGAAAAAGTGCTCGAAATTTTTTTCAAAAAATTCCAAAAATCAACCTTGATGCCGTTTATTATCGTTGTAAGTTTGAAAAAAATCGATTAAAAACTGCTAGAAATAGAAATTTTCAACGAAAATCCACATATAACCCCCTAGAAAGGGTTAGGGTTGAGATATCGAGCTAAAAATTTTGTCACGGTGGTTGTAGACCATAAGGACCAACTTCCACTGGAAAATTCAAAAATCGATGCTTAGGGCCAAATCACCCCTATAAACCTGGCTAGACTCTTTTTTACTTTTTTGTATCTATTCATTTTTTAGAGAGAAGTAATGCGTACCCAAAGAGAAAAGGAATAAACTACGTATTTTCTCGCAATGGAGAACAATTTTGAGGGGAGGTACATCAAATAGGTACATATTTATTTGAAACTCGAGAGTGAGGTGAGGTCGAACATAATTTACACAAGTCTTGTCATCCAGATCGAGTTGGTTGGAACTATTGCAACGAGAAGGAAATTCTTGAGATGGCAACGTCGAAATTTCGTTATATAGGAAGAGAATGTCAAGGGTCATGGTAAAGTATACTGTATATGCACTAGGGTGGCCCTTATTTTTCGAATTTTGGAAATGTTGTCGGGACGGGGGGGTCAATTGGTGACATATTGGTAGAAAATAATTCCCTATTTTTTATTTTTCCTCTAACTGAATTTTAAGCCGTTTCTCAGGGGCCCCCAAATTTGAAAAAATCAAAGAAAAAGAAAAAATAGAACATTTTGAAAATTTTTGAAAATTTTTAGCAAAATGGTCATAGGGATGGTATTTCTATAAGACAAGACCATTTTCGATGATTTCTTATCTTTACCCCCCTTTTCATGGGACATAAAAAAAACGTTATTTTTTACGTTTTTTAAAAAATTTGAAAAAAATGACTAAAAATTAAAGAAACATTTTTTTTTGAATAAAATGTTTTTAGCATACATGTTATCACCCAAAAAGGTCATTTACGGCGATTTTTCATCCTTACCTTCATTTTTGGGAACCTCATTTTTTTCAATTTTTGATAGTTTTTGAAAAATTCTCATTGATACGGCAGTGGTGAAAAATCACCGTAAATGACCTTTTTGGGTGATAACATGTATGTTGAAACATTTTTATTAAATTTTTTTTTTTTTAAATTTGTAGCCATTTTTTTCAAATTTTTTAAAAAACGTAAAAAATGACGTTTTTTCATGTCCCATGAAAAGGGGGGTAAAGATAAGAAATCATCGAAAATGGTCTTGTCTTATAGAAATACCATCCCTATGACCATTTTGCTAAAAATTTTCAAAAATTTTCAAAATGTTCTATTTTTTCTATTTTTTTGATTTTTTCAAATTTGAGGGCCCCTGAGAAACGGCTTAAAATTCAGTTAGAGGAAAAATAAAAAATAGGGAATTATTTTCTACCAATATGTCACCAATTGACCCCCCCGTCCCGACAACATTTCCAAAATTCGAAAAATAAGGGCCACCCTAATATGCACTGTGCAATATACTCGCAGGAAGTTATAGGTGTAGTACCACATCGTTCGTACATACTGTACCCAAACTGCACAGATATACCTTACATACATAGCATATAATTCCATTGAACGTTGAACTTTATAGCATGAGTAAAATTAATATAAAAGAATGATAAAAAAAATATTAATTCTGATAAAATAAATATAATTAAATAAATTTTTTTTGTAAGTTTAATAAAATTATTATAGTAGTTTATTTTAAAATTAATTTAAATTAAATAAAATAATTAATATATAAATTTTATTAAATAGATTTATAAAAAAAAATTGATTTATAAAATTTATATTATTTATATGAAAATTATTTGAAATATAAAAAAATAAAATTATAAACTTAATTTTTAATTTAAAAAAAAAAAATGAATTTAAATAATTTTTATTTTAATTTAAAAATTTCCCCTTGACCTTTAATAAAAATATTTATTAATAATATAAAAAAAAATTAAATTAAAAATCATATTCTCTTTAAAATTTATATTAAAAACAAATAAATTATTTTTTATTAAATTTAAATAAATTTTTATATTATAAATTAAACTAAAAAAAAAAAAAAAAAAAAAAAAAAAAAATTATTCATTAAATTTATATTACACGTCTGCAAATAGAAGAGTTAGCACGCGTTTCAAACAAATATATTGAAATTTCTTCATCGAAATGTGAACTCTCGATTGTATTTATTCATTGTGGCAATCTCTTGCGTTTAGGTACGATTTTCAATTTTGAACTTGACGATGAAAATTACTCGTACAAGGAGTGCGAATCTTCGGCATTTATTACCTTTTCAATGGATGCACATTGCACGTCCATAAATTAAAAGTTGATTCGTAGAAAACGTTATCATTATTTTATAATCCATCGGTGGGAAAAATGAACGTTAATGTCGAGCCGTATTTTACGGCTTAACAATTCCGTTCCTCGTCTATATAGATATAGATTGGTGAACTGTTGCAAAATGTTATGCGTCCGTTTTTAGTATAATAAAAACAGCAATAATTTACGATATTGGCGCATTCATCGCGGATCGACGCTCGCGAAATATTATCGTTACAGTTGATTAACGAGTTATTGTGTAGTCTGTAGTATTATTTTTGAATTCGATATCACAGGGTTTGAGAGAGAAAAAATCATATCGCGTTGATTGTTTTCAAAGTCGGGCTTTACATCGTCGATGTCGACTACCCCCACATAGGAAGAATAACATTGACCACCGGAATGATAATAATTTTGCGGAATTTTTCAATCGCGATACCATCATTTAATTGAAACAATGTATCGAATATGGGCGATTTTTTCATCTAATTTGATGACCATCAGTACCATTCGAATGAGATGTTATTTTTTGTATATTAGAGTTTCACTCTTCAGGATCTCTAAACTGTTGATTATTTTGCCGAAATTAAATACCTTTTGTATTGATTGGATTCTGGTCGCGGCCAAAAATAGGGAGGTTTTTAAAAACGCGTATGTGAATTGTAACATTCCACACGGAGAGAAAAGTTCTGTAAAAACTACATAGATTATTCTGTGTAAAACGTTAGCATGATTGGAAATCGAGCAGAAATTACAAGGATTTTGTAATTAAAATATAATACTACTGATTTGCAACTTCTAACTCGAAAGTATAGCATTTTTTACCAGACTGTTTAGTAATTATAGGTAATTTGTCACATGATAAAATGCTATCGAATTGAACGACAAAATGTTCTATATTATTCCACCAATATTTACCAGACTATGTCTAGTAATTATTGGTGGAATAATGAAGAACATTTCGTCATTCAATTCGATAGCATTTTATCATGTAATTAATTACCTATAAACTACTACACAGTCTGGTAAAAATTGCCAACTACTACATTAAATCTTATTTCAAAATTCTTGTGACAAATACAGCATTTGCAAGAACACAAATTCGTCAACTGTTAGGTAAAACCCGCCAAGTCTATCTAACCTCGTTTTTGGAAATGTATCGTAAGGGATGAAAAGTTATTTTTCAGATTTTAGATGTTTTCGATGTCTTTTACAAAAAAAAGAACAACATCTAAAATCCGAAAAATGGCTTTTCACCCCTAGACACATTTCCAAAAACCAGGTTAGATAGACGGTGGGTTTTACTTGACAGGTGACGAATTTGTGTGCTTGCAAATGCTGTATTTGTCACAAGAATTTTGAAATAAAATATAATGCAGCTTTTTTCATTTCGAACTCTTCACATTTTCTGAATCTATGAAATTTGTACATTCAGTAAAATGCAACTTCTATCTACCCTTTCTTACCCAAAAAATATACACAAGCTGGCAACACCTCTGGTCTCAACAAACACCCAATAAACTCTTTCAACATAAAAAAAATCATAATACTTTTGGAAAAATCTCTTACACCTAAATAGACAAGATAAAATTACGAGTAGTATAACAACACTGAGAATTGGTCACACAAAAATCACCCACAGCTACCTCTCTATCAAAAAACTTCAAAACCTCCTTTGCACTATCTATCTGAAACCCATTCCAACAGATGTGATTATCTTGTAATTATAAACGCACACACACACCAAAAAAAAACTTGGGCATACAAAAACTAACTACATTGACGAGGTTGTTCAAAATCTAAATTTTTATTTTTAAACACAAACAAATTTATTATTTCAAACTTGAAATAGTCAAACTAAAATCAAACAAATCGATGAGAAAGCCAATTCAGGAAAATCATAATCAGTATCATACTTGTAGAAAACTTCAAAAAGGGATTAAAATTTTGCAATAAAGAGTAGTCAAATCTTCATTTAAAACACTGGATACATATTTCCAAATTCGATTCCAAAATTTATATACATATTTTTAAATTTTATAAAAGTTTACTAAAAACACAAATTTTTGAAAATTTTCACAAAATCATTTTTGAAAATTTTGCTCAAACCGAATTTATCAAAACCTAATCAAAATAATGTGGTTACAATATTGAAGAGAAAATCAGATGAAAAAAAAAGTACATATTTCAACATATTTGAAAGTCTGGAAAACATTTCGATCATGTATGATACAATGATGATTATTACCTTTGGCTGTCTCATTTAGTGCAATAAATTCAATTACGCGATTACGAACTTAATATTCACACAGTACAATGGAAAACAAAACAGTCGAGAAAACCAATATTTAACCAAACATTTAACGTACTGAAATATTCAAATTTTAAAGAGACGTTAAAATTTCACCATAAGAAAAATTCTCAAATAGTGCCTTCTTTTTAAACACTATCTGTCATACAAACAGATAACTTTTATATGACTCTTATCAAAATGTGTTGTACAGTCTGGTGATTTCTATTAGATTTCACCCCTAATTTTTTCTACACCGAAGATGCACAAAAGTTATCTGTCCTACAAACAGATAACTTTTATATGACTGTTATTAAAATGTGTTGTACTGTCTGGTGATTTCTGTTAGATTTCACCCATAATTTTTTCTACACCGATGATGCACAAAATTATCACTTCTCATTTGTGGAATATTTACTGAACAGTCTTGTAATTTATCACACAGCTTACAAGTAATTTCTCCATAACTGTATTAGTAAAAGGAGTTTACCAAAATATGATAAATTTTATTAGTGGGTAGTCTGTCATTTTTTGTAGTGGAAAAATATGGAATTTTTGTACAAAATTTAATAGAAGTTGCTGTTTATTTCATTAGAAATTGTAAGAATTTTATTTACAGCGACTATCTGGTGTATTATACCCCTAATTTTGGTAATTTCTACTGAATTTCCAGTTGAATGTACCGTACATTTGAGAAATATTGCTAAACTGTACTGGAAATTTTACAGGGCATTTTTCTCCGTGCAGGAGGGTGAGTGTAGTATAGGAAAAATTAATTATTTCGCTTTGATACGGTAAACATACACATAACGTTTTAATGGTACATATGCGTAAATTTACTGCTCGCCAGAGAACGTTAAATGGATGCCTTTATTTGTACATGGGCTGGTTTTCAAATTGCGGTCAACTGAATATAAAGGACTCGAAGGATCGATTAAAATTGTTATTCGTTATATGAGTAACATTATAAACTGTGTAAATTTCATTATCACCGAGTCGCAGTCGTGGTCCGATGCGTCAGTGCGATAGATACGTACCTATTTGCTTACATAACGTCTATAGGTATACATATCCGTTTGTAGATGTTATAGATATAAGCTGCGAATATAATGTAATTTGAGATTAGCACATTTGTGCGCACTGTTTACGAATTGGAATACCAGAAAGAAAGAAAAAAGGAGGAGAAATATCTATATTTCGTTTCATGTAGCACGCATTATCGCAACTAAGTAGGAATTAAATGCCTACTGGGATATATGACTTAAGTAAAGAAGGCAATCTATCATGATTAGACATTTTCAAAAGCCTAAACGATGTATCATCTTAAAAATACTACACAAAACAACGAAAATACTATAAGAAAGAACATATTCTTATTAAATTTCTCCTTCTTGAAATTTTCATGCCGGGTCTTGGTAGATGTTACACGTAGATTATTTTCCATAAAAGTTCGCTACACGCATATATCTATCCACGTATCTGTTATATGTATCAAATTCGCGTTCTCAGTGAGAAAGTTAAGTACATATAAGAGAAGCTTGCAGTCAATGACGTGACGTAGCTGTACCTATTATATACTTTTGTAAGTGTGAGTACATACCTAATGTCTGTGTTTTTTATTCTGTATGAAATGAGATTTTACCGTAATTAATGTAAATTGGTTTTAGAAAATATGCAGTATTCATCTATTATTAACCCTTTCATGCGAATAAACTATAATGGAGATTTCTCCGCATTTGTCATTTTACTTTATTATACCAAATGTATCTACCAACTGTCACTCTGTTGTGCTGTGTGTTGCAAATTTATGCTCCTGGATATAGCAATATTCATTTTTGTATTATTTGATACAAAAAGCTCCATTTTTACTTCATACTGAATTTGTTGAACATGTGTAGAAGTTTCATGAACTGAGTAAAAAAAAAAGTATCTTAGTAGGTGGAAACTGGGAGACCTTAATAAATCAACTAAATTTAATCGGTTAAACAACCTATAGAAGATTCATAAACCAGTCAATCGAGTTTTTTGTTGAGTGAAAACGAGATGACCTTGATAAATCGAGCAAATGTAACTGGCTAAACATGCTATAGAAGGTTCATGAACCAGTCAAACAAGTTTCTTGTGATATGAAAACCAGGTGACCTTGATCAATCAATCAAATTTCACATTCTAAATCAGTTAGAAGGTTTGTGAACCAGTCAATCGAGTTTCTTGTTGCGTGAAAACGAGATGATCTTGATAAATTAACAAAATATAACCAGATAAACATGCTACAGAAGGTTCAGGAACCTGCCAAACGAGTTTCTTGTGATACAAAAATCCGATGACCTTGATCAATCAACCAAATTTCATATTCTAAACCATTTAGAAGGTTTGTGAACCAGTCAATCGAGTTTCTTGTTGTGTGAAAACGAGATGACCTTGATAAATCAAGAAAATGTCACTGGCTAAATACGCTATAGAAGGTTCATGAACCAGTCAAACGAGTTTCTTGTGATGTAAAAACCAGATGACCTTGATCAACCAACCACATTTCATATTCTAAATCATTTAGAAGGTTTGTCAACCAGTCAATCGATTTTATTGTTGCGTGAAAACGAGATGACCTTGATAAATTAACATAGTATAACAAACAAAGGCTACAATGAGGTTGCCAAAGCTTCAAACTTTATGGCAGAGCTTTAAAAACGAAAACGAAAACCTGAAAAAACATTATTTTTACCATCAAAAACGTAAACAAAACAAAAACGCTACACAGCTGTAACCGAAAAACGTTATAAAAACGAAAATGAAATGAATGAAGTTTGAAAACAAAAACCCAACAAAAACGAAATAAATAACATTTTTCTTACGTTTTTGATTTTTTTTATATTGGCTTCAAATGTTGATTTCACAATATGCAATACAGGTCAGTTTTTCGTTTTATTTCAGAGCTGGGAAAATTGAAAATTGAAATGTTTCGTTTTTGGTTTTTGTCACTCATTTTAGTTTCAGTTTTCAAAATTTCAGTTTCATTTTTCAGTTTTTGGTTTCAGTTTTGATTTTGGTTTATAGGACTTGAAATTTTTTTTCAAATTGAATTTTTTTTGAAAAAAATGATTTTTTTTGAATTTTTCAATTTTTTTTTTTGGTTTTGTTTTTGTTAATATTATAATTTAAAAGGAGGGTGAACTTGAATTTGGAAGGAAATTCCAATTTCTCTGTTGAATTTCAGTTTTGGCTTTCCTTTTCCCAGCTCTGTTTTACTTTTATTCTTCTTCTTAATTCAAGTTAATAAAGGTAGACCTTATGGTGAAAATTAAAATTCAACATGATTTTGGTCATTATGTACGTTCTGGTAAGCGTAAGAGCCGAAAATAAGTATGATAGGTGAAATTTGATTGCTCCATCGTTTTTTTTCTCGCAAAAAATGAGTTTGGAATAAAAAAAAAAAAAAAAAAAAAAAAAAAAAAACGAAATTGAAGCTTGAAAAACGTAACGAAAACGAAAACGCTTCCTAGAATGATTCCTTAATTGAAAACCAAACAAAACCCGAATGAATTATGTTCTAAACGAAATCCAAACAAAAACCGAATTAAAAAATAACGTTTTTAAAGCCCTGCTTTATGGTGAGATCACAAGATATCATTTGCGACCTTCTCCTCTCTCTCAAAAATCAAATACCTACAAAAGAGCTGCCCCAAAGTTGGTGTACTTTACCTTATCTAAGTAAATTGGAAAATACGATGTATGAATTAGAGCTTGTGGATAAACCAAAAGATTTATCACATGAGCAGTGATGAATTGATGGCTGTATACCTTTTATTTTTACGTCATGTAGATAAGTATGTTGTGATTGGTTTTAAAAAAAGTACCATACCAAAAAAGTGACGACCCGCGCACCACTACTTTCACAGGAGCAGGCAAATAAGTAATAGATAACAAGCTTGGAAGTTTGTGAAAACTTTCTTACCTGGTATGGTTATTTTTAGTCGTTTACAGCAAATAGGAAAAAAAGATAACATTTTTCTCTCTTTTTTCAACACTAATATAATTGAGAAGTAGATACCCATCCATTTGGGGGTTTCTTACAACTCAGCTAACTATAAGACTGTAAGGCCTAGTTGTACAGTCACCGATTAAAGTTAACCGAGGATTAACCGGCCAAAATCGGCCGGTTAAGAACCTCGGTTAAGCTGCGTGACCAATAACGCAGCTCTGTTCGATCACGTGACGCTGCTCATGGAACTTAACCGGCGACTGTACAACTAGCCCTAAGTCTTTGGTCAGATTTGATGCGGTGCGGTGTTTAGTAGGAAAGCACAAGCAATCAAATTAGATCCTGGTTATGTTTTTTTTTTTTTTTTTTTTTTTTTAGCATTTCATTTGATTAATTTTCTTATTTACCGTATAACGAAAGTTTTAAGTAAATAATCCGCGCAAGTTTCAGATGATACGATTTTGTTGGAAGAATTTTTACGCTTGAAAAATACTCTAAGATCGGTCTCGTAAACCAGATATTATTTATTGAGTGAAGAAGGAAGACAGGAGGGCTTGCTAACTTATCAAAAGTATACAACCTTCGTGTATCTGCCCAGGTCGAGATTTTTCCCATTAATGAACTTATTGCAGTAGCATATACGACGATAAAGCCACCTCAGATGTTATCGTGCTGAAAGAGATGAAAAAATGCCTCGATCTTGTGGCCTCATGTAACGAACTTATTAATATAATCCCGCTGCGGAGAGTTAATATATAAAGAATTATTAATGACAGCCTTGCTATTAGTAAACGTCTATGTTCGTGTTAAAGGCGTATATAAAATTATCAAGAATAGAAAGGCGATAGAGGATTTTTTTTTTGCTTCATAATATTGGAAAGGTTATGATTTATGTTTATCCGCGCCCGTTTACTGCACACGTACATTGTTACGAAGAAAAAATGCGAACCGTTTACACGAAGAAAAGAATTTCAGAATTACGCTGCGTAAGCTCTTAAGGTTATTTTTTCTCTGCTATTCGTTTCACAACTAGAACACGTTGTGATATGGTTTAGCTTTTAAACGAGTATAACCAAAACCTTAAACGTCATTTTTGGCACTATATAAAAAAATATATATACCAGATTATTAATTTCGTTCCAATGTCGACGCGTGTTTATCCTTCAGGCGACAATTCGCTATGCCAAGGATTAGGATTTACGCCTTTTCCACGATCGCAACATCGACTGCCAAAATGCACGTATCAACGTATACTTCATTTCATACTGATACATTGTAGGCAATTTTTACTCCTGCCAACGATAACATATCGCAATCGTGTATAAAATGTGTTTTTTGATCGTGTTCCGCAGTATTGTGCCTGTCTGCAGGGTGTTTTGGTTAAAGAAGGGTGGTTGTATTTGAATTCGATTCAATGTACCAGATGCCAGATGATATTTCCATGGAATGATATTTTTGTTTGTTTGGATGTTTTCGAACGAATTCAAATTTACAATTTTGAGTTGATTATTGTCATGCGACGTGAAATTGATATGGTACCATACTTCGGTGATGCGAAATGGGCATTTCATTCTTTCCTCATCTCCTAGCGCACGTGTTGACACATGTAACGAAATTTTGAATTATGTGTGGGATCGAGATATTCAAAAACGTGAAATTGGAGATGAATTGCTTCTCAGTAGGAGCCGATGTTGTGGAAAATTTATTATTCCAAGATGAAAGACCAAGAAAAAATTTCAGTAATTTTCAGAAATTTGTGTCTTGAAAATAATTTCAATTTTTTAAGTGCTGTTAGGTTCTGAAATTTTAATTTTTTGATTTAGATATGGTATTCAAAGCTTCAAATTTAGAACTGAAAATTATTTGAAAATTAATTTTGAATTTCTTATTAATGTAAATTAATTACAATTTTTTCAAAAATAAATTATTCTCATTTTTTTTTCAATATGATTAAAATTAGGACGAACCATTTTTTACAAAGGATCTGTCTATCTATGAGATCAGTTAATTTATTGTAAAGCAAACGAAGTTGTTGTAGTTGTTGTTGTTGTTGTTGTTTTCAGCATAGTATCCGTATATATGGAAAAAAGTTACGAACTTGGTGGCGAAATTCAGACAGGAAATTTCTGGATGTGAGACTTTGGGTATTTTGCCAGACATTAAAAACCAGGATTTTCCTTTCAAAATCGGACGACCTTTACTTAAAAAAAAAAAACAGCATTTAAAAAAAGAAATGATTAATTTGTTTAGAAGAGTTCGTACATACCTAGTTTAAAATCTTCTCAAAATGAGAAATTTTTTATCGGGAATTAATTTTAAACCCGTTTTACAAAGTACGAGTATGGGAATAAGGCTCTGAGTAATAAATTTCTAATTTTTCAATTTGATTAGGTATTTGAAGAAAAAAAATTTACATAATTTTTGCTAAATAAAGGAAAACAATTTTCAAGCATGGAAAAATAAATAGACAAGTAATTTTAGGTGAAGAACAGTTATTATTTTTTCCAATATCAAAGATGCGATTTTTTTTGAAAAATAATTGATAAAATCCTTTAAAAATGAGTTTTTAACTTGGAAAAACAACAATTTAAAGTTTTGTTCGTATTAATTAAACCACGATTCAATTTTTTTGAGAATAAATTGAAAATTTTAAATAAGTACATATAAATTTTGAATTGAGAGAAAAATATTTTCAAAATAGGTATATTTCGGATTTTTTAACAAATTGATTTTTTTAAAACACTCCCTGAAAATTTCAATATGGAATTGATTTTTTTCTTCTTCAAAATTTTTAACAAAATGGTAACTACATAGGTACTTTTATCCAGCAAGAACATTTTCGGTGATTTTTCATATAAGTTTCAGATGTCTAACAAAATGCCTAGAAAATGTCTAAAAGTAATAACATTTCAAAAAAAGACAAAATGTCTGGAAAATGTCTAAAAGTCATAAAATTTTTAAAAAATTACAAGTTTCGAAATGTCTGACATAATGTCTAAAAAGTCGAATTTATTGAAAAATTTTCAAGTTTTTTGTCATCCAAACCTAACTTAATGTAACCTAACCTAACCCAATGGGGGTCAGATTTTGGTGTCGGATTTTCGTGACAGATTTTCGTGACGGATTTTTGTGAGGGATTTTCCTGTCGTTTTTTTCTATTTTGGTCTCCGTAAAAGCATATACTATGCTAATAAATAATCATTTCCATGGAAATTTAAAATTGATAAAAAAATAAAATTAACACTCTGATAATAAAAATTGAAAAAATTAAAGTTTAAGAATGTCTGATAAAAAGCCTAAAAATCGAAAAGTTTGACAAAATGTCTAAAAGTCATAAAATTTATAAAAAATAAAATAAAAAAAAATTAATAAGATTCACTACACGTGACAACATGTCTAAAAATCACGAATATTAATTTTAAAATTTTTGAAATAATAAAAGTCATGAATTTTTTAAAAAATTTTCTAAGTTTCAGAAGTTCTGAAAAAATGTCCAAAAAGTCATAAAATTACTTTAAAAAATTAAAAAAGTCCAAAAGTCATAAAATTTCTAAAATAATATCAAAAAGCCATTAAATTTATTAAAAAATTCCAAGTTTTGAAATGTTTGACAAAATGTCTGAAAGTCATATCATTTCAGAATGTCTGACAAAATGTGTAAAAAATGTCTAAAAGCCCGAGCAGCACACTCGATCGATAATATCGAAAGTTGAAACGTATCGATAAAAAATCGTTTAAAAATCTAAAGATGTTCTCACGATATGATGCAGATTTAGCTGTACGATTTTATAGGCAAAAAATCTAAAAACTATCGAATTCGATAGTATTACGATTTTAGGACGATATTCGTCAACGATACTATCGACAAAGAATATTAAATTTCTCGAATTCGAATTTTTAACGATTTTGTGAAGATATTTGAAACTATATTATCGACACGTAATCTGAAATTTCTCGAATTCGATTTTTCAACGATTTTGTGCAGATATTTGAAACTATATTATCGACACGTAATCTGAAATTTCTCGAATTCGATTTTTCAACGATTTTGTGACGATATTTGAAACTATATTATCGACACGTAATATGAAATTTCTCGATTTCGATTTTTTAACGATTTTGTGACGATATTTGAAACTATATTATCGACAAATAATCTGAAATTTCTCGAATTCGATTTTTTAACGATTTTGTGACGATATTTGAAACTAAATTATCGACAAATAATCTGAAATTTCTCGAATTCGATTTTTTAACGATTTTGTGAAGATATTTAAAACTTTATTATCGACACGTAATCTGAAATTTCTCGAATTCGATTTTTCAACGATTTTGTGGCGATATTTGAAACTACATTATCGACAAATAATCTGAAATTTGTCGAACGATTTTTCAACGATTTGGTGACGATATTTGAAATTATTTCCAAATTGGTGAAAATTTTTCTAAGTCCAACACGTCTGGAAGTACTAAACTGCCTATTATAAGCGTTTTATTACTAATTCCTCAACGATAAGGTATGGAATAGTGGTTAAGGAAGAGGATTACCGTGCAGGAGGTAGAAGGTGCAAGCCCCACGGGTGGCAGATTTTTTATAATTTTTTTTGACTTTTTCTGAAATGATCCTCTTACCGTAACATGAATAATGTGTTTAGGCATAGTTTAATGTATTAATTATGCTAATTAATGATTTTTAATTATAGAAAAAAGCTAGTAAAAGACGAAAAATCGGAATAAAAAATCGATAAAAAATCGACAGAATATCGAATTCGATAAAGTTCCGCCTAAATCGTGAAATTATCTTTCGATATTATAGATATATTATCGATAAAATATCTTACTATAATCTCGAAATTTTTGCTAACTATAATTCGTCGATAATCTATCTATATATCGAAAGATAATTTCACGATTTATGCGGAACTAACGCGACACTTTATCGAATTCGATATTCTGCCGATTTTTTATTTCGATAATTTGTCGAGTGTGCTGCTCGGGAGTCATAAAATTTCCAAAAAAATTACAAATTTCAAAATGTCTGACATATAATGTCTAAAAAGTCGAATTTATTGAAAATTTTCCAAGTTTTTTTGTCACACAAACCTAACCTAATGTAACCTAACCTAACCCAATTGGGGGGACGGATTTTGGTGTCGGATTTTCGTGACGGATTTTTGTGACGGATTTTCCTGTCGTTTTTTTCTATTTTGGTCTCCATAAAAGCATATACTATGCTTAAAAAAAAATTAAACTAAATGGGACACTCTAATACCTATAGATACCTACTTGTTTATATTTTTACTTTGAGACCACACGTGAAGTTTAAAATTTTCAAAAATGAGTTATTTCTTTTTGGAAATTACCTGCTTAGGTAATCAAAAGTATTTTGAAAACACTCTAAAAAGTTTATTAAAAAAAAAAATTAAATGCATTTTTTTCGAAAACGTGTGATTTTTTGGAAATGAATTTAAACTCTAAAAATTTTTTTTTCTCAAATTGGATTTTTTTTTCAATTTTTTGTCCATGAATCAAGCTATTCTTAACAAGAAGTTCCCAATTGATTAAATATGAAAACTTTTTACACTTGAGTGGTTCAATAAGAAAACAAATAACTTAAGAATGAAACTATAAGAAACCAAATGCGCTCCAAATTGCACCAAAAGAGGTCAAATTTCTTTTAACCTTTGAAGAAAAGGGGGAGAGTGTAAACAGAGCAGAGCACCGTCGCGGTAGTGTTCTTATTATTCGTATAAAAAGCAGAATTCTCTCGGTGTTTTTACGCGACCCCAGTCTCGTGGCTTTAGTTGAAAGCAATTTCATAAAATTCGTTCATACCGTAAGTATTAAGCGTTATTAATAAGTCATATATTTCCTATCAATTTGCAATTCCGAAACCCAGTTAATTACCGCGCTCGCAGCTCAAAGAAAATATAAACATTTCCACGTCATTTGGAATGTTCCAACGCTGAGAAGATAATCCTTCCTATGTAGCTTTTCATTAACGATGTCGAGTTAATTTCACCCAGACCGGTGTGCTCTACTCACTCGTGGTGTGGTAACCTGATACCTACGTGGAGGAAGAGGTACTTGCACCAAGTGTGGAAGTGTATTCTACGTGCTATAAGCGTTCCTATATGTATTATACATGGAAACCTCATCCGCACCACACTTCGTCTCTTCGCTCATCATACCATATCGAAAAAAATTGATAAAGGTCTGCGCATCTCACGCACACAATTTCACGACGCAGTCACCGAAATGACATGTTCCATCTATCGAAGATTTTTTCAACTCGAAATGATTCGCTGGACACCAACTTTTATTAAAAATCATCAACATGATAAATTTCTTCGTTGACACGTAAACAAACGTAAGCCTATTTTTTATTTCAGCCAAGATACGTAGACCTACCTACGCATTTCACGTTGTTGTTGTTCGATGTTGAATAGCTTTTGTGCTTATTTTTTTTTTCGCGCGCGAGTTTTTATTGATTTCACGCTTGCAAAAAAACCATCGGCGGATGTAATTTCGAGCCAAGTTGTAGTCGATTGGTGTAATGGTATTTGCAAAGGAGACTGTATCTAGGTATGTAGTCGTTGTTTCGAATTTTTTTTCGTTTCACAAATTCTACGCTTTGGTTCGCTCTGCTGTGTTTTTTCGAAGAGGAAGGAGAGGTTTTCGTTTTGAATCATGCAATATTGCAAGGGTCTCAACCAGGGACGGCGAGAGCTGAGCGGGGAGCTCTAGTGCAATGTTTGGAACTTGCCCCTGATAATGTTTTTAACTTTTTTGCCATCTGTGAAAAATTTTCTCACCAGAAATCTCTCTTTCTAAATTTCCTTGGAGTAAAAAACTGCCAAAAAAATTCGAACTTTTTAAAGAAATATTTCAATTTTTTGTGAGAAGAAATCCCTTAATTTGTTCGAAAAAGAAATGTATAGTTCTTTTTCGAAAGAAATTAAGTTTTCATTTCTTTAAAAAAATACAACCCAATTTCTTCAGAGGAAATTCCTTTTCTTGGGGGGGGGGGGGGGAGAGAAGTCACCTACTTGTAAAGAAGAATTCCAATTTTTGTCTGTTTCTTCGCAAAAATTTTACGTACTCGTAGGTACCTAAATTTTTTTTGAGGAATAAATCTTTGTTCTTTGAGAAAGAAATCTCTCATTAAAAATTAAAAAAAAAAGCTTTGAATTTGTCTGGAGTAATTTTTTCACTCTTTTGTTGCAATAAAAATATGCTTTGAATTTTTGGAAAAAATCCTTGAATTTTTTGGAGTACCTAGGTACAAAATTAAAAAAAAAAAATTGGAATAAAAATCTCTTGATTTTAATAGGTACAAAAAACTGGTTTTTTTGAGAAATGGTAACTTTTACTTTTAGGGGAAAAATCTTGATTCAAGTTCTCAAATAAAAAAAGAAAAGAATCTTTTTTTAGCTGATTTTTTTTCGAGTGAAATAGGTAAATTCCTAATTATTTTTTTGAAGTAGGAATCTCTTTGTTTTTATGCAGAAATTGTTAGGATGTTTTTTTTAATTTTTTATTTTTTTAGATGATCTCAATTTTTGATCTCGATTTTTTTTTTGGGAGTTTGAACTTTTTAGGAGCAAAAAATCTCATATTTATTTCTTTCAGAGAAAAAATACCTATTCCATTTTTTAGAGAAATAATTTTCAATCAAATATTGTTGGAGTGAAATTTTTTTCAACTCTTTAAAGCAAAAATAAGTAGGTATATATTTTTTTAAAGGAAAAAAAATCTCCTGATCTTTTTCGAACACAGGAAAAAGTCTATTTTGGGGAGGGGAAGGGGGTGGAAGAAATCTATTTTTAGATAGAAAGAATCTCATTATTGTTCAAAACAAAAAGCTGTCATTTTTTTTAGGTTTAATTTATTTTACTTTTTCTGCAGAAAAAATCGCTTGATTTGTATGGAGAAAAAATCGTATCATTTTGATACAGATATCTTTTACTTTTTGAGCAAACGCAAATCAATTTTTTGCATCAAGTTTTTTTAGAGAAAAAAAATCTTTTGAAGAAAAATAAAACAATTTTTTAAGGAAAAAATATTTCTTCGGATGAAAACAATTCCTCAAAATGTTTTGTAAAAAAAAATATTTCAACTTTTCTGTAAAAAAAAAAAAAAAAAAAAAATCAGAATAAGTATACTGTATTTTATCGTTAAATATTGTATAAATTATCATTTTCCATATTATTTTCAACCAAATTTTTCAAAACTTACATTTGTTTTCAACTCTTCCTCAATTTTTCTAAATTCAAAACTTCTTATGGCCAAAAAAATTGAAAGTTGATGGATTAATTTTTTCTGCTTTATCGTGTATTTACTTGGTTAATTTCAGTATACTATGTATGTAATTGTTTACGTTCGCGTTATTGTGTTCGTTTGAATGAGTACAGTTCGAAACTGTAAAGCATGTTTTTGAATACGTAATCATAATCAAGTATCTTGGTGCTGGATATTCGAGCTCATAGTAGGTAATCATGTCTAATGGAATGCTAATCAGTTTAATGGATGCAATGAGGGCTAATTCGTAATTTAAACATGTTTTTTTGTAATAGTCAGATTAAGTCAAATCTTGCTCATAATTCATAGGCTAGAAAAATAATAGGTGTTAGTTAGTGATGTTTTTTCAATTATTTTTTTTGTAAAATTGTTGAAAGCTGAATTTTTAAAAAATAATTTTTTAAACGTTTTTTAAAGAAAAAAATAATTACAAATCAGGTGGAATGAAAAAAAAAAAAAAAATTGAATCAAATGTCATTGTGCATGGTCTTAACATGATGCAGTTCCTGAAAACTTAGGTAAAGTTGAAAAATCGCCAAAAGTGGTTTTTTGGTTAAAAATACATAGGTAGGTATATTATTGTAGGTTAAGCCCAATTTGATTCAAAAAAAATTTTTTTCATTCTAGCTGATTTTTATACCTATATTTTTTTTCTTCAAAAACTTTTTTATGTCCCCTTACAAACTGGAGTAAAGATGAAAAATCACCAAAAATGGTCTTGTTGGGTAAAAGTACCTGTGTAGTGACCATTTTGTTTAAAAAAAATTTAAAAACTCAATTTCAATTTTTTGATCTTTTTTTGTTTTCTCAAAAAAAGGGATGCTGCGCCACCACTTAAAAAAAAAATTTTGAAGAAAATTTTTTAGGGAGTTCATTTTATACCAAAAAAATCATTTTTAGAGTGCCGCCCCTTGACATTTCGAAAAATTGAAATTATGGGACACCCTAAATGTCACAACATGAAGGGCATACTTGGAACACCGTGTATAATAGGTGAATATATCGACCAGGTGAGATGAAAATTGCACCGGAATGTACGCGGAAATTGATGCAATACTCTTTACCTGCCAAATGGATACGAAAATTTCGTCCAATCAATGCTATATCGTTCGACGAATCGCTGCGAGCAATAAAAATCTACCACCACAACCACCAAATGCAACCAAGCGAAAAATTACGAACTTGGTAGTTGATTTGATGCGATTTCCACTATCTTTATAAAGAAAGATTTTTACACGAGTTGGTGACGAGTGACGACGAGATGTATTCTCGCACATTTTATTGTATACCTAACCTACGTACGTATTTGCCGAGGTACAATTGAATCTACTCTACTATACGTTTAGATAATTATGGAGTCTATTTTCAAAAGAAAAACTTCTTCATGACAGATCGTTTGAAATTCTTATAAGAAGAGTTACTACAAGCTTAAAAGTCTTTTGAAACTGCCAACTTGTGTATCTTTTTATATGTTTACCCTCGCACGATACACTAATTCATTTCACTCCGGCTCAACTACATACATACGCCATGTACTGTACTATGCCTTGCCTTGCCTATATGTATACTTACCTTTACCTACCTGGCAAATTTATACGAGATTCTTGCTCAATTTACTCGTTGCGCAATACTTCTTCCACCAGTATGAAGAAACTTCCCACTTTGATCTTTTCGCAAAATGCGATCAACCGGCGTAATTTCTCAATTTCGAAAATTCCCTATTCGGAAATCTTATTGCCTTTTGTATGCCTACCCGCTCGCCCAACTCGGTCTCTGGCACTCCTGTTACACACTACATTCCGACCGAAATCGCTTTCGGCTTTATCAATATGATACCGTATAGGTTTCTCTGTAACAATAATACGTATCTTTCTTTACACGTCGAGTATACATATAATTATATACGAACTCAATCTAGTACAAAGCACGTGGCATGTATCGAATATTCGTCAGCATACAAAAGCGATTCTACCTTTTGAAAAGTCAATTTTTAATTTTCATCTTGTGCTTTAATCTGTGATTGTCAGTTTGATTCCAATCAAGTATGTTAAACATAAGACGATTATTCATCCGTACAAAATACACTTGAATCAAAAATAGCGATTGTTGAAAGCAAAATTAGCAGGTTTCTTACAGAACAAAATTGTTTAGTAGAGATCGATGGAAAATAAATGTGCTTTTGGCACAATCTACTTTTTACAAAATACATAGATTTGGAATTCTAATGGAATGAAAAATATCTCACAATGTTACAAAGTAAGAAGAAAATTCATCAAGTTTTTAGAGTGCAAAATATTTTTCAAAATTTTTCAAAAAAAAAAAAATTGAGGGCAATTTTGTTTTTATACCTAGAGTTTAAAAAAATGATACCAATCCAATTTATTACAATTTTATTGGTAAGAAATTTTTTTCTCGCAGAAATTGATAATTTCACAAAAATTGATAATTTTTTAAAATTGGCTGCTATTCGAACATTGAGAATTTTTTAAAAGTTGATAATTTCTCAAAAGTTTTAATACTTTCAGTAATTAATCGTGTTTTAAAAATTGAAAATTTCTCAAAATTTGATGTCTATAATTTCTCAAAAATCTACGATTTTTCAAAAATTGACAATTTTTTTAACAATTGTTAATTTTGATAATTTTTCAAAAATTGATGGATTTCATAATTTAAAAAAAAAAAGAATTGAGAACTTTCAAAAATTGAGAATTTTTCAAAAAGGCTAAGTATTTAAAATTTTTTAAAAATTGATCGTGTTTTATAAATTGAAAATTTCTCAGAAATCGACATCTAGCCAATTTCTCAAAGATTGATTACCTATTTCTCAAAAATCGACAATTTTTCAAAAATTTTCTTTTATCTAAACATTGATCATTTTTCAAAAGTTAAGAATTTTTCAAAAATTGTCAATTTTTCAAAAGTTGTAAATCTTTTTAAAAATTCTGAATTTTCCAAAATTGATAGTTTTTCAAGAATTGTTAATTTCAATAATTTTTGATAATTTTTCAAGAAGATTAACTTTCATCCAAACATTGAGAATTTTTCAAAAATTGACTGTTATCCATACATTACGTAAGAATTATTCAATAATTTACTGTTAAGTATCGAAACATGGATTATTTTTCAAAAATTTATAATTTTTCAGAATTTATATAATTATAGTTCTTCAAGAATTGTTAATTTTGATAATTTTTCAAATACTTATTGGTTTTCATCCAAATATTGGTATTTTTTCAATTTTTTTTTTCTTCAAAAATTGTTAACTTGATAATTTAAAAAAAAAAGATAAATAGAATTTTTCAAAAATTGCGAATTTTTCAAATATTGAAAATTTTACAAAAATTGATCGTGTTTTGCAAATTTCTCAAAAATTGATTAGGTATTTAGGTATTTCTCAAAAACTGACAATTTTTTAAAATTAACTGTTATCCAAACATCATTAATTTTTACAAAATTGAGGTTTTTTTTAAAAAATGTGAATTTTTAAAATTTGTGAATTTTTCAAAAATTGCAAATTTTCCAAAAATTGTGAATTTTTCAAAAATTGTGAATTTTTCAAAAATTGTGAATTTTTCAAAAATTTTAAATTTTCCAAAAATTGTGAATTTTTCAAAAATTTTGAATTTTCCAAAAATTGTGAATTTTTCAAAAATTTTAAATTTTCCAAAAATTGTGAATTTTTCAAAAATTTTGAATTTTCCAAAAATTGTGAATTTTTCAAAAATTTTGAATTTTCCAAAAATTGTGAATTTCCCAAAATTGCGATAGGTAGTTTTTCAAGAATTGTTAATTTTGATAATTTTTCAAATAATTGACTTTCATCGAAACATTAAAAATTTTGAAAAAATTGTGAATTTTAAAAACTTTTGAAAAATTATAAATTTTGCGAATTTTTCAAAAATTGACTGTTATCCAAACATTGAGAATTGTTCAAAAATTATCTGTTATCAGAACACTGTGAATTTTTAAAAAATTAACTGTTATCTAAACATAGATAATTTTTCAAAAAAGAAGAATTTTTCAAAAAGTGATAACTTCTTTAAAATTGTATAATTTTTCAAAAATCGACAAATTTTTAAAAATCTTAACTTTTTATAAATTGAAAATTTTACAAAAATTGATCGTGTTTTGCAAATTTCTCAAAAATTGATTAGGTATTTAGGTATTTCTCAAAAACTGACAATTTTTTAAAATTAACTGTTATCCAAACATCATTAATTTTTACAAAATTGAGGTTTTTTTTAAAAAATGTGAATTTTTAAAATTTGTGAATTTTTCAAAAATTGCGAATTTTTCAAAAATTTTGAATTTTCCAAAAATTGTGAATTTTTCAAAAATTTTGAATTTTCCAAAAATTGTGAATTTCCCAAAATTGCGACAGGTAGTTTTTCAAGAATTGTTAATTTTGATAATTTTTCAAATAATTGACTTTCATCGAAACATTAAAAATTTTGAAAAAATTGTGAATTTTAAAAACTTTTGAATAATTATAAATTTTGCGAATTTTTCAAAAATTGACTGTTATCCAAACATTGAGAATTGTTCAAAAATTATCTGTTATCAGAACATTGTGAATTTTTAAAAAATTAACTGTTATCTAAACATAGATAATTTTTCAAAAAGTGATAACTTCTTTAAAATTGTATAATTTTTCAAAAATCGACAAATTTTTAAAAATCTTAACTTTTTATAAATTGAAAATTTTTCAAATAATTTATAATGTTTCGAAAATTGACAAGTTTTCAAAAAAATTATAATTTTTCAAATGTAATTTTTCAAGACTTTATAAATTAATTGCTATCCAAACATTTAGAATTCTGGTTTAGGATATCGAAAGACATCATAGGGACACCCTGTATAAACTAAGTAGGGCGGGACGGTAAAAACCCTGCAGGTATATATGTTTTTCGCTATTTTATTGCTATTTCTCAGTCGCTCTGTACGTTGAAAAATTTACATTTCAACTTACGAGACGAAAGTTGTGAATTTAAACGTGGCCGAGGAAGCAAAACCATCTACGAAGAGTAATCATTTGTTTACTTGTAAACCGAGGTTTATTACGTGATATTTCTTCTTGCGTTTTCATCGCTAAAGTACAAAGACCAGTGTGCCAGAATGTGCTGCTGCAGGTTTGATTTATATACTCGCGGTGTTTATTTTTGAAATAATCTTTGAGGTTGGCTGCGTTATGACAACACGAGAATAGAGTCAATATTTTCACTAAATAAAATATTAAAAATTGCCGAGCTTTTAACCCTCCATTCGTCTAGTGCGCGCGGAAAAACGATTTTCCAAAACATCGTTTATACAAAGGACTCTCCCCTCAGCTGTACCGATGTGTCACGACAATGTTTTTTTAATATCTATTTTCGCGTATACCGAGAAATGATTTAAAATATATAATGGCCATACAGATGATTCGCATTATAGTTCAAAATACACCAGAGATGGATTTTTCATTGAAGCTGAACTTCAATTTATAACATTTTGTAATATTTCGCCTAAACCAGTTGCGAAGCGAATATTTTCAATGTTTTATTCGTCGGCGTCGATTTATAATACATTTTTTTAATTTAACCAAGAACGGAAGTTGCTTTTTCATTGTTAGTTTTATTATGATTTTCGCTCTAGTTGTGTAGATTCGTAGCAGTTTTTTGATAACTGTTGAATTTCTTGTAGGTGAATTATTTTTCTCTCATTTTAATGATTATTTTTTTCGTAGGCGGTATTTGAATGGCAGCTGGAAAGGCTTTTGCCCATCCGATGACTTCTTTCTTGGCGTTTAATTTTCTGCTGCCTATGCCTGTAAGAGGAAATGGTATAATAGTATTTGCAAAATCGAATCCAATTATAAGACTTGTTTCATGCCACATAGCGAAAAAGAAAGGCACTGGTTCAGTGAATGGGTTTTTGACATTCCGCCTGACGAGAGAAGCTTTTTTATACGTATTTCAATGTAAATAGAATTTAATTGAAATTTCAACATCATCGAGACGAATTTCAAACGTGTCCAGTCCATTGTTATAACTGACCCAAAAAAATGGTATTATTTTTATCAGAATTTTAACGCTACATTGAAAATTCTGCAGCCACGTAACGCTTCATGAACATTTTTGCACCATCATCGAGTTTCACGGCACGATTGACGCATCGTGCATTTTATGCAAACATTTATCGAATTTTTCGCGTCCGAGTTTTCACTCTGGCACGTACCTATGAATAGTAAAGTATATATCGGTGTGTTCGAATGGGTGGAAATGAATGGCAATGTGGATAGCGAGATGCGGTTCCAATGAATTGGTAATTTGGTTGATGCGGATTTTGCGCCAGGAATCAGTTAGAGACGATGAAGGCGTTAGTGATATGCAATGTTTGTGGTTTTTAATACCGATTCGAGTGCTTATATTTCTCGAATTGAACACGGTATGCGGTGTTTTTATTATTTTTTTCGATACTCGACGCATCGATGTGAATCGTTGAATCGTTCCATTATTGTGTTCTGTTATTTTGTTGTTGAAGAGGTTTCAAATGGATTGATCATTACTTATTATTGTTTTTAGAAACTCAATATGACTTAATATTAAACTGTACCAAATTAGGCGGGGCCCAAAACTGATGATCTATAATGGGGTAATTTTAGTTGTCTATCATCTGCCACCTCGACGGTTTTTATACCTGGAACACTATTTGAGTAATAGCTCCTCAAAGGCTTGATTCCCAACTTTTTAATAGTGTAGCTATTTGGAAAAAATGAAAATTTTTCAATGTTCAAGCATTTTGAAATGAAAATAAAAGGGAAGAAAAAATGAAAAAAAAAAAAATCTTACAAAACAGATAACCTGACGCATGAAAAGGTGGTCGAGGGTTCATGACGCTTAACCCCCGTTTTCATGTATCACCGCAGTACTGTTTTTTTGGCACAATTGTAAAATTTTCCAAATTCAATACTACATAGATACTTTACATTCAAAATTGTAGGGAAGGGAGAGGTCCAATCGTAATTTTTGTAATAAAAATTATTTTCAAGACTTCAAACTTCAACTTTTGTTTGAAAACTTTTTCAATTGGACCTCTACCTCTATCAGTTTTTAATAATAGATATGAGTATGTAAGTCAAATTATGTGAAATTGGATTAAAGGGAAGGGTCTAATCGAAAATTTTATATTAACAAAAATTACTTCTAGAATCTCAATCTACAACTTTCATTTTGAAATTTTTTCAGTTGGACCTCTCCCCTTCTTTAAATTTGAAAAACTATCTACCTGATGTTATGTGAAATCGGAGAAGAGAGAGGGATCCAATCGAAATTTTTGTAATAACAAAAATTATTCCTAGGACTTCAAACTTCAACTTTTGTTCAAAAGAATTTTAAATTGACTCCTTCCTCCCTCACACCTCTAATTTTTAATTAGTATCTTTGGAGTGTTATGTAAAATCGTGGGGGGGGGGGGTGGGTCCAATTGAAAAAATTTTCAAACAAAAGTTGTAGCTTGAAGTCTTTTAAATAATTTTAGTCATCACAAAGATTTCGATTGGACCCCTCCCCCCTCCTATTTTGAATATCAAATATCTATGTAGTATTGGACTTGGTAAATTTGAAGACGGTACCAAAAAACCAGTACTGCGGCGATTCACTCGTGGTGTTTATTGAGTAAGGAAATCATTACAATAAAATATTTTTTGATTAAATATTATGGGTAGTACGGTGGCCCATAATTTCACTTTTTTCGAAACTTCAAGGTCCGGCATTCTAAAAATGATTCTTTTGGTGTACGAGTAAAATCAACTCCGCTAAAAATCTTTCTTCAAAAAAATTATTTTAAGTAATGGCGCAAAGCCCCTTTTTTTGAATTTTTTTTTTTTTTTTTAATTTAAATTGAATTTTTTTCAATTTTTTTGAACAAAATAGGCACTATACATAATATTATGTACTTTTACCCAACAAGACCATTTTCGATGATTTTTCATCTTTATCCACGTTTTTAATCGTAATACATAAAAAAGCTACATTTTTACGTTTTTTGAAAAAAAAAATCAAAATCAGCTAGATTAGAAAAAAAAAAAAAATTGGATCAAAGTTATCTTAACATATACATATTTTTATCCAAAAACCCATTAATGACGATTTTTGAACTTTATCTCAGTTTTAAGGAATTTCATCTTTCTGGAAAAATTGCGCAGTTCATGCAGTTAATGAAAATTGAGGTAAAGTTGAAAAATCGCCATAAATTGGTATTTGGGTAAAAATATGTAAAAATGGTTAGACCACGTTGGCCCTATTTTTTTTTTTTCTTCAAAAAACGTGAAAAAACAGTTTTTTTTATGTCTCCTTAAAAGCAGAGATTAAGATAAAAAAATCACCCAAAATGGCCTTGTTTGGTAAAACTACCTATGATCATTTTTTTGCTTTCTCAATAAAAAAAGGGCTCTGCGCCAACACTAGAAATAATTTTTTTGAAGAAATTTTTATAGAGTTAATTTTTTACCAAAAGCATCATTTTTAGAAGCCCAGCCCTAGACATTAAAAAAAAAAAAAAATGAAATTATGAACTACCCTAAGCCTCACCTTACAATAACATTTCTATGATTTTTTTTGTTTCTTCGAAAAATTATACACAGGAAGTTCATAAAACAAAAAATTCCACCAAACCAACTACCTAAATCTTCAAAATAAATATGAAATTTTGCAAAGAAAAAAACCCATAGTAAAAAAAAACCTCGGCAATCCGTTCAAGTTCATAATCTTTATGTAGAATAGGATAAAACTTATTTCATCAAGTTGAAAGAAGTTGGAAGGAACTAAAGGCAGACGAGAGTTTTTCATACTCTTAACTTTGATGCGTTGAAATAAGACGTATAAACTTTGAAAATAATTTTTTTGTTTCGCCAGATAAAAATAAACTAATATTGAAAATTTAATTAAAATAAAAATGCCGATTTTACAGCATTCAATGGGCAACGACCCGTGAATACCGTAACGTTTGGAATTGCGTGAAAAAAAAAAAACTTTTTCTAAGCGCAACATTACAACTTTACATCCCATTAGCCATTATTTGTACTGTTGTTGAATTGTATCGCAAGTGGCCAAATGCCATTATAGAAATTTCGCCAATGCTAGACCTAACTTAGAATCGACTCTCGTATATTCTCTACCCGAAGAATACGACCGTTGAATAAAAACGAGGCGAGAAGTGTCTCTAAGTCTTTTATACTGGCGTGTGAAAGTAGAGGAGAAAAAAACATCGGTTGGATTATGCTGGCGAAGGGGATTTTAATCGTATTAGGATTTTAATTGACTCGGGTTCAAATTCTCTAAGTATACCTTGAGATTTTTTGTGTCTAATGTGATGTGAATATGTTGGAGTAATATTGAACAATTTGTTCAAATTATTCGCGTTTTATTATCTTCTAGGTATGGATTTTTTTAATTTTGTCAATTTTTTTATTTCCTCATTTCATTTTAAAAATGGTTAAAAAACTCTATTTTTTTACTAAAAATTGGGAAAACATTAAAATTTTATGTTTTGAAAATCGATAGATGAAAAAATTTAAAATAAGAAAAACATGGAGAATGAGAATAAAGACACCTGGAACATAAAAGTTGAAGAAAAGTGGAACCTGAATAAATCGAAAAGTTTATAAATAAAAAATGAAAATCTTATGAAATACAAAATCAAAAATTAGAATGAAAAACGAGAAAACACTTTAAAATTAAGCAACAAAAAAATAGACCACTAAAAAAAATAAAAAATAAAAAAAAAATATTGAGAGATGAATAAATTGAAAAATAAAAAAATAAATAACATGAAATTCCGACTCTAAAATTAAATTAGAAATTGCTATTAATAATTGAAAAGATCGTGAAATAAGAAAATTGAGAAGTTTTCAAATTTTCTCGCCTTCCCTTCAATTTTTATACATTTTTCAGTTGTCGATTTTTTAAACTCATTTACATTATATTTTTTAAAAAACGTTTCTCAATTTTGGTAATTTTAAATTTGATTTTGGTTTTCCTATGTTTTTTTCAAAAATTAATTCAAGTTTGCATTTAAAAAAAATTTTGTTTCAATGTTCCTCATTCGCTTCTCCACTTTGTTGGAAATTCTTCATTTTCAATTTTTTGATTGTTTTTTTTTGTTGTATTTTTTAATGTTAAATCTTTATTTTTTACCCAATTCATGATCATTTTTATTGTAATTTTTGATTTATTAAATTTCATATAAGTAATTAAGTAATTTTTTTTGGAATTTACCCAAATTTGAATTTTTACAAAATTTCTATTTAAAACTTGTTCGCCCCTTCTTCAGTTTTAAAACTTTTTTTTCGTTTGTCGACTTACTAATGTTTAATTATAATGTTTACCTAACTTATAGCCATCGTTTTTTTTTTCAAATTGTTGAAATTTTATTAGCATAGTACATGCTTTTACGATGACCAAAGTGGAAAAAAACGAGACCAAAATCTGACCCAAAATTCCGACCCAAAATTCCGACCCAAAAATCCGACACCAAATTGGGTTATGTTAGGTGAAGTTAGGTTAGGTTTGGATGACATAAAAAAACTTAGAAAATTTTTAATAAATTCGATTTTTTAGACATTATGTCAGACATTTTGAAACTTGGAAATTTTTTTAGAAAGATGACTTTCAGACATTTTGAAACTTGAATTTTTTTTATAAATTTACTGACTTTTTGGTATTATTTTTAAAAAATAAATTTTATGACTTTTAGACATTTTGAAACTTGAAATTTTTTTATTTTTATTTTTTATTATAGTTTTTAGATTTTGAAATTTGCATGGAAATCAAATATTCGTGACTTTTAGACATTTTGTCACAGAGTAAAAGCATATACTATGTTTCATACTTTCAAACGTAGTGTGGAAATAGAGCCAAACAAGGGGCTCCCTGGCGAGGCGCGAAGCGCCGAGTTTTATTAGTTTTTTTACAAAAGTATATCTAATAAAATATTCGCAAATTTCCACACTCTCTCATTTCATGAACAATTTTCTCTTTTTTAATTTTTAAATTTTCATCGTCCTAATTTTAAATTTTTCTCACTTTTCAATCAGTTTTGACTTGATTTTGAATTTCACTGGTAAGTTTAACGAATTTTAATTTTTTAGGATTTTATTCGAATTTCAATTTTTATTTTTTATTTCATATTTTCTATTAGATATTCATTTATATTTTTATATTTCTGTTTTTAGCATAGTATATGCTTTTACGGAGACCAAAATGGAAAAAAACGACACCAAAATCCGACCCAAAAATCCGAGACTAAAATCCGAGATCAAAATCCGACAGTTGGGTTAGGTTAGGTTACATTAGGTTAGGTTAGTTTAGGTTTGGATGACATAAAAAAACTTGAAAATTTTTTAATCAATTCGATTTCTTAGACATTATGTCAGACATTTTGAAACTTAGAAATTTTTTTAGAAAGATGACTTTGAGACATTTTGTCAGACATTCTGAAACTTGTAATTTTTAGAAAGATGACTTTCAGACATTTTGAAACTTGGAAAATTTTAAAATAATTTTATGCCTTTTATTTATTTTCCTTTTATTTTTTTTATATTTTTATTAGAATTTTTTTATTTTTAAATTTCCATGGAAATTTATATTTGTGACTTTTAGATATTTTTGTAATGAACGTTATTAATTTTAAATTTCCATGGAAATTAATTTTGATGAATTTTTTCAATTTCCGATTTCCTTTTTTTTGTTTGTTTTAGTTCTTTAAACTGTTGATTGTTTTTATTTCATATTTTTTCTAATTTTTATAATCCTTTTAATTTGATTTGATTCAATTTTTTTTTTCAATTTTTTTCGTAATAAAATAAGTTACTTGGGTATTCCACATTTTTTAATTTTTTAATTTCAAAATTCCTCAAATATATTTTTTTCAAGTTGATGATTTTAAAATAAAACTTTTCCCCGATTTTTATTTCAATGTCATTTTAATTTTCCATTTTCTCCAATTTACATTTTTTTGAAAATTTATTTAAGATCTTACCTTTTAGATTTCGTATAAAATTTTTTCACTATACGAATTCATCAGATATTTCTTCACTATAATTTTTTTTCGTTGACTTTTTTTTTCAATTTTATAGAAATTTCGATTTAGTATTTTTTCAGTCATTGTTTTCAATTTTAGTCACTTTTAATTAGTTCTTTTTATATTCTTTTAATTTTCAAATTTTCTTGAATTTCAAATTTAATTGCATTTTTTACTTGATTTTTTCCGACTTTTTTGTCATTTTCAAATTCAACGTTACGTTGTTTTTTTTTCAATTTCTTTCTATCTTGATTTTTGAAAATGTATTTGAGTTTTAATTTTTTTTTAATAGGTAAGTATTTTTTTCTTTCAAGTTTTCTTATTTTCCCTCCTCGTCCATCTCATTTATTTTTTTTAATTTTATAAAATTTTTTCCAATTTTTTGGTGATTAAATTAGATTTTAATTATGATTTTCTTTCAGTTTCTACGTTTCTTAAAATTTCATATTTTTTTAAAAATTATTGCCTTTCAATTTTTTTTTTTTTTTTTAAATAGGTACCTACCTGAATGCAATGAAATCCTTGTGAATTTCTACGAAGTTTTAAATTATCTGAACTTTTTTAAAATCCCAAGAAGCGTGCTCTTAGTTCTTTCGAAATTTACAGATCATTATCTTTTAGAAGTTTGAAATTTCCTGAAATTTCCCAGTACATTTGTCATGTCCTGAAATTCAAATTCTAATTTTTAATAGGACTTTTTGAAACGTGGAATTTTCTGAAGATGAAAAATACAGCAGTCCCAACTACATGACTATTTATCCGAAACAAATCGAGCTCGTTTTGTCGTCCTTTGGGAAACAAATACCTCAGAAAAAAAATTAAGAAGAAAAGAAGTAAACCAATATTTACACTCGTTTGTTTTTACGATAAATAGGTAAATGTCTATTTACCAAAGTCATCGGGTTTAGGTAAACAATAATATTCAACGGAAGGGTTATTTTTTCGCCAAAAATTGCTACAAAATTCATACATATGCAAATTTATTTAATAAGGGGTATTTTTTTAATCTCACTCGTAATATGTATTATTTGAGAAACGTGTCAAATTGAAAAAATTCCACATGATGGAGTAATTCGTCGAGGTTAAATCAGAATATGAAATACTTCTACTTGCTTTTTTACACGTTTTCGACTCGTTTTAACGTCTACTGTATAGGACGTATAGAAATGATACAAAATTTGCTAAATACGCGTCAAAATATTGTTAGGATTAATTTTGGAGAGAAAAAAAACTTCACACTGTTTACCAATCCTTTTTTTTACGTCGGGTCGGTGAACGCGGTGCGTAGATTTGTACATATTTCAATTTTGTATATACGAAAAAAAACTGCTCCAACTTGGCCTTATTTTTTTATTTATTTTTTGTTTCAACAATTAGAAAATAACATAACAGTTGTGACGTGTGGTGGTGGTGTGAAAAAAGCCAGCTACAGCTACGTCGAGGTACGAAGTAGAAACTTTTAAAGCAGCCAACTTCGGTTTCATTGTAAATTTTTTTCTATTTCAATTACGACTCAGCGGAGGGTTTTTCCTCGTTTTTGACAGTTTTTATCACAAGCTGTATTTGGTGTTTTTTTTTTTTTTTTACTCGGGTCGTTATCGTTATATTGTCTCTTTGCGAATACCGGTAATATTTATTTGAGAACGTTTACGTCATGCGGAAATAATATAATAATTCGTACGTGGTAAGGATGGAGAGCTAGGTAATAATTTGCGGTAACGATTTACCTACCTAGAGCCGAGCGATTAGAAATAATCTATAGAGAGGATTTAGCAGCAGATAAAAGCCTTGGCTAAGGAACGAGAAAATTGATTTCAGGTTAAACGATGTCCCCCTTCGGCTGGCAGATAATTTAGCCAATAAATTATGGCTTAAAGGATTAACTTTCACTGCGAAAATGAAAGCCAGTGTAAGAAAAGAGTATGAATCAGTTTCCACAAGAAAAGTTTCTAATTCTGTGTTAGGGGAATTGCTACACGCCGTACGCGTTGCAAGAGAGCCCAAGTCGCTGCCTCCTCCAGCTCTGGTGGCACGACGTGTTATGTTCAATGTACTACAGGGTACGCTCGTACTACAAAAAGGTTGGTCCCAGCGTGCGACCGAATGAAAAATTATAAAATTTCGGCTCCATTTTTCAATATCCCCCCTACACACTCGTACGACGACGACGACGAAACGCCGGTGGAAACCGAAACAGCATCGTAGTCGTTAACCCAATATACGAGTACTTTTTAAAATAGGAAATTTCCTATTTAAAGAAAATTTTCAACTGCGGTGAGAATTACGATAGGCGTGTTTGTTTTACGACTGAAATTTTGCCCCAATGGTGGGATTTTTCCGCAGTGTGCTGTGTTATTCGGAGAACGCGACGCGGCTGCTTGGAAATGGAAATGTAAAGCTAGTGAAATAAACTTGGCTGAATTTAAGTGAAAATATTACAGAGTGGGTTTTAGCGAATGTGTTTCCGTTTTAATTTAAAATTTTACTAATTTGAATTTTACATTATTTATTTGCGACCGAAAAATAATAAAATATACGAAATTTTAGTTAAATAAATTTCTTATAGTTTTTTTTTGGGGGGGGGGAGGGGACTTGTGTGTTGTCATTGTGTATTTAACCACTTGAATCATACAGGGTGTACTGGGATATGAATGAAGTCTTCTAACCAGCAACTATGCAACTTATGGTGTGTCAATGTCAATATGTTTGCCTATCTTCCGGAACGCAGGGACTGAGTTATGCTTATTGAATTTTTTTTTCATTTTGGTTGAGTGTTTTTAGCCATGTGCTTCTCTACGACTATGTTGCGCGTTGAGGCATCCAACAGCAAATTTTGTCTAGTGTTTTTCATGGGATTGGTCATTTTAATAACTTAACCAGGAAGTCTATACCGAGCAAAATATTCGAAAAAACATGTAAAAAAGTGACATTTTATTTTTATTGTTTTATAATAATAACTCAAAAAGTTGTCCTTTGATCAAGCTGTTATTATTAACTTCTCCAGACGAATTTTTTTTAGATTTTTTAGATTTTTTTTCTTTTTGTCACCGCTTATTTTTTATTCCATTTTGTTTTCAGACTTTTCTGTCACATCTGTCATTTTTGTGTAATTTTGTTAATTTTTTGGTTTCGTCTTTTCTGCATTTTTTATGGTTTTTCTCATTCTTGACATTTTTAATTTTAATTTCATCTTCATTTTAATTATTTTTTTTGTCATATCTGTCCTTTTTTCGTTTCCTTCCATTTTTGTAGTTGGTTTTTTTTTTGTTTATTCATCTATTTTTTTATTACTTAGGTACATACCTAAGATTTTTTTTCAAGATTGGTATTTTTTTTTCAATTTTTACTTTCCTGCTTTTTTGATGATTTTTGTCATTTAGGTCACTTATCATTTCAATTGCACGTATGTTTTTAGCATTTTTAACTAATTTTAGTAATTTTTTTGGTTTCCTCGATTCAGTAGGTATTTTTAAAATATTTATATTTTTTTAATGTCGGCCACTTTTCATTTTATTTTAATTTTTGTTTTCAGCCTCTTTGTCCATGCCTAAGCTTATACGTATGATTTATTTTTTTTGGCAAAAATATAAACAATTGTAGAGATTATGATTATCTGTCATTTTAGTTTTTCAGAAACTTTTAAAATGTGTTTTCTGTTTTTCGACACGTTTTACTTTATTTCATCTAAGTATGTTTTTTGCCTCTTCTTTCTTATCTGTAATTTTTGTTCTTTTTCAATTGATTGAAATTTTATTTTTCCTGTCAGTGTTGACAGTTTTGTCTTTTCTGCCATTTTGTTGTGTTTGTCTACTATATCTTTGCGTACATTTATACATATATATTTCCCGAGCAGCACACTCGACAAATTATCGAAATAAAAAATCGACAGAATATCGAATTCGATAAAGTGTCGCGTTAGTTCCGCATAAATCGTGAAATTATCTTTCGATATATAGATAGATTATCGACGAATTATAGTTAATAAAAATTTCGAGATTATAGTAAGATATTTTATCGATAATATATCTATAATATCGAAAGATAATTTCACGATTTAGGCGGAATTTTCGCGACACTTTATCAAATTCGATATTCTGTCGATTTTTTATCGATTTTTTATTCCGATTTTTTGTCTTTTACTAGCTTTTTTCTATAATTAAAAATCATTAAATAGCATAATTAATACATTAAATTTTGCCTAAACACATTATTCATGTTACGGTAAAAGGATCATTTCAGAAAAAGTCAAAAAAAAATTATAAAAAATCTGCCACCCGTGAGGCTTGAACCATCTACCTCCTGCATGGTAATCCTCTTCCTTACCCACTATGCCATACCTTATCGTTGAGGAATTAGCAATAAAACGCTTATAATAGGCAGTTTAGTACTTCCAGACGTGTTGGACTTAGAAAAATTTTCACCAATTTGGAAATAATTTTAAATATCGTCACAAAATCGTTGAAAAATCGTTCGACAAATTTCAGATTATTTGTCGATAATGTAGTTTCAAATATCGCCACAAAATCGTTGTAAAATCGAATTCGAGGAATTTCATATTACGTATCGATAATATAGTTTCAAATATCGTCATAAAATCGTTTAAAAATCGAATTCGAGAAATTTCAGATTACGTGTCGATAATATAGTTTCAAATATCTTCACAAAATCGTTAAAAAATCGAATTCGAGAAATTTCAGATTATTTGTCGATAATATAGTTTCAAATATCTTCACGCAATCGTTAGAAAATCGAATTCGAGAAATTGCATATTATGTGTCGATAATATAGTTTCAAATATCTTTACAAAATCGTTAAAAAATCGGATTCGATAAATTTAATATAATCTGTCGATAATATAGTTTCAAATGTCGTCAAAAAATCGGTAAAATATCGAAGTCGAGAAATTTCATATAATCTTTCGATAATATAGTTTTAAATATCTTTACAAAATCGTTAAAAAATCGAATTCGATAAATTTAATATTCTTTGTCGATAATGTAGTTTCAAATATCTGCACAAAATCGGCGGAAAATCGGAATCGATAAATTTAATATTCCTTGTCGATAGTATCGTTGACGAATATCGTCATAAAATCTTAATAGTATCGAATTCGATAGTTTTTAGATTTTTTGCCTATGAAGTTGTACCGATAAATCTTTATAATATCGTGAGAACATCTATTGATTTTCAAACGATTTTTTATCGATACGTTACATCTTCCGATATTATCGATCAAGTGTGCCGCTCGGGTTGTTTATTTTCTTTCATAGCTGTCATTTTCATCCTTTTTTTTTAATATTTTAAAATTTTTATCAATGCAATTTTCATGATTACCAGATATGATTTTTATATTTTTTTCCTTAATTTTTTTAATGGTTCCTTTTTGTCATTTCAATCACTTTTAATTTTTATTTAATTTGTATTTTCAGTTTCTTTTTTTGTTATGTTTTCATTTTTCATCTTTTTTTTTTTTTGTTTTCTGCCACTTTTGTTAATCTTGTATTTTCTGCTTATTTTATAATTTTTTGTTATTTATGTCACTCTAAAAAAAAATTGTGTTTTCATTTTTGCGTTTTCTGTCATTTTTGTAACTCTTGAATTTTATGCTTTATTGATCGTTTTCGTCATTTCTGTCACTTTAAAGTTTACTCCTTTCGTTCATTTTTATTTTTTGAAATTTTTGTCTTTTTTGTGTTCCGTCATTTCCTTCTTTTCTGACATTCTGTTTTAGCATTTATTGCTACTTTGGTCTTCTTTTCTGTTTTTATCATTTCTGTCACTTTTATATTTTTTATATGGTACTACTCGTAAGTTTTTTTGTCCTTCTTGTGTCTTCTGTTGCTTTTGCCATTTTTGTTACTTTTGTCACTTTTATGTTTTTTGTCATTTTTTTTTGTCGAATGTTGGGGTCATTTTTGTGTGTTTTTATCATTTCTCATTGATCATGATTTTTCCATCAATTTTGTAATTAAGTACTGCTTCTCTGTCATTTTTGTTATGAAATTTTCTTACCTATTTTTTGTTTAAAATTTTTCACAAATCATCAATAGGTAGTATTTTGAAAAAGATCTCCTTTTCACCCTATGTTTCTCTCAAACTTTTAAGGTTTTATTCAATCTCAGTACAATATTTTTTATGTTGAAAAACAAATTTTTCAAATTTTACATTGTTATAGTTTCTTGAAATTTTGTTGGATTTTTTTTTTGAAAAATTTCGTTGAAATACTTACCTACTAATAAGTAGGTTTGATTTTTGTGGGAAGATAATTTTTTAAATTTCATTCAAAAGTGAGTTATTTTTTATTTTTTGAAAAATTTTGTTGAAAAATAATTTTAATTTTGTTCAAAAATATATGTATATATTTTTTAAATTGTACTTATTCAAATACACTTTTTTGAGTATTATTCAAACACAGATTGAAAATTCTTTTTAGATTCAAAATAATTGAAATTTCGATTGAAAACAATTCTTTATGATTTCATTCAGAAGTGAGTAAATTTTTTAAAAATCTCTTTTTGAATGCACCTTTTACGACGAATGAGTTTTAACTGATTTAGTTGTCATAGGTAGGATTTAACTAAATAAAAATTTCCTAAATTTTTATTCAACTAAATATAATTTTTATCAAGTTTTGTTGGAAAGCAAATTTTTTGGGTTCAATTTTGGCGCATTTTTTGTTTTAAAAAATACCTAATTTTTAATAAAAAAATTAATTTTTTGGTCCATGCTGTTTTTTGTACAAAACTGCAGATTCGCACGATTTCAGAATAAAATAATTATTAAATCGAGGGAACATCTGAAAACCCTTCGACTTCGAATAAAAAAAACAATTGAAAAACGTTAAAATCGATTAATTATTTCGACAATTGAAAAAAAAATTTACAACGACTATTTAAGTTTACTATAAACTTGTAAGTTTTATGGTAAAATTTCGAATTCGCCCCGCGACACCTACATACAAAAGAGGTTTTTTCCACAATCAAAAAAACTTCTCCCTCGAAATTATCTCATTAAAAGTTTAAATACCTAAACCGAAGTGTGCAAGACGATTGGAGAAGTTCCTCTCATGTGTCGCTGGCGCATTTTTAGAGTAAGTTTGTTTTTTTGAAAATTCCATTATTACAGAGGCATTGAAAAAATCTATGGGATTTAGAATTGCAGGATGCAGATTGCAGGGGTACCATAGAACGTCGTTTTAAGGAAAAGTTACACGCTGGTTTACGTGTACGAATATTTGGAAAATATGTATGTATTTCGAGTATAAAACGATTCGCAGCTCTTTTTTAATACGTTTTTCGCAAATTGAAATAAACGTCAGCGTTTCTCCGACCGACGTCTATATAAATATAACGTACCTACGTGTACGTCATTATGAGTGATGCGCGAAATAGAAATGCATTGGAGAAAAGGCGAGTAGATAAGTATATAGGTAGGTAGACGTACGTAGACGCACCTATACTTAGCTGCAAAACCATACAGAAGAAGACGAATGAATGAAAAACACCGAGTAAATTCAATTTTACGCTTTACACGAAAATAGACTGGTGTACGCAAATGTTATGATAAGGGGCAGTTTTTAGTTTATCTTCAGAGCTACTACCTACTTGGCTTGTTATAAAGATATATAAGTTTACGCCCGCGCCCGATGTGTACAAGAAATTAATCCGGATTCTGCAAAAATATTACCAGTGCGAAAAGCCTACCATGTTATACGAGTACGATACGGGGCAAATAAATAACAAGATTTTGAAGCATTTTGGGCTGTGCTTTTCTCGAGTGTCATTTCGAATACGAAACGAAATTCTTGCCAAAATTATCAGTAACCGAAACTACACGTCGAGATGGTCGGTCAGAATTTCCATATTCATCCTTTCGCAGCTCGAGTGTTAAACGAATTCGAAATCTACCATGATAACCGAGCTCGTACGCTTTAAAATTTACGCGTCTCCGAAATACTGCTGCCATTTTTGATGGCTGTAATTTCACCGATCGCGTTCGACGTCTGGTCATTGGCTGCGTAAATTTAATAACTAGTTCAGGTGTATTAGGCGAAAAAAGACGATTTGATATGACCTAAAATATATTAATCGAGATTTTTTTTCATGGACTAGCTCAGAACACTGTTCTATTTAACATAAAAAAGTCACCAAGAATCCGAGTTTCGAAACCCCTTTGTTGGGGGTTGGTACCTTCTTCTAACAGTTTTTCGCGTTTTGTGGCCGAAATAAGGTAGATAGAAAAAAAATTTCAAGCAAAAATTTTTTCAAATTAAATTTTACGTAAAAAAGTTCATACTAATTTTTCCAGTAGGACGCGTATTTTTAAAGTTACGCGCATGAGTGGATCACATGAAAGCTCAAAACAAAATTAAAAATTGGGTAACTATGAATTTTATCTGATTTCAATCTCCTGAATCCCAACGAGCGGTCGAAAACGAAAAAAATTATTAGAAGTACCTGTAATTTTGAACTTAGTTTGAAAGCTCAAATTTTCCTTCAACAAGTGCTCAAAATTTTCAAATGTAGCAAATAGATCGTGACTTGGTCATCTTATAGGAAATTTTACGAGCTGTCCAACGGTGTATTGGAAAATGAAATTGCACTTAGCCTTCTCCTCAAATTTGTGGAAATCTGTTAAAAAATAAGTCATCATCGATATTATCAAAAAAAAAAAAAAAAAAAATCTTGAAATTAAAAGTACACAACATCGAGTAATTACTTCTTCAAAGTTGAAGTTTTAAGGTGTTTTCCTCAACTCAAGTCGATTTGTTTAATTTTTTCTGCTTGTTAGTCGCGAATTTCATCAAATAGTTATCTGCATTAGGGTGGACCGAAAATCAAAAATTTTTTGATTTTCGAGATGTAATACCGCGGAAAAGTTGTGTCTTGGTGAGACATGAAAAATGAAAAAGAAATTAAGCAAATCGGATAATATCTTCCGATCGCGCAAGTGGCCTCAAATTTTTAAAAATTTGCAAAAAATTCCAAAATTTTACTGAATGGGTTTTATGTCTTTGGTTGGCCAGTATTATCATCGTTATGAATATTTTTTGAAAAAATCCAGAATTCATCAGATCATCGCATTATTTTATGAGACATTAAAAAATGTCATTTTTTATGTTTTTTTTTTTAAATTGAAAAAAAATGATTAAAAATTGAAAAAAAAAATTTTGTAATTAAAATGGGTTTAACATACACAGTTTCGTTCAAAAAGACTATTTACAACGATTTTACATCTTTACCCTCATTTTCAGGAACCATCATTTTCTTCAATTTTTCGTTAGTTTTTGAAAAATTCTCAAGGGTACGAAAAAGATGAAAAATCGCTATAAAATTGTCTTTTTGGGCAAAACTGTGAATGTTAAACCCATTTTAATTACAATTTTTTTTTTTACAATTCTTAATCTACTTTTTTCAATTTTTTTAAAAAAACGTAAAAATGACATTTTCAATGTCTCATAAATGCGATGATCTGATGAATTCAGGATTTTTTTTTCAAAAATATTGAAAATGATGATAATAATTGCCAACCAAAGGCATAAAATCCATTCTGTAAAATTTTGAAATTTTTTGCAAATTTTGATTTTTTGCAAATTTTCAAAAATTTGAGGCCTCTTGCGCGATCGGAAGATATTATTCGATTTGCTTAATTTTATCTTTCATGTCTCACCAAGACGCAACTTCTCCGCGGTAGGTATTACATTTTTAAAATCGAAAATTTTTGATTTTCGGGCCACCCTAATCTGCATAGCTCTATTTCTTATTTTTCAACAGACTTCCTCAAATTTGAGGAGAAGGGTGAGTGCAATTTCATTTTTCAATACACCGTTGAAAAGCTCGTATTTCCTATAAGATGACCTAGTCACAATGAATTTTCCAAATTTAAAACTTTTCGGCACCTGTTGAAAGAAAATTTGAGCTTTCAAACTTCAAGTTCAAATTACGGATACTTCTAATAATTTTTTTTCTGTTTTGACTGCTCATTGAGATTCAGGGGATTGAAATCATATAAAATTCATCGTTGCCTAATTTTTAATATTTAATACACTCTCAAAAACTCGGAAAATGGGTTTTTTCCATTTTGAGCTTTCATATGATCCACTCATGCTCGTAACTTTGAAAATACGCGTCTTACTGGAAAAATGAATATAAACCTTTTTTACGTAAAATTTGATTTAAAGAAACTTTTTCCTGAAATTTTTTTCTCTATATCCCTTATTTGGGTCACAAAATGCAAAAAACTGTTAGGGGGAGGTACCACTCCCAAAAAAGGGGTTCCGGAGCTCGGATTCTTGGGAACTTTTTTATGTTAAATAGAACAGTGTTCTGAGCAAGTCTATGAAAAAGAAATCTTGATTAACATTTTTCAGTTAAAGTGTTGTAATACACCTGGACTAAACTCTATAAGACATCCTTTGAGCCAAAAATTTACAATATGTATCGCGAAGTCTAAAAACTTCCAAGTATATTTTTCGTTTTACCCAAATGGATTTTATACAGTTTAAAAAGCCAAGGGGAATTAGTTTTTTTGAATGTTTAATCTCTTCGCATAATCGTCGAGACTTTTATTTCATTTTAAATAGAAATGATGCTTTTTTCAAATATATTTTTAAAAAGTAAATCCTCTCGTTATTATACAAATACTCTGGTCGTATTTCCTTCTAATTCTCATTCTTCGTCATCATACTTGAGGGGTTTTTAATTACGTCAAAACATCGTGTTTAATGTCTTAATCTCGAAAGTATTTCGCTCCAGGCGGTATAGTTTATCCGCTTCTAAAAAAGTACTATGTACTAAACTTACACTCCGTCGTATATTAATTCTTTTCGACCTTTTCCGGCATCTTTGAAATCTTCATGATCTTTCTCTCGTCCAAACGAGATTTACAATACTTTCTCGTCCATAGTAACCCTTATTTCTTTCTTTTGACGTTTATGTGACAAAAGAAATCATCTAAAGTGCCTGTTTGATTCGATATAGGCCTACTTGTTTTTTAAATACCATGCACGATAACCGCAACGTTTTCGTAGCAATATGGACGTCAGTAAAAATCAAAAAAAAAAATTTCGCCGCTCATGCAAAGACGAAATTCTCCAGAGCTGTCAATTTTCAATGGTTATTCTCGAATACAATGATTTCGAGGTGAATCGTTTATACGTATAAATTATTGAAAATTTCGTTACTGAGGCTTTCACGTGGAATTCTGTTCCGAGCTGAAGTGTTTCGTTATGTGCGGAGGATGTTTCTAAAAGTTATTTCTTTCTTCTTTGATTTTTTTTGCCTGGCGCGGGAAATTTTCTTCGACGGGTTGACTATATAAAAGAATTTTGAAGAGGAATATTTTTTTATTCAAACTTGGAGCATGTGTGGGAAATTGTTTTCATAAAAAAATTCCAAGCAAGTATTTCAAAAAAAGAATGATTTCGTAATATAAAGTAGGTATTGTATTTTTTCTCGAAGTAAACTCTTGAAAAAAAAATTTAACCTATGAAAATATTTAGTCGTCAAATTTGAAAATCACCCGATATTGTTCAGTTTCACCTTCAAACCTGGACTTTATAATGATGAACGTTTTTGCACCCCCTGTTTATTTGTGGGAAAAAATACTTAATTAATGAAACGGTTTTGCAGCAAATTTCAAGTACATCAATAACTATTTTGAATTTTTTATTTTTTTTTCATTGGGGACACCACTGAAGAATTATTGATTCTTTTTTTTTGTGTGTCACGTCTAAAAAATTTTAGCATCTGAAATTTTTCAATCAATTTTTGAAGATGTTTATAATGTTATTAGAATAAAAAATATCACAATTTTTTGAAGAAAATGTCTCTCAAGTTTTTGAGAAAAATTTTTCATTTTTCTAGATGAAAATTTAAATATTTTGAAGAAAAAGTGGCTTATCTGTAAAAAAAATCATCTCTAAATTTCTTGTCTCAATTTTTTCAAAAAAATCACTTTTATACTATTATTTATTCATTTTTTTCGCAGGAAGGAAAACTATTATTTTTTGAGAAAAACAAATTTCAATTCTTTGAGAAAAAATTTCAAATTTTGTCTCAATTAAAAAAAAACGCGTAGCAGTCAAGATGCTCCGCGACAGCCGAATTTTTTTTTTCAAGTTAGTGTACCACTTTGAAAACGTTTTCATCCATGGTATTTCAGTTTCAATATCAGTTTTAACTTCAAATTCAGTTTAAAAATGTCAGGTTTTTGTCTTCAGTTTTAGTTCCTTTCTGCATTGAAGATTTCATCTTCAGATGGGGGCTCCGCCCCCATACCCCCGTTGAGGCTCCGACCCAACCCCCTCATCACTTTCGGCTCTTGGGATGGGGGCTCCGTCCCCATACCCCCGCGTTGGGGGCTTCGCCCCCAACCACCTCGTCACGTCCAACTCTTCAGATGGGGGCTCCGCCCCCATGCCCCTCTTGGGGGGCTTTACCCTCAATAGGGACATGGCAGGAGAGGATTGAGGGCTTCGCTCTCAATCCCCTTCACACTTTCAGCTCTTCAGACGAGGGCCAACACACCAAAAAAGAGGTTAAAACGTGAAAATTTATGATTTTTGACCCCGTACGGGGGTCAAATGGTGCTCAAAAGTCGAAACCCCCAAAAGGCACATCAGTGACCTCTACTGACCCTACATCCCAAATTTCGATTGTTTAGGTCTTTTAGTTTGGGCTGTAGGCTGTTCAACGCGTCAGAAAAGACAGGTTAAAACTTGAAAAATATTGATTTTTGACCCTGTATCGAGGTCAAAAGGGGTTTAAAGGTCAAAACCTACAAAAGGCACATCAGGGGCATGAACTCGATCTATGATACAAATTTAGGCCCCCAGCTCCATTTGGAGGGTCTGTAGCCTGATCAATGTGAAAAAATGACCTAAAATCCACTTTTTGGGCCCTAAAATGGGGTGGGGATGATTTGGGAATCTGAAATTTGGATACAGTGGAGACAATCAGAGTCACTGTTGTTGGTAAAAATTTCAAATCTTTTGTCAAATTGGGGCCTCTTTAGAGCCCCCTCAAAAAGGGATCACCCCCAATTTTGGGCCCAAAGGTCAACCCCCCCCCCAAAAGGCACTTCAGTGATCCTTACCTATCCTAAATACCAAATTTTAGCATCCAAGGTCATTTGGTTTGGGCTGCAGGCTGATCAACGTACCGGGAAGCGAGAAAAAACATGAAAAATTGTGAAAAATCTTGATTTTTGACCCTTGACAGGGGTCAAAGGGGGCCCAAAAGTTGAAACCTACAAAAGGCACATCAGGGGCACAAACTTGATCCATGATGAAAATTTTGGCCCCCAGCCCCATTTGTGGGGTCTGTAGCCTGATCAACGTGAAAAAAATGACCCCAAAATCCACTTTTTGGGCCCTAAAATGGGGTGGGGATGACTTAGGGGGCTGAAATTTGACTACGGTGTAGGTAATTAGTATTCTCATCCCTGGGGTAAGTTTCAAAAAATTTCATGATATTGGGGCTCCCCCGCACCCCCTCAAAAAGGGGTCATATCCTCAATTTTGAGTTAGGGCCCCAAAAATTTTTTTGCATCATTCCTACACCGAGGGGACCCTACATATCAAGTTTGACCTCATTTGACTTGTTAGGCTCGGCCCCAGAGTTCCAAAAGTGAGTGTAAAATTATAAATATATATATATAAATATGTGACATGTGACAGATCGTCATCTTTTGGTCCCAAACGTCGAGAAATGAGGTCAGAACTCTTCTACCCCCCCCCCCCCCCCTCCTTCTAAATTAGGGTCGGACACAATAGCCTAAATTTTAAAAAAAAAATTCGGCTAAAAAATGTAATTTTCTTGAAGCAAAAAATTTTTCTGTTGTGTTGCAATAAAAATATTCCTGGAATTCTTGACTAGAAAAAAAAATTGCAATTTTTTGGAGTAAAAAAAATTTCCAATCTTCAAGTTTAAAAGACTTCTCGTTTTGAACTACCTACCTACTTTTTTTTGTTTTTTTAATTAAATCTTTCAAAATTTTTGAAAAGAAAATCTCTACATTTACTTTGAAGTAAAAATCTTTTATTTTTGTGCAGAACATATTTTTTTACAAAATTAATGTCTTTTACTTCTAGAATGAAAAATCTCATATTTAAAAAAATAAAATCTCTCATTTTTTTGTAGCAAAAAAATATAAATATATTTAATCAAATTTCAAATGAACTTCATTCCTATGTTAGATGTATAAGTACTAAGTATGTGCTATGCGACTCGACACTAAACTTTTTTATATCTTTGGAACGAGGATGAGGGTAAGGGGTATGAAAGAACACGGAAAAACATTTTCTTATAACTAAAATCACGCTGCTAAACACCATAGCGAAGAAATTCATCTCGAAGCAAGACATAGAAATATAGAGAGAGAACGAGGCAAAAAAAAAGGTAATAAAACACGAGTTCCTAGTTCCTACGGTTAGAAATTTCTGCAAGTAGGTGTGGTTTATCAGGTAATAAATATAGACGAGAGATAAGGCAGCAAGCTGAAGGGTAAAATTTGAAAACAAGACCACAGGGAACGACTGTGGTGGTGACCAATCACCGGATATGCGAGGAATTGTCCCGTCTGAATTAATAAATGAACAAAGTTGAAACATTGCATCCTCCCACGGAGTGATATTAAGTGGCTCAGTTGCCTTCATGGACAAGTTGATCAAATTTTCGCTGGTTTTTCTTGTAAGACATCTGCAATAATAATAAATCTGGGTTGCTGGTTTTTTCTTCTCATTATTTCCACAAATTATATATCTACCTGCGTCTAAAAAGTTTGCTTCAAGATAAATAATTACTCTAGAAATTTGTACTCGGGCTGACATTTGAAACTTGATTGACGTCGCATTAAATATCACCTTTTAACCAAATGGAAAACTAAAATTAAGAAAAAAATTTCAAACTTTTATTTATATAGCCGTAAAAGAAACGACGAAGCTGGGCGAGGTTGTGGCAAAGTGTTTATGTTTAAAAGTTTCATAGATGGGGAAAAAGAGCCTGAAAAATTATACGTAGGTATATATATCTCGTTACGTCGCGCTGCTACGAACAAATTAAAATAATTTGGTTTTCAGATGTTGAATAAAGAAAGCGAACGATACTTCTTCATTAATTAATTTTTGGTAGGTATTTGTATTCTAACAGAAAAATCTTCAGTGTGCAAAATTTCTGCCTACCATTTTTATACGCTCGAGAAAGTTTTTCACTTTTGCATGGAATGAAGAAAAAAAGGAAAAAAATTTAAAAAGTTCGGTCGAAATATAATGTATCATCTTTAAGAAAAATGATATCCTTTAGAAGAAAACCAATTTTTCTCATTTTACCAATTTTTCGAGTGTTTTTTTTCCTTGCTCCAATATACCTATTGAGAACGAGTTATGGATACGTAAGAAGAACGCGAAAGGGATAAAAAAAAGAGTTAGAAAAGGTGAACAAATGTATACAAGAGCTTATACAAAACCTTTTTGGGAAATTTTAAATTTATCCAACTTATCCCCGAATAAGTTTGAAAATATAAAACAGCAATAAAATTTTGATAAGTTTCAATATATTGCGCTATTCTTCTAGTATAATATTATTTTTATGTTACAAGAGTATTTTCAAGATAACATTGTGCTAGTGTATGACTGCTTTGTGGCTCAATCCTCATCTCCACTGTCCACTTTGCCTTGTTAACTTCGCTTGAAGAAATTCGCATTTAATCGACTTCTGGTGTGGGGGGTGAGGAGGAGGGAAGTATGAATGTAACAGAATTTTGAATATTGGGATGTGGAGAAATTTGTTGTTGATTATCAAGCTGTCCAAGTATTCATTTTGAAAGAAGTAATTTATCGAGTCTTACAATAGGTATGTTTGTTTAATTAGGCTATTTATCAATTTTCACTAACTATAATTTTTTACTAAAAACATCACTACAAATCATCACATAAGTTATTACTAAAAACAACACTAAAAATTGAATTATCAATCATCACTAAAAATACCTACCATTTAATTATTACTACTCCTAAAAGCCAATTAAATTATCTCTAAAAGTATATTGAAAGATCACTACAATTTTATCACTTGGAAGATCACTAAAAATGTTCACAAAAAACATTTAAAAAATTATCATTAAAATAAGATTTAAAAATCTACCACTAAGAAGCACTAGTAATAATTCATCACTAAAGTCTGAAATGTTCACTAAAAATTGTCACTCAAAATTTATCAGATCACTCAAGTGGAACATTTCTAAAATGTTCACTATCTGTAAATATTACTAAAAACTATCACCAAAAAAAGATCAAAAATCATTACTTTACTACAAATTTACCTATCTATCACTAAAAATAATATCTACTAAAATCATCACCAAGAATGATCACCAAAATATAATTAAAAATCAACACTAGGAATTGTCACTAAAAATGATCACAAAAATCCTCATAAATTATCACTAAAAGTACGAGAAACTGAGAAAGTATTCACTAAAATGAGACCATTGAAAAATTATCACTGAAAATGACCCGTGTAGCAACGTCGATGCTAATTTCGATATAAATGTCGACACATCGAAATCGGTCACTTTTCGATGTGTCGACATTTATATCGACATCCACATCGACATTTGCAATGGTGAGATTTTGAAAAATATGCTAAGTTCAAATATTCAATATATGTATATATTAAAATTACACCAAAAATAGTGTTCAAGCCAACATTTTGACATTTTTTGTCAAATATGCGGCATTGAGGCCACCTTTGTAGCTGGACACATGCGAGTGTCCAACTAACATAGAGATGATTCTTAGACCTTATGTACTAATTCACAACACACTTTATCTGCGAGTATCACAATCACCCTCAAGACGTCGACAGTCAAGTCGATGCATTAATCGACCCTCGACAATTAGATCGACATTAACTCGACTTAAAATTCCTCTGGTCAACACTGTCGACAGTTAAGTCGATGCATTATTCGACCCTCGACAATCACATCGACACTATCTCGACTTACAATTCCTCTGGTCGACACTGTCGACAGTGAAGTCGATGCATTATTCGACCATCGACAATTATGTCGACAATAACTCGACAAGTCGTTGTATTATTCAAAACTTTGAAAAATAAGAAAATTTTGTGATTCTTTCAAAAATTATTTATTCCTGAGCTTAAAATGTTCTTATTAATTGTTTTTAGTTCTTTTTAGATATAAAATTTGTAAATTTAATTGGCAGAAATTGTCGACATAAATGTCGATGCGTTTATCGAGTATCGATTTTTACATCGACTTGTCTATGTAGAAAAACAACGTTTTCTAAATTATAGGAAAATACTGAGAAAAATTCAAAAATTTTGATTGAACAGTTATGTTTAACATAGAACATTACTTTAAATCTCAAATATCATTTTTAATTCATCGTTAACCGAGAAAAAAATGTGTCTGAATTTTGTCGACATAAATGTCGATGTCGACAATTGCTACACGGGGATCTTTACAAAAATCACGTGAAATTATCATGAAAAAACTCTAAAAAAATGATGGGAAAATTATAATTTAAAAGATCACTAAAAATGTTCACTAAAAATATTGCTAGAATTTTTAAGAAAATATGGTCAAAATTCATCACTAGAAATTAAGATTAAAAACGTGATTATATAAACATAAGTTCTTAAGTACCAAACTTAATGAGCTGTAATTTTATCTCGCTAGAAACTTTCCATTAAAATACCACTGCCTGTTATGAGCAAAAATGATCGCTAAAAATGTCACTAGAAATTTATAAGAAAACGGAAAATATTACTAAAATCAACACAAAAATCATCACTAAAATATAATGTACCTACCTAATTAAAAATCATCCCTAGAAATTGCCGTTGGAAATAATCACCAAAGAAAAAAACACCAAAAATTCATAACTTGAAAAATATTACTAAAAAATGTTCATTAAAAATAATCACTGTGAATTATCACTAAAAATAATCTCTTAAAAAAAACTACCAGAAATTTATCACTTGAAAGATGACAAAAATGTTCATTAAAAAAATCAACTCTAAAAGAAAATCGCTGAAAATTATCACTAAAAATTTATCATTGGAAGGATACCACTAAAAAATATTCAATAAAAATAATCATTAGAAAATATCACTGAAAAGATAGTTAACTGAAAATATTGTCAAAATTACCTATATATTCAATAAAAGAAAGTTTAATTCTTGCCAGATATGTTCACTGAAAATATCACTATCAGTTATCACTAAAAAAAAATAACTAAAAATATATGATTAATAATCATATGACTAGAAACTATCATTGAAAAATATTACTAAAAAATACACACTAAAAATTATCACTAAAAGTGGACTAGGTGGAGCAAAAATCAACACCAGAAAGTATCTTAGAATGTTTGTTTGAAATTATCTCCAAAGAAACTACCTATTGCAAAAATGATATACGAGTGTAAAAAATTACTACGGTAGATATCAACTCTTAAAAAGTTGTCATTAAAAATTATGATTGAAAATTGTCAATTTTTCAGTAAAAAATTATGCAGTTTTTGAGATAGGACCTTCACTTTGGATTTATGTTCTGTATTTTTTGTAATTGTTTCCAAAATCTTAATCTGAGAACTAAAATTGGTAGAAATATAATGTTATTGAAAAAAATCTTGTCATTTCGCAAAAAAAAAAAAAAAAAAATTGAAAACAATTTTTTGAACACCCTGAACATGAATTTTTTTGTAACCTATTACAAATGTTTTTTTCCCCTTACCCGCATGTTTCATCTTCCTCCTCCTTCCAATTGAGAGAAGAAAAATACTCATGATTGAAAATTGGAAATTATTTCCACTATAATATGTAGGTATCTAAGCTCCTTCGATAATGAGGTGTTGCAAACACTCGTACACATTGTTGAAACAAGTTGCCGACTAATCAGATTGAAGGGAGATATTCTCAACTGATACACCCTGTATAGTAGAAATGATTCCAAACAAAAATTGTACAAAAAAATCGATCGAGCAAATAGGTATAGTTTATATAATATAATAAGTCCAAATTAGACATTTAATTAGTTTTTTAAACGATAAAATGAAAAAATTTCGTATTTCACAGTTTACTTAATACTTATTATGCTTTGTATTTTTACTAGCGTATTAAATTAAATCGATTCTTTTTATATAAAAATATTCAATCGAGTTTATATTGTTTTTTCTGTTCCAGGTAAAAAGTTTTCGCGTTTTGGGAATTTATTTATAGAGAAGTCTCGGCTCGGCGTATAAAAAGGCAAGACTATAGAACGAACACGAAGTAATCATAAACGGTATTTTTATTGGTGCGCGAGCTGGTGTAATATAAAATTTAAACGTCCAATTAGAATAATTAGCGAAATAATTTTCGCTTTAAGAAGGGTTTTGCGCGAGAGGTTTCTCCACATGTACGAATAGCAGCTATTGCGCTGCCGGGCGCGTTTAAAAGATAACTCGCCAATTTATAAACGTATTCAATATAGTGGAAATATTTCCTCGGTACCGTTTTTGAGTGCTTTCGTTTTAATGATTACAAAGAGAATATTTTATTATTTTGCTATTTTATTCGAGATAAAAGTTTCATCTTGAAAGGAAAGTTGACAATGACGAACGCGATTTAATTATGAACGGTGAAATATATTTTGTAAAATTAAATTACCAAAGATGTTAAAGGTGCCTCGTTTTTTGCACCGTTTTCCAACTGAAATTTAGATTTTTTCTTTAGCACCATTTTCACTCGACTATAAAGTCGTATTTATTTTGCATAATTCCTTAACCCGTAACCCGCAGCCAATGCGCCACACCGGCCCGTTATTTCGCCTTCGTTCGTTAATTTTTGAATAAAAATCGAGTTTTCTTATTACAGTACAGTATTTCCAACATGGGTTTTGAGAAATTTCGTGATTTTGTTTTGACTTTCTTCTCGCCGCGAGTAATTATATAGTAGGCTCGGCGAGAATTACTTACTTGTAAATTATGATGGAGTAACTTTTTCAAAGGTTGAAATTCGTGTAAGATTTTTTCTTTTACATTATGAGAGCCTACTGAGTGTTTTCAAGGTGAAATTGTTAGAAACTAAAATTAACCGTAGATTCATTTTCACTTATGCTATTTTATACGCGCGTGAGTATATTTTAATCTATACAATTTTCTGATTCAGTTCAACTGAATAAGAAATTTCAAGTCAGAAGAATTTTTATGAATATTCATAGCATCATGCAATGCCAAGAAATATGTAAAATTTCCTAAATTCATCTCCGCTTCAAGTACATATTTTATCCCTTTGAGAATAAGACAAGGTTTTAGGATTTTTTTAATAATCATATTTCAAAAATATACCTACTTCTTTGAATAATACGTGGGTAGTTGCTAAAGTAATATAGAAAAGCCAACTACGTATTACAAGACATATTTTATTGTAGTTCTTACGCAAATCGTGGGAAAACGAGGTGGATGTAAAATTTTTGATTTGATAAATCTCTCATGAAGAGGTAAAACGAAAGTCAATTATTTCAATATAGGCAAACAGTAATTTTGTTATACAAGTTGAAATTCGAAAAAAAGTTGAAAATTCTATACCTACTGGAATAGAAGAAATTGTTTAAATAGAATTTTTTTAAAAGGGGGAAATATTGATATTATACAGGTATATTTTTACACGATTGAAATTTAATTTGAAAAAAAATTGCTTAAATAAAAAAAAATAAAAAACCAATGAGGTAAAATAATAAATTTGAAAAAAATTGCAAAAACAACTTTGAGAATAGTCGGAAATTAAATTCGAAAAATTGACCATTCTGGTTGAAATTGAATGGTTACTTTGATTTGAATTTAAATTAAAATATACGTTAAATAAATTTTTAAGAAATTTAAAAAAAAAGTATAGCAAATAATTTTTTTGAAAAATGAATTGAAAATAAAAATTTATAGTAAATTCATTGAAAAAAAGGAATGAAATTTTGAAGAAATTAAAAATATCTTGCAGTCAGGCTTTTAAGAAAATCGTTATGATCAATTGAAAAATCTCCATTATAAAAAAAATCACTGAATAAAATAGGTATTCTCATTTGGTAAAATTTTGAGAAATTGAAAAAAAACGCAGTATTTTTTTTTAGGAAGATCTTTGATTCTTTGAAATATATAAATGTGACTAGGCATACGAAAACCAGGTTAGTGTCCATTCGAAAATTCCAAATCGCAGACATCACAAGAAATCAATTTTTAATTATAAGAAAAACGATTTTCAATGTGAATTATAATTTAAGTTACGTTTATTGAAATGAAGTAATGAATAAATCAATACAATTTAGTTATTTCCATTCAGAAACGATTTAAATTAAAAAAAAACAATTTTTTTTGCGTAAAAATCAGAATGGACACTAACCTGGTTTTCGTATGCCTAGTCACAAATAATACATTAAAAAAAAAAATGGAAATTCTGCTTGAATGAAATTTTTGAAAAATGAAAATAAAAAGCTCATAAGAAATGCCAAAAACGTAGAAAAAAATCGTGTATCCATCATTTTTTTTAATCGTCGAAGTACAATAAAATTTGAAAGAAAATATTAAAGATTTTGATGAATATTTGAAGCGTTATAAGATTTGAAAAACTAGGCTAGTCGAAAATCATTTTATAGTTCGTTGAAATGAGGAAATCAAATTTCAAAGAAATTGGAGATTCTGATGATCAGTATAAAAAATAAAAAAAAACACTCTAAAAAATCTCTGAATGAAACATTTTTTTTTAAGAAACAAAGAAATCTTGCAAACCAGTTTTTGAAGAAAAATTATGAATAAATTTTTAAAAAAATTTTCTGCTCGAACCAAAAAATCTGTGAATTAAATTTCAATGAGAAAGTCTTACAGCAAGATTTTTTTAAAACCGTTGAAATCAAATTTGAAAGAAACCCGTGTAGCAATGTCGATGCTAATTTCGATATAAATGTCGACACATCGAAATCGGTCACTTTTCGATGTGTTGACATTTATATCGACATCCACATCGACATTTGCAATGGTGAGATTTTGAAAAATATGCTAAGTTCAAATATTCAATATAAGTATATATTAAAATTACACCAAAAATAGTGTTCAAGCCAACATTTCGACATTTTTTGTCAAATATGCGGCATTGAGGCCACCTTTGTAGCTGGACACATGCGAGTGTCCAACTAACATAGAGATGATTCTTAGACCTTATGTACTAATTCACAACACACTTTATCTGCGAGTATCACAATCACCCTCAAGACGTCGACAGTCAAGTCGATGCATTATTCGACCCTCGACAATTAGATCGACATTAACTCGACTTAAAATTCCTCTGGTCAACACTGTCGACAGTTAAGTCGATGCATTATTCGACCCTCGACAATCACATCGACACTATCTCGACTTAAAATTCCTCTGGTCGACACTGTCGACAGTGAAGTCGATGCATTATTCGACCATCGACAATTATGTCGACAATAACTCGACAAGTCGTTGTATTATTCAAAACTTTGAAAAATAAGAAAATGTGATTCTTTCAAAAATTATTTATTCCTGAGCTTAAAATGTTCTTCTTAATTGTTTTTAGTTCTTTTTAGATATAAAATTTGTAAATTTAATTGGCAGAAATTGTCGACATAAATGTCGATGCGTTTATCGAGTATCGATTTTTACATCGACTTGTCTATGTAGAAAAACAACGTTTTCTAAATTATAGGAAAATACTGAGAAAAATTCAAAAATTTTGATTGAACAGTTATGTTTAACACAGAACATTACTTTAAATCTCAAATATCATTTTTAATTCATCGTTAACCGAGAAAAAAATGTGTCTGAATTTTGTCGACATAAATGTCGATGTCGACAATTGCTACACGGGACTGAAGATTTTGATCGGTTTGAAAAATAAAATACTAAAGAAATCTTTGAGTAAAATTTCTAGTAATTTTGTTTGAATAGCAAAAATTAAATTTTAAGGAATTGAGAAAAAAAGAGTTGAGAATAAAATGTGGAAAAAAATACAAACCCATTTTTTAATTCAAGAATACCTAGGTACTAAAAAAATAGTGAATCTGTGATTTAAAAAAAATTGTTCAAATAAATTTTTTTTAAATGAAAATTCTGATAAAATTTTAAAATTTTGTTTTACTTTTTAAAAAAAAAAAAAAGGTGAATAGAATTTAGAAAATTGTAAAAAAAAATCTTGTAGGAAAAGTTCAAAATAAAATAGCAAATTCAGTAAAAAAATTTAATAAATTTGAAAATTTTACAAAAAGAGCGTGGAAATAAATTTTACAAAAGAATTCTTGCGAAGCGATTTTTGGAAAAAAAATTAAATGATGTTGACCTACTATTTAATACAGTAGGTAGGTATGTAAGTACATATTTTAAATTTTGAAACAAACACTAAAAATAATAATAAGAAAAAAAAAATACTTATCGAAAAATGGCTCAATTCACAATAAACTAGAAACCACCACTTTCTTCGAACTGAAAACTTTGACGAGAAGTATACAGGTCTAAAATTAAAATAATAAGTACATACCCACAAAGTTTTAAATGCTAGGCTCAGTGGCGCTTTCAGCTTTTAATTTATATAAGATTTACCTACTTACATTATAATCCTTCTAAGCAGCTTGACGAGTTTGACAAATTAAGTTTTAAAAACAAAACTTGTTTATTCTTCAAATTCAAAGTCAGGGTGTATATCCAAAGTAGTTTCTAGCATAATTAAGACCACTCTCTCCAATTTTCAAAATGGAGGAAAAACTTGGAGAAAATACAAGAAAGTGAAAATAGCTTGGCAATTTATGTATTTGTACATCTATTATCACTCTCATATAAAATGTTCTACGAGGCGCAGAAAAAACCTACGTTTGAATATTTTCAAATGAATGTGTAAATTTTTCTTCTCCTTTTTTTTCTTTTTTTTCCTGCTAAATCGATAATAGGTTTATACAGCTTTATGGAATTTATTTTTCTATACCTTGTAATGCAAAAGATAACATTTTTACTCGAAGAATAGATACCTTTAGAAAAAGAAAAAAAACATTCCGAAATGGTATTCGTATAGTCTCATATCTACAGCGAAAGCCCCTGCCCCTCCCAAAAAATGGTATCCGTTTGAATTTACAATTACCCAGCATTTTTTTTTTGCAACCCACGTGTATTATAAAGAATCCAAAAGAAATAAGGTGAAAAAATCAATTTTTGGCAAAATTTAAGCCGCCATTTTTGTTGTACGCGGCTGCGGCTTCGTCGGAGGAATATTTTTAATACGGCGGAATTTATCGCGTATTAATACAATAGACAGGAAAACAGTACTTTTCAGGGGTATCCAAGTGTATTCAAAAGATCTGACGATTTACGAGCGTGGCAAAAATTTTAATATAAATTTTGTAGGTAATTTTTGTTTGCCAGTGGCCTTTTATCGGCATAAACGGTCGCTCAGGCTTCGCGTTCACGTTCTTCATACTCATGTATTTGCTTTGCTCAAAATCACTTCCATTGTAGACAATTGGTTCCCAAATATAAAGCTGGTTCGGGCACGGCCGGATATACCCGAATAATAAACCATCCGTTTATACAAATTATTTAGCGAGCACTCTGAATTAATTCTTACATTATAAAAGAGTGATTTTCACCAGTAGCATGGACGTTTATGAATTTTTTATTTTCAATATTATCTTTTGACCTTTTTACGCACGAATAATACACGAAGCAGGTGTGTTTTCACCAAATTGTGAAATTGGATCAGTCTCGCAATCGAACCGTGTTTATAATTCAACGAATCCGACCAAATTTTTTAATCAAATCACCACCAACGAGAACAAATTCAGCTATCGATATCTCGAGAATTGATGGAAAGTAAATTACAAAAAAATAACTTCTCTCTTTCAGAAAACTAATGTTTTATTTAAAAGTAATTCATTTCATTCGAGCTTGTACTTCTTCTTTTGTAGATACGTTGTCTTTCAAGTGGATATCCAGTTACCCACCCGTTCGCGATATGGAATTTAAATATTATAAGGTTCGCGAGTTCGATCGTCGAGCTTTCTGAAAGAATTTGTTTGTAAATGACAAACACAGAGACAGCGCAATGAAATAATTTAGCAATTGTTTCATACGCCATTGCATCAGGTATGCGAAAGAGAGAGGGGTCTGGAGCAATGCGAAGAAATTACGAGTCTTCTTATTAGAATTTAAAGGTGCATCGCGATGCAACAATGGAGACAATGCTACGGGTTCAAAAAGAATACAACAAACAACATAGTCGAGTACATTTTTATTGTAATTTTAATTATCTCGGTGCTTGGGCATTGAAAAACAAGACGCGAGTAAATTTCAAATAACGTGCTGGTATTTCTTTCTCGTCCTAATATTACGAGAGACGTGATTTTTCAAAAATACGAATATGCTGCAAGGTATCGTTTCCCTCAAAGGTAAAAACTCGTTTAGTAATGAAACCGTGTTGTTTGCTCGCCTTTTGGTTTAAATTTAGTATGCGGTGTACGAGCACCGAGCATGGCACACGTTCGAAGAGCCACCACCGTAAGGTACAGCTATGGATTTACATTATGACTGTTTATACGTATAGCGTGTTTCGCAAACTATTGTAATCTCTGTAGTCCGCGTGCTTAATTAGCCTTTTAATTACGGAATCCACCCTTAGGTAAACTTCAATTAAGTATAATTGTTCGTTAATTGATATCGCGATGGGATTTCAAGATTGTGCCGCTTTAAGAGATCCGCGCAATATTTGCTGCTAGGTGTGCTTCGTGAAATATAATTAGGATTATTGTCATTGCATGAAGAAGACTCTGTGAAAAATTCTACCAGCGGTTTGTACCTTATAAAATCCAACCAAAGGTCGGTATAAGGGTAATTAAGGTATTTTATAATGGAAGAGGAAACACGTTCAATTATTTTTGAGAAAAGTCAATGTGGAGGAAATCTAGAGCTGTAAAATAGTCACATTTTCATTTGTTTTAAGAAAATAATTAAGAATGTTTTCTCTCTTTATTTATTGTTTATTAAAGTGAAATTATTATGCAACGGGAGTAAAGTTGTTTGAAGTGTTAGGGAAGTAGTGTAAGATATCGAGGAAGTGGTTTAAGAGATACTAGTTCTGAAGTGGGGTAGCGGCCTCAGCGATACCGGGTGGGGAAACGCATGCAGAATATTCGTGCATTCCTTACAATAAAGTAGGTAAATCTGGTTTGAATTTTGAAATGAATGGTTGTGGTCTGTGAGAGCGTGCGCATGCGCAAAAGTGTTTACCGTGTTGATTTTTCTTTAGATAACTTGAATCAGGGTTGTACCATAGATTAACCTATAAATAGATAGCCAGCCCATGCAAAAAAAGGTCTCGCTTATTTTGTTAAAAAGGAGCCCGTTTTTCGTCTAGTTATGGAGCTCTTTCCTAGATGGCGGTTACGTAGCAACGTTTTTAGGATGGAAAGGGGAAGGACGCAGACTTATCGTGCACTCGCGCACATTCACTTTAAGACGCCCTCTTTCACAAAACAGTGGAACTTGATTTTTTTTTAAAGGTTGACTAAAAGCTGGGCAAGACATTCTCTACGTAAGGGCTGGCTATCTATTTATAGGTTAATCTATGGTTGAACTAACGAAATACTTTTTCTTTATTTTATTATTTCACTATGGAATTCGTCTGATTTTTCGTTATTGTTTCGTTATGACATTTGGTCATTTCAGTTTTTTCGTTAAAATTAGTTTTGTATAATTATAACGAAAAAATGGCAGATTTAAAAAACTTTGTCTAATTTTGAAAAAATGTTGAATTTCTAAAAAAAATTGTCAAACTTTCAAAAAAGTTGTCAAATTTTTTAAAAATTGTCAAATATTTTGACAAATTCATTAAATTTTGGACTTGTTGAATTTTGGAAAAATTTACTAAAATTATCATTTGGAAAAATTGTCAAAGTTTGAAAAAGCTGTCATTTGGAAAAATTGTCAAAGTATGGAAAAGTTGTCATTTGGAAAAATTGTTAAATTTTGGAAAAATTGTTAACCTAGAAAACTCAGAGAAATCAAGAAGTAAATGATATCAAAAGCAAGAACCAAACTTGACCGTTTATTGTCAAAATAACTTTGAACTACATTTAACAATAATTCTTCTTAACAACATAGCCACATATTTCTAATATGATGTCAAATTTGTTAAAAATTGTTAAATTTAGGAAAAATTGTCAAATTTTGAAGAATAACTATTGTTAAATTTTGGAAAAATTGTCAAATTTTAGAAAATTTGAAGAATAACTATTGCCTAATTTTGAAAAAATTATGGAATTTTGAAAAAAAGTACCACAATTTGAGAAAGTTGTCAAATCTTGTAAAAATTGGAAAATTTTGGAAAAATTGTCACATTTTTCAAAATTGGTCAATTTTTTCAAAATCAGAAAATTTTTCAAAAATTGAAATTTTTTTTCAAAATTGGACAATTCTTCTAAAATCTTACAATTTTTTAAAATTTGACAATTCTTCCAAAATCTAACAATTTTTTGACAATTCTTTTTAAATGTTGACAATTTTTTTTGAAAGAAAGTTTTTTAATAATTTTTGACAATTTTTTTAAAGTTCAGCTATTTTTTTTCAAGTTTTACAATTTTTCCTTAGTTTGACAATTTTTTATTTCTTCAAAATTTGACAATATTTTCCAAACTTGACATTTTTTCAAAATTTGACTTTTGTAAAAATTTGTTAATTTTTTAAAAATTTGTCAATCTATCCCACTTCAGAACTAATATCACCTAAACCAATTCCTAGAAATCTTACACTACCATTACTACCTACTTCCCTAACACTTCGAATAATTTTACTTCCGTAGCAAAAAAAGTTTCACTTCAAAAAAGAGGTTTTGAATAAAATTACTTAATGAAAATAAATTTTGGGGAAAATTTATGAAAAGTATACTGAACAATATTTTTTTTAAACTGATTTTTGGTTCGTAAATGATTTTGAGTTGAATTGAAACAAATATGTACAATGAACCCGTGTAGCAATTGTCGACATCGACATTTATGTCGACAAAATTCAGACACATTTTTTTCTCGGTTAACGATGAATTAAAAATGATATTTGAGATTTAAAGTAATGTTCTATGTTAAACATAACTGTTCAATCAAAATTTTTGAATTTATCTCAGTATTTTCCTATAATTTAGAAAACGTTGTTTTTCTACATAGACAAGTCGATGTAAAAATCGATACTCGATAAACGCATCGACATTTATGTCGACAATTTCTGCCAATTAAATTTACAAATTTTATATCTAAAAAGAACTAAAAACAATTAATAAGAACACTTTAAGCTCAGGAATAAATAATTTTTGAAAGAATCACAAAATTTTCTTATTTTTCAAAGTTTTGAATAATACAACGACTTGTCGAGTTATTGTCGACATAATTGTCGATGGTCGAATAATGCATCGACTTCACTGTCGACAGTGTCGACCAGAGGAATTTTAAGTCGAGATAGTGTCGATGTGATTGTCGATGGTCGAATAATGCATCGACTTAACTGTCGACAGTGTTGACCAGAGGAATTTTAAGTCGAGTTAATGTCGATCTAATTGTCGAGGGTCGAATAATGCATCGACTTGACTGTCGACGTCTTGAGGGTGATTGTGATACTCGCAGATAAAGTGTGTTGTGAATTAGTACATAAGGTCTAAGAATCATCTCTATGTTAGTTGGACACTCGCATGTGTCCAGCTACAAAGGTGGCCTCAATGCCGCATATTTGACAAAAAATGTCGAAATATTGGCTTGAACACTATTTTTGGTGTAATTTTAATATATACTTATATTGAATATTTGAACTTAGCATATTTTTCAAAATCTCACCATTGCAAATGTCGATGTGGATGTCGATATAAATGTCGACACATCGAAATCGGTCACTTTTCGATCGTACATGTCGACACGATTGTGGATGGTTTGTCGAGCTTATTATCGACATATGGCTCGACATGTCGAGCCATATTTGGACGGTCGACAAACATGTCGATAATAAGCTCGACAAACCATCCACAATCGTGTCGACATGTACGATCGAAAAGTGACCGATTTCGATGTGTCGACATTTATATCGAAATTAGCATCGACGTTGCTACACGGGAATAGAAACTTTTAAAAGTACCTAAATATAAACCAAATTCAAAAATATTTAAAAACAATTTTGTATAATAATAATTTATGTTGAAAAAAATTCTTTAAAAAACTCTAAAAAATTTATGTTGAACAAAATTAAAAAAAAAATTCAAATTGAATCTAAAAAAATTTGAACACCCCTGAATATTTGTAATCAGCATTCAAAATGATAGGCGTTGAAACATGGTTATAAAACGTTTTGTGCCCGTAGCAAATTTTTGAAAATTTGTGTTGGAGTAAAATTTGAAAAAAATTACTATACCTACCCCCCCCCCCCCCCCAAAATGAATGCTAGAAGAAAAGTTTTGTGCTTCAATGAAACAGTTGAAGCCTGGTTCAATCAACTGAAAAATATAAATTGATTATGTTTTCATCAATAATTTCGTCTCTTCATTTGCATTTATAAACGTTTCATATTTTTCGTGAAAATAGAAATAAAACATGGCTATTGGTCATAATTACGTAGGGCTACATGTCATTAGCCCATTAATCAGTCCCTGAAGGCGCTAAGCTGGCGAATGGCGAATCCAACCTATGTCTGGCTACAGAACTTGAGAGTATTGGTCTCGCAATTATACCGAATTCGCAGATCGACCGAAGGTAATATTTTAACATTTTTAATCGAAACGACACTACCAGGCGCAAACGAAATGAAAAGCTTATTTTCATAATTCATTTTTAATCGTTTCGCCGCCGCATTTACCTCCCCATTTCGGCATGGTATTCTGTGCTCGATATCACCGACTCGGCGCGGAGGGCGAAATTTTAATTACGCGCGTCTTATACAAGAACAGTGCGATGCCGCTGCCGGAGAAAGCATAGAAAATATACCCGTTCTAATTATAACCGTTTAGGTGGAATTTTTTTTCCTGGCCGAACAGAGAAAACGCTTCTCCGCTATCGTTCTTCTTATATTTTTAATATGCGTATCACGCCGCATAAATTTTGCAACAGACGGTTGAATTTGAATTAATGCCGAACCGATCTGTGCCTGTGTATGGCGCGGGCTAGGCAGGGAAGCTTGCTAAACGCTTAAAACACATTTTTCACTTTTTCGTCATAAAATATTGCCGTCGTCGCGTCGTAGTCGTAGTCGCGGCCGCCGAATTACCATCGTTTTGCCATGCTATATCGCGAATAAATTCCACGCTATCGAATAAAATATGTTGAAACAAAAGTATACATGAATCAATTATTAATCCAATTCGTAAAACTTTCACTCATTTTTAAACAAGGGAGACATTTAATCGAAAAGTTTTATCATAAATTTAACCCGTCTTTATTCCTGTTGCGGCATACGTTACTTTTTTCCTTCTTATGCTTTTAGCTCGTTCTTTCTTCTTTCTGCTTAGTTTCGAGATTATACGAAACACGTAGGTATAATATATCGAAAATGATAATATACATGGGAAAAAAACAAGATGACATGGCAGGTAGAAGAAAAACCCTAATGTGGCAGCTGCGTCAGAAAATCGGATTTTCATTATCGACTTTATACTTAATAAGTTCGTTACAATATTTTTGCAATTTTCAAAATTTGGTAAAAATTTAAAATTTTCCAATTTTCATTTTTAAATAATTTTTTTACACTTGGATTTGTTTTTAAAAGTCAGCTTGATTTTCAAAAAAAATTTGAAAACAATTTTTTTTAAAAGTTTGGTCAATTTTTATAAATTTTAAATTCGACTAGTACTTTAAAAATTTTGAAAAACTAAGTTTGATTTTTTGAAAAATTTCAAAAATGGATTTCCAAAATTTAATGAGTACCTATAGGTAAATTTTTTAAAATTTCGAAAGTTGTAAAAAAAATTAAAAAAATACTTCAAAATAAAATAAATTCAAAATTCGATCATTTTTACCACGCTTTTATTAGCTTGGTATGTATGTATGTACTAGGGGGCTTCGCCCCATGGCCCATTTTGCTCGCTTCGCTCGCTCCGCTCTCAGTTCTACATGATGATTAATCATTCATTTATGTTGCCTTCAGTTACTCTGCTCCATACTTTCTGTTGTGAAATGGCAGATGTGATTTTTTTCAAAATTAAAATTGAATCACGGAAACTTGAGATGGCAAAATTTTGGTTTTTATTTAATATAATGATTACCTCCCTACCTATGGGACTAAAAAAGTTCAAATTTTCTAGGTATGTTAAGCAGAAAGTATAGGACAAATTGATGAAAAACAAAATTTGTCCTATGGAATTTTGATGAAAAAAAATTTTGAATTCAAGCGCAAACGTTTTGAAAAGAAAAACCGTTACACGTAGCACGATTCAATGTGTAGTGCCGACGCGCCGACGCGCGCCTACGCGGATATGCGCACACAACATTACCACAACATTTCGTAACGCGGCGTTTTGAAAAAAATATCTTTCGTCATTGCGGGGTTCTTTACGTGCGGATTTTTTGGAAATTTTTATACAAACTTTCTGCTTTGAAAAAGCAACTGTGGATTTTTTCAAAATTAAAATCGGATTATTGGAACACGAGATAGCAAAATTTTGTTTTTATTAAATACCTCCCCCCTATGGGGGCAAAATTGTTCAAAAATGGCCTAGGTAATAGGGTACAGTATGAAAAAAGTTGTTGTGGTCATAATTTAATTTTTTGAAAAATTCGGGGGGTTGGGGGTGAGAAAATACCGAAATTTTGGTTTTTGGGGCGTACCTCCCTCCCTATGGGAGTAAAAAAGCTGAAAGTTGGTATATGCAATGAGTATGCGATATGTTAAAAACTACTTTTTCAAAATTTTGATATCTCAATTTTGGCACCTCCTCCCCCAAATTTGGGGCCTTCCAATTCCAAAATTGCCCATTTTTATAATTTTCCTTTAATGTACTCATCGGAACCTTTCGATTAAAAAAAAATTAGCCTTCTAGCTATAGTAGAAGTAGGTGTTTCAATGTAGTACCACGACTTTTCTGTTAGAGCTGTATAGTAATGTTGTTTGTCTCATGGAACCAAATGTATGTTTTCGACCAATCCTCTCTCATTTAATATTTTACTGGAATTGAAAGAACATAGTGCTCACATTAGGGGTTTTCGAGGTCGCTGAATTCGATTTTCGAACTCAAATTTACCCCCGACCCCAAATTGAGCCCCTATGAGGGGGTTCCATTTTGAAAATTTCAAAATTCACAACATTAATATCAAAATGTTGGTTTTCGAGGTAGCTGAATTCGATTTTCGAACTCAAATTTACCCCCGACCCCAAATTGAGCCCCAATGAGGGGGTTCAATTTTAAAAATTTCAAAAAATCACAACATTGGTATCAAAATGTAGGTTTTCGAGGTCGCTGAATTCGATTTTTGAACTCAAATTTACCCCTGACCCCAAATTGAGCCCCAATGAGGGGGTTCAATTTTGAAAATTTCAGAAAATCACAACATTGGTATCGAAATGTAGGTTTTAGAAATCGCTGAATTCGATTTTCGAACTCAAATTTACCCCCCACCCCAAATTGAGCCCCTATGAGGGGGTTCCATTTTGAAAATTTCAAAATTCACAACATTGATATCAAAATGTTGGTTTTCGAGGTAGCTGAATTCGATTTTCGAACTCAAATTTACCCCCGACCCCAAATTGAGCCCCAATGAGGGGGTTCAATTTTGAAAATTTCAAAAAATCACAACATTGGTATCAAAATGTAGGTTTTTGAGGTTGCTGAATTCGATTTTTGAACTCAAATTTACCCCCGACCCCAAATTGAGCCCCAATGAGGGGGTTCAATTTTGAAAATTTCAGAAAATCACAACATTGGTATCGAAATGTAGGTTTTCGAAATCGCTGAATTCGATTTTCGAACTCAAATTTACCCCCCACCCCAAATTGAGCCCCTATGAGGGGGTTCAATTTTGAAAATTTCAGAAAATCACAACATTGGTATCAAAATGTAGGTTTTCGAGGTCGCTGAATTCGATTTTCGAACTCAAATTTACCCTCGACCCCAAATTGAGCCCCTATGAGGGGGTTCAGTTTTGAAAATGTCAGAAAATCACAACATTGGTATCGAAATGTAGGTTTTCGAGGCCGCTGAATTCGATTTTCGGACTTAAATTTTCCCTTGAACCCAAATTAGACCCCTATGAGGGGGTTCCATTTTGAAAATTTCAAAATTCACAACATTGATATCAAAATGTTAGTTTTCGAGGAGTAAAACTATGAAATTAAAATATTTTCAACGACAAAAAGAGGTAAATAAAAATGTAAAAAAAATTTTAAAAACCACGCTTTTATTTAAAGTTGGTTACTTTGTAAAATGTTATTCATAAGGAAAGAGTAATGCCTTAAAAAACAAAAAATAAAATTTACTTGAATACAAAAATTTTCATGACACATTTTTGTATTCAAGTAAATTTTATTTTTTGTTTTTTAAGGCATTACTCTTTCCCTATGAATAACATTTTACAAAGTGACCAACTTTAAATAAAAGCGTGGTTTTTTAAAAAATGTTTACATTTTTATTTAAAATATTTATGAAGTTTTGAAACTAAATCAATTCATAAAACAATTTTTCAACTTGTTGAATTATTGAAAATTAGGTTATTTTTTGAAGCTTGGTTAACTTTAACAATTTTTGAAAATTTAATGAATTCTCAAAATTTAATAAAAAATTATATCTAGGTATTGTTATTGATAATTTTTTAATTTGAATAAATTCTTCAAATTAGATGAATTCTTAAAATCGATGTTGATTTTCAATGAGTCGATTTCTATGATTTTCAAATTTCAATAGGTAACTTTTTTAATGTACCTAAACCAAATTTTAAAAGTTTGAATAATACTGAAATTCAAGATTAATTTTTTGAGAAATACCAAAAGGCTGTTGAACATTTTCGTAAAATTTTCAATATTATTTTGGTAATTCATTAAAATTTGATTATTTAGGCCATTTTTCAAGGCTTGAATAATTTTTCCTATTCAAAAAATTTGACGAATCTTCAAAATTAATGTTTTAATAATGTAGTAAAAAATTAAAAATTTATTGATTTTCAAATTTGAATGAAATTTTTAACTCGAGTCAATTTTTAAAAAAAAAGTAATTTACTTCAGTTTTTAATGTAGGTAGTTTTGTTTGTGAATATCAAGTTCTCATAAATTTTCAAAATAAAGATTTTCAAAAATCAGTTTGATTTTTTGAGAAGTTCAAAAAGGCAATTTTCAATTTTTCGAAACTTCTTTTACGATCTTAAAAATTTACCAAAGTTCAAAAATTGGAAAAAATCCGAAAGTGGATAATTTTTAAATTTTTCTAAATTGGGTGACTCTCTCAAGAATTTGATATTTTATAATTGAGGAAAGATTTCATTTTGGATTCATTTTTAAAATTTAGTTGAAACTTGAAAAAGTTTTTTAAAAAAATGTCAATCTTCACTGCTTAAGTCTCTGTTTCTATAATTATCAGATTCTGTTAAATTTTTAATGTTGGACCAATTTCAAAAAATCAGAAGGTATAATTTTTTGAAAAATTTGAGAAGGAAATTCTCCCAATTTTATTTCTCACTGTTTTATAAATTTTGGTTATTCAAAATTCAGTAAATGTTCTAAATTCGAAAAAATTAAAACTTGATCATGTTTTTAAATTTTTAAATTGAATAAATTCTCAGAATTCAAGCGGAGTATTTTGAATTGAGTTAAATTTGAAAAAAAAATAATGTCACTTTTCAAAGTCAAGTCAATTTTTACATTCTAAAAATGTGGCGAATTTTCAAAATTTAACAGGTTTGAAAATTTGAACAAAAATGGTCCAGTTGGTTAGATTAGGTAAAAAAAAAAAAATGTTTTTAAATTTCAATAAATTTTCAAAAGTGATTTCAAAAATTGGGAAAATTTTCAATTTCTGCTCAATTTCTTGAACAATGCAGAAATCATTGAAAATTTTGTAAATTTCGTAAAATTCATTAACAAGTCTTTTTTGATAAAAATACAAAACTTGAACATTTTAAAATTTTGAAAAATTTTACAAATTTAAACTATTTCATTTATTTTTTTTTTGAAAATTGTGATTTTTTTGAGAAGTATAAAAAACAGATCGACAGTAGTTTTGAAAATTCTGACGATTTTTTGGAAATTTTAAAAAGAAATCATGGTAAGTATATCTCCAAAGTTTAGACAGCTATTTTAATTTTAAAAATTTAGAGAATCTTCGAAATTTTGCAATAAATTTCTAAAATTAGACGAATTTTGGGAAGTTGACCAATTTCAGAGACTCGCCATGATTTCTTGAAGAATTTAATGAGACGATTTTCAAAATAAAATGAATTTTTGAAATTTTAAAAATTTGTCTATAGGTTTTGAAATTTATTGGTAAATGTTGAAAATTCAATAAAAATTAAAAACTTAATGATTTTTAAATTTTTATAGGTAAATGTTTCAAGTTGGCTCAATTTTGAAAATTTAGGAGTTTTTCGAGTTTGGTTGAATTTTTAAACATTTTAATGAGGTCAACTGTCAAAGTTTAATCTAGGTATTTCATAATTTTAAAATTTCAATATTTAAGTAGGTACCTAATAATGTAAAATTTGATAACTTGAAAATTTTTGAGGATTTTAACATTGGGCCAATTTTAAAATTCTAGGTACTTACCTAAGTTTTAATAAAACTTTTAAATGTAAATTTTTATAATTTTGAAAATATGGTGTGATTTTCAAGTGTAAAAAATTTTCAAAATTCGGTAACTGTAAAATTTTAACAAATTTTTGAAATTAGATTAATTTTTGAAGTGCAAAAAAATAGCAAAAGATAGCCTTTATCTATGATTTTTCGTATTCGTATCCACCAGTTCGAGCACTTGAACTCGTAAATAATTAAAATACTCGCCTATGATGGAAGCTTTCGATCAAAATACTCGCTAAATATTCGTCTTTATGAATTATTACAAGTATAATGGTTTTATCTACATTTCGACACGACGTTCTAAACTTAATCAAGTTCGCTTTGCAGCTCATTAATTTCGAGCTCGTTTCCTAATCTATGCGTACTAGGTATAGAACTCGTATATTCCCTCGTGTGTAAAATGGCGTGTGTTTTAATTACTACGCTCATTTTGCTTCAATTATTATAGGAATTCCGTCGAGTCGTTTGCGATAAGGTGTTATATAAGTTTGAAAAATTCCTTCTTCGCGTCTGTCTCTTGTTTTACGTAGGTACTTTAGGTAGTACGAAGGTAGGTGGCAGATATATCTAAGTACTGCACGTAATTCGAGTTAATCTTGAAAAAGTGCTGCAATGAGCTACGCGATCGTGTCACGTTTTCATCTCGTTGTCGCTGATGTCCGCGTCTTCCTTGTCTTTGATAATTGTGGTTTATTAGAGACGTCGTCCATGTAATTCCCAAACGAATAGAGGTTGAGATTCAGTGCTTCTCAGCTGGTTGCCGTTGCGTCGTCCAGGAACATTAGACCAGCTTGACGCTTGGATTCTGTGACATGGTTCTTTTCCTAGTCACCCTTACTTTTGCACTTATTTCCAAATAAATATATTACACATTGATCTTCTTTTCGAGTGATTGGATTAAGATTATATTATTGAATTTCTTTCGAAATTATCGCATTACCTCTATATTTATTTTCTTGTCAAAATATCAAAATTGTACTGAGACAGAAATTTGTCGAAAAATGAGGTTTTGAAATTTTTTGAAATTGAACAAAATAAATAATTATTTTATTGTTGAAAATTGTAAAAAAAAAAGAAAAGATAATTAAGAAAACTAATACAAAATTGAAATAAATAAAAATTTCAAAATGGAAGTATTTTCAGAAAGCAGATTAAAATTAATTTTTTGGAAGTGAAGATTTTTTAAAGTAACATTTACACTTACAGCTTATGTTTTTTTTTTTTTTTTTTTTTTTTTGAAAAAACTTCATTTTTGTGATTTTTTAAATTTTTACCCAATCTTGAAAAAATGTCAAATTTTGTAAAAAAAAATCAAAATAATATACTCATTTCAAGAATTTCAAAAAAATTCTCTGAAAATATCAAAAAATGGGTAAGTATTAAAATTTGTTTAAAATTATTTTTTATGGAATTCTGTTGAAAATTTTTTTGAAAAATTAAACACAGTTAAATTTTGTAAGTAAGAAATTGTGAATGGGAAATTTTGAGAAAAATTTTACTTGGTACAAAGTTTTGAGAAAAATTTTCAAAAAAAAATAATAAATTCCAATTTTACGAAAATTTCTCAAAAAAAAAACCTCTTCGAAAAATTCCATAGAAATTTTATTAGTTGACAATTCTGATATCTACTTCTACACGGATGTTCTACGTAAAAAAAAGATAAATAATGCGTATTAAAAAGGAGCGCAAATCCTGCCCGGAAATGAGGTCAAACGGAATATTTAGTATTCATTTCTCATTCCTTGTTTTGTGAAATTTACTTCCTTATCAGCATAAAGACCAAAACATTCGGGACACCCGCGCTGCATCTCTTCCCCCAAGTCAGGTACCAGCTGCGCTGTATGATGCAGCGTACAACGTAACACAGCCTGCTTAATCTATCGGATGACTATAAAATATCTTCATTTTTTCTCCCTCGTCGATTTAATTAAATTTCAACTTTTGTTTACCAACCTAATTAAAGTTCTGTCCTATTACAAATGTCGGCCGAATTAAACTCTTCGCCGATGAATTATATCGGATACTTTTTCATCTCTTTTTCATACCTCTTCTTTTTTGTGGGTACAGTCGTGCATGACACCTTTTCTACGAGAGGTTTTATGCCTGCAGTAACGCTAATCTAAATGGAGTAGTGTTAAATAGCAAAAATTAGAAGTAAACATAGGAACTTCACCATGAGGACGAGAAGTTTTTTCAATCAATGTTTTCTCAAGTTTCAAATGTTCAAAGTGATTACCTACTCATTTTTTAAATTTCATCAAATTTCATCTGGAAAGGGTTTCCAATTTTTGTGGAAATGTTATCTTTTTGAAAACATTTTTATTGGAATTTTTTAAGAAATTGAAAAGAAAACGAAGGAGTAGGTAGGTATTTAAAAAAATTAAATTTTCAGGATTTTTGAGAAATTTTCCGAAAAAGTTTCATTTAAAATTCGCTATTATGATTGGTAAATTTTTTATTATCCTATTTTTCCTTATTTTTGAACTTGCCATGGTACGATCTTATATTTTATTATTGCTCAAAAAAATTCAGAGATTTTTTTCTCAAAAAATTCAAAATGTAGTAAATTGTTTCATTTCAAAAAAAAAAAAAAAATTAAAAAATGTTTAAAAAATGAACTGAAATAAATTATTTTTAAAAAACAAGAAAATATTGTTTCATTTCAAAAAGTTAAAAAAATTCATTCCGAAAAATTGAAAAAAAATTTTATTCCAAAAAATCAGGATATTTTTTTAGTCTAGAAAGTTGCAAATTTTTTTTATACCAATTACGTATACTCGTAGGTAAGAATTTTTTTTTATTCCCAAAAATTGAAAAAAAAAATTCCTAGGTACATTACCAATTCCAAAAAATAAGGATTTTTTAAATTCATATTGTGCCATTTTCCATTCCAAAAAATTGGGAAATTTTTTTATATCAAAAAATCAGGAATTTAGGAATTTTTTTATCCAAAAAATAAGAAATTTTAAAGTAGATTAAGAAATTTTTCTATTCCAAAGAATTAAAAAAAATTATCCAAAAAATAAAAAATTTTTAATAAAGAAAAAAATAAAAATTTTATGTATCTCAAAACATCATGAAATTGTTCCATTGAAAAAATTAGGATTTTTTTATATTTCAAAAAATTACCCAGATAATTATTTTGCTGCAAAAAGTTGAAAATTTTTTTGTTACAATTACATAGGAATTTTTTTCCCACCTATTCAACAAAATTGGGAATTTTTTTATCCAAAATGAACCGAAAATTTTTTATTCCAAAAAATTAGAATATCTTTTAACCTGTCTATTCCAAAAAAATCTGAGATATTTTAGTTCAAAAAGTTGGAAAAAAATTTTATAGCGGTAAGAATTTTTTCATTCCAAAAAATTTTTATCTAAAAAAAGTTTACTTAGGTAGGTAATATCTATTCCAAAAAATTAAGAAATTTTTTCATTTCAAAACCCGAGCGGCACACTCGATCGATAATATTGGAAGATGTAACGTATCGATAAAAAAACGTTTGAAAATCTATAGATGTTCTCACGATATTATAAAGATTTATCGGTACAACTTCATAGGCAAAAAATCTAAAAACTATCGAATTCGATATTATTAAGATTTTATGACGATATTCGTCAACGATACTATCGACAAAGAATATTAAATTTATCGATTCCGATTTTCCACCGATTTTGTGCAGATATTTGAAACTACATTATCGACAAAGAATATTAAATTTATCGAATTCGATTTTTTAACGATTTTGTAAAGATATTTAAAACTATATTATCGACAGATTATATTAAATTTATTGAATCCGATTTTTTACCGATTTTGTAAAGATATTTGAAACTATATTATCGACACATAATATGCAATTTCTCGAATTCGATTTTCTAACGATTGCGTGAAGATATTTGAAACTATATTATCGACACGTAATCTGAAATTTCTCGAATTCGATTTTTCAACGATTTTATGACGATATTTGAAACTATATTATCGACACGTAATATGAAATTCCTCGAATTCGATTTTTCAACGATTTTGTGGCGATATTTGAAACTACATTATCGACAAATAATCTGAAATTTGTCGAACGATTTTTCACCGATTTTGTGACGATATTTGAAATTATTTCCAAATAGGTGAAAATTCTTCTAAGTCCAACACGTCTGGAAGTACTAAACTGCCTATTATAAGCGTTTTATTACTAATTCCTCAACGATAAGGTATGGAATAGTGGTTAAGGAAGAGGATTACCATGCAGTAGGTAGAAGGTTCAAGCCCCACGGGTGGCAGGTTTTTTATAATTTTTTTTGACTTTTTCTGAAATGATCCTCTTACCGTAACATGAATTATGTGTTTAGGCATAGTTTAATGTATTAATTATGCTAATTAATGATTTTTAATTATAGAAAAAAGCTAGTAAAAGACGAAAAATCGGAATAAAAAATCGATAAAAAGTCGACAGAATATCGAATTCGATAAAGTGTCGCAAAAGTTCCGCCTAAATCGTGAAATTATCTTTCCCCGAGCGGCACACTTGATCAATAATATCGGAAGATGTAACGTATCGATAAAAAATCGTTTGAAAATCTATAGATGTTCTCACGATATTATAAAGATTTATCGATACAACTTCATAGGCAAAAAATCTAAAAACTATCGAATTCGATATTATTAAGATTTTATGACGATATTCGTCAACGATACTATCGACAAGTAATATTAAATTTATCGATTCCGATTTTCCACCGATTTTGTGCAGATATTTGAAACTACATTATCGACAAAGAATATTAAATTTATCGAATTCGATTTTTTAACGATTTTTGTAAAGAAATTTAAAACTATATTATCGACAGATTATATGAAATTTCTCGGCTTCGATATTTTACCGATTTTTTGACGACATTTGAAACTATATTATAGACAGATTATATTAAATTTATCGAATCCGATTTTTTACCGATTTTGTAAAGATATTTGAAACTATATTATCGACACGTAATATGAAATTTCTCGATTTCGATTTTTTAACGATTTTGTGACGATATTTGAAACTATATTATCGACAAATAATCTGAAATTTCTCGAATTCGATTTTTTAACGATTTTGTGAAGATATTTAAAACTTTATTATCGACACGTAATCTGAAATTTGTCGAACGATTTTTCAACGATTTTGTGACGATATTTGAAATTATTTCCAAATTGGTGAAAATTTTTCTAAGTCCAACACGTCTGGAAGTACTAAACTGCCTATTATAAGCGTTTTATTGCTAATTCCTCAACGATAAGGTATGGCATAGTGGTTAAGGAAGAGGATAACCATGCAGGAGGTAGATGGTTCAAGCCCCACGGGTGGCAGATTTTTTATAATTTTTTTTGACTTTTTCTGAAATGATTCTCTTACCGTAACATGAATTATGTGTTTAGGCATAGTTTAATGTATTAATTATGCTAATTAATGATTTTTAATTATAGAAAAAAGCTAGTAAAAGACGAAAAATCGAAAAAAAAAAATCGATAAAAAATCGACAGAATATCGAATTCGATAAAGTGTTGCAAAAGTTCCGCCTAAATCGTGAAATTATCTTTCGATATTATAGATATATTATCGATAAAATATCTTACTATAATCTCGAAATTTTTGCTAACTATAATTCGTCGATAATCTATCTATATATCGAAAGATAGTTTCACGATTTAGGCGGAACTAACGCGATACTTTATCGAATTCGATATTCTGTCGATTTTTATTTCGATAATTTGTCGATTGTGCTGCTCGGGAACATTGAGATTTTTTTAATTCCAAAAAATTAAAAACAAATCATCCAAAAAGTTTGAAAAAAAATTTATACAAAAAAATAAAAAAAATTTCATTCCAAAATATCAAGATATTGTTCGTATTCCGAAAAATTGGGATTTTTTTCATTTCAAAAAATTGAGAAATTTTTGTATCCCAAAAAAATATTAAATTTGTATTCCAAAATGATAGATAGTTTTTAATTCCAAAAAATCATGATTTCTTTTTTTATTATTACAAAGAATTATGGAATTTTTGTATTTCAAAAAAATAGGAAATTTTTCACTCCAATAAATTATGATTTTTTTTATTCTAAAAAATTATGAAATTTTTTATTCCGAAAAATTATGAAATTTTTAAATTAAAAAAAATTTATACCTACGTAAAAAAATAGGAATTTTATTCCAAGAAATTGAGAATTTTTTTATCCAAAAAAATTGAAATTTTTCTATCGAGTTTTAAAAATTACTACAAAAAATTTATAATACATAGATTGTTTTACTGCATAATAATAAAATATATTTTTTTAAAGAATCCTTAAAAAATTGATAAATACTTTGATCTCACATTTTTTATCAAAATTTCATTGATTACATAAAATACCTAATCGAATTTATAAAAAAAAAACCTAAAAATTCGAGAAAAATTGAAATTCGGCTCGATGAAATTTTTAAAACAGAATTTTCATTTATTTCACTTCTCGTAATTCGCTTAATTCACTGCCATCGAGGATGTGCAAAAAATTACGAAGCAAAGAGGATGAAATATAAACCAAACCCAAGCTATAGACACCATTTCTCATCTAAATTTTTCGAACAGCGTTTAATTTCAATTTCGCCTATTTTCAGAACTCAGCTCGACAATTAGATAGGAAAATGGTACTTAAATAGGGCTTTTAAAAGTACCGCTTCATCGATAATATACAAACAGTTTCCTCGATACACTTTTCACAGGTGGGTAGCTCTGAGTCTATACACTTGCGAAAAACATATTTTTAAACGAAAGCGATTTTTAAAAAGGTTCGAACACTTTTGATGTGAAAATATACGTAGTATAGCGAGGTGAAAAAGGAAGTGGGTAAACCTAGCACTGAAATATAATATATAAAAAGGATACGGGGAAAATAAACGGCGTGGTGGTAATTTCCAAAGCCGGAAGAATTTTCATGGTTCATGAAGTTGCAGCGTACACAAACGCCAACTCCATTTCTTCGTTTAGCCTGTTACACGTATACCTAGCTACCTACGAGTGTAGGTAAGTAGATACATATTTATAAATTCATCTAGATATACACGGTGTCACGCTCTGGCTGCGTTGATGTCTGGTAACTTATGAAAATTTGACGCAAATATGAACTTTATAATGGTCACAAATGGTGTAGATTTATGAACAAAGTTGCAAAATGTAAAATTTATGGCGAACAGGCGACGTTCCTCACATACGTACCAACCGCATGGCAAAATATATACACTCGGGGTACGTCTTCGACCCATCCTACCAACGCAGCACACAGTCTTGACAAGACTCGAGTGCACACCCTCGTCGAGTTTACTACACTTGAACATTTCCTAATTAAATTTACTCACTGGCGATATTTATTTAATAGGTCGAAAGTTTCGTGCGAATTTTGAATATTGTTTCGACCATCGAGGGCGAACTAAACGAACAAGAGAAATACCGCTACCTACTTACAAGTCGAATCGTACGACATAGAACACAGCCGAACCAAAAAGCCCCAAAGTTGTAGCTTATTATACTTTGAAATTACGGTCATTTAAAGGCTGCCAAACGATTTCATAACCGCGTTAAAAAAAACCACCCAGCCTCGAGCGACCATCTCGGAAAAAAAATTTCACGCCAGCGATATACCGAGTTACGAGTGCTTTTGAGTTTTGTAGCTGTAGGTCCGCGAAAGGGGAGTCGAGAGGGGAGGGGGTGAGAATTACAAAACAGCGCATTTCTTCACGCGTTCAACGCCGATCTAATTTTTATCCTAAAGTGTGAGAACATACGCGTGAAACGATACGACAAAAGCGAACGAGAGGCGAGGTGAGGTTAGTGGTGACGATACTCGATGAAAAAAAGAAACCCTTTTTTTGGATCTACTCCATTAAACACTTTAAATTACCGCGTTACCTCGCTATATTGACTTTTCTACATTAAACAGCCATATACTTAATCGTGCCGCTGAAAAGTAGTGCGAAAAATTAAAAGAAAAGAAAAGGTTAAAACGAGCTTGTTATTTATCGTAGTATAAGCAGCATCGAGATAAATTTCGATTTGCAAAACATTTATGTAATTTTCAACAGTCGGGGAAAATGTGGATACGTGGGCACCTCCTTTTTAAAAACTGCCAATAACTCCTCAGTCTTGCCCCAGATCAAAAAAAGGTTCGAATAATTTTGATGAGTGTTTTTGCGCCACCCGTTCATTTCTTTGAAAGAATAAAATATGTAACCTTTTTTGTTTAGAATTCTATTTGCTTTCAGAATTGGGTAAAAAAATTATCAAGGTTCGTGAAAATTTTTTGCAGTATGGTATTTTTAATATTTGGGAAACATTCTATAAAATTTTTCAAAAAATGTTTTTAAATTTTTATTTTTTTCAAATTTCTAAAGTTTTATGAAATTTTGTAAATTCTTCAAAAAACTGAAGGAAGGATTTTGTAAAACTTTTAAAAGAATTTTATAAAGTTCTGAGAAAATTAAAAAAAAAAATGTTAGGTATGTGAATTTTATAACATTTTGTAAACATTTTTTATAGTGCTGTTAAAAATTCAAAGAAAATTTTATAACTTTTTAAAAAGTTTGAAATTGAAAATTTTTTCCCCATTATTTTTTTTTAAATAACTGTTTAAAAAGTTTTCTAAAAAGTTTGTGAGTTATTTTCTAAAATTGGAATGAGAACAATTTTTTATGAAATTTTTTTTGAAGTTTGGTACCTACATAAATTACATTTTTTTTTTGATTCTGATAAAATTATCTGCCATGTTCTGAAAAAAAAAATGTTGTTCTGTTAAAGAATTCAAGGAAAATTTTCGTGCTTTTTCAGAATTTGTACCTACCTAGTAATTCAACCTTTTTTTGGTCAGAAATTCTAAGACAGTGTTTCTCAAATGGTGGTACATGCACCTCAAGTGGTACGAGAAGATTTCTCAGGGGGTACGTGACGATCATGGCAGCTTAATGCTAATTCAAATTTTTTGTAAGATAGAATTTTTCATTTTTATAACGTAGAAATATTTTTAATTAAAAACGAATCTTTTTTGAGGGAGGGGGTATTTCCCATTTTTTTTTCAGAGTAATAGTAGGTATGATTATCTATTTTTCATCTTTTTAAGAAAAAATTTCTTACCTAGGTACCTATTTAAAAAAAAAAAAAAATCATCATTATTTTTTTTAAGAAAAAATTTCTTAATTTTTTTGGAATAAAACTGTTTTTTTTTTTTAATGAAAAATCTCCCAAATTTTTGAATAAAAAGTGTTTCGATTATTGGAAAGGAGATTTTTCCTTTTTTTTTTTAGAAAAAATTTTCAATTTTTTGGGAGTTGAAACTGGAAATATTTTTTATTATTAGGCCTAGGTAAGTATTATTATTTTTATTTTTTGAAACAAGAATTATTTTCACTTTTTAGATTGATGAATAATATAATCAGTGGCGTAGCTAGGATAAAATCATGGAGGGGGTTCAACTTTCTGGGGTGCTCATTTTGAAATAAAAAATTTCATTTTTTCTTCAAATTGCAAATAACAACTCATCAACAATTATGATCATAGAGCTGTATTTTGGTTTACTTATTTGCGCCCCTAACAGTGACGAACTGAAAGAATTTTTCTAGGGAAAAGGGTCAGAATTACTGAAAATACCAAATCCAAATGCCAAAAATTTTAAACTTTACTAAAAATGTGACGAAAAGAAAAGTGCCCGAGCGAAGCAAGGGCAAAATTTTTAGAAAAAAATTGCAATTTTGAGTAAGAAAATACACATTTTCTGTACAAATTTGAGTTATTAAAGTTTGGATTTTTTCCAAATATTTACAAAAAACAATCAATTAATACACCAACTTTTTTTTTTTTGATCATGGGGATGCTTCTGACCTCAAAACCACCCCCTTAAATACGCATATGAATATAATTTCTCATAAAAAAGATTTCCATTTTTTTAAAAGGGTGATTTTTTATGCCAAATAATTTTATTCTGAGAGATTTTTTCATAATCGTGGTAATTTTTAATGAAAAATAAATTTTTACATGCAAAATTATGTAATTTTTTTTTAAATAATTTTTTTTTGTAAAATTTTTAAAAACATTTTTTGATAAAAATGATATCTAATTATATTATATCTAATTATGATATTTTCAGAAAAAATAAATAAGAGTTTCTATCTCGTAAAAGTGGTGCGGGTTCCCCTGCTAATTTACCGCACAATCACTAATTTATTTTTAGAGCAGGAGGATACGCGCAAAAAATGGTTTTCGGAAAGGGGTGAGTACATCAGAAAAAATAATTGAAAACTGTTTTAGGTAAGACATTTTGTTTGAAAATTTCCGACCTTTCATGACAAATCTTCATCGTTGTATGAGAAATTCACTAAAAATTATCTGGACTTTTTTTTGAATTTGTAAAAAATTCTTTGAAACTTTTAAGGTTTTGAAGGAATCCTACTACAACTTTTAAGAAACATTTCTGACGTTTTGTGAAAAAAATTCAAAGGAAATCTTACGACTTTTCGATAATCTTGCTGTGATCTTTAGGTTTTTTTTTAATTTCAAGAAATTATCTGACATTTTGTTTGAAATAATAACTGACTTTTATTAGTAAAAAATCTTTATAGTTTTAAGAGAAATTCATCAAAAATTCAAAAAAATTCTGATGTTTAGTAAAAAAAAAAATCAAAAAAAGTTCGTGACTTTTTTTATATTTTGAGATTTTTTCTTGAATTTTTCCTTAGATTTATAAGACATTTTCTAACCTTTTATTTCAATAGTTTCCTGAAGTTTTTAAAAATTTTCTTTGAAAAATTCTAAAGAATTCTTGTTTTTTTTTTGTTTTTTTTTAAAACTGGCGTTTCGTATTCTTTGACGTTTTGTGAAACATTTTCTACTATTTTAAGGAAAATTATTCGAATGTAAATGCGTACAACTATTCTGAAAGTTGGAGAATTTTTTTTCCGAAGTTATGTAAAAAAAATTTCATGAAGTCGAGAAATTTTTAGAAAGCTTTATGAGAAATTGGTTGAAAAAAACGTTTTCATTATTAATCCAAAAATCCACACCTACGACAAATTCGTAAATTTTCATTCTTTAAAAACATGTAAATTTTCTAAAAATTTATTTGCCCTTTCCTTTGAAATTTTTTCAGGAAATTTACATCATGACTGAAATAAAAATAAAAATTTGAACATGTACTTGCGAAATTTGTTTCTATCCCCAATAAATTTACTTTAGTGTGATCGTTTTGAGCAATCAGTAACAAAAAATTACCTACTTCGGCAATAATTAAATTTCATGCTTCCCAAATTTGCAATTTCTTTATACATGTTTTCATTTATTTCGTTGAAACTCGTGTTTTATGAAAAATTATCGGAATTTTGAAAAGCGATTACAATAAAAAAATGTACCTAATTTCGAAAATATCAAAATATTTTGAATAATTTGGAAATTTCCATTCAAAGAAATAACTTTCAAAATGTGAAAAATCACGAATAAAATACCAATGAAAAATATTCATTCGTTAGAATTGAGGCAAAAAATACGCTTTAAAAAATTCCATTTCGCGATAACATCGTTCAAAAAGACACAAAAATTATTTCTCAAGCCAAGAGGGTATAGCTAGGTACTCGATTTGGCAGATTTTTAATACAAAACTTCGGTAGGGTTTTAATTGAACATGTTTTTCTGCTCCATAATCGTCAAAACCCTTCTCACTTAATAATCTCATCGCTGGCTCGATTCCGTTAAAATATGCTGACTTTAAAAATCTAAGCCATTGATATGTCAGACGTGAACAGCTTTCATTCATTTTCTACGTACGCTAAAGTGACAAAATATATACGAGATATAGTCCGCGATAATGATAAGGATGATAAATGATACGAGCCAAGGCAACGTAACGTAACGTAACCAACGTCAAAAGTACATACGAAAATAACTCTCGCAGCGAACCGAATGGAGGAAAAAAACGCGATACTGAATAACTTTTTACATTTTTGATTGAAACATTAAAAAGATTTTTCCTTCTTTAATAAAACCCAACGATGAAAAAAAAATTACGCTACAGGGAACTCGATATTTTTTTCATTATCTTTTAATAAATTAGTTTTATTTTTTATTATCGTTTTTTAATTTTTTTTACGCTGTTGATAATATTATCTTAATTTTTACGCGCATACTTTAACACGGTTATTATTTTTTTCCCTTTTCGATGCAACGATAGAGATACCTCATAGAATTTTCGAATTTTGCATCCGTGAAATTGAAATTTAGCTTATTTTTCTTGCGCTTTTTCAAATATTTGTTCAATTTTGCGAAATAATTAAAATATAAAGTGTCGAATGGCACGTGTACACAAACTCGAAACGGTTGGAAAATCTTTGGCCTTATTTCGACGCGAGCACCGACGCAGATTCTTTATTCGCGAATGAAAACCGCAGCACGGACCAGCTGAACGGACATTATTAAAAATATGCCATAAAAATCGTAAACTATTACAGCTATACTGATACCGAAGTCGCTCTATATAAAATGTATAAAAGATGAGATGTTGCGAAAACGATGTTATTAAATAACACTCAGGGTGCCTCAAAGTTAGCTCCGTTCATTAAACCATATCTCACGTCAACCGACAATATCAGTGTCACTTTTGGGTAAAGCTGCTCGCCTGGGTCTTTGTGTATCTCTCTGCTACAGTAAAGTACAGTGAACGCGAAATAAACAAGCTCATCATTACCATAATAACTAACCACCATTGTACTGATTACAGTATACAATGACTATTTAGCAATGCGACAATACCAGAGCCTCGTGATACATTTCTACAGCATGTTAATCTATGTACCATTTTAGCTCGAATGGTTACATCGCATCGACCTCTTAATCATTATTAATTCGAATTCGTTAGTCAATCTTTGTCTCGGGTGAGGATTATTTGCCATTAGTTAGATTAACAAATAAGCTGAATTGAAACTCGAGCGAGGTGAAGATTTCTAAATGTTTTATACCGTTTTTTGCCATTTGAATTTAGGAACCTCGTTTTTGAAATTTTTATCATAGGTATTTAAATTTTAAAAATCACAAGTAACAGAAAAAGTATCTCAAAATACGATTTTGTTGAAAATTTGTAATTTTTCGACCACAATGGGAATTTTATTTTTCAAAAAAAATTTCTAATTCAATTTCACTGACTTTTTTTCTTCAAGATTAGCAAAAAAAAAAAAAAAAAAAAAAAAAAAGTAAAAAATTATAAATTGAGGAACAAATTAAGCCAAAGATTACAGTACGAAGAAAAGTAATCAAGAATTTTAGGTTGATTGAAATCCAAGAATTTTTATGACCATATATATTAAATATTTTATACTGGTTCTTATGCTAAAAACTACTTGAGCCTATAAAATGAATTTTACGACACTGTCGGATACAGCATGCTTTTAAACTTCGAAAACGAGTTCATCTTTTCAATTTAAGCGTTATCGAGCTTAATTTTACATTAAAATTTTCCAGCGTTTTATCGTAATTTAATCGTACTTACGCCGTTAATTTAAACATAGTTTCAAATTACAAATCTTTACATTTAAAAAAAGAAAACAAACAAACATAGAACAACTGCTGCAAGCATCACAAATTTTCCAAATATTATTATAAGTATTTAAAAAAAAAGTAATAATAAGCAATGAAATATAGTGAGGTCTTTGAAAATGACCTCACTCATACGACCTCATTAGCAATACAAAATAAGCTCGGAAGACCTCACAATTACCAAGACAAGTCGTTTAGCTTGAACTGTAAGTAGACGAGTTTTTTTGGCACGATTGAAAATTTGCTAAGACCAATAAGTACTACATAGATTCTTAATATTCAAAATTGGAGGGGAGGGAAGAGTCCAATCGAAATTTTTGTAATAACTAAAATTAGTTACAGAACTTCAAGTTACAACTTTTGTTTGAAATTTTTTTCAATCGGACCTCTCCCTGACTCCCTCCCTACTGATTTTGCATGATGCTAGCAAGATACTAATTAAAAATTAGAGGAGTGAGGGAGGAAGGGGTCAATTTAAAAAAATTTCAAACAAAAGTTGGTGCTTGAAGTCCTAGGAATAATTTTAGTCATTACAAAAATTTCGATTGGAGTCCTCCCTCTCCTCCGATTTCACATAACATCAGGTAGATATAGTTCGATTTTATTGGAAAAAATTTCCCAACAAAAGTTGTACATTCTCCAATTCTGCATAATATGACTTGGGTATATTTTAAAAGTGCGTAAGCACACTATTGGTTTCAGTCTTGAAATATAAAATTTTGAAATAGGTTTATCGAGGTTAACTCATTAATGATGGGATGGATTTGGTTCAAATTTTCAAGGAATGTAGAGTTCATGAAGGCGGAGGGCCAATGAGATTTGTGTGTGAATCTAATGAGTAATTATCGAGATAATTGCAATTTTCACTTGAATAAAAAAAGGGAAAAGGAGACTTTTCTATTATTCATATCTTATCTTATCTTGGGGCAATAAATTTAAAGTGTTCAAAATCGAACAATGGTCACGTCACAACGTCCTCTTTGTGATCTGCGGTTTTATCTTTTTTGGGGCAATAAAAATTTAAAATATTCAAAATCAAACTTTATCAGCACAGCAGGTGGTAAAAAAATCAGAAATCACGTCTCAGGCTCAGGACAATAAATTCAAATTTTCAAAATCAAACAATGGTTCGTGTCTAGTTCTTATCTTATCTTTGCTTAGGGCAATAAATTTTAAATGTTCAAAATCGAACAATGATTCCGACTTGTGGTCTGCAGTCTTATCTTATTTTGGGGCAATAAATTTTGAATGTTCAAAATCGAACAATGGGTCGATCTAGTGTTCAGTTTGAGTGAATGGGGAGGTGGTGTGACTATGCGATGTTGGTGGGGGGCATGGCAAATTGAAATACCAAAGTAAGTATGCTTATGTTAGGTTAGGCTACTTACTGATAACTTCTCATAAAAGTTATTTCAGTAATACTACTCAGTAATTTTAGAATTCAAGCTACGCACAGTGTTAGAGCTGCGCTTGCGCAGGTGTCTAGTTTTTATTCTGATTAAGAATGGTGAGGTAGGGGTCCAATCGAAAAAATTTTCAAACAAAAAGTTATAGGTTGCTTAGCTTGAAGTCTTAGAAATAATTTTGATTATTACACAAGTTGTGATTGGACCACTCTCTCTCTTCCAATTTTGAATTCAAGTATCTACATATATGCTACTGGACTTGGTAAATCATTTTCGATGGTGCGTAAGTCAACAGTTTCTTGAAAAATTTTCCAAGTTTTTCATACCTGACAAAAAAATAATCAAAGATTTTATGAGTCTCAGAATGTCTGACAAAATGTCTAAAAGTCGTCAAATTTTGAAGAAAAAAAATCAAGTTTTTCAATGTCGACAAAATACCCAAAAGTCTTTCGTTCAATACTATAACCTAACCTAACATAACTTGGCCTGGCCAAACCTCACCCAACATGAGTCAGAATTTGATCTCGAAATTTCCTGTCAGTTTTTGATCTCGTTTTTTATCTCGTTCTTTTCGAGTTTGGTCATCGTAAAAGCATAATGCTAAAAACACACATAGCGAGAGAGAATTTTTACAGATTAAAAAAGTCACAGAAAATTGAAAAAGTTGTGTACAATTATTTTCGACAAAATTATAGAACTTTTTTTTTACAAATCGTTGGAAAATTTTCTTGAAATATTTTTTGAATTTTTCTCAAAATTGTAGAGAATTTTTCATGAGTTTAAGAAAACCTTTTGAAAATAGAAATATTTTCGGCAAATTTTTCACAAAATATCAGAGAATTTTTGTAAAATTTGAAGATTTTTTTTTTTCAGAATTCAGAAAATCTTTCTCGAAATCTTTGGAAATCTTTTTGAAGAGCTTCATTTTTAAAATTTTTTTTTAAATCACAAAAGTTAGGTACGGATTTTTCTTTAATTTGAGAAAAAAAACTTCAATAAATTACTTGAAAAATTACAAAATACCTATCCTTAAAATTTTCTAGAAAACTTTTTCAATAAATGTAACATAATTATCTTGCAACTTTCAATGAATTTTCCTGAGTGAAAACAGACGAGAATTTTTCAGTATCTAATAAATCGGTCGCTAAATTATGCAGAATGTCAAAAAAAAATTCAAAAAAATGTCAAAACTCTTTTTAATTTTTTTTTTTTTTTTTTTTTGATAATCTCATCCGATGCTTTTCTCAAGTTCATATCACATTTTTTCGAACCATTGCTAAAAAAAAATCGATATTTCAAATTAATTCAAAACTTATGGCGCGATTAAATATTATTCGAATCCGAATCTTGACCGAAAATTACTTCAACACATTAACTCAAGTAGCAAGTGCTCATTGCGGTTTTCAAATCGTCTTGCATCATGAATAGAATTAAATTACGATACCTACGGTATAAGTTGTTGAACTAATAAATAATTTCTGGAGTTAATTTACTAAAGTTTACTTCGAATTGATCATCGAATTAGTTCTAGTTATACAAAGTGTGAAATAACCAAAGGTATTAAGTTAACAACACTTTATATAGATTTTCTACCGGAATTAAACGTATACCTAGCTCCGAAGTATTTGAAAGTTTTTTTCTACATTCGAGAACGAGTATTTCAAAGCAGTTCACTGGGTCGACTTTTACCTGATAAAGTATAACATCATTGCAGCTCTTACCTACGAGTTTTTTGTCCAATTATCTCAGTTTTTCTTCTCTTTTTTTCTATTATCGCGAGAAATTTTATTACTGGTTCAGTTTATTAGAATCTTGCGAATTAAACTTATATTTCCGAGTTAAGCTGTATCAAAGGTTATGATTATCGAGAATTATGTGATAATCAACTTTTTCCCAAGAAATTCTCCAATAAAAATGGCCACGCGTGACCTGTGACTGTGAACTTGACGGAAATTGTGGATTAGATTAAATTCATAAACGTGGGATTTTTTCAGAATGAAACCAACATCATATATTGTAATTTTATTTCTTATGAAGTTTACTGCAATTTGAGCATTCGACTGCAAGTTTATTATTTTTATAATTTCTGGTTCAATTTTAAAACATAGAAGATAATATTTTGCTTTTTCTCATTTTAAGATTCTGAACTTCATACTTTCCCACAAGAGCGAATTGTTTTTCACCACAACATATCTGAGTTTTACTTTTGGAAAAATTCAAAAATTAAAATTTGAAAAAAAAACATAATTTTCTCAGGTGTATAAAAATTTGATTTTTGAAAATACCAAGGGTCTTAATGTGAATTTTACTTGGGAAAAAAGTCAAATTTTTTTCATTTTGAAAGTATACTGAGGGTTTTTTGAATTTTTGAGCACGCCCACCACTCAAATTAAAACTATGTACATTATTGATTTCGTAGAATTCTTCTGCTTGAAGAACCGCTTGCCATCGAAACTACATGAAATCATTTCTTGTTCGAGCCGACATTTTGTTATTTTTTCCAGTTACTTTTAGACTACAGTTTTTGGTAGAAAGTTTTTATACTGGTCGGTTGTTTTTTAAAGTAAAAAGTGTGAAATTTCGTTTATTCAAAAAGTTTAATCAAGACATTCGCCCCAAATCTTTGTCTATAGATTAAAACCTTCTTTGTTTTTGAAAAATTATAAAATGTTTTACATTTTCGTGGTACTATTATGGCTCGTTGCAATGTTTAGCGGTATTATTATTTTTTCTTTATGCCTATTTTCCTGCGGAAAGACCTCGAATGGGCTTCCTTCAGACTTGGTATCGTCATGTTGTTAGGTTCAAAAGAAAAAAAAGCGAGACAGCGAGATAAGCATGAAGAAAATTATCTAATGCACGAAAAATAAGAAATTGACGAGAAAAAGTATATCCTGCGTTAGAGTTGAAATATTAAAAAAAATAAAAGATAAAATAACAGACAAAGGAAAACTATTCGGGAGATATAAAAATTGCAAAATGTTACGCGGAACTGGATATTATTTTTATCGTGCAAACAAAAAATTCTACAAGGCTGCCTTCGCCTTTACATCTTCTATAATATATATTATATTATAAAACTATATCGTTTATATAAGTATAATGTGTCTATTAGTTGCGTACCCTTGCATAAAACTCGTAAAAATTGGTACCAATATCATTTTAAGCTAGATTTTTTCTAACGTATCGATTTAAAAAAAATGCAAAGTTCGAAAGTACTTACCTAGTCATTTTAAATCTCTCGAAAACTGTTTAAAATTTTTTTGAACAATTCTTTTTATAGTACCTAATCTGTAAAAAATTGAACAAAATCATTTTTTTTATTCAATTTTTTTTACAGCGTTTAGGTATAGCAATTTACAAAAGTTATTATTTTTTTTTTCTTTGCTCCTACTCTCCAAGATGGTTCCATTATTATGAGTAAATAATCACAATTTTTTATTTTTCCTTTTAGTGAATTATTTTGGTGATGTCTGAAGCCACGCAATTATTTCCTCATAAACAATAACAATATTGATGAGACTGGGGCTGGAACCAAAAAATCAAATTTTCAATTGTCAACTCGTTCTTAATATGCGCCTCATGAAAGAACCTTGGCAACATGGTCATAGTCAACTCCATTCGAGCAGAAGTTTGGTTCACTGAAAGAACCTGTTACCCCGACTTCAAAACTAAATTTTCAGTTCCTGAACTAAATTTTTAAATTTTTGGAGAATTTTTGAAAATGGCGAAAATAGTCCATTGATAAATCGTTTTTTTTTACAAAATTGTAAATTTTGAAATTAAATTCTAAAAATTGGTGTAACTATATACTAAAGCACTTTGAAAAATCAAAAAAACTTCTAAGCACCTTCAGTTGTCTAAATCTGAAACTGAAGCAACACAAAATTCTTGTCAAAAATATTGCTCAAGTATATCCCACTCTATTTCTATGCACTGATGAGACATGAAAATGGCAAATTCCATCAGACAAATTCATGGAACAGGTATAACTTTTGAGAGAGAAAAGAGTCATGTGAAAAATTTGTCTATCTCTGAAAGTGAAGGCGTTATGTGGCCTTGAACTTGAAAATACTAATTTTCAAAGCTTTGTAGCCCTTCATTTTCAAATATCAGAGATGGGCAGTCATGAAATTTCAGATGAGATAGGATAAAGATCAGATCACGAAATTTTCAACGAGATAAAATCAAAATACGTAAGATCAAAGATAAGATCAGATCGCGATACATATTTTTCAAAAGAAATCAATTTTCAAATTCATCAAATTAATAGAATTTTCCTATTAATGATTAATATGTAATTATGATGAAGTGATTAATGGTAACTACTAATTGAAGGATACGACAAATAATGATCAATGGTAACTACCAATCAATTGCTACAGTTTCATACTCGCAGGTAAACTGTCGTGCAAAATGTGTATAAGCTAAAAGTTGAATTTTTGTTCAACTGTTATTGATGCTTACATTTGGACTCTCTTCACTGTGATTAATAGTATTTTTGACACTATTAATCATTAGTAAAACTAAGTACCTACTACCAATCACTAATAATCATTATTAGTGACTAGTAATCTGTACACTAAAGCACCAAACATGGAAGTCCAATTTTTTTCGACGTTGAGATTTTTATAGTTTATGAACCTACAAGTGTCAAAAATTCAAAAAACGTAAAAACCTCGAAGTTGAGAAAAATGTGACTTCCATGTTCGGTGATGTAATGTACAGTAATACTAATAGTGATTAATAGTGTTGAAAATACTATAATAACTATTATTTAGTTATTTTTTTACTGGTGATCATTAATTTTTTTGTGTAAGGGTCCAAATTTGTTTAAAATGCAATTTTTCGAATTAAGTTCAAAAATATTTTTGAATCTTTTAATTAAAATTTTTAATCTGGCGCTTTTTCAAACTATTCATAACCCTGCCTACTCCTTCCTGATGGGAGCACATAATCATTTAATCAAGATATATCCATCCAAACTCTTGCGAATATCACATTACTCGACGATAATTCGCATTAAGACACAATGATAAATTAACATCGGAAATTTCGTATTTCGTTAATGGTCTAGAAACCAGAATAGGAGTTACGAGTGGAGTTCTTATACCTCGAGTGTAACATATACACCTACTATAGTGACACGCTCTCGTGTTACGCTTCAAAGACGGGTTGTGATCCACTGTCGGCACATTCGTCACCAAGGTGTGAAAAGACTCGTAGTTTACGGGCATCGTTTCATTTCATTGATTACAAAATGGTAGGACATGGCATGGCTGGCAATTACACGAGGCTATGGTTCACTTTCGCGACTAAAGAAGTTACTCCACGTTAACGAACATCCTATCTCTAGAGATAGCACACACGAGAGCGTGCATAAGAGGCGGGCGGGTTCTGCGCCAGGAGGAGAACAAACTTAAAGACTGGAACGCCTAGCAACAATTTGTCGGCTGTGCGGAGACGCTAGCGTGTATACGTACTATAAACACTATGTATTTTACGAGGCGCGAAATTATACCGCCTAGCTGAGATATAACAAGAAACAAATCATCGTTGTTCACTTTTGATCCCCAAGATAGACATGAAGCCAGACAAAAAACAAACCATTACCCTCGTTGAATTCGTTTTATAGTCCATTACGTTGAAAATTCGATACCATCGCGAGTTCTTTGTCGCGTATTCGTCTCGTTGCCATGTTCAAGCGGGAGAGGAGCAGCAGCGAGGGCATCTTTTAGAAGAAAAAAAATCATTCTCCGTATAAATGCTGAATCGACTAATAAAAAAGGCATTCGTCGACCTTTTGCTATTAAGCTGAATTTAAACATCAACGCAAAAAATATGGTCTATATAGTGTCCCGAAAAAAAACAACTCGATATAGTGCATTTTTTTCATTGCCATACCGGAGGCTATTGCTACCTCTCTTCTTCACTTCCTGCTTATCTGCTCAAAAGATATTATTTCAGACACGTTATTGCGGTTAAAAGAAAGAAAAAACCATTTTGTTCGAAAGCTTTCCCAATACTCAGTATCAATTTTTTCACAACCGAGGCAAGAATTTATGGTGGCTTAAATGATAACAGATGTGTCCATTCGGTCGAACAAATATTCATTTAAAGCCGAAACTATAATACGGATTTGGTGCAGGGTGCGCGACGAGGATCGTCTTGTTTCTCAATTCGCGCCGCTATCTTTGAAATTAGGTATCGCGATAGAGAGGACATTTTCAAAGATTAAAACTGGGCACATATACGCGCCATTTTGAATTATCACCGGAGCTCGATCGAGGTCGTCGGAGGAGAGAGTTCTTCGACGCCGACGCCAATTCCGGATTACACGCGGTCTATACGTGTCGTCTGCGTGTGTCTTTGAGCTTCTCGACAAAATTTATACCGCTTAGGTGTTTGTCGAACCATCCAGCGTGCATTTTTTCCCTTTCGCTTTCAAGTGATAGCGTCAGTTCGACAGTTAAAAAAATATGGCCCATGTATCGGCGGCTTTACAACTGAATAAAAACCTTGCGAGATGTTTTCCGAACGGATTTTCTGCCTTCGAGGAAAAAATACGAGTATATACCGAGACCGACTCCGCTAACGCTTCCGCGTAAACGGGCCAATTTTACGTGAATTGTAACCTTTAGCTTTTCACGCCCGAATTTATGGTAAAACGTTGAAAAAAAGCTCCGGCGAAACGTGTAATCTACTTTTTACAACCTTTACTCCAACACTCTGTACACAAGTTGAAAAAACACATCGTCTAATCCTACTCGTATATGTGGTAATTTTCGAAATTAACTGACGTGTTTGCGGTAGAAGCTTAAACTTTAATTGAAATTCAATGAAAAAAATCAAGAATTGAAAAAAAAAACTAGAAAACTTCCCTTAATGTACTTACATTACCAATGTACAGAAACAGATACATATACGAGTACTTGGGTAAAAGATAATAGCGTACATGATGCTTTTAATGAGTGCACGATTAACCGAACCGATAGAACCAAAGGTAGAACTATATCATTAATGCGGCAACTTTTATGGGCTATTTTTATTCATTGATTCGCCCAATGAGCGAAAAAAAAATGCTTTCGGCTGAATTTTCACACTTTTTGCTTGTTCTTCCAAGGATAATATGATCTGAAATCAAATTAAGTAAAGAAATTTTCTTTAACACAGGACTTTTCTTAAGGTAATTTCGAAAAGGAATTTTCTTTTAAGGAATTCTTTCAACAAGGCTTTTCTCACTCAAAATTTGAAAGTATTTATACCTATCCTAAAAAATGAACATTTAAATTTTGTAAGACTAAGAATAGGTACAGAAAATTTTAGAACGTTTCGGGCAATTTTATACGATTCCAAGCAGTGACGGCCCCAGTGCATTCATTTTATGGGCCCTTTTTACTTACTTTGGAAATTGCTCTGATGAGAGTCATTCAATTTTTTTGTGACACCGTTGAAAATTTTTTACAGGCTACATTTTTCAGTTCCAATTCACCAAAAAATTCTCATTTCTCAAAAAAAAAAAAAAAAAAAAAAAAAATCCGAGAAATGTAAGTTTAGTACTTCAATTTTAGACGACGACGTGAGACGAAACTTTAAACCTTTGCTAACGCCGTACAAATTTTAAAGGAATCCTTATAAGAATTTAGCTACTGATATTCCAAGAAATTTAAGATTTTAGAATTGTTTGGTTTTATAAGATTTCAATTTCAGAGAAGGGCATTCACAAGAATTTACCTTGGTCGGCCAATTAAATAGGGCAAATACCTCAATACGGCATAGCACTGCATCACGTTAATAGTATATGTACCTACGTAAAATACCACTAAGAACTCGAAGGTGGTGACAACAGTGTAAACATAAAAAATCGTAAGTTTGCCAAGATAAGGACCAAGTTGAGAAAATATCCTTAAGGTTAGGAAATAGGTACCATATTACCACAGTCAATTTTGATCCAACTTAAAATGAAGGAATAAGCAAACATTTTTTGACTTGTAAATATGCTGCGTAAATATCTTCTGTACATAGTTAGCTAATATTGTGCTACATACCGCACGTACGGGGTTAGCAAAGGTTTAAAGTTTCGTCTCACGTCGTCGTCTAAAACGTATCTGCGATTTTTCGTACGCCAAACTTTTTAACCAATGCAAAAATAAATACTTGAACAAGTTTTTTTTTTTTTTTTTTTTTGAAAAACTATCAATGCCACTGTCCTTTTTTTCTTTTCGTTTCTCTCTCTCTCTCTCTCTCTGTGTACATTTTATTATTCAAATTGTATTAGGTACAGAAAAAATAAGGAAAGGAGGAAATAGTCTATAAACAGAATAACATTGAACGCGAAATGGTTGTATTAACCAACAGTTCCCTATTGATGGGTCATTAGTGTAGCTCAATAGGTACTGACTGACCTTGTTATTGCTCGTTTCTTTTCATTACGTAAATAATCGAGTACTTAATTGGTTAATAGACTGTAGTTTCAGGATTTTTTATAGTCTGTTGATTGGTGATTGAAAATGCTGCTTTTAATAGGCATAGTGACCTTTTTTTTAATGGAGTTTTTAAAGTATCTAAGGGAACTATAAAGGTTATTTTTCAAATGTTTAAAAACGTATCGAGTCTGGTACTACTGGTTTATACAGGGTGTACCAACATAAGAGTAGGAGTAAAGCCTTCTAACTAGTAACTATGGAACTTAAGATGAGTCGATGTAAATATGTTTGCCTGACCTCCAAATCGTAGGGGCTGAGTTATACTAATCGAATTTTTTTTTTTTTAGTTTTTGGCTGAGTGTTTTTAACTTTGTGCTTCTCGTCAACTATAATAGGTAGGGAGTTGCGTGTTGCGGCATCGGGCAGAAAATTTTGTACAGAATTTTTTCACGGGGTTGGTACAAGCCATGAAACTAGATTTGGAAATCTCGCAGTAGACGGGGCCGACTTTGAACAACTTGAATATGCATTTTCCAAGCAAACGAAGTGTTTTTCGCGAAAATTGATGAGAACCAAAATTATAGAGCAAATAATTTCCTTTTGTTTCGTGTAATCAGAATTTAAATTTGATGTGCAGATATGTGAATTTTCGCGTTTTCCTATTCTCCGGGTCAAAGAAACGTGTTTTGTCTTTGTCAAAATTTATATGAACCAAAATTATAGAGCGAAAAATATCATTTTATCTTAAAATCGTAGAAATTTCGATCCGAAGAAAATATCCCGAGTTATCATCAAAAACTGTTTTTTTGGATATGCCCATTTTCACATTTTCCTATTTTCCGGACAAGCAAAGCGTTTTTGTGAAAATTGATGGAAACTAAAATTGAAGGGTGAATTGTGAAAACGACCCAAGTCCATTTTCGGGTTAGCTTGTTTACGTTTTTCACAGACGCAATACAGCCGGTGTGTGAATGCGTTTATGAAAAACGTAAACAAGCTAACCCAAAAATGGACTTGGGTCGTTTTCACAATTCACCCTTCAATTGTAGAGCAAAAAAATCATTTCGTTCTAGTGCCTTCAAAAATTTCGATTCGACAAATATTCCTCAAATTATCGTCAAAAAACTGTTTTCTTAAGGGTGTGCTCTGGAGGGCAAAATCAGTAAAAAATTTAGTTACGTGATTTCTCGGCGAATACTGAACGAAATGTCATGAAATTTTGATATTATGCTTCTTTATAACAATATCCAGGTGAGTTATTTTCAATATTTTGGAAAATGTATCTATTTATGGAAAAAATTGCGTTTAAGCGATAAATTTTGGGACCATCATGGTGACCTTGACTTGTCCAAAAAAACTTTTGGATTCAATTTTTTTCCATAAATAGACAAATTTTCCCAAATATTGAAAATAACTCACCTGGATATTGTTATAAAGAAGCATAATATCAAAATTTCATGACATTTCGTTCAGTATTCGCCGAGAAATCACGTAACTAAATTTTTTACTGATAACAGCCCCAGAGCACACTCTTAATACGAGAATTTCCACATTTTCCCCATTTTCAGGGCGAACAACCCGTTTTTTGTGAAAATTGATAGACACCAAAATTGTAAATAGAAAAATTTACATTCGCCTCGTGTAGTCAGAATTTCGATTCGACGAATATTTCTCGAGTTATCGTCGAAAAACTTTTTTTACGAATATGTAAATTTTCACATTCTCCTATTTCCTGGACCAACGAAGAGGTTTTCGTGAAAATTGATAAGAGCCAAAATTGTAGAGTGAAAAATTTCCTTTCATTTTTGAATCGTTAGAATTTCGAATCGACGAATATTCTTCGAGTTATTGTCGAAAACTGTTTTCTTGATATGCGAATTTTCACATTCCCCCATTTTTCGGGCGAACGAAGCGTTTTTCGTGAAATTTGATGAGAACCAAAATTGTAGAACAAAAATTTTCTTTCATTTATGTTCTGTCAGAATTTCGATTTTATGAATATTTCCCGAGTTGTCATCAAAAAACAGATTTGAAAGTCAGCCAATAATAACAAGAAAAAAAATTAATGACCATAACTAAGCCCCTGCTGTCCGAAGATTAAGCAAACATATTTACATAGACTCACCATAAGTTGCATAATTACTGATTAGAATGTTTTACTCCTATGATGGCACATCCTGTATGTGGAATGTTTCAAAATTGAGTGTGATATTATTTATTTTAAATTGAATTCATTCAAATGATGAACAAATTTTTGAAAGCCATCCTTACCATTTTTCATTTTTGAAAAGACATAGGTATTTCCTACTGTTCCATTGTTCCTATTCTTTTTTAATACTTTTTTAATTTAAAAATTGTAAGATTTTCAAAAAAAAAAAAAAAAAAAAAAAAATCCAACTCCAATAAAAGTAACAAGTACAAGTTCGACGTTGTTGAACTTTATCTATAGGATATTTTTCAACTTACAACTCATTCAGGTAGCTTTCTACGATGGTGTGATAAAAAAAAACTTGTAATTTTACCTTTCTCAGTAAGGTCAGGTCTTGTACTACATATACATAGTCCGATAATATATACCACTTAGATAATACACCAAAAGCAATATGTAATTTCGCTGGTACGCGAATGAAAATCGTGCATAGAAATATTTGAGAAAATGGAAGGATTTGCTTATGCTAAACCCTGCTTAAAATATTGCCTCAATAACATTGGATGTTATCGAATGGTACGGTACATAAAATGTTATTCGTTGCGCCGAAGCTCGAGCTTGTAAATCGACGTTATTTATTTGATAGTCGTCTCAATCACACAGTGTATTACGTACTCGTACAATGGCGGTGCTGCCTCGTTTCCCTATTGAAAATAATGATTTCTTCCTAAGGCTAGTTCTCGCGTAATAATTGGTTCAATGAGGTGGATATTCTTATTAATTTCTTTACAGCGACGCGATGGCGAACTTCGTCCAAGACGATTTATCGAGTCTCCAGTGCTCGCAGCTATGAGAGATTTATCGCGAAAATTTGTGTTTTTAATGGTACCAAACGAACAAATCATAGGGATTTTTTTTCCTAGGTACTACGATTGTTTCTTGTATTAATCTGGTATGCGGGGGAGAGGTTGTCTGTACAAAAGTATACAATTTCCGATGCATAGAATTTCAACCAAGATTAGAGAAGGAAAAAAAACACGAAATTTTAAAATTAATAAGATATTCAATTTATAAGTAAGGTATTCTCAATGGAAGTAAAAAAAAAACGTCGTTTAAAATCTTCAAAGTAAACTAGGCATCTTTATGTATACTGAAAATATAAATAGTATAAGAAATAACATTTATGGTTTAATTAAAAGTGGATCGTGAATTTTTTTAAATCACTTGGTCTTTTATTTCGTCGAGTTAAATAAGGGAGAAGTTGTTTGATGTTGTAATAAGTATTTCAACAAGCCTATAAAACGTTACTTTTTTTCAAAGAGAGGCAATTTTTTTGCAAAATATGTATACCTACTTGCTTTGAAAGGGTGTGGTATTTTCTTGTTTATTACTTTTTTCTTACAACAGATACTTACATTTAGTTTAAAGTTGATTGCGTTTTATCAGGAATTTACTCTGAGAAATTTTAGGCACAGCAGAAAATTGATATTTTTTGATGCTGATGAATGATAAACTGTTTCTCTTTACAAATATTTCATACTTATCTACTTGGGTATTTCCAAAAAAAAAAAAAAAAAAAAACAACAACAAAAAAACCCAGAAATTCAGCGTTTATTTGCAAAATCCTATTGTTAAATTGCTTAATTCAAATGAACTGATGTTTTCATGAGAATACAAAATACAATTTTTTTCAGTTATAATTTTTTTAATTTTATATTCATTTTTCTTCTTTTTTTTTTGGACAAGCAAAAAATTGAGAAAATTTATTTGAAAGACTCCCGTAGGTAGGTATATTAAAAAAAATTGACATCATCGACCTCATCGACCTCATCATCGACATCATTGACATAGTCATCAACGTCGTCATCGACATCATCAACCTCAACATCAACATCATCATCATCATCATCATCGACCTCATCGACCTCATCATCGACCTCATCGACCTCATCATCGACATCATCGACATAGTCATCATGCGCCCTGAACGCAGCCCAAAAATTGAATGTTTCCAAAGGGGTTCATATTTGAAAAATTAATTTCTTCATAATTTTATTTTGAGAAGTCCCATATATTCAAAAATTAAATATTTCAAAGGGATGATCTATATTTGAGGAAAATGATTTTATATTCCTTTTAGAGGGTCTAACGTAATGTAAGGATACTTAATTCCACATTATTCAAAAATTGAATAATTATTTCAAAAGTTACTTAATAGAATACGAAATTATTTAAAGTTTGGAATTTTTTTTTTTAATCGACCGAGGGAACAAAGAATTAGGTAGTCGTTTAAAAATTCAAAAATTATGCTGATAAACCGAAATTTTTTTGTATAAAAGCTCTCGATACTAGATATTTTTAGGCACTATCCAAATAAACCCAAGATAATGTACTGACTTCAAAGCTGAAAAAATTTCAGAACAATTCTAATCCATTTCCCCCACAAAAAAGAAAAATATAGACTTTGGAGAATTTCCCAAATTAAATTAATCGAATACGAAATTAAAACTTCAAAAAAAAAATCTTCGGTCCTATAACAAATTTGAATATCCATCCGAGGGAGAATCTCTTTTATCGAGTAGGTGCTTTTTTCAACACAAAGATAGGAAGGACGCGATGTTCGTAGGAAAGTGCGTAATTAATTTCTGGCTCGTTGTGTGTGCTCGGTTGGTCGTTTAATATTTACGAAGCTTTGATAGCGTAATAATGAGTAGCTTCCATTTTGAACACGTCGTAAATAAACGGATGTAATTAAGGCTTGTTACATTTTTAGCTGGGGCAAAAATTTTGCAACTTGAAATTGAATATAGAGAATTGGAAAAGTTTGCCGAGCCCGAAAGCCTGAGTATTTTGCATGGCAAGGCGCTATCCTCGTTCCGTGTTTCGGAGAAGGTACCTGCATACCAAATTTCGCCCTATTAAATCTGACGTTTATGGTTGAATGTTTTTTAGACATTTTACGCAGAATGCGGATCCGGATTCGGAGGGGCCGGGTCGGTTGTTTTTCTGGTTTTATGGTAAAAAGCTTATTAGAATTTTTGTGCCATAAAAATTAGGGTCGGAGCAGTGCGGAGCTAATTTTTAAATTGTTATAATTTGAATACGAGCTATAGGAGTATAACGAGTTCACATGTTAGCCGAGGAGCAATTTGAAAATGCTTATTTTCAGATTAAAAGGTATTTAATTTATACAATATAGCTGTGAAACTGAAGTTGGCTTAAAGAAGCCTCGTTTAGCCTATCTTCCTTGATGCCTATCCGCTCCGGGATAGGAATTTGTTTGTAATTTAACTTTTGCAATTCGCTGCCCGTGTTCATAATGCCAGCCTACGTCTAGATTTCGGTTCCTTTTACGACATAGCCTACGTAAAAAAGCCAACGAAAAATCATTACGTAATTATGCTTCGCCTTTTTCGCCCCATTCCGCATTTACAGTTACACGACAGATTGTATTGTCTTATTTATGCACCATGCGTTCGTAATAGTTCGTACATAGGAAGGTAAGCAGTGTAAAAGTAAACCGGGGTTAAAAGATTCTATCATTTTTTTAAAACCATAATAACGCTTCTTAGGGGGACCGAGTGGAAAAATATCGAAAACACGACACGACGTTACAACAAAACCCCCCATAACAAGGTACTTATTGCGACAGATAAACTACACTCAACTAGCGCAATAAAATTTCATGCAAATTAACTCGAATTTGAACCCGCACCGAACGTCCTTAGGAGGGAAAAAAAAGGAAACGTGAACTAAGATGCTGCGGATGATTAGAGAGAGCGAATTATAACCTGAATTAAGGTAAACTTATTTTGCATACAATCCTATTAGAGAAATCTGTTTTCTGCTATTCGCGATTACGAATTCTTCACGTAATGCGCTCCTAAATCCGACTCTTAATTCGAGCGAAGCGGAATTTGAAACAGTTTATGAGAAATGAAGAATTGAATGGAAATTTTTCTTAAACTAACTTGAGCGTTATTGCGAACAATAAAAATAAATTTGCACCAAGCCGTGCTAAACCGCGTTGCTCATAATCGTATTTGTCTTCATTTTGCAAAAATCGCTCTTTTATTGCGAATCTTTTTTTAGGTATTTCAATCAATAAAATAATGAGTTGATTTGTGACTTAGATTTTTTTTCGCTCCCAAGTAAGCCAATTTGCTACTGATTCGATAAACACGTCAGAAAAGTTGAACTCTTGACTTTCGTTCGTGTCAGGTTTTTTTTTAAGATTGAAGTAACCCAGTTCAGGACTGAGAGGGGAGGATATTGTTCTCTTCCGTAATTTCTCTGAAGAAGGCCTACTTTTTAATTTTTTTATTTAAAGCGTTTTTCCAAATGAATTTTCTCAATTTATTTTTCCAAAAAAAAAAATACTTGAATAAATAAAAATTAACTTTTTAGATTCTATAATTTAAAAAATTTCCAATTCATAATTTTCAACATTCTTAAAAAAAATCCAAGAAGTTTTTACAAATTTTGTAAAAACTTCTTGGATTTTTTTTTTTAAGAATGTTGAAAATCATGAATCGGATATTTTTTTAATTGTAAGATTAGTATACCTCCCTATACTTGAAGAACGATTTTCATGAAAATACAAAATTCAATTTTTTCTGCTATAGGTATTTTTTTAATTTAGATTCCGTTTTAAAAAAGTTGTTTTTATTTATTTATTTTTTTTTTTTAAATAAATTGAGAAAATTCATTTGGAAGAACCCTTTAGGTATAAGTATGTTTTTAAATTGAAAAAAATTAAAAAGTAAGTCTTCTTCAGAGAAATTACAGAAGGGAAAAAATATCCTCTCCACTCACGTACTGGCTCTTTTGGCGCACCAGGAAAGAATGGAAAGGGCTCTTGCAGTTATTTGAAGTACGATGTGCAGATTTTTCTGGCTCACCATTTTTTGAGGGCCTTTTGTTGCAGAGGAACGCCACTTCAAATTTTTTTAGGCCCATTTTGGAATATTAGGAAGCTCTTTTTCAGACATTTTTTCATATTTTTGGAAGATAAAAATGTGTACACGTATAGTTCACAAAATTTTGAGAAAAAAAAACTTTCATTTCCGTTTAGAAAAAATCTCAAATATTTAAAAAATTGATCTTAATTTTTTGTCTCAATTTTTTGGGAAATAAATCTCTTGCTTTTTTTAGAGTAAAATGTTTTTCCGAATTTTGGAAAAAATACTGCTGTAGGTTTGGTGTCCTGAGGGTAGGTAAGAAGAGGGGTTAGTCGACGGGTGCGACTATAAGCCTACCTATACACTCTGGGAGCAAGGCGACACCACCGAGCTGCACCAGAGGAAAACTTTAGACCAACTAAAACACGATTTAGAGTTGTACAAAAAGATGTGTTTATTTACGAGTCGGTTAGTCTACAATTACATAAGGATCTGGCCCGAGGTTATATAGTGTTTTCCTCGGCTGTTTATATGCGAGTAGCAAAGTACTACGTATATAGACGCGATTGGAAACCGAGCACTACACTGCTTTAATTTATTTGGAGTCAGCATGAAAAAATTTTCATTTTTTTAAAGTAAAGATAATTGATGAAATATTTAATTTTTTTGAGAGGAATTCCCTATTTTATTGCCTGAATTACCTTATTAAATAACTTTTTTAAATCATCAATATTTGGAGTAAAGAATATTTTTAAATTTTTTATGATGAACCTTCCAATTTTTTCAGAAAAACAATCTGAATTTTTATGAAATTGAAATATGTAGGTACCTGATTCTTACCTGGAGTATTTATTTATTTATTTATTTATTTATTTATTTGAAGTCAGTGTGGCCAGCGTGAAACCAGTCACTAATCTTTTTGAAGCAATGAAATAGTTTAGTTGTTTGGAAAGGAATGTCTTATTTAGTTATGTGAACAGCAATCTACATATCATTTTCTCAGGAAAAAACACTACTTTTTGTCTCATTTCTTTGAAAAAGAACTTCCAATTTTTGGAGTAAAAAATATTCCACTTTCCACAGAGAAAAAAATTTTCCAGAAAAAATTCTCAGGAATAAAAGTCTTGAAAAAATAAAAATAAATCTCATTTTAAAAAAAATATATCAAATTTTGTTGGAAAAAAATTGCATTTTATTTGGGGGGGGGGGATCTCTTATTTTTGACGTTTTTAAAGAGAAATACATATGTATAGTTAAGGTACATTTTTTGGATTAAAACGATTTAACATTTAAAAAAAAAAAAATACTTAAATAAAAAACTTGAAAAATCTCAAAAAAATGGGGGGAAAAACGGCACCAAAATCCGTTACGAAAATCCGACATCAAATATTGGTTAGATTAGCTTATATTAGGTTGGTTTGGATGACATAAAAAAAAAATTGGAAAATTTTTAAAAATTGGATGACTTTCAGACATTTTGTCAGACATTTCTGAAAGTTGAGAATTTCTTTTAGAAATTTTATGACTTTTAGACATTTTATGAAAATTATTATTTTTTTAAAAAATTTTTACTTATTTGAAAACTAGACATTTTGTTAGATAATCAGATTTCTAATTTTTTTGTTTGAAAACAATATAACTGAAATTTTTTGGAAAAGAAAATCACTCTTTGTTTTTTTGAAAAAAGAAATCTCTTTGAAGAAAAATCCTTATTTAAAAAAAAAAAAAAATCACTGTAGGTATTATTTGTTTAGAAGAATGCCAATTTTTTGGAAGAAGAGAAAATCTTTAAATTTCATTGAGACTAATAAAGTTTCTCAATTTTTTTGTAACGTCTCGATCTTTTCATAGTAAAAATATATAATTAGGTATTTTGTAATTTTTAAGAGAAAAAATTATTTTTTACATTCAGCATTAAAAAAATGTTAACTGGGCACTACTTCGAAAAAAAATTGAGAGGCATGTGTAATTCAAACATGGGGCACAAAATCGTTTATGGAGCTACAATACAGATACATTTATTCCTCCCCTCTCAGTCATAAACTGGGTTGCTTCAATCTTCAAAAAAAGAAAAAGTGAAGGGATATTTTAACTCAACGCTTTCGAAAACATAATAAACAATCGACGACACGATTTTTATTTTTATTTTGTCAATGTATTTTGCATAATTATACCTATTTCTAAGTGCAAAAATTTTTCAAAAAAAAAAAAAAAAAATTGCAACAAAAAAAAATCTTAAAATACACAGAAACTTGTAATTTTTCGAAATTGATAAATTTTGCATAGGGTAAAAGTACCAGTTTGTGACAGTGCTAAGAAAATTTCAACTTCAAATCAATCTTAAGCGGTTTCAAAGTATTGAAAAGTAGTGATGTTTATATTCAATGGATGAGGAATTTTATTAAGTTTCCAAAATACAAAAAATATCAAAAATAACTAGCGTCTAATAATTTTGGCGTTCATTTTTTTCAAAAATCTCCAAAGTTCTAGTTTGTGACACCTTATGCCCCAGTTTGTGTCGTATGATGTACCAGTTTGTGACAGTACAAAAATCGAGTAATAAATTGCTAATTAAAGTGAAAAGTAAATCTAATTAGATATTAACACTTTGTTTGCTCTTCTTCATAATAGATATTCTTTTTTATTAATTTTAAGTTCGAAATACATTTTTTCTAATTTTACACCAAAAATCAATATTCTTGTATAATTCTTCATTTTTGTGATTTTGGCTTCAATAGTACAATTTTTTAAATTTGTGTTTTTGATAATTTTTGTTGCAATTTATTGACTAGAAGGTTCCTAAGCACAATTAATTCAATAAAACATACCTAATACACCTTAATATGAACTGAAAATGCTTCAATGAGCTGATTTTTGACATGTCACAAACTGGAACTCAGCATGCAACAGTTTGTGACACACATGTCACAAATTGGTACTCCAGTCGATTTTTGAAAACTTGGTGTACCAGTTTAGTCAATTGTAAATAAAAATTAAGCATTTAATAATTTTTGATCAACTTGATTAAAAAACAACTCACTTAGGACCCACAAATGTAAAAAAACATAACCCAACTTCATCACTTTAGTTTAAAGCTGAATATAATCGATCAATCGATCACATCTCATTTTCACATTCTTAGAAAAAACCGCACATGTACAGAAAATTCACAGATACAAATCTTTGAGAAGGCATTCGTAACAAATTAATGCCTTGTGATTGAAAGGTTTTGGTTTCATTGATTTCCATTTGGATGAGAGTTTCACAGAAAAATATTACTACGTTGTAATTTACCATAACTTCCTTAGTAATTACATTTTTTAGTGTAAACTGTCACAAACTGGGGGTACTGTCACGAACTGGTACGTTTACCCTATTGTATTCAAGACGTGGAAATTGATATAAAATTTTTAACTTTTCAAAAACGGACTCAATTTTTTTATACCTTCCTCTATTTATGTTTCTCAAAATTCAAATTGAACAAAAAAAATTTGTTCCGAGAATAAATTATACATTCCATACACACGAAAAATCAACATAGTAAATTCGAACCGTAATAATTTATTTTCCTCACAAACCTGTTAAATTAGCACGAGCGTAAAAGATTTCAGTATGTCATTTCTACACGGCTTTTATTCCCAGAGTATTATTTTCTTCCAGGCACAGCACACTATTCACGCGGCGCAGCGCAGCGAGCAAAAAAAGCACGTAAAGATTCCAAGCTCGCAGGCTGGATAAGCGCAATCGAAGAAAATAATTTCCGAACACAAAGACGGAAAGCTGGGACAAGACGCGAAGGAAAATGCCTCGCAGTCGTTATAGAGAGAGATATAAAAATATAAAAAAAAGATGGCGTAGTTTTTATTGAAAAGCTCATAGTACAGTAGGCCGGATAAACGCGTCTGTCTGCTTTTGGTAAAGGTTAATTAATGTATATTTGTTACGTTTTAAGACGAGATAATATAAAATTACTACCAACTATATCGAACGATTTCTAAAACGTACACGTAGGCTGATAAGATCAAAGCATTTGGAATTGTATGATACCTATATAGTACTATGTCTCGTACCAGCAAAGTTAGCTCTCTCTTAAGGCATCTTCAAAGCCAATTTTTTTTCCCCGTGCGTGAATTCGTTAGTCGAGGGGCGCGCGCGTATCATAAACTAGAAAGGCAATGGCACCAGAGAACGATACGAAAAGACGCAGAGAGGGTGGGGAAAAAACACGAAGAAAATCGTCGCTGTTGAAAACAGGAAACAATTGGAAGTTCGTTACATTGCGAAACTCCTTTTTCTGTGAGGAGCTTCGCTCTAATCGACTCTTCCCGCGCTACCTTAATAAAGAAACTAAAAGCGGCTTTTTATTGTACAAACAGTAATACAATACGTGACTTTGCTCGATAATTTCGTCCGACTTTGTGGTAAAACGCATCTTAAAATCTTTCGTCGGCGTCCTTAACTAACATGGTACCTCTAATTTTATAGCTTTATGTCCACGCACGTTACATCGGCAGAGTGTTTTTTCCTCTCATGTAGAGATCAACTTTTTCCCAGTAAATTTACGCAGACACGTTGCCTTCTGGTTGGCTAAATTAATAAATTTTTCAACCGTGTTATCTTCTCATCACTTTACCCAGGAAGGATATTTACATTTATCAAATTTACAGTTGGTACGCGTGGTGCGGAAAATACGTTTTCCTAGGTATGTGTATTTTGACGCGACAAAAAGAGAAAATCATTACGTTTTTCTTTTTACCCGCAACGAAAGCCATTTTACGAAGCGTTACACACGTTGATACGAGATGAAATGGGAAAAAAAGGTCGTCTGAGAAAACGGAAATTAATGTCGTATCGTTGTAAATTAAATTTGTTCACATCATCGTGTTCACAAACCGAATAAATACGGTAATATAATCGACTCGAAAAAATAATACAATTAAATCAACTAAATTGGGAGCAAGGTGGTGAAAAGGAAATAAAGGTAGTCGTTATGACACTTGATGTGGCAAAAAATAGTGAACAAGAAAAAGAAACGGAGCAATTTGCGATGTCGTTGATGAAAATTTCTCCATCGTTTTGACATAGTATAGCGTTGTAATGTGAAAAGAAACCTCGTGTATCTGGTCGTGTATTGAAAGAGTGAAAAAAATTCGTTATTAGAAACCTAAAGGATATATGTGAAATCTAAAGTCAACAGGAAAATAGACACGGATGTTACAGCAAAGTACTACTACCTACATGAGTATACACGTTTGCTTTTTTTTTATATCGTTATTCCATATTGAAGCGAGGGCCAAATGAATGATAAGTCGATAACTGTGGATTTATTTTTTATTTTTGCTATTATATAGGTACCTACATCTTTTTTTCTCTCTCAAAAATGAAAAATTCAAGCTTTGGCGAATAAACAAAACAATATAAAATCACTATTTCGATAAGTATTTGCAATACCATACGCGATGGTATTTAAATAAACACTGAGCATTATCAGCAACAATGAAGTTTTTGAAAAAATTTTCACCAGTAAGTTATAAGACATCTTTTGTAATTTTTCTACCAAGTTACCGGGTAGTTTAAAAGTTTGTGAAGAGCGCGAAAAATAGATTGGCGAATAATTTCAACTTTTTAATTCAATAGGTTGCTCGATGAGAATAAAGAAGGCAAAAGGAAAAAACGAATAAAACTTTTTCAGAAGTTAAAATAAGTCTCGAACCATTTTAATACAATTTTTCTTCTTTTTTTTTCTTTAATGATGTAAATGTAAGTTTTTTCTTTCTTTTAGGTTATGAAGCATTAAATTATATGTGGCAAATTTATGATCCTTTGAAAATATTTTTTGTGTGGAATTCATTAAAGATGAAGATGTATAATAGTTGTTGGTAACCTTGAACTTCTGTAATAAAGTACTTTAATAGAACATAAGATGGTAATGAAATATACTTCAAGTTTTATTACTTCCTGTTCGTATTAGCAAAGTTCTTGTTCCATGATTACGTTAAACTTACATAGGTATCTAGTTATGTGGAGTATAGAAATTGTAGATACCATCCCAGTCTCTACTTTGTTCAATGCACATTGCACATGTATTTTTTGTCCCATCAAGAGTACTATTTCCCTCAACTTGAAAAAAGTCGTGTCATTGTAGCAGTTTGTCTTTAAAAAAACCTACTACAAAGGAGTTAATAGCGTCCTCTTCTCCCACTCTAGTCATCCTTCCACAAGTACATGGTATAGGGTTATAAGAACATAGTGTCGATTTTCTCGTCTTTTTGTTCCCCACTAACGAAGTTATTCATAGTCGTGTCCTTGACTAGTACAAGTTATTGCTCCTCTCACTGGAGTGGGTTCTTTGGAAGGTAGTAATTAGTATGTTGAATTTACTATTACCTATGATACTAATCCTACACTACAGCATGTTCACTTTTCTCTATTACGTAGCTCATCAGTCATCACAGAAAGCAAAATAAATTTCATCAGTTCATTATAATTTTAAGGCAGGGAAATGATTGTTCAAGTGCATTCCACATAATTAGAATAAAGTCATGAATTACCAAAAATCAAAGAAGGGGTGTTTTAAATCAGGGTTGGTACATTTTAAACAAAAGTAGTTTTTAAAACAGCAAAAAAAAAGTAACAGACGACGTTCAAAACAAAAAATAAAAAATAAAAATAAGTTTGAAATTTTTCTAGGTTATCATTGCAACATTTTTTTACATTTTTGTTCTTTTTTCATGTTTCTCATTTTTTTTTTTTTTGTTGAAAATTTTCGGAAAATTTATGAAAAAGATACTTACTGGACATCCCTAATGTTAGCACGTTAGTGTCATATTCAAAATTTGGTCAATAAAAGAAAAATGCTTCACTGAAAAAATTTATAAAAAGTTGAAAACATTGTTTTTTGCGGAGTTTTTTTTTTTTTTATCACATTTAAAAAAAATCCAACCCTGTATCAAGTCCTAAATGAATTTTCTAGGTTGACTGGTACAATATAGATGTAAGTAGGTAACTTTCAATATTTCAAGTCCTTAATGAATTTTCTAGATTGATCAGTTCAAAAGTTACCGAATAATTACCAATTTTTAGAATTCCAAGTATGATCTTCATACAGGCAGTGCATTGTACTGCACATATTATAGCAAGTTTACAACTTCCTCTACTCCCACTCTAATCCTCTAACTTGAGTAGGTGGTAGGGTTTCAAGGACATGGTGACGAGACTCTCCTCTACTCCCACTCTAGTCCTCTAACTTGAGTAGGTGGTAGGGTTTCAAGGACATGGTGACGAGACTCTCCTCTACTCCCACTCTAGTCCTCTATTTCAAGTAAATGGTAGGGTTTCAAGGACATGGTGATGAGATTCTCGCTTCTTTGTTCCCCCATCTAACGAAGTTATATGTAGTCGTGCAAGTTCCAACTCCTCCCACTGTAGTAGGTTTTTATTAAATGGTAGGGTATGTTGACCTTACTAGCATGGTACTAAGTATATCACCCAAATAGGGATGGCAATCAACAGCATCGAAATTTTAAAAAATAAGGGATTCTCCAACTGTTTCTGGTTTTTGTCCTACTTCTCCTTAATCTTCATACTCTTTCGCACCACCTCCTCCAAAAAATTGAAATAATTATCACAATACAACTTCATTTGGTGTACTCATTACAAGAAAGTCTGTGTTACTGCGAACACAAATTTTGCAATACACACTATGAAACACACTCCTGTACTTATGCCCGGCACGATTTTATAAAGATGTTAAAAAGCTAAAAATCAAAAACAATTGTTTTTTATGTTGTTTTTCTCTCTCTCTCTCTCTCTCTCTCACCGACCCATTTTAAAACTCGAGTAGGCGTAAGAAATAAGAATTCACTAGTAAAAAAATACATTAACTTGTACGCCGGCAGATGTAGAATGAATGTGGTTCCCTATCCCTTGGAATGAAACAAGCTTTTTCTTGCTCGTTTTCAGGTTACTTTTGCCCGACAGATAATAGTACGATAATAATTTTTCAGCAGCTTCGCAAATGTCTTGTTCGAGCCGAAAGGCAGAAAGGAAATTCATAAGGTTTTATTAGCACGGTAGAACAAGTCGTAAAATTGTGAAAACTGTATCGTCATTCTTTCTTTTTTTCGGAAAAGTTGATTCCTCGTTTATTGAATTCGATTATAATTACGAAATATATTTGAAATCACGTTTACATTTATTGAAAAGACATTAAAAAAAGAGTACCTACATTCAGAGTCGCTGCATCCTTGTGTTGCAATTTTAAAACCATAATTATCGAGACTTTTACTCGATAATGAAGTTTTTACACAAAATTCTCGGATCGAGTATTTTATATAGAGTTCTTCGTTTTCTTCTTGATTCGTCTATTTTAGTATTTTACGAGTTTATTTTCGTAAATTTTTCCATTGGGGATGGTTGTAATTTTTTGATAATTCTTAAACGATGATTCGAAAACATCGTAAAAATAACTCGATTTCGGAGAGCAGATTTTAGCCAAACTTATTCATCATCGGTATGAAATTGTTTTTCAACACTTTACAACGATGTTGGTATCATTTGCATGTATTTATTTACGATGTACACAAAATATACAAATACGTATTGCAAAATAAAATATAAAAATCTATTCTCGCGAATATTGCATTATTTGTTTGTAAATTGTTTTCAATATGCTATATACGTCGTGTATTCGGTGATCCCGAAATGGTTTTATGGGCGTTTTTTCTTCTTGGCTGGGAATAAAATACGAACGAATTGAGGAATAAAAATGGCAATGCGATTATCAACCTTTTGCAAAACGCAGCTTTTGAGAAAGGGTTAAAATTTGAGCATTTCGCGTATTTATTGTTATTGTTTTTTTGTATAGAGTTAAACGCTACACGAATTCAATTTATAATTTTTTTTTAGCCCCAATCGTATATCTTATTTTTTCAATGTAAACATATACATTGCTGCTAGCAAAACATCTCGGTTGGATATATTCTTAGAAATAGTCGTACGTACCAATTCCATGACATTTACTAACCAATTTTCGAATATATATTTTCTTTCTATGATATTTGGTGAAAAAACAAGCCACACGTGGCTAAACAGCATGCACCCACGTGTATATACAAAGAAAAATAACTGAAATTTTAAGTTGATGGCAATTCTAAGGTATGGCCTGGTAAAATAATAAAGTGAAATTGAATTTCAGATGATCAAGGGGTTTTCACTTTAAAATGTTATTTTTCGTGTACTGATTGATCACCAAAAAATTTCCACTCTCCGCAATACGAAAATATACTGTAGGTATTACAACTTGTTTACAAATAAGTGTAAAACTACTTGTTTTTTTTTACTACATCTTGTGTTACACTACACCTTGTAAACTAGTTGTAATACTAAATGTATGGCATACTTTCATTACTCTTAGATAATGTATGTCACAAATTCCTTATAAGTAATTTCACTCACAAGTGGTATTCAGCAGTGTTGAACACTACTGGTAGAAGCAGCAGGTACTTCACATCAGGGTTGTAAATATAAATAACGAAATATTTGTTCTTTTTTCGTTATTTCGTTATCGTTATTATTTTGTTATGGAATTCAACTAATTTTTCGTTATCGTTTCGTTATAACGTTACTTCAGTTCATTTCGATTTCGTTATTTCTTCAATTTTGTTATTTTGTTATTGTACCCATGTGTGAGTACTCAAAATTCGTGTAATTTCATCCAGAATACAAATTTATAGCTTGTTTGAAAGTTATACAGATAGCAATAATGAAATTTAGAATCACTAGAATAGAACCAAAATAGAAAAAAATTCAAATGTAACGTTGAAATTTCAAAAATAACGTAACAAAGTAACGAAAATATTTATTTTTTGTTTCGATATGTTACTTGAACAACTTGCAAAATGCAAATTGCAGTACTTAACAATAACGTAACAAAAAAATAACCAAAAAAAACAATTTTTTTTCGTTATTTTGTTACGCTATTTTTGAAATTTTGATGTTTTGTTTTCGTTTCGTATTTTTCAAACATTTTGTTTCGTTATTTAGTTTTGTTATGATTTCTTCTCTTGTTATGTTTCAATATTTTGTTACGTTTCGTTATGAGAAATTTTTTAGTTACGTTTCATTATTTCATTACGTTACGTTATTGCAACCCTGCTTCACATATTTCGAATATATTTGCACATGTATTCTCATCATTTCATTATTATATTTTATTATTTTCTTTTTTTTTTGTTATGTTCCATTATACTTAACGTTACTTCAGTTTACCTCGATTTTGTTAATTCTTTAATTTTATAATTTTGTTACGTTAATCGAAACTTTTTTCGTTATTTCGTTATTGTATGCGTGGGTACTCAAAATTCGAAAAATTTCACCCAGAATACAAATTTCTAGCTTGTTTCACAATTATTAATAATTTAAACTATACACTATACAGATAGGAATAATGAAATTAAGAACAAAACTAAAAAAAAAAAAAAATTGAATGTAAAAACTCTGTATATATTAACGCGACTTTAACGTTTATACATTAATATGTATTAGGTAAATATAAGACAGTATTTATACTTCAAAAAAAGACAAAACGAAATGTTTGAAAAAAATTATCTGAAAACAAAACAATGAAATTTCTAAAATAACGAGAAAAAAATCGTTATTTTGTTACGTTATTTTTGAAATTTCAATTAATTTTTTTTCGTTTCATTTTTTCAAACATTTTGTTTCGTTATGATTTCTTCTCTTGAGTCAGGTTTCGATATTTCTTCACATTTCGTTATGATAAATTTTTTTGTTACGTTTAATTTTTTTCAAGGTATCAAAACTGGGTAGGTTAGGTACCCTTCATTTTTGAAATACTTTACTAAATCCTTCTGACTAAAAAAAATTAATTTTGGCAGAATTTTTTTAAAGTATTTTTTTTAAATTCAAAAAACAAGTTAAATTATTTTTATCAATTTTTTCCAAAAGAATTTCAATTGTTTTGAAAACATTCTACTTCCAGAAATTGTGCTATTCCTAGGAACCTTCAAAATAGACCTTATTCACTACCAACTCCCTTCAAGTTTTCTTCTAGCTTTACGTTAATTGCGTTACTGGATCTTACTCTATAGACTCTTTCATTCGCTGTGAACTTTCGTCAATAGAAAAATAAGGCAGATTTGAAGAAAAACGTCACACCACTACCTCGTGATAAGCACCAAAACCGATTAAATTAGGCGGCGAAATATCGAAAAACTCGGCTCTCGAAACACAATAATATAGTAAAGTCTCATCTTATTCGAACGTTTTGCGAATACGTCACAATCAACCTGCAAATTCAGCTTGAACGACAAAAGGCCCGTATCGATCACATCGAATACACTTTTTTTGTTTTCAAATTAACGCCGCGCCAGCCTCTCTTTCGCTGTTGTCTTTTAACCGTAACAAATACCAGCATATTTTTCTGCTCGCAAAATTGTATTCCCCTCCCCCTCCCCCCCTAATTAATATACGAATCTAATTCCGATATTCGAATATAGCACGAGGGGAAATTATAATCGCTATCTTTTCGCTTCGTATCGAACATAATTCTTTGTGAAAATGGTTGGGAAAAATTATTCATTATAATTTTTAAAAAAAGGAAGAAAAAAATGAGTCCCATAACGAGCAACGTGCTTTACGCTTAGATACCGTTTATAAAAACACATTTAATCTTTTTTCCCTTGCACGAATCGAAAACACGACAACAAAAACAGCGCTGTGGAAAAAACCCCAACGACGAATACCGCAAGAAAATTAATTCGAAGATCATAAAATGTACGAGAAGTATGAAAGCAAAAAATCACCCTCGATTATCGGTCAACTTCCGGCTCAGGTAAAACGGTGAAATTAAAAATACGCCATTAGCAAAAATAAGACAATAAATTAGAGATTTCGTAATAAAAAATAAAATAAAGTACTTGGCCGACAAAAAAAAGAAAAAAAAATATGAAAATGACGAAAACAATAAATGTTTTCATGAAGAGCAAAGTGAAAAATATGAGGCTTACATGGGAACTTATTTTATTACTGTTATGTGTATACGTTATCGATACGGTGATATTACAATAAAAGAGGAGCAAGAACAACGGAATCGGGTTAGAAATTATAGCTCTGTTTGGAAAAAAGTGTTGATTTTTCTTCGTTTTTCGAGAGCATTCTCGCGTGAAAAATAAATTTCGCCGGAGAGAAAAGCGCTCGCGCTTTTTAAAAGAAATGGCAAAGCTCGTTCGTAAATTTCCAATCGTCTTTTCGAATCTTTAAACGATTTGTTATGGATTCTCGTGTATTCGATAAATTGACAAAATTACGTAAACTTTTTCTTCCAAGACTCTTTATAGGCTTTATTTTAAGGTGCACGAACGAGACGAATACGTCGATTCGACTTCCAGCACTTTTCACCGGTGAAATTCCAACACCGGAGATGTGATAACTTCGTAACCTGCCCTTCATGTTAAATGGTATAATCCTTACCGAGAAAACTTTCTTTTACCGATGCTCTGCTTTGCTCTGCCACGTATAAAAGATTAGGTATTATTTCTCTCACTTTTTTTTGTGTGGTTCTTATGTGTACTTTTTTCGTCGACGTGACATAAAATTCCAACCTATCGTACCCGATTCCCAGGTACAAATATATTTTTACTTACCAAACAGCTGAGTAAAATCAGGCTGCAAAAATAGAGCACACTGCACTCTGAGCGATCGTTTTTTGATTTGAATTTTTTTCTCGTGTACTGATTAACCATCGAAAAATTATCAAACCTCACTTCTGGACATGTCTTTGAAATAAGTAAACCAAATCTCATTTTTTTGTCTCAATTGAAAAATTCTTGCGGTGATCCTTTTTTCACTTTTTGAAAAAATAAAACTCATTTTTTTGCCTCTTTTTTTTGAAAATGAAATTTTCCCATTTTTAGGAGAAGAAAATCTCTAATTTTTTCAGTGTATGACAAATTTTTCATTTTTTTTTATGTAAAAATCTATTTTTTCAGAAAGAAATCTTTCGCTTTAAGGAAAAAATATCTAAATTTTTATTCACTGTTTTTTGGGGTAAAAATATTTTGATTTCTATGCAGAATTTTGTTATGTTTTGTTTTAAGAAAAAAATCTTTTACTTTTATAGATAGATAGATAGATTTATTTATTTGAAATGACAATAATATTAATATACAATATAATATAATGGTCCCCCTATACCCAATAATGGGTGAGCGGGGGGCCAAATTTATTCAGAAAGCACTTTAAAAAAAAAAAAAAAAAAAAATTTTAGAAGATTTGAAAAAAAAAGTTTTGGAGAAAAAAAACGGAATACAAAAAAGAAACGAATAAAATCAATTTTGTTCTCCATTTTTTTTTTTAAGAAAAAAAGAACAACCAACTTTTTGAAATACCTACCTAAATAACCTTTTTTTTTTTTTTTTTTTTTTTGAGAAAAAGAACCTCTCAATTTTTTGAAGTTAAAAATATTTTCAAACGTCCAAAGTATGTTTTTTTTTTTAAATAAAATCTTTCAAGACTGGATTTTTTTTAAGAAACTGCTTTCAGTGAAAACATTTTTTACTGAAAAAATTACTACCTTCCTATTAAAAAACTTTTATTATTATTTTTTGAAGAAAAATAATTATTCTCAATAAAAAATATTTCTAGTGGGTTGAAGAAGTCACTTATTCATGAAAAAAAGTTATTTTGTTTGAAAATTAGTTTTAGTATGAAAAAAATATTTTGTCGAGAAATTTTTTTTAAAAGTAATTTTTAGTGATAAAGATTTTTTTTTTAAATTGATAATTCTTAAAAAGTAACGACTCATAAAATTTATCATTAAACCCAGAATAGTGTAAAATCAATTCAATAAAAACAAGCCTCTGGTCAGAGATTTATTTATCAGAAATAATATACACACAATTCGAAAATATCTTAGCGAAAATTCCAACTTTTGCCCGTTGTTTTGGCATCTCGAAGGAAATAACGGTTCGCAGGCGAGGTGATATAGCTCTTATACTCGTATCTACATAAGACGCTTCGTTAGCTACATACCTTTTAAAGTAATAAAATCAATAATGCGGTTATTATCTTGGTATTCACGGGCCAAGCCAAAAAGGAAGTACAGACTGAAAAAAAGCCACCAAGTTTTCGAAGTTCACGCCTCAGTCCTTAATATTCAAGAATGTTAAATGATTAACCACAACGCAACGAGTTCGGCATAAATTAAAATTTAACAGTTAATTTATTTGCGAAACTAATTTATATCTAAATTGAAATTGGGGATTACAATTTGGGTGTACTTACCAGTCATTAATTCAGAAAACGAAAATTTTATTGCCAACCGATCGAATGCCGGAGAGTTTTAAACCCTTTACAAAATTTTCTCTAATCGTCGTTTCTCACACTTTTTGGAAAATAAACAAAATATTAATGATCCGTGTATAATTCGTTTTAATTTTTATTTAGCTAAATTTTATAAATCAAGTTTGAGCTTTTTATTGTGGCTAGAAGGAGGACTAGAATGGTGCGAGAGATATTCATCTTGCTCCTCCATCACTTCACCGGTCCAGTGTCTTTCTGAACGAATATTGTGCTCGCAAAAATTCTGATGTGGAAAGTAAAATTACATTACAACAATGGTATCTGCTTCGTGAAAAACTAAAGCAAATTTTACCGTTTAGAAAAAAATTTGATGATTTTTTTCAATTTATAAAATCTTTGATAAAAACTTTTGAAATTGAAATTTAAAAAAAAATTAATATTGAATTAAAAAAGTTGAATTTTTCAAAATTTGGTGAAAATTTAAAAATTAGGTATCAATTTTTTAAATTAAGCTGTTTTTATTTTAAAGAGCGATGTCTCTATGATTAATAAATTTTCAAAATTTTGAAAAATTGATCATTTATTTTGATTTAGTACAGTAAATATTCAAAATTGGATGGAAACTAAAAATAATTTTAAAATCTTGATAAATTTTTTACTTAATTCACTAAATTTACAACAAAAAAAAAATAAGTTTTACCAACCTTCATTATTTTTAGAAATTTGATGAAACTTTGGTTTGGTTTCCTAAACTGTTCTGTTTCTGTACTACTCAGAATTTTTAGGAATTTTTTTGGGCTGGATTGTATCTAAAAGTTTAGAAAACTAATACTTACATTTTTTACAATTAAACATTTTTCACGTTTTTTTTCTCAAGTTGAACGTGATAAGTACCTATTTTTTTATTTTTTTTTTATTTTTTCGAGTTTGGTTTTTAGTAGGTAGGTAGGTATAAAAATTCAAATTTTTAAAATTGATCGAAATGAATTTTCAAGAAAAAAAAAGATTTAAGTTGAATTTTCTAGGTTTGATAATTTTTCACAATTTCTAGAATTTTATAAATTTAGAAATTAAATGAATCTTTGGTGAATAATCGAAACAAGTTAAAATTAAAAATATAATACCTAATTAAATATTTTGATTTAGGTTTAGTTTTTTTTTTTTAATGAAGCAATTTTCTTTTAAAAAATTTGAAAAGGTTAATCCTCAAAAATTTGTGTTAATTAAAAATTTTCATATTTTCGATATTCGTGTTTTTTTTTAGTGGAACAGTTGAATTTTTACAAAATAATCTAAAAATAATAATTTTTGAACAGTAAACTTTTAATAGTGTTTTCAAGTTTAATAACTTTTCACAATTTTGAAATTGATTAATTTCTTCTAATTTTGTAAATGTATTAAAATAACTGAGAATTTAACCATTTTGAAATATTATAATTGGGTAAGTAATCAAATTTTTTAATTTTATCAATTTTCAAATTTCTAAAAAATTGAGTAAAATTTGAAATTTTGTTATTTTTGTATTTTAACGGATTTTCAAAAAATGAACAAACTTTTAAAATCTCAAAAATTATTTAAACAAAATTTATAAGTACTTGGGTATAAATTTTTCAAAAAATTCTGTAAGTTATTTATCGAGGTATGGTGAATATTAACAAATTTAGTAACTCTTCAAAATGTTATTAAGTTCAAAAGAATAGTAAATAATTTAAAAAATGAATAAGCAAGAAAAAAAATGCGATCCAAATACCTACTTGATAATTTTAAAGTTTTACAGAATGAATTTCCAAAATTAGGTAATTTTTGTAATTTGAAAAATTTTCAAAATTCAGATTATTTTCTAAAACATTAAAAAAATCAATTTTCAAAATTTGGCGAATTTTATCATTTTATAAATTTTTCTATGAATGATTCCCAATCACCCTATGTCCTTTTGTCCTTATTTCAGACTTCTGATTTTTTTTTGAGGGGTCCGATCCCGAGAGTTGGGTCTATTTATGAAAAATAATGCTTTTTTTCAATTTTCTCTCTAATCAATTTTTAGGTAGAGCTTAGTTACTCTTTCATCATTAAAAAAATAATAAGTTATAAAAGTATAGAAAATTAACAAATTTTCGAATGTTTGTTTTTTCTGGATTCTAAGACTTCAAAGCTGTCCCTCTTCGTGAGAAGCACTTCCTAATTTTTTATTTTTCACTGTGTGAATCTGAAGTCACGACTCACCTGTTTGTCAGTTTTGCCATTTGGCCTGTCTGGCCAGGTAAGTATACTTTGACGATTGGAAATTTTCCCAAAATGATACATTTTTGAAAAATTTCTACACAATATAAGAAATTTATCAAAATGGATCATAGGTAGGTATTGAAATTTTTTGAAAATTCCATTTTCAAAAATTTACTCTCCATGGTCGTATTTTGTCTCATATACGATATTATTAAATTAAATACATTTCCAAAAATAACACATTTTTGTTTATTTTGAAAAAAGGCGGAATTCCTAAAATCGTATTTTCGAAAAAATTCCGAGTAGTCAAAATATACGCACACGGATTATATTTTTCAAACCTTTGCGAACAATTTTCTTTACCGGATGGAAAAAAATATATTTTCCTTTTTCCACTTTACTTTTACTTTGGTACACGTGTCTGAATATTAAAAATGTCAGATTGTTGAAAACACCTGATAGTCTCCCCAATGTCCGTTCAATTTGAAAATTTGCTCTAAATGAGTGAAACGAATTTCGCAAGATCAAAGTGAAATTTGTGGGAAAATTATTCGTTTCGGTGTAAACGCGGCGATGTTACTCGAGAGAAACGCCAACGCCTACTCTACACAGGCGTTAACGTTTGCCGAGCATTAATTTGAAAAATAGCGGGAAAAATTCTAAAAACATGAAAAAGATAAGCTTACAAATGGCGAGCCCATTAAAAGCTGACTTTAATTAAAATTTGAGCCCTTTTAGTGGAGACTTAAATCGTACGAGTGTGGCAGAAATTATACGGCCAATGTGGTCCGAGCGTACGTACGTACTCATCAGCATGCGAATAATTCGCGACTAATCAACGTGAGAGAGCCAAGCCGGATGGAAATAATTCATCTAGGTACTTATACAGTGCACAAAGTTGTCAAAAAAGTTTCGTACGAAATTAAAAGAAAACGACCTAAGCTACTGTCATTTAAAGGTTATAAAGATTTCTGTTCGTTGGTCGGACATTAGGAGTAGAAGTTTTTCGGTGCGAATTCCTATTTCCCAACATGATAACGTAAAAGTTTTGCTTGAGCTTGGGATTTATGGCGGTAAAAATTTCTGCTTTTTCGACTCGCAGTTTTTATTACCTTTCAAAGTTCAATAAACATTATAATGCATCGAACAAAAATACCCCTTATTTGAAATAAGCAAACGGCCACAGTTCAATGTTAAGTATAAACTTTTAATTCGTCTTAGCGTAAAAATCAAATTTCCTTCGGATCGTTTTACTTATAGTTACTCGTATACTTTAGCGGAGAGAATTTTCTGCGAAAATTTAATCTCGTTACGTGACCGAAGGAAATGCTATATTCTTCGCCAACTCCGCAGCTTATTTTTAAACCGCATAAATATCTATTTTCTCGTCACGTAGTTGCTAATAATCAACTTCAATATAGCTCATTACCCATCAATACAATTTCATTATTAACGCATTATCACACCGCGTATAACACTTCGAGTCGAACATCGCTTTCGATAGCTTCTTCAGAAATCATTTTTTTCAAATTTGGTACAGCGTGGGGCAGCACAGTGCTACGAGTTTTTGGCTATTCAGAATAATTTATAGTAATTGGATCGTGAATTCTGAAATTTCCAAATGAAAGGTTTCAAAATGGCCTCTTTTGAACTGATTTCAGATTTTCGAAAAATCAATTAATAGAACCAATTGTGAGTGTGGATGGGAAAAGGGACCTAAGCAGGAAAACAGTTTTTTTTTGGTAATGAATGTTTTAAAATTTGCAAGTCTGTATCTCCGTAATGCAATAACTGATAATTTTGAAACTTTGCACAATCATTGAGGGGTCCTAGTGGAATATTAATTCCCTCATAATTTTGACCTCTCATGTTTATGGCCTATTTCACAAAAGGGGGCGATTTTGAGAGAAATCAGGTTTGCCGAAACTAAAAAAAAAAAAATGCCAAAAAATATTTTCAATCATGCTGATTACGAATATCATACTCATAATGTAATTTTTTTTGTGTTTCATGACGTTCTCAGTCATTTTTAACAAAAAAAAAATAAATAAAAAAATAAAACATTAATTTTTTAATTTTTTTTTTTTTAAATTCAAGAAATTAAATTTTTTATTTAATTTTGGCTTATTCTTACCCTCTGGGAGGTTGAATATTGTTCCAAGGACCATAAAACCATTTTAAATCGAAATATTTTTTTTAAATTTAAAAAAATTGATTTTTGATTTTTATTGATTTTGGGTAAGTCTTGTCCTCTGGAAGGCTGAATATTGCTCCTAGGACCATGAAACCGTTTTTAAATGAAAGTACAAGTCAAAATTGACCAAAAACAGTCGAAACCCCAAAATAGATTTTTTCCTGCTTAGGTCCCTTTTCCCATCCACTCTCACAATTGTTTCATCTGAAGAAAAGGGGGTTGAAAATTACCCATAAGGTACAAATTGTCAAAGATTTACCTAAAATTGACGTTTTGAAAATTTTAGACAGTGCGTTGTTGAATTTCAAAATATATTATAATTCTTTACTTTTACTAGGCATTGATACCAGCTTAAAAAATTTATTAAAGTTTGAAAATTTTTAAATATTTCGAAAATTTGCCAACTTGAAAAAAATTAAAAATCTGCTACAAAGAAAATTGACTTTTTGAACTTTTTCCAATTTAAGTGGATGCATTTTAAAAAATTATAAAATATTAAAAATTAATCTGGTTTTAAAAATTTATTGAAATTTAAAAACGAGCAAATTTTACATTTTCATAAAATTATGACGATTTACTAAGTACCTACATTTCAAGAACTGCGTGATTTCGAAAATTTACCACACAATAAAACATTTTAAAGTGTAAAAAATGGACAAATTTTTAAAATAAACTTTTTGAATTTAAAAAAATTTGAATTTTTATAAAGGATTTAATCAAAAAACTTGATAAGAAATTAAAAATGACCTGATTTTGATCTAAAAAACTGAATTATAAAAATTTACAAAATTTTAAAGATTTGCCAAATTTGAAAAAAAAAATTGAAATGTAAAAATTCACCAAACCTTAATTTTTTCAATTTAAAAAATATATCTAGATTTTAAAAATCTATGTAATTTTTGAAAGTTATTAGAATTTAAAAAATAACTAAATTTCGAAGATCTGTTGAATTTTGAAAATTTACAAAAGTAAATAATGATTTGCCATATTTAAAAATAAAAAAATTCATCAAACATTGAAAATCAAAATTTGACATTTCAGTTTTGAAAAAATCTAAATTTTGAAAATCGATGTTACAGAAATTGATTAAAATTTTGAAATTTTCCTTGGATTGTTATCAAATTTTTAAATCTTGTAGGTACCTACTCAATTTTAGACCTAAGTTTAGGTAATTTGTTATCATTTCAATCTGAAGATTTTCTCAATTAAAAATTTCATCCGATTTTCAAAATTGTGAACATCAATTAAATTTTGAAAACCAACATTCAATAAAGATTTTTTAAAATCAAACTATATTTATTTATGAAATTTCCTATTTTATAATTTTTTCAACAAATTTTGAAAAATATGAAAATAGTTAAAATAAGCTTTTTTGAATTTTTCTTAAGAGTCGAGAAAATCCTTCAATTTCAAAAATTTATCTTTAAAATTAAGTGTAAAAATTAATCAATTTTGGAAATGAACGTTTGAAATTCTTTTTTAAATTTGTCTGAATTTTAAAAATTGCTAAACCAATTTTTACAAAATTTTGGAAACTCAATTTTAAAATTTGACAAGTTTAGAATTTTCACCAAATTTGGAAAACTGTAAAAATTGTAACATTCGGCACAACTTTGTAAATTGAATTATGTATTCATTTTTTTTTTCAAATTATTTGAAAGTTTCTTCAATTTTAAATTTTCAGTTTTGGTAATTGCAAAATCAAGTTCATCGAATTTTGGAAACTGTTCTTCAAATTTTTTTTCCAAGTTCAATTTCATCAAGTGTAAAATTTTATATGTATAGGTAACTATGAAAATTGATTTTTTTGAATTTTTTGAAAATTTGAAAAAAAATTAGATAAAATTAAAATTATCAAAATTGTATTTTTTATTAAACCAAATTTTATGATGGATACATTTTCAACTTTTATTAAATTTTTAAAAAATTGTAAGAAACATAAAAATCATTCAACTTTTAAAAATTAATTTTTTCGAATTAAAAAAATAAAATTAAAATTTATTTACTTATGGAATTTATCCTCTGAATTTAAAATTTAAAAAAATAGATACTTACATCCAAATTTTAAATTTTTGCTAAATTTTTTAAAATTTCAAAAAAATTTTACATTTTGAAAATTGTGAAAGTATATTAAACGTTTGAAATTGATTTTTTTTTTAATTTTTATTTTAAATTTGAAAATTAATTCAGGTAATTTTAAATTAAAATTCGTAAAAATTTACTTACTCATTAAAATTTTTCAAAAAAAATGAACTGAATTTTGAAAATTGCTGAATATTGAATTTCAGTCAAATTTTGAAAATTTTGAAAATCAACCAAACTTTTAAAATAGACATTTTTGGATTTTTTTATAATTTGTGAATTAATCTAAAATGAGGCACTTTTGGTAGAACACAGTGAACATCCCTCTTCACTTGAATCCTTTATCTATTCTGAGTGAAAAACCTTGCTTTTCGACTTACCTAGATACCTCTAAAAAATGCACCAATTTACCTATTATTATTTTTTAAATGGGCCAACTCGAAAAAATATTTGAATATTCATCTCGGAGTTGACTCACAAATTTCAAAAAAAAAATTTCAAAGGTAAATTTTTACAAGGTTTTTGTTAGAGAAAAAAAAAAAACTTCCTTATATGTAATTAATTTTTAAATAGGTACTTAACGTTGATTTACAACTCATTAAATTTGTTGTGTTTCTGTTTGTTACAGGTACGTACACGTCAAAATTATTGGTTCTTATCTAGAGCCTTCAAGGTGATAAAAAAATATCATTGCATCGTTAGCAGGTAAGAGACGAAAAAAACAACAATAAAAAAAATAACACAGGTAGTGCCATCGTGGTTTACGCGATTCGCCATTAATTACCAACTTTGAAAGTTGTAAAGTTGTTGTAAAGTTTTGCAAATATAACACGTTCTTGGTGCATGATTTTGAAATCAGTTGCTTGCTTTTTTCGGATACTACAAGTACGCTTTTGCTTTACATATCGCGCAGATAAATTTCTTCTCGCTGATGACGAAAAAATTGAACGTTATCTGTTAGCTGGATGGGGGAAGAGAGACAGGGAGGTATCGGCGGCACAGCATGTTGGTCCGATACGAGGATGAATTTTGTAGTTTTGTTCGAAGCTAATATGGTACAGCCATAAAATTCAAATTCTGGTTACGCTAATGTCTTTCTTACCAGCCGTTCTGGGAATATTCCAAAGTGGTAAGTAACTAGAGATGAACTTTTGTAAGAGAGGTTGGGTTTCGCGACGGTGTTCGGTTGGCACTGGCATGATGTGGTGTTCGCATTACAAACTTCTAGTTCGCAGATCCCAACAGTCAATAGTGTAATTTTCGATGGCGATAACGAAGTATAGGATTTAGTTTGTTGTGGTTAGGAAAATTTTGCTCGTCTTTTACTCGTAGTTTTGCAAATGGCAAAGTAGAGTGGGTAAAACAAACGACTGTCATTTGCATGGTATAAATTTTCTTTACGCAATGCGTACTTAATATTACCAAGACTTTTGATCATCTGCTCGGCAATAAGATGAGAATCTCAATCTGTTCAGTCCAAGTGGGTTATATAATATGAGATTTCTATGTTGAATCAATTTTTGGAATAAATCTTGTCAATTTTTATCAGACTCTGCAATACTTTCATGAAATTCAACCCTACAAAAGTGGGACTTGACGTGTGCCATAGCCGATGGATCATTATTTTCTCAAGTGGTGCCAACAATGTGGAGAGGGGGGGGGGGGGGGATTCTGTAAATTTTTTCACAAAAAAAAAGACTTTATATTATAGGTACAAAAACTATACAGTAGAACCGCGATTATCCGACTTCTGATTATCCGATGCCAAAAATCGGTTAATTATCTCCTGATTTCTCTTTAATTTTGCCATTGATGTTTCAAATTTTGTAGAAAATTTTAAGAAATCATTTTCTTATTTCACAAAAAAAATATTAGGTACCCATAGAAAAAATTTTAAAATGAGATATTATTTATTTAAAAAAAAATTGGGCAACTGAAAATTTTATTCCAAAAAATTAGAATTTTTTCATCCTAAAAAATTAGAAAAAAATTCTATTCCAAAAATTGAAAAAAATTTCATTCTAAACAATTGAAAAAATCGTTCTAAAAAAATAGAAAAAAAAACATTCTAAAAAAATTGTGAAAAATTTTTATTGGAAAAAATTGGAAAAATTTTTCATTCTAAAAAATTAAAAAAATTCCATTCTAAAAAATTGAAATAAATCGTTCTAAAAAAATTGAAAAAAATCATTCTAAAAAAATTGTGAAAAATTTTTATTGTAAAAAATTTAAAAAGGGTCTCAAATCTCAAAAAAATATAATTTTTTTATTCTAAAAAAAATCAAATGAAACTTACCTATTCCATTTTTTTAAAAATCGGGCCTCAAAAAATTCAGAATTTTGTGATCACTTACTTTTTATTAATACTAGAAACATTACCGATAAACCAAAAAACCATAAATCGACTCTCGAAATATACGTCGAATCGATCATTGAAATGCACTGGATTTTTACTGGTTTCATGTCTGAAATAGACGTCGATTTTTCGTCGATTTAGTTATTATTTCCGCCCATTTCGACCATCTTTCGACTTATTTGTGACATGAAATCAACTTTGAAAATTGATCCGATATTAAGTTGATATCGACGAATTTTTGATGTCGATCAAAAGTCAATTTTGAGACGTTCGTTGTAATAAAATTTATTTAATTAACTAATCAAAAGATGTGTTGACATGTCAGAATTAAATTTTCTTTGCACTAGTCATTAGGGTGGAGCGAAAATCAAAAATTTTCGATTTTCAAAATTTAATACCACGGAAAAATTGCGTCTTGGGGAGACATGAAAAAGAAAAAAATATATTTTCAAATCGAATAATATCTTCTGATCGCGCAAGAGCCCTTAAATTTTTGAAAATCAAAAAAAATCAAAAAAAATCAAAAAAAATTCCAAAATGTTACAGAATGGGTTTTATTTCTTTGGTTGGCAAGTATTATCATCGTTATTAATATATATTTTTTTTTTAAGTCCAGAATTCACTAGTGACATTAAAAAATGTCATACTTTACGTTTTTTCAAAAAAATTGAAAAAAAGAGAATAAAAATTGAGAAAATTTTTTTTGGAATTAAAATGGGTTTAACATACACAGTTTTGTCCAAAAAGACAATTTACAGCGATTTTTCATCTTTTTCGTACCCTTCAGAATTTTTCAAAAACTACGAAAAAGTGAAAAAAATGAGGAAAATGATGGTTCCTAAAAATGAAGGTGAATATGAAAAATCGTCGTAAATTGTGTTTTTGGGCGAAACTGTGTATGCTAAACCCATTTTAATTCCAAAAAACTTTTTCCCAATTTTCTATCTATTTTTTTAAATTTAAAAAAAAAAAAAAAAAAAAAACATAAAATATGACATTTTTTTAATGTCTCATAAATGCGATGATCTGATGAATTCTGGATTTTTTTTCAAAAAATGATAATAACGATGGCAATATTTGCTAACCAAAAGCATAAAACCCATTCCGTAACATTTTAGAATTTTTTCAAATTTTGATTTTTTGCAAATTTTCAAAAATTTAAAGGCTCTTGCGCGATTGGAAGATATTATTCGATTTGAAATTTTTTTTTTTTTGTTTTTCATGTCTCCCCAAGACGCAGCTTTTCCACGGTATTAAATTTTGAAAATCGAAAATTTTTGATTTTCGCTCCACCCTACTAGTCATACTCCTATTCACCATAACTCTCTAAACCAACTTTTACAACTATAAAACTCCTTAAGCCTGCCCTCACTGGGATTCGATCTCATGGCCTGTCATTTCGAAATCCTTATATACCTAACCACACGTCTAACAGTCCTCAACGATAAATAAAGCACTAATCGGGATATGAATGAAATGTCATATTCAAAAAAATCTTGAAAAGCAAAAATCGACATCGAAGGTAGATCGATTACTTAGAAGTTTTCTTTGAAAACTTATTATTCACAAACAGACAAAAAAATCCACTCAAAATAGACATCTAAAGTAAGTACCTACGTCGATTGTTTTCTCACTATCCATTTCGAAATGTATTCATCAGTAGACCTAAATTAGATGTCAAAGTGGGGTCGAATAATTCGCAATATCAATGAGAGATGATCGTAGGGTTTTTACAAATTTTCATTTTTTTTATGTCGAAAAAAAGGCGATTACGGAGCAAATCTCTTCTTAATCGACTTGGGACCTTTTGAATTTTGAATACCTTCAATCAACTTTAAAATAGCACATCGAAAAATGGTCGATTTAAGAGTAATAGTGACTTGAAATAGATGAAATAAATTCGACTAAAATTTTACCCACATTCGATGTCGAAAATGAGTCAAGGATGCCGGAAAATAAACTAAAAATCGACTGTAAAAATTTGAAATGGGTCAATATCGAGTCGAAAATTAGGAAAAAATTCTTACTAACCTCAAATCGACGTCAAATCAGTGGTCACAACTACAGGTTTATAATGGGATGTCTGTTATTAGAAACACCTCTGGGCAAAAGCTTAAGTACTATATGGGACATACTTTATCTACGAGTAGAGAAACGACTCACTTTCGGATGGTGCAATATAATCGCCAGTAAATTTGGTCTAATGTGACTACCCTGACAACTTCAAAGACCCAGCGGCACAGGTTAATATTATTTGATCGGGCTCAGGTTTCATAAATCCATGTTCTATGACCTGAAGAAACAAATTCAGCTCATACCTTGCCAAAAAAATCTGGGAAAAAATTCGCCTTCGTATAAGGCATAATGCATAATTTCAAGATCGAATCCCTTGGGAAAAATTTACAAATTTTTCAACAAAAAAAAAGTTGTACCTACAGTCTACACGTTTTTAGTATCACCAAAGGGAACTTTTAACCTCGGTCGTATGGAAAAATTCTAAAAAAGTTTTTGACGATCCATCCCACACGTATTGTAGACTACGACGATGACGACGACAATGTTATACCTTTATCTACCTATGTATTGTCATGTAGAAACGTTTGTGAGAGAGGATACGGTTTAAGCATACGTGTATTATTCTTCTCGAGCTTTCGCACGAATAAGACGCGAGACAGTATGGTTGATGAAGAATAAGGCACGTCATTTAGACGAGGTAACGGCTTTAATCACTATGTATCTGTCGCGACGATATAAATCCCTCGCATGTAGCAATCTTCCCAAGGTACACCTTTGCAAACGAGCTCGCAGTAATTAATCGTATCTCAACGCCGGGAATCTGCCTTATATTATACACTATGTAGAAAAACATGATAGATTAAATGTTTCGTTTCATTCTACGTCGACTGTGTTTTGATCTGTTTGACGACGTTGCATCGTTATGATAGATTAGTGCTCCAGAGTAGTCACCCAACGAGACTGTCAGAGTTGATTCGTGCTCTACTTTTTTTTTTACTGTTTCCGGTATAAGTATGTACTGTACACCTACTACACGATTTCGAGTATATTCTGCTTGTGCTTATTGTATGCAAAAAGGTTAGAAGGTTTATGAAATGCGAGCTTGTGATCAAAGGAGCTCGTTTTCTATGAAATGTCTACTCCCCTTCCCTTCCATCTCTGCGGCATCATTCAAATTAGTAAATTACCGGTTATAAATTAAGGGTGGTTCGTTGTAAAGAAGTTGTAAATACGTACGTGGCTTTTTTCGAGGTTTCTCCCCTCCTGTCGTAAGCGAAGTACTCTCGCTCAGAACGTTTTGTTGATGTTCTTTTTATATTGCGAATATGCTGAAGGCGTATCGCGGCTCTTTTTTTTCTTTTATCCTCTTTTTTTTCGTTGTAAAATTAATTTGATAGTAAATGTATGTGGCATCGAGTGCTCCTTGGTATGTTTACTTTTTTGCCATATCGAATGTCTTCGCTTTTTTTGTTGATTTTTTTGGATGTAGAAATGTGGACAAAGGGTTCTTTATATGTTTATGAGAAATAGTACGATTCTTCGTTTTACCTTTATGTTATGTCCTCTGTCTGGTTAGAGTGACTTGTTTGTATTTTCCTTGATTTTGTTTAGTCTTTTTATATATATTGGGAAAAATATTGCTACATTCATCAACTATGCATGCGGGAATTTTTCAAGTTATTTGATTCGATGTTTCATTAGATAGCTACATAATTATCCCGTGTAGCAACGTCGATGCTAATTTCGATATAAATGTCGACACATCGAAATCGGTCACTTTTTGATCGTACATGTCGACACGATTGTGGATGGTTTGTCGAGCTTATTATCGACATGTTTGTCGACCGTTCAAACATGTCGATAATAAGCTCGACAAACCATCCACAATCGTGTCGACATGTACGATCGAAAAATGACCGATTTCGATGTGTCGACATTTATATCGACATTCACATCGACATTTGCAATGGTGAGATTTTGAAAAATATGCTAAGTTCAAATATTCAATATAAGTATATATTAAAATTACACCAAAAATAGTGTTCAAGCCAACATTTCGACATTTTTTGTCAAATATGCGGCATTGAGGCCACCTTTGTAGCTGGACACATGCGAGTGTCCAACTAACATAGAGATGATTCTTAGACCTTATGTACTAATTCACAACACACTTTATCTGCGAGTATCACAATCACCCTCAAGACGTCGACAGTCAAGTCGATGCATTATTCGACCCTCGACAATTAGATCGACATTAACTCGACTTAAAATTCCTCTGGTCAACACTGTCGACAGTTAAGTCGATGCATTATTCGACCCTCGACAATCACATCGACACTATCTCGACTTATAATTCCTCTGGTCGACACTGCCGACAGTGAAGTCGATGCATTATTCGACCATCGACAATTATGTCGACAATAACTCGACAAGTGGTTGTATTATTCAAAACTTTAAAAAATAAGAAAATTTTGTGATTCTTTCAAAAGTTATTTATTCCTGAGCTTAAAATGTTCTTATTAATTGTTTTTAGTTCTTTTTAGATATAAAATTTGTAAATTTAATTGGCAGAAATTGTCGACATAAATGTCGATGCGTTTATCGAGTATCGATTTTTACATCGACTTGTCTACGTAGAAAAACAACGTTTTCTAAATTATAGGAAAATACTGAGAAAAATTCAAAAATTTTGATTGAACAGTTATGTTTAACATAGAACATTAGTTTAAATCTCAAATATCATTTTTAATTCATCGTTAACCGAGAAAAAAATGTGTCTGAATTTTGTCGACATAAATGTCGATGTCGACAATTGCTACACGGGTACTTTCGAAATTTTTTGTTTCGGCATGTAAATGAGTACTTATCTAGAGATTAGGGTGGTCCAAAATTTACCCACTTTTAAGTAGTCCCGCTCCCAACCGCTTAATATGTTCTATCTGATGAGAAAACACACCACAATTTTTTTTTTGAAATCGGATAATATTTAGAGGTCCCTAAGGGGGGGGGGGGGGGTCAAAGTAAAAAATTTAAAAAAATTGACAGTTTTGAAAATTTTAATTTTTTTTTGAAAAATGGTCATAAGGTGGGTAATACTATATAAAAATACCATTTTCGATGATTTTTCATCTTTAACCCCATTTTCATGGGACATGGAAAAACGTCACTTCTCACGATTTTTGAGAAAAATTTGAAAAAAATGGTTAAAAATTGAAAAAAAGGTTTTACTTGATAAAATCGTTTCCTTTAACATACACATTACCACCCAAAAAGATCATTTTTAAGCCAATTTTTCAACTTTACTTTTATATTGAGGAACCGTCACTTTTGGTGATTTTTTCACATTTTTGAAAGTTTTGAAAAATTCTTACCGATACGTCAATGATGAAAAATCACCGCAAATGGTCTTTTTGAGTAGTAATGTGTATGTTAAAACGATTTTATCAAGTAAAACCCTTTTTTCAATTTTTAACCATTTTTTTAAATTTTTCTCAAAAATCGTAAAAAGGTGACGTTTTTCCATGTCCCATGAAAATGAGGCTAAAGGTGAAAAATCATCGAAAATGGTATTTTTATATAGTATTACCCACCTTATGACCATTTTTCAAAAAAAAATTAAAATTTTCAAAACTGTCTATTTTTTCAATTTTTTTCAAATTTTTTACTTTGACCCCCCCCCCCCCCCCCCCTTAGGGACCTCTAAATATTATCCGATTTCAAAAAAAAAAAATTGTGGTGTGTTTTCTCATCAGATAGAACATATTAAGCGGTTTGGAGCGGGACTTTTAAGTTGGTAAATTTTAGACCACCCTACTAGGGATGCATCTAAAACATTTTTGACCATAAATGAGCGTTCAATGAACGAAAATCCCACGAATATATCGGTCTTCTAATGTTTTAGATATGACCTTTCCCCCTTTGACAAAACCTAGAAAAAATTCTGAGCAGAATAGAATAGTTCGGAAAACAAGAAAAAAAATTCCGCTTTGTCAGACCAAAAACTGCCAGCCGAGGAGATTTGAAATTTTAAAACTCGTTTCAAGGTCATTTCAGCGATTGAAAAAGTCTGAGAAAATATCCCATCAATAAAAACTCAGATTATGACAAAAATTGAAAAAATCAATAGGTATAGAAAAAAGTTTTATATTATAATTATGTTTTGTTGAAAATTTGAACAAATACAATTTGGTACAAAATTGTAAGATGATCGTCCTGAAAAAAATATATGTAAAATATAAAAATTCTATTTTGAAAAAAATTGGGAAAAAATAAAAATTCCAACTTGAACAAAACTCATCAAAATTATTTAGTTTTTAAAAAAAATGAAAAAAGTTATTTTAAAAGGTTTTTATTAGGTAATTTGGAACTGAATCCATCTTCGAAGAAAAATGTTATATTGAACAAAATTTGAAAAACACGATTTAAAAACTAAATTTTTAAAAATTTAGTTTTTAAGAAAATAACAAAAATTAATTTTAAACAAATTAAATAAAAATTTCATCTCAAATACGAGTTGAAAAATTCACCTTTGAAGAATAGGTATGTAAAGATATTTCATTTCAATCAAAATTTAAAATAAAATTAATTTAGGACAAAAATTTACAAAAAGAAATTACTTACTTTTGAAAAACAAAATCATTTTTGAACAGAATTTCAAAATATTCCATCTTGAAAAAAAAACAGTTAAGTATCGTGAAAAAAATTGGAAAAAACAATTTTTGGGTAAAATTTGAAAAAAAAATCCTATTTTAATTTTAAACATCTTCAAAAATTCTGATTTGAAAAATTTATTCAGAGTCAAATTTGAAAAAATTAATTTTGAACAATAATTTCATCTTCATCAAATTTGAAAAAATTAACTTAGGTATGGACCAAATTAAAAAAATTTCAATCTTAAACAAAATTTGGAAAAGAAATGGAGAAAAATTTTACCTCAAACCAAATTTTTAAAAATCCTGTTTCGAGAAAAAAATTAAAATTAAAAAAATACGTTTTTGATAAAAGTTCAATTTTGAAAAAAATGGGGTTAAACAAAACTAAACAAAAAATTGTTTTAACAAAATTTGGAAAAAATCCATTTTTTAGATGTAAAGTTTGGACAAAAACTGAAAAAATTCTGTCCTGAACAAAATTTGAAAAAAGGTCATTTTGAACAAAATTTTGAGGAATATTTTTATATTATTTAGGGGAAAAAAGTGAAAAATTTGTATTTTAATATCTTGCTTTGGAATAAAATCTCAAACAAAATTTGAAAAAAAAATCACATCAAGAATTGAGAATTGTCCTACACGGATCAATTAGTTAATCATCTTAAAAGCATTACCTACTGCTCATATAACATAGTATCTTTTGAAATACTTTTGACTAGAACTTCTGAGAAAGGCACTACTTTTTCAATATTCATAGATAAGTATAAAAATCTGTCTCGAAAAAAAGTCATAGAATTGAAGAGAATTTTATTTCATTTATTTTTCAATTTTTAATCCAGTCCCATTCAGTCCCTAAATTTTTTTTTTTTTTTTTTTTTTTAATTAACTCTAGTTTTTATGAAATGCACGAATCGAATACTTATATTTTATTTTTTTAGCGAATTTCTCAGGTGTTTGGAAAAACCTTAACTACTTTTAGCAGATTAAAAGTTTTTTTTCTTTATTTATTTAAAATACTCAACGAACGAAATTAAATAAGAAAATTTTTTTCGATCTCAAAAGTCACGATTTTCTTATCAAAGCGAATTTTTCATATTAAAACAGTTAATCAGATGCCTCCTCGAGCGAATAACTTTCCACAAAAAAAATATGCGTCAAAAACGAAGGAGAATGCGAACTTGAAATTATTCTGAACAAATGTAGTCGTCAAAAAAATGCTTTCTATTTATAATACATAATTATTGGAATAAAATCCACAAAAAGTTAATATAAAAGAAAACTCCTCGCCAAAAAAATTTTTCAGCTCTTGTATCGCCTCGAAGAGAGAAAAAAAACCATTAAGAGCGCATCAAACAGTTTTTAAAAACTTTCTTCTCTCGTGTTTTTTTACTATAATTTTTTATTTGACGCAATATCATGTTTATAATGAAACACAGCGCAACCCTTAAGAAAAAATTCTCGAAAAAGAAATATTTATTAAGTGAAACTCATCGGTTGAAGTAGATGGGAAAAATTGTTGGGGTAAGTTTTTTAGCCCAGTGCAAGCACCCCCTTTCCCGGTCAAGTTTTTTTAATCGTTAATGAAATTTTTTTTTTTTTTTTTCAAAATACCGCAATAAAGTTACAAATACGTGATTTTTTTCGCCGAAATTGCGGGCTCGTTTTCTTTTATCAAAAATAGCTTATCGATGTGACGGCCTTCGTATAAATGGCGAACAAATGTTGGAAAATTGCTTGAGAAATTTGCAGTCAGTCGCATTTTATACGTCAACGCGATCAAAATAGGGTACATAATTTTTATTCAATTTCTTTGGCAGTGATTTTTTTTCCTACAGCGGTGGACGATTCGTTGGCCTCGTGGAAAATTTAAAATCGTGTTTTGATCTTAAATTTTCTAAGGAATTTCAAATGGAATATGCTCAAAATTTAAAAAAAATGTTGAAAAGAAAGGGCACGATATATATTTTTTTGTGGCTTATTATGCTTAGATGCCCATTTTTAAAAGAGATTTTTCATGAAGAATGTTTTTTTTTTTTTGGATTCACTGGAGTTTCAATTAGTGGAAAGAACTGTGAAAATATGAAAATTGAGATTTTTATACTTTGTAGAAAATCAACTTGAACAATTTTTCACGAAAACTGAATTTTATTAAAGGGATTGAAAGAATTGGTTGGAGGATGATGGTATCGTTGGGTTCAAATAAAATAGTTAGGTATGTCCTTTGTCTTATTTTCACATTTCTTTTTTGAAAAATTTTACATTTTTTTGGAGATTATTAGAAAATTATGAAAGGCAATAGCTTTTTCTGCGTCGGTTCATTGGGTTCATTCGGGTTGTTTATAAGATTTACATTTTACGAGGTTCTCCACTGTTTGTTGTTTGAAAATATCTTCAATTTTTATTGGAAAAATCCCATATTTTTCCTCAATTTTTTGAGATTTTTTTGAGTTTTGGTCTTAATTTTTTTGAGAAAGAAATTGTTAATTTTTATGGAGAAAAAGGCTCATAATTTTTTCAAGTAAGTATGGTATACCATTTTTCAATTTTCTTTAAAAAAAATACTTATTTTTTTGTAGAAAAAATCTCATAAGTATGTAGTGTACTTAATTTTAAAACTTTCATTCTCATTTTTAAAATGAAAAATCTTTCAATTTTCAAAGAAACAATTTTGAAATTTCAAAAATATAAATTTGTACTAAACTCATATGGGGAAAAAAATTTTGAATTATTTTTTTTTTTTGGGTCAAGTTGACCATTTCTGAACGCAGTCCTTATTTTTATACGCATTATGCAAAATTGGAGAGGAGGGAGGGTTCCAATCGAAATTTTTATGATATTCAAAATTATTTCAAAGTTTTCAATGTACAACTTTTGTTCGAAATTTTTTTCAAAATCTGCCTTAGAAACGGAAATAGGAGATTTCTAAAGAAAGGGGGACTGAATGTTCAAAAAAAAAGAACCCTTGAAAAATAATAATTATATCGACTTCTATTTTTTTTCTAAACATAATTTGACATTTAGGTGCCTACGAATATACATTTCAAAACGCGGTAAAAAATGTTCGTCAAGTCGGAACAATTTTCGCGCCAGTTTAAAACTGCTGGTCGTTATTCAGGTATAAAAATATAAGCCCTGGAAGCATTTATCAAGCGAGGCGTTACGTCTGCTCGGTTATTCCCTGTAGGCTTATTTATTGTGAAATTTTTGACCATGAAAAAGTATTCGTAAAAGTACGCTGTAAAACGGAAAGCACTCGGTGAACTGAATAGTTTTAGAACGCGTAACCGTGCACCAGGTAGGACGGTGCGGTGACAAAATACGGGGCAGGGGCTCGTTCTCGAAGTAGAGGACCCGCCGACGCTTTTTATACGCTCATAGTAAAATTTCAATTCTTCTTCTGGGCGCTTTAAAAACTTTGGAGACCCTTGAATTGTAAATTATTTCAACAATATGCCGACACAAGGCTGAGACTCGACTCGCGCCAAGTCCGTTTGTAATGTTTAATTTAAATTTATAATTTTTATTAAAATTCTATACGAACGAAATTGATCTACACAGTATTAAAGACGATCGAAAATAATGTCGAAAAGGGGGTGACTATTTTACGTACAAGACGTTATTTTCTTTAATGTATTTCAACGTACAAAGGGGTTCAGGGTGCTCACGAGGTGGGGTATCTCTTTCTGCGGAGTTATTTTGTCAACAACAACAATAGCATCGTATAAAGATTTTATTTTTGCATAATTTATTCGAAATCTTATGCAGTGCGTAACTCTGGCTTGGTTTCACGTATAAGTCAATTCCCATTGGTCGGCCTCAAATCTTGTTTTCGAATTCGACTCGCGTATAGCAAGAAAATTGTTCGGCAGAAAAAATTCCTAGTTAATGTATTAAAATTTATGCTACAAATATTACGTCATCGTTGACTTTTGTACGAGAATAATACAAGGTTGACGATTTGGAAAATTCGTCGAGAAATGGTCGTTGAAAATGCTGGAATCGCGACCATGCAAAAAGCCAACTCGGTGTAATTAGAAAGTGCAGTTCGACGAGCAATACGAGTACGCATTTAATTAATTTCCGCGCCGATAGAAAGACCACGACCGACGCCGAAAAAAAAATACCCGTAGGATAGGAGACTTCAGCGATTAGTATTCCGCGATTTTATTTGGTACAAACGGTAGGTTTATTTTTTCTAAATCAAATGTTACGCTCGGTGTAGTGCGAGAAACGAATTGATTTATTTTTCAGTCGTACGTACGACGCGAATGATATTTTTTTAAACGGCTCTCGAGTCAGGATTATCGTGCCGTGTAATTCTCAAAGTTGTGAAAGGTTGAAAAAGCTTAGAGCACTGGTGGGAATCGACATCGTTATATGGATACCATCGAATATGTAAATTAAAAAGAATCCAACGTGTGGGTCCCCGATATACGATTCTCGCACAATACATTCTATTAAACTACCTACCTCCATATATGGGTAGGTAGGTAGGTTGGTAGGTAATATGTACAGTCGATTTGCACCAGATATACCTACGTAAGGGCAGGCATAAGTCATGCCTAGAGGGGCATGGAGAAGGCTAAGGAATGCAGATGGGAGGGGTATGTAGTAATAGGTTAAACGCACATGCAAACGTATACCTACCTATTCGTACGTGGATTCGAGAGTGAGCGAAAACTTTTCACATATTTGTCGAAGCGTTAAAGGAAAGTTTTGATTGCGCTCTAGAATCATGGCAGTACGATATACGAATACATTAAGATTTTACTTTTGAAGATGATGCGCCCTGATGGCTTTCTGTGCAGATTGCGAGATATTCAAGGTCGAAGATGTTAATTGAAATTTTAAACAATTACAAATTTTGTTTTCATGCGCCAATGCCTTCTTTTACGCTTTCGCAGAGCGTTCGTCGGTGAAAGGAAATTGCTCCCTGAGGGTCCAAAAGAGCTACCAGTGTGGCAAGCAGCCAAACTTTTTTGGGTGAATTTTCGAGGTATAAAACATTTTTAACGAGGCTAAGTTTTAATGATGCCTTGAAAAAACAAAAAATAAAAACTTGAGTAGAGATGCGTTAAAGAAGAAACTATTTTTTTCAAAAATTTTAATGATGACAAAACGACCAACTTTAAATAAAATTCAACTCTTTTTGTTGTCGAAACACCCCTTAAAGGTTCAATTAGGGGTCAGCAATGAATTAATTTCGAAGATCGAATTCAGCTACCTCAAAAACCTATATTTTGATATCAATATTGTAAATTTCACAATTTCAAAAATTGACCGCACCCCTCCCCCCCCCTTTCTCTAAGCATCAGGGGTTCATTTTGAGGTCGAAGGTACATTAGGTTGGAAAATCAAATGCAACTACTTGAAAAACCTACATTTTGATACCAATAATTGTAAACTTTGAAATTTTCAAAATTGACCACCCCTTAATTAGGGACCAAATTTAGAATTTTGGAGTCGGAAGTGAATTTAAGTTCAAAAATCAAATTCAGCGTTCTAAAAAATCTACATTTCGATACCAATATTGTAAATCCCGAGCAGCACACTCGACAAATTATCGAAATAAAAAATCGACAGAATATCGAATTCGATAAAGTGTCGCGTTAGTTCCGCATAAATCGTGAAATTATCTTTCGATATATAGATAGATTATCGACGAATTATAGTTAATAAAAATTTCGAGATTATAGTAAGATATTTTATCGATAATCTATCTATAATATCGAAAGATAATTTCACGATTTAGGCGGAACTTTCGCGACACTTTATCGAATTCGATATTCTGTCGATTTTTTATCGATTTTTTATTCCGATTTTTTGTCTTTTACTAGCTTTTTTCTATAATTAAAAATCATTAATTAGCATAATTAATACATTAAACTTTGCCTAAACACATTATTTATGTTATGGTAAGAGGATCATTTCAGAAAAAGTCAAAAAAAATTTATAAAAAATCTGCCACCCGTGGGGCTTGAACCATCTACCTCCTGCATGGTAATCCTCTTCCTTAACCACTATGCCATACCTTATCGTTGAAGAATTAGCAATAAAACGCTTATAATAGGCAGTTTAGTACTTCCAGACGTGTTGGACTTAGAAAAATTTTCACCAATTTGGAAATAATTTCAAATATCGTAACAAAATCGTTGAAAAATCGTTCGACAAATTTCAGATTATTTGTCGATAATGTAATTTCAAATATCGCCACAAAATCGTTGAAAAATCGAATTCCAGGAATTTCATATTACGTGTCGATAATATAGTTTCAAATATCGTCATAAAATCGTTGAAAAATCGAATTCGAGAAATTTCAGATTACGTGTCGATAATAAAGTTTTAAATATCTTCACAAAATCGTTAAAAAATCGAATTCGAGAAATTTCAGATTATTTGTCGATAATATAGTTTTAAATATCGTCACAAAATCGTTAAAAAATCGAAATCGAGAAATTTCATATTACTTGTCGATAATATAGTTTCAAATATCTTCACGCAATCATTAGAAAATCGAATTCGAGAAATTGCATATTATGTGTCGATAATATAGTTTCAAATATCTTTACAAAATCGGTAAAAAATCGAATTCGATAAATTTAATATAATCTGTCGATAATATAGTTTCAAATGTCGTCAAAAAATCGGTAAAATATCGAAGTCGAGAAATTTCATATAATCTTTCGATAATATAGTTTTAAATATCTTTACAAAATCGTTAAAAAATCGAATTCGATAAATTTAATATTCTTTGTCGATAATGTAGTTTCAAATATCTGCACAAAATCGGTGGAAAATCGAATTCGATAAATTTAATATTCTTTGTCGATAGTATCGTTGACGAATATCGTCATAAAATCTTAATAATATCGAATTCGATAGTTTTTAGATTTTTTGCCTATGAAGTTGTACCGATAAATCTTTATAATATCGTGAGAACATCTATAGATTTTCAAACGATTTTTTATCGATACGTTACATCTTCCGATAATATCGATCGAGTGTGCCGCTCGGGATTATAAAATTTTCAAAATTACCCCCCCTTCCCCCCTCTTAGAGCCTCAGTTTGGCGTTGGAGGTAAATCTAAGTTAGAAAATCGGATTCAGCGACCTCGAAAACCTACATTTTGAAACCAATGTTGTAAATTTCAAATTTTTCAAAATTGACCTCCCTCTTAGGGGCCCAATTTGGAGTCAGAGGTAAATTCAAGTTCGAAAATCAAATTCAGTGGCCTCGAAAACCCCTATTGACAGCAATTTGACTTTTCATTTCATGTAAAACATCTGATGGGAGAACATTTTTTTCTGAAAAAAACAAACATTGAATTGAAAGGAATCGAAAAAAAAAATTGAATTGAATTTGAGAAATTTCTTGAAATTAAGTAATTAAAAAAATACACTTTCGAGCCTTGAAAATGATGAAAAAAGTTCTAAGCTAACTTGCTTGGCAAAAACTATCAAAGAATATAATGAGTGTAATAAGTTGCCTACTTGGTTTGCCGTAAATATAATGAAATGATGTGTGTTAATTTGCCTACTCAGTTTGCCGTAAATATGAATAGATGAAGGTGGGAAAAAATTTCAAGTTTCAGAATACCTATTTAATTGGTACCTATTTCAAAACATTGAAGTTTGGTTCAACTTCGACTCCCTAAAAAATTAATTCTTTGTAATCATTTTTCACTTTAATAAAATTTTCAGCAAATTCCTAATTTTTTAATTTGTTTTGTTTCCTTTTGTTTAATCATGATTCTACTTTAAAGACTTTTTTTAAATTATTTTTTTCGTTTTTCATGGAAGATTTCTATTAGATTTTTTTTTTGTTTTTTAGCAGATTTTTTTACGAGAATTGTTTTTGACATTTCTGAAGAAAAAAAAGTCGTAAACATTATTAAAATTATTAGTATATTTCATACCTACCTATAAAATTATAAATTTAAAAAAAGTTATTTCCACTCTGCCTTCAAATTTATTCTCGGTCAAATGGCAATAACATGCGAGTCAAAGTTACAAAAAAAAAAAAAATCACTGGTTGGGGTCAGTTGGACTGATGATTTCTCAGTTTGAATCATATCGAATTCAGTGACCTCGAAAACCTACATTTTCATACCAATGTTGTAAATTTCAAAATTTTCAAAATTGACCCAACTCAGAACCTTAATTTGGGGTTGAAAGTGTATTCAAGTTCAAAAATCTAATTCATCGTTTGATACCAATTGTATATTTCAAAATTTTCAAAGTTGAACCCTATCCTTAGAGCCTCAGTTTGAAAAATTTGATAAAAATGGGAATTCTTTTATTCTTAAAATTTTAATGAACTTTTGAAATTGAATCATTTTTTACAGTTTCAAATTTTCAAGATTTACTAAATTTTTAAAATTGGAAAATTAGGTATTGGTAAAAATTATTTTTGGGAAATTTTCAAATAGTCATTTTTCAATTTTTAAAATTTTGAAGAAAAAAAAAATCAGTTGAGAAATCTTTGTAATTTCCAACATTTGAAAAATTTTGTAAGTTCTTGAAATGTGGAATTATTACCATAGTTCGGTACAAAGTTAAATTTGGAAAAATTCAAATTCTATAAAAATTGGAAGTTGATTAATTTTTTGGAAAATTTGCTACATTTCTCTAATTGTGAAAATTTTAAAAAATTTAAAAATTCAATAAAATAAATTTATACCTAAAGTTGAGAAAAGTTCAAAATTTGGAAACATTTAAAAAATTGATAAAAATTGAAATTTTAGTGATTTTTGATGACATTCTACTAATTAAATAATATTGAAATTTTCATTAAAAAAATTCCTTCATGATTTGGTAATTTTTACATTCGAATCAATTTTTGAAGTTGAATCAATTTAAAATTTGAAAAATTATTGGTACACTAAAAGTTTCAAAATTGAAACTAATTTCAAATGCAATAAAAAAATCTGAATTTTGGTCATTTTTAAATTATTTTTCAAGGATTTAGAATTGAAGATTTGACAATTTTTTATTTTAAATTTTCTGTAAATGTTTTATTGGAAAACTCTCAACACTCGAGAAAAATTCAAAATTTGGTACATGCATACATTAGTTTTATTTATTTTCAAACTGGAATAGAATAAATATGAAAAAAATTGACACATTTGTTGAAGTTTTGTGAACTTTTAAGGCTCTAAAAATTTTGTAGTTTCTTAAAATTCGGATCATAGGTATTTCATTTTGAAAAAATCTGTTTATGGGGCTGCAAATGTTGTACCTCTCGATTTTGAGATTCTCAAAATTAGACAGTCTGAGTTATTGTCAGAGATCAAAATTATCGATTATCGAGGTTACCGTTCCAAAACCTCTCAATATTTTGGAAAATTTTCTGCTGAAAATTCGTCCAAAACTCTCATTAATTAAATGGTTATTTCTTAGATGAAAGAACGAACGAGAGAGGAAACCTAAAAGAGAGGTAGTGTGAAATCGACCCTCGAGTGCGGCGTTATTATTCAAAACGTGGCACGTCTTTTGGTATATACGAATTAACTCGCTTATTAATTTAGGTGCGCCGTGTAAAAGCTCAAACGAAGCCATTATTGACGCCAAAGGCGCCAAAACGTGTGATATTTTTCCACATTATCTGGGCTGGTAAATAATTGCGAGGTGAGGCGTAACGATGCTATGGCATTGGGGTTATGCACTAACATCGTCGTTGTCGTCGTCAAAGTAAGAGGTTGTACTATACACAGGACGTAAGTGGCAGGGTATGGATATGTTCATATCTGATCACATAGCGTGAGTAAGGAAGGAAGGGCGTCGTAACGCTGGCGGTATACATATTTTGTATATGGTATATGTGAGTAAGTTTGGTTTGTTTAGTGTATCTGTTATAGTAAACTGAACATAAATCCGAAAAAGCAATTAAAATGTTTAATAAGGAAAATAATTCCACCTTCCGAATAAGATAACATACGTTATATCTACTTTCGGATGCAAAGGGGTATGGGGAAGGGGTAAATTTTGTGTGATAAGTTTTGGAAACACGATTAAAAATACATAGCGCGAATTACAAAGGCGAAAGTAATAAAACTTGAGTTATGAGTTCTTGGCACGTGCTGCCTTCCAAGTTATATTTCAAAATCAGAACGTATAACGATAGAAAAAAAGCTTTCCGATTACCTACAATTTGCACGACGGTTCATTTTTCCAAATATTCTATTCCGTTCCCAAATCACGTTTTAACTTATCTACATCGTTAGGAGAGGCTAACCCCAAACCCAAAGGAGACCCGTGTTAAGGTGGTGTTCACGTATATATGATTTTTTAACCTCATTCTCTCGTGTGTCTGTGTCCTTGTGTAGATCCCTGTAAATGTTCTCAGACTTGCACACGAAGCTTTTAAAAGCTCCAACAGCTCCATCTAGTCGATATTTTCACATCGAAGTTTTTGTTGCGTATTGAATGATTACATCTTTTGTACATAGCTATTGTAATTTTAGGAGTCGTTTTGGGAGGGACATCAGCCAGCTTGATGTGTCATCCATTATAAACTTAGAAGATTGAGACCGAATTACTAATTAGCAATTTTACTCTGTTATCTTCAAAATACGAGTAAGTATAGGTGTTAATACTAGGTTTACTTTTTCCTTACGTCGACGCCATCTTCAAAAAAAAAAAAAAAAAAATGGTTGGTAATTGTAGAGTAATGTTTCTGAACACGTTTTTTCCCTTCAAAAAGAATAAGAGGCTGTTTGGAAATTTGAACAGATCTGTAAAAATTAACCCTATTACGAACTTTAAACTGTAATTAGTTACCTAATATTGCATGGATCGTTCAAAGTGTGCCTACCGTTTGAAATTAAAATTCTCGTCGGTGATCTCGATTCAACTGAAGGAATTTTTATTTCGTATTTTTTATCGAGGTGCTCGTAACTTTTAAACGAAATTGTGGAACAGCAACAATATAACGATCTATGCATAAGCGTGTTACAGACTCGTTTATTCATCTGTAAAGATGTTATTTGGGTGTCGTAAATTGTGCGAGATGTTTTTCAAGCAAGAACTAAAGATAACCTTGAAAGTTATGATAATTTTATCCAAAGTTTAAATGTTTTACAGTCTGGCGATTCTTTTGATTTGGAATGAAGAATGAAAAAAACAATGCAAATGCAGCAGTTGTGTTGGAAAAGCTAGTTTGTTCATCCCACCCGACCACAATTTATTCACTTTCATTTTCAGATCACATCAAAGCATAATTTAATTGAATGATGGAAACAATTTTGAAATAAAATTATAAGAGAAATCAAAAAAATAGACAAAAAAACCTGCAAAACAGTATTTAAAATAAGGACAAAAAAATTTAAAAAAAGAAGTTGAATCTACAATATTGCAAATTTAAAGTTGAAGAGACTAAAAATTCAAATTAAATTAAATTAGAAAAAATAACAAGTGAAAAAAATTTAAAATTTAACCAAAGACAAAAAAAAAACAGAATTAAAAAAATAAAGATGAATACATACCTAAGATGATAAGTGAAAAAAAAATCAATTGCAAAAAAATTCAAAAATCCATCTTTCAATAAAGTTTTAAAAATTTGTATGATGACCTTATTTCAAATTTTGGCATAATCGCAACCTGAATTCAGTAATAACCACATCCCAAGTTTGTTATAACTTTACACCAAAATAATGTTGCCTTACCCCAAATTTATGATATTTTTATCCTAAATATTGTGATAAACTTATCGCAAATTAAGGGTAAACTTATCCTGAATTAAGGGTAACTTTATCCTGAATATAACCTAATGCCCAATTGATGTTATCCTTCATCCCAAAGGTATCGATAATCTTATATCCAAAATTAATGGTGACTACTTCTCGAATATTATAATAATCTTTATCCTAAATTTGTTGATAACCTTACATCAAATTCAAATCAATATTAATATTATCCCAAAATCCTAAGTTTGGTGATAAACTTATCCCAAATTAAGGGTAAACTTATCCTGAATTAAGGGTAACTTTATCCTAAATACATAATAAACTTATGCTAAATTATCCTTTATTCCGAATATATGATAACTTTATTCAAAATTAATGGTTTTCACATCCCGAATATTATAATAATCTTTATCCTAAATTTGTTGATGACCTTACATCAAATTCAAAACAATATTAAGTAATATTATATCGAATTTGGCAATAACTTTATTCCAAATTGTTGTTATAACATCCCAAATAAGTATAAAATAACATCTTCTCAATTTTGGTGATGATCTTATCAAAATTTGATATCAACTTTATTCAAAACTTATGATAACATTATCCAGAATTTTGTAATAACCTTAACCCAAATGTCATGATAAACTGATAACCTCATTCAAAATTATTGATAGTCTTATCTTCAATTTATGATCACCCAATCCCCAATTTTTTGATAAACGTATCCCAAATCGTCTATTGTTGTCCTTATCTCAAATTAAAGTTGATCTCATCAGTTATCACAAATATATGAATACTCACCCTATCACAAATTTATGATAACCTTATACCAAATTTCATGATGACCTTATCCAAAATTTGGTGATAAACTTATTCTAAATTTATGTCAACTTGATCAAGAATAGGAACATTATCCCAAACTTGATGAATATCTTGACCAAATTTATGGTATCCTTATTCCAAAAAAATATAATATCCTCTTCTCATTTGGTGATAAATTTGTTAACCTCATCCAAAATTCATGATAACATTATCTAGAATTTTGTGATAACCTCATCCCCAATAATGTTAACATCATCTAAACTATTATGATAACCTTATCCCAAGTTTTGTGATAATCACATCCCAAATTTATATTAACCTTATCTAAAGTTTTTTTATGGCCTTACTTATCCTCAATTTTGTGATAGACTTATTCTATATTGTTGATTATCTCAAATAAGTATAATTATGATAAACTTGTCACAAATTGTATATTTCAATTAATGATTAAAGGATCATTTTTAAATTTTAGATATGTCTAGGTCTACCTAAATGAAATTAGAAAATAAATGAAGAATCCAATTTTTTTTTCGACCAGTTCATAATTATCTTATCCAATGTTCATCAATCATAGATTTTCTATCGCAATACTTATTTCACCACGACGAAACTCGAAGCTAAACATCAAAAATAAGGAAATTTATCTAGTATTTCATAATTTATAAAATCTTTAATTTACCACACGAACCTCTCAAGGAAGAGGCATTACCAAGCGATGAAATTTCCAAAAATAGTAGTCCTCCGTCGCTATATTTCTTATCCGAGCGATAAATTCGGCTAATTTAAAAATTCCCTCCACTTATTACTTATACAAACGACGCGGTCGGTGTAGAGGAACCGCATCGTTTATACAAATTTTGTAAATTTTAATAATATACGACGAAGAGATGGAGCGTCGCGGACGCGTTCCAAGAGCACCCGCGCGTATTTTTTCCTCTCATTTTGGTACCGAGATGGATTGCCTTGTGTACTATCATGTTTCACGCACAGTGCAGCTTTACTTGAATCCTTGTAATTTAAATTTTTTTCAGTTCAATTTACTTGTTAATTTATTACACGCAGGCGTTAGAGTGTTGTATGTGTATGTAGGCGAGGCTTGTTGTGTATGGGTGTTAATTTAATTTTAAACATCGCGCTGAGTCGGGGTGTTGTAATTTTAAATTACAGCGTACTCGAATGCTTATGGCGGTAGCTGTACAGATGTTCTTTTTGTTGTTTTTTTTGCAACGCCATACCTGTTGGAGGGTAAAAATTTTCTGAAATTTTGAAATTTACTTGATTTGTTTGGTTGATATGATTAGGAGCGTCAGTGTAAATAATAAGATACCCCGAACTAGAAAATCTAAAAGTTACTTCTCGAAGATCAAATTAATGCATGTTAAGTAACACACTTCGTCAAAAATTACATCATTGATTATATAGTGACATCGAAAATACACTCCACAGGAGTAACCATCGAGAATGTCAGAAAATGACCACCTAAATTTTCAAGTGGAACCAAAAGTGATGCTTAACCAACCCACTGCTTCAAATTAAAGTAAATTGTCAAGAAAGTGACACTTTGTGTGTCAATAGGTGGATGTCATAAAAATGGTACCTTTAATATCAAAATTATCACTAAAAATTATATCAGAGTCACATACTACATCGGAATAACTTCTGTTGTCTAAAATGTGGCGCCTCAAGTTTTGAAAGGTGACACTGGATTTGTCAGGATAAATTTTGATTTGGAAACAGTGATATTTGAGTGACACACTACTAAAATACCTTCTGTCATCATAAAAATGACACTTCAAGGATCAAAATGCAACATCTTGACTATCAACAGTGATATCTTTGTCAAAAAATAGACACTTTTCAAATTAGGTAATGACACATTGTGTGTCAAAAAACCTTTTAGGTCAAAAAATGACAAACTCAATATTAAAATTGGTACTAAAGGTGATCTGAGCGACACCCTACTTAAAAACCATTTTCAATTATCAAGAAAGTGACACCTGTGAAATCCATAACTGACATCCTGAGTGTCAAAAATAACAATCGTTGGAACTAGCACTGAAAATGACATCCGAGTGACTTAACATACGTATCAAGGTAAGTTATGTTTTCAAGAAAGTGACACTTCATGGATCATAAGGTGAGCTTTTGGTGTCTAAAAATCTATCATGGTCAAAAAACGACATCCACAACATCAAAACTGGCACAAAACATAGCATCTGTGTGACACACTACATCAAAGTGACTTGAGGTGTCATGTCAAGTAAATTAAGTGATATCTTACAAATCAAAAAATTACACTTTGCATGTCAGAAAACCTTCAATAACAAGAAATGAAAAATTCACATATCAAAAATAACAGTATTATTAACAAAGAAAATGGCACCAAGGATGTCAAAAATTCACTCCTAAATTAGGCAATCTTAAATTCAAATTTCTATGGAATTGAAACATGTTGATCAAAAATCATTCCGTATAATGAAATACGCTTTAGGTCAAGTTTACTTTGAAGATTCTCGTAGTGAATCAATTTCGATACTTCAAGGCGTGTAATTAAGTAAACTGAATCGAATTGAAACTTGTAGTTCAGCTAGGCTGTTTATTGAAACCCTTGCAAATGAGGATTAATTATTTATTTTAATATCGAAAGTCGTTACTCGGAGAGTTGAATTACATTTTAGAAATACTCGTACTATGTATGTTTTGAATGAAAATATAAAGGTTAAAAATATTATAATTGAATATTTAGCCCAATGAAGAGAGTATCAGGGCAAACTTAGAGACTCAAAATGACCTCAATTCCCCGACGTGCAAGCCGCCACAAAAAAGTGGCGGTAAACTAGCCAAAACCGTCCACAAGTCTACTTTTGCCGTCACACTGTGGCGACGTTCTCGGAAGTACAAAAATCAGTGTTCTAAGCAGTCACAAAAACCGGTTTGTTGTGACGGTTAAGAGGTTAAAAGTGGCGGCAGCGCCATATTGTGACGTCACTACATCTCGTTTTCATGGAAACTAGCCGACAAACCAGGTCACAAACGGAGTCAGAAGTCCACCGTCACTGAGGCGGCAACCGATGTGGCGTTTTGCACGTCGGGTCATTTTAAAAAGAATTGGCCAATTGTATTACATATTTTTACAGATCTTTGTTCACCATTTTCCAAGAAGGAACCAGACATTTACTTTAAAAATCATGAGATACGAAGATGTTAAATTTTTACCCCTTAAATAAAATCAAGTGGCAACCTCAATTTCACAACGTATAATAAAATGCCTACTCGTTTCCCCTTGGAAACCAGATCATTTGCGTATCACCCTGTACATATAATTTTTACTTATCATGTGAACATTGTGTGTAATAAGCATACTATAGTAGGACTTCTTCCACACACATTGCTGTACCTTAGGAGGACATTTTACCTTGGTCGGACATTTGGTGGTGTCCTACCAACGTTTTGTCTTAATAGCTGAGCCATTTCAAGTATGATGCATCTGATACTGCACTGGTAGAGTCAGTGAAGAGTCCGCTTTTCGTATATCTAAGTTGAATTAAAATATTTTAAGTGGTATAGGAGTTATGGCATGTTTTGCAAAAACTAACGTTGGAGGACATTACAAACACTTCACGAATTTAGCTAGACGTTGGGCAGACGTTAGAATTTTTATAAACGTTGGTAAGACTTCATAAGGTTGTTTTAAATCGAAAAAGTGGAGTGTTAAGCGTTACTATTGAGTGTAAACAAATTTTTGTCAGATTACTTGGTAATTTTTTCAAAAGGAAGAACATTTTGTAATGTTACTATGATTAAAGAATAAAATTTTGTGAGGTCCGCCCATGATATAAAAGAAGTCAAGTGTCTGCCTATGATACCAAAAACACACATGGGTGTGTTTGCATTCTCCAACCTTATGTAAACGTGCCCAGGTAGGTCTAGATAGATACTCGAATATGTACGTCCTTACAAGGAAGCATCCAGAGTAGTTCGTATTATGAGAAGCGTGTTAAAGGTCGGATGTCCTCAAAGAGTTTATATTTCATAAAACGAATAAGTAAACTAACTTTTATTAAATTTCATATCGCGAGTGAAGGGTGTCTGAATTTTTTTTCCGGTGACATACTCGTATATTAAAAAGGTTACTTGAACGCAGTTGCGTTCGACATCGTTGGTATAATTTTAATAGAAATATAATTTTCTTTTTATGTTTTCGTTTCGCGCATCCATGAGAATAATAAGAACCAACGTGGAATTTTTATTTACGCGATTCGGCGTTAAAATTGGAATCTTTACCGATAAAATAGGATTTTAGGACGTGCGATAGGAGCAGAAAGAGAGACGGTTTATTTTACGGGCAAAATTTTTTTTTTCCCGCAGAGTTCGGGTGCAATTATTATGTTTGATGCAGAGGACGAAAAGCTAAGCACGTATTACAGCTGCTTTGGCGTTATGAAGTTTATTGAAATTTTCAACTTAATTCCAACCCTTCTATCGTCGACATTTAATAAGCGTAAAGTTGGAAACTTTGATGAAATAATTATACCAAGTACAAGTTCTATTCCGGTGTTTACAAGTTTCAACTTTTAACACGTAAGTATTTCATCATAATAAACGCAAAGCGTGCGCGATAAAAATAACATTGCTTTGTCACTACAAAACTGTACAGCTTTTAAAATCCGATAAGTTGGTACGCGGTGTTTAAAAATCATCAAGCGGGGTATATTTGCAGATCTTTGGTTACCTTATAAAATGACACTAAAGTCCTGCTTTTAGGTCGATGGTCGTCATTTTTTTTCAAATTTGAAATTAGGAAGTGAATTTTTAGAATTTTTCTTTAATGTTTGATATAATTTTTCGGAATTGAGTAAATATTTTTCAACGTTGAAAATTCTTAAAAACCGAATCGTTAAAAAAAATTAAAACTTGATAAATTTTTGATATTCGGAAAAACTTATGAATTTAGTAAAAATTCGAAATTCGATGTTTGGATTTTTAGTCATCTGTAAATTTAAAAAATAATTTTTGAAAAATTGAACCGTTAATTTTTACAAAGTGTAATAAATTTTTGAATTTTGGCAAAAATTCGAAATTCGGCCATTCATTCCGTTTAAAATTTATTGAATTTATTCAAAGTTTTCCTATTTTTTAAAAAATTGAATAAAATCCTGCAAACTGGAAAACTTTAAAAAATTGATCACTTCAAAGTTCAAGTATTTCTTTATTTTATTTCTTTAATTTTGAAAATTTAATAAAAATATTTGAAATTTGTAAAAAAGTGAATCTGATAGAAATTCAATTTTTTTCGCTGATTTCAAATGTTTACAAGATCTAAAAATTTGAGCATTCATTAATTTTAACATTTTAAATTTAAAGTTGAGATAATTCTTAAAATACAGCAAAATTTTCATAAAAAATTCATAAGCTCAATTCGCAAATTATTGATTTTCAAATTAGGTACCTAATATTTTTTAATTTGATAAGTTGGTTAGAACTCCAAAATTCGGGCAAGATTTTTACTTGTGAAAAATGTTGAAAATTGAGTAAAAATTCAAAATTTTGTCATTTTTTTCAGCCTTTTACAATTTTTTTTTTTTTTTTTTTTGATTTTTCAAATAGGTACCCCCAAATATTTGAATTTGAAAAAAATTGTTGAATTTAAATTATTGGGAATATTTTTGAATTTCTGAAGAAAAAAAATTGAATTTACGTTATTTTTTTTTTTTTTGGAATTTAGGTACCTATAGTATGTATAAAAAAATTGAAAATTCGATAAAAATTAGAATTCTGGTGACATTCATTTTAAAAAATTTTCAATTATATGAAATTCTAATGATTTTTTCAAGGTGTGAAATCCAGCTAAATTTTCAAACAAATTTTAATAAGTTGTCATGCGAAGTTAGATGAGTTTTTAAAACTAGGTAAAAATTCTAAATTTTTGTTCATCATCAAATTTTTTATATTTTCAAATTTGATCGATTTTTAAAATGCATAAAATTGTTGAAAGAGAGTGAACATTCGATATATTTTTGAAAATGAATCTTCGAAATTTAGAAATTTTTTGATATTGAATTAAGTTTTTTTAATTTTAATTTTTTTTATGCATTCAGCTAATTTTTTTGAAAATTGAAGAAATGAAATTGTGACAGTTCAAAAATTAGAAAAAAAATCTTATACCTACCTACGTACTTGGAATATTTGAAAATTTGAAATTTTTTCCAATTATTAAATTTTAATGACGCACACTGACCTATTTTAAAATTTGAATTATTTCTAAACTTGAGAATTTTTTTTTATGAATTTTCAAAATTTAGTCGATTTTATAAACTTGATGAAATTTTTAAAATTGCCGGAAAAAAAATTTCAGGTCATTTTCAAAATTTTCAAAATTTTTCAATTTTTTTGAAAGTGTTTGAAAGGCTATAGCAGGATAAGCATAGGTGAATCGGCCTCTTGACGCCATTTTCGAATTTTTTTCAAAAAATCTTTTTGTAGTGGTAAAAGATTATTTTAGAACGTATCGTGAAATTCAAAACATATGGTAATTTTATCGCGGCATGCGTGTATTTTTTTTTTTTTTAAACGGCTGTCAAAGTTTTCAAAACGCATTTCAAGGTCATTTTCAAGGTCAGAAAAATCTGAAAAAAATTGTGCATATTGGTACTTGTAACCATCTACCATCCACCGAGTTTCACTTCAATCGGCCAAAAAACGGCTGAGATAACGCCGAAAAAGTGAAAACCATGTTTTTCGAGGTACCAGCCCCCTCGAGGGGGATGAGAATTTCACGATACGTTCTAAAATCATCTTTTACCACTACAAAAAGATTTTTTGAAAAAAAAATCGAAAATGGCGTCTGAGGCCGATTCACCTATGCTTATCCTGCTATAGCCTTTAAAAAAAAACTTACTTTTGTAAAAATTCAAAATTTTCTAAAAATTACAAAATCAAATAAAAATTGGAATTTTCATTTTCTGAAATTTCGATAAGCTATCAAGTTAGAATACAATTTTAAGGTTTGATAAGTTTTTATAATTTGGAAGATTTTAAAAATTTAGCTCATCTTTAAAATTTAAACTTTTTAAATTTCAATAAGATGATAGACCTAAGTTTTTTAATTTGAAATAATATAAAATTCAGCTTAATTTTAAAAACAAAATTTTTAAATTAATTCGCAAATTTTGACAGGTCGAAATTTTGGTAATTTTCAGTTGGTCGCAAATGACTTCAACTGTCGAGTGACGTGAAATAAAATAAATTTAAATAAAAATTTCAGATTTAAGTATTATCAAGCGATATCATGACAGCTTTCTGTAAAGTACTTACTCTCAACGCGAGAATAAAACAGCACAATGTGTCGCTGTGAGTTTTCATCTCATATTTACGAAATAGAAAAAAAACGAAACAATTAAGTAAAAAATTCTTCCTGCTGGAGCAATGTCGCGCAAGATTTTCAAAAGAAAGCGAAATCAACATGGTTTTGCCAGCGAGTGGTGTAAAGGGAAGGAAGGGCAAAGTGGTGCAAAACTCAAGTTGCTATCTGCTATAGCTATATTCGTACACGCTGGGAAAAGAAGAAAAAAGAAAATGCTACCTTTAATATTATTTCTTATTCAACGGAAATAAATAAATTACATTTTTGTAAAACTTTTGGGTGATAAATCAAATTTTTTTGGCCTTTTAAAAATATTTCTATGAAAGACGCTCCGGCTTCTGTAGGATAGTTTATCACTTTCTTGAAAAATATTAAAATTAAATTACTAGAAAAAATCTACTTTATCATCTGTTATCTGGTATTAGAGCTTTTATTAGTATGTTTCGTGTTTATGGTATCCTACGTACGTATGGTGTTTTTTTTTCAAGCTTTTGCTTTTTCAAAAAACTGACTTTAGGTATAATGAGAGTAGACTGTACGAGGATGTAAATGTGTTTTGTTATACGCGGAAATTAATATAAAAAGAGAATTTTTATCTTAGATTTTTTTACCTGTACGATACGTGATACAAATACTTATAACAAAGCCGAGTAATTTTTCACCAAATCGTTTCGTGGTGTTTAGCGAATCGACACGAATAGCTTTGAAATGTTGTAACAGCGAGTCGAGAAAATCTTCGGCTGAGTTTTAATTTTTAAACACGTCGCTAGGTTGCGACTTAAACGAGGTAAGATTTTGAAGAAAAGTCTAGCAGGTATTTACTCGAACACTTACTACGTTAGGTAAACGTGCGGAAGCTTGTTTGATGTTGTAAATCCCTTTTTGTGGCCGATTCAACAACTAGTTGACAGTTGTGGTTATTTCAAGTGTGACTGAGCAATGATCTTTGCTTGTTTACCTTGATATAAGCGAATTTCTCACCATTATAGAATAATTCTGAGGTATTGGAGTTAAGTTGAGATTGACTGGTGGTTACGTGCGTTGACATAGCTTTTTGCACGAATTTCCCGCTAAAATACGACACTTTCGTACCTACGAGAAATTTGGTTTCTAGATTGGGAGAATTGAGAAATTTTACGCGGTTAATTTGTAACTTCGTTATAAAGACTGACGTGAGATTTTGGCCCTTTGAAAGAAACTGTTTTGAAAAGTAATTGCCACAACAAATCGGAAAATTTGATGTTTGGAGATTTTTTTTTTTGTTTCAGTTTCATTACCTAAATTAAATGTTTAAATTTTTTTTTTTAAATAACGAATTCTTTTGCAAAAAATTATTATTTAAATAACAAAGACACCGTCATAAAAAGAACTCTCATCTTTCATTTTTTTAAATTATTTTTACAAAAGGCTCTGTTGTGGTAATAAGGAGGTCAATCGACCCCAATATTTCTTCATATTTTCGATTTGCAATGGTAAAGAAGGATTTTAGAGCGTATCAGCTATCTCTGGCCTCTCCTCGGGGGACCGGACCGGTGCCTCGAAATACGTGATTTTTAAGCTTAAAAATTCTACCTACGCGAGTAATCTATTGATTTTTACCAAAACTTGGCATGTATATTGAAAAAATTCTCACCAAGACACACTAGGTCTAGGTAGTAGGTACTAGGTACATTGTGTAAGTACGCAAGAGTAGTGTTGAGAATTTTTTCAGATTTTTTCTACCCCTAAAATGAACTTGAAAATAACTTTGAAAAATTTTGATCGTCCTGGAGAAAGGCGAAAAAAATTGTCTCGTTTTTCAAACTATATATTTCATACCACTCAGATTTTTTTTTAAATTTTTGTTAAAGGGTTCATATTTAAAACATTAGAAAACCGCTATACTCCCGATAAATCAGTTACCACTGATTTAAGTCGATTTAAGGTTATTAGGAATTTTGCCTAATTTTCGACTAAATATTGACCCCTTTCTAATTTTCACAGTCTATTTTTAGTTTATTTTCCGGCATCCTTGACTTATTTTCGACATATCGAATATGGGTACTAAAATTTTGGTGGAATTCAATTGATCTATTTCTATTTCAACTCAATATTACTCTTGAATCGACCATTTTTCGATGTTCTTCTGAAGTACATTGAAGCTATTCAAAATCCAAAAGGTCCCGAGTCGATTAAAAAGAGATTCACTTTGTGGTCGACTTTTTTCCACGTCAATTTGGAGTCATATTAAAGTCTATAAAAATATTAAAATATGTAAAAACTCCGCGATCATCTCGACCCAACTTGAACGTCTAATTTAGTTCATTCATATGCCAATTAGTGGTCTATTTATCGTTTAGGACTGGTAGACGTGTGGTTTGGTATAAGAATTTCGAAATGAGGTTAGGCTTTGGGAATTTAAGTTGTAAAATTTGGTTTAAAGCGTTTTGGTGAATAGGAACATGAGTATAGTGCAATTAAAATTCAATTCGGACATACCAATACATGTTTCAATTATTTAGGCCTAATTGATTAAATTTTATTACAATGGACTTCTAAAAATTGACTTTTGATCGACATCGAAAATTCATTGATATTAACTTAATATTGACCAATTTTTGACGTCAATTTCTTTTCACAAATCAGTCAAAAGATGGTCAAAATGGGCGCAACTGTATTGACAAAAAAATCTACGTCGATTTCAATGATCGATTTGACGTATGTTCTGACGTAATTTCAACGGTCGATTTTCGGTTTTTTGGTTTATCGGGAAAGCTAAAAAATTGGTAATGTTTTTCCAGAGTTGGGCAGATCCCGATCCTAAAATTTGAAAACTGGATCTAAATATCCAAAGATTCGAAATTTTATATCTGATATAGATCAGATCCAAACTCAATTTTGGAACGGATGTGATCTCGATATTTAGTTTAGATCCTTAAATGCAATATCATAGATTACTTAACCTATAAATAGATAGACAGCCCATGCATGGAAAAATCTCGCTTATTTTGCTAAAAGGAAGTCTGTTTTTCGTCTAGTTATGGAACTCGCTCAGAGATGGCAGTTACGTAGCAGCACTTTTAAGATGGAAAGGGGAAGGACGCAGACTTATCGCGCACTCGCGCATGTTCACTTCACGACGCCCTCTTTCACAAAACTGTGGAACTTCATTTTTCTAAAAGGTTGACTAAAAGCAGGGCGAAACTTTTTTCAGGGTTGTAATAACGAAATACTTTTTTGTTATTTTGATATCATTTATTATTTCATTATGATGTTTTGTTATTTTTAACTTTTTCGTTATGTTCCCTTATAAGGTTACTTCAGTTCACCTCGATTTCGTTAATTCTTCAATTTTATAGTTTTGTTATGTTAAGTAAAACTTTTTCTGTTATTTCGGTGGGTACTCAAAATTCGAGGAATTTCACCCAGAATACAAATTTCCAGCTTGTTTGAAAATTATACTGAAAAGAATGATGAAATTTACAAATAAAATTTGAATGTACAAACTTTGTATTGACCCAACCTCAACGTTTTTACTCATACCTATTAATATTAAACTTCAAAAAATAACGAAATGAAATGTTTGAAAAAACGAAACGAAAACAAACATTAAAATTTCAAAAATAACCTAACAAAATAATGAAAAAATTTCGATTTTTTTTTTTTTTTTTTTTTTTTTTGTTATTTTTTCATTGTGTTTTTTTTAGCATTGAAGTTTGCAGGTTGTTTGTTCAAAAAAATAACAACTATAAAATAACGAAAAACACGATTTCTTTTCCGTCATTTTGTTAAGTTATTTTTGAAATTTAAATTTATTGTTTCTGTTTCGTTTTTTCAAACATTTGGTTTTGTTATGATTTCTTCTCTTGTCAGATTTCGATACTTCATTAAGTTTCATTATGAAAAATTATTTCGTTATGTTTAGTCATTCTGTTACATCATGTTCTGTTATTACAACCCTGACTTTTTTACATATGAGCTGGCTATCTATTTATACTTAGGTTAATCTATTGGAATATCCTATGAGATGCTATAAATTTTTACAAAATATTTTGTAATGTTTGCGATTTCTGTTTTTGTAAGTGGTCAATTTATTTCGTGAGGTAATTTAAAGGGTTAGAAATGTTTTCAGATAGAGGGCAAATGGAAGGTGTAAAATTCTTCAAATCTCCAAAATTCTTTTTAAAAAATATCAGAATCCCTTCTTCCATTATCTGCTTTTTAAAAAACAATAGAAAAAAAGAAAAACGTCGAGATTTTGCACCCTTTCGAGCTCCCCTTTCAACGACCGAATACTTTAATGCGCTTCATAATCTTATTAAAGATTTTTAGTAGGCGTAAAAATACGCGTTTTTGGCGGATCTGGCTTGACTGCAAATAATACGCTAAGGGTTAAAATAAAGAGGAGAAAGTTTTCGCGGACAAAAGAATGATTTGGGTAAAAAGTGGTATAGAAGCAAGCGACTACTATAGGACTGAGCTGTGAGCGGTGTTGTATCGAGTATGAAAAAGCTGAGTGAAATGGGCTACCACGATGGGAAAGGGTTGGAGGAAGTCACTTATAGTATCCGTTGTAGTGGTATATACGTTGCAGGCGAGACTGCATGCGCGATAGTACGAAGTATTGTAAGGCATTAATGCGTTTTCAAGTACGGGTATCACTTATCATATGACAAGACGAATAGAGAGGACATACGGTCTGAAATAAAAATATTAATTTAAGACCGAGTGTCTCGGTTAAATCGGCTCGTTCATTTCGTTATTATACGACGATGCTGGTAATGGAGCACCGAGGCCGAGGGGGCATACACGAACGAGGCACGTATACACGACGAACACATAAAAAGGGACAACGCGCGAACGCCGCAAGAATTCAAACAATGTCGTAAGAAGGGCAATACCGAAATGAACATTGTCCTCAGCCGTTACAACATTATTCGGCAGTACGTTTTACGTACGTACGGCGACCTTTCGATACGCTATAGCGTTCGTTTTTCGCCGAAAGTTTCCTATATCTGAGTACGAGTTCGCCTTCGGTCGGCCACCTGGTTTTTCTTGCCGAGTTTCTCGATGAAACCGAAGAGGCACGCGTTAAGTTGGAAGATGGTAATGGGCCGAAATTTAACCGTCATCGGCTTAATAAGACACAGAATCTACAAGTTAGAAGAAAACCAAGGCAACTTTACGCTCTTTGTGTAAGTTTCAGTTTTGCATCTAAACATTGCAATAATTAACGTCAACGAGAAAACGAAACTTTCTCTCCGTTTTCGATGATTATTTAACTTTTAGCAAAGCAACGAGAAATGATACACTTTCCAGGGACACAAGACCCGATATTTTACGCAGTATGCTAATTATAATTTCCATCAACGTACTATCCCAACAAAGCCATATAGGCAGATGACCAAGTTGTATCAAAAAGTCAACTCTCACTACTCAGCTACCCCATTGTGTACCTACTATATAAACATACCGTAGATTGTGTCCGGTATTGTCATTATCACCGATTCGCCTACCCAGTTAATAATTAATGTATACCTATGTTTTTGTTCAACCATATACTATTATTTATCATTTCCTTGAATTGATACAATTTTGATGCCCTTCCCTCCTCCTTGCCCCTTTCAAAATAATATATCATAAAATGTGAAATAAATGACGAAAATTGTTTCACCTGTCGGCCGGTTCGAAACTACATACCACCATATCGGCTATATTGACATTTAAAACATACTTCTGGTCTGATACATAAATTTATCACACCGATAGTGCATGTCATGTTATAGTATGAGTAGTTGTGTACCATACTTGCATTGCTCTATACTTATATGTATAGCCCAAGCTGTGGTTGTTTGAACGAGCTTTTAATTAATGTAACCGAGAAATGTTGATTGTTTGTGATGAAGTTGATTCCTTTGAACCAGTCTGGTTCAATAATATGTATTTTTCCAGCGGTGTCCCGCGATGAGGCCACATTTTCAATCAATTTGGTGAATTCTGTTTTCTTAGAACAGTGTTTCGGAATCGAGTGTAGTGCCTCGATCGACTGCGATATGCATCACCAGACCAGTTTCGAGTATGTTTCACTTCTCCTAGTTAAATCCTGTCGCGAAATAGTACTTAATAAGATAAACGTATTTTGCATTTCTGTACCAATCGTTACATCTGAATAACCCTACGTTCATTTAAAATACGATCTCGTCTTTCTTTCGGTAGTATTTAAAAAACATAATTTCAACCCACGCAAAAAAATACCAATGATAAATACTTACCTTAAAACTACCAGTGATCCCAACACTAGTAATTTCGTCAAAACCCACTGATGGAAATATCACTGATCACCAGTGAATCATCAGTGACCAGTGATACTTGGACCAGTGATATTTTGACAAAATTACCAGTGGTAGCGCAACTGATCATTTAATAAAGTATACTAATTACAAGAAGTGCTACAAAATCACTAGTCAAAAATGGTGGTGGCTACTGTACTACCACTGATAGTACAAACCACTGGTACGGAACTTTATTACCAGTGGTAGTGATGACATAATCCACTGATTGTAATAGGTGCTCTATGTGGCTTATGTACTATTCAGCAGCATACTTCACCAGCGAGTAGCAGAACGATGCACTGCCCAGTGATGGTTATCAGTGGACAGTGCATACCAGTGGTTACCAGTGCTGATGCTGGTGAAAATACAACAGTGTTAGAAATTGGTGGTATATCAGATATCACCAGTGATGAAAATATATCAGTGGTGGAGGTTAGTGGTATACCAATGGTAAAAAAAATATATCACTGGCAAAATTCAGCGGTAACCAATGGTCACCACTGGTGATCAGTGGTATTTTTTCGCGTGGGTAAATTATTAAAAAATTCACAAAAGTCATCAAATTAAAAAAAAAACTATAAGCTTTTTAATGTCTGAAAAATACCAAAAAGACTTTGGTTCTATACCTAACCTAAATTACCATAATCTAATTTCCATGAAAATGTAGGTAATTTTTTTTTAATCATCAGTTTTTTTGTTAAATTTTTCCTAGTTGTACAATGTTTGACAAAATGTCTAAAAATCATCCAATTTAAAAAAAAAAAAAAAAAAAAAAAAAGTGCAATGGAAATTTAAATTTAGTGAAATCGCATAATTTAGGCGGGTGACGCGCGCACGATTTTTCACAATAGTTCTCAAAAGGCATTGATTTACATTTCCCGCGCTTTCCATTTCCACGGTACCAAGAGGTCAAACAACATTAAAGTGATGCGCGCGTCACCCACCTAAATTACGCGGCTTCACTATAGTCATCCAACTTCAAAAATAGTAGTCATCCAATATCTAAAATTAAAAATTAAAAAACCTGACTCAATCGTGTCAAAATTTCATTAGAAAAAAGTTAGAAAAAAACAGGTTGGACAGATCCACTAGTGAAAGGATCTAGATCCAGATCTAGATTAGATCCTTTTTTTTTGGGAGTGGAAATGATTCAATTTTTTATTTTTAGGTATTATTATTTATTTTTTATTTTTTTTTGGATTTTGTAAAGTATAAAATGAATTTGCAAAAAAAATTAGCCTGATACCATCCTTGCAGTATCAGCCTGATAGTGATAACCACCTCGAGGTTTCTTTTTTTTCTTTTCTTTTTTTTTTGCATTTATTTGTAGTTCAAAGCATTCGCCTTATTTACATTGTCGCGTTTGAAAACAAAGTAAATAAATTAATTAATTTTAAAAAAAAAATTTTTAAATAATAAATAAATAATAAAATAAATAAAATAATAAAATAATTTTCAGTACAGCGAATAAATTATACATAGTGATTCGTAAAAAAAAAAAAAAAAGTTATCGAGGTTAGCGGAATGTTCGGAATGTTAGTGGAATATTAGTAAGTACTATTGATGTTATGAAGTATCGGCGTTCATATACAGTTCATCTACCGAGTCGAATGCGTTCTCCAATAACCATGTTTTTAGTTTTTTGTTAAAATTTTTCAAAGTTGAGGCGTCCTTTATTTCAGTTGGAATATTATTGTAAATTTTTGAGGCCATGAAGTCTACATTAGATTGATGAAATTTTGTTCTAAACTGATTACTGTGTAGCAATTGACTATTTCTTGTATTATGTGTGTGCTGAGGGGTGTGCAGCTTTATTGTGCCATTTTTTACTGATTGAGAAATTAGTAGTAGGTATGTATAAGGATGGTAAAGTTAAAATTTCGTTTGTAAGGAAAGCATTCTTGCACGACTCAGTAGTCTGCATTCGGTAGATGATTCTTATTGCTTTCTTTTGTAATACAAATATACGTTGCATTAATTTTGTATTCCCTCCCCAGAATATTAATCCATACGCCATGTTGGACTGGAATAATCCGTAATATGCTAGCTTCAGTGTTTGTAAATTTACCACATTTTTTAGTTGCCATAAGAGGAAATTTATTGAAGAAAGTTTTCCAGAAAGTTGGTCCACATGAGTGTTCCAGCCTAATTGCGACTCTATGTGAACCCCTAAAAATTTCAAGCAATTTACTTTTTTGACTGGTACTTGTATATCTAGATTTTGCACCCCTGATCCAAAACACATCATATTTGTTTTATTTACATTAAGTGTCATTCTATTTGCCTCAAACCACGTCATCAAATCATCCAAAACATCTTTAACCGAATGGTCGGATATCAGGGGAAATAAGGCTGTTGTATCGTCAGCAAATAGGATAACAAGACTTCGTACATGTTCTGGCAGATCATTAACATAGTAGACAAAGAAAGGGGGCCCTAAAACAGACCCTTGTGGTACACCTTGGTCAATGTATTGTTCTTCAGAGAAATATACTTCACCATCAGCAACAACAATTTTTACTATTTGTGATCTTCCTTTGAGGAAGGATTCTATCCATTCTAAGGCTTTTCCACGTACACCATATATTCTTAATTTTTCGATCAAGATGCCATGAATAATCATATCAAAAGCCTTTGATAAATCACAAAACAGACCAGCCATATCTGTTTTTTTATGTAGATTTTCGATAATTTCGTGAATTAAATTGTATATAGCACTGGTTGTACTCCTATTTTTGCGAAAACTGTGCTGTGAGCTGTTTAGCAGGTCATTTTCGTCAAAAAATTTTTATATTCTCTTATAAAAGAGGCCTTCAAGCACTTTTGAAAAAATAGGTGTTATTGACACTGGTCTGTAATTATCCGGTGTGCCTCGATCACCTTTTTTAAAAACCGGGGTTACCACACTTGTTTTAAGTACATCAGGAAAAGCTCCTTGCTGAACAGATTGATTGAATAATTCTGCTAGGGGTTCGGAGATGTATGGTGCAGCTAATTTTAGCGTTACAGTGTCTAGTCCAAAGAAATCTTTAGAATGAGAGTTTTTAATCGAATTAATTACAGCCAGAACTTCGACAGGTATTGCAAGTTTGACGAAAAATGATGAGTTATTATTTGTGGTTATGTAATCTAGTGGGTTTTTCGTAATATCGATTTTGGTTTTTGGTTTTGGTAGGTTGCAAAAAAAGTTACTAAATTTGGACGCAATTTGAGCAGGGTCTGTAACCGGCAAGGTGCCACTGTCAAGAACATGATCGATACAAGTGTCCTTTTTACCATTTTTTTATCATCTCCCAAGAAGTCTTATTGAGATTATTCGAAGTGAGAAGTTTCCGATCATTTGTATTTTTTGGACTTTTTCTATCAGATTTTTGTATTTTTGCTTTGTAACTTTATATTTTTCTTTGAGATATGGTGAATTGAATGTCTTTTTTAGATCTTGAAGGTCAATCAAATCTTGTTTTACTGTCTTTATCTCACTGTTTCAGACTGATACCAGTTTTGAGTAGGTATCAGCTTGATATCATTCCTTTCCAACTTTCAAAATGCCTAAAAGTCATCAAATTTTTTTTTTAATTTCAAGTTTTTATATGTTATCCAAACCTAATCTAATGTAACTTTGTTCGTGATATTTAAAGTCTTTCAGGAGATTTCACAAAAACTGAGGTTCACAGAAACATGAATATTTTCTTCAAAACTTCATGGACACAGAAATCTGAAGTCACAAAAGCTCAAAATTTCTGCTTTACCTAGGTAATAAGTTTTTGATTTACTGCTGAAAAATGTTTAATCCTCAAGACTCGATCCTTCGCTCTGAAAAAATGTTAACCTTTATGAAAAATTGCTCCTATTCAATCGAATTTTCACCAGTTCAAAATTTAGCTTTTGAGAATTTCTGAACACGAACTTTAAGTAATGATGAAATCCTTGAAAAAGAATTCTTTGGGCATCGCATTGGTATAAGGCAGTTAAATCAAGGTGAAAAGTTGAAGATAATATTAAACGTCCGGATAGACATTACGAATCACCTTTCCGGACAATAAAAGCTCATCTCATAAAACCGGCACTTGTAGCGCAATAAAAATAACACCTGATAGCCTAAAAATAAAACGCTACAGCAAACACATTCTTAAACGGTGTAATTTCACTCGACATGGCATGGCAGTCGGACATACGTAGGTATATAAAATTCCTACGGCAGCGTTGCCTTGGTCAAATACACTACATAATACAACGAGGTAAAAAATTGTTTTATTACGATCGAGCCTTTGGGTCGTTTTTGTTTGACCACATTGTAAAAGTGGTTACCTTTACCAATACGCTGGCAACAAATACACGCTTTTCACTGCGACATGCATTAAACTTCGCAAACTAGATAACACCATCCATATTCAACATTTCGTCCAGCCACAGGCTACGCAGCCAAAATAATATATCGAGATAGACGTACCTACCACGCACCGACGCAGGCGAAATTCTAAAATATTGAAAGAGTAAATTTATCTAAAGGTTAGGTTTTTTCCTCGATTCGGTGCCAATTTTTATCTTGTTTCGTATTTCAGCAGATTTTCCAACAATGGTGCCGAACTCTTGAGAGCGTTGCACTGCTCTTTAATCACTTTAATTTGATTTATCGTCACGAGTCCCAAGTTGGCGTTTTTTCACACTTCGGTTGCATAATTATATAGAGATAATGTACGAGTATTTTCGTCTTGAATTAGGCGTGGTGTCAAATTTTTTTTAGAAAATAGATACTTGGGAGATCATTTTTACTCGATAGAATTACGGGGACGGTGTTAAATTTTATAACTGTTTGATTGGAACAAAAAATTACGAAGTTCCAGAGAGAAAAATCGATATTTAAAATTCTTACTTTGAAATCAGAATAAATTACAATTTTTGCCATCACTAAAACATGGCTTCATTTTTTTTAATTTTGTTGTAAAAATCAATATTTAACAAAAAAAAAATTGAATTTTGTTTTGGAAAAAATTTTCAAAAATTTTATCATGTAGAAAATACGTTTTCGAATTTTCTTTCAAGATGATTTTAAAAATTTTCTGTCAAGACAATACTTACCTCCTTCTAAATTTACAGTAAAAACAATTCTCTTAAAATTTGTTTGGAACTAAAAAAATTTATTTAAAAAACCATTGTAAACAAATTTTTTTTAGAAAATTCAATTTTTTAAACTTCTTTATTGTTTGAGAGTAACAATATCTCTTATTTTTTTGAAAAACGTATTTTTCGATATTTTTGTAATAACAAAAAATCATCCATTTTTTGGAATAGAGAATGTTTTAAATTTTTTTGAAACAAAAAATCTGAAGTGGTTTTGAATAGGTACATAAAAAAAAAAAAAAAAAATTGGAAGAAGGTTTATCACTTTTTCTGAAACATATTTAAGTAGGTATTACTAATTTGTTCGAAAAAAAATCTCAATTTTTTAGGAATGAGAGAAAAATCATTCACTTTTTTGAAACACTTGAAAAAAATACCTACTTGTTATTTTTTTTAATAAGCCTACCCAAAAGTAGAACAAATTTTTTATTCTTTTTTTTCTGTCGAATATAAGTCAAGATTTTAATTTAATTGGAAAGAAAAATGATTTCTCAGTTTTATTGGATAGAAAATTTCTAATTTTTTTGAATAAGTAGAAAATGTTTCTATTTTTTTTTTTTTTTTTGTGAGAAAAATTCTCATTCTTTATTAAAAAAATTTTTTTAGAGTTCCTAGGATAAGCAATTTTTTATAACCTATTTTATTTATTTAGGGGATATATTTTATTTAGGTTTATGCATTTTTTGAATAAAAAGTGTTTCAATTTTATTGGAATGAAAAATAATTTTTCTAAATTATTGTAGAAAAAACATTTTTCAGTTTTTTTTTTTTTTTTTTTGAGAAAAAAACTCGATTTTTTGGAATAAGATATTTGCCATTTGTTAGATTAAATTTTCAATTTTCGTGTTTTTTTTTCAAATAGAAACATTTTCAATATACTTATTTTGTGGGAAAAAACATTCTCATTTATTTTTATTAACTCGTTTTTTTTTTTTTTTTTTTTTTTTTTGGAATACATAGAAAAAGAAATTCGTCGTTATCTAGCTATTTTATTTATTTATTTAATGAATGAAAAGTGCTTAGGTTTTATTGGAAAGAAAAATAATTTTTCGTATTAGTAAGAAAAATTCTTATTTTTTTAAAATAAAAAAATCTCGTTTTTTTAATACCTACTTATTTATTTAGTTTTTTAGTTTTTTCGTGAAAAAATTCTCGATTTTGATAAAGAATGTTCTAAAAAATTTTCAATTGTCGTGTTTTTTTGAATAATTTGGAGTAAGTAAGAGATCTTTGAATTTTTTTAATGACTTTTAAAAAAATCTGAATTTTTTCGGGGTAAATAAATCAATTTTCTAATATTTATTTTTTTTTTTTTCAATTTTATTGCAGAATAAAATTTCTTACTTTTTGGGGGAAAAAATTTTCATGATAAAAAATTAAATTTCTTTGTGAAAAAAAAATCTCAAATTATTCAGGTGTAATTATATCTTTTAATTAAAAAGAAGATTTCGAGAAGTGCTTTTTTGGAGGAGGGGATTTCACAAAAAAAATAGGCATGCATCATGCCATTTTTTCTTCAAAATAATTACATTCAGTTCTTGTTATTTGAGTCGGTTATATTCAGATACCTACCTATCAAGTTTAGACATTCACTTGTGGAACACCCTGTTCATTGTATCCGTTTAGGAATTTATTCCTAAATAGTGGAAAAATTGGAAGAAAATTATTCGAGCTTAGAAACGAGCTCGAAAAGTCGAAATAATTTGCGAATATTGTATATTGGAGAAAATACCCGAATTTATGAAATATTCCGAAGCAAAAGGTTATTCTCGTATATTCGCAAGGTAGAAGGCAATTCTCCAAAATTTCTTCGTGCATCGGGCCGAATTTTTGTCATATTTATATTATTATATCGATGGGTATTCGATTGCCAAATATAGGTTTGGAGGGGATCTGATTTGAAGGGGTTCTCACACGTTATTCGAGTGGCGAGGAAAAAGTTAATTATCCATTGATATCGGTGGTTGTGGATGGGGTTGTATAATAATCACCAAAGGATATCAGCGTCGTCATCGCTATCATCATTATTACCGTCATTATTCGAGCTTGTCAAGACGATAGGATAAAAAAAACTTTTTTCTAGTGCGATTAGTCATAATGTCTTTCCTTTCCATTTTACTTCGCCATTTTCCTTAACATTTGCGGAAGCGTTTTATCAGCGTTTTCCCGCTAACAGCGAAAAGGTGATACCTGCCCCTTGCCCCTATTCTTATTTCCAGGCATCCGGAACAAAGCACTTTTTTGTTCATTCTGCCTTCAGACGAGATCTCTACCTATAGTTGTTTCCCAGAGGCCGACTTTTTACCCCTTTTGCCCGTTTAAAAACACCACGCCACGTTTTCCCTGCAGGCTTCGTATGCGGAACAATGATTTATCACCTTATTGCACCTCGGTCCTCGTCTCCCGAATCCATGAGTCGAGACTAGTGATAAATATATTCTTCTTATCCGGTATTTATGAAACTGTGGTCTTTGGTGAAAAGAAATTGATAAATGATTGCGTAACAACGAAGTCTCGATGGCATTTATTAAACCAGCTACACTCGTTTTCCTATTTATACGAGTACCTACTTTTTCAACATTCTAGATCGTCGTCGTCATCATCGTCGTCGTTCAGCACTTACCAGCCCAACAAACACACGAGTATGACTCGATAAGATGAGCGAGAATGACGGAGAGCCTTCTTATATTCTCGTCCTTTTCAGCCTCACTTTCGACAAAAGCTCGAAAAACATTTCAGACAAAAGTTTCCAATCGACCGACGAGACAGGCCGAGGTCACCTATATTCCAAATCGGTTCATAACGTCTTTTTGAACCACTTGTACCGTGAAAATAATAGCCTCGATTATCTCTCCATAGATGGGAAGAAACATACTTTTACTCTTTTGAAGCTAGACCAACACCTCGCTCGGATATAGAAATACCCAACAGACTGCGCGTTTTTCAAAAATATCCGTAATCGTAAAATAAACTTTCGTCCACGTGCAAATTTAACAAAAAAATATCGTTCGATTGTTTGTTTTTTTCATTATAGGTGGTCTCGAAAAAAAAAAAAAAAGTAGGTGATTCGTTTTATAAAAATCGAGACACGAGAACGTAAAAGAAATTTTTCAAATCCAAGACTAAATTACAACAATTTGATCTTGGATCTATTATAAAGCGATTAGAATCTATTTTTAGTGAAAATATCAAAGGAAGGAATGCGTACCAAAAAAAATGCTATTTCAAATAAAATGTGCGAGCAGAGAAGCAATGTCGATGCTCCATGTAGCGTATCATTTTAAGATGGTAACGTTTTAAATTTTTTTTCAAGTGGTACGAGTTGGCAAATTTCATTGTTTGGAAAAACCCTCGTCACAGACATTAAATTCAAACTTGAAAAATTACAAAAAATATTCAACCAAAAAATGTGAGAAAAAAAATACCTAGGGGAAAAAATTTCAACTAAAGATTTGAAAAGTTAGAAAAATTGTTTTTTTTAGGGTTGATTTTCAATTAAACATTTTCTTTTTCCTAATTTTTTTCAATTTCTTCGGAAGATAATTTTTATTTCTTTTAAAGCAAATTTTCAACTCCAAAATCAAGACTTTTTTTCTGCTTTAAAAAATTCATTTGTGTTGTTTTTCGATAAAATAAATTATGAAATACTGTCGACAGTTAAGTCGATGCATTATTCGACCCTCGACAATCACATCGACACTATCTCGACTTAAAATTCCTCTGGTCGACACTGTCGACAGTGAAGTCGATGCATTATTCGACCATCGACAATTATGTCGACAATAACTCGACAAGTCGTTGTATTATTCAAAACTTTGAAAAATAAGAAAATTTTGTGATTCTTTCAAAAATTATTTATTCCTGAGCTTAAAATGTTCTTATTAATTGTTTTTAGTTCTTTTTAGATATAAAATTTGTAAATTTAATTGGCAGAAATTGTCGACATAAATGTCGATGCGTTTATCGAGTATCGATTTTTACATCGACTTGTCTATGTAGAAAAACAACGTTTTCTAAATTATAGGAAAATACTGAGAAAAATTCAAAAATTTTGATTGAACAGTTATGTTTAACATAGAACATTACTTTAAATCTCAAATATCATTTTTAATTCATCGTTAACCGAGAAAAAAATGTGTCTGAATTTTGTCGACATAAATGTCGATGTCGACAATTGCTACACGGGAAAAGATTGAAAAAATTTACATGTCAAAAAATAAGTAGGTATATTTTCCTATTCCACAAAAATTGAGAAAATTTTCACCAAATAATATAGACATTGTTCAACAGTTTTTCTCAAAAATTTATTCATTTTTTACATATAAAAAAAATTAAAATATTCGATTTTTTTACCTTTTGTTATTATACGTACGCACAATCATTAGTTACCTATCTCAAATTAATTCAGAGAATTTTTCCTAAAATAAATCGAAAAATATTTTTATTTTGAAAACATTTTTAAAATACACATACCTACAATTATACCTACTTACATAATAATAAGCTATTTTATTAAAAAATATAAGTACCAAAAATTTTTTTTAAATATTAAGTGGGTACTTATGCCAACAAAATTACCTCAATTTTTTGATTTCCAAAAAATTTGGAAATTTCTCACAAAAATAAGTTGAGAAAATTGGCTCTAAAAAAATAGAGTCTTTATTCCAAAAAATTGAGATTTTTCTTCAAAAATCAATCACAAAATATTATCTTTCAAAAAAAGTATTTTTGTGAACTAAAAAATGTTTTGATTTTGAATATTTTATACAAAAAATAAGAGTAAAAATGATACCAAAAAATTGACAGATATTTTATGTTAAAATAACTCCTGATATTATGTAAGTACCTTACCTAAGTACTCCGAAAAATTGGAAAAATTTTTAAACAAAAAAATGAAATTTTTATCTGGAACCAATGAAACTTAAAAATATATATATTATAAGTATATATGTTACGCCTAAGTCGTGAAATTGCCTAATTCATGAAATAGGCAAAAAAAATTGCCTAATTCGTGAAATTTTCAACTTGAAACGCTTCTATTATTTTTCTTGGTCGACAAATTTTTTTCCCAATATTTCAGCTCAAAGTACAAGCTTTCTGCTCTGTTTTTAAAAAAAGTCCACCCTCATGAGTTTATTAGAAAAATTTTTAGAGCATAAATGAGTTTAGATGTCTTCTTAAATTTAAACGGTCACAACAATTTTTATGTTTAAGGTAACAGACTAAATTTTGTTTCAAATCAAAGCTAAAAGTTTTTACTTTGAGCTGAAATTTTGGAAAAAAAATTTTGTCGACCAAGAAAAATGATAGAAGCGTTCCAAGTTGAAAATTTCACAAATTAGGAAAATTTCATAGTTTATATTACAAAACATTATATTTTCAATATAAAAAATTTATTTAAAAATATAAATTAACTTTATTTTTTCAAAATAATATTATAATTATTTAACTATTTAAATTTACAAAATTAAAATTAATAAAATAAATAAATATAAAAATAATAAATTTAAATTATTAACGAATTAAGCAATTTTGCCTATTTCATGAATTAGGCAATTTCACGATTTAGGCGTAACATATATCACTGAGTGAAAAATGTTATGATACAAAAAATCAAGAGAATTTTTTTTTCTAAAATTTTATTCAAAAACAATTTTTTTAATTTAAAAAAAAAATCATGAAAAAAATCTTTTTTGAAATTAAAGAAATTGTTTTATTCTGCAACTTTTTCAAAAAGATAAGGATAAAAAATTCTACATCTTTTCAAAATTTGAATTATTATGAAAATTTGAAAAATTTTAGTGAATCAAAATTTAATGAAATAATTTTCTTTAGAAAATTGAAGAATTTTTTCTAATAAAATTTTTTAAAGTTTGTACTTCTGTACTTTCGAAGTAAAAATAAAATAGGTATTGAATTTTGATGTAGATACTTCTCACAAAATTTTTTGGAAAACATTTTTCTAAAATGAAAAAATCAACGAATAAAATAAAAAATTTTATTGCGAAAAATCTAAGATGAGTTATATTCTTTACTTTGAAAAATTGAAGAAATTTTTCGCAATGAAATTTTTTTGAAAATTCTGTTCACTTAAAAAAATGACAATGTACGTTATATTTCTCGCATGGTTTGAGTAGGTACCTATTTTTTTCTGATAAAATTAGTTTGGCACATAGAATTGAAAAATCACGAAGAAGTGGGAAATTTGAATGTACGCGTACGTACATAATATAAGAGTTGAAAATATTTATAAACCGCGAAAAATCCTAAATAAATAAATAAATACCTATGTAGGAAATAATGATTTAAAAATCTAGGAGAAATTGAAATACGTATTACGAAAATGGAAAAGTTTAATAAAATGGAAAATTAGAATAATTAAAATATTCATACAATATTGGAAATAAAAAAATTGTATTGAAAAAATTAAGAATCACGAAGTTCAAATCTCAAACCTCAAATGATTTTGTTTTTACTATAATATTTGAAAAAATCGCATTTGGATTTTTTTGTTTTTTTATAGTTCTATCCACTACCAATTTTGTAAAAAAATTTGAATACAGTGTTGTCAATCAATTTTTCTTATAAAATAATAATTTTTGAAATCTTCAAATCGCCTTTATTCAAAAATATAGTCACCCAGTGTCCATAAAACATTTTCTTAACAATACTCGGTTGTATCCAAATTTCATGTTTTGACGTTTATTTCCGGAACACCCTGTACAGAAACACACTCCACGTATACTTAAGCCAATCGACCCATAAAAAAAGGCAAGAAAAGTAAAAAAATATATATTTACGACCTAAATAATCGATACAATGAATTTAAAATCTGCTAAAATTTTTCAGAGCTTTTAAATTGGCAAAAATTCAAAATAATCAGGAAGAAATACGATGCGAAATGCTTTATATATATTATCGAGAAGTTAATTTATAATTCTCATTTTCAATTTACGTAAGTATGTATGGGATTTTTATCATATCGGATTCGGTTTGGAGAGAAAAACGCTAAGACGAAGTCGAAATACCCAGCTTCATTCAAATATAGCTCGGCAACATAAAGAATATAACAATTCCATCGAATAATTCAATTTTTTTCTGCTTTTATATCGATCGTACGTATATCGAGAAAGCTGCTGGCATTCACTATAGTCTACATACATTTACAAAGTACCCAGTACCAAAAAAGTGTTTGGAAAATTTCTCGCAGCAGCAGACGAGAGAATACGTACGAATAAGTATATTCTACTTACTGAACACCCCCGCAATTCGAAACAATTTTTCAATTTCTCTCCGGGTTCGATGTTCGTTATCGAAATAGCGTCTCAATAACAGAACTGCGTTATTTTTCGAATTTACTTCGGCCTCAATCATCCAAATCGTAATTCAAACATTCTCTGGTAGCCAAACAACTTAAAACTCGTGAGAGATTTGAAACCGTGACAAGTGGTTCAACAAGATTTAAACGGATTGGCAACGGATTTTCGTAAGAAACGACATCGATTTACAATGTCACAAGTATTGGTTTCTTTTTTATTTTATTTTTCTCTCTTTCTCGTTTCTTCGGGTTTTCTTTTTCGTTTTCGCTTTTTTTTTCGCGTTTTATTTTCTGTGTATATTTTTCTTTCTAGTTTTCCTAGTTTTTTTTCTCTTATAGTCTATTTTTTCTTTATACCGTGCGAAACTCGGGCAGTAGCCTTTTAATATCTTCTTTAACGCGAGTCGTTCTTTTTTCCCCTTTCGCTTTCTCGTTTTGCTTACATTCAAATTCGCCAGCTTATCGGTTCAGTTCACCGGTTATGGAATAAATAATATGTTTTGTGTTCAATTGATTCGAATATCAGTTTTTATAATGCCCAGAAATCATCTTCCTTTATTTGACACAAAACGTATTGGCTACTTTGTCTGCTATGTTTCTGTGGTATTGAAAAAATTTGCAATTTTTTACTTCCCCATTATTCACGATATGGAAATATTATTCGTATTCGTGGTATAATTTTTTCGTGTTTACGTTTCCAAACCGAATTCGGTTATAAATTATACACGAACGATTAAATTTCATCGTAGAGTGCGCGTAGTGAACTGTTCGTGAAAAATTTTTTTCCCTTCTTTTTCGTTTGAGATTATAATATTGATTCTTGTTGGATATTTGAAACGTTTGCGAAGGATTCTAAAAATTGGGTGTGATGCAGATGATTTTTCTCAAAAAAAAAAAAAAAAAAAAACTCACCTACTCAGGAGACATTCAGAAAAATATTTTTCTACAAAGTTCTTTGAGAAAAGATCTTCAGAATTTAAAAAAATGAGTGCTTACTTATTGACTCAAAATGTTTTGAGAAAAGTTCTCTTTGAAAAATAAAAAAATTTATTGTATTCAAAAAATCTCTCAAGGAGTACTATTTAAAAATTTTCTCTAAAAATTGCCTGTTTACTTTTGAAAGAATTTAAAAAAGCAGTTATCTAAAAAATTCAAAAAAAAATCCTCAAAATTCTAGATGAATTCATTACAAAATTGAGGATGAAGTTATAATGATTTTAGGATAATAGATTATCATTGTGATAGGTAACTGATAAGGTAGTCTAAAATTTAGGATAAGGTTCTCATAAAATTGAGCATAGCTAGGTTCATTATACATTCATAATACGGTTATCATAAAATTAAGGATTGGATTATCACAGATTTGGGATAATATTATTACGAAATTTAGGATGATGTTACCACCAAATTCGGGATCAGGTTATCGTGAATTTAGGATAAGATTAACACTAATTTGGGATAATGTTATTACATATTCGGGATATGAATTATTAACAAAAAATCTTGGATGAGGTTAACATTAATTTTGGATACAATTATCATTAACTTGAAATAAGATAATCAGCAAATTTAGGATAAGACTGTCATGATTTGAGATAAGGATAAGGTTATCATTAATTTTGTATAAGATCAACATTACTTTGTGTTTGTGATAAGATCAAGTATCATACATTTGGAATTAACATAACTTTAAATGAGATTAATATTAATTTGGGATAAGGTTATCAGAATAAGTATTTGGGATAAGCTCAACATCAACTTTGGATAAATTTATCACAAATTTGGAATACGATTATTACCAAATTTAAGATAAGGTTTTCTTAAATTCTTACTTTATTGTGATAGGATTACCATAAATTTGGAATTAAGCTAACACAGAGTTTGGAATGAGGTTAATATTAATTTAGGATAAGGTTATCATATATTTGGGATAAGCTCAACATCAACTTTGGATAAGGTTATAACAAATTCGGAATACGATTATTACCAAATTTAGGACATGGTTTTCTTAAATTAAGGATTGAGTACATTCAAAATTTGGAACAAGGTTACCATTAATTTTAAATTTTAGATTAGTTTATCACAAATTTTGGATTAAGTTAATTTGTTATCAAATTTTGTATGAGAATCATTCAAAATTTCGAATAAGAAACAACATTAATTTAGATGAGGTTATCACATTTTTGAGATAAAAAAAAACTATTTCCAAATTTAGTATAAGATTATTATAAATTCAGGATACAGTTGACACAAAATTTTGGATAAGGTTAACAAGGTTAACATCAATTTGTGATAAGATTATCACCTAATTTGGGATAAGGGTACCGTGAATTTAGGATAAGATTAACATTGATTTGGCTTAAGGTTATCACATATTCGAGGTGAGTTTAACATACGATTTTGGTTGAGATTAACTTTAATTTTGGATATGGTTATCACAGAATTTTGGATAATGGCAGCATAGAATTTTGGGTAAAGTTATCACAAAATTTGGTATAAGATGATCATACATACATTTTGGGATTGGATTTTCATCAAATTAAGGATAGGTTTACTTTGAAATAAAATATCATCACTGAATTGAGAATAATGTTATCATAAGTTTGGAATAAAGTTATCATGTTTGTGATAAGGTCGTCACAAAATTTTGGATATGGTTGGTTATCACAAAGGATTGGGATAAGGTTATCGCAGAATTTAGAAATGAAAAAAATATACATACTACCTATTTCGTTTTAAAAAATATTAATTTGACAAAAAAAAATTTGAAAAAATTGTAAAAATTCAAATCCTAGTCAAAGTATAATTATCTCAAAATCCACGAAGTAAAAGTTATTCCAAAGATATCGAAATTTTTCAATAGAGTATTAAATTATTTTTAAACCTCGGATTAATTAAACCTTCACTCGATTCTCAACTTAGGAGAGTAATTACTTAATAATGGAATTTGAACGTACTCGTAGTTCGCTGCAGGTAGGCACAGCGAAACAGAGAGAAGCATGCAAGAATACGACAACACATGCATCAAGTTATAATGAAATCTACGTACTAATTGAATTAGGTGCAGAGACATAGAACCTATCAAACAAAGTTCAAACAAGGAAGATGTTTTTTACTAGTTGAAAGGACATTTAAGTGTATTTTGCTTCATTTGGTATACCTGCCGATAACTCAATCAAGTGACTCATAAAATGCATTATATGTGCACCGATGCACTACGTGCTTCTTCAACCGCTTATTCCACAACCTTTGCATTAATCTGAACAAACCATGAAGAAAACGTTCGTCAATTTGAATCGCATAAGTTTTAGCTGCACCGCCAATTTCATGGTAATCCATCGAAAATGTCATTTCCTCTGCATGTGTGTCGAGTAGAGGAGGCATTAATGCTCAATTTATTGAATTAAAACACCGATGCGAGAGGCGACGCTTAAAACAACAGGCTCGTTTTTCGTCGAAGTACGTAGGCTGTCTGTATATGTGTATACAGTATTCGAAGGGGCAAAAAAAAAAATTAATAGCTCATACTGAATTTAAATCGTCGAGAAAGTTTTTCGCTAAAAGCATCTCGTAGTTTCGAAAAGTTTGGAATACTTACCCGACAAACCATCTCGACATTCAATTTGTTGTCGAGTTTAGGTCGAGTAAAAATCGACACATATTTCCCATCGCTTTTTTGTCGATTTCAAAAATCGACTTGAAATTGTAATATAATCGACCAAAATTTTTAGAAGATTTTCAGTAAGGTTCAAAATTGACAAAATCTAGATCTCAAATATTTGTGCATTATCCTGTAATAATAGATACCTATTCCATGTAAGGAATAAATATCGATTTCAAATCGATTTAATGTTGATTTATTTATAGATCAAAACTCGATCCTAAATATTTGTCTATGTTTGCTGGAATAAAAGACATCGATTTTAAAGTAAAGAAGTTGAATCGATTTCAATTCGATTTAATGTTGATGTCCCTATAGATCAAAACTCGATCCTAAATATTTATCAATTTTCTCTTGAATAAAAGACATCAATTTTCAAGTATTCCTAGTATGAAAATAAATATCAATTTCAAATCGATCAAATGTCGATGTCCCTATAGATCGAAACTCGATCTCAAATATTTATCGATTAATATTCGGAAATATATATCTATTTCACAGTAGAAATGCAATCGATTTTATGTCAATTTTTGTGAAAAGTACAAAGGCCCTAAAACTCGATAAAAAATCGCTACAAATTACAAACATCATACCCGTTTCACAACTCTGAGATTAAGTATGTTGTAAAAAAATATGTAAGGAAGTGAGACAAACTCAGGAAATTTGTGTAAGTCAAACGCTCTAAGAGTAAACGAGATGTGACTTATTCATAAAAATTTTTGGTATCGATTTTGTGTCGATTTTCTTGAAAAAGATAGACAATTTGCTAAAACTATGTATGAGAATTCTAGACCTCGATTTATTAATGATTTTTTTCAAGAATTGATCAATTTTTGGTCGAAAAACGTGATGAAAAAGGAAGGAAATCGACAATAAATCAACCTTTTTTTTAATCAACTCGACCTCTTCCTTTGGTCGATTTTTTGTCGATATTTCTTATCAACTCGCCCTTTTTTTTCGGTCGATTTTTTGTCGGAATTATTCAGATTTGGTCGATTTCTAGTCGAAAAATCTCATGAAAAAGGAAGGAAATCGACAATAAATCAACACATTTTTTTCATCTACTCGTCCTATTTTTTTTGTCGAGATTTTGTCGATTTGGTTTGTCGGGTAGTCAATAAAACGCGAACTATGACGCTGAATACATTGTAAAAGCTTCGAATTTGTTTGTCTGTCTGGAGTCGACCGAAGACCTCGAAATACCTAATCCAGACGAGCGGAATATTGTTGGAGAAGCTTGAAAGCCTACACCTTTATTAAAAATGTACCTATCCATTAAATATTATGTACGTATTCAAAACTTAACATTAGTTGTAGGTATAGGTAATTATTTTCTTTTAAGATGATTTTGTCTAAAAACCTTTCGACAGAACGTTTAAGAAGAAATCTAGTGAAGGACATTTTTTTTTAAATAATGATTGTTCGAGATTTCCGAAATGATTCGCTCAGAAAACAAATCTTCAAAAAGGGCTCTAAAAATTTATTTTAGCAAAAATTAAAAAAAAAAAAAAAATTCAAAATACAATGAATTCGAAGAATTGATCACTTTTTTTTGGAAACCCATGAGCGTATTCTTTTTTGAAAAATTCCTTGCAAAAAAAAATCTTTTTAATCAAAAATTTTCCCTAAAAATATTTTTGGTAAATGACTCAAGAAATTAAAAAAATAAACCTATACCTAGTTAAGGAAAAAAATGTTTAAAAATATTTTGAAATTGAACCACAAAAAAATTATGTTAAATTTTTCTTAAAAAACCTTGAAAAAACAAAATGCTCGTAAAAAATCTGATTTTATTAAAAAAAAATTGTAAGTAATAAAAATGAAAAAATCTTTACAAGTAATAAGAATTTAAAATAAAAATCGTTTTGGAATAAAACTTCAAGTTGTTCTTCAATATTTTTTAATACTTTTAAATTGAAAAAAAAATCGCTTGGGTGAGAAATCGTCCACAAAAAATTCTCTCATCAGAAAAATAAATACCTATCTACTCTAAAAAAAATACTAGAAAAAAAATCCTGAATAAAAAAAAATGTTGGGTACAATATGCCTCAGAAAACGTTTTTTTGAAGAAAAAAAAATCGAACAAAATGTTGTTGAATTTTTTCCAACTGATTTTTTTCACAAAAAAGTTTTTGCATAAAAAATATTTTTTTTAAATTATTGTTCAAAAAAGTTCCTGCGCAATTTTTTTTCTCTCAAATATGTAAAAATGATTTTTAAAAAAAAAAAAAAAAAAAAAAAAAAAACTCTTTTCCAGGAACATTAAAATTTTTCGGAAAAAATCTCAGTGCATAAAAATTTATCTAAAAAAGAATTCTTTTTTTCATAAAATATTTTTGAAGAAAAAGCGCAAAAAAAGGAACAAAAAAATTTTAGAAAAAAAATTCTTTGAAAAGTTCTTATATGTACCTACTTTAGAATGTTTTACCTTTTTGGAAAAATCGTTTGCAAAAAAATTTTTGCAAAGAGATTAATTTCCATAAGTAAACACGTATCTACAATCAAAAAATAAGAAAATAAGTAATCTGCGCATCTTCTTAGAAAAACTTACTTGACATTTTTTTAATCACTTGGATAAAACTTATTTTATTGAACAACTGTTCTTCATGAAATTTTCTCAACAAATTCTATAAAAAATCCAATATTTCAGAAAACTTTTTTCAAAAAAAAAAGTTGAAAAATTTTTCTAAATTTTTATTTTTTTGTAAAACCTTCCTGCAAAAAGTAATCCGCGAAAAATGCCAATACCCAAGTATTAATATCTACATAAAAATACAACAACAAATTTTTAACAAAATAAAAGTGAATAAAAAATTGAAATAATTCTTTATTTAAGTTTCTTTACCTATTAGCAACCTTCTCCAGCATTATTTTTTAATCGATGAAAATTTATTTTCAAAAAAAAATCTGCACAAAAATAAGGGACTGTTGGGTACAGTAAATAGTTACAAAAAAAAATTGAATTGAAATGAAAAAATCTTAAGAAATGCGCCAATTTCTTTTGGGAACATTTACCTAATTTTAGAAAAAAAATTCATGGAGATATTCTCAAGAAATTCAAAACACTTCTTGCACAAAAACTTCAAAAAACTGTCTTTCTGGGAGTTGAAGTCAAAAAAATGCTCTTAATTTTTTTTTACAAAAACCATTAAGGTTTTATAAGAAATTCTAATACAAAAAAAATTACTACTAAAAAAAATCTCAAAGATTTTTTTTCTTCAAAAAACAATCCTTCATTCAAAACATTTTCTAAAAAATTATTTTTAAAAAAAATATAATTTTATTTTTACATGATTTAAATTTTAAAAAATTACAAAAAGAATCTACCTAATAATGATCTAAAAAATCTTATGGCATTTCTTTACCTAAAATAAATAAATAATAATAATAATTAATTTGAAAAAATGCAAAATACCATAGAATTTTATTGAAACAATTGCTGGAAATTTTGCTAAAATGATTTCTACGAAGATACCTCGTAGGTAAATACAATATTTTAAAACCAATAAAAAACAAAAGAAAAAAAATCGTATGCAAAATATACAATTCAACGTTAGATGAACCCAACGCTTGCGGTTTATTCGAGTAATACAACATTATTATATCTACAAGCGATATTACTCGTATCTCATACATAAGCAATAAGCATTAAGACTAATGTTGATTTTTTTTTCTCGTTCTATAGTTGAGAGTATATTTGATGCGATGCTCGACTTCACCATGTAGGAAAATCGCATCAATTTTCCATCTCAAAATTTACCCCTGCGAAACTACATTAAAACAAATTTTGACAACTCGCTTTAACGTCAAAGAAACATTTTACATTAAATTTAACATTTAAAAAACAAATTTTTTTAAATCACGCAATCGTTCGAGTCGCATCAGGGCTAAATACGTAAATAATACATTTATATTAATGCTAAAATATGCGGAAAGGTTTTTGTCGCGTCTTGAAATTTCACTATACATACAATATTTTCTCCTTCCTTTAACAACATTGTGATGTAGACTGTACTTTTATTTGGGTGATGATGCAAACGTTACATGCGGTATACTTTATTCTAATATAAAAACTATTTTTTAATTATGTCGGAATTTGAATATATCTACACTAACAATGTAGGTAATGAGTGTAATGTTTAAGCCATTAGAATGTAATATGACGATATAATATGTGCAACAGAATAAAAAAAATTATTATAATGAACTACACGTTGAACTATACCCAAAGCATTATTTTTATTTTTTCATATACGAACAATTTATTATCTTGGTGCACATCGTATAAAACCTAAACACGAGTACATAACATGTAAAGGATTGTTAAACGTGTAGAAAAGTTTGTGGTCATTAATCGAGAACTTAATTAATGATGATTATCCGTTTAATTTACCGTTAAAAAGAGATTCTTTCTCGTACGTTATAAATAATGGTTTTTTGGTGATTTTTTTTCTCTCCCTCTTTTTTTTTTGCAACTCGTTTATTTCCACAGTGTTTCGAAGCTTTTTAACACTTAATTTAGTTTTATGTTTTACGCGTATTCTTCCTCTCTATTTTGTAGTCTATTAGTTTTAAAAGAGATGTCAACGATTTTGTGCCGAAATGTTGGCGAGCTTTAATAAAGAAAAATCATCCCTTAAATAACTATAAATACTCGTGTAATGTTGGCTATGGTTATTTTTCGTGTTTCTTTTTTTATTCGTAGAAGTGGGTGAATATTTTTTGAGGGGGTTTTGTTTCAATTTCTGTCAAATCAATTTTTAATTTTTTTTTTTGCGAATTGCTTTTTTAAAAAATTTTAAATGTTAGTAATAAGGATACGAATATGTTTTGAGATCTTTTTCTCAAGTTGTTTCATCACATTTTTTTTTTATTTTTAAAAATTTTTATTTCCAAGTTCGCTTTAAGTGGTTTGATTACTTTTATTTCTTTATTTTTTCAATTTTGCCATCAATATATGGAATTAGGCACCGTATCTAATCAGGTCATTTTTTAAATTCAATTTTTCCCGTCAATTACTAAATTTAAAAAAATTTTAACATTTAATTTTTTTTCTCTTTATCGTTTTAAAAATTTCCCCTATTTTTTTCAAGAATTCTTTCACAATTTTTTCTCAGTGAGTATCCAGTTCTTTTTATTTTTATATCAATTTCATAGAAAAATTTTCTAATTTTTTTCTCTCATCATTTCCTAAAAAATTTCTTAATGTTTTCAATTTTTTTACTTTTTTTCAAAATATTTTCTTTAATTTCTTTTATACCTACTTATTCAATTTTTTTCACAAAATGAAATATTTTTTCCAAACATAATAGAGAACAACTGTTCTTATAATATTTAAAGAGGCAATTTTTTTGAAAAATGGTTGAAATTGAAAAATCATCAAAAAATTGTAATCATAATCTCACAAAATTGACCACAACCGGTGGGATTTTTTTTGTTGCAATTTTGACTCGAATGTCGGTACCATTCGACCAAGAATAAATTTAAAGACAGAGTGGAAATAACTTTACTATTTCTTTTTTTATATTATTACCTAATAGGTGATTTTATATGAAATATTAATGATTTTAATAATTCTTACTATTTTTTCCCCTTCAGAAATATCAAAAACAATTCACGTAAAAAAAAAATCTGCCAAAAAACAAAAAAAGTTACTAATACAAATCTTGAAAAAATTAAAATAAAAAGTCTTCAAATAGAATCATGATTAAACAAAAATGTTATTAACAAAAAAAAAAAAATTAAAAATTAGGAATTTGCTGAAAATTTTGAAAAGGTGAAAAATGATTAGAAATTTGAAATCATTTTTTAAGGAAGCGAAGTTGAACTAAACTTCAACATTTTAAAATAGGTATTCTGAAACTTGAAATTTTTTCTACCTTAATCATCCATCTATTCATATTTACGGCAAACTGAGTAGGCAAATTAACAAGCATCATTTCATCATATTTACTGCGGCAAACTAACTACTAAGTATGCAACTTATTATACTTACTCATATAGTAAGTGCTGACATTAGGGGTTTTCAAGGCTGCTGAATTTGGTTTTCGAACTAAAATTTACCTCCGACCCTGAATTACGCCCCGAAAGGGGGGTCAATTTTGAAAATTTTAACATTCACAATATTGGTATCAAAATGAATGTTTTTCAAGTCACTGAATTTGATTTTTGAACTAAAATTTATCTCTTGACCCAAAATTGGGCCCCGAAGAGCGGTCAATTTCGAAAATTTCAAAATTTTCTACATTGGTGTCAAAATATAGGTTTTCGAGGTCGCTGAATTCGATTTTCGAACTTGAATTTACCTCCAACTCCGAATTGAGCCTCTAAGAAGGGTCAAATTTTTAAAATTTCAAAATTTACAACATTGGTATCAAAATGTAGGTTTTCAAAACCGCTGACTTTGACATTCAAATTTAAATTTACCTCTGACCCCAAATTGAGCCGCTAAGCGGGGTAATTTTGAAAAATTCAAAATTTACAACATTGGTATCAAAAAATAGATTTTTGAGGTCGCCAAATTCGATTTTTGAACTCAAATTAACCTCCAACTCTAAATTGGGCCCATAAGAGGGTGTCAATTTTGAAAATTTTGCAATATACAATATTGGTATCGAAAATTCGAAATGCAAGTTTTTGAAGTCGCTGAATTTCATTCTTAAACTTCGATTTACCTTGGACTAAAATTGGGCCACCGGAGGGGGTCAATTTTGAAAATTTCAAAATTTATCACATCGGTATCAAAATATAAATTTTTGAGGTCGCTGAATTTGATTTTCGAACTTTAATTTACCCCAATCCAAAATGGACCCCTTAAGAGGGGTCAATTTTGAAAATTTTGAAATTTACAATATTGATATCAAAATGTAAGTTTTTCAGGTTGCTGAATTTGACTTTCAAACTTGGATTTACTTCCGACTCATAATTGGACCCCAAAGGGGGTAATTTTTTTTAATTTCACTGTTTAAAATACCTATTGGTATCAAAATAATATAGGTTTTTCAGGTTGCTGAATTGTAATTCAAATATTTTCAGCGACAAAAAGAGTTGAATAAAAAAAATATATAAAATTTCAAGTTGTCATTTAAATTTTTGAAAAAAATAGTTTCTTGTTTCATACATCTCTATTCAACTAAATTTTATTTTTTGTTTTTCAACGCATTTATTACTACTTCCCCATAAATAAGATTTTACAAAACGACCAACTTTAATTTTTTTTTTTTTTTTAATAAAATTTTGAGTCATTGTAGTTACTTACCATATAATTTTATTTTCCCTTATTTATTTTTTTAATGCAATTTTTTAAAATTTTGGAATTTTTGACCCCTCCCCTCAAATTTAGGCATTTTTGAATAAAAATGTCTCAAATTTATGGAAAAACATTGAATACTGGATATAATTATAATTATGTTCGCTTCCAACACATATTATTGTACACTTACAATTTTAATTTTTTTCAATCAACTGGAGAAAATGACTTAAATATTTTGTAAATTAGGAAATCGCTTTTAAAAATTACAAAAAAAGAGACTGAATTGAAAAAATTCTATGCCAAAAACTTCTCTGAAGAATTGAACTGTTAAAAATCTCTCGAGAAGAAAGTTTTTAAGGAGAAAAAAACCTCCAGAAAACAACTTCCACGTAAACCCCATATTATAAAAATGAAAACTGTATGGTCTAGTACATAAGCATAAGCTCATATTGCGGGGGTGGCGGTTCGTCGAACAATCGAACACCAAAAAAATACCACATTGTAAGATGGAAATTCTTCACACGGTGTTACTTTTGGTTTCGAGCGAATATAAACGTAAAATCTTGAGCGTTAAATTTGAAACGCGACTCGACTTGGCTGGCAAGCTGTTCGTCTACACCATTAAAAGTTTTGCACGCAATTATACTTTTGCTCGACGCTGCGTCCCTGTGACAAGTCCTAACATCGTTATGAAACTATTCAAACTAGCTGTATTGTGTAATGCGAATGGTGAGAAAAAAAACGTGTTTTTTCTCACCCCTATCAACGAATAAAAAGCACTACCTCGGAGCTTGGTACAAAACACATACCACAGAAGAGCGAGTTTCTCGGTATGGTTTTTTTTTTTTGCAATTTTAATCGAATAAAGTTACTGGAGATTTGGATACTTTGAGAGGTTACGTTGGCGTTTGCAATCGAATTAAAATATCCACCTTTTCTCTTATCTTGGGAATGAAAAAAAAATTAATTGGAAAACGGTTTCTTGGAATTTGAAATTAGGATGAAAATGAGAAAAAAATGCCAAGCTTGGCGTCATCACTATGGACATCAATCGTTCACGATTGAATTATAAGATGTAGGTAGTTCTCTTTGAGAAGTAATTCCAGTTCAGTATAATTCGCAAGTATGAGAATCAATCGGACCGATTCTTACGGGAATACGAGTTTCAATTATTAACATTCTAACTTTGCAAATCCATAATGAAAGTTTTCTTTCTTCGACGTAACTAACCTCATCTCCTTGGTAGGAAACTAGGAAACTGGTATCGGTATTTTGTATATTACTGTAAACTCCAACTCGACTCGAGCTATTAAAGCAATAAGGAATTTTCTCAGGTAACTTTATACGATGGAATTACCTTAAAACGTAACATTTTCAACCTACGCTGGTCGCGTAATTATTATCGAATTGTTCCGCAATACTAGCTGCCTTCGCTCTGGCTCCGCTACCTCTTCCATAAGACTAAAAACCACTCTCGCTAGAAATTCGTAAGCGGCAAGCGTGAACGTTTTATAACGGAAATTCGCCAAAGTTGGTACTTTCTGGGCGAAAAGTATACGCAGTAAACTCGACGTAATTATCTGAAGGCCATTTTTCCTCTTCGATACGAAATTTTCTTCTCAACAATGAAATTTACTCGCCTGGTGTACGTTTTGTTGTTGCGTTTTATACCGATGCGGATTTTCGTTTCGTTTTGCGGCTTGGTCGTCTCACGAGTATACCTTCGACTCGATCCGGGGTCTGGCCTTTTTCACATATTGTGTATTGAAAAATATACAATAATAATCCGGCTTCCTACTCGCCTACATGGTCGGCCGAATACCGTGTCATGTTTATTAACCACGTTCTTCTTTTGTAAAGCGCCCAAAAGGTACGTGCTTTCTAAAATGAATTTTTTTCTCACGTCCAAAGCGTACAGATATTATCGGTCTATCAATATCTGTCAATACTTATTTACACAAAAGGTGAACGTTTTTTCTCCTCGAGTGCCGTTTTCGTTTTCGTTTTCCTTTCTCGTATTATTCATTAGTAACTTTCACGTCGAATGATCGCCCATTTATTTCATGAAAAGCAACTAATACGTAGGTAGGTACTTATGAATATTGTAATGATGGAATTAATGAGTGACTAGTGTCTAGTTTGCTCACTTTGTTTACATGGAAGTGGATCATGGTTATTAGTTACGTAAATTTTAACAAGTCCTTAATACATACGTAGATGTTTAATATTCAAAATTGGAGATGAGGGAGAGGTCGAATCGAAATTTTTGTAATAATAAAAATTATTTCCAAGACTTCAAGCTATAATTTTTGTTTGAAAAATTTTTCAATTGGACTCCTCTCTCCCCTCAGATTTTGCATGATACGTATGTACTTGTTCAAAATTGGAGAAGTGAGGGAGAAATGGATCTATTAAATAATTTTCCAAACAACGTTGTGGATTAAGGTTCTAGAAATAATTTAGGTTAATGTAAAAAGGTCGATTGGACCCCTCCCTCTCCTATGATTTTACATAACATTTTGTACAAATACCCGAGCAGCACAATCGACAAATTATCGAAATAAAAAATCGACAGAATATCGAATTCGATAAAGTGTCGCGTTAGTTCCGCCTAAATCGTGAAATTATCTTTCGATATACAGATAGATTATCGACGAATTATAGTTAGTAAAAATTTCGAGATTATAGTAAGATATTTTATCGATAATCTATCTATAATATCGAAAGATAATTTCACGATTTAGGCGGAACTTTCGCGACACTTTATAGAATTCGATATTCTGTCGATTTTTTATTCCGATTTTTCGTCTTTTACTAGCTTTTTTCTATAATTAAAAATCATTAATTAGCATAATTAATACATTAAACTATGCCTAAACCCATTATTCATGTTACGGTAAGAGGATCATTTCAGAAAAAGTCAAAAAAAATTATAAAAAATCTGCCACCCGTGGGGGGCTTGAACTATCTACCTCCTGCATGGTGTTCCTCTACCTTAGCCACTATGCCATACCTTATCGTTGAGGAATTGGCAATAAAACGCTTATAATAGGCAGTTTAGTACTTCCAGACGAGTTAGACTTGGAAAAATTTTCACCAATTTTTAAAATTTGGAAATAATTTCAAATATCGTCACAAAATCGTTGAAAAATCGTTCGACAACTTTCAGATTATTTGTCGATAATGTAGTTTCAAATATCGCCACAAAATCGTTGAAAAATCGAGTTCGAGGAATTTCATATTACGTGTCGATAATATAGTTTCAAATATCGTCACAAAATCGTTGAAAAATCGAATTCGAGAAATTTCAGATTACGTGTCGATAATATAGTTTTAAATATCTTCACAAAATCGCTAAAAAATTGAATTCGAGAAATTTCAGATAATTTGTCGATAATATAGTTTCAAATATCGTCACAAAATCGTTAAAAAATCGAAATCGAGATATTTCATATTACGTGACGATAATATAGTTTCAAATATCTTCACGCAATCGTTAGAAAATCGAATTCGAGAAATTGCATATTATGTGTCGATAATATAGTTTCAAATATCTTTACAAAATCGGTAAAAAATCGGATTCGATAAATTTAATATAATCTGTCGATAATATAGTTTCAAATGTCGTCAAAAAATCGGTAAAATATCGAAGTCGAGAAATTTCATATAATCTGTCGATAATATAGTTTTAAATATCTTTACAAAATCGTTAAAAAATCGAATTCGATAAATTTAATATTCTTTGTCGATAATGTAGTTTCAAATATCTGCACAAAATCGGTGGAAAATCGGAATCGATAAATTTAATATTCTTTGTCGATAGTATCGTTGACGAATATCGTCATAAAATCTTAATAATATCGAATTCGATAGTTTTTAGATTTTTTGCCTATGAAATTGTACCGATGAATCTTTATAATATCGTGAGAACATCTATAGATTTTCAAACGATTTTTTATCGATACGTTACATCTTCCGATATTATCGATCGAGTGTGCCACTCGGGTAGATACATTATTCGAAATTGGGGATGGGTCCAATTGCAAAATTTTTCAAAAAAAAGTTATAGACGGAAGTTCTAGAAATAATTTTGGTTATTATACAATTTTCGATTGTACCATCCCTTCCTCCCCCTTTTCGCATAATATGACTTAGATACTTATATTATTAAAAATTACTGAATGTAGGAATCCAATTGAAAAACTTTTCAAGCAAAAGTGGTAGCTTGAAGTTCTGAAAAAAAATTTGGTCATAACAAAAATTTCGATTGGACCCCTTCCTCTCCTACAATTTTTAATATTAACAAGGAAATCTTGCCAACTTGTCATATCTCCGATTGAGCTGAAATTTGGCTCACTGAAGAGCATAATCACCCACACCTCAGAACCAAATTTTTAGCTGCCAGTTGATTTTTTGATTTTTGGCGAATTTTTGAAAATGGCCAAAACAGCCCCCTCTCAAAAAAATAATCATTTTTAAACAAAAATGGTAAATTTCGAGATAGAATTCTGAAAATCGGTTTTATACTCAAGTCAACCCGCTGAGTTGATTGCAACCATTTTCAAAGCGATCTGGAGCCTCCAGAAAAAGTTGGATTTTCTCCAGAACACTGGAACCGCTCCTGACGACGCTGTTCTCAACTTCGGCAGCTGAATTTTATTTCTTAATTAATTACTCGTGTGAATTTGAAATATTAATTTTAGGTTTTTATTTTTGTTTTAGGTGAGTACAAAAATTTCGATTGGTTTACATGCCGAGTCTATTACCTACGTCTGAAAAATCCTGAAAATGGTACTTTTTTCAACATTTTAATTGAAAAATTTCCAAGAAACGTAGTGTAAGTGATTGATACGAATTATTACAAATTAAACCATTATAAAGTTCTATTGGGGGATAAAAATTTAAAATTGAAGATCAAGAAGAGACCAGAAGGAAGCAAATAAAATTTTTGAAAATTCGAAATAAACCCAATGTTCAAATACAATACAATTTTTTAAACGTACCTATGACAAAGTATTAATAACTAGATAATTATTACCTATTATTATTATTTTTTTTAATTTGTGTAAAGTCTCAAAAGTGCAAAATTACGTATGTTAAAATGTAACAAACAAATTTTCAAGATGAATCCCATTCTAAAAAAAAAAATCATAATACATTTTTATGACAAATTAACGATTTTTAGGTCAATTCAAAATTTTTTACTTATACTTGGAAATTTTTTTAAAAAAGTAAAAAAAATCCAAACACTTCTTATAATTTTTTTTTTAAAATTCAATCAACAACAAGCTTTAACTATAAATCAGTTTTTTTTAATAATTTTTTTTTTAATACTTATAATTTTAGAGATTTTCTTGTTAAGGTGTTTTCCTAAAAATATTTCTTTCATTTCAGGATGTCAAGAATTTAATCCAAGAAATTTTATTTATTTCCAGCTAGAGAGTTTTTTTTTAAAGAAAATTTCAGGGAAGAATTTTCTTTTAATTTCTTTAAAATTATTTCTACGATATTATTTTTATCGCTGCGTTTTCGAGAGAGAATGTTTCTTTCAAGATCAACTAAAAAATCTATCTAACGATTTCTAGTATTTTTTTCCTTTAATTTTTCTAATCAAAAAAAATGTTGAAGGATTCTTTCTCCACAATTTTTGTTAACTGAAAGTAGAAAAAAAATTGTCATGAAAAAACCCACCCTCAGATTACGACTCTCCTGCTCCGATCAAAACCCGTCCCTAGTAATTAAAAGAAATGACAACTTTGAAAATAAAAGTCACCAGTGAATCCAGCCTTTGTGCTTTCTTCGCAAATAGAAACTTTCACGTGTAAATATCGAATCGATTTACTTCCACCGAACAAGCCAACGTTTATCGACAGATGAAAATCACATCAGAGATACCGGCAGCTTTTTTTTCTGCTGTATGACCTATCAATTCCTCGAGGAATACTCAATCATAAAAATGGATGGTTCTAATCAACGTCTCTATTTATACTTTTGCATTCGATTCTTACCAACAATTCAGCCATAAAATTAGAAAAGCATTAAAATTCGAAGTTGGAAAACTTTTTCTACTGCGAAAATGTTGGCTCGGTTTAAATTACCCGGGCTAGTGGAGAGGCACCTCTGGTACCTATACCATCCAATACCGTAGCTTTAAAACTGTCAGCATCATAATAGAGAGTCCAATCGGTCAATTAAAATTGGCTATAATTTTACCCCACGTATAGATTGATTTTTGTATAAGCCTGAGACTATTGTGTTTGGTGTTTTTCGACCATTAACTTTCGGAACTTTTTGCCCTTTAATTATACGGTGGCATGGCACTCCCTTATACCTATAGGAAAAAAAATTTTCGAACATTTTTTTTGTAACTGTTCTTAATTTTGTTCCATTTGGTCTAAAAAAGAACCCCTATCAATGTTTTGCCAAAAAAAAAAATTAAACACTTCCATTTTTTGACTGAAGTTCGGGTTTTCATCAGTATTTTTATTCAGCTGTCTACAGCCTTAAATTTGCAAGATAGACTAAATTTTCTCATAATCTTTTTAGTAGTACTAAATAAAAGGAATACAAAAAGGTATATACAAGGTTTGCCTATCTGTCATATTTAGGCCTACAGGATTCTGTATAATTTTATAAGTGCTCCAGCGCCTTCAATATGGCAGATATGCTCAATTTTTATATAACTAATTTTGATGGTCTTGATTAGTACTGCCATTAAGGTTATGTATAAGTTTTGCCTACCTCCCATATTTAAGGCATTATAAACCATTGAATTATTCCAAGTGTTTTAGCCCCTTCAATTCGGCATATAGGCAAAATTTGTAAATGAAACAATTTATAGAAAAAGACAAATACTATCAAAAAGGTTCAGTAAAATTTTTGCCTACTCGAAGTTTTTATGGCACTACATCCCATAATATTCAAATTTTATTTGTACGACAACTGTGGTTGTGGTATAATACCATAAAAACTTCGGTTTGGCAAAAATGTTACTGGACATTTTTTGTAGTACTTATTGTTATCTTTAAATTGTTTCATGTACAAATCTTGCCTATATACCGAATTGAAGGGGCTAAAGCACTTGGAATAATTCAGTGCTTCGTAGTGCCTTGAATATGGCAGATGGACAAAATTTATACATAAGCTTAATGGTAGTACTAATCAAGACCTTCAAAATTAGTTATGTACTAATTGAGCCTATCTGCATTATTGAAGGCGCTAGAGAACATAAAAACATACCGAATTCTGTACTGCCTTAAATATGACAGATAGGCAAATTTTGTATACAAACTTTTGTAATCCTCTTATTTAGTACTACTAAAAATATCATGAGCAAATTTAGTCTACCTTACAAATTGAAGGCTGTAGACAGCCGAATAAAAGTACCGATGAAGACCCAAACTTCAATGCCCCGCAGCAGCGAATCGATTATAGACATTTAAATGGATTTCGTTGTACGTTCACACGACGCCAAGTTCGTCGAACTGTAGTATACTTACGGTGAAAATATTGTCTTTTTTTTTTCAACCGTCAGCGATTATTTTTCGATGCAGTGCGATTCGAGTGGAAAAAAAGTCGTATTTATTACACACAATTACCGAATACGTTGAAAAATTATTATTTGTACTTCGCTGCGAGATCGGGGCAATGTGACGGTAAATCATTGTTATATAGATATAGATAACCCATCCTAGGTTTTTTATCTTCTTTGTTCTTGAGTTAAACTCGCGATGATCTCTCGCTCGATTTCGCGGTGTCTTGTAATATTTTTTTTAGAAGAGAAAAAAAATCGAGTTTTATCTTTGCGAGAAGGCCACCGAGCGACGACTAAACTCGGTGCAAAAAGCGACTTCGATGTAGCGTTATCAAATAAGCCATAAACTAGGAACGAGCTCCGAGCCGGAGCTCGGGCTTTCCGCGATCTCTGTCGCTTTGTAAATTTCATCGCGTTCACTGAACCGAGCCATAATTATAGAGGCGCGGTGGGCTTTGAAAAAGCACGCTAAGGCTAATAAAGCACCATACTCATGGTGCCGTTTGTTTGGCAAATTATCGGTAATTTTATTAACACGTTTGTATCATTATTTCGGGCAAAGAGTATGCAAATTTTGTGTAAATTCAAATGTTTGTTAAGTTGCATAATAAAACCGCGTACGCGTCTGTGTAACGGGTATTTAAAGAGGGCGTCATCGTATGCAATTTATTTTACGACCGAGTTCTAATGTAAATTATTTTAAATAAATTGCCATAAGTTGATTCCAGCCCTGTCTACGGTGCACTACCCTCTCCCCCCGACTGCTTCGTCTCACAATCAGCCTTAATTGTCGATGGTAATTTTAGGCGTTTTGGTATGCGATTTAATTAACATTATGTGGGAGGCTCGTAAGTAGATACGGAGATGCTACTTACCTCGCCTTGTTTCTTCTTTTCGACTTAGGTTCGTTCTGCTTCGTCTTTTCTCTATACACGTTATCTTACCAACACCAAAAAATTTTCCTTTTTGATCTTAAAACGACTTGTAAGATGGTTGGTCTAGAGACAGGATGCTTCTTCGGTTGTTTGATTCGTTTCATTTATATATATTTACTTATTTATTAATTTTCAATTCAAACTGCATTTCTTATTATTTTTTTCAACTTTAATTATTATTTTTAGAAACTTAACTTCAAGTTTTTTACTTGTGAAAAATTTTGATAAAATAAATTGATGATAGACCTGCTGAAAAAATCATTGAAAATTTTCAAATTCTCAACTTGAATTTATTCAATAATTTTTTTTTTCAATTCTGTTATATTTTATATAAAAAAAATCAGTATGCAGAGTTATTTTCGAAAAAATTTCTGAATTTCTTCCTCATAAATTCAAAATTTATTTTTATAAAAATTTAAAAAATCAATTTTTTTTTTTTAGTGGAACTTTCAAAGAATTTCGTCACATTTCCCCCATTAATTCTTCTTCTTTTTCTTCAAAAAATTAATCTTTTTCGGAAAATTTTCGAAAGTTCGGTCATTTTCTTTTTAATTTGGTGCGTTTTTTTTTTGTTTGTTTTTTTGTAAAATGAAATACCTGTAGAACTTTTTTGAAATAGTTAATGGCATGTTATTTTTAAAGTAGGTATTTCTTCACAATTTTTTTTATCAATTTCTCAAATTTTTTCAAAATATTTTTAAAACGTTTTTTAAAAGTTTTTCTTCTAGGCATATACGTTTTATTTCTTATTTGACTTCTTGAAAATTTTTCTCAACTAAAATCATCATTTGAAAATTTAATACTTATTGAGATTTTTTTAAAATGAAACTCAAATTTTTTTACTGGAATTCATCAATCATCTCTTTACAATTTTTTTCCAAACAATTCTTCAAAATTTTTCATTTTTTCAAATATTTTTAAACCAGTTTTTCTCAAAATAATTTTCAGTTTTCTTTTTGAAATTTTTTCAAAATTTTTCATTTTAGAATTCGTTCATTCTTTTTCAACAAATTGTCCAAAGTACTTGTTTCTCTCAAAAAAATTCCCATTATTTGTCTTCTTGAACTTTTACCAAACTTCAAGTAGTTTTCGAATTATTTAAAATTGATATTTCAAAAAAAAAATCCTCAAATACAACGGAATCTTGAAATTATTTCTTCACAAATTTTTCATGCTACTTTCTCAAAATTTTTCATCTAAAAATTTTTCTGAAGTTTATCCAGTTTTTGATGAAAATTCGAGAATTTTATTCTTTATGGAAAATAAATTTTCAAAGTAGTTTTTAAATCAATTCATCACAATTTTATCATTTTTTTTCAACGATTTTTCAATTTTTTTTTTTATAAATTTCTCATTTTTCTTCTTAGAAAGTTGATATTTTTTTTGAAAGTTCAAAAATTGAGATTTTGGAAAAAATTTGATTTGAATTTCAAATTTTTTCAACAGTCTTGAAATTATTTCTTCACAATTTTTCTGACTAATACTTTTTTTTCTTAAAAGATTTTTCAATTTTTCACCATTTTTTTTCTAGTTTCCTCCAAAAATTTTTCATTTTTAAAAATATTTCTAGAGTTCACTCATTATTTTCAAACTTAAAAAATTCAAGATTTTAACAACTTTTCTTTGTGAAATTCATCTTTCTCGAACAATCTTAATTTTAGAACAATTTTCTTCAATTAACCTTAGCGTTTTCTATAACATCAATTTTTCAATGATTTTTCAAGCCTTTTTGTCAAAAATTTTCAATTTTTTCCAAAGGGCAATAATTTCTAGAAATTAATTTTTAAAATTAATTTTTTTAACCTAGTCCAATTATATAATTCCTAAAAATTGATCAGTTAATATTTTTTGGATGATTTTTTCCAAAATCTTTCTCTCAAAAAATTTCTTACTCATTCTTGGAAATTTTCTCAAACTTGACTCACTTTTTGAAGGATTGAAAAAAAAATTGAAATTTTGAAAATTCTGTCTTTATGAAATCGAAATTTTTTCAACGTTCTATTCAAATTATTTTACCATTAAACATTAATTCTTTCAGCAATTCCTCAAATTTTTTCTTTTCCATACGTATTTTCAACTTTTTTAAAATGATTTTATTCAGTTTTTTTTTTTTCAATTTAAAATAATGATTTTTTGATATTAAATTATTAGGTAAGTATCTACTCAAACTTTTTTAAAAGAAATTTTGAAATATATTTTCCTTCAAATTGAGTTAGAGATTTATTTTCAAAATTTGTATTTTTTTAATAGCAATTCATCAAAATTATTCCTTTCAATTTTTTTTCGAAAATTCTTTTGAAGCCCTTTTTTTGTAGGAAATCTCCTTATTTTCCTGAAAAATTTTCTCAACATTAAATAATTTTTTTTTTAAATTAAAAAGGTTTTTTGCGAGTTGAAAAAAAAACTCTTGAAAATTCTATGCATAGATATTTTAATATTATTTTTTCGTTATTTCTCTTCATTTTTTCACTTCAATAAATTATTTCTCAGGGGAAAAAATGAATTCTTCTTCCGTTTTTTTTAGAAATTTTTCAATTTTGTTTTTTTGAATGTGTTATTTTTTTATTTAAAAGAATATCTTTAAAATTCTTTTTTTTTTCATCTGTGTTCAAAAATCATTTCATTGTAAGTATTTTTTTCTCAGTCATCTTTCAAAAAATATTCGCTCTAAAAATTGTTTTTCCAAAATTTTCAATATTCGGTATATATTTTTTTAGTTTTGAAAATTGAACTCATTTCCTTTTGTAGATCAATTAATTTTTTTTCAATTTCATTTATTTTTATTCACAAAAGTTGGGTACCTATCTCACTTTTTTCTTGAAAATTTTCAATTTTTTTTTTCATTACATTTTTTCCGGAACTTATTTCATTTTTTTTTTTTTTCATTTTTGCAGTTTTTCTATTGATGAGATAGGTAGTTAACATCTAAAAAATTATGGCGAGAAGATTTTTAAAAAAAATTCTGAGACTTCGAGCAGAAAAATCTGCCAAAAAAAAAAATGTTGATCTGCGTACCAAACTGTTTGATTCTGATCAACGAACAATACGATTAAAAAATCATTCGAAACAACATAACCGAAGGAGCACTCTTGCCTGTAGACAGAAACACGACATCGTAGTAGCGCAATATATGCCGGTGAAAAAACACTCCTTTTCCCCTCCCACTTAACTCAGCTACGATATTTTTCGGTCGAGCACCATCTTTTCCATATTGTAGATGTAGAAGCGCAAGTGCGATAAGTTATAACGGTATTTAGGCTTTTACTAGCTCAAAGCCCCAATTTCCATTACAATTTATCGTTAAAGTCGTTAAAATATTTTAATCTGTTCGTTTTAATTTGGATAGAGTGAGGGATTTTGGGGGAAGTGGGGCTCGTCGTCGTACGCGAATCGCGCGGTACTACACAAGTATTCGCGCCACTTCGCATCGCCTTTATCCCATCGAACTTTCTATATCGATGCATGGTATATCGTCTTCGCCCCTACCCTCCTCCTATGCCCTATTCGCAACCATCGGTACGGTGGCGGTTTTTCGACTGTCGTTGCAGACAACGAAAAACATTTATAGAATTTTTGGATAATGAATGCGCAAAATTCGGTATTTTAATTTCTCTTCGCTTCTTCGGAAAAATACGAACGAATTATTTTCAATTAATTATTTTAGTACGCGGATAACCCGTGCGATGGGGAGGGATTCAGCCGGTAACCGGGCAGGGCAAGGTATAAGGGGTATGGAAAAAGGCGATCGCGATGCCGAAATGAAGCCGCCAGCGTCACCCCCTCCGGCGTTCGTTTTCATAATAACTGAATCAAACTCGCGTAGCTGAAGCATTAGCAGCAAAATGAAAATAATAAATAACCAGCCGCCCTTTTTCCGCCGCAAAGACAATAAATTTCGCGAATAACAATTACCGGCGAATTTGATATTCAAACCGACCAAATACAAACGAGAGAATATTCCCCAAGATAAATCTAAATTTCGCCTGGCGCACAACCCGCCTGCGCGTAAAAATCGCGCTCGACGAATTGATAGAGCTCGGCTGGCGTGTAATTTGTTGGCTGCAATGGATCGTGGCAACGTCCCGTAAGAAAATTCGGTACAGGAGAGACGCTGTCGTTTACGTCGATAAAATTGATATAAATTAACCGGTACACGAGGCCAGGACGAGTCGCAAAGTCGAAGCATTGCGATAGTTGGAGTCGATTATCGTATCTTGGCCGCTTCTTGTACCAATTTCAAAGGCTCGGGTCACCGCACATCGAAAGCAATGCTGCTTTGGCAGTGGCAAAAACCGAACGAAAGGGTGAGGGAATAGTGTAGGATCGGGGTAAAAGCACAAAGTCAAATTTATACCGTCGAATTGACTCCACTTTAAAACATTTTTTTAATGGGTTTTGCGCCACAATATCTATACGCAGGGCTATGGCTTAAACACAGAACACCGAAATACGACTCAAATTGAATATTAATGTCGATGAAAACGAGTCGGCAACGTGTATTTGAACCAGGCTTCTTCCAGTTTTGGCAACAGTTTAAGTTTACAGATCGCTGCGATGTAGTTTAGTTTACTCGTATTTTGTATGCTTGCCATAAGAACAAGCTCGAAATAAGCTGACATGCTTTCTATCGTGACTGTTTTCCAAGATATAATGGTTTCGAATGAGAAAAGATATGAGTGCGGACAGGTCATCGCTTTTCCAATAATGAAGATGATATCAAATTTTTCACAGAAGCGAATTTTCAATTCTTTTTTTTTTTCTTCTTCTTTTTTTTGACACAAGTAGGAAAAATTAACCAAAATTAAATATTTACTTGGGAAAATCTACAGGAAAAATCTATCCATTCATTTTTCTATTTTGACCATCGTAAATGCATATACCATGTTAAAAAACTTGGAAAAAATTGCTGAAAAAATGAGTTTAAAATTCTGATGAAAATTTGAATTACATTAGGAAAAACATTTTTGATTTCTTTCTTTTTCGGTTTTTTAAAAATTTTGATGGATTTAGGATAAAATTTTAGGAAGAAAAATGATAAAATATTTAAGGGAAACGATTTAAATAAATCGTTGAAAAAAATGGAAAAATTTCCGAGAAGAAAAAAATGGGCGAGCTTTAGAAAGAATTATTTTTAAAGAGAGAAATTTTGAGAAAGTAACATGAAAAATTTATGAAGAAATAATTTCAAGATTCCGTTGAAAAATTTGAGGATTCTATTTAAATCTCAATTTTAAATTTTTAAAAATTAATAAAACTTGGGAAACGTTCAAGAAAGCAAATGAGAAATTTTTCGAGAGAAATAAGTAAGTTTGAACAATTTGTTGAGAAAAAAATAAACAAATTTTGAAATAAAAAATTTTTAAGAATTGCTTTGAAAAAAAAATTGCAAAGAATTTTTTTCCAAATTAGGTATCTATATATTTTTTTAAATTTTCAAGAAATGACTGAATTTTGAAAAAAAAAATCAAGAAGTGAAATAAGAATTTTTTGAGAAAGATGATTTGAAAACTCGTTGAAAAACTGGAAAATGTTGAAAAATTGTTTGGAAAAAATTTGAAAAGAGATGATTGTTAGATTCCAGTAAAAAAAAAAGATGAATTCAAAAAATAATTTATTTTAAAAAAAATACAATAAATTCTTAAATTTTCGGAAATGATTCAGGTACGTTTGGAAAATTTTTCAAAAAGTCAAATAAAAAATAGTAAAAAAACATCTAATCGCTGCAAAAAAAAATGAAAAAATTATGAAGAATTAATAATTTTAAAATTTCATTTCCATAAAAATTTTTTTTGATAAAATTACCTTACATAAAAAAGCAAGACAAAAAAAATTGAGAAATACATAATTTATTGAAGTGAATAGATGCGGAGAAATACTTATAGCAAAGGAATAATATTGAAATAAATGTATGGAATTTTCATGAGATATTTTCTCCAACTTTCAAAGAACCTTTTAAAATTATTTTTAAAGATTCTGAAAAATAAATAATTTAAAATATATATATAAAATAATGAGATGAACCGATGGACTTAAAAATTTAGAGTCATCATAATGAAAATTTTTAAAAATAAAATTTTAAAAAATTCCACCATTTTGTATTTAATGTGATAAATTTTCTGAGGTGTTAGGAAAACTTTTTAACAAAATTTACACTTATTTTGTAAAATTTTCAAAAACACAAATTTGGAAAAACTTTTGAACTTTCAATTTTTTTTTGACTTTGCAAACATTTCTTTTTTTGAATTGTAAAAAATTTACTTTTGAAAAAAATTGAAAATACATACAACCTACATTATACAAAACAATCTTAAAATGTAGGTAATTAAAAATTGAGAATAATCAACATTTGAAGAAATTTAAGTCTTTTTAAAAGAAATTTCGAGCAATAAAGTTCGAAAAAAAAATTAAAATTTTGGTCTTTGTAAAACTTTTATAAAGTTCAACTTCTGCAGGATTTTTGATTTTTTTTAAATTATGAAAAATTGAATACCTTCGTGAGTGAAATTGAAAAAATAGAATTTGAAATCTGAGAAAAGTTTACACGTACCTGTGTATTTCGTAAAGTTTTCAAAAACTCTAGTTAAAATTTTTTGAATTTTTGAATTTTTTATTCATTATAAAATAATGTTTTAAATTTTCGAAAAATTGGTATAAATATTCGGTTTGACGAAATAAAAAAATTGAATAGTTTTTGAATTTTCAAAAACTATAAAAAATTGAGTACATCATGAACACAATACCTAATAATTGAAAAAATTAAATAAAAATTGCAACCGAATCAAAAACTAAAAATATTTACAAATGGAAATTGCATTATCATTTCAATGAAAATTTTGAAAAATAAAAATTAGAACAGAATGCTCTCAATTTTAAATTTTTTGTAAAATTTAAAAAAAAAAATATGTTTTGTAAAATTTTTTAAAATTTTAAATGTTTTCAATATTGGACAGTTTTTGATATTTTTGGAAAAAATTTGAACTTTTAAAAGTTTGAAAAAAAAAATGAATTAGAATGAAAAATTTTGCTAAATTTCCAAAGAAAAATTTATTTAAAACAAAAACTTGGAAAAAATTGACGTAATATTGTATTTTACAAAATTCTTAACAGAATCAAAATTTAAAATCTGTAAACTTGTTAAATTTTTTAAATTTTCAATAATCGTACAACTCTGCTTTTCAAAAAGAAATTTTAGAAATGTGATGAATATGCAGTTGAAAAAAGTCAGGTCACGTGATGGAAATTTTGAAAAATGAAATTCGTAAGAATTGACACGTTTTCAAATTTTGTACAATTTTTAAAATAGACAAAATTAGGCAAAATTTTAATTTTTTTTTTTTTTTAATTTAGGTTCTCTTCGAAAATTTAAAAATTCGTCGCTCCTTGTTTTTCGAAGATTTAAGAAAACTGCTCAGTTGATTTATTTTTAAATGCAAAAGAGCTTTGAACCTCGCATTACAAAATTTGTTAATTTTTTGCCGGCACAAAATTGTAAAAAATTTTCCAAAAAATTTCAATTTCAATTTTTCAAAGTTTTTACATGAGAACAACTTTGAAGATTTTCAGAAAGTTCAAAAATTCTTCATTTCACAAACGTTGAAAGTTTTCGAGATAAATTCATTCTTTTTTGAAGTTTATACCTAATCATTGAATATTTGGTCGATTTATGGAAAAAATAATATTTCTAAATGGTGGAAAATCCTAATTTGGCAAGCTTTGAAAATTTCCGCAATATTTTCGTAAACAGCTCAAAATGTTGAGAATATTCCTCAAAAAATTGTCATTTTGTCGATGTTGAAAATATCGTTAAATTTTTGCAGAAATTAAAAATTGCCGATTTGTAAGCTACCTATGCAACATTTTTACATGAATACCTAGAACTTGTTTGCAAAAACTTTTCAAAATTTTCAATTTCCTTTTTCGCATAAAAAAAAACCTTAAAAAGATAACTCGATAAAGCGAAGAAGGTGGATGAGGGAATTCTGTACGAGGTAACTTACGTAAGTATAATTCGCGTAATTTAAAATCTCCGTTGCAAAGATTTGAACAAACTCGACGGCCGAAAATAAATACCTAAAAAATAAAACTCGAAACTAGGTTAAAAATAAATTTTTCTGGCTCAGATTTGTTTATCTTGAGCATCGTTTTTCGTATTGTTTAAACAAAAATAGTAGATAGGCAACTCGATATTTTTTTTCCCCTCCAAGAAAAATCTGTAAACATATAATACAAAGTGGGTATATATTATTTCGCGATAAAAGTTACTCCGGGAAAAACACGTGCGAATAAAAACGTAAACAAAGAAAATAAAATGAGAGGACTTTACGTCTACAAGTTGACAACAAAGCAAACGATCCGCTGTAACCTTTACCTAATGCCATCCACGTAAAACTTTATTTTACAAATAAAGAAAATATCAGTAGTTTATTTTTCGTCGTCGGTTCGTCGTTGGCTCATCGTCGTCGACTATGCCATAAAAATACACACAGCCTCGATGACACGTTCGACGATTTAAAGTCACTATTCGTCCACATTTCGTGTTTATGACGTAGAAGAATTGAATTCTTTTTTGAATTTTTATGGAGTTCATTTGGAAAACACAAACACGAAGCACGCACTGCCAAAGCCAGCCTGAAAAAAAGCAAAGTCCGCCACCGCCTCCGACCTAAGATAACGAGAAGACGAAAAAGTGAAATCTCTTTTAAAAAATGATCCTCATAAATGGGTTCATTTGATACTGCTCGTCGCACGTTCGGTGTCATTTCTTTTTCTTCACAGCCAACCCTTTTATTAGAGATGGTGTTTTTTTTTTGCCTTTCTTTTTTCTTTTTTTCTTTTGCTCTTTTAGTATAAATGATATTACGTATAAAAGCGTTTAATTTCAAAACTACGTAGACCTTATTTCTTCGCAGGATATTGTTCGATTTCAAGCGAGCAGTGCTACTTGCGTTTTTACGTTTTACACGTTTCTGTTATTTTGTATTTTTTTCAATTACCTATCTTCCGCTTGCATCTCTTTGAACTTTTTTCTTTCTTTTTACCGACAAACTAATGATCTTATTAAAGCTTAGCCGTGAGATGTTTTCTAACTGGAGAAAAATTCACCTTCATTGGTTGAAAAATAAAAAGAAGAAAATTAAAAAAATAATGAATGTAAAATTTGTTAAAACGTCGAGCGCGTTTGGAATATTGTTCGATGGTTTAGCGATGATAGGTACTTTTACTTTCGTTACGAGGTGTGCACGTGCAGTTCTTTTATCGCGCTTTTCAAATTCTTGTTCTTTTTTTTTTCTTCGAATTATACTAAGTACTTATTTGATGATAATATTTACATTATTTCTAATGCTCCGGCGAGATTAAATTCTCCGGAGATATTTTCAAACTCATTTTTTAATTCTTGCAAATCGAAGCATTTTTCAAAGAATGATCATAAATTCGTACCTCTTCGTTTACGAAAAGAATGTAGCCGGGTAAGGAGAGGTGATTTGGCCCTTGGCAAGAGTTTTGAAGCTGCATAGTGGAAGTTGGTCCTTATTGTATAAAATTTCAGGGGTAAATTTTTTAGATTGCTACCCCATCTCTCCTGAAGGTGTAAATGCGATATATTGATTATCGTTTTTGTTACTAATAAGAGCCATTTATGGAAATTTTTTCAAAATTCTTGGTGAAATAGATGTTTTTATGTTTCCAACAGCGCTTTCAGTGACTCTCTTCAGAAATGTCAAAAAATAACAAAATACTTATAATATTTTTTCAGCATTTTTTAAGATGGTGGAAACCTTTAAAAATGAAAAAAAGAAGGTATTTCGTCACCATATTACAATAAAAAATTTTTCAACCGAAAATGACCGTTTTGAGTGCAAACTTTTGTCAAAAAAATTGTTTGAATTTTTGTCGAAATGTTTCTGAAATTCTTGAATGAGCAAGTCTGAAAATTTTAAAAACAAGTGTAGGTATCTTCAAATTTAAAAAAAACATAAAAGTTTAGGTATTATGATGAGAATTTGTGTACGAAATTCGAAAACGTGTGTAGCTAAGTACGTCAAATGAAAATTTATGCCATGATCAAAGCTTCAAATAAAGTGCCTAAATTTTTTTATTATTTTTATTTTTTATTTCACCTACTTACTTTCTTCTTTGAAATATTTTATTTCAACTTTATTTTAATGATCATGCCAGATTTCTTCTAAAAAGTGTTATCTTTTTTTCTGAAAAAGTCAGAAAGAGTGAGTGTGATTTAATTTTCAAATTCTGTTAGAATTTTTTTGAGAAATTCTGCCTGAATATATTTTTTTAATTTTGTCATATTTTTTTTTGTTTTTTTGAAAAATTCTATCTCAATTTCAATTCTTCTGAGAATTTTTTTTGTTTTTTAAAAATTTTCTCAAATTTTTTGGAACAAATTTTATTTAAACTTCAATTGTTTTTAAAATTTTTGTGTGAATTTTTAAAAACTAATTTTTCCTTTTTTTTTTGAAAAATTTTTCTTACGTTAATTTTTTAAAAATCTGTCCATTTTTTTACAGAAGTTGTATTTAAATTTCGTTTTAATAATTCTCTATCCCTGTAATGGGGAGAATAAGGAGATTCGTCAATTTTGCTGGAGAGAAAGTAAATGTATTTTACATTGTATTGAGAAAAAATTTCTCGATTTTTTTTAGAATAAAACGATTTTTCTCTTTTTTTTTTTTTTTTTTTTTTTTTTTGAATTTAAATTATTACAGAGAAAATTTTTCTTTTTTTGGAAAAAAATATACAATTCTTCATGAGTAAAAAATAGCAGTTCTTTCCATTTATTAAAAAAAAAATGAATATAGGTGTCTACCTAATTAAGAATATTTTAAACATTTTAAATTGAAGAATATTTTTGCTTTTTAAAAAAAAAAATAAACGTTTTTTTTTAAATTTTTTCTGCAGTGAATGTAAATTTCTTATTTTTTTAGTAGAAAAATTTCTCAATTTTTTTGGATTCTTTTTACAACTCTTTTTCAGAATAAAATTTCTCATTCTTTTGGGAGTTTTTTTTTTTTTTTTTGATTTCTCGTTGTTGTTGTTGTTTTAACTTTTTTAAAATTGTTTTTCTGATGAAAAATATTTCCCAATTTTTCAGGTGTTATATATGTAATATAGTCATGTCTTTCTCATAAAGAGGAATTTCAAAAAATGTACTTTTTGGGATTTTGAAATGAATTTCATCCAAAACATGTGATTTTTTATACTAATTAATTTTATTCTAAGAGATTTTTTCACATTATGGTTACCTATTAAATAAGAAAGAAATTTTTGTGCAGAATTTTTCAATACTTTTTTTAAAATAATAAACTAAACTAATTAAGAACCACTAGCCTATTCTATTTTATAAAATCTGTTTCAATGTTCTGAAAAAAAAATCAATTGTCTTTGATAAACTCTGAATTCAAAAAAAAATTCTGAATGAATTTCTGGAAAGCTTTAATATTTTTTTAGTAAATTTTGTGAATTTAAAAAATAACAATTTTCTATCAATTTTTTTTTTTTTTTTTTGAAAAATTATTTTTGTACTTATTCTTTGAAAAAGAAGAATTATTTAGTTGGAATGTTTTTGAAAGAATTGTATCTAAATTGTTATTGAAAAATTCTGTCTTAACTTTTGGAGAAGTTTTATTTATTTCTATTTTTATTTATTTAATTACCTAATTTTGTTTTTTTGAATTTAAAAAAAACCTGTCAAGTTTTTTAAAAATTTTATCTGAACATCAATTATTTTTGACAATTTTTTTTTGAACTTTTTAGACTGAGGAATATTCTATTTTTATTTTTTGTTCGCGTTGTTTTCGAAAATTTCTATGAGAATGTTTTTGGAAAAATTTTAACTCGTTTTTTGAAGGAAAATTCTGTCAGAATATTTTATTTCATCCACACTGTTTTTTTTTTTTTTTTTAATTATGTGAACTTTTTATTGAAGAATTTTATCTAATTTTTCTAAAGGGTCTGTCTAATTGTTTTTAGAAAAATTCTGTCAAAAATTTCCCAGAATCATAGTCTCTTCGTTTTTTGTTTTTGATTTTCTTAATTTTTGCAACAGTGACGAAAGTTAGGTCCAAAAATTTTTGAAAGCTCGTTTGCGTACAAATTAAAAAAAAAGTGTTGCTAAAACTTTGAAATAATTGTGTCTACAAATTTTAAAATTGGTGTCAAAAAATGTTGAAAATTTTTCTATCCAACATTTTTTTTAAAAGTGTGTTTTCTGCTGTCGAAAATTTTTTTCAAAAAATGGGTTGGAGTAAAACATACTTATGGAAATTTTTTGAAAATCAAACTTTTAAATTTCCCGACTCATTAAAATGTACGCAAATGTTTAATTTTTCAAAGTCGCCAATTTTAATAGGTACCCAACCTACGTAGATTTTACGAGTGAAAATTTTTTGTATCTACTCTTTGCTAAGAATTTCAGCTCATAAAAATTAACACAAAACGTGTGATTTTCAAGTCAATCAATTTTAAAATATTCAAAACAGGTAGAGGGAGATACCTTCTGGAATTTTTTATATAAATTAGGAATGCACCCAGATTTTTCTAAAAGTTTCATTTTGTCACTTTTTCCAAAAAAAAAGTCATAGATTGAATTTTTTTTAATTTCAACATTACATTATAGTACAATAGAAATGTTACTTTTCATATTTTATTAGTTTTTATGACTAAATGCGTATTCTTTTTACCACATTTCTATAGTAAAAACCAAATAATTTATTCAATGTTTACATCAAATTGACAATATTTTCTCCGCGTTGTGACCTTATTATAATTTTTCATTTTGAAAAATTCGAACCTGAAATCCTGAATTTTATTCATCTCTTGGCAACGTATTTATTTTGATTACATAACGAATGATAAATACAACCCGAGAAACTTTGGTCGAAAAAATTAACCAGCGGTATTCTGGCACAGTTTTATTCCGAGGCAACTATTTTTCAAAATAAACAATCAACTTTGACTGCGAAAATAAAAAAAAAAAATCTCGAATACGTTTAAATTTCATTACATTAATTACGAGAGCGCGGGTACGAGGGAGTAGGAAAACAAAAGGAAAAATTAATTCAAAAACCCGAGATGAGAAAATTGACTGGATATATTTATTTGGGTGAATAAACCGGGGTTATTTATCATCTTAGCGTCGTTGTCACACTCGAGCATCCTTAAAATGCATAAGTAAACATCTTTTAAATCAGCGTTGAAATTTTTCCGCTTATATTTGACAATAGCGTCACGTTATTTATTTTTCTTCGCCATTCACCTCCTATGCCCTCTTTCTCAATGCCTGCTGGAAAAAGAAAACAAAAAGTTCTAAATTTACGAAGTAAAGTTTTGTTAGAAACTTTTGAAATTTACCGACTTAACAACATTCTGAGTTTTCCATGCTTATATTTCTTTTTTTCACTCGGTGTTTTTTTGCGTGTGGATATTTGGCAGTCTGAAGAGAGAAAAGTGCAACAGAAACTTGTTTGTATATTTTATTAAAGAATAAAATAACGTAGCATTTTTTTCATTATTTTGTTAAACAACATTGCACGTTTTTTCTCATTTTTCCCCTCCTTACCACAAACCGTGAAATATGCTATTTTACCACCGTCTTTTCGCGAGTGAAAATTTTTCACGCCGTTGTAAATTTAAACTGGGCAAAATGTAGAAAATTAAATTTCTTATAGGTTTTCTCGTAACTGGAATAGTTTCAAAATATTGATATTTCGAAATACAAAAATTTAATCTGGCTAAAAAAACGAGTAATTTGTTAAATTAAGAAAATTGCGAATCGAGCATGAGATGAAAAATGATCTTGAGAATTTTTAATAGGTAGCTGAGTGGAATTAGAGCAACAAATAAAAAATGGGGTAAATTGAATTCTGAGCCAACAATAATTTTTTGACTTTAAAATGTTCTTTTCGGTGTCCTGATTTGTAATCAAAAACTGCCCCAAATATCGTTTCTCAGCAAGACCCCAAATGTGGTACCGACAATATCACTTCCTCGTTTTTCGCTTAATAACTCTTCGAATATGCGATTAAACAAAAAAAATATTACAACTTAAATTGAAGTAAGTACGTAAAATTTTCAACAGAACAGCTATTTTTTTTTAACACAATAATTCATTTGGAGCGTAGAAATTTTTGAACTTTTTTTAGGTACAAAATCGAATTTTCTCAATTTCAGCAAGATTTGATCGCAGATTTTTTTCGAAGTGTTTTGTGTGGAAAATTTTCAAAAATGCACTCGATTTATTTTCAATTTTGTGCCAACATGAAAAGTCGAGTATGTTGGAAATTTTTATCTGAATACGTCAAAAAAAATGGCAAAATGTCATTATAAAAAATTTTCTGCATTTCTTTTAAATGATTTTTTCAAAATAAAAAATGGGAGTGTGGATAGGAAAAGGGACCTAAGGAGGAAAACCCTTTTTTTTGCGGTACCTAATGAATGTTTTAAACTTCGCAAGTCTGTATCGTCTCCGTAATGCAATAACTGATAACTTTGAAACTTTGCCCAATCATTGAGGGGTCCTAGTGGAATATTAACTCCCTCGTAATTTTGACCCCCCCCCTCCACATGTTTATGGCCTATTTCACAAAAGGGGCTATTTTGAGCGAAATCAGAGTTGCCGAAACTACAAAAAAAAAAAAAAAAATGCCAAAAAATATTTTCAATCATGCTAATTACGAATATCATACTCACAATGTCAATTTGTTTGTGTTTCATGACGTTCTCGACCATTTTTAACAAAAAAAAATAATAATAAAAAAATAAAACATAAAAATTTTTTAAATTAAATGAAATTTTTTTCAAATTTTGGGGTAGTCTTACCCTCTGGGAGACTGTATATTGTTCCCAGGACCATAAAACCATTTTAAATCGATTTTTTCCTGCTTAGGTCCCTTTTCCCATCCACATTCACAAATGATAATGTTGACAGATTTGTTTAAAATCTTGAACAAATTTTATTTGAAAATTTTATCCATTCATTTTTGATTTTTCTAGCAAAACTAATGTTGATCTATTTTCCTTAAAAAATATTGACCACAAAATGAATTTTTTTGAATGATTTCGTCTTGAAGAATTTTGTTAATAAGTATGTAGTTATGGATTTTTTTTTCAAATTCCGTCAAATCATTTCAAATAACTTTTGTCTTTTGTCTACTCTTGGATTATTTTGAAAAGTTTTATTATTTATTTTTTTTGAAAATTTGATCTAAATTTGTTTTTGAAAAATTTTGTTTAATTATTTTTTCAATTTTTCTAGCAGTGACTTTTTTCAAAATTTTCTTTATATTTTTTTGAGTAAGTACCTAATTGAATTCTTTTTAGGAAATCGCAACCTTAATTTTTTTATATTAATTTTATCTGCATTTAAAATTTTTTTTTTTTTAATTTTAGTAGGTGTGATTATTATTTTTTTTAAATACTTACTCTGTGATTTTTTTAACTGTTTTTTTTTATTTAATTTTATTTGTTTTATGTTTTTAAAAATCTTGATTATTACTTTTTTTTCTTTTTAAAAGCTTCACATTATTTTTTTTAATTTTTGAAATTTTTTGTTTCATATTGTCTTGAATTTTTTTCAAATTGATTATCCCGAGCGGCACACTCGATCGATAATATCGGAAGATGTAACGTATCGATAAAAAATCGTTTGAAAATCTATAGATGTTCTCACGATATTATAAAGATTTATCGGTACAACTTCATAGGCAAAAAATCTAAAAACTATCGAATTCGATATTATTAAGATTTTATGACGATATTCGTCAACGATACTATCGACAAAGAATATTAAATTTATCGAATTCGATTTTCCACCGATTTTGTGCAGATATTTGAAACTACATTATCGACAAAGAATATTAAATTTATCGAATTCGATTTTTTAACGATTTTGTAAAGATATTTAAAACTATATTATCGACAGATTATATGAAATTTCTCGACTTCGATATTTTACCGATTTTTTGACGACATTTGAAACTATATTATCGACAGATTATATTAAATTTATCGAATTCGATTTTTTACCGATTTTGTAAAGATATTTGAAACTATATTATCGACACATAATATGCAATTTCTCGATTTCGATTTTTTAACGATTTTGTGACGATATTTGAAACTATATTATCGACAAATAATCTGAAATTTCTTGAATTCGATTTTTTAACGATTTTGTGAAGATATTTAAAACTTTATTATCGACACGTAATCTGAAATTTCTCGAATTCGATTTTTCAACGATTTTATGACGATATTTGAAACTATATTATCGACACGTGATATGAAATTCCTCGAATTCGATTTTTCAACGATTTTGTGGCGATATTTGAAACTACATTATCGACAAATAATCTGAAATTTGTCGAACGATTTTTCAACGATTTGGTGACGATATTTGAAATTATTTCCAAATTGGTGAAAATTTTTCCAAGTCCAACACGTCTGGAAGTACTAAACTGCCTATTTTAAGCGTTTTATTGCTAATTCCTTAACGATAAGGTATGGCATAGTGGTTAAGGAAGAGGATTACCATGCAGGAGGTAGATGGTTCAAGCCCCACGGGTGGCAGATTTTTTATAATTTTTTTTGACTTTTTCTGAGATGATCCTCTTACCGTAACATGAATAAGTGTTTAGGCATAGTTTAATGTATTAATTATGCTAATTAATGATTTTTAATTATAGAAAGAAGCTAGTAAAAGACAAAAAATCGGAATGAAAAATCGATAAAAAATCGACAGAATATCGAATTCGATAAAGTGTCGCGAAAGTTCCGCCTAAATCGTGAAATTATCTTTCGATATTATAGATATATTATCGATAAAATATCTTACTATAATCTCGAAATTTTTGCTAACTATAATTCGTCGATAATCTATCTATATATCGAAAGATAATTTCACGATTTATGCGGAACTAACGCGACACTTTATCGAATTCGATATTCTGTCAATTTTTTATTTCGATAATTTGTCGAGTGTGCTGCTCGGGATATCAGTTTTTTTTTAATTTGTTGGAAAGTTTTGTTTGATAAATTGTTTTTTGAAATGCTTTGTGATTTTGTTTACATTTTTTTGAATAGCACTGACTTCATAAAACCTGGCCCAACTTTCTTCTGAATCTTTTTCAAGAATTTTGCCTTTATTTTTTTATTATTCAAGTTTTGTCCAATATTTTTGATTTCTGTTTCTTTTTTCTTCGTTTTGAAAAAAAATCTATTTTGGATTCTAAAATTTTTTTTAATTTTTATATTTAGCATTTGAAAAAAATTGTTACAAAACCATTGGTCAATTTTTTAAAAATGTTTACTTATCCCGATTAATTTTCAAAACTTTTAAGTAAGTAGGTATAGGTGTCATTTTTTTTAAAATCAAAATCAAATTGCCTTTATATTCTGTACAATTTTTAATTTATTTAGGAATGATTTTTTGAGTACTCAAGTCTAAAAAAATTTTGAAAGTTTTTTGCACAATTTTTTTCTTGAATTTTGCCTTGATTTTTTTTGAATGTTATCCTAATTTTTTTTTTATTAACTTCCCGAGCAGCACAATCGACAAATTATCGAAATAAAAAATCGACAGAATATCGAATTCGATAAAGTGTCGCGTTAGTTCCGCATAAATCGTGAAATTATCTTTCGATATATAGATAGATTATCGACGAATTATAGTTAGCAAAAATTTCGAGATTATAGTAAGATATTTTATCGATAATATATCTATAATATCGAAAGATAATTTCACGATTTAGGCGGAACTTTTGCGACACTTTATCGAATTCGATATTCTGTCGATTTTTTATCGATTTTTCGTCTTTTACTAGCTTTTTTCTATAATTAAAAATCATTAATTAGCATAATTAATACATTAAACTATGCCTAAACACATTATTCATGTTACGGTAAGAGGATCATCTCAGAAAAAGTCAAAAAAAATTATAAAAAATCTGCCACCCGTGGGGCTTGAACCATCTACCTCCTGCATGGTAATCCTCTTCCTTAACCACTATGCCATACCTTATCGTTAAGGAATTAGCAATAAAACGCTTAAAATAGGCAGTTTAGTACTTCCAGACGTGTTGGACTTGGAAAAATTTTCACCAATTTGGAAATAATTTTAAATATCGTCACAAAATCGTTGAAAAATCGTTCGACAAATTTCAGATTATTTGTCGATAATGTAGTTTCAAATATCGCCACAAAATCGTTAAAAAATCGAATTCGAGGAATTTCATATTAAGTGTCGATAATATAGTTTCAAATATCGTCATAAAATCGTTGAAAAATCGAATTTGAGAAATTTCAGATTACGTGTCGATAATAAAGCTTTAAATATCTTCACAAAATCGTTAAAAAATCGAATTCGAGAAATTTCAGATTATTTGTCGATAATATAGTTTCAAATATCGTCACAAAATCGTTAAAAAATCGAAATCGAGAAATTTCATATAACGTGTCTATAATATATAGTTTCAAATATCTTCACGCAATCGTTAGAAAATCGAATTCAAGAAATTGCATATTATGTGTCGATAATATAGTTTCAAATATCTTTACAAAATCGGTAAAAAAATCGGATTCGATAAATTTAATATAATCTGTTGATAATATAGTTTTAAATATCTTTACAAAATCGTTAAAAAATCGAATTCGATAAATTTAATATTCTTTGTCGATAATGTAGTTTCAAATATCTGCACAAAATCGGTGGAAAATCGGAATCGATAAATTTAATATTCTTTGTCGATAGTATCGTTGACGAATATCGTCATAAAATCTTAATAATATCGAATTCGATAGTTTTTAGATTTTTTGCCTATGAAGTTGTACCGATAAATCTTTATATATCGTGAGAACATCTATAGATTTTCAAACGATTTTTTATCGATACGTTACATCTTCCGATATTATCGATCGAGTGTGCCGCTCGGGTTACTCGTAGTCTGGTTTTCTCTTGAATCTTTTTGAACATTTTTATTTTTTATTTTTTGAAGTAAGTATCTATGCATTCTTTGAAAATTTTTGTCTATTTCTATGAAAATGTTCTCCGTTTATTTTTTTAGACGAAATATGTCCCATTTTTTTTTATTTTTGAACATTTTGTTTCCCTATTCGACCCTGAATTATTTTTGGAAAATTTGGTTCGCTCTTTTTAAAAATTGTGTGGTTAATTTTTTTAAAATTTTTGCCAAAATTAAATTTGTCGATTTTTTGAAATTTTATTACCTAATTTGCAATCTGTATGTAAAAAATAGTATGTGTTAGGTAATGAATTCAAAGTTGTGATTGAAAATTTTTGATAAATATTTTCACAATTTTTTTTTTATAGAGACGTTGCTGAAGAGTTTTGAAAAATTTTGAATTGAAATTTTTTGAAAAATTACTTTAAAATCTTGAAAAAAAAATCAGTTGATGACTGAAAATTAAAAAACCTATCTATATTTGAAATTTGGATTAAGTTTATGGGATTTAATTTGGCGAGCCATTAGGATTTTCTCCTAAACAGGGTTTGAGAGAAAACGTGGGTAAAAATCCGATGTTTTTTTTATGTCTGAACGTAGGGTAACCTAAAATAAATGTTGAATAAATCCATTTAAATATAGGTACTATTAAGACGAATTAAAAGTCGGGTCCAGGTTTGAAAACACAGCATCACATCCTTAGCGAGCAGATCGGATTTAAAATACGGATCAAAAATGCGACCGTCGTCGTCGGTGGAAATTTTGAAAACGTACACGGCGCCATGGTCAGCCAGTGCCATGCCAGCGCCATGCCAACCATGAGCCATTATATTTAAACAATGGAACATTTCAAATTCAGCCTTTAATACGATTTTCTGGACCCTTATAGCGGACTAATTATCGTTAGGTAAAATATCCGTAAAATATTATTCTACGCGGATTAAAAAGGAAAGGTTTAATTATACGTAGCGCGGCTTACAGTAAGGCTTCATTCTACGTCGCTGTACAAGGGCGATTGAAAAAAGCCAAATTTCCATTTCTCGCTTGTCGCCTACTAATGGGTTCTTGGCAGTTCGTCGCCCACTTACCTACTTCAAAGATTTATTACGGTAGACAACACCAGCGTAGTGCATATCGAAGGCAGAAACGGTAGGAAAAAAAGTACTGTACCAAGAATAACACACGATGACGGTCGCATGACATACAGTTCGTGACAAAATCTTTGATACGGGTGCCGGCAAACAAACGACTCGCTGCCCATTATTTGGCAAACTTTATACGAAAGAAGTCCCACTACACGACGACATGTCATCAGGGTCGTCATCGTAATAATTGTTGCCTGCCCTTTTTTGCTCTCTAAGCGAAAAATATCGTACTTTTTGCTGGGATTTTCTACGTACACCCGGCAGCGGTGTCGTTATTTTTTTTTCTCTCCTTTTCGTATTTTAATTCATAATCCGGATATGTCCGAAAATAAAGGTTTTCAATTATTTCGCTCGAAAAGTCACGTCGAATTTATTTCCTCGACGATAAGTTATTTTGCAACGGTGTTTCTTTTCTTCTTTGCAAAATTTACTTCTGTCGATCGTGCCAGTATTAAAGAGTGAAAACGAGTTGGTAATTTTGTTTACTCGATCGGTTTACGTTTGCTTAACCACTTTATATGTACCTCGGTGAGTCAATAAACTAATCGAATGTTCGGCCTTGTTCGTTTGCCCGATACGCTGTCGTCGCTTTTTATCCTGGTAATCTATCTAACGTGTTTTTTTCACCTTTGTCAGACCGATTTCAACACACGACCAGTTGTCGTTCAAATTTCAAATTACTTCTAAATAGATGCTATCCTTTTTGGATGACTGATTCGACGATAGCATTCCAAATTCTGTCTATTTTGTGTACCCATACAACCAGCAGCAGGTCTTTCATCTCTCACATGTTACTGCCCAGGAAATGAAGTCCCAACTTTGAGCCAAAAATAATATTTGATGTTAAAATGTTCCTTTCGATTGATCTTATTTCCCCCCCCCCCCAAAAAAAGACCCTGCCTAAATAAGGGAAAATTTAAAAATAGTATTTAGACAAAATTTTTTTTAATTTGAAAAAAATAGAAAAAAGTTTTTAAAATGAAAAATTGAACAAAAATTTTCAAAAATATGACCTAGGTTGTCAACTTTTTTTTTTTAATTTGAATTTTTTTTTTTTTTTTTTAAATCAAGACTTGATTTAATGAAAAGAATTAAATAAATGAAACAAAATTTTTCAAAAAATTGACAAAATCTTTCAAAAAAAAAGGCAAAATTTTCAACAACAAAAAAGTGACACCGAGATTATTTAAAAAAAAAATCGCTGCTAGAAAAATTAAAAAAATTAAACGGGATTAAAACACAATCTTCTTCAAAAAATTGACGATAATTTTCCAAATGAATTAATTAGACAAATTTTTTTTACAAAATCAACCAAAGATTTTCAAAAAAAAAAAGTAATTCACCATACCTAGAATTGAAAAAAAAAAAAAAAATTATCAAAAATTGAGGCAAAATGTACAACATTTTAACAAAAAAAATGAATGAATAAATTAGTAAATAAACGAAGAATATTTTTAAAAAAATTGAATAAAATTCTCAAAAAATATAGCACTATAATAAGCATACTTACTTCAAAAAAAGAATTAATGTAATTTAAGCAAAAAAAGATGGCACAGAGATTATTATTTTTAAATACAAAAATAGGAACAATAATAACAAAATTCAAACACAATTTATTTCTTCAAAAATTGAAAAAAAAAAAATCCAAATGAAATTAGAATTTTTGATAAAATCAACCAAGATTTTCAAAAAAAAGCAAACAAAAAATAATTCACGATAGAATTAATAGGTAAATAAACGAAGAATATTTTCAGAGAAATAGAATAAAATTCTCAAAAAAGCACTAAGTATAGGTAAGTACTAAGTAGGTATACTTACTTCAAAAAAAAAAAAAAAAAAAATGAATAATAATTAACAAAATTGACAAAATTAATTTGGACAAAAATTTTCAAAAAGCTAGCCACATTTTCAAAAAAAGCAAACCAAATTTTTTTTTTAAATTCAGGCTTGAATAGGGAAAAAAAATCAAAAATTTAAAAAAATTAGATAAACTTTGTCTAAAAGAATAAACGGAGAACATTTTCATTGAAATAGACAAAATTTTTCAAAAAAGACATACTTATTAGGTACTTCAAAAAATAAAAAATAAAAATTTTCAAAAATATTTAAAAGAAAACTAGACTAAGTTGATCAAAAAAAAAAATAAGACAACATTCAAAAAAAGAAAAATAAATCAAGCCAAAATTCAAGAAAAAAATTGTGCAAAAAACCTTCCAAAAATTTTTCAGACCTGAGTGCCCAAAAAACTACTGCTAAATAAATAAAATTAAAAATTTTACAATGACAATTTGACTTTAATTTTTTTTTAAATTAATACTTACTTGAAAGTTTTCAAAATTATAATCAGGATAAACATTTTCAAAAAATTGATCGATGTTTTTCTAACAATTTTTTTTAAAATTCTAAAAAATAAATAATTTAAAAAAAATTTAGATGAGATTTTTCAAAAAGAATCCACGACAGATTTTTTTAAAAAGAAGAAAAATGAAACATAAATTTTCAAAAATTTTCAAAAATTATGTAAAACTTGAAAAAAGTTAAGATAAAATTCATCAAGTATTCAAAAAAAAAAAAAATGTAGATAAAATTAATACAAAAAGAATTTAGGATGAGATTTCCCAACAAGATTTCAAGACAAAGTAATAATTAGTTTTCTACTTATATAAGATAGGTGAAGGAAAGTGAAGAAAAAGAAGACAAAAGTTTTTTTTAAGGAAATGGCAATTTTTTATATCATGTCAAGCAAAATTTTTACAAATTCAGAACTCCATTTTTTCCGAATTTCTAGCCTCACTTATCTAATTTTCATTACTGTTGGAAATTCAAAACAAGTTCAGCTAAAGAAGTTTCTGAAAAATATTTTTAAAATTTCCCAAAATAATCTGAGACAAAATTTTTCAAATACAATATCAGACAAATAAAAAGTTATTTTAAAATATTTGATAATATTAAAAAAATATTTAGTCCCAATTTTTCAAAAGAAATTATCACTGCTAGAAAATTTTTAAAAATTAACGAAATTTGAATATTTTTCTTTTTTGATTCATAAAGAAAAATTAAGTACAAAAAATAAAATAGGCAGACTTTTTCAAGATGAATTTACTTGGATGAAAACTTTAAAAAAAATGTCCAAGATTTTACCAAAGAGGCTGGCTGGCAAGCCAGAGAAGGAAACTAGGACCTGTATTGATCAAATGACACAAATAAACAGAATCTAATACAAAATTTTTCAAAAATAAAAAAAAATTAAAATAAAAAAAAAAGTGAATTTAAACTAAATTTTACAAAAAGGAATCATATAAAATTTACAATAAAAATTCCATATTTTTCAAAAAAAAGCAATTAGGTAGATATAGACCTAAGTACTTAATTATTTTTTTAAATTTTACATGACTGTTTTTAGAAATTTTTATTATTTTTTAAATAGAAAATTTTCATATAAAAAATTTTTGGGCGTGAATTTTCAACATTTTTTGAAAAAATATCAATTTTCAACAGAATTTTGTTATAATTAGGTTTTAATTTATTTCCTGTGACTCCTTATTATAAAAAAAAAATTATAAATAAAGTAAACTGAGACAACATGAAATCTACTCACCAATCTCTATCCACCTAACCTAGCTTTCTATACACTTATAAAATATGTGAGTGAATTTCACCAGCACTACATTTGCCCTCCATCATTGTTTCCCTCTTTTCAATAGTAATAAAATCGCGCTACCATTCGAACTCGATCTCAATGAAGCTTTAAAAAGTACATATAATTGAAAAAGGTCGAATAACAAATGAAGATGAACGTTGGTGTAAATGACCCGCGATATTGTAGACGAACTAGTACCGAGTAATTCATTACAAAAAATAAAATGGAATGGCAAGTATAGCAGCAGAAAAAAAGGCTTATGAATAATTGAACGAGAAATACTGCAAAAAAAACATCCAACTAATAATCGTAGCAAATACAAATCCAACGAATAAATTAATTACAGGGAGAATGAACTTAATAAATAGTATAAATCAATAGCTGCTGCTGCGTCCTGCGTGAAAAGTACACAGCAACAGATTAGGTCTATATAGAAAGAGGCATACAAATACTTATTCCCAATGGTAAAAGGAAAACTTAGATACATTATTAGGTAAATAAAATTTCACTTTAAAACAAAACTGCTCTCTCTTCCTTTCTCAAAAAAAAAGGTCATCTCAAAAACAATAATAATTATCAAGATATAAACGAGTTAGAAAAATAGCAATCTTATACGACAAAGTGTTAACTTTGAAGCGAAAAAATGTCGTAGAAAACACTATAGGAAGGAAACGTTTATAAACGTTATTGCAAAAAAGAAAGAAAAAAACCTCGTAAAAGTCTAAACACTTCGATACAATTATCTTATATAAAAAAAAAGAGCAAAAAAGTGAAATATTAATTAAAACTCGAGCGAAACAAACCGCAGCGAGAAAAAAAACAAATAACGAAAGAAAATCCTGCTACATGAAAAGTTTCCTAATAAACAAATAGTCAAGTTCATTTACTCGAATAAAGTTTTCGCGACGATGGAGAAAAAAGCTAGAAAATACCATTTTGCATTTTTATTCGAAATATACGAGTACGACGAACGAAGAGATTGGACGATATAAGTCGGTTTAATCGACTGGTGTGAATGTTACTCGTATTGCGGAGGTGACCGCGACCGCAGTTGCGATTTCTGAACGCAGTTGTAAAATGTCATCGGATTACATTTTTCAATAAAGCGTATTTTATATTCATGACGGGCAGAATTTTAGCGAGATTTGTAAAAACCCATTGTGGCGAGTTTTAAAGGGTGTGTACGGTTGTACGATTTGCGGTGTTATTTGAAAAAAAATTCATATACACGTGCACGACGATGGTATGTGTTATACAGGGTGTCCGGAAAGCATTTTACGAAGCTTCAGATTTGAATTCAACCGAGTACCACTAATAAAAAAACAATTTATGCACACGGTGCCTATCTCAAATATTGAAGGAGCAAGTCAAATTATTACTAGAATTTTTTTTTTTTGATGAAGTATATGGATAGTACTTGAAAAAGTAAGCATTTTTTACTCTTGAGATTTTTTGCCTATCTTTGAAAATGAAGGCACTACAGAGCTTTTTAAGCAAAATCGATTGGCAACAATGCGTTCAAAAAATTTTCTGACGCCACTAAGGAATAGTACTCCAAAAAAGAGAAAAAAGTTATGATTACATTAGAATGCCTATCTATGAAATTGAAGAAGTTATTGTAAGAAGAAACTCGTGTTGAAGGTATTGCCTACCTCAAAATTATCAAGGGGAACTAGCAAGACATGAAAATCATAACAATTCCATTATCGAAATGCTTGTTATGGGTGTAACTCTTTGTGAGAAACAAAAATTGTTATGTGGGATATTTATTTTGTCTATCTTTGAAAATGAAGGAGCTGCGGTGCATCAAAAATCGAAAAAATCCAAATTTCGAAGCTTTGTAGCGCCTTCATTTTCGAACATAGGCAAAAGATATCAAGAATAAAAAATGTTTCTTTTTCAAGTACTATCCGTATGCTTAATCAAAAAATAAATTTCAGTTTTATTTTGTCTTTCCCCTTCAATTTTTGAGGTAGGCACTATGTGTATGTTAAGCCTAAATCGTGAAATTCCCTAATTCATGCCATAAGCAAAAACATTGCCCTATTTCATGAGTTAGGCAGAATTTTCCTGTATTTTGCCTATTTCATGAAATAGATAAAAAAGAGGGGAGAAATACTTGATTTGTCTATATTTTCATGAATTAGGCAGAAAATTTCCTTTTTGTCACGATTCAGGCAAACGTAATACTGAAGTGCAGGTAGGTACACAATCTAATGGAAAAATTTTATGGTATATGTGATAGACTAATATTGAAAATAAGTTACCCTTTAATGAAAGTTTAATGTACCTACTAATTCATGGTTACACAAAAAAAACTCTCAATTTTCATTTTTAAAATTTTTTGGTATGTTTTATTGAGTTTTTTTTTTTTATAAGAAGGTTATTTTATTTTTTTTATTTTTTATTTTTTTACAAGAGTAACTTTTTTCATTTTTAAGCGAATTTTATTTTTCAAAATTATCATTATTTGTCAAAGATGATTTTAGTGATTTTTTTTTTGTCAATATCACTTTCAGTTAACGATTTTTTAGTCACAGGTTATTTTTTCACTGGAATTTTCTATCAAATTTTTTCTCAGTCAAAATTATTACCTACCAACTTTTTGGCCAAATTTTAAGATTTTTTTTCTTGTTATCGTCATTTCTTGTCAGCATTTTTTTGTTCGTTGTTTCTTTTTGTCCCCAGAATTTTTTGTCATTTCTTTTTTGCTCGGTCAGAGTCACTTTAGGTATTTCAACTTTTTGAATAAAGTTTTTGTCTTTTTTTTTCAGCATTTTTTGGTCACTGTTTTTTTTACCAACGTAATTTGGTCAGAGTGACTTATTCTATAGCAGAATTTTTGCTTGTCAAGATTATCATTTCTCAGAGTCGATTTTGACCATTTTTTAGTGGACAGATTTTTGAAATTTTTTGTCAGAATTAGTTAGTTACCTATTGTTTATTCTAGTTTTTTTTTTGTCATTTTTTTTTGTCAGAGTTCTTTTCTGTCATGATAATTGTTTGTTAGAGTTGATTATGAAAAAATTTATGAAAAATATTTGACAAAGTGACTCTCACTGAGAAGAAATTCTGTAGAAAATTCTAGTGAAAAAATAACCCATGACTTGAAAAACGTCAACTGAAAATGACGCTGACCAAAAAAAAAAAGAAAAAACACTAAAATCATCTCTGACAAGTTATAATTCCTATAAGCAAAACTCTGAGATGAAAAATTGTTAAAAGTGACTCTAAAAAAAATAAACCTCTGACAGAAAAAAAATTCCAAAAAAGTTAAAAAAGGTAACTGACTGAGAAAAAAATTGACAGAATTTTTTTTTCAATGTAACTATGAATTCATTAAACTTTTATTCAAGAACAACTTACTTTCAATATCAGTGCATGTAAAATTCTTCCACTATTGTGCTCTTGCAGTTCAGTATTACGTTTGCCTAAATCGTGAAAAACAAATGAATTTTCTGCCTAATTCACGAAATAGGCAAATTATTTTTTGTCTATTTCATAATAGGCAAAAGACAGGGAAATTCTGCCCAATTCATGAAATAGGCAATTTTCTTGCCTATTTTCACGCAATAGGCAACTATCACGATTTAGGTGTAACATATAAAACATTTTTTATTGATGGTACCCATTGTATCTGAATTTGAAGTTTTGTACAATGGTACAATTCTCTCGGACACCCTATATATACGAATGTACCTACGTTTGTCGTCGTAGCTGGACGATATTTCCACTTTTTTCACCCTTTTTGTAATATAAAGTATTGCCACGATACACTAGTTGTAGCTATATCGAATTAATGAATTTTTTTTTACGTTTATTTTTCAGACGGAGATGAACTGAAAAAGTATCCTGTTTTGGTTTTCATTCATGGCGAATCGTATGAATGGAATTCAGGAAATCCGTACGACGCCACCGTACTCGCGAGTTTCGCCGGATTGGTGGTGGTAACCATTAATTATCGTTTAGGAGTACTGGGTAAGCATTTAACTTTTCCTGTAATATTAAATACTACCACCCCCAAGGGACCCCATTCCCCTAGTCGATGGTACCACTCGCTAAGTCGAGTTATTTATGGAGAATTTCGTACAGTCGAAATTTAATTAATTTTTTAATCGAAGTAGCTTTAGCGAAATTTATTTTTGAAAAGGCTTATAATCGCGAGTAATTTATTTACGTGGATGCTGTCGTCTTATGTAGTCGCACTCGCAGTTCGAATGTGTTGTCTGGGGAGTACGACGACTACGATTGCATCAGCCCAGCGAAGACATCGCACGTATAAATATTTGAAAGAAAATTACAATTAGGAGCGGAATTATATGTAAAGAAAATGTCACCCAGGAAATACTACACTTTATCCTTGTAGTTGAAATGTAATAAATTTTTAATTAAAAATTCGTCTCGAGCTTTTTCTTCGTTTCCATGCTCGTCTCGAAAGGAATTAAAATAACTTGGCTTATGGTTTACATAACGTTTCCGCTTCTGACGACGAATTCTCATGATCATAAATCTTAAAAATGTGCAGTTCATGTTGGCACTTAGTTTGGGTTTAGATACGAATTACAATAGGTTGGGTGAGGGGGGAGGGAAGACATTATAGAACGAGTGTTCACAACAAAGGGCATAGGTGTAAAACGTAGGAAAAATTTGGAAATTTAATAAATTTTCAAAATTGAGAAAAACTTCAAAAATTAAATAATTTCAAAATTTGGAAAAATTTCAAAACATGAAAATAATTTTTTTTTTTTAATTCAAAATAACAAAAAATTTAAAATTTGAAAAAAAAATCCAAAAAATTAAAATTTGAAAAAAAAAATTATAAACCGATCAACAGATTTCAGAAAAAAGTTGATAACAAATAAATTTCTCACATCAGCTCTAAACAATCCATCTCATCCCCTCCAAAAATCCTTCTCCTTTTACAACCTTCAACATCATCAAATAGAAAACCCAGTTTCAAATTTCATTTTAATTATGAACGAAATCCAAATTGATATCAAAAATCTTATTCAAAACCCAATTACATATCCCCCCTGGTTACTAAAAATTCCACAAATGGATTTACATCTAAGAAATTATTCAAAAAAAGAAAATTCCAATACAATAATAAAAACCCACTACTTAAAAATGGCATCAAAATATAATAATTACAACTTATGTTTCACTGATGGTTCCAAAATTCCCTCACTTCATACAGGCTATGCTTTTTCAATAAACGACCAAGTAGCTAACTATAAGATACATAACATCTCTTCTATTTACAACGCTGAACTTTCTGCTATACGCCATTGCCTTCAAGATATACTCACTTCCAAAATAACAAACAAAAATTTCCTAATCCAAAGCGACTCTTTAAGCTCCTTAATTTCAATTCAAAACATTTTTACAGATCATCCCATTGTACAAAACATTCACAAAATTCTTTTTGATTTACAAAATTCAAATTTCATTATTCAATTTGCATACGTTCCCAGTCATATAGGAATACAAGGAAACGAAATTGTCGATACACTAGCAAAATCTGCCATAAATCCCTCCCCACTCTCTACCCTTTCCACAGATGACATCAAATCTTTGTTAACCCAACAAATTTACTCAAGCTGGCAAAACTTATGGTCCCAACAAGTAAACAATAAATTATACCAACATAAAAAAACAGTGCACCCTTGGAAAAACCTCTCGCAATTAAATAGACAAGATGAAATCATTATAACCAGATTAAGAATTGGACACACAAAAATTACTCACAATTATCTTTACCAAAAAACTCCAAAACCTCTATGCCCATTCTGTACTATTCAACTTATATCTATCCAACATATCCTGTTCGAATGCCCCAAGTTAAAACAAGAGAGACTAACCCTACAAATAAATGAAACCCCTCCAGTTATACCAGATATTCCTTCCGAAATTCAAAAATTCATAAACTTAATTAAAAAACTCAACCTCACAAATAAAATTTAAAAAATTCTTCCGATGGGTGTAATAATCCTGTAATTATAAACACCCCCCCCCCCCCCCCAAAAAAAAAAAAAAAGTTTGAAAAAATTTTTAACAAACAATTTTGAAATTTTAAAACTTGGAAAAAAATTCAAATTCAAAAAATATTTGAACGTTGGAAAAATTTTGAAATTAAAAAAAAAATCAAACAAAAAATTTGAAAATTTGAAAAAAAATTCAAAATAAAGAGCAATTTTAAAATTTGAATAATTTATGAAACATAAAAAAATTTCAATCTATTTTGGAGAATTTTTCAAAATTATTAAAAAATATTTCAAAATTAGAAAAAATTTTAAATGTAGAAAAAATGTAAAAATTTGAAAAAATTTAGAATTGAAAAAATTTTAAAATTAGGAAAAATTACAAACGTAAAGAAATTTGAAAATTGGAAAAAATTAAAACGTTGGAAACATTAGAAAAAATTTCAAACTTTGAAAAAATTTTAAATGTAGAAAAAATGTAAAAATTTGAAAAAAATTTGAAATTTGAAAAAATTCAAAATTAGTAAAAATTTTAAGAAAGAAAATTGATAAAAATTTAGAATGAAATTTTTCATACCTACTCAAGTTGAAAATTTTAATATTTTTTGCAAAAATTGTTTTGAAGATAACAAAAAACTATGAATATTGAATAATTTCAAAATTTGAAAAAAAATCAAAATGAGAAAAATTTTAAAATTAAAAAAAATTGAAAATTAGGAAAAATTTGACAAAATTTTCAAACGTTGGAAATTTTTAATATTTACAAATATGTACAAAATTAGGCAAAATTTCAAAGTTAGAAAGAAATTCAGAATTAGGAAAATTTTCAAAATTAAGAAAAATTATAAACTTTGGAAAAATTCCAAACGTTGATAAAATGTCATGATTTAAAAAAATTTTAACGTTGAAAAAATTTCATAATTTCAAAAACTTCAAAATTTGAAAAAATTTCAAAATTAGAAAAAGTTTCAAAATTTGAAAAAAATTTCAAAAATGAAATAATTTTAAAATTTAGAAAAATTTTAAAATTTCAAAAAATTCAAAACTAGGAATTATTTCAAAATTTGGGAAATTTTCAAATGTTGGAAAAATTTAATAATAAAATTCAAAAAATTCAAATTTGAAAAAATTTTAAAATATTTACTTTTAAAAAAATTTTCATAACGAAATTTTTATCTACCAAATACTGTTCAATTAGTTCGCTATTTTTTGTACTCGATATCCCTCGATTTATTCCATTTATATACATTCATTGTTATGACATTCCAAACAATCGAACTGATTGGAAAATAGGCGCGTTTATTGTAATAAAACGCGAATTACAAGCCGATCTGTGCGAACACGAATCGCGTTTATTTTTCATTATCTGTTTGTATTAAAGAACCGCCAACTTGGGGATAGTTTTGATTTTTTTGCGCTTTTTTTTACTTCCTCCAAATCGTGTACAAGTTTTTAAACAAATTTATTGTTTATTTGTTCCCTTCGGGACGCGGACGAGGCGAAATCGCGCATAATTAAACTCGGCGCTATGTTTTTCAATCCTATAAGCTATTTAACGTTTTATAGCTTTTTATTTTTATTTATTAAATTTTACGATCATTGGGGATATATTTGCCCTATAAAATACGTTTTATTTCCTTCGTTTAATCAATGCTCGCGTTATCATTTGTTACGCCACGTTAGAAAACTTGGACGCGATGCGGCGCGACGCGAATAAATCTCGACTCGAGCGACATGGCACGCGGCCCGCGAAACAGACCCCGGCACGCAGGCGGCTCTGTCTAATGAGGGGCGGAATATTATAACGCGATTTATCGTTACGTGATTTAACCGCACGTGTATCAAAGTGAAGAGCATGTCGTTGAGGCACATGACAAACTTTATCATATTGGTGAAATGTAGGTATTCACGTGAAAGCATTTGCTGACATGTGAATACGAATTCCAGACAGTCGATTGTTGTTAGGTTTAGTTTTTTTTTTTTTTTCGGTGGGTTTCTCGAAGTCCTTATGCGTGATGAACAAGCTTTTCGAGTGTCAACTGAAGAGTGAAGAATGAAATTTTTATATAGTATATTTGTGACAAGTGACTAAGTCTATGGGTGTAGCAAATGAGTTGTGAATATTTACATTTTTCAACTCATCAAATCCAGAAGCTGCCAAAAACGTTCTTAGAAGATCGATTCTCACTTCAGATTATAGTTGAGAAAAAATTATCTGATTGTAATTTTTGACTCGTTCAGTTTACAAATAAATTTTTTTGAAAAAAATTCTAATTAAAAATTGAATAAGTTTATCTACTTATCAAATTAGAAAATTTATTTGTTGGTATGTTAATTGACGTAAGTAACTCTGAAATTTTTCAGTAAAATTTCAAATGAATAAATAATTTACAAAATGGAAAGTGGAAAAAAATTCAAAAATGGGTGAAAATTGAAAACATTGTTGATGAAAAAAATACTCGTAATTTAAGAAATACCGGACAATTGAAAATAAACGAAAAATTCGAAATTTGAAAAATCAAAAAAAAAATGATTGCAACTGGGAAAAATTAAATCAAATGAGAAATTACTGTAAACGAACGGAGTTATTCAAATAATTTTTTTTTAATCGTCGAATGATGAAAAAAATTGTTGGTATATCATGAAAATTAGAAATGAAACGATAAAAAAATTATCTACCTATTGAAAGCTGAAAAATATAAAACATTCAAATGAAATAAAGAATGACTGATAAATGAAAAAAAAAAAAAAATTGCGAAATGAAATTAAAAATTTGAAACATTTTTACCTACATAAAAAATGCCATAAATGTCAAAAAAATAAATTTAAAAAGTTGATCTTTTAAAATTAATTATTAGAAAAATAATAATTCCAAGTTGAAATTTTAGTTGTATTTTTAGAAATAAATATACTTACATGGTTTAAGAAATTAGAAATCGAAAAAAATTCAGTGAAACCAAAAATTACTAAAAATATGAAGAGACTAGTGTCTAGTTTACTCAATTTGTTTACATGGTGGCGGATTGTTTTTATTAAATTTTACCAAGTCCAATAATAAAAATGAGAAGGGAGGGAGGGATCCTATAAAAAATTTTGTCATGACCAAAATTATTTCCAAGACTTCAAGCTACAACTTTAGATTGAAAATTGTTTTAATTGAACACCCCTAACACTAACAATTTTTAATAATATTATAAATATCTAAGTCATATTATGCAAAATTGGAGGTGAGAGAAGGGTCTAATAGAAAAATTTATGATAACAAAAATTATTTCTAAGACTTCAATCTACAATTTTTGTTTGAAAAACTTTTCAGTTGGACCCTTAGCTTGTCCAATTTTGAGAAAGTGTCTACTTGATCAACCAAATTTATGTAATAACCAAATTTATTTTTAGGATCTTGGTTAATCTAAAACTTTTATTTGAAAAAATTTCGATTGGCCCCTCCCTCCCTCCCTCCCGCCAAAACTCTAATTTTTAATTTGTATCTTCGGAGTGTTATGCGAACTTGGTGATGAGGGAGAGGTCCAATTTAAAAAAATATCTAACAAATCTTGTTGATTGAAGTCCTTGGAATAATTTCGGTCATTACAAAAATTTTGATAGGCCCTCTCTCTCCTCTCTAATTTGTAATATGAAGTATCTATGAGTGTTGGACTTGATAAATTCAACTAAAACGATCCGCCACCTTGTAAAGTGTAAACGAATTGAGTAACCTAGACACTTGTTAGGAAGATATGAGGTGCTCAAATTGATAATTTTAAGAAAAAAATCGTTGAATGATAAAAAAATTCTTGATGTTAAAAGTGGTAAAAAAAAATCTAATTCAATTCAAATAAACTCAAAAATAAGTACCTATAAATGAAAAATGAAAATTAAATTAAAATGAAACTATAAAATTTTTTAAAATTGCCTAGTTCAGTGAAAAAATAAATATTTTATAAAATCAATAAAATTAAAGTGAAATATAAATGGATAAACATTTTAAAAATAATCAAATTATACCTGAATGCAAAGAAAAAATATTTAGGTACCTAATTGAAAACAGTGATAATAATTAGTACCTAAATTAACCGATTAAAAGAATGATGAAAAATTGGAAACACTCCGAAAAAAAATCAATTCAATATCAAAAATGACTGAAAATTGAAGAAAAAACTAATTTAATGGGGAAAAATGCATAATTTACAAAATTGAAAATAATGCAAGAAGCAAATTAAAGTAAAAATCACAAATTTCTGAAAATGGGAGGGCGTAATCAAATTGAAAATTTGAAAAAATTATTAGATGATAAAAAATTTGTTAATTAAAAAATTGTAAGATTATAAAAATGGTTAAATGTTAGGAAAATCCCCAAAAATGATCTAAATTACAGTGATCACATGAAATGATCGAATGAAAAAAATCGTCACAGATTCGAGTTCTGCGATTCAAACCACCCCGATTTAGATCCTTTCAGCGACTGTTTTGCTCAAAATTTTGAAAATTCACATTTTTATTGATAATCCCCGGAGCAAACTGAAAAATAGGTATGGAAAATGAAAATAATGATAGAAGCATGAAAGTTGATAGGATGAACATTGAGACCAAAAAAAAATTTAGAGAATAGGAGCCCACTGCCTTGCTGGCGAAATTGGTCTTCTCCACAATCACCTTTGATTCAATTTTAAAAGCTGGAAATCGGTTCAAAGTAAAAAGAAAATTCAGCTGTTTGTAAATCACTTTTTGGAAATTGGAAAATTTTTGCCCAATTTATCCGATGACGCGATAAAAACAGACTCGTGTAAATTTTTCGCGAACGAAAAAAAATTCATCAATGGAATCTTGGTATGGCTATGGCTGTCTCAACGTCGACATCTAGAACGAAAAATACACACAGTTGAAAGCTTCAAGCTAGATTGCTGTACTTACTAATGTTTCGCCTTCACGTGATCCAACACATTTTCCAACGAGCCACCTGGCTTGTGAAAAGCTTATTAATCGATCTTTTCTTTCATTTGAAAAGCAAGCCATCCTCTCTGTCTCTCGTATTGAGATAGAAAAAAGATACTACTTCACGCGTTTAAACGCAATTTCAAATTACACCGAGGACCATTTATTAAAGTTGCCTTTTGACTCGCTACATCATATATAATTAAGCATGCTCGGGTAAATTTCATTACTCAGATGTGCTGTATTTTTAGTAAATGTACCTTGTGTACGTGGTAGGTACCCGGACCATAATTAAAATTCGTTTGAAAAAAGTTTATGAGCATAAAAGAATCAATTTTTTGCTCCTTTTATTTTCTTTTGTTTTCCCTACTACTTTTTTTTGGTATCGTACCCGATCAGAGGTATTTTATTGAACCGCTATATTATAATTGCCAATAAAGAAGCTGTTGGAAAAGTGATACGCCAATTATAGAGTGACTTGTAAGCTGAAATATTTTCGATCGTGCTGTTAGCTGTTGAATAGCGTTTCCCTTTTTATCAACTAGATAGGTGCTCAAAAATGGTGTACTATTATTTTCAGTTTTTAACATGACTCGTCTGTCGTCTCGATGTAGCGAGGTACGTGTATTTTTTAATGAAGAAATACGAGAAGTTGACAGGTTCGGATGTACGTACATTAAGGTTTATCAAAGGTTTCGTTTCTTCGTGTTATTTTCTGTCATAGGGGTAATTACAAAATTGAACATTCAAGTATTTTCAACTTTCCTCTCTGAGCAGTCGAAGTTGATAGATTTGATGTGAGAAAAATAGCGTCGTGACTGAAGGTTCAATGCTGCTTACGACTTACGAAACCAATTCTAGTTCACGCAAATTAGGTCTAGATACAAATCAAAACACACTTAACAAAACTTACAGCCCAAAATAAAAATCAGTAAATTTTTTTATTGGAATAGTCTTGTTGATCGTGTTTTTGAAATAGTAAAGATTTTTGGCAATGATTTTTCATCCTTATCGCCTCAATTCCCCCTTTGAGAATTTTTCAAAACAAAGAAAAAAATTAGGCCATAAAAAAATTGAAAAAATTGAAGTTTTTAATACGAAAAATATTAGAAAATTTGCGAAATTGAATTTTTTAAATAAAAAAGAAATCAAATCGAAAAAATACAAAGTGTAAGAGAAATTAAAAGTCGAAGTACTAAATAAAATTTGTAAAATGAAAAAAAAATAGGAAATCGAATAAAATCATGAAAAAGAGTAAATTGAAGTGAATCAGCTACTTCAAAAAACAAAGAAAATGAAAAACTGAAAAAATAAATAAAAATTCAATAGTGAAAAATTAGAAAGAACTTGAGTTTGAAATTTTGAAAATTAAAAACAGAAATGGGTAGTAGTGAAAATCAAAATAAAAAATGAAAAATTGGAAATTTAAAGTAAAAAATTTCTTGAAAATTAAAAGTCAAGATTAAATTTTGAGTTCTTTCTAAGTATTTAAAAATAATAATAATTCAATCGAAAAAAAACTTTTGGAAAAATTAGGAACCAAAATAATACAACTGTTAATTAAAAAAATTGAAAAATCGCGTAAAATTTTGAGAATCAAAAAGTGCGATAAAATTGATAATTTTAAGCAACGAAGAAAATTCAAAATTCAAGTGGATTGGAAAATTGGGAGAATTGGGAAAATTCATGCAAAAGTGAAAACTAACAACAATGAAAAATTCGTGTTAAAAATGGAAAAGTAAAATTTTTAAAAAATGAAGAAATTGGGAATTTTAAACGAAAAATTTCTTGATAGTTGAAAATAAATTGAAATCAAAGTAGGTAAAAATTCATTTCCTCCCTAAAAAAAATAAATAGATGTTTTGTGTGTTTTGGCACAACCTGAACTACAATTTCCAAAAACATCTTCAATAATGTACTGAGATTAACAAATATAAGCTAATTTAAAAATTGCTCAATTTTTTGGTGATTTTTTTTTTTTAGAAAAGAATCTCTTATTTGTAAATAAAAAAAATCTATCATTTTTTCCTTCTTTTTTTTTTTTTTTTTTATTTTTTTTTAGAAAAATTGAAAAAAACATACATTTTTTCTTGATTTTTTTTTGGGAATGAAAATTTTGAAATATCTAATAGGTACCAATTATATAAAAAAACTGTTTTTTTTTTAATTTTTGAAGTCAGCGTAAAAAAGCTTTACATTTTTTGGGGGAGAAAAAAGCCTTGGGTACCTATAATTTTATTGAGATTTTTTTTTTTTTTTTTTTTTTTTTTTTTTTTTTTTTGAGAAAAGAATACCTACAATTCTATGAATTATATTTTCTTTTTTATAAATCAATCAATAATTGTTGTCTAATGGAGTAATAAAATGTTTTGATTTTTTGCAGAGACGAAACCCCTTAAGTATACTGATGCAAAGAAATCTTTTAATTTTTTTTGGGGGGGGGGGGGGAGGAGTCTCTTATTGTTTGCAGAAATAAAATTTTTCAATTTTTGAAGTAAAAAAGTTACTCATTTTTTTGAATTGAAAATTTTTTAATTTTTTGGAATGAAAAGATCGCTCAGTTTTTTAGAAAGGGAAAAATAATTTGATCACATTCAAAATTTAAAAATTTTCAACTGGACAACTCTTTGAAAAAAATATATATATTGAAAAACGAAAAATAATTATGGAAAAAGTGAAATCTGAAGTGATATAGCTAATTTGAAGCAAAATAAAAATTCTTGAAAAATTATAAAATTGAAATGAATAAGATTGTAATTTTTTAAATCACAAAATAACTACTTCTTGTCAATGTAACGTCTCTTTTTACTTTTTTTTCTTTTTCAATTTTTTTTAATTAATTACCCCTTCAACTTTGGATTCTTTTTTGAGTAGTGAAAATGAAGAAATGAAAAAATAAAAAGTTGTAACAACACATTCAATTAGCAAAAAAAAATAAAAATAATTAAAAATCGAAAAAATGAAATACTTACTTAATCCTGCTGGATTAAATGAGGAAAAACAAAAAAAAGAGATAAAAAACAAACTTTGAAAAAATCATAAAAATGAAAAATTGAAAAAAATAACAAATTTTGAGAAACGTCGATCAAAAAATATTTCTGATAAAAACAAGTAGAGCGATGCTCTAGTTTTTTTTCTAAATTTTAAATAAGTGTGTATTCATAAAATTGTACCGAAGCGAAGCCAGCATCCTTTTAAAAAGCTACTTTCACTGGACAGGAAATTAAATAGAAAATTTCACGCCAGCAATGAGACGAAAATTTTCCCATAGAAAAAAAATTCCTCGTTATAAAGCCACAAATACATATACTTCTACTCGTGTAAGAAAGCCTACTAATTTTTTCCAAACGATATCCAAGTCCTTACTAAAGGTCTTGATATTAGCAGTTTGGCTAAAAAAAAAAATTACACAATTTAAGAAAATTACCGCAGGGAATAATATAAAAAAGGAGGTTCCAGTGTCATTAGTGAAACGCGATTCTTTGAAAAAATAATGGCCAAGTTTAGTGGTAAAGAAAATTGCGAGGGCAAAAAAAAAGAAGAATTAATTGATCAGAAATCCTATTTTGCGATAAAAATTTACACGCTTGCCAAAAATACAAGTTTTATTTTCATTGTCTGGATGAGGGAGGTACGTTTTATTCGGAGTGGGAAAAAAGGATTCAATTACGAAATTTTTTTTCTTCAATGAGATATACCTACCTATTTTATAAGAAAGAAAACACTTGACTTTGATTGAGGATTTATAGATTGTATAGAATGATGACCGACGGATTCCAGTTGTTCTTTTTTATTTCTTTTGAAAATGACCCTGCACTTTTTGGCAAAAGTTTCAATCATTTTATTCAAAGTATAAGTAAGGTGTGTTCTGATACAGTTTTTTTTTTCACCATGTCTGTGTGGATTTAATGAGGTTTTTATCGGGAAAATTTACGTAGATACAATAAAATTGTAATATGGAAAATTACCCCGTGGCCGTGACTGGGGATTCGTGTTAATTTGAACAAAAGTTTAAACTCTGAATTGGCCCCTCCTGCTGAAAGTTTCGGTCCTAATTTTCTCGCATCTTGAAATACGATTCGAAAGTAAATTCTCGGTTCGTGAAATCGGTTAAAAATATACACCGGTGGCTCAGTATACGAAATCCTTATGGTATATAGAGCTGTACAAAATTCCATACTTAAGAACCAAAATACGGCGAGTAAATAAAACGTTAAAGGAAACGTTTTCAACTTTTAACTTGAAGAACTCTGGTAATGTGGCGGGGAATTTTAGCAGTTCGCGTCGTGTTAGCGCAGTGTTCTGTAGCTGTAGCATGTATCGGATACGTCGATAGCGTAATTAAAAAAATCCCTGTTCTTTTGCCCTGTTTTTGCAGTCTAGATGAAAGTTGACTGGCATTTAGAATAAAACTTTGTAGAAATAGCTGACTGAAATAGTAAAACTATCGAAGGCTTTGTGTTAATTTCACGGAAGTTTTTTTTTTCAATTTGCTAAATGGTTAGAACAGAGTTTTCTCAGATCTTTCGATATTAAAAGCTTCCTTCGATGAGTTTGATTTTAATTAATACGCTAAATTTATCGTATCGTAGAACGAAAGCTCGAACCAAGGTATGAAAGATGTAAAATTCGATGAGAATGCCTTTTTTATCTTCGTGGAGTGAATGCGGAACCAATTTTGAACGAGTTGACCTCGGATAATGAATGGTGCTTTTTTTTGCTACTCGAGTTATGTAAAACGTTTGTTGAAACGATTAAAAAAATCTTATGAATTATTTACTCTGAATTCTTGGAAACCTTTTTAGTAGGTATAAAATGTTTAAAGTTCTTGTGAATATATATTATCTTGATAATTTCTGTAATCGCGAATCCCTCTGATCCTCAATTCCTGTAACGAAATAATTCTTATAACTATGAACTCGCGATCATTCTTTTTAATTCCATAATTAATTACAGGAAAATAGGATCGTATGAGTTCATGGTAATAAGGATTTTTATAATCGCAGGAATTTTTGATTACAGGAATTGAGGGTGAAAGAATCATCATCATCTAGTCACAAAAAATGCAAGGTCACAGAAATTCTGAGTTATAGGAATTTAAAAAACTTCAGAAGATTTTGCAGGAATTCTCAATTAAAGAATTAGTCTTCATGGTGGAAATTCAGAATAATTTCAGAAGTAAAGAGTAAAATAAATTTATCATAGCTGCGAGAATCCTGCATAACAGGAATTTTTGATAATCAAACATTCCTGTAATGCAGGATTCCCGCAGCTATGAATTTATTTCACTCTTAACTTCTGAAATTGTGAATTTCCACCATCCCGAGCAGCACACTCGATCGATAATATCGAAAGTTGAAACGTATCGATAAAAAAATCGTTTAAAAATCTAAAGATGTTCTCACGATATGATACAGATTTAGCTGTACGATTTTATAGGCAAAAAATCTAAAAACTATCGAATTCGATAGTATTACGATTTTAGGACGATATTCGTCAACGATACTATCGACAAAGAATATTAAATTTATCGAATCCGATTTTCCACCGATTTTGTGCAGATATTTGAAACTATATTATCGACAAATAATCTGAAATTTCTCGAATTCGATTTTTTAACGATTTTGTGCAGATATTTGAAACTATATTATCGACACGTAATCTGAAATTTCTCGAATTCGATTTTTCAACGATTTTGTGACGATATTTAGAACTATATTATCGACAAATAATCTGAAATTTCTCGAATTCGATTTTTTAACGATTTTGTGAAGATATTTGAAACTATATTATCGACACGTAATCTGAAATTTCTCGAATTCGATTTTTCAACGATTTTGTGACGATATTTACAACTATATTATCGACAAATAATCTGAAATTTCTCGAATCCGATTTTCCACCGATTTTGTGCAGATATTTACAACTATATTATCGACAAATAATCTGAAATTTCTCGAATCCGATTTTCCACCGATTTTGTGCAGATATTTACAACTATATTATCGACAAATAATCTGAAATTTCTCGAATTCGATTTGTTAACGATTTTGTGAAGATATTTGAAACTATACTATCGAAAAAGAATATTAAATTTATCGAATTCGATTTTTTAAAGATTTTGTGAAGATATTTAAAACTGTATTATCGACAGATTATATGAAATTTCTCGAATTCGATTTTTCAACGATTTTGTGACGATATTTAAAACTATATTATCGACACATTATATGAAATTTATCGACTTCGATATTTCAACGATTTTGTAACGATAGTTGTTGAAACTATATTGATTTTTTTCTAGTCAAAAAATACCTACTTTATATTCAAAATTGGATGGGAAGAAAAGGCCAAATCGAAATTTTTATAATAACCAAAATTAAATCCAGAATATTATTCTACAACTTTTGTTTGAAATGTTTTTTCAATTGGACCTCATCTCTAGCCTCTATTATTTTGCATTTACCCACTTACGTTTAACAGTAATATGCGAAATCAAAATTGAAAAAATTTTCAAACAAGTTATCTAGTTTTTTTGGTTTACTAGGTATTTTACTTGAAACCAGATCGTTGTTCTTAAATTAAATTTTACCAAGTTCAATACTACGATTACTATGTGAATACTTAGTATTTAAAATTGAACGGGAGGGAGGCGCCCAATCGAAAATTTTGTAATGACCAAAATTATTCTTAGAACTTTAAGCTACAACTTTTGTTTGAAAATTTTTTCAATTGGACCTCTCCTTCTCCTCCAATTTTGCATAATACTCCGTTGATACTTATTCAAAATTGGAGGAGCGGAGGAAAAAGGGGCCAATTTGAAAAAATTTTCAAACAAAAGTTGTAAATTAAGGTCCTAGAAATAATTTTAGTTATTATAAAAATTTCAATTGGACCCCTCCCTCTTCTCCAATTTTGCATAAGATGTTTGAATATTATAATCCAATTCGTATTATGCGAACGAACTCCGATGTTCGCAACAGACGCTTGTTTTGGTAGAAACTGCTGTATTTGGAACGAAATTCGCCAGCCTTAAGCGTAACTACGACTTCAAACTCGCCAGCCGGTCTTGAAAATGTGCGCGCGCATATACCCATATATGCTAAATTATCTACAAAAAATCGATAGAATATCGAAACTAGATAATCTACAAAAAATCGTAATACAAAATCGATAGAATATCGAAATTAAATCGAAATAGAAAATCGATAGAATATCGAAACTAAATCGAAATAAAAAATCGACAGAATATCGAATTCGATAAAGTGTCGCGTTAGTTCCGCATAAATCGTGTAATTATCTTTCGATTTATAGATAGGTTATCGATGAAGTATCTAACTATAATCTTGAGATTTTTAAAAGAAAAATCGTTCGATTTTATCGAAAGTTTATCTGTTGATGGATTTTGCCAACTATAATTCATCGATAATCTGTCGATATATCGAAAGATAATTTCACGATTTATGCGGAACTAACGCGACACTTTATCGAATTCGATATTCTGTCGATTTTTTATTTCGATAATTTGTCGAGTGTGCTGCTCGGGATGAAGACTAATTCGTTAATTGGGTCGAATCCCTGCAAAATCTTCTGAAGCGTTTTGTATTCCTGCAGGGCTGCAACTCAAAATTTCTGCGACCTTGAATTTTTGTGACTAGATGATTCTTTCACCCTTAATTCCCGTATTCAAAAATTTCTGCGATTGAAAATTTTCTATTACTGTGAACTCATACGACCTTAATTTCCTGTAATTACTCTATGGATTACTGCAAAGAAGAATGGATTCCTGCCAAGTCTTCTAATCTTTTCTAATTCCTGTGACTAAAAAATGCTCTAACTCTAAATTTCCTGTAACTCAAAACTCCTATGATCATATTTATTTCAATGCTCGCAAAATCTTTTTAATTTTTATGAATTCCTGCAAAACTTTCAAAAATGTTCAAAATTTCTGTAATTATTGATTTCTAAACCTCTTGATAATTTCTGTAACCAAATATTCATGACTATGAAGTACTGATCAATCTTTTTAAAGTTCCATATTCTTCGGATCAAAAAGTTCTATGTGATCTTCAATTCATATTACTGATGAAAAATTCCTGTTACATTGGTGATTTTTAATTCCTGCTGCTGCAAATTTCTGTGATTACCTAAGACTTCTTTAATCGGGAATTCCAGCGAAACCCTTTAAAATATTATAAAATCCTGTAACTTCTGAATTCCTATAATAGTACTTATCACTCAGAATTTTTGTAATCGTGAATTCCTGTGAATAAAAAAAATATTTTCTTCAATTTCTGAATCAAAAAATTTCTGACTCGGAATTTCTATTAGAAATTCTTTTTATACCTAGAAATTCTGTGCTTAAAATATTAATTTATTATGAATTCCTGCAGCAAAACAAAATCTTTCAATTCTTTTCAACTTCTGCGACTCGCTGAATTTCTTTAATCATAAATTCCTGTGATTAGAAAATTTATTCCCCCTTACACATAATTACTGTAATCAAAAATTCCAATCAATTATGATCTTCTTAGCTTCTTTGACCTGCAATCATTAATTCTTGAGATTAGGAATTGCTGTTACGATTTCTGCAAGACCTCGCGAATGCCTGCTATTTCAAATTTTCATATTTTTGAGTTTCTGTGATGGTAAATTTGTGAAACTGAAAATTTCTTTGATTGACCTTCAATTCCTGTAATAAAAAAATTCTTATTCTTGTATCTATAAATTTTTGACACTCCAAATTCTACTGAAACATCCTAAATTTATGCAAAATCTGGTCCTGGCTGTTCAAACGACTAAACCAATGATTCAGTCTTGCTTTTTATCAAATGATCCAAATTCATTAAAATACTGGTGTACACTGAAGAAGTTTACGAACCCGTAATAAATTTACCATCATTACGCTAAGCCTCTCAGTCTTCAAAAAAAGAGGGTGCTCAGCAATAACAGTAATCATAACGCAATACAATACTGGCACTTTATTAGTCGATAATTTCCGACAACATTCGAGTATAAAAATTCATACCATGTCCCTCGATAGCTGGAGGATTTACTGGGTGAATAAAAAAGCGACCAAAACGATAAAATATTCGCAAATACGCGAGCTCACGCAGCACTGGCGCGTATGGACTTGTAGAGTGAAAAATCTGGGCTAGCTTCGGAGTGTCCGGCGACGATATAAAAACCTTCTAAATTATGAATGCAACTAAAAAAGAACGTTAGCAAGCGTAACTTAATTTTGAAGAAAACCAAAAAAAAATACCAAAAAAAAAGGCAAGAGAGTGAGGAAAAAATGACTCCAACGAAAAGCCTATTTATGAACCGAGCCTGCTCCAGATTATATAACGAACTGCTATTAAAAAAAAAAGGAAACATGCCGCGGCAGAAAGCGGTTATAGTAATTTCGTTTTGTTTGAAAACATAGCTAAGCGCAGAAAACAACTACTCCAATTTTTGAATTTACGTATTTTGGCTGTTTCGTTTTCCAAATTTCAATGCATCATAAAATAACTCGAATTAATTGTTTTATTCCCGCTATTTTACGTTAATTTTATTGTCTTGCCTTGCATTATTTCGTCGCTAAAAGCATTAAGAAAACGTTTTCGGTTATTGTGTCGAGTTTTTCTCTCGTCGAAAATACGATATTACTGAACCCCCCGAGGTAACTGAATTAAAATTCGGCTACGTGAAATGGTTTTACTGTCTTCGTGTTCAGCTTTTTGACTGCAGTTAATTAATTCTAATGAATTATTTCGCCATCGTTTCCCTATCTACTTGCCTAAGATAGATTTTCCGATTCGAGCGAGAACGATAGGATATGTTTGTGTGTTACGATGTTGTATCTAAAATGGAAGGAGAAGAGGAGGGAAGAAGGTTTCTTGTGTAAAATGTGCCGACGAGAAAAGAGCAAAGGTTCAAGGGTATAATTTAACCTTTCTTTAGGGTACCATTTTTTCAATTAAGATGCAGATACTGTCGTTGGGGAATTCTCATCGTATTTGTTGGAAAATATTCGAAAAATTTTAATGATCGAAGAGTTCCTATTTCCGTCCTTTTTAGAATTTTTGAAGGTCGTTCAAGAAAACTATTGAATATGTATTTTTGGGAATTTTTTTGTTTTGATTTTGGGGCCAAGGTCCCATATAAGAAATTTTTATTGCAAACAAAAATTTAAAAAATCTTGAAAAAATAATTTTGAAAATAGGTATGGTATTTTTTTAGAAAAAAATTGCAAATTTTGTTCTTAAATAATTAGAGGTAGGTAGGTATATTTTTAAATTTCTGAAACTGCAATTTTACTCTTCTTCATTTATTAAAAAATTAGTATAACCTTCTCAAAATGAAAATTTTTGAGGAGGTGCACCTTTGATTTTCTAATTTTCCGTAGTTCAATTATTAAGGAGTATACTTATTACAGTAAAATTGGGTCAAAAAACAGCCTTTGCCCAAACCAATTGAAGGAAGAAATTTTTTTTTCGTAAAGTTGCTCGTAAAGATGTTCTAATTAACATAAAAAAGTCCCCATAAATCCGAGTGAAGCTTCATCTCCAAATATTCACATTTTTGCCCGCCAATGTTTTGTCCCCACTTTATTCACGTATATCTAAGTTTCTAATAAAGTTACAAAAAAATAAATTTCATACAAAAAATGTAGGTACCTACAAAATTAAATATTCTTCCAAATTTGTTATCTTAAATTTTTTGATAAGAATGATAGTGACGCCGCAAATCGACTTTGAAGTTATTCGTCCATTTCAATTTAGGCTAAAAAAAAAAAACAGTTTTCTCCAAAAAAAAATGATAAAAATTATTATTTTTTCATAAAGTCGCTCATAAAAGTGTCCTTATCAAAATATTATATAAAATCTGTGAAAATTTGATTGCATCGCATCATGACCCCCGAAAACTCACCTTTTTCGCGCTCCAGATTACTTTTTTTCAGTAATTCACTTATATCCCAGTTCCTAACAAAGCTACTGAAAAATTTTCCACACAAAATATGCACAATACTAAATTTTCTAAAAATTAGTTCAATACAATTTTTTCTGTAGGAATGATAATTACGCGGTAAATCGACTTCTTCGCGAAAATGTTCGTGTATGAATTTCTATGGGTACTTACTGTGCCTGAACGCGATAACTTTGAAATCGATTTGCTGCATAACTATCACTCACACCGAAAAATTTTTGAATACTTAACTAATTTTTAGAAAATTTACTGCTCTAGATATTTTGTATTAAAAAATGTTCAGTAACTTTCATTGATTAAATGCAATTTATCATTTTTTAAAATTTACTGAAAATAAAATTTTTTACAAATTCCGCCAGAGGAGGATATTTTTGCAATGGAACTTGAGGTAGCTTTTTTCATTGATTAAATGCAATTTCTCATTTTTTGAAAATTACTGAAAATGATTTTTTTTTTAATTCGCTTAGGGTAGGATTTCGCATGAGAACAAATTGTAGCCTTTGTCCTTAATTAAATGCAAATTTCCAATTTACTGGAAATAATTTTTTTTTACAAATTCAGCCAGAGGAGGATTTTTCATTGGATCTTAGGGTAGCTTTTTTCATTGATTTAATGCAATTTCTCATTTTTTGAAAATTACTGAAAATAATTTTTTTCTTAATTCGCTTAGGGTAGGATTTTGCATGGAATTAAATGGTAATTGGTAGACGAAAAAATTTCTTCGTTCAATTTGTTTGGGCAATTTTTCTAATTTTACTGTACTAGAGCGTGCAAGTATTTTTCTAACAATTCAAGGAAAAAATCTCGAGTAGGTATTATACTTTAATCTCAGAAAATGCATTTATTGTGAAATTTTTAAAACGACAAAATGTCTGAATTATAATTTAATGTGAATTATTAAATGTTATAAAAATTAATTTAAAAAAAAAAAGAAACGTTCCGGAGTCTAAAAAAAAAACCATTTAAGAAATTAATTGAAAGCTTCCAGCAACTTTCAACTTTCTCATTTTCTCTCCCCTCGACTTTATTTTTTTCAAAAGTACGTACACGTAACGATATTTTCTTTTTGCCGAAAGAAGAGCTAATCTTTCGAAGTAAAAAAATTAGAATTAAATCTCATCGTTGAAAAAAGAACCACGTCGACAGACTGAAATCGTGTTAAAAACCAGGACTCGTCCGCGGTTAATTAAAAAAAAAAAGGTCGATGGATATTTTTAAGAGACTATAAAATATTTAATTTAAAATCAATAATAGTTGATTATAAAAATGTCGACATTTCCAAAACACCGGAGATAACACGTCAAGCTGCGTGAAAGTGGAAACGCGTGATTGAAATTAATTAAATAGGAAGTAAAAGGTCGTTGATTTTTTTCTTGCTGTCGTATGTTTCAGGGTTTCTAAACACAAATACAGACGTACATCAAAAGTCGCCGTCAAATTACGGTTTAATGGACCAAATCGCAGCGCTACATTGGTTACAAGAAAACGTAGCTTATTTTGGAGGAGACCCCACGAACGTTACGGTAGCCGGTCATGGGACCGGAGCGTCGTGCGTTAATTTCCTTATGTCTTCTACGGCTGTACCCGAAGGTAGGTTTTGAAAAAAAAAAAGGCAATTTTCATCGTGTAATGAATCATATACCGCAAGCGGAGTACGTTGGTAACACTTTAATCTTTTGCAGGGTTATTGTTCCACCGAGCCATTTTAATGAGTGGTTCATCATTAAGTCCCTGGGCGCTGGTTAAAGATCCTTCGATGTACGCGAAGCAAGTAGCTCAATCGGTAAACTGTTCCTTTCAACTGCCGCATTTACAATTGCTCAAATGTTTGCGGGATCGACCACTTCATACGTTGATCGAGGCTAAAATTCAAGTGCCCGAATTTAATACTGCGTTTGGACCGAATGTCGACGGTGTTGTGATAGATTTGGTGATGAACGATATGAGAAAAATGCCATCTGGTAAGATACCCTTTTATAATCTGACAATAGGCCGAATAGGGTCATCGCAGTCGCAAGTTAAAAGCGCTGTACATGAGCTCGAACTGACAGAAAAATATCTAAAGTGGGTGCTTTTTTGAATAAAATTTGTTGATTTAAAAAAGAAATGGAAATCTTTGAAAAAAATTAAGTAAATAATATATTTTGAAAAAAAAAATTGAAATAATTTAAAAAAAAAAGAATCGGTTTAATTCATCCAATTTCTCATAAAGAATACAATTTTTGGTAATTTCTTGAAAATTTTGTGTTCAGGTAATTTTTGATTGTTATTTTTTAAATCGGTGAGCAATTCTTTTTATTTTTTTTTAAACTGGTAATTTTCAAAAAAATTTTCCTTAATAAAAAAACTAATACTTAATAAAATTTTGAAAAATATAATTTTTTCAACCTGTTGACATAATTTTTAAAAAAAACAATCATTTTTGAAGAAGAATTATTAGTGCTTACCTATATAGTTCTTCAAAATTTTTATTTTTATTTATTTACCTACTTATTTATTTTTATTTTTATTTTTATTTTTGTAATTCCAAAATAATTGTTTTTTGTGATTTTTGAAAACAAATGCTAAATTCTTCAAAAATGTTTATAAAACCTGATTTGTGAATTTTGTTAAATTTTAGAATGAATACAATTTATTATTTTAAATTTTAGAAGTTTAAAAAAATTACACTCTTTGTGAAGAAAAAATTTTGAATAAAATGAAAAACATAATTTTTTTTTAAAAATCTAAATTTGCTTCTTGAAGAATGGAAGAAAATGAAGAAATAATTTTTCTTCGCTAATAAGTTTAACAAAGCACGTCAAATTTTTAAAAAGTTTTTAAAAACTAAGTTTTGAGAAATTCAAGTATAATAAAATTGAATAGAAAAAAATTTTCAATGCCATGCAATAATTATGATTTTCGAAATTTGTTTTTGACCGCAGAATTTCAATTAATGGTTACAGAAAATAAATATTGCCTTCGAATAAAATTAATCAAAGTTCATAAAAAAATCGACAATTCAAAAAAATTTGTTGGAAGGAAAAAATGTTACCTTCACTGAAAATTTGAAAGTTCTCTTACAGAAACTAAAAAAAAAATGAAATGATTATGAGAAAATTTTGAAAAATAGATATATAAATATATATACAGGGTGTCTCGTCACCAGTTATCACCCCTTCACCAGCGATATAGTCAACTCAAACTAAGCTCATGTATGCATGTTTGCCGACCTTGTGAATTGAAGGGGCAAAGATATGCTCAACTGAAAATTTTTTATTTTCAGTTTTGTTTCAGATTTTTAACCATGCGTCACTCGACAACCGAGATAGGTAGAAAGTTGCGCTTTGCGGCGTTGGAAAGGAAATTTTGTGTAGAAATTTTGATGGGGTTGATAATTGTACTAGGTGATCAGGGGGGTCTGTACCGTATTAAATATCTAAGAAAACGTGTTCAAAAATTGAGATTTTTTGGAAATTTTTGAAAAAATCTCAAAAAAGTTTCCTCATTTGGTATTATTATTATGATTTGCCTTACATGAAAAAAGTTAGACCTTTCGAATGCCGCAAACTAGACTCTTCTATCTCACTTGGTTAAAAAGTTATAGCAATTTCAATTTCGAAATCGAGACAGAAAAAAAATCAATTTATTTTTAATTTTTTTAAATTTCCAATTATTTTAATTTTTGGAAGTTGATACCTATCGTAACTAATAATTTTGAGTGAAACTCGATGTTAAAGATAAAAAGAAAAACATTTCGGTAAAAAAAATTTTTTTTGAAAAAATAATTTTTTGTTTTTCAGTCATGATTTTGAAATTGAAATGGCTATAACTTTTTAACCAAGTGAGATAGAAGAGTCTAGTTTGCGGCATTCGAAAGGTCTAACTTTTTTCATGTAAGGCAAATCATAATAATAATACCAAATGAGGAAACTTTTTTGAGATTTTTCAAAAATTTCCAAAAAGTCTCAATTTTTGAACACGTTTTCTTAGATATTTAATACGGTACAGACCCCCCTGATCACCTAGTACAATTATCAACCCCATCAAAATTTCTACACAAAATTTCCTTTCCAACGCCGCAAAGCGCAACTTTCTACCTATCTCGGTTGTCGAGTGACGCATGGTTAAAAATCTGAAACAAAACTGAAAATAAAAAATTTTCAGTTGAGCATATCTTTGCCCCTTCAATTCACAAGGTCGGCAAACATGCATACATGAGCTTAGTTTGAGTTGACTATATCGCTGGTGAAGGGGTGATAACTGGTGACGAGACACCCTGTATATTTTTAAGTATTTTGAAGCTACTTGAACATTTTTTTAACACGTATTTTTCATTAAATTTTTAAAATTCTGCTTGATATTGAAGAACATTTTTTTTTTGATATTTTATTTTTATTTTTTATAATGTTGAGCAAATTTGAAAAAAATCTTTAGCATACCTAGTTTTTAATATCAATTTTAAAATAAGGTAATTTTGAGCAAATATTTAAAAAATTCATCATGAAGGAAAATTTTAATTTTGAGCAAAATTTTGCAATTTAAATTTGAGTATTTTTTTTTTAAATCTACACAAAATTTCTAAAAAATCATTTTGAGCAAGCTTAAAAAATTGTTTTTAAACACAATTTTCAAAAATCTAATTGTAAGCAAAAGTTATTCGTAGGTATGGTATACCTTGAATTAATTTCAAGCAAATTTTAAAAAATTGGAGCAAAATCGGAAAAAAAATTGCTGAATTTTATAAAATTTAATGTGAAGCATGATTTTAAACGACTTTTTCGAACAAAATTTTAAAAAGGTACACGGGTATTTGTCAAACTTCGAAAAAAAAATTATTTCCAGCAATAAAAAAAAGTCATAATTTTGAGTCAAATTCTAAACAACTTTAATTTTGATCAAGTTATTTTGAAAAATAGGTAGACATTGAGTAAACTTTCAAATTTCAATTTTATGCAAAATTCTGACTTAATTTTGAGTATTTTTTTTTTCAAATTAATTTTGCAGTTTTTTTACACAAGCAAAATAATAAAATTGATTTTAAGCAAAATTTTAAAAGATATGGTACCTATAATTTTTGTAAAAAAATATCATTCAGTTTCAATCAGAATTTTATTAGTTCTACAATTTTCAAAAAACTAAAAACGAGCAGAATTTTATTCTAAAAAAAATTGGGCATCTGATGATTAATTTTGAATAAAAAAAATTTAAAAGGAATTTTCAGCAGAATTGGCAAACTGATTTTGAGTAAAATATTAAAGATCGTAGTTTTGGACAAAATTTTGAAAAATTCAATTTTTAATAGATGTTTTGGAGACTCATTACCTGTGTATTGAAAATAAGTTTGAAAGAATTACCTTCACACAAAAACAAAAATTACTTTGAACAATTTTGAAAAAAGAATTGAATTATATTCGAACGTGCATGAATCAAAAAAATTATAACTAAAAATAGGTAATAATATAATGATCAAAAAGTTGCCCTTAAAGAAATCTTTTTAAAAAATGCAAAATTCAATTTTGAGCAAAATTGAGAAAAGTTATCTGAAAATTTTACTTTTAAAAAATCAGAACATTTTAAGCGAAGCACAAATATAATTAGTGAATTTGCGTCCATTGAAAATTTTCTAAAAAAGCTTGTCATTATGTAATAATTTTGAAAAATGTTTTCGAAATTATTGATAATTTTTGAAAGACTTTGGAAATTCTGTAACTGAGAATAGCACTTTTAATCATTTTCTCAAAAATTATAAATTTGGCAAAACGACTTTGCTAAAAATTTTTTTTTTAAAAATCAAGTAAATTATAATTTTTTATACAATTTTGTAGTAAAAATTCAATTTTAGAGCCAAAACGATCATTTTTGGATATTTTCATAAAAGAATATCATTTTTTGGCAATTTTACAAAAAATAAATGTTTTTCATAATTTTGATTGGTTTTCTAAAAGAAATTGGTTTCCACTTAACAGAATTTTTTTTAAATTGGTAACTTTTGAAAAAAATTTCGAAGAATATTATTTTTTGGTTGTGTTTGATGATTTTCTAAAAAAAAATTGTTGATCCACGACGATAGGCGATTTGTAGCTGTGCTCTGCTATATATGTGAGTACATGAAATGAGATTTTTTTTCTCTTTAAAAACGTTTTTAGAAAATAATGATTGTATTACACGGTATACGTCTCCGATGTTAGGACGTGTGCAATATTAAAATATTTTATTGCTTTTCGTAGGCTCGATTGAGCCACTCTTAGCTTGGCTCATATTTCGTTACGTGTAGGTTAGGTATAGCTTTTCGCATGGAGAAAATTCACTGGCTCGTATTTTCTGCCATTTGAAATTATTCGTTTTCTCTTCAATGGAGTTTTACGACTCTCTAAAGCGACTCGACTCGTACCTCCATATTCTTTTCATAAACGTCACTTGCGCTCGGTACGTGGTGTTTGTATGAGAACTATGAGAGTTTTTTCTCATCCCATTCATTTCCCATATCCATACTACCCATTTATACATATACGTACCTACCTACTTATAACTCGTCTCATCCAAAGGTAAGAATTTGAATCGCGATTGCGGAATTTTATTCGAATTTTAAACACTCGAAAGCTTCGCTTGAGTTTTGTAACTCTCGTCAAGGAGCGACATTTTTTACCATATGAACGTTATCGAGATCGTTGATGGTATGAAATTTATATCCAGCTAACCTGCTTTGCTCTTGCTCGTCGTAAATTTCTGGCAAAAAATGTAAAAAATTGCTAGTTCCGAGTTTTGCTCTCTCTATGTGTATGGTAACGGTGCTCGGTCGTCGTCGAAATTTATTATACAGAAACATGTTACCCTCGTGTTTTCCTAGTTTTGCCAGTACGAGCGCGTGTAGGTTTTTTTCGCCCGCTCCCCTCTCTTGTCCGGGTCCTTCTTATGGGTTATATTCTGTATACGCGAAGGGTAGATTTAATGAAAAAATAAAACAATCGGAAATGTACCAGAATTTGTCTCGTTTCTGCGATGGAATTCTGCTCAAACGCCACGCCACGCCATAATTTTACCCCGTAACGTTGATATATTTTAAAACGATTTTTAAGCCTGTCATTTCCTACGCTTTTAATAAACTCGTGGTGGAGAAAGCGTTTAATAAGTTTGATGCCAATTATTGAAACTTAGCCAAAACAGTGGGTCGCAAAGTTTGCAGCTTTGTTCTATTATTTTCCTTTTTTATTTTACCTTTTATTGTGAAGAGTTTAACCGTGGATCTCAAAAGCTGAAGGTTGGTTTAAATTTTAAAGACAAATTTTGTCATTAGCTAAGATTCCCCTATAGGTAATCGAAAATTTGAATTTTTCATAGTTTTGAACTTTTCTACAGAACAACTTAGAATCAATTTCAAACAAAATGCACATCCGTTGTCTATTAGGATGGTCCTCATTTCTGATTTTTAATTTTTGGTTCTATCCACTCAATTTTTGTTTTTATAAGAGGATAATTTCAACTTTTTTTATTTTTCCTCAAACTAAATTTCATTTGAAAAAAAAAATCAAATTTTGCGAGGAAATTTCAAAGTTTTGAAAAAAATAAAGTGATTTATCTGTAGGAAAAATCATTACTAAATTTCATGCCGAAATTTTTTCGAAAAAATCACCTTTTTTATTAGGTATTTATTTCAGGAAAGAAATCTCTTACTTTTTAGAAGAAAGCAAATTTTAATTCTTTGAGAAAAAATCTCAAATTTTGTCTCAATTTAAAAAAAAATCAAACTTTCCATTTCCTTGGAGCAAAAAATTTTTCTCTTTGTGTTGCAATAAAAATATTGCTTGAATCATAGAAGAGAAAAAATTCTTGAAATTTTTTGCAGCAAACAAAATTTTCAACTTCCAATTTAAAATATTTCTCGTTTTGAGCTCATTTTTTTTTTAAATTAAATTTTTCATAATTTTTGAAATGAAAATTTCTACATTTACTTTGAGGTTATTCTTGTACTGACCATTTTTTTCTGAAAGAGGTCTTTTACTTTTAAAGTAAAAAACTTTTTTTTAGAGTCATAAAGTCAGAATCACTTGATTTCAGTGCAGATTTTTTTTTTGTTTTAATTTCAAAAAAAAAACAAAAAAAAAAAACTTTTACTTATATGAATAAGCAGAATCTTGATTTTTTACAATAAAAATTTTTTCAACCTTTTTTGCAGTAAAAAGGCGTCTTATAATCTTTTTTTTATAAAAAAAAACAATAAAAATAAATTTTAAATTTTTTCCCCATTTTTTAGAGAAAATAAATTTGTCTTGTGTTGCGATAAAAAATATTGAGCCTTACTTGAATTCTTGAAGAGAAAAAATTCTTAAAAATTTTTCAGTAGGTACATAAAAAAACTTCAAATTTAAAAGACTTCTTGTTTTGAGCTCATTTTTTTTAGATGAAATTTTTCAGAATTTAAAAAAAAATCTGTACAGATAATTTTTTTTTGTGAAAAGAGGTCTTTTACTTTTAAAGTGAAAAAACTCGTATTTTTTGAAGTCAAAATCACTTGATTTTAATGCAGTTTGTTTTGTTTTAATTTGAAAAATAAAACTTTTACTTTTAGTAATAAAAATCTTGATTTTTTTTGCAATAAAAATTTTTTCAATTTTTTTTGCAGTATAACAACTTCTCAGTTTATTTTATTTTTATTTCATTTTTGAAAAAAAAATAATAAATTTTTTTTTTTAAATTTCCCTTTTTTTGGAGAAAAAAAATTTGTGTTGCAATAAAAATATTGCTTGAATTCTTGAAGAGAAGAAATTTTAATATTTTTTGAATTAAAAATTTTTCAACTTCAAATTTAAAAGACTTCTCGTTTTGAGCTAATTTTTTTAATGAAATTTTTCAATATTTTTGAAATGAAAATTTAAAAATTTAATTTGGTGGCAGGTATTTTTGTGCAGACCATTTTTTTTTTTTTTTTTTTTTGAAGAGGTCTTTCAATTCTCTTATTTTTTGGAGTCAAAATCACTTGATTTTAATTCTGATTTTTTTTTTTTTGTTTTGTGTTCAGAAATAAACCTTTTACTTTTAGAGAATAAAAAATCCTATTTTTTTGTTGGAGGAAAATCCACCAATTAATTTATTTACATTTTGAAAAAATTGTCCAAATTTTTAAAACCCTTCAATTTTTTTGAAAAAAAAAAATCTCAATCATTTTGGAGTAAAAAATTGTTTGAACTGCCGAGTTAATTCAAAAAAAAGAAAGCTTTTCTTTTCCTTTTTTTTCCAGATTTAAAAAGTCTCAACTTTTTTACAGCAAAATATTTTTTAAATTTTCAAGGGATAGGAAAGCGATTTATCAATTTAAAAAATACATACCTATTTGAAGTATGGTAGGTACTTCGAGTAAAAAACGTTTGCTCGAGCTCGGTGCAAATGCACTTTTTGCACACCCCTCTCTTCATCGCTCAAGTTGTTTGTGAAAACCAAAAAAAAATCTTTTTTTTTACCCTGTATATTGTGACCCTTGCTTTTGCGCCACCCTTTCACTTTTTTGAAAAATAAATACAACCTTTTTTGTTGGAAATTTTATCTACTTTAATTTTAGTGATGACCATTTTATCGTTTAAACGCATATTCAAAGAGTTATAAGTGAAAAACTACGACGGATCACTTCAGATCCACATTATGGGGACACCCCGAGGGGTGAGGTTCGGAAACTTTTTTTGGGGGTAATGAGGTCACCGAAAGGAGCACTTGAAAAAAAATTTAATGTAGGTAACGAAAAATGTAGGTTGAACTCTTTTTTTGGTCTACTTTTATTAAGCTAGTGCAGCTAGAGCTGCTTTGAGAAATCAAAGAACTGGTAAAAAATGTTTTGAAAATTTGAAAAAGAGAAGTACAGCTATTGGAAAATTGAAAAAATTGTGAAAATTTGAATTCGTGGAGAACTTTTGCTTTCATTTTCTTTCCTAAAAAACAAATTGCCTTCCTATTCACTCGATAGAAATTCTTTTTTCTGATTTACGTTTTGAAAAATTATTTTCTTGCGATTTATTTACTATGCAAAACTTGTTGGTACTTCCTGGCTGAGGGTGTTGGCGACAAAATACCGAAAATTGCCGGAAACGATGAGAATAACCTTGGCAGAAAATTTCGTTTTCATATTTGGCTGGGTTATTACCTCGTCAGAAAATATTGGCTTTTGATACGGCTACAGCAGCCAGCCATGAAACGCAATAAAGAATTTTTCATTTCGTCAAAATTCCAAATATTCACCATTCATCGCAGCAGATGAAACCCCACCCAAGAGTAAATTGAAAATTTATCGCGGAAAAATTTCACTCGCTGAAATAATGCACGCAGCCTACTAAATATCATTTTACCGTTGATTGTGGCACAATGGAATCTGGAATGGGATGAAAAAAAATTATTTTCGCGCATGTACAGCGCTGGATAGAACTCTGCGATGTGGAATGAGTAGGAAGCAGTAGGCATTACGGAGTAGAACAAGTGGTAACAAATTTTTAATTTCGTCCATATCTTGTTACAGATCCTGCACATGTTGCGAATGTTGATTCGACTCATGAAAACGTGAAATGGCCTTTTTTCGGGCACTTTCCTCTGGGTGACTACGCCTCTACAATGTTAAACAATCCGGCAACCAAGCAGAAATTAATTTCCAAGTATTCGCGGTACGACTTGATGACTGGCATCGTACCGGCCGAGTCTTTTTTCATATTCACAAACGAAGACGTACAATATGGCATAGAACCGGAAAGAAGAGCGAAAATATTGAAGACGTTTGTGAAGAATACATACAGGTTTTTTATTCGTACATTCTTTTAAGCCCTATTTTCCTCGTATCGTACAGATATATTGACGCGTACGCTTATTTTTTTCTCCTTCAAAGCGGCTTTTTCTTTCGCGAAAAGAAAATATATATACTTTTAACACGTGTGGGAATGACGGTACGCATGTCTGGAATTTCTTATTTGATAGGTTTTCCAAATTTATTTTGTCATTTTTAGTTTATTCAGCGGCATCTTCGCGCCCTAAATTGTTATGGATTTTTATTGTATGTACTTTACATGTATCCTGATATGTGACACGGTTTACTCTTGCAAAATCAACCAAATTTTATCGAATTCGTGTTCGAGGAGGAAGAAAATCAAGATACGTTGAAATTGAAATAAAAAAACTGTTTAGTATGGGATTTTGATGATTTTTATAGATTTACGTCTTGTATTTGATCTACGAGTAATCGAGTATTATACAGATCATGATAGAAGGGTTACTGGTCGAGGTAGCAATTTTGTACTAAGCTATGCTTTAACTCAAAGTACACTATTGCAAATAAATTGGCAAAAAACGACCTGGAAAATTTTTTTATCTATAGAAATGAAGACAATGAAAAAATTTGAATATTGAAAAATACGACAGTTTAAAAAAAAACAGCGATTTTCCACGCTTTTTAGAGCTCCAATTTAGAAAATTGAAATTTTTTATGAGAAATTGTGCATTGAGAATTTCCAAAAATAAATAAAAACTAAAACATTAAAAAAATACCCATGAATATTGAAATTTTTAAATAAAATTGAAAATTTTCAAAACAAAAAAAAATTAAAATTTACAGGTGGTAGGTAATTGAAATTTTAAATTTTAAAACTTTCTGAAGATATTGTTCATTTTTTTTAAAGTTGAAAATTTAAAATTTAAAAAAAAATGTAGTTATAAATTATTGAAAAATTCAAGTTGAATTTTTTTTTAAAATCAAAAATTGAAAAAAAATTAAAAATTGAAAGTTCTTTAAAAAATCAAAATAGGACGTTTGAAAAATTGAAATTTCAAATTTTTGAAAGAAATTAAAAATTGAAAATTTTGGGAAAAACTGAAAATTTGAAATTTTTGAAAGAATTGTAAACTGAAAATTTTTTAAAAATCAAAGGTTGAAAAAAAAATTAAAAATACCAAGTTTTTTAAAAAAAATAAGAACTTTTAAAAAAAATTAAATTTAAAATTTTGAGAAAAACTGAAAATTTGAAATTTTTGAAAAAAATTGTTGAATTTTCAAAAAAAAAACTGAAAATTGAAATTTTTAAATTAAAATTAAAAATTAAAATTTTGGAAAATAACTAGAAATTTGAAATTTTTTCAAAAATTGTTAACTGAAAGTTCTGTTTTTGAAGAAATGAAAATTGAAAACTTTTGAAAGAAATTGTGAATATAAAATTTAAAAAAATTAAAAGTTAAAAATCTTTGAAAAAAGTAAAATTGATAATTTTTGAAAAAAAATTGAAAATTAAAAACTTTTTAAAAAATTGAAACTTGAAAAAAAATTAAATATTGAAAATTAAAATTTTTAAAATAACTACCAAGAATTGAAAAAAAATTAAAACTTAAAAATTGAAAATTTTTGAAAAATATTGAAACTAAAATTTTTGTTAAAATATTGAAAAGAAATTTTTAAAAAATCTGAACATTTAAAATTTTTGAAAAAATGGTAAAATGAAAAGGTTTTTTTATAAAAACAGCTAGATAGAGAATTGGAAATTTTTGAAAAAAAAATTGCGAACTTAAAATTTAAAAAAATGAAAATTCAATTTTTCAAACAATTGAAAAATGATTTTTTTTTAAACTGAAAATTGAAAAACTTCTTTTAAAAAATTAAAACTTAAAAAAACTAAGTACCTATAGGTATTGAAAATTTTTAAAAAAATGAAAAATTGAATGTTTTTAAAAAAATTGAAAATTGATGATAATTTTTAATAAAATGAAATTAAAAATTTTTGAAAAAAATTAATTGAAAAATTGTAGATTAAATTGAAAATTTTTTGGAAAATTAAAAAAAAAATTAAATTGAAAATTTGAAAAAAACTGAAAGTAAATTTTTTTTAAAAAACTAAAATTTTAAGAAAAATCAAAATTTGAAAATTTTGAAAAATTTTATTTTAAAATTTGAAAAATGAGAAATTGGCAAATTTTTCAGTAAAAAGAAAATTTTCAGAAAAAAAATGTGCCTATGGATTGAAATTTTGAGGTTTTAAAGAAATTAAAAATCGAAGATAATTTAAAATTGAAAATCTTTTGAAAAAGATTTGTTGAAAAGAAAAAAAAATTAACCATTTTTTTTTAAAATTGAATATTTTCAGAAAAAACGAAATAAATTGAAGTTTTTCAGAAGAAATTGGCTCATGTCTCAAAACTGTACTTACCTATATAATACGTATTATACTCGTGATGATTATAGGATTATTTTTATTCAATAACTCGAAAAATATAATTTTAGAAAAACAAATTGCTAAAGACCTTTTTTTAGAGCCCAGCCCCGTTTCATAAAAAAGTATTTAGAATTATTGAAATTGTTGAAAACTTTTGATAAAAGTAAAAATGTAAAAATCCCAAGATAAGAAAAAAAAAGAAAAGAAAAAACAAAAAGTAAAAGAAAATTCTCAATGGGAAAATTTTATTCAAGCAAAAAAACTGCCGATTAAAATTTTTCAAGAAAATTGTAAACTTTCACAAAATTTGATAGTTGAATACTTACATAGTTTAAGCAAATTACACCACAGTGAAGTTACCCATGATTAATTTGTCCCGATGGATGAAATTTGAGTTGCTCTTCTTCAAAGTTTGGAATTTTGACTCGAACAAACAACGAATTCAGTTTCAGCTTCAAATATCTATATTTTGATCATGCACAAAGAAATACCTCCACCTGCCTTTCGCTCGTACGATGTAAGTAGGTAGATTTTGGCCTAGTTGAAAAGGCGAAAATGTCATTTTCTTTTGAATTATTAACCAGATATCGACGTTCTCTCGACGGAATGGTTAATGCCGATGAATTATAGGCCATTTTTGAGTAAAATTTTCATTCTTAGGAAGTAGCTAACATGTATCAAACCGTCGAGGTACACCTTGCCCTGGTATACGATGCGGAAAAGGCGTACGTACGTACGTAGATGGAGCTCGTAGTCTAATAAAAAAAAAAGATAATTTGTCCCATACGAGCGATATCGCTGGTGTTATCGATGGATAAAATGTAACCTAATAATAGCGCAGCGTTAAGGCTGAGGCGTGTCGAAGTCCTAGGTATAAACGCAGGGTAGATAGGTTAAAGGTATCTGTACGCTGGCTCGCTTTAAAACCGTATCTACAGGTTAATAAATTGTTGCCGAATATTTATGTCGATTTATACAAAGCGAAAGGGTGGGATATCATGGCATGTGTGCGAGATAAGAGTTATGTAGTTTGTGAAATTTTACTTATACATGTATCCCCATTGTACAATACACGAGTAATACTTAGTTTGTATATTTTGCCGCGAAGCGTTTAGAAGCGGTAGAGCCACGTATCGAACGAAGAGGGAAAATTCTGCCCAGAAAATATGTAGTACAAATGAAAAGTCATTTCTATTCTTAATGGAGGTTTTGTTGATATTCTTGGATTTGTCGTAGCATGGAGGGAATTTAAGGAATGAGCCTCAATTGTGCATAAAATAAGGGAGGGGTGAAAATTACTTAACAATTTTTCCAATCAAGTGTACTGAAAATATTCACAATTTCAAACATTTTCGTTTTAAAATCCAAAAACACAAAAAAATTATAAAATCGACTTGAAATTGTACCTGAAAAAAATTGTGAACAACAGAAAGCGGGTTTGTACATTATTCACGATTTTGACTTGGAAAATTTAATAGAAATAATACGTGGAGAACAAAATAGATGTTTTATGTCTATCGGTTATGAAAGTAGTGAAAAAATGGTGAGTTGAAGAGTAAAAATAGTGAAAAAGTGATGAATTTATTCAAAATTTCAATGAAAGTAGTGGATAAAACAACAAAAAAAATCAAAAAAATCGATGTTGAAAATTCACAAAGTTTCGTTGGAGTTTTTTTGTCATTTGAAAATTTTCGACGATAAATTTTAGTTCCAACTTTTTCAAGGAGAGACGATTTTGAGGGAGTGGATTTCCGAAAATTTTGTGGAAAGTTGTGAAAAAAAAGGTTGTAAAAAGTATCGACCTTTGAAAAAAAAAAAACTTTAGACAATTTATTTTTGAAGAGTAGATATTCTTGGACTCGAGAAAAAATATTGGTAGAGATAATTTTGCAATTTCGAAAATCAAGTATTTTTTCTCAAAATATATTCACAATTCTCGCCTTGCAAAAATTTTATACTTATTTTACTTTTCTAAAAAAAAGTGCAGAATGTTTTAAAAATTATCCTAGCAAAATATTTTTGAAAATAATTTTTTTTTCTAAATTCACAATGCATTTTTTTATCTTATTTTTGCTGAAATCTTCACTTTTGTACATTTTTTCAAAAATATTCAATATTAGATAATTATTATTTCTGTTAAAATTCCAACTTTTTATCCTATCCTGAAAAATTTTCAGTAAATTTATCTATAATTTTTATCAGAAATTTCGCTTTTCAATTTTTCTCTTTTTTTAATATTTCCCTTGTCAATATTTTTGGATGTCAAATTTTATTGTTTATTGGAAAATTTTCAATTTTTCCTAAGAATTTTTAATTTTCAGTTTCTTTTTCTATAATAATTTACAAAAGTGTGAAAGAATTTTACTAGGTATTTTTAAAATAAAATTTTTAATTTCAAAGTTTTTTCTCAAAGAATTTTCATGCGTTTTTGAAAAAAATTTCAGATTTCTTCAAAAAAAAAATTGATACATTTTGGAAAAAAATTCCAATTTTTCTCAATAAAGAATTTTTGAAGTTTGTAGGCTCAGAATTTTTGATTTTTTCTACGAAAATTTTCGGAATATCTCCTATTTGCAAATTTCTTTCCAGAATATTTTTTAAAAAATTTTTGAAAGGGTTTTCAATATTTTTTTTAACATTATTTTTGTAAAGTTCATTTCATAAAGATTTTTAAATTTTTCTTAAAAAAAAATAATAAAAAAAATTAAGCAAAACTTTTAATCATTTCACTTATAGGATTTTTAACAACAGATAATTTCCAAAATATTTCCTATCTATGAATAATTACCTATAAAAGAATTTCAATAACAGTTTAGGAGTGTAAATGAAGAAGATAACCTAAATACAATTTTCCTAAAAAAAAAACACTTTTTTGGAGCCAGTCAGAGCAATAAAATTTATTTATTTAATTTTAAAGGTATTTTTACATAAAAAAGTTTCTTAATTTTTCTGATTTACAAAGCATTTTTCAAATTTTTCGAATGATTTTTTTTTTTTTTTTTTGAAAAAAAAACTTTCAAATTCCCAAAAAAATCAATTTTTCTAAAGAAAAAAAATTTGGTTCGGTCACAGTTTAACAAAAAAAAAATCAATTTTTTGTTAAAAACATTTCAGAATTTCCTCGAAATGAAAAAAATAAATCTCAAGCCAAGCTACTCAATTTTTTTTAAAATGATCTCTAGATACATAGGTATTATAAGTATTTGTATTTTTTTTTTTCAAGAAAAAATACCTCCTCATCCGTCTTTTAATTTGTTTTAATTTTTTCTGAACTTGATGATTTCTTTATTTTTTTGGAATTTTTACAATAACAATTTTTCTAACTTAATTTTTGGTGAAAAAAACTAAATTCTTTTGTAAAAAATTCTGTTTTTTTTACAATAAAAAATGTCTTCATATACCTATAGGTAATTTTTTTTGTGCCAGTAGGTATAGTAAAATTTTCAATTTTTTTCGAAGTAAAAAAATGAGTAAACAATTTTTCAAGTTTATCGGAGAAAATAATATCTGTTTTTAGTACGGAAATTTTGGTTAATTTTTAAATGATTTCTTTTTTTTTTAGTTTTCTTGGAACAATACAAAATCAATTTTTTCGAAACCTAATCAAAAAAAATCTCATGCAACAACCAAACCAAACCAAACCAAAAAAAAAAGTTTTGGATTCCAATTCTATTTTGATAATTTGAAAAAATTCAAAATATTTTCTATTCTAAAATTTAAAATCCAAAATCTAAATCCTGATTTTGAGGATTTTGTCGATTTAAACTTCGAAATGATCTAAAATCTGCCAAACCCTGCTATTTTGAATGTCGATATCATTATTTTCTAAAGAAAAAAAAATTACCATTTTCAGAGTACCTTTGAGTAAGTATATTATACTCGACAAAAATAAATTCATATTTCACCCTCATATAATGCATATTTATTTGTCCCTGTTCCTTAAATCACCTTCAGTATTTCTCCAGTACCCTCGAAACGAATGGAAAATTGAAAATCGACTAATATCAATCTGCACTTCAATCTACGCAATTTAATGAGCTTATATATTTTCATCTAAAAAATATCTCAATCGTCTTTGGAAATTTTTAATACCTACTCTTTTTATTGTTATTTTCTTTCCACTTATCAACATTCCAACTAAATACGAAACAATGAAAAGAAAAGTTTTGGTAAATAATTCCTGTCTCGAGGATTGGAAAAATACCTAAAACTGTCAAAATGTTAGAATTGTTAGACATAATCACTACACGCGGAATTCAAACGGTATCGGAATAATTGAAAAATTCAACAGTCGAGAATTCGCTGGAAGCAATTTATAGTTTTTCAAATCCTTCGTATCGTAGAAAAAAGCGTGAAAGCGTGGAAAACAAAACCGAAATTATTTCGATCACGACGAGACAAAAAAAATAATAAAGGCAGCCTGTATTGACAACTTGTTTTTTTTTATTCCTCGTAGTTGGTTTCAGGGGTTTCCCCCTCCCTACTTCAACCTACTATTTCGTAGGCTACGGTTTTGTGAGAGAATTTCAAGACTCGATGTACCCTTCGTGCCCTCGTACGTGGCGTGGTCTCAATCGAGGGTTTATTTTTAAATTGGGTCTACTTTTACAGGTATCACTTATCGGAGATTTTAGCTACGGTGGTTAACGAGTATACGGAATGGGAACGTCCGATTCAGCATCCTGTTAATATACGAGACGAAACCCTGGAGGCGATTTCAGATGCTCAGTACGTAGCTCCGGTGACGCAGACCGCCGATTTGCATTCGTCCGCTCATCGAAACTCGTACTTTTACGTATTCGAGTACCAAAGCAAATACGGAGATTATCAACAGGTAAAAATAGTCGAAAAAAATATAAGTAGGGTACGTTTAAATCAAACCCTCCCTTTTGCCTCGAGCTGGCCGGATTAACCGGTATGGTAATAAAAGGTGCATATATCGATTTTGCACTCTAATCGTACGATTCGTATGCTATAGAAAGTGGATGTGGATATGTACGAGAGAATGCATATTCCCTTATGAATTTTTATGCGTATTCCACCAAGTTGGCAGAATGACGCTGAAGGGAGGCCTCCCCCCTTCCCAATGGTGAGATTTTCGTTCAATATATTACCGACGAGATAAACGTACCGATAAGTTATTCCATTTAAAGAGCAATTTATTTTTCTGCATAGTAAAGCAATGGCAAAAAGCACTACGTTGTGGATAAACAACTCAAAATTTACCAATCCGCCGAACCCTGCTACCTATTATACCCACATAGGCGTTAAATTCCGCGCCAATTTATACAAATCATCCGTTTAAGTGTTTTAACCAAGCGCATCCTACGCGTGAATTTTAAAACAGAAAACAAAAACCCGAAAAAGAAAAAAATCGTACGATTTTAAAAGCGCCATTTTTATAGTCGCAAGTACGTTCGAAACGGAGACGATTTGCGCCATTATCAAAGATAACGTATGGTTATGATTGTACGAGATGGTTGGTTTATGCGACAAAAACCCATCCTATATAACGCCCCAGGCTGGTTAAAAGATGCGAATGTGTTTGCGAAAAAAATCCCCTCGGATGAGAAATTGCTACAGATTGTTCGTCAGAATTGCTTTATTGCTGTTTTTCGGTTTTAGAATTCTAGTGAAAAAAAAATTTTCAAACAAAAAATAAAGATATTGTGGCGTTTTGTTAGTTTGCTGTTTTTTTATTATCTCGAATGTTTTCCATCCACTCGCCTTTTTCACTGAATAAATAGAGAGGTAAATAAGAGTCGATGAGTTTCTAAGGGCGTTATTCTATTGGTAAAAATTTGCTGAAAAATTTGAAAAAAATTTTAACAGGGGGCATTTCAACGAGAAGCTGCACGTTGAATTTTTTCGGAATTCAATTATTACTGTTTTTCACAATTTTTATGAATCTTTGAAATTCTTTAAAAATAACTCTCGATTTTAACGTAGAAATTTCCAACATTTCGGTCGCTTTTGAAAACTTTAATAAGATACGTAATAAGCCAAAGTACAATGAAGATCGATTCTTCTGTAGTGAATTTTTATTTCATAAAGTTTTGACAAAGGATAAATTGAAATTTTAAAAAGTTGGGTAAACAATTGAAAATAATCGTAGTCGAAAATTTGAAGAAAAAAAAGCATTTCAGTTCCTAAATTAATACTTATTTTACGAAAAATATTTTTTTTTCAAATTTAGTCTTCATCAATTTTTTTTTCAATTTTAAAAGCTAGTACGTGTTTTAGATGAATTTGTTCAAAAAACAACCATAGTCGACATTTAAAAAAAAAACTAAGTTGTATGTATAATTTTTCAAAATTTGAAAAAAAAATTTATTACATACTTTCTTGGCAATAGGTATGGAAAATTTAGTGAACAATCAACACCCACTGAATTAAATTTTCACCCCAAACATGATTTCAGTATGTTATTTTTGTCTCCTGTGAAATTTGTTTTTTGACTATGGCTGTTTTTACAACAGACCCGTCAATAATTGTAAAAATTTGAAACTGAAGTGAATTTTGATGAGAAAATTATTAAAGAAAATCAAATTATAGGTACCTCTTATCTATAAAATAACTCAAAATTAAAGAAGAGAAAAAAGGGGAGGAAATTTTAATTGAAAGAAATTAAAAATTTAATTTTCAGCTATTTTCTTCAAATTCATAAAAACAAATCACTTTCGAGACTTTGAGTTGACAAAAAAAATTTTTTAAAAAAGAAGGTTTTTTATGCACTCAAACAAATATACATTTCATTTTTTCCGAAATACCAAGGTCAGGCTCTCTACAAAATTTTTCTTCAAAAAAATTATTTTGAGAGGTGGCGCAGAGAATTTTTTATAAAAAAAAAGAAAAAAAAATCAAAAAATTGGAATTAAATTTTTTCAAAATTTTTCAACAAAATTTTCACTTTTTATACGTTGAAATTACGAAATGAAACACCCAAATCTACAAAATATTTCAGTCTACTTGGCAAACCGAATTTATCAAAAAATAATAATAATATGTAAGTATAATAAGTTGCCTACTTGGTTTTCCGTAAATATGACGATATGATGTACGTAAATTTGCATACTCAGTTTGCCGTAAATATGGTGTTATGATGTATGTAAATTTGCCTACTCAGTTTGCCGTAAATATGAATTAAAATCTTTGATTATTTGAAACATGATTTAAAATATTTCTCCTTTATTAACATCTTTAGAAAATTCCTACCTAATATTAATTAATTCTGTTTTCTTCTTTTTTTCTCTCTTTTTTTCGAAGAAAATGATAAGTAATCAGTTTTAGTTTAAAAATCTGTAGAAACATGATGATCTTTTTTTTCTTAGTATTTTCGCTTTTCCCTTCTATTTCCCTTTTTCCAATTTTTTTCTCTCTTTATTTCTGTTGATTTCAATTTTTGTGTAAGTATAGAAAAATAACTTTCAACATTTTATCAAACTTAATGACGTGGGAGAAGTTAGCATGCATTCTGTAGCAATAGAAATCATTTTTTCAAAAAATTCACACTAAGCAGCAAGACGAGCAACATCGAAAAAAATATTGAGTTTACTCCTATTTTGAGTGGGGTTGCCCTCAACAACTGTTTATTGGGGGGGGGGGGGTGTAGGAGGTGTTGTTGATTAAAAGTTGGGGGTCGAGGGGGCTGGAGCCTCGAAATTTTTTTTTCTCTCTGTACGTGGTGTTTAGGGTAGGGGTAACAGGTAAGAGTGGTGTTGTTGATTGTGAGTTGGGGGTCGAGGGGGCTGGAGCCTCGAAATTTTTTTTCTCTCTGTACGTGGTTTTTAGGGTAGGGGTAACAGGTAAGAATGGTGTTGATGATTGTGAGTTGAGGGTCGAGGGGGCTGGAGCCTCGAAATTTTTTTTCTCTCTGTACGTGGTGTTTAGGGTAGGGGTAACAGGTAAGAGTGGTGTTGTTGATTGTAAGTTGGGGTTGAGGGGGCTGGAGCCTCAAATTTTTTTCACATGTTGATCGATTTTGAATTTTTTTTTCTAAAACTAAGAGTTGTGTCATGATCTCAAAAACCAAGAGTTGTGCCATGATGGCACCTAGCTCAATCGAAAGGGCACTCGATGCTCTTCAAATGGAAATATTTTCGGCCAAAACGTATGTAAAGTTTGAGCGCAAAAAAATTCCAAAGTTTGAGAAAAATTTTCACACTTGTAAAAATTTTTTAAAAAGTAGTGTATATTTGCAATTTTTTTTCTCGAATACTAAGAGTTGTGACATGATGGCACCTGGCACAATCGAAAGGGCACTCGATGCCCTTACTCTGGAAATTTTTTCGGCCAAAACGTATGTAAAGTATGAGCGCCAAAAAATTCCAAAGTTTGAGAAAAATTTTCACACTTGTAAAAAAATTTCAAAAAACAGTGTATATTTGCAATTTTTTTTCTCGAATACTAAGAGTTGTGCCATGATGGCACCTGGCTCAATCAAAAGGGCACTCGATGCCCTTACTCTGGAAATTTTTTCGGCCAAAACGTATGTAAAGTTTGAGCGCAAAAAAATTCCAAAGTTTGAGAAAAATTTTCACACTTGTAAAAATTTTTTAAAAAGTAGTGTATATTTGCAATTTTTTTTCTCGAATACTAAGAGTTGTGCCATGATAGCACCTATGCCAGTCGAAACGGCACTCGATGCCCTTCCTATGGAAATATTTTCGGCCAAAACGTATGTAAAGTTTGAGCGCAAAAAAAATCAAAATTTTAAGAAAAAATTAAAAATTAAAAAAAAATCATTATTATCACTCGGTGACCAACTTTGACAATAAAATTTCTTTCTCGAAAACCAAGAGTTGTGCCATGATGGCACCTGGCTCAATCGAAAGGGCACTCGATGACCTTCCTATGGAATTTTTTCCAGCCAAAACGTATGTAAAGTTTGAGCGCAAAAAAAATCAAAATTTTGAGAAAAAATTAAAAAAAAAAAAAAAAATCATTATTATCACTCGGTGACCAACTTTGACAATTTCTTTCTCGAAAACCAAGAGTTGTGCCATGATGGCACCAGGCTCAATCAAAAGGGCACTCGATGCTCTTCAAATGAAATTTTTTTCAGCCAAATCGTATGTAAAGTTTGAGCGCAAAAAAATTTCAAAGTTTGAGAAAAATTTTCACACTTGTAAAATTTTTTTAAAAAGTAGTGTATATTTGCAATTTTTTTTCTCGAATACTAAGAGTTGTGCCATGATGGCACCTGGCTCAATCGAAAGGGCACTCGATGCCCTTTCTTATGGAAATATTTTCCGCCAAAACGTATGTAAAGTTTGAGCGCAAAAAAATTCCAAAGTTTGAGAAAAAATTAAAAATAAAAAAAAATCATTATTATCACTCGGTGACCAACTTTGACAATTTCTTTCTCGAAAACCAAGAGTTGTGCCATGATGGCACCTATGCCTGTCGAAAGGGCACTCGATGCCCTTCCTATGGAAATATTTTCGGCCAAAACGTATGTAAAGTTTGAGCGCAAAAAAAATCAAAATTTTAAGAAAAAATTAAAAATTAAAAAAAAATTATTATTATCACTCGGTGACAAACTTTGACAATAAAATTTCTTTCTCGAAAACCAAGAGTTGTGCCGTGATGACACTTTGCTCAATCGAAAGGGCACTCGATGCCCTACGTATGGAATTTTTTCCAGCCAAATCGTATGTAAAGTTTCGGATTAATAATTTTTTTCCCGAAAACCAAGAGTTGTGCCATGATGGCGCCTGGCTCAATCGAAAGGGAACTCGATGCCCTTACTCTGGAATTTTTTTCGGCCAAAACGTATGTAAAGTTTGAGCGCAAAAAAAATCAAAATTTTAAGAAAAAATTAAAAATTAAAAAAAAATTATTATTATCACTCGGTGACAAACTTTGACAATAAAATTTCTTTCTCGAAAACCAAGAGTTGTGCCATGATGGCGCCTGGCTCAATCGAAAGGGCACTCGATGACCTTCCTATGGAATTTTTTCCAGCCAAAACGTATGTAATGTTTGAGCGCAAAAAAATTCCAAAGTTTGAGAAAAATTTTCACACTTGTAAAAAAATTTCAAAAAACAGTGTATATTTGCAATTTTTTTTCTCGAATACTAAGAGTTGTGCCATGATGGCACCTATGCCAGTCGAAAGGGCACTCGATGCCCTTCCTATGGAAATTTTTTCGGCCAAAACGTATGTAAAGTTTGAGCGCCAAAAAATTCAAAATTTTGAAAAAAAATTAAAAATAAAAAAAAATCATTATTATCACTCGGTGACCAACTTTGACAATTTCTTTCTCAAAAACCAAGAGTTGTGCCATGATGGCACCTATGCCAGTCGAAAGGGCACTCGATGCCCTTCCTATGGAAATTTTTTCCGCCAAAACGTATGTAAAGTTTGAGCGCAAAAAAATTCCAAAGTTTGAGAAAAAATTAAAAATAAAAAAAAATCATTATTATCACTCGGTGACCAACTTTGACAATTTCTTTCTCGAAAACCAAGAGTTGTGCCATGATGGCACCTATGCCAGTCGAAAGGGCACTCGATGCCCTTCCTATGGAAATATTTTCGGCCAAAACGTATGTAAAGTATGAGTGCAAAAAAATTCCAAAATTTGAGAAAAATTTTCACACTTGTAAAAATTTTTTAAAAAGTAGTGTATATTTGCAATTTTTTTTCTCGAATACTAAGAGTTGTGCCATGATGGCACCTATGCCACTCAAAAGGGCACTCGATGGTCTTCAAATGGAATTTTTTTCAGCCAAAACGTATGTAAAGTTTCAGCTCAAAAAAAATCAAAAGTTTGAGAAAAAATTAAAAATGAAAAAAAAAATCATTATTATCACTCGGTGACCAACTTTGACAATTTCTTTCTCGAAAACCAAGAGTTGTGCCGTGATGGCGCCTAGCTCAATCGAAAGGGCACTCGATGCTCTTCAAATGGAATTTTTTTCAGCCAAAACGTATGTAAAGTTTGAGCGCAAAAAAAATCAAAATTTTGAGAAAAAATTAAAAATAAAAAAAAAAATCATTATTATCACTCGTTGACCAACTTTGAAAATTTCTTTCTCGAAAACCAAGAGTTGTGCCATGATGGCACCTGGCTCAATCAAAAGGGCACTCGATGCTCTTCAAATGAAATTTTTTTCAGCCAAAACGTATGTAAAGTTTGAGCGCAAAAAAATTTCAAAGTTTGAGAAAAATTTTCACACTTGTAAAAAAATTTTAAAAAGTAGTGTATATTTGCAATTTTTTTTCTCGAATACTAAGAGTTGTGCCATGATGGCACCTATGCCAATCGAAAGGGCACTCAATGCCCCTTCTCTGGTGAAATTTTCAGCCAAAACGTATGTAAAGTTTGAGCGCTGAGAAATTCCAAATTTTGAAGAAAAAAAATGAGTAAATATTTTTTCAAGTTTTTCTGCATAATTTCAAAAAATGAAAATCTCCAAAAAAAATTGTAAAAATCTGAAATTCTGTATGTAGGATCGGTACGAGTTCAGAACACTGTCTAAATTTTTTGGAACGTTTTTGGCCCTCGGGTGTGAGGAGGTTCAAAATTTTGTGTTTAGAAGCCCAAAAAAGGGCCGGGGTACCAGAAGAAAATTACACGTCGTTCTGAGCGTGTACCAAACCTACATACCAAATTTCAGAATTTTACGATTTTTTTTTTGAGATTTTTTTTTTAATTTTGAAAAAAAACGAGTAAAGATTTTATCAAGTTTTTCTGCATAATTTCAAAAAATGAAAATCTCCAAAAAAAATTGTAAAAATCTGAAATTCTGTATGTAGGATCGGTACGAGTTCAGAACACTGTCTAAATTTTTTGGAACGTTTTTGGCCCTCGGGTGTGAGGAGGTTCAAAATTTTGTGTTAAGAAGCCCAAAAAAGGGCCGGGGTACCAGAAGAAAATTACACGTCGTTCTGAGCGTGTACCAAACCTACATACCAAATTTCAGAATTTTACGTTTTTTTTTTTGAGATTTTTTTTTTAATTTTGAAAAAAAACGAGTAAAGATTTTATCAAGTTTTTCTGCATAATTTCAAAAAATGAAAATCTCCAAAAAAAATCGTAAAAATCTGAAATTCTGTATGTAGGATCGGTACGAGTTCAGAACACTGTCTAAATTTTTTGGAACGTTTTTGGCCCTCGTGTGTGAGGAGGTTCAAAATTTTGTGTTAAGAAGCCCAAAAAAGGGCCGGGGTACCAGAAGAAAATTACACGTCGTTCTGAGCGTGTACCAAACCTACATACCAAATTTCAGAATTTTACGATTTTTTTTTTGAGATTTTTTTTTTAATTTTGAAAAAAAACGAGTAAAGATTTTATCAAGTTTTTCTGCAAAATTTCGAAAGAGATGCACTTTTTTGGAAGCCGAAAAAAGCACAAAATTTGGGTATAATTTTCACCTCTTTCCCCTCCACATTTTTCAAGTGTTCGGGTGAAGTGGTCGTGGGACCATCCGAGGGGGACGGGAGTAGGCTCAAAATTCTGACTCCAGTTTCATTTCGATCAGACCGTTGTAATAAAAATGTATATAAAAAGCTCTTGCTTTGGTGTATCCAAATACTTGAACTTGTTTTTGAAAACTTAGCAACAAAATTTTCGAAATAATTGATGGGCTTTAGGGAAAAAGGGCCTAAGTCAATTATCCTTTTAGCTTGTTTACACTTTTCGCAGATGCAACACTGCTTGTGTGCGAGGACGGACAATTTGTTCAAACATCACAATAGTGTCATGAACGAAAATTTTGTTGCTAAGTTTTCAAAAACAAGTTCAAGTATTTGGATACACCAAAGCAAGAGCTTTTTATATACATTTTTATTACAACGGTCTGATCGAAATGAAACTGGAGTCAGAATTTTGAGCCTACTCCCGTCCCCCTCGGATGGTCCCACGACCACTTCACCCGAACACTTGAAAAATGTGGAGGGGAAAGAGCTGAAAATTATACCCAAATTTTGTGCTTTTTTCGGCTTCCAAAAAAGTGCATCTCTTTCGAAATTTTGCAGAAAAACTTGATAAAATCTTTACTCATTTTTTTTCAAAATTAAAAAAAAAAATCTCAAAAAAAATTGTAAAATTCTGAAATTTAGTATGTAGGTTTGGTACACGCTCAGAACGACGTGTAATTTTCTTCTGGTACCCCGGCCCTTTTTTGGGCTTCTAAACTCAAAATTTTGAACCTCCTCACACCCGAGGGCCAAAAACGTTCCAAAAAATTTAGACAGTGTTCTGAACTCGTACCGATCCTACATACAGAATTTCAGATTTTTACGATTTTTTTTGGAGATTTTCATTTTTTGAAATTATGCAGAAAAACTTGATAAAATCTTTACTCGTTTTTTTTCAAAATTAAAAAAAAAATCTCAAAAAAAAAATCGTAAAATTCTGAAATTTGGTATGTAGGTTTGGTACACGCTCAGAACGACGTGTAATTTTCTTCTGGTACCCCGGCCCTTTTTTGGGCTTCTTAACACAAAATTTTGAACCTCCTCACACCCGAGGGCCAAAAACGTTCCAAAAAATTTAGACAGTGTTCTGAACTCGTACCGATCCTACATACAGAATTTCAGATTTTTACAATTTTTTTTGGAGATTTTCATTTTTTGAAATTATGCAGAAAAACTTGATAAAATCTTTACTCGTTTTTTTTCAAAATTAAAAAAAAAATCTCAAAAAAAAAATCGTAAAATTCTGAAATTTGGTATGTAGGTTTGGTACACGCTCAGAACGACGTGTAATTTTCTTCTGGTACCCCGGCCCTTTTTTGGGCTTCTAAACACAAAATTTTGAACCTCCTCACACCCGAGGGCCAAAAACGTTCCAAAAAATTTAGACAGTGTTCTGAACTCGTACCGATCCTACATACAGAATTTCAGATTTTTACAATTTTTTTTGGAGATTTTCATTTTTTGAAATTATGCAGAAAAACTTGAAAAAATATTTACTCATTTTTTTTCTTCAAAATTTGGAATTTCTCAGCGCTCAAACTTTACATACGTTTTGGCTGAAAATTTCACCAGAGAAGGGGCATTGAGTGCCCTTTCGATTGGCATAGGTGCCATCATGGCACAACTCTTAGTATTCGAGAAAAAAAATTGCAAATATACACTACTTTTTAAAATTTTTTTACAAGTGTGAAAATTTTTCTCAAACTTTGAAATTTTTTTGCGCTCAAACTTTACATACGTTTTGGCTGAAAAAAATTTCATTTGAAGAGCATCGAGTGCCCTTTTGATTGAGCCAGGTGCCATCATGGCACAACTCTTGGTTTTCGAGAAAGAAATTTTATTGTCAAAGTTTGTCACCGAGTGATAATAATAATTTTTTTTTATTTTTAATTTTTTTTCAAAATTTTGAATTTTTTGGCGCTCAAACTTTACATACGTTTTGGCCGAAAAAATTTCCATAGGAAGGGCATCGAGTGCCCTTTCGACTGGCATAGGTGCCATCATGGCACACCTCTTAGTATTCGAGAAAAAAAATTGCAAATATACACTGTTTTTTGAAATTTTTTTACAAGTGTGAAAATTTTTCTCAAACTTTGGAATTTTTTTGCGCTCAAACTTTACATACGTTTTGGCTGGAAAAAATTTCATTTGAAGAGCATCGAGTGCCCTTTTGATTGAGCCAGGTGCCATCATGGCACAACTCTTGGTTTTCGAGAAAGAAATTTTCAAAGTTGGTCAACGAGTGATAATAATGATTTTTTTTTTTATTTTTAATTTTTTCTCAAAATTTTGATTTTTTTTGCGCTCAAACTTTACATACGTTTTGGCTGAAAAAAATTCCATTTGAAGAGCATCGAGTGCCCTTTCGATTGAGCTAGGCGCCATCACGGCACAACTCTTGGTTTTCGAGAAAGAAATTGTCAAAGTTGGTCACCGAGTGATAATAATGATTTTTTTTTTCATTTTTAATTTTTTCTCAAACTTTTGATTTTTTTTGAGCTGAAACTTTACATACGTTTTGGCTGAAAAAAATTCCATTTGAAGACCATCGAGTGCCCTTTTGAGTGGCATAGGTGCCATCATGGCACAACTCTTAGTATTCGAGAAAAAAAATTGCAAATATACACTACTTTTTAAAAAATTTTTACAAGTGTGAAAATTTTTCTCAAATTTTGGAATTTTTTTGCACTCATACTTTACATACGTTTTGGCCGAAAATATTTCCATAGGAAGGGCATCGAGTGCCCTTTCGACTGGCATAGGTGCCATCATGGCACAACTCTTGGTTTTCGAGAAAGAAATTGTCAAAGTTGGTCACCGAGTGATAATAATGATTTTTTTTTATTTTTAATTTTTTCTCAAACTTTGGAATTTTTTTGCGCTCAAACTTTACATACATTTTGGCGGAAAAAATTTCCATAGGAAGGGCATCGAGTGCCCTTTCGACTGGCATAGGTGCCATCATGGCACAACTCTTGGTTTTTGAGAAAGAAATTGTCAAAGTTGGTCACCGAGTGATAATAATGATTTTTTTTTATTTTTAATTTTTTTTCAAAATTTTGAATTTTTTGGCGCTCAAACTTTACATACGTTTTGGCCGAAAAAATTTCCATAGGAAGGGCATCGAGTGCCCTTTCGACTGGCATAGGTGCCATCATGGCACAACTCTTAGTATTCGAGAAAAAAAATTGCAAATATACACTGTTTTTTGAAATTTTTTTACAAGTGTGAAAATTTTTCTCAAACTTTGGAATTTTTTTGCGCTCAAACTTTACATACGTTTTGGCTGGAAAAAATTCCATAGGAAGGTCATCGAGTGCCCTTTCGATTGAGCCAGGCGCCATCATGGCACAACTCTTGGTTTTCGAGAAAGAAATTTTATTGTCAAAGTTTGTCACCGAGTGATAATAATAATTTTTTTTTAATTTTTAATTTTTTCTTAAAATTTTGATTTTTTTTGCGCTCAAACTTTACATACGTTTTGGCCGAAAAAAATTCCAGAGTAAGGGCATCGAGTTCCCTTTCGATTGAGCCAGGCGCCATCATGGCACAACTCTTGGTTTTCGGGAAAAAAATTATTAATCCGAAACTTTACATACGATTTGGCTGGAAAAAATTCCATACGTAGGGCATCGAGTGCCCTTTCGATTGAGCAAGGTGTCATCACGGCACAACTCTTGGTTTTCGAGAAAGAAATTTTATTGTCAAAGTTTGTCACCGAGTGATAATAATAATTTTTTTTTAATTTTTAATTTTTTCTTAAAATTTTGATTTTTTTTGCGCTCAAACTTTACATACGTTTTGGCCGAAAATATTTCCATAGGAAGGGCATCGAGTGCCCTTTCGACTGGCATAGGTGCCATCATGGCACAACTCTTAGTATTCGAGAAAAAAAATTGCAAATATACACTACTTTTTAAAATTTTTTTACAAGTGTGAAAATTTTTCTCAAACTTTGAAATTTTTTTGCGCTCAAACTTTACATACGTTTTGGCTGAAAATATTTCCATAGGAAGGGCATCGAGTGCCCTTTCGACTGGCATAGGTGCCATCATGGCACAACTCTTAGTATTCGAGAAAAAAAATTGCAAATATACACTGTTTTTTGAAATTTTTTTACAAGTGTGAAAATTTTTCTCAAACTTTGGAATTTTTTTGCGCTCAGACTTTACATACGTTTTGGCCGAAAAAATTTCCAGAGTAAGGGCATCGAAGTCCCTTTCGATTGAGCCAGGTGCCATCATGGCACAACTCTTAGTATTCGAGAAAAAAAATTGCAAATATACACTGTTTTTTGAAAAATTTTTACAAGTGTGAAAATTTTTCTCAAACTTTGAAATTTTTTTGCGCTCAAACTTTACATACGTTTTGGCTGGAAAAAATTCCATAGGAAGGTCATCGAGTGCCCTTTCGATTGAGCCAGGCGCCATCATGGCACAACTCTTGGTTTTCGAGAAAGAAATTTTATTGTCAAAGTTTGTCACCGAGTGATAATAATAATTTTTTTTTAATTTTTAATTTTTTCTTAAAATTTTGATTTTTTTTGCGCTCAAACTTTACATACGTTTTGGCCGAAAAAAATTCCAGAGTAAGGGCATCGAGTTCCCTTTCGATTGAGCCAGGCGCCATCATGGCACAACTCTTGGTTTTCGAGAAAAAAATTATTAATCCAAAACTTTACATACGATTTGGCTGGAAAAAATTCCATACGTAGGGCATCGAGTGCCCTTTCGATTGAGCAAGGTGTCATCACGGCACAACTCTTGGTTTACGAGAAAGAAATTGTCAAAGTTGGTCACCGAGTGATAATAATGATTTTTTTTTTTTTTAAATTTTTTCTCAAAAATTTGATTTTTTTTGGCGCTCAAACTTTACATACGTTTTGGCCGAAAAAAATTCCATAGGAAGGGCATCGAGTGCCCTTTCGATTGGCATAGGTGCCATCATGGCACAACTCTTAGTATTCGAGAAAAAAAATTGCAAATATACACTACTTTTTAAAAAATTTTTACAAGTGTGAAAATTTTTCTCAAACTTTGAAATTTTTTTGCGCTCAAACTTTACATACGTTTTGGCTGAAAAAAATTCCATTTGAAGAGCATCGAGTGCCCTTTTGATTGAGCCAGGTGCCATCATGGCACAACTCTTGGTTTTCGAGAAAGAAATTGTCAAAGTTGGTCACCGAGTGATAATAATGATTTTTTTTTTTTTTTAATTTTTTCTCAAACTTTGGAATTTTTTTGCGCTCAAACTTTACATACGTTTTGGCGGAAAATATTTCCATAAGAAAGGGCATCGAGTGCCCTTTCGATTGAGCCAGGTGCCATCATGGCACAACTCTTAGTATTCGAGAAAAAAAATTGCAAATATACACTGTTTTTTGAAATTTTTTTACAAGTGTGAAAATTTTTCTCAAACTTTGGAATTTTTTTGCGCTCAAACTTTACATACGTTTTGGCCGAAAAAATTTCCAGAGTAAGGGCATCGAAGTCCCTTTCGATTGAGCCAGGTGCCATCATGGCACAACTCTTAGTATTCGAGAAAAAAAATTGCAAATATACACTGTTTTTTGAAAAATTTTTACAAGTGTGAAAATTTTTCTCAAACTTTGAAATTTTTTTGCGCTCAAACTTTACATACGTTTTGGCTGGAAAAAATTCCATAGGAAGGTCATCGAGTGCCCTTTCGATTGAGCCAGGCGCCATCATGGCACAACTCTTGGTTTTCGAGAAAGAAATTTTATTGTCAAAGTTTGTCACCGAGTGATAATAATAATTTTTTTTTAATTTTTAATTTTTTCTTAAAATTTTGATTTTTTTTGCGCTCAAACTTTACATACGTTTTGGCCGAAAAAAATTCCAGAGTAAGGGCATCGAGTTCCCTTTCGATTGAGCCAGGCGCCATCATGGCACAACTCTTGGTTTTCGAGAAAAAAATTATTAATCCGAAACTTTACATACGATTTGGCTGGAAAAAATTCCATACGTAGGGCATCGAGTGCCCTTTCGATTGAGCAAGGTGTCATCACGGCACAACTCTTGGTTTACGAGAAAGAAATTGTCAAAGTTGGTCACCGAGTGATAATAATGATTTTTTTTTTTTTTAAATTTTTTCTCAAAAATTTGATTTTTTTTGGCGCTCAAACTTTACATACGTTTTGGCCGAAAAAAATTCCATAGGAAGGGCATCGAGTGCCCTTTCGATTGGCATAGGTGCCATCATGGCACAACTCTTAGTATTCGAGAAAAAAAATTGCAAATATACACTACTTTTTAAAAAATTTTTACAAGTGTGAAAATTTTTCTCAAACTTTGAAATTTTTTTGCGCTCAAACTTTACATACGTTTTGGCTGAAAAAAATTCCATTTGAAGAGCATCGAGTGCCCTTTTGATTGAGCCAGGTGCCATCATGGCACAACTCTTGGTTTTCGAGAAAGAAATTGTCAAAGTTGGTCACCGAGTGATAATAATAATTTTTTTTTTTTTTTTTAATTTTTTCTTAAAATTTTGATTTTTTTTGCGCTCAAACTTTACATACGTTTTGGCCGAAAATATTTCCATAGGAAGGGCATCGAGTGCCCTTTCGACAGGCATAGGTGCCATCATGGCACAACTCTTGGTTTTCGAGAAAGAAATTGTCAAAGTTGGTCACCGAGTGATAATAATGATTTTTTTTTATTTTTAATTTTTTCTCAAACTTTGGAATTTTTTTGCGCTCAAACTTTACATACGTTTTGGCGGAAAATATTTCCATAAGAAAGGGCATCGAGTGCCCTTTCGATTGAGCCAGGTGCCATCATGGCACAACTCTTAGTATTCGAGAAAAAAAATTGCAAATATACACTACTTTTTAAAAAAATTTTACAAGTGTGAAAATTTTTCTCAAACTTTGGAATTTTTTTGCGCTCAAACTTTACATACGTTTTGGCCGAAAATGTTTCCATTTGAAGAACATCGAGTGCCCTTTCGATTGAGCTAGGTGCCATCATGGCACAACTCTTGGTTTTCGAGAAAGAAATTTTCAAAGTTGGTCACCGAGTGATAATAATGATTTTTTTTTATTTTTAATTTTTTCTCAAAATTTTGATTTTTTTGCGCTCAAACTTTCCATACGTTTTGGCCGAAAATATTTCCATAGGAAGGGCATCGAGTGCCCTTTCGACTGGCATAGGTGCCATCATGGCACAACTCTTAGTATTCGAGAAAAAAAATTGCAAATATACACTGTTTTTTGAAATTTTTTTACAAGTGTGAAAATTTTTCTCAAACTTTGGAATTTTTTTGCGCTCATACTTTACATACGTTTTGGCCGAAAATATTTCCATAGGAAGGGCATCGAGTGCCCTTTCGACTGGCATAGGTGCCATCATGGCACAACTCTTAGTATTCGAGAAAAAAAATTGCAAATATACACTGTTTTTTGAAATTTTTTTACAAGTGTGAAAATTTTTCTCAAACTTTGGAATTTTTTTGCGCTCAAACTTTACATACGTTTTGGCGGAAAATATTTCCATAGGAACGGCATCGAGTGCCCTTTCGATTGAGCTAGGCGCCATCATGGCACAACTCTTGGTTTTTGAGATCATGACACAACTCTTAGTTTTAGAAAAAAAAATTCAAAATCGATCAACATGTGAAAAAAATTTGAGGCTCCAGCCCCCTCAACCCCAACTTACAATCAACAACACCACTCTTACCTGTTACCCCTACCCTAAACACCACGTACAGAGAGAAAAAAAATTTCGAGGCTCCAGCCCCCTCGACCCTCAACTCACAATCATCAACACCATTCTTACCTGTTACCCCTACCCTAAAAACCACGTACAGAGAGAAAAAAAATTTCGAGGCTCCAGCCCCCTCGACCCCCAACTCACAATCAACAACTCCACTCTTACCTGTTACCCCTACCCTAAACACCACGTACAGAGAGAAAAAAAATTTCGAGGCTCCAGCTCCCTCGACCCCCAACTCACAATCAACAACACCACTCTCACCTGTTACCCCCACCCTAAACACCACGTACAGAGAGAAAAAAAAATTTCGAGGTTCCAGCCCCCTCGACCCCTAACTCATCAACAACAACACCACCTTTACCTTCAACCCCCTCCCCCTCATCCAAAAAACAAATTTGGTAAAATTTATGGCAAACAGAATATTTTCATCAACGTTGCTCGTTTTGTCGATGAGTGTGAATTTTTCGAAAAAAGTATTTCTATTGCTGCAGAATGCATGCTAACTTCTCCCACGTAACTTAATGACAGTTTCCAATTTTGGAAAATGCATAAATTATTTCAACAGCTTCAAAAAATGAAATTTCATTTTTTTTTTTTTTTTTTTTTTTTGTGAAAAAGAAGGTACATTTAGATGTGTTACCGAGAAATTTTCAAATTTATTCAAAAGAATTTCAATTTTTTTTTTATATGGCGAATCTTCAAATTTAATAAAAATTCAAAATTGAATGGGATTGGGTAAGTAGGTAATTTTCGAATTTTTGTGATCAGAAAATTTTTTTAAATTTTTATGAGTCACCTATTTTCAAAAAATTTTTAAAAAATGACCAAATTTCAAAATCTTGTATTTTTTTTTTTTTTTTTTTTTTTTTTTTTGTTATAACTCATCAGAGTTTCTCTTTTCCATGAAAATAAATTACCAATTTTTTATTTTCCGTCGAACTTAATTTTAAGTTGTACCCTGAGGACGCTCTCATTTTTCAAAAAATACAAGAACGAAAAAAATTAGCTAAATCTTTTCACTCAACATTTCAAGTTGTTGTACTTCATTGGAAAAAATTCCCTATTTTTCATTTTTCCGCTAATTGAATTTTATGAGGTTCCTCAGCTCTCCAATTTTTAAAAATAATTCAATGAAAAATAACCAAATTTTTGAACTTCCTGATTTTTTTTTTGTCTCACCTACTGAAGTTGTATCTTTTTAAGAAAAAATATATAGGTATTTTTTTACCCTTATTAAATTTTAATAATCAGACTTTTTTTTTTAATTAATAAAATTGACTGTTTTTCAAAATTGTAGCGTAACTTTTTTCAAAACAAATTTTCAAAATTTTCGAAATGAATTTAATGCTAATTTTAATTTTAAAGAAATTCTCACAATTTCTAAAAAAATAATTAAATGTGGGTTAAAAAAAAAAAGTTTGAATTTTCAATCAATTTCAAATTTTTCAATAGAAAAAAGGGTAATTTTATAAAAATAAATTCACATAATTTGTATCACCGAATACGACCCACAGCATACTTTTTCAAATAAAATCGAATAAAAATTTCTTCAAACTTATATCGTTAAAACAATTACAATATCCTTTGGTAATCGTACTTGGATAACTTCTACACGATATGAAAAAACACTTCGTAGGCAAGTTAGGTTAGGTACAGCACCATTGAACGAAAATCCGATTCTCGTTTCGTATTACCACATTACTTAAAATAATTGCGTTATTAGAAAGATGCAGGCTAGTACCGACAAGGACAAGGACGACTCGACGCGACGCGCCGGATAGAGATACTCATTCTAAAACGAGTGACGCCTAAAATAAAAAATAATTTCTTAGCATTGCGACGAAAGAAACGATTCCGTTTAGAGACATGTCCTAGTACTATCCTTACAAATGCGATACAAATAACTACGCTGCGCTGGTAAAAAAAAAAAAAAAAAAAAAGAGTGAGAGAGAATTGCTAGAAAAGAAGAAGAAAAAAAACATTGCTGAAAAAAAACTGGTAGCGCCGTAAGGTTAAAAAATAAACCGGATAACTGTGAGATTTCAAATAGGTACACTTTTGAGCTTACTAATGGAAAAATCTTTTCGTAATGTTGTTACTTTTGAAATGTGCCAATGGCGAAGTCGAGTTACAAAACGAAATTGAAGTAATCCGCTCGAAAATTAAATATCCGCCGGGATAGCTAAAGTGCACTTCTTGATCTTTACACACAAAATGACGAATTTCGGTCGGTAATGTAGCGTGTACTTTTCGTCCGTTAAAAGCATTTAAGTCGTGTATTTGAAGCGATGCGACGACGACGTCAACGGTACTGCCAAGTTGCACCTAGAGACCTAGGCTTCCTCGTATCGTAAATAGACGACAGTCTTTTTTTAAAAGTCTATAAAAAAATATTCGCATGGTTGAGAATTGAGGTATATGTCTACGACGTGGATGTGCGATTTTTTCACACACTCTCCCGTTGGTTCCAGGTTGATAGGATTACAGGCGTGAAATAGCAGATTTTTAAGATAAGAAATTTTGGAACTGATTACTTGAAAAGGAAATTTTATAATCATCCAACAGAAAATTTACGAAAATTATCACATACGAACGTAAAATTTCCAAGTTACAATCTCTAAAAAACGCTATTGTAGGTACCTAAAATAATTTCAAAAATTTTATTAAATAGGTACTTACCAGTTTTTCAACCAAAACTAGTTAAATTTTTTTTTTTTTAAATTAAAAAAATTTTCCTGAAAAAAATTTGATATTTTTAAAGAACTGTTTTGAAAATATTCATGGTAATTCTTTTTGAAAATTTGATTCTATTTTTTTTATTTTTTTTATTTACGAATCTTTATGTGGAAAGTAATGGCACTTCTGATCATCAGATAGCTTCGACATTTTTGTCAGTTCATTCCACTACCATATCAGTGTATAATTGCTAAAAATTTCAAAAGAAAAAACATTCCTGCATAAATGACTTTTTTGGCAATCACAGAAAATTCTTTAAAATTACGAATCTTCATGTGGAAAGTAATGGCACTTCTTACCATCAGAGAGCTTCAACATTTTTGTCAGCTCATTCCACTACTATATCAGTGTGTAATTGCTAAAAATTTCGAAAGAGAAGATATTCCTTCAAAAATGAATTTTTTGAAATCACTGAGAAAATTGTTTGAAATTATGAATCATTATGTGGAAAGTAATGAGACTTCTAATCATCAGAGATCTTCAACAGTTTTGTCAGCTCAGTCCATTTCCATATCAGTTTATAATTGCTAATAATTTCAAAAGAAAAAACATTCCTCCATAAATGACTTTTTTGCAATCACTGAGAAAACTGTTTGAAATTATGAATCTTTATGTGGAAAGTAATGGGATTTCTAATCATCAGAGAGCTTCAAAATTTTTGTCAGCTCAGTCCACTTCCATATCGGATTATAATTGCTAAAAATTTCAAAGAAAAAACATTCCTGCATAAATGACTTTTTTGGCAATCACAGAAAATTCTTTAAAATTACGAATCATTATGTGGAAAGTAATGAGACTTCAAATCATCAGAGATCTTCAACATTTTTGTCAGCTCAGTCCACTTCCATATCAGTTTATAATTGCAAAAAATTTCAAAAGAGAATGCATTCCTTCAAAAATGATTTTTTTTTTACAATCACCGAGAAAATTGTTTGAAATTATGAATCTTTATGTGTAAAGTAATGGGACTTCTAATCATCAGAGAGCTTCAACATTTTTGTCAGCTCAGTCCACTTCCATATCAGTTTATAATTGCTAAAAATTTCAAAAGAAAAAACATTCCTCCATAAATGACTTTTTTGCAATCCCTGAGAAAACTGTTTGAAATTATGAATCATTATGTGGAAATTAATGAGACTTCTAATCATCAGAGATCTTCAACATTTTTGTCAGCTCAGTCCACTTCCATATCGGATTATAATTGCTAAAAATTTCACAAGAAAAAACATTCCTTCAAAAATGAATTTTTTGAAATCACTGAGAAAATTGTTTGAAATTATGAATCATTATGTGGAAAGTAATGAGACTTCTAATCATCAGAGATCTTCAACATTTTTGTCAGCTCAGTCCACTTCCATATCAGTTTATAATTGCAAAAAATTTCAAAAGAGAATGCATTCCTTCAAAAATGATTTTTTTTTTACAATCACCGAGAAAATTGTTTGAAATTATGAATCTTTATGTGGAAAGTAATAGGATTTCTAATCATCAGAGAGCTTCAACATTTTTGTCAGCTCAGTCCACTTCCATATCGGATTATAATTGCTAAAAATTTCAAAAGAAAAAACATTCCTGCATAAATGACTTTTTTGCAATCACTGATAAAATTCTTTAAAATTACGAATCTTTATGTGGAAAGTAATGGCACTTCTGATCATCAGATAGCTTCAACATTTTTGTCAGCTCATTCCACTACCATATCAGTGTACAATTGTTAAAAATTTCAAAAGAAAAAACATTCCTGCATAAATGACTTTTTTTGCAATCACAGAAAATTCTTTAAAATTACGAATCTTCATGTGGAAACTAATGGCACTTCTGATCATCAGATTGCTTCACAATTTTTGTCAATTCATTCTTCTACCATATCAGTGTACGATTGCTAAAAATTTCAAAAGAAAAAGCTTTCCTTCAAAAATGACTTTTTTTTTACAATCACTGAGAAAATTCTTTACAATTACGAATCTTCATGTGGAAAGTAATGATACTTCTAATCATCAGAGAGCTTTAACTTTTTTGTCAGCTCATTCCACTACCAAATCAGTGTGTAATTTCTAAAAATTTCAAAAGAGAAAGCATTCCTTCCAAAATGTTTTTTTTTGCAATCACTGAGAAAATTCTTTAAAATTATGAATCTTTATACACATAAGTGGAAAGTAATGGCACTTCTGATCATCAAAATTTTCTGGAAAAATTACTCAAACAATTTTCATTTTTTAAAAAATAATTTCAAAAACTGAGAAAAAAATTTTCAACATTAAAAAATTTATTATTAGGTTTGAAATTTTTTTCTGTAATTTGTTTAAACAAGATTTTTTGAAATTTTTGCCAAAATACAAACAAAACAATTTTTTTATCTTGTTCATACCAAATTTTTATTAAAAATATTTTTACCAAAATTTATTTTTAAAATAATCTTAAAAATTTGAAAAATAAACTAGGTAACTTACAATTTTAGTTTTGATTTTTTTTTAAGAAATTATTTTAGTAGAAATCAAGTAGATTTGAAGGACAATTTTGAAAATTTTGATTTTAACATTATTTAGATTTCTTAACAAAATTTCAAAAAAATCAGCTTTAGCCAAATTATGAAAAACCGTTATCTAAAAACATACAGTCTAATCAAGTTGTCTTTTTTTCCATTAGTGAACTAATTTAGTGAGAAGTAATTGATTATTGTTTTTTTTTCAAAGTTTTGGGATTATATTTTGGATAGGAAGTTATAAAAAATTTCAAACTGATATTTTGAAGAACGCATTTTCTATAAAATTTTGATTTTTACAATACTTTTGTTTATTGATTTTTCTACAAAATCTTTGAAAAACTCGAGGCCAAACAATAAAAATCATAATTAGGTATACCTAAAAAAAAATCTAATTTTTTAAAAACTATTTTAATCAACGTGTTTTTTTTTCTTTTAATGTCAACAAAATTCTCTTAAATTGTTTTTTTCGCTCAAATTTTTTTTCAAATAAGTAGGTAAGTAAATGATTTCAAAAATCCATTGGAAAATTTGAAACATTTTTTAAAAAAATTCAAGGCCCCAAACAAATAAAATTTTTATACAAAAGTTATGTAGGTATTCAAATCTCAGGAATAATTTTGGTTATTACAAAAAGTTTAATTGCATCTCCCCTTCCTTCTATTTTTGCATTATCCCTATTTCTGTACCTGAACCCCCAAGTGAAAAATTTTTCATACAAAAGTTGTATATTAAAATGTTTAAAATAATTTTGATAATTACAAAAAATTTTATTAGGCCACTCCTTCCCTCCAATTCTACGTTATACGTACACACGAATGCACGAATGATAAATTTGCATTAACTAAAATATACATACCTACCCTTATGCGTTTTTCACACGTAAAATCTGTACACTAAAGCACCGAAGATGGAAGTCACATTTTTTTCAACTTCGAGGTTTTTACGTTTTTCGAATTTTTGACACTTGTAGGTTCATAAACAATAAAAATCTCGAAGTCGAAAAAAATTGGACTTCCATCTTCGGTGCTTTAGTGTACAGAAATGCAAAATCGAACAGGAAGGAGTGGTCCAATCAAAATTTTTGTAATGACTAAAATTATTCCCAAGATCAAAATGTACAACTTTTGTTTAAAAAAATTTGCAATTGGAAACGATTTTTTTTTTTTTTTTTTTCAAAAACATGAAAATGTTAATAAGGATTTTCGACACCATAGTTTTATTGAGAATGCATTTTTTGATAAATTTTGAAGTTATGAGGAAGGATGAAAAAAAATCAGGAATCTTAGAATATTTTACATGATAAAGATAGGTGCTAAAAGAGGGTACTTCAATCTAAGCTAATTTGGCCTTGGATACGAAAGGGTTTTAAAACCTTTTTTAGAGCCCATAATTCCAGAATAATTTCAAAAATTGAGAGTTCTTATAATTTGTGGAACAACTCTAGAGTGCAGCCCATGGCTGGCAAACGGTTTACGACATTCCTCCGAATCCAATATCCCGAAAAGCATTCCCCGAACGCCAAAATCTCGAAATTTTTTCAAACGAATCTGATATCCCGAATTGTATGAACCCGAATGACAATATCCCGAAAAAAAATTTATTGGAGAATTAAACCGCTTTACAAATTAATGTTATGAGACGAATGGGAGAGTAGCGCCATCTGCCTTCTGCTTTTTTTTCATCTTCGCGAAGTTGGGGATTTCGGTGGAACCCTAATATTGTAAAGACTTGTGTAAATATTTCTGGACTGGCTTGAAACGTTCCAAATTGGAGGAGAAGAAGTGGCCCAATCGAAATTTTTGTAATAACCGAAATTATTTCCAACACTTCAAGCTACAACTTTTGTTTGAAAATTTTTTCAATTGGACCTCTACCTTCGCTAGTTTTTAATAATATACTACAAGTAACTAACGTAAGTCATTTCCGTCATTGGTGTATTATGCGAAATGGGAGGGGAGGGGAGGGAAGGGCCTAATCGAACATTTAATGATAACAAAAATTATTTCTAGTACCTCAATCTACAAGTTCTATTTGAAAATTTTTTCAATTGACCCCTTCCTCCCTCACTCCTATAATTTTGAATTATTATCTTGGGAGTATTATGCGAAATCGATGGGGAGGGAGGGGTCATTGAAAATCGGGGTTAAAAAGTTCGGGTAATTGGCATTCGGGATAAAAAAATTCGGGTTGATGGAATACATGAAACGGCATTCTGGTAAACAGATTCGGGATAAAATTTTTCGAAGTTTTGGCCTTCGGGGGAAACCGGATTCGTGTTATTGGATTCGGGGAATTGTACTGTAATTCTGGCAAACATCCTAATCCACTTTGATACAAATTTTTTCATTTAATTTCGCCTATCTTATCTTCTAGAACAATCTTATAGGCACAGTATACGATGACCTACGAATGTTGATTTATATTATATCGCTACCTACACCACGCTGTATATGTTACAGAGACAAGGCTGCATCCACGGTGAAGAATTACCGTACTTATTCGGAGCTCCGCTGATGAACGGTTTGAAGCACTTTCCGCAAAATTATACGAAATCCGAAATTTCGCTCTCAGAAGCGTTTATGCTGTACATCAGTAATTTCGCACGTACCGGGTAAGTACAGTGAGCGTATAGCGGTTTTCTAATCGGACAACACGAGGTTTTACACGTAATGAATACAAGACGTTTTCAGCCGGTTACACATAAATTTAGAAGCCGTTCGGCTTCAGAATTAGCGAGATAAATGTTTAAACGATGGAATTCGAATTTAACACACTGTCTGCCCTCCTTTTGCCATCTTCTCTATAATATGGAAATATCTTCCCGGTAAACACACTGTATGCGAATCGCGTACTATTAGAGCGCTAAATTCGCATTTATCGTATACGAATAGCATGCGAAAATAGCGTACTATTAGCATATCAAAAATGTCCGCTTTTTTTAGCGGCTAATTTCGAACGCTAATAGTACGCGAAATTAGCAGCGAATGTAGCGTTCTATTCGCTGTTAATTCGCTTGCGATTAGCGTTCGGAATTCGCCTCTAAAAAGTAGGCAAATGATTTTTGACGATTTCCACTCAGCAGTAAATTAATTATTCGAAAATATATCATATTTGTGATCGCAGATCTGTGGAAAATGAAATTATGCCGAATCGTAAAGTTTTTGGAGTACCTATCAGTGGCATTTGATAAAGTAATTTTTAGGAAAATCAAAATTACTACCAAGATTTTAATCTACAACTTTTGTTTGAAAAATTTCTCAATTTGAGCCCCCCCCCCCCTTCAATTATGCCCAATACTACGTAGAAAGATAGATAGATAGATACCCGAGCAGCACACTCGACAAATTATCGAAATAAAAAATCGACAGAATATCGAATTCGATAAAGTGTCGCGTGGTAAGATATTTTATCGATAATATATCTATCATATCGAAAGATAATTTCACGATTTAGGCGGAACTTTCGCGACACTTTATAGAATTCGATATTCTGTCGATTTTTTATCGATTTTTTTATTCCGATTTTTTGTCTTTTACTAGCTTCTTTCTATAATTAAAAATCATTAATTAGTATAATTAATACATTAAACTATGCCTAAACACATTATTCATGTTACGGTAAGAGGATCATTTCAGAAAAAGTCAAAAAAAATTATAAAAAATCTGCCACCCGTGGGGCTTGAACCTTCTACCTCCTGCATGGTAATCCTCTTCCTTAACCACTATGCCATACCTTATCGTTGAGGAATTAGCAATAAAACGCTTATAATAGGCAGTTTAGTACTTCCAGACGTGTTGGACATAGAAAAATTTTCACCAATTTGGAAATAATTTCAAATATCGTCACCAAATCGTTGAAAAATCGTTCGACAAATTTCAGATTATTTGTCGATAATGTAGTTTCAAATATCGCCACAAAATCGTTGAAAAATCGAATTCGAGGAATTTCATATCATGTGTCGATAATATAGTTTCAAATATCGTCATAAAATCGTTGAAAAATCGAATTCGAGAAATTTCAGATTACGCGTCGATAATAAAGTTTTAAATATCTTCACAAAATCGTTAAAAAATCGAATTCGAGAAATTTCAGATTATTTGTCGATAATATAGTTTCAAATATCGTCACAAAATCGTTGAAAAATCGAATTCGAGGAATTTCATATCACGTGTCGATAATATAGTTTCAAATATCGTCATAAAATCGTTGAAAAATCGAATTCGAGAAATCTCAGATTACGCGTCGATAATAAAGTTTTAAATATCGTCACCAAATCGTTGAAAAATCGTTCGACAAATTTCAGATTATTTGTCGATAATGTAGTTTCAAATATCGCCACAAAATCGTTGAAAAATCGAATTCGAGGAATTTCATATCACGTGTCGATAATAAAGTTTTAAATATCTTCACAAAATCGTTAAAAAATCGAATTCGAGAAATTTCAGATTATTTGTCGATAATATAGTTTCAAATATCGTCACAAAATCGTTAAAAAATCGAAATCGAGAAATTGCATATTATGTGTCGATAATATAGTTTCAAATATCTTTACAAAATCGGTAAAAAATCGGATTCGATAAATTTAATATAATCTGTCGATAATATAGTTTCAAATGTCGTCAAAAAAATCGGTAAAATATCGAATTCGAGAAATTTTATATAATCTGTCGATAATATAGTTTTAAATATCTTTACAAAATCGTTAAAAAATCGAATTCGATAAATTTAATATTCTTTGTCGATAATGTAGTTTCAAATATCTGCACAAAATCGGTGGAAAATCGAATTCGATAAATTTAATATTCTTTGTCGATAGTATCGTTGACGAATATCGTCATAAAATCTTAATAATATCGAATTCGATAGTTTTTAGATTTTTTGCCTATGAAGTTGTACCGATAAATCTTTATAATATCGTGAGAACATCTATAGATTTTCAAACGATTTTTTATCGATACGTTACATCTTCCGATATTATCGATCGAGTGTGCCGCTCGGGTAGATTAGATAGGTATAAAAACGTATATTTATTACTCTGAATTGTGAGAGGGAAGAAGGGCTGTCCCGCAGTCCCAAATGAAAATTTTTTCAAACAAAAGTTGTAGATTGAAATCTTAGAAATAATTTCGATTATTACAAAAATTTCGATTTGACTCTTCCTTTCCTTATAATTTCGCATAATACTGCGTTCAAATTGGAGAAGGAAGAGGAACAATTGAAAAATTTTATAGCACTGATAAGACGTCTAAAATTTTTACGATTTGATAAAATTTAATTTCACACAGATTCACGCGATCACAAATAAGATATAAATTCAAAATAATTAACTTACTGTGAGTGGAAATCGTCCAAGAAATTCTGCCTTCGTCTCCATTCTTATCACTTTGAAATCAAATCATTGGCGTTTTTACTTAAAAAGAAGAAAAAACATCAAACAAAACACAAAATTCCCCAACAAAATCAAAAAACCCAGAAAAACCTTTATTTTATTGTTTAAATGTCACTGCAATACATTCAAGTACACGTTCATGTTTGAAACTGACTTCTCTCATTTGTAAAACGTATTGAAAGAAGTTGTAGTGAAAATCGCATGCTATTCGCTAGCGAATATTGCGCTAATATCGTAAGAAATATCTGCACGTTTTCCACTGCGATTTTAGCATACGATTCGTATGCGAATATCGCGCTAGTATCGTAAGAAATATTTGCACGTTTTCCACTGCGATTTTAGCATACGATTCTTATGCGAATATCGCGCTAATATCGTACGAACTTTTTGCCGGTTTTCAATGTGATTTCAGGCATGCGATACGCAAGCGAATATCGCGATAATATCCCACAAAACATCTACAGGTTTTTAAATACGATTTTAGCATGATATTCGCTCACGAATAGTATACGAATTTATCTGAGAAAATTTTCTTCGATTTTTGCTTTGATTTCGTATTCTATTCGTATGCGAATAAACCGCGATTTTCGTCTCTGTGATTTTAGCATACAATTCGTATGCGAATATTGTGCTAGTATCGTAAGAAATATTTGCACGTTTTCCACTGCGATTTTAGCATACGATTCTTATGCGAATATCGCGCTAATATCGTACGAACTTTTTGCCGGTTTTCAATGTGATTTCAGGCATGCGATACGCAAGCGAATATCGCGCTAATATCCCACAAAACATCTACAGGTTTTTAAATACGATTTTAGCATGATATTCGCTCACGAATAGTATACGAATTTATCTGAGAAAATTTTCTTCGATTTTTGCTTTGATTTCGCATTCTATTCGTATGCGAATAAACCGCGATTTTCGTCTCTGTGATTTTAGCATACGAATAGCAGGCGGTGTGTTTACCGGGTCCTTACGTTGGGTATGTCTATGTAGGTCTAGGAAGGCGGTATTGTGTATTGAGTTGAGTGTGTTTGTTTATACGGAGTAGGTGTACTTCCTTAGTCGAGATAGGCCTATGCGATGACGATGTTGATGTTGACCAATGACCGTTGTACAATAAATGGCCTGTTCAAATATACGAGTATGTCTACTCTGTACTGTCTCTCTCCTTTTCTCATATCATAATCAATCGAAATGTACTATTAGCATATTTATGTACATATGTAGACTGTACCTTGCCTTCCTTTTTGTGTATATAATTTACTCGAGTCAAATTTCGTTTACCTCCGTGTTATTTGAATTGACCAAGTGTATGGTTTAATAACCTCTTGTATCGTATGTCCAATTGTCAATGTGCTTATTTTTGTAGAAATCCAAATGATCCTGGACCGAGTCAGGAATCGCAGCGGAGTACTTTACCAGATAGAGCTCGCTTGAAGAATATCGAATGGACGCCTTATGAATCCGTTCACAAGAAATATCTTAGTTTAGGTGAGCATATTTCCAATAATTTTTTCAGGAGGAGAGGAGAGAAGAGGGAGTATATAAAGCATTAATTTTTTTTTTTGTATTCATCATTTAAAAAAATATAAAACATCGAAATGTTGAGACTGAAGGCCTGTTTTAAGAATTTTTCGGGATTGCGTGAATTCGAAAAATTTTAGGGCTGTAAAATTTTAATTATTTAAACACGTTTTCAAAAAATTTTACTCGACAAAATTTGGAAAATTTTAAAGGTGAAAAATCTGAAGAAGTTCGTCTTTGAACAAAATTGGACAAAACTCGAATAAAAAAATAATAAAAAAAACATTTGAACAAAATACAAAAATTAATTTTATGAAAATTTGAAGAAAAATCTTTTTCTTCGACACTTGTTTCCTTCAAATTTTCATAAAATTAATTCAGAAAAATTGAAGGAATTTGTTGTTGATAAAAAATTACCTAAAGAAGAATTTTTTTGAATAAAATAAAAAACATGGTTTAAAAAAATCAAAAAATATAGGTAAATTATTTTTTATTGCTAATAACAAAGCACTTTCACAATTTGAAAAAAAAATATCATGTGTCAAATTTTGAAAAAGTTACTTTTTAATAAAATTTTGAAAAATTCAAGTAGGTATAATAATTGAAAAGGAAAATTTTTTCAATACCATATTATAATTTTCTAACTTAGTATTTGACCAGAATTTTTGATTAAGTACCAGAAACAATGGTTACAGAAAATAAATATTGCCTTCGAATAAAATTGGTCAACTTTCAAAAAAAAAATTAACAATAAAAAAAAGTTGTTCGAGGGAAAAAACTTTATTTTCACTCAAAATTAAAATTTCTCTCACAGAAACCCAAAAAAGAAAAAATGATTATGAGAAAATTTTCATATACTTACATTTTGAAATTACTTTTGAACCGTTTTTTTAAATTCTGCTTGATATCGAAGAACTTTTTTTAAAAGTTGAGCAAAAGTTCAAAAAGAAAATCAATCACACTAGTAAATTTGGAAAATTAATCTTGAGCATGCATAAATTTTTTTTTTTTTTCAAAAAAAAATAATAAAAAATAAACGTTGAGCAATTTTTTTTTAAATGTTGCGCAAAATGTAAAAAATAATCTCAAGCATAATTTTTAAAATCAATTTTGAGTGCAACTTAAAAAAAAGTAATTTTATGCGAAATTCAAAAAAATTAAAATTTTGAGTGAACTTGAATATTTAAAAAATTTACTTATCATTAAAGAAAATTTCAAACCTAATTTTTTGAACAAAATTTTACAATTTAAATTTGAGAAAATACTTTTTTTTTTTAATTCGCACAAAATTTTTATAAAATTATTTTGAGAAAGCTTGAAAAATTTATTTTTAACATACTTTTCAAAAATCTAATTTTGAGCAGAAATTTAATCATAAGCTCAATTTTGAACAGAATTTTAAAATGAATTGAAGAAAAACTGAAAAAAAAAGTATTTTATCCAAATTTTAAAAAAATTTTGAGGGAAAAAATTAATTCAATTTCAAGAAGAATTTTATTAGGTCTAGGTCTACTTTTGAACGAAATTTCCAAACTAATTATTGTAAGCAAAATTTGTTAAAGATTAAATGTGAGCAGAATTTTATTCAATTTAAAACTTTGACCGCCGTAGTGAATTCACTAAATTTGTAAATTTCTTTCACTTACGCCGCATAAGTTCACTGATAAATATGATAACAATTTCAAAATAGCGTGTTTCGTCCCAATGTTGCCAGATCTTTCGGCAAAGTGGCTTTTTCTGTGGAAAAACATCTGTAGAATCGATTAATTTCATCATAATAATCGTAGAGTGCGTGACTGAACGACTAAACATCCACGTCTAATATTATGGCAACGCTGTCTGTGTGCACATATGCACACATGGCGTGAAGAAAGATGAAAAAAAAATTTTTTGTGTACATATATATATATATATGCACACATGGCGGTCAAAGTGTTAATATCAAGCATCATCTCGAGAGATTAAAAAACAATAATAATTTTGAGCAAACTTTCAAAAAATTGATTTAACTAAAATCAAATTTAAAAAAAAAAATGAGAAATATTTGTATGAAAAATCATTTAGAAAAATGTTAGATATGTTTTAATTTTTAGCAAAACTCAGATGATTAATTTTGAACAAAAAATTTGAAAAATAAATTTTTAGCAGAATTGGCGAACTGATTTTGAGTAAAATAGGTACGTATTAAACATAATGTAGGCAAAAGTATAGTTTTGAGCAAAATTTTGAAAGATTCAATTTTTAACAGAATTTTTTTAGACTCAATATTGTGTACTGAAAAAAAAAATTAAATTATAATTTAAACGTACTTGATTTAAAAAAAAATTGACTAAAAATAATTTGATTATTTAAATGGTTGCCTTCAGAGAAATCTTTTAAAAAATTGCAAAAAAATTCGCTTTTGGTCAAATTGAAAAAAATTATCTGAAAAATTTATTTTAAAAAAAAATCAGAAAAAATTGTTTTTAAGCAAAAAGCACAAATATAATGAATTCGCACCGTTTGTACATTCTTTAAAAACTTGCTATAACGAAAATATATAAATTAAAAAAAAATTGTCTTCAAACAAATTTCAATTTTTCAAAACAGTTTTTTTTTAAATAAAATTTTTAAATAGACTTATACTCATTTACTCGTTTGGATTGAATTTCTTTTTGAAGGAGACCACCCAGGACGATTTTAACCATTATCCTGATTAGACTATAGGTAGATCAAAAATCATTCTATACTTTTGCTGAAAAACAAAATAAAACTGGAACCAAAACTATTTCACACTGGTATAAAAAGAAACAACATTTTAGTATCTGCTTTAAACTCGTATTTCAAAATAGGATTAATTTCAACTTTTTCTCATTTTTTGATTAAAAATTCTCGGCGAACTGGAAACACTCGAAAATAAACAATTGGCCAATTCGGGATTTTGTTAGTTGGGCTCGACGTAGCTAGAAGACGTACCTATAAAAGCGAACTCAAACCAGGTCTACTTTTTCGTTTCGATTTTGGACTCAGTGGTATATGGCGCGAAAGGGGACCTGTATAATAAAAAAATCAACGAGGGAAACGGTCTCCGGCTGTTTATAGTTTATTAGCGAGAAAGCATAAAGATGAAAAATTATACGGGTTAGCAATGAGCGCCGAAAAAAGCAACCAAACTTCTACCTGAACGAGAAAAATTTATTCCGCGAAAAGTTTTTTCTCTGTATAGTTTATAGCTGCTTTTTTCTGTTTGTTTTTTTTCACTATACGACGAAAATTATTCATCTACGAGTATAACAAAATACTAACCGTTTCATAATTACACATTTTTCTCACTCTCTCTCTCTCAACTATCTATACGAAGTGCAAATTTTTTGATGGAGAGTTGTTAAAACAATTCCGTGTAAACGGTTCGATTGGAAGTTTAGCACTGATAAATTTACCCTAAAAAGTTTCCTACCAGAGAAAGTGGGTTCTCTTTTCCCAAACACAGAAGTGAAAAACGATCTCGTAGTACGAGAGAAGTTTTTTCCCACGTCAAAATCGACGGGGTAAACAATTTGTAAACGGTGATGTGTTGTTTTTGCTGATTTTTTTATTTTGAAAAAAAAATCACCTACGGTATTAAAATTGACTAGACGACGGAAGTAAACATTTTATTGACGTGATAAGTCTCGTAATTAATAATTAAATGGGTTGAAATTTTTATGAGGCATTGAGAGATACTCAGAATAGAATGGTTTTGATTTTGATCAAAATCGATGAACATATTCTTGGGATATTCGTGATGAAATTTATTTCTGTAAAATTTACATGCTCAATTTTTAAAATTTTCAACTTCAATTTTTTTGTTTTCAATTACCTACATAATTTAAAAAAATTTTAATGATAAAATCTTGATTTTTTTTAATTCCAAAACTTTTGAACTTTAGGTTTGTTGAAAAAATACCTACATTTAAAAAAATTTCGTTAGGAATCATTTTTTCAAATTTTATTGTACCTAATGAATGTTGTGGAATTATGTTCATTGCAGTTTTTTGTGCATTTTTTTTGTATTTTTCAAATTTTTCCCCCATTATAAATGTTCAATCAAAATTATTTTCAATTTTCAATTTCACAAATTTTTCAAATTAAAAATCCCTGAGAATTTTGTTCGAATTCAAAATAATCTTGATTTCAAAAGTTGAAATAATGAGCTACACCCTAGAAAATTTCGAAAATACAGAAATTAAATACATTACCTATAATATTATCTACTTACCTATAAAAATATATTTTTGAACAAAACAAAAAAAAATCAAGAAAAGAAATAATCAATTCTTGCGAGTATAACTAAACAAATTCTGAATTTTCTTGGAACGAAAAATTTCTCCATTTTTTTTTTTTTTTTTATACCTAAGAATAAAGTATGAACTTTTGTAGAACAGTCTCCTTTCTTCTCAGAAAAACTCTGTTTTTTGCAAAAATATTTTCGAACTAAAATTTCATTTTTTTTTTTGAGTCAAGTACAAAATATTTCTTAAATTTTTGGAGGAAAAAATCATTCAATTCAATTTTTTGGAGAAAGTAGGCACATAAAAAAAAATTTCAATTTTTTTGGAAAGGAAAATGTTATTTTTTTACAAAAAATATTTTTATTCCAAGAAAATTCAAATTGTGTATTTCTCAAAAATTGAAATTTTTCACCTAAAAAGTGAAGATTTTGCTCGCAAGAAAATTTTAAAAAAATTTAGCGTTTTAAAAATTTATATTTTAAACAAATGGAATTTTTCTAAAAAAATTGAATGATTTTTTTCCTCAACAAATGATGACATTTAAAAAAAAACACACATTTTCCTCTCCAGAAAAAGTTTGTATTCCGCAAAATATTGAATGATTTTTCTCCAAAAAAAATTGAGAAACGTTTTTACACCCAAAAAATCGAAATGAATGGTTTTTTTCTCCAAAAATTTGAAAAATATTTTGTATCTACTCGTACTTACAAAAGGAAAAAAATGAAAAAATTCACAATTTCTTTTAAACAAAAACATAGTTATTGGTTTTTTCAAAAAAAAAAAAAAAAAAAAATGTCGAAAATATTATGCAAAAACCTGAAAAACAATTTTTTCTGCAAAAGTTCATACTTACATTTTTTTCAACAAAAAAAAAACGAGATTTGTTTTCCAAAAAAAAAAAAAAAAAAAAAAAAAAAATCAGTATTTTTCTATCTAAAAGAATTGAGAATTTCTTTCCCCAAAGAGATTTTTTGTACTAAAAACATTCACTTCTTATAGGTACTTTAGGGTGTATGTAGCTCATTTATTTCTAAAATTTTGATTTGAATTCGAATAAAAAAGGAATTTTTAATTTAAAAGATTGTAAAATCGAAAACTGAAAAAAAATTATGATTGAACATTTATTAAACTTATACACCTAGGACTTTTAAAAATGTGAAAATCTCATCTATGTACCTACCCTACTTTGCCAAATTTAATTATTTTGATTTTTTGGAGTGCAATATATTTCCCGAATTTTTGGAAGACATTCAATTCAATTATTGGAGTAAAAGTATCAATTGCTCAATTTTTTTTGGGGGGGAGGGGACCTCAATTTTTTCAAAGAAGAAACGTTTTAATTTTTTTTTTGTGAAGGTCAACATAAAAAAATTGTCAATTGTTTTGAAATAAGAAATATTTTTCATATCTTTCAAGAAAACCTCTGAATTTTTGGGACTAAAAATTTTTTTAAATTATTTTGGACAAAAAATCTCATTATTTAAAAAAAAAAAATTAAAAAAAATAATTTTCTTAAAATAAAAAGTTGTACAAAATTTTATAGGTACTTTTTTATAAAAAAAAAATCTTTCAATGTTTAAGAGATTTTTGGCGAATTAAGATCACAATTATTTTTGGATTAAAAAATCAGTTTTTTTTCACTACTTACCTACTTATTATTTGTTTTTTGGAGAAAAAATCACTCAATTTTCTGAGGAAATAGGATCTTAATTTTTCATAAAAAATATGGATTAGGTAGATTTGTCACAAATTTTCATGCAGTTTTAAAATCCAATATTATCCCATTTCGTAAAATTTCCGAAATTTCTAAAATCTTGAATTTTTGAGAAAAAAATGTCAATTGTAAAATTTGTTGAATTTTGAAAATTGACTTTTTAAAAATTTTATTAAATTTGAAACTTCTTCTTTTTTGAACTTTTATTAAATTGTTAGCTTTCGACTAAATTTTATTTATTTCGCGAGGAATTAATTAAATTATGAAGTTGATAAAAAAATCTACTTTTCGTCATTTTTTTAAAAAAAAATTTTCATTATTATTATTTTTTTTTTTTGTCTTATTGTTGCACAGATACGAAACTGAAATTGAAAAACCACTACAGAGCTCACAAGTTATCATTTTGGTTGAACTTGATACCGGAACTACATAAACCTGGCTCAGACGATGTACCGCCGTCGCATCACCAATTCCAACCGGAAGAGGTAACTTAGCCGCTCCAAGCAGAGCACTTAATCAACTCGATACACCTGCCCACGCATAAAAACTTGTACACGAAGGTTTGAGAGTGGCTTGGAAGCTGCAAAAATACGCGTTCTAGTGTAAAACAAGAGCTCGTAAATCGCGTATTACAGCGGCAAGAGGTGGTAATGCGGTTGCGAAAACCATATTCTCGCAAAGTAATACGCGCGACTAAGGTTTGCGGTTTTTTCAAAGCTCCGGCTCCGGTTGAATCGATACGACAGCCAGGCCGTATTTTGCAAATACATACCACTGTAGTGAAGGTAGTACGTTTTCCAAATTAACAGAAAATTCCACGACCAGTGAAAGTATAGGCTGCGCCGGACTATCGGTGGATTTCCGTTCGGTTAAATAACTCCTAAAGCTGAGGCAGTTAATAAACGGACGTTTAGTAGCTCGTAATAAAGCGAGCAAAAAAATCTCGCCTCGTTGAATTCTTCGTGCAAATTCCACACTCGTAGTTTGACGTGCACCTATACAGGGTGTTCGACAAGTGAATGGCTAAATTAGAGATTTCGATAAAATCGAGTACCACTAATAAAAAAAACTTTCTGCGAAATGAGCGCCTATCTTTGTAAATGAAGATTGAAGTTGCTATATCAGAGATTGGAAAGTTGGAATTATCTAAGCGAAATCGATTGGCAACACTGCATTCAAAAATTTTTCAATTTTCTAAATTTGATATTTTGATATTTTTTGAATTTCATAAGATTCTTTGAAATTGAAGCAGTTTGTAAAAAATAGAGCATACCTACTTTACAAAAAAATATTCAAAAATTTTAAAATTCAGTAAAAATTTAGAATAATTTTGAATTTTGATAAAAATTGACTTCTGTCCTATGAAAATGATTTGAATTCATAAATCATAATTTTTTGAGAAAAAACCTATACAATTTTTCAGACTCTCTTAAGTGGGGAGGGCAAAAGAAGGAGTTTTTCTTCAATTTTCTGTCATTGTTTTTAAAGTTTTATTGTGGACAGAAAATAAATAAAATTTAAAAAAATTCAAAATAGGTAGGTACGTTCAATTTTTTTAACTTCACAATTTTTAAAAATTTCTAAAATTTCCAAAAAATTTATTACTTACCTACCTACTAAATTTTAATAATTGGTAGCAATATTAATTTATGATGAATTTTTATAATTTTTAAAATGTTGAATTTTTTTATTATTTTGCACGTTTTTAAAAAATTCAAAATTTGTTAATTTTGAGAAGTTGCATGGATCACATTTATACAATTATTAAAATCCAATCTCTAAAACTGAGGAATTTTGAAATTTGGGAAACATTTCAAAATTTAAAAAAATTTCCTAATTCCATTTTTTTTTTTTTTTTTTTAAATTTTAAAGCACAAAAAATTTTGAAAATAGGGGAAACGTTTCACTTTTTGCAAAATTTCACAGATTTGTGGATTTAAAAATTTTTAAGTGGATACTTAATTATTATAGAAAATTTGAAAGAAAAAAATATTTTAAAAATTTTGAATCAAAAAATAATAATTCCAAATTTGGAAAAGTTTTACAAATTTTGGACAATTTGAAAATTTTGGAAAAGTTTTGAATGCCAAATTTTAAAATTTGAAAGATTAAAAAAAATTAATTAAAAATTTTGAAAAAGTTACTCACAATTTTTTGAAAATTTCTTTAAAATGTCAAAAATTGAAAATTCTTGGGAAAAATTCAAAATTTGAAACGTTTGAAAAAATTTTGAAATTTGAAAAACTTCAAGTATAAAATATTTTCAAAATTTTTAAATCCCAAAATTTCAAAATTTAAATTATTTCTGGATTGAAAACTTTAAACCTAGACATTTTTCTAAAAATTTCTAGAAAATTAAAAAAAAACAATACAATAATTATATAAAATAAGGATAAAAATTGAAAAAAAAAATCTCAAAATTTGGAAAAAATTTTTAATATTTTCAAAAAAAATTCAATGCATGAAAAATTTGAAAAATTTTGAAAAGTTTTACATTTTGCAATGTTTCAAAATTTCACAGATTTGTGAATTTAACAATTTTAAGTAAAAGTAAAGAAAATTTGAAAAAAAATACCTAATAAAAAAATTTGGAATTAAAAAAAAATAATCCCAAAAATTTGGAAAAATTTACAATTATTTTTGAGCAACTTGAAAATTTTGGAAAAGTTTCACATTGTGCAAAATTTCAAGACTTGAAATATTTGTGAAATTAAAAAAATATATTTTTGCAAAGTTTGGAAAAATTTCTTTATAATTACAAAAATTGAAAATTCTGGGATAAAAATTCAAAATTTGAAAAGTTTGGAAAAATTTGGAACTTCGAAAAACTTCAAGTATGACATATTTTCAAAAGTTTTTAATCCCAAAATTTCAAGATTTACCTAAATGGTTTGTGAATTAAAAACCTTTATCTTGGAAAAATTTTTTCACAATTCAAAATTTGATGAAATTTCAAATTTTTAAAAATTGAAAATTTTTCACAATTTCTAGGAAATTAAAAAAAAAAAATGGAAAAAAATCTAAACTAAAAAAGTTTTAAAGCATGGAAAATTTGAAAATTGTAGAAAAGTTTCACAATTCACAAAATTTTAGGATTTGAAAGTTTTGTGGATTTAAAAATTTTAAATGCTTACAAAAAACTTGAAAAAATGAAATAAGTAATTGAAAAATTTTGAATTTATAAAAATTGAGTCCCAAAAATGTGAAAATGTTTTACATTTTTTGAAAAATTACTTTAAAATTTAAAAAATTGAAAATTCTGGGAAAAATTCAAAATTTGAAACGTTTGGAAAAATTTTGAATTTCGAAAAACTTTCAAAGCATGGAGGATTGGAGGAGTGTGGAAAACTTTGAGAATATTAAATAATTTGAATAATTTGAAATCTATGAAATATTTTTAAATTCTAAAAATTTGGAAAATTTAAAAAAAATCTAGATAAGATAATATCAAATTTTTTTCAAAAAAAGTTTCAAATCAGTTCTAAAAGATGTGTAAAAGTTGGGAAATTTCTTAAAATTTGAATTATTTTCTCAAAAAGTTCACACGTTTTATGTCTTGTCTTTATCGAATTTTGAAAATTTTCCAAACAATCTGCCTTAAAAATCGAAATAGGCAGCCGATATAATATTTATACAAGTTTTCCATTAGTGGTTTCCGGTTATACCCAAATGTCAAGTTTTTGACACTCACTTGCGAAAAACCCTGTATACTTGATTTGGGTATCGTTTACACTCGGACGGACGTCACCTCCGGAAGGCATTGCAAAATTAAATATACGAGAGAGTGATTTGTGACAATTTTTGCGATGTAGGTACATAATCTGGGCATGTGTGCGGCTACGATTGTCGAAGACGTTGATTGAAATATCTAATATATAATATACTTATGTTAGTTTGGGGAGAAACCCCTTCTGGTCGAAATTTTACGTTCGATTGGATAAGTCGCCCAGGTACATAGCCGCGATACCATAAACATAAGGCCTTTCTGTTACAGATAATGTACCCGCAACAGTCTTTCAAAGTTTCCAACGCCAATACGACCAACACAGTGAATAAGGTAATCGCCCGAAACGAATCGTTCAACTCGACTTTCGATTTACCAGTCGTCATGATAGCGTCGTCTTCGTCCGATCGTAATGCCATGACACCGAACGACGCCGCCGAAACTGTACATGACGAGCAGTTAACTTCCAAAGAGAACGGATTTTCAAATTATTCGTTAGCTTTGATTATTACCATCGGAATTGGATGCGTTTTGTTGACGTTCAACGTACTTGTGTTCATTATTGTTTACCATAAAAAGGATAATACCAGATCGAATAGCGATAAGAATAGCGGCAGTATTGGTAGCATTAGTAGTAACAATAGTTTGATATTGGGAATAGAAGGAGCACCGCAGTGTTCTAGGAAGATTACCGAAAATGGCGGACCATCTCTTAATATTAAAACTAACCAAGGTCAGTAATTTTCAAATTAAATATGATTTATGACGTATTTTAAAACTCAAGTTTTCATATAAGTACAAGTTGGAATTTTTCACACCTTCGCCCTCCTCCTTTAAAGTCTTTAATTTTTCAAAATTTCTTCTTATTCTTCAAAATGATGAATAAGACTGGTGCAATTTGATAGTCCAAACTTGAAAAAAAAATATGAGAGGAATAAAAAGTTCTAAATTTAGTTGTTTTTTTTTTAATTAAAAATGTGATGAAAAAATTTTTAAAAATCAAAAACTGGATAAATTGTAATTTGAACAGATAAAAAGTTGAAACAGAAATTGAAGATTAGGTACAACGAAATACATAATAAATATCTACATGTTTTTTCAAGCGTCATGTCACTCATAAAAATTCACAAGTATTCGTCGTTTATGCATTTTTAAAAAAATCTCTTATTTTTAAAATTCTTTTCAAAAAAAAATACTTGATTTTTTTGTGAAATTCTAACAGGGAAAAAAGTATGAGATTTTTGACCACTTTTTCTAAAAAATTTTGAAATAGATATTTCCTATTTAAAAAGAGCTTTTTCAGACAATTTTTTTGTGTTTATTGTTTGTTTTTTTTTAAATTTTGGAGCACCTAATTCAGGAAAATTCTAAAATATTTTCTCTCAAAAAAGTTGGTTATTATACCTATTAAATATGTTTTTGTGAAATTTTTTTTTCGAATATTTTGATGGAATTATTCAATTTTTACAAAAAACTTTGAGATACTTATATCTACAGTTTTTATTTATTCTCATTTTAAAAAAATCTCAACATTTTTGGAAAAATTTTCAAAATGTTCTTTTCCAAAAAATATATTTACGTATATTTCTTTGATTAGATAGAGTATTTTTCAAAAAAAAAAAAAAAAAAAAAAAAAAAAACTTAAATATTTCATCTCAATAAAATGAATAATTTTTGTGAATTTAAAAAAAAGTTGATAGCATTTTTCGATTTTTTTCAGAGAAATTTTAAAATGGGTACTTATTTCCTTTTAAGAAATTGTAGAGAATTTTTGGTGTGTTTTTTTTTGAAATTTTGTTGGTAGAAATTTTTAAAGAATATTTTGAAAATTTTCTTTCCAAAAAATTTGAATTTTTGAATTTTTATCACTAAAATAAGTTACATTTAACAAGGGATTTTTTAAAAACACTTTTTAACCATTTCCAACAATTTTGGCAAGTTTTTTTGTGAAATTTAAAAAAATGATGGATTTTTGAATGTTCTTTTCATCAATTATTTAGGTAGGTATTAATTTTGATAGATTTAATTTTGAAAAAAGTGGTTTTTTTTAATATTTTACTTGCTTTTTGCATTTTTTTAAGGAAAATTTTGAAAATATTTCTCCTTAAAAGAAGTTGCTTTAGATGAATTTTTGAAAAATTTAAATGGCATAATTTTTTTTGGGCAAATTTTTAAAATATTTTTTCTTCTTCAAAAAAATAAAAAATAAACTTGAAAACAAAAGTTGATGAAAGTTTCGATTTTTGGAGAAATTTTGAAATATTTCCTTTTTTTAAATAAGAAGATTTTATCGAACATTTAAAAAAAAATTGTCGGTAGGATTTTTTCAAGAAAATTTTGTAATATTTTCTCTAAAAAAAAATCGTGATGGGACTTTTGCAAGAAATTTTCCAACATTTCCTCTCAAAAAAAAATATATACATACCTAACTTAATTTTTGGTAAAATTTTATTTGAATATTTTTAAATGATTTTCAATTTTTTCGAGAAAAATTTCGAGATTGGTGATTCATATTTCGCCTCAAAAAAAATTTTAGGCAATTTTTTCCCGGAAAATTTTTGAAAAATTTCCTTGATTTTGAGTGATTTTTTTTCAATTTTTCAGAAAATTTTTGAAATATTTCATGTTAAAAATCAGATTTTTTTAAAACGAATATTAAAAAACTGAAAAAATTCAACTCTAATTATAGAAATAGGTATTGTCAAAAATTGGAAAAAATATTCAAATTTTTGTCAAACATATTTTAAAGTAATTATTTCCTTAAAAAAAAAATTAAATTTTTTTTTTTTAATTTTGATAGGATTTTTTTCAGGAATACTTAACTAATTTGAAATATTTTCTTCAAAAAAATTTTAGATGGTTTTTTGTAAAATTGAAAAAAAAGGACGAGGTTTTTAAATGTTTTATCAAAAAAATTTCGAAATATTTTTGCTCAAAAAAATATTCTACTTGGATAATATTTTGTGGAATTTTGTTAGAATAGTTTGATTGAATTTCATAATTTTCTTCAGGAAAATTATGAGATAATTTATATGTTCTCTTTTAAAAATTTCAAACTTTTTTTTTCATTTTAAAAAAATTAATAGGTAGGATTCTTTCAAAAAAAAAAAAAAAAAAAACAGTTTTGAGTGATTTTTTTTAATGTTTTAGGTACCTATAAGATTTGTGAATTGTTTGCAGAAAATTTTTAAAAAATCTACTTCTTTCTTTAAAATGTTTCTAGAGATTTTTTGTGAATTTATTTATTGTTTTTATATGATTTATGATTTTTTTCAAGAATGTTTCAAATCATTTCTGTTTATCAAAAACTTTTTAGATGTTTTTTTTTCTTTTTTTGTAAAATTTGAAAAAAATATTTTGATGCAAAGTTTTCAATTTTTTTTTTAATTTTTGAAATAATAATTTATTTTTAGAAAACTTTCAAAAAAAAAAATAATAACAGAAAAAAATCACCCATATCAATAAGAACCACACTTTTGATTTTGATCTTTCACCTGCATAATTTGAATACCTTTTCTTTCTAATTTTACAGACCCATCCGATCGTCACAAATCGAAAACCGAAGCAATAAACACCTCGATGGTCGACCAATCAGTCATGTTTGTCTTAGAGCCGATCAAACAATCCGACTATGATCATCAATTCAAACGTCGCAGCGAAATCCAAGATCTTGGCTGCAGTTCGTGTTCAACACTGCCTAAATTATCTACTCACACGAGTAACAAATCGACCGAAGTTAGTCCGTCGTATTGGTCTTCTAAATTAAACGACGATCTGCACACATCGAGAAGCCCTTGCGAATTAGGCTTGGGCACTGTACCACGTCCACCTAAATCCATTCTCAAACATCAGTCCGTCAATACAGACGGGTTGTCTAAATGCTCAGACGATTTTAGTAGAATTCGAGTCTAGTTTATGTAGGTAGGACTCCATACCTAATTACCTACCAATTACATGTACCATACCAGTACGTGTTATTTACTTGAAAGACGAATTTTTTTAAAAGAAAATTTTATATATCTGTGATTAATTTTATCAGTTGTAATATCTTTTCCTTATTTAATACCTTTTTTTAATCGTGTATGTACATAACGAATGTTATTGTTGTTTTTTTTGGAAAAATTTTTATTCAATAAATACAATTTTTTTTATTTCCTTCGTTGTGTCAGTGTATAAAAAAATATAAACGAAAATTGGAAAAACCTGAATGAACTGAAATAAGATATTAATCACTCTGATCAAGTGCTCTTCGTGGTTCTGAATTGTATTCTAGTCATGAAAGGGTAACGTCCTTGTTGATAAATCGTCTCAGTCTCGAATTCATAATACATTATCGCAAATGATACAACGACTAGTACCTAAAAAAAAATCAAAAAATTAGGATAAAATAGACCTTAGAAAATTCCCAAAAATACAAAATGCCAATCTCACCTTCGGATTGTAATACTATTGAATGGCATAAGTTACATTCTTTGGTGGGTTGATTGGTAATAGGCAAGAAACTAAAAGAGCATCGTAATACTTTATGACCTTTATCGCAAATTACGTATTTTAAATTACCATAATCTCGAACACCTAAATTACGTCGATTAAGGAAAGTATTACGTAAAAGTGAGCGTTGAATGTTACTGAAATCTCGTAATGGTGTAGTCCCATCGAGAAAAAAGCTTCTGTGCGATCAAAAGGTTGACAGCGATTTCATGTTGATGATTCGTAATTTAGAACTTTTTTTTTTTAATTAGCAGAGCTTTCAAAGACCTTCATTTTCCGAGGATATACCTGATTTTCGAAAATCTCCCTCTCTCTGTACCTAAAGCCTCAATTGAACAATTTCTTAAACAAAAGTTGTAGATCAAGAAAATTGGAATAATTTCGATTGGTCCCCTCCTTTTCCTCCAATTGTGCATATTTTTGCTACAAAAAATGGAAAATTTAAATTTGAAAAATATTTCTTTCTTCAAAAAAAAAATTAAACAATTTTTTTTTTAAATTTCCAAAAAAATTAAAGGATTCCTTTCGTCAAAACATTGAAAAAATTCAAAAAATATTAAGGGTTATTTTTACTCCAAAAAAATGGGGTTTCCTCGAAGAAAAAATCAAAAATTTGAGACAACAAAAACATTTTCTCCATTTTTTTTTACACAAATTAGATTTGGAAATATTAGGTATTCAAAAAAAAAAAAATTGAATGATTTTTTTCCCAAATTAATTTCAGAAATATTTTATAAAAAAATTTAAAATTGAAAAAAAAATTCTTCGAAATAATTGAGTATTATTTTATCCAAAAATCGAGTAAGTAAGTAAAAAAAATATTTCTACTCCAAGAAGTGAGATTTTCCTACGTACTAAAAATTGAAGTAAATTTTTTTTTCATGAAAAAAATTAAAACTTTTTCTTAAGAAAATACGATTTTTTTGTTTAAAAAATATTTTACAATCAAAAAATTTTTTCTCTAAAGAAATTAAAACATTCTTTTTACAAAAAAAAAAAGAAAAAAAAGATTGAGTAAGATTTTTCACCTATTTTTTCATATAAAAAAATGTGAACTTTTTTATCCTCATTTCAAAAATTTCAGGAATATTTCGAATTTTCTCTAAAAAAAATTGACAGATTTTTTTCTCAGAAAAAATTGAGAAATTTTTTTGTTGGGGAATGAAACAAAAATGTTGAGACAATGTGTATGTATTCAATTTTAAAATTTCGAAATTTTCTACATACACACTGCCTATTAAAATTTCTGTTTTTCCCCCAAGAAGAAAATTTCTTAATTTTTTCTCAGGAAAAAAACAAAAAAATTTTAAATAAAAAAAATAGGTAAAAAATTTTATTCAATTTTATTGTTTTTTTTTTTGGAAAAAAAACGTTTCATTTTCTTTACAGAAAAAAATTTCTTTGATTATAAAATATTTTCAAGCTTGAGGAAAAAATCGTCCAATGTAATAGGCCATTTTCACACGTATTACGCCAAATTGATGGGAATGGAGAGATCCAATCGAAATTTTCGTAATAATCAAAATTATTGCAAAGATCTTGACCTAGAACTTTTGTTTGAAAAATTTTTTCATTCGGAGTCTTAGATACAAAGATAGGAGATTTCTGAAACCGACAGCAAACCCCAAGAAAAAAGAGAACGACTTGAAAAATTGAACCCAAGCTCATTTTTTGTTCAAAATACGCCTTAAATTATGAATCAGTCATAAAATCGCTTTTAACCTTTCCGTCCCACGAAACTTCAATTTGCGACTGAAATGTCATTTCATTCGAGAAAAAATTCGTTTAAAAAATACGAAAAAGGATACTGCTAGTGCACAAGTCGCATTTCTCGTCGAAACACACATCTGTGAAATTATTCATCATATCTTTAATCTTCTTGAAGCGTTGATATTCGAGAACAGCGTCGGGTAATTTGGAGACATTATCGGCGAGCCATTTATAAAAAAAATACTGTTTCCTGATAGCGGTGATTTTCTCTTGGTAATATAAGAAATTGCACACCATGAAGATTATCTCGACGGAAGTGATCAGACTCTGCGAGAAAAAAAACAAGTTCTGATTAGAATTACCAACGACTCGCGACCGTCAAAATAGCTTACTTTATTATCGGCGTAATACTCGGAATTACTCAAACTGTAGCATTTCATCAAGATAGAAGTAAGTTGGAAAAATTTACGACAGATTTCTATATCGCCGTTTAGATAATCCCACGCAATATTTATTCCATCAACTGGCGTGATTTCGTTTTGTTTGACGTATTGTATCCTGTAACAAAATAGTATATCGCGTCAGAATACGAATGAGAAATGGTAAATGGTGATTTCGCAGTAGCTACCTGAGATATTCGATGTAGTCGTGCAAGTCATAAATAGAGATTGAATTTTTAATAAGAGGTACGATGGAAGAAGCTGTAATTTTAGTTTGAGGATTGAGCGCGCATAATAAAACAGTGTGAGGTTCTCTGAGACATAAGTGATCGTAGTTTAAATTGAATCTGAAGAAAAAATAAGAGGATTAGTTTTATTTTATTTTTTAAATGATAAAAAATATATAAATAGCGTACTTCATATAAAATACTGCCCACAGCTGGTTTTTCGAGAAAGAAACTCCGTAGCAGTTGTATTGTTCTAGACTAGTTGTAGCATTAAACGTAATAGGAATGCAATCTTTCAAAATGGAGTCTGATTTTTCAATACATACTTCGTAAGTTTTACTATTATATAATACAACTAAAATTCTAGAATCGTCGAGTATTTCGAGTCCTGAAAAAAAAATAAAAAATAAAAATACCTAAAAATTCTCGAGTACTTAATACGAGTCATAAGGTAATCGATCGTACCAGCAACTTTTTTCTCAAATTCGTAAAAATTTTCGCTGAGAATTTTTTCCTTGCCGAGTGAAAATACCAAGACGACGTTTTCTTTGGAAAAAACCATGATCGATTTATCTTCAACATGGTCTCTAATTTTCATATTTACGATAGACATGAGATCAGCATATTTCCATACTTCGTATTCGAATTTCACCGTCAATGTTTCTTTGTTATGTTCTTCGCAAGAATATAATTTTAATAAACCATCGTGACAAGCGACAATCAACCAGCCTAGAAAATAATAAATTTAGTTTTCCGTTCGCAGCACAGCGATTTGTTCTCTTCATAGGTACCTTTTTTATCAGATATTCGATGCCAGTAAATGTATTGCACCGAGAGGTTTGTTTCTGAGATGGCTATAACATGAGGCGATTTCTCTTTCAAGTTAGCCAGAATGTTCCAAATTGCAATTATACCACTTTCGGAGACAGTCGCGATTAAAGTTGAATTACCATCTCGGTAGGAAAACCCATCGCACGAGGTAAAACCTGAAAAATGAGACGAATTAAAACGAGGCAAAAAATCGCTAAAAATATGAACTAAATAGAATGAGAAAGAATATACTTGAAAATCGAAGGTATTTGAATTTCTTATCAACCTCTGCAAAATCATCTCTAGTCGGATTAGGGAACCATTTGGCGAAACAATACTCGTGCCAGTCAGCCGACAGGTCTGCGATTTTTTTCCAAGAGGCGCCAGTTTTGGTAAATAAATGTAACGCCGAACGATTTGTCAATATCCCTAAAACAGGTCTAATCGAACAAAATCCAGGTTAAAAGAAGAATTTCACATTTTTGCAGTGTTTTTGCCATACTAACTTGCAAACATTGTTATCCAACAAATTAATCCAAGATATCTGTTTAACGTAGATATCAGAAAAAGAAGCTTTATCGTCGCGAGACATTAGTTTATAATCCAAGTGAAGTATACAAAATTCTTCTCTGTTGAGTTTTTTCACATCGACGTCGATATCAGGTATTGGAAATTCTCTCGGTGTTTTGATCAACGATCGGTGCAAAGTAATGCCTTTATCTGACGTGGATAAGTTCGGAGTGATTTCCTAAATCATTAAAAACATGTTTAAACTACTACTTTTTTACATTTAGCTATTTATTAAGAGAAGAATTACCATTATGTGAACGCCGGTTCGGGTTACAACAGCGTACATATTGTGCAGAGATGCGACTGATCCTATGAGAGTGTAAGGGCTGGTCATCTTGTGGGATTCTAGTTCTGTGATTTCCATGATGAAAAATTAAATTATCGAATAAATACCTAGTATAAAAAATTCTATTTAAAGTGAAGTAAATTTGAAAACTAGAAAAAAATTTCACCATTCGCATTATCAACATGCGTTGTTGATGTTTGTTTTGGTTGCGCGTGAGTATCAGTGTTGTCTTTTTACAGATGTTACATTTCTGAAATTTACATTCGCGTAAAATCAACGAAATTCGTAAAATTGATTTATTCTGCTCATTGTCGATAATTTTTCTTAAATTTGAATTTAAATTTCAAATTCTGAAAAGAAAATTTGTAATTTATTCGCCAAAAATTGAGAAAATTACGAAATAATCAGAAATTTCTCAATGATAGGTTTGTCAAGTAGGTGAAAATACGAGAAATTTTGAGATTACGTTGGCACCAAATCAGTGTATTACTTTTGAAGAAAAAAAAATTCAACGACCTTTTTTTATCAAGTTGCGCTGATATTGGCTGATAAGAACTTCGCGAATATTTTTCAAAATTCAAACTTTGAATTTAAAAACCATTGAAAACCTTCAACTTTTCCCAAAATATGATGTATAATTTTGAGTAAGTGGATTTTATATACCTCTGGTCATCATGAAGTTTCGTGCCAAACTGATGGAAGCCGGTTCTATGCGACAGTTTTCAAGTATGCCTATCCAATTCCATACGAATAACATCTTCCACTTGAGAAAAACACCGGTTATATATTTTTTCTTCTACATTATCATTTCTTTTTACAGATATTGTGACAACGCTTTCAAAACTAGCCAAAAATTGCGTCCTTAGAATATGTGCAGATCGTTTATACTTCATTGTGCCAGAAGAGCACAGCATCCCATACAAGCTATCAGTTTGGTGTATTTTGCATAAAAAGGAATTCTTTACTTCTTACGATATGGTCGGCGATGCAGAAAAGAATGAAATCTTTTTAGATTTTAATTCAGGTACGAGCATCTTTCGGGTATTTTCAGTTTTCATAAGACCTGATGGGCTCATTTTTCAATCTTCTTTTTTCAGACATGTTTGCATCCTCGTGCAGTTCAATCAGAGGAGGAGGTGGTAGCGTCGCGTCGTTAAAAATCAAACTTACACATAAAGTATCACCTTGTATAACATTAGAATTAGAACTGGTAAGGTTTCTGATTCATTTCCGATGATATTGTTTCAAGCAGTATGTTAATTGTACTCTTGTACCGTTCGCAGGCATCTTCGAATTCAAATTCTCAAATGTGTACTTACGACGTTCCAGTGACTGTGGTACCGAAACAAGACTGGGGTGATTATAAAGAACCTGGAATTGTTAGCTGCCATGTACGTTGTTCTTTTGTGGTACTTTCTAACCCCGATCAAGTTCATGTATATCTAACTGGATATTTTTATAGATAAGTACTCAACTGCCAAATACGAGAATTCTCAAGAACATAATCGATAAACTGAAAAAGGTCAATAACAAAGTTAGCATCACTGCTACAACCGATGGCTCACTCTCATTACTGGTTAAAGCTACCACAGCCACGATTGAGACTCATTTTAAAGGTTTAAACGTACATAAAGTCAATACTTCGGGTAAATGTTACTTCAATTTTTTTCTCCAACAAGAAATTCACCATTTTGAATTAAATTCTGATTTTTAAAATTTAATTTTGTTGCAGAAACTTCGACTTCGGTTTGTGTAGACATTAGAAAACTGTCTCAGTTCCTTACATGTGATGCGATAAATCCCAGCACAATGATTTGCAACATTGTGTCTAATCATATGCTTCATTTATGTCTGAACCATACCGGATTTCAATTAAATTATTACCTTTTAGGAATCGATGATTGAAAATGTCATTTGTTTTAAAAATGTTGAGTCAATTTTGTTCTTCTGTGAATATTTGTGTAACGTTATTGTGATCGCTACGTGTTTTATTTCGTAATTTTAATAAATAATTTTTCTAATTTTGTTACCTACTGAAATGAAATAGAAAAAGTATTCGTATTTTGGTTTTAGTCACGATGGAAGAAAAGGCCAAGTACTATTATTTTCTCTTCGTATGATCGATCTTTTTTTTCTTCTTTTAATTTTTTTAATTTTTCGGATTAAAAACAAAATTCCAATTATTTTAAAATAAGAATATTTCTCAATTTTTAGAAAAAATTATTTCTCATGTTTTCGGATTTTCTTTTTAATTCTTTAGAGTTCAAAAATTCTCAACTTCTTTTAAATATTAAATATTCTCGATTTTTTAAATAAAAAAGTAAGTACTTGATTTCTCAATTTTTTTGGAGGGAAAGTCTCCAACTTTTTTTTTTTGAGCCAGCAAAAATGATTTCTCAAGTTTTTTAGTTAAAAAAAAAAATCAAGAGTAAGAAAATCACTCGGTCTCTTCAGGAGAAGGAAATCATTTTTGGAGAAAAAATTTTCTCACCTTTCCTGGAGTAAATTCAACTTCTATGGAGAAAAATAATCTCATAAGTTTTTGGGAATTGAAATATTTTGAAATTTTTTCGAAATATATTTTTTTCTTCAATTTTTAGAATAAAAAAATTCTGAAGTTTATGGAATATTAAAATATGTTTTTAATTTTTGGAGCATTTTGCTGCACCTTCGAAGTAACAAGTACAATGTTGGTACTGAAATACTAATACGTCGAACCACTCTGCTAATAACTGAATAACAAAAATGATAAGCGAGGTAGATTTTTTTTGTATTTAAAAAAGAAAAAAACATGTGTACTTACATGAAAATTGAAAACCTTATTTCATAACAACACAATTACTTCATTTAACGTACGATTCGCTTATTATAACTCGAATGGTACATAAAGTATTTTACTAATTGACCAAAAAAAAAAAAAAAAAACAGAATATTTTAACGATAATTCATGTTATAGAAAAATAAATAATAAATTAGAAACTTCGAAACAATATAAACTATAATTACAAAATAAATTCCATCGATTAAGCGTCTGTAGCTTTATAATGATCATCATCGATTGTACAGTAGACGTGACCCTCGTCGATTAAGAATTCGATAATTTTATCTATTTCGTTGGCAGGCATTTTAACACTCTGTAGGATCTCGTTTTTATTCAATCCAGACTCTGTTTTTGCCATTTGTATGGCACGATATACACGAGCTTGTTGCGGCGTTAAATTCATAATATTATTCAAAGGTGCTTCGGTATTATTATCCTCCGGTACCTGGACATTTCTTTGCTCTTCGGCTTTCAATGGAATGTAAATAACTTGTAGATAATGATGAGTGAGTTCGTGTAGACTTTCAATCGGCGAAATGTTGTAGACGAAAATAACTTTAGAGTCGCCGTTCCTTCGAAGGGTGCCGGTCATTCTGCAGTACATGTTTTCGATAACGTTACTCGCTTTTGGATCGTTATCACCTTCCAGCCACAACATCCCATCGATGACTCCGCTCCAATCTTGTACGGTGTATTGTATTTTAGTAGTTGTTATATTTACCGATTTGACGATACCGACGATTTGCATCATGGTTACCGGTAATCCGGCGATTTGTAGAGCGTCGTCTTGACAGTCGAGAATTTGTTTGATGGCTACTGGCACTACGGACGAATGTCTCTTCTTGTTATCTGTTGCTGCTGGAGCGGCGGACTGACTTTGTGACATGGCGTCGAAACCTCCGCCACCGACGGCCGAGAAATCTGCATCTGACCACATTTTAATGACTGAATTAATTAGCAAAGCTTTTCAAGATTAAAGTTTAACTTTAAAAGATAGAAAAGTACAAGATCACAAAAATCGAGAACTTTGATAAAAACGCGCCTTTTTGGCATTCGGCATTGCGCAACCGTCTGTCATCACATAAATAAACAAACAGTGTTCATGTGATATTAAAATCAGAAATCTCATTTCTTTTATTTTTAATTTTTGATTTTTTGATTTTTATTACAATTTACAATTGATATTTTCTAAAGAGAGTTGTTAATAATAGCTCACTTTTATTTTTAAAAAAAATAATAATAATGTAGGTACGTGATTTTTGAGTTCAAAACTTCAAATAATTGAAATTATTGAACCTTCAAAAATCATATTTTTTCACGTCATCCAAATGACAACACTGGCTGTATTTTTTTCTTTTTAAAATTTTTTTTCGTTCAAAAAATCAAAAATTAATTCTGGCAAAATGATCAAAATTCATCAAAATAAGATCGTGATCGTGAACAACAACCAGAGATGGGCAAGATCCTTTTCAAAGTGATCTAAGATCCAGATCCTTAAGATCCTTTCAAAACAGGATCTTAAAGATCCTTTAGAAAGATCCTCTATGACGTCATATATTCATTCAAATTTCAAATTTTTTTCGCTTTGTTCTACTTTAATCAGGTTTTAATCTTTTTTCCTCGCAGTGTTTTGTTTAAAATATTTTCCAACATTTTTTTTCCTCAATTATTTTCAATTTTTGTTCATTTTTTTTTCAAAGAAATTTTAATTTTAATTTAGTAAATAGGTAAATACTTAGTAATTGCTAATTAAAATTAGTTGAGCATTTTTTTTTAATTTTTTTAATTTTTTTTTTTAGTTCTTTACTAAATTAAAATAAATTAATCTAATTAAATTAAATTGAATGATAATATTAGGTATAAATTCAAAAGTTGAAACTTATCTTCAAAATTTAAATCAAAATGTAACTGTGGGGTCTGTGTCTAGGACTAGGAGTGACTAATAATTAATTCTTAATTCTATACTTTTGAGTTTTGACAGCTTTGACTTTGATTTGAATTTGACCTTCGAAGTTTCGACTTTGATTTATTTTGGTTTCTTTTTTCTTTCAAATTTTAATTTTCAAAAAAAGAAAATCAAAGACAAAGTTGAAATGTTGAATGTTTTCTATTTTTTTGATTCTGAAGAAGGTGTAGTTGCAGTAAAACTAAAAAGATACAATTACCAAAAAAAAAAAAAATTACAACAGAAAGCAAGTACAAATTATGAAACATCAAGTTGGAAATATATATATTTTTTTAAAGTGATCTGGATCTGAAGGATCTTTTTTTTTTTTTTAAATGAAAAGATCCTTTGAAAAGTGATCTAAGATCCAGATCCTTAAGATCCTTTTCAAAAGGATCTTAGATCCAGCAAAAGATCACGATCTGAAGGATCTAAAGGATCTGAAGGATCTTTTTGGCAAAGGATCTTGCCCATCTCTGAAAACAACTACTAACAAGACGAAAAAGATTTTCACTCTCCACAGTAGCAAGGTCCTAGATTAGATTTTGTTTTCTGACAAATAAAATTGGGCAATTTAATGATTCAGTACCATTCGACCAACATTTTAAATTTAAAAATCACATCATATAGGGAACACTTTGTTCCTTATGATGAAGGAGGCTATTTTTTTGAAATATGGAGAAAAATGAACATTTATACGAAAACATTAAAGAGTAGGTACCAACAACGCAACAACCAAGTAAGATTGAAATTTGAAAATAACATCATTCTAGTATTGGCACTGGACACCCCCCCCCCCCCTGCAATGGCCAAAAATTTCGAATTTTCTAAAGGTGTAGGTAGTGTAATCACCTTGGCTTTTTTCCCAAACTGTTGACGGATTGAAAATTTTTGAAAGTAAAATGTCACAATGTGAGAAAATTTAGAATGATTTTTTTTTTCTCAAAAAAATTTAAAACAACATTTTTTATTATTTTCTCAAAAATTAAAATTTTTTACTTCAAAAAAATTAATACCTACAAAAAATTAAAAGTTCAAGATTTTTTCTCTATAAAAAATAAGTTTTTTTTTAATAAAAACTTTTTTTACAAAATGTTTTCATCAAAATATTTAAAAATATTAAAAACACTTTCTCAAAAAAAAATCTCTAAAAAATATTTATTTGTTTTTTTTACGAAAATTTTTTTAAAAACCGTTTCCACCAAAAAGAGAAAAAAAAATTTCATTTTAGAAAGTGTGTAATTTTTCATGTAAATTCTCTCAATGAGAAAATCTCTCTTAACAACACAGAGTTTTGTGTTTAAGAAAATGAGAAATTCTTTTTCTTCTTCTTCTTCAAAAGAAATACCCCTAAATTTTTTTCTCCAAAGAATTGAGAAATTTTTCTTTGAAAAAAAAAATCTTCGAAAAAAATGAGAAAATTTCTTCTTTTAAAAAAACTGAGACAGGATCGAGTTATGTGTTTTAAAAAGAAAAATTATTTTTCTTCAGAAAAGAAATAAGATAAAAATTTCTCATTTTTTTTAAATAAAAAGAATTCAATTTTTTGGTATAAATTTTCAATTTTTTTTGGAGAACAATTTCGCAATCATTTTTGAAGAAGAAAAAAAACAATATTTGTGCGAGAAGAAATTTTCTTCATTTTTTTTTTTTTTTTTTTAAGAGAGAATGATTTTGGAGGAAAAAAACAACTTTTTGGGAGTAATGATTGTCTTCATTTTTTTTTTTTTTTTTTTTTTTGAAATAGGAAGCTTAGAAAGTTTCCTTTTTGAATTTCTTTTTAAATTTTCTCTATGAAAAAAATGAAAATAAATTTTCCTCCCACAATTTTTTTTTGTTTTCTTTAAAAATAATTTCAAAATTGTTCTCCAAAAAATATTTGAAATTTATTCCAAAAAATTGCGATTTTTTTGTAAAAAACAGGTAATAAAAAAAATTATTCGAAAAAATTGAAAAAATTTCTCACTCTCTGGCTCTCTCTGTCAATCTCGCCCAAAAAAAGAAGAATTAAAAAAAAAATTCTTTGAAAAAAAAACTGAAAACATTTCCCTTTATAAATAATACAGTTGAAAAAAATTTTCCTCAAAAAAAATTGAAAAATCATTCTCTAAAAAAAATTTAAAAATTTTTCATCCCAAACAGTTTTTTTTTCTTCAAAAATGATCGCAAAATTTGTTCTCCAAAAAAATTTCAACAGAAAATGGAGATTTTCTTCGCAAAAAAATGTTTTTTTTCTCTCTTGAACTTAGGTGAAATTTCTTTTCAAAAAATTAAGAAAATTTCTGTCTTTCTCTTTCTCTCTCAAAAAAATGTTTAAAAAAAAGAACTGAAAAGTTTTCTCCCTGAAAAAATTGAGAATTTTTTTTCTGTAAAATAGGTAGGTATAAAAAAAAATCATGTAATTTTTCTAACAAAAAAATTAGGAATTTTTTTCTACCAAAAAATTAAGCATTTTATTAGGTACTCTTTTCTAAAAAAAAAAAAATGAAACATTTTTTATTTCTAAAAAAATAAGAAATCATTTTCTCTAAAGTTAGTTACTCATTTTCTTCAATAAAATTAATCAACTTTTTCTCAAAAAAATTGAAAGCTTTGCATTTCCAAAAAATGGTAACTATAAAAAATAAAAATTTACACCCATTTTGCCCCAAAAAAATTGATAAATTTTTTTTCGAAAAATTGAAATTTTTTTTCAGATCGACTCCAAAAATAATGTTATATTTTATTTGGACAAAATTCAGAGTTCTTTCTCTAAGAATTAGCTGAAAAAAATTCCATCTCCAAAGAACCATGACATTCCTTTAAGAACCCCTGAAACGTAATCAAATATCTGCATAAAAATAACAATGAAATAAAACCATAGATTTATCGAGTTAAAAAATGTATTTTTTTTTCCAAACAAACACTTTAAATACAATTCATCGAGAATTACACATAAAAAGGAAAGCTTTACAATAAATAATCCAAAACACGATACGCCATGTGCAACTTCGTCTACTTAACTCATGCTACTTGTTCGTTGGCTACAACGTGTACAATAATTTAAAAAGCGAAGACAGATATAATTTTAAAATCAATGTACAAAAATAAAAAATATCAAATTCTCAATTTTTGATTTAATTTTTTTTTTTTTTTTTGCAAAATAAATATTTTATTGGTATTAGGAGAGCTTAATACAGTTGGAAAAATTGGCACCTATTAAGGAATTTATGTAGGTAGTACCTATCAACTAAATACGTAATATGCACTTTGGTTTAGTAAATATCTCGTTCCACTGCAAAAAAAAAAAAAAATCATTAGCATTACCAAAATGTATTTTTTTACAGGATTATTCGAACTCAACGACGATGCATACCTCTGGCTTCCTGAAGGACAGAATTAAGATCTCATTGAGAACTTGCTCTTTTCAGACTGTAACAAAAAACAACAAATTGATTACCAATTTAATTCTCGAAATAAGTACAGAATTCGTAAATCTCAACACCAAATAAATTATTAGATTAGTTTTTCAATTTTAACCAACACCCAAGGTAAGTCCACCATTAATGACATCATACCAAAGTAAAACAACCACCAAAAATTGTTTACAAAATGATCATTTACTCTGGACTCAGTATACTACGGTTTCGATGACTTGCTCCTTAACCAAGGTATAATTTCTAAAATACACTAGACGGTATTAAAACTACAATTTTTTTTTTCCAAATTTTCACCCTTCTAATATCAGAGATGAGAAAAAAACACACGTGAATATTGGCTTAAGCTCGAGTGCCCAAACAGGTCTACATCTTTATGGAGCTTCGCAACTCAAAAGCACAACTCTAGCGAAATAATACAACATAATCCATGCTAAAGAAAATAATAATCTACTCTAAATCGCTCGCTCGTAAGGTAGGAAAAATTAAACATGCTCATTACCTGTATCGTTGAAGACGTTGCTAGTTGCAACGGAGAAGTGGTGGAAAACCTTTGGAATAATTGCTCGCCAGATTGTTTTAGAGCTTTAAGTTTTGATAACGGTGGGGTTCTTTTAACACCCCCACGCTACACAAACAAGAAAATTCTCTTTAAATATACAAATTGAATAATAATCACGGACGGTTTCAGGGTGCAAAGAACACGCGTCTGAATTTTAGTAAATATTACCACCGTTTCAGGAGGTTGGCGCGTAAACAGCATGATACGTATGGGAGGCGGCGAACGCGACGCAGGAGCTCAGCTGTGGCTCATTTTGTTAAAAAATTACAGCTCTAGGTTGGAAGATGAACTCTATATTATAATTTTTAATCATCTTCGTTGTTAAATACTACATTGCTGATCGATGTGTTCGTGCAATAGGCCGGATTATCAACAAACCGTATTTTTTTTACGTTATACAAGGTGTCCCTGGTGAGCTGTGGTGATTTTTTGACATTTGGATAGAATTGAGAACTGGAAGTACCAACAGTCGCAAATGCAAGTTCCCTTATATTCGTTTTTAAGGCTCCAATTGAAAAAATTTTCAAACAAAAGTTGTAGATTGAGATTTTTAGAATAATTTTGATCATTACGAAAATTTCGATTTGACCCCTCCATCTTCAACAATTTTACATTAGAAAATTATTCGGTGATTTTCATACGTAATAATGCAAAATTGAGGGGGAGGGAAGGATTCAATCGAAAGTTTTGTAATAATTAAAATTATTCCAATGATCTTAATCTACAACTTTTGTTTGAAAAATTTTTCAACTGGCCCTTTAGGTACAAAGATATGGTGAATTTTGGAAATTTAATTGATTTAATAATTTATGAATCAATCAAATTTACAAAATTCACACTATCTCTGCACCTAAAGCCCCAAACTGAAAAATTTTCAAACATAAGTTTTAGATTGAGACATTGAGAATAATTTTGGTTATTACAAAAATTTTGATTAGACCCCTCCCCTCGCCCCCCCCCAAATTTTGCATAATACGTACGAAAATGACCAAAAGATTTTCATGTGTACCTAGTATTCAAAATTGAAGGGGAGGGAGGGGTTAAATCGAAATTTTTGTAATAACCAAAATTATTCTCAAGGACTCAATCAACAACTTTTGTTGGAAATTTTTTTCAATTGAGGCATTCGCCTTATAGAAGCGGATATGAGGGACTTCCAAGGAAGGGAATGGCACCTAAAAAGGGGGACCTTAAAAAAAGCAACTCACTCGATGTTTTATTGAAAAATCTAAGGGGAGGGAGGGGTCCAATCGAAATTTTTGTAATGACCAAAATTACTCCAAAGATCTCTATAAATAATTTTTGTTGGAAAAAATTTTTAATTGGGGCCTTCGAAACGAACTTATGGGATTTCCAAGGAGAGAAGATGGATTCTCAAAAAGAAAAAGCCTTGAAAATTTATAGTGATGTTCAAAATTATTCCAGGGATCTCAATCTACAAATTTTGTTTAAAAATCTTCTCAATTGAGGCCTTTGGTGAACAGAGATTGAGAGATTTTCGGAAGGGAAGGGAAGGGAGGGAGACAGGCTCAGGAAAAAAGACTCCTCAAAATGGAACTCCAGCTCATTTTTTTGAAAATACGTCCCATAAATCAATCATAAAATCGGTTTTAACATACAGTGTTGTCAATCTATTTTGACTTTGAAAATACCAATAAAATCATCAAAGCTCTCAAGCTCCTTCATTTACAAAAATATGCACCAAGTGGATATGAAATTTTTCGTCAGTTTGACTCGGTTAAATCGAAATTTCAAATATCAGCTACCACTCGCCGGACACCCTGTATTAAATTTTTTCAAAATTATAATTTTTTTCAATACAAAAGCGTTATTTGAAATAGAATAAGAAAAAAACGAGAACTATAATAAATGTCATGTTATAAAGAAGCGTTTACAATATAAATCTTATATTATGCTGACTAATCGTCCGTAATATCGAGAGTAAGGGAATTTTGTGCGACTTGTGTGAGCATACTGCTATAAGCGTAACTCATTGAACACGATATAAATTTCTTAGCACGTTAAATAATTTTATATACAATTTATAAAATATGCCCGGTAGTATCGAGTGTTCTTGGAGGTAATTTAATCGCCTTCAACTGGACGATTCCGCAACCAAAGTTGACGGCAGATGAAACAGGTTCAATTTCCACCATAACACTCGATTCGCCAGGAATCGTTGCGATACTTACCGATATGGCGAACATTACAAATAAAATTCTCACTTTCAAAAATTACCTATTAATATACTAGATACAAAATCGATAAAGAAAACATCAGAAATTCGTTTAAAAAAAATAAATTCTCGTTACACTGGTAATAATCGAAATTAAAATACATTATGTATAGTGACTGTACATCGAAGAAGAAAATACCATGCTTTTGAATTTAAAAATTAATAAAAGGTAAGGAAGAAAAAATGTTATCAAAGTCACACTATGATAGAAACTTTAGGTAAATTGTTATTCAGTGGTTAAAAATATGTAGATATTATTTTCACAAATAATCACAGAAGTGTTAATATGTATAAGTTGGTTTCAAAGTAATAAAATCACTGATCGTTGATCAGCTGTCGATTATGAAAAAAAAAAATTTGAAATGAAATTAAAAAAATTCACGTCCAATTTATTCGATCAAAGATAGAATTTGAAAAGAAAAAATGAAAATTAATTCATTATAAATAACCTTAATAGAATATTGAGGCTAAAATATGTACGAATATAATACTGAAAGTTAGTGACAGAAGAAATTCATATTTTCAAATTCAAAATTATGTGTAATTATTAAATAAGTATTAATCAAATCAATCCATAAACTTTCTAAAGTCATCTCATATTTTTTTTTAATCGCAAAACGTTCTTTAATTAATTTTTGAATAAGACCTATTATTTTGAAAGTCAGACTTGAGAGAGCAATGAAGGTTCAAAATCAAATTTGCAGAAGACCCCTCTTCCTCCTCGATTATTAGCGCCTATTTTGACTAGTGAGGTGTTAATAAAAGAGATCAAAAGTAGTAGAAGGAAATTCATCCTCAAGTTTATTTAAATATTTCATCATTTTCGATCAAATTGTGACGCACACTGACACCCCATGAATAACCATAATGAACGCTATTATCGATTAAAATTGATTATTCGGTCATTTTCAGAAGCTGAAAAATCGTAATTAGCGCACTGAAAATTGATATCAAAAGGCAGTGGGCAAAAATAAGATGATTAAAATATATTCTCAATTATTTTCCAAATTTTTCTATGAACAAAGAAACTGAACAATTTTTCAACTTTTTTTTTGAAATTTTTTTTCAATAGGTATAATAATTTGCATATTTTCTTGATCAACTTTATAAACAGGAAATTATTCTATATTTCCCCTAATTTTTTTTCTTTACTTATTCATTACATTTTTTTTTATTTTGAATTTTATTAGAAAATAATTTTTTTGGGGGAATTTTTTGATTGAAAAAAATCCTAACATATTTTTTGACAAGATTTTTTCAAGAAAATCATTTTTTCGAAAACATTTCCTCTCAAACAAATTTTAAATAAATAGTTTTTTCATTGTTTCCATTTTTTTTAAAACTCTCTTTACATGGGTAATTTAAAGTCAACTTTTTAGAATTATACCTGGGAAAACATACTTTTTTGACAATTTTTTAAAAATAAACTAAAGAAATTTTTCAAAAAAAAAAATTTGAAGATTTTTTTTTTCAATTAATTTTAAAAGAGAAACTTTTGATTTTTTTTTCGTTTTTCCCTTGAACGAGAACTGGCGACCTTTTCCTTGAGATTTTTTTCAATTAAAAAAATAAAATTCAAAAAAATTTTCATCTCATATGATTTTGAAGAAGAGAATTATTCAGATTTTTCTGATTTTTTTTTTTTTTTTTTTTGCATACCTACCTAATTCAAATTTGTGAACAATTTTTTAATTTTGTCTGTAAGAAATTAACAATTTCTCAAATAAGAAATTTATTTAAATATTCGCAAAAAATTTAAGACATCTACTTTTTTGAACATTTTTTTTCAAAGAAAATTATTTTTCAAAATTTTTTACGATTTTTCTTCAATTGATTTTCAGAGAGAAAATTTTTTAGATTTTTTTTTTCAATTGAAACTTCTTATTTTTTTAAAGAAAAACTGGCAATTGTTGGAGAAAAAATTTCTAACAAGATGAAATTATTAGAAATTTTTTCTCCAACAATTGCCAGTATTTCTTTAAAAAAATAAGAAAAGAACGTTTATAATTTTTTTTACAATTTTTAAAAAACATATTTTAAGAAAATTCAAGTTTTTTTTTAAATTCTCCAATTTTTTCCATTTTTTTTTTTTGAGAAATATTGCACAATAAAATTTTTAATAACTTCATTAAATACTTTTTTTGAAGGGATTTTTTTAAAACGCGATGAAATCGATCAATAAATCGATTTTGATTATGAACCGATTTTTTAGTAATTTGGTTAATTAATAAATTTTCCTGATTATCGATTATTCGATAGATTTTGATAAAAAATCAGCTTAACAATCGATTTCCAACTATCATTCATAACCAATTCCTGCTAGATCCAAAATTCGAAATAAATATTAGACGAATTACAAACTAATTAATCGACAGATCTACCACAAATTCAGCGATTATTTTTTTCTCTAAGAAAGAAAAATAATAAAACTAATTAAAATCTTTTATAACAAAAAAAATTAAATCCTACAACACAAAGATTCTAAAAATAAAGGCTCTGAAAAAATTCCAAAAAAATATGTTATTCGAAAAAATTACCTACCTAACTATAAAAACGTAGGTCGATAAAAATCTCACTTTCCTCCACCCCTTCACACCCCCATGGCCATAACCTATTCGAAATGGAAATCCTGGTAACGAAACATAGCAGTCGAGATAATGCTTAGGCTAACTCAACAAATACTAAGATAAATTTAAACTCGAATAAAAAATTTAACGTTCGCCTTTATCGAACACAAAAAAAAATAGGTACAGCCACTTTACAGGAAAAATTAAAAATAAAAATACGCGAAATCGTAACACAACAGAAAACCTACATAGAGAAAAAAATGAATAGAAAAAAATTGATATGAGGTAAGACCTCGTTTTACATTATCACAATATAAACTATTTAATTGTTGATTCCTAACGCGTTGAATAATTTCTTTTTCAAACTTGCCTGCAACACGTCAGAAGGTGTTCTTTGCACACGACTAACCTCATCCTCGTTCTGTGACAGAAAAGAAAAATAACACAAAAAAATAACAAAAGCCCGCCATCAGTTACGTTATCGATCATTTTAGGTAAAATGTTGGGAAAAAAATCATGGAGGGGAAAAATTGAAAAAAAACACAAAAACAAATGAGGTAAGTAGAATGATCTCAGTGGTATTTAAAGTAGTTGGTAGTACCATCGAAACACGCAGCATCGACCGCATACGCCAATGACATGAGTTAGAAAAAAATTCCGCATATTCCTATATTTGGAATATGTTGATGAAAAAATTACCTACGTTTTTTGTTCTCGTCACACCATACTATAAAAACATGGCTAAGCGACCAGACCTTATACATGAAAGCGCCACTCGGTCAAATAAGCATTAGCTCTGCTAGGTATACTCGTGTACCAAAGAAGAAAAAAACAAACAGTCAAAATATATACGTAATAGGTAAAGCATCAACGTATACAAAAGGCTATGTGCTTTAATGATGGTGCAATTAAAAAAAGGCATATCGGAGTGTTACGAGTGCAAAAGAGAGATGAAATCTCGGATGTCGAGAGGAGGATGTGAGAAAATGGCAATACGTACCTCTTCATTAGCACCAGTCTCATATTCTAACGATTCCCTCGATCCGATCAGTTTACTCGATCTGATACTCCTTCTATCCGTGGAGTTACCCCCGCCGCTCAAGATTTGTGCGACTTTGGTCTGTTTGACGATATTATCTAAAGCCTAAACATAAGCCAGGTTTAAAATACGCGCCATTTTTCATGCCATAGGTTATTCTAATCAGTAGTTCTGCCTCATTTGGAGAGTTCCAAAATGAGTTAGAGTGGTTGAAAGTTTTCTAACTTTCGAATATCTTATCTTTTCTTATATTTTTCTCACGAATGAGATTTTTTCCTGAAGAATTTTCACGAATTTTTTTTTCCAAAATTATTTTTTCCTATCAACTTTTTTGTAGAACTTGAAGGAAATCTTTAAAATGATTTTTTCCTCAATTTTTCAAAATATTTTCCAAAAATTACTATTAAAAGCAGAAAAATAAATTAATAGAAGTGTGAGATTTTCAAAAAATTTCAAGTTTTTTTTTTTTTTTTTTTTAATTTTCGAACACAATCAAGCAGTCCGGTCGGACTGCCCCGCCAAGGTAAAAAAAAAAATATATATATATATATAAGAATTTTTCAACAAACATGTACTCATTGGAAGAAATTCTTCACAAAAATAATAAATTTTTCCAAAAACATTTTTTGGAAACAAATTTTCAAATTAAAATTTTCAAGATGTTTGAGAATCATTTAACAAGACTTTAAACTTGAAGATTTTTTTTTAAAATCCAAAATTGAAAAAATATCCAAAGAAAAATGTGAGATTGAAAAAAATTATAATTTTTTTTTTCAATAAAGAAATTCAAGGCATTTTCGTAAAAACAAACTTTTTGATGAAATTGCATTTTGTTTTGAGAAAAAAAGATATGCAAAAAATTTCTCTCATGAAGGAGATTTCTAAAGGGAAATTTCAATTCGTATATTTTAACTTTGAGAATTTTTATGGATTTTTTCAAAATGATTTTTTCAGCTGGATAGATTGAATAAAATTTTAAAATTCCAATTAAGGTTTTCATAAAAAATTACAAGATTTTTTTGAGGAATTTTTCAAAAATTATAAAAAGGGCAATTTTTATAAGAAAATCTCAAAAAATATTAGAAGTTTGGTGAAAAAAACTCATTCTTTTAATTCTAAAAAATTTCAATTTTTTATTAACATGGCACTTTGTTACCCAGGCAATGCCTGAGTAACAAAGTGTTACCAGTGCCATGGTAACAAAATAAAATTGCCAAATCTTTTTTTTGGATTTTTTGAAACAACTTCGGAAAATATTTCTCATGATCATGATAAATACTTCTTCCAATTTGATTTTTTAATGTAAAGAATTGGAGTTCTTACAAAAAAATTCCATGGATTTCTTTTTTAGAATTATTTTCATCAAAATACGTTTTCTGAAGAAATAAAAAAATTAAAAAAAATAAATAAATAGATAGATAGATAAGATAAAATGAAGGAACCTGGTAAAGAACTTTTCACAATATTTGGTAATTTCTTCTTTTTTTCCAAAATTTCAAAAGAAAAATTTCCGAAAATAATTGAAAAAATAAAATAAAAACGAAAAAAAAATTCTCAACTAATTTCAACAAAAAATTCAAGAATTCTACAAAAACTACCTAAATATCAAAAATCAGATTTCTTATAAAATTGCATTTCGTTTCAAGAAGACTCTTATACAAAGCAAGAGATTTTTATTATTTTTATAAACCCAGTTCCTGGAATTTTTAGGAATAAATCTACGTTGAAAATGTTTCACAAAAAGTTACTACGAGTAAAAGAGAATTTTCAATGAAAAAATTGTTGAAGAAAAAACTTCACAAAAATTTGTTTACAAAAACTATTTTCTTTCAAGATATTTGAGGGTGTTTTCGAAAACTTGAAAGAGAATTTTTTAATGTGAACACATGGGAGAACTGAGAATATAACAAAACCCACAAAAAAGTAATCTGGAAAGATTTCTTTCAAGAATTACTTTTGAAGATTAATATTAGAGAATTTTCACAAAAATTTAAAAAAAAAAAAAATAAAATTTAAAAAAAAACACGAAAAAAACATGCGAAGAAAATTGTGAGATAAAAATATTATAAAAAAGTGTTTTTCTACAAAATAAAAGAAAATAAAATAAAAAAAGAAATTTTTGCAAAAAAAAATCAAGATTAAAATTTTATTTCGTCTTGAGAAAATTCTTCAACTTTTTTTTAAAAAACAATTTATGGAGAAAATTTTTCCAGAAAAAGATTTTTTCAGCAAAAATTTTTAATGTGAATCCATAAAGAATTTTTATGGCGTTTTTTCGAAATGATTGTTTTCAAAAAAAAATTTTGAAGGGATTGAAAAAAAAATTTTAAACTTCAAACGAAAATTTTTGGAATTTTAAAAAAATTTCCTAAAATCTTCAAAAGAGAAAATTTTCCGAAGGGAATCGGGAGAAAAATGAAGAGATTTACAGAAAAAATTATTTATTTCAACAAATTTCTTATCAGAAGTACGATTTTAATCCAAATTTTTCAAGTTGTTTTTTAGGATTTTGTTCAATTTTTTTTTTCAAAATAATTTCATTCCGCAATAAGTAAGATTTTTTCCAAGAGAATTATAGAGAAAATTCCAATTCTTATCGTGAATTTATATTGAGAAATTTTTATGAAACATTTTTTCAATTTTTTTTTCAATGTTTCTGAATAATTTTTTTGAAGAATTAAAAAAAAATCGAGATATTTATGACATTTTCCCCAAAATTTCAAAAGAAAATTTTCAACAAAAAAATCTAAAGAAAACTGGAAAAGTCTTTCAAAATTTCATGAGCATTTTTTTTTTTCAAAATAAAATCGAAGAATTTTTCAAGTTTTTTTAATCTATTTTTTAGAAACATGTTCTTCTCAAAATGATTTTTCTAAACAAAATGTTGGAAAAATATTTTTCTGGTTATTTTTTGAAGGAAATCTCAGAATTCTTGTCCTCGATAATTATACTTCGGGCAGTTTCAAAAAGGTCTCAGAATAACCAATGTTTCATGCTTCTTCGCATAATCTACCACAACTGCAATTAAGCCCAGCCATCTACTGTCAAAATGCTCATTTGCTCAAGTCTTACCTCCTTTCTCGACCTGAGGGCACAATCCTCCAACGTCTCTGCTGCCTCGTATTTACCCTGGCGTCGATACAAAGCGCCCAAATTCTTCAGGGTCGTCGTGACCGTCGGTGAATCGACCTTGGCAGCCTTGTGCCATCCGCCATATTCTCCATAAGGCGCGTTACCAGACCGACTCTTGTTTTCTTCCCTTTCCTCGGCCACTTGCCAGATAGGTTTGTTATCGCCTGCAACAGAAGTATCGCCGTTAGTCACCAACATTACCCGACTGTTTTCAGAGGAGAGGCCTTACTATCTTTAGGAAAACTCTTTTCGACGACCGACTTAGTAACGCGTATTAATTCTATTATTTTATTAAATTACATTACGTGTACACAAATTCGTAACACTAGCGAAGTCCTTGTTTCGAGAAGTAAATACACAAGAATGAGAGAGTGAGAGAGAGAGAAAATATGCCGATTAGGTAAAAAAAAAATCGCAACTAAAAAAAAAACAACCTCTGAAAACAATCAACAGCAAGTCGGTGGTGATGTTCTACAAAATCAAAAATAATAAATAAAAAGCTCGTGACAAATCTACCTACATGTCCCGACGATTTATGGCAAACTCCGCGTGAATTTCGTTACTACCTTGTATATCAAAAAAAACACGATCCATTTATAGAAATTTTTTATTCAAAATAAAAACAAAAGAAAGATGATAAAAACAATAAACACGTACGTAACGTACATGCGGGCTTAAAAATTAGAGTAAAAAAAAAAGCATAGGCGATAATTAGGTAGTATACTACAAATAAAAAATAGTACACAAAAGGCTAATATTCTTGTGCCAAGTTTACATTTGTATAAAAAAAAAATCATACAGCCAAGAAACAAGAATGAAATACTTTAGAAGAAAAAAAGACCAATATTCTGAAACTAAAACAAATCTCATGCACCTAAAAAACACTCGTAATTAATTTAACATCTATCCTATACAATAAACAGACCGTATACAAGGAACTCCGCAGTATTAATGAGCTAATGAAAAAAAAAATCTAGAATAATATTTCAAATCAACAAGGCAACATATTGTACCATGCTATATACGATTTATAGACAAATACGATTTTAAATTGGTATCAATAATTATAGAATAAGAATAAAACAATATCATTGAAAAAGTTGTCATCTTTGTCGATTTTTAAAAATTATGATAGAATTTTTCAGCATAAGTGAAAATTTATTGTATTTTGAGCTTTTCTTTACACCTGAACCAAGATACAGCGAACCTTGGCAATGTTTGTAACCATTTGTTATTCTGTGTGAAGTTACACGCCACCTATTAAAATCTCTATTTTTTAAAGAAAAAAAATTTCAATTTTTTCGGACAAAAATGTTTCTAATTTTTTACTTTTTTAAGTAAAAATAAAATTGCAAAAAAAAACCTCTTTTTCTTTGAATGTGTTTCGTGATTTCGTCGACGATTTCCCGCATGATCAACGACGTCAATAAAAAGGTATAATGTGAAGTGCGTATGCCACGCCCACAAATCAAACGAAACAGTTCTTCATAATTATTAATTATTCGTATTAGTTTGACTCTCGTTGTATTGATGTGTGCTTTAGGGTGGAACCACGAAAATCAAAAATTTTTGATTTTCAAAATTTAATACCGCGGAAAAGTTGCATCTAGGTGATACATGAAAAACAAAACAAAAAAAATTGACATCGAATAATATCTTCCGATCGCGCAAGAGCCCTCAAATTTTTGAAATAATTCGCAAAAAATCAAAATTTGAAAAAAAATTCAAAATGTTACAGAATGGGTTTTATGTCTTTATGGTTGGCAAGCATAATCATCGTTATTAATATTTTTTGAAAAAAAATTCCAGAATTCATCAGATCATCGCATTTATGAGACATTTAAAAGATGTCATATTTTACGTTTTTTTTTTTAAATTGAAAAAAAAATAAATTAAAAATTGGGAAATTTTTTTTTGGAATTAAAATCGGTTTAACACACAAAGTTTTGCCCAAAAACACAATTTGCAGCGATTTTTCATCTTTTTCGTACGCTTGAGAATTTTTCAAAAACTACGAAAAATTGAAAAAAATGCGGAAAATGACGGTTCCCGAAAATGAATGTAAAGATGGAAAATCATCGTAAATTGTCTTTTTGGGCGAAACTGTGTATGTTGAATCCATTTTACTTCCAAAAATTATTTTTCCAATCTTGAATCTATTTTTTTAAATTTTTTTTAAAAAAACGTAAAATATGACATTTTTTTAATGTCTCATAAATGCGATGATCTGGATTTTTTTTCAAAAAATATTAATAACGATGATTATAATTGCCAACCAAAGGCACAAAACCCATTCTGTAACATTTTGGAATTTTTTGCAAATTTTGATTTTTTGCAAATTTTCAAAAATTTGAGGGCTCTTGCGCGATCAAAAATATTATTCGATTTCAATTTTTTTTTTTTTTTTTTTTTTCATGTATCAATAGGCCACGTAGATGATTTTTTGATATCGAGTAACGACGAGTGTAAGATTAGAGAGATAGTCGAGCTGCTCAATAGAAGGTATAAGTTGAAGTACACGGGTCAGGTAAAGAATTATCTTGGAATAAAAATAGACTACGATGGGGAAAACGTCTCAATAAGTTTTAATCAGTCTGATTCTATTAGGAAATTACTCTCACGTTTTGGCCTGGGGTATCGAAAACTTCGACTTAGCGCGCTTGAGCGCATGCGCTAAACCTACTCTGGTACTCTTCACAAAAATAATACCAAATAAACGTAACTTGACTACACGTAATTTTCTCTGTAAAATTACTGTAATTACTAAAAATACCAACTTATGCCCTTTTCAAACGCGTTACGTAAAGTACCGCTATGTGTCTCCTTGCTAGGATACACCTCGATCCTTTGATCAAAAATAAGCTCAGTCAGTATGTGTTACGTCTTCGAGCATTTATGAATCGCCGCTGGTCGTTGTGTGTGTCAATTGTCAAATCGTTATTCGTTTTAATACCTTTGCGCTAATATTATAAAATATTTTCCGAACTATTTATCGCGCCCGCTGGTTGTGCTTGGTGAAAATAATAATTAAAAAAATATATATCCGAAAAATATCCTAATGTCCAATCACGGAGAGGATGAAGTTTTGGTGAGTAAATTTCCGAAAATCATATCTACCTATTTTTATAAAATAAGTGTGGTTTGTTTCCCCCGCCCGGCCCCTTCTTCGAGAGTCTTTTTTATATTACGTACTTACATGCTCACACCAATATTAAATTGGCTAACGCAGGAATTTTGTATTTCTGTCGTTAGGTAATAGCTAATCAAAGATTCTGATGAAGAAGACGCCTGATGTGAATTCTGGAAATTCCCAACCCACTCGACGTCTTCCCAACTAGATTTATTTTATAGTTTTTAATATTCGCGTTTCAGTATCTCAAAATGCAAATTCCAAGTAATACATGTTTTAACCTTTTACCGTTTTTACTTTGTCGGCACGCTTCCGCGTAGTGAGCTACTCTAGTCAGTTTGTCGCACTCGCTTCAGACGCGGTTTTGGGCCCAGCGCCGTGTTAGTATACGACATGGGGGGAATGCAAAAGTATAAGTACACCAATAGAGGCAGGTTTAAAGCTGGTACCATGCGATTCGAATTTTACCGTAGATAAGTATGTAGATAAGGAGTATAAAAGTTTACTTGGCTCTCTAATGTATAGTCTGGCCAACATAAGAAGGCACTTCACATTTCGTTGTGGAGCGTCAGTAGTACACTAGCGGCGTGGCGCACTCGGACCAGTTCGCGCGTATATGTGTATGTCCATAACAAAAGGGCCCATTCCGTTGATCACCGTTTTCGAGATACAGCGAGTTTTATAAAGTTAGGTCAAAAAGTGTGATTTTCGTTTTTTTGGATTTTTGGGTGTAGGTAACACTGGTCTATCACTCCAACTCAGCAGAAAGCCTCGGTCGAGTTTTTTCTCCGCAGTGCAGCAATTTCAAGAAAACTTGAAAAAGGGCCCATTCTGTCGATGTTCAATTTTCTGTACAATTTTCCGGTTTTTGGACATTGGGTTGCTGAAGACACTGGTTTTTTCACCCCCCTCCCTTCAAAAAATCCAGCTTCTACCACGAAAAACCGCGAAGTCAAACTCGTGTAATTCAATTCGAAGAATTTTAATAATTATCCGTATAATTTATATTACCTATAATTTTTTTTTTATATTATTTTGATAAAAAATTAGTTTTTGTAGAGAAGAAATGTTCTGTTTTTTTGAAGTAGATACAAAATATTTCAGAAATGTTTGTCAAAAAGCTCTCTTTTTCATAAGGGAAAAATCCAAAAAAAAAATATTTTTTCGTTTTTTTGAAAAAAAAAAAAAATAAACTGAATTTGTCTGGGAAAAAAATCTATGTTTTTTAAATTAAAAAAAAAAATATATATAGGTATAGGCTTCCGGACATGTCGGGCACCTTGCGGGTTATTCTTACATTACAAGTCAGCCACCGTACATCTCGGCCATGGTTTGGCGCATACGGGTTATTTCTACATTACAAGTCAGCCATTCTCAGCCACCTCGACTGCAGGGTTTCACAAACTCCGCGCAACCCTTAGAAATCAAGTCACAGGGATGAACGCGGGCTCTACAATTAATGCACAGTGTGTAGAATCACAAGCACTGACCGAGATGTACGGAAATATGCCGAAACTAGATATACACGACCTCAACTTTGACTCATAATTTTTCAGTATTTTATCGACGCACAGAAAAGTTATTGATACCAAAAATTTTAGTACACTGCAGGCTACTTAATCTGAAAACCTATTTAAAATTTGAATTAGGTAGGCCAATTTTTTAATTTTTTTCCGCAAACTTCATCCTAAGAGTCTCATTATTTTTTCCAATGCGTATTTCTTGTATATTAGATCGAATCTGTGATTGAAATTTTTATAAATTAATTAGAACAGAGTCAAGAAATTTTTTTCAATTTTGACATTTTTCGTAAATTGGACAAATATATATGAAAAGTGGCCGAGATGTACGGAAACGGGCAAATATATATATAAAATTTTTGTATAGGTACTATTGTTGTTCCTAATTAGAGAAATGAATTCGATAATGCTTCCTTATTTTTCATTCAGTTTGTTAAAAAGACGCAAGAATTTTTATATAATAAAGAATTTTAAGGGGGAGGGGGATTTTAAAAATTGTAAAATTATGGTAAAAACCACTCGGACGAATGCTCAACCTCATTAGCCATCGGATGTACCCCATAAATACGACAATTTCTAGGAATACGAAAAAGGGCCCATTCTGTCGTGTTGTATTGATTGCATACCTGAGCGATTCAGGGGTTGTCCCATACAGTGAGGGGTTGATGTCTACTAGAGTACATGCGTTCATATCCATTTCACCCCTTCATAAGTTTTTGGGATCGAAAAATTTCAATTTTTCAAGTTTTTTAGTCTTCATTTTTTTCAACTGCATTTTTCTCAAAACTCATTTTTTTCAAATGCATTTTTCTCAAAACTCATTTTTTTTCAAATGCATTTTTCTCAAAACTTACTTTTTCAAATTTCAAATTTAAATTTCTGTAACTTCGGGAGTTTTGGGGCTAGGGGGCTCCTCTTAGTCTCATTTTACATCAAATTTAATGTACTTTTAGGATCTGGTCTTAACTCAATACCGACAGAATGGGCCCTTTTGTTATGGACGTACACATATACATATAAAATACAAAAAATGTTGAGATACCCCTTTCTATTATTTTTACCCTTCACGAGAGCATCATTTTCGTTTTCGTTTCGTCTCTCTAGGTCCAGGCATTCTACCTGGCCTTCCCTTTACACCTTTCGGCAGACCACCAGCCGTTGGCACATGATGCGTGATGTGAAATAAGCATACAGCTTGGACTTGTTTCAATGCAGTTTAAAATTGTTTATCGAGTGGTTGTGTATGCGTTTTATTATTGAAAAGTTTATTTTGTGTTACACCTATTTGCGATGACTACAAGAAGGAAAAAAGGGCAAATTATACATAGTGAAGGAAGAAATATAATTTGAAATATTATAAACATTTGTGAAGAAGAAAAACGAATAAAATCGACTGTAATTGATGTTGAAAAATCATTACAGAGAGCTGCAATGTACACGAATACCTCTGAAAGAACCGTGGTAAGTTGTGTGGCGGGCTGGTGTACGTTTCAGTGTGTGTTAGATGAAAGAGGTCCGGGCCCGTCTTGACGAGAAGACCCCTCCCCATCCGCCCCCACCTCCAACTCCGCCTACTGTGCCGCCACCTCAACCCATTGTCGTGGACGAGGCTACCCTCACGGCAAAGATTTCATCTATTGTGGAGGCCGCGCTGGAGAAAATCTTTCCGGATGTGGGCAGGTCCTATGCTGAGGCAACAAGTGCTAAGCGCCGATCCCGTCGTTCCAATCAGCGGCACAGCTCAAAAGACCGCCGCCAGTCGCTGTCTTCAAACCACCAACGTCGTCCTTCGCCAGCAAGGCAGCCGTCCAGATCTCCATCTCATCACAGCTCCGTCCAACGTGAAGAGAATCGTCGTCGTGACCAGGATGCTGAGCACTAGAACACTCAGCGCTCTCGCAGAAGACAGAAGTGACGCTGACGCCGTGATAGATCAGGCTCTCCGGCTCCTCAGTCTGCTCCTGACAATGGCCTTCTCCTACTGCCAACATCGGATGCCTCTGTCAGATCGGTCCTGCAGGCCAGCGTTGACCCTAGGTTGGTTAAGGTTGCAGCCACTGTTCCATTCGCCTCTGGTGCGCTCCTCATCCGATGTAGAGACAAGGAGTCAGCTGCCACTCTTACCGAGGCTGTCGCCAAGATCCCTCTGCTCGCCCTCCAGACCAAGGTGGGCAGGCTATCGTGCTTCAGGATTCATAACATCCCCAAGGGTTCCAGGAGCGAGGATGTCATCCAGGCTGAGGATGTCATCCAGGCTATCACTGAGGTAGCCGGTGGTGCGCCTGTCTCCGTTGAATTCGTTTCTTACAAGGATGCCACAAGGCCAGCCAAATTGGCAATTGTCAAATCGTCATTCCGCATCTATCATCGCATCAGTCAATGTCGATCCCTCAGAATTGGGTGGGAGAGCTGTTCCATCGATACCTCCATTCACGTTCTGCGTTGTTTCAAGTGCCACCGCCTGGGACATGGTGAGTCTCATTGTGCAGAGCCCCAGAAGCTTCCTCTACCTGACCCTAAGGGTCAGTGCTTGGACTGCTCCTTCCATAATGCCTCTCTTCGTAAGGCTAAACTTTCATCAAACCGTCTGCGACATGTCGATCACCCTTTCAACGATCCTCGCTGTCCCTCGTTGCTGCACTTCCAATCTAGGACCTTGGAATCATTCAAGGTGGGTCCTCCACCAGTCCCTGCTGCTTTCCAGGTGATCTGTACGTTTTATGTACGTATGTACGAAGATTTTAGACGCGTTTTGTAATCGATAGCTAGATGACCGTTACGTTTGAATTTGTGTTCAGTTGTTACTTGTATGTCGTCGGTTACAAATATACGAGTTATTATACGTATACGAGTGTGAATTGATTCCAAAGTGGTGACCCCGACTGGTCAAAAAGTGTGTAAAATGACCAGCTTTTAATTGATTTTTGCACTCGTGTGAACTTTTCGAGATAATTTTTTTTCGTGTATTTTGTTCGTTGTATTCGTGTGGAAACTTTTTGCGAGATTTTTCGTGTATTTTTCGTTCCGAGTTGAGGCGTATTTCATTCCATTGGTTCGCGTGGTCTACGTTGGATCATGACGCTGGATGGCACAAATTCTCAAAATACAACACCGCCAACGAATGCAGCAGGCAAGTCGAATACTTTCATGCAGTTACCGACGTTCCAAGCCGAAAATGTGAAGCTTTGGTGGAGCCAGGTCGAACTTCGGCTGCGTGCTGCAAATATCTCCGACCCAATAGCTCAGTACGATTGCGTGGCAGGCGGCATACCGTGGGATATCGCGAAAAAGGTGAGCGATTTAATTACCACAGCACCCGACAAGGACTCTTTGGGTAAGCTCAAGGAACGCATTTTCCGCGATTATCAGCCATCCAAATAACCTTGTCTTTTTTAAATAATTAGATACTAGATTTCTTTTATGGTAAAATCATACTATGTGTTTAGGCCTTACAACGGAAGTATGGAAGAATTACCTTTCACGTACACGTTACGCTCATACGGACCAAGCCTATCTCATGGACCAAGACGTTCGTTATATACATACATACAGCAGTGGTTCATCAAGTGATACATCATCAATCGATTACTTGGAAAACGCGTAAGTAAAAATCGATAGGCTATAAATAATGCTTACTAAATGTTCTATATTTTATTTTCATTTTGCAGATCCATGATATGCCATAATGGTTCAGCGTATGAGGTACCTATTGAGATTGAGGCGTTCGATGGTTCAACAGACGACTGTTCATATGATGGAAATCATGTAGAAACATTTAGAAATGTGTAAGTATATTAGGTACAGGGTCATAAAGAAAAAGCGTTGCAATGCGTGCAACGACACATTGTAATGTAAAAAAACATAGGTAAAGAGAGCTGCAGACTCTCTTAATAGATATTTAATACATGTGATGTAAAGAAATTTGACAATATAAAATTATAAATGAATATGGAAGATTACCTTGTTACGGATATTGTGTTGCACAGAAATGGTTTAATAGTAATGTACACACCTACGTTTGCGGCACGCATTATACAGTTGAATAGAAAGTGGGTTAAAAGGATAAATTTAAGTGCAGCAGTTTGCTACTGGAACTCTGTACAGGATAAATATATTCGAAATTATCCGCGTTCAGAAAATGAAATGAAAATTGAGTTAAGACATGAAGAAGACACAGCCTCGCCGCGCCGGCTGTTTTCAAATTTAAAAAAATCATTTTGCCATGTAATAAGTACATAACATGTGGTACTTATTACATGGTGAATTTCAAATTTTCCTTAAATTTAATTTCGTTGAAAAAATTGCGCAAATAATTTTTTTCTCATTATTCGGGTCCATTCTGAGAGATTCTGATGAAAAAATTTGAATTTTTCAATTATTCCTTTTTTTGAAAAAAATTGATTTTTCAAATTTTCCTTAAATTTATTTTTGTTGAAAAATTGTTTTAAGAATTGGTGTTTCGCCTGTACGTCTACCTATATTTGTATCATTTACCTACTTTATAAGACTGTCTTACTCGATACATCCTAAAGATAGCGTGTTCCTGTCCCTAAGACGGAACGTAGAATTAAGCCTGTTATGATTAAGAGAATAGATTACATATTTCAGTCTATGTACGATACTGCATCTTGAATGTTATGACTGTTATGATTTGTTGAATTTTTCTATTAATTAAAGACGTTTATTAAGTTTCAAGCTTTGCGGTTTCATTTCTAACACATAGATTCACAAATCTGTACACTAAAGCACCGAAGATGGAAGTCACATTTGTGAAATTTTACAGGAGAGCAAAAAATGTTTTCACTTGGAAATTTCAATTTTAGAAAAAATCTGGTATTGAAATTGATAATATCAAATTTGAAAAGTATGAGATCTGTAGTTTCAATTCAACTATTCATTTTTTTAGAAATATTGAAAAATGATAGAAAAAACTCAGTATTTTTTTGGCGGTAATTGGACTACCATCTTTTGCGAATTAGTAACTTTTGAACGGAGCGTTTTACAACACTGCGGTTTGCGCGATTCGATAGCATTTATTTCACAGATTCAGAATATGCAAAAATCTCAAAATCGAAAAAAATGGACTTCCATCTTCGGTGCTTTAGTGTACAGAAATCTTATGGTAGCCGAGAGCGTGATTATGATCAAAACGGGTAGTAATCCCTCAATTTATTTAATTAAAAATAAAATTGTCCTTAAGAAGTGATACTTTGTGCATTTTTTCGTCTGTTTTAAGGAACAGCAGAAAGACGTGACGGATCTGCTATTTCGACGAGACGAAAATTTTACGACAGTTTTACGACCTCAGAAAGGACCAGAAAATCCTGGAATTCTTATTCGGATTTTTGTCTGCTGAGATTCGTGCCTGTGCTAAGAAGACAGTCGAAGTGTTGTAGATTTACTAATTTTCTCTTACAAAAAGAATTAATTTTCGAATCGACGGTTTGTGCTTTTGTGAAGTGTTGGATATCACGGATTTACGATGAGTAACCAGAATGATCTGTAAGTTTTTTATTTTATTTTAAATTTTTTGAAAACTCAAGCTCTACAATATACAGATTTTTATTTACTCGCTGGTGTAATAAAAAGTCAGATGGTATATTGTGTGTTTTTGTAAAGAAGTGTTATGACAGTCGAATTTTTATTCGAATTTAAAAATACAGATAAAGATGTTTTTCAATTTTTTTTATTCAAATAAAAGACAGAAAAAGACGATTCGAATTTTTATTTCGATGTTTAAGAATGTGTTAAGACAGTATCAAAGTTCCAAATACACAAGGACATTGGGCCCTTAAAAAAAAGTGTGCTAATCCTTTTTTCCTTGGGTCACTTTGGCACAATTTTTGACACACCCCATTTAGAAACGTCCTACCACTACAACACAACACTTCCATGATGGTCTAGGACGACCTAAACTGACTGTACCAAAAAGTGTGCTAAAGTGACCCATATACTACTTTTATTCAATATTTAGTTTTTTTGAAAAACCTTATATTAATCATCCGTTTTCAAAAATTTTTTTTTTGTGTGATTCTTTTTCCTTTTATTATTATCATTTTAATTCTAAGGAAAAAAAATTTCGTTTAACTCGAAAAAGTTTTTTCATTACCTCCGAGGTGTGTTAACATTCCGCTATTTATATATGGAAAATTTCTTCGAAACAGAAACCCGAGAATCCGACAGAAAAGTAGAACTTCTTCGCCAAAGGATCGATTTTTCCAAGTACTGTTATTTTCGAAATTAAGCTCGAACGCTTAACGTATTTCCTTAACCAAGCTGTTTGGTTAGATAGCAGGGTTATATTTGATAAGAAATTAAATGACGTAGATTTAAATACTCTTTGTAACTTAAGGTAAAAGATGTCGCCCGATTTCAAATAACTTATCTATTTTTTCAGAAATTTTAAAACCTTTTCTAGTTTTTTGAATTTTTTTAAACGTTTTTTTTCCTTTAACAGGTACCTATTTCAACTTTTATTTTTGTTGGAAAATTATAATTTCTTAAAAAATTATCATGTTTTTGAAGAACTCAAACTTTTTGGGAAAGGGGGGGGACGACATCGCCGAATGTATTTATCGACTGTGTATGCGGTTTGGCTGGGAAAGGTCTCTCTGCTCTTTTTTGATAACGCGAGTATGGTAATGGTCGAAGGTCGATATTTTAAAATACTAACTTATCAATATCTATGCTATTGTATCAGCAATTAAGCGACTTTGTGGGTTACACGACACATCAAGAAACCATTTTGAAAAATTCCGACTTCAACGAAAATTAATCAAGGAACTAGAAGAAAACCGATGCATTCGCAAAAACCACCAGGAATTTATTATCGGTTATGTCCAGAATCTTATTGATTATTATGTTCCTAACAAGGATCGCGAATGGTTGAAGGATGTTATATCTTAAAATCTATTTTAAAAATTCGTTACTATTCCTCGTACTTTTTTCACTCGGTATTTTATTAATATCAACTTTTTTTAAAGGTATGTGTTTCAAATTTTTCATATTTTGAGTTTTCAATAATTTTTTAAAATTATTACTCTTTTATATCTAAGTAATACCTAATAATTTTTTAAATAAACGATTTTCTCAAATATTGCAGATTTCTCATTTCAGAAGTTCAGAACATCACGTCTTGGACTTGATTTTGTGGATTTTTGGTACGATAACTTCAAATAGGGCCTATCATACCACCTAAAAAGTATACGCGAAAAAAAACTTCCAACACTGAAAATCAGCAGTAGAAAAATTCCACTATTGAATAAAACAAACTCGAATTAAAATTTTAACTCATTCCAACTAGAAGATACACAACAATGAAATATAAAAATGCATTCATCTCAAAATGTTGTTTTTTTACATGGAGAATAAAATTATGTCAGGATTAATCGTAAATCTGATAAAAAAACAGTTGTATTTAGTGAGTATGAATTATTTAAAAAAGACACCAATATCGCATACCCCTGCACCGACGTAATTATAGAGGTAGTTCAAGGGTTGCAATGGGAGGTGAAAAATCATACTGCGAGGCCAACATTAGGCTTAGGAATGATCAACTCAAAATCTGCAGAATTTGTAGACTTGAATCATACTTCATTTCATAACGCCAAAAAGAAAGATAAATAATTGGTACATCAGACTTTTATGCCAACGGTACCATTCAGAATACTCCCTAGGAAGAGGTGAAATGTTTTTTTTTATAAAATTTAGGATTTCAATTTTGAAAAAATCTTGACATTGACTCTTGTTCTAAATCTGCTTCTTTTTGGTCCTGTTTTAATTACTGGAAAAGTAAAAGTTGATGGTGACTGAAGCAGGCCAATAATGTATCTCATTCTTATTATTGTTTTTCAATAAATGCAAATAATTAATTCTTTAATTCTTTGAACTTTTCAAACTGCCAGGCCCGTAGAGAGAGGGGGGGGGGGGGGGGGGGTAGGGGGCATTTTGCCCGGGTCCGGAGGTTTGCCTATGGGGCCCAAATTGAATTTTTTCAAAAAATAGCATAGTTTTTAGTCAATAATGCCCTTAAAATAGGACCAAACATAATTTTTGCCTCGGGTCCGCTTTGGCTCTCGACGGGCCTGCAAACTGCACACATATTCTGTTTTTAATATTTTATATTTTATGGTTCGCTATAGATCTTTGATATCACCAACTCGAAGAAAACTGAATAGGTAGTTTTTTCGTATTCAATTCTAACTAAAATAATAGAGGCTTTAAAACCTCGGTTCAAGTGTAAACTAAGCTCAACTGTCGTTAACCCGAAACTAAAAAATAAGATACTAAAACGAGTATTCAATTTCGCTAAATCAAAAAATAAACTAAAAGTAAAAAAGAACGTATGAAATAACTTTCCAACACATCGCAAAAATCCTCGAAAATTTTTTCAAAAATCATTACGTTCAAAAATTTTCAAACAAGTAAACTAGTAAATACCTATAAGATTGTAAAAGAAAAGGAGATTGCTAAAAGGCATAAAAATCGACAACATACAAATAGGTTAAAAATAACACGAGCCAACCAAAATCGCAGTCGGCCTACATAGGTAACTTAATGAACGATAGGTATTCATTGCGTTAATCAAAAAACAAAAATCAAAGGAAAAGGAAAAGGAAAAAAAAATACAAAATAAAATAATCGATAAAAAAAATTGAAAACGAAACATGTCATATCCTTCGTAGTAAAAATCATCGATTAAAAAATATTCAAAATTCACACAATGGAATGTTTTTTTCCGTTTAACCACAGTTCGAGGAATGAACACCTGAGAATAATTAACTTTTTTTAGAAAAAAGTTGCGTCTTATTTGGAACGAAAAGTAGATAAATAGGTGTAAGGGGCAAAGGTGAATAATTCGCTAAGCGTCGTCGTATAAAATAATTCGATAATAGGTAAATTATTTACACATCGTTATCTATCATAAGAATAATACGTAAATAGTCGGTCGCCGTTTTGTTTTCCTTTGCGTATAAACGGCGGAGAAAAAAACACTATAATGATATCCCATTTACCGCAGGCCGATAAGGACGAGTTAAAAGCTAAATCGGGTCTACAAAGCGTAAATTTGACTCTTACCGTCGATGGTTCCGAATTCTTTTTCGTGAGCTCGAGTCAAGACTTGCTTGTAAAGTATTTCGGCCTCTTTGTATTTGCCTTGTTTCAGATAACACGATGCTAGGTTGTTTTTGGTTTTGGCTACATTCGGATCGTCTGGTCCGAGCTTTATTTCGTAGATTTCCAACGCTCTTTGGTAATATCTTTCGACTTCTTCGTATTTACCCTGCGAATGTACGAACAAAAAGGATAGAATTAGTACCACTGGCTAAAATGATGAAATTACCGAGATCAGAGTTGTATACGAAATCCAAGAATCCAGATGCAGTCTTTTTCACAATTCATTAATAAATAATAATTCGAATATTCATTTCAGATTTTAAAGAAATGAATGAATAGAATTGACCCATGAGAGGAAAAAAAGATTTTAAAAAATTCAATGAATTTTCAAAAAAAAAAAAAAAATTTAATCTAAAATTTTAATTTATCAAAAACATTTCATTTTTGAAAATTAGACTTTGAAAAAAAAATTGAAAATATTCAAATCCAAAAAAAAATATAATAAAAATTGGAAAAACTAAAAAAAAATTATTGAGATTTTTTTCCCTTTCCATTTAGAACCAGGAATCTAAATCCATCAATAATCCTAATATCAGTTTCAGGTTCCTGAATTTAATAATGATTTTAGATTCTCTTCTTCGAAGATTCAGATTCTCAGATTTCGAAATTACAATTTCCTTGGATTCAGAGATTCTAATAACTCTGGTCATGATCAAGGTCACAATAATATTATTAAATTAATTGAATTATCGTACCTGGTTCTGACATAATAACGCTAGATTGTTCAGCTGTTTCGCAACATCTGGATGATCTTTGCCTAATACTTTCTCTCGTATTTCTAGAGCTCTCTTGCATAGCGGTTCAGCTTCTTTGTATTTGCCACGTTTACCGTACAAAACGGCTAAATTGTTTAATGTCGCTGCCACCTGTAGTAAAATAAATTTTATAATTTAAGAATAGTGACTAGTTTTGACACAAAAATGACAAAATAATGACTAATTTTAGCGAAAAATGGGAATCGAGCCTAGTTTGATAAATTTGTTTACATGGAAGTGGATCTTCCCTGTCGAAGTTTATCAAGTACAACATAGATACTTGATACTCGAAATTAGAGGGAAGAGAGGGGTCCATTCAAAAATTTTGTCATATGCAAAATTATTCCTAGGACTTCAAGCTATAACTTTTGCTAGGGAAAAATAAATAAAAAATTCAAACAAAAGTTGTAGATTGAGATCCTAGGAATGACTTTGGTTATTAAAAAAATTTCGATCGGACCTCTCTCGTACCTCAAATTTTGGAGAGTGAAAAAAGAGAAAACTTTTATGACGAATCTTATATTTTGTGAGATCGAAATGTTATTTTTGCAATACATTTGTTAGTAGGTTTCTTTTTACGAATTACAAGACACATTTTGAGATTATTTTAAAGTGGTGGAAATTTTTAAAAATATTTTTCGAGAGATTTTTGTTGAAAAACTATTTTATTAATCAAAAGATTTTTTTCAAGAGAGCTTTTATTTTTACAAGTGTTATTTTTTTGAAAATTTCCAACGGATTTTCTTCAAAAGTTATCAGAAACTTTTTTTACATTTTTTTCGAAATGAATTTTTCCTGAGAGATATTTTATTATTTTTTGATACTATTCAGAGCATTTAAAATAATTTTTCTCTCAATCATTTTTTTTTTTTTAAATAAAAAATTGTCTAGAAAAATGTTCTTTTTATTTTCAGATTATTTTTTTCTCTCATTTTTTAAATCACTTTCTGATACTTACTTTAAGAAAACATAAGTAAAAAAATCGCCTATAATAAAATTTTTTTTCTTCACAAGAAAATTTCAAAGTGGTTCTTTCACTCTTCTACCAATTTTTCACGTAAAATATAATTTACTAATTTTTCATAAACCAAAAATTTGAATAAAAAACTCAAAGGGGCAAAAAATTAAAATAATGACAGAAGGGTAAAAAATAAATCACAAAAATACTTACAGCAGGATGATTTTCTCCCAAAGTCTTCTCTCTGATCGCCAATGCATCGTTCAACAAATTAGCAGCTTCTTTGTACTTGTTCTGATCACTATAAAAATAAAAATGCGAAAAGGAATTAGCCACAGAAGTGCATATTAAGGACCTTTTATTTCGATTAGGTAAAATGTTTTGGAAGTTAGGATTATAATAATATCTGTATTTTATTTATTTATTATTTTTTTTTTTGAAAAATTTACAATGAAAGGTTTCAAAATTTTTAAAATAAAAAAAAGCAATTTCAAATCATTCCAAAAAAATTAAGCAATTTCTCAATTTTTTTATGAAAACTTTTATCAATTGCAGGAAGTTCTCAACTTTGATAAAAATTAGAATTTCACATTATTAAATTTTCAATAATCACTAATTTGAAAAGTAATAAAATTAAAATTAGACAACATTTAAAAATTTTACGATTTTAAATATTTTGATATTTTTGAAAGTTCATCCAATTAAAAAAAAAATTATCAGTCAACAAAAATTGATATTTTTTCATTAGAAAAAAAAAAAAAAAACACGTATCAGGAAAGTACTTACATGAAGTTCAAAATTACGTATAACTCAAACGAGAATCAAGTTGCCTATGCGGACAAATCGCGGGACAGAAATACGTAAACGTGATTTTCATCGTATTTAAATTTTTCGACCTAACTTCTCCTTCAAATTTCAAATTATGTAACACGTTTTTCGTTTTCTAATCAATCGAAACATTCAATTTCGTGGAAAATTGAATTTTCGAAGTAAGATTTTTTTCTGACCAGACAGACTTGCAATTCTAATCTCATCGTATTACTTACCGATAAACCAAGGCTAAAATATTCAACATTGTGGCCACGTCGGGATGATCATGACCGGAGGTTTTCTCCAAATCTTCCAAAGCCTGTTTGCAAAGCGGAACTGCGACTTCGTATCTACCTTGCGAGGCATATTGGATCACCAAATTATGCAGAGTGCGTAACCGAGCCGGTATTTCGTAACCAGCATTTACTTGTTGAGCGAACTGTGACGGAGGCGTAGGAGACATATCTGCGCAGAAGAAAAAAATACACCGATTATAGACACAGCCAGTTCAATGGACACAGCTCCAGTCATTTTCACGATAAATAAAAAAATCAAGTATCTCAAATAAAAAAATTGCTAAAAAATTTCTGAAGCTTTGAAAAATTCCAAGTTGGTTCATACTATTTCTTTCTTCATTTTCATCTTCGGGGAACAAGTCGACTACCGGGTCGTCGTTTTTTTGTCTGTCTTGTTTCGATTCACTCGACGATTCGTTATCACCCTGCGTGAAAAATGAATAAAAAATTAGTTATTTCGTCACTTCAGGAAGATACAATTACGTAGAGACGGATAATACAACGGAAAATATTGAAAAAATGCCCCTATTTCGTAACATTTAACCCCTCTCTTTTTTCTTCTTTTATATTTTAGCCTATTTCAGAATCCGCTTTGTCGCGTATCATTTGACACATCGCAGTACGCACCGTTAAATCACTATCGTATTTCTTAATCGAATCTATAAATTCTAAATGTTTCTTTTCTTCTTCCAGCTGAGCGACGTTCTGTTCGGAAGCTTGTAATTTTTGCTGCGTATTGGCCAATTCGTCGCGAAGCCAGGCGTTCTCTTGACACAGGCGACGGACTTGAGTGCGTAATTTTTGTTTTTCCGCTTCGACTATTTGCAAATGTGATGCTAACGCCATCATTACCTGCACCAATAACACATTTAATCATTATAGAGTTGTCCTAGTTAACTATTTTTTTTTATTATCATTATTCAGGTATCGTTGCTGGATTCGTATCGATAGTTCGATACAGGAAAAATACTTTCTACCGTATTCAAAACGAGAGAAGTTGAAAAAAGTTTTTTTTTCCGACATGGAACGGTACCAGTTGATACAATCGATATTATTGTAAAAATTAATAAACGGTTGTATAAAATATTACGCAATATTCACCGTACGACAGTTATTAAGTGGTTGGCATTTGAGAAAAAAAAAAAAAAAAAACTGGAACGAAATTCTCTAACGATGGGGTGGCCATTCTTTGAGGTTTGTATTACCTACTTTGCCAAAGACGAATACGAATTATGAATAATTAATCAAACGAAATTTCGCTCTTTGATTATTGTTCAAGAGCTAGGTACGTGATTACTTTGAAATATACATATTTTTCTTTCGTTGAATAAAAACCATAATTATTTTTCAAGTGAAGAAATTTTCAAAATTTCACAAATTGATAGTATTTTTAGAGCCTAGAAAATTATTTTATCACCATTTTTATGACAAAAATTACTCAAATCAATCAAATAAAATAATGACCAATGATGAGAATAACTGGTTAGGTTTTGCCCAAAAACAAAATGATGACCAATTTTGATGAAAACAGAAAAAGATCCTATAATTTACGTTCATTTTTTTATTCCTGTAGAATGTTCAAAAAAAAAAAAAAAAAAAAAAAAAAACTTCGTAATTTTTTGCTACAATTTTTCGAAAGAAATAATTTTAAAATATTTTTTGGACGAATTTTGTGAAATACTTTGTTGATTCTAAAACAACTTGAATAGAAAAATTTCCCCAATTTTTTCATTTGAACTTTTCCTAAAAATAATATTGTTTGGAAATTTTTTTTACAAAAAACATTTTTCCCATCAATATTTTTTCCTAGCTAGGATTTCCTTCTGGAAGAATTTTGTGTTTATTAAAAACTTTTTTAAAGGTTTATTTTCTGAAAAAAAATTGAATGTAATAATTAGCGTTACGTTACTTCTTCAATAATTATTTGACACATTTTTTCGGAGAATTTCTTAAAGGATAATTTTTCCTAAAAATTTTACTCGATATTTTCATGGAATTTTTTTTTTTTCAAAAAAAAATGAAGTTTTTAATCTATAAAAACTTATTTATGTACAAGGGATCACCGAGTATATTTTTTAATTTTTTTTTTATTTGTACATTTTTTTGAAAGAATTCAAAGTAATCAGTACTTACTCTTCGAGACATTTCCGTCAAAAAAACAGAACAAAAAAATTCATTAAAGAATGAATGTTTTTTAAAAGAACTCTTCTTCGATTTTTTATACACTTTCTATTAATTTTTCTCTTTTACTTGAGAATTTTTTCAAAAACAAAAATTTTTAGGTTGAATTTTCGTCAAACTTATTTTTACCACACTTCTATTAACTTGTTTAATAAATAACATTGTCGCATGAAATGATGGAACGTATTGGATATGAATGAACTTTTAATACGACTAATATTTTGCACAAAATTATGACTATTCTCGGATCAACTCTGGACTACCTCTAAAATCAATTAGCTAATGTTTCATCATATATATTAGAAAATGACATGATTTTTTACATTTTCGTGCTTCTGCTTATGTTTTATGTTTTTAACTAATTGACTAATTCTCTCGCATTCCTTCACATTCGGCATTCGTTCCAGTCTCGCGTCTAAACATCGTTCATGCTATTTTCTCATACAATAAACATAGACTTTTTTCGAGAAATTAATCCGAGATTTTTTTTTTTTTATCATTTTCAAAAAATATTATCAATTTTTTTAAAAGAACTGAAAAGAAGAACTTTTTACAATTATTTTTGAAGATAACTCTTTTCAAAACATTTTAAAACATTTTTTCGACAATTCGCAGCATTTTTTAAATTTTTTCAAAACAATGTTTTTGAAGAATTTAGAACAAGGAAATTAAATTTTTTGAGATAAGATAAATTTACACTATTTTGTTGAGAAGAGATTTTTTAAATTTTCAAATATTTGTTTTAAAGATTTTTTAAAACGTGAACTGATGAGTAATTTTTTTAAAATACTCTGAGCAATACTTCAAAATAATTTTAAACTCTTTTCAAGAGGGTTTTCTCTAGAAAAAAAGTTTTTCATTTTTTTTTTTTTTTTTTTTAAGAGAACTTGTCTTTAGATAATCAATTCTTTTTCAAGGCAACAATTTTCTCAACATTATTTTCCTGAATTTTTTTTCTAGAATATTTTTGTTTTCACGTAGTTATTCTCAATAATTTTTAGACATGATTTTTTTTCGTTGGGAAATTTTTTGTTTTTTTAGGGTCCAAAAAAAAGTTTGAGAGTGTAGGCAAGTAATTTTTTCTTTTACTCATACAAACTTTCATCATAGACTTACATATGTGAGTATATGCTCCTAAATCAAAAAATTGGACAACTTTTTATAAGAGTTTTTTAGATAAATTTTTTGATTTCTTTTTTTTTCAAGCGAACTAGCAATTTTTTGAAAGAATTTTCAAGAAACACTCTTCGAAAGTATTTTTTTTAGGAAGGAAAACCCCAGATTTTTTCAAATAAAATAATGTTTTTCAATTCTTTTTTTAAAGATAGCTTTTCTTAATTTTTTTTGACAATTTTAGCTATTTTTTCAAAAAAACAATTTTCAATAATTTTACATGATTAAGGAAATTTTTAAATTTTTTTCTTAAATATTTTTTGACACTTTTTCAACTACTTTGAGGGTAAAAAAAATAGTTTTTGGCTAGATTTTTCATTTTTATTTTTTTAAATTTTTTTATAGAGTAGTTCGAAGATCAGTTCATTAGTTTACGATTTTTTTACAAAAAATAATTAACTCGATTTTTTTTAAATAAAAAATTTAACAATTAAGTAAAATGAAAATCGAAAAAATGACAATTGCGACAGATAAGTGGAAAAAATGACATTAAAAAAATCAAACAAGCAAACAAAATCGAAAAAAAGAAAAAATTATTATTTCAGCCATTTTACAACTTCGGATTTTTTGATTTTGTTCGAGAATTTTTTTTTCAATTCAAAAGCTTCTGTACGAAAGAAGAATACACGTAACTGATTCGAATCAAATAAAAATCCATCGCAGACTCGTCTAGGTGTGCAATTCGCCACCGTCGAAACCTTTCAACAGCTCCTCGTTAATTTCAAGTTCACTACCCCATATTTTGAATATACCTTCCACCCAAGAAAATCCTTCGAGCAGCACGACAATACGATATGGAAGCCCTACCAATTGGGCAATCGATGCTAGTTTTATAGAAAAAGAAAACAGGTCACCGATGCGATGTATCTCTATACAGGGTGTTCCATGAAGCGTCCGCAATAATTTAACCATAGATGCAACTCGAGTAGACAAACAAAAAACTTTAGTATGATAAGTTGCCTATTTTGAAAATTGAAAGCGCTATAAAGCGTTGAAAATTTGGTATTTCTAAGTAAAATTAGTTGGCAACACTGCATTTAAAAAAAATTTCGACCCCGCCAGTGCATAGCACTTCGAAAACCCGAGAAAAATTGTTATTACGTTGGGATGCCTATCTTTGAAATTGAAGGAGTTATGGCAACGAGAAATTTTTGATGAAAGTATTGCCTACCTTAATTATTACGGTGCACTTTCCGGACATGAAAATTGAAAAATTCTACCAAAAGAATGCATGATACAGATTCAACTTTTTGAGAGGAACAAAAAAAGTTATGTGAAGAATTTGCCTATCTTTGAAAATGAAGGCGCTACCGAACATTTAAAATCAGTATTTTCAAAGTTTGGAACTCCGTAGCGCCTTCAATTTTGAAGATAGACAAATTTTTAACATAACTGGTATTACTCCTCTTGAAGAGTAACATCTGTTTCATGAATTGTATTGACGAAATTTCGAACTTTATGAAACTACTTGCCCCTTCAAAATCGAGATAGGCAACTTTTCGAACATAAGTTTTTTGTTTGTCTACTCGAGTTGCATCTATGGTTAAATTATTGCGCACGTTTTATGGAACACCCTGTATTATTCACCACGTGTAAAACAAAATAGGGGAAACACGACTCTAACTACGCAGTAAAAGTCCAACCAAAAAAGCAACCTGGCAACAAATTACCTACAGTGAAGTAAAGTACGAATAACTTTGCGATAAAATTCAAATTACCTGTGCTTCGCCGAGACCGAGTTCGATCATATCTAGTGATTTTTTCACCATGTGTTGTTTCTCTTCGACCAAAGGCGAGGGTTGTACATGAGAGGAGATTTCTTGCAGGCCACTCAGTATGGAATTATGTTCGGTTTTTAAGGCCTCCAAGCCTTGCACGACCGTTTTCGTGTTTACGATTAGCTCTTCTTGACTCATTACTGTCATTTTGCCAATTGATTCGATTTTTCTTCTGAAACACGAGAGAAAATTCGCAAAATGGTTAATTAGTCATCGTGATTGGTTTGAAAATACGAAATGAAATATGTAATAATTATTATGTAGCGAATTCGACATATCTTGCTGATCACTTGACGAATGAGTTGAAACAAGAGGGTAGAAATCTAGGTAGATGGGATGAAAACACTGAAGGGACCATGTCAGAAGTGCCAGAAGCCGATTGAAATGAAAACATGTTTAAATTATTGTATGTACTACTGGAGTAAGTTACAAAACTAAAATTATAGGTGCCCGTTTCCATTAGAAAATTTTTTATGAATTTTCGAAATTTAAAATTTTAAGGAAATCAAAAAATTAAAAAAATCAAAAATCAAAAAAATTATTTCAAATTTTTTTTTTGGTTGCACACCACCTGATAGAAAATGTAAAAACAAACAAAATTTATTGTTACATATTTCTTCCTATCTCTAAAATTAAAGGGTCTACGCAAAAAATTTTATTCTCGTTCATTCAAAAAAATTTTGATGTTTTTTTTGAACGGATTAAAATAAAAAATTTCTGCCTGGCTCCTTCAATTTCAGAGATAGGCAAAAATAAATTTTGTTTGTTTTTACCACGCTTTTATATACTTGGTATGTATGTTTGTATGTTTGTTTGTATGTCTCATGGAACCAAGAGTATGTTTTCGACCAATCCTCTCTCATTTAATATTTTACTGGAATTGAAAGAACATAGTGCTCACACTAGGGGTTTTCGAGGTCGCTGAATTCGATTTTCGAACTCAAATTTACCCCCGACCCCAAATTGAGCCCCTATGAGGGGGTTCAATTTTGAAAATTTCAGAAAATCACAACATTGGTATCGAAATGTAGGTTTTCGAGGTCGCTGAATTCGATTTTCGGACTTAAATTTACCCTTACCCCAAATTGAGCCCCTATGAGGGGGTTCCATTTTGAAAATTTCAAAATTCACAACATTGATATCAAAATGTTGGTTTTCGAGGTAGCTGAATTCGATTTTCGAACTCAAATTTACCCCCGACCCCAAATTGAGCCCCTATGAGGGGGTTCAGTTTTGAAAATTTCAGAAAATCACAACATTGGTATCGAAATGAAGGTTTTCGAGGCCGCTGAATTTTTTTTTTTTTTTAGATAGACATTCGAACCTAGTAAAACTATGAAATTAAAATATTTTCAACGACAAAAAGAGTTAAATAAAAATGTAAAAAAATTTTAAAAAACCACGCTTTTATTTAAAGTTGGTCACTTTGTAAAATGTTAATCATAGGGAAAGAGTAATGCCTTAAAAAACAAAAAATAAAATTTATTTGAATACAAAAATGTGTCATGAAATTTTTTTTTTCAAAAATTTTAATGATGAAAAGCGTGGTGGGGTGTGCGAGGAGCAAACGAATATCTTTTCGATTAACGCCCCACCACGATTTTCATCATTAAAATTTTTGAAAAAAAAATTTTCATGACACATTTTTGTATTCAAGTAAATTTTATTTTTTGTTTTTTAAGGCATTACTCTTTCCCTATGAATAACATTTTACAAAGTGACCAACTTTAAATAAAAGCGTGGTTTTTTAAAAAAATTTTATGTTTAATTAGGTGGTATGCAGATAAATTTTTTTTAAATAATTTTTTGAAATTTAGATTTTTTTTTTCAATTTTTTGATTTCCTCAAAATTTTAAATTTCAAAAATTCATAAAAAAATTTCTAATGGAAATGGGCACCTATAATTTTGGTTTTATAACTTACTCGAGTAGTACAACAATTTAAACATGTTTTCATTTCAATCAGTTTCGGGCACTTCTGACATGCTCTCGTGAGATGGTAATAATAAAATAAACAACCTAAGATACGTAAAACTTACATTCGATAAGTATTATACGTTTTTGACATATCCAAAAACCATACGATTGTAAATGCAATTTAACCGAAGCTCGAACCACAACAGGCACTCCGTTCGACACATGCCTTTTGACACAAAGTCCAAAAACTACCACCACAACAACAACCACCAACAACAACGCAAAATACACGATACGATTGTCGACGAGATAACGTACGATGAACGTGATCGATGCAACTTGTAATGTTTTTATTTCATTGTTTCTTTTTTTTTTCGAACGATAGATATTTGACCGTCGTATCGGGCTTGTAATTACACCACGAGTAAGATGCGTAAGTCGGTACCTAGTTTGTACGAGGACGATAGTAGGATAAAAGTAAAGTAACTTTCCACAACTCTCTAGGCGAAGCCACCAACGCCGTCGACGTCGCCGATGCGATGCGCTTATTTAGGTACTTCGAATCGAGAGAGGAGCTCAGGTGTGCTGTGCATCGAACAAGAACCAACCAACATCCGATTCGTCTTATTTTAGAGCAACACGAACGCGTACTGTACCGTGCGGCCGGCCTAGCGGTCCCTGCTCTAATCAAATGCCCGAACTCCTATACCAAAACACAAAATCACCAAAATATATGTACAAAAAATGGCTTACACGACAGCGACACGCACACATACAGCACGCAATGTTTCTTAAAATTCGCGATAACGGTTTCAAAAAGAAAACAAAAAACAAAAAACAACAACAACAACAACAAACAGAAGCGAGCGTCGTAGGTGTTAAACGAGATTGGAATTTGCAAGTTTCCCGAATCGTTCAATTTTCAATTTTAAACATCTGATTTAGAAAACCATTCAAATTCTTCATATCAAAATAAAATTGGTTATAATTAAAAGGGAACATTGCCAACAAGTCACCTCCGATTGAGCTGAAATTTGCCTCGCTGAAAGTTCATGACACCTACATCACAGAATTAAATTTTTGGCTTCCGAAGTGGATTTTTCGATTTTTGGCGAATTTTTGAAAAGGGTGATTAACTGATAGACCAGTAGTAGGTAAATAAATTTTTTACAAAAATTCTAAATTTCGAGATAGAAATCTGAAAATTGGTTCGCATACTAAAGTCGACCCCCAGAGTCGATTGCGACCATTTTTGAAGCGATCTGGAGCCTCCAGTAAAAATTGACCTTTCTCCAGCGTACTGGAATTGCTCTAGATTACGCTGTAATCAACTTCTGCAGCTGATAATTTAATCCTAGCTTCAGTATGATATCATCAATCGATTAGCACACTTGAACTCAAAATCTGTGGTGACGAGTTGACACGTGTATTTCCCTTACAGGTTGAGAATTTTTTTACATGCAAAATTTTCCAGGTGTCTTCGAGTGGTATAAATGTGAGAGGAAACCCCATTAATATGGAGAAAATTTTTTCTGAAATTTTCTTTGAATTGGCAGTTTTTTGCAATTTTTAATTCTACAAATGTAGGGCTTCAAGTGGTACAAATTCGAGAGAAAAACACATTAATTTGGAGAAAAATTATATATTAAATTTTTGAGATCCAAGAATTTTTTGGCATAAATTTATTTCAATTTTCTTTTAATTGGCAATTTTTTCACACACAATATCCAAATTAGTAGATTTTTTTGCAAATTCGCAATACATATTAAAAATTAACCCCTAAAAATGTAGGTCTCTAAATGGCACATTTTCGAGATAAAAACAAATGAATTAGGAGAAAAAGTAGGTACTCAACAAATTTTTGGATCAAAGAATTTTTCTGGATAATTTCTTCCCAATTTCCTTTGGATTGACAATCTTTTCACGACATTTAAAATTTAGTTTCTTTAAATCACATTTTTTTATTGAAATTATCGACAATTTTTAAAAAATGATGAGAAATTTTTATTTAAAAAAATTAGGAAAATATTCTGAAAATAAAAAATTTTAAAGGCAAAACACGTATTAAAAAGTATAATTTCTAAAAAAAAATCAACTTTGAACTTTGATTTTTTTCCATAAACTTTTTTTTTTTAAATTCTTAAAAATTATTTTCTGTTGAAATTGCTTTCTCTTTAAAATTTCCTTTCTTCAAATTTCAATTTTTATGATAAGTTTTCAAACAAATGGAACAGATTGGAAAATTTTCACAGAAAAAAATTAAAACATATTCTAACCTAAGATTTTTATAAATTTGAGGAAAAAATATACCTATTAAAAATTGTAATTTCTCAAAATTTTAAAACGAAGTCTCTATTCAAAATAGAAATACTTGAATCAATTTTTTTCTCGAAATTCATTGGATAAATTCTCAAGCGTCATTTTTTTCATACGAATTCTTATTGAGAATTTCTTGAAAGATTCGCACTCAATTTTTTCGCTGTTTTATCAAAATATTCCTCGAAACATAAGCTTCGTAACCTCCTGGTCTTTTTTCTTAAAAATGTATCAATTCTTTGTTTAATTTTACACAAAATATGTAAAAATTCATCAAATTTTCCAACAAAAAAAAATCTATTCTAATTCTAGAATTTTACTAGAAATCAGTCCAATTTTTTACGAAAATTTGGATTTACAATTATTTTATTTCAAAAATTTCAACAAAAAATAAGCAATTTTCAACTTTTGCAAAAAAAAAATTTCACGTATTCAAAAATTCACATCGCATTTCTTCATTTCACGAGTACGTGTGACTTTTTTTTTAATTCTCAAATTTTTTATTTTTCATCTAAATTTTTTAAGTAATTTTCTTCCTTAAATTTGAATTTTTGCTGAAATAAAGATTTTTTAAAAAGTTGCTAAAAAATAATTTATTCTATAACGACCTAATTTTTTTTAACGTATAAAAAAATACGTAAAAATAAAAAATTTTAAAAGAGGATTTAAAAAAAAAAAAAGAAAAGTTAAATCTAAATCTCTCACTAAGATTTTTGAGCATTTTTTTTTTCAAAATAGTTCTTGGCTAAAATTTTTTTAAATTCTTCTTTCCTTCATTCAGTTTCACTAAAATTTCCATTTTGATTTTTTACAAAATAAATCTCACCGTTTTTAAATTTTTTCCCCCAAAATTGTTCTTTTTTGGAATTTTTTTCTCCCAATTTTTTTTTAGAAAAAATCTCTTTTTCATTTCAATCTTTATAAAAAAAATGATCATTAAAAAAATATATTACACAAAGAAAATTTTCGTAAGTAATTATTTTAGGATTTCCTCCCAATTTTTGATCAAAAATTATGCCTAAAAAAATGATTTTCAACTCTTCCTCAATGTTTAAAATGAATTGTTACAATTTCTATGTACTATATTTTTAAATTTTGAAGGTATAATTATTGACACCCCAATTTTTTTCATAATTTTTAAAAAACCTCTCCAAATTGAATTTTCCTGAAATCGTTTCAATTTAAAATTTTTCAACCCAAGTTTTTCTCAATTTTTTACGGAATTGTCTTCATATAATTGAAAATTTGGAGGACATTTTGATAGGTAAAAAAATTAATAATTTTTCATGTAAAAGTAGCTAATAATTTAAAAAAATATATTTTTCGAAACTTGAAATCAATTCAACAAATAAATTGTTATGTGTACTTGGTAGAATTTTTTCCAGAAATTGTTTTCTCATTTTGACCTCAATTTTTTAAAACAGATTCTCAAATTAAATCTTCCCAAAATTTGACCAAAATTTTCCACTTTGATTTGGTTCTGGAATACTTTCATATTTTTTTGAAATTTTTTCCCAAAATTGTATTTTTATGAAATTATTTTGCTTTAAATTTTTCTTTCCTCAAATTTTTTGTGAAAATTTTCTTTGTCAAACTCAAACTTGAGAATTTTTTTAGATTTCCTTCCCTTCCACGAGGTAAAAAAGTAATGGGAAAAATACGCACTTCACAGTTCACAAATATCCAATCAAATTGTAACCCATAAAATTGAGTAAAAAAACACGGTAATTTCAATATCGATTCAGAAAAACACCGCAAAAAAGATACCTATTCCTATACTACGACGCCTGTTGAAAAAATTCACTCGTGTGCCGCATTCGCGATCAAAATTAACAAGCGTAAAATACCGCACCAAAGTCAAACCAAACAAGCATATGAATTGGAAAATACGCCAGTTGCCACAGTCACTACCACAACATACGCGACGAATCCACGACACAGATACGACTCATTTTGCCGAGCAAAAAAGCTTTAAAAGCAACGCGCAAGGCACATACGTACAAGCTTTCTCATCCCTCTGTTCAGATCCAGACCCACACCCAACAAAGGTGGGTTTTCACCACCACGACCCATTCATTGGAAACTCACTTACTCGTAATCTGTACAATTATCGCTGGAAAATATTCCGGATAAATGCACGTATAAAACAAAGAATGGTTAAAAAAATCTCAGATAATCGTACATATCCAACAATAACCTATTTTCATAGACTTCATCTGCGGTTTTCCCTACAATACCGAGTACTCGGTCGTTCCTCTTGACTGCCCCTTCGTCTCGTTAGTAAACGAGCATATTATTCGAAGTTCTTAATAAATGAAAAATACCGCAGAATGGTGCAAATTACGAGTACACGTCGACGCGACGGTGTTAGAAAATTTTTAATTAAGAGGATTGCATTTTTATCGAACTAAACTGCTATAAAATAAAGGACTACGTTACCGTGGCCATCGAATCAGCAGAACCATAAGTCAACGATCGACTTTTTGACTTGAAACTCGTGGTGAAGGCAGAATAGCAAATATTTCTCATTTTAAAATACCCTCCGAGCTGGAATTCTTTGAAAACGCGAAAAATATCACCAAATCGCCCAACCATGGAGTAAATATTTGTAAATAATTAGTATAATTACGTTATCTCGAATTGCAACACGACACATGGTACATTTGTCGCTCGTACCGAAAATACTGTAACGAATACTTCACTAATTTGATGATACCGCAGTTGAAGTATTTTTTTACGATTTCGATACGAGTACGTGTGCCTTGAGGCCATGATGACAATTAACTGACAACTGAGCTTAGGTCGAAAAAAAGGGCGGAAGAAGATAAAACGCAGATAACTCGTAGATAAAAATAATATTTTTAGCTGTTTTCCGCAGTAAAATATCATGCCAGCTATGTGGGATATTCTGATTGGTCTTCCAATTAAAACAAAAAAATGATAAGATTGAAATTTGAAGCTAAGTTCACCAACGGATCATTTCTAAAAGTGGGGAAAAAATTGATGTTTTTCAACACTATACTGTCCAATTTATTCAATTTGTTTACATGGAAGTGGATCGTTTTATTTTATACCAAGTCCTATTCAAAATTTGAGGGGAGGAGGGGTTCAATCGAAATTTTTGTAATAACCAAAATTATTCCCAGGACTTCAAGCTACAACTTTTATTTGAAAAACTTTTTAATTGGACCCTTCCCTCCAAACCAATCTTGCATAACACTACGAAGATACTATCTAATTAAAAATTGGAGGAGGAGAAATGGGTCAACTGAAAAAATTTTCAAATGGATTGTGATTCTAAAAATAATTTTGGTTATTATAAAAATGTCGATTGGATCCTTCCCTCTCTGATTTCACATAACAATAGGAAAATATGTACTTATTCAAAATTGGGAAAGTGGTCCAATTTAAAAATTTCTCAAACGAAAGTTGTAGATTGAGGTCCTGGAAAAAAATTTTGTTATTAAAAAATTTTCAATTAGACCCTTCTCTCCCCTGCAATTTCGCAAAATATGACTTAAGGTACTTGCATTTATTAAAAATTGGTGGAGGTAGGGGTCGAACTGAAAAATGTTTCAAACAAAAGTTGCAGCTTGAAGTCTTAGAAATAATTTTCGTAATTACAAAAATTTTGATTGGGTCCCTCTTTCCCCTCCAATTTTGAATATCAGGTATCTATGTAGTATTGGACTTGATAAAATTCAACAACTACGATCCACATTATTATGTAAACAAATTGAGCAAACTAGACAACAGTCTTTTACACAAGATTGTTGTATTATTTTGCTATCATCATTGTTATAATTTTATTTTGACGACCCCCCCCCCCCCCCCCAAGAACAAAAAATTTTTTCTTCATTTTAGCTCTCGACACTTTTTTATATTCCATTTTTTCAATTATTATTCAACACGTTGAATTTTTGTTACAAGTTTACATTTTACGAAGTTTGGAATAGGTACTTTCTGACTTATAAAATTTTACAGAATTTTTCAATTTATACAGTTTTTGTAAATTTATAATTCATAACACTTTTGACATTTTCTTACATACTTCATTTATTATTTTGTTTACGAATTTCCGATTTTTTTTTTTTTTTTTCAAGTTTGCAGATTTTAAAAATTTATCATAATTATTTTTTTGATTCGAGATTTTTTTTCTATTTATCAAATCTTCTAGGATTTTCTCATTTATTCACTTTGTATAAATCTTCATTTACCTGAATTTTTGTTTACAATTGTAATTTATCCAATTTTGGAAAAATTGTCAATTTATTTTTTGTTTTCACGAATTTTTCACACATTCAATTTCAGTAAATGTGACAAATTTCTGAAATTCCTCATATTTTCACAATTTTGAGAATATTTTCCATATTTAACTCATTGAATTCTTTACAAAATTTACGATTTGAAATAGGTTGAGAATGTTGAGATACCTGTTCCACTCCCATTCCCTCCTGCTATCAATACAATACATAAAACAGGTATAACTTTCGACAAAAAAAGAAAATAATAAGTTAGGTGAAAAATTTACTTTTCTTCGACAAAGTACTTGAAAGTAACTAACCTATTACCAATTTTCAATATTTTTTGATTGAAAAATAAATATTAGGTAGGTACCTACTTTTATTTAAACACGAAATTTTTCTAAACTCAATTTGAAAAATTTTGTTCAAACGTAAATTTTCAAAAAATTTGCCCTAACATAAGTTATCAAAAATTTTGTTCAAAATCAAACTATTCAAAATTTTTTAAATCGTTTTTCAACACAGGCCATTTTGAACAATGTTTTAAAACTTTTCTAAAAAATGTTGGGACTATTTGGGTAAAAGTTCAAACTCGAGTATTAATAAATTCTACTTCATAGAGATTTTTTGAATCCTGAGGAAAAACTTTTTTCTTGAATTATGCTAAAAAATCAATTTTTGAAACATTTTTTATCCAAACTAAAAAAAAAATCAACAAATATTATTTTGGATTTTATCTTAAAAACAAACAACAAAAATAACTTTTTTGAAATTTTAGAATTAAAAAAAAAAATTTCAGTCAGATTTTCAAAAATTTTGCTTAAAATCAAATTTTTACGATGTAATATTTTAAAATGCTGCACATCAATATTTTTGATTGAAAACTTCTCTTTTTTTCAATTTTTCAGTATTTCTACATCATACAGTTCAAAAAATAAATTCTTTATTGCACTGAGATGTTTCTTTGCATGCATCAAAGCGAAATTCGAAAAAAAAATTGTAAAATTGTTATAAGGCGTTCAGCCACAAATTTTTAAAAATTTAGTTCGAAATGAAAATAGATTTTATTTTACTACAGAGCTTCTTTAAAAAAGTTTCAAAATCATTTTCAATTCTATCATTTTTAAACAAAATTGCACTTTTTCTCAATTTTTTGAAAAGATCACCAATTTTCTCAAAAATGTTTTAAGGAAACTTTTTTGAACTTTTAATTTTTTTTTTTTTAATTTTAGTTGCTAAAACTGATATTTTAAATTTTATTTTTTTAAAATTCAATTCCAAACATATATTTTTTTTAATGAACTTAATTAATCCTAAATTTTTTCAAGTTTTGTTGAAAATAATTTTAAAACAGAACACCATTTTGTAATTTTATGCATTTTTGCTGATTTGGTTTTTTAATTAGTGAAAGTAAATAGATACTTTTCTGAAATTCTATTCAAAAATTTAGATATGTCTTGAAAATTTTGAGTTGCAAGAAAATTTTTCAAGTTTATTATTAATTAGGAGGAAAATAATAAGCTTTTTGAAATTGAATTAAAAATATTTTTAGGTGAAGTTTCATTTTGAAACATGATTTATTCATTTTTCTTTTAATTTCATTCAATATTAGTTTTTACAACTTTTTATTAAAATCAAAAACAGGGATTTCAAAAAAAAAAAAAAAACAGTTTCACTGAATTATTTGCTCAAACATAATCATTTGATTTGTTTGATTTGAACTATATTTCAAATGCATTTATTTTTTTTATAAATTTTTTGAATTTGCAAAATTTTGAAAAATATTGTAAAAATTTTATGGCAAGATTCTTGAAAATTTTCTAGTATAACTAAACTACATGTTTTAAAGAAGTGGGAAAAATTTGGAGATTCAGAGAAGAAACAACACAAATTATTTCAAATATTGAGCAATTTTCTAATCCTTTTTATCTATGTACCTAGTCTGTACCTACCTGAAAATATTCATTATTTATTTTTCAACTTGCAAATTAATGAAAAAATTTTTAACTTTAAGTAACTTTTGGAAAAAACGGTAAAAAAAGTAATCAATGATGAAAGAAGTAACCAATCATGTAACTTAAACAGTAACAAATAACGATGTCTGTCTCTGTGTATAATGAACATGATCATACGAAGTACGTTCGATTAGAATTTGAAAAAAAAAAGATAATGAATGGTTTTTCAATTCAACTAGAAAATTCTCAACCAAATTTTGCACATAAAAAGGGGTTCATTCTACACAAATACACAAAAATTACCTCAACGTACAATAAATTTTCACAAACCACTTACCAATCATTCTCACATAAATCACAAAACATGGGAAAATCGATTTTGAAAAATATACTTGGACAGAAAACGATCAAACACAACGAAAATTCAACGATTACTTCAACTTTAAACTTGAAATAAAAATTCAATCGATTATTCTCGCATCATAAATAAATTCACAAAACCGAGACACCGAAGTGACCAAAAACACGAAAGTATCGATTACAAGTAGAGACAACACGACGCCAGTAATGAACTCCACATCATTAAATCGGCCGCCAATAATTACACCTCTGACCATACGAGAGGACCTTCGTTCCTTGGTTAAATTAAATCAAACATACGTGCTGGTTTTTTTTTCTATATAAAAATGTCATCCGATATTCAGGGTCTTTTTCCGATACTCTGGTTAATCTTCCGCGAATGAAAAATTTTGATTGGCGTGTAGAAAATATTGAAAAGGGAAATCGCACATTTAACCTTCTTTTTCATTGATTGGTGGAAGCATTCAAGGTATGATCGAATAACAGTATGTGAAAAGAGTGAGAGATGAATTAACTCGGCGAATTATTCACGGTTCACGGTAGCTAAAAAATACAAAGCTTTCCAGTTCATATCTTCGGGTCTCTTCCCACATAGTTGAAGTTTGCTGCGTGTACGCAATGTAGTGGAAGGGCTTACCAAAACAAAGGTACTATAACAAGACAATTGGCAATTTGTGAAATGAAAATCATTCGTAAGCGATGCGCATAGAATGGAGAATTCAAACTTTAACACAATACCAAACATATAGTGAAACAATGCATGCGTAAATGGACATAACCAAGGTATAACGGTTCGATTATATTCGTACTTACGGATTAAAAGATGCGGACATATTCCATCAACAGACCTCCATCGGCCTTTTCATGCTAGAAAATAAAACACAACACTTTATTATACCAGCGAAGAACGCTAACCTTAAATTAGAACGAGTACGCCATAATCGTAAATTATCCAATATGTCCTTTTAATTATCTAGCAAACGCACGCGAATCGTACGAATTTAGATTATTAAACGGTGTTTAATTAACGCCAAAAGTGGTTCGTCTAGTTGGCTGATAATCTTAATAGGAAAACATTAATTAGTAATGCCTTTCTTTTTACCTGTTCTGTTTCTTATGTTTAGTTTGATAAGTTGGTTTGGAAGAGGAACGCCAGCACTTTGATAGATACAAGTTGGAAACAATACGTTAACTATTGGGATACTAAGCTCGAGATGTGAAATAACTAAAGTAGAAGTGATTTAGGTCAAAATTATACTATTTTCAAGTATAAATATGGTCTTATTTTTTAAAACAAAAGTATTTTGAAAAGTCACAATCACGTAAATTCTCCCTTTTTTTTTTCAATGAATCATACGCCATGAAAAGGTGAAGTGGGAGTAACAATGTTGCCTTCGGAAATTTAGCTAAAAACATGGATTACTTATTACATTTTCTATTACACTTGTTGGTAACACTGACGTTTAAGTAGGTAAAATTTTTAGATAGGTCGACGTTTTAGCGAATTTTTTCTTCAAGTTTTTTTCTTTTTTTTTTATTCATTGACTCATTGTTCCAAGATTATTTTATAACTTTTTCTTTTTCATTTTTAAATCGTATTATTCTCCTTTTCCAACACCATTCATACAATAAAATTCACGTTTATTAATTAAATTATCAAAAATGAGTAATCACAAAACGAGTCCTTTTGAGACTATACAAAAAAATAAAAATAATTCATCGGAATGTTACACTTTGTTCGACTGTCCTTCTGCTGACAGTTTTTGTAAAATATTTGTAAAAAAGTTCAAAGATTTCTGCAACCCAGAAGGCAAATTCTGTTGGTACCATAATTCCGAATAAATATCACGAATGGAATGCAATCTGTAACAGAAAAATGAAGGAAAAAATCTCTTCAACATTCGAGTAAACTTCCCAAATAATTTATAAATACGCACCTATCAACTAGATCAGATTTCAAAACCGGAGGTAAATGCATAATACTGCGAGAAGAAAGTATTTCAACGTTTCTATTCGAGGTAGAATTCAATATATAGAGCCCTTGCCCAATTTTACAAGCACACAGTAACAATTCGACGGTATTACTCAATTCCGTAATCACTTGTTCGGAAGTGGCACGTTTGAGAGATACTTGAGATAGGTATTCTTGCGTCTTTTTTAAAGTTTTAGTGGTATTCTGAAAGAAAGATGTATATCAGTGAGATCGACTTCGAACTGAATTACAGTTTGAAATTTATCAACTTACTTCGAAAAAGGTCGACATGAAATTATTAAAATTAACGTGACTTATATCGGTCAATAGCTGATAAAAAATAGAGCCACAAGGAGGCACCGATGGATTCAGGTTGAAATTGAGATCATTCATTCTTAATGCTTCGCATTCCAGGTACCCTAATCCAGTGATCACATGACCGACACCTTGGTCTTTATTATTTGCTTCGAAAACATGCGTATCCAACAAACTTGACAAAGTATTACTAAAGTCATCCTGTAAAAAAATAATCTTTCGTAAATTTCACGTTAAGTAATTTGGGTGTTGTTATTTCCACCAGCCTGGGTGAGTGTTCATTAAAATGGATCAATTGAATACATTTTTCAGTTGACATTTATTATATTCAAAATTGAAGAGCAAAGACGGGTCCTATCGAAATTTTTATAATATCCAAAATTATTCCTAGGACTTCAAGCTACAACTTTTGTTTGAAAATTTTTTCAATTGGACCCCTTCCTCCCCGCCGATTTCGCATAATACGCTGAAGATACTAATAAAAATATGGATAAGTGAGGGAGGAAGGGGCCAATTGAAAAAAATTTCAAATAAAAGTTTTAGATTCAGATCCTAAAAATAATTTTGGTAATTATAAAAATTTCGATTAGACCCCTCCTTCTCTTCCGATTTCACATAACATCAGCTAGATACTTTTTCAAAATTGGAGGAAGAGTCCAATTGAAAGTTTTTTCAAACAAAAGTTGTAAATTGAAGTACCAGAAATAATTTTGCTATAATAAAATTTTCGATTAGACCCCCTTCCCCTTCCCTCCCCTCCAATTTTTCTAAAAACTGATGGAGGTAGAGGTCCATTTGAAAAAAAAATCAAACAAAATTTGTAGCTTGAAGTCTTGGAAAATAATTTTAGTTATTACAAAAATTTTGATTGGACTAATCCCTCCCCTTTGATTTTGAATAAAAATACTTGAAAGAAAAATTTGAAGTCCAGAATCTGAAATTGAAATGAATCAATTGAATTCATTTGAATCTACCTGGACTTGGAATATTTCTTTCAAGTTTCAATTGACATTTATTATATTCAAAATTGGAGAGGAAGGAGGGGTCCAATCGAAATTTTTGTAATATCCAAAATTATTCCTAGGATTTCAAGCTATAACTTTTGTTTGAAAATTTTTTCAATTGGACCCCTTCCTTCCCGCATAATACTCTAAAATAAAATGAAAAAATTTTCAAATAAAAGTTTTAGATTAAGATCCAAAAATAATTTTGGTGATTATAAAAATTTCGATTAGATCCCTCCTCCTGCTACTCCGATTTCACATAACATCAGGTAGATACTTTTTCAAAATTGGAGGGGTTCAATTGAAAATTTTTTCAAACAAAAGTTGTAAATTGAAGTCCAAGAAATAATTTTTTTTACTATAAAATTTTCGATTAGACCCTTCACTCCACTCCAATTTCGCTAAAAAGTAAAAACGGATGGAGGTTGGGGTCCAATTGAAAAAATTTTCAAACAAAATTTGTAGCCTGAAGTCTGAGAAATAATTTAAGTTATTACAAAAATGTTGATTGTACTCATCCCTCCCCTTTAATTTCGAATAAAATAAATGTTAATTGAAAGAAAAACTCAAAGTTCAGAATCTGAACTGATGGAAGTAGGAAATGTGAGCAATTTTGTCCATGTTCACTACAAGTTCGAGCAACTACTCGCCCAGGCTGGTGGAAATAACGACCTCAATTAACCTACAAACTTGAAACTAAATTTTGAAATTACAATATAAATTGTTCGATTTAAAAAAAAAAAAAAATTAAAAAAAAATACTCTACCAAACTGATATCGCTATTCCAACTGAAACCAGAAGCAATTAGAAAACCAGGCCAAGCAAAAGCTAGCGGAGTGATTAAATATAATCCTGGCCAATTAGCAACGACCACTCCGACCGAGTTTACTTTACGAGCTGCGCGTATTCCTTGAAAAATATTGTACAAACAAACTTCCGGACAACCAGCTAAGCTGCACAATCATAATTATGTGAGTAAGGCGACAAATTCTACAGGTGGCGAAAGCACACGTTACATTATGAATTTACCAATTCCACGATGATGTACCGGTACAGAACATCGACATGAAACCATTCTTGTTGTACGTTTCGATCGAATCGAAAAATGAATTTCCGTTCTGAAAAAATACCACATTTGTTTGAATAATTTGAGCGAAAATTCGGTTCAGTGTTCAAGTAAAATCGCAGGTGTTTATTACGACTTTCAAAACACCCCTCGAGTACTTGATTTGATGTATGTCTGTTGTAGAGAATTCGTTTATAGGCTAAACAACGAACTCGTCAGTTCAGACAATGAGATTTTAACTGATTGAAAAAATACTCACTTGGAAATCGTAATTTATTAATAGAAAGTTGGTCAATTTTGGAACCACTTTGCAATGATTCAATTCGTTGGTGCAGAGTAGCAAAGTAACAGCCGGATTTATATTCAATAAATGATATATTTCGTGAATTAACGGATCTGCGTCGATATTCTTAACCAATCTCATGCTCAAGTATGGTCCTATGTGAATATATCTAGAAAAAATAAATTATTCGCATTATAAAAGTAACGAATGCAACGAGAGCAGTTTTTAGGATCAAAATACGTGCCTGAGATTACTAAACGAGGATAGAAATTTTTGAAAAATAGACCACATTTTTAATAAAACATCATCGGTGATTTGAGATTCTATTTCCAGCACTGGAACCAAATTCACGAACCTATCTTGGGTATAACGATCTAGATAAACAATCTCACTGTAAAATAAAATGGAAATTAATTTTACAAAAACGAATAACCGTAAAGTGGGTTGTTCATAAGATACCTTTGTTTGTAACTGTGATCCCAAGTAGAACTAGATGAAAATCTGGCATAAATATGAATATAATTAATTTTTAAAATTGATAAAGTATCAGCGGTATCCAACAATCGATCCTAAACGAAATCAAAGAAAATTATAGCAAATAATTTTAGCTTCTGTAAGGCTAAAATTCAGAAACGTACCATTATAGGGACTTTGCTTTCGTTGGAAATATCTAAAAGCACTGCTCTATGCGATAGCTGAGGATAATCTTGAATTAAGATAGGAGATAGAGAGGTTGAATTATTAATTTTAAGTAACTGAGTGAACGTACACAATGCATAATATAATCCGGTAAGTCCACCGCACTGTATAAGGATCTGAAAAAAATAAAAAATAATGAATGAACGAAAGCACTCAAGCTGCAGTTCTTTTTTCAAAAAATACCTTATCAGAAGCGACGTGAATTTGATAACAATCATCACCGGAGAATAAATCTCTATTTATGTTACATTCTAAAAGCGAATCATTGCAAGGAACTGAATTAGGATGAATATCTTTCAAAACAACGTTTATCTCGAGCGACGCGAAACTATCTCTGAACAGATTCCACACGTCGAGGATTCTAAAAACAGAAATTAATTAGAAAATATTCCTCATGACAGGTTCGTAGGAAGGACATAATATTCACCTGTGAAAAGATACCGAAGAAGTTCTCACAGAGATGAATAAATCTTCGGAGAATATAAACGGAGATCCGATCAATTCGTCGATTTTTTGAGGGGCAGGCCACAACAGGTTGAGTTTTCTTTGAATAAACGATTTCGTATTATCTCCGGATACTTTCCAGTGTTTCAGTTTTTTGATTATCTGAAACGAATTTGAATTAAAAATTGAGCAACTATTACGACTCATTATCTTACTTACTTCTTCCATAGGAGATTCAGCTTTAGCTGGAGTATTAGTACGAGGTGGCTGTTTAGGTGTTTTGGTAGAGCTCGGTGACGGACTAGAAGGCAGCTCGTTTTTCGGTGGTTCTGGTTCACTTTTATTAAATAGTTTCTCTACTTGAGGTTCGGATAACAGCTCGGCTACAGATTTCTCGGCGAATTTGCCCATGTGAGGTCTAATATTCAGATTAGCTCCGTAGTTTATTAGAACTTCGGCGACTTCGGCGTTCGAATGACTTAGTGCTTCGTGAAGTGGTGTAGCTCCGCATGAATTAACCGCGTCAATTTCAGCTCCACAGCCTAAATATTATTCATTTTCATCGTTAAAACAACAGAATATATTTAAATAAATTATACTTACGTGAAAATTGAACGTAATACGTACGTAATAAATATAAAACTGTGTTTTTGTTACTGTATCGAGCAGCAACATGCAGCAGAGTGTTTTCAGTATTGTCGTTTTCGGTGCAACTAATTGGCATTCCAGATAACAATAATTCTTGGACTTTTTTCAAACTGAACATAAAAAAACAGTACGTTACTCGTGATTGTAAGAATGATCAAAGCGATACTAAACGAAACTCACTTATTTTTACAAACTGCCCAGAATAATTCGTCGACATAAAGCTGTCTCATGGCATCGGAGGGTACCAAATTGTACGCTGTGAATGACTGTTTATTCATAGCATTAGGGCTAGCACCTTTCGATAGAAGGTATTTCACAATTTCACATTTATTCAACTAAACAAAAACATAAAACAAACAAATTATAACAATGGGATGTGAACTAGAAAATGAATGAGCGAATGACATACTTTGGTGGCTAATCCGAGTAACGTTTCTCCATCAGGGCCTACTTCATTCAACAGGTGGCTAACGTTTGAACAATCACAACCATCTAATTGACATCTGGCTTTCCATTTATCTACTGATTGGGATTAAATTAAAATATGGAATTAGAATCGTTATGATTATGTCGTAATAAATACACATTTTTGAGTTCAAAATACAACTCGAGTTACCTCGATTCAATAACTTCTCGACGACTTCCAATCTTCCAGACACAATCGCTGATTTGATACCTTCCGAGACCTTATTTTCACTGTACATGGTTTCTTGAGTTCAGAGTCAGAGTTCGATTAAAAGGAAAACTTCACAATTCGAAAAGTAATACGAAGATTACGAACATGCCTACGATTCGACGCAGGGGGTCATATTTTGAAGTAGATACATGTTGGATCTTAAAACATCACTGTGTTGAGAAATTAAAAATTGGATTAAAAGTAAGATTGAGAATTAAATTTTATCAATATCAAACATACTTTCACTTTCACATGGTAGGTGAACTCGATAAAACCGGTTAATTATCAAAATTCTATTGTTTACGTTTTCGAAGATTCAAAATTACTGGTTGATCCTCCCTCCCTGAGCGCCCCTCCTGACCGCTCCATCTCCACGTAACCCTGATGCTTACTGCGCACGCGCGAGTAATTCGGTTTCTTCTAATAATTTTTTTTATAAAAAATATTAAAAAATTTCATCTTTGAAAAATTGAAAATTTTTTCATTTCAAAAAATTATGAAATTTCCTCATTAGGTATTCCTACAAAATATTTTTTTACAGTAAAAATTAAAAAAATTAAAATAAAATCCAGTTCAAACTTTTTTTTATGTCCTAAATCCTGAAAAAAATTATTCTAGAAAATTTACAAATTTTTTTTCTTAAAAAATTGAACAATTTTTCATTTACCTAAAAGTACTAAAACAAAATTTAGAAAATTTGTTTATTCCAAAAAAATGAAATTTTTTCATCTCAAAATATTGTAAAATTTCTTCATTTTAAAATTAGTTAAAAAAATTAAAATTCTTGTTCAAAACTTTTTTTTTTAAAAATGCCATAAATCCGGAAAAAAATTAGAAATTTTATTCCAGAAACTTCTTAAAAAGTTTTTTCGTTTAGGTAAAAACAAATAGAAAAATTGTTTATTGCAAAAAATGAATTTTTTTTCATTCCAAAAAATTGTACCAATCCTAAAAAAAAAATACTTACTTTTTATAAATGTTCTAAATCCAAAAAAAATTAAAAATTTTACCTATTCCAAAAAATTTAGAAATTCTTTTATTATAAAAAATTGAAAAAAAATTCATTTAAAACAAAAATTTGAAAATTTATTTGTTCCAAAAAAAATTAATTTTTTCATCTCAAAAAATTTGAAAATTTCTTCATTTCAAAAAAAATAACTTAAAAAATTAAAATTAAATGCTTAAACTTTTTTTAAAATGTCCTAAGTCCTGGAAAAAATTAGAAATTTTATACAAAAAAATTTTGAAATTTTTGCATTATTTTAAAAAATAGAGAATTTTCTTATTAAACAAAAATAAGGAATTTTTCATTAAAAAAATAAGGAATTTTTTCATTAAAAAAATAAGGAATTTTTTCAGTAAAAAAATAAGGAATTTTTTCAGTAAAAAAATTGTTTATTGCAAAAAAATGAAATTTTGAAATTCTTGAAAGTTTAAAAAAATTTCACCTTTAATAATTGAAATTTTTTTCATCTCAAAAAATTGTGAAATCTCCTTATTCAATTAGTAATTACGATAAAAATAAAATAAAATATAATTTATCTAATATTCAAACTTTTTTTTAAATGTTCTAAATCCTAAAAAAAAATTATTCAAAAAAAATTGGAAATTTTTTCATTCTTAAAAAAATCGAAATTTTTTGCATTTAGGTAAATCAAAATAAAAAAATTTGTTTATTCTAAAAAAAAATTGATATTTTCATCTCAAAAAAATTGTAAAATTTCTTCACTTCGAAACTTCGACCATTTAGTACACTAGACCCGCAGCTGTGATGTACCGAGTGGAAGCCACCATGAATGCGTGTGTGACGTCACACCGTGGCAAAACATTCAGAATTGTATTAGAACGCACGGCAATATCAATGAAGATAGACAACGAACGGCGTTTTCATTCATCGTGTAATTCAATAAATGATTTTATAACACCCCTTAAATTATTAAAAAATGAAATAAAAATAAAAATTCATTAAAAAAAAAAAATTTTACGTCTGTCTCTCTCACTCTCATTACTTTAAATAGCCCCGGTGTGACGTCAAAATGGCTTTTATGTTAGCTTCAAGATTGTGCATCACTGCGGGTCTAGTGTAGCTTAATGGTCGAAGCTTCGAAAAAAAATTTACTTAAAAAAATTAAAATTAAATTTGTTTTAAACCTTTTTTAAAAATCTAAATGGGTACCTAGCTATACCTATCCAAAAAAATTGGAATTTTTATTCCAAAAAAATTAGAAATATGATAAAAATTCCAATAAAATGATAATAAAGATGATACCACGTTACAAAAGAAGAAGATAAAATAAGAAGAAAAAAATCCCATTAGTGGGAAAGAAAGACATAAAAATCTGAATGTTAACACTGTGACATGAAAATGAAATAGATGAAACAAATTGTCATTCCTACTGTAGGACATATTTTGTTTACATTAAACACATCTGTTTTAGTGTTGGGAATTTTCAAATAGGTAATGAGTTGTGCCACCTGTAAGAGAAGAGAAGCGCACAGTGCACTACATTATGTACTATGGCCTTTGAGATTTTACTTCAGTCTTTTGCCTTGCCTGTCAATTTTAATTTTAAATAAGAAGAAATAAGTAGTAACAAAGTTAAAATATTAAAAAATGTATTTTAAAAATTTAATTTAAAATTAATTAAAAATGAATATAATAATATACCAATTTTAAAATAGAAATAGAAAATATATAATATTAAATGAATTATAAATATAAAAAATTTAATTTGAATTCTTTTTGTATAAGGTAAGAATAAATAATACATAATAATAAATTAATAATTTAAAAATTTTGACTTCTCTCAAAAAATAGAGATATTCTCTATAAATTATTTTGCATTACTTACTTGCCAAATTTGTTCGTATTTGATAATGTATTTTCTGAATTTTTTTTATAAAATACGTCATTTTTACGAAGTGACTGGACTGAAATAAAAATGGAACCTGCTTTTATTTCCATCTCATGTCAACAAACATCGTTCACTGTTTTATAAGACTTCAGAGTTCCGAGCAATGAGCATTCGCTAGCTGTCACCACCAACGTAGTCTTGGCAAAACAATGTTTCGGTTTGGTATTTCATTTAGGTTATTCTTATTCAAAAATAACGTGTACCTATTGTTCAAGTTTTGTTTTGTACTTGAAAAATATAACTTATTTTCCTTGATTAAACATTTTTTTTTTTTTCGTTTATGTTTTTATCCAATTTTGATGATTTTTATAGATTTTTAATGGTTTCTTAGCCCTTTTTTTCAAGGCTGAATTGCAGATGAACTCGTAAAGAAAATCAATAAAAGCCTTAATTCAGATTCAGTTTTTTTTTCTCATTTCTAAATATTATTTTGACTTGGAAAAGAAATTTACATTAATTTGAAGTTCATTGATCCTTGTAAAAAATACAAAAAATACCGTTTTGTAAAATTCCATTTCTTTAAAAGAAGTACAAAGAAGGAATATCGTTTAAAAAAACAAAAAAAAACAAAAGAGGGACATTTAGAAAAATTTCTCAAAAAATATTTTGACATGAACTTGCAGGTTTACAATTCCATTTTAGAATTTTTTGAAAGAAAATAATTAGGTACATACCTATTTCAAAACTTTTCTGATGAAATTCAAAATTCCATCAATTTTTTTCAGATGAGTATTTCAAAAATTTTCCTAGAAAAATCCAAAAATATTATTAATTTTTTTCAAATGAAAAAAAAATTAATGGAGATATTTCAAAACGTTTTTTGAAAAATTTCAAAATTCTCTAAAAGAAATGTTTTTTTTTCAAAAAAGTATTTTAAAATTTTCCCTAAAAATTAAAAAAAAAAAAAAATTAAAAAGTTTTTTATTTGAAGTAAAATCTAAAAATACATGAAAATTATCCAACTGTTTGGCAAACAATATTTCTGTTAACGTGTAAAGCGTTACAATTTTATTTTTAATTCTCGCAGTTGGTAACCTTGATTTTTTTGAGGTTAGGAATTTTTTGAGGTTATGTATTATGTTGTTAGAATTTTACCCACGAGAATATATGCTTTTTTAAAATGAAATGATACTTATTAAATTGCGAATAATACGAAACATTATGGTGACCCCGACGTGATTGTGTTTAATGCTTTTAATTATGACTGATCGTTAGAATTTCGAAGTATTTGTTGCACATTAGTTTCGAATTTTACTCGTGCTCGAATTTTACTTGTTGATTGTGCTTGGATTGTGCGTATGCGAATTTGTACAAATGGCACCGAATAAGAAGGATTGTGAAGGAATAATCCGTCTCCGTATCAGTACGTATCAGTCGTTACAAGCTCAATCAAAGTGGCTCGAATCCGATGTGGTGAAATGTAAGAAAGAATTGCAACGCCGAAGCGATGCTGTTACTAAGAAATACGACCAAATCGCCGGTTATACAGAAGAATTAATACTCGCTGATCAAGAACCTGATCCCAATTTCCTCGAGAATGCCGAAGGCTTGTATTTTTCCCTAACTAGTCAGATTGATTCCTTGCTTGATGAGTTTGCCGAATACGATACCGCATCCGAGCCTTCGGTGAAACCTGCTCCACGTATCTGTACTGTAAGTAAAGTAAAAATGCCAAAATTACTTTCGCCGGAGTTCAACGGAAAGCCGGAGGATTGGCGTAGTTTTTACCAACGCTTTGAAGCAGCCACCCGCGGTGACGAATATGACGATCTTGACCGATTCCAATATCTACTCGCTGCGTTGAAAAATGGGTCGGATCAACCAATCAAGAACTTACCACTATTGGAAGAAAATTATTCCACCGCGCTTACCAGACTACGACGAAGGTACGATAATAAACAGCTTAATTTGCGGTTACACTTGCAACAACTTTTCACTCTACCATCGGTGAAGGAAAACGACGCCTCATCATTACGTAATCTAATCGACGTGACTGCTGCAAATATACGTGCATTGGAAAATATGAATTTTACTCGAGACCCCTTATCAAACGAATTATTGGTGCAACTGATTACGTCGAAGCTCGATATGCGTACTCGTGAGCAGTGGGAAATGCAGTTAGCTAAGGAAGCCGCCGAAGACAAGGATGACGACTCATCTGAGGAACCAGAACCGATCGATTCGTATAGTAACCTGATGCAGCTTCTCGAAAATCGTCTTCGCGTCGTGTCCTCTGTTTTCCCTAACAGTGGTACAACTCATCCAAAGACCTCGTCGCAAAAAGCTCCAACGAAGACGACTCTTATCACGACTCAAGCGGATTCTTCGAGCAGAGAGAGTAATCGTCCCTGTTCCTTGTGTAGCAAGCCTCATGCATTATACAGATGCGAAGAGTTTCGTAAGTTATCTGTTCCTGAACGCTACGACAAGGTACGCAGTTTAAAATTGTGTGTCAATTGCTTTACACCGGGCCACTGGTCGAAGGACTGTAGATCGATCAAATGCAAAGACTGCGGCCGTTCTCATCATACCCTTCTGCACCACACTACCCCCCCAAAGCCTCCTCCGTCCGCATCGAATACTACCGCAGCGCAGGCGAGTGTTTCAACGGCCACTACCTCACCATCAAATACGCCATCGAATACTACATCGGTAGCATCGTCCAGCACCACGTCTTCGTCTGTACTTACAGCTGTAGCCAGCCGCCCTGCCTGCGGTGTACTTTTAGCCACGGCTGTCGTGAATGTGAGAACTGAATTTTACCAAGGAGCGGCGACGGTGTTGCTAGATGGTGGTTCACATGTTTCGCTAATTACTCGGCGTCTTCAGCAGCAGCTACATGCTCCAGTTTCTGCGATAAATACTTCGTTGCGAGGCGTTGGGAATAATACGATGTTAATAACCCAACGTACTAATTTAGTTATCGCTACGCCCGACGACTCATTTTCGCTGGAAATCAACGGATTTGTAGTTGACCGTATCACCGAACCCCTTCCTCATCGTTCATTTGAAATTGACGATACTACTTCGTGGGAATTCCTGGAAAAGTATCAGCTTGCCGATCCTACGTTTAATATTAGTAAAAACATCGACATTTTAATCGGAGCTGACGTTCTGTACGACATCTTGCTACCAGAGATGGTTAAGACACCTTACGGTCCCATTTTGCAGTCATCCAGACTCGGATGGTTACTAACGGGCCCGTTCGCCTCCCCTCCTTCGACTCCACCTGTACGCTGTCATCTTGCTACTCAAGGTCCCGTTGATGTTCCAGATCTGACCAGATTTTGGGAACTGGAGGACCCACCATCTTTATCGAAAAAGAATCTGTCAGTTCAGGACGAAATGTGTGAGAAACTTTTTCAAGACACTCACACTCGCATGAACGGACGGTTCAGCGTTCGATTACCGATCTTCGATTTAAACTTGGGTGAATCCTACCAAATCGCACAACGGCGTATTTCAAATACGAAAATTACAGACGAATATCGAACATTTATGGAGGAGTACGAGGCATTGGGTCATATGACGCGTGTACCTGATGCGGAAATGGGTAAGGCGAAGTATTATATTCCCCATCACGCCATCTATCAGAAGGGAAAAATTCGTGTAGTGTTCAATGCCTCGTCCCCAACTTCGAATGGACTGTCCCTGAACGATGGAGCGGCGCCCGGTCCCACTTTACAAGCCAAAGTGTTCTTTGTATTACTTCATTTCCGAACCCATTTTTACCAGTTTACAACCGATATCGTTAAAATGTACCGTCAGATTTGGGTCCACGTTGAAGATAGGACTTGGCAACACATTCTATGGATCATCTCAGGAAGAATCATGGAATTTATGCTAAATACATTGACCTATGGTTTTCGTTCTGCACATTTTCTAGCCCTACGTAGCATTCTACAATTAGCCATCGACGGTGAAAAGACTTATCCGGCAGCGGCGGCGGCGTTACGAAATGGATCTTACATGGATGACATTGAAGATGGAGCTGACGATATTGAAACCGCCATTCAACATCGAGACGAGCTTATTGCGTTATTAGCCACTGCCGGAATGAGTCTTGACAAATGGAAAGCTAATGACTCGCATCTCCTTCCTTCTGGCAGTAGTCCCACCAGCGAACCTGCCAATACATTAGGACTATTGTGGTATACTGATTTCGACGAGCTGTCTATCAAGGCCCCTACTGCTGCTACCCTCTGTACGAAACGTTCAGTCGCTTCGTATCTGGCTAGTATCTTTGACCCGCTTGGATTTTTAGCGCCAGTTGTCGTCAGTGGTAAACTTTTATTACAATCAATCTGGTTAGCAAATGTTGATTGGGATGTACCTCTCGATAATGAAATTCAGCGACGATTCGACCAGTTCATGGATCATATTTGTGTGGCGACTAATCTTCATATACCACGACGAATCTTCACCGCCTCGCCCTATACATTCGAATTGCACGGGTTCGCTGACGCCAGCGAGCAAGCATACGCCGCCTGTATTTATACTCGAGTTACCGCTGGAGATGGTACAATTAGCACTCAGTTAGTTTGCTCGAAAACTAGACTAGCGCCAACACGAACGCCCAGAACGATACCAGAATTAGAGCTCTGCGCTGCTAGTTTATTAGTACAACTGTTACAACCCGTTGCAGAACACCTTCAGTGCCCCTTGGATCGATGCTTCGCCTATTCGGATTCTACTATTGTGTTATCTTACCTCTCAAAGGAACCTCGTACTTGGAAAGTATTTGTAGCGAATCGAGTACGCGATATTTTAGCTGTTGTTCCTCGTTCTCAGTGGCGACATGTACCTGGATATCAAAATCCGGCCGATTTGGCTACTCGAAATACTTCATGGAAGGACTTCTTCTCGAGACAAGAGCTGTGGCTAATTGGACCTGATTTTTTTAAGTCACCACACTCGGTTGAAGAATTTACCGAATTTGACAACGAAGCTTTATCAAGTGCCAAAGTAGCAGTCCATGTAGCTGCTGTTACAGCCACGTCTTTTACACCGACTTACGACAACGTTGTTGCGCATTTACTGTCTCGATACTCAGAGTATACTCGTGTCAGCAAAGTACTTGTTGCATTACTTCGGATCAAGGATTTTTTATTGGCCAAAATTCGAAAGATTCCCCCTCCCACCGGTGAATTTTCTGTAGCTGAATTTCGTCGAGCCGAGCAACTTCTTCTACGAGAAGAGCAACGAACTGCCTTTGAGCAAGAAGTGAATTGTATTATGGCCAACAAGAAACTACCTGGAAAGAGTAAGCTCAAAGGTTTGAAGCCCTTTCTCCACAGCGAACTATTACATGTAGGTGGAAGAATTGCACGAGCTGACTTACCATTCAATTCGCGTCATCCTATCATCTTACCAGTAAACCATCGTTTCACGTTACTATTGGTTCGACATTACCATTACCATTATTTTCATGCTGGACCTCAGTTCTTGGAGGATTTTATTCGGCGACGGTTTTGGCCAATCGGCAATCTAACTATGTTGATCCGGAAATGCGTAAATACTTGCGCTCGTTGTGCAAGATTCCGTAGAAATCCTTCAATACCTCCCTCCATGGCTGACTTACCAGAATCTCGAGTACGACCAGCAGCCCCCTTTTCTCAAGTTGGAGTGGATTACGCCGGACCTTTTATTCGCAAACCTGAAATTCGTACTCGAAGCGCTACTCAACTTAAAACTTACGTTGCTGTATTTGTATGCTTTGTGGTGAAGGCGGTCCACCTGGAACCAGTAAATGATTTGACCACTGCGGCCTTCCTCGCTGCATTCAAGAGATTTGTGGCTCGGCGTGGTTTACCTCATACCATTCATTCTGACAATGGAACTAATTTCACCGGAGCGGCGGCTAAGTTACATGAAAGCTTCAATGCATTAGCTCACACTACGCCAATTCAGAATTTCGCTACTGCCCAGCAGATCGTTTGGAAGTTTAATCCGCCGGCCGCACCGCACATGGGCGGCTTGTGGGAAGCGGCAGTAAAGGCAATGAAGTATCACTTAACTCGGACCATTGGTGCCACGATTCTTACCGCGGACGAATTCGTTACAGTCTTGTGTCAGATCGAAGCGATTATGAATTCTCGACCTATCGCGCCCTTATCTCCTTCCATCCCTGATGCACTCACCCCCGGCCATTTTCTAATTGGACGACCTTTAGTAGCCATTCTCGACGACGTTGTTGAGAGGAATCTTGCGCTTTCTGACCGTTGGGCTCTTGTTACCCAGATCCTGCAGGTTTTTTGGCGCCGTTGGTCACATGAGTATCTTCAACTTTTGCAAAAGAGAGTTAAATGGACGACTCCTGGATACACCTTCAAGGTTAATGACGTGGTCTTAATCAAGGATGAATCTCAGCCGCCCTTAGCTTGGCCGCTTGGCCAGATTATACAAGTGTACCCTGGGAAAGATTCGATTGTTCGCGTTGTTGATGTTCGCTGCCGTGGCGGCTCCATTTTTCGACGTCCTGTTACGAAGCTTGTACCACTTGTGCCTACTGAGGATACTACTATTTCGACGACCGTCGACGGCGGCGGGAAATGTTAACGTGTAAAGCGTTACAATTTTATTTTTAATTCTCGCAGTTGGTAACCTTGATTTTTTTGAGGTTAGGAATTTTTTGAGGTTATGTATTATGTTGTTAGAATTTTACCCACGAGAATATATGCTTTTTTAAAATGAAATGATACTTATTAAATTGCGAATAATACGAAACAATTTCTCAATTTAAAATAATCTTTAATTTTTTTGAAATAAAAATTTCTTTAATTTCTATGGGAAAAAATCACAATTTTTGGTAGAAAAATTTTCAGTTTTTTATTTTTTTATTTTTTATAAAAACTTACTCAAAGAAATTAATTTCTGAAGAATTTATTCGGATTTTATTGGCAAACGTCGTTTCGAATTCATTTTTAGCTGTAGTATTGAAAAAAAATTGCAAATGTTGTCCTTAGCAATTTTTTAGTTTTTAATGTTTGATTTTTTTTTCCTAAGAAAGTGCAATTGAGGCGCTTGGTGGAAAAAGGGCGTTCTGCTACATAACGCCCTTTTTCAATATTTTTGGAAATTTGAAATCTTCAGGTCTCCAACTATTAGTACACGATGTATTAGATCTGAAAAATATACCTAGACGATGATAGACGCCTTGACAGGTGTTTGTTTTTTTCGTTTTTTTCCAAAAATACCCAAATGACGCCATTTTGGGAACCCACAACCTCTACAAGATGACCTAGGGGCCTAAAAATCATGTCTGGGCTTGTTTCGAGACGATATTTCTCATATACTACAATTTCAGCAAAATCGAGAAATTTTGACTTTTTCAACTTATTTCATGCATTTGGTTTGACATTTTAAAAATTTTGTCCTATTTGACGGACACGTTGCTGAAATCTTGATAGTTCTCGATTATAAGACTCTTAAAAGTGAGAATATGCAAAAAAAATCATAATTTTTTTTTTTTGAAAATTCAAATATGGAAAAAGGGCGTTAATGGACTATTACAAAAACGGTTATTTTGGCGTTATAACGAAACCTTTTTTAATTTTTTTTTTTTTTTAATATACCTCAAAGAACACACAACCTACCTACTATAAAAGATTTCACTTCAATTGACCACATTTCGCGATATAACATTTCAAAACATTGAACGTGTTTTTTTCACACTTTTTGAAATTATCGAACGCCCTTCTTCCACCAAGCGCCTCAATTCAAAAATGAAAAATAATTATTTCAATATTTCGACTTTTTTTAATTAAATTTTTTTGTGCAAAAAATTACAATTATTTTAAAAAAATATTCTGAAAATATTTTTCAAACTTACGCGATATATCCAATCAAATTGAAAACACGGCTCTTTCCAAACATTGTAAACAACTTTCCCATACTTTTGACTTCCAAAACGTAAAAATCCCCAAAGAAATTGTAACTCAAACCAAAAAAGAAATATTTTAGAAAGTCTCCATATCTTACGAAACCCGAACTCAATTAACGACAAAAACGACGTGAACGGTATAGAACCCTTTAAACATTTGGCTATATTTTGATTTTTCTTAAATTTGTATTTTTGTATTTTATAGTATTTTTCATCATTTCGTTGTTTTCTTCGTATCGGACTTGATAATGAATTTCGATGAAATTCGAAACGTCGCCCAATTTATTCGTATTCTGTATTTTTTTGTTTCGCTTAAAATTTGATCTTTATAATAAAATATTAATTGATCAATTTTTTTTGCAATGCGCTGTCTCGTCTCAGGCTCTTGCCCCGGACACGTGCCTTGGGTTCTTTTTCATGAAAATGAATTTCCATTTTTTCATTTTTTTTTAAAACTCTAAGTGATGAATTTTTCAAAAAAAAAATTATAATAATAAAAAATGAAAGGAAAGGAAAAAACGAAAGAGCATTTTTTTCCTCCCACTATGAAATAGGTACGTGGGTGTACTTACTTTATTAGAAAATAAATAGGTATCAGCTTCCATTATGAAGAAAGGAAATTACTTAAAATTTAGTTATTTTCATGATATAAACAACTGTTCCTAGAAAACTGTATGAGGTAGGCAACTCATCTAACATCCAATTGAAAAAATTTTCAAACAAAAGAGGACAAAAGTATTCTAAGCAATTTTTGAATAAAAAATCTACTGTTCGTAGAAAAAATACTTATTTCAATTTTTTGAAATAAATAATGTTTTAAATTTTCTTTCAATTATTAAATTTTTTTGAGTACCTACCCAAAAAAATTAGTTTTCAGTCGAAAGAAAATTTCTTAATTTTTTTTTTTTGAAATGAAAATAAAAATTCCTCAAGTTGAAAAAAATTGATTTTTTCATTTTTTGTTTAAAAAAATCTCGATTACTTTTTGGAATAAGAAGAAATCTTTTAATTTTTTTGGATTTAAGAATGTTCTTATTTTATTTTTTAATTTCTCGTTTTTTTCTGAATAAAAAAATTAATAATTTTTATTAAATTGAAAAACTGTTCAGTTTTCGGAATCACTTGAAAACATTCCATTAAAAAAAATAGGTGTTACTCAAGCAAAACAATTTTCTAATTTTTCGTAATTTAAAAAAAAAATTGCACCATAAAATAGCCTATTTTGGGGACGGGGATATTTTCATTTTTTTTTTTTTTTGGAAGGCTCATGTGTTCTTTTTCGATTAATCTACAAACACTGCATCCAACGATCAACGTAAGAATCAATTCTCAAATAAAAACACACCCAAACTAGAAAATTTTTTATTAAAACATACACGAAATAAGCATTCGTTTAAGCCTTACACATTAAACAGTATAGTAACATAATACAGCATCACTTCTCAGCATTACCATCTTTTTTTATTTATACATCACAAGCACACAACGTACCGCACGACGCGACGCGACGTTTCCAACTTGCAAACAAATTAAAACATAATTAGCGAAGAGATTACATTTTAAAATACCGCAATGGATGGTAAAACACGTAAAATGAAACCCTTAAAAAATAACATGGTGGCAAATTAAAAATAAAAATCTTAAATGCATTATCAAATAATATACTAAAATTATGCCAAACACGTACAAAAATCACAGGCTGGAATTCATTTTTTCCTTACTATTGTTTCATGATATTGTACGAGGTATTTTTCAAAAAAAAAAAAAAAAAAAAATTAACCTCGACAGTCCCGACCCAAAAACACTCTGTTTCTTTTTTTTATAAAAATAATAAATACAACACAAATATTCTTATCAGACTAGTCGTAATTATCAATATAAAAAAGAATTTATAAAATATTCGAGTATAAAAATACATGAAAAGAACATTTACAAAATAAATTCATATTGTCTTTTCAATTACTAAGCAACCGAAAGAAGAAGAAAAATAATCATTTCTCGTCGAGTGTACTCCTCCCTCCCCTCCAAACAAAAAGGAAAAAATTATATAAACTTAATACGTATAAAATAAAAATAAAATTAATAACATAACGTGCAACATTTAACGGGTAAACGTATTTTAAAAAATAATAAATGCAGATATTATGTCTTTGCTGTCGTTTTTGTATCGTTATTTTAGTATTCTTTAATTGACGGTGATTTTAATTTTATGGAATTAAACTGTATTTGAAAATTTACATAATCATTTTATCTACGATTCATTGATCTCAAAAAACACATTCCCACGTTAACGTTATTTTCATGCTACAGTAATATTTTTTTTTTTTTTTTAATAACACCGAAAGTAGCAAATTTACAACGCGCAGATAGTTCACGCCAATAATAAAAAAAGCAAACTTCATAACATCAATACAACACACCCATTGAACAAGATACATATGAATCGAATGTAAAAAAAAAAAAAAAAAAATCATTCGTAAAAGCTATCAAGAATCATATAGTAGGTATAAAAATACAATGTAAAATAAGTTTCAAAAATGATAAAAATTCCAATAAAATGATAATAAAGATGATACCACGTTACAAAAGATGAAGATAAAATAAGAAGAAAAAATCCCATTAGTGGGAAAGAAAGACATAAAAATCTGAATGTTAAGTAATCAAAAGGAAGAAGATATTCGTGATATCTTGAATAACGTAGTACAAGGTATCCATACCTTAAAGTATTCCCTCATTTGGGTGATGTTCTTTACCGCGCACTCATCTCGAATGCGAATGCGAATTGCGAATATACCATTAAATACTCAATTGTCGTTAAAACGTATAAAAATACTATAAACGCAAATTTGAATGAACGCGCGTAACAAACTAAAATTCAGTTAAAATATTCAATGGTAACAAACAAAAAAAAATTACGTACTGATATTCAGTAAAGATGATTCAAAAAATAAGAAAAAAAGGTCAAACAAAAAGTCGAGTATCTATAATCTAATTTTCTTCGCGTCGTATTGTTTCTAAAATAATATATTCTCTAAACAGCGGAATCTTTACCGACGAAACCGGTCTTGGCTGTTCCCTTTTTCGGGTCGTATTCGACTGCGGTATCTTTCTTCGTTCTGTTGGGTAAAAATAAAGTAGAAAAAATTAGACATGCAAATTATTTTTTATTTAAAATCTACTAATTTAAAAAAATTCTGTATCGAGACAATTTTGAAAAAAAAACTACTTTCTGATAACATTTAAAAAAAAATTGATTAGGAGAAAAAATTTGAGAAATCTTTGTTCGAGCAAAATAAAAAAATAAAAAAATAGAATAATCTAAAATTTAAAAACAAATTCTGACTCAAAATTCAACTTCCAAAAATTTACATTTTGAAAAAAAAATATAGAAAAACTGTGTTCACCAAGATTTAAAAAAATAAAGTCTGACAAAATTTTAAGCGATTCGTATTCTGAAAAAAAATTGTGAGAAATCGTGAAAAAATTATGAAGCAAAATTTTGAAAAAATTTTGAAAAGAATTACCAAAAAAAAAAAATGTATGACAAAATAAGATTACAAATTTTATCGAAAAAAAAAAAATCAATGATATTTTAAAGAAAAAATGTTATCAGACAAAATTTCAAAGAATTGTGTTTCACCAAAAATAAAACAAACTAATAAATAAAATTTCAGACAAAATTTTAGAAAATTCACATTTGGATACAATTTTTAAAACATAAGAAATCGTGAAAAATTACTTTAAAATATTTTTAATAAATTGTAATTTAACAAAAAATTTTGCTCGAAGATAATTTTGAAAAAATTGTCATTTGAACAGAATAACCCAAGAAACACAAGTTTTTTGTTAAAACCCAAAAAAAAATTTTTTAAATAAATAAATAATAATACCTAGATAAAAAATAATGGCAGTAATTTTTAATTTTAATTTTGTACGAAATTTTCAAAAAATCGGAGAAATTGAAGAAAAATGTCTCTTTTAAAAATATGAAAAAATTGTGTTTCATAAAAATTGAAATTTTAATAAAGTCTAGAAAAATTTAAAAAATTTGTTTTTGAAGAAAATCATGAAAAAATTGTAATTCTTCAAAAATTTCTGCTTAAAGAAAATTTTGAAAAAACGTCTTTGAGCTTGAACAGAATTTAAAATGATTATGTTTTGATAAAACTTGAAAAATTGATATCAAAAACATTTTGTTCAAACAAAATTTTAAAAAAAATTCTAAAGAAATGTCTTTTGTTCAAAAAATATTTTTTAAAAAATGAAAAAATAGACAATTCATATTTGAAAAAAAATTTTAAAATGGAGAAAATCGTGGAAAAATAACTTTACAAAATTTTCAAAAAAATTTAATTCAATAACGATTTCCATTCAAAATAAATGTTGAAAAAATAATTTTAGATGAAAATTTTGAAAAAAGTGATAATTAAACATGTCAATTAAAGACATTTTTTAAAGTGTAAAAAAGTCAAAATATTTATAATACTTGAGAAGAAAATCGCGAAAAAAATAGGTAGGTAGGTCCTTGGCAAAATTAAAATTATTGCAGTTTACGAATAGAATTTTTAAAAAATGTTTTTTGATAAAAACTACAAAAAAAAGTTCAAGAACAAAATAAACTTGAAAAAATTATTTAATCGAAATTTTAAAAAAAACAATGATTTTTTTTTTTAATGACTCTTGACAAAATTTCAAAAAATTGTGTTTGCCAAGATTAAAAAATAAATAAAAAAATCAATCAATTTCCTGACTAAATTTTAGAATAATCTTTAAGATCGTGATAGAAATTACATACATGACGAAATTTTGAAAAAAGTTTCTTAGAAACAGAATCCAAAATAATTTTTAACCCCCCCCCCCCCCCCCCGAGATAAAAATCTATACAACAGGTTATACTTAAATAAAAACTGAATTTTCAAAAAAGCAAGTTGCACTTTACGAAAATTTTGAAAAAAAAATGAAGAAAAGCTCGAAAGACTTATGTGACAAAACTTTCAAAAAAATTATTTTAAAAAAATAATTCAAAAGAATTTTTAAAAAATGGACAGGATGACAGGTTACTTGAAGTACGGAAATGCAATACATGCTAAGCGTAATTTTTTTCGAAAATTATTTTTTTCACCCAAAATATTCTACGATTCCTTGTCGACTCGAAAAAAGTATTTTGGGTGAAAAATATAATTTTTGAAAAAAATGGCGCTTAGCATGTATTGCATTTCTGTGCTTCACTTGATAAAACTTCGAAAAAACTTCGAAAAATCGTGTTTCATTAAGATTCAAAAAGAAAAACACATTTTAGAAGAAAAATTTTGAAAAAATCAACTTCGAAACATGAATGTAAAAAATTGTTTTTTTTATAAGCCCTAAAAAAAGTTGGATAACAACAAAGGAAAATAAAGAAAGATTTTCTTCAGAAATGATTTTTTTTTTGATCAACAAAAGTGATAAGAAATCGTATTTTAAGAAATAATGATAAATATCACAAAATTTCCAAAAAAGTTACCACAAAATTTCCAAAAAAGTTTAATATTGAAGAAAATTTTTAAAAATTCTCAATAAAACTGAAAAATACACATTGGCCAAATTACACACAAATGCTTCTTGGCAAAGTCTGTACACAATTGAAAGAAAATGATAATTTTCAGCAAGAATGGGAGGGGGGTTCATTAATATAATTGGTAGAGAAATCAATGTTCGATAAAAATTTTGAGAAAATATTTCATGGCACAAAACATAGCATTACAAAAAATAAAAATGAATTGGAAATTTATTTTAAAATGAAAAATGATATTTTAAAATAGGTACCTATTAAAAAAATTACGTTTGAACAAAATATTAAAAAATTGAGTTTCCAAAAAGAATTAATTTTTAAAAAAATCACTAAAATTATGAAAAACTCATGCGAACTAAATTTTGAAAACATGTATCTTTACAAAAAAAATGTATGTTTCGACAAGATTAAAAAAAAAAAATCTTAAAATTTGAGAAAATATTCGCCCTGAATCTAGAATACCTACCCTTCGACAATCATCGGCGACTGTTCATCAATAGCTCCTTTTTTACTGTGTCCGTTGGAAATCAAGTCTTTCGTTTCACTGTAACCGACAAAACATTTAGATTAATAATCAGAAACAGATAAATTAAGCAATCGAGGCATATATCATAAACTACAGAGCAATATACGGGCGAAAGACCAACCCTATATAAGATAAACTTAAATATAAAAATGATAAAATTTAAATTTCATGCTCCATTGATAACGATTTAAAAAAATACCCCGAACCACGATTAAAAATGGTATACAATTTCCAAAATAGAGAATATCTACGAATACGATAGAGGCCAGCACTTGAGAAATCGAAAAAGAACACCATCTCTAAAATCAGCCTACAGATGGCATCGTATAATTTAAACAGGGCAAATCTCATCTCCTATCCCTATCCTTATCACTATTCCCTACAGAAAAAGAAAAATAACTACTACAATATGGAAACAAAAATATATACGCAAACTACATACAAAAAAGGAGGTGCAAAAAAAAACTAACAAAAAAAATTTAAACGACAATCATCAACGAAATATCAAGCAAATTTCATACAACTGGACAACGTAGCGCCAAAGAAGCTAAATGGAGTATGATTAGGTATTCCTTACAAGACAAAAGTCATTTCAGACAATGGAACTTTTTCGACTTCAGAATTAACGGAGCTATTACCGCCATGGCTGCTAGATTCGCCATTTATATTGCCGCAATAAGGCAAAGGAAAACGCCAGCTATATAAACTAACATAATAGATAATAAAAAATAAATGTTAATGGTAATGAAAAAAAACACCATCATCAGTGTTAAAAAAATCATATGTTAATAGCGATTAATTAATTAAGTAGGTAGTAAGTTAGGTATTAAAAAAGCCACACAACTACGCAATTATTTTATATAGGCCTAGGTAGTTTAGCTCCTGCACTTTGGTAACCTGCTATGTGCGTGGTTGTGCCAAAAAATGAGCTTCGAATGAAAAAGTTGCACAGTAACGAATTTTTTTACAAGGATTAATACAATGTTGGCAATTTTCAAACAATTCGCGTTAGTTGATTTTTTTATAAATTAGTAGGTAGACGGGCACGCCAATAAAATACAATTTAACCATTTGATCAACTCACGAATCACTTAATAATGTCATTACTGTGACATAGTTTGTGGGTACAAGCATTACGGTAGACTGAGACCTACACCAAGAATTTCAATTCAACATTAAAAATATGAACTACGATAATTTTTATATCCGATGAATCAACTTTCGAGACGTATTTGGCGGTACAAAAAATATATACCTTCAAATAAGTCCGAAAAGAAATTAGAACCGTCGCAAACTGAAAAAAATTCTACGTGCGATCGAAAGATTAAAAATCATTTTATGATTGGTAGGTAGGTAAGGTAGTTATATACAATTATACATACATATAATCTAGGACTTTTTTTTTTCTTAATGAACTGGGGTAACATTCTTCAAGACCTCCCTTTTCTGAGGGTCCACCTCCTTTTCAAAAAATCTCTATCTTTTTATACCTAAGGTCTCAATTGAAAAAATTCTTTGCCTCAAAGAATTGAAAATTTTTTCAAATTAAAAAAATTGAGAAAATGTAATTTCAAAAAATTAACAACTTACTGTTTTTTTATTTTAGAAAACTATGAATAATTTTTTTTACTGAAAAAGTAAGAACATTTTTTTAAATTCAAAACTTTATCCACTTGAAAGTATTCATTTCAAAAATTTAAAAAAAAAAACATTTCAAAAAATTGTGAAATTTTTTTCAAATGATAAAAATAAAAATTGAGAAATTAATTATTTTTTGAAAAAATTAACGAAATTTGTCAAATAAAAAAATAAGAGAAATAAGTTTGTATTTATTAAAAAAAATTGAGAGGAATTGTGCATTTCAAAAAATTAATAACTCTTTTTTTACATTAATTTATTTTAAGAACTTGAGAAATTTTTAAATTGAAAAAATGAGATTTTTTGATTCAGAATTTTTTTTTCAATTTTTTGTTGAAAAGATATGAGAAAAAAATTCTAGAATTCAGAAATTTATCAAATTGAAAATTTTTATTTCAAGAAATTTAAAAAAATCATTTCAAAAATTGTGATATTTTTTCAAATTAAAAAAAAATAGAGAAGTGTTATCATAATATACTTACTTAAGTATTTTCAGAAATTGAGAAAAAGGTTTTTCAAAAAATTGAGAAATTTTTTCACTCCAAAAAAATGAAACGTTTTTTTTCAATGGAGTCAAAAAATTGGACTCCTCCTCACCCCAAAAAAATTGGAAAATGATTTTCCTATATCTAGAAATAGAAAATTTCTCTTCCTAAAAAATCAATTTTTTCCAACAAAAAAAAAACAAGATACATCAGCATCATTTTTAATTCCAAGAAAACTTTAAAAAAATTCTTTGAAAAAATCAATAGGTAACCTTCCAAAAAAATGAAACGTTTTTTTTTCAATGGAGTCAAAAAATTGGACTCCTCCCCACCCCAAAAAAAATTGGAAAATGATTTTCCTATATCTAGAAATAGAAAATTTCTCTTCCTAAAAAATCAATTTTTTCCAAAAAAAAAAAAAACAAGATACATCAGCATCATTTTTAATTCCAAGAAAACTTTAAAAAAATTCTTTGAAAAAATCAATAGGTAACCTATACTTACCTATTTTTTATTCCTAAAATGAAAACACAATATTTTTTACTCCAGAAAAACGGGGGGAAAAAAAATGTGAAAAAATTTTAAAAAACCACGCTTTTATTTAAAGTTGGTCACTTTGTAAAATGTTATTCATAGGGAAAGAGTAATGCCTTAAAAAACAAAAAATAAAATTTACTTGAATACAAAAATGTGTCATGAAAATTTTTTTTTCAAAAATTTTAATGATGAAAATCGTGGTGGGGCGTTAATCGAAAAGGTATTCGTTTGCTCCTCGCACACCCCACCACGCTTTTCATCATTAAAATTTTTGAAAAAAAATTTTCATGACACATTTTTGTATTCAAGTAAATTTTATTTTTTGTTTTTTAAGGCATTACTCTTTCCCTATGAATAACATTTTACAAAGTGACCAACTTTAAATAAAAGCGTGGTTTTTTAAAAAATTTTTACATTTTTATTTAACACTTTTTGTCGTTGAAAATATTTTATTTGAAACTTTTCAAAATTGAACCCCCTCATAGGGGCTCAATTTGGGGTCAGGGGTATATTTGAGTTCGAAAATCGAATTCAGCTACCTCGAAAACCAACATTTTGATATCAATGTTGTGAAGTTTGAAATTTTCAAAATGGAACCCCCTCATAGGGGTCCAATTTGGGGTCAAGGGTAAATTTAAGTCCGAAAATCGAATTCAGCGGCCTCGAAAACCTACATTTCGATACCAATGTTGTGATTTTCTGAAATTTTCAAAACTGAACCCCCTCATAGGGCTCAATTTGGGGTCGGGGGTAAATTTGAGTTCGAAAATCGAATTCAGCTACCTCGAAAACCAACATTTTGATATCAATGTTGTGAATTTTGAAATTTTCAAAATGGAACCCCCTCATAGGGGCTCAATTTGGGGTCGGGGGTAAATTTGAGTTCGAAAATCGAATTCAGCGACCTCGAAAACCCCTAATGTGAGCACTATGTTCTTTCAATTCCAGTAAAATATTAAATGAGAGAGGATTGGTTGAAAACATACTCTTGGTTCCATGAGACATACATAGACATACATACATACATACATACCAAGTATATAAAAGCGTGGTAAAAATCGTTTGTTTCAACAAATTGAGGATGAAAATATTCAACAAAAAAAATTAAGCAAAAACTGAAGGCTTTTTCTTCAAAAATTCAAAGTTTTTTTTCTCAAAAAATTAGAAGATTTTTTTACCTGGTTATTCTTTTTCTTAATTTAGAAAAATTACAAATTTTTTTATGCTGACTTAAAGAAAGTTAAGATGAGCATCGTTTTTCATTTCCAAAAAATTCAGATTTTTTAATACAAAAATTTGAGAATTTTTTTACTGTAAAAAAGTTACGAAATTCCTTTCCCAAAAAAAATTTGGACTCAAAATTATGATTAATTCTCAAAAAAAAATTATATTATTTTTCTTTACAAAAATAAAGAGATTTTTCAAAAAATGTTTTGTACCTATTCCAAAAAATTAAGAATTACCTATTTTACCTTTTTTTCATTTCCAAAAATTGAGATACCTATTTTCTATTCCAAGAAAATGAATAATTTTTTGTCGAAAAAAATTAGATACTTAGGTCGTGCCATGTGCCAAGTGTTACGCCTACCTACAAATACTTCCCCTTTTTTTGAAAGTTCTCTATGCGCTTTCCCAATGCCCCAATCGAAAAAATTTTCCAACAAAAGTTGTAGATCAAGATTTTTAGAATAATTTTGATTATTACAAAAATTTCGATTGGACCTCTCCCTCCCCTACAATTTTGTATAATGCGTATGAAAATTATGTAGTGATTTTCTATGTATTCTACAAAATTGAAGGGAAGGGAGGGGTTCAATCGAAACTTTTGTTATGAGCAAAATTATTTCAAGGAGATCAACCTACAACTTTTGTTTGAAAAAAAATTTGATTCAAGTTTGGGTTGACTGGACAAAAGGAGGCCTTAAAATCATAAAATCGCTTTTACCCTTTCCATCTCACAAACTTCCATTTGCGACGGTTCCAAAACTCGAAGTCGAGTACTCATCGTAAGTTTTTGTAAAATTACACTACCCATAAATTACTACCTAATTCTAATTGGAGTGTGCGCTCAAGATGCGTGTTAATTGGCGATGATTTTTTTTTAAATGAAATTCTACAAACTTTTTACGTTAAATACATTATAGTAGTTTACGTATGTACTTAATACCTACTTTAAACACCGCAATCTGCCTAATTAATTATCATGCATACGCTTATAAAAAAAAAATGAATTTATCTAAAAACACCATCGCATCGCTTTCTCCCAAAATAAACCAGTAAACCTAACTACGTTCTATATAAATTAAATAAATAAATAATAACGTGAATAAAACCGCGTGCAAGAATTAAAAAAGAGAGAAAAAATTCCAAAATAAGATAAAACTGATAGAATATGATCCTACCTGGTTCCTAATTTATCTTCGGAGTTCTTCTTCTTTCCGCAACAAGCTCCGCAAATCAAATGTAATACTCCTGTAACAGTAGAAAATAGGTCGTTTAGAAATTATTACATCGGCTCCGTAGCTCGAATTTATTTACATTATAGGCGCCATTTTGCACGTACCAGTTTTACCGAAGAAGAAACAGAACACATCGACGATGACTAAAAGTGCGATCAGAATAGCGACGACGATGTAAATCAACACAGCGCTGCTCATTTTCGTTTCTCCTGCTGGAGCTGGTTGTGTCGAAACTGAAATAACATCAATATTCATATTAGAAAAGACGTAATTATTCGAGTTTGTTTCTTCCGTTAAAAGATAATATAATACAATGTGAATATATTTTGTAAAAAAAAAAAAAAAAAGTTAGTGAAAAATTCGATTAAGTTTATCGCATGCTTTTTTATGTCGTGTAGGGTATAATAAGTATTTTTACATAATATGATGCGAAAATTTACGAGTACAGCTACCATTACGTGATCACAGAGCCCCTCAGAGAGTTGCATGAGAATAGATTAATTTCTTTTTTATTAGTTTTATATTATAAGAATATTAAAATTATTAATTTTAGTTTAGTAGTTATATTTTTAAATCGAATAAGAGATTTTTTTTTATTAATTAGTTTAAGATTAATAATTAATGATTTTAATTTAAATTTAATATTAAATTTAAATAAAGAATATTTTTTATTATTATTATTTGCTTTTATATTGAAAAGGTCTCAATATCCTTTTGATCATTTTAGAACTGGAATTGTTTCCAAGTTGGAATTTTTTTTTGTAGTTCCACTAGCATTTGCACAGTTGTCGTAAATTAAAAATTGTCGTATTCGATTAGTTACCAAATTTATCTAGTATTTTTTGAAATTCAAAACATTATATCGAAAATGTTCCAAAATTCTATACTTAACCGATATTTTTCAAAATTTAATAATGGATATTACCAAAATAATAATTCTTTTTCAATGCGTAGGTATTTATATTTTTCTGAATTCGATAATCAATATTTCCCAAATTTCGATTAGATATCGAAATTTTTCCAATTCTTGATTAATGATGTTATTCAACTTCTCAAAATTCAAAAGCATTTTTATATTTTTTCAAAATTTTGCTCCTGCCTCAAAACTTAAAAATTGAAGTTTTTCAGATTTCATCGACGATTATTTTCAAAATTCTTTCATCGTTGTTGTGGTATAAATTTTTTTGAAATTCAATCATCAAAATTCCTCTAAAATTTGATGATAAAAATTTTTCAGATTTCACGAAAGAAAATCGGATGTCGTGGAAAGTGGGATACTCCATTTTTCGTTTCTTTTTTGAAAAAATGCAACAAAAAAACTTCATAGAAAAGAGTATAGAAACTAAAATCAACGAAAAATAAAAAATGAGTTGAAGAAATTTTTTTAATTTTTTGAGACATTAAAAAAATGAGGATACATTTTCTTTTTTTAGGAGTAGGTATTTTACTTATCTGGAAAATTTTGAAAAATGTAATTTTTTTATTTAAAAAAAAACGGGGCAAAATTACTTCAAAAAAATAAGAAATCATTTAATTCAAAAAAAATAAAATAAAAATTTCTCAGAAGGTACGGAAAAATTAAAAAAAATATATTCCCAAAAATGAGGATTTTAGAATTTTTTTCACTTCAAAGAAACCGACGCGACATGAAGTACATTACAAAAATTTTATTCAAAAAAGGTCCCAATTCAAAAATTTTTAGAATAGAAAAATCGTATTTTTTAGAATAAAGAAATCTCATTTTTTAGAATTTTCATTTTTTGGAATCTACAAAAAAAATGTTTTGAATTTTTTTGTGATTTGGGACCATTTTTAAAAAAAAATTTTCAATGTATTATTGTTTTATTTTGATATTTTTGAAGAAGAAAAAATTCCATTTTTTTGAATTAAGAAACCCAAGTATTTTGATTTATTTAAAATAATTACCTATTAATAATTTTTCATTTTCTTGATATTCCATTTTTTTTTTTTTTTTTTTAATAAAAAAATTAATTTCTCATTTCTTTTTTGAGAATTAATTAGGTCGTTATGTGCAAAAGTGGAGGGAGATGATAAAAAATTAACCGATTTTTGAACATCGGATAATCGAAAGAAACCGGCTGAAATTTTTGTCCGGATAATTGAAAAATCGGATAAGGAAGTAATCAAAATTTTTCAAATTTCAATCATCGATAATCGATAATTCCACAAAATTTCAATTTTTTTTCAAAATTCGGTTATCGATATTTCCCAAAATTCAAAATATCGACGTTGCCCAAAATGGTATGATCAGGGCCCGGATATGTATGAAAATGCATATTTTTCTGTGTTGATTGAAAAGTGATATATTCAAGATACTTTTACGTTTCAGATCTTTCTGAGCAAAATGAGCCATATTTGTTAGCGCATATTTTGCATATTTTGGCTATAAATGCATATTTTTGCCATTTTTAGCGCATATTTCCCTATTTTACAGCATATTTCCTCAATTTTCTGATTTTGAGCGCATATTTATGTGATTTTTGATATTTTTTTCCCAAAAAGACAAAAAATTTCACTTTTTTCAATTTTTCACTAGTGCTTGAAAAAAATCTACTACTTTCACAAAATTGTTAATATGAAAACACTATAATAATAAATAGGTAACGTACAAAAACTAATTTTTAAATCTCAGCGATGATATTTTGATAAGTAACCACGTTGGTAAGAGAGGCTTTCAACCAACGTTATTTTTTATAACGTTCATCAACGTATCTCCCCCCTCTAAAAAAACATTTACCTAGATATGTGAGTATTTTGATATGTATTTTTGTACGTTTTTTAATAATACTTTTTTTTTGATCTTTAGTTCGTCGTATAAAACGTAAAACAAACAAACAAAAAAAGTGTGATGAAACACTGGCAGATGAAAAATTAGTTATTAAAAACTATTTCAAAAAAAAAAAATTAAAACTCAATCCAAAACAAAACATTAACTACACATTCATATGTTAATAACACCCAAAGTTAAAGACATGATAACGAATACAATTTCAAACAATCGATAAGTCGATGATGCCTTACTTGTAGGTTTTCTCGGATCCTCATCTAGAACACAAAAAATACGTAATTGATTCAGAAAATGTATGAGTTTTCGTTCGAAATCTCATTTTTTTTTCAAAATTTTCGCCCTCGCTTCGCTCGTGCAGTGTTTCATTGTTTCATTTTTTTGATGAAATGAGATTGAAATCTCGAAAAAATACGAGGAATTCAATTTATTTCAATTCTAACCTTACGCCTCACGTTGTACTGTGTGAAAAAACTGGGAGAGGAAAATGAAATTATAGAGAATTTTAAAGAATTTCCGAAAACATATCTTTTTACAATTTTTGGATCCTGTTTTGAATAATTTTTTCATTTCAAAACGGCAACATTGTCAAATGAATGACAATAATCTGATTCTAATTTTATTTTTGCCTTGAAATAAAGCACAGCTCATCGCGCTCTTTAAAACGATACCCATTTTGGTTTTTGCATATTTCTTGATGTTAGAGCATATTTCGAGTTTTTTTAGCGCATATATATGCGCATATTTCACCTGTTTTTAGTGCATATATATCCGAGGCCCGGTGATGATCGATTTTCTTTAATTTTAACAAATTCAAAATTTTATTTTTCGATTCTCTTAAAATTTCAATTATTGATAACATTGATTTTTTTCCAACATTTATTAGGTATCAAATAGTACCAAAAAATTTTATTAAAATTATTTTATTTCTAAAAAATAGATTTTTTTAAATTTTGACTATCGATATTTTTCAAAATGCAATTATGTATCGATATTTCGCAAAATTCAAATACACATAAAAAAATGTTTTCTAAAATTAGATGATAAATTTTTTCAATTTTCTCAAATTCTTCTATCATTATTTCTCAAAATTGATTACCTATTTTTACCTATTTCCCCAACACTCAATAATCATGAAAAAAAAATGATTTTTGATTTTTTTTAAATTTCGATCATCGATAATATAGATTTTTCCAAAATTTATCAACGAAATTTTATCAAAATTATTTTATTGATTTTTTCCAATTTTTTAATAATTTTTTTGCCAATTTCAATTATTATTGATATTTTTTGAAATTCGATTATCGATACTCCACAAAATTAGATTATCGATATTTCGGCAGATTCAGATGATTTTTTGAAACATTTCACAATCATTTTTCTTGATTTTCAAAAATTCTGTTATTGGTATTTTTCAAAATTTCTCCAATATTCAACCGTCGATATTTTTCAAAATTTATTCATCAATATTGATCATCAAAATGTTTCAAATTTCGATTATCGATATTTCTCAAAATTCAATCATCATACTTCCCAAAATTTGAATGTTGATTTTTCCCAAAATTTTACACGTGTAATAATGATAATTCTTATTTTTTCAAAATTCTTTCATCAGATTCACTGAAATTTTTCCTGACTCGATTATAAATATTTTTCAAAAAATTCATATTAAAATTACCCAAAATTCGAATATTTTTTTTTTCATTTTTTGATTTTTGTTTTCAAACTTTGATATTTAATCGATATTTTTCAAGTTATCTAAATTCTTTTATCGATATTTTTCCGAAATTCTTTTTTTTTTTTTAATTTGTACTTAATCGAGGTTTTTTAAATTTTCAAAATTCGACTCATCGACTGCCAAGTGCCAACAATGTCAACATTCTTCCTAAAATTCTACTAGAAATATTAATATCGAAATTTCTCCTTGGTAGCTATACTAAAAAAATAACTGTACAAATACATATAAAAAAATTGCACACAATAAGTAAAGTACAAATATAAACGATACACCCGCAACAGATAAACAAAAACCCCAGAAACACTTCAAACAATTACCACACTAAAACATAATCTACATTATCAGCATCACCGGTTATTACTTCAACAAATAAGCTCGTCAAACATGAGAAAAAAAAAGTGAAAAAAATCCATACGCCATGCAAATGCAAAATACATCTACGTACAATCAACCATATTAAAAGCAAACACATGCAACACACCCTACCCACATATGCGAAAAAAAAGTAAAAACTATAAGCCTACCACTTAATCTTATACATCTTAACATAACCCCTTTCGTAATTAACACGTGAAGCTGAATAAATCCCGATCGCTGTGACGTTTTAGAAGCTGTATAAAATAAATAAGACGTTATCACATAACGCTCAAACGTATCCATAATAATTCTACCACCGTATTAAACGAAACAACAACAAAAAAATTGTGACACTATAGTACCATGCTTATGTGGTGCGTAATTTTAGGAAAAATTTCATATTTACCAATCTTCGAGTAGATAAGTTTTAACGCGTTTTTAGGTAGATTTTGGAAAAAAATGAATGATGAGTGCAACCCACGTAAATACTATAAACCCCGGTTATAAAGTTAACGATGACAATATTTAGAACGAGCGTGATGTGCCAGATCATACCAGATTCTCCAGTATTGAAGTACAAACTTATCATAAATACATAAAAATCGCAAATCTTCTCGTAATGTGTTTATTTCTCTTTTTTTTTATTTAAACGCAACTTAAATCATAATATCACGTAATGATGCAAGAAAAAAAAACTTAGAATTAACACACGAATTAAGTACCTACACATTGCATTTCGTCGGCCGAACGTATTAAAAATTTACAAAAAGCGCCAGTTCGTGTTCTTTCAATAGAGAAAAAAAAGGCAGTTCGGTATTAGCGACCGTTTTTTAAACCATTTTGTGTCTAACTAAACAATAATGAGGTACAATATTAAAAAAAAAAAAAAAAAAAAAAAATTACGTATAATCTAAACACTAAAAAAAAAAATGAGATACTATAAAACTAAACCTAAATACGTTTTTGAAAAAAAAAAAAAAAATCAGCCCTAAAACGGATTCGCTTTCAATTTTTTTTATCACAGTAAACGTATTGAGAGTTTACTCGTCCTATGTATACTACAAAGTAGTGCATTGTACTATTGGTTCTTTGTTGGAAATTAAATTTTAAAAATAATCTATGCATTAAAACTAGATTTAAACATCGTGTACGTAAATCGTAAATTTAAAAACAAAAAATGGCATTTTAAATACGTTAAGCGCATAATTACAAAAAAAAACTTTCGATAACGTTATCGATAAATAATTTACAATATAAAAACACTATAATAATAAATAGGTAACGTACAAAAACTAATTTTTAAATCTCAGCGATGATATTTTGATAAGTAACCACGTTGGTAAGAGAGGCTTTCAACCAACGTTATTTTTTATAACGTTCATCAACGTATCTCCCCCCTCTAAAAAAACATTTACCTAGATATGTGAGTATTTTGATATGTATTTTTGTACGTTTTTTTATAATACTTTTTTTTTGATCTTTAGTTCGTCGTATAAAACGTAAAACAAACAAACAAACAAAAAAAGTGTGATGAAACACTGGCAGATGAAAAATTAGTTATTAAAAACTATTTCAAAAAAAAAAAAAAAATTAAAACTCAATCCAAAACAAAACATTAACTACACATTCATATGTTAATAACACCCAAAGTTAAAGACATGATAACGAATACAATTTCAAACAATCGATAAGTCGATGATGCCTTACTTGTAGGTTTTCTCGGATCCTCATCTAGAACACAAAAAATACGTACCACGTACAAACAAAAGCTATCAAGCAACTACCTAAAAGGCTTAAATTTAGGTACTTGTAGCGAAATACTTTATCATAGGGGTTGGACTTTTTTTTTTCAATGTACAAATTCCAAAATGATGTGTTAACAAATCTCCAGGGCTAACTTATCTAAATTATAGGTAATCGATAAATAGGTAGATACTTTTTTAATTAAAAATTAATTATTGGTTTAAGAATATCCAAGAATAAAGTAGGTAAACAAATTGACAAAGCGAAAATAAGAGAACACCTGGCCATCGTGTTATAGCCTACTTTTATGTTACAACTCGTCATTAGATATTTTAAAATCATTTTGAAATTTTAATTACAGCTATATGTAGGTTATTTGATAGAATCATTCAATTAACCGATCACTATACTAATTTACTTCCCGACGTCAATTTTATTCATATTTTGAATTATAGATAGATACGAGTATTTGTATTTACATTTTCTTTGTTACCACTGTACCCTCTAAGCTGAATAATGCGGAATACCAATTATTGGAAAAATTTTCTTCAGAGACTTGGTAATAACGAGCACGACAATCAATCATTTTTTTGATACGACGACTCGATGACGAATATTTTTTGGTAGGTAGGGTGCTAACTTGGTTTATAATCACTTCTAGTTCCAAGCACCACTATCGCTGATTAAATATCAATCGTTAAGAAAGAACAAGTTTGTCGTTACAGAAGAATTCTCGAGTCTCAACTATGCATCAAAATTTAGTAATTATCCTATTTTTTTGACAGTAGCATGAATAAAGGGGGGGGGGGGGAGGAGAGTGGTGAAATAAAAGTTGAGAAAATTGATTTCTGTTGATTAAAAAAAAAAAAAAATGAAATAATAAAAAAAAAACTAAGGACAAAAAAGAATCTATAAAAAATGAAAAATGTTCGTCAAAGGATCATTTTCAAAAAAATTTCAAATTTTTTAAAATCGAAAAAATTTATCAAACTTTAAAAATTAATCCAACTTTGAAAAAAATATTCAAATGTCAAAATGACCGAATTTCAAATTTTCATCAAAAGTTGAAAATTTAAAAAAATTTATCAATTTAAAATTTTTACCAAAAACCATAATAATTTCACAATTGATGTTTTACAAGTTTTTGAAAATTTTACCAAATTTTGAAAATTGGTTCGATTTATTAAAATTTAAAAATGACTGAATCTACAAATTTTAAAAATGATAAAAATTTACCAAATCTTTTACTTAATTTTAAGAATTTGTCAAAATTCGAAAATCGTCAAAATTCCAATTTTATCAAATTTTTGAAATGTCAATTTTACAAACTGAAGTTTTAAAAATTTAGCTCAATTTTAAAATTTGAATCAAATTTCAAAAATTTATTTAAAAATTTTTAATCAGGTTTTGAAATTTTTACACTTAATTTCATAGATTTATTTTAAAAATTGTCTCTTAATTGCTCAAATTTTAAAAATTTATGTTTGAAATTTAAAGTTGTGTAATTTTGAATTTTCATCAAATTTTTAAAATGTAGGGTATGCATTAAATTGAAAAATTTCTACAATAATAAAAATTTATCAACCTCTAAAAATTTATTCAATTTTGAGAATTCATAAAAACATCAACAAAATTCAAATTTCTATCAAACTCTGAAAATTTTCATATTTTTTTCGGTAAACGAAAATTTTCAAGTTTCACCGAATTTTCAAAATCTGCCAATGTAAAATTTCCGCTAAATTTTAAAAATCTATAAAGATTTGCCAATGGGCGTTTAGCAGTGAATATTTAAAAATGACTATTTTTATCAGATTTTGAAACCGTTGAGATTTTCTAATTTCCACCGAATTTTAATAATTTTCCAAATTTCAGGGGTGCGATAGATTTAAAAACTGACTTCTTTTCAAAAATGTAGGCCCCTAATAAATTAAAAAATTACTCAGATCATATCAAATTTTCTTCGTGTTTTGAAGGTAGGTATAGGAAGTTGGATTATGCACAAAATTTACGCAATTTTAAAATTTGGAAAAATTGAAAAAAATTATAATTTATCAAAATTATCGTGAAAATTGATCTAATTTCAAAAATCAGTAAAAATGAAAAAATTATCAAAAATTTTCCAATTTCACCCCAAATTTTTGAAATTTAGCCAATTTTCAATTTTCCACTAAATTTTTAAAATCCAAGGTAGGTTTGGGTATGCGAAGTTACAAATCCAATAATTATACAAAAAAAAAAAAAAAAAAAAAATCCAACATCATAAAAATTTATTAAAGCTTAAAAATTGCTGCTAAAAACAACAAATATTCTTATTTTTTTCAAATTGCAAAAATATTCCAATTTTCCTATTTTCATTAAAATCGTAAAAATTTTCCAATTCTACCAAATTTTTAAAATTTGTCAATTTTCAATTTTCCATCAAATTTTGGAAAATCCAAGTAGCATAAAAATCACAAACATTCCCTTTCCAATCAAATTTTGAAAATATTCCCATTTTTAGTAAGTTATGAAAAATTTGTAATTTTACCAAATTCACAAGTTCAATATTTTTAGGTATCACATTTCAATAATTTTTCAATTTCAGAGGTTTAGTGGATTTTTAAAATTTTGAATTTTCAAAGTTTCAATTTTCAAGAATTTCATAAAAGTAACCAAAATTATAATTTTCTTCGATTTTTGCATTTTTACCAAGTTTTTATAAATTTTAAACATTTTTAAAAAATTTTAATTAAAATTTTTTTGAAGATATTCTAATTTTAAGAAACATTAAAAATTTTTAAAAGCTTGAAAATTATATACGCAAATTTCGAGGATTGTAAAAATGAATCATCACTAGCAATTTTTAAAAAAATTATTTTTAACGTTGGAAAAAATTTTATGGTTTAATTTTCGCTTGAATGATAGGGTTTCAAATTTGCCTAAAAATTTATCAATTGTGACCCGGCACGTTAAAAGGGACCTGGTAGGTAAAAAATCGATTTTCACTTTTTTGGTGTTCTGAGGTCCACTCACCAAAGTCTATCACCTGAATCACGAAAAACTTCGAAAAAGTCAATATTTTCAATCGGCATGACAAAAGGGACCTAGTAAATCTGTAATCTCTGTGGTTTTCGATGTATTTTTCATCTTATGATCACCTATTACACGAAATCTTCATAATTTAGCCTAAAATCAATGTTACATTTGTTATCAGTAAACGTCAAAAATTTACTTATCACAAAAAATTTTTCCCTTTTTGGAAACACTGAGTTTGGTCAAATTTCCCTTGCGCCATTATACAAAAATGTTCGCCCAAAATTATTTTTTTAATATTGGAGAATATTTCACTTATACCCAGTAACAATTCCCCAAAGTTTTAGAAAAATCGGCCCATTCGTTCCAGAGATATTCATTTCCAAAGTTTGTTTTTACTCTCCTGAAAAATTTGTAAAATACCTACTAGGTCCCTTTTAACGTGCCGGGTCACAATTACTTAATTAAAATCAACAAATTTTTGGATAAATCAATATCGATAATAAATTGATTAATCGAAATTAAAAATTCATCGATTAGCCAAAATCAAAGATGATAATAGAATCTATACGTACATCAATTTTTTCATCTCATTAAATTTATCAATTCGTAGTTAAAACCAATAAAAATTATAATTAGTCCAAAATCCTTCACTGATGCATTACCTACTTCCTAGTTTTTTTTTTTTTTTTTTTTTCAAAGGTAGTTTGCCAAAAAAATTACAAAAGAAACCAATGATGAGCTCATTAAAAAAATCATCACGTCCAGTGAAATTTTGATGCACTATAAATTTGTCTTTAAATTGCCAATTATTAGGTAGGTACTCAATTTCGATACCTAAACATTGTTGCCAATTTTCACATCCAAACGAGAACTATAACCAACGTTTGAAAATAACACATTCGAATTCCTCTCGCCTCGATCATTATAACCTGTTCCAAAATTCAGCTACGACACCAACTCTCCATTACCATCAAAATACATCAGTGCATTTCAAACCAGAAACGATGTGCATCCAGAATAAATAATCAAGACGACGAAAAACCACCAAATGCATCTCTACCGACTTTATCGCAGTAGTGGGAATTATCAAAAACAAGAAATTATGCAACAGGTACGGAACAAGATTTATGTAGATATGAAAATCAACGCTTGAGAAAAAAAAAAACATCGCGGTAGTGGAATGCCACTTGACATTTCAGAAATGTATGTACCGGTATCTGACTCAGAGAGATGCAATGATTTAATTCTCTGATTCGTATGTATAAATATTCGCAACACGTAATTTTCTTGATCGTTTTTTCGTTTGATCACACTCGATACAAAACAGACGTATACTCGTATCGAATCAAGTCGCATATACGAGTAAAATATAAAATCAAAGCTCCACTATACTGCTTTCAACTGGGCAAAAGTACCTAAATCTACATTTCCGCGAAATATGCAAATTCAATACGAATAAAAATACTATAAGAAAAAAAAAAGCTACAGATAAAAAACGCTTAAATAGCACAATAATCTACACTTACGAGCAAGTACCTAGCTACCTACTCCTATTAAAAAAAATAAAAAATAAAAGTGGCACTTTAGATAGCTTTTTTTTTAAATAGAAGAATCAAATGAAATAAGAAACAACCAGATAAGAAAAATCCCAATCACCGGCGATACCACAATAGTACGCTTTAATTTCGCTACACCGAAGCTTTTTTTTAAAAATAAGAACCATGCAAAATAAAAAATAAAAATAATAACTCACTGTTAGTTTTGAAAAATCTTTCGCTCGATGGTCCATCGCCAATGTTGTTATGGGCTCTCAAATTTACCATATAATACGTATCCGGTAGCAAGTCTTTAATTTGGTACGATGATAATCCTTCAATGCCGCTCAAAACTTTTTCTACACACGAGGTCGCAATTGGGAATAAGCTACTGCTTTCGGTGTCTTCGGCAGCCTTTAAAAAATACAAAACATCAACAATCGTAATACGAAATCAACTTACCGTGGCGTAGGTAATGTAGGTATAGGTTATAGGTATACTCACTACGCAATATTTGAGTTTATAACTGTCGATATCGACTCCATTACTAGAGGGAACTTTCCACCTCAGATCGAAACCAGTGGCGGTATCTAATTTGATGAATTTCTCTCCGTCGTCTTTGGCGTTCGTTATGATAGGTTCACTTGGAGCAGACTGATCTGGCATTTGTCGGCTTTCGATTTTGCCCCATTGGCCTATACCGACTTCGTTGATAGCTGCGAAACGGAATGTGTATCTTTTGGCCGGTGTTAGATTGTGAAGCGAGTACAAGGCACCTGCAAGTTGAAACGTTATTATTGATTTTGAAGTGCTGCTCTTCTCGAGGCATAGAGGTATTTTTGGCGAATCACATTGAATTTTTTTTCAATGCCAATTTTTTTTTGTTTCTTATTGGCTTTTTGAATTCATTTATTTTTGATTTTTTTTACATAAGAATTTTCTTGATATTATTTTGAAGTCATTTTAAAAGATTAATTCGATTCTTTATTACTTTGCAATTTGAATTTTTAATTTTGATTTTTTATACTTTTTTTCAATGTGATTTTGTTTTTGCCTTTCGCTGGCAATTTGAATTCCTTCATTTTTTCAATGAGAATCTTCCCCATTCTTCAAAGTATGGGGTTTCTATAATTTTAGAAAACTAGTTCGATTTTTTATCACTTTAAAATTTGATTTTTCTCAGGCTTGATTTCGATTCACTCAATTTTTTTTCAATTTTTTTTTATTATTTTTTCAGTATAATTTTTTTTGATTTACATTTTTCCCCTCAGTTTTCATTTTATTTTTCAGTTTTTTCATTTCTAAATTCTTATTGATTTTTAAAAAAAAATTCTTAGTACAGTAATTTTCGTATTTTTTTCGAATTTTTCGGAGCATTTTTTTTTCTATTTTCTTAAACTTTTTCAATTTTTCCCCTTACTTTTCATTGCATATTCAATTTGTTTCAATTTAAATTTCTGACTTTTTTCCTTTTCAAATTTTCAATACTTGGTCGTATTTATTTAAATAAAAATTTTCCGCATACTTCAAAATTTGATTTTTTATTTCCAATTATAGAAAATTAATTCAATTTTCAATTATTTTGCAATCCCCAATTTTTCAATCTTTTTTTTAAATTGATTTTTCATGATTTTTTTGAAACGACACAATTATTTTTCAATGCAAATTTTTTGTTAAATTTTGTTTCAAATTTTCAATTTTTAGCTCTTTTTTTAAATGCAAATTTCTCGCAATTTCAAAGATGAATTTTTTATCCTCCATTAATTTGGAAAATCAGTTTAATTTATAATTATTTTCCAATTATCAACTTTTCAATAAAAAATTTTTTTCTCAAATTTTCATTTCTTTATTACCTAATATTTTGTATTTTTAGCCTTGTTTATTCTCATTTTGTGAAAAAAACAAGGCTATTACATTTTTATGATTTTTCAATCATCAACTTTTTAAATTTCAGATTTGTCTGTTTATTTTCTTTTATGATTTTTCCATTTTCGATTTTTCCCGTATTTTGAAATATACCTAAGATTTTTTTTTTTATAATTTTAGAAAACTAGCTCGATTTTCTCTTCCCTCTTTTTCTCTTTAAAATTTTCAATTTTTCCTCAATACTTAAATTTAGACCTTTTTTAAAATTTTGCAAGAGTGATTTTTGATTTTTTATCATTTTCTCACCAACAATTTTTTCAAGTTTTAATTATTTTATTTTTTTTTTCAAATGCTGTTTTAAAAATTTGTTTCAATTTTAATTTTTGGATTTTTTCAAAGTTTTTATCTTTAGTCTTTCTGTAAAATTGAATTTTTTTTGGTTTTTGATTTTTCCACAATATTTTTGAATTTAAACTTTTTTACAGTGTTCTTATTACTGAATCGGTGTTTCAAAGTTTATATCAGTTCAATTTTCATTTCTTTAAAAATTTGTTTCAATTTTCACTCTCGGATTTTACAATTCTTGACTTTTAATTTTTTTTTCTCGTTGTTCGATTTCAAATTTTTTTCAATTTTTTAGTTTTTCATTTTCTACAGTTTTTATTTAATTAAAGAACCGTTTCAATTCCTTTTTTTTTCAAACTTTAATTTTTTAATTTTTCCCTCAATTTTTTTAAAATTTTTGATTTTGTAATTTTTAGTTTTTCTAAAAAATTAGAATTTAATTTTTCAAAATTGAGCATTTTAAAATAATTTTGGACGTACCTATAGTTTGATTTTTTAAAGTGGTTTTCCAATTTTCAAGTTTCAATTTTTAATTTTTTTAAAACTTGTTTCATTTTTTTCTCATTTTTCACTTTTTCCTAAATTTTTAAAAATTGGTAATTTTTTATAATTTTAGAAAACCATTGTGATTTTTTTTTCGGGGGGGGGGGGGGGGGGGGTATGCTCAATTTTTGTTTTTCATCAATTATTTCGGATTTTTTTAATACCTACATAGTTTTAAAGACTAAATTACTTGTTATTTTTCAATTTTCAAATTTTATATTTTCTCGGATTCTATTTTCCTGATTTGTTAATTTTTTTTTTTGGAATTTTTTGAAATCTTTCAACTTTGAAAAAAAAAAATCTGATTGCTTTTAATTTTTTTTGAATTTCTATTAAATTTTTGGATTTTTTTTTTCAGTTTTGAATTCTACTTATTTTTCATTTTTTTCTAAATTAAAAATTTTTATTGATGATTTTTTAAATTTTGATTTTTGTTTGCAATTCTATAAGACCAATGCAACTTTCCTTTGTTCATCGGCCATCAAAATTTTTCTGTAACTCTTCAGTACTTACCACGAGCCCAAGTTTCGTTTTTGGCTTCGTTCCATGTGTCTGTTTCCATAATGTATTGCACAACATAGCCTTTGATGGGTAATCCTCCAGTGCTGATCGGGTCCGAGATTTTGAAAGTGATACTAGTTGCTGTAAAATTGATAATACATTTTAAAAATCTTTCTTTCTGTATCGAGGACTAAAAAAGGACTTATTCCTACCTGTAGTCGTATTAACTTGAACATCATCAATCGGCGAAGGAGGGAAGGCTTCTTTTAAATTAATGTTCCATTCGGATTTACCAAGTTTATTGTCAGCTCTGCATTTGTAAATTCCGTACGCTCTTCTATCCAGCGGTGTTACCTAAGATGAGAAAAAAAGTCGAGAGTCAATAACACCAATATCACTTTTACGAGTACACCCGCAAACAGTTTTGGTAAAACGCCACTCACTTGTAATGTACTGGGTGATCCTTTGCTGAAAATTTTATAAGTAGCGTCGTTTCTTTCGATAACCACGTTGTTAAAGAACCAAGCGATGGTGGCATTTGGAATAGCTTCGGCGATACAGGTTAAATTCACAGGTCTTCTATCCCAGGAGAACGTTGTGTTTACGTTAACTGTCGGGTCAATAATCGGAGCATATTCGACGGTCAAATGAGCGCTACGAACACTTTGGCCAACCTGTTGATGAGAAATAGGAGTAATGAGTGTCTCCAGAAGTAGAACACGAGTGGGTCGCCGCAGTAAGTAGGTGTTTTTTGGAACCATCGAAAATTTACCAAGTCCAATACTACATAGATGCTTGATATTCAAAATTTGAGTGGTGGGAGGGGTCCAATCGCAATTTTTGTAATGACCAAAATTATTTCCAACATTTCAAGGTACAACTTTTGTTTGAAAATTTTTTCAATTTGACCCCTTCCCCAATTTTGAAGAAGGATCTACCTGATGTTATGTGGAATTGGAGAAGGAGGGATCCAACCGAAATTTTTAAAATAACCAAAATTATTTTTAGGATCTTAATCTACAACTTTTATCTGAAAAAGTTTTCAATTGGCCCCTTCCTCCCTCACTCCTCCAATTTTTAATTAGTATCATAGGAGTGTTATGCGAAATCGGTGGGAGAGAGGTCCAACTGAAAAAATTTTCAAACAAAAATTGTAGCTTGAAGTTCTACAAATAATTTTGATTATTACAAAAACTTCGCTTGGACACCTCTCTCCCCTCCAATTTTGAATATCAAGTATCTATGTAATATTGGACTTGGTAAATTTTCGATGGTGCCAAAAACTGCTTGTTAAAATTATGCTAGTACAACATTCATCAAAAATATACCTCGTTTGTAGCTAAACACTCGTACAATCCATCATCGATGAGCTCCACTTTGGAGAAGTTCATGGTAGCAATGACGGCATGTTCTTTAGTAGGATGGCCTGTGGTTTCAATAGTCGTTCTTAAGGAATCATCGGTGCTTCTCGTGGACCGTGGTAAACTGTATTTGCTGCAAAAAATTCAAAATTCCGATAAGAATTCGCATCCAGGGTAGTGTATTTTTTCACTTTATTAAAAATACTAACCGAATAATAACCGAAGGTTTGGGATTGGCGTAGACGTGACATTGAATTTGTCCAAAGCCACCGACGACGGCGGTGCCATTTTTCACTTCGAATACGTCGGGTTTCGATCTAATGTTCAGATGAATATTACGGGCATCTTCTCCAGCTTTGTTTTCAGCTTTGCACGTGTAATCGGTGGTTTCATCTCTGATCACTTTTTCGATGTATAAAATACCATCTGTTCCGGTCGAGATTACTTGACGTGTTTTTGAATTGGTCCACGTGATCGTTGGTTTGGGTTTACCAGTCGCTTCGCATTTTAGTTGGGCTCTTTCACCTTCGGTGACCTTTTGGTATTCGGGAAGGTTGACTATCTTTGGTGGAGCTGTGACCTGTACGCGATGAAATCGATTTCTTAATCAAATAGCCCAGAAAATAGAATTTTCTACGAATAAATCTACTCACTTCGAGACGAATGTTTCGGTTTTTCGTTTCTCCCTTCTCGACGACCACTACTTCGCATCTGTATTCTCCATCGTCAGATTCGTTGACAGAATCGATGACTAGACCGTCCGCTTCGATAGTGTAACGCGGATCGTTACTTAATTTCTGGTCATTTCTGGTCCATTCTACGGTCGGCGGAGGCTGTGCTTCGACTTGGCATTTGATCTTGTATCTGGTTCCAATCAACGTCGATTGCTCGGTCGGGGCGTTGATGAATGTAATCATTTCTGTGAGTAATTAAATATATCATTGATAGAAACGTGAAAAATTCGCTAACTTTATATCCTCAGTAGCGAGATTATTTTACTCGGAAAATACACGAAAAATAAAACAACCCCTCGATGTAATTTTTTAATACAATTTGAACCCTGGTCTCGTGTCCGTTAATACGGAACACTTCACAAAAATTCATCCGACCGAAACACGACCACCGTACGCACGATGTTTACAATTTTTTCGGAAAAAAAAATTCACGCATCATTCCCGTATTTATTTTTTACGCCGTCGTGTCGTCGAAATACGAGAGCAGATATTTTAAAATTATTAATAAAGGCCCGAATACAAATTACGTAATAGCGACGCTTCGTTCATGCAATGTAATAATTTTTCAAACGTGATTTTCATGCCATAAAAATTGGTCGAATATTTTCAAACCGAACGTATTTATCATTCGTACGAATCATCGAGTAAATAGGTAAGATATTTCCATCGCAATTTATTTTCGATTACGTAAATTGCACGTGTAATAAAATTAAATTAGAAGACCACGCGCGCTACAATTTTTCTTTGTTGTGAATTCGCAGATTCGCCATTTCCGAAATCAAATTTTTCCATGATTTTTTTTTCCATAAAAATTTTATATGATTTTATCAATAATTTTTTCAAAAATTCATTTTGAAAAATCGCACTTTGTAAAAATATATAACTTTTCTTTTAAAATAACGAAATCACAATGCCCTCACCAACATAAATAATTCAATTTTGATGAAAATTTTTCGAGAAAAAAAATCATGAAGTTTTGATAAATAATTTTGATGAAATTTCTTGAGGAAAACATTTTGAATAATTTTGATGAAAGTCAAAATTGAATAATTCACATAGGTATTTCAAAAAAAAAAAAAGTAAACAAAAATTTCAAACTGATCGAAATTATTTTTAAGAAATCAAAAATGATACAATTTTGATGAAAAATTGATAAAATAAGCTGAAAAAATTTCTAATGATAATTTTTTTCTTTTGTAAACAGCGGTAGGTAGATATAATGGGAAAGTTATGAAAAAAATTGTGGTACGATTATTTCAAAAATAAAGCGGCGAACGATTTCGAGAGAAATTTAAAAAAAAAATAGAAATAGGCATCTACCTACTTAGTAAATTTTTTTCAATCTAAAAATTCCATTTTTGAGGAAAATATAACTATTGAAAAAAAAAATTGAACAATTTAATTTTTTAAAAATTTAATAATTCTGAAAAAACATAGAAATAACAATTAATTTTGAGAAAATTAAGTTTAAAAAACTGACAAATTTTGAAGAAAAAAAATTGAATATTACCTAGTACCTACCTACTAAAAAAAAATGAAAAGTAGAGAAAATTTCAAGCAAACTAATCAAAAAAATGACAGGTTAATTATTGAAAGATTAAATAATTTTGAATAAAATATCTACATTATAAAATTCAAAACTTTTGAAAAAATGAAATCGAACAATTCTAAAAAAAATCCAAAGTAAATACCTAACTTCAAGAAAGGATGCAGCGAAAATTTTAAGCAAAAAATAAGAAAAAATAGGAATCCATTCATAAAGAAAACTTAAATTTATTCATCGAAAGGTAAGGAAACCTAGATTTTCATTTGAAGAACATTCTTTAATAAGTAGGTATACTTGACAGATAATTTTTTTTAATACCTTATAGGTAAATAATTCTGCAAAAATAAAAAACGAACAACTTTAAAATAATTCAATTTTGAAAAAAATAAAATATAATTGAATAACTTGTAAAAAATCAAATTGAGGTAATTTCATTTAAAAAACAGAGGGAATTTTCAAGCAATGAAATTGAATAATTTGGAACAAATAAAAAATGAAAAAATGAAAAAAAATGAAAAAAAAAAATTGAAAAAAAAAGATTGAAAATAAACTATGATACAAATTTAATTATTTCAAGGAACAAATAAGTGGGAGAATTTTAATCAGGCAAATCAAAAAAAAAAAAAATCAATAGGTTACCTACATTTAAAAAATAAAAGTAGAAATTTAAAAAAAATAAATAGGTATCATTCTATGTAATTTCAATTGAAAAAATTTCGAAAAAATACAATGGAATAAAATCTAAAAAATCCTAAATTGAATGATTTCGAGAAAAAAGTAAGGGAAATTTTCATTAAACGAATCAAAAATATGTACTTCTACTTACCTACATTATTAGGCATCCACTAATTTAAAAAAATTTTAAAAAATTTTCCTAGTTCAATCATTGTAAAAAATTTGATGACTTTTTATATAAATATAATTATTACCTAGGTAATTAGTAGGGCCCGGATTTTTATGATATTGCTTATTTTTTCCTGCTGCACTAGATAGGGCATATATCACAATTTTCTTTACGTTTCATGCAATTCTGAGACGAATGGTGAAATTTTTAAGCGCTTATTTTTGCTTATTTTAGGTATAAATGCTTAAAAACGCTTATTTTTACCAAAAAACGTCTTAAACAACCCGCATATTTTGCGCTTTTTTTGAAAAAATTGAAAAGCCTGACCAAAAAAAAAAATTTTAAAATACACTTTTTTGTATTTTCAATTTTTTTTTAAGTTGCAATTTGAAGGAATTTTCAGTTGTGGAGGCGTTTTTTAAACTATAATTTAATTTTAATTCAATCTAATCGATTTCGATTGTGAAATTTCAACGCGTTCAAATTTATTGAATTTCGCATTATTTATTTTAAAAATAAATGTTTTAATGTTTTTCTGCTCTACATTTCTTTCAGTTTCTACATATGTACGATTTGATAGGTTTTTCGAAAGCGATTTTCAAATACTTGCATTTTGATACTCATGATGGTATATTTTTAAAGCACTTATTTTTGCTTTTTTTGGTTTTATAGGGCATATTTCTGCTTATTTTTCATATTTTAACCGCTTGACTTAAGCGCTTATTTTTATATTTTAAGCGCATAAAAATCCGGGCCTTAGTAATTAGTAATTATGAAAAAATTAGAATTGAATAATTTTAGAAAAAATTGTAACTTGATAAAATTATAAATAAATTCAAACAGATGTAATATCGAAAATAAAAAATTGAAAATAAATCAACTTTTGAGAAAAAAAAATTATGAACATCATTTTAAAAAAATTGTGATGAAAATTTTTCAAAAATAAAAGTAGATAGTGAAGAATTTTGAAATAATTGCAGAGAAAACTCTCGGTAAAGTTTTTATGAGAAATTACGGTTGAATACCTACCTACAAATTCAAAGACAGAAATGAGGAAAACTGCTATCAGTGATATAATAACACGAAAAAAAATTGTAACTATTTTTTTAGATACAAAAATTTTGAAAACAAGAAAGTTGAATGCGAATGAAAAAAAGTGTAAGAAGAAAATTTCAATAAAAAAAAATTACATATAAACTCGAATATTTAAAAAAAATCCTAAACACTCAACACGCTTTAACCCTGAAACACGAGTCAATTCGCATCATAAAAAATTCAAATCTCCCAATTTCGTGCAATTTTCAAAAAAAAAAAAAAAAAACTTGCAAAAAATACTCACGATAGAATTCGAGGACGACCGAAGCCACCAAAGTTTCAGCTCCGTAGTTGGCAACACACGTATACTTTCCGACATCCTCTTTGATCAATTTATTAATAAACAGCTGCAATTGGGTGCCGGAGCTACCTAAAAAGTTGGTATATATCCTCGGATATTGTCTCCTACAGAAACACATCGTCCATTAAAAATCATTATAGTTCAACTTCAACTTATCAAAGCCAACTAGGCAAATTGGAATCTTATCTACGAACCTGTAAGTTGCGTCGATTGTAACATTACGAGGATCGAGCCATCTGAAATTCGATATTTGGTTCCTATTTTCAGCATTTATCACACAAGTTAGCACTTGATCAACTCCCAATGCTTTCTCCTGTCTTTCTCCGATCGGCTTAATCGAAATCTCTGCACCGAGTACAGCAACTGTAACAACAAAACGTAGGTAAATATTAAAATCACAACAAGTACCAAGTCTCCTTAACGTATTCGTAATCACACCCTTAGTACCATAAACCGTGGTAAAAAAATTTCTACCGCTATTGTACAAATACATAAAACATTCTGAAGAAGAAAAAAAACTTCACAATATTGACATTAGACGTGTGTCATATGCGGAAGCTGACATGACGTAAGTCGCGTCTCGTCTTGTTCATTTCAAAATGCAATACGTACGAGTCTCCATATACGAGTACAACCAAAGCATCAGAAAAAGGGGTGCATATCATCAACTGATTTCCATATCTTCATTAAATTCATCACAGCGAGTTTACATCGTTTCAATACCTAAGGTGATGTATACTGCAATTATATAATCCACCCTAGGTATAGTGTATCCTCCTACGATGCCATAATTTTTTTTCACATCGGTTCATACGCTCGCGTTGTTCGTCGTAATATAATTTCAACCAAATTAGTAAATTTTTCAAATACTCCCGCAGAGCAACAGTTGCGACAGAGGGTGTGTCAACATATAACGAGCCTATTTGTTAGAACGCGCCTGTCAAAGGCACGCAAATGCCTCATTGCGGTTTAACAAATTAAAAAACCGCCGAAATTGACTCGATTAATCAAAGCGTATAGTATACGTATTATATATACACTACGTTTGCTAAATGAGTGCTTTAATTAGGCTATTTTTTTCACCACCCCCTCTCTTCACCTTTCACCATACGATCTGTTTATAGGTGTGCAATGTGCATCTCCTACTGACAGATACATCATACATCCCCTGTCCCTCGCTCGTCCTCAGCACATCGGATGTACAATCGCATGCATTAAACACCCCCCTACTCCTCATTTACCCCTTTACCATGGCAAACTGTACAACAAATTTTGAAACCCGAGTCCTACATTGTTCGAAAACACGAAAACACTGCATCTTCGGGATTTCTACGTAGGTACGATACGTATACGAAACGAACGAGACAATTTCATTCTATTCATACGAGTACATTATACAAGCTGTGTGTACTTTGTGTACATTTATGGCTTCGAAAACCTATCGAATTAACCGAACTATTCATCAGCACGTGTCAATTTTCGATTCTTAAGGCTGACGAGTGATGACAGCAAAGTGACGTGTCTGTTATCAGCCATTCTATACCTTCTGTGTACTTATACCAATCGTATCCGTATCTCTGATATCGAATTCGAAAGGGGAATTTTAAGAGATAACATCCCATCCGGTGTCAAACAGAGGTAGCTAAGTAGTAGGGTTTTCGTGAATTGAAGTTTTTTCATTAATTTTATGTGATTAAAATTGAGTAATCACACGAAATGCTCAAATGAAAAAACTAATCGCGGATTCGAGTTCAGCAGGTCAAACTACCCCCATTTAGACCTGTGCAGCGATCATTTTGCCCAAAATTGAAAAAGTTTTGATTTTTACCAAAAATCCATTTCGGTAAAATGAAAAAAATACAGATAAAAGTTGAACTTTTTCAATTTTGGGCAAAATGATCGCTGCACAGGTCTAAATGGGGGTAGTTTGACCTGCTGAACTCGAATCCGCGATTAGTTTTTTCATTTGAGCATTTCGTGTGATTACTCAATTTTAATCACATAAAATTAATGAAAAAACTTCAATTCACGAAAAATGAACGAATTGAGGTGAAATTCGGGCAAAATGTGTATAAAGGAGTATCTAGTGATGTTCCTCGAGGAAAATTTTTTTTGATGAAAAATGAGCGTTCAGTGGGGGAAAAAAGCACAACTAATTGTTTTTTGAATATTTTGGAGAAGTTGCACCAACGATAAAAATGTGAAAAAATTCTGGGTAGTGTAGGAGGGTGTGAAAAACTGGAAAAAAAATTTCCACTGTGTGCACTCTAAAACTGTACTCTACAGGGTGATTCGAAGTGTTGAGAGTCGTTTTCAAGGTCTTTAGAGGAGTCGAAAAAATCTGAAAAAATTTCACAACATCCCCCTTGGGTACCTGTACCTACATGCCAAGTTTGGTGAAAATCGGTTCAAAACTCGCGGAGATGCAATTTTTAAGCTAAAAATCGCATTTTTGAGGCCCCAGCCCCCAGGGGGTGAGGTAAGTGGTCGCTGATTCGCTCTAAAATCATCTTTTACGATACAAAACCGGAATCTGTGAAAAAAATTTCAAAGTGCGACCGGGGGCCGATTGACCCCCTTATCCCACCAGAACCTTTGAATTGATTTTCTATAAAATTCAAGTAGATAATTTTCAAAAAACTATGCAAAAATTCCAAAAAAAATATTATCAACAAATAATAATTATAATTTTTTGAATTTTCAAAACTTCTCAATTACCTATTTTAAAAAAATAACACAGTTTTCAAAAATCAACAAATTTTAAATTTTGAAATTTTTGCTTCAATCGATTGAAAAAAATCAAGTAATTTTCGCAAGTGCAAAACACAAAAAAAAACAGCAGTCAAAAAAGTTACTGAAAAACTGTGCCTTTGAAAAATAATTCAGTTAAAGGTCCTCCCCCCTCCACTGAATAGCGCGAAGGACCAAGTTTTTTTGATTTTTCGGTAGTTATATTTTTTTCTAAATCTTTATTCAAAAAGAAAATTCAAAAAGTTTATGACAATTTTAAAAAAACATCCAAGTAGTTTGATAATTTTTAAAATGTCTTGAATTAGTTATCCTATTTTTCATTTTTTTTTTCTATCAAATAAAACATTAAAAACTGACCAACGACGAAAACGACCGTAAAAACTCAAAAAATAACACGATTAAAAAATCCTAAAACGCAGAATATTATTAAATTTTTAAATTTACACTTTTTTTTTAATTTTTAAAAAATAAAAAATATTAGGTATAAAAATAATATAATTTTTTTTTGAAATGTGCAATTTTTTGTTGCTCAAATTTTCAAATTTTTCAATTTTTATTTTATTTTTCAAACCTTTTGTCCATTTTAATTTTTTTTCAGGTGATCAATTACCTAGTCCAAACTTCGAAAAAAAAATTCTTCAAAATAATTGTAAATATTTATTTACTTATAATCTCATGTTATTAGAAAGTTTTGAACAAGTAAACATCAAAAAATGAATTTTTCATTATTTCTGGATCTTTTTATTTCACTTAGGTACCTGTTTTCAAAAGTATCAAACATTTTAGAAAAATGACTGAGAACTTTTACAAAAATGATTACTATTTGAAAACGCATATTTTTTGAACTTTTTGCCCGTTTTGATTTTTTCTCTCAATTTTCAAAGTTTTAAAAAATAATTACCTATAGAAAAATTATGGATTTTTTTTTTCTTCAAAATTTCAATAATTCAAATTTTTGGAATACAATTAATATTGAAATCTTCCTACCTATTTATTGGACTTTTTGTCCTGCTCATCAATTTTGAATTCAATTTTCAAAAAAAATAAAGGATAAATTTAATATACCTATGGTACACTTGGAAGTTTGAAAAAGCGAAAAAGTAAATACCTGAAGCAAAAAAAAGTAAAATAGTCAAATTTTTGGATTTTTGGATTTTTTAAATTTTCTGTTTCAAGTTTTCAAAGTTTTAAACATCTTGAAAAAATGTGCAAAAAATAAAAAATAATTAGGCACCATTTGAAAATCCATATTTTAAAAATTTTTCACTTTTTTTTTTTTTTTTTTTTTTTTTTTTGATTTCCAAGTTTTAAAAAACGAAAAAATTATGAAAAGCTCAAAAAAATTACTATAAAAAACCATTAAAATTGCGAACTGTACAGATTTTTCAAATTTTTGATGATTATCTACAAAATTTGAAATTTTGGACTCAAAAACGTTCTTTATTTTGTGCTGTTCAATTTTTCCCCCAATTTTCAATAATCCAGAATTTTTAATAAAAAAATGGTATACAATTCAATTGGAAGTTTTAAAAAGTAGGTGAATAGCAAAAATGGAATTTTAAAAAAAGCCAATTTATTTTCAATTTTTGATCTCAGTTTTTCGAGAAAACCTTGTATTTTTGCACTTTTCAATAGTATTTGATTTTGATTTTCAATTTTCAAAAAAAATCTGTACTACATAATTTTATTTTAAGGGTTGAAAAAGTACCAATTAGAAAAAAATGGTACATATTTTTTTCAACTTTGGGATTGATTTTCTTTCTTTTTTTCTCCAGTCTTGTGAGAAAAATGAAGGGAACTTCAAAAAATAATTATCAATTCGAAAATTGAAAACTCATTGTCGTTTTGAACTTTGTAATTTTTTTAAATTTGATTTCGAATAATTTTTTTTTTTTTTTTTAATTTTCAAAAGCTTCAAAAATTGAAAATTATTATAGAAAAATTACTGATGTGAACTCTACTGAGATTTTGAAATGTAAAATTTATTGGATTTGATTTTTTTTTTTTTTTTTTTTTCAAATTCAAACTTTTGGAAAATGATTTAAATTTTCTCCCTGCATTTTTTGAACTATTTTCCCTATTTTTTTTCCAATCTCAAAATTCAAGAATTTCAACAAAAAAAATTACAAGAAAAAACCCGAAAAATCTTATAAAAAAATATGAAGCAAAAAACTAGAAAAAAAGTTCAAAAATCGAACACACGTAAATTTACGTAGCTAAATCATCCCAAACGAACAATGAATTATTCAACTTTCGACCATGGCGAATAAAAAGCAACACGCGAAACTGCGCAAATAAATACAAAACGAGAGAAAAAATCCAAAGTAAACACCTTCGAATAATACCAACGCTACGATCTTACATAAATAAACCAATTGCCAAGTACTCGTATTTTGGCTTGATTTGACTTGACAGATGCCTAGGCGAAGGGCCACATCGGCGATAAAATCCATTATTTTGGCATCTCATCTCATAAATTAGCCACCTTTTTAACGCCAAAATACGTAACATTACATAAACGTATTTTAATTATTATCCAGAAACTATCTCGAGTAGGTACTCGTAGCAAAAAAAAACCATCCCAGGCTAGTCGATTCAATATCGTGAATACATTTTAAATTCGTATCCGGTCTTGTCGATCGTCGCATTTGCATTAGAGCTCTTCGAAATTGGAATTGATCGATGGAACGGTGAAAGGTATCGTTTTCTAACACATTTCACATACACGCAATAATAATATCTTTGCCAATATTGCATCTCGTGTATATACGTATACTTGCCTATCAAGCTATGTAAAATATACTCGCCATCTTGGTTAAATATACAATATATAAGACCTTTCTAGACAATATCCGCTATGTTTGCTAGGTCTCTTACACCAGTATAATGGAACTTACTCTAATGGAATCATTTTTCATATCCTAATGTACTATAGTGTTGATCTCTCGCGTCCGTCGTCCATTCCATATCAAATCACAACCTCCCAGTTCCTCTTTCTCTTTTCTTCACGTCGAATGGTTACAAAAAGCACCAACTTTTTATTATAATAATAATATACGCGACATGTGTAATGCTACATTTACTCATCATCTTCTCTCTCTCTCCCTCACAATTCATCTTATCACAGATAATCAAATGAATACTCGCGACAATTAAACTCGATTCGAGGGGGACCTCCGAACGAACCCTGGTTCACAATACACTTCTGTATCCTACTCTTGTGCTACGAGCATTCCTGTACCAATAAATCACATAATCTTGGAAGTTGGAAATGAAAACACAAGCACCGTGTACAATTTCCTATTCGCATTTCCCGCCCTTCTTTTCTTTCCTCTTGCATCAAAAAGTATTATAAAATAACAACGCAATCGTATAACAAATTCTCCTACACTCGTATATATGATTGTTGTCGTTCGTCTGCCTTCTGCTGGTCGTATCTCGGTTCAGAGCGGTGGTCTTTTATAAAAACTCCAACCCCATACTGAGCTCGTATATAACCAAATTAATGAACCATTAAATGCAACTATTAACTCTCTCGCTATGCCCGAGAATACGTTCGACTCTCGTGATAGAAAACAGAGCCGGAGCGCCGTTTTAATATTTTATCGTCGAGATGTTAATTTACACTAATATCGACGCGAATGGCCAACCAACACTCGTCCTATCCTATTAATTAGAATTCCCTTCCTCGTCCAATCTCCAAAGTACACCGAGCACGTGCAATTTTCGCGTACTAACGTTAACAGGTCCACGCAGGTCTGACCTGGTCCTTTGGTTTTCGATACTGCATTAGCTATGCACAAACAACGATGACGAGTTGGAATTGTGGGAACCTTTTAATCGTCAGATCATTCGACTGTGACCCCCTTTCGCCCCTTTTGGTGATTTCCACGCAAACAGAAGGGGTTCACATAGCGATAAATATGTTTGAACAGGGCGAAATTCAATTCGCATAATCAAATGTGTAAAAGATACGCGTCATGGTTACCTCTCTCCTCAGCTCTCCTTTTGCTGCTGCTTTCGCTCGCATATGCAAACATATACACACATACGCGTATTTCACTCCTATAAACGAATCATTTACAATCAAAAGCTACGTGTCGGGGGTATCAATCAACCTGTAAGCAGCCGTTGGCGAGACATATCGGTGAAATTTCATTCGCACGTAGATATTCGATGAATTCAATGTACATGTACGTACCTTTACGATTTCAAATAAGATCAAAATCAATGAACTCCTATGTAGCAGTCGTCGAAGGTTCAAAATTCGGTACAGAATTGTATTATTTTTTTCCTTTCTCTTTTTTAGCCCTTTTTTTTGCCTTGAAAATTGGCAAAGCTTTTACGAATAAAATTATATGTAGGTAGGTGAGTGAACCAAACGGAATATATTGGGAAATTGTCTTCTTTTTTTAAATTCAATTTTTTCACTTTCGTTTTCTGGATAGAATTAGCTCGTAAAAAATATATCGATACAAACGTGATGATATTTCGAATAACTTTCCAATATAAAAATATCAGAGTATCTAACAAAAACTCAACTAAAAAAATAGGATTTTGCTGTCCTTCGATAATACCTTTTTCGAAATAAAAAGATACTCCAAATTTGAAAACTTAACAAAATTAAAAAAAAAAAAAAATCAAAATCGTAAAAATTCATTAAATTTTGAAATGGAGCCAATTTTAAAAACTTGGTCACAGTAACGTTACAACTATTACTAAAATTCAAAAAATTCATCAAACAATAAAAGTTGATCCAATTTCGAAAAATTATCAAAAATTGAAAATTACCGAAATTCCAATTATTAGATATTTCTAATATTTCGACTTTTTTTTTTTTACCAAAATCTAAAAAATCTACCAAACTTTACAAAAATTATGAAGTAAAAAAACTGAAAGAAATTTTGGAAGAAAAATTAGGAAAAAAAATGGCAAATGGCGATACAAATTATTGGAAAAATCCGAATGGAAAGTCAAGTTGTGAGATGAATATAGGAACATTTTGACAACAAATTTGGAAATGGAATCAATTGACAATTTTAATTGAAAATGAAAAAAAAAAATATGAACAATTTTCTCGGGGAAAATCCATTAAAAAGTTGGGGAAAAAATTAGATGGAAAACTAAAAAGTAAACTCGAATAAAAAATTACTTTAAAAAAATTTTAAAAGAATAATTTAAAAAAATATACGAAGAAGATTTAAAAGCATTTCGATGAGAAAATTTGATGAAAAATGTTGAAAAATCCAAAAGAAAATTTAAGAATAAATTAGATACCAATTCACCTAAAAAATTCAAAAGATGAATTTGAAAACAATATGATAAAGATTTAGATGCATTTTGATGAAAAAATTAGAAGATTTTTAATAAACAAAATAAATATTTAAAAATGAGTTTAATAAAATGGTCAAAAAAAAAAAAAAAAAAATCGATGAAAAATTTGAAGGAAAATGGGGAAAAATATTTCATGAAAAATTTCCATGAGAAAATTTTTTCTAAAATCTAATGAAAATAGAAAAAAAATAATGAAAAATTTGAAGAATAGAAAACTTGAAAAAATAGATAATTAAAAATACTGAAAAAAACTCAATGAAAAATTTGAAAAATTGTTTTTGCAGTGACAAACACGACCACGAGTTTTCTTGTGATTACTTGTTGTGGATAATAAAAAAAGAAATGAAAAAATTTCAATATACCTAGGTATTTATTTAGAATTAAATTAAAACATTTCTTTTCTCAATTTTTTGGAGTAAAATTTTCAATTGGGGAGAGGGGTTGAGACCTTTTAAATAAATTTTTGGAATACATTTTACTATAATTTTTTTGGAGTAAAAAATTCTTCACTTTTTTTTTTTTTCTTTAATTTCGAGAACTGAAAAAAAAATTGATTTCTTTTTTATCCATACGTAATTCTTTTTTTTTCAATATCAAACAATTTTTCTGGAGTGAAGTTTAAGATTTCGATTAATATAATGATTTCATTGATTTCAAATTTTAATCAAAGAAGTGTTATTTTTTTTGTTTTTTGCTCAAAATCATTTTTTAAAAATCCTTCAAAGAATTTAATTCCATTTTTATTTAATGTTTTCAAAATTTATTTTTCATGTTTTTTTTTAATCTTGTTGATATTCATTTTTCCTCAAGTGGTGACCAACAATTTTTTTGAAATTTTTCTTCAGATATTGTTCAAAAGAATTATGTAGGCAATTACAGTTTTGGTCAACTTTTTTTTTTTGGGGGGGGGGGGGGGATTTTTCTCGAAGCATCATTTTTTCGATTCATTAAAAAATTATATACTCAATTCAATTTTTATTTTTTCACTTAGGTACAATTTCTTTTCAAATTTTGAAATTTTTATTAAAAACAATTCTTTTTAACATGTGTTTTAATTCAAAAAGTTTGTTTAAAAAATACTGTTTTTGATTTCTCCTAGAAAACAATTATTCTTTTCAATTATTTTTGATAATTTTTTTCAAATACTGTTGAAAACATTTTCTATTATTAATTTTTCTTTTTCTTTCATTTAAATTTCAATGTTTAGAGGGCGAGGTTTTTCGAAAATTTAAAATTAATCAATTCGTTTTCAGACTAGGAAAATCCTCAAGAGTTGTCCTTGCTTAAAAGCATGGAAACTCGCTTATATGACTTCACTTTTAATTTTTCAATAGCGATTAAATTTCACGTAACTGAGAGCTGGAAAAATTTTCATATTTGACTCGTACTTACATACGACGAGCATCCCTTACTAATTGTTTTAATTAAGCCTGCTCGTACAGCACGATTGATGTTTTAATTGTTGGGGAGTTTCGAGTCGGTGCAAGAGCGAGGAAGAGGAGAAGATCAAGAAGACGCGTGTGGTAGCTCCGACTCCGAGTACATTATGATTTGTGTGAATGTGAAAGGAAGTAGAAATAGTGTTCTCTTTTGATGATTCATACAGAGGGAAAGAGTGAGAGAGAATTATGGATAATTAGAAAGTCTTATCGTATAAGCATGGCTCGTGAGAATGGGGGGGGGGGGGGATGGGGATAAAGGATGATGATTTAGAGGAATGTCATTATAGTACGTAGAGGAATTTTATTTTTAGATTGCGTACCTACTACCTACCTACATACACGCTCATATATCTTTTTGTTCGAATAAATAAGGAGAATTTGCATTTTACAAATGATTTGATCTTATGTGTGTATAATACGCCAAGTACCACACAGAGAGAGCGGATTCTTCGTGTCCTCGTACTGTACGTGGTACCAAGTAGGAGGGTGCCTGACTGCCTGTGTACCTAGCTCTACGTATGGTATATGCGAATAGTGCGATATTATAATACATATTACATTCGCGAATATGCATTTATAGTACGCGAAAATGAATCGTCGAATAAATGTAATTCACGTGTACTTTTTTCACGCTTCGGATCCCTTTTTGTAGCAAATACCCGTACCCACGTAAACGTGTGTAATGTATACTTTGTGTGTGTTCTCTATAGAGCACCTACTCTTACTCGTATCGTCTTGCTAACTTATGATTTGTTTGCTGCGTCGTGTAGCATTTGCTATAAACGATGTATTTTTAATCCTGTTTCAACGTACACGTCTTATTGCTACGTAATGGTTTTGTTCAAGTTGCTACAGTAGGCGTATTTTGAATAGCTGACGATTTATATTGTCCCCTCGCTCGTCCTGCTAAAAGTAACACTGGATTGGGATTTTTTTCGCGAACAGAATTTTTGGGGTGAATTTTTGAAAACAATGCGAACGTGCGAGTAATAATTTTGGACGATTTTTCATTGCTGCGTGTAGTTAATGAAAGAGAGGTGGGAGGGAAGGGTGGAAGATTTATTATGCTAGATCAGAATTTTGGTTTTGAGGCATGGAATATGGGGTTGAAAGTTTAATAAATTTAAAAATTGATTTTTGGAGTAAGTTCAGAAATTATCTCTTTTTTTTTAGGTGAACGATAGTTATTAGAATGACGAAAAAAATGATTCGTATGTTCCGACAGGTCATGCAAGTGGCTGCTTTATACTCGAAATACTGTTTTTTCAAAAGTCTTGCAAAAGTTCTGTTTTTAGTTTGAAATTCCTGCATTTTTCAAATTTGTAACTCTGACATTGAAATGATAATCAAACGATGAAATACTCAAAAAATAAGGTAACTAATAAATATTTCAAAAATCTGTAGGTGTTGACAACTCATTTTTACAATTTTCAAAATTTTATTCAATTTTTCAATTCAAAGTTTTCAAAGTTTTACAAAAATTCATTTTTCAAAACTGGATCAGTTGTTTTCAATGTTTACGAAACTACAATTTCTAAAATTTAGAACATTTTTGAAAAAAAATTTAAAACCTAAAAAAAAAAAAAAACAATCTGGTAAAATTCAAATCTAGAAAAAATTCTAAATTACGATGAAAATTAGAATTGTGACAATTTTTACATTTTAATAAATTTTTGTAATAAATTGGATAAATTTCACAAATTATTTAATTTTTTGAAATTTAGTATCCTCGTACTTATCTATTTGCTGTAGAACTTCGATTATCAGATTTCTAAATTATTCGAGAAAAAGACAACCGATTTCTTTCGATTATCCTATATCCAAAAATCTGTTAATTTCTTATAATTCATCCCCTCCCCTCCCCCCTATTTTTGTACGTAGGACCTTTTTGATATTTCAAAAAATTCAGTGTTCTTTTTTCTTGAAAAACTTGAGAAATTTTTATCAGATATTCAGAAGAAAAAAAAAGTAAAAAATTTCAATGAAAGTCTACATTTTTTCAATAAATTTTTTTTTAAAACATGAAAATTTCAACAAAATTGAATTAAAATTTTTTCAAGGATAAAAACTTGGATATCGAGTCAGACCCCCTCCCCCTTCCCCCTTCCCAAAAAGAATTTTAATCAAAATTTGAAAAATTGTTTTTATTCAAGTATTTTGAAGAATTGACTTTAGAGCATTTTTTTCTTAAATCTTTTTTTTTGCTTAAAGATTTTTTTTTTGTCTAAAATTTGAGGATAATATTGAATTTTAATAATATCAACGAACAGGAAAAACTCAAATTTTGAGCAAAGTTGAAAAAAATTATTATTATTAACTAAAACTGTAAAAAAAAAATTAAAAAAATGAACATTGATTTGAAAAAATTAAAAATCTATAAGAAATTAACTATATTATTATCGAACTCTAAAAAAATAATAGATAAGTATTATAATTGTTTGGCCCGAGCAGCACACTCGATCGATAATATCGAAAGTTGAAACGTATCGATAAAAAATCGTTTAAAAATCTAAAGATGTTCTCACGATATGATACAGATTTAGCTGTACGATTTTATAGGCAAAAAATCTAAAAACTATCGAATTCGATAGTATTACGATTTTAGGACGATATTCGTCAACGATACTATCGACAAAGAATATTAAATTTATCGAATCCGATTTTCCACCGATTTTGTGCAGATATTTGAAACTATATTATCGACAAATAATCTGAAATTTCTCGAATTCGATTTTTTAACGATTTTGTGAAGATATTTGAAACTATATTATCGACACGTAATCTGAAATTTCTTGAATTCGATTTTTCAACGATTTTGTGCAGATATTTGAAACTATATTATCGACACGTAATCTGAAATTTCTCGAATTCGATTTTTCAACGATTTTGTGACGATATTTAGAACTATATTATCGACACGTAATCTGAAATTTCTCGATTTCGATTTTTTAACGATTTTGTGCAGATATTTGAAACTATATTATCGACAAATAATCTGAAATTTCTCGAATTCGATTTTTTAACGATTTTGTGAAGATATTTGAAACTATATTATCGACACGTAATCTGAAATTTCTCGAATTCGATTTTTCAACGATTTTGTGCAGATATTTGAAACTATATTATCGACAAATAATCTGAAATTTCTCGAATTCGATTTTTTAACGATTTTGTGAAGATATTTGAAACTATATTATCGACACGTAATCTGAAATTTCTCGATTTCGATTTTTTAACGATTTTGTGACGATATTTGAAACTATATTATCGACAAATAATCTGAAATTTCTCGAATTCGATTTTTTAACGATTTTGTGAAGATATTTAAAACTTTATTATCGACACGTAATCTGAAATTTCTCGAATTCGATTTTTCAACGATTTTATGACGATATTTGAAACTATATTATCGACACGTGATATGAAATTCCTCGAATTCGATTTTTCAACGATTTTGTGGCGATATTTGAAACTACATTATCGACAAATAATCTGAAATTTGTCGAACGATTTTTCAACGATTTTGTGACGATATTTGAAATTATTTCCAAATTGGTGAAAATTTTTCTAAGTCCAACACGTCTGGAAGTACTAAACTGCCTATTATAAGCGTTTTATTGCTAATTCCTCAACGATAAGGTATGGCATAGTGGTTAAGGAAGAGGATTACCATGCAGGAGGTAGAAGGTTCAAGCCCCACGGGTGGCAGATTTTTTATAATTTTTTTTGACTTTTTCTGAAATGATCCTCTTACCGTAACATGAATAATGTGTTTAGGCATAGTTTAATGTATTAATTATGCTAATTAATGAGTTTTAATTATAGAAAAAAGCTAGTAAAAGACGAAAAATCGGAATAAAAAATCGATAAAAAATCGACAGAATATCGAATTCGATAAAGTTGCGCCTAAATCGTGAAATTATCTTTCGATATTATAGATATATTATCGATAAAATATCTTACTATAATCTCGAAATTTTTGCTAACTATAATTCGTCGATAATCTATCTATATATCGAAAGATAATTTCACGATTTATGCGGAACTAACACGACACTTTATCGAATTCGATATTCTGTCGATTTTTTATTTCGATAATTTGTCGAGTGTGCTGCTCGGGGGCAGCACTTTGAAAAAAAATTGAAAATAAAAATTGAAATAAGTCAACTTATGATAAAATTTGTTTTTAAGCAAAACTTTATTCATAAGAAATTTAAAAAAAAAATGAAATTGAATTTAACAAAAAATAACCTTTGGTATCAACAAAACTGGAATAATCTGATTTTGAGCAAAATTTTAAAAAATCTAATTAAAATATTGTAAAAAAATTGTAAAAAAAATGTTTCCATCAAAATTCAGAAAAAATAATTTTCGCATCAAAATACATACAATATTTTTTTTTCTCCATACAAATTTAGTATTTCCAAAATAGTCACACCTTTCCACAGAAAATTCACCCAAAAAGAAACCGAACCGAACCGAACGTCAAATAACGGTACAAAAATTTAACAAGACGAGAAAAGAAAAAAGTGAAAAAAACCACCATCTTTCGATTGTGATTTATGAACACAGCGTATTATCTAGAGCTCTTATATTCGTGCCACGTTCTTCACACACGTTACTACCTCAGAATACGTAATTACTCTCATAGCTACTATATGGAAGTATGAAAAAGGCGAATACACGCGTTTGTCTTGTAAATATCCATCGCATCGCATACATCCAGACTCTCGGATTAATTTATCAACAAGCGTAATAATATTATAAAAATACACGCGTCTAATTAATCTAATGCTTATAGTACGAAATTCGAACCCTCTCACACGGTACGCGCGCCTCCGCTTCGTCCCTCAATAGCCAAAATTTTCCGCTCATAAAGTTACCCCGATTGGGGAGAAAGTAAAACATTAGTCTAACTGTGGAGAGGATCGGGGGAGTGGGGATCTCGATGAATAACACAATGGTCGTCGATGATAAACGCTCGCCCGAGCCCGAAAAACTTGTCATAAAGTATACGATGCACTACGAAATAATATTAAAGTATGATAACAGGATAAATTGATTCGTGCTTTTAGCATTTATTCGACAATAGGGTCTTTTTCAAAACCCCTCGTCGCAACAAAACACTCTCCTACAAGTAATCACACAAATGTTTTTTCTTCTAGCACCTCGCCCTGGCCCTACCACTTGGATATTTCATTTTGGCAAAAAATACGATCGAATTACATACGTGGGCCCGGAAATGGAGCACTACGAGAAGGCGAATGCTACCGCACATTAAATATTATTTTTAGAAAAAAATATTCGTACGAATAAATCAATTAAATTCGTACGTACTCGTACGTAGATTTTTAGTCATCCTTTCGTAGAATGGTAGAGCTATCCTTCGAATGAAAATATTTCACGTATACTCGAATCACTGCCTCGCCATTTGCGACAAGATTTTAAATCCATAAATCTCTCGATTGAAAAAGCCTTCTCTTCGTTTGGCGTTTTATTTTTTTTTTGCTCACACCGCAGTACTCGCGTAATAACTCGACATTTTCGAATTATTGGTTCATTTTGCGTTGCCTTTGCGTGCCCCCTGAAAGCCCTGCGCCTAAAACATGATCGCTATGCTGCCACATCCCACAGCTACAAGGGAGTATTAATCACTTACGTTGACTACGCAACCCTTTTCGTATAAATCTGTCGAGCTAAGGTGTAACCGCGTGTATGGGTTACAAAATAAGCTGACTTTTTTTCCACCGTCGTATTCTAGCCTTTTACCCCTCCCTCCACCGCCTCGCGTGCTTTTCACATCGACAATCTATTCATTATTACACACTTGTACGTACGTATCGTGCACAAAGAGTCAGCAAATGTTAAATCTGTAGGCCTATAGCGGTTCAGAAAGAGATATCAAATCAGGGTTGTAAGAGTATCATTTCACTTGTCACAAAAGGGACCGCGAGCAGCGCGTATCGAGCCAAAGGTCAATTAGATCGAATTTTTGAAGCCTTATAATTGCGCGCGATTCGATAAAGTGAGGATGAGAGGAGTGGGATAATGAAGGGATGCTAAATTCACCAAGGGTGAGCCAATGGAACAGATTCAAGGTGAGATTTTCGCGTAGTCAAGTACGAGTACGTATATTCGCGTGTAGATAGAAATAGTTCAAAGAGGCAGACGTCATACAGGGGAAGTCTGCTAAATTCGAAAAAAAAAGGTTTCGACCGCGAAGTGATGGGGAGGGAAGGGGAAGATTCGAACACAATTCGTAGGATTATTTTGTACACTTTGGAGTTTCACTTCGATTTTTGAATTTTATTCAATCCTATTTTTCTATAATTTTTAAAAAATGTTTTGAATTAAATTTTTTAATTTCTTTACTTTTGATTTTTTTTTTAATTTTCAAACTGTATTTTTATTTAGTTTCCAATTTGATTTTATTCGTTTTAAATTTCAATTCAAATTTTATTTTGTTTTATTTCGATTTTTAAATATTTTAATCATAAAATTTACAATTATTCTAATCTTATATTTCATTCAATTTTCAATTTTTTTTTACACTTCTAAAATCTTTTTCATTCATTTTTTTTTCAGGTTTTAATTTTTGGTTACCAAGTATCAATTTTTGTTTTATTTAGATTTTCAAATTCTAATTCAATTTCAAAATGGTTATAAGTAATATATTTTTTTTATAAATTTCAATTTCCATTTTTTTTTAAATTTTGATTTTCAATTTATTCAGTTTCAATGTTTTCCCCAATTTTTTTTTTGCATTTCCAATTTTTTTTCATTTTTAATTAATTTTAATTTTTGTTTCAATTCTGTTTTCAAGCTTCATGTAAATTTTTCGATTTTTTTTTTTCATTTTCCATTTTTCTTAAAATTCGATTTCAATTTATTTTCCCAATTTTTAATCATTTTCATCAATTGTTTTCGACCTTCAAATATTACCAATTTTTGATTAATTATAATTTCTGGTTCCCTTTTGTAAATTTCAATTTTACTTCCCCCAATTTTTTATTAGGTAATTTGACATATTATAATATTCTTATTTTATTTAAAATTTTTATTTTATTTCAATCGTAAAATTTTTAATATTTTTCAATTTCCATTTTTTTAATTTTTTCAAATTTAATTTTAATTTTCAACTTAATTTTTTTCCCTTGTCAGCTGTATTTTTTAAAATTAAAATGGATACCTACAGCTTATGGCAAGGAGGTTCTTGAAAATTGGTGCCACATTTGATGCATTATTATTCATGTACCAATACGAGTATGTCTGCTTGAAAAGTGCATCACTAGATCAATTTTAAATTTTCAGAAGATTTGCCACCCCTTTTGATGACGTCTTTGATATTTAAAAAAATATATATATTTTGGTAATTTGTTTTCTTCAATATGGCCTTTGATTGGTTTAATTCGTAATTATTTGTATCTAATCAAATACTTACATTTCCTTGGAATTTTACTTATTACCTATTATAATGTTTAAAAAAGGCCTTTTCAGGATTTTTGAGACGAAACAGACTCGACCAACAGACGACTGAAATTTTCGTGCTCACCTAAAACAAACAAAAAAACATAAAAATTAATATATTTTTTTTCAATTTAAGTACAATAGGGTAAGTAAGTAATTGAGTAAGAATATAAAATTACAATAAATAGGGATACACATGAGAAGCCGAGTTAATCCGCTCAAAGTTATTTTATTTTTTATTTTTCTTTCAGTCATCTTTCATTTCTCATTTTTTAAAATAGACAGATAAAACAAAATAATGTCAAAAATCCATTTAAAATTTTTTTTTAAATGATCTCCATAATTTTTTATTTAGATTTTCAACCTTGATTTAATTTTCATTTTTTTCGGTTTAATTTTTTTTTTAATTTTTGACAAAGTAAATAATTTTAATTTTACACTTTTCTTCTAACTTTGGGTCATCGCCGTTTTGTTTTAATTAATTAAATTTTTTAAATTCCATTTCGATCAATTTTTATTTTTATACTCCTTTTTTTTCAAATTCCCATTCTTTTCCATAATTTTTTTTTCAATTCTTGATGTTTTTGCTCTCTATTTTTCTAATCACATTTTTCCCAATAATTATTTTTCATTATTTTTTTTAATTTTCGGATTCTTCAATTTTCTTTATTTTCGTTCAATTTGATTTATTATTCAATTTCTTATTTTTGAATCTTTAATTTTTATTTCATTTTCCCATTTCTTTCTTTTTTTTCTTGATTTAATTTTTTTTAGAAATTTCGTCATTTTTAATTTCGATTTTTTGTTCCATCATTTTTTATCAATTTTTGTTTTAATTTAAATTTTGAATTTAATTTCAATTTCCAATTCCATTTTTTCATATTTTTAGGTTTTCCAATTTTAGGTTAATTTAAAATTTTTGTTTAATTTAGATTCTTGAATTTTATTTTAGTTTCCAATTTTTCCAATTTTTTTTTTTCAAATTTCGTTTTTTAACTTGTAAATATTATTCCTCATAGTTTTTCTGTTTTTTTTTTTCTATTTCCAATTTATTTTCCATTATTTTTTTTTTTAATTTTTGATCAATTCACAATTCAAAAAAATCTTTCGTTTATTTCACCTTTTGTATGGAATTTTGTTCGTTTCAGTCTCATTAATTTTTTCAATGTTTGATTTGTTCTGCTTTTTCCAATTTTTTCCAAATTTTTCATTTTGGATTTTCAAATTCAAACTTCACTTCGAACTAGGAATTTCGATCAAAAGACTTCGAATACATTTTTTTGTAAAAGTTAATTGCCTGCATGCAACTTTGTATTTCTTCATTACTGACCTCTATGAGCTGATAATTAATTATTAATTACATTATAAGTCTGAAATCGTTTAAAAACTCTACTAAGAATTATGAAACGACACGTGGAAAAATTGAAAATGAATTCATTCGTGGTAAAAAATTAATTCAAACAGGTAATTAAAGAAGAAAAAAAGTAAATTAAATTTATCTAATTCAATTACTCGTACTTCGTTTCCCATGATTTCCCCATATCATAAACGATCCCTAATACGATATATTTTCAAAACCGAGAAAAGCACGATGTTTTATTCATGTAAAAATATAATTCAATTCAACGTAACGCATTTGAAACCAATCTGAGACATTGTCCATTGACCCTGGATCCTTCGAGAGAAATTTCAAAAATGCGGAAAATTTAGATATAATTTTTGGAACATATTTCATTTTTTCAGCTCGAAGAACGCCAACACTTCGGCTTTATTTTAGTTTTAATTACAAATAAATATTTTTAATGTCCTCCAGTCGAGAAATTAAAACAAGTACGATGCGTTGTATAAAATATTATGCAATTTGAAACTCGTAAAAAAAATAATAACTGATGCTAAGTCGAGGGGAAAAAAAAATAAGGAAAAAACAATATTTTCAAAAACTTAATACTTTATCTCATTAATTCACTCAATACTTTATATTCATTCTTTTCGTCATCTCGCGAGCAAACCGCAAAAACACATTTTTTTGCGGAATTTTAATACGTCTTTTGCATTTTTCCAGCTTCGTATTTCAATACGAGCGACCTTTTTTGACGCCCCACGTTGCATATTTTATTCGTAATTGTTTTGCTCGCCTCTCTCCTGCCACATATTTCAGTCTCGAGTTGGAATTCCTTCTCGTCTTGTCAAATCGTTAAAAAATAGGAAACCCAGACCTGGAAATAAAGTCATCACGGTGACATTACGAGTGAAATTAACCTTTCAGCTATCACGTATCGCTATCAGCCCCCTCGAAAGCAGGGTGTAAAATCGGTTAGGAAAACAACATGACAGCGACACATAAACCTGCCACAACTAAACGTTGATTTCTTCTCTGTTACCTCTACTCACCCACAGACGTCTTCGTAGCACCTAAATTCATGTACCGAAGGAAACCATCACGAAATAAAGGTACGAGCGATTTTTTACGACTACGATTTCATCGCTTAATTATAAAAACCAAGCCGAGCTCCGAAGACTGGAACTCTTCGGTAAGATTTACGATAGGCTACGGTTTCTTGTGACATTAGCAGTTCACCTATCGTACTTTTAAAGGTTTTCAATTTTTATAGATCTCCTGCAGAGACGAGCAGGAAAAAAGCCATCGTAAAAATTCGTGTGTACGACGTTCACTTTCATCGCTCCAAAGGACCTTTTTCTTTTGGCCAGACCACCCTTGATCAAACATCGAATACGTTTTTTCTTCCATTCTTCCGACCAAACGGCTTTTTCTAATTGGTTCGACAAGTCTTTGATCGAAAGTGTAAAAAATTCGGACCGTACGTGTGTCCATGCGTATTCGTTCCGCTTCATCATGTTTTTTTTTCTTCTTCTTTTCTCAACATATCTGAAAGGTAACGTAATAACGTTACAGCTTCCTTATTTTAACCGAACACTCCTCCGAACTCCTTCTACGGTCCGGGTAACCTTGGATTATTTGGCGATGAGGTATATTTTTCATCGATACACGTGAATTTATGCATTATAAAATAAATTACCAGCAGCATTAGGCGAACCTACGTACGAATTATGCTCGATCTGGTCCCACCTACGATTAAATTTCACGTCAATTTGCGAATAAAAATGTTCTAGTCGAATTATTTACTAGTGCCTAGTTTACTCAATTTGTTTACATGGTGAAGAATCGTTGTTGTTGAATTTTATCAAGTCCAATATAGTACATAGATACTTGATATTAAAATTGGAGGGGAGGGAGGGGTCCTATCGAAATTTTTGTAATAACAAAAATTATTCCCAGGACTTCAAGCTACAACTTTTGTTTGAAAATTTTTCAAATTGGACCCCTACCTCTGCCAATTTTCAATAATATTAGTATCTAAGTCATATTATGCAAAATTGAGGGGGAGGGAAGGGTCTAATGGAAAATTTTATGATAACAAAAATTATTTCCAAGACCTCAATCTTCAACTTTTGTTTGGAAATGTTTTCAATTGGACCCTTCCCTCCATTTCGAAAAAGTGTCTTCGAAGTATTATGCAAAATCGGTGGGGAGGGAGGGATCCAATTAAAAAAAATTTCAAATAAAAATTGTAAATTGAGGTCTTAGAAATAATATTTGTTATTATAAAATTTTCGAATTGACCCTTCCTTTGCCACCCCCCCCCCAATTTTGCATAATATGACTTAGATACTTATACTAAGTATTAAAAATTGGTGTAGGTAGGGGTCCAATTGAAAAAAAATTCAAACAAAAGTTGTAGATTACAGTCCTAGGAATTATTTTGACCATTACAAAAATTTCTATAGGACCCTTCCTTCCCCTCCTATTTTGTATGGAGTATTGGATTCGATAAAATTCGATTCACCACCATGAAAAAAAATTGAGCCAACTAGACACTAGTGAATTACTTGGCAAGACACAAAAGTAGAAAAATTATCCATATTCTGTCTCCATTCCTAACCCAAATAATAAAATCGTAAACCGAACAAATTCACTGGTTAAATTTTCTCATCCTCGCCAACTCCACAATTCAACGAACTTTAGTACAAGTTGATTTTATTAAAAATGTAAATTCTCTCGTAATTACGACAATAGCTGAATATAAAATTAATTAAAAGTCTTCAGTCGGCCAAATACGCGTACATATCGAATAAGCAAGGTACGTTACATTACTTCCACGAAAATAAAATCCTTACACTATAAATTTCGCAACTCCCCTAGTTTTCTCATGCAAAACTCTCAGATTAGGTTTTTCTTCTTTCCTTGTTTTCTATTCACAACGAACGAAGAGAAAAATCAGTTTTTACCCGGCGTCGAGTCGGCTAATTTTTTCGCAAAATACTCGCAAAAGTTTGTTTCAAATGAGCTAATCCATTGTAATTACGCATTGAATTGGTTCTGGCTGGCGCTCTTACAAATGAGGACGCGACAGAGCATCGGCGTGGTAGTGGCACCAATGTGTACCTAATTTCGTACTCGTCGTAGCAGCCAAATAAGTTGGAAAATTTTCCAGCAGAGTTGGGCATGGCAGACCTTCAAATAAATTAGGAAAATTTCATCTCTTCTGGGTTTCTTATTATTTTACCTACTATTCGATTTGATAGAATTTTTTTCTGGCTCTGGAGAATCGATGATGAGAGAGATGGCTATTTTGAAGAAATATTTTCCAAGTCGACGTGATGACGAATTACACTTTTCGTCGAACTTACAGTAAGTGGAAGGCACGTAGCGATTTAATGTGTGCATTAGTTGCAGACAACCAGTTTAAGTAAGTAAGTACGTTCGTAGAAATCTTTTAGCTGGTAATTTAGTTCGTTCTCGTTTTTTTGGAGACAGATAGACTGGATTTTTTTTCTGTCTTAGGAGTGGAACTGTTAAGAATAAAAATTAAACAAATTTTCAAAAAGTTCTTCATTTTTGATGGGGAAAAAAATTAATTAAACGTAAAATTTAAAAATTGAAAAATTGAAGACTTGGAAAAAATAAAAAATTTTAAATAAAAAAATGACAATTAAAATAAAATACAAAAATCGAAGTAGGAAAAATTGAAATTGATCAAAAATCGAGAAGAATAAAAAATCGGAGCAAATCAGTAAAAACTGAAAAATCATTAAATGAAAAAAATAGTAAAAAAAATATATATAGAATTTTCCAAAAACTTTAAGAAATTAAAAAAAAAGACACTTCAGTCGAAAAATCACAACAAAAAGAAAAACCAATTAAAATGGAATGAAAAATGTAAGCAAAGAATTGAAACTCACACTCGGTGTAGCGCACTCACTCTCGAACTATGTACTGCACTCACCCTAGATTGGTGTACTGCACTCATCCTTTTAACAATTCCACTGGAAAATTCAAAAACCAGTGCTCAGGGCCAAATCACCCCTATAAACCAGGCTAGACTCTTTAAATAAAATTCAATAATTATGTAAATATGATAACAAATTATGGTTTTTTAGTTTTGGAAACGAAAGTAATTTTGACCTAAATTTATGACTGATAAATGATTATTCAACAGCTACCACCCTTTCGAATTCTTCGAAGCACGAACACGTGTTTAAAAATCCCTCAACCAAGAAAACATAAAACTACAACCTCGTTTTGAATTCATTTTCCTCTTTAGGTCATCTCTCGAGCAATATTTCTCCACTCGGTACTAAAATTCTTTAAATTTCCCGCCTTAATAAAAAATTTACCACTTTCATCGCGGTAGTAAAACACACAGAGCATCGTTCCATTTCCACTTCTATTCAATTTAACAAGATCTCGAAAAAGACCTAGTACCCGAGATTACAAAAAAAAAAGACATTTTTTTGCCTTCGTTCTTATAAATGAATTGCACGCTATTTGAAACACTGTAAAGAGCTGAACCCGATTTAAACGTTAAATTTTTATTACTTGGTAATTCCCAGGGCACACTATCGTCTAGATTTGATTATTCGCGCAATTTTATCAACTGGTATTTTATTATTTTACTTTTACGACGACGACGACAACTCCTCGAGAGTCAGGACAAACGATACGCGTCCTAGAAAGCACTTTGATGAATCGAGTTCGAAACGCTTGCTTGGTTACGTATAATTGTTCGTTCAATTTGATCGAATGAATTTAATTTCCTAATAGAATAAGTATATACGCGAGTAATCTGATATTTTCGTCTATTTTCTGCTCACAATAGGCGCGGGCCCGGGGTATTTGTTCATATTGTAACTTTATTACCGCGAGAGGGTTATCTAATTGTAAGGCTAACCATTAAAGGTCAACCGATTAAATGATCTCCTATACATCGTACGTAGCTTCAATTCAATAAGATTAAAGGATTTACATTTTTTAACCAGCCTGTATTCTTGTTCTATCTTGTGCCCTGTGTTCTGCATTCGGGGGCGCGTTTCCAGCCCCATTTTTCATCGAACGAGTTAACGAGTTACCGTTCGCTTATTTCAAAACACTCACGGTTAATTTCACTCGAACCAGCATTGGGTGGATTTTGCTCAAGTAATTCTGTGAAAAACCTAACCCCATCGGGATACCTTGTAAATGGTGGACTAGGCTCTTCTACATGGCCAACCGGAAATAATCCGTTTATCTAATTCGTAACAAGGTAGCTAGAATTTTTTTTAATCCTCTCGAACTGTTCGAGTTCGTCTTTCATTCATTCAAAACCCTATATTACCTACAATTACGAATGAATTTTCAAACTTGAGAAAATTTTGTACCTGGCTTCAAGTCAGCTCGAAACGAACTAATTAAAAATACCCGAAAAATTATCCCAGCTCGAAAATCACTATTTAAAATCAGCCAGAGGAAAAAATTTCCCTTGGAAAAAACACATGCTATAAAACCTACGCGCTCGATTAAATTATGAAAAAATTTACATACCACTTTTTCATCGTTTATCGCCATATTCAACCTCAAAAGTGTCGAGTAGTTTTTCAAGTGTGAAAAAAACCTAACCAAGTGCGAACAAACTATATCATCATCAACAAGATGTGCCAAATGCCAATACCGCCCTGGCCCGTCTTGCCAGTCTCTGGTACAGAGAACTGGCGAATCGAGGGAATACGTGCCCTCGTCGACGTGGTTGTAGGACATACTCACTCATACGACAAATATCCTAAATATTAATTTACAACGACTTTATAATACGTTTTTATCACTATTAAGAGGAATGTCGTACATTTAACGTATATTTAGCCATGCACTGTACGAGTATCAACGAGTAAGAACTTAAAATGGTACATATGTGAAGCAGATTTTTTTACACACGATCGTAGTGTGATAATCTCTAATTCTCTATACGTAGCCTCTCTACATACTCGTCATGTGGCGAAAAAAAAATTATTCCTCGAATTAATAGACGTAAGCTTCTAGTTGCGTTGATATGGTAAAGGTTCACGTGAATAGGCCTTAGGGTATACACTATACAGGGTGTCCCGTAAATGGCGCACGAGACGACATAATTGTGTTGTAAAATTTCGACCAAAAAGGAATTTTTCGTGCAATAACAAATAGGAGTAGGGAAACTATAATGAAATGGGTATGGAAATACCGCCATTTTTGGGAAAAAATAATCATCGACGGTAAGGTTTTCGGTTTAGATTAACCCATAACAGATATGTTTGTTTTGATGCTTATCAATAAACAAAGCTGTAATTCTTTCTCAAAAATGGCGGTATTTCCATACCCATTTCATTATAGTTCCCCTAATAGGAGGCACCTAAGGCCCCTTTAATTTGAATAATATTTATTATATATTTTATTTTTTGATTTACAAGATCGAGATACTAACCAATAAAAAAAAACAGTCTAAAAATTAAATAGGACTTGAATGAATGAAAAAGGTACAACGAGAAGTAACTGGATCTGAATTTTCAATTTTTTTTTTAAATTTCAGTCTTTTTCGAAAATTTTGAAACCTGCTTCAGAAAATTTTGATATTTTTTCAGAATTGTCAAATTTCTCCAAAAACAAATTTTTAACAATGAATTTTTTCATCATTACTATCCAATTTTAATCCCCAAATTCGATTCGTATTTTATTTTTTATTTTTTTTGACATTCTCGAGCCCCCAAAAAATGTTTAAAAATATTATTTTTATTTCAGATTTTTCAATTCATTAAGTAATCCAATTTTAATTCCCAAAATCGATTCGATATATTTTTTGGAAATCCTGGAACCTTCAAAATTTTTTTATATTTCTTCAGAATTTTCAAATTTCTGTAAAAGTGTGAAGTCAAATTTTTGATTTTTTTTTTTTTTTGAAATTCTGGAGCCTCCAAAAAATGTTTACATATTTATTTCAGAATCTTCAAGTTTTTCCTGAGGCAAAATTATTTTTCCTAATTTTATTCCTCAAAATCGATTTGATATATTTTTTGGAAATTCCGGAACTTTCAGAAAAATTTTATTTTTTAAAATTTCTCAAAAGTCATTTTTGACAATTTTTCAACAGCTCTATCTAATTTCACCCAATGCTTAAAATCGATTTGAATTTTTTTTTTTTTCAATTCTGAAGGTTTACATTTATTTATTTCAGAATTATAAAATTGTTCTAGAGGCTTTTCGATAATATTTCTTCATCATCATTACCTAATTTTAATCCTCAAATCTTCTTTTTTTTAGAAATTCTGGAGCCCTTAAAAAACATCCACCTATTTATATTTCTACAGAATTTTCAAATTTCTTTAGAGGTGAATTTTCGATTTTTCATCATCGGGTATTTATTACCTATCCTTAAGTTCAATCTTCAAAATCGACTTGATATATTTTTTGAAAATTCTGGAGTGTTTAAAAAATGTTGATATTTCCTCAGAGGCATAATTTCGATAATTTTTCATCAAAATTGTTCAAATTTAATTTTCAAAATCGATTCGATATATTTTTTGGAAACTCTGACACCTCCAGAAATTTTTTAGAATTTTCAAATTTCTCAAGAGGCAAATTTTTGACAATTTTTTATGATCTCTAATTAATTTTGATCCTCAAAGTCAATTATTTTTGAATTTTCGAATTTTTCTAGACAAATTTTGGAAAATTCTCCATTATAATTTCGATTGACCCCTCCCTCCACTCCAGTTTTGAATATCAATTATGTAGTATTGGACTTGATAAAATTTAACAACAACGATCCACCATCATGTAAACAAATTGAATAAATTAGACACTAGTTCATTAATTATTCTGATAATGAAACGAGAAAAGTGGAAGTTGATGTCCGCAGATGTAGAACATGAGCACACTGAGTCAACCAGTGTGACGATCTCAAAAATGACAAAATGGTCAAAATAGGTCTAAACTTTTCGTAATTTTCGACGAAAACACTTCGCGACCGTTGCTGTTACCGCTACGTAACGTTATAACGTTATAAAACGCAAATTACACCCTGTACCGGTGTTCACCTTCTCCAGTTCTTTGGCTTTGAATTAAATTAGATTTTTCGAGGATTATGTCGTCGAGCCTGTAGAGAAAAAAACAGTCGACTTAATCGGTTCGTCTAATTTTCTTAATTCTTGCTTTTCGTTCGGGCGTCGTTTTACGTGAACTGAATCAAATTAACAGCCAAGATTACTAAATTTTAGTACCGGTATTTCAAACTCTGCGAGTCGAGCTTCGCCATAAAGTACGAAGCGACACGACGAGCCGAATTTAACTCGTAATCCGAATCCATACACCTTACCCATGTAATGGTTGCGCTTGTAAAATGCAAAATTATATCGTTTACCGAGCTCGGTGTAATAACCTCATTGTCAGTTCGACTGCAGCTAAACCGTATAATGCACCTAGTAATGGATCTACGAATAGGTCATTAGTTGACCTGAACCTGGAATCTCGGAGGTTTGTCAGTTTGACGCCGTGTCATACTTCCTTTTTCTAGATAAATATGGATCATTCGTCAATCTAAATTCTAATGGGTTTTATTTTCTCAATTTATATGGTTGTTATTGTGCGATGAGTCATTGCTCTTTCTGCTGTCGAGCTCTCCGTCGTAATTATTGTCACAGAACAGCGTGTATTTTGGAGTGTGTTGTATGATTTTTTTTGTTATCTTGATTGGTTTTTTAGTTTTTTTCCACGTTGAAAAGGGGAAAAAGCAGGGGTGTTGGCAAATTCAGTATACGAATTGTATTATTTGAAAGGTCATATCATTCTATCGCAAGATGATAAGAAGAGATATTTTTTATTTTAGTTGTCAGCGAAAAGTATATCATGTGTGAATGTCAAATTGCGATGAATGGAGGAACGTTCTCGAGTAAAGGCCTGACTTGACGGTTTGAGAGAAATACATAGGTAGGCACTAAGTATTAGAAAAATTTTTTTATGAAGTCCTGAAAGATAATTTTGTGTAAAAGTGATTTTTTGTGGTTTTTATCCTCTAATAATTTAAAAAATCATCAGTTTGATTTGTTTTCAAACAACTTTTTAGCCTTGTTTTTTCTCAATTTGTCAAAAAAAACCAAGGCTATTACGCTGTATCATGATGTGGGAGTTGAGGGAGGAGTAAGTACAAAATCCGTTTCATGACTCCAGAAGTCCATTTTGACCATTTTTATCAATGTCTGTTTATATATATATATATATACACATATTTTTCCCCGCAGGTTTTCAGCCCCTCGCTCAGCCCCTTTTTCACCAAATAAGTTCAAATTCGGGCAATAGGGTTTATTCAAAAACTATATTTTGTGGTTGGAGTGGGGATGACCTTGAACTGAAATTCAGATATGGCAACTTCTTTATGGAGGGGGTGGGGAAGCAGAAAATCTCAAAAAATGCCAAATCAAAAACCAGTCGATACGAAATAAAAAGTTGTACAACATATTCAAAAATCAGCTTCCTAGAGCAATTAGGAGGGGAGAAACCGGCTATTTTGTCTTTTTTTTTTACCTTGAAAAATTTTGTGTCACGGCTACAGGTCACCCAAATTGACCTAGGAGGTCGTCCTTTGGCATGTAGGTTTGGTAGGGGTCCTAGATGTGCCTTTTGGGGATTCTGACCTTCCAACCTTTTTTTATTTCTTGTAGAAGCACTAAGCTAATTGCAAGGCGAAGTTCCGAGGAACGAGCAATTGGTTTGGGGCCGCGAAGCCCCCTAGTTGATAATAAAAATCATTACAAAGCTTCAACAATCCAAGAAGGTGTAAAAATGCAGAAATCATCTTCCTAACTTATGAATTTCGTGGCAAAGTATACAGACCTACAAGATTCAAAATCGAAAAAACAAGGCTAAAAAAGCTTCGCGCGAAGCTTTTTTTTATTTTTATTTTTTTTTACTTTTTTTAATTTGAAGAAATTCTTTGCAAATTTTCTTGAAACACATTTTCTTATTTTTACAAGTATTTTTATAAGAACTCTATTTTTTTAATTGAAAAAAAGTATTTTTGTATGTTTTTAACTCGAAAAACATATTTTTTAATTTAAAAAAATTGAATAAAAAATTGAAATTTTTATAGAATATTTTTAAAAAATTTATTGAAAAACCCTATTTTTGAATTAAAAAATTTTTTTTTTTTTGAATTTTGTTGATCGATATTAGAAAAAAAATTTTATAATTTTTTTTAAATTTTGCTGAAAATAATGTAACACTTTATTCAAGCTTTGTTGAGAAACAGTTTTTTCGATTTCTTCAAAAACTTAATTTTTTTGAAAAGAGAGATTTTTTGTTTAAATTTCAAAAAAGTTGTTTGAATTTTTTTTTTTTAACTGAAAAATTCGAATTTTTGAAAGAATAATTTTTAAAGATTATTTAATGTTTTCCTTTATCAAAAATTTTATTGTTTGCCTTAATTTTTTTGGAATGCAATTTTTTCATTTCTTAGGTTTTTTGAACTGCATAATATACATATGTATTTCAGAATTTTTTGTAAATTTAGCATCCATTTTCTCAATATTTTTTTTCAAATACCTATTGTCTGAATACAAATTTCTTTCAATTTTTAAAAAATAAAAAAATTGAAGTTTTTGAAGAATAATTTTTCAATATACCTACAGGTTTCAAAAAAACTCATTTTTAATTTTTTGAAATAATTATTTTTTTCGAATTTTGTACCTATTTGTAAAATATTTTAAATTGAAAAAATTTGAAAATTAAAAATTCTCAAAAATTTTGATGGTTAAAAACTAATAAAAAAACACTTTTTAATTTTTCATTTTTTTCTACTTATTATTTTTCGTCATTAAGAAAGCATATTTTTTAAATTAAAAAACAAACAAAATATTTTTACACTGTGATTTTTCATTTTTGAAATTTTGCTCAAATTTTGTTAAAAACTTCTTATATTTTTTTTTTGCTTTTAAATGGAAAAAACAACATAATATTTTCGATTTTTTTTTTAAATTCTGCTCAAAAAGGAGTGTTTTGTTGGAAAACATTTTTTTAAAACTTATAAATCAGATATTTCGAATTTTTATAACCCTCCCCCCCGAAATTTTTTGAATTTTTCAAAAAGTATAATTAAAAACAATCACTTTGAAATTCATTCAAAAATTAATTTCGTTTAAAAATTGAAAATGGCGTAATTTTTGCTGTAGGTAGGTATTAGGTTCAACGCTCGGTTGTATGTTCTATTCAAGTCGAAACAAAAATCAAACCGATTATCGTTGTAAATGTTATCACTGCCGTTCTAAAAATATATAATCGTTTGATTTTCTCACGCTATCGCACAATAAGTCTATCCCAAGAATATTTTTTCGCTGTCGTCGAGTATTTTAACTTGCAATAGAAACGTATGGGTATGAGTTACTGGTGCATTTCCTTGGAATAGCGCACGTATTGAAAAAAATACTCCTAGACGCTTATCGCGATTACGAATAAGATCTCAGCCAGCATAAATACGACAGATCTAAAACGCATTACGAGCACATTTACTTGAAACTACTGCATCTGTTCTTTCATATGGGTATATACGTGGAAAGAACCGATGAGCATACGATACTGAGGAAAAAACTGATAAACGATTGTAAAGATTGCTCACGTTGGCATAATCTACGAACTCTACGAAAAGAGCATCAATACTCGTACATAGTTGTATACGCAGCTCGATTGGAATCTAGATTTGTATCGAAAGAAGTGAAAAAATGTCCAGCATCAGCTGAATGTCTTAATATCGCGGTATCGTATAACACGAACGCGTTATGTTTTTCTTCACGTATCGTGTATCAAATATACTTTCGACTTGTTCGGATAGTCGTGAACGTGATAGTTATCTTTGACTTGGGAGATGCTGATAATGCGAATACGATATTGCCATCGGAATGGTGGCGATCGTTTGATTTACTGGGCAGTCTGTTCTGTACAGTGAGACGTACTAGGGCAATGTCGCTAAGGCATTAGGCAAGGAATTTTTTTGTCATGTCTGCGGTTTTTTCAACGACATGATCGCTTCGAGTGACAACAATCAAAGTCATATATTCGTCGTTTGATGCAGCAGGAGACTGCGATACCGATGGCAGGGCACGATGCGACCAGACGTATACGATAGATGATTTTTTCAAAAGACTCATTAGCGTTGTGGGGAAAATGAAAAGAGATAAATTAAATTGACGTAGATTGTAATAACGCGGAGGAAGAAAAAAACAATGACTTGTATAATGAAGAAAAGGAAAGCACTAGTATTGGTTGGCGGCTTTAACTGTGTGTTTGTAGATAATGCACGAGTCTTCTGCATATGAGATGTATACAGGGTGTTCAACTGAGAAGCAAGATACGAGTATCTAAATTGAGAGGTGAAAAAAATTCAAAATTTGTATCAGGAGAAATTTGAAAAAGTTGGAGAAATATCGCTATTTTTTGCATATTTTTTCAGAATTTCCAAAAATTATGTAAAATCGACTTGGAGGGTTAAGAGTGTGAAATCGGAGGAGAAGGAGAGATCCCATCGAGGGTTCGGTTAAATCCACAACAAGTAATCACAAAAATGAACGAACGAGAATTCATCTCATATTCTTGTTTGAAAATTCGTGTTTGTGTTTGTCATTCAAAGTGGACTTGTCGAAATTGATTTTTAATCGAATTTTTCATAAACGATTTTCTCAAATTTTTCATCGAGACTTTTCCACTCGGTACATATGTTTAATTAAAATGTTTAAAAAATTTTCCAAGTTTTCTATTCTTCAATTTTTTAGTTTTTTTCTATTTTCAATTTTCATTCGATTTTTGAAAAAAAAATTCTTGAGGAACTTATTCATGATTCATCAAATAATTTATTCCTATTTTTTCCTTCAATTTTCCATCAATTTTTTTCTGTTAGTTTTTCAAAAGTTGAAACTCTTTTTTTTCAATTTTTCAAATTTTTCATTCAAACTTTTGTCAATAATTTTTTCATCAAAATGCAACCAAACTTTATCATATTTTTTCAATTTTTTTTAATGAATTTTGTTGATTAAATTTATTTTGAAATTTTCAACTAGCAATTTGACTTCTCATTCGAATTTTTACAATAATTTTCATCAACATTTTGTCTTCCTAAATTTTTTTCGAGTAAATTCCAATTTTTCTTCTTCAAATTATTCACTAAAATTTTTATTTTCTTCAAGTACCTAAATTCAAAATTAAGTACTTATTGTTAAAAAAAATAAAAATCATTTTGACATTTTTGAGTATTTTGTGAAAGAAAAAATTTGTTTTAATAAAAACATCAATGTTTTCATAGGAAAATTTGGAAAAAATTTGTTTGAAAAAAAAACTTGTAAAATAAAAGAGGATGAATAAAAAAGAACGAAATTGCCCTTACAGTGTGATTACTTGTTGTGGATTTAGCCACCTCCAATCGCAAGTTTTATGATGACCAAAATTATTTTTAGGATCTTAATCTATTACTTTTTTTTTGAAAACATTTTTAATTGGTCCCTTCCTCTCTCGCTCCTCCAATTTTCAGTTAGTATCTTCGGGATGTTATGCGAAATTTGTGAGAAAGGAGGGGCCCAATCAAAAAAATTTTTCAACAAAAGTTGTAGCTCGAAATCCTAGGAATAATTATGGTCATTACGAAAATTTAGATTGGACCCTTCCCACCCCTCCAATTTCGAATATCAGGTATCTATGTAATATTGGACATGTTAAAATTCAGATCCACCACCAGTAAACATATTGAGTAGGTAAACGACACTAATAAATGACCGCAAAAAATAAGTATATATAAAAATTGATTAAAAATTCGGCCTCCTCGGTTGAAAAGCTACATCTACGTACATAAGGCGTAGGTGAATAAAGCAGAGAAGGTGTACGTATAGGCGTAGGTGTCTCCGTGGACGAAATCATCGCATCGTTATTTCATCTCATAGATAATTCAACTCGTCTCCGGGTCGTATCTGACCAACGTCATCGTCACCATCGCTCGCATCCTAAATCCGGTTAATTTTCAAAATCATCTTAAAAATTACCCGAAACTGCGCCGGTTTATATCTTTTTTACGAGATTTCGCTATTCTTTTATTAAAAATCTCGCAAAAGTCTAATAAAAATATCTTCGCGTGAAATTAATACGCGTGCTGGTTGAGCCCTTCAGTCGTTTGCGTCTTGCACCTCTCCTCGCCGCCGGCCCATTCGTGCGAAGCCAATTGTATGGGGTGCCGATGCTGGCGCTACGTACGCGAGTAATTGTTGTAAAATGAAGCCTGGACACGATAATATCTCCCTTAAGGATAAATTCAGCGCTTTTCTCTCTAGTCGCCCATATCCCAGTACCGCGCCCCGATCGCTTAATATATAAAACGCGCCACGCGAGGACCTTAAGGCGAGCAAAATTGCTCCAGGGAATGAAATTGTGCTAGCGTTAGCCTAAAAATCTAGCAATATTTCTCGTCAAATCGCTCCACCCCTATATTTATTTCTCCTCTTCCTGCCTGTATTTCTACGCTATGTAGGAGTATGTTGTCGTCATCTTTCGTCGTCCTCGTCTAATACTCCATGGGCTCATCCTCATCGTCATCGTCTCGTCGTCGCAGTCGTGTTTTTATGGTACGTCGGTCGCGTTTCCCGCAAGAGTTCAATATACTCGGATTTCATAGCGTACACCCAAAGTCCCTTTATTAACTCGAATGTATAAAATAAACCGATAATTTTCATTTGATCGTTTAAACTTTTTTCTTTTTCACTCTGCTCCCATTTTATTTCGAGCTCATTTTAATATATTGGATTTGATTTTTTTCCCTCTCTTTTTTCCTTCCTTCTTTGCCAAGGATACGTATGTACGAAGATGGTACGAATAATATGTACCTGGGATATGCCGCGTAGTAATATGCTACGTATAAGTAAATAAGACCGACTCGACGCCCCCTAAAAAAAAATAAAAAAATCAAATTTCTACCAAATCTCATTTCATCCCACATGCGGATTATTGAGACGCCCAAATATGAAGATTCTTCTCAAAATGAATATTTTTTCAGACGGATTTTTACCTCTATTTTTTGCGAATGGGAAAAATGCAAGGGCTATAATGGGCAACTTAGATGTCATCGATATGATGAAATAGAAGAGAGAAGTGTATATTTTTATCGTATTTGAAAATTGCGAGATGGAGATATTAGTGTCAGTATAATCTACGCAATCCAAAAAAAAGATACCATAATGCAAATATTGTTGAAAGAAGTTTCTGAATTCTGGAAAAATTTCAGATCGTTATACGTACAATGGCACCATTGAAAAAAATCACATCAAATCACGTTTAAAAATTGAATTATAAAATAACACCAAGAGTTGAATGAGAATTTCAAAAAAAAATCATCAATAATTTGAGATTTTTTCACATTTATTAATCAAATGAAAAGATTTAATTCAATTAGCTGTATTTTTTCATTTTTCATAACAAACAAAAAAGCAAAAATTAAAAAATTAAATGTGATCGATTTTTAAAATTTTATACCTAAATAAAAATTCGAGTGAAAAAAGTATTTCAAAAAAATTTATCAGAAAAATCTGAAAGTGGAAAAAATTATTGACACTTTTTTTAAATGAAAGGAATATTTCTGCTAAAAATTCAAGGTTCAAGTTTAAAATAAAATTTTGTCAAAAAAGTATTGAGATATTAGACAGATACGTATGAGTATGAAGCAACAGCGAGAAATGTTGAACAAAGTTTTGTTGAAGACATTCTTTTCAAACTGAAAGAAATATTTTGTAAAAACGGATCTCCTCATAAAAATTTTCAAGTTGAAATATGAAATGAAATTTAGTCATGCATCCAAAAAAAAAATCATTTAAACATTTTTTTTTTTTTTTTAATTAGAAGGAACATTTTTGAATATAACATTTTTTAATAAAACAAATAAATGTTACGAGTATCAGAAAACTCTGAAGTTCGAGATGACTTTTTCAAATTATTTACCAATTTTTTTTCTTCAGAAAAATACGTAGCTGGAATTTTTAAGCAATACAGTCAACAGAAAAAATTATTGACGATTTTTTTTTCAAATGAAGGAACCATTTGAAAAAGTGACCTCACCTACAAGTATAAATTTAAAAAAATTGATTTACCTGTTGGAAAAATCTCAAGTCGAACTTTGAATTAAAATTCATTCGAAAAAAAATTCTTGTGTTTTTAAATTACAAAATTTTTTCAATAAAAAAAATATGAAAATAAAGAAGATTTAGTCAGAAGAAAAAAAGTTGAAAAAATCTCCAAAGACAATTTTTAATTTTCTCCAAATTATTGAGCTAACTTTTTTATAAGAAATACTACAAAAAAAAAATCAGCAAAATATCAAGTCAAATTTTAAAGTAAGTACGATCTATCGAAAAAAATATGTAGGTATATATATTTTGAAACATTTTTTTTTTCAAACTAAAAAATTGGTTTGAAAAGAAAATTTAGTCTGAAGAAAAAATGTTGAAAGGTCTGTAAAAATGAAAATTCATCTGATAAATTCGAAGTTGGAATTAGTCAAAAAAAATTATGACACTTTTTAATTGAAAAAAAAAAAAATGAAAAAACTTACCTATCCGAAAAATTTCAAGTTGAAATTTAAAACAATATTTACTTCCAAGGAAAAAAATCTGGGAAAAATATACTGACACAACTTTTCCTTCAAATTAAATAATAATATGTAGGTAAAAAGTAAAAAATATTCAAATCAATTTTTTTTTAGAAAGTTTAATTTTGAAAGAAAATTTACTCAAGTCAAAATTTTTCACAAATGAAATGTTGGAAGAAGATCGAGTCAGAAGAAAAATTCTTAAAATCGAAAGGAATAAGTAAGTATGTTTGATTTTTTTATCAAAAAAAAATTTTCAGAAGAATATTAAGGTTAATTTTGAAAAATAATTCAATCAGAAAAAACGTTTTGTAGACAAAAATTCTATTCCCAATTGAAAAAGCAATCATTTCATGTAAAAGTTTGAAGAAAAAAAAATTGAGAGAAAAAAATTATTGTGATTTTTTGATCAATATAAAGGGAATATTTTTGCAGAAGAAAATCGTTATATATGATTCCTAATTCAGTTTTCAATTTTTGGCAATTGCCCTTTTTCAAAAAAAAATGATTAAGCTTATTGGCCAAAATTGCATGCTATAGTACCCCCTCCCCAATCTAAAAAAATCGTCCAATTTGAAAAAAGTAGAAAAATAACAATAAAATTTGGGAGGATTTTTGTGAAATTTATTAAAAATGTTTAGATAGAATTTCGAATTTTTTATGAAAAATTTGGAAATATTTCCTTTAAAAAAAGGGTTTGAAGTAGAAGACTTTTTTAGTAAATTTAAAACAAAATTGTGATAGTAAGATTTTTTTTTTTTTTTTTTTTTTTAGTAAAAAATTTTGAAATTTTTCCAAAAATGTTTTTTTCAGACGATTTTTTTGTGAAATGGAAAAAAACGATAGATTTCTGTTCCTTTTTATTTTTTTTTAAATTTGAGATAAGTATCTAATTGTTTTAAATTGGGAAATTTTTTGTGAAAATTGTTTTGAAAATTTTTTGATTGGTCTTTTCGATTTTCGATTTCTAAGAAAAATTATGAAAAATTTCCCTACTAAAAAAAAATTTAAATAAGAGTACGTATATTTTTTTTTACAAAAATTAAGTTTTGAAAAAAAAGATTTGGGAAAAAATGAAATCAAATTATGCCACAAACTTGTCAAAATTGAGATATAAAGTCAATACTCGAAACTTGGCAAAACTTAGCAAAACTTCTATCAGGGAAATCCGGCCATGGAGTCGCAATCTGCTACGACTGTTTGCTTTTTTTTAGGTTACATACCCACCAAACCCATCACAAGAGATAGGTACACGTTTAGTTCAGGTAATTTAACAGGTGTTACGATATTTACTAATGTTTGGTTCATGTCTCGCTCATCGCATCGTTCGGCACAGACGAGCAATATTCATTCATTATTACTTTTATTTCCTACCAATACTAAGTCGAATACGCAGCAAAACATCGCCTACTCTATCATGCACATTTTGCAACACAGCAGGCTTAATAGGATACATCATTGTAGTACTTTGACGAAATGTATAAATTCACCTAGAAAGCTTCAATACACAGCACAATTCGCGAGCAATAATCGGTCTAGAGTGGAGTTTTACGTAGAATAAGCACTACAGACGTCTACATCTTCACTTCGTATCTCGTAAACGCGGTTTCCTTATACGCCCCCAACCAAAGGCAAAAATGAGACGACGCTTAATTTAGTCGTTTTATTTTGCAAAAAGCTTAATTGATGCGATTCGTTAATTCACTTTCACCTAGCGCAATCGGTCGCACAGCCTTCATAAAAGGGATTAAAGGCAATCGGGCTGCGCCATTACGAGCGCGTAAATTTACATAAACCGAAATTATTATTAAAATTCGCTCGAGTACCACGTTATTACTTCGGAGTGCCGGCATCATGGCGGCATGTTTATCGGTAGATGCGACGACATCTCGCGAAATGACTCTCTCTTCAATGTCATCTCATCTTCGCATCGTATACATTGCCATGCCGATGCTCTGGCTCTGGCTGTAAACTGTAAAGACCTTATCACGACCCATTCGTTACCTCTTTTTCCTCGTGCCCCTTATTTTTAACGTCGTTAATGAGAGAACCATAGCGAGCGTTCGTCGCCTAACGAAAAAAAAACCAACCCCAGCGAAAATAATATGATAATTTTTCAATTGCAAATAAAATTTACAAAGCTATATATTCTACTCACGTCAATTTTTTACGTTTCTCCTGTCTCCCTCTTCTGAGGAAAAAAACGGGGACGCATGCTTCGTTTTTACTTGCGTAATGTTTAACCTTCTTTTCGTCTGTTTTTCTTATGCTTTTCAAAAGAAATAAGAAAGCGAGAAGAAAAGAAAAGAAATGCGTTGTTGTTATTCGATTTCAACGGGGAAATATTCTCGAGTCGATTTGGGTAAGATTTGTTAGCTCGACGAGATCTGTTCAAAAGCGTAGTGTACAATGCTTAACCGGGCCAGGAAATGCGGAGAAGGGTAATTTTAACGTGATAACGTGGTCGTTTAAATTTCATCAATACCATGCAGCGTGAAAATTGCCACAAGACCGGACGCCCACATCGTTCGTAATTACTTTCTTGCTATATTGCCATGCCGGATATATTATAACATGTGTCGAGACTTGTACTTATCACATTAGAAGAATTAGAAGCTTCGAATGCGTTGGAGGAAGATTTTAAATAATTTTTAATGCCGTTGAAAAGGGTAAAAAGTCGTATACTTATGTGAAAGTGACAGTCAAAATTGTGATTACACGTTAAAAAGTGAAGTCAAAATTATATAAAAATAAGGTCAAAGGTCAGACTGGATCTATGTCAAGGTCGAATTAAAATGAAGTCAAAGTAATATTAAAGTCAGGCTAATGTAATTTCAAAGTCAAGTACAAGCAATGTTTAAAGTTATTCTGAAGTAATATTGAAGTCAGGTCAAAGACTCTATTGTCTCAGAACTCAAATTGCACATGTTGAGCTAGTGGACTTATTTTCCTTTTTTTTTTTTGCTCAAATTTTTTCAAAGGAATATTTCTCCCCATTTTTTAAATAAAAATTTTTTTGTCTCAATTTCAATAGTATTTTTTTCAAAAAATTTCTGTACCTACTGACTTTTTAATTTTATTATTTTAAAAAAAATTTTTTTTTTGCTTGAAAGTACCAAAATTCTTCTCAAAATTTAACTTATAATTTTATTGATTCTTACTCAATTTCAATTATTTTAATCAAATTTTTTTTTCAATTTCCAAACTTCCTCCATATCAACTTTCGACTTAATTTTAGATTTTTTTTTTAATTTTTACGAAAAAATCAACCTAATATTTTGAGAATTTATGATTTCCACTTGACGTCATAGTGAGCTATAATTAACGAGTATATATTTTTTTTGTGCGATTTCCTCCACATAAGTATGCAGATGAACAGATAATTTTTATATCGTTAAAAAATTTCTAAATTAAGTCAATTTTTCAGAAATTATCATAATTACTTCGATGATTGCTGAAGTGTTGACAATTTAATTATTTTATATGTGAAGGATGTAATAAAAAACATTGAACTTTTTTATCACACATTGACGATTCACGTTTTTTTTTTTTTTTTTTTTTTTTTCAAGAAACTTTGGAAATTATTCTTAGATTGAAAAAATTCAGCTTCGCTTTTTATTCAATTCGATCGTAATACGTCTTATTGGTTCCTTTTTTAGCTCATTTTGAAAACACATTTACCACTTGAACGATTTCCTTTGATTTTACTTGTGAATTGTAATGTTACTTCATTGAGAATTGAACTTGATTGTGGCATTTCTTGTCGAATCTGAATTGAGTCCTACATTATTTTTGACTTCACCTGATATACTCTTGTTTTCTTGACTTTGAGAATAATTTGACCAATTCTAGTCTTCTTGTGAAATTTTAAAATTTAGGTAAATTAGCCAGTTCTAAGTATAATCATCACATTTCTGGATAATTGCCCTGGACTAAGTATTAAAACGCCATAACTCGGCCAAAAATTGACCAAAAAATTTGAAAAATTTTTGGGGTTCTTCTGACCTCCTCAGAATCCGTGGAAGAAATGAAAATTCTTCATCTTCATTTGAACAAAAAAATATAAAGTTGGTAATTTGACAAAAATAGCCCCTCCCCCCCCAAATACTTGTCCAAGGGGTCTGAAATTTTTGTCAGAGTTTTGTCTTATCATGGTTGACCTTTGGCAAACTAAGTAACTCCCTCACTGTACCCCAAATTGCTTTTCACTTGCAAACTTTGGAAATTCTTTGTGGGGTTTCTATTTCTACCACTCGTATAAAAAAATGTTCATGACCTTTTTTTGTTCGGAATCCAATTCTACACATTTTTTGATTCGACTTTCTTCCTGTAGCTGAATTAGTAACCAAGATAAACTTAAAAACATTTTTGGTAGGCAAACATGTGGATTATGAGGGTGAAGCACAGGCCTGATTTTGGCGGATTTTATGCATGTTAAAAAGGACATACCGTAAATTCTAAGTAACTTCGAGAAAAAAAATTTCCATCCCCAATCAGTTCCAACCAACATCATATCTATGAGTAATTTCCCTGGTCTAAAAATTTAATTTACTCGAAAAATTTTTTTATTCAAATTCAATTTTTTCTTCAAAATCATTTTTCAAATTCTGCCCTCAGCAACTATTTTGAATTTTTTTTTTTTAAATGGTTTCTACTTTTTTTTACAATAATGTTTCAAAATTTAATTTCCTCGAAAAAATTTCGGTCAAAATTGAATTTTTTTTTTTGAAAATCATTTTTCGAATTCTATACCTATTCATAACTATTTTGATTTTTTTTTCAATACTTAATAGACTTTTTTTAAATGAAAAATGAAAAAAATTTACTAGGATAAAAATGATTTCTGTTCAAGTATTCGTCAATTTATCAACGGAAAATTGAAAACATTTCAATTAAAATTTGATTAAAATTTTTATTTTTGATGAAACGTACCTAAGAATTTTTTTTTTCAAAATAATAATATCAAAAATTTACAAAGAAAAAAATTCGAGGAAGAACAACTATTAAAGAATTATTGAAAATGATTCTAAAAAAATTTCAAAAAAAATTGAACCATCAAGTTCCAATACCTAAATTAAAAAATTCAAATAGAAGACTAGAATTGGTAAAATTATTCTCAAAGTCAAGAAACTAGAGTATATGAGGTGAAGTCAAAAACAATGTAGGACTCAATTCAGATTCGACAAGAAATGCCACAATCAAGTTTAATTCTCAATGAAGTAACATTACAATTCACAAGTAAAATCAAAGGAAATCATTCAAGTGGTAAATGTTTTTTTCAAAATGAACTAAAAAAGGAACCAATAAGACGTATTACGATCGAATTGAATCAAAAGCGAAGCTGAATTTTTTCAATCAGAGAAAAATTTCCCACTTTTCGTCAAAAAAAAAAAACCATACGTAAATCGTCAATATGTGATAAAAAAATCGAATATATTTTTTATTGCATCCTTCCCATATAAAAAAATTAAATTGTCAACACTTCAGCAATTATCTAAGTAGGTAATTATGATAATTTCTGAAAAAATTCACTTTTTTTTAGAAATTTTTTGAGGACATAAAAATTATTTCTTTATCTGGATTTGTGTGGAGGAATTTGCACAAAAAGGCATACCTACTCGTTAATATTGCTCACTATGACGTCAAGTGGAAATCATAAATCCATTTTAATACCGAGTGATTTGAATCCAAGCGATAAATATGTACAGTAGGGTGGAGCAAAAAAAAAAAAAAAAATCATACCTTGGATTTCGACCAAACTCGATGAGGTGGTTTAATTTGAGCTGAGAACCTCCCAAAAAAAATTTGAGCCCCTTACCTCTCAGGGGAGCGGAGCTAGGGGCTCTCAAAGTAGGGTCACTTTTGAAAAAAACACGATTTTTCGCTATTTTCGGGTAGTTCCAAACGAGTTACCCCCCACCGCACCCCTCTGAAAAAGTGCAGTTTGAGTTTCTACACATCCCTGGACCATCAATTTTGAAATTCGATACCACTTATTGCCCTCAACCAGGGGGTTGAAAAGTTGCACTTCACTAAAAAGTCGAGAATTTCGAATTACAAAAAACGGAAATATCACCTTCTGGGCGCCAAAACTGGGATCAAACGGCTCATATTGATGCAAGAAAAATAATTCGATAGAAAAAGTTGAAAATTTTTCATTGCATGTGTGCCAACTTTTGATTTTCTGAAAAAATCCAAATATCCCTGTTTTTAATGGCAAAAATCCATACTTTAAGAAAATAAGAAGTTGGCACACCTGCAATGAAAAATTTTCAACTTTTTCTATCGAATTATTTTTCTTGCATCAATATGAGCCGTTTAATCCCAGTTTTGGCGCCCAGAAGGTGATATTTCCGTTTTTTGTAATTCGAAATTCTCGACTTTTTAGTGAAGTGCAACTTTTCAACCCCCTGGTTGAGGGCAATAAGTGGTATCGAATTTCAAAATCGATGGTCCAGGGATGTGTAGAAACTCAAACTGCACTTTTTCAGAGGGGTGCGGTGGGGGGTACGCAAAATAGCGAAAACCCGCGTTTTTTTCAAAAGTGACTCTACTTTGAGAGCCCCTAGCTCCGCTCCCCTGAGAGGTAGGGGGCTAAAAAAAATTTTAGGAGGTTCTCAACTCAAAGTAAACACCTCAGCGAGTTTGGTCGAAATCCGAGGTATGTTTTTTTTTTTGCTCCACCCTAATGTACAGTATGAGCATAATATAGGTAGAGGTACTCGGAATTACAGATGAAGTGATCCATTAAATTTCTGGTATTCTCACCTAAAACAAACAAAAAAAAAAACTCGAATTAATACACCATCAAATTACTAGAAAAATAAAAAAAATCACCTATAGTGATGTACTCTATTTAATTACAAATCGAGCCGAGCAAGTATATCAGATGCCATTTTAAACAATAAAATGAAAATTCATCGTCGCACCTTTCTTTATGACCCACACTACCCATACCCGTATTTCTATACCTCTAATTGCTTGAAAATTGAGAAAAATGTACAATAAAAACATACCCTCGGCCTCGGTGCACACAATGCCTCACAACACTGCTCCACGACGGAGTCAATCTTTATTATTTCATTTCACGCATCTTCTCGGGGGATAATTTCACCGGGCAAATTGTTACCTTTTGCACCCCTTCTCTTACACGGTTATCTTTCATATAGCACTCATTTCGAGGATATTATGAAAAACGGTCGCGTTCTCGCAGAAAGCATCATAAGATACCAGAAGGCATGGGCAGAGTTGCTGAGAAGGGACATAGGCGCACGTCGCGTCGCGTAATTCCACCAGACATAAATCCGAGCTCGCATTCACCTTTGATAAATGTCGATTATAAACCGGTGTCAGAAGTTGGCAAATCTATTACACGAGCCAAAGGCGTGCAGTAATTTGCTAAATGAAGATATACGATAGAGTTCATCCTTATACGATGTGCTCCGGCGACGTGCGGCATGTTGCAAAAGGCCACCACCCCCGCCCATGCTACCCAGCCTGGACAAGGAAGATCGGGCAGACCTACGCAATTGTCAGCGTCGCGACGAGATGACGCTCACGGCCCCGAATACATCGTTGATTCGATAAATTAACAAAACCGTTCGGCTTGCTGGTTCGGCTGTGTTTTAAATGAAACAAAAATGACTGTTAATTTGAAAATGAAAGCATCCAGTAGAGCTGTTATCAACAATGGCGTGTAACAAATGATGTTGCGCACTAAAAGGGTAGCCTATAAGCATAAATGCAGGAGCATTAATCACCAGCTCGTGTGTCACCGCGGCGCTCGGTGATCGATCTTTTTTTTTCATTCTTGACGTTTTAACAGTTTACACTTACGCCATCGGCTGCTGCCCCTCCCCCGGCCCCCACCCTCAAACCCTCGCATCTTCCGCTGGTTTAAAATTCGCCCAATTGTAAAACTTAAGCATTAGCAATTATAACGATACGAAGGCTGGCAAAGCCTCGCGTTATTTTTTCTCTTCTTTTTTTCCAAGCCCAAAGGCCCAAGTTTTTCCTTATGCTACGAACGAATTCTCACTTCTTCAACGTCTTATAAATACGTGTGCGGGTTCGTTTCTTCGCCTTCGCATCGTGAAACTTTTAACCGCAGCTACATCTAGATACATATATTTACAATATACCCTTTGAATTTTAATCGAAAGTCGACTCTCAAAACTAATAAACTTTTTTTCACTTTCGTTTTTTCCTGTCTCGTTCGCCTCTTCTCGAGCCCTAAGTTTACAGCGTGCCACAGTTTGGTGAAAAATTACGCTCGGTTTATTTGATACTCGAACGAAGTCCTTCAACGGAGCTTGATTTATACCGAAATACCGAAACTATCCTCGTTCTGGTTTTTTTACCACTTGTAGCATGCCAGGAATTTGACTGGATAGCCAAATCTTTTGAATAAACTTTTGCCCTCCGCTGACTCGTCCTTTGCTCTCGTTTTATCAATGTTTTATACAAAACCATGGTATTTTTTACGATCGGCTATTTTTTCAAAAACCCAGTTTCATTTGCTCTTCTTGAATTTTAAAAAGTACAGTACTTCTTAGGTACTTGATATTCAAATTAAAGGGGAGGGGGGAGGGGGGTAACCGAAATTCTTTATATATCCAAAATTATTCCTAGAACTTCAAGCTACAACTTTTGTTTGAAAATTTTTTCAATTGGACCCCTTACATCACTTTTTTTAATATTGTGAGTATTCAAGTTGTATTATACGAAATTGGTGAGGAGGGAGGGGTCAAATCGAAAATTTTTTCATAACCAAAATAATTTCTAGAACTTCAAGCTATAACTTTTGTTTGAAAATTTTTTCAATTGCACCCCTTAACTCACTCCTGTTTTTAATAGTACGAATATCTAAATTGTATTATCCGAAATTGGTGCGGGGAGGGAGGGGTTAAATCGAATTTTTTGTAATAATTAAAATTATTCCTAAGACTTCAAGTTACAACTTTTGTTTGAAATTTTTTTCAATTGGACCCCTTAACTCACCTCAGTTTTCAATAATGTTATTGAGTATCCAAGTTGTATTATCCGTAATTGGTGAGGAAGGAGGGGTTAAATCGAAATTTTTGTAATAACCAAAATTATTCCTAGGACTTCAAGCTACAACTTTTGTTTGAAAAAATTTTCAATTGGACCCCTTACATCACTTTTTTTTTAATAATGTGAGTATTTAAGTTGTATTATACGAAATTGGTGGGGAGGGAGGTGTTAAATCGAAATTTTTGTAATAATCAAAATTATTCCTAGGACTTCAGGCTACAACTTTTGTTTGAAATTTTTTTCAATTGGACCTCTACCTCCACCAGTTTTTAATAATATATAAGTATCAAAATCATATTATGCAAAATTGGAGGGGAGGGGAGGGTTCAATCGAACAAAAATTTTTCTTAGGACTTCAATCGACAACTTTTGTTTGAAAAAAATTTCAATCTGACACCGACTCCAATTTTGAAAAAAGTATCTACCTGATCTTATGTAAAATCAGAGGAAAAGTAGGGGTCCAATCAAAATTTTTATAATAATCAAAATTATTTCTAGGACGTTTTCGGCATCCTTTGTTGAGAAAATGTTTTCAATAGACACCTTTCCCCTTATTCCTCTAATTTTGAATAAGTATCTAGTGTTAATATGCAAAATTGGGGAGGAGAAAGGGGTCTAATTGAAAAAATTTTCAAACAAAAATTGTAGCTTGAAGTTCTAGAAATAATTTTGGTTATAAAAATCATTTCGTTTGGAACCTCCCTCCCTTCCAATTTTGAATATTAAGTATCTCTCAAGTGCTGGACTTGATCAAATTCAAGGAGAGGAAGTGATAGAGCAGGCGGGTTTTCGGGAAAATAGCCCATGGTGTATTTTTTTGATTATACGAGGGATTATTATAATTTACACGTGTGTTAATTGAAACCGGTTTTCATGGCTGGCGTTAAGTGTAATTAAATTAGTCACCAGTGCACATAGCATCGCGCAGCCATCATCAAACACCGGTTATGTCATTAGCTCTGTTAATCCTAATAAAATGCTAACGCCAGCCATGGGTAGTTAGTCATACGAATGTGTACCGAGACTAAGAAGCGACTGCTCCTCCCAAGTATGCGTTATGAGAATAAACTATAAACATACACAAGCTCATACATTAGGTCATCTCGTCAACCAATGACTAATTAATATGTTACTCGACCAAATATGGAATAAACTGCAAGTTGCATGCTACTTGTATTGACATTCGACACGAAAAATAACCCACTTCGACTTTGAAAACACACGAGTAGTCGAGAGTCGAGTACAAAATGAATCGTTTCATTCGCATAAATTTGACCATTACATCGAACCGTTTTTTCATTTATGTATCTTCGATTCGATTGTCAATCGACCTTGGCAGTTTTTCGAGCAGATGCATCAGTCATTCTGTAATTTCTGTACAATGTCGACAATCGTTAGCAATTATCAACAGATCATTTGTTCGTACACGATTTGGCAACATTGTCTGACAATAATTACATAGAAATGTATGTACGTTTACACCTTGAATTTTATTCATTTCTGCTTTCGATCTTCTCCTCTTATTGTATGCTGTACATATTGAAAACACATTCGAGTGTTTTTCACACATAGCATGAAAGAGTCAACGTCAAGTGAGACAGTTCACTGCGGCGATGAATCCTCATTCCTCCCACGATGACGAAATTAACGTACAAGGCGGAAAAATTATTTTCAAGTCGCGTCGGTGGTAAAGCTTCTCTTTTAGAAAAAAACCATAACGTAATTTTTCATCTTTTTTGAACCAGTTGAGCAAAGTGTTTGTTTGAGCAAGTCGAACTTGAAGTTCGACGTTTTTTCTTTTCGAAAGTTTTTTCTTCTTCTTGGGAAGTTTTCAAAAGAATATAATTTAAGATAATCGTAGTCTTGTGATAAATATTTTTATCATTTTCTTTTTTTCTTTGCTTTCATATTGCAGATTTTTTTACGACCTTTTATGAGAAAATGGACCGAATAATGAAATGTTTAAAAATACAGATTGTCTCAAAAGTCTTGCCATATAGAAACATGAAAAATTTCATTCGTCGGGATGTCTACGTTTAAATACCTATTAAAAAAAAAAAAAAAAAAAAAAAAAAAAACCAAGAAGTCAACATTTAAAACGAGCAAATAAATTGGGTTTCCAACAAATGAATTTTGAAACAAAATTAGTAAGTAGGAAAAAGTTGTTCAATGTTCACAATAATTTTAGATGAAAGCAAAAAAAGTATGAAAAAATGACCAAGAAAAAAAAAGTAAACGAAATTGATTTGGGGAAAAAATCAGACAAATTGATTTTGAAAATTTCCAAAAATAAAATTGATAAAATACCTACAAAAAATTTAAAAATGAAAAAAAAAAAAATAGTATAATATGCTTTTACTCTGTGACAAAATGTCTAAAAGTCACGAATATTAATTTCCATGGAAATTTAAAAATCTAAAAAGTATAATAAACAGAATTTCTGAAAAAATGTCCAAAAAGTCATAAAATTTCTTTAAAAAAAATTAAAAAGTCTAAAAGCCCTAAAATTTCTAAAATAATATCAAAAAGTCATTAAATTTATAAAAAAAATTCCAAGTTTCAATATGTCTGACATAATGTCTAAAAAATCATTTTCTAAGTTTTTTTATGGCATCCAAACCTAACCTAATTTAATGTAACCTAACCTAACCCAATTTGGTATCGGATTTTGGGGTCGTTTTTTTCCATTTTGGTCTCCGTAAAAGCATATACTATGCTAATTACAAACTCAAGGAATCAATTTTGGAAAAAAAATCAAAAAATTGTGTAAATAAAATTTTTTTAAAGGAAAATTTCAACAAAAAAAAAATTTTTAAATTTAAAATGACAATCCCATAAAATTTTTTGTGAAAATTAAGAAATTGAAAAATTAAATCTTCTAATTTTTGCGAAAATTTTGCTGAATTTGATCAAATTTTAAAATTTTATTTGAATATTTTTTTTTGCAACACTGACTCATAGGTAAGTATAAGTATCGAAATAACATCGCTAAATTTTGAATTTTTTGCAAAAAATTTGTAAAATTTTGAATTTTTGCTTAATTTTGAAAATTTGCCAAATTTTAAAAATTTATAAAACTTGAAAAATTGACTTCTGAAAATCTTTTGAAAATTTAACTTAATTTTACCAAATTAAAAAATATACCTAATTTTGATATATTTTTTGAAATTTAAAAATCATCATGATTTGGAATTTTTTACCAAATTTTGAATTTTTATCCTATTATGAAAATTGTAAAAGTTATCAAACTGATTATTGAAGTTTTTAAATTTTAGCTAAATTCGAAAATCTAAAATTTATTTACCAAATTTTTAAAATTATAAAAAATTATTAAGCGGACTCTTGAAAGTTTTGCAATTTTGGCCAAATTTTGAAAATTGATTTAACTTCAAAAATTTATTAAAATCTCAAAATTTCCCATTTTTCAAGTTTTAAAAAATAATTTTTTTAAAACAAATTATTTTTGAGAAAAATTAATTTAAAAAAAATCAGTTTAATTCTAAAAAAAACTAGATAAAATTAATTTAGGAAACACAGTAGAACCTCGATAAGAATAACCTGCATAATAAGCAGTTCTTTCGGAATAAATTAAAAATGAAAAAATCAGAAGAAATTGAGATAGCTAGCTAAAAAAAAAACATCCATTTTTTTGAATAAAAAAAAAATAACATCAACAGTGATTTTATTTAAAAAAATTTAATTTACCATTATATGAACACTAATTTTTTGAATTCTCTATTTTTTTTTTTTTTTTGTAGTATTCTAGAGTCAGATTTTTTTAATAAGAGATGTTTTTTGAGATATTCTTACAAAATAATGATTAAGAAAAAAACGAGAATTTTGATTCAAAGTGAGAAGAGTGTACCAAAAAATCCTGGAAATTTAGTTCCAGCCCCAAAGATCAAGAAAAAATATCAGTTGGATATGGAAATAGAATCTTTGAATGATAAAATCAATGAATTTCAATTTAAAATGAGTAAGTCAAAAAGATTGAAAATGAAAGAATTAGCTCAAAAAATCTCTGAACCCCCTCATAAAATAGTAAATTTCGTTTCTATTGAATTTTTTGCAAAACGTACCATTTTTTTGAACTACCTTGTAAAAGTATAGTATGGTTACAAAAAAAAATCAATTTCCAACGACGCGACTACATGATAATAAAACCACTATGGTAACCTGGAAATCTATTTAACTGCTTAGGTTAGATACAAAGGTGGTAATGTGCTGGAGAATGTTACCTTCGGAGACCATACAATTATCGTAATTATTATAATATTTTTCACACTTGTGGGTCTGGGCACCATTCACGTAGGTAGTTATACCTATACTACTGTATAAATTGGTCATATGAACGCTTACAAGGCCCCCGTGCGATGAAATTGACGCTCGATTATTTTTTTTTCTCGTCGCGTTTTCCAGACAGTATGAAAATTTAAAGCTCGATTCTAGCGTGAACTTATGAACAATACCGGGGAAGTTTATCACGTCAATGCGAACCCTTCTGGTAGGTAATTATAGTTTCACGTCTTGACGCGACATCGTCGATGTATACGAATCGAAGCCAGGAGAGAGCCGGGCACAGACGAACTCGGGGGGGGGGGGGGGGTAAAAAATTATCGTAGGTATTTTGATTTTAATTAAAATGTCTACTACAAGCGTAGGTAATTTCATACCCCGTGTATTTTCATTTAGCAGCTACTTACGCTAAATAAGGCGCCATTGTTGGAATGAAAATTTTTACAATATCCTGTTCGATCCGGAGATGTTTCCGTTCTACACAGATTGCCAAACAGCAAGAGGGTGGTTGAGCAGGGAATTTTTCCAACTTTGATGGAAATCTCGGTTAACAGATGCACATCGACGGTGCGGTTTTTAATGGTGTTTGCAAGCAGATTGGAGCGGAACTGGGGAAACTCATCACGAAGGATTTTTTTTCTACAAGGCTTTCTCGACGTTTTTTTTTTTAGCTTTAATCTGTTTTTAAAATATGTAAAAGTTTTCGATTTGAAGGAAAGTGGATGTCGGTGAACGAGGAAAATAGCTCCCTTTATAGTGTTCCATTCGGGAGTAATTTTATTGCCTTTCGTCTCTCGCGATTCCACCGAACCCCTTGCATTCGTGCTTTTTAAGTTTTGTGTCAAATTAAAACAGTGTTTAAATTAGCAGCTGACGTGGAATGATGTGTTTCGGTGTTATAATTCTATCATCTGCGCTCCGAAAGGGTGGTTTTTTCTGCCTTGACCGTTATGAATGGCTCGGAGAGCGTCAAATTCGTGAAAAATGTAATACTTCGGTGGTGGTGGCGAAGCTCGTATTTTTTTAAGCACCCCTTTCCATTTGTAGGCATTTTTTTTTTGAAACCGCAGTGATGCTGTAATTACGAGGAAAAATTTAGCGAAATTAAGGCTGTATCGTTGAAAACAGTCTGCGATAATTAAAGCTGACGAGATGCGGCTTGTTGACTGTGGTGATGAGTTTTGAGTTCATTGTATTATACGATATATACGATGGTAATCCTTTTTTTAAAAGACCTTTCCGCTTTGAACCGAGAATCCGCTGTCCACTCGAAAAATTGCAACTAAAAACGTTTCCGGAGGCAGTGAACCTCGAATCCGAGACATATGCTGGGTACCAAATGGCATAGCACCGACGATGGATGGCGGTTTCTTCGTCAACTCCTACTTTAAGTATCTTTTTTCGTGTGTTTAAAAAAAAAGAAGAAAAAAGAGGGTTCAGGTTGAAGCGACAGTCGCAGCTAGTGCATGTTTTTCTCGCGGTGGGAAAATGTGGAGCTTGGACAATTGAGTCATGGGGTGTTATCTTATAGGATAAAATTTTGAACTGAGCTTTCAGTACTCGGAGAAGTCACAAGAAGCGCTGTACTTCAAAACAAAAAAATTTTCGTTCAATTATTGTTGGCTATCTACTTTTGTCGTGTTTTGAGTTGCTTGGATCAAGACTTACAATAATCACAATTATTTTAAGTTTCCAAAGGGAAAGAACACAACACGAAGCAGCGCTTTCGAATGCAGTGACTTCTCCTGGAATTAAAAATACCATTTAGAAATTTTACCCAGAACGTAGTTTATATTTATATTATCTTTGAATTGAGTAGTATGGTAGATGAGATAATTTTCACTCGTATTAAAGGATTTGGTTGGAAATTTTGAATAGAAAATAGGACTTTTATTTTTTATCGTGTTTGTCCCCTTCTTTGTCAAAAGATGAGGTCATTTTTTCGTGAAGGTGAATTTTGTCATCGAAGGGATTCACAATGTGTAAAATTAGAACATCTGAGATGAACTGAAAATCATTACGTGGGCTTGATAAGCACTGTAGTCGTAGAAGATATCGTTTTATGAGCTTTTTGTGCGAAGCCTCGAGCTGTTCGAAATTATTCGTATAAAATGACGATGGAAAATTTTTTCTCGAAAAGTGATATGGAAAATTCTATTTTTCATTAATATTTTATTATAAAGATCAAATTTTAAGCGAAACAAAAAAATACAGAATACGAATAAATTGGGCGACGTTTCGAATTTCATCGAAATTCATTATCAAGTCCGATACGAAGAAAACAACGAAATGATGAAAAATACTATAAAATACAAAAATACAAATTTAAGAAAAATCAAAATATAGCCAAATGTTTATAGGGTTCTATACCGTTAACGTCGTTTTTGTCGTTAAAGGACCGTTCACAATGGAGCTTTACTTTATGCTTTTGCTTAAACTTTTACCAGTACATAAGCAAACGTATAAAAATACACAAATTTCTGGCTACCAGATTGGTGCAGACAGTAGTGAGTGTTAAGCAAAAAGCAAAAGCAAAAAGTAAAGCTCCATTGTGAACGGTCCTTAATTGAGTTCGGGTTTCGTAAGATATGAAGACTTTCTAAAAATTTTCTTTTTTGGTTTGAGGACGTGAACGGTATAGAACCCTATAAACATTTGGCTATATTTTGATTTTTCTTAAATTTGTATTTTATAGTATTTTTCATCATTTCGTTGTTTTCTTCGTATCGGACTTGATAATGAATTTCGATGAAATTCGAAACGTCGCCCAATTTATTCGTATTCTGTATTTTTTTGTTTCGCTTAAAATTTAATCTTTATAATAAAATATTAATGTACATCTTCGCGAAACTTTTTATGTTTTTGTATTTTTTCCTATTCTATTTTTCTTTCGATTCATTGTGAGCTGAAAAATACGAAAATTTACCGTGCATGGGTTTTCGAGGCAAAAGTATAGGGCTCTGTAATTCTGTATTTGATACCCTAGAAAAAAATTGAAATTTGGGAAAATGAAAATTTCAAACAAGTGATCACGGATTGCAAAGTTCTGAAAAAAATGCAGAGCAGTTTGAATTTTTTTTTGCAATTTTTAGAAACATTCTAGTTTTCATTTTTGAAAATTTCTTTTAAAAATTAAATTTCTGATTTTTTTTTCCAAAATCAAATGTGAGTGTGGATGAGAAAACGTGCCTAGTCAGGAAAAAATAGATTTTGAGGTTTTGGCTGTTTTTGATCAATTTCGACCTGTACTTTCATTTAAAAATGGTTTCATGGACCTAGAAGTAATATTTATCCTTCCAGAGGGCAAGACTTACGCAAAATCAATAAAAAAAAAATAAAAAAAATTTACTCTTATTTTTTTGTTAAAAATGGTCGAGAACGTCATGAAACACAAAAAAGTTGACTTTACGAGTATGATATTCGTAATCAGCATGGTTGAAAATATTTTTTGGAATTTTTTATTTTTTTATTTTTTGCAACCCTGATTTCGCTCAAAATTGCTGCTTTTTGTGAAATAGGCTATAAACTTGAGGGGTCAAAATTATTAGGGAATAAATATTCCACTAGGACCCCTCAATGATTGTACAAAGTTTCAATGTTATCAGTTATTGCATTACGGAGATACAGACTTGCAAAGTTTGAAACTTTCATTACCAAAAAAAGTGTTTTTCCTGACTAGACACGTTTTCTCATCCACACTCACAAATAGTAAATTTTTTCTCACTATTTTTTTCAGAATTGCATTCTTACGCTAATATTCAAAATTACAATTTTTTCAATTCATATGATTTTAGTGAGTGTTTCATTTAGGTATTTTATTTTATTTAAAAAAAATTCTTATCACAATTTTCAATTTTTATGATTTTTTTTTCGTAAGAAATCTCCTCGAGATTATTTTTTCCCAAAAATTATTTCCTTGGATTTAATAAAAAGAATTGCCTACTTTGATTTGGTGTTATTTCGAAAAATATATAAATTACTCAACTGAATATTGTTTTTTTTCTACTTCTCCAATTTTTTTCTTTAGAATTGAGTAATTCCTCACATTTTTACCATTTTTTTCAATTTTTATACTTTTTGTATTTTATTAATTTTGTTTTTGGTAATTATAAAATTCAAATTGCCTAATTTTTTTCGTAAATCAATTTTTGGATTTTTCCTGGTTTATTCTAGCATTTTTTTCACTTTTTTTTCTTCAAAATTATGGTAAAAACTCTTCTTTTCAATTTTTTTTTCAAGTAGATTTTTCTTGTATGTTTTGTTTGCTTCTTTGTTTTTTAAATTTGTACATGTGTGTGCCAGTACCCATATCTACCTATCATGGATTTCATTTTTAGATTTTTTTTTTTTTTTTTCAAATTACATAATTCTTCTGATTATTTTTGATATTAATTTTTCAGATTTTTGTTCGAAAGTACTTTGTTGAAAACTTATTTTGAAATTGTTTTCAGGATTAATTCCCTAAATTTTTGTATTTAAAAAAAATGTATGTACAGTAGAAGCTCGATTATCCGATTTAATTGGGGCGAAGCAAAATCGGATACTATGAAAAGTCGGATAATCGATTTTTCGTTTTTCTTGCTGTAAAAACGCAACAAATGAATTCTAATTTGCAAAAAAAAATATACTCGTATAAGGAATGACTTAAGACCAAAAAATAAAAAAAAAATTGAAAAAAAGAAAAAAACTAACATTTAAAAAAGTTTTCTTCGAAATGAAATAGAAAATAAAAAATCTCTTTGGCAAAAGTATCTAAAAATCAACTCGTACGATGGGGAAGGGTCTTCAAAGACAAATGCTATACACATTATCTAGACAAGATTTCAACGATATGCGATCATTTTTATATTCGTTTTATGTTTATTTAGAGCAAAAATAAGGGAAAATCGGATAATAAAAAATTAACCGACTTTAGAACATCGGATAAAGGACAGAAATCGGTTGAAATTTTTTGCTCGGATAATCGAGCTTCTACTGTACCTACTTTTTGTAAAGGATGTCCAGAAATGTTTAATTTCATTTTTTTTTTCAATTCAAGATTTTTTTCTATTTTTAATTTTTTTTTTTTTTCAAAAAGAATTGATATACCTACTTTGTGTGCTCAAAAAGAGAATTGTCCAAAAAAATTATGTTTTCCTTTAAAAATTGAAAAAAATTAATAACCTATAAAAAAGTAAAAAACTGAAAATATTTTTACCTCAAAAAAAAATTATAGATTTTTTTCTCCAAAAATCTGAAGATCATTTTCGCCTCAAAAATTAAAGAACTTTCTTCTTCAACACATTCTTACAAAATGTCCCTTATTTCATTCCATTCGATCTCAATTCCTAAATGAACCTTACACCCTCTCTGAAATTCTCTCAGATGATCCTCCCAAAATAATTGCACTCCTCCAGTTCCTCAAGCAAACCAACCTCTTCAATAAAATCTAACTCCCTATCTAATCCCGTGCCTCTGGCCATAGCGGTAGTACATGGCACGTGAAACCAACAGGTAACAACAGGTAAAACATTGAAAAAATTTTTTTGAGAAAAAAAATTGAGACAAAATGATATTTTTTCAAAAAAGTGGAGTTTTTTCTCACAAAAAAATATAGAAAATTTCACTTTCAATTTTAGAAATGACATATTCATTACCTAGTTAAAAACAATTTGTAGATTTTTTCTCCAAAAAAGAGACTTTCCCAAAAAAATTTATAGTTTTTTTTTCTTCAAGAATTTGAGTAGATATTATATTTATATACCCACTTGCTCCAGAAATTGAAAAACTTTCTTATCTAATAAAAATTAGGAATTTTTTAAAACAAAATTTAAGATTTTTTTTCTCAAAAAAAAAATGAAATTCCTTGAATTTTTCTATTGAATTTTTTTCTTCGATTTTTCTCCCTTCCTCCCATTTGAAAAAAAAAATGTAATTCATTATTCAACCACCAATTTTTCCCAATTTGTAGCACAAGGTAACTTTGAAATGTTCTATTCCAATTTAATATGGTTCGAATCAACGCTGCATGTGAATCACGAAATGCAAATAGCAAGTATACTACTTTACTTGGGTCAAATAATCAACCATTTCTCACAATAAACACGAACTGCATAAAAGCAAAGAAAATCATCGAAATGATGTAATACCTCCCCGTGTTCGTAAGTAACCAAACCATTTTACGAATGCAAACTCAGCGTGTGTATTTTACAAATGAATGTAAGTCAAGGTTTACGAATACAAGTGAATATTTTGTTTAAGTACGGTACACATTTTAAGTACATACGTAAACGCAGGCATATTTCAATTTTAAATGAGAATAATGACGATTGAACTGCTATGAGTTGATAAAAAAAAAAAATCAAAGATCCAAGTCGTAAATCTTGCTATAATTATTACTAAAGTGGTGATTTTGAGGAGGAGAAGGGGTAAGATTAATATTTAATATAATCACGTTTAGCTTTTAAAATTTTTTTTAATAAACTATTAATGTGTTTGATCTTCTTATACGAGTACGAAAGAATTCTGTTTTTCTTCACTCGTGTAGACAGTACATACTACATAGGGCGTATCTCAGCGTAATACATTTCCAATAGGATGAGCTCAGAGTCATGACGAATCGATGAGAGGAATACGAAATTTTCTATAATATTTTTCACATTCGGTCAATAATTAACGAAGCCCGTATAATTGTATACACTGTAGAAGATAATTAAGAATAATAGTACAAGTTCGCGAAGAACTCGCCCAACTACAAAGTATATCTGTACATACGTAAACTATGTGGTGAATTTTGAGCGACGAGACGAGACGAAATAAATATTTATGACGGAACAAATGAAACTAATGAGGGAGTTTTCTTTAATAGCATATTCGTACAAGTGCGGTACGGTGCACTGCAAAGAGTTGTCTGCCTCAGTCGTGAATATATGGACCATCTTTCGGTCCAAAAAAATAATGCTAAATTTAATATCGTTCGATGCACGTGTATATGATAATTTTCAAACCGAGCTCTTGACGATTGCGAACATATTTGTATTTTGATTGGAATGATGATGATGGTGTTGCGGCGGCGTACCGCGTGAACCGTTTGATACATGGTGTTTTTTTCTCGCTTGAAAACTATACGACGATGCTGGCTTTGTTTTTAATTAAAATTTCACTAATTAGTTACTAATTTATACGTCCTTCGTAGCTAGTTAAAAATAAATTAATTTGTATTCCTATATGGTTGGCACATTTCGCGTATACATGCGTGCATTTCGATTGTAGTACAGAGACAGACTATACAGAGATGTGCATGACTTGTCGTCGTACTTCGTAATAGGGTGGTCCCGAAGTGATAAATGATCGCGGTGCAACTTTCGATAAGCTTTGGGGTTTGAAGAGCATAGTTGGATGTGGTGGAGGATGAACGATGCGAAATGTGTGGTTGTCATTTGGTCTAGTTTGATCTAGTTCTGGCTCAAAAGTGCAGTTTGGAGAGGAAGATGGTATACGTACTTTTTGAAAGATGATAAGGTCGATGAATTTTTTATATTGAGTAAATTCCTAGTTGAATAATTTGCAAAATAATTGAAATTTTTAAAAAGAATTTTGAGCAAAATTGATGAAAAAAACAATAAATTGGAACTAAATTGAAAATAGTTAGAGATTGATCAAAATTTAGGTTAAAAAAAATTAGGCTACAACCACTACAACCAAAAAATGTGAAATTGAAATAGAAACATAAATTGGTGAACATTCTTAAAATTAAAAATTGTAAATTTAGAAAATTAAAAAATTTACATCTAAAAAAAATAATTATTTAAATGAAAAAAAAATTGAATTGAAGTGGACTAAGCTGAAGATTTTAAAAATGGTAAATTTAAGAAATTGACAAATTAAAAATGCCAGAAAAAGTTTGCAGTTGAAAAACAAATTGAAATACCTAAACCTAAAAATTTTATCTGCGATTTGAGTGGCATAATGAAAAAAGAGTTGCATAATGAAATCCATTATGCAACTTTTTTTTCAAATTTGAGTGTCATAATGATTTCATTATGTGACATTGCTGGAAAAGGGGGTCTAGTAAAATAAAAATAAAAATAAAATAAAATTTCCAGCTTGGAAGGAAGAGGAACGAGAATCAGCGATTAACCTATCTCTATACCTAGGATGATTAATAAATGGGATTTTAGGATAACGTGTTAGGTGGGATAAACTAGCTCAAGGAATAGGGAAAAAATAAGTAGGTTCGTTTTGGGAATGTTGACAAGGATAGAAAAAGCAATGCCACGCAGATAAAAAATATACTCTACACCTACACACGTAAATAAATAATTAATTTAGAACCAAAATTAAAAAGCGAGTAATTTTGATATCCGTAGAGAAAAAATAAATTGAAAAGAAAACAAACACGTATCAGGTAGGTATCGACCTACCTGACATATCTACTATCTAAATCATAACGATTAATTCAAAGAATTCCTAAATCTAAGTAACCAAGATGGCAACTTTCAAAATTCAAAGAAAAAGAAAAAGAAAAGAGATCTGAATAGATCATATCGAAATTAAAATTAGATTAATTTTTTGAACCTGATCAGATGATCAATTTTGGCTAGAAAAATAACGTGTGACTCCATGATGGAGTATTTCGAAGATTAAAACTACATTCTAAAACTACTGGAGAATTTTGGGGGAACGAAAAAAAAAAGAAAAAATCGAAGCACTACCACTCACCTAGCCCATGGCTAAACTACCCTAGCCAAGCATTGGCAAGGAAACTCAAAATTCGCGAAATTAAAAATTCACTTCTAAAACTCCAACTCGTGTAAAAATCTGTATTCTCAAATTACATTATTTCTTTACAACGATCTTTACGATAAACGAGGCGTACGAGCTGAATTACGATAATAATACGAATGCGAAATAAAACTACAATTAGGTATAATCTCCTTAGACGAATCTTCACCTATCGGATGAATTTACAACGTATTTAAAAGTAGATTACGAATACGTAACGAATATCTAACGAATAGGGCCTACTTTCAATATCACAATTATGACACTAGTGTCCTAATGAAGGACTTTATGTTACTCTAATTCATACATTCGAAACTCATAAAATTAACTTTATAATAAGGTTACATATGAGCAGATAAAATTTTAAAACTGAAAAAATAACTGAGAATTTAAATTAAAAATTGAAAATATTTGAAATGTGAATAATTTAATATCATACTTAAGATTAATCACTAAAAGAACTGACAAATTAAAAAAAAAAAAAAAAAAAAAATTGAAAGAAAACCAAAAATTAGTAAATATTTTTAATGTCAAAAATTACTGAAAATTAAACGAAGTTGTACATTAAAAATTAAATAAATTAAAATAATTAAGAATTCACATAAAAAAATTGAAATAAAACCAAGAAATTATTTTAAAAAAGGTCACAAAAAATTGAAGTAAAAAAAAAACGAAAACAGCTGAAATGAAATTAAAAATAGCTGAAAAGCAGGCAAATTGAAAAAATTGTAGATTTCAGATATTCAAGAATTCAAAAAGTGTTTAAAAAATACACTCAAAGAAATAAATCATATCCAAATAAAAAATTTATCAACTTCTTCATTTTTTTTCACGTTCAAAGTCGACCATGAAAAACAAATGAAAACTGAAAATGGAGAAAAATAGAGATAAATAAAAGTTGAAATTTTAAAAAAGAAATTGGAAAAAAATTAAAAAGAATTTAAAAACTCAGAAAATAGAAAAAAATTAATGAATGAAAAAAATATTGAAATGAAAAATATTGAAATGAAAAATATTGAAAATTGATGATTAGGTACACCTTAAGGAAAATATCGTAATAAAATTTAAAACTTTGAAGTTAAAATAACATTTAAAAAATTGAAAATGTAAAAAAAGAACTTGTAAAAATTTAATCAAAATTTTAAAAAATAAATAAAAATGGAGAAAAATTAAAGATGAACATACAAATTTAAAAAATTGAGAAAACTTAATTTGAATAAAAAGAAATGTAGTTGCGTTAAAAATTAGAAAATTATAATCACATCAAAAACCGGAAATTCGAAATTTGAATAAAAAAGAACAGATAAAAATTGAATTGGAAAACTATTGAGCAAACCAAAAAAAAAAAATTTTTAATTTAAAAAAAACGAATCTAATTTGAAAAAATGTATAGCTAAAAAAAAATATGAAACTGATTACTGCAAAAAATGCAAGATTGTGGACAATAAGCACTAAAAATTGAAAAAAAAAATATAATTAAAATATAATTTTCTTAAAAATACCAAAATTTAAAAATAAAATAAAATTGGATAAAATCATCACTAAGACGTATTAAAAAAATGGAAATAAAATTAAAAATTTGGAAAATTGAAAAAATCAATTTTGAAAATTTTGGAAAAATTCAACATTGAATTTTCTCGATAATCTAACAATTAAAAATTGAATTATTTTTTTTCTTGAAAATTCCAACTTTTTAAATTTCTTTGAGATATTAATTTTGGATTTTTTTTTTAATATCAAAAAATGATTATGTTGTAAAAATTTAGCTTAAAATATGAATTTAAACAGTATGTGAAAATATTGAGGAATTACCTAATGATTAAAATATTAAAATAGAAATTGGGAAGGAGATAAAAGAAATTTACTGAAAAAATCAGCACTATTAAAAAAATAAAAATTTCAACCAAATAAAAAAATTTAAAAATTGCAGTAAACTCAAAAAATCAAATACGTAAATTTACAAAAATTTTAAAACACTGCAAGCTCGAGAAAAAAATTTAAAACGAAATTCAAACTTAGAAAAAAAAGACCAACAAATCCAAGCCTATAAAGCAAACCAATCCCATAGAACACGAACGAAAAGCCTTTTCTCGTCCAATACTCTCACCCTTCTCCCTTCTGCCTTCCTGTTGGCCCACTCCACTCATTAATTCATCGCCTACTGCACCAGTTTTATTCCCATACTTAGGTAAAAAGATGGTCATCTAAATTAGTAAACAAAAAAAACAGCGAACTTGGGGGAAAATGCTTATTCACGGTGTAGAATAAAGGTGGAGTTAAAATGCTAAACATAGTAACGGGCCTATTATTCAGCCCATGTGTCCGGTCTGCGGCCCGTCTAAGTATATAAATAAAACCGCACGTAACAGACATAATTACTATATACGTTTGGAAAACCTCACACAGCAGAGTGTGAGTATACATCGTACCTCTGGTTAGGCTGAATAACGGTGTCGAGTTACTTCACAAGGACGTGGACATACACTCTATACTTTTTGTTTATTTCACCGGACCCCGGAGGGTTTTCCGTTCGCGCGTGTGGCACTTTTCACCTTTCGTATTTGTACATTTTAGGAAAGAGGAGCGAGCTGCAACGCGAAGTGCATATCCTAAGACGAGGCGAGAGGGTGGTTTTGGGAGCATAAGAGCGAGACGGGTGCAATCAACGGAAAAGCAACCCTCTTGACATAATAATACAGTTTGAACTCGTTGCTGCGTTTCTCTCTTTGCCTGGGTTCGTTTAATTAAAACGAATAGGTATTTTTTATGGTTAAAAGTTGCGACTGGGACAGGCGAGTATAACGGCTCGATTATCGTGAGGCATTTTCGTACAGTAATTTAGTCTGTTTTGTGAACTAAATCGAAACTATAAAATTTACTCGATTTAACAAGTTCACCATTCGACGTCGTGTCGCATCGGACCAAGCATCGTATTAAGCTAAAATTGGCAACATTCGAGGATATAAAATCGTACCGTGTTACGAGCTTTGATTTGTACGAAGGTAGACACACTGCGATTGGCTCGATGCATTCCAAGTATGCGGTACGTATATTAACGAGTTGTAAATGTCGTATTACGAATAAAATAAAAAAGCAAGCGGTAAAAATGACGGTGCTTTTTGGTAATAAAACTCGAAACCTATAATGAGCGATTACGAACTCGTCGCGAAGTAAGGTACCTGGAATTAATTAGAGTTTTCGCGCGCCCAGACCAGACCTCGAGAATCGAGATACATCAACGATGAAATTCAACCAGAAAAAATCATCGTCTAATGAGACGAATGCTGCAATGTATATATCATATATTATGTATATTATGACGTCTGTCTTGTTGAGCAACGCAGACATTATTTTGATTCGTTAAAACATAAGTTTTATTAATCATATACCATGATAAAAACATGGAAATAGAACGAGACCGAACGCACTGGAAGTACGAGAGGTGTGACAAGTCTTTATGAGGTGTGAAACAGATACATATACGTCACATATGTGTACTATGTAAGTGAGTATACGCAACAGCCGCAACCATCCTAACACCACATAATCCTCGCCTCAGCTTAAATAAAATAAACGTAACTAATAATGAAGTAATTTGAGATCGAACCGGAAGACTTATGCTTTTTCGAGATATTATACCTAGACAAAGAAAGCTCATTAGCTTTTTATTTATACCATCGAATTTATACTATAAGTACGTGTAATACCAACTTATGAGTATGACGTAATTTTTAATACTCGCGAGGTTTTCTTAGCCCTAAACAGACACATTGTGTACAAAATTGATATTGCTATGTGTAAGATGAAGTAATATCTAGTAATGTACTTCTGTGATGTTTTACAGATGTCTTGTAATATGAAGTGATGTAATATGTTTAGTATTTCGGTACTGGAACTTAAAGAAAAAGACGTATATGAATTACGTTTTAGAATGTTTGGAAGTGAACTTCGCATAGAGCTGAGAATTTGATTAGTGAATAGAATTGAAATTGATTTACCCAGAATTTCATTCAATTTCGGTATTGATTATAATATGATTTTTTTGTCAATTTTGAAAATAAAAAATTTCAAATTTATTCTTGTAATTGAAAAAAAAATTGTATGGTTATCGTAGAACATTATTCTTGTTAAATTGCACAGTCTGTTGGGGTCTTTGAAGAAGAATTGGTTGCCTATGTGGCCATAAAATTTTTATTCTCAATTATCATTTATAAAGTAATTTTTACCAAAAAAAAAAAAAAAAAACAGAAAATTTTATGATGGGTAGGTAATTTCTAAGAGAAAAAAAAATTGAAAACATCCAAAAGTGAAAAAAGACTTGGGAAAACTTGTAAGAAGACTTTTTTTCGAAAAAAAGAAGTAGAGTAAGTATTATGAAAAAATCGACAAAAGACTTTTGAAAAAAAAGTTAGAAACTTCCAGACAAAACTCCGGAAAAAATGAATGAGGATTTTTGTATAATTTTTTTCCCAGTCACGAGAGAAGAATAATCCCTACTTTTCTTTCAATTTGAAAGGAGGGAAATTACAAAAATGAAAACATGAAGAGATTTTGAGCAAAAATTTTGAAAAAAAATTCTCAAAATCACGAAAAATGAGAGAAAACTAAAACAATTTTTAAAATCGAAAAGGAAAATTAGAAAGAACTTTAAAAACAAAAAATTGTAAGAGGTTTTGAAAATTATTAGTTTAAAAAAAATCTACTGATAGAAAAAAAAATTCATTGTGATTTTTTTTCATATTAGAGGAAAAAATTTCTTGAAAATTTTGAGAAAATATATCTTTCAAAATTTCAAAGAAAAACAAATTGTACGCAGAGAAAATGTTTCTAAAAAAAGTGGGAAAAAAATCAAAGGCAAATTTTTCAATCTTGAGCAAAAAATTTCAAATTTGAAATAAAATTCAAAAAACGTTTAAAATGGTTTCTAATAAAAAAAAGTTCAGAAAAAATATCATGTATTTTTTTTAAAATTTTACCCACAATTTTCTGGATTGTTCTGAAAATACTTGAATGGTATTGAACAATTTTCCTCTAATGTGAATTTTTTTTTTTTTTTTTTTTTTTTTTTTTTTTTGTAGAAAAAGTATGTTTTTTTTAAAATTAGGTAAGGTAGTTGCACCAGTCGTTGGCCACGACCCAGTGGTGGGTCACTTGAGAAGAAAAATGTTTATAATTAAGCGTATTTTTAAAATAGCTTCAGAAATTTTTTTTAGAGCAAACCTGGAACATTTCTGCATAGAACCACATAAAAGTTTTGAATCAATTCTGTTCAAGTAATTAATAATGATCGTCTGAAATTTTTTTGTTAGAACAATTTTCAAAATGATGCCAATTCTAAAGATTTTTGTTAAGCCGAAGTGTTGTCGAAATATGAATTTTACACTATTAAGATTAATAAAACTTGAAATATAACCATTTGGACCTGAATAAGAAGAGTTTGGAGATTCCATTTCTTCATTAAAATAAAAAATATTGCCAAAATTCTATCAAATATGGCGGTGACTATCTACTGGAAGGAAAAAATGGTGTTTAGCCAGTAGTTGATCATTTTGATCAAGTACTAGACTTACGAAATTTTTGTAAAGTTCTTGTGGTTGATCATGCAAAAAATTTGTAAATATTTACGAAAAATGATAGTTTCTCTTTCTCATGGCTAATGAGTGACAATTTTACCGAATACTTACTGATTTTTTTTTAAATTAAATGGTTGAGAGCCGTTGTCATAATCTAATTGACCAACTACTGGGTGATCAACTACTAGCGCGTGACCAACTACTGGGTGGTCAACTACTAGATTATCTTGACCAACTACTGGACTTTTCTATTTTTTCACTTAAAATGGTCGTAATTTTCAAAGAAATGAAGTAAAATTAAAAAATTATAGCGCATTTTGTAGTAGAATACACAAGGAATCGTTTGGTATATTCATCATTTCGCCAACGTTATTAGTTTTTAAACCAGAATGTTTTTTATAAGACACTTCCACTATAAGGGTCCACCACTGGTGCAACTACCTTATTTCTGATAATTTCTTAACAATAATTATATGAACTTTTGACAAGTTAAAAAAAAATTCTTTTTTATAATTTTTTTCATTTTTAATAAGAATGAATTTTGAAGAGTACGAAATAATAATAAAAAATGAGTTTAAAGATTTTTTCAAAAATCATTTTTGACAAAGTGTTTTTTTGATCATTTTTTCAAGTCAAAAACTATTTTTGAAAATTTTCTAAAAATGGATTGAAATTTAGAAAATGAAATAATTTTTCTTTTTTTTGAAATTTCTCAGCAGAAAAAAAACAAAAAAAAACATGAGTTCTCCAAAAATAAAATTAAATTTAGTGATTTCTTAGAAATAATCCCTGGCAATTTCTTGAAAACGAATTGTAAGTATTTTTAAAAAGGTAAAAACAATAAACATTTTGACGAAAATTGGTAGGTAATATTTTCAATTTTCATAATTTATTGTTTCAAAATAATTTTTGACATTTTAAAATTTTTTCTTCTGAAAAAAAAAAAATTAAAAATTATTTAAATTTAAAAAAAAAGAAAAATTTTGGAAGTTTTTTGAATCGGTATTTAAAAAAATTATAATTCCAAAAATTTCTTGGAAATAATTTTGTAATAGTTCCAAGAAAATTAAAAAATTTTGACAATTAAAAAACATTATTTTTTGACATTTTTTTCATACAAAGCCATGTTTTTACTATTTTTTTGATCATTTTTGAATTTTTTGAAATTAAATTTTCATGATTTAAAAAATATATCTACCTACTATGCTAAAACATCTCTATAATGTTTTTTTTTTTTAAATTTATACCTATATAAATTAGATTGAGAATTTTCTGTGTGAATGAATTTCGACCTTTTTACCTTTTTTTTTCGAAATATTAAAAATCTCTTGAAATTATTTTTCAAAAATTCATCATTAAAATAATTATAATTCAAAAATCTTTCACTACGTACCTAGTTCGTCGAAGATATCAGATACTCTCGTAGTCGTAGCGAACAAGCATAGGTACGCTCAATAAGTATGATTAATGGCTATAGAATTGCTTCGACATGCGAGAAAGGAAATCTCCATACAAAGCTATGTAAGCGAAAAAGTGCACGCCTCAGCTGTACAAAACATTCTGAGCCAATTCTAAGAACACTTCTCGAAGGTTGCATTTTTTGTGAAATAAAACAGAAAAAATATACGTACCTATATAAACGTGAGATAAGATGGAAACAAAACGCGTTAATAAACTTCCGGTGCCATTGCACACCGATAACTCAACTATGTGCTGCTATATTCCATTTACATAAACGGTCAACAACGTTGGTACGCATATAAAGCCAAAATTAGCGAAGTTATTGGGAATTGTTGATGGAATAGTGAAGTCTGTGTTGCTGTCGCGGTTGTTCGAATGTTTGTTATAGATATAGCTTTGGCTAGCTTGCATATATCGTATGTGTGCAATGTGCATATGCATACGTGTGCGTTTAGTTTAGAGTCAAACGATTAGACAAAGCTATCACCAAAGAAATTGAAATTAATTGGGAAAGCGTAAGCTTACGTACGAGTAGCCAATAGGTCTCTATTTGTGTACAATTCGACGCAGCGATTTCGCAGCTGCCGAAATTGATCTTTACATTATCATCAGAGGATAGTCTACGATTACGTATACAGGGTGTTTCGTAACTGATATACTTCCTTCTAACAGGCAGCCAGGCAACTCATAAGGAACATCGGATTGTGTATGAAGATAGTGCCTGTCTTGAAAATTGAGGGGGCCAGGGAAAATAAAATTGAGAAAAAGTCATTTTTCGTTGGACTTTTTGAATTGTACTAAAGAAAATTAACTTTTTTTGTTCTTGACATTTTTGCCTATCTTTGAAAATGAAGGCGCAGGGGAGCTTCAAAGTTGTAAAAACAGGTTTTTCAATTCTAAAAGCTCTGTAGCTCTTTCATTTTCAAATATAAGCAAATCCATCACATAACTTTTTTGCTCCTCTCAAAAAGTAACACTTAATCCATACATTGCCATAACATAATTTGGCAATTTTCATGTCTCAGTTGTACCCAATACCCATCACGGGACAGCAGTAGGGCAAAAAATTGCAAAATTTCATTAAGATGGTACATGTAGCAGATGCAACTTTTTGGCAGGAACGAAAAACGTTATTTGAAGAATTTGCCTATCTTCAAAAATGAAGGAGCTACAGAGCTTTGAAAATCAAAAAACTGGTTTTTCAAATTTTAAAGCTTTCCTGTGCCTTTACTTTCAAAGGTAGGCAAAAAATGTCAAGAACAAAAAAAGTTTATTTTCTTCAGTGCTGCCCATGTACTTAACCAAAAATTACTTTTTCTCAATATTTTTCCTATTGACGCTTCAATTTTCAAGATAGACAACTTTTTACATTTTTTTTGTTCCTTGTGGGTTGCCTATCCACCTGGTTGAAGGAACCGCATCATCTATGAAACACCCTGCACTCGCTGCTATTGAATTGGTTAACGACACGATGGTTTCGGTAATTTTAATGCCTATATGTATACAGAAGGCTTACACAGCAGCATATGGACTAGAGTACATTTATGTACGTAAGTGAATTGGCTTCACATAGCAGTATGCAAACATTGAACAACAACAACAACAGCGTCAGCCACAGCCATGGCAATAACAGCGCGAAGCACAAAACCGGCAACATCATTAAAATCGGCTCAACATGGCGAGGCGGCCACCGCGGACATCGTCAAATGAAATTCCCACGATGTGTACGCCCGTTTAGCTTATTTATTTACGCATCACGCTTACTCGTTGGTACGTATTAAAATAGGTAGATTCATTGTTCGTATGATAACCTTTTCCGAAGTTTTATCTGGTCGCATCAAAGCCCGAATCAGATTGTGTGCTAGAAGGTTGCAGGGTGGAGGACCAAGGAGGAGTAATTTTTTTCACCAACGTAAGCAAACTCGAACTGTGATGGTGGCCATTTATGGTGTTTTTCATTTCATAGACAGGGATAGTGCCACTAACACGTAAGATGGTTGATTTTATTTGATTTTTTTTGCACGAGTCAAAAAGACCCTTATATGAGATATGAAGTGTAAGGTGTTGTAGATTCCTCTCTTTAGCCGCACGTTTGTGTATTAAAAGGCCCGAGTGGCGGGGAATCTCTTATGTAGCGTGTGGAATTCGTTATTATGGGTTTCTTGATTTAGGAAAAACGACCACGACGAGCGACGTATCGACTTCGACGTCGTTGGTGCGGCGAACTCGAATGAAATGCTATTCTTAGTTTCTTTCATCGCCTAATTCAATCAACGTTTTCTCGCTCACCCTTGATATTTACTTTCCCCTATTTTGCTTTTTTGACAAATTCTCTTCGACATCCACCAGCATCGCCGAGTCCTCCGGAGTGCTTCTTCGTTCGTGTCATATTCGAAGTTTAATTATATTTTCATTAATTATACGCGTTCGCTTCGACGCTGCCTCTTTTATCCATTTGTGTGTTGTACTAGCGTATAGTTTTATTGTACCCCTAATGCTATGGCCTTTGTGGCGTGTACTGCTCGTTGTTTTGGAACCCTTGGAAAATTGGCGAATAGCTTGGATTAGTAAACGCCAACGTTCGTAATCGTTTTTCACCCTAGATACTTTTTTAACATTTAAAAAACAAAAGCAAATAAGAAAATTCGTTTCGAAGAGTTGTCTTCGGTGTGTTTTTTACACTTCTTCGAGGGATGGAAATCATTTCATATTTATGAACATCGATTAAAAAGTCAACTGCGATGAAAACGAAGGCTCTTTTTAAGCTAAATTATCGAATTTCATGTCGCTCGTTTGAGCGCATATTTTCTCATTGATTGGTTGGCTCGTTTGAGTCCAAGTCACGAAATCGCTCGTATTAGAATTTCTACTAACCAAGGAAGAGTTAGTTCTCTAGGAAGGAAACAATTTTCTATAGAAACAAGGTCTCGAGCTCGAGCCTACGATAATAATAATGAAAAATACTCGAGCGATAAATGATACGACGCAGCAAGTGTTGTAAAAAATTTTTACCTCGCCATATTTCACGTTTATGATCGAAGATTGTTCACGACTACGAGTTCGGCGGGTCGTTTAATGGCAACTATTAATTACGATGATCGACTAAGAAGCGTTAGTTCGATCGATATCGAACGCTTCATTAATCATAGCGATATTGGTATCGCAGATAGGATCGGTATGATCGACGTCGGTGCGGGTATATTTATACGAAATTACATACACAATCGAATCGCGATGAAACGGAGAAGGAAAAAACACGATTTTTTTCATCATTTTTATCGCAGTCGTGGCGCATCGCTCGTTTAAAAAAGAGACGAATTCGTATTAGAAAGTTGGTGGTAATCGAAACGTGCTATTTTCATCCTCAAGTACCTACCGACTCATTATCGAAATTATTTTATCCGCCCGATCATCGCAGCGAAGAGCCATTGATGAAAAATTCAACCTTATAAATTAATACCTATCTGTGAATTTTTGATACGTACTTAGATGGTTTTTCAAGTACCAAATACCCGGAGCTGGGTTTATTGTTATTGTCTCCTCCTTCCCTGGGTTATTTGGTTCGATTGGAAACGACGTAGTTTGATGATACGGTTTGGCCAATTTTCCATATTATCGAGTTTAGTTTATGGCGAAGAGGTTTTAATGAAGGGTTTCATTATCACCTTATGTTTTTCGATATCGACGAATTAAAGCTTCGGTGTGGGATTACAATAGAGCAGTGGATAATTAAAGGGCGAAAAATTGAAAATGTGGTTTTAATTTGTGGGAGGGGAAGGGGGTTGGTTTTTTGCGGTTATTGGTGATGAAAAAAATACTACGTACGAAATCAACATTATTCTTTTAGTTTGAAAAAAGTTGGGAAATTTTTTCTATAAATTTAAATGATATTTTCCCCCCCAGAATTTGAAAATTTTTCGTTTTCAAAATTACAAATTGCAGTTTTCTAACATTTTCAAAGTTCGAAAAAAAATCCAAAATCACAAAGAAAATTCAAATTTTTTACTCTTTTTTCAAAACATGGGGGAAAAAATTCAAAATTTTATTCCAAAAAATTAGGAATTTTTTCATTCTAAAAAAACTCAAAATAAAACTATTCCAAAATACCTACCTACTTATTTTGAAAAAAAATGTCCAAAAACACAAAAAAAAATCAAAAATTTTCTTTAAAAAATTGAGAACTTTTATTCTATTTTAAAAAAAATTGTTTCTTTAAAAAAGTCAAAATCTATCATTTTCTAGAAAATTTCAAAAAAAAATCTTCAATTTCGTCGTATTTGTTGTTAAATTCACCAAGTTCAAGAGACCGGATTATTTTTTTTTGGAATAGTTGAAAATTGAAATTCATTTTCAAGAAAATGTCAATATACAAAATATAATTTTTCGAAAAAAAATTCAATTTTTTTTTTATTTTTGAAAAATTGTCCAATACTAAACACTATTTCTGATTTAATCAGAAGTTTAAATATATTTTTAAGAACCTGTAAAAAATAAATATTTTCAAATTCTCATTTTTTTAAAACATGAAAAATTGTCAAAAATAATTTCTATTGGGGTGAAGGGCACAACCGTCAAGAATCATTTTCAAAGAGCTATCTTAAGTATTTTCTCAAAATATAGAAAAAAATCATTCACGAAAATTTGTCAAAAACCATTTTTGAAATAATCATTACGATAGTCATTTTCAATCTTTTTATTCAAAAGTCAAAGTCTATATTTATTCAAGACAAAGCCAGAAATTTTTTTTGAAAAAATACTCAAAATACAATTTAAAGAAGACTGTCTAATCAAATTTATCAGGAAAATGATATTTTCATAGGTGACACCGCTATGACATTTTCAAAATATTTCAACAAAAAAAATCCAAAAATGGAAAAACCAACTCAAGCAGGTATAAATTTGGATTTCCCACTTTTCAAACCATCTTTCTTCATCTATCGAATCCTCTCTCAAATTACATACGTCGAATTCCATTGAGCTGACAAATTTAAACAACAAAAGCCCTCAAATAGCCGAAAAAACCTTCAAAAATCAGAATCCAACCATTTCTTACTCTTTGTTCCACACTAATTAAACATAGTGCCTTAAGGCCACGCTATTTAATAATTAAATTCATTGGATCGATTATTTAAAAAAAAAAAAAAAAAGGTTTTACAGTGTGAAAATAACAAACAAACGAAAAAACAACAACGTCGACGTGTCTGTCTGCTCCATAGACGTATAAAAAACGCCAACTCATTACGTCGAACTTGAACTTGGGAAAAAATATATTCAAAACGCGATCGCCATTCACCTGCCTGCTCTTATACCCACAGATACCATAACAACGTAAACACACCAACAAACCATTAGAGCAACTCTTTCGATGTCCATCAAACGATACCGCGTGTCGTGGCTATTTCAGCGTCCAGAGAAAGAGAAAAAAAGCAAGATATAACACACCGTCATACGTACAATCGTGTACTGTACACTCGAAAGTCAAACCATTCATGTGGAAAACTCGTTTCCTGCGGAGAAAAATTACTGGAATAATTCTCGCAGTCTTGTAGGTACCTACAATACTTACAAACGTTTAAGAAGAGTTACTTAGCTGGAAAAAGGTTGGTACTGGAGAAAAAACCAGATACGATGTATAAGTAACTCATATGAGTATCTTAGGTACTAACGTTTGAAAAAAATTACTCTCGAAACGTCAAGCTGAGTTATATATCGGAATACCATTCCACGAACTGGGTCATTATAAATTCCGTACACTCGGCATAAGTATGTACCCGGCTATGGAACAATGCTCCAACTCGAACCAGAAAACAACTTAAATCATTCGCTAAAAATGCCACTTTCTCGAAAAAATTACAATTTATTCAGCCACAATAACGTACACAAACGTAAGCATAACAGTATATACGATAAAACAGATGAAGAGGAAAACAAACGACGGAAAATCGGAATTGTTTTTTCTCCTCTTTTTGCACTTAAATAAACACGTCACGAAGCTCGCTCGTGTACTCTCTCGGGCTAAAATATCGATAAAGTAGATACATCATTTTTGAAAACTTAACCTCCTAACTTGGCTCAATCATCTGCGCAAAATATACTATTCCCATACTGCGAATTCGAACCGTGCCAGAAACCGAATAAGAAGATACATCGTGAAAATACAGGATGTTTCCTAGCTAACGCAGGTCCTACCATCAGGTGGATAGGCAACCCATAAGGAACAAAAAAATGTTGTACTAAAGGGCTCGGGCTCCGTTTCCAAAATTTCATAAAATTGTCAAAAAAGTGTAACCTGGTACTCGAACTATACCTTAGGCCTAGTGAACATGTCTCTGGAGAGTTCTAATGTGGAGATTACAACATAGAGGGTTCCACCTTGAAAAATCCCAAAGATGGTTCCAGCCTAGAAAGTTCCAATTAACATGATTCCACTGTGAAAGGTTTCAATTTTAAATGGTTCCACACTGAAAGGTTCCAATTTTACTTGATTCCACACTGAAAGGTTACAATTTCAGACAGTTCCACATAAAAAGATTCCAATTTTAGATGGTTTCACATTAGAAAAATTCGATTTCAGACAGTGCTACAATTGAAGGTTTCGATTTCAAACAGTTCTACAGTTGAAACTTGAAAGTTTCGATTTTAGACGGTTCCACTCTAAAAAGATTTCAATTTTACATGGTTCCACACTGAAAATTTTCAATTTGAGAAGATGGTTCCACACTTGAACATTCCAATTCTAGATGGATCCACTTTTGAATATTCCAATTTTACATGGTTAATGGTTCCACTGCGAAAATTTCCAATTGATCGATTCAGAGATGAAAGGAAACTTAAGAGGAAAGTTACTTCGGAAACTTTTCGGAAAGTTACCGAAATGTTTCCGCGGAGTAAATTTCCAAAAGTTTCCTGGAAACTTATAAATTTTCTGTGAAAATGTTAACAACGCTCCTTTCTGATGTTCAAAGCATTCACACCTTGCAATCATTCGGACAAGTTCAAAGTTCAAATTTTTTGAGTGTGATTCACTGTTTCAACAGAGGTCTAGCTCTAGATACATGCTATACTCGCAATGAGATCGCCATAAAAAAATTGAAATGATTTTTTATTCCAAGAAATTAAAATGAATTTTTATTCCAAAAAATTAAAACAATTTTTTATCCCAAAAATTTGATATAATTTTTGAATCCAGAATATTGAAATAACTTATGATTCCAAATTTTTTTTTGTTGAAGTAGGTATAAAAAATTATTTTAATTTTTTAGAATAAAAAATTATATAAAGTTTTTAGAATAAAGAATTATTATATAAAATTTTTGGAATTGGAGATTATATCAATCTTATGGAATAAGAGATTGTATCAATTTTTTGGAGTAAAATTTTTTTTCGATTTTTTGGAATAAAAAATTATTTCGATTTTTTGGGATAAAAAATTATTTCAATTTTTTGGAATAAAAAATCATATCTAAATTTTGAAATTAGAGATTATCCCTATCAATTTTATGAAAAAATAAGAAATTGTATCAATTCTTTTGGAATAAAAAATTATTACCTAAAATTTTTTTGAATAAAAATTACTTCATTTTTTTGGAATGAATTTTTTTTAAATTTTTGGAATAAAATTTTTTTTTTGAATAAAAATTACTCAATTTTTTTGAAATGAAATTTTTTCAATTTTTGGAATAAAAAATTATTTCAATTTTTTTGAATAAAAAATTATATTAAATTTTTTGAATAAAAAAATTCAATCTTGAGTAGTTTATGTAATATGAATTACAAGAAGCATTTTTTTCGTTTTCGTCTTTTTTTTATCTTCATTAAATAATTCTTTTGTTTGTCTAGCGTTTTCTTACTTATGGTGTGAGGTTTGTTGCGAGAAGTTGTTCATATTCATGTACTCGTATACTGAAAATTTATAAGTTTCTTAAGTTACCGGTAACTTTCCGGAAAGTTACCGAAGCTTAAGTTTCCAGAAGCGGTATTGTTGAAATTTTTATAGCGCAAGAGCTAGCGCTATCACACACTATCCAAAATTTTCAATTTCTTTTTTTTTTGCATTGTGCTTTGGTTTTGACACTAGTAACGATTTATAGAGAACCATAGACACTGGTCCCGACCAGTGTCTATGGTTCTCTATCGTTCACTATCGATGACTATGAAAAAATAACAATTTAGTACCTCGGATAATTCGGATAGCGCTAACGTGTTTTTCATGAAAAAATTTCAACAATACCGTTTCAGGAAACTTTTCATCTCTGGATCGATTGTTCTAGATTGTTCCAAAGTGAGAGGATTTTAAATGGTTCCAAAATAAAAGATAGATTCCAATTTTAGTTTTGGAGAACCCTGAGGAGTCCACTTCACTCAAAAATTTTTCGAATCACACAACACTCCTTTCAAAACATCACTGTTTTTTTGAAGGAGAAGGAGTGTTGTGAATCTGGATTTGAAAATTTTTTGAGTAAAGTGGACTCCTCAGGGTTCTCCAAAACTAAACTTGGAATCTTTTATTTTGGAACCATTTAAATTAAACCACACTCCACTCATTTCAAATAGTAGGTAGTTCCAAAATAAAATATTCCAATCCCAATTTTAGTTTTGGAGAACCCTGAGGAGTCCACTTCATTCAAAAAATTTTCGAATCAAGATCCACAACATTCCTTCAAAAAATCGTATTCCGTTCCACTCCACTCCACTCCTCCCTACTCTACTCTACTCCACTACAAATAGCACCCCACTTGTCATTGCAAAATTTCGTCAAAGAGATACATGGAAGAGGAACGAAAAATGTTATGTGATAGATTTGTCTATCTTCGAAAATGAAGGAGCTACAGAGCTATGAAAATCGAAAACCCTGTTTTTTCCAAGTTTAAAGCTCTCCTGTGCCTTCATTTTCAAAGGTAGGCAAAAAATGACAGGAACAAAAAATTATTTTTTATTAGTTTAGTACTATCAATGTACTCATTCAAAAATTACTTAGCTGAATTTCATTTTCCTTTGCCCCTTCAGTTTTCGAGATATGCGACGTGTTTAAATAACATTTTTTGTCCCTTATGAGTTGCCTATTCACCTGGCGACAGGGACTATATCAGCTACGAATCACTCTGTACATATATTCCACCTTTACTCGTCCATCTTGCACCATTAAAAGAGCACAAAAAAACTCTACATGGGCAAAGGCACAATACGAGGTATTTACGTAGTTTTTCTTCATTTTTTTCCTTTTTAGCTACCTCTATTCGATGATGCTGTTGAAAAACCAAACGATGCATATTGCATATCGAACATAGGGTATATTCGTATTCGGAATGAGAGACAAGACCTACATGTACACAACACATCTCGCGTATTGTTATTGAATTTCCATATTCGAAGAATAGATTTCTAATAGGAAAAACGTCGTCGTCAGCCGCCAACAGGGACACATTTTTGGAGAACATTTTCTGGTCGTTTAGCGTAGATAGGAGTCGTTTCACGTCTGCCAGAGTCTATACGATATGTAATGTACGCTCTTTCATTTTAAACGCACCAGAGATAGCGATTTTATATATAAAACAAGGAGAAAATTCTAAATATGCATCTCATTTCGGTATTATTACGAATTCTCGCAGACTATTTGCCAGAATTTTAGTATATTTTGTAGTCAAAGTGAAGTGCACTTATATGATTAAACCGAGCGACGTTCAAGCGCAGCAACGATATAAACAGCAATTTTTACATTATTTAAAATGCTAAATCTAGTTTGCAAAAGATGCAAATTTCAACGCCCCGCAGTCAATTACTACAAAGAGCGGCTCATTGCATTGCAGACACCAAAGGTTTTATTGAAAATTTACAACGCTGAGCAATTCATCATAGACACGTTCTTCTCTCTTACGACGCTATTATCGAGCATTTATTCCTACTCAGGTATACTCGTAAAATCACCGCGAGAATATTAGATGGTCAGTCGCGAGAGGTAATACTTTCGATGGTGTTTTTTTCTACTTCTTTTCCTCTCGATACATAGGTTATCCAATCTAGCTGGAAATATCGTCTACCAGGTGTTCAGGATATTGGAAAGGTTTCACGAACATGCAGACGTAGACGTAGAGAGGTAAGTATACCTCTACACAGAGGTAATTCAAGATGAGAACAGGAAGTAGATCTATGACTTCGGTGTTTTCTGTATTAATCTTTCGTGTTCATTTAGGCTTCTGTTGATGGATTTAAAGTTGGCTGGTATCAACTTGGCAGACTGGATATAATTTAGGTGCTGCTGGTGTATTTTCCACCATCGCATATACTCGTCTCACAGCTTATTACGATACGAGACGAGTACATACGATTCTTTCAAAGGGTTTCGTTTTGAAAACTTTTTCTACGTGGTTGATTCAGTTTGTAGTTCGAGAAGGGAAGGCATTACTTCGACAGGCTTATACTTGTAAAGTGAAATGTAGTAATTTTCACTCATTACTGTTGTAAGGGTACCACGTGTGTGTGGTTAGAAGGGACAATGAATGTAGGGTGACAATTTGGTCGAGAAGATGGAGTAAATTTACCACCTTAAGTTGGTTACAATGGTCAGATTGTTGGCAGAATCGAAAACTTCGTTTTCAAAGTATACAACTTGATTACTTTGTAGTTTGTATTTAGGGCACTGGTAATCTGAGGATTTGTAGTTGGTACTGCTTAAATTGGATTTAGAAAATCTTGATTACACTACTTTTAGTCGTCAATGAAATTCGTGAGGAAATTATCACAGAATTTGAAGAATTTATTTATTTGAAAAAAATATATTTTCAAGCGAAATTTGAAAAAAGTTGAGATTTTTTTAAATAGATATCTACTTAATTGGAATACAAAAAATAATGAAAAGAAAAATTTGTTTTTGAGGAATTCCAGAAACATTAATTTAAAAATAAATAAATAAATAAAAATAAAAATAACAGATTCTCAATGAAATTTGAAAAAATCATTCTCAAACAAAACCTGATGAATTGTTTTTAATTTGTTTGAACAAAAAAATTTGAAAACATACCTATTTGAAAAAATATTAGGCTCAATTTTTTTACAAAATATAAAAAATTTAATTTTTCAAAGAATCTAAAATAATCATAATTAGAAAAAATGGAGCAGGAAATTTAAAAAAATATATATATATATTTTTGAGAGATTCAATTTCAAACAAAAAGTGAAAAATTGAGAAATCTGAAAATAATATTGAGAAATCACAAAAAAAAAAAACTTGGGGGGATGATGAAACGAAATTAAAATTATAACTGAAAATGAGGATTAACAATAAGTTGAAAACTGAAAAAAAACTGAAATTAAATGAAATTATAACAAAAATAATTACTTAAAAATAGAAATAAATTGAAAATTGGACCAAAATTGAAAAAAATGAAAAGAAGAATTCGCAAGAAATTTAAATGAAGTTTAGAATTTTAAGTCTTGAAATACATCAGTCTTGAAATACAGCAACAATTGAAAACTTGAATTGAATCAAGAATTTGAAAACATTAATTTGTAATTTTTTTTAAAAATTGACATTTGAAAAAGTAGTGAAAAAAATTCAAATGAAACTAAGAATTTGAATTATCAAAACATATAAATCTAATAGGAAAATCAAAATTAAATCTAGGATTCGAGAACAGTTATTTTTCAATTTTTTTCAGAATTGAAAGGGTGCGAAATTATGAAAAATTGAAACTTGAAAAAAATAAAAATTTTAAAACTCATTTGAACAAAACTGAAAATTAAAATGAAATGAGGATTGAAGAAATTGACAAAGAATTGAAAATTTAAAAAAAAATTGAAACGAAGTTAAAGACTAAAGAGTTTTTAAATATTTTAAAATTGGAATTAATTGAAAATTGAACTCGGATTAAATCAAGAATATTGATGAAAAATTTGAGAATTGAAAACTGAAAAAATCCTAATCACTTATTAAAAACTCGAAAAAAATTGAAAATTTTTAATTTGAAAAAAAATAAATCTAAAATAGAAATGGAATCAAGAATTTGAAAAAATCAATTTTCAATTTTCGCAGAATTTTGATTTTGGAAAAATTAAAATTTTTGTAATGAAATTGGGATTTTTTTTTCATTATTGAATAATAAGAAGGAACTAAAAATTAAAAATAATGAAAAATATGGGAACCTCAATTTTGATAATTTTTACAGAATTCATCAAGAAATTCCAAAAAGTTGAAAACTAAAAGGGGAAAAATCTCGAATATGAAAATATTAATTTGCAAGTTTTTCAGAATTTCATTATCGTTCAACTTTAAATAAATTCGGAAATATTTCTGATTGCGAAATGGATGGATATTCGATGGTGATTTCGTCATCTCCTTGTTATCTTTGAACTTGAAATTACTCATTTCATCATCATCGTTTACTTTACAAAATTCAAAGAAATCACAATAGAAACGTATTTTCATAACAATTCAATTCACCCTCACATTGTTTTCGACTTCCGTTATTCCCAAACTTTTTTCTCACTTCGCGAAAAAATCATCCAAGACGATTCGTAGCGAAACAAATTTAATTTTTCGTTAGATTTTTTAGCAACCGCATGCTCGCTAATTACACGCTTTAATAGGTCAAGATAAGCCGAATTAAAAATAGGCGTACTTATGTACGTGTGATATTTACACGATATATAGGTAGGTATGGTATTCGTGCAGTACGTCACACGAGGAAGTGACGATAAGATAGGATGTATCATCTTCATCGATACGTATAATCGGTAATTTACACAGCTACGTCAATATTTATACTAGTCAAAAAAATGTATCGCGAGTTGGATTGTCATTCTGGTGCAATAAACCATATTGTGCTATACGCGGATACTCCGCTCCATTCTCGAGCCCGACGAGCGCACCAGTGCATTAAGCTATGTCCTCCATTTCCATTACACAAGTGGAAGGAAAAAAAAGAGCCACCGGCAACGTAGTATTTTCGCGCCACAAGTTACTTTAATTAATTCGATGTACGGGTCATTAACGCGGTCAGGACGGTAGCGGGTGCCCGAGAGCCCGAACCATACGATGTTGTTAACGAAATTAATTTTTTTTTTTTTTTCTAAAGTATATGGAATAGTACACGAGGAAATGAGGTGAAGAGGAGACGACTGACAAGAAATTTCAATTTTTTCCACACTTCTCTCGACCATCGAATAATAAATCACTTAGATACTTCGGTGTTTTTTTTTTTGTTGTAATATTTCGTACGCGTCATAATGAACTTTACCCCCCCCCCCCCCGCCCTCAATAGACCTTCAGCTTGCCCAAGTCTTCTTTTATGATTTTGTGGTTATAGTCGGACGCGGCTGTAAAGAGAGAAAAAGTAAAATGGAATTGAAAAGGTTTATATTGATACATTTTGCCAAGTTCTCCGTATCAAGATTGAATGAAATAATTGTCAGGACGATGTAATGGTGTAACTATGGAACTCAAACTGGAAATAGGTGCGATTTACAACTGCCAATCGTGAGTTTAGCTCATGACGTACGAAAACGAATTACCCATTCATTAAATTAACGATTTTCTTCTCAACTCTTTTTCCCTTTCAACCTAACAGGTAAGTTTTAACACGCACAAAAAAGCTGACAGCTCATTGCTGAGGTTGATTTTACCAGAATCAAAAATAAACACATACCTATCGTACATATCGCCGTCGATGTGCGCTCTTATTCGATAATGATAAAGTTTAAACTGACAGCAGTAACATTTACATTGTCTGCAATGGTTGGATAAGTATAGATAAAGAAAACCCACGCGAAGAGAGGAGTAAAAAGAGGCATAATGGTTCCACATTTGGTATATACGACGAAGAAGAAGACGTAATACACTGCACAATTCTACCCTAGTATGTGGCGCGATGAAAAAATAGAAGAAAAAAAAATCTTTCGAACGTGGAAGAAAATCGAACTTAGGCAAAAGGACGCAGTTGTATTTTGTAATTTTTTTCTCCTCATGTGTCCCTCCCGAAGCATATTTGGAAATGATTTTTTCTTTCCTAAGTTGACGCTGTGGAGAAAGAAAAAACTTTCTTTTTCGTTTAATACTATTAAGTTTCTTTGACTAGTTCGACTGCAGGTTTTTTACAACGCGAGCAAACGAGTTCTAAGCTTCTTTTATATGTGAAATATGAAAAGTTTCAATTTGCAATTGACGAAAAGAGGGGAAAAAGGTCATTTTAGAAATTCAAAGAAAAACAGAAGCCTGGCAGTTTTTTTTGTTGTTTGGCATGTGACGTGTATTTTTTCAAAAGTGATATTTTCAATTTTCATCCGTCCAGACGACGTTGTGAGAAGTATGGAAAATGGAAAAAGCTCGAGCTTGGTCTTGGGCAATAATTTGAAATTAATATCGCCCCAATCTACGTGTTGCCTTTAAGTTTAACTTTCATACTGGAGGTTTTTCCGGCTTAGATTATGTTACATTTAGAGTCAGCGGGAGTAGGTTTAGTCTAAAGATGAAAAGCGCCTTTTGGGTATTATTTTATATGGCTATGTGTATACTTATGTATGGAGCACAGTACGAGATTTCCCTGTATTGTTGCCTTGTTCGGGTAATTTGTATTCGATTCTTTGTCTTTTCAACTTAAACGAATCATTTGGCTTCTCTTTCGTTTTGTTAATTTCGTTACATTTGGAGCGATAGGGAAGGTGCCACGAGAGCGAGCATACCAGCGAAGGGTATTTGTTCGAGTAATTTGTTCTAACGTATAGTTCTGGCACGTGGTTGTATTTTGTTAATTCGATTTACTTAGTTTTAAGGTTTAAATTTCGCGTGTGTTTTACTTTACGTTTTCATTCAGAGACTGAAATTTACCATTCAGATGGTTTGTTGTGGGTTTTTTTTAGAGCAGGGAAGGTGAAATAAGGGTGGTGTTTGGTTTGTTTTTTAGCTAAGCTTTAAAATAGTCAAGGGTAAAAGAGGATTTAATGAGTTGATGGCAAGCCCTCTCTATTTACGAAATTAATTCGATAATGTTTGTTTTGATTTTTTTACTCGTCGATTGTTTGTTTTGCGAGGGATTTAATGGAGAAGTGGTATTTTTTAAAGGTGAGTTTCAGATTTGGATTATTGTATTGTTTTTAATTTTTTTTGTTCTAAATGAAGACAATTAATTATGAAATGATTTTTGAAGATATTAAATTTCCATCTGTGGAATTTTTGAAACACATTTTTTTGATAAATTTTCAATTTCTTTTCTCAATAATTTTATACCTAATATTTTGTGGAAAATCAATTTTTCTTCAATTTAATTGGATAATAATTTTTTATTTATTCGAACAAAAGTAGTAAACATTTTGTAATGTCTTAAAAATTCAATTTTTTAGAGAAAGATGTTGTTTTAAATTTTTGTGCAAGCACAATCTTTTGAATTTGAAAAAATTCTAAATTTTGGTTTCTACGAATTTACAAAAAAAAAAAAAAAAAATCATAATTTTTTCAAATTTCACACATAAAATTTTTTTCTTCAAAATTTTGCTTAGCTATATTTTTTTACAACTTGAAAATAATAATAACTCAAAAAAATCAAATTCTTGAATTTAAAAAAAATAGATTTTAGAATCTGGGAACGAATTTTTTGGGATTTTTTTTCATCGCAATTTTATCAAACTTATACTTAAGGTGCTAAAAACAATTGACCAAATTTTTACCAAAATAAAAACAAATTTTTAAACTTTTGAAGTATTTTGTAAAAAATTATTTTTTTTAAATTTTGAAAAACATGTAATTCTTTTAATTTTATTTGAGAAAGTTTTGTTGAAAATAATTTGAATTAAAACAAATTTTTTAAAATTCTAATACAAAAAACAGCGTGATTTTTTCAGATCTCAGGATGTTTTTCTTCTAAATTTTGCATGAAGCTATTATTTTCAGTTTTTTTAAAAAAGTTTTTTCAAAATTTCATTTATTTACTCTATCAACAATTTTTTAATATTTTTCAAAAATGATTTTTTGAAACACTCTTTAGGAAATTAATTTTTCAAATATAGTTCGAAGTAAAATTTTCAAATTTTGAAATCCAAGATTAAAAGAAAAATACAACAATTTTTCCACATTTTTTCATTTTTTACAAATTTTGCTGACATTTTTTTTTATTTCCTTGAAAACATTTTTCTTTTATGTTTTTTTACAGGGTTTTTTTTCGAAATTCGCTCTCAATATCTTTCTTAATTTTTTTGTTAGAACTCAATTTTTTCAATTTCGTTCAAGAAGGAATTTTCTTTCAAAATTTTCGTGTTGAACTAAAAAACAAAAATTTTCAAATTTTGAGTTCTTTAAATTTGAAAAAAAATTAACAATTTTTTTCACATTTCAACTTTTTTTTCAAACATTGCTTGCATTTTTTTTCAGAATTCCTTGAAACCTATTTTCATGACCTCACTTCTATTTTTAATTTTTTCATCAATTTTTTGTCAATTCGCATTCTCATTTTCGGATTATTAATTACTCATATTTTTCGATGATTAAAAATTCATTTCTTAATTTTCAGTTTTCAATTTTTTACTATTTGAAATTTTCAATTCTGAAAAGAACTGGAAATTAATATTTTCAAATTTCGAATCTCAATTCAATTTTACAATTTTGAATGTTTGGTCAATTCTCAATTCCATTTTCACTTTTTGTTTCGATTCTCAATTTATTCCAATTTTTCAACAATTAAAAATTCTTAATCTCATTTACATTTTTTCCTAAAAAAAATTGCGAATTGATGTTTTCGAATTTTTGATTCAATTTTAGTGTGTACAATTTATTCTTACTTTTCATATACTAATCGAAAGTTCCCACTTTTTTCATTTCTTACTTCATGGTAAATTTCTCATTTCAATTTATTTTCAGTTTTGTTTTACTTTTTTTTATTCTTCATTTCATTTCAGTTCTTTCAATGAAAGAAAAATTGAGAATCCGTATGACCGAGCATTGAAATACTTGAAAGTAATTCATTTCGATTTGTTAATTTTTTCATTTTATTTTCATCCAAAAATTTTTAATTTTTCAATAAATTAGTCTTTTTCAAATTTGTAACTTTTATTCCAAAAAAATAATATAAAAAATGCTATCAAATTTTCTCCAATGTTAAAAGACCAACTCTCCATAATTTCAATCAGACTTCACTCACACCACAGCAAAATTTTCACATCCGTTTCCGAGCAATAAAACTCACTCCGGATCAATCTTCAAGTTCGATTCCCGATCAGAAAACTCGTCCATTCGACAATAACCCACTGAAATCGAACCCATACCAAAGACTGGTTGCGTCGACTCGACTGCCAAATCGAAGCCAAAATACTTCACCTTTTATGACGTTGATTCTCGGTGCAAAGCAAGGCGTATCTACTCGTACGTATCTTTATTTCTAAACGTTCTTCTCAAACAAACCGATCCGCAGCAAATTGACGCTGTTTCGCACTCGCAGCGTGCTACAGGAAAAGTAGAGAGGAGACGAGTCCACGGGTAAAATGACGTTATTATATTTGCATAAAAAATTATCCCCTTCGCTTCCTTCTTTTCCTATACCATCGAAGTAGTTGACCCCAAACCACGAAACATTGACCTGTGAAACGATTTCTATCGTAATCTTGTTTCTAATGCCGAAGCCGATGCCATATACGAGTATATTTTTAGGCGAATTTTTTCACAAAAAAATCATTACTCTTGCGTTGGGGAGTCTTGGACTTCAAAAAATTGGATAGATGCATTGTCAGCGTCTCACTGAACTGAAGTCAAGAGTGAAAATTCGGCTCTTACAAGGCGAGCTTTTTTTTTCACATGTACAAATTCCATGCTCGTATGGCTTTCGATCAAGACCATCACCTAACCCGAAACGAACGCCATCTCAAATACTGCCACGATGCGGGTTCGTTGGATAGGTACCAAATTTCATTCATATGATGTCAAATGTGTCCTAGAAAAATGTCGGCTAATTGCACCCGTGAAGTGAATACACATTGTCGGCCGTCGTCGTTGCCGAAATCTCCTACGTTGGACTAAATTTAACGCGTATCGTTGAAAATCGCGAACCAACGTGCTAAGCCAACTAGGTTAAAAATATTTCAACGCTTTATCGATACCGATGAAAAATACATATCTATGCTCCTTTTTTTTCTCAAATTTTACACAATGTCCTTCCAATTTCCAAACAGATTCGTACTTTTAGTCGACGAGTCGAGCAGCGGAAAACTGGAAGAAAAAACATGTAAAAACAAAACTTTATCGTAAATAACGCAGTCGTTGTTTTTGCCGACCAGGGTAGGTAACATCTGGCGAATTTCTCAATTCTGAATTTCATATTGTCGTTACTAATACACCAATTCCCCAAATATACAAACTCGTATTACCAGTTCCTTTTTGTTGTATACGAATTTCCACGCATTAATATCATCTCTACTCGTCCTGCCTTGGTAAAGTTTACTGTCAATGGCCGATATACCATGCTCATGCTCGTACGAGTACATCAGAAAAATGAAAAACACCAACCTGAAAAAAAAAACATCGCGGAATTAATAACGTGAAAATTTCACAACTACGAACATACTTGGATAAAATAATATCTTTCATAAAAATTAAGACTTTTTTCCTCGATGCACGCCAGGTTATTTCCACTTGATAAAAAGCAGTCGTGTCGTGAACAGTCAACAGTTGGAAAATATCCACGATATGCTGACATGATTAACAACAAAGACGCCAGCAAATTTCAAAATTATCTGTAGCACAGCAGAGTTGGATTTTAAGATATTTGCCGCTGTGCACCAGGAAAATGTGCAGTACCCTCCTATTTCATTTTCGAGATTATGTATACTCCAAATCTTTCACAGACAACAAATTTTTTTTTGTGGCTTGAACAAAGTTGAAAAATTGTTACTTTGACAAAATTTTTAAAAAATTCAAATTTGAAAAAAAAATAATCTGAAGAAAATTTGAAAAAAAAAATCTGAAAAATTCATTTGAAGGTAGGTAATCTTAAAAATAAGTGTTAGGTAATGAAAAAAATTTCATACCATTTTTTAAATTGAAATTTTTTCAACAATTTTTTTTAAAAGAATTTTATGATAAAATTTACAAAATCAATTAATTTTTTTCCTTTTTGAAAAATTTCATGACTTCTAACTTTTTTTTTGTTGAAAATTCATGACCTTTTTCATGAACAATATTTCTACATTTCCAGGGGCCCTCTTCTAGCATAAGCGTAACTTGGAATAAATATGGGGGGAGGCAAACAAAATTCCTTCATTTTTCCCTATATCTTGTGGTGAATAGTTATTTAAAAAATTAATGAAGAAGGGGGCGAATACCCCTTGAACCCCCAAGTTATGCCTATGCCCTCCGAGACCCCCTTTTTTTAACCAAAAAAATCTACAATTTCAAAAAAAAGTTTAATGAATACTTGGAATTTTTGAGGGTGTAATTCAATTTCTTCCCAAAAAGGTGGATGTTTGAAATTGTTTCCATGATGTTATGTGAGAATAATTTTTAATTTTTTCCTGGAAATGAAACAAAAATTTTCATGCGAAAAAATCTCCTAAAAAAATTTTTAACAACTTTTTCTACGGAATTTATTCACTTATTTAATAATTTGATCCCCCAAAAAATTGAGATTTTTTTTTATTTCAGAAGAGTTCTTAAAATTATTGTTCAAAAAAAATGTCAATTATTTTTTTTTTTCGAAAATGAACGAATTTTTTTCTATACAAAGAAAAAATTAAGAAACTTTTCCACGGAAATTTTAAAAAATATCTTCACATAAAAAAATTTTATACCTACCATTTTTTTCTCCAAAAAAAATAAATAAATATTTTTTTCCCCCCAAAAATCCTGAAATTTCTACTCTAAAAGAATTGAGATTTCTCTATTTCAAAAAAAAAAAAAAAAAATGAGTTCTTTTTTTATTCCAAAACAATTTTTAAAAAAATTTTAAACCAAAAAATTCGTATTCATTTTTTTTATTCCAAAAATCATCAGAATTTTTCTCCAAAAAACAAAGAACCTCCTCCCAAAAAATAGAAAATTGAAAAAAAAATCCAAGAAATTTAGATTTTTTACTCTAGAGTTGGAAAAGTATTTTTATTTCAATACAAGTCAATTACAAAACGATAAAATTCAGATTTTTGATTTTTTTTAAAAATGAGAATTTTTTCGTCAAAGTTTCAAAAATATTTTTACTGCAAAAAAATTGAGATTTTTTTAACGCCTTGTACAGCAACTACCTAAGGCCAGTGGCGTAAAAATGTTTTTTATTCCAAAACAATTTTTAAAATTTTTTGTAAAAAAATAACACTTTTCTTTCATTTTACAAAAAAAATTTTTTTTTTAATTTCAAAAAATTCATTTTTTTTTCATTCCAAGAAATGAGGGTTTATTCCTAAAAAAAAAATTGATTCCTCTCCCCCTTGAAAAAAATTAAAAAGAAAATTAATTTTCTTCTTCAGAGAAATCACAATATTTTGAAAAAATTTCTTTTATAAAGCGAATTTGTAATTTTGCCCGGGTAATATTATCAAAAATTCATGACTTCAAAGAGTAAAATTCATGACTTTTTATGACCGTTAGATATCCTGAATTTTTATGTTTTGACGTATTTTTAACTTTTCTTTCGACCTTTTAACAATGATAAAGAAAGTTAAAAAGAAGTCTTTTTCAAAAATATTATCAGAAAAAAATTTTGAAAAAATTTTCTTAAAATTTTCAGAATATCTTGACACAATTTACAAAAAATCAAGTTTGAACAAAGTTCGAAAATTCTTTCACAGTATTTTTTTAATCATTATAAATCTTTTTTGAAACTCGTTTTCAAAAAAATTTTTAAACTTTTTCCCAAACCGTGTAGGTAAAAACTAGAAAATTCTTTACTTTATAAAAATTGATGATTTTTCATGAATCCTCTCTTTAAAAATTTAATTTGATTTTTTTTTTCAAAATCCACGTCATAGCTGAGATCAAATTTGCGAAATGACCAATGTATCCACAGAAACGACCACGTGTTTCTCGATTCAGAAAAAAGGGAGACCATCCACAAACACTCCGATCTTCTCCCTCCATGACTACGACTTCAGAGGTATAATAATAAAAATCCTATTGGACCTTTCGCATCGTAATATTAAAATCTATCACCTCTTTTTTTTAGCCAAGATTTGAGATAACTGCTCTACGAAGATTGATCTCATAACCCGAGCCTTTTGATTCAAACATGCTTTTACGACTTCGCTTCAAATCTTGTTAAAAATTTCATCGCAAAAAAAAAGGGGGACCGCTTTTAAAGCATTTAATAAAAGATGCAATTTTCTTATCTTGGTTTTAAAAACCGTAGGCGTCGTTGCACGTTCACGTACCTACAGCGAAACATATTCATAGATACCTTGTAACCGTTCCCTGGTCTTTTATTGTTTCGCTTTGGGCTTCGGCTGGCACCCTTTATAGCGTATTTTCGAGGAAATAACAAAAGCCACCTTCCATTGCAGCTCCTTTAGGTACACGGCGATTGCTGCATTTAAGGCAATTAGTCGCTAGGTAAATAGAAAACAAACGGTGTCGTATGGGGACCGGGGAGCCCACGAAGGGGTTCGCAGACGAGAAAAAACAACGAATTAAATTTAATCAGAGGTTGGTAAATCTGGCAGAGAAAGCCATTTGATAAGGTTGTATTACACTTGTAAGAGCCTTTACTTAATCAGGGTTAAATTCAGTGGGCTTTTATTAAGAAGGGCAAACCAACCGAGGAGTCCGCAAAAGAAAAACTTTCGCCGACGGTAGCGGGCTCGTTTCTTTTTATTACGTCATTAAAGTAGCGCAGAAAGCAATACAAGTGAATGACAGCGTAGGGAGTAAAATGGCAATGATTGCGAGTCCGAAAGAAATATTTATTATGTTTGCCGGTCGCATACGCGTATGGCACAGCGCGTAGATACACATACTCGTACGTACGTTACGTCCTATACGTACCCTCGAAATTGTCGAACCAAGCTTTCCGCTACATAATCGAATTATACAATGCAACTGGGCGAGTCGAACTTTTGCTAAATGGTTCTCTCTCGTTTTGCTTCTTTTTTTTTGTGCAAGAACGCCGGAACAGTGTAAGAAGGGGGTGACACGAGGGGACGAAATAACGCTGAGAATTTCGCATTCACGGAGGAAACTTTGCTCGAAAATATGGTACGATAAAAAAAACACCACCTTGCTGGGGAGGTAATTTGTTATATAGAGTTGTCATAACAGAAAAAAAAACTACATTAACGTATTCGGTATCTTAGGTGGGTCCGGGTACTCGGTTAATGTGAAAAAATATCGCATACGAAGTCAACGAGTTTGGAAAAAAACACCCTAGCGAAGCACGATGCTTTTCCAGCCGAATTTGCCTTCATTTTTTTGTACCCTGAAATAAAGGTGAATGATTTTACATGTAATTGGAGAAATTTTAGAAATTACAAGCTAGACGGTTGAAACCTACAAAAGGGCAATTTAGAATATTTCACAATCCTATAAAAGATGTAAGTAGTTTTTTTTTCAATTTTTTGCTACATTTTTTTTACGCGAAATGCCCTTTCTTGTAATTTTAAATTTAAAAAAAATTATACTTCATTTTTTTCGAAAATAGTTTCAAAAATAAACTCAAACTTTCAATTTTACATTTTTTCCCGAAAATTTTATCGTCTTAAAATTTTATATTTTTATAATTTTCTTTTTTTTAAATTACGATACAAGAAGTAAATATCCGGTAATGTTTCAATGAAATTAATGATTATGAAAATTTTTGTAACAAGATATCAAAAATTTACAAAAAAAAGCTCAAAATTTAATCATTTTATACATCACAAATCGAGAAATCCGGTTAATTTTCAATAAAAAATTTTTGAACAAATTCAATCTCTTCAAAAGGCAAAATTTTACCCTTCAAAAAAAAAATAATTAAAAGACAGGCTATATTTCTATTTTCAATTTCTTTAATGACAAAACATTAACCCAAATTCCATAGATAGGTGAGCTTACTAAACAGACTAAAATTGCAAGCTCAGACTCCCACCCCCATCAAGAATTTTTTCCAATTTCTTGAGAAGAAATAATATTATGTGTTTCAAAATTTTATGGAAAAATCCACTAATTTTTTTTGTAATAATAAATATTTAGGTATAGGTATTTTCATAAAATTCATTTTCAAAAAAAAAATCTTGGAACAATTTCTTGAGAAATTTTAAGAAGAAATTTTGGACTTATGTAATTTTTTAAACGCAAAAAAATCGATTTCAAAAGAAAAAAACGAGTTTTTGTATTTTTTAAGAATTTTGAATAGAATTTTTATTTAATTTATTTTTTTCATGAAAATTTTGAAATACGAGTTCCTTTCAAAAAATATTTTTTTTACGATTTCTGGTCCTCACGAGTCACGAATGTTGTATCCTGGAGAGCGATTTCAAGTTTTCAAAGTCACTTTCAAAGGCCATTTTTATGATCGAAAAAATTTGAAAAAACCACAGTACTTCTTTTAGATATCTTTACTTCCATTCCATATGAAGTTTGAAAAAACAATCGATTGAAAAGTGAAAACTCGCGGAGTTATAATTTTTAATGTGAAAAAACGTGTTTCGTTGGTCACCCCCTCCCCCCGGTGAAATAAAAAAATTATGTCACCTAATGATTTCGATCAAAAAATTGAAAATCTGGATCGGACAGGGCCAAATCATCATACTTATCGTTTTATAAAACTGTTGATGGAAAATTTCAAAATAATTATTTTGGACAAACTATTTTTATGAAAAAATAAAGTTAAAAAAAAATTAAAAAATAGAAGAAAAAATTCCAAATAAAAAATTGGATAATCCAAAAAAATTGAATTTCAAGACATACGACAGTAAAAAACTGTCAGTTGTTCCAAAAAAAAAAAACGAAAAAATTCAAACTTCCAAAAAATATAGTTTTTGATCACTGAATTTATTCAGAAGTTCTTGTTCATTAGACAAAAAAAATATGATTTTACTTATGAATTTTTTTTTTTTTTTTAATTCTTCAGACGATTTTTTGTCAATTTTTTTCAATTCTTTTTTTAAAAAAAATATTCCAATCGTAAATTTAATTTAAATTTTTTCTTACAAATTTCAATTTTTCGACTCATCAATTTTTTTCGAAATTTATTTTTTATAAATATTTTTTCCCCCCGAATTATAATATTTTCTCCCAAATTATTATAAATCCAATTTTTTGCTATCCTTTCATATTTGTTTTTTTTTATTGAGGAACATATATATAATTCGCTGATAAAATTTTTAAAGAAAAAATTAAGACGAAAATTTTGATAGAAATCGACTTTCCAAAAAGTCTGCAGATTTTTTTCAAATCATAGAAAATCATATTTCAAGAAAAAAAAATTTAAATAAGAAATTGGAAAAGAAAAGTCAAGATTTTGAGTCTGGGTGTAAATTTGTTTATTGGAAGTTTTTGTACTGTTCTGCTTCTAATTTGAAAATTTTCTCCACCCCCCCTCCCCGGAAAAGAAGTGTTTTTTCTGACAAACTGAAAATGATTTTTCTAATTTTCTGACACCATAAGCCCCATTTTTACCCACATTCGGAATGAAATTCACCCAAAAATGCATCTAATAAACGAGGAACCGACGCGACGCTACGATGTTGCCCACGGCAACGAGAACGACGCTCTCAGTCGTCGTATATTTTTCAACAGATTTGTGCCGAGTAATCGTACGGTCATTCCATTCGAAACATTACCTAACCCCGAGTACAGTCATAGTCAGTCGTACGTTGATAAGTTGTAAATTGGTTAATGCTTCTGTGCCTTCGTACATTTGTCCGAGTTTTTAAAAAGTTTTTACAACTCGTCCAAAAAGATTGAGCACGTATCGACGACTGGGCGCGATACGGCGACGTGTTGTGGTTTTTTTTTCGCACCACGATCTTGTAGCCATTTATAGGACACAATTTATACGACCACCCGCGACGGTTTATTTAATTTTAACTCGCGAAAATCTCTCGCCGAGATTTATCGGTAATTTTAAGTTTTTAACATTAGTAGCCACTTTGCGGTCGTTTTACACAACGGGCATATTGGCGAATTGGCTCGAGGGGGATGTTTGCAATTTCGACTTTGGGTATCGCATTAAGGAAGTGGTTCGATTCGTCGCTGCTGAAATTAGGGTAGCTCGCATCGTCTCGAAATTTACGTTCGATAAACCAGAGAGAGGCTTTGTTTTGGTCGTGTTCGCGCTGAGAAGAACCGGAGAAACTTCGATATGTTTAAATCGAGATTTGTATAGCTGTTCCGTGGATCGCGCTATGTTCAAAGTAGACTCGGCCGCGTAGTTAAATTTAATTACTGAAAGTGGCGCCCGAACTACCAGCGTCGTTGATGTCGTCCTCGCTCCAGTTGATCGTTTCTCTCTTCTCTCCATCCACAAGTGTACTGTTATGTACCCAAGACATGAAAAGTGTAACGTGGAAACGTTGAAAATCGAATTTCGCTAATTAATTATAATAAGCTCTCCTCTCTCCATCTAAGCTTCGATTGGATCGATTTGTAACTGGAGATTAGATTAATCCAATATCTGGTCTAATGAGATTGTGAAAAATACAGGAAAAATATTTCAAGATACAAGCTATTAGTTTGCACTATCAAAATGTGAATCTCGCTGAATTTTTCCTAGTGAAAAACTACATATACGCCTAAAATACGAAATTAGAGAGGAGGTAGTAGTCCAATTGAAATTTTTATAATATCCAAAATTATTTTTAGGATCTAAATCTACAACTTTTGTTTGAAAATTTTTTATATTCAACACCTACCTCCCTCCCATTTTTCAATAATTAGTGTATTTGTGCTAATGTACGAAAACAGAAAATTATTTCTAGGACCTCAATTAATATTTTTTGTTTGAAATTTTTTTCATTTGGAAGCCTCTCTCGTCTCTTAATTTTTCGTATTACTACATGGATATTCACTATTGAAAAATGAAAGGGAGGGAGGGGGGAGGTGTTTAATTTAAAAAAATTTCAAACAAAAGTAGTAGATTAAGATCATAGAAATGATTTTGGTTATTATAAAAATTTCAATTTGACCCTTCCCTCCTCTCTAATTTCGCATATTAGTACAAAAACTCTGATTATTGAAAAATGGGTTGGAAGGAGGGGTTGAGTTAAAAAAAATTTCAAACAAAAATTGTAGATTAAGATCCCAAAAATAATTTTGGTTATTACAAAAATTTCGATTAGACCCCTCCCTCCTCTCTAATTTCGTATATTAGGCGTCTATGTATACTTTTGTACTTAGAAAAGCGAGATCCCGATTTTAGCAGTGCAAACATAGGAGCTAGTCTTCAAGATTTTTGAATGAAAAATAAGTAAACAATAACATTGAGTAGGGTATTCGTCAATTTGCTAATTATGTTTCCGGAACATGGTTGGAAATACTTGGCTTAATTTAAATAAGCACCAGGCCACTTGACCTGCCAGTCTAAAGGCGTATGACTTTATTATGAAACGCTAACAAGAAGCTTGGTTGCGTTGTTTTTTTTTCTTTTTGTTCGTCTCCTTCTCGTCGTCCACATAATAGAGTACATTATTTTTGGATAGACTCGCTCTATAATAGGTACGTATTATTACAAGAATGGCGTCTAAAAATCACTGGGTGACCGATTTAATGACATCGTTGAAATTCACACGATGTCGCTAATCGACGTTACGAGAGAAAAAAAAAGAACGACCTTAGAATTGTACTTCTTTCAACGTTGCAAAGAGGAACTCGTCGCATCGCATCCTGTATGCTTTTTCGACTTTCGTAATCGAGTGAACTCGCGTAACGCCGAATCATCTCGCAAATATGCCACGATCAATTTTTAATCGACCAGAATTCATATATCGAACCGGTTCCCAAATGAACTAACGATGATGATTCACTTTATATACAGTTGCATGTGTGGCTTTCATTATCAAATAAGCACGTTTTTCTCTTCTCTGTATTATGTGCGATTTTTATTTACGCAGGTTTTTCCTCCTCTCCTCGCCTCACCTTCTTCATCGTTTGTATGTTTTTATTCCGGTTACATACGCGTTATTAAAGCTATACTCTATTTTATTTTTATGAGAGAAGCCAGATACACGAACTATAATAATACACTTGCACAAATCTCGATCGAGGCGAGAGAAAAATTCGTTAACTATTGGGGAGGAAGAAGAAGGGGGGCCATAAAAAACGACAGTGGTCAGCGCAGCAATGAAGCGATGCACATGAAACTCGACCATCATCTACGTAGACGAGGCGTCGTCTAAAATAAATAAAAGTACTCGTTACGAGACAGTTTCGTTTGCCAAAATTCAAGCATCATCGTCGATTAAGAAGTCAATGTTTTGTGAAAAAATTGCGAGGAATGCATTTTTTTAACGTTTGTAGAAATCTATCACGAGTAACCTAGGAGAAATTTTATTTTCGGGACTAGCCCTTTAAGGTTCTGATTATCAGAAAAATTAGATTTTAGAAAAAATATTTTTCTTGTTGGTTGAAAAGATACCTAGCCATAATTTTTTTTTCAAAAATTCGTCTAAAAAAATGGAAATCTGAATCCAAGAAAAAAATTTGTTATTGAAAAAAAAATGGAAATATTTACTTAGGTACCTAATAATTACGTACTTTTCAAGAAAAAAATTTTCAACAAAGAAAATCATCGAAATAGAAAAATAAATTGTATGAAAAAATACAAAATTCTTTCGGCTGAAGAATCGTTCGTTTTTTTCAAAAAAAAAAAATGAAATGGAAACTTCTCTTCGAAGAAAATTCTCTGAATAATAGAAAACTCTCTCAACACCCCTCCCATCACAATATATTCTTTGAGTGTGCCAGAGGACAAAAACATCATTAAAAAACTTCCCAGATGAGCGTAGAAACGATTCTCGAATCATCCTAAAAAAAGAATGGTGAAAATAAATGGAAAAAATTCTTAATTTTTTTTTTCAAGTTCATTGCTAGGGTAACTGAATGCATTTTTTTATATCTTTGTTTTGCAGCTAGATAGCTCAGGGGTTCCAAAATTTCTCGACGAATCACATCACCGTGATGAAGCTGTCAAAAATGGCTAGCGCATATTTCCACATAATATTTTGATGTTTCGTCATTTTCATCCCTTTTTCCAGCAAAAATATGGAGAAAATGAATTTTTTGTTAGTGATTTTTAGCCCCCTCACTCAGGGGGGGGGGGAGAAGAAAAACTATTTCAATTGAAGGCTACGAACATAAATTTAAAGATGATAGGTGATATTTTTCTATCTACCAACAGGTCAATTTTTTTTTACATCCAAGAATTAAAAAAAAATGACAATTGAAAAAAAAAAGAAATTAGAAAGTGTTTTAATGGCTATGAAAAAATTAATTAATTAAAAAAACTACCCAAAAAACATATTTTTTGAAGAAAAAACTTGCTAGTAAAATAAAAAATGTAAAAAATTACATAAAAAAGGATCAAAAAATCATTAAAAATGATCAGAAAAAACTGTACCAAAAAAAAAAAAAATTTCACAGAATTATTTGAGAAAACCCTGCTTTAGACAAAAACAAATTAAAAATGATTTTTTTGACAAATGTTCAGAAAAATATTTCAAAAAAGTTTTTCTAAATCTAGGGGTTTCTTGAAGAACTATGCTTTAAAATTTTTTTGAATTTTTAAAAAATTGATTAGTTAGAGCACTTTCTGAAATTAAAAAACAAAATATAAAAAAATCGTTTTTTCAGCATTTTTTCTTTCGAAAATTTTTAAAAATTTTATATAGAGAAGTGGAATGAAGAAATAGAGGAAGAAATCTTTGAAATGATTTTTTCTGTCAATATTTTTTATTTTGCTCACAATTAATTATTTTTTTTTGATTATTCTATGATATTTGGTTATATTTTGACCATGTCTCCGATTCGGCTTTAAAAAAATTTACGAACTTCTCCCACCCCAAAAGTAAGAAAATTACCGAGAAGTCAAAACTTGACCGAATTTTTTATGGGATGACCCTTTTCCCTTTTGAAATGATTTTTTTAAGACTTTTTTCATCACACAAACGTTTTGATACTTTTTTTTAATTAGTCAAGCATTTTTCTGAATCTTTTTTATTTATTTATTTCTGCCAGCTGACAATTTTTAACATTTTTTTGACATAATTTTTAAAAAATTTCAACAACAAAAAAACTAGATCAAACGAATTTTCTAATCATTTTTATCGTTATTTTTTCGTTTGTGAAGTTTTCAAGTAAAATAACATTATTTACACCTATTCTTTTTTTTGGTAATTTTTAATGAAAATACCAAAACAGTCGAAAAATTACAACGAAAAAAGGGTTAAAAATTCGCATCCTTCAAAAATCGTGAAATCTCGTTAACCCCTTAACTTCCACACATTTTTAATAAACCACCGAGAAAAAAATTTCATATTTCGTAAAACTATAACAAGATCATTAAACTCGTCCGCTCGTAAACACGTTTCAAATTTCGAAAACATCGCTGACATATTTGCCGCAGCATTCGAACCAGAAGGGCCATAAAATTCGTCCTTTCCGAACGCCTTAATTACGTTTAAAGGAAAATTCTGCGCATAACCTCGTATTAATATTACGGTCTTAGCTGCGGTTCAATTTCCCATAGTCGTTTATCCGCGTAATACTTTAATACACAAAAGCTTTGGCTCCATGCGATAGTTCCACCTAGTCATAAACTTGATCGGAAATTGAAATCTAAAACGAGTCCAAGATGAATACGATACACGTATTTTCAATTAATACGATCCGATTGAATAGACCATTATAAAAAAATATATCACTCTTTGCCCATCATACGTTTACGAGTATTCTTCTCATATATTTAATTTTGATACGAAGATATATTCTAAGTAAGACACCCGCTATTCAATAATCAAAATATGCCAGATAAGCACCATATTATAAATAGACGATTGTATAAAGATGATAAATACGCTTAAAAGAGGCGTAAGATTAATGAACCTACGTGTAATTAACCGTCGCGTCGCGTCGGATTAATTAATAGAGCCTAAACTGAGCTATCCAAAGGATATAAGAAAACTTTTACGCGTTCGATTAATCACGACAGCAGTACACCTTTATTCCGTTTTAAAATACAAAATCCAAAACCAGAGGTATTCTCAACCTTTGATCTTGTTGAACAAATCTTCTAATTCATTGTACCACTCGAGCTTTTGTATCAAAGGGGGAGTAGCTTTCGAAAGACATCTATGTTTTTCCAACAAGTCGACAGAGTATAGTCGATGAGGGATAATACAAAACACTACCGCTTACCCGCCGCAAATGAACAAATAATCTCTACACTTGGGGTGATTATAAATTGGCGATAAAAAGCCCAGTGCAGCGTCAAGTGTATAAGAGGATAGATGAATGAGTTTACACGTACATTATACATACGTGTGGCTCCGTGGCCATATTTAAACGACGGAAGCTGGAATTTTTTTCAACACCGTAATGTGTCAAGGAGCAACAAAACAATAGATGTGCGCTACCGTAACACACCAACATCAACATTCCATAGAATGAAAAGCTAACAGACCGAAAATACTAATTTTACACTATAACGAGGTAGAATAAAAAAAAGGTGGTCAATTTTCATGAATCGAATAGTTTCATTCATACGACGAATAGTTTATTCATGAGAGACGTGAAAAAGACAAGAGAGAGTCTCGTTATAATGACTCTCGATGTCTTTCGCTATCGTGAGCTTTCGATAGACCTCATGGAGTGAGTTTTTGACAGCGTGAGAAGAAGGGGATTAAATCTTCAAATAATCAAAAAAACTGGAAAATTTTGATCACATCGACAAATTAAACGATTCTGACCCAACGTGATTCTAAACCATCGATGTAAATTTTTATCAACTTTTCCTCCAAAATCAAAAATTGAAAAACAAAAAAAAAAAAATTAAAAATTGGGATTTGTTATTTAAAAATGAAAAAAATGCAGGAAAAAAACTAAAACATTAGCGAATTATTTTCAAGAAAAGGGAAAAATAATTCAACTTCTAAAAAAATTAAATCAAATACACATTGTTTGAAAAAAAAAATCATTTGAGAAAAATATGTTGGAAAAATAAATCAAAAAAATGGTAAAATTTATTCCTAAAAAAATAGTCACTCAAAAATTTTTTTTTAAATATTGTTTGAAAAATGGAATAAACATTTGTTCGTAATTTCGAAAGAAAAAATGAAACAAAATTGTTAAATTCACGTAGAGAATTTTTTGAAATTCACTTCATTAGAAATTTGAAAAATTCAAAAGTCGTAGTACTAAAAAACTTTTACTGAATGATTTTTTAAAAATCAGGCATTTTTTTTTTTTGAATTGATAAAATTACTTTTTTACTCTAATTAAAAATGGTGAAATCTGTTTTCAAAATAAATTAGGAAGAAAAAACTGATAAAATTTACTTCTATATAATTATGTTTCAGCTCTCATTTGAAAAAAAATGACGAAAAATGTCAAAATCAACTTTTTTTAAACCAAACAAATGATGAACTTCATTTTTATGGAAAAATATGAAAAATCCACCTCCAAAAAATAAATTAAAAATTGAAGAAAAATTGCCAAAATTTATCTAGGTAAGTACTTACTTTTACAAAAAAAAAAAAAAAAAAAAAAAAATGAAAGAATCAAAAATTTCAAAATTATTTTTCAATGATAAAAATAATGAGATTGATTTCTAAAAAAAAAATCAATAATACTTACCTAATAATGAAAAACTCATTTCAAAACAACAAATTGATTGAAGGAAATCTCTCAAAACTATTGAAAAATTGATAAAATTAATTTTTTAAATTAAAAAATATTTTATTTATGATGAAATTTATTTCTGAAAAAAAAGTTGAAAAACTCATCAAAAAAAAAAAATTATAATAAATAAATAAATAAATAAATAAAAAATTGAAAGAATTTGCCCACTTAATAAATTTCTAAAATTTACTTCCTATAAAAAGAAATGAACTTAATGAACTTTAGGTATCTCTAAAAAAAAAGGTGGTTATTTAAAAAATCAAACAATCAAAATAATCACTCAAAAAAATTTAAAAATTGAAAAAATTGTTGTTGTTGACTGTTGTCGTTGTTGTTTCATTTAAATGGGGAAAAATAACAATTTTTGTAAAACTCACCACCAGAAAAAAAAAGTTATTGAAAGAAATCACTCAAAAAATTAAAAAATGGTACCTACCTAAAATTATTTTCAAAAAAAATCTCAAAAATTGATAAAATAGATTTTTAAAGAAAAATTGAACAAAATATTTCTAAAAAAAAATGTAGGTACCTGGGTAATTATTAAAATTAATTTTTGACAAAATTAATAAAATTATTTTTTTTAGCAAACAAATTTGTAAAATTCATTTCCAAAAAAAAAAAAATATTTACAAAAAGTTAAAGGAATCAAAAATTCAAAATTAAATTTTTTCAATGAAAAAATTATAAAATTAATTAGAAAAATGAGAAACTCACTACTAAAAAAAAAATAGAAAAATTGAATTAAGGTAGAAAAAAATTGTTAAAATTTACCCAGTTTTGAAAAAATAAATAAAAACGATAAAATTCATTTCTAAAAAAATCAAAAAATCGCACAAAATTTTTAAAATAATTTCTTTTTTAAAAACAAAAACAAAAAAAACTAAAAACCTCACTTACAATTAATACAATTTCAACAAAAAAATACTCATAAAATAATTAATAGAATTTCGAAAAAATTACTCATAAAATGTATTAAATTTTCTATAAAATATATCTTTTAAAAATAAATTTTAAAAATTCTCAAAAAATATTCGAAGTAGGTTTTTTTAGTTGTCAAAATTTGATTCTAAAAAAAAAAATTAAAAATTATAAAACAACGCATGGAAAAAAATCAATTATTAATTTGTCTCAATAAAATGGAAAAAATCTATAATAAATGAAAAAAATTGAAAAAATACCGTTTAAAGAAGAATCAATTCAGAAAAACTTCGAAAATGTTTCGTTTTTATTCTTCACAAATCTCTATCCTAATTTTTAGTTCAACAACCACCCACATAAGGAAACGATTCAAAAATAAGACCAAATTGCCTCCTGGTGTAAAACTTGGCAACCTTAGTCCCATTTAGTTAAACCCATCGCATATAATTATCATCACCTATAAATCGAAAAACCAGGTGGTAAGTTTTATAGGTAAATTATACCCATTTATGGATTTTGGCATCGTTTTATTCCACACTAACAATCCTACTTACACGCAGACAATTCGTTGGCATAAATTTAAAATTCAATTTAATAAATAGCGGAGGGCTGAAACCCTCGTTGGTGGGATCTTCTATGCAACGTGCAGCACCCACCGAGTCCAACCCATATAAATGAACCCATTAAGACATTAAATGTTAGTGTATTTGTGCTAGGGCACGAACTTACCGCTTAGGGTTGTTTTTCTTCGGCAAATAGTCTCGTAGTACCAATATCATACGATAATGAAAAGCGATCGCCGCGCCGGCCCGCCATGCCACATATGCGGAGCCAGTCGCCCAAGCCGAGGAGATACTGGATGAATTCAGATGGGCACCTAACTGTGTATAAGTTCACTCGGGTATTCGTGTGCGACTGCTGGTATAATAAAGAGAAATGGTGCAAAACTAACTATCCCTATAAACATTTAGGCGCACTTTATACCAATTACACAATTCTAAATTGATGGCGACACTACAATAAATATAACTAACTGTCTGCGCTTTGTGTTGTAAAGATACCCCCTTCCCTCGTATACCTCTCCTTCGTAATACGAAATTTATCGATTGCGAAAATTAGCTCTTAAATGTCTAACTGCGTAAACGATAGGGAAGCAGCTTAGGAAAAAAAAACTCTTTAAATGAGAAAATAATCGACATAAAGAAGTTCCATGTGAAACTGAACACAAGTGGTTATTTCCACTATACCCTTGAATAAAAGAATGCCTCGTCCGAAGTGCACGCAATTCGGAGCTTTTTTTCACGGCCAAAGCATTCTGGCTTTGGATTTATCATTTCGAACACGCTTCTTTTTTTCCATCGTATCGTCTCTCTCTCGCTCGCTCTCTGCCTTTACCTTCGCAAACCACTCGAGATAATTTTTTACACAAAGTAACACTTCTGCGGCTATTATTTCTGTCTCTTGTCTACAATACGTGTGAGAAATTACCAAATAACGAGGGGATGCTTTTTCTCCATATAGGTGCACGAAATCGAGGGTTCTCCGGGTAGCTCGTTTCTTATGGCACACGACAATGTATGAACACAATACATATACTCGTAGGTGCACGATGGTACTAAATTTCACCGTCACCATAGACAGAATATCGTTTGATGTCGTATCGATCTGTAGTAGACTTAATTCTCGTCATCAACCGACACGAAGCATCTTTCTCAAAATTTAAAAAAAAAGTAACACCAAAATCGATTAACAAAGTAACTTTTTTCTTTTTTTGATACAGTTTTTTCGAAGATTTATTTGGGCTCAATTTTCAATTGAAATTTCTCTTCCACTCAAAGAATCCTTTACCAAAAAAAATCTAAAAATTTCTCAAAAAAGTTTTGGCACCGCATTTCAAAATTAGAAAGTCATTATTTTAAAAATTGAGTAGAAAAAAAATAAAAATGAAATGAATTTTTTCGAAAAAAAATGTGTCGAGGTCGAGACAGAAAAAATATGTTTTTTATTATACTGAGGTACCTAACTTGTTTTAAAAAAATTTTAAATGAATAAATTGTGTAAAAAGAAAATTAAAAAGTTCATCATTCAAAAGGAGTTCTCTTGGGGAAAAAAACTGATAAAATATTGAGTAGGCAAGCAAAAAAATTCTCAAAAAATTGTCATTCAGCATTGATTTTTTTCAATTCTCTTCTAATCAAAAATATATTGGAAAATAATTATTTAGAACAAAAAACGAAACCACCCCAAACTAGTAATAATACATAAAATACGTATTCAAAAAAAATCTCCTAGATAAAAATAAACACGAAAAAATATGCAAAAATTACCACTCGACAAGAAAAAAAGTAGATACATGGTGTCTAGAGATTTTTTTCCTTCAAAAATCATCACTATTTTACCTACTAATTTTTCATTATACAAGCACTGAAAATTGAACTTATCATACGCATCAATCGGGAGGGAAGAGTACTTTTTCATCAGCTCGACCAAATACTTAGTACTTGAGAAAAATTGCTCTAATCTTTTTCACATATTCGACCCCACTCTGCGAGTTTAGGATGAAAAAATTCATAATTTTTCAATTTTTCCGATTTTTGGAAATAACTTGTAGATTTTTTTCATTAAAAAATTTTGAGATTATTTTTCTTGAAAGATTGAGATTTTTTTCTCTGAAATCAAGCAATATCTTTCTCAGAAAAAAATAATCCTGCATTGAAGTTTTTTTTTGTTGCCTCCAGAAAATTGAAAGAAAAATTCAATTTAAATGTGGATCCTAATTTTATGAAAAAATAAACTAAAGGCTCCGGTGTGATAGGGGGGTCAATCGGCCCCCGGTCGAACTTCGAAATTTTTTTACAGATTCCGATTTTGTATCGTAAAAGATGATTTTAGAGCGAATCAGCGATCACTTTTTTTTGTGATTTTTTTTCTCAAAAATAAACTTTTTGGAATAAAATGTAACCAATAGTAATACTTGAGTAAAAAATGTAACCAAAAGTAATTTTCTCTGAAAAAAGTAACGAGCTCACTTCAAAAGTAACCGAGAAATATGCCAGATTCATCACAAACTTGGTATATTAATGACTCAGCTCGTCTGTCGTCATCGTTAAGCAATTGTATCTGATATCATAGCAGCAGAAAAAATTGAGGAAAAAATCTCCAAAACAACCTTTTCACACCAATCATTTCCACACGTTTCGAATAAATCTCCAAAGTCCGATAAACTGCTGCAAACCGATGGAGTTTGCGAAATTAAAAAATATATATATATATAAAAAAGCATGGTCCAACTACCCGAATAAAATGAAATAAAATGTACTCGCCGGGAATACTCTTCGAGTCGTTATCTGCTTGTCAAAAACAGACCCTCGATGTATACTATATTCTCTTCTCAATTCCTTGCTCTGCTTCTTCTTCTCCTTGCACCTAGATCGTACCATTTTCCTTATGGGCATATCGGCGGAATTTTTCCAGCTTACTATTTTTTTCTCCTCATGCAGAGCCTAGCACACTGCCATGCCATGCCATCGTTTATCCGCGTGTAAACGCTAGTAAATAAAATCATTGCATTATCTCATACAAACACGAGTTTTCTCTTCAAGCTAGCTCGTTTACTTTGGCGAAGCGGAATAAAATTTAAACTCGAATCAATACCATATTATCTTTTTTAATGCAACCGAGCGAATCGAAACTACCGTGTGAGTCTCACTTTCGTTGTCGCCGTTGTCGTCGTCATCATCCATCGTCTTCTTCGCTTACCAACCACTCTTGTCAACGCAGCGTTTTTTTATTCTCATTTTTTACTCGACTGTTTATCAGCGGTAAATTAAATTGCACATCGAGATCGCGTCTCTTATTCTTTACCTCTACCACACCTCCAGTCAACAATATCTCTCGTCAGATAAGCCTCGAGCGAACTAATGTCTACCTTTTTTCTCTTCGCCGCCTCTTTTTTTTTTCTTCGCAATTATTTCGAAATGCGAGATGCTTTTAATGCCAAATTCGATATTTCATTTTAAATTAGGTTAGAGGGAGGGCAGAGGAGGGGACAGAAATCGTAAAAAGGAGACGAGTCGACGAAAGAAAAATTCTAGTCGGGAAATACGTAGGTTGATGCTGCGTTGACATCGTTTCCAGCAAACGTAAAATTTATCCAATAAACCAAATTTTCACAAGCAAAAGTAAAGAAAAAGGAAAACGTGGGAGGTAATTGACTATTATCTGAATTTTATGTACGAACCTTTTAAAAATTTTTCTAACAGAGGGGGAACAGAAGCTAAAGACAAAATATCCGTTGTTTTTGAATTTAATTCAAAAATGTTTCACTCGAAAATAAATTATTAAAATTTTCAAAAAATTGAAAAATTAAAAGAAAAGACTTGGTAATTTTTACTTGACTCAGAAAAATGGTTTTCAAAAATTTTCCACTTTTTTCAGTGGTTCAAAAAAAATTTATTTCGCTTAAAACATTTAATTTTAGGAACACCACCTAATAATATAAACTTATCAAAAATGTCAGAATTTTTTTTAAAAAATGAGGAAATTTCACCTCAAACAGGCTTTGCAAATATTTCATCTGGCATAACGATTTTCAACAAAATTTTTACTTTGTTCAGGGGTTTCAAAAATAATAATTTCACTTGAAATATTCAAACTTCCCAGAAAAAATTAAAATGTCAAGATTTATTATGGAAGAAATTTCCAAAAAGAAAATTTTTAATCGGAATGAGTATAATACGAACTAATTTATCCACTGAAATAGATTTCAATAATTTTTTAATTTTTACAAAGATTCTAAGAAATTTTCATCTCTAAAGAATTATGTTTTCATTTTTTATGTAAAATAGATGTGTCTCCTCCCCTCCCCTCCCCTCCAAAAGAATGGTATTTCAATTTTTTTGAAAATTTACAAGAAATCAAAAAGGACCCGGTTTTGAGTTTTTACCAAATTTTAAATTTAAAAATGCTTGAAAATTCCTCTATTTCAAATTCCCATAGTTTTTTCTTCGAAAACGCAAAGATCTAGTCAATTTAAAAAAATATATACTCGATTTCGAAAATTTATTAAAATTTAAAAATAAAAAAATTACAGCTTTCGAGGAATTCCAAAAATTAAAAATTTCAATTATTTAAGTACCTACTAAATTTTAAAACTTTCAACGTCTACTTATTTTGTATTTAAAACAAATCATAAAAATCTGTCAAACTTTACAAATTAAAACTTCATCATTCATCAATTTTCGTTTTTTTTTTCTTTTTTGAAAAGTCCGCTGAATTAAAAAAACTGCAGAGTTGGAAAAACTTCAAAAAATGATTCAATTTCGAAAATTTACTAAAATTTTAAAATCATAAAATTGCGAATATGAACAAAATTTATAAAAAATTCGAAATGTTTAAAATAACTAATTGAAAAATTATTACAATTTTATTTCAATAACCAATTTTCATCGGATGTAGATATTTTTTTATTTTTAATTTTTATCAAATTTGAACTTTTTAAAACTTCAAAACTACAAAAAAAATTAATTTATTAAATTTCAAAGATTTACTTGATTATCAAAATTTTCGAAATTGACTAAATTTTGAAAAAGATTTATTGAAATTAATTTAAAAATTAACAAATTTGGAATTTCAAACAAATTTTTGAAATTTCTTGAAACTTCAGCTGAATACTTGATTATCAAAATTTTCGAAATTGACTAAATTTTGAAAAAGATTTATTGAAATTAATTTAAAAATTAACAAATTTGGAATTTCAAACAAATTTTTGAAATTTCTTGAAACTTCAGCTGAATTTTATTGATACAACTCCAAAAAATTAAACAATCTCGAAAATTAATTAGACCTCTAAAATGACCCAATTTTCAATTTTGAAAATTCCATATTTTTTTTCTTCAAAAATCCAATTTTTTAAACTTCTAAAAATTACTTACTAAGTTTAATTTTTTTCAAAAGGTTTAAAAATTCTTTATTCAAAATTTTCATCAAATTTTTATAAAATTTAAAAAAAAAATAATAATAACAATTTCAAAGATTTACTTGATTTTTAAAATTTTCCAAATTGACTCAATTTTAAAAATTTATTAAAATTCGAAAGTTATCAAATTTCGAATTTTTACCATGTGTTGAAAATTTTTCAAATTTCAAATCTTCACCAAACTTCAAAAATCGATCAAATTTTACAAAATTGATTTTCTATTTTTTGTTTCTTCAAAAGTTCAGCTGAATTTTAAAAATTGATCAAATTTCAAAAAAATTGAAAATTGATAAATTTTAGGCTGGTGCCTTGAAATACGTGATTTTAAAAGTAAAATTCCATCTCTGTGAGTTTTATACATATTTTCACTAGACTTGTTATTTTGGTACGAGCACTCATTGGTAGTTGGAAAATTTTTTCACGTTTTTCCGAGCCTCAGAATGACCTTGAAAAGTTCGAATCACTCTGAAAGGCACAGTTTTGGAGTTGATAAGTAAGACTGAAAAATAATTTATCAACTTTTTTTTTTAAAAAAAGTGCAAAAGAAAACCTCTTTGAAAAAAATATTTTAGAAAAAAAAAAGTTGATTTTTTCGAGCACATTATAATTCTTTGAATATCACACTCCAGGCTCATTGTCATTAAAAAGCTAATTTTTTAAAATCTCAAATTACACCACTGAACTAAACTCGGTCACAGCATCATAATACACGAATATAGAAGAGAGGGCGTGGAACAGCTACAATAAAGTCTCGGCCATTCTCCAAACGTACAATCACTACGTGATACCTATCTTCTTTTAAATACCTATCCAAATCAAAAATCTTCCAAAATTATCTCGTCGTTTCCTCATAGCACGTGTTAAATTCATCTTTCAACAAAGATCTTCACCATTTTAGACATTTCAATCATCTCCATCTGCGATCCACCTCTAGATGGCAACTTCCGAACACACCGATAAAAATCACGACTTTTCACTCTATCGGCGAGCAATCGTGTTTCTTAAAAGTTAACCATCGCTTTGGGTACCGATTCCTCAGGCACCTGGCTAATTCTTACAATGTTCGTGGCACAAGCACAATGCACCGCAAAGAAAACCTGAATACGACTTGGAAGAAGTGAGGCCCGAAGAACCTCCGAATGCGTTAAGTATATTTAAATCGTAGCCCAAAGTGTATAATTTTTACACGTCATCATAGGGCAACTGGGAAATCGAACTTTCTGTTTGAAAATAATTTTCGTTTACGAGTCCGGTTTTTTCGTGTTTTCATATTTTGACACGCACAGTACGTGATACGTGCTTGGTTACGTAACATCAGTACAATTTCCAACCATAATGGAAGGTTAATTTGTATTTATGAACGGGGAAGATTCATAATTTATATGGTATCGATTTAAATTTATACTCGTTAGTGTTTTGCTTCGCGTCGCGTTGTCTACAAGAGAGATACTCGTATTGTTTGTAAGAAGCACAACGGTGTGACGCGGACTATGGCGTGGCCTGGCAGGAACCAGATGACTTATAGACACAGGACGACGAATAATTAGTATTATTACAGTGCGTGCGCGTAATACGTACCTAGCAATTTGCTTTTCACGTCGGTAGTCGATGGTTATACATATACGGTTTAAATTAGTACTTTTTTCCCAAATAGCAATGGCCCAATCGGATTAGGGGTCTTTTTTCCTCACTTTTGAGCGGTTGCCTGTTTCTCTGGGCCGCCTATCTTTCCATCTCGACGCATAAACAATTTTATCTTGTCACCATATTGACCTAACGCGAGCCGAAAAGTAATTTAACGAAAGTAATGAATTAACTTTCGGCTTTCTATCTATTGTTTTTCTCCTCTTTGCTCTTCTTAGGCGGATAAATTACTCGTATTTTTTCCGCAGCCATTGTTTTTTTTCATTATTTTTTTAATTCTATCGTTATATTGTATTTTACCGTTCATCAGTGAACTGTATGGGCGATTTATCGGTAGATCGGATCAGCTACTGAGGTGCTTTCTCCGTCGTACATCTCCGATAAAGTCTCTACTTTTTCGTTTCGAACGAGCCAGGGCGACTGAAAGGAAGAGTTCGAATTTGATGGGTTAGCTGGATACGATATTGAGAAGGTTTTTTTTTTTATAAAATTTATTGGCCCATAAAGTGTAATGTATGCGCATAGAATATGTAATATTTTCGACCATTTGTATCCGTCAACTTAACCTCCTCTCGTGCCATCTCGGTCGGTTTCCTTTACCATACAAATATCTATATTTCGCTCCAGAGTGTATTTACCAGCGGTGCTAGCAGTAAGTACCTACCTATATAGCAATTCTACCAATACCGGGCAAATTATCATATACTAGGCTGAGCGTATATAAGGCGATTTAGACGGATTTACCGTCGCCTCGTTCGACTCGAACCAACCCCTCGGTTTCGATAAAGGGACCACGACCATACGATGTGGTTTAACAGTTTTCAAACGTACTAATATCCTGTAGGAATTTCCACTACCTTTTCTATATCTTTTATCTATACACGTAGGAAATATTCGGTCGCGTCCTATACGCCCTCGTAAATTCTACATTACAAAAAAATGATTAATTATTCGTGATTTTTTCCCCTGGCATCCTGGATTGCTCGTATGTAGGTATGTCCCTGTGTAATTCTTTATAATTTTGAAAAATTCACCTCGGTGTGTCCGGTAGACGCATACGAACGAATGCAGTCCAGTATGTACCTACTGAAAATAAGTTTGAAGATTTTCAAGACCTTGAAATAGGCTACGTACTGCATTAACCTTGTACTATGCGGTGATTTATTTCCATTCACCCTTCCATTGGGTTCTCTTTCTCTCACCAGTAGGTATGTAACTATGTATATCTATCTACATTGGAATACTAAATCGAGAGTCGAAAAAAGGTAGTAAATTACTCTTTGAAAATGTTCACCGAAGCGTTAAATTCAAAAAGCGCGTACTCGATGATATCATGTATCCGTATCGTACACGTAATATGTATATGATTGTGTACACTATGTACTTACAAAGCGTACTGTACATGCTAGATAGACTTTAGAGCTTTCACAATCGAGTACCCACAAAATTGGCGAGGTTATTAGCGAAGTGAGCAAATATCTTATTCAAACTAGAGAATTGCCGCAGGTGAATTCCAAACCGGAGAAGTGAGAAGAACGAGGAAAAGGAGACGGGGAAAAGTTTAGCATTCGATAATGGTTAATTCACAAACAAATGATACTGAAGTTATATGAGAATTGGTAAATACATTATAGTTTTTTCTTTTTTTTTTTTGGAAAATTACAATGTAAAAATCATAAATATTTTTCTTTTGGAAGAAATCTTTAAAAAATAATAGTAGATAGATAAGTTAACGAAATGAAAAATGTTGGTGGAAAATAGAAAAATTCTAAAGAGAAATCTTCGGAAGAGAATCCTCTTCACAAAAAAGGCACACTAAAAAAATTGACCAGAAAATCTTCTAGACAAAAAATAATTGAGAAAATTTTTATCCAAGAAAATTAAGTAACTTATTAAAAATTTAGTAGAAAACACATCTTTAAAAAAATCTCAAAATTCTAAGGGAAGCGATATTTTTAGAAAGAAAATTCTCTTGGAAAATCATTTCATCTCTAAAAATGTTTAAAGGAAGAAAGAAACTGTTCTTAAAAAATAATTCTCTTGATGATAAAAAAAAAAAAAAATATGGAAAAATATTTATTACAGTCTTAATAATAAATTCATTCAACATAGATGTTCTCCGCTAAAAAAATTTCAGATAAAAATCTTTCGGATTAAAAAATTATCATTTTAGCTTGAAAAATATGTAGTTCAAGAAAAAGAAATTGGTGTAAAAAAAACGAAGATTTTGTGTTTGACCAAAATTTAAAAGTTTGATGTAATAAAACTTAAAAATAAAAAATGTTCTGTGACATAATTTTCAAAATTTGTCTGTAATCAAAATTTCAAAAATTATTGTTTTTACTTATTTTTTTCAAAAAAAATTCGAAAAAAAATTTGGGACACTGTTTTCAAGTTTGTATTTCAGTAAAACTTTGAAAATTTGTGTATTATTAGCAAAATTTTCAAGAAAAAAAATGATTCATAGCAGAATTTTCAAAGTTTATGTTTAAATAAAATTTGAAAAATTTTCGTTTCTAAAATTAAAAAAAAAAAAAAAAAATGTGTTTATAAAAAATTTCAAAAGGTTTTGTTTTACTAAAAATTTGAAGAAAAAAAATCTGTTTAGAGCCCTCCTCCTTCTCTTCCTCCCAAAATGGTGTTCTAGGAAAATATAAGAAAAATGTTTCCAACAAGATTTGAAAAATGTGCAGTAGCATCAAGACATTTTGATTTTGGAAAATTTCTAAAAGAAGGAAAAATGCGTTATTTTACTTGAATAAAATTTTCAAAAATTTATGTTTCAGCAAAATTTTAAAAAATGTTTAGCGACATCTTTTCCAAAAATTCATGTTTTTGGAAAATATCAAATAAAATTTCAAAAATTTGCGATTTGGCAAAATTTCAACAAAAAATAATGTTTACCTAATAGCATAATTTTCAAAGTTTGCAGTGTTTTAATGAAATTTTTTTCGTTCCCAAAATTTAAAAAAATGTTATCCAAACTTTTTTTTCAAGAACTTCAACAAAAAAATTACCAAAATTTCATAAAAGCTGTGTTTTACTAAAAATTGAAAAAAAAATCTTGTTAGAACCTCATCAAATGATGTTCAAATTTTTTTTTTTAATTTTTCAACAAGATTTCAACAGAATAATTTGTATTTTTAAATGTTTTTAGACATAATTTTCCAGTTTGTATTTCAGCAAAATTTCATAAATTTTTACAAGCGTCAAAATTTGAATTATTAATGATTTTGAAAATTTTCTAAAAAAAATAGAGAGAAAAAATTTATATATTTATGATTAGGTATTTTTAAAAAATTTCAAATGTCGTGTTTCAGCAAAATTTCAAAAAAATGTTTTGCAAGATGATTTTCATAAATTCATGTATTTGGAAAATTTCAAAAAAATAGGTGTTTTTAAAATTTAAAAAAATGTATTTTTTTAAATTATTGAAAAATGTATAAAAAACGTGTTTTTGAGTAATTTAAAAAAAATTGTGTTTCGACAAAATTTTGGAAAAAATTTTCTGGATATTTCTCAAGTTTGTATTTCATCAAAAATTCAAAATATCTATAATAAGTACTGACTTATCTTCATCAAAATTAGAAAATACCATTAAAACAAAATTTCGAAGAAATGTTTTTAGGCATAATTTTTTTAAGTTTGTAACTATTTTGGCAAAATTTCAAAAAATAGGGTTTTATCAAATTTGAAAAAAAAATTGTTTGGACAAAATTTCCAAAGAGTAGTGATTTAAAAAGTTGTTTTCGATGCAATTTCAATAAAATAAATCTGCATTTCAACAAAATTTCAACAAAAAAAATGTTTGTGAACATGATTTTAAAGTTTGTATTTTTGGATAATTTTCAAAAAATCGTGTTTCATCAAAATAAAATACCTGGGAAAATTTTTTTTAAAAATTGTTTTGAAAAAATTCTCCCTATTTCACAAATAATTCAAAAAATTCACCACGAGCCACGAGTTCGTCTGTAATTCGAACCAGACAGAAATTTCGTAATCTGCGAGATATTTTTAAACCATTCAATCGAATCAAATCAATCAGTCAGCCAGTCAGTACACAAATTGCGAATGCATTTCAGGTAAATTCACTTCCCTCGTCTGTTTCCATTTCCAGCCATGCGTGTCTCGAAAGTACTTTATTTTACAGACGTGTACTACATTTTGATAAATTTTTCGTCAACACGTTTTTACACGTAGACAAGACACCCTGTATACGGACGGTGCATATCGAACAATTACGAGCACGGTTGTATAACACATGCAAATACTAATATTTTACGTGTATAAAACGTCGACAAATTAACCGGCGTGTTAGCGGACAATGTATATTGTCTTTTAATTAATTAATTCTCGGCCTCGCCTAAACGTACCTTATATGATTGCGGTGTCTGTAGGGGGTTTACATGGAGACATTCGTATTAATCGATTACCTACACATACACACACGTAAGCCAAAATGTAATAATAGAGCGTCGACGAGACGAAAAATTCTGTACCGTAAAAACGACTCGAGTCGGTTTTTAGAGATTACGTTTTTTCGAAAGTATTATTAAATTTTCAGGTGAATTAATGGCGATTATTGCCGGTTGAAATTTCATTACGCGCGTCTTTATTAGGTTTTTGTTATATAGAGCGTACCCGAACCCGGAGCCGCTCCTATATACGGCGTCGTTAGGTTATAGCAGACCCAAAAACCCCGAATGAATGGTCGAGCCTCCGAGCGGCCGCGTAATCCGCCCGCAGCCGAATTATAAAAATTCTTTTATGAGCAACTTGCACATAACTTTCCCCCTTTATATTGTTCGTGTATTAACGCTCATAAACCGGCAACTGGAAGCTCAATCGGAGGCGATTTCGTTGTCAAATAAAACTTTGGTAATTGATAAAAAATTATCCGAAAGTTCGCCCTTAATCTGGAAATATCCGGTTAGGGTGGTTTTGTGGGAAATTTGCGAGAGGGTTTCTCATACCGACCGATCCCAAGCTTGGCCATTTGGTCAGCTAATTCGATAATACGGATATATCACGAGTGGATCGCCGCAGTGCTGTTTTTTGTCTGGATGATATTCGAAATTGGAGGAGAGGGAGGGGTTCAATCGAAAAAATTTTTGTAATGATCAAAATTATTCCTAGGACTTCAAGCTACAACTTTTGTTTGAAAATTTTTTCAATTGAACCTCTACCTTCACCAGTTTTTAATAATAAATATATACATATAAGTAAAGTATCTAATAATATCTATGCCATATTATGCCAAATTGGAGGGGAGGGAGGGGTCCAATCGAAATTTTTGTAATGATCAAAATTATTCCTAGGACTTCAAGCTACAACTTTTGTTTGAAAATTTTTTCAATTGAACCTTTACCTCTACCAGTTTTTAATAAATATATAAGTATCTAAGTCATATTATGCAAAATAGGAGGGGAGGGAAGGGTCCAATCGCAATTTTTGTTATAACCAAAATTTTTTCTAGGACCTAAATTTACAACTTTTGTTTGAAAATGTTTTCAATTGGACCCATCCACCAATTTTGAAAAAGTATCTACCTGATGTTATGTGTAATCAGAGGAGAGGGAGGGATCCAATCAAAATTTTTATAATAACCAAAATTATTTTTAGGATCTTGATCTGCAACTTTTATTTGAAAATTTTTCAATTGTATCCTTCCTCCCTCACTCCTCTAATTTTTAATTAGTATCTTCGGAGTGTTATGGAAAATAGGTGAAGAGGGAGGGGTCCTATTGAAAATGTTTTCAAACAAAAGTTGTAGCTTGAAGTCTTAGGAATATTTTTGGTTATTATAAAAAAGTCGATTGGACCCCTCACTCTCCTCCAATTTTGAATATCAAGATTCAAGTTTCGACGTGCCAAAAAAACAGTAGTGGCGATCCACTCTAGTGTAAATCGATCATTTATCGAAATCTCGTTACGAGAACTTTCTCATAATTTACAAATGAAGAAAGCAGCCGAGAAAAGGATTAAGATGATGAAAATATCTCCTACGTTGGATTTTGGTTTTTGGCCTCTAATCTTCCAACATAAATGACCATCGAAGAAACAACCTAATTCGTTTCTTGATAATGACTTGGGTAATACGTCCAGGAGTTTATTCGAAACAATAAAATGGTTAAAAAATTATGATTTATCACGGCTCGACCACCGTCAGTTTACCGAAACCATTAATAAGGTAAAGAATGCAGCCGGTAGCTTCAGCCGAAGAGTATGACTTGGTACAAATGGAAAATTTTGTTTTTGCCCGCGTTTATTTGTAGTACTTACACTTGGTGTAACACTTTAGAGACTTTATCTTCAATTCGTGCCATTTATTTCAAGTGCACGAAGCCAACCATCGAAAACGGTAAACATTGCAAGTGCGATAAATGTTAATAGCGTAATCAAATCTTAACCCATTCACAAGTCTAAAGTATCCATACGTGAAATGAAAGATGAAAACCTCGACTGATGCCTATCTACGTTATACTCGTACGTGTGCACGATGTACTACTTCCAGAAGTGATTTGACCAACGCATAAAAAAAACATTCAAAAGACTGACTGAACTAACTGAACTAAGGGGTCATTTTTTTATGCAACACATTTTATGCTTTGAATGCTCCTAGTATGTAATATTCAAAGTAATGATTCGTCCAGGCGAAAACCTCCACCGATTCCAATTTCTAAAGTAATAGGTAATTTAATTTTCAGGAGTTTCGAAAAAAGGCACGTGTATTGCCTACCTTCGAAATAAGAAATAGGGGAAATTCGTGCATGACTAATTTCAAAAATCAAGATACCTTGAGAAATTTGGAAGAAAATAAAGAATGATGATTTCTTATCTCGTGCTTTCACGTACGTAAGTTACGTATAAAATTACTCACTGATTTCTACATTTTTCTTTTTTGTGGGATGAAAATTTGTACTAACCTGAAACAAAAAAAATAACAATTAATATTTTGTAATTCAATACTACCATGTAACAACATATAATTTTAAACTAAGTCTAATTAATACCTATTAAATAAGTATGCATCATATTTTTGCATTGATTTTTTTTTTACAGAAATATTTTTGACTTTTCTCGTTCAATTTCTCTGGAATTCTTCTCACCAAACTTTTTAATACACTTTTAAATTATTCATTTCAAAATATTTTTTAATTTTTCCTCTTTTTTTTCTTTTTTTTTCATTTCCCTCGACAATTTTTTTCAATTATTATTTCATCCTGTTTAATTTTAAAAACTGTTTTGGCTCAGAATTAATCCAACTTCCCCATTGACGAAATAAAATTTGAGAATGCTAGCATCAGGTTGCTGTTTTTGAACCACTTTGAATGCTAGTGCTAGCATCCTAATAGCATTTTAGTAGCATTCTAGTAGCATTTTGTTAGCACTTGGTATTGTGCTAGCATGATGCTAGCACTATGCTAGCACTTGATAATGCTAGCATCTAGCATTATTGGGTGGTCCAAAAAAAGTCAACATGAATGCTAGCATTTTCGTAACACGTGCTAGCATAATGCTACTGATGCTAGTAATATGCTAGCATGCCGATGAGATGCTAGCAGAATACTAACATAATGCTTTATGAATTGTCGATTGGGTTCGTAACATTTTTTAAAATATTTTATCTCAAAATATTTTCAATTCATTTTCCTAAAAATTTCCTCTATGCTTTTTTCAAAATATATTTTAACTCATTCTACATATTTTTACATACCATTTTTTCAACAACTTTTTCTAGATTAAAACTATACAAGTAGAATGGAGGGGCATGAGCTTAACTCATGAGGTGAGGTGAGTATAAGTTTTTATCAAAATTACGAGTAACTCGTGGTTTAATATCATAACGTTTTCATTCGTCATCTCAATTGTTTTCAAAAAAAAGATTTTCGTTTGATTTTTTTTTTCAAATAATATGTTTTTTATTACAAAAAAAAATTATAGAAATTTTATTTGTTTGATGTTTTTCAATTTTTTTTTATCATTTTTTTTGAGTAAAAATTAATTTTTTGTTTATTCCAAAATATTTCTCAATTTTTCCATATTTTTTTTTCTTTATTTTTCTGTTTTTTTTTTGTTATGCTTTTTTACGTTTTTTTCGATGAAAATTCCTACAATTTTTTCAAATTTCTTTACTCATCCTAAAAATTCTTCGATTTTTCAAACCTTTTACACTCAAAACTGATTAACATATACCTACTAAAGTGTTTCAATATTTCATTTCGAAAATATTTTTCAATTTTCATTCCTCGAAGTTTGTTTTTCCAATTTTTCAATTTTTTACCAATTTTTTTCAACAACTTTTTTTCTGGATCAAAGATACAAGTGGATAATTATTATTAATATTCAAATTTTTCAGTTTTTCTTCTCAAAATATTTTTCGGACTGTTTTCTCTTTTTTAACAAGATTTCAGGTAATTCTTTTTATTTTATCTCGAGAAATTGAAAAAAAAATCCATAATATTGTTTTTCGCGTTTTTTTTCAAATTTTTTCATTTTTTATCAATTTTTCCCTGTACCTAATGTAAACTATTGAAAAATTCCATATTTTTTATTTTCATTAGAAAAAACTTTTCTCAAAATTTTCATAAAAATTTTTCTTCTGAATTCATCTTAATTTTTATGATTTTTCCCAAGAAATTTTTTAATTTTCTTCATATTTTTCAGTTTCTGTTTCCTGTTGTGTTTTTCAACTTTTTTCTCATTCAAAATTATAACTAATAAATATTCAAATTTGTCAATTTTTCATCTCAATTTTTTTTCTCAAATTAAAAAAAAAAAATCAGAATCCTTTCGAAATTTTTTCAAAATTTTCTCCATCTGTTTTGATCACTTAACAGCACTAAACACTATAATTCAAGAATTCCTAACACCAACAACAACAACAACAACAAACAGGAGTAAAACCGAAACAACGTTTCTCACACACGCGAGATTCTAATCAATTCTACGTACATCGCCTGAGCCAAGGTATACCTACTCACCTGGCTAAGAAAAAGGGGTCTCTTAGGCATGACTCAACTAGTGTAATATTTTCTTCCCTCCAACAACTGTCATAAGACCATATTATACACCTATAAAATACGAATACAACTCGCTAATAGCGTGATATTATCGGCACGTACCATTTATCCGTTTCTCACTCCTTTCAAATCAATCAATGAATAATTAATACGAGAATCGAGCAGCGCGATGATACGTGAAGACTTGACGCGATCTCGTTATCTTCGTATACAGTTCGCGTGTTGTGTTATGTGTTGACGTACACTGATGTGCCTGGATGTGGATGATGGTGTACACCTTTTACACGTTATCAACAATACATAAGGGTACAATGTATTCTGGACGCATATCCATACAATAGTCATTATAGCGTCGTATTTTATCACTCCTACATATCGTATTTGTTCGCGTGTACATGTACTAAGCATCCTCCATCTCAACTAGATTTCCGATTTGTAACATTGCTCTGTGTTCCAGACACATCTCGTCGTACCGGCGCGACGACCGGGCTATAATTGAAATTTCCGATCAGGGATCAGTGCTCGAATAATACAAAAATGATTTAAAACTATAAATGATTTTTCTCCACCATTTTTACTCGCAGACGAAACGTATGAATATGGGGGAGTTCTCGGCTCGTGAGAGAGATTACATCGCATTTTCTTTCTAAATACGTGATCGCCTTCGTCTACGTATTTTTCGACGCAAAAAAAATATATGAGGGAAAACTGTGTCTTGCCGGTAAACGTGGTTGCATGATAAAGATCAAAGAAAACTGAATAGAATACTGTACACATGCTACTTGTAATTCTGTCAACGATTTTAGGGTAATTTTTTTCCTCTCTTCTTACTCTATACAGAGACCTTGCTGTATTATTCGTATTCGCATAGGAGTTGGCGACGCGATTCGACGTTTTCATAACGTACCTACACACTCCGTTTGCTACACATTTACAGATATCGTGGAGCTCGTTATTCGACGAAAGAATTGAAAAAGATGATAATTTATAAGACGAACACGAAGAAATCATTTGGAAGTAAACTTTCTATATAGTTTTTCCTCTGGGCGTTATTCGAGGCCTGTTGGAGTTGTAATTTTTATTTTTTCATTTAAAATCATGTAAAAATTTCAACAAACGAAGGGGCAATTAAAAAAATTGTAAAATAATTAAATAGCACAAAAGTCAGATGTGATTTTACTCCAATTCTAATGATAATTGATAATTTACTAAAACAAATGACGAATAATGACATGACGATGCCAGCAAGAATTTTTTCACTTCTTTTTTCAATATTATCTACTCACAAAATTTTTAGTCCTCCCTCCCCCACCCAAAAAATTACAGACATTTGAGGATCCCTCAAAAATCAACCACTCTCAAAAAATTAACCCCCTTAAAAAATTAGGATCCAAATTTACCTCTGCACAATTTTTTTTTTGGTTAAAACCTAAATTTTCCAAAATTTTGAAAAAAACTATTTTTTCAATTTTTGGGGAATTTTTGCCACAGAACTGTTTTTTAACCAAAAAAAATTATTCTCAATTCATTTCGAGGCAATTTTTCTCATTTTTTTGACAATTTTTTTAATTGAATACCTATAATTATGATTTTTAAAACAAGTTTTTTTTTCAAGAAAAGTTTTTTCTGAAATCCTCACTTGTGTTTTAAATAGGTAATTTTTTTGAAACAAATTTCTATTTCAAAAGATTTTTTCAGGACGAGGTTAAGATTTATAGAGTGCCTGGACTCCTCAAGTCTTTCTGTCGAATATACCTATTTTTTCCTCGAAAAATTGTAAGAAACAATTTTTAAAATCACTTAAATTTTTTTTAATATTAGGTATTTAAAATGAACTAACCATTTTTTCAGATTTTTTTTTTCAAGAAACAGGTTAGTACTTCTTGAATAATTTTTGTTTATTTCTTCAATTTTTTTGAGGATTTTTCGAACAGAATTTTTTTGAACTTTTCTCCTCGTAAAATTGGTTTTACCTTGTAATTATTTTTTCAATAATAATTTAGATACTTGAAACAATTTTTTCTTCGGATAATTTTTTTAGGATAATTTCTCCAGCCGTTTTCTTTTGCTCAGGGATATTTTGTTTCAAAAAGTTTTCATCAATTGGCTGTTATGAAAATACTGTTTGAAGTGAAATGAGGGAATGACAATTTTTGAAATTTAAGGAATAAGTATGTACTTTCTAAAAAAAAAATCAATTCTCTTTCAAAGAACTTTTCTTGATTTTTTAACATTTTTTTTTTTTCAAAAAATCAAGTATTTTTGAAATTTTTTGAATTTTTTTTCCTTGTAATTCTAAAAAAATAAGTTTTGAATAAATTTTTCATTTTGCTTTGTATAAAAATTTTTAATAATTTTTTTCAAAAAATTTGTCAAGAAAATTTTCAAGAAATTTTTGATCATCTTCTTCAAAAAAAAACGTTTTGAACGATTTTTTAAAAGTACTTTTTCAAAAAAAAAAAAAAACACATTTTGTAATTTTTTAAAAACAGAACTTCTTGAAAAAAAACTGACAAAATTGTTCTTGAAAAATTTCGAGAGAAATTTTTTTAGATTTTTTTCATGAATTTTTTCTTAGTAAATTCTTTATTAATTTTCTTGATGCAATTTGTTCATAAGATGATTTTTCTAGGATAAGCGTAATATCAATTTTTAAATTCTTTGAATTTTGAGGATTTTTTCCTCCAAGAATGATTCGAGGTGAGAAAAAGATAATTATGACAAAAAAAAAATACATCTAAAAATATCGAAAAGTGAAAAAATATTATTTTTGAGTATTGCAATTGAATGCATTCCATCTTAAAATTCATCTGCATAAAACACCCTCTTGCCTCCCTATTAAACTCCCACATGCGCCAAACTCTTGGAACCTTGCCTCGTATTTTCGAATAAACAGAAAACTATTCTGTCTGCTGAAAATCCCACCAAAATATTAATAAAATGACGCGATAAAAAATTTAAAAAAATTAATTTCGCTTTTCCCAGACGTTTCGAGAGTAAACTGCAGCCAAATGAGCTACATGCTCGTGTTTGGTAAAAGAAAACAAAAGACGAGAAAAAAATAAATAAGTAAGAAAAGTCGTTAATATTTTACGTTTCATCATAATTAAAATTGTGTAACTTTTTTTTTATTAGATTTTTTACTATCAATGAAGCTTTCTATGTTCATCATAACGAGTAGGTACTTTTAGTTTCTCGGAAGATAGTACCCTTTCGTTACGTTACAATAATGGCAATTTTGTGGAAAAACTCGTTAAAACAAAGCTCGTATTAAGCTCTTTTGGCCACCTTGTGATATTCTTTTCGAATCCAAAGTCGTCTTTCAACCTCCCACAAGTTGGAACTGTTTTCAAGCCCGAGACCAGCTCATGCAACCTTCGTACAAATTCTACGCCATTAATCGCATTAAAATACACAACGATAAAATAAATCTCCGAAAGGCTATCGAATAATTACCATTACCGCCGCGTGTATGCTTTGTACGTAGACATATTACAGGTAGGCTAGAGGTACAGCAAAGGTACCTGTAAGAATGACGCTAGAGATTTACCTACGCTTGCAGCCAAGCAATGGTAGCTGATGTAGGGCTGCGAACAGGTTTTGTCTATGGTTTGGTGTACGGCGATCATGGCCGATAATCAAAAAATACCGTTAATCCTATCTCCCGCGCTAAAATAGTTACCTACGCGACTGAGTAAGGAATCTGATAACGAAACACCGCATATAAAGTACCTCTGGATAGGTGTAGGTAGGTACCCAAGTTTGGAAAAAAATCCAACCAATTTGAGTCTGCTTTTCCATACTGTGGTGTGAGAGGAAAGTGTTTAGTTTACTCAATGTGTTTACATGGACATGGGTCGTTTTTTTCTCTCAGTCATATGTGGATTTTATCTGGACTTGAAATATTGATTTCAACTAACATTCATTTTATTCAAATTTGGAGAAGAGGAAGGGGCACAATCGAAATTTTTGTAATAACCAAAATTATTCCCAAGACTTCAATCTACAACTTTTGTTTGAAATTTTTTTTAATTAGATCCCTACCTCCACCAGTTTTTAATGAACATAAGTATCTAAGTCATATTATGCAAAATTGGAAGGGAAGGGAGGGGAGGGTCTAATCGAAAATTTTATAATAACAAAAATTATTTCTAGGACCTCGATCAACAACTTTTGTTTGAAAATTTTTTCAATTGGACCCCTCCCCCAATTTTGAAAAAGTATCACTCTGATATTATGTGAAATCAGAGGAGATGGAGAGATCCAATCGAAATTTTTATAATAGGTAACCAAAATTATTTTTAGGATCTAAATCTACAACTTTTATTTGAAAAAAATTTCAATTGGACTCTTCCTCCCCCACTCCTTTAATTTTTAATTGGTATCTTCGGAGTGCTACGGAAAATCGGTGGGGAGGGAGGGTCCGATTGAAAAAAATTTCAAACAAAAGTTATAGCTCGAAGTCCTAGGAGTAATTTTGGTTATAACAAAAATTTCGATTTGACCCCTCCCTCGCCCTCCAATTTCGAATAAAATAAATGTTAATTGGAAGAAAATATTTCAAGTTCAGATAAAATACGCATGACGAAGAAGAAAAATAGTTCCACGTCCATGTAAACAAATTGAGTAAACTAGACACCAATGTGTGAGAGGAAATCGTAGTCACAGGAAGCTTGGGAAACCGAGTAGGTGAAATACTAGATCGAAATTTGACTTGGCTTATTGTACAATTAGTTGTAGTTTCGATACAAGACCGCACGCGTCACTTCGTACAGTTCGGTTTTACTTAAAAGGAAACTCGAGCATCGTGGAATTCTCGCCACCTGAGGAAACATTAAATCCTTTCCATTTAGAGAGCTACTCAGGTTATATTCAAAACATCACCATCGCAGCAGCCACAAACACCTCGAACCAGAAGAGGGAATCCGCGTACGCCGACGTCGCCCATAAATAATAAACTCACGCTGCGAACTTTCTTCATTTCCCCTTACAACTTTATTCACCTAATGAAGCTAATGTCAAAATACATTTTAAACAACACGTTGTACTTCAACTTGGCCTTCTTAATGGTTTAAGTAACGCGAATCGTCGTACTCTGCTAATGGGTAATGCATCCTAAGGAGGTAAGGGGCTGATTCTTAAGCTAGGGAATTAATGGAATTACGTATACATATTTTTTAAATCTAACTTGTTGCATTATCACCAAGTTCACCATATCCATAGTTCCACATACACGTACGTAAATTCTCACGACATTATAACAATACAAAATACCACACCTAGGAATACTATTCTTCCCTCCTCTTGCCACTTCTCTCTCGAAAATTCAAAATAGACGAAATCGTACGTAAATAACTTTTAAATTACTTTCTCATTTACCGCTTAATTCGATACTCGAGAGTATTACGTATGTAGATCCTATTACCGCGTAAAATACAAATTAAATAAACAAAAAATTAACGTTACGATTAACGTTTTACCTTATTAAATAATAATAAGAAAAAAAGAGGAAATAAGCTGCCAAAATATTTCCGTTGCCCATTTCCCCTTCTGCAACAAACTCGATGATATTTTTTTAATTACTCCCATTCCATAACTTCGGATAATATGGTTCTCGATAGTAACGTTTCTTTCTCGACGTTCCCTTTATCGCAATCAACTCTCTGCGTACCTGGCGTACAAAACCGCAGCATATACAGCACACAGGTGTTTAATGGTAAAATCACGAAGTTATACATCATTGTGCGGTATTAATGGCTCATATTTTAGGCGGTTTTTTCTTCTGCTCGACGTTCACCTCATGAATATTCGCGTCGTACTCTTTCAAAACAGAGAAGTTTCACTCGATCGTGATTTTCGAGACTTCGAACATACCCCCTTCCCTGGCACTGTACCCGAGTACCAGTTTTGTCTCCGCTTTTTAAGTGCTCTTTGGACGTCCGCGTCGTGTCGAGCGTAAAATCTAAATCTGGGTATAAATAATAAATCAGCTGCAACGCTACGTCCGCGTACATAACGAGTTTATGGCCAGTCGAGCGAAATTCAAATTTTCAAAATCTTCCAAAAAAAAGCTCTCAAAATTCAAAGTTTTTCTTTTCGCTTGAAATTTCAGACGTTTGATGCGGGTCGTCTTCCTTTTTTTTTTCCTTACGATAAGTTGCATTGACCGAAAAGTAGACTTTGTTCGAGATAGGGAAAGGCAACAGGGGATCGCCTACGTATGCTTAGTTTGAAATACCTACCCATTTCCTGCCACGAATTCGTCGACGTAATTTACATTTCAAAGAAATTTCGGGAAAAAATCACTCTCTCCCCTTTTCAAAAAGAAGATGACGAATGCGTAATTAAATCAAAGAAACCTTCTTCTTGCACAGTTGTGTTTTTTCGAAATTAAGTAGAAGAAAGAAATTGAAATAATCGATCTTCTTATTAATTGAATAATGCTTGGGTGAGATTTCCAAAGATTGAAAAACTTTCTTTTTTTTTCAAGTTTTACGATTACATGAGCCAAAGAGATTTTTTTTTAAATAAATCATTTTTAACCGCAATTTAGCAAAAGTGATTGATATTTTCTTGTACAAATAATTCTCGAGTAAATATTATCTTGAGAAAATCTTTTTTTTCCCCCAAAAAAGCATTCTATTTGCTTACAAAAGAAGTAGGAAAAAAATCACAAGAAAAAATTTAGTTTTAAAAACAACTTTGTGAAAATATAACTTACTTTTAAAAACCATCTTCTTGAAAAAAATTCTGAAAATTTTTTGAAAAAGTATTTTCCTACTTGTGAAAAAATTATCTTGAATTTTTTCAAAAATTAAAAATTAAAAATTTTTCAGTCTGATCTTTTTTTTAGAGGGTAGGGGTGGTGTTGAAACGATTTCTTTCCACATTTCATAAAGTACCAGAGCCCTCACTTTACCATTGAATAAGAAGTGCCCCTGCCTTCAATGAACCCATTGACTCTTCAAAAAGTGGAAAATTTGAAAACGTCAAAAAACCCTCTAAATTCTTTTGAAATTGTTATACTATCCATGCAAATAAATTTCAAATTTCAAATTTAATTTTCATTTTAAAGCCTAATTTCCACCTTTTCACTTTTCTCTTTAAGCCACATTACCTCAAAAACTGTGAAGTAGTAAGCTCAACTCTATTTCGGATTTTTGAGAAAGGTCTGAACAATAATAATTTCAAAAAAATTTGGGGGTTTTGGGAACTTCTCAAATTTTCAATTTTCTTAGGATTCGACATTGGCTCTGAAAGATTCAACTATAAAGTGAGTCCTCTTGTACTGTGAGAAAAAAATTGAGAATTCATACTAGAAAAAAAAACTTTTTCCAGCACAACATTTTTTCACAGTTTTTCTATTGAAAAAATATGTAAGTTCCAAAAAAAAATCACTTCCAAAAAATGCGCCATTAAGTTCTTTTCACAAACAAAAAATTAATTGAGAAAATTCATCATTTTTCTTCATTTTTTTTTCAATTTCAAAAACAGATAAAATCCACTTTCAAAAAGTATTTGTGTGATCTTGAAAAAAATCTCTAAAATCATCCGATTTCTAAAATTAAGTATTATCTTGAAAATTCAATTACAGAAATTTTTTTAGATTAGAAAAATTTGCAAAAAAAAATTTGAATTGATTTTATTAAATGAGTTGAATGTTCTTTTGTTTCTTTGTACTTTTTCTGAAAATGAGTCATTTTTTCTAAAAAAAAAAATTAAAAAAAAATCATAACACTATTTTTTGCAATTTTTTCTTTTAAAAAAAAATAACTTAAAAAAATAGAAAAAAATCTCAAGATATTCAATCTATCAACTCGAAAAAAATACATATGTGTACCTACCTATCTTGGAAATTGAAAAAAAAGAAGCAAAAATTTTCCAGAAAAATGAAAAAGTCCTATCGAAAGATTCTTTAGCCAATTTTTGGTTCCAAGGCAGTGATTTTTAAAGACGAAATCTTTACTGAGAAAATTAATTATTTCTGCGCAAAAACAATCATTGTTCAAAATAAATCTTGTAAGTACATCCCCCTCTCCCTCCTCCTCCCAAAAAAAGTTTTTAGCAATTTTTTCTTTTGAGAAAAGAATTTATACAGAAATTCACTCCCAATAAATAACTTACTGAAAAAAATTCAAAAATGCTCGATTTTACAAAATATACCTAACAAAAAAATTGACCTGTTAAAATTTTCTAAAAAAGATAAAAATAAAATAAAATGTATCTGACAAAAAAACTTTTACCTATTGAAAAAAAATCATTTGTTTTCTAAAAAATTATATTTTTCAAGAGAATTATTTTTTCGAAATTTTTTCTTCTAAAAAAGATTCCTCAACAAATAATTTATCTTCAAAAATTATCTTCTTGACAAAATCTCAAAAAATGTAATTAAAACCTCATCTTTCAACTCGAAAACATAATTAAATAAGAAACTACTTTTTTATATGCAGAAAAAAATTACAAAAAAATGTTAAAAATTCCTCATGCAAAATTTTTGTCAAATAATCCTTTGAAAAACGTCGCCTCACTCTCACTCACAACTTTATTCATTAATTATTGCGTCGAACAACAAAATACCTCGAATTCTTCCTAAAACCCTATTTGAAAAAAAAAACACCATCGAAAAAAATTTACACTCGAGTCGATTACTTGTGGAATGGAAATTATCAGCATAGAAATCGTACAAATAACACTGGACTATTGACGAGGAGTTGAATTATCACGTAAATTCACGCCTTAGGAATTTTCTTTCGATCGTTGAATTAGTGCAATTAGTATGAGAAAAAAATATGTGCACGGTGCGGTGTATCAACCTTGAAAATAATTTTAACTTGTTTGAAAATATTTTTTTTCTGCCGATGTACTTTTTCAACTTCATGTCTTATTGAATCGCGGTTAAAATGATGAAAAAGCAAGTCCGCATCTTGTGTCTGGCGTACTAATGAGCAGAATGCGAAATGCATTGTTGACAGTCTGCTTTTACTTTTAACATTTACTACGTAGACATTTGTATGTTTCTACATTGGAAAGTTATTACGAGTAGAAGACGACGAGTTGCTGGTTTAAGATATTTATTCGCGACTATTTGATTTTTATCACTCGTTACTTATAACGCAGTCAGCAAGTACGAGTATTTTAATTTTTTTTTATAAGAGAAGCTCGGTGCACCGCCTTTCTAAGGCTATTTTGCTCATAGCGATCCAAAGTGAAACATTTTTATACCTAACAACGCTAATGAATTTTACAACAACGGTGCAATGACGACTGAACAAGTGAACAGCGAACATTTCCACTTATTATTTTTCTACTCTTATACACCTCTTTCCAAAGCAGACTATAGTTAGTTACCCTCATTAAGAGTCCACGAAAAGGAAATCTTTTCGCCGGATTATTTCTCAAAAAACTCGATCATAAAATTTTTTCTCTCATCGTCATGTACAAATTGGCGCGCTTAAATGTTCCTCGAAGCAAAGTTTCCTTTCTTTCCGTTCACGTCTCACTCTTTTACAGATGTTACTCTTTTCATCGGTTTAATTAAATATTCTCTTTCGACACAAAAGGCGCCTACCTATACAAATGTTCGTTTCTTTTTTTTTCCAACGTCTTCCTCGTTCGTCAAAAGAACACCGGGAGAAGAGAAGAGTGGAGAGGCACACCATGTAATACTCTTTAACCAGAAACAAAAACCTAATTACGAGAATTTTTCCATCTTCTTGTACATATATATACAAGGATGACCTTGTACACGCTTAGCGTGTATGACTTCCAACGACGTTTCCAATTGAACCATATCTTAGTGTATGGTAAACTACATGCAGTAGTTAAATGAAAATTAAAACAATTATAATTTTTCAAAGTCCCGTCAGCGTCCTCTTTGCCCCGCTCGTCGACGATTTGTGATTTGTAAGCGTTATCGCGACGTAATTAAAAACAAAACTGCATAAGAGATATGTTCGTAGGCTTTGCCTATACGATAAGTTTTCTGTATTTTTTTTCTGCTTCCTCGTCGTGACCGTCGGAGATCTACGAGAGTAGGTAAGTTCTACTCTTCACACCCTGTCCTTAGTCTTTTTCCAAGAGATTCGTTGTTTGTGCTGCTGCTGTGGTCGCTGTAGCCAGTTGGATTTGCATACAGACACATTTAAGTAGTACAACTGATAGGTAGGTATCCAGGCTCCATGACGTAATATGATCGGGTTGCTTCACATAGATATTTTATTTGCCACGGACTGTCATGACTGAAGGGGGTTATGGCGTGGCTGTGCCACGTTTTTATCTGCGTTGCAGCCTTGCACGTAGTGTGGAAACTTTTTTTCCTGCTGTTACCACTTCGAATATAAATCATTCGTGCTGGAGTTCTTCCATCGTGGACGAGATTGGCTCGTATTTGAGTTGGAAGTTTCGTCCAACAGGTAGGCATAAGAAGGTACTCGGATTCTGAATAAGTAAATCAAAAGATTCGGTGGGGACTTTACCTAAAATACTCACGTGCACTGTACGACTGTACGTAGGTATGTAGTGTACATAGTGCATTACTTTAATTACCCGAACTTTCAACGTATGGGAGGAGAAGAAAAGGAAGGTCGCGAAGAACTTTAAATGCAAGAAATGTGTGACGACATTAATTGTTATCTGTATGTCACAAACCACATGTGATTTTCGACACGTGCGACAGGTCTATAAATCATCAAATTCAAGGCTTTTGTTGAACATTACAATGTAACTGGTGTCAGACGCCACACTGCACTCCTCAAATTACTCGGTGCATCGGAGCTTATTTTGAGAATTATTTAGAATGACGCAAATTAATGATTTTTTATTGTTCAAATCACACACCGGAGTGTAAAATTCACACACCAAAAACAATCAAACTAGCAAACAAGTTGCAAAATTATTTTTCAAACAAAATTTTTAAAAATGCTTAGGTACTCAAAGTCACATTTGAAGAAAAAATCAAAAAATCTAGTTTTCAACAAAATAACAAAATTTGAAATAAGTATTTCAAGAAAATTTCCAATACTTAACCCCTTGCTTAAAAACAGAATCAAAAAGTTGGGCTTTAAAAAAATTAATTTTCAAAAAAATGTATTTAAAAAAATTAATTATCTTTTTATCAGTTTTTCAATTTAAACGAAAATAATTGAAAAAAATTGTATTTTTGAAGAAAATCCAAGATAACTAATTGTAAAAAAATTTCGCTTTTCAAGAAACAGTATTAGAAAAATTCAACTTCTGAAATTTATTTTTTCAAGAAAATTTTCAACGTTTCCTTGAAAACAAAATTAAGAAGATTTAAAAAAAAATTAAATTGAGGTTTCTTCTATTTTCAAGATACCTACGTATGTAATTTAGGGGAACAAAATTTGAAAAATTGTGATTTTTGAAGAAAAAAAAATCAAAAATTCTAATTTTTAGCAGAAATTGAAGAAGACATTTTTTGAAACAAATTTTTAATGAATAATTCTAAAAAAAAATAGAAACGTTGTAAAATTGTTTTCTAAAATAACTCCCGACTTTCAATTGGTTTTTTCTTTCAATTTTTTAATTTGAACATAACTAATTTTAAAAATTGTGTTTACGAAGAACTTCTTACTATAAAAAAAAAACTTGTTCAGAAAATTTGGATTATCAAAAAAAAAATTGCATTTTTCAAGTAAATTTTCAACATTTTTTTGAAAACCAAAACTTGAAAAATGATAATTTTCAACAAAAATTTCCAAAAATGACTTTCTATTTTTCAAGATAATTAAGTACCTAGGTATGCAACATTTCAAAACAATATTTGAAAAATTGTGTTTTTCGAAAAAATACTTAGGTAGATATAATTTTGATTTTTAGCAAAAATTGTAAAACTTATGTAATTCATTTTTTAAATTAAAATTTTTAATTTTTTTGAAATCTTACATTTCAAGAAAATTTTTAATTTTTGTTCAATAAGGAAATTTGGAAATTGGTTTTAGAAAATATCAGTTTGTTTCCTGACAAAAATTTCAAATTGCAATTTTTTTCACTTTTAATAAGTGAACATGGTTTTTATGAAAACTTGTTCAAAAAAAACTCTTTTTCTCAAACAAAAATTGAAACATTCATTTTTTGAACAAAGTTTGGAAAAATCGTACTTTTAATATCTAATTACCCGGGAAAAAATCTCGCGGATCAAATTTCATCAATCTAGATCAGATTTGATCAATTTTGATCAAATATCATTAAATTTCGTCAAAAAGGTTAATCCGATTGGATCAAATCGTATCCAGTTATATCAGAGATAATCCACTCTCTTACAAAATGTTTTGATCAAAATGGATATAATCATACACCAGTAGATTTCTCATATTCAATTTGATATGATCAGATCAAGTTATATCAGTGAGAATCCGATTGTATACAAATAGATCATATCAAAATGAATAAAATTAGATCCAACTTGATTCTTTCATATATAATTGATCAAACTGTATCAAGTTATATCAAGAAGAATCCAGTTGTATGAAAGATATTTATATCAAAGTAGATCAAGTTCGGTTAAACTAGATCTCTACAGATATACTTTGATCCGATTGTATTGAGTTATATCAAAGAACAGTCAAATTACATCAAAACATTTATATCACAGTAGATCAAATTAGATCCAACTGGATCTTCAAGTGTACAAACTGATCAAACTGTAATAATTTATATCAATGAGAATCTACTTATATCCAAAATACTTATATCAAACTGTATCAAAACACATCCAATTATAGATTTTCTCATATACCATTCCCGGGAAAAAATCTCATGGATAATCTGATCAGATTTGATCAAGTTTGATCCAAATGTTGATCTGATTGGACAAAATTTAGTCAAATTGGATCTAGTTATATCAGAGAAAATCCACTGATATCTAAAATGATTATATCAAAATAGATCAAAACATATCAACTAGATCAAGTCATATCAGTGAAAATCCAGTTATATGTATAGAAATGCTTATATCCGAATGGATCAAATTGGATCAAATTAGATTCTCTCATATATAATTTGATATTATTGGATCAAGTTATATCTGTGAAATCAAAATGAGTCAACCCAGATTCATTTCAAAATTTTAGGGGCTACGAGCAGTGCCAGAATAGGGTTCCATCAAAAAAGTAAGGCAAAATTCGGAGTAGGCACTATTAAAAATGTAACAAACGACATGCTACATGCTTTTTTACATTTTTTTTTTGATTTGGTCGAAAATTTTGGGGCGCAGTGCCCCCATGGGGTCCTGAAGGTATCACGACAAAAATCATTTCTGAATTTAAGTTGAAATTATCTACTCACAGGAATTTTTCCTGATACTTTTAGTTATCCAACCTTGAGTAATTGTTATCTTTGATTGTGTGTCACATAAATACAATTAAACTGTCTTATCATATATGAAATGGTTCGTACCAAGTTGAGTGCACCATCATTGATCTGATTGGAAAAGTTAAGCAGCTTCGGGTTTGGTTACTACTTGGATGGGTGACCGTTGAGAAAAATTTGGGATGGGTATGGTCAGATCTAACCATAATAAATGGGAAATGTACCTATCAAATATGATCCAATCATATTTAATTTTATCTCATCATACATCATTGGATCAAATTGTGTATAGTTTGATCAAATTATATATGATTTGATCAAATTAAATATGATTAGATCAACTTTGATAGGTATAAAATTCATATATGGTTAGATCTGACCACTTCATATATGGTTAGATCCAACAGATTTTTTCCCGGGTAGAATCAAAAATTAGAAAGATTGATTTAAAAAAATACATTTTTTCAACAAAATTTTTCAATTTTGAAAAATGATCAAGTATTTGAAGAAAATCAAAAAACGCACTTATAAAAACAAAATTTTGTTTCTCAACCTGAGAAAAAAATGTGCTTTTTAGGACAATTTTCAATAATTATTTTTCTTTAAAAAAAATTTCGAATTGCAATTTTTTTCAGAAACTTTTTTTTAGAAAAAATGACGCCTTCCAAGAAAGAAATAGTTTTTAAAAAATCAAATCTTCAAACAAGAACTACAAAATTGTACTTTTCAAGAAAATTTTCAAAAATTATTTTCATAAAAAAATTTTGAACTAATTTTTAAAAAATTATACCTTTTTAAAATGATGTCTAGGGAATTTTCTTCCAAAAATCACTACTTTTTCACTCAATAATATTTTCACTGCTTTTCACAAAATGTTGTAAAACAACTCCCTCAAAAATTACCAAAAATTGAGAACCCTTTTCTAAAAACATTAAAACTCAAATTTATTACCTACAGAGAATTTTTCAATTGGCAGGAAAAAGTAAATTTAAATTTTGTTCAATAATGTACGAAACTTTGTGATTTTTCGACATGGTTATTCTGACTTTTTCACAAGGCCTACCTACTTTTATTAAAATTTTGACAAAATTCACAATACCTACTTTTCCACTACTCATTTTCCAAATCACCACTTTCACAACCTGTAGACACCCTGATGAAAAACAAATCGAGAAAATTGTATTTTTAAAGAAATACATAGGTAATTTTAAACACGTGTGCTAAAATGAAATTTTTATCAATAAAACTTGAAACACTTATTTTTTCAAATAAAATTTTAAAAACATATTTCGCATCGAAATTTCAATTCGATGCGAAAAGCAGGCGAACGTTTTATCATCTCATTCTCTTTATTTTTTACCATTGCAAATTGTACTTCCACAGAAACATTATTCCGACGTGAAAAAAAGCCACGAACCTTCATGGACGGGACGTCGAGACGCAAGACGTTGATTATAAAAGAACGTTAGGCTTTTGAAAATATATAACAAGTCAATTTATTCACGAGTAACGGTACTAATGGTGACGGATTTTTCGCTTTATTGAAAAGCTCTTTTCTGACACTGGAGAGGAAAAAAGCATACTCGTCGTACGATGACGATGATGACGACGACGACGCGTGGAAAATAATTAGAAGTGTTTTGCTCGAATGCCTGGCCGGGCGTTTATCAAAATGCTTCATTATTATGCGGTTGACTTGTCATGGGTCTCCAAGCACACACTACGGATACTTGTTGGTATAGTGTATTTACATATCGAGTAAATATTTACATTAATAGTGCATGCAGCTGAAAAAAGACACTTTATAGGTCTTCTTTATCTAACTTTTTTCACTTTGAATAGGTTTTAAAAGGAAAGAAGATGTTATTAGAGAACGATTTGCCAGTAGGAGGATTTCCAATAAAGCCAACCATGGGTGCTCTGGAATAATTTTTCAATATGTTCTAATCTAGGTAAAATGTGGTCAACGATGTTTCAATTAGGTTAAGTTGGTTTTTCGGTGATATTACGACGAATAGGACAAATGATGACAAAACGTTGCGGTTTTCGTGCGACTCCAAACCGGCGTCTCTGTGGTCACCATTGCGTCCATGGTAACGTAAAACGTTTTATCACATGGTCGATTTTATATTGTTGGGAGTTCAGATGAAGAAAGAAAAGAGCCATCAATAGCATCGCCACCGTTGGTGATATATGGAGTTGACATCGTACGGTAAATTAAAAGATCCGAGTAGAGAGAGACGAAGCTGGAGATGTCTTCATATAAACCTTATGGTGGAAATTTTGGCGCTACCTTGTGATATATGAGAGTGGACGCTATTTTAGCGTGTAATTCGTACACTGCGGAAGTTTTAACATCTCTGGTATGAAATTTATTTGTGGCTTTTGCTCAGCGACCAGCACCAGCGTTTTCCGGTAGGTACTCCATGCATATATACTATTTCTGTAGTCGAGATTTTTCGCGTATTTTAATAAAGGACGAGATACGAAGAGCAGGGTATAGAATGTCTGCTGCCAGCGAGGTGGTGGTATTTTTCATTTTTTTTTTTTTCGGTCGCCCTAAACGACATAGCTTTATATTTAAAACTGTCGGGAATTTTATCCGGTGGCTAGATGTAGATATAGTAAAATATCCTTGATATAGAAACAATGAACGTGCCAGTGCCGACGGTAATCTCCGTGGTCGATGGTTTTATTCACGGGTACCCACCTTCTCGTCCACTCTATCATATTATACAGAAACGTTTCTATGTATAGTATGAGTTTTCGGGCTTCTGGCTCTGACTGAGGCAGCAGGGATTTTGTTTATTGTAATTATCAAGTGTCGAGCGGTTGTAAGACCCGCTCGTACGTATCTGATGTCGTATTCCCAGTCCCTCTCGAATAGATTGTGCTTTTCTTCGGCTTAAGTTACACTTGGCGTCTATGCCAGCGTGCTAAGTTGTGCATAACAATTGTATTTTCACATGTTTTCGCGCCGCCATCCAGCAGCCTCTTTCTTTCGTCGTGTTTACAGCATTAAAGTACGTACGACAGTACGAATACAACGACGATGCGAGATGAATATCGTATCAACGACGTAAGTTGACGCGATTACCAACATTTTATTGTACGCGAGTTGATCTTTTCGACGCCAATTTGACATCAACACCTGTATAATACAAATACCTACGTAGGCAGGCGGTACAGAAATATCCTCCAATTTTCCTCTTTTCAGCCTGTTTTTATTTTCGTCGTTCTTGTCCGAAAAAATATGAACAGCTGGAATTGGGTTGTTTTACGACTCGTGTTTGAAAATATTAGGTATCGAGGGTGGATAAAAAATACTCGTGAGAAGTAAATTGACTATATAGATTCGAAGCTCTCTCTCGAACGTGGTATACAAAATCAATAGCATATGATACAAACTACACAGATACTCGAGTAACGGATTAATTTGGGAATAGAATATCCTCCCAAGGTTCTCTCCATGTGTATTGAGACGAATGCGTGTGGTGTACGTCGTCGAGAGAGAATTTTTTTCGAAATGAGATTCTTGCCTCTGGTTGAGAATATTTCCTCGAGGATAGGCATAGGCTCGAATACGTATAGTGCTGGGTAGACGCGGTAGCGATCAGTCGAGCGAAACAGCCTTTAATTTGGTTATACGTTATTTCAGTGCGTAAAAGTCCGGCTGCGTTAGTATCCTACCAGTAGGCATTCCGAGAGATGAACCTTTTTTTTCAGTGACGTGAACAGAGATTCGGCACCAGTACTCTCGAGATTGTATTATTAGCATATAATATAGAAATTTGGGATTGGAGGGGAAAGGAAGTCAATGGTCATGAAGAATTAGTTTGAAATATCAAAATTTGGACATGAATCTCACGATGATGCAAATAATTCATCATTCAATTGTCGATTTTGGGATTAGTGATGGAAATGAATTTGTTTTGAAAATAAAATCTGCAGAAATGAAAAAAATTGAGAATTTTTTTTCGAAAAAAAGTAAGTAGGTAATTAGAAATCTTACTGCAGAGAAAAAAATAATGAAAATGGAAAATATTGGCAAATAAAAACTCAGAAATTAAAAAATTTTCCAAGAAAACAACTTTTTAAGAAGTAGAAAAATTAAAAATATTATAAGAATCCTACAATGCAAAAAAATCTCCAAGAAGAAAAGGAAAAACATCTTCAAAAATGGATTAAATCAATTGCAGTGATAAAAAAATTCACCAATTTTTTTTTTAATTCTACGAAGAGAAAATAAATAAATCTTATCAAGAAATAGATTTTCTTAAACTGAAAAAAAAAAATTAATTTTAAAAAAAAGAATGAAGAATTTCTTAGAGGAAAATTATTTCAAGAATTGAGAAAAAATCTTTAAAATTATTGTAGGAAGTTGGTCTCTACTAAGGACTGATAGGTGAGAAGGGTATGTCGACGGGTGCGACTGTATGCCTACCTATACACTCTAGGAGCAAGGCGTAGCCACCGAGCTGCACTAGAGGAAGACTGTAGACCAACAAAAACACGTAGTTACGAGATATCAAAAAGGTTGTGTTTATTACAAGTCGTATGGTCTTCAATTACATAAGGGTCTGGCCCGAGGTTATATAGTGTTTCCCTCGGCTGTTTATATGCGAGTAGCAAAGTACTACGTATATAGACGCGATTGGAAACCGAGCACTACACACCCCCTTGCCAGAAATTGCAAAATTTCGAAACAGCAAAAAAAATTAACAATAATTATGTACATAAGCAAAAATTTGAAGAAAACCAAAATACAAGCTACCTCCAGGAGCAAGGCGACACCACCGAGCTACAGGCACTGGAGGGTAAAATATGTGAAAATAAGAGTAAACATTAAAAGTATGAGTTACCTCCGGGAGCAAGGCGACACCACCGAGCTAAATACACCGGAGAGTAACTATAATATTAAAATAACATGAGAAAGGAAAAAAGAAAATGACCCAAAAAAAATGAAAAAGAAAAGATGAAAAAGTAACAAAACGAATAAAATGATGAAGATTTTCGAAAAAAAATTGAAACAAGTATGTATACGTGTACATGATAAAAATTGACAAAATTTGAACAAAATTGATGTAAGAAGTTTTATGAAAAATTTGTTGAATTTGAATTGAGTTGACGATGATGATGAAACATTTGAAATTTCCATGATTGGCGTTACTCACTAGTCAAAAGTTTCGAGTATTTTGGTCATAGCGAGGATTATGCCTTTGAGTAACTATATTGTGTCAAGTCGAACAGCGTAAAATTGCGTGCGCAGTTGCGTTGCGTTGAAAGCGATGTACATTACGTTGCATTGAGAGTGATGCATTGCGCGCGTTATGTTGAGAAGAGCGTTGTGCTGAGTGCGATGCATTTGAGCGGTGCATCTGAAGTTGTGCTGTGTCTCGGCTCATATTGTCATTGTCAGCTCACTACTACTGCTCAGTATGTCGAGTCTTACAATTCGGATACTTGCTGCAATGTGTCGAGGCTTATGAGAGACTTTGCGACTGACTTTTAAGTTGAGAGTCACGAGTACTTTGCGATAGTTAGGTTTCTGGTAGTTTTTAAGAAAAAGAGGAAAGAGCTCTAACTTGCCAGAAAGAGTAGTCTTTGCGCTGCTGCTACCTGAATACCAAAAATCTCTAATTGTACTTTGTAAGAGTATTAGATAAGTAATTGCTGATTATGTCCGTATCGGATGATTCATTGAAACTGCCTGTGATTTAGCGTAATACTTGTAGCTTATTTAATGCTTCATTTTAAAGTGAAATTTTGATTATTTGTGGTGAGTGAACTAGTCTATGGCTTATTCTACGACGTAAGGATAGCATTTCTTCGATGAATTAAAGTGGCTTTATTTGGAACTGCGATGCAACCTCTGCTTTACTGAATGAAGGAGTTTTGTAATACATTTTGGTAAAAAACATCTCGCTGAATGACATTGTGTATTGTTTAAATGGTATACGGTATAGCGCGGAAGAGGGTATCGATACTCGCGGACAGCGAACTGGTTTCGAACGGCGCGGACACTACGCGGTTATACTTAAAAGGGTCAGAAGGGTAGTTTTAAACGTCGGAGGTTACCAATGTAGGAAGTGTATCTTACTGGTAGGTAAAGAGAAAGGAGAAGTCGACGGGTGCGACTGTATGCCTACCTATAACACTCTAGGAGCAAGGCGTAGCCACCGAGCTGCACTAGAGGAAGACTGTAGACCAACAAAAACACGTAGTTACGAGATATCAAAAAGGTTGTGTTTATTACAAGTCGTATGGTCTTCAATTACATAAGGGTCTGGCCCGAGGTTATATAGTGTTTCCCTCGGCTGTTTATATGCGAGTAGCAAAGTACTACGTATATAGACGCGATTGGAAACCGAGCACTACATTATTCTAGGGGAAAAATCTTCAAAAACAAAATTTATCAAAATGAAGGAATCCACCAAAAAAAAAGAAACATGAAAACCCTACTCACTAGAAGAAGAAATTTTCTGGAGAAAAATTTTCATAAAAACTAAAAAAATCCACTAAAACAAAAAATGAAAAAAATATCTTGGAAATTCGAGAAAAAATCTTACAAAAGAGAAATTTTCCAAAAAAAAAATCAAAAATCAAAAATGGAAGTACCCTATAAATACAAATGAAAACAGTTCAAGGGAAAAATTTCAAATTAAAAAAAAATCATTATTGGAGAATAAGCAAGATAATTTCCTTTCTTTTGTTTTTGTTTTTGTGTTTTTTTACCAATAAAGAATACTTCAGAGAAAATTTTAAGGTTTGGAAAAAATGGAAAATGTTCCAAGATGAAAAATGTAAAAAATTGTCAAATTCTTTAAAGCACTAAAATCCTTCAAAAGAAAAATGCCATCAGGCATGAAAAATTTTTAAAGGGAAAAAATTCTCTGAAAAGTATAAATCAATTCGTCCAAATTTAAAAAAAAATCATCAGCAATTTTTAAAAATTTCTGACTTTTTTTAAAGGAAAATTATTTTGCAAAATTTTTTTAGAAATTTAAATTTATCTCTTGAAAAATTAATTTTCACGAAATAGTAATTACAGCTAGGATTTCTTTTTTTCAAAAATTATCATTTTATCACTACCTTTTTTCAAAGCTTTTCACAAACTTTTTAGAAAACCACTCCCTCATAAATGACCGAAAATTTAGAACACCCTTTTCTAAAAAAAATTTTAAATCAAATTTATTATTTCAGAAAAATTTTTAAATTTTGGGAATGACCGAAACATGGTGATTTTTCAACATCGAATTTTTGATTTATTTTGATTTTATGTTTTTTTTTTAGTGAGTACTTTTATTGAAATTTGAAAAAATTCACTTTTTTCATGACTTTCACTACCTGTAGACACCTTATCTAAAATTTAAAAAAAAAATCACCATTAGAAAATAATCTACAAAAATCTATTAAAACGACTAATAATTTTCAAACACAAAAATTTTTTCAAAAATGAAAAATCGTTTAAAAATTTAAAAAAATTGTAAAACGAAAAAATTTATCCAGAAATCAAAAAAATAAAAAATTATCCAGATATTTAAAAAAAATCATCTAGGTATGTAAAAATTTATAAAAATTCTCCCAAAATTTTTTTTCAGGTATAATTTTTTTTAGAAACGAATTATTTTTCTCTTTGGAAATAAATTTTCATAAAAATGAAAATAATCAACAGGAGAGAAAAAATCTATCAAAAAATTTCTCAGCTAGATGAAAAATTTTCAAAAAAAAAAAAATTACCTATAAAATTCTTTAGGAAAAAAATCTTCTCGCTGCCTGCGCATACGAAATAATTCTAGTGGAAAAATAAAAAATAAAAAACTCGTTTGAATAAAAAATAAAAATTTGTCATGAAAAAGTTTTTGAAAAATCCTTTTAAAAAATATTTTTTGTAGGTACACCAAATTTTCACAAGAAGAAATTTTCTTGCAAATTTTTTTAGAAATGAAAAATTTCTCCCAGAAAATTGCTTTAAAAATAATATTTTAGGAAATGAGGCCAAAAATTCATAAATGAAAAAAAAATTGAATCGATTTTTTTCATTCCAGCAGATTTGGCAATTTTTTTGTGAGATAATAATTTCAAGAAAAAATTCATCATTTTTGGAGCAAATTTGAATTTATGAGTTGAAAAGATTTTTTGAAACGATTTTTTCAATTCTGGCAGATTTTGAAATTTTTTCGTACAATTGAACCCTACAACTGTAGGACTTCTCAAGAAATGATTTTTGAGGAAATTTGAATTTACAAGTTTGAAATTTTTTTTGGCTCGATACTTTTCAATTTTAGACAGATTTGGCAATTTTTTGCATAATTCGATCCCAAACTGTATAGGACTTCTTTAGTAATAATTTCGAGAAAAAATTCAATAATTTTGAAAAATTTTGAATTTACAACATAGAAGGGGAAAAACTTTCTAAAAAATAAGTGAAATTCTCTTTGAGAAGTAAATCCTTTCAAAAACAAAAATCCAGTCTAATCCTCTCCTGATTTCAACCCATCCTCACTTGGCAAAATACGTTTATCAAAACACTCAATCCCATCTCACAGGAGCACTTGCAAAACACAGCTCACAATGCGCTGAAACCGAGCTCAAAACCGCGATATCGATTTTCGTCGGCGACTCCCGCCGACAAACAATTAGCGCGGTAAAACGGATAACAAGAATGTGACACTTAATTATGCGAATTAAAAAGTCCGCACCGCGGTCGCTGTACCCTGTACCGCGGCCAGAAATCAGAATTAATATGTAATACGACGTCCGTTGAAACGTTGATGGAATATAAATGGACAAATGATGAACCTATTTCGGTATTATTTAGATTAATACGATTTACTTTCGTCGTCGTAGTCGTAGCAGCGTGCCGCAATCGCTTTTAATCAAATCACACTGTTAAGGTTGTACTCATAAACTGCTGTGCTGATTTCGTATACACATAATATATAAGGTGTGCACTGTGCAGTATCGAGGGGAGAAGAAATGAAGTGATAAAAGGGGTTGCTTTAACGTGATTTGCATAAAATTTGGTCCAGGACGAGGTGGGTACCGCACCGGACGCGTTCCGCAGGCCGAAACGAAACACCGTGTGTTACGAAAAATATGTATTAACTTATTAGCGCCACCGTCCCCGACCAGGCGACCACATAAGCTACTCGATGTTGGCATTTTTTAACGCTCGACCGAGTAAACTTTCATCTGTTGAATACAAAATTACGTATACGAGCCACTGTGTGAACTCATCTCTAGTCTCATCGTCAAACGCCTCCGAGTATGTTCTTTTTCTTTAGGTACTCTGAAGCTGAACCCACGTGTGCTTTGAAATTTGCACCTAAATGAGCTCGCCAAGTATTACACGATGGATTAAAATTTATAATTAGTCTCCTCTAGGGGTCCACAAAGTCCATACTCGTACGTTCGCCATTTGCCATTGAACCCTCTTGTATCTCTGGTAACAGTATCGAAGGAGTGGCGAGGGTTGAGGGCTTGGGCTTTGTCGAATATTAAATCATTTTCTATAAGCAGTTTAAGGGTTCACGGAGTGAACAAGTCTGACAAGAGGATTTACTTTGGATTCGTTTCGGTTGATTGTCATATGCGTATGTGTGTATCCTGTAACCTATTTTTACGTGCATTATACAATATATAGGGAAACATCAGTCATAGGAAATTAGAAATTTCGCTTGCAAATCCAAACCCTATCGGTACGATAAGCATTCTAGGGGGTAATCTCCACAATGCAACTTTCTCCAGCTTTGATAAGGGGATCACAGCCAGATGATACGTACATAAAATAGTACACAGACACGTCAAGTGACCAGTCAAATGTTTCAATCCCTTTACCTATTTCGACCATTGAAGATAATCCGCTTTGCTGTACCTTTTATTTCTGCATATAATCTAGATCAGCGACTCTTGATTCACATCTCCCAAATCCCAGGATCTGCTGTGGTGTGAAAACGTATACACTGCGTGCAAACATCACCATCACAGTACCATCGAATCCTCCACATCTACATTCTCAAAAAATACGAAATTACTTTGAGCACGTGATGACTGGAAAAAAGATTGTTTGAATTTTGCACCACGTTGCCGAGATGTTCTCCTGGAACATGCTTCCTTGCTGAGAAGTGAGAGCTGATGGATACCACCCTTTAATAACTTTTATCAAATGACAAGGGGTCCATATTCCTACAAACATGCATATTATTTGCAATGCAAATGCGCCTCTCTCTCTCTCTCTCTCTCTCTCTCTCTCTCTCTCTCTCTCTCTTTGAAGTCTCAATCTAAAAGGATAAGAATACAAAATACTGGGGATTGTCGTCGCGCCGCCTGTGCCATCCATCGCTACCGCAAGTCGCAATCGTCTTCTTTATAATATGAGGTTATACTGTGGCGTCGCCAACGTCGCGTCGCCTCATCCACTTGTCATTTTTCAAGATTCCATTCCATTTGTCTAGCTCTGTTATCGCTTAATTGTGCGCAGAGAGGGTTGCGGTTGTCGCGAATTTGCACATTTTTTTCCTTTCCCTTTTCGTTAATTTGTATCATTTGTACGTTAAGCAGTTCCCGTACATTTGTTAGGCGCTTAAAATTCGTGAAGCAATAGATACTCGTATTAGGATTCGATTCGATTCGGTTCGTCTCTACAATTCATTGACCATAGTCGTTCTGGATGAATTCGATTGCTGATGTACATAGACGTGCGAAGGAAAGGAGCACGAGATGGGGTAGAGGGTGAGGTAGGAAATTTTGAGCAAAATCACTGTCATCGTTTGCACTGCCTGAGTTGACGCTTCTGTGGAATCATTGAAATAAATGGGTGACTTTTCAAATCTAAAAATAGAGCTAGGTACACGATTCTCCAATCACTTCATTCATTTCAACGATTTTATTGGAGTGTTGAAATTGAAATAATTAGATTTTACGTACCAGGTATTTTGAACTTTTCCATTTCGATTGCCAAGACTTTATTATTTCATTTTTTAAATGGAGAAGTCGCATCCAATAGATGTTAACTTTACAGAATTTATTCATTTTGAAAATGTTTGACTCACCTGTAACAAAATAAACAAAAAAATTGAAAGAAAATTACATAAAACATAACAAAATCAATTATACAAAAAATTTTCAACATTGAAGATGAAAGAAAGTGGCGAAAAATGATGTTTCACAACAGAAACCTTTTCTGAAAATCCGACTGTACAATTTGGTCATACAAAATAATATCAAGATGTTCAGCTATAATGTATAGAGAAGAAAAATTTATAGAAAATTGAAAATTGTTTTTGAAAAAAATTCAAGAATAACTACTTTCAAGCAAATTTTTTTTTTTTTAATTTAAAAAATAGTTTTTCAAAATTAAGAAGTTGAAAAAAATAAAGAAAAAAAATAAAGAACAATTTGTTTTTGAACAAAATTCAGAAACTATGTATTTCAAAATTCAAAAACTATTTTTGAACACATTTTTTAAAAAAATATTTTTCGAACAACATCTAGAAAATTAGGAATTTTGAAGTTCAAAAATCATTTTAGAACATGATTTTGAAAAATGTTTTAAAACAAATCTCTGAAAATTCCAACAAAAAAATGAAAAGAATCTAAAAAATTGTAAAAAAACTAAATTGCTCATAAACAATATCCAAATCTTCGAAAAAAAAATCAAACATAATTTTAAAAATTGTTTCTAAAATTTTCAAAAATATTTTATACCTAAAGTGTTTTTTTATTTATGAAACATTTTTAAAAAATTCAAAAAAAATTATGATATAAAGCACTTAAAAATTTAAAAATAATTTTTAAATGTGAAAAATTGTTATTAAAAATATAAAAATTGGAAAACAATTGTTTTTGACAAAATCTAAGAAAAAATCGTTTGCATAAAATCAGTAAACAAAAACAAAAAATAGAGTAAATGTAGTCTTCGAACTAAATTAAGAAATAATTTTTGAACAAAATTTAAACAAGTGTTTCTAAAAAAAAAATTAAAATTGTTATTGAAAAATTGAATGAAATTCTTAATATCAAAACAAAATTTAAAAAAATATTTATTATTATTTTTTTTTTTAAATTAGAAAAAAAAGTTTTTTGAAAATATGCTAAAAAAATCAAAAATTCTGGTAATAAAAATTATTTTTTAGCAAATTTTTAAAAAATAGAAAATAAAAAAATATTTTTAAAAAATAAAAAATTTTGTTTATCAAACAAAATCTCAAAACTAACAAGCAGGAATTTAACCCCTCTCCATCTCCGCTGAAGAATAGACATTTACACAGAATCACAAATGGGTCATAAAATTCAAAAGAATCGAAAAACATCAGAAACAATTTCAGAGGTTGGATCATTAAAAATCCCAACTCCAGCAACTGAAAAACATTGTTTTTAACCAAATAAGTAGATAAATAAAAAATTTATTTTAAAAAAAATGAACAGAATTTATTCTTTATGATAAAATACTTTAAAACTGGCTTAAAAATCAGAAGAAAAAAAATCTTGAAATAAAATTTGAAAAAAATACTCTTCAAACAAAATCGAAATATCACTTTAAATTTGTTTTGCATTTTTAAAACTTTGAAGGGAAAACCACTTTTTTCGAAAATAAAAAAAATGTAATTTCAAACCGATCAGAAAAAAAATTAAAAATTTGTTTTTGAAAAAATCGATAGTAAAAAAATTGGAACTTGATTTTAAAATTTTATGATTTGTTGGCTTTCGAAAAAAAAATTAAATCAAGTGCAATTTTCTCCCCAATTATTAAAGAAAAATTATGTTGGAAAACATTTTTTTTTTCAAATTTCAAAAAAAATGTATTGTCTTTTTTTATAAATTTATATACTCAGCATCCTATTCCTTCTACCTCAGCAATAATAATAATAATAATGATTTGAGTCCCCCTGCCCCTCATCGAAAAAATTGAAAACTTCTTCAGTTCTTCTAATAATAAAATCGAGTATCTTCTCACTTGTAATTTAATTTTCATCGACCATCTACTCTTGCAATCAAATTAATTTATCCCCACCCCCTTGTATCAGTTTTTATTTTCAAATTAACGAGAATACGAGTAATTTTCGATTAGGTATAGATACTTGTACCTGTATCCACACCACAGATGGATAATAGCACGTATCTGTGAGAAGATCTGAAATCCTATCTTCGCGTTGGTCATTTAATTATATAAAAACCTATAATCGTATAATCGTTTGTATTCGGTTTAGAATTAAATAAGGACTCGCGTAAACTAGTTGGTCGTCGGTCGAAGCAGCCTATAAGTATAAAAAGAGCATGTAGCTTAGGCGAGTTGTAGTACTGTAGGAGTCGTCTCTGTAAAGTGTAATACGTACCTATAGTAGTATTACATCGGGTGTGTAATTATCTCTCCATTTAAGACGAATACTTTATAACGAGAATTTCTAGTGTTACGCGTTCGAGATTATGGAAGTAAATTATCGTAATTACCGTATACACATAATGTATTACCCATACCCTCGGTCATCTAACACTGCTGTGTAAAATAATCGAATAAATAACGAATTACTAAAAATTATAAATATCGAAAAAAATATTTACAAACGGTTAATTACCAATACGATAAATATTAATGGGCGCTAAAATTATCACATATTGATTCAGAGCTGATACTCTCGTTTATATGCAAACTCGACTCATCCACGCATCCCTTCCAGGACTCGTAAATTTATTCTCAAGGTTGCTGGCGCGATGCTGGCGCTCAAGAAGATAGGAACGATTATCTACGTACATTTATATTTATAAGTTGAGGAATAAATAGAGAAAAAAAACGACGAGTCGAGTAATAAATGACTTTTAGGGTGAATCTGAAGCAGCGTTGAATTTTTGACGATGTGATGGGTATAAAAAATCGGACGATATGGTTGGTTTTATTACACTATTGTAAAGTGTTTCAAGGTTTGGGCTTTGCTCCGGTCTGATGACTGGTAAAGTATCGCCGGAAGCTGTCACGCATGGCTGATTGAAAATTTACTTCTGTGTTGGTCGCGCGATGTGGATACAAGAGTCAGAGGGTACTTTTCACGATATAGAAAGTCAGGATTGTTATTTTTTTCATTTCATGAATTCAGCACACTACGCTATGCAACGAAAGCCAGATGAGCCTAAATCAAATCGAATCGAAGTGAAAAACTACACGTTGGTAATTTGGTAGATATATAGATAGGTTCAAAGAAATACCACGAGGGTATATTGACCTTTAATTAGAAATACTATTAGTGAATAGGTTGTGGCCGGGAAGCCGATTCGGTGATGTACGCACGAGGCCCAGGTAGCTCCTCGTATTCTCATCTGATGTGTATATTAACTCGATGTGATCTAATGTGAACCATTATAACCGCACTATGGCGAGAAATTATCTTATTTGAACCTGTTTTCATGTCGGTATCGTAGAAAGTATATACGTAGGTACGAATAGATCTATACAACAAAGCGATGATGTTGCCCATAACTGGACGACTTGTGGATTAGGAGATGGGTAAATTTTCAAAGATTATTCGAAAGTTGAGAACAACTGAATTTTAAGAAAGTGTACAAGACTTTTTTTGTACGTTGAAAATTGATCGAAAAATCGAACATTTTTTAATGAAATAATTTTTTTCAATATCTTTGAAAGAGAATTTCTCTTGAAATTTTTTTTTGATTTTTTTTTCAAGAAATCCATTTTTCAAGATTTTTTCAAGTACCTATAAAAAAAATTCTCAGCAATATCGACACAATTATTTTAGGGGAAATTAGAGTAATTTTTGTTCATTTTTTAAAATTAAAGTTTAAAATAAAATTATACTTTTTGGGGGATTATAAAAAATAATAAATTATCACCTTTTCAAGTAATGATTTTTTTTTTTCAATTTTTCTTCTTATTTTTGATAAGGAGAGAACTCTTTTTCAAATTTTTCAATTTTTTTTTTGAAGAAAATTATTTTTTCAGAACTTGTGAAATATGGTCCAATCTTTTTCTACAAAATTTCTGTAGGATAATTTCTGATGATTTTTTTTCCATCTCATATAAATTTTCAAGCATCATCATTTTTTTCAAAAAAAAATGTAATGAAGAATTTTTTGATTTTTAAATAACTTTTTTGATTTTTTTGGTTAAAAGAATTTTTTCAATACTTCCTCTACCTACTTCCAAAAAAAAAATTGACATTTTTTTTCAACAGTTTCTGTAGGATGATTTTTGATGATTTTTTTCTTTTCTCATACTTATCAATTTTTTTTCATAATTTTTTTCAAAAAATTTGAAATGAAGAATATTTTGATTTTTTAGTAACTTTTTTGATTTTTTTGGCCAAAAGAATTTTTTCAAAATTATTTTCTCTATCTACTTCCAAAAAAATGACCCATTTTTTCAACAGAGTTTCTGCATGATAACTTTGATGTTTTTTTTCATTCAAAATTATAAACTTTTTTCATAATTTTTTTTTTCAAAAAATTTGTAATGAAGAATTTTTTGATTTTTGAATAGGTAACTTTTTGAATTTTATTTTGACCACAATAATTTTTCCAATATTTCCTTGAGCTACTTCCAAGCACTCTGATTATTTTCCCATTATCTTTTCACCAGTTCGAGAGATTTTATTGAAAACAGAAAAAATCGAAGAGGTCCAGCTGCAGACTTTACCATCATTTCTGATCATTTCTCCATTTTTTTTTTTTTTTTTTTTGCAACTGTAACACAATATTAAACTAGACAGATACACCTACACCCACAAATACCAGTATAGAACACATCGTAAAAAATTTATGCTGGTTTCATATTATACGAGATTCCTTAGAATTAATCGAACACGATATTTATACCTGCATTTCTCTATCCACGTGCTCATATTAGCGGAAAATACTCGTACACGAGCCGATGCGATGGTTTTCAGGGCGTGAAAAATAATCGGCTAAAGTTTTAGGAGTAGATTTCAATATCCGTTTAGCGTTTTGACAAGATATCTGCCTAGTGCCTACCGAAGCCATTCTACCAGCAGTTAAGAGACGAGAGAACTTTCGCACGATGTAAAGTTCAGATTCGACTGTCGGTTCAATGAGTCTCGAGACTTAGTTCGGTGTACGAAACACGACGATTCACTATAATTAGAAATTTTCAACTCAATTCGATCTAGTTTACGGGATGTAATGAAATAATGCATGCTCATCGGCCTGTAACTACTTAAATTATATAACCAATGGCTAAAGTACACTTTTTAATCTTCTCCGGCTCGCTCGATGTTCTTACGTAGGTACCAAGACCAACTACCAACAGTCCAACACTCTCGTGTCTTCTTCTCTTTTTTTACCTGTGCATATGCGTTTATCTTTATACGGTTATTACCGAGCTGTTGAACTTATATATATCCACAGAGTGTGTATTACTTTGGGAATGCACATAACAGCTATGTGAATGGATTCTTGTCTTCGAGACAAGAGTTGGGTAGGATGGTTTTGATCGTAGATTTTTTCATTTTCCTATTCGTGTAGTACAGTTATAAATGAGTCGAATTTTTAAGTGGTACTATAGGTCGGATATAAAAGATGATCCAGCTGATGCACCTATATTTTTTTCCTCCAGGGTTATTTCTTTTACCAAATGAGGGAATACAAGGTTTAGACCAAATCCATCAAATATGGAGCATTAGAGTAATTTCACAAGTACTATCAAAAGGTTTAAAAATAGATCGAAGATGAAAATTGACAATATTCGAGATATTACTAAATATGGAATCAATCATTTGAAATTTGAATAATTTTAGAGGTAAATTATAAAGATGAATGTGGTGGGCAGGGAGGAGGTAGGGGGAGAAAAGAATTTGTGAACGTTAAGTTTGATGGAGGTGTTTTATCAAACGAATAGAAGAAGAACGAAGGGGAAGAAACTATAAAATGTTGCGGAATGATGCCAAGCTCATTTAATTTTGGCAAAATAGTAGATTCGAATAACGTCGAAGGTGAAATTTTTGTCCACCAATAACTCCATCGTATTTTTTTTCAAATACAAGTACTCCAATTTACGAAGGAACTGAGTTGTATGTACCTGTGAATTTCACGGATGGGGGAGGGGCTGACCGAAAGATTGTTGGTATAGGAATTAGGAAATGTCAACTCTAAAAATCCAATTTCACTAATTTGGCCACATTTCCCTCAATTTATGATACAGGCTCAGAACTTATTTTAATCTGAATCAACTTAGGTAAGTAAAAATAATGTCCAAATCAATCAAAAATTGGGGCATAATTTTTAGGAAAATCAAAATAATTATATTTTTTAATGCACTTCTTTTTGGGAAAATTTTCTATTTCAAAAATTTTTAATAAGTTTTTGTGGCAATTTTTTTCAAATTGACACAGAGTACAGACAATATTTTGACAAAGATTTTTTTTTCAAATTTTTTTCAAGAGGTTCGTAAAATATTTTGACACCAATTTCTTTCAAGAAAATTATTTTTTCAACTTTTTGTTTCTAGAGGAATTTTTTCTGAGTAAGTAATCATATTATTGAAATATTTTTTTTCAACACAATTTTTCTTTTGGAATATCTTTTTAAAAAAAGATTCTCCTTTCACAAAGAGATTTTTTTTTTCAAAGTCTGTAGTAACTACCTAACTATAGGTACCTAATTTTTTGAAGAAATTCTTCAAATAACTTTTTTAAAAATTGACAAGAATTTCTTTCAGTTAATTAGGTGAATAATTTTCTAGAGAGAATTTTTTTCTATAAACACGCTGAGAATTTGAAAAAAATGACTAATTTTTTTTAAATCATCAGTTTCTTAAAAATAAATTGAAGAACCTCGAAAAAAAATTTGAAAAAATTTGATGAAAAAATTATTCCAATTTTTTTTTGAGTGATTTAAATTGAAAATTACTCGAGAAATTAAAAAATATATATTCACAACATTTTTGCTGATTTTCAAATACTTAGTTAGTTGAGTTTTAAAAATAAAGAAGAGAACTAGTACGGTAATTTTTCTAAAAGAACTGAACTAGGAGTTATTTTTCAACACTGTGAGAAATTTTCTATTTTTTCAATTTAAAAGAATTTTTGTTGTTTACAAATTTCCGATTATCATCTTTTTTGGGGGAAGGGGGGTGTTTTGAACTTTTTAAAAAATTTCATACCTACAGTTTTATAAGCGAACTCAATCTACATTTAAATGACCTATACACAAGCGGTCACAGATCCCATCAACTCTTGAAAAATGAGTAATTTGTAAATTTGAAAAAAAATCCAAATTGTTTTTTTCAATTTTGTAATTATTAATAAATGCATAAAACTTCTCTAATCTTTCAATTTTTTGCAGAAGTTCAAATTTTAAAAAAATGTGTATTATAAAAAATAAAAATAATAAAAAAAAAACTTAAAAACCTAAAAAAAATACATTAAAAAATTGATGAAAAAATTATATCCTCTCTTTTTGAGAGCGAATTGAAAAATCTTTTTTTTTGTTATTAAAATAGTTTATAAAATAATTATTTTTTCTTGACTTTATTGTAAGTTTACCTGAGAATAATTCCTCGATTCTTCTGTGAAGCTTTCATGTGAAATATCATTCATTATCATTACTTATAGGTTTTTCCAACCAAAACTTTGAATTAAAAAAAAAAAAAAATCCATGGATAATTTCCTGCAATGACTGAGCAGTGTTGCCAATTGGATTTTGTACGTGTTCTAGAGGTCGCTATTTTTTTTAAATGTCATTTTTTTATCCCTTTGTTTTTTTTTAATTCAAATTTTTGGTTTGAAAAAACTATAAAAAACTTCACATAAAAACTTCAAAGAAAAGTCGAGGAATTATTCTCAAATCAATTTACAATAGAAAAGGTTAAGAAAAAATCTTTAAAAAATTATTTTGATAAAAAAAGAAAAAAAAAATCTTTCAAAAATTACCAGTTTACTTTTTGAAAAATTATCACTTACAAGGTTCTTTTGAATCAATTTTATGAAAAAAATACTCAAATTTTCAATACAAACAAACTCCTATCTGCCTTCGTATTTTTTCTATCTCTCATGATCTCTCCCAAAACCACCAATCACACTTTTGTGCTTCATCTCCAACTCTCCCGAAACACCGCAACTTTATCTCAATCCCAGAACACATCATCACCAGCTTCATTTCACCATTCACACAAACTCGGGTCAAATTTTTAATACAAACATATCCTCGACATTCGACAATGACTTGACCAAGCCTATACATCCGCGTTGAAAATCGAACGCAACGTCGCTCCAGTCACCGCCATCACCTTCACCTCCTTCACCCACAGGCCATACCTCTTTTTATAACTCGCATCTCATAAACAAAAGCCTAAGCCGTAGACTTTCTCCGGGCATACTCGTATATTATTGAAAAGGCGCGATAATTTTCTATTGTAAAAGTATAGCTGGTGTAAAACTCGTACATAAACGTCATCTCGTTCGAGCTCGGGCTCGCAGCTCTGGCTCTGGCTCGAAAAACGCCTGATCGCATTCTACCAGCCAGCATTTCAACCACACGTACAAAAGAGTTAGATAATCGTCCGAGATTAAAAAATGACAAGAAATTAGTAGCTGGAGTCCGGGAGTTGGTGAAGAGGAAGAGGGAAAAAATAGATAATAAAAACCAAGCTCAGCTATGTAGATGTGAATACGCTCTGTATACGAGAGAACCGCTCATGTACACCATCAAAACTCAACGCATCGAAACCAAGGCCGGTGAGTTTTATTTAGAATATTCAAACGGGCGAAAAGTATCGCCAACTTGGACTACCTCGGGGCTTTTTCGACTATCAGAAAAATACTCCTTATATAACTCACGCAAGGTCTAGGTTACACTCTTGTATACGTATCTGGTCGTTTCGCCAATGCACAAACCAACTATAAGAAAGAGTGGGTAACTTGGTAGTGTAAATTTTTTCGTCGCTGGCTAAAAGTCATTTTCACGAAACAAAGCACGCTGAGAGACTCGACGGGAGGCGATGAAGGCGAGAGAGGAGAGACGCTGTCTCGTCTTCCAAGTCGAGAACTTTTCCATTAGTGTACATATTATATACCTACACATATCTACTTCAGGATGGCGGTTTGTACAAAAGTGCTACCCCTTTTTAGCAACACTAATACCGACAACTTCACACACAAAAGGCTTACCACCTTTTCAGACTCTTCCAATGTAATAATAAAGTAGATTACACATCCAATCCCAATGCTTTCGCTTGTTAAACTCGTCAAAAACTTCTCCTTCCCTGGTCGAGTACTGAACTACAGATTCCTTCTATACTGTATTTTAAAAGACGTTTTGCGGTGAAATCTCACTCTCGTACCGTTGAAATTTTCATCATGCCTGAGCCTACACAGGTAGTCATAACCAACAGGTAGGCACCAGTCCCGACACCGGTGGTCGAGAGCTCGCCCAGCGTATTATAAATAACTCGTATTAACAAAAGCATAACGATACGAACAATCGTGTTCGAAGAGTACGTAAAATAAGAAGAAAAAAAACTCGTACTACAGGCCATTTTAAAAATAGAACAATTTCGCATTTATATAAAAATCCAGCCGTTGCTATATCTTACGTACCTACAAGTCGAGTCGTACATTCATATAATGCCCAAAGGTAAGGCTGAATTCAACGTATCTACATCAAAACGTGCAATTCACTGATGATGGTGAACGTACGAGAGTATATTTCTTGATCTAAGATCAATGATTTTTTCATGATTTCGTCATCGAGACCCCGACTTTCGATAGAAAAAAAAACCTGCTGAATTTACTCTCTATCGACATGTCGCCTTTTTTCTCTCTCATTCGTTGATAGTAAAAGTCTTTGGCTATTTTTTCACATCAACTTGGCATCCAAACAAATCACACTAATTATTCATCCTCGTACACCGAAATAATTTTTCTATGACGTTACATTGTATCAGTTCAGTTGATATAATTGTACCGTCGACACGGCGTCGATTGCTGCAAAAATCTGCTTCATCTGTTTCTCTCGTTGGAAAATGTATCCTCGGTTTTACTCCCCTCTTTGGTATTTTCCGGAAACCGAAAAAATAACCATAGGGTTCAGGTGGTTCAAATGGGATAATAAGTAGTATAATAAAGATCTCGTAATTAAATTACTTTGATCGCTTTATTCGTTACGTACCGGATGTTGATTTAATTAATGAATACTTTTTTTCTTTTTTTAATTCGTTTATTGAAGAACAGCGTTTCGAGGATTAAAATTACCTACAGGTACACTCGCTTCACGCTGCATGAGTATAAGTGAGTACGAACGAAGTATTCGATTATATTAGGAAAAAATAATTTCGAGTGTTGCCTGATCAATTTTTCATAATTTAAAATTATCTGAGAAATAGAGATGATTTTTAAACATTAATAATTTCAAGATATTTTTTTTAATTTTCACTTTAATGAAAAATGGAGAAAAAAAATTGATAATTCGAAGTGATAATTTTTCCATTTACGCTCCTTTAGTTCAGGACTCTCTGTTTTTGGATTTTTTGGTCGAAAAAATATCACAATTTTTCAGGATTTTTCTCTCAAAATTATTTCTTCTAAATTTTCACTTCATCGAAAAAATCAGTTTTTGACGAAAAACAAATGGAAAATCAAAATGATGCTTTTTTAGAATTTCTTTTCCAACTCTAAAGATTTTTTTTTTAATTTTTCGATTAATCAAAATATATTTTTCGAGAATAAATTTGGAAACCAAAAGGATTTTTCCTCTCACCACTTCAAGAACCATTTTATTAAATTTTTTTGATAAAAGTAGAAAAGCTGAGGTGAAAATTTTTTTTCAAGACATTTTCTCCACTCTCGATGCCACTTTTTTAAAATTTTCACTTCGTAGACAAAGAATAACTTTTGAGAAAAAATAGAATTTTTTTTTTTTTTTTTTTTTGGGTGTGTTTAATTACTAGATTATTACACCCAACGACAGGAGAGTTAGATTAGGTGGGTAAGTTTACAGTTTTTGATTAGAGTAATGAATTTGTGTATTTCGTTAGGGTTATCTGGAATGATCAAAGAGTTTTCATCTATTTGGAGAAGTTGTCGTTTTTGTTTTAATTGTGTACATTGAAATAATAGATGATTGATAGTTAGAGGTTATGAACAGAACAGGCAGGAGGGTGGTGGAGCTTTTTGATAAAGGTAATTATGGGTTGAATGAATGAATGAAAAATGTTTATTTTTTCACCACATCAAACGTTTTACAAATAAGTTGGGAAATCGACAATACAATTTTTTCAGAATTTCTCTACCCAATCTCCAAATTACTTTTTCAAATATTCACTTCACAGAAGGAAAAAAATTCGAGAAAAAAGGTGAAAAATTGAATTTTTATTTTTTTTAAATTTCTCTCCCCACTTCTAAGATTATAAGATCATTTTATAAAATTAGACTTACCTAATAAATAAAAATTAAAAAAATGAGAAATGATTTGAAAATTAAGATGACACTTTTTCCAACCGAGAAACTCTTGAAAAAAAATTTCAATCAACATTTTCAATTTTTGCAAATTAATTCTGTTTCCACAAAAATAATGAAAATTTAAAAAAAAAATCGTTTTAAAACAACGAGGAGAGACCCTTGGAAAAAAAACTAAATAAATAAATTGACAATTTTTTCAAGATTTCTCTTCTTATTCTTTTAAAATTTACTTTTTGAAATTTTCACTTCATCAAAAGAGGAATTCCTTTGCAAACAGGGAAAATGTTGATTGATTTTTTTTTTAGAGAGTTTCTCTCTCCAATCTCATTACTAAAAATATTTCCCAATTTTCACTTTACCAAAAAAATAAGTTTTGAGAAAAAATTGGAGACATTGTTTGGATGATAATTTCTCTTTCCATTCTCTAGATTATTTATTTTATTTTTTTCATAGAAAAAATTATGAAAATTATTGAAAACCAAAATGATGAATTTTTCAGAATTTTTCACCCTAATCTGTTTTGTTTTTTCAATTTTCAAAAAAAAAACAAAAAAAAAAACCTGAAAAGTGGATTGAAGATTTTTTCAAAATTCTTCTCTTTTACTCCAAAGACCATTCATAATTTTTACATAATGAAGAGTCATGTTGGCAAATTGAGACAACAATTTTTTCAAGATTTCTCTCCTCAACCTCAAAACTATTTTTTTTTAATTTTTATTTTATCGAAAAAAAAAAGATTTTTGGGAAAAAATTTGAAAAATTAAAATTCTAATTTTATTTAGCGTCAAACAAACTCTTCAGTCTTCGTCTTCTCTCTCATTTCATCAAATTGCTTCAGCTGACCAGTGATATCATTTGGAAAGTAATTAAATAAAGGAGGGTCGGGAGGGGAACGGGAGATGGTTTTCATTAACATTCTAATTTCTTCCCTTTTTCTTCCAAAGTCAAATCAATGTAATCTGTTTCATTTAAAACTCCGACAAACGACTTCATTTTGCGATTTTAAAAAAATAATGAGGAAATGACCTTGAACGTCGCGGCAAATTACTAATTTGCAAGCGAATTGCTCATCAAATGCAGTAAAATTCTCTTTAAATGATAAACTCGAAAGTATGTTTGTAATCAACTGTTTTAAACAGTGTCTTTAAAAAACAGATAAAACTAAATTAAAATACTTTGATTAAATCAACAACAAAAAAAATTAAAATTTCAATCTTCACACAAGAGGAGAAAAAATAATTCAATTCTATCCAAAAAAATTCAACATAAAATTCAAAAACTAGAAAGAAAATTATACATTTGAATATCTTACAAGCTAAAAAATTGATACTTATCTATTACTTGTTTACGCTTCTAAAAGTAAAAATCTCGACTCGCCCTTTCCTCACCATCTTTAAACTGCCACCCACATATTTTTTCAATCTCCACCCCTTCCCCTCCACCACACATCACACATCTAAATTACAAAACACGGTCAAAACGACTCCAGTCATCATTCAAACAGCCAAGATTGAAACAAAAGAAAGAAAAAACCCTGCAAAACAAAGTCGTTACACGTTAACCCGGCGAAAGGAAAAAATTTAATTAATTCCACCCCAAAAAATTCTCCTTCGTCACTCGAGCTTGGTCGCCTGGGTAATAGAAAGAGAAACACGAATCCGTACAAATGGCAAAAATAATTTGTATAAACAACCGAGTCGAACGAAGATCGTGCATCGATTAGTTTTTAATTATATCTCGTTATTTCGCAGAAAACGTACAAAATTGCATTTGAATAAGCGATAAAAGTCAAAAACAAAGACACCGACGTAGAAAAAGAAGAGGAAGAGGCGCTGAGTAGAGTAAAAATCACTTCACAATAACGCTAAACAACCATCAAATTACATTAACAACGCAATTAACATCTCGAGAGTAATTTTAGTTTTAAATATTCATCGAATGAATGGCGAGGGAAATCGTAAAATATTAAAAAATTCCCTCCTCGACAAAGTCGTGCTTTTTTTCCCTAGGTGCATCATTGCTGCAGCTGCTGCGGTGGTGGTGGTAATTCCGCATGAATAAATCCTGCCCAGTTTTACTGATTTAAGCGCCACTCGTTAAAAGTTTGTTTACGTTTGGCAATGAAGTGAAGTGCTGTTGTTAGATTTATATCGGTGATTTGAAAATCAGAAAGAATGTAACGATATAAACACATCGTCGATTGGTAATTACAGAATATTTATGTTGGGCTAAAATCTGTACTTTTACGTATTTAGTAAATGTCTCGAGAGATAATTTGGTATATTTTTCAAACTAGAATGAATAACTCGAATGTGCAAGTTTTCCTTTTTTTTGCTCGTATTCGATGAAAAGAAAAAGTCCAATTAAAAAGCTGCAATATTGGATCAGAAAATGTTACCAAATTATTAGATAAGGTTGAAAGAATCCAAATAATTTGGGGTAAAAGTTTCTCAATACTTTTGAACCCTTCTAATTGGTTGGCTTTCCAGTAATTCGTGGGTACAATTCCGATAAAATTAGTACGATCGAATCATGCACTATTTTCAAAATATTTACAATTATTCGTACATGTTTGGCGAGCAAAACGTGTTTTATCGCAAAGAGAGGTGTTAATTGAACATACAGAGTGAGCGAAGACTATTGTTGAATATGTTAGTGTCACGTACAACTTTATAAATAAACCAATACTGGCCGATTTTATTGATTCATATACTATATACGACGAGCACATATGTACTCTTAATGCCACCGATACATGACTAGCAACATAAAATCAGATACCTATATCAAAACACCTATCATTGTATAGAGTATTTCTGTACCGTCGAACCCTAATCTACGTCATCGTATTTTCATTTCATCTTCGTGTTTCACCTACGCTTTTACCTACGTACAAAATATCCCCAAAAAGCCATGTATCGCATGCGAGAACGACAAAATATGCGTGTGCAAACACTCGACATACTCTACATACTGAATTCAAACACCCTTAGAATATGGCAAGAACGCGCTTTTAATGTGGTAATGACCCGCGGCTGTTAAAAACACATAAACCAAATAAATTAAATTACCGTTCGTTAATGAGTCACTTCAGTCGGACGATCGTAAAAATAAAATTCACAATAGAGAAGGGTGCGTGCAAATTTATGCTACGTTATTATTTTATTAGCCACTCTCTCTCAACACCAATTCATCCAGAATAGCTAACGAATTCCAGATGAAATTTAATTCGAGAAGCAAGAGTGAATTTAGCCGAAAAAAGAAGGAAGGCAGAATATACCTATAAGATGGTACTTTTACGTTGCGTTGTAAAAATTTTTTTTTTATTACCTACTTCGACTTGTACTGCGTGATACGAGATGAGGAAGAGGTAATCATTTAGGTACCAAATGTACGAGAACTGAGGATAAAATTCTTATTTTGATTACTTTCACGTGTGTGTGTGTGTTTATAAGGCTATGTAAATCGAATCATTTTAGAATCTATTAACCAATCTGTAGTTTCAATATTTATTCAATGATGGGTTCAGGTTCCAGGTCAATAGGTCTACGAGTATTTTGAAATTGTATCGATATTTCGGAAATGTTCTGGGTACCTAATTTTTGATTTTTTATGCTCCCAACTTCTGTAGTTGAGAAAATAACTCATCCCTATTTTTTTATTTTTCCCCCTCTCATTGAATTTTCAAGTGCTGCCTACCAGCCTACCATTTCAAAACAAAAAAAAAAAAAATCAAAAGATAGTAAATTGACAATTTTTCAAAAACAATAAAATTGAAAATTGATAGAACTGACAATTTTTCAAAAATTGATAAGATTGACAATTTTTCAAAAACGGTAAAATTGAAAATTGATAGAACTGAAAATTTTTCAAAAATCGATAAAATTGACAGTTTTTCAAAAAATAGCAAAACTGACAATTTAAAAAATAAAATAAAATTGACTATTAAAAAAAATTAAAATTGACAATTTTTCAAAAATTGATGGACTTGATAATTTTTCAAAAAATCGATGAAATTGACAGTTTTTCAAAAATTGAAAAAATTTACAATTTTTCAAAAATTGACAAAATTGACAATTCAAAAAAAAATGAAAATTTTCAAACATTGATAAAAATCAAAATTGATAATTCCTCAAAAATTGATAATTTTTTAAAATTCACAAAATTGACAATTTTTCAAAAATCGATAAAATTGACAATTTTTCAAAAATCGATAAAATTGACAGTTTTTCAAAAAATGGTAAAATTGCAATTTAAAAAAAAATTAAAATTGACAATTTTTCAAAAATTGACAAAATTGACAATTTAAAAAAAATTAAAATCAACAATTTTTTAAGGGGGGGGGCTTGTTTTGGAACATTTTTTGTTAAATGCATAGCGTTGATTAGCGGAATTTTCTAAGACCTTTGCATGACGTCATTTTGATTTTTCACCTATGAAGTTTTGAAGAAAAATTGGAAACTAATTTCAAATTGTTTCTTTTTACAAAAAAAATTAATTTTTGATTTTTGAAAAATAAAATGCATAGAGTTCTCAAAAAAAGAAAATTATTTTCATATTGCATTTTAATTGTGTCATTTTGTAGAAAATGTTGGTAGATTTTTTGGAAAATTACAAATTTCAAGGTCAAAATTGGAGAAAAACGCGATTTTTATTTCAGGTACCGTTTCTAGGAAAACTATGCAACCCACAAAACTTTTTCTTAGAATCTTTTTTATTCAGTAGAGTCTTGTCTATAATTTAACGAGAGGATTCTGCAAAATTTTAATTTGTCAACTATTTCTTTCGAGTCGACTGGAATACTTCCGAGGAAAAACTATGAGAGGGTTTCATAAAATAGGAGAGAAAGTACGAGTTTTGCAAAATCCTCTCGTTAAATTATAGACAAGACTCTACTGAATAAAAAAGATTCTGAGAAAAAGTTTTGTGGGTTGCATAGTTTTCCTAGAAACGGTACCTGAAGTAAAAATCGCGTTTTTCTCCAATTTTGATTTTGAAATTTGTAATTTTCCAAAAAATCTACCAACATTTTCTACAAAATGACACAATCAAAATGCAATATGAAAATAATTTCCTTTTTTTGAGAACTCTATGCATTTTATTTTTCAAAAATCAAAAATTAATTTTTTTTGTAAAAAGAAACAATTTGAAATTAGTTTCCAATTTTTCTTCAAAACTTCATAGGTGAAAAATCAAAATGACGTCATGCAAAGGTCTTAGAAAATTCCGCTAATCAACGCTATGCATTCAACAAAAAATGTTCCAAAACAAGCCCCCCCCCCCTTAAAAATCGGCAGAATTGACAATTTTTCAAACATTGATAAAAATTAAAATTGACTATTTTTCAAAAATTGTAAGAATTGACAATTTTTTTAATATTGATAAAATTGACAATTTTTCAAAATCGATAAAATTGAAAGTTGATAGAACTGAATATTTTTCAAAAATCGATAAAATTGACAGTTTTTCAAAGAATAGTAAAATTGATAATTTAAAAAAAAATTGATAATTTCAAAAAAAAATACTTAATAATTATTATCAACAATTTTTTAAAAATCGATAGAATTGACAATTTTTCAAAAATCGATAAAATTGACAACTATGCAAAAACTGATAAAATTGACAATAATTCTTCAAAAAGTCAACAATTTTTCAAAAAATTTATAAAACTGACAATTGTTCAAAAAAATGATGAATCAGATATTTTTTGTATATAGATCAAGTTTATGATTTTCAATAGATTGACATCCTTTCAAAGTTTAATGATGGGAGTTTTTTCAAAAAAAAATCTAAAATGGTCACTTTTATTTTTTGAAAAAATATAAAATTAATTTTTTTTTGAAAAGTGATAGGTACATCGACAATTTTTTAAAAATTAATAAATTTCAAAGAATTCTTGATTCAATGACACTAGTTTTAAAAAATTCGATAAATTGATTTTTTATAAAACTAATAGGTACCTTAAATTTGTAATTTCTAAAAAACGTAGTTTTCTTCATAGGCGTAACTTGAAAGAAATATAATTATGATGGGGGGATTTTTTCTCATTTTGAAAAAGTAATTTTTTCCTATATTTTTCTGTAAAATATCTATCAAAAAAATTATTGGAGGGGCAAATGCCCCCTTCACTCCAAATTCTTTCAAATGATTTCAAGGAATTTTTTCAAATTTCATTTTTTTTTCTACCAGGGTTAGCAATCTGCAATTTTCTTAATTCGATGCAATTTTACAGATTTTTCAAAAATTATTTAAAGAAGTAACTTTTAAAAATTTTATTCAAACATTTTTTTTTTTAATTTTGAAAACGTCACACCAGAGCCTAATTCGAGCTACAATTTCAACGAAGGTACATATTTCTAATTGAAACTTGGTGACATGGATTAAAACGACGATCACACGCTCCAATTGCCTACCTTCAATGATGAAGGAGCTGGCACCGTTTGAAATTCAAAACTATAATAACGATTCAAGCGCTAAAATTACCTCTCGGTTTGGAAATAAGAAAACTGCAGCTCGACGTTTCCTCGTACAAATAACGTCGACAGAACAATGGCCATAATTGTGCTTCATTTTAGACAAGAAAGTCAACTGGAAAGCTCAAATTCCGAAACATACCAGACTCATTAATATAGTAGTTCACAATCCCATGGAGATTTGAAGGAAAAAAGAATAAAAAAAGCAAGCCACTTCATTACCTACATATAAATCAACGTTACACGGGCACAAATTTACATCATATTGATAACAACAAAAAAAAAAGAAATCCAATAGCGAGTTAAATCTGGATTTTTATATTATAGGTAATTCTCGTAGGAGATTTAAAATGGTAATAAAGAAATGGAAGACCCGATGGAAGCTTGCTTCCAATTCAATACGCATAATATAATATCGGATATCAATCGAAAGTCTAAATTAACAAACACGAAGAATTGATTTTTCCACCATTATAACGCGAGCCCATCTAATCTGCGATATTGCAAAGTTAACAAAAAATCCTGACTGTGGGTTCATTCATGGAAAAACCATCCCTCATATCCCATTCGACTCGACTCGTGGGGTACATGGAAACAAAAATATATTTTTTGGACGAATGAGAGAAAATACAAGAGAATGGTAGAGCCAAGTTCAATTTACTCGATATACCATCCGAATGGTTAAAGTTCGACTACGCTATATTAAAGCCTGCCAGGCAAACCGCAAAGTATACACAGATAGAAATACCAACAAAAATACTACAAACATCGACTGCATTTCAATTTCGATGCCCCGATGACGTCACCTTTGTTTGCCTCCTCAATGTGGTACTTTAAATACTATCAATTTGTATAACTATTCGTTTGTAAAAGAGAACGAGAAGAGGATAATTTGAACGTCGATATGCTTCATCATAACCAATTAAAAATGATGATAGTACATTGCTAAATGTCTCAGTACATTGTTTTAAGAATCAAGCTATTTCTACTTGGGTGAAATTACTGATTCGTATAATCGAATACGTGACACTTCCGCGGTTCTAATTCTTTTTCTCGTGTTTTTTTTATGCCCACTTTTGTACTAAATGGAAATTCGATTCCAAGAAGGTATTTTCAGAACATGAATCATACTCGTGTTTCATAATCAGACCAAACATTCGTCAAAATAATATTTCAAATTACGATATGGCGTATATATATTGAAAAGTTGCCATGTAAATGTACGCTTATCGATAATCTCTAGTTTGATGAAGTACTTACTTTATCTTGAGGAAAATATCCGTAAATATGTTATTACTTATACGAGTAGGAGACGAATTTATAACGAATGAAAAAAATTAAGATTAAAAATGTGTTTCGACATACTCGTACAGTAGCCCAAAGAAATAATGAAATGAAATCACATTTCGAGTTACACGCATTTTTTCATTTTAAAATGTTCCTTTGAACGGTTATTTGAACTTTTTTTTTGAGTTGAGGCACTGCTGAAAAGTTATTGGCATTTTTTCAAAGGGGGATTCACATTATTTTCGACACTGTGGTGGAGAGGAGAGGTGGGGAATTTTTTGGTGTATATGGTGTGTCCTCATTCGCAAATATTCGATCCCTTCCGAAATTGTATATTGTATTCCCTGAAATAAGGGACAACATTTTCATTTTTTTCCACCCTGTAAATGTTGATTCGTGTTTTTTGCGCCACCCGTTCACTTTTTGGAAAAAATGAAATAACCTTTTTTGTTGAAAATTTTATCTACTTCAATTTTAGTCATGACTATTTTTTTGTTTAAACGCATATTTGAAGAGTTATGAGCGAATAACAATGAGGGGTCAGATTGGGTCTTGTGGGAGGGAGGGAGGGAGGGAGGTGAAAAAATTTTCAAACAAAAGTTGTAGATTGAGATCCTAGGAATAATTTTGGTCATTACAAAAATTTCGATTGGACCCCTCCCTTCTCTCAAATGTTGAATATCAAGTGTCTAAGAAGTATACTTACTAAAATTGAACAACGATGTTAAAAAAATTTATGCAACTATACTCGAGAGTCATAACGCCGAAATGAACATTTTTTGAAATCAAAAAATTTTACTTAACCGAAAATCATTTGCTTCTCATTTGGAAGGCCAAATTTTACTAGGCTAAAGAGGATCAATTCTCTAAAAACAAAAACAAAATGTGAGCCTAAAAATTCTCTAAACAACAATGAATAATGAAATACGAGTATTCCCTAAAAACTGAAAATATTCTCTAATGATAGAGATGTCGTTTCAAAGAGGGAATCACTGGCCACACGATTTTTTGAAACAAAATACAATCAAATAATTAGAAATAATGCAAAAAAAAATTAAGACATTCCATTTCCTGAAATCTATTTTAAAAAAATCAAAAAATGAAGCAAACAGTATAAAAAATATTAAAGAGACCAAGGTACAAAAAAAATTATTGTGGTTATATCAGTTTTGCACTTTTGCAAAAAAATCTTAAAAATGGAAAATTGGCCAAAAATGCTCCAAAAATTTGAAATTTAATGAACCTTATTCTCTAAAAATGCAAAATATTCCCTAAAATTGTCTGAAAACATGCTTTTATAGTCAATTATGCAAAAATATGGGCTAAAAAGTTGAGCTCATTTCACTGTAAATTTTATGAAACGTGCAGATAACTCAAAAATTTCTTATCAAGTACTTATTAAAAAAACATGCTCTGCTTGCTCGAGCATAAAAATCCTAGTGCTTGTGTTCGTTCATTGTTCACCTACATAGTACACACTTAGTTTCAATTTGTTGTCAAAAAAGTATTTAGAAAAATACCTTACTCCTACAAGAAAGTATTTTTACTAATGAAAAGAAATTAACTTTTCCTTGAGACAAGTGCAACAACACACAGTGTAATAAAAACGCAAATATACGAGTTGCATATAAGATAAGAGTACCTATCACCTAACACCTCTACCAATAACATAATAAATTATCAAAACACGCAAAAAAGCGAAAAAACTACGTCTAGCTCAGTGTTTCCCAATTTGGCAAATCTAACAATTACGACTAGGGTCTAGTTTACTCAATTTGTTTACATAATGACGGATCGTTTTTTTGTTGAATTTTACTGACCAAAATTATTTCCAACACTTCAAGCTACAACTTTTGTTGGAAAATTTTTTCAATTGGACCCCTACCTCTACCAAATTTCAATAATTATAGTTGTATTAAGCAAAATTGGAGGGGAAGGAAGGATCAAAACGAAAATTTTATAATAACAAAAATCATTTCTAAGACCTCAATCTACAACTTTTGTTTGAAAATTTTTTCAATTGGACTCCTCCCACAATTTAAAAAAATTATTTATCTGGTATTATGTGAAATCGGAGGGGAGGGAGGTATCCAATCAATTTTTATAATAACCAAAACTATTTTCAGGATCTTAATCTACGACTTTTATTTGAAAATTTTTTCAATTGGCCCCTTCCTCCCTTCCTTCTCACCTGTAATTTTAATTAGTATCTTCAGTCGGAGTGTAACGCAAAATCGTCGGGGAGGGAGAGAGGGGTCAAATTGAAAAAATTATCAAACAAAGGTTGTAGCTTGAAGTCTTAGAAATAATTTTGGTTATTACAAAAATTTCGATAGAACCCCTCCCTCTCTTCTAATTTTGAATAGAAGTATCTATGTAGTATTTGGACTTGGTAAAACGCAACAAAAACGATCTACAATCATGTAAAAAAAATTGAGTAAATTAGACACTAGTACACATTACCTTGCAACTGATTAACTCAAAATTCAAGAAAATCAAAATATTCTTATTTCATATGGATTTAAAGAATAATATAAATTCGATTATCAAAACACAACAAATAAAAAGCCTCATGCTAGCTAATTTTCACGCTTGTCACGTGACATACTGAAAATCCAGTTCGTAAGCTCGCCCACGAAATCAAAACAAACAATCCCTCATCCCTCACACATTTCAAATTAATAAATTTATTTAAAAAATACACAATCAAAACTTCTGAAAGCATTAAAACACTCGATCAATCGTCTAATCGTCAAACTGAACACAACATTATCAACAGCTCAAACAGAAATATTGCTACCGCTGGCGATCACAACACAATAGGCCTACATTCGACGTTAAAAAGAATTAGAAATTCAATACCAACAAAATCCACCCATTTAGAATTCTATTCATCAAACGCACTGGAATGCTTTTCAAAATATCACAAGACGGAACGATATAGGTTGATGAAAAAATTCTGAGAAAAATTCAAAACCGGCGACGATGTCGAGATTTCTTGCAAGCGAAAACGTGAAAAATGGTTCTCTGTGAACTGCGATTCGAACATTTCGAACGCATATTGAAGCTGAACTTAGACAGATAAGATGAAACTAAACCATCACTGTAGGAGTTAATACCTCGATCGTGGCAAATTAATATTTACAAAGCTAGTACAAAACGTATTATTTATTCGGATTTGAAATTATTTCGATGAATAGATTCGAATGGTACGAGGATGAAAACACGTGTAATCGCGTCATCTTCCATCATTTGTGGTTGGAATAATAGAAATGAAAAAATTCTTATTATACTCGAGTTAACATAAGCGTGAAATATTACGCAGGCAAAATCGCGTATAATACGGGTTAGCATAATAATAGACTAGTAAATAGATCAAGTGCAATGTACATGAAAACATCCCTTTCATACTCGACGATAATCTTCAGCCACAGTCGAACACAAGCTTGAAGCTGTCATTTACAATTCTAATACTTGAAATGCTGCGGCATTATTAGACGTGATTTGAAAAATCTCTAGTTCAAGGATTAGGAATATATAATTCAAATTACCTGTATATAATATTAGACAACAGATCCCAAGATAACTCCTCATCGTCGAAGCCATTCTGGACACCACGCACTGACTAAATTAATGCGAAGTAAAAACGCGCCAAAGTTTTCAAAAAACACAGCACTTTGGTACAAACACTCGAAAATTAATTCTACGAATAGATGAAATCGACGAAACAATATTAAAAATACATAAAAACTACGTCGAGAATAAAAATCGAACCACGTTGAGGAAAATTCTCATCAAAAACGATCGCATACGCCGGAACGAAAATCACGAAACAATGCTACATGCAGCTTTTTGTGTCACACTAAGCTTCAACTTGATGGAAATAACAAAACGAAGAACGAGAGGCCACGAACTGTAATAAAACGACAACGATGACTTCAGACTTCTTGGATAACTCCCCCACCTCGTCTGTATCATACCTCACCCACAAAACCACATTGTGTGTGTTGGTTCGAGTGTATTCGGCTGGCGTCGCTAGTTTACGAAGCCGTGCCAGTTCGTTTCCTACCCACACAATAACACTGTAGCACAGTATGCTCTTTTGAAAAAAAATATAAACCAGCGTAAAACGTACAGAAATAATATACTGGGTCCTTCTTTTACCTGTGTATTCTGTTTATTATTTACCTGTATCTAATTAACAACTCGATCCTGGTAGGCAAGTGTACCGATGAGTGTTTTCATTCTGAATGTTTATCGATTATAGGCTCGTTTTATTCGAAATTTCGATTCGATACTCGAAGATAACGTTGTTTTAACTCTAGACTATAATTTTTAGTATTTTTTTCAAAATAATGTTTCAATTTCGTACTAAAGCACTAAAATAAAGTTGAAAAATCTACGCAAAGTATAAATTAATTTTAACATTAAACATGACCGAATGTTCGTGTTGTATATGAAAAATTTAAGTAATTAAAATTTAAAAAAAAAAGTAAAACGCTATTTTCATGTTTTGTTCTTCAACATTTTTCATTTCAGTTGTTTCCATTACTGAATTTTTTCCTGCCCAGTCAGTAAGGGAATAGTATCTTTCTCCTATTACATGTAGAGTGGATACTTCATTACATTAATTTTCGTTTTAATATAATTATTAAAACTAAAAAAAAAAAAAAAAAGTGAAAAAATATGGCAGGTATCGACCTCAATTACGATTCGTATACTAAGAGTAAAAATAACCTTAAGAATACAAACACCAATCATCTTGAAACATTTGAAGTAAAGAGTATATAAGCAGGTGTTGAAAGTGATTTTGATCGAAGATAATCCGTCTTTTTTGATCATAATCTTGAAAAATGTCTTTCACAGGAACCCGCATCACGCATCACGTTAAGTTGAACATCTCGTCTAGACCGATAAATCGTCAGCATTGAAAATCGACAGTGATGGTGTTGCTGCTGACAAAATGTCATCGTTTTGACAAAAAAAATATCAACGAACAGTAATGTCATTAGGTGATTTAATTTCTTGACGAGCAAAGTGTATAATTTCATTAGTTGCATGCAGCCTTCAGAGAGTAAAGAAGTTTCGAACTTATTGTTAATAATAAAATAAGTAACTTTTTCAGTAGGGTGTTTATGTTTAATGACACTAATAAATATTTGAAAGGAAAGGAAATTAAAATAATGTAAAATTTTACTTCTCTCGTGTTTCGAATTTCGTGTTTCATAGTTGACGACTTCCTAGGTACATACATGAAAAAGTTACGAGTACATGGTTATCTTATCTATAGATACCTAAATTAACACTATAGTAAGTACGAGTACTTAAATAAAAAAATAAAATAACATAACGAACTAGTCAAGCTACTATTTAAGAGCTGAATTTTGTTTTGGCTTCCTTGGCCTTATGGTTCAGCTATAATAAGTAAGGTGAATAACTTCTTGCAAAAAAAAAAAAAACACTAGGTATTGAAAACATGAATTTTTTAATATTTGACGCTAAATAGGGTCAAAAGAAGTCTCACTGTGACAGTGAGAGCCGAGTGGAGCTTCGTGCAATAATTTTTCTGGCCCTTTTTACTCATTTTGGAACTTGCTCTGAAGAGAGTTATTCGATTTTTTTGTGACACCGCTGAAAATTTTTCACAACCTACATTTTTTAGTTCCACAATTTGCTAAAAAATTCTCATTTTTCAAAAAAAAAAAAAATTAATTTAAAAGAAATGTATTCCAATTTTTTCTCAACAAATTGGAGTATAGGTATCTCTCCAAAAAAAAATTAATAACAATTTTTTGAAGTTAAAAATCTTTGTTTTTCAAAAATACACCTATCCATTATTCTTAGAAAAAAAAACGCATTTTTTTGTTTAAATTAAAATTAAAATTTTCGTGAAAAGAAAAGTTTTTCTCTTGTGTTGTAATAAGAAAACTTACTCCTTAAATTCTTGTAGAAAAAAAAACTTATTTCTTTGGAAAAAGAATTTATTTTCAGTAAATCAAAAAATGTGAGTTTTTGCAAAATTCCTATTTATTCAATGAAAAAAACTACCATATGTTCCCATGCAAAATCCTTCTCTGGCTGAATTTGTAAAAAAAATTATTTTCAGTAAAATAATTTTAAAAAATGGCAATTTGCATTAAATCAATGACAAAGTTAATTGCCAATTTTACGTATCAATTTTTGAAAAATCGTCAATTTTGTAAATTTTTGAACAATTGCAAATTTTATCAATTTTTTCAGAATTGCTATTTTTTGAAAAATTGTCAATTTTGCCACTTCTTAAAAATTCGTCAATTTTATTAATTTTTAAAAAATCGTCAATTTTATCAATTTTTTAAAAATTGTTAATTTTATCGTTGGAGTAAAAAATCAACTTGACATAAATTTTCACTTTTTTGGGGACGAATAACTGAATTTTTGTCATATTTTTATTCTTTTTCTGTTAGGTATTTTATTTCATTTTTGAAATTAGACCGTTCAATTTTTTTTTTTGGGGGGGGGGGGGAGAGAGTCTCTATATAAATTTTTTGGAGTAGAAAAAAAAAATTAATAAAAATCTATAGACTTTTATTTATTTTTCATTATTATTATTATTTTTTGTATAAAAAAGATTTAGGCCCGTATTTTAAAAATTTGCTTAAGCAAACATTGACCTTAAGGCGAGGCGATTTCACACGTATCGTGTCAATTTACATCGAGCAGCCATTTATTTGTATGGAAAAAATAAACAAAACTACTTGGCCTGTGTAAGAACGCTTCGCCTTAAGTATAAGGAAATTTTTAAAATACGGGCCTAAGTCTTGGAAAGAAAAAAAAAATCACGATTTTTGTTCACAATTTTCTTTGAAAAAAACAGTCTTATTTTTTGGGAGATTATGCGGAATTTTGTTTTGTTTTGTGAAAGAAATCTTTTTTTTGAACATCTTTCATTTGCTTTATGGGGTGGAGAAAAAAATCTCTCAACTTTATTACAGAAAGAATCCCGGGACTTATTTGGGAAAAAATTTCTAAATTTTCGAACTCTAAATTTTTTTTTCAATTTTGCGGAAAAATCTTCAAGTTTTTTGAAGTAAGAATTTTCTTGGTTTCAACTCAGCAAAAATCTGTTTTATTTTTTTTACCTATTTATTATTTTTTTTTCAGAAAAAATATTTTCACTTCTATTTTGGAGATTTTTTTTTTTTTTTTTTTTTGAAAATAAGAATCTTCAGTTTTTTTTTGATTATAAATCTCCTAATTTTTGTAAGAAAAAATTCCTTAATTTTTCAACCTTTTTTGCATTAAAAAAACTTCTCACTTTTTTGAAAAAAAGGAATTATTTTTCGTCTTATGCATTTAAAAATAAAATTAAATCTTTAAATTTTTCAGAAAAACAGCAATTTTTCTAATTATTTATTTTTAGAGAAAAAAATAAAAAATACCTTATTTTTAAAAAAAGGAATCTTTTAGTTTTTTTTGTTTTTGTTTTTTTGAGTAAAAATACTTATCACAATTTTTTAAAGAATAAATAACTTTAAAAATTGTTTTGGAGTACAAATAAATAAAATATCTCAATTTTTATGCAAAAAATCTGTTTTTTTTTTTTTTTTTTTTTTTTTTATAAAGAACTTATTTATTTTTAGAGAATAAAATATCAAGTTTTGGCCTTAATTTGTGGAGTGAAAAAATTATTTTTTTGAGATTTTTTTCTCATAAAAATAATATAAAAATCCCTTAGTCGGGCCCTGGGAAAAATCCGGGCCTAGTGCAAATGCACCTTTTGCACCCCCTCTCCTCCTCTCGCCATCGCTGACTATAATTTTTACAAAATCCGGCCATAAAGGTACATTGACTTGCACAACGTTTTGTATTTTGTAATACCTAGATAAAAAACTGACTTAGGTACTCGGTATCCTCGATATCACGTATCAGTATTCAAAGACAGTGAAAACGATACACATAGGTAGGTATCTATTGTTCAAATTTTACTTTCAGGCACATTTTCTGTTTACCTAAATGTTCGTCGAAAATACTCACAATAGAAAAAGTGCCTCCCATAACAGACTTCAGCTAGAGCATCTCTTCTTTCAAAACAGATCGACTCCATTAATTATTTTTAGCGTAAAATATACCGACATATGGAGTCATTAGAAACACTCTATATTTGCATACGAGTAAATGAATAGAAGAATTCGAAGAATTATTTCACTTGGAAAAGTATGTATTATGTTTCAAAGGTTGAATCACAAAACGTTGCTTTTAACGTGGTCCGATCTTTTCAGTTTACATGTACAAAAATTGGAGAAAATCAAAGACACAATTCTCGGTATATATCATTGAGATTGACGTCAGTCGTCAACCTAGTTACAATAAGTATTTGTATATTAGACCAAAATGAAAAAACTTTTCGAGAAATATTTCATAAGATGACCATTTAATAATATCGCTATTGTATAGAAAGAAACTAACTCTCATGTTTGCTGATCTTTATTTGAAAAGCACTCGAGACTGCGATGAAATTTTCATTCTTTCTTAATATTGTCGTAAGAACATTTGTTAGTTCGGTGATAAAAATAAACCACCTCTCAAATGGTTTCGATAAATAAGATAAATTTTCAACAACAATGTAAATTATAAGGTCATATTTAATCGAGAAATTTAAATTTAAATCGAGCAGTAAGCTTTTCCCTCTATAAACTCGTTTTTTATTTTACCCATAGTCCCATAGCACAGAACGTAGGTATCGAGTTTCGTATTTTCTTGTATTATTAATTAAGAAGAAAAAGGGTCGATGTAAAATACGATAAAACTTAATGATGTTGCCTATAATATGCGACTGGACTGCCATATTGATTCCATGTGATTAAAATTTAACGAAATTAATTTCAAAATTGGGCACTTTTCCATAACAGAATTAAAAAAAAAAAAAAAAATACAATAATTTGAAAACTTAAATTTTTCAATAGTGCAATAGGCCTTATTAAATTTATAAATATTTTAGTTTAATGAGAGCAATCGTCACAGAATGGATGACATTACGAAGGACCTCTGGAAGAGATATTATCTTTATAAAATGTTCATCAAGTTTATACTTATAAATTATTTTCAAGGTAACAGAGCCATCATTTCTCGAGTACATCGTTTTCCTATCATAATGAGCATCTCGAGCTGGACAATGGAACACCGAAGAGCAACTGTTTCCACTACCTTCCGAACTATCCGCTACCTTCCTTCTTTGTTTGCTTGGAACTGGAATATAAAAGACAGGTGCACTAATTTTAGGTACTGGCCGTTTAGGTGCATATTCAAAGAAACACTACCTACCTACTCTATTGAAGTAGAAGTGAAGAGTTTTTTCCTCTCTAATATCCTGTAAAGATGTTGGCTTCTTTGCCTTTATAATAAAAGAATCATTGTAATTCTTAAGCTCTTCCAATTAGCTACGATTTGGCGTTAAATTTTACCCATTTGTATCTAAATTTGGGTATTTTTTTTATGTCTTATTAAACGATAACAGACGTAGATAAAAAAGGCGCGTACGATTTAAATGCAATTTATCGGATGCATTTCGAAGCACCCTACTTAATAATTTATACGTTTCATAAATCAAGCAAGTTTAGTTTTGATGTTCATACTCGGCTGAATAATGTATTATTATGTACCGACCGAAGCGTAAATTTTAAATATATCTAGGGGAGTGTCGACGTTTAAAATATCGCACGATAAGATGCAAAATTCGCTACTTTTTCCACGTCCAGAATAACTGAGAAAAAAATGAAAAAAAAGGTAAAAGATACACGCGTTCGTATCATAATAATAACTAACCAAAACTCAACTAGAGGAAGATTTTTATTACTTGCAAAATACCACTATTCCTATAGGAAATTTAGCTTTAAAACTTATCTAAATAAAAATCATCCTCGAAGGCGTTTTGGCATTTAATCAGTCATAGAACTGTGTAGGTCGATTGGATATCGACGAATTGTGTATACTCGTATCGTACAATCTCCCTTTCATGAGCAATAGCAACTGGAAACGACAGTTTGTCCCCTTGCAATAATAAATAGTATCGAGAGATGTCATTTTTGATAAAGGCAAGGATGCATAAAACCTTATAGGGTTGTGGACTGCACGCCGAAATCTTGTTCGGTATTGAAAGGATTCAGAGCACTATCAGCATTTCGAGTTTGACGTAGTTTTGCAAATTTTTCTGCAACTTTACTAATATTTTTGGCATTATAAGCCAGATATGGGAACATTATGTATGCATTTTACTTTTTATCTGGCTTTTTTCTGTGCTTTTTTCTAATATAAGGTTTATACGGTTAAGGCAGTTTTTTATTACTTTTTCCTTCTAGTTTTTAAAAATATATGCGGATTCTGTTCCCGCGCGGAATCTATTTTTTTTCTTCTGGTATAGGTTCGAAGGGTCAACTATTTTTCGTTTTCACACCGTAACGAATGGCAGAAGGTAAAAGGTGTAGAGAAACCCTTAATTTCGTGTGGCCAACCATTGATTCGTTAATATTAACATGTCACTCGATGACTTCGAGTTCTATCTACCTGGCATTAAACTCTAATCTTTATCACCATATGTTCTCGAACCGTTTTTTCTTTATTTAAAAGAAACGTTTCGAATGTTTATTTTTTAGAGATTCTTAAAATGAGATAATTTAAAATTATTACATTTTTCGAATTTGGAAGGGGGAAGACAAGGTAAGCTAAATTGTTGATAAAGTGAACGAGGGAGTGCAATGCAATCAAAGGAAAATTGAAAAGCGACGTTGACAGATTTCGTGTCGAATTTTTTTGACCTTTGCAAAAAAAAGTTGATTTTAAAACCATAGCTACTTGATGCCATAGCTCAAAAAAATACCTCTTTATTTATTAAATATTATCTATTCAATTGATTTATTTTAAATTAAAAGGCCTAGGCTTATTTTTTATCAAATTTTTTTTCCGTATTTTTAGACTTCATAAATTATATTTTTTCTACTTTTTTTTCCAATTTTATTAAAATTTTTCTAATAATTTTCAACAATTTATTTTTCTATACTTTTTCTTATTTAGCATTGATTAATTTCCCCTAAAATTGTTTGTCTAATTTCTTTCTCAATTGTATTATCATTTTTTTAAAATTTTTTATTCACATTTTTCCAAAAAACATTTTTTTTTTTTTAATTTTTCAAGTCCAAAATTTTTGTTAGTTTTTTTTTTACAAATTTCTCGTTTTAATTTTTTCTGCATTTTTTTCAAATTTTGTTTAATTTTCTTAATTGCTTACCAAAATTTTTCCAAATTGTTTAGTAACATTTTTTCCAGATTTTCTATCCAAGTTTTTCAATATACGTATTTCATCAAAATTCTTCTAATTTTATTCTGTACTTTAATTCATATGTTTTCAATAATTTTCATCAACTTTTTTTTTGGGGGGGGGGGGGATTTCCAAGTAGACTGCTGACTAAATTTTTGTTCAAAATTTTTAATTTAAGTTACGACGTTACGAGTATTCCTTAATTTTTTCATCAAAATTTTGTCTAGTGCATAGTGCATAAAAGTAATTTTTGTATACCTACCCAATTATTTTTTTCTCTCAAATTTTTCCTAAAATTTTCATCAAAACTTTTAAAAATTGCCAGCATTTTTTTTCCAAATTTTTATTTAAAGAAAAATTTCAAAATTAATTTTTTAAACAAAAAGTTGGAAGAAAATTTTTTTATTTTTTTTTAAATTTTTTTTTTAATATGAATGATTAATTTTTACTAAAATATTTACCTACTTCATCATAGAAAAAATTTAAACTAATGAAAAATTTAAAAAAAAAATGAAACAACAATTTGCTTAATTGTAAAAAAATCTAGAAAAAAGCTATGAAAATTATGGGGAAAGTATGAATAAAAGTTCAAAAAAAAGACCAAAAAAATTGAAAACGAATTTGTTGTTAGGAAATTTAGGAGAAAAATTTAGACGAAAACTCTGGAGAAAATTTGAATGAAAATTTAGAAAAAAAAATCCCTGAAGAAAAAAAATTTTGATGAAAACATTAAGAAATGATTTAAATGAAAAATTTGGGAATAAAAATTTAACTAACAATTCATTTGGAAAAATTGAATGAAAAATTCGAAGAAAAAAGTAAATTTAGGAAAATTTTCTGAGTAAACCGATAGTTAAATTTTTGTTCCAAATTTTTTATCTCAATTTTTGCTCAATTTTTTATCAAAATTTTGTCTAAGTAAGTATAAATAAGTCAATATTTTTTTTCTATTTCTTTTTTTCATCAAATTTCATATTCAAATTTTCCTAGAATTTTTATCAGATTTTTTAAAAATCCTGAGCATTTTTTTATTTGAATTCTCCCAATAATTTTAATTGCTTTTTTTTCTAGATTTCTCCCAAGTAAAGTGTTACCTAAATTAATTTTCCCAAAAATTTTGCATCTAAATTATTTCTATAATTTTTACAAATTAAAAAAGATAATAATCAGTATTTTTGAAAAATTTGCAAAACTACCTATTTTCTTATAAATTTTTGTTAAACAAATTTATTTCAAACTTTTTCATCAACATTTTTCTTCGAATTTTTCATCCAATTTTTTCCAATAATCGTCGCATCAAAACTTTTTTTCTATACCTACCTACTTTTACTAAGAAAATTGTTAATTTGATTTTTTCAAATTTCTCATCAAAATTTCTATTGTTGATTAATTTTTTTTCTTCAAATTTTTCATTCAAATTTTCTCTAGAATTTTCCTCTAAATTTTTCTCTAAAAATTTTGTTAAATAGGTGAATTTGTTTTCAATTTTTTGATTATTTAAAAAAAATCATTAAAATTTTTACAATAATTTTCACCAAATTTTTCTGTCAATTTTTCATTCCAATTTTAGCTGCAGTATAGGTGATCACCCTCAAACAATATTTCCCAGATTTTTTCCATATAAATTGTTTACATTTTTTTTTTAATTTTTAATTTTTGATATTTTCATCAACATTTTTTCCTCGATTCCTCAAGTATTTTTCATCAAAATTTTTCATTCAATTTTTCCTAAAATTTTCATCAAATTCTTTCCAATTTTTTTCTTCCAAATTCTTGTTTAATAAATTCATTTCAAGTTTTCTTTATCAACCTTTTTTTTTAAAATTTTTTTTAGGTAAATTGTTATTTGAATTTTTACAAAATTTTCATATTTAAAAAAAATTCAAGGGCTTAGGTAAGTATATAATTTTTTTTTTCAAATGAAAAACACCCTTTTTATGAAAACCTTTTTTTTTCTCAAAGTAAAAAAAAAAAACCTTACTTTAAAAAAAATGAAGGTATAACGGTGTGAGGTGTGGAAATGGTCAATCCCCAATATCATGAATTGGGTGCAAGTATTAGGATTATGCTAAAATTAACATTTCAAATGATCTAGATAATACCTAATCGTTTTTAAACTAAGCACGCTTGCCAGAGATAAACGAATCAATTGGGCTACAAAAACTTGTGCGACAAAAAAAAAAGAAGGAAGAATCATTTTGCAAACTAGAACGGAACACGTTAAGGTACTTTTTGCCTTCGATAAAAACATTAGTACTTTTCACGTCGTCATCGAATGACTTTGACATTTCAATTTCAATTTGGTCAGCAGCGAAATAAAACAAATTCTTATTTGCACAAGTCGCACGAATAAATTATATTCAACTACTTTCGTATAAAAAACAAATTAAGTTTAACACTTCATTGCACAAAGAATTCCAACTTTTCACGAACATAGAATACAAAAGTAAAAAGCTGCATATTCACACATTTGTGCCATTAAATGCAGTGTTCTTTTGAAATTCCGTAATAATAAAACGAATTGGGTACGTAATTCATGCATTGCAATGCAGCTGTAATACTTTCTGGGTTAATGAACAATTTAAACCGAGAATATAAGTTGCAAATGGGTTAGGTTTTATTGCATTATCAAAATATTTATTCTTCCGAGTTGCAGAAAGAAGCGAAAAAATAGTTCATGTAATTAAAAAACTTTTTTACAATTTCATTGTATAAGAAGAGAATAATATTGAAGAATTTTTTAAATTAGTAAACTTTACGACAATTTTGTTATTGAATGAAACTATTTTGTACACTGTATTGTACATAAGTACACCTCGTCGTCTATAGGTGCCTATTGATTCAATAAATTCCGAGCAGAATGGAAATTGTAAAGAACAATAATGTATCTTTGGCTGAAGAGAGCGTATAAAAAGCTATTATCAAATATTAATAATGCAGAATAGGCTGAATGGTGGAACGTGCTCGTAATTTTGGTAACATAAACGCATACTTATGCTTATCTACGACTTACGAGGAATAAATGAGCTTTCATTATTCATTTCTTTTACGCTAATATGGTCGTAAACGGAACCACTTTTGAATGAATAAACTCCTTTGAGGTCTTTCGATGAAAAGTGCTGTCTTTGTCGATAATTTAATTATATTGGTGTTTACATCTTTTTTTTTTTTTTTTTTTTTAATTAATTGAAAAAGGTACCTTGGTGAATTGAAAAGTAAAAACAAAAAAATTTGAATATTTTTCAGATTTGTAGATGGTTTTTTTTTATGCAGGTACCAACAACATACCTACGTAAATCTTCAACTGTAGGTACGTTCGTTCTACTCAAATAGTAATAATTATCGAGGTGTAGGTGATTGTTATTTTTTGACGTTCCTTTTATATTGGTTCGATCACCCAGCAGTACATTTTCTATACACCTACAATAGTCAGTGGTACTCCTACATCTACGAAATGTATTTCAATTGGAACTTATTACCCTTTTCTAAGATTACCTACACAACACAGGATATTTTTGAACAAACGTGTCTTGACTTTGCGAGATTCGATTTTGATACGGTAGCTTTTGTATCCATTACATAACATATCTATGCCTACCACACCGGTACCTTTTATACCCAAGGGTATCGCAAGCAATAATATTTTGCTTTGGAAATGCAAGTAAAGGTAAAAAGACGACAGAAGAAATGAACTAGGACTAATACTATCGATCGAATTACTATTACAAATGTAACAATGGTAAGTACATGTATGTACATGAAGTAGAATTTGGCAGGTGCTTTACCCCAGCAATCTATATTCGATTTTGAGGGTGAAGGAGATACCACCTCATTGTGCTCCAATTGTGCAAATTTGAGCAAAATAGATCAGAATTTGTGCATCTCTCCTTTTCGAGAATCCTCAACTGAGGTTTTAGATCCCGGAGTAATCCAGCTTCCCAAATTGGTATTTTGAGTTCAACATGATGCCAAAATGTGCAACAATTTTCAACATTCACTTCTTATTCTTCTCGAGTTGTTAGGAGATGCGACCAGTGACGCGTCAATCAAATTTTTTTAGGTGGGGGGAGAGGGTAATTCATTATCGAAATGTCGAATGGAAATTCAAAACATACCGAATGACATTTTTATTACTTCGTACTATAGGTAAGTACCTAATAAAATTGATCCAATTTCGAAAATGAATCAAAATTTAAAAATTAAATTTTGATCAATTTTTTTTAAATCCAACTTTAAAGATTAAATTAAATTCTAAAATTGGCTGAATCTTGAAAATTGCAAGAAATGAACTTTTCACTTTTTTTTTTTTTATGTAAATTTGACAGTATTTTAAAAAATTGATCAAATTTCGAAAACGAATTAAAATTTACAAAATTAACAAGTTTTCATCATGATTTTTTTTCAACTTCGATGAATTATTCAATTTCCAAAAAAAGACAAATTTTAAATATTGTAAAAATCAATAGCTTTGTTTTTTTATCGCGGATTGTGCAGAATCTGGATTATGGATTCTCACATTTACTTCTTAAAAAAAGGTTTAGAAATATTCTGATCAATTATTCTGAAAGGTTTATCAAAAACAAAACAAAAGAACACAGTAAAATCCATAATCCACTTTCATAATCTACTCATCGAGCAGATTATTAAATGGATTCGCACAAACCCTCACAATCCAAAATCCAGATTGTGCATAATCCGCGATAAAAAAACAAAGCTAATATATTTTTTTCAATTTAGTTAAATTTTATACCTACCACTCATTTAATTTCAACATTTTAAAAAAAATTTTAAATTACCAAATTTTAAAATCCTATTAAATTAAAAAAAAAAAAAAATAGAATTCTGATCATTTTTAAAAAATTCAACATTAAAGATTAACATAAAATTGACCAAATCTTAAAAATTGCAAGAATTGAACTTTTTTTTTTGCAGACAGAATAATTTTAAAAATTGATCAAATTTCGAAAACGAGTTAAAATTAACAAAATTAACAAGTTTTCATCGTATTTTTTTTTTAACTTTGATGAATAATTTTTTAAAAGTGACCAAATTTTAAAAATGGTAAAAATCAATATTTTTTTCGATTGAGTAAAATTTTATTAGGTAACTAATTCTGTACACTAAAGCACCGAACATGGAAGTCACATTTTTTTCAACTTCGAGGTTTTTACGTTTTTTGAATTTTTGACACTGTAGGTTCATACACTAGGTATAAAAATCTCGAAGTCGAAAAAAATTGGACTTCCGTGTTTGGTGCTTTAGGGTGCAGAATTTAATTACAACATTAAAAAAATTAAATTACCACGTCTTTTCTATCAAATATTTAAAATTTTCAAGTTTGAAAAAAATTAAAAAACTATCCAAAATTTAAAAATTGTAAAAATTGATTTTTTTGATTTTTCTTGAAAATTCAACAGAATTTTAAAAATTATTCCAATTTTTAAAAATAAATAAAACTTTAAAATTGCCAAATTTCAAAATTCTATCAAATTTTAAAAATTGTGAAACCTCAATAAATCCTATTTCAAAAATCAACTAAAATTAAAAAATTAAGTTCTATAAAAATTAAAATAAATAGATATTCATTCCAAAAATTTGAAAATTCTGTTTTTCAAAAAAAATGAAACAAAACAATACAAATTTTTCTAATAAAAAATTATAAATTTCTTTCCTCTATATTTTCAAAAAAATTGTTTTGTAGAGAGAGAGAGCAATAATTATGTGTTTTCCAATTTTGCTGAAAAACGAGAGATTTTTTTTGAAACATTGAAATTGAATGAAATAATTCAGAATTTTAAATTTTTTTTAAAGTTGATTCTAAAAGGAGATTTTTTGAGAATTGGTGTGATATTTTCTGATAGAGCTACGAATATTCAGACAATTTCAACAGAAACCAAAAAATTAAATTCTTCCTAAAAAAAAAAAATTAAAAATGCACCTAATATTTTTCAATTTTTTTTTTTTTTTGCAAAATTCAAGTTTTCAATTCTAGTAAAAATCTTCTGGTGTTATTAAAATAAATATACAAATAATTTTAAAAATTTTCCAGCTGGCCAAAAATACTTTTTTTAATTTACCAAAAATTGATACTACTTTTTTTTTAATAGAAAGGTATTTTCGATTTTGAAATTTCTTTCAAATGTTGCAAAATAATCAAAATTGCAAGAATGGTAAACAGGTACGTATTGTCGTTTTTCTGAAAATCCAACCACATACCTATTTACCAGAATTTTTTGAAAGAGGGCTAACTCATCACTGCATAACTCGGGATGAGAAATTGAATAAACTTTGGTTGCACAAGTAGAGAAAAAAAATTTACCTTCACTTCGAATTCAAAATTTCAATTTGGGACTGAACCTGGGAGGAAAATGTCAGATATATCGAGAAAGGGGCAGAGGTTCGGACCCAAACCATTAACCCAAAAACCGTAACCAGTTATTAACCACTTATTTTGGCTAAATTTGAAAAGAGCTGAACCAGTTATAAACCACTTTCCCAAAAAAACCAAAGAACCGAACCAGTTATTAACCATATTTATTTTTGAACATGGTTTTGGACCTCAACCAGTAACCAGAAAAAAAAATTCCAAAATTCAAAGTGGTTTATGGTTCACCAATTTTTTTTTGTTATTGTTATCGTTACGTTACAGATTCAGTTACTTCACTATCTTGATTGAATTTCCATCACTGGTGTGCAGCCTAGATGTCTAGAAATACAAAAGTAATCGACTTGCGTCTATGGATCAACGGATCCAACCAAAGTGTCACATTACTCTTTGAATTTTACGATGTCCAGCACCACATACCTAGATAGTGAATATTCAAAATTGAAGTGGAGGGAGGGGTGCAATCAGAATTTTTGTCATAACCAAAATTATTCATAGAACTTCAAGCTACAACTTTTGTTTGAAAATTTTTTCAATTGGACCTCTCCCACCCCGCCAATTTTGGATAATACAACTTACGTTAACCAAAGTAAGTTGCATTATCCTTTGGTGGGGACAGAGGGGTCCAATTGAAAAATTTTCAAACAAAAGTTACAAGTTGAAGTTTCAGGAGTAATTTTGGTTATATGAAAAATTTCGACTGGACCCCTCCACCCCCACCAGTTTTGGATAAAGTAACTTACTTAGACTTATATAAGTTGTACGTATTATCCAAAATTGGTGGAGAGGGAAGGGTTCAATAATTGAAAAAAAATTTTAAAAAAAGTTGTAGCTTGAAGTTCTATGAATAATTTTGATCATGACAAAAATTTTGATTGGACCCCTCCCTCCCCTCCAATTTTGAATATCCAGTATCTATGTAGTGCTGGGCTTCGTAAAATCAAGAGATTAAAATAATATGTGACATTTTGGTTGGATGTATGGACCTAATAAGGACCCAAGTAAAAAATCATAATTTTGCTTTCGCGCTTTCACAGAAAAATTTTCTGAAGATTGGGGAGGGGGGCATGAAAAAAAATGAATACTTTGAAAAAAAGGAGCGTAACCAGGAACTGAACCAATAACCAGTAATGTAATTGATTTTCAGACGATCGTAACCCGTAACCATTAACCATTAAAACAAAAAAGTCGGACCGTAACCATTTAACCCATAACCACGTACTTTTCGTTGGTTTTTCAAAACCCTGAACCATAAACCACGAACTCAAATCATAAGGGTCCGGACCTCTGGAAAGGGGGGGGGGGAACTTGGGAAGATGAAGATGTTGTTTACTGCACAAATTTGCAAAATTAATGTAGATACAGTTTTTTGGCACAACTCTAAACCCCAAATTTCAATGCAAGGAACTGACTAGTCCCCAGCTCCCCATATAATTTGTTCAGGAAACTTGCAAAAATGGGGAAAATTGTTGCACAAATTTGTACAATTAGAGTACAATATTTGGTCACCATTTTGAACTCGAAATTCCCCTTTGGAGGATTCTGAGTTATCCTGGCTCCTCAAACATCAATTAAGTAAGAGTGTCTCAAGAAGGAGAGGTACAAAAATATTGAAATATTTTGCTCAAGTGTAGCATAATAAGGTGGCACTTTTCTCACCCTCAAAATCGAATATGAAGGGCGAGGTGAGAGGGGGTAACAAACCTTAAAACGGTAGGTACATGTAATCGAATTCGATATAAAATCAATTTTATTTAAAAAATTTGTATACCTAAAAAAGTCTCGTTTCAACACTTTCTCCTTATACTTTCATCGGAATACGTAATACACGAGTAAGTAAAAAAAGAATGGAAATTCCAACAACACCCTTTTTTTTTATTTCCCCTTATGAATACAAAAGCTTAAAAAAACTTCTCCGTTTCTGTATGTCGTGTATACACCTTGAACAAATTATACTTACAAGTTCAACTTTTATCCTTTACACAATCGAACTTCACTAAAACATAGCAGAAAAAATACACTATCCAAATGTAAAAAAGTTAAAGCTGAAAAATTAAGCAAAAAAGGAAAAAAAACTTTACCAAAACTTTATACAATTCCCCAGGCAGTATCCATTTATTCTGCTTGTTTCGAAGGCATGCGAAGGAAAAAAAAAATCACTAAAAAAAATTTGCTCGACGTTTAAATACGACGAAAGAAATGGGAAATGGTATTTCGTAGGGTAACATATTTTCAAACGTTGATGGGTATATTTTGTAAAACAGACTATACTCGTATCTCTCTGATGTAAGCATTTGGCTGCGAAAGATGATGAATCAGTGTACGCCATGCCCTGCCATGGTTTCTAAAATAAATGTCGCCGGCGCGAAAGCGAAAGGCCGCTATGAACATAAACATTGGCAAAAGTTTGCTTTAGCGAGTAAGATCGCAACAGTGACGAATAACTTTTCCCGAATACAGTTTAGTTAACGAGCGTTTTATTTTGAAATATCAATCTCGAATTTCACCCTAAAATAAACAAGGGTTTATGCGCGATTACACTAACCCTTGATAAATTTTTTAAAATTAGATTCTTTTATAAAATGCAAAAACCTGTTACGGCGAAAGTTTTCTTTTATTCTGTACCGAAGCGATGGAGTAGTTAGAAAATAAATTCGCAGAATTAAATTATAAAATGAATTGGACTTTGAGAGAATGTTGATAAAATTAGATCACGATTACGTAATCTTTTTTTTTTAATTCGTCGGGAAATTTAATCGTATCGAAGATGGTCGGTCCTTTTTAAAATGATAATTACAAATCAATAAAAAAAAATATCGCAAAGATGAAAAGATAGAACCGAATCAACGACTTGGTATATTTCAATTCGACAAAATACATCGGTGGAATTTCGTCATCGAGATGAAATTTTTCTTCGAAAAAAAGAGAAGATAGGTACATCGCCCAGAAGACGTCGAGAAATATACGTCTAAGGTTTTTTAAATTAACTTCCCGCAGTTTCGTATCGTTCACTTTTGATAGCGAATTCCAGAGCAAAAGGCCAAAGTTGAATAATTTATCTTAATTATTTATATTGATCAAGTGTTCAACGGCAGCGTTACCAGGCGTCGCAGCGACTGAAACTGAAACTGAACTGAAGTCTGAAGGACGAAAAAAGCACTCAGTCAGTGGGAAAATCTGTAGGGAAAATTACGTTGTACCCTATTGCCTATTGACCACGTAGATGGTGGTTGTTGTGGATTTTGTCTATACCTACGAATAATTCAGCATTTCGGTAAAGTGTTTGATTTACCTAAACATTTTATCGACGACAAATTCGCCAGGGAATATTGCCAGTCCCTTGTTTATTATTTCAGCTATGATGTCAGACATTCTTTGGGTAATTTATCTGTTCAATGCGCACGCTTGCTTATCGCTGCAACAAGTGTATGCCTTTGAGCGGTTTAACTTTCAAAGGTTTAAATGTCTACGACGACGGTGGTTAATTTTAAATTTCCAAGTGCAAGGCTAGGTTGGTTTTCAGTTTCCAGAGTTGATCAAAAGGTTATTAAATACATAATATTTAGTTTTATTATAAAATGGAGTAGGAAAAATTTGTATAAAGCAATTAAAAATCAAGGATAGATTGAATTTGGATAGCTTCTGTATCCCTCCAAAAAAAACAGAATTTTTTGTTTTTAAATAATAGCAATATTATCAATTAATTTATTTAAAAAAAAAAAAAAAAAAAAAAAAAAACAAGCAATCTAAAAACTTTTTCAAAAAGAATTCCTTTACTGTTTGAATTTTCAAAAATGACCAAGTAGGTAGCTTTTTCATTGATTAAATGCAATTTTTCATTTTTCAAAAACTACTGAAAATAATGATTTTCACGAAATTGGTTATTTTAAAATTCTACAAAAATCTATCGGACAAGAATTTCGCATTGGATCTTATGGTAGCTTTTTTATTGATTAAATGCAGTTTGGAAAATATCGAATTTTAAAAAAATTACCTACTGGATTTTTTTTTTTTACAAAATTGATGATTTAAAATTTTTTAAGAATTTTCATCAGAGAAGGATTTTGCATTGGATCTTATGGTAGCTTTTTTCATTGATTGAATGCAATTTGAAAAAAATCGAATTTTTAAAAAATTACCTACTGAAAAAAATTTTCCCCCACAAAATTGATGATTTCAAAATTCTTTATGAATCCATCAGAGGAGGATTTCGCATGGGAACTTATGGTAACTTTTTTCATTGACTAAATGCAGTTTCTCATTTTTCAAAAATTCCTGAAAATAAAAAAAATATTCACAAAAGTGATAATTTCAAAATTTTTCAAAAATCCATCACAGGAGGATTTTGTTTTGCATTGGATCTTATGGTACATACTTGAAAAAATTTTAATTTTTTTCAAAGATATAGAAGTTTCTATTATACGTTTTTTAGGAGCATTTCTTTCAATTTTCAATTTTTCGAAGTAAATTTTCAGTTTTAAAAAACTCAATTTTTCAACAAAAAACATTTTAAATTTTTCTTTATTTGCATATTTTTTTAAAATCTTTACTAATTTTTAATTTGTTAATATTTTGTTGAAATATTTTTTAAATTAAATACTTAGGTAGGTATAAGAATTAAAACGACCTTTTTTTCATTGTCCAAAGTTTTTTCAATGCTTATTTTTTAACATGATTTTTCAAAACCAATTCAAAAAATTTACACTCCTAAAAACTGATTTCTTCAATTTATTCATTTTTTTTTTTCAAATACTCGTAAGAATTTATTCAGGTTTAATTTTCTCAAAACCTTCTCAAAATTATTTTTCCAGTCTCTCCTTTAATTTTTCAAAAATTCATTTCTTCAATTTAAAGAAAAATAGAAGAGAGAAGTACTTAGGTTTAAGTACCTACCTATTTTTTTAATTTGCATAAAATTTTTCTCTTTTTATAAATTTTTAAAAAATTAAAATTTTCTCAAAACCCAATTGTTTCAATTTATTTCAAATTTTGTTTTTAAATATCAACTTGAGTTCAATTTTTCAAACAAAAAAATGAATTAATTATTTTCAAAAATAAATTTATAAAAATTATTAAAAACATATTTTTTAAATTTGTTTTATTTTTTGAATTCAATTTTTAAAATTTATTATAATTTAAAAAAAAACAGCCCAATTTTTTGGAAAATGGATTTTTCAATCAGGAAGCATCAAATTTTTTGATTTTTTTGAGTTTTTATATTTTTAATTTTTCAAAAATTCAAAAGTTTTTCAATTTTTGAAGTACTTTATGACCTAAAATTTTCAACATATTTTTTTAAAAGTGCAATTTTTTTCAATTTTTTTCTAATTTCAATTTTTTTACACAGTTTTCCTTTGATTCTTACGATTTTTTTTGCCAAATCTCAGTTTTTTAAAACGCTTTCCTAAATATCCAGTATATTTAAAAACAATTTTTTTTAATTTTAATAATTCGATTTCTTATCAAATTTATGAAGTTTGCAAATTTATTTTCGAATTTTTCAATTCTTCAAAATTAATTGCTTTCATTTTTTGAACTTACACAGGTACACTACTCACTCAGTGCTCACCAACGAGTCTACAATTAATCACAAACACACTGCACTACAAAAATTTCAGAATTGATTTTTTTTTTAATTTTCACATTTTTATTTTCAAATTATATGTGCCATACTTGAAACTGAATTAAGTATTTTAATCCTTTAAAAAACAGCCTCGAACGCCCAAATCCTCTATTTTTCGCAGCAAAAGCTCGACAAATGCGCCACCTAATTTAATCATCTTCACTCCGCGACTAATTAGAGCTTATTTAATTTTTCCAAAATGAAAGCAAAATTTCACATAGCGACGTATTGTATTTTATTAATTTAAAATACCCGTATCAGCCTCTAAAAAGAATCCTACCGATAATCCAGCAGTGCAGCGTCACGACGCTAAAACTGTACGTGTGAGGTTGTCATAGTAACAGACGTTCGCGAAAAATACTTTGGCGCCATAAGAACTGTATAGTACCCTTGTCTAGTACGCTTAAACTTGCCACAATCTCGGGGTATGAACCCCCAAAAATTTATTGTTTTCCCTCGTTAGCTGTTGCGCTGGCACTTTTATTGTATTCCGAGTGCAATGCATTAACGAACGGACGGCAGTTTATCATTCGACGGTATCGTATAACGTGTTCACTTATTTTATGTCATATGAAAAATTACTCGTACAACTACCGAGTACTGGGTACTTTTTATTTCATATTTTTTTTTCTTCCTAAAACGATGTCATCTCTCTTAAAAAACGTAAGCAATGTTTCGATTATTGGGAATACGTTGAAAAGGGCTCCATTAGCTAGGTAAATACAGAGTTCAGAATCAACCGGTTTTACGCTTTTAACACTTCATCGCACAAACATTGTATGTTTATCTGATACATAAGTGTAACTTGCCACTTGCCACTTGAAAAAAAAGTGTCCGAGTAAAGATATTTTATTTTACGGTTTCATGTTCGACCATATATGTAGGTAGGTACCTACTCGTACTGGAGATTGAAAAACACTCGGTACGATACGTTTTGTTATTACACGTCGTCGTCATAAAAGTAAATTTATCGTCAATAAGACTCAATAAACAATAAATAGAAGTGGTCAAGACGATGACAAAATGACTTATGAAGATTACGTGTATTTTTGTTCTCACGACAAGGCGACGACCGCGACAGTGTAATAATCGGCTTATTCTGCAACTTCGACTCGTATACCACAAATACCCACGACAATGCTGCCATTCTATGGATTATGCTGCGTTTCAGATCCAGTATAATGTATCTCGAAAGTATCGCGTATCATTTTTTCTCTCGACATAAGCGAAAATCTAATTGATTGGAATTATTAAATTACATGCGAGCTGGAAGTTCTAGTATGTAATTCAATTAGGATGATTGTGTTGATGATATTAATCATGAAAAAGCATTATCAAAGTGTTACTTAGATTGCAGAATTTTTTGTGCCTACGAGTAGGTAATAAATACCACTGGTACTTATTACATTGCAAAAATGATTTTTTCCAGAAATGAAAATAATTGAAAAATTATGAATTTTTTGGTCATAACCTCTCAGAATGATCCCGATTATTGATAAAAAAATGTTTGGAGCAATTTTTTCAAAGAAATTCAATTTTAAGAAAAATTTGTAATTTGCCATGTACAACTGCAAAAATGATTTTTTTCCAAAAATGTAAATAATTGAAAAATTATGAATTTTTTCGTCATAACCTCTCAGAATGGACCCGATTCCTGAGAAAGAAAAAAAATTTCACAATTTTTTTAAAGAAATCCAATTTTAAGAAAAATATGTAATTTGCCATATAAACTGCAAAAATGATTTTTTCCAAAAATGGAAATAATTGAAAAATTATGAATTTTTTCGTCATAACCTCTCAGAATGATCCCGATTATTGTGAAAAAAAATTTTGGGCAATTTTGGGCAATTTTTTCAAAGAAATTCAATCTTAAGAAAAATGTGTAATTCGCCATGTAATAAGTACCACTGGTACTTATTACACTGCAAAAATGATTTTTCCAAAAATGTAAATAATTTAAAAATTATGAATTTTTTGGTCATAATCTCTTAGAAAATGGACCCGATTTTTGAGAAAAAAATTTTGGACGATTTTTTCAAAGAAATTCAATTTTAAGAAAAATGTGTAATTCGCCATGTAGGTACTTCTATACTATACTAGATAACACATGCACGTAAGATTACGTCGAAGGTGAGGTTTTGGGTAAGTTTAGCTTTTGTGAGCTTTATAAATGATTTATAGAATCCCAATAATAGTAGCATACTTTTTTCCCTGTCTGTAATACTTCTTCTGTACTTGGAGGTGAATATACATACATAGAAGAAAGTCTGTGATTTTTTAGACACGAGTTAATCTCCCTGTTGCTTTTGCTATTCAAATTTATGTCAGCTATTACTTTCAAATATAATTTATCTGCGTTGTAAAAATCTAACGTAAGTAAGTTTTATTCCACAAATGTGGTTTATTTATTGGCACTTAAGAAATGGGTTTTGATTTAAATGCGCAAGAATGAGTGTGCCCTTTGCCCTATTCCATTCAGTCGTTTCAGAATACGTTTCTATCGAACGAAATTGGAAACGAATTCATAAGATTTCGGAGCGCAATTTCAAATTTTTAAAAATTCTATCAATTTTTTTTTAATTTTACAAAATCCTCTGAAAATTCTTTGAAAAATCTGCGATAGTTTCGTAGAAAATTGAAAAGAAAAAAATGGTGGAAAATTTACTGAAAATTTTGTTACTAATTTTTTTGGACTTTGAAAAAAAATTCTTTAAACATTTCGTGAGAAAGCTCTAATTATTTTGAGGAAAATTTTCTGAAATTTTCCGAATAATTTTTAATAATTAGGTATGTTTCATAATTCTCAGCATTTAATTACATACATTTTCTATATTTCCTACAATTCTTTAAAATATTCTGATCCCAGAAAATTTGCTTTTTGAAAAAAAAATCCTTCCTTTTTTAAATTTGGAATTAAATTTTCTGAAAAAAAATGTACCTAAGAATATTATGTACATTTTGAATTTTATAATTTTGTGAAAAATGCTATCAACATTCTATAAAAAAAACTCTGATAACTTTGTAAAGAATTTTCTCAAATTTTTTGAAATTTTGTGGAAAATCTCCGATGATTTTGTAAAAAAAAACCTAAAATTTTGTTGAAAACTCTCAAAAAAATTTCTGTCAAGTGCCTGAAAATTTTCTGAATATTCCCGAAAATTTCTGAAAATTTGTTTTTTCAATTTTTTCTTTATTCTCTGAGTTTATTTTTGAATTTTCATCATTTTTTTTTCTGAAGTCTTCAATAAGTTGCAAAAACATTTCTGAAAATTGTAGTACATTTTTCGTAAATGCATATTTAAAAAAAAATGATCTATTAGGTAAAAACTTTTCTGAAATATTTTGAGAAATTCTCTTGTGACCCCTAACAAATTTTTGAATTTTCTCAAAGTCCAGAAATGCTTTAAAATTTGTTGAATCTTTTTCATTACTAAATTCCTTAGACATTTTGAGAAAAACTTTACATACCTACTACTTATTTTCCTGGAAAAAATTCCCCAAGTTTTCAATTTTGCAAACAAAAAATTTCAAGAGTAGAAGTGCACAAAATTATTTTTGAAATAAAATTTAATAAAAATTGTACACAACAAAAATTTGAAAAATTCAATTTGTGAAAAAAATGAAAAATTCTAAAAAATGGTTTTTAACAATACAAAATAAAAAATATATTTTTTTATATTATATTGACACAGTTTTGAAGAAATTATGGACTAAATTTTCAATTATAAAAATTCTAATAAAAACACCTTGCAAAATTGTTTTTTTTTTTCAAAAAAATAAATACCTAGGTAAATAAGGCACCTAATGTTCTTTGAGAGAATTTTTTAAAATTACCTTCATCAAAATTTCGAAACGTATGCATATTACTGGCTTTTATATAATTATACACACAAAATTAATTTTTCACTGAAATTTCCAAAAAAAAAACACACACATCAACCAAGATTTTAAAAATTAAATTCAAGAAAAAATGTCTTTTTGGTTTACGTTTAAAAAAAAAAAAATCTAAAAAAATTATTTTCAACGAAATTTAAAAAAAAAATTGTTCTTCAAAAAAATTACGTATTTTTACAAAAAATTTTAAGTATTTTTTTCCAACAAAATTATAAAAATATGCAAATAAAATGTACTCGGCAAAATCCCAAAATTAATTTTCCAATGACATTTGAAAAAAAATTGTCAACAACGAAAACTTTAAAGAATCAATTCGTTAAAAAAATTCATTTTTGGTTAGCATTGAAAAACAAAATACATTTCTAAAAAAAATATCTAAAAAAATTTTGTTTTTGACAGAATTTTGAAAAAAAAATTATTAAACATTTTTTTAAAACTTGGTTTATGACATAATTTTAAAGAATTTCTTCAGTGACTAAATTTAAAAGGAAAAAAAATTATAAGGTACACTTAATAAAAACATATCAAAAAATTGTTTTTTCGAGAAAAAGAAGAAAATTTTAAAAAAAATTTTCTTCTACAGAATTTTTGAAAGTAAGCATAATTTTAGGTCAAATAGATAGGTACATAAGCACAAAATTGATTTTTCAACGAAATCAAAAAAAAACAAACAAACTAGATTTGAAAAGCTTATTAATTAATGAAAGAATTTCTCTTTGAACAACATTAAAACCATTTTTGGAAATTCTAAAAAATTTATTTTCAGCGAAATTTGAAGAAAATTGTTTTTCCAAAAAAAAGCTTAAAGAAAATTTCAAAAAAATTATTTCCAACAAAATTTTGAAAACTATGCATTTAATGAAATTACAACAAAAATTCGAAAAATTCAATTTATTTAGACAAAATTTGGAAATTTGCTTGCCAATTGAGCAAATTTTGAAAAAATTGTTTTAAAAAAATTGTTTTCGAGAAAATTTTAAGAAATTTATTTTTAAATAAGTAATATTTCGAAAAATATGCAAATAAAATACCTACTTAATTTCATTAATAAAATTACGATTGTAAAAAAGCTCTCAAGCCCAAAAACTTCTCCCCAAAAAAATCTCTACGTACTGCGTTGAAGAAAAAATCCACTAAATTGTTTTCCTCCTCATAATGGTACATCCTACATGCAGTAGATAGAATGTAAAAGCAACAGAGCACACGTGAAATGTATTTTCATCGTCAAAATGAATCATCTTTCCAATTTTTTTCTACGAAGCGAAGACATAATCTCATCAATCTCTTTACGCTGTTCACGTTATCATTCATAAGATTTTTAGTTTCACATTTACATGGCTTCTGCTAAATTAGATACATAGTAACATAGATTAATAAATACTTAATTCGCGAAATTTTCACGTTTCGTCGACGTTGTACGTATACGTACATATTATATACCTGAATCACTCGGGTACCTATTTATTCTCACATAATGTACTAAGCTCATTCATGGAGTAAATCTTTACAAACATGCAGGTTTTACGTACCTATAATTGGCGATGACGTGTTAAAATGTCACCGAAAGTTGATAAATTCGTAAATAAGTAAGATTTTTTGGCAACATTAATAATAGGTAATAGGTTTTCGATCGAAGAAAGTCTATAGAAAATAGGTAGGTAGGTAGGTAGATAGGTACGAACGACATAAGTAACTAAATCTATCAAGTAAATTTCATTTCATTCGAATGGTATGCCTTCTATAACGGCGATAAATTCGTCGATTTAAATAGAAAAACCTTCTATTTTTCACTTTGAAAAAAGAAAAAGAAAAAGAAAAAAGTGAATGTAAGGTGAGTAGAAAACAGGAGAAAAGGAAAGGTCTTAGAAGAGGCGTAAGTCAGTTTACCGAAGATTTGAAATTCATTCCCGAAAGCACAGCTAAGCCTCTTTTTATCGCGAATTTTTTCCTTTTTCTTTTCAGGTACCTACGTATTGAAAAAGTGAACGGAGTGGGATTTTTCGGGAATTGTACGTATACGTCACGTCTCCATATATGAATTCCTTCGATTACTCGATAAGCCAATTTTTATCTTTAATTCCGATGCGTGACAAAGGTATTTGACGGTGGATATAGAAATTTTGAAAAACGTGGCATTGCATAGGGAAGTGTACGATTAAAAATACCGTTTCGTTTGTCGAGCACTATTTGTCGTGCGGTTATTTGCGAACGAATAAATTCTTATAGCCGGTTCCATCGGATGGCTTATTTTGAGGAAATGTTCTCTGATAAACGAAACTGTGTAGTGAACAGTTTACTCTAAGGGTCAATGTCATACACACTCTATAAGGTTTTATTATCTTCGCAGCTTTTCACCACCATTCGTTTCATAAAAGGGATATCTCTTCGACTGTAACACGTATTTTACCCTTCTTTTTATATTTATTATTATTTTTTTTTTTTTCGTTTATTTTCTTCTTTTTTTTCTTCTATATGAGAAACTTTCGTTGCAATCCCTCTTTTACGTGATTCAGTTACTACAATCTTCCGGCTTCGTTTCTTTCGCTACTAAGTCCCTTCTTTGTATTCGTACAAATTATTTCTTTCGACGTTAAGTTCTCAAACTTTTGATACCGTTGCCCTTATATAAGTATATTTCGCATACCTACGTTATTTTGAGCAAAAAGTTTACAAAATTTAGCTTTTTTAAAACGTATTTTCGTATCGTGTTTTGCATTCAAATAACAATTTTCCTATTCTCGAGTGAAAAATACTTAGTACGAAATTAGCAACTCGTTAAATTTGAAGATTTTTTTCTCAACGTTATAATATGATTATTCCTCGAAAAACGAGTCGTTGAGTAGATAGCAGGAGGGCTACTTAGTTTCTTTTGCAAACAATGCCATTCTACTCGATGAACTTTATATTATAACGCTATAGGAGGGTTTAAAAAAATAGAGTAGTGTACCAGGCATCCGAAATAATTAATTTAGTAATTTACAAAAGGCGTTATAAGTGCTGGTGACGTTCGGTTTATGACTGCTAATGGTGTTTGATGGTGTTTTGTTCGTTCGAAGATGGCAAAACGAATCTGATAAACCGAGTAATTAACCAGACGTGTACTAGTTTCTGCCTGGAATAAATTATTTCAAGATGCGAGAACGTTTTTGACATTTTTCATTTCTCCAATTTTATACATCATCGCAGCCCTCTTTATTTCTTTATTCAACGTTTAGATGCGTCAACGTAATACAATTCGGTTATACGATTACGATTACGATTTACAAAGAAAGAAGAATTTCAATTTTCAGTTCACCATTCTATTACATGTTAGCAGATTGATTTGCTGTCGGTCTTGGTTCGGTGTAAAGGTTCCAACGTAAGTAGTTTTATGGCAGAGTCGAAGTCTATCTGGGTAATTTCAATAAGTATATCAGTTCGATCATGTTAGAAGGGTAAAATTAATTTAATTTATTTGATATGTAGGTACATACCGGGTTCCTAAGAATATGTTGACCACCTACGTCATCGATCTACGGATCAGCCAATCAGGTAACTAGAAATGGTTATCTCATTGCTCTGATTGGTTGTCGTTATCTAGGTGGTCAACATATTCTTAGGAACCCGGTACGTAGTTATCTCTGTATTTACTTTTTGTATTGATTGAAGACGTAAAATGATAATGATCGATTTCAGATGAGGAAGCTAGCTGGACGAGAAGTACTCAGATACATCTTGATAATGTAATAAGTAAAGAAGTATAGATAGATAGGTCAGGTACCTCAGTATTGAAAATAAATTCTTCAAGGGAATGTTCCTTGAATTTTCTTGAAAATATTGCCTGATAACTTGAAAAATAAAAAATAAAATGAAGAGTTATTCAAAAGGTTTAGAAAGTTATTCTCAACAATTTTTTGGAAATTTTATTATCATTATTCACGTCTTATTGAAAGAAAAATTACTACCTACCTATAAAAAATTATTCAAACACAAATTTCATAGAAATTTTTTTTCAAGAATTAATTCGGTAAAAAACTTGAGGAATATTTTTTTTACGAATCATCTCATAAAAATTGCCAGCTTGCTTCAAAAAAAAGTTCACTAAAAATTTTTTTGATTTGAAAAAAATTTGTTTTTTAATCCTTTAAGAGAAATGTTGAAAAAATACTTTTCTTAAAAAAAATTGTCAAAATGCATTTCAAGAAAATTGAAAAAAAAAAATGAAAATCTTCTCTTACAAAAATCTCTCAAGGAGTATTTTTTTCTGGAAAGTTTGCATCAAGAAAAAATTCCGAAAACATAACATAAGATTTTTAAAAAAATGTTTGAATAAAATTTTATAAAAAATTATCTTAAAAAAATATTCCAAAAAAAATTAAAAATTTTTGGTGAAATTGTCAAATATTATTTTAAGAAAAGTGAATTAAAAATATTATTTTGGCTAATTTTTTTTGAATCTATCAAAAAAAAATTTTTTAAGCAGTTTGCTTCAAGAAAAAATATCAGAAAAGTTCATTTAAAACTTTGAAATTTTTATCTAAACAAATTTTTGAAAAATGAATAAATAAATCTTAGGTAATAGAAAAAGTTTATGTGGATAATAAATTATTTCATGATAAATTAAATCAATAACACGAAAAAAAAATTTCTAAAAAAATCTTGAAAAATAAAAGGTACCTACCTATTTAGAAAAATTTCTAAAGGTTTTTTCAACAAAATCCTATGAAAAATTGTTGACAAAATAGAAAAATTTCTTTTGGTTAAAATTGTCTATTTTTTTACAAATATTTCTCAGCGGGTATTATTATTTTTATAGAGCCAGTTTCGGACTTTCGGTTTACTTCAAGCAACAAATCCAGAAAAGATAATTCATAATGAAAAATAATTCTTCTCAACAAAATTCAACCCTACAACACTGCAGGGTTCTCGATTAATAATTTTAAGAAAAAATCCATTGATTTAAAGAAAAATTAAATTTATGAATTGAGAGATTTTTTTAAGTATATTTTTTTTTCAATTTTGACAGATTTGACAATTTTTTCGTAAAATTCAACCCTACAACTGTAGGGCTTCTCGCATAGAAATTTTGAGAAAAAATTAATTCATTTTGAGGAAATTTGAATTTATTAGTAGATAATTTTTTGGAATCGATTTTATTCAATTCTGACAGATTTGACAATTTTTTCGTAAAATTCAACCCTACAACTGTAGGACTTCTCGCATAGAAATTTCGAGAAAAAATTAATTCATTTTGAGGAAATTTGAATTTATTAGTAGAGAATTCTTTTGAATAAATTGTTTTCCATTCCCACAGATTTGAATTTTTTTGTAAAATTCAACCCCACAACTGCAGGGCTTCTCGAGTAGAAATTTCAAAAAAAATTATCCATTTAAAGGAAATTTGAATTTATCATTAGAGAATATTTTTTTGGGATCGATTTGTTTCAATTCTGACAGATTTGACAATTTTTACAAAAATTATTCAATGAGTATTTTTTTCAAAGTTCTATCGAAAAATTTTATCCAAAACTCCTCTTCAAAAAAAGGTGTTATTGAGTAATATAATTTTTTATAAAAAATTATCCTAAATAAATTTTCCAAAGAAAAAAAAATCGTCAAAAAAGTATTTAAAAAACACTATTCTTCTTCTTAAAAAAAATGAGAAAAAATAATACCTTCTGAAAAAATAATTGTCAAAAAATGCATTTTAAGGAAATTAGAAAAAAAAATTAAAAATTTTCTTTTGTCGAATTTTTTTATTTACAAAAATCTTTCAAAGCACATTTTTTAACCTGTTTGCTTTGAAAAAAAAAACAAAAAAAAAACAGAAAAGTTCAAATGAAGTTTTACAAAAATCTTAATAACAAATTTTTTGAAAAAAAAGAAGATAAATGAATAAAAAAGTTTGATTGGATAGTAAAATATTCTATAAAAAGTCGGATAGGTACACTAAAAAAAATGTTCCGATAAATAAAGTTCTTATAACAAAATGTAAGAAAGAAATCCCCAAGAAAATTTTTGAAAGAATGATTTAAAAAATTACTTACTAAAGAATAATATTCAGAAAAAAAATTCAAATAATATTTAATAAAATATTGGGAGGGGGAATGAAAAATTTCTACAATTCTATGAAAATTTTTTAGCACATAAATTTTCTCTCGAAAAATCGTTGAGAAAAAAATTTTGAAACTGAAAGAAATTATTAAAAAATGTCTTAATTAGCTATTAAAAAAGTTTCTTAAAAAAAAAATCATCCAAAAATTTTTTTTAAAAAAGTTCGTTTGAAAATTTTTCCATGTTAAAAATGTGAGAATGATTTTTCTTCTTCAAAAAATTGAGAAATTGTTTTTCTCTCAAAAATTAGAAGATTTCTCCGCCGCAAAAATAAAAGATTTCAATCCTTCAAAAAATTTAAAGATTTCAAAAAATACAGTGATTTTTTTGAGAAAAAAAATAAGAGATTTTTTTTCTCTTTAAATGAGAGATTTCTTTCCAAAAAATTCCCCTAAAAATTGGAAGGCATTTTCTATCATAAAATTACAAGATTTTTCACTTGTTTTCCAACCTTAAAAAAATGAGAAATTTTTTCACGCGACTCCAAAAAGATTCCAAGAAAATTCAGAATTTTTTCTCCAAAAATTCGAAAAATATTTTAATCCTAAAAATTGAGTTTTTTTTTTCGAAAAAATACACGATTTTTTTCATTTTATCTTTTATTTCAAAATAATCAATTTTTTTTCTGGAAATTGTAAGTTGTGTCAAAGCACGCTCGGCATAAGCTGTAGTAACACACCTGTGAAAAAATGTCTCTAATTTTTTTGACCAATGTAGGTAACTAGGTATCTAGTCGTTGATTAAAAATCAGTGTAAAATCATCTCCAAGTATCCTGTATATTGGATATTGAACCGATACAGAGCATCGACTCAGCAACACGACACAATATATTTCAAAGTTTGATTAGAAAACTACTCTGATCGGTTGATACCCATAAAATAAACTCAATCACTATATCGAATACGACATGTACGAGAGGGAAAAAAAACACAAGATGGGAAAAAACATATCCTCGGCACCCACCTTCGAAAGAAATAACTTTGTTGTTTGAGTTAGTCGGACACCGCACTGGACAGTTATAAAAATAAGCCATTTAAGATGGTCCTCCTCGGGTGGTTTACCGAGCCAGGCTGGCACAAGACGTTGTTAAAATCGAAAGACATACAAATCATTAACGATATATAAGGAAGTTGTGATTTGTTGATTCTCGTGGGCATTTAACGTAGGGCGTATATTATCAAAATCTTATAAAATAACAGCCCTCCAGAGATGCTAGTTGCATTTCTTCTTGATTAGTTTTCCTAATGTAAGTTTAATAGTTGTTAGGACTGTTTAGATTTTCGTTTTTCGATACACGACGCCACGATGTTCCCTTTTTTCGTGAAAAACTTCTCCATGGTCCGGACTGCGATGCGATGGTCTGTAGAAGTGTGGATGTTGTTAAATCAGCACGAGCACAGAAGGCTCGTGGTAGGCATATTTTTAATCATAAAAATGGTAAATAGCTGCAGTGAGATTTCAGAGTGGCAAATTAAATGGGGAGGATGGGTTTAAATTACATGCCCTTTTTTTTTCTTCGTTTAGAAAAAATAAACAAGGATTTTTTGACTTATCGTCGAATAAGTTGGATGCAACGTTTAAAGAAGGAAATTTATATTCACTTTGGGTGAGCTTTAATTTATTTTTCATCGCGTTGTGATTTGTGTAGAGAGTAAGAATCGTACGTATACCCTCGTTAATTTGCGATAGAGGAGAAAAAAACAGGTTTTTCGTTTTAGAAAAAAAAAAAAAAAAACATCCCAGGACGCCTTTTTTATACGGATACGCAACCCACATATCAGGTAAATAAAATGAATTGTATTCGCGGTTTAGGGCTTTTTAAAATGGAATCTGTGCATTTGAAAACGCCATCAGATCATGTACGAACGCTAACGCCAGTCAAAGCCGTCCAAACAGTTTTTTTTTTCAGACTATAAACACCAACAAAATAACGAGATTCTAGATGTCTTGATAAAGCATGATAAATGTAGTTATCAAATCCGCTATATCAAAAACGCTTCTCTTACTCGTATTTCTAGCCTCGTGGCAGTCGGCTTTTTTCCATGATTTGGGTAATACGTCAGATAGAAAAGAACGTCGTTATTTAATAATTTTTTATAGTGTAAAAAATAATTAAATATTTATGCAAAGTGAAAAGCAATCGTTGTGGAAAACGAAGAAAATAAATTTACGCCGAGTTTATTCCATCGCGAACGGTTTATCGATATTTTTCATAAATTATAACGCTATTGCTGCTAAAGGGTTATTGCGAAGAATTCCCATCGAATTAAAACGTTCATCTGGTAGTAATTAATCATGGATTAGGAGTACTTCAAAGTTCAAAATTATTTCTGCCCGTGTTATATTTGGAAGAAAAAATATGCAATTGATCCGGGTGATGAATGATTATTATTTTGGAAGTGTTGAAACCTTGAACTGCGAACAAAGAATCTGTCAATTAAATATCACTAAACAATGGTAACTCAAAGATTATCTTAAAAGACTTGGGCTTCCTGATTTAATATCATGGCCAGCAAGTTGGAAGTAGCTCGTGTGCTCGAGCTATGTACATTCATAATTTCAAAAGTGAAATGAGCTACACCTAAGTGACCCTAGAAAACTTCGAGAATGCAAAAAGTAGGTAAACACAGATTACCTATTGAAACCTCTGTTTTGTTTTTTGTTTTTTGGAGAAAAAATATCCTCAACTTTTGAAGGAAAAAGATATTTAATTTTCTTGTATTAAAAAATATCTCGGGTTTTCAAAACCAGCGCAAAAAATAAGTATGTGAGAGAATTATTGATTTTTTTTTGGGAAAGAACTAACAATTTTTTGAGGGAAGAAGAAATCTCCGTCTGTATCTTCCAATTTTTTTAAAAGATGTTGGGCCTATATATTTTTTTTCCAATAAAATCTCCATTTTTTTTCAGAAAAAAAATATTGAATTTTCCTAGAATAAAAATAATATCCATTTTTTAATGTTAAAAAAAAATAAGTACAAAATTTCTCAATTTCTTTGAAAAAAATCTTTCAATTTTTTTGGATTAAAAAAAACATATGGTATTTTTAGAAGTGAAAATATTTCGCAAATTTTTTGAAGAATTGTTTTTCATTTTTTGAAATAATTTAAAAAAAATTGTTTCAAATTCCATTTTTATAAGTTTTTGAAATAAAATTTTTACAAAAATCAAGTTGGTAGTTGGTACCTATTTGATGAAATCTGTTTTCTTTTTTGGCAAAAATTTTTTAATTTTTTAGAGAAAAAACTCTCATTTTTTGAGTAAAAAATATACTTAATCTCTTACTTTTAAAAAAATTGAAATTTTTTTGAGAAGATTTTTTGGTCTATCGACTTCTTAGAATACGAGAAAAAGGTCTCGACTTATAAAATTGCATTAAACAGCAGAAAATAGTGCGGCTGTAAAAAGGCTTCAACCAGAAAAAAGGTTTCGACTTGAAAAATTACTGCAACCAGAAAAAAATATTTCGACTGTAAAAAGGCATAAATCAGATAAAATAACTTTTTAAAGTGAAAAATACTTTTAAAAATTCTCAATTTAAAAAAAAAAAAAAAAAAAAAAACATTTCTTTGAGATTTTTTCTTAGAGAAAAATCTTTTTTATCTGAATAAAAATACGTACTTTTAGGGGGAGGGTAATCTAATTTTTGCCTCATTTTCTCATTTTTTTTTAAGGGGTCGCGTCGTTTATTTCTTTTTTTAAAGGATGGAATGTTTATTCTTTGGTCACAATTTTTTTGGGATAAAAGTAGGTACTTACTTACCTCAATTTTAATCTGAGTAAAAAAACATTTTTTTTCAAATAAGGAAATAGATTAGAAAATTATCAATTCATTTTTTGAGATTTTTTTTCATCAACATAAAACCTCTCTATTTTTTAAGTAAAAACATTCTTATTCTTAGAAGAAAAAAAATCTCAAATTCTTATATTAAAAAACGTTGATTTTTTACTCAATTTTTTGGGAAAAAATTGATTTTCTTTTTTATTTTAAAGAAAAAAAATCTTTGGGCTAAAAAAACTCATCTTTTTAAAGTGAAAAAATAAGTAAAAAATTTCTCAATTTAAACTTTCAATTCATTTGAAGAAAGATCATCTCCTAATTTTAGGGGAAACAATCTGAAACTTTTTGAGAAAATTTGTCTTAATTTTTTGGGGAAAAAATCTCTCGACTTTTTTGGAATAAGAAATGTTTACCTACCTATCTTAATTTTTAGTAGGTAAACGTAAAAAAGGTCAACTTTAAATTTTTAATTTTTAACACCTAAATAATGAAGTAAATTTCATTTCAAAAAAAAAAAGAAGAAAAGAAAGAGAACTTTCAACTTCTTTTGGAGAAAGAAATCACAAATTTTTTGTTACAAAATATCTCCTATTTTTAAGGTAAAAATTTTTTTTATTTCTTTTTGAAATTTCTAGGAAAAAAATCTCCCTACTTTTTTAGAACAAAAAATACGTAAAGTCTAGTGGAGGAAAAATTCTCAAATTCATTTCAAGAAAAACTTTTAATTCTATTGGAGAAAAAATACTTTTTTTGTAGTAAAAATTGGCCAATTCTTTGGAGAAAATAATTCTTTTTTTGGAATAATTTTTTTTCATTTTATTTGAAAAAATCTCTTTTTTACAGATATACGAATAAGGTATCTCTTATTTTTAGAGAGGAAAATTTCAATTTTTTGGAGAAAAATATCTCTCATTTCTAGGGGAGGGGGTCTTGAATTTGTTTTTAAAAAATCATAATTTTTATCTCAGTTTTTTGGGGAAAAGATCTCTTGACTATTTAAGAGTAAAAAAAAATCTCAATTTTTTCGAAATCTACGTATTAGTAGAAAAAATCCCTTCGTCAATTTTTAAAATGAAAAAGGAGGTAAAAAATTTCTCAATTTTTTTTTTGTTAACATTCAATTTATTATTATTTGTTTTAAGAAAACATCTCATTTTTGGAAAAAAAATTTTGTCACTATTCTTTTGTAAAAAAAAATCTTTAGTTTCGCTGGAATGAAAAATTTTATTTGAAGAAATCTCTTTTTTGCATAATATAATAGGCACAGGCAGGTAAAAAATTCAGTTTTTAGGAGAAAAAATTCTTAATTTTTCTTCAAGCTAAGAGAGCAAAAAACGACTTGGAAAAATGACGAAAAATTAAAAAAAAAAAAAAAAAAAGGATTCGAATTATGGTAATTTTTGACTTTACTATGAAGTTTTTGCTCGAAATATCATTTCAATAAGAAATCCAAAAGGATCAAAAAATGGTAAAAATGACTTCTTTCGAGCCATGCCAATACTTACATTCTTATTCAAAATCTCGTGAAATTTCTTCATCCCAATAATCACTTTATTTTCGCATTTAAACAGCGTCCTAAACGATTAAAAAATACCTACCCCTCACTCCCACCCTCCAAATCAAATGGTTATATTTCCACTCACGCCAAAATCTCTGACCATAATTTAATTCTCACTTCCAAATCATAATAGTACTACGCAGTGAATTACACCCCGCAATGAAAATACCGCAGTGCACAAACCTCTCTCGCCAGAAACTTAATAAAAATCCCAATCCAAATAAAAATCAGCTTTTAAACTTCCGATTCGTAACCGGCACAATGTTCCAAGATCCACCCTCTGAGTCAACACAACACGTACCTTTAATATAAGTTGCCTTCATCAAACACAGCAAAAAATCTCGATATAAAAATTGAAAAAAAGGAATGTATTCTGGTTACTTTACACTTTGAGCATTTCGTCGACAAATTTTTCTTCGAATAATTTCTTAAAAAAAAAAAAAAAAAATACAAGTAGGTATTTTCCTCGTTGGAATGCCGCGCTTAATTTTCTTTCTAAAACCTAAATTATTTATAAATAAAATTAAAGCTAATTACACGTATTCAACAATATCGTATCGTCAGTTAAGTAGTTAAAATTCTCGTACCTTGCGTTTTAATTAATTTTTGCTTCAATTTACACGAACAACTTAATCTTCGATTAATTTATATTGCACTCTTTTCTTTACAAAAAAAAAAGTTTAAAACCAGAATAATTAATTTTTTTTAGGCACTTTATGTAATAGAGATGGGGAAAAATGAAAAAAATATTTAAAATAATTAAAGTACCTAATAAAACACGATGCTATCGCTTTAAACACAGCCTTTTAAAAATAATCTCCTTAGAAATGTTTCAACTTGATACTCGTCTAAAAAGTGTACGGTCATTTCTTAATCCGCGCTGAATGGTTAACCAAGATTAAGTAAAAAAAAAAAAAAAATAAGAATAAAACTTCTAAAATGATTTTTTTCTCGAGAAAAAAAAACCATTGGCAGTGTAAATGTTACTTCGTAACGACGACGTTTAATTACAAAGTAGCTCTCTTTTTTCTTGTCTATCGAAATGTTCGCAACGTTTCTCCCCATTTTACGTAAGTTGAGAAAATAACACGAAACATTGGGGTAGAAATATTCAATTAGTACGCGGGGTTTTTGAGGTTTCTCTCTAGTCTAATATATTTGCAAAATCTAATACGAAGAAATGTCACTTTGATTAAATCAATACAAAGGTAATACGAGTTTAAACAGAACAGACACGTTATCGGTGAAGCGTTAAACGCGTCTCGGTGAAAATGCACAGCACATAGGAATACCACACACGTATTCAATACCGAATTCTACGACGAAAATATCAAAATACGTTCGCATACGTGTAAAATGACGATGCGGCGGCGGCGGTCGTTTAATAAATGTAAATAAATCTTCGATGAAATTTGACTAGACCTCGTTGAAGAGCCATTTTTAACAAGGCTTTTCAAAGGTTATACATAATAGCGTCATATACTCTCGTATATAACAAAGGCCGCCTTTTTAGGTTTAAAATAACACCCTATAAAGTTTCGATGGTAAGTTATGAAAAATGATATCCACCATTCTAGCTTTTAAACCGAGCAATGGCTGTACTTTCGAAATAGTACGAAGCTTTTCTTTATGATACGCGGTTTTATCATTTTTTTTTGATTAATCTAAACATTTATAACGAGTCTATATACATAATACACTCACAATATTAAAAAAAAAAAAAAAATGGTACACGTTGTAAACGTTAATTTATACAAACATTAAAAATACATTTTACATTGCTTATGCAATTATGACACACGAGATACTTGGTCGTTTGATACTGAAGTCAATCAGTCTAATTATTTGGTATGTTTTTTGTGGTTTTTTCTTTTCTTCTTCGAATCGTGCAGAATATTCGAAAGGGTGGAATAAAAGAGATTTTCCAGAGCCTATGGCCGGCTTGAATTTTGTTTTTAAACAATTTTTTAAATAAATTTTAGAAATGCGAATTTTTCCACGGTTTGATAAGTCTCCCAATTTTTATACCTACTTACTTATTTTTTAAAAAAAATTTCAAAGTTCCTCGCCAACATTTTTTTTTTTTTTTTTTTTTTTTTTGCAAGATCGACAAAAAAGTATTCTACAATTTTTTTTTTCAAATTTTGTAAGGAAACAAATTTTAAACAATTCATTTTTTTCAAGTTTCACGAAAATCCAAAAAAATGATAATTTAATGTCAACAGTGTTTTTAAAAACTGTTTGATATTCTTTTTGAAATTTTTCCCATAACTTTTTTCAAGTTCTGTTCAATTTTTTGAAATTTTATAAAGAACACGTTTTTTAAAAGTTTTTATAAAACTTCAAATTTTCGTAGTATAACTTTTTACAAAATTCGATTAAATTTCTTTCTGAACAAAAACACAATAAAAAAAATAATGAGATTGACTTTGGTAAAATTTTACAATTTAAAAAAAAAATTCGATCGCAAGTTTTTTAATATATTTTCTTAAAAAAATATTGTCACTTCACCTCCACCTACGACTTTTTTTTCAAGTTTTATCGTGTTTTTTTTCGACTTTGCCATCAGTATATTATTTTTAAAAATTGGGTAGATTTAAAAAAATGAATTTATTTCCATGCAAATTTTTCAAATTTTGTAAAGAACAACTTTCTTCAAGTTTAAAAAAAAATAAAATTCTTGAAGCATACAATTTTTGAAAAATTCCATTTGAAAAATTTTTTGAACATAAAAAAACAAAAAGCAAAATTTCTCGAATTTTGATCACAAATTTTTCAATATTTTTTTGATCTTCGTTTTATTGTGTGTTTTTTTTATTCAGAATTTTGCCATTCTTTAGATTTTTTAAAAAATTTTGTAAACATGAAAAAATTGAAGTTTTGTTGAATGAGAATTTTTCAAAAATTCTACGTATTCAAAAATAAAAAATAAAAAATTTTCAATAATTTTTTTCAAACTTTGTTCAGTTTTACTCAAATTTATTTCAAATTTTATAGAGAACCTGCAATTTTTTAAATTTTTCTCAAGAGAATTTTTCAATTTTTTTTAGTACAAATTTTTCCAAATTTTATACAGATGACAATAATTTTCAGGTTTTAATAAAAATTAAAAATTTTGTAATAGAATTCCTTTCAAAATTCGATCTAGAAAATTTTTTGATGAAAATAGGAGCAGGCTACCAAATTTGTTAAATTCTTTCATTTTATTGTTTTTCCAAATTTTTCGACCATTATTTTTGAAAAAAATTTGTTGAATAAATTTTTCAAAAAATTTTGTTTCAAAAATTTTGGAATTTTTTTCAACACAACTGTTTCAAAACTTCATTTGATTTTTTTTTTGATTTGGAAATAAATTTTAACGAATTTCATACAGAACACAATAACTTTCAATTTTTTGTAAAAGTTCAAAATTTTTTTACTGGAAACTTTTTTCCAAAATTTGATTTAGAAAAATATTTTTTAAAGAAAATACTCTTTTTTACAAATTCGATTTTAGCGATAGGTATTTCGAATTTTTCTCGTATTTTGGTACCAATTTTTTCCACCAATACTTTGAAAACAATTTTGTTAAAATGAAACAACAATTTATCAAAAGTATGGTTGAATACGATGTTTTCTTAATTATTCTATTATTTTTTTAATTTGGAATGTTTCAATTTCTTCAAATTTCTTCAGGAACAAATTTATGAAACACAATTTTTCAAATATTGTTATTAAAAATTCTTTAATTTTTTTAGTAATAATTTGAAAAAAGGGGAAAATTGATCAAATTTAACTGATGACTCAAATTTTATAAACAGGTAATCTAATTTTTAAAATTTTTGTTTTAACAATTTTTTCAGATTTCATCTGGCATCAAATTTCATTAAATTTTTGAAGTAGAATTTCCTTTCAATTTTGTTTGAGAACAAACCAAAAACAATTTTACAACTTTTGTTGAGAAACCAATTTCATCAGAAGTGTAATTTTATAAAATTTTGTTAAAACCAATTTTTCAAATTTTTGTAGTGATTTTTTTCTACATTTCTTTCAATAAAAAAAAAAAAATTACTGAGAAGCCAATTTTATTGAATTTTTGAATTTCAGATTTGTTCAAATTTTGTTTGAGAAATTCATTTCACATTTTTTAGTCACATTTTTTAATTTTTTCGAGGAATAAGGTCTGTTATAGACAAATTACTCACAAGGGAAAATAACTCGCAAATTAGGAAAAATTCATTAAACAATTAGTCCACCAACATTCGCGATTAAATTAATTTTCTCTTTCTACTTTTGCGTTAAAACGAGGAGTCGTCCTTAATTAAATTATATTTTTATAACGTTTCAGAGATTTTTTTTAGGCTTTTATTTTAATGAAATGAAGGGTAATCAAATGCGGAAGGGAGAAATACCACGTGGAATATTTTTTCAGATATAGAAAAAAAATTTCCAATTTATTAAAAGTACGTAAGAAAAAAAACGTACAATTTTTCAAATATTTCATCAAAATTTGAAATATTTTTTTTTCTCTTTTCATTAATTCCAAATTCTAAAACGTTGCGTTAAAAAAAAGAATCGTCCCACTTTTACAAGAAATGCTCCAAATTGAAGTCAAACACGCGAAAAAATTCCCATTAAGGTACAAAAATAACAAGTCGACAATTTACTAGAAAAAGCCTCAAATCAACATGCTTTGAAAATTCTGCACTAAAATAACACCACGACTCCCCAGTTTAAAAAATTGTTTCCATCAGTAAACAAAATAAACGAGAAGAGTCGCTAATATGAGGCATTTTGGCCCAAAATAACGATTTCGTCGTACAAACATCGTTCGAATTTTCCATTTGAGCCGTTTCTTTGACGCGTTTTTAAATTTAAACACGCGCAGATTTTAGGTACTAAAAAAAAAGTAATCCTTCGTCGTTGGTGCGTACACGTATGGAAAAAAAAACCTTAATCTAAAATAACATAAAATACAAATATTCCGCAGGAATTCTTCACCGTTAATACTGTTATTTTACTTTAGAATGCTCGAATGTTTGTAATGTATGTTTTATTAAGTCTTTTAAAAGCTCGCTCGCGCCATCATGCCTAGAGAATAAATTAAACACGATGTGGTGTTTTCAAGTATCACATTAAAAAATTATCGTACTTGATTCGCGTCACAACACATCGGACGTATAATCAAATATCAAAAGCAACGTATTTTAATTTATTATAACGCGTAATTAATTGAAAAAATTCACCTGATTGTCGTCGCCGGCGTTTTGCGTCCGACTCGTCATTAGAAAATTAAAACCGTCCGGTGTGTCAACGTAGGACGAAATAAAAATAAAAATACATTAAAATCCACCAACCCTTCCTCATCCCATCAGGGGTAAAATTAAAACGCGTTTTTTTCTATTTTCTAGATGGGTAAATCGTCAACGATGATAAGTTGATTTAAAAAAAAGCAAGCTGATGGATAATACAGAGGGAATGTGGCTCTACTCTCAGCGTATTGGTGATTTGATTAAATTACACGTTAAAATAGACGATTAATACTGAAGCTCGAAAGCCCTATGCGGGGGCACTAAGATAAATAATCACGATCGTAGTCCGAATACGACGGTCTTCTGGTCCTCGACGACTCTCTGCTGTACGGTCTTCGATGACTCGATTCTTGAGAATGACATGGCACATCCATCAACGTATTAGGTGAAAATCTAACTCGCGAGATAGAGTTGGATGAGCTATCTCTAGCTGACATATAACTACTATCCTCGCTAGTTACACTTTCAGGTGGCGTTGGATTGGTAGGTGATCCTGAAAAAATCAATGCATTATTTACTTCTTCGTCTATATACTTAGATCATTTGTATACGGTAGCGTAACTAGATTTCATTTTTGGATGGGCACAAAAGCGCAAAGTACGCGAGGGGTCAACTTAGTAGTAGCTCTGGTGCTTCAGCTACACCCAAAATTTGAAATGGGAAATGAGCTTCTTTTATTCGTGTCTAATTTACTCAATTTTTTACATGAACGTGGATCGTTGTTGTTGAATTTTACCAAGTCTAGACATGAAATCCACTATTTTGATTTTTTCAGGGACTTCAATGACCAAAAATTGTTCAAAAAGTGACCAAAAATCACATTCACTAAGAGGAAATTAGAGAGGAATAAATAAGAATAATTTTCCGATTTTTTTTTTAACGAGCAAATGCTAAATGTATCAGAGTGATTGAAAATAAAATAATTTAATAAAATGAAAAAATAAGTTTTTTAGTTTTTAATTTTTGAAAAAACTACACTAAAAAATCTCTTGCTTTTTACCCAGAATTTTTTGTTTTGTTGTGTTTTAGGAAAGAAAACTACAACTTTTGGTAAAAAGTAGTCTCAATTATTGGTCTTAATCTTTTTTTGAAAAAAAAAAAAAAAAAAAAATTGGTGCAAAAAAATCTTATAATTTTTTTTATAAGACAAATCTCTCAATTTTTTAGAGTAAAATTTTTTCTAACTGTTTACAGTGAACAATTTCTTATGTTTTTGAAGAAAAAAATATCGTTTTGGAATAAAATCTTTCGTTGGGGGGAGGGGGGTCTCTAAATTTTTTAACAAAACAGAAAAACATCTCCGTTTTTTAAAGAATTTTTTCTGCATTTTTAAAGAAAACAAAAAAACTCAACGTGTTTGGAGTTGAAGAAATCTCTCATTTTTTTTTTTTTTTTTTTGAAGTAAAACACTTCAAATTTTTGGAGCAAAAAACTCATTTTTTTGACAGGGAAAAAAATGTTTGTCTTGAAAAAAGTCTCAATTTTTCCCGAAAAATTTCTATTTTTTACGTATAGCACCTAACAGGAAAAATCTCTGTTTCTTTGTTTTCATTTTTAGAAAAAAAAAATTCAATTTTTGGTCTTCATTATTTTTTTTTAACTTTAAATTTTTTGAAGACAGAAGTAAAAAAAATCAACTTTATGGAGTGAAAACCTTATTGTTTTAAGAAAAAAAATCATTTCATTAAAAAAATAAATAAAATCTCAATTGACAATTTTTTTTAAGTACCTAAAAAAAAATCTTTCAATTTTGTCGGAGAAGAAAAAATTCACTATTTTTTTCGATAAAGAAATCCCACAATTTTTTGAAGAAGAAAATTCATAATGATTTTGGAGTAAACAAAATTTTCTAAATTATTCTGAGTAAAATCAGAGAAAAATCTGTTGGTTTCATTTTTCGAGAAAGAAATCTTTCACTCAAAAAAAAAGAGAATATTTTGTCCCAATATCATTGAAAAGAATATCTTATTTTTAGTAGAAAAAACCTAATTTTTTGCCTCAAATTGCTTGAATTTTTTTTCTTTTTTTTTATGCAAAATATCTTTGTTTGCAAGGAAAAGAATAGTTTAAAAAATGGAGAAAATATCTAATTCATTTACTTCGTTTAATTCACAAATCATTTTTAAAATTTTTGAAGACAAAAATCATTTAAATTGATTTTTTTTGGAGTAAGTTCCTAGTAGGTACCTAAAATTTTTTCTCGAATTTCTGAAAAAGTGGGTTTTATTAAAAAATAGGTCAATTTTTTTTTGTTTTACTAGGAAAAAATTTTCAACATTTTTGGAGAAAAAAAATTCTGAAATTTCTTGGAATTAAAAAGATCCTTCAATTTGTTAGGAAAAACAATCTGTTATTTTTTAGAAATAAAACTCAATTTTTGCAATTTTTTCGATAAAAAATCTTTCGTTTTTTGATAAAAAAATCAATTGTTCATTTGAAAAAAAAGAACAGCTTGGAAAAAAATTGAGAGGGCTGAACTACTTTTTAAAAAGGTCTGGCTCATCCAAACCAATCCCTAGTTACGCCACTCTTCGTATATTAAAATTATCCAACGTACCAGGACCAGAAGACGAAGATCCGCCTGTATTCTGCGCCCTAAGCGCCGGAGCCAGGTAATTCGATCGTTTCAAACTAGATCTTAATTTTGTCGTTGTGCCACCGCTGACGTCTAAAAAACTAGGCCTTTCGCCGGACGACGATTCGACTGAATTTTGCCTCGAAAAGTACCCAGAGTAGTCGCCTGCTCGTCTCGTGTATGGCGAGTAAAACATCTCAGCTGCTTCTTCCGTCTCGAGAGGATACCCTGGGTTGTTATTGCTTATACCTATATTACTCGATGAATTCGATGATGTTCTTCGATGAGTGTAATGTCTCGGACTACGTATACTGTTGTTGGCTGCCGCCGGCGGATTGTCGTAGTAAGAGTGATATGATGGTTCGTCGCCGTACACGTAATCGTTATTGCTTTGGTATTGGTAATTTGCTAAAAATAACAGAAGAAGGAAAAATAAATTGACCAAAAAAATTGATTTAAGAGTTGATGACGAAAAGATTATTTTTTACTAACCAGCATGATGTTCTGGACTTCGGTAATAGTCAGATCGACAACTAGAATCGGTGGAGCTGTACGCTGTTAGACCTCCAGAAGGTGCTGGAGGTGGAGGATACGATGTCTGCAAATATAAAAATCGATAAAATACCAATTTGAAGAATAATTCCACGAGTAATGAATTGTGCTTACTTCGTTATCTACACCAGGATTGCTAATTTTCCTCCTTGGAGTACTGTGCTTCGATGAAACATTATGTTGCGGAGAATCGCTAAGTCTAAGTGGTTTAAAATCTATGGTATCCGTTAATGACGGTCGGTAATGTTTCACAGGCCCGTGATATGTATTACGAGCGTAATCTGCAAAATTATAAGACAAATAAAAAATATGTAAGATCAAATCATCGAATCAGAAATGGAAAATTCAAAAAATTCGAGATAAGTACAATGTACATGAGAAATAAATATTTTAGAAAGCATTTTTAATGTTTTCAAATTCCATTGCAAAAAATTTAAAGTTTGCAAATATTTCAGTTTTTTTTTTTTTTTTTTTTTTTTATAAACCAAGAAAATAAGGCAAGCATTTCTGATTTTTTTTTTGACAAAATTCTCGTAGATAATTTTTTTCTTGAGAAAAATTTGGATTTTTTTGCAAAATATTTACAACTTCAACTTGGTGAAAAAAATGTCAATTTTTTCGTTGACAAATATTCATCTCAGGCAAAAATTTTGCTATTCTTTTTTCTTATAAAATATTTAATATAATTATACTACACGAAATTTTTTGCGAATTTTTCTTTAGAAAAATATTTGCAGGTTTACTGCGAAAATTTTGATTTTTTTTTCCACAACTTTTCTGTTGTCTTCTGTTGTCCTTTCATTTTTTTTTTTTTTTTTGCATAAGTAGGTATTCACAATTTCTTCTATACAAAAAAATTATGTAATTTTTCCAAGCAAAAATAATTAAAATTCTACTCGCACTAAAATTTGCGTGTATGTTGTCTACAATTTTGATCATGAAAAAATTTGGTAATTTTTTTTCGCAAAATAAAAGAAATTTGATCATGAAAGCAAAAATTGCGAAGGATTTTCCAGTGAAATAAATTTTACACACCTATAACAATTTGATCTAACGAAATTTTCCGGCATCTTTTCTTGGAAAAAAATTCAAAATTTCACCTTTGTTAGAAATTTGCAATTTTTTTCAAAAAATGATTAGGTGATTCTTTTGGAAAAATATTCACAAATATTCGTCTTGAAAAATTTTATAGTTGTGATTTTATTCATAGAAAATATATTTTTAGATTTTTTTAGGCTCTGTAAAATATTTCCATTTTGATTTTTAAAAAATTTTGGAGATTTTTTTGTTGAAAAATATTCCTAAATTTGCACATGAAAATTTTTTGAAATCAATTATTTTAATTTTACAAAAAAATTTTGAGAATGTTTTGGCAAAATAAACGCCACTTCGCTCTTTATTTTTATTTTTTATTTTGTAAAATATTTTTAACCATTTTGACCTTGGAATTTTTTTTTGGAGTTTTCCTTTCTTTTCTCGAAAAATGTTTGCAATTTTATTTATGCAAAAATTTTGTGAATTTTTTTCACTGTAAAATATTTACCATATTTGTCCATTTTGATCTAGCATATAAATTTTAGTGATTTTTTTTCCTTCAAAATACCTAACTCTGAATTTAACTTTAGTAAGAAAATACGATTTTTCAAAAAAATGATCATAATTAAAATAAATGTACATTTTTCGAAATTTTTTTGAGAAAATTTTCAAAATTGTGTTCTTTTGAAAAATTTTGATTTTTCTTCATTGACAATTTTACCTACACGAAAAATTTTCAATTTTTTAAAAAATATCCCTCCCCTCTCATGGAAAAGTTTATAATCTCAATTTTGCTCAAGCAAAAAATTTTGCCACGATTTTTCGAATAGAATTATTCATTATTATTCAACTTCATGAAATATTTTTACCTACCTATTTATTTATTTATATATATATTCATTTTTTTGTAGAATATTCACAATTGCATTCTTTGTGTTTTTCCTGTAAAATGTTCATCATTTTGACTTGACATTTTTTTGAGAATTTCTCTTTCTTAAATAATTTAATTTAAAAAAAAGTGTTTTATTCAAAAAGAATTTGAGAATTTATATCTAACAAAATATTCGCATATTTGTCTTAGATGGGGTTTTAAAATACTGTCTGCTCGATCAACAGACCTAAAAAAAACTACTTATACGTACTCGATGATCCAGACGAATAATCGTACTCTGTATTTAAATATGGTTTTGTAGGATCGCCTTGCCAGTATCTTTGGTGCGAAGGTTCATCCCTGAAAATGAAGCATAAAAATATGTATTACAATCTGAATCACACAACGATAAATCCATTTAAAAACCTCGAAACTCCAAAATAAATTTGTTACCTTTCTGGTATAAGTCTGGGATGCACATTGGTTACATTTGATAAGCGTACGTCGTATCCAGCAGCCACGCTGGCCAGCATCGAAGCCATATTACATAACAATACTTCAACGGTTGAGCATTTCTGCGACTTGGCGTTAATTAAAAGACTATCTTCTTTAGAGCTATGGTATAAGTTCGCTGTACTCGACTCGTCGCTCAGCCATTCGTTATCGATAGGCGTATATTGGTAATCTAGAAAAATACACAATGATTATTGTAATGTACGTAATATGTCAATAGGCTAGAGAGGAAGGTAGGTAGGTAAGTAAGTTATAGCTTTTATAATTATTTCATATTAATTTAAAACGACACCAATAATTAAAGAACGTTGAACATCACATAACTCGAATCAAACCGTTCGCCTTAAATGTATTTTAAATAAAGCTGAGATAAATGCAATATACATTATCATAAAATTTGCGAAAATTTTATCTATAAAATGCAACCAAGCATCGAATCGAAGCGGCATTCACAAAGCATCAATTAAACAAGCCATTACGGCAGATAAATTTTCAAAAATAAATAAAAGCTTAATGTTACTTCGATAAGCTATAAATAATAGCCATACATATAAATTTACAAAAGCGAAATTACAATCACACGGACATACAAGGTTAACCTTAAAATAATTAAGTACACGTAAATTAAATTATGTAGGTAGGTAGATATATACAAACGGAAAATTTCCATCATTTATATCACTTATGAAGTGATATGCAAATTATGCCTTTCAGGTTCTTCGGTAGGTCTAGATACACAAATACGAAGCAAAGTAAAAGCTATGAGAAAAAAGCGTTATCGCAGAATTAATTTATAATGATAACATTTACGTAGGTAAGTATTAAATTTTTATCACAGTAAGTAATACAATATTTTTAATAATCAAAATTTAATTAAATAAAACGTATTTAAACATACAACAAATATAGCTTCTTTTTTTTAACAAAGCCAGCCCTTGCGTAGAGGGAGGGCGATACTCCATTTCAAATAAGATTTCACTACAAACTCAATCATTCGCTCACAGATTATTCATTAGGAATTTTGCAATTTTTCACTAAATGGAATATTTCGAATTCGAACTAGGTAGTTCTAAAATAATGAAAAAATGAAAAATATTTTCATGATTTTTTTACCTAATTTTCGAAAAATCTATTTTTAATATCTAAGTTTTAAAAATGAACAAAAAATATTCCCAACAAAATTTTTAAAATATTTTCAATTTTTCTTTGAAATTTTCATTCATTTTTAGCAAATTAAAAAAATAAAAAAACTATTCCTAAAACAGCATAGGTATTTTGAAAAATAAAAAATAAAAATTTTCAACAAAAATTTTTAAAAGATTAGGTAGGCATTTTAAACCAAAATTTTAAAAAATCAAAAAAAAAATTGAAGAAATTTTTAATAGGTAAATAATTTTAATAACATAGAAAAAGTAGTTGAATCACTTGAGAAAAAATCCCAATCATAATCTTCTTTAAAAATTAAAGAATGAAATTTTCAACGAATGAAAAGAAATTAATTTTCAGATACAATTTCAAAAAATCATCTCCAAGTAATTTCAAAAAACAAAACAAAACAAACCTCAAGACAAATTTAAAAAATGAATAAATTTTAACAAATTAAAAAAATAAACCAAAAATAAAATTTTTAACAAATTTTTGAAGATCAATTTATAGGTATCAAAATTTTAAAATATATCCAAAAATTATTCAAAAAAAATTAAGTAATTTTAAAAAAGAAACAGATTGAAAAAACTTTAAGGTACCTATAGATGCCCAATTTTCGACAAACTTGTTTCTAACAAAATTCAAAAAACAGTTGAGTTTTAAAAAAATACATTCCACCATTTTTAAAATTAAAAAAAAACCGTTCTCAGTAATTCAAAAAAAAAAAAATTAATAAAAATTCAATTTTAACAAGTTTTTGAAAATCCATTTTTAACAGTTGAAAAAATTATTTTTCAGGCCTACCAATTAATTTTTCTGAAATATAAATAATGATACTTTCAACATAGGTATTAAAAAAATACCTGATAAAAAACTGTATTATTTCAACAAATTTTTGAAAAATAAAATCTTCAAAAATTTTTAAACCAAAATTTTAAAAATATATTCGAAGCTATATATTTTTAAATGCCTCTTCTAAACAATTTTTGAAAAAAATTGAGGACAACCACTTTCAGTAATTTTTCAAAAAATTCTCAAATAATTCAAAAAAAAATTTAAATACCTACTTCAGCAAATTAATAAATCAAATTTCAACAAAATTGAAACAAAAAAAAAGATGGAATTTAATCTTTAAAAGTTATTCCAAGCAATTCTAAAAAAGCATAGGAACATTCATCAACATTTTTAAAAACTGGATTTTAATACGTAAGTGTTAAAAAAATTAAATTTTCAGCAATGAAAAAAAAAAAGAATTAATTCAAAAAATAAGTACCTACGGTAATACCTATTTAAAGTAAGAAATACCTACTCCCAACAAATTTTCAAAAAAAAATTAAGAAATTAAGAAAAATATTTGACTTTTACTGAATTTTCAAAAAATTCATTTTAAACGAATTAAAAAAAATCTTTAAAATACTTCGGCAAACTTCTTAAAAAATTCAATTTTGACAAAATATTTAAAAAAATAAATCATATTATTCATTAGGCAGGTAGTAATTTTTTCAAAAAAAAAAATTAACAAATTTTCAAAAAAATTAGGTATTTACAACGAAAAATTTAAAAAACAATATTTCCAACAAATCTTTTAAAAATTTGATTTTAACAAAGAAAAAAATTGATAAAATAATATTTTCAACTAATTTGAAATAAAATGCTTTCAAAAAATGAAAAAAAAAATAGGTTGAACAAAATTTTAAAAATCACTCAAAACATTTTTTCAAAAACGAGTTTCAATTTGAAAAAAAAAATCATTTTCAACAAATTGAAAAAAGGTACAATTATTCCCAAAAAATAGGTATTTGAAAATTTATTCTTTTAACAAATTAAAAACAATATTTTGAAGGAACCCCTAAAAATATCTTTAATTAAAAAATGCAGCCAGTTAGATATTTAAAAAAAATATCATCATTATTTTGAAATAATTATTTAGGGACCCAACTCAATTTAAAAATTGAAAAAAAGTAGTTTGAAAAAGTCATTTCAATGTTAAAATGAAGTGAAAAAAATATTAAAATTAAAATTAAAAATTCCAAAATTCTAATTTGAAAAAAAAAACACGAATGAATTGATCACTGATGTAGTAATTCAATCGTTCATGAACAATATCAACATTTGGGTATAATTGGTTCGCTGAAAAAAAATTCTACATAATCCAACCCTAGGCTAAAGCCACGAAAAAATCCAAATTCGATACATTCGTCAAGTTTGTAAAAATAACAAAGACGAATAAATCATTAAAAATAGTCCAGACCCTTCAAAGTATCACAATGCAAGCTATTTACAGTGCTTTTTCCATAACATATATTCCGACACTCGAGGAAAAAATTCAACAAAAAAAAAAACTCCAATGCTGCAAAATACAACTAAAATGGATTCAAAATATGCATTCGACCTCTGGCACCAAGTACCTATATAAATAATTACAAAATTACCAAAATGATCCCTAAACCGTCAAATTCTACACTATAATGAAATAAACTAAATAAATTCCCGGCACTCCAGCTCCTAGACTTGTGCAAGCCCCGCACGCCATTCTTTACCTTTCGACAACCTAGACCAAAAATGATAGCTCAGCACTACTCAACCTGGACTTTTTTTTACTACAAAGCCAATCAAATCGATTCGATGATATTGAATATGCACTTGCACTCCAAAGCTTAATCATGCAATACCAATCATGCTCGTCTTTTCCACCTTTGAAAAAAAATGTCAATTTTTATACCCGCCTCAAGGCTTATTTATATGTAAAGGCTACCGTACATTAGATGAACATAAACGTACTATATATGCACATGATTAAAACAACCAAATAAATAAATATATGAAACACGTACAAAGAGAGAGATAGAGAGAAAATCCAAAGAGGGAAAGATTAGAAAAAAAATACTTAATATTGCGAAACAAATTGTTAAAACACTCACCACTACATCAAATTCGATGCACAGTTCCAGCCATTCAACTTGATGAACTTCGCGTTCAGGCCGTGAAAAACTTGTGCAGATTAGGGTACTTTAAAATAGCATCAATTGAAACGATCAAAATATCAATTTACAATACATATATCGTATATCGACGTAAATAACATATAAAAATATCAACGTATTACATCGTAAATGTATCTACTGTACTAAATCAACTTATACACCAATTTTATATCGTCTCGTGTAGACACGATTTTCGCAGCTCACATAAGCTCGTGTACATTAATAGATACGTATCACGAACACCACAATTCTACGAGTATATATAAACGTTCACGAGGACAATAACAATGAATCCATCAAACCCATGAAAAGTAAGGGTAGGTAGAGGTACGCAGGTACTCGCAGACATATCAAAACGACAAGTGAAAAAAAAGATAAAATTTTATTACCTATAATTATACAAAATTACAAAAAAAAAAAAAAAAAAAAAAAAATGAAAACAGAATCTAAAATCTAAAACCGTGCAATTTACAAAATATATACACAAACTCCAACACCCATTAATATAAAATACCTACACGTTAAAATTCATCTGGTAAAAAAAATAGGATCAAGGGGCAGGGGGAAGGGTATAAAAAGCACGTGCTAGCGTAAACAAGAAGCGTTCTGGTACCCGCCTGAACGAGGTTGAAGAATTTTTTTCGCAGGTTAATTTGGTATTGTGCTTTACCCGCAACCTTTGTTACCAACTTGTGGGTTAGAAATAGAAGAAAATTTCGGTTACAGGACTATTAGGTCGTATTGGAGTAATTCTTCGTCTTCTTGGACCGTACCTATTTCGCTGAGGGCGCCGAAATTTGACCTCGACTGGGCTTGATGTTTCTCCAAATTGGGCGCCGATTTGGACCAAATTTTATCCGCAACTGGGATCGTGTTTCGTGGATCGATTATGTGTCCTCGTTCTTTTTGATGGCACGTACTCGGACCCCAGGTTTTTACTTTCAGTCCGTCAGCAGCCACTAAACACCCATCCCTGTGTTGGTTATCAATGTTTTCTTGTGTATAAGTGTTAGTAAATAGGAATGTAAGTCGTGATCGTGTTTTTGTCCGCGCCTCCCTTCTACCCCTTTACAATCTGACGATCGCGACGATCGCATTTATCCGCATTTACAATTCGAAAATAATCAATTCGACTTCTGGTAACAAATTCCAATGTTCCAAGTATTCGTACATAAAAAAGGGACCATACAGAGGAAGAAAAATTGCTCGAGCATTTTTCCAACCAGTTCGATACTATTTTCATGGAACTGGTTCGAGGTAGATACGGTTCGAAAATTTGGATTAACACAAATGTAGGTACCACTAATTTATAAACGAGAAAAAGTACATAATTATTTACAAAACTTCTACAACTGACACTAGGTACATCGAAATATTGCAAAACCGGTTTCGTAAAATTACTATAAAATCAATTTGGTAACTTCAATTTTATCAAAATACAACGCCTTTAATAAAATCAATCCTCTTCTAAATTGCCATATAATTCGATTGGCGTCGAGAACTTTTGTAAAACATAAAGAACACATTTTTAAACTGATTTAAGAAATTTAGTTCATTAAAATCGAGAAAAAAAAACTAAAATGCAGATTTTACATTTAAAAGTGAAATCAAATTTTCAATAAAAATGCTTGAATAAATGCAGGGCTCGGAAAAAATCAGTTTAAAAATTGCTAAAAACGAATAATTTTTGCAAAAACAGAAATACATTTTTCATCAGTCTTACATTTTGTAAAATTGAAATATTTTTCTTAGAACTTCTTATGAAAAACATTTGTGTTTCAAATTTTGATGATTAATTTTCAAAAAAAAATTTATTTATTTTTTATTTTTTAGAAAATTTTCTTAGAGATTCTTTTGTTAAATACCTTAAAAAACAGGGTTTTTTTCAAGAATTTTCCGTAAAATATTTTTTTGACTATTTTTTTTTTCTATAAAAAATTATTTTTTACAGCAGTTTTTCATTTTTTTTTTCACTTAAGAAAACTTTTTCAAAATCATCATCCTAGTATACCAATCATTCAAAAAATTTGTGAAGATCTTTTCAAATTTTCAGACAGATTGTCTAGCAAAATCTCAAAACCAAAATGAATTTCAAAGATTTTTAATAAATTTTGACAAATTTCAAAATCTTAAAAATTTATTTAGCTTATAAAAAGTCAATTATAACAATTTATTACCATCAAATTATTATTGCATATCCAATTTCAAAGATTTACTGGATTTAAAAAATTTACCACATTCCAAAAATTGGATAATTAATTCAAAAAATTCCCAAGTCCAAAATTTTACAAAATGAAAAAATTAACTTTTTTAAATTTTCCAGCGTCAAAGCGAAAATTGAAAAAAATTGAAATGTGGTTTAAAAAAAATTGATTTATTTTGAAAAATTTTTTTTTTTTTTTTTTTGAAAACTAGAGCATTTTATTTGTCGTTTTTCAGATTTTTTTTTCAATTTTGTTTTAAAAAGTAATTTTTTTAAATTTCGTCTAAAGACAACCCTTTTAAAATTTAATTTAATTCAATAAATTTTTTTTTTAATTTCAATTCAAAGCAGAATATAAATTTTTTCAAATTTTCGAGATGGTTACCAATAATAATTTTTTTCAAAAATTATGAACAAAATCAATTTTTAGAAATTTGTTTAAATTAATATAAAAGATTTTTTGATTTTTTCCTTCAACTTGATTTTAAAAACATCTTATTTTTCAAATTTTTCATCAATTTTGTAGCTAGATTTTTTTTTGAATTTTGCTTCATCCTCCAATTAATCACAAAGAATTAAATTCAAAATGAATTTAAATTTTTTTTCGGAATTTTTCAGAATTTTTCAAATTTAGTTCGATTTTCTTTTGTTTTACCAATGTTTTGAAAATACATAATATTTTTGGAATTTCGTTCAATTTCATTTTAAAAACAGAACCTATTTTTATTTTTATCTATTTATTTTTCATTTTTACATATTTTTTTATTTTTTTAATTTTGCTTGAATGCAAATTTCTCAAAAATGAGTTCTAAAAATATGTTTTAGTTTTATAAAATTAACTATTTTTTTTTTCAAAATAATTTTTTCAATTTTGAACTTTCAAACTATTTCAAAGCAATGTTTTAAAAAAATTCTAGTAAATCTTACAAAGTATCAATTTTCCTACTTTTATCAAATTTTGAAAAATTCCTACAACTTGGAAAAACAATCAAGATTCAGGCCCTATAAAAAACTTGAGAAATTTCTTTTAACTTACTCAAAGAATTTTTTTAATATTTTTTTTTAGCATTTTTTTCCATATCGTTGTTTGAGTATAATTTTTTCACTCTACTGTAAAGTTTTTACCTAAAATGGAATTCACTTACGTACTTACTATTTTTTTCAATTCAAAAATTTGAGTAACCCCCCCCCCCCCTCCAAAAAAAAATATAAAAAAAATACAAAAATCTACATTCTAAAAAAAAAAGTGATAAAAAGTGAAAAAATGTGCTTCCGAGGCCCTATTCACTTAAACAAAAATGTTTGCAGCAAAGTAATCTGGTTCCAAGTCAATTAAAATATCCGCAGTATTAAATGAAAACAAATCACTAAAATATTTTAAAATTCAAACAAAATTTTTTTTAAAGAAATTGTTTGATTTTTTTGCATTAAAATCAAAAAAAAAAAAAAAACAAACAAACAAACGAATCAACAATGTTAAACTGACTGATATGAAAATTTCGAAGGAAGAACTAAAAATTTTTTCAAGTCAAGATATAAACTAGAAACTCAAAAAAGTTTCATTTTCAAGTAAAAAATTCGATTCGTGATTAAAATCTCGTCGACATTTCTGTATAAAAAATGCATAAACCAGTCACATAAACCGGTTTTCGTACAGGTTAAAAATTTTTAAAACAAATTTCAAATTACATAAAAATTCTTCGATAATGGAAAAAAAACGAATTAACAATGCTACATCGAAGTTAATTCTATCGGTACATCGATTTATCGCATTTTAAACCCGGTTTCTCACATGACGTCTACTCTTCAAATCGTGGAAAATTTTCAAAATTTTTGCCAATCTCGGGACATTTTTTTACACAATTTTTGTGGCCTTTCAAACCGATAAGTATCAAATACAAGTAGACATCATGTTTGAAATAAGTACAAAATTTCACATTTCATTTCCAACGAATCTTGCCCGATTACAACCACATTATGTATCCAATTAAACATCTCAAAGTACCCGAATATCGATTATCGCGATTTCTGGCACTTCTTCATTACTAAACCACGTAAAAACAAACGCCTAATTCAATTTTCTTTATAACATGAAACAAAAGAATGAAAAAAAAAAGAAAAACTTATACTCGTTGTCATTTTTTTTTCTATTAAAAAAATAGTAGGTAATCGTTGGATCATTTTCCGAAATTTAATTTCCTAAAAATTCTCTAATCGAATCGAAGTCGAAGTTCATTCGATACTATAAAATAATGTTTAAATATTTTCGATGCTCTGATGATAATTCGGATAAATAAAACACAATTACAATGAAATCTCATCCACGTTATTTTCACCCAAGATGCAATTTTATCTACAAGAAGAATATTCTCACGACGGTGATTAATCGAAGAATAAAATAACCAATGATATCATATCCTGTTATTAGACAATTGCATCAATAATTCTTCGATCCATTCCAAAAATAAAAAAATAAATAAATAATCCCACATAACCCGAGACAAATTACCTAAGATTATAAAATTTCCATCGCGAAAATAAAAATAATAATCTCAGCCAGTGCTGCATTCGGCTGCATAAACGTGAACTTGAAATAAAAAACATACGAGCAAATCAGCATTTTCAAATGAGAAAATTTCTCTCGAATAAAAAACAAAACGCAGCTCAACAGACGTGCAAATCACACTTCCTTATACGACTAACTACTCGATCTACGAAGCGAGATTGCAAAAATAAATAATCACGATACGTATTTTCTTACTGTTTGCACCTTTTAATAAGTTCAATTTACGCAAAACGGCGCACTTACTCGCTATATGAAGTCTAGGTATGCTCGGCGATGCTGGTGGAGAATTCGGTACACTCATATTGAAGCATTTTCTTTCTCCGACCACGGTTTCTTGTACGGTAATCGTGTGTCGAAAATCTGTACGTAAAATATTAGCTTCAAAATTCATCACCTTGGTTTCTAATGAGCCATGAAGTATGTACAACTTACCACTAGGTGAGCTAACGATTGGTTTCTTGTTGAGCATTTTTCGTAATTTGGAAAGGCTAAAATGCCCTCGACGTCTTTTGGGCGTTGGAGCTTGCTGCTGTATCATCAGATTAAGTTCTCTTTGCACTAGCTCGTATTCTTTCAATTGTAACTCCTTTTCTTTCTTTTTAATAATGGCAGCCATTTCAGAGACTTCTTCTTCGCGACATCGTAATTCCTACGAGCATGAAAAAAAAGCCATTCAATTAAATTGTGTAAAAAGAAATACAAAATGGAAAAAACACGCAGGTTACGTGATGGAAAAAATTCAAGTGTAAAATTCAAGTATCCAACGGTGAAAAAGAAAAACTTTTTGTATTGCGGTGACATGTGTATAATGTAATGTTTATGAATAAATAAAATAATATTGATTGCCGATGTAATCACGCAAAAGCTTCAAAATTAAGCTTCATCAAATACCCTTTGGACAAAAGGCTATTTCAAGATACTACCGATCAAAATAATGACCTGTACAATATTTTTTTAATGTGGGTACTACAAAGCCAACGAAAAAAATAATAAAATCCAGCTATTACAATATAACTAACCTCCTCTTTCGATTTGCAAGCCTGTAATCACATATTATAATTAGATCAGGCGGCCAAAATTAATTTTATCTACATTATTAGGTACCTACATAAATTATTACCCCTACCAGGGAGGAAAATAAACAACAATGTACATATCTAGTCTAACACTAAAGGAAGGTAGATATAAGGTATTCTTTACATGAGCCAAATTTAAATACCAGCAATTAAAAGGGAAAAAAATAATTATACCATCAAACTAGGACAAAGTTCTAAATGTCACCAAAAGTGGAATTTCTTACTACGTACGTGTGTAACTCTGTATAGAGCTTTTATATACAAAGTTAAATATTTTTTTTTCAAATGCATTTTGAGACACATGTGTTTGTTACTTTTTTAGAACACCTTCGTACTACTAACTCGCACACGTTAAAAATGGGCACTTGAAGGGTGCTACTCGAAAATCCGCTCGTCTATTCTCTAGTCACGTATCTTGGGCGATATTTATACTTATAATACAAAGTAAGAGAAAAATACGACAATTGTTTGTTTTGTATGAGATACAAGTAAGAGTGTACTGAAGCGAAGCTTTCGTTGTAATTTTATTTCGAATGTGAAAATTGTGACAAAAAGTTTACTTTTTGAATTTAATAAAATTATTAAAAATCATTTCTAATCCAGAGGTCTAATTTTCTGGTGGATTGAAAAGAGTCTCTAAGTGTAATTTCAATCAGAGCCCTTTAATTCCCAATTACCCACACACCTTTGGTTCAGAATTTTTTGTTTTGTATAAAAAAAAAAAATTACGAAAGTCTCGAAAATGATTTTACTTTGGTTCGTTTTTTTCTCAACTTTTCTTTCAACTCGAGAGTTTTTTTAGATAAAAGTTTTAGGATTTTTTTATCAAAATTTTCCAAATATTTTTCATATTTTTTAAAAAATTGGTAGAGAAGATTTTTTAATTTTTAAAAAGTTTGTATTTCATCTTGAAAAAAATTTCAAGTAAACTGGCAATTTTATTTTTCGAGAGAATAGGTACAAAAAAAATCATGACAGATTTTTGTCAAAAAAATAATTTTTGTTTTTCAAGAGAGATTTTTTTTTTTTATCGTAAATAATATTTTTTACACGAAAATCTTTTAGATTTTTTTTTCGATAATTTTTTCTTTGGAGGATTTCTTTAAGATAATTTTCATCAGCTTCAGGATTTTTTTTAGAAGAAAAGTGTTTAGGATAATTTTTAATCTAATTTTTCATTACTCATAAAAAACTTGAACTTTGGGCGAGAGGTTTAATTAAATTTTCAGCCAACTTTTTTTTTCCTTTTCTTAAGAACGGGCAATTTTTACGAGGAAATTGAAAAATATTTTTTGGAAATTTTTTAGGAAGAAATCAAAAAACATCAAGTTTTTTTTTTAGGAAACTTTACTTTATTCAAGCGATTTTGAAAAAAAAAATTTACTTATTTTGTTTGTGATTTTTTGACAACTATTTCTCTGGAAGATTTCTTGAAAAAAATTGTTATCAATGTTTTTTTTTCAAGGAAAATATTTTTTTGACAACTTTTTCAAGATAAAATTTTTTTGAAAAGTTTTTAAGATCATTTTTTATAAACATTTTTATTACTCACCGACACAAACTTTTTAAATATTTTTTTTCTTTAAAAATTTTTTTGAGAAGAATTTTTTTATTTTTAAAAATTTTTATCGTTTTTTTTTATTATTATTATTTTTTATTTCAAGCGAACTCTCTTATAGATGCTTAATATTTTTTTGCCAGTTTTAGGGGGGGGGGGGGGCTGCAAAGTTTTTTCGCGAAACAGCGTTTACTTTTTTTTAGCCAAAAAAGCGAAAAAATGACTACGACAAAAGGGTGAAAAAATGAACGAATAACTTCCTCCAAACACCGAATTTGACATTTGTACTAAAACTACAATTATTTCCCTTTTCAACTGCATCGAGAAGTCTTGACCTACATATTTCGTGGACGATTTCCACACGCTCGTAAAATTGCGAAACAATCATCGATTCTTCTGACAAAAGTTTGAAATTCCTCGTTTTCCAATTAAAACGTTAACTAAGCTAGGAAAAATAACCCTAAAACTCGGCTTTCATAAAATTTCTCGTTAAAATGGAAAATTTTCAAAAGCTTTTGAAATCGTAAAAACCACAAGACCCAGTTAAAACTATTTTCAGTTACATTTAGTTATTCTTAATCACGAGTAGTTAATTTTATCAACGCATTAAATGGGAATTTCTAAGAAAATGAGACTTTTATGAATTATAATACGACTTCGGACTTTTGATTCGTTAACGTTTCAAGTCTCTCTAATATAAATTAGTATGACGTACACAGACACACTAAATTCTTCATAATCGAATAAATTTCTACACCTATCTCTACTGAAGTATCCGGTTCCGGAAATATTTAATTGGTTTGAATAAAATCTAATTATCGATAACTTAAACTAAGTAAATAATAATCGGGCAAAAAGTTCATTAACAGGGATACCTAGTTATGAAAAATAACTTCACGTGGAAGCATCTTGATGCAAAATTCAAAGGTCAATATGTATTACATAAAAATCGTGACTAAATATTATTTCCAGTGATTCTAAGCAAATAGTCTCTACACTATCAAAAAAAAAAAAAAATTATCAACGCGATAACATTTCTAGCGAAGCATAAAAAAGAATACACCACGAAAGTGAAAAAATTAGTCAATTTTGGCCACAAATTATCGTAACAAAAGCTTGGTATTTTCGAGCTTTTCGTTTACTTTACGACTACACCGATTGGTGGAAAAATTTTCGGCGTTCGGCTGTAATAAAAATTTATTACCTTTTTTGTACGATATATCAGCGTCGTAACGTCTTGTACCACTAAAATTATCAAAATGGCATTTTACGTGTTTCGACGAATAATTGGACGGATTCGAAAGACTGAAAGAGGATTTATTTTCATGTTTTTTAAATCTGACTTATAAGTAGACTGCATAGACCTTTATGCTATGTAAATATGGGCAAATAAATCGATACGCAGACAAAATAAAAATACCGAGTATTTTTACCTCGACCAAGATATATTAAAAATACATCGGTTTACTCGGTACACCGTATAATTAATTGCTCAGAAATTCCACCAGTTTGGTAACTCGTACGCAGCCGAAATATTGCTCATAAAAAATAAATTCTATTTCGCGTTGAATTTTTCAAAAACATTAGATACTCGTAGCTCTTCTCGAGCACATGCTCCCATACTAACCTTTTCTTTATTACGAAGACCCAGCAGAACTTCTTCGATTTCAGCTTTCCAGCCATCCTGCATCGTGTGGAATGATTCATGAGGCGTTTGTAGAAACGTGGAATGTACGACGTCGTCCAAGTGCTTCAAAATTTCATCGAATTTAGGCCTTTGGTGCGGATCAGGACTCCAACATACTGTAAAAATTTTATCATTTGGTTTACTTCGAATTTTAAGCCCAAATTGAAAATAAAAAATTTTAATACCTTGCATAAGATCTGTAAAAGCTTGAGGACATGTGGTCGGAATAGGTAACGTTAGTTTATTCATACCGACTCCATATGCGACCGCGTATGGATTAATATCTTTGTAAGGTGTCTCGCCGGTCAATAATTCCCATAATACGACTCCATAACTGTAAATAAATGTACTCAGATTAGCCATAACCAAAAAGAAAAGTCAATCTTCGAGGTAGTATTTTATATTAAAATGTTTTCGTCATATTAAAACGGTATTTCCATGTTATGTTACATCCGGCATGAGTAATTTAGGTTCGTTCATCTATTATCATACTCGAAACTCTAAAATAACCAATACGTTAAGTGAAAGCTCACGCATATACTTGTATCCGAATACAAGGCGAGTATTTTCAACTCGACATGCGATAACGACGTTTGCTACCTGCGCAATTCTTCCACAATTCAATCCAATTGATGGTAATTTTTTTCACCAAATTACTTTACGTAGACGTATAAAAAAATTGAAGGTCGATCGAGTGCATCGTTATACATTTTTTTTATCATTATGTGAAAATAATCATTTGGACGAATTTCTTCTTCGAATAATTATTGAATAGATAAAAAATTATCAAGAGTAAAAATTAATCGAAATGGTTGACGATTGTTTTTCGAAGAAAAAATCATTACACACAAACCTCATTGTGTTTCATTTTTTTTTTTTTTTTTTTTTTTTAAATATACTCCTGAGTTTTAATGTAAACTTGTAAGATATAAATTCGTCCCGATATGATTATTCATTAAATGGGAATTACCAAACTTATCTCGCATAAAAAAAAAAGTAGATAATTTTATCAAACTCATATTAGCTCAATTTTTCCCTCAATGGTCTAATTTTAATCACGTAGTTAAAACAACGATACGTAATTAATTACCACATTTGTAAATATTACCTCCAAACGTCGCTACTAGTGGAATACTGCGATTTACTAATAACTTCTGGAGCCATCCATGCGTAAGTTCCAGCAGCTGACATGGTCGTTGTATGGTTCATTTCTCTGGCCAGACCGAAATCGGTAATTTTCAACGTTTTAAATTGCAAATCGTCATTTTCGATAGGTTCGCTGAGTAGAACTGTAAAACAAAACAACATTAGATGGACGTTCTCTCTTTGTAAATTAATATCGAGCTATACTCACCATTGGACGATTTGAGATCTCGATGAATGACCGGAATACGAGACCGATTATGTAGATAATTCATCCCTCTGGCGATCTGAATGGCCCAATCTAGTAAAACATCGGGTCTAATTTTCCTACCAGCTAATATACGATTTAAAGCACCTCCTCGACAATACTCCATGATCAGGCATAAATTAGGAAACTCTAAACTAACACCTAATAAACGAACGATATTTTCATGGTCGAGGAACCAAAATAAGTTAGCTTCCTGTCTAACACTTTCAATAGCGACATCGACATCTTCGCTGGGATCGTGTCTAGCTATTTTCACAGCCACTTCTTCGTTATTCCAAAATCCTCTGTACACACGTCCAAAGCCACCAGCTCCGATCTCTTTGATTAAATTCAACTCGGATACGTCGATGACTGGTATCTGCATGCCAGTCCTGGTGACAAAATTAGACGGGAAAATTCCGACTTTGTTGCCAATTTTTCCAGTCCACCAGCCATCGTCGCCGGATATTTTGGCATCTTTGGATAGTACTTCGACTTGTTCTCCGCGTCGTAGATCGAGCTCGTCTTCATTCTGAGCCTTGTAATCGTAGAATACTATCCAGAGAGATCTTCTATCGAAATTTATATCGTGGTCTCGAGTTCCATAAGGTGAATCAACTGGGTCCATGGATTTTGTTAGTGGAGGCATTCGTCATGAGATTTTGATTTTTTGTTGGAGAAATTATTCTAAATTTGTACTATACGATGCGTTCGTTGTGTGGGTTCTTTGCTAGAGTGACTCGATCTTGTATTTGGGTTTAGTTTTCGAGTGTATTCGCTGAAATACGAAATTCATGTCAACGTACGCGAACAAAAATTATTTTACGAATTTCACCAATTCCATCGACGACCTTACGAACACAGTTTCACGTAACGATTTTACTATTTTTACGAGCGGACACCTTATCAATCGTAATTGAAACACTTTATCGAATTTGTTTTTCACATTCACGATCTTTCAAGCTTTTTCCAAAGAACAAAAAAGCTAAAGCAACAACTATCGTAAAAGTTCAACTTACAAAAGCAACAACAATGCACTAATCAGACAGTGTTTCCATTTTCCCTTTATACGAAATTGAAATAAAAAATACCGTATGAAATCGAAGCGACAATTCGACGAATAGAAATTAAATTATCAATTTTTGATTGATTTTTTTGCAAAAAATCTTTTTAATATAATTATTTGAAAACAAAAACAGCACAGTAAAAAATTAAATCTTTGAAAATTACTTTTTATGCGTGAAATTTGTGAAAAAACGTAATGAGAGACTGAGAGTTTGAAACTATTGAACAGTGTGGTACCAAACACAGACGAACATTTCTCTTTTACAGGATGTGACGTTGCAATGGCAAAGTTCAATTTTTTCAAATTTTTTGATGTTTTCTCTACCTCAAAAATTAAAAAGCTCTGTTTTGAATTGAATATAAAGACAAGGAGTCAACAGTTGGCTGTTGGCTCTGAAATTCACGATGTTACAGTTAAGAGCAATAATTACGAATTTACGAACAACTTTACATTCACAAAAAACCAAAATCTCAAATTCGTTTAGGCAGGTATTTTGAATTCATTTTAAAATTTGACGAATTACCACGAAAATGGAAACATTCTCCACGTAAGGTATTATATATAAAAAAAACAACATAGATTATATTTTGAATGTGTAATAATATTGTTGTCTTATCGATTATCTTGACTTCAAACCGTAATAATAATTGTATCATATTATAGGAACTTAAATTAGGTAAATAATTACTCTCTTTCCAAGAAATGCATCGTAGAAAAAATAATTAATCAAGATAAAACGATTATTGAATTAAATTAAAAAATCATAACAAAATTAACACCTAAGTGCTCTATAAAATAACTTAAACAAAATTGAATTAAAATCACGCAGAAATTCTGTTTGTAGTAACTCGATTCACAATTCATCCAGCTGTAAAAAGAAATAAACCATATGACATACAGATTCACAAAACTATCTATGTATTTAAAATGTAATAGAATATTTTTTTTTACCAAATCTAAAGTGGAGCCACCATCAAGATCCAATGAACCATAACCTAGGCTACTGCTTTCTTTGCTTGGTAACCTAATAAATTCTTCAGCAGCTTCGACAGATGTATCACTTTTGTCCACTTCTGCTTTAGATATCAAGCCTAATTTGTCTGTAAAAATTCGTACTCGGTTGAAAAAACGAGTATTTTAAATTTCTCATGATAAAAAAAAGTAACTACCGTCTTCGATCGCTTTCCATAGAGCAGAGTTTTCACTTTCAATTACAATATTTTTTACTTTGGTAATGCACTGATTATAAGCTTTGAAATCTTTAGAGATACAGCTCTCTCGGAAAACTGACAAAGTTTTTGCAATTTTATCAATGCTGCTGGAACCGGAGACCAGTTTTTCAATCACCATCTGCATTTGCTCGCTAACTATAAATAAAATTAATTATATTAATAAATTGGGGACAAAAAGTTGACAAGATGGTAAAAAATTTGCATACTTTCGTCGAAAGATTTAGAATCTTTCAACAACGACGTAAATTCTTCTGCAGCGTTTTCAGGATCAATTTTAACAGCAGAACTGGAAGATGCGACGTTATTCTGGATATCACTGTTCACTGGTTTTGAATCATCTGACGAGAAACTGTACGAAATTATTAGAAAATGTGTAAATTACTTAAAATAAAGGCATATTAAATCTATATACTTTTTGTTGAATTTTTTCTTCTTCGGTTCAATAACTTCTAACGGAAATAGTTCTTTCATTCTCTTCAACGTAGGTTCAGCGGCAGAAACAATGCGAGGTAAGGGTTTTATAACATCAGTAGCGACTACATCATTATTGATTGGTCTATCTGGGTGAATAGCCTTTTCGGTTAAACATCGTAACATATGTTGCTCACGTGGATCGTAAACACTGGTCAATTCGTATTCTTCTGAATGCCTTCGAGAGTGTTACAATTCGATTAGAAATTAATATTATGAATAAGCTTGAAAAAAAGGTGTCAACTTACTCTTCTGTTTCGCCCAAATCCATTATATCGATTAAACTATCAATAACTTGCAACTGCTCTTTACTAAGATCGACATCTGACAAACTTGGAAATTTGAAAATATGTTCATCTTCAGCAAAGGGTAGTTCCGAGTAAACTAGATACTGAAAATAATAACATGGGAAAAATATTAATAATTGAAAAACAAAATACTTATAAAAATTTCTAAAAACTACGTACTCGATGTTCCTCTGTTACGACCGGAAATAATGCTCCGATTTGAGCTGCAGAATCTTCTCTATAGACTTTTCGAGCGATACCAACGGAACCCTGTTCTTTCAACCCTTCAATAAAACCGTTCAATGCTTTATTAGCGACATCGTCGCCTGGTTTGGCCACAATTATGTAGGAATATTTGCCTGCCAACAAGTACAGAGGAACTCTCCGCTGGGAGGTACAACCAATCAAAAATAATCCTTTTGGGCCACTTTTATAACCCATCTGTTCTTCAGATTCGCCAAATGGAATAATAGTCGAACCGAACAGATAACCTCGGACTGTCTCTTCTTTTGGAACTTCAACTTCTACGTCGTTTTCTTTATCGTATTTCATTTGAGCGCACTCTCGCATAACTCCGGCGTTTGGGTCATCTACCGCTTTAGCAGTCCATTTCAGAGATTTAATGTCGTCAGTTTTTTTAAAAGCGCTGATGGGTATTTTTATTTTACTGGAAATGGTAAATAAGGCATTCCACGGTGTCGGTTTCACGCTTCGGCGTTGTACGTGCATTAATTCTCCGAGAGCATCACTGAAGGTACAGATTAAGCTACCTTCAACCTAGAAAAATAAAGTACTTCTAGTATAAAAATAAATTTTGAAGAAAAAAAATCATTAAAATCTCGTACTTTATCTATTACATTACAAACCAACAGCTCTCCGGTGGTTTGTGATTCTGATTTCTGTTTACCAGGTGTGTTTTCGGTATCTTGCACATCGGGGCCACTGAATATTACATTTATTTGATTAAAAACTATTTCAGATTGAAATACAAGAAATCAAAATCATACTTACATTACAACTAATTCAATTGCGTTTTCATTCAAAGCCTTAACAACAGAATCAAATTTATTACGGTTTGCAGTCGAATCAAAATTCGAGAAAAGGACTATTTTATGCTTGTTAAAAGTACGTTTCCTGCGCAACAAGTAATACAAAATAATCACCATCGTGGAAAAATCATTGGGAATTTATAATAACGAATATCTTACTCAGTTTCATCATTGATGAATTCAACAGCAACGAGAAGTGCTTCGAGCCAGTCCGCAGTAATCGAAGTGCTTTCAACATTCTGTATGTACTTTAATAAATCCCAATTCGCCGGCCATAAATGCTCCGATAAAACATCGATATTTTCATAACCTCCGCATTGCGAAGCCAATTTGTTGTTGGTTTTTTCGCTTCCGAGTAAAATTAGCGCTAGCTCGTCCGCAGATCCGCTGTGAAGCTATAAAAGTATTCAATTTTAACGCATAATTCGTAAAAGAAAATAAGAGTGAATGCAAGATTACTTTTCGTTCGAAAATCCTTGAAATACATTCTTTGGATGATTCTAAATAAGTTTTCGTTGAATCGCAGAGTTGTTTCATGTTATTGCCAACGTCCAATAGCATCACTATGGCTTCCTGAAAAGTATACGAAATTATAACGATGAAGTGGATATAGACAAATGCAGAAACACATTTCGTGGTTGATTCGTGCATGTTCAGTTTGGTGATGAGTAATTTAGTAATAATTTGACCTTACCTTTTCCTTTTTTGAACCCATAATGAAGCGAAGAAGACCGAAGAAGACTGCAATCGACAATACAGGCTCCAAATGACCCTGCTTTCACTGAAATTAATGAAATTAAAGAATTAAAACTGCTGAATTTTGATTACGCAAAATTGCGTCTGATAATTTTTTTCAAAAAAATAAACAAAATCAAGCAGAATTTTTTTTTACAATGAACTCGGAAAAAATTTAAAGATGGTCTCTTTCGTTCAGTTATCACAACTGAAATATCGTTCATTTCATAAGAATAAAGAGAGAACGATTTTTTGATTTGTAATTATTTGATTCATTCGTTCAAAACAATCATTTCGGTTTCATTAAGAATGTTGTGAAAAAGCAAGACTCCATTCATTGATCAAAAAATGCACACTCCTGGTAACACTGATCACAAGGTTTCTTCCCTGGCCACACTGTTTCCAAAATAATTTTCTTTTTCGCTTTTCACTTCTTTGAGAACGATATTCTTATCAAAAAATTTTTAAGGAAGCTATGTCTAGTAATAAAGTGAGAATTAATTAGCGGTCGAGTTGATGGCAGAGCTTTGTTCTTTATATATAAGTTGTCTTTCGGTGCATGCATGTGTTAATATCGTATACACTTGTAATATGGTACTTCTTCCGTGTGTTTTACTCGTTAAGCATGTTATCAACAGATGAAGTTCTTCAGTGAATTCGTAATTTCGGCAGCTTATTTTTTTTTTAAATGTTCGATTGCATTTTAACTGAAAATCAGTGAAAAATTTTCGCGAAATATGTCCGACTCTCAAGCAAAACGCCCCATTATTGGGTACTGGATGTCCGAAAGGAAACGACAGAAGCTTAATTGGCAAGAATTTGGTAACGTATGCAGGTAAACTTGAATAATATTTACTTTTTCCAAGATGATATTTCATCATTTTATAGCGTCGTATTTAATCGATTCTGCTCTCTGTTTACATCTTATTTTCAATTTTCTAACTTTATTTTATTTTTTTAAATTATTTGTTTCAGAAACGAAGGATTTGAATTAGTCAAGGTAAAGTTGTGTTTTAAAATTAAACATATGGTAATTGAAAAATTAACCTATAAGTACGTTCGAATGATTTATTTTCCCTTATAATCTACTTATCTAATCTCGATTGATGTTATTGGATATTTACAAAAGATATTGAAACATAATGTTGTTTCAAAATATCCAAAAAATTTCAATCTCTGATAAAATTATTTTTTATCAAATTCTATAATCACTAAGTTAACGTAGGTACTGTTTTTTTTCTCATTTACAAGTTTACAATATTTTCTACGTAGTAGGAAATTTTTTATCATTGAAAAGTTGATTGATGACTGTACTTGGAAAATTTCGAACACGAAAAATTGATTATTTTTACTACCAAGTTTACGTTGATAAATTTTAACAAATTATGGATTAACTGTAACTCTGTATATCTGTGCTTTACAGATTGACTTGGAGAGGCCATTAGAAGAACAAGGACCATTTGCTCTTATACTTCATAAACTAACCGAATACATTGCTAGAAACGATCAAGAGGTAGGTCGTTCCATTCTAGCTTATATTTCGGTTTAAATTATGACTCAACTGTTACCTTGTTTACTTGGTATGCATTTTAATGTCATGTTCAATGCGAACTTGTATTCGGTTGTAATATACGACCCCTTTATGCAGATTATAATTTGAAAGCGAATTAGACAGGTATGAATAGAGAGATGTAGGATGACCTCATGAAAGTATTTACTTTAGGTACATCAAAAGCTAAACTCTTTTCGTTGTTTAAAACCAAGTTTTATCTTCTCTTATGCAAATTATTATTTCATAGAAATGTTAAAATGATTTTTTTCTTTCCAGGCGATATCGCTTATTAAATCAGTCGAACGGTTCCTTACGTCTCATCCTGAAATAGTTGTCATCGATCCAATTCAAAGTGTGCGAATCCTACTCGATAGGTATCTGTCGTACGAAATGACAGCAAAAAGTGGACTCCAGGCTATCGGTTGGTGCTCGTGTAATTACGTAAATGTTTTTATTTAGTTAAATGCATCGAATCAGCCTGTGATAATTTTTTATTACTATTTTCATTCGTTACTGGCGGTCTACGACTCGCGTTTTATTTGTGTGTGACGCTCTTAACGTGACGTTTTTAAATATTCACGAGTCGAGCAAATTATTACGACGACGAATGTATTAAAGGAAATAATAGGTAATTTGTTCGACGCGGATTATAATCCCAGGGCGTAAAAAAAAATTACAATATTACACATTCGACTCGGTAAATTGGCAAAAACTACCATAACATGGGAGTAATTTTTTTTCCTCGAAATACGATTTTCAACGGCGCGAATTAATCATCGAATAAATATTCGCTTTGTTGTTTTTAATCGAACACCAATAAAGTTTGAAATACGACTCTTATCGTCGCGCACAATGACCAAATAGGGTAATTTATCGCCCTACGTTTTAATTATTTTTCCTTAATTTTTTTCAAATACCAATTCGTCTTCGATTTAAATAGCTACAGAACGTGTCTCGACTCGAGAATCGCCCAAGGAACCCGAAATTGGCTTGTTTTTTTCATCTTCTATTTAGGCTATCTCGTTAAAAAGTAAAACTACGTGTTGGTTCTTGGAATTTTTTTCCAACGTCGTATTTCTTTCGCAGAATTCGAACTGGAAGAATGTGTTCAATTTTTTTTTGCACTAATTTACCGCCTTCGACTGTATAATTTTCTGGCCTGTAGCGAGATTACAATATTTGTTGCGATTAATCTTCGCTTGAAATATCTTCCTTTTTACTTTTTTGTCAGGTGATATTTTTCACTGCTTTCGTTTGCGATATTTAGGCTGATTGGCCTTCACTTTGTAAAGAAGGTTGAATTTAAAGTAAAATTACAGGTGCAGCGTAGATAAATTTTCGATAGGGAGGGATAAAAGCAGAGAGCAAGTTGTACCTAATGTTGTTACTTACGTCGTTGTTTGTAGTAGTCATTCGTGTACGAGTGCACGTAGTCATTTGTGTTCTGTTCAGGCTTTCCTTGGAGTGGAAATAATCGGAGTTCGAAAATACCGAAATAGTTATTATTATCATTATTAGTCATTATTTTCGAATTACTCGTTATTTCACTCCTTTGTCATTACATATTATCATGATTAAATTTTTGATTATAACTACTCATTATTACCAAAAAAATGCAAAAATTTGAAAATTAGTCAATTTTTTAATTTTTTTAAAATATGGGTGGGTGACTAAGGTCTTCAATTAGGGAAAAATTTTCTCATAAAAAGAAACAACTTTGAAGTTGAGACCATAAAAAAACTCGAAAATACGAAATAAGGGCCACCCTGAATACTCTTATTACGTCTAGACATCAATTTCAGACTTTCAGGACACCTAAGGAGAAATTGTACGATTGAAGGTTCCCAAAATGATATAATGTCATTCCGGTTTCTCAGAAGAAAATCGAGAAAAAAATGAACGAATTATATCCAAATTCAGGTTGATGGTGTATTTTGATACTAGCTCCTATATTATAGTTCGCACTGCTAAAATCGGGATCTCGTTGAATTTTTCCAAGTGCAACGCCTAATCGAAATTAGAGTGGAGGAAGGAGTCCAATCGAAATTTCTATAATAACCAAAATTATTTTTAGGGTCTTAATCTACATCTTTTGTTTGAAAATTTTTTCAATTGGAATCATCCCTCCTCTCTAATTTTACATAATATTAGTACATGGGTACTCATTATTAAAAAATGGGAGGGAGGTACGGGTTGAATTGAAAAATTTTTCAAATAAAATATATAGATTAAGATCCTAGAAATAATTTAGGTAATTATAAGAATTTCGATTGGACCACTCCCTCCCCTCTATTTTCGCCCTTTTTATTATGAATTATATTTTTCAATGATTTTTGAAAATTTTCAATTTTTTGAAATAAAAAATTTCAATAATTTTTCTTTTGTAGAAAGCATCTCAATTTTTCTTGTATAAAAAATTTTATTTTTTGGGAAAAAAATTCTAAATGTTTCTAATCAAAAATATTTAATCTCTTGTTTTTTTAATTGGGGTGGAAAATTTCTTAATTGTTTGGGTAATTAATTTTTTGTGTTTTGAAGTACCTACCTAATGAAATCGTATAATATTCTCGTTGAATAAATCTTTCATTTTTCCGAAGAAAAAAAATCTCCCAATGTTTTACAGAACGAAACTCACTTATTTTTATAAAGAAAAAATTCTCAATTTTCAGTTTCATTTTATTATTATCTTTCAATTTTGAGTAAAAAGTTTTGAAATTGGTTAGATTTTTTTTTTTTTTTTTTGAAGAAATAAAATCTTATAATTTACTCGAAAAACACGCACCTTCCAATTTTTTTCGGAGAAAAACCATAAAAATCTCCTAATATTTTGGAAAACAAAAAAAAAATCTTTCATTTTTTTTGATAAGAAAATAGAATGTTTTGGGAAACAATATCAGCTTTTTGTTTGATTTTTTTTTGGAAAAAAAATCTTCAACTTTTTTTAGAGTGAAATACTTATTTCTCAGATTTTTGGAGGGCACTCTCAATTTTTTCTTTCAAGTAGTAAAAAATATCTCATTTTTTTTTGGTGAAAAAATCATTCTTACATTCAACATCAAAAAACTTGAAAAATTGCAAGTTAACACCCCTGAAACTGACACAACATAATAAAAATGTCCATTTAAGCTTATGGTTAAGAAAATTGGTAGTGAAAATGATTTTTTTTTTAAATTGTGCCAAAAATTATAAAAACTTATTATTCAGAAATTTATTCTTTAAAAAAATTCTTTGAAAAATGTTGGCCTAAAATTCTTTGAAAAAAAAACCTTAAATCCAGCAAAAAAAAAGCTGAAAAATGATTTTCTCGAAAAGTTGAAAAATACGTTTTCAGAAAATATGTATGTCAAAAAAAATCTCTCAAAAAGTACTTTACAAAAATGTCCTATAAAGAATTGTCAAACTCAGCTTCAAATTTTTCTGAAAATATTTATCTACCTACCTACCTACTTATTTGTTGTTTTTTTTTTTTTTTTTTTTTTTTAATAAAGAACGTTTCAGTATTTTTTGCCAAAATTTGTCATTTTTTGGTGCCAAAATAAGTCACTATCACCATTGAAATTCGATTAAAATCATTCCGGGCAGTGTGGGGTTTATAATTATGAATAATTTATCATAATTTCTTGATGACTTGATTTTTTGTGTGGTTTTTTTTTGGGGGGGGGGGGAGAGGGGGGTAAAACTGAACAAATTAATTCGATCGAAAAATCAATATATGTTCAGTTCACGATCCAAGAAGTTACCAAAATGATAAATATTGATCAAATCAAAATATGATGAGGCACATTTTGGGTACCTTTGTTTGCAAATAAAATTACTTATTATTGCTATAAAAAAATTCATCCGTTAAAATCAAAAAATTCAATTTTTAATTTTTTTAAATCAAGTTTTCACTGTTGAAATTATTCATAAACCTGTTACATTATAACATCATGACTAATGTGTTAATTTATTTGATTTTCAGATGTGTTTACCCCTACTTATGTCGTATTAACATCAAATAACGTCGCCGAAAATGTAGCCAAGCTAGAATCGTACGGTGTTACCTATCCTTTTGGTAAGCTTTAAGTTAGGTTAAAATTTGAATTGGTCAATTATTCGATTATTTCTAAAAAATAAACTGTGAATTTTGTATTTCAGTTTGTAAACCATATGTGGCGCAAGGAACAAATGATTGTCATAAGGTAACGTGATTTATCGATAATTTCATATCAAATACCAATTGTAGTACTGCATCTACCATTTATAAACAATATTTAATTTTTGTTAGCAGATGGCTATAATATTTAACGAAAAAGGAGTAGCTGATTGTAAGCCACCTTGCGTAGCCCAATCGTTCGTCAACCATAATGCATTATTATTTAAAATATTCATAGTCGGTGAAGAATACCAAGTAGTTGAAAGACCATCGTTGAAAAATTTCTTTCCTTCAGGTTACCATCTTTTACGTATTTTAATTGGTAATTTGAAATCGTAATTTTTTTTTTGATTACTTATTTTATCTTTGATTTTTTTTTTCAGACCACGCGACGATATTCTTCGATAGTCATAGCGTATCGAAATCCGATTCCAGTAGCCAGCTCAGTGTATTAGATCCCGAAGATCAATGCCACGTACCGTGCATCGATAGTAAAAAGTTAGACGTTATTGTAAAAACTTTGAGAGAAGAATTGAACTTGACTCTATTCGGCATCGATATTGTTGTCGAGAATAATACCGGAAGACACGCGATTATTGATATCAACGTGTATCCCGGTGAGTAGTTATTGTCTCGAACGTAGATAGCTACCTAATTGAAGTGAAAAAAAAATATACGATTAAATCATCGTACGATTGTGTAAAATATGTACGAGTATCTACAACGCCCATATTCGAATTAAAACATTAATCAAATTACCAAATTTAATTAAGTTTATGATTAACCCAGTGTTTTTTCGTCTCCACTAATTTTCGGCGATGTTTGAAATAAAGGGTGCTGACGCCCAGAGAATCAATCTGTCCTCGAGTATAAGTTTAAAATTAATCGATGTAACTTATTCTTAACCCAAAAAATTTTATTTTAAAAACTGTTTTTTTTTGTTTTTAATTCTCAGGGAAACATATTTCAAGAACAGTTTTTTCTAAAAAAAAAAAAAAAAAAAACTTTAAAAGTTTGTAAAAATTCTAAAAAAAAAATTATCAAAACAATTATTTTAGTAGGTAAAAAATTTTACCAAAAAAAAATATTGAAATGAATTGTCAAAAAAAATAAATTAACAAAAAGTTCAATTGAAAAAAAATCTGTCAAAAAAAAGTATTTTCGAAATAAATTTTTCAATAAATATTTTATTGAAGATTCTCTCGAACAAATTGCCGCCAGTTCTCTTGACAAAAAATGGGAGGGGTAACAAAAAAACCGTAAGTTATTTTTAAACTCATACTCAGAAAAAAATCCTCAAAAATTTTTTGATCATTTTTAAAAAAGTTACTCAAAAAAGAAATACTGGAAAAATAGCCAAAAAAAACAGCATTTGAACATTTTTGAAAAAATTTCTCAATGAAAATTTTATTGAAAAATTTCTTTAAAAAATTGTTTAAAAACATTCTACAAAAAAATTTATTGAGCAAAATCATTTCAGAAAAAAATTCTACAGAATAAAAAATCAAAATAATAGGTAGATACTTTTAACAAAAAGTTCTCTTGGAAAAAAATCAGAGTTTCAGGTGAAACATATTTTTGAAAAATTCTCTCGAGGAAAACTTTATTTGAAAATGCATTCAAAAAATTGTCAATTCACTTGAACCATAAAGAAAATGAAATAAAAAATTTCAAGTCTTTTTTATGAAGTTGTGAATTATTCAAAAGGAAAATTTCACGGGAAAAAATGCAAAAAATTCATTTATTCATCTTAGGAATATTTTTGAAGATATAAAATCATTTCGAAGAATATTTTTTTGAAAAGTTCTTTCAAAAATTTACTTTTCATCTTAAAAACAATAAAAAACTATTGTTAACTTTTTTTTAAATTCCAAAAAAAATTTATTATTCGAAAAAAGTTTAATGAGACGATTAATCTTATACACAAACTTTTCACGAAATAACTTCAAAAAAATTAATGAATTACATCGACAAATTTTTTGGAAATTTTTTTTGAAAAAGTTTTCTTGGTAAAAATTCTTTAATTTTTTTTAAAATGTCAAAAAAACTATTAAGAAATATTCTTCTCAAAAAGTCGTCACGTTCTTTAAAAAATCTCAAAATAGTTACCAGTTATTTAAAAGTAATTTTATTTTCGAAAAAAACAAAATGTGAGAAAAATATCAGTTTAGTCTCACAAAATACATAACAAAAGTTGTGCCAAAGTCGGATCATTTTAGACCCCTGAAAATGCAAAAATTATTTTTTAGCTTATGTTTTCCCTTTTCCTATAAAATATATTTTCTCAAGATTTTTTTTTTTCAAAATTATTTTTCAACTGAAAAGTTTTTTGATGGTTTTTTTATTTGTTAATTCTTTGTTGAACATTTTTTTTGACTATTTGGATACAATTTTTTTCCTGAAGAATTTTGTTCGTAAATAATTTTGATCAATTCAAGAAAATAAAAAAATAAATAAAAAAATTGCTAAAAGAACTTTATTTCATTTATATAACATATTTTCAATAAAATGTTCATTGAACAATTTTTTCTCGAAAACGTTTTTCAACTTAACAAATACAAGAAACCTTATCATTAAAATACTCTTTTATATATATTTTTTTTTTCAACATTTCCTTCCAAAAAATTTTCTTCTTGAATAGGTAATTTTGTTCAATTTTTTTTCTAAAATAAATGTAAAAAATGATTTTTTGTTGACATTATTATTGAGAATTTTTCAAGAATGCTTTACAATTTAAAAAATTGTTTTGAAAAGAACTTTTAGTTCGATCTATTATTTTTTTTAATTGGTTTATTTTTCGAGGAATTTTGTTCTGATTTTTTTTTATAACTTTACGTTTTTGTTTTTATGTTTTTTTTAAAGAGAATTTTTAATGAAATGTTTGAAATTTTTCTTCAAGAGAACTTTTGTTAAATATATTTTTTTCTAAAATAATTTGATCAAAATTTTTTTCGACATTCTCATAATTTGAGTGGATTATCTTTTACAATCACCATATTTACTTCAATTTTCAAAATTTAGATTTTTACATGCATTTTTTCAATTTTTAAATCGTTTTTTTTTTCATTTTTCAACTTTTATTCGATTTAATAATTTTTTGACAGAAATAGTACTAAAAGATGCCAATGAAATTAGTTCAAAATAGGCACCTCTAAATAGTGAAACATTGAAAAAAGAAGTCAATTCTTCCTCTTCAGTCAGACTGTTCTTACGACAGTTTCTCTCCTTTAATTACCTAGTTAAAAATATAAAATTCGTAACGATTAATGTGACGGTTTGTTGCTTTTTTTTCGCAGGATACGACGGATTTCCGAACTTTTTTGGCACCCTAATGAATTGCATTAAGAAGAAAATCGACGACAAGAGATGCGGCGATGCCGAGAACAAAAATTTCAAATTGAAGGAGATGAAACCGGAACAAGATGATTCTGGATTCGATACGTGTGACTCGAGCGATGAACGTAAACATAGACAGTTATTTACATCGTCGTCAATTAACAATAAAACTAATGTCGCTTCCAAGAAAGGTATTATTAATCGCACATAATTTGTACAACGTTCTGGGATTGTTACCAAGTTTTAAAGACATAATGTACCGGCTTTTTTTCCTCTTTTTTTTATATCGCGCGTATTCAATATTATTTTACGATATTCCTCTTCTTTTTTTAGAAATATTTTTTATTCATTTTAACGTACTATTAGCTACATTACACTATAGTTATTAATCCGATCACCAATTTTTGAATTGTAATTTGTATTTGCACGGCTGTTTTACCAGCGTTGAATTCCGCTATTAATTTTGTTTTTCGGCCGAGTGTTGTGATCTTTTCAATTGTGATTTTTGTACGTTTCAATTGTACCGTACCTCATTTTGCTACACACACCTTGAGAAATTCTACGTTAGTAATTTCATCTCTGTCAATTAACGAATAGAAAGGTGCTGAAATCGATTAAATTATTTTTTGTTATTCTTGTTGCATTTAAAGATTTTTTTTAAAATTGATTTTTTGTAGTTGTGTGCAATTTTTTCCTTCTTCGGAAGTTTTTATTTTAGACGAAATTCCATCAGCGATAAATAACAAAGTCTCTGGGTGAGATTCATTTCAACTCTCTGGGAAATTAAAATAGAATTTGAATTGAATTTCATTTTTTATACCTTTCTAAAATGAAAATTTTAATAATGCTTAAAATTAACATTTTTTTGTATGAAATTTTGTATTTGTTAAAAATAAATCTTACATTTGTTTTTAGTTTCATTCTGTTCGCTTTTGGTAGAGTTGGTGAATGCGTCGAAAATTCGAAATATGATTTGAATTCGTTAAAATTCCAATTTCAAACTATTTATCAAGTTGAAAAGAATCTTTCGAGTTGTAATTTACTCCGTGGCTTGGGTTTAATCAAACGAAAGCTTTCATTTGATCAGTTTCTTTTTTAAAAAATTCTTTAGGATTGGAATTTAAACGAATGTATCGAATTTTTGTAAGCTTTGAACTACTTGTACCTGTACCAAGTCTCGACTTGCTAATTTGGAATTTTATTTGAGTCGAATTTTTTTATAATGAATTAAAGGGAAGAAATTTTTTGTGAAACGATCTCTCGTTTTAATCATAATTTTCATAAATTGAAAACTTTTACCTGTAGGTGTAGATATTTATTTCGGTTCGGTTAGATTTTGAAAGTTGAAATTAATCAACGAAAATGTAGATACAAAGAAGCTGTTATCTTTGATGAAAAAAGTTATTCGCCGGAGTCGTAAATATAATCTAGCAACGTTCGTAAATCTACCATGAAATTGGATGTCAAGTAGCTGAAGTAGTTTGGTAAAAATGTGGAAATGAAATGTTTTGATTTACCGCCAAAAAATATCCGAAATCCACCCCTGAAAATAAAGACTTTCAAAAGTCGAGTAACTAAAATTAAAGGGTTTTCGGAATAAATCTTAATTTTTGGTAGGATAGAAAAAATCTATTTTTATCTATTTTTTTTTAGAAAATATTTTTTATTTTTATAATTATTTTATTTTTTTCTGGAAAGAAATTCTTCAATTTCTTTTTAAATTAAAAATATTTTGAAAATTTTTTGAGAAAAAACTGCTGGATTTTTTTATAATAGAAAACATTGTAATTTGAAGGACAAAATGAAATGTTTGAAAAAAATTCCCATTTTATTATTAGGTTTTTTTTTTTGGAAAAAAAAAAATAGAAAATGTCTCAATTTTATGAAGTAAAAGTAAGTATCTATTTATTTTTCTGGCGACAAAAACTAAACTTTTTTGAAGCGAAAAATTCCCAATCCATCTGGAAGAATATTTTTTTTGGTAAAAATTCCTTTTAATTTTTTGGAGAAGAGCTTAAAAATATAATATTAATTTTTTAGAGTAAAAATATTTTTAAAATTTATAAAGGGAAAAAATTTCTCTTTTTTACTTCTGGAGAAAAAAATTCTCAGTTGTATAATTTTTTTTTTTTTTTTTTTTTTGAGTACCTAGAACATATTTTTTAAATTTTTTTAAGAGTAAAATAATTGGTACCTACTCATTTATTTGGAAAGAAAAAAAATACCAATTTTTTGAAGAAGATAACAGGTATCTCAATTTTTTGGAGTAAGAATATTTTTCAAGATTTTGGTTGAAAAAGTTACCAACTGATTTTTTTTGAAATGGATAATTTCATAGTTGAAAATTTTTCAGTTTTTTTGGAGCAAAAAATTTTCGAATTTTGAGAGAAATAAGTACCCAATCTTCTATCCTTTTTAATAGAAAAAATCTCTACTTTTTGGAAGTAAAAATATTTTTGAATTTTTGTAGGAGAAAATTTCTAAATTGAGGCGCTTGATGGAAGAAGGGCGTTCTGCTACATAACGCCCTTTTTCAATATTTTGTGAAATTTTAAATCTTCAGGTCTCCAACTATTAGTATACGAAGTCTTAGATCTTAAAAATATACCTAGACGATGATAGACGCCTCGACACTTGCATCCGCGTAAAGAGTATAGCCGAATTCCGAGTTTATGGGGGTAATTTGGTCCTCAGCACGAATTTTGAAATTATCCAGCGGAAGTTGGTCCTTATGGTCTAAAACCCCTGTGACAAAATTTTCAGCTCGATATCTCAACTCTAACCCCTTCTAGGGGAGTTAAATGTGGATTTTCGTTAAAAATGTCTATTTTTGGTAATTTTTAACCGAATTTTTTCAAACTTGCAGGGATGGTGGGTAATACCAAGGGTAATTCATGGAATTTTTCAGAAAAAATTTTGAGTACTTTTTCAAGGTCACATATACATTTTAAGCTTTCTAGCGACCATTTTGGTAATCCCATTATGAAAAAAATCTATATTGTGTACTTAGTCTATAATGCACAACACCATATTTTTGTAGAACTTGATATCGTGGTGCGTCATCTTTAAAAATCTGAAAAACCGATTTTTTCGTCCATTTTTCGCTTTTAAGTGCGTCATTTTTGGTAAAAAATTTTTTTTCTTAAAATATATCATTAGTGACACCAACATACACCATCAACCAGAATTTGGGCCAAATTCGTTCGTTTTTTTCCAAAAATACCCAAATGACACCATTTTGGGAACCCACAACCTCTGCAAGATGACCTAGGGCCTAAAAATCATGTTTGGGCTTGTTTTGAGTCGATATTTCTCATATGCTGCAATTTCAGCAAAATCGAGAAACATTGACTTTTTCAAATTATTTCATGCATTTGGTTTGATTTTTTTTCATTTCTTCCTATTTGACGGATAAAACTCATATACATCTTGCTGAAATCTTAGTATTTCTCGATTATAAGACTCTTAGGAGTGAGAATATGCCAAAAAATCATAATTTTTTTTTTTTTGAAAATTCAAATATGGAAAAAGGGCGTTAATGGACTGTTACAAAAACGGTTATTTTGGCGTTATAACGAAACCTTTTTTAATTTTTTTTTTCTTCAAAATATACCTCAAAGAACACACTATCCGCCTACTATAAAAGATTTCACTTCAATTGACCACATTTCGCGGTATAACATTTCAAAACTATGAACGTGTTTTTTTTCACTTTTTGAAATTATCTAACGCCCTTCTTCCACCAAGCGCCTCAATTACGTATTTTGAAACTTTTTTTTTATAAGAAATAGTTTCAATGTTTTGGAGTAAAAAATTCATCAATTCTTCCAGAGCAAAGAAGTTCCCAATTTTTTGGAATAAAAAATTTATCATTTTCTTCCAGAGTAAAAAAATGCTCAATTTTTTTTGGAAAAAATTAACTCCAATATTTTTTGGTGTTGAAAACTTCTCATTTCTTGTAGAATTTTTTTTTTCAATTCTTCTTAAAAAAAAAAAAAAAAAAAAAACATGAATGTAAAAAATTTCTCAATTTTTCAGGATAAAAAATTTATATTGTCTTGGAATAAAAATTTATTATTTCTTCTAGATACCTAGTAAAAAATTTCTCAATTCTTCCGAAGTAAAAAATTCTCAATTTGTTGCGAGAAACTCCCTACTCGTACTTAGAAGAAAAATCTCAATTCTGGAATCTAAAATGTTTTAAAATTCATTGAGAAAAAAATTTCTAAATTTTTTCATAACAAAAAAGAACTAATTTTTTTCGAATGGTAGGTACGTGATTAAAAAATTTTCAATTTTATGAAGTAAAAAAATTCAAAATTCTCATATTTTCTGAAGATTTTTCTTTTTTCAATTCTTCAGGAGAAAAAAAACATACTTAATTTTTGAGTAAAAAAATCTCAATTTTTTGGAAATTATTTTTTTTTTTAAATTTCTGATGAAAAAAATTGCTAAACTTTTTTGGAATCAGAAGAATTTCAATTTTTTTCGAGTAAAAAAATCTCAATTATTCTGGAACAAATTTTAAGAAAAAATTCCATTTTTTTTGAAGAAGTAGAATCCTACATTTTTTGGAATAAAAATACTTCTTAAATTTTTGGAAGAGAAAGTTTCTAAAATTTTTTGGAAAAAAGATTTCTTATTATTATTCTGATGAAAAAATTCCTCATTTTCTCACAAGGGAAAAAATTGTTTATTTTTTGGAGCAAAATTTTTTCAATCATTGAAAAATTTTCAACTCAACAACCCCTTCAGGAAAAATTGACCCACACCTTAGAAAAACCATATTATATTATATTTGGCAAACTGGAAGTTGGGTACGGCCTCAGGATACCTATTTCCTTTAAAATATGTTTCGAATCCAGTTAATTCACAAGGTATTAATTTTTTTGGCAAAGAAATGCCATATTTTTCATTTTCTTTCCGCACTAATAAATACTCCGGTGAGATTTTACACTGTGCTCTATTTATTTAAATATTATATTATAACTGGACAAAGCACCAAGCGGTCGACGAATGTGTTTGATAAATTACTTTTTTTTTTTTAAATTTCTATTGACGTTCTTAATCGCGAAACGAATACGCCAAAGTAACGTAGTCAGTGCTAGCCATTATATGCGGAATCACGAACAGCGTGAAAATTTTTCAACCAAATAAACGATAATTACACACGTGAAATATTCTGGCATAATAATTACGCTAACATTTCCAGCGAGTTGGTGTCCTTGTCAGTGAACATTAATGACCAGTGGTTTTGGCCAGGTCGTAGATTATTTTTTGAGGCTCGTTTGTAGGATCTAGGATGAAATTTTTTTAAAAAAGATTTCGTGGTTAGGAATACCTAATTCGCTTAGGTATACTTTTACTTTTCGTGTTGCAACAGACTCTGGCTGGTCATTGCATATAAAAGTTTGAATACTTCTTTTTTTTTTTTTTGTAAATTTAACCGTTAACTTTTAATGCTTGAAACATTTAGTTTTTTTTTTAAATTTTTATTTCGTTTGAGGTTACACCGATATATTTCTTAATTCTTAAATAAGATAATTTTTAAAAAGGACAAACGCAATTAAAAGTTTTTTTCTTTTTTTTGTGAGCATTAAAAGCTTTAATATTACTTACCTGGCGTCGTGGATAAGCTCTTTATAACTCGCTTATTTACATTTTAAGCCGCCTAGTGCCTCTGCCTAGTAATTTTTAACTTGAAAACTTTGAAACAAGTTTTCATGAAAGTATTCTTTTGTCTATGCTGCAATTTGGTTTCTTTTGAATTTTCCATAATTAACAGCATCGCCTACGTAAAGTACGACAATCTGTCAAAATTTAAAATTACAATACACCGGCACGATATTCGAACTATGGCGTAATTTATTCGAAACTTTAGGTTTTAAATACGACTCATATCGAAAACAATGAGATTCGCCTTATTTTTCAGTCCTCGTGAAAACGATTGCTTTGAAAGTGAACTTTTGCCAGATATTATTACTCTTATTTGCTCATTTATACAGAGAAGAATTTAAATGAAGTTAGGGAAAAAAAAACCGCTCCGAGTTTGAAATTTATGACGAGTCTCGAAAACGAAACTTATTATTAAGAATTTTTCCTCATGAAAGTTTAAATTTTACTCGACAATTTTCCAACGACCCGAGATGCATTAATAATTCTTGATACTCTCGGTCTCGAGTCATTCAAAAGTACTTGAATTTTTTTTCAAAGATGAAATGATCTGTATTTGCGAATAATTCAACACGTTGGAATGGTTTGTAAATATACGAGTACGAAGTACGAACTGCGACCAATGAACCTATCATTCTTTGTGTATGTAAGTACATGTTTTTTCCCATCATTAGTGTCGAAAAATTTAGCGAAAAAATTGGCGTAAGCGGAGAAGCTCTTTGTTGTTCTTATGCATCATTATCCAAATAGGTACCTAATGCCTATCTGTAGCTGTACCTAGGGGTCATATTCTTTTTCTTTGTAAATTGTCTCAAGTTCACGAAATCAAAAAGTTAAAAAAATCAAGGTCATGGAGGAAGATAAACACAATGACCATAACCATAACTCCATAAGACATAAGCAAGGCATTAGATATGAAATCTGAAAAATGACCTTGTATCAAATTATGAATTCAACCATCTTTGATATTTTAGAAGGAAATTAAAATTGATATAATTTTTTCAAAACCGACAAAATAAATTTAGTTTGCATTCTGGAACATAATATGAAATTTAATACGCTTGCCTATGGTATCGTTTATATTTTTACAAAAATATCAAATAAAGGTAGGTAAGGTTGGTAATGCCCAAATCAATCTATCCATCCAATAATTGATTATTTTTTGATCCAGAAGTCATTTCTTAAATTCGTTATGAGTGAAGAAATAAATAGAACATTTTTTTTTTCAGAAAAAACCGCAGAGTATTGCAGTTTAGCAAAATTCTTTCAAAATTCTTTAACCAAAAAATATTTTTCAATTTTTATTTCTGAAAATATTCTTGATTTTTTTGGAGGGAGGATTTTCAAGGTCATTTTTTTTTAATTTAAAAAATATATATAATGCAAATGTTCTTTCCAAGACAATTTTTTTATGGATTTTGAATTAAAAAAAAAATCAAGACCAATTTTTGTAGATTTTTAAAAATGATTTTGATCAAAAAAAAGAAAAAAAATCAACAAATTTCGTACAAAAAATAATTTTTATATCTAGGTAGGTACCTGTACCTTTTTACAAAAATTTTTGAATTTCTTTCTACGAAAATTTTGAAAATACATATTATTTATCTGCAAATTTTTTCCACAAGAATTTGTACCAAAAAATTAATTCCAAAAATGTTTTGAAAGAATTTTTGTTTTTTTGGGGTGGGGGGGGGGGATTTATGAGCATTTTCAAGATCTTAGAATAATTTCGTTTAACATAATTTTTATAAAAATACATATTATTTCTTTTTATCGACGATATAATTTGTAACAAAAAATAAATTCCAAAAATGTTTTGAAAAATTTTCAACTTTTTTTAGAAAAAAAAAATTATAAGCAATTTTTGAGATTTTTTGAGAGAATTTTAAAATTGTGTTAAGGACAATTTTTTATAAAATATTTCTTGTTTTTTCGAGATAATTTTTGGTACTTCCCAAAATAGAAAAAAAAAATAATGCCTAAAACATTTTTTAAATAAGTATTTTAAATTTTTGTATTCTTTTCAACAAAAAAAAAATGTGGAGCAAATTTTTGGCAACGGAATATTTTCATAGTGTTTTTTCTTGAAATTTTTTTCTACCAAAAATTTCCAAAATTTCTGGAAAGAATGTTTTAGAAATTCATTTAAATAATTTGTTCACTTACCTTTTGAAAATTTTGGTACACGAAAATTTCTTATACCTATACCAAAAATATTTTTTCGGAAAATGTTTTTGTTTTCATTTTTGAAATTTTATTCAAGTTTTGAAAATATTTGATATTTCTGAGTTTGATTCCAAGAGAATTTTTATTTAAAAAATTGGAAGGATTTTAAAATTGTTTTATATTTTTTACTCATGAAAATATTTTGTGAAGAATTTTTGATTTTATAGAATAAGTCAATTTTCGAAAGAATTTTAGAGAAATTGTTGAAAGAATTTTATAATTACGTTCAGAAAAATTTATAAAATATTTCATGTCATGTACAAATTTGGAATTTTTTGTGCTTTTTGAATTTAAAAACAATTCTGTATCTAATACTTAATTTTTTTTAAATAATTTTTTTTTAAATATGAAAATTTTTAGAAATAGGTATAGAATCCTTTTTATAATTTCTTTTACAATTTTTGAATTTTTTTGTAGGTACGAAAATTTATAAAATATTTGCTACTATTTGCGAAGATTTTTAAAAGAAGATAATTTTTTAAAAGGATTTTAGAAAAGGGATTTTCGATTTTTTCTGAGAAAATTTTAAAAATTTCCAGAAATAATTTTTTTTCTAAGGTGACAAAGATTTTAGATTTTTTTAATACTTTCTTTTGTACCAAACCTTTTTTGAAATTATTTTTGAATTTCTATCAGAATAAATTATGATTTAAAAAAAAAAAATTAATGATAATTTTCAAAATATTTCTCTTTTGCAAATTCACTCCCAAGGGAACTTTTTTGTACCTATCAAAAATAATTTTTCAAATGTTTTAAAAAATCTGCGAATTTCTTTCCACTACCCAAATTGGGTGCTAAAAATATTTTTTTTTTTAAATTTCAGAAAATAATTCAATTTTTGGGTAAATTTTTTTATAACAAAAAATTGAAATTTTGTGCATCTGCATAGTACTTAAATATACTTTTTACTGTTTTTATTGCTGGGTTTTGATTTTTTTCATCGATGCTTGGTTTATAATTTTTTTCATCGATAAATTTCTAAAATATTTTCTTTCTGAGATTTTTTTCCCTTGAAGAATGTTTTGAAAGTTATTAATAAAATATTTTTAATAGGTGGGTAATTTTTTTTTGAAAAAAGGATCTTTCAAGAAATGGGAAAAAATTTCTTTTAGGAGTACCTAACTTGCAAAAAAAAATGCTAAAAATCCGTTGAAAAAAATCATCATAATTCATAACTAAGCTTACGTGAATGAAAACGTTCACTTGAACGAAGTTTTTTTATTGAGATAATTTTATATGCTCTCATATTTTCAGTGTCGAGATCATTGAGATCATATTCTGGAAAAAAAAAACGTGTTTCTCCATTTTTCAGATTTAAAAGCTCATTCGACAAAAAAAAAAGAAAATATTTCAGCCCAATAAATGCACATTTTGTTCCTAAATCCTAATAATAAACGCTCTTTGTATTTATTCAAGCCAAGCAAGCCTAACGTTTTAGGCCAATCTCCTTTTAAAAGAAAGGTTAAAATTTTAATTATCTGATAAGAGCTGTTTAAGAAATTTTCATTCGCTTCAAGATTCACTTGTTGGAGTTTCAACATTACAAATTTCGTTCATTTTCAATTTTCTTGTAAAACAGATATTGATAAATGAGCGCAAGTAAGTATAAAAGGTACCTTTTAAAGTTGAAGGAAAGTTGCTTTTGTATATGTATTGCGCTCGAGTGAGAAATAATGCCACAAAATGAACGATAAGTCGAAAGCCTACAATAGGTTATTAACTCGGTTGTTTCAATTAACCGAAAAAAAGGAGAGAAAAAAAGTTTAATTCCAGGTTTTTTTTTTAGAGGCTACCGTTCGATTGAAGTTTTACAATGGAGAATATTGGTTTTTAAAAAATATGTTGATAAGATAAAGGCGTATAGGTATAAAACAACCGATTATGAATAATTCATATGAAAAAATTTATCGCGTTGTTTGATCTATTAAGAAGTTCATCATATTGTTTGCTGAATTTCATCGGCGTTATTTATGGAAACTTTTTTTATATTTTTCAATTTCAAATTTACTTTTTTTTTTATCGATAAAATTCAATAACGGTAATGCGATATTGTTTTGTTTCCAACTTGAAAAGCCAGAATTGTATACGAGGTTTTTTTTTTTTTTTTTTTTTTTGTTATTAAAACGAACCCATACTTACGACTTATTCGAGGAATGCGATAAACTTTACAAAAACGCGAGTAGGTACTTTTTTCAAAATATTTTCCATTTTATGCAAGAGTATAGATGCAGCAGTTGAGGTATGTATACGTCATTTAAATTGTGCATACTTTATTAACAAATTTTTTCTTTTATTTTTCCCTCTCGAGTGATGTTTCGAAAGAGGAAACGCTTTCTTATTTATTTTTTCAGCTATGCTTTAAATTGAATCGCAGGAAGTATGAAAGAAATTCCAAAGTTTATTGAATTTTTATGTAACTAATGAAACAGCTTAAAAGTTGTTCTTACATAGCTAACTATAGGTTATTTTACGATAGAAAATTAAAAAACGAAGTAAGGCGGAAAGTTTTATAACAATATAACGAAAAGTTATAAATTAAAATTTCTTTGCGAGTGTTTCGTCAAGGTGGACCGTTGCTGTAAATTAAATATAAATTTATTACGAGAAGAATTCCAAACGAACGTTTCTATAAAAAGAATTAAAATTTGCATTTGAAACATTTCTAATAAGAAAATACTTCTCGAGAGGGTGGAAATAATTTTAACGAGGATCGAGTTTTCAAAAGAACAATATTATTTAATATTCATAAATATTTTTTCGAAAATTGCCAAAGTTATTCGCGCTTATTGTTATTATAGTTTTGTCGAATTAATTTCAATTTATTAGACCGGTTAAGTTATTCGGATGAATTATTTTTAATTATTAAAATTTACGAATTATTAACGAAGGAATTAAGACGTATTCGAGGTTCCAGTTAATTTATTAAAATCGCAACGAATTGAGATCAATTTTGATTTTGAAGGGGCAATGGTTTGTAAAAATTTCAAAATCAATATTGACAATAAAATAATTATGAAGAATGAAGCAAGTGTAAATTTTTGATAGGAACAAAAAATTGCCTATCTTCGAAAATAAAGCGGCTAAAAAGCTTTGAAAATTGGTATTTTTGGGGTTCAAGGCTCTGTGCCTTCACATTCAAAGATTGACAAATTTTTCACGTGACTTTTTTTGTTCCTCTCAATCCATGTATTGTACTGTTGAAATTTTGAAATTTTCATTTCATCGGTGCACCGTGTTAAATTGAGGTAGGCAATATTTTTCACCTGAATTTTGTGTTGCTATAACTCCTTCAATTTTAGAGATAGGCAACCAAATGTGCTTAGAACTTTTTTCGCTTTTTCAAAGTGCATAATCGACTCCTAAAACGTCGAAATTGTTCACCCTTGTCACACAAGGGGGCTGGTGCCTCCAAAGTTCCTCTTTCGGGCCCCCTATGGGAAATTGAAGAGAATTCCTTTCTCTAAATTTTTTCTTTGGTCTCAACATTCATCATACTAACTTTCATACTTCTATCATTGATTAACAAATTTTTCAGTTTGCTGCTCTACTAAAATAATAAGTACCGAGCTCGAATTAAAGTCAACAAGTCAACTTGATTTACCCACTCGTTAAAATTATTTTCACGGTGTAATAATTTTCGCAAACAAAAATAATTTCCTTCTTTTTTTTTGTCGACGTAAGTATATCAATCTATTTAATTTAACGTAGGAAAAATTCTGCCAAAACAAGATAACGATAATAAAAACAACGTTATTTCCATGTTTAAAGAAATCACAGTTTGCGAAATGTTTACATTTGAGTGAATATTAAACGTGAAAAGATAATTGCAAGGTGTTCTTTTCCTTACGTACGAAACAAATCGACCACAATTAACACTTTATTTACAAACTTTCATTTACTTACTTATTTGAACAAACCGTGAAGTGTGTAAAATTTTTATCTTTAAAATAAGTACATAAGTACATATTATTAGGTGTCTACTCGTGTACGCAGGTTTTGTAAGCTTAAAACGATTCGAGTTTTGTTTGAAAACATCGAATTTGTCGTAAACTGTTATCATTTTACTGCTTGTAGGTAGGTATAAGTTTACATTTCTAATTACCCTGAAGATAATTAAAATTCATGAAGGTGTTTTAGACAAGCTATGACAGTTCGCTCATTTTTCTTTTCCTCCACAAAATTAAAAAAAAGAAGAAAAAAAACTATTCACTAGATGACAAGTGGGTGATTTGAAAGGTAAAAATTCACATTTTTTTATTTTTCGAAGTATTACAATACCTACCTAATACCATGCAAACTCAAACGTAAAATTTTTTAATTCGTCGAAGCTATTACGTTGTAGTTAAATAAAATTTCATAATTAACGGCAATTTAATTAGGTATCTACCAAAATTTCCCAACGCAACATTTATCATTAGTTCATTGCACAACCACGAACGATTTATTTGTCCAAAAATAGGAAATTGAAAATTCTCATAAAACTTTGTCATTTCGTCGGTCACGACCTGGGTATGAATGCGAACCTTGACAGGCCGAAGTCAATGTGCTAAAATTACTGCTGTTTAGTTACTTGTTGGGTTCTTGCTAATTTCTATTTAGGTACATTAACGTGTTTTCGGTTACGAACTTTATATTCTCGATCTTTATTTACCTAAAGAAACAAGCTGAGAAAGTGAGTACCCAGCTACCTACCTATAGCTTTGGCAGTTGGTATCCATACTACCCACTCTATCTTGGATTAGATAATTAAACATGAAAATTGAGACGAAATTTTCTAAGGTGTACTTACATCAATTTTTTCTGAAAAGATGTGGATTGAAAAAATTTTCAATTTTGTGGGTGAGAAAGGTTTTTTCTCCAAAAATTGAAAGATTTCTTCATTCAAATAAATTAAAAATTTTGTTTACTATAAAAAAATACAAGATTTTTACTTTCAATACCTAGTATTTTTTTATTATAAAATTTAAAAAAAAAATTTTCTTTAAAAAAGTTCAAGAAGTCGAAGTCGAGGTTTTTTCAAACATGATTAAAACAAATTTTTTTTTCTTTCTACAAAAAAAATACGTTCACTCCAAAGAATTTTATTCAAAGAAAATTTAGAAAAAAATAGAAGTTCTTTCTTTAAAAGTTGAGACAAAAATGAGGATTCTTCCTTTTAACGAAAAAATTGTCAGATATTTTTCTACAAAAAAATGGAAAAGTATTTTTTCAAAAAAGTTGAGAAATTTGTTTAGGTACCTACTTACCCGTTTTTACGCAGACTTTAAAATGGTGACTTTTTATCGTCCAAAAAATTTAGAATTTATTTTTCGGAAATAATAGAATTTTTTTAATTTTGGGTAAATAAGAATATTTATTCATTCTCCAAAAAATTGAGATTTTTCTCGGAAAAATTGAGACTTTCTTCTATAAAAATAAAATACTTTTGTCTCCAAGAAAAAAATGTTCTTTTTTACAAAGAAATTTTTTTTTAAATTCTTCAAAGATTTTTCGAAAAATTGGGACAAAAAATTTATATTTTTTCTCTAAAAAAGTAGTTTTTCTTCAAAAATCAAAACGTTTCATTTTTCAAAATTAGAATGTTTTTTATTTTTTATTTTTTCGTTGTTTTGTGCAATCCAAAAGAATCGAGAATTTTTTACTAAAAAAACATGCGAATTTTTCGAAAAAAAATTCTTTAAAAAATTGAAAAAAATTTCAAAGAATAAAAAAAAAAAAAAATTCTCAAAACAATTGAAGTTTTTTTAATTCTTCCAAAAATTGAAACGTTTTGTTTTATTTCCAAAAACCTGAGAAATTTATCCAAATATTTCTTTTTAAAATTTAAAAAAAAAAATTAAAAGAAAATTTACAAACAGTTGGGACAAAAAAAATTTTTTTTTTTTTTTTTTTTTTAATTCGAGAAAAATTCTGTGCTAAAAAATAATTTTTTCTATTAAAAGTGTTTTTTTTTCTAAAAGTGTGTGACGTGATTTTTTTCAAAAAAAAAATTAATTAATAAAAAAGTAAGACGTTTTCATCAATAAATTCGAAATTAAGAAAGAAAAAATTGAGACAAAAATTCAGAGATGAAACTATAGTTCAAAAATTTCGGGGGGAGGGAGGAATGAAATGAGAAATTTGCCAAATTTGCCAACTAGGATTTGAAAAATAAATAAATAAAATGGTTCAATTTCAATTTTTTGAAAAATTTTGACTTAGGGTGAACTACTTTCACCCCCCTAAGTTTTTTCTCTGCAAAAAATTGAAAATTTTACTCAAAATATTGTTAATTGGTTTTTCTATAAATTTAATTGAAACGTTTCATATTTCCAAAAAATGAATAAATTTTCTCCAAAAAATTACCATAAAAATTGAACATTTGAATGTTTTGTTTTTTTCGTTGAGAAAAATTCTATATTCCAAAAAGAATAAAAATTGAAAAAAAAAAATCAAAGAAATTGTGACTAAGAATTGAAAATTTGCTGGGTATGGGGGCGGAGCCCCCATCTGAAGAGTTGAAAGTGATGAGGGGGTTGAGGTGGAGCCTCAACGGTGGTATGGGGGCGGAGCCCCCATCTGAAGATGAAATCTTCAATGCAGACAGTAACTAAAACTGAAGACAAAAACCTGACATTTTTAAACTGAATTTGAAGTTAAAACTGATATTGAAACTGAAATACCATGGATGAAAACATTTTTAAAGTAGTACACTAACTTTGAAAAAAAAATTCGGCTGTCGCGGAGCATCTCGACTGCAACGCGTTTTTTTTTAAATCGAATTGTTTTTTTTTCTTTAAAAATTTCTTCAAAGAGATTGGAAATAAATTGTGTCACAATTTCTAAAAAATCTCAAAAAATCTAGATGCTTTCTCCAAACATTGCAATCTTTTCACTTTTTTTTCAAAAAAATCAGTGGTTTTGTCATCAAAAATTCAAAAAATTAAACGTCTTTTTAAATCGAAAAATTGAATAATATTGATTATTTTTTTTTGCAAAAAAATTGTGAAAAAATCAAATTAAAAAAAAAAAAAAATGCAGAGATTTTATTATCTTTTTTTAAAATTGAGAATTAATTTTCTTCGAATAATTACCTTAGTACCTATACTTACCTACATAAGTGGTTTTTTAATGAAAATATTTATTGATTTTTTTTTTTCTCTCTCTCTCAAGAAAAAAAAAACACCTAATCCAATGCAATTGAGATAGGTACCTAGGTAAGTAATTATTTAATTATTTTTTATTCAAAGAGTATCCATATTTTTCCCCTAAAATAATTAAAGCCTTAGGTAAGACTTGTTTCTCCAAAAACTACCTAATTAAAAATTTTTTTAGGTCGCTACTGCAAATTTCTTTGAAAAAACAAAGTTCTTAGTACCTAACTAGGTATAATAATTTGTATTCAATTTTTCGATTTTTGAAGTTGTCTAGGATGTACCTTATTTCATTTTTGGAATTTCAAATGTACCTTCGACATTGGAGCTAGTGATTGCTGATTAGTGATTAGTCTGATTAGTGTTTTAGTGATCACTAATTAATTATTGTAAAATGTTGCTAATTTTAATTTTTATTTAACAATCCGATCGAATGGAATAGGAAATCGAATTCAGCAACAGATGAAATCTACGACTCCCCAAGTCCATAGTTCTAGTCCATGCATTCATCTGCCAATTGCCAAATCAATCAAATTTAAATTCTTTCCACGTACTACTGGTATAACAATTGCGTCAAATTTCATTCATCGTTATGATCTCTATGACTCTATACAGGCTAAAAAAAAGACCAACGAACTCGAGGAACTCTATTCGTTATCTAAACGTAAACAATGAAGTGTTGGATAATTTTTGGAGTAAATTACGTAAAACCAACAATGCACAAACTAGTTCATCGGCTCCGACCAATTATTCGCGTTTTAAATACAATGTGAAAATTACCTTACCGGCGGATAATAAATCATGTTATGGGAAGAGAGAGGCATAGGCATAGGTTGTAAATAGCATACAGCTAGCGCGCGGTAGCACGCTTAGATGTTATTCCTCTAACCGTTTCTTTTTGAATTTTCAACAGGCCGTGGAGGATGCGGCGTTGCCACGTCGTATTGGCGTGTTTTGCGGATACCTGTCTGGCTCACCAGTCACCTAGGTTTACTGGCAAGTAATTTACCTTATAGCCAGTTAAAGCCAGTCTATGTTCGGGAGTGTTGCGGAGTTGGTAACGTGGCATTTGTTGTTCTCTCTGTTCTTCAGTTCAGTGTAGTGTATTAATTTTGCCTCGCTATGGATCTTCTACTTCTACATTTGTGGTGCGTTTTTATCGCGTTTTCACCTTGAATCGTACCGAAATATCCTTATTATCGATTTTAATTCTGTTTCGGGTTCGATTTTAATATTAATCCGCGTACTTAATTGTGTCTCAACTCGAAATCTTTCGTTTCAGTGCAAGTGTAGTTCAGATTTGTGTATCGAGTTATGGTATGTAGAAAGTGGCGCGATTTTCGTACGAATGTGTTCGTTGCTTCGATCAACGCTATCATCTGTGTTGGATTTATAATGCGTTTCCTTCGTCTTAACCTTTTGGCCATCAAATAATGGTAAGATTTGCACCTTTTCACGTATTTCTATGGCGGTATGTTTACACGAATGGGATATAGTTATTTTCATATCGTATAATATAAATAGTATGCCCTACATTAAAGAGTTGTTCCTGTAAGTCGCTAACCTATATCTAGGACAAACTAGATACAGGTGTAATATATTTGCTACATAAAATATTTCTTCTACTCTCTACACTCTTCGAGATTCCAACTCAAAAGCTACGATCTCACGTGCTGAAATCCGACCAAAATTCCACTCATTGGATGGCCATGTGTTCGAATTGTATAGTGAAAACAACCGAGAGCTGGATAAAAAGTTGAATTGTTTACTTTCCAAGGTGTATAAAAACCTGGCTGATTTTCACATTCGAACTTGCCATTGGAATGTCGTATTTCTCCAACGTCGTTATACTTATTTTTTCGAAACTCTCGACTACTTCTACGATGATTACCGAAGATTTGATTTTGATTCATTTCTCTTTAGTGTTACTGGGAAGAATTTTAACATTTATGTTGATTACTGAACGAATATCTATCGTTTTTTATTGTACGATATATTTCGAGAGAATTCCATCATTATGCTTATATCAGTTGATTGTAGCTTGTAAATATTTCGCATCTCGGGGTTCACTTCACTTCGCGTTACCTTATGCGAATGTTTACCTGTATTTTATTAAATATTTTACTAAACGAATAGCGCCTTTTATTGTACATTTCAAAGGAATTCCATTATACCTGTATCAGGTGATTGTGGCGGTTAAATATTTCGCGTCTTGGCTCTTGGGGTTCACCTTTACCTTACCTTATGTGAATGTTTACCTGCATTTTATTAAATATTTTTTTCTTCTCCGGCGTAATAACGCGGAGATATCCGTCGTATGGAAAATTTAATTACACGTTGTAAAAATTCTCTCAAATGTGTACTAATTCGCGAAAGAATTTCGTATTCGAGTTGAGAACTGAGCCAGGTCTCTCTCGTCGTTATGATTAATTCGTAGCTGAATTCGAGTTATTGGGCGTTTCCACGAAGCCAAAAAGTAACAAAAAAAATTTTTTACATTCGAACTGGGAGTCATCGGAGTGAAAACACATTTTAAGAACCAATGGTAATTATTACAAAATAACTCGAAAAATATCATCTCAACAAAAAAAGTGCAAGACACTTTTTTTTTCTTAGAATTAAAAAATCTTTCCATTCATGTATAAAAAAGTTAATTTAGCGACATAAGTGAATTCTTGGGAAAATAGATAAATTTTTGGGAAAAATTCACTAATGTCGCTAAATTAACTTTTTATACATGAATGGAAAGATTTTTTAATTCTAAGGAAAAAAAGTATCTTGCACTTTTTTTGTTGAGATGATATTTTTCGAGTTATTTTGATAAATATTACCATTGTGTCTTATGTGTTTTCACTCCGATGACTCCCAGTTCGAATGTAAACAAAAAAATTTTGTTACTTTTTGGCTTCGTGGAAACGCTCAATTCCAATGAGTTGGATTTTTCAACCGTATACATTCGTGGTTTGGTAATCGGAATAATGAAAATTTTTCCATATTTCGGCTTCTGAGTTTCTTTGTTGCGATTATGGTTTTAAATATATGTACAATGGAAAAAGTGGTACGGTTGTGGAATGAGGAAGTAAGTACATGTCGCGAAAGAGTATGAAATTTTATGCTCTTGATAATCTCTAGAAAAAGATGCCATTTCAGGGTATAAGTTTGGTTATTTCGTGAGATAGGGATAGATTTACAACTTGTTAACATCAAAATGTCTGAGTGAAATTTCAAAGATATTCCCTTATTAGATTATAATTATTCGTAAATTTTTATTCGTTCGGGTTTGAGCTTGTCGAGGGTGTAAAAGTGATGATTGGAGGATCTTTTGTTTTTTTGATGTTTTGTATTATTTGATGATGTAAAAATGTGCGAAATGAAAGGCATATAAGAACCGAAATTGACTTTGTCAATGAAGAAAAGAAAGGGATGTCAAATCATCCTTAAATACGTCAATGTGATTTGGGGCTTCTTTTGTAACCGTTTAAATGTGTAACAGTGGTTCTTAAAAAGGAACAAAAAAATATCATGTCACGTAAAATGAAAAGCAAAAAAACTTTCGATGTGGTTGGAACCTTGGAAGAATTTCACGAGAGATGGCATCCGAGTTTTAGATTTTATCTAATATATTTTTTGCCTGTTTCAACGTCTTAGTATGCTCCATTGTTCCTATCGTAAATTTTAGAAATTCGCAGATCTTTGTTTCAAAATTTATGCTGAAAATCATGGAAGGCAACTTGGTAAACGCTTGGGGTGAGAGCTACACCTAAAATTTCAAAAGTAAAATGAGCTGGACCTTTGAAAATTTCGAAAATGCAAAAATTAAATACACAATAGATAAATTATTTATCGAAATCCCCATTTTTTTTGGATAAACATTTAATTTTTTTTTTATAAAAATATTTCTCAATTTTTGGAGAAGAAATATCATCTCAATTTTTTGTAGTTGGGACATGATAATTTTTTTCGTAGAAAAAAACGATTTTTTTTTTGAATAGGTATTAAAAATATTTGTGTCCTTATTCTTTTGGATTGAAAAAACTCATTTTTTGAAGGGAAAAAAACGGAAATTTTCTGGAGTAAAAATATTTTTAAAATTTTTATCAAAAAAAGCATTCAATTTTTCGGAGAAGGAATCTGTTTTTTAGAGGAGTATAAAAATCATTTTTTAATTTTTTTGAAGTGTTCAAGATTTTGAAAAAAAAACTCGATATTGTGGGGAGAAATTAAAAAAAAAATTTTGAATCGTAAAAATCTCACTTATTCATCGGTTGGGGGAAGGGATTCACAAATTTTTTGAAGTAAAAATAATTTCTTGAATTTATGGAGAGAAAGTTTGTTTTTTTAAGGGAGTAAAAAATTCAATTTCTTTGAAGTAGGTAAAAATATTATTCAAAATTTGGAGAAAAAAATCTCATTTTTTGGAGGGAACGAATTTTTTGACTTTTTAATTGTTCATTTTTAAAAAAATATATTTCTTTAAACTGAAAAATCTTAGTTTTTGGGAGAAAATTTGCAAATTTTCTGGAGTAAATCATATCAAATTTCTCAAATTTTTGGAAAAAATCTGTTTTTGTGGGGGCGTAAAAAAAATTATTTTTCAATTTTTTTAAAACAAAAAAAATGTAGGGTGTTTTTCTATCATTTACATTTTTTTTCATTTCTAATTATTGGACTAAGTAATTCATAAATTTTTCCAGTTTTTTTATTTTTATTTTTTTTATTTATTTATTAAAAAAATCTATTTTTTTACTTTACAATTTTGGATAAAAATTTAAATTTTATCGGTGAGGAAAAAAATATTTTCTTTCTTGAAGAGAAAAATATTTCGTAGGTACCTACTACCTACCTATCTCATTTTTTTGAGAAAAAAAAACTCAATTTTTCTGTAGGTAGTAAAAATATATTTTTTCATTTTTTGAAGAAAACTTCACTCGTAAAAAAATTTCTGTGTTTTGGAGGCGTAGCCTACAAAATAATTTTTAATTTTTTTTTTTTTAATTTTTAGAGAAGAAATTTCATTGTTTTGTATTGAAAAAATTTCTATGAATTTTTTAAAAACTTTTTTGATCTATTTTATGGAAAAAACTCGCAATTGAAATTTTTGGAGAAGAAACTCAATTTTTGAAGAGGAAAAATTTCTCTAATTTGGAGAAAAAAAATCACTTTTTTGAAATAAAAAAATCTCAACACACATATTCAGAGAAAAATTTTCGATGAATGAAATATTCTTTTTTACAATAAATCCCAGGTTTTTGTCCCAATTAAAAAAAAAACAACTTAGGTTTAGGAGTTGAATTTTTTTCAATTTATTGAAGTGAAGTTTTGAATGTCTTAAGTGTTGAAATATTGATTGACATAATTAATTTTTTGCAGTAGGAAAATATCCAATATTTGAAATTAATTTTTTATTTTCAATTTTCTTGTACCATATACGAGTAAGTACCTAAATAATATCTATTTTTTCGGAGTCGGCGTGAAAAATTTCTCATTTTTTAGGTGTTTGAATTTCTATTGAAAAATTTTAAAGTAAAAAATGCATGGATTAAAATTTTTTAATTTTTTTGTATCTAGTAGCTAAGCTACAAAATATCTATTTTTTCGAAGTCGACGTAAAAAATTCTCAATTTTTCGGTGGAAAAAATCTGTATTATTATTGTACAATAAAAATCTGTCTCAATTTTTTTGGAGATTAAAGTTTTTAAATGCGTAAATTTTTCTTCAAAACGAAGGAAAAAATTATCAAATGAAAAAAAAATGGATTCTCTTATAGAGTAAGACGGTGTAATTGGTACGACAAATTGATGAAGTTTCGATTGAAAATGATTTTTAAAATTGGCATTCACTCCATATACTGCAAATATGACATGTTGAAACTTTTATCAACGTAAGCATCTGTTTTGCACTGTTATAGCAAGAATTTTTTTTTGAAAGAAGGAAAAAATGATAAATTAAGTACATAATAGACTACAATAGGTAGATAATACGAAAACTTACCTATCTAAAATCTACATGTACCAACAATGTGATGTGAAGTACTGTTCTTGTCCGAACGAGGTGTTCAAGTATACATCACCACATACCTTGAACTTAATTCTCTAATAAACTCATCCAAATCTTTTTTCGACAAGCCAATGCAGGAAAATTGTTCGTAAAATGAACGATAAAATCAACTCTGACAATAAGTCAAATTACTTATCAGTTTGCCAAACTAATCATGTCCTACGAGTACGAGTTAATTCCCAATCTCTCGATCCATTCGATGAACACTTTACCAAGGATTCTAGTGCTTAATATTTCAGAAAAACTATGTCACAATTGAAGAATAGATCATTTTTTCAAGATAACAAATTTCGAGTGCGAGTTGTAAATGGTTACAAAATGCAAAAATACGTTAATTTTATCGAAACGAGCTGAAGTACCTCTACAATACTCCTGCTTCTCCGAATCAAAAAGTAACAGGAAAAATATCGTCTGTGAGATAAATCTTTGAATATGATATCAAGTACGTACTCGATAATTTGTTGAAAATAACGATACATTTACATACACTACATACGTAGTTGATTGCTCTTGGCTTTTCAGAGCTTAAGTGATAAAAGATTTTTCGATAAAAATTCCTAATATCAAAAACTTCAGTTCAAGGTTTAAATTGTCTTCACATTTACAAATAATTGGCCAAATGATTTCCCTCCAAAAAAAAAGACAAAACTGTACCGGAATACTTATCCAAAACGACGACTGCTGTATTGGCAACAAACAAGGGTGGAATTTGTACAAACCACTCTTGATAATACCTCCACCGGCATATGTTTGACTCGTTCTAACAAAACCCCCGACTCGATATTATGGGGTAGGTTCGCACAAAAGGGCAGTAGGTGCCTTTTTTTGTATGCTAACCGACACACCCAAACGAAGCTGTTAATTACACGTAAAATACCTACCACGAGGGGCAGAGGAATCAGTTCAGGCGGTCGTTGAAACATTGACCAGTCGATGCCAGTTATACCAAAAATATTTCAGTACAAATAGCATCCTGTGTAGCTTTGAAAATGATCGAATATCGTGTACATTGTACGTGGACGTGAATCCTCTGAATGAAATTCGTGTGAAGTATGGGGAATACGCCGGAGGTGCGGGGAGGCTGGATTTTATTCGTTTATAATGGTTATGTCATGAAATAACCAAACCTTCGGTTAATTTGAGCACTTAATTAAAGAATGAATATAAAATAACCGTTATCGTTTAAAATGTAACTGTTTTGATGGGACGAGTTCGGTTTTATGTTGTATTTTTACACTTTTGTCCGCCAAAAGTACTTGTCACATTTTTTTCACGTGAGCAAAAATTATTGACTGAATGAAGCGGAATTTTTTTCCTTTATTTTTGGTTCAAAGTATGCGACATCTTGCCCAGTATTTTCTCTTTGGAAAAGCGGAAAGAACTGACGGGTTTTTAGTAAGAGTTGTTGCGACGGATGCGTAATATGGTTATGGAATATTTATAAAGAAATTCACGTTAAATGATCAAAATGGAAAAATTACTTGAACGATTTTCAGCAAGGCAGGCAAATTGGAAAATTTTTCACAAAAATTATTCTGTTTCAATATTTTAATTGAATTTTTTTGCATTAAAAAAATTACATAAAATTTTTTCATAAATCATTACACATTTTTTCATAATTTGATTTTTTCTCAATTTTTATGATTTTTTAAGCTTTTAAAAAAACTAATAATCCAATATTTTTCCAGAATTAAAAAAAAAATTTTAATGAATAATGTTCAGTTTTGATTTTTTTTTGTAGTAGGTAGTACTACTATGTTGAAAAAAAAATACGTTTTGAAAATTTTTTATCTATATTAATTTTCAATTTTTCAAACACTTTTTCATATTTATTGAGTTTTTTTTCATTTCTCCAAAAAATATTTTTTTACGATTTTTTTTTCTAAAATTAATTTTATATAATATACCTGTATATTTTTTTCTTTTATTTCGAACTGGAAGTGATGATTTAAAATTTAATTGATTAAATGAACTTTTTATTGATTAATTTGCTATTTGTTTGTAGTTATGGCTAATAGAGCTCCTTCATGAGTTTGTGCTTCGAGTTTCGCTCATTGGAGATTCACAGTTTACGAGTCTAAATGTCAATTTATTGATAAAATTGCAATTTAAGTCATTTTTAAATTTTAATGAATCTCTGAAATTTGATCAATTTTTAAGATTCAGTCAAATTTCCAAAAATTTCAAAATGCCCATTTGTAAGGTTTAATAAAGGCGTTTAAAAATTAATAAAAATTCAAAATTTTCTCAAAATTTGAACTTGCATAGGTAGGTAATTCTTGAATTTTAATGAAGTATTGAAGTTGAATTGTTTTTAAAATTCAGCCAAATTTTCAAAAAAAATTCAGAAGATCGTGGTAAAGTTTTGATAGATAAAATTGAACCAAAAAAATGACGTGATTTGTATTTTGAATTTCATGAAATTTTTTGATTTTAAAATGTTTAATTTGAGTCCTTATTTTTTAACTCCGACAAGTCCTCCATCCTCACCCCTCGTGAAAAGTCTCTTAAAAATGGAACAGATAGGCCTTTCCGCTGTTTTTCGCTTATAACTTTTCAAATAGCCACTTAAACAGAAAAACGGTCATTACTAAAATCAAAGTAGATAAAATTTGCAACAAAAAAGGTTATATTCATTTTTTTCAAAAAGTGAACGGGTGGCGCAAAAACACGCGTCAAAATATACAGGGTGGAAAAAAAGATTTTGTCCACCAATTCAGCGAAAAACATTCAGTCTCGAGAGGAGTCGATTATGTGTGGGTGTGGAATTGAGGATACTCCACAGACTCCAAAAAAGGCCTCCACCCCTCTTCCCCCCGGTGTTTAAAATACGAGCTCGTCTGAAGTGAATCCTCTTTTTGACCATTTTTTAGTTTGAGTAGATATTTGAGGTGTTATAAGCGAAAAACAACAAGAAAGTCATTTTAGGTCCACATTTGGGAGACTTCTCGAGGGGTGAGGTTCAGAAACTTTTTTCTTGGTTAATGAGGAAACTTGAAGGAACATTTGTAAAATCATAAATTTCATGTAACCCAAAATACAGTTTCATTTTTCTACTTCACTGGGCTTGTGGGCTAAATTCATTTCACCGAACCAGTTCTCGATACATATGACTTCTCAGTTTTAAAAAATTATCCCCTCTGCTTCTCACAAAAATGAATGTGAATGAAAAATTAAACATTTTCATTACTTCTGAAGCTTGAGGAGGTTTAAAATTAGCTTGACAGTTCATTTTTCATCATTTGGCAGTGTATACCTTTTATTATAAATTTGTAAAAAAGGAATACCCTCTACAGTCTGCACCATTTACCTACGCAATCAACAATGATTCCATTTTTGTTGGATCATCAAAAACACACCCTCAAGACGTCTTAAATTGTTGATCATACATATTGTAACATATCCTACATGTAATAGCTAAGTTGAGAGAAAATATAAACAAGCGTGTATCTCGTCTTCGTCTGATCGATGCTGGCGCGGTCACCATCTCCATGACGAATACTTCATCATTAATAACCAATTCATCGATGTAACGCGATATTTAAAAAAATCTCAGCTCGATCTTTCAATCATCGAAGGGGGCAGGGTGCGGCGCATCTTCGTCAACATTCCAACTCCACTCTACCGAATCATATTTAAATCTTCAATGTCGAGAGAAAGAAGAGCAGCAAAAGAGACAAGAGACCCAACCAATACCATCACAAATCTCACGTTTTTTTTCCACTACAATACAGAGATATTATACCAGCTAGGTATTATTATGTAAATAACTTATCCCAACGATTTTCTATTTCTTTTTCGCCACACTATACTACCTACGCCAGCTTACTCCGGATGAACTCTTTTGCAAAAAAAAAATTCGTTTCGCGATTAATTGAAATTACCGCTTTGTTTTATATTTCTCTGTATATATTTTTTTTTTATAAAACGGCGCAGATTTTTTCTTTTCCTTTTTCACAATAGAGATTTTTCCCTTCTATGAATATTTATACCGAGGTATTTGTTTCGGGCGAGAAAAGCTGCTTTTTTCATAATTTTATTTCGTACGGTTTTTTTTCCTCCTTCCTTATTTTTCTCATTTTTATAGTCTTCTCGGTAACCTGAACTAAACAATATTTGAATTTTTACGCGGTAAAAAAATACCCTGTTACGCGTTTAATCGGTAATTTAATTTTATTTACATTTTCTTCTTTCACTTACGGCGATGTTTTTTTATTCGGCATATTTAAATTTATTCGACACGTTATCGTGTACTTGTCATTAGACACGATCCGAGGATTACTTTAAACGAAAAATAATCATTTTCTTTGAAGTCGTTCACGATTTTTTTATAAAATCGTTGTCTCGAAGATTTCATTTCGTTTGATCTGGAAACGACGACGAACGAGTCGACCAGAAACACAAAAAGTGATGATAAAATTAAATCGATCCAACTCGTAAATCAGTATAGAAAAATGAGGAGATCGTGAAGGTAGTTTTATTTCATCGCGTACCACCTTTCATTGGATATTACATTGTTCGAGCTAATGTTATAATTTCTTCCAGATGTTTATAGATATTTTTTTTGTATTTTTTTTTCCTCATTTACCTGTTATATTAATAACCTGTGCTAGAAAGGGTGAGATGATGTTACTAGTCATTTTTAAATTTTAATTAATGTTTTGAAATTGGGTTGGGTTTTCAGAACAAAATTTTTACAAATTTTATAAATTTTCAAAATTTAGTGAAAATTTAAAATTTGAATTTTACCAATCTTCAAATTTTATGAATTTTTGATGTGGAATACGTTTTTAAATTCCGTCAAATTTTCAAAAAAATTTATAACGTAAATTTGTAAAGTTTGATATATTTTTAAAATTTTTATCAAAATTTGAATTTAAGTAATTTTTGAATTTTAATGAATTTTGCAAGTTGGAACAATTTTTAAGTTTCAGCCAAATTTTCAAAAAGTCAAACTGTAAAATTTGATAGATTTTAACAGTTACGTAAAAATTGGAACCTTGATCAAAATTTGAATTTGAGTAATTTTTGAATTTTAATGAATTTTTCAAGTTTTTTAAAATTTAGCCAAATTTAAAAAAAAAAATCAAATGTTAATTTGTAAGGTTTAATAAATTTTAACAATTTGGAAAAAATTCAAAATTTGACGAAAATTTAAATTTGAGTAATTTTTCAATTTTAACGAATTTTTAAAGTTGTATCAATTTTTGAAATTTAGTCAAATTTTCAAAAAATTTCAAAAGGTCAATTTGTAAAGTTTGATAGATTTTTAAAATTTTAGCAAAATTTGAATTTGAGTAATTTTTGAATTTTAATGAATTTTTCAAATTTGAACAATTTTTAAGATTCAGTCAAATTTTCAAAGAGTCAATTTGCAAGATTTGATAGATTTTAACTGTTTTGTAAAAATTGAAAATTTGAGTAATCTTCGAGTTTTAATGAATTTTTCAAGTTGGAACAATTTTTAAGATTCAGTCAAATTTTCAAAAAGTATCAAAGAGTCAATTTGTAAGGTTTGATAAATTTCAACAGTTTTGCAAAAATTGGAAATTTGATAAAAATTGAATTTTAGTAATTTTTGAATTTTAATAAATTTTTCAAGTTTTTTAAAATTTAGTCAGATTTTTAAAAAAAATGTCAATTTGTAAAGGTTTGATAAATTTCTAACAATTTGATAAAAATTCAAAATTTGATAAAAATTTCAATTTGAGTAATTTTTAAATTTTACACCTAAATTTTAAAAGTTGAATCAAATTTTAAAATTCAGCTAAATTCTCAAGAAATTTCAAGAGGTCGATTTTCTAATGTTTGATATATTTTTAAAATATTCTGATAAAAACATTCAAAATTTGGAAAATTTACTATTTGATTACAATTTGAAATTAAGTAGTTTTCAGATGTAAATAATTTTTGAAATTTATTAATTTTCAAACTTAAATAAATTTTTACGATTTTAATTTGGATTTTTTTTAAGGTAAATTTTTGGAATTTGGGACATACCTATTTCAATTTGAAAAATCCCTACCAAAAGTTCTGTAAAAGTCCTAAATTTGGTTTGATTTTGTCAGACATTCTAATATCAAATCAGTCATCACCTTGGTCACAAAAATATGTAGTTTACATTACTAATAAAATATAGGCGTACATTCAAAATTTCCCTTCGGCAATGTCATCCTCATAGTTTAGTCTCTTGTAAGACTCAGCATCAGATCGTGTTGTCGTATGGTAGGTAGGAAGAATTCTTCATTATACGTTGCATCGTTAACTCCGAACGCAGCGTGAGAAGGAGTAGGAGGGCAGGGGAAAAACACCTAAAAATCTTATTACACTAGGACAACTGGGTCATGAACGTACGATAAATACATCGAAGTACGATTAATCGATTGTAACGAGTAATTAATTCAATACAAATCGCCCAGTTCTGTTTTTTTTTTTTTTTTTTACCGCAATCACAGTGTGCGACATCTTCGCGTAGTTCATTCATGCGAACGAATTCAGTCTATGAGTCTACAATGTAATTTGGTGTTCGTTTTAAAATTACATTCACGTTAGTATAATTAACACCCCGTAGAAGTCTCGCTGATTTAACTAAACACGCTGGCGAAACGTTTCATCAGATAATTCGCGTGTTAATTGCTCGACCGCGATTGTAATCTTGATTGATTATGAGAAATTTTCGCCTACTACGATGTTCGTTTCATCGCAAAATACCACGTTAAATGTTTCCCTTTTTCTTACAATCGTACAAATTACACGGGGAGAACTCAACCTATTATTAAAAAACCTATTCGCCGACGTAGGTGTAGGTGTAAAGCAGGTGTCGATGATTATTTCGTAATACCGAACGATGAGTCGATGACGATCGACCACCATTGTAGCAGCCGTTTCGCGACTACAACCGGTGTTATAGCGTAAACAAAACTATATAACCCTATCAGTGTTGGGCAAATAGCACGAGAATCATTAGAAGAGCACCGAACCAGTACGCCAGTTCTTCCATATCGTATTAATTTGGCTTCCTTCTTGGTAACAAGATCTTGTTAAATGTTACCTGAGCTATTATGGTGGTGCTCGTCTTCGACTTCGTGTGTTCTTCGGGCTCGAGCCAATTTATTCGATCAATTTTTTTCAGTCATTGTTAGCCTTGGCAATTGCAGTTCTACTGCTCTTGAACCTGAGTTGTACGAATTATTGCATATAAAATGGAGAGCATTGCGAGATGGAATGTTAACGTTATGTATAAGTGAGTTTATTGGGTGAAAAACGTGAGGTGAATTTTTTTTCAAATTTTCAAATTTATTGCAAAAAGTTTTCTTCAGAAAAAAAAAATGAAAAAAATAAGATTTTTTTGCAAAACCCCTTTAAGAATTTTATTTTTGTGGAAAATCTTTCATAAAATCTTTAGAAAATTTTTTAGAAGGCTTCAGAAAATTAAAAAAATAGGGATCTTTTCGCAAAACATAAAAAAAAAGCACACAGCATCAGATAATTCTCACTCCTCAGAAATTGATTTCCATTATAATTATTTTAAAAATCTTACCCAAAATCTTATGATTATATTTTACAGAGTTTCAGAAAATTTGAAAAAATGTATAAAAAAAAGATTGTTCACAAAATATTGCAGAATTGTATGCAGTTACCTATGTTGAAAACAATCCAAAGAATCACTACAAAATTTTCGTAGAATTTATCATAATGTAGATATAATTATTAATATTATCGAAAAATTGCTCAAAAATTTTTTGATTATCTTTTCAAACACTTGTTTACAGCAATTATGCTAGTAACCAAAGTACCTAACTAAAAAAATTCAAAAAATTGAAATCATGCAAGTGTTATTCAAAAATTGATTTAAACACTTGATTTTTGGAAAAAATAAATAATTATGATAAATGATTTTCAAAAAATCTTGGTTAATGATTTGAAATTTTCCCCAATTTTTTTTATTGCGAAAATTGGAAAATATTTTTTATACCCACTTATATAGGTATTCAACTTTTTTTTTTAATTTTCATATCGTCACCTGTCAGGTAAAACTAACTCAAGTCCATCTGACCTGGTTTTTGAAAAGGTACTTGAGGGGGCAAAAAGTTCTTTTTCGAATTTAGATGTGTTTTAGTAAAGAACTGAACACCTTTCTACATAAAATCGGAAAAACAACTGAGTACTATTCCAATAACCAAGTCAACTGGACTTGGTTTGTTTTACCTGCCAGGTGACTAATCGATGTACTTACATGAAAAAAGTTTCAAAAAACTTGTTCAATTTTTTCCACAAAAAAAATTTGAAAAATTTCATAAGCAATTCTCGATACAAATTTTCCAAAAATTGTTCCTATACTTCATTGAAAAAAAGTAAAATAAATAATTGCCTTCCCTTTAAAATTTTTGGTTCTTATACCTATAATTCCATGCGTTTTGTTCAAGTCTTGTTAATTCGATTTAGCTACAGTCACTCGTGACATTTCTCTCTGGGAGTCCAAGCCTAGCTTCTTGGTGCTGGAGATTTTTCCAAATTGTATCGATTTCAGAAACGTTAATTTAATAATTTTTCTTTTGAAAAGTTTTTTTCCAAATTGCTAATTTGAAGATATAAAATATTATTTATGAAAATTAAAAAGTGAAAAAAAAATCTTAGAATTGATTCAATTCATTCTCAAAAAAATGAAAAAACTTCATGATCAATTTTTAATGAAAATTTTCAAAAATCGTTCGTTGATTATTTTTGATTTTTATTTTAAATCGCCATTTCGAATTCATCGGCATACAATGACAGGGTGTCTACAGGTCATGAAAATCATGAAAAGTCATGAAATTTGAAAATGGGTCATGAAAGTCATGAATTTTTCAAAAAAATCACTAGGTCATGAAAAGTCATGAATTTTGCTGCTGGAGGTCATGAATTTTTTTTTATTAGGCAAAATTTGCCCTTTTTTTCTTTTATAATTGAATATTTCTTTTAAAAAATGTCGCTCTCGCTACGCTCGAGCAGTATTTTGTTTTCTATTTGATAACAGAATTGAAACTTTCAGTAGTTCAAATTTACATTTTTCTTACTCAAAATTGCAGTTTTTTTCAAAAAAAAATTTCCCTCGCTTCTTCGGGAATATTATTTTCATCTCATTTGCTAAAGTTTCAAATTTTCGGTACTTGAATTTGATATTTTCAGTAATTCTGCCCTTTTCCCTTGAAAAATTCTTTCAGTTCGTCACTGTTTGGGGGTGCAATTTTTTCTCTGCTTAAGGACATAAAATACCAAAATACAGCTTTCTTTGTTTTCGAAGAAAAAATGAAAATTTTTATTTCAAAATGACCACCCCTGAAAGTTGAACCCCCTCCATGATTTCATCCTAGCTGCGTTACCGGGGAAAAATAAGGATTTTTTTTGCTCCCCCCCAAATATTCATTCCAAGTTACACTCATGCTGGAAGAGGGGAGGGTCCCTGAAAATGTTAAAATATTGTTCATGAAAAAGGTTATGAAAAAGACATGAAAAAGTCATGAATTTTCAAAAAAAAATTAATGTAGACACCCTGAATGAGAAAATTGAAGCAATATCTCAAAAAATTTAAAATTACCCAAAAATCCGAATCGAAGAAAAAAATTCAACGAATGCTGAATCATTCCTTTCAAGATCTTGATTCTGTGATTTTAATTTTCTTATTCGAGGACTCGGATTTTTAGATTTAATAATCCTAATTTCTGCGAATTCGGAGAACTTTGCTTCCTTGCCACAAACTTCATCATAAGATATAAATAGACCTTCCATAGCTTACAAACAAATTATTTTTTTCTAAAAAAGGAGTCTAATTCGTATTACAATTACACTTACGAGTTACGAACGTTTATAAATAGGTACTATGATCGAAGTAATCTCGAATCATGGTGTCGGCGACAGCCATAATAATTATAGTTATCAAATTATAAGTTCGCGAGTGTCGTTCCAAATAAGAAAATTCATCTACCGGTGCGAGTTTTACATCACGTCGAGATAAATTACATTCTTCGAATCGAAATAAGACGACCGCTGTAGAAAAAAATTGTCTCTAGTTGCGTTCTCGTGATAATACTGTATTTTTCCTCGAATAATTACTTCAGCGAATTAGTTATTATTTGTCTTATCAACGATGTTGGCGACCGTAAATTATTCTTATTATACCTGTTGCAGATTAAATGTGAAATCGTTTTCATGTGCAGTTTGCAAAATAACTAATTAGCTGTGTAATAACTTCCTGTGAAGTTTTTTGATGAATTTGTCGTTTTAGAGGTTAGCAAAGAACGAATAATTTCATAAAGAAATTTTACGTATGTCTTTTTGTCAATATTTTCGATTATTCAGAAAAGAATGAAAATATTGAGGAAAAAAAAGAGGTTTGATACCTACTCTTATGTTGAACGATTTGAAAAAAAAAATATTGAAAATTGAAAATATTGATTTTCACGTGGTCGGGTCGATAGATGATGAATTTTTGAAGCAATAATTTCAAATTTTTACCTTCGAGGGATCAAGGAAGGAATTCGTTGAATTTTCTAGTCTACATTATTGATTGGAATTTGAAAATGTTTTTCCCAAAAATTGAATGTTCCAAAATAACATGCTAAATATTACGAAAACTTTTCTATAAAAATTAATAATTCGACTGAAATTGATGAAAAAATGATTAAAACGAAAATTGAACAAAAATTTTCAAGAGACTGTTACCATACTACCTTTTTCCTCCCTCCAATCTACCCTCCACAAACACCTCGTATGGCTTCGATTAACCTTTAATACATTGTACCCTTATCAATTGGCCACCTTACCCAGGTATCTCTTGAAACAATAAAGCAGTGGATTTAATAAACCGAAGGTGAAATTCTTTCGAAAAATATTCTCCATCGACCAGATTGGCCGGCTGTTTTAGCAGGTACCTATTTTTAAATTTGGACAATCGCCTCAGGTATCGAAACACTTGCTACCGTGTTGAATTCCAACTCACGATCGCGTATACGTGTAAATTGTGCTCCTTTTGTTGATTTTTTTTCTCGTATTCTTATCTGTACAAAGAAGTAAAATTTACGTCTAATGGTCGTATAATTCGTTATTCGAAAAAAACATTTAACCTTGCCACATCTCGAGAGTATTACGTAGCAAAATAAAATTCCTACAAAAATCACCGGAAAATGCTTTGCTATTTTTCGTTTCAGCATTTCCTCACGTCGAAATAAATCATAACCTGGTACGCCATTTTAAAGAATTAAACGAGTGTAGGAGAAAATCACGAAGACACAATCTCGCGGTATTATCACGATGTTTTTCTTCAAAATATGCGAAAGGGAGAAAAAAAGTGCGCTCGACTTTGAAATGATATTCAATTTCAAAGAACAACAATTTATTTTGAAGCGAGCATCCAAACGCGTGAAATAATATTTACCTTTTTTTAAAGAATGAAGCGATATGAAGCTGGCAGAGAGTGAATTTAAAAGATATAAAAATAAAACGACGTTTTTTTCTCAGCCAATAACGCATTTAGCGATGAAAATTTCTCAAACGGTTGCGGAATTCGATCTCGATGGTATTAAAGAGAAGAAAAATTCGTATATTGGAGTGAGACGAAAAACACAGCGAATGGTTTTCGTACGATATTGTGTACCTAAGTTGTACTTTAAATACCTACCTAAATATTATTTTTAAAAAAGATTTCCTGCCCTTGGTAGCTTGTGTAGAAATATTATCGAAAGGTCGGTCGAATTAAGTATTTATTACGTATTTCGAGCTATTTTATCGTCTTTGATATAGGTACCAAAAACAAAAATCGATCAATGAAATTGAAAGGTTTAACCCTCGAACCGTGGACTTGTGATTTTTTTCAGGCTTCGGCCTTCAGCCCTATAAATCTGGTCATTATCGACGAAGTTGTTTATAACACGTATACAATGAAGCGAATTTTTAATACCATCGATGAGTCTTCTTCGAAAAGAACATACATTTTATAAGGTTTCTAGAATAATATGAAATGAAAAAAAAACTTCATAGTATGGCTCGTGTTTCATATTGATTCATTCTCCTCGTCGCTAAGCAATTTACGTAATTAGTCGACTTGGTATCGCGGTGTAAGTAATTTCTTTTATTGCATATAACACGATGTCGAAAAGATTAATCGATTTTTACCTTCATACGTCTCATATATATTTCTCGACCGGGCTTTTCTGAATGCATTAGATGGTGGAAATTTTCGCCAAGAAAGGAAATTTTCTCCTGCTCGCGTGTTTCGCGTGTACATGTACAAATTGGTCTCGATGGGTCGAGGGGAATAATAAATGAAAACCTCAAACGGTTAAACTAGGTTAAACTTGCTTAATAAATCAAGCCGAGTAGAACAATTATAACGACGCTTTATGGACCCCCTGTCATGTACCGAAGATGATAATAATACATTATAATAGCGACATATACGCGTATATTATAGGAGACCTACGATGCGACGAGCATATTCACTCTGGCACTCATTAGCCAGCTCTTTTACACGGGATAGGTGCTCGTCGAGCGTTTATGCGTGTACATGTGCCTACTACAGCCTTACACCACTAAACGTAAGCGTTTTTAAAGTGATTTGGAAATTTTTAATTCCGCCCAGGGAATACTCCCGGCTGTTTTTGAAAGGTGTGGTTAAATAAACTTCCGTCTAAAGTATACATTTTTAAATAAGCCCACCGTATTCGTGTATTTTTAATAAAGTCTTCAACTTGAAGGCATTACCTAAGTATAGCAACATGTTGTATAATGGCAACTTTCGTGTTTTTAGGATGTGCTATAAAATACCATCAACTGTTTAAGTCGTCCTAAGGGTGTGTTTTTGGATGAATTTACACGACGAAAATTGATGGAATGTGGATTGCCTTGGCGAAGGAGGAGAAAGAATTTTTTCAAAATTTAATGAGAGTGATGAAGAAAAGACATGTCGTGTGGAATTATGAAAATGAGAAATTTTGGAATTTGAGTTGATTTTGAGTGGCCTTCCTCTTCCCCCAATAAGCTGAAGAAGTCGAAAAATGGAAAAATTCTAAATTTTTCAGTTTTATTGGTTCAAGAATACAAAGTTTTTTGGGAATTTTTTGGATAAGATCATTCATACAATTTTTTAATTTTTGGAGGGAGGTGGAATGAAAAATCCTCAAAAATTGGGAAGATGATTTTTTTTTTTTTTTTTTAAGAAGTAGAATGACTGAACGTATTTCTAATCTAGTTGATTGAAAAATTATACCTACTGTCTGTAGGGAGTAAATTGAGCCAAAAAAGTTGGAAATGAAGGCAAAAACGACATTGCATTTATTTGGAGTTGAAAAAAAAAACGTTCTCAATGCAATAAGTACTTAGACTTACCTAATGTGTAGGGCAATAGGCCTACGTACATTACGTATATAGATTTAAATACGTGTATAATGATTTGGTACACGACTAAAGTAGTCTCACCTTCGAATATTTTCTCTCGGTTGGATGGTATTTGGGTTTCTCGTAGGTCGAGCGTTCAGCCTTAAAAACGTTATGTGCACGTTATTCGAGTACAGTACAGCACAGGTACCAAGACCTACGTTGTGATAAAGATACGAAAGGTGATAGTATTGATACCAGATCGTCGGGGGTTCCGATGAATAAGGTTTAAATTTCCATTCAGCTTGACCGGTTTCGTCATCGATGATGTTTTGTCTTGGACTTCGGAGATCTTGATCGGTCTCGGTATGTCCTCCTAATACGATGTAGTTTCAGTCATTCAAGAGGAGGATTTTTGAAATTAAGTTGTTTTTTTTTTGAAAATGGATTGTTTGCTTGATGCTTTTTTCAAAAAATTTTATTCGAAGATTCAATTTTTCTCACAATTTTTTTTGTCAGAATATGTAGGTATTTTAAAAAAAATTTTCTCGTTTGGTCATGATGATTTTAATCCATCAGATAATTTTTTCTTAAACTTATTTTTTAAAATATCAATAAATTTTTCAAGAAATTTCGAATTCAAAAAAATTACTCATTATTTTCATTTTCGAAACTATCGCATTTTTTATTTATTTTGTTTTTCTCAAAATTATATTTCATTTTTGAAATTTCTCGTTTTGTTCCCAATAAGTTTTTCTGAACTTACTTTTCAACATTTCAATTGATTTTTCCAGAAAAGTTTTCTAGATTTTATATATCTACATTTTTAAAAATAATTAATTTTATCAACACGTTATGATTTATTTGAACTCTCAAAATTATTTTTATATTTTTGAAATTTCTTCTTTTTATTTATTCATATTATTATAAGTAGGTATATTTTTTCATAAAATAATTTTTTCTTTACATGATTTTTGGAATTTTAATTAATTTTTTTGAGAAAATTTTACTAATTAAAAAAAATTATATTTATTGTAAATTTTTTGTTCTTAAAATTGAAAAATCACGGAGACGAAGTTAGCAATTTGATGGCATTCAAAAATTAAAAGATACAGAAAATTACAAATTGAAATTTTTTTCTTTGAAATTGTTTTTTAAAATCGAGATTTTTTACTCCAAAAAATTGAATAGTTTTTTTATTTCAAAAAAATACTTGAGAGATTCATTCCGAACATTTTTGTCAAGTTTTTCACATTAATGACGAAATTTTTCAATGCCACAAAATTGATTGATTTTTCACTATAAAAATGGGGAAATTTTTTCCTCTGAAAAAATTGGATGATTTTTAATTTTTCAAATTTTTCCCAATTAGTTACTCTTATTTTTTTCACACTCAAAATTATTCTTATTCATTTAAAATTTTATTTTGTTGGTTTCCAATTTTTTTTTTAAATCGTCAAATCATTTGCCATTATGGCATAGGGGGACCGTCATTCATTATGTAATCTATCTATGATTGTTATATTTTTGCCAATAAATTCAAATTCATTTTTTTTTCTCAATTTACTTTTTGAAATTTTAATGAATTTTTTCGAAAACATTTTGTTCATGAAATCATTAATATTTTTTCTTTTGATTGAGAAATCACAAAAAAATGATAAATTTGAATTTATGGAAATTAAAAGATCCAGAAAAATTACAAATTATTATTTTGTTTTTTCGAAAAAATTAAGATTACAAAATTAAGAATAAGAAAACTCATATTTTTCACCTTTTTTTCAGTTGAATAATTTTTTAATTATGATTTTTTTCATCAAATCGGTTATTCTCAACGTACTTTTTGAAGTTGATTTTATCATTATCTAAATTTTTTTTCAATTTTTTCCCGAATTCTTATGAATTTTTCGAACCCCCCCCCCTGAAAATCATCTTCTGTTCCTATACTTTTTTGTTTCTGTTTGTTTTTTTTTTCGATCAAATCATTCATTCTTATCGTGCTTTTTGTAGTTTCGATCAATTCTTCTAAAAAAATTTTCATTCGATTTTTTTCCCAAGATTAATTCATCTTTCTCTATCTTTTTTTCAATTTTTTCGAATATCTCTCTCCCCCCTCCCCCCACCCCGCATTAAAAAGTTATCATCAAATCATTTATTCTTAGCGTACTTTGTGGAAGTTTCAATCAATTTTTCTCGAAATTTTTTTCAAAGGTAATTTTATTTTTCCCCATTATTTTTACAATGTTTCCTCAAATTTTTATTAATTTTTCAAATTCCCCCTCCAAAAAAATTATTTTCTGCTCTTGAATTTTTTTTTGTTTGCACTTAAATTTTTTTTGAATCAAATTATTTTTTTCTCTACTGTAATTCCCATCGATGTTCTTTTATTTTCTTTTTGACAATTTTTTTTCTTTTAGAACACTGATTCCATTTTTTACCTATTTCTTCAAAAAAAATTTAACTACATGTTCTCCATTATTAGTTTCTCAGAATTTCCTTTTTGAAATTTCAATTGAAAACTCATTTTTCTAACGATTGGTTTAATTTTTTATTCAATTTTTTTCCTAAACTAATTTTAAATTTTTTAATAATTATTATGTTTATGTTCTGAACCCTTCCTCCTAAAGTAGTGATTCACTCTTTATTCATTCTTATTTGCTCCTAATCTTTTTTTCATCGATTTTTTCTAATGAAATTTCGATTTATTTGACCCAAGAATGTTAGAAGAAAATATTGGGAAAAAAAAATGACAACCAATAATTCAAGAAATTGGGAAACATACCTTGAAAACTTCGACAAAAATTCACATAAAAAAGGACCTAGTGAAAAATGAGGAAAGGAAAACTGTAGACGATCCGAAGTAGAGAAAGAAATCATCCAGACTAACTCTGGAAAATCTCCATAAGAAAAAAAATCTTTAACTATCGAACTCACTTCTCGAACCTCACGCAGTCAAAATTCATTATCAGCGATTTAGTGACTCGTCAGACTTCCTGTACGTACATGTAGGCACTATAATACGAATTACGTACATTTCTGTTGGCAAATTCCCTTGCAGCAAGAAATAAAGCAGTGGGCCTGGGTGGTAGGGGTACAATATTACATTTTACTTATGAAAAAAATCTCGTTTCCGCATACACCGGTATCTTCTTCTACATGTTATCCAAGACGTACGTAGACGTCTCCGTCTTACAACAAATCTTTCGGAATATCCACACGCGCGCGTATATACCTCGCTTCGAGTATTTCGCCAGAAAACAATACAGATCGAAAAAAGAATACAAAACACCGCTGAGAAAAAGAAAGAGAGGCAAAAAAAAAAAACAGCGAACAAACCCACCTCAACGATGGCTTGGTATTTTACTTTACACTCTTCTCTGGTATTATTATTAGGACATTGATCAACAGTTCAACACGACCGCAGAAAAGCGATACTACGAGTACACTTGATCTATAGCCGCGACCGTAGTTGGCTTCTGGTTACGCATACACATTGTTCTTCGACATTCATTCACAGGTTGTGGCCAAACAGACATTACAGAGGTAATATAGAAATAACGCATGTCGCCGTATCGCATCCGAGCACACGGTGATGCTTTTATTTAACAAATTATTTCCACATCATACCCGATGAGGATGAGGAGGCCGGGCAAGGTGCGGTCGACGAATATGTACTCAAGCTCTGTGTGGATATATACGCGGTATATGTACTCTTAGCCTTCTCTCTGGTACTTTTTCTCTCCTTTTCTATAACAAGCTCTCAGTCTGCGGCCAAGGTACCGCAATGTGATTGCCAGCATCGTATCTTCCTCTTATATACGTATATGTGTATGCCTTCGGTACAGTGTCGTTGACCGCGAACAAGCGTGCTGATATGTGCAACTATATATAATTGCCAACAATAATAACCCCACATACGCAGTCACGTATGTTTATTGACGAAGCTATAAGCTAAAGTTCCTTCTGTACCTTTTGCCCCCCCCCCCTCCCTTCGCCCCTGTGCCCTTCAATCTCGGTATCTTAAACCTAATTATTTCTTGTACTTACACACGCGGATAAAATAGTTGACATTTTTCTACCATTTGACCTGATATGCTTTTTTTCTTATTCCGCCATACTCTCGGCCAGGTTTTATTATCACATGGTCGCGAACAGCTAATCCGTTGCATTTTCCAACTTGAGCAAGATGCTAGAGTGAGAGAGAGAGAGGGAGAGGAAAAAAAGTCCAGGAACGTACGAACCACTTCGACTTATTCGAAAACGGTTATATCTCGTCGGCTTAATTGCGACATTTATTTAATAATTCTACGAGCGCAAATCGTTAATTAGAAATCGGGTCATTAAAACGTGTACTACAAAACGTACCTTATATATACATTTTTCTTTTATTACAAAATAACACCGCTGTGTAGTGGATTTTATTAACCTTTTCATACGTTTCCACGTACATAGGTATCGTAATGTGTGGGTAGGAATTGCAAAAATGGTATAAAAAAATATTAAAACTTTTTAATCGTCTCATTTAAGGTGAAAATCTACGTTAAAGTTTTCAAAATTGTCTCGCGATTACCTCCCATCACGATATGATTCGTCATCGCATAAATATGGGAGTACATGACGCGAGCGTGAGCACTTATATGATCGCTCTAATCAGCTGCGGAGCTTTTTTTTTTGCCGAGCTCGGCACTAAAAGCCATCTTAGGTAATCTGCTCTACGACACGTCGTTATAAAATTTCCAAACGTGACGATAAGCTTTGCAATCTTTCGCTCGATTTAAGCGTCGTTCGTACCATTTTAATCAGTCCACGGATTGGAAAAAGCTCGTAAAAGTGAATTTCTTCCATAAACCCCTTCCTCAGCTCTGACTCGTTTCACGACTAGACGATCAAAGAGTGGAGGGACTCGAAAGAAAGGCTGGAAAACGAGCTGTGTATGGTGCGAAATAACCCTGTAGCAGGTCACCTGATTTGAATATTTTTTAACCATCTCGAAAGAAATCTTTCGTATGGTACATTAACGCGATAATTTGTCCCGTATTTAGCACATGTTTCTCTGCCAAGCTCTTACGATTATGTTAAATTTACGAGTGGCCAATTAGTTTTTATACACGTACGTACCCACCACTTTTGGCCTTTCCCTCGTACCTTTATAAACGTATGAACCTCATCTCACGTATAGGTACTTTGTCAAGACTTCTGCATTCAAAGGCTATACGTAGGTACTTTGTTTGGTACAAGTAACCCAATCTTTTCTCGTGGTTTTTGCCCAGCTTCTCCTCCACCTCCACCTCCTTTTTCCCAATCGTACACCGGAGGCTACTCTGTCCCGCGCCGCATATCGCTTTCTCACTTCTCTCCAGATACCATTTCAAAGCATTCGAAACGACTAAATTATTTCCAAGCACTTTCCAAATTCCATCCATAAAAGGAGTTCATTTCTTCAAAATAAAATCGGTCAAAGTCAATAAAACAACTTCGTATATTTTCGTATACCGCGCACCACTTCTCTTTCGGCCCGTTCCAGTACCCCCTCTGCCTCGAGGCTCCCGCAGCGATGGCGAAAAAACGCGTGTAATCCGAAACTTTATAGTACAAGGAGACGTTTACGACGACGAAAATTTGCATTTTTATTTGTTAATACGTTCGCCAAAATGTCGAATAAAAGACATCTTTTTGCCCGAAAACCTTTCGCGTGTGTACGGATTCAATATACTGCGCTTGTATCGAATCTACATAAGCTGGGACGAAGATAAATCGACAGATTTTTTATGTAGCATTTGCCCGATGTTGAGAAAAAAATCTCCAAATGGTATAAAATTTCAACGATCGAGTTGATGGGTGCTATAATAAGGGGAAGGGTGTCGAAAATTGACACTCAGACTCGTAAAATGTGAATCTTCAATGAACTAGACTCGAAGTACAGACTATGAAGGAGCTTTATTAGCCATAACTATAAACAAATAACAAATTAATCAATAAAAAATGCATTTAATTAATTCAATTTTAAATCATCACTCCCAATTTAAAAGAAATGAAAAAAATACTCGTAAATTTCTAAAAGTTTTGGAAAAAAATCTCTAAAACATATTTTTTGTGGAAATGAAAAAAAAAACTCGATTTATGAAAAAGTGTTTGAAAATTAATTTATAAAAAAATTTCAGTAACTAATTGTTTTCAATACTTGATTATATTTTTTGGGAAAGTTTTGGCAATAAATTAGTTATTACAAAAAATAAATTAAATTAAAATTGGGTACCTAGGTAGTTCAAAACTGAATAATTCAATTTGAAAAAATTCTTGGATAAAAGCTCAAAAATCCTAAAAATGAAAGAAAAAAAATCCAATAAAAAAATGTTCAATTATGAAAAAAAAATTCTGTAGAAAAATTCTATATTATTCCTAAAAATGAAATATTTAAACAGAATAATTTTTGTGAAAAAATCGGGGAAAAAATGAAAAACTTGAAAGTTGAAAAACATACTTCAAGTAATTAAGTAACTAGATAATAGCTAATTAGCTACCGATTTTTGCTGGAATATATTTTTTGAAGTACTAAAATTATAAAAAATTAAAACAAATTAGGTATTTTTATTTTTGAAAAAAATTTAAAATTGATTATTTTATAAGTGAAAAATTATTTGAAATTTCACTGGTAGATACTAAAAAATTTGTAAACGAAAATATTGAAAATGATTTTGAAATTTGTTTAGAAGCTCCCTAATTTAAAAAATTATATAAAAAACTAATTTGGGGGAAAAATGATAAATGAATAAAAAATAAAAACAGTATTTTTTGAAGAAAAGAAATCAATATTTTTTTGTGAAAATTTTTTTGGAAATAAATATTGTCAAAAATGATAGAAAATAACTATTTTAGTAAATAAAAAACCACATTTTCGTGGAAAAAGCCATTCATTTTGTTTTTTTGTGAATAAAAATGTTTATAAAACTTTCGCCGAAAAAATCTCGTTTTGGTTAAAAAATTTTTTCATGTAAAATATTTCTCATATTTTTTTTGAGAAAAAAAATCGTTGGTTTTTAAGGGGGAAAATCCCTAATTTTTTGAATAATTTTTTTGAAAAACTAATTTTTCTTCAGTTTTTACCTTAAAGTCGAAAGATTTTTTTTTTGAGAGGAAACTATTTTTGTAAACAAAAGAAGCGAAAAAATAACTTTGGAGTTGTGTAAGTTGATTAGTTCGACTTTTTATATTTATTATAATTTTAATTTCTTAATTAATTACTCTTGGGTATAAATTAAAAATATTGATTTTGTGTTTTTATTTTTGTTTTAGGTGAGTACAAAAATTGCAATTGTCTATGCGTCAAGTTTGTTACGTCTCAAAAATTCTGAAATGATCCTTTTGGATATTTTCCAACATTATTTTTACAAATATTTTCATAAAATGTAAGTACTTACCTACTCGTAATTAATATTAAGTAAAACATGACAAAATATTGAAAAATTGGCTAAGAAGGGTTAAATCGCATCATTTTTTTAGTTTTTAGAAGTTATTTTCAAAAATCAAGCAGTTATTTTTCAAGAAATACAGGCAAAAAAATTAAAGTAAAATTAGGTACATATTAAATGATTGGAGTTGTAAAATTGAAAATATAAAAATTAAAAAAAAAATGATTCTGGGTTAATACTTTGGAAATTATTTTTTAAAAAAACCAACAATTTAATTGCTTACACAATTTTTTTTAGGAAATGTTGATGAGCAGATTTTTAAAAAAATCATAGGGGAGGGGTCTCTAAGAAATTTTGGAAAGGTCGAAAATAGAAAAAATGTGAAAAATAAAATGTATGCAAAAAAATAATTTATAATAAGTAGGTAAATATTTATTTTAGTGTACTTCCACTTACTCAGCTTTTTTTCCTTCTTCTTGAAGAAATGCTTTTAAATTTGTTTAAAAAAAATTAAGAACGCTAAAGGCTAAACTAATAAAAAAAAACATCAATTTTTCATAAATTTTCAACAAAAAGAAATTTCATAAAAATCTTGCAACAAGAGCTAGTGAAATTTGGTTCGATTGATCTAAAAAATGGTTTTATTTCAAGAAGTAAAAATTTCGTCCTTTTCACATTTTTTCAATAATCTAATGTCTGTGATTCATTTTTTGATATTTTTTCCATTTCTAATTTGACAAAACTTCTATGTTAAACCATTTAAAAAATATTCATTCTCAAATAAGAATGACGTTTGTTGAAATCGAGATCAACGACGCTCAACTTTTGGACTAATTTAATTATACCAGTGTCCAGTACGAAACGAAAGTAAACGAACGATCGCTGGTTTGCAGTATTCAGTATCTCGAAATGCGGATTCGACGATGTTAATTCCAGATGCTGTCTGGTTCCTGCGAATAATCGAAATTTATTACATTCGTTAACGTTAATTTCTCAAATATTTACGCGACAAATTCAGGCAATTCAGTCTCACACCTTCGATTGTCCAGAGACCAGTGGATGTGGATCTCCTGATGGAAAAAATTCACTTTCTACTCTCCTCTCTCATTTTGTTATTTCTTTTCGGTTTTTGAACGTATCTTACACGCCGACGAAGAAAATTATTTCTCGAGAATTTCGTCTAGTTGTGCATGTGCTTGTGTGTGATTTGGTACGTGCATCGTGCGAGCCACTAGCAAGAGTATGATGTATCAAAGTAGGCCATGTCATAAGAATATGACGAGTGAGTGATAATGCACCGTGAACCATTCAAGGATGTAAATGGTTAGAGGGCATGAACATCTTTTGCTGCTGAAGATGAGATGAGATGAGCACACGAGATGGTATTTTCTAGTATCAGTGTAGTAATTTACAAAAGAGCCAAGCTGGATTTTTTTGGGAAGAACAGACGTAGTAATTAATTTCATATTCCATTTGGGGGGAGGGCAATTTGAAGGGGAAAGATTGTCAAATCGAAAGGATTCGCTTAGAGAACCTGCTGCCAATAATTGAAAAAAAAAATACTAAATTATAAATTTCACGCATACAACTCTCGCAGAGTTAATTACGAGAAGATTTTCAAATACAATTACGAAACAACTTATCTAACTCTCTCAAAAAATTACCAGCTATTTTCTTTTGCAGCCTTATAAATATGTACAGCACACCGTAAAGCCAGGTAATTGCAGCATATCGATAATTTTTCACAGTATAATGCTAATCGATATTCTTACTATTGTGTTTGCTTACGCGACGGTAGTGAAATCGTAGTTTCTAATATAAGTAAGAAGAATGTGAGTGGAAATCGATGCCTTGTTATGGACATGACCAACGAAACACAAGGCTGGATAATTTTTCATCGTAAAGATTTTTTCATTTCGAAGAAAGCAAACTTCTGTACCGATTGCTTTCCTTTTAGAGTTTTTAAAACATTGGATGTCCACTGTCCAGGTCCATGGTTCATCGAATTAAACAAAAACGCCAGTTTCGTATCAAACTGCCAGTGCGAAAGTCTACTGCGAGATTTTAATTAAACACGCTACGAGACTGCCTAAAAAAAAATCAAAGTTCACTTTAACGCGAGGCGATGTAAAAAAAAAGCGAATCTGTATAAAATATTCACGTCCAGAACAATATCGCGTAACAATGGCGCTGAATACCTTCGCTGATACTGTTTTCTCATTCAACCCTAAAAATAAAAACAACAAAAAAATTCACTCGCTGTATGAACGTGGTCGCTTTGTGGCGCGTGCTGGAAAAAAATAAAAACAAGATGTTTTTCTCTTTTGTATATATCACCAGGCGATTTCGAGGACGAGTATTTTACAAGTACCTTCGTCGAGTTCCTCCAGTATTGCGAAGCTCGTCGCACACTTTTCAACATATCCTTTTCAAGTGGCCATTGGTGTACGATCTCTCGTCCTGCCACTGTCCCGATTTCGTAATTAGTCAACTTTTTGGCATTCTGAAACGTACTCGAGTCCCTGATTTGGCGAATATTCTCGTCCTATGTAATGCCCTCTCAAGAATCGTGCCGATTCTTCTTAAATTGTCCCAAATATCATGTTATGATACTCGTATATAAAAAATAATAAAATATATAGTAATATTTCCAAATGTGGGTGTCGCGTCGTGTACTATAAAATGCATCACGCGAACAAGGTACACGTGATTGCCACCAATGACGCCGTAAACGCCCAAATAATCGATAAGAGCTTTTAATAATATAAAAAGAATATACTATTTCGATATACATCTAGTCCACGTCATGTCAGCGTGTTTATTTTACCATATCGAAATAATCGTATCTGAAAACGTTACCAAATCGCCATACCTCGTATCAATTAAATACCATCGAGTCGCTTACCTCGGCTTTCCGTCGCTCAGAATGGCCGGAAATTAATTTTCAAAGTTTCTTTCAATTCGTCCAAATCACAACATCGTGTTCATTCTATGCTGGGTTATTGAATTTAACGCCCGAATAGGTGATTACGCGGATGATGTTACGATGAATGAGGCAGGAAGGGGGGAGGGGTTTTGGAGTTAGTTTCAATTTCATAAAATCCAAGTGTCGTACGTGTATTTTACGTTTACGAAATAATCTCGATGAAAGGGATATTTCAACTGCTCAATTCGAGTAAAAAAAATCAAGAATTATTTCGATTATTTTTTTAATGAAAATTTCCAAGATATTTTGTACTTGATTGGAACTTATTGATTTTATAAAATTACATTTTCTAATGAAACATTTTCAATTTTTTTAAATTTGGATTTCTCAAACGAAAATTAAAAAATTTCAAAATTAAAGAATTTCGAAGCATTCGTGATGAAAATTTTTCAAATTTCAAAATGTTTAAAATGAATTTTTCAAAAAATTTCAATTCTTGAATTTTTGGAAATTATTGTAGTTTTTTCCATTTTACTTTGAAAATTCTTTGAATTAGTCGTACTTTTTATGATTTTTTTTTTAATACTCAAGTTCATTACATTTTTGAAATAAAAATTAAATTAAATTGAGTATTTTGTAACAAAAATTTCTAAAATTTCCAAAATGAAAATTTGAAATTTTTTTTGAACGATTTCTAAAATATTATTGTGAGTAGAAGTAATTTTTGTTATTCGTGAAAAATTATTAAATTTACTTCATGAAAATTTTAAAATTGAAATTTTAAAAATCCTTCATCAAATAAAATTCTTCAATTTTTCCATCTACATATGAAAATTCTCAATCTTTGAAATTGAGAAATTTTCAAAATCAATAAATGGAATTCTTTGAATTTTTCATCGATATAAATTCTCAAAATTAAAAAATTCTCAATATTTGAAAATTGAAATTTTTTGAAATTCAAAAACTTAAAATTGCAGTTCTCAGAACTTTTTATCGATAAAAATGTAAAAAGCTACCAGAAAATCCAATGCAAAATTTTCCTCTGGTGGAATTTTTAGAAATTTAAAAAACATCATCAATTTTTGGACAGTTTTTATTTTTAGTAATTTCTGAAAAATGGGAAATTGCATTTAACCAAAGATAAAACCTATCATAAGATCCAATGCAATGTTCTTCACTGATGGAATTTAAAAAAAAAATTAAATCGTCAATTTTGTGAAAATTTGTATTTTCAGTAATTTTTGAAAAATTAGAAATTGCATTCAATTAATGAAAAAAGCTACAATAGGATTTAATGCAAAAGCTTCCTCTGATGGAATTTTTAAAACAAATCATCTACAGAAATTTTCAAAAAATGAGAGTTTTTGCAAAATTGGATTTAATCAATGAAAAGAGCTCCGATAAAATCCAATGCGAAATCCTCCACTAGGCGAATTTTTAAAATTTTTAAAACGGTTAATCTTGTGAACATTTTTATTTTAATAATTTTTGAAAAATGAGAAATTGCATTTAATCAATGAAAAAAGCTACCCTAAAATCTTATGTAAAATCCTCCTCTGGCTGAATTTGTAAAAAAATTTATTTTCAGTAAATTTCAAAAATTGACAATTTGCATTTAATCGATGACAAAGGCTACCATTTGATCCAATGCAAAATCCTACCCTACCCGATTTTGTAAAAATTTTTATTTTTAGTAATTTTTGAAAAATGAGAAATTGTATTTAATCAATGAAAAAAGCTACCCTAAGATCCAATGAAAAAACCTCCTACGGTTGAATTTGTAAAAAAAATTATTTTCAGTAAATTTCAAAAAATGGCAATTTGCATTTAATCAATGACAAAGGCTACCATTTGAACCAATGCAAAATCCTACCCTAACCGAATTTGTAAAAAATTTTATTTTCAGTAATTTTCAAAAAATGAGAAATTGCATTTAATCAATGAAAAAAGCTACCCTAAGATCCAATGTAAAATCCACCTCTGATGGAATTTTTAAAATCATCAATTTTATAAAAAATTTCATTTTTTGTAATTTCTCAAAAATGAGAAATTGCATTTAATCAATTAAAAAGCTCCGATAAAATCCAATGCAAAATTTTCACTAAAAAATTTAAAAAATTGAAATTCCTTGAATTTTTTGTATTGAAAATTTTCTAAAATTTAAAAGATTTTCAAGAAAATGAAAAGTATTTCTACTTTTCCAAGATGGAATTTCTTCGATTTTTTTTAAAAAATGATCACCTTTTCTACTCGACATTTTTTTGCTCCGGACATTTAAAAAAAGTTTCTGTTTCTACCTCTGTATAATATAATCGATAATGGCATCTAATCGACCAATCCAAGTAAGTATACATAAAATCACAATACCCATTTTATAGGTTCGTAAGACATTTCGAAGTGGCAAAGTAACCCCTCCACTGCAACCCTATACTATTTCCTTCTCGTACAACATGTACTTGAAATTTCGAATAAAAACACCACTCCACATACCAATCTCGGTGTTGGTGGTGAAATTACTTAGACGGAAGTATCCCCTCTTGAATATGTCCGATTTCAACATACCTAGGCCAACCTTCGTAGTTCGTACGTACATGATAGATAGGTAAGGGGTTAGGCACACGATGTGCCATTACACATATAGAGCAAGTCGATTTCAAGATAAGGGAAAATATAATAAGTATAACCTCTATTTACGTATTATCCTCGTGGCGCGTTTAAAAATGAAATACCGCGTCGAAAAACAAATCCCATCACAATAGGTATATAGGTGTGCCTCTTTTTTTACAGCATAGGTAGGCACAGATTCCAAATTCCCAACGTTGAGTGCTTCTTAGACACTTAATGGTTGAAAATTGACACGTTGAGGCCGGCGCCATCGCTAACAATTCACTAGATAGCGTATACTTTTACGTACCTTTGATTTCGGTTTCTATCTGTTATAGTTTTACATTTCGTCGAATCGTATACATTTATAGAATTACCTTTTTTGTATGTTTTTTTGCCTCTGTTACGTATAGACAAGGGTTACTTTTGTTTTGGAATCGATTCTCATTTAGGATGCGGCACACTCTTACCCTTGTTTTATTACGTGTAATTTTTTAAAAACCTTTCGGAAACCGGAGTTAAAACGGCGCGCCAGGGTATCTGCGTATATATAGAAAAAAAAAAAACAGAAGAGAACGCAGGACCATTAACCCGTGAAATGTCTGTTAAAAAAGTTTTTAAGCACTTTTCACAAAGTAATGAAGTTTATACCTATAAAGTAGTTAGTATTTTTCTTATTCACTTTCCAGTTAACGATGTCACTTTCGTTCTTCTTCATTCGCATCGACTTCTAAATTACCTGATAATATCAACAGCGAGTCGACTAATCGAAATTCTCCGTACAAAAAAATCCTCATCAATTTACCTCCCCGCGCCCTGCCCACTCTAATGTAATTTCACTTTATTTTTAGGGTGAAAAATTTCCCAAAGCTGCTATAATTTCCATTCGCATTAAACGTACTCGTAGTATTTCGGTGCTATGCGTATAAATATGACGTTCGAACACGCAACCATCTTTAAAATGAATCGTAGCTATGGCCAGTGCGACCTTTGAAACGAAAAAATTGATTTTTTTTCCTCGTTTCAAATTTATAAAAAATTAAAAACCACCAAATTCTAATGAAAAAGAAGCCTGTTGGCTTCTTCGCCTTGAATCTGCATCGTTAATTTATTACCATTTTCTCTCCCCTCTGACATTCTCATCATCTAAGAAAATGTTGATTCGACGTTAAAATAACACAGCACGTATATTTCGGATTTCTCTTTCCACTTTGTCGGTGAAAGAAAACCCCTATTATATGATTTCGAAGTATTTTTCACAAACATGTCAAGGAATTTCGATACCGAATATGCCATTGTGAACGTATAATTACCGTCTGCATGAGTTTACTTCAAATACGAGTAGTATCTGTATAATATACTCGTCATAAGTATACACAGATACCTATTAATACATCTTTTCTATCGATCGCTGTCGCCGCGCCGATCACAAGTGATCTATTTAATGTATCATTGTATACGCTTGTCTCGCTTTGGCGTATGACATAGTTTTTCTTTTTTCTTTTTCATTCTACCTGCGTGCTCGTTCCGGTAGTTTTATACTAACAGCAAAAGCTAAATGGTGAATTCTTGCTAAATGAGCGTTGATAATCGATGTTTTAAAATGTACACATAGATTACATCATCAGTCTATTTCATGCAGGTAGGTAGCTAGGTAGTATATATGTAGGTTCGTTTCTATAGTGAAATATTTCACCATATAATTTACCTCTGCAATGTCTATTTTAGTATTACGTTAGATTAGACGAATAATTTGGAACCGTATTCATTTACATACGTACTTATTTCTCTGTGTTGAATGAATAGCAAAATAAAGAAAGACATTTTTTGTATTGAAATTTTTGTCATTTATTCGACAATGGGGGACGAGGAATAAAAAATATGTCTAAAAAGAGTAAAAACTCATTATTTTCTGCAATTTGTTTTATTTTTTAGTTGTAATTTTTTAAAACAGCAAAATTTTGTTTCTTCAAAAAAATTGTAAAAAAAAATAAAATCTGGAAAAATGAGCTTTTGGATGAATTCAAAAATTACGAAAATTGAAAAACAATTTGAATGGCAGATCAAAAAATCAATTTTTTCTTAAAATTCTTGATTGAAACAAAATTCAGTTTTTGAGATTTTGCAAAATCCTGGAAATTTTTTAGAATTTGTAGAAAAATATCAAGTGCCTATTAAAAAATTGAAAAATTATTAAAAGAAAAAATAGAATTTAGAAAACATTGGAAAAATTGACACAACTTAGCACTTGATAGAATTTTAAAACAATATGGTATCGAAAAAAGTTTAATTTAAAAGTGCAAAAAATTAAAATTAAAGAAGTAATAGAATTGAAAATTGTAAAAAATAACACAATTTTATTAAATTTTGCATTCTATAAAATTTTTAAAAATTGTAAAAAAAAACAACTGAGGACTTGGAAAGTTCAAAATTGAAGCAAATGAAGTAAAATATTTAAAATTTAGCGAAATCGACTGTATAAAAAATTGAAAATTACTTACTGGTAGATACTCGTAGTAACAATAAATAATTGAAATTTTCTATGTTGTGCAAAATGATGAAAATTCAGCAAAATTTCTTATTCTTAAATTTTCAAGATTTCATAAATTTAAAAAATTTTTAAAAGTTGAAAAATAATTAATAATATTTATAATGGACTGATGAATAAATAAAAAAAATAACTACAGTGTAAAAAACTGAAACTTGAAAGGAAAGTAGGTACGTAGATATCAGTAAATGAACATTTTTAAAAAAATGAAACAATTTTGCTCTTGATAAAATTTTTAAAAAATCATCAAAATGGAGCAAAATTTAAAAATGTGATAATTTTGAACATTTTGCTTTTGCATGATTTTGCAATTTTTAAAAATTATGAAATGAAATCAAGTATTGAAAAAATGAAAAGAAATGAAAAAATATTTAAAATTGGAACAAATTTACATATCGAAAAATTGAAAATTTTTGCTGCTGATACTTAGTTAATAGGTTCGAATTAACAAAAAAAAAAATTAAATCGGAAAATTTTTGTTTTTTAAAAATGGTGAAAATTTAGCAAAATTTTAAAACTTTGAATTTTCATGGTTTTACAAATTTTTAAGTTGAAAAAAAGTTTTGTATTTCTTTTTACATGAAAAAATGCATCGAGATTAAGAATTTTTGAATTTTTTTATATCGCAAAAGTTTTGATGGCAAAAAATTTAAGAATTAGTGAAATTTGTAAAAGCTGAAAATTGGGGGATTCTGTATTTTGAAAAGTTTTCGAAAAAGACAAATGGAGAAAAATTGAATTTCGTATTTTGTGAAATTGTTTTAAAGATGCAGTGGAACATTAAATTCTAGTAATTTTTTTCAATTCTAATTGAATAAATTCAGAAATAGAACATTGAATTGGGAGAAATCAACAGCGTTGTGTTGAAATTTTCTAAAACGCAAAATTAAACAAAATTTTTAATTTTCCATATTTTAAGGTTTTGAATAATTTGCAGATTTTTTTTTAAATTTTCAAAAAAAATTGAATTGCAAAAATTGAGAAAAATGCAATTCGGGAAACATTGATATAATTTCAAATTTTTTCAGAATTAGCAAAATTTAGTAAATGTTTCAAATTTTAATAATTTTTTCAAAATTGCATAAAATTGACTGTTGGAAAAAAAATAAAAATAGAATAAACATTTGAGAAACACTGACAATTAAAAATTGAAAAATGGAAATTTGGAGAAATCGACGGGATTTAAAAATAGACACTATCAGATTTGATGAATTTTGGAATTTTTTATAATTTTTTTTCCAATAATTGGTAAATTTTCAAATTTTACTGAGTTTGAAAATTTTTGAGATTCCCAAAAATTAATGTAAGAATTAGGTACTCGAATTCGTGAATCTATTTTCTGATTCTTTTTAGAATATTGATCATTTATCGGGGGGAGGGGTACTCGTATTTTAATTTTTTACGTTGAAAATAATATTTTCTACCCCATCCTCCAAATTGAATTTTGAGCAAAAAAAATTTCTCCTAGCATTCTACAACTCGTCAAACTTATCCATCATCCCATTAAAACTACTTTTCCACGCATTTAGCTTGAATGAAAAATCACCCAAAACCTTTCCATGCCCCGGATCGGATAAACATCTTGATGCGGTATCACACGCCAACATCCCTTCACCCTGCCGGCGCATCCTCGTCACCAGGAAAACATTATCAAAATACACTTCAACCGCAACCCAGCGCAACGCACAAAACCAACCCTTGTCTGGCTAAAAATTAATTTCCTGTTTAGTTATTTTCACCCTTTAACAAACACGCCTCTGGTCTGTGTACAATTTCGACAACTCAATCGTCACCATCGCATCGTTGTCGTATTTCCTGCTATTCGTATCTCGTCATCTATCCAGACTCGTTCTGGAATCGCAGCTGGATCTGCAGCGGCGACGGCGGCGTGATTTGTAAATACACTACGTAATTATAAAAAATACGCACGTCCTGGTACATATAATGGTACAGAGATACTATAATCATGGAAAAATAATGTAATTATACCGTAAGAAAAACAAATGGAACGAAAGTCGAGCCGCAGATATAGGTACAGGAAACGGCGACATGACAACGATGACGACGTCATCGTAACCGAACATGGACATGATTGAAAGCCGGTCACCATATCGAGCACCGTGATACCGGTATGTTCACGTATAATAACTTTCTGCGATCTATTATGCCATGTACAATTTACAGTGTACATGGTACATAGTATAGTACCATTGTCGTATACGTAGCTTATGGGATACCATATCTGAGAGCAGTGGGATTGGTCCTGGCTCCGGGGTCTCGAGGGGTCGAGTGAATAAGACGAGAATCGAATCGATATAATATGACGATGTTATCGCGTTTAATTCCCCGGACGAGACGATCGGCTAAATTTCACCACTTGGTTGTATTCCGTAATCTTCATAAATTATTTCTCAACATTTTTTTTGAAGTGCATATCCGTACTTCAAAAGTGGGTCCAATTGAAAAAATTTTCAAATAAAAGTTGTAGATGGAGTTTTTAGGAGTAATTTTGGTTATTACAAAAATTTCGATAGAACCCCTCCCTCCCCTCTAATCTTGTCTAATGCCACGTAGATACTTGATATTCAAAATTGAAGAGGAGAGATGAGCCTGGTTGAAAATTTTTTCAAACAAATGTTGTAGATAGAGATTCTAGGAATAATTTTGATTATTACAAAATTTTCGATAAAACCCCTCCCTCCCCTCTAATCTTGTCTAATGCCACGTAGATACTTAATATCCAAAATTGGAGAGAAAAGATGGGTCTGATTAAAAAAATTTTCAAACAAATGTTGTAGGTCAAGTTCTAAGGAATAATTTTAGTCATTACAAAAATTTCGATAGGACCCCTCCTTCCCCTCCAATTTTGACTAATGCCATGAAGATTGTATAGATACTTGAGATCCAAAAATTGGAGAGGAAAGATGGGTCTGACAGAAATTTTTTTCAAACAAATGTTGTAGATTGAGATTTTAGGAATAATTTTAGACATTACAAAGATTTCGATAGAGCCACTCCCTCCCCTCTAATTTTGTCTAATGCCATGTACATACTTAATAACCAAAATTGGAGAGGAGAGATGGGTCTGATTGAAAAAATTTTCAAACAAATGTTGTAGATTGAGATTTTGGAAATAATTTTGGTCATTACAAAAATTTAATTTAGACCCCTCCTTCCCTCAAATTTTATTACACTGCACTATGGAGAATACTTGCTTATCATTCAAAATTGGTAGGGAGGGTGTAATCAAATAAATATTTAAATAAAAGTTGTAGATTGAGACCTTGGAAATGATTTTGGTCATTGTAAAAATTTTGCTTGGACCCACTCAAGCACACAAAAATTGATTTTTTTCAACTAAACTTATTATGATATTTCAAAAATCAAAATTTTTGAAAATTTAAAAATTGATAACTTCAAAAATTTAATTTTGTTTAATCCAGAACTTTTTGGATTTGCATGAAAAATTTTAAAAATTAAAAATTGTTTGGAAAATAAAAACTTCGAAAAATTAAAAAATTTCAAAAATTGAAAATTAAAAGGTTTTAAAAAATAAACTGTTTGCAATTGAAATTTTTTCAAAAATTGGTGTTTTTTGGAATCAAAAAAAAATTTGAAAACTAAAAACTGTTACAAAACAAATAATTTTTTAGAATTGTAAAAATTTGGGTAACTGGACATTTCGAAAATACAAAATAATTGTCTTTTTTTACAAATTAGGTATAAGTTATAGATACCTAGGTACTTCAAAATTGGGAATTTTTCAAGAATTGAAATTTTCTATAAAGTAAAAACTGAAATTTGAAAAATCGATTCAACTATAATATTCTAATTCATCATGATTATACATAAAATAATATATAATTATTTTTTCATTAAAATTTCAAGTTTTTCAAAATTTTGGCTTTCGATCTTTGGAGTTGCAAAACGTTGAAATTGACGAAAATATTTTTAAAAATGGTTGAAGGGAGGGGGGCATGAGTCAATATTTGAGTGGCAATGAAAAAATTTTGGTTACTTTTTTAAAATTTTAGGTTACTTGAGTTACTTACTATTTTTTTTTTTTTTTAATTTTGCTTCGATGTATGGGGTTGCGTTCAGTTTGGAAATTTTTCCTTCCCTCATACGTCATTTTGACGTCACATCAAAAATTTGATCATGAATTTTTCAATTTGATTGGCCAACAATTTGTTTGGTACTTGATAGTGACGTATGAGGGAAGGAAAAATTTCCAAACTGAACGCAACCTGGGCATCTCTTTCCTCAAATTTAAAATAATGAAGTATCTAAGTAGTATTGGAAGAAATTGAAGGGGAGGTTGGGGTCAAATCGAAATTTTTGTAATTCCCAACAACTCAATTTACAACTTTTGTTTGAAAAAATTTTCAATTGGACGTTCTTTGATTGAAGCTAAGTTTTGAAGTCTGGATATGGACTTGGAAAAAAATAGGTAAAATGTGAAATGTAAAGATTACGAAATACTCCCAAGTGGTGAAATTTAGCCGATCGTCCGGACGAGCGTGAATTTTGACAGCGAGCTTTTAATATAAGCTAATTTCATAATCGCGTGCCACCTTTTGAACCACGTGTCGTCGGTGCCATGCAAATAATGCAGTAATTACGTCGCGAATTACCAATAAATCGTAGGAATTGTACATACACGAAACCTCGAGCGAGAAAAAAATATCGATTTCCATTCGCTTTACCTACGTCCACCATCGATAAAGTTGCTGCCATACGATGCAAGTGTACGAGTGGCCGAACGATAAAATCTCTTATTTCATGAATCTGGCATAGAGAGCTATACTATGTAAACCTGTGGGAGGCGGACCAGGCGGGAAACCCATCGTACATATGTTAAAACGTGCGCAACGCCGCGGAATACGATAGTACGCGCATAGAGAGAGGCTCTCAAAGCATCCAGCTTCGGTGATTCATGGAACTTGGAAGCCGGGACCCGGCTTGGCCGCGCGATTGCGATGCCGGAAGACCACCGTCTAAGCGATCGGTGTGTATGCGTGGTAAGATTTCGAGGCTAGTTCACTCCTCGCCCGCCCTTCTCTTCTGCTTCCACGTTGCTTGCAATTCACAATTCAATGGATATCCTATACTATGCTATGCGTACTGGACTTATTGTCGAGATGGTTGCAGAAAGATGAGTCGTACAAGTATTCACAGTCGTGGCTGTGGCTTCGGCTTTGTTCTTATTCCTGCTCGTATAAGTCATAAACTTGATTATGGCGGGCGCGCGAGCCGGCCAACATTAGAACGCGCGCCTCTCCATTGTCGTTCTTCGTATAAATTCCGCTAAAAACTATTTAATTTCGAGTGTACTGTACACTGTGTAGTATTGTTTGATGCTAGATTTTTTTATTACTTTTTTTCTTCTTTTTTTTCCTTTTCATTACATCCGAGTGAAAGTTTCATATTTCAAATAGGAACATTGCTATGGTAGAACAATAAAAAAATATAAAAAAGGCGTAACACGAGTTTTCTCGCATCGATGACTCGTACTTATACTATTTATTTCTTTGATATGCATATACCAGTGTATACAGTGTGTTTCATAAGTATCTACTTTGTCAAGTTGATGGGTCGAAAATTCATTTTAGTGTAACTACAACATGATGGGCTTAAATCATCTTCATAGAGTATTTCGTTTCAAAATTATTCGTTTTGAACAACGACGAAGTTGCTTATAAATATCAAAAAATTCCTCTTCACTAATTTTTTGAAAAAAAAAAACATCAAAGAATTGGCACAAGAAATAAAAATTGATTAAAACATAATATTCTAAAACTTGTTTCCAAAAATTTCTCTTTACAAATTTTTTGAAAAAAAAAAAAATGAAAAAATTGGCACGAGAAATAAAAGTAGATGTACTTAAAAATAATCCTAAAAATTGTTTTATTTGAAAAAAAAATTTATTATCACCTATGCAAGTAAAAAATGAAAGTTGAAAGAAATCGCATCTTGACGAAATTCTCTATGAAAAGAATCATCTCAAAAACGTTTGAAAAATAATTTGGGACCCTACTTACAAAAATTGTTTTTAAAAAAATCTAAAAAAAAATTTACCTATACCTACAAAGTACAGATGTCTTTATTATCAATTCACTTTAGAAAAAAATTTCAATTAAACATCCAAAAATCATCTCCACTAAATTTAAAAAATAATAATATGATGATAATAATAACTCAAAAGAAACTTTTTAAGATACATAATAATTATTTGAAAAATTTTCCCCAAGACTTCAAAAATTTTCAAAATAATTTCATGAAGATTTTTTTCAAAAAAACGGAAATGGCGAAAAAAACAACTTTGGGGTATATTTAAATTAATCAGTTTCATTCCTTGCATTTTAGTATTATAATTTCGATTTATTAATTAGATAAAATTTCTCGTGTAAATTGTAAACATTGATTTTATGTTTTTATTTTTGTTTTAGGTGAGTACAAAAATTTCAATTGTTCATTATGCCCGTCTCAAACTTTCTGAAATGGTCCTTCTCCAATATTTTACTTGGGAAATTCTCAGAAAATGTAAGTAATTTATAAGAATTATTACGAATTTATTAAACTGATAAAAGGTCATCGTGAAAAAAAGTAAAGGAAAACAAGGAGGACAAATTTTCAGCACGACTTCCTCGCCATAAGACATGTATCTGTAAAAAAAATTATTTTCAAAAATTGAGAATAATTATCTTGATGAAAACTTGAAAAAAAATGAATAAATTCTTTTAGAAAAAAAAATTTGAAAAATTTTCAAGAAGAATGCCTATTTTGGAAAAGATTAGTTTTCTTTAAGAAAATTGCTGAAAAATTTGTGGTTTTTGGCAAAAACTTCTCAAAAAGTTTTTTTTTTTGAACTCAGAAATTTGACAATTATCATGAAGTAGTCCTAGTTGTCATTTATTTTGTGTGTGAAAATTTTTGTGAAACAAATTTGAGAGAAAAGGAATATTATCAATTTCGCAGAATAAGTGCAGTATTCATCACAACCCCTCCCCCTATGTCCAATTTTAAAATATTAGAACATTTTCCAAGTTGAGGAAATCTTGGAGATTTGGACGAATATTTTCAAAATTTGATAAATCTTGGAATTTTTGTACTTAATCTAAATTTAATAAATAATTGAAATTAAATATTATTTATTCTTCCCTTTACTAAAATAAAATTTTGATTATTAAATAAATTATATAAAATTCCAACCATAAAAAATATTATTTTTGATACATCTGTAAAATTGGGAAATTTTTTAGAATTTGAATAAAAATTCGAAATGAGTTGGAAATTGTAATTTTTTTAATTTTTAATTTTAATATACTTAAAACTTGAAGTATTGAAAGTGAATAATTTAAAAAAAAAAAATAGTTGAAATTTGGAAAAAAATAAATCTGGTCCAGTTTTCAAAATTTAGCTGAATGAAGCTTGACAGATTTTTCAAATGTGTTAAAATTCATAATTCGCATCTCCAGTGGAATACTGTCATCACTCAAAAATTACATGGTAGGTACTTGTCACTTGGTATCACATTAAAAGTTCATTCATTTATGTAAACATTGAAATAACTGTAGAATTATGAGAAAGTTGTCAACACTAGAGTCTCTACAGTATACAGTGTAACGAACTTTCTCAAGATTTTACAGTTTTTTCGATGTTTACACACTTCATGAACTTTCAAATCTGGAAAATTTTAAAAATTCGGCAAAAATACGAATTGCTTAATTTTCAAACTTTACATAATACCTAAGTTTTTAAAATTGGTTCAATTCTTAAAGTTTATTGAGATTTTTCTCAAAAAATTTTTTTTTACTCCAAAGAAATCAAATTGGGTAGTTTTAATTATTTCGTACTTCCAAAAAGTTGAGAATTTTTTTTTACAAAAAATTGAGTGATTTAGGTAGATTACATCCAAAAAAATGATTTTTTTTTCTAAAAGCTGTTGAAATTTTACTCCATTTTTTTTCTTTCTCTTTGAAAAACTAAAAAATTTCTCCAAAAATTTTTATTTGATTTTTTTCTTAAAAAAATCAAAATATAATTTTTTTTCTTCGAAAAATTGTAAATTTTTTTTATTGTTAGAGAAAATTTATACATTTACGTACGAATAAATTAGTTGATATTTTTCCTAAAAAAAATTCAAACGATTTTTTTATCAAGAAATTCCTTATCCACGAGTATATCCAAAAATAAAAAAAATGAATGGAATTAAAAAAAATTAGTACCTATGTACTAAAGTATGTAAAGTAATAGCTACTTTTTTAATTTTCGTTTTGAGAAACGTTCAGATCTCAGTAGTCATTCTGTGAGGAAAATTTGTAGCTAAGCAACCACAAATTGGAGAAATACGCCTTATACCTAACAGTTTTTCTACTTCTACTTACTTTACTCTTGTAATATCTAGACCTCGTATTGTGTACATAAAAGGTAAAACTTCACCCACTTCATATGTATTTTCTAATTTTCATAATGGGAATTCAACAGCTGTACTCATTTAATTAATGGATTGCTAATTAATACGCTACCGCCTTCTATATTATCAAATAATTACGTTAATGTTTTTCAAAAATATACCTACCAAAATATGGGCAATATTGAAAAATTTGTTTTGTCGACTTTATTCCAAATTTTTTTTTTTGCCATATCTTTGTTGTTGGTAATTTTTGAAAAAAATCAAGTTGGAATTACGAACCACCCTTCGATCGTTATGACCTTCGCTATTGAAAGTATTTAGCCAGGTCTGAAGGAGTGCACGGTCCATAAAGCCATAAAACGTGGTTGTTTCGAAAAAAATTATGGAAAAGGGAAATTTTTATTTGGCTAATAAATAATAAACTCGAAGGTGGTTTTAACGAGTGGTAATTTTTCGAAACCGGTCCAACAGTAGGCCCATTCTACAATATGGAATAATTTTTTGAATTTCAAGTTTCGTTTTATTTTGTCTCGTGGGTACTTCTTTGGAACTTGAAAAATTACTCTTAATCTTTGCCAGAAAATGCAAAGAAAATCTTTAGCTACTTGTTGCTTTTTTCTCTACTTGTAAACTTCTATAACGCTATGACTCATACCAAATTTTAAGTTCACCTGCTTCGAGAATGAGCACCCTGATCATCCTCTTTACCCCTTTTACCACCATATCAAGCAAGCTATCGACGAGTCAGCCGTTTGAAAAAGACGTTCCATCACGCGTGCTTATTTACTTCTGTATATTTTAGCATTTTACCCCTCTTTCGTTACACTTTCCTTGTAAGTAACTGGTTTGAGTCTTTGGAAGAGGAGTCGTAAAAACTTTTACGAACATATTCGACCATCATACCCAATGCACGGTAGCTTTACTTGCAATAAAATTAGAAAAAAAAACTTTCGCAGAGAGTACTTACTTATGTACCTGTACGTAGGTCTAGGTATGTACTCTAAAGGTACTTGGTACACATAGATAGGAATACGTATAAATGAATTAACCCAACCCGCAGCAACGAGTATTAAAAAAATTATATCGAACGTGACACCCACAGGTGGACCAAGATCTCTAGATGGTATACGCGGTAATTTTGACATTTTCACTGTTCCGATGATCTATGCGCTTTCACGCCATTGCCATGCCATACCCATATAGCAGATTGTTGTTGCGCGTTGATTGGAAAAAGGCACGCCAAAGTTGTTACCAACATATACGTAGCCGGAGCTGCGCTTCGTTGAATTCTCTCTCTTGTCTCTCTGCATCTCGCTCTTTTTTTTCTGTCTCTGGTTTACGCCATATGTCGGTCCAGCAGCCAAGTTCTTCTTGTATAGGTATACATTGCGGTTAGAGTTTTTTTTTACACTACAGCAGCACCACTTCCATTCATTACATGGAGCAATATTATCGCTATATGACCATTCCAAAATAGCGCAGAAAAAAAATTGTGTTTACTGTCCGTATCGTCCATAGCGTCATGACCTAATAACAGCAGCTTGGGAGGATTGTAGGCGAGCTACGACCAAACCTTCTGACGAAGGAAATGTTCCGTGCCAAGTGGTCGCCTCGTGAGCATATAAACGGATCACGTGTGTTGATTAAATGACCCTTATCCGTCCTGTACGAGCCATCGGCACCGGTTCAAGGACTAGAAGGAGGACTTTTTTTTAGTGGATAGGTGCTCCTAGATGGTAGTTTTTTCCATTGGATATTTTTGGAGAAAATTTCAAATCATCAGTGAAAATGAAAAATTAAGCATTTGAGCAAAATTAAAACTTTTAAGAAAATGTGAATTTTTTATGGACCAGAAAATTAAATTAATGAAATCATTCCGAAACGGAGAAAAGAGCGTTGATTAAGTTACCATCAAAAACCAAAGTTACCCACTTTCACGTAAAAATTTGAATTTGAAAAATTAACAAAAATGCCAACTTCATGTAAATTCATCTTGCTAAAAAAGTTGAATTCTGGAAAATTGGACATTTTTTTTTTACAAAATTGAAAATTTTAACGAAGTAAAAAAAAATATCTACAGGTTTACCTACACAAAATTCATTTTGAAACTAATTGGCATCAAATTTTTACTAGTGACAAATTCAAATTTAAAAAAAATATATAATGTATAATTAATTATTCAAAATCGCACATCTAAAAAAAAAAAATGAAAAATTTTAAAGAATAAAAAGTTTAAAAAAATTGAAAAATTGTAAAATATGTATTTTTTATATTAGGTAATTTGGAAAAGCTAAAATATTGGAAGCATAAAGTAAGAAGTTTATAAATATCAAAATTCAGAGTTGTAACTAAAAAGAGAATCAAATAAAATTGAAAAATTTTATCTAAATGAAAATTTTGAAGAAGTTGAATGCTTTTTTGAATGAAAAATTTCTCAGCAAAAAAAATGAAAAAAGAAAAATTTTGACAAGGTTGCCAAAATTAGTAAAATTGATGATGTTTGAAAAAAAAAATTAAAAATGGGTAAAAAATCGATAGAATGAAAAAATAAATTAGTAAATGAAAATTGTGAAAATAATGTTTTAAAAAAATGGAAATTTGTCCAAGGTTATATTTACCTACATAATAATTATAACATACCTACTTAATAAAATTTTAAAGTGTCGAAGGATTAAAATTTTGAAAAAATTAAAAACTTGAAAAATAGTGTATTGCATAAATTGATAAGTTCAAAATAACAATTAAAAAAAAATAAAATCAAGTTCATACCTATGTAAAAAAAGTTGAAAGCTTGGAAAAAAATGAAATTTAAAATTTTAGGCAAGATTGCGAGAGTTGAGAAAATCTTTCTTTTTTTTTTGAAAAACGAGAACTTGGAAAAAAATTGGAAGAAATAAAAATTGAAAGGATTCCTAAAATTTAATAAAAATTAATAAATTTTGAAAAATGAAAACAAGAAAAATTTGAAATAAAAAGTAGATAAAATTACCAGAATACCAGAATTGAAAGCAAAAACTTGTGAAAAAAATGAAAAAATAAAAAGTAGATATTACGTAAGTATTTACCAAAAAATTGAGCATTTTTGAAAATAAAAATTTGGAAAAATTAAAGGAAGGCTAAAAAAATTGAAAACGTAAAAAATTTAAAAAGAAAATGGCCAAAAACGAATAAAAAAAAATTTGAAAAATGGAAGCATGAAAATTAAAAAAATTAAATAGGTAATGAAAATAAAAATTTAATTAAGAGTTTTAAAAATTTACTCAGCGTGGAAACAATTATTAGTACCTAGGTAGGTAAATAAAAATTTATTCATGTTTTCCAAAATTGAAAAAATTATAAATTTTTGAAGAATGAGAACTTGAAAAAAAAAAAAATGAAAGTATTGTTTGACAAAATTAAAAAACTTGAAAATTTCTGAAAAATGTAAACGTTAAAAAATGATATTTTAGAAAAATGTAAATTTTAATAAGTTCCCAAATTGAGAAAATTGAAAAAATTAAAATCTTGAGGAAATAAAAATTTAGCCAAGATTGGAAACCAAGATATAAAAAAAAAAAATTGAAAAGAAAATTTGAAAAAAATAAAAACCTTGAAAAAATTACTTCTGGATAGGTAACGTAAAAAATTGACCAAATCTTGCCAAATTTAAAATTTGATTCATGAAATTGAAATTCGTTTCATTTTTTCAGCATTAAAAAAATTGAATGATTATTTTCATCCCCTTCTCATCACATTCGTAATTTTTTGAATCGATCTCCCTCCATACTTACTGTTGCCTCTTCTAAAGCAAAAAAAAAAAAAAAAAAAATTGTTCAACAAAATAATACCTCCAATGGTAGGTATTTCAGAAACTTTTTCAATCATCTCTACCATTTACGTATATTTCAGATTAATTCCATCTACAATCCTCTTTTAAACAGATTCACCATAGTGCCCTAACTCAACGTGGTATACAAATCATCTACATTCACTCAAAGCAAAGCTCGAACATCCGAATCCGATTCCCATGTTTTTAAGTGAGAACGAAACTCTCGCACGGATTGAATTGTTTTTCTTCAGTGAAATGTTACTTAATGAGGATGTAGAAAGAATTTTGAGGAAAAAAGTTTATCCGGATTAACCGCGTCTAAAACCCCCCTTCCTACCCACCTATGCTCATCATTCGCCGATTCACTGCGGTATAGCATGGTAAAAGTTTTATCATGTCGGACGTGAGGTTTTACGTCGAAAGAAATTTCCCGGTGTCGTAGACTGATCCGTAAAATCACCGAGGATTCTTAGTACCAATTTTTAAGCTACCTTTTTGCAAAGTGGTTTGTACAGAATTGGAAGAAACGATGCGAGAAAATTTCACTTTGCTGGGCAAATCATGCTTATGTAGTGACGACGACGAAGCTTCTATTTGTGGGAATTTTACCATTTTGTTCGAGGTTTGATTTTTTATTCTAATGAAATTTAGACAATTTACGAGTAAATCCGATTCGGGTAGGGACGAATGGCAACTTTTTGTAAAAATACGAGTACGTAATACGTAGATTCTTGAAAGGTTCCACAAAAATGTGAAAATTTCAACAGAAAGAAACCAAGTCTTGAATTACCTATTTTCAATGATTTTCAGTTCTCGACTAGGGTGGAATGATTTTGACTTTTTTTCGAAAATCGAAACAGCCTACGGCACAAAAGTTGTGTTTTGGTGTCAAAATAACGTGGTAAAAATTTGAGCCCCATCGGTCAATATTAACCCATGCTTCAGGGGGTCCAAAGTTTTCAAATTTCAGTAAAATTTCTCATATAATAAATTTTTTTTTTAAATTAACAATTTTTCAGAGGTCTAGTCGATGGTAGGGGTCCTTTTGGTGACCCAGAACCCGGTCATCCATCAAAAAATTGCATAAAAGTATAAACAGGGGTTTCCAAAATATCCAAATTTTTGCATAATTACACCAAAATCAAGAAATGCGCGAATATTTTTATTTTATGAGATATGTTGCATATTTTGAGGTTTACATATTTGAAAATATCTTCAAAATGAAAGGGAAGCCCCATCCCCACCACCCCTCCATAGAACATGAGACATTTTGCCATGAAAACGTTGTTTTTCCAAAACTGACCCCACTTTGAGGATCCCTAACGCCCTGCGCCTTTGAGGAAGGAGTCTAATATTTTGATGGGATGTTTTCAACACAAAATGAACCGCTCTCATGCATATAGTAATTAGAGTGATAATTTTTTCACTTTGCCCTAATACAAAGTAGGTAAAATAAGTAATTTCATTGAAAAACACAGGACAAAGTTTTCATAGCAAAATGTCCCATTTTCTATGGAGGGATGGTGGTGATGGGACTTCCCTTTCATTTTGAAGTATTTTCAAATATGTAAACCTCAAAATATGCAACATATCTCATAAAATAAAAATATTCGCGCATTTCTTGATTTTGGTGTAATTATGCAAAAATGTGGATATTTTGGAAACCCCTGTTTATACGTTTTATGCAATTTTTTGATGGATGACCGGGTTCTGGGTCACCAAGAGGACCCCTACCATCGACTAGACCTCTGAAAAATTGTTAATTTTTTTTTTTTTTAATTTTTATTATATGAAAAATTTTACTGAAATTTGAAAACTTTGGACCCCCTGAAGCATGGGTTAATATTGACCGAGGGGGCTCAAATTTTTAACACGTTATTTTGACACCAAAACACAACTTTTGTGTCGTAGGCGGTTTCGATTTTCGAAAAAAAGTCAAAATCATTCCACCCTATTCTCGACTTGCTAAACACATTCGGACCAAAATAGGCTGAAGAGCCTAAAACAGGCCATGTTCAATCGTACAATTACGTACATATATGTATTTTTCGATAATTTTCTCTCCAAGTTGCAATCTGCTCGGTTGGTTTTTCCTATTGAGTACCTATCTATTTTTAATACGTAAAAGAACGAGAACACGTTCAAACCCTGAAAAATTGTCTATTATGTAGTCCGATTCGAATACCTACCAAGCGATTAGAATTCTTCATGTCGAAACCTTTTTTCTCTAATTCTGAAATTATTTTTGCCCTAATATGGTATTGGCTCTTGCAGTTTCGTTGCTCGTCAATATGATAAGGCGATAAGATAAGCTTGGATCATTTTTGGAGCTCAATTTTCGACGCATTAATATCTTGCACTTTCGTCGACGAACATTCGTTCATTTCGTATTCATTCGTTAGTAGGTATTGAAAATGTCTGCGCGCTCGCGTGAACTTGATTAAAATGCCTATTTTACGCGTAATTTGATTCGATTCTTTTGACTCGCGTATTTTTTTGAAAACATAAATTGATTCTCGTGGTTTTTACATTTTTTTCGTTCGCGAAATGAAATAATTTATTGTTGAGACCCGTCCAATTGAATGGAACGAGATCGGAGCTCGTCGATTGGTACTTCGTCTGATGTAGTTTATCCACATCTTGGTGAGTTCAATTTTAAATATTCATTATTATTCTATTTCTCTGCTCTTGTTGTTTTTTTTTTTTTTTTTTATCGTGTATAGCTTCTTAGTGATCGCTGTTTCATGTGCAAGCTACATCTCGCACGATGAATTTTTTTTCTAATTTTTTTTTCGGTTCAAAAAAAAATCTACTTATCACTGAAAGAAATATTTCAATTTCGTTTTGGTTCAATTTATTTTATTTTCATATTGCAATTTTTTCTCTCGTCTAAAAAGTGCTAAAAAGTTGTCAAGATATTACGCCTACCTTCGTAGAGAACGTAGCCGAGTTTATTTGAGGTTGAGGGAGGGGGCGATTTAGCCCTGCGTATTGAATTTGAATTTTTATCCTCATACTTTAAAACCTCCGTAACAAAATTTTTAGCTCGATATCTCACTCTTAACCCGGGGAGGGGGGGGGAGTAAACGTGTTTTATCGTCAAAATTTCTATTTTTGGTATTTTTTGACTAAACTTTTTCAAACTTGCAGTGATTGTAGATAGTATCAAGAATGATTTATGAATTTTTTTACAAAAATTTCGAGCCCTTTTCAACATTTTCCACCTTTAAAACAGCCATTTTTGGTCGACATTTTTTTGATGACCCCTAAATACACCACTAACTTGATTTTGGATCAAATTCGAGCATTTTTCCATCTTTTTAATATTATTATTTTTTTTAATAAATACGAATGGTGACATTTTAGGAACCCACGATCTTCTCTCAGATTATCTAGGGGTCTAAAATTCATATCTGGACATATCTCAACTCGATCTTTTGTTACTGATTACGATTACAACAAAATAGAGAATGAAAATAAAAAATTCCAACTCATCTTGTTTGTTAAAAAAATTTCGAGCACTTTTTTGAAGTCAAAAATGAGCATTTTGACGTAACGGTCATTTTAGTAACCCATTTCAGAAATGAAATTCTGAAAAAATTATGGTATTGCATCCTCATATTTTTTTTGAATTTTAAAATCGTGGTGCGATACCTTCAAAAATACAAAAAAATAAATTCTTATTAGAGTATAATATCAAAAAATACGCCTAAATACACCATTAATTTGAATTTGCATCAAATTGGTTCATTTTTTCGATTTTTTGAAATTTTTTTAATAATATAGGTACGAATAATGACATTTTAGAAACCCACAATCCTCTCCGAGGGGTCTATACTTCATGTTTGGACATATCTCAACTCGATATTTGTCACTGATTGCGATCACAACGAAAAATTAGAGTTTTTTCCAACTCGTCTTGCTTACAAATTTCTTCAAGTCAAAAATACCTAGGTACCTAATTATTCCTGAAAATGGGCAAAAAATGTGAAAGTTACTCGATTTTGTTGAAATTTTGACATATGAGGTAGATCGAGGTAAATCATACCCAGACATGAACTTTAGACCCCTAGATCATCTGGGAGGAGGTCGTGGGTTCCGAAAATGGCGTCATTTGTGTAAGTATTTTCAAAAAAAAAAAATTGGAAACTATATTTTTTTTTTAATAAATGAACGATCCAAATTTTAGTTGAAGGTACATTTATGTAGGTGTCTTTTTTGGATATATTGATAAAAAAAAAAAATTTCTACAAAAAATGACACTTTTTAGGGCGAAAATTTTTGGAAAAGATATTTTTTTGCAATTTTGAAAATGACACACCGTGAAATGAAATTCTGAAAAAATATGAGGTTGTAAATCTGTCCTAGGTACATCATTATATATTTTTGTCAGAATTGCACCTCCGAAAGGGGTTACCAAAATGGATGTTAGAAACCTTGAAATGCTCATTTGATCTTGAAAAAAACTTCGAAATTTTTATTGAAAAATTCCATAAATTACCCTTTATACTGTCTACTATTCTTGCAAGTTTGAAAAAATTCGGTCGAAAACTCTCGAAAATAGAAATTTTAAACGAAAAACACGTTTATTACTCCAGAAGGAGGGTGGGGGTTTGAAGTGAGATATCGAGTAAACATTGTATCACTGTGTTTTTAGATCATAACTTCCCCTGGAAAATTTCAAATTTGGTGCTGAGTGTAAAATCACCCCTATAACTTTGACTACAATCTTTAGGTATAAAAAATGTCTATGACTGAAAAAAAAAATTACATCATAACAACCATCGAATCTCGTGAAAGTTTTAATATTAATATACCAAATGATACGTCGACGAGGAGGCGTGACTTTTGAACAAACTATGCATATGGACACCTCGCGAGTCGACAATTCCCAAGAGTATTTCACGGAATCGTATGAGCCATTACGTACGCAGTATGCATGCAATTACACATAGGAGTGGATTTTTGGCTCCTTTAATATTACTCTCATCTGTCTAGGACTGTATGAGTGTAGGTCTAAGTACTATAATATGTTACACGTAATATACGTACGTACGCTGGCAAAAGCCGGCCAAAGACCTCGAACTAAAGTATACTATACGTAACTCACGATCTAGAATATTACACGTCTTCTTTCTTGGTACGCGCTAAGACTCTTTTACGATAAACATAAATTTGCATTTAGCATCGAAATATACGAGTACGTAGCGGCCAAGACCGACCAGCGTGGTTGCAAGGGCCGTCGCTCGTTGCTTCCTTGCAGCAATTTTGCAAAAATTATATCCTTATTGCCGGCTCTCTTTCTTTCTCTATTCTCTTTCATTCATGCTCCGTTTCTCATTCCAGCCTAACGTTATGCGTTCGTCACGGTTCACGTGGAGCCGACTCTCTTAAAACCCCATAATTTTACGCGCGATGCCCGTTTACTTCACTACGTGTAGCATTTCAGTAATTCACCTCTTCTCTGTGCCTGTACTCTCAACCCCCCCCCCCCCCCAGACCACGTGCAACGTCACGTCCCTCGTCTTGAGGACATTTTTCATTCGTACGAGTAAAAATGCGTGTACGTAATGTACGTAGCTACTCGTGCGAAGTAAATGTCTTATTCTTGCGAGCTGAGTAGAATTTTTTTCGAGCTTTGAAATTTTTTTTCATTTTTTCGATATTTTTGTACTTTGGTTTGGCTATTTTTCTACAATTTTTGACCATTTCAGCTTTTAAAATTTTTTTCAGCATGTTTTTGACAAAAATATTTTTTTGATTAAAATTTCTCAAGAGTAAGAATTCTGAAATTTTCTGTAAAAAAATGCAAGCTTACTCTATTTTTTTCAACTATTGATTTTAACGTGTACCTATATCACCAAAAAAAAATTATATATTGAAAATATTTAGGAAAAAAGATTATTAATTGATAATTTGTTAAAAAAGTTATCTCTGAAGAAATTCAGAAAATCTAACAAAAAATTATTTTAAAAAGTTAACAGAAATCTAAAAAAATTATTTAAAAATATAATATAATTTATTCAAGTAAAATTTTTCATTTGAAAAAAATTGAAATAAATTGCTTCATTTGAAAAAGTTTCTCTTACCTACGTTTATATAATAAATGATACATAATATATAATAGGTATATATATATATTTTTGAAAACTGAAAAAATCATTTTTTTTTTTTTTTTTTTTTTTTTTTTTTTTTTGTAAAAAGAAGTCAATAAAAGAATTAAATTGAAAAAGTTGTTCTTCTATAAAAAAAATTGCCAAAAATTATTTTGATGCAAGTTTTATTTAAAAATTTTATTAGCTCCATTCTATTTTATTTTTTAAATAAGGTATGTGCTTGAAAATAAAAATAAATAAAAATTTGAAAAGGTTTGCATGAGTGAACAAAAATTTACAAACAAATTTATTAAGTATCCTAGGCCGACTAACTTTTTTTGAAAAAAAAATTACTTACTTACTTTAAATCAAGTTGCCAAAAATTGTAAATAATTTGTTGTAGTTGAAAAAATTTCTTTATGGCCAGATAAGTCAAAAAAAGTAAGAGATGAGAAAAAGGTTTGTTTGAGTTGAAAAAATTTAATGAAAAATTGCCCTCAAACCTCTTTTTGGGAAAAAATTTCTTGAGCGAAAATAAAGTTGATAAAAACATTTTTTTCTAAAGAATCCACCAGGAAAAAAGTTAATACTTACCTACTTACATATGAAAAAAATAAAACGATGTTTCTCTCTTTTTTACAAATGCATGAACATTGAAAAAAAATGATCTGAAATTGTTTGTGAAAGAGGTGAAAAAGAGATTTGCACGAGTGAAAAAATATGGAAAAATTCCCCAAAACTTTTTTTTTGTAAAAGTAATTCTTGAGTGAAAGTTGGGTCTATAAAAAAATTACCTATCTTTAAAGAAATTCTCTGGAGAAAAAGTTGTACATTAAAAAAATATTGAGAAATAAATGAAATAATTACTACAATTTTTTTTTTAAATTTCTTTCAAGAAAATAATAGTCAGTTTAGTTACTTAAAATAAAAAAAAAATACTTGAAATTAAAAAATAATCTTTCCAAGTTTGTTTGAGAAGAAAATGCAAACGAATTTTGTAAAATAATTCATTGAAGAAATTATACTTATGAAGAAAAAGTTGTATCAAAAAAAAATATTTTAAAATAATTACATGATTACTCGGAATTATTTATTTTATTTTTTTGTAAAGGATCTTGAAAAAAAAAGTTGAAAAAATTAACAAAAAATGTTTAAGAAAGTTCTATTGAAAAAAATGTGTCGTTTTGTCGAATGATCTCTCTGAAAGTGCTTTCAAAAAGTTTTCTAAAAAAATTGTCAAATTCAATTTTATAATTACCTACCACATTTTTTTTTTTTTTTTTTTAAAGAAACGTTTTAAACAAATGTTGAAAAAGAAAAGAACGTTTTAATTTCACAAAATATTGTATTCATCGAAAAAATTGTCCCCTTTTTCTCCAAAATTAGCTATTATACTTTTTTTTTTGATCAAGTATCAATTTTATTTTAATTGAAATCCAATTGAAATCATTTGTTGTTATTCATCAACTACTTTTTCCACTGTGAAAATCACTTGAAAAATTCATCGATACTCGAGAATCTCGTAATTTTCAACATGCTTTAAATATCACCGCAGTGCAGCCACATTACATTCCAAAAATATATTCGTTATTACATCAGGAAAAAGAGGAAAAGTTGGTAAAACCATGTATGTACGTATGTACAGCAAACCGTGTGTAATTATTTTTATAGCCCGATGGCACATACTTATACAAAACACATCGCATCAATATTATATTATGTACAGCTTCGATTTAACGACGCCACTTGGTACACGTTTGAAGAATCGATGACGCGTTGAGGTGGGCAGGGTGAAGAAGCTACGAATAAATCGAACGTAATGGGTTAATACGATCCATTCTGTTTCTCGTTTGGTACCATATTAAGAAATTAATCTCGTAATTACGGTTATTAGTTATTAAGTTGTCATTCGCACATCGGATAAAACTGGTTTCGTTATAATCGGTACGATTTTCAACCATAAATGATAATAACCGTTCGCCGTGCTAACTTGTCGATAAAATGAAAAATTATTAAAAAGAAGCGGCGCGCGGACAAAACCGACCAAGTAATTTAGGCGGCATCAGGTATATAAAAAGCCACCATTTCCATTCCGCCCTCGCCAATTAATTGATTTAACATTTTACTCGATGCAAGGCACGATGCTGTCTCGCGAGTAGATCGGTGGTTTAATTGAAAACTTCACAACTGTAATCTCAGTCCATAACTCTTTTGCCCTTATAAAGCTCACGTAGCTGTAGGTATACACTAACTCGCCAAGGTTTACAATGAGCTAAGTTTAATTGAAGTGTACTGTAAACTTTCCAAGTTTATAATTCGCAATCGTCGTCGTTCATCGAGTATAAAATAAAAATTATCTATAAATCCTCCATTAATAATCCGTTAATTTACCTTTGTTTATTGTACCAAGTTTCGTCCTAGTCGTATATATACCCACTTGTACCCGGTGCCTTGACCCTCCCCCTTCCCTATCCCTTAGTTTTACTCAAACCGCACGTCTATGAGCGAAATACAAAGCCAGAGTAATACATTTTATGTATTTTTATACCGTGTACGAGAGGCGAGCGAAGTTCAAAGTTTTGAAAAAAAAACTGAACGCTTTAAATCGCCATTTTTTTCCTCTATACGTAATAAAGCTTAGGTAGGTATACGAGTATACCGCGTTTATATGCATTCGTTATGTAAATTTCTCATTAGCTCGTAGATAACGGATTTTAATTTAGTTTATTATGTGTATTGAAGAGTGAATTCGCCCTCGATGGTAGTGTTTGCTTATACAGTGTGTGCCATAAGTTCTTACCGCAGGAATAGTGCGTGCATTTTTTGAAATGAAAATTGGTACAATATCTGAGGAGCTGTTTTTTCCTTCACATTATGTAACTGTGAGAAAATTGAGAACTACAAAAAAAAATAATAATAATAATTGACAGCAAATTGAAAATTTTTAATAATTGATAATTCTCAAAAAAAATTGAAGATAAAAAACATTGTGATTAACAAAAATAAAAAAAAAATTAAATTAAATTAAATACACATTTAAAAAAAATTGAAAATGAAATAAAAGTACAAATCAAAAATTATTAAGATTGAAAGCAAAATAATTTTTTTGAAAAGTTGAACAATAAAAAAGTATAATAGGTATGTACTTGCGAAAAATTTCAAATCTATGTAGAGTTGAAAAAAAAAGTTAAAAATGAAACACAATAAATGGAAAATTTCAGGAAATTACAAATCAAAACAAAATTAAAAATTTCAAAAAAAATTGAAAATTGAAAAAATCTTGAAAATTTTCTAAAAATCAAATATTGTAAAAATAACAAAACGAAAAAAATTGGAGCCTGAACAAAAATCTTGAAAGAAATTAAGAATTGAGAAAGTTATGGAATAAAAAAAAAAAAAAAAAAAAAAAACTTAGTAATTTTTTTTCTAAAATTTGAAATTGAAAAAGTTTCATACGCCGAATTAAAATCAAAAACTGAATGAAAATACTTACCCACTCAAAATATTACAAATTAAAATGAAATTTGAAATCTAAATTAAACCTTTTCAAAGAATTGAAAATTATAAAATTACGAAGTGACAAAGGAAATATAACCTGCATAAAAATGCTGAAAAGAATTAAAAAATTTCAAATTAGAAATTTAAATTAAAAACCGAATATAAATTATCATAGATAAGTAATATTTTTTGAAAAATTGAAAATTTAAAAATAAGTTTATCAAGTACGTACCTACAAACAAAAATGTAATTAGATTTTAAATCTTCAAAGGATCGAAAATTTAAAAAATTGCCAAATCAAGAAAAAATTGAAGTTGAAAAAAAAATCTAAAAAATTAAATTCAGAAAAATTCTTAAAGTTTATTTTTTTAACGAATTGAAAACGAAAAAAAAATATTAATCGAAACAGAAATTGTAAATTGCATATAACTTTCGAAAAGTTGGGAAAAAATAACTACAAAAATAAAATAAAATTTGATTTTAAATTTTCAACAAAAAAAATTGTAAAAATTACCAAGTGAAAAAATTAAAATCCGAATAAAAATCTCAAAAGAGAGAAATTAAAAACTGATAAAATTAAAAATTAAAAAAAATCATTAATTGAATAAATTGAAACTTTTGAAAAGTTTCAAGCAGAAAAAAATATTGAGTAGGTAGTTACCAGTTAGGTATCCAATTAAGAAAATAAGATAAGTAGGTAGACAATTTTCAAAGGATCGTTAATAGGAAGAATTACCAAATGAAAAAAAAATAATGAAAATTTCAAATCAAAGTTGAAATAAAAATTGACCAAATATTTCCAAATAGATAATTGAAAATTGTAAAAAATAGTCCATAAAATAGGGTTAAAAAATTTTATAAATTTTTTTAAAAAGTCAAAAACTGTAAAAATTACAAATAAAAATTAAAACTGATTCAAGTTTTTTAAGGAAATTGTGAACGAAGAAAAATTACATATAATTGAAACAAAAATTGTAAATGTTGTCAAATGTACCGAAATTGTACTCAAACTACCCCTTGTATTTACCTTAATCAACCCTTATTAAGTCATGTACTCTAGTCAAATTTCATTACCTATATTTTTAATACCTATCTAGTCAGTTTGCCGCGCATTTTATACCTACCCAAATTCTCGTTTCGCGTCATCATATTTTTACAAAATTCGCTATTTCCAAAATTCGTTATTTTCGCGTGTTAATGACCCATCGACCCTCTTTTAATGGCGATGAGTCATACTAAAATCTACTGCGCAGTTTCCCTAAAACAACCCTTCTCGAGTTTATTGAACTTGACCGGTTGTCGCGATAATTCTAATTTTACGACTTTTCGCGACCATACAAATTTGCATCACGCGACCAATAAATTTGAAAAAGACACTTTATGCTTGATTGACTCAAACAATAGATTTAGCTACTCTTTTAATTTCCCCTAAATACCAAACAAAGCCCATTCAAAATAAACATTAAATGTACAAAGAGACTATTGTCCAAATTTCTGAACACCCCCAAAATTTAACAAATCAAAAAACTCGTAAAAGTCAATCAAGTCAAATTCGCGTTAATCTCGAAAAATTTGAAATAAAGGAAAAAATCGTAAAAGTCAGAAAATTCCAAAATTATGACTTTTAGACAAAAGATTTTAAAAGTTTGCGAGGGATCTAAATTTAACGTTTTTCTATAGATCCCTCTTCCAAAATTGCGTCATCTTGCGCAACTTGTTCCCCTAATTATTTTATAAATACTTTCGCGAAACCCCCTGAAGCATGATTCTTTTTCCAAATTTCGTCTCGTCAAGTACTCGCGTACGAACTCGTCTCATTTCCAAATTATAACTAATTTTTGCTCGTTTCCGAAAATCGAATTTCGTCTCAAATTTAAAATAATATCGCTCTCGTTATTTTTATACAAATTTTATCCAAATTCACAGTCTTAACCAAAGAAATATTCTAGTCATTTCGTTACGTGTTTCATTTTTCATATATTTTATTTTTGATATTCCTGTGTTAATTTCAACGGACATCGACAAGCAGTAAGTTGTAAATTTATTATTTTTATAATTATTTTATTTAATCTTGCATGTGTAATTTAAAATTTTGGTGTACTGAATCCTATTGAATATAATGTCCAAATTGTAAATTAATAAATCAATTTATACTTTTTTCCCTCTTGTGCTTTATTTAAATTAGAAAATTCAACCCTTAAATTTAACCCTAAAATTTTCACTCCCTTTTATCCAAAGGAGCTTGACAATGTAATAATTAAATTTTTGAAAAGTTTGAAGATGAAAAAAAAAAATGTTTACCTACCTGCAAATAAAAAAAGTTATTTGAAATAAAAATTGAATTAAATCCTTAAAAAAAAATCATCAATGAAGATGGTTTATAAAATTGAATGTGAATGTTAAAAAAGTCAAAAACTGAAAAATTGAAATATTACAAATGAAAATTCAATCAAATACGGTAGGTACTGAAAAAAACATCTAAAAAATTGTAAAATAAATAAAACTTGTGACAAAAGAAAAAAGTTGAAAACAAGATATTTTTTCAGTTTCAAATTAGAAAAAATTCAGATTGAAACAAAAATAAAAACTAGATGTAAGTACATTTTCAAAAAAAAAATTGAAAATAAAACTAATTGAAGTAAAGGAACTAGGTAGAAACTTTCATGTAAAATTAAAATTATACCTAATGAAAAATAAAGCATTTTTTTGTTGATAAATTGAAATAAAATGACAAAAAAAGAAAATAACAATAATTATCATTAATGTCAATATCTGATGAAAATGAACCAAAAATCTGTTTTAAAAAATTATCTACTTATCAAGTTTTTTTTTTTTGAAAAATTATTTTTGATTTTTTTGACACCCAGTATTCATTTGATATCAGCCATTCTGAATACTTTAGTACTCAACTTATCGATAATGAAACAAAAGGTATCTAAAGTAAAAAATCAAACCCCTTCGAAATTTTTTAATCTATTACGATCATCTCACGGGTGAAAACTTTTTAGACATACTGCAAACAAGAAGAGGTAAAAATCAGACGAATATTTTAACTTGGATTTTTCTGCATTCTAATCCAATCACCTTGAACAATAAAGGCTTTCTGATTTATCGTTATTATTACCTATCATCTTTCCATATCAATAAGCAATACCTAGTTTTTTTTTTCTCCATTACGATAATTTTTTTCATCCACACAATGTCGTAAATTCGCCTCTCACTGTTAATCCGCGTACTCGATGCGGTATTGTTCTCCTCAGCACAGGCAAAGAAGCACAAACACAATAAACCGTACGCCCGTAATGTACGCGATTTATCTCGCCACTTTTTTCTTCCTCCACTCCGCACTTCGCCCTGCTCGCCGTCAAATCTGCGTTAACTGTACGCGCGAGCTCGTAAACTTTATAAATGTTTTCTTCTCGCGCCTTAGTAAGAATTAACGTCGATGTGTACTCGTACAAAGCACCCAACGCACATACGCCAGCCTTTAAAGCGCAACAATGTGTATGATTTGTTCCTTTTTTACACAATATGACGAGAAGCGAGATACGTACGATAACGTCGAAAATTCTTGCATAAAATTTGATTAGACGAGCGAGAACCGTATCTGTCGAATAATTGTTTTCGTATTTTCGTAAATGAACCGAAATTTATTCCGAGTTTATCTTCGAATTTATCACCATTGATGTTGAATCAAGGTAAAATTAGAGAGCTTTTGTGACACGAATTATTGTCGTATGTCACTTCGATGGATAAATAGTAGGCCTGGTTGGGTTTAAATTTGCAGGGAAAGGTTTACATTTTACCTCGTGTTTGATTTTTTTTTCAAACTATATTTTGGTGGATAAATGTAACGACGATATAGAGACGAAAATTAATTATAATTTATAATCATCATTGTTTTAAATGGTAATCTTGATGGTTTATGTTTCAGAAACCCAATGAAGGAACCAGGATTTTTTGGTGATTCGGTGAGTGTATTTTTTGATTTAATGTCTTTTGGGGTGTATTGATTTTTTTTTGACGACCAAGGGTCGATTTGCTAGTCTTTTTTTTGATAATTTGATTTCTCATCTGGACGAGAAAGTGTCCTAGATGTATCCTATAAGGCTGTGTTCTACAGTAACGAACTCTCGATTTTTTCTTTTATTTTCGTGATTGTCCACACTAGTGGGCAAATATTAGTAACGATTTAAGCAATCGTAATATAAATTTAGAAAAATAATGTCTCAGTAACTTTTTAATTGAAAAACAGAACCTTACCTTACTTTCATAGTTTAGTGCTATCCGTAATTCTGCCTGGGTACGCCTCTTTTTTGTTTCGGTTGGGTGGGACTTTACTTTTGCTATTATTACAATATTTTATAATTATGCCGATAAATATGTATTTTTTCTTTAAAAAATTGGAAAATTTTATGCCATATTTCTTTGCTTTGAAAAAATAAGTACCTAACTTCTTTCACGATCACTACTGTATTCGTTTTTAAAAATGAAGCAAAAATTAAGGATTTTTTTCTCCAAAAAAAAAAAAAATGAAAGATCTTTTTCTACCAAAAAATAGAATGATTTTTACTCAATTTTTTACTTTAAAAAGAGATTTTTTCTGCGAATATTTGAGATAATATATTTTATATTACGTACTTCAAAAAACGGAGATATTTTTTTTCGAAAAAATTGTTAATTTCTTTTATCTGCCTTTTTATTTTAAAAAATGAACATTTTTCATCTTCCCAATAGTGCTAGAGGTATTGATAAAGTTTCAAAATTGAATAAAATATTGAAATTTTGGACATTTTTAAATTTTAATACCTAATTAATTAATTTTGAAGATTTAGTACTACACTTATTTTTAAAATTGGGTAAATTAAAAATTAAAAATTTGATTATTTTTAAATGGTAATGAATTTTTGAAGTTGAATTAGGTAAATCCTAAAATTCAGATTTAAAAAAATTAAGATCATTCCAGATAACCAGGGATGAAAAGTTTCCGGAAACTTACTGGTAACTTAAGAAACTTATAAATTTTCAGTATACATGAATATGAACAACTTCTCGCAACGAATCTCACACCATAAGTAAGAAAAAGCTACACAAACAAAAGAATCATTTAATTGAGATTTAAAAAAAAAGACGAAAACGAAAAAAATGTTTCTTGTAATTCATATTACATAATTAAACTACTCAAGATTGAATAATTATTTTATTCAAAAAATTTGATGGAATTTTTTATTCAAAAAAAAAAAATAATAATAAATAAAGTAGGTACATAACTTTTTATTAAAAAAAAATTGAAAAAAAAAATCATTTCAAAAAAATGAAGTAATTTTTATTCAAAATTTTTTTAATGATTTGTTATACCAAAAAAAAAAAAAAAATGGAATCAAGTTATTTCAATATTCTGGTTTCAAAAATTATATCAAATTTTTGGGATAAAAAATTATTTTGATTTTTTGGGATTAAAAATTATTTTAATTTTTTGGAATAAAAAATCATTATTTTTAATTTTTTGGGGTAAAAAATTATTTTAATTTTTTTATGGCGATCTCATTGCGAGTATAGCATATTGTATAAACCTCTGTTGAAATAAGTGCCTCACCTTCAAAAACTTTGAACTTTGAATTTGTCCGAATGATTTCAATGTGTGAATACTTTGAACATCAGAAAAGAGCGTTGTTAACGTTTTCACAGAAAATTTATAAGTTTCCAGGAAACTTTTGGAAATTCACTCCGCGGAAACTTTCCGAAGTAACTTTCCTCTTAAGTTTCCTTTCATCTCTGCAGATAACCCTAACGAAATACACAAATTCATTACTCTAATCAAAAACTGTAAACTTACCCACCTAATCTAACTCTCCTGTCGTTGGGTGTAATAATCTAGTAATTAAACACACCCCCCCCCCCCAAAAAAATTATCAAAAAATAAAACAAATTAGGTAGATTGAATATTTTCAAAAAATAAAAATTTGGAAAAATTACCGTATGAAAAAAATTGAAACCTGAATAAAAATCTTGAAAGAAAGAAATAAAAAAATTAAAAAAATTACGAAATAAAAAAAACCCGAATGAAAATCATCAAAAATTTAATTTGAAAAAAAAATGAATTTTTTTTTTTTACTAATATTGAATGAACGAACTGATGGATTTTGTTGCTGCTCCTATGAAATTTTCTTCTCAGGTAAAACCATCGATAGCTTCGAACGAATAGGTCTTCTGAAAATAATTCCAAAGGCGATTTACGCTTATTAACATTATATGAACGACGCGACGATACGATAATAAAACTCTATTTAATCGCTCTAGAAACCTGTCTGTAGTATCTGATTTTAGCCTGTTCTTCACAATTTGTATAAATTTTTCTGCTTGATCGTTACTGGCAGGAACTGGTGATGAAGTCATGTCTCAATACCATTAGCTTAGAATAGTAGTGGAACTCCGTCTAAAAAAATTGAGTAGCATTTCAGGCCACTTTTTTGTTTCAGCTCATATAGCTTTGATTCGTTTTCGAATTTTGATGATTTTTTGTAAAAAGCCTGGGTAATGGTTGGAATCTCTAGCAAAATTAATTCTAATTTGTATTTTTCTAATGAATATTTGGATCCTGTTAAATTCAAAATGGGTATTATTCCGAAAAATACACGAGTCTCTAGATCTTATGTCATATTTTCTAACAAAGAAATAGATCGTACTAATTAAATAAGTACTCAATTTCCGCAAAGAAAAATACATGAAAATAAGCCAAATGAAAATAGTAAAATAATAACTGAAATATTTCAGAAAAGAAAAAATATTAATGGCCGGTATGGCAGTATTGAACCAAACCCATAAAATTAACAGGGCAAAAATTGTTGACCAAAAACTACGTATGTGATTTTTCCAACTCGAGATGAAAAAAATTCAAATTTGGGCTCCTTCACAAAACTCTGGGCTCGGGGCAAAGTGCCCCAGTTGCCCTCCTTCCTCTTGACGGGTCTGAGTGTAGTTGAGGCTTCCTCGTATTTTATACTGGCCAGTGCAATAAATTGTCGATCTTAGAAAACGCTACATATTTGCATAATGAAATGAGAGAGGTGAATTGGAGAGATTTAGGTTCTGTGGAAGTAACTGCGTACGTAAATGTCACACTTAAGGCCCATATTTTAAAAATTTCCTTATTCGAATATAAGTAATAAGGTATCCTTAAGACGTTCCTTAAGATTTTTTAGTATTTTAAAACGTTCCTTTTTCGAAATGAGGTAAATGGAATAAGGAAATGAATAAGGTACCTCGCGAGGTACCTTAAGGACACCTTATTGTATTTCGATAATTCTTATCAGAATTGAATGAACTTTTGAATGATTTTTTTTAAAGTTTTGTGAAGTTTTTTATTTTTTTGTAATATGGATGATATATGAACATGTTAATGTTTAATGAAATTGCAAAATTCCCAACCAGGGTTCTGCGAGATCGCAGCAACCCATTGAAACATTACAATGATAATGATTTCTTCACTCGGTTTCGGTAAAAGACGCTTATGAACGTGAATACAATATTGTACATACTTATTGAGTAATTTCAAATTATTTACGCAGTTGAGATGTTCATTTGAAGGAAAAGCAACAGTTTTTTTTTAAATATTTTAAAAATTGGAGAAATAGGTATAAAATATTTCTACTCCAAAAAAATAGGAATCCGAGCTTCTTTCGAGGTATTTCTGCGGAGAAACTATGTTCACTTATAGACCTTTACAGCAAAAATTCACGCAAAAGGGAAAAATTCTTTGATAACACGTAAAATCACGCAAAAAAGAAATTTGAATTTCACCATCAGTTATCACAAAACGCGCGCAAAACCAGCAATATGCCAATGCTAGAAAAATACAGCATTTCTATTGTTTGTAATATCCGAAACTTGGATGAAACTGTTTGGCAACAATGCACCTTCACAAACCTTATGAATAAGATAAGGATAGTTTTAAAATACCATTTTAAGGAACCTTATTATAAGATCGTTTTTAAAATACCGATTTTCCTTATTCCTTACCTTAAAGAATAAGAAAAAGGAAATCTTAAGGAAATTTTTAAAATACGGGCCTTTTAGCCTATTTATTATAATTTTTTTTTGAGTGAGGGGATAATTTGAAGAGGTGGAAAAATACTTACCGAGATATTTATTCGTGTAGGTACCTATTAATAAACAGGTAAGAATTTTCTCGTTTGGGTTTTCACTTTTCAGGCTACTGAAAATTCAAATTGAATTAAGGTCGTGTCTTGTGTGTCTGTCATGTTTTGTGCTCTACCAAAAAGGAAAAACACGCTATTTAATTTGGCAACTTAAACAGCATAACGAAATCGAGCTACACTCTTCGAGTTCCCAATGTCACCCAAACTCTGAGCAATTTTACCCTGACGTGTTCTTAATTAAAGGATTGGCCTTTTTATACGCAGTTATACTGATATACGAGATCTCCTCTTTCTCTCCACAAATGTAAAGTTTTTTCTCCCTATTTTACTCTGTGAGGGCTGGAATTCCGAATGATTTTAAATTCTATTCCGATATGGTAATGATGTCGAAGGTGATGTTGCTGTCGTGTTCTCAAATGGGTGAAATCACCTTATGGACGAGGATTATCGTTGTGAGGGTACACGGAGAAAAATGCCCTGTAAAATTTCCAGTGCAGTTTAGCAATATTTCTCAAATGTACGGTACATTCAACTGGAAATTCAGTAGAAATTAGCAAAATTAGGGGTATAATACACCAGATAGTCGCTATAAATAAAATTCTTACAATTTTATAATGAAATAAACAGCAACTTCTATTAAATTTTGTAGAAAAATTCCATATTTTCCACTACAAAAAATGACAGACTACCCACTAATAAAATTTATCATATTTTGGTAAACTCCTTTTACTAATACAGTTATGGAGAAATTACTTGTAAGCTGTGTGATAAATTACAAGACGGTTCAGTAAATATTCCACAAATGAGAAGTGATAATTTTGTGCATCTTCGGTGTAGAAAAAATTATGGGTGAAATCTAACAGAAATCACCAGACTGTACAACACATTTTGATAACAGTCATATAAAAGTTATCTGTTTGTATGACAGATAGTGTTTAGAAAGAAGGCACTATTTGAGAATTTTTCTTATGGTGAAATTTTAATGTCTCTTTGAAATTTGAATATTTCAGTACGTTAAATGTTTGGTTGAATATTGGTTTTCTCGACTGTTTTGTTTTCCATTGTACTGTGTGAATATTAAGTTCGTAATCGCGTAATTGAATTTACTCCACTAAATGAGACAGCCAAAGGTATTAATCATCATTGTATCATACATGATCGAAATGTTTTCCAGACTTTCAAATGGGTTGAAATATGTCCTTTTTTTTCATCTGATGTTCTCTTCAATATTGTAACCACATTATTTTGATTAGGTTTTGATAAATTCGGTTTGAGCAAAATTGAAAAAATGATTTTGTGAAAATTTTCAAAAATTTGTGTTTTTAGTAAACTTTTATAAAATTAAAAAATATGTATATAAATTTTGGAATCGAATTTGGAAATATGTATCTAGTGTTTTAAATGAAGATTTGACTACTTTTTTATTGCAAAATTTTAATCCCGTTTTGAAATTTTCTACAAGTATGATACTGATTATGATTTTCCTGAATTGGCTTTCTCATCGATTTGTTTGTTTTTAGTTTTACTATTTTATGTTTGAAATAATAAATTTGTTTGTGTTTAAAAATAAAAATTTAGATTTTAAACAACCTCATCAGTGCAGTTAGTTTTTGTATGTCCAAGTTTTTTTTTTTTTTTTTTTTTTTTTTTTTGGTGTGTGTGTGCGTTTATAATTACAAGATGATCACATCCGTTGGAATGGGTTTCAGATAGATAGTGCAAAGGAGGTTTTGAAGTTTTTTGATAGAGAGGTAGCTGTGGATGATTTTTGTGTGACCAATTCTCAGTGTTGTTATACTACTCGTAATTTTATCTTGTCTATTTAGGTGTAAGAGATTTTTCCAAAAGTATTATGATTTATGTTGAAAGAGTTTATTGGGTGTTTGTTGAGACCAGAGGTGTTGCCAGCTTGTGTATATTTTTTGGGTAAGAAAGGGTGATAGAAGTTGCATTTTACTGAATATGTACAAATTTCATAGATTCAGAAAATGTGAAGAGTTCAAAATGAAAAAAGCTGCATTATATTTTATTTCAAAATTCTTGTGACTAATACAGCATTTGCAAGCACACAAATTCGTCACCTGTCAGGTAAAACCCACCAAGTCTATCTAACCTGGTTTTTGGAAATGTGTCTAGGGGTGAAAAGCCATTTTTCGGATTTTAGATGTTGTTCTTTTTTTTGTAAAAGACATCGAAAACATCTAAAATCTGAAAAATAACTTTTCATCCCTTACGATACATTTCCAAAAACCAGGTTAGATAGACTTGGCGGGTTTTACCTAACAGGTGACGAATTTGTGTGCTTGCAAATGCTGTATTTCTCGCAAGAATTTTGAAATAAAATGTAATGCAGCAGTTGGCAATTTTTACCAGACTGTTTAGTAGTTTATTGGTAATTAATTACATGATAAAATGATATCGAATTGAATGACGAAATGTTCTTCATTATTCCACCAATAATTACTAGACATAGTCTGGTAAATATTGGTGGAATAATAAAGAACATTTTGCCGTTCAATTCGATAGCATTTTATCATGTGACAAATTACCTATAATTACTAAACAGTCTGGTAAAAACTGCTATACTCTCGAGTTAGAAGTTGCAAATCTGTAGTATTATATTTTAATTACAAAATCCTTGTAATTTCTGCTCGATTTCCAATCTTGCTAACGTTTTACACAGAATAATCTATGTAGTTTTTACAGAACTTTTCTCTCCGTGTAGTTCTTGAAGAAGTTGCGTCAAATCTTTGGCGAATTGAGGGATTTTTTGGAAAATTGAGAACTGGTTTTGTAACTCTTCTGTGGAGAGGGTGTCTCCTGCTTCAGAGGAATTAATGATTAAGAAAAAAATGACGAAAATGTTTTACCTGATGTGAAAATGTTTTACCAGATGCGTGAATCGTGACTTCGCTTGTGCATTTTTGTATTTTAACTGTTTTATCATTTAAGTTTCCTTTTTTTATCAATCATCCTGAGTAGATTTGTTTTTGTACATCATTGTAACTACTTTTAATTATGTATAAGCTCTGGTATGTAGTTTTGTACCAAAGATCGTCAAAGTGTGGGCATCCTGCTAGGTAGTGATCTTCATTGTACAAGACTACATGCCAGAGCGTATATTATATGTATATGTACACGACGTACATATCTACGCAGGAGGATTGAGAAAAAAGGAGAAAAAATATGATATAAAACACAGCCTTAAAATAACAATGGGTGTATATGGTCTGTGGTTACGTTATTGTGAAGGTTTACCATTAAAATACTATATATTTTAATGCGATGAGTGCACGAGAAGAGGCGTGTCAGCCGCTCCTAGGTACGGTAACAAAACGTTTTTCGATGTGCCATTGTGAACGATATACGAGTACATATGACGTTGAGTAAAAATTAAATGGAATTATGTACACGACACGATGTACATACTATAATAAGAGGAGTATTTATTTAATTAATATATTCCTACGGTACGGGTATGGTTATGGTATTTACGTGTACGAGTCGAGCGAATCACAAACGTTACATTAGGTTACTTGAAAAAATTTTGGAATTTTTTTACCCGCACGATCGCGTGGAAGAAATTATACAAATGCCAGGATTCGTGCCGAGATTCGAGAATCGAGATATAGCTACGTTTTGCTTTGGTCTTTTCACTGTGGCTCGACTTGAAGTATAATAAAACAATACTTTATCGTTTGACGTGCTGACTTTCTTTCCTTCGCCCTTTTGTCGTAATTTTACTCTCTAGATATGTTCAAAGTACCTATATAGTTTTCAACGTTTGGGATGGTGGCTGTACCTGACTTCGTAGAGCCATGTCGGTGAAAAAATGAAATACGGGCAATGGCGAGACGCGAGGGCAGGGCAAAGCGTGTTAAAAAATGAGAAATTTTGTTAGAATTGTGCGTATCAAAAGCACACTTTTTTAAAACCAAAATAGAGAAGAAGGAGGAGTGAAGTTGAACGATTGATGATGGTTTGATGGTGCAGTGATTACTCGAGAGAAATGGTTTCCCATGCAGTCGTAAAAAATTACGAGTCGACATGTTGGCAGAAGTAGAAAGAATGAAAAACAGTGAGGGGATGTTTTCAACGAGTAAGAAGATTCATAGGTGAGTTTCGTATTCACGAGTACATATCGAAATGAATCACTTGGTGGTGGAAATTGAAAATTGAGGTGGAGAGTGAGAAAAAACAATTTGAACAATGATTTTACCTAAGTGAACTCGTCATTTGCGTGTTCTTTCTATTCTAATTCATGGTGTCTACAAAGTAGTGAAAATGAATTCGAGAATAATTCAAAAATACTGTTTTCACCAAAACTTGGCATTTTTTTTCAAACAAGAATTGAAAAATTTGGAAATCGAAAATTGAGGTGGAAAGTGAGAAAAAACAATTTGAACAATGATTTTACCTGAAGAAAGTGAACTCGTCATTTGCGTCGGATTTCAGTTCAATCATAGTGTCTATAAAGTAGTGAAAGTAGTGAAAAAGTAGTGATTTAGGAGTAAGAGTATAGTGAAAAAACCAAAATTGGAAATCGAAAATCAATTCCGTCTGCAAACAAAATAGTTATTTTTTTATTCGTAGTTATTGGTAACAATGAGATTTTTCCAGCTATTTGAAAATTTTTCTATGGTGAATTTTAATTTTTTTGAGGGGGTTGCTTTTTTGGAAAAGGGTTGATTTTTTTGAGGAGTTCCTCAATATTCTGTAATTTTACGGGTGGGGGTCTGAAAATTATTGTGGGTTGTAGTAAATATGTAAAAGAAATGAAAATGTAGTGATTTTTGGTAGAAAAATACCTGTAGAAAACATGTTTAAAATCCTTGTTCTCAGTCATGAAAGTCGTTTTTCAGGTAAATTATACCTGCTCGAACTATTGCACTCGTTATTCTTAAAAAACAAAAAATAGGTGTCATTTTTTCAAAAGGGGAAGGGCAATGATAACACTGAAAATGAAAAACAGTGTTGAAATCGCAATGTAAGTACGAAAAGTGAAGTAAATACAGTAAAAATGTGGATTGCTTTAAAAACATCCTCCTCTCATCATACAGAAAGCGTGTTGGCTTGAAACATGAAATAGAAGGCATTCAATTCAAATGATTTTGAAGGTATCAGAAAAAGAGTAATTTTTGAGGAAATTTCTCTTTTTTTAAAGTAATGTAGTACCAGTGGGGACTTAGGCCCCAAAAAAGGCCTAAGTATGCCTACTAATACCTACACCTCCGAATAGCACCAGAAGGGGAAAATTAAGCTACCAAATAAGGGACCAGATAACGAGTTTTTTACATAATTAAAGTCACGAGTCTTACCTGAACGGTATACAAAGTATACTCACATAGAATCCTAACACATCTCTCTCTCTACCTCATACTGACCTCAAGTCAACCCTCACTCTCGCTCATATCCGAAAATACCTATCTAGCGTACATTCTAATTAAATGAAAACCTAATCGAATGAAATAAACCAGACATCGTATTAAATATCATTATATTCAATAAAACATACCAGTAGATATAACACCAAGCTCTTTAAGCAATACAATCACTTTTCTAAACAAAACGCGATGCGATGTATACGAAAAGTGGAAAAACTACATAATAATCGTATTGAGGAATTAAAGTTGAACGAAGATGCATAGAGACAGTTTGAAGAAAAAAGTGGGAGAGAGATAGACATAGGAAGTGGAAATAATTAAGGAGAGAAGCATAGATGGAGTTACTGGGATAGTTTAGGAAAATATTACTGGTATACGATTTAAATAATGTAACAGTAAGTAATTAATTTTTAGCTTGAAAAATCAATATTTTAATTTCGAGAAAAAATTTTCCTCTTATTTTGGAATAAGTAACAATTTTTTAGTTTACTTTTTTAGGATGAAAATTTTTTCTATTAAATCGGTCAGTTTTTCGGAGTAGAGAAATTTCTCGTTTTTTTTTTGTTTTTTTTTGGAGTAAATTTTGGACTAAAAAATTCATTTTTTGAAATATTTTTTTCTTTCAATTTTTGGTACGAAAATCTTGATTTTTTTGGAGAAAAAAAAATCTTTCTTTTGTATAAGTAAAATCGAAAAAATTGAATTTGTGTTTTTTTAATGTTTTGGAGTAATTTTTTAAAAACTTTTGTCTGAAAAAAAATTACCAACAATTCTTTAAGAAAAAAAATTGACTTTTTGATTGGAAATATCTTAAAAGTTTTGTAAAAGAATAAATTTTTGAAAAAGAACGTCAATTTTTCGAGAAAAAATTCCTTTTTTTTCGAAAAAGAATCTAAGGATAGTTTTTTGAAGAAACCAATTTTTACCCTTGAAAATTTTGGCTCAGCAAGCACTGCAGAAAATAATGAAATTTATTTCCCCTCTCATAGTAAGATCTAGACACTTGAAAAATGCTAGGTAAACATTTTAAAATAAATAAACTCAGAATAAATTTATTTTAAATTTTATATCGAAAATGTATACTCGTAATGACTTACCATGGTTGCCGAATTTCCTTCAGGTCACTGTGTTTTATAAAATCCATCGTCTGTTTCGTTTTTACCCTCGATAAAATCTCGATATCCTAATTAATTGTCATCTCCTGTCTCCTTTTTTTTCGTTTCATTTTTCAACGAGATGGCTCGACTTTGACATGGTGACATCGTGGTTTCACTTTCAACCCCTCTGATTGAAAGGGAGCAATAAATAAAATAAAATTGAATTTTTCCTTCTTTTTTTTCATCATCGTCGTCGTGATGAGGTATTAGTTACGTATTTAATTAATGATGCGAAAGTTACAATATTTGCGAGTAAATTTGCAAACGGTCATTTTTTATAAATTCTTCGGCACGATTAACTGGTCTCGGTGACCTGTTCGTGATTAATTGTTTTAAAAATTACGATTTATTCGGTCGAGTATTTTTTTTTCATGGGTGTGCGGTGAAGACTGTGTGAAATGTGGGTGATTTTTTTTTTTTTTTTGGAAGGGGGTAATTTAATGAATTTGATATTTCTGTATATATTCTGTAACATTTTTCTACGATTTTTGATACTGTGTATCAGCCATTGACTAAATGATTGAATTCTTTTTTTTTTTTTTTTTGGAAGTCTTGTCATGGAAATCAATGAAATAATCATTGAAAGAAATAGTTGCTTGATAGTTGATAGCCATCGCCTACGATATCCAATAAAATGTCTATACCTACGTTTTCTAAACCCAGATCGGATATTCTCAAATGTCCACTCTTCTCTACCTGTAGTTGTCGTTTGAATCTCTGAATTCGTAAAGGTAGACGATACAACCAATTGTGAGGTGGTATAGAAAGGTTTTACGACTTTTATTGGTACTTTTGGTGTACGTGCGGCTGACGAGACTACAGATGTAAATCTTTTCTAGATTATTCGTTACATCTTTATTGTTCGTTTATCAACCCTCTTGCTCGGATCTTCACGGTCCTCGTCGTCGTAAAAATCAAATATACGACGAGCAGAGGGGTTCTGCGTAATACGTATAGATACCGGGGCGGAATGTTAAATACGTTTGGAGTACCTGTACAACCGTCTATGTGCCTGCGTATGTATTTTGACTACCGAAGTATATAAGATAAGTTTTCGCCATCAGCGGCATTAATAGTTGAATTCTAACGTTAATTTATAGCTATATAGTTGTATATTACCCTTCTGGGTGAGATATTATTCGAAAATTATTTTATTACCGGATTTACATATTATATTTCATCGTCGGCCGGAGATGCCTTTTGGTATTAAATGCGTAGAGAAGCGAGTCGACTGGTACCTCGGGGATTTTGTCTCTTTATGGTATGTACGAGTAAGCTCGAATCGAGATTTTTTCAACAGATTTTGTCCTTAATCCTTGTATAAGATTTTGTATTTGAACATCAGAAACAAGCGATGTCGAAATTATAAAATTAATCGATGAATTTATATTTTAAAATTTACGTACTCATTCACACTGCATTGGTGTTTTAAAAATTCTCTCGAAATCGAAGTCTATCAATAAAAGCATTATTAAAAAAAACTCTAACGCAGTTAAGGAGCGTTCACATCATCGTAAATAAGAAATAAAAATAGCAAATAAGAAATTTGCGCATAGGAAATCAATTGTTTTATTATTTGTTATTCTTATTCGTATTCTATAGGTTCGTTCAAGCGCTTTTGTTTTTCTTGTTTTTGTTGAAAAATTTAAGAAATTCTTAAAAACTAAAGGTGCCTTTCCACTAGCGGACACCCATTATTTACTTAGGTAGTTAGGTTGGTAGGTTTTTTATTTTTTAAAATTTTTAAAAAAAAATAAAATAATGGAAGATTTTTGAAATAAATCTTATAAAAAACTTTTATCGATGGTTATGAAAACAGTTCTATAGATTTAAATACTTTACCTCTAGTTAATTTCCATTTTTCCATTGCACTGATAAAAATTTTGTATCGTTTTAACTTTAAAATTTGAATAAAAAATTATAATACGCAATGAATTCTCCGGATTTAATTGAATTAATTTTGACGATTGTGCGCGAAAATGCCGAACCTCCTAGTGAGAGTAGCGATAGTAGTAGTGACGAGGAAATGTTAGAAGCGGTATTGTTGAATAAGGAAAAAATTCCTAGGAACAGTATTCAAAGTTATTTCGAAACAACTGTGTTACTGGAATATGATGATAGAGAATTTTCGCGTCACTTTAGAATACCTAGGACTTTATTCTGGAAATTCGCCGAAGATTTTGCAAAAACCGAGCTTTACCAACGCATGATCAGATTCAACCCAAATACCACGACTACTCCAGAAAAAACAATCGGTATTTTTTTATGGGTTTCCGCTCATGAATGCTATTCATTTCGCAACATGAGTGACCGATTTAATGTTTCGATGGGTACTGTACGTGTACACAACTGCATATTAAGGAGTACCGCCTTCTTTAGCTCCTTAAGTCCTTCAGTAATAAAATGGCCCTCACTGGAGGAAATGGATAGGGAATCACGTATAAGAGAAGCAGAAAGTAGAATTCCTAGAATTATAGGTAGGCTCAGCAGTTGGTAATCTCAATAATATTTTTCGAAATAAATGTTGCATATAGGTACCTATTTTACAGGTTGTGTAGATGGCACTCATATTGTAATTTGGCCCCCTAAAATTAATAAAGATGATTACGTAGATCGAAAAGGTAAATATTCTAAACTTGAAATTTTGAATGATTGAATTTCTAAATTGAACTCTCTCGTTTTGTGCTAGGCGATATCTCTCTTACAGTGCAAGCGGTGTGCAATAGAGAAAAAAATTTTATCGATGCCTTCATAGGGTTTCCAGGGAGCGTGCACGATAGTAGGGTTTTTAGAAATTCTCCTCTTTCCGGAAAACTTAGCCGACTTCCAAATGGTTAGTATTGTTCGACAAATGACCGCACAATTTTTAAATAAATAAATTTATGAACTGTTTTAGGATACCGTGTCTCGGGTGACTCTGGCTACCCGTGTTTAAATAGATTATTGACACCATACCGAGATAATGGCCATCTAACTCCCGCGAATCGTAATTTTAATTACATCCTTAGCTCCCAAAGAATTGACATAGAGCACGCATTTGGCATATTAAAACAGCGCTTTCGACAATTATATTTTTGTAAACTTGGAGGAAATGCACTACTTTGCCATTTTATACGAGCATGCATGGTCCTGCATAATATTAGCGATCTCAACGACTACGAATCATGTTTAAATAATCAGAATAATGACGTTGAACTTCCACCTCAACCGTTAGTGAATGGTAATCAAATAAGAGATGTTATTTGTCATAATTTGAATCAAAATAGAAATTGATTTATTTCGTATTTCTTATTCTAGTAGGTAATTGTAAAAAAATGAACGAATCTTATGGAAATAGAAAGGAATTCAAACATTAAACAAATTTATCAAACTAGAACACAATTCTAGATCTAGAAGCATATATTATAGTAGGTCTAGGTACCTATTCTCTTCTCATTTTTTTTACTAGTTTTTCGAGGATTGTGTTTTGACGTCGTAAATTTTCAACTTTAATTCTTCTCTTACGGATTTCTCCTTCAAATACTGAGCTTTATTTTCACTGTACTTCGCGAATTGCTCCACCATAGGCGTTGGAGCCGTTCTCCTTCGGGTTTTTTTCGGATGTATGTCTACGTTGTTTCAAACTGAAATTCCAAAAATAAAAATGAAATTATAAAATTGTGTTTCGACAATACGTGCCACTATTTTGTACACTTACTCTTCTACTGAAATTTCTTTTCTCGAAGACGTGGGTGTGGAGGCGGTGGACGAGATGGACAACCTGGCGCTAGCGCTAACTGAAGCTACACCAGGTCAATTGAAATCCGTTTACTGAATATTTTTTCACTTAAGTAATAAAGTGAGTGAAATAACAATCTTACTTGACTCGTCTATTACACTAACTAACAACACTACTGTTCGAAGAAATTGGCGGTGGTTCGATAGAAGGGCTCTCTGTCTCGGCATTAGTAGTAATCATTCTAGGAAATTGATCAGTGTTAGGCTTAGTTGCCCCCAATGCCAGAAATGGTGACACTTCTGCTTCATTGAGTTCATTTCCATTTTCTTTTTCAACACTGATATTCCTGTTTTCATTACCCTCGGCATCTATCAAATAATCAGGGTTCGAGCTGGCCTTCTTACCCAACACTCTATGCATTGCACTGTAACATAAAAAATTTAATATGCTCATGTCAAATCAACTGAGTATACAGAGATAATACACATAGGTCTACATCCTACTTACGCATAGTGCTGAAATTTTATTGTTTCACTTCCTGTGGTTGTGCGGCCGTCGATTATTTCCTTGTATTTGTTCTCTAACCAAGTTACTTTGTTTCGTACCTAATCGTAGGATGAATCATGAATAAATGATCAGTGCTTAACTAAACGAAGTAGCTGCTAATGAAATAATGAAGAAATTTCAAACCTGCGCTAAACTGAAGTTGTAATCGGATTTGTTCATTTCTTCAGTGAGGAACATTAAAAACTTTTCTTTGCTTTTGAAGCGACATTTTGGTCCAAATTTGCCATAGTTAAGTTCATATTTTTCTACAAGTAATAACTCATTTTTTTCCGTCCACTTACAATATTTTCTCCTCTTTTTTTTTTCTCAGTCACTTCGGGTTCGGATTCTTCTAATACGTCTATCTCTAGTATTAGCTCTTCATAAATACTCTCCATTATGAACTAACTCAAAAATTAAAAACACAACTTATTCTTCACTTCAAATTCAAAATCAAAAACCATCTTTCACGTACAATGATAAATTTATTTGAATGTAGCCATTTATTTTTATTCAAATGAAATTACTGTAAATTACCATTTTAAGGTTGCTATTAGTGTGAAGGCACCCTTTTTGCGAAATTTAAGAATTTCTTAAAATTTTAAACAAAAACAAGATAAACAAAAAGCGCTTGAACGCACAGATCGATATATATATATATATCGATCTAAGGTCAAAGTGACTTCAATTTGTATGTTCGGTAAAATGGCTTCAAACTTGAAATTATCGAAAGTATTATGATTCCCATGGCTTATTATTCAATTTTTGACATCAAAAAGCTATTGTACAAAACGATGCAAGTGTATCCGTAAACATCTAAAAAACGATGCCAGTACGACCTTAGACCGAAATTTTATTCTACACTTGTATAAGTGGTAAAGTGGCATTACCAAAATAACCACATTTCTAGCATCCTGGCACCTTGCTGAGTTGACTGGCAAAAGTTGGTAATCTGACTTCAGTAAAATGAAGCCACTTTACCAAAACGAAGCATGATTACCGTTAGACATCTAAAAATGAAGCCACTTTATCCATAGATAAATCTATTTATATATAATGAAATACCAAAATGCGAAAATCATGCCAATCGTCTTATTTTGACCCAAAACGTCGAGAAAAATACCCCTCACCCCCAACTTCCATCATCAGGTCAAATTTAATAGCTGACTTTTCTCTTTCAGAAAATCAGCTAAAAATTGATTCAAAAATTTACTTACTTAAAATTACAAAATAGATGAAAAAATTTTCAAATTATCTGGTGTACTATTATTTACATTTGCTGATTACGTCAATATTTTTGTTAGGAAATTAGGGGGTTTTCCTCCTCAAAAATAAATGATCAAACATAATTTAGCAAAGGTTGATAAAACCGATTTTTTATAAATTTCCCCTTCAATTATTTAATATTAGGTATGTATTAATAGTTCATGCACCGATCAGAGAATTGTTCCTGAATTCTGAAACGACATAATTTCTTGAAAACATTATTTTAATCTTTAAGATTTTTAAATGGGTAAGCTTTTTAAGGATTTTTTTTTTTCTAAATGGAATAATATTTCGTTGTAGAACAACCGGTTATTTAGCCTCTCTTCAGCCTTTAATCATGCACAAAAATCTCATTTTTTTATTGAAAATTTCCATTTTGAAAACCGTGTGACGGTGTGAGCAAAATTTTTGAAATTTGAATGGTGTAGATTATGTAAAGGAGGTAGTTACAAACTTGTAAAGGTTTTTTAAAAATCCATTCTGGCCAAAAAAAATTGAAATTTTCATGGACCATCAATTTTATGACAGAATTTCCTTTGAATGATTGCTTAAATTTATAATTTGACTTTTTTTTTTTTTTTTTAGGGACTTTAAAATTTTGTTCGAAATCCAAAGATTTATTGGATTCAAATGTATAACTAGTTCTTCGTTGTACAAAATTTTGTATACTTTTCGATCCTTTGAAAGAAGTTCTCAAATATTTGGCAAGCAATCGATTCTTAAATTCTTCACTTGTAAGAAATGATTCGAAAAAAGCCAAACATCAAATTGAAGGTGTCTAATTGGTCGTGAAAAAATAAGATTTCTCCCAAAAACTGTAAGTTTAAATTTTTTACAATTTTTTGAATATTTTTGAATTTTATGAATTGAAATTTTTAAAATTTTCAGCCCTATCCAATTTTAATTTTTTTTTTAAATTTAGAAAATTGGTAGTTCGCAGTGGTCTTACTGTCATTTTTTTTGTAAGCAGTGGAATTCATCTGAAGGAATTACTCGTGAAGAGAGTTCATTTCTTCGAATAAATTTTTTTTTAGTATAGGATTTTCCTTGATCTTTCTTTTTTGAATTCTAGAGTGATTCAAATGCTTGAAAAATTTACCTTTTTTTAGGCAGTTTTCATGTGAGAGTGCGTTGGACGATGCTCAGTGCTCACTCACGCTGGTGTGTGTCGTAAAGGTTCTCTCAAACCTATTTAGTCTAGTCTTTAACTTCACTTCCGTGCAACCAAAAGTTTGAAAGCGATTTCATGATTGATTCGTAATCTAGGACGTATTTTTTTAAAAAAATGAGCTGGGGTTCCATTTTTTTGAGGCTCCTTTTTCCCTGGGTCCCAAAACCCTTTTCAAAAATCTCACTATCTCAGAATCTAAGTCTCAAATTGAAATTTTTTTAAAAACAAAACTTGTAGATTGAGATACTTGGAATGATTTTTGTTATGACGAAAATTTTGATTGGACCCCCCCCCCCTCCCCCTCCAATTAATAATCCGGTGATTTTCATACGTTTTTTGAAAAATTTCAGGGGAGGGAGGGGGTCCAATCGAAATTTTTGTCATGACCAAAATTGAAGGGTACAGGGAAAAAACAAGGTGACTAACATTTTCTTAGTTTTGAGTAATGGCGTTTTCAAACATCAAAACAACTTAACTCGGTGAACCTCATTTTTATGGAAGTAATGATTGAAAATGTTTAGCACTATTATCCGCATTCACATTTCAGACATGAGTTGAAAAAACATCAAGTATTGCATGTGTTATGAACAAAAATGCTATCTGTGTCTAGAAAAAACCTTGAAAAAATGGATGAATTGACGTGTTTTTATGAATTGAAATTGAAAAATATTGAATGATATCATTAAAATAATTTAAAATTTTTTGCACAGAAATGGATGTCGATAGTAGTGCTTTCTTTACAGAATTTTAGATTTTGTCTAGACTTGCTTTTTCCCTTCTCTCTAATACTTTCCACGCCGTTTTTGTGGGAAAAAATTAAATTTTCGAAAAATCTAAATAATTCATGTTATTCCACTCCTCATGACGAGTCAAACCATGCCACTCACTCACTTTCGAAAAAAATGTTAGTTACCTCGTTTTTTCCCTGTAAGGTACCCTTCAATTATTCCAAGGAACTCGATCTACAATTTTTTTTGAAAATTTTTTAAATTGGAGCTTTAGGTACAAACAAGTAAAAAATTTTTGGAAAGGGGCGGATCCGGTGGAAAAAAGAGCCTCAAAAAAATTGACCTCAGCTCATTTTTTAAAAAATACGTCCTAGATTACGAATCAATCATAAAATCACTTTTATGCTCTTGACTGCACGGACGCCTTTTTACCACGCTTTTATTAGCTTGGTATGTATGTTTGTTTGTTTGTTTGTATGTATGTCTCATGGAACCAAAAGTATGTTTTCAACCAATCCTCTCTCATTTAATATTTTACTGGAATTGAAAGAACATAGTGCTCACATTAGGGGGTTTCGAGGTCGCTAAATTCGATTTTCGAACTCAAATTTACCCCCGACCCCAAATTGAGCCCCTATGAGGGGGTTCAATTTAGAAAATTTCAGAAAATCACAACATTGGTATCGAAATGTAGGTTTTCGAGGTCGCTGAATTCGATTTTCGAACTCAAATTTACCCCCGACCCCAAATTGAGCCCTATGAGGGGGTTCAATTTTGAAAATTTCAGAAAATCACAACATTGGTATCGAAATGTAGGTTTTCGAGGTCGCTAAATTCGATTTTCGAACTCAAATTTACCCCGACCCCAAATTGAGCCCCTATGAGGGGGTTCAGTTTTGAAAATTTCAGAAAATCACAACATTGGTATCGAAATGTAGGTTTTCGAGGCCGCTGAATTCGATTTTCGGACTTAAATTTACCCTTGACCCTAAATTGGACCCCTATGAGGGGGTTCCATTTTGAAAATTTCAAACTTCACAACATTGATATCAAAATGTTGGTTTTCGAGGTAGCTGAATTCGATTTTCGAACTCAAATTTACCCCTGACCCCAAATTGAGCCCCTATGAGGGGGTTCAATTTTGAAAATTTTCAAATAAAATATTTTCAACGACAAAAAGAGTTAAATAAAAATGTAAAAAAATTTTTAAAAACCACGCTTTTATTTAAAGTTGGTCACTTTGTAAAATGTTATTCATAGGGAAAGAGTAATGCCTTAAAAAACAAAAAATAAAATTTACTTGAATACAAAAATGTGTCATGAAAATTTTTTTTTTCAAAAATTTTAATGATGAAAAGCGTGGTGGGGTGTGCGAGGAGCAAACGAATACCTTTTCGATTAACGCCCCACCACGATTTTCATCATTAAAATTTTTTAAAAAAAAATTTTCATGACACATTTTTGTATTCAAGTAAATTTTATTTTTTGTTTTTTAAGGCATTACTCTTTCCCTATGAATAACATTTTACAAAGTGACCAACTTTAAATAAAAGCGTGGTTTTTTAAATTTTTTTTACATTTTTATTTTGCAGTTAGGGACTAGACTAATTTGTAATAGAATAATATTATTAATGAATTGATTTTAAAATTTTCTTGCTCAAATATTGTCAATAAAATAAATAAATAAATAAGTAAAACTACGTACATCCTAATGAATATTCTGAATGGCTGAATTTATACTTCCCGAAAAACTGTTTTACACATTTATTAGAATCTAAAAAAAATGAAGAAAAAAAAAATCACTAAGGAAAAAAGCAAAATGTTCATCGGGATGATTACCTCTTTTAAGATTCGTTACGATACGGCGTATTTCTTGTTGCCGTATGTGCGGAGACGAAGGAGCGATCAATGAGACGCAGACGAAGTCAGGGGTAAAATATCACGGTTGAAAAATGGCAATAATTTTTACCATTTACCAGCATCGTATTCACACGCCACGAGGCCGAAGCGAAGCGTCTACTTACCCATATGCTAAAGGTGGCTGGCTGAGGAATGAGGCCGAAGGATGAGAAGGGGCTGCAACGCTGGCGGAAATGTTTTCGAATATTTTTACGTGACTTTTTGAATGATAGCGAATGTATGAATGAGAGCAGATATACGATTTGCGAAACGTAACAAATGGCCATTTGTTGGCGAATTATTTGAATTTTAATGCCGGTAATTTTTTTCCCTGGTTTTTTGGCTTGTGGTGCTGCTGCTGCTGTTGCGCGAGGGAGTATTTTATCGTCGTGATTTTTTTTTATATCGCTGCTGCGATAAAAAATATGTTTTTTAAGAAGGTGTAAAGGGAGTTGTAGTATTTTTTGATAAATTTACTCATTTGCGAATATCTGGTCGTATTTTTTCGGGGGTAGTATCCCGTTGTGCCGTGTTATGCCATAGCCAACGTTCTTCCCTGCCTGCTTACCCCCTGATATGGTGTTTCCGTTCGTAAGAGACCGAATTGGCATCCAGATGTGTGCAGCAGTGTACGAGTGTATCAGGGCTGCAGTATTAATTTTTTTCGCTTTGTCGCTTTCACGCGCCACTGGCGCTGGGGTTTGTTTGCGAAAATAACGACTCGAATGTGTTTCGTGCGATTAAACTGCTCGTATGTGTTATTAGAACGACGACGAGAGCAAATACGATACAAATTTCGTCGAAGTCGATTACACGTAGGTAAGAAATTTTCTACACGATATAGACAAAATAATCGCCCGAGGAACGTGAAGTAATCGAGGCTCGTTTTTCAAACTATAAAGGCATAGAACAGAAGCGAAGTCTGGAAAGGTGACAGTGGCGGGGGCGACGAGTTATCATTTTCATTTTGTAACGACGACGAGGGAAATTTTCAAGCGTAAAAGTTGCCGATGCGTTCGTCAACATACCAGCCAGGATAAAGGTGAAAATTTACATAAAGCGAGGCTTTTTGCTGGTTTTTATTTCGTGATTCGGTTTTCATCAAGGAGATAGGAAGCATGGGGATGGACGCAGCGACGGCGCGGCGTCTTCTTCGCGACTCGCTGACTTTATATAAACTAATATTTGTTTTAGGTGGAAAGTGAATGCGATTTTGTGTAGTAGTTATCTAATTTTCATTTGGTTGGTTTTTTGTTTGATCACGACTAAAAATTCATTAAACTGTGGAAAGAAAATTAACAAGAATTAATCAACGCGATATTATTCATTTTTGGTACCAGTTACGTAATTAAAATATTATTCTTTGATGTTTTAAATCCTCGGTCTGGCTCGTCTGCATGGATGCTTTTGTACGAGCTGAGCTTAAACGTCAAATTATGAGGAGGTTTTCTTTCGTATTGAAGAATAATGCCGGAGAATTAATTTTTTTTTTCCAGAGTTATACGATGAAACGAAAATGGGCCAGCTTTAAATCGTGGCTTGGTTTAAAATTTATTTATTTAAAAAAAAAATATGAGGGTTTTTTGTTGCATTTTTATCCTTATCCCCTGAATTCTTTATTTCTTTTACTCGCCTGATCATAATTTTTCAATCCCCTTTCTCTATATAAAAAAAATTGAATTAAACGAAATTCAATTCGTCGTCGTAGTCATCATCGAAATGATTACACCGCTGTATTGAAATCGTTCCTCGAAAAGCTATTTAAGTGAAGTTTTATATTTCAAGTACGTAGTGGTACCTACAATTATCGCTAGTGCAGTGGTTCTCAATTAGTTTTTGCTCATGTTCCCTGTTTGAAAACAATTTTTCGCGCGTACCCGCTCTCCCCAAAAAATAAATTAGTGATTGGGCGATAAATTAGCATGGGCGCCTGCACCTTTTTTTAGGTATAAAAGGTATAGAAACTTTTAAACTTACTTACCTATTTTTTTTCTTCAATTTTACAGAAAAAAAATTATTTTGATTTGAAAAAAAATTGAAAATTCTACACTTTTGTAAAACAATTTTCTTATTAAAAATCACCATAATATAATGAAAAAAAATTCTCAAAATAAAATTATTTATGATAAAAAATCACATTTTTTGCATAAAATTCTTTTAAAAATCCAAAAATTCTCAAAAAATGAAAAATACATACTTTTACTCCGGAAATTTTTTTAAAAGAAATGTGTTTTTTCCGATATTTGAGAGACTTTTTAGTCAAAGAATTAGAGATTTTTTATTCAAAAAAAAAAAAAAAAAAAAAAAAATCGTTTTATTTCAAAATAAAAAACGAAAAATATTTTTTTTCTCAAAAATTTAGCGATTTTTTATTCCTTCTCACCTACGACTCGCCAATTCGACAAAAAGAGATCCCAGAAAAAATATATAACGCAAAAACACGTTGGGACACCTTCAGAGAATGGATTTCAAAAAATTTATCACCTGTCCTAAATTTACAAAACCAAAAAGACGTCGACAACGCTATAGAAAATATCAACAGACTCATCTTCGAAGCTTTATGGCACAGCATACCGAAAAATAAATCAAATATTCGAAAGAATCCTCAAATTCCATCTGAGATAACACAACTCATCGCGCAAAAAAGACAACAACGGCAGCATTGGAAACACAGACGTCTTCCTAATGATAAAACAAAGTTGAATAGAATAACTCTCGACGATTGAAACAAGCACTAAAACGCTACAAAAACGATCAACTCACCCAAAAGTTATCAGAAATGACACCTTGCGCCGACACAGATTATTCTCTTTGGAAGATGACAAAACACCTAAAAAGACCAAAACAATCGATACCACCTTTACGGCGTGAAAATGGTGAATGGGCACGTAGTGCATCTGAAAAAGCCGAAATCTTTGCTGACCACCTTGAAAAACAATTCAAACCTCATCCACCGTGCATCACCACCAAATATATATGCTACAGAACAAAACAACACTCAAATACCAAAAATCACAATCGACGAAGTTAGAGGAATCGTGAAACAAATTAAAAACAAGAAATCTCCTGGTTACGACAAAATCGACGGAAAAATCATCAAAGAGTTTCCACCTCGGTTGATTTGGTATATCACACAAATTTTCAACGTGATTCTTACAACTGGATTCTATCCCAACCAATGGAAATATGCTGAAGTTATTCTAATCCATAAACCAGGAAAACCAGAACATGAAACCTCATCGTACAGACCTATCAGCTTATTGCCAATCCTATCGAAGATATTCGAAAAACTAATTTTGCAAAGACTATGGCCAATTCTGGAAAAGAAGAAACTGATTCCAAATCACCAATTCGGATTTCGTTCGAAACACAATACTATTCAGCAAGTACATCGTCTCGTCGAAAAAATTAACAACTTTCTCGAAGATAAAAAAGTCTGCGCTGCCGCTTTTCTTGATGTAATCCAAGCCTTCGATCGTGTATGGCATGCTGGTCTCTTAATGAAGCTGAAAACCCATCTTCCGGATATACTACACAATCTTCTGGCTCACTATCTAAGTGATAGAAAATTCAGAGTCAAATACGACGATGCTTTCTCCGACTTCAGAACAATCCAAGCAGGAGTACCACAAGGAAGCGTATTGAGTCCAATATTATATCTCCTCTACACGGGTGACATCCCTTTGACAAGCGACGTAACGATGGCGACATTTGCTGACGACACCGCAATTACCTCTCAAGATCTTGATCCAGACGTTGCAATGGACAAATTACAAAACAACTTAAACGCAATAAACGAATGGTGTCAAACTTGGAGAATCAAGATCAATAGTGAAAAATCAAGCTACGTCCTTTTTACCAGACGAAAAATCGAAAGAACTCGCTCACTAATGTTTAATAACGATGAAATACTTCGAACAAACGTCGTCAAATATCTGGGATTACACCTTGATAGCCATCTCACGTGGAGAGACCATATTCTGAAGAAAAGAGCTCAACTAGACAAAAAGTTCAAATCCCTTTATTGGATTCTTGGAACAGATATGCTGAACCGACCAAACAAGATCTTAATATACAAATGTTTATTCAAACCAATTTGGTTGTACGGTATTGAACTCTGGGGTTCGGCTAGTGAATCCAATATCCAAATTATCGAAAGGTTCCAGAACAAAATTCTAAGAAAACTTATAAACGCGCCGTGGTATGTGAAGAACAACACAATTCTCGAAGATTTGGAAATACCTAGTGTGAAATTGACGATATCCTTTAGAAGCAACATCTATCAAGAAAGAGTTATTGACCACGACAATATTCTAGTGAAAAATCTTCTAAATCGTGATGAAGAAATATATCGTCTGCGTAGATGTCACATATTGGACCTACCAGTGAGATTTTAATCGTATATCCCGTGCAAGCTTAATGTTACTATTCTGTAACAGATTGCTTCTTGTATTCTTTTCGAAATAAATAAATAAATTTTTCATTCCAAAAAAAAAAAATAAATAAAAAATCATTTCATTCCAAAAAAAAATCGAGAATCTCTCTAAAAAATAAAAAGTATCCCTTGGGGTACATGTACCTACCATTTGAGAAACACTGTGCTAGTGTATTCTGCGAAACGTTTTGTGGACGAGGGTTTTTTCTATTCGCTTTATTTCCCACCCCCTTCCCCCTCAAGAAAGCACCAAGACACTTTTTTCCTTCAATTCAGAGGACAACAGAATAGAATTGTGCGTCAGGAATAAGAAAAATAACTCGAACTGGCGATCGGTACCCACGAAAGAATTGTATAGAGACAAGACAGCGGAGTAACCTTTGATCGAGTAATTCGTTTAGACGCCGATAATACAACGAAGTAGATTTATCACGAATCGAGGGAGAGGTTTGTCGATAAGAAGAAAAGATGGAGCGGCTCGGTGGTTTCTCAAAAGGAGAGAAAAATAGTTGGTAGGTGCGCTTTTCCTCCATTATGCCGGCCTACGTATAGAATTTCACCGAGCGAGCTTGGCTTTTTGTCGTAATTAATGTGAAAAGTTTGCTTAGGCTATCAGTTATAAGGAATTTGTAACAGGTGTTGTTTCGGTTTGACTGGTCCGGTGTACTATTTGGTTTTTCAAAGTAACGTTTTCGGCTTTCGGACGACGATAATTTGTAAACTTTGACCTCCCTATACGCGTATTTAAGTATACGGTGTAGCAGTCAGCAGTCGTAAACGAGCGAAAAAGAACCATCCAAGTCCCACCCCAGGATGGAAAATTATTATTTTACTTGAGGGAGTGAAATGTATACGATTATCGCTGTGTACGCAATCTAATCGTTAGTCTACTTTGCTTTCGTTTTTTTCTCGCCCAAGTTTCGAATCCTCTGACTTGGTTTGGGTTGTGAATGTACGAGGGGGCGGGGAGGCAGCGAAGGGTACAGAAGTAGTGATTTTCATATTTTTTTGGTCATTTTTGAATTTAAATAAAATAATAGGTTAGAATTTAAAATATAAAACATCAATTATCAAATTTCACGAGTATATTCACGAGTTTTTAATTAAATTCATAAATTCATCAGCTAGCAATAAAATTATTAAAAACAGGAACGCAGAGATGTCCGACTCAGGAATATAAAAAATACTCCAAACTATGAAAACACATCTTACCTACTAATCTTTTTATTCAAATATTTTAGGCATTTATTGCAACGAACGACGGGAATATGAATAGCTACAGTGCAAACGGACCATTTAACCACGAGTTTACCCTTCTGCATAATCTGTCGCCAAGCACCAGGCTTCAGCGTAGCTATTGCTTTACGAGTGTCTTTAACACCTCGCCTATCATTAGTAAATCGAATTTTTTGTTCGTACGGGTCAAGTTTTTTCCTATTCTTAAATGGAAATTTCAGACTTTGAAATTTGGCTTCAAAAGGGAGTCTGATTGGAAAACAATTTAAACAAAAGTTGAGGATCGAGTTCTTAGGAATAATTTTGGTTATTATAAAAATCCCGATAGGGTCTCCCTCTCTTTCAATTTTGTCTAATTCCACGTAAATTCTTGATATTCAAAATTGTATAGGAGAGATGAGTCTGATTGAAATTTTTTTCAAATAAATGTTGTTGATTGAGATCCTAGGAATAATTTTGGTCATTGCGAAAATTTCACTTAGACCTCTCCTTCGCCTCCAATTTATCATTACACTGCACTATGGAGAATACTTATCATTCAAAATTGAGAAGGGAGGGTACAATTGAAAAAAAATTAAACTAAAGTTGTAGATTGAGACCTTGGAAATAATTTTGGTCATTATAAAAATTTTGCTTGGACCCCCTCCCTTTCCTCAAATTTGAAAGAACAAGTCTACGTAGTATTGGGCAAAATTGAAGGGGAGGGAGGGGTCCAATCGAAATTTTCGTTATTACCAAAATTATTCCTAAGAACTCTTTCTACAAGTTTTGTTTGAAAAAATTTTCAATTGGATCTTCTTTTGAAGTCAAGTTTTGAAATATGGACATGGACTTCGAAAAAAATGGTAAAAATCAACACAATAATACGTAATAATTATGACGTCTATGTGAATTGTGAAGATTACGGAATACAAGGAAGTTGTAAAATTTAGACGATCGTGGTGATTTGTCCCCAGACCCAAATTTTCAATTTTTGGTGTGAATTGTTAGGTATAATACTGTAGTAAACGATGATTTTTTGGATGGACTCACGAAAAATGTATTTTTTTGCAACTTTTCACATTGAAAATTATATCTCCGCGAGTTTTCAACCGATTTTTCCTTCTCATTCATTATTTTGAGAAACAGAATCAATCGCATTTTTAATTCCAACTTTTCACCACAATGTCGCGAAATTTTCCAATATATTTTCCAATTAATTTCTTTTCATCTGTTGCGTACTGCAAACGTACCATTCCTCTTCCTTGCCTCTTCCACGGTTCAAATCTGTATTAGAAAAGTCGACGAGACGCGACAAAAAAGAGCAACATTTAATCACTGCGAGCCTCACTGTAAATATTCATTACGTCAAAAAGCAGCGACGACGTCGACCGAGACAATACTGATGACGTGGGAGTAAATCTAACGCTGCTTTAGACAGTAAAAAATTCTTCAACTTGCAAAATAAACTTCAAAATGGTAATTTTATTAAGGCGAGTTATAATAAAATAATTAAAAAATGAGACCGGACTAAAGCCGGAGGAAAAATCAACGAGTAAGCACTGAAATTGCCTTTTTTTCCTGGTTTAATTGACAATAATGTACGCGGGTAGTAAATTCATCATTTTAAAAAAAATCACCCGCTTTCGGATTTTAATTAATTTCTTCTTAATTTTGAAGGTTCGATTAGGTAGGTACTTTCATTTCGAGTGAAAAACTACCGATTCATATATGGATTATTAAATTTCGTACCCTTCATATTTTACACCCTTTCATCTTTCAAATGAGCAGTATTTTTCTTCTTCGCTTTATATTTACGTTGTTTATTCAACGGGCAGCTTGCGGGAGTATAGATATTAAGTACCACGTATATTTGAAAAATCCCAAAAAGCAGATCTACATAGTATTGTAGCTAAGCCTTGATAATCCTGGCTGTTTTATAAACAAACCACGATGGAGAGACGAGAGAAGAGTTTTCATAACTCAACCGCAGTTTTTCCATCTCCGTGATTTTTTTTTTTTTTTGTATAATGACCCGATTCGGGGTATATATATATATTTTTCTACTCCATCGAGAAGGGGGGTTCTAGGCGTATTTTTACGCGAAATGCGAAACTGCAGTGAGCTATGGTGTTGTATGTCTTTGGTTAATAAGTGAGGTGGGACGACGAGGTCTGCGGTGTTGATAAATCACCGTTTCGTAGTGGTCCAATTTTTCTTTATATTGGGAGAAAAACTTTGAAAAGGAGGAAGTTTTGGATTCATTTGTCTATTTTAATGTCGCAAAAATTAATAGTTCATCTTACTCCCTCTTTTTGAAGAACCAAATCGATTAACTGAACTGGGAAAACGGATTAATTTTGTTGAATTTATTTTCAGCTCTAAAAAAAAAAATCTAGAAGAATTTTCAGGAACTTCTTTATGAAAAAATTTTTTGGAAATTTTTTTCTAGCGAGGGAACCTTGGCAACTCGTTAACCCGTTTGAGCTGAAATTTGGTTCACTGAAAGAACAAATGCCACTCAGACTTTGAAACCAAATTTTCAGTCGTCGAAGCTGATTTGATAATTTTTGGCGAATTGATAAATCAATTTTTTACGAAAATTGTAAATTTTGGGATAAATGATGAAAATCGATTTGTGTACTTAAGTCAATTCGCCGAATCAACTGTGACCATTTTGAAGGCGACGTAGAGCTTCCAGTAAAAGTTGATTTTGCAAGATTTTCAAGTTGTGAAAAAATACTCTGTTTTAACCCTTTGGGACCCGAGAAGAACCTGGTGGACGGGATGAAAAAATTTTCATAACAAAAGATGTACCATTAGCTCACTTAGATGAATGAGTAAAAAAAATTGAGGCGGAGTAGTTCCTAATTTTGGAATTTGAGGATGTACTCAAAAATTTTCAAAATGATTTCGTCAATTTCCAAAATAAAAATATGTTGAAAATTCCTAAAAAAAAAAATGCATGAAATTGTTGTGCAGCCAATAACGAAACTAAACTACGTGAAAAAACTTGTGCATCTCACGCCAACATTTTTTTGCCTCAAAAATTGTTTCTTGAGAAATAAATGACTTAGTTCCATTTTTTTAATAACCGCAAATGCCCAACTCAGAAAACTTTCAATACTGATAAACATCGGAAGTCGAATAAAGAATATGACGCCAAAAAAAAATCAGAAAAATAAATTTTGGAATAGATGGGTAATAATTTTCTTGAGAAAAAGCCGTTGAAAATTATTTCAAGAGACCTATTAAATTTTTTTGAAGAAAATAGCTTAGTTGAATTTTTTTTTTTTTTTTTGCCAAAATTCTTCAAAAACATATTAGCTATACCTACGTAAGTAATTCGCTCTCAGAAAATGAAACTTTTAGATTATCACAAAATAGTTGTTTTTTAAGTTTTCCAAAGGGGGGAAAAATAGAAAAAAGAAACATGTCAATTTAACAAAATGTGTCATTATTTAAAAACTTCCTCTTTAGTCTTTATTTGTCATTTTGATGTACCTACGTAGTGATAAGGTTCCAACTCTGCAAATGAGCTGTGAGGAAAATTAAACATTCTCTATGAGCCATTTTCTTTGCCTTTCTCAGTTTGCTTTTTTTCAATGATGAACCTATTTTAAAATACGTTCTTGCAATTCGAAACAAATTTAATTTATAAGATCTACGAAGTAATAATAAATTAATAACTTACATAATATAGTCTTCGTGCAAAACTGATTTGTTAAATTAATTTTGGTTTTTTATTTTTTGCATCCAAAATACCATCAACCATTTCACCATCTCCCCTTTTCATTTTCGTGATATGGTGTATTTTATGCCAAATTCTTTCAAAATAAGATAGCGTTGATTTTAAACTAACACCCATTTTTGGGGTAGGTTTCTTGTTCGAAGTTATTTCTCATTAGTTGGTCCCGTGGTTGATAGCTCTGGTATAGATTCTGGCTTTCTTCTTCGTAATTTAAATTTCACTCTCCAAGACTATGGTCGAGCTAACGCCTAAGGAATGAATTATACTCCAAGACGCGTGCTCGAGTAAATATTTATTAATCATTTGGCGCTGGAAAGCAAAGCTCCCCAACAACGTGCTGGTAACAATCTTAAAAGGAGAAGTTTTATCGCACTTTTACACGTTTCGGATTTGGCGACAAGATGATTCTTTATGGTGTGATGGGACGATAACGATGTTATTCTTGATACGACGAAGCGACGACGATGCTTTTGCCAAATGAATTGGGTAATTTTAATAAGTTTTCGAGCCGCAGATAAAAGCAGAGGGGGGGGGGGGGGTTGTTTCATTTAGGTGCGTGGTGTTGGCTTTATCTTCGGAGGTTGGTGATGAATTGAATTTTATAAGCTTTTAGAGCAACAGTAGGCTAAATTGAGTGATATTGGTGTGATAGTCGTGGAATTTGGGTGAAGAAAAAATTCTTCATTTTGAAGTTTAATTTTTTTTTTTAAGTTCAAGTACACGATCTTATTGCACGAACAAAATTTCAATTTTGTGTTGTATGATCAAACTATTGAATGGCTTGGTATAGCCCCAGATTTGAACCCCATATGTCCAAATAGGTCTGATAATTGAGAGATAAATTCGATTTTTACTAACCAAGCTGAGCTTCAAGTTTCTTTCGAGAATCCAGTACAATTCGATGAGGGTCTGTTTAATTTGCTTCGCTTTTTGCTAAAGATGAAATTTCCATCTTAGGGAGGAGTCTAAATGAAGCCCTCGGTAATTAGACGAGTCCTATTTTGAAGTGAGTTTGTTAATCGTATGTAGAAAACTGGTATTTATTTTTGTTCAGATTGGACAGAGATTTAGTGTTTTACCTTTTGAGAAGTTTGCTGTTTTTGAGTTAATACCTACGTATGTTTTTTTTTCATCGAAAATGAGAACTTCTTAGAATGGTCAAGAGGACAGACTTGCACAATGAATTAGTTGAAAATTTACCTACTAATATTAAGAATCATTTTACTTTATACTTATGAATGCATTTAGTTTTGAGGCCTATGCCTCCCGACTAAAACTAAAATCATCATTATGATTTCTCGAGAAAACACAATGATTACACTTCCAGTATCTACTGAAAAAAAAACCAGTGGTAAAAATAATATTAGGTACCTTTAAACAACACGCATATGAGTAAAAATTATGGTATAAAATATCGATTAAACCAAAATGAAATCCAAGCAAAAAAAGTACCTATAAAAATCAACCTTGATCTCATGACAGTTCGACCACTTGATGCTTATTCTTTAAAGAACTCTTACGTATTTTTTCGTGATGACTGATGAATTTCTCTCAAATGTGTATAAACTCACAGACTTGAATTTTTAATATGATTTTTCCCTCTACAAGAGCTCCAAATTTATGTGCTTAACAGCTCTGTGAGATGAGAAATAGTGTACTTAGATACAAATCCCTCGTATTAGTGATTTGGAGTAATTTTCGAAAAAAGATTGCAATTCTGTTTGAAGAAAACTTACCTTTATACAGGACCGGTATGAATGAAAATTTTTGCTGCTGTTAAAACGTCTGAATTTATAGAGTAAATTTCATTTTCAAAAAAAATAATTTTATTCTCATTTTTTGAAATATCTCAGCATTTTTGAATACACACTTGGTTTCTTTAGAAATGGAAATTTATTAGTAGTGAATTAATATACAAAAACCTCCGTGCTTTTATTCGCGGAATCGGGTATTTAGGTAACGATAAATTGTCACTTTTTCGTACGATATTCCATAAGAAAATCTTACTCATGTATCAAATTTGATAAGACGTAGAGAGCTAATCCAATTGAAGCTACGAACAAGCCTTCTACAATCTACATCATATCCTCTTAATCTATACTCGGTATATGGTGGCTTAATTAAACCTTAGCTCGTTAAAAATTCACCAAATAACGCTCGTTCTCGTATATATATAAATTATAATGCGTATATTCTCTATCTCTATCCTCGAGCCAATTGGCGTTATTTTGGTTTAGCTGGAAGGAAAATTTGCTCCTGTATACGCGAGCTGAGAGCACCGCGTTGATGTTAATTGATCATAAAATATTTAATAATTACAACGCGTAAACCGTAGGTAAATGGTATTTATACGTAACGAAAAGAGAAATAATTTTCGCCATGTTGTAGATTACCCAGCCAAGCTCATTGCTGGCGGTTCTCGAGCCGCAGCAATATCGAAAGGTATAAAATGTTTACAAAATTCGTGTTTACTCCAAGTCTCGTCGAGTTGATGTTTCATGCATCGGAACACGGTTACTTTTTAGTAACTTGGTTACTTTTTTAAAGGCAAGGTTACTTTAGTTACTTTTGGGCTCATTTTGGTTACTATGGTTACTTTTGGACTCATTTTGGTTACTATTTCGTCAAAAATCTGACGAACAGCTGCCATTAAAATTTAAAATTTCTTTAAAAACGTTTTGAAAGTTTTTTTCAGAGATTTTGCTTCCAAAAAATTTGAAATATTTTATTTAAAAATGAATTAAGTAAGGTCAGTTGGGGTAACTGGGCCACCGGGGTATCTGGGCCATTCTCTTCCTAATTCCCTCCAAAATCGTCTTGCCGTAAATGGTTGGTTGCATGGTAACACTGACATCGTAAGCCCACCATAACAATTATCATTCGGTTCCTAGCTCCCCTTGAGGAGGCCTCAGTAATTTGAGTAACATGACATGGCCCAGTTACCCCAAAACTCAGATTTGAGTGGGGGTAAGTGAATTACACATCTTGAATCTTCCTTAATAAAAAAAAAATGTGGTGGCCCAGTTACCCCATTTTTCGGGGTAACTGGGCCACCATTCTTTGTGTAGAGTGAGGTGTTCCTCAGCTCAGGTATGTGCTTCACCCTCAAAATAAAAAAAGTGAGCGTACCTCTATGACACCCCTCTACACGTCCCATTTGAAGATTTAAGGTTATTCTTCACTAGTGAGGCATTTTTGAATAAAGATTTTTTTAGAGTTGTAAAAACGTGGCCCAGTTACCCCAACTGACCTTAATTGAACAATTTATTGAATCTTCTTTTAAAATTGAGATTTTTTCTGCTCGAACTTCAGGAATATTTATTTTGTACTTATGTATTGAAATTCAAGGTAGAGAAATGTTAGCTCCTAAAAAAATTGAAAGTTCTTTTATAGGCATTTTTCAAGTCAGTATGAAAAATTGTGATTTTTTTTTCTTGAAGAATTAAGATTTATTCTTGTCTAAAAATGAGCCACATTTCTTGAAAAAAAAAAAAAAAAAAAAGGAAGTAGATACGCCGTATTTTTTTGAAAAAATTTAGAAATTCTTTTCTCGACAAATAAACGATTTTTTCTCAAAATTTCTTTTCAAAAAAAGTAGAGGCCGTCGAATAATAAAACCGATTTCTCCTCATTAAAAACTTTTTTTTTAAATGAGAATACCTAGTAATTTTTTCAAATAAAAAAAAAAATGTGTTCGAAGTATTTGAAAATTATGTTTGAAAAATAGAGAACTCTTCAAAAATGAAACATAAAATCGTTTCAACTCGTGAACTTAAAATGCTTCAAAAATTTGATATTTCTCAAATGAGCAAAACTTTCCTTTCAAAAATTTTGAAAATTTGTGAATTTCACATGTTGAAAAATTGTTTTTTTGTGGAGAATGAAGACTTTTCAAAAATTAATTTTTTTTTGTATCTACTCATTTTGCAATAAGCCAATCAAAAAATTGATTTTTTTAGACTTTAAATTCTTAGGCATTACAATTTTTATAAATTGGAAATTTTTTATTTGAATAAACATGAATTTTAGGAACTGCTATTTTTAAAAAATTAAATATAAATTGTTTAAAAATCAAAAAATTGAGAATTTTAAGTTTAATTTTTTGAAATCCAGAACTTTTTAGAAATTACAAATTGTTAATAAATTTAAATTTATAGAAATTAAAAATTGTTTGAAAAATAAAAAAAATCGAAAAAAAAAAATTTAAAAATTAAAAAAAGGACGGTATTGTTTGTAATTTAAAATTTTTCTAAAATTCACGTTTTTTGAAATCAACAATTATTTGAAAACTGAAAACTATTTCAAAACAAATAAGAGTTCAAAAACTTAAAAAAGTTGATATCAAGTATTTTCAAGAAAAAAAAATTTTTATTTAGCGAAAATATGAGAAAATAGATGACGAGGGGAGGGGAGGGGGTTATGAGTCATTATATTCAAGTGGAAGTGGAAAATTTTTGGTTACTTTTTTCCATAATTTTGGTTACTTTTTTTGAAATTTCAGGTTACTAAAGTTACTTTTATTTTTTCAAATTTCGCTCCGATGCATGTGTTATTTATACACCACTACACTGGCTGATGATATTGGTTGGTAAAATTAATAATAATTATATTTTCTGTACGCACGTATTTGGATATTGGGTCCTGGATAGGTAGATATATATCTTGATTTATAAAATTTTTTCCATACCTATTAGTTGATTGGAAAAGTATTATTAGGTATACGAATTGCTGTAATTTTTTGACGCAATTTATTCGTACCTATATCTGCGAAATGGTGGTTTGTGGAATTAGCGATAACGAGGTGGCATAGGCATGAATTGCAGTACCTACGTCAATATGTCGGATTATATTCGATTGTTATTGCGATTGTGTGGCAAAAGGCGGCGCGTTAAATTGCCAATTCATTGTATAGGATTAATTTAAACGTGCGATGAAATAATTTGCTTAGTCGAACGTGAGCTACACTTCGTATAAAACGGCATATTTTGCTGTCGTATTTCGAATTTCGATTCGTAGAATTTTTCAGCTAATGCTCGTACCTACACAAGTTTCGGTCGTTGTATTTTCGATTTTGAGCGAATCTTTCGCTCGTTGCCGAGATTTAAGCTCCAGAGAATTGGAATTCATTTTACCTCTGAGAGATTGGCTCAAGGACTTTTTGAATTCTATTATTCTGCCATTTCCTTCTCCCCTCGTATCCTAGTTTCTTTCGCAAATTCAAAAATTTTGACGAAAATTCACAGAGAAAAATCAAAAAAATTCTTTTGAAGAAAGGAGGGTAGCAGGCTAAAAAGGGTGAATAGCTCCTTGGCTGAGATTTTCGAATTTTCTAGTGGAAGTTTGTCCCTATCTTGTTCAGCGTCCAATCGATGACAGTTTTGCTATCTTCTTGTCGCACTGATTTCAGGTGACCAGGAATACCAGGATGTCTAACACTCCTGTTTGTCCTGCAAAAATCCCGCTTGGTAAAGATGAAAAATAGAAAATCATTAAAATTAAGTATCTAACAAGTACATAAATTAAAAATAACGTATTTTTTTTAAATTGTACGAAATTGAAAATGAATGAAAAGTGAAAAAATCAACAAAATGAGTGAAATTTAAAAAACGTCGAAAAAATTGAAAATAAACTTTCCTAATGTCTTACCTGATGCTTGTTTTACCTTGCGTTTTACCTTCGCTAACTAGTGGGTTCATTCTCGTCCTCGCCTTATAGCTTAGGTAAGCCTACTTTTCCAGAAAAAGTTTTTTTTTCACTTGAATCTCGTGCTATCCCGCGAAAGTTCTGCTTTTAGGTTGAATCAGGTTGAGACTCCTGCTTTTATCAAAATTTTCTTTCCTCGCTCTGCTCAGGTTGTATTCAAACTCGAGTTTTTTGATGATTATTAAGGCCCGGATTTTTATGCGCTTAAAATAGCAAAATAAGCGCTTATGTCAAGCGGTTAAAATATGAAAAATAAGCATAAATATGCCCTATAAAAACAAAAAAATAAAAAAAAATAAGTGCTTTAAAAATATACCATCATGGGTATCAAAATGCAAGTATTTTAAAATCGCTTTCGAAAAACCTATCAAATCGTACATATGTATAAACTGAAAGAAATGTAGAGCAGAAAAACATTAAAAAATTTATTTTTAAAATAAATAATGCGAAATTCAATAAATTTGAACGCGTTGAAATTTTACAATCGAAATCAATTAGATTGAATTAAAATTAAATTATAGTTTGAAAAACGCCTCCACAACTGAAAGTTCCTTCAAATTGCAACTTGAAAAGTAAAATAAAAAAAAAAAAAATTGAAAATACAAAATATCGTATTTTTCAATTATTTTTTTTGACCCGGTTTTTCAATTTTTTCAAAAAAAGCGCTGAAAAAACTAAAAAAAAGCGCAAAATATGTGGGTTTTTGACGTTTTTTGGCAAAAATAAGCGTTTTTAAGCATTTATACCTAAAATAAGCAAAAATAAGCGCTTAAAAATTTCACCATTCGTCTCAGAATTGCATGAAACGTAAAGAAAATTGTGATATGCCCTATCTAGTGCAGCAGGAAAAAATAAGCAATATCATAAAAATCCGGGCCCTAATGATTATGAAATGAACTCGTGATCTTAAATAAAATGGAGAATTCGCAATGTTTGTATTCTGTGTTCATCTTTTCGTTGTATTTTGGGTAAAAATACTGAAATAACAAAAAATTGATGAGATTGGGTATTTTTATCTTACGTTAGCTCCAAAGAAGGAGGTTTCAAGAAAAATTTTTCCAATATTTTTTATTCACGAGGACAATATACGTACTCTTGAGAACCCATTTTTTTTTTTTTTTAAATTTAAAAATTGTCACAGACTATCGAACACAACATAATTATTGTGAGTTGTTGATTGATAAATGCTCTATAGGGCCTGGATCTGAGTCTACCAAATTAACAATGTTATTTCGGTGTCTGGTGTATCGTGTTGTTGTGTTACTGTTTCTATCCGCGAGCCAGATACATGAAATGTAAATGTTACGTCCCTATGGGTAATATAATGTACCTATATTAAAGTGCAATAAAGAGCTGGTAATTTCTGCTTTTGAGTGCGACAGTATACTAGTGTAGATGAAGACATTGTATCGCTGAGACACGTTGGGTGTTTTAATTGTGGATGTAAAATTAACGAGATTTTTGCCAATTTCGATGACGTTGAGAGGGCGAGGAAATTGTTAGGTTGGTGGGTTATAGCATAGAAAAAAAAAATCAGTGAAAATAACGATTCTGTATTTGTGAAGTTCCAGTGTGATAAGATCATATTATTCATATGCAAATTTTATTTAGTAAAATTGCGGATTTCCAATTTTTTTTCCGACTCAACTTACGCCAAATTTTTCAGAGTTATAAATCTACTTAATAAATGATTCTGTGAGAGTAAATGGAACGCTATATGGTATCAGAAAGTCTAGTCCTCTTAGTTAGCTGTTTAAGCGGTTTCTAGCGTTTTAGTTATCACTTCGGTAGCGATTCCGCCAACATTTTTAGTAGCACATAACTATCCTCCGGAGCTCTCCACACCAAGAAATCCGTTTTATTATAGTTTTGGCTATTTTATTAAATTTGTTTTTCACGGTATCAAAATATTCACGTTTTCTTTTGGTGAATCTTTTCCTGAACAAAAAGAATTTGATATCAAAATAAGCACCAAGTCTCCATCGTTTTTAAATGATGGTTCACCGACGCGAAGGTGTTATTTTTCCAGTTAGGTACTGTTTTCTTTTCGATCGGCCACAGTGCTGTTCAAAATGTATCCCAGAAAATGGGTAGCGAGGAGTGTTTTGGCAACGTTGTTACATTCTTCTTCCTCCATAGAAAATAGAAATCCATGAATTGTAAAAGATTGGATCATCTTTAAATTTTAAATCAAATATCCTTCTTTCGGTTAGACCTAAATTAAAAATAACTGAAAGTTTAACAACCGAGTGATTTAAAAAAAAAAAATATTGCACAAAATTGATAATGAATGAAAATTGAAAAAATCAGTAAGTTGGGTGAAATTTGAAAAACTTCAAAAAAATTGAAAAAAAAATCATCTTAATGTCTTACCTGCTTATCTTGTTACCCACTTGGTGTGGTACTTTGTGGTTGTTCCATGTTCGTCTGAATGAACCTTTCGAGCCTACTTTTCCTGCAAAAGTGCGGAAGTCCTGCTTCTAGGTTGAATTAATTTGAAGCCGCTGCCTTTTTCAAGAATTTTCAAAAAAAATTCTCTCGTTTTGCTCAGGCATTGTTCAAATTTGACTTTTTTGATACCTACCTAATAATGAACTACCTAGTAATCTGAAAATAAATAAGGAATTTAAAATCTTTTTATTCGATATTAACTATCTTTTCCTAATGTTTTGGATGAAAAATGAAAATATTGAAGTAACGAACGGGTAATTACAAGAACGAATTTAGTTGAATTGGTTGTCATCTTTCCTCCATACAAATTTTTCGTTCATTTCGTCTCTTTGTTTTTTAAAATTTCTATAATTTTTTGTGATTTCTTAACATTACCCATCTGATTTTATTGATTTGGGATGAAGGTGCATTTTTCACTCTGAAAAAGGCTTGCCAAAGGTTCTGCAAAACTTCTGCCTTTTGTTTTTAAACTTTTCTTGGAAACCCTAAGTAAGGCAGTACCATTCTATGTATTTTGGATTTTTTTTCAATTTTTGAAAATACGTTATCCTTAAAAAAAAATTCTCGTGGAAATAATTTTTTGAGAGAATTTTTTCATTTTAGAATTTTTTGTGAAGAATATTGTTGTACTACCAATAGTCACAGTGTTACGAAAATTTCTGAAAAAACAAATGCAGCGATATATTATAGTTTTGAAGGATTTTTTCTATGAGAAGTTTTTTTGATGTGAACATTTTATTCCTAATTATTGTAAAAATCTCGTTAATGTAAGATATTCGTTTTTGAAAAAATTCAGGATAGGGCATTGTTTTCTCAGCTCTAAAGGTGTTTATTCACGGAGACGGTTTTGTTGCTTTTAAAGTTTTCCCCAATTTTGGCGACGTTGGGGGGGGGGGCGTAAATAATTGTTAGTTTGGTGTGTTCTGGCCTGAAAAAAATCAGTAAAAGTAATGATTTTGACATAAAGAGTCAAGAGGCTCTTTTCTAATGATGTCGATGTTGGGTCTCTATAGTGTTATGATATCTAGTTTTTGGCTATCCACTCTCGGTTTGGCCACATTTTGACCTTGAGTGGCCCATTTTTTTGTTCTTTTTAAAAAAAAATTGAACTTGAAAATCTTTCAATTTCTTTTCGAAAAAAAAAAACGAATTCCTTTGCAGAAAGAATTCCAATTTTCCTTGCGATAGAAAATTTCTTATTGATTAAATAATTTATTTTATTTTTTGGAGTCAATGTAATAAAATTTATTAATTTCTTTATTTAAAAAAAATACTTCTCATTTTTTTCGAATTACAAAAACTGGGGAAAGATATTTTTATTTTTACGCTTCTCCGGCATTTATTTTAACAGTTTTGATCTCATGGAATCCCAGATACGAATTCGAGCGCAAATAGACAGCGATATTATACTCGGCCAAGAATTTAGGGGCCTTGAAATTTAAATAGATTACTTACTCCGCAACCTTCAGAAAGCTTGACACTTTCATCATGGTTTTCACGTTGTTAGGGCTCTTGCGAACAGGACTGAGCTGTTTTTTTGAAATTAGGATGTCTTCGAAACTCTCGAATAGATCACTGGGTTTGATAATTAATTGCCTTTATTTTCTCTTCCTCGCCGGTGAAAACACTAATTGTAATTAACTTTATCACATCTATTGGTAGATATTATTAATTTAATCAAAATTATTAAAAAAATACACTCAAGATATTTTTTTCCTCCAAGATGACTGTACTGGTCACTGGCGTAATCGCCGAAGATCTTCGGCTGTATTTCGACTGCTTAGAGGACGCCGAGCTCGTTTGTGAAAGAAACTTCTTAAAAAAAAGAAACTTTCAAATTTCCATAAAAAATCAATTTTAAAAAAAAATCTTGGCTTTGTCTATAAAAAAATTTTCTCGAGTCAAGCTAAAAAAAACTAGGTATTCAATTTTTTTTTGAAAAGATCTCTATTAGATAGGCTAAGTATGTATTAGTAGATTTCTTTTTGGAAAAAAAAACCCTCTTTATCCATTTCTAAATTTGTTTGAAAAATAGCAATCTTTGGTAGGTATTTTTTTTAAAAATTATTAATTTTGAAAAAAAAAATTCTTAATTTTTTCTGAATTTAATGATTCTTTCAATTTTTGGAGTAAATTATTTATGTCTTCATAATTTTTTTGGGTGAAGTCAGTATTTTTCAAAAAAAAAAAAAAAAAATGAGTAAAATTTGTTTCAACTTTATCGGAGAAAAAATATTCATGTTTTTAGTAAGAAAAAATATGTTAATTTTTAGATGAAAAAATTTCCGAGTTTTCTTGGAACAATACGAAATCAATTTTTTGAAGCCTAATTTAAAAAAATCTCACAGGGCAAGTCGCACTCACAACAACCAATCAGTGCGACCGCCAAACCAAACATAAAAAAAAGAATTTTAAATTAATTCCTTTTGAATTTTTGAAAAAATCCAAAATCTTTTCCATTCCAAGATTCTAAATCCAAAATCCAAATCCTTTTATAAGAATTGGATTTAAAATCCAAAATTCAAATCCCGATTTTGAGGATTTTTTGGATTAAAAATTTTCCGAACTTTGGTTAAAGGTCGTGTTGTAATTTATCCATTCGTAGATTTATTTGGTGAAAAAATTGTAGCCAGAGAGGACAAATCGCGAACAAACTCAAAGTGAAAGAGTGGCAAGGGGGGGGGGGTAAAAAACACGTCGGAAAACTACTAAAGGGGAGAAAAAAAGAGCGTTCGGCAGGTTTATAAAATACGCTTAATCAGCGAAGATGGATCGCGTACTCATCGTCTGCTGTTGTAAGTTTTTCATTGAGAGAGACTGTTCGACGTATACGGCTAACGTAACGTAAGTCGGGGGCGGCGTTAATAGTGTCAAGTTTAACCGTGCGAGAGCGTTATAGGAAAGCGCGTCGCAAGGCGCCGCGCCGCCTGTAAAAAGCGAGTGTTACGACGGGTCAGTGTATGCGAGATTGGCTTAGTTACCTTTCTTTCACGAGTTGCCAGTCGCGGAGTAGAATACAATTCAGTTTACCGTTTCACTCGTTGCGGGAGGGATGTGCCGTTGACGCTGGCGAAATGTCGTTCAACACGTACGTATTCGAAGACGTATGAAAAAATTAATTTTCCATTGGAAATTTCAATTTCGTCGCAATTTTTCACACCCATCGGCGCAATTTTTTATGCCGATTGATCAAATGCCAAAACGAGAAAAGATCGATTAAAAATGGTAACGAAAGTGAAGCTGCATCAATTCAAGGTAAAGAAATTACCAATCGATTCAATACGACGGTTTTTTCTCAATATTTTTACACAAAAATTTTTTCCACGTTGGTAAACACAAATTTCGATTACGAGGTATTTGGAATTTTTTTGCTGTTGCTTGCCTGATGCCTTCTTGCCTGTGTTAATTTTTTTGCGTTTTTTTTTTTCGATGTTGCGGTCGTGTTGGCAAAAAAAATGAATTTAAATTTTTAGAATTTTTTAAAGTGCACGTGCTTGGTTTTTTTCACTTACGTGTTGGCATTATTGAGGTTTAGTTGAGAGAAAAAAATTTTTGGTAACGATTTTTTTGCCTCTTTCCTTTTTTTTTCTTTTTACAACTTACAACTGCAACTATCGGAATTTTTTCATTCCTCTATTTTCTTAATTAAACGACGATGCTTTTATTTTGAAAAAAATTAAATCCAGCTTACCATTACTTACTTTATAAATTACCCCTACACTTTCGAATTTCCTCTGGTGAAAACTTACTTTAACCCAGGGACTAGAATGTATCTAGTGAGAATCTGCTGCTAATTGATACTCTCGGATTATGATAATGGTATTGCCGTTATTGGAGAATTAGGAAGTGAATGACCGTAGGTGGGTATTAATTTACCGTTCAAGCAAAATGAACTTTTACTCGTCGAAAGGAAGCAGGGTTAATTAGTTTATGCTGCTGTGGTCTGCACTTTTTTCATTCTCCCTCTCCCGACTACTCATTCCATGGTTCACGCGTGTATTCTACATGAATATTACGTAATCGACGAAGAAGACGATTATTTCAACAAGGTTGTATAGTTTCGTGAAATTTTCCCATCGTGCGTTTCCTCTCCGAATGTACTCTAAAAAACTCTGACGCAGCCTCTGCGTCAGAAAAGCTGATTTTTTTCCTGGTTTTTCTTATTCTTATGAATGCTCCATCAATTATTGTTGTCTTATCCTTCTACTCATATCATTGTAACTCTAATCAAATTTTTAAAATTTAGCTAAATTATGATGGAACTCATTTTCTTTCCAATGACTATACCTACTCTAACAAATTGATAATGTTACTGGATTCAATTTTCTTAATAAACTGTTTATTGGAAAATTGTGAAGAATGAATAAAACCAAACACAACAAAAAAGCTAAAAATAATTGAAAAATCTTTAAAAAATATTCGTTCGCGAACTACTGATTCATTTGTACTGATCGTCCACAAACAACTGATTGCTGATTCATTTGAAATTTGATCGATCAGTTCAATTGAAGTCGTTCGCGAACGACTGATTCATTTGAACGAAACGTTTGCGAACGACTGATCCATTTGAACGAATCATTCGCAAACGACTGATTCATTTGAACGAATCGTTCGCGAACAACTGATTCATTTGAACAAAACATTTGCAAACGACTGATTCATTTGAATGAAACGTTCGCGAACGACTGATTCATTTGAATGAAACGTTTGCAAACGACTGATTCATTCGAACTAATCGTTCGCGAACGACTGATTCACTTGAACGAATCGTTCGCGAACGACTGATTCATTTGAATGAAACGTTTGCAAACGACTGATTCATTCGAACTAATCGTTCGCGAACGACTGATTCATTTGAACGAATCATTCACGAACGACTGATTCATTTGAACAAGACGTTCGCGAACGACTGATTCATTTGAATGAAACATTTGCAAACGACTGATTCATTTGAACGATTGCATTTTTGAATAAATTTTGATCTCTACTACAGAAAACGTTATGAACAAATTTCACCCATCTGCCATATTTAAGGAGCTAATGAGCTTTGAAAATTTTGATCGCGGATATCTCGCGAACCCGCGAACCGATTTTGCTCAAATTCAATAGGCTTCTATTCCCAATGACCCTCTACCATTGACATAAATTTCAAGTAATTCCATCAATTATAACTCAAGTTATCGCACCAACAAATTTTAGTGTATACATACATACATACATACATATATATAGTTATATATAAAGAAATACCAAATTGCGAAATTGGTGTCAAATGTCATATTTTGTCATAAAACGTCGAGAAATATCACTCCCACCCCCCACTGCTACCAACGGGTCAAATTTAATAGCTGATTTTTTCGAAGAAAAAAATCAGCTAAAATGGTACTCGTGTTGTTTAGGCGTTACATTTTCGAGTACTAGCTCATTTTTTACTCGCTGAAATTTTACCCTTCGATGTTGAGGTCGTTGTGGTAAAATGGTTTATTTGAATTTCTAATTCAAGATGCGATGGAAAGTTGATACCAGTTGGAGAGCTTTTCTTGACCTGGCTGCTATTTCCAAGTAAATAAGGAATTTTATTTTTGTGCGATGAGGATGTGGGTGAGGAGTAAGCAGTGAAGAGATTTTCACTGAAATTTTTTTGTTGTTTTTTGCTGAATTGTAAAATGTTTGATGGTAAATCGAAAAATTTCGCATTGTGCATACTTACTTTTCTTGACCTGGTTGCTATTTCCATGTGAATACGCAATTTAATTGGGGAGTAAGGAGTGAAAAGATTTGTAAAATGTTTGATGATAAATCGAAAAATGTCGCATACTGCATACTTACATACTTAATTGCATTTCTTATATTAATTTCCTATAGCTACTAATGCATTCATTACGTTCCCTTACTTGCTAGTTTATATTTTTATATTAATTATCATTATCAGTATTTTTTTCCAATGCTCCTATATCTGTTTGGAGCATAAAATTTCCAATATTCGACGTATCTTCGACAATTTTTTAAACAATAGCTTCAAATTTTTCTTCTCGTGAGAATATTTTTTGCACCTTTATGGCTTTTAGCTTCCTGAATGAAATATTACAACAAAATATCTGACAATATTTAATATTTCTTACAACCGTTCGTGTGATAAGTGATGAATTCAAGATGCGTGTGAATAATCTTCTTGAATTTTTTTTACAAATAATCTTTTAGAAATCTAGTTACCGAAAATTTTGTGGGAGGTAATTTACTAATAATTTGATTAGTAAATTACCGGCCATTTTGAAAATTGATTCGGAGAGGTACAAAAACAATTTTGCAGTTATTCCGAGGTTTTTTGATCGCAAAATGAGTAAAATAGAAATTACCTAAATTACTCGTTATGAATTACAAAAAAAAAAGAAGAAAAATTGGTATTTATAATAGTGGTTGAGAAACTGTGGTCTAATATCCGAAAATATGTTTTGTCTTTTATTTGATTGTTCTTTTCAAAAAGTTTTTGTAGTAAAATAGTGTTCCTCGATCCTGAACAAGTCTTGCAATTTTTCTTCAGTATACAGAGTGTCCGGTGAGTGGTCTGCCAAAATTTAAATTTGGATATAGGAGAGTACGACTAATAAAAAAGTTTATATACACATATTGCCCAATTTTGAAAATGAAGGAGCTACAAAAATTGGAAAATCGGTATTGTACCTAGCAAAATCGATTGACAACACTGCATTTAAAAAAAATTTTGACACCGGCAACGAATATTTAGATCTTTGAAAAAGCCATAAAAGTTGTAATCATATCGGATTGCCTGTTTTTGAAATTAAAGGAGTTACAGCAACGCAAAATCCCAGTCAAAAATATTGCCTACCTCAATTTATTACGCTGCAGTGGTGATACATGAAAATTGCGAAATTCGGTCAAAACCTACAGGAAAGTGTAACTTTTTGAGAGGAACAAAAAAAGTCAGTTGAAAATGTTGCCTATCTATGAAAATTAAGGCGCTACAGAGCCTTGAATTTTGAAAATACACATTTTCAACACTTTGTAGCGCCTTCATTCTCAAAGATAGGCAAATTTTTAACGGAACTATTTTTGTTCCTTTTAAAAAGTTACACCGGGTTGGTGCATTGTTTTCACAAAATTTTGAACCACTGCCCCTGCAAAATCGAAATAGGCACCATGTGTACATGAAGATTTTTGTTAGTGGTCCTCGGTTATATCCAAATTTCAAGTTTGGCAGACCATTCACCGGACACCCTGTATAGGCAATCGAAACTACGTCGGTGTACCTTCATATGCATCATCATTAAGAGTTCGGAAATTAAAATATCAGATTTGCAAAGGCTTTATTCGGAGATGGCGACGATTCAGTATTGACCACATGTGGTAAAAATTCGTAAATATCTTCGGTATCCATGAACAAATGCATGTTTTCTTCATTCAGACGTTCAACGTTTACATCAGACACTTTGTTTTCATTCAAGAGTGGTTGTTTGGATGATGATTGAGGTGCAACAGGTTTATTTGAGAAGAGTTTCAGTGCGTTTTTTATACGTAGTACTATCTTATGTATAACCTTCTGCTACGCTAACACTCGTTTCGGCGATAATACCATAGATGACGATGATGTTTGCTCCTGCTTACGTGGCGACAGGTAAACTTTAGGCAACTTTCCTAGCCTAACCGGTTAAGATACTTTTTTAGAACTTTCTTTGTATTTTGGCGACTGGGTAAGTTTTTTCGACTTGATGCGTTCTGGCGACTGGATAAGTTTTTGCGACTGGATACGTTTCGTTGATCTTTTGTAATTGCGCGATTGGGATGAATCGCTCGATGTAGCCAGAAAGTTTTTTCTTTTAAATCGAAAACTCTTGACAAGCCCATGAAATCTCAACATAATATAATAATTAAGGAGGATTGATTTTGATTTTGAGACTTCAAATTTGGGCAAGTGAGGTCCAAAAATTGAAATGTTGTCTTTTTTGAGTCGCTCTCGTGACTGTGTCTCCAAATTGGACAAGGATATTATAACTTCTCTTTAACGTTGTGAGTATCATTACGAGAAAGCAAATGAAGGCAAATAACTGGGCCTTTCTCAGATGAAAGTTTTTTATGAACATCAGTGAGTACTCGTTTCACATGTACACCATCTACTAATCTTCCTGTAAATAAGATAAAAGATCTTTTTAAAATTTCATTTTCTTTTGTAGTCGCTATAAATGTTTCTTTTCTAGATTGGTAAATGACGTTTTCAATTTTTTAGACTCTTCTATCAGATTATTATTCTCCGTCAAAACCGTTTCCAATTCTGCCTTCAATTTCTCATTCTCTTGTTCACGGTCGTGGTACTTTCTAATGAAATTTTTGACCCATTTATCCATACAATTCAAATTCTCCATGTGATTTTTTTTGTTTTGATAATCTATAGAACAAAAACACCATCACAATTTTTTCTAAAAAATTGTATTTCAACTAAATTCAAATCTTTTTGCTCCCATGAAAAAGATGGTAGTTATGTCCCAAAGAACGAATTTTTCATATTACAAAATACAGCTGAATATTTTCAATTTGCACTATCGTAGTGTATTCGCAAGAATGATGTAAAAAAAAAATTGAGAAATTAAAAATTTTTAATTCGCACTATCGTAGTGTATTTACGAGAATGATATAAAAATATAAAAATTTGCGACTAGACGGATAATTGGTGCATTTCCGTTAATTAATAATGAACACATGTTAGTACACATTATGTGGTTTTTTTTTTTACCCAAACTTTATACGACGTACGTTAGCTTTCCTATTAGATGCATGAACTACAGCAAAAATCGTTCCATCTGTATGATTAAATAAAACCAATCTGCCACACTGAGTAAGGAATCTCCTCCTTTTGCATAATTATATTTTTTCTCCAAGAGCATGATCAACAATTTCATATTTTTTGTTCACATCAACACGTGTCTCTTGACTTTTTGAGTAGAAAATTCCAATTACTCAAATTTGTTTTCAGAACTACCAATTGTCATTTTAGACCGCCCCAAACAAACCAGAGCAACCCATTAAAATTAACCCTGTTAAACAGGAAATCACAAAATTACAGTGAACTGCAACTGCTTTGTAATTTGTTCAGATTTTCAAAAGAGACGAAAATTGTACTGTTCGTAAATATCGTAGATACGTCTACGTATGCGTACGACTACGATGGTAGCTCGAAAATAGGTACAAGTATAGGCATAGAAAGGTCTGGGTGGATCTGTGAGGACTGGCGACGAAAAAGAGGACCGCATGGAGCGGAGTTCATGTGAAAAGCTGGGCTAACAAAAACGCTCGAATTTAGTATACTTATTGGTAAAACATAATTACAAAACGATGGAAATAAGGCCGTGAGAGGGTATACTAGGACGGACGGTGCAGCCAGCACATTCGATAGGAAAAGGATAAAACGTATACGAAAGAGTGGATAAGGCCAGCAGAGTACGAATGGGAACACGATAAATTTGCAAACTGTGTGTATTCGACTCTTTGGTGGTTTTACTTCAAAAGGGCGAACGGTTTTCTAATTTGAATACCATAATCACCGCCAGCCAACTTCTACTTAATTGTTTTGCGGTTTTTTAAATTCTATAATACGAACTGCAGACGAAACCGAAGACGACGCTCGTTTTAGTCGTATATATTCGGTATTTAATGTGTACCCTTTTTCGGAGTGTAAGTATGTATAACGTCGATTTTGTATATATACCCTATGCGAACGTGTATATTTTACTTATACCTCGAATGGATGAGCTTTTTATAGGTGTTGCAGAGTCGAGGTGCTACTGCTGCCATCGTTCTGTTTTATATTTACCTTGGTGGAATTGGTTTAGAGCTTTTTTGTCGTCGATAAACGATGTAGCGAATGTATGTCGGCGAGACGAGCTTGAAAATAACAATTTTACGTAATAAGACTCAATCCAGTCGAACTCTGTAGCTAGACTTGGGATCTTTAACCCTGCTCCTTTCCAAACACCCGAAGTTATAGAGTAATGGAAATGTCACTTCCATTCTTTTGTCTTATTTTTTTTTCGCTTCTCCATTAGATTATTTGGTTCTGAAAGTGATAAGATGAAAAGATTTGCATTTTCAACGTAGATACTGGGTACTTTATAAGGATACAGTAGATGTATCAATTTCTATCTATTTTCACAGATGACTTTGATGCTTTTGCGTTGTCACGATGCTACGTGTTGCATACAATCCTGCTTCCCCTTCATGTCGTCATTTGCTCGATCGAGTATTCGTTTTGGGTATCGATAAAGATGAAACTGAAATTTATTCGAGACTATGAAAGTAAATTATAAGCATGTATGAATTGTTGGAAATTGAGTGAATTTTTTTCCTTATTTGACGGCTTGCAGGGGAGAATGAATGAATATTTTGAAGTTTCATGGTGCGATTATGAAATGGCTTCTTACACACTTTTGTCTTATAATTGCATACCTATTTGACTACTTAAGTACTTTATTATTTTTTTTTTTTGCAGTATGCCGTAACGTAACAATATTGAAAAATATGAATCAAAACAAAAATAAAATTTTTAAAAATTGATCGATTTATAAATGTATCAATTTTGACACTCAAGTTCGAGCTTTTGTTATAGTTTTTCATTTATAATGATGCGTAGAAAAAAGAAAAGCGAAATTTACTACATGTCCTCAATTTCATAGTTGAATAATTATTTTTCGTGAAAATTTTGTGATCTGGCTTCATGTTGCGATAAAAAATTCTTGTCTGCTCTTTCGTTGACAAGGGGCATTCCCTGGTAAGATGGTGAAAATGGCCCCAGAACCGATTTCGACGAAAATCACCCAAAATGTTAGCATTGATGTAAAACCACCCCAAATTTTTTTTTGGCTTCGTAGCCCCACTCCACTCCGAGATATTGCCTCCTATTGGTCGAAAATTTAACATTTCTTATTTCTGGAAGGGGTACTTCAAAATTTTTGAAATTTTTACAAAAAATTGATATTATGTAGGGGCGTGCGTGAGAATTTTTTCAATTTTTTTCCTCCTTATTTTCTTCGTTTTCCAGGGGCTTGAAAACTTTAAAAATTCGCCAAAAATAGAAGGAAGAGTGAGCCCACGAATTTTTTTTCTTCAAAAGTTTCGTAATTCATTAAAGTACAACGTACACTATTTTTCAGACCCCCTTAGGGGGTGGAACATAGTTAAAAAAATAAAAACCAACAAAAAATATATTTTTTGCCGATTTTCAGCCATTTTAAGAGCTGTAAAATCCATATTATTGTTACAAATTCGCAATGTTGTACAGTTTACATCGACAGACACTCAAAAAAAACATTTTCGAAGTTTATCAATGATTTGATCACGATTTTTAAGTATTCACGACGGCATGGTTCAATAATACGTACACCTATAGTAGGATGGAGTGAAAAAAAACATACCTCGGATTTCGACCGAACTCAGAGAGGTGGTTCATCTTGAGTTGAAAACCTCCCAAAAAAAATTTGAATTCCCTACCTCTCAGGGGAGTGGAGTTAGGGGCCTCGAAGTACGGTCCTTTTTGAAAAAAATGCAGTTTTGGCCACTTTTGGGTAGTGTCACATACATGGTGAGATGACATTTCTAATGCATAGAAAAGAACGTATCTACCTCCGGATAGCTATACCGAATTAAAATTTTACCTGATCAGATAATCGTCATAATATCGAAAGTAATTTGTATCACCTACAATGTCAACGATCATACCCACTCGATTTACCCATACCCTACCTACCCAAGATCCCTATCTTTCTTAACACAATATTATATTTACACCATTATTCTCGTAAATAAAACACAGAGCATCGCGGTAGAAAAACTATGTATTAAAATGGAACAATTTCAAATACAATACGCCATAGAAAGACTTTCGCGAATACGTGTATTAATTAATCTCGAAGCATCACGAAAAAATGTACTTTTGAAAGTTTGAAAAATCACCAGCCGGTCTAGTGAGGTAGAAGAATTACATAATAAAAACGAGTCTATCGTTCGAACTATTTAGCCAAGCTCTGCTCTATCTTTCATATCATTTTTGTGAAGTGGGGGACTCTTCTAACCGGTTTCCCGGTTAGGTACGTTCGAAAATGAGTATCAAAATAGATGAAATATTACCACAATGGTACCTCGGTGACAGCCCTAGAAAAATACAATTTGAGTTTCTACACCCCCAGACCATTCACCTTGAATTAATTTGATATCGATTTTTTCATCCTACCAAGGGATTGAAAAGTTGCTGATCGTTGAAAAATCGAAAATTTCAATTTACAAAAAACGAAAATAACACCTGCTTGGTACCTTGGTACCTAAACTGGACTCAAATGGCTCCTATTGATGCCAAAAAATTATTTCGATAAAAAAAGTTGAAAATTTTTTATAGCAGGGTTGCCAAGTTTTGATTATAAAAAATATCATTCCATCCACTTTATATCCCTGAGGGACAGTTTTACGAGACCCCAGCATCTTCTCCTAAATTATAAGACGAAGTGCTGTTAACTTGTGGACTACTTTATTCAAAGTATGTGGCTTATTTAACTCGATGTTGGTTTGATTGATTGGTATGAACCAACAACCCTGGCAACCCTGATCAAGAAGTACCCCCATCCACTTTATATCCCCGAAGGACTGTTTTAACTAAGAGCCACCAGCATCTTGTCCTAAATTTGAGACGAGGTGCTGTCAACTTGTGGGATACTTTATCCAAAGTATGTGGCTCATTTAAACTCAATATTGATCTGATTGATTGATTGATTGATTGATATTAACCAACAATCCTGGCACCCCTGGTCAAGAAGTAAAATTAAATTTATTATTTTGAAATTTTAAAATAAAAATTTAAAAAAAGAATAATTATTGAAAAAATTATTAGTATTAATCCTCTCAATTTATTTGGAATTGAACATGAAATAGAATAAAAAAATAAAAAATATCATTCCATCCACTTTATATCCCTGAGTGACAGTTTTACGACACCCCCCCCCCCACATCTTGTCCTAAATTATGAGACGAGGTGCTGTTAACTTGTGGGCTACTTTATTCAAAGTATGTGGCTTATTTAACTCAATGTTGGTCTGATTGATTGGTATGAACCAACAATCCTGGCACCCCTGATCAAGAAGCACTCCCATCCACTTTATATCCCCGAGCGAGGGACAATTTTACGAGCCCCCAGCATTTTGTCCTAAATTATGAGACGAGGTGCTGTTAACATGTGGGTTACTTTATCCAAGATATGAAGTTAACGAGGCTCATTTAAACTTAATTTTGGTCTGATTTATTGATATGAACCAACAATCCTGGCATGGAACCCCTGGTCTAGCAGTACCTCATCCATTTTGGATCCCCGAGGGACAATTTATGAGTCCGCAGCATCTTTTCCTACATTATGAGATGAGATGCTGTTGACTGTGGGCTACTTTATCCAAAGAATGAAGTTAACGTTGCAATTTTAAACAACTACGACCGTTTAATTTTCTTAAATACAAATTAATCACGTCGCTTCATCACGTAATGGCCTTTCAAGACTAATGAAGTGTACATTTTGATGTACTTTGGGCATCGATTGATTGATTGGATTATATTATGGAAATTTCTGGTACCCGAAATTGATGTTCATTATTTTATAATCATCATCAACCCATATAAACCCCATTCAAAATTAAATACTTCAACGAGTATTTGAAGTTTACCTCCGAGAGCGAAGTTATCGTTCGAATTACTATACCGAACGTCGAATCGGATGGGTTCTGTTTTTCCACGTACTTATTTCAGTCGATTCTCAAAAAGAGAGAAAAAAATTACGAAATTTACCATTCTGTATTTTGGTTATTCTTTTTATTTGATAAAGTCCCTCTGTAAAACAAAGATTTTCGTTCATTGTTCGTTTCACCACGTAATTAAGTATAAAATGTTACGCTCGAGTATCTGCTCTTGTGACCTGGGAAGACAAACAAAGAGGGGGGAGGGGTAAATTTTCGACAATAGTCATCTGTATTCGCGTAAAGAAAAGGCCCCTTGCCTAATCCACTGATCTGGCGATCTGATATGTGCTTATTGATTCGAAGAGTAGAAGAGAAAGAGAAATGATGGGCGAGTTTTAGTAGAAACATACTGAATCGAAGTATGTCCGAAACAGGTCGCCCGTACGTAATAAAAATAATAAGGTCAGGCGGTTAAAGCGCGCGTACTTATTTACGTGTTTACGAGTAGGTGGACCAAGGCGATTTTTAAACGATGCCGGTGAAAAAATCACATAGCATCGAATAAGCCTTTTTGTCCTTATTAAAGGAAAACTTCTCCATTAAAAGAGAAAGATTGCAGTACGTTAGAAGAGACGCGTGGAAAACCCAGTAGGATTTTACAACGATAATGAAAATAAAAAAGAAGTGTAAAAAAAATACTTACACGTTTTCAGTTCAGCGTACACAGTACGCGAATCAGGTCTCTCTATTCTGCAATACGTTTGCGACGACGAGGTGTTAGGTGTATTGTCTATGGGCATTAGACGAGACAACAATGTGCCTCCGTATGCATGTCCGAAAGTTAGCGAATGTTTAATAACATTCTCGGTACATTGGTTATAAGCAAATTTATCGCATCGTCGAGCACACGATCGCCAGGCAGTGGTCATACAAGATGGGCGCGCGAAAAACAGTGCAATTTTTTCTAACGCCAATTTCGCTTCGTCACCGTATGGTGGACGAAAGCAAAATCAAAAGCGGACGAATTTTGCCCGGTTGAAGGTTACCTACGGATTAGCTGTGGCGGAGGAGACGGGTTCACGAGGAGGGAATGTTTTCCAGGCCAAGAAATTTCCATAATAGATCCAATCAATTAGCACCGGCCGATTGCCTTTTCACGCCATAGTATGTCCAGCCATCGATATGCCATACTTACTGTGGCTTGTTTTAATTGCCATTCGATGGTCGTTAAGTTTCGCAGTTGTTTGCGCCAGTTTGAGTTGCCTTTCTTTTAATGGGAGGGTTCACCTGGTCCTTGTGCAGAGTGTTTCGAAAAATCACAAAATAGGGTGGAGGTTAGTGGTGCCCATGACATTTTGAGACCGAGAAAGTGGTATTTTTTATGCAGATTGATCTGTAATGGAATTATTTGGGTAAGTTGGACAATTGAATGTTGAAAATGGGAATGCGTTGAGCAAATAGTGGGGAAATTTTTTTTTGTAATTTTTATTACAGTTTTTGGTGATTTGAAAATGTTAGTGATTATTGAGAATTAAAGGACATACACAGGACTAGCATCAAACCTTTTGTGTCCTAAGGCAATAAGTGATGGATGACCAGTTGACCATTTTTGGGATAATTTCTCTGAAATTACTATTTGCCACGTAGTTGGTGCCAGGACTTCCACGGTTGGAGCAAATGGAAATCATATGGGACAAAAATTCCGTGAAAAATTCAAAAGTTGAAAGAAAACCTGAAAGATTTTTTGAAAATCCTCCACCAAAAAATTCATAAATAAATAAGTACGTAAGAAAAAAGACGAATCACATAAAACAAAATTCTTCATATCAGAAAAAAAAAATTCGAGGTACATTTCTGAAAAAAATAAAGATTCGAAAAGTTTTGCCAGCAAGAAATACCAAAAGCCAACTACAAAATTGGCAAAAAATTTTCAATTAAAACCTTCGATTAATCAACACGTTCAGATCTCGATAATCTGCTCCTTAAATAATAACCGTTACACTCTGAACTAATATATCTTCGATCACCTCCGCCGAATCCGTTCTTCCTACATACCATACCTCTTTTTCGTTTCTCGTAACTAAAAAAAATTCATTTAAATTTAATAAAAAAATAATTTTATAGGTATAAAAAAAATGATTATTAAAAATATATAATAATTTAAAATTAATCAATTAAATTTTAATAAAAAAATTATATTAAATAAAATTAAAAATTTTAAAATTTAATAATTTTTAATAATAAATAATCATTACTGTAGTGCTCGGTTTCCAATCGCGTCTATATCATGCATCGGAACGAAATTTGAGGGGGAAAAAGTAACTTTAGTAACCTAAAATTTTAAAAAAAGTAACCAAAAAAGTAACCAAAATTTTTCAATTTCCACGCACTCAAATAATTACCATTAGCCCTCCCACTCTCGCATTTTTCCCCAATATTTCTTCTGATTGTGATGTAACTCTTAAAGTCCCAACAGCAACATGAAAATTACCAAGATTATGTCAAAAATTCGAGTTTGGTTCATAAAAAGACCCAAAAAGCACGTAATTATTTTTATTTTCAATAAAATGAAATTTAATACTTCAACTTCGAATTTTTATTCGTAAAACGTCTTAACCATAGAATAGATAATAAATTGATATAAATTTTTATAACACAACAATCAACTTTTTCAACATTGACATTAAAAATTAATAAACGAAGCTTATTTCTAAAAATAAAACAAAAAATTCATTTCGTTGACGACGACTCCAACGCCGAATTCACAAGTTTATTCAATTTATCTTGGATCGAATTTGTTTTTTGAGCGATTTCTTTCTCCTCTTTTTTCAAATTTTCGGCTGATTTAAGCAATTCTTGGGCAACTGAAATCTCAGCAAAACTCTGTTTTTCAGTTGCTCTCTTCAATTTCTTTGCACCCATCGCAAAAATTTCTTCATATGTTTTTCGTTTTTCACCCAAAGTTTTTTGCGATTCAGCAAGTTGGTTCTGTAAAGTTTTAATGGTACACAGCTGTTCTTCAGCTTTCTTTCGTCGTTCTTCTTCTTTCATCTTCAATTTTTTCAATTCTTGTTTTTTTTTGTCTATAGCTTCTTGAATTCGTTTTTCTTCATCAAGATAATTCTGATACGATTTATAAGCTTGTTTACTCATCGATAAAAGCTTCTTCGTTATTGGCACTTTTTCTGGTTTATTGTCATACAATTTCACTTCTTTTTTAATATTCATTCTAGCGTTTAAAGTGCGTACACACATTCTTGTTTTATCGGAGGTTAGCACTTTACTGGATTCGGAAAAAGAACGCTCTACGTCGGCGTTTCCATGAGACAGAGTGAAGCAACATTTCAAAACCTTCGTTATATTGGGAAATTTCGGCTCTCCACATGAATACTTCGCCTCAAAAAATGGTTTCCAAAATTCAACAATTGTCTGGCCTTTACTTCTTTCAAATTTTGGTCTCTCCGCTTGAAGTAATTTCCACTCGTCTACAAGAACATCAGTTCGAATTCCAAGTGGAAGACATTTTGCAACTTCGACAATATCAAGTTCACTTTCTTCTGTCTTTATCTTATCCGGTGATATACAGCTGAATTTTTTCAGTGTCGAAAAATCGCATTTCTTCAAAACATAACTACAGGAAACGACGTAGAAAGTCCTAATTTTTTTTTTGAAGTTTGTTTGAACCTCTGCAGGTAATTTTTTCAGTTTTTCCAACACGTTTTCTTCAATGGTGATTTCGTTGACGGGTTTGAGGTTTTCATCGTCGAATACATTGTTCAAAGTTCGATTTGGATCATTCAAGCCTACCTTGCAAACTCGGTTGACTATAACATTAACAAGGTGCATTAGACGCTCATGTAATATGTGAATCAAAGACGTCTGTAATTGGAAAAAACGAGTAAATTCATTGAATAATTCGGCGACGGAAATTACGAATAATAGCTCTGGTTCGACAGTCGTTTTCTGCAGATAACTGGCAACAGATTTATACTTCTTGCTTTTCATCAAATCAGGGTCGTGTTTTGGTATCCATCTGAGAAAATATTTCTTCAAAGCCGGCAATTGTTCCAAAAATCGTTTGGCAGATGTTGCTAATGTTAGCCATCTTGAACTTACATGTTTTAATAGGTTGTGGTCTGGTAGTTTCAGCTCCTCTTGTACGATTTCGAAATCTTCCCATCTTCTCGGGAAATCTTTGAAGAATTGTCGAGCCATGATAATGGCATCCGATGTGTCTTCTCCCAGTTCAGCGAGTCCTTTTTTAAATGCGTTGTGAATGGTATGAATATGGCAAAATCCAATGTTAAGCAATGGAACTGTTCGTAAATTTAACATCTTATTATTCAATAATGAATAAATTTTCTTGTTCACATTCGGACCATCTGAGCCCAACATCAACAAATCTTGCAAAGGTAATTTTAAATTGCTCAAAGATAGTTCAATGTTTTTTACAACTTGATCTGCTTTCGCTTGTCCCATGAAAAATGTTTCCAAATGTCTCGATACAACATTATCCCGAGTAGGAGACCAATAACGAATCATTACTCTCAATTCTTTCTTATTCTCTTCATTCGTGGTTTCATCAAACAGAGTATAGAAATTTCCACGAACATCTTCGCCAATATTCGAATGAAAATACGGTCCCAAAGCATCGGTCATCAAGTAAGTCATTTTTTTGGCACAAATTTTGAATGCTGAAGGGAATGTAGGATCCATCGCGCGAAAAACGTCGGCAATTCGATCACACGAGGAAGCGGAGTAGTTACTTGCTACACTCTTCATAGTCCAAATTAGTTCAGCTTTCGTAACCTCATCTCGAACTAAATATATTTCCATACCAGTGCATGGCGCATCTGCAGTCTGAGATATAATTGGGGCTTCGTGAAGAGGCTGTAGAGTAGCAAGTTGCGGTTTCGAAGCAGCTGCAGAAGGGTGAGATTCAGCTTGAGTCGAGGGAAATATACGAATTTGAGTTTGTGATTCCAACGACTTGGTGTTGTTCACATGTTTATCACTGATGATGTGCTGATGCAACGACTGAGCACCTTTGGTAATCACAAATACGCAATTGCAACATCTACAACCGGCCTCGCGATTATTATTCTTCTGCTTTAATAACCACGGCGAATAGTTCTTGTCCGTCAACCATTTATCTCTGAAAAAACATTTGCCCATTCTGCTGTTGATATGTCTCCTGTCGAACAGAAAGTAAAAAAAAAAATTTCAATTTCAAAAATAAAAAAAAACTGTCAAGTTTTCAACGTTTGCCGGTTTGATTCATACAGAATTGTAATCTATGAAAAGATTTTTAAAAGACGGTACCGTACCTAATATATTAATAAATTTGAAAAAAATATGAGTTAGTTTAAAGAAGAGAGTTTCGAACATTTTTACTATTCGTATTCGTACTTTCACTCTCACAATTAAAAATATTAATAAGCAAGTTATAGGATGGATATTATGTGAATATGAAGTTTACCAATTAATATATCGCGAAGCATTCAATCCCAACACTGAGAATATGGGATATTATCAATCAGCAGATATCGTAGCAATCCAATAAACCAAACCATACACTCGGGTGAACCAAATACCATAACCACCATTATTTAGTGCGAATTAACGAAGCATGAATATTTAGCATTGCTGTAAGGATGGGAAAAACAAATACAAAATGAGAACATGTCATTAAGTGAATTTCCACAGTACGTTATTAAACAAATGGAATTATAAAAAAATAATTTGAGAACATTAGATTCAGAATGAGTAACTAACTAGAATTAGAAACTGAAGTGATGCGAATAAATTCATAATAACTGAAGTGAAGGGACATTAGTTCATAACAGAAGTACTCACCTCAATTTTGTACTGTTGAAAGACATTTTTCGTAACTTTGTAGATAACTGTAAGTGTATCAGTATGCAGGTGGTGGTGAACTACAGATGAAAATGAACTGGAGCGTTGGAATTGATCGAAGCAGCTTACGTAACAAAATATTCCACTTCATAACAAAGTTACTGACGATGATATCTTAAAATCATAATACACATCCATCGTCAAGCTTGTATCACGATAAAGAATAAAACCCGATTGATCTATTTATTCATTTACAGAGGGCGAAAAATAAAGCGAAGAGTTGTACCTATGCTTAGATAAGAAAGAGTTTTTCACGTCTTACCATGATCAGTGTGAATCTTCCGTCAAGTGAATCTAAAACGAACAGCTTGAAATAAAACTAGCAGATATTCAAACTCCAATAAAATTCGAGAAATATCACTAAATTCACCGTAAAATATACTCGATTAATAATTATTAATTACGAATTTAAACGTAAATGGCAAACGGCATTTTAATCACATATTGTGTATGATGCAACAAAAGCACCCAAACAGTGGATGCGTGGTACTGGAAAGCAAAGAAAGGTAAACGGAGTTGTACAGTGACCTCTGGCGGGCAAGCGTTGAACGAAAAACCTAATTTTTTTTTTTTTTTTTAATTTTAAAACGTGTTTGAAGAAATTTTGAATTTTAAGAGCAGTTTTGCATTTCTCATTCAGATTTTTGACGAAATAGTAACCAAATTGAGTCCAAAAGTAACCATAGTAACCAAAATGAGCCCAAAAGTAACTAAAGTAACCAAGCCTTTAAAAAAGTAACCAAGTTACTAAAAAGTAACCGTGTTCCGATGCATGCTATATACGTAGTACTTTGCTACTCGCATATAAACGGCCGAGGAAAACACTATATAACCTCGGGCCAGATCCTTATGTAATAGTAGACTAAACGACTCGTAATAAAACACATCTTTTTGTACAACTCTAAATCGTGTTTTTGTTGGTCTAAAGTCTTCCTCTGGAGCAGCTCGGTGGTGTTGCCTTGCTCCCAGAGTGTATAGGTAGGCATATAGTCGCACCCGTCGACTTACCCTTCTCTCTTTACCTACCCGTAGGACCTACCACCTACATTACCATAAAAAATAATAATTTAATTAAAATCCTTTTTTAACCAATCTCGTGTTTTCTTTGGATTTGGAACCCCTCGCGCCAAGGCCAATGAATACTACGCCACGACCGTCCTTGAATCTATTGGGAACGATTCCATTGGTGAGTTGTTGTTGACTCCAGAATGAAACATGGTTCGTGTGATTTACGCTTTCTGCATCTTCGATATATTCTTCGTTTGCTTCGTTTGTTCTTTGGCAAACAACACGTCAAAATCCGACTGCGTCAAACTGGTTTCAAAAACCGAGTTACAGTGACAATGTGAAGGGTTGACTCGATAGGTACTTTCCAGTATATTATATTAATCCCACAGATTGCTCTGGTGAAATCTATGCGAGTCAAGTTGGATAAATTGACGTTGGTTTCCTGCGAAGCGCTTCTAGGATCATCATCTCCTGTATTGGCATCTTTACTTTGCAAAAAAAGAGTCAAACGACAACGGATGCGGACATTTTCCTTGTTCTTGTGTCACGGTTGTGTTTGTCCATTGAATAATCGATTGAATAAATACTCCACCAACGCAGAACAATTCAAATGAATGCTTGGACAGGGCACGATTGTTTCATTATAACAGCTCCGAAAAGTTTGTGTGAGGATTATCATGATCTTTCGCTATCACATTTTGAATCATTGCAAGATCAACAACGATTACATTGGGAACTTGTAAAGCAGCCCCCGCAGCCTGGTCCATCATTCCAATTTAAATTTACGGTTCACCACAACAACCATAACACTAAACATTTTTAAAAATCAGAAAAATGCAACGATAACGCTGAAATGTAAACCGAAAAGTACAAACAAAACGATAAACTGATGAAAAATACTTACTTAAATTGTATTGATTGATTGATTTTAATCACATGATTAATCCGCTGTACCACACTATACAAAACAAAACCGCAGAACTTCGCAAAACACAAGATACTACACTGGCTAGGGCAGAGGACTTAAGTGTGCCACCCCTTGTAACAAAAACGTCCTTAGAAAAAAGTGATCCCTTCCCCCCTCCACGAGATAAATGCCCTAAAAAAGATCAAAAATGATACTTATGATAATTAAAAATAAAGGAACACCCCTTATGTCTAGAGTAGTTGTACATGGCGTTTAAAAATGTTTTTTTTTTAAAAATGAAACCAAAAGAAGAAAAATTGCCTGCTAATTCATTTTATTACTTGCGGACTTTCGATAAAAACTAATTAATTTTATCTCTTGCGGACTTTAAAAAAAAGAACCAATTGAGGAATTTAAAATTTGAAAAACAGCTGAAAAAAGGCAAAGAAGCTAAACACAAATACTTTACATATATAATACTGGAAACTCCAATGGGGACAAGTGACTCCCAACAAAAGCGCTCTCTTAGCGGCTCAGCATGAAACTATTCTCAGACTTTCGACCGATCGTCATGTCTTTGACCAATCAGAGGGCGAATCACGCGACGATTAGTCGAAAACCTGGAATTAGTTTCATGCCGAGCCGCTTAGAGAGCGCTCTTCTTGGGAGTCAAATCAAAAGCACAGAGTTTCCTGTATTATATATGTAAAGTATTTGCTAAACATAAAAAATTGGAGCTAAAAAAATACATAGAGAGCTAAGTTGGAAACTATCCAACACTGGAATCTATCCAGCGCGACAGGTTAGCTCAGTGGGTAATGATTAATGAACCAGTTTTCATAACAAAAGACACCGGTTCAAAAACCAGTCAAGCCTTAGGCTGGAACTATACTCGTACTGCGAGCTTATAAAATGTGCTTTTTGTAATTTTTTTCTTTTTTTTTTCTAGGTGAGTAAGATTTTGAAGTTGAAAAATGTTGAATTACTATCGATGGATCGGGTATGTTGATACATGGTACCTATCATAAGTATTTTAGATAAAAACAAGACTTCATTGGTTGTGAAGTAAAACTAAACAAAATTTTTACCCAATTTTAAACGTATCCAAAAGATGAATTTAAGATAAACGTTGATGCAATTTGAGCTGATTATTAAAATTTACTCTTTGGAAGGAGGAGGCCCACAAATGGACATCTTTGTTCTGTCCCAATCTCCCAAGAGCACTGAAAATTGTCATTTTCTGTGTACCGCTTTTCTGTTGAAATTATATTATTTTTTGTCGGAAGGGGAGGGATTGACTCGCGATATATTTTTTGAAATCGCTTCAAATTTGAATGAGGTAGTCAAATTCACACATTGCGCTACATTGCTGCTGAGGGGAATCTTTGATGGCATGTTTCAAAGACGTCTTCATGCCGTTCACCAAATATATGGGAATCTAAATGGTGGTTTTTGTGATTCGTTTAAATAAAATTCATACATCTTACGTGAAATCTAGATTCACATTCGCCCAGCCCATTTTTTGAAGAAAGAGTTTACATATTTTCAGCTGGTTTTCCTGACATAAGTTTAATAATGCTATGGTTATACTTCAGTGTATTTTAGGTATAGATTAGGTATTTCTTTTTTCGAACAGATGATGGGGGCTGACCTGCGATGAAATTGAGTCTATCGAGGTATTTTAATTTCTTACTGCCTTGTTAGAACTTTCACAAATTGAATTTATTGTTCTCGTGCTGTTGATAAAAAATTCTGAGTGGCATCGTTTCTTAGTTTCCATAATTTTTTTGGCAGTTGTCGAATTTATTTAACGAAAAATGGTGGTTCTTTTTTGTTAATTTGAAAATTTTCGCGATTTATATAAACTACACATATTTACATACCTAAGGTATACAAATACATACCCGAATGGAACGTTGCGAATCCTTGATAATATCTACTACTAGTAGGATTCAATTTTTTTAAATAGGTAATTCAGTATATTTTAGAAGAATTTGGTATGTTTTGAATCTCAAGACTGAATTATGCAACTCTTCATTGGGCATAAATTCCAACATTTTTGATTCTTCATTCATCTTCTAATCTTCGATCTTTTTCAAGAGCTTTCTCTTTAGCTCCGGTTTTTTCATTTTGATCGCGATCGTTACACGCTAAACAGTCGATCCTGGATGGTTTAATTGTTGAAGACGAGTTGTCCAATTTGTAAATAATTTGGATTTATTTTAATTTTCTTCTTTCTACTTACAATCTACTTTTTATTGATTTAGGTTAGGTTAGATTAGTGGGAGGTTTGCGATTCATGACAATTGAACAAATTTGTGTTGAAGCAGAATAATAGAAAATACTCACCCCTTGAAAATATAGTAAATATTAAACAAGATTGACGTACACAATACATACGCTATATTCCAATATAAGTATACCTAATATTACGAAAGAAAAAACGAAAGAAAAGAAAAGAAAATTACTAAATTTGATAGCTATTAGTTTAACGATACTTTGGTCAAATAAGTCGACAGTACGTTTATTTTACTACGTCAGACTTTTATTAAAACCTGAGCTAAAGCACGACGTCGCGAAGGCCAACAAGGACGACGGAAGTCGACTAGAGAAATTACCAACCGATGAAAAAAGCGTAGAGAAATAAAAAAAAAAACGAGCTTTTTATAGACAGTTTTTTTTTCTCAAGAGAGAGAGAAAAAAGAAAACAACTCTTTGATTATAGAAGTAATTTTATAGTATATTAGGAGGCAACTATCTATACCATTTTCAGTTCAGCGACTAGATTTTCCAGTCCGGAATTACCACTCGTAAAATTATTACCGGTTCCTGTTCATCGATAGTGAGTTATTTGGTTTATGGTCGAGCCAAGAGACGAAGGGTTGTTTCATTTTTGACCTAATCGCGTATTTTTCTCTTGTGCTTAGGATTGTATTTTAGAGAGGTGGGTTTTCAAATCGAATACGAGCACGATATGTGTTGGTTACAGTTGACATGGTATGCCTTATTTGAAAAAGCGAGGGGTGGGGTCAATATGAAAATTTGTGCATTTTTAAATCGCGATTTTGGTATCCAAAAATGAAAAAAATAACTCAACCACCTTAATAAGTCGTTTAATGATCGACGAAGCTTTTCAAGCACCAAGTGCTCATCAGCAGGTCTCATCCAGATTGGACCTGCTGATCTCATCCAGTTCTGATTGACGCATCTACTTCTATTTGCAGTAAAAGAAATAATTTTTATTAGAAATTTGGTTTTGAAAAACTCCAACTTCTCTTCCCGTTCCCTGATTTTCGCCTTCAATTTTATTTTTTCTGCCACAGCATCTTGTAAGAGTTGCCAAACATTTTTTTTAAAAATTTCGAATGAATTTTTCTTGAAGAATTTCCTGTAAGATGAAAAAAAAAAGTAGACAAGAGTATTATGAAAAATAATAAACTTGAGAAAAAATCTTATAAAAATGAATATCTGACAAATTTTCTCATACAAAGCTCGTCTAAAAGAATCAATTTGAAAAAATTTCTGAGAAAATTTCAAAAAAAATTATTTTGACAAAGATCTTTTAAAAAATATTTTTGTAAATGCTTCTCCCTCGAAAAATTGTTGAAGCTCACTCTGAAAAAATTAACAAAAAAATATTCTTTAATCATCATTTGTCATGTTTGGTAAAGTTGGAAAATTGCCATTAAAATCAGAATGAAATTATTCCCCAACTCTGCAAATGAGTTTTGAGCAATATTAAATATTCTCTATAAGCCATTTTCTTCGCCTTACTAACTTTACTAATTTCTTCGCAAGTTCGCATCTCGATTTCATGGTGATGAATCTATTTAAAAATACTTGCGATTCGGACCAAATTTGATTCGCTAAATATTCAATGTAAAAATAAATTACCTAGTAGATGATTTTTTCGGATTCCTTCAAATTCTCTAGTGTTTCGCGTTTAATTTAATTTTTTCTGCCATAGTATCTTGTAAGAGTTACTAATTTTTTTTTTTTTAAATTTCGTATGAATTTTTCTTGAAGCATGTCTTGTAAGTTGAAAAAATATAGACAAAATGTATTACGAAAATAATAAACTTGAGAAAAAATTCTTTAAAAATTAATTATCTGTAAAATTTTCTCATACAAAACTCGTTTAAAAGAATGAGTTTGAAAAAGATTATGAAAAAAGGCGGTAAAAAAATATTTCAAGAAAAATTCTTTTGACAAAGATCTTTTTAAAAATATTTTTGTAAATGCTTCTCCTTCGAAAAATTGTTTAAGCTCAAAAAAATTATTCTTTATTCGATTCGCTAGACCTTCAAAGTAAAAATAAATTAATAACTTACCTACGTACCTACGTGAATCGGTCATTAATTGGAGTCTCCCGCTACTTTGAGCATTCTGTCGTTCTGTCTATTTAAAGAAAAATAATTTTAAATTTTCTCGTATCATTTAAAACTAGGTATCTCGATTTTTTGAAAACCAAGGAAATGTTCAAAAATTTCTTCAATTTTTTGGAAGAAAAAACCTATTATTTTTTTAGAGACAATATCTCTCAGATCTTTCTTTGCCTCAAATTGCTTAGAAAAAAGTATTCTTATTTTATTATTTTTTTTTTTTGAATGAAAAATCCACTGTTTGTAAGGAAATGAATGAAAAAAAAATTTCAACTTACTGTAAGTAAACACAAAATATTTTTCAAATTTTTGAAGAAAAAAATCATACTAATTGATTTTTTTTTTTGGAAAATCTAAAATTTTTTCTTGAACTTCCGAAGAAAAAAATATTTTAAATTTCTGAAGAAAAAAAAATGTCTACTTACATTATCGATGGAATTTAAAGGGTAGAAATTCTATGAACACTGGCAAGAGGAATGGAAAAACTTTGCCCTTTTTTAATCACCTTTTAAACAGCCAATTACGTTAACGAGCGTAGTGTTGTTAATTAAAAGACACAACGTACCTAATCAAGTTACCAATTTAGGTAATTGAAAAACAGAGCCATCCGCCATTGCAAAAATAACTGTCAAATGGTACCACGAAAAAGTTTCACGTGGTTGGAAAAAGAAAAGAATAGCCTTGAAAAGGTATAGGCAGTTTTTGGGGCTAGAAACAACACAACAGATATGGGTGGAAAAGAAAGACAACAGCGGAGCAACAATACGAAGTAATACATCAATGTAAACTTCACTTAAGCGCGTATTTATTTATTTGTTTGTTTATTACGATTATCAACCGGGTCGTTCATTTTACTTAGTGAAGACATTTTGAAAACTCTTGTCACGTTTGGAAGGTCTGCGAGGGTTTTTTTTGCCCCGTACGTACTGGGTGGATAACTCGAACCGATACATCAAGCTAGTTGATGTAATGGCGAGTTGTAATTTTTCTAATGGGCTTATTATATTTGATATGTTGGTAGAGTGCGAGGACATATGCGCGCGGTATTGTTGGAAAAAAGTTGATACATAAAAGGAGTAGGTACTGTTACGATAACGAGCAAAGGGAGCTAATTTTTACTCCGCTGGTAAATATTGACGATATAGGAGAATGGGCGAATTTATCGTTTATAGATAAAATACCATATAGATGGAGTTAATCGTATAAAGAGAGTTGCAAGAGGGTTTAAAAATGGATGAAAACACGAGGAAGTGTATTTATCAGTAGATAGAATGTACGTAAGAAGCAGCGAACATCATCGAAGAGTCTGTCGGCGTGTGCAGTGTCGCATCGGCAGCGTCAGCATCGACGTTTAAGTGAAAAACATTTTTCCAAACGGAAGATCTTTAAAAAAAAAATACTCGTTACTGAGATCTGTTCTTTATTATATTCGTATCACATAAAGAGTAACCGCTATTATATTACATAACAGTTATCCATCCACTTTTCGTCGACATAATATTATCCCTTCGCTAACGCCACTTCATCAGGTTTTTCTAAAGAACTAATCTTCTCGAATCTTCTTTATTTTTTTCCTCTTCATCCGAAGCTGTCTCCTTTTCGCTGTTTTTCCAGCGTGCTCTTTTTCCGCCGTATTTATATATTTTTTTGCCATTCTTTCGCCCTTATTACCTTCCGCTATTTTTTCATATATAAATCTAGTCTCCGCTCTCGAAATGCTCCAATGTACGTACGTGGTCGAGTGTTTATTACTCCTGGATTTTTTTCCTTTGCTAAATTAAGTCTGCCATGTGACCTCGTTCGATGTGGTTACACTGCTGATGGATGCCCCTTTTTGTTGGGTCGAAGGATGACATATTCTGTTGAGAATGGTTTATAAATTGGGGAATTTCCTCAAGGTTTTTATTGGAGCGTGCTTGGTAATTTTCCAAAATGGTGGAGTTCGTTGTTTTTGAAAATTTTTGATCGTGGAATTGGTGATGTTTGTGTGAGTCGGAGTCGGATTCTCGAAATTAAAAAAGTGTTCCGTTTTTCAAAATAGACTTATTCGGAAGTAGAGAATCTGAAATTTGAACTCTGGAATAAGTCAATTTTCAAAGTCTTACTCGCATTTGTGAAGGGTAGAGTAGAGGTAAAATAAGAGAAAGTACGAATACAGTTCCCATAGATAAGTACAACAGCTTACACAAGGTATGTACTTATGTAGATTTTTAATTAAATTATTATTTTTTTATGGAAATGATTATTTATTATTAAAAATTATTCAATTTTAAAATTTTTAATTTTATATAATATAATTTTTTTAAAAGTTTAATTGATTAATTTTAAATTTTTATATATTTTTAATAATTTTTTTTTTTAATAAAATTTTTTTTTAATTCAATTTAAATGAATATTTTTATAATAGATTTTTTTAATTGAATATTTATTTTATTGAATGTACTCTATCAAATTTTTCCTCAATTCTCAAGATTTATGTAATCACAAAATGGAGAAAGAAGTTGGAATTATTTTTAGAAAAAATGAAGAATTAAAAGTCGAGAAATACCTATACAACCAAATTTTAGCTGCCAAGTTGATTTTTCGATTTTTGGCGAATTTTTGAAAATGGCTAAAACCGCCTCCAAAAAACCATTTTTTGAAAAAAAAAAACTGTAAATTTCAAGATAGAATCCTGAAAATCGGTTTGCACACTGAAGTAGACCTCCCGAGTCGATTGGGATCATTTTCGAAGCGGTATGGAGCCTCCAGAAAAAGTTGACTTTTCTCCAGCGCATTGGAATAGCTCCAGACGGTGATGTAATTAACTTCGGCAGCTAAAAATTTAATCCTAGCGTTAGTATGATGTCTTCTATCGATTGACGTAGTTGATTCCAAAATTCGAGGTGACGAGTTCGCACGTGTTTTTTTGAAAACTTTAAAATTCTGCATTTTTAAAAATATACAAAAAATTCAGGTTCTCCAGAATATCATCTGAAACTTCGTCTACCCCCTAAAGTCGACCCCCCCCCCCCGAATCGATTGGCACCGTTTTCGAAGCGATCTGGAGCTTCTAGAAAATGTTGACTTTTGCAGTCTGGAGAGATTCTAGTGTGCTGGAGAAAAGTCCACTTTTTCTGGAGTTTCCAGATCGCTTAGAAAATGGTTCCAATCGACTCGAGAGGTCGACTTTAGTGTACAACAAACCGATTTTCAGGATTCTATCTTGAAATTTACAATTTAAAAAAAAATATGGTTTTTTGGAGGCGGTTTTAGCAGTTTTCAAAAATTCGCCAAAAATCGAAAAATCAACTTCGGCAGCTAAAAATTTGGTTGTGAGGTCTGGGTGGCTTGCTCTTTCAGTGAGTCAAATTTCATCTCAATCGGAGGTGACGAGTTGGGGAGGTTCCCTTCTTAGATAATAGGCATTAAAACACGTTTTTCCCCCCCTCATTTTACAACATTTTTTTTCTCCAAAAAAAAAAAAACATACCTAATTGTTGAGAACTGTTTTAGATATCTTTCCAATTTATTACCTAAATTACCCCTGAATAATTTTTTATTTATTTTAATAGAATTTTTGAATTGAAAATAATTATGTACCTATACCTATAAAAAAACATCAGAATTACCTACTAGAATTATTTTTTTGGTCTATTTATGAAATGTAATCATACAAAACACAAAAGAAAATATTCCCTTTGAAGTAAATTTGGTCATAGGAAAGGTGCGAATTGCACTGCCGCCAGGTCTACTAAAACTATTCCCTTCAACCGAGTATGCACTTCTGTCACATCTCGAGAAGACCTTTTTGGACCATTGTCCAATAGTCACAGGAAGGAGTACATTTTAGTAGGCTCTTGAAAAGCTACCAAATTTGCTTTCAAACATGTCGTTGTATCAGCAAACGCTGACAACGTCATAAAAATTTATGACGGAATTATTATGCCCATATGACTGATGACCAAAAAAAGTAACATGTGGCAATGGCACACATTTTAGAAATAATGTTTAAAAATTTTTTTGTCCAATATATGGAATTAAGTTCCACCTAGGTATAGCCCATCCTAAAAAGGATGGGAAAAATTTAATATTCCAAGTATGTAAGACATTAGGTTATTTACATAAATGAGGATAAATCGAATTGGGCAAAATTAATCAAATTTGTAACATTGTGTTGTAATATTACACCAATTTCAAATTTTTTCAATTATCCTCATATTTTTTACTCAATGGAAGAAAAAAACCTTCCTATAGAGAATAAATCGAATTTTTCTTTAAAGAAAAGTCAAGATCAACTAGTTGATTTGAAAAATCTAATAAAAATTTACCATTGATCTACAAAAAAATGAAAATGAAAATAAGCCTCTTGAAAGAAATAAATTTTAAAAAAATTCTCGTTTTTGCAAAAAAAAAAAAAAAAAAAAAGAAGTGGCACATTATTTTTCCTCATAAAAAAAAACAATAGGTAATCTGGTTTCTAGAATTTGACCAATTCTTCAGATCATTCGATTTTTAATACTTTATCATGGATTTTTTTTTCATTCCTTTCTAAAAATTTGTACAATTTCAAAAAAAAAACATTGAAATTTAAAAAAAAAATTAATTGTAATAAATTACAAACAAAATTTACCAACAAAATGTTACTCACTCTACATTAAGCGGAGGCTCGTTTAATTGCGCCATTACATTGGGAAATAGAACGAGTAATGCTGGATTGGCTTGAGCTTGATCTTCAACCCCTTGTTCCTGCGGTAGATTGGCGGCCGCGGCAGGTTGAGCATCTACTTCATTATTATCTTGAGGTGGATTCTCCATCTTCTGTAAATAAAACATTAAACAAGTAAAAATAACATATTATCCCGATATCAGAGAATAATTTCCAAATACGTCGAAAATAATTCTATTTTGTTTAAAAAAAAAGTTACATGAAATTGAAAATTGGATTTTTATGTATTTGAAAAAAATAAAATACATAATTACTTACATACACGAAAAAGTACCTATTTAGAATTCAAATAAAATTGAAATTAAACTAAAAATAACTTGAAATTGAACAAAGTTAAAAAAAAATGACTTACTCAAAAAAGGGCAAAATTCTTAAATACAAAAGTTCTTTATCATTTTTATTTTCCCAGGCCGCCCAGGCTGTTACTTGTGAACCACTGAACCTAGAATTAATGTGCTCACGTGCTCTGTGTGTAGAGCAACTAATTCACTTCGAAATGAGCGTCGGCCAGTTTGGTAGTTTGTAAATTTTTTTCAAAAAAAAATTTAATGTCAAATTTTTTTTCAAATGAAGTAAAATTCTGGTTTGGTCCTCTTCAAATTACTTTTTAAAAATAAACTATATGTACTGGAGAATATTTTTCAAACGATCGGAGGGTACAGAATTATGCGTGTCGAAAAGCTCAGCTCATTTGGATCTAATACTCGTAGTTGATTTATATCCAAAAATTGACTACTACAATAATAATCTTACTTCCAGCAAGGAGTTCAGAACTTTTGAACTAGTTTTATCTACTTCATCAAACGTAAATATGTACTCGTATAGCTCATTCGATGTCGACAATGGCTCTGCTAAAAATTGGGAAAAAAATTGTTTAGAATTTTGGCAAGTAATAATATTTCATAATTTACATGGCTATTTTTCCTCCCGAGACTTATCACAAGCAATTCTTATTCTAGCCGACGTGGCCATCGGACCCAAGGCACATATTTCTGCGTCAGGGAAAATTCGCCGGGCAAGGCCAAGCAGGCTGCTTTTACCGTAGCCTGGCGACGCAACTAGCAGTACGTGTAATCCTTTGAAATTTCATCATGTTTTAATTTAGTTTGCCTAAATACAAAATACCGCGGAAAAGTTTCCTCTTGGGGAGACATGAAACGAGTTTTCGGCTGTTTCTGTCCACCCTAATACATATCCTGTTTTACCTACAGAGCATCGCTGTAGTGTTAATATTTCTTTGACCCTGGATGCAGAATAAATTGTGGGAATTAGAAAAAATTACTTACAATAGGTTGCCAGATTGAAAACGATTGATTCTTGAGAAAACTTTTGACGATTGCTTCCTGAGGAGACGTTGGGTGTTGAGTTGATATCATTTTTCTTTCACTCGTTTATTTTCGTATTGAAAGTAAATTTTTTCGTCTTCTTCCAATTCTTTAAACCCTCTTTCAAAATCTCAAAATGTTGGTCCAATTTACGCGAAGATTTTCACCATCATTGTAAAGATAATACGGTATTTGTTGAGTTTTATGCGGGTCTGAGTCCATTATACTCGACGTATTTGCGCCGTGCTATTTTAGAAACTTTTCAGGATAAGGGTTTGTGTCGATATTTTGCTAACTTTTCACCTTTGCTGGGGTTTAATTAGGGGTTTTGTTAGTTCCGTTCACCGAGTATATTTCTTAATTAATTTTAAAGGTGTTTGAAAGATAGCAGGAGATGCGGGTCGAAAGTGCGAGTTTTCGGAGTATTGGAAAGAATGTGTTTGTAAAGTTTGAAAGGTGTAGTAAAGTGGTGCAAAAGTGATGGGAGTTTTGAGTTTTTTATGTACTCGTAAGTAGTGTGTTTCGGGCCAGAGGAGAAAATTGGTCAAGGTGACGATTTTTTTGTTATTCCAAGAAAGAAGTCTATATCTTGTCACTTTTATATTCAATTCAGATTTCAAAAAAATTCACGATGAATTTATCAAGTTGGCACCTTTTATCAGAATAAAAATGATTAATTTTTACTTTGATACCATCTGAACAGAATTAGATATGTAAGCAGACTTGCTTGGTGTATTCTCATATTACGAGAAAACGAAGAAATTAACAAAAAAAAAAAAAAAAAAACTAGAAATACCTTTTCCCAGAAGAATTATCACCCTCGCGAATCGTATCAAAAAGGTGAATAAAAAACCATTTACATTTTGGCAAACGACGTAACGCTTCACACGATTTTTCATCCCACATGCTTCGCCTGCGGCATATCCCATCGGTACATTTTATTAAATTTCACTCTATGTATTCAATCTCTTACAGGCGCGAAAGAATTGATTTCTGGTATATTGCAAACATCATTTTGCAAATATAATACACCAGAGGTTAAGCTTCCTTTACTTATCGTCTTAAACGCTCAAATGCCAATAATCTTTGACATCGAATGCGAAATGGAATATTTATGCAAAATATATCGCATTACACCGCCACATTCTTCGGCACCCCTAACCATCCCTCTTTGCTCAGCTGATATGTAGAATATATTAGCCGTGAACTACATAAATGTGTATAGCTTCGGTGGGGGTGGCAGAGGGCGGTGGCTCAAAATATGTATTTTATATACGATGTGATTTATTTATGTATTCGAATTAGGTATCTACTGGCGCTAAAAAATAATATAAAATATTTACCCTCTAAAGATGAATGGATGTGTGAACCTTGACACTGTATATTTTAGGCAAATTACTTTACCATAAATTTGTATTTTAGTATATTGGTTTTCCCCCCGCATGGCTTGAAGATGTCGAAGGAAGTTCCACGCTAGTGTTTGTAATCGGTGTTTAGTAAAATTGAATAATATACTCGGAAATCTCGACTTGGGTATATTCTCTTTCAGTATCTCATTTTTTGGAGGGGAGGATATATGCACAGAGGGAAATCTATTCAGTAATAATTGAAGATGTTATCTGGGCTGTAGGCCCAATTGATTTTTGCAATTGGGACCAGGGACAAGTCCCAGGACAAAAACTTTTAATTGGGACGGGCCTGGGACAATTTTTTTTGAACTATTGGGTTTTGGGCCTGAGTCAGGAACCGGGTCTGGCCCAAGTTTGGCCCGAATTTGATCCGGGTCTTACTTGGGTCTGATTCCTGTTATCAGTGTTTTTCGATCTTACTATTACATAATGAATGATTAGATTAGGTAGGCTTAGATGCTAACAACTAACATCAAATCTAAGTATCAAATTTATTGTTGAAACTCGATGAAATATTAATTAAATATTAATTAACTTCATAAATTATATAATAATTGATCAAATTAATTAATAATATGAAATCTTGCCATAGGTACAAATTGGATCCCATTTTTTTCAAACGAATCATAGTAAGGCTTAAGCAAATCTTTTTCTCCTTTATGTTCGACACTTGATAGCGGTTGACCATCCACTGTAAATTTTTTGATGCACGCAGTCTCAACGTACTGTAGTGGCATCAAGTTTAGTTAATGGCCTTCTCAGTTTCCTCTTGCTCCACTAGCATATTCGTCTGGATGTAAACGTTTTAGATGTTTCTTCATGTCACCAGAATGATCGTACTGGAAATTCAATACTACCATTATTTATGAAAATATGATTTTCAAACTTAACGTTAGAAATGATTTCTTGACTGGCATCTAACGATGACAGGAGATACATGAAGCATGACGGCAATCTCCTTGACTGGCTCCTGATCGACGGAAATTTTGATTTCAACCTTTGTAGTTCATTTTTTTGGCAGCTTTTTGGGACCAGGTCGTCTCTTGTCTGCAATGATAACGACCATTAGTCAATCCTATTAAGTAGTCGTAATCACCATCACCTGCAGTTCTTTTTTCCTGTTTGATCAACAGGTTTGTGTAAACAAAAAACGACAGGAGATATGTACTTGTGGCACGATGACAATCCCCTTGACTGGCCATCGACGACAATAGAAGCCAAATTGGTTTTATAACTGATAAATGCAGTAGCCTTGTAGTATTTGGCAAAATGTATAAGACTGATTGACCCGAGCGGCACACTCGATCGATAATATCGGAAGATGTAACGTATCGATAAAAAATCGTTTGAAAATCTATAGATGTTCTCACGATATTATAAAGATTTATCGGTACAACTTCATAGGCAAAAAATCTAAAAACTATCGAATTCGATATTATTAAGATTTTATGACGATATTCGTCAACGATACTATCGACAAAGAATATTAAATTTATCGATTCCGATTTTCCACCGATTTTGTGCAGATATTTGAAACTACATTATCGACAGATTATATTAAATTTATCGAATTAGCTTTTTTAACGATTTTGTGAAGATATTTGAAACTATATTATCGAAAGATTATATGAAATTTCTCGACTTCGATATTTTACCGATTTTTTGACGACATTTGAAACTATATTATCGACAGATTATATTAAATTTATCGAATCCGATTTTTTACCGATTTTGTAAAGATATTTGAAACTATATTATCGACACATAATATGCAATTTCTCGAATTCGATTTTCTAACGATTGCGTGAAGATATTTGAAACTATATTATCGACACGTAATATGAAATTTCTCGATTTCGATTTTTTAACGATTTTGTGACGATATTTGAAACTATATTATCGACAAATAATCTGAAATTTCTCGAATTCGATTTTTTAACGATTTTGTGAAGATATTTAAAACTTTATTATCGACACGTAATCTGAAATTTTTCGAATTCGATTTTTCAACGATTTTATGACGATATTTAAAACTTTATTATCGACACGTAATCTGAAATTTCTCGAATTCGATTTTTCAACGATTTTATGACGATATTTGAAACTATATTATCGACAGATTATATTAAATTTATCGAATCCGATTTTTTACCGATTTTGTAAAGATATTTGAAACTATATTATCGACACATAATATGCAATTTCTCGAATTCGATTTTTTAACGATTTTGTGACGATATTTGAAACTGTAGTAGGTGGTAAGAAGGGTGAAGAGAAGTCCTACCTAATACACTCCGCACTCAAGTGGACACCCACGAGCGCAAGGAGAGGAGACTGTTCGAATGATCTAACACGACGAGGTTAATATTTACGTACGAGTTTATTCAGACGAAATGTTCTGTTTAGACTAATTAGTACAAATAGCGATTAAGCTTAAATAGTGTTCTGCTCACTGGCTTACGTAAGAGAAGTAAACATACGTGAAACTGGTCCGGGTGATGCGTAGCGCTGGTAGCGCTGCAGACGCTACACACCCCCTTTCCAGAAATTTGGAAAAATTTCGTAAAAAAATTGACAGATTATTGAAAAAATTGAAAAATTTGAAAGTTTCTAAAATTAGATGTACAAGTATGGGTATGAGTATGAGTGTGACAAAAAATGCATTGAGAAGTTTGAAGAAAATTGGTTGAATTTGAGTTGCTGAATGCTGATGATTGATGAATGATGAGTGATGATGTGATGATGAAAGGAAACATCTGGAATTTTGATCGGCGATATCCACTAGTCAAAATTTTCAATTAATTTGATAATAGTGAGAATTTATGCCTTTTGAGTGTCGTGTTGCATGTGGTTGAGCAGCGTTACATTGAGTGCGCATTGTTGAGTTGGTGTGATGTTTTGAGTGCGAGCAGCCTGAGTTGAGTGTGGTGAAGAGCGATGATGCGTTGAGTAAGGTGATTGCGCTGAGAATGATGCCTTTGAGCGGTGCATCTGAAGTTGTGCTGCGGTTTGCTTAAGTTTGTCATTGACGGCTCACTACTACTGCTCAGTGGGTCGAGTCTTACAGTTCGGATACTTGCCGCAATGTGTTTGATGAGACCTTGGTGCAACTGACTTTCAGTTTGTTTCCAAATGTTCTTTTCTTTTCTTGTCGAGTCTGGTAAACATTTCATTTGCTAAGAAATCTGCCATGGTCTAGGCAATCATCGTTAACGCGATGCCAGATCGGATTTTAGCTCAAAATGTAGAAGGCTTTCGGAGCTGAGATTGTAGTATACTTTGTTGATAGTTTAAGGTTTTGGTAGACTTTTAGCGCTCAATCTTGCCAGAAAGAAAAAATTCGCTGCTACCTGGAGACCAAAAATCTATATCGTATACATCGTGCTGAGTTGTTGGGTTGCTTGAGAACTTGGTAGGTACATATTTCGTTGAGAGTAGGTAGTGTTTTGTTTGGCATTTCAAATTTATAAGAAAACTGCATTGATGAGTGGCGAGAACTGGTTACACTGGAGTTGTGGATTGGCGTTGTACTGACTGGTAACATTGACTGGATATTCAGTGCTATTTGCCATGTGAGCTGATGACAATATGATGTAGAGTGGTCATAAAGTCAGAAGGAAGTGCGGTAGTTAAAATCAGAAGGGTAACACGGTTCGAGGCACACATCGCGAAACGTCGGGATTTAGTCTGGACACACGAACTACATATTTGCGAACGTCGGGGGTCACCACTGTAGTAGGTGGTAAGAAGGGTGAAGAGAAGTCCTACCTAATACACTCCGCACTCAAGTGGACACCCACGAGCGCAAGGAGAGGAGACTGTTCGAATGATCTAACACGACGAGGTTAATATTTACGTACGAGTTTATTCAGACGAAATGTTCTGTTTAGACTAATTAGTACAAATAGCGATTAAGCTTAAATAGTGTTCTGCTCACTGGCTTACGTAAGAGAAGTAAACATACGCGAAACTGGTCCGGGTGATGCGTAGCGCTGGTAGCGCTGCAGACGCTACAAAACTATATTATCGAAACCTAATATGAAATTTCTCGATTTCGATTTTTTAACGATTTTGTGACGATATTTGAAACTATATTATCGATAAATTATCTGAAATTTCTCGAATTCAATTTTTTAACGATTTTGTGAAGATATTTAAAACTATATTATCGACACGTAATCTGAAATTTCTCGAATTCAATTTTTCAACGATTTTGTGACGATATTTGAAACTATATTATCGACACGTAATATGAAATTCCTCGAACTCGATTTTTCAACGATTTTGTGGCGATATTTGAAACTACATTATCGACAAATAATCTGAAATTTGTCGAACGATTTTTCAACGATTTTGTGACGATATTTGAAATTATTTCCAAATTGGTGAAAATTTTTTAAGTCCAACACGTCTGGAAGTACTAAACTGCCTATTATAAGCCTTTTATTGCTAATTCCTCAACGATAAGGTATGGCATAGTGGTTAAGGAAGAGGATTATCATGCAGGAAGTAGATGGTTCAAGCCCCACGGGTGGCAGATTTTTTATAATTTTTTTTGACTTTCTGAAATGATCCTCTTACCGTAACATGAATAATGTGTTTAGGCATAGTTTAATGTATTAATTATGCTAATTAATGATTTTTAATTATAGAAAAAAGCTAGTAAAAGACGAAAAATCGGAATAAAAAATCGACAGAATATCGAATTCGATAAAGCGTCGCAAAAGTTCCGCCTAAATCGTGACATTATCTTTCGATATTATAGATATATTATCGATAAAATATCTTACTATAATCTCGAAATTTTTGCTAACTATAATTCGTCGATAATCTATCTATATATCGAAAGATAATTTCACGTTTTATGCGGAACTAACGCGACACTTTATCGAATTCGATATTCTGTCGATTTTTTATTTCGATAATTTGTCGATTGTGCTGCTCGGGGATTGATTTAAGTATCTGATACGAACGTTTATTATCGATTGATTCAAAGCTAGAATTTAGAGTCATTATAAATAACAAAGAAACACTTATGCAACCAATAATATCTAAACCTAAATAATACGTACACGCGTTACTCCACAAGCCTTTTGGACTCTAGGCTCAAGACTGATCTCGGTTGAAGAAGTCAATAAAGCTTACGCATTTTCTCCTTCATTTCTAGTTTTTTTGCGAATGTACACTATTTTTTTCGATTGGATAGGTTCGCTCTAGCTCAGTCTTAAATCAAGATGCATCCCGATGTTTTGTGGACTGGGTGTGAGGTACTACTTCTCAATAGATTTCCAAGCATGGACGAACTTTTCCCTACTTACGATTGTTTTCATTCTGTCCAACCAAGCAATGATGTAGTCGTTGCTTTCTGCAGTGATTGTACTGCCTTGCTTTAGTGTACTCGCTGTCCATGGGAGGGCATAGGTATAACTTAGGGAGTACAAGGGGCATTCGACCACTTCCTCAATATTTTTTAAAATAACTATTCATCACAAAATATAGGAAAAAATAAAGAAATGTTTGCTCCATAATCACACCAAGTTACACTTATGCTGGAACGAGCCCTCTGAAAATGTTGAAATATCGTTCATGAAAAAGGCCATTACAAAGTCATGAATTTTCAACAAAAAAAAAAATGTAGACACCCTGACAATGATTGCTGAGTTTTTTTCAAAATTTTCAACAACAAAAAAATGATTTTTTTTAAAAAACAGATCAATTATTGTTGAGATGAAACAAAAAATTTTCAGAACCTCACTGTCAAGACTCGAGAGTAGGTCTTCCTCAACACTCCAACAAAAAAAAAAAAAAAAAAAAAAAAAAGAGCTCAGTACTTTGCTACTTTCAAATTTTTGAGATAATGGGGCATTGAGAAAAATGGAAAATAGCATAGATAAGTATTATTTTTTTCTTGTTTTCCAATAATAGTCTGGATGATTTTGTTATCAGTTTGCCGAAGTGGAATGAAGTAGAATTATTCTGACTTTTCCAAAACTACGCATTTTTTATGTGATATTGAACAAAAAAATGCAAGTACTTACTGTGGTTTGAAAATTTCTAAGAAGTTTTTGGTTAAAATACTTTTTCAGTATGTGGCCTGGCCTAGAGGATTATAAAGGAAATTTTCTGCAATTTCTCAACAAACTGATTTCAGCTTGGAACAATGAATGGCAAAACAAATCTTACTAATTTTTTTGTACATTTGCTTCATCATAACATACGATTTCATTTTTTCTTTGTAAAAGTTTCATTTTTTCTTTGTAAAAGTTTTGTTTATACCTATCTATATATTTTTTTGAGATTTTTTTGCTAGCGAATTTTTCGAGATCATTTTCTACGAAGCCATTTCTTCAATTAAATCAGTAGAATTTGTCTTGAAATGTTTTTTTTTTGTATGATGCCATCGATTTCCATGTTTTTAGTGCCAAAAGTTTTCGTTCAGTTTCATATCTGCGTGAGGTATATGTACCTACACTGTTTATTACAAAATTAATACACCAGCCACATCAACGTCAGCTCCGGCGAAAGGAATCACACACACGTTTACAATTACAACCTCAAGCCAGTAGACATTTTACAAATGATGGTTAAAAATCTGCGCAAGTAGATCCTACACGAACGAATGATAAAATCAGCTCGCAGACTAATGATCGAAACGAAGTATTTTTTCCGCGTTTAATTTCCACTCGTTCGTTAACGTCGACATTATATACTCGAGAAGAAACTCAGATGACAAAAAGTAATTGGTTTTAAGCTGGTGCGCTCTTTCCCTCGGGGGACTCGAACCAGAGAGACAACGAGAAACGATGCAACTTGTTAATTTGTACCGCCGAAAACGAAGCTCGCGCTGCAACTTTTGACTTGCGAGTGGCGGGCTCCGTCGTCTGGCTCCACTTTAATTATTATCCAACCTCGAAAAGTTAACTAAATTAAATCGAATTTCTCTCTCATTCTCGTCTCTTAAATTATCATAAAAATTATGTTACATTTTCAAAATTCGAAAAGTACCATACTTTTTTCAAGTTTTTCGTACGTTTGCTCCGCGGGGGGGGGGGGGGGGGGAGGGTGTTGTTCCCCTGGAACCTTTGTTGACGGATTTTCGCTCGTGATAAAATTATAGTGAAATATAAACGCGGAACTAATTTCACGAGATGGGTTGTTCGTTGTTTTATGTTGAATTAATTTTTTCGCACTTTTTATGTTGTTACAACTTTGTGTATAATTTAAACATTTAAGGTAATTTGTAATTAACACGGTAATAAGATGAATTTTATTCGTAGCGTAATATCCGCAAGGTATTGTGATGTTTTGTATTTTCCTTCTTTGATTCGTTTGAAAGGGATGAGGTGGAGATGGAAGAAGTTTTTGAAGTGTTTTGGAAATTTTTTTCCTCGATCACGTCTAGGATGAAATCGGTAACGTCATCCGCTCGCTGAGTAAATTCCCGGCAGCACAGCAGGCCGTTATGTAGTTCGCCCTCTTTTATTCAGTGCATTGTTACGCCAATATATTTTGTATGGAAAGAGGACCAGCCGTCCGTCGTTAAGGCTACCGTGCAGCCTTTGAGTTTCTGGATCAGTTTACTTATTTTACGTAGATACATAATATTTCATTCTAAACAATTGTACCTATATAAATAGAATATTTCAGCTTACTTACTGAGTCGTCGCGCGTATGTGTTAGTGAATGAGATGGATTCAGTTAATTGATTATTACATTCGAAATTTTGGTTTTAGAAAAACAAATGGTAAATGCTGTTTTACGTGAAAACTTGGCAGAAAGATGCAGAGGTGACTGTCGAAGTGTCGAATCACCCTCTGAGAAAAAAAGTATCTTACTTATCGGAAGAATTATTTTATTCAAAAAAATATCTTTCTGTAAAAGAGCTCTCAAGAAGTGAGTATTCTTTGAAACTTCTTTTGAAAAAAAAAAAAGAAAAAAAATGTTATAGTACCTAAATTCAGTTCTTCAAAAAATTTGAGAACTCTTTAAAATAAGAAGAAACTCGGCACTTCGCGCCTCGCCAGGAGAGGCTTTGCCCCCGTACACCCTAATTGCTTCTATTTTCACACGTTTAAAAATCTGAAACATAGTATGTGCTGTTACTCTGTAATAACTAATAAGTAAAGTCTAATTCAGAAAATAAATTTTGAAAATTGAAAATTTCATTCAAAATAAATACATTTCCATGGAAATTTGATTAATTGCCTACCTATACTAATGAGGTGTGAAAGTACGTTGTTTTACATTCTTTCTTCAAATATTCGGTCGGCCGAGTTAAATCTCCATCCCGTTGTTTAACTTTTTGGATTATGTCACATTAGTTATCTGAATTTTTTTTTAAAGTAGGAAAAGAACTGACAAGGGAGCGATCAGAAGTGTCCAACGCTGATCTGTTCGGGGGAGGGAGTGCATATGTGTTTACACTTGAGTAACATTAGCATCATGCGCGGTTACCTTGAAAAAATCCCTAGTATTATTGCCACAGCTGTGCTGCCAAATGTGAAAATTTACGTACAAATTTCGTAATTGAGAAATGTCGTCGCCCCTTCAAAATGCAAAGTAGGCAAAATTAGTATGCTCCCCTTCGTGAGTACATACTATCTTATGGTCTGGTGAAAAAAAAATCAATTTAAATTTTGAATTTTCATTTTTTGAAATTTTCTTACTTTTAGTAAAAAATTTCAAGTTCTATAAATCTAAAATTTTGATTTGAAAAAAAAAATTCACTAGTCCATGTGATAGTACTTACGAAGGGGAGCAAAAAAGGGTATATACAAATTTTGCCTACTCTGCATTTTGAAGAAGCTACGTTATTTCCCAATTGCAAAATTAGTAAATTTTCACATTTGGCAATACTGTTGTGCCAATGCTAGGCATATGTATTTGTGATGCGCTCTGTGAAACGGTACCTTAAGTCGGCAAAATCGATTTCTATTTTTTTGACTATCTGAAAGAGAATTTTTTCTGAGTAGTTTTAAAAAAAAATCGAAAATCGGGTGAAAGTTGGCGGAGATATACCACTTTGAAGTTCTCACATGGAAAACGCATGTTTTGGGAAAAACGCTCCAAAATGGTGTCAAAAGTATTTTATTTTTTTTGAGAATCCAACCAAAAAGTGAAAAATTGATTTTTTTGATTTTTTGCTCTCCTGAACAATTTGCTTTTCCGACTTAAGGTACCTTTTCACAGAGCGCATCACATTTTCTTCAAGGAAACCGCGCATGGTGCGAATGTTACCTCGTCAAGTGTAAACACATAGGCACCCCCCCCCCCTCCCTCCCCCGGAACAGTTCAGCGTTAGACACTTCTGACCGTACCATTGTCAGCCCTCAGAACCAAATTTTCAGCCACCGATGATGTTAATTTTTCAATTTTTGGCGAATTTTTGAAAATGACAATTAATGCATAGTTATCATTGATAAATCAATTTTTTACGAAAATAATGCTGAAAATATTTTTTTTTACTAAAGTCAATTCATCATCGAATCGATTGTGATCGTTTTGGAAGCGATGTGGAGCCTTCTGCAAAAGTTGACTCTGAAAAATTTTTGAGCTGTAAAAAAAATACTTACTCTGTTTTAATTAATAATTACTTACCAATTTCTTTATAGGTAATGACTTTTGAGTGGTAAAAAAATACACTTGAAAAACAAAAAAAAAATCGGAAAAATGAATGTAGGAATAATAATTTTTTTGAAAAGAAGTTATTGAAAATCATATGAAGGGAAATCCTCTTGAAATTTTTTGAAAAAAATCTCTGTGGAAATCGGAGATTAAGTACTCAGTTACGAGAGATCTACTTAACACAGAGAAACACACCATTTAAAGAAAAAACACATGAAAAACACACCATTACGAAATCAAAAGAAAACTGTATTGGTTATCTAACAAACAATATGCACATATTGATCACAATTTTACACATTCATAATATTAACAAGAAAGCGATTAATATGCCGCGCGTCTACATAATTAATAACCATGAAAATGAAATTAATTACACATATCAAGAAAGGACGAAATCCACCGCACATTCGCAATGACACATGAATTGTGGAACACGTTTTCAATTTGTAGTCCTTTAAATAACGTTCGTCGTCCAACTGTTTCCAGCCAGCAGCGGAGAGCGCAGTAACTAGATCAGTGTTACCACTGCCAGTGTTACCTTACGCGATAGGGCCACATTCCCTCGTTACATCTCTTATAGTTGAAAAAAATAGTTTTTTGACAAAATTCTTTGAAAACATTTATTTTATATTGTGATTTTCTCAGAAAATGGAAGAAGTTCATTTACAAAATTATCACAAAATACTTATGTTTTTCAAGTTTTCCAAAAAAAATGTTAGAAAAACGCTCTCAAAAACTCGGAAAATGGGATTTTCTCACTTGAAGCTTTCATATGATCCACTCATGTGCGTATAACTTTGAAAATACGCGTCCCATACTCAACAAATGAATATGAACTTTTTTACGTAAAATTAAATTTAAAGAAACTTTTTCTTGAAATTTTTATTTCTATTTACCTTATTTTGGTCAGAAAACTCTAAAAATCGATAGGAGAGGTACCACCCCCTCAAAAAAGGGGTTTCTGGAGCTCGGATTCTTGAGGACTTTTTTTTATGTTGAATAGAACAGTGTTTTGAGCAAGTAAATGATAAAAAAATCTTGTTTTTTTTTTTAGGTCAAATGTTCTAATACGCACCTAGACTAATCATGGGATGAACTTTTTGATTTCGGTTAATCGATTATTTTTTTTAACGTGTCTGCGATTTTTTGATTCGATAAATTTTTTGATCTTATTAAATCCAACGATTTTTTTTGTTTTCGATGAACTTCCATAAAAATGAAACAAAACCATTTTCGAACTCTGCGAATAAGTTTTGAAAAAAATTGAACATTTTTGAGCTGTTTCCTCTGCCTTATACTAACTTTTGCTAATCTCTTCTGGATTCCATCTTGATGAATTTATTTTGAAATACTGACTGCAATTCTAACCGAATTCAATTTACAAGAATTCTGAAGTAAAAATAAATTAACAACTTACTTATTATACTATTCGCAGAAATATCTTATGTATAGTGCTCTATTTTCTACTCCCGCTCGGGGGTCCATCCTCTGAAAGAAATCCCAAGTATAGAAACATTTGTAGAGAATTTCATTACCAATGAATTTATGCCATGACCCATTTAGGGTGGCCCTTATTTTTCGAATTTTGGAAATGTTGTCGGGACGGGGGGTCAATTGGTGACATATTGGTAGAAAATAATTCCCTATTTTTTATTTTTCCTCTAACTGAATTTTAAGCCGTTTCTCAGGGGCCCCCAAATTTGAAAGAATCTAAAAAATATAAAAAATAGAACATTTTGAAAATTTTTGAAAATTTTTAGCAAAATGGTCATAGGGATGGTATTTTTATAAGACAAGACCATTTTCGATGATTTGTTATCTTTACCTCCCTTTTCATGGGACATGAAAATACGTCATTTTTTTCGTTTTTTAAAAAATTTGAAAAAAATGGTTACAAATTAAAAAAAAAAAAAAAAAAAAAAAACTGAATAAAATGGTTTCAACATACATGTTATCACCCAAAAAGGTCATTTACGGTGATTTTTCACCACTGCCGTATCAGTGAGAATTTTTCAAAAACTATCAAAAATTGAAAAAAATGAGGTTCCCAAAAATGAAGGTAAGGATGAAAAATCGCCGTAAATGACCTTTTTGGGTGATAACATGTATGCTAAAAACATTTTATTCAAAAAAAAAAAATGTTTCTTTAATTTTTAGTCATTTTTTTCAAATTTTTTAAAAAACGTAAAAAATTACGTTTTTTTTATGTCCCATGAAAAGGGGGGGGGGGTAAAGATAAGAAATCATCGAAAATGGTCTTGTCTTATAGAAATACCATCCCTATGACCATTTTGCTAAAAATTTTCAAAAATTTTCAAAATGTTCTATTTTTTCTTTTTTTTTTGATTTTTTCAAATTTGGGGGCCCCTGAGAAACGGCTTAAAATTCAGTTAGAGGAAAAATAAAAAATAGGGAATTATTTTCTACCAATATGTCACCAATTGACCCCCCGTCCCGACAACATTTCCAAAATTCGAAAAATAAGGGCCACCCTACCATCACTTATCACATACATTCAAAGCTTTCGAGCATACGTCGACATCAACACCACTGCAGTTGGAATCTCTACGTTGGAAATGATACGAACAGAAGTGACGACAAAAATGCCGACCCATTAAATGAAATTAGATGAAAATGAGCGCGAAAATAAAATCGACAAAAGTACTAACGGCAACGTACCCAGACCCACTCGTAGTCTCGTACACGTCGAGAAAGGATAATAGAATCACGCCATACGTTAAAATGTGTGAGATAGTAAGCATCACGTCGAATAAATGAAGCGACACCCTTCGCCTGTCGTCCTCTCAAACGCAATCCGCGCGATGCGAAAAAGAGAGAGAGGAATGCTATCAAAATGCAAATTTATCGGAGGTCGTAAAAATACTCTGTTGGTCTTTGGTGGCGAATCCATACGTAGTATGCGGTGTACTTTGGTTTAAGAGAATTTATCTAGGTGCTGTTGCTGTGCTGTGCGTCTTCTTACGTACACTTTTAACTCGACGACGAGAAAATGAGATGCTGGCGTTATAAAATGCAAACATCATTAAAATAATAACGTCTCAAGAATCAAGGCGGCGTAATATTCGAATAACGAATTTGTATTAACCCGATGTTGAGTAAAAGGTCCCTATAAGGTTGGGAGCACGGTTTAGGTAAAATTTTAATTAACGACTTGACGCGCTACAGAGTCGCATCAGCGGTGTCGCAGTTAAAAACGAGAAAATTATATACTTACGAGAATGCTTTTTAGAGACCGACAAAAGCTCCTCGTCGTCCGAAATTATTTAATACTCCAAGTACCTTACAACTGCGTGTTTCTCTGGTGTAGTCTTAGGATCTCGTTTCAATGAATAAATTTGTTTTAAGCGGGTATTTGTCCAGACGTCTTAGCATCCTTACGAGTACAAGTTGGTGTATAAATTGCGAATTATAATCACCTAATTTTTAGTTATGTAGGTGGGTTTAAATTTAGAATTAATAAACGCTTCAAATTTTGTCTAAAAATGGTGAAGAAATTTCAAATTTCAGAAAAATTCGGAGAACTGGAAAATTTATAGGAATTACAAAATTTCAAGATTTAAATAAATTCAGAATTTTTCTGGAAAATTTCCACGATTTCACAATTTTTATGAATAAATAAATTTTTTAACATTTTTTTAATAAAGTGGCTATCAATTTTTTCAAATATTCTTGAGTATTTTAATGAAAGTGTCGCCCCAGAAAATTAAAAACATTTTACCATTTATTTTATGAAGTAATTGCATCTCCGTGGTCTTGTCCTATGTAATGTTGTCATTAAACGACAGTGTTGGTCACGATTATTTCAAAACATGATTGAATCGTGAATCGAATCAATTTTTGCTCGATTCATGATTCAATCAAAATTTAATAGAATCATGTTTTTGAAGATTCTCGATTCTTAACGGTGAATCGTCAAAAGTTGGGATTCTGATTCACTAATTTTTCACATGATTCATAAATAAAAGCACCTTTTCATCAAAATTTTCAAAAATTGGTTAATTTGAAGAAAAAAAAATTATAAATGAAAAAATCTAATTTTTGACTTTTACAAGTACAGACATGACCAGTATCATTGAAAAATTCACTTAAAAAATTAAAAAACAGTCAAAAATGAATAATTGCAAGTTAACTTCATCCAACTAAATTGAATATTTTCGGTGGTATGTGTAAATGTAAACGATGTCTTCATTTTTCATTTTATGGTTCTAATAAAGAATCTATCTGCATCAGGTGTACTTGGAACTTGCAGCAAAATAAAAATTACCTAAAGAAAAAAAAGATGATTCAGATTTATGAATAAAAATATAGCTGATTCACAATCACAACAAGAATGAAGAATCAAAGTTTTTATTTTGATTCATGATTGAATCAAATTGGAGAATGGTTTTTTGAATCGTTTTAGAAGCGAATGACTTCGATTCATGGTTGAATCGATTTTTCGATGATCTATTGGAGAATGGTTCTTTGAATCGCTTTAGAAACGAATGACTTCGATTCATGGTTGAATCGATTTTTCGATGATCTGAATTTCTGACGACTTTTCTCATCTTCTATAAAATGTTTTCTTGGAATTGAAAAAAAAAGTCTCAAGAAAAAAGTTTCTAAAACAAAATTTCTGTATTTTCTGAGAAAACAAAGAAGAACAGAAATTATTTTGGTCTTAAATTTTTATTTCAGTTTTCCTTCAAAATTTATTTACATACCTACTTATGAAATTTAATTTATTTGTAAGCATTTGAAATTTCAACATTAAAATTTTTTAATTGAAATTTTTCTTCTCATGAAAATATGTACTTCTTGAAAATTATATTTTATTGAGATTTTTCATCTCCTAAAAATAATTTTCAAAAATTCAGAAGGAAATTTTGAATGAAAAAAAAAATGAAAACCTTTCTATAACCTTACCTTATTGCAAATTAGTGCATAAGAATAACCAAAAATCGAGTTTTAACAATATTTTTTTTTTAATTTCTTCAATAATTAGTGAGTTGATGTATAAAAGATAAACAAGTACACATTTCTTCTCAGAACGTTTCGTAAAAATTTGCTTAAAATCATTTTGTTGAATTTTTTCATCTCTTATAAACTTTTTTAATGATGAAAATTATTTATAAAAGAAATCAGAGGAAAATTTTGAAAACATAATTTTTATAAATTCTCAAACATATACCTATGAGTTGGTTAAAAAATGGATTTTTCCATAATATAATTATCCATAATAAGAATTTCTTGAAAATGATTTTGTTGAAATTTTTCGTTTTCTAAACACTTTTCATGGGTAAAATTAATTTTTCAAAAAACTAGCTTTCAATTTCTTTTTAGAACTTTTTTTCAAAAATGTGTTAATTTTTTTCAGAACGTTTCATCAAAATTTCTGAAAATTATTTTCTTTAAAACTTCTTCACCAGTAAAAATAATTTCAAAAAATGTTGAGTGGAAAAATTCGAGAAAATTAACGATAGAGTTTAGTGAAAAACGGAAATACCTACCAAACAAAACTGTGTCCGCCAATTTTTCCTTAATTTTCCAAATAATTTATGTCTGGATTTAGATGTGAATTTTTTTCCAAAATGTTCCGTTAAGATTTTTTGTGGAATTTTTTCATTTTAATAATGAATTTTCATTGTTAAAAGTAATTTAAAAAAAAATACAATCTCCAATTTTTTTAGATATTTATTTTTCTCAAAAATGTATCAATTAAAAAAATAATAATAATGAAATAAGTATTCTCTCAGAATTTTTCATTATAAAATGCCTGAAAATTGCTTTTTTCAACTTTTTTTTAAAACGTTTTCAAGAGTGGAAATAATTTCAAAAAAAAATAATCAGAAACTGTGTCTACCGCAATTATTTCTCAACTTTCCAAAAGATGTTTGTGTGGGTTTAAAAAAATTGTGAACTTTTTCCAAAATGTTTTATAAAAATTTTTGTTCAAAAAAAAAAAAAACAACATGAAACAAAAAAAAAATCACCTAAAACAGGTTCATTAGAAGAAATACTTTCCAAAAAAATTCAGAGGAAAAAAATTGTGATCCTTGGTTTTTTCGAAATTTTCTTCAATCAAAAAAATTGTACTTATTGCGTTGATTTTTTGTCAAGAATTCATTTCTTCTCGGAATGTTTCGTAAAAATGTTTTGAAAATTATTTTTTTTAAATTTTCCATGCTCGTTTTAAAAATGTTTTCATTGAGTAGGTAATTTATTTTTTACCTAAAAGAAAATCTAAATGAAAAAATCAGACTTTTTGTGATACAATAAACATCTTATTTTAAAATGAAAATAAAAATTTGTGTTTGGTTTAAATAAATTTCTAGTAAATTGAGAAAAACGTATTTACAAAGTTTTTTAAAAAAATTTTTAAATAATATATCATCTCTAGAACCCTTATTGATTTTCATAAAAATTACATTTTTCTCGCGATTGAAAAAAAATATTACTTTGGATTTTTTAATCTTGTAAAAAAGGTTTTAGTGAGATAGTTCTTTAAAAAATTCAGAGGAATATTTTTGAGTGGAATATGATTTAAAAATGAAAATTTTGCAGCCAAAAATAAGTAGTTTCTTAAAAAGCTTGTGATCAAATTTTGATTGGTCTCTAGACAGCGTGTCAACATGCCTACGAGTAAGTGAAAATAGGATGAAGTTCTTTTTTTTTTTTTTTTTTTTTTTTTTTTTTTTTTAAGCTCAGTTTCAAGGAGCAAAATCTCCGAATATATAATCATCATAGCTTAATTTAGAAAACACATTGATGCCGACGGCTTCTACAATGTGTTTATATAATTTAGAGGTCGAAAAAGACATTTTTAAGAACCTAAGATTTTAAATCATACGCCAAAAGTTATTTTTTTTTTTTTTTTTTTATATATTTTTTATTTTTATTTTTTATTTTTTTTATTTATTATTTTTTTTTTTTTCAAATATTTACAGAAAGATGCCGTCGTTTTGCCAAAATTAACCAAAATCATTTAATATCCAGAAGGAATTAGAATAAACCAAAGTGGAAATTAATGGAAACATTTTTATACTTACATGATAATTATAATATGTACAATGACGACATAAGTGAGATAAACTCAACGCGGGTATAGAATGCTAATCGGGTAAAAGTTTGAGTATTTGTGAAAATATGATGTCAGTATTACTTACTATGGAAAACCATATCGTGTGTATTGCCTCTCCATAATTTCCCTCGATAAACTAAGGAAATACTTACTGTAGTAGGTTTCAGGATTATTAAAATCTATTGTGTCTTTATATTTATTACGTAGATCATAATTATATGGACAATCAAATAAAAGATGAGTGGATGTTTCTAATTGCTGTTCATTAAATAATACGGTACATCTACACAGTGGTGATGATGCTTTTTGAAGTTCATAATTTTTATTTTTTCACGTATTCTATACTCAAAGTAATTATTGGTACGGCGAATCTTTATGCAAACTTTGACAATAATAGTGATCTTACCGCGCCCGAGCAGCACAATCGACAAATTATCGAAATAAAAAATCGACAGAATATCGAATCCGATAAAGTGTCGCGTTAGTTCCGCCTAAATCGTGAAATTATCTTTCGATATATAGATAGATTATCGACGAATTATAGTTAGCAAAAATTTCGAGATTATAGTAAGATATTTTATCGATAATATATCTATAATATCGAAAGATAATTTCACGATTTAGGCGGAACTTTTGCAACACTTTATCGAATTCGATATTCTGTCGATTTTTTATCGATTTTTTTTTTTTCGATTTTTCGTCTTTTACTAGCTTTTTTCTATAATTAAAAATCATTAATTAGCATAATTAATACATTAAACTATGCCTAAACACATTATTCATGTTACGGTAAGAGAATCATTTCAGAAAAAGTCAAAAAAAATTATAAAAAATCTGCCACCCGTGGGGCTTGAACCATCTACCTCCTGCATGGTTATCCTCTTCCTTAACCACTATGCCATACCTTATCGTTGAGGAATTAGCAATAAAACGCTTATAATAGGCAGTTTAGTACTTCCAGACGTGTTGGACTTAGAAAAATTTTCACCAATTTGGAAATAATTTCAAATATCGTCACAAAATCGTTGAAAAATCGTTCGACAAATTTCAGATTATTTGTCGATAATGTAGTTTCAAATATCTCATAAAATCGTTGAAAAATCGAATTCGAGATATTTCAGATTACGTGTCGATAATAAAGTTTCAAATATCTTCGCAAAATCGTTAAAAAATCGAATTCGAGAAATTTCAGATTATTTGTCGATAATATAGTTTCAAATATCTTTACAAAATCGGTAAAAAATCGGATTCGATAAATTTAATATAATTTGTCGATAATATAGTTTTAAATGTCGTCAAAAAATCGGTAAAATATCGAAGTCGAGAAATTTCATATAATCTGTCGATAATATAGTTTCAAATATCTTCACAAAATCGTTAAAAAATCGAAATCGAGAAATTTCATATTACGTGTCGATAATATAGTTTCAAATATCTTTACAAAATCGGTAAAAAATCGGATTCGATAAATTTAATATAATTTGTCGATAATATAGTTTCAAATGTCGTCAAAAAATCGGTAAAATATCGAAGTCGAGAAATTTCATATAATCTGTCGATAATATAGTTTCAAATATCTTTACAAAATCGTTAAAAAATCGAATTCGATAAATTTAATATTCTTTGTCGATAATGTAGTTTCAAATATCTGCACAAAATCGGTGGAAAATCGGAATCGATAAATTTAATATTCTTTGTCGATAGTATCGTTGACGAATATCGTCATAAAATCTTAATAATATCGAATTCGATAGTTTTTAGATTTTTTCCTATGAAGTTGTACCGATAAATCTTTATAATATCGTGAGAACATCTATAGATTTTCAAACGATTTTTTATCGATACGTTACATCTTCCGATATTATCGATCGAGTGTGCCGCTCGGGTCGTTGCGTTTTTTTAAAAAACAATTATTGTTTTTTATGCTAACATTCATCGCCTTTTTTAATGATGGGCAAAATCGATTCTTTTGCGAGTCCATTTTTGGATTAATTTTGTTAATCGATTCTTCAAAAAATCGATTTTTTCAAAAATAATAATTGATTAATCGATTACCGTAACAATCAATTATCTATTTGTAAAAACTTGATTTTTATTGAAAAAATCTCAAATTCTCGTCATGAAAGCATGTCTTTCTTACTTAGAACGATTAGCTTTGGCCTCTGGTAGTATTAAAATAATCACAAAAAAAAAAAAAAAAATTGAATAAAAAGTTTCAGTTTTTGAAAAAAAAATTCTGATGACTAGTCAAAAAATACAATGTACATACTTGTATGTGACTGAGAGCACATGAGAAAGAAACCTTGTGCCCAAATTTATGATTTTAAGCTTTTTGAATAAATTTATGTGAAAAATCATTTATTTTTTTACCCAAAAAACGCCCATCACTAGCTTTTTTGTTTACTACTGTTATTCTTGTGTCGTTTTTGTAGATCTTAATAGCGAAACGAGCATCAGTGAAAAGTTTTGATACGACTAAATTAATACCTACAAAGCGAGTCTACTTTACAAGACGATTTCTGCTTCTCCGTTGTTCCTACAACACCCCACTGCCCCGCAATGTTGGTATTTAAATGTCGAAATAAATTTTAATCCTCTGCCTCTCCGATTCTTCACTCCTTACCTGAACCATCCTGTACTTAAACTTACTCTGTGCTTACAAAACGTTTCGTTTATCGCCATTGCGACAAAATAGCGTAATCTGAGAGCTTCGAAAAGGGGGAAAAAAAGGCAAAAAAGAAGCTCGGGAAATCCTCCATCTATAATTAGGTCTCGGATGAAGTAAATTAAATTAACGCCGAAATGAAATGAGAGAATTGAATATTTCGTCGATTGGAATATCGTCTCGTGTCGCGCCGCCACTCACACAGACACAGAAACGTATTATATCCGATTTATGCGGCGGTATTTCCCTCCTCTTCATCCTGCCGTCGTACTTGAATAGGTATTTTGACAGTTGGTAATTTTTCGCGATGCCATTGAAAATTAAACAGGATTGATACTTGTCATCTGCTAAGTACGTGTTTTTCTTTTTTGCCGATAAATAATTCTATAAAGTTCTGCGATCTGGCTGATGGCGTGCTGCGTTGGGAGCAAAGGAGATTTAAACGAATTGGAAAATATGAAACGTTGCAAAAAAAAAAATCTATAAAGAAAATGGGTACTTTTATTTTTACCAAAATCGCGAATAATTAATATTCCTTTTTCGTATATTTGCTATCACGAGGAAAAGTTACACTGGCTGGTTTCTTCCACCATTGTTCGCGAAACGAATTGAAATTCGATTCGATTTAGTGAAAAACTTTCGACTAAAAGTTGACGTTGACCTACAAGAACATAGCTGAAGGTTTTTCTCCCTTTAAAGTGACAGAGAAAGCTAAGCTCGAGTTGGTATCGAACGAGTGAAGAAAATTTTCACTTATATGTGCGAAGTGGTGCAAAAATTTCAGACGCGAAATTTTCATCCTCGGAATGAAATTTAATATCGTGATCGATGATGTAAATTCAAAAGCGTCGAGATTAGAAAAAGACTTTGAAATGATATTTTTTATTCTTACAATAAGATCTTTTTCAATAAACACATCTCCGGGGTATTTGAATCGTACGAATCTCGCGAGAATATACATTTTAATACAAGTCGCACTTTAGGAAACATTGCCAACCGAGAGAAATCTTCCAGACGGTTCTCATTTTAAAGTAAGAACGTTTTTAGGTGTATTTTTGGGATTTTCTCACTCATAAGCTTGATCTGGCTTATGACACAAAGTTACAGACTTTCGCTTTGTAGCCCCCCCCCCCCTTTTCTGAGCGTATTCGTCTATTTTTTCTACGCATTTCTTACCCATTCGATCAATGAAGCCGGTGATACATATATTTAGATTTTTATACTCGTATCTAGTGCAAGCTTATAAAATGTGTTTTGTAATTTTCAATTTTTTTTTTTTTTTCTAGGTGAGTAAGATTTTGAAGTTGAAAAATATCGAATTAAGATCAGTGGATCGGGTATGTTAGTTTACGGTATCGTACGTAGTTTAGACGAAAACTAGGGTCAGTTGGTTGTAAAACTCAACTAAATTTTCACCAAGACCCGCAGTAGCGTAGCCAGACAACGATGGAAGGAAGGGGGGGGGGTCTTGACCAAAATAATGAATTTTTTTGTAAAAAAGAGCATTAAATAAAAAGCTGAAATTTTGTCATTTTTCACTTTTTTCTTCGTTAGGGGGGGGGGGGGGGGGGTTCTGGACCCCCTTGACCCGCTCCTTAACTACGCCACTGAAGACCCGGATCCCCATTTCAAATGTATCCAAATTAAAATTAATAGTTCATCAGGTAAAATTGAGCCTTGTGGATGCTCTGTGGCGTGTGTGGTCAACTGGCCACTTACCCAGAGTTTGGTTTAAAACAGTTTAAAAAAAAAAAAAAAATGTATTTTTTGTTTAAAACAAGTTTTTTTTTGTTTTAAACGTGTTTTTAATTGAAATATAAAAAACGCGTTTAAAACATATTTAAAACACATTTAAAACAGGTTTTTTTTACTTTTTTTTCGAGATTTTCTACGTTTTGACAGTATAAAAATCTCAAAGCTGAAAAAAATTTGACTTCCATAGGGTACAGAAGTTACATAACACGTTTAAAACGTTTAAAACCCATTGTTTTAAACGTTTTTTTTTGTTTAAAACATCGTTTTTTTTTCTTCTCGTGTTTAAAACACTGTTTAAAACAAAATCTGTTTAAAACAGCCAACTCTGCACTTACCTCAATGTTTTCATCGTAGATTCACACTTAGAAGGGCATGGGCATCATCGCACTTCTTCTCCATCGATTGATTACTTTGCTTATGAAAAGTAAATTTTGCGAAAACTGATAACACCTTATCTCATTTAATTGCAATTTCGCATTCTTTTGGATTACAAAGTGATACACTGCTACTTGAGTACTGCATTTTTTCCCCGTATAATGTACCTAATTAATATATAGTATATATATTTTTGATTTAAGATTAGTATGGATGTTTGCACTTTGTACTGATTTACTTCTTATGAAAGTTAATAATATATTTTATACAGATTTTTAAATAATTAAGATTTTCTGAATTTTAATTTTTTTTTAAAACTTACGAATTTACAAATTTCAAAGTTTTAATAAAGTGTGAAATTTTTGGATTTATATCAGATAAAAAAACAGCTGAATTTTATAAGTTTTTTATTTCAAATTCTTAATATCGAATATTGTTCCAAATTGAAAAAGTGTCCAATGGTCCTTCATGTACTGCTGGCAGTCTGCTGGTACTATAATTCCTTTTTTTTAAGGTACTAATAAAAAAAAATTCTGTTAGGTTAAAGGTCTTTTTTTTTTTTTTTTTTTTTCAAATTGTACAGTAAAAAATTATTGAACAATGGAAAAATGTTTGAAGGCTAAATACGTAGCGGATGGATATTTAAAAAAAATCGTTTGTGGCAATTCAATCTTACAGTTTACAAAAATAATATTTTAAAATTGTAAGCATTTTTGAAATTTATGAATATTTTGAAATTTTAACTTTGATGAAAATATAAATTTTGCTTGATTTTTGAATTTAATCAAATTCTTGAAATACCTAGAATTAATTTTGAAAATTTAGTTGATCTGTATTTTAAATAAAAAAAAATTGTAACAATTCAAAATTTGATGAAAATTGACATTACGCTGATTTTTGAATTTTGAAAAAATTTGGCAAATCTTGAAAATTTGAGAAGTTGGTAGGTAAAAATTCAAAATTCAGAAACGCGCCTAATTTCGGTCATTTTGAAATCTTGATGAATTATTTTAAAAATAGGTTCATATTCGAAATTGAGTAGATTTTAACATTTTCCAAATGTTGTGTACCATATTTATTTGAAATTTTATTTAATAAAAATTTGAAATTTGTAAATTGTTGATAATTTAATGAAAAAATGGAATTTTGATGATTTTTACATTCAACCTAATTTTCAAAATTGGGACAAATTTTTACATTTGGTATATTTTCAAAGTTTTAAAAATATACTAGGTATGTTCAAAATTTTGTCATTTTAAAATTTGGAATAGCGTTTAAAATTCTTTTTTTTTTTTTTTTTTTTTTTGAAAAAACTGGTAAAGGTCAATTCGCCAAGCTTGGAAGATTTTAAAAATTCGATGAAAATTCGAAATTTGATCATTATTAAATTCATTAATTTTTCGAAACTTGTATTTTTCATAAGTTTAGTGGGTAAATAATAAATATTCCAAATTGTGGTTTAAAAGTTTAATAAATTCTACAATTTCAAAAATTTAGAAATTGTTTTTAAATTTTAAAAAAAAATGATTTAATTTTTGAAACTTCGAACTGTGTCTCATTTTGAAAAGGTCCTGTTAATGATTCTATGTACCGAAGTCTTGCTTTTTGGTTTCGAGATTTTGTTAGACCTTTCTAATTAATTCTATCTTCTTTGTATTTCAAATTTTCATCCTTTTCTACATGTGTGTATTTCCAGTTTTTCAACTCTACATAAATTTTCAAAGTTTTTATATTTAATTTTTGATTTTTTTCTAAATGATAAAATTTATTTGATTTAATTTTTTCAGTTTTCAACCATTTTAAATTTGGAGGAGGGGTGTTTTTTGATTTTGAGGAATTGCAAAATATACCTATAATTGTATATGTATAATTAATAATTATAAATTTGATTTATTTCGATTTTTTGTGTTAATTATTTTGAAATTGTGATTTTTAAAAAGAAAAATGCATGAAGTTCAAACTTATTTTTCATATTGCATTTTATTGATGGAGTTTGACGAAAAATATTCATAGATTTTTTGAAAAAGAAAAATGAAATTATTGAAATTTGCAAAACATCTGCTCTTTTTCATTATGCTTCGTTTTTAGAAAAGCAATGCATCATGTGAGTTTTTTTTTTTTTGGTAATAAGTATTTTATTCGGAAGTGCTTGATCTACAATCTGACGAAATTATTTGTGTACATGTAAAACTTTAGCTCGTTAATGACTTTTTTCAACTGAAAAATTACGATGAATGTCTTGAGAGAGCTGAGCTATTTTTGAGGTAGAGGTTGGATTTTTCCTGATCCTCTAGGCCTTTCTCAATGCACAAAAAATAAAATAAATGAATTCAATACCTATCATTTTTTCGAACTTACTTTTTAAAAAAAAAAGATTTTGTATTACTATTTGAATACACATTTGGCGAGTGTCTGATCGGTAAGATATTATAATTTGATACTGTAATCATCACTACAGGCTTCAGATTCCGATAAAGGGCTTTCTTTGCTAGGCTAGCGTACAGATGACTAGCGTAGAAACCGTGCGTTTACGAAAATTATCAACGTTATAAGAATGCATTTCAATAATGATTTTCTTTCCGGTTTTACAGCGACAGACAATATCCATTGACCCTCCTTTTCCCTCACCGTATTGTGGCGCCACCTCGTTGTTACATTTGGTGAAAAAATTACTAATTTTTTTTTTTTACAATTTTTCAGTAATTTTTATTTTTAATCAATTTTTAATTTTTTTCGATTTCATTTTCCCTCCATGATCAGTTTTTCGTGGTTTTTGTCCTTCAGTTTTCAGGAATTTTTAATTAAATTGAAATCATTTTTTATTTTTATTCATTTTTTTCAATTTTCCATTTTTGAGTAGGTATGTATTTCTAATTTAAATAATGATGAATTTGGAAATTTTAAATGTTTTCAACGTTTTATGTCGAATCGTTATAAAATTGATGGTGAAAACTAAAAAAATCAGCTTACCTACTAGTACTTATAGAGCAAACTCGGACAGGCCTATTCATTTCGCCTTTTCCCGAATCACTGGCAGATTTTTTTCACAGACGAAATTTTTTTTTCAATTTAGAAATATCAAATGAACTCATCGCATTTGAAAAATAGCGCGAGAGGCGCAACCATGGCAGTTATTCTCATCGGAGACGAAAACGATGAATTTCCATTACACTGTCGCTAATGTGTCGAGAGCGCTGTTCGTTGTTTTAATAAAATTAAAATGAAAATTAATGCGAGTGAGGAAAAAAAAAGTAGTGCTGTTCGTAGCTACAGCGACGTAGCCTGCGACGATGAATTTGTATCCTACGTAATACGTATACGTTGAAAACGATAACACCGAACGTGTTTGTGTGTATTTACATTTCGCAATATATAAAATTAGTATACTTAATGGGCGTTGCATGTCGCGTAATACTCAGCACAGGGACTAATCGATACCCTTGAGGCGTAAGCCAGTCTTTCTATGCTGATTTCCTCAAAAAAATTCGTTCGCAATGGTACCCACTACCCATTTGAGAAGAAAATTAACCTATTTTTTCGGCGTCGCGATATAGTTTTCGAGGGGTGTACCGGAACTGGAGCAACATTGCACATTTTTTCTTCTGCGAATTGTTTTTCTTTTCAAAAGCCGACGAGACGATTTAATAGATGTGACGTCTTTCCTACTAATCCGATTATTTATTTACGGTCTGAAAAGTTACCATGAGGGTGGCGGATTAGCCGGTTAACGCAGTAGTCGATTATTTTTCCAGTGTAAACTGGAGCAACGGGGGTGCTCGATTGGGGGGCTACTGAATGGACGATTGAAAATGACCCTCGGTTTGGGTGAAATAAATTGGCGAAACAGTCGGTGATTAATTGTGATTTTGGGGAGATAAAGAGAGGATTGTGATTCGATGTTACGAAATTTTCTCAAAGGCGAATTTTAGAAAATAGGAACCCTTTTCAGTTTCCTATAGGGGGCCCGGGGGAGGCACGTTTGAGGCACCAGCCTCCTTACGTAACAAGGTTGAACATTTCAACGTTTTTGGGGTAATTTGTATATATTTCGACTTCCCTGATTCCCCTTTAATAATTTTGAGCAAAGGCAATATCCTTGATTTGACTTTTTTCTTGCTTTAGCTTATTTATTTTCATTGATAGGCATCCTAATGTAATCATTTTTAAAAGTACTCTTTCTCGACGGCGTCAGAAAATTTTGTGATGCAGTGTTGCCAATTGATTTTACATAGAAAGCTTTGTAGTGCCTTCATTTTCAAAGATAGGCAAAAAATCTCAAGAGTAAAAAAAATATTCAGTTTTTTTAATACGAGTACTACCCATATGCCCAATGCAAAATTTAAAAAAAAAAATTGTTGTTGGTAACCACCCGAGCAGCACAATCGACAAATTATCGAAATAAAAAATCGACAGAATATCGAATTCGATAAAGTGTCGCGTTAGTTCCGCATAAATCGTGAAAAAATCTTTCGATATATAGATAGATTATCGACGAATTATAGTTAGTAAAAATTTCGAGATTATAGTAAGATATTTTATCGATAATCTATCTATAATATCGAAAGATAATTTTACGATTTAGGCGGAACTTTTGCGACACTTTATCAAATTCGATATTCTGTCGATTTTTTATTCCGATTTTTCGTCTTTTACTAGCTTTTTTCTATAATTAAAAATCATTAATTAGCATAATTAATACATTAAACTATGCCTAAACACATTATTCATGTTATGGTAAGAGGATCATTTCAGAAAAAGTCAAAAAAAATTATAAAAAATCTGCCACCCGTGAGGCTTGAACCATCTACCTCCGGCATGGTAATCCTCTTCCTTAACCACTATGCCATACCTTATCGTTGAGGAATTAGCAATAAAACGCTTATAATAGGCAGTTTAGTACTTCCAGACGTGTTGGACTTAGAAAAATTTTCACCAATTTGGAAATAATTTCAAATATCGTCACAAAATCGTTGAAAAATCGTTCGACAAATTTCAGATTATTTGTCGATAATGTAGTTTCAAATATCGCCACAAAATCGTTGAAAAATCGAATTCGAGATATTTCAGATTACGTGTCGATAATATAGTTTCAAATATCGTCACAAAATCGTTGAAAAATCGAATTCGAGAAATTTCAGATTACGTGTCGATAATATAGTTTTAAATATCTTCACAAAATCGTTAAAAAATTGAATTCGAGAAATTTCAGATAATTTATCGATAATATAGTTTCAAATATCGTCACAAAATCGTTAAAAAATTGAATTCGAGAAATTGCATATTATGTGTCGATAATATAGTTTCAAATATCTTTACAAAATCGGTAAAAAATCGGATTCGATAAATTTAATATAATCTGTCGATAATATAGTTTCAAATGTCGTCAAAAAATCGGTAAAATATCGAAGTCGAGAAATTTCATATAATCTGTCGATAATATAGTTTCAAATATCTTTACAAAATCGTTAAAAAATCGAATTCGATAAATTTAATATTCTTTGTCGATAATGTAGTTTCAAATATCTGCACAAAATCGGTGGAAAATCGGAATCGATAAATTTAATATTCTTTGTCGATAGTATCGTTGACGAATATCGTCATAAAATCTTAATAATATCGAATTCGATAGTTTTTAGATTTTTTGCCTATGAAATTGTACCGATAAATCTTTATAATATCGTGAGAACATCTATAGATTTTCAAACGATTTTTTATCGATAAGTTACATCTTCCGATATTATCGATCGAGTGTGCCGCTCCGGCAGTTGTATTCAAATTTGAAGTGTCGTAACGTGGTCCTCGGACACCCTGTATGCATATAAAGCTATACGCCAAAAATGTTCAGTCTTTTTTCAGCCTCTTATCATAGTTGAGAAGCATTTTTTTCCATTTATTTTTTTAATCGAAATATTTCGACGAGTAAGTGAGAACAAAGTTATAGCGAAGAGCGAATTTTGATTTTGGGGTGCCCAAATTTTGGGGAGTAGATGCAAAAATTGAGATATTGAAATTGAAGTAAGTGACTTTCTGTCCAACTCGAATCTCAGAGTATGTACAAAATGTGAACCATTTCGATCCCATACGGGTTGCACCCCCCCACCCTCTAATTTTTGATGTAAATACAACTTACACACCTTTGACAGCAATGCAGCCGAAGGGCCAAACCCTCAGTACAACTATAACGTTCAAAATTTCTTGTTTGAATCATTTGACGTTTTGAGTATTCAAGAAAGGCGGATAATTTTTTTTCGAGAGACTATAACTCTCGAATGGCGATACATAGACCTAAAATAAAAAAGATTCGAATTCTACACACTTCAATCCATAAAAAATAGGTAGTTTCATATTCCTAATCTTTTCACATTTTTGTGCACAATGAAACAAAAACCTCAAATGCGTTTTCCACAAAACATACTTTTTGCACTGTCCGCCCTTCTTGCATCCGTTGACTCCATTACAATAAAATTAAGATTATTTGATCCGCATAGCGGTGATTTTTTTCACTTCGATGTGAAAACTTTAACAATGACTTACCAGTGTACCTTCTTGCATTCACTATTTATACTCAACTTTGTCTGGTCCATTGAGAGGATTTGCTAACCACATTTCTAAAAAAAAAAAAAAAAAATAGAGAGGAAATTTCTAAGATCTCAGTTTACAAGTTTTGTCCAAGAAATTTTTCATTAAGACTCGTAGGTATACTGAGATATGCGATTTTCGGAAATAGGGTGGACTCTCCAAAGAGGGGAGCTGTGATTTTATTTCGGGTAGGCATGTTCCTTTTATGATTCAAAATAATCTACAACATTTGGTTGCAAACTTTTTCAATTGGGGCTTTAGGTTAAGAAATAGAGAATTTTGGGAAAGGGGGGGGGGGGCATTGGAAAACGGGAAGCCTAAAAAATGTAATCCCAGATCATTTTTAAAAAATATGTATGTCCTATAGATTACGATTCAATCATAAAATTTGCTTTCAACCTTTTGATCACACTGGCGCCTTTTCCCCTCCCCCTTTGCGACTATACTATTTTAATTAATTAAAAATTAAAATTGTTTATCTGAAAAAAAAATGAAAAAATTTCAGTGATATTACGAAAAAATTTCCAATTTCTACCAAAATTTCTTATTTAAAACAAAAAACTGAAAAAAAGTAACTGTAATTGTAATTAACCGGAAAATTTTTCCTTTAACCTTTAACCTAAATCTTGATTTTAAGAAAGGAATAACCTTGAACAAAAACCGTAACCTGAATTTGAAACCTCTGAAAAATAAAAAATTTCTAAACTTGACCTTTATTTAACCAAAATTTTCTTCGACAAGGTTAACAGCCCTGCTGTACTTATATTTATACAGGGTGTTCGGCGAATGGTCTGCCAAACTTGAAATTTGGATATAACCGAGTGCCACTAACAAAAATCTTCGCGTACACATGGTGCCTATCTCGATTTTGAAGGGGCGGTCGTGTACAAAAATTTCAAAATTTTGTGAAAACAATGCACGAACCAGGTGTAACTTTTTAAAAGGAACAAAAATAGTTAAGTATGCCAAAAATTTGCCTATCTTTGAAAATAAAGGCGCTACTAAGCTTTGAAAATTAGTATTTTCGAAATTCAAGGCTCTGTAGCGCCTTAATTTTTAAAGATAGGCAAAATTTTCACGTATCGTTTTTTGTTCCTCTCAAAAAGTTACACCGGTTTCATGTATTTTTTGACCGAATTTCGCAATTTTCATGTATCACTAATTCACTACTGCACCGTAATAAATTGAGGTAGGCAATATTTTCGACTGGGATTTCGCGGTGCTATAACTCCTTCAATTTCAAAGATAGGCAATCCAATATGATTACAACTTTTATTACTTTTTAGAAGATCTATTCACTGTCGGCGTCGAAATTTTTTTAAAAGCAGTGTTGCCAATCTATTTTTCTAGGTAAAATATCGATTTTCAAACCTTAGCAGCTTATTCATTTTCAAACTTGGGCAATATGTATACTTACATTAACTTTTTTGTTGGTCATACGATTCAGTGTTGATCCTGGTTGCGTTGGCGTGTTTTTTTTTTTTTTTTTTTTTTTTTGGAATAAGGATAACACATGAAGGGTGTGCAATATCGTTCACTGTTCGAACATTATGCACTAGTTATGATTTTTACTAAGTCCAGTGCTACATTAATACTTTTTATTCAAAATTGGTGGGGAGGGAGGGGTCCAATCGACATTTTTGTAATAATCAAAAGTATTTTTAGACCTTCAAGCTACAATTTTTTTTTGAAAATTTTTTCAATTGGACCCCTCTCTCCCCACCAATTTTGGATAACACTCCGAACATACCAATTAAAAAATGAAATAGTGAGGTAGGAAGGGCCTAATTTGAAAAAAATTTCCAATAAAAGTTGTAGCTTGAAGTACTAACAATAAGAATAATTTTGGTTATTACAAAAATTTCGATTGGAACCCTCCTTTTCCTCTGATTTCACATAACATCAGATAGATAGGGTTTCAAAATTAGCGGAAGGGCCCAATTGAAAAATTTTTCAGACAAAAGTTGTAGATTGAGGTCCTAGAAGTAATTTCAGTTAATTCAGTTATTATAAAATTTTCAATTAGACCCTCCCCTCCCTTCCCTTCCCTTTCAATTCAGCATAATATGACTTAGGTACTTATATTATTAAAAACTGGTGGAGGTAGGGATCAAATTGAAAAAAATTTCAAACAAAAGTTGTAGTTTGAAGTCTTGAAAATAATTTTGATTATTACAAAAATTGTGATTTGACCACTTTCTGCCCTCCAAGTTTGAATTTACATATCCCTGTACAAAACCACCTAGAGATACAAGCCATGAACGTAGAAAGGCAACGTCGCATTTTCGAGTAGTAGACGGCCGACTTTCCAATCCGTTTTTTAACGATAACTCGGGAAATATTCATCGAATCGAAATTCTGACAACACACTAACGAAAGGAAATTTTCTGCTCTACAACTTTGGTTCAGATCAATTTTAACGAAAAACGCTGCGTTCGCACTGAAAATGAGAATATGTGAAAATTTGCATATCCAAGAAAACATTTTACGCTGAGAAATCGAGGTAATTTCGTCAAATCGAAATTTCAATAATTTTAGGGTGAAAGGATTTTTTTCGCTCTACAATTTTGGTTCGTATCAATTTTCACGAAAATCGCTTCGTTGACCGGGAAAATGGGAAAATTTGGTAGACGGCCAACTTTCAAAATCAGTTTTTCGACGATAACTCAAGAAATATTCGTCAAATCGAAATTCCGACTACACCAAACAAAAGTAAATTTTTTGATCTACAATTGTGGTTTTTATCAATTTTCACAAAAAAGGGGTCGTTGACATCGAAAATGAAAAAATAAATAGTTTTTTGACGATAACTCAAAAAATTGGTCGAATCGAAAATTTTAAAAGCACTAAAACTGAAGGATTTTTTCTGCTCTACAATTTTAGTTCTTATCAATTTTCATGAAAAACGCTTTGTTTATCCGCGAAATAGGAAAATATGAAAATTTGCATATCTGAGAAAACAGTTTTTGCTAATGAATCGAGGTATTTTCGTCGAATCAAAACTTCAATGATTTTAGGATGAAAGGATATTTTTTGCTCTATAATTTTTGTTCTTATCAATTTTTACGAAAATCGCTTCTTTGACCGGGAAAATAGGGGAAAATCTGGTAGACGGCCCATCTTCAAATCAGTTTTTTGACCGTAACTCGAGAAATATTAGTCGAATCAAAATTCCGAATACACTAAACGAAAGTTAATTTTTCCCTCTACAATTTTGGTTCCCATCAATTTTTTCGGAAAACACTTCGTTTGCCCAGAAAACGTATTTTCAATTGCTCAAGTCGGCCGTCTTCGGCAAGGTTGCCAAATTTAACTTCATGGCTTGTAGTGTCTAGGTGGTTTTGTCCCTGTAGTATTGAACTTTGTATAAATTTTCAATGGTGTCGTGGTGTCAATATAAAGAATTTTTTATATGTACTCGAAATACTAAATAGCGATCTTTTTTCTTCAAAATGAAATAAATCGTAATCGTAATGAAGGGAAATGCACGAAATAAAATGAAAAAAATTAGCCCAAGTTCATTGCTCAACGTTGCTCAATGAACTAATTGAACGATATTGTGTTATCCTTATTCCAAAACAACAAAAATACGCTTTGCGGTGATTTTTTTCTTCAATTTTTTTGGCTTCGATGTGAAAACTTTAGCAATGACATACCTTCACTATGTACTATAGTGTAACACTAAGGGAATGGTATGCCTTCCTGAACTTCTTTCGCTTTCATTTACCCCCCTCCCAAAAAAATATAAATTCGTACTTACGTACGTTTGAATTAGATTTTACGCCCGAAGTAGATTTTTTTGTCTACTTCGTTTTCTCTCTGCTTCGAGTAAGAAATGAAAACAAAAGAAAAAAGTTAACGAGTATTCCATTTATTTGGCGGCATATGTGCGGTTCGGGCTAAAGAATAACATCTCTTTCGTTTCTGCCTTCGTCGTCGTCGTCATTGGTCCAAAATATCATACGCTGGTTGCGGATTGTTTACCGCACGTATCTGCGTACAGTATTCATATTTGAAAAGAAACAATTGAAGACGAGTTGTATTGCAGTAGCAAGGCAAAGGCGAAAGATAAAGGGAAACTGTATGGATTTTATTTGGTTTCGTAGCAGCTAGCACATCTTATAAGGGATCGGTGGGTATATACCTTGTACCGGTATATTTCGCTTTCGGCTATCGCAATTCGCTTCTTCGCCGATACGATGCGATGGCAAACAACAATGAAACTTGTGTGCAATTACAATACTGAGTTGATAAATTTTGCGCTCATTTGGCGCTGCCTTTTGACAACGGATATTGTTTTGCTTTTCATCTGCAGTATATTCGCTATTAACCGGGTCATAGTTGGTAAAAATTGCCACCGTTATTGCTGTTTCTGTCGCAGAACCAGGCAAGGTGCAGAGGTGTATCGAGATTGAAGTTTCCTACCTCTCAGATCATTTCCTTTGTGTGTATGAAAAAGATGTAGCAGGTTCGTTATGATTTAGCCTCGTAACATTTCCATATCTTTCGAGTTGTTGGAAATTTTTCACTCGTAATTTAGTCAGGGCTTGTATTTGTGCCTTTGTCAGATACCGCGTAGTATGCTTTTCGGCGAGTTTTTAATTACGACCGAACGACAAAACAAGACTTTGGCAAATTGCTGTCGTCGAGGCGGCAGCTTCTGCGTATTTTAATTTCGATTCGACTGCAAATTCCGCTGATTCGAATAATGATGGATGTCATTTGGCGAAAATAAAACGATGATGGGTGTTTGCGATAATACGCAACGTCGCAGTTTTTCTCTGCCTGTTTTGGTCGTCGCAAGGCTGTCTTTAGATTTATGAGCCCCGAAGAGCGAGCAGGGCCTGCAATTCATTCGAAAGTAGCGTTTGAAAAAGTGACGTTTATTTACATTGCGCGTGAAAACAACTTTACTCCTTTTCTTTTTCACTTTGCTGTTACATTTAGAGAATTATGTAACAGTATCCCTCGTTAAAAAATAACTTTACTCGCGAATTAATGAAAAGCTCGACGATTCGCGAAGACGACCCGAAGTTTTCGTCGTCGATTCATTCTTTTATTTATTTGTATTGCATTACGGATGAAGCATCGTCGTCATCATTGTGAAATATCGTATTCCCCGCGTCTTCGCAAGAAGAGAAAAAACGCTCTTCTTTTGCTCGTTTACCCCCCCCCCCCCCCCCTCCTCCTTCTCATCCTCCTTTGTTTCACTTCCTTACCGGAGGATTTTTCCTATCGGGTTTTTTCCTTTCGAAATGATTAATTTCCGTTTAATGATTTGCCACCGGCGAAAGTATTTTTTCATTTTTTTTTCACTTCGGTATGAAAGTTAATACTGCCGGATCGCTGGTTGAAATTTTCGTAAAATAATTATAGGTATAAGTTTGAGTGTTTTATTCGATTCATTAGGGAAGTTTCCAAGGATTTAAAGTCGTCTTTTGTTTTTTTGTTTTTTGAATGGTTGGAATTTCATACTGAATAATGGGGCCAGATTTAAGGTAGAATCTGTGGTTCCAAAAGTGAATCTAGGGTCTTCATAAAGAAAGAGTTTGAATTTTTAATTTGGCTCACTGAAATAGCATGTCACCCAGACCTAAGAACCAAATTTTTGAGCTGCTCAAGTTGATTTTTGGCGAATTTTTGAAAAAGGGAAAATCGCCTATTGGCAGCTAAATCAGTTTTTTTTTTTTTTTTTTTTTTTTACAAAATTTGTAAACTTTAAAAATCACTTACTTGAAAAACAAAAATATAAGTAACAATAATTATTGACATATCACTTATATGAGTTAATAGAAAATAATATTTTTAACCTTTGAATAAAAAATAGGCAAAACTATAAATCTAATAAAAATATTTGGTTAAAATAATCTAATGTGAAAATAGAAAAAGGACAACCTTCTTTGAAAAATAAAAGTAACAATTAATTATCAATTATCACTTTCAAGAAAGAAAACAAGAATATTTTACTAAAGAAAAATATAATAATTATAATAGGTATCAATAATCAAGCGATAGAAAAATAATGCCATCATCTTGGAATCAAAAATAGCATAAACCTAATAAAATATTTGGTTAAAAAAACTTGAATCGTGCTAAATGCAGATGGCTTCAGCAACATGACGTCGTCTTACTGCATGAAGAACTTGAAATAATTTTCTACAAAAATTAAGGTGATGTGATATAAAGGAAATGGAGGGGTACAATTGAAAAATGTTTGAAACAAAAGTTGTAGATTGAGATCTGAAGAATAATTTTGGTCATTATAAAAATTTTGATTAGACCTTTCCCACTCGTCTAATTTTGTATAATACTACAAAAATACTTATATTATTCAAAATTGGAGGAGAGGGATAGGGTCAATTTAAAAATTTTTTCAAACAAAAGTTGTAGATTAAAATATATATTGAAAATAATTTTGATCATCTCAAAAATTTTAATTGCACCCCTCATACCCCTCCAATTCCGAATAATAAATATTTATGTAGTATTGTGACTGTGAAAAATAAAAAAATAGAAGAGAGAGGGGTCCAATTGAAATTTTTGAAATGACCAAATTTATTTCCTGAGATCTCATTCTACAACTTTTGTTTGAAAAAAATTTCAATTGACCCCCTCCCTCTCCTCCAATTTCGAATAATACAAGTATTTATGGAGTATTAAACAAAATTAGACGAGTGGGAGGGGTCCAATCAAAATTTTTATAATGGCCAAAATTATTCTTCAGATCTCAATATACAATTTTTGTTTCAAACATTTTTCAATTGGGCCCTTCTCTTTCGTCTAAATCACATCGCATTCATTTTTGTCGGAAATTATTCCAAGTCCTTCATGCAGTAAGATGATGTCATGTTGCTAAAGCCATCTGAAATTCTGCATTTAGCACGATCCTGAAAGGATGGTATACATAAAAATAAAATCCTGGTACTTTCGACTTCGTCAACTCACTATGCCAACACTACCGAGTAAAAAAAAACTGATTCTAAGAAGAAGAACATCTTCAAAAAATAAAAATAACAGAATATCACTTAATTACTTAGTCAAAAAAAAATATGTTGGATATTATTCGCCAATCCTTCAATCGCAATAGAAAATACTTATAATTTTGGAGTCACAAATTGCTAAAATTATAAAATTGATAAAATATTTCTTTAAAAAACTCAAAGTAAAAAATTCAACATGAAAAAAATCGAAAAATACAAGTAACAAAATAAGTAGGTTATCCCTGATGGGAAAAAAATAACACAAAAAGGACTACTTTCTCTTACAACATGTCATTTTATGATTAAAATATAAAATTAATATTGAAAATAGGAATTAAAAAAAAGAAAAACTGTCTATTGTAGGTTGAGTTCAAAATTTCCTGAATTTGGACTATCTTCGATGGTTGTTAGAATTTTTTTGTCAACATATTTTCTATTTAGGAAAGCTAAAGAAAAGATAGAAAAGAGGAAAATTATGGAAAATGGGAGGAAATGAAGTTCATGCAATGAAAAACAAGACACTTACTGATTTACTTTATTCAATCAATTCGCCAATTATTCGACTTTTGCGTTTTTACCACGCTTTTATATACTTGGTATGTATGTTTGTTTGTTTGTATGTCTCATGGAACCAAGAGTATGTTTTCGACCAATCCTCTCTCATTTAATATTTAACTGGAATTGAAAGAACATAGTGCTCACCTCAGGGGTTTTCGAGGTCGCTGAATTCGATTTTCGAACTCAAATTTACCCCCGACCCCAAATTGAGCCCCTATGAGGGGGTTCAATTTTGAAAATTTCAGAAAATCACAACATTGGTATCGAAATGTAGGTTTTCGAGGTCGCTGAATTCGATTTTCGAACTCAAATTTACCCCCGACCTCAAATTGAGCCCCTATGAGGGGGTTCAATTTTGAAAATTTCAGAAAATCACAACATTGGTATCGAAATGTAGGTTTTCGAGGTCGCTGAATTCGATTTTCGGACTAAAATTTACCCTTACCCCAAATTGAGCCCCTATGAGGGGGTTCCAATTTCAAAATTCACAACATTGATATCAAAATGTTGGTTTTCGAAGTAGCTGAATTCGATTTTCGAACTCAAATTTACCTCGACCCCAAATTGAGCCCCTATGAGGGGGTTCAGTTTTGAAAATTTCAGAAAATCACAACATTGGTATCGAAATGTAGGTTTTCGAGGCCGCTGAATTTTTTTTTTTTTTTAGATAGACATTCGAACCTAGTAAAACTATGAAATTAAAATATTTTCAACAACAAAAAGAGTTAAATAAAAATGTAAAAAAAATTTAAAAAACCACGCTTTTATTTAAAGTTGGTCACTTTGTGAAATGTTATTTATAGGGAAAGAGTAATGCCTTAAAAAACAAAAAATAAAATTTACTTAAATACAAAAATGTGTCATGAAAATTTTTTTTTCAAAAATTTTAATGATGAAAAGCGTGGTGGGGTGTGCGAGGAGCAAACGAATACCTTTTCGATTAACGCCCCACCACGATTTTCATCATTAAAATTTTTGAAAAAAAAATTTTCATGACACATTTTTGTATTCAAGTAAATTTTATTTTTTGTTTTTTAAGGCATTACTCTTTCCCTATAAATAACATTTCACAAAGTGACCAACTTTAAATAAAAGCGTGGTTTTTTTAAATTTTTTTTACATTTTTATTCTATGATAGGTAGTAGGTACTTGTATTTAAAAAGTAGTAAGTATCGTACATTATGACTTTGTTTTTAATTTAAAAAATGAAAATTTTTGGGACTCCGCCTTGCATCTGGCCCTTATACTTCCATGTGTAAGTCTAAGTAGGTGTCGCAGCACCACATACAATGTTGAACAACTTTGACGCGTACTACTAAAAATATAAAATTATATAAAATTTAATTCAAATAATTTAAATTGATTAATTCAAACCAAATAAAAAAAGTAATTTTAAATAGGTACCCGAATAATGAAATAATCTAATGAAAAATTTAAACAAAATTATTCAATTAAATAAACATTTTGAACTTCATTGGTTTGCATTATACATTCACACGAAATGAAACATAGTCGGAAAAAAGAGTGGCATACTTACTTCCCTCCCTTCATTTTCATCTATGTGCAAACATGTAACTTGGCTATGTCTCATATTTTGTCTATGTTTGGTGAGTCGTTTCTATTGAAATCAAAATAAAATAATTTTCAATCCCGGCTCCAACGATTAATTGAACTTTTCGAGCTACATACTTACTTTACTTCAAAGTTGTAAAATTCAATTTAAATTTTCAAATTAAAATTCAATGATAGTCTGAAACGAAACGAGTCTCTATAGAAACACCGTCTTATAACTTGATACTAGATGATTGTGGCTTCTATAATATTCTTCTCTCGGGTGCAGACTTTACAGATGCTTTCAGCAGTTCGACCTGCTCGTCTGTGCGAAGCTCGTGTATTGTTATTCTGTCGAGATTTTCCCCTCTCGCTTGTTTGCCCTGGCTGGATTCTGGTCGACTGGTTATATTTTCATGTTGCGGTTTGTCTTTCGTCTTTTCCTCTCGTGCTCGAGATGAGATAATTTTTCAAAGATGGGTGCAAGCGGTGTCCTCTTTTCTTCGGTTATCTCACTGCGAGTTTGTAGAAAAGGTCACTGACGACAAGTTGGCCCTGCTTTTTGTGATCCCTTGTGGCATTTTTACGGTCAGTAGGTAATGCGAGATGGGGCTTTGGAGTGATGGAATGTGTGACGATGTTGTTTCGATTGTCCTGTTTTTTTGAGTTTTGTGTTTTTTGGGCCGAGGTATTCTCTTGAGTTTTTTAAACCTCTTTTTTGAATTTAAAAGGAATACGTTATGGTGTTGATTTTTAGTCGATATGAGTAAGTAATTAAATTGCTATTATTGGATTTTTGAAACTGAACTCGGAATCGATAAATTGGCTTCAGGAGTTGAAGATTATTGTTTGTGTCCTTAATTCAGGATTTTTAGTTTTTCTAAGGGGTTGTAATTGGAATTGGGGCTGTTGGAATTTTAAAAGACTGAAGAATTCATTCTACTCTTTGATGGCGGTTCTTTAGACGTCTGTTTTAATTTTTTTTAACTTAGTATGGCGAATTGGCGACGAGAATTTTCGTTGGTGAATGCAATCCCTAGTCTTTTACAAAACCCCCCTTCCTATCGTAGTGGCAAAAAAACTGGTTATTTACCAATTTTTCTCCAATCAAAAAAATTGTGAAAAAAATTTCTCTGCGAAGACGTATCGAGAAAATTTTTTCAATCAAGTAGCAATTTAGAAGCCTTTTTTGAAAAACCACTGAAATCGTTCCAGCTGCTTCGTTCTGTCGTACCATGTCCGACCTACCTACTCGAAGATGAAATCATTTCAAACATAATTACATTTACCTTTGCTCCCAAAGACACTTCACGAACATTGAAATTGAAATTGAAGTGTACGGAGGATGGGGGCAAAGTGGCAAAAGAAATACAAATTTTCCACTTTTTCAATAATACATACCTATTATATTTACAATGCGATGGCGAAATATCGCGGTTAATAGAATTTCGATAACTGCGTGTGTTTATCTATCCAGCTCTACAGAACGTGTTAGTGCTGTAGAGTGGGCTGCGTAAAATCATTTATAATAGGTACTCTTTTATACCCTTCTCCGCCATTACTTTTATCAGCACAAAGTGCTTGAAAGCAGTGATGTCAGTAACGAAATTTTTTTTCCGTTACGGTATTCGTTCCGTTACTGTAACTAAAAATTCTGAATTTCGTTATTAGTTACGTTACTTGGAACGAAAATGGTACCGCCAGGGCCTTGTAACGTTATTTTTCAAATAACGTTATTTTTTCCGTTCCGTTTCGGTTTTTTCGTTACAACGTAATTTTTTTCGAAATAGCCAGAAATCATAAAAAAATTGCTATCTTCATTTTTCAATGTAAATTAATAACTATCATGTCCAATAGAATAAAATAAACATCAAGAACTAAGAAGAAAATAATACAAGTTTGGAGGTGTTGCTACCTACTTTCTGAAAAAATTACGCTGTAACAAAAAAAAAACCGGAACGGAACGAAAAAAATAACGTTACAAGGGCCTGGCAGTACCATAGTACCTACACATAAGTGTAAGTGAAATTAAGATTTTTCAAGAGTTACAACGAACCAAAAGAACATTTTCTGCGGTTGGCAGTGCAGGCAATACAAAAAAAACTGAAAAAAATAACGAAAAAAAGTAACGGAACGTAACGAAATTTTTTCGTTATTTGTTACGTAACATAAAGACCATTTTATTGTAACGTTATTATTTCGTTACACAATTTCTGTTCATAAATAAAGTTCCGTTACAGTTCCATTACTTGTAACGAAAAAAAAAAATCCGTTATTTTTCGTTTTTCGTTACCGTTATCGTTACGTTCCGGCATCACTGCAGTTGAAAGCTGCAATCGAGGTTTACAATTACGTACGTACATTGTATAATAGAAGTTCAGGGAGGAACGAGTTAAATGAAGTATTTGTTTGGTTTTGGTTGTGGTTTTGGTTTTCAAAATGTATCGGTTTTGGTTTCGGTTACGGTTTATTTTTTAAATTTCTATCATAAATGACTTTAAAAACAAAACAAAACAAGTAATAAAAACATTGAAATTCAAAATTAATTTTTTGCGTTTTGAAATATGAATATAAAATACGAAAATATATAACAAATTATACGATTAAATTAAATTAAAATCGTCTTGAAATACCAAATACGATGTAAATCTGTCACTTTTTTGGCGGTCTTATCACTTTCCAACTTTTCCATCAAGTTTTTAGCTTTTTATAACGTGATTTCCGCTAGCTGCTCCTTTTTCGTGTTGTTCGCATTCGCACGCGCACAATTTCAAAGCCTCAGCCTCAAGGGAAGGGAATGAGGGGGGGGGGGAATGAAAAAACCAAAACCGCTTTCAATTTTTACTGGTTTTGGTTTGGGTTTTGGTTTTCGAACGTATTGGTTTTGGTTCTGGTTTTTATGATTTTAAGCGGTTTTTTTTTCGGTTCCGGGTTTGGTTCCGGTTTGGTTGACATCCCTGCTTTTGAGCGAAATTTTAAAAACAATGAATTTTGAGAAAAACCGCAAAAAATTGAATTTCAATCAAGATTTCAAAAAGTTGAGTTTTGAGCAAAATTTCAAAAAATTGAATTTTGAACAAAATTTCAAAAAATTGAATTATGAGCAAAATTTTAAGGAATTGAATTTTGAACAAAATTTCACAAAATTGAATTTTGAACAAAATTTCACAAAATTGAATTTTGAGCAAAATTAAAAAAAAAATTCCGATTAGAATTTTAAAAAATTGAGTTTTGAGCAAAATTCCATAAAATTGTATTTTGAGCAAAATTTAATAAAATCGAATTCTGAGTAAAATTTCAAAAAATTTGATTTTGAGCAAAAGTTTAAAAAACGTATTTTGAGCAAAATTTGGAAAATTCAATTCTGAATAAAATTCCAAAAAATTGATTTTGGAGCAAAATTAAAAAAAAAGTAATTTGGAGCGAAATTTTAAAAAGTTGAATTTTGAGCAAAATTAAAAAAAAATTATGTAAATTCTGAGTTGAGTTCTGAAAAATTGATTTTTTTTCATTTATTTATTTTAAGGAACTGACATGAGTACAATACGTCATTTACCTAAAGCTATCATATGTAGATGCGATTCACGTGATAAAATTAATTAAAGTTAAATCTAATCAATGAAATCTAAAGGGTGGAGCCTCTTGAGGCGTCGCGTATGGTCTAGGGTGTCTAGAAGTAGGATAGCTTCAACGTTTGGATGCCTGTGCAGACGTTCGGTATAACTGTTTGAATTTCGAGCAAAATTTGAAAAAAATTATCTATCACGTCCAGAACCACAAGACATCGTTGACGATACAAAATTGAGTTTTGAGCAAAATTCCATAAAATTGTATTTTGAGCAAAATTTAATTTGAAAAAATTTAATTTTGAGCAAAATTTGGAAAAAATTCAATTCTGATTAAAATTCCAAAAAATTGATTTTTGAGAAAAATTTTGTGGCATATTTAGCCCGGCTTTTACCACATATTAAACCACGAATAAATAAAAAAAAAATGCCAAAAATAAACCCCAAAAAAAATACGAAACGAAATTTCTACCTTTAGATAGGTAATAATAAATAAGGAAAGGACCTCTGACCTCGATCATTTGATTGATCATGTGAGGACAGATGGGAAGAAGGATAATTTAAACCTTTTGATAGGTAAGGAAGGGAAAGAAAATGGGAAATACCCATTGGATCGGATCCTTTGATGGACCATATTGACCCAATGGGTAAAAGGAGAAGGTATCTAGGTAAGATCCGCCATACGGACGAATCTACCTATCTAACCGGCCATGAGGCCCACTTTTAATGTCGCTAGAAGTCGAAATTCTTCGCCCGCTTCCAGAGCTTCCTGAAAAGAAAGATTCTTCGGACAAGGCGGAGAGCCTGGTTCTTCTTTTTCCATTCCTTGAAAAACAAATTGGGGTACCAAATTTTGAACAAAATGTCAAAAAATTGAATTTTGAGTAAAATTTTAGAAAATTAAATTTTGAGTAAAATTTTAGAAAATTAAATTTTGAGTAAAATTTTAGAAAATTAAATTTTGAGCAAAATTTTGAAAAAACGGATTTTGAGCAAAATTTTGAATACCTAATTGAATTTTGAAAAAAATTCTAGAACTTGGGATTTGAAGGAAAATTTTTAAGAATTCAATTTTGTATAAAATTTCAAAAAAGCCCAATTTTGGATCTTCACAGGTTTTTACAGTTTATTACAAACTTGACTGCCCTGTGTCTGATTTGTTATATACTTAAACTGTCAAAGCCTGAAGATACTGAAATTGGAATCAGTAGGTTTTGCAAAGGACAGATTCATTTTTGAAACCAAAGTGAGTATTTCGGTTGTTAGAAGGATGGAGCTTAGAGCTTGGTGTGCTTAGCACATATTCCATAAGTCTTTGGTACTAGAACCTGTCTCGCGAAATGATTATCGTAATCAATTTCCATTCTTTGTAAATTGTTTTTTAAACGATAATGCGAACAGCCAAAAAAAGTGTATACGTGCCAGCAAAATTCGGCACGTTTTGAAACGACAACGACAATATCGGCTTCGCTCGGCGCCAATATTTCCCGCTAGTTTGGAACGTAGGAGTAGGTACCAGCAGCGGTACACGAGATATGTGTAACAGCGGTAATTTACGCGTGAAAAATACCACTATCTTTGGTATATTGCGCGCAAAGGTTGGGTTAGGTGCGGTACGTACTTAAGCCCGGTACAAGTTGCACGAGATGGAATTCGTTTATTTAGTATTTACCGATCTTTTTTTCTTCCTTTGTGGTTGGTATAGGAAGGAGTGTGGCTTGGAAAGAGAAGGTTGATTTGAAGTAGGTAGATGAAGATCTATTGATAAAAAAAAAATTAAATCAAATTTGATTTAAATAAAAATAATTTAAATTATATGTTTCTTGAATGTAGGTTTGTAAAAAATATCTTAAGTTTTGTACGTTCGAGGTAAACGGGAAAGAGCTACTACGATCGAGAAAAATCACTACCTATTCTATGAAAATATCAACGGTTATATTGTTTTATTTTAGTGGAATGGACTTTTTTTTATTGGGTGGAAAAATTAGAATTAAGTCGTCTATCTTTATTATAATCATTTTTGAATCTTGATAATGATAATAAATATTCATCTACATACATTCTTGCATGGTCGTTTTGAAATTTCATTGGTAATGCTAACACTTAATTTATAACTGCTAGTAAAACTTGGAAAGACTATAGGCGTACTTAATTTGAAAATGAATTGGAAGAAGACTAAAATTTGTTTGAAAAATGTTTACTTCCTCATGGAAATTCCAAATTACCTAAAGTAGATATTTTCAATTTTTTTTTTCATGTTTTTTTTTCAACATAGAACGAGATGACAGTTACAAAAAAGTATGCCTACGGAGCATCTCTGCTTATAACGAAGTTGATTGGATATTAACCATGAGAATGTGATAAGTAAAATTGACTTTAAATGCGCTCAAAAATTGTTTTAAAAAATCTGAAATAATTTGAAATGCAAAAAAAATATTCTTAGGTAACAAAAAATTATTTAACAAAAAAATTAAAAAGAATTTCTTGTCAGAAAATTAATTCTCATATCAAAAAAATCATCTTATGAAAAAATTCAATAATACATTCTGAAAACAATTCGATAAGTTCCTTTAAAAAAAAAAAATCTAAAAATACTCGAATGGAAAAATAAATTCATCGAAAAAATTCTGAAGTTATAAAAAAAACTGTGTGAATTTTCTCGTATTAAAAAAAAATCAAAGCAGGATCTTCTAATGAAAAAATTCATCAAAAAGCAAACTTTGAAAAAAATTTCAAAAGATCCTTAAAAATATATATTAAAAATTCTTAAACGTTGAAAATTTTTCCTGAACAAAAAATTTTAATACAGAAAAAATTCATTTATGAAACTCCCCCAAATTTAAGAAAATTATTTCTTCCAGTGAAAAATGCTTTCTTGAGAATCGGATTTTGAAAATAAAATGTAAAGTAATCCTTTTATCCAAACAAAATTTAATCGAAAAATTGGAAGAAAACTCTTCAAAGGGGGAAAATTATTTTCAAAAAATTACGCAATGAAAAAAAAAATTATCACTGGAATATTTTTTCTAGACGCCAAAAATGTGCCCACCAAAGATACATATAAATAATGCTAATATCTATACTATGTAGAAAGAAAAAAAACTTATCATATTCATTCCTCGGCCTTGACGTATGAGGGAAGGAAAATTTTCCAAAATGAATGCGGTCCTGTATACATTACACATAATAAAATAAAGTTTAATTGGTTGAATTGAGAATTTAGACTTTTGGCAAATTGAATAACTTTCTGTCTGATTCTTATCACAGTGGCAGGCAAAATAACAAATTATTAAAACAAGTCAAAAAATATCAATTTTACAAAAAAAAAGTACAAGAAAACTCTTTTTCTAGAATTAAAAAATGTATCTATTCATATATAAAAATATTTCCATTTTATTACATTTTTTAATCACTCTCACTTAAACCAAGCTCAAGCAATGAATAAAAAAAATTATAAAATCGAATAATTTTTATACCTATTAGATACATTTTTAAATTCTAGAAAAAGAAGTTCTCTTGTACCTACTTTTTTTTGTAAATTTAATATTTTTCCAGTTATTTTAGTAATTAGTTATTTTACATGTTAGTGTGATAAAAATCAGGCAGAAAGTTATACAATTTGCAAAAATTCTAAATTCTCAATTTAAAGCCTTTTTCAAGACATCAGTTATGATTAATGAAATTGGCATTGAGATCTCTTTTTTTTAGCTGATTTTTTTTTTGTAAGATAGCCTCAACTTCGTTTGTTTGGTTTTCATCTTCAAACAAGAAATGTCGGGAAACGTAATGAAGAAAATTTGATATTTTATTGAATAAAATGTTGGAAAAAATGATAGTTGAAAATCTCACAACGTTAATGGAATGTCTTACCCCTGAAAGAAGGTATTCTGTTCATTGATGGCAGTGATGGCCCTGTGAAGACAGTGAGTTAAAGAGCTGCGATAAATTATTTATGCCAGTTTCTTGTAATATTGTGATTTATCGACACCCCCACTCCTTTCCTTCTTCAAAATAATATACAACTTTGAAAACTTAATTTTTAATTTTTTCATGCCACTACGTTTTAAAGGAATGTATTCTAGACAAGAAAATTCATAACTTACTCTTATTATAAAGACCCGAATAAAAATTATTGAAAATAGACGTTCATAACATATTCAACTTTTTTCAAGTACGTAATTTTGACCTCCTTTTTTTTTCAATTTTTATAGAATAAAAAAATGTCAGTTGGTCTTACCGTATCTTTCTTCAGTAATGAGAATTTTTTTATTATTCTAAAAAAATTGAGAAATTTTTTCCCCATGTAAAGAATTGACTTTTTTTTATTCTATAAAAATGAAATTGAAAAAAATATCAAACTTATTTTTATGGAATAAATAAAAAAGTTCTTATAATTTTTGGTTTTGGAATATAAAAATTATTTTTATATTCCAAAACCAAAAATTATAAAAAGAGGGCAGATTTTTTTGGGCTGATTTTGCATTCGTCTGTCTACCCTACCTCTGAAAATATGTTCCTCTTTAATTCAGGAAATGTACCTATTTTAGTGTACATCGACAATTGGTTTTATAAACACGTGTTCCTATTTGTGTGCATTCCGTATGCAAAACATCCGCCCCGCTGTTTAGGTTTCGATACGTGTAGGAAATAATATCTACATTGTTCCCATACATCAAATCGTTGAGTATTCTGGGTAGACTGGGTAGAGGTGTAGATAAAGTCGAACAAATTACACCGTATTTCCGATATACGTACATTCGTATATGTACAAACATAATACAAACAAACCAGTATCGCAGTAGTCTATCGAATGTCCACCTACGACGACGATCAGACGTCGGCATTTCCAGGTACCCACGATACAGGTGCCGGAGGCTAGAGAGGGATACTTATTTACTCGCCATTACAATGTTTATACGTGATTTTGCCAATACAGCAGGAAAAGAATTCGTCGAGATAGCAAAACAAACGCGAGCTTGTACACGTATATCATCATTAGATAGCGAACTTTTTGCCTGCTCGAGGAGCATGAAGAGGTATAGAGGAAAATGGAGCAACTAGTCGGCGTAGACTAAATAAAAATGGAATTTATGGCTGATAAAATATACCTACAGTCGCGTCTCGTGTAGGTACATGCGAGGGTAGGAGTTGGGGGTAAGATAGAGACCCCGAGTGTATTTCAGAAGAGACGCAGAGGGAGGAAAAACACGAGAAATAAACGTGAAAACAAAATTAAATTGTTTGGAATTGCAATTTTCCATATTTCGTTATTTTTTCGCGGTACGTTACGTTGCATTTTGAAGGTTAGGGATTCTTCTTTCTCGCTAGCTCGATAGTTTTCTATTGTGGGACTATTTTTTGGGTAATTTATGACGATAACGTATGTACGTTGGCAATTTTCTATATAATCGTCTGTACGGTACATCGTCGTATCGATTTGGCGTATCGTAGCAGTGAAACCTTGGGATATGAGGAAGTAGTGCAGGGTGACGTGTACATATGTGTAAGAGAGAAATATGGTGAGCGTATAATGAAAGGGAAAAGTGTATGATAAAAGGTTAACGAAGTAGGTATTATCGACATGGTAAATGCGCTCGAATATAGGGGAGAAAGAGAGCTGACGCGATCAGGTGTGAAAAACGATAAGTGACGAGCAGAATGGTTATTGAAAGATAACGGGCTGGGTTTTTGGAAAGCAGAAAAGCTGTAAGGAGAAATGCTTCAATGCGGCTTTCGCTATTTCACAGACTTTGTAACGAAACGAAATTGTTATCTGGGTGAATAGTCCAATGAAATAAGGAAATAAAATTGCATTTTGGGCGAGCAAAGATTTTTTTGTGAAGTGTTCCTTTCGGTGTTGTCCTGATCCTGATTAACCAAGAAAAAAAGTCTACGAACTTCGCCTTTCTGGATGTCCCTTAGATGTAAACCGAAGAGGATCATTTAATTGTTTTTTGCTCATAACTCTTCAAATATGAGTTAGAACAAAAATAAGGTCAGAACTCAAGTTAAAGTACATGAAATTTGCGACAAAAAAGCTCTTATTCATTTTTTTCGAGAAGAGAATAAGTGGCTCAAAAAGATGCATCAAAAATATGCAGGGTGAAGCAAATTAAATTTGTCTCCTATTTCTGTGAATAAGACACTATTCGGGGAAAGGGTAAGTATGCGAATGATAATCACCACAGACTAAAAAAATCCACACTTCAGTTTTTGAATTTTTTTTTTTTTAAGCTAGGAAACAAATACGATGGAATTATAATCTTACTTATTTACTGTGACAAACAGGACAATTAACTGACGTTTGAAGATTCTAATCTGTTTTTTAGCTCTGCCGAGAGATGACTTACATTTTTCCCCCGAAAATTTCAAACTTGATATAAATTTAAATTGAAAACATTTCTTGGAAAAAATCGTAGGAAAGCGATAGGAAATTTTTAGATTTTTTTAGATAGAATTCTCAGACAATATTTTCAAAATTTGGCATTTTTTACGAAAATTTCCCACAAAAATCTTGGAAAAAATTCTTAAATGTCTTGAGAAGTTTCTCTTGAATTCATTAGTTACGAAACAGAGATCTGAAATATAGATGAAAGTATCGATGTAGTTGATCTAAAATATTTGCTACTAGGACGTTGTAAACTTCTTTATTATTTTCTGGCAGATAACTAAGCCGGATTAAAGCGAATAGACCTTTGCTTAGGTATTAATTTTGGTGGGAAAAATATTTTCAAAATATATTCCCCAAGAAAGTCATGATAAGATTTTTAACTTTTTCATTTAAAAAAATGTTTGTAAAAATTTTTGGAACCACAATTATTGAACATTTTAGCATAGTAAGGTCATTGTGCCTAATTCTGAACACTACCTAATTGTAAACAGAGCGAATATCTCATTCCCAAAATGAGCTACGAAAATCATAGACATATCAATCTGAAGCGCGAACATTCGCCAACATCATATTAAAATTTGATGCCAATCGACCGGTTAGAACGCGCGGTATAGTCGATAACGTAAAAGATGTTTCAAATTCGTGATTTCTGAATTTTCAGATATTTTGGAAACGCGTCATTTCTGATGACAAAATCGAGGTTTAGCCATCAAAACAGCACCAAACTATACTAACTAAGGGCCTTCAACTTATGACTGTGCAAATTTTTACGTAAAGTTATAACGGTGGTAGAGAGGGGGTGTTTACAATTAGGCGAAAATTCACACGTGTTAACCTAATTGTGAATACCAAGTAAAAACTAGAAAACATGACTATTAATGATATAGAAGGCATAAAAGTTGGTATTATGAACGTTGAGACCAAAAAAATTTTTTTAGAGAACGGGGTTCCCCCTCAAATTCCCATGGAGGGGCGGGGAGGCACCAGCCCCCTCGTGTAACAAAAAGGAGCAATTTCGACGTTTTTGGATACGAATTTGAAGTTACTTTCAACATCCGATCACGAGAACAAGAGCTGCACTGAAAAAAATAGATTGTAATGATTCTGGGTAAAACACAGTAAAATTAGGATACGTCGCCAATTTTAGAATCATTCTGGAATAGAACTGAATCTTTTCTGTTTTTCACCGGATGATTCTAAAATTGGCGACGTATCCTAATTTTACTGTGTTTTACCCAGAGTCATTACGGTTTTTGAAAATTCATTTTTTTTCAGTGTGTAGAATAAATTTCATAGTGTTCACAATTAGGCATAAATTTCGCCTAATTGTGAACAAACGCATTCCTAATTGTGAACTCTCTAATTCCTCCAAGACTAATCGAGATAAAAATTCCCTCTTACTCTCATTTGAAAGCCTAAAGTATGCCCTTTTCATCGAAATTAAAAGTTTTCAAAAAACTTTCTGCGATTGGATTTTATATGTGTTCAAAGAAGTGAAAAAATGTTTAAAAAACGAAAGTGTTCACAATTAGGCACAATGACCTTATATATGCTTTTAATTAAAATGGTCAAAATGGAAAAAAGGTAACGTTTTTGGTAAATTCAATTCTCATCAAAAACTTCTATGGAGAATTTTTGTTGGAAAAAAAATTTAAAAATCATTTTCACCAATAAAATTTTTGAAAATATTTTTGAGAAGAAAATTTTCAAGGTAGGTATGTTTAAGATTTTTTCCTAAATTTTTGAGGGAAATTTTCAAAAAAAAAAATAATAAAAAAAATATATAAAAATTAAGAGAAAAAAATTTAAAGAAAATGTGTCGCTCAGAAAAACTTCTGAGAATAATTTCCAAAAAAGTCTTGAAAATTTTTCAATCAACATCATACTTATTTTTGAATTTTTTTTTTTTGAAGACATTTGTAATGAATCAATTACAAAAAAATCTTATTAAAGCAGGTATTTGAAACTTTTTTCAAGATTTTGAAGAGAATTTTCCAACAAAAAAAAAATTTAAAATTTTCAAGAATGCTTCTAAAATTTTTCTCTAGAAAATTTTTTTATGAGGAAATTTTAATTCTTATCAGGAATTTTTAACGATTATTTTTTCTGAGAAAATTAGAGAAATCATTGTTATAATTTTTTTTTAAACTTTCAAAATGTCTGAAAATTTATTCGAAGAGAAATTTTTAATAAAAGTGTGAAGATAAGAATATTTTTTAAACCTCACATTTTTATAATGAATTTGGAGAAAAATAAAGAAAGAAGAAATTGAAAAAATTGAAGAAAAAAACTGCCAGTACGGTATTTTACTTTTTTTTTCAAAATTTTGTGTAGAACTTTTCCAAAAAAATCTAAAAAAAATTTAGCCATGTTTCTAAGATTTTTTCCTAGAAAATTTTTACTATTCGAAAATTCGTATTTTTAGAAGGAATTTTTATGATCAATTTTTTTGAGAAAATTAAAAGAAATTAGGTACTTATTGAAAAACAAAACTAATTTTTTTCATTTTCTCTAAAAAATTCATCATGGAAATTCCTGATAAGAATACGACTTTCTACATACTTGATAAAAATTTTCTAGGAAGAAATTTTAGAAACACGGTTAAACATTTTTTAGATTTTTTTTGAAAAACTTATTTTCTGGATTTTGAAAAAAATCTCAAACAGTTACCATTGAAAAGTTGAAAAAAAAAATTCGTTACCTACTCTTCAAAAATTTTGTTAGATGAAAATGATTTTCAAAAAAAATCTCCGCAGAAATTTCTGATGAGAAATCAATTTTTTTCATAGAAAAAATTTCCTTGAAAAAAATCTCAAAAAGTACATTTGAAAAATTCTTTAACTTTTTTGGAAAATGTTCTCGGAATTTTTTTTGAGTTAGTATTTCATTTTTCTTCAGATTTTTTTTTGAACATTTTCCCTCAAAATTCAAGCATTAAAAACCTTCAAACTGAAAAATTCTTCCGTTGAAAATTTTTTCAAAAATTTTGTTGGGTAAAGTGATTTTTGGAAAAATTTTCCAAAAGAAATTCTCCGGAAAAAATAAATAATTTTGAAGAAAAAAAACAAAGTGAAGTTGGAATTCCCCCTTTTCATTTCGATGATGCAATAGAAGACGACGAATGCGTAGTTGTTGGTAGTTGGCTCTAGTTTTTCAACTATAGATGGAAAAGACAAGACATCTTTAAATTCACGAAATCTTCTATTTTGGTACATAACTTTATAGCCACATGAAATTTCGACTTGAAAGCTTCGGGTTGAACTTTATCGAGATGTTGACCATCTTCAAGCAGTTCTAAAAAACATGCTTTTCTTATGACTATTCTGTTGCGTTTTTGTCCCAGTGAGTGACTTAAGCGCCGGAACGATAAAGATTTTCCAACATTTATGTAGACTTGGCTATAATCTTACTCATACGACCAACTTTTTCCGCATCGAACAACTTTTTTAAAGGTGCAGTCTTCAAGTGTTATCATTATAAATTTTCCTAGAAAAAATCTCACTCGTAAGAGTATTTTTTTTTTGTATAAAATTCTTTCAAAAAAAGTTGACATTTTGATCGAAGTTAGTCAATTCTGAATGTACATTTTTTTGATTGGAAACACTGGATTCACATTTGGAGGATATTCCCTTTGGTGTGGTCCGGACGTCCGGATACTTTTGGGTGATTGTCAAGACCTTGAAACAAATATTCTAAATTCAACAAAAAGCTTCGCTAACCTCAAATTCAATTTTCTCTATTTTTATGGCATAATTTTACTGAGCTAGAATTTCTCAATTCGTTCAGAAACATCGAGGAATGATTTCCTGCACATAGAGACCTCGATGACGGTTTTCATTTCAGCCGGGGTAGTGGGGGGTTCGCTGGCAATGGTGAAAATTCTACTCGTTAGGCTGCAAAAATTTATTAAATCGGATTAAACGATTCGACGATAATTAGCGAGCATTAAAAATGCATAATTTATTCGTTCGCTGGTAGTGGTACAGTTTTCAAGAATTGTTGGAATTATCGCACCTTGAAAATGGCGAGGAGGGTACGAGCGCAGTCGAGTGTAAAGGCTCTTGCGGGTAGAGCGATCAAAAGCAGGACAACATTTTTGATAATTTATACTTATTATGGAGCGAATTACACGGCGAAACAACCTTAGAAAGCTGAAGCCCGCCATCGTCTATAAAGAGGGTTGCTCTAAACGCGATTAAATTTACCAACTTTAAATTACTTTATTTTGAATATCGGGATTCGCGAGAAACTCGAAAGGCCGACCAATTGGCCCCCTTATACGTTTGATAGTTTGCCAACTGTTAACGTTTGTCATTTTTTAAACGCTTCCTCGACCCATCCTCTTGCCCAAACATCGTTTCACCAATCGAAGTATTAATTTTACGCAAGTTTGCGCTCGTTTGTGTGTGGCAGGGGCGGCCGGATGGGGGCTTTCTTGAGAGATTTTTTTATGGCGAATTTGCGGTACGTGCGGACGATTTTTCGAATAATTTTTTACGCCGAGGTTTGAAACGAGTTTTGCTGTGTTTCGACGATTTTTTTTTTTTTTTTGGTTCTTATTGTGACGTTTTAACGACTTTTATCAAGTTGGAGCGATTTTCATAAATTTTGCTATTTTTTGGGAGGGTTTTGACTGAGACTGTTTTTACGTTGACGTTTTAATTAAAAATGGCGTGGACTTGAAGCTAAGTTGGAAACATCTTTATATGTTAAAAAGATTATTCGTGAGTTTTAAAAAATTTGATATTTCGAATTCGATTTCAAGTGAGATTCGGTGAACATTTGTTAAATTTCCGATGTATAAATAAATTAATAATTTACTGTTATCGCAAATGATCAAATATGATCAATTACTTTGTGGACGAGTCTCTTTGTTTCGTTTCAATTTTTGTATATTATATTTTATACAATTTTCTCTATTTAAAAATTACCAAATGATTCATCTTTATTGCGTATACGGGTAACCTATTTGCTGTATTCAAGTTGTTATAAATAGTTGAGATTCTTCAACGCGAATATCTCCAGAACCTACATAGATCTTGCTTTAAATCAACAAACTCCTAATTTTTCGTGAAAATTTTAATTTATAAGCTGATTTTTTCTCTTTTATTTTTCATCTGGAAGATACTAAAAATTCGGTATAATAAATCAAATAACGAAACGATATTATAACATAATGGTACTCAATTACTCATACTCGAACATTGCGATAACTGATGAGTATCAATATTGTAACGTTGCTGTGATAACGTACGAGTTCAACTCGAGATGATCAAATCACCAACGAGGAGGTATCTTTCTATCTATAACGTTATTAAAAAATGATATGAAATAACGTTATTTTGAACAATTTTTCAGCATTCAACTCTTTTCGATTTTGATTTCAAAGATGTTCAGATTTGAAATTGCTTTGAAATCGAATTTCAAAAATGTTGAAAATTGAATTTTTTACATCTTTGTTCAGAAATGATTTTTTTTAATTTTCTAACTGATTTTTTGAAATTTTTGTCAAAATTTTTCACTTGAAATGTATTCAAAATTAATTCCAGGGATGGAAAACCGTTAAAATTTTTTTTCTGGTTTTGGTTCTGGTTTTCAAAAGGTATTGGTTTGGTTTTGGTAGTGGTTTTGGTTTTCAAAATGTTTCGGTTTTGGTTTCGGTTACGTTTTTTTTAAATTTCTATCATAAATGACTTTAAAAACAAAACAAAACAAGTAATAAAAATATTAAAAATTAAATAAAAATGAAAGAACGTTTGTTTTTATGAAATACGAAAATATATAACAAATTATACGATTAAATTAAATTAAAATCGTCTTGAAATACCAAATACGATGTAAATCTGTCACTTTTTTGGCGGTCTTATCCATAGATATAGATAATAAACTGGATCGGCAGCTTACATCTAAAATGTACAGGAAAAACTGAAGCAGAAAATCAGCCAATCAGATGCGTGAGGGTGAAAAATGTAGCCAATCAGAGTCGTGAGGGTGAAGTTGAAGGAAAATTAGTTTTTCTCTTGTAGTGTCAAATTAACGGGGTTGAAATATTTTTTTTCCATCTTGTAACAATTAATATACAGAAATACGAGTAAAAATTCAAAAAATTGAAGTTTTTCATGAATTTTCTCCTCTAAAATGTGAATTTGAAAAACTAAAGGGGCGTGGCTTATCAAAATTTGTTTTTGCTTCACGAGTTGCCGATCCAGTTTATTAATATCTATATCTATGGTCTTATCACTTTCCAACTTTTCCATCAAGTTTTTAGCTTTTTATAACGTGATTTCCGCTAGCTGCTCCTTTTTCGTGTTGTTCGCATTCGCACTCGCACTATTTCAAAGCCTCAGCCTCAAGGGAAGGGAATGGGGGGGAAAAAAATGAAAAAACCAAAACCGCTTTCAATTTTTACTGGTTTTGGTTTGGGTTTTGGTTATGGTTTTGGTTTTGGTTTTGGTTTTGGTTCTGGTTTTTATGATTTTAAGCGGGTTTTTTTCGGTTCCGATTTTGGTTAACATCCCTGATTAATTCTATTACATTTTAATCAATACTTTTCTAAATTTAATACCTATTTGTTTGAAATGAAAGTTTTGAAATTTTGTATCAAGTTCATTTAGAATAAAGAGGCGTCCAAATTCATTTTTTCAAACTAATTCAAAATTCAAATTTTTTTCCTAATACCAAATTCTTCATTTTTGGTTGGAAATTATTTTTTCTAATGTAAATTTTTTGAAATTGAGATTTTTTGAAAATGTTCCTAGAAATAAATTTTTAAAAAGTTATTTTGAAATGGAGTCTTCAAGGTCTTTGTTTGAAATATCATTTTTACAATTTTCTTCAAATTTTTATTTTCATGAGATTTTGTCAAAATTGAATTTTTTTTATTTTTTTGGTAACTATTTGCTGCTACAACTTTGTTTTTAAAAAGTTCAAAAATAATTTGAATTCTTCACAATTTTATTGAATGCTTACTACATTTTTGGACAAACTTGCTAAAATTATTTCAAAATACATAACTTCTTCTGTATTCATTATTGGTGTTAACTTATAACGTGTGAGTTGATATTATCGACAATTTTTTTTTATCAATGCAGGATCTTTGACAGTCGATTTTAATTTTTTTTCAAAATGAAAAATCACTTTAAAAAGCTTCCTGTATTGAAATTTTCGTGAAATCTAATGAAACAACCTCAGTAACTAATGTGAGTTTAAGAGGTAAAGCACGTCCATTGACCACTCTGTATTTTTTTTTTTTGTTTCAAGTGAGTAGAAAATTACCTTTCTGAAGATGACAAGATCAAGTAATATGCATTATAATTTAAAATGTACCTACTTTTTATTTTTAATTTGTGGAAAAAATGTAAACACTTACTTACTTGGTCTTGGTGTAGCTGTGTTATTAATATTCATCTTACTCTTCGATGTTTCTTGGGCTAGTATAGATATTACGTATTATTACGATAATTGAAATTAAAATTACCCCTGTGAGGATCGCCTTCGTCCTTTCAAGAGAAAAAATGTACTTTACGCTCGTGGGATATTTTGATAAAAAATACCATAAGTATAATAACAAATTCTCAAAATAGATACATTTGAAACATTTTTCAAGATTAGTTTTCAAACACCCTACAAAAATTTAAAAAAAAAATTAAAAAATTACCAAAAATTCTCTTTTGATTTTTTTTTCTCTTTGAAAAAAATATCAAAATATTATATTTTCAAAGAATTGTTCGAGAATAGTTTTTTGGTATAAGAAATTCTTAATAATTCTTAAGAAACATTTTTGTGAATAAAATGTCATAAATCTTATAAAAAAAATTGAAGAAATATAGGTAATTTTTTTTGCTGAAAAGTTTTTCTGAAAAATCCTTCAATAAGGTTACAAATAATATGTTGAATTTTTTTTTTTTAATCAAAATGACATCTGTGGGGTGGCAATAAGTTATAACAATATGAGTCAAAAGTATGCAATAAGTAATAACAATACGTCAGAAATTAGCTTGGCTCTTCCCACATTGAAACACAATTGCTCTTACCTGGTCATTTTTTCTCTTGGCTTCGTTTTTTCGACTTCTACTATTGGTGGAAACCTTCTATAAACAATATAAGTTGAAAGAATGAAGCAAAGAAAAACGATAACAAGACTAGAGCAATGTGTTATTCAATGTGTGAAGAGCCAAGCTAATTTCTGACTTGAACTTATTGTTATTACTTATTGTATACTTTTGACTCATATTGTTATTACTTAATGCCACAGAGATAATGAATTAAATTCGCAGAAAAGAAAATGTTTAAGTTTTGTCTTAAAAAAAGAAAGCATAAAACAGTCTTACCTTATTGTTGTTCTTCCAAATTGTTTTTTTTTTTCTAATAGGTCATTGAATTCAAAGGGTGATGGGTAGGGACGTGTTAGTTGACATATAGTGTGAATAAACAATGTAAAAAGTATCGATATTTTATTTTCTTCGATCCCAAAAGTAAACATAATTTTGAGTAATTGAGGATCAAGCTCAAACCATTTTTTTTCTATGTATTAATATCTGATGACGTGACGCAATGCTGACGAACTAACTAACAAAAGTATGAAACCTTTTTATAATGGCTTGTTGTTAGCACGGTTATTTCGAAGAATACTCGTGTTAGCCTTTATTATTACATACATTTAAAACGGAGCATTTCTCTGCATTATTGTTGTTTTATAACTGAAAGCACGAGGCCTTCATGTTGATTTTTTTTTTTTTTTTGCCAAAGCAATGCAATGAAGTTGGTGCTCCACTGTATTATAATTCTTTGGACCATTATTTTAATTACTGCGAATCTTCCTGGTGCCCGTTTTGTGCGCCAGGAGTATGCTCTTAGGGTGGACAATTTGGCTAAAGGGGAAGTTATTATTATTTTATTAATTATATTATTGTATCTATTCGTACTGTTGGGTTTGTGTCCCTTTTTACGTACTCGGGTATATTTTGTTTTGGTTTCCTTTTTGGCGAAAATTCTGTTGTTTTGAAACAGTAGGTACGAGTAGAGTTGAAGTTGTTCTTTTCATTGTGAAGGGAAGTGCGTTTACGAGTTTATTTTGGGATTCAACATCTATTATGAATAAATGCATTGACTTTGGTTCAAATTTTTATTTAAAAAAAGAAGCTCGAATCGAAGGAATGGATCTGAAAATAACGACCAGAGAATCAATGAAATAAATTATGCTGATGATACAGTATCGAATTATTTCAATAATTCAATCATGCTTCATGCTTACTCATACGGCCCCAAGATACGCCACCAGCGCATATTTTTTCCACTCTACACAATTACTTACTAGTACCAACTGTTAGCTATACTTCGAGTAATGTTAAACTACAGAAATCTAGTCTGTTCAAAGATATCTACTGTTTACCTACACAAAAAAAGTAAAAAAAATCGGTTAGCTTTGGGATATTTTTTCTTTAAACACGAAGAAGAGACTAAGGACGACGACGTCGAGCACGGTTACGAAATAATATTTTTATATTTCGAATCGATCAGGGTAAATTTAGAATTTGTTTCAACAAATGCACGCTTTTCCACGATGAAATTTTCCCTTCTGGTGAAATGATTACGTTAGAAATAGGAAAAGGGGCAGGTTCGGTACCGGAGATTTGTTTATATCCAAATATTTGAGCCAATTTTAGACGAACGGAACGACGATGCTATGGTTTTTTTTTTTTTAGTTTTTCTCTTCCCTATTACCTGCTCACTCGCGCTTGATGGTTGTGTCGGAGTGGGGGGGGGGTTTAGTGTTTTTCGTAATATGTAGATGTATGTATTACGTAACGTACCTATGTGAAGTTGATGGATTAGTTCGTAGTTCTAGATGAGTAAATAGAATTATTAGAGAAGTATTTTTAGGAGATGTTGCAGATTTATTTTATTTTTTATTTTTTTGTTTATTCGCAGGATGACGACGTGCATTTGCGAAGTTGAACATTCTTTTTGATTTATTTCAGGGGAAATCACTGAAATATTGTCTTACCGATAAAATTTTTGTGAAATATCTCCTGGTAATCGTTGGGGGAACAGCGTCTAATAGACACCTCCGACGCGAACCGAATTAGGCCCTAATTTCTCAAAATCAGTACCTATTAAATAAGTTTTAAAAAAAAATTACAAAAAATATACGTAATACATAGTACGAACATTGAATAGAAACCAGTTCGCGAGAACCTTTGAAAAGTCGTGAATTTTGACTGAGGGTTAGCAAGACTAGAGTATGGCGATTTTTCCCCGACCCAGTGATTCAATTTTGGTCAGAATCGTTGGACCACAAAAAACCACAACTTTTACAAAAAAAATTATACTTGATTTTTTTTTTTTTTTTTGAAAAATTGTGTTCTCATTTACGTATTTTTGTTTCCATGACAGGAGAGAAAATTTTCCATTTTTTTAGAGAGAAAATATTTTTCATTTCTCAATTTTTAGAAGTAAAAATGTAAAAATATTTCCCATTATATTCATTTAAAAAAATTTTGATTTTTTTATTCTTGTTAAATTTTTAGTAAAAGAATCTAGTGTCTTTTTGAATAAAAAGTGGTTTAATTTTTTAGGAGTGAAAATATTTTTTATGTTTTAAAATATTTTTTGAGTTTTCTTGAATGAAAAATTTCTCAAATAATTCAGATATTCAAAATTTTGCAATCAGTTTTCGATATAAATTTTCAGAAAGTTTATCATTAATGATTTGAAATTTTTTATGTGACGAAGTAATCAAATTTAAAAAAAAAAGTTGGCAGCATCAAACTAAATTTTTTTGATTTTTTTTTTTTTAAATCGCCATTTTGTAGAAATGTACGAATTCGTCCTTATAAAAAATTAATGAAGACGGTAGGTAATAAATTTTAAAAATGATAAAAAAATAATAATCAAACTTATTATTTCTTTAAAAAAAATTCTTGACCAATTTTCTATAAAAATGTTTTAAACATCTTTTTTAATGACTTTGATTTTTTTTATAACAATCTTAAAATTGAATAGGTAATATTGTAAACGCCAAAATAGTTACATACATTTTTTTATCAAACTTTTTTTGTGAAACAAAAAACAAAAAATAATAAGACATTTTGGGGAAGAAAAATTTTAAAAGTAAGTCAGCAAAATCAATGAGAACGGTTCTCGTTGGGTTTTTAAAAAAAAAAAAAAAATTAGTAATGAAATCGTAATCTTCCAAGAAAAACTCACCAAGTCTATCTGACCTGGTTTTTCGAAATGTAAGTAGTAGGGAAGGACCTAAAGAGCAAAAAGTAAAAAATAATTTGTAAACTAAATTTTAAGGATAGAGAATTTTTTCAAATTCATAAAAGAACGAATTTTGTTTGATTAAAAATAAATGGCATTAATTTTTTTTCGTGCTTCATCTTGTAAATTTTGAACTAGTTTTCTTCTTCATGTTTTTTCTTTTCAAATTTTTTAACAAAAAATTATTAATTTTTGAAAAATTTGCAAAAAATTGATGAAACAGTTCGGAAGATAAATCTCAAAAATGAAAAGAGGATTCAAATGATGTATTTGCAAAAGGAAAATTATAAAACAAATTCCAAAAAAATCTATCAAAACTGTTTTTTTTTTTTTTTTTTTAAATCAAAATAATAATAATGAAATTTTGTTTTTGAATCCCTTGTCGAAATATTTATTTTTCACATTTTCGAAGAGGACGTAGATAGCTGAGAAAAACAGTTTTGGAGGATATTTGCTTAAAGATATTCTCAAAATGGAAAATGATTTATCCTCCTTTAAAAATTGATGGAAAGTGTAAAATAATAAGGCTTACTTATTTACTTACTTACAGAAAAATTCAAAACATATTACATAATATAGATCTATTTTTTAAATTGCAATAAATGATGAATAAAAATTCATTCCCGATTATTCTCTTGGAATTTCATCTTCGTATCAGCATATTTTTTGAGCTTATTTCTTCTTTTTACCAGTATTATTTTTAAAAAAAAATATTTTCCCACCATTAATATACTATCATACCTACGAATGAATATACCTACTTATCACTTCCAAGTTACAATCTTCTTTCTTTTTCAAGAAACCAGAGCTAGCAAATTTTCCAATATTTGGCAACAACCTACATCAAATGGCACAGTTTTCCCTGTACCTTGTATAAATTACTAGAATTAGGTACCATTTCGCATGTAGCTCAGCGTAGAAGGGTATCTGGCTAACCACGGCTACAAATCGCACCTGCGTAGGCCTTTTTTGATCTATAACATTCTAATAATATAAATATCGGTGTGAAATTACGAATAATAAGGTTATAGTAGGCGGTAAAACTCAACTAATATGTTGTAAATTCGTTGGTAATTTATATGACGATTATGGTAAGCCAGCGGGTATTGGGTGCGATTAAACGAGGCGTGTTTACCTTTGGAATCAGTTGGACGAATCATGAGTGCAATGAGGGAAGAAAAAGCTCACTTACTTTGAATGAAATGAATGCTTTTTTTAAAAGCTGTTTTCTTCTGTGTTGTGAAAATTGTTTTTCTCTGCAGTCTCACAACACGACATTTGAAAATCCATCAAAAAACATTCATTTATCATTACTTACCTAGTTAATTATATTTTACAATAAGCCTACAATTACATAGACATAATGATTGCATATTCACATATTTTTCTAAAAAATCTAAACAAAAAAAACTAAACAAGATACTCGTACATTGATCTGGAAATAACTTCTGCCAAAACTCACTTTACACGCTATATTTTCTTAACGTATGAAAAAAAAAGCAACGAGAAAGATGATAGAACCCCCCCCCCCCCCCCCCTCGTAGAAAATCATTTCGCGAGAATTCAAAAGGCCACGAACTACAAAAAAAAAAAATAATAAACCTGAAACATTGTCATCTTAATAGAAACGCGCTTGCGAAAATGTCGACGTTCAAAGTCGAAGTCTCGAAGACAAAAATAGGACAAAACCCGTAGAAAAGGAAAAAAAGGGAGAGTAAAAAGTATGAAATGAAAAATAACACCTGTCGTAAGATTGAATATTCGACTGGATTATTCTTTCGAATTGAATTACTTTTTTTTTTCAAATACGCTCGCCATTCGGTGGCATTTGGCGCGAGCAAATGCCCATTTGACGAAAAAAGAGGTACCTAAAAAGGAGGGAATAATGTGAACGACAGGACGAGGCGACAATTGAAAAAACCTGTCAAAATTAGTAACGATTTGTTATACTTGTTTTATACGTTTCGACGATGTGACGTGATATTTTTACATTTTCGAAAGAGCACCTTATACGCGGAAATCGTTTCGTATCACGGCCTTTAACCCTGCGCTTTTAATGAATTGGAAAATCTATGAATATTGTGAGGATTTTTTTTATATGGGGAGGAATTTGATAAACGATTTTAAACGGTTGTCTGGAAAGGTGCGGAGAGAGGAGTTTTTTTAAAAAGGATGTGAATATGTTGAGAGGTGGTTTGTTCTGATGTGTTAGATTTGTATAATCGAACTGGATATGGTCGTATGTCCAATTTGGCCTTTGAGAGAGGAGTTGAGATTGTTCTTTTTAAGTATCCACAGTGACGAACGTTATCGTTTCTGTTTCAGATTTTCAAAGAGCCACAGTCTATTCGTTGAAATCAAGTCCCTAGTTGATTTCCAGATCTGTTTTGTTTTAAGAACTTGCAGAGCTCTTCAAATATTTATATGTATTCGTTGAAAAATAATTACTTAATGAGATACATTATAAATACCTACCTAGTCTGTCTTGAGCACTTATCAACTTTTATGTTTCTAACAAGTACAATAGTAGAGGACAAAAATAAAACAGATTTAGAACAAGAACAAATCCTGAAATTTTTTATAACTGATTTTTAATATCCACTTCGAGAAAAATTTATATTTAAAATTTTATTCCCAACAAATTTCTAATTACTTATTTTTTAAAAGTAAACTCTTGTTTTTTTTTCTAAAAAAAATTTGATTTTTTTTCTAGAAAATTCAAAAGGAAAACTCAGTTATAAATAACTAAAAAATTTTGATGAATGATTTTTTTTTAATTCAAAATTTCATGTTTAAAAAAATCTAGTTTATAAAATCAATAAAAAAAAATTGAAAAAAATCCTCAAAATTTTTATGATGAAAATTTTATTTTTGAAATATTTTAAAAACATTTAGGTACATTAAAAAGTCGATTTCAAAAAAGTAGTAAAAAACATCTCTAAGATTGAAAATTAATTTTTAAAAAGTTAATAAGAAGAAATTGTGTGAGAAATGACACATTTAAAAAAAAATAATAATAAATACAGCTTCATATTTTATTATATAAAATTATTGAAAAATTTATTATTTTTCCCAAAAAATCTCAAAAATTTGTTTTCGAAAATCCAAAATATTAATTTTTTAGTTTTAAAAAATGAAAGAAAAACTGTTTTAAAAAAACCTACCGAAACCTCCTAAGATATGTTAATTTTCCATAAGTTAGGCATGCATGCGTAATGTGCGTTTTTACAGCATTAGTTAAATGCAAAATCGCAGCTTATCAATCTGGCAACCCTGTAGGTCTGTTTGCAGAAAGAACATAATCTACATTAAGGGGTAGTACTCAAATGCAAACAGCTGATTTTTTCAATATCAACAGTTAAGTACACAATTATGTATTAAACAAATTGAAAAATCAATAAGGATAATAATATGTCCGTCTATTTTTGTTGATACAGTGCTACAAAATTATACTTTTCTTCTACGAAAATGAAAATATCATAATGTTAGTAGGTATAGGTAAATTCTGGGATAGATGAGATAGCAGGTACATGAGGGTGAACCTTGTTTCATTTTTTGTGCCTAACTCAAATTTCTTAACTTTGCCAGAGCAAAAATATGTTCTTCCATGTTGAAAAAAAAAATTTCTGAAAAATTTACAATGTCTTAACAAAAGGAATTCAATTTCAAAAAAATTAAGAAAAGTAGTTTTTGAAAGAATGAAAAAAATTTCACTAGAAATCTAAAAAATGTGACATGACATGAGGAACTTATACTTCCCGTAAAAATGTAAATTTTACAGGAGAGCCAAAAAACAAAGCCGTTTTGTAGTATAAATTGGTCACTTTGAGTGGATTTTTAGACACTTTAGAATTTTTTTTGAATTTTTTTGAGCATACCATCGGATAGAGGAGGTCTTCTAGAACAAAATAAAATGAAAAAAAAAACAAAACGATTTTTTGACGGGAAGTATAAGTTCCTTATGTCATGTCACAAATATGTTTTTCAGAACTTAAAAAATTTTATTCCTGAAAATTAGAAACTCCATCTTTTACAACGTTATTTCAGATGAAATCAAATTTTAATTATTTAAAAGAAAATTATTTGAAGAAGTAATCTAGAAAATTATAGACTTCTAGAAATATTTTCAAAAAATTAAAAACTTACCTAATTCAATCGTAAAAATTTGAAAGTATAGTCTGTTGAAAAAAAAATTGTAAAATTTTGAAAAAATTTCAAGGGGAGCTTATTAAAATTTTTTCAATTTGATGCCTTAATTCTTCATAAAAGCATCAATATCGTCAAAATTTTCCAAAAAATGGTGAAATTGTGCTGGAAAAGCGTCAAAATTAAATTTTCCAAAATGGTGGTCGCACCCCGAACGAATGGGCCTGGTACTGGTTCTGTGCTTTCGCAACTCCAAATTTTCCTTAAAATGGGCACTGTTTGGACATGATATTCGAAAAAATAAGAAGACCAGCAAAATTTGCATTAAGAAAAAAAATTCAAATAATTAAACGTTCTCAAATCAAACATTAACGAAATTTTAAAATAAAAGAATTCATTGGGAACTGTAACTCTAAAATTATAATTTTTTTGAAAGAAAATTTTGAAAAATTCTCATTTTAAAAAAATTGATAAAAGATGATTCTAAATTTTTTTTTTAAATTACTTTTTTCCACCAAAATTTAAAAAAAATTTAAATGATAAAATTTGAAAATGTTGAACTTTTAAAAAAAAAATCTTCAATAATAAAATTCTGAATAAGTATTTATTCTAAAAAATGTTATTCAAATAAATTTTCTATTCCAAAGTTTAATAATAAATATTTTGGTCTTCAGCATTTTTTTTTTTTTTTTTTTGTCAACTCATATATGTCTCATTTCAACTTTTATTGTAAAAAAATCAAAATTATCTAATCTATCAAGTATCAAGACAGTCATTCATTTCATAATATTTATTTTTGTTTTCAAAAAATTCTAATGGCTATTTTCAAATTTTGTAAGTTGATTTTTTTTTCAATTTTGATAGAAAGTTTTCATTTTTTGAAATTTTTATTCAGAATCGTTTTTCATCAAATTTTTTTAATAATAATTTTCCAAATTTCCTTTCTTACTTTAATAATTTTATTATATATTAAAAATTATTCGTTGAAAATCGTGATTATTATTATTATACTCAAGTTTTTTTCATAGTGCAAGGCAAGTACATTATGGTACAGTACATACAAGTGCTATAAACGGGGCGATGGAAGCTACAGGCTACACCACGAGGAAATGAAAAATAGGGAATTATTTTCTCCAGTATAAATGTCACCATTGACTCCTGATATTCAAAACATTTTCAAAATACGGGGTCACGTCACCCTTAAGTACATACCAGTGCAGTGCACGGGGCGACGGGGCTACACCACAGGGGAGAATTCCCTATTATCATCTTCCCAAATTTCCGATTCAAGATCTGGACCTTTGCATTTTATATTTTAAGATGGATTTTTTTACAATCCAAGTTCAATTGAAAACAGGCATTTATTTAAAATTTTTATCAAATAAAATCAAAAAACTTCAATAGATAGGTACCTATGTTTTTTCAAATTTTATCAGTTTTTTTTTTTAATTTTATTTTATCTTTTTTTAAATTTTGGTTAAAAAATTCCATTTTAAAAATGAATTGTTTAGAATAATTTACGTTTCTTCAATATAAGGTCAAAAATCTATTTTAAACTTAAAAATCGAATTGTTCCAAATTTTGTTCTAAATCAATTTTTCCAAAATACGAGTAAGTACATTTATAAAATACATGGAAATTTTATTTTTTTATAGGTAAATCATTACAAGCATTGAATTCTAAAGAAAATTCTGTCTTCTTATTTTTCCAAGTTTGAAAAAAAATTTATTAATGCTTTTTTGAGGTGTGATTGAGAATGAGAACTTGAAGGAAAGTATATGATAATTCTGAACAATTTCTTTTTTTAAATGGTATTTTTCAATTAAAGTATTCATTTTTTAAAATAAAATAAATTTTTTGAAAACAAAATTCAAAAAATAAAAATTTGAAAGATTTTATTTGAGTAAAATTTGCAAAAAGAAAAAAATTTAAAATCATTAAACGTTCTTAAATCGAACAAACAGGATTTTAAAAATTTTCATAATACTTGAACATTAAAAATTTAAAAAAAGTATTTTTAAAAATTTTGTTTCAAAAAAATTAACGAAAATTTAAAATAATGGAATTCATTGAAAACGGTTACTCTGAAATTATATTATTTAGGTAAGTATAAGACAGTATTATTTTTTTTAAAGAAAATTTTGAAAAATTCTCATTTTGAAAAAATTGATAAATATAAGATGATTCTAATTTTTTTTTAAATTACTTTTTTCCATCAAAATTTAAAATTAAAAAAAAAATCATTTATTAAATTTTTAGTTTTAAAATTTGAAAAATTCTTTTTTCTTCTGTTTTCTAGCCGTCGCGAATCTCGCGACGGGCTTCTTCTAGTTCGATAGAAAAAGTTTAAAAAATTTCATTGCAGGTGTGCCAACTTTTGATTTTCTGAAAAAATCTAAATATCCTAATTTTTAATGGCAAAAATCCATGCTTTAAGAAAATCAGTTTTCTGTTGATCTAGAAAAAAAGGGAAAGCTCGTCTGGTAATATCAAAATCTTGAAAAAGGACTCCCACGAACCAAAATGCAATTACGAAATTGAACCAACTTAAAAATAATCCAAAGCTACCTGTTCATCTACCTTATTCTTTCCGCAGCCGAAAATTTCATCTCTTCCATTTTAATTAACCCTCCCGCACTCGATTATTTTTAATTTAAAACGTTCTCGAGTCGGATTGCGCGGGCCCCCTCGTCGAGAAAATCGTCGCACGTTATTAAAGCTCGTGTTATTGTAAAGAGAGAAAAATCTTGGCAATTCGAAGCACGTTTATCGTCTAAAAACAAACAAATAAACGAAACAGTGTGTGGAAAAGTGTATCTATCGAGAGGGGGGCTCAGGGGGGTATGCGTATGTACATAAAACGATACTACGAAAGGAAATGAAACTTTTGCTCGAACATGCTCTCGCTTTAGCCCGAGCCTATGTACATTTGTCTAAAGAGGGGAAACACATTAGTGTATGTTTTACGTCGCATTTCGCATCGAAATTTGTCAACATTCGTGAATCCGGGTCGTTGAAAATTTCCCAGCCGAAGCTGGAATCTGGAATTTTTTCCTCACTTGTCGGAATCGGTAGGTGTACCCGACAGTAGGACTAGAATGGTCTCAAATCAAGCTATACTCGCGTATTTTGTACCTTTATTGTGATTCTTTTTTTTTTTACCCTTGTGGCCGATTGTAACTTCACACCGGAGACTGTGGTGTAATTTTGTAAAGGACTGCGAAAACATTCACGATACGTGGTCGCGTTTATAAAAAGCCAGAAAAAAAAATTCTAATCAGGGAACTTGTAACCAGCTTAACGAACGGGTATTATTCGTGCGGTTGATTTTTAAGGGCGAAATTATAACTTAACTTTTGCACGAGGCTCATGTCAACGACTTTGTAGCTTCGGTTTCGGGCCTCTTTTTTTTATTTGGAAAAAAATGCGTACCACCGAAACCAAAAAAGGAAACGACGAAGGCTCGTTAATGTGCCAAGGTTACCTTATACTAAAATGCACCAGATTACTTCGCCAGCTTCGGATATAGGCTGGCTGCGCGTCGTAATTAGCGAAATAATACTTTTAAATAACTCGCGTCGGAGAAAATTCAATTATTTTAATGAAAAACGAGCACGCGACGTGCCTAGATGTGTCTGATAGGAGTACACGAGGAGGGGAGGTGGCCAAGACCAAGACGACGCCTTATTTTTCGTATTTAATAATTAAAAATCACTTAAGTATATACGAAGTATTCGAGTATAAACGACCGGCTGCTTTAGTGATGCCTGTTGCGTGGTGTGAGGGGTGAGGTGAGGTGAGGTGAGGTGTTAATGAAGGATCGCGAACAGCATTGGCAAGGGAGTTGAAATGTAGAGAAATTATGATGGATTGGTCTTGTGTTTGTGCACCGGATCACGAAACGAGATGTATTGTAGGTTGAATAATGCTGGATGGATTTTTTTCTGGAGGAAGTTTGTGACTTTTCTCGATATCTCGAGTACGACTGGGTACTTAGAAAAAAATAACCATGGAAATTTTCTTTCTGAGTTGAAAATAATTTTTTTTTTAAAAACCACGCTTTTATTTAAAGTTGGTCACTTTGTAAAATGTTATTCATAGGGAAAGAGTAATGCCTTAAAAAACAAAAAATAAAATTTACTTGAATACAAAAATGTGTCATGAAAATTTTTTTTTCAAAAATTTTAATGATGAAAATCGTGGTGGGGCGTTAATCGAAAAGGTATTCGTTTGCTCCTCGCACACCCCACCACGCTTTTCATCATTAAAATTTTTGAAAAAAAAATTTTCATGACACATTTTTGTATTCAAGTAAATTTTATTTTTTGTTTTTTAAGGCATTACTCTTTCCCTATGAATAACATTTTACAAAGTGACCAACTTTAAATAAAAGCGTGGTTTTTTAAATTTTTTTTACATTTTTATTTAACTCTTTTTGTCGTTGAAAATATTGAGGGGGTCCAATTTGGGGTCAAGGGTAAATTTAAGTCCGATAATCGAATTCAGCGGCCTCGAAAACCTACATTTCGATACCAATGTTGCGATTTTCTGAAATTTTCAAAACTGAACCCCCTCATAGAGGCTCAATTTGGGGTCGGGGGTAAATTTGAGTTCGAAAATCGAATTCAGCTACCTCGAAAACCAACATTTTGATATCAATGTTGTAAATTTTGAAATTTTCAAAATGGAACCTCCTCATAGGGGCTCAATTTAGGGTCAAGGGTAAATTTAAGTCCGAAAATCGAATTCAGCGACCTCGAAAACCTACATTTCGATACCAATGTTGTGATTTTCTGAAATTTTCAAAACTGAACCCCCTCATAGGGGCTCAATTTGGGGTCGGGGGTAAATTTGAGTTCGAAAATCGAATTCAGCTACCTCGAAAACCAACATTTTGATATCAATGTTGTAAATTTAGAAATTTTCAAAATGGAACCTCCTCATAGGGTCTCAATTTAGGGTCAAGGGTAAATTTAAGTCCGAAAATCGAATTCAGCGAGCTCGAAAACCTACATTTCGATACCTATGTTGTGATTTTCTGAAATTTTCAAAATTGAACCCCCTCATAGGGGATCAATTTGGGGTCGGGGTAAACTTGAGTTCGAAAATCGAATTCAGCGAACTCGAAAACCTACATTTCGATACCAATGTTGTGATTTTCTGAAATTTTCAAAATTGAACCCCCTCATAGGGGCTCAATTTGGGGTCGGGGGTAAATTTGAGTTCGAAAATCGAATTCAGCGACCTCGAAAACCCCTAATGTGAGCACTATGTTCTTTCAATTCCAGTAAAATATTAAATGAGAGAGGATTGGTCGAAAACATACTCTTGGTTCCATGAGACATACAAACAAACATACATACATACCAAGTATATAAAAGCGTGGTAAAAAGGGGAAAGTTTTGCGATTGATTAACTAGGTATTCGAAGTGTGATGTGTCAAATTAACGTAAAAAATTTTGAAGTTTGGTTGGAAATGCAGTGAGGCCTTCTTTTTTTTTTTGTAAGAGGGTATGTGACAATGCTGTGGATATTTTTTTTTGTCATGATTGCGTTGGTATTTGAGGAAAATTGTTTTGTTTTTCAATGTTTCTACGTTGATTTGAATGGAGCAGAATGGAATTAATTTTAGCCTACTTACTCGTACTTGATATATTTTTAAAAAATAATGTAGTTTGACTGCCTTTTCAACGTTCGTGTCTCAAAGTTTTAAAAAAGAAACAAATTAAACTTGTAGAAATTTTTTTGAAATATTGGAATGTTTCAAAAAAAATTTTTAAATTACGAGTTCGAGTTTTTTTTTTTTTTTTTTTTTTTTTTTTTTGAGAGTGCTGGTCTTTCCAGAAGGCAACCCAATTCTGAATTTTCTATTGGTAAAAATTTCATGTGTAATTTTCACACCAAATTTCATTTACACCCTGGCATTGTACTTCAGAGCCTCTCAGTTCTGTTCATTATCATGCTCTGCCACTACAATTAGTACAAAAAAAATTTGAGGACTAAACATCACAAAAAATTGAACTGAAAAAAACCTTACTTACTTACTGAAAAAATGGGGAAATGTGTAGTATGTAAGTTACTTCTCTCGCGTTTGGAACATAATTGCCGTTGATTGGCCAATATTTTAATTTTTGAAAACAACATTTAAGTCGTTAAATAATACTAAATAACTCACAACTTTTAAGGAGTTAGGAGTTGTTTTTTTTGAAATTATCTGGACAGTGGACAATGGCTGCTTATAGGGGAAAAAATTTCAAATAAAGGTTATTAGAAACACAAAATTGAGCGAGAATACTTATAAATCATGAGCAAATCTGAAGTTAGTCCCTCTAACCTTCATCTTTATCAAAAAAACTCATGCGAGGACAGACGATAGACGAAACGTTGGTTGTTATCAGTGATTTATTTTATCTTGGATGCCAAACAAAAACAATAAAGGCAAATGAGAAACGAAAAATGAATTAACTACTAGTGGACCCGTGGAAACAATACTGGATCCTTGAAAAAAGAAGAAAAAATAAATATCAAAAATAACATGAAAAAAATATGTGCATGAGAAAGTTTTTATATAATTTTATTATCTGGAAAAAAAATTTGTTGAAATTTTTTAAAGACGAAATTCAAATCAAAAGGTTCAAAAAAAATAATAATTAAAAAAAAATGATGAAATATTTCGAAAACCTCATTAAAAAAAACTAATTTCTAAAAAAATTTCATAAATGTAAAAAAAAATGAATTTTGAAAAAAAGAACGTTAAAATTTTTTAATGACAAAATTCAACAGGTTTAAAAATAGAAGAAAAAAAACGATGAAAAATCACGGAAAACTGATGGGAAAAACACGATTAGAAAATGTTCACTGAGCTTTATTTCCAAGTAGCTTGGATTTTAGCTAGAACCCACTGGACCAGTGAATGACCCGACGACCCATGGGGTACAAAATTATATTTAAAAAAAAAATCAAAGAAATTTGCATAAATCTAAACAAAAAAAAATAATGAAATTTGAAGGTTGAAATTATTGCAACGAATTGAACCGGTGAAGTACAAAAATAATTATCAAAATCAAAATTAATTCTTTAAAAAATTCTCATAAATCTAAAAAAAAGTAATGAAATTTGAAAAAAAAAAACAATGACATGTTATAATTTTTTAATGACAAAATTAAAAAAATAAAAAATAAAAAAAAACGATCAAAAATCACTGAAGAAATCAAGAAAACCTGAGTAGAAAAACTTCACTGAGCTTCATTTCCAAATAGTTTGGATTTTAGCAACTTAGCTACGACCCTGTGGACCCGTCTCATAATCTAAAATTAAAAATACAAAAAAAAAAAAAAAAAAAAAAAAAAAAACGTTGAAAACCCACGAAAAACTAATGAAAAAAATGAGTAGAAAAAGTTGGTTGCCCTCAGAGTTTTAGCTACAACCCAGTAGGCCCGTGGAAAAAGTACAAAAAATATTCCCCTTCCCATGGAAAATTCATACTTGAAAAAATTCAAGCCCCGTCGCCCAATGTACTGTACTGGTATGTACGTATGTAAATGTATGTAGCATGCATGTACCTACTACGAAAAATTGAAAAAACCTTTTCTACTATTAAAAAAAATTTCCCTTCCCCGTGGAGTAGCCTATCACCCTCTGTCCAGCTTGAAATGAAATCGTGCAAGAATTTGAATGATGGATGATCCAGCCCCCCCCCCCCCCCCCCCGGCATGAAAAATGGGAAAAGCTGTGAGAAGTAACGGAAAACTCATGGGAAAAAAACGAATGCAAAAACAATTTTCTAAAAAAAATTTCATATAATGGGGAAAAAAATTAATTTTGAAAAAAAGCATGTTAAAATTTTTTAATGACAAAATTCAACAGGTTTTTAAAAAATAAAAATAGAAAATGGGAAAAACACGATTAGAAAATCTTCACTGCGCTTCATTCCCGAGTAGCTTGGATTTTAGCTAGAACCCACTGGACCAGTGGATGACCCGACAACCCATGGGGTACAAAATTATCAAAAAAAAAAAAAATCAAAGAAATTCGCATAAAATAATCTAAACAAACAAAAAAAAAAAAAAACCTAATGAAATTTGAAGGTTTTTTCTACTACATATTAAAAAAAAATCCTTTCCCCGTGGAGTAGCCTATCACCACTTGTCCAGCTTGAAATGAAAATGAAACCGTGCAAGAATTTGAATGATGAATGACCCAGCCCCCCCCCCCCTCGTCGTGAAAAATGGGAAAAACTGTGAAAAAAGTCGCGGAAAACTCATGGAAAAAACACGACGTCAAGAGGAAAAACTTGACTGCGCTCCATTTCCGAGTAGTTTGGGTTTTAGCCGCAAACCAGTTGATGTAAATAAATCAAAAACAGAATTCCTACCAATTTGTCCTACTCTTTTGCCCCAAAAAAATGTTTTTCTTCCAATCGGCGACAACGAAAAGTCCAAAAAAATTAAACGGTTCCGTTCAAAACGGCGAAGACTAAAAGTAAAAAAAAAAACCTATTTTTCATGGGGAAGAAATCCTTTGATATTCGCCGCGACTCTTTTCATATAATTAGATTACTCTCGCTCTCTGTTGTTCATCGTAATTTCCCAATTTCATCTTTTTGTAATAAAAATATTAGCTGTTAATTTTACAATAATATATGTACACAGATTATAACGTCTTATACCTACGTTTCTTTTCTTTCTCTCGCTGTCACTCGAGTTCGCACTTTTCGTGCAGATTCGCGCCAGATTTTAGTGTAGGTGCACCACACACACCTACAATAATTTTAATTTAATTTTTCAAATTTTGAACATTGAAAATATTTTTTTAATTTACCCAGTGAATTTTTGAAATTTAAAAAAATAATTGAACTGAAAAAAAACTTACTTATTTTTACTGAAAAAATTGTAAAATTTCAATTCGGTAAATTTTTTAAATTACCAAACTGAATATATTTTTTTAATTCAGTGAATTTTTGAAATTTATAAAATACTTAATGGAAATTGAAAAATTAGTAAAAATTCAAAATTTGATAAGAATTGAAATTTCAGTTATTTTTAAATTTTAATACCTAATTTTTTCAAATTGAATCATTTCATAAAATTTTGTTTTTAAAAAGTTGATAAAAAAATCAAAATTCGATAGAACATTTTGAATTTCGACGGGTCAATTTCCAAACTTCAGCTGATTTTTTTTTTCTTTAAATTTATACAAAAATTTCTATCTTGAGGAGGGATCCATCTGCGACGATTACTTATCATAAGTGTAGTGGCTGCCAGACTTGGGCAAGTTCTGTTCATGAACGAGTCGTTCACCGATTGTTCATAAATTTTTACGTGAACTTGAACGATTTCGTTGACTAAAAAAAAACCAGCCGGAAATAGGGTCCGATAAAATGCCATACAAAATCACCAAAAACGACTGCGACGAAGTGCAGTGTTTTAACGAAAAGAAGAGCTTTACCTACTTAAATGTTGAAGAGCACACGAGTATATTTTTCTTCTTGTGTTTTTTCGCCATCATCGAGTCGTGATAATGTCAAGGGTAAGCCGGGGCAGAAAAGACAAAATGTTCTTCTTGAAAATTGAATTGGGCACGAAGATTGGCTCGAATGAATTAGAAATCGTTTGCCATAAATGAAAACCGAAAAAGTACGTAATGTGGTAATGTGTGAGATGCCCGTAGGTAGATATTTGATCGCGACTCGAATATACCAGGACTCGTAAGCACCTTCTTTCAAGACTTGTAGAAAATTTTGGGAATTTTTTGCCTTTGGGAAAATGAATTATTTACTTCGAGGGAGTTACGACGAATAATAATTAAAACTGGATGAATTTTTGGGGGAAAAATTAATTAAGGGAATTTCACAATTTATGAACGTCTGTTTTGTTCTCTTTTGAAGGCTCGAATGTTGGCTTGTTTTTTTTTTTTTTTTTTTTTTTTTTTCTTTCTTGTTGCATGTGTAAATTACAAAAGTGTTTTTTCTTTGGCGAGTTGTTGCTGTTCTGTGAAGTAGGTGGATGGATGGTTTGGGGGGTTCTTTCTGGCCCAGTTTTATTTGTTTTAATTTACACTTTGTAGATAAATTTTTTTGGGGTTAATTTCTCTTGAAAAGAGGGTGCCTGCCTCTGAAAAGTTATCGATAGTAATACATAATGAGATTTTATTTAAGAATTGATTGGGGTGTTGTGTGGTGAAAAGAAGAGGGAAACTGGTTAAGGAAGGCTGGAAAAATCGCGATTTTATTAAAAGATTGCTTACATTTCAGTTCTGGGCCACGTGAGAACTTGTAGGTGCGAAAATACATTTCATGATACAGTGCAAAATTGCATTCTTTTGGACGCCTGTTATAAGATTTTTGTTAAAAATGATGAAGAAAAATGAATTAAATTAACGATTTCTTGATTGCAAGGTGTTCTACATAAATATTTACGACAAGTTGACGACGAATTAATTTCACAAAATTAAACCCCAAAGCTTTGCCACAATCCAAGGGTGCGATATCACCTTGAGAAAAAAATACAAATATAGTTACTTACCTAATTCGAAAACATAACAAAACAACTTACGATAAATCAAGTTCGAAGTTGTAAAATATAATGCCGATGAAAGAAAAACAAAGTGAAAGGGGGAAAAAAAAGAAAAAAGTTTTAGAAAAAATACAATTTCGAGAAGTTTTCAATTTTCCAGAACAGAAATGGAAATAATTTAATTTGGCTTATTTTGAAAAGGTGATTAAACAACTGGCCCCCGATCCCAGGCCCGATCTCATCGGGCTTGTAATTCTCCTGCGCGAATTTTCTACATCGACGAGCTCATTGTACGCGAATTTTACCACTCGACTGGGCTTTTTATCCATGAACGAATATTAGTGTTTTACATTTTACTTTTTGTAACATGTACACTGTTTCACTTTTTGTATATCGTTTCATTCGAGCTAACGACGATTAAGTCTCGTATAAATATGTGCTCGTTTTCTTTTTTTTTCTTTCTTTACTTTTTTTTTTTGATGGTCATTTTTTGGGTAATTTTATGGAGTCGTAGAAAGTTTGATTTTTTTTGGGTCCGGGTTTTCTTTTTTGCAAGTCAATGCCATAATCAGGGATGTCTTTTTTTTTTTTTTTTTTTTTTTTTTTGTAGGTATTTGAAACATTTAGTTTAGATGAGATTATTTTTGTGGGATGAGGTTGAAAAGGCCGGATAGAAGCCATCCAAGTTTTCTACTTATTGGGTTTATTTCACTTATCTCCCTCTCCCCCTCCTCGGAGAAGAATTCATCATTTACGTTTACTGATGAAGAACCACTTCGAGCTCTCTGTTTTCCCTCACTCGGTGCATACATATTTCTTTATGTAATTAATCATCTGGAGCCAGGTTGGTTTGCGAAACAGTACCTCACATACCTACTAAATTCGACAGAAGTCAACAATAATAGTGTACAATCGAATTTATTTTTATTTCCTTTTCGATCATGTAATCCATTACAATCATTAGAAACCTGTATCAGAAATGATAACTACTTTATTTTACTCCTTATTCTGAGAAATACCACTGAAGCCCTTGATCAGTTTATTTTCTGCATTAACGAAATGTGTTTTGGTAGTTGAGCCCTAAGGGAATTTTTTAAAACTATGAGGTTGAAATTCAGCTAAATTACTTACTAATGCTTTCTCGTAACATTTTTCTTTACTTTTGTGCTGGTTGAACAAGATCTTTTGTTTTTGGAGCTTAGCTCTTGGCTTTTAGCTCTTGTAAATTTTGGAGCTCAGCTCCGAGGAGCTAGCTCTTTTCAACCTCTTTACAAAAAAAGAGCTTAGCTCAAGAGCTTGCGCTATTCATAAACTAGCTCAAAGCTCCTTAAAAAAAGCTCTTACTCAAAAAAGCTCTTTGAACAATGTTTTTTGGAGAAAATATTTTCATTTTTTGGAATAAAAAAAATTAAAAACGAAATTTTTGGTTTAAAAATTTTTAAAAATTGTTTTGGATTAAAAATAATTAACTCAATTTTTTTTTGAAATAGAGAAATCTCAAATCTTCTTGAGTAGAATTTTTTTCAAAGGAAGAAACTTCAGGATTTTATAGAATAAAAAAATATGCAAAAATCTTTTTTTTTGTGGTGAAAAAATGTTATAAAATTTTCTTATGTGAAGATTTAAAAAAAAAAATTCTATGGAAAAGTTTCTTAATTCTTTCTTTGTGAAGAAAAAAGTTGGTTTCATTTTTCGAAAAAAAAAACATTTTTTTTTCGAACAATAATTTTAAAAATTCTTTTGAAATAATAAAAAAATCTCAGTTTTTTGGGAATCAATATATTTTTTTCTTTGATAGTAAAGTAAATAAAATTTTTTTTAAACTTTGGGACGAAAAAAAAAACAACAGAAAAAGGTTTCTCAGTTGAAAAGGTTGTTGAAAATTTTTTAGGAGAATTTTTTGCGTGAAAATTTTTTTGTTTCATTTCCAGGAGAAAAATCATTCTCACATTAAAACATGAAAACAATTTCAAGAATCCACCTTTAAGGGAAGAAATCGAATTGCACCCTTGAAAATTCCAATCATTCATTCTACTTTTTTTTAAAAAATGTATAGATTTTTTTGATTACAAAAAAAATGAGGTCTCGGAGGGCATAGGTATAACTTAGGGGGGTTTAAAGGACATTCGCCCCTCCCTGTCCAATCGAAATTTTTGTAATAACCAAAATTATTTCCAAGACTTCAAGATAAATTTTGTTTGAAAATTTTTTCAATATTGAACTCTTCCCCCAATTTTGAAAAAGTAACACTTGATGTTTGTTATGTGAAATCAGAGGGGAAGAGGAATCTAATCGAAACTTTTGTGATAACAAAAATTATTTCTAAGGATCTAGAACTTTAGTATAAAAATTCTTCAATTGGACCCCTCTTCCAATTTTGAAAAAGTAACATTTTTGATTTTATGTGAAATCAGAGGAGAGGGAGAGATCCAATCGAAATTTTTATAATAACCAAAAAATTTTCAGGGTCCTAATCTACAATAACTTTTATTTGAAATTTTTTCAATTTGTACCTTCCTCTCTCCTCTCTCCAATTTTTAATTTGTATCTTCAGATTGTTATGCAAAATTGATGAGCAGGGAGAGGTCCAATTGAAAAATTTTTCAAACGAAAGTTATAGCTTGAAGTCTTGTAAATAATTTTGAATTTCGATTGGACCTCTCCATCCCCACCAATTTTGATATCAAGTATCCACATAATTATGTATTATTGGACTTGAATTAAATCCAAGAGCAGTGATCCTTCACCATGTAAACAAATTGAATAAACTAGACCCTGGTCAAAATCTGCTGATAATTGAAAGTTGGAAATATTTTGCAAGTTGAACTTTTGCCTTATTTCTTCTTTAAATGTCTCATCATTTTCGTCGCCATTCTTTTCCCTCTTCAAAATCCTTGAAATAAAAAAAAACCAACAGAGTCGATAAGTTAATGTCAATTTATTCAACATCACCGTTCGATTGGCTACAAAAAAGGACGTAATTGCTCATTTACTATTAGCTTGCTTCCCCCTTTCGTCTCATCTCCTGTCTCGAAGGGTCACGTCGTGTTTAATTTTCCAAAGACTGGAAGGTAAACCGCGTTAGAAGGAGGGGGCGCATTTTCGTGATAATTTGATATCGATCAAGCGTCTAATTTACGGGTTTTAATAAGTTTACTTTGGATTGTATGGACAGCGGCGAAATTGTCCGGGTGTAAACGAGGCTTTACGTTCAATTACATTAGAAAAGTTATTCGAAGACATTAAACTGTCCCGGTGCGGTAATTTATGCTCGAGGGTTTGCGAGCCAGTTGCGGTAGCCGGTCGTCTGGAAAGATGCGATGTTTTAGCCATGCCAAACACAACACTTTTCCCCTCAAATATGCCATGCCGGAGGGGCTAGCGAAAGCTCAAAGACATCGGGAAGGAGGACACGAAAGGCGTTTATAGAGCTAAAAAGCAAAGCTTTATAAGGCGGTTTGAATTTCAATGTTGGCGATTTTATGGTTATTTTATTTGAAATCTGGGCTACGCGATGTCGTCTTCGTTGTTTACGTTATTTTTAGCTATTTTATTATTATGGCTGCAAAGAGGTGTACGACTGTATGTATAAGATAGAGAGTAATTTTTTCATTTCCGATTGGCCGGTTTAAAAGATTACCTAGGCCTGAGTGAGGGAGTTAAGAGGACTTTTTCAGCGTGACGAGGTTTTTCCCAACAAATGGACCTAGCGTGGGTACTTTTGGAAGTGTTGATGGGATTTTTTATGGAGCGGAAAATTGAGTAGAAGGCGTTGCAGATTGAGATGAGAAGTGATTTGTTTTTGCGGATAAGGTATTGGAAATGTCGCAGCGAATTTTCTGCAGTGGTTTGGCTTAGGCGAGATTTTAAAATTTGTGATTTTAATTTCGTCCTTTGTTTTTAAAATTTTTTATTAAGACGCGGGATAGGCTTAAGTATGGGATGGGCTTGGAGCTGGAATTTGGGTGATTTCGGAAAAATCAACCAATAAACTGATTTTTTTTTTCTTTTTTCGTTTGTAGGTCTGGTTTATTCGTTTTTTTTTCTTCCCTGCAATATAGAATGCTCCTATACTATCCTTTAGTTTTTCGAGTGGACTTCTATTCACCACTAAATCATGAAAGACGTTTCATCTTGGTTTTCCAAAACGTTTAATAATTTAGGCAACGATCTTCGTACTCTCTTCTCTCCGAGGAAAATACGATAATATTCGGATACGAGAGGCACTTGCAATATGACTCAATCCGCTCACATTTGTATATTTCGAGTTAAACAAAAGGTCAAATAGGCAAATACTTACTTACAAAAACTCAGTACAGTACAGAGAACTGGTACGTAAGACAATAGTGTGCTAAGTACTGTGCGATTCAGCCGGTAGTTGACGCACATACACACTGCCGTGCCACATGTGCCCCGAAAAAACACACGCAATGACGGTAACTATACCCGTCTGGAACCAAAGTATCTCGTTGGTATAGCAGCACTTTGTAATATGTCCAAGATATGTTTTTCAAATCAAGGCATTTTCAAAAATTCATGTAGCGTTCTCTATTGAATAAAAACCAAACTATCCGGGTTCATTGGAATTTCACAGATCAGAACTATCAGAATTACCTTTCACCAACCTGATTCCTATTGACTGTGAGGAACCAGGCATGTTTGAAAAAGCTCGACCTTGTAAAACGTATTTTGGACATATTACTAACGTCTAGTTTGATAGTTTTGTTTACATTCATGGAGTGCAACGTCGATGAATTTTTACCAAGTCCAGTGCTACATAATACTTTATATTCAAAATTGGAAGAGAGTAAGGGGTCTAATCGAAATTTTTGTAATAACTAAAAGTATTTGTACAACTTCAAGCTACAACTTTTGTTTGAAAATTTTTTCAATCGGGCCCCTTACCCTCACCCTGTTTTCAATAATGTATTTGAATGAGTTGGATTATCCAAAATTGGAGGGGAGGGAGGGGTCCAATCGCAATTTTTGTGATAACCAAAAATATTAGCGAAACTTCAAGCTACAACTTTTTTTTGAAAACTTTTTCAATTGAGCCCCTCTCTCTCCACTTATTTTGCATAACACTCCCAAAATACTAATTAAAAATTGAAGGGGGAAGGGGAAATGGATCCAATTGAAAAATTTTTGCAACAAACTTGTAGCTCAAAGTTTTAGGAAAAATTTTGGCCATGACAAAAATTGCGATTGGACCCCTCCCTTCCCTCCAATTTTGGATAATCCAACTCATTCAAATACATTATTGAAAACAGGGGGAGGGTAAGGGGCCCGATTGAAAAAATTTTCAAACAAAAGTTGTAGCTTGAAGTATTAGGAATAATTTTGGTGATAACAAAAATTTCAATCGGATCCCTCCCTCCCCACCAATTTTGGATTATCCAACTCCTTCAAATACATTTTTAAAAACTGGGGGGAGGTAAGGGGCCCGATTGAAAAAATTTTCAAAAAAAAGTTGTAGCTTGAAGTTGTACAAATACTTTTAGTTATTACAAAAATTTCGATTAGACCCCTTCCTCCCTTCCAATTTTGACTATAAAGTATTATGTAGCACTGGACTTGGTAAAAATTTATCGAAGTTGCACCCCATGAATGTAAACAAAACTATCAAACTAGACGTTAGTGGACATATTACAAAGTGCTGCTATACCAACGATTCTGTTTCATCCAGATGTATCATTCTAACTCATTGCAGATTTTCCTGACTGTACTATTTTTCAGAAAAATTGATCCAGCAAACATCTCACGTGCTGGATCTCGCTGCATAATATCCTTAGTTAACAATTATCGTTTGTTCGATTCATCTAAACGCGATAATATATACGCAATAACGGTCGCATTCACACGGCTCTTACTCGCATCATCTAGATTATTATACCTGTCCTCGTTATCGAATACATAATAAAATCGAATTCGAGAAATTTCAGATTACGTGTCGATAATAAAGTTTAAAATATCTTCACAAAATCGTTAAAAAATCGAATTCGAGAAATTTCAGATTATTTGTCGATAATATAGTTTCAAATATCGTCACAAAATCGTTGAAAAATCGAAATCGAGAAATTTCATATTACGTGTCGATAATATAGTTTCAAATATCTTCACGCAATCGTTAGAAAATCGAATTCGAGAAATTGCATATTATGTGTTGATAATATAGTTTCAAATATCTTTACAAAATCGGTAAAAAATCGGATTCGATAAATTTAATATAATCTGTCGATAATATAGTTTCAAATGTCGTCAAAAAATCGGTAAAATATCGAAGTCGAGAAATTTCATATAATCTGTCGATAATATAGTTTTAAATATCTTTACAAAATCGTTAAAAAATCGAATTCGATAAATTTAATATTCTTTGTCGATAATGTAGTTTCAAATATCTGCACAAAATCGGTGGAAAATCGGATTCGATAAATTTAATATTCTTTGTCGATAGTATCGTTGACGAATATCGTCATAAAATCTTAATAATATCGAATTCGATAGTTTTTAGATTTTTTGCCTATGAAGTTGTACCGATAAATCTTTATAATATCGTGAGAACATCTATAGATTTTCAAACGATTTTTTATCGATACGTTACATCTTCCGATATTATCGATCGAGTGTGCCGCTCGGGTACCTAGAAATATTCGATTTTTAATATCAACGTTTTCAGAATTATAATTTTTATGGCCAAACGCATTAGCGTAATCTCGACTCAAAATTTGTCTTAATGCAACATTGCATCCATCTTCGATATCGTATTTCATTTCGATAATGATTCCTGTAGGGAGATCACTTTCACTTTCGCACTGAAGCAGAAGAATGTCTAATCGCTTCAAATCGTCTTCTGACGACCTTACCTCTGAAAAACAACGGAATTTTGTACAGTGGTATACCATGATAAAAATAAAATGATGAAGAGTGGACTCGTTCCAGGAACCTAAGTCGACCGGTTTTATAATCTGGTTTAATAAATTTAGGATTTTTTCAATTTTTCTTCAATATTCTTGAGGTTTGATGAGCAGAATTCGTCGATGTGCGTGGTTAATGATTTTATTAAAACAAAATCCAATTTGTGTGTAGATTGAAAAATTTCCGATAGTTTTTTCCGTAATGCTGATTCTATTTCTAAGTTGGGAACACGAATTATTGCCCTTGTTTTTTGAGGATTCCATGACACGATCTTGAAATAACCTTGCTCAAACATGAATGTAAGAAACAAGTGCACGTCGTCAACATTGTCACCTTTATGCGGAAAAATGTTTCTCAAATATGAGACATTCTCGTAATTTAGATCTGTATAATACTCAATATCGTATTCGTGCAATATGTTACTTGTCAGGAATTTGACGATTTGAAAAACGGCAGGTGTGTGGAATGCTTCTCTGAGATTAAACATCATACTCGCTTCTTTCCAATACGATTTTATCACTTCAGAATCAATGAATTTCATAATCGACAAAACGTTGTATAAATCTCCTCTATAACCGTTAAAATTTTTTTGAATTTGCTTGTAATCGGTGCTGGGAGTAAACCGTTTTAACAGTCCTTCCACTTCAGCACTTGTTAGACCGTAAAATTTACCGAACGCGTGGTCTTCTTGAAATCTCTGAGCCTCTAAATTTTGCACCTGACGAATCCTCCTCATCTTCTGCGAAACAAAATTTAAACCTAACGTAAAATCAATGTTTTATATAATCACGTAAAATAAAATATCAAGTCATTACGATTATCCATCTTCGGCTTCTTCGCGTTTCTGGCCGCAACAGCCAGGCCCAGATTTAGGGGGGGGGGGCCAGCGGGGCCATGGCCCTGGGGCCCATCATCAAAAGGGGCCCTTCACTGAAAAGGGGCTACCGGCAGATCACTTAAAAATTGAAAATTACAGTTATTACGCGGGTATGCAAAGTACGGATGCTCAGATGGTGAAAAGATATTTCATACTGATTTTCATAACTCTCGTTCAAATTAAACGACACGCATCAAACGCAGTCAGCTGTTTTCGCCGGTTTTATCGAAGTGGCGCCAGACGTGTATACGAATATCTACCCATGCGCACTTTTCGTCGCATAAGTTACGTGATTTTTAACACAACTCAAAATTATCACTCAAGAAACCCTAAAGTTGTACAGGTAAAAAAAACAAAAAAATGCAAATTCCGCAAAAATTAAAAAAAAGTGCAAAATTAGCTCGAATTGGACGAAAATTGATAAAATAAAATGTTTTCACTCATAAATTCGAATTTCCACAAAATTGCTATTTTTCACAAAATTAATACTCGAGAAACCTTAGAGTTGCAGGGTTTAAAAAAAATGCAAAGTCAGCAAGAATTGAAAAAAATTGCAAAATTAGCTTGAAATGAACAAAAATTAATTGAATAAAATTTTTCCACTGATAAAATTTTGATTTCAACAAATTGACGACATTTTTCTCAAAATTATGACTAGAAACCTTATATCGGGTTGAAAAAACGAAAAAAATTCAAAATCAGTATGAATCCCTATTTTCAATTTTTTCAAACTTGTATAAAAAGTTTTCCATGTAAATTGTGAAATTCTACCTAATTGAATTAATTTTCAGATTTTTCATCGAAATTGTTCTGATTTTTTTTTCAATTTTTTATTTAAACTTTCCTAATAATTTTCATCGATTTCATTTCTATGCCTAGATTTTCCAAGTGAATCGCGGATTAGATTTTTTTCAAATCGTTCATCTTGATTTTCTCCCAAATTTTTTCAAAACTTTTCATTGAAATTTTTTCTAAAAAAATGGTTGATGAACACTTTCCCAAATAGAATGACACTTAACGTAAGTAAAACAAATATGATGTGTTTTGGATCAGGGGTGCAAAATTTAGATATACAAGTACCAGTCAAAAAAGTAAATTGCTTGAAATTTTTAGGGGTTCACATAGAGTCTCAATTAGGCTAGAACACTCATGTGGACCAACTTTCTGGAAAACTTTCTTCAATAAATTTCCTCTTATGGCAACTAAAAAATTTGGTAAATTTACAAACACTGAAGCTAGCATATTACGGATTATTCCAGTCCAACATGGCGTATGGATTAATATTCTGGGGAGGGAATACAAAATTTGGTGATGTTGAGTTCCGAAAACGACATACTTCGCGAATTAAACTTTGACGATCTAATTGAAAGTTTCGCTATTAAAAAATCTCGACGCGTGTCTTTAATTTAGAATTAATTATTAAGTTTGATTTTATTAGTATTTACCTAAGAAATAAAATGAAAACGTGTACTTCAATTACTGCGATGGGGGGGAGGGGATTAAAGAGGCAAGAGGGCCTTCAGTAATTATATGGTCCTGGGGCATTTTTTTCCTAAATCCGGCCCTGGCAACAGCGCTTCTTCTTTTCATCGCAACACTGAAAATTCACATACAATAATTATTAAGGTTTAAATCAATACCTGTACCTAATAGGGTGAGCCGAAAATCAAAAAATTTTGATTGTCAAAATGTAATACCGCGGAAAAGTTGCTTCTTGGTGAGACATGAAAAATAAATAAAAAAATTAATCAAATCAAATAATATCTTCCGACGCGCAAGAGCCCTCAAATTTTTGAAAATTTGAAAAAAAATCAAAATTTGAAAAATTTCTAAAATGTTACAGAATGGGTTTTATGCCTTTGGTTGGCAAGTATTATCATCGTTATTAATGTATTTAAAATAAAAACAAAAAAAAAAAACAGATTTTATCAGATCATCGCATTTATAAATTTTATTATGAGACATTAAAAAAATGTCATATTTTTTTTTTTTAAATTAAAAAAAAATAGATTAAAAATTGGAAATTTTTTTTAAAAATTAAAATGGGTTTAACATACACAGTTTTGCCCAAAAATACAATTTACAGCGATTTTTCGTACCCTTGAGAATTTTTCAAAAACTACGAAAAATTGAAGAAAATGAGGAAAATGATGATTTCTGAAAATGAAAGTCATTGAAGGTAAAGATGGAAAATCGCGGTCGTTAATTGTCTTTTTGTGCGAAACTGTATAAATATTAACCCCATTTTAATTACAAAATATTTTTTCCCAATTTTTATTCTATTTTTTTTTCAATTTTTGAAGAAAAAAAACGTAAAAAATGGTATTTTTTAAATGTCTCATAAATGCGATGATCTGATGAATTCTGGATTTTTTTTTCCAAAAAATATTAATAACGATGATAATACTTGCCAACGAAAGGCATAACACCCATTCTGTAACATTTTGGAATTTTTTTCAAGTTTTGATTTTTTGCAAATTTTCAAAAATTAGAGGGCTCTTGCGCGATCGGAAGATATTATTTGATTTCATTAATTTTATTTTTATTTTTCATGTCTCACCAAGATGCAACTTTTCCGCGGTATTACATTTTGAAAATCAAAAATTTTTGATTTTCGGCCCACCCTAACCTATAATGAATAAAGGAAGTAGATAATTTTGAGAAAAGGGCTCCGGAGCGGCCTTAACAACACCTTTTTGAACAACATATCCAAAATTGAAATCAATTGCTTCACTAGCCTTGATGCAGTTTCTTTACAAAAATAAAATTGGTCAATATTACCTACTCATTTACCTACTAAACTACACCCAGGCATCGAATTGGAGAGCGTTTTTCATAGGTACTTTGACGAGTACTCAAGTTGGATTAAACAAATTTTAGTGAAATATTGATGGAAGAAAATCTATAAAAATTTTCTGTAATAAGAACAATATTGTTCCTTAAGTATAGAGATTACAATTTTTATCTTAAGAAATTGTAAAGAAAAATTCAATTAAAATTTTTAGAAAATGTCAAATTTATAAAAAAGCATTAGGTATTAGAATTTGCAGTTCAGAAAAATAAAATATGTAAATGAGCGTAGGTAAGAGAGGAAAAATTTTGAACTGGAAATATTGAGTACACAAAGTACACGAATAAAAATAGTTCTCGTAGGTATGTATATTGAAAATTTTTAGAGAAAAATGCATCAATGAAATTTTCATTTAAAAAAAAATCGAATTATAAAATAAAGTATAAAAATTTCAAATTTAAAAAAGGGAAATTCTGGAAAAAGTTGGGAAAATTTTCTAGTTAGAAAAAATTGTAAGTTTTCAAAAAGAATTGTTCATACTGACAAATAATATTAAAACTAAAATTTTCAAATTTTGCAAAAAAAATAATTCTAATTGAAAATATTGAATAAAAAAAAGCAGCGAAATTTTTTTTTGTGATGAGTCTTTTTCTAATTCAGAGTTAACTTCAGTTTTTTAAAACTTTGACCAGCAGGATTTCATTTACTGGTCAATTGGTTGTGGAAGACGAGCGAAATTTGTTGCACATTGAGTCCTTGATTGGTCACTTTTTCCAAAAAAATAAAATTAGGTAATAAATTTTAAATATTTTCCTTTTTTAAATTTTACTCTTTCTCTTCTGTCAGAATATTTTAACTATTTTCTAGAGATTTTTTTTTGGTTTTGCTTATTATTAGTTCTGTATTTCTTTTTTATCGTCAAAAAATAAAATTCAAATTCCGTGGAATTTTATTTAGGTAGGTATCGAATTGGTTGCTGTACAGCGCTCGTCATACTATCTGATACTTTGACGAGTACGTAAGTAAATAAGCCGAATATAAGGGCATAGAAAAATGAGAATTCATGTAGTTAGCGAAAGACCAATAGCAATATACCTATGCAGCGCTTTTGAAGAAAAATAAAATGGGTACAAACATTATTACTTATCTACCTCAACCTATAAGATCCATTTTAACGGTTATTACACCTCAAAGGGTATTTTAAGAATGGTCTCGTTGACCATTACTTCTCCAAGACGTAATCACCATTTTTACTCCATACTCGAGTATTCTCCATACATACGAGATTCATATCGCGAGGCAATTCCGTAAAAATTATTCGTAATACAGCCTTTAATGCACGTGTACTGTGCTTGCAATATACTCGGATCTCGTTTATATTGTACGTGTTGCTCGCTCCATTACAACGTATTTTGCAGCGTTACGAGCAAGCTTGGTTGTTGGTATCATACGAGTGGGTATACCTTATTTATATGGGTACCATAATAGTATATATATTATGAAAATATTTTTTTAATATATCCTACATGTATAGTTATATACTCGTAATCATTTACGTATCACGAGAACCAAAAAAAAAAACCAAAAAAAAAAAAAAACAGGTTACATCGAAGAAGTAAAAGTACCTCAAGATAGGAGACGAAGTAGTCGCGATTTTAGTAACGTTACACAAAAACAGATCGAGAGATAGAGTGAGAGAGTGGCAGCGAAAAAAACCAAGAAAAAAAATCAAAAACTTGGCTTAAACTTTTCAAATTAGCGATGTTTTTCGAATCTCACCCATCTTGAAACTTTTGTTAAAGTAGTGAAGTGCGTTAAATGGAGATGATCTCGTCGTGTATAAAGTTTTACTTTTTCTATACTATATTTTCAAATGAAAAGTCGTCTCGTTTTGGCGTCGGCGAAACGAAGAAAAAGGGGTAATAAGGGCGCAGAAGAAGAAGCACAGGGACAGGGTCGAATACATAGTATATTTTTTTCGCTGTTCATTTTTTTCCCCTGCCTCGTTGTCGTATTTTACACTGTGTGTTCCGTTATTAGGAAGATTCTTTTTAAATAGTTCAACTGGTATTTATTTTTGTTCATCGGGTGTTTTTTTCTTATATTTTACTCGTCGTTTCATTTTTTTCCTGTTTTCTGTGTTTCTCTTTTTTTCCCCAACTATATTTTCAATTTCTTTGCCATTATTTTCATTAATTTGAAATTCATCTTCGTTAACTTTCTACTCTTCATTAAGTTAAAGTTTTCCACTATCGGGGAAGAATTTCAGATACCGAAGGGGCTGTTCGTGTTTTTTCTTCGGATTAAATTTATCGGTTTTTTACACATTATAAATCCGTTTGCTGATGCGCCTTTATTGTGTGCAACGAAAATAAAAGCGGAAAAGGCTAATTTACTGTAGTAAAATTAACGGTTTGGAGGCGTTTTATTTATGCGATGGAAATTAACAGCGAGAGAGGAGGGGATTTTTGGCAAGTGGTGCGTGCTGCGTTGATGTTGCTGCTTTTGGTTCTATATTTTGGTGGAATAGGTGGAGGAAATTTTTTCACGGTGAACTAGGATGTTATTAAGAATAGACTTGCTTACTGAAAAATTCTACGTAATTTTGAAAAATTGCGCGATCGGTAATTTCATCATCTAATTGTCTGGTCAAATTGCAATCCTTTCCACTGCTAACAAGAATCGAATCTACGACTTTTATTTGAAAATATTTTCAATTCAAGCCCATCTCCAACATTTCATTTTTACGCAAAATTACGGGTGAGGGAGGGGACCAATCGAAATTTTTGTAATGAAAAAAATATTCCTAAAATCTCAACCTACTACTTTTATTCGAAAATTTTTTCAATTTAATCCCTACCTCTCCCAATTTCTAATAATATAAATTAGCTATGTACTGATGGTACTGATATGCAAAATTAGAGGGGAAGATGAGGTCCAATTGAAAATTTTTTCAAAAAGAACATATACCTAGCTTGAAATCTTGGGAATATTTTTAGTCATTATAAAAATTTCGATCGGATCTTTTTAACCGAATTCGTCTAAAAATTTGCTATTTTTATGGCCTGGGCTTGGGGTTCTTCGTTCTCGTGAATAGCATCATCATTGGCTAAGTTTTCATCACCATTAGCGAACAAAACATTTCCATTGACTTCATCCTCGAGAAGTGGTAAAAAATGTTCTGGTGGATGGACTTCGTGGATAATAAAAGCTCAAGAGGATTTCAAGTGGAACTCCTCCAATCACAACTCCAACAATTTTATGTTACTAAATTGTACAAAAAAATTTACCATCACAAATTTTGATTTGATGGTTTTAAATTGAAATATCGTATACGTCCGCATCGATAGGGTCCATTCTGTCGGTATGGAGTTAAGACCAGTTCCATATACTTGACTGAATTCCGGTTAAAATGGAGCCATAGTGAGGGTCTCTAGCTGGAAAACTCCCTTCTCCAGGCGATTTTGAAAATGAAATTGTAAAAAAGTAAGTTGTGAGAAAAACGCGTTCAAAGTTGAAACTATGTAAAAAATCAAAAAATCTACTATTGCCTGTACTTGAATCAAATTTTCTGGATATTTTCATGAAAATAAATCGAAACCGAAGAAATGACCTTGAAATTTTTTTTTACCTAGTTGCCTTTAGTATTGGAATTGAAACGACAAATTGGGCCCTTTCACTAAAATTGTAAAAAAAATTCCAAAAAAAAATCCAATAGCCAATTTTTTTTTAAATATACACTAATTGAAGGTCATCTGTTGATTTTAGTCAAAAAATAAATCAGTCGAGGCAAAATTATCAATTTTATAGTGATCATTTTTCAAAAAATCAGTGGTAAAAAAACATTTTATTTTTCGAAAATTATAAATAAAAAATTTAAAAAAATTATTGAAACCACAACGTCGACGTAAGTCGTACGCATCATAAATTCTGGAAAGAAAAGAAGAAAATTGAGGCATTTCTTGTAATTTGTGCGAAGAAATCTCCTTGAAAAAGTATTTAAAGGTGAAAGATGGAAATTAGAAATTACCATCGTTGATACTAAAATAAAGAACCATTTTGTGCTTCAGAGTCAGACTCGACAAGTATCAAAAAAAAAAAAAAAAAAAAAAAAACTTACAATATTATTATTCTATGATTTAGAAAATTTTCTCCTGCTTGAATAAATTATTGGTGTTACACTATTTATTTTATAAAAAACAATCAAATTTCAGAATGTTTTCAATTTTTTGAAATTTCTAAATTTTGAAAAATATTTTTAGGGTGTAAGAACTCCATGATTTTTTTTAAAAGTTATAATTTGAAAAAAAAATTAAAAGTAAGACGTATACAAAATAGAATTTTATAAGACGAGGAATAAATTGTGGAGTTCGATATCGTTCATGAAAAAGGTAGGAACTAGTTCCAAAGACTGGTAATAAAGAACGACTAAATTTCGAGTAGAACTTATACGTAATGATTATGTCAATTCATTACAGCCAATATTACTTACGTTCCTCTCCGTTCGTGCGAAGATTAAATTAAAGTTCATTTCGTACACTCTGCCGCGAAAGAATAAGAATGTAGTATTTACCCATTAAGGGTCTACTTCGTCTTTGAATTCTTCATTAACTCATCAACCTCTGTAGCATGCATAAGTTTTCATAGGATGTCTTTAATATCAGAATCTTAAATTTGGTGCTGAATCTGGGTACGCCGACAATTTATGCTTCAATGCTCAATCAATCTCTCTGAATAAATTATAATATGTATATACGGAACAGTACTGGTATCCTTGGGTGTCAGTGGTATCCTGCTCGGCCCCATCAGAAACGTTCCTATTGGTACCATGGGCCAATGGGCCTAATTGAGCGAGAAATGTCGATCCAACAACCGTACGGTTATGGAACTAAACAAAATGATTTACTTATTTTAAAATTTTCTTGATCACTTTGATAAAGATCATGCAGAAAATACCTAGATGCAATTAGCAAAAAGTCTAAATGCCCAATGTAAAATATGTTTTGATTCCACGATGAGAGTGAACGTATTACAAGATAAACAGTCGTAATTATTGAGACCGAAAACAAATCCAATTCGCAATGATTTAGCGACTTGAAAGTTAGGGTAAGGAGTACAACAAGCTCTAAAAATATCAAACAAAACTGACAAAAGTTTAACTGAAAAAAAAAAACTTATCGATTACGTTGCTTGATTTTCCGAATTACAATAATCGTCGCTCAAGTTCAATTCTCTAGCATTGTTTTTAGAACTTCGCCTTTTGATACACTGATTGTCGCCTAACGTTACAGATATTGATAATCTCACTCTTGAAACACCTTTGCCTCTGGCTGAAACAAAGCTATAATTTTAGTTTAATTTCCATGAAGTGTATTTTTGTAAAATTGCTAATTTTTTTTTCTTTTTTTTTCTAGGTGAGTAAGATTTCAAGTTGAAAATGTTGAATTAAGAATTTTAGATCGATGGATCGGGTATGTTGATATCTGTATTGTACGTAATTTAAATTAAAACAAGTGCCATTCGATGGTAAAACTGGGTCGGCATTTTATGAAGACCCAGATCCCAATTTCAAACGCACCTTGGAGATAAATTAGAATTCGAAGTCGATCTAATTTTTGTTGATTTTTAATTTAGCTATGAAACTATTTTCGAATCGATCAAAATGCCAATTACTTAGTTGGGTTCTGCGCCAGGAGGAAAATGCTTCAAAAAGAAGTATTATTTAGTATAATATCTTTAAAAAATCAAAAGAACGCAATAGACCCTTCAATTTTAAAAAGGAAATATTTCAATTTTTTGAAAACCAATCTCAATTTACATTATTTGAAATTTTTTGAGAAAAATCTCAATTTTTTTGGAATAAAAATATTGCTCAAATCTTTGAAGAAAAAAGTCTGAATTTTCTTGAATTAAAAAAAAAATCAATCTTTTCGATATAAAAATCTTTTCAAATATAAAATGGAAAAAAAAATCATTAAAAAAATTTTAATTTTTCTAAAGAAACAAATTTCCCAATTTTTTAGATTTCTCAATTTTTTGGAAAAAAAGTTTCCAACTTCTTCAGAGAAAACGTTTTCAATTTTTCTGATACGTAAAATACTTCTTGATTTTTTGCAGGAAAAAAATCTTAAATTTCTGAAGAGGAAGGATATCTCAATTTTAGTCTCGAATTTTTAAGAAAAAAAATTTTATCTACATAGTTTTTTGGAATAGAAAAATTCTCAATTTTTTATAATGAAAAAAAAATCCAATTTTTTTAAAGAAAAAAGTTTCTCAATTTTTTCAGATCTCTCTTCTTTTAGAGAAAAACTTTTCAAATTTTTTTATGGATAAACTTCTCCAATTTTATCGGAATCTTGGAAAAATTCTGACGCACTGAGCAAGTGCTCGGACCCATGACAAATCCCCCCTTGCCCCTCCCTTTCACCGACGCTGCGGGCATGCCATTTTTTAAATGATTACCTTTTTTGAGAATCCACCTCAGGTTCTTCGATGTCCCTTATATCTGTTCCTAAGGCCCCAATTAAAAATTTTTTGAAACAAAAATTTTAGATCGAGATCCTTGGAATAATTTTGGTCCTTACAAAAATTTTCATTCGACCTCTTCCTCTCCTCCAATTTCGCATAATACGTATGAAAATAGATTGCTGATTTTGATACGTATTATGCAAAATTAAAAGGCAGGGAAGGTTCATTGGAAATTTTTGTAATGATAAATATTATTCCAAGGATCCCAATTTACAACATTTTTGGGGAAATTTTTCAATTGGGGTCTTGTGAACAGATATAGTGGTTTTCTGAAGAGAGGAGGCTGGACCCAGAAGTTTGAAAAATGGCATAAGGGTTCATTTTTTTTCTTACAGACTCAAGATTGTGATTCAGTCATAAAATTGAATTTAACAATCTAATCGCACTTGAATTAATTTGCACTAGTGGCGAAGATGCTGAGTCCTGCCTAGTGCCTACGTCCTTAGTTTTTGAAAAATCATTTTTTCATCACAAAATAGTGAGTGTTCTTTTTCAAAAAGGGATATTTTTTTCAAAAATACTTACTTACTACTTTTTCAAAAATTGATAATTTTAAAGTATTATTCTGGATGCTCTCGGTTGTTCTACATTTTTCTACTTGATCGTACTACGATTCGTGGTTAAAGTTGAAGAACAATAATTTGATAATGCACTTTGACTGATTAATTCATAGCTTGCTTCATTATTTTTAAAGACAATTCATAAAGTAAAATCACAGCCTCATGATTCATGACTATTTATGTTATGAGGCTTACTCGTAGAATTTTCGTTTCTCTTTCCACGATTTTAAATCCTCACATCTTGTTCACGTATAAAAAGAGTAAAAACGATACCGACGAAAAAATATTCTGTACGAACCGTAGACGTACCAAGTTGAACCAACTAAAAGAACGAATGACACTTGCGGTTTGTTTTGGTAAACTTTCCGAGTATATTTTCACTTATAAACGTCGCCGGAGGAAAATGGCAAGCGCCTAGTCCAGCGACAGCAGCATTTTGACGCGAACCCACCACCCTCGAGTCGGTATGTTTTTGAAAACTCTCTACAGACGGAAAAACTATACCGATGCAGTGGCCTCAACAGTAGTGGTTGGTTTTAATATTGGGCCAAGTTGTACGTACGCGTTCCATAGTAAAATAGTTTTTATACGAAGCAATTTCTTCACCCACGTGGACTCGTATCGAGGCGAGCGAGGGTCAAGCCAGAAGGAGGAATACACCAGCGACGAATTCTCTTTGGTTTTATACAAGACCAGACTCCCTTCTGGGTTTCATTTCGAGGCTGTTTGCGACAAAACGTGTATCGGTGTGACAGCAAAATATTTACGCTGTATGCGATACCTTTACCTATCTCCCCCCAAGCCTTGTTTGCCCATCGCTGTACCTTTTTCCAGACTCAAAATTCTTTTTTTGTCTACGGTGCAGCGGTTTGAAATGACACGTGACAACGGCAACGAGTATGACGCGAATCGAAATGTACGAGTAATATAAAACGAGAAATAAATTATAAATTTTAGTCGAGTGTATAAATTTAAGGCATGTTGATGCGACGTTTTTTCACTTTCGGTTTCAGAAAATAATTCACCTCTAAATGAGATTTTTTTAGAGATGGGTGCGTGTGCCAGATGCCTGTGCGTGATTTTTGTTTCGTTCGTTTGTTTATTTTTACGAATTAATTTAAATAAGAGATTTGAAAATTTGGTAGCCTTACGTAATAATTAATTGAGTAATCCTTGAAAATTGAAGTTCTTTAAAACTTGGTGAAAATTCCAAATTCTGAAAATTAAAAAATAAATAAATAAATAAAATTGAGTATTAATTTCTGAAACGTAAAAACTTGAATTTTTGTAATTCTCAAGTTTTAAAAGTTAACTATATCAACTTTGAAAATTCAACTTTTTTTTTTTTAATTTTGAGGAAAAAAGTAGTAAAGTAACGTTTTTTCTTTGCGTAATCACCTTCTGTGAGAAATAAAACGCGGCATATGTTTAACAAGGTTTTTTGTTGTAAACATAGGCTATTAAACTTTTAAAATAATTTTTGATAAAAGTTTTTGAAAAATTCGTAATCTGTTAATTTACCTATTAAAATTTAAAATTTCGTCAATTTTTCTATTGCAATAAATCTAGGAAAATTTTGATTTTAAAGTTTGAAAAAAAAAATTAAAATTTGATGAAATTTCAAAATCTGAAAAATTCGTTTAACAAAGGAACCTTGACAACTCGTTACTTCCGATTCAGCTGAAATTTTGCTCACTGAAAGGCCATATCACCCAAACCTCAGAACCAAACTTTTAGCTACCGAAGTTGATTTTTCGATTTTTAGCGAATTTTCGAAAATGACGAAAATAGCCTATTAGTAGGTTAATTAATTTTTTACAAGTTGAGAATTTTTTTAGATGCAAAATTTTCAAGTTGTCAAGAGAATGCACATGTCAACTCGTCATTTTGGTTTTTTGGGTTGAACTGTTCTAATCGATTGATGATATCATTTACTTACTGATGCTAGGATCGTATTTTTAGTTGCCGAAGTTGATTACAATGTCGTCTGGAGCAATTCCAGTGTGCTGGAGAAAAGTCAACTTTTGCTGGAGGGTTCAGATCGCTTCAAAAGTGGTCCCAATTGACTTAGGGTCTACTTTAGTAGGTATGTAAATCAATTTTCAGAATTTTACCTCAAAATCTACAATTTTTGTAAAAAATTCATTGATTTACTCAGTCATGGGCAATTTTGCTATTTTGAAAAATTCGCCAAAAATAGAGAAATCGACGTAGGAAGTTGAAAATTAGGTTCTGAGGTCTGGGTGACAAGCTCTTTCAGTGAGAAATATTTCAGCTGAAATGGAAGTAACGAGTTGGAAATATTCCCTTGTAAAACGAAGATTGGAATTTATTGGACCATTTTCAATGTTGGATAAATTTTAAAATTGAATGTTTTAAATTTTGATAAAAATGAGATACAGGTCAACTTTTAATAAAAATTTATAAGGTCAATCGATGGTTTCGTCGATTTTTTTTTTTTTTTTTGGTAAAAATTCCAAATTATGATTTGGTTTTAAAAAAATGTAATTTTTGTAATTTCTGAATCAGGTGCGATAAATTTCCATAGGAGCCCTAGTTCAATAAACATTTTTTTTTAAATTCATTTTTCATTTTTAAAATTCAGTTAGGTAAGTACTTACCTAGGTATTTTAAATTTCTAAAAAATTTTGAAGTTGCATCAATTTTAAAAGTTGAAAAAATTTCATTGATTTTAATAAAAATTTGAAATTTTGCAGTTTATGACACAAAGTTGAATATTTTTTTTACGATTTCAAAAATTTGGAATTTTCAAAAATTTAGAAATTAAGTCTTTGAAGTTTTGGAACATTTTTCATTTTGAAAAAGTCCTGCTGTTGGTCCGCGCACATTACACAAGTTCTGCTTTTTGATTTCGTGGTTTAATTAAGACATTCTGCTCTAGTTTGGTTACTGCAGACTTTCAATTCTTTCTTACGTACTGCTGATCTTTTCGTGAAAAATGAAAAATCATCTTACTTTTTAACTATTCATTTCAGTTACATATATCTACTGTAGTGAATTCATAGGATGTGAAATATTTCTCGACTTGTAATTTAATTACGAAAATGAAAATGACATTCCAAAAACACGTGTTAATATTTTAAAATCGAAATTGAAACTTATTAATACGCAATTCAATAATGTAGAAATATCAAAAACAAACAGGCTATGGTTGATCAATACTTGTCCAAGTGTTTTAATGTCATCATCGTCCTGTCAACGATACGACAATGGACTCGATAAAAGGGATATTTTTCGTGTTGGGTTTCCTCTCAAACCTTTATTACGACGTAGTGTTTTCGTAGTTCTTCGTGAATTCGAACGCATGTTTACCATTCACCGATCAATTATACGTCATAAACCTTGAAAAGTAAAGGTCGTAAGGTATAAGAAGCCATTTACGAGTTAATATTTTTAAAATTCTATGTGGGTGTGTGTGTTGTGTACGTTGTTGTGTCGATATATTGTTCGCAAAATTGCAACTTGTGCAGTAAATTTTTTTGGCAAAAATATTTTTTTTATACAATACAAATTATTTTTACAAAATAACTTTTTCCCCATGTTTTTTTCTTCTGTTTTTCAGGAACACTTTCTTACAGAAAATTTCATGCAGGAGAAATGTTAGTTCAATTTTTTTCAAATAAATAAAGAATGAGATGTCATGAGAACTTTTTTCAAGGTTGATTTTTTGGTCGAGTATTTTTTTTAAACACATATTTTTAAGCGATTTTTTTTCATTTGAGAATTCTTTCGAAAACTTTTCTCGTGGAGAGAATTCCTGAAAAAAAATAACTTCTTAGCAGTGTTTTTTTTTCAGGATTGTACCATTTTTGTCAGAAAAATATGTTTACGAAACTTTTTCAAAGATTTTTTTTTATAAAATAACTTCTTGTTGAAATTACAAATTCATGAAAAACGACAAACAGATAAAGGGTGCATCCAGAACTTTGTGAATGAATTTTTTTGTAGATTAATTTTCTTCGTGATTTCCAATTTATTTAATTTTAAAAATTTTTCCGATTCATTGAATTTTTTCGGATTTTCTAATTCATTCTGTAAATAATTTCCCCCCAATTTTGTTGATTGAATTGTCTACTGATTTCAGTTTATTCAATGATTGCGAATTTTTGATTTGTTGTTTTTTTTTTTTGCAATTTCTTCAATTTTTACGAGCTTTTGTTTTGTTAAATTTTCGTTGATGCTTGCAAATTTCTAAAATTGCTTCTATTTTTAAAATTTGAAATTTTTCCCAACATAGATCCAAGGCAAAATCCTTCTCTGGAGGAATCGAAAAAAAATCTGTGATTTTCCAAAACTGCATTATTAATCAATGAAAAAAGCTTACGTACAAGTGTACAGATCCAACGCAAAATCCTCCTCTGGTGTTTCAAGAAATGAGAGTTTTTGCAAAATTGCATTTAATCAATGAAAAAAGCTACCATGAGATCCAATGTCAAATCCTCCTCTGATGGAATTGAAAAAAAAATTTTGTAAATTTAAAAAAAATGAGAGTTTTCGCAAAATTGCATTTACCTACTTGAAAAATTTCAAAATAATTTTATTTTTGCAAATATCTACTTGTTTATACGTATTACAAATAACTAAAGTCATATAGAGTTTTGTTTTATACATATGATTTTAGTATTAACACTGTATATTCGTACTTCGAAAGTTAAATTAAATATATCTAGTACAAAAATCAACAAAAAAAAAATTAATAAAAATAATGTCAAATTAAAAAAAAAAAAAAAACTGGAAAATAAAAGTGAAAATCTCATTAAAACGCTCAACATACGCTAAACTCATAAGTATACATCAAAGCTTCGAAAACGAGAATGAAAAAAAAAACAACAACAACCAACTCATTACCAGAGCATAGAAGGCAAAAAAGTCTCCAAGCGGATAATCCGCAGCAAATCAGTTGAGGGGAGGGGGGGGGGGATCACGGTGGGTAAAAATGACGTATAAAATACAATTGGAAGGAAATCTCTGGTGCGCCCTTTATATTTCACCAAAGTTTAGCTTACATTTGATTAAAACTTTCGACAATTTTATTACGTTATGTAAATGACTTTTCGCCGCAGTATAGTATGTGTAGTGTACGAGCGTACACCCTCATGCTGCCTGCCCACCCTATCCCCAGCCATGCCCTTCTCACCTCTCGAAAAAGGAGTAAAAATTAAACGTCAAACTGTAATTCCAACTTTAATATAATTTTTTTTCTCGTCGTCGCATCGCGACGTCTAAATTGAAAACTGATCTCAATACAAGAAGCTAAAGAACTCGTATACCTCTCGAGTGCTATAAATTTAGCCAAAAGAAATAATTCGTATTCAATTGCTTCGCCTCATATTCGCGTCTATTTAAACAAAACTCGGCGTTTAAGGGCGACGACACGACCTCGCGTATATAAATCCGCGCTTTTCTATATCACTTTATGAAGAAACTTTGCCTTGCACGCGATTTAAATTGAAAGTACGTAGTGCTGTGTACGCTCCCACGACGAGCAGGAAGAAGGTCTTCGCGCAGCTTTCGGATATACCGACGACGTGACGTGGTTCAGGCGGTGGTAAAACTTAAAAGGTATACGAAAAGTTTAAATTGCTCTGTTAAACGAGAAAATCGCGTACGCAAAAAGTCTACTTTGTAGTGTAGGAGCGCTATAACGACAATAACGAATAATTGGTATTTGGTATTTATAGTATATCTCTGCGAGCAAATGATAGGTGAATGGGACCAGAGGTAAGGGAAGTTTTCTCTTTGAATGGCGGGCATTGCATTCGAGCCTCGTATTGGTAATTACTAATTGTACAGTTGGAGAAGCTTCCCTTGCGGAAAACTACAAGTTGTCACAAGTAGAATTTATGATAAGTTGTAAATTCGAAGGTGTTATGACAACTTGTAACAACTTATTTTAGGTATGAGTTGTCTCAAGTATTCCTAATACAAGTAATCAGGCCAACTACCAAAAACAAATCTTCGATTACTGTTGATACCTTTAAGTTGTGATAGTGTCAACTAACTTGTAACAACTAACTGAGGTATAACTATTCACTTCATATACATGATATACATAACATGTTCACAACAATACATAATGGTATAACTGTTCACAACTTATTACAGCAAGTATTCACAAAATGTGAGGTACAAAATGAGTATTTATAACATGCTTATTCACAACACACTATATCTGCGAGTATCAAAATGACCCTCAAAATTTCTGAATGGATAAAAATCTCACAACTCCATGCAAAATTGTCAAAATCGGCTTGTGGGGGTTTTTCGCAGCGCTGAATCCATTTTATTTTGACTCGAGACCCAAAAGGGGCTTCAGGGGGAGGGGCAAAACTCAAAATTACCAATAATGGCATGTGGGGTGTGTAAATCTAGGTTTTCCTAGGTGCCGAATCCGTTTTTGATATCGATTTTGACAAATTCTCAATAGGGGCTTCGAGGGGGGAGGGGCAAAACTCAAAATTAACAAAAATGACATGTGGGGTATACAAATTAAGGTTTTCTTACTTCCTGAATTCGTTTTTGATATCGTTTTCGAAAAATTCTCAACTGGGTCTTCAAGGGGAGGGGCAAAACTCAAAATTCATCATAATTTTGAAGCATTTCTGGTACATTTTCGATGGAAAATTACTGATAAGTTTTCTATTTCTATTTCGAATTGAAATTTCATATTATTATATTTTTAAATCAAATTATTTGTACAGTCATCCTGGAAGCCTAAGACCACGATAATCGATGGGGCAGCAAAAAAACAACTGTTTATGAATTATTAAAATAAATTTGGCGTTATCCATCATGAGAAGGGTACGATTTTCTTTAAAAAATGAGGTGGAAAACAATCCTAAAAAATGTTTAAAATTCCAACTTTTTAAAAGAATACTTTGGAGACCTGTATGTTTCATGAATCATGATTTACATAATCCAAGAGTGATGGACAGTTATAAAAAAAAATCATTTTACAAAACGAGTTAGTGAATTTTTTCAAGTTGTATGAAAATACGATATAGTGAGATAATAATGGTCTGAAACTTTTGTCAATAAGTCCAAGTATTCAGTTGAATACTTGTCCATTGAAAATTTTCCAACTACAAAGTATTCAAAGTTGTAGAATACTTACCTGCTGACAACAACTTCTGAAGAACAAGTTGTTTTCACATTGAAGAGTTGCTACAAGTAAATGAATACTAATCCATTTACAACTATTCTTGAAAAATAAGTTGTTTTGTAAAATACAACTTGTTAACAACTATGGATTACTTGTTGATTACTATTTACAACTTGTACTTTTCCGCAAGGGTACTATAGTTAGATTGATGTTAATTGAAATCAACCGTAGGCAGTGATCGAATTGAGCCGGAACGCAACGGAACGCAGTTCCGCTTCAAAAAAAATAAAAAATTTGCGTTCCGTTTCAAAAAAAATGAAAATTTTGCGTTCTGGTACGCTTCATTTTACCAAAAATTCGAGTAATACATGAATTTCATTTGTGTATTGCTCAGCGTTACATGAAATAATTTCAATTCAAATAAAGCCTTGGGAAGATGAAAATCTAACTCAGATTTATGCTGAAAAACTCATATTTTTTCATTCAAAATTGCAATTTTTTCAAAAAATTTCGCCCTCGCTTCGCTCGGGCATTATTCTTCTCCTTCTTTTTATCAAGTTTGAAATTTTTGGTAGTTGAATTTGGCATTTTCACTGATTTTGCCTTCTTTCTCTATTTTTTTTTTCACTTCGTCATTATTGGGGGTGCGAAATACCAAAATAAAGCTCTGCCCAACTGTCTACATTTACACCCCCTCCCCGGATAATTTTTTATCAATTTTTTGAGCCCCTTTTTTTACAAAAATTTTTGAGCAATACATGGTGAAATTTTAAGTTGACGCGCCTGCGAAAATATGCGTTCCGTTTCAAAATTTCACTCAATTCGATCACTGACCGTAAGTAGAGGCCCTAACCGGTATTCTATAATTGAAGCGTATAGAATCAAAACTCTACTTATCCACTTTTCATCAAAAATGAGTTGAGTATGGTTTCATATATAGTTTAAGGCACGCCGCATCCGATGACCCTATCAGTTTTGCCCTTTGGAGCACGCTAATACCTTAAAATTGCGCGCGAAAACGGGTTCAGAATCATAAGTTTACTTCTCCAGTGGAGAAGTGAAGTTTTCATACAAACTTCGCTCTTAATCAGTGAACTACAGAGTCTAAAATCATAATGTCTATTTCTCCAGTGGAGAGATGAAGTTTGCATACGAATTTGGCGGGAAAAAAGTTGACTTGTCTTTTTTTATTTTTAAACGAAAATTTATGCGGAAATTTTTTAATGAATTGCTAAAATTGAAAAAAAAAAATTTTTTCAAAATTTATAAGGTTTTCTCACCATTTAGCACGTCATTATGCGAGAAATTTTCGATTAATTGGCTTGAAAGTACCTAAAAAGTGCAAAGTTGGAGACAAAAGTTGACTTCTCCAAACTTCAGTGCCTCCAGGAAGTCGTACAAACCATGTATGAGCAAAACCAAACCATGGGTCAGTTTCAGATACCTAATGTGAGAACATACAAGGTATTACCGCGCAATTTTAGGAAATAGTACGCCTGTAGCAGTTTTTTGCGATTTTCCAAAAATTTGTATAAATGGATAAGTAGAGTTTTGATTCTATACGCCTCAATTACCAAAATATTCTCTGATATGGGTATTCCGAGAGATTGGTGTAGATTGTAGATGTGTGAACTTTCGCGAACATAGGTACGAGTGGATACATTCGCGTATACAGGGTGTCCCAACGATGTCTCCCAGCCTCCAGTCGAAAGAATGAGTGTTGAGGTGTAATTAATTTATATATGAAAGCAGGGGTTGGCAGATTTAAAATCACTTCGGATTTTAAATACCCAAAATCCTCAAAATCCGGATTTGGATTTTAGATTTTAAGTCTTGGAATAGAAAAGATTTGGATTTTTTCAAGTTATCAAAAGGAATTAAAATCCAAAATCTTCTTTTTTTTGTTTGCTTTGGTTGTTGCCTTGGTTGTTGTGAGTGCAGTGCGACTTGCTCTATATGAGATTTTTTTTAAATTAGGCTTCAAAAAAATTGATTTCGTATTGTTCCAAGAAAACTAGACTTTTTTCAGTTTTTTCCATCAAAAAATCAACATAAATTATTTTTTTTACCAAAAACACATATTTTTTTCTCCAATAAAGTTGAAAGAAATTTTACTAATTTTTTTACTTTGAAAAAATTGAAAATTTTATTGTACTTTGTGACTTTAAAAAAATTATAAAAACATTATTCATTGTTTTACAAAAGAATTTACCTAGGTTTTTTTCTCCAAAAAATTGAGTGAGAAAAATTCTTGGTACAAAAATTAAAAATTATTTACTCCAAGAAACAAAAATAATAGAAAATATGTAAATAATAGTTATTACGAGTTTGAAAATGAATTTAAAGAGATTTTCTTCTTCAACAGAAGGTATGGGGGCTTAAGATAGGTGATTTGGGCTATGAAACCGATTTGGGTCAAACCTACCCCAAAAGGTCAACCATGATGAGAAAAAATTTTGACAAAAATTTTAGACCCCCAGCGCAAGTATTTTGAGGGTGGGGGCTCAAAACGTGATTTTTGTCATTATTTTTTGGATTTTCGCCAAATTAAGATAGAAATTTCGCGTTTTTTCTAATAGATTGTATATCATTAGAGGAAGCTGTAGAAAATTTTTCGATTTTTTCGCATCATTTTTCGCCGAGTTATAGCGATTTAAAAACTATGAACCGCAATTTTGTATTGAACCAACTTCCGCACAATCGCAAGTTTTTTACTGAAAACGTGTCATCTAACCCGAAATATACTGTAAAAATCTCGAAACGTTTGATGTGGTGCACCATTGTCAAAAATGCAAAAAACTGACTTTTTTGTCTATTTTTCCCTCTTAAGTGCGTCATTTCTGGTCCAAAATTTTTTTTCTTGAAATATGTCATTAATGACACCAATATACACCATCAACCCGAATTTGGACCAAATTCGTTCATTTTTTCCTTTTTTTCCGAAAATACCCAAATGACGCCATTTTGGGAACCCAGAACCTCTTCAAGATGACCTAGGGGCCTAAAAATTATGTCTGGGCTTGTTTCAAGTCAATATCTCTCATATACTGCAATTTTAGCAAAATCGAGCAACTTTGATTTTTTTCAACTTATTTCATGCAAAATTTTTTTAAGTCCCTCAAATTTTTGAAAATGAGCAAAAAAAATCAAAGTTGTTCGATTTTGCTGAAATTGCAGTATATGAGAGATTGGTAAGTTTTAAAGAAATGGGTAACGATTTAATCGATTTTTAAAAAATAGTAATTTCTATGAATTAAAAAAAAAAATTACGATTTTTGTGTTTAAAAAATTACGATTTTTGTGTTTAAAAAATTACGATTTTTGTGTTTAAAGAATTAAAATTTACCTACTTGAATGTAAAAATATAAGAATTTTTTCCAATTGAAATTGTGGCATTATTTTGGAGAAGGTCCCACTTTGACTTGTCGGTCCAAAATGAGTTAAGACCGTGTCTTTGTAGGGTAGAAAATTCTCTGTCCAATGAGATGTTTTCGAAGTCTGTTTGATAATTTTTGAGCGTTTTACTGCGCTTCAAAGTTGAAAGTTCAGGAAATGAAAATTTTTAGGGAAAAGTAATGAAATTTTTCCCCTAATTTTTCTTATTACTGTAGAATTGCCCCTATTATAGCTAAAAATTGCACTGACCACTCATTTGAAAGGAAATTTTATGCTCTACAACATGGTGGTCTTGAAAATTTTCCTTGAGTCAAAATTGGACCTGTCGTAATATGGATTTTAATGAATGGTCAACTTAAATGCCTTAGTTAACCGACTTCCCGCGAGTTGCGCTAGTGAATTCTTAGTCCACATGAAATGATACACCTTCCACTTACTGAATCCATTAATAACTCAAAACGTCCCACTTTGAACATTTTTACCTAAGAATGTGATTTTCTCAAAACTACGAAAAAACCAAAGTGGGACCTTTTCCAAAATAATGTCACAATTATTGAATGAAGATTTTTGTAGGTAAATTGAAAAAATTAAAAATTTTGTTTCAAGAAAAAAAAAAGATTAACCTAATTGATTAAGAAAACAAATGAAAATCGTCAGTCAATTCCAAATAAATCACAATTTTTGTAAATTTAAAAAAAAATTACAGTTGTTATGATTTAAAAAACTAAAATTTTTGTGAATTCAAAAAATTGGGAATCTTTGTGAACTGAATAAAATTTACAATTCCTTGTGAATTTTTATTAATGAGAATTTTTGTAAATTAAAAAAAAATTAGGATGTAATCGATTTTTTAAAAAGTGACAATTTTCGTGAATTTTATGAAGTTGGTAATTTTTAAGAATCCTTGAAAAATTACAATTTTTGAAAATTAAAAAAAAATCCAATTTTTTTTTTAAATTTTAGTAAATTAGAAATGTTTGTCAATTTTGAAAAATTGGCAATTTTCGTGAAATCTAAAAACATAACATTTTCCTGATTTGAATAAATAACAATTTTGGTACATTTGAAAAATCTGTGATTTAAAAAAATGAAGAAAAGAAATGACATAAACGTAAACTTTTTATACAACAAAACACATCTGCTTCCCAATTCAGAGTCTGGAGACATTGTTGAGAAACCTTGTATGCGTGACCACGTGCATAGTTGGATACGTACTTAAGATACTTAAGTGCCGAGAGACTCGATGAAAAATGTCTGCTTACTTGGCCACTTACCTGGCCAGATGAAAATTGAACTTGAAAATATCATACGGAGGACAGAGTGTTGCATTCACATTCTTATCACTTATTCGATTGCTCGTCGTACTTATGCGATTTATGGTGTGAGAAACTCGCGTAGGTTAAAACGTGTGTAAAAATATATGTAACGGAGAAAGTACAAATACGTACGTATGTTCGACCGCGAAAAGAAATCAAGCCGATGACCTTACACGTTTTACGTACGCACACATTCGTACTTACGAGACTCTCACAAGCTTCATCAATCAACCACCACAGGCATGAACCGGATTGCGATATCGTTGCATTTCAGTGAAAGTATGATATTCTCTGAAAGTTTGATAAAGCGCAAAAAAAGTACGAATGGTTTATCTGGTGATATTTTTTTCGAGTTCTGATCTTCGGAAGTTTACGTAGGTACTTTCGTGTTGGAATGATGTGAAATTTAAATAGTAAAAATTTATGTATTGTTTTACCTATCTTTTTAATCAGTGAAAAATCACTCGTGTATGATCGAATTGTATTTATTGAAATTTTTTAAAATTCAAGCAAAGATTGATTGAAATGAGTGAAATTTGATTTTTTTAAATGATTCAAATTAGAGAAAAGAGTAATTACCTACCTACAAGTTCATTATTTTTTTCTTCTTTTCAAAATCTTTTTTCAAAAAAAAGTTATCGAAGCGCAAATAAAAAAACATTTGAATTTCACAAGGTAACTGTAGATTTTTTTTTTAAATTTAATTTTTTCGCTAAAATTATTCATTATATTTTGTCATTTTTTGATTTATTTGGTCATTTTTTGTCAATGAAATCGGGATAAAAACTTGAAATGCTTAACAAACGTAGTCTTTAACTCTTTTGTTTTCTATGAAGCAGGTTAAAAATCAATTTGATGTTTATCAATATCAAATTTCTTCGGTAATTTTTTTGAAGAGTTTAAAAGCACTTACCACAATTCGGCCTAGGAAAAAAAACTCATATTCATTTTAAAGTGGGTATGTACTTAGTTCTAAAATAAATTTTGGTACCTAATTGAAATTCTTCATTCAGAAAATGAAAAAATAAGCGTTGATGTAAACAAAAACATATGTACTAAACTAACAAACTTCTTATTCTGTTCTGTTCGACTGTGTGAAATTTTGCTCTCTTTTTTTGGTACAAATTCTGAACTCATTCCCAATGCAGGGTTACGAAATTTCAGATTTACATACAAATATATACATGGTGTTTATCTCAAAAATTGAAGGAGCTAGGGAGAATGAAATTGAGCAAAAAAATTTTTGATTGAACCTCTAAAAAAATGAACATTTTTTTTTGAATTTTTTGAAGGTATTAATAATGAGCTCTCTAAGCAAAATCAATTGGCAATACTGCATCCAAAAATTATAGGTACTTCAAATATTTTGGAGATTTTCTTTTCAAAAAATTGAGGTTTCCTTCTTCTCTGAAATTTACTCCGCTCCGTAACAATTTTAAAAATCTTTTGCTCAAAAAAAAAATAAAAAAAATAATAGTAATGAATAGAAAAATAATACCTAATAATACCTTAGTAAGAAACAAAACGAAGACATTTTTTTTTCTTCAAAAAATAAAAAGTCTTTTTGTTTCAAAAAAAAATGATAAAAAATTATTTCGAAAAAATTCAGGAATTTTTCTTCAAAAGAATATATTTCCATCTCTACAAGTGAAATTTTACTCCTCGAAAAAAGGGAAAGAAACTTCTTTAAAAAAAAAATAATAAGAAAAAAAACCTCAACTGTTTAAAGAATTATTTTTTTTAGGTACTCATTTTCTCTCAAAAAATTATTGATTTTTAAAAATTCAGACAAAACACTATTTTTTATATTTTTCAAAAAAGAGAGAATTCTTTTTACTTTAAAAAAAGTTGAAAAAATATTTATTCCAAAAATTTTTAGGGACCCCCACCCACCCACCCACCCACACCCAAAAAAACAATTTTTTTCTCTAAAAGTTCATAAAAAGTTTATTTCTGAAATCAAAAAAAAAATTATCTGCATTAAAATAAAATGATTTTGACCCCAAGAAATAGGAGATTATCTTTTTTTTAAATATGAGATTTTTCACTTTGAAAGACCCCTTTTCAAAAAAATAGGGTCTGCACAAAAATAAAAGATTTTTACTTCAGATTAAAAGTTGAGATTTTCTTTTCAAAAATTTTGAAAGATTTCACTTGAAAAAAAGTTGAGTTCAAAACGAGTACCCAATCTTCTAAATTGAAAAAAAATTTCTCTTCAAGAATTCGAATAATATTTTTATAGCAACACAAGAGAAAAAATTTTTGCTTCGAGAAAATGGAGATGTTTTTTCTTTTTTTTTAAAATTGAGACAAAATTTGAGTTTTTTCCTCAAAGAATTGAAATTTGTTTTTCTCTAAAAAAATAAATGATTTCTTTCCTGGAAAAAAAATGAATAATAAATAAAAAAATGTGATTTTTTCGAAAAAATTGTGACAAGAAATTTAGAAATTATTTTCTCTACAGATCAACCACTTTTTCTTCAAAACATTGAAATTCCTCTTTAGAAAATAAGATTTATTTTTTCTCAGGAAACTCGAGAGGGTTTTCTTCAAAAAATTGCGTTTTTTTTATTTTTTTTATTCTAAGAACATTAAAAATCTTGAAAAATCGATTGAAAAATTTATGATAAGTGAATTTTTCAGACATGGTACAAAAAAAAATGAATGGAATCCACCCCAGGCAAATTCCAAACAAGTTTTTTTTTTAAACACTCGAAAATTATTAAACTGGGACTCCACTTGGTTCTCGCCGTCACTGCCTATGATCTCATTCTTGTTCATTGAAAAGATTTTAGCTAAGTCTGCTGGGAAAGTTGAACGAACATGATGCATTATAATAGTTCATCCGTGTTGATCATTTCTGTCTTTAACTCTTTCTGTCTAACTCTTTGGTTTTCTTCGAAACAAGTTGGAAATCGATTGGTGTTCATCGAGATCAAATTTGTTCAGTAATTATATTTTGAAGAGTTCAAAAATACTTACCTACCATTCAGTCCAGAAAAAAACCTTTATAGATGTTGTTGTTTGGATTAACGGTTTCTGCATACACTGTCTGTTATCCCTCAATTATATTTTTAACGGTCAAAATTATAAATTTTCGACAAAAATGACCAAAATAAAAAATATAATAAGAGATACCATTTATATTCGCGATTCGCCCCATATTTGTGAACCTTCTGTACGCCACGTTCTATTCATAAAAATCCGCAGACGAGATAAATGAACGTGCTAAAATCAAATCATCCGTATAGAGATAATACGAGAACAAAAGCTCGACGTCAGGCTTCGCGTTAATTTAAAAACGATACGATGTATCTACACCTACTCCTGCAAAAGTATACGTACCACAGTGGAACAGTAGGTATGGAAAAAAGGCAGGAAATTTTATCGCCTCGGATATCGAAACGTTTTGAAAAATGTCCTATGAATCGACGATCAAAAGGAGTCAATCATGACATTAATGTTGTACCTCCTCGATGCCTCCTCGGCCTCGGCGCCCCCCTCTATCGAGAAAATGATAACTCAACATCAAAGAGATACCGAAGAGATGGCGAGGTGGTGAGTTTTGAGTTTTTCCAATACGAGGGCATCGCATCGTATCGTTTCTCGTTTTAATATTATACTCGTATAGTCGCGTCAGCGTTAGCAGGTCGCTCCTGTAGATAGGCAGATGGTGGAGGGTGGTTTATCTCGTTTTGGCGTCGAAATTCGAAATTTTCTACCAAGAAAGAGAACATAGTCGATGTAAGTGCAGCCGCCTTTGTCGACAATTTATCGAGTCAAAGGAACGAAAGAAAAATTTATACTTTTTCTCCACCTACTTTCTTATACGTGTAGAGGTTTAATTTAGTCTTGGTCGTCGAAATGAGGGCTTTTTAATGCCGGATTGTGTTTTGTGGTGTAAGATACGTTGGGGATTTTCTATACCAGGGCCGGATTATTTTGGACGTTTACAACGCACATTTTGAATGGGATGTTTTAAAGTAGATTTTTAAAAATAATATGTTTTTAAATTTTAGACTTGGTGTTGAGTAAGTGATTATTTTACAAAAATATGACTTATTATAGAAATAAAGTGTTTATGTTAGGTAGGTATAATCGTTTTTATCGTTTTAATTGCTTACTTACTACAAAAAAAAAAAAAAAAAAAAAAAATGGAGGTGACTAAGACTACAGGTTTCTCTTTTTAAAAATACATTTGGAGTTGAAATTAAAATACTTAACACTTACGGAATTATTTATCGAAAAATAAAGATTTTGGAAGGGGTAACAACGAATATTGAAAAGATACATAATTATACAGTCTGGTTATGTATAATTTTCTGCTTTGTATGGACTATGGAGCACATTAAGTGCAAATAAATCTGTGTTTATGAAATTCAAATTTCTTCGGCAATTTTTTGAAGAGTTCAAAAAAACTTACTATAATTAGCGGTCTTGAATATACCAACTATTTAATAATCCAGACGTTGTCAATGATGTTCAACGGTTGAAATTGAAAGTTTTTTGACAAAAATTACCAAAATATGAAAAAAAGTTATACTTAGTTCAATTTTGAAATTTAAAAAATTTAATTTCAGAAAAATTAATTGAGGGAGAATTTCTTTCAATTTTGTTGAAACATTATTTTGAATTAGAATCTTGTTCAAACCAAAAGTTTGTAATTTTTGTAATTTTTTATTTTGTTGGAAAACGTAGTTCTTAGTTACATTACTCATCAATTTATCAATATCAATCTTCAATTATTCCGTTTGAGAAAAAAATTGAAAAATATTTGGAACGAATTTTTCAAATTTTAGTCAAACTTACCGATTGAAGAAGATGAATTGGTTTAATAAAATTTTTGTTAGAAATTTTTTAATTTAAAAATAATAATTTTAGATTTAGACAAAATTGACAACAGTTTTGAGAATTTTCATTTAAAATACTTCTTTTTTCAACTTGAATTTTTGAAAATCTTGCTTGAGGAGGGGGCATAGATTTTTTTTTCATACAGTACAAGAGTACTCACTTAAAAGCTGAATTAGAAGTGTCCCTGCTGTCACAGATTCCATAGAACTCCAAAGAAATGGGTAATTTGAAAAATTCAACAAAAAAAAACTCTAAATTTTTTTGAATTTATTTAAAATTTTCAAATAAAAAAATGCATACATTTATCGAAAAGACAATATAATTCTATCAAGCTCAACTTTTTTTTAGATCGTTGAGAAAGGTCTACTCAGCTTCTCGGCTCTATTTTATCTCAAAAATTTTTCAGCTCTATCTCAAAATTTTCAACAAAAAAACGAAAATTTTGAGAAAGCTGAACAGTTGTTAAGATAAGTGGAAATTTCTCAAAACTCTGCTTCCATTCGCGGAGTAGATCAATAACAATTTGAAAAAAATGAGCTCAATACCTTTCAAGTTTTTTAGGTAATGACATTGGGAAAATAGGTTATAGAATTTTCTTATTTTTCTATTTTTTTTTTCTACACACGATGGTTTTGTCATCAGTTTGCCGAAGTGTAATAAAGTTGAATTAAGAATTCTGTCTTCTCCAAAACTGTATGCATTGTTTTGCAAGAAAAATTTCAAAAAAAAAATTTCAAAAAAATTCGGGGTTTTTGAAATTTCTAATTTTTTATAATTAGACATAGAATCTTGACAGCTCGAACACTTTTTATTCAACTGTAAAGTGATGAAATTAAGAAAAAAAATTATGTCCCCTCCCTTGAACCAAAACTTCTATAGATCTGATTTTATTGGGAGCAAATTTTTTAAAATACTTAGGTGAAAAAGTTTTCAAATTTTTCTCAAAGTCTTGAATGGAGATGAAATTGATGAGATACGTAAAATTATTGAGATTTTGCAATTTTAGAAATAATTATTCTAAGAATCGAAAAAAAAAAGGTTGAAAAATTTTTTTTTAGCAATAATTTGTATTTTTTCAAAAACAAAAAAAACATTGCAATTAGGTAAAAGATAAAATGTTACTTACTTTGAAAAATAAAAAAGTTAGCCTCTAGTTTCATCCCTGAGTATTTCGCATACTGAATTTTAAAGGTTCGAATAGAACGAGAACTGAATTCGAGTCCAGGCTATTTGGAAACAAGAAAAATTTCGTAATCCAAAACCCTGCGTACCAGGTGAGGAATTGTAAAGGACTAGAAATTTACCTAAATTCTTTCACGACTCGACAAAATTAAAAAGTACTCGATGGCAATACATTCTTTCGGAGAAATATCTACTCTTTGCTCTTCCCTTTCATTCCTTGTTTTTTTTCTACTCCTTCAAAATGAGCAAATACTACACCGAGTAAAATGTAAAATACCCAACGAAGCGTGAATTTTCAAGACACAAAAATATTTCATACGAAGAAGAAACAAGAAGCGAAAAAAACCGCCAACGCGCCCCTTACTCCCCTCTCGTGTTTTCTTGCCTCGATCGTATATTGTGCTAGGTATTTTCTTTTGAAGAAAACTGTTCGTCGTATTGAAAATAGACGCGACCAGGCTACACACTTTCATATTTTTTATTGGTTCTTATTTCTTACTTTAACTTTTCCTTCTCGACGACACGACGCAATCCAACTGCTGCGCCTATGTGAGCTTTTTTCTGGCGGTAAAATCGCTCAAATCATTCGCGATAAATTTGGTTCGTTCGAAGCTCTTTATGTGAAAAAGGGAAATAAAAAATGAAATGGAAATTTCACCCCGTCGAACGATTAGAGATACTCGTTTAAATTACTTCGCTTCGAGTATTTGTATGGATGAGGGACTTCAAATGGGAGCTGGAAAAAGTCTTCATCGAGTGTAGCTACAGCTCTAATATGGAAAGAGAAAGGTGAGGTTGGTTTTCTTGTATGGGAAATCCATCCCATCTCCGCAGAACTCGGCGTTAAGCTGCGTACTTATCCGAACGCATTAACGTTAAATGTAATCCTTATAAGAAGATTTGAAACGTTGAAGAACCACCTCACCTGCTCTGGGGCTCATCCAGCCCTGCTGCGTGCATATGTTGGTTAAGGGTTAGGTCGATGGTGGTTCGCCATACTTCGCTCGCATCGTGCTCAATTTTACATTCCGTATTACCTCTAGCTTCGGTTAATTTGGTTATATAAATTTATAAACGCGGCGTTTCAACGGATTACCGCGTAATGAAAGCTATAAGTTGGCCCAAAAACCAGGTCATAGGCGGTGTGGTCGTAGTCGTAGTCGCGTGCGAAAAGCTGGGGTTATTTTGAGATTAGGATGGCTCGCAAGAGTGCTAAGTTCAAAGAAGCAGGAGTTGGAGTAAGTGTCGAGGACACAGGGTGTCCTGAGTCCTCGACACGGAGGTTGCCAGTTTTAGTGAATAGTGGCTAGAGGGAGCTAAGCCCCCCCCCCCCCTAACAAATTACAAAATTTCGTCAAAAACAGATTTTACTAGGAAAAATTCGCAAAAGAAATTCAAGCCCCCCCCTAATATTTAGTCAGTCCCCCCCCCTACAAAGTCACTCTGACTACGGGGGTATAGGCACTAGGCAGTTTGTATCGAATTCGTGGAGATCCACATGAAGAAATAAGTATAATTGTTTTAGGAGAACCATACCTTGTTTCAGGCAAATCTTCATGCCCTACTACCATGGTGGGATTCAAAATTTTTTTCAACTCTAACCAACACCACCTAGATGAAAAAAAGCCTGGGCGCAGAAATTGTGGCGTCAGTGGCGTAGGCTGATAGCGTTATCACCAATCTCGTAAATAAATTACAAAACTACGATTTTAATTGCTTGATTATAAATTAAATTTTTAATTGTCTTTCATTGAAAATTTATTTAATGAGTATTAAAGTCTTCAAGAAATGTTCCATCAGTCCAGCGGTAGTAAAATCTTCAAATAAATCATGGTAACTTTGGTTTGTGTGCTACAATCTTGACTGTCTAGCAGTAGAAAAATCTTGATCTTGATAAACGATGCTGAATTTTCATTTTCTTTTCTTTATGAGAAATAATCTGGAAAAGACTGAAAAAATTCAAAAATAAATTAAGTGAATTATGTTTGAGATGAACTTCAAAACAAAATGTAATCAATTTCATGTAAATTATAGTGCAAAGAAACAAATCATGCAGTTACTCGACATGCAAAACATAGCAATTAAAAAAGGTAAAAAAAAAAAAAAATTAAAAGGTTCCATGCTACAAAATATAATGAAGTCCATGCGATACATGCGATACAATTAATAAGAAACGAAATCAAACACAAAAAACAAGTAAAGTTAAAATGTGAGTAAGAATCATTTGAAAGTTTCTAATTTTCTTTTTCGATTTTGGCATTTTTCAGTAGAAACTTGATCGTTTTTCTTTTTGACGTAATTATTTAAAAAAGTATTTGTAGCAACTCGAACAATATTCTGGACCAATTTAGATGAGTGATCGATACATCCGCTTTCGAACATGAGTTCAGTCTTCATGGCATTTATGGCAAGAGTTGTGACAATCTTGCGTTGATCATTACTTCTCAAAAATGCTTCTTCGCGTTCTTCCTTGGTCAATTCGCATACTACAACGTAAGTCATTACAACAATCATGACGATGTCCGGGTGAGGAAGGATTAGACCGCCACGATCTAAACTCAATATCAACTCGTTTCCCTGCTTTCTGTCTTCCTCATTCTTCTCCAAAATAAATATCGACGCGCAAAGTTCACATTTCAACTTCTTCAAACTTCTTCGTAAACAAACTCCAGCTACGTAAGTAAAGTTGGCCAAATTTGAATCGATTATTTCCAGATAATTATCCAAGTCGATGTCGATTTCGAAGGGTGAAGGAACTTCAAAAATTTCGTCGTCCATTTCTTCACTTTCATTTGGAATTATCATATTTATCACATCTACAGTCGATTTTCCTAGCTTGAGTGGAAGAAAATTCTGCAGTCTTAATTTATTTTCAATTTCGAAGATTTGTCTGATTGATACTAAGTTTTGGGCTCCAGCCAACATCCGATATTTACCAAATCTTTCCTCCAAACAATCGGTCTGTATTTTTCCAGGTAATACGTAGAAAAAATTCAACGTCTTTACGCAGTATTCGGTTAGTAGAATGTAGAATGCCTGAGAGCAGTCATGGTCTCCCTAGTAAGACAGTTTTTTTCTTTAGCTTCGTCCCATCGTTGGAGCCAATCGTCAAATTCTATTAAATACTGAAATGGCTCGTTATCAATTCTCAGTGGTTGCTCCAGGTTGTTTCGAGTTCGTAGACCTTTGTGAATAGTTTTGACGTTCGCTACACTCCACCAATTGACAATGATTTTAATGAACTCCGCAGTTTCCAAGTAATCTACGTTTTTCTCCTCAGTTCCAAAATGTACCAAGCTTTCTTTGATTTTTTCATTGAAAATGTGAAGTACATATCGAACATTCTGGCGTTCCAGGTTGGACGGATTCAATGCTTTTTCATTCAGGGTTATTCCAAATTTTATCAATTGGCCGGTCTCTTTGGAATGTATCGTTTTCAATGCGCTGAATTTGGCATTTTCTCGCTCCTCTTCTTCGTCGAACGGAACCGGATGGAATGGTGGAAAACTCAATGTTTGTTGTTTATTATTAATCCAATTATTTCGGATGCACTTGAACAAGTGCACTGTGTCGAAGAAGTAGAATAGGGGTAAATTTTCTTCAAATGGGTGCTGATAAATTGGTTGTAACTTGGGAGGACTGGCAAAAAACGACATCGATTTGCCATTGATGGCGTTTTTATCTGAAACGACTGCGACAACTGTAAATCCGATTTCATGCAACTTTTCTATCGTTTTCTTCGTAACTTCATGCAGTTGTTCAGCTTTCATTGTTCGTACTGGTAATATGAGCGCGACTTCTTTGTAGCTGAACAAAAGATGAAGACGTGGCGTGGTCCATCTCGTGACAGGTCAAATGATTCACGTAGGTCATATGAGAGTAGAAGTTCTGGAAAGTCTACTACACCTAGACATAGGGATTTGACACCTTATAGGGAATTAACACCTAGGTATAGAAAAAGATACTGGACACCTCGAAATAGGGATTCGGCCTCCCGATATCGAGAGGGTAGTCGTCGTAGTTATGATGAATCAAAGGATAGACCGAAACATGTAAGTCGTATGGATAAATATGAAGGAAGCAATCGTAGTCGTTTTGTGTGCTTGGTTTGTGAATGTTGGTTACATGTTTTGAGTGATTGTAGTGTATTTATTAGATCAGGAATTAGTGTTATTTTTATTTATATATTTAGTTAATTTAATTACGTTGTGTTAGATGGCTAGCTAAAAGGCCGTATAAGGTTACGGTCGGGGGTAGGGAGATATTAAAGGGGTAGTATTTTATACCATTCAATGTTAATGTAAGTGTGTATACACGATGTCATGTCGTGTATAGTGACCTAATGGTCACGATTGTGATGTAATATTACAAAGTGGCGCCCCCCACAATATTGCCTCCTTTATAGTCTAGATAAGAAATGCATGGAGTTTTTAAAAAAAGAAAACTACCCGAGCGGCACACTCGATCGATAATATCGGAAGATGTAACGTATCGATATTCGTCAACGATACTATCGACAAAGAATATTAAATTTATCGATTCCGATTTTCCACCGATTTTGTGCAGATATTTGAAACTACATTATCGACAAATAATCTGAAATTTCTCGAATTCGATTTTTTAACGATTTTGTAAAGATATTTAAAACTATATTATCGACAGATTATATGAAATTTCTCGACTTCGATATTTTACCGATTTTTTGACGACATTTGAAACTATATTATCGACAGATTATATTAAATTTATCGAATCCGATTTTTTACCGATTTTGTAAAGATATTTGAAACTATATTATCGACACATAATATGCAATTTCTCGATTTCGATTTTTTAACGATTTTGTGACGATATTTGAAACTATATTATCGACAAATAATCTGAAATTTCTCGAATTCGATTTTTTAACGATTTTGTGAAGATATTTAAAACTTTATTATCGACACGTAATCTGAAAATTCTCGAATTCGATTTTTCAACGATTTTATGACGATATTTGAAACTATATTATCAACACGTAATATGAAATTCCTCGAATTCGATTTTTCAACGATTTTGTGGCGATATTTGAAACTACATTATCGACAAATAATCCGAAATTTCTCGAATTCGATTTTTTAACGATTTTGTGACGATATTTGAAATTATTTCCAAATTGGTGGAAATTTTTCCAAGTCCAACTCGTCTGGAAGTACTAAACTGCCTATTATAAGCGTTTTATTGCTAATTCCTCAACGATAAGGTATGGCATAGTGGTTAAGGAAGAGGATTACCATGCAGGAGGTAGATGGTTCAAGCCCCACGGGTGGCAGATTTTTTATAATTTTTTTTGACTTTTTCTGAAATGATCCTCTTACCGCAACATGAATAATTTGTTTAGGCATAGTTTAATGTATTAATTATGCTAATTAAGGATTTTTAGTTATAGAAAAAAGCTAGTAAAAGACGAAAAATCGGAATAAATAAATCGATAAAAAATCGACAGAATATCGAATTCGATAAAGTGTCGCAAAAGTTCCGCCTAAATCGTGAAATTATCTTTCGATATTATAGATATATTATCGATAAAATATCTTACAATAATCTCGAAATTTTTGCCAACTATAATTCGTCGATAATCTATCTATATATCGAAAGATAATTTCACGATTTAGGCGGAACTAACGCGACACTTTATCGAATTCGATATTCTGTCGATTTTTTATTTCGATAATTTGTCGATTGTGCTGCTCGGGTATTATACTCATTTTGCATTTTGGTGATGTCATTTTGCAGAAATTATTGATACCTAGATTTTTTGGAAAATGAAAAATTTCAAGTGCCAAAATTGAAGAAAAACACGATTTCTGCTTAAACGCCCCGTTACCAGAAAAACTATGCAACCCACAAACTTTTTCTTAGAATGTTTTTTAGTCAGTAAAGTCCGGTCTGTAGTCTGACGAGAGGATTTTGCAAAATTTTAATTTGCCGACGATTTCTTTCGAGTTGACCGGAATATTTCAATGAAAATTAAGAGAAAGTTTGATAAAATCGGAAGGAAAGTAGAAATTTTGCAAAACCCTCTCTAAAGATTGTGCAGAACTAGTTTTTTGGATTTGAAATTTTGTTACACACACTGTTTATTTTTTTTTCTTTTGCAAAAAATGAAAATATTTACTTACCTATTCAGTGTTTTTTTTTGTTGTCCAATAATTTTTACATCCATCTTATTTCTATTATTTTTCAAAATAGAATTTTTGAAGTGTACTCCTGCATTTGTAATCATTTGAAAAACTCCTACCTCAAAAACTAAAAGATGGAGGAAGATCAGGCAAAGGGAAATTTTCTGGACGAGGTAGTGCACGTTTATCAGCAGAAAAAAGTCGACTAGGTCAATGATACAATCTTATAAAAGAATTTTAGATGCAATTATTTCACAGGCTGTATCAAATCTTCATTGGTAGATACATCTAATACACGAAACAGATGGGGAAAAAAACTTACTTGCTTCACATGCACATGCTCGATATGAAAGTATGTATGAGTTCAGATTTGTTTGACTTATTTGCAATCTTACAAAAAAAAATTTTAATGCAATTTATTTCACAAGGTGTATCAAAGTTTCTTCACTGGTAGGGGTAAGTGAATACATCTATCTGCACGAAACAGAAAGGGAAAAAACTTACTTGCTTCACATGCTCGATATGAAAGTATGTACTAGCTGAGATTTGGTCGACGTAGTTGCAATCTTACAAAAAAATTTTTAATTCAATTTATTTCACAGGCTGTATCAAAGCTTCTTCACTGGTAGGGGTAAGTGAATTGAATACATCTACGCGAAACAAATAGGGAAAAAAACTTACTTGCTTCACATGCTCGATATGAAAGTACTCGTACGTCATATTTAATTTTTAAGCTTATTCATAAAGTTGATTTGTCTTGTAGGTGAATGGTATGAAACTTTCCCCTGGCCAAAAAATGTCAGTACCTCCAAGGCCGGATGGCATTGGCCCATGACTTGGCACCAAAGGTGGAAACGATTGGCAAAAAAAATGAAAAAAATTTACCGAACTTGCTACAAGTGTCCACCATCATTTTAAGCCAAAATCTGACCGCTTACATATAGATTTTGTAAGGAGCACGATGGATTTTTGGGGGAAAACATCAAAAAGTGGGCCAAAGTAATCCCGTCTTACAATGCCAGAAAAAAATAATTTAGTATTTAAATTGTCGAAAATTGAACAGAGTTGATAATTTAAAAAAATAAATAAAAAAAAAGACATGAAAAATTAGAAACAACCAAAAAAATTAATTTACAAACTTGAAACAAGATTGGAAAAAATTTAAAAATTGAAGAAATGATAAATATAAAAAATTGAAATACAATGAAGTATAAGTTGAAGTCAAGAGGACTAAAAATAAAAAAAATATAATCATGTTGAAAAAAAACATTCCAAGTTTGAAAGAGAAAGTTAGTTAGTTTTAAACTGAAACCAAGACTTGTACAGAACTATTGGCTGAATGTGCCTCATAGCTTTTGTCGAATGAACCTAAAACAGTTGAGAATTGCTTCCAAACTATACGAAATAAAAAAAAAATTGACCATTGACAAATATTCTGAGCAATTGCCTGAAATGCAAATCCCAATCCTGACCTCGTCCACTGAAACGTAAATAAATTCACACCTAGACACCTTGTATACTGGGGGGAAATCCTACCCAAATACCGACAACCTTTTTGGTCTCATTACACCTCCCCCGCTGTCGCTCCATTTCATGAGGTACAAAATCAACCTTACATACAGAAAAGCTATTTACGCCGGATTTAAGCAGACATTTGAAAAACTCTTTGCGCATACCTAAACATAACAAATCTCATTCGTGCATTACCTCAAGCGAGTAAACCTCCTCTGGGTACTTTGCACCCCTCTCTCCACTGGTTCGTTGAACGTCGCTTACTGTATTAGCGGGTCCAACTCCAAAATCATACGGAATTCCATTCTTACTAATGTACCCCGTCGTATGATCCGTTTCAAATTTACAACCGTAACAAAGTTGTTCACTTAGCGTTTACCTACCTTTGTAGTGTGTGTGCAGTTACGAGTACGATGATGAACAGTTGAGTTGTTTTGTTTACGTTTGTGTAATTTGGCAGTGCTGGATGGAGCTGTTTGAGAGGTGGTTGGAATGGCAGAGCTGCAGGTAGTTTTTATATAATATGCTTTTGATGTAGTTTTTTATGTTTTTTTTCCAGTCGAGTTCGTCGTAGATTTAAGACTTTGATTGCATGCAAACTCGTAAGAATATCAACAAAATGTCATTTTTTTTTCCAGTGTTTATGAACATTTTATTCAGAAATTTACAAGAATTAAAAAATTTTCTTACCCACAATATTATTTGATCTCACAATATAACAGTATAGAACAAAAAAAAATGAAAACGACATTTTTCGAAGTTTAATTCATTTTCTTAATTTTTTCAACTGGCTCATTTTAAAAATTAAACTTTAGTTATTTTAACAAGAAAAAAAAATCATTAAAATTGAAAAATTACTAAATTTTTAAAATTAAGAAACATGATCAAACTTCTAAAATTGACTTTTCTATTTATTTACTTTTTTAAATAAGTTAAACTTAAAAAAATTGAGAAAATTTTTAAAATGCATTTAGGTAAATTGAAAAATTGATAGGTACATAGACATACCTAATTCTTTAAAAATTGACATTTATTGCTTAATAATTTTTTCAGATTGATTTTAAAATTTGATCAAAATTGGTCAAATTTCGACGTGATAATTCCCCTCAAAGTACTCTTTCCATAATCTCGAGACATGGAAAAAATATCACATATTGATAAGTTTCTTGACGCCTATGAAATGTCTTCTCGTGGATAAATGAACCATCAATTTTAAACAGGAACCCTTTCTCGAGAAAATACTGTATTGAAAGGAGTTTGAAGAAAAGAACATGATTTGGTATAAGATTGGGATCGTAGGTTCCCATTGTTTGAAAAAGAAAATTTTCATTTTTTCAGAAACGAGTAATATTTTTCTCAAATTTTCAGATAAAAATCGTTCATATTTTTTGAAAAAAAAGCGAAGAAAAAATTTTCTATTTTTTTTTTGGGGGGGGATTACATTTTTTGAGGAAAAAACACTCCAGGATATTTTTGTTTAAAATAAAAAAAATTGTACCTCTGTGAATTTTTTTGAGAAAATAATTTTGATTAGATATCGTCAAATACATATTTTGGAGCAATAAAAAATTCTGTTTAAAAATTCTCAGTTTTTTTGAAAAAAAATCTTGCCATACAAATTTTTTAAGGAAAAATATTTTTCAAATTTTTGGTGAAGAAAAAAACTTCCATTTTTTTTGCAGAAGAAAATCTCGCATTCTCAAGGAAGAAGAAAAACAATTTTCAAAAAAAAGAAATTAATTTTCTTGAAATAAAAAATATTTCTATTTTTCTAGGATCACCCTTTAAAAAATTCTCATGCCTTATTTCCAAAAAAAAATAGAGTTAAATTGGATGAATTAAATTGATTTCTTTTGTTTTCTCTCTAGAGTCATGAATAATATTTACAATATTAATTGATTAAGTAATTTATAAAAAATTGTTTTCATGAGTGCAACTAAATTATAAATTGGATCAATTTTTTCAAATTTTATACGTTTACAAAAACCTATAAAAATATCGAACTTCCAGTGATAAAAAAGATATAAAGTTACCAAATATGGTGAGGGAAAGGATTAACAAATTATTAAATTGAAACAATTTTCAATATTGAATTTTGACACGACTTGGGCCAAAATTTTGGATCAAAATGCGTTCCGCTTCGTAATTTTGCTCAATTCGAGCACTGCCTTCTAACATATTTAAAATGACATTGGACTCTTCTGACGTCTTCTTCTGCTTCGTTGAGTTCGCAATTGTCTTCTTTTCGCACTACCTGATCAGGTCAATCATCGCCAATATCGATATACACTACTTTTCCTGGAGTATACCTATTTCAATTAAAATTAAAATGGAACATTACCTACGAACTATATGCTTATTTCCATTTATATAATAGAGTCGACCATCGGATAAATAGAAGACTTGTAATTGACATTTGGCCTGCGTTCGAATTTACATAAATTTCCATTTAAACGTAGGCACGCAGAAATGAAAATATGTGTGTCGTATGTGCGCTGGAATAGTTGATTATGCGGTCGAAAGGGATTAAAAAACGTAACGTTTTCAATCGAGATCATATGGTTACTCTCGTACCAAGTATCCAGTGCCAATGCCGGCGTCATCGCCACCGAGCTGTACAATTGCATCGTCATCGACTGCATAACTTTTATTATTGTTTAATGTCCGGCAGTAAATGAATTATTCGAAAAGATTAAACTGGATAGTGGATACATATTATTTTGTCGCGTGTTGTGTATTTATACAAAACGGATGTAGGTACTATCGGCGCAGCTTCGTCGTGGTGTGGTGTGTGAAATTGAGTTATCTATCTATCTCTCACATATGATTTTACGATTGGGTGTGGATGTGTATCTAAATTTTTTCAGAAATTATGTATTATTTCAGTTCGAAAAGTTGATGAGAGTACTTTTTAAAATTTTCGTATTGTGAGTTTTTCACGTTTTAGAGTATTTCCCCCCTTTTCAAGTTTCTCTGAATCGTTTCCTTATACTCGAAATAAAATTATAGTGAAATAGAACAGAAATAATTTTATAAGGTGTTTTTTTTCTGCGGAGGATTGAGTTGGAGAGGGAAGGAGTTTTTGAAGTGTTTTGAAATTTTATTCCCCTCTATTTTAGGTAGATAGATACCTCATTCTGAATGAATAATATAGACATATTACGTATAATAGAATAATTTAAGCTAACTTACTGCAAAAAAAATTCACTTTAATTATTACCTATAATCTCAAAAGGCGTTTGCTAGGCGTGATTCGAATTAAAAAATGATTCGCGATTCGAATCTTTTTGCCTAAAAAGGATTCGTGAGTGTTTGAATTTCATTTTTCACGAATCACGAATCAATTTGAAAAATTATGTCTAAAAACGAGAAGACAAAAATGTATAATTTGAAAGTTGAACCGTTGAAAATTTTACAAAATACCTAAAATATATATGAATTGTTCGGAGCGCATAGACAGAGCAGCAAAAAAAAAAAAAAAAAAAAAAAAAAAAATCACTGCCCCCCCCCCAAACCTAATTTTTTACAGAATAAAATAAAAATTCAACTTTGCCCTTTTTTTTTTTTTTTTTGAAAAACTTTCATACATAATCTCAACATCCCACGCTGATTCGTGATTCGAAAAAAAAAATGATTCGAATCACATCATTTCTAAAGATCGTGATCCGAAAAGGATTCGAATCTTTTTTTCAGAAATTTAGCATAATGATTCTGATTTGAATCCTAATTTGAATGTGATTCTGATTCGAATACTTGAGTAATTTTTTTTCTCGTGATTTTGCCATCCCTGGACATGGATGACACTATGATTGGATGATTCCGTTAACTATACCTAGTATTTTTAATGAAAATTCTCTCGAAAAAATTGTCAGTTTCTTTTGAAAAAATATATAGTTAAAATAATTGCAGTATTTTATGAAACTCTTTTCTCAAAAAATGTCCAAGTCTGTTTTAAATAATTATCTCACGAAATAGTTTATACCTATTCATTTTTTAGAAAAAATCTTCAGATCTAAACAAAAATGCAAAAGTGGTAATAAACTTTCCATTTCACAAGGACCTACCAAAAATATATCCCCTTTTTTCTAAAGTTATCCATTGTTTGTCGTTATAATCAATAGTAAAATAATCGTTGAGCCCTGAAAATTCTGTCTTACCTGATTAATCTATTTTTTTTTTTGGTGAATAATAATTAATTGATTATCCTTCCTTATATCTTTCTTTCTGGATTCAAGCTAATTTTGACTGTTGATTACCCGTGAAATTTTTCCAGCTGTGCTGAGCCTTGTGCCATCGCGATCCCCCCGGGGATAGAGCATATTCTAGATTTTACTTTGTCAGTCTATACTTCGTGAAATCAATTATCACGATTAGGAGTTTGCTTTGTTTGGACATTGTGTCATGTCGTTTGAAAAAATTTCTCGAAAAGATGCATAAATGCTCTGAAATCTATCAAGATTGCGAAAAAACAAAATATTTACTTACTTAATTTTGAAAATAATATAACTATTTAGAAGAACTTCGTCCAATCCTTATTGTCGAAAATTTGCTCAACGAGCACCAGCATTTTCGAGAATAGTTTCCTTTTTTCTCTCTCCCTCTCTCTCTCGAGTTATACTTACTTGCACTGATTTACATGAAAACGTATTTCAAAAAATTTTCATGTATCAAATAAGATGCCTACACGTTGATAACGAAAAAGTAAAGGAAAAAAATCATTAAAATTTTTTAAAATGTTGTGGAAATTCTAGCAGCTTTTACGAAATTTTTTCCTTATTTCATGATTTTTAGCTAATTTTTTTTTTACTGTTCTTACGTACTTTTAATAATTTTTGAGAAAATATCGAGCTTTTTTTATAAAATGAAAGAAGATCCGATTTTAAAATGATCTTAGATCATCAAATCAAGATCCCTCTCATGGTGAAGATCATTTTTTCCGAATTCTCTTACCCATCTCGGTTTTACCGGATTTTCAAAGCACATTTTCAGTTTATAATCAATAGAAAATGATACGCAGTGAACTGAACGAACTCTGCATGGATCATTCTTTCGTAAAATTCCTTGAAATGGAAAAGAAATTTAGGTGTGCTTAATAGACAAGCCCGTTTGAAGAATATTTCGTCAAAAAATCGATATTAAGTATTACTTTATTAGTTTACAATATTGTAAAATACTCAAGAGGCTGTAAAAACAAAATACTGTCTTAATCTCGCGATATTTTTTTCTGGTTGTAAGAATAATGTAGGCTAATTAGGATTACTAGCATATATATTTTCATGTTTTATGAAGGAATTTCGCCGAATTCCAAAGTATTTTTGATGATTCTGGGCCTTTGACATGTGACTGTATATTTCCAATATTTTAAAATAATTTGCACTTTGCTGCGACAATCTGTACCAAAATCCAGGTCAAATAGGTAACCCATTACCCTGCCCCCTGGTTTTTCTATTTTAACTTTGAAAAACATCCTAGAAAATCTTACCATGAATGGCAACCTATGTGTAAAGTTTTCCTTTCACATCATCCTGTATCTTACACGAATACAATTGAACCACAAGATGAGCGAAATGAAACCATGACATTATAAGCAAATTGGTATACTTTGAAGTAACGCCGAACCCATGGGGGAGGGGGAGGGTGGTCGAGACCAAACGAGACATTCACGTTCAATTTTCAACCCAACACCATTGAGTAGATAATAGACCACCGAACTATACACAGCTTTAACATTTCCCAAGTAAATAATCCGATTGCTGCAAACTTACCTGCCGAGAGACGACTGTTTGCTGGTTCGAGCCGATAACATGGCGTTTGTGTTTCGATATATACAGCCGGACAAATATCCGCATCCGGATATTTTAAATTTCTACCTCGATTCGAACGTAATGGAAATTAATTATTAAACTTTGTATTACTGGAATGTAATTACATACCTTGGCACTGCTATATTGTACCGATCAGGTACGATGTCGTTGTCTGTTTAATGTTGACAAGAGGGACGAGCATACTGTGTCCTTATCAAATGTAATTATTTTAAGTGTTAACTTACCCTATATTGTGCTATACAAAATCTGAAATTTATGTTCGCAAAGAAGTCTCTGTCTGAAATTTTGAACAAGATTTTTTTTCAAATTTGAAGATTTTACAAACTATCTGAAAATCTTTGGCATCGAGAATTTTTGTAATGCTGCAGGCTGCAGAAAATTTCTTGAAATGTCTGAGAAAAATTGCACGAAACTCCAGAACACTTTTAAAATTTTTTTAGAGATTTTTTTAAAATGAAATGACTAAAAGTTTACTTACAGTATCTCATAATTTTAGGATTTCTTTTTGTGCGATGAGTTGTGGCCGTTGTGGGTTCTCAATTAGTATTTCTCATGTACCTTAAATAAAACCTTTAAAAATTCGATTTAAAAAATTCTTTCTCATTAAAAATCAGCATAATATGAAAAAAAACGCGTAGCAGTCAAGATGCTCCGCGACAGCCGAATTTTTTTTTTCAAGTTAGTGTACCACTTTGAAAACGTTTTCATCCATGGTATTTCAGTTTCAATATCAGTTTTAACTTCAAATTCAGTTTAAAAATGTCAGGTTTTTGTCTTCAGTTTTAGTTCCTCTCTGCATTGAAGATTTCAACTTCAGATGGGGGCTCCACCCCCATACCCCCGTTGAGGCTCCTACCCAACCTCCTTATCACTTTCAGCTCTTAGGATGGGGGCTCCGCCCCCATACCCCGCGTTGGGGGCTTCGCCCCCCAACCTCCTTATCACTTTTAGCTCTTAGGATGGGGGTTCCGCCCCCATGCCCCCGCGTTGAGGGGCTTCGCCCCCAACCACCTCGTCACTTCCCGCTCTTCTAATCCCCATGCCCCAGGGGCATGGCCTTTCGGCTTTGCAGACGGGGGCCAACACACCAGAAAAAGGGGTTAAAACGTGAAAATTTCTGATTTTTGACCCTGTACGGGGGTCAAATGGTGCTCAAAAGTCGAAACCCTCAAAAGGCACATCAGTGACCTCTACTGACCCTACATCCCAAATTTCGATTGTTTAGGTCTTTTAGTTTGGGCTGTAGGCTGTTCAACGCGTCAGAAAAGACAGGTTAAAACTTGAAAAATATTGATTTTTGACCCTGTATCGAGGTCAAAAGGGGTTTAAAGGTCAAAACCTACAAAAGGCACATCAGGGGCATGAACTCGATCTATGATAAAAATTTAGGCCCCCCAGCTCCATTTGGGGGGTCTGTAGCCTGATCAACGTGAAAAAATGACCTCAAAATCCACTTTTTGGGCCCTAAAATGGGGTGGGGATGACTTGGGAATCTGAAATTTGGATACAGTGGAGACAATCAGAGTCACTGTTGTTGGTAAAAATTTCAAATCATTTTGTCAAATTGGGGCCTCTTTAGAGCCCCTCTCAAAAAAGGGCGAGCCCCAATTTAGAGGCTCGAGGGTCAAAACCCCCAAAAAACACCTCAGTGACCCTTACCTATCCTAAATACCAAATTCTAGCATCCAAGGTCATTTGGTTTGGGCTGCAGGCTGATCAACGTACCGGGAAGCGAGAAAAAACATGAAAAATTGTGAAAAATCTTGATTTTTGACCCTTGACAGGGGTCAAAGGGGGCCCAAAAGTTGAAACCTACAAAAGGCACATCAGGGGCACAAACTTGATTCATGATGAAAATTTTGGCCCCCCAGCCCCATTTGGGGGGTCTGTAGCCTGATCAACGTGAAAAAAATGACCCCAAAATCCACTTTTTGGGCCCTAAAATGGGGTGGGGATGACTTAGAGGGCTGAAATTTGACTATGGTGTAGGTAATTAGGGTTCTCATCCCTGGGGCAAGTTTCAAAAAATTTCATGATATTGGGGCTCCCCCGCACCCCTTCAAAAAGGGGTAAAATATCCAATTTTGAGTTAGGGCCCCAAAAATTTTTTTGCATCATTCCTACACCGAGGGGACCCTACCTATCAAGTTTGACCTCATTTGACCTGTTAGGCTCGGCCCCAGAGTTCCAAAAGTAGCGGTAAAATTTGAAAAATTGTGAAAAATCTTGATTTTTGACCCTTGACAGAGGTCAAAGGGGGCCCAAAAGTTGAAACCTACAAAAGGCACATCAGGGGCACAAACTTGATCCATGATGAAAATTTTGGCTCCCCAGCCCTATTTGGGGGGTCTGTAGCCTGATCAACGTGAAAAAATGACCCCATTGGGCCCTAAAATGGGGTGGGGATGACTTAGGGGGCTGAAATTTGACTATGGTGTAGGTAATTAAGGCTATCATCCCTAGGGCAAGTTTCAAAAAATTTCATGATATTGGAGCTCCCCCGCACCTCCCTCAAAAAGGGGCCATATCTCCAATTTCGAGTTAGGGCCCCAAAATTTTTTTTGCATCATTCCGCCACCGAGGGGACCCTACATATCAAGTTTGACCTCATTTGACCTGTTAGGCTCGGCCCTAGAGTTCCAAAAGTAGGTGTAAAATTATATATATAAATATGTGACATGTGACAGATCGTCATCTTTTGGTCCCAAACGTCGAGAAATGAGGTCAGAACTCTTCTACCCCCCCTCCTTCTAAATTAGGGTCGGACACAATAGCCTAAATTTTTTTTTAAAAATTCGGCTAAAAAATTCCTCAGAATAAAATTATTTGGGATAAGAAAATCACATTTTTGGCATGAATTTTTTTTTAAATCCAAAATAGCATGTTTGAAAATCCTCTTATTGGTGGGAAATATAAAGTAAGTATTAAATGTTTGAAAAATTGAGAAATTTTTTTCATCGGAAGAATGAAATTTTTTATCTAGAAAAAAAAACACGAGAAATTTCATTCTAGAAAAAGATTATTTTTTGAATCTAAAAAACTACCTATAGAAAAAACGGAATCACTTCAGAAAAAAAAAAATTTTACCTGAAAAAAAGAGATTTTTTTCAAATAGGTAATCAGAAATATTCTTCATTCTAAAAAGTTAGGTAAAAACTGTATTTCAAAAAAAATACAAAAATTAATAAATAAATAAAATCTACAGGTGGTATCTATTTTTAGTTTTAATTCCTGAGAAATTGGAAAAAATTTTTTAAAAAAAATGAAATAAACAAATTAAAACCTTTCTCTCCAATATTTGAAAGATTTTTTACTCAAAAAATTATGGAGAATTATTATTCGTAAGATTTTTCGTTCGGAAAAAAAAGAAACAAGAAAATGAAAAATCGTTTTATTCCAAAAAAAAAAAACAACGATAAATTTCTTCTCAACTTTTACTGAGGAAAATTGAGAAATTTCCTTTGCCCCTCCCCAAAATAATTATTTTTTAGTTAGAAATATTTCTACTCCATAAAATTACGAAATCCTATCCATGAAATTTTTAAACGTACGAATAGGTAGGTACCTACTATGCAGAAAAATATTGGAAGATTTTTTACTAGGTACCTAAAAAAAAAAATAAAAAAAATAAAAAAAACTGAAACATTTTTTTGACAAAAAATTTTAAAATATTATTACTCCAGAGCTAGTAATTTCGAGAAATTTTTTTCAAAAAAACAAAAAACAAAACCTAGGTAGTAGTTTTACTTAAATGTGATTTTATGACATTTTTCACAAATTGTTATTTCTTGACATCTTTCACACACTGTAATTTCCTGACATTTTATTTAAAATGTAATTTTATAACATTTTTCAAAGAAGTGTAATTTCATGACATTTAAAAAAATTTAATTTTATGACATTAAAACAAATATAATACCTAATTATGGTATTTTTTTAACAATTCAAATCGCTGTCTTGTTTACGATGGGAACGAAGGTAAGCTTCTTTCGGAACGGAGCGAGTTTATCTGATATTTTCAGCGACCCCTTACATTCTGCTGATACACTTTAACTCGGCGCTTCGCGCCTGGCCAGAATCACCCCCCCTCGTTTGGCTCTATTTCCACACTACGTTCGAAAGTATGAAACATAGTATATGCTTTTATTCTGTGACAGAATGTCTAAAAGTCATTTGAGAAACACAGTCCTGGAGAATGTTTAAAATTTTAACCGAATTATTTTGAAAACCACTTGTAAACAATTTCTTGAAAAATTTCGTTAAATTGTCCATTAAATTAATAATCAAGGGATACATTATGCTAAAATGTATTTTTATGACGTTTAAAAAAAATATAATTTCTTGACATTTTTTACAGAATGTAATTTTATGACATTTTTTACAAAATGTAATTTTATGACATTTTTGAAAAAATGTGATTTCTTGACTTTTTTTACAAAATGTAATTTCTCAACTTTTTCACAAAATGTAATTTCTTAACATTTTTCACAAAATAATGTAATTTTCTGACATTTTTTTCAATGCTGAAAAATTGAAAAATATTCCCTTCAAGCAAATCATCTAAAATATTTTTTATAAAAAAGAAAGAAAAATTTTTCATCCAAAGAAATTCGCCAATCATTCCGTATATAGTATTCGAAGTTGGAGGAGTGAAGAAGGAAGAGACCAATTAGATAAACTCGGTGCTTCGCGCCTCGACAGGGCTCCGCCCCCTGAACCCCCCCCCCCTGGTTTTACTCCGTAACTAAATGTTTAAAAGTCACAAGTATTAATTTCCATGGAAATTTAAATCATTGTCCAACAAAATGTTTAAAAGTCATATTTCCAAGTTTCAAAATGAATGACAAAATTTCTGAAAGTCATCTTTCTATTTATAAAAAAAATCCAATTTTCAAAATGTTTAAAAGTCATCTTAAGCCTAAAGGTCATAAATTTTTTTTTAAATATTTTAAGTTTCAAAATGTCTGACAAAATGTTTGAAAGTCATCTTTATAAAAAAATTTCCAAGTTTCAAAATATCTGACAAAATGTCTGAAAGTGATCTTTCTAAATAAAATTCCAAGTTTCAGAATGTCTGACACAATGTCTAGAAAATGTCTAAAAGTCATAAAATTTCAACAAAAAAAATTTACAAGTTTCAAAATGTCTGACATAATGTCTAAAAAATCAAATTTATTAAAAATTTTCTAAGTTTTTTTATGCCATTTAAACCTAATTTAATGTAACCTAACCTAACCCAATGGTGTCGGATTTTGGTGTCGAATTTTCTGTCGTTTTTTTCCATTTTGGTCATCGTAAAAGCATATACTATGCTAAAAGAAAATTGAATTTAGTCAAAAACTGAGAAATATTTCTCGACTTTTTTCACAAAATGTAATTTATTGCATTTTGTGAAAGAAGTCAAGAAATTACATTTTGTAAAAAAAGGTAGTCATTGTTGTCATCTACCCCTGAGAAATTTTCACGTATTCCTTGGGGTAGATACATGTACCACCATTTGAGAAACACAGTCTTAGAGAATGTTTAAAATTTTTCGGAAAATTTTCTGCAAAATTTTAACCGAATAATTTTGAAAACCACTTGAAAATGTTTAAAAAAATTTCTGCAAAATTTTAACCGAATAATTTTGAAAACCACTTGAAAATGTTCAACAAAAAAAAATGTAAACGATTTCTCGAAAAATGTCGTTAAATTTTCCATAAATTAAATATTCATTAGGTACATAGTAGAATACTTCGTGAGTATTATAAAATTTCTGGAAAAACAACACAATCGAACCCCTTTTTTTTTTCATTGTAAAAGTGACTTACGATAAAGAATCATTTCTTTAAATTTCCCAGCATCGTGTTGCATGGATATGTGTGCCCCTCCCTCCTCCTTCCTCATTCACTCGTTCTACGTAGAACGTACAATTGACCGATTTCGATTCGTTTTGAGCGTCAGTTTCACGACGACAATTTGTATCCGTCGAATACGAGGTAGCTCATATAGTACGACACAAGCTTAAAAAATTACTACCGGTCTTACCTGTCCCTCGCCTTTCTCGGTTTTATCATCCTTCGGATAGCAATTTATTTAGAAAAATGACACCTAGATTATTTTCTTTATATATTAAATCCGGCATCGGAGGATAGCTCTCGGGTTCTCGTAACGCATCCGCGATTAACTTATATAATCTCGCGTCGAGAAGATATAATAATTTTTCTTTATTACGAATCTCGTGGAAGGGAAGACAAGACGACGACAAGGCGACAACATCTCATCGGTGTATACGAGTAAAATACATGCGTAATAATAATATTTTATCCGAGCTTTGGAAATCTGAGATGGAATTACTCAGGCAGCTGGATGTTTGGATCAGGTTGGGGGTGGGTTAGGAGGGGTACCGAGGCTAATTAAAAGTACACTCGAGTAATGCCTTTAGACAGGGGCATGGCAGGTCGAGGTTCACCGAAATTGCGACCTAATAAAGTACACTGTGTCGACGACTTCATCAAGCCGAGCACGGAGCAGGGAACGCGGCCAGGCGAAATTGATGCCTGAAATAATCCACCGGGAAATAGGATCAAGCAAGAAGTTTAATTTCAACGCATTCTCATTAAAGCGACGCGACGCTACGCGGAGAATAAACTTCGATCCGACTCTCGTAACTCGTAGTTTTTGCTTAACTCGTACTCTCAGTCTCAGACGAATCTGTCGCTCGGGTAATTTACCTATAGCCATCTTTTCGCCTTGTTTTTTTCCTCATTTTACATTACAATGCATTCGACTTCACTATCAAGAGTGTATAAACAGGGCTGTTAATTATATCGCCGAAAAAGAAGAAGAATGAAATTACCTCTTCACATCGCATCGCAGTGTAACGTAAAAGTACCTTTTTGTATACGTCGCGAGCTTCTAAAATGAGACGAGTTCTTATCATTGTTTTGCTTTTTTCGAGTATTCCGCATCCGCACCCGGCTCAGCCTTCTGACCTGGACCTTTTTGATGGGTTTGCGAAGACGTAGTATTCGTAAGGTTTCGGTTCCACCCACGTTGTCTCATCGTTCGCTTTCGCACTCCGTCATTTCTAGATTTCTAGTGGTGCTTGAGAGTGCTCGACAATTGTAAAGGGGAAAGCTTCATTTCGAAGCAGTGATCGTTTCTAACTACCGGAGCATTTTGCAGCGTTTCGCCAGGGTAGGCTTGTGTTGGGGTGATTACGATATTGTTCTGTGATTGGTTCTTGTTCACTTCGGTTGCTCTGATGTACCTTGTACCTACATAATTTTTTTTCAATATTGAAAAATTATATCTATCTTTTAATGATGAGTTTAAAAGAATATAAAAAAAAAAATTTGAGATGTTTCAAGTTTTTAATTTTTGCGATTTTCTTATTTTATTGTGATTTTTCAATTTTTTAAAAAATTATTCGATTTTTTCAATTTTTTCAATTCCTTTAAATTTCACGTTCAAGTTTTTCTCTTTAAAATTTTATTTCAATATTTATTATGTATTTAAATAATTTTTCATTTTTTTTTCAAAAAATTTCAATGTTTTCCAACTAGTTTGATTTTTTTCGAAATTTAAAATTAAAATAATTTTTTCAGGTACCTATATTTTTCTTCAAACATTTTCTGCAATTATTTCGATGAGTCATTTTTCCAACATTTTCCTTCACAATAAATCTCTCGAAATTTTTCTTCAAATTTTCTCCCATGTATTTTCTTTAGAATTGAATTTTTTCAATGATTAAATTAATTTTGGGAAGAGAAAAAAAAAAGAGAAAACGTTATTCATGAAAATTATAAAAAAATTTATTTGCATATTTTGAATAAATTTCGAAAAAAATTTAAGATTTTTTTTTTTTGAATAAACAAAAATCAGGATCAAAAGAATATTTAGTTTACAGTTGTGAAATTGGAAATTTTAACGTCGAGAAATTTGACGAACGAGTCCAAGAATAAAATTACAAATTAAAAAAAATAAATGTTAAGAAAAAATAAAACTTACGGGTACATAAATTCACTTTCAACAATACTTGTATGTTTCGCAGTGTTGTTATTATCTACAATCCGGAGGTAATAACCGTAGAACAGTTATGTGAGAAATTTGCTCATCTTTGAATTGGAAATGAAGGGAGCTGTGCTGCATTTCAAAGCATTGTGGCACCTTCATTTTCAAACATAGGCAAAAAATCTCAAGAATAAAAAAAATGTTCGTTAAAAAAAAACTCAATTTTATTTCCCGTTGCCCCTTTCAATTTTTGTGATAAGACTCATGTAAATAGAACATTTTTTGTTAGTGGTATCGGTTGTATACAAATCTGAAGTTTTGTAAAGTGCTCCTCGGACACCATGTATACTTACGTTATTTTTTAAAGAATTTTAAAAACTTTGAAAAATTCGTGGATTTTTAATGAATCTTTTTATTTTTATTTTTGATGAGATTTTAGAATTTTATTTAGAAAAATTTTGAAATATTTCTTTTCAAAAAAAATTTTCGAAAGACTTTTCATGACAATTTTTTTATACATTTTTAATGGAATTTTTGACATTTTTTAAAGAGAATCTTCGAAATACATTTTCCTTTCGAAAAAAATTAATGATTTACCTACCTATATTATGTTGTTTTTTTTTGTTTTTTTTTCAATTTGGAAAGATTTTTGATTCTTTTTTGGATAATTTTGAAATTCATATTTCTTGAAATTGAAAAAAAAAATGATTAAGTACCTATTCAGTTTTTCCAGGAAAATTTAATTTTTTGGGATTTTTTTCAAAAGTGATGGGATTTTAACTGCAGAAACTTCGCACCGAATTCAAATTCAAATCTGCAAGAAATGAGAAGAAAATTTAATCTTTGGTTTAGACCTATGACCCTTTTATCGTAGACAGTCACATGAGCTCAAAACTTTCTCACTCTTCGACATGGAAGTTACTCCGACATCACATTTTTTGCTTAGCTGTGCAAAAACACCAACACGAAAATATCACTCCACGTGTAGTAAGCATTTTCAGCAACATCTTGTCTCACATAGTGTTATTGTTAAAGTTTTACACCCTCGCCTAGCCTATTCCTTTACCACATCCCTTTTTGGGTTAATGCTCATTAAAAGAGCCAATATATGCGCAACAAGCCAACAACTTATATAATACGTACACGGTGTATGGGAACACGACAGGCAGACGCGTCCTTGAAAAGGCTCGTACTTATAAAGCACGTATACGTAAACAGTGGAAGTGAATTTTAGTGGAAAAGTGAAACCCATTATTGGCGCTATGGAAGTATACTCTATGTGAGGCGAAGGTATACTTATACCAGGACTCAATCAAAGCCTGCCTGGTACACGTTAAATTATCAAACTTTGGCAGGAACGTTAATGCGAGTCTGCAACTTTTCAATTATAATCTGAAATGTTAATTTATACGGGTTTGTGCGTTCCGGCGTTCCGTTCAGTTCGGCAAGGCGTTGGTTGTCGGGCTAATGTAGAGTCTGTATTAGCTATCACGTGGAGTTAAATTTAGGATGATACGACGAGTTACATGTACTCACAGTTAATACAGATTGAAAAAATTTTTAGTTAACTCAAATTGTAATTACTTCTCAACAATAATTCCGTCGCTAAGAAAATGTTAATCTGCTTGTAAAGTTGTAAAATAGAGCACCAGCTCTGGGTTCGGTTTAATTTCATTAATTTTGGGTAAAATGAACCCGAGAATTGCATCAGCGTCATCTTCAAGGGTATTCGTATACCATAAAGATGACATGCTCTACCAGCCAAATGTCAACTAAGCCTGTAACAGTTTTCAATAATGTCGGGAACACGAGCAGCAGCACCACTGAGTTGTATTTTGTTCCAGTAATTCGTACCTATAGCGTGTTTTACGTTGATTAGGTTTCGCCTTACGATGGTTTTTTGGGCTGAATGTGGCATGAAACGCAGGTATTTGCTGACTTATGGGGCATGATTTATATGAGTAAATGCGAATGAAGAGATGGCGATGGATTATTGGATCTGAGATAGTTGAGGGCTCCATAAGATCTGCCAAAAAGGATGTCAGGATGGCAAGGTTTTCCTAGGTAGATCATGTCATTCCCACAATTTTTTTGGCAGATCTCAAGGAATCCAACTAGATACCTCATATCCAACAGTTCATTTCCATCCATGGATTGGTTTCCCCTTACGATAGGTTTTTTGGGCTGGATGTGACATGAAAAGAAGGTATTTGCTGACTTGTAGGGCATTATTTGTGTGATTAGATGTGAATGAAGAGAAAGAGATTGGGATGGATTATAGGATCTGAGATAGTTGACGTTGAGGGCTTCATAAGATCTGCCAAAAAAGGATGTGAGGATAGCATGGTTTTCCTTGGTACATCCTGTGATCGCCACAATTGTTTTGGCAGATTTCATGGAATCCAACTAGATACCTCATATCCAACAGTTCATTTCCATCTGTACGAGAATGATCGAACGTACTTTTCTAACTAGCGTATATTGACAGACTGAAGATGTTACAAATTACAATGTATGTACATTCGAAGTGCAACGAGATTGAGATTCTTATCGGATATACGTATTACGTAGAAAGATAACGCTATGAACTCGTAAAGGTAGAGGTAATGCTACACATCCATGGATCAGTTTCGCTTTACGATGAGTTTTTTGGCCTGGATGTGGCATGAAAAGCAGGATTTGCTGACTTGTGGGGTATGATTTGTGTGAGTAGTTGTGAATGAAGAGATGGAGATGGACTATTGGATCTGAGGTAGTTGAGGGCTCCATAAGATCTGCCGAGAAAGGGATGTGAGGATGGCAAGGTTTTCTTAGGTAGATCATGTCATTCCCACAAATGTTTTGGCAGATCTCATGAACTCCAACTAGATACCTCATATCCAACAGGTCATCTTTATCCATTGATTCAGATTAATCATGCCATTCTCACATTTTTTGCTGGTATGATCTCGTAAAACCCCAATGATCTTATTTTTATATCAAGTCATCTCCATTGGTTGTGTACTGCTAGGCATGAGGTAGTTGGGATTCCGTGAAGTCTGCCAAAAAATTGAAAGAATGTCGTGTCTTTTTTGAATACATGTGAATGGAGATATGGTGACGAAATGATGGTTATGAGGTAAATTATTGGAATTTCATGACATCTGCTGCATCCGCTAAAAAATGATGTGAGAATAACATTGATTTTTCTGGACAGAACGTGTTATTCTCACTTTATTTTTTGCAAGATCTCATGGAACCCCCACTACCTCATGTCTATCAATTCATCTTAATGACGATGTATTGTTGGAATTTCATGAAGTCTGCTAGAAAAAAAAATTGAATGTCTTAATTTTTCTGAATAGATGTTGATGAAGATAAAATTTGTCAAGGAAAGAATGTCAGAATGACATCGTATGATTCATCTGGATTCATGTGAGCGAATAGATGAAGATGAATATAAATATGAAGCAATTGAAGATCCATGAGTCCTACCAAAAAAAATGCGATGTCATGATTTTTCTGAATAGATTGTGATGAATTGTTGAATTTGCATTTAAGGTAATTGGAATTCCATGAGATCTGCCCCAAAAAAGAATGTGAGTGTGCATGATTTAGCTGAATCTATCTGGATGAATATGAATTATTGAATGTGAGGTAGTTGAGGATCCATGAGATCTGCCAAAAATTTAAATGAGTGAGAACTGTATTTATCCTTTTCCTTGGTTTTAAGAAGTAAATTAAGAAATCCCCCCTCTTTTTACACCCATCTCCGGTACAATTTCTTAACCACCTCTTTCTCTTGCAGTTACCTGAAGGAGTGCCTCCGGAATTGACGGTGAGCGAATTGGAAGAGATGGCGTGCCGGCAACAGCAACAGATCGAATCGCAACGTCAGCTGCTGGCCGCCAAAGAGCAACGATTACGCTTTTTGAAACAGCATGAGGCCAAACACCAGCAAGTGGCTGCCGAGCACGAACGTCTGCGAAGGTTACGCGATCGGGTAGAAGCCCAGGAACAAAAGCTACGCAAGCTGAGGGCACTTCGGGGTCAAGTCGATCAAACCAAATTGAACAATGCGTCACTCAGTAAGTACTTGTACTTTATATGTACACCATAGCTTTTTACGTGTGGTTTTCGAGCTTGGAAGGATGACGAGTTCGTGATGTTACTTTTTTATTGTTGGATTTCTTTGGATCATTTCGTCTTGTGTACGAATTTAAAGAAGAGCTTATGAGATTGACGGGTTTTTTTTTGGGGTTTTTAAAAAAAAGGAAAGTAGATATATTATTTATTATTATACTCAGGTAAGTATAAATATTTGGGCGTTCCTTTAATTTACCTAGATGAACAATGTCATAAAATTAATTTGGTAATTGAATTTTGAAAACTTACCTCTGCCATTTTCGAGTTCTAAAAGTATTGGAGTTAGGATCATTCCATTAGTCTTATACGTACAAATTTAAAAAAGAGCTTATGAGATTGACTTTTTTTTTTTTTTTTGCTGAGAGCGTTTAAAAAAAGGAAAGTAGATATATTTCTAGAACAATTATTATACTCAGTTAAGTATAAAGATTTGGGCGTTCATTTAATTTACCTAGATGAACAATGTCATAAAATAAATTTGGTAATTGAATTTTGAAAACTTATCTCTACCATTTTCGAGTTCTAAAAGATTGGACATTGATTCTTGCGTAAAAAATTGCTGAGTAAAAAATGTATGTAGATTGTGATGTACAAAAAAACGATTCTCATCATTTTTGTCGTACGAATTATAGTTACGACACTACAGATTAGAAACCAATTTGGGTCCAACCTTCCTCAAAAAGTTGACTATGATCAGAAAAACACTTTGACAAAAATTTCAGACCTCCAGCAGAATTGTTTCTAGTCTCCATTTTTTGTATTTTCACCGAATTGAGATAAAAATTTCGCATCTTTTAAAATAGATTCTCGTTGAATAGAGAAATGTATAGATTTTTTTTCAATTTTTTCTTATCACTTTTCGCTGAGTTATCACAATTTAAAAACTTGAAACCGCCATTTTGTAATGAAGTTTTAGAGGTACGAGCAATTTTTTTACAGAATAAGTGTCATTCGCTCTAAATTATACTATAAAAATTTCAAGGTGTTTCAAGTATTTTGCAATAAATTAATTCCGAAAAGTTTTTTTTTCAAGATGGAAATAGCGAATTTTTCCGAAAAAATTTTGCAAGACAGGAATTGTGACAGTTTTTCTTTTTCTTTTTTTTAAAAATATTTTTGTAAGACAATTTTGAGAGTATTTTACATGAATTTCATTTCCTGAAGTTACGTTTCCTTGTCCCTTCCTTTTTTTTTGAAAAGTAAAATGCGTGTAAGTATTTTTCAAAAAAAAAAAAAAAAAAAAATAGAAAAACAAAATTGATGTAGGTAAATATGTTACAATCAAATAATTATTTTTTACAAAGACAGTATTTTTGATAAAATTTTGCAATTTTTTTTGAAAGGTGAAAACTGGGAATATTTCGCAAAAAAGATTTTGATTTTGGAAGTATTTGGCAGCCAATTTCGAAAACATTTTATAAAAATGTTTCGAAATTTTTTTAAAGATTAAAAATTGAAAATAATGTTTTACCAAACGTAGTCGCCGAGAGGTTTTATCGCACAACCTAGCATGCAGTGATGTACGAACACAAAACTTCGATCTCCTGCAGAATGAACAAAAAAACCTTCTATAGCAATTTGTTGAGGGTATTCGTATTTTTTGTCAATTTCTACTGCACTATTTGCCATTTTATCAACTTTAAGTCGATCCGAATCATTTTTAGAACATATCAAATAATTTTTGCAATTTTTGAATATTTTAGAAATTATAAAATTCTCTTTAAAAACCCGTGCTCTCGAAAAAGTTGAGCCTGTGGTGAAATTATACCCACTTTCATCCCTTCTTTGGTGGGTCTAGCTTCAAGGACGTTTCAGTATGATAAATTTCTATTTTCTAAAATCAAAAGATATTAATTTTCTCTCCCAAATAATGCATTCTCAATTTTAAATGTTTAAAAAAATGGCATAAAAATATCCTATTGAAAAATTAGAGTCAGTCGTGAACGAATAAATCATCTACGAAACAGGTACCGGAGGAAACACGGTGCAAATAGCAGCAACACCCATATCACACACACGTGCTCAGTGTCGCTATTGCCATTAGTCTGGCGATAATGAAGAGTAAAACGTGACTGCGTTTATGCGTTCATAATAATTAATCTAAAACGTTGAAGGGCGAATAAATGATGTCGAGTACATTGATTCACATCACACACACCCAAAGTGTAATATCAAGTTAAAAAACTATTTCCACAAAATACCACAACCGAAACCTCGTCTCGTCTCAGCCTATCAGCCGTCACGTCGTGTGTATGAGGAAAAGCCTACCATACATACGAAGGCGACTGGCAAATGATGAATAATTCATCTCTCGTACCTTCTCCATATACGTACCTTAGACATTTGACGACGGTGCAAAGATAAAAAGAAGGATGTAATAACGTCGCATCAAAGCTCCATGTAAAATTTTTCTCGTCTTTTTTTGGGCTGTTTTTTGTTACACGAAAATGAAGCTGGTAAATATTTCTTCGGTGTGCAACAGTCTGAATGTGGGGATAAAAAGAAACACGTTATACGATGAAAAATCAAAGTTGAAGCGGAGCACGACAGACGAGGAAAACCCAGACGGTATTTTTTTTAAATTTGAAATAATGAAGGTGAAACACGATATACGAGGCGAGATGAGATGAGATTGTAATATCGCCTTAGAACCCAATGTAGGAGAAAAAGCTTACGTTAGACGTACCTACAATCTAAATGCTGAATTCGTCTTTACGTTTACGTTTCGGTTCGGTTTAGTTTTCTCAACAGATAATATACTTTTATACGCGTATGGGCGAATAAAAGTACATCGGCGATGGCTTTTAAGTGTAAACAGGCAGTTGGGTTAAAAGCTTTCGTTTCAAAATCCATCAAAACCATTTGGAAATGTTTTACAATGGTCCGGGCAGCGCTACGATCCGGCAGTTGGCTTCTCGGGCTGGTAATAAAACCACTTTGGTAATCGTCTTATGAAAATAATAAATACTGGGCTGGGCAAGGGAGGGCGGGCGTGTTTTAGCTTTGTTATCGATTCGATCAACAGATGCGAAAAATTATAAGGTATATCCGGGCCGAGCAGCCAAAGTGTGGAGTTTTGAATCGAAATGTTTATAGCATAGAGAGCGAATATTCCCAGTAATTATGCAGGAGTCTTTTGGGGGGGGGGGGGAAGGGGAGCCAAATGATGCCTACGGTATCTCAAAAATTCAAGTGGCATGGCAGTTGGCAAGAGAAATTGAAATTAGAGCAAACCATTTTTCGATGAATATGGATACGTGGATAGTACTGAAGAAAAGCAAATTTTTTCATATCCCGAGCAGCACAATCGACAAATTATCGAAATAAAAAATCGACAGAATATCGAATTCGATAAAGTGTCGCGTTAGTTTCGCCTAAATCGTGAAATTATCTTTCGATATATAGATAGATTATCGACGAATTATAGTTAGCAAAAATTTCGAGATTATAGTAAGATATTTTATCGATAATATATCTATAATATCGAAAGATAATTTCACGATTTAGGCGGAACTTTTGCGACACTTTATCGAATTCGATATTCTGTCGATTTTTTATTCCGATTTTTCGTCTTTTACTAGCTTTTTTCTATAATTAAAAATCATTAATTAGCATAGTTAATACATTAAACTATGCCTAAACACATTATTCATGTTGCGGTAAGAGGATCATTTCAGAAAAAGTCAAAAAAAATTATAAAAAATCTGCCACCCGTGGGGCTTGAACCATCTACCTCCTGCATGGTAATCCTCTTCCTTAACCACTATGCCATACCTTATCGTTGAGGAATTAGCAATAAAACGCTTATAATAGGCAGTTTAGTACTTCCAGACGTGTTGGACTTGGAAGAATTTTCACCAATTTGGAAATAATTTCAAATATTGTCACAAAATCGTTGAAAAATCGTTCGAGAAATTGCATATTATGTGCCGATAATATAGTTTCAAATATCGTCAAAAAATCGGTAAAATATCGGAGTCGAGAAATTTCATATAATCTGTCGATAATATAGTTTTAAATATCTTTACAAAATCGTTAAAAAATCGAATTCGATAAATTTAATATTCTTTGTCGATAATGTAGTTTCAAATATCTGCACAAAATCGGTGGAAAATCGGAATCGATAAATTTAATATTCTTTGTCGATAGTATCGTTGACGAATATCGTCATAAAATCTTAATAATATCGAATTCGATAGTTTTTAGATTTTTTGCCTATGAAGTTGTACCGATAAATCTTTATAATATCGTGAGAACATCTATAGATTTTCAAACGATTTTTTATCGATACGTTACATCTTCCGATATTATCGATCGAGTGTGCCGCTCGGGATACTTGACATTTTTTTGTCTATCGTTGAAAATGAAGTCATTGTAGTGAGATTTTAAAATTGAAATTTTCGAAGTCTCAGGAATATATTGTACTTACTTATTTACTGTAAAAAATTGATGCTGAATATTGAAAATTGCAACAACTTGGTGGTTTGAAAATTTGAAAATTACTTACTTACTGATAAAAGTAATGAAAATTTAAATATAATACACAGTAATTTTACTATATTCCTGATTATTGAAAAATTTCTCGAATGACTTTTTTCCCGAATTCATTCATCACGAAGACCGATTGCCCGAATCAACTCTTCCAATATTAAAAAAAAAAGTCAAGTTTTTGAATAATATGTAAAAAATTTTTTAAATTCGCAAATTGTTATAGTTAATGTATACCTAATGTGTAAAATATTTTACAATAAAATAATTAGAATTCGAAAAAAATTGAGATAGAATAATATTAAAAATTAAAAGAAATCGACAGTTTCAAAATAAAGATCGAAAAAATCGACTCAGTTTTTTTTTATGAGAAAAGTTTAGTGAAATTGAATTTTTTTGAATTTTTAAAAATTGTAAAAAATTTACTGTCGAGAATAATATTTAATGAAAAAAGAAGACACCTACCTACTAAATATTTGAAAATTTGAAATAATGATACATAGATATCTGTTAGTGTATTACCTAGTTTATTATTTAAAATAACATGACAGTATAATTTATATCACTACGTACTTACTTACTTACTTACTTACTTACTTCTTAAAATGAGAATAATTCAGCGACATTTTTAAATTGTTGAATTTTTATGATTTTGCAATTTTTCAATTTCCTTTGTGAGAAATTGACTGTTGAGAAAAATTCAAAATCGAAAAAAAAGTATGCAATGGAATTTAATTGGAGAAAGGAGGAATATTTAAAAAAGCTTGAAACTAACAAAAATTATCAAAAAATAGTAATAATCAGAAAAAATTGATGTAATTTTGAAGTTTGTAAAATTTTCAGAAGAATCGATGTTTTGAAAATTTCAAGTTTTTGAATTTTTAAAAATCTTGAGATTCTCATAATATGTGAAAAACTTACAAAAAAAAAAAAAATTAAAATCGAAAAAAATTGAAAAAGAAAATAATTGGAATTTGAAAGATATCTACATTTTAAAGTCTTCAAACTTATTGAAAATTGAAAAAAATGAAGATTGAAAAAATTGACACAGTTTTATATTTTTTTATAATAGAAAAAATCTAGCGAAATTAAAAAAAATTGAATTTTTGAAAATTGTTAAAAATAAACTGTTGAGAAAAATTTTTGATGAAAAAAAAATGTCACTTACCTACCTAAGTAGTACTTCTATTTACTACGTTAAGAGGAAAGTTTGGAATAAAATAATATATACCTAGTTGAACATTTATCAAACTATGAAAAATTCATTCAATTTCGAATATTTACTAAAATTTAAAAATTAACAAAATTGAAATTTTTATTAACAACATAATAATTATTTTAAAATTTTCCGAATTTTTGAATTTTTACTACATTATAAAAAATTTCAAATTCAAAACTTTCATTTCTTTGAGAATCTATCAAAATTTACAAAATGTCCTTGTAATATAATTTTTAGAGTATTTTTTTTGGTGAATTTTGAAAATAATCCAATTTTTGAAATTCATTGAAGTTTAAAAATGGCTAAAATTTCATATTTTTTAAATTTTCTAAACTGAATTTTCATCACATTTTAAAGCAGTTTTTAAATTTAAATAAAATTTTAATAATCCATGGAACTTTTTCAAGTAAGTTTACTTTGTATAATTTTTTCTGATTGGAGGCAGATAGAAAGATGAAACTTGTGGGAAATAAAGTATGATAGCTGCAGTAATATCTGAAAAAATTGTCATCAAAATTGATGCAATAAGGTGTTCAACAAATTATTTTTACCAAAAAAATTGGGTAAAAAAATTCGACATTTTTAAATTTAAAAAAAAAACGTTTTTTTGAAGCTGATACCTGATCATATCCGAATTTTGAAGTTAAGCTGGTTGCATCGCGGACACCCTGTATAAAAATGAGATATATTACGCAGTGCTAAGGATACCTGGGGGGGGGGGGATAAAAAACCGAGAACATACACATAGGGTGTTTCGCAAGACTTGAAACATCGCAGCATTGCGCAAAATTTGGTGGCGAAGTCTGCCTTTGCTAAAGACGAATAAAACGAAGCGAATATCAAAAAAGAGTAATGTAAAGCTCGAGGAAGTGTTTAGTCACAGTGCAGAAAGTCGTACTCGTTTCTTAGCGTTTTCTACGTACTTCTGTGTGTAGCTTTATGAGCGGAAAACTTTGTTTCTACGAATAAGTCGAAGTGAAAATAAACCCTAGTCGACTTTAAATTTAGAACGACGTGAAGACGGTGCACGTTCATCGTTCATGGCCTGGAAAAACATACACACTACAGTGTCGTGCTGTACTGGAATTACGTATACTAGACTTTTAGTCGTATTACTTGGTAAATGCTTCAAAAGATCGCATCTGTGTGCAAGTGTCCTTATGGTCGGTCTAAGTACGTATTTTGTACAAAATTTATCCTCTCAGATGCATTTTTTAAATTTTTTCTTTGATTTCGTAAAAATATAATTACCTAAAATGAATATTTAAAAGAAAAATTAGAAATTATTTCTTGTGATTTCTGAAACTGATATAGGGTGGTACTGTGTACTTATTTCGATTTTTTTTCTTCAAATTTCCTTTTTGAGAAATATTTTCAACTTGGAAAAATACTTACTTATACTTACCTACTGATTTTTTTTTTAAATTCTGTACAACTGGAAGAATATTTTTAACGTATTTTTTTGAAGTTTCAAAAATTAAAAAAAATACTTACTCATATTGAATTTTTTCAATTATTTTAAAGTTTGCTATGGTTAGGTTGTCAAATGCTACAACCTTGAAAAATGTTTTTCACAGGATGTGTTTCAATTCTTCCAATAGCAAAGTTAGTCAAACCAATCAACACACTTTATATGTATTATGTAATATCAGTTATTTTGTGCTTACTTTTTGAACGAAGAGTATAGGTCCATTCTGCGTTTTTAGGTAGGTATAGCGTTTCCAAGAGAATAAAAAATGAGTAGGGGTGCAAACGGGGCATACTTACCTAGTCTCTCTCCAATTCAAAATGACTTACAATTTTTTCTAGAATTTTTACCTTTATTATTGTGGTGAAGAATTAATACGCGTTTCTCTAGGAAAAGGAAAACAGATTGAGCCTGAGGCGTAGTCTTTCTCTGATTCTAAGTTTACTTAAATCTGTTTTGAATTTCTTTCTGTTTAATTATAAAAAATTTACCTAATCTTGGCTCAATATGCCTACTTCGTCCAGCTAACCTTTTTTTAAGTTGTGAAATTCTTCTTCATCCCTTCATTAGTGGGCTTAGGCAAACATATCTACGCAGTGTTGAAACGAATATCCAGCTTAATGGATCAAAGGGGAATGTTTTAATCGAGGCACCCTGTATGCAGGTTGTTTCTCGAATGATGTAGGAAAATTCACAGGATGAAAAGTTGATACATTAGAAACAAAAAATATTATACAGGCCTACACGTGGTGTCTATCTCAAAAACTGAAAGGAAAAAGAAGAGAAAATTAACAAAAAAAATTTTCTTACCAAGAATATTTGAAAAAATAAATGTTCGACCATTGGCTTATTGACTTTTTCTGATCCTACTTTTGAAACTAAAGACGCTACAAAGCTTTACACTTTGAAAAAAAAACTAGGTTTTCAATTTTCAATGCTCCATAGCGCCTTCATTTCCGATGATAGGCCTCTCGAAAAGTTATACGTCTTGAGACATGCGTTTTTATAAATCATTTTTTTCCTGAAAATTCTAGAATTAAAAAAAAAGTTCCAAAGGTTTATTTTCGCATAAAGCTCACGTACTTTGCAAATGAAAATTATTCCACGTGTATACCTAATTACCTACGTATAATATGCAATATTGAAGGGTAGGGAGTGATCCAATCAAAATTCTTCTAATGAACAAAATTATTCCAAGGACATCAATGCACAACTTTTGTTTATCAAATTTTTCAATTAGGGCCTTAGGTATTTAAAGAGATATAAAGATTTTTTGGAAATGGGCGTACTGATATGGGGTGATTTTTGGAAAGGGGATGAGCCTTACTTTCCAAAAAATCTTTTGTATCTCTTTACCTAAGGCCCTGATTGAAAAAAATTTCAAACAAAAGTTGTAGATTAAAGTCTTTGGAATAATCTTGGTTATTACAAAAACTTTGATTAGACCACTCCCTCCCCTCCAATTTTGCATTATACGCACACAGGTATAATAATTTTTGCATTATACATAATTTTATGCTCTATTTTCAATTTTCATACGTATAGTGTAAAATTGTAGAGGAAAGAGTGGCTCAATCAAAATTTTTGTGATTACCAAAAATTTTTCTGAGATCTAAATACACAACTTTTGTTGAAAATGTTTTTCAATTGGAGGCTTGAAATTTTTTCAAAAACAGATCAAAAAATTTTAATAGATTTTGAACATAATTTTTTTCTTTTTTCTATAGATTTTTTGTTTGACAATACTTAAGATGGAATATTCTTCTCAGCAATGCGTCTGAGAGAAAATTTGAAAAAATACTTTTTTATGGGAAATATGAATTGGAACATTTTTTGTATGAAACATTTTTTTCATGCAGTCCAAAAATTAAAAAAAAATATCGACAAAACTCTGAAAAATGGTAGAAAAAAACATCAACTTTTAACGTATTTTCAATTACCTATTTCAGGAAAACTATCATCGTTAGAGAAAAATTCTTCAAACAAAATTTGTTCCCCACTAAATCATCTACCAAAATGCTTCTATACGTTTGTTTGTAATTTTTCACTAGAAGAAGTTATGTTTGTTTTAGTATAAATTTTTTTGTTTTCTAGTAAAAATTTCTAAAAAATTTTCTTATCTCAAATGAAATATAACTTTCTCCAGTGAAGAGTTACAAAAAAATGCATAGGAACATTTAGATAGGAAATTGAACGAGGAACAATTTTTGTTCGAAGAATTTCTCTCTATTTATTCTAGTTTTCTATCAAGCACCAAAAAAAATTTTACACCCGTGTAACTTCCGCCTTGAGCGATTTGACGTATTTACATAATATGAACTTTTTAATACACTGGCACCGAGCTATCTCCTGTTTTAAGGTCGGGTAACATCGTCAGCTCACTATGTCCCTAACGATACGAAAAAGATATTTTAAATATTAACGAGCTGATACAAAAATACCCACTCGTACGTTCTGTATAACTGTCCTATCAATTTGAAACGACTAAAAAACCCCATGACCGAGTTCCCGTAGACAGACATTTTCTAGACAGGAGAATGTGTCCAGGGATACGTCATCGTATAATCGTCGTTTTAAACTAATACACGAATCATCGTCGCGAAAAATATTATTTAACGAGGCCAAATGATTGATTGTTAGGGCATTCGTTGTCGACAAGGTCGAAAGAATTTTTTTCCTATGTTTTCTCGCGAGCTGCGCCACATTGCGTATGCGTATATGGTACTGGGAAAATGAGTGGGAACGTGGGGGAGCGAATAGCGACGAGGAGCTTTTTTAATGTAATTTTCTCGCCGGCTCGTTCGAGTATGTAGACAGCGAATTGGAGTTGTTGAACGATGTATATTGTGTGTATACGGTTTAATGGCTAAATGTGCGAGCAAAACTAGCGACTGTCGTGATGGTATGTGTACTACGAGTTTTCTTAGGCTATGCTCCTTTTTTTTTCTCATTTTGTTTTCTTCACATGCTTTTAAAAGCGCCGTTTAAATGCGACTGGGGTATGTGTTTGTACAAGATGGCGAGGGAATGGCGACGAATTTTCGCCTTTCAAATTGTTGCTTTCTAGTGCGTAAATTTCTACATGAGAAACGAAGAGACGCTTTTTAAAGAGCGGGGGCGAACAAAAAAAAACAGCCAAAAATGTTGCTAAATTTTCATATCCCGCGCGTGTCGTGTTTTCCAACCCGATACATGACATTTGCAGCTTTGCGGCTGTGGAAATTTACCAATGTGAGAGAATTGATGATGGGTTGTAAATTTTCCAGCCTATGATTTCAGACCAGTTGGAAAGCTGGGTGTTGGAATTCGTTGATGAATTTTCTCGAGTGCGAAAATTTTGTGGCGAGGAATTTTTAGAAGGGTTTGCATTGAAAAAGATTTACACAAATGTTTTTATTGGGTGACCCTATATTGGGTTATTCTGAAGATTTTGTTGAGAAAATTCATTTCAAAAATTGTGTTTAAAAAAATATTTTGAGAAGAATTTCCCCGAATTCTTCATAAAATTTCTTCATAAATATCCAGAAATTAGAATTTCCTCAATGGAAAAAATTTCACGAAAATATGGATTTTTTATGTTGAAAATAAGTACCTATAAATTCTCCATATAAAATTCTTGACGAGAGTCAAAATTTTCCCATTGAATATAACTTTCTGGAGAAATTCATTTTGAATAAAATTACCTATTTGGTGAAAAAATCGCGAGAAAAAATTTCTTAAAAGATTTTTTGAATATTTTTTTTTTTTAACAAAGTCCAAGAAAAAAACATTTTTAAAAATCTTCTCTTTCATCAAAATTTTTTTTTCAAACAAAATTATATTTATAATAAAAAATTTGTTTGAATATTTCTTTGTATAAATCGGTCATTTTTTAGAATTTCTTGAAAAAATAAAAATAGAAAGAAATACGAAGAGGAAAAATAAGAAGGTAGAGGGTTAGTTTCATTACTTATAGTTTGTAATCTAATATCAGAAAATTTTCAACCACCCAAACTCATTTTTGGAACTGCTCATTAGCACTTTGAAACAACCCAAACAATCTCTAGAGAACTGCATATTTTAATGAACAAGTTGTACTGTTATAAAAAAAACTTACCACCAATTGTAAGAAATTTCACATTTTTATGAAACGTGTTTTTTTTTTGTTGGAAAATGGTGACTTTTGAAAAATGTTTTTTAGCTGATTTTTTTTGTACTCATTTTGTAAACCACACAAAAATTTATTTTTTTCAACTTGTAACTTTCTAGACATTATAATTTTTATAAATTTGGAATTTTTTATTTGAATAAACATACTTTTGGGTAGGTACAATTTTTCAAAAAATTGAAAATTTTCAAAAAATTGACTTTTTTTTTAAATAAAAGTGATCCACGCTCTGAAGAAGCCAGATGTAATTCTGGCGAAATATTAGCTTAGATTTTCTTTTTTGTTAATTTGGCTTAATTACCCGTAATTATTCTTAGTTTCGCCATAGAAGCTGACAAAAAAATTTTAAAATTTGATTTTTTCGAAATCTCACACGACGATTGAAAAATGGGCGGAGCTTAAAATCGTTGATTTTTATGTCGAACGATGACATTTAGCGCGTGGCGTTTATACGTGAAGAATAAACTCCAAAAGAAAGGCCATTGCTCTCAAAAAATTGTATGAAAATGGAATGATCGAGACTCGTAATCGTACGTAATCGAAGACCAATATTGCAACGTTAAAAGACGCCGCATGTTATCGAATGACGTCAAACTACAGGGTTCGCAACAAGATAGCGTTTTCATTGACGACAAAATGTAAAAATTAATTTTTGGCGTTCTAATGAACCGATTTTCATTATTTTTTTGCCAGTGGTCATCTTTTAATATAAACTTTCGGTTTATAATGAAATGAAGAAAAAAAATTTTTAGGGCAAGGTGTCCTCCATTTCGGAATTTTTTAGTCAAAATATTTTGAGAAGAATTTTCTTCGAATTCCTTATAAAATATCTTCATACATAGTTAGGCAGGAATGAAATATCTTACAAAGTTTTTTTCATTTTTTTTTTCAGGACTAATTGAGTATTTTCAAGAAAAATTTCTCCAAAAAATTCACCATAGAAATACTTGATGAGCTTTAAAATTTTCCCATTAAATAATTTTCTGGGAAGAAAATCTTTAAAAATCTTTTGAATAAAATTACCCAAGTATTTCGTAAAATAAATGGTTGGAAAAAATACAATTTTTTTTTAACAATTCTAAAAAACACTTTTTAAAAATCTCCTCTTTCATTAGTTTTTTTTTTTCAAACGAAATTAAATTTGATGAAACATTTGTTGGAATATTTTTTTTTATAAATCGTCAATCTTTTTAGATTTTTCCAAAAAATTGAAAAAAAAGAAATTGAGAGAGGAAAGTGTCAGTTTCATTACTTAACATATTTATTAATCAGAAAATTTTCAAACACCCAAACTTATTTTTGCAACTGTCTGTTACCACTTTGAAACTACCCAAACCAGAGAACTGCACGTTCAAATGAACCAAGTTATGTACTGTTAAAAAAAAAAAACTTACCACCAAATGTAATCATTGGACGACCTAATGATAGTTGATTCTTTTTTTGTAGCTTATTGGAAAAGTACCATAAACAAAAAGCTACTAATTTCGAATAAGAACTTACTAATTATGAGCTGTGCAAGAAATTGAATTATGTGCTGAGTTTTAAAGGAAAACTTATTCCAGAATTTCTTCGTGGGTAATTCTCCGAAAATCGGTAAATTTGAGTAACAGGCAGATTTCTCAACTCCTGTACTATGCCCAACTTTCATTTTTTGGTTATTTGCACATTATAACGTCCTTAATCCATCTAGCCCAATTTGATGAATACCACCCCCCCTCCCCTTGAGTACAAGTTAGTCTAAACCTCAAAATGTCCTTCGTCGTGGCCTGTAGCACAACATGTTTTTGAAAACAGATTTCAAAAATTATAGAAATCACCATGTTTTTCTGAAAAAAAAAGTAAGTACACGTCATTAGGAAGTGCAGGGTATAGGCTAGTGTGAATGATGATCACAAAAAGTGTTTAGTACAACTACACCTGATCATTGAAAACTGTAGCAAAGATTTATGTCCATCGTCGTGGCTAATTTTTAAAAATTTGTCTCAGCTCGCTGAGTGAATATTTTTTTCTGCTGAATGGCTACACTGATTTGTTACTTTTATAATAATACTACCCGCATTTGAAATTTCGAATGGCAATGCACAGAGCGATTTTTTACGTAATCATCTGTAAAAATGTCAATTTTTACAAAAATAGTGTCCATCGTCGTGGCTTATCATTCCTCCGGTATAAAATGTCCCATCTTCCTGAAAACTGAGAAAATTTATTCTAATTAGTAAGTATCCTATTATAGCTTATTAATAATTAATAAAATATCAGTATTATAGCTTATAGAATAACTAATTGTCGAATTGTCCATCGTCGTGGATCACAAGTGTTTGTCTTTCGTCGTGGCAATGATGACTTTTTACAGCCACGACGATGGACAATTCGACAATTAGTTATTCTATAAGCTATAATACTGATATTTTATTAATTATTAATAAGCTATAATAAGATACTCACTAATTAGAATAAATTTTCTCAGTTTTCAGGTAGGTGGGACATTTTATACCGGAGGAATGATAAGCCACGACGATGTGAGCAAAAAAAATCAAATTTTCTCAATTTCATGAAAATTTCTGTTATCGGTTTGAAACATGTCCAAACATGAATTTTAGGCTCTCCAGACACCTCGAGGGACACTGAGTGTTCCCAAAGGGATATACTACAACGAAAATTTTTTTCGACCAAAAATGACTGTTTTTTGCGCGAAAAATGATGAAAAAATCATTTTTTTGCATTTTTGAAGGCTTTCCACCTGTATAAAAAATTCTGAAAAAAATATATGTTGTACATCCAGACTAGGTGTATCATATATATTTTTTCCATTATTGCACCTCTGAAAGAACTTGTCGAAATAGCCGTTAGAAAACTTAAAACGCGCATTTCACAATGAAGATAGTACATGCATCGGAACACGGTTACTTTTTAGTAACTTGGTTACTTTTTTAAAGGCAAGGTTACTTTAGTTACTTTTGGGCTCATTTTGGTTACTATGGTTACTTTTGGACTCATTTTGGTTACTATTTCGTCAAAAATCTGACGAACAGCTGCCATTAAAATTTAAAATTTCTTTAAAAACGTTTTGAAAGTTTTTTTCAGAGATTTTGCTTCCAAAAAATTTGAAATATTTTATTTAAAAATGAATTAAGTAAGGTCAGTTGGGGTAACTGGGCCACCGGGGTATCTGGGCCATTCTCTTCCTAATCCCCTCCAAAATCGTCTTGACGTAAATGGTTGGTTGCATGGTAACACTGACATCGTAAGCCCACCATAACAATTATCATTCGGTTCCTAGCTCCCCTTGAGGAGGCCTCAGTAATTTGAGTAACATGACATGGCCCAGTTACCCCCAACAACTGTGGCCCAGTTACCCCAAAACTCAGATTTGAGCGGGGGTAAGTGAATTACACATCTTGAATCTTCCTTAATAAAAAAAAAATTTGGTGGCCCAGTTACCCCATTTTTCGGGGTAATACCCCAACTGACCTTAATTGAACAATTTATTGAATCTTCTTTTAAAATTGAGATTTTTTCTGCTCGAACTTCAGGAATATTTATTTTGTACTTATGTATTGAAATTCAAGGTAGAAAAATGTTTGCTCCTAAAAAAATTGAAAGTTCTTTTATAGGCATTTTTCAAGTCAGTATGAAAAATTGTGATTTTTTTTTCTTGATGAATTAAGATTTATTCTTGTCTAAAAATGAGCCACATTTCTTGAAAAAAAAAATGTAAGTAGATAAGCCGTATTTTTTTTGAAAAAATTGAGAAATTCTTTTCTCGACAAATAAACGATTTTTTCTCAAAATTTCTTTTCAAAAAAAGTAGAGGCCGTCGAAGAATAAACCCGATTTCTCCTCATTAAAAACTTTTTTTTTAAATGAGAATACCTAGTAATTTTTTCAATTAAAAAAAAAATGTGTTCGAAGTATTTGAAAATTATGTTTGAAAAATAGAGAACTCCTCAAAAATGAAACATAAAATCGTTTCAACTCGTGAACTTAAAATGCTTCAAAAATTTGATATTTCTCAAATGAGCAAAACTTTCCTTTTAAAAATTTTGAAAAGTTGTGAATTTCACATGTTGAAAAATTGTTTTTTTGTGGAGAATGAAGACTTTTCAAAAATTAAAATTTTTTTTATATCTACTCATTTTGCAATAAGCCAATCAAAAAATTGATTTTTTTAGACTTTAAATTCTTAGGCATTACAATTTTTATAAATTGGAAATTTTTTATTTGAATAAACATGAATTTTAGGAACTGCTATTTTTTAAAAATTAAATATAAATTGTTTAAAAATCAAAAAATTTTGAATTTTAAGTTTAATTTTTTGAAATCCAGAACTTTTTAGAAATTACAAATTGTTAATAAATTTAAATTTATAGAAATTAAAAATTGTTTGAAAAATAAAAAAAATCGAAAAAAAAAAATTTTAAAATTAAAAAAAGGACAGTATTGTTTGTGATTTAAAATTTTTCTAAAATTCACGTTTTTTGAAATCAACAATTATTTGAAAACTGAAAACTATTTCAAAACAAATAAGAGTTCAAAAACTTAAAAAAGTTGATATCAAGTATTTTCAAGAAAAAAAAAATTTATTTAGCGAAAATATGAGAAAAACGGCGACGAGGGGAGGGGAGGGGGTTATGAGTCATTATATTCAAGTGGAAATGGAAAATTTTTGGTTACTTTTTTTGAAATTTCAGGTTACTAAAGTATAATCGAAAAATCGCATTTTTCGCTCTAGGAGGGGGGTGTAAGAAAAAGATTAATTTTGATCTTTTCTTGTTTGAGTTTTATTTACAACTGATTACAAAACTCTGAATTTCGCGTCGATTACAAAGTAAATAAATAAATATAAATAACCGAATATTTCTTAAATAATACGCGTCATTCGCGACAGGGTGGGGGTGAGGTAGCGACCTAAAAATTTGGTCACGGGGGTTTTAGACCATAAGGACCAACTTCCACTAGTTGGTTTAAAAATTCGCTCTGGGGGCTAAATCACCCTATTTTATCCGGCTATACCCCTTTTTGAATCGTCCTCCCCCCTCCATTTTGGGAAATGAATTGACCCCAACACCATAAAAGTACTCGGGGGCATATATATTTTCAATTACCTAAAGAAAAAATTTTTAAAAACCAGTCAAATTTCTGAACTTTTACAGTAGTGAAATTTGCCGATTTTCTGAGAATTACCCACGTAGAGGTTTTTTTTTTCATTTTTTTTTTTTATAACAGGAAAGTCTGTACCTACTGAATAGAATAATACTTATTAAAAAAATTGTCAATTTTTCTCTCATTTTCGTTTTAACTGAAAAAGTTGTCCTTTGTTCAATGTTGACAATGGCGCAACCTTCATCTTTGTATCTTATTCCAATCAAAAATTATGTGCAAATTAATTTGTTAAAAAGTCTGAAAAAAATTCAATATCTTCTTTTCAAATTATTTTGCTTAATACGTATGTTATTTTATTAGATGTTTTTCTACAAATTAGATGCTCATAACTCTTGAAGGGTATGTCTGAGAAGAAAAACTTTCGAAGCATCGTAATTTATTTTTAAAAAATCGGGAGCACATTTTCCTGATACAGAGTGGAAAATAACTTAATCTGACAACGCTCGTTATGCCTGAAGTCAGATTAAGAAATTTAATTACGATTTTTGAAAAAAATTAAAATTGAATAAAATTGTAAATTGTTTGAAAAAACTTACCATCAGGCACCTCTACTTACTTACATAAATTACGTTTTACACTTAAAAATACATAGTACCTACTCGGTTATTGGTGAAACGTTTTCAGAAACTATATTCGATTCAAAATTATTATCCAGATGAAAATTTCTAAAAAAAAAAGAGGAGACCCTTTGGATTTTTTCGTTCAAATTCCACTCAATTCTAAATAAAGCTACAATTTCATTCGATGGAAATTTTTTCTTCTCCGTTATTAAATTCTCAACAACGTACCTATATTATTAAATAAGGGACAAATGAAACTAAACAAATCCCCCCCCGCCTTCTTTCAAGTCGAACCAATCCGCCAGTACTACGTCGTTGGTGTTCGGCGTTTGTTTATTCAGCGGATCATTTTTCTCTATAAAATTTCCATTTCGAGCTCGTTCATTATTCATATTAAAAGCAATTTTAGTACATTTAACGTTAAGTTTTTGCGTTATTATTACGAAAGGGAAACGCAAGCGCGAGACCGAAGACCGAATAGTACCTGGTACGTAGGTCTTGGAGAGACAGAGAGAGAGAGAAAAAAAGGGTAAGGTAACCGCAGACGAGTTAAATATTAGATCGTGTTTTTTTTTGTCGCAATCCCTTAAAAAATTCTTTAATTCCCCGGAGGGTCGTAAGCTATCCGTTACAAAACACTATAAAAGAACGTATTGCTACGTTTTAACGTCGTTTTGCCAATTTGACAACGACGACGAGGTTGTGTGCGTTTTTTTCTACGTGCTGGAACTGGCGATGGAGGCGCTAGTGTTGGTATTTTTATTATTTCGAATTTGGGTAACTTAAAGGTATAATGTATTGTGGTTGGAGTTTTTTCTTTCGTCTCGAGGTAAATGTAGTGCTCGTACCTTTATGGAGTAAGTATTTTATATTTTTTTGGAAGTACAGAGTTGCCTGGGGTTTCCCTGAAAAAAATTGCATTCCACTATCTGCATTTTTGTACCTCGAGGGTTAATTTCATCATTCATCACTACTTCATCAGTTATCGAGTTTTCATGAATTATTAACTTACTTCAAATAGTGGTACATTATTTAATCGTACCTGTCATTTCGTTATGTAGAATTGGATTTCGAACAAAAAAGGTCATTAGCAATTTTTTGATACGAGCGGTAGAAACCCCACAAAGAATTTTCAAAGTTTGTAAGTGAAGGACAATTAGGGGTACAGAGAGGGTGGTTACTTCGTTTGTCCTAGGAGATCGATTTCGATCACTTATATGTCAAAAGCTCAACTACGATGAGACAAAACTTTGGAAAAAATTTCAGACCCCGAGCAAGTATTTTGGGGGAAGGGGCTTTTTTTCAAATTATCAACTTTATATTTTTTGTTCAAATGAAGATAAAGAATTTTCGTTTTCTACGGATTCTAAGGGGTCAAAAAAAACAATTTTAATTTTTTTTTAATTTTTGGTCAATTTTTGGCCGAGTTATGGCATTTAAAAGTCTAGGGAAATTAGCCAGTTCCAAGTCTAATCATCAGTTCATCACATTTAAATGTGATGAACTGATGATTAGACTATAAAAAACCCCAAAACTTTTTAAAAAAATTTCCCAAATTTTTTAAAAAAGTTTTGGGGTTCTTTTAAGTCTTTGGAATCCGTAGAAAAACGAAAATTCTTCATCTTCATTTGAACAAAATATAGGTATTATATGATAAAGTTAATGGTTTGAGAAAAATTTCATAAAAAGGGCCACCGACTCAAACTACATATATGCAAGATTGGTACTTTCTCCAAACTGGTTCCTAGAAAGTACCCTCATTTCTACTTACGGAAACCATAATTCAGTTCGAGTGAATACAGCTTTTCGAAATTAAGGACACGAGAGTTTGTCAAAAACAATATCAGATAAAGAATCCCAAGTAAATTCAGCTGCATAATGCAAGAAAAACATTGAAAATGATTAAGTATAATTTAGTGAAAATATTGAAAATAATTATTTGGTAAAGATTTTAAAAATTGTGAATAGAGTAAAATGTACTAAATCAAGAACAACCAAATTGAGTAATCGAGCAAATTTCTTTGAAAAATGGATTAAAGATTACAAATTGTACAAAATATATTTTTTTAAAGTGTAAAACTTAAAAAAAATTGGAAATTAATAGGTAAAAATTCGAAGAAGTTTCATCATTTTAAAAATTGGAAAAACTGATAAAATTTGACATTGAGTAATTGAGTGAAATTTAAAAATAAAAATTAAAAATTTGACGAATAAAATAGCAAATTGGAATACGCAGAATAAAATCAAATTAAAAATGACTAAAGGTAAAAATTGAAATTAAAAAATTGAAAATGACCGAAAATAGGAAAAATTAAATTCACTTACTTACTTATTTTTGCTGATTTTTTTTATTAGTAGTGAAATACGAAGTTTTTTCATCCCTCGCTTTCTTAATTCTCCACTTTAAAGTTCATTAAATGCTCGTCGTGTCTCAATAATGAAATAGCACCATTTCCGAGAGCTTGCGATGCATTTTAACAATTTCCAAAAATTACTAATGAGTTAATGCCAAATTATTGGCACCACTTCGTGAGTCTAGGGGTTGTAAAAAATCCTGTCAAAAATAAATAAACTCAAAAAGATGTTTTGAAAATTTTATTTAAATAAAATCTTACTCAAATTTATCAAGTTTTATCACTTTTAATCATTTCAGTTTTGAAAACTTGATTTGAAAGTATCATGAGAAAATTGACACAAACAAATACATACATTTTTTTTGTAAATGATCGAAAATAACTCTTTTAAAAATAATCTTGTGGGTGAAAAAATTGGCACTGTTGATTTTTTTTTGTATAATTATCAAAATAGATAATTATTACTTTTTTAAAAAAATGAATGAGTACATATCTTTCAAACTGTCACAAATCACCTCACTTGAAAAAAATTGGTGAATTTCATTTTTTAAATTGTTGAAAAGGACTTTCAAAAAAAGAAAAAAGTTTTAAAAAGTTGCTGAGGCAGTACTTAAATTGTTAGAAATTGTGAAAATTACTTCTTCATAAACAAACTGATCGATTTAGCTTAAGTTGCCATAAAAGACTATTCAAAAAAATTGATTAGACTACTTCCTTTGAAAGTCAGAAATTAGCTGTTGATTTATTTATTTTTTTAAAGTGACATGATTTTTCTTCTATTTTTAAGAAATGACCATTTTTCAGAATTGATATTTTAGACATCGTGAAAAATGATTTTTCTTAAGAAAGCATTGACAAAATTTATGTTAAAAAAAAAATTTTTAATTATTTTTTCTGAATGTCAAAATTTACTGATGAATTTGATTAAAACTGTGTCTATAAAAGTGCATTCTGAGTGAAAAAGAACTTTATATCGACAATGCCAATTTCTGATTTAAAAAAAATAATAACTTGCATAAAATCGGGAAAATTTTTAATCAAAAAATTTGGAATTTAGAAAAAAGTGATGAGAATTAGAGTGGAATTTAATATTTCTAAAATTTGATCAAGTGAATAAAATAGGAAATTATGAAGGAATTAAAAACCAAGAATTGAATAATCGAAAAAAATTAAATTAAATTAAAAACCACTAGAAATATTGTAAAATTGTACAATAAAAAATTGATACCCGACTCAAAAAATGATTGAAATAAAATTTAGAATGATTGAAAGCAAAAATTTAAATTAAAGAAATTAAAACCAACCGAGAATAGGAAAAAAATAAGTACGCTTACAAGTACCCTATTTTCAATAGTGTCTGCTTGAAATCCGTCGTTGAAACCTTTTGTATGATGCTTTTGAATTGAAAATTTCTTTTAAAATTTATTTCGAACGGTTTATAATTATTATGGTATTTGCACATTTTTACAAAATAAGTATGCTCGAATTGAGAAATATGTTTTTATTTATTACATTATGTGTTTATTTATTACTTGAAATATGCAAAAATTTGCATTGTCGTATATCGGCAGTTTATGAAGAAAAAAAATAACTTGCATAAAATTGGGAAAAAATTTTAAGTACAAAAATTTGGAATTTAGAAAAAAGTGATGAGAATTAGAGTGGAATTTAAAATTTCGAAAATTTGATCAAGTGAATAAAATAGGAAATTATGAAGGTATTAAAAACCAAGAATTAAATAATCGAGTGTTTGACAAAATAATTTTAAAATCACTAGAAATATTGTAAAATTTTACAATAAAAAACTGAAACTTGACTCGAAAAATGATTGAAATAAAATTTAGAATGACTGAAAATAAAATTTAAATTGAAGAAATTAAAACCAACCGAGAATAGGGAAAAAATAAGTACGCTTACGAGTACCCTATTTTTAATAATTGTCTATACCTGGAGCTGTCGTTTGAGTCTTTGGTATGATGCTTTTGAATTAAAAAATTATTTTAAAATTTATTTTCGAAGGTTTTCAGAAATACCATCAGAAATGACATAATTATTATGATACATACTTATTTGCTCATTTTTACAAAATATGCTCGAATTGAGAGATAATATGTATTTATCTATTTCTTGAAATATGAAAAAATTTGCATTGTCGTACCTATATCGACAATACCAATTTCTGAAGAAAAAAAATAACTTGCATAAAATTAGGAAAAATTTTTAATTAAAAAAAAATAGGAATTTAGAAAAAATTGACAAGGATTAGAGTGGAATTTAAAATTTCTAATTTGATCAAGTGAATAAAATAGAAAATTATTTGTATTAAAACCCAAGAATTGAATAATCGAGTGTTTGAAAAAAAATTAATTAAAAACCACTAGAAATATTGTAAAATTTTACAATCAAAAAACTGATACTTACTTTGACTCGAAAAATGATTGAAATAAAATTTAGAATGACTGAAAGAAAAAATTTAAAAAAAATAAGTACGCTTACGAGTACCCTATTTTTACTTTCCGAACAGCGCGTAGCGTTGTAAGGAAAGTATTGTTTTCGGTGCGAAATGCGTTTTCACGAATATTGCACTTAGACAAATTTCGACTTCGTACAAATTTGTTTTCAACAATTTCCAGATGATGTTCCGTATGTATGTGTGTGTGTGTGTGTGTGTGTGTGTATGTGTGTATGTGTGTGTGTGCAGAAAAATTTGTTAACACGATTCTAATCGCCCTAATTGAGATATCTCGTTGAAATTCGGCGATGAGAAGTGGTTTATATAAACGAAGGCTACGCAAGAATTTGGGGCCTTTACGTTGAATAGAAAAAAATTTACGAACGATTTATGCGAAAGATCGTCGAGTTTCACATTTGTCGCGTTTTAGATGTCGATAAAGGGAACGGTTCAAGTGTTTATCTATATCCGGACATGTCCGCGGGTGTACCGGTTTGCTCTCCTTTCCCTAACATGCGCATTGAGCAATGCTTTGCATTTTTGTTATTCATGATAAGATGTACGGGTATTCGAATGGTTGTTTTGTTTACATCATCATGATATTTTTTCACGATTAATAATAATGGAGCAAGTGTGATTTTGCCGAATATTTTTGTGTCATGTTTAACGTTTTTCAGTGTAATTGCTGACGTTTTAAATATAAAAAATTTTTTATAGTCGATTTTTTCACAAATATTCGATAATCAATTTTTTTTACATAATATTCGATGACCGATTTTTTTACAAATATTTTTTTGTTAATATTTTTTAAAATACTTTTTGATTCGGAAAGTTCGTGATGCTTGCATCACTGTTTATTAATTGTGTACCTGGAAGATGTCGTTGAAGTCTTTGGTAAGATGGTCATAAAATTACTCTCACTTTAAAAAAATTGGCAAATTTCATTTTTTAAATAGTTGAAAAGGACTTTCAAAAAAAGAAACCAATTTTAAAAAGTCGCTGAGGCAGAAATAAATTGTTTGAAATTGTGAAAATTACTTCTTTAGTAAACGAACTGATCGATTTAGCCCAAGTTGCCATAAAAGACTATTCAAAAAAATTGATTCGAGTAATTCCTTTGAAAGTCAGTAATTAGCTATTGATTTATTTATTTTTTCGTGATTTCTCTAATGGCCGTTTTTCAGAATTAATATTTCAAAAATTGTGAAAAATGATTTTTCTTAACGAAGAATTGACAAAATTAATTTTTGTAAACTGTAAAAAATCACATTTGAAAAAAAACGACTAGGTAATTTTATTTATTTTTTAAATTCCTATACAGTCAAAAATTATTTCTATTTTTAAAAAAAAATTTTAATTATTTTTTCTGAATGTCAAAATCTACTCGATGAATTTGATTAAAATCGTGTCTAAAAAAGTGCATTCTGAATGAAAACGAACATATTGACAATTTCAATTTCTGAAAAAAAAATAACTTGCATAAAATTGGGGAAAATTTTTAATTAAAAAAATCAGAAATTTAGAAAAAAGTGACAAGGATTAAAGTGGATAAAGTGGAATTTGAAATTTCTAATTTGATCAAATGAATAAAATAGGAAATTATGTATTAAAACCCAAGAATTGAATAATCTAATGTTTGAAAAAAAAAATTAGAATGACTGAAAGCAAAAATTTAAATTAGGTAAAGAAATTAAAACCAACCGAGAATAGGAAAAAAATAAGTACGCTTACGAGTACCCTATTTGTAATAGCGTCTGATTGTAATCCGTTGTTGAAACTTTTGGCATGATACTTTTGAATTGAAAAGTTCTTTTAAAATTTATTTTGAAAGGTTTTTAAAAATACTATCAGGCTCATTTTTACAAAATATGCTCGAATTGAGAAATATGTATTTATTTATTACTTGAAATATGCAAAAATTTGCATTGTCGTATATTGACAATGCCAATTTCTGAAGAAAAAAAATAACTTGCATAAAATTGGGAGAAATTTTTAATAAAAAAAATCAGGAATTTAGAAAAAAGTAACAAGGATTAGAGTGGAATTTAAAATTGCTAAAATTTGATCAAGTGAATAAAATAGGAAATTATGAAGGTGACGGTATTAAAACCAAGAATTGAATAATCGAAATTAAAAACCACTAGTAATATTGTAAAATTTTACAATAAAAAAACTGATACTTCACTCGAAAAATGATTGAAATAAAATTTAGAATGGCTGAAAACAAAAATTTAAATTAAAGAAAATATTAAAACCAACCGAGAATAGGAAAAAAATGAGTACGCTTACGAGTACCCTATTTTTAATAGTGTCTATACTTGATTAGGAATCTGTCCTTGAATTTCTTTGGTATGATCAAAACCACCTAGACACTACAAGCCATGAAGTTAAATTTGGCAACCTTGCCGAAGACGGCCGACTTGAGCAATTGAAAATACGTTTTCTGGGCAAACGAAGTGTTTTTCGAAAAAATTGATGGGAACCAAAATTGTAGAGGGAAAAATTAACTTTCGTTTAGTGTATTCGGAATTTTGATTCGACTAATATTTCTCGAGTTACGGTCAAAAAACTGATTTGAAGATGGACCGTCTACCAGATTTTCCCTATTTTCCCGGTCAAAGAAGCGATTTTCGTAAAAATTGATAAGAACAAAAATTGTAGAGCAAAAAATATCCTTTCATCCTAAAATCATTGAAGTTTTGATTCGACGAAAATACCTCGATTCATTAGCAAAAACTGTTTTCTCAGATATGCAAATTTTCATATTTTCCTATTTCGCGGATAAACAAAGCGTTTTTCATGAAAATTGATAAGAACTAAAATTGTAGAGCAGAAAAAATCCTTCAGTTTTAGTGCTTTTAAAATTTTTGATTCGACCAATTTTTTGAGTTATCGTCAAAAAACTATTTATTTTTTCATTTTCGAGGTCAACGACCCCTTTTTTGTGAAAATTGATAAAAACCACAATTGTAGATCAAAAAATTTACTTTTGTTTGGTGTAGTCGGAATTTCGATTTGACGAATATTTCTTGAGTTATCGTCGAAAAACTGATTTTGAAAGTTGGCCGTCTACCAAATTTTCCCATTTTCCCGGTCAACGAAGCGATTTTCGTGAAAATTGATACGAACCAAAATTGTAGAGCGAAAAAAATCCTTTCACCCTAAAATTATTGAAATTTCGATTTGACGAAAATACCTCGATTTCTCAGCGTAAAATGTTTTCTTGGATATGCAAATTTTCACATATTCTCATTTTCAGAGCGAACGAAGCATTTTTCGTGAAAATTGATCTGAACCAAAGTTGTAGAGCAGAAAATTTCCTTTCGTTAGTGTGTTGTCAGAATTTCGATTCGATGCATATTTCCCGAGTTATCGTTAAAAAACGGATTGGAAAGTCGGCTGTCTACTACTCGAAAATGCGACGTTGCCTTTCTACGTTCATGGCTTGTATCTCTAGGTGGTTTTGGTATGATGCTTTTGAATTAAAAAATCATTTTGAAATTTATTTTGAAAGGTTTTTAAAAATACCATCAGAAATGACATACTTATTATCGTATTTGCTCATTTTTACAAAATATGCTCAAATTGAGAAAATAATATGTACTTTACGTACCTACTTATTATTTGAAATATGCAATAATAATATGCATTGTCGTCTGGAACAGCCGTAAGAACTCAAAGAAATTATATTCTTACATCTTAAAAAGTCATCAGTGTCATCACGGTAGAAATAAACCACTCTCCAAAGGTACCAGTCTGACCGACACGATAATTCGAAACCCTTCCTCCCTGCCCTTCAAAGGACTTCCAAGTTTAAAGGTGGTTTCCTGCGGTTGGGGGAATTTAGTATCCATTATGCGACCGAACGATAATGATTATTACGTCTGTTTGGCGTTTTATGGCGCTATTTGATAAATTTCGCTTTGGCTCTTACATTTGATTGTAATATCTGGCATCGAAGCGTGTAATTTTTCAAGCAAATAGCTACAATATTAACTCGTATTGCCAGCGACTGTAACGTGCCACACTGAAAAATTCCACTCGACTGCCCCAACAAACGATAAGGTGTAGCTTATGGTTTACCTACGTATGGGTACCATAGGAAGGTTGCAGGGGGAGGGAGAAAGTTGGGCTGAAGGGTCACGGTGTAATCAAGAATTCAAGCCTTGTTATATACTCACACTTTGGTACACTTACTCGTACTTTACCTATCTATGGTATTTCGAGCTGGAAGTAGATAGGTAGGTAGAGGTGCTTGAAGAAAGGTTAATTCGTGTGTACTCATATTTACATATAAATATGAGTACTAATTGGAGTACACGTACAACGAAGTCGACGAGTTTAAATTTAAATATTCAAATGCACTAAATTCGCCTTTATACGCAGTATAGAAAAATCTCCCATCACAGACTCCACTTCTCACTCTCGAGCGAATCTTTTAATTCAGTACAAAAAAATTCCCAGTTTGTATAAATTTATATTGGAGAATATCGATCGTAGATACTTATACTATAAAGTGAAAGTGAATTTCAAAAAGAAAAAAAGGTAGATTCGTATATAAAAAGACGTTAGAGTTAATTAATAGGTCGAAAAGAAAGGAAACGAAAGTATTTTTTTAAAAAAGGAAAAAGAGAGTTCTTCCGCCATTAAGAGCATTTTACAAAAAAAGAGAATACCCCGCTTTATGGTGGTATAATTTAAAGCCTGCTGCTGACTCGGTATAAGGCAGGCAGGGAAGCGGAGAAGGGACCAGAATCGCTTTTTGCAATTGCGTATATACGTAAACGTATCGTATCGTTCGGTACATACACGAGTCTTTACATGCCTTTGAAAATTTAATCTCTCGTGTATACGATTGCCGATTGCTGCCGTCGTCGCGTCGAAATGATTAATTCGTTACAAAACACGTGTGCTTTTCTCATACACAACACAACACAGCACAAGCCAAACAATACGATTGGAGCGGTAAACAATTGGCAAATAAATGAAATCAAATAACTCGACCGCAAATTGGCTGTAAATGATTAGATATGCTGCCTTTTTTGTGCTGAAAAAAAAAAGGTTTAATGGATAGGTCGTTGCATCGTATCGGCTTAAAAGTTAGAATTTTCCAAACGTTGGTATATACAGGGTGTCCTGGGAGCACTGTACAAGATTTCGAAAAAAAAACTTTATACACACATGGTGCCTATCTCAAAAATTGAAGGGGCAGCGGAAAATAAAACAAAGAAATTGTTCATGGATAGTACTAAAAAAAAAAGCATTTTTTTTCTCTTGACATTTTTTGCATAAGTTCCAAAACGAAGGCGCTATAGACCAATAAAAATTGAAATTTCAGAAGATTTGGGCTCCCTAGCGCCTTCATTTTTGAAGATAGGCAAATTCATCACATAACTTTTTTGTTCGTCTCAAAAAGTGACACTCGTTGGATGCATTGGTAAGTGGAGTCTCACGATTTTAAATTACATGCATCGGAACACGGTTACTTTTTAGTAACTTGGTTACTTTTTTAAAGGCAAGGTTACTTTAGTTACTTTTGGGCTCATTTTGGTTACTATGGTTACTTTTGGACTCATTTTGGTTACTATTTCGTCAAAAATCTGACGAACAGCTGCCATTAAAATTTAAAATTTCTTTAAAAACGTTTTGAAAGTTTTTTTTCAGAGATTTTGCTTCCAAAAAATTTGAAATATTTTATTTAAAAATGAATTAAGTAAGGTCAGTTGGGGTAACTGAGCCACCGGGGTATCTGGGCCATTCTCTTCCTAATCCCCTCCAAAATCGTCTTGACGTAAATGGTTGGTTGCATGGTAACACTGACATCGTAAGCCCACCATAACAATTATCATTCGGTTCCTAGCTCCCCTTGAGGAGGACTCAGTAATTTGAGTAACATGACATGGCCCAGTTACCCCCAACAACTGTGGCCCAGTTACCCCAAAACTCAGATTTGAGTGGGGGTAAGTGAATTACACATCTTGAATCTTCCTTAATAAAAAAAAAAATTGGTGGCCCAGTTACCCCATTTTTCGGGGTAACTGGGCCGCCATTCTTTGTGTAGAGTGAGGTGTTCCTCAGCTCAGGTATGTGCTTCACTCTCAAAATCAAAAAAGTGAGCGTACCTCTATGACACCCCTCTACACGTCCCATTTGAAGATTTAAGGTTATTCTTCACTAGTGAGACATTTTTGAATAAAGATTTTTTAGAGTTGTAAAAACGTGGCCCAGTTACCCCAACTGACCTTAATTGAACAATTTATTGAATCTTCTTTTAAAATTGAGATTTTTTCTGCTCGAACTTCAGGAATATTTATTTTGTACTTATGTATTGAAATTCAAGGTAGAAAAATGTTTGCTCCTAAAAAAATTGAAAGTTCTTTTATAGGCATTTCTCAAGTCAGTATGAAAAATTGTGATTTTTTTTCTTGAAGAATTAAGATTTATTCTTGTCTAAAAATGAGCCACATTTCTTGAAAAAAAAAATGTAAGTAGATAAGCCGTATTTTTTTGAAAAAATTGAGAAATTCTTTTCTCGACAAATAAACGATTTTTTCTCAAAATTTCTTTTCAAAAAAAGTAGAGGCCGTCGAAGAATAAAACCGATTTCTCCTCATTAAAAACTTTTTTTTTAAATGAGAATACCTAGTAATTTTTTCAATTAAAAAAAAATGTGTTCGAAGTATTTGAAAATTATGTTTGAAAAATAGAGAACTCCTCAAAAATGAAACATAAAATCGTTTCAACTCGTGAACTTAAAATGCTTCAAAAATTTGATATTTCTCAAATGAGCAAAACTTTCCTTTTAAAATTTTTGAAAAGTTGTGAATTTCACATGTTGAAAAATTGTTTTTTTGTGGAGAATGAAGACTTTTCAAAAATTAAATTTTTTTTGTATCTACTCATTTTGCAATAAGCCAATCAAAAAATTAAATTTTTTTTGTATCTACTCATTTTGCAATAAGCCAATCAAAAAATTGATTTTTTTAGACTTTAAATTCTTAGGCATTACAATTTTTATAAATTGGAAATTTTTTATTTGAATAAACATGAATTTTAGGAACGGCTATTTTTTTAAAATTAAATATAAATTGTTTAAAAATCAAAAAATTGAGAATTTTAAGTTTAATTTTTTGAAATCCAGAACTTTTTAGAAATTACAAATTGTTAATAAATTTAAATTTATAGAAATTAAAAATTGTTTGAAAAATAAAAAAAATCGAAAAATAAATAAATTTAAAAATTAAAAAAAGGACAGTATTGTTTGTAATTTTTTTTTTTTTCTAAAATTCACGTTTTTTGAAATCAACAATTATTTGAAAACTGAAAACTATTTCAAAACAAATAAGAGTTCAAAAACTTAAGTTGATATCAAGTATTTTCAAGAAAAAAAAATTTTTTTTTTTTTGAATTTTCAATATTGAGTTCAAAAAAAATTAAGATTTGATAGGAACTCAAAAATTATTTATTGTGAGCTTCTCAAGAATTGAAATTTCCTATGATATAAAAATTGAGCACCTATTCAGCCAACTATTCTATTAAAATTCGTCATAATTATAAAAAAAGAAAAAATGCATGAATTATTATTTTTGAATTGAAAATTTTGATTTTTTCAAAATTTTTACCATTGATTTCAAGAGTTGTGAAACGTCAAATTTAGCGAAAATATGAGAAAAACGGTATGACGAGGGGAGGGGAGGGGGTTATGAGTCATTATATTCAAGTGGAAATGGAAAATTTTTGGTTACTTTTTTCCATAATTTTGGTTACTTTTTTTGAAATTTCAGGTTACTAAAGTTACTTTTATTTTTTCAAATTTCGCTCCGATGCATGAAATTATCGTAAGTAGGATCTACCCCTTCATAATTTGAGCAATGCAAAATTTTTGACATGTGAATTCTTTTTGCTATAACTCGTGTAATTTCAAAGATAGACGTTCCATTGTAATTAGAACTTTTTTTGTTTTTTCATGGCTTCAGAAAATTTTTATGATGCAGTGTTGCCCATTTATCATTTAATTTTTATTTTTTAAATAAAAAAGCTCGGTTTCGCCTTCATTTTTCAACTTAGGCAAAAAATGTTAAGAGTAAAAAATGTGTATTTTTTTTTAAATACTGTCCATAAAAAATTTCTCTAAATTTTATTTGTCAAATTTTCTCCTGTCCCTCCAAATTTTTGAGGTAGGCAAAAAATGTGTACTTTTTTAGTACCTACTACTTACTCAACAAAAAAAAATCTCTATTTTATTTGTCAAATTTTCCCCGTCCCTTCAATTTTTGAGATAGGCACCATGTCTGTATAAAAGTTTTTGCTAGTGGTACCCCGTTGTATCCAAATCTGAAGTCTCGTACAGTTGCTCTCCGGACACCCTGTATATAAGTAGCTTTGTTTCTGATGGAAAAATAAAAAGAGGGTGGAGTGTAACTAGGTATACAGGATGTTCCGTAGTTGATGTAGTTCCTTCCAGGCTTCCACCGGGTGAATAGGCAACCTATAAGGGACAAAAAATGTACATTAACATGTTGCCTATCTTGAAAATTAAAGGGGTAAGGGGAAATGAAATTTAGTAAAATACTAGTATCTAGTTTATTCAATTTATTTACATGGTGGTGGATCGTTGTTATTGTTGAATTTTTACCAAGTCCAATACTACATACAATTACATATGTAGATACTTGATGTTTACAATTAGGTAGGAGGGAAGGCTTCTCCAATTTCACATAACATCAAGTAGGTACATACTTTTTCAAAATTGGCAGAGGGTGTAATTGAAAATTTTTTTAAACAAAAGTTGTAGATTTAGGCCCAAGAAATAGTTTTGTTATTATAACATTTTCGATTTGCCCCTTCCCTCCCCTCCAATTTCGCATAATATGACTTAGATACTTATATTATTATAAGGCATGAAAACTGCAAAGATAGGGTCCAATTGAAAAAATTTTCAAACGAAAGTTGTAGCTTGAAGTCTTGGAAATAATTTTGGTTATTACAAAAAATTTGATTGGACCCCTTCCTCCCATCTAATTGTGAACATCAAGTAAGTATCTATGTAGTATATTGGACTTGGTAAAAATTCAACAATAACAACGATTCACCACCATGTGAACAAATTGAATAAACTAGACACTAGTGAGAAAACGTGATTTTTGTTTTACGTGGTTATGCTTTTACTCTGTGACAAAATGTATAAAAGTCATCAAATATTTAAAAAAAAAATTGATTTCCATTAAAAATTAAAAATTGAAAAAGTCTAATAAAATACTGAAAAGTTAACATGATAAAAATAATAAAATAAAAAAACATTTACTTACTTACAACAAAATGAGAGTGCGGTATGTTATTGTTAAAAAGAAAGAAAATGCTTTTTCTCTGTGACAAAATGTCTAAAAGTCATAAAAAAATTAATTTCCATGGAAATGTAAAAAGGAAAAAATTTTAATAAAAACTCGGCGCTTCGCGCCTCGCCAGGGGGGTTTCGCCCCCTGGACCCCCCTGGTTGGTTCTATTTCCACACTACGTTTGAAAGTATGAAACATAGTACATATGCTTTTACTCTGTGACAAAATGTCTAAAAGTCACGAATATTGATTTCAATGGAAATTTAAAAATCTAAAAAGTATAATAAATAAAAAAAATTTCAAGTTTCAGAATGTATGACAAAAAGCCTAAAAGTCATAAAATTTCTAAAAAAATTTCTACTCAAGTTTCAAAATGTCCAAAAGTCATAAAACTTATTTTAAAAAATAACAAAATGTCTAAAAGTCACAAATATTCATTTCCATGGGAATTTAAAAATTACAAAAATCTGATAGAAATGAAAAAATTTTATTTAAATTTAAGAATGTCTGACAAAAAGCCTAAAAGTCATAAATTTTTTTTAAAAATTTCCAAGTTTTAGAATGTCTGACAAAATGTCTAGAAAATGTCTAAAAATCTCAAAATGTCTAACATAATGTCTAAAAAATCGAATTTATTAAAAAATTTCTTAGTTTTTTTATGTCATCTAAACCTAACCTAGTGTAACCTAATAACCTAACCCAACATGTCGGATTTTGGTCTCGGATTTTAGTCTCGGATTTTGGTGTCCTTTTTTCCATTTTGGTCTCCGTAAAACTATGCTAAAATAATGAAAAATTAAAATAATAAGAAAAGAAGTCGAACAAAAACGTTAAAAATACTTACTTGATCAAATTTTTTAATGTCTGGCAAAAAAAAAATAAAATAAAATCGATTCGCCAATTTTTTTGTAAAATAATAAATGACATTTTCGCCAAAAATCGAAAAATTTAATTTTCTTCAAAAATCATTTTTCAGAAAATTGATTTTTTGGATTTTTTAAAAAGTGATGAGATTGCATATTTTTTTGTGATCTACACAGTTCAAACACTTTTTAAACATTGAAAAAAAGATCCTTAAAAATAAAAAAGTTGATTTGCCAATCTTTTTTCAAAAACTGATGAATAGGTACTTAACTTTAGAAAAAAATTGATCCGATGATTTCTTCAAATTAGTTAATAAAATTTCTTGAAAAAACTAATAGATTGTACGTATGTAGTTAGGTACTTACTTGGAGAATTAGGACATGAAAATTATCACAAATAGAATTGTCGATTTTTTGTAAAACATAAAATCACATCCGCCCTGCAAAAAAAAAAAAAAAACAATTCAATTTTCTTCAAAAATCATTTCTAAAAATTACCTATTTTGTTGAATTTTTCAATAAATGATGACCTACGTTTTTCAAAAATTGATTTGCAGATTTTTGTATAGACTAATGAAGTATGTAATAATCAACACTTTTTGCAAAAATCGATGAATTTTAATTTTTTGAAAATCATTCGTGAAAATTGAAACGCCATTTTTCAAAAAATTAAATTTAGTTAAAAACTCATCTGCTATTATTTTTTTTTTTCATTTTTCAAGTGAGTAGATCACAATATTATTTGTGCTGAAAATGAAAAAAAAATCGAATTTCATCAAATCCTTTTTCAAAAATCAGGCTTTTGTATTTTTCTAAAATCAGTGTTAAAATTTCTTAAAAATCAAAAAATCAGTTTTTGTACAAAACTGAATTTTTTAAGGGCTAATTTGTTGATTTTTTTATAAATTTACTACTAGCTAAATTTTTTAGAAAAATTCATGCACTTGTATCGTATTTTTAGCTTATTTTTTCTTTGAATAAAATAAGTTACTTACTTACCTACTTAAAAAATAATAATTTGCTGAGTTTTTGAAGAAAAAAAAAAATTAATCACATTCCTCCTATAAATCAAAAATTTGGAGTTTTTCAAAAATCATCTCTACAAATTGAATTCGTTGACTGGATTGAATATAGGTACTTGAACATTATGACGAATGAATCGAACCTTCTTAAAAGATTTTTTAAACGAATTTTTAAAAAATGGAGTAAATCGTGACTTTCTTCTGATATTATAACGATAAAATTTTTCATAAAAATTTAGTAAAAATATTTTCTTTCAAAAATAATTTTTTAATGTTGATTTGTTAATTTTTTGAAAATATATCAACTGAATTCCACCTGCTCCCTCCAAAGTTGAAAAATCCATTTTTTCAAAGATAATATTTTCAAGAGTGTTGATTTATTGATTTTTTGAAAATTTACCAAGAACTTACTTCTTCTGCAAAAATTGATGAATCGTGGTTTTTTCTCTCTCTAAAATTAAGGTTGATACTTTTTTTAAATTTGATTTTCTGATTTTCAACATAAATTAGGTACATTCTTTCTAAAAATCTAAAAAGTATTTCTTTCGAGAATAATTTTCAAAAATTTATTTTTTTAACTTGTAAGAATTGATGTAGCGATTCTTCTCAAAAAATCTCAAGTACCTACATTACATTTTTCTAAATATCAAGAAATATTTGTGTTTTTTTTTGAAATTTTTTTGAATTAAGTATATTTTTTAAATGAAAAGTTGATGATTGTTTTTTTTTTTTTTTTTTGAAATGTAAAAGAAACACTTACAAGACCGAAAAGATTGAAACCATCATACATAAAATTAATCAAAAAGCAATTAGTTATTTACTTTAATGAAAAAAATAAAATCATAATTCTTCAATAACTACTGATGTTAATTTTATCGAAATTAAAGATCAACATTTTTGCGAAAATCGATAAATTGTGGATTTTAAAAAAAATTAAGCATTCCTAGAAATCTAAAAATCAATCAAACGTATTTTAATGATAATGATGATTTCTTTAATTATTATCGATGAATAAAAATTTTTATACTGAAAACGATAATCGTAATTTTCTTCAGAATTTTTCCAAATAAAAAATTGAAAAAAAAAACATTTTTTTGACAAATAATTTTCAAGAGTTGATTTATTGATTTTTTGAGAATTTATTGAGAGATATATTTAGGTGCTTATATCTTCTTCAAAAATTGAGTAATGTTTTTTTTTTTTAAATGTTTTGCAAGATTTATCAAAAAGCAGTTGGTTACTTACTGACTTCAATGAAAAAAAATATAATAACTTTATAACTTTACCTTTCTTGATCAGTTTTCTCGTGCGAGTAATTTCCTCTCCCATTTCCGCGGGTATGTTATTTCAATCCTCTGATGTTTTATTGTCAACAAAATACAGTCCTAGACCTCCTTTTACTAACACGTGCTCAATAAAAAAATCAATGCTTGAAACACATTAATCACATAACTTACAGAATTAATTTTTACTTACACAAAACCACGAAATTTCGAAAACAAAATACCCCGTTTTTTTTAAAGCGTATACACGACGAAAGAGGCAGAAGGGAATAAAAGCATAACCACGTCAAAGGAAAAAATTATATTAAAATCGGGCATTTAATTTTCTCGCAAATTTGTCTGGACACGTCGCACGTCGTTCTAGCGCGAATTTTACGAAACATCGAGTCTGACGAGTGTTTGAAAATTAATTATGGAATTCTAAAGCACTTTTTCCTCTTCCCTTTTATCCGCCACCACAGCCCTTCTTTATACATTCTCACCCGGCTTGTTCGTTATTAAAAATACGAAACAGGTGAATGGTACCAGATGAAGGCAATGTTGGCAGCCGAACGTGAAATATTCGGGCGTTGGAAAAATTGAAAAAATTTTCCACCAAATCAGCACGTTTTTATTTTACTCGACGAGAAGACGAGATGACGAAAGGTCGATGTCGATACACGAAATTAATTTTCTATATTATATTAAATTACGAAACGACTTTTTAATAAATCGGACTCGTTGAAAAGTTGCAATCGAAATCGGCCAATGTTTGTTCCCCCGCCTGCCTGGCTCGGGTTGCTTTGTTTGGGCGTCTTTGGAGAACTCGGAAGAAGGGGTTGAGGGGAGGGGAGGTGAAAAAACACGCTCTCAGCAAACTTCATATTATATTTCATAGTTTTTAGTTCGGAAGGAAATTTAATTATGGAGTAAAACCGTTCGATTTGCGAATAAGTCGGTCTCGGTCGCGAACGAGAACGATTCGACGACCTGCGAGGGAATAAATTCTCTGTCGGTATTTCGTCGAATCTTTCGAATTTAAAATTCACGTTAATTAAATTCTGCTCGAACGTTTATCAATACTCGTGTAACGAATACCATGTTAATATACAGTTGGGTAAAAAAAAATCCCAGAATGGGGATCCTTTTTTCCCTGCCCTTGCCCCTGCCCATAAGAACGATGTGGGATAGCAATTACATCTAATACACGTACGTAAATACTTATTTAGCATAAAAATGTAGAAAAAATAAACCCATTGGCCTCGTCGATAGAGAAATTAGCGTAAATATAAACGAAGTTGGAATGAACTATCGAATGGGAAATTTTTCCAGAAGGGAGATGGAGAAAAAAATAGAACGAATGGAGCCTTTTGCAAGCTCGTCTAGCGTATTCAGCGACGAACGCGTGTTTCCATTTATTAATTAAAAATCCATTATTTACTTCTTCGTGGTAATTTTTTACCATTTTTCTGGCTCGCTGTGTACGCGAGTACCTACGTTTAGACGTCATTTGAATGGTGGGGCAGGGCTGGGGGAGGACGTTTAATAAGTTATCGTCTGCTATTTTATACGACTCGGTTTTTTGTTTTTATTTACTCGCGGTTTTTTTCCGGAGTACATTCCCTTCCTGGTTCGACTGCTCTCTTGCCATGTCAGCGTGGTTAGGGTTCGTGAATGGTTTTGAGATGTACGATATTAAATAGAGAAATGTTCTCGATTCGTAAAAATGTCTGGAAAAAATACGTTCACGTTACCGGTTACAGTTGCAAAAAAAAAGTACATAATAATGAATTTTTTAACGTGCCTTTTAGCATTCGAATAGGTGGAATAATTTTACTCCTTTGCTCGTGTATTTAGCCATTGCGATGGATTTCAATTTGATGATGATGGCGAAAGATTACTAATACGTGGTGTTTATTTTGCATTACAGCTTCAGACTTGGAATCAATTAGAGCTTTATTTAACGAAAAGGAAAAAGAATTATCGGTGGCTGTGGCTAAAGTGGAAGAATTAACTTTGCAGCTGGAGGAATTACAACGTGGCAGGAATTCTAATTCGGCGCAAATGCCTCCTTCGGCGGCAGCTGTTGAGCTGGAGAAATTGAGAGCTGAGTTATTGGTGAGTGGTTTATTATTTTTTTTATGGGGAAGGTTCGATTTTAATAAATTTTTATCCGTCGGGTCGGTTGTGAAGAAATATTAGAAAAGATCGAGTGGGCATTTTTTTCAGGGGGAGGGTTCGTAAAAAAATGTAAGACTAATTTTTACTTGAGAGAGGATCGCCGCAGTACAGTTTTTTGGCACAATCGTAAAATTTATCAAGTCCAATACTTCATAGACATTTTATAGAAATTGGAGGGGTAGGAGGGGTCCAATCGAAATTTTTGTCATAACCAAAATTATTTCTAAGACTTCAAGCTACCACTCTTTTTTGAATATTTTTTCAATTGAGGGGTCGTTTGTAAAAACAACCATAGTCAAAAATTAGAAAAAAAAATTTATTCAATTTTCTAAACTAAAATTTCACGAGAAAGACGATGGTGATAAAAGTTTTTTAAAAAAATTTGGCCGTCATCAATTTTTTTCAACTTCAAAAGTACGTGTTTTAGCTGATTATTTTGTAAAAACCACCATAGTCTGTATTTTTAAAGGGAAAGTCGTAAAATTTTTCAAAATCTGGAAAACAATTTTATTGCATTTCTTGACATTATGGAAAATTTTATGATCAATTAACACCCTCTGAATCAAATTTTCGCCCCCAAACATGATCTGAACACGTTATTTTGGTCTCCTGTAATATTTGATTTTTTGACTATGGTTGTTTTTACAAATGGCCCCTCAATTGGACCCCTACCTCCACCAGTTTTTGATAATTCAAGTATCTAAGTCATATCATGCAAAATTGTAGGGTAGGGAATGGTCTAATTGAAAATTTTATAATAACAAAAACTATTTTTTGGGCCTCAATCTACAACTTTTGTTTGAAAAATTTTTCAATTGGACCCCTCCCTCAATTTTGAAAAAGTATCTAATTTATTTATGCAATTGAAAAAATTTCCAAACAAAAGTTGTAGTTTGAAGCCCTAGAAATAATTTTGGTCTTCACAAAAATTTTGATTAGACTATGCGTTTAAACAAAAAATTGATCATACTTGAAATTAAAGTAGACAAAATTTGCTACAAAAAATGTTATATTGAATTTATTCGAAAAGTGAACGGGTGCGGCAAAAATTCGCGTTAAAATATAAATAGAGTGAAAAAATTAAAAAGACCCTACCCTCCCCCTCGTGAAGTGTCTCATATGTGGACCTGGAGGGTGTTTCATAATTTAATTTTTTTTCGAAATGCCAAATTCCTTCCATCTAAAAATGATACTTTTGGTGTAAAATCAACTCCCTAAAAATTTTTCTTCAAAAAAAAAAAAATGTTTTGGGTGGTGGCGCAGAGCCCCTTTTATTGAGAGGACAAAAAAAAATCAAAAGATTAGAATTTAATTTTTTTCAAATTTTTTTAATAAAATGGGTCACTACAAAAGTACTTTTACTCAAAAAGACCATTTTCGATGATTTTTCATCTGCTTGATGAATAAAAAAAATGTTTAGTTGAGGTTAGTTAAGATTAACTGATAAAAGCAAAACATTATTTACTAGGAATAACAGATACTACACAATGTTTCGTAATTATGGCCGCTTTGTGGGAAAATCATAATAAATAAAGTGATGATAGCAGTGTTGAGAACAGATCAGATCTTTTAAAAATTTCTTTGTTTGGAATAAAACTTGATAGAATCTTTTTTTAAAAAGAAAAAAAAAACAATTGATTAAAAATAAAATCTTGAATGAATTCTTATGCAAAACCTTTTTTTTTTGGGGGGGGGGGGGGGGAGGTCTCCGTTCTTGAAAAACTTGGTTTACGAGTTGAAACTAATTCACCCTTATTTTTTCTGTGTTTCATACTCGTTTTTTTCTTTATGGAAAACTCCTTATGCAAAGGGAAGTTATTGAAAAAATAACCGTGGAAGTTGAAAGTCGTTCTTTCTCGAAACGTGTTTTTTTTTCTTTAAAAAAATTACCTGTGATTTTTAAAGATTTTTTTTCAATTTTTCCTCACTTTTTCTGAATAATTTCTCCAGTTTTTTTTCGCTAGAAAACTCTTTCAAGCAAAATTTTGAAGAAAAAAATTCAAAAATTGAATTCCTGGAGAGTTTTTATTTTCAAAATTTCTTTGCCTGATAAAAGAAACACTCAAGAAAAATTTTTAAACAAAAAACCTTTGGATAAACATAAAAATTTGAAAAAAATGTTTGCAATAATTTTCTTCAAATTTCATTTTTAAGAGTTGAAAAAAACACAATAAAGTAAAATTCGAAAAAAAAGAAAACTTAAATAATTTACCAATAAAATTTTTATGAGAATTTTTTAGAATTTTTTTTACTTTGACTAAAACAAGTTTTTTTTTAATCCTTGAAAATTCAATCTTGAAAAAAAAATTCTTATGAGAAGTTTTTGAAAACACTACTTACTTACAATTGATAATTTTAACTTATGATTTACACGTTCTGATTTCTAGAAAGCGAATTAGTTTTTCAGCCATTTTATTTTGGTGGTAAAACCTAGTATTAAAAATAATTCAGCCTCTTTACTTAGTCCGGATGCTTCAGGTGCTCAAGCTTATTTCATTATTGATTGATTACTCTCCACATTTTTATATGTGAGTATAACTCGTAAATACACGAAATGATCATTCATCTTCAACAAAAATTAGTTAAAATTACTCGCACGAAATTTTCCCAATTATACGTAACTTCTTCGCTCGAATTCCTCAGTCTTGATTTTTCTTTTTCAATAATTAATTTAATAAAAAATTGAGAGATTTTTTTGACTTTTCGAATTTTTTTTTTCCAAAACGATTGTTCTTTAAGGAGAATTTTTATACAGTTTTCTTTCAAAGATCTGTTTTATATCATTTTTTTTGTGAAAAAATTTTTCTAGAATTTTTTCACATGGATTTATCTTTGACAGTTTTCTTGCACTTTTTTCAGAATTTTTTTTTATAAACATACTTAATTATTATTATCTGAAATACTTACCCAAAGAAATTTTTTGAAAATTTTGTTGCACCAAACTGGGAATTTTTGAAAATAAAATACTTACCTAATCTACAAAAATGGATTTAAAAAATCTGTATAATGAAGTTTTATTCCAAGTTGAAAAATGTTTGGAAAAAAACACTCTTTTAAAAATTATTGAGAAAATTTTTAAGGGCTGGTAAAATTTGTTCCTAAACATTTTCGAAAAAATTACTTACAATTGTACTTAATGTCCGGCTAAATACTTTCTACCATCCTCATTGCTATAGTAGCAATTAGATATTAACCAATTTCCAAGGATTAAAAAAAAAAAAAAAAAAAAAAACATTTCATTTCAAGTTGAAAATTCTAAATAAAACTTCATTATAAATTACCTATAAATATTAAGAAAATTTTAAAGGAAGTTCTTATACGAATTTTTTTACTTGGAATAAAACTTGATCGATGGGTTTTTTAAATTTTAAGAATCGATGGGAGAAAATTATTGAAAAAATTATCTCGTACTTACTTCATGTATGAAACTAGATTATCTTTAATTTCTTTCAGTTGTTTAAAATAATTATTCCACAAAAAAAATTTTCAAAAGATTTCTTAGCTCGGAATGCGTAACTTGAAGGAAACATTTTTCATAAGGAAAAACGTTAGGAAATGAAATCTTGAAACAAATTTCACAAAAAAAAAAAATCTTGAGAAAAGTTATCAAAAAAATTGCCTTACTGGAAGTTTCATTCCGAAATTTAATTTAATTTAAAAGACGAGTATCTGTTCAAGGCTCTAAAGCGTCTTTACTTTTAAAGATAGACAAATTTTTCACATTAGTTTTTTTGTTCTCGTCAAAGAGTTACACCTATTCCATGTATTGTCCTGATAGAATTTTACAATTCTCATGTCTCATCAGTGCACCGTGATAAATTGAGGTAGGCAATATTTTAGACCGGAATTTCACGTTGGTATAACTCCTTCAATTTCAGAGATAGGCAACCGAACGTGCTTAGAACTTTTTTTGCTTTTTCAAAGTTCTATCCACTGTCGGCGTCGAATTTTTTTTTGAAAGCAATGTTGCCAACCTATTAAGCTTGGTAAAATACCAATTTGCAAAGATTTTTAGCTCCTTAATTTTCAAAATTAGGCACCATGTGTGCATAAAGCTTTTTGCTCGTGGTACTTGGTTCTGCCCAAATCTCAAGCCATGTTATTCATTACCAGGACACCCTGTACACATATAGACTATAGAGCACATAGCGATGATCGAAATAGGAACTTAAACCAAAACCTGCGAATACGTAAATAGGCAAACCAACGTACACTGTCGAGTCTATAAGAGGGTAGTTTAGCATTGACTAAACAAGCCATTGGGTCGCATTTGTATATCGTAAAAGACGTTTTAATGGATAATTCTGCTCTTTACAACGCACTCAATACATATAAAACCGTTTCGCTTTAACTTTTTATCGACACGTTGATGACGAACGAATTCGTACACGTAGGTGATAAATTTATTCGCTCGTTGAGAAGTGGAAAGAAAGCAGTGGTAAATCCAACCCTGGCATATTTTTAGCGTCCAAAAAGCACATAGGGAAAATTTGATATTAAACTGTAGACGAACACTCGTATACGATGTGAAATGATCGCGAGATGTTTCTCGTATACGACGAAATTATTCATAGGAGACTCATTCGAATGAAATTATTCGAAAAAAGCAGCTAAAGAGGAGCTTCAGGGGAAGGAAAATTGTCTATGGTATATTTTAATCAATCAAGCTTGAGGTTTTTCTTCTTGTTGTTGCGAATCGTGTGTGGTAGTGGAAGAGACAAAATACCTATCTACAGTTTTCGCATAAAAAGTATTTTTCGTTTCTTTTAACTTTGAAATGGTATCCATAAAACGATATATACGTACACGTAGAAGTATAGAAGTAGATATCCTACCTACCTAGCTCATATTATACGTAGACTACGTGTACGTATATTTTTTGAAAGGATAAATATTCCAAAGAGTACGACCATATAAAAGAATTTTCGTCCTATTCGTATCCATATAGGTATATAAACTATAGTACGTCTACGTACATAGGGGCACGATTTACTCGCCTTTTCGCTCGAGAAAAGAACACGCGCACAGCAAAGCAAAAAGAACTATACATAATTCCTTTTGCTGGCTGGCTTTTCGTATACGAAAGTACGTAGGTATCCAGGACGAAGGGAAATTTTTTCCGAATCCCTTCAGGGTATTAAAAGGTAAAGAAGTGGGTCGGAGTTGAATAATAAAAAAAAAAATTCGAATATTCTTACGTGTGTGTGTTATGTTGTGTTTTACGAGTCGAGTCTCTTTTGAATATTTAAAAGGATATTTTTTTCTTCTTCGAGTGGGCCCGTCCGCGTCTTTCTTGTTTCCAGCCGTGTGGGTATATGATGTGCGATAAAGGGAACCATTTAATTGGTCGATGGGGCTTCGGTTCCGTTCGGTTTGCGGAAAAATGTGCAAATCGTATAGTAAATTTTCCATCGAGCTAAGTATAGTATGGTTAAGTAGTATACGGTTGGAGTGGATTTTTTCTACTTAATTCTGCGTGCTATGTTCAGGATAAGTTGTATCTCAGTCTCTGGAATTTTTTCATTTGTCATTATTATTCCAGCAGGTCTGACGATGTTCATACTTATACTGCCTTCTTGGGTTGAGTCTTTATTAGATTCTCAAAGAAAAATTTATTTTCAAAATGAATAAAGTGCAAATATATGGTTTTAAAAAATTTAAAAATTGACTAGTCAAACAAAAAAAATCTATATATTTTCTTCTGCACAAAATTTGAAAAAAAATAATTATACTAGACAAAATTTTGAAAATAATTTATAATTACCTAGTCAAAGAATTGATTTGAGAGGTTTTGCAAAAGTTTTCATTTTGAAAATTTTTACATCTTTATAGAATTTCAAGATGAAAAAACACAAAAAAATCAAATTTTATATGTACTTGCTCAATTCATTTTCCAATCAAATTTGAAAAATTGTATTTTTTAAAAAAATACTTAGCTACTGTGAACAAGAATATGATTGATATTGAGGTAACGGTTATTTTTATTTTTCGCTGTTAAAAAAAAAATGGTCTGCGCTTATATAAATTTATGCGGACAAAATTTACAAAAATTATTATTGAAAAAATTTATTAAAAATTTATGGATTAGCGTTAGAACAACATTTTGAAGAAATTTTTTTTCAAATTGAATTTTAACAAAATTTTAAAAAAATGTTTCAATAAAATTTAAAAAAAAATAAGAATTCTTTAGAAAAAAATGTAAAAAAATGTACCTAGAATTTAAAAAAAAAATCAAAACAGTTTATTGTTTAAACCCCAAAAAAAAAAATTCTTAAAAAAATTTAATAATTTTTTTGACAAAAATTTGGGATTATTTGATTTAAAAATTTTAAAAGTAGTTTTCAAGAGAATTTAAATAAAGGAACAAAATTGTAAAAAATTTTTTTTGAAATTTGAAATGTACAAAGATTACAAAAATAACTAGGTATAGAAAATGTTTATAAAAACTTGACATTTAAAAAAAATATAGTAAGATTCGTGTTGGGAGTGGAACAAAATTTTAATGAAAATAGGTAGATTAAGAAATGTTACACTTACTTCGAACAAAATTTTAAAAATACTTATTTGCTTTTTTCACAAAATTAAAAAAAAGGAAAAAACTCTGGCGCAATTTTTTCTTTATCAAATTCATAATTACTAATGCTCTTCAAAAAATTATATACCTACGTTTTTTTTTAATTTTGGAAGCATCCAAAAGGTTGGTAAAATTTTCCAAAATTTAAAGATGTAACCTTATTAAATTTTCAAAAAATTAAATCTTTAAAATTAATTATAATTATAATTATATTATCATAGCTTAACCTATAAAAATAGATAGCCAGCCGTTATGTAAAAAAAGTCTCGCCCTGCTTTTAGTCAACCTTTAAAAAAAATCAAGTTCCACAGTTTTGTGAAAGAGGGCGTCTTAAAGAGGGAACATGCGCGAGTGCGAGATTTGTCTGCATCCTTCCCCTTTCCATCGTAGAAATGCCGCTACGCAACTGCCATCTTTGAACGAGCTCCATAGGCGAACAACGGGCTCCTTTTTAACAAAATGAGTGAGACTTTCTTATGCATGGAATGGGCTATCTACCTATTTATAGGTTAATCTATGGTATTATGATGAATTTTTATAATTTAGTAGGTCTTAACCTTGAAAATTTGGTAAGAATTTGAAATTTCTGAATTTTGATAAATTATTTCTTAAGTAGGTATTAATTTTATAAGCATGAGTCAATTTTTAGACAAATTTTCGTAACGTACTTTGAGATTATCGGGTTGCCTTGAGGTCAGTCCGAGGTTGAAGAGATATCGAGAACAGGGCTGGAATGATGCAACACTACGTACCGGAACTTACCTTCAGGAACACAACTTGACACAAAAATATTTCGATTTAAATTCAATCTAGCATCCAGATTTTTCATTTAGCATAAAAAAAATCTAGCATAATTTTCTAGCATAATCAATTTTTAAATCGGCATAATGTGGCATAATTTTTTTTTTTTTGAGAGATCTGTCTCTTTCTATCCGCCATCCGGGTTAGTAGTACAGTCGCAAAAGAAAAATAGAAAATAATTTTCCATCCAGTCTTTTATCTTACATTCTACTTATTTGCATTCTACTTATTTTTGGTCAATTATCAATTTTTCAAAGTAAGTTGCGCACCCATTTTCTAGAAACATTGAAATTTTGAGCTTTTGGAATTAATTAAAAAGGTACGAGTATAACCCTTGTGATTTTGTTTTTCATTTTCATCAAGTTTATCTCGATTATACCCAAAACTAGTTTTATTTGTAGTGTAAGTTGTGCACCTTTCATAGTTTTGCTTCCCATCTACTGGTAAATTTGACAGGATAGCCTTGTTTACTTTTGATACTTAAATCCATGTACAAGTCTTTACTCGTCAATTCTTTAATATGGGTTGTTAAATGATACCTGCGCAGGATGTGTACAGCTTTTGTTTTGATAGCCATCATCGCGTATTTATGCCCTAAGCATACAAAAGGCAAACATTGGAATAGCAGATTCATCATCTTTTAAATTTGTTTACCTACCTATGCAGTTTCTCGGTCCAAATCCGAAACTTAGTTTGTCAGACGTTGGACGTTCTTTAATGGATCGATCGCTGAAATGTTCTGGATCCCATTTCAATGGATTCTTGTATAATTTACTGTCCTGATTAGCTAGGTGAAATGATGTCATAAACAGCATTCCTGCAGGCACGATTTGATTGCCTAAAAAAATGCCAAGCTAGAATAATATTCGAAAAATGATCAAACTTATGTTATCCTGACGTGAGTGAAAACTAGGCACACTTGTACCTAATTTAATTTCTTTATCAGTTCGTCTCATATCGATTACTACTGGACTGAACATTCTCAATGTTTCCTTGATGCATTGCTCCAAGTACCTCAGATGATTATTCAAGTCATTTTCATCGAGTGCACCATCGACTTCATCTTGTGATGTTGGCAATTGCATGATTTCTGTGTATACTTTTTGCTATAATGAAATGATGTCATGAAATTAGGTACATGCAAATTCCAAAATCAGTTCAATCAAAAGTGATTTATCGAACAGATTGTAAACATACTTGAGCTTCTTGATTTATGGCCAAAGTTAACAGTAAAAAGCTCAAACTCAATGCTGACGTTTCGACTCCCTTTTGACACAAAGTAAATTGGAAAAAACTTACTGCATATCAGGAATGTGTTGAATCCAAATTCCAAGCTATTGATAGTGATGTGACACTATTTTGTACTTACCGCACCAATGATGCGTAATAATTCGTCTCTCATACGAGTTTCGGTCAACTCTGATTCTTTTAGACTATGCTTGATGAGTAAATCGATCACTGTTCTTGATGAATCCGCTGGAACAATCCAAATTTACAATTAGTTCACTGAGGTTTTTTTTTTTGAGATAGTGGAAAAGTTTCAATTTTTTTGAAGAAAAAAAAATTAGTGGGAAAGACCAGAAAAATCCAAAACAATTTCACCAAAATATAAAATATAAGAGTCAGCCCAAGATGTACATGAATTCATAATTGTAAATACCTACTGTCATCAATTGTGCTGTTCTGCAAACATTGGAGATCTTGAAATTCAGTCAATTTGTCTCTCAATATCTAAATCAGTGAACACAATAAAAAATTTTTTTTTAAAAACATCTAAAGTATATATACTTTTACATTATAGAAATTAAATTGAATATCTTTAACTAAGACCTTTACGTACTTGTGCTGGAAAAGACTTTAAAAGTTCTATGATTCTAGTTTTCTTGGTAATTTTCAAATAAAACTGATAAACGAGGTTTGGGAACAACCAAGGATATTGTATGCGATCAAATATGCACGTGGTAGCACTAAAAAAATTATGGTTTTTATAATATTTTAGGGAAGGGGAGCAGGTATAGCTTTAGTGTACAATTTGGAAATTAATCAATCTTCAATCTTACACATGTATTGCTTTGCAAAATCTTCTTCACTTTTTCCATCGTTTCGAATTGAAATTCCAATCGTATTCTATAAAATAGCCAAATAATTACATTCGTTGATATATTTGTAACAAACAGCTTTAATTTGCACTGGCGAAAATTACTGTTTACCTAAAATGGAGTTCAGGTTCACTTTCATCATCCAATGTAAAACGTCTACTTCTTTGCCACTATCTGCCACTGATTTCAAATCTTTTACTAAAATCGAAGCATTCTTGTTGAAAACTTGCAAATATCTCGATAGCATTTTCGAAGTGAATGCCTGATTTAGAATTCTTCTAGATGTTTTCCATTCTTTATCTGTGAGTGAAAATGATTGATACGAGTATTCATGAGAAAGTGTAAATTTTCACAACTCTCACATTGATGTTAATCTCACATCGGGCTGTTAGCACACCAACACGGCCCCAATCATCGCCTAGCCCCCAAAAATCACGATCCTGGCATTGATTTAGTATGGTCTACGAAAAATATAACAAAAAAAAAGTGTTTGAAGAATACAAATTCGATAATAGTAAAATAGCAGCATGGCTTACCTCGATGTCGTCGTGTTTTTTTAGAAACAAGATTGGCATGGGCCCGAACCAGAATACAAGTCGGTCATAAGGTTGAGTAGTTTTTTCAAATTTTTCAAGCAGGCCTGATTCATCATTTATTTAGATAGGTACATTACATATTTCAGCCAAGTGTTTAGTAAACTGGTTTCAAAGTTTACCATCGAAAGGGTTCGCAAGTAGGTGCATGTTTCCAACCAATGGGTAGATTCTAGGTGAAGGGAATTGCTTCAGTAGTCCATAAAGCCTTTGGTTTTTCTTCTCGAAAATAAATTTTATCAAAACCGAGATTATAATTAAGCTCGCGAACGTCACCAAGATGCTCATTTTTCAGCACTAGTAACTATTTTTTTTCGACCAAATCAACTGGGCTGGCATTAGACAAAAGGAAATTTAAGATCGGATACTTTGTTGATGATTCACATACTTACTTACGATTAAAGTATGTTTATGAAATGAAAAAACTCATAATTACATCTGCCACCTGTGGTTTTTGCGAACTGATATGTTCAATTTTATCCATGACTTATGTTTACGAATTTCAAGGAAATGGCTCAATTAGTAGGTATAAATCTGAAATTCAACTTGGATTTATTCGGCTATTTTGATGGTAAAAATGAATATATTCGTGTATAATTATCTACTACTTGGTTATTTTAAAGAACTCAATTTTTCCACCTTTTAATTAGTTTCAACTTAATTGAGAAATTATACGAGTAGGTGACTACTATGAATAATTGAATATGTGATTAATTGCATTATGTTAAAGTAATGTAAACTACTGGGTTCGCTCAGGTTGTACGCGTATTTTTATCATATCTCTTTCTTTAAGAAGGAAGCATTGCCCCCATTTTTAGTGATGGGCGATTAATCGATTATTCAATTATAAAAAATTGATTAATAATCGATTATTTATTCATTTTTTTGGGTAAAAAATTGAATTCTTGATGATTTTTCACATAAATTTATCCAAAAAACTGAAAATCACAAATTTGGACACACGGTTCCTTTCCCATGTGCCCTCAGTCACATATGTATTATTTTATTCTTTTGACTAGTCATTAGAATTTTTTTTTCAAAAATTGGAATTTTTTATTCAAATTGTTCTTTTTTGTACCTGAAGCCAAAGCTAATGTTTCTACATAAGTAAGAAAGACATGCTTTCATGACGAGAAATTGAGTTTTTCCCTATAAAAACCATATTCGGAGATTTTGCTGCTCAAAACTGAGCTTACATCAAGAATACCCCAATTTTTTTTTTTTTTTACAAATAGTCTATTCCACTACCTAGTACCTACCTATTTTCCAGAAGAATTCGATTAGGTATCAAACTTCGGAGCGAAATTTGAAAAAAATATTATAAAATATACCAATATACTCGTAAATTCATTTTTTGAAATGTCCAGTTTCCTAAGTTTTTGAACTTGATAAAATTATTTGTTTTGGAACAGTTTTCAGTTTTCAAATAATTTTTGATTTCAAGGAAAAGTTGCTTTTTGAACATTTTTCAATTGCAAAGAATTGTTCATTTTTTCAAACTTTCTAATTTTTAATTTTTGAAATACTTAAGTTATCAGTTTTCAAGTTTTCATTTTTTTTTCTAAATTTAATTTTTGAATACTTTTCAATTTTTGAAAAAAATTAGTTGGTACAAAAAAAAATTTATTTTTAAAAATCTTCATTTTCCAACAAAAAAAAGATCAATTTTTAAATCTGTGAAATTTCGTCGTTCATTTTTAGAAAAGAGAATCTCAATTTTTCCCCAAAAAATCTTACCTCTTACCTACTTCTATTTAGTAAAAATGTTTATTTCTTTCCTACTTTTTTGTATTTCTCATTTTTATAGAAAAATACATCTTAATTCTTTGAGAAAAAAAAATCTCAATTTTCCATCCCAATTTCAAAAATACGTATAAAAAAAACTTTCAATTTTTTGGAGATTTTTTCTTGCGTTTCAATACATACAAAATATATTCCTCGAGTTCGCGAAGAAAATGTCTCATTTTTAAAAGAACATTCATTTAATAAATTTTTCAATTTTTTAATTTTTTTTATTTACCTAATATTTATTTTTAAATAAAATCTTTCAGATTTAAAAAAAAATAAAACTTGAATTTTTTATAGAAAATGTTTTTTAAATTTTTTTAAAGTTCACCTAAAATTCCGTAGTATTGGAAAGCGAAGAAAGATGAACGTAGTTATACAATGACCTCTGGCGCTCATACGTTGAAAAAAATTTCCAACATTTTTTTTTTTTTTTTTTCAGTTTTAAAGCGTGCGGAAGTAGGTATTGTTTTTTCTAGTCAGACTTTTTGACGAAATAGTAACCAAAATGGGTGAAAAAGTAACTAAAGTAACTTTCCTATTGTAAGAAAAGTAACTAAATGTAACTTAGCATAAAAAGTAACCAAGTTACTAAAAAGTAATCTCGCTCTGGTGCATAAAATTGAAAGTGGTATAACTTTAGGGATTTTATTTTTCTTCAAATTTATCTCGATTTTACCTGAAACTAGGTTTCTTTATAGTAGAATACTTCATTAAGTTGTGCACCCACGTTCTAGAAGCATTCGAATATTGAGATTGAATTTGCTTAAAACGATGGCATTACCTCGAGGATTTCATTTTCCATAAAATTTATTTCCATGTGATATGTCAAATATTTTATTTGCCCATTCTTATTCATCTAAAACTATTTTTCTTTGTAGTATTAGTTGAGCACCAATTCTTCATAAATTATAAAAAAGTTTCTTACTTCTTGTTCCAAATCACTAAAAAAAAAAAAATCCAACAAAAAATAACTCAAAAATTTAGGAATTTTTCCTTTAAAAAAATTCTCATGTCGGCTACAAACAATTTAGGAGAAGCATAATTTTTTATTCCAACAAATTTCAGATCTTCGTCTCCAAAAAAAATAGAAAAAGTTGAGATTTCTTTTATAAAAAAAATTAAAGTGGAAAAAATCAAGATTAATTCTCAAAAAAAAAAAATGTCTGAAAGTCATCTTTTTAAAAAAATTTCCAAGTTTCAGAATGTCTAACAAAATGTTCAGAAAATGTCTAAAAATCATGAAATTTCAAAAAAATTTACAAGTTTCAAAATGTCTGACATAATGTCTAAAAAATCGAATTTATTAAAAAAATTTTAAGTTTTTTTTATGTCATCCAACCCTAATCTAATGTAACCTAACCTAACACAATTTGGTGTCGGATTTTCCTGTCGTTTTTTTTTTCTTTTTGGTCTCCGTAAAAGCATATACTATGCTAAAATGTTTTTTTTTCTCTATAAAAATTGGAGATTCTTTTCTCCAAAAAATTGTTTCATTTTTATACCTACCAAAAATCATTTTTTTTCCTCGAAAAAAGTAGGCGGTGCCAAACCGCATATTTGGCGCAACCTGCAGTTACGCAGACCTTTGAAAATTCCGTACAAATAATGAATAAAGGAAGAACTTTACTTACTTAAAAGTGTGCTCTAGCGCCTCTAGCTAAATTTACGTTCTTCTTTTCTTCTTCAAGCGTGGCGTCACAATGAGAGTGAGAAAAAATACCTACTTACTTACTGCTTCATACTGTCTTCTAGGTTTCCGTCTCTTCCCCCGAATCCCTTTTCCCGATGGACATTTTCCCGAATAAAAAAGTTCCCGAAAGTCAGTTTCCTGAATGTGTTTTCCCCGAATTTTTTTCCCCCGAATTCTTTTTCCCGAATCCGTTACCCCGAATGATTTCCCGAAAATTTTTCCGAATTTTTTTACTAGTGAAAATGGCGATTTTTTCAAACAAATGTTGTAGATTGAGGTCCTAGGAATAATTTTGGTTATTATAAAATTTTCGATTACACCCTTCTCTCCCCTCCAATTTCGCATAATATGACTTATTTAATTAATATTATCAAAAACTGGGGGAGGTAGGGGTCCAATTGAAAAATTTTTCAAATAAAAGTTGTAGATTCAAGTCTTGAGAATAATTTTGGGTACTACAAAATTTTCGATTGAACCCCTCCCTTCCCTCCAATTTCGCATAATATGACTTGAATAATCAAAAACGGAGGGAGTAGGGGTCCAATTGAAAAAACTTTCAAATAAAAGTTGTAGACTGAGGTCTTGAAAATAATTTTTGTTATTATGAAATTTTCGATTAGACCCTTTTCTCCCCTCTAATTTCGCATAATAAATGACTTAGATACTTGAAAAGTTATAAAATTATTAAAAGGAGGGGGGGGGGGCTAGGAGTCCAACTGAAAAAATTTTCAAACAAAAGGTATAGATTGAAGTCCTAGTAATAATTTTGGTTATTACAAAATTTTTGGTATGTACCATATCCCTTCCTTCACTAAATTAACCCCGAACTCAATGTCCCGAAGGACAATTCCCCGAATTAGTGATGTTCGATAGAGAGTGATTCGGGGGAAAAAATTCGGGTTTAAAAATTTCGGGGTAAAATTTTTCGGCAGAACAACTTTCAGGAACTTTTTCATTCGGGAAAACGTCCTTCGGGACGATGGATTCGGGAAAATGAACGGGAATCGTCTTCTAAACTATTAACTTCAAATGTACCTGTATGATTTCTGGCTGCGTTCAGTTTGGGTTCGAAATAAGGTGCACCTTATTTCAAACCCAAACTGAACGCAGCCCTGATCATCGAATTCCAGGCGTACTACGACCACCAAAATATACCGTTTACAAACTAAAAATACACAACCAATCTCCATCATTCCACATCCCTCGTTTCAGCTCCCTCCTCGCAAACTGTGGGCCATTTCTACCACCGCGTATTTCAAAATAACGACTCAGATTGTGAAAATTTAATCGTCGCTTCGTGCATCGTACCTCTTTCTACTCCGAGAGTTTAATCCTATTCAAAAGACGTTCGTGTACGAAATCGCGTATTAAAAAAGAAGAAAAGAAAGAAAACATGAAAATTTCATCACAACTCGTTGGAGCGCGAAAAAGTTAACATTGTTTGCTCTTGTATTTTTTACATTCTCCCCCTGCCCAGCCGCTCCACTCAACCCAAGAAGTGCAAAATACGCAGCAAGCTGTATAAATAGTACACTACGAAACTATATTCGCAGAAAAGAAGGAAAAAATATTTTATGAAATAACAAGAGGGATCTCTTCTTTTTTTTACGTTCAATTTACTTAATGAACTGCGATTCTCGAGCATACGTATGTGGAGTTGTAGTTCATCTCGCTCGAATGTTATGACAGTCTAAGCCTAGCCTATTGCGGGCTACCGCGTTGAAAAAGAGTTAAAAATTCACGATTGTTTCATTGTGGTATACTCGTACACTGTAGTACAATACAAAAACCACCAGGGGATGCTAAACCATTGATATGGTGAGGGGTAGAGGGGTCGAGTAATCGGCCATGTCACAGGCGAGGTGATTAATTTAGAAAATTCGTCCTTTTGGGAAGATTTAAGCTGGAAAGAATTTCTGGTAAAATGGAACGAAAACATTAATAATAGGCAAGGCTTGTATACAAAGATTGTCTTTGCTGAGCCATCGACGGGGGGGGGGGGAGGGGGATGAAGAGGAGGATATCGTACGACGACGAATGACATTTACAAAATGACACTTCAATACGTCCGTCGCAATCGTGTCGTTTATATAACGTACGAGGAATGAGGAAATACGTACGAGTAATTGGGCTTTCTCTGCTAGCAGCCCTAGACAGTTATATCTTCTGGGAGGATCGTTGGAGTGGAAATTCGCCTCATCTCGGAGACAATCCGATTAAAGTATTTGCAGTAAATTTTTACTTTATTGGCGATGGGCGAAATGAGTCTGACTCTCGTAAACATTCGAGGAAAATATCATGCATCGGAACACGGTTACTTTTTAGTAACTTGGTTACTTTTTTAAAGGCAAGGTTACTTTAGTTACTTTTGGGCTCATTTAGGTTACTATGGTTACTTTTGGACTCATTTTGGTTACTATTTCGTCAAAAATCTGACGAACAGCTGCCATTAAAATTTAAAATTTCTTTAAAAACGTTTTGAAAGTTTTTTTCAGAGATTTTGCTTCCAAAAAATTTGAAATATTTTTAAAAAAAATGAATTAAGTAAGGTCAGTTGGGGTAACTGGGCCACCGGGGTATCTGGGCCATTCTCTTCCTAATTCCCTCCAAAATCGTCTTGACGTAAATGGTTGGTTGCATGGTAACACTGACATCGTAAGCCCACCATAACAATTATCATTCGGTTCCTAGCTCCCCTTGAGGAGGCCTCAGTAATTTGAGTAACATGACATGGCCCAGTTACCCCCAACAACTGTGGCCCAGTTACCCCAAAACTCAGATTTGAGTGGGGGTAAGTGAATTACACATCTTGAATCTTCCTTAATAAAAAAAAAATTTGGTGGCCCAGTTACCCCATTTTTCGGGGTAACTGGGCCACCATTCTTTGTGTAGAGTGAGGTGTTTCTCAGCTCAGGTATGTGCTTCACCCTCAAAATCAAAAAAGTGAACGTACCTCTATGACACCCCTCTACACGTCCCATTTGAAGATTTAAGGTTATTCTTCACTAGTGAGGCATTTTTGAATAAAGATTTTTTAGAGTTGTAAAAACGTGGCCCAGTTACCCCAGCTGGCCTTAATTGAACAATTTATTGAATCTTCTTTTAAAATTGAGATTTTTTTCTGCTCGAACTTCAGGAATAAGTATTTATTTTGTACTTATGTATTGAAATTCAAGGTAGAAAAATGTTTGCTCCTAAAAAAATTGAAAGTTCTTTTATAGGTATTTTTCAAGTCAGTATGAAAAATTGTGATTTTTTTTCTTGAAGAATTAAGATTTATTATTGTCTAAAAATGAGCCACATTTCTTGAAAAAAAAAAAAATGTAAGTAGATAAGCCGTATTTTTTTGAAAAAATTGAGAAATTCTTTTCTCGACAAATAAACGATTTTTTCTCAAAATTTCTTTTCAAAAAAAGTACAGGCCGTCGAAGAATAAAACCGATTTCTCCTCATTGAAAACTTTTTTTTTAAATGAGAATACCTAGTAATTTTTTCAATTAAAAAAAAATGTGTTCGAAGTATTTGAAAATTATGTTTGAAAAATAGAGAACTCCTCAAAAATGAAACATAGAATCGTTTCAACTCGTGAACTTAAAATGCTTCAAAAATTTGATATTTCTCAAATGAGCAAAACTTTCCTTTTAAAAATTTTGAAAAGTTGTGAATTTCACATGTTGAAAAATTGTTTTTTTGTGGAGAATGAAGACTTTTCAAAAATTAAAATTTTTTTGTATCTACTCATTTTGCAATAAGCCAATCAAAAAATTGATTTTTTTAGACTTTAAATTCTTAGGCATTACAATTTTTATAAATTGGAAATTTTTTATTTGAATAAACATGAATTTTAGGAACGACTATTTTTTAAAAATTAAATATAAATTGTTTAAAAATCAAAAAATTGAGAATTTTAAGTTTAATTTTTTGAAATCCAGAACTTTTTAGAAATTACAAATTGTTAATAAATTTAAATTTATAGAAATTAAAAATTGTTTGAAAAATAAAAAAAATCGAAAAAAATTAAAATTAAAAAATTAAAAAAAGGACAGTATTGTTTGTAATTTAAAATTTTTCTAAAATTCACGTTTTTTGAAATCAACAATTATTTGAAAACTGAAAACTATTTCAAAACAAATAAGAGTTCAAAAACTTAAAAAAGTTGATATAAAGTATTTTCAAGAAAAAAAATTATTTTTTTTTGAATTTTCAATATTGAGTTCAAAAAAAATTAAGATTTGATAGGAACTCAAAAATTATTTGTTGTGAGCTTCTCAAGAATTGAAATTTCCTATGATATAAAAATTGAGCACCTATTAAGCCAACTATTCTATTAAAATTCGTCATAATTATAGAAAAAAAAAATGCATGAATTATTATTTTTGAATTAAAAATTTTGATTTTTTCAAAATTTTTACCATTGATTTCAAGAGTTGTGAAACGTCAAATTTAGCGAAAATATGAGAAAAACGGCGACGAGGGGAGGGGAGGGGAGGGGGTTATGAGTCATTATATTCAAGTGGAAATGGAAAATTTTTGGTTACTTTTTTCCATAATTTTGGTTACTTTTTTTGAAATTTCAGGTTACTAAAGTTACTTTTATTTTTTCAAATTTCGCTCCGATGCATGAAATATGTTACCGGCGGAAAAGAGCCCATATTGTAGTTTCACGACGACCTACGCGTATCGGTAAAAAATTCTTCGTCGTGAAACTTTTACCTATAACGGTTTAATATTTCACGACGAAACAGCAGCCAGCCAAATGGTGGAAGAATGGCTTGTGCGTTTTGTTGCATAAATGAAGTACGAGTATTGATAAATTATGTATATGTATGTAGGTGTTGCGAAATTACCACCCTAAATCCGGCAATGAGGGTAAGGGGAGGGGGGAGGGCTGCGAATATTTTATCACTCTGCGTAAGTATACAGGGTGTCCGTCGAGTGATCTGCCAAACTTGAAATTTGGATATAAGAGGGGACCACTAATAAAAATTTTCATATGTACACAATATGATGCCCATCTCGATTTTGAAGGGGCAGTGATGTACAATTTTATTTTATTTTGTGAAAACAATGCACGAACCAGGTGCAACTTTCTAAAAAGAACAAAAATAGTTATGTTAAAAATTGGCCTAGGTACCTATCTTAGAAAATGAAGTTGCTACAAAGCTTTGAAAATTGATATTTTCGAAATTCAAGGCTTCATAGCCCCTTAATTTTCATAGATAGGCAACATTTTCAAATGACGTTTTTTGTTCCTCTCAAAAAGTTACACCTGTTTCATGTATTTTTTGACCGAATTTTGTAATTTTCATGTATCATCACTGCACCGTAATAAATTGAGGTAGGCAATACTTTTGACTAAAATGTTGCATTGCTGTAACTCCTTCAATTTCAAAGATAGGCAATCCAATATGATTACAACTTTTATTGCTTTTTCGAAGATTTATCAACTGCCGACGAAGAAAATTTTTTTAAACGCAATGTTGCCAATCGATTTTGTTAAGTAAAATACCAAATTTCAAACCTTTGTAGATCCTTCATTTTCAAACTTAGGCAATATGTGTACATGAACTTTTTTGTTAGTCGTACTCGGTTATATCTAAATTTCAAGTTTGGCAGACCACTTCCCGGACACCCTGTAGGTATACTATAAGCTCAGTAAAATAAAGAAATTAAATTATACATTTTTTTTTTCAAATGCTCCTTTCGGTGTCCTCATTAGCCCCAAAAAAAGTCCTCGAACCTCACCCCTCGAGAAGTCATGTAAATGTGGATCCAAAGTGATCCCTCTCGTCGTTTTTTGTTTATCACTCTCTAAATATGCGTTTAATTGAAAAAATGAGCATTGTACCCAAAGTAATGTACCTAGATAAAATTTGCAACAAAAAAGGTTATATGTATTTGTTTTTTCAAAAAAGTGAACGGGTGGTGCAAAAACACTCGTCAAAATATACAGGGGAAAAAATGAAGATTGCCACGAGCGGCTAAGTTACTCCAAATCGAGTTAGGGAGGGGTCCAATCGAAATTTTTATAATAACCAAAATTATTTCTAGTACTTCGAGCTACAACTTTTGTTTGAAAATTTTTTCAATTAGACCCCCTCCCGGCTCCCACCATTTCGATTTCGCATAACACCCGAAAATAGATACTTATTCAAAGTAATTAGTGGAGAGGGGAGGAAGGGGCCAATTGAAAAACTCTCCCAACAAAAGTTGTAAATGGAAGTCCTAGAAATAATTTTGGGTTAAAAATTACGATTGGACCCCTCCCCCTCCTCTGATTCCATATGAAATTAATGTAGGAGATACGTTTCAAAATTGGAGAGGGTCAGATTAAAAAAATTTCAGCAAAGTTTGTAGATTGAGGCTGTAGAATTAATTATTTTTATGAAATTTTTGATTAGACCCCCTACCTTCCCTCCAATTCCGAATAATACGACTTGAACTATTATATTATTATTTAAAAATGCTATTATTATTATTAAAATCTATGTAGGGGTGGGGTCCAATTGAAAAACTTTTCAAACAAAAGTTGTAGTTCGAAGTCCTAACAATAATTTTGGTTATTACAAAAATCTCAATTGGACCTCTCCCTTCCTTCCAGATTTTTCATGTGACCCAAAATGTAATTTGCAACCTTTTTTGGTCATATATTTTACTAGCATACCAAGCTTATTATTCACGTCACTAGCCTTTTAAATTTTGCCCTGGCCTCTTGATATATCCCCCCTCTTGCCTGTGGATAATGATCTGGTTGCAACCAATCTATTGATTGTTTTTTTTTCAAAAATGCTGCACTATTCGAATGGTTGAAATAATTATTTATAGATACGCCCGTATAAAAAAAAACTAATGGTTACCATAAAAAAAAACCAATGGTTTTTTCGCCACCATTAGTAGTGGTAATTGCAAATGTCACCACTACTATTACCATTACCATTGGTGATTTTCAAAAAACTACCCCATGTAATAAACATGTATTTTGCATTAAAAAGGGTGTAAAATGTTAGGATTCTTGTTTAAATGCTCTCCTTGATACAAAATAAAAACAACCAAACCCCCCAAAAAAAAATTCGGCTGAAAAGATTTTGCGCCATCTGTAGGATTCGAACCCATGTCCTCATACACCATCATACTTTCATTCCATCACTCTAACCACTACACCACCCTGACTGTTGGTTTTAGTGGTATTATAAGTCTATTTATGCACTTTTTGCTACTCTGAACTTAGTTAAATTTTGTAATATTAAAGTATAATTATTTTTGTAGTAATAATTTAAACTAGTATTTTTCAAAATGTATACTTTCTACTGATTTACTTTTCGATGACGGTTTTCGGAGCCTCTGAATTTGATTATCGAACTTAATTTTACCTCCGACCCCAAATTGGGCCTATAGAAGGGGGAGTCAATTTTGAAAATTTCAAAATTCACAATATTGGTATCGAAATGTAGGTTTTTGAGGTCGCTGAATTCGATTTTCGAACTTAAATTCATCTCCGACCCCAAATTGGGCGTCTAGAAGGAGGGTCAATTTTGAAAATTTCAAAATTTACAACATTGGTATCAAAATGTAGATTTTCGAGGTCGCAGAATTCCATTATATATGGAACTTAAATTTACCCCAACCACGAAATGAGTCTCTATGAGGGTGGTCACTTTTGAAAATTTCAAAATTCACAACGTGAATATCAAAATGTAGGTTTTTGAGGCCGCTGAATTCGATTTTTGAAGTTATTAAATTTACCTACCACCACAAATTCGGCCTCTAGGAGGGGTCAATTTTTAAATTTTCAAAATTTACAACATTGGTATCAAAATGGAGGTTGCTGAATTCGATTTTAAAATTTGAATTTTTCAACGACAAAAAGAGTTGAATAGAAATATAAACAAAAATTCGAAGTAATTAATCCATAACTACTAGTTCCTGAATGGAAATACTACTCATTTTTTTGAGTGAGGTTTATCTGCGAGTATCAAAAGATGCTAGTTACTATTAGTTACTAATAGTTACTATTAATCACCAATAGTAACCATGTGATTGTAAGTGTAACCATAAAATATTTTGATGGTTACTATTCATCTTCGATTGTAACCATATTAAAATACTTATGGTTACCATTCATCTTCAATTGTAACCATGAAATTACTTATGGTTACTATTAATCACCATTAAAATTGTAATATTTACTATTGGTTACCAATGGTATTTTATGGTAACCATTCATCTTCAATTGTAACCATGAAATTACTTATGGTTACTATTAATCACCATTAAAATTGTAATATTTACTATTGGTTACCAATGGTATTTTATGGTAACCATTCATCTTCAATTGTAACCATGAAATTACTTATGGTTACTATTAATCACCATTAAAATTGTAATATTTACTATTGGTTACCAATGGTATTTTATGGTAACCATTCATCTTCAATTGTAACCATGAAATTACTTATGGTTACTATTAATCATCATTAAAATTGTAATGTTTACTATTGGTTACCAATGGTATTTTATGGTAACCATTCATCTTCAATTGTAACCATGAAATTACTTATGGTTACCATTCATCTTCAATTGTAACCATGAAACTACTTATGGTTACTATTAATCACCATTAAAATTGTAATGTTTACTATTGGTTACCAATGGTATTTTATGGTAACCCTTAGTTTTTTTTTATACGGGCGTACTTATTGACAATGAAAATGGTTTCAAAACGTGACTTTTTTTCTTTTTATTTGCGAGTGGGTTTTAGGGTGGTGCTTATTTTGAACATTTTCGAAAAATTTTCGAGACCCCTGTCAGCAAGTGGACAGATACTTATAGAGAAAATCATTACCATATTATTTTTCTCCCACTAAATTTTTAAATATTCTTGCAGGCCCCTCCCCTTATTTTTGAAAAAAAAAAACAAATTGAAAGATTGAAAATGATTTCTTTTTCAAATCTTAAACAAAATGGTCACTATGGAAGTACTGTAATGAATGAATAAACTTACTTACTTTTTACGAAAATGAAGATTGTAGGACATATGACGTAGGCACTCAATTTTGCAAGTTTTGAAGTGTAATTTTGTAAAAATTGATCACACTTCAAAACCAACTTAATTTTTTTTTAGAAAATTTAGTTATTTATTTTAAACAACGATGAAAATTGATGAAACTTTGAAAATTTACTTACCTTTTAGAAATTCAGCTGAATTTTAGAAATAATTGCTGTACGCTTTTTGCATGCTCTACGAGTAGTATTCTGAGGGTACGAGGAGGAGATATTGGAAATACACGTGAACAAAAAGTGCCCAAGTTTTGAACTTTGGATACGTACGCGGACTTTTGGCTTTTTTCATTCGACTTTGGTCTCGTTCTTCTTTATTTAGTACCTACTTGCGCTGAAAAAGGAAAAAAAAAATTCCAATCTCGGAGTACGCTCTCGAGGTAATAAATTTTTAATTGTATAGCGTTTTATTTCACCTCTTGATGCCTTTGCCTCATCGTTATGTGTAGGATGTATAAAGAACCCAAAAGATCGTTAAGAAGTTTATTTCCTGTAACGTATATACGTATTACGTACTTACTTACCTGGCCTCTTGATATCCCCCCCGCCTGTGCATATCGATCTGGTTGCAACCAATCTATTGATTGTTTTCTTTCTTGAAAATGCTGTTCTATTCGAATGGTTGAAATAATTATATTTTATACTTATTGACAATGGAAATGGTTTCAAAATTTGGTTACAGATATAGAGAAAATGTTTACCATTTTTTTCTCCAAATGAATTTTTAAATATTTTTGCAGACTTCCCTCCCGTTATTTTTGAAAAAAAAATGAAAAAATGAAAATTATTTTTTTTACTTTTAAACAAAATGGTCTCTATGAAAATACTGTAATCAAAAATGAATAAACTTACTTACTTTTTACGATAATGAAGACTATTAGTAACTGTTGACGTAAATGTTGTGGTATCCTTGAAGGCATTCTAAGTTTTAAAATGTAATTGTAAAAATTTATCACTTCCGAAACCAACTTACTTTTTTTTTTAGAAAATTTAGCTGAATTTTAAACAACGTTTAATTTTAATTTTAATTGATGAAACATTGAAAAATTTACTTACCTTTTTAGAATTCAGCTGAATTTTAAAAATAAATGCCATTAATAATATCATCAACCAAGTAAGTAAGTATCTAATTTTGGAATTGATAAAAAAATTGACTAAATGATGTAATGGTCTTAAAAATTCGCTATCTGATGATTTTTAAAAATTTGACTGAATTTTAAAAATTTATCTAACTTGAAGAATTTTAAAAATTATTTTAGATTTTTTTTTGAAAATTGGCAAATTTTAAATTTTTACCAAAATTTGAAAATTTTTGAACTTTTGAAGACATTGCATATTTTAAAAATTTATCGACTTTTAAAAATTGGGAAATTCGCATTTTACTGAAAATCTTACACCAAATTTCGAATTCTTACCTAAGTTTAAAAATTACTAAATAATTATGTATTTGCCAAATTTTAAATTACATGTAATTTTTTTAATTTAGCTGAATTTTAAAAATTGTGTGAATTTTTGAAATTGACCAAATTTTAAAATTGACGAATTTTCAAATATTAAAAACTCTGGCCTAACTTTGGTTATTCGCCATTACGATGCTTTCAAAAATTTTGCAGAATTTTACAAAACTGATTCAACTTGAGAAATTTATTGAAATTTTAAAATCATCTAATTTTGAATTTTTGCAATGTTCTGAATTTTCAACAAATTTTAGAAATTTTTAAATTTTTAAAAATTCTAAAAACTGCTTAAACTCGACTATTTTTAATTTTTACTACTCTTTGAGAATGATCAAACATTTGAATTTGAAGATACATATTAAATAATTAATGGACTTGAAATTTTTTTACCTGATTAAATTTTTTCAATCAAACAGAATTTTAAAAATTGGTTACTTGCATTTTTGAAATCGATCAAATATTATAAGTTTATGAAAATTGTAAATTTTGAGTTTTAGCCAATTGCACATTTTTCAAAGTTTGTTAAATTTTATTAATTTGTCGACTTTTGGAAATTGAGTTGATAACTTTTAAAAAAATGATGAATTGTGAAAATTGTTATTAACATTTTTAAAATCAATCGAATGTTTTAAGTTTTTTAAAATTTGATAATTTTACTGAGTTTTAAAAATGGATCCAACTCGAGAAGTTCATTAAAAAAATTACATTTTTTTATTTTTAATACATAGTTACTCAAGGTAATATTTTTTTTCGAGATAATTTTTCTTCTCAAATTATTGATGGGAAAAATTCTACGATTAGGATTACTCGGAGCTCTGAGGTAAACACTCGATTAGAAGCAGATTAATGTCCGTGAAAAATTTAATCGGTCAAGCAAAATAGCAAGACGTAGGAAATCAGTGTTTCCTTACCTGTAAAAGTTGACATACTCTTTGCTGTACAACAAGAAAAACGAATAGCAGAAGGTCCATCTATCCGGTAACCTTTCGATCTATCCAGGCCACGCGATTCGTTGCCGGTTAATTTATTCAAAACTAATTAACGTCGAAACATTTTGTCGCGAGGGTCGAGGAGTAAAGGGGGTTTGTCAGGGCGCGCGAAATTATTTATTATACTACGAAGCATTGAAGCTAACTCGATCTATGTATATTTTATATATTATGAGGCTGATAACCGATGGTACGGATTAAAGCATTTAACCCTCGTTCAATTTAATTAGAGATTTTATTGTCGGAATTTGTATTAACATACGTAACTTATAATTTTGTTGACAGTATCGGAATAAACTGAACGAACAACAATCGGTTCGACTATCGCATCAGAGAGAGGTGTTGGCTCAACGGCAAGAAGAAATGTCAGCCATCGATAGACGGATAGCCGAGCTACAGGGTAGACTGCAGAGGAAAAGGATGCTCAATCGGCAGCTCGCCAGTCATATCAGTAAACAAGGTAACCAAAACGTGCCGCCAAATCACCAGCAACAGCCCCAGTTCCAGCCTATATTTCAGCAACCGGTTAATAGTCAGCAACAGAATAAGCAACAGGCGCAGATAAAACATCAACAGGCGATGCAGATGCAGAAACAACCGCAGCAGAAGGTGTCTCCGGCTCAAAATCCGTATGCGATGTATTATCAAATGTAAGTAATACAGTGTTTGTGGCTTTTTATTCCTGAGTGGTTATCAGTTCTATTCTGGATTAAATTATAAAAAATTATCAAATTTTGGACATTGGTCTCATTTTTAAAAATTTATTAAAATTTAATAATGATAGACTCACTAAAATTTTGAAAATTCAAAAATTTTGAAAATTTACTGAATTTAATAATTTTATTAATTATTTTAATTAATAAAAATTTAATTTTATATAATATAATTGATCAAAATTCAAAATTTTTAATTGAAATTTAATGATCAAAATGTTGAATTTTCTCCATTATTTTGTAAAATTGTAAAAATTTATCGAAGTTCAAAAATTGATCCAATTTAAAAAATTTCCTGAAATTAATCAATTTAAAATTTAAAAATTTTTAAAGATTCAAGTGTTTTTCTTTTATAAAAATATATTTCATTTTAATTTCGTTGAATTTTAAAAATTTGTCCTCATTTTTAAATCTATCAAAATGAAAAAAAATAAATAAATAATTGAAAACCAAATCTAGAATTTCTATACTTACTTAAAACTTTCAGAGGTACAAAAATTAATCAAAATTCAAAAAATTATCAGATTTTTAAATTTCCTTTAAAAGGAGGCTACTGTTGCAAAAAAAAAAAAAAAATCATTCCGATTTTGAAAATTTTTTAATTTATGTTAACAAAGAAGTATTATTGAAATTGACCTAACTATTTGAATAGATTCTAAACGCAGAAAATTAAAAAAAAAAAATAGCTGGTGGAAATATAATCAGATTTTTTTCGAATTGGTTAATTTTAGTAGACTCCGAAGTCTGAACACAGAAATGTATTAGGACCTACCTATAGGAAAATTTTTAATATAATTTTTTTGAAAATTTCAAACTTGAAAATTTAATTTACGCTAAAGAATTTTTTTTTTCTTTTTTTGAAAAAAATAAATACACCTAAAATAAAAAATAATTTCATTAAAATTAAAAAAAAAAATCGTGAAAAATAGTTTTTAAAAAATGAATTTTTAATTAAAATTTTCAAAATTGTTCTTCAGAGTGATTCTTTGATTTTAATTTTATTTTGTTATAAATTTAAAAAAATTTTGATGTGAAATTTTTAATTTTTTTTTCATATGAATTTTCAAAATTGCTTTTCAAAAAATTTTAATACCTATTGGTTGTGTTTTTCAAAAATAGTCAATTTTTATTAATGGGTAGGTAGGTAGGTAGTAATATATTTTTTTGTTCAATAAAAAATTTTTGGATTAGAAATTTTTGAAAAATTCTTTACCATGCCATTTTATAAATTAAAAAAAAAATCACTGCATGGGTATTTGGTTTTGAAAAGATATGTTAGGTATAAAAACCTTTTTTAAATTGAATTAGAATTTTCTAAAAAAAAAATAAAAATTGTTTTTAAAAATTTCAAATGATTTTAATTTTTAATTTTTAAATAAAAATATGTTTTCAAATCTATTTTTTAATTAAACGTAGCTAGTTGTTTGTTGAGAAATTTTTTGAATTTATTTTATGAATCTTTTCAATTTTTGAAAAATTGTTTTACGCTTAAGTAGAGCTTCTAAAAATGAAAAATAGTGTTTCAAAAAAATAAATACCAAAATAAAATTTTCATCATTGGTACCTATACCTATTAAAAAATCGTTGGAAAGAAATTTTTTTATTTTTTTTTTCACTTCATTTTTTTTTTAAATTTTGGTCATTTTTAATTTAATTTAATTTCATATTTTTTAATTCTAATTATTTCATTTTTTTCACTTTTTCTTCTACAGCTGACCAATAAAAAATTTTAAAACATTTTCCCCCATCATCTTCTGATTTAAATATTTTTTTATACATTTTCCATTCATTTCCAGATTTTTAAGAATTTTTGGTCGATTCTTTTTTCAATTTCGATTTTCTTTCATTTTTTCATTTTAAATTTTTTTCCTTCATTTTTTTAATGAGTAGAAAATTTTTCTCCATTTTTCAGTTTCATTCTGATTTTATACGTCTTATTTTTTAATTTTCCTGTTTGATTTTTTTTGTAATTTTTTCAAGTTTTCTTAATTTATTTTTATTTTTGGCATTCTTACTGCCTTTTAAACGCTTACTTTTTATCGTTTTTTTCATTTTTTTAATCAAATTTTATTTGAAATTTTCTCAAATTTTTGATTTCACTTATCAGTAGTTGTAATCATTATTTATTATTTTTTTTTTTTCATTTTTTGTTTTCCCGAATTTTTTGTACCTGCGTAGTTTATTTTTCATTTTTTATTTTTAGTCATTTATATATTTTTTCCAATTCTCAATATTTAAACCACTTGCAGTTTTATTCTAATTTTTAACTTTTGCAATTTTTTATTTTTCCTGATTTTTTGATCATTTTAATTGGATGTTTTTTCAAATCGTCCCTACATTTCATTATTTTTATAAATTTTTGGCGTACCTAATTTTTTCGTTGATCGAACCTTATTCCAGCCACGAGCAATGCACGTGTTTCAACTTTTTAAACACCTTATGGAGAAACATTAAACAATTGAATTGAAAACTGGAATTTAAAAAAAATCAATTTGCGGAAACACACCCCAGAGTATACTTCTCAAAATCAACTTTCAAACAATTTTTAGTACCTATCGGATTTTATTTTTTTTTATTTCGACAAAAATTTTTTTTTTCATAATTTTGATTAATCTGAGAATTATTTTTGATACATTTCAAACTCATGGAATTAATGTTTTTCAAAATTAACAAATTTTAATAGCTTCAAAATTTTGTAAACTGAAATTTTCAAAATTTGAATTTGTGACATTACACACACAGATGAATCACTTTTCAAAATGGATAGTTTTAACAGATTAGAAAATAAACTTAATTGAATTTTTCAAAAAACTTGTACTCATAAAGATTTTTCGAAATTGTGTAATAATTTTTTTTATTTACTTACGTTTTTTCCAGAGGCTTTTTTTGACTTTTTTTTAATGGATAATAATAAAATTCTCTTGAAAAACATGCCCTCACACTTAAAACCAATGAATAAACCATTAGTAACCTCGATTTTTTTCTGATTTCAGGAACCCTTTAACAAAAAACGGCAACGTCCCGATGCACAACAAAAACACGTACCCAGGTATGACGGCAGTACCAAAAACCACCTCGACAATGGGTCGACCATTGGCGAACACGAATATAGCCGCCGTTGAGCCATACCACCACGTGCCATCTTCCACCAACAACCATTACCAACCGGCCTTAGACGTAAAACGAAACCATCGTAAGGCCGACCAATCACCGCATCAGCAGCAACAACAACAGCTGCAGCAACAACAGCAACAACAACAGCAACAGCTCCAACAACAACAGCAACAACATCAGCAATACCTTCAGCTTCAGCAGCAACAGCACCAATTGAACAACTCGTCGAGTCTCGTAGATTTACCAAATCACCAACGTAAACCGTCCCATCACCACGCAATCCATAATCAAAAAGAAATCACCAATGCTTCTTCGAGCGACGACCAACGTACCCAGTTTAGCTCGGACGAAGAACGAAGGCAGCTGCAGAACCATCAACAGCAGCAGCAACAACAGCAACAGATGAACAAATATAACGCAGAAACGTCATCGGATGACAGGGTATTGAATGAATTCTGGCCTAATAAATTCGACTCGAAATACCAAACTTTACCGAGCGGTACGAAATTCAGCGTCGCCGCTAGTACGACGAATACCAAGTATATAATACGCAGGCCGGCCGAAGGCGTCGAAAGTCACGATAGTAATAATCAGAAATTAGCTCAAGATAGGAAATACTCGGCCGAGGATAATTTTAATAATAATATCAAAGATGGTGCCACGTCGACAACTTCGCTCGATGCCACAACCAACGATAAGAACAATAACGGTGATAGCGTGCAGCAGAAAATTACTACGAATAATAATATGTCGAATTCGACGACGACTACGGCGACGACAGGCCAAATTCAACAGACCAATATTGTACGCAGCATACCAATATCGTCGAGTAACAATAAAGGCTTAGCGACGCCGTTATCCAATATCAATTACTTGTCCAGATCGACTACCTGTTCGACCATTCCGAATAATACGTCGAGGTAATTTTTTCATTTTTTTAACAGTCATTTGCTTGTTGAATTGGTTAAAATGGGTGTTAGATTAAGATATACGAGTATGTAGTTCTGCGCCAGGAGAATGTGCCACTATTGCCATTTTTATACTGGAAATTATTATTAGGAGTAGGACTCCTCCTCCTCCCCCCCCCCACAAATCTTCCAAGAAAACAAAAAAATTTATCTGTGGTTTGTACAAGATTCAAAAAAGTACTTGATACGTTTTTAAAAAATCAACAGTTAAAAAAAACGTTCCTACTTATAATTAAATTTTTTTAGCATAAATTTTTGAAAAAATTTTGTTTTAAGCACCTAGGAACGATTTTTTCTAATTAGTGACAATTTTGGTGATATTTCAATTTTTTTTTTCAAAGTAATATGGATTTTTTTTTTTTTTTTACCTACTTAATGAGAAGAATTTTTCTTTTAATTTTGATTTGAACAGGATTTTAAAAAAATCTAGTTTCAAAAAAGATTTTAAATTCTTATACAGTAAACTTGAATTTTTTTAAAAACATTTAGATAATTCTCAAAATTATCTATTACAAAAAAAAAAAAAAAAATTTAGGTATGTACTGTTTCATTTTTACAGAAATTATTTTTTAAAATCAAATCATTATTTTTCTAATTGAAAAATAATTATTGTTTGGTCAAAATTCAGAAGTTTTTGAAAATTGAATTTCAAATAATATAAATAATATAAACAAATAAAGAATAGAATTTTGAGGGTAAATTTTCAACGTTGTTGCAACAAAAAAAAATCAATCAAAAATGTTTCTCATTAAAAAAAAAATCTTGTGTAAAAATTTTAATTGTTTGATTTGGAATTATAAAAAATCTCTTATGTGATTCAATACTTCATTTTCAAGAATTAGCATTAAAATTATTGTTTTCCAAAAGACTTTCGATGTGGTGAAGAATATTGTTTTAAAGAATTTAAAATTCTTTTTTTTTTAAAACAAACATTGAAATTGTGTTTCCAACAAATTTCAATTTTTAAATTTTAAAATAATTTCAAAAATATTTAATAAAACTGGTTCGATTAGAAATTTTCTCAAATTCTTATTGGGGGGGGGGGGTATTTTTAAATTCAATTTCAAATTACAAAGGTTTTTAAAGTATTCATCGGAATATTTTTTCAGTTTTGTTGTTGGTGTTTATAATTTAAAAAAATTGTTTGATTAAAAAATTTTTGGAGTTTTTTTTTTTTTTTTTTTTTTTAACCAAGAGTTTTTCAAAATATTTGCCAACAATTTTTTGAATTTTTTTCCAAAAATATTGTCAGTTTTAAAAACCATGGTTTCAAATATTTATCCAAAAAAAATTACTGAATCATTTTCAACAAATTTTTGTACCTACTTTGTTGAAAAAATTGTTCAAAAAAATTGAAAATGTGTTTTTTCAAAGAAAATTTGGAAATTTTTTCGTTACAATAATGAATTTTTTTTGATTGGAACTTGAAAAAAAAATCACCCCTATTAAAATTTTTCAAAATTTTATTTCAGATATAATTTTTTTAGAAAATGAATACAAAAAATTCGAGATTTTAGTTTTAAATAAAGGAAAATGTGTTTCCAAAGAAAAAATGAAAATTGTTTTTCCAATAAAATTTGTAATTTCTTTCGTTTTTTAAAAATGCTAAAAAATATGTAATTTAAAAATGATTCGATCAGAAACGTTTCAAAAATTTCTATGCAAAAAGTTTTTTAAAATTGAATTTTCAAAATTGTTCTACAAACTAATTTGTGATGTTATGAAGTTTTTTTTCTACATCAGTTTTTCAATATTATTTTCCAAAAAATTGACAATTTTCAAAATCATTGTTTTTCAAAAAAAAAAAAATGTTTGAATGGAAATTTTTGAAAAATTTTTCAACAATTAGGTATCTGATAACATTTAAAAAAAATGAATTTTCAGTGTAGTCCCCCTCCCATCAAAAAATAATATAGTCTTTCTTTTAAAAAATAAATTAAATTGTTTCTCCGTGAAATTTTTTTCATTTTTATTTTTTATTTTTTTTTTATTGAAATTTTTTGAAACTTTTTCTTTGCATTCACATAACTTGAATTTTAAATTTAAATTTTCAAAAGTGTCCTTCAAATGATTTTTAATTTTTATTTTCTTCAAGTGATTTTTTTAATTTTTGAAAAAATTGCTTGATCAAAAATTTTTGAAATTTTTTTACTACAATTTTTTCAAGATTGATTTTTGTGAGAAAAAATCGAAATTTTTCAAAAAGAGGTCCTAAAATTTTTGATTTTTTTTCAAATTCAAAATTGTTAATTGAGAAAAAAATCGGGTTTGTCGATTTTTAAAATTATTTTTTAAATAAATTGAAAATTGGCTCGATTTGGAATTAGTCAAATTTAAATAGGTATTTTTGGAATAGTTTTTTTTTTAATTTTAAATCTGGTTTAGAATTCTTAAAAAATTATGTTGCAATAACGTTTTTCAAAATTTAATTTTAAATTTGAATTTTCACAATTCTCAATAGGCACTCAAAAAAAAAATGAAAATTGTTTTTAAATTTTGAAATGTTTTTTTAATCCATTATTTTTATTAAAAGTTTGTTCATTCCGATTTAAAAAAAAAATTACAGTAAAAATTTTCAATTTTTAAAATTACTCTTTTAAAAAAGTTGAAATGTTATTTGATCCCATATTTTTGAAAAATTCCACCACGATAAAGTTTTTAAAAAATTGAATTTTATGTTTAGGTACCTAACCTACCTATGTACATGCGTCAAGGGAATAATTTTTTTCATTTTTATTCAAAATTATCAATCTTAAAAAAAAAAATGTACTTATAGAAAATTGTTTGAACTTGAATTTTTGAAAAATTTGTTTTCAAAAACTGCAATAATTTTTGTGATGTTTTATCAATTTTTTCGATGTTTCAATGAAATGGAAATGAAAAAAAAAAAATGTAGAGTTTTGGTTTGATTTTGAAAATATAAATTTTTTAAACCCATACTTATTTTTCTAAACAAATAGTTTTTCAAAAAAAAAAAAAAAAATCGAAATCGAAATCTTAATCTTAATATGATAATTTTGTACGTATTTTTTGTAATTTAATTTATTGAAAATTTACAAATTCACTCCTTGAAAACCCCCCTAAAACTAATTAAATTTCGGTTCACTCTATTTCTATGTGTTTTTCAGATCGTACGACTCGAACAATCAATCGCCAAATGCTCAAAATGCCGATACCAATTCGACACCAGCGACGGTAACGTCCACCAGTACAGCAGTCACGTTCACCAGCACGTACCAGGTACGATATTTGTTGAAAAGTATCTTTTTAACGACGTGTCACAATATACTCGTAGTATACCTACCCCTAGCCCTACTTCATACTTGGTGAAAATAGAGTAGAATAATGTCGAGGAAAAAAAACAAGAGGTAAATTCACTAGGGTTCTGCTGTAATGAGAGAAAACGTGTTATAACAAGGGTGGTTAAAAATGTTAATTTTTTACAACTTTTCCAGTCGCATATTTGGTCGGTTAATTTGCATACATTACCGCGTTGGCAAATTGGCTTCCGTTACGTTTATTAGTTAAGTGAAAAAAAACTATGAATGATCTGTTAATGGGCGTCCCTGGATAGGCTTTTTTCCTCTCTCCGTCCGTCGGTTGGCGTTTTTTTTTCCACTTTAATTTCTCTCTCTAATTATACGCGTGGTGTTAATTTTTGGACTGTGAGCTGGAAATATGAAAGAATGGATTTTAATTTCAAGATGACGTGAAAATTATACGAGGCTTGACAAAATTTTAGAAGTATTTTTGACTTTGGCTGGGACTGGAGGTCTTCTTTTGCTCATCTTGCACAATGCTCATGATGGTTTTTTATTTTGATTGCAGAAACCGGTGAGTAGCGTTTCGCCAATTTATCAAACGACGTCGACGCGAATCCAACCCGTACAGCCTCAAATTATCGGATCGTTCGCATCGGTAGGTTTTTTGGGTTGGATTTTTGAGGGCATAGAATTGATCTAAAAAGGGTGCAGGGAGGGTTAGTCCCGAATTTTTACAAATTAGGATTTAAGAGTGTTGTCGTGTCTCGTCGTAAAGAATCAATCTGTATTCCAAATTGATAAAATAATTAAATATGCTGAGAAATAATTTTCATTTTAATTAATGACGTTTATTTTGTAATTTTACAGGGTCCTGGTCATAAATATCGTGAAAATTACCTTCAAAATGTAAACGCGTTATCAGATAATCAAACCCTGAAACCAGCACTACCACCAAAACCAGCACCTCCGGTCAAAGCTACCCCTCCACCCCCGCCCAGACAAAGCGCCTTCCATACGCAGTTCACGTCGCAGACTGACAACAGTAAATCGGAAGCGAGGACCTATTTCGGCGCTGATTTTGGTCGAAGAAATGAAAATGGTTCTGATAATCATTCATCGTCTGGTTCTGATAAGGAGCAATCGGACAAAAGACTTTATTCCAAAGCAAACGTCGATCTGGTTAATGATCTGGCGAATTTAAATATTACGAGGTAAATTGAGGTTTTTTTTCGCAGGTTATTGTGGTTTTGTCATCTATAGTGAAAACTTTCCTTTTTCAGAATTTCCAAAATTAATACATCTCTTTTGAAAAATTTTTAGTCGACGTATCCTTGATATTTTCGAAATTGACATTTTTCTTACATTTTTTCCAAAAATTTCCTCGTCTCCTTAAAATTTTTAAAATTGACGTTTTCCTTTCAAAATTTGAAAATTGACATTAATTTGATACCTCCTTTTCTGAATGTTTACTAACAACTTTTCATGATTTCCAAAAATTTCAAAAATTGATAGATACTTCCTTTTGAGAATTTTCAAAAATACGAGTGATGTACTCATCAGTTATTCCTTTTAAAATTTAAAAAAATTGAAATTGAGGATTGGAAAATTTAATTGTTAGAGATTAAAGATTTTTACAATTTTAAAAAATTTATTTTATTTTTCAAATTTAGAACATCTTTATCGAAACTGTGTTCTTGAAAAGTTGGAAAGTTTTCAAAATTTGATGAAAACTCTAAATTTCATGTTGTTTGAACTTTTTTCCAAATTTTTAAAGTTTTACAATTTTTTTAGATTTAGAATTTGATAAAAATTAAAATTTTGATGGTTTTCAAATTTTTATTAATTTTCGAAGTTCGCCTAATTTTTAAAATTGTAAGTATAAAAAAATCTTTTAAATTTTTAAAAAAGTCAAATTTTATAAAAATTGAAATTTTTTGGTTAATAAATTTTTATACAATTTTGAAGAAAATTAATATTTAAAATTTTTAAAAATTGAATAAATCATTGAAATTTTGAAAACATTTCATTTCGATGAAAATCGGAACTTTTGTGTTTGTGATTTAAATTCTTTTTTTCTATGTTTTTGGAGTTGGATTATATATTTTTTTTAAATTTTGTAAATCTCTGAAATTTGGTAAAATAATTATTGATTTAATGAAAATTGGAATTTTGGTAATTTTTTTATAACTTTTGGATTTTATTTTTAATAGAATTTAGTAAATCTTAAGAATTTTGAAAAAATTCGAATTCAAAAAAAATTATTTGATAAAAATTGGGATTTAAACATTTTAAACAAAATTCAAAATTTGGAAAAAAAATTGTAAATACCTAGCAAAATTTGAATTTTTGTAAATATTCAAAGTTGAGCTAATTTTTAAAATTTCGTGAATCTTTGAAATTTTGAAAATTTTCAGATAGTAAAAATTCAAAATTGAAAAAAAAAGTTCAAAATTTGAAAAAAAAAATATTTGGTAAAAATTAAAATTTTAGCTATTTTTAAAAAGTTTTTAAGTCGAGAAAATTCATTTAGTACCTATCTAAATCTTTAAAATTTTTGAGAATTCAAATAATGATAATAATTGATAATTAAAAAAAGTAAGAATGAAAAAAGATTGTTTGAGAAAAAATGGGGTTTTAAATTTTTTAAATTGAAATTCAATGAATCTTGGTAACTTTGAAAAAATGCAAATAAAAAAAATTCCAATTTTGAGAAAAATGAATTTCCAAAGTAAAAATCGAAAAATTTTCAAAATAATTTTTAATTTGATGGAAATTGAAATTTTAGTGATTTTAAAATGTTTGTAAATTTTTAAAATTGCAATAAAATTCAAATCTCTAAATTTGTAAAAACATATAATTTTATGGTTGTAAATTTATAAAGTCGAATTAATTTTTAAAAAAATTTGAAACTGAGAAAGTTCTTAAAATTAAAAAAAAATCAAATCTGGTAAAAATTTAAAATTTTATAAAAAAATTGTGCTTGGTAAAAATCAGAGTTTGAATGATTATCAATTTTTTGTACCTACTTAAATTTTTAAAGTTTGGTGTATTTTTAAACTTTTGGATTTTTTTTTAAAGTAATTTTTATTTATAAAAGTTGAAAATTTCAAAATTTAAGTGAATTTTGAAATTTTGAAGGAAAAAATTCGAGCTTTAGGTAAATAATTTTTTTAATAGGTACCTATTTAGATGAATTTTACAAAAATATTCTTCGTTGATCAATTTTTTTTTCAAATTTTGAAAATTTTCCATATTATTTTGTATTTTTATTGAATTTAAATTTAGTTTATTCGTAGTATTCATTTTTTCATCTTGAGAAAAATTCACCTTTTAAAACTTGAAAAATAAATCAATCCCTTAATTCTTCAAAATTTATTTTTTTTTTTGAATATTTTGAAATATTTATAGACTTTTCCTTTTTTATCGTTTTCAAAATTTACAATTTCTTTGCAATTTCTTTTTCAAAATCATCATCTCCTTCTCCAAATCTTCAAAATTGACTCTTTTTTTGTTGAAAATTTTGAAATCCGACACTTGAAAATTATTTCAGTAAGTAATACGTATTACATCGATTCTTATTTTTTTGCCCACAGAAACGACTCATCGAACAAATCAGAATCACCTCCACCACTTCCCAGCGTCGAGCCTCCATCGGACGACGAAGTAGACAGATCGATGAAGCTGAAAACAATCTACGTACAAAACAGTACGTCGAATAACCGCAATAAAGATATGAACAGGGTACACCTAGGGTCAATTAGCGACAGACTGATGTCAGATTTAAGTCAAGACTCGAGCTCGAGCGATACGAGCAGCGCCGAAAATAACTACTTCGTTGGTACGAATCGACGTATAGAACTACCCCCAGCTTACCTATTCCCTGAAAACGAAACCCCGCCAAGAGACCTGGTCAGTTCGAATTCGGAGAAGGATGTCGAAAGTTCGGACGATGCGGATCATCGGAATATCATATTGAATATTAAAAATTCGGCCGATGGTGCTGATAATAGCTCGGAAGATAAGTTTAGTCCGATTAGTTCGTCGCCGGATTCGGAAAATACCGATAAGAACGTCAGTGATAAGGAATTACAGTATTCGGGTAAGTTTGGCAAGTTGAAAAATTTGTCTTATAATTATTTTGAATTTTGATTGATTTTTTTTTTTTGCTTGGATTTTTGCAGACGATATAAAAAAGACCAAAAAAGGAAACTTGAAGAATACGAATAGTGTCAATAGCAAAAGAAGGGTATCGTTCGATCCACTGGCTTTACTCTTGGACGCTTCCCTCGAAGGTGAATTGGAACTAGTGAGAAGGACGGCCAGCCAAGTGAAAAATCCTAGCGCAGCTAACGACGAAGGAATTACCGCCTTGCATAATGCCATATGCGCTGGCCACTTTGAAATTGTTAAATTCTTAGTAGAGTTTGGCTGTGATGTCAATGCTCAAGACTCTGATGGATGGTGAGGGATTTTTAGAATAAAAAAAAAATGCTTTGAAGGTATGAGAATCGAAAGGATATTAATTTCAATTTTTTTTTTTTGCTTCAGGACACCATTACATTGTGCCGCAAGTTGCAACAATTTACCAATGGTGCGATTCCTCGTCGAACATGGAGCTTGTATTTTCGCTACTACTCTTTCCGACCAAGAGACCGCAGCTGAGAAATGCGAAGAAGATGAGGAAGGATTTGATGGATGTTCGGAATTTTTATACAGTGAGTTACATAATTGTAGATAAGCATAATAGTCTCAAAGCTAGTTTTTAGAAGCAAAATAGTTAAGTACATATTACGCTCATTAAAAAAAAAGGAATTTTTCAATTAGGTATTTTTTTTAATAAAACAAATATTTTTTAATTTTCATAAAAATGAATTTATGAAAATTTTCTGGATCAAAATTTTGAAATTTCAATTAAAACAAATTAGAACTAGGTACGTTTTTCCACTTTTATTTTTAAAAAAATCACTTGAAATTGGAATTTTCTTGCTAATTTTTAATTCTTTAAATAGTAAAAGATCGAAGGTTTTTCAAACTTTTTAAAGATGATTTTCTTTTTTATCGAAACAATTTTTTTTTCAAATTTCAAAACTTTTATTAAAAAAAAAAAAAAAAAAAGTGCGAGGAAGTAGTCATTTCTTTCATTTTTTTGATGGTAATTTTTTGTTATTTCTACATCCTTTTGTAATGTTTTGTAATTTTTTCTTGTAGGTTTTTTTTTATTTGAATTTTTTTATTTTTTTGTTTTTTCAAAATATTTAATAAAACATATAAATTACGTAAAATCTTCACAGAAGAGGAGAGAACTGGCTCACAAATTCCTCAATAAAAAAAGTTTGAAAAATTTGTTGAAAAAATTTATTTTAGTGTTTAAATTTTTTTTTTTTTTGTAAAAATTTTCAACGAGTATTAGAAAAAAATGAAAAGTAAAAAAATATTTAAAAATCAAAAGTTTAACTCTTATTCATCAAACAATTTATCAAAAAATTCTTAATTTTTGAAGGAAAAAAAAGTGAGAAAAGTTCGTATAATTTTTTTTTAACCTGTGAAAAATTTCTTGGGTAAAAATAAAAGTTGAAAATTAAAATTATACTAAAAAAATTCTCCAACAAAAGAAATAATGTCTTTATAAAAAGTTTTCGGAAAAAAAATTAAAAATATTTTTGTTGAAAAAAGAAGAAAAGATTTTTCGACAAAATTCTCAAAAAAAAATTATTTAAAAAAAGTTCCTCTAAGGAAATTGGCAAAGTTCCCTTTGAAAAAATTATCAATTGTAATTTATTACCTAAAAATTACTGAATTATAAATTTCTAATCAATTTTAAAAATTCCCTAAATTTTTTTTTTTTTTTTTTTAAAGATGAAATCTTGAAGATTTACTAAATTCTAAAAATTGACAGATTTTTAAGAGCGATCCAAAATTTGAAATTTATTAAAATTTCAAAATTATCAAATTATGAGTTCTATCAAAATTTAAGAATTTCTGAAATATTAAATATTTTCCAAATTTTCAAGTTTTGGGATTTTCTGAATATTGAAAAATTTTCCTCTTGGAAATTTCAGAAACTTTAGTTGAATTTGAAAACTGATCTTATTTCAAAAATTATCAAAATTTGAAAATTATTTGTCCAATTTCAGATGTTTTCTCATTTTTTAAATAATGTACAAACTTATTAAATTTAAAAAAATAACCTTTCAATTTTTTTTTTTTTTGGAAAATTTTTAATTTTTCCAAATCTTGGAAATTTGAAATTTATTAATCAATAATAATTAAATCTATTTTTCAGCAAGTATAACAATTTATTAAACGACAAAATTTTGTAATTCTGTCAATTTTTTTAAAAATTTCCAAACTTTACAGATTTACTTTATAAAAAAAAATTGAAAATTTAGCTGAATTTGAGAATCCAATTTCAAAAATCTACTTACTCCTATCAAAATTTAAAAATCACTTGCCAAATTTTCGATTTTTTTCAAATTTCCTAAATTTGTGAAAACTTTGGATTTAAAAAAACAAGCTTTTAATTGTTTTTGTTGAATAATTGCCTAAATTTTTCACATTGAAAAATTTTATTAATATTCAGAAGTCATCTACTAAATTTAAATTTTTCAATTTTTTTTAATTTGTAAAAACTCATCAAATTTTGAAGATTGGATTTTAAAATCACATTGTGGAATTTCCTAAAATTTCAAAAATGTGCTAAATTATAAAAATTTATCTAATTTAAAAAAATTGTCAAATATTAAAAGTTATGCAATTCTTGAATATTGATTGAAATTTTAAAAATAACCAAATTTTACAATTCTATAAAAATTGGAAAATTTCTAAAATTTTGTAAGCAACTTCTTTAAATTGTCAGAATTTGTTAAACTTCAAATTTTTATTATGGTTGAAAAATTATAATTTTGAAAATATTCAAATTCTGTGTATTTATCGATTTTTAAAACTTTAAAGATTTACAAAATTAAAAAAATGAATAATATTTTTAAAAAATAGCAAAAAAAGTTTATTTTGATTTTTCGAAAATTTAGCTAAATTTAAATAATTGTGCAATTTTTTCAAAATCTATCTGGTCTTTTGAAAATTTTATAGAAATTCAAAAGTTACCAATTTACTAAATTCTATCTAATGTTAGAAATTTTCAAATTTTATAATTATATACACCATCAATCTTTGACAAATATTTAATATTCTTGTTAAAAAATCACATTTTAAGAATTTTGGAAAATTTGGGTAAATTGAAAAATTAATCTAATTTTATGCATTGGGTAAAATTCAAAAGTTAACAAATTTTCTATTTTACCCCAATTTTTTATATTATACCTAATAGCTTATTAAACTCTAAAAATTAAGCTTTTAATATCTTTTTGAAACACATGGAACTTTTTTAAAACGTCGAAAAACCATTCTAATTTTTTCTAATGAATCTTCAATTTTTTTCTCATTTCAAAATTTGTAATTTTCTTTCGTTTTGTTTTTTTAAATTTCATTTTTTTTTTCATTTTTCTAGTACAAAATGTTGGGGTTCCTCATATTTAAAAAAAGCGACGAATAAAAAAAAACCAATTTAGGTAACTCATAATTTTTTGAAGGAGTATCTTGGAAGACAAAGGGAGAGGGAATTCGAAAGAATAAATTTTCATATCGCTACAATTTTCACCTCAATATTACTATTTTCGTTTCGATTTTCATTTTTAAAGAAAAGAAGGAATTTCCGAACAAATATTGAACTGCTTTCCTCTATTTCGATATTAATAAATGTTTTAGGGCTGGGAGGCTTCTCGAATTCCGAAATTAAACATCCCTTTGATACAACTCGTGAACTCGAGCCAGACTCCTTTTCCTCGTTATATTACAATTTTAATAAAATACAAAATTCTCATTTTTCCACCCTTGAAAATACCCCGTTAAAAACTCGGCAGGTAGTTAAATAAAATAATAAATTTCCAATACTAATAACGTCTTTCATTTTCCTTCTTTTACAGGTGTTCAAGAAAAACTGGGCATTTTGAACAACGGCATCGTGCACGCGGTATTTGATTACGAAGCTCATAATCCGGACGAATTGAATTTCAAAGAAGGAGATCGTTTGACTGTCCTACGTAAAGGCGACGAATGGGAGAGAGAATGGTGGTGGTCGCGTATAAACGATAAAGAAGGATATATTCCTAGGAATTTACTAGGGGTAAGGATTTGCCTGGCTCGTCGCTCGATTATTATATCTCGGCCTTAGATACGTTAGCTTAGAGCTACCTTTCTGCGTATTTTTTCCCTCTTTGCGAACCTTTTTTACCAATAAGTACAAAGATGAGCTAAATTTTCGTATTTCATGATTACAGTTGTACCCGAGAATACATCCAAATAATAAAAATATGCAGGATTAACGATGACGTCACGAGTACGTTGAAGGATTCGACATTATACCAGATGAAATTGGAACGTATGTATTATCGATATGGAACCGAGTACACATGGAACGTGTTTATTTTTTATACATATCTTGTGTCGTTTAGTACACTGCATGACTTTTTTTTTTTTTTTTTTTAAAGAAACCAACGTGTTAAAAGTTCTATCTCAGGTATATTTGTTTAAGTGGAGTTTCGATTTGAGATTATTTTTGGGGTCATACGAGAACTTGGAACTGGGCTGTTTTAAGAAAGTTTTCGTTTTGATAAACTTAACGTACTTGAGTTTTGATAGAGTTAAAATGTACCCACCTGGGCGATTTGTTACTCAAATTTTATCCAACTTTTCGACCTGTTCGGTTCATGTTTTTGGAAAATGACAACTTTTCCAACTAGATGGATATTTTAACTGTATGTGAAAAGCATATCGATGACGGTTATGTTTGTAAACAACTTTAAAGTCACGTATCGATCATAAAAGCAGCCTTTGTCAATGATACGTGCACCTTTGAATTGGAAATACTATTTTTCAAGTGGTATTCAGGCGATATGAAGCATCTGTGATTTAACTCGTCCAATCAGATTCGAATTGTTTTTTTTTTCTGGAATATTGCATATCTCGTATGATAATTTTCACCGCTTTTGAAATTATTAAGAAATTAATAAAACGAGTACCTACGATTTTGTGTAAGGACTTGAGGAAACGAAGAGTAATATCGACTGCAATTATTACGCAATAACAGTAATGCAAGTTACCATTGTTATAAATTAAACTGCAGTATTATTACACTTAATAATTATTTATTTTACTGTTCTATTTTTTCCCCTTTTTTTCTTCGTGTACGAAAAATCAACGTAGGATTTTAATGAAAGCGGCTTTTCTGTTTTTTTTTTTTTTTTTTTAATTGAACGATTATTTTATATCACTCGTTTGCACTCACCCGAACACGTATTTCTTTTTAATATGCAAATCGATACACATATCGATCGGTTTCGTGATAATGAATTTTTTCTTGTGTTTTTTTCCAACCTTTTATCAAATATTGAATTTTTATTTTATATTATTATTACGATGTTTAAGGCTTTCTATTTTTTAGAATATCAAATGAAACCATTAAAGTGCCTATATTTTGTTAGTTGTTTATATGTACATATCACATTTTATGTATTTTGTAATTAGCCTGTATAGAATATTTTGTTATCAATAAAGTTGTTATTTTATTTCTTTTTTCGGTTGCAGTTTTTTTTTGGAATGTGTATTTTAAAAATAAGGTTGATTATTCGAGTTCAAAATTGAATTCATAATCTCGAAAAACCTCTAAATTGGTATTTTATTCGACTACTTTGGCTTGAAAAATGATCGAATAAAATTTTCTGCGAAAATTACCTCTTAAAATGGTGATTTCTCGTCGAAAAATCGATCCTACGTAGAAATTAAGCTCGCCGTTGAATTCGCCGTATCGATAAATCCCCTAATCGACATTTTATTCGATTAATTTCGCTTAAAAAACGACGAAACAAAGGTTTCGGCGAAAATTCTCAATGAAAAAAATTAAAATTCAATTTCGAAAAAAAAACATACGCGTAAGGCTATCTATCAGAAAAAACAAGAAACTTTGTTCTGTTTTTAAAAAATGAGGTTTGAAAAAATCGTGTCGGATTTCCAGATATGCACGTGGCGCTATCTCTCGGAACATTAGTATAACTACGTCGAAAAAAAGGCCAAAAACGCCTTCAAATAGACAAAATCAATTTTTTGTAATTACCACGTAATAACGTCGTAATTACGGTATTCGGCTGCGGGAAAAAAATTGCTCCACAATCTCAAAGTGCTAAATCTAGACCGTCATCGAGTTGGTCTATATTTCGCACTTTGAGATTGTGGAGAAATTTTTTTTTCCGCGTCTGAATACCGTAATTACTTGGTAATTACGTGGTAATTACAAAAAGTTGATTTTGTCTATTTGAAGGCGTTTTTTGGCCATTTTTTCGACGTAGTTACACTAATGTTCCGAGAGATAGCGCCACGTGCATATCTGGAAATCCGACACGATTTTTTTGAACCTATTTCTTAAAAACAGAACAAAGTTTCGTATTGCTTGTAATAGATGGCGCTACAAGTGGGTTTATTTTTCGATGTTGAATTTCTTGGTTGTGTTGCATTCTTAGTTCATCTATGCGACTACGGATAGCGCTGCGAACTTGTTTTTTGCAGAAGTCGTGTTGTTTGGGTTGTCTACTTCGTATTTTCACGGGCATTATTTATTTTTTTCGAATAAATTTTTTGAATTTTTTAGATTTTTGATTTTTTGAGTAAACTGGTCGTGTGAGGTGTGTATATAGGGGTTTTTTGACCCTGGGAATCCGAATTTGAGTTTATTTTTTTGATTCGCTAACTTTTTAAGCATGCTTTATCTTATCGCAAATCTTTTTTTTGTTGGAAATAACTACTTCATGAGTTTTTGAGTAAACTAGTTGTGTGACTTGTCTACATAGAGGTTTTTTGACCCCAAGAATTCGATTTTGAAGTCATTTTCCGGATATACTCACTTTTCAAGGTTGTTTATCGAACAACAAACGTCTGTGATGATCTAAATGAACACCTCGCCTCATGTTTATGTTTGTTATCTTTATCTCGTTCTATCATAGATGATGATGATAAGACTTCCTACACAATACGTCAACAAATTCGAACTAGATCAATAAAAAAAATGTTTATTATTTAATTGCGGTAAATTTTCTTTCACCATAAATTTCATTCAAAATAAAATAGTATACTTATTTTCATATCATAACGTTGGATCTGTTACATATCAAATTGTAAATTATTTTAATTTGAAAGAATTATCTACTTTCTGTTCACCATAATTATAATGTACGTAGTTTAATCTTCGTTTCGCTCAAATAATAATCCTTCGAGAACTACTTTGAAATGTTCTTCGATGCCATATTTCTTCAATAACTTTTTTTGACCTATGTACTAGAACTTTCTTTTCTTCTTCTCTTCGTATTCATTCCGTAGAACTTCCAAAACTGAAACATAAAATTAAAATACATAATTTATAATTTTATTTTTATCAAGTTGAAATGTACAAGTAGCGTTCTTACACCTTATGTATGAACTCGTAGGTGATTTACAGTGGTTCAAAAATAGTAAATTACCTATAAATTAAATAATGCATCAGATGAAGCTAAAAATAGGTAAAAAATTTTTCTAAAGAATAAAAACTAGGTTATTTCTGGATAAGGAATAGAAAATTTAATTTTTTCAAATTTAAGACATTTTTGTACCATTTACCAAAAAATCCAGAAATTTTCTCCAAAAAGATAAAAAGATAATTCTAAAAGATTGTAATTTTTATCTCTAAAAATACAATAAGATTTCATTTTCAAAAAAAAACAAACAAACAAACAAACAAACAAGCAGACCTCAAAATATCGAAATAGGTATTTCGACTAATTTTAGGTTATTCTGCTCGAATTTCCTGTCACTTTTGCTGTGCGCTCATTTTTGGAGTTTTCCGCCAATTTTTGAGGCGAATTACTCGACAATGGTGAGCCGGATCGCAAAACCGACACCGGATCTGAGACCACGGACCTCGACTTAGTCCCAAAATACCTTTATCTCAATTTTTTTGGTGGCTCAAAAAATCGCAAAAAAACGTGAATAAACCCCTTATGATTTTTTTGGCTCAAAAAACTTTTTGTTCGATTTTCACTCGCGACACATGTAGATGGGGGTAATCGGACCTAGCAAATCGATTGGCGCCATCGGTTTGGCCGTACGACTCGTACTTTGGCCGCGTACACGCTTTTTTTGAGTAATTTTTTGAGCAAAATTTTTTTAGCTCAAAAAATTGAAATAGGAGTGCATTTCGACTAATTTTGGGTCATTCTGCTCGAATTTCCAGTCACTTTTGCTTTGCGCTCATTTTCAGAGTTCTTCACCAATTTTTGAGACGAATTACTCGACAACGGTGCGACGGATCGCAAAACTGACTTTTTACCCCTAAAAGTTGTAAAAAAAATTTATCCAAAAAAATTGAGGAAAATATTTTTTTTATAATAAAATTTTAATTACGGTAGGTAGTTCCAATATATTTTAAGGAAAAAAAACTTTTCAATTTTTTGTAGAAGAATAATGTTGTATCAATTTTTTTAAAAATAGTATGTAATAGACTAATAGGTAGAAAATATGTATTTTTCTCAAATTTTAGATTAAAAAATCCTTAAATTTTTTTGAGAAAAGAGCTCTATTTTTGTTTCGGATAAAATTTGCTACTCGTACTTTTGAAGAAAAAAAAATTAGGTAAAATTTTTTTTAGAAAATAATCTTGAGATTGTCAAATATTTTATAGCAAAAAAATCTGTTTTACTGTTAAGAATGAAAATCTCTCATTTTGAGCAAAATTTTATAAATTTTTTCAAAAACTAGTTGGCTCTATTTCCACACTACGTTTGAAAGTATGAAACATAGTATATGTTTTTACTCTGTGACAAAATTTTTAAATGTCACGAATATTATTTTCCACGGGAATTTAACTTAAAAAATTCAATTTTCTCAGAATGTCTGACAAAAAGCCTAAAAGTTATAAAATTTTTAAAAAATTTTCAAAGTTTCAAAATGTCTAAAAGTCATAAATTTATTTAAAAAAATTAACTGACAAAATGTCCAAAAGTCTAAATTTATTTTAAAACAAAAAATATTAATTTTCATGGAAATTCAAAACTATTAAAAAGTCTAAAAAACAAGTTTCAGAATGTCTGACATAATGTCTAAAAAGTCGAATTTATTGAAAATTAAGTCATCTTTCTATTTATAAAAAAATTTCAAGTTTCAGAATGCCTGACAAAATGCCTAAAAAATGTCTAAAAGTCTAAAAATTTCAAAAAATTTACAAGTTTCAAAATGTCTGACATAATGTCTGTAAAGTCGAATTTATTGAAAATTTTCCAAGTTTTTTTATGCCATCCAAACTTTTGGGTCGGAATTTTGGGTCGGATTTTCGTGTCGTTTTTTTCCATTTTGGTCATCGTAAAAGCATATAATTATACTATGCTAAAACATTAATATTTTCTGGAGAAGAAAATTTTTCAATTTTTCTGAAATAAAAGTACCTAAGTACCTATGGTATTTTGAAAGAAAAAATCTCTTTTTTGTTCAGTATAATGAAATCTCACATTTCTACCAAATCTCATTTTTTGGGGATTTTTTTCTTTTAATTTTTGAAAAAAAATCTCCTAATTTTTTTGTAGAAGAAAATCTCCCATTATCATAAAAAAACAGAATTTTTCTATTTTGAAAAATATCTTAAAATTTTCTTGGTATGTATAAAAAAATAAAATAAAATAACTTAATTTTTTAAAAGCCACCTTTAAAAAAATTCTAATGCCTTATTGCCGAAATAAAAAGGTTTCAATTGGATGAATTGAATTTTTTTTTGTTTTCTACGTAAATGTAATTTTCGTCACAGTAGGGTTTTTTTTAAATAACATGCGTAGTTACACGTAGTTTTCAACTGTTTGTCTTGATTACGTGTCAAGCACGTAGTACAATCGACTGCAGTTGATTTCGTGCTGCGCACGATTCCGTATTAAGCAGTTCAAGAAATTTTTTTTTAATGAATTCAAAAACAAAATGAAGTTGATATTCATTTATTTTTTATTGTGGTACCTTCATATGCGTGGCTTTCATCTTGCAAGAGATGAAGAAATTAAGGGAAATATTTTTCTATAAGGTGTCGCTCACTTGTTGAGAATTTTGAATGGTTGAATGCAAGAATGATTCTTCTTCTCCAAAAAATCAATTTTTAAAATATTAATTTGAAACATCAAAAAAAAAATTACTCTGAAAAATTGCAAGTTTTTTTTTCAGAAAAAAAAGGCAGGAAGGTATAGAAAATGGGAATTTTTTTGTTGGTGAAAATTAAAAAAATTAGGTAGGTATTATATCAAGTGCGAGAATGTTTTTTCTTCTCCAAAAAATTGATTCTTTTTTCTAATTTGAAACATTGAAAAAAATTACCCCACAAAATTGAAAAAGTAGGTACGTGTGAAATTAGATAATATTTTGGGTAATTTCAAATTCAAAATTCGGCAAAATTTTTAAAAATTCCAAAATATTTTGAAGAAAAAAATCTTTCAATTTTGAAATAAAAGGTATTCATTTTTCTAAAATAATGATATTTCTCAAATTTTGGATCAAAAATCTTTCATTTTTTTTGAAGAAAAAATTGCAGAGAAAATTTTTTACTTGTTTTTTAAAAAAAATCAATTTTTGCCTGAATGAAATCTCTTATTTTGGGAAAATCATCAATATTTTGTAGAGAAGAAAATTTCTCAATTTTTCTGAAATATGTTTAAAAATTCAAATTAAATCAATTTTAGGAAAATTTTACAACTCAGAAATAATGTAGAATTGGAATTGAAAAAAATCAATCTGAAATAAAAGTAGATATAAGTATTTCTCAAATTGTAAGAATAACAATATGAAAAAAACAATTTTTTTGAGAAAAAGTCTATTTTTTAATGCAGAAAGACAGCTATCATATTTTTAAAGAAAATTTATTAAAATTGTTTCCAAATATTTTAAAGAAAAAAAAATCTTATAATTTAAAAAAAAAAATACAATTTTTTGAAGAAGAAATCAGTTTTTCTAAAATAATAATAGTTCTCTTTGAAAAAAAATCTTACATTTTTTTGGGATAAAAAATGGTTTTTTTTTGGGGGGGGGTGTTTATAATTACAGGATTATTACACCCATCGGAAGAATTTTTTTAAATTTTATTTGTGAGGTTGAGTTTTTTAATTAAGTTTATGAATTTTTGAATTTCGGAAGGAATATCTGATATAACTGGAGGGATTTCATTTATTTGTAGGGTTAGTCTCTCTTGTTTTAACTTGGGGCATTCGAACAGAATATGTTGGAATGTTGCTAGGATGAAATCTCTTATTTTTAGAGAAAAAAATTGTCAATTTTTTTAGAAAATAATCTTGACTATTGTCAAATATGTATTTTGGAATATGAAATCTGTTTTTTGGTTTAAAATAAAAGCTCTCATTATGGAGGAAATCGTTAATATTTTCTGGATAAAAAATTTTTCAATTTTTCTGAAATAAAAGTACATATTTCTCAAATTTTTATATAAAAAAATAATATCGAAGTGAAAAAAAAATCTTCAACTTTTCGAAAGAAACAATAATTTCTTCTTTGTTTAGGATGAAATTTTGCATTTTTCTTTTAAAAAATTAATAAGTTTTTTTTTAGATTTTTTTTTACTGAATATCAATGGGGGGGGGGGGTAAATACTTACCGTAATAGTTTTCGAATTTCTGGAGAAAAAAACAATTAATTTTTTATAGAAAAAAATTTCCCATTCTCGTAAAAAAATATTCTCATTAGGTACCTAGATATCATAAAAAAAATACAATTTATTTTTTTTTTGAGAAAAATTTTCCAAGATCTCTTTTTTTTAAATCTTACATTTTTTTGGGATAAATAATCTTGCTAGGATGAAATCCCTCATTTTTAGAGAAAAAAAATTATCAATTTTTTTAGAAAATAATCTTGATTATCTATTGCCAAATATGTATTTTGGAGCATAAAAATCTGTTTTGCAAGAAAAAAATAAGTAGATATCTTTTTTGTTTATGGAGAAATTTCACATTTTTCTTTAAAAAAATTATCAGTTTTATTATTATTATTTTTTTTACTGAGTATCATTTTTTTGGGGGTATTATTTTTCGAATTTCTGGAGAAAAAAAATCAATTATTTTTTTATAGAAAATAATTTCGCATTCTCATAAAAAAGTACAAACTTTTTTGCATAAACGACTCCTTTTTTACGTTTAAAAAAAAATTAAAAAATAAAAATAAACTGGAATGAATTTTTTTTGCAATTTTTAGGAGTATATGAATGTTTAAATTTTTTGTAGGTATTAATAAAGCGACGTATCTAATTTTTTCGAAAAAAATCTTTATATTTTTTTGCAGGAAAAAATTCACAATTTTTTGAGAGAAAAAATCTCGTATTTTCACAGAGAAAAGATTCTAGTTTTTTGGAATGAAGAAATTTTTAAAAGCAAAAATATAGGTACATTTCTAGAATCTTTGAAGAAAAAATTTCTGAATTTTCTTACATTGGGTTTTTTGAGGAAAAATTTGTATGAGACCACTTTGATGCAATTTTTTTTTTGTTTCAGCGGATTCTTAATTTTTTTTTTCAAAAAAAAAGGGGGGAACGGTTTATTATGTCCCCTTAAAAACAGGGGTAAAGATAAAAAATCACCGAAAATGGTATTGTTGGGTAAAACTATACTTATGTGGTGACCATTTTGTTGAAAATTTTTGAAAAAAATTCAGTTAGGTACAATTTTTTATTTTCTCAATAAAAGGGGTTCTGCCAACACGCAAAATGATTTTTTTGAAGAAAATTACGTATTCAGGGAGTAGATTTTACACCAAAATAATCATTTTTGGATAGCCATCCCTTGACAATTCAGAAAAATGAAATTATGGACCACCCTGACGAGTACACGACTCCACGTATATACTTATTTCTAAAATTCATAAAATTCATAAATGAATCGTCACGCCTTGTAATTTTTGTTACAGTAGGGTTTTCGTTGAATAACATTCATCCACGTACTTTTCAAATGTTTACTTTTATTATATGTATCAAGTACGTACTACGTAGCACAATCGACTGCTGTTGTTTTCTCGCTGCGTTCGATTCAGTATTAAGCAGTTTAAGAAAAAAAATTGCAGCGAATTCGAAAACAAAATGAAGTTGATATTCATTTCTCTTTTATTGTGTTACCTTATGCGTGGATTTCATTTTGGAGAAGATGAAGAAATTGAGGGAAATGTTGATCTGGACCCACCAAAAATACCGAAAAGTAGCAGTAAGTACATAAATACGTACTTAATTTTCTAGTAGGTACTAGAAAATTACTACGTATGCTTGATTTTTTCTAAAACAAACGGTTGAACATTTCTTAGAATCGCAAGAATTTCGCACTGCATATTCCGGTCTTTCTTTAGAATTGATGATAAAGAAAGACGGTGAATTAGGAATTTTTAGAGATTTCATACCCACAAGTGAAACAGAAAATTATTCGAAAAGAGGGTATTTTTGCCCGGCAGAGTCATCCACTGAACGTGATTTTGAAAAGATGGACTTGTACAAATATTGTTTATTTTTAAAAGAAGAAAGCAGCGCCGCTCTTTTAGTTCAGTGCTCATCCGGCTCATCCCCACTAGAACCGAAACTTTGGGATAATTATCCGAATCACAAAAATACCTGCGGAGGAGATCATTATAATGGTACACGTTACTGGTTTCTCTATGAAGTAGGTACCACCTAGATAGGTAGTTTATTTTTTGACCATATTTTAAAAAAATATGCTTATACATATAACACATCAATAAAAACATTCCTCAGATATGTTGTCTAGGACCTCCAAAATTGAACGGAAACGTGAGTATAAATGTCTATATCTATATTATACCTTTTTGATCAGTCATAGGAGGAGTACCTAAGTAATTTTTTCAGAAATTTCAAACTAGACAATTTAATTCACACCTAGGTCAAAAAAGTTCCAACACTGAAAGAAAATTTTATCGAAGTGTATTCGATATGTATGCAAAACGAAGAAGAATTATCATACTTGAAATACAATTTGATAATGTCTGCGTCATATGAATACCCACACACAGAGGAGTCTTATGAATCGCAACATTTAACAGAGGGTTTTGTCCATTTGAACTTGGAAAAGTTGAAAAAGTTTTTCAAAGAAGTAAGAATTTAATTTATTTTTAATTGGACCTGAATTTCTAACAGGAAAAAGTTGCTTGAAACAATTTTAACAACAGCACAAATAAGTAAATTTTTATTTATTCGAAATCACTTCATACTAATTTATTATACACTAGGGTGGAGTGAAAATAAAAACATATCCCGCATTTCGACCAAACTCGCAGAGGCGCGTTTAGTTTGAGTTGAGAACCTCCAAAAAAAATTTGAGCCCCCTACCTCTCAGGGGAGTGGAGCTAGGGGCCCTCAAAGTAGAGTCACTTTTGAAAAAAACGCAGTTTTTTGCCACTTTCGGGTAGTACCAGATCGCTAAAAAATCGAGAATTTTGAATTACAAAAAATGGAAATAACTGATAACATCTGCTTGGTACCAAAACTGGATCCAAATGGCTCCTATTAATGTAAAAAAATTATTTCGATAGAAAAAGTTGAAAAATTTCATAGCATATGTAACAACTAACAACTGTAAAAATTTATCAAACTACAAAAATGAAATTTTTTCCATTTTTTAAGAAAATTTGGCTGAATTTGAAAAATAGCTAAAAATTTTAATTGATTTATTTCAAAATCACCTAATTTTAAAATTTTGAAGTATTTACAGCCCTTATTTATTTTTAAAGATTTATTTGCATGTAATTTTGATTTTTTTTTTAACATTTAAAAATTAGCTTATTTCAAATCTCTACCAAAGGTCTGGCCGGATAAGGGGTTCCAAAATGGCCCCAAGCGATTTTTGGCTGTTTTTAAGATATCGGACATTTTCACCATTTCTTATAAAATGTGGTGTTTTTAAGCGTTAAAAAGTGCAAAAATTCAATTATATTGTAAGTTTTTTGCGATATTATCGGCCCTTGCCCCATTGAAATCGCCAAAACTGAATACGTAGCGTGAATCTACATGAAAAAACACGTTTTTAGGATATTTTCAAAAAGTGGTGTCTCTTCGCTATAGGCACCCATTTTACAGTTGAAAATTTCAAATAGCCAAAACCCTATGAAGGAGCGAAGCGAAACATCTACAAAAATTATCCTAGATACACCTCTACGATACCTAACCATGTGCAAAAGAACAAAAATTTTCGATCACCCTGATCGAAATTAAAAATTCGTGAAAAAACGGCAAATAAATGGGTGTAGCGCTCAAACGGAGGGGGGTAGGGGTCCAAAATTTTGTAAAAATTTTTTTCTAGTCAAGGCACACTATCTGAGGTGAAAAACAGCCAAAAATCGCTTGGGGCCATTTTGGGACCCCTTATCCGGCCGGACCCTTTTGAAAAATGTAGATATTGACTGAAATCTAGGGGAAAAAAATTTTTAACTTTTGAAATATTTAATTTAAAATTATCAAATTTTGAAGATTTACTAGATTTTCAAGTTTTACTGTGTTTAAAAAAAATGTGTCAAACTTTTCAACAAACTTTTCAAAATGAAAAGTTTATTTAAGGGTAGATATAGCGGGTAAGATAGGTGATTTGGCCCACCATACGGATTTTGAAACCAACTAGCGGAAGTTGGTCCCCATGATCTAAAACCCCCGTGACCAAATTTTTGAGTCGCTACCTCACCCCTATCCCCCTCCTAGGACGAAAAATGTGATTTTTCGATTATAATTTTTGATTTTGGCTGTTTTCAACCGATTTTTTTCAAACTCAGTTAGATGCTAGGTATCATCAAGGGTAATTCATGGAAATTTTTTCAAATTTTTCGAACCTATTTTCACTGTGAAATGTGCATTTTAAGTTTTCTAACGGCCATTTCGACAAGTTCTTTCAGAGGTGCAATAATTGAAAAAATATATGTTGTACACCTAGTCTGGATGTACAACATATATTTTTTTTAGAATTTTTTATAATAGGTGAAAGACCTTCAAAAATGCAAAAAACTGATTTCTTTCATCATTTTTCGCGACAAAAATTGTCATTTTTGGTCGAAAATTTTTTTCGTCGTAGTATATCACAAAATACACCTAAATACACCATCAACCCGAATTTGGATGAAATTCGTTGATTTTTTCTATTTTTTCTAATTTTCATTTAAATTGACCAAGTGACGCCATTTTGGTAACCCCCGGTGTCCCACGAGGTGTCTGGAGGGCTCAAAATTCATGTTTGGACATGTTTCAAGCCAATATTTGTCATATATTGCAATTTTAGTGAAATCGAGAAAATTTGATTTTTTTGCCCACATTCATAAAATTAAACATCTTTGATTTCAAAAATTATTCTCACAATCTCATCTTACCTGATTGTTGAAAAAAATGAAATTTTTTCAATTTCACGAAAAATTCTGTTTATGAAAAATAATGACTCGAAACATGTCCAAACATGAATTTTGAGCTCTCCAGACACCTCGTGGGACACTGGGGGGGGGGGGGGGTTCCCAAAATGGCGTCACTCAGTTAATTTTATTGAAAATTTAAAAAATAGAAAAAATCAACGAATTTCATCCAAATTTGGGTTGATGGTGTATTTAGGTGTATTTTGTGATATACTACGACGAAAAAAATTTTCGACCAAAAATGACAATTTTGGCGCGAAAAATGATGAAAGAAATCAGTTTTTTGCATTTTTGAAGGTCTTTCACCTATTATAAAAAATTCTAAAAAAAATATATGTTGTACATCCAGACTAGGTGTACAACATATATTTTTTCAATTATTGCACCTCTGAAAGAACTTGTCGAAATGGCCGTTAGAAAACTTAAAACGCGCATTTAATGAACAACAAAGGTGTTAAGTGCAATGAAAGGTGTATCAACTCTATTGCATGCATTGCGTAGTTTTTCGCAGAGTTTATGCGATGTTGTGACTTTTTGAGATGAGTAATAGTTGAAGGTTGAAGTGCGTTTTTTTACTTTTTAGAAATGAATTTTTGCACAATATATCGCACAGAAATAAATACGCAGAAATGTTTGAATGGCTGATTAATCTAACTTCTATAAGGAATGTTGTACCTACCATTTTATCTAGTCAATCGAATCTCTCAAAACCAAAAAGAAATGAAGTTTTTCCCCTTAGATAAAAGTAAATTGGATGATGAAAATTTCGTTATTGATTTGCAATAAAAGATTTCAGTTGATGCGATGATAATTTACCCAACGATTTTTCGAATCTACTGGTAGATACTAATGGAAACTTTTCATCGATATTAATTTTTTTGTAGGTACCTCCCTATGTAACTAACATATTAAAATTATATCTCTATAAAAACAATTTGCTCCTTCAAAGGTCACAATGCCAATGAAGCTGAAACTATTCGCAATGAAGAAATTTAAATTGATAGCAATATAAAACTAATTACATCTTTTTATTTCGACTCTCGTAAGTCATATTAAAATTTCTTATGTACCTAAGTACATATTTTGAAAGTAATTTTTTTCCTTCTATAAAAAAATTGGGAAGAAATCAAAAAATTAAGAAATTTTTTAATCTGCCTCCAAACATTTATACTGATTGTTTTATTGCAAAGAAGATTCAGATACCATAAATCCATAATGTCGTTTAATATGCAAAATTTGAGGGGAGGGAGGCGTTCAATCAACATTTTTGTAATAACCAGGCAAAAATATTCCTATGCTTTCAATCTACAACTTTTATTTGAAAATATTTTCAATTATATCCCTCTCTCCTCATCAATTTTGTATAATATTCAGGAGTGAAAATAATTTACTAAACATACATATAATTTGAAAATTAGAGGAGCGAGGAACGGAGGAAGTAACAGGAAGAGTTGAATTGAAAAAATTTTCAAACGAAAGTTGTGCATTGGAGTTTTAAAAAGAATTTAGGTCATTACAAAAAATTCGATTAGACCCCCCCCCCCCCCCCCAAATTACTTGTAATATTTAAATACTTCGTAGATATTAGATACGTACAAATTATTGAAATTTCGGGTGGAGAAAGGGATATAATTGAAAATATTTTCAAATAAAAGTTGTAGATTGAAAGCATAGAAATATTTTTGGTTATAACAAAAATTTTGATTGAACGCCTTCCTACCCTCAAATTTTGCATATTAAACGAAATTATGGTACTGGACTTCCACTGATTCAGACTTTCAGTAAAGGGTTAACCCTGTACTTGTAAATTACGCCTCAGCAAACAGTACGGCGATCTAGCACGTTCCTAGATACGTAATTTGATAAACTTTTATTGAATTCCTATCCCTTATCTCAGTGTGTGGGTACCCGATGATTTTTAAAAAAATGTTATCATCATGGAACATCGCATGCGAAGCAAGAGTTTAATATATAACTCATCTACTGATAAGTCTGCAGATTTATGAATTATTTAATCCCATTTTCGATATAGTGAGATTCTTAATACCCCTATCTATCGATAAGTAGGTATAAAACTTCTATAAAAGAAATGAGTTTCTTCACTTGCTACGAGGTTTCGATCCAGTAGATATCCGTTGATATGATTTCGTAGATACGTGGAAGCTACGTATTATAAAATAAGTGAGCAACCACTCTGTGTCGGCCTGTTGTTCAGTGAACTGAACAGAAATGAATACTATTCTTTTCTGGTGAGTACAAAATTTATGTACCTAATGGAATTATATGTACATACCTATAGAACTTTTAAATTATTAATCTACCAATTTATTAGAATTAGATTAATTTTTTTAACATAGCTTTCCATTACACATAACGTGCCCTAACGATGCAAAAATAATACACTGACCCAAATCAAAACAAAACATTTTTTCAAAACTAAATAAATCCTAATACCAGTAGTAGTACACGTGATAATGTAGGTACAAACGATAGTATGAGTATAATACCTAGTATGAGCAATAGTACGAGAAACGAACATTTCAGGTATGAGTGAGAAGTAACTAGTAAGTACGATAAATTCCAATTCCACGTAAAACCAGGATGATTTCCAAAATATTGGAGTCTTTTGAAATTTTAGCCCCTTTGACAAATTGGACACTAGTTTATTGCAAGATTTTTGGCAATGAAAAAGAACTCTAGGAAAAAAAATTCTCGTTTTCGATGTGTGGTTTTCAAAATTTTGTTGATTTGTATGAAAACTCAGCTGGTTGACAAAATGAAAACTGGTTTGTTGAAAGATATTTTGGAATGAAGAAAAAAACTGAAGGAATAAAAAATTCTTGTTTTAGATGTGTTGTTTTCAAAATTTTGTTGATTTGTATGAAAACTCAGCTGGTTGACAAAATGAAAACTGGTTTGTTGAAAGATATTTTGCAATGAAGAAAAAAACTGATGGATTAAAAAAAATTGTTGATTGTATGAAAATTCAGCACTTTGACAAATTGGAAACTGGTTTGTTGAAAGATATTTTGCAGTGAAGAAAAAAACTGAAGGATTAAAAAAATTCTTGTTTTAGATGTGTGGTTTTCAAAATTTTGTTGATTTGTATGAAAACTCAGCTGGTTGACAAAATGAAAACTGGTTTGTTGAAAGATATTTTGCATTGAAGAAAAAAACTGAAGGATTAAAAAAAAAATTCTTGTTTTAGATGTGGAGTTTTCAAAGTTTTGTTGATTTGTATGAAAACTCAGCTGGTTGACAAAATGAATACTGGTTTGTTGAAAGATATTTTGCAATGAAGAAAAAAACTGAAGGATTAAATAATTCTTGTTTTCGATGTGTGGTTTTCAAAATTTTTATTGATTTGTATGAAAACTCAGCTCGTTGACAAAATGAAAACTGGTTTGTTGAAAGATATTTTGCAATGAAGAAAAAAACTGAAGGATTAAAAAAAATTCTTGTTTTCAACGTGTGCTTTTCAAAATTTTGTGGAGTCTTTTGAAAATTCAGCACTTTGACAAATTGAAAACTGGTTTATTGACAGATTTTTTGCAAATAAAAAGAACCTACTTTATATTTATTAAGAAGTTTGAAATAGTAGATGAATCATAAAGATTTATGAATCTCCTATTGATGATATGGCAGGATTTTAGTTTTTAAAAGAATGGTCTTTTTCATTATGTATAGAGAACATTGTATTTTGGTATGAGGGTTTGATTGACAGAGGAAAAAAATTGGTCATTATTTAAAGCCTAGATTTTTTTAAAATTATTATTTTGGTAATCGAAAAGTAGTTGATCATATCATTGTTCAAATCTTCTAAACGTGTTCAACCTAGGCTCTATCATTAGTACTTTAGGTACCTACCTAAGTATGTATACGTACTTTTTCTCAGATGATGTACGTAACTGATTTTTCTCGTTATTTTTCACACAGGTCCCTTGCATTATTAGCCTGCTGGAATATATTCGTGAATCATGCTAGCATTGCTGTTGTTGGACAAAAAACACAGTTAATTTCTCTTCATCACTTCAACGCATTTCCTGGAGATTCACCGATTCGTACGACACCGAGCAGTTATCATGACTTCGTGATGAACAGTAAATACTTCATAGACAATTCTCTTCTTATTGAATACATCCTGTACAATTCAATGACTGCGATAACGTTGCCTAGGCGTTTCGGCAAATCGTTAAATTTGGAAATGATAAGAACCTTCCTTGAAATACCATATAACGCCAGTACTTCAGAACCGGTTTCCAAGTGTCGAACGGAGGCTCATCAACTCTTCGTGGATGGGATTTTACGAAACAGTAAAGGCCAAAATGTTAGCTCATTAGAGCAACCTTTTCTAATAAAAAGTAAAAACAAAAGTATGGCGGAAATTAATTCCGTCCCTGTGATATACTTGGATCTAGAAAATCCTAGCGCATGTTCATCCTTAGATACAATTCACAAGGTCAATCAATTTCTGGTGGGTAAAATAGTCCAGAGTTATGCATTTCACCAGTACTTATCAAAATCTTTGACAAATGGACCATGTTTTGACCGTTATTTTGATGCTATGATAAATGTGACAATTTCAGGGCATGCAACAGAATTATCAAACCCTGGTACATTTGTGCATTTTCTGTCCCAGGCCCTCTACGACTTCTTTCAGAAACCAGTACTGATACTGATAGATGAATACGATGCAGTTTTGAATACAGTTCACTTTGAATGCGCCAATTTCACCGATGATTACAAAAAGCAAGTACTGATGTCATTCTCAGGATTCTATGGAACGTTTTTAAAAATGAATCGATACCTGAGAAACGCTGTATTGACCGGAATAATTTCTTGGAAACACGCTGGGATCCTTTCCAAAACTGGAAACCTTGTGAACGTTCATTCTGTAACTGATGACGACCCCATGGATTTCTATGGAATTGATCAAGAACATGTAAAAGAAATGATGAAGAGGGAAAATATTCCTGGAAAAGATTATAATGGTGTCGAGAAAATGTACAATGGATATCTCTTTGGAGATAAACGCGCCATCCGAAAATTCAATCCTTTATCGATCGCCATGTACATCAGGACAAAATCGTTGAAGCCATACTGGGTAGAATCTGGCAATGTTTCCTCTGCTCTAACAATAATGATCAGATATTCTAACTTCCACCGATCATTCCTGACGTTACTACTTGGGAATGAACTTAAAGTTGCATCTTATGAGGGAACCACGGCTTTAACATCGTTTGATGTACGAGAGCTATCAACCATGATACGATCAGGGCAAAATTTCAAAGAAGAAGACTGGAACAGGTGGGAATGCCGAAATGTTCGCCTAGGATTATATTTATTATTTGTTACCGGTTACTTAACAAAACACGATAATAATACGGAGGAATTCATTCGGCTAAGGATTCCAAACGATGAAATTAAGAAACATTTATGGTCTTCTTACGCAGAATTACTTGGGATTCCCGTTAATGGACCAAATTTTGTACTTCGTTTCGAATCTGATATGAAGAAGTGTTCGTTGGAGTGTTGGAAGTTTTTATCAACCAACAATACGGATGGTTCTGATCTTGCCAATAGTTTAAGTTCTTTGTTAAGCGGACTATCGCTCAGCAAAGAAGTAAGCCGTCAATATGGAAGAGGCTATTTGAACGAAAAGTTTGTTGAAACACTCCTCGTGGCAGCCCATTTCCAACATTTCGACAAAATATCGTATGAAGAACAGCACTACTTCAAAGCTGTTGATGGCCGTCCCTACAAAACTGGCATCCCGGATTTCATGGTTCTCTACAATGGTTTGATCACCGTATTCGAGCTGAAGTGCGCTAATCCGTCAGCATCAATCGTTAAAAAAGCAAATGACGAATTGGTACGCTATAAAAATATATATAAAAATCACCCAGGATATACACATGCCCACACCATAAAACTAGTTAGGTTGATTGTTGGTCTAGACGGGAGAACTGTGCATATCAACGCAACGGTCGATTCTTTACATACCTAGCCTATTTTTTCTGTAAATTTTAAAAGTATTTTGTCAATTTTTACAATTTTACGAAAATGCAAAATGACAAATTTTCATCTGAAAATTTTAAAAATCCGTTAAAAAATCAAAAGTCAAATTTTTAAAATTTTGTAAAAATTTCAAATTTGTCAAAGTTTTAAAATTGGGGGAAATTTGAATTTTATCATCAGTATTCATAGTTTTGTAAAAATTCAAAATTTGGTGAAAATTTAAAATTATCGAATTTTAAGCATTTTTAAAATTGAGGAAAAATTAAAAATTGATCGCGTTCACGTTCAACAAAATTAGTGAAAATTAAAAATTTGATAAAACTTGTAAATAAGTAGGTAGGTATATTAATTTTTAAATTTTTACTTTTTTTATGATCTTGCGTTGATGGATTAAAACATTTATTAAATGTTCAAAATTGGGGGGGGGGTTGTTGTTGTTGGATCAATTTTTCGAAACATTGAAAATTTTGATTTTCTCAAAACCTTGAATTGGTAAAATTTCAGAATTTGGCAAAAATTTAAAATTAGGTATAAATTTCAAAAATTCGTTCAAGATTCAAAAGTAAAGTAGGTAATCAAAGTTTGGTAAAAATTTTGACGTTGCGAAATTTTTAAAATTGAGGAAAAATTGAAAATTTATCTCGCTTAAAAAAATTGAAAAAAATTCAAAATTTTCAAATTTGTAAAATTTTATAAAACTTGTATTTAATTATCACTTTTTAAAGGAATACTTGAAGATGAATATTTACAATTTTCATAATTTTCACTTCTTCAGTCGGTGAATTCTTCAAAATTAAAAAAATTGAGATCAATTTTTGAAAATTTCACTTCAAAATCGATTCATTTTTTCGCGAAAGACTCGATTCAAAAAAATCGAATCAGCTAAAGAACCGAGATTTGCCACCCCTCGCGTAATAATTCACTCGACAAGGAATGAATTTCATAAAAATTATTATATTATTAGAATAGGTACATATAAATAGAACGATATAACAGAATATTCATAGTCTTATCATCATACGAATGAATAGCAAAATTTAAAAAATCATTACAAAAATATAAAAAAACTGTCTGCTTTAAATTTACCTACTGAAAAAAAAAAGGAAAAAGATAGACAAAATAAATTACAAGTTAGCTTACAAATTTTGATTTCAAATTATTGGTATACGCATTACATTTATGTATGTAGTAGGTGGTAAGAAGGGTGAAGAGAAGTCCTACCTAATACACTCCGCACTCAAGTGGACACCCACGAGCGCAAGGAGAGGAGACTGTTCGAATGATCTAACACGACGAGGTTAATATTTACGTACGAGTTTATTCAGACGAAATGTTCTGTTTAGACTAATTAGTACAAATAGCGATTAAGCTTAAATAGTGTTCTGCTCACTGGCTTACGTAAGAGAAGTAAACATACGCGAAACTGGTCCGGGTGATGCGTAGCGCTGGTAGCGCTGCAGACGCTACACACCCCCTTTCCAGAAATTTGGAAAAATTTCGTAAAAAAATTGACAGATTATTGAAAAAATTGAAAAATTTGAAAGTTTCTAAAATTAGATGTACAAGTATGGGTATGAGTATGAGTGTGACAAAAAATGCATTGAGAAGTTTGAAGAAAATTGGTTGAATTTGAGTTGCTGAATGCTGATGATTGATGAATGATGAGTGATGATGTGATGATGAAAGGAAACATCTGGAATTTTGATCGGCGATATCCACTAGTCAAAATTTTCAATTAATTTGATAATAGTGAGAATTTATGCCTTTTGAGTGTCGTGTTGCATGTGGTTGAGCAGCGTTACATTGAGTGCGCATTGTTGAGTTGGTGTGATGTTTTGAGTGCGAGCAGCCTGAGTTGAGTGTGGTGAAGAGCGATGATGCGTTGAGTAAGGTGATTGCGCTGAGAATGATGCCTTTGAGCGGTGCATCTGAAGTTGTGCTGCGGTTTGCTTAAGTTTGTCATTGACGGCTCACTACTACTGCTCAGTGGGTCGAGTCTTACAGTTCGGATACTTGCCGCAATGTGTTTGATGAGACCTTGGTGCAACTGACTTTCAGTTTGTTTCCAAATGTTCTTTTCTTTTCTTGTCGAGTCTGCTAACATTTGATTTGCTAAGAAATCTGCCATGGTCTAGGCAATCATCGTTAACGCGATGCCAGATCGGATTTTAGCTCAAAATGTAGAAGGCTTTCGGATTTGAGATTGTAGTATACTTTGTTGATAGTTTAAGGTTTTGGTAGACTTTTAGCGCTCAATCTTGCCAGAAAGAAAAACTTCGCTGCTACCTGGAGACCAAAAATCTATATCGTATACATCGTGCTGAGTTGTTGGGTTGCTTGAGAACTTGGTAGGTACATATTTCGTTGAGAGTAGGTAGTGTTTTGTTTGGCATTTCAAATTTATAAGAAAACTGCATTGATGAGTGGCGAGAACTGGTTACATTGGAGTTGTGGATTGGCGTTGTACTGACTGGTAACATTGACTGGATATTCGGTGCTATTTGCCATGTGAGCTGATGACAATATGATGTAGAGTGGTCATAAAGTCAGAAGGAAGTGCGGTAGTTAAAATCAGAAGGGTAACGCGGTTCGAGGCACACATCGCGAAACGTCGGGATTTAGTCTGGACACACGAACTACATATTTGCGAACGTCGGGGGTCACCACTGTAGTAGGTGGTAAGAAGGGTGAAGAGAAGTCCTACCTAATACACTCCGCACTCAAGTGGACACCCACGAGCGCAAGGAGAGGAGACTGTTCGAATGATCTAACACGACGAGGTTAATATTTACGTACGAGTTTATTCAGACGAAATGTTCTGTTTAGACTAATTAGTACAAATAGCGATTAAGCTTAAATAGTGTTCTGCTCACTGGCTTACGTAAGAGAAGTAAACATACGCGAAACTGGTCCGGGTGATGCGTAGCGCTGGTAGCGCTGCAGACGCTACATGTATATGAATCTGAGATTACATGGAATTAAAAAATATAGTATAATTTGTACGGTATAAACAAACCCATCGATAGAGTAGGTAACTAGTATATACTACACTAAGCATTATTTATATTTCACTGGTCAAAATAAAAAAGAAGAAAAATAAAAAAAGTAAAGAACGTTCACGATTCGCATTTTATTTACAATCAGGCACATATTTATTAGCGTAGCTATATACATCGATCGTCTGCAGCTTACACAAATCCACTCAATATTTGTATGTAATTTACGTGTTAGAAAAATTTTATAAAAAATAAAAAAGCGTGAGAAAATTTACGGTAATAGAAAAAAAAATCTATATACAATTTTAAAAAATAGATAGATGTCGTCGAAGTAATGAATTTGATCAATTTCACCATTTTTTGCTAGAGTGGTTGACACTTTTGATAACTGATAACTCGAGTACTCGACTTGTATATTGATTTAGATATCGATTTACGATGTAAAGATAAAGCATTAAACCACTTTCCTTCTTAGTTTCTAATACCACTTGGCACTTTACTTATACTAATTTAAAAAATTTCGTTAAAATTAACACAACCAAAATTGAAATGTGCGTTGATTGTAATAGCGGTTCGTATTCGTACAAAAATTGCAAAAATACGACTACGTACAAAAACACCGATCAGTTTCTCATTTATAAGGCACATTTCAGCGTTAAAATTTTTTAAAATCTTCATTTCCAACTTGGCAACAAGGCTCAGGCCTATTGAACCGCTACCACAGTATAAAAAATTTTCAAAAAAACCACAGATATAAATTTTAAATAGCCAAAATCGAGCATTGTGCGTAAAAATCTACGTAAACAAAAGTAGCAAAAAAATGGCCACGTACAAAATTAGATACAAAAAAAAAAATACAGGAGAAATTAAAACATCCAAGATTTTTACAATTTGTAGAAAAATTGCCAATATTAATTTTAGTATTCCACAAAAGGCGATATTTTTCAAAGATCAGCATAATTATTAATAAGCACCATATCAGTCTTGAAGGGATCTTACCCCTTGAACGGACCATGGTTCAGCGTTTTTGCTACAGCACATGGGTATTTTTTTTATAAATCGCCTCACCGTGGTAATCCAATCGCGAATTGACATTTTAAAATAGACCATCTTCTATGTACGTTGAGTGGGGAGAAGGGGGTAAGACATTTTGGTACGTGTCGTGAGAGACTTCAATTTTTTTTTTGATAAGTGAACAATTACGAGCTAAAATGTAAAGTAAACTGGCAAATGCTTTCGTTAAAATAATACGCATAAGCTTTGTGAGTGGTAACGAGATGTACCAATGTTTACATAAAATATTTAATAGAGGCACGTATGTTTTCCATATAAATGCCAACACTTCACTAAAACGAGATTTTCTTACAAGAAAATAAGTATAAGTATTATAAACAATTATTTAGAATCACGTTTGAAAATTTTTGATTATTTTTCCCCCTCCTAAATTGGAATCATTCTGAAAAACTTCAAGGATTAAGATAGGTCAAAAAAATAAACAAAATGTCATAAAATCGTCATTTTCAGTTGAATCGATATGTACTGATATTTCTTTTTTTTTCATCAAAAGTTTCAAACACAAAAATTATTTCTCTTAAAAAATTTTGAAACAGTTTTACCATGAAAAAGTTTTTTTTTCAAAGAATTAAAAATAATTTTTTCTAAAACCAAAGATATTGATTTTTTTCGAAACATGAATTTATACAAACATTGAACTTTTTCAGAAATTGACTTTTTGAATTTGAAAACAATTTTTTTTATTATTCAAGAAAAAGTTGAAACTTTTTTTTCAAGTAGTCTCTTTCATCAATACTTCAATTTTTTTCTAGTCAAAATTGTAAGTTTGGAAAAATTGAAAAAAAAACAATTGAAAATCAAATTCGTTTTAAATTTTTTTTTCAATTTAAAAATCATGTTTAATAAATAATCAGAAAAAACACTTTTCCTCAAATAATTATTTTTTAATTTGAATTTTTGAAATTTCAAAACCATTTTTATGAAAAGAAATTTTTTCCCTTAAAAAATTGAAAATTATTAGAAACCAAATGCAATTTATTTTTAACTTCTAGACTATAAAAAAAATTAAATGATTCTTTTAAATTTAAAATTTTTTAATAAATTAAAATTGTTTTATTCCCGAAATTATCACTTTTTTGTCGAAAATTATAAAATATAGAATAATTTGAGAAAAAACAGTCTGTTGTTTGGAAATCGATCTTTTACGATTTGAAATCCTTTTTTAATAGGGATTTCCAGAAGTGACGTCACATTTTTTGTTTACATCTCGATAGTACTAAATTGGCATGAAATTGGGAAATTGGTTATCAAGATTTCGACGATATTATACTAAAGCTTCTAATAAAACATCGATGTTTTGAAAACATTGATGAAAATTCCTACCAGCGAGAGTGTAAACAAACAAAAAAAATCATGTGACTGGAAGTACCTAGGGTTTTCCTCAAAACTTCAAATTAAAAACAATGAAAAAACACATAAAAACACGAAATTGAAAATTCAAACAAGATTTACTTGACTGTTCACTTTAAAAAAATTATTTTCACAAATTTAAAATTTTTTCTCAAAATTGAGAGTTGGAGAAATCAATTTTATCACAATAGGTAGTAAATTTGTTCATTCAACAATTTTTTTTTTCAAAAATGAAAATTGAAAACTCCGTAAATAAAAAAAGTATAACATTTATTTTTCAATGTTTTTTTTTTTTTTAAATAGAAATCAATTTAGTTTTTTCAATTCTTTTTTTTTTCAATTTAAAAACCTACTTTTTATTGAGTGATTTTTTTCCTCTCTCAAAATGAGAATTTTTTCAAATTGAAAACAATTTTGTAAAAATTTTAAAAATAACCATAAAAACTAGAAATTTTATTTGTCTAAAAAATTAAAACTGTTTTCAACGAATTCTTTCATTTTAAAAAATCTCTCAATATTTATTTTTTTTTAAATCGAGAGAAAATTGAAAAAAAAAAACAGTGCTAAAAAAATTTTTTAAACTGGAAATTTAAAAAAAGTTAAGAACTAAAATTTAAAAAAGAACAAAAAAACAGGTAAATTGCGTTTTCATTCTAAAACTAGATACAACTTCAAACTCGATACAACTCATCACACCCCTCCCTCCCACGGTTACCCTCAGTGGAAAAAAATAGAAAATTCGTTAATTTCTTATTCAAATCGATATTGATAATTTAAATTTTTCATCTCAAAAATCAATAAGTTACTTCATCTTTAAATATGTTCATCAAAACTCCCATAAGAACATTATTCAATCACAAAATCATCAGAATAAATTCCATTATAATCACGTCAATAAAATCGTCAACTTTTATAAATTTCAAAAAATGAAACAAGTCTAGGTTGCTCCGAATACTTAATCCGTGCCTTTGGCACCATTAAAACCCGATCACGATGCTTAGCACCATTTTATAACCAGCCACCGTTTTCTACTCTCAAATCAACCCTTTCCAGCGAAACTAAAATTAATAAATTCGAGCTAAAGACTAGATCGCCACAACACATCTCGTTAACCACTCAAAGAAAGAATAAATTGTCTCCAACAAGTAACTAGACTTCGGCAGTAATAGCGGATGAACAAGACGAAAAAAAAATTAAGAAATATTTCAAAATGCTGATTTCAAGTATAAAAAGGAACTTTTTTTCATCTCAAATAAAGAAGAAACACATCAAATTAGGCTAACTCAAAACATACAAAATTCACGATAAAGTTAAAAGCCTAATTCATGACTAGTTAACCCTCCCAATATTACTTCAAAAATTGTTTTGAATAAATTATTACTACAAAACACGAATAATAAAAATAACATAAAAAAACCCATAAGATGCACATCTTATACATTAAAAAAAATAATAAAGCTTAATTTAGAAAAAAAAATGGAACACACGCAGTGTTACAAGAGAAAAAAAAAGGTAAAAAGTTCGAGGAAGTGAAGTTATGCAACTTATTGCAAAGAGTCATTTGAAATTAATTTTAATTTTCAACTCAATAATATGTGATTCGTTCAATTTGGGACTAAACCGAGTCAATAATAGGTATATTGCTTAAGTTTTTTGAATGTTAATTCTGATACTGTAAAGTATTAGTTTGGCCGTCTCTTACAGATATTAAATGCTATCATGATAATTAAACTTTAAGAAAAAAAAAACACATACTTGGCATAGTTAAAAAAAATCGTCGTAAAAAAATTGAAAATTTCACATTCGAAGTTGTAAATTAATCCGATTCTGAATCTGATAAGTGATGCAAATCGACGTAATTATTCTTTTTCGTATGAGATTATTCGTACGTTATGTATCAAAAAGAATACCTAATAAAAAGGGTTGATAATTTGTCTTTTATATTTCGCATTTTCCATTCGTTTATCGTGTCTTCCACTACGTGATTCCCCTTATCCATTTCGGGAAAAGGGGCAAAGTCACAACTCACATTTTGAAAATGCCTAAATTTTGAAAATTGAACTAGGCACTTTTTTTTTAATAGGTAACCTAAATTCAAAACATTTAAAAATTATAACAATCAATTTTAAAAATTTCAAAGATTTACCGATTTTAAAATTTTTATCAAATATTACAAAAAAATAAATGTAATTTTCGAAAACTTATCAAAATTAAAAAATTACTATGTATTTAGGATTGACTAATTTCAAAAAATTTACAAATTTATTATACCTACCTACATTGAAAAAATGTAAAAAAATAAATAAAATATAGGTATAAACTTCTCAAATTTTTTTAGAAATTATTTAAATCAGCTAAATTTTGATTTTTTTTTAATTCATGCGAGTTTTAAAAAATTTGGTTATCAAAATTATACTTATTTAAAAATTATGTTATTTTGAATATTTAGATACCTAATTAGGTACTATTTTTCAAAAATTTTGAACTTCTAAACCATTGCAAAAATTTAAAAATTATCAAGATAATATCAAATTTTTGCCAAACAAAATTTACTTTTTAAATTTCTTAAAAACAAAATTGAATTGATCTAATTTCAAAGTGAACAAATTTCTAAAACTAATTTATTTACTGAATTTCAAAAATCCGCATCATTCAGCAAAATTTTCGTAATGCATAATACCTACCAAACTTCAAAAATTGTCTTTTCAAGCTGCTTTGTTCCTATTAACATTCCCCATATTCTTATCGATTGTCCTAAATATCACCAAGCCCGAAACACCTACCTCGACGGAAATCTACAAAACATCCTCTCAGATAATCAAAACAACATCGAAAAACTTCTCCAATTCATAAAAATCACCCATCTAAACAAACTTTTATAATTACCTTTACCTTAATTTTTAAGCATGTAACTAAATTAACTTCTAATATATACACTTAATACTTACATACTATCCTAATCTTAAGAATGTGCCTCTAAGCATAGTACTTTGTATATGGCACAATAAATGAATTTAAAAAAAAAAAAAAAAAAAAATTAATTCAATTTCGAAAATCATTGGTATTTAATTTTACAAAATACACTACTTTAAATTTTACTAAATTTTTAAACCTGACCTATTTTCAAAAATTTATCAAGTTTTAAGCATTGAAGTAATTTTTAAAAATGTATTAAAAATTACCTATTTTCAGAAGATTTTCTATAATAATAATAATTCATTTTTTTTTTAAATTTTAGGATATCAAATATTGATGAATTTTTAGAAAAAATTCAAACATTTTCTAGATTTGAAATTTTTTTTAAATTTACCTACATTAAAATATGGATAACTTTTCAAGTTCTTTAAAAAAATTCAACTGAAATTTACAAATTTTGAAGATTTATTAATTTTTAGTAATTTACCCAATTCAAATATTGATAACATTCAGGGTTGCCAACGATTATTATAAAATATCAAAAAATTTCCACTTTTTTTGGTAAAAATTGATGTTTTATAAAAATCGAAAATTGGCAACCCTGCTATGAAATTTTTTCAACTTTTTCTATTGAAATAATTTTTTTTGCATCAATAGGAGCCTTTTGGATCCAGTTTTGGTACCAAGCAGATGTTATCAGTTATTTCCAATTTTTGTAATTCGAAATTCTCGATTTTTTAGCGATCTGCAACTTTTCAACCCTCTGGTAGGGTGAGAAAATCGATATCAAATTTGAAAGTCAATAATCTGGGGAGGTGTAGAAACTCAAATTGCAATTTTCTAGGGCTGTGAACGAGGTACCATTTAGATGGCACTACCCAAAAATGGCAAAAAACTGCGTTTTTTCAAAAGTGACCCTACTTTGAGGGCCCCTAGCTCCACTCCCCTGAGAGGTAGGGGGCTCAAATTTTTTTGGAGAGGTTCTCAACTCAAACTAAACCACCTCTGCGAGTTTGGTCGAAATCCGAGATATGTTTTCATTTTCACACATAGCAAATTCGAAAAAAACAGTTGAAAAATACTTGAAAATTAATTTATGAAAGTTTCAAAAACTCTTTTCGATAAAGTTTAAGTATCTCATGGGTAATTCTCAGAAAATCGGTAAATTTGAGTAACCAACTGATTTCTCAACTCCTGTACTATACACAACTTTCATTTTTTGGTTATTTGTACATTATAACGTCCTTAATCCACCATGCCCAATTTGATGAATACCACCCCCCTCCCCTTGAGTACAAGTTAGTCTAAACCTCAAAATGTCCTTCGTCGTGGCCTGTAGCACAACATGTTTTTGAAAACAGATTTCAAAAATTATGGAAATCACCATGTTTTTCTGAAAAAAAAAGTAAGTACACGTCATTAGGAAGTTCAGGGTATAGGCTAGTGTGAATGATGATCACAAAAAGTGTTTAGTACAACTACACCTGATCATTGAAAACTGTAGCAAAGATTTATGTCCATCGTCGTGGATAATTTTTAAAAATTTGTCTCAGCTCGCTGAGTGAATATTTTTTTCTGCTGAATGGCTACACTGATTTGTTACTTTTATAGTAATACTATCCGCATTTGAAATTTCGAATGGCAATGCACAGAGCGATTTTTTACGTAATCATCTGTAAAAATTTCAATTTTTACAAAAATAGTGTCCATCGTCGTGGCTTATCATTCCTCCGGTATAAAATGTCCCATCTTCCTGAAAACTGAGAAAATTTATTCTAATTAGTAAGTATCCTATTATAGCTTATTAATAATTAATAAAATATCAGTATTATAGCTTATAGAATAACTAATTGTCGAATTGTCCATCGTCGTGGATCACAAGTGTTTGTCTTTCGTCGTGGCAATGATGACTTTTTACAGCCACGACGATGGACAATTCGACAATTAGTTATTCTATAAGCTATAATACTGATATTTTATTAATTATTAATAAGCTATAATAAGATACTCACTAATTAGAATAAATTTTCTCAGTTTTCAGGTAGGTGGGACATTTTATACCGGAGGAATGATAAGCCACGACGATGTGAGCAAAAAAATCAAATTTTCTCAATTTCATGAAAATTTCTGTTATCGGTTTGAAACATGTCCAAACATGAATTTTAGGCTCTCCAGACACCTCGAGGGACACTGAGTGTTCCCAATATGGCGTCACTCAGTTAATTTAATAAAAATTTTAAAAAATAGAAAAAATCAACGAATTTCATCCAAACTCGGGTTGATGGTGTATAACTACGTATTTAGTGATATACTACGACGACAATTTTTTTCGACCAAAAATGACTGTTTTTTGCGCGAAAAATGATGAAAAAATCAGTTTTATGCATTTTTGAAGGCCTTCCACCTGTATAAAAAATTCTGAAAAAAATATATGTTGTACATCCAGACTAGGTGTATAATATATATTTTTTCCATTATTGCACCTCTGAAAGAACTTGTCGAAATAGCCGTTAGAAAACTTAAAACGCGCATTTCACAATGAAGATAGGTTTGAAATTTTTTTTTTAAATTTCCATGGATGACCCTTGAGTATACCTAACATCTACCCGAGTTTGAAAAAATTTGGTTAAAAACTGTCAAAATCAAAAATTATATTTTTCGCTCTAGGAGGTGGTGGGGAGAGGTAGCGACCTAAAAATTTGGTCACGGGGGTTTTAGACCATAAGGACCAACTTCCACTAGTTGGTTTAAAAATTCGCTCTGGGAGCTAAATCACCCTATTTTACCCGGCTATACCCCTTTTTGAATCGTCCTCCCCCCTCCCTTTTGGGAAATGAATTGACCCCGACACCATAAAAGTACTCGGGGGCATATATATTTTCAATTACCTTAAGAAAATTTTTTTTAAAACCTGTCAAATTTCTGAACTTTTACAGTAGTGAAATTTGCCGATTTTCTGAGAATTACCCTCATACGATTTTAATTTAATTATGAAAAAGCTCAGGTTATTTAAATTTTGCTTTAAAATTATTTTCAAAAAATAAAAACACCTACCCCTTAATTACACTTTTTAAAGAAATGTTTCGAGAATTTTGAGATAAGTATATACAATTTTTTTTTAAATGTGTGAATCCCATTTGTCAAAAATTGAAGAAATTATAACTTCCAAAAAAAGTATAAGGTAACTTACCTATTTCCAAAAAAATTGCAAAAAAATAATTTTGAAAAAATTGAAATCAATTTTGGAAAAAACAAAGTTGATAAATTTAGCTGAATTTCAAAAATAAATTAAAATTTTGATTTTAAAAAAGTAGAGACAACTTTAAAAAAACAATAAAATTAGAAACATTTAATTTTAATTAGAATTGACAAAATCTTTAAAATCTTTCTTGGATTTTAAGAATGAAACTTGAATTCATAACAATTTTGAAAAAAAAATCATTTTTATAACAGTTATGAATAAGTACATATTTTATATTATGATGATTTATTTTCCAAATTTCGAGTTGGACATATAGGTATCCAAACAAGTATTTTGAAAAAATACAAAAAAATAATTCTAAAAAAAATATTTTAATTATTTAATTTTGAACCAAAACTCAAAATTGAAATTGAAATGTCGTCGTGAAAAATTGTAAATTCTGAAAAAAATTAGTAGTACCTACTATACTGAATTTGAAGAATAAAACTTAAGTTGGTCGTGAAAAATTCGCATTAAAAGAAATGTTACCGATAAAGTACCTACTTATAATTTTTTCAATTTACAATTAAGTAGTTAACTAGTTACCTACCCATATTTTCAACAGGAAAAAAAACGGAGAAACCTTTTTAAAAACAAAAATTAATTATAAAATCAAGTTTCAATAGTAAACATGATTTAAACAAATTCAAGAAATCATTCTAAATAATTGAGATTTTGCTTTCAATGAAAATTAATTTTGAAATAAAATTTGAAAATGAAAAAAAAAACATAATCCCAAAAATTGAATTTAAATTTTGTAATAAAACCTAAAAAACGCATAATTATAATAAAATACCTGAGTCAAAATGTATGCTTTTTTGAGGAAAAGAAATTGAAATCTTTGTTGAAAAGAAAATTGAGCAGAAATTCAGAAATTAATTTTCAAAAGTTAGGGATACATATTTCCCTATTTTGTTTCTTTTTTAAAAATTTTAATCTATAGCTTTCCAATCTGGGCATACGCAATACCAGCTGTAATTTATTTTCCAAGTAAATTTATTAAAAATTTGTATTTTCTTTTATTAAAAAAATTAAAATTTATTCGCAAAAAAATAAAAAATACATACCTAGTTACACTTTCACTCCTGTAAAATTGACTTGAGAAATCTCCTGCGCCTCCCAAAATGATTCTTTGTTAATAAGAGATATTTCTACTCGCAAAAAATGAGAAATTCTATCCTACAAGAAATTTGAAAAAATAATTTTGAAAAAAATTTCAAAAAATAAATTGTAGATTGAGGTCCTAGAAACAATTTTTGTTAGGTATTATAAATTTTCGATTAGACCTTATAAAATGATTTTTACTTAAAAAGAAAAAAATATTAAATTTCATCAGTAAGAAAGTAACTGAATTATATAACTAAAAATAATATACGTAGATTACAAATTCAAAAAATATTTTACAATTGTGAAATCATTTTTTATTGCTCCGGTTATTGTCAAATTCAAGTAAACTAAAAACTAATCAGTTCGAAATTTCACAGACGGAACAAAAAAGCACTTTGAAAGAAGTGTTTGGAGAGGAGTTTAGCGATATCCTGATCCCTCAAATGCTGATTTCTCTAAACCATATAAAACCACAAATCGCCAGGAACTCTTTGCGCAATTATGTGAACATCAAACCTCAATGGAAAAGTTTAGAGAAAGACTGGCTCGCCATAGAAGATCATTTATGGGAGATGGGGCAACAAGTAAATAGTATAACAGCAATGATATACATATATTTTTTTTACAAGAGACCTGTATATATACTTTGTATTTCAGCATTGGCAAGACGTAACTATATACGCTGGAACATACGGCACAATACTTAAAAATGGCCTAGAAGTGTATTTCGAGGTCGATGAAAACACCAAGCAAAACATACCACTAGTCTGGTGGAAATTGATAATAAAAAATAAACACGAAGGGATTATTTTAGCCATGCAAAATGTTCCCAAAGAGTATCCGAATTTAGAAGGAGAGAAATTATGCAAGAAGAGTATTTGCAATGCGCACGGCTGGGGAAAAATAAATGAAATTGCATATTGTTGCCCATTTGACGAAACAATGCAGAAGCTATTGAATTTGCACGAAGAAAACATTGTAATTGATAAAGTTTTCGATCCCTCTCCCTCGATTTTGTCACGGATTGGGCATAGATTACGTCTTTCATAGACAATGATGTATTTTTTCCATAGGTAATTGGATTTTTAAATTGTTTTAACAAGAACCTGTATATATGAGTGGCTTGTAAATTAATAAATATGTACCTAGTTACTAAAAATATTGATAAATATCTAAACTTCTTTAAAAAGTCTAAAATGTTATTTTAGAATAAATAATAGTTTTGTTCATTTGTTTTTGGCCCTAGAACTGATTCCCTTTGATTATTTAATAGAGGTTTAATTTTCTTTTAATCCGATTCAACATACGAGAAGGTACATAGGATCTGTGTAGGTATAGGTACATATAAACTATAGAAAGTAGGTCTTGGCAGAGTCGGTGCGAATGAGGACGTGGGAGTATCAACGCACAGTAATTTTTCGATCAGAAATTTGGAAAATTTTCGGATAATTTGGCAAATTATTGAAAGACTTGGCAACATTGAAATAATTAGGTAAAATTTTGAAAAATTCTGGTTTGCAAATTCGGCAAATATTTGAGGAATTACGAATTACGAATTGGGCATAATTTTGAAAAATTCCAAATTGCAAATTCGGCAAGTCTGAAATTCGATAATATTTCAGGAAATTCTGAATTCCTAATTTGGAAAAATGGTGGAAAACTCCAAATTGCAAATTCGCCAAAATTTCTGAAGATTCTATAAGTAGTAGAAACCTTTTGGAGTATGAACAAACAAAGAAAATAAACAGTTTAAGAAAATGCAGAACATTCATTTCAATCAAAATTAAATTTGAAACAGAATTTTAAAAAATTGGTCTACATTTCAAAAATGAAATTGAAATTTTGTGGTTAAAAAAATAGATACAAAAAATAGTTTTCCTATTTAAAAAAAAAAATCATTGGAACGGGAGTTTTTTTTTTAAATCTATAAACGAAAAAATTTTCCTAATCTGCACAAATACGCAATACAAGATGAAAATTTTCCGAGTAAATTTATAAATAATAAATAATATTATATTAATAGGATTATTTTAATAAAGAATTTGAATTTTTTATTTACCTATTAAAAAAAAATCACACATTTATTTATAAAACAGTTTTCTTAAAAGGAAATGATTAAGTTTCATCAGTAACCTAATTATAATTCAAAATAAAATCTAATATACCTAAATTCAAAATATTTTGAAATCATTTTTTATAGCTGTTGATTAAAACAAAGCCTGATTGTTTTCGATTCAAGTAAACTAATTTGTACGACATTGCACATTTCACAGACGAAACAAGAAAGCACCTTGAAACAAGCGTTTGGAGAGGAGTTTAGCGATATCCTGATCCCTCAAATGCTGATTTCTCCAAAACACATAAAACCTCGAATCGCCAAGAACTCGTTGCACAATTATTTGAACAGCAAACCTCAATGGAAAAGTTTACAGGGAGACTGGCTCGAGTTGGAAAATCATTTATAGGAGATAGGACGACAAGTAAATATAACACTACAATGATTCGGAATTCGGCAAAAATTTGGCGTTCATCTTAAAAATTATTATTTATATTTATAATCTTTCATCTTTGATATGAATTGTTAAAAAGAGTAAATGCAACAGAAAATTTTGGAAGATTTTGGATGCCACGTTCGATATTATTTTTGGGAAATTCAAATTTCAAATTCGGTAACATTTCTAGCTATTATTTTGATTAATGATTTCACCTATTTAGACATTAAAATGAAAATTAGTGAGAATACCTACAATTTTCAAATATACAATCTTATTTTGTATCATTGTACAATCTGTAAAAAAGTTTGAAAATTGATATCTATCGTTCGGCATTTTAGAAAATTTAATTTGAATTTTCGAAATTTTCAATTTTTATTCGGTATTTTTCCATCTACATTCCCTAAAAAATTCTATACAAATCGTGTCTGGTGTTGGGTATTTATTACAATCGTAATAATGACGCATGCATAAAAAATCATCAAAATCGAAGCATCAAGTTCAGCTGTTATTTGTTTACAATTTACATTACCACCTGAACTCGTTTCTTCAAGGTTAGAATTTCATAAAAATGAAATAAATGGGAGTGGCTAAATCCACAATAAGTAATCACATTGTAAGGGCAGGGCGATCTCGTTCTTTTTTATTCATCTTCAATTCTTCATTCTTCTTTATTCTTAGTATGATTTTTTTTTCGTACAAGTTTTTTTTTCAAACAAATTTTTTTCAAGTTTTTTTCTGAAAACTTTGATGTTTTATTTAAAACAAATTTATTCTTTCACAAAATACTCAAAATATTTTTCATTCTACCTAGGTATTTTTATGTTTTAATTTTTCAATTTTTTTTTCAACAAGTCTGTACTGTCAGTAGCCTCAGTAAATAGTTAAGTACTTAGCTACTTAGGTACTTACTCAATTTTGAATATTAAAATTTTAGTAAATTTGAAGAAAAATTGGAATTTATATCTACTTGAAGAAATTTAGAAATTACTCGATAAGAATTAGAAGACAAAAAAATAATGATGAAAATTATTGGAAAAATTCGAATGAGAAGTCAAGTTGCCAGTTCGGAGAAGAAATAGGAACATTCTGATGACCAATTTGAGAATGAAATCAATTGAAAATTTTATTGGAAAGTGAGGAGAGTATGAACAATTTTCTTGAAAAAATAAAATTAAAAAAGTCGGAAAAAATTTCGGAAAAATAAACTTGATAAAAAATTTACTTGAAAGAAATTTCAAAAGAAAAATTTGAAAAAGTATGGTAGAATTAGAACTTAGAAGTATTTTTGATGAAAAATTTTTATGAAAAATGTTTAAAAATCTAAATGAAAATTTAAAACTAAATTTAATTAACAATATTCATTAAAAATTTCATAAAATGAATTTGAAAAAATATAATGAAGATTGGTTGCATTTTGATGAAAAAATTATTATTGGCAAGTTTGAATGAAAAAATAGAAAAAATATATAATTATTTTTTAAAAATGAGTTTTAAGTTGTTTTAAACGACAAACAGAAAAAATTTATATTTAATGAAAAATTTAATTTGAGGAAAAAATAAGAATAAATAATTATTCGATGAGTGATGAATAATTTCTTCAAGAATTTTTTTTTTCAAAAATGGAATGAAAATTGAAAACGAAAAAAAAAAATGAAAAATTTGAAGAATATAAACCTTGGAAAAATTTTAAATATTTTATTAAGCTTGGTGGAAAAATCTCGATGTCCATTGTCCACGACAACGAGTTTTCAAACAAGAATATGATATGAATTCTCGTTCGTTCATTTTTGGTGATTACTTGTTGTGAATTTAGCCACTCCCGAAATAAATTATGTTCGCGAATGAATCATAAGAGCCATTATCAAGTTCCAACGTAACATCTTTCAACATGTTCTACTCTCCTGGTAAAAATAAATATAATTTCGCCATGTAGCTTGAACAAGTGAGCCCACTGAGCCCACTAACTCGCCCGCGTAGTAGGAAAAGATTGCAAATTTGAAGGCAGAAAACGAATCAAGTGAATTTGTCTATCTCATTGCAACAAACATATGACCAATTGCGAGGTTTTTGAATATTTTCTTGATTTCATCATACATGGAAATTATTCAAAAAGTTTCAATTCCTAAATAGGTATGTCCACCTCAAAGAAAAACAGAATACTGAAAAATTTTACACTCTCCTCCCAAGTCCCAAGTGCTCACAAAAAACATTGCCATAGACAGTTTATTTTTTCCAACTTGAAAATTGAATTTTTTTCTTCTAAAAAGCATTAGGGGTAGGTAAATTACTCTTTTGAAATTCAATTTAAAAACGACAAAAAACTTTTTCAAGTTTTTTTTAAGTATAAAAATTACAGGCACAGGCAACTGTAAATTGTAATGCGACCTATGACTGTTACTGAGGGTTGGCCCCAGGTTTAAACCAGCACTGTGCGTCTGTACAACTAGCTAACTGTAAACAACATAGTAAAATAATATTTATTTCTATTCGGAGAGTAGAACATGTTATGAGATCTTTATTTTTCAAGATAGTAAAATTCTTTCAGGCAAGTAACAGGTTATATTTTATAGATTGTAACTTTCCAATGGAATATGTTAATTCTGAGTAGTACCTATTAGGTTGCTATAAGGTATATTGGAGATAGAAAAATGCATGAAAAGCAACATAAAATATAAAATGTAAGCCTGAATTTTTTTAACCCCCTCCCAAAAATCAGTGATTGAAATGTAGGGCTACACATGGATGAAAAAATAACAGGGGAGTTCGCTAAGGATGGTATGAAAATTCTTCTTGATCAGGGTAGGTTTGAAAGGGGCAACTTGTGCCTTCTAATATTTGAACATGTTTGGTTTGAGTTGAAAATTCCAAAATTTTCAAAACAATTATTTGGAAAGTTCATAATTTTGTCACTTCAATATTCAAGCTTCTGCCCTTCCCTGTTCATGATTTTCTTTTTTTTTCTATATTGAGACAAAAAAGAGAACACTAAATACCTATCCATACATAATTACATGCATGTTACACCTAAATCTCAATTTAGACATAACACAGCACACATTACCACCCTAACCCCAATATGCAGTCAAATGTACCAAAAAATATGTAAGAAATCATCAACATTTCAACCTGGGATTAATAAGCACTGTACATCTAACCAACTTACCTACCCAAACCTAAGCAACATAGTAAAATTATATATATTTTTACCAGGGCCGTAGAAATCATTAGGAGATCTTTTCTTGAAGCAGTAAAACCTTCTATCAAAGATCTAATAACTTGTGAATTCTCCAGAAATATGAATGAAAGTGATGATAATGATGATGAAAGAAGAGATTACAATATTCACACTCAAAGGGTGAAATTGAAAATTAGACTACTAAATAAAATTATAAGATTTTTTTGTGTAACTTTTTTTTCAAACAAAATTTGTACCATATAATTATTATTATCTATTTCCACGTTCTGACTAATTTGCCAACTTTTTAGTGAATTTTCCGAATTATTGGAGAGGCGAGACACTCCCATTCAGAGACGAAACTTGGGTAAAAATCTGGGGGGATGGTTCCCGGACAATTCCCCGAATTCGCTTTCCCGAATAGGGGATTTCCCGAAGGGCCATTTTCCCGAATGGTGTTTTCCCGAAGAATTTTTCTCCCGAATCCCATTTTCCCGAAACACCATTATTTCGGATTTTTTTTTTTTTTTTAATTTTATTATTGAAAGTAATCTACAAATTACAAAGTAATGTTATATGATAGTGTTCTAAGGTACTGTAGTTCATTTTCTCCTATTAAAAAAATACTCTTCCCCAGTGATGGAATCCAATAAAAATATTGGTTTTGGTTTTTTTTTTTTTTGTATTTTTTCCCCACGAAAATTCATTACTCAGATACTGAAATGAATGAATTTTTATATTTTTTTCGGTATTTACAGTTTTTTCATTATTATTTTTTCAAGATGTATGATGTTTGAGAATTATTTCATAGTTCAGGTGTTCAGCTTCAGTCAGATGGTCAAGGAGGAAGGGAATTTTATGATTTATGAAAGAGTTTAAACAATGTCTTCCCCTCATCAACCAAATACCACACCATGGAAATAATCATTCGGAAAAACTGCTCTTCGGGAAAAAAGTCATTCGCAGGCATGATACCAACTATTTTTTTTTTTTTTTAGTGACTTTAGTGACCAAAAATTGGTCAAAAAGTGACCAAAATTTTCGATAAAGTGATGAAAAATTAAGCCTATTAGGGCAGACCAGAACAATTTTTCCAATTTTTTTCCCAAGAAATGAGCAAATTTTGGTTGGATACTGCGCTCTGGTCTTTATTTTCAATAAAATGAGAGAAATTTTTGGTTTTTTAATTTTTTAGGTACGTAGGGAAAAAACAACACGCAACCAAATACTTTACATATATAATACTGGAAACTCCAATGGGGAAAAGTGACCCCGACAAAAGCGCTCTTTTAGCGGCTCGGCATGAAACTATTCTCAGACTTTCGACCGATCGTCATGTCTTCGACCAATCAGAGGGCGAATCACGCGACGATTAGTCGAAAACCTGGAATTAGTTTCATGCCGAGCCGCTTAGAGAGCGCTCTTCTTGGGAGTCAAATCAAAAGCATTGAGTTTCCAGTATTATATAATATGTAAAGTATTTGACGCAACATTACTTTTTATTACAAGTTGTCATGTTAAAACATTAAACAGGCAATTTTTTTTTTTTTTTTTTTTTTTTTGATAATTTTCTAGTTATTTGGAAAATTTTCAATTTTTCTTCTTTTTCGAGGAAGGTATGGCCAAAAAACTGAAAAAAAGTGACAAATCAATTAAAAAAGTAACTCTGTATCATGCCTGCATTCGGGAAAGTGGATTAAGGGAATAGGCTTTCGTGAAAAATGGATTCGGGAAAAAAATTATTCGGGAAATTCGCCCTTCGGGAAAATGTACCAGAATCTGGGGGGATATAAAATGAAAAATATTCCGAATTTGCCGACTAAAATAACTTCTTTATTTATTTATTCATTTATTTATTATTATTTTTTTTTAGGAACGAATTTTGTACTTGGTGTTGGCAAATCGAAATATCGCGAGCAACATTTTAATGAATTTTCCAAAATTTCGTCAAAAATCAGTAAAATGGCCGAATTTTAACAAAATATGGCCAATTTTTCCAAAAATTGCCGAATTTTCAGTAATTTGCCGATTTTTTTGAAAAATTTTCAGTAAGGGGTGGATCATCCCCACACCCCCGGTCGTTTCGTCCCTGCTCCCATTACCTCCTAGTTTAGGCTTTGAATCGGTGTATGACAAAGGGGGTGAAACTCAAATTTTGCCAACTAATTTCCCCTAATTTCTTAAATTTTCCCATTTTTTGTTTTCAAATTCCACAATTTTACCCCTAAATTAGGTAAATTTATTTTGCTTGGGAGACACCCCAACCCCCTTGGTTGTTACGCATCTACTATGGATACTAATTTGTACCCCTGCAGTTTCTAAGAATACTTTAGGTCTGAAAGAAGTGAAAGGGATGGTAGCCACAGCCCACACTGCACCTGTTTGCGCTAGAAATTTGCGCACTCCCGTCACTGTATACGACATTTTTTGCGATTATCTCTTTAAAATTTTATTTTTTTGGAAAAACAGTTATTACAAAAAATGTTCCCTATAAAATTCTCTATCGAAATGGTCATTATGATTTTTTTTTTTTAAAACTTGCCTTAACCCCCAAAGTTAAAAATATAGAGTTTTGCGTGAGTTTAACAGCGAGTTTAACCAGAGTTTAAACCAGCATTGTAATACTGGTTAAACGTGTCCAAACCATAAGCAACATGGTAAAATTATATATATTTTTACCAGGAGAATAGAAAATTCCACGAGATCTCATCTTAGAGACTTAATCCATATCCCTAAATAATATTTTGTGGATATTTTTTACAGATCCTGTAATATCTGTAAGCGCTCGAACAAACCACTGTCAGAAAAATATGTAGAATTTCATTAGGAACATAGAACTAGTCGACGAGTGTCATGTTCAGCCTTCGGCTAAAATTATTGGAAAGTGCAATGGGTGTATAAAATATAGTATAAAATTATGTAGTACACACATGTGGCGCTCTCTTTGAATATACGAGAGAATTAAGAGATGTAAACCAAATTAGAAGGTAATATAGGAAATACACAGAGATCACTTCATGTCTTGAAATTATCTACCACTTCACAAACTTCATTGACAAAATAAAAATGTTCAATTTAAAAAAAATGTTCAACATCTAAAAACACCTATTAAAATTTTAAAAAAGAAATAAGTGAAAAAATATGCTAATTTTTCCCAATGAAAACTAAAATGTCAGAAATCCATTCAGAAGTACTATTGCAGAATTTAAATTAAAGAGCGCCCAATAACCATCGACTGACTGAATTTTAATCATTTTTTAATAACATTTTTCCGTCGTCAAGGGAGGGAGGGAGGGCCCGGAGGGGTACGCCAATTCTTCCCCCCGACAGAATTACATCTAGTAAAATTGATCTTCTGGAGCCAGCTTTCTCTTCTTATCAGATCATTGGTAGAAAAATTGGCTTAATTTTTTTTTCAATATTAAAAAAAAGTAAAAGAAAAGGATTATAATTACAAGTAAAAATTTAAAAATTGTAAAAGTTGATACAGAATTTCGGTTTCTTTTTTCTTTAAATAGTAATTTCGGTATTTATTTTAAATTACTTTTTTAAGATGAAAAAAAATTGGTGAATTTTCTCGAAATACATAACGAAAACAGTAAAAGTTGATAAAAAAAATTAGGTTAAATTATATTTTCAAAATTAAATAAAAAGCAAAAATTGTTGAAAAATGAATTTGAAGTTATTTTGTTTGAAATGAAAAGAATTAGTACTGAAACATTACATTAATCATTTGTCTAAAATGTAAAAAATTAAATTAAATTAAAATTCGTAGAAAAATTATTTAGATACGCAAGTACATATTATATTTCTTAATGAAAAATGCAACAAAAAAAAGTTATTTTTCTTAAAACGAACAACAAAAAAAACACGAATACCTATTGATGGAAAAATTGGCAATTTTTTTATGTTTTCAAAATTGAAAATTGTTCAATTTTTTTAAAATGATTTCTTTTGTAAAAATTGATTCAACAATCGTTGAATATTATTAAAAGTTTTAAAAGTTGATATAAAATAAGTTTATTTTTCTTTTTCAAAATTTAAAAAAAACGTAAAAATTAATAAGAAGTGATTTCAGGTGAGAAGTTGAGAACTGAGACCGGATTTTTTTAAAATAAAAAAATTGTTAAAGTACCTACATAGATAAAAAATAGTTCATATTAGTTTTTTTATAATGAAAGAAATAAAAATCAACGAAACTGATCGAGTTTGAAAATTTGAAATTTATTATTTTTCACAATGTAAAAATTAGAAATTTCCATAAAAGAAACAGAGTGTACTTAACTATTCTTATTCGTTGCTTCAAATGCATACTTTTTCTCCATTAATTTTCATTTTGACATAATATTTTGAAATAATAAAATTTGAGTTTAAATTTGGATTAGAGGCACCAACAACGAAAGGGCCTCTATGTGCCTCTGCTTTAAACAATAAAATCCATGAATTTTCCAAGACTTCCATGGTCCTTTTTCAAAATACATTAAGTTTCCATTATTTCCATAACCTGCAGATACCTTGTTGGGGCGCCCGAAATTTTTCAAAAAAAAAAAATAAAGTAAGTAATAATGATAATAAAAAAAATAAATAAATAAAAAAAAAATAAATAAATAAATGTAAAAAATTTTTAAAAAACCACGCTTTTATTTAAAGTTGGTCACTTTGTAAAATGTTATTCATAGGGAAAGAGTAATGCCTTAAAAAACAAAAAATAAAATTTACTTGAATACAAAAATGTGTCATGAAAATTTTTTTTTCAAAAATTTTAATGATGAAAATCGTGGTGGGGTGTGCGAGAAGCAAACGAATACCTTTTCGATTAACGCCCCACCACGATTTTCATCATTAAAATTTTTGAAAAAAAATTTTTCATGACACATTTTTGTATTCAAGTAAATTTTATTTTTTGTTTCTTAAGGCATTACTCTTTCCCTATGAATAACATTTTACATAGTGACCAACTTTAAATAAAAGCGTGGTTTTTTAAAATTTTTTTACATTTTTATTTAACTCTTTTTGTCGTTGAAAATATTTTAATTTCATAGTTTTACTCCTCGAAAACTAACATTTTGATATCAATGTTGTGAATTTTGAAATTTTCAAAATGGAACCCCCTCATAGGGGTCCAATTTGGGGTCAAGGGTAAATTTAAGTCCGAAAATCGAATTCAGCGGCTTCGAAAACCTACATTTCGATACCAATGTTGTGATTTTCTGAAATTTTCAAAATGGAACCCCCTCATAGGGGCTCAATTTGGGGTCGAGGGTAAATTTAAGTCCGAAAATCGAATTCAGCGACCTCGAAAACCTACATTTCGATACCAATGTTGTGATTTTCTGAAATTTTCAAAATTGAACCCCCTCATAGGGGCTCAATTTGGGGTCGGGGGTAAATTTGAGTTCGAAAATCGAATTCAGCGACCTCGAAAACCCCTAATGTGAGCACTATGTTCTTTCAATTCCAGTAAAATATTAAATGAGAGAGGATTGGTCGAAAACATACATTTGGTTCCATGAGACAAACATACATACATATATACATACCAAGCTAATAAAAGCGTGGTAATAAAAACGAAAAATGAGCAAATTTTTTGACCTAACATTTAATATCGTTGCTTTTTATCAGAAAACAATTCCCTATATTATTTTATTTGTCTCTCAACTAAATTTCAATTGGTGCCACAAGCCCTCATTTTTAAAATTTATAATGCTAATTTTTTTCAAAATGAGGGTAAGTGGTAACATTTAAAATTTAGTCAAGGGAAAATAAAAATTTAGGAAATTATTTTCTAATAAAAAGCAACTATACCAAATGACGAGTCAAAAAATTTTGGTAATTTTTTGTTATCCTGATTTTCATACCACGTGAAAAAATTCGTTGATTTACCTACTTTTTGAAAAAATACTGGATAACCTACTTTTTTGTGAAAAAAAAAATAATAATAATAATAAAAATGCAAGGAGAAAATTAGGGAAGAAATTCTTCTAGGAGGTACATGGTACATTGAGAATAAAAATGTAAAAAAATTTTAAAAAACCACGCTTTTATTTAAAGTTGGTCACTTTGTAAAATGTTATTCATAGAGAAAGAGTAATGCCTTAAAAAACAAAAAATAAAATTTACTTGAATACAAAAATGTGTCATGAAAATTTTTTTTTCAAAAATTTTAATGATGAAAATCGTGGTGGGGCGTTAATCGAAAAGGTATTCGTTTGCTCCTCGCACACCCCACCACGCTTTTCATCATTAAAATTTTTGAAAAAAAAATTTTCATGACACATTTTTGTATTCAAGTAAATTTTATTTTTTGTTTTTTAAGGCATTACTCTTTCTCTATGAATAACATTTTACAAAGTGACCAACTTTAAATAAAAGCGTGGTTTTTTAAAATTTTTTTACATTTTTATTTAACTCTTTTTGTCGTTGAAAATATTTTAATTTCATAGTTTTGAAATTTTCAAAATGGAACCCCCTCATAGGGGCTCAATTTGGGGTCAAGGGTAAATTTAAGTCCGAAAATCGAATTCAGCGGCCTCAAAAACCTACATTTCGATACCAATGTTGTGATTTTCTGAAATTTTCAAAACTGAACCCCCTCATAGGGGCTCAATTTGGGGTCGGGGGTAAATTTGAGTTCGAAAATCGAATTCAGCGACCTCGAAAACCAACATTTTGATATCAATGTTGTGAATTTTGAAATTTTCAAAATGGAACCCCCTCATACGGGCTCAATTTGGGGTCAAGGGTAAATTTAAGTCCGAAAATCGAATTCAGCGACCTCGAAAACCTACATTTCGATACCAATGTTGTGATTTTCTGAAATTTTCAAAATTGAACCCCCTCATAGGGGCTCAATTTGGGGTCGGGGGTAAATTTGAGTTCGAAAATCGAATTCAGCGACCTCGATAACCTACATTTTGATACCAATGTTGTGATTTTCTGAAATTTTCAAAATTGAACCCCCTCATAGGGGTTCAATTTGGGGTCGGGGTAAATTTGAGTTCGAAAATCGAATTCAGCGACCTCGAAAACCTACATTTCGATACCAATGTTGTGATTTTCTGAAATTTTCAAAATTGAACCCCGTCATAGGGGCTCAATTTGGGGTCGGGGGTAAATTTGAGTTCGAAAATCGAATTCAGCGACCTCGAAAACCCCTAACGTGAGCACTATGTTCTTTCAATTCCAGTAAAATATTAAATGAGAGAGGATTGGTTGAAAACATACTTTTGGTTCCATGAGACATACATACATACATACCAAGCTAATAAAAGCGTGGTAAAAAGTATTTCTTCCATGGTGAGTAAGTAAATTAAAGAGTAAATTTCAACCCATAACAAAATTGTCATATTTCTCAACGACAATAATTGTAAATTCAATATCTACAACCACAACACCTGCAAAATTTCTCCTCACCCTGCCCATACGACCCAAGCATTCGATAAAATTCGCGCATTGCGAAACATCCCAAATCATACTGACAAATTAATCAGAATTTAAATATTCCAACGACGACGTTTGACTGCTGCCTGTGTCTCATTACGATATCCATTGGAAAACGAAACGAATTATAGCTGCGAACAGCTCACCTGATGAGGCGCGGTATTACTAATCGAAAATCAATCGGGTGTTATCAGTATGTCAACGAAAAATCGCTTATCAGTATTAGTATTAACCTCTATTAACACCTGACACGGATGAGTATTCAGTATTTACTACCTCGAGTACGTCGCAACAGTTCTCACTTTTGACATAGCCGCGTCTTCGCGTATAAAATACCGCAAAGTGTTGCTCCGTTTGATACCTATACGACTGAGAATTTTTTTTTTCGAGAAATGGAAACAGAGGTGATGTACAACGGTGGAGGCCCTTACGAGCACGAGATCGCATCCGAGCACCATCATCACATCCATGCCACTCCTCAGCAACAAAATATGGTCAACGAGCATCACCATGTGGTCAATCACGAGCACGTGCCAGTGACCACCTCAGCATCGGCACCATCTTACGAAGGATCCTGTTGGCAATTTATGCCACCTGATTATCCATACTGTTCCGAGGATGATTTCAGGTATGTGCCAAGTACCAGGACCTGTACCTGTACTTCTGATACCTTTCCTATAGTGATTGTAATTAAACTACCATTATTAAAAACAGCAATCGGGCTCAGTAACCCACCTCGTAGCAAATCGGAAAACAGTAAATTACCGCTAAATTGAGCGGAATAAAGCGTGGGAAGGTAACAGGTGATGATACCGTCCGTACCTGGTGCATATAATGCTCACCACCGCCGCCATGTACCTACTTATACATGTATTATTTTCTCTTTCAACTCGTATTACTATCCTAGTAGATATAGGTAGCTTTTTTTTATCCCTCTTCGCTTTTCGTTTTTTTTTTTTTTTTTTTTTTCATTCGTTCATTTTTGACAACTGTTTTTACTCGATAGCGTATTTGACGCGGATGAAATTCCTTACTCGAGCTTACAAACACGAAAGCCTTTTTCCCCCCTAATACACGTTATCGTTTCGATGACACCGAGTTTAATACCCACGCTTGCCAAGATTTCTCTGGGTAAATTGGAACTTTGATGTCTGTTTTCTTACTCCAACATATATACGTATTTCTATTAGGTAAGGCAGGCATAGGCTCATCCATCAAAATTGAATAGGAAAATAACAAATGAAATATAAATCCTATGGACTGGATGTTTGACGAAAGCACACATTTTAAATTTTCCAGCGTCTCAAAAATTTCAAATCTTGTTCCTTCGTAGGTAAAGACTTGAAGGAAATTTATCTGAGTTTCCAAAGTTGAATTTTTAATGTAGAATTTCCGTTCATTTTATTAAACAAAAATTGATTGAAAAATTCCTATACCTTGATAATTGAAAAAAAATGCTACCTAAATGAAATATGAAAAAAATGAAAAATTGTTCAAAACGATAGCAAAATTGGAAAAAATCCACGTTTTGAAAATAATTATTAGGTAGGTATCAAAGTCGATTTTAAATTTTTTTTTTTTTAAAGTAAAAAAAATGGAAAACATTTCACAACAAGGCATTTTAAATTTAAAAAAAAAGAAAGAAAGTAAAAATGTAAAAAATTCTAAGTATTTAAAAAAAAAATAAACTGAAATGATTTTGACAAAAACTGAAAATGGTTTAATACGTACGTAGGAGGTAACAAATATTGGTAAAAGATATTGACAAGTTCGCCAAAAAAAAATCTAGACTGGGTAGAAATTTTTTTGAGCCTCATCTTGAATTATCTTAGCAGTCAAAAATATATCCTTCAACCATCGAGTGTCAAAATTGTCAAAATTTCGCATTTTTTTCAATAACAATAACTTTTAAAAATGTTTTGCCAAAATTTAATTTAATTTATTTTTCAAAATTCAATTTGTTTACTTTTGCCAAAAAATTGTTTCTTTAATAGGTATATTTTTCAAAAATTTCGCCGATGAGAGAATTCGGAGAATATTTTACAAAAATTTTATATCAAAAAGTATTCTTATAAAGCAAAAATTGCGAGTAACTAAGTAAGTACATCTTGAAAAATACTTTTTTTTCTCTTCAAAATTTTTGTAAGTCTACAATAATTATGAATATTTTACAAAGATAATAATTTTCTGTTTTTCACAATTTTTTTTAAGGAAGATTTTCAGCAGAATAAACCTTCATTTTGAAAACTTTTTTTCAAAAGACCAAATCACGATTTTTTGCGATATTTTTTTTAATTTAAAAAAAAAATTATTATGTATTTAGCAAAGAAAATTTTTAATATTTTTTTCTGATTATTTGAAAAACGACATCTCGGAATTTTGGAAGCAAGAAGCCTGCACATTTCTCAAAAAAATAAAAATAAAAATAATCAAATTGCCTAAAATGAATTATTAAAAAATATTTCCAAATTTTTTTGCGCTTTTAATTGCCAGAATTATAAGTACATATAATTTAAAAACATTTTCTGTTTTGAAAAAAAAAGTTTTGTAAAAACAACAGAAAATGATAAGTGTTCTCCTCTAAAACATTTTAAAAAGTAAAAAAAATTGAAAACAAAAATATTTCAAAAAATTTATTCTTGAAAAAAATCAAAAAAAAAAAAATTGAAGAAAAACTTTAAATTTTCCATACAAAAAAATGCTAAATAAATATAATAAAAATTTCACCCCAAAAAAATGAAAGAAATTGTCCCCAAAAAGTGTAAAATTGAAATTAGAAAACAATTTAAGAAAAAAAGCGGAAAAAAAACATAGAAAATTATTTTTAAAACATTTTTTATTTAAAAAAAAGGAAATTGATATTAAGTGTAAAATTTTTTCTCATGAAAAAATTGTCTAATCATCGTTTCATTTCACAAAAATAATGCAACTTTCCTTATCAGGTAAATGAAACAATATTTGAAAATTTTCAAAAAATTCATTTTGTGACAAATTTTAAAATTTTGAATCAGAAACAAATTAAAATTATTTTAATTTTTCAAAATAAAAATGCTTTTAATAAGTAAAAATAAAATTTCGAGTTGGCCAGAAAAAATTGAGAAAATTGTTCAAAAAATAATGAACAGATTTTTGTTTCCTTTTTTTCAAAAAAAAAAAATGTAATAAAAATGATTTTTTAAAACATCAAAAAAGTTCTGCTTTGCATTAAAAAAATTACAAAAAGTGAAAAAAGTTAATTAGATAAATTACCTAATTTTCTTTTTTCTTTTATAAAAAAATCAAAATGTTCAAAATAGTTTTTTTTTTTTAAGTAATCAACTTACTCATCACTTCATTTCACAAAAAAAATAAAATAAATAAATAGTGGATATAAGTGAAATAATAATTCGTAAAAAATTTCAAAAAATTTATTCTTGAAAAAAAGAGACGTAGCCATTGGTACCAGTTAATTTTCTTATAATTACTCATATTTTAATGAATTTCCAAACATTATTGCGTTTGTTGTTGTTGTTGTTGTTTTTGGAAATTGTGCAGCAATTTTTGAAATTGAAAAATCAGTCTCACAAGTAATTCAGAGCCATTAAAAGATCAAAAATTGATAAAATGTTCAGAACCACAGAGATAAAAAAGCACAAATAAGGATTTTCAGCATTTAAAAACGTCAACTCCATCATTCTGTAAAAATGAACGAAAAATAGCAGAAAATGTAATGAAAAGTGATGGAAAGTCCATCACACTCGTAATTCAATATCTTGCTGAATAACAAAAATTTTACAAAAATTGAAAAAACGATAAAAACAATTCACTTTAATAATGGAAACAATGCAAGGAAATTTAGACCTGGTATACCCCCTCACATATTTATTATTATCAAGTACCAAATTTTTGCAATTTTTCGCAACGACTATTTTTGAAATATTAAAAAAAAAATCGTTTCAGAATTTTTTTCAATGGTAAAATTTTGCGAATATTTTTCAAAATCTTTCCCAAAGAAAATGCTAAAGAAAAAATTTCGAATATTTTGCAAAAAATTTTTTCATGTTTTATTGAAATTTTTGAAAAAATTCTCGTAAGGCTAAAGTTGAAAATATTTTGCACAAAAATCATATTGCCAAAATTTTTTACAAGGACAATTACGAGAATAAAGTAGGTATATACCTACAATAATTTTATTTTGAAAAATTGTCAAAAAAATTGCATCCATTTCAACCTCCTCTCAGAGGTTCTGGATATAAATAAATACAATCAATGTACCTACCTAGGTACTACAATAAAGCTTTACCTAACAAATTCACAAGAGCTATATAAATGTGCAAAAATACCTGAATTTCATTTTTAAATGTTGCAAAATATGACGCGATGATCATCATTTGGAAACACAATAAGTAAAATATCAAAATAAAAATATTGTACATTCAAAATACGAATACACGTATAGTCCTAAGCCCATAATATCTTTATCGCAACCACCCCTTAATGTAATTTTAATGGGTCCATTTTCAATTTGGCCTCTAAACAAACCGACATAGTACTAAATACGTAGAACAATATTTTATTTTATTTTTTTAATATCTTGAATTCAGCAACAACCCTTCCCCGACATTTTTTCTCTTCTTTTTTTTAATAAATCCGAGCTTAATATCAGACATATAAAACTACATTAGTCTACATATTAACTACGTCATTGATCGTTAATTCATTTCGCAACGAAGAAGAACCGACGACGATTTAATTTAAACAAATGAACAATACGCCTGGGCCTGGTAGTGGTATCGGCGTCGTCTTTAGAGAAAATTTCAAACGTATGTACTCAACAGGGAGTACGTGAAAAGCTAACAAATTGGCGCATATAGGGGAAGAATATAAGTGATATAAATCTTAATGTCTAATTACACGAGATAAATACCATCGTCGCCAACCCCGATGGTGTTATGTTCGACACTGACACGCAGCTTTGTGTCGTGTGTCTTTATCAATTCAGAATTCACTCGAAGGGAATCTTCCTTCGGGGTGTTTATTTTGTAATAGATAGGACTGAAGAAGGGGCGAGGGTACGATTTATTTCGATTACATCGAGTTGCTATAAGGACTTCTCAGATCGGTATATTGAATTTTGAGAGGAGGTAGTCGAAGCAGGACGGAGGGGAGGTGAAAAAAAAATGACCACAGGCAATATTAGGCAATAAAAGTACACAAATAATGAGAGGATTTTTTTTTGAATTTTGAGAATTGAAAAAATGTGCCAAAAATGAAAAAACCACGAAACAGCAGGATGATTTCGACCACAAACGAAGGAATAAAACAGGTAAAAAGTGAAAACTATGGGACCCATTTGTAAAAATTGTTTCAATAGGCATTCTTTTTATCTTTGTCACGAGGATCGTGCTCCACATGTACACAAAGGCAGACTCCACGTCTCCTCAGTTAAATGTAGACTACCTGAACTACCTATAAGTACCAGATATAGATATACTCGCGCCTTATTTGCATTCGACAAGGGAGAAAACAAAGCGTCTATTCTAACAAAGACACCAGCATCACCTTATGTTATCCTCTTACACCCAATGCTCTTTTTAAACCGTCATAAAAAGCCTATCAACGAAACAATACCTCCAAACCTGCTAAATTGACATGACGCCAAGAAAAAAAATATAAACAACGAGATTTTCTACATTTGCAGACACTCGTAGGCAATTTTCTGAGAATTCGATAACTATAAGACTTTCCAGAAACCAGAAACAAAGACATAAAAAACTAACGGACCAGGATTTAAAAAAAAATTATCAAGTTTAAAACAAATTCGAAAAAACGTGCATTATTTTCATTTTACTCGCACTGGTATTTTTCCAAGTTCAAATGGTACATGGAAGACGATGGGAATGTATGGTCACTTACTTGACCCGAGAGATGAGTCTAGTATTGGGTACAATTCTGTCGTCGAAATGTCAAGTGGTGAGGTAGGAGTATAGACAGATGGGTATTTTTACCTATATGATTTCATGATAAATGGAATAAACTTCCGGAAGTACCTGTACAAATTTATAATCATTAGTTATTCTTTTCAAAAAACCACATACTTAAGTGGTCTTATTTCCTCTTCGCGCTGTGGTCTTCTGAGAAGAATTTTACTCATTTCCTCATACCTCATAATTTTGGCAAACGCAAATGTGAAAAATTTCCTCATCGTAATAGAGAATAATTTTATCTGAAAATTGGAGATAAAGTTGATAAAAAATTTGCTACGTTTCGAGTGTTTAATTACTCGAAAAAAGAGCTCGGTTGCTCGGTTAATATTTCGGTATCAGGTGTCCTTGAAAATTTATACGGTCGTGAAATTGAAATTTACGCAACGTCACCTCGAAAATTAACGTCGATATCTTGGCAGATTTTTATCGGTGTAGTGCTTGAATTTTTGAAAACTATGAGGAAGAGTTGGGTGTATGAATTATGAAAAAGTATACGAGGAATTTATGAAACGAAGGGAGGGGGTCATTCTTTCATTAGAGGATAAGTACACGTTTATAGTTGTAGGTAATGCAGGGAGTAGTATTATCTGCCTAGCACCTTAAAAATTTTGCCACTGGCGAAGTGGTGATGGTCGATGAACATCGATGGTATAGATTCAATCATAATAAGAATGAAATATTAAAATTTTTCTTTTCGTATGCTAAGAATGTAAGATGACTTCTTAGTTAAATAATTATGAAAATATTTTCAATTATGGTGTGTGATATCAAATGCAGATGGATTGATAAAAACGCACTATCTAATGTTGATGGAAGAATCACTTTTTAATTGAAAAAATGAGCTTAGAGTTGAGTACTTCGTGATCGATGGACCATGTTCCAAAAATTTTCGAATTTACAATGTGACTGGAGAAGGAGGTCGTATAATTATTTTCCTCAAAAATTAACTCATTTTTAACTTCAAAAAGTTTTATGAACGTTCAAAAAAAAAAAATTAATAAGGATCTAATTGTGTGTATTTTATTTTTCAAATTCTCTCTAATTTTTCATTTTTTTATTCCATTTTACTCGTAATTATTTACTTACACAAGTTTTAATCAGTTTCAAATCAATTTTTGATTTTTTATTTAATTTTCTTAAATTTTCAATTTTGTTTAATATTTTAAATTTTTATTTCAATTAAGTAGGTATTTATTTTTATTTTTTCTAATTTCATTTTATTTATATTTTTCTATTTTTCTCACATATTAATTTATAAACTTGCCTCAATTTCATCAAATATTTAAATTTTTAAAAATAATTTTTAGTCTTACCTATTATACCTAATATTTCAGTTTCGGTGATTTTCAATTCGATTTTAATGCTTTGCAATTTTTTCTAATTAAATAATTTTCCTGTTTTACCCAGTTTATCAATTTTTTAAATTTTAATTCATTTTCAATTCATACTAATATTTTCCAAATTTTATTTTAGAGATTTTTTTACCTCCAAAAAGTTGAGATTTTTTCTCCGGAAACAATGCAAGTTTTTTTCTTTTAAAAAATTACAACATTTTTTTTTTTTACTTTCATAAAATTGATATTTTTCTCCGAAAAAATGGTAAGATTTTTTGAAAAAAAAATATGAGAAGTTTTTTTCAACTAAGTAATTGATTGAGATATTTTAGAAATAGTAACCCTAAAGAAATTGAGTGAAAAAATTGTAAGATTTTTTTTTTTTTAAATTGAGAAATTTTTCTATTTATAAATAATTGTGACATTTTGAAAAATTGAGACAAAAAAAAATAATTGTGACATTTTTTTGAAAAATTAAGTCAAAAAGATTGAGATTTGCATCTTTCAAAAATTGAATGATTTATTTTCAAAAATACAATGATATTTTTTTGCCCTTCAAAGAATTTGTAAGTAACATTTTTTCTTCGATAATTTTTTTTTTTCAATGTGAGACAACGAAAATAAGATTTTTTCTTACAACACGGAGAGATTCTTCCCCATCCTAAAAAAAACAAGACTCCCCCCCCCCCCCCCTCAAAAAAAGAGATTTTTTTTCTTCTTGGAAAAACTGAGAGATTGTTCTTTGAGAAAATTCACAGATTTTTTCTTACCTCCAAAAATTCGAAGATCGCGTTTTACTTCCAAAAAACTGAGATGAAAAGATTAAGATTCAATCTTTGGAATTGTTTCTTTTTTAATTCAGAGATTTTTCTACCTTCAAAAAATTGAGTTTTTTGATCTTTAAAAAATTGTACTATTTTTTCTCAAAAACATTGGGTTTCTTTTTCTTTTTTTTTCAGTAAGTACCTAAAACAATGAAATAAGATTTATTTCGTGAAAAATTGAGATTTTTTTCTCTTGATTTAAAAATAATAGAAGCGTGGTAAAAAAAGACTCTCTCCTCCCAAAAAATGTTTTCTTAAAAACAACAACGGCTTTTTCTGTGAAAAATTGATAGATGGTTTTTTGAAAAAATTCCAAGATTGTTTTATATCCAAAAAATTGATATGAAAAAATTCAGATTGAATTTTAATTTGGAGATTTCTTCACCCCCAAAAAATGAAAAACTTTTTCATCTTCAAAAAATTGTAACATTTTTTCCTGAAAAAATTGAATTTATTTTTCTTTCTTTTTTCAAGTAAAGCAACAAAATTAGATCTATTTCATTAAAAATTGAAAATTTTCCCCTCTTTATTCCAAAAAAAAAGTCGTCCTATGGCCCTCCAAAAATAGATTTTTTCCTCATGACAACAATGATTTTTTTCTGTGAAAAATTGAGAGTTGGTTCTTTGAAAAAATTCACAATTTTTTACCCACAAAAAATCCAAAGATTGTTTTACCTGCAACTGAGATAAAGATTGGTTTCAACAGAAATTAAAAGTTTTCTCTACCTATATTCTCAAAAAACAAAGATTTTACTTTAAAAAAAAGAAAAAAATTTTGTAAAAATTTTTTAGATTTTTCTACCTCCAAAAAATTGATATTTTCAGAAATTTCTTCATCTCCAAAGAATTGCAATGTTTTTTCTCTGATAAAATATTGTTAATTTTTTTTCAAAACAACAGGATACAAACTTTGGATTTTTTTTTCTTTAAAAAATTTATAAATTTTTCTCTGCGTCATCAAAAAACGTAGTTTTCCCCCCAAAAATTGTAAAAAAATTATTTCAAAAAATTGAGGTGTTTCTTCATACTTTCAAAGAATTGCGATATTTCTTTTCAAAAAATATTGTGAGATTTTATTTTATTTTTCAAATGAGACCAATGCAATGAGAGAGTGATATTATCAAAAAAAAAAAAATATATATATATATATATATTTACTCCAAAACAAAACAATTGTTCAGCTAGTTCCTTAATTTCAAAAAATTGAGTAATTTCTTTAAGAAAAAAAAAAATAGAAAATTCCTTTCCCAGAAAAAAATTGGTAAGGTTTTTTCTGAAAAAAAAAGTTTCAATAAGTAGTTTGTATCTAATTTTGGTACTTTCGGAGCTTTCTAGGGTGTGGCTCAGGCCCTAAACTACTGATAAGTTGCGCCATGCTCGGTTCGCCACGTATAGAAAGTAAACAACCGCAGTCTGATCCTAAGATTTTCAGGGGTACACTAGGCAACGTTATACTTGCTAAAAGTTCAACTGCCTTATACGAAGAATTTCTAATACGAAAAGAAAGGGTCATTCATACAGATATTTTTCTCTAAAGGTATTTAACCCTTGGCATACAGTACACAATACAGAACGATATACAAATAGATACTCAAAGTACCTAGCTACCTAGTACCTCCGTACGTAGGTAGCTAGGTACCTAACTATCTTATACACTCGCGACGTGTATTAATACTCGTGAAATAAAACTAACATACTTAACGAGCGAATATAGCGTGAAATATGACATAAAATAAACCAAGCTCGTGATACTTTTGTTATTTCAACAAGCCAGTGAGAAGTTGAGAACGATAGACCGATGGAAAGACGGGCGGGCGCGGCGAAGGGTATAAAAAATTCTCCAAACAACTTATACAATATCGTACCTACGTGTTCGGCAAAAAGCGCAAGAAAAAAAGGGGGTAAAACGTTGAAAAGGGTACAAGGGTGCGACATCCAAGAGCTATATAACATTTCAAGGCACATTCGGTACACGAAACGTGTAGGCTGCTAACACGCATTCTGAAAAATCATCCCCTTTATGCAGCAACAATAGCACTCGGCACGACCAATAGCGACCAGATTATTTACTCAGCGACCTAGTAGTTGGCCTGGATTGGTGAACGTACAGCCACTCCTACCTATTTATTGTACCAGAAGAAGTGGAAATTTGAGAACGCTCTGAAGTAGGGTTCTAGCACTAGCTAGTTCAAAACTGTTAAGTGGATTCTCGATGCGTATAAGTGGCCTTGTCCCTTTCTTGTAATCTCGTCGCGATCTACAAAAGTCAAAAATGTCGTACTATCGAATTCGAATCGCACTCGATTAATTCAAATCTCAACCTCGGGTCGAGTACATAGTGAATTTGTTTGTTTGTTTTTACCACCTTGCCCGTTGCCGTCGAGTGTGTCGACTCCAAGTCGATGATAATTTGATGAAATTTTCGTCGCGTCGTAAATATAAAAATAAAAAGTGAGAATTTCTCGGTTTCGGCGTCATGTCTTCGGAAAATTCGAGCAAAACGCAGACTAGGAATCAATCGCCTAAGCCTATGATTCCACCATCGCTATTGGCCTGGTACCCTTTGATGCCTCCATGGCCAGCTTTATTTCCAGCCGCCTGGTGTAATCCGGCTGCTTTAAGAAGTGCATTTCCAGGGTGCGTAAAAATATATCTATTTTGACTATTTTTAAATACCTATTTTGTTTGCATGATGAGCTCATCCCTGAGGGTAGATTTTTATACGAATATGGGCACAAAATTGAAATTTTTCCAAGGGTGGTCGTATGAGAAATTAATGTTAAACCAATTGGAAAGTTGGAAACCTTCTACTTACTGAATCATCAATAATTGTGCAAAATTACACTGAAAAAAGAATCATTCCTAACGTAGCTATATAGATAATTAAATTTTACGATATTTGATCTTCGTATACACGTGATAACATATTGCAAGCTCATTCCGAAGGTGAGTTAATTTCCAATGTGCATGTTCGTTTACGTCAGAATATTGAAATTGTGGGTTACTAGGAGCATACCTTCTGATTGGGATAATTTTTTTTAAAGCTTAATTTAGATTTTTCACAAGTACCAGTGATAAATAAAAAAGTGACTCACACAGGGAATATTTATAATTATGTAATAGAAATTTTCAATTTCTTTTAAATTTTCAACAATAAGAAATTATTTATACGTCGAAATCAAATTATACCTAGATTAATTTTTTGAGCTATTGGAAAGGAGTGTGAAGAAAACAATAGGTAAATATTCAAAAAACTGGAGTTAATTTTTTTCAAGATGGAAAAGCAATTTATTTCAGACCTTCAGAATTTTTTTAAAAAGTGACACCATTAAAAATTATTTTTTAATCAAATTGCACTTAGATTGTTTTTTGGGGAAATAAGATGAAAATGATGAAATACAGAACAAAAAATAATCAAATATAACAAAAATTGCGTTAATTTGTAAACGAAAAAAAAAATTTTTTAGCTTATTATCTAATTGTTTTTAAAAAGTGTCATTATATTAGAAATTCCATAATTTAAAAGAAAATTCCAGATCGATTTTTTTTTTATGTGTGAGTGGCTGATATAGAGAAAATAATGAACTAAAGAAAAATTACATTCATTTTTAAATTGAAAATTACGAAATATTTAAGCTCTTAAAAAATTGGCATCATTACAAATTCTTTCGTAATGAAAAAGAATCTAGATTGATTAAAGGGAAGGAGAGGTACAAAAAGATAATGAAAAAAATAATTTTTTTCAAATATTTCAAATTTTCTTAAAATGATAAAAAAGAATTAATAAATTTACAAAAAAAAAACAAAAAAAAAACAATGAAAATAATATTTTTTTTTAGATATTTCAAATTTTCTTAAAATGGAAAATACTATATATGTAAATTATTTTTATACTGATTTGAAGGAAGAGGCTCAGGGGAGATATTGAACGTATAAAAAATATAATCAATTTTTTGAATCAAAAAATTATACAAATTTATAAGTTTTTTGAATTAAAAAAAAAACTGGCATTATTAGAATAATCATTTTGTACTTAATAAATTTATAAAATATCTAAATTTGGGGGGGGGGGAGGCAGTGTCCAAAAAAATATTAAATATGCAAAAAATTCTACAATTCTGTTAGTTATTTCAAAATCAAAAATTATACCCAAATTGGTGTTTTGGAAGGAGGCCGAGGGGGAGTGAAAAGAGCAAAATAGGTACATTAATGTTGTAAATGAAAGATATTAAATTTAATTTTCAAGCTCTTGCGATTTTTCAAAAAAAAAAATAAAAATATAGCATCAATAGAAATTATTTCGTAACAAAATTAGTCTATATCGTGATTGATTCAAGAGGAAAGAGAGTTCTGAGGAAATTTTTGAGTTTTCAAAAAAACTGGCGTCCATTAAAAATAATTTCGTAATAAAATTATTAGATATTCAAGTTTGGGAGAGGGACGAAGAAAAATTCAAAAGAAATCCAAAAAAATAATAAAATGAAATTTTTAAGCATTTTTAATTTTTTTTTTTTTTTTTAAACCTGGCATCATTAGAAATTATTCATTTTATGTAATAAAATTATATCTTAACTGATTTCGAGGAGCGTCACTGGGAGGGGGATGGGGAGGGGAGCACAGAGTAAATATTAAATTACAAAGAATTAAATTAGTTCTTCAAATGAAAAAATTAACGAAAAATTACGAGAAAAAAATAGGTACCTACTTTCAAATTATTATGAAGAGAGATGTCAATAATAATTAATAAAGTTATCTATTTATTAAAAAATTAAGAATGAGAAGATAGAATAAATGTCCAAAAAATCTATTTTTTCGAAGGCTTAATTAATTCATAAAAATATTTAATTGATGATACCAAGATTGATCGATGAGGTTAGAATTTCCATCTCGATTTTCTTCCAAGAAAATCATTGGCCATGAAAAGAAATGCTGATTTGGATAGAAATTGAGAAATGTGTAAAAAAAAACTCGATAAAATCGTACTTTCTTCGGCTATTTTTTTCTTTTTTTGATAAAAATAAACTTATCTAAATATAAAATGCAAAATTTAATCGAAATTAAAATTTTTTACTGAAAAATCAAAAAGAATTTGACTCAGTTAATTCAATTAAAATGACTAAAATTCAAATTGCAAATTAATATATCATAAATTTAAAAAATCCTCAAATAAAATGAATTAAAATTTTTATCTCAATTTTTATTGAGAAATTTCTCGTATAATTAGGTATCTCGAAGTACTCGTAAGTTCTCTGAATAATTTTTTATTCGTCGTAAAAACTTACGAAAGGCTCTTATATAAAATTCATAGTCGATTTTTACATTTAATTCAAATTATATTTTTATACTTAAAGATTATTTCTAGTAAATATTTCAAGTCTCGAATAAAAATTTCAAGACAAAATCAAATAAACACGAAAATAATTTCAAGTGGGTGTGATTTTTTTCAACTCATCCGTACGATTAATTGGAAGGGGCTTTATGTCCCTACTATGAAAATTGGTCAATTTATTCAATTTTAAAAGTAATAAAATAAAATTTCAAACTTTGTTTTTCTATTTTTCTTCACTCAATTTTCAAGATGATGAAATAACATTTCAATTTTTTGTTCATTTTTGTTTTCAATTTGGGAAAAAAGATTCGGAGTTTTTCAAAAATTGTTCTTCTGTATAAAAAAAGACCTCATGAGCAAAATTTTAATTTTAATTTTACTGAACAAAATGTAGAAAATCCTCAGGAATCGATTGGTTTTGGTCTCAGATCTGTTCTTTGAAAAATGGAGGGGTTATTTTATTCTAAAGGAAATGAGGTCAAATTTCAGAATTTCAAAAAGCAACAAAATATAAATGTAATTTTAACCATCTTGTAAAATTGCATTTTTGGTCAAGATCCCTTTTTCCACATCCACTCGCGCTCACTCATAAATATCCTCATTTATGAGATGATTTTAATGTTGAGAATGAGATGAAAAATTCCATTCGAATTTTATACAAAAAATTGTCCAAATAATTTTTTAAATAAAAATAAGACCTGACATCAGGGGTACTTACTCGTCGAGTTGATCTGGAATCGAATATTTTTCCAATTTTCATTCCTCAGAAGTTCATCATATTTTTTTTATACAAATCTGAAACAGATGAGAAAAAAAATTAATTCGCCGAAACACGAAAACTTCATTATAATTAATACTTTACGTCTCCAAACTCAAAATCACACATCTCCATTACTTAATTGACACCAGCATTGTTTCATTCGTTCAACTTACTACCCTCAAATACGCAATCTTCGCAGAACAAAATCCTCCTCTCATCACCACGGTCATATACTCTTTCAAATACACCACTAATTTAAATAAAGTCTTCAAACAAACGGTCCACAACTGGCACAAGGGGTTGCTCGAACCGTCCATTCGGCGAATTTTGGGCGTAACCAGCTTTAATTTAATTTCTTAATTAGCGGAACTATTAAAACCTCGAATCACACCCGTAGTCTTCCCTTCTGAAAAACATTGGCGAACGAAGTACACTTTATGTAAAAAAGGGGGACAAATTCGAATCGCAGAGAAGCGATTCCCTCACATGGTGGAAAAAATCACATCATTTATTTGGTCATTTCCGTTGCACACGCACGGCCCAGCAGGATCTGAGAAATGTGACACTTGAATTTCGGCCGAAAAAAAAACCTATTTTTAACATCGAACCGATATACCTTTGTATGGGAGCGAAAACGTGCCAACGAATTCATTTCTAAAATTAGACAGGTTGGTGAAAAATTTATATACCTGTACAATTCATTAACAGGTTTATAAGTGTACCTTTGTAGAATTTTCGTCCTTCTATTGTATCCACATACGTCGGGCTCTTTAGGTAACTTTTTTTTTATTCCAAAAAAACACCCAAAAAATAGAAAGTCGTTTCCTTTCATATAGGTTTTTTCTTCTTTTACCTTCATTGACGATGCGAGAGGGTGCAGTTTAGATAGATACTCGTAGATACCTACATAGTGAAAATTTTTTCTACAAGGTATCTCAGGTAGAGATGTAACTGACGTAACATAATAAAAACACTTTACATCGAGAGCGTACGTGAGCAATCATCTGATATTCGGATTAGTGACCACTCAACAAGAGCACAGCACTTTAGAAAAGTACTCTTTTTTTATTATTACGTAGGTAGTAGGTATCTCGTTCTCTCGTTCAATCTGCCCAATTCACTCCGGTGACTTGTACCTTGTCTATATAGGTAACTTCCGACGAAAAACGGCCTTTTTAGTAAGTGACACCTTTATTATCATAAATCTTGTTCGGTGCTGCGGTGATTCACTTTACCTGATTTTTACACAGGCCCTTTAGTGTACCGAGCCCTGCGTGCGTTGTATCGATTTTACGAGCAAAATTACTATATTTTTATATCGTCAAGGTTGCCTTCATTCTCATCCACCACCCACGTTTGACACGAATTTTTTAATACCGAAGGTATATCGAGGATCACGTTTGAGCGAACGAATACCTACTCGGTCACTGGGGATATTCGCCGAATTTCCAGAATACCGAAATTATTGAGAGGGTTCTTAGAAAATTACTCATTTATCGAAGGCGGTGAGAATTGGTTCTGGTTGTAATTTTTTCGAAAATTTGAACACGTCATAATGAAAGAAGAAAACTCTATGAAAAAATAATTCTAAATTCTTATAACATTTTCAACAACAAGGGGGAAAATCACTGATAGTGAGGATGACAAAATTTCTAAAAAAAGAATAATAATAATTATATCAAAATTGTTTTGCAAATGAATTTTTTGAATTTTTTTTGATTGTTGATGCTGTTCTTAAAAAAAATAAATTTTTCTAGTCTTAAGAAAATTAAACGAGTATTTTTTTTTTTTTAACTAAGGTAAAAAAATTGAGAAGTTTTAAGTATCTTAAGAAAAATTGAAAGATTTTTTTACTCTTTTTTTACTAAAAAAAAAGGAAATGATTTTCTCAAGCAGACTCTAAAAGTACAAACTATGATTTTTTATTCCAAGAAAATTCAGATTGAAATTTTTTTCAATCCTAAAAAAGCTGAAGATATTTTTTTCCAAAAAAATGGTGACAAAAAATTAAGATCACTCCCCCCCCCCCCCCTCCCCCAAACAACACTTTTGGTAAAAATTAAAAGTTTGGACAAAATTTGAAAAATTACCCATTTCATAAACATTTTTTTTCCAGAAAATAATTTTCTTTCTTTCTTTTTAAGACGAAGCACTACTGATTACCAAAATTATTCTATAAAAAAATTTGAACAAAATTGATCATTAGAAAAAAAATCATTTCAATACAACAGATAAGTACAAGTGATTAAAAAGAAAACATTTTCAATTTTTTTTGGAAGTGATTTTTTAAAGAATTCTAATAGGTAATCATAATTTTTCAAAAACAACTCATCATCAGAAAATTCAAAAAGATTCTGACTGTGATCATTTTTCAAAAAAATCAATCATCAAAAGTTGTAAAAAAAATAATCACTTTTTCAAAAAGTATGACAATTAAATTTTTTTTTGAAAAATGACAATTTTTTGAAGAATTCTTTAATAGGGGTATGTAGGTAAGTTTATCTAATTACCTATGATTTCCAAAAACATCAGAATTACAAAAAAAATTGCCATAAAAATTTTTCAAGAACTGATCATCAGAAATTTCAACAAAAAAAAAATACTGTGATATGATTACCAAATTTTTTTAAAAATAAATGATAAAAAAGGAAAAAATTACAATTTTTTAGAATAACTTTTTTTTTTTGAAGAATACTGATGGGTAATAATGATTTTTCAAAAACTGATCATCACAAATTTTAAAACGATTTTGGCTGAGATAATTTTTTGAAAAATTTATTAATCATCAAAAGTTGTAAACAAATTGATTACCTACCTGAATTTTTCAAAAAACATTATTTATGATTATTGGAATTTTTTAAAAACAGATCATCAAACGTTTTAAAATGATTTTGATTGTGATGATTTTTAAAAATGGGAAAAGGGGCCTTAATACGTCAAAATTTTTAATTTTCAATTTTTTGGCTAAATTTATATGAGTAATTCAGAATGAAAGTGAAATTAGGTTCGTATCGTAAAAAATTAAGAGAATAGGTATTCAATGTTTAAAATGCAAAAAAACAAAGTGCAAAAAGAAATTTTTGTTTCAAATTTGAGGGGGGAAATACTTCTACCGAGTGGTCAATTGATTGGAGCACCCCTCATAGCTAATTCATGTTGTAAAGAAGGTAGTTGGTAACATTTCACATTATAAACAATGCGAAATGTTACCAACTACCTTCTTTATAACATGAATCAGCTATGAGGGGTGCTCCAATCAATCGACAACCCGGTATAGTGAAACATAATCATTTGACGTATGTGAGGTCATTTTTCCCAATTTTTCAAAATTTGATCATTAGAAATTTTTAAATGATTTTGATAGTAATAATTTCTCAAAAAAAAAATGATCACCAATTAGTGGTATCAAAAATTGTCAAACGATTGATAAATTTTCATCATTATTGATTTTCAAAGTTTTATCCGATTTTATGATGGAAAAAAAAATCTTTCAACCTTTCAATGTTATTTTTGATGAGTTTTCGTTCAATATATTCATTTAAAGAAGAAAAATTGTCCGAAAGTTACAAGCAGACAGATCATTTCAGACTTTTTAAAATTGCTACCAATGTTCATATTTTTTATTGCTATGATTTTTTTTTTTACAATTATAAAAGTTATAGTTTCAAATTTTTTAAGTTTTTCCTAAAAATTCTAATATTTAATTATTTCAATTTTTGAATTTTCAATACCTATTTTATCGCATTTTTATCAATTCAATCACTTTTTTTAATCATTAAAATTTTCAGCAATTATAATTTTCAATTTCGTTTTCCTCTATTTCTCTTCTATTGCCCTACCTTTTCTCGCATTTCAATTCAAATCGAATTTAGAACTCCACCTAGTCCACGAACTACGATTTTTTAACCGAAAAATATTTCGTCGTTGAAAAATTTATCGATAATTAAACCCAAAAAAAATACAATTTCCAAGCCCAACCGGCAGTAAAATACAATAAAATTTTATGATGGTTCTTTTTATCTGGGTATTTTTCAAAATACACCTAATAAAAAGCAATATAGGTACGAATTTCGATATTTGAATTACACCGCAACCATCATTCATTGTACACACCAAATTTTTTTTTATTAAAATTGTAACTATGTTTTACAGCGAATTTAATCCTTGCAATGTATCTAGACTTTTTAGAGAAATTTTTTTATTACATCGGCGACAATATGACGATGGCGTCGACTCGAGGTGTAACAACGTAGCGTATTTTTTTTTAACGAACAGGCAGGAATGTCAAAAAATATTTAATTTATGAATTTAATACCGAGAAAGAGCGTTTCACTTATTTAAAGTCGAGGGTGGGTTACTTCGAAATTTTTAGTTCGGAGATCAATAGTTCTTTGTTTCGTGCATCCTCTTTCTCGTATTAGAATAGAATTTCACAATCACAGGTTGCTAAAAAAATATACATAGGTATAGTAAAATTGCTTGAGAAAAAGGTAAAAGACGCCACCGAAGAAACACGAGGTGCGATGAATAGGGGTACGTCTGTTCTTTTGTCTTCTGGTAAACAACTCCTGTCACTACCGGTTGTAAATTTTAACCCAGCGTCTATACCTTGAAAATTTGCGTTCAGTACTCTCGTCTCACCCCCACACAGGTCGCCGAAGTGCATTGCAGGTAGTCCTTGCAGTCCAAGTTTTTTTCTACGACCACGAGTACCTTGCCTTTGTGTAGTTATCGTTTGTATGTTCTGGAGTGTGGTTCTTCTTATTTTTGGGGATATTTCATGCATACTCGTATGTTGTTTTGTACACAGATGAATATTGTAACCGTTCATTGTTGGAGTAATTTTGTAATTTCTGTGTGTTTTGTGCAGGTTACTAGACAGTATGAAAATGCCTGGGCAAGCCAGATCTTCTGGATTTCATATATGTGATATATTAGATTTAAATGATGCCAAAGTACATGCCGGAGATCCTTCGATTAATCTGGGTTCATCGACAATACCAGGTAAGAATCGTATTATACAAATATGCGTGAATTAATTAGGTAGGTAAATAAATTGGGAAATTTAATATGGAGATTCAAATTGTTGGTCAATCTAAAAAAAAAAAATCCCAAAACAACAAAAAATTCGAAATTGATTTATACTGTGATAGTTAGATGTGGCCCAATTTGCTAACGTGGTTACACTGGGTACATAATTAGATAAGCTTCCTATGTACGTAAATGTACGTAGGAAAGCAAGTACAATTTAATAGCGTCTGGATGTTTGAGCCGATAGGTGAGTCCGGTGTTATTCGTAATTAGTTGATTTGAAGTTTCTTAGTAAAATTGTATAAATTATCAAGTTCGTTAGTTTAATGTGTAAAAGTTTTGTCAAAGTGTTTATTAAAAGTTAATTCGGACAACACGGTGTTTTTAATTAAAGATTCGTGTGTGATTAAGTTCACTTAGATAAAGACAGGTAGTGCTTTTCCTTTAAGGAAGCCTATCTCAATCTTTACAATACCTAAAAGCTTCGAGATAAATATTGAATATGTCTGCAAAAATTTTAAAAAATCAAATTATCACAAAATTCGAAATAATGATCATCCATAAGTACTAAAATAAAAAATTCGGAAATTTATTCGTAAAACTTCTGATTTTAATTACAAAAAATTGAATAAATTACATAAATTCGAATACAACTTGTGGCTGAATTTAAAAAAAAAATCATTCAAAATAATTTAAAAAATCAAAAATATCTATAAAAATTCTGTGACAGAAATTCATTTTGAAAAATCAAATAAATCAAATTAGGCTACCACGAAATTCGAATCTAAAATGGACCAACTTTGAGAAGAAAAAAAACTTCAAAAATCGAAACATTGATTTACATAAAGGTTCTGAGATCGATAATAATCATTCGAAAAAATGAATGAATCAAATCACCAATAAATTTGAAAACAAATTATGAATGAACTTCAAAAAATGCTTAATCACCCTTAAATACATAAAAAAATTCGAAAATTGATTCATAAAATTTCTGAGATGAATGTGAAGAAAAATAGAATAAATCAGATTAAATTCAAATACAACTTGTAGGTGAATCTTGAAAAAAAAATCATTCAAAAAATGTTAAGAAATTCAAAAATATTTCAAAAAGTTTCAAGAAGGAATTTTCAAATACGAAATGAATCACGAAATTTGCATTCAAATTAGAAGATCAATATCAACAAGAAATTCTTTTCCAGAAAATCGTAAAAAATTCAAAAATTAATTATAATAAAACATTAAATTGGGTAGATATACGCACTTTACGTACCCCTGGACATTTTTTAAAAAAATTGTAAATAATTTGAACAGCGTTTACATTGGATCTGAAATACCTTAAGAACCCAAACGTGGGTCCACATCAAAACAAAATTCCCACTATCCCACAAGAAGTCATTAAAAATATTCAAGTATCAAAATTTCGAGCAGAAGACTCGTTTGAAAAATTACAAAAATCTTTGTACCATGAAAAGTTGAATCCATAAGTCAACCTCAAAAAAAAAAATCTCCAAAAATTATGAAAAAATCAAAAATTAGTTTGTAGAATTTCTCAGATGAAAATTAAAGAAATAAAATTATTATGAAATTTGAATTCAAATCAAGAGATCAGATCAATATCAACATGAAATTCCCCTTCAAAAAATTGTAAAAAATTCAAAATTTTTATAATACATCGCTACATAGGTACACTTCATACCTAACACTAATTTCACCTCGAAATTATTTTTTTTCAAATTCACCAACGATTTCAAGCAAGATTTCTAGATCAAATTTCGAATCTCTTTAGTTTTATGAATCCATAAATTATTGTGGGCCCATCTCAAGAAAAAAATCCTCAAAGGCGTCAAAAAAAACTAATTTTTATTTCTATCAACTTCGTAACAATTTTTCAATATTTTTTAACGTTTTTTAAGTTTTTTTGAAAATTAGCAGATCGTCAAAATTTGAATAAAACTCGGTTTTGGAAATTTCACAAAGTTTGATAGTAGATAATTAAAAAATTGGTAATAGGTACATGAACTATATAATATTTTTGAAATTTAGCAAAAAAATTGAATATTTTGAAAAATCTAATTAGGTACCTTTTTGAAAGTTTGATAATTTTTTAGAAATTTTAGAAATTTGATGAAAATTTCCAATTTGGTAGATAATTTTCAAGTTTTATTAATTTGCAAATTTTCTAAAATGATTACAAGGTTAATTTTCAAAGTGTTAGACGAATTAAAGGAACATCCAGAACCCCTCCCCCTCCCCCTCCCCTCCCCTCAACCTTCCAAAAAATTAAAATCATTCTAGGACTTCTAAGAAAAGAATATACCTTGAAAATTAAATAAATCAAATTACTTCGAAATTTGAATTTAAATCAAGATATCAATTAAAAAATCGTTGAAAAATTGCAAAATCAATTTTTTTTAAATCGCTTCAAGTAGGTATAGGCACACTTTACCTACCCAATAATTCCATCTGAGGATTTCTTTCAAATTCACCAACAATTTCAACCCATGATCACAACATTTAAATCTAAAACCCTCAAATCAAACATAGGTAACTTCTTCGTCGTCATAAACCCACGGAACCCCCAACTTTCTCTCGATAATCGTACACGAAACCATTTCAAAGGGGTGAAATAGGCCTTCGAACGAGGAAAAAAATGCCATAAACTGGCACCACGTTAACGTTTTGTTTACCACTTTCGACCAACCTTGGTATAGAGGCCATTCAGCAGTCATAAAGATTTTCAAAGCTTTAAATTTAACTCGCTGGATTACGGAAGGCGATAAATCTTCATTATTTGTAATATTGCATAAAATGTAATACGTTCGGCTGCATTGGGACCAAAAATCAGCACCATTCGATGGATTATTTTCAATTTACAAGAACTAATTTCGGATTAAAACCCTCACTGTGTATTGTGTGAGTGTGTTTGGCTGGTACAATGACTAATGAATTTCACATTTGATTTAACAGGTTCTTCCGAGATGAACGGTCAAACTCCTTCAAATTTCTTCTTCCCAGGCTCTCTGCATAATGTATTACCACCTAACGAATCACCGTTACAAAACTGGCCCACATCGCTGACCGAACTCAGAGGTAGGAATTTTTTTTTTATCGACCACAAGCGCCATATGCGCGTAAGATTTTCACTTTATTAAATAATAACTGTTGAACGTGATAAAGACGTTGTATATGAAGATTAACCAAAAGCCCTTTTATACGGTATTAGTTTGCACAATTTCACACAAGGGCGTTGGTAAATTTGTTATCGAGCTAAGGCGGCATTTTATTAAAAGAAAGGCCTCCTATATAACATCGTACACAAGTGAAAGTTAATATTGTGTAAAAGAGGCAGGGGCAGCAGCCCTTTAGCTTTCAGTGCCTATACCGCGATCCCGGTGCCGGTTAGTTTTCCAACCGTACCGTTCTCGTGTTCGTAGTTCGTAGTTCGTACCCAGATAATCCACTTAGCTTTTGTTTCCTCGTTGTTATTATTTCAAAGCTAACACCCTCTCTAGCCTGAACTCCGCCTGTGCCTTCCAGTTCCTCCTTATCGAGCCTGCCTTCGCCATGCAACAAATCTACGAGCTCGTACAATTTAATAAAGTCTTTAGCTCGAGCAACCTCTACTCTAACCCTTCGCTCTCGTCTCGGCCAACTTACGCCACTGAGACTATTCGACTCGTAATGTGCATTTTTTGCTCGATCTCTTTCGTAATATTAGCTCGATACTGTTGTTTTGTACACCAATGCGATGGATTTTTCAATTTTAACCTCGTATTCTTCCAACTAGAGGTACTTGGGTACTTTCGCTTCTTCTCTATCGTTGGGGCTATAGAATCGCCCCCCCCCCTCTCCAAAATATATCGAGTTGATTAAAAGAATAACTTAGAAACGGATTCGTATTTAATGAAATCGTTATTATGAGTTTTTAGTCGTCCTAATGTTGTTGACTTTTTTCTTTTTCTTTTATAATCCCCAGAGTTGATGTGGGATTAAAATAGGGTGGGGTGATGTGTTATGGATCGATCGAGTGATTTATTTTTTTAAATGATATTTAAAAATTCATTTGTTAAAAATTATATGTTTTCATAATTATCATTTGTGAACTTTCGAAATTGAATTTTTAAATTCGTTTAGGCCTATACATTTGTAAAACAAAAAAAATCAAAGGAAATGAATCTATAAAGAAAAAAATTGAAAGGAAGAAGAGATTTTAAATTGTTTCTTAGGTACTTGGTGGAAAAATTTGAATAAAATTTTATAATTTTTAATGAGAAAACTTGAAACAAAAATTTTACAACAGAAGAAATTGGATGAAATAATATACTTATAGGTAGTAATGATTTTAAAAATGAAGGTGGGATAAGTGGGTAGGTAGCTAATAATTTTTTAAAAAGATTTTGGAGAAAAAGATTAGAGGAATACCTAAATTCTGTATTTTTAATGAGAAATTTTAAAGAAAAATTGGTAAAAAAATATTCGGAAGAAAAAAACTGAATTCTTTTTGGGGGGGGGGGGGGGGGGGGATTTGAAACGAGATAGGCATTTTCAGACAAAAAAATTTTCAAGAAAAAAAAAATCGAATCAAATAATTTTGAAAGGAAAAAAATTACAAGAAAAAATGCGAGATGAATTTTGAATTTTTTGTGAAAAAACGAAGATAAAGAGAAATTTTGAGATGAAAATTTTCTCACAAAAAGAAACGAAAAATTGTAAGGAATAATGAATTTTGAATTTTTGAGTAAAACTCTTAAAGAAAACCAACTATTTTGTGATGAAAAATTTTTACAAAAAAATAAATCGTAAAAAATTATGTATTTTGAAGAAGAAAAAATGTTTTTCGAGAAAAAAATGAAAACAATGAAGCTTCAGTTTTTAATTTAAAAATTTCAAGGAAAACGTCTATTTTGAGACAAACATTTTTTTCTATCAAGAATTTGTATGAAATAATTTTAAACAAAAAAAAATAAAATAAAAATGGAAAAAATAATTAGAGTAATTTTGAAAAAAAAAATTAATATTCAAGTATTAATACCTAAAGCTGAAGAATTAATTTCAGCATTTATTTATTTTTAATGTAGAAACCATACCTAAGAAAAATAATACATTTTGACACAATCAACTTGTTTTCCTATTAACGTAAGAAATTGTTTTTGAAAGAAAAAAGTCCGCAAGAAAGAAATAAAATGATTGAATTTTTAATAAAAACATTTGTAAAGATATAATGGGCATTTTGATAAAAAATTATTATTCTACAAAAAAATTGTGAAAAATGAATTTTGAATAAAAAAAATCCAAAGAAATAACTTCGAGAAAAATTGAATTTTGAACTTTTGATTTTGAGACCAACAATTCTTTTACAAAAGAATTTGAAAAAAATAATTTCGAAGAAAAAATACGCTGAAAGATTAATTTGCAATTTTCAATGTAAGAATTAGAATAAAAATAGGAATTTTAAGAAAGTTTTTTTTTTACAAAATTCGTGAGAAACAATCACCAAAAAAAATTCTAAAGAAAAAACTAATAAAACAGTAATTTTGGAGAGACTATTGGAAGAAAAACATGTGTTTTGAGGCAAACAAAATAATTTTGAAAGGAAAAGATTCTGAAGAAAAAAAAGCTAAAAGGAATAAATTTTTAATCTTCTTATTGAGAAAATTTTAAGTAAAATTGGTATTTTGAGACAATAAATTCTCTTAACCTACCTACCTAGAATTTTTTTTTTAATTGAAAAAGAAATGCTTAGGAAAAAAACATGGAAAAAGGAGAAACATATACTTAGAAACCTATGGAAAAGTAAAAAATAATTGAAAAAAAAGTAGAAAAATGCTCAGAGCAATGCAATTTTTAATAAAAGAATGGGAACCTATTGTAAAAAAAATTATTCAGTAAAAATTTTGAAACGAGCCTCTTTCTACAGCATTAAATCGTTAGTAATTTTGCAAATCTCAAAAAAAAAAAAAAAAACACTAAACAAATGAACTGCACGAGCAGTGCTAAACTTCAATGTAATACTATATAGAAAATCTTTTTAAAAAACGAAAAAAGCATCAAAAATTATCAAATTTTTTCGAAAAACGTCAAATTAATCTGAAAAGGTGCCAAAATTTGTCGAAAACCAATCATTATCTTTCAGTTTTTTGGAGGAAAAAAATTTCTCTAATTTCAGGAGAAAAAAAGCTCATTTTTAATTCAATTTTTTCAGAGTAAAAATATTTTTCAAACTTTTGGAGAAAAAATCTCACATTTTTGAGGGAAAAAATTTCTGAAATTTCATTAAAATGAAAATTGAAAAATCTCTTGAAATTCCGAATTTTTGGAATAAAAATTATCTACCTAACAATCTTAATTTTTTTGAAGTAATAAAAAAATTACAAACATATTTTAGTAGGTACGTTGTAAAAAAGGAAAATTTTCACGAATAAAATTTTCAACCGCTATAAAGCAATCCACCTAATAGAAAAAAACACCCACGTCAAATTCATATCATCAACTGCATATTCAATCGTTCAAACCTTGACAGAAACAAATTGAAAAAATTCGCTCAAACTTAATCACGTATTTGATGGCTGAACTGGTCGTATTCGAACTAACAGAATATTTAAATTTAAACAGTGACACATCAGATGTCACTTCAGAGATACGTATACTCGGTATACTATAATATAAAAATAATACATACCTAGGTACACCTAAACAGGAAATTAAGTACCTATATGGTATGTGCATGTCCTTTTCGAATCACCTCGAATAATACTTACAATTCCTACTACATTACACGAGCACCCCGCCTATCTCACCTCCTCCTTTACGCACCTTTAAATCGAACCAACTTACATGATTAAATCGAATCGCCGACCTGGAAGTCTACCTAAGCTTGTTTTTCTTATAAATGGAATCCATTTCGTATCAGAGACGTTACAGTTTGTCAAACACGCTCGAGTAAAATGGTGGTAACATTAATCGTTATGTAAGCGTTAAATAATAGACGATATTCGTTCGAAAAACATTTTTCAAGCTAAAATTAAATAACGACGACGATCACGCGTGTAAAAAAAAATATACACAACTCATACTCGTAATATTCGGTCGAGCAATACGTAAGTAAGAATCGTCGCTTGTTTAAATTCAAAATGGTATTTAACAATGAAATAACAATCAATAAAAACCTCGCACGCTGGATCACACAATAATCGCCACAATAGAGAATCTAGATACACATTTAGTATCCCTTTTTTTCACATCCTCGTCCCCTGCGCTGGGCTGGCGGCGACCGTAGCACTCGGGGATAATACCGGAGCCCGAATCACGCCCAATTTTAATCCCTCGTTAAACTCTAGGGGTAGTTTTGATTGGCGCAGATTCACACTCGTACCCCCTCGATCTGGTAAACGACGAACAAAGTACTACAGCTGTAATACCTTTCAAGACAGATGTTCAAGTGACAATTGAAATTTTCGCTACTTTGCTGGTTTTTTTTCACGCTTCAATACGTCCCCGGCCATATTTACGTGTGCCATTTTTATCTATCATTCTATGTCACTGTCGATTTCGTTGATGATTGGAAAGAATCGATGATGCGTCCAAATTTAATACAAGTTAAAGAAAAATAGCAATTCTTGCATCGGAGCGAGGTTACTTTTTCATGCTAGGTTACTTTTAGTCACTTTTCTGGCGAGAAGCCAAGAATGTTATACTTATTTAGTTACTTTTTCACCCATTTTGGTTACTATTTCACCAAAAAATCTGATTTGAAAAAAAAAACAATAGGTACTCGAATACTGCCATTAAAATTCAAAATTTCGTTAAGCACGCTTTAAAATTGAAAAAAAAAGTTGAAAGTTTTGTTCAACGTGTGTCCAAGGTCACTGTATAACCACTCATACTTTCATCCTTCTTCGCTTTACAATACATCAAATTTTTAGGTAAAGTTCAAAAAAAATTAAAAAATTTAATTTTGCTGTAAAAAAAATTAGAGATTTTCTTTCCAAAAAATTTGAAAGATTTTATTTAAAAGTGAATAAATCAAAAAAATAAGGAAAAAAAATTTATCAAAATGTTTTTCTTCACGAACTCGAGAAATATTTTTTTTTTTGCTTCAAAAAATCTAGAGTTAACTAGGTATTTTTTTTTTTTTTAAATTGGGATGGAAACAAACTTATTTTTCTCTTAAAATAAGAGACATTCGTTTAGAAAAAAAACAACATATTTTTACTAAAAAATGTAGGTAAGAGCTGGGTCACGTGGCTGGGTAAGATTTTTTTGGAAAAAATTGAGAAATTCATCATCATCATAATAATTTTATTTTACGACGCTCGACTATTTAGTCATTTGCGTCGACAAATCAGGTACAATTAACAATGTCTTCTTTCTACAAATGAACGACTTTTTCTCCAAGAAATCGAAATTTATACTCAAAACAATTGGAATTTTTTGTGGGAGAATTAGAAGTTACTTCGTCGAAGGATAAAAAAGATTTCTTCTCACTAAAAATTTGTTTTCTAAAATGAGAATTTATCAGCAATTTTTTTATTTAAAAAAAAATTGCCCAGAGAATTTGAAAAAAATATTTGCAAATTGAAAATTATTACTTAACTATAAAATAGAGAACTCCTCAAAAACGAAATACCTACAAAAAAAAATTGTTTCAACTCAAGAACTTGAAAGTCTTCAAAGATTGCATTTTTTTAAAACAATAAGAAAAACGTTCCAAAATTTGAAAATTATTTTTTTTTGGAAAATGGAAACTTTCAAAAATGAAATTTTTTTTGTATCTACTTACTCATTTTGCAAACCACACAAAAATTGGTTTTTATTTTTTTGGGTATTAAAATTTTTATAAATTTGGAATTTTTATTTGAATAAAAATATTTTTAAAAACAACTGGGTATTTTTCAAAAATTGAAAAGTTTTCATAAATTAAAATTTTTTTAGAAAATCAAAATTTTTGAAAATTTAAAAATTAATAACTTCAAAAATTCAATTTCTTTTAATTCAGAACTTTTTAGACATCAAAATTTTTAAAATTTGAAAATTGTTTATAAAGTGAAATTTAAATTGAAAATTATTTGAAAAATAAAAACTTGGAAAAAGCAAAAAATTTCAAAAATTGAAAATTAAAAAGTTTAAAAAAATAAACAATTGTTTACAATTATTATTATTTTTTTAATTGACGTTTTTTGTAACTGAAAATTATTTGAAAACTGAAAACTGTTTTAAAACAAATGTTTTTTTAAAGTTTAAAAACTTAGGTAACTGGACATATCAAAAATCCAAAATTGTTTTTTTTTCACAAATTGAAGGTTAAATAGGTACTGAAAAATTAAGAGCTTTTCAAGAAATAAAATTTCCTACAAAGTAAAAATTGAAATTTTAAAAATTGGAAACTAATCAGTGAAGCCAACGATCCAACTATAATTCATCATGAATTCATGAATATACAGAGAAGTGCATATTTTTTCATTAAGAATTTCAATTTTTTCAAAATTTTGAACCTCGATTTTAGGAGTTGCAAAAAGTCGAAATCAGAGAAAAAATTGAAAAAAAAAATGGCATGGAGGTTATGAGTCATTATTTGAATGGTAATGAAATTTTGGTTACTTTTTTCCATAATTTTGGTTACTTTTTTGAAATTTTAGATTACTTAAGTTACTATTTTTTTTTTTTTTTCAAATTTTGCTCCAATGTATATCATACCTTTTCTTTGGCGGTACAAAGAATATGCCCAATTCTAACCCACATTTCTTTAGGTTTCAGCGCAAATCACCATCACCACCAACAACAACAAGCCAGTCCGGATAGCACCTCGCCGGGAGTAACGGACATAACAGACACCGCCAGCACACCCAGCTTACTAAATGCTGACTCCTCAGGTACCATGAAATCCGAGAGTGTCGACTTGGATGAAGAAATCGAAGAAGATATTGAAGACGAGCACTCGCTTCAGCAAAACAAATCCTTAACCGAACTGCCTATGAATGGGAGTGCCTCAGCCAATGGAAACCATAAAAAGCGTAAAAGACGAGTGCTCTTTAGTAAAGCTCAGACCTACGAACTAGAAAGACGTTTCCGTCAACAGCGTTACTTATCAGCTCCAGAACGAGAGCACCTAGCTTCCATAATCAGATTGACGCCAACGCAGGTGAAAATCTGGTTCCAGAATCATCGCTATAAGACAAAAAGAGCTCAGCAAGAGAAGGGTCTGCATATCGATCACCACGTAGGCAACAATATGCCATCGCCGAGACGAGTAGCTGTACCTGTGCTGGTTCGCGATGGTAAACCATGCACGGCCTCCAATGGAGGCAACAAAAACGACCAACATCAATTGGTAATGCCGTCTTATACCCATCCGCTCATACACCCACAGCCTCCGAGAACGTGGTGGGGAGGCCTGGAATAAAATACCAGGTTCTTGTTACTGATTTGTTGTTTTACCTTTACATTGTGTTGATGTTTGTTAATTACTTTTAATGACTTCCCCCACTTTCATTCCTGTTCATTTTAAACTTTCCTATATACTTTTCGTCTTCGTCGTTTTCCAATTTCAGTATCAATTTTTTTTCTCTCCGAATAATTATGTAGATACGTGTTTCGATATAAGTATTTTCGTCCTTTTTATCAATCGAACGTCGCGTATCTCAAGTACTTTCTTAAGTACGATTACAATTCACAATTTTTAATTTATACGTATATCAATTTTACCATCAACAAATTCACTAACTTGACGGATATTTCGTGTACATTTATGTACGACTGGATCTCAGTTTTTAGCCAATTTCAAGTCGTTATGTTTTCTCCTTTTTTTAAGAATTTTATACCTAAAAGTTTATTTATAAATAGCCAATTTTTTTATACCTACTACAGGCGATAATTTTTTTTAAAAATAGTACATTCTATATAGTTTCAAAGTACCTAGAACCTATCTACTGAAAGTATAGCCTATAACTTTCGCTATTAAAATAACCTACCTTTGTGTAAAAAATATTTTAATAGGCTTTTTAGTTGTTTTAAAAATTAATTTTTCATGAAACAAATATCTTAATAATTTTTTTTTTGAGAGAGATCATAATGGAAAATATCAATTTTAAACGCATTAAATATTTTTACCGCAGTTTACCATTCCTTTATTTATTACTTTCCTTTCTTTTCTTTTTATTCCCCTTCTTCTTTTTTTTTTTTTAGTAAACTGAGACTAAGTTACCTTAATTTAAGTTTTTTTTTCTTTTTCTTCTTGAATATCGGCTAAAAAGGCGACTCGGTGCAAGGTACATAGAGGATATTTCGAATTTTAGAAAAAAAAAAGGCCAGGAAGAAAATACCTAATGTTTATTTCTCTGCAAATTACCTTGACTTATTTCCAGAAAATAATTTATAGGAATTAAAACTTCAAATTCAATTAAGTACTGAGTATTTTTGTTTCTGAGCTCAAAAAACAAAATTCATTTGAAAAAGAAGTAAAAGACTAGACGATTTATTAAAATTCGTAAATATTTTTTTTTAATGATGGCAGTCCCTTTTTATTCAATTTTAAGCAACGCAGATTAAATTCCTCCATTCGCAAGTTTCGATGATTTAGAAAAAAAATCAAAGTAATTACCTACTGATTACTCTGTGAAATTGCAAAAAAACACACACACAAATAATATGGGCACGAGTAGATCTAGATACCGCTTTGAAAGATATTTCAAATCTGCATCCAAGTCACTCAAATTGAATTTTAGTGGCATAGCCAAAGATAGATCGAAGAGGTACTGCCCACTCACCTCAATACTCAAAAATTTCAGAAGAAAATTGTTGCTACAATTCATTCAGAAATTTCACTTTAAAAAATTTCTCATTGTGTTTTTTAAAATAAATTTTTATTCCAATTTTTCAGTTTCAAAAAAAATACTTACAAAAAAATTTACATGTCAGCCTTTTTTTCTAAAATTAAATTCTTCAGAGATTTTTCTCGAGAAAGTTTTTCAGCATTTTCCGGAGCAATTTTATTTATTTTTAGTTCTGAGATGAATTTTCAAAAAAAAAAATCAATAAAATTGTTGATCTATGTAGGCCTAGGTATTAATTTTTTTACAGTTATTGTTTGATTACCAGAAAAAAAAATCACAGAATTTAAAAAAAAAAACGAAACGTTCTTAATTTTCAAGTCCATTTTTAGTTATTTTTTTTGTTTTACCTTTTTTCTAATATTGTTGAAATTTCTACCAAACTCCCATATCTGTCTCATGCTCCCACCTTCGAGAACAGTTTAGCTACGCCACTACACTACTCAAATTTATCAGATTTTTTAGAACATTAAAAAATTACCTATGTATTTGAGAAGAATTTTTTGAAAAGGTTTAATGTGTAGAATAAATTTTCTCACAAAAAAAAAAAAAAAAAAAAAAAGGAAAAATTCTCAATTTTTTTTTTTGAAAAAATCCTCACTATAGGTAATTTTTTGTTAAAATTTTGTAAAACATTTTCAAACATCTTAAAAAATATGTTTTAAAAAAATTCTTTCATAAAAATTTCTTCAAAATTTTTTTTGGAAAAAATTACTTATTTCAAAGAAAAATGTATGCAAAGATCCCTGACAAGAGCAAAAATTTTCTCATCGAAAAATTTCACACCCCCCCCCCCCAAAAAAAATCATTGCAGGATAAAATTATTTTGGGAAAAAATTCACGAGAAAAATTTCTTGAAAAATTGTCTGCCTCAAATTCTTTTAAAAAAATACCCTTATTTCTTTGGAATTTACTTTTTTTTGAACAAATAAGTAGTTAGGTAGGTTCTTACTTATTTTTATTTTTTTTTGTAGAAATCCCTCATTTTTCTTTTGATTGAAAATTTCTCAAAAAAATTGAGAAAAAATTATTTTGAAAAGATTTCAAGTTTCATTCCATCTCTTTGAAAATTTAATTTAAAAAATATTCCATAAATATTCCCTCAAAAAACTGAAATTTTCTCATTGAAAATTCACTTTAAAAATGTTGTTCATGAGAAAAATTTTCTAGGTAGGTAGGTACATAAAATTCTTTCAGAAAATCACAGAAAATCCATTTCTAAAAAAAAATTTTCAAAAGAGTGAACGAATTTTGGTTCAGATTTTTTCTGTTGAAAATTTCCCTTTGAAACCTTGGGAGGGGGTGAATTCTCAAAAAATATCTCATTGCTTTTCAGAAAAAAAATGCATTTCTCTTCACATGAAAGGCAAAGCCATATTTGTAACGCAAAAATACGATATCATATACGACAGCTTTGAAAAAAACTGGGGGAAAATATAAAGCAGTTAAATAAAAACAGTATTTTTTTTTTTTTTTATTTAAAAAAAAATATTTTGAAGCAAATTTCATCAATAGGTAAAAAAGAAAATGTACCTAGTTTTGTAATTTCTAAACGACCAATTTTAATAAATCCACTTATCCCCCTTTATTTGCAAAAAAAAAAATCAATTTAAATATTTCTTTAGGAAATAATTTTTTTTATCGAGTAAGTAGGTACTAAAAGTTTTCTGACTTTTAAATGTTTTCAAAAAAAAAAAAAAAAATCAACAGAACTCATCAATTTTCTCGCATCTTGGAATTTCCTCGAATTACCTTGCACAATTTAACACAAGAACCAAAGAAACATTTTTTTGCGGTACCTACGCCCACACAAGCCGATATTGTCTATTCTAAGTACATTTCCATATTCACTAAGGAAATATCGATACAACTTAGAAATCGATAAAATGTAAATGAAGTAAAAATTCGTTTCCTATTACGCGAATACATGATCAGTATCCGTGAAAAATTCCATGGTAATTGTTGATCTCATATTAGGTGGCACTGGTGGCACGATGAAACTACTGTACCTACTCGAGTACACGTTCATGTGCAAGCAGTGCGAATGCGGCGAAATTCCGAGTAAATTTTTTCTTTATCGTCGGATTGTTCCACGATTTTACGTCACGTTATCAATACGCGTCAATAATTATTTCGAGAGCTTTGGCAAATAAGACATCCAAAAAACACTTACTAACTGCGTGACCTTTTTCGTTACAAATAATTAGTAATACTCGTAGGTACCATAATCTTGATGGAATTATAACGTAGAATATTTGACAAAATATGAACAATACGAGTAGGTAATCTTACTCACGAATGAGCCGTTTAATTTTTTTTATGTAGGTAGAATTTCGCACGTGCACGTGAAAGTGCAAGTGTAACACGTATTTATATATTTACGCAGGATTAAATTTTTCATACGATTGATGCGCCATTATTTTCTTAACGATGTGGGATAACAATATGCGATCGTATAAGTATAGAAAATTTTTAAACCAGAGATTTGTAAGAGTTAAGAAATTGCGTAGGTATTTTTTTCTCGATAAGATAGGTACCATCTTGATTTGAGAGGAGTACTTCATTGTTGATGTCAAAAATGCAGTATATATAGAAGATTATGTAACTTTGTAGATATTTGTTATAGCGTTTTGAAGCCTAAAACGTGCTAGTCAGTAGTTCGATTAAGATGTAATATTTATTACTTAACATTTTATCGTGTAGAGGATCCATTCGATACGTGTAAAATGGGGTCTTCGATGTAAATATAAATGTTAAATACATTTTATATAATTTATTTGATTTTTTTTTCAACAATTTTTGGGTCCAAAAAAGCAGCATAAAATCTTCAAATCTATGTTTTCAATCACTAAAGTCTATTTTAAGCGTTTACCAATCTTTAAAAAGTACCTGCGAAATTTTAAAAATACTCGTAGGTATATCTAGTTCGAAGAACAACAATTTAGAAAGTCCAAGGTACGTGTACCTAACATTCAATTAGTTACAACTGTTCAAGTTGATCTATTGAAGTCGAGGAGTTGAAAAACTCTAGAAAGAAAGATTCAAAACAGTTGAAAAACGTTCCAGGTGAAATCGTTTTTTTTTTCATAGGTAAGAATACATTTTTAAAATTTTTTAATCAATCATAGATTTTTCATATATTTTTTATTAGGTAATCGGTATTTTAAAAAATAATAACTTGAACTATAGATTTTAAAACGTTTTCAAGCGTAAATTCTAAAAAAAATGATTCAAGTTATTTGAATAAATTGTTCCAATTTTTTCAGAAAAATGACAAAAAATTGAGATAAATTTTCAAAAAATTATTTAAGCGAAATGGATTCAAACATAAAATAACTTTGTTTAATTTTAATTTAAAATAATGTTATCAATTTTTGTTGAAAAACTAAAGTAAAAAAATCGATGTGTTTTAAAATGAAAAATGTATTTTGAACATTATTTCAGAAATAAAGCTGAAATATTCTTTTGACGTTGATTTTTCAATTTTTCTTAAAAATGGTCATTAAAAAAAATCAAACCAAAAAATCTATTTTATTTTTTAAAAGCATTTTTTGAAAAATTGGAAAAGATTTTCAAGACAAATTCCAAAAAATTTTATTTAAGAAATGAATAGGCATCTAACATTGAGTAGGTATTTAATCTGTTGAAATATTTATTATTTTATTATTAGATTAGTTTTTTTTTTTTTAATGAATGGTTTCAGTTTTTTATTTAATTGAAAAAAATTTCAAAAAAAAAGGAAATAAAATTGAAAAAACCTTTTTTTTCAAAATATAAACGTTGCAAAAAATTTTTAAAATCATTCAAAAAAATAATTTAATTTTTTTGAATAAATTTTTCAAGTGCTTTGAAAAATTGAAAAAAAAAATCTCTAAACTTATTTCAAGAGAATAAATTTTTTAAAAAAGGCATTCGAAAAAAATGATCCAGTTTTTATAAATTCAGCTTTTCCGAATTAAAAAAAAAAATTCAGATGAATTTTAAATTTTTTCAAGTTACCAAGAAAGCAGTACACAGTTTCTTAATTGTGGCTCCTCTAATTATACTTATCTACATTTTTTTTGTAAGTTATTGGTAACATCGAAAATTGTTTTATTTTCGTAGTGTTACCAATCTGAAGAGAAAAATGTATCGAAAGGTGCCATAGGTACTAATCAACTGGACACAAATACACAATGAACTACGTTTACACACTGTTTCAAAAATGAATCTTCACAGTCATTCAAGACCGAAAAAAGTGAAAATTTTTGTTAAAAATGACATTAAAAAACTGAAATTAACTGAAATTTCGTTATTTTTTCAACATTTTCGTCGTTAATAGGGGGAGGGGCGGCTGGACCCCCTCGAGCTCCCCTAAATACGCAGCTGCCATTTTCAATCTTATTTTAAATTTTAGAGTTACACACCTACTTAAATCGTTCCGGTTCTTTTTTGAAAAAATGGAGGAGAAAAAATCAAGGTGAATTTTAAAATTTTCCCAGTTACCAAAATTCGTTATGATGCATTGAACATTATTTTAAAAAATAAATTTTCAACATCTTTTTTGAACTAAATTTCTGAACTCTAATAAATACTTAATAAATTGTCCCAGTTTTTTTTTTTTTTTTAGGGCTTATTGAAGAAAAAATTTCAATTTATGCAATTATGCATATTTTAAAATTATTTCAAGACTCATAGATTAAAAACAATTTTTTTCATTGATTTAAATTTTTTAAGGAATAAACTTTTTGAAAAATGATTTAATTTTTATGAATAAATTGTCACAGCTTTTGTTGAAATTTTTTTAAAAATCAAGATGAAAATTTTCAAAATTTTGCAGTCAGGTAGCAGGTACCCCTCAAACATAATTCAAATAATAAATTTTTAAAATCTTTTTTGCAGTCAGTTTAGCAATTCGAGAAATAAGTAAAGAATTATTGTTTCAGTTTTTTCCCCATTTTTTTTCAAATATTGCAAAATAAAATCATTAGAATAAATTTCAAAAAATGAAATACAACAAGAATTGGTAATTTTTCTTGAAATAGGTAATTGGTGAATGTTTCATTTTTTTCCTAAATCATAAACTGAAAATTTTCCAAGAATAAATTTTTAAAAAAATGATTCAATTTTGATGAATAGGAAAATTGCTCCATCTTTTAATAAAAAATTGTCAAAAAAAAGTTGACAATTTTGAAATGTTTTCAGTTGATTACCAAGAAAAGAGTCCTGTTTTCAAATAAAATTTTAAATTAGAAAATAATTATTCAAATTTAAAAATGAGTGCCTACCCTAATTTGTTTCCACCTATTTTTATTATTATTTTTTTTTTTGAAAAATAAATTTTACAGATAGATTTTTTTTAAGGAAAACAAGAAAAAATGTAGAATAATTTTTTACGTTCTTCAAGAAATAAAATTTTAGGCTTGCTCAACTTATTGAAAATTTTTATGAAAGGGGCCCATATTCTTTGCTCTGAAAGGGCAGGGAATGGGGAGTGCTACATCCCAGTTTTCTTTTAAATCCCACCTAGCCATCTTCTATTTAGGTGCATTCCAAACACACTCCATTTTGTCCTTCAGTTGCTGAAGTGCTGACCATTTCAATTGCAGATGAAAAACCTACGATCAAAGAAAAAAATCACAAAACCCACAACCAAAAAATATCAACCTAACCTACTACAATTTTTTCAAGTGACGAAAATTTTAAAAATACTTTAAAAATCATTCATCACAAACACCCACAATACTCACATAGCACATACACGTATAAAATTACATCATCTTCAAAATAAAAATATACTCATCGACGAGCTGAAAAAGTACCTGCCCTCCGAGCAGAAGCACACTTCCTCGCATGAATCTCGAGAGTACTGAGTAAGTAAACTTGCGATATCAAATCCAAACAAAGCATCTGTAGTGGCACGATTTCGAACACGGATTACAAATCGAGTACACTCATCGGGAGGTTAATGAAGTACTGACCCGTTGATTACGGTACTTGGCTTTTTTTAGTCAACTTTGTTTACCTACACTTTTTTTAAAAATGATTTTCCCACATTTGTATACAACGACTTGGTACTTGTCATCGGCGATTTCATAAACTATTAAGATTAAGTAATAAGTAAGTATATTCGATAAATAATGCTTCATCTAAAAACATTTTTTATGGGTTACTGACTCGCTTCATGAGAGCCATCGCATTGTCTCAGGGTACTTGGCTTTGGCTTTTTCCACCAGTCGAAATGTTTACTTATTTTTTTAATGATTTTTCTTTACGAGGTACTTAGAGTTCGGTAAAATAACGTAATTCTGGCAAATTTCGCGGGTAATTGACTTTAACGAGTTATTGAACTGGATTCGAGGCGCCGTAAATTAAATCTACGTAAAACTCTGGTATGGCTTTTTTGCAAAACATTTCACAACTGTAACTGTGATTTCTATTCAAATGTAAAATATACAAGAAAAGCTCATCAAATGGCCAAATTTATCGTTCACCATGTAACACAGTCGAATTGCAAATTTACATAAACATATAAGTCGCGGTAAAAGCTCGCTTACAAAAGCTCTTCTTCGACTCTGGATTCTATTCTGCTTTTTTGTGCCTTTTATAGCACGAACATGGCGATAGAATAGAGAAGAAAAGTAAAACATCGATGAAAAAGATTTTCCCATCATTGAACCATTCACAATAAATACGATTTGCCTGACGAAATGAAACTCGAAAACTTGTAAAACCTATTGAAAAGCTAGACAATAATAAAATACTACAACGAGCAGAATAGAGAGCGAGCAGCGAGAAAAAGAAAACTGAGACGAAAAAAACAGGAAACTAAATCGTCGAAAAAACTTTGCGAGGAAGTTACGTCACTCAAACTGCAACATTTTGTTTAGTATTTCCGTTTTATTTCTAAAAGACAGTTGCATGCATTAAGCATCCCTTATTTTTCACCCCGCTTCTTATCTCTTCAACGTACGAGTTCGATACATCGATTGATAAGTTTCCAAAAACAATCGTTGAATTGGCTTCTCAAAAAAAAACACCAATTTATCTTTAAAGACGAAATTTCACAACTGATTAGGATGGCGCCACTTATTCAATGGTCTGAGCCTAATCGCGATATTTTCTCACATCCACGTTTTCTTTTCCTTTTTTCCTATTGTACTAAAGTGTATTCTCGAGCTGGAAGTTTTTGCTTTATTTTCTTTCCTCTAAGCCTATGGCTTAATTGGATTTCCCTTTTCATTTTCGCTCTTTCGCTTCTCTTTAATTAACACTTTAACGTTGGCGCAGCGCAGAACAACATCAAAACCTTAGAATGCTTTCGAGCTGTTTTCAGCGCCAAAATTCCTCTTAATTATAATAATAACGGGTTAAAAATGGCTGCTAGTGAAGAAAATTCTTAATATAGGATGAAAAATTTTAGCCTAAAAGACGTTTTTAGACCTACGTGGCTCGGTTTTTAACGGTTTGACGTCGTTATTGTACAACCACGTAGTGTACGCCTGAGCTAATGATGATGAAAAAAAAAATATTAAAATATGCTAATAATATTGACACTCGACGATTAGTAAATTTATAAACGGTATGAGGTATTCGGGTGTACGCGATTTAGCCACAGTATAGTCGTCCTCGATCGTCTTCTGTATAACTTTCATTTATGTAGAAGTCTAATAAATCAGAAAGTCTGTTTTATTTATTCAATGATAAATTATTTTGATAACGACGTGAAATCATTAAAGTCAATCCTCGCATGTACGCGGTGAGCAAACAGAAAAATAAGAGAATTTTTTATCGCTTCATCGTCACCTGTCAAGGCATTCGCAGTTTCTTGTTTTTTAGGTAGGTAGGTACAATATCGCGTCGAGCATTTTTTGCTTTTATTTACCATGTCGTAGCCAGTCGCGATTTACTCTGTCGGAGTTTCGCTTCTATTTTTTCAATTTTTTTTTATCTATGTCACGGATTTATAAATATTGGTGATCGGTAGTCGAGGCGTTGGTGTGAGTAGGTATAGGCTAGGCATCGTGCATACTTCGACTATAACGACTGTTTGTGAATTTTAAAGTAGACTAATTGCATCGCTGAAGGTCGTTAGAGAAGGGAAGGTATTAATAATAATGCAGGTTGATTTTTCAAAGATGTCACTATGAAAAGCAAAATTTCAGGGGAAAAATTTCAGCTAATGAAATTTGGAAAAAGGATGAAATTGAGCTAAGAAAATTAAATCTGAAGAAAAATGTAAAAATTAACCCCAAAAGTAGGCGAAAAATTGATGGAAAGTTCAGCAGAAATGAGTTAAATTGGGCTGAAATTTTTCAATAAAAAATTAAAGAGAATTTTTTTCAAAACATCCAAAATTTTGACTATAAAAAGGGAACCTCGCCAACTCGTCACCTCCGATTGAACTGAAATTTGGCTCACTGAAAGAGCATATCACCCAGACCTCATAACCAAATTTTTAGCTGCCGAAGTTGATTTTTCGATTTTTGGCGAATTTTTGAAAAGAGCCTCCCGGAAAAGTTGACTTTTCTCCAGCGGACTGGAATAGCTCCAGACGGTGCTGTAATTAACTTCGGCAGCTGAAAATTCAATCCTAGCGTTAGTATGATGCCATCTATCAATTGACGTAGTTGAATCTAAAATCCGAGGTGACCAGTTCGCACGTGTTTTTTTTTTGACAACTTGAAAATTTTGCATTTTTTCAAAATTTCAAAAAATCAATTTCTCCAGCATATTATTTGAAACTTCGTCCACCCCCTAAAGTTGACCCACCGAGTCGATTTGCACCATTTCCGAAGCGATCTGGAGCCTCCAGAAAATGTTGACTTTGCCGTCTGCGGTCTGGAGAGATTCCAGTGTGCTGGAGAAAAGTCATATTTTTCTGGAGGCTCCAGATCGCTTCGAAAATGGTTCCAATCGACTCAGGGGGTCGGCTTTAGTGTACAAATCGATTTTCAGAAATCTATCTTGAAATTCACTATTTTTGTGAAAAAAAAATATTTGGGGGCTCTTTTAGCCATTTTTAAAAATTCGCCAAAAATCGAAAAATCAACTTCGGCAGCTAAAAATTTGGATGTGAGCGTCTGGGTGGCATGCTCTTTCAGTGAGCCAAATTTCAGCTCAATCGGAGGTGACGAGTTCGCGAAGTTCTCTTGTACAAGTACAGTATAAGAAAACTTGAAAAAAAAGATGATTAAAGAGAAATTTTTAAAAATATTATTAACATTTTCAAAAAATAATTATAAAAAATTTTAACAGATATGAAAAAGTTTGAAAAGACTTTTGTATCAATACAAATTTTAGAAAATTCTTTGAAAATGATTTTTAATTGTATTTTTTTTCTAATTAAGAAAACAAATTAGGCAATTAAGTTTAAAATATTGTCCAAAGATTTCTTTTGAGAATACTTTTCTCCAAAAAGTTTACAATTTATTTATATTTTTTGGAAAAAATTCTCACCAAGTTTTTGTGTAAATCTCGTGTTTTTCTTCATACTTTATTTGAACATATCTTTTTGAAATCTTTAAAAAATTCTCAAAGATATCTTGAGAAGTTTCTTTTATAGAAACTTTTCCATCTTGAAACTTTTTTGGAGAGAATATAATTTTTTTTTGTAATTATCCATAAAAACTTCAGTTGAGAATTGAGAATTTCCTTGCAAAAAGAATAATTATACAGAATAGTGTTTAAAAAAAAAATTAACACTTCCAAAGTTTTGGGAATTAAAGTGGGGGGAGGGGGAAAATTTGCTGTTCTTTATTATTGTATACGTTGTAAATATTGTATTACATTCATACATTGAAACCATAATAATTTTAGAGTAATAATTTCGTTCTTCATCTAAAGCTGTTTGAATTTTTTTTTTACTTTCAAAAATTATTTTAAATGCTTATACAATTTTATGAAAAATTTTACTTTCTAAAAATTTTCAACTTGATTGATTTTTGAGTAGTGCCAATTTCGTGTATTTTTTGTCGGTTTCATATTCGTGAGTTTTCAAGGTAGACCGCTCGGAACGGTGTTATTATTATTTTTTTTTTTTTAATTCCTCTTTATTTTTTTTGAAATTATGAATAATTTTTTTTGAAAAAGTTCCTTTGATTTTTCTTTAAAAAATTCAGTTGAAAAATCACTTTGAAAAAGAAAATTGAAAATTTTTTCCTTGATGAGAATAACTAAAATTTTCTCAATAAAAATTCTCTTATAGAAAAAAAAAATTTTTCCTGCTTAGGCCAATTTTTTTTTTTTTTTTAATTCTGGAATTTTTAAAAACAATGTTACCTATCTTATCATTTTTTTTTTGAATAAAAAATTTTCTTAAAAAAGAAAAATCGAAGAAAATTATTTTTCGTACATATTCGATGAAAGCGATCAATTAAAAGAATAAAAACTTCACATATCACAGGAAGCAAAATTTAACCAATGTTCCTATATCGCTCGTCGCGTCGCGTCGATTCAACGCAATATTTCCAAACACCTTTTGACACCTCGTATTCGGAATTATCGCTTTATTCATCCAAGTGAAAAAGAGAGCGTTTAACCAGAACCTAAATTGTAAAGAAAACGACGAAAATTACGACAACAGAAAGACAGTTTTTTGGATTCATATCAAACGTGAAACACAACTGGAAGAAAAATCACCGAAATATTACGATAAGGATTCCTTTCATTAAACCCATCGATGATATATTTTCTTCCAGCGAGTCTTTATTATACGTATTAATTAATGAATTTTTCTTCAACCCGAGCGGCACACTCGATCGATAATATCGGAAGATGCAACGTATCGATAAAAAATCGTTTGAAAATCTATAGATGTTCTCACGACATTATAAAGATTTATCGGTACTACTTCATAGGCAAAAAATCTAAAAACTATCGAATTCGATATTATTAAGATTTTATGACGATATTCGTCAACGATACTATCGACAAAGAATATTAAATTTATCGAATTCGATTTTTTAACGATTTTGTAAAGATATTTAATACTACATTATCGACAGATTATATGAAATTTCTCGACTTCGATATTTTACCGATTTTTTGACGACATTTTAAACTATATTATCGACAGATTATATTAAATTTATCGAATCCGATTTTTTACCGATTTTGTAAAGATATGTGAAACTATATTATCGACACATAATATGCAATTTCTCGAATTCGATTTTCTAACGATTGCGTGAAGATATTTGAAACTATATTATCGACAAATAATCTGAAATTTCTCGAATTCGATTTTTTAACGATTTTGTGAAGATATTTAAAACTTTATTATCGACACGTAATCTGAAATTTCTCGAATTCGATTTTTCAACGATTTTATGAAGATATTTGAAACTATATTATCGACACGTAATATGAAATTCCTCGATTTCGATTTTTCAACGATTTTGTGGCGATATTTGAAACTACATTATCGACAAATAATCTGAAATTTGTCGAACGATTTTTCAACGATTTTGTGACGATATTTGAAATTATTTCCAAATTGGTGAAAATTTTTCTAAGTCCAACACGTCTGGAAGTACTAAACTGCCTATTATAAGCGTTTTATTGCTAATTCCTCAACGATAAGGTATGGCATAGTGGTTAAAGAAGTATGTAGATGGTTCAAGCCCCACGGGTGGCAGATTTTTTATAATTTTTTTTGACTTTTTCTGAAATGATCCTCTTACCGTAACATGAATAATGTGTTTTGGCATAGTTTAATGTATTAATTATGCTAATTAATGATTTTTAATTATAGAAAAAAGCTAGTAAAAGACGAAAATTCGGAATAAAAAATCGACAGAATATCGAATTCGATAAAGTGTCGCAAAAGTTCCGCCTAAATCGTGAAATTATCTTTCGATATTATAGATATATTATCGATAAAATATCTTACTATAATCTCGAAATTTTTGCTAACTATAATTCGTCGATAATCTATCTATATATCGAAAGATAATTTCACGATTTATGCGGAACTAACGCGACACTTTATCGAATTCGATATTCTGTCGATTTTTTATTTCGATAATTTGTCGATTGTGCTGCTCGGGAAAGTTCAATTCTTCGTCCAACTCGTAAAATAGAATCCATTACGGTTGTTTTAAAACGGTACAAAATTCCAGAGAGAGAGGATATCTCGCAAAAAAAAAAAAAAACCAAAAAAAAAAAACAGACGGTCAATTTTTTCCATCGTCGAACCCAGTTGCACCTCCGTCATATACCTTACAGCAGACAGGAGATAATATATCAAATGCGAGCGAAATCCGAAAAAATAATTTATTAAAAAAGATCTGCGAATAACTTTCATACACCGTAACACGATTCTTGTTCTCGGCGAAGCCTAAACAACTAAACGAAAGGGGCGAATTAACAAGAGAAAAAAACTGAATTTAGTGACCCGAATGATAAAGCAGAACGTACTGGCATTACCCTAACTACGGAAATGAGTAGGAAAAAAGTCACTCTAATTTGATGAGAAATTGCTTTTAGCTGAAAGTTTTCTTTTATTCGGATTTTTTTATATTTCTGCTTACATTGGCCATACACTGGACAATTGCTAGACTTCAACTCACGCCTAATTTATGATTATACTATAGGACGAAGGCCAGGGCAGGGTGGATAGGACGGAATGGGAAAAAAAGGACAACGGAGATGTAATAAAAAACGCTCGCAAAAAGGGATCACATACTATACGAATAAGTACAGCTCTGGAAATATTTATACGCAAAAACGTATGTGTATTGTGAAAACGCATCGGCAGATAAATTCGTTAGATATAATTTGCGGCCGAAAGAACATGTAACAGATACAGATCGGCGTGGAATGCGAATATGGATATGGATATGGAATCTATGCGAAATTCTCTCTCTTTATGATAATTGTCTTGTCGAAGATTTCGAGAATGCCAGAGAGGGATAAGTTATTGATAACTTCCTCCGCCGTTACGGGCCGTTTACTTTTCTATGTCACGTTGTTAGTATACGCTTCAGTAAATTAACCCTTAACCTTGTTGCCGAAAACTTACCCTTTATCTCGCCCCACCCTCTTGGGCACTGCACTCGTAGCATACGTTTTATTTGGTTTTTTCTACCACCGCTGCTATATACTTCGGTGCGGTTTTTTCCTCCGCATTTACCCAACTCTTATTTCGGCACACACTGTGTTACTCGAGTATCTTATCTATGGCCTGGGTCTCTTGTACTCGAGTACTGTTTGCTGTATCGATAGACGAGCAACGCGTGCACGAGTTTCGGCCCGCTTTGTTCATGTAGAACGTGAGATTATCGATGATATATGATCGAGATTTATGAAATTATGATGGACGGTTTCACTTTCACACCACAGATTCTGTAAAAGTGAACAGATTTCAAAGCGTGGATTTCCTCGCCCTCGTACCCTTATAAGAGTAGACATCCGACCTTCTTGCGTGCTTACTATTTATTCTGCAATAATATGTCACAAGTAACAAGGTGCTAAACGAGACCGATTTGTTTGCATAAATCGAATAAGCGCCACCACTGTGTAGCTGACACCCAAACACTTGAGTCGTCGATTTTTAATAGGTATTTTATTGCGATAATTTTCAGAAGAGAATCCAATTGCTCGAGTGATGAATTTTTTTATTCTTAATATCTGATGAAGAAATTTTGTATTTGTTAAAATTGACGGTCATTTTCGATTTTATTCCCATTGCCCATCAATTTAGTGACTCGATTGATAAGTGATATAGTTGTCAAGAGGTGCTCGTGTTTCGAGTTTCTTTTAAGATGTCGATGTTAATCTTTCCTTGTAATGTTGATTTCTTTCAGTGAAAAATTGATAATTTAACGAGGTATTTTACGAGACGTATGAACTGCCAAGAAATAATTAGTGAAAGTGGGTCGAATTGAAATTGATTACTGATCCATAAATTGCGAATATTTTGCAAAAAAAAATATTTCGCACACATTGAATTTTCCTAACGATTTTTGCATTTTTTTTTGCAAGTGTTGAATTGCGAATATTTTGAAAAAGCACAAAGAAAATTTACCAATTATTTGCAAAATAATTTTAACTTGCTTAAGTAGATTTTTTAGAATTTTTTACAACCACAAAATTTAGAAAATTTTGCAAAAAAAATATTTTCCACTCATTGAATTCTTAAAATTTTTTGCAAACACAAAGTTACCAATATTTTTCAAAAACTTGTAACTTTCATATTTTTTGTCAAAAAGAGATGGCGAAAACTTAGCAAAAATTTTCTAATTCGTATAAATTTAATTATTGCAAATTTTTTGCAAAAAACAAAAACTATATTTTGCCCTTAACTATAGAGTTTTTACAAAGATTTTGAAAAAAAAATATATTTTGCCCACACTAAATTTTTACAAATTTTTTGCAGATTAATTTTAATTTGCATAAGTAGTTTTTTTGCACTTTTTTGCAATTACAAAATTGAGAATATTTTGTGAAAAAAAAATATTTTGCTTATATTGAATTTTCTGAAAAAATAAAACTACGAATATTAAGTACCTAAGTATACAAAATAATCATTGTTTTGCTCGAGTTGAATATCCACGAATTTTTTACATAAGATTTTAGATTTTATTAAGTTGACTTTTTTTGCAAGCATAAAATTACAAATATTTTGCAGAAAAAAATGTATTTAATTTTTACGAATTTTTCGCAAATAGATATGAATTTGCCTAAAGTTGAATTTTTACAATCATGTTTTTTTTTTTTTAAAAAAAGGATTCAATCAATCTATTTTTTTAAAATCACATTTTGATTTTTTTTTTTTGAAAATCTAATTCAATTTTTTTAATTGCTGCAAACGTGCTGTAAAAACTCAATTTTTCTCTTCGAGCTGATTCAAGAATACAAAATATATATTTTTTAAATCAATACCTATTTACCTATAGAACATAGTTTCGAAACATCGGACATCAAAAATGTTTGTGAGTGCGTTGATGTCAACACCAACATTGATCAACATTATGAGTGGCTGATGTTTCGAAAGTAGGTAGGCTTAAAAAAAACTTCAAAATTTTTTCAGATTTAACTTTTACAACCCCAAGATAAGTATTTTAAAATCCGAATTTTCGAAATTTTTTTGAAAATTCAATTCAAAATTTTTTACCTAACAATATAATTTTACAAACTCATTTAAAGATCTATGTCAAATTTAAAAAAAAATCATTCCACTTTTTCAAAATACAATTTTGAAACTTTTTTTAAAATCAAGTTTTATGAAAATTCAACTTAATATTTTTTTTATTGCTGCAAAGATGCTTTAGAAGCGCAATTTTTCCTTTCTATAATAATTCAAAAATACAAAATACATATTTTCAAAAACAGTTTCAATTTAAAGAACCAAATCATATTTCTAAAGTTTTTGTAAAATTCAAATTTTACAATTTTTTGAAAATTTATACTTTATAGTGATATTTTTTTCAATAGTTCAAGTGAGGGGTCCATTGTAAAAACAACCATATTCAAAAAGCCAAATTTTACACGAGACCAATACAATATATAGATACTCAGATAATGTTTGGGGTGAAATTTTGATTCAGTGGGTTACCAAATTTTCCATACTGCCAAGAATTTTTTTTCAAATTTTGAAAAATTATACCTACAACACTAACCCTTTAAAAATGTCGACTATGGTTGTTTTATAAACAATACGGCTAAAACACGTACATTTAAAATTTAAAAAAATTGATGAAGGCTAAATAATAAAAAAAAAAGAACAACTCATATCACCATCGTTTTTCTCGTAAAATTTTAATTCAGGAACCGAAATTTTAAAAAAAATGTCAACTTTTTGACTATAGTTGTTTTTAAAAAGTACTCCTTAAATTTCAAGAACACATATTGAATATTTCATTTCAAATTTTGAAAATCCAATTCCGTTTCTCAAAATCCAATTTTGAAATTTTTTTGAAAACTCTACTTGAAAATCCGCAATTAAAAGAAATTGATATTGCTTGGGAACGTCCTTAAAAGCTCAAAATGGAGTCTGTAGTGTAGGAGCTCTTTTGTCAAAAATCACTGCCTTTTCAACACCCTTTTTCACTACTTTTTAGTTTTCACAAAATTTTCACTTTTTCAGAAAACCATTCTCCCAAAAATGATCAAAAATTGGGAAGTCACCTTTTCTCAAAACAATTAGAATTAAAATTCATTACAGAAAAAGTTTTACTTAAATAATAACAAAAATTCTTTTAGACGATTTTTCAAAATGAGCAATTTTTCGAATTTTGTTCAATATTGGACAAAATATGTGATTTTTTAACATCAGTTTTTGGAATTTTTTTTCAATTATTTTTCACTACTTTTACTACCGGTAGGCAGTTGAAAACCTTATAATTTCTTGTTTCTAATAATTTCAAAAATTCAAAATATTTTTACAAAATTTTCGAAAATGCAATTTGGAAATTTAAAAAATCTCAATTTGAGAAATCTTTTAAAATCTAGTAGGTAGGCAAGTATTATAAAAATCCAAATTAAAAAAATTATATATAATACTTCTATGTAATAACTAATAAGGATTAAATTTTAGGCAAACTAATTTCAAACAATTTTATTGCTGAAAATATGGTTTAATACCTCAACTTTTCATTTCTGGCGATTCAAAAATACAAAACAATTTCAATTTTTTTGAAAATCCAAATTTGGAAACTCTCGAACACTTTTCTAAAAATCTAAATTTCAAAATATTTTTAAGATCCTAATTTCAAGAACTCGTCCAAAATTTAATTAAAAAATAATTTTTTTTTAGAAAATCTATTTTTGAGAGTTTTAAATATGCAGATCTCAACGTCACTGGTTCGTATCTCAATCTGCCCATCAATAAAAATTGAGGGCAAAACACCCGACAATCCCTCCCCTGATTTGCACTAATTTGAAATTGAACAAAAGTCTGGGTCTAGTCTGGCTACCAGTACGATCGGATGAATGGCCTAGCATAGGACATAATGCCCTCACGAGAGGAAGACACAAGAAGAAAACGGCTGTTAGATATTTTCATTGATAAAAACTAACCTCAGCTAGGTCTTCCTTTCAGGCTGATACGATTGTACGTACCATATATATTTATAAAAACGTGTGGTCAATTAAAGAAAGAAACATACGCGCACGGTAGCCGGTTAACGTTGTGATTGATTAATAGTATATATATAAAAGGCAATTGCACGAGGCATTATGTGGGTGGCCGGCGATGGTCAGTCAAGGTCCAAATATCGCATTTACCGCAGGCCTGACCGCACCAGTACCGATGACAAACAGTATTGCGTCGTGGCGATGGCCTGGCCTGGCGTTCTCTTTATATTCATTGATAAAATATAACGCCGGACGAGGAGTGACGGTAGGTGAATCGTCGTTGGTCTTTTCTTTTTCATTTATCCGTTTCATTTGATGGCACTGAATGATAAATAATGTAATAAAAACGATTCCAAATGAGATGATAAACGTTCTGTTCGTTTCTATTATTAACACGGTGTGAAATTAGCTCGCGAAATTGCCTCCTATTCAGCTGTCAATTTAAGAATAACGGCGCGAACGAGTCTTCAGTCTTGGGTGCTGCTGGTTCGATCGCGATCGCAGCCTCTGTACCTATATTTTATACGTAAGCCTATACGAAATACTCGTGCCAATGGCTTTGCCTTCTTCTCCAGCCAAGAGTATATTTTTATAGCGATTAAATTATTCGACCGGTGCGATGATATGTACATAAAGATGACGCAAAAGACTTTTTACCTTTTCTTTGGCACCTCCATTGAGCAATGGCTACCATAGCACCGGTTGCAATACCACGTGAGGTGATTAACACGTACATACATAAAGTTATGAATAACCAGTGTCTCTGACTCTGTCTCTTGCCCATAGAACGAAGAGAAAAATTATACAAATGGAAGTACGCGAGTTTATGAATTATGATATTTGGTACATCCCATTTCTAAAGCTGATCCGCCTTTTTGCCTTGGCAAATTCATTGTCTAGCTATGGGACAAGTCTTGTATGAAAAACCGGTTTAGAAAAAATGAATAATTGTGGCATATTTCATAACCATACAAGCCTAGGGGCAAGACTACCCTCAAACCCTTCATAATAATTGAACAATTTTCCGCATGCACAAGAGTAAGTTAAGTATAAAAAATAAAAGTCATAAACCTTTTGCACTCTCTCCAAATATCTCTGTGCTCTTTGTTTCTCTACTTTGCCTGGCCAGGCCAGGCCAGGCTAGGCTACGATAATTTATAATAAATCAGCGATTTTAATTTTTATTTCTATATACTTTTTCAACTTTATATATCTACGGAGGAAATTACTAATGGAAAATGTTACGCGGTACTATAGCGAGTAATTTATAATGCAGTAAGATTATTTGTAAAGAGGTTATCGTGGTTTAAAGCAGTTAGAGGGTGGAAAATGGAGATGTCATTGTCAACCCTTTCTGAATTAAAGCTACTATAACGTTATTGATAACAGGAAGTCGCCGATTACGCGATGCCGCAGTATTCTCTATTGCTTTTCTACACAAGGGGATGATTTCCTTCGTTAGAAGCGTAATATATAGGTTCTTTTTTCCTGTTTTGACCAGTTGGATATTTTTATTTCATACGTATGATGATACATTTACCGATGGGTAATTGTATTTAAATTGCTACAGATTGCATTTTTTTTTTTGGAGACGTAATTTTCGTAGTTGAAACGTAGATTAGGCGAAGGAGAAAAGGGAAGTGGAGAGCAAAAAGGGTAAGTTGCTTGAGTTTTTTTTTGTTTTTTTTTGTTTGTCAGGAAAGAAAGGGTTCTGAAAGTGTGATTAATTCTTAGTGCTAATTTTTGGTTCAACATGTAAGATTTTTTTCGTGATTTTTGAAAAATTTTCCATTTCAAAATTAGCTTGACTTTTGCAAAGCATCGAATATTTTGCATTTTCAAATTATCAGAAATAAACAATTGAACTTTTGAAGAACTTTGGCAGAAATGAAAATTTTCAATATTAGATGAGAAGATTTTGAAATTTTTATCAAATTTTTCTTCAATTAAAAATAAAATTATTTCAAGTAAATTATTTTTGATTAATTTTTTTTTTAATTTTGATTTTTTTCCAATAAATTTTATCAAGTTTCAATAAAAAAAATTTAATTTCAAAATTTTCATTAATTAAAAAATATTTTACAAAAATTATTCAATGTATACAATTTTAATCAAAATTTTTTCTACATTTTGAATCTAATTTTAATTCAAATTGTTCCTCCAATTTGTATCCAAATTACCTCAAAATAAAAAAAAAATTCTCATAATTTTCATCAATTTTTTTAAAATGTTGATTATTTTTTCAAACTTTTCACTTGAATAATTGTTCCAATAAATTTCATCAAAATGTTTCTTATTTAAGTGCGTATGTATAGAATTTTTCCAAGCATCTAAGTGAATAATAATTGTTGATCAATTGTTTCCCAATCGAATTTTTCGAGTTTTTCCAAACTTCTCATCCAAATTTTTCCCCTGGATTTCTTCCAAGTAAATTGCGTAGATCAATTTTTCCCAAGTTTTCTTTTAAAATACATTATTGAAATTTTTTCAGAAAATTTGCTCATCAAATTTTTTCTGCCTAAAATTGATGAGCAGAATTTTCTTCAATTGCGTTTCATTTAAATTTCCACTTTAAACTAAATTTGAAATGTAAAAAAATGAAAAATCACCTTTTCCAAAAAACGTTTTAAAATTTTTTTTAATAAAGAAAAAAGTTTTTTGAAAAAAAAATTATAAGTTCGTTTCATTAGAAGAAAAACTTGGTGAAGAATTACCTTCTTCTTTTTAAATGCAAAAACATCAACATTTCAGGATGACCTGGGAGTGAACCTTTTGAAATCGTAAAGAACACAGAACAGAGTTCAACAGACAAAACATTCTGTATACAATCGGTGCCTATCTCAATTTTGAATTTTTTTCGACATTTTTCGACATTTTTTAATTGAAAAAAAAAATCAATTTTTTATAAATGTACCTAATTTTAAAAGTATATAATATATATTTTTTTTATTTGAAAAAATCAATTAATGCATTCCTATTAATTAATTTTTTTTCCAATTAAAAAGCCATTGTTTTTCAAAGATTTCAAAATTCCTTCAAGACAATTCATGAAACACGTGTGACAAAAATCCTTTTGTAGAAAGTTTGCCTATCTTTCAAAATGAAGGCGCTGCAAATTTTCAAAGTCTGAAGCACTGAAGCACCTTCATTTTCAAAGAAAGACAACTTCTTCAAATAACTTTTTTTCTTTCTCTCAAAAATTTACATTAGTTTTATGTATCGTTTTAACAGAATTTCGCAATTTCATTTTTTTATCGCCCCTTAAAAAATTTAAACATGCAATACTTTTGACAGAATTTCTTTTTGCTATAACTCCTTCAATTTTAGTGATCGGCACCCAAATGTATTTCAACTTTTTTTGTGTTTTTGAAGTTATATCTACTGGCATGACAGGGTCAAAAAAAATTTCGATCACAGTGTTGCCAATCGATATTACTAAGAAAATTCCAATCCTCAAATCTCTTTAGCTCCTTCATTCATAAAGATAGGCACCAAAATTTTCTGTTTTACAATTATGTATTTTTTCATTTTTCACAGTTGAATTTTCAGTAAAAATGTGACTTTCAAAATTTTGTGCAAAATGATCGCTGAAAGGGTCTAAATTGAAGTAAGTACTTAGTTTGACCTCTGCAGAACTCGAATCTGTGATTAGTTTTTTTATTCGATTATTTCATGTGGTCCCTAACATTTTAATGATACGCTCTAAAATCATATTTTGCTATTACAAATTGAAAATCTAAAAAAAAAAATCGAAATTCGGCTCGGAGTCGACTGGCCTCCTTACCACACCAGAGCATTTTGTAATTTCACTCAAAATTTTGTGAAAATCACTTTTTTTTATAAAAATTAATAGGTATCTTATTTTAAAATTTAGTAAAACTGTAAAAATCTAATAATTTTTAATTCCATAAAAATATTTCGCAAAAACTGAAAATCTCGTGAAAATAAAAAATGTTATATTTTTGTTAAAATTCAAATTTTGATTAAAAAAAATTGAAAATTTAGTAAGGCAAAGTATACCTATAAGCAAACAACTCTAAAAAGGTCGACCATTCTCAATTGTGACGGTCCATATGAAAAGGGACAACTTTGTCAGAAACGAAAAAATCGAGTTAGCTATACCGGTGCAAACTAGATGAAATTTCGAAAAAAATGGTCCAAAGTTGGTAGCGATTGGTTAAAAATTCGCTGAGTTATGAATTTTTGAAATTGAACTTTCTAAAAACTCAGTTTTAAGAAAATGGTGTTTAAAGTTTGAGTAATGTTCGTTTTTGGTATATTTTTCGATTTTTATGATGAAACTAAGCATTCTACGAAAAAAATGTATAGAATGAAAAATGTTCAGAGTGAACTCATTGGCCCAAATCAATTTTTTTCTATTCCCCCCCCCCCCCATTTATTTAGGGAAAACTGAAGATTTTGTGGAAGAAAAATACACAAAAAAACTCCTAAACGCATTGCCAGTGGTACCATTGGAAAGAGCGTTAAATTCTCTATCCGATTCCGTCAAAAACGAAAAACGTAATTTTCGACTTTAATTTACGTTATCGCGTTTTCTGGCGTTTCACTTTTCTGACAAAGTTGTCCCTTTTCATATGGACCGTCACAATTTTTATCAAAATGACGATAATTTTTTTTTTGTTTCATCAAAATTAAAATTTTATAAAAATCTTAAACTTTTGCAAGAAATGAAAGATAATTTTTAAAAATTGTAAGTACTTGGTGAAACTGAAAGTAAAAATTGCAATTTTAATAAAATTGACTATTTTGAGAAAATTGAAAGTGTCTGAAAGGGCGTAAGTATTCGGAAATTTTATCAATGACGTAATGTGACACTTTATCGAATTGTCAACCCTTCTCATAACCTACAGTCGAGAGTTGAAAATTGTAACTGTGGAGGGTGTTCAAGAAAATTCTCTTAGAAAATTAAGTATTTTGATAATTGATACCTAAGATGGTTTGCATAACTCAGTATAGTTATTACCAAATTACCAATACACCTGAACTTGGCCAATTAAGTCTCTCGAATTCTCAATATTATCGCAATACGCTTTCATTTCGATGTTATCATTATCAATATCATATCGTACGCACTAGGTAGCTCATGAACAAACACGAATAGAAGTAAAGAATGAAAAATAGATCAAAGAGGATAAATAGTGAACACACGATAGGTGCTCTTCTTACGTAAACATTTCATACGTTTCTTTTCGTTCATTTACCAGATAAAGACACTCATTTTTGAGGTTTGGATTATACAGGTTACTTGAAGAAGTTACGACAGCATAAACTAACTTACCCTTTGATCATTTTCGACTCGTAAGTATACCCCAAAGGGGGTCAATCTGAAATCAGCAAAAAAAAATATTATCAATTTGAGTAATTTTTGTCAATTTAATTACGCACAAATAAATTCGCAAATATAAAACCGAACCTAACGCAAACAAGTTAAAATCATAACCTTCAAACGTCAATTTACTTCAACTTTTTACGTACTACGAACCGTCAAAATTTTTTTTATATCGAACCACTCTTGGAAATGTCAATTGAGCTACCACACCATGCACATCGCAATACCCATACCGCATGTACTCGGATAATTAAAAAAAAAAAATCATAGACAGCTTAAATTTCAAATACGATAACTGCACAGTAGGGTGGCCCTTATTTTTCGAATTTTGGAAATGTTGTCGGGACGGGGGGTCAATTGGTGACATATTGGTAGAAAATAATTTCCTATTTTTTATTTTTCCTCTAACTGAATTTTAAGCCGTTTCTCAGGGGCCCCCAAATTTGAAAAAATCAAAAAAATAGAAAAAATAGAACATTTTGAAAATTTTTGAAATTTTTTAGCAAAATGGTCATAGGGATGGTATTTCTATAAGACAAGACCATTTTCGATCATTTCTTATCTTTACCCCCCTTTTCATGGGACATGAAAAAACGTCATTTTTTACGTTTTCTAAAAAATTTGAAAAAATGGCTACAAATTAAAAAAAAAAAAATTTAATAAAATGGTTTCAACATACATGTTATCACCCAAAAAGGCCATTTACGGTGATTTTTCACCACTGCCATATCAGTGAGAATTTTTCAAAAACTATCAAAAATTGAAAAAAATGAGGTTCCCAAAAATGAAGGTAAGGATGAAAAATCGCCGTAAATGACCTTTTTGGGTGATAACATGTATGCTAAAAACATTTATTCAAAAAAAAATGTTTCTTTAATTTTTAGTCATTTTTTTCAAATTTTTTAAAAAACGTAAAAAAATGACGTTTTTTTTATGTCCCATGAAAAGGGGGGTAAAGATAAGAAATCATCGAAAATGGTCTTGTCTTATAGAAATACCATCCCTATGACCATTTTGCTAAAAAAAATTCAAAATGTTCTATTTTTTCTTTTTTTTTTGATTTTTTTAAATTTGAGGGCCCCTGAGAAACGGCTTAAAATTCAGTTAGAGGAAAAATAAAAAATAGGGAATTATTTTCTACCAATATGTCACCAATTGACCCCCCGTCCCGACAACATTTCCAAAATTCGAAAAATAAGGGCCACCCTACTGCACAGTCCAGCCAGAAATATTCGCGCCATCGAGAAAAGGAATCCGAATAAGAATAAATCAGTCGATCTGGTGGAAAAAATCGAATTTCTAATATTATGACAAAGGGGTTGATAGTTGAATATAAAAGGCTGACGACCTACTATAGCGGTTTGATGTATTTGTACACTATCGCTATCGCACAATGGTCTCCTGAGGTGTGCGTGGGACCTACCACCTGGGTAGGCTCTTTTATGGCACGATTTCGCGCTAAATTTTCTACTTTAACGCTCTCGAAATTAGTTGTATTCAGCGGTATGTACACTTCATCTCAGGTATACCTACCCGAAGCTGGTTAAAAATTACCAATAATCGTGCTCCAGCTCCGGTCCGAATAAAACACCGGAAACGAATAATTAAAATCGTATTAATTCGACTACGAGCTACGTAGGTATCTTTTTAAAGAAAAGCGTTGATATGGAGTACGAGTTTAGGCTTGGGGAGGGATGGGGGGAAGAAATAAATAAAGAAAACCGGGTCTATGAATCATTAAAGGGAGATTAAAGATTGAAGAATTTTAATGATGATAATGAATGAGATTCGGTCTCGCCTTACCGAGGCTTTTTAATCTTAATTCTCATTCATAGTCTACGTGATGACCACTTTCTTGGCATATGAAAAGGTATTAAAGATGGCAATTTTCATAAACACGTCGTTTATCGAAAATGAAAATCATTTCAAAAGCCGTTACACTTTATGGACATGCGAGCAGCGTTATCTGTTTAAATAAAAAAAAAAAGAAGAGAGGCCGCTGCGTCGGGCGATGTGTTGTAAAAGGGCAAATCTAAGTGTTTGGGGTTAAAGCGGAGAAATCATCGATGCTGGTCGTCGAAGGGGTAGCGAAAATATTTTATGATTTATAATTCACCGTCGTATAGGACACGGATATGATAACCAAAGGCGAACGCGAAGGGTAACATATGGACTCATTTCTGGTGGCCGTGTTCAGGTCACTGATGAGGAAAGACGCTGATAACAAGCCATCTTTTTAGACCTTTTTCTATTCAATAACGTTTGCTATAGGCAACCGAACGGTGTACCGAGTCGTCTTTTTACGTGTACGCCTTGCCCTGTGTAGCTCGTACGATATAAGACACGTCGCAGCGGCTTCGTCGCACTTTCTCTCACGAATTTCGCTGTTTTAGCACCGATTTTAATGGTTCGCTGAATAGATGTTCTCGCCACAGTAGGCTTATGGTGTGGTTGGCCTAACTGTCGTAAATAAACGACGAATTACACGATCGACCTTTTCACCGCGCGATGTAAAATCGCAGTAAATGTTTTGTACGTTTTTGATGGCTACGTTTATACTGATGAGGCTGGTTTAGTCGGTTTGTAAGTGTGAGCAATTATTTGATTAAAACAAGGTATGTAGATCATCATCACTTGCATAAAATAAGTGTTTTCAATTTTTTTTTTTTTTAAATTTGAATTGATGACAAATATTATTTTATTTGAATAGGTAGGTAACTATTTTAAAATGATTTTTTTTTAAACGTACAAAATTCAAAACGTTCATTTTTTTATTTTACTTAATTTTCATTTATTTTTATTCATTAAAAAATTTTATTTGGTATTCATTTTTTTTTTCATTTTAATAATTTTTCAAATAACATCAAAACCTAATTTTCAACTTTTTTTCAATTTCGATTAACACGACCAATTCTTGAAATACAGGGTGTCTAGCAAGGGGTCTGTAAAACATAGGGTGCGATTGAGTACAACCAACAAAAAACTTCATCTAAACATAAGTGTCAAAGTTTGAAAATAAAAAAGCTACAAAGATTTCAAAATCAGTATTTGGCTACGTAAAACCGGGTGCACTTGGCAACACTGCATTGAAGAAAAAAATCGACACTGTCAGTGAATGAGTGAACAACATTTCGAAAAATTAAAAAAAGTTATAATCACATTGAAATGCCTATCTTTGAAATTGAAGGAGTTATAGAAACAAGGAATCAGAGTAAGAAATATTGCCTAGTTCAGTTTATTAAGGTGTACTAATAATACACGAATTACGCCTAATTCCGTCAAAACAATACAATGACATGATGAAACAGGTGTAACTTTTCTAGAGGAATAAAAAATGAAATGTAAAAATTTTGCCTATCTTTGAAAACGAAGTCGGTAAGAAGGCTTGAACTTCAAAAACACTAATTTTCAAAGATAGATAATTTTTCGCATAATTATTTTTTTTTCTTTCTTTAAAAAATGTACACCTGCTCACACATTGTCTCGAAGAAATCCTGAAATTTTTGTAAATCACTACCCCTTCAAAATTGAGGTAGGCAGGGGCCTGATGCACATGAAGTTTCTTGTTAGTGGTACCAGGATATATCCAAAACAGACTTTTCAAATTTTTATCAAATCTTGAAAATTTCCAAATTTTTAAATAAGTATTAGAGCCCTGGTACAAATTATAAAAATTTTACCAAAATTTAGGAATAACAAAATTTTGAAGATATAACGAGGCTTATTGATTTAAGATCTGTTCAAAATCACCAAATTGAAAAAATTTATCAAACTTGATTCAATTTAAAAAATTTATTAGGTACCTACTTAAAATTTAAAAACGACAAAAATGTTGATTTTTGTCAAATTTTGAAATTTTTCTTAATTTTGAGTCTCTTCCAAATTTTTAAGAATTAACTACCTAAGTACAAAATTCTAAAAATTTAAAAAAAAACTTGAAAAATATGTCCTAAGTACATAACGAAATTTTGAATTTTCGCAAAACTTTTAAAGATACCAAAAATTTTAAAAATAGTAATAATTGAAACTTATTAAAATTTACGAATTACCAAAATTTCAATTTTTATACAATTTTGAAAACTTTCTCAAAAATTTTAAATTTCTAAAACTCTAAAAATAATCTAGGCATAAAAATTTGCTTATACTAGAAAACAGTGTTTATTGGGGGGGGGGGGGGGCTGTTTAAAAAGAAAGCTCTCATCGAAAAATATTTTACAGAAATTCAAAAGATGTTAGGTACGAAAATTTTAGAAGAATCAACATATTTTACACGATTTCAGGGAATTTAAAGAATTTCCGAAAATATTAAAGTTCTGAAGATTTCAAAACAATAGGTAATTATAAAGATTGATTGACTTTCTTAGAATATCCTGTTAAATTACAGAAGAAAATTTCACAAGCAAATGATTCCAGAAGATTTTTAAGAAGCGCAGAGGTTTTTGAAGGTCCGCAAAGATTTTTTGTAGAAACTTTTTAGAAGATTTCAAGAGATTTACAAAAATTAGGAAAATTTTATAAAATTTTTAATGGTTCTAAAAAATAGAATTTTATACTGAAGATTTTACAGGTGTTTAAAAAAGTACAAGAATTTTCAAAGGTTTCATAAGATTGTAGAATATTATAGTATAGTACACAGGAATTTCACAAAATTAGAAGAAATTTTAAATTCACTGGAACTCTACAGGAATCAAGAGAATTTCAAAGATTTTCAATGATTCAAAAAATTTTGAAGGATTGTACAGAATTATAAAAGAGATTAAAAAAATATTACAGGAATTTGAAAAATTACAAGAGTTTTTGAAGATCTCAAAGGATTTTAAAATATTTTACAGGAATTTCACAAAACCTTATTAAATAAAAAGTTTTCAAAATATTTTCAATGATACAAAGAATTCAAATAGTTTTACAAGCATTTCAAAAAAGTTCACTGAACTGTACAGGAATCAAGAGAATTCGAAAGATTTTCATTGATTTAAAAAATTATAGAAAATTGTACAGGATTTTAAATGATTTGGAAGACTTTACAGTAATTTAAAAAATTGAAAGAATTTCCAAAAAATTTACTGGATTTTTGAAGATTGTATAGGAATTTTAGAAAGTTAGAAGAATTTTAGGTTTTACAAAAGTTTCATGAGGTTTCATGGAACTCTACAGGAATTCAAAGGATTCAAAAAAATTTGCAGAATTATAAAAGATTTGGAAGATTTTACAGGAATTTTCAAATATCTCAATGGTGTTTAGATAATTCAACAGGAATTCTACAAAATTTCATGGAACTTCACAGGAATTAAGAGAATTTCAGGGTATTTTCAAAAATTCAATAAATTGATGAAGTTTTACTAAAATAGAAGACTTGGAAGATTTTGCAAGAGTTTAAAAAATTCAAATAATTACAGATAATTATACAGGATTTTAGTGGATTTTAGGCTAGTTCAAAAGATTTTTAGAATTTAGAATTTTTTCCAAACATTTTAGAATTCGTTACAGAATTATAAGAAAAGAAGATTTAACTGGATTAAAAAAAAAGGATTTTTAATAAGGAATTTTTAAAATTCTCAAAAGTCTCAGAAAATCCATCAAGAGATTTCACAGAAAGGAAGGATTTTAGCAAATATTACAGAAAAAAAAAATCAGGAGATTTCCAATGTTTCAGTAGTTTGGCAAGAAAAATGTTTCTAGACTTGGATCAATTACAATACATACAAAATGATTTTGAGTAGGTAAGTCACAAATTCTTCAACGGTAGGTAAATGATACCATTATCAAATCAGATACTCACTCGTATAACGTTTTGTTCGGTACACTTTATTCCCTACCTTCAACACGAATACATCCTTTGACGGGTCAATTTCGACTAAAAACTATTTCCTTCCTGGCAAAACTCAATTTTCGTCCAATCCACTAAGCAATTAGGTTCAAAAACGGGCTTGAAGAAGGCACACGCTTCGACCGATATTCTTTTTCGTGTTTTATTATGTTAAAACGACGGCACAGCATTCCTAGGTTATTTCGAGTTGAAATCGACGAATTTATTCGAAGCGACCGATAGATATATTTTCCTAGCTCTTCAGAATTTTTTTCTCCGCTATAAATTTTATACCCGTTTAAAAAACCGATAGCGTGGGCTTTTTGGTAAATTAATATTTTTTTATATTTTTACGTCTATCTGCGTCGTACATTGTGGAAAAATCTCTCAAATCGGGATTCTTTTTTTATGGGCCATTTGCCCCGTATAAATAGGCGCCCCTTTTGTTATAATATAACAACGCAACGTGTTAAAACAAGCTATATTATCAGTTAATTACCTCTACACGTTAGAAGGGTTGGTAAAAAAAAAACAAGCACATCTGATAGGTAAAACCTATAAATGGTTTGTCGATACATCTGTCTAAAGTCTGTACTCGTATACTGAATCATCAAAAAGCAGGTGTTTAATTTTAGTATGCAAAGATCTAGTAGACAATTTGATTGAAATGAATTCGCGTATAGACATCATCAACAACAGCAGGATGCTAATATCGGAACCTAATCAATCAGCATTGCTGACAATCGCGTTGAAAAGGGTCTGTCTGATTATTTTATAATGGCTTATACTGTAGTAGTATTTTGACCGAAAGACGGGTAAACCTTTTTCTTCGCTGAGGCAGGCGTAACGAAAGGGTAGATGTTTCCGAATAAACATTAAGCTTTTGCTTTTGGTATTTGGCGGGTATATTTCTTATATATTTCGACGACCGACGTGTTTTTAATAAACGCAAATTATTCACGAGCTGACAACTTATTATTGTGATTTAGTTGCGTTTTTGGGGGGCCTTTTGGTATTGGTGGCGAATGATGAAAGTTGTCGGTTGACGTTTCACGATGCAGATGAAGATAAATTTCTTAATAAGGGGGTTTTATACGAGGTATGAAATTGAAACGAGGCGATAAGGGGCAGAATATTGAGATTTTGTTGCTAGAGGATTTATTTGCCTAGTGTGAGAATAATTTTATTTCGACATTTTTCAGATGTATGGATCATTCTAATTTTAAATAAATTGGAATTGATCTTATCATAATTGAATGTCGCATAGAGAAGTTTATTTTCCTAAATTTTTTGACCCCCCCCCCCCCCCAAATAGCTGGCCTCGAAAATTATTTTACTTTGATATTTTAATGACATATTGCGACTAAATTAGTGAAAAAAATTATTTCTATATTTAATCTTTTTTTTTAATTTCAAAATTTCTGAACTTAATATCAAAAAAAAGATTTTTTTCTGTTTCACAGAATTCTACAGAATTTTGCAACTAAACAAAATTTTTTCATATCAAATTTTCACTTGATTATATGCAATTTCTCATTTTTGAAAAATTACTGAAAATAAATTTTTTTACAAATTTGGTTAGGGTAGGATTTATCATTGGATCAAATGGCAGCCTTTGTCATTGACTAAATGCTAATTGCCATTTTTTTCAAATTTACTGAAAATAAAAATTTATACGAATTCAGCCAGAGGAGGATTTTGCATTGTAATTTCATAAAATTTTCAAAATTTCACGAAATTTTCATTTTTTATTTTAGTTTATATTTCATTTTACAGAATTCCTGACTTCAATAGTGAAAAAAGATTACAGAGTTTCAAACTTACAAAATCTTTTTGATTTGAAAAAATTTTACTCAATTTCAGAATTCATCATTTATTTTCTCAAAATATTTAAATTTCAAAAATTTTCTAATTTCACGAATTTTTTCATTTCTTCATTTTTTTCAATTTACAAAAATTTCACAAAATTTCTGATTCCAAAGTTTTAAATTTCACTCAATTTTTTAATTTTTCAAAAAATTTTCAACTTAAAAAATTTTTTGTTACACACAATTTTTAAATTTCTTATAAGTTAATTTCAAGCTTGGAAACAATTTCACAAAATTTTTAATTTCACTAAATTTTTCGATTTTATCAGTTTCTTTAATTTTATAACGTGCTTACCATTTCATAGAATTTTCCACTATGACAAAAGTTCACCTTTGCAATTTTATGAATTCTACTGAATTTTCAACTTTAAAAAAACATCACAAAATTTTTATTTCCTTAAAAATGTTTACCTACCATTTCAAACATTCATAAATTCTACAAAATTTCCCATTTCACAGAAATGTTCTAGTTTTACAAAATTCTTCATTTCACTGAGTTTGTCAATTTTTTATATTTCTCATTATTTTCAGTTTTCAGGAAATATCACAAACGAATTTTCAACTTTGAGAAAATTTCACAAAATTTATAAATCCTACAAAATTTTTCGATTTCACAGAATTTTTTAATTTTACAAAATTCTCTATTTCAGTGAGTTTTTAAATTTCTCAAGTTTCCCATAATTTTTAATAAGTATAAAAAAAATCTGAAGATTTTTAAATACCTATTATAAAATTTACGAACTTTACAAAATTTTGCATTTCAGAAAATTGCATACTTATTTTTGAAAAGTATATAAAATTTGTCAATTTTGCATTTTTGAATTTTACTAAAATTTTAAATTTTATAAGATTTTTTAATAAGTCTCAAAAAATTTATTAATGCTGCAAGATTCCACATCTGACAATTTTTTGAATTTTTTGATTTTTTTTTCAGTTTCTCTGAATTTTTTACTTATATCATTCAAAAATTATTTTATCAAACTTTGAAAACTGGCATTTTTACTTTTATTGAAAATTGATACATTTTCACAATTTAAAAAAAATATATTAAAATTAAGAAATAGACAAATTTTAAAAATTGACGTTTTCAATTTTTTTTGAAAATTCTGCCTGATAACACGGATTGGATTTTTTTTAATTTTACAGAATTTTCAAGTTTGGAATTTTTTTCAAAATTTCTAAACTCTGCAGAATTTTTCAATTTTATAAAAAAATATCAACTTGACGAAATTTCACATCTCACAAAACTGTTTGATTCCACATTTTTTTTTTCAATTTCACGAAATTTCACATCACATAATATCTCAAAAAAATTTGTAATTCTACAATTTTTTTGTATTTCACATTTGGATTAGACTTTATCGGAAAAATCATTTGCATAAAAAAAAATCACGATGACAAAATATGACTACCTATTTCCGAGCCCTGATTCCTCTCAAACTGAACGTCTCATAAAGCAGTATGGTTTTTTTCAATTTTTGGCACCCACCTCAAAAGATCTCCAGCCTCGACCGCATTTTTTCTGTCATTCAACTTTTTCCTCGCTCGTAAAAAAAACAACTACACGTGTTTTTCAACTAACCACCGAAAACACACTGGAACATGGACGGCAGGTCAAAGAGAAATCACACAAGGTAGATGGTTGATTTACTCGAGAATAATTCACCATTTTTAAGATGGCACGGTCGTACTGACACCAGGGTCCATAAAATCATCCGAAAACAGGCCATTAAATATTTTACTACTTCAACCCTTAAATACACGAAGCCCACCTGACTTCATCCGTTAACCCTGTATAACGGTACCTGCGAGGTCAGGTATTTCCGAGAAGAATCTCCAGTTAATTAGCTTAAACCTATCATAGCGCGACAAACGATCCGTACAAGTGCATAAAGTGGATCCTTGTATGCAAAAAAAGAAGAGGAAAAAAATCCGCAATTCCGAACGAGAATATTCGATTTCATTGTGAAATACCCTCGCGACAGACACGAAATTTTTGGCAGACTGCTTGGCGACTAAAGACTACTGTTTGCTTCTTTATCACACCTTTGTAGCGTCTATACGTTCATCTCGATTTGTTTGTTAACTTGGGTGGGCCTTTGCTACCTGCCGAGAGATCACTCCCAACTTGAAAAGTATACAAAACACAGGAAGTTATTTATACTCCAACTTACACTGGCCATGGCCACTCTAACGTTATGTTCATTTTACCGAACTAACCGAGTGACAAATCCGTTTATACGGGATTTTCGTTTAGGTCTGCCTCTGCGGATCTATTTAACCTTAAAAACGAATCTCGGTTTCATTCGTGCTTGTTCATGCCTACCTATGCAGCGTCACTTGTGCTTCTTCGTTCATATCTGAGCGTAGTATTTGGAAAAATACACCGACCAGGGACCAGCTCATTCATAAATTCTGTGGCGTATTTAAATCGAGATTTATAAGGTGGAAAATTTTCTGATTTGTTTCCGCATTTACAGGTGTGTGCATACTCGTTCGTATTCATTCAATCGACGAGACTATTAAAGGACCCGTGTGGAGCAAGCTCTCTTTTTTTGGAGCTTAAGTTAGCTTTTAGCTCTTAGCTCCAAATAAATTTTGAAGCTTACTAGGGAACCTCGCCAACTCGTCACCTCCGATGTGCTGAAATTTGGTTCACTGAAAGAGCATGCCATCCAGACCTCACAACCAAATTTTTAAATGCCGAAGTTTATTTTTCGATTTTTGGCGAATTTTCGAAAATGGGTAGAACCGCCTCCAAAAAAACATTTTTTGAAAAAAAAATTGTAAATTTCAAGATAGAATGCTGAAAATCGGTTTGTACACTGAAGTCGACCTCCCGAGTCGATTGGCACCATTTTCGAAGCGATCTAGAGCCTCCAGGAAAATTTGACTTTTCTCCAGCACACTGGAATCTCTCCAGACGGCAAAAGTCAACATTTTCTGTAGGCTCCAGATCGCTTCGAAAATGGTGCCCATCGACTCGGGAGGTCGACTTTGGTGTACAAATCAATTTTCAGGATTCTAGGTATCTTGAAATTTTTTTTCTTCAAAAAATGTTTTTTTGGAGGCGGTGTTGGCCATTTTTAAAAATTCGCCAAAAATCGAAAAATCAACTTCGGCAGCTAAAAATTTGGTTGTGAGGTCTGGGTGGAATGCTCTTTCAGTGAGCCAAATTTCAGCTCATTCAGAGGTGACGAGTTGGCGAGGTTCCCTTATTAGCTTCGAGGAGCTAGCTCTTTTCAAGCTCTTTACAAAAAAAAGAGCTTAGCTCAACAGCTTGAGCTATTCATAAAATAGCTCAAAGCTCCTTAAAAAAATCTCTTTTTCAAAAAAAACTCTTGAAACAACAATGTGAATTCGTAGAAAAAAATTCAGATAATGAAATCACAAAACGATATACAGGGTGTCCGGCGAGTGGTTTGCCAAACTTGAAATTATAACCGAGTACTACTAACAAAAATTTTCATGTACACTTGGTGCCTATCTCAACTTTGAAGGGGCAGTGGTGTACAAAAATTTCTAAATTTTATGGAACCAATGCATGAACCAGGTGTAACTTTTTAAAAGAAACAAAAATAGTTATGTCAAAAATTTGTCTATCTTTGAAAATGAAAACGCTGCAAAGCTTTGAAAATTGGTATTTTTGAAATTGAATTGAAGGCTACGTAACGCCTTAATTTTCAAAGATAGGCAAAATTTTTCACATGATGTTCTTTCAGGGTGCCTAAATTATTTTTTTTTAGACTTTTTCATGAACAATATTTCAACATTTTCAGCCTTCCTCCGTATAATTGTAACTTGGAATGAATATGGGGGAGGGGGCAAGAAAATTCCCCTCATTTCCCCCCTATATTTTGTGGTAAACAGCCAGTTAAAAAATTATTGACGGGGGGCTGTAACCAAAAAATCTATACAATTTTTAAAAAAAAGTTGAATGAATACTTGAAATTTTCAGGGGTGTACCTAATTCGATTTCTTCCCTAAAAGCGTGGATTATTGAAATTGTTTTCATGTTGTAATGTGAAAATGATTTTTTTCTCCTGGAAATAAAACAAAAAATTTTCACGCGAAACATTCTCCTAAAAAATTTTTAACAACTTTTTCAACAGAATCCCCTCCCGTTTTCAGTTTTCTTTTTCGTCCCAAAGTTTAAAACATATTTTATGTATTTATTTACTTTACTATCAAAGAAAAAAAAATGATCCCCAAAAAATTGAGATTTTTTTTATTTCAGAAGAATTTTTAAAATTATTGTTCGAAAAAATTACAGTTTTTTTTTTTCGAAAATGAAACGAATTTTTTTCTTCACAAAGAAAAAATCGAGAAACTTTTCCACAGAAAATTTTTAAAAATAATATGTATCTTCACATAAGAAAATTTTATAACATTTTTTCAAAAAAAAAGAAGAAGAATTTTGGATATTTTTTATTCCAAAAAATCCTGAAATTTCTCCCTTTGAAAAAATTTCTACTCCAGAAGATTTGCGATTTCTCTATTATTTTCCAAAAAAAATTGAGTAATTTTTAGCTGATTTTTTATTCCAAATTTTTTTTTAAAAATTTTTAAACCAAAAAAATACTTAGTAGTACAGTGGCAAAAGGAAAATAAATAGCTTTCGTGCGATTAAATTGTTAAAAGCAATTTTATGACTGAATCCTAATCTAGGGTCTATAAAGGATAAAATAAGCCGGTATGCCATTTTTTTAAGACCCCCATTTTTCGAGGGTCCACCCCCCCCCTTTCCAAGAAATCACCCCATTTCTGTACTTATGGCCCCAATCGAAAAAAATTTCAAACAAAAGTTGTAAATCAACATCCTTGGAATAATTTTGGTTATTACAAAAATTTTAATAGTATATCTCCTTCCCCTTCAATTTTGCATAATACGTATAAAAATTGCCCTTGAATTTTAATTGCTGATTTTGCTGTTGCCTTTAACGCCTTAATGCAAGTTTAAGTTGTAGTACAGCCAAGAAGGAAAAAATGAGTTCTGTAAGCAGTCGAAACTAATGCAATTAGACCAGACAACTAGAAAAAACAATTAATGGGCATGCCATTTTTCATTTCTCCCTTTTTTTGAGGGTACACCCCCGTCCTTAGAATCCTTTTTATCTCCATTCCTAAGAAAAGATCACAATTGAAAAAAATTTCAAATAAAAGTTGTAGATTGTGATTGTTGGAATAATTTTGATCATTATAAAAATTTCGATTGAACCCCTCCCTCCCCTCTAATTTTGTATGATATGTATGGAAATAAATTGCTGATTTCGATACGTATTATGCAAAATTGAAGGGGAAGGAGACGTCATATTGAAATTTTTGTAATAACCAAAATTATTCCAAGGATGTTAATTTACAACTTTTGTTTGAAAATATTTTCGATTGCGGCCATAAGTACAGAAATGGGGTGATTTCTTGGAAAGGAGGGTGGCCCCTCGAAAAATGGGGGCCTTAAAAAAATGGCATACCGGCTTATTTTATCCTTTATAGACCGTAGATTAGGATTCAGTCATAAAATTGCTTTTAACAATTTAATCGCACGGAATTTCCCTTTGCGACTGTACTATAGTTTTTCTTTTTCCAAAAAATGATAATTTTTCTCCAAAAAACAGAGACCTTCCTCCCAAAACTTTTTTTTTTTTTTTTTTTTGAAAATTGAAAAAAAATCCAAAAAAGCTCCAAAGAGCTAGCTCTTTTTAAGCTCATCATAAAAACAGAGCTGGCTCAGGAGCTAAGCTCAAGCTCTGAGCTGAGATCTTAGGAGCTGCTCAACACTGTAAGGGACGAGATGGCAACTCGGGTACGAGTATAAATCTCATCCCACGATCACTTAGCCGTTTAATAATGCGTTTTCTAAACAAAACCCCCGTCACACGTACAGACTCGTGTTTGATTTCGCATTTACTATTGTTCTAAGGGGGGCTGAGACATGCACACGGTGCCACGTCTCGCGGCATAAACCTCCCCTAAGCGTGAACCGAACCGTTGGCAGCCTCGTCCCGCCAACCAGGCGAAGCAATGAAAAGCCTGCAACGTGTAAACCGACCTCATTTATTTTCATTAACTTAACGACTACGTCATAGTAGCAATAGCATGTTATGAAAACGGAACACAATTTATAACTCCCCCTGCCCACTCCCTCTTCGCCTGGGTTCGCTCTTAGTACCTTATTTGCTTATTCATTTCGCCTTTTAGAGCACGTTTTGCCATCTTTATACGCGTACCATCGCATCACTCACCGGCGAAAACCACTAAAGGAATCATCAGCCTTTAGAAAATCTCCTCCTCGCAACGAATATGACATTTTGAAAAATTCTTCGCCACCAGCAGCACCAAGTACCTTTATCTAGGTATACGTAACCTACCCAGTACCCAACCAGTGTGTATTATGATAGAATAAAGAATACCTTTAATATAGGCGGTCAACTCACAGGACGAGGACGAGTTATAGCAGCGAAGGTATAATTACTCTAAAAGCTTTTTTACTTTTTTAATGCTTTCGCGTTAACACAATATACAGCTTGTTATTATTTTTTTTTCATCCACTCTGGCGCGGTCTCTTTCTCCGCGTCTGTATTTATAACACGTTCGGTTCACTTTAAAACTACAAACAATGGAGAAATTATTTCACTTCCCTACATCGTTATGTTGTTACGCTTTTAAGTAATATACAAGGGATGATATCGATGTTAAAATAAACAATAGGGTTGCTGTCTCTATCTAACACTCGCGAATAAATTTTACACCCTCTAAAATCAACCTTATCATTTCCGATTAAATATATCAACTTCGACGGTGTTGTAGAGTTGATGCAGTCCTGTGGCGTGTTGTGGTGGTTGCCTTCGATAGAGAGAATGGAGCAAGGACGTGGTTATGGAATTTGTTTCCATAGTCGAGGGTGGATTTGAAGTACGTGATCTTTTTTTCAACAAATTGTTTGGAAATTTTGATTATATTTCAAAAAAAAAATTTCATACAAATGCAGATATTTTTTTACAAAATTTTCAGGAAATTTTTTAAAACACGAGAAAATTTTTCATAAAATTTTAGAGAAATTCTCCCAACCCTGAATAATTTTTTTCAAGTTGAAAATTTTTTTGAAATCGCTTTAAATAAGAGGATTTTTGACAACATTTCAAAGAATTTTAGATAAAATTTGAGTAAGTACATTTTTTACAGAATCCTGATGAATTTTTCAAAAAAATTTTACTTGAGAAAATTTTTCACAAAATTTCAAAGAAAATTACAGAATGTTTTTGAAATTCCTTAAAATCTGTGAATTTCAAAGAGTTTTGGCAAAATTTGAAATTTTTTTTTACATACTGCTGAAGAATTAGAAAAAAATTTAGGACAATTTTTTACAAAATTTTCATAAAATTCTTTACAGCACTTGAGAAAATGTTTCACAAAATTTCAAAGAATTTTCTCCTACCATTGACAAATTTATCAAAAAAATTTCCATAACTTCTTACAACCATTAATTTTTTTAAAAAAATGATCCTTTACAATTTTTCTCAAAATTTTCAGCGAACTTTTCCGAATTTGAAATCCCTTGAAATTCGAGAATTTTTCAATGAATTTCAAAGAATTTTTGGCTTTTGAGAAATTTTTCACAGAATCATGAAGAATATATTTTCACCAGAAAAATTACGACACAACACTTTTTTTTGAATCAGGGAATTTTTTTAGAGAAAATTTAATGTAAGTATTTCCGAAAAAAGACAAAATTTCTGATTTTTTTAACCAATCCCACAATCTTTGAGAATAATTTTATCAAATTTTATAGAAATATTACATACTTAATTTCATAGAATTCTTGACAAAACTTTGGAGAATTTTCTACTGAATCCCTTGAAAAATCCATGTCCAAATATTATAATTTTTTTCATAGAATAGGTACAATAATTCTGAGAAAAAGGTACTCTTGAATAAGAAATTTTTTTAGGAAAAAAATCGTAAAAAAACCTTTTTCTCAAAATTAAAAAAAAAAATCTCAAGGCAAAAACACTTTTGAAAAAAAATACTCAAGTAAAATTAATTTCAAAAAAATAATGATTGTTCTTGTATAAGAATTTTCTTAGAAAAAATTATCGACAAAATATGGTTTCAATTCTCCTAAAATTCAAAAACGTCAACTGAAAAACGAAACAAATATAATCAAAAATCTGATCGAAACCGAGTGGCAGACAGAATGGAGTACCATATATGCCAATAACAAACTACATGAAATAAAACCAAACCTAGGAGATTGGCCAACATCCTACAGATCATCTAGAAAAGAAGAAACCCTACTTGCTAGGCTTAGAATTGGACATTGCATCAACACCCATTCGCACCTACTGAACAACCAACCAGAACCATTCTGTGATCTATGTGAAGAAAGAATAACAGTCAAACACATACTTATAAATTGCAGAAAATATACAGATCAAAGGACAAGAAAATTTGATACAAACTCACAATTACCCGACATACTAGGAGATTCAAACTCTGAGATATTTAATTTCTTAAAAGAATGTAATTTATATCATTTATTGTAATAATTTGTTATCGCGTCGCAAATTACCGTCAGGTAGAGCGACGAAAAATAAATATATTTAAAAAAAAAAAGTCATTGTTCAAACGAAATTAATTTTTCGAAAAAATAAATTCAAAAAACCTTTCTACAAAAATCTTTTTAAATAAGAAAATTCATGACCAAAAAATCATATTGATAAAAAATCTTGTGAAATGAAATAGGTACTAAAAAGAATTGTTTTTGGCAAAAAAAATTTTTGATGAAAAATCTTATTTAAAAAATTTTAGGGCAAAAAGTACTTTCTGGAAAAAAATTCTAATGGCAAAAAATCTTCTTTGGAAAAACTTTTCAACAAAAAAAATCTTGACAAAAATTCTCTTGCTAAATAATCTTCTCGAAAAAAATTTCGTTACAAAAAGCTTCTTGGTATTTTAGGGAGGGGAAGTAGGGGCACGATAATTTTTTTGAAATCCTTTTTTAAAAAAAAATGGGATAAGTTTCATTTTTATGTTTCTTTTGAGGTGAAAAAGAAAAAAATCTAAGTATTTTTTGAAATGAAAAAATCTAATTTTTTGAATTTTTTTATATTATGGTTTGGGATATTTAATATTTAAAAAAAAATAGAATATATTTTATTTTGATTTTTTTTAGAAATTTTTTTGGATGATTTTTTTAAAAATAAATAATTCTCATTTTTTTGAATAATTCCCTCCCTTTTTTCAGCATTCTTTTGAAATAAAGAAATTATACTTATTTCTCAAATTTTTCCAGGACAAATATTACGAATTTTTTCGTAACTTCAATATAAGGTTGAATGTGCAAAAATAAGGAGAAATCGGATAATAAAAAATTAACTGACTTTGGGACATCGGATAATCGAAAGATATTGGTTCCAATTTTTTTCTGAGGTTTTACTACACCTATCGAAACTGAGATGATAATTAATTAATCGAAATCGAAAAATTGTTGAAATAAATTAAAAATGAAACAGAAAAAGTAATACAAAAAATTCGCATTTAAATTAAAAATGATGTTTTCAAAGTTTAAATTGAATTTTCGTAATTTTGATTTTTGAAATATGTCTGTCCTGTTTAGTGAAAAATACCCTTAAAAATTCTAAAATTTTCCTAATACGTCTATTTTTACAAATCGAAAAATTATTCGGTACATCCATAGAGATATTTTTACTATTTTAGTTCAAAATCCAAAATGGTGTAATTCTTTCGGTTTTCTTATAAGGAGACCATAGTTAGATTTAACTGAATCAGGTGTCTACTGTCTAGGCTTCATTTGACATTCTGTAAAGGACTAAAGGATAACAAATTCGAAATGAAAAATTCTAAAAAAATCTAAAAGAATTAAATCGAATCCGAAACGAATACTCTCCCCTTGCCTGTAGAAAAAACTCCAAAAAAACATCGCTTCGTTATAAAAATGCTACCAAATACACACACACGACCGCACAGTAAATCAGCTCCGCGCTCCGGTAAAGGTTGCGATTTACGTTGCATTGTGTAAATCGAACAATATCGAAGAGATTAGAGTTATAGCGGCGAGTGAATGACGGTGTAAAGAATTCTAGCAGATCTGTATACGCGTTCTGACAAATTACACTCTCAATTCGGTTTCACACCCTCGAATAATGGAACGAGTGTTTGTCATTAGGGAATCTCGTATTGTTGTCAAAATTTCCAAACTAGCCGGATCATATCTTCGGATCAACCGTTTCCATTCACGAATATAAAATACTTTATTTCTTATTAAACGTATACGGGCAGTCGGGCACACACGAAGTTCATTGATGAAAACCCATCTCCTAAAAATGGTCCGGTTTTAATTTAATTTTTCGCACATATCCGAAAATCGAAAGCGAAATTATGAATGAAACTGACTGAGTGGAAAACCACATAGGTACGTAGACGTACGTGAGGTGAAAATATTTTGCTGATGGTGGAAAAGGCACTTCACAGCCTGCGGTGATGTACGTACTTACTAGGTAACGAAATAATGGAAACAATGAGCTCATCCGCGTAGGTAATAGGTATAGGTAATGATTTGAACGGCTGATAAAACACTTCAATAAAGGGACTTTATTACACTTTTCACCAAAGTGACCGTAATCGTATCGGGTTGTTATCGTAATTGCCATGTAATAAATGCATAAGCCTGATGGTTGCGTGCGAGTACATATAGGTATAATTAAGAACTAACTTTTATCGAATAGCGTCGATACACTGTAATTTAACGTGTACATTGTACAATGATGTAGCACCACTTTTCTAATTTTGTTTATGTATTCAACGTAACGATTTGCTATACCGGTCAAAAGCAGCACGAGCACGTGCTTTTTACACTAATGAGCATCGAACGCCCAGGTAAATTGGTGATTGAAGGGTTGATCCGAAGAAGCACGAATATTGAAATACCTCGTGCTGCGTTTTACTTTATCTAGTGATTTGGATCAGGTTTTTACATAGAGAGGTTTTCGATGAGTTTTTTGAAGGGGTTGGACTTGATCGACGAGAAGCTTTTTTCACAATTTTTTAAAACGATTTCATTGATGATTTGGTTTTTTACAAACGCACGTATCTATAGCGATTTTTTTTCAAAATATTTTAAGTAATAATTCAAACAGGCATGTTTGCGAGTCACTCTTGGATTTCATCACTATTTCACATCTTAGTTTCGGGAAGTAAAAAAATCAACAATCCTATCAAAAAATTTTAAATAAAATTTATGAAAATTCGCCCATTTTTTCTTTTGAAAAAATAAAATTCAAAAATAAAATTTGAATAATAATTCAAACAGACAATCCTCCAATTAAAAAAGAAAAAAAAACTATTTAAAAAAATTAAGAAAAGATTTTTTCAAGAATTTTTTTTGAAAAAATTTTTTATTCAAGAGGACACAGAATTATATTTGACAATTTATTTTTATCAAAAAAAATATTTCAAAGTAAGTAAGTAGGTAGATGTTTTGTTAAACAAAGTCTTTGTCAAAAAAAATTTCTGACAAAACTATATATTATTATATTTTTTTTCAAGAAAGATTTTTCAGTACCTACCTACTTGATAAATTTTTTTTTCAAGAATAAGTAGATATTTTTTCTCAAGAATTATTTGGAAAAAAATTTTGAAGAAAATTTGCTTTTCATCATCATTTCAAAAAAATATATAATTATTATTTTGTAAAAACGGGTTTTTTCAATTTTTGTCAAATAATCTTTCCTGTCAAAAACCTTTTTTGTCAAGAAATATTTTTTGAAATTATTTGAAAAGAATGTTTATGTTAAGAAATGTTTTACTAAAAGATTCTTTCAAGAAGATTTTGTTATCAAAAACATTTTTTAGTTTTTTTTTCTATAACTTATATCTAAAATTTCTGTAAAAGTGAGATTTTCTATCAAAAGATCATTTTAGCATAGTATGCTTTTACGGAGACCAAAATGGAAAAAAACAACCCCAAAATCCGACAGGAAAATTCAAGCCCAAAATCCAATAGTTGCGTTAGGTTAGGTTTGTATGACATAAAAAAACTTAGAAATTTTTTAATAAATTCCATTTTTCAGACATTATGTCAGACATTTTGAAACTTGTAAATTATTTTGAAATTTTATGACTTTTAGACATTTTCTAGACATTTTGTCAGACATTCTGAAACTTGGAATTTTTTCAGTTTTTATAAATTTAATGACTTTTTGACATTTAATTAAGTATTTTAGAAATTTTTAAAATAAATTTTATGACTTTAAGACATTTTTTCAGACATTCTAAAACTTGTAAAATTATTTTAAATTTTTTTGACTTTTAGACTTTTTATCAGACATTTTTTAACTTTTTTTTTTTTTATTTTATTAGAATTTTTAGATTTTTAAATTTTCATGGAAATTAATAATCGTGACTTTTTGACATTTTGTCAGACATTCTGAAAATTAATTTATTATGACTTTTAGACATTTTGTCACAGAGTAATAGCATATACTATGTTTCATACTTTCAAACGTAGTGTGGAAATAGAGCCAACCAGGGGGGTCTAGGGGGCGAAGCCCCCCTGGCGAGGCGCAAAGGTACGAGTTTTTTATATTTTTTTATTTTTTTGCCCCAAAAAAGTTATTTTAAGAGTGAGTATTTTTTGCCAAGAATTATCTGACTATTTTTTTATTTTTTTTGTCATGATTTTTTTTTCAAAAAGATTTTTTTCAATTTTTTTTTTGTCAGAAAATACGATTTTGTGTCAAGAATTTTTTTTTAAATAGGTACAATTATTCTTTCAAGGTTATTCGTCAAGAGAATTTTTCATCAGGTACACTTTTTATTTATTTGCATAGAGATGATTAAAAAAAAAAAAAAGTCAAAAGATTCTTTCAATTTTTTTTTCAAGAGTATTTTTTGTGAAGAGATTTTCTCCATAACGATTTTTTTGGCAGATTCCTTTTTCGAAAAATTTTTTTTGGAGCGAGAAATTTTCTCAAAAAGAGTTTTGACAAAAAAATTTCTTTTGATAAGACGCCAATAAGAGACAATTTTTTACAATTTGAATCCTAAAAAAATAAAACAAGTTTTTAAAGTTTTGTACTTTTAGCTAAATCTCATTCTCATTTTCCAAGTTGGGGGTTTCCCCTTATTTCGTGCTCAATACTCACTGGAGTTCAATAAAATTTTCAATTTGGAATTATTTACATAATTACACTTTTCTGAAATCACATTTTTTTGGGGGGAGGGGAGTGAAATTCATCAAATCGCTGTTTTTCTCTCAATCTCCCATCGTTTCGTGTCTTTCACTCTCGACGATTCAGAATTTCAGAAACATACCTTCGCCCACATTCCGACAAGCGAATCAATTTCTTTCCAAAATTTGAAATAATTAACACCAAATCCAATTTACATTTTTGTTGACAACCGGAGCGAAAATGTCTCTAACGCTTGCCGCTGTCTCATCAACCAAGAAAAAAATCCACGATTCGATTAATCTGAGCCAGATTTTTTCCGCATTTCAACGCGATGTAATCGGTTTAAAAAAAAATACAATTCACGAGGAAAACATTTATCCGTATTTAGAAAGTATTTTCGACATTATGTAAATAATCGAGGAGCATTTTGCGACAAAACATGTCAAATTTTTTGGTTTATTTGCGCGTAGTAGAATAGGCGAACAATGAAGGATTTCTTATTGTACCTTAGACGGGGCTGCCTATTGCCTATCTGAGTTAACGTAATATTATCTACGCAACCTTTTAGTGTGTATCTTGAATTTAAAGATTCCAGGTGCGGCACAAATCAATGACAAATCGGCTGTAAAGTTAGTGGTCAACCTCCTTAAAAACACGACACAATAGTTTCCTTGTAAACACGGTGTTACATCCCTTTTCCGGGACCGACGTATTATAATACCATTTCATAGTACGTATTCGGTATATACGATACGACGTGTATACAAGTTCGCTGTACATTTATTGACTTTTTAAACGTTTTTTCTTATATTTCATTCATAAATCGTGTTCGCGGATTTAGCGTGTATGTCAAAAATACGCCGAACTATTTAATACGTTCGCGCATATAAGGTACTTTTCCCCACACAGCATAAGACTGCTCGTGGTTTAACAACGAGACGGTGTCGGCATAGGTGTCTTATGTACGTATGGAAGGCCTGGCGGGCGTGTTATATAACAACGTCTTGTCAAGCTTGAGGGTTGAAAAATTTCAATTTTATACCCCGAATGGTGTAAAAATCACCGCGTTACGTACGAGAGAGAAAAATCCACCCTTAAAGACGATACCAACCGGAAGCGATACGTTTAGAGGTGGATCTAAAAGGCGTGAATTTGTATTCAGATTGGTGCAAAATCGTCCCAACAGAATACACAGTGAAATCGATATGTAATGAAATTAATACTCGGTGAAGAAAAGCAATTCGAATTGGGAAAAAATTTCACGTCATTTTAAAAACGTATTAGAGGCAGAAATAACTTATGATAAATTACACGATTATTAGTAGGTATAAATGGGATAGGTATATTTCGGTATTCCAGAAATTGCAAGGGGAAGAAGGGGACTGAATAAATAAGAAACTTGAAAACATAAATTTTTAAATGCAGAAAAAAAATTCATACTTTTGAAAAAAATTAAGTAATAAGTAAATTACAACATGAAAAAATTCAAGACGAAAACATGAAAAAAAAACTACTTTCAAAAAGTTTTGAAAAAATTGTTTCTCCCAATGAAATTTTTCTGGAAAATGTTTAGCAAGTGGTAGAATATTTTGAAAAATTTTTAGAATATGAATTTTTTTCAAAAAAAGTTTTTTTCATTTGAAAAAAAAAAATTTAGATACCAAGTCAGAAAAAAAAAATCGAAAAAAATCTTTTAAATAAAGTAATTTTAACTCCGGAAAAAACTCAGCAAACAAAACACATATTTTTTTAATAATGAAAATTTTTTCTTCTAAAATGCATTTAATCTTTTATCTTTCAAAAAAAAAAAAAAAATCGTCAAAGAAAAAAATCTTCACATTTTAATGAAGAGAACATTTTTTCATGGGATTCTTTCTTATAAGATTTTTTAAATAAAAATTATTTTAAATACCTATTAGGTATTTTCCAAGAAAGCATTTATTCATAAAAAAAATTTCTCGAAAAAAGCAAAAAAAATTCTTCAAAAAAATTTTCTTCAAAGAAATTTTTCTCAATACCCACCTAAGTATGAAAAACTCTGAAGGAAAATCAAAAAAAAAATCAGCTCGGATTTACGTCTCATCAAAGAGAAAATTTGAGAAATCTTTCCCAGAAGAAATAAATACAAATTTGAAGAAAAATTTTTTTGTGAAAAAATTCTAATGTGATAGCATAGGAAATTTGAAAATTGTTTTGAGGAAAGGAAAAATTATTGAAATTTTTTTTAATAATGAATCAATGAAATGAGTGCTGCACTGACAAATTCGTTGAATACATGAATATTTTTTAAGTTGCTCGATTTATTGAAATCGAAAGCTAAGCGAAACTAAAATTTTTTATTGAATTCACAAAAATCATATTAGAGACTGACAATTGATCGATTTATCAAAATCGAAATAGTTGGTAATCGATTAAATTGAAAATTTTATTTTTTTGTTAAAAAAATTAACAAAAAGTCATAATTGATTGGAAATTTATATCGATTTATCGAAATCCAAGAAATCATCGATTTATCAAAATCAAAATCGTAATTGATTAACGGAATATTTAAAAAAAATTTTTTTATTGAATTTATCAAAAAAATCATTAATTTATCAACATTAAATATGTAATTTTATTGAGTTTTTCAATTTTCAATGAATTAACAGCTTCGATTGAAAATTTATCGATTTATCGAAATCAAAATGGTAATCAATTTACATAAATTGAAAAAAAAAATCAAAAAAAATTTACCAAAAAAAAAAAAAAACAGGGCTTGAAAGTGGACAATATTTTTTTTGTGAAATTGAAGTTCCTATTTTTCCCACATCAATTTTTAAGAATTTTTGCTTGAAAAAAATAAAAATGAAAATAAAAATGAAAATAAATTAAAAAAAATAATAACTAGGTAGCTATGAATTTTGTAATAATTTTCAAAGTGGCCTATGACAAATTTATTGAGAAAACTCGGGGAGAAATGAGCAGTTTTTTCAAAAATTCATTTTTTTTTATTGAATTATCGAAATTCAAAAAAAAATCATCAATAATTAAGGAATTGAAATTTTTTTATCAAATTCACAGATTGAAAAAATTGATTAGGTAATTGAAATCGAAATAGTAGGTACCTAATCGATTTACCAAAATTAAATTTTTTATTCATTAGGTATTATTTTTTTTCGAACTAACAAAAAGTCATTTTTGATTAAAAATTTATCGAATTATCGAAATCCAAAAGAAAAAAAAATCATCAATTTATCAAAATCCAAATAGGTACTTAGGTATCAATTGATTTATTGATTAATCGAAATTAAAAAGTTTCATTAAATTAACAAAAAGCTTATTCGATTAAAAATTCATCGAATTATCGAATCGAAATCCAAAAAGAATCGTCAATTTATTAAAATCGAAAACTTTTATCGAATTAGCAAAAGGCAAAATAGATTAAAAATTTATCGAATTATCGAAATCCAAAAAAACTCAATTTATAAAAATCGAAATATTTAATGGAATTAGCAAAATTTAAAATCGATTGAAAATTTATGAGATTCATCAAAATCGAAATAGTTGTCGATTTCGTTAAGTACATCTAAAAATTTTACGAAGCTTAAGTAATCGTTTTTTTAAAAAATTTTTTTATTTCTATTTTAAAAATTTATCAAATTATTGAAATCCAGAAAAAAACAAAAAAAAAACAACAACAACAAAAAAATCATCATTTTATCCAAATTGAAAAAGTGATCGATTTACGCAACTCGAAAAATTTTACAATTATAAAGTTTTAACAAAGTGATCGATTGAAAATTTATCGATTTATCGAAATCGAAATGATCATAGATATATCTAAATTGAAAAATTAATTGAACAAAACAAACTATGCCTAAGTGATAAATTCGCACCAATTTTTCGAAATCAATTTATCGAGTTATCGAATTTAGAAAAAATATATAATATATCGTACTAGAAAGAATCATTCATATTCCGAGATTTTCGCTCCTCACAAACTGAGCATAACAAAAAAATAATTAAATAATTAATTTTTTTTAAATAATAATTTTAAAAAAGTAGGTAATAATTCATAAAATTCAAATTTTTGCATTTTAAAAATTTTCATTTTTCATTAAAAAAAAAAAAAAAAAAATACTTTTGGCCATATCAAATTTCCAACACCTAGAACTGAACTCTTCACTCATGATGCGATGAGGAGTAAATGCATAATCGAGCTTACTTTTCAGGGTTTTTTCGGTTCCTAAACTCTACAACGATCCGAACAACAAAATAAAAAATATAAAAAAAAACAAGACATAACCCAACATCATCCATTAAAAAAAATCTTTCGCTCATTAAATCTCCCACGAATGAAAATTCCGAATCCGACCTGATACGATATCTTTTGAGGGGAAAAAACACGCCATAAATTACGAGTAGGTACATACGTACAATTACACACAGCTGAATAATTCCACGACCACGATCTCAGGTAGGTATCACGTAAGTAGCAGCACCTGATGACGTAAGGAATTCCACACGCATCGGAACAGGTTCGAAAAAGGGGAACTAAGCGCGTTGAAAATTGGTATAATTTCAATATTTAGAAAAATCGACGCTGACCGGAAATACTGACGTCATAAGAAGGTATTCAGTTTGTTTAATAATCCGAACATCCCTCGAAACGTAGTATCCGACTGAATACACCTGACTCATTCATCTTCACTATATCGTACTATCGATGTTAAAAGCCGCTCTTTTTCATTCATTAAAAAGAACTGTATAGTAGGCCTGCAGCGTACACCGGAGGGTCTCTCACCAGCACCGTAGCGACTTAACACTTCACTATACGAAATTACACCAACTCTCGAAAATTCATTGTTGACTTTTATGTTAATACACAAAAAGAAAAAGCAAACCGGTTCTTTTATTGGACCTCGTACCTGTTGGCGTTTGAATCGTAAAAAATGTCCTGTTTTTTCCTTTACTATAAAAATCCGATTCTTTGTGCTGGCTTTTTTTTCTCGAAAAGGGAAACAACCTCGACATCCTCGTTTATACTTTTTTCGCACCATAAATAACCGTGAGTTTTGCGACTCGACTCGACTAGATCGAGGAGTAGATAAATTGTATAAAATCGTTTCAAATTCGAGTTTAATCTATAGGCAACATTAACCTGTAATTTATCACGGTTTAAAGAAGCGCACGAAGACGTCGCTGAAGATGTTGGAAAAAGAAGGGGAAAAAAATAAGACGTCGACGTCGTCCAAGACCAAGTCGACGCCAACACCAATAATCGGCCGTTCCCATGGAAACGACTGCCGATTGGTGGGCGTCTGCCGGAAACGTCCTCACCCAACAACTCGTTTGATTCTTGGACATCGCCGAGGGTGTAGACATCGCTAATAGGACTTTATCACTTTGGTAATTTGATAACGTCACTTTGACGTAGCCGGAGCTTTGCTATAACTTTATCTTAACAATAACGAAGTAGTTTTAAAGTTCGCTCTAGCTGCTCCTGCTCGTATTCAGTCTACGTACACTTAGCTGTCGTAGGTATACCTTGGCATCATCAGCTTTATAATGCTTTGAGTTGGGAGTCTTTTGTCGAGATGCTCGTACCTTTATTTTAGGCACAACATCGTAAGAAAATTAATGCAAAATATTCGTCGAAATTAAACCATCCATAGGACGTCGAGTCGAGTACGAAAATAATAGAACGTACAAAACTAGGTATTCATCCCTCCGAGGTACGCGAGATGTTAATAAAATTGCCTACTGCGTTTTTTCAAGGAGCACACGAAATTAATCTAGCTTCTGGCACCATCTTCGCGATCATTTCAAAATCTCGTCGTGTTTACAATAAAATCAAACAATTACATAGAATCTGGCTCCCACCAAACGTGAAATTAAAATTGTAAAAAAAAAAAACAACGTGCAACTTTTCTCGGTGACCTTGTTTTGCAGTAAAAAAAAATTGCCTCTAAAAATCAACTCGACGCGCCTACACTGTCACTAATTCGCCAACATTTGCTACGCTGGCTTATCTCGATATCTCGATTAATTTTTAATAAGTAACCTTCGGGTGAACTTGTAAACAAAAAGAATTTAATGCAATAATGCGAAAATATAGAATAAAAAGCGAAAACGTCTTCGGATGTGGGCGCATCGTACGAGTATGACGACGATGGCAGGGGTGCGCAGGGTATGTGATGTGGTGGTCAATGTATGCGCAGTGGTGCTCAAAGGGATAAGGGGCCGCAGAAGCGTGAAGAGTGATTAATTGTGTATTGCAACAACTCTAGTAAGTTGTCTGTTTACGTTTAAAACTATTTATAAATTTTCGCCTAACTAAACGCGCGAATCGTAAAATTTACTGACGCGAAGATGAGCTGAAATCAAATCTACGCCATGAGTTAATTATACGATGTTACTCGTACAGTCGTACATCGTACATCGCAGTAATAGGTATACCACGCATAATGTATAATAATGAGAATATGACGTGTAAGAATGACGTTTTTGTAATTTGTATGTACGATTGTGGGTTATTTTAGGTGGCAAAGATTTCGATTGGGAGGGCTTCAAGGATCGGTTTTAAAAAATGAAGCGAAAATTTATAATTCTACATAAAGTAGGTGCCTAAGTAAAAAATTGGAAAAACGATCTTACGAAAAAAATAAAATTCAAAGGAAAAAATCCTTCGAAAAAAAATTCTTTTAGTAAAAAAAATTCAGGCCACGAAAGTGGACATCTGGACAATATTTTTGATGAATTCTTTATTTTGTGAAACTGAAGTGTTCTATTTTTCCCACATTAATTTTTGAGAATAATTTTTTCAAAAAAAAAAAAAAAAATGATAACTAGCTAGGTATGAATTTTTAAATAATTTTCGAGGTGAGCTACGACAGTTTATTAAGAAAACTTGAAAAAAAGCAAGAAATTTTTTTCAAAAAAAAAATTTAACAGGAGGATTTTTTCAAATTTTTTAAAATGAACTTTTGTTTAATTTTTTTTGGCAGGACTTTTCTTTAAAGCTTTTATTCATCAGAGATCAGAGAATTCCCCTCCCAAAAAAGTTTCAATTTTTTTTATGTGAACTGGCAACTTTTAGAGTAGAACGTCTAAGAAATTCTCAAATCTCAAAACCGATAAGAACCACTTTCAAATGAAAAATGTTCTTAATTTCAAAGATTTATCAATTTTGAGAAAAAAATACAATTCGAAAATTATTTAATTTTGAATTTTATAAATTTCAAAATTAATTGAAATTTTGAATTTTTGTCAAAATTTCTAAGTTTTAAAAATTTTAAGAATTGGTCCAACTTTGAAAATTCAATAATAAACTTAAAAACTTTAAAAATTTTGCAAACGAACAAAAGTTGTTTTTGGGGGAGGGTGTTTATGTTTAATTACTAGATTATTACACCCAACGACAAGAGAGTTAGATTATTTAGGTGGGTAAGTTTACAGTTTTTGATTTGTAAAATTGTAATTAACTGATCGAAATTTAAAAATAGATTCAACGTCTTATGTATTAAAATCTGTGATTTTTAAACAAATAAACATTTTCCCAGTTTTAATATTTTGAACTTTTAATGAATTTTGATGATACTACAAAATTCTAAAAATCTTGAAAATTCATCTAAATAACTTTGAAAATTTATTATACTTAATTTAAAAAATTAGAAAGTTGAAAATAAAATTTTGAAGATTAATTAGGCTTGAAATACAAAATTTATAAAAAAAATGTCCAAATTCCATTTTTTGTCAAATTTTGAAATTTTCACGATTTTCCTAAAATTAAAAAAAAAATTTTCAATTTCTCATATAGGTAAAAATTTATTAAAACTTGAAAACTGATCCAATTTCAAAAATTTGTTGAAATATAAAAAGTGCCAAATTTCAAAACTTTCATTCAATCTTAAAGCAGGACTTTTTTGACACTCTGAAGATAGTATTTTTTTAAATATCCCCCAAGACTGAAAGATTATATTTTTTTCAATGGATAGGTAGAATTTTTTCTTTAAGAATTTTGTGACTCAAAATTTTTTTATTAAAGATTTTTTTCAAATGAGAGTATTTTCAATTTTTTGGAACAATTTCTTGAAATTGAGAAAAAATAATGAAAAAATTGAATACTTACCTACTAAAAAATTTGGATAATTTGAATGAATTATAACTTGACAAAATGTAAGCTGAATTTGAAAATTTCGTTTTTAAAAGAAATGAAAAAAAAATTAGAAGTCAAAAATGGAAAAAATTAAACATTAAAAAAATAAAAATTTAAACAAAAATTGTCAAAAATTGAAAATACAAATTAAATCAGCATTTGTTAAAATTCAAAAATGAAATTCAAATTTTTTTCTGTATTTATTATTTTTTTTATCTTGAAAAGCTTTGTGGAGATTTTTTTTAAAGAAATTCCCTCTGAAAAAACAGCTCTTGCAGAAAAATGATTTTAATGAAACTTGAGGGAAAATTTTGGATACTTATACCTCTCTAATAGGGTTTCAGGCACTTTTCTACATTCATCTGTATTTTCAGCACATTCACTTCTTTTTTTTGGCATTAATTGGCAAACAACACATTCATGTTTCCTAAGGAAATTCCTAAGCTCCCAAAGTTATGAAACGAACTTTTAATTGATTTATAGTCATTCGTTCTTTTAAAGGACCTAGGTATGATGATGACAAAAAAAATGAAAAAATTACCAAAAAATTATTAGGCTTACAGTTACACTTTAAGCCCTCGTAAAAAAATCATTCAAAAAATTTTCTCAAAAAATTCTTCACAGAAAAAAAAAACTTGAAAAACAAACCAACCAAAAAAGTGTAGACCTAGGTAATAAAAGATGGAAAACCCTTCTAAAAAAATATTCTGTGCAGTTACTTAATTGTCCTACTCAAGACAAAATGAAAATTTTCTTGGAAGAAAAGATATAATTATTACAAAATTAAAAAAATTGCCGAAAAATTCTTTCATAGTCAAAAAAAATCCTGATAACGAAAAAATTTCTAAAAAAAATAGTCAGTTGATCTCAAAGTAAAATTTCTTCAAAAAGAAAACCTTCACAGAAAAAAATTGAAAAAATAATACTTAAGAACAAAAATCGTCTTGAAAAAAATTCTCTCGAAGAAAAAGTCCTTCCAGCAAAAAAATATTCCTAGATATGCCTCCAAGGAAATAATTTTTCTTATAGGTAGGTATACAGAAAGAAAATCGTTCATAAAAACACCCTTTTACAATTTTTTTTTCAATTTCCTTAGGCAAGAAATCCTTTAAGAAAAATTATTTTTCAAAAAAAGAATTTAAAAAAACCACCTCAACATGTAGGTATTGTATTTATAAAAAGGATATTTTTCATCACAAAAACTAAGTACCAATGCAAGCAACACACTCCTTCACAAACAGGTAGCTCTAACATTCTACAAGCTGGACAAAGTTTTATTACATTTCATCGGAGAAGAGAACACGACACTTCGTGTTTCTCCCAGAAATATGGGCGGAAATGCCATCAGCGGATGAGAAAACAACGAATGAGGACTGCCTAAATCTTCCATAGACCGTACAATACCACTTTCCATTACACAGGTACGTCCATTTGGGCGGTGATTGGACAAGTTCGAGTTTTATCTCCACGAATTTGTATATTTTTGTTGTTTTGTAATACGTATAAATCGGATATTAATTTCAAGAAAGGGAGAAATATACGCACACTCCACAAAAAAAAAAAAAATTACATCAATACGTGCAAACAAAATATATCATTTTTTTCTCTCGGAAAAAATCGACGTTACGTCTTTAAAAAGCAATTTACAAACAATTCAGACGACTGCCAAAAAACTTGCCATCGGTATCCACATCCAGCCATCAGCTGCACTCAAAAACCACACCGAACTAGCAAACTCTTCATTTCAATCTGTAACCGTTCAAAAGATGGAAAAAATATAAAGGTCGTTCCGGATAGCGCTTTCGTTCCGGTCGGCAAACAAAATTAGAAGAATTTTCGTCGCTTCTAGTACACATCCATCTTTTGTAAAATCAAACAGCGAAAAAATAGTTTCCTAATACATACGCTATATGTTCGATTATTTGCGAGAGAGTAACAAAGAAACGGGCAAAAAAAAGGAAGCAAACATCTAATATGCCATAAGCTGCCTTATCCCTTGACCCTATTTCCGTTTCCTAAAAAGATCAAAATGTTCATTACGATCATATGTATAAACTTGTACGAACCATCACCCTCCCCAAGTCCCTCTACTTTCACTAAAAAACATTTCTAAGAAGTTGTACTCAAAATTGGATGACCCACAAAGTGAAAAAAAAACAAAAAAAAAAAAACTCGAAGACAGTCTACGCATTTATTTTTTTTATTTAGGGCAAATAAATATTAATGATAGCGAGAGAAATTGGGTTAAAATGTCAAAACATTCTTCGAATCGTGAAAATTTTTCTATTGTGAAATATTCGCCTCATAGATCTAAACCAATGAGCACCTCGAATTTAGTAGGTACCTATCTATATATCTGCTGTACACATTAATGACGAAGAAAAATTACAATACTATGAGTCACATACACCTAAGTTCAGGAATCGTTTAAAAATACGCTTTTAGGTGTGAAATTACTTTTCATAGAATGTCATTAGAAATGGCAGTCTTGCCAAAGGTCAAGTTATCTCTCATATATACGCACACATATGAAAAACACGTGAACGAAAATCACGCAGTTTATTATTCCATTAATGAGCTCGTATAGTCAGCCCATTTGTTAGAAGACAAATTTCACTATGACACGACTCGTGTCAAATATTGTGCAATTTTTGGCTAAAATTTTCATTTCACATGCACATATAAGGTCAAGGATACGTTAAGAAGTTAAAAGATCGTAGGCTAGCAAAATCGATGTTTTTGATCGCGTCTCAGTCAAAAGAGATACTAAAAAGTGAAAAAATCACGTTTGTCAAATTACTCTCGACAAAAGTCTTAAAAACATTTTACGAACTTATTAAAATGAAAAACATTTACGAGTAAGATGTAGTCGTAAAATAATAGAGATGATACTGGATTTTTTTTGTGTGGGATATAATAAGCATGTGTAGTTACTTTCACTGAAAAATCTCGTACTACATACTTAGAGGCGCCTACAAACATGTTGCAGTATTATGGCCGCAATAAGGGCCCCAAATGTTATCATTATTTTTAAAATATGCCAAATCTTATTTTTTTGAAAAACGTATTTTTTCTCGATTTTTTTTTTGGAATAACAAATATTTCAGTTTCTTGAATACGTATCTAATGTTATCAATATTTTGAGAAAAATATTCTCAATTTTTTGAATAGGTACCTACCTGAAAAAAATTGTTTTGGGGGATTTTTTAATTTTTCTAGAATGGGTATAAGTACCTATTCCTCATTTTTTTGAGAAAAAATTTATATTTTTTTTGGATTGAGAAATCTCTAAATTTTTTGAACATTTTTTATAAAAAATTCTATTTTGGGGGGGGGGGGGGGGGATAAGTACATAGATAGGTGAAGCAGTTTTCATTTTTTAATGAAAAGTCTTTCAATTTTATTGGAGAAAAAATTTCTACCTTTTTGGAAGGAAAATAAAAATTTCTCGAATTGTTTTGAATGAAAATTTTTTCATTTTATTTTCATTCATCATTTTTTTAAATCTCAATTTTGTTGAAATGAAAAATTCATTATTAAGTATTATTTTTATAATCCAAAAAAATAAAAATAAAGAATTTCTCATTTCAAAAAATTAAGATTTAAAAAAAATAAGAAATTTTTCATCAAGAAAAACAAAAAAATTTCATTCATTAAATTTGAGAAATTTTTATTTTCTTTCCAAAAAAATGAGTTTTTTAGCAAAAAAAAAAAAAATAGAAAAAAAAATTTTTTTTCTTCCAAAAAATAAGAAATTTTTTGCAACATATTTTTTGGAAAAAAAAATAGTTTTCGTTTTTTCATTTTTCATTTTTTTCTATTGGGAAAAAAATTTCTCAATTTTTCTGATATAATACTGATTTTTCTTATAAAAATATCTTTTTGATTGAAATATGTTTTCAATCGAAAAGAGGATTTCGAAAAGTGTTTTTTTGGGGGAGGGGGTAAAAATGTTACGCAAGAAAATTTTTCATAAAACATTTTTTCAGGTAATTTTTTCTGCAAAATATTCGTGAGATTTTTTTCAGGAGAATATTTTAGGATTTTTTTAAATACCTAGGTACATTTTTATTTTTTTGTAGAACTTGAAGAGATTTTTTTTATGAAAGGATTACTTTAAAAGAAACTTTTCAATTTTTTGGATCCCTTTTAAAGAAGATTTGGGGTCTCTTCATAAGTTCTGCAATAGTATTTTTCGAACATCTGGGCAGCACTGGACATACTCATCAATGAATTTTCATATCCATAAAAATTATGAAAATGTATTTAATAATTTTAATTTAATGATTAATTAAAAAATTAAAATAAAAATTAAATTTATAATTTTATTAAAATAGAAATATATAGAAAATTAATTTAAAAAATAAATAATGAATGGAAAATGCATCATCGTTGAACAATTTAAACCCAGAGGCCTTAGATGACGTCAAAGTCGAAATAATACATATTATTATTGTTGGTTCAAAGAGAGAAACTGATTTGATTTAAGCATACAATTTGAAAACAACCCACGAGTATACAACAATTTCATTATTTTATTTTCCTTCATCGTACCAACATTTCAACGAAACACACTTCTATCAAAGAGAAAATTTTCTTAACGCTGTTTTCATCAAAATAAATAAACAATCTTCAAGGGCACACCTTTCACCACACAGACTACATCGCGCAGGTATCATAGATGGAGATACACAGAAGACTAAAAAAGATTTCTCAAACATCCCAAAATAAATCTTCATTACAAAATCAAACTCAAGTTTAACGTACTTTTGACCATAGAATTTTGGACACGTTTACTCACACGAGATTTTAATAATTATACTAATTACTGATAAGTATGTACCTAATGTACAAGTAGTACGTACAAAGTCTACGTATGCAAATACTTATGCTGGTACCTACGTGGCAGTCTATTTTGGCTTAAAGTTTGCATCGCATCATGGAACTTTGGCGAAACTTTTTTTTTTCACCATTTCAGGAAGTGACGTAAAAGCAACATCCGAACACATGTAAACATTACACGTATGTTATTTACATGACGAAAAATAAATACTATTTGCGTACAGCTCGTTGCTTTACGCTGTGCTTTCTCTCTCTTTCTTGTATTTAAGCCACTTTATAATCTACGTGTAATGAAAATAAAAAGAATTCAAGCAGATGCTGACGACGTAAAACGATATATTCAATTTGCTCCCCCACCCTCGTCGGTGACTTTTTCGTGTACGTTGTTAAAAAAATATGACTAATTTTAGCTTTAGGTACTTCGGAGTTATGGAGTATGAATTGGTGTTGTTGTTGTTGAAAAATTCGGCGCAACATTGGCAAATGGAGGGAGAAGGAAGAGAATTTGCAAAAATTGAACACGTGAAAAAAGAAAATACCTATGTTTTAAAATAATCGCTATTTCGTATTTTCACGAAATTTGCAACAAAAAAAAAAGGTTGCCAAAAGGGAATTTTTTGCGAAAATTTTTTGAAACGAGAAATTATGAAATAGTTAAAACACTTTTTGCGAAACATTCTCAACTGTGTATGTAAGTAATAACAAAAAATTGAAGAAAAAAAATTGAATAGATTCTAAATAAAAAAAATTGTAAATATTTGCAATTCTGTATTGGGTATTTAAAAAAATTTAAATATTAAAAATTGCTGAAAGAAAAGTTTTTCCTAAAGTGTTGGCATTTCCTTTGGTGCAGAAAATGTTGAGAAAATTCAAAGATTCTCAAAAGTAATTTTTTTGGAAAATATTCACATTAGGTACATTTACTTACAAAAAATTTCAAAAAATTAAAATTATTTCAATTTGTATTTTCATAAAAGTAAGTACCTACATATAAGCAGGTACTTAATGTAAAAATGAAAAATCGTCAGAAAAAACAATTTTGGAAATTGAAAATTTTTGAAAATAACAAATCATCAAACTACGTATTTTTTGCATTTTCTGAAATTTTTCACAAGGGAAAAATCTGCGAAAATTTTAAGATTACAACATCAAAATTTTCTAGCAAAATATACAAATTTTTTTTAATTTTAAAACTTCCCAAAAATACAAATCTTTACAAAAAAATCTTCAATTTTGTTCAAATATGTAAAAAATTGGAAATTTGAAAAAAAATCTAATGCAGTTTTCATGTTTTGAAAAAATTTTAAATAATCAAATTAAAATTAAAATTTGCCACATCGAAATGAAAACATTTTCAATTTTTTTTTCTATTAAAATAAATTGTAAAAATTTAGAAATTCCAGAAAATAATTTTTTTCCAAAAATTCCTCAATTTTGAGCAAATTAATGATCTAAAAAAAGAAATGGAAAATTGACAAATCGAAAACACAATTTGCAATTTTCCATACTGCCTACAATTTGAAAATTTTGTAAAAATTAAGATTTGTCCAAACGATAATTTTTTGAAAATAATTCATTTTTCATATTTTAAAAGAGATAAAAATTTAGTAATTCTTGAATGAAAATTTTTTTCCAAAAATTTCTCAATTTCACACAGACCACAAATTTGAAATCTGAAAAAATTTTAGGTCTGAATTTTTTTTAGTAGGTATTTGGAATTCCTCATTTTTTAGAAATTTTTTAAAATACAAACTGTCAAATTCAACGTTTTTTAAAAAACATTTAAAATTTTTCCTGCTTTTAAAAAATTGTAAAAATTGAAATTGGCAAATTTGAAATTTTTTTGATAAAAATTTGTCATTTGACATTATTGTAAAAAATCTTAGGTAAACATTTAAAAACTCCTTAGTTTTTTTCCACAAAATTCTCAGTTTTGTACCATTTGAAAATTTACAAAAAAAATTCAATTGACAAATTGAAAATATTTCTTTAAAAACATGCGCAATTTTCAATTTTGGAAAAAATTGTAAAAATTAAAATTTGACCAATCAAATTTTTATGAAAAATATTTTGTAAAAATTGAAAACTATCGATTATTTCTCTGGAAAAATATTTTCTAATATTTTTTTTGAATATTTTATGATAATCGAAAAATATTTGATCGATTCATTTTTGAAATTTTGAAATTTTCCATTCTTGAAAAAAAATTGTCAAAATTTTGTCAGAAATTTTCTATTTTATTTTAAAACATTTATAGATTTCCAAAAAAATCTATTGTTAAAAATTCTTAAATTAAGTGCCAAATCTACCTATTCCTTAAAAATTTACAAATATTTCAAATGAGATCAAAACACTTTTACAAAATATTTAGGTACCATTTTCTGTGCAAAAAAATTCAGGGAAAAAATTATTTCCAAAATTAAAAATAGATTTTTGAAAAATACTTGCGTAGGTATTTAGTTTTGTACGTTTTATGAACAATTTTTTCCAAAAATGGTTAATTTTATATGAAAAAAAATAGTCCAAAATTCTCAATTGCTAAAAAATTGAAAATTATCCAATTGAATTTTTTTGGAAAATGTTTGAAATCTTCCATTTCATAAAAATTTAAAAATCGTTACATGGAAAAATTTTTAAAAAGAGAGATTAACCTTTTCAGAAAAATATTCTCAATTTTGCACAAACCAAAAAGTTAAAAAAAATAAAGGATCAAGGAACTGAAAAGTTTTTACAAAATATTGCAATTTTCCATTGGCAAAAAAATAGAAAAAAATAAATAGATTTCCGAAATCCAAAAAAGAAATTTTTTGAAAAATATGCCCATTTTGCAATTTTGTAGTTACAAAAAATTTTAAAAATTTCCCTTTAAAAAAAATCACGACGTAACTAAATACATACTTTTCAAAAAAAAAATTTTGAACAATTTTTTTACAAAATTGACCATTATCAATTTTTTTGCTCATTTTGATTGTTTTTATGAATTTTATCTTATTTCAGAGTTGGTCGTGTGTGAAAATCCGATGAAAAAAAATACATCCATTAGGAAAGCGCCATCTCATTATCTAAATTCATTAAAGTACGTCCCTTTTAAAGTCAACTAAACAATGGATTCGCTTCTAAGCTGGACCCACAATGGACAAAAGGCATCCCAAAGCAATCTTATTTCATCTCATTGTATTTTATTTTACCGACATAATGTATATCGTGTATGTTTTACAAAATTCATCTTTTGTTTGGTTTTTTTCGCATATTTAATTACACGGCAAAAACATTAATTCATAGGACGTTAATCCTCGTATACGATTTGTTTAACCATCCGATGCTAATTCACACGTCAACTCTCTAATGAACTTCTCAAATTTAAATGAAATTCTTCCCTCGAAATCCACATCAGGTAAATTTCAAACCACAAAGTTAAAAAATGTACAAAATATGTAAACCTTGACTTATTGTCAAAATTGTTATGATGAAGTTATGTTCTTCACGAAAAGCCCCTGGCAATGAAAGATTTTTTCAAAAATACACCCGAGCCAAGGTCAACCCGTATTGGGTTCAAATCACCCTGCAAACCTCAGACTACCATATCTGTTCTGAAGAGTTATCCTAGGTCACAAACCTATCGAAATTGTGATCGTGGCCTAAATGAATCATGGCGAGAATTTATAGAAAATTATGTAAAAAACCGAGCGATCGCGTCGACAATATAAACACACTTTTAAGGGAGACAATAGGCTAAAAATACTCGAGTACAATACCTTGGAAACCTGCAGTAAATATTTTTGAGAAAAACAATTGGAATAAAATTTCGGCGAGAAAAACCCTAGCACTAAAGTTGTGCCCATAAATGGTCAAATGACGTATTAGAAAATTACCTCGAAATAATACACATGCCCCTAGTACACAATTTGCCTGCCACGAAGTGGCTTGGCGAAAAAAAATTACCGAGTGAAAACACCCGGATTAGGCCCTTTATTAAGAATGTATGAGGTCAGTATGTGACGTAACGAAAAATCATCTATTTCAAGTAGCGAGAAGTGTCTGGCCGCTGTTTGGGGTTACAGTGCTTAGTTGCGATAGCTGCGAAAAGAACGAGTTTTATTTTTTCGAATACAGGTGAAGTAGAATTTAATTTTTGCATTATTATTAAGTTTAATTTACAACTAGTTGGTTTTCTCAATTCGTTATTTCGCGTTTTTCTTTAATTTTCATTAATTTTTTAAATCACTTTTCTGTTTCTGTATAAAGCTGCACAGTAAGTTTGCAATTTTTTTTTCTCATCTAAAATTCCTTCGAGTGTTGCTTGAACAGCTTTTTCATTTTTTTCCTTCGAACTGTTTATTACTAAAAAAAAATGAACATTCGCGTTTAATTCGATTCGATTATGACGAGCTTGGAAAAAGACTATACAGTGTTCGTGAGTTTACATGTATCTCGTGATAAGCGTGAAATAAATGCGGAACTAAACAAAAAAGGAAATGAGGCGGCTTTAATATAAATGCAAAGCGAATGTGTTTCAATTCCCTGTAGAAATGATGGAAAACCACATACTACCAATACAATAAGTACCATATTAACATTACAATGTACAATGTACTTCTATTCGGGTATATGCTCTGTATTGTAATCGTTCGCGAAACCCATAAGTTTTCCCAATTGACTTATGTTTCTCGTATACATTACAAGCTTAATCAGTGACTAATTTTTTGCCTAGTTAGTGAAACGACGGTACCCTCCTTGGAGATTTTTGTTGATTTAAGTGTGAAATTCGTTACGATAATTTTTTTTAACAAGTGGATTTTTTGAATGTGTTTTGAGCATTTGAAAAAAATTAAACAAATAAAATAAAGTAAAAATTTAAAAATAAAATTTAATTTAAAAAAATTAAAATTTTTAAAAAACTGGGCTCGAAAAGCTCGTAAATAAATAACAAATTAACCAATTTTTGAAATAATTTGCCAAGAGTGTTTTTACATAAAATTTTCTTCTCAAAGAATTTTTCGGCTGGCTTTTCAATTTTCCAATTTTTTCTTTTTATATTTTACTCGAGCTAAATTTCGTCGAAGATTATCTCATTCATAAAATATCTACCTACATATCCCCGAGGCGGCCAAGACATTTGCTCTCCACTTCATTACATAATTTTGAAACTCGACGCTGCGTCATTTTAAAAATACGAAGCACAGTTGCCAATTTTTTTCACACCGATATTAGGAGCTATTGACTGTATTTTATAACCGTTGACTTCGCTTCTACGAAATATTTCCAAACACAATGATAAAAATAGTATTTATACCTATCGTAAGAATTATAATTTTTTTTCGGGTGAAAAAGCTCTAAAAAGTCCAATTTGGCAGTGTAGCCAGCGACATCGAATTCATTTTACAATTTTTTTATACGTACCTAATAAAAATTTATTTCGATGAAGAAATTTTCAAATTTAAAAAATGCTTTGAAATGATCAATTTTTTTCAAAGTGATGAAGTTAAAATTCCTGAAAAAAATTAATAATTATTCTCAATTTTAATTTATAATGAAAAAAAAAATCAAATTATTTCGTAAAAAATTTAAATCAAACCAGTGCCTCGTCCTTTTGCGATAAAAAAATTTAATTCCATGATTTTCGAATTTTCAACCTTATATGGAGAGGGGGTGGTATAGTCACTGTTTTTATATTTTAGAAAAATCAAAAAATATGCAAAACTGATAAAATTTTCTATACAAATTTTATAAGATAAACTTATGAGATCTCTATACTTTGAAAAGAAATTTCCCTTGGCATATTTTTGGTGTAGAAAAAATTTCAAATATTATGTTTGGAAGAAGAGAGCATAAAATATGAATCGTGTAAAAATACAAAAGGATCAAATTCGTAGTAATATCAACTTGAGAGATTGAAAAAAAATATAATTTTTTTAGGGTAGAAATTGGTTTGACTTTATTAATGAAGGAGGAGGGGGGAGTAATTCTCTGCCTTTTCAACTCAAAAAAAACAACGGAATTAATTATGATCTAAATTTAAACTCGAAAAAAAACTCAAAACGAAAATCTCCAAAAAAAGAAAATCAACACTGAAAAAATTCCTACACATTGAAAAAAAATTCAAAACAAAAAAATCTATTATTTTCAAAATTAATTAATTAATCTCATCAAACTTCAACCTAGAAAAAAAGTTGAAACGAAAATCTAAAAAAAAAAATCAACTTCGAAAAAAAAAATTAAATAGAAAAATAATTTTAAAATCAAAATGACGTCATTAGTTAATTAATCTCACCATACATCAAACCACCGAGAACTTGAAACGAAAATCTTCAAAAAAGTCGCACATTTTTGGAAAAAATTAAATTTTTTAAATAAAAAAATCCATTTCGAAAACAAAAATGATGAAATTAATCAATTCTCAGAAAAAATTCAAATTAAGGCAAGACTTGAAGCAAAAATATTCCAAAAAGTAAATCGCCGTCAAAAAAAATCTAATGAAAAGAATTTTTAAAAAAAATAAAAAACCATTAAAATCAAAATTAAAAATTGACTAAATTAATTTTCACCAATCTTCAAAGTTCGAAAAAAATTCAAAAAAATTAAAATCAACATTCAATTTTTTTACACCTACTTGACAAAAAAATGAAAAAATATTTTCAAACAAAAAAACATTAAAAAAATCAAAATAACATGACGTAATTAGGTAATTTATCATTTTTTTCAAACTTCAAAGTACGTATAGAAAAAAATTGAAACAAAAATCTTCAAAAAATTTTCAACTTCTAAAAAATTTATACTTAGGTATACTTACCTACTTTTTTTAAAATGAAAAATAATTATTTTAAAGTGAAAGTGGCGTAATTAATCAATTTTCATCAAATTTCAAGATGGAAAAAAATGGAAACGAAAATGTTCCAAAAATAATCTCACATATTTAAGAGAAAAAAAAATCCTTTTTAAAATCAAAATAACGAAGCTAATTAATTCTCCAACATCCACAAGACGTGAAACAAAAATCGCCCCCCCCCCCCCTACCAAAAAAGAGGATATCAACATCGGAAAAATTTTTACACTATGAAAAGAATATAAAAAAAGAAAATGAAAGAATTGATTTCAACCCCAAAATGACAAATTGACTCTAAATCAAATGTACTGATCTTCAAATTCAAAAAATATTCAAAATTAAAATAAATAAAAAAAAACAAAAAAAAAATAAGTATCCAAATCAAAATTTTACACTTGATAAAAAAGTTAAATAAAAATCTCTAAAAAAAATTCTCAATTTGGAAAAAATCCATTATAAGATTGAAGTGGTATGATTATGATTACATATAAAATTATCATCAAACGTCAAACTGAGACAAGGCTTGAGAAAGAAATCTCCAAAAAAGTAAATCAATATCGAAAAATTCATGCTTGAAAAAATAGAAGAAAAATTGAAAATGATAAATTTCATTCAAATTCAAAATGACATGTTGACGATAAATCATGTATTTAATTCTCACCAAACCTCTCAAATTCGAATAGCATTTAAATCAAAAATCGCAACAAAAAAAATTAACATCAAAAGGATCACACTTAGCAAAAAATGGGAAAAAATGTCTATAATAAAAAAAATCCATTTCTAAGTCAGAACGACGTATCAACGATAACTTCAACCTCAAAAAAGACTAGAAACGAAAATCTCCAAAAAAAAAAAGGAAATCAACATAGAAAAAATTTTCACACTTTAAAAATAAAAAGATTTATTTCCTACTTCAAGGTCAAAAAGACGTAATAATCTTCAAAGTCGTAAATTCATGTTATCGTGAAATGAAAAAAAAAAAAATCTAAACGGATCAACACTTTAAGAGCCAGAAATTACCCAATATACGAGTAAAAAAAAATCACAACTCCATAAATTAATTTTCCAAGGCATAGTTCCAAAATTCTTTTAAGGTCTGTTTTCCTTGGACGAGAATCCTAAATGAAGTACCAGTCTATACTGGAATCACAAGTGACTCTTGTTCGGGCAATAGAAGTACAAAAAGGACATAGAAAAAGCATACGGATACACGAAAATATGTCAAACAGATCCCTCTGCGATAGGGTATGAGTGACCCTAATACGAATACGACTCTAGTTGCTAGTTCAGATTAATATTACGAATGCAACATCCCTGGGTCTATGTTGTTGGTGCGAAATGCGTGTTTCAACAATACAATTTCACGCTTTTCAATTACGAAACACAAGCATGCAAACAAATAGGGTGGAAGTACGCGATAAAAAGGTAATTCGCCTTCGACTTTACCTTCCAGATTCGGGGAGCTAATAAAGTGCGACAAATATTAGCATTTCTTTTCACCGGGATAAGACATTATTAAAGGATATCTTTCTTATACCTACACTGACGTCGAATAGCCGAAAAAATACATCGAAGAAAAGTTTAAAAAGTTCAGTAACATCGTTGGAAATATTTATTGGTTGGTGGAATGCGAAAAAAAATCACCCATATCGCCAATTTACTCGAATATAAAAACCACCTTCGCGATCATAACCTTAATCTGAGAGATGATCGGGAAGGAAGCCAGAAGTGAGAACTCGGTGGAGTGAATTTGGCAAAGGTTCGGTTAATAATTCACGGATCTATTGTACGAGCGAATATATCGTCTCGAGGGGGAGTTTGGAGATTGGAAAAAATTCATCGGGATTTTTTTCGCGAGCTTGGAAGATACGGCGCTTGAAGAAATTCCATATAACGAGCGATGTAACGGAATATACGTTCTGGTCGCGACGATGGGCTCATAATGCAACATAATTTCTCATAGTACTATGGCTAGAAAACGGTTAGAAATAGACTGGGATATATTATGGAACCATTTCAAGTGTAGGACGAAAGAAAACTATTTCGCATAACAAATTGGCACAGCGGCACAATTTACCGAGTTCTATATTTAACTGGCATTTTTGTTTGTACGTTTTGCGTCCTCCTATCGTATACAGATCGTATCTTTGAGAGACTTACATATGGCCCGAAGCTTCGACGCTCTTACGCCATTTTTACGTTCGAACATTACCAATAAAAGTAATTTAATTTTTTACTTCGCAGTCGGCTTCTTTTTTTAATGCCCAAATTAATGATGGTACTTTTCGAGTACCTTGGCAAAGAAATGTTTATTTTGTGTGTCGCGTTCGCGATCCATAAATCAATGTCTAGAAACGTACAGAACGTTTTGTCGACGCGAAAAATCGTCCTGTTAGTCCAGGCAAATCAGACCAAAAAAAAGTACAAATTGCATTTTGGGTTACATGAAATTTTTCTTTGTAAAAATATGTTCCTTTCGTGGTTCTAATTAACCAAAAAAAAAATCCTCGAAACTCACCCCATGGTTTGTCCCCCAAATGTGGACCTCAAGTGACTCCCTCGCCGTTTTTCGCTTATAACTCTTCAAATATGCGTTTAAATGGAAAAATTGTAATTATCAAAATTGAAGTATATAAAATTTGCAACAAAAAAGGTGATATTCATTTTTTCAAAAAAGTGAACTGGTGGTGCAAAAATAAGCATAAAAATATACAGGGTTAAAAAAAATTAAGAATTCTCCCCTCTTTCATGAGTAATTAGACAAGTTGGGGGGAGAGGAGGGGTGACAGATTTTTTGGAGTCTATGTGGTGTCCTTACTAGAAAATATTGGACTTCTTACGATATTATGCGTTATTCTTGGAAAGTGGGCCATTCTTTATTTTTTTCCTCTGTAAATTTTGACGCGCGTTTTTGCGCCACCCGTTCACTTTTTCAAAAAAATTAATATAACCTTTTTTGTTGCAAATTTTATATACTTTAATTTTGGTAATAACAATTTTTCCATTTAAACGCATATTTGAAGAGTTATAAGCGAAAAACGGCGAGAGGGTCACTTGAGGTCCAGCCACGTTTGGGGGACAAGCCGAAGAGTGAGGCTCAGGGACTTATTTTTGGTTAATCAGGACCACGAAAGGGTACATTTTACAAAGAAAAAATTTTCATGTAACCCAAAATGCAATTTCATTTTCCTATTTGCCTGACTGGGCTTTGTTTAATTTCTGAGTCGAATTTCCAGATAAATTTGAATTGATTTATGACTAATTAAATTATCAAAAATCAGTATCACGTTCAAAGTGATTTTTGGAACCTTTCTTGAAGTCGTGAACTTGAATTGAGGCTCTTGAGAGAAAGTGAGACTAAAAATTTTGAAAAGAGTCACGCTTTCAAAAAGGGTAAAAAATTATAAGAATTGAAATTTTGAAATTTGCTGCTCCAAAGCCTCAGAATTATCCCAAGAAAATTCCAAACCAGTGTTGCCAAGTTGAACATACCAAGTAGAAAATTACTTCACACGAAAACATCTCAAATTTGGATTCTTACCCTGAAAAAGAAAACAAAAAAGAAAAATTAATTAAAATGTAAACTTCAATGTTTCCAACAAAATAGACAGAAAAATATTTACTGGAATACAGCATCTGACGATTTTTAGAAAATCTGGACCAACTTGCTGCGACTGGCACCTTCTGTTGACACATTTACGACACCTATTCAACAAGATAACCGAATTAATTACAAATTAAGTGCATTATAAACCGAACGACATAATAAACCAGGCTATAATAAATCAAGAGTAAAAATAAGGCCTCGCTCACAATCTCAGACTACCCAAAGTATCCGCACAATGGCGATTTAAAGGCGGCTAAAAAAGATAATAAAATCTTGGCATCGGTTAATTTTTTCTAATTTAGAAATTAATTGATGAAAGTTGAAAAACAAACTACACGGGTTAATTTCACTATGTTCTGCGGGTTGAATAAATTACAAAGAACGTGGATTTTTCTCTTGCATCGCAAATGCAATTATCAGCAGACACGATACATGTCAGCGTTAATGTACACGGCTCCGAGTATGAGCCAAAATTGCGATTCGGGGAGCATTAAACGTCGAGCGAAAAATTACGCGAATGAATTAAATCGATCGAAAAACACGGACCGATCGGATGCCAAAAAATTCACCTATTCTTTTTGATATTTGGCTCTAACGTCGCAATTTAGCGAAAATAATAGCTAGAGGTTTGTTTGAAAAAAATTAAATCGATTTCGACCATCTTTTCAGACCGTCGCGAGATACTCGAACGAATATTCCTGACGTATTCGTAGGCTCAGTGCCAGTACATTGGTTTAGTATTTTGTTATGCCTTGAGCTTGAATTTTTTTTACAAAAATCCATGTTCTAATATTCCTATTTGTACTCGATGTCGGATATATCCTCGAAGTGATTACTGATTACAAGTTTCTTTTCTTTTTTATGATTATTTTCGTCCATTTTATTATATCACAGGTAACTTTTACTTTTAAATTGAGATAGGCCTAAGACGCTTCGTATCTTCATTGCGCTTCATTAAATTATAAGTTCTCGGATCTTTTGGAAAATTGTTATAAAAAAATACATTCGATAAGTTATTAAGCTAAGGTTTATAATTTTAGTTTTTTTTTGTTTGTTTTTTAGGACCGAAAAATCGATTAAAATGTTGAAACAACACTTGGACATGATTGGAAGGAACGAGCCAGTACAGAGGAAGGCGAGATTTTGGCAATCGTACGTCAGAGCTTTAAAAGGTGAGTTGACTTGATTTTGGGAAAATTAATTTCGTTTTTTTTGGAATTGACATTTTTTTTCATCATCTTTATACGCAATAACACAACATGTAGTCCCAAAACTTCAAAAGAAAAATGAGCTATCCGCTCTATAAATTTTTTTTTTGAGAAAAAAATAATAATTTTCTTGGAATAAAAAATACCTACTTATTTCATTTTTTTTGAAGTCAAGAAAAATGACTAAAAAATGTTTCATTTTTTCAAAAATCTTTTAGTTTTTTGAAAGACGAAAATCTCAATGTTTTTGAGAAAAAATATGAATTTTTTACCTTACGTTTTCAGAGAGTATTTTTTTTTTCATTTTTCAGAAAAATAAAAATATTTTAATTTCTCTTTTTTGAAGAAAAAAAATCCCAAAATTCTTCGAGAGTAAAATTTTTTCTTTTTTTTAAAAATAAAGAATTTACTCAATTTTTTCAAATGAAAATTTTAAACTTTTTTATGAAGTATGAAATTCATAAAAAATTTTGTCGCAAAAAAATTCCCATTTTTCTGTAATAAAGGTATTTCTCAAATTCTTGAAAGAAAAATATATTTCGATTCTCTTGGTATAGTAAACAATAATAATTTTTTGAAATAAAGAATTTTCTAAACTTTTTAGAGAAAAAGATTCAATTTTCTCAAAAAGCATATTTTTTTTTATCTCAATCACTCGATGTTTTAAAAAAAATCAAAATTATTTTTTTGGGAGGGCACGGAGAAAATCTCTTATTTTTTGGAACGAAAATATTTCTTAAATTCTTGATATAAAAAATATCTAAATTTTTTTGAAGCCAACGAAAAAGTTTTTCAATTTTTGTAGATTAAAAAAAAATGAGTAAATGTCTTTCAATTTCCTGGGATTTTTTTTTTCAATTTTTGTGAGTAACGAATTTTTCAATTTCCTTTCCGTAAAAAAAAAATCTCAAATTTTCTGGAGAAAATATGTCAATAATTGTCTAAATTTTTTTGGAGCAAAAAAGATTTTCAATGCTATAAAATGTCCAAATTTTGTTAGCCCCGGGAGAGAAAAATCTCAACTTTTGAAGAATATATTTTTTTCAACATTTTGGAACAGAAATATTCAAACTTATTTTTTGAGTATAAAAAAATCAACTTTTTGGAGAAAAAATATCAGTTTTTTGTCTAAATTTAGAAAAAAAAATCTTTTAATTTCTCTCTGTAAATTTTTTTCAATTCTTTTAACTTTTTGAGAAGTAAAAAAAAATCCAAGTTTTCTGATAATGAAGAATTTTCTCAATCTTTTGGAATAAATTTTTTTCATTTTTTTGAGTGAGTGAAAAAATTCCAATTTTGGCTTAAATTTGTTTTATTATAAAAAAAAAAAAAAAAAAAGTTCAGTTTTTCCAAGTTAAGAATTAAGTAGAAAATATTTTACCTAATTTACAAATTTAGAAGTGAAAAATTCAATTTTTTGGGAGACGTAAAAAAATTCTCAATTTTTCGAAATGAAGAATTTTCTAAATTTTCTAGAAATAAAAAACTCTCAGTTTATTGGAGTAAAAAAATTCATTTTCAAATTTTTTGCAGTAAAAATTTCAAAAAATCTTACAAGTTTTTAAAGTAAAAAAAGTGTTCAAGTTAATCTTTCAATTTATTTGGGAGTAGAAGTCCTTCAACTTTTTTGGGAGTAAAAAAAAAAAGAAAAGATTTTTTGTGTTTTGGAAAAAAGAATTTTCTAAATTTTTTTGGGAGTAAAAAATTTATTATTTAAAAATCTCAACTCTTTTGTAAATCAAATCTCAATTTTTTGTCTAAATTATTTTCAACTCAAGTAAGTGCCTATTTTAAAAAATTGAGCATTTTAATTTGTTTGGAAATAAAAAATATATCAACTTTTTGGGGTTCAAAAAAAAATAGAGAATTTTTCAGTTTTCTAGGAAGAAAGAACTAAAGAACTAATCTCAGTTTTTGGGGATCAAAAAAAAAATGTTCAAGTATTTTGGAGATAAAAAATCCCAATTTTTGTCGGAATTTTTTTGAAAAAAACCTTTCAATTTTTTGGAGAAATTTTTTTTAAAAATCAAATCTTCTAATTTATTTGAGAGCAAGTCTTTCATTTTTTTTTTTCTTGGAAGTTGAAAAATTCACAATTTTTGTTAATTTCTCACGATAAAAATAAATTTCCAGGTTTTTGAATATAATTTCAAATTTTTTTGAAGAAAAAAAAACTCAATTTTTGTCGGAATTTTTTGGAAAAATCTATTCATTTTTGTAGTAAAAAAAGTTCACAATTTTTGACACAGAAAATTCCTCAAATCTTAATTTTTGTCTCAATTTTTTTTAAAATAAGTATTGTTTTTTCCAAATTTGGGAGTAATTTTGGAGTATTCTCTTAATTTTTATACAGAAAGAAAATTGATTTTATAATTATTTAGGGGGGAAATCTTACATTATTGTCTACGTTTAAAAAAAAAAAAAAAAAAAACTTTCAGATTTTTTTGAGTAAAAAAATGAAAAGTTTGATTTTTACTTACAAAAAAAATTCAAGTTCAACATTAAATAAATTTAAAATTTAACCTATAAAATTTTAAGCAGATGGCCCTGATTATCAAGTCACCATTTTAGCGATACATACCAAGATTCAATCAATCAATCGTATAAAAGTCTGAACGAATTATTCAAAATCATCGATAGAGTTCTTCAACATCATTAAAATCTGCAACAAAAAAAAAATAGAGAAAAAAATAGTTAGATATAATACCTAATTTGAGAAAAAAAATATAAAAAATAAACTAAAGATAAGAAATTTTATAAATAAAGAACCTAACCAACTAAAATTTTCACACTTCCAGGCACAGACGACATGAGAGCACCAGAACAAAGCCACTACTCCAAATACCCCACCCGTGGCATCTACCGACCAGTCCTAAACGTAGATTACCCAACGTGGCCTAGTATAAAATCAATCTACGACGATCCCGTCCACCCTAGCGAACGTATCAACGTCCCCGGCTACAGATACTTGCCAATTTCACGCGAAACCTACGGAATCTCCCCCAGAAACATTTACCCTCATAATTACAGTTCGCCACGTTATGGTAAGTATGCAGACTTATTCAAGAAATACGAATGCTTCTAACGTCACGCCGCTTCACTGAAATGTATATTTTAGTTACTCCGCTACTCCTCTCTTCTCCTTCAATTTTTTTCTATGTATAAATAAAATACGTCAATTAGTCTAGACTCTAGACCTGTTTCGCTTCGCCGACTTCTATAACGCTTCTTCAGCTTTTCTGTCAACTTGGCAAATGGATTTTTTTTCTATCGGAAAATTTTTTCCAATTTTTTATAGATCATCATCATGTTCCCAAATATTACCACGTGTATTGATCGGCGAACCAACACCAATAAGTAAATTATCTAAAAAATTCTTTCAACGTGAAAATCGACGAATCACAACGATTACGAATGTAAAGAATTTCCTTCGATTTTTTTCTATTTATTCGAACGCTGTTCGCAGGTCGTTTACCTCATAGCGATATATTATTTACAAAATTCTAAGACGAACTTTATTTATTCTTTTTTTTTTGCTAAACTAAGACACCTAAAAAAAATGTAAACTTATGATGTAATTTAAAATTATTTCTCTTGTAAGTTTTACAAATGTATTTCTTTTTTTAAATAAAATCTATTCTAATATGCGTTTCGTTTCTATTTTCATTTTACCTTGAGTAACACCTTAATTCTTATAAATACTTGTACAGAGTGTGTAGACTGTGTACGTATTTGGTTTAATAATCAGACAATTTATTATCGCAACTTACCTTTGGAATGAGCCATTCGATGGTAAAATTGGTAATGTGAGAATAACTAGTCCTGCTTCTTCTTGAAACTTCGCTGTACATAGATGATTCCGATCTACTGCAAAGGTCGTTTGTTGGTTTACTGCAACAAAGAAAGCACTAGCTGAATAAATTCTATACTACATATACACACCCAATCATAGTTATGTACATTGAGCCGAATAACACACTATAGACAACTAAATCAACATGGGTGGATGTTGTATAATACGTACTTCTACTTGAAGGGGCATTCTTGTTTTGATGATAACGCAGTTCTGCAATGTTATTGAATATTCGACGCCGTAGAACCTGCACAATGCAATATTCGAACGGTTAAATTGATAAATAATCACTCGTCGTAAGGATGAATGTTAATTTAAAATGAAATATGATTAATCTACAACGTATCGATGACTCAAATTCATCGAAATTCTTCAAATTTCAGAGTCAATCGACGACGTAAACAAGGAATTATCTTACTGAACTGTTCTTCGTCGAACTGTCCAATCATTACTCATACTCTTATAACCGAACACGAACACTGATAATAATAACAATTCGAGCATACATGCATATACTAATATTCACGAATAACTCACATGTAAATTGTAGAAAACTAATGAGTACCAAACGTTTTCTCAGGTGGAAAATGCCATACACAATCACAGTCCATGATAAGTACGGTAAGTTAATTTATAGCATCGCGTAGAATAAATTCTTCTTTCACTATCGGAATAACGTCTCGAATTAACCTGAAAATAATTACATTCGAAATCAATTACGTATAAACACCGGTACTGATGATCCTCTGATCTAATTTGTATCATCTCTCCTTCTTCTGTTACACAAAAGCTTTACTAAAAAGTAACAAATAAAGAACGATCGATAGAACCATATTTATACGAAACTATTGCTAACTTTTCTACATCTCTTCATCACCTATTCAAATTATTCATCATAATTGTTCAACGAAGATCATAACACCATAGACATGACATGGATGAATTTTGTTTACAGAACCGGTTAAAACAGACGCACCGTTCAAAGCGTTGAACGACTGGAACGATCACTTGAACAGATTATCCGAACTTGATCACTTATTTCCAAAAAAGTACCCACCTTTACACAGGTCAATGTCTCCGGCACGTGAACTGTACGTTCCAAAAACACGTCCCAGGTCTATCTACGACGATCCGCTGAGAGCTCTTGGTTACAATTATGCCGGTAATTGAATCTAAATCTATGATAAAGAGTAAGCTGTAATAAAGATACATGGATTACATGGGGAAATACTTCTTTAGGTCAGCCAATTTATACCAGACCTCTTCCGCCAAGACCTCTGAGAGAAATGTTTGAACCGAATACTCGCGTGCCGATTTCTCGCTTCGTTCGTGATCCTTGGTGGTGGGATTATCCTGAATTGAAGCCGTTTGAGCCGCCGAATCGTGGAGGATATAAACCGTCGCCGTTCTACCTCAGAAATAGTTATTTATCGCCTGTGAAAAGAACGTACCTGTGGGGTCATCATCCAATTCGGCCGTTTAGTAAGTACATAAATAAGCAAACACCTTACCGCATACCGGTGACCAAGGGTTCAAACTTCAAAGACCTGAGCAAATTCGACTGGGATTCCCATTTCTCAATAATTGGGAATTGAGTAAGACTAATTTTGAGTGGAGAAACTAATAAACGAAACAAAACACGAAAATTATTCGATATTTGAGACCAAAATCCGAAATTTAACAACGCAAACGTTCGTTTCTCGTCTCGTCAGAATTTGAAAAAGCCAAATATGACGTCACATTTATGTTTGAATCAGTGTCGCCATTTCGCGACACGAAAATTTACCAGATCCGATATTTTTATTATTTTTTTGATTAATTTCCAAAAATCAAAATAATTAATAAAAATGCGTGTAATTTTGTAAAAAATGATAATTTTTTTTTTTTTCAGGCCAACATTATTACTCTTGAACATCTTCAAGGTACTAAACCAGCATGATTTTGGATGATGAAAAAACAATTACAAGAAAACTGATAAGGCAGATTGAGAACAAGAAAACCTTTTCTCATCGCAGTTAATTTATTGTAAATTGTGATTAATTTATTCAATTATTGTATTATAAAATATATAGTTACTAAATTCGCATCATATTTTTACATTTTCTCTGTTTTTAATTCAATCCACCAAGACCAACTCAAAAGCATCTCACAACTTCACAAATCACAATGAACCTCACAGCCCAGTAAAATTAGACCGAAACATTAAATAAATTGCATTATGGATTACATGTAATTTTTTGATATTGAAAATATGTTCCTTCGGTGGTCTGAGTATTCAAAAAAAATATCCTCGTACCTCACTTCTTCGAGAATTCCCTTAAATGTGTACCGCTGTACCCAAAATGAACCCTTGTTGTTTTTTGCCCATAACTCTTCAAATATGCATTTACATAGAAAAATGGTCATGACTAAAATTAAAGTAGATAAAATTTGCAACAAAAAAGATTATATTCATTTTTTCCAATAAGAGAACAGGTGGTGCAAAAAAACACATCAAAATATAGGGTGAAAAATGAGATTTCTTCGCTCCAAAAAATTGAAAATAGGTATATTTTTTTCAAAAAATTGAGGGCAAAAACTGATATTCATCTTCTTTTAAAGTAAAATATTTCTTTCAAAATAAAAAAAAAAGTATAAAAATCAAGAGATCTACACTAAGTACAAAAAATTGAAAGTTTTTTCTCCAAAAATTTTTATTTTTTCAAAAAAATTAGAGATTTTTTTTCCAAAAGTAAAAGATTAGGCAAAAAATTAAATTTTTTGTTTTCTCCAAAAAAAATGCTAATTTTTTATCTCAAAAATTTTGTAACATTTTTTTCTAAAAAAATTTATAGATTTTTTTTCTTAAAAAAAAAAAAAAAAAAAATGAGAACTATCCAAGCTTCATTTATTTATTTTTAAATGAGAAAAAATAAGGGTTCTATTTTTTTTACAAAAAAAAAAATCGAATTTTTTTGTAGGTACTTACTAGGTACTAGGTACCTCCAAAAGTTGTCAAATTTTTTTACTCCAAAATAATAATGACATCTTTTTCTCCAAGAGATTGAGAAAATTTTTCCGGCAACACATGAGAAAAAATTTTTGACTCCAAGAAAATTGATTTTTTTTTGTAATCGAGACGAAAACTCAGATTTTACTAATTTTATCAAACTTGACAAAACCGAGAAAAAAAAAGGAAATTTTTGGTACTATTCATGAAATAGGAAACTTTCCCCTTCTTTGTTTACCTTCTTCATGAAATAAACAATTTTCTTGTCTATTTCATGAATTAGGCAACTCCCCGTTCACTTTTTGGAAAAAATAAATATATTAACCTTTTTTATTGCAAATTTTAAGGACTTCAATTTTAGTCATATACATTTTTCTGTTTAAAAGCATATTTGAAGAGTTACAAGCGAAAAACAACAAGGGAATCACTTTGAGTACACATTTGAGAGACTTTCCGAGAAATGAGGTTTGGGAAACTTCTTTGGCTACAATCAGGACACCAAAAGGAACATTTTTTTAAAATCAAAAAATTTCACGTAACTTTGAAGAACAATATTTCATTCCATCATTTCACTATGGGCTATCAGTATTAAAGAAAACATTCAGTAGTTACTTCATTTATTTAAAAATAAATTTAAAAAATACATAATTCGACTACAATGTGTTCAAATACACCGCTAAACAATTTTTCACTACAGCGGTCGAAGTAACCACATCAACCGCTACATAACATTTGTAATACAACTTCATACGCAGAAGGTACATCAACAAAAAAAAAATTAAACATCACAGATAGGTAATTTCCTAAAGTTCTTCTAAAACTGATTCACATTCGAGAATAAAATTCAACTTGTTTTAATGCGTGGATGCGAGCCCAGCACAACCCTAACTTCAAGATATCAAATCGTTAATATAATTTTAAAAAACTGTTTTAAAAAAAATTGAGACAGAAATGAGAATGGGAAAACGTTAATACTGCCTTCGATCCTCTAAATATTGCTGATTTGTTTTCCAAAAAATGATTTCGTAACAATAAAAAAATTACATCACTTCCAGCATTTTAAAATCTCGATTTAAAAAAAAACAACACACTACAACATGAGATATGAAAAATGGAGAAATTTTGATAAAATGCGCACTTCAAAAGGCAGTGATCTAGTATAAAATGCATTACCACGATTTCTTTTTCTGCACAGCTGGAAGATCTACGCGGTAACTACTGTTCACACGCCTGGAAATAGATACTTTTTTTACTCGTAAAACTAGCAATTAAAACAATTTTAACTACTAACAAGGGAAAAAAAACAGTCAAAACAATAATATTAAAACGTTACATAAAAAATTTCATTTTTCGATCGTTATCGATAAACAAATGCATCACAAATGTAAAATAATTAGCACAATTTTTCATCGTAAGTATATAAAATCATTCGCAAACACGTCAGAATCTTTCATTATTTTTTTTTCGTGCTACGATCTTACCAAAAGTTGTTTTTAATCGTCGAAAAACACATAGTGAAATATTGTTTACACACAAAAAAAAAGAAAATCTATAAAAACAAAAAAAAAATCAAATTAACATACGAATTGTAATCGTTATACAAACTCTTAAGAATACGTTTACCATCAAAAATACGCATCTGAGCAAATATTTTTACTTAAACGAAAATTTTAGAAAGTAATTCGATCGTCTCGTCTATCTGATGTAATTAGGCGGAAATTCGAATTCGAAATAGGCCATATGTCCAAAGTTAACCTAACACTGCACCGGTTTTAATTATTTATACGAAAAACAAAACGAAAAATATAAGATCGCTAAATTAAAATCTATCGTGATAAAGAGAGGAAGAATTAGTTATAAAACTTAGTGTAAGATAAAAGGAAGACAGAGAGTTCGAAAAATAAAAAATAATAATTCTAAACTAACACAATATTTTAAAAGACAAAAATAAAATCACCAGTCAAGGCGACAGTATAAATATACCAGTTCAAAAAAAAAAAAAAAAAAAAAAAAAAAAACAGAAGGAAAACAGGGGTAATTCGTATACCGAAACTATCAAGTTATTACAACTACGTCCGTCATTTCATTAAATAATTTAACAAGCGCGTAAAATTAGATAACTTCGTATTGCCAAACGTACAGCCTGACCAGACATGCTGGTAACCTCAACAAATTACAAGAGAAAAAAAATTAATAAATAAATAAAACAAAACAACGGAAATTGCGAAAACAAATATTTGAAAAAAAAATAACAAAAAAAAGTTAACTATCACCACATTTATTTTTCCTTTTTGATAAAAACATTGAAAGCATCTACACTGTCTAAGGAGGCGACGGTTTCCATATACGAATTATTGAAAATTCGTACAGCGAATAACTTCGAGGCAATATCTACACTTTAATTTTCTTCTTTTCCAACTTTTTACGAGGCCTGCGACCGTTGGTGACGGCAGTTCGACTATTTTGAAACTTTGATTTGTCTACTTCGGCTGTATCGCCATTCTCGTTCGAATTACTTTTACTAATATTGTAATAATTTGTAACTTCATTGGAGATTTCGTACATTTCGGTACTAATTGACTCTTTACAATTGACCTTCGAGGTTTTTTCTTTTCGCAAAAGTCGCGGTCTGTAGGAGGCCTGCTCTGGGCAGTGCTTTACAGTACGCTGAGGATCTTCGGAAGAAGATAGCGAACGTTTACGCATGTTGTACGATGACATGGTGGTGATACCTGCCAAATTCAACAGGGCGTCCGCACCTTCGACGATTTTTCTTTGTTCTTCTTCTTCTTTTTCTGAACTCCAGAAATCGCTGTAAAGCATAATGGATTTTGATAAGTGTGACGAAAAGAGAAAGTGATGGGGCCATAAAATTGTGTACTAACTTGCTCAAATTATCTTTATCTGTGGCCAAGGTGCTGGATACGCAATCGTCTTCTGATTTCTCCGAATTATACTGATAATATCCGTAATTGTGGTCTTCATTAGGGCAGCCGGAAAAGGCTGGCTTTTCATCCTGTAAAATAAAAAAATTAAAAATTATAAAAAACATGTTTTATTATTATCTTAGTTGTTTCAAACAGGGTCAGCAATTTGGAATTTTCTAGAGTGTAAGCTACGTTCATAATAGGAAATGAATTTCTCGCGTTTGTGAAAACTGGGAATTGAAAAGTTGAATTTTTTCAACTTTTCAATGAAAAATGATAAGAAAACGAAAATTTCGTGACATTGTTTTTTTATCAGTTTGTGATATATGTCACATATACCAATAGATATCACTAAAATATAAGAATATTTGCATTATACATCGTAAAAATTGAAAAAAAAAACTAAAAGTTCTTTCTTGCGAAATTCCCAAAATTTTTCATTTTCTATTATGAACGGTTTCATAGCAAACAAACGGTTTAACTTCATTTCCCGTTTTTCACAAACGCGAGCAAATTCATTTTCTATTATGAACGTAGCACTCGATTGTTGAATGTGAAAATGAATTGATTTCATTCTCCAAAAAAGTAGAAATCTTTTTCTCGAAAAAATTGAAAAACATTTTTATTTTAAAAATTGAGAATTTTTTCTTCTAAAAAATCAGAGACTTCTTCTTGGGGGAAAAATTGAAATTTTTTACTTGAATATTTTTTACGTTAGGGTTTCTCCCTTTGAAAAAAATCAAGTGATTTTTTTCTCCAAAAGTTTATCAAGAAAAAAAGACTTATTTACTTCAAACAATTTTCAAAAAAACCTATATTTTTTTTTACTTATTTTTTTCCTTTTGAAAAAACGATAGATATTTTTTAATTCAAAATATTAGCAAATTTTCCTCTAAAAATGTTTTAATATTCTTGGGAAAATTGATTTTTTCTAAAAAAAAAGTACCTATTTTCTTTGTTTCAAAAAATAGAGTTTTTTTTCTCTCCAAAAATTATTTTAAGAAAATATAGATTTCTTCACTGCAAAAAAAATGAAGAAAAAATTATAAAAAAAATCGAAATTTGTTTACTAATTTTTTGTTTTTTAAAAAAATACCTAAGATATTTTTTATTTCACAAAATTATGAGATTATTTTCTTCATTTGTTAGATAAGTATCTAAGTATTTTACTATTTTTATTCCAAATGTTTTTGGTTAATGGTTTTCTAAAAAAATGAATGGAAAGTTTTTTCAACAATTTTGTTGCTTAATTTTTTTTTTAATTTCTACAATGAATCCACAAAAATTGAGACACTCCAAGAATGTTTTTTTGTAATCAAGTTTTTTTCTCCAATCAGAGATTTTTTCACAACATAAAACAGGTAAAAAAATTGAGATGTTTGGGTATCCATTTTTTTCTTCAAAAAATAAGATATTGTTCATTCTAAAAAGGTTGTAAAAATGTTCATTTTAAAAATTCCAATTTTTTTCCAATGTTCTTAGGAATAATATTTTTGTTCAAAAGGTAGGGGGGTTACGGTTACTTATTTCTTTGTTTCCAAAATTTGAGAATTTTTCTACGCTAACCCCTAAAAAAATTAAGAAATTCCAAGAAAATTGGGTTTTTCACTTAGGGAGATTTTTCTTCAAAAATTTACTAAAGAAATAATAGATTTCTTCACTTCGAAAAATTGAAAAAAAAAATCCAAAAAATTGGGAAATTCTTTCACATACTAATTTTTTTGCTTTAAAGAAATGAGATTTTTTTCAAAAAAGAGGAAAGATTTTCTTCTTACAAAATTGAGAGTTTTCTCCAAAAAATCTTTAATGCTAGAGGAAAACATGTTTTATCTCTCACAAAATTTAAAAAAAACAAACATTAAAAGTTTTTTCATTGATTTTTTTGCTTTTTCAAAAAATTTAGAAATTTGCCTACACGTTGATACAAACAAAATTGAGACATTTCAAGAAAATTGAGTGTTTTTTTTCCAAAAAAAATTGTAGATTTCTTTAAATCCAAAAATTTATTAAGACAGAAAAGATTTTGAAAAAACAAATTGAGAAATTTTTTACCTATATTTGCTTTACTAAATTGATTTTGTTTATTCCAAAAAAATAAAAAACCTTTTTCTTTATGTGGCAGATATTTTTCCTTCAAAAAAGTTGTAAGATTCTTTTCTTAAGAAATAGAGACCTTTTCCTTCAAAAAATTAAAAAATTCTGAATATTCTCGGTAAGAATTATTTTTTCCTAAAAAAAATATTAAAAAAAATAAAAAAGAATTCATTTTACAATTAATTTGTTCTAAAAAAATTTAGAAATTTTCTAAAGCTGACTCTAAAATAGTGTTAGGCTTTGATTCGGAGAAAGTTCAGTGTTTTTTTTCCTTCAAAACATTGAAGGATTTTTTTTTTCTTAAAAATTTGAGACACTTCACTTCAGATTTTTCTCTAAACAAAGAGCCTCTCCTCACTCCCCCCAATACAACGTAAATGTTTTTCACAGAAAACACTAGAGGATTTTCCCTAAAAATTAATTTTTTTTCATTCCAAGAAAATATATTTTTTTTCTTAAAAGAATTAAGGGACGATTTCATTCAAAAATTAATTGAAATAATTTTACCTATTTCAAAAAATTAGGGAGATTTTTTTTTTTTAATTTGAAAATCCTAAGATTCCCTCCCCGAAAAATTCAAGCGATACCTACCGATTTTCTCAAAAAAAAAATGAGAGATTTTAATAGGGAATGTAAGTATATTTATTTAATTTTTATATTCTCGTTGTTTTCTAGGGTGTAGCTTATTTCACTTTTGAAATTTTGAGTATAGCTGGATTACCGCGAGCTGTTATTTTTGTTCTTTTTTTCGGAAACACATAAAATAAACCAGCTACAAAATAAAAGGGTATAAAAAAACGTCAAAAACTTCCAAGGTAAAATCAACAATCACCATTTAGGTAAACAAATCGTAACTTGGCAAATTCGTAATCAAAAAACTTTCAACTTATAAAGTCGATTCGTGTTATACCGAAAATAATTTACAAAAAAAAAAACGCCACCTACCGTGTTTTTTTCTCGTGATCCAGTAACAACGGTACCATCGCTCAAAACAAAATCAACATTTTCTGCGAACCAACGAAAAAAAACCGTATTAAAAATTAATCTAATTAGATAAACAGAATGATCTAAAGTTTAGAGGTCTGATAAAATAAACTAATAATTTAAATCAATATGTAATTCATTAACGTATAATCTTAAAAAACGCGAACATAAAAATTTTAAATTAATTAGCTTTCTCGATTCTACGACCATTAAAAAGTTTTCACACAGAAGTGATTCTTCACGATAACAAGGAAATGAGAATTCATCATTTGCGTAATCAAATGTTCGTGTGTACTTGTACTTGTGTAGAATAAAAATTTAATAAAATATCGAACGTTATTTTAGAGTAATTAGGGAGGTGTGATCGATCCAGACCTAGAGTCAAAGGTTACCTATGAATTTTATCGAACAATTTTTAAAAGTCATGGCATATTTGGACTAAGTTGCTAACGTGTCAATCAGAATCAAACAGTTCAAAGATAATATGAGACTGAAAAAAATATATAAAAGTGGGGTCATTTATAATGGTTAATGAAATTGAGCCGGAAATGTACTGTACCCTGACCTTAAGGTACATTCGGAGCTCGATTCCATCGAATAACTAAAAATAGGTTAGGTAGGGTACCTATACCTACTACTTATTCGACGTAAAGGGCGTCGAATTGTTTCAAGGTGAATGTATAACCTTTTATGACAATTTTTTCCCATTGAATAGAACTATTAGAATTCCTATCGTTGATTTACTCAGCTTATTGTAACGTTTATGATTTTGGGAATCCACTTTTCTTTTATTTTTTTAAAAGGTTTTTTTTTGGCAAAAACGGACGATTAAAGTGTTGACCCATTAAAAAAATTTTGATTCTACATTTTCATAAAATTTCAAACATTTGATCTAACCTAGTTGAATGAAATTTGAAATTTCATGTTGACTGATCAATGATTTTTTGATTATAAAACGTTCCTTTCGGAGGCATTATTAACCAACAAAAAGGTTTCAAACCTCATCCCTTGCCACGATCTCCAAAAGTGAAGTTAATGAGACTCCTTCGTCGTTTTCACTCGTAACTTCAAATTTGTATTTAATTGAAAAAGTTTTCATAAATAAAATTAAAGTACATGAAAGTTTCAACAAAAAAGTTCATATTAATTTTTTCGAATAGTAAACGCCTTCTTCGATTTCTCAAAAAAGGCAAAAACTAAAAACAAAAAATGAGGAAAATTTCCAAGTTAAAATTCAAAGTTGTTCCTTTTTATAAAAAAATTATTCCCTATATTTTGCATTTCATCCCTAACTAAATTTTATGGGGATGCTTATGTTTGCTTCTATTTTTAAAATGATTAACAAAAGTTCTGATTTTTTTCTGACCAATCAAAGTTGTCCCTTTTCATGAGAATAAATTCCATAATTTTTTTGTTTTTCCTCCAACAGAATTTTAATTGGTGCCTACTTCCTTTTCAATTTTAAAATTGAAAAATTTCAAACATTGGAATTTTTTGTGTTCCAACTCATCAAAGTTGATTTTTTTCATGAGAATGAATTTATAATTTTTAAATTTTTTCCTAGAAGCATTTTAATTGGTGCTTAGGGTGCCTACTAGTCTTTCGTAAATGCAAAATTTTAGTAGAAATCATCTGAATTCAGGAAGGGAACCATCAAAAATTGGGAATTATTTTCTGATAAAAACTAAAAAGAAACAACTTTGATTGAATTTCAACTAGAAATTTTTTTTTCAATTTTTTAGTTTTTGTATATTTTGGAAAGTTGAGAGGAATTCCAAGGTATACTTGGAATTTAGGTAGTTGAAAAAAAATGAAAAAAATTGGGGTCATTCCCGAGCGGCACACTCGATCGATAATATCGGAAGATGTAACGTATCGATAAAAAATCGTTTGAAAATCTATAGATGTTCTCACGATATTATAAAGATTTATCGGTACAACTTCATAGGCAAAAAAATCTAAAAACTATCGAATTCGATATTATTAAGATTTTATGACGATATTCGTCAACGATACTATCGACAAAGAATATTAAATTTATCGATTCCGATTTTCCACCGATTTTGTGCAGATATTTGAAACTACATTATCGACAAAGAATATTAAATTTATCGAATTCGATTTTTTAACGATTTTTTAAAGATATTTAAAACTATATTATCGACAGATTATATGAAATTTCTCGACTTCGATATTTTACCGATTTTTTGACGACATTTGAAACTATATTATCGACAGATTATATTAAATTTATCGAATCCGATTTTTTACCGATTTTGTAAAGATATTTGAAACTATATTATCGACACATAATATGCAATTTCTCGATTTCGATTTTTTTTCGATTTTGTGACGATATTTGAAACTATATTATCGACACGTAATATGAAATTCCTCGAATTCGACTTTTCAACGATTTTGTGGCGATATTTGAAACTACATTATCGACAAATAATTTGAAATTTGTCGAACGATTTTTCAACGATATTTGAAATTATTTCCAAATTGGTGAAAATTTTTCTAAGTCCAACACGTCTGGAAGTACTAAATTGCCTATTATAAGCGTTTTATTGCTAGTTCCTCAACGATAAGGTATGGCATAGTGGTTAAGGAAGAGGATTACCATGCAGGAGATAGATGGTTCAAGCCCCACGGGTGGCAGATTTTTTATAATTTTTTTTTGACTTTTTCTGAAATGATCCTCTTACCGTAACATGAATAACGTGTTTAGGCTTAGTTTAATGTATTAATTATGCTAATTAATTATTTTTAATTATAGAAAAAAGCTAGTAAAAGACAAAAAATCGATAAAAAAATCGACAGAATATCGAATTTAATAAAGTGTCGCAAAAGTTCCGCCTAAATCGTGAAATTATCTTTCGATATTATAGATATATTATCGATAAAATATCTTACTATAATCTCGAAATTTTTGCTAACTATAATTCGTCGATAATCTATCTATATATCGAAAGATAATTTCACGATTTATGCGGAACTAACGCGACACTTTATCGAATTCGATATTCTGTCGATTTTTTATTTCGATAATTTGTCGAGTGTGCTGCTCGGGTTTCTCATGAAAAAAAAAACTTTCATATTAGAACCGGAAAAAAAAAACAAGTTTGAAAATCTGTTAATTTTTTTAAAACGGTGTAAATTGATTCCACTTGAAATTTAGTCAAGGGAAAAATAAAAAATAGGAATCATTTTCTCATAAAAACTAACAACTTTGGGGGTGAGACCAAAAAAATTCAAAGTCAGGTGCTTTTTCGGATCTAAAGAGTATCATCATTCGAGTACATGCTGTCCCCTAAATCCTATCCATAAAAGTAGGGGTAATTTTCCCTTTTGAAATAGTAAGTATTATTGAATTTTTCACTCTGTATGCTTTGATGCGTGGTTTTTGCACCATCCGTTCACTTTTTGAAAAAACTTGATATGAACTTTTTTGTTGCAAATTTCATCTAGTTTAATTTCAGTTCTGATAATTTTTTTGTTTAAATGCATATTTGAAAAGTTATAAGGGGAAAAACAACAAGGTTGTCTTTTTAGATTCACAGGGAGGGGGGAGTTGCCAGGAGTGAGATTTGGGAACTTTTCGATGGGTGATCAGAACACCGAAGAGATGAAGGGACGTATTAAAATCAAAAAATCTTCGCTCACTCAAAATACAATTTACTCTATTTTTATGGCAGGCCTTCCTCATTAAATTAAACCTAGCTTTGAGACGAAAAATTTCACCTTTTTTAAAATATTTAGCTTTAAAACTGAAATTTCTAATTTATTTACTCGCAACTGGCACGACTGGGCCCCTAAATACCCCAAGCACATGGACAAGAGTCCCACCTGAACTCCCTGGCATGAACATAGGATCTGTTTTATGGCCTGGTTTCCTCTCGTAAATCTATGATATGTCAATGTGTATTTCATTTAAAACTTGAGAGACATATTCAAATCAGCGTAAAAAAACGAATGCTTTCAATCAAACTTGGGCGAAGAGTTTCCACTCGAATAATACTTCATTTTACTGGTAAAATGTCGATCTTTTTTTTGGCATTATGTCACTCAAACGTGTATATCAAAATATTAATTCGAAATGGTAAGTACATGTACCTGTTTTGATATCAAATGCACAAGCACCGTGTTTCAAGACCAGCATAGCTGTAGCTGCTGCATCCACATCGTCGGCTACATTATCTTTAATAGAAACATTATTGTGTGGTGTTAGTGGCGAAACAGTTGAAATATCATTCGAGGTAGGTGTAAGTTTCTTCTTTTCTTCGACACTGGTCGATGATGATTTTATAACATTTTCGGTATCACTGCAAAAAGTACAAAGCGACGATGAAAAATTTAATTTTAAAAAATAGAATTGAATAAAAAATTACAAATTAAATTTTATCTAATTCAAATATTTAAATATTTATTACAAAAAGGAACATCGCGAATATGAACTTTTGTCAAATTTCTGTAACTTTTTCGTATCATCTTCGAAATCTCGCCATCGTATGGTTCAAATTGCATTGCACACGATACACATTCGTTCGTACGAGAAAAAAAATTACACGATACACACCATAATAATTCCAATGTAACCTCCATTTTTAATCAGAATCAGCGCGTTCCAATTTGATAACTTCGAGTGAATAATTCACACATTCTATGTGCCTACTTAATTATAATAACTACTCGTATCTCACTCCAAACCTTTTTTCAACGAGGATTATTCGAAGCAGGTACTGGGAAAACTGTGAGATAAGTTTATCTAGTATCGAGTCGATAACACATGAAATATTTTACCAATACATATTCGCGACTTTAATGAGCTTTGAGCTTGGCATCGTCGCGTCGTCACACCGCTTGCTGCCTCATCGAATATATCGAATAATATTTAGGTATGTCTAGTAGTTATTCTAATTACCGAATGTCGGAATTCTCGGATGTGTTCTTTTTAGTACCGGAATTACGTATGAATTTGTGATACTGATGGTAGGGTGTTTTTTGAAGAGCTTGAATCAAACATGGTCGAAAACGTTGTTCCACCATCCATAGCGATCCTTTGCCTAAATTCTGAAAAATTATAGAAAAATATTTTTAAGCACAAAAATTATGAGAATCTATGAGAATCTGTTTGTTTCATAGGTACCTATTTAAAGCATTTTTGAGAATTTTTCATTTGAAATTTGAAATTTCCTATGACCCTATCTAACATCAAAATTTTAAAAAAATTGTTTTTCAACAAAATTTTCAAAAAAATTAAATGTTTTTCAATATCATTTTTAAAAATTGTTGTTACCTACCAAATTTTTTATAAAGGTTTGTTTTCAACGAAATCAAAAAAAGATCAACTAAATAAACACTAAAAAAAATTATTGATCAACATTTCTACGAAAAAATATTTTTAAAGAATTATGAAGAAAAAGGTTTTTGATATAGGTAATACGATTTATATACGAGTAGTCGAGCACCTACTTATATTTTTTTCATTTATAGTAAAAATTAAAAAAGTGATGTTTGCAAAAAAAAAAAAAAAAAAAAAAAAATCGAAAAAATTTTAAGCATAGGTAGGTAATAGCATAGATTAACCTATAAATAGATAGCCAGCCCTTATGTAGAGAATGTCTCGCCCTGCTTTTAGTCAACCTTTAAAAGAAATCAAGTTCCACAGTTTTGTGAAAGAGGGCGTCTTAAAGTGAACGTGCGCGAGTGCACGATAAGTCTGCGTCCTTCCCCTTTCCATCCTAAAAACGTTGCTACGTAACCGCCATCTGGGAAAGAGCTCCATAACTAGACGAAAAACGGGCTCCTTTTTAACAAAATAAGCGAGACCTTTTTTTGCATGGGCTGGCTATCTATTTATAGGTTAATCTATGGTAATAGGTATTTAAAAATACCTAAATTTTTAGAAGTTGTCAATAAAACTAGAAAAAAATGGAGTTTGACAATTTTAAAATAAAAATGGTTTTTAACAAATTAAAAAAAAAATGGAAAATTTGGAAAAAAGTTATTCCCAAAAATTTTAAAGGATCGTTATCAACAAAATAATAAAATAATAAATAATCTATTGAAAAACTGAAAAATTGATATTTCAAAAATGTTTCTACAAAAATATTCTCAAAAAAATCTGATTAGAAAAATTTTTCAACAAAATTAAAAAAAAAATCAAGCAAGATTTTTGAAAAATTGTATTTTAACGAAATCCAAAACCCGTGAATTTTAAATATAATTTGAAAACTATTGGAAAAATTGTACCCCAAGAAGTTGGTTTTAGGTACAACATTTCAAAATTTATGTCTGAATAAATTTTTAAGAAATTTGTTTTCAAATAAATTTCATTTCTCGACAAAATTTTGAAAAAATTCAAAATAAATAAGTAGGTAGGTAAATAAATTTTTTTTAAAAATTCTCAAAATTCATTTTCAAAATTTCACAAAATCTGTTTTTAAAACTTGAAAAACGTTTCTCAACAAAATATGTGTTTCAAACAAAAATTTAAAATATTGATCTTTGAACAAAATTCAAAAGATTGATTTTTTAAAACAAAATTCAAACAATCTAATTTATGAACAAAATGCAAAAAACTTGATTTTTTAAAACAAAATTCAAACAATTTGATTTTTGAACAAAATTCAAAGAATCTGATTTTTGAACAAAATAATTCAAAAAATTTGATTTTGGAACAAAATTCGAAAAATTTGATTTTTTAAACAGAATTTTAAAATTTGGTTTTAAACAAAATTTGTGGAAATCGTTTCTGAATAAAAGTTGGAAACACGTATACCTACAAACAAAGATTCCAAAAAATCAGTTTGAAATAAATTCGATTTTTTGTACGAATCTAAAAAAGTTGTATATTTTTAAGAACATTAAATTTCAAATAAAAGAAAATATGTTTTCAATTAAATAAACAAAACCTGAAGAAATTAGTGTTTTACCAAAAATATTGGTTTATTTGCCAACAAGATTAAAGAAATTTCTTTTAAACCCCATAAAGAATTTTAAAAAAACCTTCAATATAATTTTTAAAAATTTTGCATTTGAAAAAAATTGTTTTTCAAGTCATTTGTAAACAGTTTGCTTCTTGTGAGAAAATTTGTTGCAATTATGTTTTTAAGGGTTAAATTAAGAACAGCTTTGTTTTTCATCTACATTATATAATGCAGAGCAATTTTTATAAAATTTAAAATAGCTGCTGTTGCATTCGAAGAGAACTACAACATTTCCAGGAAAGGAGCCAATTTGACCCTTCGAGAAGTATATATCTGGGTGAAAACATAATCAATTCTACAAACAAACTTACCGGCGACTTGTCGACTTTTTTGAAGCATTTATTAAGCGAAAGATTATGCCTAACGCTGTTTTTCCATCCAGTGGGCGCGTTACGATAATACGGAAAATGGTTCAGAATCCAGACATAAATATCTTTAACAGGAAGCGCTTTATCCGCCGAGTCTTCTATCGCCATAAAAATTAAACACGAGAATGAAAATGGAGGTTTTGAATTGACGTGTACCTGTAACACACAACCAAGCACAAAGTTCAACTTCCGTTCATTTCGAATGTTACAAACAGTCGCGTTTACGAGTAAATTGGTACCTACAGAACATACATACATACATCGTGGTCGTCGTCGCCACCGCCACCGCCGAGACCAATGTATTTAAAACTTTTAATTTTAAATTACTCTGGTACGTTTATAAGTATACACGGAACAGACACACCGACATTGTGTCATTTTTCAAACGTCTCGTCCTCGTAAACTCTTATAATGGAGTATACCTCAAAAGACTTTTTTTTTTAACCAACATTTTGTTAATAAGGAGGCGTAATTCTATCGCTTTCGAAATACCCATTTTTCTAATTCGCGCTCGTATTTTATCATATTTCCGTTATTACATTTTCCTTCAAAATATGGGTAAAAAAAAATTAAAATAAACTACGTGAGTGAGATAGTCGAGAGGAGTAAGTACGCTAACGATACGACGCGGAATCAACACGATGGCTGACGTCATTGCAACCATCTTACAAAACCCAGCACATGTTTTAAATATTATCGAATATTTTTATGAATAAATTGGTTACGTGATAAATTTTGCAGGAGTATTTTTCATTTAAATGAGCGAGTATCGATTTTTTTTTTTCACGCGAATTTCATTCGTTGTGGTTTTCTTTCTTCCTGTATTAATTTCCCTTCATGACAAGGTACGAGCTTGAGTCATTGATAAGGTTGTTATTCGTAATTGGGGAAAAGGGTTCGAAATGGGGAAGTTCTTTGCGATGAATTCGACGATGTTATGGTGTCCAAATTTCCTTCCTCTATGATTACTTACAAAAATTATATTATAATTTAGAAAATATAAATAAAAATTTTGAATAAACTAAAAGAAATACATTAAAATATAAAAATGTAAACCTAAAATTGCACGAATAAACAAAATTTTAAAAAGGTGAAAAATTTACAAAAAATGGAAATGATACAAAATTCTAACACTACAAAGAGAACGAAATTTTAAATACTTCAAATTTTCTGAAAAACAGAAACTATAGAATCTCTTCACACAAAAACTCAAAATTGCAAAAAAATAAAATTTTAAAAATTATTAAAAATTCAAAAACTCACAAAGAAATGAAATTTTACAAATTTTTAAATTTCATAAGAAATGTAAATTCTGCAAAAATTACAAACTTTACAAAAGTCGAATCAAAAACTTAAAGTTATACTGAAAAACAAAATTCAAAAAAAAAAAAAAAAAAAAAAATGAACAAAAATTTTACGAAGAATAAAAATTGTACAGAATTTGAGAATTTCTGTAAATGGGGGCTACTTTGAACACTTTGGGGTATATTTTCCTCTGTTGCTGTGACTACACTGATCATAGAAAAACGATTTTCACGCCATTGTTTTGGGTCTAGCTTCTCGTATCAACTTCATTTTAAAAATTTTTTCCAACTCTCCTCAGAATGTATATAGCTCAACTTAAAAGGGGTGTTCGAAGTAGCCCTGGTTTTGGGGCCACTTTGAACATTGCTCTGTTTCCAAGGTTAGAAATTTGAAATCTTTATAAATCGATTAAAGGGGGTGCTCAAGGACCCTAAATATGAAATTTCATCAAAATAGCTACATTTTTACCCACTTTGGAGCCCATTTTTTTAATAAAATATGAAATTTAGGCTTTTTGAGGACTTTATGTTAATATACTTGCAATAAGTTTGAGAAATTTTTTTTTTTTTGTACTTTCGTACCAGTGTAGAACTGAAAACAAAATATTACATAAGAACAACTTGTACGATTCAAATTACTGAACTTATGGTTTTTTGTTCAACGTGTTCAAAGTAGCCCCATAACAAATTTCACTTTTTATAGGATGATAAACGCATCATAAAAAAATCGAAACCTATGAAATTAGAAGCTGGAGAGATACCCAAGTGTATTGAAAAAATCATTTTCCTCAAAAAATTGAAATTGAATTTTATAGAATAAAGTTCGCGCAGCTGTTAATTTTAACGAAATTTCTACGACAAATTCAAATAATTCACATTTTCACCAACAGCAGATAGAAATCGCAGATTACTGAATAGAAGTGTTCATTCAGGTGTCTAGAAGTCGGGTGTTAACAAAACGCAGGGTAACAGTTCATAGATTCACCCTCAAAGGGCGTGAAAGCGTTAAAACACGAGTGTTCAAAGTAGCCCCCATTTACGGTTGTCCAAAAACGAACATTTGTAAAATTTTATTAAATAAAAATTATACAAAAACCTAAAATCTCACCAAATTTTTAATTTCATGAAAATTAATAATTCAACAATACTTAATTGAAAATTTTACGAAAACTGAATATTTTTCAAAAATTTGAAATGGCACTATTAAGTTGAAAAAAATAGCACATTTTTTTAAACCAAATTTATAAAAAATAACAATTTTGTAGAATTTAAAATACAGTCCAAGAGATATGATTTTACAAAAATCAAATCAAGAGTTTAAAATAATGTTTTCAAAAAATTTAAAAATCGCAGTTAATCATTAAAAAAAAAAAAATTATGCAAAATCTAAAAAAAAAAAACAATTTTACGAAAACTTATTAAAATTGGGTTTACTTACTTGAAAATAAAAATTTTAAAAATCACCCCCAAAAAAATTGAACCAAAACAAATGTAAAATTTTACTAAAATAAAAGTTTTGAAGAAACCAAAAATCGCACAAAAAATTGAAATTAATTCACAAAAAGTTGAAAATTTACAAAATTCAACGAAAATTAAATATTTCGCAAAAACATAAATTGCATCTGAAATTGAAAAACAATTTTTTTTTTAAATAAAAAAAATTTAAATTTTGCAAAAAATTCAAATTGTGTGAAAATTAAAATATCAATAAGCAAACACTTGGTTACATTTTTTTAAGGCTCCCCCTTTCCCACTGTCCACCCCCCTTTCCAAAAATATTCTCTATCTCTGAACCTAAAGCTTCAATTGAAAATTTTTTCAAACATAAGTTGTAGATTTAGATCCCAGGAATAATTTCAGTTATTATAAAAATTTTGATTGGACCCCTCCTTCCCCTCCAATTTTGCATAATATGTGCGAAAATTACTTTTAAATCTAACTAGTGCAGCTAGCAGTCACCCCTATGTAACTTCAGCTTGGGGTACAGCCAAAAGGTGAAAAATGGGTTCTGTAAATAGTCATTTCGATTAAAACTCGACCTAACAATTAGGTAAAACAGGGAACGAGTTTGACATTTTCATTGTTTTCCCTTAATTGAGGGTCCACCACCCTACCAATTTTATTTTTCTATCTCTGTACCTAAAGCTCCAATTAAAAAAAATTTCGAACAAAAGTTGTAGATTAAGGTCCATGAAATAATTTTGATTATGTCAAAAATTTCGATTTGACCCGTTCCTCCTCTCCAATTTTTAATAAAACTTATGAAAATTATCCAGCGATTTTCATACATTTTATGCAAAATTGGAGGGGAGGGAGAGGTCCAATCGAAATTTTTATAATAACTAAAATTATTCCTGGTATCTGAATCTACAACTTTTGTTTGAAAATTTTTTCAATTGAGGCCATAGGTTCAGAGATAAAGAAAAATTTTGGGAAGGGGGTGGGCCCTGGGAAAGGGGGAGCCTTAAAAGAATGTAACCCCAGCTCATTTTTTTCTAAATATGTTCTAGATTACGAATCAATCATAAAATTGCTTTTTACAAAATAATCGCACGGAAGACTTTTTTTTTCCTTTTGCGACTAGACTATAATATTTCAAAATTAAAATTTAAAAAAAAAGGAAATGAGATGTTTTGCAAACCGTTAAAATTGCAACTAAAAAACAAGTTGAAAAAAATCAACAGAAATCGGAATAATTATGCATGAAAAACTTGAAAAAGGAGAGTAAAAATTAACAAAATAGAATATTTTACAAAATACGTTCTTTGCAAAAAATCAAGATTGCACTGAAAACCGAAATTCAAGAGAAAAATATAAACTTTCTTCAAAAAACACGAAGTCAAATTTTGAAAAATTTAACATAAATCAAAATTATTGATGCATGCTCAAAATAGATAAAAAAAATATATAGGTATCACGAAACCAAAAAAAATTAAATAAATTTTGAAAAATGCAAAAAATGGATAAAAGTTACAAAATTGAGTATTTTACAAAAAAAAAAAGAAGAAAAAAACTTGAAAAAAAACTTGAAAAATTTAGAACACATTAAAAAAAACTCAAAATTGCTCAAAAAATAAAATTTTTCAAAATTAAAAAATTATTAAGAAAATTATGAAGTTTACTCAAATCAAAAAAGAATTAGAACCTACATAAAATATAATTCCAAAAAAAAAAAAATCAAAAATAGGTATACTAAACAAGAATACTTTTCAAAAATTTAAAATTGCATGGAAAACCAAATTTCAAAAAACAAATAAAAATTTTACAAAAAACGATTTTTTTTTAGAAATTTATCTTTTTTTTTTACAAAAACTTCACATTGCATTAAAAACACAATCTCACAAAAATTTGAAATTTTTCGAAAATTAATCTTTACAGCAACTAAAATTGCACAAAAATGATTTCTTCTTGCAAATAATTAAAAATGTACGAAAAATTGAATTTTTATACAAAAACTTGAACTGGACAAAGGAATAAATTTTACGCAAATTAAAAATTCCATAAAAAATGAAAATTTTGCATAAACGATAAAATACAAAAACTGAAAATTTTACAATAAACTACTTTACAAAAAAAAAAAATATATATCAAAATTATATTTTAAACAAGCTTTTTGACATAATTATTCCTGTTTTCTGAAATTAGATTATCCAGTTTCAAAATTTAATCTTTTCCTGCAGTTTTCACATAAACGTTCGATATTTTTCGAACTTCTGTAAGAAGAAAAGCGATGCTGAAGACACCGTCATAAATAACTCGACAGTCCTAAAAATTTTAAAACACTACGGAGCCTCTGTAATCTTTACAACTACGCATTTGTGCATTCAAACAAACTGTTAATTTCGCACACACGTAATTACAGCATCCATTCGAGTATATACGTATACGTAAGCGGAGTTTAAAAACCACCAAAATTATCTCTCAAATTATCAATTAAAAATTACTTTAATTATGACCCAATTTTAACCGCAGATATCACGTGCTCTACGCAAATTTCACTTTCAAAAGGTCCACATTACACAAACGGTTCGGTTCTCGAATCGAGAGCCAGAGGAGAGGAGGGGATGACTCCGACGTAGAATAAATAAGATCCGGAGCAGTTACAAATTGCACGTGCGAATTACAGTAAACGTAAACTCATCTCGCCGGCGACGTGATTTTAATCAATTAATTTTTTCACAGCGAAGTTTCGCGAACGCGACGAGCGAGGATTAGAAATTATGTAAATCGAGCTCCGAGTCTCGTACTTTCGCAGTCGCAGAAAAATTCCCATCTCCGGTGCCCCCCGCACCACATTCGCCTTCTTATAAGCCCCTCGTTTTCTTCCATTTGGCGAATTAAAATTTCGCCTCAATATGGAAAGACGGTACAAATCTCTACGACGCGACGCGACGCAAAGCCGTCTCCTTGGCGTTGAAAAATTCAATTTTTTTTCTCCCTACCTTGTATATGAGATTCTTAAACTCCTCTATATTTAAACATTTCGCGGCGAGGACGTGTCGTAAAAGATTACCTACATTTTCGAAAACGTCACCGTGTACGGCTCCATTAACGCTACGCCAGGTTATTAAGAGGTTTGTTTCTTAAAATGACAAGCAACATTTCCAATACCTTTACTCTCGACTCAACATAGTCTTATTCGAAGCTCAATTCGCACGTTATTTTTTTTTCTCGACAGTCGACACGGCGGCTTACGGTGCGAAAAGCATGAAATTCATCACCGTCTAAAAGTATAAAAATCTGCCAGCCAGATGATTTTTCAACCCACGTGTGTACTTTCGATTTTCTATATACATAACATGTCCAATTGTCCATCTTCGTAGGTATATTGCGCACGACAAAACGCAGCCGGCCATCGCAGGCTTTTTAATATAAGCTACGAGAAAAATTTCCAAAGCTTTTAAATAAATAAGCTGTTTGCTCTTTTGAAAAACTTCATCCCGTATCAATCATATTGAATAAAATACGAATATCGAGACCGATAAAGCAGAGAGAAAAACGCCGCAATTTACAAGCAGCTTCAGCTTCTCTGTATAGTAAATTTTTCAATACCTGGTATCTCTTCCCCTCCCCCCTCAAAACCCGCCATTTGTGTAGTGTATAACCTAACAAAAGTCGTCCCGATTGTGAAACTAATTTATAATAAACTTATCGACGTTTTGCTACTTTTTTTCACTGTCAAGATAACATTACAATATATAGGCCATTCATGGTCGACTTGTTCCAATGTTGAACTTTATACACAAATTTAAGTAAACTTTTCATCGGAAATTTTTTCACACGTTTTGCATTGTGTTTGTATTGGTTTTGGAGGGGAGGTGTTGGGGGAGAGGATAAGCTATGAAATGGAATAATTCAGTATCTTGTAAATTGCTTGCAGTGTTGAAATTTTTTTCGACCAAAATATCACATCAATATTATTTTTTAGCCGAATAGCCGAATTTTCTATAAAATTCGGACTTATGTATTCGCCAAGCGGTTTTGAAAAGTTTGTGGACGGAACTCCTCCGTAACTACAGAAGGTATAATGATGAAATTTATACCGTAAACTCGATACATCATGTAGTTGTGCGTATCACTTTTCTTTTTTAAAAATATGCATAATTGACCGAGTAATTAATAATTGAGATTAGGGGAAGCGGGGAAAAAAGTATAGTGGATGCGAAGTTGGTAATGGAGATGGAAAGAAAAAAGTAGGGGAAATGTCTGGTTTGTTGTTGTTTACTTTGGTCTCAGTATGATTTTGATCGTTGAGGCGACCAGTTCTTATCAACTACTCTATATCGGGTTAGTGCTGCTTTGTGTTTTTACTATTGTTTTTTTTTTTCGTGTTGTTTTTTGTTTGTACTTAGTTTCGTGTTTTTAATTACATATTATCTCTTTAGTGCGGTTCGTGTTTCTACATATAATTTTTTTCGTGGTGTTTTTTATTTGGAGGTTCACGTTTTTAATTACTTACATAATTATCAGGTTAGTTATTTTTCGCGTTTTCAATTTTTCCCCCGTTTTTTTTTTTAATTACACAACTAGTGTGGTTTCGCATTTCAATTTTTTTACGGTGTTTTTTGTTTGAAGTTTCGCGTTTTTAATTAATTACATGGGAATTGTGTTAGTGCATTTCCGCGTTTTGATTATTATTTTTTTTTTTTTTGGTGTTTTTTAATTGTTTCGAGTTTTTATTACCTAGTTTTTTTTTCTTGGTATTTCTTGTTTGGAGTTTGTTCTTTTAATTACACAACTGGTGTCGTTTCGCGTTTTTATTATTTCATTCAGTAGTGTTTTTTGTTTGAAATTTCGCGTTTTTAATTAATTACACAGGTACTGTGTTAGTGCATTTCCGTGTTTTTATTTTTATTTTTTTGTGGTGTTTTTTGTATCGTGTCTTATTATTGCTTTTTTCTTGGAGTTTTTTGTTTGGAGCTCGCGTTTTTTTTTTAAATTTGTGATTCTTCTGTGCGATATATTCTGTTTGAGATGTTTAATTCTTCAGATAATATGGTGAGTGAAATTTATTTTTTAATTAATTCAGTGGTCATTTTTGTTGTTATATCTGTTTTTCTTGATTTTTTTTTTTATTATGGTGCGGTGTTTTTTTTTTAAATTAATTTTTCCTGGTGTTTTTTGTTCAGAGTTCAATCTTTACCGAATTCATAATTTTTAAATTTTTACAAAATTTGAACTTTTAAAATTTCTTACAAAATTGAAATTTTTAAAATTTTTTACCAAATTTACAAAATTCTAAATTTTAAATTTTTTTACAAAATTTAAATATTTTCAATTTTTTTTACAAAATTTGAATTTTCAAAATTTTTTACAAAATTTTAATTTTTAATTTTTTTTACAAAATTCAAATTTTAGAAATTTTTGAAATTTTTTACAATGTACCTACCTACAAAATTTAGATTTTTAAAATTTTCGGCTATGCCCGCAACGCTTGTGGTGCGGGCAACTTATTTTAACAATGGGAGTTTTTTTTCAAATTTATACCTCCACTTTTTGGCTTATCTCGAAATTTTAAATTTTAAACCCGTTTCTGGTCTCAAAAAATGGATTTCTTGAAAAAAGACTTTAAAAGTGACTTAAATAACAACCAAAATCTCGATTTTAATTTTTTTTGGCCAAACTTATGTAAAAAATTCTCAAGAATCAAATGGATGTGGTTTTACGTCTATTTCTTGAAAAATGAGAGAAATTTTTGACTTTTAAGAGAGTGTGGTCAAATTTCGAAATTTCAAAAAAATCAATAACATTTTTTCTCACTTTTTTAACCAAATTTTTATTTTGAAAAAATGCAAGAAAAAATTTCCAACGCCTCTTCCTCAAAAAATTGAAAAAAAATTGACTTAAAATTACTTTTTCTTCAATTTTAGAAGTTCAGTTTAAGAATTTTTTACCAAGAGATTTTGTTCAAATATTTTTTTAGTGAACTTGAAAAAAAATCGCGATGATTCTTTTCCTTGACCACTTTTTTTCAAAAAAGGTTTTGCTCGGAGAATTTTTTAAAGCTTTTTTTCCTATGAGACTTCTATGTTTTTTTTTTAATTTCAAGATGCATCCAGTGCATCTTCATATGAGAATTTTTTCGTTCCGAGATTTTTTTGTTTCCAATTTTTTTTTAAGTGAATGCATTTTAATTTTTTTCTGAGCAAATCTTTTTCTTCGTTTTTTCCTCATTTATTTTCTCACATTATTATTTTCCAAATTTTAGAAAATATAGTTATTTTCTCGTGAATGAGATATCTTTGCTCCGATTTTTTTTGATCGAGCGAATTTTTCTTTCGAATAATAGTATAGTTTCCCCTTCACAGAGAATTTTTTTCTTTAAAGATTTTCCCACAATTTATTTCAGCGGTTTTCCTTTGCAGAGGATTTTTTTTTTTCTTAAATTTTATTGTCGGGATAATTTTTTGTGGAGAGATTTTTTGCTCTTAATATTATTTGAGCCGAGAAAATTTTCTTTATGTTTTTGGTGGTTTTTCCCAGGGCCGGGGAACTCATAGATAATTTTCCTGACTCATGATATAGTTCTTCAATTTATCGCTATTAGCGCTGTTCATTGAATTTGAAATTACGTGGTTTTCAAAAGTACTCATCAAAATGTTCAAAATTGCAAAAAATTCCAAATAAATGATTTTTTGTTATCATTTCGTCGTGTGATTCAGTCTTTTTGTTTCTACCTGAATAATTCGGACCAAGGATAGGTATGGCGCGCTAGTGTGCATTACTATCAAGTAGGTATTGAAAAGGTGCACCTTTGTTTATTTTTGTTAAAAATAGATGGCTGTGTTGTGATGATTTCCCTAATTTCAACTAATAAAGGTGCATTTCGTCATGATTTGGTCGTGATCAAGTCGTGATAACATTTGAAAAATTTCAGTGATAAGCAAATTTTTGTTTATGGTCATTTATGGTGCACCTTTTCAAACCTTTTCACTTTTGCCGATAGAATTCAGCCACTCCGCGCTCGTAGTCCGAATACGAATTAAATTAATAAAGGTACTTAACGTGTTGAAACATGGAAATTAATTACTAATGCAAATTATTATTATGTAATGGTTGATCGTTCGAATCATCGACAATTATTATCGAAGAAATACCTAGTATGTGCGATATATTCGAATTTCGCGTCTAATACAATGGTGAAAGTTCTTTGATCTAGTTTCGTGTATAATTTTTAATTATTTCCCTTCCATATATTATGTCGTAAAGTAACTCCGAATTTTTGTCTCATTTCAAAAAGTAAGCGTGTCTATATTTTTTATTCATGTGTAAAAACTCGAATACCTAAATTAAGTACCAAATTGTTTTATAAATTTTGAACGTTTTTCTGTACGACGCCACTATACTTAAATCATAAGTTGATTTTTTGTTATCTACTTCAAAATAATGTAATATACGTTTGTCATTTATCTTTGGGTTTATTTTCTCGTCAAATAGGTACATTTTCAAATTAAAAAAATTATAAAAAATTTTGTATGCCAAAGCACCGAAGATGGAAGTGCTATTTGAATTTTTATATATTTTAAAAAATTATAAAAAATTCTGTACACCAAAGCACCAAAGATGGAAGTTCAATTTTTTTCGACTTCGAGATTTTTATAGTTTATGAAAAACCTCAAAGTTGAAAAAAATTTGACTTCCATCTTCGATGCTTTAATGTACAGAATTATAAAATTGAAAGTAAGCTGAAAACAATACAAGGATTGACAGTAGCGCTCGTTCACTGCAGTGATAAATTGAAGAACTAATTCATGTACCTTACTCAGCTACATATAGTTTCCCATCTATTTAAACATAATGTAAAGTATATTATCTATGGTTTTTCCTACAATTTCTTTTCGTAAGAGATATGTTTGCTCCATTTATTTTCTCAATCAATAAATTTCTTGGTCAAGTGAATTTTTCTCCTAATTGTATTTTTCCCTTTCGAGGGGATTTTTTTATTTGGAAAATTTTTCAAAATTTATTTCAACGGTTTTTCAATTCAGAGGTGGTTTAAAACCAAATTTTATATGTAGTACATTGGATATTTTTGCTCCAGTTTTTTTGGCTCTGTTTTTTTTTTATCAAGTGAATTTTTTTTTAAATTGTATTTTTTCCTCAAGTGTGAATTTTTTTTCTCCGGTGATTTTTTGACAATTCACTAAGTAAAACCAGAAGACCTTCCCCCCTATTGTTGGAAAATATTTTTAGGACAAATTTTTTGTGAACGGACTTTGGCTCAGGATAGATAATTTTTCGAATTTTTTGCAAAGATTTTTTAGCATAATTTTTCATTTAGATAGTTCTTCACTGAAAGGATTATTTTTTCTCAATTTTTTTGAAAACCCTTTTTTTCACACAGTACTTTTTTCTACATTTTAGATTTTTTTTTTTTTGAGAAGAGATTTTTTTTTTTTTTTTTTTTTTTTTTTTTTTTTTTGGGTGTTTATAATTACAGGATTATTTTTGAGAAGAGATGATCTTCCTGATTTTCTTTTTTTTTGATTACGTAAATTCCTTTTTGAGAATATTTTATTATTCGGATATTTCCCCAAAAAATATTTTCAACGATTTGCTGCTCAGAAAATTCCAAATAGAAAATGATCTTCCTGATTTTCTTTTTTTGATTACGTAAATTCCTTTTTGAGAATATTTTATTATTCGGATATTTCCCCAAAAAATATTTTCAACGATTTGCTGCTCAGAAAATTCCAAATAGAAAATTTTCAAGAGACTTATTCGTGAAAATATTTTTTTTGCTCTTGGTGAAGTGAATTTTCTTCTAATTCGATTTTTTTCATTCGAAAGATTTTTTCCCTTGGGGATCTTTCCACAGCTTTTTCAAACAATTTTCCTTGCTCAGAGGATTTTTTTCCAATATTTAGAGAAAAAAATTAGAATTTTTTTCGTCAAGCGATTTTTTTTCTTCGAATACTTAGGTAATTTTTTTTGGTCAATAGAATCTAACAATTTTTCTGCTTTGAAGATTTTTTTTCCAAATTTTAGAAAAAAATTTCAGAAAAATGTAGGTACTCAAAGAGAATTTTTTCTAAAAAAAATTTTTAGGAAAACTTTTTTATTGATTTTTTTTACTCGGATGATTTTCCAACATGAAGATTTTTTCCATAAGAATTTTTTAGCTAGAAAGATAGATTTTTTGTTGAAATGCTTTTTTTTTAAATTCACATAAAGAAGAACTTTATAACGTTGAACTTGAAGAGGACTTTTGGAGATTATTTTCGCTTTAAAATTCAAATTGACATATATTTCTCTCAAACTTTGTCTCTGTAGTACTTCTCCTTATCACAGACGAATAAATTTTCTTACCTATGCACAATAATTCCATTTTTATTAAATCCAATTCAAATAATCCACGTTTTCAAACAACTTTCAAAAAAATCGCTTAAAACAGAATAAAAACCAGCCATGTTTGCATCTTCCTTCACCAATGACTCCGGCATTCGCACAAATGAACCCAAGACGTTCGCATACCACTCGAAAATCGCACAACAAGCGTCACTTTTATTTCAATACTTACTTCTACACTACAATACATGTACAATACAAAAAACCTGGCATGGCAGCGATACAAAAACGCCATTTGTTCAAACCGGTTAAAAGTAACTGATAAGCCGGCTGTTAAGCTTATCGGACCATTTTGGGATTTGCTAAATGCACGGACTTGTGTCCGGAGTCGAATCAGTCGTTCGGTAAGTTGGAATCGTTTGTCATTCACCAACGCTACACTAATAGTTCAAGTTTATTTTATTTTTTTCATGAATGAGTTTTCATCTTATCATGCGAAGCTCGTTCCTTTTAAAAAAATTTAAACCAAGAATACGAATACTTAACTTTGAAGCATTTTTAAAATAAACTTATGAAATTTCTCAGTAAAAAATGATTTTTTTTGTTGAATTTTACCAATAAGACCAATTATTATACTACATAGATATTTGATATCGAAATTGGAGGAGAGAGAGGGGTCCAATCGAAATTTTTGTAATAACCAAAATTATTCCTTGGGCTTCAAGCTACAACTTTTGTTTGAAGTTTTTTTCGAATGGAGTCCACTTTTTCTTCACCAATTTTGCATAACACGCCGAAGATACTAATTAAAATTTATTGAGGAGTGAGGGAGGAAGTGGCCAATTAGACATTTTTTCAAATAAATTATAAAAGTTGTAGATTGCATGAGATCCTAAAAATAATTTTGAGTATATTAAAAAATTTTTGATTCGGTCCCTTCCCTTCTTTCGCTCATCTGATTTCACATGAGGTAGATACTTTTTCAAAATTGGGGAGGGTCCAAAGTCCAATTGAGAATTTTTTCCAACAAAAGTGTAGACTGATGTCTTAGAAACATTTTTGGTTATAAAAAAAAGTCGATTAGACCCTTCCCTCCCCACCAATTTTGCAAAATATGACTTAGAAACTGATATTGTGTATTACCAAAAAGGGATAGAGGTAAAGGTTCAATTGAAAAAATTTTCAAACAAAAGTTGTAGCCTAAAGTCCTAGAAATAATTTTGGTTATCACAAAAATTTCGATTGGACCCCTCCCTCTCCTCCAATTTTGAATATCAAAAATCTACGTAGTATTGGACTTTATAAAATTCAACAAAAAAAAAATAATTTCTAAAAAATTTCAAAGTTTATTTGAAAAATGCTTGAAAATTTTTCGTATTCTTGGTTTAAAAAAATTTTTGAAGGAATTTTGCATCGCACAAAAATATGAAGAACTCATTCACGAAAAAAATTAATCAAACGAAGATACGAAGTGTGGTGAACTGGTGAATGACAAACGATTCCAACTTACAGACCGACTGATTCGACTCCGGACACAAGTCAATGCATTTAGCAAATCCCGACAATTTTCAATTAGAAATTTATCAATTTTTTGCACCGTAATATAGTTTGCCATGTAATCTGTACAACAGCAACCTCATGACACTCAATTAGGCGACAAACTCAGGTTGAAAAAATTCTAGTTTTTAAAATAAAAAATAAACATAGGTATTTTTCAAATTACCTGTGGATCGTAGGAGACGCGAGATATAACGTTAATGGACTGGTTTGAATTCTTAAGGGAAGACGTACTGGAAGCACTGCTATTAGAAAAAGCCGAATCACTAGCGCTATCATCGATAAATTCGTGTTTTGGTAACTCGTGCACACCTGTAAATAAAAACCAGCGATTAATTAACCTGTAGAGAGCACGACACGACACGAAGTCGCTCGGGTCGACAAAAAAACCCAATAGTCTAAACGTTAAACCGTGACAGTTTTCTCTTCGACGCGAATAAAACACACCATGGATACCTCCTCTTGGGTGCTTTTTCGCCCAAAAAATTACCATCTATCGATTAACACCTCATCATTTCGTGCAGACTTAATTGAGGTGTATAACGTACACATAATTAAACAATTACTTTATTTGATACGCTGCCGAATGAACGTTTTTAAATTCGATTTCATACGAAGAGCAAGGCAAATTGATAGTGCTTCCAAAAAGTGAAAACACATCGTCAGTCAAACTGTACCTAAGGACGCTCTGAGTAGGTATAAATTTCGAACCACGTCGTATCATCTTTCACCGCTTCTCTTCTCATCATAATAATCAACGCCTTATTATACAAACCCGTTTCAGCATTTCTCTTCACTCGGACGAAGAGAAAAATGAATTATTTAATCGTTTCGCGATCAAAACATAAATCAGATGAATAAAAAAACATGGCAATCGAAAAATGCACCAATTTCCCATAGTTTCCTTCATTTTTATCGACAGATTTATTACCTACATACGATTTCGAGAAAATACCCAGCCAGACAGGCTCTATTTGTTGCATATGTACATAAAGAGGGGGGGGGGGCACTTCAATGAAAATTTTAACGGGATTGTCATTATGGTATAGTAATCATCGATAGCATACATAAATTTCGACTATAACTTATAAGCGTTTTGTTGTCGAAATCGCTACGATCGCTACTAGGTATTGCCCAGTGTTGCCAACAATTCAACAAAGTACTCGACCGTTCTCTCATCAAGGACGTGCCATAATACCGTACACACTACACAGGTGCGAATTAAATTTCTGCCTGGTTTTTTCCACCTCTCGTTCGAAATTATTTTTTTTACCGAGTCGATAATAATTACACGGTCCAGAGTGAAACGTGATGATTAATGAAACGTATATTAATACGATGGTGATGAATTTGTATGCGAATAAAATAGATATATATCTTTGTATAGATAGGTTAGATATAGGTACGTTTCCGAATGTAAATCTGTTTGGCATATCGTATTTTCATCGAGTAAACAATATACGACGAGGTGTGTCTGGGCCAGTTGAATTAAAAAATGGTCTTGTATCTTTGTAAAGGGATATTATTTTGATTTAAAATTGAACAAAATACCGGATAGATTGTATCAGGAAGCACATAATTATGCATTTAAAAGCCAAAGGCCTCCAGAATGAGTCAAACTGAAAACCAGAATCACGTACTGAGAGAATATTATACAGAGTGTGTAAACAAATGTGATGATCCCAAAAACGTAAAATTGTATTTAGTATTGTGAAAAAACTGAATACGAAGAAATAACCATAAAACTTACGAGTATAATGGACAGTAAATTAATTTTTGGACGATTAATTTTCCGTGAAAAACCACAGAGAAAACAACACATAATCACGTATTCGTAATAATACGTGTATTAATACGTATTAAATTAAGTAAGTCAGGCAAGTTCAATGTTGCCAGATTTAAAAACGCAATAACCATAAAAGATGATTTCAGCCAATTTTCTTACAAAAAATTAACAATTTTTTTCTTGAATCTATTTCTTTCATTTTTTTTCTACCTGTAAACTCAAATTATTAGGTATACTTTTTATAACTCGATTATTCAAATAAAAAAATAAATTAAAAAAATCAATTTCCTGAATAAAAATAGGTATACACAATTGAAAAAAATTCATGAAATTGGATAGGTACACATTTTTTTTCAATAAAGAAATTACCAAATTTTTTCAAGTGAAAAGTATCTTATTTTTTCGAATGGAAAAATTCCTCAATTTTTAAAGTAAAAAAATTACCTACCCAATTTTATCAAATTTTTTTGAAGAAAAAATTTCAAAGAAAAAGTCACCTAATCAATTTTTTGAAGAAAGAAATTACCCATTTTTTTAAGAAAAAATTTACTCAACTTATTGAAGAAAAAATTTACTCAATTTTTTGAAGAAAAAAATTAGGTACGCAATATTTTTGAAGAATAAAATTACTCAATTATTGAAGGAAAAAATTACTCAATTTTTTGAAGAATGGAATTACTCAATTATTGAAGGAAAAAAAAAATTTAAATACCTACTCAATTATTTCATTTTTTCATTTTTTTTTTTTTTTTTTTTTTTTTTTTTTTAAGAAAAAAATTACACAATTTTTTGAAAAAACGAATTACTCAATTTCTTGAAATTACTCAATTTTTTGAAGAATAAAATAACTCAAGAGGAAAAAATTGATCAATTTTTTAAGAAAAAATTTACTCAATTTTTTTGAAGAAAAAAAAAATTACTCACTTTTTTGAAGACAAAAAAAGTACTCAATTTTTTGAAGATAATTTTTTCATTCAGAGAAGTTGAGTAACTTTTTTTTTTCTTCAAAAAAATTGAGTAATTTTCCTATTCGAAGAAAATTGAATGATTTGAGTAATTTTTTTACGTGTTTGAAAATGTAATTATAAATAATTTTGTTATTCTGAACCTTATTGAGTAAGTCCTTGTTTAAAAAATGAATGTAATTTGAATTTTTTTCAATTCGAGAAAAAATTGAGTTTATTTTTTTCATTTATGAAAATGTCCTTAGTCTTTTTGTATTAGAAACATTGAGTAATTATGTTATTGAAAAAATTCTGTAATTTTCAGATCATCTGTGATTTTACCACATGTCTATTATTCCTACAGCTAAAAAATGAGGGAAGAAAGACTAGGTAAGCTGTGCAAATTGGAAGAGGAATCGGGCAAAACAATCACACTTTAAAGCCTCGTACGAATTCATAAGTTTCAAAAACACCAAAATAAATTGAATCGTAATCCTCGCCGCATAAAAAGAAAATTTCCATTATAAAAATTGAACTCGACTTTTCCCAGAATTAAATTACGAATTTCATTTCGAAAATTGAAAAAATAAACTAAATTTCTTCATTTCATCGACTAATTTCAAAATAACTAAATCGGACGAAAATTTTTACAAAGCCCTGGAATAAAAATTACCGCAGGTAGGTAAGTATAGGCAGTTTAAAATTCTAAAGAGGAAAAAAATCTGAAATTCAAGTTCGGTACACCTTGATGAAAAAAATCCTCGATATTATTTTCTTAAAAAGGATAAAATAGGAAGAAAAAAGACAAACGGATGAATTTTTCATACGAAGCAGATGTCTCTTAGTACTTACATCTACAATAAATTCTACATTCTATACGTACATCGAGACTAAGTACGGTCCATGCAACTTTTCGCCATTCTCTCCAACAGTTTGAAAAAATTTCAAATTCTTGAAACGTCAAAAAGTGGGTAAAAAATTTTACGAAATTTTATACAATACACGTTTTCGGTGTGGCCAGGCATTTGTAAGGATGTGTTTACCTTGGGGATATTTTTACGACGCGTTCGAGTCTTATAAATTCGTTATATTTAAATAGACGTGGGCTCGTTTGGAAATTTATTTCGTGCAAATTAGATCATGCGAGAGTAACGATAAAAAATAACGCTGAAAATGTAATTTACTCTATCTAACGAAAATGTAGAAATTTGTTTTAACAAATATCCTAAATCTGTTTCTTTCTTTGCCTCGAGCGAAGGAGAAAAAATGAAATAAAAATTTCAACGCTTTGCCACGTACGAGTATATAATGCACGTTGTGGAGTAAAATCTTCGCAATAATAAGACGCATTTTGGCCATTTCCTTTCCAAAGCCCTGCTGCCTTCTCCTTCTTGCCTACAACTTTCGATATGATTGCACGATGTAACCTAACACTTTCATGGCTGGTGGATTTCATTAGACATGGATGCGGTGCACGGTGTGGATATTTTTTCGCCAAACTAAATGCGCCCACCATCGAGATATACCTCTCTCCGAAATCCAAAGAGTCAATTAAACTCGCGCATTCGACTGAAACATCCAAAACTATACCTACACAGTCGAATATTTATCTAATCCAAAATCTTTAATATACACGTTTGTTAATATAATTCAAAAAAAAAAAAAAAAAAAAAAAAAAAAACATTATAACGGATCCTAGTACCGAGAGCATTCAAAATACTTTAGGCCAATAACTATACTACAAGTTGTGATAAAATCTACAACTGGTTCGCTTTTTCCCCCCTCAACAAACCACACAGATAATTTTAGCGTTTAGTAAACTGCACAAAATAAGTATCAGTACGTACAATATGTGTCATCGTATAAAAATATTTACTTTTTAAAAGATTCTTATCTTGCAGCCAAGTCAATGAGGTTAAGTCGTCATCCCCAGCTGAGTTGGTGACGATTTGTGGAACATCTGCTATAACACCGTCGTGTTCTTCCTGCAATACACACCAAAATGTAAATACGAGTATACCTGGCTGATTTTTCCATACCCTAATTAAGAGGCTAAATAGGGTTGTGATTAATTTTAATAATAAAGCAACGTTGTACTATATACGATAAAGTACTGATTATCTGCACACAAAAAATACTGCAGAAACACACTTTGCAAATACATACACTCGTTTATTTTGCGATAACGAAATGGATTATCGTTCGAGTAATGAGTATATGGATTATATATTCTAGTGGGTAATTGAAAAGTATGGCATGGCATATTCCCACCTCACGTGAACAGTTGAATTTTTTAGCTGAAAAAAGTGGGATAGTAAAGTTGGAGCTTTCGTATCTCTTATCGAACAAAATGGTGAAGAAGAGAGAAAATTCATGAATTCGTCCGATTACATCCCTAAATAAATTTGCAAAAATAATAATTTTTTTTTTTTTTTCATCAAAAAAATTTGTTCACAAAATTTTCAAAATTTCATTTTTTTGTGAAAAATAAAATTTATAATTTTATCTTTTACATTAAATAATTTTTAAAAATTCATTTTCAACAAAATTAAAAAAAAAAATTGTTAAGTAAGTAAGTATTTGGAAATGAATTTGAAAAATACGTATCATGAATTGAAAAGAAATTCATTATGAACAAAAGACATTCTTTGAAATTTCCAATTACAGACTTTTAAGCTTATTGAGTTACACTGAATTCCACTGTGTAATTTTGTATTACACAACAACACAATAAGGTCGTTAGCTCGTTACCTTACAAATCAATTTACAACGATGTTCATTGGGAAACCTTTTGAATTAGATAAGCACGGTTTTAAAATTCATAACAAATTTTGGTAGATTTATTCTAAGTAGGGCTCGGATTTATATGCATAATTATTTTGTTCATATTTTTTGACGGTTATGAACATATGACATTTCTTCAAGTTTATGGCGTTTCAAGGAACAGACCTGCCAATTTCACAAATGAAAGTTTTAAATGCATTTTTCTGAAAATTTTGTAAAAAACGCATATTATTCAAGCATACCTATTTATTTTTGGTAAAATATTTTGGATTTTTTTGTTTTTCCTTTTTTCAAAAAATTTTGAAAATGTTTTCTTTTTTCCAAAAAATTTCCTGAGATGATCTTTGATTTCTTTTTAGACTTTCTGTTTTTACAGATTTTCATATAGGAAGAGATTTTTTTGAACATTTTGAATTTTTCTTTTAATGTGAAGAAAACATTTTGTCTATTATATTTTTCAATCTTTCAAATTTTTTTCGAAAAAAGACACCTATCAAGCATTTTTTTTTTGTAAACAAACATTTAATAATGTTAAAAAAATTTAATAGAGTTTTTGAGTTTGAATTGGAAAATTTTTTTGAAATATTTTATTTCTGTATAAATTATAATAAAAGAGAAATCTAGGCAACAACAAAATATTTTTCAAACATTTTTCCAAACTATTTTTATTTTTTTTGGAATTTTTTTAAATAACTTATTAATTTTTAAAAATTTAAAAAAATCAAGAGATTTTTTGGTTGATTTTTTTTTTAATCGACAGGAGTTTTC